>OY728120.1:1843881924-1853881924 GCA_963277665.1 Viscum album
TCACACAGAACCGGTAGAAAGGACCCACATAGGATCGGGCTCACACAGAACCTGTAGCACTGATCCACGTAGGATCGCTGAGTGCAGTAGTCGACGCAGTCCACTGAGGATCTCTGCACAGTCGTCGCCGCAGTCCACGAAGGATCTCTGCTCTGCCGTCGTCGCAGTCCACGGAGGATCTCTGCTCTGTCGTCGTCGCAGTCCACGAAGGATTTCTGCTCTGTCGTCGAAGTCACAGCCAGCGCTAGGGTTCCCGCACAAAGCGAGCTCATTTAGGAGGGTCCGCTCCACGAGCCGAGAGGCTGATACATCAACTGACACGTAGTCCGAAGTTGATGTATCCAAAAGTTCCGTATCGACAATAGGATCTCAACGCGACAGACGGCGCGTCAAACGGACGCCCGGTCTGAGAGTTATTGGCATTTTCGTCCCAGGGGCCCGGTTGGTTTTTAGAGCAAAACCAACCCGACCGTACTCCGCCTGTGTCCGATCCTCGGGCGGAGTATGCCAAAAGTTCCGTCTCACTTAGAGGAAACTACCACAGCTGACGGTACGTCGTTCGGACGTCCGTAGCTCAAGTTATGAGCGTTTCCGCTCCGAGGGCCCGGTTGGTTTCGTGTACGAACCAACCCGGCCAATCCCAAAGTCTTCCGAAACCTTGAGTATAATATACCGAAACGACCGTCTTGATCCAAGGATCGCGTAGCCGCTGACGGTTCGTCAATCGGAGGTCCCAGGACCAAGATATGGGCGAAAGACCGAAGAGGGCCCGAAAACGGGGGTTCTGGGCCCGGGGCGACCCGGCCCGAACCCCCCTAGGGTCGGCCGAACCGGGTCGGCCCGAACCGGGCCGGCCCGAACCGGCCCGAACCGGCTCGGCCGGGTCCGGTCCGGCCTGGGCGCGGCCCGGCCGACCGGACCGGCCGGCTCGGCTTCGGCCGAGCGGCCGAACAGGCTGCCGCCGCGGGTTTGACCCGCGGCATTTGAAGAAACGCGGCCCCCGCGGGGGGCCGCCTGTCACGCGGACGCGGCCGGGCCGCCGCGTCCGTTCCCGGTTCCGCGCGGCCGCGGAACCGGCTGCCACCGCCGCCGCGGCTTCAGCCGCGGCGGACTTCCTCCACGGCGGCGCGCCGGGCGCCACCGCCTCCGGTCGCCGGCGCCGCCGCGCCGGCGACCCGCGCCGCCGCTGCCTTCCGCGGGCCGCCGGAGATGCTCCGGTGGCCCGTTTTGCCTCCCGTCTGCGCCGATGCCCCTCCCGGATGCCGACCTTCACTGCGGAATCAACGGATCGCCCCTGCCGCGCGGTTTGTCGTCGTCCGTCATATCCGCACAACAAAAGAGATCGGCGGAGGGTTGTCGGGTCTTGTTCGTTAGACCCGCACCCTCCGCGTTAGCCATAATCAACGGGAGAAAAGAAAAATATGATCAACACATGATCCAACAATTTTATTTAAAGATAAAATTGTTCGTTTGAAACCGATTTTTTAAATTTTCAACAACGTTCACGAGAAAATTTAAAAGGGGTAACTTTTCCAAAATAAATCCCTACCTTGATGATCGTCGAGCGCGGGCGTTCTTCGCGGAAGAGATCGTCGCGGAAGAGATCGATCGTCGCGTCGTCGCGGGAAGGTGTCGCGTCGTCGCGGAAACCGGCGTTGAGCCGGCGAGCTCAACGAATCAAGAACAACAGATTTAAATTATTAATATTTAAATCTGTGTTTTGTTTAAAACCAAAGAAAAGAACTTGAGAGGAAATCCGAAAGCACTCACCTCGAATGGTCGGTGATCGGAGATCGGAAATCGGAAGAACGTCTCGGGCGAAGGCGTCGTCGACTTCCGGGTTCGGCGTTCTTCGCGTTCTTCGCGTTCTTCACGTTCTT
Organism: Viscum album; assembly: GCA_963277665.1. NCBI lineage: Eukaryota > Viridiplantae > Streptophyta > Magnoliopsida > Santalales > Viscaceae > Viscum > Viscum album. Next base: position 1,843,883,805 of record OY728120.1, read on the forward strand.
CGCGGAGAGGGTGGAGGCTCAGAGGAATTGCACAACGATAGCAATCCTCCAAAATAGACAAGTTTGTCTATTTTATTATTTTTGCCAACAAACGTAAAACGCGTAAGTAACGACCCATTTAATTCGTTGAATTAATTCAATGAGCGAAACAGCCCATTTAATTCACGAAAGAAACAGCCCATTTAATTCACGAAAGAAACCGCCCAATTAAATGGTCTGTTAAGAATTAAAGAAACGCGTCGGTTGACTTTTCAGTTTCTTTGACGGGTTTTCGCGGGTGCGTTACTTAGCGAAAGAAACGGCGGGGCTCGTGCGGGCCCCACCTCACAAATATCCTATCAAGGGGGTAGGATATTTCTGGATAGCATCCTATCCAGTTCAACACAGTTCAAGCCGCCTTTAAGTGGCTTCAAGTGGCTTCCAAACAGCTTAAGTGAAATAAAATAAAGTTGTCGCACAAATTTATTTTATTTCTGACTTAAAGCCGCAAAATTTAAAAACCACGTCTGAGCAAACGCAACTCCGGAAGAGGCGTTTCTAAGCAAATACCGGCGCTGCGATTTCATCGGTGCCCTCAGAATTTGATTCCGGGCACCGGTTCAAAAGATAGAAAAACCCGCTCGTCCGTTCACTGAACGTACCCGAGCCAAACTTCGGAAATTGATTCCGGGCACACCGGGCCTCGGAATCAGGTGCCGTCTGAAGCTGCGCTCTTGTAAAATTCCAAAGAAAATTAAGAAAAAAATTTCCTTGAAATTTGAGGGTCTTTACATTACTCCCACCTCAGGGCTTTACGTCCCCGTAAAGATACATCAAAAACTAGGGGAACAAATGGGGGTACTGAGCACGCATCTGAGCCTCCCGCTCCGAAGTGCTCTCCTGGAGGTTCCCGTGCTGCCATCTGATGCGCACAAGAGGAATCGACCGCCCACGTAGGACCCGCTCCTGTCGATCCTCGATCTCTACTGGGACCTCCGCAAAAGTCGCCCCATCGTCCACGTCCAGCTCCCCAAAGTCGATGATGTGCGTCGGGTCGTGCACGTATCTCCTCAGCTGAGACACGTGGAAGACGTCGTGCACCCGGTGCAACTGAGGTGGTAGAGCCAGGCGATAAGCCACCTCTCCTATCCTGCTGAGGACCTGGAAAGGCCCGATGAAGCGTGGAGACAACTTGCCGCCTCGGCCAAATCTCCGTAAACCACGTCGAGGTGAGACACGCAAAAAGACGTGGTCGCCATCCTCGAGCTCTAGTGGCCTCCGCCTCCTGTCAGCATATGACTTCTACCGGCTCTGAGCTGTCCTCATCCTCTCCTGGATGATCTGGACCTTCTCTGTCGTGGCTCGGACCATCTCTGGTCCCACGAGTGCTGACTCCCCAGGGTCTGTCCAGCACAACGGTGATCTGCAGGGTCTGCCGTACAACGCCTCGTATGGTGCCATCCCGATGGTGGAGTGGTAGCTGTTGTTGTACGCGAACTCCACCAAGGGTAGGTGGTCCTCCCAGCTGCGACCAAAGTCGAGAACACATGCACGGAGCATGTCCTCGAGTGTCTGAATGGTCCTCTCCGTCTGACCATCCGTCTGAGGGTGGAAGGCTGTTCTTAGATGGAGCCGCGTCCCGAACGCCTCCTGCAACCCCTTCCAAAGCCGGGAAGTGAAACGAGCATCTCGATCGGAGACGATAGACGATGGCACACCGTGAAGCCGTACGATCTCCTGGACGTAAAGACGTCCCAAGCTCTCCACTGAGCCCTGCTCTCTGATGGGTAAGAAGTGTGCCGACTTGGTGAGTCGGTCGACAATCACCCAAATGGAGTCGTGACCTCTGGAAGTGCGTGGAAGTCCAGTCACGAAGTCCATAGATATGCCGTCCCACTTCCACTCCGGGACCTCCAAGGGCTGTACCAAGCCTGTTGGTACCTGATGCTCTGCCTTCACCTGCTGGCAGGTGAGGCATCGCGAAACGAACCTTGCCACAGCTTTCTTCATGCCTGGCCACCAGTGCTGTCGTCTGAGATCCTAGTACATCTTCGCCACTCCGGGATGCACCGCCAAGGGAGAAGTGTGAAACTCTCTTAGCACCTCCTCTCGTAAAGTGACTGGTACGAAGGTACGTCCTCTGAAAAGGATGTCGTGCTCTACTCCAAGGGAGAAACCATCAGGCGCCTGACCTGAGGATATCAGTGCACGCCGGGTCTCACAGTCAGCGTCCCCACGCTGAGCCTCTCTGACCCGCTGTAGAAGTGGAGGAGAGACTGTGAGAGACTGAAGAAAGGCTGCTCCGTCTCTATCCACGAAGGATATCTGCAAGGAGGCTAGCTGCTCCGTCGCCTCCTCAAGTAGCTGAATGCCCGTCCTCCTGCTGAGGGCATCGGCTACCACGTTCCCCTTCCCAGGAGTATAGACTATCTCAAAGTCATAGTCCTGGAGGAACTCAAGCCATCTCCGCTGTCTCGGGTTCAGGTCCTTCTGAGAGAAGATATACCTGAGACTCTGGTGGTCAGAAAAGACTGTGAAGCGCTCGCCCATCAGATAGTGCCGCCAAGTCTTCAGAGCGAAGACCACTGCTGCTAACTCCAGGTCATGAGTGGCGTAGTTCTGCTCATGCGGCCTCAACTGACGTGATCCGTAGGCGATCACGGCCCGCTCCTGCATCAGGACGCACCCGAGTCCAGTCCCTGACGCATCGCAGTAAACTACGTATCCAACTCCCTCCTCAGGCAACCTCAAGATAGGTGCGCTGGTCAACCTCTGCCTCAGCTCCTGGAAGCTCTGCTGACATCTGTCTGACCACACGAAGGGTTTCCCCTTCTTCGTCAACGCTGAGAGTGGTGCCGCAACTCTGGAGAAGTCTGGCACGAATCTCCGATAGTATCCGGCTAGGCCCAAGAAGCTCCGCACCTCTGTCACGCTCTTGGGTGGCTCCCAAGCTAGCACTGCCTCGATCTTCACGGGATCCACTGCAACTCCCGCCTCAGAGATGACGTGTCCCAAGAAATGGACCTCACGTAACCAGAACTGGCATTTTGAGAGCTTGCCATAAAGCTGGTGCTCTCGGAGCGTGTCTAGCACAACTCGCAGGTGGTAGGCATGCTCCTCCTCAGTCGTCGAGTATACCAAAATGTCGTCAATGAAGACCACGAAAAAACGGTCGAGGTAAGGCTGGAAGATCCTGTTCATGAGGCTCATGAACACTGCTGGAGCATTGGTTACGCCGAACGGCATAACCAAGAACTCATAATGGCCATACCGACACCTGAAGGCCGTCTTCTGCACGTCCTCGTCTCGAACTCTGAGCTGATGATAGCCTGACCGGAGGTCTATCTTCGAGAACCACCGCGCTCCCTTGAGCTGATCGAAGAGGTCATAAATACGTGGCAGCGGATACTTGTTCCTCACCGTCACCTGATTCAGGCGACGATAGTCGACACATAGTCGCAAGCTCCCGTCCGCCTTCTTGGCGAACAAAATCGGGGAAGCCCAGGGTGAAACACTGGGTCGGATAAACCCCTTGCTCTGCAAGTCCTCCAACTGTACCCGCAGCTCCCGAAGCTCGGCGGGGGCCATCCGATATGCTGGAGTAGATATCGGGGCTGTCCCGGGGTACAAGTCGATGTAAAAGTCTACCTCTCTACGAGGAGGTAGCCCTGGAACGTCGTCGGGAAAGACGTCTACGTACTGGTCCACCACTGCAGGAAAAGCTGGACTCCGCACGTCCACTGCTCCTAGGATGAGGCTAGCCAACTGATGAGAGATGGGCTGCACTCTCCTCCGCGGAAGTCCATCCTGTGCTGCAAAGGTTCCCTTCTCGCCGGTGAAGGTAAACCTGCTCCCGTCAGTGCGAACACATCGCACCTTGCGCCTAAAACAGTCGATCTGGGCATGAACCGTGGATAGCCAATCCATGCCCAAGATGACGTCGTAAGGCCTCGACGCCGCTACAAGGAGATCCCAGCCGAAGCTCTCGCCTCCTAGAGTAAGCTCACACTGCCGGCACCAGTGCGTAATCGTCGAGTCTGCTCCCGTAGGAGTCTCTAGCCGTAAGGATCGAGCCAACGGCTCAGTCGGAATCTCCGAGCTCCGAACAAGGGCAGAGGCTATGAAAGAGTGACTCGCTCCTGTGTCTATAAGTACTACAGCAAGGGTGGAATAGACACAGATCGTACCTCGAATCATCTCTGGCAAGTCGGGGTCGTAGGCCTCCACTGCCTGGAGCTGGGCCTGTCCCTGCCCGCCAGCTCCCTGTGGTCGAGGTGGCCCTCCTGGTGGTGGTGGGGGTAGAGCCTGGAAGCGTCGCCCACCACCCGCTGCTCGGCCAGCTCCTCTGCCTCGTCCGCCTCCTCCCTGCGGACCGCCACGGTCGACCCTCTGCCTCTGCCTGGGTGGCCCCTCCACCGTCTGCTGCTCCTCTGATCGGCGGGTCGGGCAGTCACGAGCCATGTGACCCTGCCCGCCGCAGGAGTAGCATAGCCTGCCTCTCGGAAGGCTGGCACTCCGCTGTGTGCCCCGTACTGCTGAGCCGGTGTCCTGAGGCCGTCTGCGTGGGGGTCTGGTCTGCCTGGACCCGAGAGTCATCCGTCGGCTACCTGCTGCCGAAGACTCAGCTACCTGCCGCCCTGCGCTAGGTCTCGCCGCTGAAGAATGCTCTGCCAGGAAGCTCTCGATCAGGAGGGCTCGCTCCAGCACTCCCTCCTGGGTCGGAATGCTGAGGGAGATCAGCGACGCCCGAATCTCCTGTCGCAAGCCCTGCTCGAAGGTCCGGGCCCGGAAGAAGGGGTCCCGTACCATGTCGGTCGAGTAGCGAGATAGGTCCGTGAACCTCGCCGCGTACTGAGCGACCGTCATGCTGCCCTGGCGCAGCTGGAGAAGCTCCTGGATGCGCACCGCTCGGAGGGTGGCCGGGACGAACTCAGAGCGGAAGAGGCTCTCAAAGTCCGCCCAGAACAAGGATGCCTCATTGTGAACCTGGAGCATCAGGCTCCACCATCGTCCTGCCGCCGCCTGCAGGAGGCTCGCTGCGAGAATCACCATGAGATCCGCTGGTGTCCTCACTAGCCTGAAGATCCGTACCACCGCCTCTAGCCAGTCCTCGGCGGCCTGGGGGTCCGCCTCACCGCGAAACCTGGGCGGTCGCTGGCTCTGAAACTCATGCAGTGCCCTGAGGCGACGTGCATCGTCAGCGTCTGGTACTGGAAGCATCGGTGGCTCGGCGGGTAAGGCTACCGCCGGTGCCACTGCGGGCAAAGGGCCCTGCACCGAAGCCTCGTCGCTCGGTGGGCTGCCGTCACGCCCTACACTCGGAACCCTAGCTGGCAGTCGTCGCGGGGCCATCCTGAAAAGGAGAACAAGAGCACCACAGTCAGAATAGTATACCTGGTGAGCTGGCACAAGTAATCACAAGGAAAACTTGAGACTTTCATAAAGCAGATCAGTATACCCGGTGAGCTGACACAAGTAATCACAAAGAAAACTCGAAACACACACACAATCAATGTTTTCATGCATTAAGTCGGAAATCAGGAGTCAGGGTCCTGGTGTACGGATACGTCGGCCGCCGCACCAACACTGGGCTCCCTGAACTGATAACCACACTCAATACACTAAACACTATTGCTTCATATAGAAAGAAAGGACGATCAGAGTCTGTGGTAGAACCGACCACCTCTGATACCAATTTGTCACGACCCGACCTCGGGGCCCGTGTCGTGACTACCCCAAGCCCGCCTTCCATAGGCCAGGGGCTGGCGACTAGCACCAAAGCGTAAAATCCCAGTAAACAGGGAAGGCATTGCCTTTATAAGTAACAACCACACAGAGTCAGCAAGCGGAAAGTAAAGTGCAGAAAAGTAAAGGGGGCCGGAAATACAAGCCCAACTGTAAAGTACAACTGAAAAGTAAAGTACAGAAACTGAAGAAAAGACAGCGGCCTCGTGTCGTCCACTGGAAATCCCACCTGAAGGGTGGGTACAGATAGCCTCCAGGCTCCTCGGGTCCCACGTCCGCTCCGAGCACGTCCCGCCCAGTGGTCCACCTCCAGGTACCGTCCTGCTCCACGCCCAACCGTGATCAGCGCTGTCCGTCGTCTGCAACCAACACAACAAGGTGCGGGCATAGCCCGTGCAGGGGTGAGTACAAGCTACTCAGTAAGGACCCCGAGACCCCCGAAGGTCTCCCGAAATCCACAAAGGATATAGCACAAAAGAAAGATGCAATCACGAAGTAACATCTGACTCGACTTAGGTATATGCCCATACATATACCTAAGTCCCCAATTCTAGCTCTGCTCACGAGCTCAAGAACAACTCAATCCACAAAGGAAAGCAAGACTCAAATCCACAAGGAGAGTAAATAGTAAATCCACATAGGATAGTTCAACACAATCCACAAAGGAGAGTAACATAAGATTCAGATCAACCAGGTATACTTTTTCAGATGACGTCAAGATGATCACTGATCCATCTAAGTCGTCGGACCCACAAAGGATCGATAGGTACTAACCCCCGCAGAAGACCCACACAGGATCGGGCTCACACAGAACCTGTAGGCAGTGGCTCACACAGAACCGGTAGTAAGGACCCACATAGGATCGGGCTCACACAGAACCTGTAGCACTGATCCACGTAGGATCGCTGAGTGCAGTAGTCGACGCAGTCCACTGAGGATCTCTGCACAGTCGTCGCCGCAGTCCACGAAGGATCTCTGCTCTGCCGTCGTCGCAGTCCACGGAGGATCTCTGCTCTGTCGTCGTCGCAGTCCACGAAGGATTTCTGCTCTGTCGTCGAAGTCACAGCCAGCGCTAGGGTTCCCGCACAAAGCGAGCTCGTTTAGGAGGGTCCGCTCCACGAGCCGAGAGGCTGATACATCAACTGACACGTAGTCCGAAGTTGATGTATCCAAAAGTTCCGTATCGACAACAGGATCTCAACGCGACAGACGGCGCGTCAAACGGACGCCCGGTCTGAGAGTTATTGGCATTTTCGTCCCAGGGGCCCGGTTGGTTTTTAGAGCAAAACCAACCCGACCGTACTCCGCCTGTGTCCGATCCTCGGGCGGAGTATGCCAAAAGTTCCGTCTCACTTAGAGGAAACTACCACAGCTGACGGTACGTCGTTCGGACGTCCGTAGCTCAAGTTATGAGCGTTTCCGCTCCGAGGGCCCGGTTGGTTTCGTGTACGAACCAACCCGGCCGAACCCAAAGTCTTCCGAAACCTTGAGTATAATATACCGAAACGACCGTCTTGATCCAAGGATCGCGTAGCCGCTGACGGTTCGTCAATCGGAGGTCCCAGGCCCAAGATATGGGCGAAAGACCGAAGAGGGCCCGAAAACGGGGGTTCTGGGCCCGGGGCGACCCGGCCCGAACCGGCCCGAACCGGCTCGGCCGGGTCCGGTCCGGCCTGGGCGCGGCCCGGCCGACCGGACCGGCCGGCTCGGCTTCGGCCGAGCGGCCGAACAGGCTGCCGCCGCGGGTTTGACCCGCGGCATTTGAAGAAACGCGGCCCCCGCGGGGGGCCGCCTGTCACGCGGACGCGGCCGGGCCGCCGCGTCCGTTCCCGGTTCCGCGCGGCCGCGGAACCGGCCGCCACCGCCGCCGCGGCTTCAGCCGCGGCGGACTTCCTCCACGGCGGCGCGCCGGGCGCCGCCGCCTCCGGTCGCCGGCGCCGCCGCGCCGGCGACCCGCGCCGCCGCTGCCTTCCGCGGGCCGCCGGAGATGCTTCGGTGGCCCGTTTTGCCTCCCGTCTGCGCCGATGCCCCTCCCGGATGCCGACCTTCACTGCGGAATCAACGGATCTCCCCTGCCGCGCGGTTTGTCGTCGTCCGTCATATCCGCACAACAAAAGAGATCGGCGGAGGGTTGTCGGGTCTTGTTCGTTAGACCCGCACCCTCCGCGTTAGCCATAATCAACGGGAGAAAAGAAAAAGATGATCAACACATGATCCAACAATTTTATTTAAAGATAAAATTCTTCGTTTGAAACCGACTTTTTAAATTTTCAAGAACCTTCACGAGAAAATTTAAAAGGGGTAACTTTTCCAAAATAAATCCCTACCTTGATGATCGTCGAGCGCGGGCGTTCTTCGCGGAAGAGATCGTCGCGGAAGAGATCGATCGTCGCGTCGTCGCGGGAAGGTGTCGCGTCGTCGCGGAAACCGGCGTTGAGCCGGCGAGCTCAACGAATCAAGAACAACAGATTTAAATTATTAATATTTAAATCTGTGTTTTGTTTAAAACCAAAGAAAAGAACTTGAGAGGAAATCCGAAAGCACTCACCTCGAATGGTCGGTGATCGGAGATCGGAAATCAGAAGAACGTCTCGGGCGAAGGCGTCGTCGACTTCCGGGTTCGGCGTTCTTCGCGTTCTTCGCGTTCTTCACGTTCTTCGCGGAGAGGGTGGAGGCTCAGAGGAATTGCACAACGATAGCAATCCTCCAAAATAGACAAGTTTGTCTATTTTATTATTTTTGCCAACAAACGTAAAACGCGTAAGTAACGACCCATTTAATTCGTTGAATTAATTCAACGAGCGAAACAGCCCATTTAATTCACGAAAGAAACAGCCCATTTAATTCACGAAAGAAACCGCCCAATTAAATGGTCTGTTAAGAATTAAAGAAACGCATCGGTTGACTTTTCAGTTTCTTTGACGGGTTTTCGCGGGTGCGTTACTTAGCGAAAGAAACGGCGGGGCTCGTGCGGGCCCCACCTCACAAATATCCTATCAAGGGGGTAGGATATTTCTGGATAGAATCCTATCCAGTTCAACACAGTTCAAGCCGCCTTTAAGTGGCTTCAAGTGGCTTCCAAACAGCTTAAGTGAAATAAAATAAAGTTGTCGCACAAATTTATTTTATTTCTGACTTAAAGCCGCAAAATTTAAAAACCACGTCTGAGCAAACGCAACTCCGGAAGAGGCGTTTCTAAGCAAATACCGGCGCTGCGATTTCATCGGTGCCCTCAGAATTTGATTCCGGGCACCGGTTCAAAAGATAGAAAAACCCGCTCGTCCGTTCACTGAACGTACCCGAGCCAAACTTCGGAAATTGATTCCGGGCACACCGGGCCTCGGAATCAGGTGCCGTCTGAAGCTGCGCTCTTGTAAAATTCCAAAGAAAATTAAGAAAAAAATTTCCTTGAAATTTGAGGGTCTTTACAACTGCTGCTAACTCCAGGTCATGGGTAGCGTAGTTCTGCTCATGCGGCCTCAACTGACGTGATCCATAGGCGATCACGGCCCGCTCCTGCATCAGAACACATCCGAGTCCGGTTCCTGATGCATCGCAGTAGACTACGTACCCTACTCCCTCCTCAGGCAACCTCAAGATAGGTGCGCTAGTCAATCTCTGTCTCAGCTCCTGGAAGCTCTGCTGACATCTTTCTGACCACACGAAGGGTTTCCCCTTCTTCGTCAAAGCTGTGAGTGATGTCGCGACTCTAGAGAAGTCTGGCACGAATCTCCGATAGTATCTAGCTAGTCCCAAGAAACTCTGAACCTCAGTCACGCTCCTGGGTGGCTCCCAAGCTAACACAGCCTCAATCTTCGCGGGATCCACTGAAACTCCCGCCTCAGAGATAACGTGTCCCAAAAAGTGGACCTCACGTATCCAGAACTGGCACTTCGAGAGCTTACCATAAAGCTGGTGCTCTCGTAGTGTGTCAAGAACAACTCGCAAGTGATAGGCGTGCTCCTCCTCTGTCGTAGAGTAAATCAGAATGTCATCGATGAAGACCACGACAAACCGATCGAGGTATGGCTGAAAGATCCTGTTCATGAGAGCCATGAATACTGCTGGAGCATTGGTTACACCGAAAGGCATAACCAAGAACTCATAGTGGCCATACCGACATCTGAAGGCCGTCTTCTGCATATCCTCGTCTCTGACTCTGAGCTGATGATAGCCTGACCTGAGGTCTATCTTCGAGAACCACCGTGCTTCCTTGAGCTGATCAAAGAGGTCATAAATCCTCGGTAGCAGATACATGTTCCTCACTGTCACCTGGTTCAGGCGACGATAGTCAACACAAAGTCGCAAGCTCCTGTCCGCCTTCTTGGCGAACAAAATCGGGGAAGCCCAGGGTGAAACACTGGGTCGGATGAACCCCTTGCCCTGCAAGTCCTCCAAGTGTACCCGTAGCTCTCGAAGCTCGGCGGGGGCCATCCGATATGCTGGAGTGGATATCGGGTCTGTCCCGGGGTACAAGTCAAAATAAAATTCTACCTCTCTGCGAGGAGGTAGCCCTGGAACATCGTCGGGAAAAACGTCCGCAAACTGATCCACCACTGCAGGAAAACCAGGACTCCGCACGTCAACTGCTCCAAGGATGAGACTAGCCAAATGATGAGTGATGGGCTGTCCTCTCCTCCGCGGAAGTCCATCCTGTGCTGCTAAGGCTCCCTTCTCGCCGGTGAAGGTGAACCTGCTCCCGTCGGTGCGTACACATCGCACCTTGCGCCTAAAACAGTCAATCTGTGCATGGACCGTAGATAGCCAATCCATGCCCAAGATGACGTCGTAAGGCCTCGACGCTACTACAAGAAGATCCCAGCCGAAGCTCTCGCCTCCTAGAGTAAGCTCACACTGCCGGCACCAGTGCGTAATCGTCGAGTCTGCTTCCGTAGGAGTCTCTAGCTGTAAGGATCGAGCCAACGGCTCTGTCGGAATCTCCGAGCTCCGAACAAGGGCAGCGGCTATGAAAGAGTGACTCGCTCCTGTGTCTATAAGAACTGCATCAAGGGTGGAATAGACACAGATAGTACCTCGAATCATCTCGGGTGCGCCGTGGTCGTAGGCCTCTGCTGCCTGGAGCTGTGCCTGTCGCTGCCCGCCAGCTCCCTGTGGTCGGGGTGGACCTCCTGGTGGTGGTGGTGGCAGAGCCTCAAAGCGTCTCCCACCACCGGCTGCTCGTCCAGCTCCTCTGCCTCGTCCGCATCCTCCCTGCGGACCGCCACGGTCGACCCTCTGCCTCTGCCTCGGTGGTCCCTCAACCGTCTGCTGCTCCTCGGCACGGCGGGTCGGGCAGTCACGAGCCATGTGGCCCTGCGCGCCGCACGAGTAGCACTGTCTGCCTCTCGTAAGACTGGCTCCACGCTGTGTGCCCCGCACTACTGAGCCAGTGCCCTGAGATCGTCTGCCCGAAGGTCTGGTCTGTCTGGACCCCTGAGTCATCCGTCGACTGCCTGCTGCAGTTGACTCTGCCACGTGCCGCCCTGCGGTGGGTCGCTGTGCTGGTGTAGACTCAGCAAGGAAGCTCTCGATCAGAAGGGCCCGCTCCAGTACTCCTGTCTGAGTCGGTATGCTGAGGGAGATCAGCGATGCCCTGATCTCGTGTCTCAAACCCTGCTCGAAGGTCTGGGCCCAGAAGAATGGGTCCCGTACCATGTCGGTCGAGTAGCGCGAGAGATCGGTAAATCTCGCCGAGTACTGAGCGACCGTCATGCTGCCCTGCCGCAGCTGTAGAAGCTCCTGGATACGCACCGCACGAAGGGTGGATGGGACGAACTCCGAGCGGAAGAGGCTCTCAAAGTCCGTCCAAAGTAGAGATGCCTCATCGTGCACCTGGAGCATCAAGCTCCACCATCGTCCTGCTGCTGCGTGTAGTAGGCTCGCAGCGAGGATCACCATGAGGTCTGCTGGTGTCCTCACTAGCCTAAACACTCGAACCAATGCCTCCAGCCAGTCCTCTGCTGCCTGGGGATCCGTCTCCCCGCGAAACCTGGGTGGTCGCTGGCGCTAAAACTCATGCAGTGCGCTGAGGCGACGTGCATCGTCAGCGGCTGCTGCTGGAAGCATCGGGGGCTCGGCGGGTAAAGCTACCGCCGGTGCCACTACTGGCAAAGGGCCATGCACCGAGGCCTCGTCTCTCGGTGGGTTGTCGTCACGCTCGACTCTCGGAACCCTAGATGGCTGCCGTCGTGGGGCCATCCTGAAAAGGAAACAGGTGCGCCACGGTTAGAACAGTATACCTGGTGAGCTGATATAAGTAATCACAAAGAAAACTTTCAATCACACACGCAATCAATGTTTTCGTGCATTAAGTCGGAAATCAGAAGTCAGGGTCCTGGTGTACGGATACGTCGGCCGCTGCACCAACACTGGACTCCCTGGACTGATAACCACACTCAATACGCTAAACATTATTGCTTCACATAGAAAAGATCAGAGTTCGCGGTAGAACCGAACTCCTCTGATACCAATTTGCCACGACCCGCCCTCGGGGTCCGTGCCGTGACTACGCCAAGCCCGCCTTCCATAGGCCAGGGGCTAGCGACTAGCACCAAGGCGTAAATCCCAGTAAAAAGGGAAGGCATTGCCTTTGTAAAGTAAACAAACTCCACAGAGTAAACAAGTGGAAAGTAAACACTAAACAAAAGCAGAGTACAACTGAAAGTGCGGAAAAGTAAATGGGCCAGTATACAAACCCAAACTGAAAGTAAAGTACAACTCGAAAGGGAAAACAGCAACTGAAAAGTAAAATCTGTTACTCCGAGCTGTCCACTGAAAATCCCACCTGAAGGGTGGGTACAAATAGCTCCTCTGCTCCACGGGTTCCGCCGTCCGCTCCGAGCACGTCCCGCCCAGTGGTCCACCTCCGGGTACCGTCCCGCTCTGCAAGCCTCAGCTAAGGTCAACGCTGTCCGTCGTCTGCAACCAACACAACGTAGTGCGGGCAAAGCTCGTGCAGGGGTGAGTATAAGCTACTTAGTAGGGACCCCGAGACCCCTGAAGGTCTCTCAAATCCACAAAGGATAAACCACGAAGAAAAGTAACAATCATGAAGTAATAACCGACACTCCTTAGGTATATGCCCATACATATACCTAAGTCATCAATTCAAATACGCTCTATCCTCCGAGCCCAAGTACAACTTAGTCCACACAGGAAAGTAAACGTATTCCACACAGGAAATCAAAACGTAATCCACACAGGATTGCACAACACAATCCACACAGGAAAGAAATAGGATTCAGCTCACACAGGTATACTTCTTCAAGGACGATAAAGATGATCACTAATCCATCTAAGTCGTCGGACCCACGAAGGATCGATAGGTAACTAACCCCCACAAAGACCACACAGGATCGGGCCCACACAGGACCTGTAGGCGCTGGCTCACACAGAACCGCTGAGCGCGGATCCACACAGGATCAGACCCACACAGGATCGGGCCCACACAGGACCTGTAGCACTGATCCACGTAGGATCGCTGAGTGCTGAAGTCGTCGTTGTCGAATCCACACAGGATATCTTTACTGTCGTCGTCGCAGTCATAGTAGCAGTCGTTGCAGTAGTAGTCACAGTAACAGTCGCAGCAGTAGTAGTCACAGTAACAGTCGCAGCAGCACTAGGGTTCCCGCACACAGCAAGCTCGTTCGGAGGGTCCGCTCCACGAGCCGAGAGGCTGATACATCAACTGTCACGAAGACCAGAGTTGATGTATCCAAAAGTTCCGTATCGTCAAAAGAAACTCAACGCAACAGACGGCGTGTCGATCGGACGCCCGGTCTGAGAGTTATTGGCATTTTCGTCTCCGGGGCCCGGTTGGTTTTTAAGGCAAAACCAACCCGATCGTACTCCACCTGCGTCCAAACCTCAGGCGGAGTATGCCAAAAGATCCGTCTCATAAAGAGGAACACAACACGGCTGACGACACGTCAATTGGACGTCCGTAGCTCAAGATATGAGCGTTTCCGCTCTGAAGGCCCGGTTGGTTTCGTGAACGAACCAACCCGGCCGAACTCAAAGTAATCCGAAACCTTGAGTGCGATATACCGAAAGGACCTTCTCGATCCAAGGATCGCGTTGCCGCAGACGGTTCGTCAATCGGAGGTCCGAGGCTCAAGTTATGGCCAAAAGACCGAAAAAGATTCGAAACGGGGGGGTCCGGGTCCGGGCCGACCCGGCCCGACCCCCCCCCCCCTGGGGCGGCGCGGCGGCGCGGGGGGCCGCGGCGGCTTGGCGCCGCGAGGTGGCTGCACGCGGGGGGCAAAGCCCCCGCTGATTGAATAACGGCGCGGCTTAAAGCCGCGCCCCTCTTTGCAAAACCGCCCCCCCCCCCCCCCCCCCACGTGGGGGGCTTGATTGGCAGGAAACGGGGGGCTTTGCCCCCCACAAGGAAACCGCCCCTCTCATAAGAGGAGGGTTTAACGTGCTGGTCGGGGGATTAATTCCCCCGGTTTAATGGCATCCGGCCGGCCAGCTGGCCGGCCGGTTTTCTCCAACGGGACCGGAAAATCCGGTCCCCTCTTCGGCTTCCGACGCCGGCGGCCCGGCCGCCGGTCTTCTCATCCCGCGGCGGCCCGGAACCGGCCGCGGTCTCCTCGTCCCGCCGCGGCCCGGAACCAGCCGCGGTGTTCGTCATCCGGCGCGGTGCGACGGCACCGCGCCCCTTCGCCGCGCATTGATTTCTTCAACGCGGCGCGACGGCGTCGCGTTCTTGATGTTTCTTCCATGGCGCGGCGCGACGGCGTCGCGTAATAAGGATTGGGCGAATATCTGCGTGGTGCATCGGCACCACGCCACCTTGATTCATCCACCCGCAAGCAATTCAACAAGAACGATGGAGGGGGTTCGGCCGTGTTCATGCGGTCCGGCCCCCTCACGTTAAGCAATAACGCAACTTAAATTATTTCAAATCCACACGTTAGACTTGCTAAAATCATGATCAAGAATAGAATAACTAAACAATAATCAACAACCCCTACCTCGGGTATAAGGTTCGAAGATTGTCAACGTTCCGCGGAAGACGACGTCGCGGAGGTGGGGCGTCGCGGTAGCCGTTCGTCAAATCCGATGGCGAAGGGATGCGTCCGAAGAGACACGTCGTTGGCGAAACTTCTTATGTCGACGAAGGGAATCTGAGGAGGAAGCGGCGTTCCCACTCGTTGACACGGAAGACGAAGAAGAGCGGAGCGGCGTTCTTCGTCGAGACTTGAGCGTTCTTCGTCAAGTTGAGCGTTCTTCGTGATCTTCGTCAGAGATGAAGAAGAAGAAGAAAAAGCTCTCCACCTCTCAAGAAGACAAACAATTAACCAAAATAAAATAAGACAACATCTTATTTTATTAACACATAACACACTAGAATTTCAAATGTTTGAAATTCAAAAGGATTAACTCCCATAATTAAATAAGTAACTCAAGTCATTTAATGAGGCATTAAGGGAGTTGAGAGAATATGAAAGGTTTAGGGGTTCGTGTGGGCCCCACCACACTTAATCCTCCCAAGGGAGGTTAAGTGGGTGTGGGTCCCACTTCCAACCCCCTTTGGTAGGTTTTATCAAGTTATAATAAAATTTGTTCTTCACAAATTTTATTTAAATCAAACTAAAAACCTCAAAACTAACTTTCAACCCGCAACAAACGCAACTTCCGAAAAGGTCTATTTAAGCGAATATCGGTGCTGCGAGTTCATCGGTGCCCTCAGATTTCAATTCCGAGCACCGAATCAAAAGTTAGGAAAACCCGCTCGTTCGTTCACTGAACGTACCCGAGCCAAACTTCAGAAATTAATTCCGGGCACTCCGGGCCTCGGAATCAGGTGCCGTCTGAAACCGCGCTCTTGTAAAATTCTAAAGAAAATTAAGAAAAAATTTCCCTTGAATTTTACGGGTCTTTACAATAGTTTTAGAACAATAGTGTTGATTTGATCACATCATAATTCAAGAGGTTTTTACATTAAATGTGTGATTTATCTACAATAACCGAAACACATGGGGAATTAATAAATATGAATTTATAATGTATTTATAGGAACAAAAAACTATAAAACATATTTTTAGACGGATTTTGAGAAGGTCATGACTTGAAATTTTAGGATTTCAAATAATATATTATACTGAGAGTTTTTGGATCTATTTTTTTTAAATATTATCATGCCATAGTAGATATCATTATGCAATGATGTAGATAAATCCTTTAAGTTTTAGAGCTCAAATATATCTCATTTTTTGGTGTATTTTGCCTAATTTTTTAATATTTATTAGAGTATCATGGATGGTTTAATACCTCATTAATGGGGGATATATCAAAAATTATAGGAGATACTTTTATTAATATAAACCCTAGATATATATATATATATATATATATTAGGTTCATGGGAGAAAATTTACATTTAATCACACATAGACACACACCTCACACATAGGTTGGAAATGCAGACCTCAACCCCCCAAGGGGATTTACTAATCATTAAGATTTATTTTTTCAATACATGTACCATAGGCCTAGTGTCCATGAACCCCATTACATGTATCATAGGCCCATTAGGAATTAAATCCCATTACATGTCCCATAGGCCCAATTTTTTTAACCAATACCCATTAGTGAATAGTGTTTCTACAGTACTAGGGCTTCTATAGTACATTCTATAATGGTTCTACCACTGCAGTTCTACTACAGTGCCCACCACCACAACAACAACACAACTGTAATAGTTTTCATTTTTCTGCTGTGCTGCTATTGTACCACTATAATTATTCTACAGCACCTGCACCCAATGGGTTTCGAACCCCCAACCTTGATTTATAATTACATAGTGCTTACCACTAACCCAAAAACCATCTTTATGTACACCCACATGATATTATCTTGATCAAGGAATAAATGTAGTTTTTTTTAAAATAATTTCCAAATTTTTATATATTAGATATAGGTTAATTCTATGCAGTTTTTGACTAAATACATAGAGTCTTTGAGAAAAATTGAAACACAATTACAACACCCATGTTGATTTTTGTGTATATTCTTTGTGTATAACTATTGTATGTTACTATCATATATCCAAGTCCTTATAACACTCCTTTGATAAAGTGAGTGTATAGGGGGAAATAGGGGTTGATCCTTGGATCAACATTTTTTCTCCATTAATACTTGTAATAATTTACAATGAGTTATTTTATCCCCTTTTATATTGAATAAACTCCCAAAATATTCTTCTTGATGTATCCTTTAGTGGTTATCCATGTACAATCATAATTTTGTCACGTTTATTTTCTATTTATGGAAATTATGTGTATAGAATATTGAATGGTTTTAATAGTTATTTACAAATGAAGATAAAGATCAAGTTAAAGAAGAGAAAAACATAACAACCTACCACACACCACCTCTTATTTTATATTTTGGATTGTGGTTTCAACAAGTGGTATTCAGTCTACCAGGTTTATTATTATTCAGTCAATCAATTTTTAATTTTGTAATGTAGAGTGATATTAGGAAAAAATAATTTTATTTATTTGATAGATAAAATTAAAAATAATTTCATAATTAAATAATATCCTATCTATGATATCCCAAACATGACATTTAATCAACAATGGTGTGTGAAGTTCATAGAATTGGTGATTTGGAGTTTCAGATTAATAATGTAGAAGTGAGGATTATAAATTTTGTCATAAATGATCAAAATTCCTTTCATAGAGACTTTTAATATCATATTTCATTAATTTTAATTAATTATTCCTTAGTGAAATATTTTTAGAATAAATTTTCTAAAAATATATAAAAAATACCATGTTAAAAAGAGAACATAACTTTTGAATAATAAGTTTGATTATTTAAAATCCTAAATGAGAACTTCAATGGTTTCAATCTATGTCACTTTGAAGTTGTGGGGAATATCAAAGGACTAGTATATAAAATAAAGGATTTTAAAATTAGAAATAAAATTTCTAAAACAATACCAACTATTTTCAATACCAATGTATTAAAACATGATGAAGGAAATAATAAAAATTATTTATGGATTATAGTCATAGCATGAATAAGAAATTTGATATACGAGTGAACCAGAATAGAAAAAGAAGTTAATAATCAAATGAAATTTTATTTAAAACTATGGAAATAATTAATATACATGATCTGTGAAGTGATGAATGAATTTTTTTTTATGAACTATTGTCAGAAGTAGTAAAAAAATTCATTCATGGAAAAGTGATGTTTGAAAGTTATCTACTGAGCGGTTATATAAATTATAGAAAAGTTGATCATATAGAAATGAAATTTTCAAGGAATGATGATGAGGATGTTGAAGATATATTGACACCACAATAATGGTGACCGTTTCCCCAATAGAAACACTAAATCAAGATATCAATCTATGAAATTATTTCAATAGAAAATCCTGGTGATAAAATAGGATGGGGAAGACGATTTATGTATTGGAGATGATGAAGATGACTTTATTTCACATAAAATGGATGTAATTACGGTACTAGTGGTGAAAGGTAAATCCTTAATATATGGTCTATGATCAATTAGATGGTATTTTTATCTTAAACGGTGAACTCAAAGGAGAACTCATGGAGTTGAATGCTCAATATAAAAATAAATAAGATTTTTTAAGGATTCATTAGAATATTTCATATAATAAGAAGATGAAATTAAATAGATACATAATATAATGAATTAAAATATGGTTTATCAAACTAAATTTGGATAATTAGTTTATCTCAAAAGAAAATATCTAAGAACAAGAAAATTTGATTTAGAAATATAATTATTCCATTAAATATGTAACTAAGAGAAAAAAATCTCTTGATGAAGAGGTTGTAAACATGTAAAATAAATATGAATGTGATGTGGAATGAATATGTGATAAAAAATATGAATACATTTGAAATTATTATATGATAGATAATAGATAGAGGGATATGATAATGAGTTAAAAACATCCCTGAAATGATTATAAGTTAAAAAAACTATATATATGGGTAATTTTGGACATTATTATTATTGAGACATATCTTAAATTAGAGGATTTTTTTGTGAATGGAAAAGGATAATAATTTGTAAATAGATCTCAAAAACTAATAAAACATTGAGGAATATGAAACTAGTTTAATGCTTAGAATTTTCTGAGGAATTATGATAATATTATTTCATTGATAAAGTTTCAGTATTGGGTCTCTCTTAGACATATAATATATTTTTAATGGTTGTAGAAGGGTACTTGATAGGAGAGGCACCTAAGACTCTTCATAAATGAATGATAACATATTCTACATCATATAATGGGATTACATTTTTGTGATATTGTTATAATTTTTCTATCATTGGTCACAAGGATACTAATTATATATAGAGGTGGTATCAAAATTAATATAATCTAAATAAATGTTGAGTGGATGTAGAGAGACAGAATATTAATGTTCTAAAGAATAATTTTAACCCATTAGGTAAAGAAGTATATGACCTCACTACTTATAATAGAGAAAATGTGGAGCGACTGAGTCATGTGTCGACCCAACCTAGAATTCCATAAAAGGAAAAATAAGATGAGTATGAGAGACTTCAGGATATAAATTTCTTTTAAAAAATGATTTAAAACAACATATGGATTCATGGGAGTGGGAATTAATATCTTATAACAAGAAACAAAAACCACATAAAGAATTAGATGAGATATGTAGATTTAATGATTAGTTTTATAAATCATGGATCTTTAAAAGTAATTTTTTTAGAAATAAAAGGATTATTGGAGATGAGTCGAAGAGTATGGATATTATCTATGTGGACGGTCTACAATAATTTTTTTTATCATTATCCATTTATGTCACATTTATATGGACAATATGTTTACCTAAATTAAAGGATCAATGTTCATTATTTTAAGATTTACGGAGAATAAATTTCAAATCATATTACGTGGATAATATGAGAAAAGTATTCTTGTTAAGATAGTAGATGAAATAATTTTTGGTATCAAAGGATTAGAAATATTTATTGAAATATCATGGAAAAAATGAAAAATTAAAGGATATATCAATAATTAAAAATATGAAATGTGATATAACAAATACCTAAAATTATTTTGCATGATGGAAAATGGGGAGAAATCCCAATTAGACAAATATGATTAAAAATTAGAATCTAACAGACCTAATTCATACAAATATGTGTAGTCCTATGATGATTCCTTGAAAACATGGTGAGTGAAAATATATCAAACTTGTTTAGGATTAGAGTTGAATGGGTTGTATCATTTTAATGAATGAAAAAATTGTGGTAATTCATTGTATGATATATTTTTGAAGGAAATAGGAAAATAAAATGATGGAATAATTATATTTTTATGATCAGAAAATAGAACATAATAAGATTATAAATAGTTAGAAATTTTTTAATAAAATAATGGAATAATAAAACATATCATTTACGAAAACACCATATAAAATGGTGTTGTAAAAGGGAAAAAATTATACGGTTATCAAAATAAAAAACCATGCAAATTTAGTGGGAAATATCTTAACACCATGAGATGGAAGCATTATAAGGTGTTCCATATATATAGAATCATGATTTTTATACCCTAAATAGTTGAATACATCATAAGAATGTATAATAAGAGGAATTGATCACTAAGAAAAAGTAAATAGTTATGTGGAAATTTATACTTCATGAAAAAAATAGAAACACATGAAAATCATGTATATATAGTTGATTAAGATATATTCTTATGATAATCATTCTAGAGTAATGCCAAAATTTCCTTAAATAAGTGGTTGAACAAGATTATATAACACATTGATCTTAAAATTATTTAATAAGGGATAGAGATAATTATGAAATTTCATATAATTGAGAAATGTGAAAATAATTTAGATTATATAGATACAAATTTTAATGGATTGCTTAATATAGTTTGTGTGAAGGGGATTCCAATATTGAATAAGTCTGTGAATAAGATGACCAATAGATTAAATGAGAAATATAAAATAATAATATTTAAATAGTGGTTAATGGATCAAAAATCATATGTTATTATCCTATTACAATACAAAAAATGGATATTGGGGAGTTTGAAGCATGTAAATTTAATATCCCAAGTGTAGCCATCATCATTTACAGATGAAAAAGGTGAATTAATTGAAAAATAGATGAAATAAAATTTGGAAAAAATAGAGATGAATTAGAAACTGGAGCACATTAAGAGACCAATAGATCTCAGCAATAGTCAAATGGAGTGGGTGATTTAACGTTAATAAGGATAACATGGAAGGATTACAAAAAAGAAGTAAATGACAGTTTAAAAAGTATCTCCATAATTTTATTTTTATATAACTAAATCAATAAAACCCTTCATAACCATTTTAGTTTAAAGAAAATTAATTTTTTTAAAAATTAATGGTGGGATATTTCTTATGTGTAAAAATTAAAAATATATGGATTATGTATAACAATTAGGGGATTCTTTATTAGTGACAATGAATATAAAGTATGAAGGTTTAGAATGGATCGTTATTAAAATGTGCATAGATAGCTTGTAATTCTTGAATATATTCCATCTTGAAGAAGTTGAAATTTAAAGGAAGGGGTTCATATCATAATCCATTTGTGAAATAATTAATAAAAGGGTAGTTTATAGTTCTTTTTTATATTTATGACATAATATTTTTGTGGTTATAAGGGGAATTTAACGAAAGATCTTTAATCATAAATGATTTAAGAGTTTTAATTGGAATTAATCAATGTGGTTATATATTCATCAAGTTATATTTAAATCAAATGCTGGGAAACACATTTTTTCACAAGGAAAAACTATAAGTTAACTTTTCAACAATGTTAAAATTCAGGAGAAATCAGTCTAATTAGAAAAATTTGTTGGAACCATTCTTATTGACTATGAACAAGTGGAATTATCTTATCCCTCAATATAAGAATTTTCTTGTTATTTATTTTATTATAGTTATAATAGTAGATACAGTTTATGATATATGCATTGATACTTTTTTCAATATTTTCCTATGGGGAAATTTATAACATCTATAAACTAAAAAACATGGTACATTAAAGGTACAACACAATCCATTTTCTCAATTTTTTAAAAAAGACTTTATGTTTAAGTGGGAACCTTACATAATTTTTCACATTGTCACCATCACATGCATATAAATACATTAAAATACAATATAACACAATCAATAAACCAAATAAAAAGATGAGTCCACCACCACTAGAAAAAACCAATCTGGGTTGACCATTCAACATTAATGACACAACAAAACCAATTCAAAATTTGAAATTCAAAAGGTGGAAGACCATCATACCACCACGAGACCAAACCACCTAGAACCATTTGCAAACTCCATCAAGAAATCATGAAACTAATCACATTGATAAAGTCGTTTCCATCATCAAAAACACATTATTTATATGACCACTGTAAATATAAATAATGCCAACCTCACCAGAGAGACCCAGCAGAAACAGTGAGCTTCGAAAGGGAACCATCATCATAGAAACATAAAACTAATGAACTATCTTTACAAGAAAAAATCATAGTCGACATCACCATTTTTGTTCACCGTCATTTAATCTTCAACATCACTATTATCACCCATGTCCGACACCACCTATAAAAAAACAACAATAAAAGTCGAATCCTAATACAACATCAATAGTGAACTATCATCAAACAAACTGATATCAAGCAAAAAATCACAGTTAATCTCTAGTGAATTCATTGAGGAAGAAATGAAAGTAAAAAAAAAAAGAATCCATATTCACAAGAAAATACCATAGCATGACACGTCTAAAGAACTAAAAACCACTCTTCCACACATTCCATAACCACAAAGATTCCATTTCTCCTGATATGACTCATAGAGGCACCGAGGAATGCGAGGTCAGAGTAGGGTAGAGAAAAATAAATCATTGAATTATTCCATATTAAAAGAAAACCCGTACTGGCATGGATGAAGCAAGTCGAATTCAAAAGGTCCTGGAAACCCATACACTACTAAAACAAGTAACCTAGAATCACTTTGAAACATTTCTCTAGCTTATACCTAGAGAGGGGTAGGGGAATAAAAGATCATAGCAGTGTGAGGCCAGCTGAAGACTTCCTCAACAAATTACAAAAGTGGGAAGAGTAAGAGAACAGATGAGAAAAACCCATGTCATCTAGCCTTAGATAAAAGAAGATTTAGATCCATAGGAAATAAAGAGGAAATGATAATTAAGAATAAGTCCATAGATAAGAATGGTTTTAGAAAATGGGGATGTGGGGAGAGCCATCATCACCAAAGGGCCACAAAGACCTTTTGAGGAGAAGGGAGCTAATAAGTCAAGAGAATAAAATTTATGGAATGCTCAATTATCATTTGGCGTACAATTCTGGAAATGATATTTACTACATACCTATATAGATAAAGAATGGAATAATGATTTTGTAGAAGGAGAATCTACATGTTTAAGAAAATCCATTACCTAGAGTAAATAAATTATCTAGTTTAGGACGAACAAGAAAATTATTTTTCTACGAATATGATTAGTAGAATAAATTTCATTCATATAGGTGTAAACTAACCTATATTTTGGGTAAAACATATTTGAATATCATAGAGAATAAATGAATCCACCAATGGTATTTTTTTTGTAAAAATATTTTGAAATTGAGAAAATAAAAAATACATTACAAAAATCACACAAAATTAATATTTATGTATGACATCATTTTTTATGTAAAAGATAGAGAAATGAAACGTAAATATGGATAATTTTGGTATGAATCAAAAAGTCACATCCTTATTGAAAAATCAATTAGAAAAATTAGATTTTGGAAGAATCAATTGGACCATAGTGTTAAACAACCTCCCTCTCTATAAGGAGGATTGGAAAATCCCCTCTCCCCATATTCATATAATTTCTAACTTGGTTATTTTTATTCAATTTTTCCTCTCCGTTTAGGTTTATTTTCAAATATCTATTGATGGTTTTAAAAGTGCAGTTGTCATATAGAGTGGGAGATATCCTTTGAGGGGGAGAATTTTGAATTAATATAGGGGAATACCTAATAAATGGGGATATGAACTGAATGGATCCTTCAATATTGATAAATATATAGGAGATAACAAAATGATTTTTTTTCACCAAGTGATTTTTGATGATGTTCAAAGGTAATAATAAAATTTTATCCTAGGAAAATTATTTATATACCTTGCATAACTCACATTGATTTACTATGATGAATAAGTTATTCTATTTTTTTATCGGTACTTATGATTAATTTCACTTGAGACACCATGGGTTTCCACCAAAACTAGAGTAGAATATTGGAAAGTAGGTTAAAATTGGTTGTTTCTATTGGCTAAATGGGAGAAGTATTGAATAACATTTTATGTAATAGTAGAAGTATTATGTTTGAACATTTATATAAAATACATTCTAGAGGTATTTATATAGGTGAATGGAAGATCATTTTATAAAATTGTAAAACATTCCAAAATGGTGTATATATTGTTTTAATAGTTTATGCATAAGAATAAAGCATGATAATTAATAATTGGAATGATTAATACAATATAGGCGATACTATATAATATAAATTCTATGAAGGTCACACCACAATAGAATACACCACATCACATTTGTTTTTATAGAATAATATATGAAAATGGAACTAGAATAGTATTTTGTCATGAAATGGTTAACCATGTTTCAACCTATCAGGTATAAGTGTAGACTCATAGTAATAAAGAATAATCTAACATTTTGAATGATGGGTGCACCACCAAGGAAGAAACCACACTATAATTGGTCATGCATAAAAGTAAAAATGGACTTTAAACATCAAAACTCATCACAAAAAACATATGAGTAACTAAATAAATTGTTATATTAACATATTGAGTTCCATGGTAAAATATGAATCATCATTATATATAAAAATATTTAGATGAATATTTGATTCAGATAAGCATAGTTCTAATTATTGGAAAATAATAATAGTCATATCACAATGATTTAATTTTTTCAATGAAGTGGATGGTTACATCATAGTCAAAACCCCAGTACATATGAATAGAATATGTAATGAAATGGTCGATTGGTTCATGTCACAGTCATAGTGGTTATGGATTGTAATTTTGTATGTTTCCAAGAGCACATGAACACCTAAATAATTGAGAAATATGAAACATTCCACAATTGGAAGACAAAGCTACAATAGTCTAGATTTTTTATGGAATTTGATAATGTCATTGAATTATATTTTAGGGGTTTAAATAATAGATTCTAACTAGATTTCATGGATCGAGATACTGAATAAAGATCATTATGTAGTATGTATAATCATTTTTTGAAGCACATTAATCCATGATGTATGATGCTCGATACATCTATTCCAACCCAATATATGTTTCTGATGTTTGAGGTATTCAGAGTATTCCTATAGCAGGTTTGGAGGTGTGTGGATTCTAGAATATGGAGGTTGAGGGAAATCACATTGTGCAAGGGTTTATCATCATTAATTCATAGTTCATGGATAATGTGAGAGACTAACTCATAACCCAAGAGCTATTCAGGGCTCGTGTGAGTCTAGTTCATGGGGGGCCTCACAACATGAAATAAATTAGTGCTGAATAGTATGAGGTGACACATTTTTAAGCACTTAGAAACATGATAATTTCATAAAGTGAAAGGGTTTGAGGCCATTAAAATCAATTGGATAGTGTATTGATATATACTGTAGTACAATGGGTTTTATCAATCCATATGGATTTTTCTCCATTTAATGGTGATCTGAAACACTCTCTTTAAGTGTTTTGGAATCATTTTAAAAATTATTAATTTGATCAATCCTTGTTTTATCCCATGTGATATGAGGTATATTTTTTCTTTTTCCCTCATTGTTCATAAATCTTGATTACACCACATCTTATTTCCACATGTTGTTCCCATGTGTGGAAATTTTTTATCAAGGACTTAGTATGCGAGGGAATATTATGTGGTGATTCTTATATAATTGTTGTGGATTTATTTCATGGAATTGGATTTCATGCATTCACAATTCTCCATTTTAAATATGATGATTATTTGAAGTGATTTCAAATGTCAATGACTTGTGCTACAGAGCTTGAAAATTGGCTACCACAAGTTAATTCCTTGATAAAAGGGATTTAATGTATAATTTATGAATCACATACTTTGTTTTTTTACTTATTTATGATGTGGAGAAGGTTGTGAGATATCCTTTTGGTATTTGAGAAGAAATCTTGGTTGATTTTTTATTTTCAACTGAGAGATTTTTTGTTAGGTATTTTTATTTTCTCTTTAATTTAAAAAACATGTCCATCCACTAATCAAGTAAAGGACTTCTAGACCTGATCTCTACTGTGTGAGTCAATGGTTGACCATGGGTGAAGGAACAAGCTCATTCAATCTAGTGAGCAGTAGAGCATAGAATTCCCCTGGTGAGATCATGGAGCACATTAAGCAGAACCACTGTCCAAGGCAGCATAGTGGCAACGAGGTTATGTATAAGGTGTTACCAGGGGGTTCAGTAATATTGGTCAGATGATGGATAAAATTTATATATATGGAAGTCTCATTTTGATCCATGATTTAACATGGGAGTCGGAAAAGGGCGTTCTGGTCCTCCATCCTAAAAAACATATAAATTTTATTAGCACCATGTTCCACTTGATCTCGACCAACCGATCATGATGGGTGGTCATCTTCAACAAAGACACTTTTGAGGCTTCCTCATGCTGTGAAATTTCCACCATTATCCATCTATTATGATCAGGGCATCCTTTTAGATTGAGATTTTATCCCATGATCCTTTTCCCACTGCTCTCCCAATTTCTAGGAAAGTATCACATGATCATTTCACATGATATCCCTGCATGGATATGTATGCATAATGGGATCCCAAATATTGATTGTATCCTGAAGATGCTAAACATTATAAATGTTATTTATGGTAAGATTTTAAGGCATATTCAATCAAAATGGATCATGCATGCATCTCTGTATTGTATGCATAAAAATATATGGAAGATATCAAGAGGCCACATGATGTTGAGCTATTTTTATTTGAAATTAATAGCCCTTGTGAAGAATAGAGAACCAAAAATATTCAGGCATTAAATGAAGAGATTCAATGGTGTATTTTATTACATCTTGATGAGTAATAAATAAATTTATTTTTATAGGTATTTGTGGTGAATGAATTACATGGTGGCTGGAAAAGTGATCTTTGGGTGACATTTATCTGTGAAGGAGATGATACCTGGTTCTTTGAGAATCTATTTTGAGATACGATATAAAATAGAAAGGGGATGATTTGTATAAATATATCATCATAATTCATGTATATATGTATTCTAGTTGATCCTCAACTTCACCAAAGATTCGTTAGAATATTCTTACCCTTTATGTATTCAAATGATGCATGTTGTAAATTCCTATTCAGTTACTTGAAATTCGAAATGGAATACCCATATTCATGGTTATTCTAATGAGTAAAAAACGAATACCCAGAGTTTGAGGGAGTATTCAATGGAAGAGGAAATAAATATGAAACCCTCCTTTTGGTATTAGTAATTGAAATAAGAATGAATTAAATGTGTTCAATTTCATAACACATTTAATTTAGGTTATAAATGAGAATTTATATCAGGTTATTTTTTAATATTTTCCAAAAAAATATTATTTTATAAATATATGAATTTAGGTGATGGAATATACAACAAATTTAAAAGATATTTTTGAGATACCTCACTTCTATTGTAAAAGATTAATTTTCAAAATGTGCCAATTCAGAGTAAATATTAAAGAAGGTGATTCCATGTAACCAAGAATTTTAATAAGGATAATTCTGATCATTCAAGTTTTGAATAGATTTTCAAGTACTAATAGGATTTATCAATTCCTCAATTGAATACCAGGAAGAATTATACACAAGAAAGGTACATCCATATTTCTTGTGGAGGAAGACTATATGTGAAGAAGATATTTCCATATCTAGAATAATAAAAGAGGAGGCTTTTTACGGGGGTCTCTAACCAGCTACTGGAGGCTATTGATTGGGGTATCTAAAAAATCATAGAAGAAAAGAATATTGTGGCATGTAACCAACTTTGTAGGGATCAATTAGTGTGTCTCTCAAATTGTGGAACTATGGTGTTTAACTAGTTCTATTCAATTTTGTAGATTGTAAAGGGGATCCAAGTAGGGGTGTTAAACCAATGTGGAAATGAGTAATCCTGTTATCAAAAAATATTATAAATACTATGTGATTACCTATATTATTTTACTACATAATAATAGATGAGTATGAGAAAAACTATTGAGTGGATTGAGAACCACAATAAGTTCAAGATAATGAATTTAAAATGAAAAATTTAAAAAAAATTATTTTAAGTGCACCAATGATTCACCCTTTCTTAATTGAACCTAATAGACATTTGGATCTATATGTGGTATAAGAGAATAAGTCACCTATAAATATCCCATAATAATCTATATAGATGTATAATATCAATTTTATGAATAGTTGACCAGTTATTAATTTCAATGGATTATATTATCATAGTTGGACAATATGATGCTTCTCAAACTCTTTTACTTGTCCACGAAGTAAAAGATCCTACTAAAATAGGTTTTACACCAATTAGTAGAGATTATCCATTGAGTCATGCTTAAAATAAATTTTTTTTAGGTTGATGGAAAATCACAAAATTCAATCATAATTTATTTGTCAGAAAAGGTATACACCAAGGGCATGGGCCTTCATACTATTCCTAAAATCTGGTGTAAATTAAAAAAATATATGAAGGAAACATAATAGTTAAGGAATCCAATATTCAAATATAGAGAAAATAATTTTAATACATTAAAATTACTAATGATGAAGATTCTATGATTATTTCACAAGAGATAATGAGACTGTGAGAAATATGTTAGGGTTTGGTGAGAATCCTATTGATTCTATTATTCTTAAAAAATGACGAGGAATTTTCTAGATCATTTTTATTCAATGATATCAACCCTTGAAAAAGTATATTATTTTTTTCTTTATTAAAATCACAATATCATCATATCATAGGGGATGAGGAAAATCCTATCTTTCAATAAGAAAAAAATATTATATCAGCTTTGAATCCAGGAGAAATAGAAAACCTAGAAAAGAATAAACTATTGAATCAAACAATTCTGAATATTTCGATGGTGATGGTGATTTCAATCATATTGTTTCTCATATTTTAATTTTTTTTGGAAAATGGATGGAGAAAATATAAAAATCACCAATGTGTTGTAATTATAATATCCTTTGAAATTTTTCTTATGAGCCTCTAGAAAAAGAAAATGAATCTGAATCTAAGTCTCATGAGTATAAAAATAATCCCCAAAATAAAAAAGGTGAAAAAAAGAAGAATTAATTTTCTTTTAAAAGGAAAATTTTAGTGATTAAAAGGGTGAAAGTTGATTCATATTGTGATTCAGATGATGAAGTCAATTTTCTATTATCTTTAGAGATGATTTTATTCATCAAATAGTTTTCATGATAAAAAAGAAAGAAGGTAAAAAATTGAAACAATATCCCATAATGAGCTTAAAATTAGAAGATAACAAATATTCTAGATAACTCTCAAGTTATATTTATCCACTAAATAAATAAGGGGTTCCTCCTAATGAACTATTATTTTGTGTTCTCTAAGATTACATCCATAGAACAATCTTTAGGAATTAAGAAATTCCTTCAATAGGAATTAATACCATCCTTCCATGATCAATTGATGATGATTTGAGGCATGTTATACCGTTTTCTCTTGTGGCTATTTCATCTGGATCTTCCTACATATTCTTTTTTTGTGATGGAGGATTCTCTCCCTATTTCCTATAGAGTTATCATGGTAGTTTTTAGTGTGGACTTTGAATGATCTCCTTAAAGGGATGCCTCTCTCATCATATAGGTGACCATGATCTATGTAATGACCCTCTTATCCTTATTGGCATAAGAATATAGAAAGTCATTACTTGGCCTTAAGAGACATCCCCAAGGCACTAATGGCTGGCAATAAATGCCAACAGGTTTCAATGAAAGTGGGGGACAGTTTAACCTTTGAGAAATAAACCAACCAAAACATCACTAACAATAACTATATAATGCACGCGAACGAAACAACCAACTCATGTATTACCAAAAGAGAACTACACTGTTCTACAAAACAATACAAAAATGACAAAATATCAGAGTACCAAGTGGAAGACTAACCAAATGACCCCAAACAAGACAAGACACTCTCCACAGCTCCACACTGAGCTCCATGCACCATGCACCGCCACATCTGCCAAGAATCCCCATGAACCACTATCAATGAGATGCTTTTCCTCTACCTGTTTCCCGGAATACGACATCTGCAAAAGCACAAACATACCAATGCAGGGGTGAGTATAAAACTCATTAGGATTTCCCCAATGACTTTCCTACTCATTCCACTAGGATAGAAGAGTTAGCAACAATTATATAAAAATAGTTTATATAAAACATTTTGTCAAAAGAAGTTTATAACTAAATATAAACAAGTTTTCAAAACCATTCGTAACCAAAATAATCCAAGAGCAATTGAATATAATTTTCCATTAATTCACTTTTCCAGAAAAATAACCAATTATGATTTAGAACCATTTCACAAAATGACTTTTTAGAATACCCAACCAATTCACAACCCGTGAAATCAACCATGCATGCTTTGTTATGACAGTTCCATACTCATGAGCGGTTTCTCGTCGATCTACTGTGTCGTCACAAGGTAATTGTTTCCCATGTTCCATTACACCTTTGTCACTAGTCACACGATCATATTTCAACAAAGCATCGTACTAAAAAGTCTCATGTTCCATTAAATGCTTAGAACCGAGCACAAGGTCCTATTTCAACCAAGCCTCATATATGAAACATGAACACACACCACATATTCACAACAATTATTCCAAAACCATCCTCTCAATAAAACACCTTTTTATTGAAAACCATTTCCATAAAAACCTAGTGTGTTCAACCATTTCAACCCATTTCAATAAAACCAAACTTTTATTGAAAACCAAATAATGAACCAATTACATCAAGACATTTAAATACCAAAACATTTCAATAAAACACCGCTTTTTATTTAAAACCCATCATTCATCAAACCATTTTCCATTCTAGAAAATCCATAATTTAAAATCTACATTTTAAATTCAAGAAACCAAATCACTTTGCACAACAATTCACAACAATTTCACAATTTCATCAAAACCATAAGTCATCACTAAAGAATATTTATTCCATGCTTTGCACAATAAATTTCATTCAAATAATCCAATTTGAATCTAAGACAATAAATTCTAACAAGGGGAGTCGAGAGTGAAGCCACCTACCTCAATGTTTTTGATGAAAACCCTAACAAACGGAGAGCGCAAAAGAAAACCTGGCCGATTCACCTAGGATCCTATATAGATCTCTTCTCCTAACAAAAAAAAGAACAAAACTCATCATGTTTGGCATCCACAAACTTAGATCTACCCATAACGGGTGTAGATCTAAGAAACCATGAGAAGAGGGGAAGTAGATCTAAGTAGATATAAGAAACCAAACAAGAACGATCACATAACTCAATAATCCGACTTCGATTCGTCAAGATATGCCTTCGGATCACCTCTGAAATGATAAGAGAACCCTCTTTGACCCTAGGAGAACCAAAATCCCGAGTTAGGGCCACTTAGGAGCTTAAACGAGGCACTTAGAGGCAAAAACACATGAGATCCACTTTTATAGGATCCTGTTTATGTGGCTGCATGGTTAGTTCACACGGTTCGATAAATCGTGCTCTAACCATGCGTTAGATACTACCTCGGCCACCCGTCTCGCACAGTTTGGCTGCACGGTTAGATAAATCATGCACCGACCATGCGGAAGCTACTGCCTCCAACACCAACTCCACATGGTTTCACCGCACGGTTTAGACAAACCGTGCGCCTCCCGGCCGACTTCCATTTTTACCCCAAAACTCATTCCAATTTCACTCGACTCTCCCATTTGTCACAATTAACTTTATAAACATTAAAAGAATCAATAAAGGGTTATATAACAGAAAACGGGGGTACTACAATCAATGATTTTGGTCCATTATTATGTGATTAACAATGATGCATTTGAGTTAGGGGATTCTTTATTTCCATTAATTATTTACATAAAATTATAATATTGAATTTTTATATACCTTGGATGGAATTGGAATTAACCTAAAAATTATTGAATAATATTAATAAAAAATTTATTTTACCAATCATATAATGTTTCTTTATAAATTGATAAAGGTTTTCCTTATGATTTTCTATATAGGGTGTTATTTATGATATTCTTGTTAATATGAATTTTTATTCTCTGGAGTGGTTTGTTTTTCATGATAGAAAAAGGAAAATAATGTAATTACAGAATTATTTAATTAATTATATTATGAATTATTGAAGATGTGTGTTTTAATATATATAGTTTTTATTATTATTTTATGATTATCAAATGTATGTAATGTACATATTAGATTAAATGTATTCTTTCAGGATAATGGAATTGATAAATAATTTGAAGCAATTTAATTCTTGTTGTTTATAATTTAAAAAGGAATGTTTAAATGAGAATAATACTTCACTATGTTAGTTGAAACTATTTTTAATGCTATAATAATGCTTAACTTTTGACAGCTCATTACAGATTTATTCCTTACAGTTCTCTTAGTTGGAATATATGAACAATGAATTAGTTAATTCATGATGGAATAAGAATGAGTTGTGTGATAATGATAATTTCTAGGTCCTATGGTTTTTCTATTGTTGATAAGGCCTAGTGACATAGGACTGAATCTATGATATATCAATTTGTATAAAGGATGTATGATTCATTTTAGGTCCTGAATTTTCCTTCAGGATATGAATTTTTGTTTGATGCTAATATTGATATATAATATGGATGTGAACATCACTTTTAAATGTTATATGAGTCTAGGATGGATGATCCGATGATGTATAATATGATATAGGTCCTAGAGTTCTAGATGATGTGGCCATAGTTGACACCATTGATGGTGATATGCTTTAAGACATGCATGTGGGTTCCAGTGATGGAACCTGAGATGATGGAGCATGTTGAAGATTGTATTATAGGTTACTATGATAAATCTGGATTCTTTCTTGAAATTAATATATTTAATAACCACTGTATGAATTTTTTTATATATCTGAATTCCATTCCCCAACTCTTTACGAAGTGGGATATGCATGGTTTAATGTTCCCTTATGGTGATAGAATTAGATGTTTTTCCTATAAAAACTAGATTATGGAATGATGCTAATAATGAATAAACAATTAGTAACCCTTGGGTATGGTGTTGATGTAATTAAAATGTTGAAAAGTTGTTAATATTGAAAAACCATGCACAAGGATTGGTTTTTGGCTAGGGGGAATGGACTTCATGATGACTGTTACTAAATTTATCTTGAAGTAATGTTAATGATTAATTTAATGTATAATAAATAAACTAACAAAAGTAATTAATAAAAAGAAAATAATTAATTAATATAGATCTTTAAATTCCTGTGTATTTATAGGACCTCTTGTCTGAAGCAGTGGATGCATGGTTTCTAAACAGTGATAATTATAGTTGAGATTAAGACTCAGTTATTCTCATATTTTGGTTTTTAAATATATTATATAATTTATATTATGTGATTTCATATGCTTTTCATCCCATGATGGATAGGGTTAATAACACCCAATTCACTCTTGGAGGCAGTTCACTTCGACATCTCGTTGGGTGGAGAGATGAATGACTACCCCCTCTGTCCCCAATTTCTTCTCAAGGTAGTAACTTATGTTAGTATGCATGTTTGATAGCTTCCCAATATGTGTGTTTACTAATATATGATGTATTTTTGTTATTTCACACACATTTATCATTGGATATAACTTCCAAAATATTGGTATATGTTTAACGTGTATAGATTATAATGGGTTGAGGTACTTTCTCGATGTATGGGATATAATGGATTGAGGTATAATACTTTATGATTAATACACATCATACGAGATATGGTTTCTCCCTTAAAAATATTTTTTACTATATAAAGATATGTTTATGGGATGATGATATGATGTGATTGACATTGTGCATGCTATAATAACTTTCCCCAGTGTTTACAAGATGGATGATCTTTGAGATATATGTCTCAAGAGTTGAAACATTAGGGAAGAGTGTAAAACTAGAGTGTATGTGGGTGTAGAGTACTATTGATGTTTAATTTTTAAATTATATGCAATGTTTAATGGGATACATGGTGGGAGTTAGCCTTAGTGAGGTGGGGAACATAGTATACCTCTTCGGAGATGAGTGGGTTTCACTGTTGTCCACTGTGATTTATGATTATTTCACAATAATTTTCATGAGATTTTATGGGGAGGATCACATTGATTATACCGTTATACCCATGATACATATATATAAACTATGTTCTGATCAACTAGACCTGGTTGGAGATCATGATGAGTATTACTAGCAGGTGGTTTTGTAGGAGTTGTTTTGAAATTGTGGTCACTATTGTCCTTACATTTTGGTAATTATAACATTCTTTTGAGTCCTTTAGTACTTTATATAATTTCTTGTTTTAAAATGGGATTTATTTTCATATATGTTTGAGTAGGTGTTGATTTATATATATGTATTATATCTCTCTTACATATGTTATATAAGAGGGTAATTCCTCAAATATTAATTATATTATACCCACGATGATTTTTTCCACCCTCAGATCCACTAGAGTTATGAATCTTGTATTCACCATATCCCCTCTCTCATATCTAGCCCCTTACGGGCAACAATTAGGGGGAGACAGTTGTGACATAAGATTTTTCAGAATTTAAGAACACCCTATTTTTCAGGGATATACCATTTCTTTAACAAACATTATGGGAGTTTAATAGTTCCTTTGAAGTCATAATTAGCAATTTAATTGTATAATATTCATTAATAGAAATATGATGGTTTTAAACATTTATATTAGGGTGGACAGTGTTGAAATTAATGTATTTTTTTATGAAAAATTTGATAAATCCATAAATTTTAGATAGTTGATGATACTATATTGAATTTAATTAATCATACGAAGTTCATGTGAAGACTAAAAAAAATTAAAACACCCATACTAGTTTGGTGTTACGTATTTTGGAATAATTATTGGAAATGATCATTAATAAATTAAATATTTAAATTTTTATTTTGAAGTAGTGATTGGATTAGAAGAAATATACAGTGATCATTGGATTGATAGTGTGTCTTTCCTAAACATTATAATAAACTATAGTGAGTAGTGATATCCACTATATTGTCGACACACTGTCTAATTATGCTCCATAGAGTATCCCTTAGTGGTGAAAAAAGTTAAATATTTGTCACAACATTTATTTTTTATATTTGGATATTTTATTTATATAATATTGAATGTGTGATGTTGTGGTCTAGTGTTCCAAGAATACTATGTGAATAAACAAATTATTTACATATCAACATTGAATTGAACTAAAGAAACCTAATTTTAATTATTAATAATATTATTATCAATATAAAATATTGAGGCACTTAAATCTGATTGATCTTTTAAGTTTAGAGTTTTAGAGTGTTTGAGAAAACATTCAACAAATAAATCCCATTTCTTTACCATAAAGTTTAAATCTCTTCCATTATATAAGAAACTACTTAATCGATAATGAGTCTTCGACATCACCAAAATAATTATTCATGCATTAAACTCTTCTGGACATGTCATATATCATGAATTTCATCAAAACATGAGTAAATGGAAACATAATAATTGAGAGAAAACATGATTAGTAAGGTAAAGGAATATAACAAGTTATCAAGCCATGAACTTGGCCTAAATAATATTTTAGGAAAAAAATTAGAATCAAATAATTCTATATACCTGATCACATGGGCATCAAACCAATCCATGGTTAACAATATATATAAAAACATAGATAATAATAAATAAATAAATTTTTTGGGAATATATATATCATATTATTTTGATTTTTACATACATTTCCATAGCTAATATATTATTCATTCCATCAAGAAATCATCCAAAAAATCATTATTTCCATCCAGATCATAGCCAAGACATAATTTTTTCATTAGGTACACATATTACACATGGAAAAAAATCTTATCTCTTTAGGCCAACCAATGTTTAGAGGGGATAATATAGGCCCCACTAACTACATCAGTATTTCTAATGTATTCACCATGTGAATGATATGAATATCAATTCAATGCCTAATCAACGTTACTTAGTAATTAACAAATATCAATATTTTGATACAAACACATAAAATGTAAATAATTTTCAAATCAAAAATGAATATATGACATAAAGATAATGAAGATGTATGGCTTATGATGATAGTATCCCTAGTGTTACTAAATAAACAAAGAATCATTTGGGCATCGGTATAAAATACACCTGAAATATAAATGCATCAAATAGTGAAACACAAGAATGCATGATGAATTGGATTATATAATTCCATGAGATTGGTACCCCTAAATGATAAATAGTATAATATACAATATTTGGTATATCATGAAACATAATTCTAATTAGGGTAAATATTTTTAATATTAAAAGGAAAATATAAATAAAAATTTTGTAGAGTTTTTATAAGATAGTTCTAATGTTATTTGAATAGAGAAGTTATGGATCAGTTTTGTAAGTCATTTTTGAATTAGTGAAGTAAACCATTAGAAAAAAATAATATTAATAATATTCTCTAACAACAGGTCCTTTAAAATACATTTATTATTCCATGTAAAATAGGTGAGGACAGAGAAAAAATTTGATCAATAATGGAAATACCTTTTGATATTTTTAATGTAAATTAGTTGAAAAACCACATAAAAAATAGAAGTAAACCAATATTTTGTACTATATTTTTTTATGAGTGGGAAATTATTTAAATAATATTAAAATTATATGGTTGGAGAACAAAAAATTTAAAAACAACATTTAAGATGAAACAATATAACTAAAATAATATATATTTGAGTTAGAAATGTCCCTTATGAAAAAAATACTCAATGAAGCATGAAATATTTGAAAATTTTATTATGTAGTTAAAATGAAAAAAAGATTTAGTACCATGAAATTCAATAAATGGGATGAATGTGACCAAATTTTAAAAATATTTAAAAATAATGATCTCTACTCAGTGAATGAAAATTAAGTTACGAAAAACTCTTATGACTGGATTTACACTTATTTAAAAATACATACGAAGAAAAGAACATGATTTTCCTTTTATATTCCAAAAATTACAAGGAAATAATTTATATAACATATAGGAAATAGTAATTTAATATTACACCATATAAATGAAACATGGTTCATAACATGAAACATATCTTAGAGAACCCGAATCATGACCCTGAAACCCCCATAAAAGATAAAAACTATTAATTCAAAACCCCTTGAAGGATATAATTTTAAAATGAAACATTAATCCCTTGAATAATGATAGAATCATGATAAAAATATTTAATGGGGAATTGATACACTATTAAAAGTAAATCTTGGTGAATAATAAGAAATATGTATTATAGTGTGAAAATAAAAGAAGGAACACATTCCTAAATTTATAAAATCCACTAATGTACTTTAATAGCATTTATATAAAGATTTTAAAATAATCATCATTTTAAGAATTTTTTTGTATATATAATATTTTATAAATTTTATTTTTTTCTCTACATGTATATTAGTAAGTTATTGCCTACTTTCAATATTATATATGAGTAATCTTGATAATTTTAAACCAGTTTCATAATAACACCATTTTGTAATATTATGTTAAAAAATTTCATCATTAACAGATAATTTAAGGAACTAAAATATAATATGTATGCATATCTATAAAGAACATGTATCTTTACATTAGTGCTCTTGTTATATTTTTATTTAAAATTGAATTAGTGTCAACTTATATTTTATGTTGGAGATTAAATAATTTATTTTAATAATAATTAATATATTTATTATAATATTTCTACAACCATAAAAAATTATTAGATTATTTACGTATAATAATATTAGTATTAATTCTCAGATTGTCATCCATGACAATGTTTTATATAATTTTTTAATAGGTGGCTAGTCTGACCCAACCATTTTCATTTTATAACTGAAAGGGTGAGTATGGTTTATTTTACCACAATCCCATTATAAATGAATTATAATGATATTTTTTATATTATATAAGGTTTAAATCATATTTTAATTATTATTCATAATGATATAAAATCAAGATATAATAATTACATCGGGGAGGCTGTAGTCTATACAAAACATGGTTAAAGTTATTACTTCCCAATGAATGTGAGAAAATTATGGTGGATTATATTTTTTGTATTCATATCAATATAAATATTACATATTTTACATTAATCATAAAATTACCAACATATAACCAATGAATAAATGTGGGGGTGAAATATTGACGATATACCATTGTGGAGGTGTTAGTCCTTACCACACATGATCAATATTCTTTAATTTTTTAATTGGGGTGTAATAAAATAAATATGGTGATTTCCAATAATATAATAATAATTCATTATACTGATGATACTAACATAATTATATAACTATTTTGTGGTATATTTGGAAAGGATTTAATAATAATATAATTAAAATGATTATGTAATACTCACTTTGGGACCCTGATCATTTTATTTAGACTCTTGTGAAATGAAGGGATTAGGCTCACTAATTGGGACAATAGGTTTATGAACATGGTAATGGATTATAATTTTATAAAGTTGGTCTAGTTTTAGGAATAAATTTGAATCAATTTATGTTTAATGAAAGGGTGTAAGTGTCCCCTTTTTTAATTGAAGAAAATGTTATTTTTTTTAAAACCTAATATTTTCAATAATTGAATAACACTATTCAAGGGTTAATGGTTCCAAAAGTGATAAATAATGTAGTTTTTTATGATATTGGTTAAAGAAAACCTCAATTAAGTGTATTAAAACTTTTATTATATAAGTTTGAATTAATTGGTTCTTATTTAACTAATTTTATCTTTTTTACAAGGGTAATTACTTTTTACACAAGTACAAAATGTCTAAACAATAAATTTTTTTACCCTCTTTACAAATTAGATGGTGTGAAACATAAATTTATTCTCCATTTAAAAAAATTTAATATTTAATTATTATAAAATTTAATTTTAATGTAAAACATTTTATATATATCATAAATAGATGTAGGTATCCATAATTGACATACATAGATAATAAATACTAATAGATGAATGTTTAGTACGTAATAAAATGATCCACACCAAAATAATTTAGGTTTACTGACTTTGATAACATGGAAACATAAGAAACTGGTTCCTAATTGAGCTACATCATCTCCCACTACATTATTCACAACTAGAACCCTTATAAGACATATCATATATAATACCATTCATCTAAATTCGGGGAAAGGAATGGAATCAAAAGGTTATAATAGATTTTCACCAATAATAAAAAAGGGATATATCAAAATATCATGATCATAAGGGTATGAGAACATGATAATAACATTTTAAAACCATTTCCTACATATCATTGATCATAAACATGAGTCATAAAATAATTCTTTGAATTTAAAACACATGAGTAATTTTAGAATAAAATAAAATTATCCCTGGAAACATAACATTAGGAGAATATATATATTTTTGGAATTCAAATAAACATGTAAAATAATTTCCTCTGTATTCAATGCTCATTTCCAAAACTATCATAGTGGAATGATATCACACCGCAAACCATCGTTGTAGTAAAGCATCTCTGAAAGACTACCATAGTGTAAAAAGTCTCTTATTGAAATTTATTTACTCCACATTCCATTAATTTTTATATCATGAGATATAAATAATTCCCCAATACATTGGATAGTCAAAAATGATCCACCCATCACATAATGAAAATAATATAATAATGTTACAAAGATCATAAAACACTAATAATATTAGACACAATGTAAATAAATGGGTTTCATAAGCATTTCATCATAGCATATCTTTTGAAAAATAAATTGGTTTCATAATCATTTCACCACATCATAATAGCAGAACCCATGAAAAAGGAAGAGCTTTTCATAATCATTTTTTCTTGGTATAACCGGTGAAAGGGAAATGAGTTGCATAATAATTTTTTCATCATAAAAATAAAAAACTAATAGAACATATTAATATTTTATCCTTGGATAATATCCCAATTAAATTCCTTATAACATTAAATGATAACATTTTTGAAGTAAAATTATTTTTAATGATCCATTGGAACATTTCGTGGGGAAATTATCCTTTCCACATTGATGATCATTTTTCAAAACTAATAATTGATATAAAATAAAAAAAGATCTAAGAGAGAAAATAAATTTCTAAAAATATAAAGTAATATTTGAATCCATTATTTTTATTAATGGTAGAAAATAATATTAATTTCGTACATGTTTAGAAACAAATATTACTTTCACATTTTGGTAAAAATTAAAAGCACCACATTTGAATGATTATTTAGAAGAACCATTTTTGTTTTTTTGTATGAATTAAAAAGGAGTAAATATTAATTTAAATAATAATTTTATAGAATGAAAAACATTTACAAAACATTTTATACAAAATCATGGATATAAAAGATAATTTTTTAGTTGAAATTTGAAATAAAGACAATTTTTCATTTAAAATTATTATTTTGGTTTGATGAGTCTATAAAGAGAGGGAAATGAATGGAATGGATTTTATTTCATGAAATAACCATAGTAGAAGTAAATTAATTGTTTAATTAATATGTTTATCTTAATATTTCATCATTAAAATTATATTACTTGAAATTTTTTTACATATACACATCATAATTGATGATAGATTCATACCATAACATATTTCCCAGAAAAAGTTAATTGGGGATGAAATTCCCTTACTTAAAATCTTGAATTTTCATACACATTAAAACCTAAATTATAATTAATATATGATTATTATAAATATAATATAGAACCATAACCATATTTATCACACCATTTATGATTTTATTATTACATTTTTCTTTTTATTATCTATTTCTTGTTTAATATTTTTAGGTAATAATTGTTTTGTTATTCATGTATGTTTTGGTTTGGTATTGTAAGTCATTTTACAATGATCATGGCTCTACAATATAACAAATATTACCCATGATAGAAATGAAAAATATATTATTTATATATGTATTTAGACTAATACATAAAAGTAAATGATAATAAATGAAATAAACCATTCCAGGAGATGGAAGGTCATACATACGCATGAATGATGTTTCAGTTTTCTAAACGGATAAAAATAATTGAGGGTAAAAATATATTAACTTTAAGGAATAATTTTTACAATATATATATATATGTATATAATATTCTATAAATTTACCCTTTTTAAAATCCATATAATGCATAAGTGAAAATTTATTGCATCACTTTATGAGGTAGTAGTCCACCATACACACAAGCAATGCTAACTCCTTCCTATGAAATGGAAAGTAAGAAGGTATTTGTGATATTACAATTAATGTTTTTTACAAATATCATAAATAAAACACAAAAACAAACAGTAAAATATATATATGATAAATCAATCATTATATCCATCCGTGATAGATGTAAATGGAAAATGAAAAACATTGGTTTAAAAGGTGGTAGTTAATTATACACCTGATTGATAGTTACATTTCCAATTTGATGTAGGAGGAGATAAATTTAGGTCATAAAATAAACAAAATAATATATAATTATAGTTTATAAACAGATTTCATTATATTATTAAATTATGGGAATATTTTAATAAGGGGGAAGAAGAAAAAAACAAAAACTCATGTTTAAGAATATTACATAATCTTCATAGAACTTCATTGGGTTTATATGTAAAGTCTTATTAAGAGGGTTTCCTACTAAAACTAAGGCATATATAATGGGGAGATTAAATTAAGAAATATATTTGGAAATTTATTATCTAATAAAATGGGTTTTTAAATTATTGAGAGGGTGTGTCCTTTATATGTGGGGGAGAGGACAGACATGAATGTTTTAAAAAGAATAATGTGTTCCAAAACTTTTCACACACCATAAGAATAAAAAATAGGTCATTACCAAACCTTATATGTTATATTTATCACATAAGTCTATCCAATAGGTATTGGAAATGTTTATTTAACATTTTACAATTTATCTTTTTAGTTTAGCCCCATGGGTATACACATTTAAAACATAACTATGATAATTAATTTTTTCTATTTTCACTTTTTATTTTAACAAAAAAATATATTGAAATTATTATACAATATTATTTATTGTAATTACTAATATTGAATACATATATAAAAATTCTTTTCATATAGGTTGAAAATATTAATTTTGATTAAACTTGAAGACACAACAAGAAATTTATTTTCTAAAAAGAAATATTTTATATTTATCGAAAGAATAAATAACCAAATAATATATGAAATTAATTTAAATGACCTAAATTTAAATAATTATAATATATTGGAGATAATTTTACTTTTATTTCCAATTTAATATAACATGGAACCATATAAATTCACTGAATAACATTTTTAATACAAAATATTATTTTTACTATTCATTAGAAAATTAATCTTTTCAAAAAATAACGAAAAATTACCTCAAATATAATTTTGAACTGTATATTTAAAAAGGAATTTTATTTTTTCAAATAAATTTTTTTAAAATGTAAAAAATTTAATAATTTCTTTTCACCAAATGTATTAATAATATTTAGAAAATAATTTTTGAAACTTATAAATTGTTTTCTAAAAATTATGTACTTTTTTATCATTATATTTTATTTAAAAAAAACCATTAAACTTATTATTTTTAATATTATTATTCCTATTCATACCACCCAGTTAAATGGATATGTTATAACAACCATTTTTATATATAATATTTATAATATATCATTATTTGTTAAAAACTCAGTGTTTCGTGAAATAGTAGTTGTCGAAAAAATTAAATTTATTCCAAAAAATTCATAAAATCATTTTGTGTTCCAATTGGTTTATAAAAAACATTTCACCATTAAATGTTATTTAATCTTACTTATTAATGATAAATAATTGAATTTGTTGTAATTTAATTAATATAGGATTAAAATTTTTATTGAAGTTCCCTTTGAGAAGAGATTAATTTATTTGTTTATATATAAAATTTCACAATATTAATAATACATATCATTGATACTAAATTATTTTACACTATAATGGTCATTATCTTTCATCATAGTAACCATAATTTTATGGCCCAAAATAAAATTGGCATTTTTACATAATATCGTCATGTTGATTAAAAATAATAAAATGATTTTATAATGTTTAATATATATATTTTATGAAAAAATTATTATGAGAGAATAAAAATAGTTTTGTAGATTAATTATTATATAAGTTTCATATATGATAAATAAGAGTTTAATAAATAAAATATGAAATTTTAAAATTATTAACATATTTTATAAATAAATATATTTCATAAAAAAATCATAATTTCTTTTAATATAATCTTGTGTTAGGATAATATCATAAAATGGATGGTTTTATTTAAATTGATATTTTTTCACCATTAACCTA
Organism: Viscum album; assembly: GCA_963277665.1. Classification (NCBI taxonomy): domain Eukaryota; kingdom Viridiplantae; phylum Streptophyta; class Magnoliopsida; order Santalales; family Viscaceae; genus Viscum; species Viscum album. Next base: position 1,843,927,298 of record OY728120.1, read on the forward strand.
TAAAATAACTATGCTAGAAAAAACTCAAACAATAATCCAATGTTATTTATTATCTACAATTAAAAAATTAAATCAATTTTTTAAAATTAAACCCCAAAAATTTAAATCATTATTTTAAATTAAAATTAAATTTTTATAAAGAAAATGTTTTTTGTTGAAGAATTTGTTATAAAAATATTAAAAATTTCCCATAATATTTCAAATTTATTTTCTAATTTGTTAAAAAATTTCTATTTACTATTGGTTTTATTATTTTATATTATAGTAAAAATAAATATATTGTAAAATGTTTTGGTTTAGTGTTGTTTGTGATACATGAAATAAAAGATAATATTAATTTAAAGGATCCAAAACCTCAAGTGGTCACATTTCCCCCATAAATTAATTGTTCCCTCTCAATATATAATTAGTAGTTACTTATTAATTTAGCTTAGAGTTTACATAGAGAATTCTCTATCTAGTATAGAAATTATAATTTTACATATATAATACTCTCTTAGGATATAAAATGTCCCTTATCTTTACTTGAAGAACATTTATTTTCTATACAATAATTTACCCTATTATATATATACCAAAATAGTTTATTCTGCATAACATGTCATTCCCCAAACCATTTATATTTTTAATGCATTAAAATAAAGTGAAGTAATATATTCCTCAAAATATTTACTCAATTATCAACCATCTATTATATTAACTATTAGTCCATAAAATGAAAACTTAGATAATAAATATGATAATAAAGAAAATTAGTTGACCTTCACAAAAAATATCATGGATACTTTTTCATTAAATCAATAAAAAATTCATTATATATATATACTATCTAAATAATATTTATAAAAATCAATCAAACATTCATTATCACTACGTTAATCATATTTTAAACCCAAGGTTTATTCATCCCTCAATAATGGGATCTCCAATTTTAAGCCAAAAGAATATAACCTTTTCATAAAATTAGTGTCCATTGTTATTGATACCATTTAATATCTTATTCCAAGAATTTAATGTATAAAAAATGATGAAAAATAATTATATTTTTCACAAAATCTACATAAATTTAATAATATTCCAAAATATCATCAAAATATATTAGTCATTAATAAAAAATACAAATATATTTAGAATTTAATTTCTATTAATTTAAAAATCTCAATATACCATGAAACCGTCATTTTACATTATTAAAATAAAAAAAATAAAATTATTCATCATTTATGTTTACCCCCTCATTTGGTTGTATGAATTTATAGTTTTTAGATACCTAACTTTATCTACTACATTTTCAAGATCCTACTTCGATCAAACACAATAACAAAAAATTCTATAAAAATATTCAAAAAATAAATATGAAGATTTAAGATACTATGACACTATGAGTTTAAACATATTAGACAATAAGTTTAACATATGACACTCTTTTCTTAATCCTTGGTTATCAGTGGTGAGTTTCCTATTATGCACATTAGGTTAATTAATTACCATTATAATTAAATCCTTCTTGATTTTTTATAAATATAATTTTATTAACAAAATCATAAACATTTGGAATATATGGATTTCTCATATTAGTACAGGATCACAAATAGGTGGAGGAGATGAATCTATGATGACATTATTTATTGAATTTTTATTTTGAACTAAACCTATGAAACTCATTATAGCTACAATCCATGAAAATATATCTCTCAACCTCACTTTAAAGTCAATAAAAGTAATTTTGAGAATTGAACATGATATTTACAATGATTAGTAAAAATACAAACTTCTTTCTATGTTGTTTATCCCTCAAAACATTAATTCATTTACTAACTTATTTCAGGAATACCAATGCAGTTTCAATAATAGGTTCCACACCCTAGTAATCATTCCTCTAGTTAGACCATGTTCTAAACCCCAAAAATCCCTTATTCATACACAAATGGTTATACCCCAAATCATCCTTATCATATCCAATTCCTTACTATATGGTTATATTCCCCATCCAAACTCCTTTCTTATCAATAGGTTTTACATCCCTGATAAATGATCATACTCTTTCTTTTCTAATCTACAATGGAAAGATATCGTTATTTAAATATTCATTCTGTAAAAGCATGTCAGAAAAATATCTACTAAATATAATCTTTAAGATCCTCAAAATATATCTTAAGAGTTTATTTTTTTTGAAACTTCCTTCAAATCATTGAATGATCTAGAATATTTAATATAACATTTCCAAACTCATTCTAGAAATTTACCTTAGAAAAAATTCCATCTGATCAAGCTTCATCCCATAATTCCTTGGTCTGATGGCTCTTAATCGAAATCTATTATGCCTCTATCCTATACTCTTAAAAAAATGTGCAATAGTCTAATGAACTCTATCTAATTCAGCTCCAAATGATTCTACACATTTTGATGCTTTTCAATCTGATGAACCATAACTCAGTGATTCTGTTTCCACTAGATAGGAACATAGTTGGAAAATCTCTCTATTCTCATTTTTTAACCTATGAAACTCATTAAATTGATCCTTTTTTCCATGAACCTCAGTTTTATCATCCTCCATCGACTATGTATAACCTTGTATGAATACTCATGGAAAAAAGTCATGGGAAATTATTATCAGCCACATGTTTTAAATGTTTTCCCCCATATTATTGCACCCATTTATATAAGAAATTTTCTTATAGAAAACAAATAAACCAAGTAGTATTTCCCACACTTCTCAAAATTGAAATTTTAACTTCCCACACATTGAATTTCACTCGATGCGTCTCATTACGTCTTTGAAATTCTTATGGATTCTAAAAAACTTGGCATCTGTACCCTTATAAGAACACCCTTAAACATGCTTTTAATAAACATATCTAGATATTCATAAACATCAAAAGAACCCCAAACATTGAAAAAATAACTTATCCTTATCATTGTTTATGAACATAAAAATTACTTGCAATCTATATATAAATCTACATGAAAATATATATTTAATGTACATTTCATTTACCCCCTCAATCCGATGATATATATTCAGAATTATCTATCTAATAACTTCACATGACTGTCCATTATATAATATGTATTCACATGGTTTCACACAATTACATACATTTTTTCGGTTGGGATTAACATATATCTATCTAATATAACTCAACTTTATATCAAATTTTCCATACACTTCTCTCCTGGTAGATCTATCATCTGATGGAATATCAAGTCTCCATTTGATTTCCTCATTATACTCTATATATTGGATCCTTATAGTCTACCTTTGATGATCCTTTTTCTAATAAAACCACATATATTTACCTGTCTATTGATATGTAATGGTTGTCTCTTTTTTATTGAATTGGCATGAAATCCTCCATCTGATACATCATTTTTACATAGGGCTATGTACAGACTTGAAAACTTGTACTTTATAACCCAAGTTCTCATTTTTCTATCTGAACTCATTATGTATTTTCATCTAATACTACTTCATATAGTTCATTTTTTCTGATCATTCCTTCTCCAAATACTCCATATGATCAACATGCATTTGGACCTTGTAACTCATCCATTTCATTAAATTGTCCAAATTTTTTTAACCCCATTAATTCATCAGCATACATTTTCCAATTTTACCTCGTCTAGTATGTTATTGTAAAAGATCATGTATTCATATTCATAAAACTCCCTAAGAGGTTCACTATATGGGTTTCCTATATCCAATAATTATTTATCTGATCATGTAACTTTTAGTAATCAATCTTTGGATAGACGCAACTTCATATCTCAATCTCAGTAGAGCTATATCGTAAAACCTTAAAACCAGAATATATAAATCTTCCTTCATTCACATCGAGTCTATCTATTTGATGACATTATTCCACTTCATTCAATATACATATCTATATATCTCTTTAAAATAACTTCTCAGCCATTGTAAAAACTTTAAAAAACACGTCATATATCATGAGTATATCCATAGTGTTAGAAAAAAATTGATATTCATATAATTTTTTGGTCTATTAACGAAACATTCATACACTATATATGAAATTTTTCTTAAACAAACTCTAGAAACCAATCATCTCTAAAACTTCTCCAAATTTCATCATTAAATTTCTCCATAAATACATACTGATACATTGAAAACAAATAAAACGAAAATCAATTTTGAAGAAATTTTCAAACCTCTGTGTTTATAGTCAATATCCAAATAAAAAAATAAAATATATTTGAAGTCAATATACATGCTCAATATATTCTCCCCATTGGTTTTATTTCTCCCCTGTAATATTTGCTGACCTTGTGAAAAATAAAATGAAAAGGGTAACATAAGTATCATCTTATCTCATCATCCTTTATCTCAGAAATATAAAAACTATCATCAAGAGAAAAAATAGTATCACATGAGTTTCATAATGAAGTGACTTTAACTGAATAACTCTGACTGTACATTGTTTAAAATTGTACTGAAAAAAATATTTATAATCAAGGACATCAATTTTGACCTCTACAAAACTATCAACAAATAATTTCTCCATGATCACAAGAAAAACACTATACCATGAGAAAAATAAGAATGTTGGTTATAATAAATCATTCACCCATCTACAAAAACATATTGATATAGTTTATGTGTATAAAAAGAATATTACATATATCATTGATTTCTTGACATCTGTAATATTTAATAGAAGTGCGATACTCATACCTTAACTTCATCTTGTCTCCCCCATAAGGGTATCATTCCATTCTTAATCATGATGATTTTAATGGTTCCTTGGTTGATTTTTTTCTTCTTAGTATGGGCATAGTAATATGAAACATGATTTTCTATTTCTTTTCAATCAATTAACTCAAAGATTCTATAAATAATCAAGTATAGACGGAATAAGTTTGAACCCCACTGTTTTGTAAATTTTAGAATCACACTAAGAGACTTCTCCCATATAAGAGTTCTTATTATTCTTTTTTACATTCCTCAAGGGTTTCAATGTCATCCTTACAGTCTACCTTAATAGGGGTTTCAAAGAATTTTATTTCATATATAGAATACATAGATCAATCTATAATAGTAACATTATTTTTCATAGTATTTTTATTACCTTGAGTATTTAACATCCTTTTCAACATTTTCTCTTAGGCTGGTTGGTTAGTCATACATTATTTATTAGCATTCCCATTTTCTCACATCTCTTTCAATTTCTCAAAATCTTAAAACTATCATCTATTGGGGAGATATTATCTATGTTGTTTTAATATTATAAACCATGAATATTTAGTTTTTCATTAGTGTTATTTTAGGATTCATCCATATTTCTAGACAAGTATATATGTTATAGTTAAATAAACAAACAAATTTTATTACCTTGATCATGAATATTGAGCTTCTCACTTATATTTATAACATAAATCTCTTTATGACCTTCATTTTCTTCCATATCATAGTTTCTTGAAAAAAATATTCTCTGATCATCATTTATTCCCCTAGAATCATTCTATATTTTAGAGTAAAGAAAATTATTCGAGAATGAATATTATTTTTACCTGAATACTCAAAAACACAAACAATGAACTTTAAATTTTGATCTTTTATATAGATTTTAGTAATTTTATGATGTTTTTTATTATTATTTCATTACATTCTATGGGTGAAATTGTTTAAAGAGATACTTTCTTTATAAATTAAACTATTTCTCAGTAGTAGAAGAGTTTTCACAGATCTTAAATATTTAACCCAATTTTTTTTTAGAATTATATATACATATATTTTTTTGAAATATAAATAAAAAGGATTATATAAAACAATAATTTTCTATTCTTAATAAGATTCACTTTTAACCTCAATTGATTTGGTAAAGCCTTCGAAAAAATTTCACAAGTCCCTTTATATGGTAAGAAACATTAATTGAGTTTCTAAAAACTCTTAATTGTTATCAGTCAGAGTTTCTTTAAAAAGATCCATGACATTTTTTTATCAAACTTTAGTATACTCTTCATGAATTCATCAACAAGTGTTTTTTCTACCATGTTGAGATTCTCCACTCAGGATGATATTTCTTCAATATCATTTAATTTCATTACAATCGACTCTAATATCATTTTCTATGATAAAATATTATTTTGGTTTATTACTAGTTTTTATTATCCCACAATTCAGAAATGTTATTTAATTGATATATTTTATTAGCATCTTCAATTAAATCATTAGTTTTGAAAAAAATATTAAGGTATTCTTCCCATTTTTTCATTTCTAATCCAATCCATTTTAGTTTACACTTCGAAATTATTATCACTATTTGATCAATCACATCTTCTACTAATATGAGTTTAGTTTCAGACATCAAAATCTGATTCATTTTTGGATAAAGAATCATCATACTTTCTTATATGCAAATACAATTTTATTCTTTTTGATAATAAATTGTTTTCTTATTTTTATTCCACATCTATTTGTAGGATTTCACATATTATTATTTTGATTCTGAACAATCAATATTCCTATATGGATAATTTCCAAAAAATTATCATTATCATTAAAATAAAACTATTTATGATTTTTATTACCTTTTTCATTCCAATTTATCTTTCTGTATCTCAAAGAAATAAATATAATCAAATTTTTAAATCCACATCATTTTCTTATCATCTAAATCACTTGATTCTTATTCTGCATCTCTATATATTTACTTCCAATTTAGAAAATAATAAAAAGGTTTATATTACTTTTCTTTATTCATCATTACTATATCATTTATCATTTAAAATTCCAAAATAAATTTATGAATTTTATCCAGAGGTAAATCTTCACAATATTTTAGTGAAAAAAAATTGGAATCAAATATATTTACAATTTTTCTCATAAGATTCTCAAGAATAGTAGAACCATCTATATTTACAACAAAACAACTTATATTAATGAAAATATCATTTATTCATATAAATAAATTTTCTATTTAGTAATCTTTATTTCATAAAACCTTATCCCCCATAATTTTAGCCTATCTTTATTAAAATTTTCTTTTCTTTAACTGCTACATAACAAATTATCCCACATTTTATTAACCATTATAGATTACATAATATTTATATAACCATTATATGAGAGATCCATAAAAATAGAATACTGATATTTTCTATCGAATTCAAATTTTCCCGTATCAATAGCTATAACAGAAAGAACATCAATGGGGGGAAGTCTACTAGTTTCAGAATATCCAAATTCAATGAAAAGAGATAGATGATATGGTAACATAATATTCTTCCAATTATGTTTGTTTATAGAATAAAATATAGGTTCAACTTTTATTTTCACAAAATTTATATTCACCATCCTCTGTAGATAGTTAGACCTTTTAGATGGAACCTCATCTACTACAAATTTATTATCCTTGATAAGTGTATGATCACTAATAGTGGGAGGGGTGCATTTCTTATCACATTAATTTAATAATTATCCTTATTATATCAACCTCTAAAACAAAATATAGTTATTATCCACAAAAATATATATCTTGAACATATTTCATAAGTGGTAATATAATGTGAGTGATCAAAAAAAGTTATAATGTTCGATATAAAGAACTAATCCTTTCAATTTAAGTTACACCATCACAATAAGGATTAATTTATTAACTTATTTTAAGAATAGAAATTCATAGGAAAAAACTAGTTCTACACCCTTGTAATCATTCCTCTATCTAACACTGGTTCTATACCCTAGTAATTAACTCTTATTCTATAGTTGGTTATACCACCTCTAATTTTCCTTCTTAGATCCACATCCTTCTTAGGATGTTCAACACCCCATATGCAATCTTTTTCTGTAAATGTTTATTCACCCTAGGTATAAGTGATTAATTTTTCTTTTCCTATCCACTGTGTAATTATCTTTTCCATTAGATTTTCTCTCTGTATAAAAAATTTGGGTTATATTCTCCTTTGTATAATCATCAAGATATTCATCAACTATCAACTAAGTTTCAGGGAATTGATACTAATTAATGGTCATCAAAATACATAGATAAATCAAAATCACCTTAAAGAACATTTTTATTGAAATTTATCATTGAAAAAGTTAATCTAATAGAGCTCTTTCAGGTATTCCCTCCATCTGATGGGTCACAATATCCATCTAGTATGCCTTCATCTAGTAATCCTCAAATAAATGTGCCTATATTATGTATTATCTATATAATGAACCTCTATTTATTTATATTATGATTTATTATTCTATGTTTGATGATTCATTACTTGATGAATATTCTTCCACTATTTTGGAGCTCATTATAGAGCTCTCACAACACTTTTTCTTTGATAAATAAAACTTTGTTCAATTAATCTCCTTCAAACATCGTCAGTACTATGCTCCTCCATTAACCAAGTAGAATCTTTATTGGATACTCATGAAACAAATCATTTAGGACATTTTCCCCTCCACATGTTTTAATAGTGTCTCTCCTATACTAGTACACCCCATTTTATAGGTTTGCATCCGAGATAAAAAGTTGGAACCCAAAATTATTTTCATACTAAACTCATATAGGAAATGTGAACTACCAACTCAATTAATTTCATAACATATAACTAGATCATACTAAGACATTCTTGAAGTTTTTTATAAGTTGAGAATCTAAAACCAGCAAAAAAATTCCTTAAAATCGAAATTAAATAACTTCTTCAAATATCCTAAAACATTTATAAATAAAAAGCATTGATAAAAGAGATGAGAATCAACATTGTTAAGGAATTTAAAAAGGTTATATAAGTTTACATAAAACATATTGTTTAAAATGACTATCTGATATACTTTATAATAACTCATATACTCGATGATGCATCTTCAACATTATTTTTCTAATTAAATAACAATGTATATAAACATATGATATGTAGTATCTGAGTTACACTACATTAGGAATTATGCATCTATTGGTATCTGCATATCTCTATATAATATATATCTACTTAATCTCAAAATTTATATTCCTTTAACATAATGGAAAACTATGATGATATGGAATAATCATTCTCAATGGGATGTCATCATAATTATCTATCCATTGTATTTTTGAAGTGTATCTCTGATAAACCTTCATCCAATTAAACCTCATAGATTTATCTGTTCAGTGATCTGTAATGGTTATCTCTTTCTCATAATATTGACATATTATCCTCCATTTGGTATTTATTTCTACTCGGTACCTTGGATATTTTATAGAACTATAAACTTCTACATTATAACTAAACTTTTCATTGCTTCATCTAAACACATTATGTATTTCATTCTTATATATCTGTATAAATTCCCTTCAACTAAAAAGAAATTATCCAAAGAATATATTCATTCATCATGGATTTTAACTCTTTAAGTAAACCATGTAATAAATTAGCTAACTATTGAAAATATATAGATTCATACACTCTCTTTTAGGAATTTCTCTCTATCTGGTATGAAAATTTTCATCTTCATATTGTAATCATAATTTCTCTCACCGACTGATGGACTGCACATATTTCCTTATCCCTTTCATTATTCATCTGCATATGATGACATTATCAACAAAAATTTTGATAGACAAAACGTTATAGAAAAATCTATACAAAACTTCTTGTTTGGACTTTGTAACTAAAACTAAGAACATATCTATCCATGCACATTTAATTTGTTCAACTGATTACATTGTTCAACTTCATTCAACATGAAACTAAATATTTATTTTATATACCAACATCTATCCCATTTTATATACTTATATATACTTATCTTATATCCTGAGTATTTTCATGATGTTCAGAACAAGATGATCAGAATAACATTGTCTAACATTATAAGAAAAATTTCTTATAGTCCACAATGAATGATTCTTATAGAAACTCCAAGAAAATATGTTCTATAATATATATCCATATATCTAAAAAAAATTTATCTATAAATAAATATTGACATATTGAAAACAAATATAACCAATTACACATTTTTCTAATTGTATGATGAAATCTATGAAGTTATTCCTTTTTTTTTCATGCACCAGGTAATGGTCAAGTCCATACACAATTTAACCCATTTAGATTTGTTACCCATATGTATATCAGGTCTAATTCCTATATGCAGTAGTAATATTTCAACCTGTATTTCGTTATTAAGAGAACTATAAAATCACTACATTAACCAAAAATTGACATGTTATCATGTACTAAGACATAACAGATAATATTATCCTAGATTATTTTTCACTAATGTTCTCTTATCCTAATCCTCAAACATTATGAAGTATTAAATTATACCTCAAAAAATAATATAGGGTTATCTATAATATTGAAAGTATGAAAATCCTTAATTTATTGACCATTATGTTACGTTCAAATAATATCTTAACTTCTAAGGTTATCTGAACCATCTTTTGAAACCACCCATGACGACCCTAACCCTTGCTCCTGGAATTTTGTTAAAATAAACACATTATTTACATATAACATTGAATAAAATAGAAGTGACCCAATTTAAATAATAAACAATGACAATATCATTTATAAATATTGATTTAGATACATTTATATGACCTTTTAGTTCTAGATATTTAGATAGTTGGTAAAATATTTTAAATATAAATTCACTTATATCTCTCACTAAATGGACATTTTTACTGTTATATAATAAAATGAATAATTTGTTATATGTCATTAACATATCCAATAAAATCATATTCACAATCTACTACTCTGGAAATATTTTTTTAAAACATTTCTTTCTAACGTGGAGAAATGGAAACTTAAGAAGGGCAAGATCAAACTCTATGTGATGGAAAAAATAAATCAGAAGATATATATTCAAGAACTAGGTATGAGTAATATGTAAAAAGTAAATGGAAATAAAATAATTCTATATAATTGACCACATGATATTTAAAGAAATCCATTGTTAACAATATAAATAAAAACATTGAAAACAATACTTAAATTCATGAGTATAGAAAAAATGTTTTCACACATTTTGATCTTTACATCCAATACCATATCCAAGACATGATAATCTCCTTCAAGTATGAAAGAAAAATACCATTACTCTCATAAATTTAGAGAACAACTCATAATTAATGTATTATATTTGCATACACAAAATACCAAATAATTTTCTCTTAAGAGTGAAACCGATAAATAAAGGGGACATTTTGGACCCAAACTATCACTTATTTTATTCCAATGCATTCACCATATGAATGGTAAGAATAAAAATTAAATAAATAATATAATTTACATTATAATCATTAAAAATATTATTTGAGATAAAAACATAAATAATGCCAATAATTTTCTAGTCAATAAATGAACATAAAACATCTATATAATGAAGGTGGATGGTTCAAAAGATTATATCACCATTGTAAAAAATAATCCAAGAGGGATATTGATATATGTTACAAAAAACCTTTAATGAATTATTCATTGATGGGTACCTTACAAGAAGGTACCTAGAATAATATTTTTCGATATCATGATTATAATCGCCCCCAAAAGATAAATTTGAAAATAAAAAATAAACGGTATATAATGAATCATACATCTTATTAGACTAAATTATTTTGAAGATAAAAAGTAAATTGAAAGTGAAAAAATATTATAGTTTTATTAAACATTTTAAATTTTTTATAAATAATAAAATAAGGTTCAAATTCAAATGAAATTTTTAAAAAGGTGAAGGGAAAATTTAATAAAAAATTAAAAGGAATATCAAATAATGGATCCTTGAAGAGACATAATGTTATCCAAGTAAATATGGTCTAGGAGGAAGAAATTTGATCATTAAAATAATTATTTTTGTTATTTTAAATAATATTTTTTGAAAATACATTTCATACAAAATATTAGTAAAAAATTATATTTTATTTTAACTAATATTTCTTAGAGGACTAGATAAAATACCATCAATTATAATATTATTGTAGGATGAACTAAACCTAAAAAATATATGTTCAATATTTAATATTTTAACTCAAATAAATGTGAGTTGACTTATCAATTTCACTTACATAAAACATACTAGAAGAAGAATAAATATTTGGAAAGGGGTTTATGTGATAAATATTTTTCAAATAAGATAATTAAACATAATAAAATTGAATTGTAGAATGTACAAAACTAATATGAAATAAGTTCAAGAAAAAAATCATAACAAAATGAACTAAAATTGAGTTTCCAAAATCTCTTAATACTATGGTACCAATTGAGATATGATTGGGATACGAAATTAATAAAAAAGTACTCAAATGAAACATGGTGCATAATATATAACTTGTCTCCGAATATTAGTATTGATACCATCAAAACCCTTATAACCAAATAAACATTCAATTTATAAGACTCAGATGTATAAAATTTTAAAATGAAATATTAAATACATTAAATATTAATTGTATAATGATACAAAATATTATTGGATTTGAAATTCAAAAATCCAAATAAATCATTGTATATACTAAGATATATGTCGCATAATACAAAAATTGAGACAAGAAGCCATTGTCATAATTTGTGACTTCTACTAAAGTGCAAGAATCACATGCACAAAAACAATAATTGTCTTAATAATATATATAGAATAGTTTTTTTATCTATAACCTTTTATAGACATAATTTATTATTATTCTATATATGTATATTGGTTAGTTATCATATATTTTTAATATGTAGTGTGAGTAATCTCAATATTTTATAACCGTATCTGTAATAATGTGGTTGTGCCTTTTTTTATTCCAAAATCTCTTCACTAATTGATAATTTAAGGTAAAATAATAGGTCATTTATATTGAATTACAATTATAATCTCTCATTCCTTTTTTTCTATGTTCTATAGAGTGAAAATGTAATCGGTGCTCGTATAATAGATAAATTTTAGCAATTTAATTTGATATTCTAACAATAAATAAAATAGATAATATATGCTTTATGGATATATAAAAAACATGATATTGTTATCAAATTATAAATATATTTTTATTTATCATATTATATTAATCCATAATATATTTTATCGTTTTATTCAAGTAGGTGTTTAGACCAACCCAAACATGAACATACCATAATTAATTTGGTTATAATGGTTATGAAATTATTTATATAGAAATAACAATACTAAAAAATATAAATAATTATATTATTCTTCTTTTTTTAATATATTTATTTATATTTCAAGTGGTTTGTAAAAATAATTAAAATCGTGAAAACATATTATAGTGTGGAAGTTGTAGTCTGCAAAACGCACAGTTATTTTTATTGTTTCAAGAAAAATGATAGTAAAATAGGGTTAATTAAACTTTTTTTATTCATATGAATTGATATATTATATATTTAATTATTTTATAAATTTAATCCTTACCAAAATTAATTTTTCTGGGGGTGAAAAGGTGAGTATGTTGAATCTTTTTGCCGTAGTCCGTAGAACACATAATTCTCATTCTACAGTTTTTCATTGTGGATTGAAACATTGGAGAAGGTTCTAGGTAGAAATGAATGGATTAATTTTTTTAAAAAAAATAAAAATGAATGGGTGTGGCATGAAGGGGTGTAAGTTTTCCCTTTTAAAATTGGAAAAATTGAAAATTTTACAAACACACATTATTTTTCAATAATATAATGATAGTATTAAAGGGTAAATCATCTGAAAAAATGAAAAATAGTTGAGTGTGTGGTGATAATTGGTCTATCAGTATAAAATAAATTATTCTCACACATGTTTAAGTTATGTTAGAATTCATCTTGATTTTTTTAATTTGACCTTTTGTTTTTGTTTTATTTGGTGTAACAAGTTTTTACCCAACTAAAATATATTTTATAAAACATATAAAATGACATATTTCACTTAATTTGGGATTAATAAATATAAATATAATATAATAATAATATAAATCAATTTATATTTGGAAAAAAAATTAAAAAAAATATTTTATATAAAAAACATTTCTATAGAAAAATTTTATTTTCACCATTTTGTGTTCTAAATTATATAGAGGTTTTATTAAAAATTGAGTGAGAGATAATTTATGTACATATACGATTAATTATTTATCTATTAAATTTTTTATTTAGAATATATTTATATATTTTATTTGATTAAAATTACATAATATTAGTGAAACAATTATATAAACATTAATGTACATCAATTACCATGGTAATGGACTTTAAGTTTAGAAATCATGAATTTTTGACCAAAAATGTAATTTAAATTATTAAAATATATTATCATATGGATATATTATATTAAAATAATTTTTTATTTCACTTTTACATGTGGAAGAAACCGCTTTTAAATATTATGGAATAAAAAAATATTTCAAGAGAAAAAATTACTAATATTTCCTAAATGATAAGCATGGGTTTTATAAAAAAATCCCAAAAATATTATTGAATTATTTTTGTAATTCATATATATATTTTATATAAAAAATTATCTAATTTATTAAATAAATTTCATTATGATATTTTCATAAAATTAATGATAATAGAAAAATATATTTTCTCACTATTAACATAAAAATCAATTATTTTAGAAAAAAATGCAAAAAATGATACCGAGGTAATTTTTTGTGTGGAATTTATGAATAATGTTCATTTTTAAAATTTTAAATTAAAATATTTATATAGTTAAATTTTTAATAAAAATTCAATATATATATATATATGTAATAAAAAACCACTGTTATTGAAAAACACCATTGTATTACATTTAGTGTTCCCAATAATAATTTCAATATATGTTATAATAGATTTAATTTTAGTAATTTTATAGATATTTTAGTATTCAATTTTTTAATAAGAAACATGTCACAATGAGTTTTATTTAGGTGTTTCAAGTGACGTTATCTATCAAAAATAGAATTAACATAAAAGATTCAAAATAATTTATCATTAGAGACATGTTTGAAGAGTTAATTATTATTTTAGAAAAGGATCATGTTAATCTAGAGGAAAATAGAATACCCCCAATTTACCCCTCAATGTGTGGTTTATTTTGGTATGTCGTGGAAATAATGAGTAAGAAAAATCATAAATTGATTGAAGGAGGATATTATAGGAATTTCATGTTTTTGATTTTATATTATTTAATGTTTTACTATAAAATTGGAAAAAAAATTAGTAGGTGTATTAATAATTATCTAATGTTATCCAATACAATAAATGTGTTTGATTGTGTGTGTATAGTGGCATATTAGTTGGCACATTAACAAAGTTCAAATATAGTTAAGGAATCTTTTGATGTGTTTTTTCTTTGGAAGTACCATCATGAATATCCATATGTTTTTAATTGGGATTATGATTATATTGATGAATATACCAATTTTGTTGAGTGGTAAGTGGAATTTAAATTTCATCTATGGACGATATTTCATTTGTTGGATCATCCATTCTTTTGTGTTTTGTGAATGAATAATAGATTAAAAAATTGTAATTTGGAATGATAATAAAAAATGGAATTTTACTATCTGGAGTTGTTATTATATTTATTTTCTATAATATATATCATAATGGGGGTTTGATAATGATAATTTATTATTGGGTAGTCTATGGATAATAGATTCTCCCCCATTCCCCTTCGCGAGTGATGACCTAGGATCCGATGATGGTGGTCCTGGCTCCCCCTCCCCATCGGAGGGGAGAGTTACTTCCTCTATTTCATATCCACAGAAGCAGCACCCTACCTTGCTCCCCTAATCCAATCTATAGTTTTTTCCTTTATTCCCTTGAATCTTGATATGCCCAAAAGTACCAGATTTGTACTGTTGTTCATTTAAGCTTGATTTATTACCATTGGAGTTAAACAGTTCCACTAGCCTATTCAATCTGACTATGGTGGCTCAATTTCATCATCGAAACCCTTCGATTGATGCATTCGACTGTTTTGTCATTGAATCTTAGGGTTGGCATGATCATGTGGTTGTTGGGATTATTGATCGAAGGAATATAATGATGCGGTTTGGATCAATGAGAGATCTCATCATTTCTTGGTTTGTATCACCTCAAAGATGCGATGGCTTCTTCTTCTTTCTTCATATATGGAACTTCGATTTCCATATGTAGAGCGATAATCTGACTATGTAGGTTTGGGTTAGCTTCCCCTCTCTCCCACTCCCCTTCCAAAACCCATCAATATTATACCAGCTCGGGAATATGGTGGGTCAATATTTGTGTTCTGATTCCAAAACCGATGCACTATGCCATTTTATGTTCCCTCGTATATGTGTGGAGATGGACATATCCAAGCCACTGGTGAATTTGGTGGGGATTACCGATGGACCAGAATTTCGGTGGAGGTAGGTGGTTATGTTTTAATCATGGATGGATTTTTTTACATCTTGCAACTGACTTGGACATCTAGCATCAATCTGTCATAGTGGGTATCTGAATAGGAAGGTGAAGGAGCTGCAGTATGATAACACAGAACTTCATAATGGATCTGTTTTGGATCATCTAAATGCACACGGGAAGGATTCCCTTGAGGGACCAATGCTAAATGACTAAGGAATGATTCACCGGTCCCGAACGGTGACTGTTTTGTGTCATGGTGGAACTGGAAAGGGGTCTTGTCCGGTGAGTTTAAGTGATGTTGGTATGCAGAAACAACCTTTTGTGTTACCTCATTGGGCGAAGGTTAGTGGTGTTTTTGACAGGTTGAAGTAGGATCTAAGGGTTATCACTCCTTTTGGAGGGAGGCATGGATTGAGGGGGGCTGAGAATGGAACTTGAAATGGTCTTGGTGTTTCTCTTGATGTGGAATGGGATGTTCATGATACTCCTCTGGTGCTTGAGGGATCTCCTGTTGTGGAAGGCCCTCAAAAATATGATTAAAATTGGGTTCCATAGATAGCTTCAGATGGATAGGTTACGGAGGCTTTGTAGGGAAAGTTGGTCTTAGGTTCTATTAGTTCCATGACTGTGCATGGGATCAAAGATGCAGCCACTACGATTCTAAACATAGGGGAAATGGTTGATACGGTGAACCAAGTTGTTCAATTTTCTGTGAATAATGATACAGTAAGGGACAAACCTATTATGGATATGCATATAGGTGATTCACTAGAAGAAATTGGTCGGTGGGTGATGGTTTTAGTTGGGCTGCAGACACACCTTGATAAGTAGACAGATAATATTGAACTTGGGAACTATTTTACAGGTCTGGTGAATGATGAAATGGATCCGGTCCCGGATCGGGCTGCGTTGCTGACATCTCAAGCTGCCTCATCTCTTGGCTGGATGTAGATTGAAGATTTTTATGAACTAGATGAATGTAGGCTCCCTATTTTTTGAAAGAAGTGTAATCAAAGTGATAGTAGGAATGGGTAGTTGCAAGAGGACGCTGCTGGAAACTGTTTTCCAGAATATTGGGGGGGGGGGTATCTCTGATAGTGAAAAGATGAATGCTAGAGGTAGGTTGCGGACCTCTTATAGTGACATTTTTCAGGGCAAAAAGAATATTGTGTTAGGGATGGAAGAATCTAGGACAGCTCCTCAAAAAATAAGGCAAAAGAAATAGAATTCTCAAATGCCGATACCGAAGCCCACCAGGTCCTCTGTCAGCAAAGGGAAATGTGCGCAACCCTCTGAGGAGTTTTTATATTTGTAAATGTCAAATCTTAGAAGGAAGTATGTAAATATGATGAAATAGTATAAAATCTCTTAGTGGGATTCAACCATAGTGGATGAAAAAACGATTATGGATATGCTGACGGGTATGGATATTATGATATGTAGATCTTTTTTATGGCATGTGATTCTTGCTCACGGTACTTTTCCTTTATTTTAATAAATGGTCAGAGACCTTTTCTTTGACTATGATTTCTGATATATATCATAAATTTTAATTTTAATTTATTTACAGTAGTTAATTATCTTATTTAAATGATATAATTATACCTTTTCTTAATGAAAATACTGGAATGGTATATAATGAGTTAATTTTGATTTCTTGGAGATTACTTATTTAATTTTAAGTTATTCATTTAGGATTTTAGAGTATAAAAACCATTTTAATGATATATAATATAAATTTATTCATGTTTATAATTTTTTAATTTTTGAGCCGTATAGAGTAGGGATAAATGTGGAGAAAATATGTTGATTTTTTGAATAAATTTTATTTTCCATGAAAACATTTTCATATTGATTTCATAACACAAAATGGTTAGTTAATGAACAAAATATATGGGTGAATCTTATAAGTTTTATAGATTATGAAGACTAATGTTTATACCAGAAAAACCATCGTAGAAATTTTTTTTAGAACTTTTATGATATTTTTTATATATTTAATTTTTTATGTATTTTATATAGGTTTGTATCATATAAATACTACAATTATATTTTTCAGAAACAAAATATGTTTCATTTTAAACTATTTAATGTGTATTGTGCTGATATGATTTAGAATTTATATGGTAAACAAGGGGAATGTATAGTGTCTTGTATTTTTCATTGTTGATGGAAAAGATGAAAAAAATTCCTTGTTTTGTAAAAATGACATAACATAGAATTAGTATATGAAAATTTAATTTGGTAAATGGTTGAACTTTTTATGTAGGGTATATGAATTGTGGTGGAATTTTAATATCTAATGTTGAATGATAAAATAATTTCATAGTAGATAATTACAATACATGTTTTTTGATAAATATAATGGTAAAATTTTAAAAACATTAAAATATCTATATTATATTGAACATCCACCTAAAATATAGGGGTGTATTTTTTTTACTTGGGAAATATTTTTGTGGGTTTTCAATTTATATTTATATAAATAATTATTGTAATTTTAAATGAATAAAATAGATTGTTAAAATGTGAGATTGTAGTTTTACTCACTAGATTATCTCAATGAACTATTATTTTCCCCCTTCTATATAGATTATGTGATATGTGTATGAGTTTATCAATTGATATTTATCATGTATTTTTTGTTTTCTCAACTCGATGTATGATATTGATAGATGTTCAAGGGATTTTTTGAAAATTTACAAGGTATAATATTTTAATCTCTCATTTGATTGTTCAATAAATTATTGACATATTATTGATGTGGGGTTGGGAATTTATAATATTTTATATGGAATTGATAATAAATTACACAAGAGGGAATGTTTTTCCTTTTGATTACTAAAATTAAACTGGGTGGAATATATTAAAATTGATAATAAAAGTAATTCATGATGGAATTAATTGAGAAGTCATAATAGTGTTATTGGGACAATAACATGAAGTTTTTTAAACAATTTGAATGAAACATGATACAATACATGATGCCAATACTCAGGAATCTAATTTGTGAGATGTAGTTTTCTTTTTTTTGTTTTATAATTTTTTTAAAACAAGATAAAATTTTGAATAAAAAATTGTCCGTAAGGATATTGTGATAAAGGGTATATTGGAATTCGAAGATTGTAAATGAGAATGGAAATTTTTTTACTATTGATTTTTGAGGTATATTGAAAGGGATAAATTGATTTTATAGTTAACAAGATAAGGTTTGGAATATTATTGTGTTGTTAATTATGGTGTAATACTGTGATTGATACTGTTACATGAACAATGTTGTTATTTATATAAAGTTAATTTTTATGATGTAAATTGTATATTTTATAAAATTGACATTAATATGAATGTTATTGGGATATAATATAGATATATGATGATATTTTTTTAGGTATATTATATTCCTTTATTTTGATATCATGGGAGGGATGTGGTATTCCCTAATAATATTTTCATTGAGGGATGTAATTATTTTTATCATTCCACTATACATTTTTTAATGATATTAGACATGTGAAATAATTTTAATGTTGTATCTATAATTTTGGATTATTATTTTGGTTATAGCTATAATATAATTATAGGAATATATAGTGATATGTTCTCTTTTATGCATGGTTGTTGTTGTTATGTCTTTTTTTGTGATGAAAATGTGTTTTGTGTTGTAAATTGAAAACTGTGGCAGTCTACCTAATCTATTATTTGCCTTGATTTTTAGGAATAATTGATATATATATATATATATCAATAAATGAGGCATTATTATAACTATTAAATTTATAAAAGTGATTTTTGAGGTGGAATATATTGGGTATAATTTCATAATTACCCTATTTTTATCTATTAACTTTTTATTCCATGATTAAGAAAATGGTTTTGTCATGAAATGATTATTTATTCTTGTAATGATTATAAATTACCATGATGATTTATTCTATCATGTTTTATTTGTTCATTGGTGGAACGTTTTTGAATTTCTAATTTGACATATACATACATGTGTTCACTTACTGATTTCAGAGATTGTTTATTATTTATAATGGCATTGATGTAGTTTTTTTATTTATATAAATATGGATGAATCTAGCTATAAATTGTTATTTTAAACTCCTAGTGTTAGTCTCTACCATTTATCCTACTAAAATATATCTTTGTGAGTCAATATCAATCACACTTTAATCTCAATAGGAGTGTTGGTGGGGTTGGTATGTGACATAAAAAACCAGTGATGTATTAATTTAATTTTATAATTAATGTATTTATTTCCTAAATCAATATAAATTAAAATAATTTTAACTAAATTCTATATTTTATGATTTATTTAATATCAAAATCTATAACTATTGAAAAATAGATTCTTTTACTAATAAATTGATTGAATATACTCCTTTGTCACCTTTATATCATTTTCATGGAATCAAATAATGTGTAAAAATTGGTTATAAATATAAATATTTAATTATTGAAATGTTCACTATTCATGAATTAGAGTGGAGGGTGATATCATCTATTATATATGTTTTTGTTTTCTTATTTAATAAAAAAATTCCTATCCCAAGACTTGTATGGTTATATTTGATGCTAAAAACATATTCTTTACATATTAGCTTTAATGAAAACTCAGGAAATCCAAATTTAGAAAACATTAAAAAATAATAACTACAATATTGATTCATATTTTGTACAGAAGACCTTTTTATATCTATAAATTTGGAGAATTTACAAACATAGATAAATAAAAAAACCAGTATCTTTCCCACTAAATGGAATATATTATCATAATACCCAAATTTTCATAATTTATATTAATTCATAAACCTATTTTATATAACTATCAAAAAATGATATACTTAGATACATATCATACAAAATATAATTCCTCATAACCTGGAGAGATTGAATCATAATAAGGGTGGGATCAAATAATAATTAGTAATGAACATAATAATTATCGATCATATATCATAAGTGAGAATAAGATTATACTAATAGTATGATAAAATAATAAATGTTCAATTAATAAATATATGTGATTCGTACGAAAAAATCTTTATTAAAAAATCTTATATCATTGAATAAATCTTTGGAATAACATTAGAAATCATTCATATGTGTTTGTAATCATCAATAATCTATTATTGTATATGAAAAAATTTCATTAGAATATGATTTCATTAAATACACCAACGTGTAAGAAAAATATTTATTAATTTATTCTCACTTTTAGGAATATGATAGTTGACAGAGTCCGATAATGGATTCTGTACAGAAAAAATCCCTATAAACATTCTAGAGAGATTCCCTTAATGGATTTTGTTCACTCCACATTCCCTTTCATATTATATTAGTATATTTCATGATTTACCTGATGTATTAGAAGGATATATAATTTTGGACCCACTATTCACATAATGAAATCAATAAATATGTTCAAGAAGAGATAGAAAATTCATTCATCATTTCATCATAGCTTAATTAATCCATGAGAATAAAAAATATACATGAAGGTATAATCAAAACAACATCATCTTAATGAATCTTGAAAAATAATATGGATGGTAACATAAGACCATACACCCATTTAAGCATAAACATACTTCAAGGATGTTAAAATTTATAAAAAAAATACATTTATAAATATATTATAAATATAAGTTGAATTATAATACAAGACATACTTTTATATTATAAAATAAAAGGAAATTATCAGAAAAAGTTGAATAATATTTTATTTGTAAAACTCTAGAAATATTTAATGGATAATTTAAAATAAAAAAAAGGAAATTATAAATAAAAAATCCATTTATTCCTTAAATGTTATAAAATATTACTCTCACAATGAGGTATTTAATGTAAATAATGGACTGCTCATATGATGAAAAGAATATTTCAACAAAATATTTTTATTAAATGAAAAATATATAATAAAAATATGTCTATTAATCATACAATAGATTATAAAATTTCAATAAAACAATTTTTTAGAACATAGATATAATGGATAATGATTCAAAAGAAACAAAATGTGAAGTATGGATACATTTTCCAAAAAACAATTTTTGGTGTTTTTGAGTACAAAAGATGGGGTGTGTGTAAAATATATATTGAAAAATAAAAAAAACTAGTATCCACTAAAATATATTCGATTATGAGATAAAATATATATAATTCCCAATAACGAAAATATAATGTTAAATATTCCTGATAAAACATGATATTTTTGTAAACACTTACATCATTGGAATCATTGGAATTAAAACATTATTAAAGGTAAAACCACAAATTTATTTTTAAATACAACTAATTTTGATGAATAATATTATAAAATACATTCAGGTGAAGTATATAATGTATATAAAAAAAGAATCTGTCAAATACTGTATATATCTCAATGAAGAGAAATTGAGATAGAGGAACCTGTTTATCATTTGTTTCTCCTCATTAATAATCCCATTAAATACATAAATGTAATTTATTTTTAATTCACTTAAATGTTATGAAATTATGATAAAAAATATATAGGGAAGTATATAAAAAACAATATGAAATAATTGGCTAATATGGAAGATGTCTAAAAAAATAAAATGGAGAAAATAAATAATTTTCTTAACTCTCATATTCCATTAAAGCATTAAAACCTACATTTAAAAAACATAATTATCTTATTTAATTATTTAATAATATCATTAATATAAATTAATTTTAATATACTTAGATTGTAATCATTTACTATACACGAATTAGTAAATTAATGTTTTTCTCATCATCACATGTTTGTAATTTGGATTATTTAAATTCAATTATATTATTTTGAAGAAAAATAATGTTCTTTATTAAAATTATAAAATTAAATTATAATTTAGGTTATATGAATATATTATCCATTATTAATAAGAAATTTATATTTTCAGTGCATAAAATTTGTAGTTTAAATTCTTGAAGATGAAATATGTGATGAGCTTGTTTTTTGGAAATATAATGATTAGAACTATTTAATTTATAACCATTTTAGTTATAGTTTTATAATTAAAAAATAATTTTCATCCATTATTTTACTCTTAAACATTATAAATGTTCCTGAATTAATTTTTTTCGAACCATCTATTTAAGTTGGTAATGAAAATTGAATTACCTCACATCATGGGGAGGTGGTATGCATATACACAAAAGTAATGATTTTATTTATTGGATGAAAATAAAGGATTGGAAATAATTATTTATAATTATATAAAACTAATTTTGTTATAAAAATCAATTAAATAAATTAAATAAATATATATAACCTTCCATGAGATACAATGATGAATAATGAAATACAAATCTTCAGGGAAGCAGATGTCTGCATGTATTCATGAGTGGTATTTTCATTTATCATTGGATAAATCTCATGAATAAAATCATTATTATATAAAAAATTTATTTCAATTTACATAAAATTATAATTTCAATATATCATGATGTTTATATATGATTTTTATGAGGTGTAAGGAGGGAAACAGGAAATGACATGGTTGAAATGATTACCTCTTCCACAGATATCTTCTATTGGATTATAAATTAGGTGTTATAATAATGTAATTTTAGTGATAATAGAACCTATAATATGCTGGGAGAATATTTGGGAAGTACTTTTGGTATATTTTGGTTGAATTAATATGTTCAAGTGGGTTAGAAAATTGAGAAGGAGAGGTCTCCTTTTAATACCAGCATAGTGAAACCCTTCTAAATAACCATAATATTAAAATTTTATAATTTCATTTACTCTGAAAATTTCAATCAAATAGAAATATATTAAATCCTTTTATCTGATTTAAATGACCTCATTAACCATTTAACCATTACCATGGGGACAAAAAAATTTCCACCTCAACTTGTCCTTATATTAAAAAGTAAAATGGTCCTCATTATATAACATTAATATTCTGATTCCAAATATGGAATGCGATTTATAAGATACAATTCAGATACATTGTTATAATTAATTTAAATATACATACACACACACACACAAAACTAATGTTTTAGATGAATTTAAAATTTAGTAGAAATATTTTTACGAGATTAAAAGAACCCCAATGCTCCCTCCTCAAAATACATACATAAAAACAATTATACACACCACTACTTTTAGGAGTTATATTATTTTGATAAAAACCCATCCATGAATATAGATACATTCAAAATCACCTCATTTGTGGGAGACTATATGTTGTCTCATATGAATATGTTTTTTTTACCAAACTCTTATGGAGTTCTTTAAGAGAGTCATTGATTCTGGGGGACTAGCATCTCGAGTGACTATATCCATTATGAATCAGTAATGCATTTTCAATCATTATATCTCATGTGGATACATATCATGGCTTGTAAAAGGGTGGCTTAGATTAATTCTAGGTTGTGGAGCCTCCTATACCATGTGTTGATAAAGGGTAATGGATGAGATGACTCTAACTCAATTTATTTTTTTATCCAACTTCTTTGGGTGACTATTCTACTCCATAAATTGAAGATCCTTTATATCATCAGAGGGTCATTAGACTACGTTATGTGTGTTGATGTTATGACATTATGGATAAAGAGTACTATGAAATCTTGTAGTTATGTAGAAATAAACCAACCTCTCCCCTTTCCAAATCACATTATCTTATTATTCTGGTGCTCTATGTCACTATGATAAGGAATTTTATTTGGTTCCCACATGTATTTTTTCTCATCTTGTAATCATTAGTAAAATTTGATATCATCCTGTAGAAATAGTGATATGAGTGTGGGGTAATGCATAGGTTAGGGTTTTCCTCAGAGTTCCCATATAGCTTCATGTGAGCCCTCTATAACAACCTATAGTTTTCATAAATATATATAAAATCATAATATATGAATATTAAATAAATTTAATTTTGGTCTATGCAAGAGTAAAATAGATCTAGTGCCTTTGGAAAATTGAAAAAATAAACAAATGGTTCAAAAAAGATATACATCGCCTCCCACTATGTTCTTCATAACTATCATCCTTTTTATAAATATCATACATAATTCAATTCTTAATTACCTAGGGAGATGAAATATAATAAAGGATGAATTGAGATCCGAATTATATAAAATAAAGGTAGATATCAATGAACACTTGAGAGTAATCATGAACATAAGGGTATATGAAAATGAGCATATCATTTTAATCTCACACCCTGCATATGAAAAATTATAATCATTAGTGATAGAAAACAAAACATAGTAGTTTATAATACCTGAATCATAAAGGAATTAAATAACATTTTCCATAAATTAAAAATATCTGCATAAGGTATATGTTTTTGGCATGCACATTAGCATAGAAAATCATTTTCTTAGTGGCCCAGGATCTTTTCCAGGACTATCATGGTTGAATGGGTTCACTCATCAAACAATCATAGTAGGGAAGGTTCACTTTCAAGTCTATTATAGTGTCCAAATATTATTAAATAAATACATTCAATCCCTATTACATCATTATTTATATCATGATTTATTAATATTTTCGAATGCATTGGAGGGAGATATAGGTCCCACTAATCCTTATTAATTACATAACCTCAAACCTAGTTTATAATGTTACCACCTTCCATTGTTATAAAATAACCACCATTAGATAAATAAAACCTTAAATATGTGTAAAAATATTATAAAACATTCACCATATCATCACATCATTTCCTATTAAAATGAAACATGTTTTATAAATATGTCATCATTTAACTATAGAATAACCCATGGAAAATATTTGAGCTTCATAAAAATCTCCTCAAGATATAAATTATAATACAAATAATTATTAAGAATTATATCATTGGATCATATCCCCCAAAAATAATAATTAACATCAAACATGTCATCTTAGATATAAAATGATTCTGAATGTTCTGTTCGAACAATTATTTATAAAATATCCTTTTCACTTTGACATAATATTTTTAAAATTTAAAAATTTCATATTTTTTATAATAATATTTTTGTTATATCTCAGATTTTCTATGAATTATTTTTAAATATTATATGGAATTATTTCGAGATCTGGTGCGAAAACGTCACATCATTCCGTGGCCTAGTGAGCCTGGAATGGTGGTTTGAACTTTTTTTATGTTAAGGGAGTTGGAACTTGTGTGCGATAGTGGAAGTTTCCAAACGGATGCTCAGATTAAAAATCTGAGGGCATCGTTGCATCTAGGGTGAAAAATTTACTTAAGAATGAGCCTAACCTCGACCGGTGAGGGTCGATGGAAAAAGTAAATTTTTGGACGTTTTTTGTAATATAAAATAAAATAAATTCGCAAGTTTAATTTATTTCCTTTATGGAAACATTTGCTGCAGTGCGATGATGGGTCAACTATTTCAGTCATTAATGTCTTGTCATAATGACTCAGAAACAACAACACTGAATCATTAATTTCGCAGCGTGATGATATGTCAAATACAATTACCTTTTTATTAGGATAATTGAACATTGCTCGTGGGCGATGATTGAGAAAAATATCTAGAGAATCCGCAGAGTGTTGGAGTAAAATCTCAGCGATGAATGATGATGGAACAAAGCTGCGAATCGCGGCGCCAACGAAGTTGAAGGATCTTGACTAGGATGGCAACACGACCCTCTTATCAATTATTTATCCTTACCTGAAGATAGGGGTTTGCTATTTGAATTATTTTCCCCATTTTTTATTTTAAATGATTAACGCAGATCAACCACGATCTAGTTAATCTGCGGATTCGTTCGTTATTGCGGGCGGTTTTATCAGGATGATTCGGGGAATTGATCCATATTGAACTGTTTTTCTTTGATTCTACCTCTTTTAATCCTAATAACTGGATTGGATCAATGCCATGATGAATGATGGTTGATGTTCATTCCTCAATTGGTTTTATTGGATTTTTCCTACATTTTTAATGTTCTTCGCATTCATCATGGGGGGACGAAAAACAAATCATTGCACATTCGTTCTGTGATACAATGATCCGGATATGACGAAACGACACCCCAACGACCTTGCGGAGGTGCGGCGACAATGGCGGACGATGAATCAGACCAGATCAAGAAGGGATGTTCTTCGGGAATTCTTCATGCTGGAAGATCAAAATATGTTTTCAGCGCTGATCGGAGGTCCGAAAACTCCGGAAGCGGCTTCATGGTGTCGGGGAAACCAAAACCTATGAGTTTCGTGGCGATCAGATGACTGGATCGACGAATGTTGTAGCTCGGAAGGAGAAATGGTGGAGGTGTGTATTTCTAGAAATTTACAGAATACACGGTGTGTACTTCCGAAGAACATGTTGTCTAGTAATGGTGATGTCAGATAAAGTTTCGGGGGTCAGAGAGGAATCACACAGCATGCGACCCTGGTCACATGACGTGTTAAAATTTCCCCGATTCCTGGCGTGTATTTTGGGAAGTAAACAAACACAGGTGGGACTACATGGCTTCAGGCGACACGGTGTGTACAACATGGCAGAGGCAACTATGTAGAACTCAGCATGTATCCAGAGGGTATATGGACATAGGATGGAGTACACGACCATGTACTCCATCACACGGCCAGGGGGTCCAGTATGTGGGCCACCCCATGTACCGATTACACGGGTTGGAGTACATGGGTTCATGACTATGTACAGGCACATAGCTAGTGTACACGGAGCAAACCCCAATCACTCAGACACAGCGTGTATACCATACTACACACCGTGTACTCAGGTTTTCTACACGACCAACCTTACAACACGGGCTGTCGTACACGGGTAGTACCTGGGGTCAGACAACATGATATGTAACTTTTCTACACGCTGTGTACTTTTTGGAAAATGGCACGGTCCTCTTGTTAACTGTATCTTGGACATCATTATCTTGGGTTAGTGACCCTTATTCTTGTTCCCTCGTAGGTCAGGCATCATTTTCTTTTATAGGAGTATGATCCCTTCAGTAGGACTTTCTGTGATAGAGTCAGGCATCCATCTGAGAGGCCCGGGTCGAGATCCTCTATCCAATCTTGACCCTAGGTAGAGTTCGACATCGATGTGACCAACTCCACCGGTTATCGATCCTCTACATATCGGGTGAATTCTGGATGAGACGGGTTATCCTCCATGGCCCTGGAAGTGATCCTCATCTGTGTATCATGATCTTTCCCACTCAAGAGTGTGTCTCCAATAATCAGTGCATCTATCTACCGTATCCTTCCCACTCAAGAGTGTGTCTCCTGTAATGAGTGTAACTACCTCTCTTGATGCTTCCAGATGAATAGTACTTCTCAGACAGACGTCATCAGAGCTATAAGACTTGTGAAGTGTGTTCTCCTGGAACGAGTGCTTTGTGTAATCTTCAAACTGAACCCCTAGCTGGGGGTATGCAGTTGTGTGACTTGTCTCTAGACTACGGGTCTAGGTTTCGAGTATATATGGGTTGTGATATATGTTCTGTAGACATATAATTTTCATATATGACTTTACATTTACTTCGTGTAATGTTTTGTGGTTTTCAGGGTCCTCTTCTGAGTATTGTTATACATACCCTTGCACGGGCTTTGCCTGCACGTGTCGTGTCTTGTGCAGATGAGCATCCTTTTGATAGAGTCCAGGGCGGACAAGGACATGACTGAGATTTCTAAGTTCCCTACAGGCTATGGCATTCCTACTTCTATGAGCGGCAGTTCCAACACCTTTTTTGTGTATAGGTTGTACTTTTCAATTTTCAGACTTTTGTTTTGGTGGGCTTATATTCTGGCCCAGTTTACTTTCAGTACTTCACCTTTCGTTGTACTCTTTTGGTTGGGTTTAGCTGTATGCATTCATTTTGTTCCTTAGTGTTTTTACATGGATTAGAGATGTGTCAGTGTGTATAGGTACTTAGTCAATGCCACCCATGGTTAGTGATATGCCTACTCGGTGCTAGTCACCTGCCCCTAGCCTATTGGAGGCAGGCTTGGGGAGTCACGGTGTGGGCCTCATTGGGACGGGTTGTGAAACTTTTCTTTGAAATTAACCTTGAAAAAATATAATGTATGATTCAAATAATTGATCTAATATGATGTCATGAAATTTTGTTTGTTCCATATAAGTTAAAATAAAACATTTCTTACACATATTTGTAGAAAAAATAAAAAAGTCCTTCATTTGAAAAATTAATAGAATAATGCATTCAAATTATTTTATAAAAATTCAAACATGGGGAAAATGAAATTATGTAATAATAATATAATATTAAATATTTTATTTTAAATATTTTCAGAGAACATGGATATGGAAGAATAATAATTTTCAACCAAAGAGGAAAATATATAATATTCTATTTAAAAACATAATTTTGGTATCCTGAGTACATATGATCGGAATAATGAAATTAAAAGATTTATTATCAATATATATCTATATTATAATAAATCTTAGTGGTTTATTTAGAGGTATATGATGAAATTTTATAGTTGGAATAATGATCATAAATAACCTCTATAAACAATTAAATTGTAACACAAAACCCATTCCACTTTGCTAAATTTTGAATCATAATACTCGTGGAATAAAAAAATTAGATAGGAATTTATACGCCATAAATTTTAAGAGAAGAATCATAAAAAAAGTCTCGGGAAATATATACACCACAAAAAACAAACATGTGGTGTATAAGGTATGTGTCTCACATAAATAAAGCTGAGAAGAAAATCCCCGACCATAGGTATGAGTTACATCATATACATTGTAATCTATTATATAAATTATATATATTTTTTATAAATATTTAATAGGAATATATTCATATATATTATTACATTTATGATATAATTATAACTATTTATCAATCGTTTATTAATAATTCTTTATTAAAATCAATGTTCACGGTGATATCTTCATCATCTTTTCTTATTTGTTTAATTTTGGTAGTTTCAGTACTTATACATTGAACATGGTCCCATAATCAGTAAAACAAAAATTATTATATAATTATAATATATTTTCCTTATATATATTTCTTGAGTCATTTTTAAACAATATAGATAGAAAAATGAATTACATCATTCATGAAGATAGAAGATTGTATGTACACTTGTACATTGTTTCATTTTTTAGATGGACATAAATAAATAAGGTTAAATAATAAATAAACATTAAAGAATAATTATTATATAATATATATCATATTGTTATATTAAATATATCATTATTAACATACATGTAAAGAACAAATGAAAAAATAATCACATTTCTACATGAAAGTGGTTTTCCAAAGGTACACATGCATGAGGGATATTTCTACTACCCATTTGATTGAAATAAAGAAAATAATGGTTTGTTCATAATCATAATAAAATTTTCGTATATTAAAGATACTAATTACTTAGATTATGAAAAATATTATCTATTTAGATGAGTTAAAATAATAAATAAAAAAAGCGATTGGTTTACGTGATTACCTCTTCTTCGAAATAACTCCTTTAGATCTCCTCTTAATTGATATAAGGATGATATTTTGGGAATAAAAACAAATATATAATTTTTATATTTGATTAGATAATATAATATGGTAGAATATGGTTTATCCATAAATCATATTTTTGTGTTAACAAGATAAAGGACGGGTTCCCTTTTATAATTTAGGGGAGTTCTCCTTTGAAATTTCGTAAAATATTATATTAATATATAATATTTTTGATATAAAAATTGATCTAAATCAATAATATTAGAATCTAAGATGATGATAAGTCTACATATTTTTATCTAATAAAATATTGACAAAATTGGATGACATTTGTACCAACACATTTCTGATTTGACACATCATTATCCTTTTTGAAAACCATAGTTATTTTAATGTTTTAAATCATATTGGGGATACTAACGTAACTATAAATTGAAAAAATACCCATAAATGGGTAAGAATTATTAATTATAACATTATAAAAATAATTTGAAAACATGTATGTTTTTTAGGAAATGTTTTCTTATTGTAAAATATTATTTATTATAAAATAGGATTAATTTCATTTTTAACACTATTCATTTAATTTGACATTTAATACTGCAATAAAATTGGATAATTCAAATACATTTCTTAAAAATAACACTAATATTTTATATTCATCTAAAAAATTAATGGAATATTTTAACTCCCTAAAATAATAGTAATTTTAATATTTCTAAAATCATCGTATATATTTTATATTAATTAGAGAAATATTTCATTAGTGTTTCATAAGAATTTATTGTCATTATAAAATTTCAAAAAAATTAAAATAAATTTATACAAATAAAATAATTTCATTAATATTGAATATACACTTATATTCATTCATATCTTACTTTGTTCCATAAGTGGAACTATGTAACTTTAATTGATTTAAATATTATATAAGACATTCTCATAGATATGTCTCAATTAAAAAACTCAATTTTACGCCAACGGTGATAGGGGTAAAATTAAATTCATACTGAAATAATTGGCCTATAAAATTATTTATTTAACATATTTTAAACATCAATTAATATGAATTATCTTTTAACTAGGTGATAAATTTTACCACAATTAATATTCATGTTGATGAAAAACAAAATGGGAATATTAACCAAATTTGAATCTCATGGTTCCAAATATGGATTCCATTTTATGAATTTAAATTTCTATTAGTGGATGAAATTAATTTTAAATTATGTGAGTAAAACAAGATGGAAACCAATTTTTAGAAAAATAAAGATTTAGCATAAAAAAGATTTATTCTCATCCCAAGACTAGAGAAAGATTTTATAAATGTTAATAAATTTGATTGAGTATAGGTTAGTCAGAGAAGGGAAATCAAGAGAAGGGTGAATTGAGTTATAATAATTTTTTTCTAAAAGTTTACTTTAAAATTCCCCATGTTCTGAAATACAAAACAACTTAGTTTACAAAATTACTTGATTTATAAAAGTTTTTTTTGTTTGATGGATTTCTCAAAGAGAGATTAGTTCTTAGTTAAAACAATATGATTTATTATTTTAACATGTGAAATAACTATACTAACGAAAATTCCATTATAAACACCATCTAAGATTAACTATCAAAGTAAATGAAATATCTTCTTATGTTAGTAGATAATGTTGTGAAAACGTGTCATTGAATGAAAAAAAGGATTTTAAACAAGGCGTTTAGTCTCTAGAAGAGGCTTAACCCTCTCTAATTGGTGAACAACTGTAACCATGTATTTTATATAAATAATCATTGATCGAAATCATGGATTGGGGTAAAAAATATTAGACCACATTGTTGAGAAACTATACCTCTTCCACAGATTTCATGGGAGTATAAAAAAACGAAGGCCTCATAAGGATCTCTTCCATTGTAATCCATGGGAGTTCATGGTGTGTAAGGTCATATTGTGAAGATATATACATATCTTTCAGTTTTTCTAATGATTCAGTGTGTATTCATAAGACAGAAAACACACAATTCATGTGATGTAAAATAAGTACACAAAAAGAGAAAAACTGGATAGAATAGAGTTAGAAGGCACTTTGTGATTGGAAAAGCATCTTTTAAATCTTGGAACATATATTTAATTGAATCTTGAGTCAAATTAAAGAAAAATATATTAAAACATAGCATCATGAATGATTATGTCTCTTGTTTCCATTAAGTTAATGGTTTGATCAAGTAATCATTCTCATCTCATAGTATTGTAACTATAAAGTGTTCTTCAGTTCAGGTTCACAACAGTACCTTCTGGTTTTCACAGCAATAAATTCATCCGGTAATTTTTCTCTTGTGCACAACTTCTCTGCACACACTTTTTATTTTTTATTAGTTATTAGATTTATACACTATATTTGACAAGAATAATATTCTCAATCATGGCTGGGTACCTCATACATCTTACTGCAATCTATCATCGATTAAATGTTGTCTAAATAATATTAAAAAAGTCATCAATATAATCAGTGGTACTAAGTTTCATAAATTTGGACATTAAAATTAAATTTAAATTTTAATAAAAAAGGAAGGAGTGGAGGTTTCTCTAAATGGTGTCTCATACATATTGTATTATGTAATTTGAAATAGTTATTAAGGTAGTGGTGATTCAAGAATGGTAAGATACTTTGATGGTAGGTTAATAAAATAGTGTCTTAGTTATCATTATATTATACATTGAGAAAATTCAGGATATTGACACATTTCTCTATCAATAGGTTTATTTGACAGTGACTCTACTACTAGAAACTCATACATTGAAAAGAAGTATGGATTTAGTCTGTTAGTATCTTGATGAAATGATGCCTCATCATTTTAGAAAATTTTAATAAGATATTGGGTCTGACGGTGGGTTGAACAATAATGTATTTTCCTTAATCAGAATTCATAATTTGTTTTAATGGTGAGACAAATGATAATGGGTTATATTCATGGTTGGTCAGTATTAATGGTATCCCAGACTTGGCCAATTTTGTATTTTCAATGAGCTTTCCAATAGTGAGTCTAGCCTAACTGTGTCTTATCCAAAATTGTGCCAGTGTGTCCACCATAATGGTGACTTATACATAGTCTATTTTTTAAAATATTCTAACAATGTAAAACACATAAAAATTGATTATTGTTGTGTATATACATAATTAAACATGAATAATAAAAATTTAACATGATTAAGAATGATTTGTGGGCATTAAATATAGAGGAGTCACATAATCACCCCTTTATTAATGATCACAAATCCTATCATTAAGAGATTTGGTATAATGATAAATTTACAAAATATAGTTTTTCTATTATTATGTCATACAGATAAAAATATAGAAAAATAAAATTAAATACCATATTTAATATCATTCATTGATTAAACTCCATTATCATTCCCCCAATTTTAGGAGTATCCAAAAAAGAAGAATTATATTAGATAATAAAGATAAAATAATAAATGTTAATGAAAAAATAATAGAAGAAATAGGAAAATTTATTTCATGATAAAAAGAGAGATTGTACATTGATGGACAAAAAGATCAAAATACATCTCTATCAAAGAACAGTTCCCAACAAATTCCTCTCTAAGGAATGATGCATGACTAATTTTTCTTTATTTTTAGAAGAATATAGAGGAATATGATGTATATAAGGGGATGCTATATAAATCTGATGAATGGAAACTCCATAAGGTGCATTTAGGGTAAGACTCTGAGTAGAAGAGGTTGGGGACATAAATTCTTAACAAATAACATGCCTTATACGACTAAGAACCAAATATTCACACATGGTAAATGGTAAATGCGTTGATGGAAGTGGAGGAAGGGGTTTTGAGTGACATAAAATCTAAACTAAGGATCTACTAATTACTAGATTAAAATTTAAGGAAAATTAACAATCACAGATAAAATAAGAAATTCCTCTGGTACTAAAATACCTTTACACTAGTCATGCATGTTGAGATTCCAATGTTTGATGAAATCCATCATAAGATACCAACCTTTCTATACAAACTTGGTAAAATCATCCTTATTCTCCATGAACATCTAAAGTACATGAGTTAACTCATTGTGTTGTTTCACTTGTTCCCAGAATGCATGTGTAACATGAGGTACCAAAAGACTCTCAAACAAATATTTGAAATTAATATCCAATTTATGTTTAGTATAAATAATGTTAAAGTAAAATTATATATTCATGTTGATTTCTTCTGGAGAAGAAGTGGCCCGTTTTATTTAAAACCTTACGTTATCATTCACATGATTGCTTTTCTGTTTAATTTTTCTTAAGTTCTCTAAATTTTAACTACCCATCATAGTCTATAGTTCTTCCTAGATCATGGATATGATTATATAAATATCTAAGTATTCTACATGGGTATAATTAGAGGTAGATTAACCATTCAATTCCACATTTATGATTAATCTTAACAGATCTTGGTCAAGGGTAAGAGGTTCTAGCGTGTCATCTTCAAATGATGCATCTTCAAGACATTGAGAATATTTTTCTATGGATCTTATATAATTAGATGAAATCCATTTAACTATATGAAGGAGAGATTCTAGTTCATCACTAAACCTACTATTCTCTATCAATACTTCCTAAATTGTAGAAACTATTTTGAGGATGAATTTTTGAAACATTTTTCTATGAAATTATGGAATCATATATTTTACTAAAAATTTCCACTGGTTCTAGTTGATGTTGGAGTATTTATTTAAAAACCAAGACTAAATCATCTTTAAAAACATTGAATTCATTCTCTATTATATAGTCAGTAGGCATAGGTGTAGATGAGAGATCTGGAGAAGAAGATAGATCTCACCCAATAAGAACTATCTGAGCATGATCCAACTCTTCAATTAGTGATCCCTTAGGATCATATTCCTATACATATGAATATATATTTTCTATGTTCAGAGTGAAATACCCAAGGTATTTTCCCAGTAAGCTACAATAGTCTAATCAGAAGGAGTAAGAGTAGCCACCTCAAATCTTGTAGACATTTTCTCCCCCTCAACAGGTGATTCACATCCAACAGGTACTTTTTCTCTAGCATAAACTTGTTCTTCGACTAGAGGAAATGGATATTATTATTAAAATAGAACTAACACAAGATCCATTTGAGGATCTAAAAATGGTTCATTTTCCACTAAAACATTTTCTAAAATATCTTTAGGTTCTGTAATAAGACATTGATCCCTATCAGTAAAATCATTTTCATCACTTGTTTCACCAGCATTTTTACCAATTTTTATTTTTTCATCTTCTTCAGTGCATCAGTATCTTCCTCTTCACAATATTATTATTGTTCCTATTCTGATTTAGATTCATCATTCACATTTTTTATCTTCTTTTTCATGATATTCTCCATCCTCATCTTATTCTTCATCTCCCTCTCCACTTATAATTCCACTAGCATATTCAATATTCCCATACTCTTTTGTTTCCTCATCATCATCAACATTAAGGATAAGTTCTACTATATAATGATATATTGGATGGATAATATATCGATAAGTAATTTCTTCTAGGTTACCTACAATATTGTGTTAACTTATATCATTAAAAAATAATACATTTTCTTTGTCTACCTCATCCTCTTATTCTTCTTCATTTGAATACTCTACATCTTCTTTTGGTCCTATACCAAGATCATCCTTATACATTGGTATTGAAGGGTTTTTCACAATATTAAATTCTTCAAAAAAAAATTCATTATCTTATAGCCACAATCTATTTTATTGATTATAGTTTAACCTCATTATTTTTCAAATAAACTTTGTGATACAAAATCCTCCAAAATCAGTCATAGTTTCATCATATTGAGTAACCAATCCTTTTTCTTTCATAATTTTAGAAATAATAATAGAGTAAAGAACAGAGTTTGACATAGAATGAGGCTTAATCATATCACTCACATGCACTGTAAGATTCCAGTAGAGATTGATCTTGTGTCCCTATTTAATCAAATACAACAAGTACACATCCTAAAATTTGAAGAAGGTAATGTCCAATTTCATTGGGAAATTTTGGTGCTGAATAAACATAAACAGTAACATGCATTATCCATCCAGTTTTAATACGATATGTCTTTTTATAATTCCATCATCGGTCAGATTAATCAACACTATTTTATAACTAAATATATAACAAAGAAGAGGATAACTAACTAGATAATCGTCAAAAGTTCCATCATGAGATATAATTATACACCCAACCCATTTCATAGATGAGAATGAAAAACTTTTCCAATAATTCTAGACTAGATCCAAAACATGTCTTTTCCCTAAATAATAAAATCATCATTAAAATGAAACTCATGAAATAGATTTAGATAAAGAGGACACATGTTGTTGGAGAACCACTCCAACAAACCATGTTCTTCTATCAAATTTAACATGAGATACATAATTGATAATAGGAAATCCATTTGAACATACTTTTCTAGAATGAATATCCCATTTTCAAGGTCATGGTTAAAAGATTGGGGCTTAAGATCACTCAAGTTTCCCATTTGATTCTTTGAAGAATGAGACTCATCCAGATACTTCTATAACAAGATCTTCAGTCGAGCCATTGAGAATGATTTGGAAGGTTCAATTCGATAGAAGAAGGTAGTAGTGGCTTAGGAGATAAAGGTCCGAGATCAAGAGTGAATAAGTTATAAAATGATTCAAATTGGTTCAATTATTATCATTTAGGGATTTTAAAACCATAAATACCAAATTCATTATAATATAAAATGAATTATATAAAACAAAAATTTTGAATCTGAGCAAGAAAAATGACCAATTAGATAATTGTAAGAAAAATTAGTGAGTCCTAATGTTTTTTTTCATCAGTGAGTCATCAATGGTGAGTCATCAATGGTGAGTTTCCAATAGTGACTCACAATGGTGAGTGGTCAGTGGTGAGTCACAATAGTGAGT
The DNA here is from genome assembly GCA_963277665.1 of Viscum album. Lineage (NCBI taxonomy): Eukaryota > Viridiplantae > Streptophyta > Magnoliopsida > Santalales > Viscaceae > Viscum > Viscum album. Next base: position 1,843,964,954 of record OY728120.1, read on the forward strand.
CATAACGGTCATTCTTCAATGGTGAGTCATCGATAGTGACACATCATCAGCGATTCACTAAACATTTAGTCCCAATGGTGAGTCATTCATTAGTTATTAATGCAAAAATGACCATCCTCAACTCAAATATGATGTAACTGATTCTCTCATAATTTAATGGCTTAGTAATAATATCAAAAGAATGAGGTTCCATGATAATGAATTAAATATTCATATAATCTTTTTGATAACGATCTTTCAAAAAGTAATGAAATACATCAATATTCTTTGTTCTTGAATGAGAAACTAGATTTTTAATATTTTTAACAAAACATGTATTCTCACAGTATATATGGACACTGATAAATTGATATCCATAGTCTAGTAATGAGTGTGTGATCCACATAATTTTAGAAAAATAACTACCAAAAAATATGTATTCTTATTTAGTAGTAGATATTGAAAAAGAATTATGTACCCTAAAATACCATGAAACTAGATACATTCCCAAAAAGTGTAATGTTCTATAAGTTCTTTTCCTTTCTGTCTTGAAACCACAAAAATCAGTATCAGAATTACTAACTGAGTCAATTAATGTCCTCTTGGATAAAATAGTCTTCTGTTGGTAGTATACTTGAGGTATTTGGAGACACTTCTAAGAGAATTTAAGAGTGTCTCTTTTGTATTTTCATGAAAAAAGCACACATTAATACACTAATCATAATATCATTTCTGGTAGCCAGAATGTACAGAATAATTCTTATCATATATCTATAATTGGGTTGATCCACTTATCTTCCTTACAATTCAAGATCCTATTTAAAGGTGTCACTCATTAGAGTATCCCTACTTTTAGAGTTACCCAGATTAAAATGTTTTATAATATCATTAGAATATTTGTTTTTCATAAAATAATACTTTATTTACTATATAAAATTTTAAATCCAATGGAAAATTTTTATTTCACCAATTATACTCATTTCAAACTCATTTTACATCAGTTTTTGAAAATTTAATTCATAAAGAATATTTTTAAGATACACAAATAATAACATCAACAATTTTAAAACAAAAAAACATATTTAGAGGATATTTTTATGAAAATAGTAGGATAATCTGTACCTCTATAAAACCTTTATAAATAAGAAATGTGTTGACCCTATCATACAATATAGTGGAGAATTTTTTAAACAATGGAATGATTTTGTTAATTTTAAAACAGGATTTGGAAAATAAGGATTTTTAAAGACATGGGTTGTTAAACAAAAAAATCCTCAAATACACAACCATTCAAGAATAAACTTTTGAAATGTATTTGAGAAATTTTTAAATTCATATGTTTTGTATAAGCTAGAAGTATTCTAATTGATTTAAGATGGGATACTGGTGGAAACTATTCTTCATAGCCTATGAATTATTCTTGACTATTAACTTATGTGACGAGTCATGTTTTATTTCGAACAATTGTTCCATCATAATAAATATTCATCCTAATCAACCACTTTTTATCTATGGTCAAGGTATATTTTGATATTTCAAAAAGATTCATACATTATTTCTTTTGAACTTTTTTATTTATTCTTGTATAGCCATCATCATAAATCCATCATTTATTTCATAATTAATTTTCATAGTTTCAAGCTGTTATAAGAGGACTTCATGTTAAACATGAATTCTTAGAGAATATCCAATCTATATTCCTTTATCTGAGTCTCCAAATAAATCATCTAAATATATTTTTTAAGAGTTCTAACATGTTTATAAAAATAAGGGTAGGATAATTTGGGTTCATATATAGGTTTGGGTTCTTTTGGGTTATAATCTAATGATTTTACAAAACTGTTTACCTGTTTCAAAATAGAATCATATTATTTCAGTTTTATATATAGGATTGATAGATTATACTTAATATTTTCTAGGGATGTTTTGGATTCATGTGGATTTGATTCAACAAATTTGACATGCACAGATTCTTTTATACATTAGGTTCTCTAATCAAATAATCTATAGGATTTACAACAGATTGAATAACCTAGAAGATTTCCCTTATCTCTCTTGGAAGAAATTTGTCAAGATAATATTTTTTGTTAAGAATATATAATTTGTAACAAAAAATGTTGAATTAATTAACCATTGGATTACAATTATTCCATAGCTCATAGGGTGTTTTCTTTAGAATATATTTAATTAACACTCAATTAATTTTATTGAAAATTTTATTCAAAGATTCTACCTAAAAATAAATAGGTAGATCATATTCATTAATCACAGTTTTTTCTATCACTTGTAAGGTTATATTTTTACTTTATATTACACCACTATCCTATGTTGTCTATGTAGAATAGAAGTTATGAATATATATTTTTCTTAAAAATGATTCCAAATCATGATTTTGAAACTCACAGCCATGGTCACTTCTTAAGGTTTTGATTTTTCATCCACATATGTTTTATCCTGATCTAGCATAATTTGTGAAATAAGAACATACATCACTTTAAAGAGATAATAATATGGTCCATGTATACCTAGAAAATTCATCTACAGTAAAATAAAAAATATTACTAACTATTTAAAATGAACCTCTTGATGGTCTAAACAAATACATGTAAACCAACTCAAGAGATTGAGAAGCTAAAGCTTCATTATTATGTTTAAATGATATTGTGTTATGTTTTCCTTTTTTCATAAGGATTAAAAACATTATCATTTGGAGACAATAGTTTTGGAAGATCCATGACCAATACTTTTTAATAAGATTTATAAGAGAGTAAATGTTACAATGTTTTATTATCATATTAGAGATCTAGGAAAATTTAGGAAATATAGTTATGCATGAAACATTCGATGAAACTAAGGAATATAAATATACAATGTAAACATTTTCACCTATAAAAGTTGTAAAGAAAAAATCATTCATCGAAGTGAAAACATTGAATGAATTATTTTCAATTTTAATATAAAATACATCACCACATAACTATGAAATGATATAAATATTGTACTTAGGACCATCAACAAAAAGAACATTGGATATTAAAACTTAATTACTAATATTGATTTGGCCAAGCCAATAAATATACCTTTTTCTTATCACTAATGGTGACATGTCTAACATCACTTTTTTTGAGGTTCTCTAAGATAGAGTAGTCCCATATCATGTGTCTTGAACACCCATTATCCACGTACTATAATTACACACAAAAACTCTTCAAATAGATTTTCCTAGGCAAACAATTAATGAAATTAAAGACTTTATTTACTAGATTTTCTTAGGTCCAATCATATTAGTAATTAATTATTTAGGAACCCACATTTCCTTTTTTGGGTTTTATATAGTAAATTTGAAAGATTCTATAAAAGTAATCTTTATTAGGCCCAGGATAACTAAAATTAGTAAATTATTTTCTCGCACTGGAACCTGTAGAAATTTTTTTTATCATGGAAAAAACTAGATTTCCCAAATTTGGATACACAATTGATTTCAAAAAAAATTCAACCTCCAAGTTGATACCAGATTCTAGTAGTTTATCTAGGAGAAACTTATTTTCTCATATTATTAAATAAGGTATATTTACCCTCAGTAAATATTTCTGAATCCTTCATTAATTATTCATTTGAAATTTTGTGTTCATTACTCTAATAGAGTATTTGATATTTCTTCTCCTTTTTATAGTGAATTAATAATTTAACAATTTCAAAAATAAAATGAAATTCCTTCAAAGATTTATATTTTTCCTTATGTTCATTACAAGTATACTCAAGCATTATATATTATTCAAACATTTATTTATTTGTTATATTTTAAAAAATTCTATTATTCATATTCACCTCCAAAATAATAAGAATTATATGAATGAGTTACTAAGATTAGCTCAGATGTGTTTTTCAAAAAATACATATTTTCTCCACCACCCTTTTCATCACGAGATTATTAAAATTCATTGGTTTTGTCCTCTGAAACACTCTTGGTAGCCCTAATATCCTTTTTTATTATATATTTATTTCCTCATACATCTAAATGTACTTTAATTTTGGATTTTGAGCTTTTACATGTCCTTTTATTTTTCATTCAGAGAAGACTATCTCCTTGGTATTCTCACTTATTTTCAAATCCTTTTTCTATTTACCCTTATTATTATATTTCGATTTGTTGATAGGATATCCAAAGAACAATTTTTTTTTTATAAAATTTCATAAATATCTGGTCTAGCTGAGAAATTTTCTCATCACTATCACATGAATCATCATCATTTCACGAACCTTAATCAGAAACACTAATTTGCTATTTTTTACTTAGAAGTACTGGTTTTGAATGCCATTGATTTCCTTATAGGTTCATCATCTTCTTACCTATTAACCTTGATATCTTCCTCGCACATCATCCATTTTCTAATCATCTCCATTACTGATAGTGAATCAATGTTTTTAGGTTCTCTAATTCATAATGATTCCCCTCCCCATCATTCTGGAAGATATCTCAAGATTCAGATGATATGTTCTTTTGTAGTGATTGTATTTCCCAGTAAGATCATTCTATTTAAAATCTCATTGAACATGAGATATATGTTTGAGAAAAGTTAATCAAGAATCATTTTGAAGTTATAATATTTAATGGTATATGTGTTAAGCCTAATTTCTTTACAATTTGTGGTTTCTTCCTGTGAAAAAGCTAATGTATCACAAATTTCAATAGTTATTTTACATGCAGATTTTCTATTAAACTCGTCATCTCCAAAATATCAAAATAAGGAATTAATAGCATTTAAGTTATTTTTATAGTGTTCCTTAGTTACAAAATTACAAGGGTTTATATAAATAGAAGAATTTTTATAAAAATAAACTATAGTAGACCAGATCAAAATCCATTTTTTCAGAATGCATTTCCATATTGATTTTACAATGTGGATAGTTTATGACATTAAAATATAGAGGTATATTTTTAGTAGTAACATCCAATAGATTATTCATGTTAAAGAATAAAAAATGTTTCCAATAATTAAATTTTTTGAACTTGTGGAAACATTGAGATCTTAAAAACACATATAAAATCACAGCTGAAAAGATTTGAAAACTATGAAAACATTGAAAATAAAAAAGTATTTCCTCTAATAACAAATGTTGGTTGTTGAAGGACACTCAAGTGGGGTTAAAATGAGTTCATATAAATAATTTAAGTCAAATATATTTATTTAAAATTCTACCAATTTTGTAATAAAAAACATCCCAGTTAAACAAAGATGCAAATTTATAAAAGATTTGATTGTTTGAAGAATTTATAAAAGAGTGATTAATTTTTAGTTAAAACAATATGAGTTATTACGTTGATATTTGAAATGGTTTTCTAAATAAAATTAATATAAACAATATCTAAGACTAGGTATCAATGAGAATGAAATTATTTATTATGTGAATAGATAATGTAGTGAAAACAGAACATTGAAAGGAATTTATGATTTAAAAAATGTTGTAAAATCTTAAGAAGAGACTTAATCATCTCAACATATAGATCACCTGCCACTAATTAGATTTTAGAAATAAAATTTTATCCACACCCTGGATCAGAGTAATCATCAACATAGAACTATCTTGGTCAAATAGATATCCCGTAACAAAAAATTTGGGAGTACAAAAAAATAGACCTCATAGGGACCTCTTCTAGTGTTATCCCTGTGAGTGTAAGGTTTAAGAGGATTTTTTATAATGATATATATGTATCTTATAGTTTTTCAGAGGAGTTAGTGCGTTTTAATAAGATAACCAGAAACACATTAATCATAATATAAAATAAAGACACAAAAAGCTAAAATAAATAGAATTGAGGTAGAAGGTTTTGTGTGATTGGAAATCCATCTTAGGACTCTTATATGTTTTGTTGAAATGATGATAAAGTCAACATTGATAAAAAGATAGCAAACCATATCATAATGGGAGATTTTTTCTCATGTTTCCAATAAGGAAATGGTATGATCAACTAATTATTCTCTTCTTTTAGTTTTGTTTCTGCAAAGTGTTCTTTAGTTCAGGTTCACAATAATACCTTTTTTTCCCACAAAGTTGTTTGTTTTTCTCTAGAGTGAATGAATTATCCACCGACACATTTTTTATGATTAGGTATTAGCATTATACACTGTAGTTGAGAAGATACATGATCTTGATGATAGTTGAGTACCTCGTACCACATACTGTAGTCTGACATCGATAGAATATTGTATATAAAAGATAGAAAAATGGATTTAAAAAATCATTGATACTATGTTTTATAAATATTTCCATTAGAAGAAAATCTACTTTTAAATGAAAAGGCTGGCGTGATGGTGTCTTTGAATGGTGTCTTACACATATTGTATTCTAAAATCAAGAACGATGAGTCATGTGGTGGTTACTCTATAATGGTATGTTTCTATGAGGGCTGGTCCACTTAATAGTAAATTAGGTATCAAAGTCTCATAAACACAGAGGATTAAGGATATTGATATATTAGTTTGTTGGTAGGTTGATTTTGTGGTGACTCCGTTATCGACAACGCATACATTGAGAAAATTTATGGAATGAGTCTATCAGTAACTCAATTCAATAGCATGTCGTCCTCTTAGAAAATTTTGGGAAGCTACTGAGTGTAATGGTGGGTTGAAATTGGTGTCCAATCCTTGGTCATAATTCATCTTCTGTTCTGACTGTGAGAAAGCTGACTGTGAGACATATTATCTATAGGTCTGTATTATCGGTAACTCATACTTAGCCAAAATTTTGTCATCATTGAGTTTTCCAACATTGATTCTAGATTAATATTGTCTTATCCAGAATGGTTAATGTGACTCCACCATAATAGTTACTCATACTTATTCATTTTTTTGTCTACCTATATTATAATGTAAAACACAAACAAAATAGATTATGCTTATATCTAAACATAATTGCACATGATTAATCATAATTTAACATGATGAATAATGATTAAGAATTTTTTTTATCATTAAAACTAGATGAGGAAATAAATATATTATATATACATTTGATTTTTAACATTAACTTGTAAATATAAATCTAATTTATTAAGAAAAAATCATATTGCGCACATAAAAATTTGTTTAAATAAATTTCTTATTAACATATAAATATGTTTTCATTCTAAATTAACTCATAAAATTGAATCTAATAAACCTAAATATATTATATAATATATAATAAAACCAATTTTACCATGTTGAAATTTTAAAAAAAATGGAACTCTGTACATAGTTTCTTAAAAAAATGCTTATTTTTACTATTCCCTAGTATATAATTATTTTCATAAAATACTGAAAATATCATCCTATAATAAATTTATTATGATTATTTGAAAATATATAATAATTTTATATTTTTTTCATAAATTTCCTTAATTTAATCACAATATGTTCCCTCTAAATAAAACAAAATTCATTTACTCTAGAAAAATTATTTTTTAAGAATAAAATAAATTTACCAAAAATTGAGTGATTATATACTACATAAATTTAAATACATTATTATTTATTTGAAAATTTATACATAATTCATAAATTAGATAATCCTACTCGTACCCACTAATTTAATATCCATGTTATAACTGTCACAAATAAAAATATTTTTATAGTATATGACATTTCATTTAAACTTGGTGTTGCATTTAATGCAACCATTCAATGAAATTTGATATATTAGAAAAAAAATTCATAAAATATCGTAGAGTTACACACTCACAACAAATATATTATTTATTTTTAGTGAATGATTACTCTTACATATCATCAAAGCTCTTTGCTTCCTCTGATCCATCTCCACTTAGTCAACTACCATCACTACAGGAAAAATGGGTATTTGCGACGGGTTATTTGCGACGGGGATAAATCCCGTCGCAAATAGCCCCATTAAAAACTTATTTGCGACGGGGGTATTTGCCCGTCGAAAATAAGTAGACTTTTGCGACGGGATTGCTTTCCCCGTCGCAAAAGAACTGGCGCGTTTGCGCGCCAAATCGTGGGAAACATATTTGCGACGAGCGGTTATTGCCCGTCGCAAATAACCGGCGGCAGTAAAAGGTATTTGCGACAGGCATATTCCCCCGTCGCAAATAGTATGGCGGAAGGTGGTTATTTGCAACGAGTCCCGTCGCAAATAACTATTTAACCGTGGACCGTAATAAATGATGGCTAAGGTATTTGCGACGGGCACCGTCGCAAATAATATTATTTGCGACGGGTAGCCCGTCGCAAATAATCTACCCTATAAATACCCCATCTGTTTTTTTCAATTCATTCTCAAACTCCATCTTCTTCTTCTCTCAAAATTCATGTTCTAGAGTTGAGCGTTTCTCAAGTTTAATTTTTTTCTTCGGAATTGATTTTGATGTTTTCAAGAACGATCAGAGATCAACCTCAGATCAATTTTCCAGGTATTTTTATTCATTTTAAATTAATATTTATTTTAAATTTTTTATTAGTTTCAATTATTCTTAATTAGTTGTAATTTAATTATGTTTACATTGTTTTGTTACTTAATAAATTTAAATTATTATTATTGTTCATAGTTAATGGTAATTAGGAATAATTAGTAATAATTTTTAATAATTAAGAATAAATATTAATAATTAGTAATAAATACCAATAATTAGGAATAATAACATTATTACATTATTAGTATATTTTATTATTAATATTAAAATAATATAATTTTTTATATTATTTATACAATTCTCTTTTCATCTGTGTGTTTTCTGTCTCCATATGTATTATTTGTATGTGGAGACAGAAAACACACAGATGAAAGGAGAATTGTATATAATATAGCAAATTATATTATTTAAATATTAATAATAAAATATACTAATAATGTAATAATGTTATTAATCCATAATTATTGGTATTTATTCATATAATTACTAATAATTAGTAATAATTACCAATAATTAGCAATAATTAGGAATAATTACCAATAATTAGGAATAATTATCTATAATTAGTAATAATTACCAATAATTACCAATAATTAGGAATAATTACCGATAATTACCAATAATTACCGATAATTGCCGATAATTAGTAATAATTAGTAATAATTAGGAATAATTTGTAATAATTACCCATAATTAGTAATAATTACCAATAATTACCCATAATTACCGATAATTAGGAATAATTAGGAATAATTAGGACTAATTTGTAATAATTACCAATAATTAGTAATAATTACCAATAATTACCCATAATTACCGTTAATTACCAATAATTAGAAATAATTACCAATAATTAGGAATAGTTAACAATAATTAGAAATAATTACCAATAATTAGGAATAATTACCAATAATTACAAATAATTACCGGTAAATAGTAATAAATAGTAATAATTAGTAATAATTAGGAATAATTAGCAATAATTAGTAATAATTACTAATAATTACTAATAATTAGTAATAATTACGAATAATTAGTAATAATTAATAATAATTACCAATAATTAGTATTAATAACCAATAATTAGTAATAATTACCAATAATTAGTAATAATTATCAATAATTAGTAATAATTAGTAATAATTAGAAATAATTACCAATAATTAGTAATAATTAACAATAATTAGTAATAATTAGTAATAATTACTAATAATTACTAATAATTACTAATAATTACTAATAATTAGTAATAATTAACATTAATTAGTAATAATTACCAATAATTAGTAATAATTACCAATAATTAGTAATAATTACCAATAAATACCAATAATTAGTAATAATTAATAATAATTAATAATAATTTCCAATAATTAGCAATAATTACCGATAATTACCAATAATTAGTAATAATTAGTACTAATTACCAATAATTAGTAATAAATACTAATAATTACCATTAATTAGTAATAATTAGTAATAATTAGTAATAATTACCAATAATTAGTAATAATTACCAATAATTAGTAATAATTACCAATAATTAGTAATAATTAACAATAATTAGTAATAATTAACAATAAATAGTAATAATTAACAATAAATAGTATTAATTAGTAACAAATACTAATAATTAGTAACAATTAGTATTAATTGTTAATAATTAACAATAATTAGTAATAATTAACAATAATTAGTAATAATTAACAATAATTAGTAATAATTACCAATAATTAGTAATAATTACCAATAATTAGTAATAATTACCAATAATTAGTAATAATTACCAATAATTAGTAATAATTACCAATAATTAGTAATAATTACCAATAATGAGTAATAATTAGTAATAATTACCAATAATTAGTAATAATTAGTAATAATTACCAATAATTACCAATAATTAGTAATAATTAGTAATAATTACCAATAATTACCAATAATTAGTAATAATTAGGAATAATTACCAATAATTAGTAATAATTACCAATAATTAGTAATAATTAGTAGTAATTAACAATAATTAGTAATAATTAACAATAATTAATAATAATTGACCATAATTAGTAATAATTGACAATAATTAGTAATAATTACCAATAATTAGTAATAATTACCAATAATTAGTAATAATTAGGAATAATTAGTAATAATTAGTAATAATTAGTAATAATTAACAATAATTAGTAATAATTAACAATAATTAGTAATAATTAACAATAATTAGTAATAATTACCAATAATTAGTAATAATTAGTAATAATTAGTAATAATTACCAATAATTAGTAACAATTAGTAATAATTACCAATAATTAGTAATAATTACCAATAATTAGTAATAATTACCAATAATTAGTAATAATTACCAATAATTAGTAATAATTACCAATAATTAGTAATAATTAGTAATAATTACCAATAATTAGTAATAATTAGTAATAATTACCAATAATTAGTAATAATTACCAATAATTAGTAATAATTACCAATTATTAGTAATAATTACCAATAATTAGTAATAATTACCAATAATTAGTAATAATTACCAATAATTAGTAATAATTACCAATAATTACTAATAACTACCAATAATTAGGAATAATTACCAATAATTACCAATAATTACCGGTAAATATTAATAATTAGTAATAATTAGTAATAATTAGGAATAATTACCAATAATTAGTAATAATTACCAATAATTAGTAATAATTAGTAATAGTTAGTAATAATTACTAATAATTACCAATAATTAGTATTAATTACCAATAATTAGTGATAATTACCAATAATTAGTAATAATTAGTAATAATTAGTAATAATTACCAATAATTAGTAATAATTACCAATAATATTAGAACTATGAAAATAATAAAAAAATTATATAATATTAAAATTATCAATATTTGTAACAGGTTTTGCTTTATTCTCAACATATTTAATTCTTAAATGGTCAATTTTTAGGTCTATCTCAATAAAAAGTTTACGTTAGTCGTGTATGATGTAAACTCTATAATTATCCTAGCTTGAGTGTTTTTTCTAACAAATTATTCAAAACCAGTAATGCTTTTATATTTTATAGAAAAATATGGAACAACGAGGTCGTCAACAATCATTATTAGGTGACCGCATATGGATAAATCAACATAGATATCCAAACGGTTCTGGTTTAAATCCAGTATATGTAGATGGTGTGGAGACTTTTTTATCATTTGCGGCATCAAATCCAGAATTTGTTTCAGAAGGCAAAATAAAATGCCCTTACAGAAAATGTGCATTGAGAACGTTTGACACGTTTGACAAAGTGGGGGAACTTCTCTTGAGTTTTGGTTTTCAACCAGATTATGTTTTTTGGTATCAACACAGTGAACGCAGTTCCAGAGTAGGTGATACCAACTTGATTCCAGATCCATCCCAGTTTCAAGATTTAGTACATGATTTTGCAGGTTCATCTGTTCAACATACAGAAACTCCAGCTGATATAGCTTCAAATCCTGAGTTGGAACTGTCTAAATTTTATGAGTTGTTGAGGTCTGCTGAGGATGCATTATATCCTGGCTGCAAGATGAGCAAATTAGAAGCATTTGAAAAATTTATGGCTATCAAATCAGATAACGGAATGTCAAACATCTATTTTGACCAGATATTTTCTTTGCTTAAAACACTGTTACCTTAAGGAAATGTTTTTCATGCAAATTACTATGAGAGTAAGAGGCTGGTTCGAAATTTGGGACTTACTTGTCAGAAGATTCATGCATGTTCAAATGACTGAATTTTATATTCTGGGGAAAATGAGTCATTGGATAGTTGTCCCACATGTGGGAAACTGAGATATAAAGAAGGAAAACACGGAAAGTCTGGTTTGATTCCTGTAAAACAGTTGAGATATTTTCCGCTTACATCCAGACTTCAGTGTTTATTTATGTCTAAGAATACAGCGACAATGATGTCATGGCATAAAGAGAATATTTCAACCGATAAAAGCTTAAATCATCCAGCCGATGGTGATTCATGGAAACATTTTGATAGAGTGCATCCATCCTTTGCTTTAGAAGCTAGAAATGTTCGACTGGACCTTTCCACTGATGGTTTCTGTCTGTTTGGATCTTATGGTAGTCAATATTCATGTTGGCCTGTTTTTTTAACTCCGTACAATTTACCTCCATGGATGTTGATGAAGGAGCCATATATCTTTTTGACTTTTCTAATTCCAGGAAATCCGAAGAAAAATAATGATGTTTATTTGAAACCATTGATTGATGAATTAAATTTATTGTGGAGTACCGGTGTCAGTACATTTGATGTTGCAACAAAACAGAATTTCATACTAAGAGCAGCATTGATGTGGACAATTAGTGACTTCCCGGCTTATGGGATGTTATCTGGCTGGAGTACACATGGTCAAAAATCATGTCCTTACTGTATGGGAGAGAACCAAGCATTTATGCTCATTCATGGAAAGAAACCTTGTTATTTTGACTGTCATCAAAGATTTCTTCCAGCTGATCATCCTTTTCGCAGAAACAAATCTCATTTCAGAAAAAGAACAGTTGAAAGAGATGGATCTCCAAAAATGTTATCAGGTTCGGAGTTAAAATTAGTTGTATTTTCATTACCTCCCATCACTTTTGGTCCCACAATAAACCAACAGAAAATTTCTGGTTTTGGGAAAGAACACAATTGGATTAAACGTAGCATATTTTGGGATTTTCCATATTGGTCTGATTTGTTGGTCCGACACATGTTAGATATCATGCATATTGAGAAGAACTATTTTGATAATTTGTTTCATACAGTTTTGGATACGCCAGGAAAGAGCAAAGACAATTTAAATGCACGTTTAGATCTTGCCCAAATTTGCAGGCGTTCAGAATTGGAACTGTTTGAGAATGTCAGAACATAAAGGTTACTGAAACCAAAATCAGCTTATACACTGTCTAAAGAAAAACGTTTATTATTTTGTCAGTGGATTGCAGATTTGAGACTTCCAGATGGCTGTGCTTCCAATTTGGGTAGATGTGTAAAAAATGGTCATATTACTGGATTAAAAAGTCATGATTGTCATGTTATAATGTAAAGACTTCTACCCATTGGATTATGAGGTCTGTTGAATTCTGTGATTTGGGATTCCATAACAGACATGTATTATTTTTTTCGGGAAATTTGTGCGGCTACGGCAGATTATGATGCTCTAGGAAAACATGAAAAAGATGTTGTTGTAATTATATGTAAACTGGAAAAAATATTTCTGCCGTCTTTCTTCGACTCAATGGAACATTTGATGTTACATTTGCCATATGAAGCCAAATGTGGAGGTCCAGTACAGTTTCGATGGATGTACCCATTTGAAAGATGAATGAAAAAATTGAAAAGAAAAGTACGTAACACAGAATCTGTTGAAGGATCTATTACAGAATCTTATTTGCAAGAGGAAATATCTTTTTTCTGCTCCCATTATATTGAATCTGAGTATCCTTCAAAACACAACCGAATGGGACAGAACAAGAGGAATATTTATGAAATCGATAATCAATTATCTGTTTTCAACCAGCCAGATCTTGGTTTTGGTGGAGTTTGTGAATGATGGCTTTCAGATGATGAATATCATAGAGCTCATACATATGTTCTGCTCAACTGTGAAGAGATGACATCAGTTGTACTGTAAGTGTTTATATCACTTATTCTATCATTTATGTTATAGTAAATAACATTGGTTCTTATAGGTTGTATGATAATCATATCAAGAAAAAAATTCCAAAAATTACAGCAGCTGCTCTCGAAGAACGTCGACTGAAAAATTTCTCCCAGTGGTTTCAAAAACTGGTAACATAAATTATTTATCTTTTAGCAACTCATTCAATGTGTATTTTACTATATTGATAATTATTTCACAAATTTTCAGGTGTCTCGACATGATGCTAAAATTGACAAACGGCTGTGCGTATTGAGTAACCCACCTTCCAAACTTGTTAAAACTTATAATGCATTTGTGGTGAATGGATTTCGATTTCACACACATGCATATGGTGAATCGAAAAAACAATGAATAGTGGAGTTAGTTTGAGAGGATCTCATCATCGAGAAAATGAAGTTGACTTTTATGGCATACTTGATGAAATCATTGAACTCTGTTATCTTGGACAACATTACATAACCATGTTCAAATGTCGGTGGTTGGATACAGAGAGAGGAGTGCGTGTTCATCCGACTCATGGAATCATCGATATTAAATTTAAAAGTGTTCTCACAGTAAATGAACCATTCTTATTGGCTCAACAGGCACATCAAGTTTATTACGCAAAGTATTGTGCTACATCAAGAGACTTGACTGATTATTGGAGTGTAATAGAAATCAAAATTCGAGACAATCAGTTTAGTCAAAGTGAATGTGCTTTCCCTGATGTGCAAAGAATTGAAGTTTTTCAAGAGAGTACTCAAAATCAATCTTTTTTACAAAGAGACATGAGTATCGATGACGACACACCACATTTAAGAGTCGGTGATGACGATGATGTTAATGATGTCACATATGAATTTGAAATGGTAAGAGATGAAGCAACTGTAACTTGAATGGATATCGATGATGTTGAGGTGGAATATGAAGATGACATTGACATATATGAAGATGATGATGAAGATGAACACAGATAGAATTCCATGGTATTTATATACAATCATAATATGTATATATGTATATATAATAGTAATGATCAATTATTTGCTAACAACATTAACATTTTCTATTTCAGATGGACGACGCCACATTTCGTGAGTTGGCGGATGCTGACCTGTCTTTCAATGCGGATGAGTTGCTGGCAGATGACCCTCAGCCTGCAGGCGCTCCAGGGAGTACGCGGAGGGGGCGCGGTCTTGCACGATTGATGATTCCTGACCCCATCCCTGAGCGACGTCCATGTCTTGGGTTTGATCCATGCACACGGAGGTGTGATAACCTTTGTGATAACCTGTGGATTTGACTAAGATTTCATTAATCTATTCACATAATAAATGTTTATTATTTTTACAGTTTTCCGCATATAGCAGTCGGAAAAGGCAGCGCTATTTTGCGCAACTATTTCTCTCAGCTGTGGACCACATGGGAGCAGATTCCCATTGATGTGCAGTAGGCCATGTTCGGCCATTGGTTGGTACGTACGTAAATAAATAATTTTTATTATGAAAATTATTTTATTTCTGACTTGATATTTTGATTTATTTGTAGGGTTTATGGTATCCGATCGAGGATACCATGTGTGACGCCATCCACGAGGCATGAGAGGTGGCCATACGTGATTGCCCTCGTCAGTTTTTGCACAATTTAAGAAGAGCTGCCATGAAGAAAGCAGGGGTGTCAGATTTTGACAAGTCATGTCGAGCACACCGACCAGAGTACATTTCATCCCATGTATGGGATGGATTATGTTTTCACTAGTTGAGTGGTGCCTTTTAAAGGAGATCATCGGTGGGGAGGCAGAATCGGGGGAGACAGGAGGTGACTCATCGAGATGGGAGTCGTTCTTTCAGTACTCATGGACAGCATCTGGTACGTACATTATTTATAAATATTTTATATAACTATAAATATTAACCGTTTATTTTTTATTCTTATAGGCTGTCGAGCACCCCGATATTACGGAGTACGACGTATATCGGAGGATGTATAGTGAACCTGCTACAGGGGAGCTCAGAGGTGATCGTCAGCATCACATTGTGGTCAGTATTATTTGTTTTCATGTTTAAAAATTAACTGCATATAATATATTCACAATTTTAATTTTAAATTGCAACTACAGGAGTCATATGAGGCCGCAGCGTCACAGGCCCGGCCTGAGAGTCCTTCCGAGTCATCAGATCGGACCACTGGCTGTCAGTTTGATGAGGCAGCATGGATGCAAGCCACCCAGTATGCCTTCGAGAAGGGCCGGGTAGTTGGTATCAGCTCTCGACTGACTCCCAGAGATTTTTATGACAGTGCTGTGATGTCGGCGTCCAGCTCGAGAGGAGCTCATGCATCTTCTTCTGCTACACAGTATGAGGATCAGTTGCGATCTCAGACTGCACTGATAGAGAGTCTCCGACAGGAGCAGGAACAGATGCGTCAGCAACATGATGAGGAGCGTCGACGCCAGCAGTAGCTGTACGAGGAGCAGACGAGTCGGTGACAACAGCAGCATTAGGAGCAGATGGAGTACATTCGCCGACTCACTCATGCTTTAGGGATGGAGTTTCCTCCACCACCATCTGCAGATCCCCCCTCCCCCCTCCCCCTACTTCAGATTAGAGTTTGTTTTTATGATATAAAATTTGTGAAATCAAAATATGATTTTTTTTCTATTCGTAGTTTCTGTCTCATTATAAAATATTAATAATATTATATTTTGAAATAACAATATTAATATGAATAATAATATTATTTATATTTTATAATATTAAATTATATATATATATTAAAATTTTATAATATTATAATTTAATTATATTTTTTTGTAATACTTGAATTCTTTTAATATTTGAATGTAAAATAATTCTATTATTTTTATATTAATGAAAATAACTTTTAATATTTTATTTATTTATGAATTATAATTCTAATATTATTATATCAATTAAATCATTTATTAATATTCTATTATTTTTTATTTTTGAATTATAATTCTATTATTATTATATTATTTAAAATAATTTATTAATAATTTATTATTTTTATTTGTGAATTATAATTCTATTATTATATTAATTAAAATAATTTATTAATATTTTATTATTTATTATTTTTGAATTATAATTGGATTATTATTATATTAATTAAAATAATTTATTAATAATTTATTTTTTTATAGTATTTGCGACGGGATACTATGCCCATCGCAAATAGTATTATTATTATATGCATTAAAATAATTTATTAATAGTTTTTTATTTTTTTTAAAATAATTTTTGTGACGGGTCCCGTCGCAAAAACTATTTGCGGCTGGCCCGTCGCAACAGGTATTTGCGACAGGGCCCGTCGCCATTACTATTTGAAAAGTTTTTACAAATATACGGAGTACTATTTGTGACGGGGAAAATCCCCGTCGCAAAAAAAAAAGCTTTAGCGACGGTCCCGTCGCAAATAATTGTTGTTGCGACACCGTTTTCAGCAACGGGCAATTTGCAACGGGACCCCGTCGCAAAAAGCCATTTGCGACGGGATCCTGTCGCAAATGACCCGTCGCAAATACCTTTTTTTCTAGTAGTGCATGTTTTGGTCTTCTATTTGAGGGATCTTCTTTTTTGTTGTCCCGACCTTTATGATGCTATACATAATATTTATAAACATGATGTACCCACATTTTATAGTGTATTGGAATAATTTTTGATTATTATTTCTTTAGTTATATTAATTTCTGATTCTATGTTAGGAAAAAGTGTTTTGGTTGTGTTTATATCAGCTATCACCGAGTTTGAGTTTTTGGAAATGGAAACTGATGTGTTTGTGATTCCATCAAGTAAATCCATGTTTCAGTATGTGTAATTGGATTTTTTTTTTATTATAAAACCATCATGCGTATATACTATAATGGCTAAGGAAGTGGAAGGTGATGAAATTTTGGCTTATTCTAGAATAACAAAAACTAAGGAACAAGTAATGTAATTTTGTATAGATGTGATTCATTTATTAAGATCTATGTTTGAGTTGGTTCTTTCTGAGCACAATCCTCCTTAGGTTTGAGATATTTATTTTTATTTATAAGGTGATTTATTTTTCCTTTTATCATTTTACTTCACTCTAGCAACTTCTACTCCCACACCATTGTCTTTGATCCCCACTGCTTCTATGAAGACTATCCCCTATATTTATTCTAATAATTTGGATGTGTTGGC
The DNA here is from genome assembly GCA_963277665.1 of Viscum album. Lineage (NCBI taxonomy): Eukaryota > Viridiplantae > Streptophyta > Magnoliopsida > Santalales > Viscaceae > Viscum > Viscum album. Next base: position 1,843,983,211 of record OY728120.1, read on the forward strand.
CCAGAATGATGTCTCCCCATGCATGATTCCCCTTTAAGAATATGTTAATCTATGGTGATTATCTCCATAGTCCTTGATAATTGGTTAACTATATCAACATTAAAATATATTATCATATCCCAGCTAGATGTTCCCTATAATCAATCATAAAAACCCCACATTGATTCAATTTACCGTCACTAATTCACTAATTCATTATTTTTATTGTCATAGAGATTGTTTCCTTGTGAAAAATACTCTAATAGAAAATTATATTATGAGAAACCACATTTATCTTTTCCTTATACCATATGAAAAACCCAAATCTTCTTCTATTATGTAGTTCTCAAAAAAGGTGCACATGTCCAACTATCTGAGTGGAGATCTGAAAAAAATTCACATATTTATTTTGTTTATAAAATGAACATACCAGTGTTTATAAATAAATCCTCTTACATGTTTATAATTTTTTTTTGTTTTTAATTATTCTGAATACTATTATACTACCATCATGTATGTTAATTGTGAACTCATAAAGAGGAAGATATTTAGAGATATTTAATAACCATCAATATAGGAGATCAGATCACATTTTTTGATGTGACATCAACTCTATCCTTAGAACAACAGAAAAAATAGGTCAAATATTCTGTAAAAAGTTATTATAGGATTTTACGTATTTCCTCTCAAACTACACCCTTAATGATCCAGTTTATTTTAGAGACTTTTTCATGTTGCAAACTCACAATTAATGATGTGGTCAGATATAGTGTAAGATATACAAATGTCTAGAAAACATAAATGGAATTACATCCATATCATCAACTTCAGTTTCTCACATAACACATTTTCTATCAGATCCCTCCCATCTACTGATCAAACAATACAATTCTTCTTGATTCATATAATGTTTCCACTTCTGGAAATAATTGTTCCATTATTTTAATATATTGAATCTCTTATAGATGGAATGGTCCAAAAAAATCATGGGGGATATGGGATTTGTTCTTTGAGGAAAAAATATGTTGTAGAAATATGATATTATATGAGAGTATAAATAAAACAAAATAGTTTTTATGAGATTAATATTTTATGTAAGGAGATTGAATTAATGGAATTTAGACTTCAAGATCAATGGGATGATAAAAATGTAAAATTATGTAGTATAAAATAATAAAACCATGGAAGTAATGATAGAAGATAAGGAATAAAAGTCTAGGGAATATTCTTGATCTCTCCATCTAATATAATTCAATCGGAATTCCACATACATAAATTCATTCATTAAACAGTGGATGTGTTTAGGGAATTGTAACTCGAAAATAGATGATTCTACCATTATCTTTGATTTAGAAAAAAAATGATTGATTGTTGTCTCTAATTTTTATTTCCTTATTATGCCCTATATGTGATATTATGAGAATAATTTTTTATTGATGGTGTAAGACCCATCCATTATTAATAGTTTTCCTTGATACATTGGTGATAATTAGAACTAACCCTTAGAGACTATTCTACCTGAGGAAGAATTTGAACGATTAGTTCATGATATTTTTCTAGTATGATCTTTATAACATGATTGTTTTCCAAGAAGTATTTATATTTCATCAAGTTACGTTATTAAATAGGTGGTTTTATCTTTGTTTTGGGAATAATTAAATAAAATACCTCTTCCTAGAGTCAATAGTTCAACCACCCTAGTATTGATTCACATGTGTAATGGCCCAAACCCTTATATTCTATTGTATTGTGAATTTGGGTACTAGGATAATTGAGATGTGATCAATGAATAGATAAGAGAATATGATTTTAAAAATGAAACTATATATAGTGATTAACACCATCAATCATTGTTTCATTACATAAATCACTAGGTCCGAGAGTAAATTTTGTTTTTTAGGTTGGCATCTTTAGTTAGGGGACTCAATTTATAGGATTTACATATAGGGGTGCTTTAATATTTTAATTTATATTATATATATGAATTATCATGATGAATAAATTATGGATTTATTCATATAATAAATTTGGATGTGAAAATTCTAATACATTCCTGAAATCCCACCAAGGTTTTTTGGATCATGTGCCAAATAGTTTTGGAAGATGTGAACATCATGTGGTTTACAGCATGAATGATACATTCTATTCCTGAATGGGAAAATTTTCAATATGTCAATAAATTATATCCCCTCTATGAATTCGAAAATTCTATATCTAATTATATCATAATTCAGGATATTCCCATCAATTGTTTGGAGCCCTAAGGATCAGTAAACTTTGGAGTTCATCCTCAGATTCTATGGATTTGATATCAGTGATTCTGGGTGTTTTATTTTTATTATTCTCTATAGTATCATCTTTGTTTCATCAAATAGAGTCTATGTTTTCTTGATTTTGGAGTTCATTGGGTTATAATTTTTAGGATATTTTTTTTGTGTTTCGTATTTATTCGAGGATTCCATATGTAATAGTGTCTTTATTTTTCATCCACTACATCATAATATTTGAAAATTTAATTATAAATCATTAGTAAGGGGATTTTAGTACTCTTCCCATTGTGTTCAAATGTTTAATGATCATGATTTTATTTTCTATAGGGTGAATGGTTTGAATTTTTATAATGAACATAACAAACTAGAGTAATCAAATTTATTTAAAATAGTTCATTCACATATGGTTAACAGTTATATAGATGTTACTAATATTGTTTCATACCATACTCTTATTATATGGTTATTTTATATGATGGATATATTTACTAATATACTTAAAATCATCAAATACATAAATCTAGTAAATTAAACAACTATGTTCAATATTATTGTTTTATATTTTACTTGATGCATGCAGCTTTGGAGAGGTGATGTGTACATTATGGTGCCATTGAAATGTGATGATTGGAGTATTTGGGTGTGTGTTTCTTGGGGGACTTGGTGTTGTTATCATTTTTTGATTTAGTTGTGATACATCGACATTATATGGTGTTATCTTAATATTGGTTTACTAGAAATCGAATAATATTCAAATATATATTATGTGGATACAGATAAATGATTATTTGGTGAGAATTTCAACAAATAACCGAATTAATTAATGTTTTTGGATAATTAAATCTATAAAATAATAGGATATGAAACCTTGGTTAGGGAACATTATGTGATGATTATTATTTTTTGTTCTCCATTATATGAAAATCTCGGTGGTGTGATACTAGTAGTGTCTGGATGGTTGAATTGGTGTAATTCTATATTTGAATTCATAGGTGAGTGATTGTTTGGGCATAAAATATACGAATATTATTTAATAAATTTCTTTTTAACCCCACCTAATTTGGGTAACACAACTAACATCTAGTGTCCCTGCAGGGTTTCTCCCAAACATATTAGATGAGACGTATATATATTGTTCAATACACCTCTCACTCACTCTCATTTCAATATATTATTTTGATGATATATGTGTTGTATGATGGGATATGTCGTGGTTGTCATGGGTTGTAGAGGGAATATATTATTTTGATGTTTTATGCATTCATGATATCATATTTCCCTCTATTCATGATATTATTCATTCCATTGGTTTCATGAGATGTATTATTTCCAGTGTTGGAAGATATGATATGTGGTTTGTGCCTTAGGACATGATATATTTTTGGTGTCATTATTTTTTTATGAAATGGATGGGAGTAAATAATTTCATCTCATTGGTAGAGAGAGGAAAATCAATGGGGATGTAGGTACATTTACAATTTATCTATAATATTATTATTTTACTTTACTACTCTTGGATGTGTTATTTATTAAGATAAGAATAGTGAGGATATTGGGAAACTAGTTGGATTGTTCATGTGATTCATACTACTACTATTTATTCATTGACTCAATGGTATCCTCTTTTCAATTTTTCATGAGATAACTTGTATATGATACTTGTAATTATAATTTTTTGGATTTCCCAATATATAAAATATTTTTTTAGGTTTCTAAGGGAGGCATGGTTTTTGAAATGGCTAGTATAATATAAACCCTTTGGAGATTTTATTCACTTCCAGATGATTTAATTTAGGTATCATCTTAACTCTGGAAATGTATATATCTATTTTATATTCATAAATGTTTTCTATTTCATTTATGGGATCTAGTATTATTTCATTTATAATATGGGAGATTTGTTATAAGTTATATGTTATGATCTATGTATACTGACGTTAATTCATCCTGCTTAAATGTTTTATACCCTCATTTTTATTCACCATCCTGGGGCCCTACTAGATTCAGGATTCTAGGAAACTCATTCTTTTCACGGTCGGTCCATGAGGGGTACTACATGGGGGGGGGGGGTTATGAAATAGTGTTATCAATATATTTTTTAAATTATATTGTGGATGATGGAGTTATGAAATGGTGAATAAAACATGATTTGGAAAGGAAATATTGTTATTTTAAAATAGTATAGGATTATTAGATGGGAGACTAGCTAAGACACATGTTTTTTGGGGCCCCTGTGATCTGATATAAGAAACCTAATAGATCAGAATGTATTTGGTAAAGTGATGCATCTAGAAAACAAAAGACATAGTATTTGTACATGAATGATACATTCTTGAGTTATATTTTAAATGGTAGGGTATAGGGATTTAATTAATTAAATAAATAAATAAATAAATAAAAATCAATAAGATTTTTTTCCCCTTTGAATATGAAGATACAGTTTAGTCACTTATCATAGTTGTGCATAAATGATATTATTAAAAGATATAACTTATTGATCATTATAGGATCAATAATAATTATGAGGATGAGTAGTGGTAGTGAATAGTGCACACCATTTATCAATAGTAATTTTTTAATGAGTTATCTATAATCTAGAGATGGCATGTGGGATACAGGAATTGGAGATTGATTTTGGATTGATTTAATCTTGATCCATGTTTTAGGTTAACCTCCATGTCATCAAATTGAAGGGATTAGTGTGTGTGTGGTGGATTATATACCTCAGAGAGAGGAAGAAGGAAAAAGTTCCCTAGACTTACTTTCAGTTGATGTTTTGGGTTGAGTAATTTCTAAATTCAGTGAACCCATATAATTGGTAAGAGTTTCTCTCTATTTAGTATGGAAGGATGAGTGTTTAAGGTAATGTAATAACATTTACATATATTATATTATTTTTACCTATTATACTTTAGATGAGTATTCATGATCATGGTTCTTGAAGGTGGTGTTATCTCCATCACTTTATTATATAGTTTCACCATTTACATTACTTACGTATTTCGTAGTGTGGAATACAGAAGAGATAACAGTGATCATGTATGACTAGGTTGTAAATCCCCTAATTGATATTCATTAAGAACATCTAAGGAGTAGATAATCATATGGATAATTGATGACGATATGACTATTAATGTTTTGATCAGAATGTAAATTGCAACAATAATACACCTTTCATTTCTCAAGAGAAACTAGTTCCCATGTTTCTACTAGAAACTCTAATTTTTTTCTTTGTATTAAGAGGTCATGGCCACTATAATAAATAGTTACCTTTTTCCCATGGGTGTCATTGTGCCTTAGGCTGTGATACCCCCTTCCAGTGGTAGTGATAATTAATCCTATGGTAGTTTAAATAGTAGGGCTTTTAAACTTATTTTTAGAAGCATGTTCTGTAGGATTATGATCCCCTAGGTGTAGGTTGAGTTGGTATAGGGTATACCTAGGATGTCCCTCATAAATAGACACCCATAATAAAGAATGAATGTGAAGGTATTTTATAGTAATGAATAGTAGTCATCCAAGGCCAAATTCAAGAGATAGAGTTCCTAGATCTAAAATACCTTATTGTTTCATGAGGTATAATCATATTTTCATCTAAACTAGTTTATATATGTCTTGATTATATTTCTTCACACTATGTTATTTGACCCACATTGTTATGAGAATATAGACAATACATGGTGTCAATTGTTTCCCCTAGTGTTATCCTTTCTCATTGGATGAATCATATGATTGTTTTAATTGTGTAGCGAATACATATAGATGATGTGGAAGAAAATATTTATTTGGATATTTTCAATTGTTTGTGATACAACCATAATATGACAATATAATAATATATTTTTATATTACATTAATTTAGTATTTGAATCATTCTAAACTAGAGTTGAGTTTTCTATTATAAAAGGACAATGTGTAGTGTTCACCTCTGAGTGAGCAGCTCAGATGGATGGTGGTTGAGAAGACTCACTTTATTTGTTTTGGTTTGAGTCATCAACAATAATATTGAAACTTCAAGTGAAGGATACCACTGATTCTGAACATATGTTTTTAATTTTTCCTTGATGAGGTCCTGAAACTATACCATGGACCTGATGCTGAGTTTGTGATTTATTTTATCTAGGTACTAAACCAATTGTTATGGATATTTACAATAATGATCCCTAAAAGTTGTAGTAATGGAGGACTTAAATATATGATATTATGTAGAAAGGATTTATCAGGCATAATGTGTCTCTATTGGTACTCACTATTTTTGTCTCCAAATTGGTTGATAGTAGTCTAAGAATGTGTAAAAATTATTGGCAGATGAATCTAGTGATGATTAGGAGTCATTATAATCTTATAAGAATTAAAGATATCTTTTTCTAGTTAATTGTATATTTTAGGTTTATAATATTTTTCTATGCTAACGACATCATTAGCTGATGGCGTAGAAAGTTGATATTCTAAAGACTACTTTATAAGGTCATCGTGGGTAATTTTAATTTATGTTCATCTCATTTTGTGTCACAAACATAGTATTTATATTCATTGGAATCAAGATATTTTTATTTCATGAGTTCTTTGACAAGTTCATAGTCATGTTCAGCCATGAAATACTTATATAGTTGAGATCATAGGAGAATCATATTACACCAAAATGCATTGTTTTTCAAACACTATTTCACCACTAGATGTATGAAAATTTTCAAGGTGTATGTTCTATATAATATATGTGTGTTCCAATGAGAATATGGTGTGTCATCATGGATTTATAGTAAATATAGTTATGTTTGAGGTAGTTTTTTCTTGCGAAATACTCAATAACATTGAAGAGGTCCTTAGTTTTCTTCATCCCAGGGGTTTTTATCAAATAAATGTTTCTTAATTCACTTAGGTTGCATCCCCATTGTCTAACATTACTAGGAAGAATAAATATTTAATTTGGATGACTAGTTCCATGTGTATTTTATTACATGAAGGAGATGTTTATCAGTACTGCAGTTAATTAGATTCTTTAGGAGGCTGTGATGTTTGATGTGTTCTATGATGCATCCCACATTGGTTTAAGATGAACTATGATGCAACAGTAGGAAATAATATACTATTTGACTAGGAAATTATGTAGTCTGGAGAAGAATTGTGTTACTAATTATCGGGATATGGTTGTAGTGGTTTTTTGTAGAAAGAGGTCATATTTCCCCATCAGGTAATTCATTTTTATCATTATTGATAAAAAATATTGTGGTATGTTCTCTCCTAGAGTGACATGATTCTATAGTAAAAGTGGTTGATTTAGTTTCTCTAAGACAGTGATTTTGAGATCTCTTACACCATAATAAAGTGAAATTTAATTGATGACATCCTAATAAGGATTTTATGGGAAACTGTTTTAGAATTTGGGGATATCAGTATGGTGATTGAGGAGTTGAAAACTATGCATCATAGAGTAGATGAAGTAAATAGGGAATGATACTTATTATAAATGATTAAGGAGACAAATTTGTTCTAATATGTGGAAAATTATTAGTTGAGAGTATTTGGGGGTAGATATGAGGAGTGACCAAATCATTCAGGGTGATACCCTAACGGGATGGTTAGATGATGACCAAAATCAAGATACATTCTAGGTAAATATGTTCATTCCATTGAATATGTGTGAAAGATTTGGTCATGAGTTTCATAGATCACCCCTAGTGGTATAACATGATGTATATAAAATATTTCATAGATTTAGAAGGTAGTTTTGATTTCTATGGATGAAGTAGTCAGTTAACAAATTCATGGTAATTTATCAAGTCTTACACTAGGAAATGAAACAACTTCGTATCCATGATTCATTGTTATATACTTTTTATAACCCCTAGAGTAACAGTGAGGACATTTTGATGGATTTTTTCATTTCACTATACTTGGATCAGGGGGATATGACACTATCATGGTGATCATGGATAAACCAATGATGTTGGAAAATATTTAGCGATTTTGGAGTCATGTACAATAGATGTTCTAGTGGGAAAGAACTTGGATGATTTAGTAAGGCTACCTGGTTACCTAAGGAACATAATTTTAACTGATAACCATAGTTTACATTTTTATTTTGTGAATTATTACAATATATTTTTATCTCTATGTTATTTATTCACATTAATTTCCACCCCTAGATAGATGAAAATATTTAGAATACCATCTATAAACTATAGTGCATGTTGATGGTATGGTTCTTCAATTTTGGTTTGTCATGGGTTTGAAAACTACAATTGGGGAAGTTTTCAGGAAATAAAAACTACCACTAATCCATCAATATTTTCCTAATAGGGGAATTTTTTAGGAATTGATGTCTATCTCTATTGACATGGAATGAGATTGGGGAGGAAATTATTATTGGCCCTGACATGGTATAGAGCGCAATAGTGAAGATTATAGTTCTTGTTGATAAGGTGAAGATGGATTAGGACCACCAAACAACTTATTCCAATTATCATATGAGGGGTATTAGGTTAGATCCAATGTTTTCATAAAGGATTCTCATTATCATGGTTAGTGGAGGTTTGGTCCGGGGATTAATATCTCACGCTGAATTGTTAAAACCATTAATGTGCCAGATTACATTAGTGAGGTGGATTTTTTGTTTACATACTTCTATACATAGAAAGAGTTCATGATTTCTTCATGTGTTCCAACTCAATTGATATATTCATAATGATTACCATGTCATTGTCTAGGGGGATATGGATATCGAGTTAGACATGAAATTCACGAAATGAATGATTGAGATTCTGGACTATTCAGAAATGATGATGTGAGGATGAGTTATCCCCTCAGTTCAAGTTCTATAGAGGAATGGTGTCCTAGAGAAGACAACTTGGGAGATGTATTAATAGATGTGCACTCAGTACCTGGATTTGTTTGTTCCATGATGTTTTGGTGGTTTTAATGTTACAATTTTTTGATGTTTTTAGACTTATTATATTTATGTTTTGTACACTATTGTTTGTTCTGATGTATCACATCATCCTTGTTTCAGAGGTACCTCCCATGGGATTATTCGGTGGTTTTTTTTGCAATCGATGATGAATTAACATTATTCAGTGTTAGTTTAGATTATAATGGTTGATAATTAGTTAATAGTAATATAATGTGATGACCTAATCAATTTTTCTATGTTATGTTTTGTGTTTTCTTATGGGGATCATGGAGATAGGATCAATGAATGGAGGAGATAACCTATAATGAAATCTATATCTACATGTTCAATTTCATGTTGTGAATCATTGATTCAAAATTTTAATCCCCAAATCCTAGAGTGAAAAATGTTTCATTGGATGGATTTTGGAAATGGGGGACCAAGTTTATTGAATTTATATCATGGATTTGTTTGGGGAATGAATTGTCAATCATGGCATGAATTCTCAAGATTATTTTTTTGGGGATCAATTTTGGATTAATTCTCAGTTGAAATGTACATTATTGGAATTAAATATAATATGAGTTTGTGGTATCAAGATTCCCATTTTGTCGGATGTGAACCTCATTAGGATCACAATGTAAACTAATCATTCAACCTATAAATGGTGATATTTATATGATGTTTATAAACTCCAACATTCCTCAAAGTTCAATATTCTCCTTTTGATTCTGTCAAAATTTTGGCAATTTAAAGGAGATTTTCGGGATACCTAATGGCATTTAATAATTTTTTCATATAGTTATTTTTTACGAATTAGATATCAATGTTTCTAGGTGGGTTATTATTCTCATTTTCTCAAAGTTATTCCCAATTTATTTGGATATATCATGATGAATGTGTTGTTTATAGTTGGGATATTATTGAGATTTGATTTTGAATATATATCACTATGTCTCATATTTATTCATGTATTCCATATATGGTTTATGCCCCAAGATTCATCAATTATTTCATCATAATATCATAATGAATCAGAATGATTCTATTGAGGTTGTGGATTTATGTTCCTTCCTGATTATGTGAATCTACGGAATTAAAATTCTTTTTAATGTAGTTTTATATGATTATTCATAATTCTTACAATAAAAATTAATAGTGAAATTACAATGGAATAGTTTATTTTGTATTTAGATATAGGTTTTTAATGATTTTGATGAAATTGTTTTAGGAAATATTCTCATTATAGGATTATGGATTATACCGATGGATTGAATTTAGAGTAAAATTTAAATTAAACAATACCAAAAGATAGTAAATGAAAAGTGTAATTTTAGTATTCAAATTGTATTCTTGAATAGATTTATTCACCTTTTTTGGAATTTAATCTCTTGTATTGGTGCCCTTGATGTGTACAGTTGATTTGATTACATTGTATGTAGCTTGGTGTGGTGGTGTGCAGCTTTGAGTTTGTGGTTGTCTTTTTCATAATGGCATTAGTTTTTTGGTGGAATGGTGGCCTTGGTCATGGATTTATGTTTCAGCATGTAAATTGCATGATAATGGATTAGTTTCAATGGAATAATATTAATATATATATAAATTTGGTTTATGATAACAAAATCATGGTGAAAATTTAAACTAATAATTAAATGAATAAAGCTTGGATACTGATTTATTAAATAAAATAATATGAAATAGAAACTATTTTGTGGTTAGTTTTCTAATGATTATGGTTGGATGGTCATCATTTTACGCTAAACATATAGGATTGATATTAGTAGTTACAAGATGATGGTTGTGGTGTTGTTACTTCTGTGAGCCCATATGCATAGTCTTGTGTGGGACTACTCTACATTTGTATTCCATTATGATTTTATTACTCACCGAATTGGATTCAGGTAACCAAAATAAAATCCATAGACCCTATGTGTATTTTCTATAACATCTAGGAAGCATAGGGTACATTTAGAAGTATATCACCTCACTCCAACAATCTATCCAGTATAAGCTTATGTTGATACTAGTGGTGGAGTATGTGAAATGTGGTGGGGGTCATACATGGTAGGAGGAAGACATAAGGTTTATTTCATGTGAATAAAAATAAACTTTTTACTTAGTTACATCATAGAGATATGTGGTTAGTTATATAGTTATATAGTCTTTTAAAAAATATATATTTCAGATTTTTTAGATGAATATTCAATACATTTCGCAAATACACACCCAAGGATCATAATGGTATTTTATCTTGGGATACTACTGACACAATATTCAAATTTCAGGAATGTTCTTCATCATCTCAAATTGATATCTTCTCTTTTAGAACCCTTTTAACCCATACCTAACATATATTTTTTTTATAAGCCTTGGAAAGGAATCCTATGATAGGGTGATCTCAAATGATCGGTAAGGGTAGTACAGGAATATAGAAATCAATGATAACATGAAATATTAAGAAAATAATAGGGGTATGAGGTTGTGAATGTAACTTACAATTTTCAAAAAAAATCTACCATGGATTGTAAACATGGAACAAGGCATAATTCATTTTAATTTAAAAATAAATGAACCATAGGAATGAAAAATCTTCTAAAATCAATCATGAACAATATTTTTTTCATATATTTATGGAATCATCATAATATTAGAATATAATTCATATTTAATGGTCAAAAAACATGACTATCCAATAAAAATGGACCATTAATCAACACATGTTCCCCATTTTGAAATGGAACATACATCATCACATGATTTCCATTTCAAAACTGATTAGGCATCATCACCAATTTCCCATAATTGACTAAGTATATATTCATGTTTCCCATAACAGATCAGTTATATTTTCTTGTTTTCCATAATTATATTTTGAGGTATACAAATTTAACCAATAAATTAGAGGGAGATATAAGTTCCACTTATCACATCAAACATACAATTTTGTTCTATAAAATCATTAACCTATATTCGTATTATCATATCATAAACCATTTAAGGAAATGAGGATTCATAATCATTTCATCAAACCAATATAGAATAAAATATGAAAAAATAAATGGTTTCATAAAATTATATTCATAATAATTATAAACTATCTAAATAAATAATAAGGATGGAATAGTTTTACTGTATCCATATTAAAACATAAGGATCATAAATGGTTTTTATTTTAGTTGAATGGAAATTACCTAAAAATATAATCAAAACAGTCTTGATAAAAATAACATTTTCATCTTGAAAATTACCATTTCCAAACAAAAATTGAGAAAAGAATTTTTAAATTTTTTTCCTAGAAAATAAAATTGGACACTTTTCAAATATTTTGTAAAATAATTGATGACCATGAATGTGAGAATCCCATTCACGTGTTACCCATTGAAATAATGATTCCATTAACATTTTCAATGAAAGTAAAAAAGTCCCTGATCAGACAAGTTCATCATGTTTCCGTATAATTTTTTTGTAATAATTAAAACAGGGTTAAAAATTTATTTAAACTATAATTGTATATCAATAATAAAAATTCATTGAAATATTTCTAGAAAATATTGATATGGAAGAAATATGGCTGTCGACTGAATAAATAAATAATTTAAATTTTCCATAAAATAATAATTTTGGAATTTGGAGTACATAAAGAGATGAAAATTAATGGGAAATGATAAATTTCAATAAGTTAACAAAGGATAAAAAAATTATTATTTTCATGGGAGTTAGATCATAATATATCATCATTGTAGGCATATAGTAAATATTTAAAAAAAAAATATGATTGTAATTTTAATCATTTACAACTGTTGTTGCCTTTTAATCATAACCCATAATTTAAATAACCGTAAATGGATATAGAAGTACCAATAAAATTATTAAGAATAATCAAAAAATAAATGTGATTTGAAAATCCCTTAATGATTTTGTAATCTTTTTTATCATAATAAAATGTAACTAGTAAAATAAAATGAAACAAATAATATCAGTAAAATAATTATATTCATGATATAAAATTTCAATGTGGAAGTATATAAGCACCACAAAATAAACTAGTGGTGAATATGGAACATGTCTCCTAGATATAAAATAGAGACTAGAAATATCTTACCTTAAATATCAACTTCCTTTAAACACATTTAGACAAAATATATAATAAATATAATTTTAAGAAACATATATTATAGAAGCATAATCATTTATATCTTATCATATATTATTTACATATTACCTTTTCTTACCTATTTATTAACAATTCCTTGTTAAAATCATGTTTCAGCTAATAAGTGCTTGATTTTTCATATATGTTCTTGTTTGGTATTATCGTTCCTTATTTTTTTATTAATGGTTCCATAATATCCATAATTTTATCCATTATATAAATATCATATAAATTCAAAAAATATTTTAGATTAATCAATTTAGTGTATAAATAGAATATAGATTACACTATTTATGTAGATGGTGGGTTGTATGTATTTGAAAATTTTATTTCAATTTTCTCTATAGATTATATGAAATAATGTATATTAATAGATAAAATTCAAATAATATTTTGTATATAATTTATATAAAATATTTTAATAAAAATATCATTATTACCTTTCATGTAAATTGAAATTTGACAACGAATCACATAACTTCTTGAGGAGGTAGTCCTCTGTACACACCCATGACATTATCATTTCCCCATATAATATAAGGATGGTATATATGATATTAAAATAAAATAATTACATTTATTTAAAATATATCTTATCGATATGTTAAATCTATAATTATATCCTCTTCTTAGAGTTGTTTATGGAAAATGAACGACATTGGTTCATAAGGCCGTAGTCTGACACACACACTGTGGATGGTTTTGTTTCCCACTTGTGGGAAGAGGAGATAGATATAGGTCATGAAATAAAAAAAATAAAAACTCAGTGTATGGTATATACTTATTTAATTATATCTATATTTTCAAAGAACATTTCAATGTGTAATATGAAGAAAATAATGAAAATTAATGGTTAAGGGATACACCTATTCTTTGGAGAACACCTAATAGTTTACACTCAAATTTTTCATTGGATGGTTTCATAAAAAAAATATATACTATAAGATATAGTGAGTTATGTAAGGATTATATTTTTCTAGTTACTGTATAAACCAATTGTGTTTTTATGTGTTAACATGTGATGAGATTTGGCGCCCTTTATAAGTGTACGAGTAGACAAACATATAATTTTTTAAAAGAAAAATGTGTAGTCACATTTTAAATTAGAAATAATTATCTAGATTGTTATGGAACCCTACGTGATATAATGTATAAAAATTTTAATAAACATATATTTTTACTAGAACATAGGTTATTTTTCTCTTATCATATCACTTTTACCCCCAGTAAACTGATCATAACCCAAACTATAGTAATTAAGTTTTACATTTTATACATTCCATTTTGATGAAAAATTAAGTTAAAATTATTATATAATGTTAATTATGATTTTTATAACTATGGAATCCATTTTTATATATTACATCCATATAATGGATTATATTTAATTTAAAAATAAACTAATAAACTTGATAAGAAACTGGTTTTTCAAAGAGAAATTTCTTATTAGTATAGGAATTTTTAAATTAATATTTCAATATTAAATTTATTACATTGATATAAAATAGATTATAAAATATATAATTTACCATTTTTTTTATATGTTTGTAGTCATGTATCTTGGTAAATTTATTAAATAAAAATTCAAATTTCAATTTAAATTAATATTTTCAGATATCCACCAAAATATATATCATTTCAATAAATTCACAAAAATTCACACAAATATAATTTTATAAATTTTATTCCAAAATTTTAGTTAGATTTTTTTGAAAAATTTTATTAACATTTGAAAAATTAATTTTGATAATTTCCCCCATAAAAATAATTTATCGAGAAAAAATCTATTCAATGCATATAAATTCCTTAATAAAAGATAAATAATTATGTTTAAATTGTAACTCCCCGACCCCAGTTACCCAGAGTTGGTGCATTACTTCATAACACTGTCATGATCACAAGGAAGATCAAATCTCGAAAGACCGATTGGTTTAGTAGCCTTGGAAACACAATATATATTAATAAAGTTTTACATTACATCATAAGGTGAAAAACTACTACAAAAACATATTGTCTCCATAGTACACACTATTATCCCCTTATAATATCCGTTCCTGTCATTTATAATTTACTTCTTCACATCCTGGGAAAAATAAAACATAGAAAAGGGGTGAGCTCAAATGCCCAGTAAGGATAACAATATAGCGGAAACTTTCATAAATAATAATAAACATTTAAGGCAATTTATAACTAAAACAAAATATTTTTAAACTTGAACATCAACATAGTATGGAAAAAATAAAATGAAATAATTCTATTTACTTATTCACATGGATATTCTACTAATCGAATAATCACATGCAATATCAATAACTACTTTTATAATGATGGAATGTATAATGCCAGACTATCATAACCACATAGCCAAGGCCTCGTGCCAAGACTACAAATAAGATTTTGCCAAGGCCTTGTTCCAAGACACTAATTTGTCTCATGAGACCTACCGATGCATCGATGAGCTATAGCGGGCTCCACCCGTCACTTACTAGGTCCAATGCATTCCCATATGAAAAGGTTTAAACGCAACATAAACATTCGTATTAAATATAGCATACGAAATGTCAATACTTTCTCCATAAACCATGAATGGTATAAAAATAACACATCCACAGTAAAACATATCACAAAACCTTCAAAACAACACAAAGGCTTGTATCATAATAAATCAACTTCAAATAAGGTTAAAATCCACCAAAGGATGTTGACATGGATGAAAATCAAAACTATTTGAGAGAAATATCTCTTTTCTCAAAATCATTGAAAAGACACACATTTATAAAGGAAGTAATTTAAAAGATGTTTTTGAATCAAAGTGTCCCATAACACTTTGAAACTTTTGAAAATAAATATCATTTCAAAACATTCATGTCCATATAAATAAAATCTTAAAATCATTTTGAAAACATGTACATTAATTAAAAATATTTAGAAAGATAAATCTTTAAAACATTTAAAATTATGATCTTGATAAAGAGTACCTTTCACAACTTCTTAAAATATTCATTTTGAAATCATTTAAAAGTCACATAATTATAAAATAAAACATTTACATTGAAAATATTCTTATAAGCTTCTAAGGTAAGCTTTGAAGATTTTATAAAGGCGGTAAATAGCCGCACCCTCCGTATAAGTTAAAAAAAGACATTCTTACCTTAAATTTTTCAAAAAGGTTAAAAGTGACTTGTTTGGAAAAGGAAGGAAATATTCCTTTCAAAACACAAAAGGGTATAAATGACTTTAACCCATTGTCTAGTAAATAGTAAAGATATTTTTAAATACATTTTTAAGGAACGTGGATGTGGATGATAAAGAAATCCCAGTAGATAATTGCGTATAAACAATCTCGGATAATGAAGAGATTGTGAAAAAAACCCTTACCTTGTACTTTTCGTTGGTTGAGGGTAGGTTAAACTCCTGTATAATGGTGAAATAATTTTTATTAAATTATACAGGAATCATATATATTAATATGATATCATATATTATCTTTTAACATTTATTTATTAATAATATCTTAGTATTATCGTCATATTGGGTGTTAACATATTCGTTTTATTTTATATGTTTTGTTACGTAATCCGTGTTTGTAATGGTTAGGTTGTATATTTTTCATATCCAGAATGATATCAAGTCCTTAAGCATTATTTTTAAATCATGAAATGATAATTATACTTGAATGGATATGATGGAGAATGAATCTCATCGCGTTCGTGGAGACGGTAGTCCGTACGTACGCACGAGCGAAAATATCATTCTTTTGATATTAAAATAATATATAATTGGATGGTATATCATATATACATAATCATTATCTTGTTATATTTATTATTTACATGAATTAAAAATCATTATTATACCCATTCAAATAATAATATATTGAATAACAATTACACCACGACGTGGAGACAGTAAGCCGTACGTACGCATGTATGGTGACATTTTATTCAAAGGGTGGATAGAATACTAAATATGGTTGTACCATAATTATAATAACATCACAGTTTATATAATATACTGGAGTTATTATTTTATAATGGTAACAACAAAGAATGAAGAAGTGGAAGAAGAAAAGAACTTGAAAAAGGGTGGTGAAACCATTACCTCTTCTTCGGGTTATTCCTTTTGATTTGATCAAAATGGATCCTTAGGATAGCTTTCTGATCAACATAAGACCTCTAGGTTGTATTGAGGAAAGTTGGTAGAGTATGTGGGCAGAGTTTGGCCGAACCAAAAGGCTTTGAAGGTGTCAATTAATGAGAAATATGAGTTCCCTTTTATAAGAGGGGTGATGGGCATCTTTGGAAAAGCTAGAAATATTAATTTATAATAAATTAATATTCAGTTTATAATGGCTCCAATGTTGATTATTTAATGTTTAAGGTTGGGATAGGTCGAAAAAAATTCAACCAATATATTTTAGACAGGTTTGGGTTATTATATTAACCTTTTCTTTTAGTTTTAACTCTTAGTTAATTAGTTTGACATTTACCATGTCACTTTGTATTTTTATATTATACAGTTAAAAAACATACTATATACATCCAAGAAACCCCCAAGTGGTCCATTAATGATAAATATATCATGATATAAGTCTCTTGGACGATCATTAGATTTTCAGAAATTTAATATCAATTAATAATATAATATTGTTTTTAAAAACTCTTTTATGTCAATTTTGACACTATTCAATAGTTGATTTTTTTGAAACTCATAACAGAATGATTACATCTAAGACAGTCAATTAAATCAATTATAATATGTCATATTATCCTAGAAAATTAGTTTAATTCATTAAAAGTATCAAATTATATTTATTTGGGTATTTATAATATCAATTATTTTAATTTTTCAATATTATGGTAATTACTGCATCATCATTGGGTCATAAATAAATTAACTTATTTAATGTCTAAAAATTATAAATAAAATATCATTATGTAGGAAATCTTATTATCTTTCTAATTAATATTTACAATATAATTTATCTTATGTATAACCCTATATTAAAGATGTTTTAGTAAATAAACTTTGATTTTAACTCTTTTAACTTATCTTTGAATAAAATAATAATAAATGTCCTAATCTAATCCAAGTGGACCTAAATGATAATATTTTATTCCTAATTTTGTTTTTGGTCGAGATACACTTGTCCAATAGAATTAGGACATGTTTTAGGGTAATATTAATATCATTTCTACCCTTAATTACCCTATTTACTTTTAACCGTGGAAAATAAAAGTAAAAAGTTACTCTTCACCAAAAATTATTTTCATCTCTTTGAACCAAATTTTACTTCTTGATATTAACTTCGTCTCTCGGATTTTCTAAATTCCATTCACAGAAGAGGTAAAATTAAGTTTTATGAATAATTAAGTTTTTTAACTACGACTTAGTAGTATCACTATTCATCAAAAATTGTAGTTTTGCAAAACAATGCAAAAATTTTACCCTAATCTATAATTGATATTCCGAATTCAAAAATGATGTATATTTTACAAAATTCCAAACATATAAGTTTCATTAATTAATTTTATAATTAATTCCCGCTGTCACAACAAATAGCGTGTTTTTACAAAACAATATATATCAAAAGATTGACAATTGTTTAGGTCCAATTGGAAAGTGAAATTAATTTTAATGAACACCATTGGATAAAATTGTAAAAATACATTCTAATTATACTTTAAAACAACTCAAATTCATAATTTATCACTATTAATTATTTTGATTAAAAAAAGTTGTTTTTAATTAAAATTTTGTAATTTTCACTATTCATAAAAATATTAAAGTTATCTGAAAAGTACCAAAATTTCACCCTAGGCTAATTTTGATATTCCGAATCGAAAAATGAAGTCCATTTTGAGATATAGAATTTATAAAATTTCAAAAAGTAGGTATTACTATTCATAACGGCTAGTTTGGTAAGTCATGGTGCGCTTTAACTCGGTGTTGCGTGTAGTGCAAGTTATTGAATTCTTTTGAAGAAATAACACACTATGAAATATTGTGGTGTTACATTCTCCCCTCCTTCAATAAATTGCATCGTCGAAATTTGAAATTGTTCTTCAAAAATAAAAGGTTGAAAATAAAAAATATCTTTGTGGGAAAACCCACATCAGAAATTGGGTTACTAAAATTTAGTCTTAATATGAGGAAAAGAGAAATGATAGGGTCACCACCAAATTATGATCTCTATTAGGAGAACATTGGAGGCAATTAGAGACATATAATTGGAGGAAAAAATGTAACTATTTATAGGTAGTGATTGAGGTCATCAATCACAAACAAGTTTAAAATTGAGGTCCTTAAATTCATCAATCTATGATGATTTGAAATACCATCGGTTTAACAAAACATAGGGTATTTGGATAACAAATTTTTTGTTTTAGGATTACTTAAATAAATTATAAGAATTAATTTCCTCATAGAATAAGAGAAGAAGAAAAAATATATTCTTGAATAGTAGAGTTCCATCCTTTAACTAATTTCTACCACAGACTCATCTTTCACTCTAAAAGATAATAGAACTTAAAAATAATATTCTATTTATCCTATTCATATAGGGTTAAAAAATGAAATTATAATTCATCTTGAAGAACCATTAAAAAACGACATTATTCAATCCAGGACATCATGTGGGTCAGTGGTAGGTGATACACCCTTGTCACCCTTCGGTTGTGGGTTCAAGTCTCGTAGCCTTGCCGGATGCGACAGGTTGCCGCCCGACCTCTGGGTTTCCCTTTTATGGAAATCCAAAATAATCCAAACTAGAACTATACAAAATACATCAGTCCAAAATTTATTCGGAAGGTAAACACAATATAGATCCTTTTTTCCGCGTAATAACATCTGAACACCTTCATCATGTATTATTTTAAAACACTGCAACATCCTGAATTACCATAAAACCTTATTGATTACATTCATGATCCCATATTCCTTAAAGAATAATAGATATACTCCTTTAATCCAAAAATGTTTTAAACCCCAACAATGATGGAATATACAAATCATTAATCAGTTTCAAGGTAGTCAAGAATATCAAATATAATTTATCCAAATCAATCATGTATTATTCCAAAATCACTACCTCAGTATCAGAACTATATTATGGTTTATCATTATCTCAATCATATATTTTCAAATGAAAAATTCATATACTATAGTATATGATTAAATAAATAAAGTTAAACTTTTATGGTGAATGGGATGTGAATCTATAATTGTTTCTTTTTTTATACACATATTACTTCGAGGATTGTATATAAATTTAACTATTTGAGGCTCTCTAGAGAAAATAATCTCATTGAATAATATATTTGAATGAGGTGTATGAGGCAATAATTGTTATTCCTAAAACATTGAAGGATACCTCAATGAGGTTCTAGTAATTCATGTACCAATTGGTGATTTTTAAGATAATGCATCGATCATATGGTTATCAGATACAATAAACCTTCAAGGTTGCTGTTGGTGATCTTTATTTCTTCTGAGTTGTAGCTAGAATATGTAATCATAATTTGTTTTTTGATAGGTGAAGTTGTAATTGTGGATTATTGGACACTCGGAGATCACAAAATGAGTTTGGACAATGGTTTATCATGCAGACCATACTCCATGTTATTTATTTGTTCATGATCTGTTCCATGTTCCTCATATTTAGAGGTAAGTTCCCAGTGCTAAACTTATGATTGATAAAGTGGGAATTAATTTATAGCTAAATTAAAAATATGAGTATCCTCTAATTTGGACTATAATCCAAGGTGATAATGTTTTTTGGGGGATGATAGTTCCACTTATCTAGATTTTGGGGCAACATAGATGGATCTAGGAAGAGTTGTTGGAGATAGAGCATGATGTTTGATATCAATGGCTTGATTTTTTTGAACAAGACCAGTATAAAATATTATCAAGAATGATAATTTCTTAAAAGGGGTAATTGTAAAATTTTATGTTTTATTAAATGTTTATAAACACTATTTTAATATAAATTATATGTTGTTTTTAAAAAAAAAATTGATCTTTTTTTACCCTTTTGTTTGGACATGGTCCTAGTAATGGTAAATATGGCTCTAATTATATGATTTTAGAATCTTTTATTATTACGTAATGAAATATTTTATTTTTATAGTGTTACATTTAGGTAGAAGATATTTTTTAGATGTAATTTATGGGTATATAAGATTTTCTATAGGTTGTTTAAGGGTAATTTTTTTTAATAGGCTATGTAAGGGTATTACCTATTTTCTACAGGTTTAATTAGGGTATTTCTTTAGTTATTTAATAGATAAAATTTATACACTATTTAAGGGTATCCAATGAATCAATAATGCAATGTTAGGGTTCCTCAATCACTAATAATGGGTAATCACTATTTGATAAAAGATTTGTAAGGGAACCTAAAGATATAAATAATGTTAGGGTGAGAAATTTAAGGGAAACAATTCTTATTTAATGAAGTTTATTGTCACCATATTCCTTTTCCCACACATATGATAATTTTATAGATGAAACATATTACCTTTACCAAACTCCCATTTTGGTAGAAAAAATTTTCAAACAATATTTTTATATTTTCTACTTCTATGTTTGTAACTATAACATGATTTGGAAATATTAAAATTAAATAATTGTGGTACATTATTCCATTAAGTAAATGAAGATTAAAACCCCATATTTTAAATATATTAATTAATATTTTTTTCAATATTAACATGAGGAATGAAATAAATAGTAATTGAATTTTGGGGTATCCAAATACTAAAAATTCAAATTCATCTGTATTTTCATACAAAACTGAAATCATTAAAAAAAGTGTATATTCTTGATTTTTTGGATTTATATATTCCATATTTCCTTTGTTTGTTTTTAATGATGACTTTTAAATCCTTTATAATCCATGCATTTGACATCCACACATAGTATAAGCTCACATATCTCCTCTATTCTGGGTGCTGTGTTTTAAAAAGAGAGAACCTGTGTTTTCTTGAAAATATAATTATTGAAATATTATAAAATTATAAATTCAAACCATTCATATAAATTTAAAATTAATTTATCAAATGATAGTAACTGAGAATTATGGAATAATAATAATAATAATAATAATAATAATAATCTAAGCTTATTTTAGAGAGAGGGATTATAATCACACGAGAATCTTTATTCACGATCTAATATTAAATATTTAAATATAATATTTATTCTAGATTATTCAAAAGGGATAATGTTTTATCATGTTTTATTCAATATTCATATTATAAGAAATAATTGCATTTCATTCAAAAAATCCATTCTAAATAAATTTTTCTAGTGAGTATATAAAAATGATTTATGTGAAAATTACTTATTAATCCATGAAATTGATGTTTATGAACTTGATTTAGGAAGATACATATCATGTTGAGGGAATGTTTATGATTTTTATAATTACCCAGTGGTGTATGTTGATGTACATAGAACATAATGACTTTGATCATGTGTGTGTATATTTATGATTTCATTTTTACTCATGATATGGTATTTTTTCCCTTGATATGATTCCAATATTTCCCTATGATATTTTATTTTGAATGTGATATATTGTTTTTTTATGCATGGAATTGAAAATGAAGTTGGAAACACAATGAATTGGTAGCCATAGTGGAGGATAATTTTAATATATTACGTGTTACCTGATAATGAGACAGAGATATAATATGAGGATAATATAATGGTGTGGATTAACCTTGGGGAATTTATTTTATATGTGACTATACCTTTGATACATTTTAATGGAATGATTATTCATGTGACTTTACTAGTGAATCAATATTAGAGAATTGCAGTCTATTTGACTAGATCTGAGATATTGAAATAGGGTATGATAGACTATTATGGGTATATATATATATTACTAGAGAATGAATAGACATTTATTATCATTCAGGATATATATTACATTTGTGGTGTTTCAATAGGCATTCTAACACTCTGAGAAAAAATTGATAATGGAGGAACAACCACAGTTTCTTATAGTATAGTTGTCACATAGATTCTTAGTATGATTTGTACCCGATGTTCACATTAATGTATTATCATGTCATAAAATTTTATAAGTATTTAATCAGGTTACAGATTCATGAATGGTTTTCTATATGCTTTATTACTCACACCCTACATGGGAATCAAAAAACATATTCATATTTCATATATATGGATCTGAGAAAGGGAACATGGACATTGGCTGAGGGATGATCATATGAGTTGGAGATAGTGTAGACCGAGAAAAAATCCATAGTAATTAATGTATTTTTATAATATCATACATTATAATTTGGTATGACATTCCAAATTGTAATCACATTTATTATTTACATCACATTTATTCAATCAATCAGCTTTGACTTATTACTATGATTAATTGGTATATTGTTTTTTTGTACCTGTTTTATGACATAATATTTTCGGTATAGCATCCCCACTATCTTATTTCTAACCTCACTAAAAGTTAGTAGCCTCTTCCATATAGATATTTGAATAAGTGTCCATGTATCCCTCTAGATCAGATGCAATGGTTTGGGTCAGAGTGTTATAACTGTTAACACAAAAATATTCATTTAATAAAATAATTATGAATAAATAAGTAAGAAAAATGTATGTATGAATGATATACATTTATGTATATAAATATGGATCATACATTAGTGATTAATTAATCAATAATTATTATATAGTAATTTGGAATGTTTTTAACTAAGAGGAAATCCAATGTAAGGGTTTAAGTTGAAATTTCACATCATTATTTATCACATATCACTATTTATTAGTTGAATTATAGGTCATTTTAATATTAAACCCCATCATGTTTTTATTCATCATTTAATTTTATTTATTAATAGGTATGTGTTCTATTTTTCCACCCATTGGTACTCAAAACCACTTAATTAATGTTTTTATTAAAATATGACATTATTTTCCTTCATAGTGGTGTATGATTCTATTGATTTTCAATATTAATTATTTTGGTTCATGGAAGAACTTATATAAACATAATTTAGAAAAATTATAATTTCTATAAAACATGACTACCTTTTGAAAACATTACAAGGAATATTCATATATTTTTCCTTGAAATTAATTTTTAATTTCATATACAATAGTTTAAAAAGAATAATATTATAATGCTTTCTTCATGAATTACTTTTCCTACCATCATGATAAATCTACATTATTGATCCTCATTTGAATTTTATTATTTTTTTAAAAAGTAAAACCTATTTCCATTATTCTTTTATTATTTCTTAATTATATTTAAATAAAATTATATTATTATTCATAAATGATTTTAAAAGGATTTCATTTCACTTATATATAAATATTAATCTTCAAATAAATATTTATTTACTTAACAATGGGTTATATTAAATATTTCATTATTGTAAAATAATTATAAATATTTTTTTAAAATTCTACTTCACACTATAAAGTTTGTTTTGGTTTTATTTAAATCATTATTTTTACAACTATGTAATATAATATCTAAAGTTATTGTTTTTAATTTTTCCTTCCATTATCCTTTATATTTTACAAAACTCATTCTTTACTAAAAATAAATTATTTTTGATGAGTTGATGTTTTCCTTGCATCATTTTATAATTTATATATTTCACCCCATCTTAGGAATAATTGTGTTTTAATAGATTCTACACTTAATTGATGTTTTATTCTATATTATTCTATATCATTCCTTGGATTTTATTTTTATATTTTATATACATGATGATATATACCACGAAATTATTTATTATCAAATAAATTTTCAAAAACACATATGAAAATTTTAATATATAGTTTTAAATCAAGGAAAATTACTAGTAATGTTATTACATTATTTTTAGAAATGTTGATGTTATATTTGTTTCATTAATTATTTATATTTATTGATCACTAAGAAATATTAATTATGTATTTAAATGTTAGTTTAACACTTTAGAAATGAATTATAAATGTTTTTGTAGTAGTTTGGGTTTGTTATATCTATTTGATGTATTGAGTAATTACTCATGGAAAAAGAAAGTTAGCATAAATTTATAATTATTAAGGTATTTGGGGTATACCTACCCATTTTTTGATTGTTTCTTTGTCAATGCCTATATAGTAAGATTATGATGCCTTCAATTATGCACTATATAATTAATAAATTATCCATCTTTATCCATGTGATTTTTCTGTTTATATTATTCATGGATATATTTGATTGATCATGATACAGATTATATAGATAATTTTTTGATTATTAAAAATATTATTTTATATAATAATTATTTATTTCAGATATATTTTGGTGTAATAATCCCCTTACATAACATTATGATAATCTCATAATAATTTTAGAAAATTTGAATGAACATTATGGTACCCCCTTAAAAACATTAAAAATTGTTTTCTTACATTGAAATTATTTTGTTATTGATGAAATTTGATAATTTTACAATCTAATTATATCTGTGAATTATTTTAAAAATGGTTCATACAAAAAATGAATATAAATCTTATAAAATCCTATAATCGTTGTATGGATTTCCATCATATTGGAATCAATAATTCTTGAGATAGATTTTTGAATACTATAATTATATCTGGACATGTTCTAACTAATTAAAATGGGTATATGAAATAACCTAAAACATAGTATCTTGGAAAAATTATGCTATATCACATCAATTGAAAACATTATCAATAATTAAATGGAAGTAGTAATACACTAGTATCTGAGCAATTGATTATATCCTTCAAAAATATAATTCTTTCTATGTGATTTATGTATAAGGAGAATGTCATTATTACATTGTAATATTTAATTAGAGATTTATATTAATAGTGGTCAATGATTCAAAATACTATATAAATGATGAAAATAATGTGTTTTGAAGTAGTATACTTTAATGGGGGATTATTGAAAAATCATTTTCCAATTAATAATCAAGTGGTTTTGGAATATAAATTACAATATTATATTGAAATTTAATTTTAAAGTGTTACATGGTTTAAGTATAACATTAAAAATTTCACATGTACATTTATAAAGTATTTATGTATAATGGAAAACTACATTTATGATTTTTTATTGGCGAAGGAAATTCCTTCAATGGGTTTTAGTGTGAAAGGAATTTTCCTCAATTTTTTTTGGTGAAATGAATGTATATAAAATAATTACAGCATAAGTTGCTTCCTCAAATAAAAATATATATTATATCTAGATATAATTTAAAATATTTTAAATACTTATTTTAAATTAGATTCAACATGGTTTTTTATATACTACATGGATATTGAAACATACATGAATTATTTGAGGATGTGGTTTCAAATAAATACACCATGTTTGATTCTAGATACAATGAGATTATCGTGGAAGTCCCAATTATGAATATCATATATTCCCACTTTCATATTTATTGTTATCATTATGTTTTTACATTATATAATACTGATTTTTTTCTTCATGATACATTAAAGAATAATTTTAATGATTATTAAATTTACATAATTTTTGAAAATAATTTTATGCATATTTTGAATTATATGTTACAAGATAAGTTTGATTTATTATTTTTTAATTTTTTCCAAGTATATTTTTCATGATTTTTATAGTTTAAATATTTATTGAATTATTATTATTCATCTTTTTTTTATAACGTCTAAAAAATTAGGGTCATACTTATTCACATGATTGTGTATTCTTATTTAGCATCACCTAAATATTTGATGTCCTTGTTTTAGTAAATTCATGGTAAAAATATGAACAAATTTTCATCCATTTTTCCATATTATGATCAAATTAATGTTTATAATCAATATTTAGTCATGAAAAATTCATCATATTTATTAATGACTTTTTATATAAGATGTGAAATTGGTAGAAAAATGATTTAATTACCACCAATTGATAAAATTATGTTAATATAATAAAATGAAATCAAGAATGTGTTTTTTCATATTCTCTATATAGATGGTAAATTTACTCATCAACTAACAATAATAGTTATGAAAACCTAGGATTACTATACAAGAATATTAGATATTTTTATATTAATATTCAATATATTACATAAATACAAGCATGCAGTGCATAATATTTAATGTCATTAGAGAATTGGTTAATAATATTCTAATTTGGGGAATGATCCTCATATTATACCATAATGTTATTCCCCATTACTACATATCCCATTCATATCCTACATAAAACCATTATTCATACAATTTTAAAAATAAATATAAGAATGTGTAAACTTGAATGATCAATTAGAGAAAAATAAGAAAATATACATATGCATAACAACAACAAAATATCATGGGATCATGAATGTAGTTTTTGATAACCATGAACTTCATATAAAATATCATAATCATGTGTCATGACATAAAAATAAGAAGATAATAATCCACGAATTATATAGAAATTAAAGAATATGAGTCAAATGAGAAAAAAATTGGCATAATACATGAAGCTGTGTCCTATATAGAGTCATAGATAATCATTTCTATAGTAGTAATGGATCTCTGTATATTTATCATAGTTGAATGTGTTCACTCCTCAGACCACCATAGTTGTTAGGGTTCACTCCCATAATCGTCATTGCAGATAAATTCCAATATTGGAAAAAGTTCATTCCCAATTCCATTATGGTCTACCTAATGGAATATAAATCTTTACAGAATGAATTGAAGGGAGATATAGGTCCCACCCATCCCTTATATAAAATCATACATATGTATCCCACATGATCTCAAAACATTCCTAATATCATAACACATGAAATAAAATGGGATTCATAAATATATCTTAATATAATTACATTTCAAAAAGTGATAGGTTTCTGAATACTATCTCCATTTTATCATATGTCGGAACATGGGAAAATTAATAGGTCTTATAATAAGTTTATCATGGTATAAGTCATGGAATATAAATACGTTTCATAAAAACATTTTCATCATAACCCATTCACATTATGAATACAATGATATACTTGATTCATATTGCTAAAAAATATTTTGTAATATAATCGCATGTCAATGTTGATTGAAAATGATTATTAAAGATTAATTAGAAAGAATTTTTATTAAGGAATATAAATTTTCATAGAAATTTACTTTTATAAAATTAAAATATTTTGGAAATCCATTGCAGTGAAAATAAACATTGTAAACATATAAATAAATATTTTAAAATGAATTAATTATTTTTTTATGAAAATAAAATTTCCTCTATGAAAAAATAGATTTTAAAAGATAAAATATTTTTTAAAATGTATTTATTAGAAAATAAAATTAAAAATAATAATGTATGATTCAGGGAAATTAATGGTTAGGATGGAGAAAAATTATTCTAATGTCGTACATGTTTAAATATATATTCCCATGACATTTTTAGTAACATATAAACATGAATTATTTGGAAACATAAATAAATATTCCATTAAAAACATTTAATAATAATTCAAAAATGTTTAATTTTTTTAATTGATCATTTTAAAATTGTTAAAAACATATTTGTAATAGATTTTTTGGAAAAAAGGATTTTCAAACAAAAGGATGATTTTTTATAAGAACGTTTTTTTAATATATTTAATAGATGAAGCGAGGATGATTAATAGATAAAATTTATTCTAATGATATAACTAGGGTATTATAAATTTCATGAGTTTCTAGAGAGTTGAATTATTTAATTTGATCAGTGGAAACATAATTGTAAATAATCATGATAAATGATGAGGTTATAATATAAAATCATTACCACATGGTAATGTGGAATTAGAAAATCCATTATGTAATTTCTTAAAAGAAATATATAATATCATGAAGAGTAAAAAATTCATGATATTACATGTCAAATAGAAAGTATATACACCCCATAAATGATGATTGATGCCAAATATAACCATATGTCTCAATCAAGGAAAATTGAGAAAAAATACCATTCTTTTTTTGTAACATTTGATACGTAAACCATATAAAAGAGTGATACTAAAATTGATATGTAAAACTAAATTATTTTAATGATAATAATAATTAAATAAATTAATGTCCTAAAAAAACACATAAAATAAATAGGTGGTGAATACCACATTTGACTGACAAAATTAAAAAGTGAGACAAAAATATATTATTGCATTTTTTATATTTTGGATATTTATCTAAAAAAGAATTTAATTAAAATTATGCATTCACTATAATGAAAATAATAATATTCATTATATAACATATCAATGTTGAAATATTTACACCACACATAATAAATAAGCGATGAATTTTTATATATCTCCATGAAATAAAAAATAGTATAGAAATCACATACCGTAACATTAGAATTCATTTATATATATAAAAAATTATTGTTCACAAATATAATTTATATATATGATATATAATTATACGTATATATATAATATGATATATCATTTCAATATTTCCTTTTATTACGTGTTTATTACCAATTCTATATTGAAGACACTTCTCATGTAACAAACAATTTTTTCTTCATATATGTTTTGGTTTATTATTTTTTGTGATCATACATTGATCATGGTAACATTATATCCATAATAGTTATATTAATATAATATAATATTTATATGTTAGATATAATTTTGAAACCAATAATGAAATATGATTGTGTCAAATTATGTATGTAAATATTATGGAGATGACATGCCATATGTACGCATACATAGTGTTTCTATTTTTCAATAATCATTATGTAAAATATATCAAAAATATATAATTATTAAATAAATATAATAATATAATAAATTTCATAAAATTTATTTAAATATACATAAACATACAATTCATGTGGTGTTGTTATAAAAAGGGATCCACATAATTTTAATAATGTAGTAGTCTACATGTACCGGAACGGCGTATTCATATTTCATTGACTGATGATGTAAAAATGATATATTATATTATATTTTAAGAATGATAAATTTCTCAAAAATATCATAATTATGTCATGTATATAACATATATTTGTCCTTATTATGTTCCACATAAATCATTTTTGAAAATGATCAAATATCACAAATATGATTTATATACATCATCATACCCAGCCATGCAAGGTGGTAATGGAAAATGATTGACATCGGTCTGCAAGGATTTTTTCTGCTATACACATGAATAGTGAATGGGTAACACACTTGATGGGTGTGTAAATAGTTACAGGTAATTCACTTAACATAAAAACATCTCAATATATGGATTAAAATTATCTTATAATACCATCATTGTTTAATCATAATTTATCTGTTTTGTGTAATAAAAAATATAAAAATGATCATTGAGGAATGTTAGCTCTTTTTCAGGTAACCTCTTTAGGTTTACACCAATTTCATTACTACGATGAATTTATACACAAAATATGGAGTCTCTAATGAGGGTATAGATTTATGGGTGTTTTGTGATAGGTTATTGATTGAATATAATGTTTTTTCAAGAGTGAGGAAGAGAGGATAATGGGTGTCCTTTTTTATTTAAGGTGGGAGACATACCTATTTTTTTGAAAAAAAACTGGTGAACCCATGCTTTAATAATTAAAAAAATGATTTAAAATGGATTAATTTAGATACTATGAAATTTTAGGGTTTATTTATTGACCTTACATATAATTTGTAATAATTTTATATAATTTTATCCCTTATATTATTAGATTAACACCCATTAAACCCATTATTACCATTACAACATTAATTTTTTTTACTATTTTCACTGTACGTATTGGTAAAAAAACTGAATATAATATTATATAATTTTAATTAATATTATTTTAAATATTGAATCCATTTTTCCAAATTAAATTATTTTAATTGTATGATTGAAATATAATATCAATCATATAAACCTGTCATGAAAGTCTATTTTTAAAGAGAAAATATTCAAAGGATTAAATGGTTTTTATATCAAAATTCAGTATAAAAAGGATTCTGATTACATAAAATTGATATATAGATATAATTTAATTAATTTTAAATTTAAAATAATTAAATATATATATTATCTTTAAAAATAAATAAAATGAAATGGATTTTTTTGATTAAAACACAATATTTTTCACAATTCATAAAAAATCTGATCTTTTATGAATATTATAAACAGTTACCCAAAAGATAATTTTTGAAATGATGAATTAAAAAATGAAATTAATAATTTGAACTATTTTTTTAATATTCCTATTTTTTTAATATATTTTCACTATAGGCAACATGACATCTTATTGCACAAATAAGGTTTCAAATCATATAAAATTGAACAATTCTTATATATTTACTAGAAAACACATAAGAATACTGTTTAAAATTTCATTGAATAAATAATATATATATTTAATTTATATAATTCAATAAATATTATTTTATTAGTAAATTTTGGTAAAAAAAACTGTGTTCATAAAAATAGATGTCTAGTTCTTTCATTTCCAAATATTGTTTCTATTTAATTTGACACAAAAATAGAAATTTATATACATGTGTTGAAAATATATTTCCATAATTTAAGTAATCCAATTCATACCCTTAATTCCAATGACTAGGTGACAATAATCATATTCTAATAGTTTGTTATTATTGGTTTAAACATAGTGTAGAATTCATCCTATGCTAAATTAAATCATTTTTATAATGAAATTTATAATCATTGTTCTTTATAACAAAAAATATCAAAAAGATTATTTTTTATTTGAAATAAAATTTCACAAAACCTCATGTCATTATCTTTTACCGCTTTAAAATTAATTTCTCCATCAATATTTTCCCATTGATATCAACAACTGAAGACACTTCATCCTCATTACAAACATAGTTTCTCTCACATATTTCTCTGGTTTGGGGTTTCTATATAAAAAATTGAGCATGTGAGGGATATTTGTTTCCTATAACATTATCTATTCAATGTATAACCTCTTCTAGTTTTTTCTGTTATGTAATATTATGCTCTAATGGAATGATATATGAGTATAGTATAAATGATTGATTAGGTATATACATCCTCATGATAGATACATCGAACACTTGTTAAACTTGAGTGAGCTCTGGTGAAATATTCAATTGCTATGCTTCCATCCCAACATGCTCCTGAATTTCAAAGGAGCTGAATAATTTTGGATTATCATTATTTTTTATCCTAATCATATCTTATTCATTTGGTTTTTCCTTGATCAATATCCACTTCCTCTCTTACTCTATGAAATCAATATTAATTTTTTTATGTCTAAAGAACTAATAGATTAGAAAAACTATAATAAAATGATAATCTGTTCATTCTATATCATGTATAAAACGTATTCAGTAGTTATCCAATACAGAAAAATATTCAAATGGAGAATTAATAGATTAATCTATAAAACCTCACTTGATTTTAAACATAATCTATTCCATAAATTTTTAGTAGTTTGGCCCATCAAAAAAATTATTAATAACATCATGAAATTTCTCAAAATCATGTTAACATTGATCCCCATTATAAAAATTAAGTATCTTAATCATTTATCTTCTAATACGTTGTAAAAAAATAAATTACCAAAAACCTTATTGAATACATACACCTTTCCTCATTACTAACAAAATAATCATACTGTTAGATATATTCCTTAAATCCAAAAATTTTTAAACACAGTCAATGATAGCATAAACAACCAAATAATTTTAAACCAGTTAAAATGTGATCAATATGATCAAATTTAATTTATCTTTAAAAAATTTATCTTTATCCAAACCAAACACTATTTACTCAATCTCATGATCATATTAAGGGTTATCATCAATTAATTTTGTTTTTTTATAA
The DNA here is from genome assembly GCA_963277665.1 of Viscum album. NCBI lineage: Eukaryota > Viridiplantae > Streptophyta > Magnoliopsida > Santalales > Viscaceae > Viscum > Viscum album. Next base: position 1,844,016,329 of record OY728120.1, read on the forward strand.
AATATCACCTTTCTATTAATTCATTTTTCCTGGTCATTGGTAAAACAAAATTTTATTGAATATTTTACTGATAATAAATGAAATAATTACTTCACATTGTGATAAATATGTTAATTTATATAATTTTTGGGTTTGGATCATTCATTTGGAAATTTGATGGAAATTTAAATTTTAACCTTTAAAAATCCACTATAGTATTTTGGGCATAAATATTATTATGTAAATTATATTGACATGAAATTTTTAACTGTGTTCTTGAGTTAATTGGATACAAATTATATTCATGACATGGGAGCTGGATCGTGCATTGGAGTGGAGTGAATGGGCCATGAGGAAAAATTTCAACTGAGCTATCCAGATTGGACATCACATCATCATTTGGGATGTATCTTCTTCATCCTGATTTGGATTGGGACCAAATTTGAAGGGAAGCTCAGGGACATGATTATGAAAAAATAATCCTGCTAGAATGTGAGACAATTCGTGCATTTTAGAGGAAAAAGTTGCAGTGAAATTGGGATTAAAATATTTTTTTGAATTTCCATCTCACACTTAAAAAGTTATATGTAACTCTAGCCCTCCACAACTATATTTAAATGATGTTTTCAATCATTTTGGGGGTTTTAGGGGAGTTGGGAAGGAGTGGACGAAAGGCTGGTTATTGGGAAAACCACAAAACCCTTGAAAGAAGTAAGGACTTGTGCAATGTTCTCTTCCAAGAAGGCTCTCCTTTCCCATATCCACATAGTTTTTCTTTGCTTTCATGCCTGTATCTTGTGTTTTTATTCAATTAATATTATTTGTTTAACTCTTTTCATATTCTAATTTCTCTTCCTAGGATAGAATCTAAGAGTGGAGATGAGATTGGGTTTTCCTCTGTAGATTCATTGCTTATGCAAAACATCTCCACGATGAAAACTCTACCCATGGATAAGTGGCTTCATTTTTAGTTTATCTAATCTAAAAAACCTTCATTTATTTATTTTTAATCCACGTACATGTTTAAAATCATAAATTTTTATCAATTGATTTATTTTTAATTTCTAATTTACTCGATAGAATTGCACCTGACTGCGTAGTCGGTCCTGTGTAAATATTGTGAGTGAAACCTCAATCACAAAATATAATCAACATGGGTTATAATTTTAGGGTTCATGTATCTTCCAAAAATAAATTAATTCTTAACTCAATGGAAAATATGATGCCCTAATTTTCTACTAAATATAAATTGGCTTCTAGATCACAATCAAGGTAGGGTGTTGCGATTAGATTTCCCGAACTTAACCTAAGGATCATTATTTTAAAATATTTTTGGCCTGGTTAATTTACATAGGGTTAAGAGGTTGACAAGATTAGGGGATCATAATTCAATGAATTATAATAATATGTGAAAATGATAAATTAATGGTAAAGGGGGTATATTAGATCAACTATGACTTCTTATATAAATGTTTTTCAACCAAATTGTGTATTTGATTTTTCCATCTCATTCGCTTGTTTAGTGTATTATTTAAAATTCACAAAACCACCCCCACCATATTGTGTTCATTTGTTTTCACTTATTTTTTTCAAGCCTATTAAAGGTTGTATAATTCACCTCCTCCATGAGAGAATGACATAGGTCATCCACTATGCTAATTTAGTTATATAACAAAATTTTTTTGAGAGTGTGTGTGATAATGCTCATGAAATTGGCATCGTTGCCGAGGAGGAAAGTTTCTTATTCAAAAAATATTAGGAATGTTATTTATTCATATTTTTTATTTTTTTATATTCTTATCTTCCCTTTTATTTTATGTTCTTTTTTGTCTACCTCTTTTTTTTCTTTTTTTGAAAATCAATTGAAACCTCAATTAGTGATATTGGTGTCCACTTATTTTTAATTTTCTATATTCTATGATTTATTACATTATCCCACCCCAAGGATCTACTAGATCTAGACCCCGAGATTAAGCGTACCCTTATGGATTGAATCATTAAATCATAGTCTACAACGAGTGTTGACATTTACCCAATAGGGAAATTACTCCACTCTAAAAATTTTGACATTGGGAACACTTATAAAACAAATATTAAACAAGACAAAATGGTTGAAAATAACAACAATGAATCCAGTATGACTATTTAATAGTTAAGTGTACCTCATATTAATTATTAACCTCCATGCATTGCATATCTAACTCTCTAATCAGACATCTATTTGAAACATGGATTAGTTTACCTACTTCCAAACATTCATGGATTATATGGTGGTGACCCCAAAAAAGAACATAAATAATTCAATGTGGTATGCTGAATAATGAAACCATTAATTATATCTGAAGAACAAATAAAACATAAAGAATTCCCATTCTCACTTTATGGAACTACTATAGATTGGATGTATTATTTACAACCAAAATATCTAAACTTTTGGAATGATTAGAAACATATTTTCTTATAGGGATTTTTTTAACATCAAAGACCACTTTCATTTGAAGGGAGATATCAGGGAACAAGTAGGCACAAGGGGAGTCAATGTATGATTATTGGGAGAGATTGAAGAAGTTTTTTTCAAGCTTCCCGCGTCACTAATTCAGTGAGAAACTCTTTATCCAAAACTTCTATGAAAGAATATCACCAATAGAGATGAGCATGGTGGATGTCGCATCAGGAGGAGAATTGGAAGAAAAACACCAGCATCCACATGTGCATTGATTGATAATATGGAACAAAACTCTCAAAAATTTGGTGATCAAGGTACCCAATAATTTTGAGGAGTACATCAGGTAAGTCCATCTTTTCTTGAAATATATTTGATTGAATACAAGTTTTCTGAATTTAAAACTCTAGTGAGATGAATTGATTTGGCTCAAAAGGCATCCCAACCCCATCATTCAAGGCCTTATATCATTTTCACTAAGACAAGCCACCCATCTGAATGTTTCCCCAACTATAAGAAACATATTATTGTCTAGTAGTGTTTTCTAGTATTCCATTTTAGCATAAAAATAACCATATCCCCAAAAGAAGATTTATTCCTTTGCTCCAACATTCAAACAAGGGTTGAAGGAACAATCAGACATGAGGTATTCCCTTGGACAACAATAGATCCCCCCTTTAAACAAAACTTACAGCAGCCTCCACCTTACCAACAAGGTTTCCAACAACCCCAATGAAGATTTAAAGCACAAGAATCATCAAGTCAACAAAAGGGACATCTAAGGTAATGGTAGATTCTAATACTGATGATCTTTTGAAACAAATTTTTCAGAATAAATAGAGTGAGCTGAAGAGTCAAGGTTCAAAGTTAAGGTAGTTGAAGACTCAAATGATCTAGATTTCCACTTCCCTCTATGAACAGGTGAGTAAGAATTCGGGTAATGTACCACCCATCCTCTTCCAAATACATTGTGGGAATGTGAAATCAATAACATAATGAAGCAGGAAGCATAATAATGATTCTTCTCCACCTACCATTCCACTGTGATTCATCTCCACATTGTTGAAGCCCCATTCAAGAAGTACTAATGAGCATCCCACATATAATGAAAAAGGTAAGAAAAATATTGATGATGATCCTCATAAACCCTTCCCATTCAAAAAAGGTTGTTCAAACCAAGAAGATGGTTGAGGAGCCAATGAAAAAAGAGGTTTTGTACACATTCAATCATGTAGAGAAAAATATTCCCCAGATAAATGTCATTAATAAATTCCTATGGTATTGAAAATTCATAAAATAACTTTGTACCAATAGAAGAGAACTCAAGGGGAATTAGAGGATTAATCATTTAAGGAATGTGTCAGCACTCATTACACCTACTCATGTAATTCCATAAAAGTACAAGGATCCAAGGACATTGACAATCCCATGCCCCATATGGGAGTTAAACTTTTCTAATGCCTTATGTGATTTAAGATTTTCTATAAATGCGATACTTTACTCTATGTTATCTTTTATATAGGTTAGTGAGTTAAATAAAACAAGGGTTGTGGTGAAGTTGGAAAACATAGCTACAACATATCCAGTGTGAGTACTTCAGAATGTACTTGTTAGGATTAGAGACACGATCCTTACCACAAACATCTACATTCATTACGTGGAGGATGACCATGAAAGTTCTCATGCTCTAATTATCTTGTGTAGGTTATTTATCAAAACTAAAAAAATAGTCATAAATGTCCAATAGGGTACACTTTGCATGGATTTTTGAGATAAAGTTATGATATTTAATGTAATGGACTCGTTGTAGTACCCCTTGGAGGACCATTATACTTTTGTTATCTCACCTTTTATACTATTTTGTAAAAACCCCCATGTAATTTTATTGTCATATTCTTATGGATATTTTGATAATTGATTCTAGTTTGATGTCTATGATTACTTCAACACATGTTTCTAATAAACAAGAGTCACTTAGTTTTGATTTTGGAATGGATTCATATTCTGATTTTGATCATGTGAACTCTGATTAAGACATTTCTGTTGAGTATGCTGATGGATTTGATGAACGATTCACTAATTTTGATGATTTCTATTCTGATACTGATGCACTTTCTATTCATATTTCAGTTCCATTACTATATCCATCCATACAGTACCCCCTATATTGGAACTCAATCCATTTCCACCTAATCTCAAATAGTCGTACTTATTGAGTGGTAAAATATTACATGTTATCATTGAAAATAATATCTATTTTGTTCATGAAGAAAATATTTTGACACTTTTTAGGGAGAACATCAGAGAAATTGGGTTGAACATGGATGAAATATTAGGTGTTAGCCCCTCTATTTTCATGCATATGATTGTTTTGGAGAATGGGGCTGAACTAGTTAGGTATCCATAAAAGGGAATCAATCAAACCCTTCAGGAAGTTGTTAAAAAAGTAGTTAATAAACTGCTCGAGGTTGGTATAATCATTACCATTTCAGATTCTCAGTGGGTAAGTTCTATTCCGGGCGTGCCTATGAAAAGTGTTTTGAAATTTTTTAAATATGAAAATGATGAGTTAGTTCCAATGAGGGTGAAAATAGTTGGCATGTGTGTATTGATTATGGAAAACTAAATCCTTCCACTCGCACGGACCCTTCCCCCACTCATTTATTGATCAAATTCATGATACACAAGATGGGAACACACATTATTGTCTCTTGGATGGATTTTTTGGATATTTTCAAGTTTCAATAGTGCCTGAGCATCAGGAAAAGACTATAATTGCCAGTCACTTTAGTAAATTAGCCTACCCAAGGATTCCCATTGGACTTTTCAATGCCCTAGGTACCTATCAGAGATGCATGGTGTGTATTTTTTTTGAATTTCTTGAGATTTTTATAGAGGTATTTATAGATGAGTTTACATTATATGGATCCTCATTTGACAAATGTCTAAGTAGTTTGGGAAGGGGTTTTAAATCAATTTATTGAGAATAATATGGTATTGAACATAGAAAAGTGTTATTTCATGGTAGAGAATGGAATTGTGTTAGGGAATATAGTGTAAAAAAATTGGATAAAGGTCGATAGATCTAAGGTAGTTATCAATTCATCCTTACATTAACATTTATCTGTGTGTGATGGTAGATCATTCGTAGGGAATTTAGGGTTTTATTGGCATTTCATCAAAGATTTTAGTAAAATTTCTCTTTCTTAGTGACGATTACTTAAAAATAATTACGATTATCGATTTGATGATTCATATAGGGTAGCATTTGATGAGCTATCTCAATGTCTGACCACTCCACCGATTATACTATGCCAACAATGGGATATTCCTTTGGATCTTTTGTGTGATTCATTCAACATTGAAGTTGGAGATATCTCATCATAGAGTGTGGAGGGATGTTCACATGTGATTGCCTACGCATCGAGGACATTGGATTCAACCCAATAAAAATACACTACAATGTAAAAGAAGTTTCTTTTATAATATTTTCCTTAGATATATCCATTTAATAATTATTGGACTCTAAATTAGTAGTTTTTTGGAAGAATCCACGATAAGGTACCTTTTGAAAAATCCAAATGCAAATCCCAGACATATCTGATGGATGCACCTACTTCAAGAATTTGACATTGAAATAAAGGAAAAGAAGGGGTCAAAAAACCTAGTGGTGGACCACTTGGGTAGGATTACTCAAATACCAAAGGTTGACACCATGGACCAAGAACCACATTAGTACACATTTCCCACTAGGCATCATTATTCAATCTCCGGTACATGTCCATGGCATGATAATGTAGTGAACTAAAATGTTGAATACAAAATACCTGCAAATTTAAAGAAACATCAAGTCTAATGATTAAAAATTTAGTATTGGTATTATTTCTATGATAATCCATTCCTAAAATGCAAGTTTAGTGATCTTGTTATTAGGAGGTGTGTTCCTAATCATGAGTGTTAGTATGTTCGATAATTCTTTCATACACTTGCTTATGGTGGACACTTTGGGCCCCAATGGACTGCTAGGAAGGCATTGTAATCTGGATTATATTTTCCAAGCTTATTCCAGGATTCCCATGCGTTTTGTAATTCATGATCTCATTGCCAACACACTGGGAACATTTCTAAGAGACATGAGAAGCCCCAAAATCCCATACTATTCTATGATATTTTTGATCTGTGGGGAATTGATTTTATGGGTCCTTTTCCTTGTTCATATTGTTTGTTATATATTTTGGTTTATGTTGATTATGTGAGTAAGTAGGTGGAGGCTAAGGACACTAGGACTAATGATTCTCATGTTGTAGTGGACATTGTCAAACTATAAAATTTTGGTAGGTTTGGAGTACCGAAGGCCATCATTAGTGACCAAGGGACACACTTTTGAAATTTTAATTTGGATTCCCTCCTTCTGAATTATGATGTTACATATAAAACATCAACACCATACCACCCCAAAAAATGGTTGGGATGAGGTTTCAAACCGTGAGTTTGAACAAATTTTGGAGAAAACTGTGTAGCCCAAATGGAAGGATTAGAGTAAGTGATTAGATAATTCACTATGGGATTATAAGAAAGCCTACAAGTCTCCCATTAGTATGTCCCCATATTGGATTGTTTGTGGGAATGCTTTTCCTCTTCCCATGGAATTATAGCATCATTCTTATTGGGATATAAAGAAATTGAACATGGATTTGTCCCAATATAGAATCCAAAGGAAGCTTAAAATTCAAGAGCATAAAAATATTCAATTTTCTTCATAAGAGAACTCAAGGATCTACAAATAAAGGACAAGATATTCTCATGATAGAATCATCCATCAAAGGAAGTTTCATGTTGGAGATAAAGTCCTTCCCTATAGTTCATGGCTGAATGTGATGCTTGGTAAGTTGTGTTTTAGATGGTTAGATATTTATATTGTATCTAATGTTTTTACTTATGGTGTAGTAGAGATCACACATGAGGACACTATAAGGAGAATTATATTCAATAGGAAATGTTTTAAGAAATACATTGAGGGACATCCCACTGATGGAGTGGATTTCATCACACTGTATGACCCCATCATCACATGAGCATATCAGGTTGTTCCTAACCATTCCAATTTTATATTATTAGTCATATTTAATTTTTTTTATTTCACGTGCCCATATAATTTTATCAGTTCAAATTGAGTAAAATGAAATATTTTATGTGTGGGGGAGGGTAGAACATTTTGTGTAGATATTAAAGATTTTCATTTGTGTGTTTTGTTAGTATGACGTGTTTTGTTAATATTTTCAAAAGAAAAATCTCCAAAACCCCAATATATATATATATATCTCATGTAACATTATCATGTTAAAAATATGGATAATTCTTGTTTTTTGAAAATTCCTTGGTAAAAGTTTAACCATGAGTAAGATTTTATCATCAAGGGATGATTTTTATAAAAATTGAAGTCCTCGATGACAAGAATGATTATGTTATAACAAAACCTTTTATATTATGACACCATTCTTTGTTATTTATTTCATGGTAAATTTTTTAATTAATTTCCGCACAAATATTTACACACAATCAGGAATTGTGAGTTTCTATTACCCAATTGAATATGTAGTTAGGGTCAGTAAATATTTTCAACTTATAAGGTGACCTTTCCATACGTTTTTTTCTCTTCTGATTATTTCCATTACTATAACTGAATGACCTAAGCATGTTAAACTAATACATGAATATTCTATACCCTTAAAAACAATTATATATATATATATATAAAATAATAAATGAACAAAAAACAATAAATAGGGGAGTGAAGAAATGTACAACATGTGGGGATATTTAGTTTGAGAACTCATTGTTTGACTTCTGGGAATGGTTAAATAAGTGGGTTTTGGAAATTTATTGGAATTAATGTAGAAAAGGAAAGGTGGAATATAAATAGGTAAGAATAAAAGTTTTTACTGAACTAAATATTCTGGATAAAGTGTGGAGAGTGAAGCGTGAAATTATTGGCACACACACATGTGGGGAATTAGTGTCATGGTAGACCCATGAATTATTTTTTCTCAGATTAGTGTTATTAATCTCACTAGATGTTGTTTTAGAAAAACCTATGAGAAATGACATTAAAATTTATTGATATTTACTCTTGATTGGATTCTTTCTTTTCCTATTTTTCCAATATGGATTATGGTATATGAACATGCATATCTTGTCACAGTTTTTCTGAATACTTTATATGAGGTTTTTCCCATGTGTGCAAAAGGGTAAGTGTGGGGGAGTTGATAAAACAAATTTTTTTTGAATATTTAATTGATAATAAATGAATTATTTTCCCAAATTGTACTAAATATGTAAATTTATAGAATATTTGGGATTAGATCATTGATTTAGAATTTGATGAAATTTTAGTTTACCCTTTTAAAATAAACTGTAGTAATTCGTGCATAAATATTATTTTGTAAATTATTTTGACTTGAAATTTTTTAATTGTGTTCCTGAGTCAATTTTATTCAAATAATATTCATTACATTGGAGATGGATCATGAATCAGATGGAATAAATGCTCCATGAAGACAAATATGGAATGAACTATCAATATTGGACACCACGTAACCATTAGGGTTGTATCTTATTCATATGGACATTGATTGTGCCCAAATTTGTAGGGAAGCACTGGGATATGATTATGAAAAAGTAATCCTTATAGAAGACTTGAAAATTCATTAATTTTAGAGGTCAAATATGTAGTTCAATTGGAATTAAAATATTTTTCCGAATTTCAATTTCCCACTTAGAAAAAGATTTGTAACCCTATCCCTCTTCATCTCTATTTAAAGGATGTTTTAACTATTTGGCGGTATAGGATTTGGGAAAATGTGTCTAAAAGGGCAGTTCATGGGAACACCACACAACCCTTGGATGAATTAGGGCCTTGTGCAATATTCTATTCCAAGAGGCCTCCCCCCTCCCTCCTCCACTTAGTTCTTCTTTTCGTTCAAACTTGTATCATGAGGTTTTCTTTAATTAATATTATATGTTTATCTATTTTCATCTTCTTATTTCTATTATTGGGCTAGAATCTAGGAGTGGATATGAGATTGGGTTTCCCCATTTCAATCCACTGGTTATGTGAAACATCTCCACGATGACAAATCTGCCAAGGGAAAAGTGATTTGATTTGTAGCCGATCTAATCTGTACTCCCTTCATTTATATATTTTGAATCCATATACATACATTAATTAATAAATTTTTATTAATTAATTGAGTTTTAATTTCTAATTTACTTGATCATGTTTCACTTGAATGCGTGGTTAGGCAGGTGTAAATCATGTGAGTGAAACCTCAATAACGAAATCTAATAAACATTGGATAGATTTATAGGGTTCAAGTCTCATCCTAAAATAAATTAATTCCCCAACACCTGGGAAGAGATGCTTCCCTATTTTTCCACTCACAATAATTTAGATTTTGGATAATAATCAATGTAGGTTACTGTGATTGGATGTCCTAAAGCTAACCTAAGGATCAATATTTTAACATATTTTTGGCCTTGTTAATTTTCGTAGGGTTCGAGGGTTGAGAAGAATAGGGGATCAAAATTGAATTAATTATAATAATAAGGATAATGATAAGTGAATAGTGATGTGGGTAGATTTGATTAATTATTTCTTCTCATATAAGTGTATTTTTAATGAAATTGTGTCTTTGTTTGTTCCATCTCATTATCTTATTTAATGTTTTGTCTGAAAGTCACAAAACCCACCCCACCCCATATTGTGTTCATTGGGTTTCACTTATATCATTTTTTTGTTTTCTTCATGCCTATTAAGTGTTATTTAATTCACCTTCTCCTTGAGAGAACGACCTAGTCCAACCACAGTGTTGCACTTAGTTAAATCACAATAATTGTTTTAGAGTGTGTGTGACTACGCTCATTAGTCATTATTACTATTCAACATATTTACCCATAGGAAATCAAATTTCATAATTCTAATAAATTACACATTAAAAAATTTAATATTTTAGGATACCTTAGTTATTCCATTATTTTAATCCATTTATTTAAATATACTTTTTATTTTTTTCTTTTCAGTTACATTCCTAAGGTCATTATCTTAGAGACGCAAACTATATTCAGAGCCCTCTTAGACATTATCCTAAGTGATTATATCCCCAATATCAAAATGTAACAAACTAAATATTAATGTTTATATAGTATCAACTACTATAACTCTCAGCCAAAAATATTGTTGTCTTATATGGTGAGTCTGGTTGTTGGTTATGGTGCACATCGTTGATCACCGTATAGGATAAATGATTAGACGTAATCACAATAGAATTCACTCAGTTCATCACAACCTTTTTATACTTATAAGAAAATTTCATGTCATATATAATAGAAACCTAGTTTCATTAGATTACATATATTGATTAGAAACAAAATTCATAGAGTGAGAATCAATAATAATAATCTGAAACAAAATAACCATACCAATCAATTATAGTATTTATAAACTAGGTATACATTCATTTAATCAATGAAAAAATAGGTTTATACCTGGTCACTCATATTCATCTTCAATTTGAAGCATTTATCATGGTTCAGAATTCATTTTTGAGTTTCTTAAGAATACCCCCAACTAGTGTCAAAAAAATTGTGCAATGGGGACCATTATCATGAACCAGGTGAAGATGATGTCCATCTCAATTAAAACATCTCAAAGTTATTAAAAATAGTTACCTTGGTTCCATAACCACGTCGGTTTGTAGAATCCTTACAAGGGTATAATTTCATACAATAAAGTTACCCTATCCTTTACAGAATTTCTATTGCATTTTCATATTATTTTTATCATCGTTAAAATTATAATTTGATAAATACCTATATATATCCAGAGAATTTTCACATGGGAAATCACTAATGTTTTTTCAAACTAGTTTCCAAAGGTTAAATAAAACTATCATCGATTATAAAATATGGTTTCTCAGTATTCTCCTATATGGTTATTTTATATTTTTGGTTGAATATCCAATAAATTATACAAACACACATTTGAGGACCTTAATATATTAGTTTCTTTGGATATATGGTATACAATATTCAAAATTGTTTAATTATCTTCATCATCTCCTATATTAATATTTCCCATTAGTACTCTTCTATAAAATACCATAATAAAAAAAATGTTTTTTATAGCATGGGGAAAGAACACATAAGAAATGGTGACCATAGATGCCCAATATGGGTAAAAATGGGAGATACATAAGAATAACATAAATATAATGTGATTATAACATTAGCATAATATTTTAAAAAATATCCAAAATATGAAAGATCATATTAATCAGTCATGAAAAAGTATTTATATATTGTTATACCCGAATGTAATGGAAATCAAATAACATGATCCAATATTGAATAATATTGGCATACGACATAGAATTTTTTCATACAAATCAGCATATGAAATCATTTCTAATTAAGTTAGGGATAAATTCCAAGGATAACATCATGTTATAGGATAACTCCTCGAATCGTAATAGTAGACATGGTACACTCCTAGGATTATCATAGCAAATAATATCCCTTTCAGAATAATTTTCAATCCCCACTTTAGTCATATCTATCGCATGGGATATAAATCTTCTACAAATTAATTGGAGGGATTTATTGTTTCCACCCACCACATATTTAAAATAATATGTCTGTGTGCCACAAAATCATTAAACATTCATTATATCATACCTAATGAAAAAATGGGTTACATAAATATTTAAACCTATCATAGCCTATGGATAGCGGAACGAATCATAATCATCTAAAAATTTCATCATAGAATAGACCAAGGTTTTTTTTGAATTTCATCATAATTTCTTATGGTATAAATTGTGGAATACATATGGTTTTCATAAACATACATTACTCTTAAACCATTAAATAAATAGTTAGAATGATATACATGATTCATATCCTCAACAAAGAATAAGTTACATCTAAAGATGTAATTTTGGATAGAGAATGGCATTGAAAGATAAATAACATGAAACTTTTCTTAATTAAGATAAATTTTACGTGAAAATAACTTTTTGAAAAAAAAATATTATTTTAAAATTCTATTCTGAAATGTTACAATTTAAAAACATAGAAATTAGGTTTAAAAAATCATGTACAATATCTACTGAAGAAAATATCATTTTCGCATGGGAAAAATTATTTAAAAAATTAAAAAAAATCAAAATCATTTTCATTGGAAATATTATTTCAAAATTTAATGTATTATTCAATGAAATTAATTTTCAATTATTTGATAAAATATATTCATTTCTCAAATATTAAAATTGTTATTTCATCTGCATTTTTGCTAAAATACAAATGGGAATTCTTTGAAAAAATGCATGAATATTCCTCCCAGAAAAATTTGTATATATTATTATATAGTGAATTTTTTTAATAAAACCTTTTAAAAATATTAAAATCATTTTTAAAAACATTTTAATTGAATATGGTTTTTCATGAAATGGATTTTCAATTGAAAATAATGCCTTTTTAAAAACATGTTTTGAAGTATTTATTAAATTACGAGATGGAAATTATGGGAAATTTTTTTTTCTCAAGACATGTCTATAGTAGAATAATATTCATGAGATTATTTATAGATGAACAATATGATTTCATGATCACAACAAAAAATCATAAACAACCCTGGTATGTTATCAGATTATCACAAAAAGATATTTTCCACCTTGATTACTTTTAAACACAATCACCTTAAATGAAATTTAAATAATTGAAATATTAAATATCATGAGAATATTTAAATTAATGATATATAATATAAAAGGTTATTTATATGTAAATAATAAAATAATATTGGTTAGTAATATAGTTATATATACTAATGAATGAAAAATTGTGTCCAAAATCCCTAATAGATTAGGTATCTTATGAACCATAAAACCCCATCAAAGTGGTATAATTAAATGGTTATTTAGTTCATGTTAATTTTGATTACAATAATCATAAAATATATTCATTTCAATTATATAAAACAAATAAAATAAATAGGTTGCGAATATTCTATTTGACTCACAATACTATAAAATGGGACTTAAATCACTTTCAACGTTATTAGTATTTTGGAAGATATGGAAAAATAAAGAAAAAAATATAATGAATCATTAAATATATTGAAAATAATTAATCAATTATATTACACATCAATGTGTTAGTATATACAAAAAAATTTAAATGATTAGTGAATTTGATTGTGTCTCCAAGAAATACAAAAGAGTCTGGACATCCATTACATTGACTCTTAAAAATACGATATTACACATTCAAAAATATAGTATATTAATTATAAGATTATAATAAATCAATTATATAAAGATAATTTTATATATCAAATAATATATTATTTACATATGATGTTTTATAACACTTTACTAACAAATCCATTTTAATGTCACATTTCGGGTAATAACCAATTCATTTTTCGTATATGTTTTGATAAGTTAATTTTGGTCCTCTTATATTTAAAATGTTAATATAATCTCATGGATAATAATAATTAAAAAAATTAACATATATATAGATCAATTATATATTTAACTCCAATTGGGAATGATGGTTTTGAGAAATTAAGTGTGTAACAATAATGGGGGAAGTTGGTCGTACAAACACATCAGTAACGTTTAAATTTTTCAAAGATCAATTTGCTAAATAGATAAGTAACATAATATATTTATATATTTATAATAATATATTTAATACCAGAATATTTAAATAAATATAATTATACATATCATCCATGTTGTGTGCTGATGGAAAGAGAGTCCCATCAGTTTTTAAGGCGGTATGGAACGCATACACGAACAACGTTATCATATTTCAGTGGGTGAAAAGGTAAGTAATAAAATCATATATGATCATATAATAATGAAAAATATTTACACAATATCATATTTATTTCAAATATATCACATATAAATATATATATTATTATTATATTTGATATAAAGTATTTGTGAAAATGAATCACATTGCTTTGAGAGGCGATAGTTGGTCGTATAAACGAGCGATGTTATCATATCCACTATGTAAATGTAATTAAAAAAATTATATAGGATTTTATGAATAAATATTAATAAATATTTTATAAATATTATAAATAAAAATTAAATCCACCATCATACAAAAAATGTCAGACTTGGTAAAGTAAAAAATGAAAAAATCAGTTCACGATGCAGTAGTCCGTTGTAAAAACAATTGGTGATCTCACAAATAATATGATGGAAGTGTAAATGGATATAGGTACTTAGAGATTAAAAAACATATCTTTATATGGAATATATTGATATTATATTAAATTTTTTAAAATAAATTAAGGGATTTGGAGAAATAAATAAAATAAGAATGCTTGCTATAAAATGTAACATCTTCTTCGGGTAACCTCCTTGGATTTTCACCTAAATCCATCCATGGAAAGATTTATTCTAACCAAAGGATTATAAAATGAGAATAGGTATAATTGAATATTTTTTTCATGGATTTAAAAAAAATTTATTTGTATCTTAGAAGAGAGGCGAGGGGGGAATTTTCAAAAGTGAGTCTAGTTGCATAGCTGTAATTTTTTGAAAAGAATACAGTGCACCTAGGATTTTATATTTATAAAAGGTTCCAAAGTAATATTATTATAGAACCATAAAAATTATAAGAAAAAAATATCTTAATGTAATATATTTTCAATTATTATAGGGTTCATTTTAACAATTATCTTTTTAGTTTAACCTCATAGTAAAGTCATCTCTACCTTAACAAGGGAAATTAATTTTAATGATTTCACTATTATTTTATATAAAAAATAAATTTATAATTTTTATATAAAATATATTATATTGATTCTAGATATGGAATCCATTATTTTAATTAAATTCACAAAATTTTAATAATTTAGTTTAACATTAATCCCAGAAACGTGACGAGAAAGGAGGTTTTTAATTGAAAATACTAAAAAGATTACATGATTTTTATAGTAAACTTAAATAATAAAATGATTAAAATGACCTGAATAGGAAAAACAGATATATTATTTAACTTGTTTTAATTTTTATCAATTTTCATTATAATTAAAAAATGTAAATCATTTAAATAAAAAGGCAATTGTCTATTAAAATTCATTATTTTTTATTATTAATAAAAAACTATCCTTTTAAGAAAATTATAAAAAATTTACCGCAAGAAAATTTTGGAATAAATTGTTTAAAATTAAAACCTATTCTTTCAAATAATTTTTTCAAAATTGTAAAAAAAATTAATTTTAATATATGTGTGCAAATATGCGACATAACTACTTTTAAAAAAATGTAAAGTTTCTTATCTTAATAAATAGATTTAATACTAAGTATTATATAGAAAAATAAAAATATGAATTTTATATATTTTATTGAATATATAATATATATAAATTATATTTAAATAATTTACAAAAATTAAAATTTTAATTTGATTAAATTAAACATGTTTATGTGGATAAAAACAATATTTTATAAAAATATCTCCTTTATTTCAAAATAATTATTTATTTTTACTATTAAATAACTAGTAAATAGTGAACTTATTATATGTACATGTATAAGCCATATAATTTCATAATTTTTTAATATTATTCATACATGACAGTCTAATGTCTAGCTGATAACTATCATATCAAATAATATGATTTTAATACTATGTTACTTTAATTTTAAACTTTGTGAAGTGTGTATCATCAGTTACACTCATTATTGTGTGTGAAAAAAAATAAACTCAGTTTTATGTGTAATAAATAAATTATAAATGATTTGAATTATATGAAAAAAATTCAAAAATATAACTCGTTATTTGAAGAGGAAGATACATTTTTCATTTCTTATATGGTATATATCAATTAGATTTTGAAGAATGTTTATGAAAAAATGTTCAAATGTATGGGTTTTATAATTGTAAACACATTCTTTGAGAAATTTTTTATAAATAAATAAATTTTTTTGTTGAAATATGTGAATTACATTTATTGATAATATATTCAATAGAGATTATATCTATTTAATAATTTATGTAATATGGTAATAAAAAATAAACTAGTGAGGGTGAAATTTATTTATGTTGGAAATATTAAGCCCTAATATTTTTGTATGAATTTTCATATAAATAAATTCAAGGATGAGTAACTTCTTTTAAATGATACCCCAATCTAAAATGAGTCATGGAATTTAATAATTATTAAAATTTAAAAACATTATTAATGTGAAATAATGTATTATATTTTTATTTTCCAAATCTGTAATTCTCTATTTTTAATGAAATTTACTTATTACAAAATAAATAAATAATGGGATTTGATTAAAATTAAGATAAGTTAAATGTGATATTTTTCAAATAATGGGGTTTTATTTGTTATTCATTTTAATGTATTTATTTTGAGGATATTTCAATATATAGTTTAAATAATTTACATTTAATTAATTATACAAATATATGACTTATGAATATGAACACCTAATGTGCAAAATTGCAATTTATATATATATATATATATATCATATTTAATACTGCCATTTAAATGATAAATATAAATGTTATATAGTTCAAATATGAGGAATAAAATATTATATTTGTTTTAATAATGTAAAAAATAACTTATTATGATTTTTTATAATATTTCTGAAATGGATAATTTTTTTGAGAATGCTGAAATATATAGTTTTCAGAAATACAATAACTTTTATGACATCTTCATGTTATTGGAATGATTTTAACATTTGTTTAATGAAAATTAATGAACATAAAAATATATATAATATTATAAATAAATAATTTAAACATATTATATTGTTTTTAGAAACTCATTTGTTTCATTTTATAACTTATGTGATATTTTATTAAAATGTTAGAAATATATTTTCAATTATTAATTAACTATTTATTTATATGATGAAATTATTTTTTGATTATTTTTAAGCCATATAATGATATTATGTAACATTATAATATAATTAATATCAAGATAATAGATTATATAATCAATTTTGGATCAAATATTTTTTTATAAAAGGATATCTTTTCTAAAAAAATATTTTCACTACTTTATACGTATTTCATTAAATGTATGCTTTACCTAATTTATAAATTTAATATTGTAAAATGAATTCCTAATTATGATGTATTATAATGCACCATAATTTTCTAACATTGATATTTCATGTAAGTTGATGAATATTTTTTACATAACATAATGAATTCACATAATAATCATACAAGTTTAATACATTTAGAATCAGAGAAATATAAAAACCTCATTCATAAGATTTCCATATATTTCCCCTCTTATATCTTTATAACTATCATCCATCATTGAAATATTATATGTAATTTTTTTTTCATAAATTAGTAAATGAAAAATATAAAAGGGGGATCTAGGATGATTAGTATTTGAAAACAATGGAGATATAAATTTTTATATATACATAATAAAAGAGAATGTTTTTTAGAACATGATATTAAAAATTTAAAAACATACCATTAATATAAATGATCATAATATTGTGTCATTTAATATATCATAAATGTTTTTAATACAAGATTCATAATGGAATTAATGAACCCGAGAGATTAGAAAATATCATTTTCATAAGGTAAGGAATTGTTGAATACTCAAAAGAATAGAAAACCATTTCCTTGTTTTTCATGGATTATTTTAATGACTATCACAGTGACATGGGATCACACCCAAAATAGTCATTTTAGTCGAGTTTCACTCCCAAGATTATGTTACTGGACAATGTCCCATACTAAACTGGAATAAATACCCATTCCATTCTTACTAATCTAATGAGATATCAGTATTTAACCAATTCATTGGAGGGTAATATATTTCATACCAACCACATAATGAAAATCCTACATATGTTGACCACATGATCATAAACCATTAATCATATCATCAACCATGAAAAGAAATGGATTTCATAAAATTTGATTATAACATTTTCCATGTCAATTGAACGAGTTTCAGAAAATTCATTTCATAATAATAAAAAATCATCAAAAAAAGAATAACAAATGTATCATTGGAACATGTATCAATTATAATAGAAGAATCATTGAGGGTTTCTTTTTTGGATGAACCAAAAGTCAATGAACACATTCTTAATGAAAATAAAATTTCAATAATGAAATCACATAAAAAAATCTAAATATTTCTAAAATATCTTGGAAACAATTTTCATTGAAGATAACCATGGGAATGTGTAATTGAATATTCTGAACATATATGATCCATATTGACAATAAATTATTATCTTTATATATTATCTACAAATACATTTCTTCCATACATTTGTAATAATATTCAAATTGTTCATTGTTTGTAAACTATCAAGATATTATATTTTAAAATAAATCAAACATGTCTTAATAAAATATTAAAAATCTTTTTAAAATAAGGAAAACAATCATTAATTTTTTTTAGAAAATATGGATATGGAGGAACACCATGTTGAAAATTATAAATTCAAAAATAAAAATGATGATGATTCCCCTTCGAAGAAAATGTTTATATAGAAAGGTACCCCATATGGTGTGATGGAAGTTAATCCACCTTCACCCATTATGGGAAACCCAGTGCATAAAATTAGTTATGGGATAGAAAATGGGGAACTACCATGTTTTGTTGATGTTGTGTGCGGAAAAAGGATGATAGTAGTCGTTTTGAAGGTAATGGAAGTGTGGTGTATTTCCTCCTAGTGAATGTGTACACTTAACTCAAGAGCATGTGTTGGCATCTTCACATGCCCAAATATCTGAATGCATATCATCCATCAAGGATTCAATTGAAGATTATACACATAATGTTACACATAAAAATGGTGTTGTGGATAATTGTTTTCACCATGATGGAGTACATTAATTCTCTTCAATTGTAATTCCCCTAACTTAGTTTCCCAGAATTGGTGCATTATTTTATTAAATTAGCATGATCAAGATAATATCATATCCTCATGGAAAAAACATTTATTATCCTTCAAAATACTAGATAAAATCATAGGATTTACATTATATCTTTAAATGAAAAATAAACATATTATCCCCTTAGAAAACAATTATATAACATTTTCTATAAGTTCCAGTAAATCATAATATATCTCTTCACATCATGGGGAATAATCAAGCCAATGAAGGGCTGAGACTTGATGCTCATCATGGATAATCAATATAGCAGAAGCTATCATAAAGAAGAATTAAATTTTAAATCATGTTATAAAATAGAAAGAAAATAATTTTAAACATAATACTCATCACCATATTGGAAGAATAAATCAAATTATTCTATTTGAACTTTCACATTTATACTATAATAGTCGAATAATCCCTTGAAATATCAGTAACGAATCACATAAGGAGAAAAAACATAATTCTAGACATCATAACCATAGCATCATGGCCTCATGCCAATACCATTACCATACCATCAAGGAATTGTTCCGAGATAGTAGATTGTCTAAGGAGACCTACCCATGAATCGTGGGTCTATAGTGGCCCCCTCCCATCACATAGTAATCTAATATATTTGTCATATAAAAATGGTGAAAGAAAACATAATTATTTTGGTTAAAATTAGCATACGAAATTTTAATAATTTAACCATAATCCCTAAATGGTATCAAAATAGAACATAAACAAAGAAATATATAATAAAACTTTAAATCAATCGACCATAATTAGTCATAAAATCCATCAAAGGGTGCTGACATATATGTAAATGATCTACTGGAATCATTTATATATTTTAATATAAATATCCCTTTTTACTTTGAAATTCTATAAAATCCACAAAATTATAAAAGAAAAACTTTCTTATGAAAATTTCATTGCAATATTATAACATAATCTTCAAAATATTAAGCCAAAATAAACGTGGAAAAAGTTTTTGGTTCTATAAATGTAAAAAAACAATGTTTCTTTAATTTGTTGAAAAGGTCATAAAGTATCTTTCTTGGAAAAAGATAGAAAGACTCCATTCAAAACAATTTATAATAATTAAAACGTGGGTATAAATGAAATTAATTTTTAAATAGAGGTAGTAAAATTATTTTATAATATATTTTTATTGAACAAGGATAAGGATAACATATATGTCCCAACAAATACTTAATTATAAACAACCTTGGGTAATAGTTAGATTGTAAAGTTAAAACTTACCTAATAGTTTCCTTTAGTCGAGGGTGAGTTAGCCTACATTATAATGGTTAAAACATATTATTAAATTATTCCCATCCCATATCCATATTTATGATCTCATAAATAATACTCTTATATCATTTTTCTAATAATTTATTAGTATTACCATTATTTCAAGTGTAAACGACTTCATTTTATCATTCCAATTTCTTAATGTAACTCATTTTTGATATTAATAGGATTTAAATTATTCATATCCATAGATAAATTTAATTCATAATTATTATTTTTATATATCATATAAATATTTTAATCATTATTTTATGGTTCACATGGAGAAATAATCTGATCGTGTCCTGGAGACGGTAGACCATACGTACGCACGAGTGATGATATCATTCCCTTAAGGATTAAATGGTATGTAATTGGATGTTATATTAATTATAAATTATAATTATATTATTATATTCATTATTTATATCCATTATACTCATCATCATACTCATCCAATAAAATTATTGTTAAATAATAAATTGTATTACGATGTTGAGACGGTAATCCATGTGTACGCATGCATGGTTACATTATTATTAATATGATTGATAAAAATAGAAAAATGGTTGTAAAATAAGTATAATAAAATCTCAGTATATGTATTAAATGGGATATAATATTTTTATATGGAAACTACATAGAAGGTGGATGTATATTATGAAACAAACTTTGAGAGAGATGATTAAACAATAACAACTTTTCAGCTATATTCCATTGGTTTCAAAAAAAATGACATCATGGTGATATATTTAGATAAAAATATGAGGACTGGTCTAAATCCTATCATAAAATGAATTTAGAAATTGTTTGGACATGAAATTAACCTTATCTTTTGGTTTTAACCCTTAGTTAAACAATTTAACTATTACTGTGTCTACTTGTATTTTTACACTATTCGACTTCTATTTTAACTATAAAATGAAAAAAGAACTCCAATTGGACCATTTATGACCTTTATAACACTATCCTAGTTAGTTGGATTAAATTTACATTTTTATGAATTCTGTATCATTTAGTAAAATATTATTTATTTTAAAGCTTTATTTAGGTCAATTTTGATATATTCAAAAATTTCATTTTTGACAATATAAAAACAACATGATAACATAAAAAAAATATATTAAATATCTCACTGACATGTATATATTTTATATACAACTAATGGATGTCCTTAATTAAATAAATTATATTTATTTCAACATTTTTAATATCATTTAATTGATTCAACCTTTAATATTTCAATTACTACATCATTTTTGTGTCACCATTTAATATACTTATATATTTTTCAAAATTATAAATAAAAATTAATTATGTATATAATAATTATATCCATATAAAAAATATTTATAATGGAATTTACCTTATTTATAACATTATATTAAAAATGGAATATTTATTAAAATTTGAATATGAAATTTTTAACTCTTATTGAAATAAACAATAATAGATGTCTTAATCTGGACAATGTGTCTTAAAAAATAACATAATTTGACACAATAATTATTCTGGTTGAAACAAACTTATCTAATTAAATTGAGACAACTGTTATGGTCATATTATATTATTACAATATTAATTTTTCCTTTAAATACCCTATTTACATTTAACTATGGTAAATAAAATCCAAAAGAAACTATTCAACAATAATTATTGTGATCTTATTAGAACAATTTTTTCCTAAAAATTAAAACCATTTATTTTTTTAAAATTCAATTCAAATAATCCATAAAATTACATTTAATGCATATCTTGTAGATGTGGGTAGAAGGCGTGTAAAATAGACGTTCTAATATTGAATAAATTATTACATAAAATTCTATAAAAAAATGATTTAAATTTACTATATTGTGTTAATATATGATTTATTTATCTATTATAACTTTAAAATCAATTTACGGTTATAATTTATTTAAATTAAATAGAAATTTTTAACAACAATGTAGTATTTTTCATTATTCATAAAAAAATTGAAACCTTTCAGAAAAGTAAAATATTTCATCTTTATCTAATTTTAATATTCTTAATTAAAAAATAAAGCCTATTTTTAAAAACAAAGTTTAAAAATTATATAATTTGGATAATACTATTTATAAACACTTTTTAGACAGCTATATGGATTGGTCAAACTACACTTGATGTCGATGTTTCTTGTAGCGCAGGCAATTTAATTATTTAAAAGGAAGCATATCATGGAATCTTGGGGTGTTGCATTCTTACATCTTTAATATAATTTCAACCTTCAAATTTCTATAATATCACATTATAAAAATATTTGGGTGGTTATGCATCATTTGTTCTTGAGGTAACAACATCACCTATTCTATTTTATGGTTTCTCCAAAGACCCATTACCAGACGAGTCGTCTGATTTCTAAACACATGTTCCCTGGTATCAAGAATATTATTAGTCACTTCACAATATGAAATATTCAGTTAAAGTTAAA
Source organism: Viscum album (assembly GCA_963277665.1). Lineage (NCBI taxonomy): Eukaryota > Viridiplantae > Streptophyta > Magnoliopsida > Santalales > Viscaceae > Viscum > Viscum album. The sequence goes on from OY728120.1 coordinate 1,844,039,458, forward strand.
TATCTTCGTAGGTGAGTAGATGTGTTGGCTCTGGCTATTATTTCTATAACATGGATAGGTGGAACACATCATGAACTTTAGAGACTCTTGCTGATGTTTCTAAATGGTAAGGTATAACTCCAATTTCCTCTATAATTTCAAAATAGCTGATGTACCTATGACTTAATTTACCCTTCTTAATGAATCATATAATACCCTTCAATGGATATATCTTTATGAAAATATTATCACCCATATGAAATTCTAAATCTTTTCTTCGGCTATCAGCATAGATCTTTTTCCTACATCGAGCTATTTTTATATGGGCCAAAATCATTTTTAATTTTTCATTAATTTCCTCAACAATTTTTACACCTAAGAGTTTCATTCACCAACTTCACGACAACAAGTTGGTGTACGACATCTCATTCCATATAACACTTCATATGGTTCAATTTTTATACAGGAATTGATGCAATTATTTTAGGGAAATTATTCAATAGGTAAATAATGATCCCACATACCATGATTGTCAAGAGAAAAATATCTCAACATGTATTATATGTTTTGAATAGGCCTCTTTAATTTTCCATCAGTCTGATGGTGGTAGGTAGTGCTCAAATGAAGCTCAGTTTCAAGGGACTTATGTAGAAATATGTAGAATTTTGATTTAAAACAATGATCATGTCAAAAACAATTGACAGGGCTTAAACATGTTGTATTTAAAATTCATTTATATATAGTCCTTCTAGAAATTCATTTGGTAAATCTTATCTTATAATAAGAAAATGTATTGAGTTAGATAAACGATCAATGATAACCCATATTGCATCATTTGTTCTACGAGTCTTTAGTATCCTCGTTAAAAATTCTATCATAACGTCAACTCATTTTTACACTGGTATAAAAAGAGGATGCATGAATCCTCTAGAATATTGTCCCCCAGCCTTCACCTATTAACAAACCAAACATCTCGAAACATAATCAGCAATCTCTCTCTTTATGTCTTCTCACAAAATATGATCATAAAAAAAATATATATCTTAGTTCCACTATGGTGTATATATAAATTAGATCTATGATCATTATCTATTAATTCTATCTTCAGTTTAGGTATTGCAGAAAATTAAAGACTCTCCCAAAATATCAATATACAATCATCCAATACAAATTCAATCATTTTATCATCATTCACAACTTTAATTTTTTTTTCAAAACTCCTCTTCATCAGATAGATAAATTTTTATCCATTCTCGTATAGAATGTTTTGAAACCATTTTAAAAAGTAGTTATGTGTAAAATTCAATGATAATTCCTATATCCATATTTTCTAGATCAATATAAATAGGCTTCCTTTAAACTCCCATTTTTTTTAGAACTCCTTGGTCTTTTATACTAAAAACATCTACCTCTTTATTATCCTTCCCAAGGAATTAGTGTAATGTAAACTAATAATCCATTAGTAGCTAAAGGAAACTAATTTGTCTCATGTTGAGTTTATTCTATGAGAAAATATATTTCAAACTCTTATGATCATTGTATTTGTCACATCTTTCACCGTAGAGAGTGTTTCACTAATTGTTTCGAGTAAAAATTACCCCTTCTATCTCCAGATCATCAATTTCATGGTTATGTTAATGAATTATTAATTACATTGATATATAATAAATTACCATATCATTCTGCATAAGGATACAATCGATTCCTTTTGATGACGCATCACTATAAATCACAAACCCATCATTCCTAAATGGTAGAGTCCTAAAAAGAGCATTGAAAAATCTTCTCATCAATTCATCAATTCATTTTCACACTATTTTTTCCAATTGAATTTATCCCATTTACATGTGATCTTGGATTACAGTTTTTCCAATTGGGTAAAATTCTAGATGAAATTTCGATAGTAATATGCTAAACCAATAAAACAGTGTACCTTGGATATACTCATCAGTGCTAGAAATTCTTGGATTTCTTTTTTCATTGTAGGATCAATAGAGATTACATCAATTGAGACAATATGGAAAAGATATTGAATTCCATGATTCCATATTTCACAATTTCTAAACATCCCAAATTGTTCATTTATTATAAGAGTCTTTAGAACAATCCACATGTATTTTTCAGGGTCTTCATAGAATTTGGAATATGAAAATATATCATCAATAAATACAATGAAGGCATCATCACGATAATACTTAGACACTCTTATATTTAAATCAATGAAAACATAGGGTGCATTAGTAAATCAAAATGGAATTATCGTATATTTGTAATGACCATACCTCAATTGGAATACTATGTTTGGAATATCATCCTTTTTAGACATAATTGATTAAATCCCAAACGAAGGTCAATTTTTGAGAAATATTGATCGCCGTATTTCGATCAAATAAATCATTAATTAAAGGTAGGGGAATGTTTTTTTATTTTACTAGCATTTATTTCAATATTTTCAATGTATATCCTCATTGGTCTATCAATCTTCAAAACAAAAATAATTGGGGATCCACATGGAGAAACACTATGGAAAATAAATTCCTTATTAATCAAATCCTCTAGATGTTTTTGTAGCTCTACTAATTCTATAGTGGCTATTCTATATGGAGCCATTGATATTGGTCTTTCAATAGAGATTTAATCAATAGAAACTCATCTTCATTCTCTGGGGGTGTCTAGAAAATGCTTTAGGAAAAACATCAATGTATTCCTTTACAATAGGTACATCCTCTATTCTAATATTTATTTATTCATCCCTATATGTTATTTATTCTACCTCCACTAGAATATCATTCAGTGACGCTACTATGTGTAGATATTGATAAAATTCATTTGATGATGATTTTGTTAAATAGACAATGGATTCTACATCATCCTCACAAATTATAACTTCCTTCTTCTTAAAATAAATATTCTCACAATTATTTGATAACCTATCCATACCGAGTATTATATTAATTTTGACGATATGTATAATAATAATGTCATCAGATGATTCACTTTTATATTCCATAATGCGAACTGCCTCACATATCTTTGTTTCAATGAGTCATCCCTTGGTGGTTTTGACTCAGAAATCACTTTTAAAAGTGAATTGGATATATCTAATTTTTTATCCAAACTAGGATGACATAAAGGAATGTGAGGACCAAAATAAAATATATATTTTCAATAATTTTTTTAGATGATTAATTTACCTTCCACAACATCATTATAATTTCAACCTTCATAGATGTGATCTCAAAAACATAGCCTTGCGCCCTTGTACATTTCTGAGGTAATCTTCCCTAATGCTTAGGAAAATAATTCTGAAAATGACCCATTTCATTACACATGTTTCATTGAAAATTGAATGCTTCTTTATTTTCCTTTAAATCATGAGATTTTTGGACTTTCCCTCTACAATTTCAACAAACTCATATCCCATTTTGGAATGTACTTGGATGTTTCATCCAAAAATTTCTTTATGGTAGAAAGTCATCTTTTCTCCCTCATCCCATAATTTTCAATCACATAGTGTTCAATAGATCTCTTCATATTTATATTACATTTAAATTCATAATATATAGAGTATTACTTCTCGATCATGATAGCCCATGAAACTATATCTTCATATGATGAATATGATTTTGAGACCAATTCCCATCAAAGGAATGGTTTCAACTTATAAAATAATAAATCAATATTAGTTCTTGGGTTACATATGTAGTTTACAACATGACTTTCTATCCTTGTGAGGTTAGCCTCACACTTGGAAAAATTCACATCCAATTTTTTCAATAGAATCATAAATTGCCTTTCTATTTCAGATCATTATTCATGAGGAATGTATTTTTCTAGGAAATTTTATTTAAACCCTCCCCATTCCAAATTTTAAATTACTCAAACTCCTTTGTGTTTTTTATTAAGGACTACCATTATCCACATCTCATGAGGAATGATAAACTACCAATATAGTCATTTCCCTTACATTATTCAACAAATCAAGAAACATTTTCTCTATTGAACTTATTCGTTGTGTAACTACAAATGGATTAGTAGTCCCATTTAATGTTGGAGTTTATTTTCTAGCAAAGTTTTCTAACATTTATCATCTATGTTGTAGATTAGGGTTCCCCATATGGGTAAGGATATTATCCATAACATGAGTATGTTGTCCTAGTTTGGTTATACAGTTTACAACAACATTTGTGTCACCAACTTTACTATCATTATCTTTCATAGGAGGGAAATCCCATGGGGATTACTTACTTTGATACAATTTCTATCTGTACCACTAGGCACCATTTATAAACAATGGAATACACTAGATTATGTTATGAATCTTAATGTTTAATTCCAAACTAATAAAAAAAATAAATTTAGATATATTTGCATATCTAATCCATAATCATATACATGATTCTTTGAGGACAAATTTATTAATAATTACTCATAATTTTTTTAAATAAAATATGAATTATCCTAAGAATATCCTCTGAGATTGTCAAACTAGGTGAACAGTAAGGCTCATTTTCATGTACCTTTTTACCACGAGTCACACTCTGAACACTTTGTCCGAGTTTTCACCCATAGGCACATATTTTATATAACCAAATCCACTTGTAGTGTTAATACATGGATTTTTTTAAATTATTACACACAAAATATCTATATTATAAATATTTATGTATGTTCTTCTATACATGTCCTCAAAGACTATCTTAGGGTGATGTCGGCTATTCAAGGTTATTTTATAAATATTGTTTTCAGTGTTTTTACTAAACATACTTTGATTTATAGTGTAACACCTCAACCCTAGTTAACCTAATTTTTGGAATTATTTTATTACATTGGTATGATCACATGTAACAAAAATCCTAAATAACTAATTGATTTAGAAGAAGTAGAAATACTAGATACAGACATTGGTTTTACATTACATAATGAAATGAAAACCAATATATTATACCAAGTGAAAACTCTCATATCCATTAAAATATAATTTTATTTCAACCATAATATAATTCTTATGATCCTGGGTAAAATGAACCATATGAAAGGGATGAGTTCGTATACACGTTTTGGATAAAGAATAGAGGGAAATCTATCATAAATAATCATAATCATTTATAGAAAGGCATAAGAATAAAAAACAAGACATTTAAACATATTCTGTAGCATAATATATTAATAATAAATCAAATAATTCCATTTAAACATTCACATAGATAATCTACTTGTCCAATATTCATAGGCAATAACAATAACGAATCCCATAACAATGAAATGCATAATGTCGAACATCATAACCATACCTTCAACGCCTCATTCCAAGACCAATAACAGACCATTAAGATCTTGTGTAAAGATACTATTTTGTCCAATGAGACCTACTGATACCTCGAGGGGCTATAGAGGCCCCTACCTACTGATTAATATGTCTAATACATTCCCAATTTGATAAGGGTGAAACATAACATAAACATTTGAAATAAAACTAGCAAATGAAATGTTAATAATTTTACCATAAACTATGAATGGTATCAATATATCACATCCACTTTCAAACATATCATTAAAAATTAAATAAATTATTTTCAATTAATCATAAAATACAATAAATAATGTTTACATAGTTGAAATAATCTGACAAATTCATTAATACTTTTTGATAGAAATATCAATTTTTACTTTGAAATATTTTAAAAGACATGAATTTATAAACGAAATAATTATTTTGAAAATAACATTATATTATTTAAAGAGAAGATTCAAAATATTATTATGACATAACAGAGGAAAAATACTCTCACTCCATATATGTTAAAACACATTCTTTCATTAATTGTTTAAAAAGGTCACAAAGTACCTTTTTCAAAAATGACAGAAATAATCAATTCAAAATGTTTTATAAAACTATAAAAATTGATATAAATGAATTTTAACAATTTTATAGGGTTATAAAAAATATTATGAAATTTATTTTTACGAATCATGGACATGGACAATAAATATTTCCCAATAAATAATTAAATATAAACAACTTCACGTAATAATGAGATTGCAGAATTAAATGATACTTTATAGTTTCCATTAGTAAAGGGTGAGTTAGACAACATTATAATGGTAATAACATGTGATTAAATTATACCGTGCTCAAATAAATATTTATGATATCATATATTATACACTTATATCATTTTGGTAATAATATTTTAGTATTACCATTGTTTCGATTGTTAACTACTTCTCTTTCCCATTCCATTTTTTTCATGTATGTCATGTTTGTTTTTTATAGGATATATTAAATTCATATCCAAAATTATGTTAAGTTAAAAATTATTATTTTTACACCTCATTTAAATTTTATAATCATTATTTAATGGTTAACATGAAGAATGAATCTCAACATCTTTTGGGGATGGTAGGTGGTACGTATGTAGGAGCGATAACATCGTTCCATTAATGGTTAAATGGTATGGAATTGGATGGTATATTAATTATATAGAATCATTATAAAGTTATATTAATTATTTATATCTATTATAATCATCATCATATCCATCAAAATAATTAATTGTGGAATAAAAAATTACACCACGAAGTGCTGATTGTAAGGCGTATGTACGCACACATAGTGTTATTTTTATTCCTATAATAGATAAAATGAGAAATATGGTTTTCCAATGATTATAATAACATATATGTATATGGATTATACTACAGTTATTATTTTTATATAGAAACAATGTATATAGAACAAGTGTAAGAAGAAAAGAACGTTGAAAGTGATGATAAAACTACTACCTCTTTTTTATGGTCTACTTCTGGTTATCACAAAAGGACTCCTTGTAATGGATTTCTTCCAAAATGAATCCTCTATGATTATGCGAGGGATATTGGGAGAAGAATTTGGTAGGGTTTCAACAAGCCAAATTTCATTGGAGGTGTGAATTAAGGATAAGTAGAAGTGAACTTTTATAATCGACGTGAGGGGACTAATAGGAAGATCTTAAAATATTAATTTATTATAAATTGATTTTTTGTTTAGAATACCTCCAAAGTAATTCATATCAAGTATAAGATGAGGATGGGTCGATTTAATATCATAAGATGAATTGTATACATGTTTGGGTCCTCAAATGAACCATATATTTGAGGTTTAACCCTTATTTAAGCAATTTCATCTAAATGTGTCGTCTTATATTTTTACATTATTGGATTAATATAGTTATAATAAAATTCCAAAATAACCCCAATTGAATCATTAATTAAAAAATTAATTTTATCATAGTTATTTCAATGAAATTTATATTTTTAGGTATTAAATATCAATTTATTATATATTATTTATTTTAAAGTATCAATTATTACAATTTCAATACTATTCAAAATATTCAATTTTACAAATCTCAAAAAAACATGGTAGCATTGTTCAAACACTACCAAAATATCACAAAAATTTAAATTTTATCGATATAATTTTTGATTGTCCTTTATTTAATCATGTTATATTTATTTTAATATATTTAATATCTTTTAATTTATTCTTCTTTTAATTATTCAATTACTAAATCCATATTGTTTCAATATTGAATTTAAATAATTAATTCGTAAAACTAAAACAAATTATATATATAATTATATTTTCTTTCTAAAGACTATTTATTTCTGAATTTAACTGATTTATATCCCAATATAAAAAATGGTATGTGTATTAATACTTGAATATGACATTTTTAACTCTTCTCTAAATAAAAAGTAATAAATGTCTTAATCTAATACAAGTGGCTTACTAAATATCATAATTTAGACCTAATTATAATTTTTGTCGAAACACACTAAATTAATGAACTTAGTACATGTTTTAGGGTAAAATTATATTATTATAATAATAATTTTAACTTTAATTACTATATTTACCATCAATTGTGAAAAATAATATCCAAAGTTACTATCCACCAAAAATTATTTTGATCTTATTATACCAAATTTATCATAATTATTACAGGCATATATATCGATTTTTTGAAATTCAATTCACAGAAGAGGTATAATAATGTTTAATTCAAATCTCATTGATGTGGCAAGAAGACGGGTAAAAGAGACGTTCAAAAGTTTAATAAATATTCCTATATGATTCCATTATAAAATGATCACATGGAACTATATTTGATGAATATATGTATTATTTATCAAATTTTAATTTTATAATAAATTTAATGTCAGAAAACTGTTTCATTGAATTAGTTATTTAACAATAATGAAGTATTTTTCACTATTATTCATAAAAATAAATATTTTAGACAATTACCGAAATTCCACCCTTAGATAATTTTGGTATTCAAATTTCAAAAATGAAGTCTATTTTGATAAATAATATAAATAAATTTCATAATTTTGTTAATAATAATCATAACCTCTTTTTAATTGGCTAGTTTGAAATGTCATGGTGTGCTAAAAATCGATGTTTTCTATAGTATAATCTATTGAATATTTTAAAAGGAAGCGTACCAGGGATTCATGGGGTGTTACACAAATTTGATGAGATATATATGGAGAGATATAAAGAGAATAAGTATAGAAATAGATAACATAACAAGTTACTAATGTCTCTCCATTGAAGATCAAGAAGGATGGAATAAAGGATTTCTCGATGGGATAATCATATAATTTGGAATTTTTGGATGATAAAAACCATTATAAAGGTTTAAAAGTTGTTGGTGATGAAAATATCTTCGATTTAGTTCATAAATTAGTGGAAATTATGTTGTGGGTTGTGTGTGGAATATCACTATGATGTGGAGGTTATGAAGGAAACCATGATTCTGATGTGGATATCGCGGATGGGGTGGTAGAAATAAAGGATAAATGATGTTCCTTTGTATATTATTGGAGGCGTATTTTACAATTTTACCCCTCACTGTCTATGTTTACATTTTGAAATCATTTTTATAATAAATTTATGGGACCAAGGAGTTCTTCCATGGTCTTTACTATTATTGTATGTGTAACATACCAGGTAAATAAAGAATAATACATATTTCATATTTATTAATATTTAGGAATTAAATATTAATTCTACTTTAAATTGGTTGATATGTTCGATAGTGTAGCCAATACACAACAATGAGTTTCTTTGAAAACATACATTGCACACTAATAATATAATATTATTATTTTAAATGTTAGTTAACTCCTAGCCATTGTATTGGAGGGAATGAAAAAAACTAACTACAGTATGATTATACATGTTTGTTAAATGTATTTACATTTAACCAATAAAAGTTAGAGGCTTAAAATGTGAATGAATCTAATTTTAAGCATAATTTACATTAAAAGGCCGTTTTCGCCTTTTAATGGAGAACCCTTGTTAAATATAATTTTGGTCACTTTAATATATTATATTTGACCAAATAAAATCATTCTTTAGAATGGGGACATCAAATTTTACTTTGTGTAAATTTGTGGAATTTTTCTGATAATGTTCATTTTCAAATGAATAGTGAAAAATATTGTATTTTAATTCAAAATTGTGTTTTAATATAATTTATTTATATGGTTAGATTATCTTTTTAATTGGTTTTAAAGAGTAATTAGAATATATTTTTACCATTTAATCCAATTATGGTCATTGGAATTAATTTCACTTTGAAATTGGACATAAACAAGTGTCAATCTTTTTATAATTATTGTTTCTTAAAAACATGCTATTTATTTTAACAAAAGGAATTAATTTTAAAGTAATTAATTCTACTTCTATGTATTGAATTTAGCAAAATAGAAATCACTTTTGAATTTTTTAATATCAAATAAATCTTAGGCTGAATTTTTGTTATATTTCTGAAAAACTTCTATTTTTGATGAATAGTGAAATCACTTGGTTAAAAAAACTGACTTTTTCATTTAAATGAAAATTTACCATTTCTGTGGATTGAATTTAGAAAATTCAACATACATGGTTGTTATAGAGAAGTAAAATTTGGTTCAATAAGATGAAAATAAATTTTGGTGAATAGTAACTTTTTGACTTTTGTTTAACGCGGTTATAGGTAAATAGGGTAATTCAAGGTAAAAATAATATTGTAATAATTCAAAATTACCTTAACACCTGTCAAAAACTTATTGGATGAGTAATGGACGACGACGTGCATCTTTGGGTCTATTTTGGTACCCCATGGAGCCACTTATTAAAGATAATGACATTTTAGGTTAATTAATTTAATGTAAAGGCAAAAATGACATAAACAAAAATCTTTTAATAAATTAATTTTTATATGGTGTTATATAGATTATATTCTGGACTATAAATATTAATTTTAATGATAAAAATATTTCCTACATCATGTTATTTTTTTATAATTTTTAGACATCACAAAAATTATATTAGTTACGACATGATAATGATATAGTATTTACCTCATTAATAAAAGATTTAAATAAATAAGATCATAAATATTAAAATAACATTCAAAACCTGTCCAATATATATTGGATGATATTATTTTGACTATGAGTTTTCTTATCTTCAAAATTAACGATTTTTGGATCATTAGAGACAGAATATAATTATATAATAAAATAATATTACCACTCTATCCTAAAGATCCCCTCCTCCCCTTATAAAGGGATACCACTTCTAACCAATTGCTCACACCTCTCAATCCATTTGGATCATCCAAACTCGGACAAATTAAGCTTTATACATCCCTCCAATCATCCTAGAAGACTTAACTTAGGCATAAGAAACTTCATAAAGTCCTTTGGTTAAAACCAAAGGGAGTTACCCAAATTAAAGGTAATAGTTTCTCTTAAATTGTTTTCTTTTAATTTACTTCTAAAACCCCTAAAATCATTTTATTCCTTTATTTTGTAACAAAAACATTTTCCTCAATATACTAGGATATTTTTATGAGAAGTAACCAAACTAAAATTACACACAACTCCATCTAATGGGTGAAGAACATAATGTTTCAGTGGATTGTAAACTAAAGCGTCACGAAACGATGATTGTTCCAATATCTCCAAACACCTCTCATGGTGGCCATTAAGATGGAACTTTATTTATATATGATATATATTATGTTTATGTACTCTTTATTACTATATATGTTTCAATTTATATAAATACTTTATGGTTTCCATAGTGGGTAAATATGATAATCTCATTAGAGGAAGTGTGGACTAACGCCCCCTCAAAGTGATTTGACTCGTTAATACCTTATGTGGGACATATAAAGGATGGAGTTAATAATATTTTATATGAGATTATACTAGAATTATAATATAAATATTATATAAATAACATATTTTATTGGTAAATTTCATTTAATTTCCATTAATTCTTTGTTTTAGGGGTTTCTCATTCATTTCTAGACGAAAGGGTGAGTTTTCATGATTTGGGCCAAATCGAGAGCCCATTTCCTGATTTAAAAATCGATTTTGATTATTTTATAACTATTTCATTTTTAAATATTTTTCACAAATTGCACTTCCAAAATATCCTGCACTGACCTTTTAACACCAAAAATGAAATTTAGACCCCTTAAGAATCCAAAACAATGGGGTATTTGGGTTTTTATTTAAGAATTGGGCCAACCCGAAAGCCCATTTTCCAGTTTTAAATTGTTTCATTAATATTTTAATATACTATTCATTATAATTAATTTTTTTGTGATTCCACCTTCATCTAGACCTTATGAAGCCCATGCGCGCTCCCATTTCCTTTCCCCCCATCCTTGGAGTTCTTTGAAATCGAAAATTAGGGAAGAACTTCATAGGGTGTCTCAAATCGGCCCAAATTGAATAGGTAAATTCATCCCTTCTTAACTCTCTCAATTATTACTCTTTTCCTTCAATTCTAGTTCCTAAATGACCTCATAAATCTGGATCGAAAAACCCCTAAATTTTGGATGTTTTCAATTTGAGATACTGTTGTTTTGAAGTGATTACTTCAGGATACTTCAAGTAAGTGAGTCCATTTCTTTCCTCTTTCAAATTGCTTAGGGTTTCATTTATTTTTATTAGGGTTTATTCCCTCTTCATTGAAGTAACAAATGTCCAGGGGGTAGGGTTTCTGACCTAAGTTTTAACTAGGGTTTTTCTTTTCCAATTCTTGTGGTTTTAGGTTTGATCTAAGTCCCTCTTAGGGCGGCAGTGGTGCGATTTCATTTTCGCCAAAGGATTAAAGGTTTTACCTAATTTGGTAGGTGATTCCATATGTATGAAATCTTTGTGAATTTAATTTCTGTTATTATGAAATTTTCATGTTCATTTAATTTTATGGTTGCTTCAAAAAATATTTTTAGTGGTTTTTGTAATGCAAATGAATTTTTAATGCCAATTTTAAGTGAAATTGGGGGTTTTCATGGAAGTATCTTGTTTGTTCTTTTGGGGCTTCCCTATAACTACTTATTTTATTTTATTAGGATTTAATTAGGCTGAAAATAATTTTTTTAATTTTTATCCTTTCTATTTGTTGCTGTTAAAGTTGATTTTAATGGTGTTGTAGAACTTGTGAACATTAAGTGTCATGTTTGTTTAAAAATGGATTTTTTCCAAATATTACATTTCTTGGTTCACATGGGGCTACTCTAAAATTGATTTTTTTGGTTTAATTAAAATTTATAAGGCTGAAGTTTCTGTTTTGGAAACTTATAGGTGTTTATATATTGTGAAAAATGGGGTTTTCAGGGAGTGTTGGGTGCAAAACAATGCGGGTTATTGAGAAATTGTTTTATGGAAAATATAATAGTTTAGTTGTGTGTTTTAAATAGTATAAAGTATGTATAGCTACTTTATTGTTTCTAAGTTAATAGTATTGGTGTTTTTATATGAAAATAGATGCATGTGGCATGCTGAATCTTTTTGATCACAAAGGGGGAATCCCAGGTACCTAGGTGGGACGGATGTGTACTAGTACGGCTACTGGATTAGATGGGGTTTTTCCCTGTTTCACCTAGAATTTGGATAATGTAACTCTAACTAAACTATTTGGTTTATTATTGGGGACAAATAGGTTATGGGTATGTTCCCTACTAGTGGCTCGTTCATGAGAAAAAATTATACTATGGTTACATTACACTGAGATATGAGGTACATGGGGGCTGAGACTATCTAGTGCCTAGGGGTGTTGTCGATTTTGTTTCTCATTGTGTCTGTGATATTTTCCATTTTATTTGGGTGTTTTTATCATTACTTTATAGTATCTAACATATAAATTTAAATGTCTGAACATTTTAAATTTTTATCTTGAAAACTGTTTTCAATTGAATGTTGCATTTCTTGGATTTTATCACTGTGTTTCTTTGCGTACAAAAACTGATTGATTTTTCACAATATATTTCATATTATTTGGAATCATTGGGTGGTATTCTATTGGTATTAGAATCAAACCCTACTTACACACCTTGGTTGTAAGTAGACTTGGTTATGTTTGACTCAAGTAGAGGAAAGGCCAAGGGTGATGGCAGTTCAGGGTGTTAGTCCCCATCGCTGGGGCGGAGTTGTGGAGACGGCTTGCGGGTGATGACCCCCTTGTCGTGTGGAGTTCTTGGGGGGGGGTCTTGATATTTTAATTATTTTTATTTGGAAAACTTGTAGTGTCTTTAAACAAATGTATTCAGATCTGGTTTTGTTAAGAATTGTATAGCATAAAAATTTCAGATTCTTATTATTGATTGTTTTTTTTATGTTATATGCTTTCATATTTGGGTAAATCGTTCCAAAACTAGATGTTTTTGATACCCGGGCAGTTGTTCTAGCCCTTGGGGATAGGGAACACCCTTTGGGGCTTAGCACGGGCTGGGTTTGGTGCCGGTAACAGTGGCGACCAGATCTGATTTTTGACAAAATAATATCAAAGAAGGTTATAGTTTTTGCGTTATATTGCTATTTTGGGATGAGTCGGGATAGAAAAGAGATAGGACTGCCAGGGATCAGGGTTTTGGTTGTGTGTAGGGTGCTTGGCCCGCACCTCTCATGGAAGACCTTGAGTCAATAGGGGATGTTGGAATTTACGGATTGACTTCACTTCCAGGTGAGACGTGTGGGATGAAAACCACATGTGGACATCAGGCGGATGTGGAGTAGTTGTTTATTTTATTACTGAAATGTGTTTAGTTTATTTATATTTGATTTATTTGATTAAAATTTTCTGAATTGTGGTATTGACTATTATTTTGTGAGAGTTTCATTTTGTAGCAACATGCCTCCCCAGAAAGCTCCCACGCGCCCACAGGAGGAAGATGGAGAGAGTTCTCACACACCGATTGATCAGAGGCTCATGGAGGCTATGGTTCAGGCTATCCATGCTTTGGGATAGGGACCAACTCCTTCTCCTATTCCTGTTTGGGTAGAAGAGATAGGTCCTAGAAAATATAATGCTCAGGAGTTTCTGAAAAACAAGCTTCTGACTTTCCGAGGTAGCTAAGAACCCCAGGATGTAGAGGAATGGCTCGAGAAGATCGAGTGTATGTTTGAGTTCATGGAAACACCCGTGGAGCTCAGGGTGAAGTGTGACTCCTTTCTATTAGAGGGTCCCAGCCATAAGTGGTGGGAGTCTGTGCTTCAGACTGGGAATAATGAGAAGATGCATGGGGGAGATTTCAAGGTTGTCTTCAATGAACAGTTACTTCCCTAAGGTGTTGGCTTATGCTGGGTCCAGAGAGTTCATGGACCTAGTTTAGGAGAATCTCTCTATGATGGAGTAAGCCAACAGTTTCGATGAGTTGGTTCGGTATGCTCCAGAAATCGTCTCTAATGAGCAGGTGAAGGCCCAGAGGTTTGAAAAAGGCTTACGACTATAGATATACTTCCAGCTGTTCTTATTTAAGTTGAGAACCTATGCTAAGGTCATTGATGGGGCGTGAATGGTGGAGATTAATAAGAAAGGAAGAGTTGGTTTCTTTCGTTCAGTATGAGTAGTGGGAAGTGGCAGATCCTTAGAGAAGAAAAGGAAGCGAGAGGATCAGGTGAAGAAAGGACTAGGTAGTTCAGTCCACTCTTCCCGGCAGTTTTCTTCTATAGCTTCTGATGTGAGATCGGTCGTGTGCCACCAATGTGGGAAGCCAAGTCATATCTGACCAGCATGTCCACTTCTTCAAAGGCCTTGTTACCAGAGTAGGGAAGTGTTATATTCTAGTTATATTTGATCGTTCTAGAGGATGTTCTTTCCCCTGACGGTTTACTACCTCATGTAGTGAATGAGTTTCCAGAGGTATTCCCAGATGATTTTTCAGGTTTTCTCCCAGAGCGGGATGTGGAGTTTTTGATTGATCTGGAACTGGGAACACAGATGATATCTCTTCCCACTTATCGCATGGCCCCCACCGAGCTGAGGTAATTAAAGATACAGCTGGATGAATTACAATCCAAATGATTCATTCTCCTGAGCGTCTATCCTTGGGCCACTCCTGTGTTGTTCGCGAAAAAGGCTGATGGATCCCTCTGGTTGTGCATTGACTACCAGAAGCTGAATAAGGTAACAATTAAAAACAAATACCATTTTCCTAGAATATATGATTTGTTTGATCAGTTTATGGGGGCAAAGTGGTTATCATAGATAGACTTGTGCTCAGGGTATCATCAACTCAGGGTGAAGGAGTCAGATATCCCAAAGACAGCCTTCTGAAGAAAGTATGGCCACTTTGAGTAATTGGTCATTCCCTTCTGATTGACCAATTCTCTAGTGGTATTTATGGAACTTATGAATAGGGTGTTCCATCAGTACCTGGATTCCTTTTTGGTGGTGTTCTTGGATGACATTCTGGTATACTCTGGCTCTGAGGAGGAACACGAACATCACTTGAGGAACGTTTTCGGCACTTTACGTGATCACTGCCTCTGTGAAATGTTTTCAATGTGCACATTCTGGATCCAAGAGGTCAATGTTCTTGGGCATGTGATCTCTGAGTAGGGGGTTTCAGTGGAACCTGAAAAGATTAATGCGGTTATGTCAGGGGAGAAGCCAAACAATTTGTTTGAGATCAGAAGTTTCCTTGGCCTGGCTGGTTGTTACATGAGATTCTTTCGGGATTTCTCTCAGCTTGCTTCACTGATGATAGAGCTCACCCAGAAAGGGGTGAATTTTGTATGGGGTCCAGAATGTCAGGAATCATTCGAGGAGCTGAAGAGGTGGTTGACTACTACCCCCGTACTGATTTTTCCAGAGGCTGGAAAGGGTTATGTGGTCTATTGTGATGCTCAGGTTTGGTTCATGGGTGCGTGATTATGCAGGATGATCACATGGTGGCATATGGCTCTCGCTAACTACGACCACATGAAAAGAACTATCCAACCCATGAGTTGGAATTGGCATTGGTGATGCATGATTTGAAGACTTTGCATCAATACCTATTTAGAGAGAAGTTTGTGGTCTACTCTGATCACAAAATCTGGGCCAATATCTTCTCACAGAAGGACCTCAACATGAGGAAATGTCATTGGAAAGAGTACATGAAGGGGTTTGACTTTGACATTGTCTATACCCCAGGAAAGGGTAATGTTGTGGCTGACTCTTTGAATAGAAGAGTTATAGTTTAAGATTTAAGGAATTCCATTGATGAGTGTACATTGATGGGTCTCTTTTACCAGATGCATGTAGATAACAGGGAACACAATGGAGGGGCATTCATGGCGAGCATCTAGTTGACTCCTTCATTGTTTGAGTTTATTCAGGATGAACAACCCAGTGATGAGATTTTTCAGTGGTCGAAGTAGTTTCTACATGGTGGGGAGAAATCCCTTGATTGGTCGTCATCTCCTGGGGGAATCTTGTGCTTCAAGGGCCATTCAGTAGAGCCGTTATCTCTACAGAAGGTGGTGATGCAAGATAGCCACCAATCTTAGTGGGCTATCCATCCGGGTGCACTAAGATGTATTATGATGTCCGTCAGCAGTTTTGGTGGCCTGATATGAGATGGGACATAACAGACATTGTGTCGAGATGCTACACATGACAGCAGGTGAAAGCAGAGCACCAAAGGCCCTCCGGTTTACTCCAACGACTACCCATTTCTACCTGGAAGTGGGACGAGGTTGCCATGGACTTCATTGTTTTCTTACCTCGTACACCCCAAGGTAAGAATTTTATTTGGGCAGTGATTGATCGTTTGACCAAATCAGCCCACTTCATTCCGATAAAAGATATAACTAAAGTGGATGAGTTGGGCCATTTGTATCTTCCGGAATTGGTGCGACTTTATGGCGTACCATCAGACGTTTTCTCAGATAGTGACCCCCGATTCACTTCTTGATTTTGGGAAGGCCTTCAGAAGGCCTTGGGGTCCCATATTAAAATGAGCACAACATAGCATCCTCAGACAGATGGTCAGACAGAGCAGGTGAATCAGATTTTGTAGGACATGCTCCATGCATGTGTCCTAGACTTTGGAGGTTCCTGAGATACCCATTTTGGATTGGTTGAGTTTTATTATAATAACAGTTACCAATCCTCAATTCGAATGTATCCTTTTGAGGTGCTCTATGGTCGTCCTTGTTGGTCCCCCCATGTGTTGGGCTGAGGTAGGTGGGAACTCACTACTGGGGCCAAGTATGGTGCAGGAGACATTTGAGAAGGTAAAATTAATTAGGCAACGTTTATTGATAGATTAGAGTTGTCATAAATCATATGATGACCGGAGGCATAGAGACCTATAGTTTTTTGTAGGTGATCGGTTATTCTTGAAATTTGATCATTGTCTGGGCCATCGTCGATTTGGGAGGCTAGGGAAGTTGATGCCATGGTATATTGGCCCATTTGAGATCACTGAGCATATTAGAAATGTGGTATACAATTTTTCCTTACCTTATATGTTTATGTCCATCCATGACGTCTTCCATGTCTCCCAGTGGATGAAATACAACCCAAATCCATCCCATGTGCTGCGTTGGGAGGAACTGGAGATTGTGCCTAACTTGTTAGTTTTTGAGTAACCAGTGCAAATAGTGGAATCCCAAGAGAAGGTTCTTTGAGGGTGGTCTATTCTTCTGGTTTGGATTCATTGGCCGCATGGTAATGATACATTTGAGACAAGGGATCAGAAGTCATGGGTTGATAAAGATTATCCGTTCTGGTTTTCTGATCAAGCATCATGTTGACTTTACAGGAAGGAATGTTTTTATAGTGGGGATAATTGTCACATATATAACTTATTTTAAAGTTAAATTTAATTTAATTTCCATTAATTCTTTGTTTTATGGATTTCCCATTCATTTTTGGTGGAAAGGGCGAGTTTTCATGATTTTGGCCAAATCGAGAGCCCATTTCCAGATTTAAAAACCGATTTTGATTATTTTATAAATATTTCATTTTTATATATTTTCCACCAATTCCACTTCCAAAATATCCTCCACTCACCTTTTAACACCAAAAATGCAATTTGGACCCCTTAAGAATCCATAACAATGAGGTATTTGGGTTTTTATTTAAGAATTGGGCCAACCCAAAAGCCCATTTTCCATTTTTAAATTGTTTATTTAATTTTTTTAATATCATATTAATTATAATGATTTCTTCGGTGATTCTACCTCCCTCTAGTACCTATGATGCCCATGCGCGCTCTCATTTCCTTTCCCCCCTTCCTTGGAGATCTTTGATATCACGAATTAGGGCAGAACTTCATAGGGTGTCTCAAATCGGCCAGAATTGAAGAGGTTACTTCATACCTTCTTAACTCTATTAATTATTACTCTTTTCCCTCCATTCCAGTTCATAAAATACCTAAAAAATCTAGTTCGAACAATTCCTGAATTGTGGATGTTTTCAATTTTATCTACTGTTGTTTTGGAGTGATTAATTCAGGATACTTAAATTATGTGAGTCCATTTCTTTCCACATTCAAATTTCCTAGGGTTTCATTTGTTTTTATTTGGGTTTATTCCCTCTTAATTGAATTCCCAAATGACCAGGGTGTAGGGTTTTGAACCTAAGGTTTAACTTTGGGTTTTATTTTCCAATTTGTGTGGTTTTAGGTCTGATCTAGGTCCCTCTTGGTGGGGAGGTGGTGTGATTTGATTTTCGCACAAAGGATTCAAGGTTTTAACTAATTTGGTAGGTGATTACATATGTATGCAATATATGTGAATTGACTTGATCTTTTTATGAAATTTTCATGTTCATTTAATTTTATGGTTTCTACAAAAAAATGTTTTAGTGGTTTTTGTAATGCAAATGAATTTTTAATGACAATTTTAGGTGAAATTGGGGGTTTTTCATGGAAGTCTCTTGTTTGTTCGTTGGGGGCTGCCCTATTATTACTTATTTTATTTTATTGAGATGTACTGGGGTAGAAAATATTGTTTTGAATGTTTATCCTTTTTTTTCTTTAAAATTTGTTTTTAATTGTGTTGTGGAACTTGTGAACTTTATGTGTCAGGTTTGTTTAAAAATGGAAGTTTTACAAAGATTACATTTCTGGGTTCACATGGGGCTGCCCTGAAATTGGTTTTTTTGGTTTAATTGAAATGTATAAGGCTGAATTTTTTATTTTTTTAACTTATAGGTTTCCATATAGTGTACAAAATGAGGTTTTCTGGGAGTGTTGGGTGCAAAACAATGCGGGTTTTGAGAAATTATTTTATGGAAAATCGAAGTGTTTCGATGTGTGTTTTAAATAGTATAAAGTATGTACAGCTACTGTATTGTTTGTAAGTTACCAGTATTGGTGTTTTTATATGAAAATGGATGCATGTGG
Organism: Viscum album; assembly: GCA_963277665.1. Classification (NCBI taxonomy): domain Eukaryota; kingdom Viridiplantae; phylum Streptophyta; class Magnoliopsida; order Santalales; family Viscaceae; genus Viscum; species Viscum album. Next base: position 1,844,059,110 of record OY728120.1, read on the forward strand.
AATGCTGAATTGTTTTGAGCACAAAGGGGGAAGCTCGGGTACCTAGGTGGGGTTGATGTGTACAAGTATGAGTAGTGGATCAGATGTGATTTGTCCCTATTTCACCTAGAATTTGGATAAGGACAAGTCTAAAAAAACTATGTGGATGATGATTTAGGACCACCAGGTTATGGGTATTTTCCCTACTAGTTGCTCGTGCATGATAATGGATTTTATTATGGTTACTTTACACTGAGGTATGAGGTACATGAGGCCTAAGACTATCTAGTGCCTAGGGGTGTTCCCGATTTTGTTTCTCATTGTGTTTGTTATATTTTGCATTGTATTTGGGTGTTTTTGGATGTAATTTAAATTATATAACATGTTTATTTAAATGTGTTAACATTCTGAAAATTTTATCATGAAAAATGTTTTCAACTGAAAGTTGTATTTCTTGGATTTTATCACTGTCTTTCTTTGCGTACAAAAACAACTTGCCTTTTCACATTGTATTGCATCCTCTTTGGAATCATTGGGTGGTATCCTATTGGGATTATTCTCACACCCTACATAAACCCCTTGGGTGTAAGTAGAATTGGTTATGTTTGACTCAGGTAACAGAAAGACCAAGGATGATGGCAGTTCAAGGTGTTTGTTCCCATCGCTGGGGAGGAGTTGTGGAGACGACTTGTGGGGATGACCCCTTTGTCATGTGGAGTCCTTGGGGGTGTCTTTCTATTGTCATTATTTATATTTCGACCACTTGTAGTGTCTTTAAACAAATTTATTCATATCTGGTTTTGTTAAGAACTGTTTAACATGAAAATTTTAGATTCTTATTATTTATTGTTTTTTTATGTTTTATGTTTTCATACTCTGGTTTATCCTTCCCAAACAAGATTTTTTTGATACCCAGGCACTTTTTCCAGCATGTGGGGATAGGGAATGCCCTTCGGGCCCGGGCGTGGGTCAGGGTTGGTGTCGGTAATAGTGGCGACCATATCCGGTTCGTGACAATAACTATGTATCATTATGTTTTTAATTCCATTAAAATAATAAACAGAAATGGAAGTAGCGTTCATGCGTATGTACGGCTTACCATCTCCATGAACGGTGCATTTCATTTCTTACCTCAAAATGTTATGTAGTATTATAAATACATGTATATACTAGTTATATATGATTTATATGATATCTAAATCATTAATATCATTTCAGAGATAATGGACTATTGACCATAAGGAAACATTGTAATTATAACAAGTTCATTTTTGACTCAAGTTCCGAACATCGATAAAAAATACAGTATGAACACAAATAACTAACCAGTTGTTATGGAAATATAATAAGTGATATAAAATGATAAATAAACTTTTTCTTAATGATGTATACATTAAATTATGTTCATTATTTCGGAAGAACATGAATCATATGAGTCAAGTAGGACACGAGGTAAGGGATTTTCTTATCTCACTTTTAATTCCAATCAGATTTCCATTGTTCTCCACTTATTCATTTCATGTGGTATATTGTGTACTGAAATTTGATATATAATATCATGATTATCATTATATTTATGGTATTATGTGATTCATTTTGGGGTTATTAACTTTTTTTCATATGACTCAGTTGATTACAATGCGGTAAAGGGTTTCATATCAATTTTTATTCCCGTGAGATTCATGCTATATTGGCCACTATTTCAATTTGTGTGTTTTATGTATAGCCTTTGATTGTACTCTTTGTGTAATATAATTTCATTTACTAGTATCTATATCTTCATATTATGATCCTTCTTTCATGTGGCGTATGCTTTGTAGGTTAACAAATCTGTAAGGGAAGCTTTCACCCTCATCATTTTAAAAGACTTTTTTTGTTATGTATTTTAGTTTACATCTTATTATGTTGGGATATGTTCTACTATATCCTTTTTGATTTAAAATTTATTTCCAAGTGATGAGATATCCTTTTTATCTCATCAAATCATTTTTTGAATTTTAACGTGACACCGTTAGGCTATCAAATTTTTATAAGGGAACTTTTTAACCCAATTTCAATTCTTTGGGTTCAACATGTACTTCTTGAATTTTTCATCCTATAAATATGTGTGAATGAACTATTATTGTTTTAAACTCAATATACACTTATATTTGGGTTATTTTATACTTTTCACACATAATTATGTGATTGATTTATAATTAATTTAAAGATACTGTCTTTATAAGGGATTTCATCTCAGTTTAAATTTCCATTGATACTTAATTGTTGTTAGGCACCAATTCTCTATTATATAGTGTATATACTGCCCATTGAAATAATATATCATGAATATTTTCATTCTCATGATATTATAAAGTTCTAAATAAATGTTATTCCTCAATTATATTTATTCAAGCTTCTCTCTTTTTGTTAAAACACTCTTTAACTAAAATATCATTTTAAATGTTTTAATGGTTTATTCATCTAAATATTTATCATTAATGTCCATGTTTTAAAAATGGGTTTTAGGATATATTTATATGGACATTAATGTTTTCAAATGATAATTCATTTAAAAAATTCAAATTTGTATGTGACACTTTGCTTCAAAAATCCCTTTTTAAATGGTTTTGAAATTGATCTAACAAAGCATTGTTTTTTTCAATATCTTGATTTGATATATTTGTAGACGCCGGAAAAGTCCGTTGTTCCCAAACGAAGCTCCGGATGCGGAAAGCGAAGTGATATTTGGAGTCAGAGGCACGTTCCGGAGGGCCCGGAGGACTTGCGCGAAATTTCAGAGGTCCGCGCGCAAAGTTGAGTCGCGGCGTGCAATCCTCCCGGGATGCGCGTAATGCGCTGGGCCGGCGCGCTATTTTGCGCGCCCGTGGCCCGCGCGGCGCCCTTGCGCGCGGGGTCCGGATTCCGCGCCCTCAAAGGGAATTCCGCGCCCGAGACCGAATTCCGCGCCCGGGGTTGCCTATAAATATAAGGCGACCCCCGACGTTTTGAAGGTTGCTAGAATCCGAAGCGTCGCTCGTTCGCGCAATCCAACCCCTTCCGCGCGCAATGCCGATCTTCAGGTAACCTCCTTTCTTTTGCGCAATAGAGCCTTGGGGTTCGCCTTCGCGCGCAATCCCCTTGGCTCCTTTCCTTTGAATAATCCTTAACCCGAAGGCCTTTGCGCGCAAAAGAAGCCTCTTGCGCGCAATTGCCCCGGGTGCGCGCAATCCAACCCGATTGCGCGCACCCCCCATCTTCAAAGTGGCCATTCGTTAGAGAATGAGCCGTTGCCCCCGCGAGCTGTCCGAAGCCCGGTGCGCGCAATCTCAATCATCCACGCGCAAAGGGCTGGCCCAATTGCGCGCCAGCCCGCCGTTTTGCGCGCCGACCTGCTGTTTTGCGCGCAAAGCTCCTCTTTTGCGCGCAATCCGCCAGGGTCGCCCCCCTTGACCCCATGAGGGTACCCGCCCGCGTGGCGCCCGATGATTTTCATCCTGGGTGCCCGCACCGTGCGTTGTCTTTCCGTGCGACCCTCCAGGCTTGCGCGAAGTGACACGGACCCATCGGCGGCCACCGACATCCTGCACGACGTTAAACTGCATACGTCCAAGCTGCACGACGTTAAACTGCCTAGCATATCGTCCGCGCTGCAAGACGTTAAACTGCCAAGTGTTTTGTCCAGCATGACGTTAAACTGTACCACGTCCGCGCTGTAAGACGTTAAACTGCCAAGCACCTTCGTCCTCAACACACGACGTTAAACTGTACTTCGTCCGGCAAGACGTTAAACCGTCCGCTTCGTCCTCAACACACGACGTTAAACTGTACTTCGTCTGGCAAGACGTTAAACCGTCCGCATCACCCGATCCCGTGCCTCGCACGCAGGGTCCCCCCCGGTTTGGATGTGGCCCCCACCCGCTCGTCTCTGCAGGGATGTCGGGATTGCCCCTCTTTAGGGACGATTTAATGGGAGCGGCTTTTCCCTACGGGGGTAGGGTATTACAAACCCCTAGTTTCTTGTGGGGGGCTGCACATGTGTATCTCCATTGCGCTCCCCCACCGCCGAAGCCAGTAGAGGGTGTGACTGGGATCGAGGTGTCTCCTACTTTCGGTCCAAGTCCCTTCCAACTGAGTTTTGCCGCTCCCGGGCTGCCTCAAGTGCGTAAGTCCTGACAGAATGAACTACGTGGACTTTGATCCCTGTCTTCTAAACAGGGTACGTAGGAAGCCTCCCTGAGGTTCAAGCCCACCACCTGGTCCTCCCGGTCATATTCACGTCGGTTCGTCCATCAGTGGACCCCTCCAGGGTTCACGCTTGCGTCGATTCACCTATGAATCCGCCCCTGTGGGAGACTGCCCATGTGTATCTCCACTGTGCCTCCCCACAGCCCCTTTTTCCATTTCTCCTTTCATCGTCCAGCATGACGTGAAACTGTGATCCACCCGGCCGTTCCATCCCCCTCTGTGCGAGGTGGTTCGGTTCAATCCTCCGCCCGGCGGCCTCGACCCCTTCGTGAGTCGGCTTGCCGACGTCCAGCATGACGTTAAACTGTATACCCGAACTACGTTGACTTTGATCTGTGCTAACGCGCGGTACGTAGGAAGCCCCTACGGGGTCCCAGCTCTTCACTCCATCATCCATCCTGATCCTTACCCGAGCCGCCACATCCCGGTGGGGTCATGCCACTTCACTCCACTCCATATCACTTGGGAAGCCGCCCATGTGCTGGCCCCAGCGTCGGAGGTTCCCCGCAAGGGGTTCTGTCATCTGATCCACTTTTCGTGTTGATCAGTCCGATGCCGTCCCCGCTGGACGTTAAACTCGCGGCATACCCCGTGTTAAACATGGGAAGTTGAGGAAAACCTCAGGGGACACAGTTCCCCGCACCCAGTGCGGGATGCCTCAGGCCATCATGCCTTCGAGAAGCCCTATTAGGGACGGAAGAAAGACGTGCAGAGCCGCAGTGTTACGACACGCCCCCAGCACCCAGAGCCACCCAGGCCTCTCACCGCAGGTTGCTACCCCGACCAGACTCCTTGGAGCGTCCGGGCGGAAGCAGCGTAATTAACCGGTGTCCATGAAGTTATGGCACCGGGAACGAGATTCACGAGCATGTCTTAAATCTATGAGGGAGACCCGGATTAGGCGACAAGTTCCGAGGAGACGTCCAAGGAAGGAGGAGCCGACATCCCATCATCCCGGTTTCGATCAAGGAGCAGACGCCCCTGAATAAGGGACGGATGCCGCCCGCCTTTGGAAAGCGGGACTGCGGGACCACAAGCCGCGCGCCCATCCCCTCGGGTTGACGGGTGCACGCGCGAACGCGTCCTGGCGGAACAGCGTAACCCGACGCACATCCGCACCGAAACAGAAAAATGGTGAACCCGACGTGAATCTCTTCTCCTCGATACGAAGACCGATGGCTTTCAGAGGTGTTGGAAGACCGGCGTGTTTCCCGACCAAGCATTCAGTCTTACCCGCCAGGGGCTGGGGAAGGGACATCGGGCACTCCGTCTCGCAACGTCGAGGGCCTGGGTCCCTCCTCGGATCCGCCCGGTGATGGATGATTCGTCCGATGACAGCGTTGGGTACGCTTCGGTTAACACCGTCGAGCTGGTAAATCCCTTTTCGGTTCCCGACGTTGAAGAACACCAGGTGGACCTCCCTAGTGTCCCCGGTCGTCGCCACCGTCGGAAGAACCGCAGCAGCAGGAGTCGCCGGGGCACAGCCGCTGGTGCCTCCAGCCAGGCCGTGCACGCCACCGAGACTAGGCAGCATGCTCAAAACCGAGCACAACGTGCGCCCCCCCCCCCCCATTCGGGGATGACGGATTCGCCTCCGCCGCTGTTTGTGGTGTGGGACCAGGCAGAACCGCCTCAGCCGCGTCACGACCAGCTCCGCCCTGCCACGGGTCCATCCCGGCCTCCTGACCCCAGTACGGTGACCATTTCCCGGACTGTAGCCGGTGAACAGCGAGATGCGCCAAGTACCAGTCGGCCGCCGATCCAATCGGCAAGGCCCGTCATGCTTCCAACCGCAGAGCAACCTCCTGCAACCAGGGGCTCGCGCTTGGCCAAAAAGTATGATGTCCTGAAGCACTTGGCCGACATCCCAGCAAGGATCTCCATCCATGAGGCTCTGCGCATGTCATCTGAGATGCGCGAGGCACTCGCTGAAGCCCTGAAAAGCCCCCTCCAGTTTGAGACAGAGGTTGCGGCTTCAGAGGCCTTTCACGCCGAAACGATCGAGGACGCCGAATGTCAGGCAGTTATCTCGTTCTCTGGTAAGGATGAAGACCCTCCTATACAGGGACACATTCGTCTGCTGTATGTCACTGGCCAGTTCAATGGCCTTGAAGTCCGGCGCTGTCTTGTCGACACGGGGTCCGGGATTAACCTGATTCCAACTCGGACGCTCCGGAGATTGGGGTTGTCTGAGGATGACTTGATTCCCTCCGACCTCAGGATCCAGGGGTACGATCGCACCGAGCAAACCCCGGTCGGCAAGATACGTTTGAAGACCCAGTTCGGTGACTTGGTTGCCAACACCGAATTCATGGCAGTCTCTCAGGACACTGCGTACAACGCATTGATGGGCAGGCCATGGCTCCATCTTCACGCGGCGGTTCCCTCGTCATACCACCAATGCCTCAAATACTCCCTTAATGGTCGAGTAGGCGTGCTTCAAGGAGATGCCTCTCCTTTTGCCTCGTGTGAAGCCCGCTATCTGGACGCGGACTATTACAAGAGCAAGGATAAGCAGATCCTGGCAGGTGAGGTTGAGCCTGTCGCTGTTGTAAGTGATCCCTGGGCAAGTCTGGATGATGCTTACGTCCTCCCGATTCAACGGTTGGACGTGGCCATGGTCTCGACGGCCCGCGAGTCTCCTAATGAGATGACCGCGACTGCCCGCGCCAGCACCAGTGGCCCAGCAGGATCTGGTAGCCCCAATGCAGTTGCCAACGCAGTCTCTCCCATGGACGATCCCTCCCCGAGTGGAGAGGACGTGGAAGATGCACCCCCAGCCTTTGAGGAGGGCGTCCCCGCCACGGTCGATGAGTTAATACAGGTGAACCTTGGAACCGAGGCCGATCCAAGACCCACATTGGTCAGTGCCGCCATGCCCTCTGAGGAGCGGCAGCAGTACGTGGACTTTCTCAGGCATCACCGTGATGTGTTCGCTTGGGGCTATGACGAGATGCCGGGGCTAGATCCTCAGGTAGCCGTCCACCGCCTTGGTCTCCCGGCGAACCATCGCGGGTTCAAGCAGCCTCCCAGGAAGATGCACCCGTCCCACGGTGCCATGGTTGAGGCCGAAGTTGACAAGCTTATCAAAGCCAACTTCGTGAGGGAAGTTCAGTACCCCAAATGGCTGGCCAACATTGTGCCGGTCAGGAAGAAGAACGGGCAGATCAGAGTCTGCATCGACTTCCGCGATCTCAACCGCCACTGTCCGAAGGATGATTTTCCCCTTCCAGTGACAGAGCTGTTGATTGATGCCACGGCAGGGTTCCAAGCCCTCTCCTTCATGGATGGATACTCCGGATACAACCAAATTCGGATGGCCCCTGAGGATGAGGAGTTCACTGCCTTCAGGGCCCCCCAAGGTACCTTTTGCTACCGGGTCATGCCCTTCGGCCTGAAGAATGCAGGTGCCACCTATCAACGGGCGATGCACCGCATATTCAAGCCAATCCTTGGCACACTGGTGGAATGCTACATCGACGACTTGGTTGTCAAATCGCGTCAGCGTCAGGACCATCTCAAGGATCTTGAGAAAGTGTTCGGCTTCCTCCGGTCTCGCTGCCTGAAGATGAACCCGTTGAAGTGTGCCTTTGGGGTCACCTCCGGAAAGTTCCTTGGATTTGTGGTAAGATACCAGGGTATTGAGATCGACCCAGAGAAAATCAGGGCGATTAGCCAGATGCCTCCCCCAGGTAACATCCGGGAACTACAAGGGTTCCAAGGCCACTTAGCCTATATACGCCGATTCATCGCGAATCTGGCCGGCAAGTGTAAGCCCTTTTCTCGGATCATGAAGAAAGGTGCCACCTATGTATGGGATAAAGAGTGTCAGACCGATTTCGAGGAGATCAAGCAGTACCTGCTTCAACCTCCGGTCCTGATGCCGCCTGTATCCGGGAAGCCGCTGGTCCTCTATGTGACCGCCCTGGAACGGTCCCTGGGTGCCCTTCTCGCCCAGAAGAACAACGAGGGAACGGAGAATAGCCTCTATTACCTCAGTCGCATGCTCCTCGATGCGGAAGTTAGGTATTCTCCCATCGAGAAGAGCTGCCTGGCGCTCGTATTTGCCGTACAGAAATTACGACACTACTTGCAGCACCATGAGGTACAGTTGGTTTCTCGGGTAGACCCGTTGAAATATATCCTGTGCCGGCCTATGTTGACTGGCCGTCTAGCACGGTGGGCTGTGATTCTCCAGCAGTTCGACATCAGGTATGTGTCTCAGAAGGCCATCAAAGGGCAAGCATTGGCAGACTTTCTGGCAGCTCACCCGACCTCCGCAGATCAGCCGCTGGATCTAGGCTTTCCTGATGAGACCATTCTCTCGGTTGATCGAGCCGATCCATGCTGGCAGATGCACTTTGACGGTGCCTCCCGGAGCCCCACCGGTAGAAGACTCGATAATCCTAAGCTCAACAGAGTGGGCTTGGGTATCGTCTTCATTACCCCGGAGCGAGCCGTGCTGCCATACTCGTTCCTGTTGTCAGAAGGTTGTACCAACAATGAGGCGGAATACCATGCCCTCATCACCGGCCTCGAGTTGGCTCTCGAGATCGACGTGCCCCGTCTGTGCGTGAAAGGGGACTCCGAGCTGGTCGTTAAGCAGATCAATGGCGACTATGTTGTCAGGAAGCCGGAACTTGTGCCATTGTTGGAGTGCACCCTCCTTCTGATGGCCCGGTTCCCTTCTCGGCCAGAAATTGTCCATATTCCCCGGTCGCAGAACGGTCGAGCAGATGCCTTGGCCAGCCTTGCCGCGTCACTTGCGGAGCCTGAACAGGACAACCTGATCGTCCGCGTGACGCGCCGCAGGCTCATCGCTCCCGTTATCCCGGAGGAAGATCGCGGCCCGTTGGTAAGTAATCTCACCATGGTTGCCCCTATTCCCGGAGCCCCGAGTACCCCAGATATGACAGTCGGATCAGCCCCTGATTGGAGGACGCCTTTGGTTGAGTACCTCCAACATGGCACTCTTCCATCGGATCGGGCCGAGCGCGAGCGAGTTCGACGCCGCGCATCGCAGTTTGTCCTCCAGAGCAGTCCCGACCTGGAGCAGATCCTCTACAGACGCGGATTCGATGGTGTTCTCCTCCGTTGCCTTCAGGGAGTTGAGATCCCACGAGTCATGCAAGAGGTTCATGCTGGTTCATGTGGCGCCCACCAGACTGGGCCGAAGCTGTCCCACCAGATTCGGAGGTTAGGATACTTCTGGCCCTCCATGATCCATGATTGCATCGAGTATGCCAGGAGGTGCCATGCGTGCCAGGTTCATGCGAACTTTGTGCATCGGCCGCCGGAGCCTCTCCATACCACTAGGTATTCCTGGCCCTTTGCAGTCTGGGGTCTGGACGTTGTGGGACCTTACCCACCGGCGACAGCTCGCCAGTGCCGGTTCATTCTGACCGCCACAGACTTCTTCTCCAAATGGGCAGAGGCGATTCCGCTCAAAGAGGTCAAATCCTGTTCGATCGCTGACTTCGTGACCTCCAACATCATCTATCGATTTGGAGTGCCTCACGCTATCCTCACGGATAACCGAACCAATTTCCGAGCAGCCGAGTTGAAGAAGTTGTACGCCAAGTATAACATTCGCTCGAACCATACATCTCGCTATCATGTGCAGGCGAATGGACAGATCGAGGCGTTTAACAAAACCCTCTCTAACAATCTGCAAAAGATGGTTGGTCAGAACAAGAAGAGTTGGCCGGACAAGCTCCCCAACGCCCTCTGGGATTATCGGACGACGACTCGCAATTCCACCCAGATGACCCCTTATTCCCTGGTGTATGGAGTTGAGGCCGTCCTGCCCATCGAGATCCAGTTACCGTCCTTGCGCACTGCGGTCTACGACCAGCAAGCGCCGGACAGAGTTGTTGAAGCCCGTTTAGTCGAGTTGGAAGCACTGGATGAGAATAGACTTCGCGCTTTGCACAACTTGGAGAGGCATCAAAGCAGAATGGCTCGAGCTTTCAATAAGAAGGTTCGCCTCCGCTCCTTCCTACAGGGTGATCTAGTGCTAGCCCTAAGAGCACCGATGATCCCCGGCAGGAAGCCGCCCAAGTTGGAGCCCAAGTGGGAGGGACCGTTTGTTGTCCACAAGGTCTATCCCAATGGCGCGTACTCCCTAGCGACTATGGATGGTGAGCGTGTCACTCCTCCCACCAACGCTAGGTTCCTCAAGCAGTACTTTGTCTGAGTGTACCAACGTCCAGCATGACGTTAAACTGCACATTTGTCCAGCATGACGTTAAACTGCACATTCGTCCTTCATGACGCTAAACTGCATACGTCCAACATGACGTTAAACTGCACATTTGTCCAGCATGACGTTAAACTGCACATTCGTCCTGCATGACGCTAAACTGCATACGCCCAGCATGACGTTAAACTGCACATTTGTCCAGCATGACGTTAAACTGCACATTCGTCCTGCATGACGCTAAACTGCATACGTCCAGCATGACGTTAAACTGCACATTTGTCCAGCATGACGTTAAACTGCACATTCGTCCTGCATGACGCTAAACTGCATACGTCCAGCATGACGTTAAACTGCACATTTGTCCAGCATGACGTTAAACTCCACATTCGTCCTGCATGACGCTAAACTGCATACGTCCAGCATGACGTTAAACTGCACATTTGTCCAGCATGACGTTAAACTGCACATTCGTCCTGCATGACGCTAAACTGCATACGTCCAGCATGACGTTAAACTGCACATTTGTCCAGCATGACGTTAAACTGCACATTCGTCCCGCATGACGCTAAACTGCATATGTCCTGCACGACGTTAAACTGCATACGTCCAAGCTGCACGACGTTAAACTGCCCAGCGTATCGTCCGCGCTGCAAGACGTTAAACTGCCAAGTGCTCCATCCAACATGACGTTAAACTGTACATCGTCCTGCATGACGTTAAACTGCCTCTCAAGAACTACGTGCGGCTTGATTCCCATCCTTATGGGATACGTAGGACCGCCTGGACATTCATGTTTCAGGCCCAGCCCCATCCTTTGGGAATTTCCATCCCATCTCGGGCCCTTGGTCCAGTTGCCTCTGGGTATGTGGCGTATGGTGTGAGCGCGGGGGATTATGTCCTCATTCACGTCGGTTTTCTCGCCACGCTATACGCCCCCCACGTTTGGGGATGCCTTCTGCTCCCCCCTGTTTTCTCTCATCGTCCTGCATGACGTTAAACTGCCTCTCAAGAACTACGTGCGGCTTGATTCCCATCCTTATGGGATACGTAGGACCGCCTGGACGCTTGTGTTTCAGGTCCAGCCCCGTCCCTTGGTTGATCACGGGGATCTGCCCTCTTTTGGTTGCTCTCAGGGTGAGTCCTCCGACCCTTTCCGGTGATCTGTTAACATGTTTTGGGTACTTCGGTCTATGACTCGTAGTGTCAGATTCAACCCCGACAAGTCCTGTGTTGCTTGTCAGGCCTCTCGCTTCCTCTTGTTCGAGCCTTCACCCAAAGGGATCCTCGTTAGCGGTTTGGGTACGATGCCTCAGTGCTCTCCTACCGCTCCGGGTCGATTTACCGGCGGGTCTTGGGCCGCAAATCGATATGAATCCTGCGATTGAGCGGTCGATGCTCATTTGCTTGCCCCGTCTTAGGCTGACGCGATCGGATGTTGTGTTGCGAATGCGTCAGCAACATCCTTGATCGCCATGTCAGCTCTTTCAGGCTCTGAACATTGGTTGCGCAGTCCTCATCACACTCCGCCTTTGTGCGTTGTAGTGGAATCTTGACACTCTTTTCATACTGACCTTCAGTACACCTCTACACGTTAGGCAGACCAACCAAGGTAATGATGTCGTTCGAGGCTCCCATGATCTGAGCACCAAGGATATATGCGGATATCCTCCCTAAGGGACATGCGTAGCTGGACCCTCGTCCCCATAAGGAGGAAGGAGTCGCCCGAACAATCGCGTTCTGGGCCCAGTATATCTGGAGGCTAGCATCTCTGCCCCTCGGGTGATGGACATACGCAGGCCCCTATCCCAAGACTCTTCTCCTGGGATCGAGCGTGACCGCAAGGCTGGGTATGCTCCCACCTCCGCCGTGTCCGCCGTACCGCGATAAGCGAATTCCTCCATGGTCCGAACCACACGACCTTAAACTGTGTTGTCTGGTCCTACCACACGACCGTAAACTGTGATCGTCTTGGCCGCCTGACGAGAAACGGCACTGCATCGTGATATTCCCCTCAGGGGGCACTCATGTTGGGCGCTGGTTAATAACCACGCCATTCATCAATGCCTTCCGTGGCTTGATTATTGTGGCGACGCCAGAGATTTCTCAATCACAGGCATGTCACCGCACAAAGAAAAACCATTCATCTTTAAGGACAAACAAGAAATATCAAATGCTTCTCCTTCTGTGTGCGAGGGTCAGACCCGCACTCTTCCCCGCGCTGGTGCCCGATTGTGTTGCGCCGCGCTTCAAGAACTACATGTGGCTTGATTCCCATCCTTATGGGATACGTAGGAATGCCCGGATGTTTGAAACTTCGGGTCCAGCCCCCCACCTCTTAGAGATTCCCCCTTCTCTGGGGAATCCGCCGCCTTCAGGTCACCCTCAAGGCATGTTCCCCGACCCCTTGCAGTGGTCCACTAGTGTCAAGAGTACTCTGGTCTATTGTCAGGAGGGTCAGGATCCGCTCGGTCAGGTTTCCTTCACTTTTCAGGCTTCGTGCTCCCTTTCATTCGGACCCATCGTCTACGCCCTGGGTGGAGCCCCCGTGAATGGTTCGGACACAATGCCTCAGTGCTCTCCCACCGACTCGGGCCGGTACCCCCAATGACCTTGGGCAGCAAATCGATATGAATCCTGCGATTGAGCGGTCGATGCTCGTTTGCTGCCTCATTCCACCAACGGTTAGTGCGATATTGATGCTGCTTTTCCGCCACGGTCGGTAGTACTCCCATATCGTCACTCCGGTGCCCCCAGTCCTTGAGTCAATGGCCGCATGATTCACATTTCCCACCTCCCATTCTGACCAGGCGAAACCTCGACACTCTTGACACTATCCCTCAGTGCATCTTCGCATACCCAGGGGATGGGACCACGATGCGGCGTACTTTGAGGTCCTTATGGTCTGAGCTCTAAGACCTTAAACTAAGATCTCTCCTTATGGTCCGAGCTCTAAGACCTTAAACTAAGATCTCTCTTTATGGTCCGAGCTCTAAGACCTTAAACTAAGATCTCTCTTTATGGTCCGAGCTCTAAAGTCCTTAAACTAAGATCTCCCTTTATGGTCCGAGCTCTAAGACCTTAAACTAAGATCTCCCCCAAACGGGATTCTACGTCCTGCATGACGTTAAACTACACTCTCAGAACTACGTGTGGCTTGATCTCCAGCCTGATGGAGTACGTAGGAACGCCCGGGCATCTCAACTCGGGTCCAGCCTCAGGGATCGTTAAGTCCCGCCCCTCCTCGTCGCCGGCCGTCTGGCCTGGCTTCTGGTAGAGTGGTGCAATTGTGATATTCTCCCCGATTCAGCTCGGGATGCCCCACTGCAATGGTGGGAAGCGACGGTTTCCTCGTCAAAGAGGTGCTATCTGAGAATTGGGGTGATTCACGGCCAGATTAGTGCATCCGCCTAATACGCTTTCCCCACGGTGGCGCAATTTTGAGAGCGTTGGATTCTGTCCGAACAATCGTCACTTTACCCTATGCTTCGCATGCCCTGTTGATCTGGATTTCCACCCTTGTGTCTGAAGGAACCCCAAGGCGGTATTCATGATGACATGTGGTCCGCCTCCTGCAATATGAATGATGACCTTCGGTCCGTCTATTGCAGTTATTATGGTCGATCCACTATCCGCCTACCGTCTTGGGCATTTCCTGGAAGGCCGACCGTTGTGGATGTCTGGATTCGGGACACGCGATTCACCCTTTCTCATTTCCCTATGTTCGGATAAAATCTCAACGCCCCTAGCATTGTCCCGCTCGTGTGTTGGAACAAGTTGGGGGGATAATACACTGATTAGGCTTGAGGTCTCCTTCCCTAGGAACGACCTCCCTCTTTTCTCCAGCAATCCAGGCCCAACTATAGATGCCTGATGCTTGGTTAACGCTCCCGCTAGACAACGAATTGTGGTTGAGCATGTTAAGCCAAAAGATGCAGATAAATATATTGATTCATACAAATGTATCAAAGTAGCGGAAGCAAATGTTCTGGGAGTGGCAAAACAAAGCCCCTAGGGATTAGCGTGCTGAATGAGTCTCTCTAACGCCGCTACCCTTTGGATGGCGGCCTCCAGGGCTGCTTCTCGCTCTCTGCGTGCCCTCTCCTCGTCGGCGGTCGCAGCACGCAGTTCGTCGATTCTGGCCTGTGCACGCTCCCGCTCGACCTGAATTGTGACCATCTGTTGGCCCGCCTCCGTCAGCTGTACCTGGGCGTCAACCAGCTGGGCTGCTAGCCGCTCCACAAGCTCGGTACACATTGCGACGAAGGCCTCCTTCTCTGCCGCCTGCCCTTCGAGACGCCGGACTTCCTGCTCCGCCGCGAGGAGCGCCCGCGTGCTCTCCGAGATGTCCCGACTTTGTGTGACGTCGGCACGCCGGCAGCTCTCGCGCATCTTTTCGGCCATGAAATCACGGACCGTCAGATGGAGGCGTTGAGCATCAGCTCCCCCGGCACACAGGAAGCGCAGCCAGGTTTGAAGTGATCCCATGCGCCCCAGCCACTCCGATGGGTCTCGCTTGAGGAAGCGCTGGATGCACTTCCACCCCCTGCGGCGCGTTATCCGGCTCTCCTCGACCGCCTCCGCGTCCGAGTCGTCCATCTCCTCGGGGTCGGCAGGCCGGTAGGCAGGGAAGGCAGCCAGAAGGTCTGCTGCAGGGTCCGCCCCTGGGAGGTCCTCATGAGGGATAGGTTCCCCAACATCCGGGTGAACTTCTTCTCTCTCCCCAGCGGAGCTGACACCCTCGTCAGCCCCCGACCTCTCTCCGATGTCAGCACCGCCGGCGTCCGCAGCCCCCTGATCAGCAGTTGGTGGGGCCGGCTCGGTTTGGGAAGTCTGTTCCGGAGCAGGCGGCATGTCCACCACTGGTCCACTCGTAGATGGTCCGGGTTCAGCAACCTGACGAGCCTCCAATGTTGAGATCACTGCGCGGGGCATGCCATGGTTAGTCACGGATCGTCAACGGCAGACACCAGCAGTAAAGTAAGGAGACTTACGGGAGGTCAGAGCGTCATCTTCCGCTATCCCGGCCGCCGCAGGAACAGTTGCAGCAGGGGGGCCCTTCCGCGCTTGTCAAATCAATAATGGGTGCCTGGCCCCCGCCTTGTCCTGCTGTCGCCCCTCCTACTCCCGCTGAGGACGCCTGACCAACATCCATGCGCTCCTGAGAAAGATGGAGAAATGGGTTAGAAGCTGCATAAGAGAATGGATGAAGCAGATTGAGTAGGGATAGAAGCGGACCTCGAGGAGCTCAGTGACATCAACGTCGTCAGAGCCGGCCACCTCGCCGCTCTCCCGCGGACTCCCCTGATGGGATCTTCCCTCGGAGCCTTCATCCTCCCCCATTTCCTCCTCTTCCTCGGAGTCGTTGCTACTGTCGTCTTCTTCCGGCGGCATCTGTTCTGGAGCGGGCTCTAGACCGAGCATCACCTTCACCAGAAGGGATGGCTCCACGCGCTGACCACGTTGGCGCGCGTAATCGTCCATGGCCGTCAGATACGCATACTGCCGGTTGAAGTCCACCCTGTCGGCAATGTGGAGGCGCCCGACCT
This sequence comes from Viscum album, assembly GCA_963277665.1. NCBI lineage: Eukaryota > Viridiplantae > Streptophyta > Magnoliopsida > Santalales > Viscaceae > Viscum > Viscum album. Next base: position 1,844,075,064 of record OY728120.1, read on the forward strand.
CTGGCAGATGGATTCCTTCTCTGAGAATCTTTCGCCAGATGGCGTCGGTCCCCAGTGACTGCCGCAGGGTCATCCAGGCCGACCACAGCGCCGGGAAGACTGCATCGTGGGAGGGTTCGAGCAGACGTCTCACCTGCTTCCCGGGCCGCTCTTCGACCACCACGCGTGCCCCCTCTATGGGCGCCGAGGTCGTAGCGGCAGCTCGCGATGTGCCCGCCGCCGAAGTCCCTGCCCGCGCCGGCTCCGCTGCTTGGCGCGCCTCCGTTCTCCCCCGTGTGGCGGCGCCTCGCCTCCTTCCTTGACGCCTGGTCTCCGCACGGGTAACCTCGAGCCGCCGAACTGGCTTCCGTAGAAGCCCCTCGGGGTACGCGATGGCCCAGTGTTCGGCATACTCGGTTGCCAAGCATGCGTCAACCCCGGTAGGAGGGAGAGTGATGACGTCGCCAGAGCCGAAAGCGGCAAACATCAGCCACATCTGGCGAAGGACGCAAGGGTTCGTCTCCTCCCGGACGGCAGTGAATACCCTCTTCGGCATCCGCTGAAGGCACCCAAACTGCCTGGCGAACCGGGCTGGCACGTAAGGCTCGCAGATCACCTTCCCGTCGATCCGAGCCACGAGCACCCCGCCCCGCATGTTCAGGAAGTATTCATGCTGCTCCAGCGGACCCTGCCCGTTGTCGATCATTTGGCCAACGGGAGTGGGGAACGGACTGAAGTTGAAATTGGCATGATTTCCAATCCGAATCCTCACGCCCTCCTCACTTAGGGTCATCGGAGCGACCCCCGCGATGTTCAGCAGGGAGGGTCGCAGGCTGTTGCCCGGAGGAATGATGGCGTTCGGAAATGTGTACCCACCGAGGTGAGCATCCACCCAGCCGTGGAAGAACTGAAAGGGCCCACAGATCCTTCGTGGCGACCCCCCTCGTGAGATGCGTCCCAGGATGGCATACAGCCTCGCCAGCACTGGGACCCCGAGGTTGTATCTTTTGTTGGTGGCCATAGCGCCCGCCACCGCCAGTGTCGCCGGGCGAACGCCCATTCTCGCGTCCCGCACTGGCAGGAGCCACCCACTCAGAAAGGCGGCCAGGAACGCCGCGTACCGGACATTTGGGTCCCGGGCCTCGATGACGCGGTACCCCCATGAGCGATAGTCGCCCGTCTCCAGGACCCGCCAGTACGACCCGTTCCGGCTCCTCTGAGCTGCGGTCGGGCACCGCTTCCCCCTGCCTGGCATCTTGACCGCCGGGTCATGCTCCAAGAACTGGCCGAACCACTCCTTGTAGGCTATGTCCTTCTGGAAGTCCTTGATCCCGAGCCGCTGCGTAGCCAGGTCAAGCAGATGCCAGGTCAGAATGGGAGTCCGTGACCTGTCCTCCCAGATGTTCTTCGGTGGCAGGAACTCATCGTATTGGTAGCCCTCCAGCAGGATACCTCCGATGCAGTGGATGTCCTAGAGACCGATGCCGACCTCCCCATGGTGAAGATGGAAGGTGTTGGTATCCGGAGACCAGTGGGTGAACAGCTCCGGCCCGAGCTCGGACTGCTGGTAGAAGTGGAACTGCGACGTCCACACCGCCTCAAACAGGCCGATGTACCGCAGCTCCTCTGCGAAGTGATCGCAAGTGTGGCGTACCCAGAACGCCCAGGCCCACTCACTGGTGAAATTGCCCCCAGACCGCAAGTCCCAGTCCTTCAGCCAGCCCTTGGTGTCGTCAGTGACACTCTGGCGATATGTGCTCGAGTAGAGGGCTGGAGAATTCTCCGCAGTAGGCTCACCCCCGTCAATGGTTCGCGTCCTCGGGTTCAGGACATAGACGTCCAAGTGCCTGGTCTCCCTGGCAGGATGCCCATTTTTGGTGATGTTATAGCGGGGAAGCTCGTCCTCCCGAGTCACCCAGGTCCGTGGCGCATCAACCTCGAACCCTAGCACCGAAACCTCATCTAGGATGCCGAAGTTCCAGAGTGGCAGGTTGTCCGACAGTGGATATGTCTACTGGGCCGGCGTCAGCAAGTCGAACAAGGATTGATTGTTGGAAACAATCTCCTTGGCTCCGTAAACCCCCTCATTCGTCGCCATCTCAGCTCTGCGAGTGGCGGCATCCCCCTCATTTCCTTGATGCGCGGCCATCTCAGAAGTTTCGGGAGTCGTGCGGGTTAAGGGATGAAGCGTGCGGGATCGGACGAGGCTGGTAGAGAAGTTTGAAGGTGGGTGCGCAATCCAAGTGGACGACGCGCAATTGGGAAGAATGTCGCGCAAAGTTCCGGGTTTTCGCGCAAAGACAGGCGAATTCCGGATGGTTTTGCGCGCCGATCGGGCGAATTTCGCGACCGGAAAAGGCAATTTCGTGCACGAGAGCGTTGAAGATTATCGCGCGGAAGGCCTGTGTACGGAACGCGGAACCCTGGACCCCTATTTATAGACGAGGCCGGGATTCCGCGCCGCGCGGAATGTTCGAGTGCGCGACCGCGTCTGCAAATTGCGCGCCCGTTGCCCCTTTTTGCGCGCCTAAGTCCCGCGCAGCCCAGGACTTCGGCATTCCGGCGTCTCCCTCGGAACCCGATCGTTGCGACCTCTCGCCGATCAGATTCCGAGGGGGGGATTTTGTAGACGCCGGAAAAGTCCGTTGTTCCCAAACGAAGCTCCGGATGCGGAAAGCGAAGTGATATTTGGAGTCAGAGGCATGTTCCGGAGGGCCCAGAGGACTTGCGCGAAATTTCAGAGGTCCGCGCGCAAAGTTGAGTCGCGGCGCGCAATCCTCCCGGGATGCGCGTAATGCGCTGAGCCGGCGCGCTATTTTGCGCGCCCGTGGCCCGCGCGGCGCCCTTGCGCGCGGGGTCCTGATTCCGCGCCCGCGAAGGGAATTCCGCGCCCGAGACCGAATTCCGCGCCCAGGGTTGCCTATAAATATAAGGCGACCCTCGACGTTTTGAAGGTTGCCAGAATCCGAAGCGCCGCTCGTTCGCACAATCCAACCCCTTCCGCGCGCAATGCTGATCTTCAGGTAACCTCCTTTCTTTCGCGCAATAGAACCTTGGGGTTCGCCTTCGCGCGCAATCCCCTTGGCTCCTTTCCTTTGAATAATCCTTAACCCGAAGGCCTTTGCGCGCAAAAGAAGCCTCTTGCGCGCAATTGCCCCGGGTGCGCGCAATCCAACCCGATTGCGCGCACCCCCCATCTTCAAAGTGGCCATTCGTTAGAGAATGAGCCGTTGCCCCCGCGAGCTGTCCGAAGCCCGGTGCGCGGAATCTCAATCATCCGCGCGCAAAGGGATGGCCCAATTGCGCGCCAGCCCGCCGTTTTGCGCGCCGACCTGCTGTTTTGCGCGCAAAGCTCCTCTTTTGCGCGCAATCCGCCAAGGTCGCCCCCCTTGACCCCATGAGGGTACCCGCCCGCGTGGCGCCCGATGATTTTCATCCTGGGTGCCCGCACCGTGCGTTGTCTTTCCGTGCGACCCTCCAGGCTTGCGCGAAGTGACACGGACCCATCGGCGGCCACCGACGTCCTGCACGACGTTAAACTGCATACGTCCAAGCTACACGACGTTAAACTGCCTAGCATATCGTCAGCGCTGCAAGACGTTAAACTGCCAAGTGTTTTGTCCAGCATGACGTTAAACTGTACCACGTCCGCGCTGTAAGACGTTAAACTTCCAATCACCTTCGTCCTCAACACACGACGTTAAACTGTACTTCGTCCGGCAAGACGTTAAACTGTCCGCTTCGTCCTCAACACACGACGTTAAACTGTACTTCGTCCGGCAAGACGTTAAACCGTCCGCATCACCCGATCCCGTGCCTCGCACGCAGGGTCCCCCCCGGTTTGGATGTGGCCCCCACCCGCTCGTCTCTGCAGGGATGTCGGGATTGCCCCTCTTTAGGGACGATTTAATGGGAGCGGCTTTTCCCTACGGGGGTAGGGTATTACAAACCCCTAGTTTCTTGTGGGGGGCTGCACATGTGTATCTCCATTGCGCTCCCCCACCGCCGAAGCCAGTAGAGGGTGTGACTGGGATCGAGGTGTCTCCTACTTTCGGTCCAAGTCCCTTCCAACTGAGTTTTGCCGCTCCCGGGCTGCCTCAAGTGCGTAAGTCCTGACAGAATGAACTACGTGGACTTTGATCCCTGTCTTCTAAACAGGGTACGTAGGAAGCCTCCCTGAGGTTCAAGCCCACCACCTGGTCGTCCCGGTCGTATTCACGTCGGTTCATCCATCAGTGGACCCCTCCAGGGTTCACGCTTGCGTCGATTCACCTATGAATCCGCCCCTGTGGGAGACTGCCCGTGTGTATCTCCACTGTGCCTCCCCACAGCCCCTTTTTCCATTTCTCCTTTCATCTTCCAGCATGACGTGAAACTGTGATCCACCCGGCCATTCCATCCCCCTCTGTGCGAGGTGGTTCGGTTCAATCCTCCGCCCGGCGGCCTTGACCCCTTCGTGAGTCGGCTTGCCGACGTCCAGCATGACGTTAAACTGTATACCCGAACTACGTTGACTTTGATCTGTGCTAACGCGCGGTACGTAGGAAGCCCCTACGGGGTCCAAGCTCCTCACTCCATCATCCATCCTGATCCTTACCCGGGCCGCCACATCCCGGTGGGGTCATGCCACTTCACTCCACTCCATATCACTTGGGAAGCCGCCCATGCGCTGGCCCCAGCGTCGGAGGTTCCCCGCAAGGGGTTCTGTCATCTGATCCACTTTTCGTGTTGATCAGTCCGATGCCGTCCCCGCTGGACGTTAAACTCGCGGCATACCCCGTGTTAAACATGGGAAGCTGAGGAAAACCTCAGGGGACACAGTTCCCCGCACCCAGTGCGGGATGCCTCAGGCCATCATGCCTTCGAGAAGCCCTATTAGGGACGGAAGACAGACGTGCAGAGCCGCAGTGTTACGACACGCCCCCAGCACCCAGAGCCACCCGGCCTTCTCACCGCAGGTTGCTGCCCCGACCAGACTCCTTGGAGCGTCCGGGCGGAAGCAGCGTAATTAACCGGTGTCCATGAAGATATGGCGCCGGGAACGAGATTCACGAGCATGTCTTAAATCTATGAGGGAGACCCGGATTAGGCGACAAGTTCCGAGGAGACGTCCAAGGAAGGAGGAGCCGACATCCCATCATCCCGGTTTCGATCAAGGAGCAGACGCCCCTGAATAAGGGACGGATGCCGCCCGCCTTTGGAAAGCGGGACTGCGGGACCACAAGCCGCGCGCCCATCCCCTCGGGTTGACGGGTGCACGCGCGAACGCGTCCTGGCGGAACAGCGTAACCCGACGCACATCCGAACCGAAACAATACTAGAATGTGGAAATGTTATCTTTAATTTGTACTTGTGATATTTTTTATGATTATGTTATGGTTATTGGGAATTTTCTATGTATACAGGTGGTTCCGTGAAAAAACCTAGGGCGGGTGAACCCGAGATAGCTCTCCAATTCATTAGGTAACGTGACAGAGGAAAACATGATGTTTCTAATAAGAGATTTAGGGAATATACTATGATGGTTATTCCAAGTGAAACTCCAAAAATAGCTGTGATAGATACAATGTAATTTTGATATGGATTGCATAAGTAATCTTTATGATTTTTGATTTGGGTGTGTTATTCAGAAATCTTATGATTTCTTAAGGTATGTTATGATTGAAAAGTATGGTTTCATTGAATTTTATTTATTGATGGGCTAATGTTTTCCATCCTTATTTTATAGCACTTACTGAGCTTGTTATCCTCATTTCACGTTTTTGAAATGTTTTCCAAAGGACTTAATGATGAATAGGGTCGAGGATGGGATCAAGGAAAAGTCATGCTATCTAAAACATGGAACTAGACAAGTTTTTTTTAAGAGTTTTTATTTTATGAAAAAAATGGATACTGAGCAGTAGTGTCTACATGTAATAGTCAAGTTGTAATGTAATTGTTATGCCTAATTATCTAAAACTCTAAACCTGAAATGATCCTCAATGTGAAATATTCTTTTTATTCTAGATTATGTAATTTTTAAGGTCGGGTCCTTATAGTTTCTATCAGAGGGAGGTTTAGAAAACTTTAGTTATTAGGAGTTTTCGTTAGACACATGGTTAGTCCCTATGTCTATTATTTCAGTTAAATCCTTGTTTTATGACCTTTTCAGATCAAGGAAATTCAGTTACAAATTGAAGGAGAAGGATCCCAAATGACATTCCTATCTCTTCCTAATGATATGATTGAAATAATTATTGCAATGTCATGTTCGGATGATTGTGAATCTTTTTATAGCATAAAACTCATTACACACAGCTGTTTGAGCTATCAAACACCTCCACTATAACTCGTTATCATCATGGATCATGGGTTGTATTTAGAAAAATCCTATTTAAACAATATTCTCATATTTCCAAGAGAGGTAAATATTATCTAGGAATTTTCTAATACTTTTCCTTATCACAAGATTTTGAAGCATATTATGATTTTACAAAAGGTGCTGAAGAAGGAGACCCTTGCACAACTTATTTATATTTTCTTTTACAATATAATCTCTTAGCACATACCTATGGTATTTTAAAAGGACCATTAATTGAAAGTTTCAACTCAAATTCAGTCGGGCTATTTTATTGAAATCATGTTTTATCAGATGTTTTGAAATTAAATGTCATACATAAATATTTTCCAAAACTATTTTTCGGTGAACACCCATATAAACCATGTGGTACAAGGTGTATTTGGATGGAGGAAGCAAATGATTTTGAAGGATATCTAAATCATTGTTGTGATGCATGGCCCTTCTACCTATGTCAACATGATGACGATGAAAACACCATGATCAAGGTATGATGTCATTCATTTTGGGGTTCATTTTATTTTATCATATTGTGGTGAAATAAGACTTCATGAATTAAGATGTTGAGATCATAATGAATTTGGATGAAAATTAGAGGTATAAGGAAACCATTGACAGTAAAACATGTTAGGGTTATTTTTGAGTTTTATAAAAAGTACATCACATAGGATGGTTGACAAACTGTCGCATCTGGCAAAGCTAAAATAATCGAACCCACAACCGAAGGACGAAAAGGGTGCATCTCCGACCACTTACCTACATGATTTCCCTGGTTAGTATGAATTATTATTTTAGTAAAAAAAAATTATGGAATAAGAATAAGTTTATTTTTGAAACATATATTTTATCAAATGGAAATACATAGTATAAAAAAAATGATTTAGTGATTAAGTGATAAAGGTTGTTGTGGAATACGTTCTCTCTTTTGAGGAAACACTATATGCCTATGGAATATAGAATACTATGGATTTCAATTTAGGAATAATGGTTTAAATTTTATTTTAGAAGAATCTATGTTTTTATTGTGGACATATAAATATTTGGTTTATTTATGAAAATGATTAATCTATCAAAGATAACATGTGATTTGGTTAATTAATTTTCAAAATGAGACTTTATGACTAACTGTTGTTACTTGGAGATAAATGTTATCTTGGAAGACTATGTAATTAAATCCTTATGAGATTTGGGTTTCAATCTTAGTTTGGATCACTTATAAAGAATTTTATGGAAAGTTGTTTTTTTTAAATAGTATTTTTTGAACTTTGGGTTTTGTTTGAAAAATTTTGGAGATTAAGAGTAGTTTTTCATTTTGTAAAAGATTATCCTTTTTGGGTATTATTTTATCTTACACTAACAATTTTAGTTTTAGGTAATATCTAAAGAAAAGGGAAATATATAGTTCTTATTTTTTGGATTATGTGATTCTCAAGAAGATGATTATTGGGCTTTTTATGTGACCAAGTCTTTTTGAATGATCTTTGTATATAGAAAAGATATGTTTTTGGTAGAAACTTATTTAAGGATGAAACTCCACTTAAAGGTAAGTATATTTCCTAATGTTCTTATTCTATGTAGTAAATTAATTCCTCCAAATTGTGAAAAGTAATTTAAAACAAAAACTTTGTTGTTTTACGTTTCCTACTGAGTAATCAAAGACTGTTTAACACATCATAAGTTTGTGATTTTCTAGTGGTTAACTTTCTTCTAATCATGTTTTCTATCACTCTCTATCAGAATTGGACTGTTTGTTCTCTCTTCCATATCCATTTTTCCTACATGGAATCCTAGTATGGGTTATCTTGTGTGACCATTGTACTTTTCATTCTTTCTTTAAAGTGATATTTTTACTGACTCTTTTCTGATGTGGGACTTTTAGTGATGTTTCCAAGACTAGTTTTAAAATTGCTTCGACAAAATTCCCAAAAGGGGGGAAGGATGTAACATCCCAGGTAAATAAAGAATAAGAAATAATTCATATTTATTAATATTTGTGAATTAAATATTAATTTTACTTTAAAGGGGTTTCTATGTTCGATAACATACTCGATACGCAACAACAGGTTTCTTTGAAATCTTATGTTGCACAATAATAATATAATGTTATTATTTTAAATTTTATTTAACTATTTTCCATTTTATTGGTGGGAATTAACAAAACTAAATACAATATGATTATAATTTTTTTAAATGTATTTACATTTATCCAATAAATTTTAGAGGCTTAAAAAATGAATGAATCTAATTTACGCATAATTTACATTAAAAGGCCCATTTACCGCTTTTAATGGTGAACCCTATTTAAATCTAATTTTGGATAATTTAATACATTATATTTGACCAAATAAGGTCCTTATTTATAATTAGGACATCAAAATTTACTTTTTGTAATTTTTTTGAATTTTTCCGATAAAGTTCAATTTCTAATGAATAGTGGAAATTATTGTATTTTAATTCAAAATTGTGTTTTAATCTAATTTATTTATATGGTTAGATTATATTTTTAATTGGTTTTAAAGATTAATTTGTTTAAATTTTCACCATTTAATCCAATGTTGGTCATTGGAATTAATTTCACTTTTAAATTGGACATAAACATGTGTCAATTTTCTGATAGTTATAATTTCTTAAAAACACGCTATTTGTTTTATCAACGGGAATTAATTTCATATTAATTAATTCTACTTCTATGTTTTTAATTTAGAAAAATATACATCATTTTTGAATTTTTAATATCAAATAAATATTAGGCTGGATTGTTGGTATTTTTCTAAAAATCTTCAATTTTTGATGAATAGTGATATCACTTAGTAGTAGTTATAAAACCGAATTTTTCATTTAAATGAAATTTTACCACTTCTGTGAATTGATTTTAAAAAATATGACATATATGGTTGTTATCATGAAATAAAATTTGGTTTAATAAGATGAAAATAAAATTTGGTGAATAGTAACTTTTGACTTTTATTTACCGCGGTTAAAGGTAAATAAGGTAATTCAATGTAAAAAAATATTTTAATAATTTAAAACTACCTTAACACATGCCAAAAAATTATTGGATGATTAATGGCTTACAATGGGCATCATTGGGTCTATTTTGGGACCCCATGGAGCCACTTATTAAAGATAATGACACTTTAGATTAATTAATTTATTGTAAAGGAAAAAATGACACAAACAATACTCTTTTAGTAAATAAATTTTTATATGGTGTTATATAAATTATATTTTCTAATATAAATATCCATTTGAAATATAAAAATATTTAATACATCATTGTATTTTTTTATAATTTTTATACATCACATAAATTAAATTATTTATGACACAATAATGATTTAGTATTTTCCCCATTAATAAAATAGGTAAATAAATAAGATTATAAATATTAAAATAACATCCAAAACCTAACCAATTTTTATTGGCTGATGTTATTTATACTATGGGTCATCTTATATTTGACTCTAATGATTTTTGGACCTTTCGAAACCTAATATCATTATATAATAAAATAATATTATCACACTTTCCTAAAGAGCCCCTCGTCCCCCTTATAAAAGGAGACCACTTCTATCCAATTCCTCACACCTCTCAAGCCTTTTGGATCATCCAAAAACTTCCCAATTAAGCTCCATACATCTCTATACTCCTAATATATGCCTTAAATTAGGTATAAGGAAGTTCTAGAAGTCCTTTGTTTCAAACCAAAGGCATTTACCCAAATTAAAGGTAACAGTTTCTCTTAAATTCTTTTCTTTTATTTTATTATCCAACCCTTAAACTCTTTTATTCCATTCATTTTTAACAAGAAAAGTATCCTCAATATACTAGGATGTTTTTATGAGAAGTATTCAAACTACACTTACACACACCTCCATTTAATGGGTGTAGAACATAATGTTTATGTGGATGACAAACTAACACCTCACGAAATGATGACTATTCAAATATCTCCAACCGCCTCTCATGGTGGCCATTATTATGGCACGGTATATATATATATATGATATAAATTATGTATATTTTTTCTTTATTCTTCTTTATTTTTCCATTTATAGAAATACAATATGGTTTCTGTAGTGGGTAAATACGATAATCTCATTAGAAGAAGTGCAGACTACCGCCCCCTCAATGTGATATGACTTGTTAATGCCTTATGTGGGACATATAATGTATGGAGTTAATAATATTGTATATGATATTATACTTGAATTATAATATAACTATGTATAATAATGTATTTAATTCCATTAAAATAAGAAATAGAAATGGAAGTAGCGTTCATGCGTACGTACGACTTGTCATCTCCATGAACAGTGCATTTCATTTCTTACCTCTAAATGTTATGTACTATTATAAATACATGTTTATACTGGTTATATATGATTTATATGATATATAAATCATTAATATAATTCTTGAGATAATGGAATATTGACCATATAGACAAATTGTAATTATAACAAGTTCATTTTTGACTCAAGTTCTGAACATTGATAAAATATCCAATATGAACGCAAATAATTAACCAATTGTTATTTGAAGATAATAAGTGATATAAAATGTATAATAAAATTTAAAAATTTTATTAATTAAGTATATATTAACTTAAATTCATTATTATTAAGAACCTGGAACATACGAGTCAAGTCGGACACGAGGTAAGGGATTTTCTTATCTCACTTTTAATTTTGTCAGATTTCAATTGTTCACCGCTTATTAATTGATTGTAGTGTATTGTGTTCTATAATTTTATATATATTATCATGGTTATCATTATATTCATGGTATTTTGTGATTCATTTGGTGGTTATTATCTTTTGGTCATACGACTCATTTATTACAATGCGTTAAAGTGTTTCATCTCACTTTTTATTCTCCTGAGATTTATGTTATATTTTCCACTATTTCATTTATTGTGGTGTATGTACTGCCCATGATTTTAATATTTGTGTAATATAATTTAATTTATGAGTATTCACATCTTCATTGTATGATCCTTCTTTCATGTGGCATATGTTTTGTAAGTTACCCAATCGGTAAGGGAACCTTTCATCCTCCTCTTTTTAAAAGACTTCTTTTTGTTATATCTTTTAACTTAAATCATATTATGTTTGGATATGTTATACTATATACTTATTGATTTAAACCTCATGTCCAAGTGATGAGATCCAATTTTTATCTCATTAACTCATTTTCTAAATTTTAACGTGACGCCGTTAGGCTATCGAATTTTTACAAGGGAAATTTTTAACTCAATTTCAATTATTTGGGTTCAACTTGTACTTCATGAATATATCATCCTATGAATATGTGTGAATGTCCTATGATTGTTTTAAACTTAATATACACATATATTGGGTGTATTTATAGTTTTCCCACATAATTATGTTATTTATTTATCCTTAATTTAAGGATACCATCTTTATAAGAGATTTCATCTCAATTTACATTTCCATTGAGACTTCATTGCTGTTATGAACCAATTAACTCTTATATAGTGTATATAGTGTCCTTTGACATATTATATCCTGAATTTTTTATTCTCATGATATTATAATGTTGTGATTATATGTTGTTCCTCAATTATATTTATTTAAGTGTCTCTCTTTTTGTTAAAAAATTCTAATCTATAATATCGTTTTAAATGTTTTATGGATTTATTATTCAAAATATTTATCATTAATGTCCATGTTTTAAAAATGGTTTCTAGTATTTATTTATGTGGACAATAATTTTTTCAAATTATAATTCATTTAAAATATTCAAAGTGGTATGAGACACTTTGATTCAAAAATCACTTTTTAAATGGTTTTGAAAATGATTTATAAAGCATTGTTTTTTTAAATATCGTGATTTGATATATTGGAATGTGGAAATGTTATCTTTCCATTATACTTGTGATATGTGTTATGATTATGTTATAGTTATTCAGCATTTTTTACGTATACGGGTGGTTATTTGATAATTTTAGGGTGGGTGAGCCTGAGATAGCTCTCCAATGCATTGGGTAACATGACGTAGGTAAACGTGATGTTTCTCCTAAGAGATTTAAGGAATATACTGTGATGGGTATTCCAGGGGTAACTCCCTACATAGATATGATAACTACAATGTATGTTTGATGTGGATTCCATAAGTAACCTTTATGATTTATGATTTGGGTGTGTTATTAATAAATTTTATGATTTTTTAAGGTATATTATGATTGAAAAGTATGATTTCCTTGATTTTTATTTGTTGATGGGATAATGTTTTTCTTCTTTATTTTATAACCTTTACTGAGATTGTTATTGTCATCCCATTTTTTTGAAATTTTTTCCATAGGACTTAAAGATGAATAGGGTCCAGGATGGGATCAAGGAAAAGTCATGCTATCTAAAACATGGAACTACACAAGTTTCTTTTTAGGAGTTTTTATTTTACGAAAAAATTGATATTGAGTAGTAGTGTCTACATGTAATATTCAAGTTGTAATGTAATTTTTAAGCCTAATTATCTAAAACACTAAACCTGAAAAGATCCTCAATGTGAATTATTCATTTAATTCATTATTATGTAATGTTTAAGGACAGGTCATTATAGTTGGTATCCGAGGGAGGTTTAGACAACTTTGGGGATTAAGAGTTTTCATTAGACACATGGTTAGTCCCAATGACTATTATTTCAGTTAAATCCTTGTTTTATGACTTTTTTAGATCAAGGAAATTCAGTTACAAATGGAAGGAGGAAGATCTAAAATGAAATTCATATCTCTTCCTGATGACATTCTTGCAATAATTATTGCAAAGTCATGTTCAGATGATTGTGATACTTTTTATAGCATACAACACACTTGCAAGAAGTTTCTTGAGATATCAATCACCTCCACTATACCTCGTTATCATCGTGGATCATGGGTTGTATTTAGAAAAATCATATTTTCACAATGTTCTCATATTTTCAAGAAAGGTAAATATTATCAATGAATTTTCAAATATTTTTACTTATCACAAGATTTTGAAGCATATTATGATTTTAAAAAAGTAGATTAAGAAGGAGACCCATGCACAACCTATTTATATTTTCTTTTATAATATAGTCTCTCAGCACATTCCTATGGTATTTTAAAAGGACCATTAATTGAAAGTTTCAACTAAAATTTAGTCAAACTATTTTATAGAAATCATGTTTTATCAGATGTTCTGAAATTATATGGCATACATGATTATTTTCCCAATACATTTTTCAGTGAACACTCATATAACCCATGTTGTACAAGGTGTATTTGGATGGAGGAAGAAAATGATTTTAAAGGATCTCTAAATCATTTTTGTGATGAATAGACCTTCTACCTACATGAACAAGATGACGATGAAACCAAATGGACACCGTGATCAAGATATTATGTTCTTCATTTTGGGGATCATTTTATTTTATCATATGGTGGTCAAATATTACATCAAGAATTAAGTTGTTGAGATCCTAATGAATTTAAATGAAAATTAAAGGTATAAGGAATCTATCTAGGTTAAAACATGTTAGGGTTATTTTTGAGTTTTATAAAAAGGAAAACCCATAGGTTGGGTGACAACCCGTCGCATCTGTTAAGGCTACAGGAATCGAACCCACAACCGAATGGCGACAAGGGTGCATCTCCTAACACTAGACTACATGAAGTCCTTTGTTATTATGACTTATTATTTTAGTGAGATGTTTTTATGGAAAAATAATCAGATGATTTTTGGAACTTATGTTTTATCAAATGGATATACTTTGTATAGAAAAACGATTTAGTTATTATGTGATAAAGGTTGTTGTGGAAGAAGTTCTCTCTTTTGAGGAACCACTATATTCCTAAGGAAGATAGAATACTATAGATTTCAATTGTGGAATAATGGTTGAAATTTTATTTTGGAATAATCTATGTTTCTATTGTGGACATATAATGATTTTTTTTATTTATGAAAATGATTAACCTATCATGGAGAACATGTGATTTGGTTAATTATGTTTTAATAAGAGACATTATGAGTAACTATTGTTATTTGGAGATAAATGTTATCTTGGATGGCTATGTAATTAAATACATATGAGATTTGGGTTTCAATCTTAGTTTGGATAACTTTTGAAGAATTTTATAGAAAGTTATTTTTTTAGTGGTCTTTCTTGAACTTTGGGTTTTGTTTGAAAATTTTTGGAGATTAAGAGTAGTTTTTCTTTTTATAAAAGATTATCCTTTTGGGTATTATCTGATCTCGCACTAACAATTTTGGTTCCAGTTGATGTCTAAAGACAAGGAAAATATATAGTTCTTCTTTTGTGGATTATGTGATTATCAAGAAGATGATTCTTGTGATTTTTATGTGACTATGTCTTTTTTAATGCTCTTTGTTTAGAGAAAAGATAAGTTTTTGGTAGAAACTTATTTATGGATGAAACTCTATTGAAGGTAAGTATATTTCTTTATGTTCTTATTCTATGTAGTAAATTAATTCTTCCAAATTATTAAATGGAATGTAAAACAAAAACGTTGTTGGTTTACATTTCCTACAGGATAATCAAAGACCGTTTACCACATCATAAGTTTCTAATTTTCTGGTGGTTAACATTCTCATAATCATGTTTTCTATCACTCTCCATCAGAACTTGACCGTTTGTTCTCTCTTCCACATCCATTTTTTCCTACATGGAATCCTAGTATGGGTTATCTCGAGTGACCACTTCACTTTTATTTCTTTCTTTTAAAGAGATATTTTTACTGACTCTTTTCCGATTTTGGACTTTTAATGAAGTTTCCAAGCCCAGTTCTAGAATTACGATGATGCAATTTCCAAAAGGGGTGATGGATGTAATATCCCAGGTAAATAAAGAATAATTCACATTTCATATTCATTAATATTTGTGAACTAAATATTATTTTTACTTTAAAGGGGTTTCTATGTTCGATAGCGTACCCGATACACAACAACAAGTTTCTTTAAAATCTTACATTGCACACTAATAATATAATATTTTTATTTTAAGTTTTTGTTAACTCCTAGCCGTTTTATTGGCCGGAATGAAAAAAAACTAACTTCAATATGATTATATATGTTTGTTAAATGTATTTAAATTTATCCAATAAAAGTTATAGGCTTAAATTGGGAATGAATCTAATTATAGGCATAATATACATTAAAAGGCCGATTTACCACCTTTTAATGGAGATCCCCCTTTAAATATAATTTTTGTCACTTTAATACATTATATTTGACCAAATAAAAACCTTCTTTAGAATGGGGACATCAAAATTTACTTTGTGTAAATTTTGGGAATTTTTCTGATAAAGTTCGTTTTCTAATGAATAGTGAAAAAATTTGTACTTTAATTCAAAATTGTGATTTAATCTAATTTAATTATATGGTTATATTATCTTTTTAATTGGGTTTAAAGATTAATTAGAATATAGTTTTACCATTTAATCCAATTTTGGTCTTTGGAATTTATTTCACTTTGAAATTGGAAATACACAAGTGTTAATCATTTGATAGTTATTGTTTCTTAATAACACGCTATTTGTTTTAATGGGAATTAATTTTAAGTTAATTAATGCTAATTATATTTTTTGAATTTAGAAAAATATACATCATTTTGGAATTCAGAATATCAAATAATTATTAGGCTTAATTTATTTTTATTTTTCTGAAAAAGATCAATTTTTGATGAATAGTGAAATCACTTAGTAGTAGTTAAAAAAACTAACTTTTTCATTTAACTGAAATTTTACCACTTCTATGAATTGAATTATGAAAATCCTACATAAATTGTTGTTATCAAGAAGTAAAATGTGGTTCCATAAGATGAAAATAATTTTTTGTGAATCGTAACTTTTGACTTTTAGTTACCGCGGATAAAGGTAAATAGGGTAATTCAAGATAAAAAGAATATTGTAATAATTCAAAATTACCTTAACACATGTCCTAGCCTTATTGGATGAGTAATTTACGAACATTGGTATCTTTGGGTCTATTTAGGGACCCCATGGATCCACTTATGAAAGATAATGACACTTTAGATTAATTAATTTAATGTAAAGGCAAACATGACAAACAAAAATCTTTTAGTAAATTAATTCTTATATGGTGTTATATAAATTATATATTAGATTATAAATATTAATTTGAAATATTAAAAATATTTCAGAAATAATTTTATTTTTTTTATAATTTTTAGAAATCACATAAATTAAAATATTTATGACACAATAATGATTTAGTATTTACCTCATTAGTAAAAGATTTAAAAAAATAAGATTATAAATATTAAAATAACATCCAAAACCTGTACAATTTTTATTGGATGGTATTATTACGACTATGAGTCATCTTATCTTCGACTTTAATTATTTCTGGACCTTTAGAAACCGAATATCATTTTATAATAAAATAATATTATCACACTATCCTAAAGAGCCACTCCCCCCCTATAAAAAGAGACCACATCTTAACAATTATTTACACCTCTCAAGCCCTTTGGATCATCCAAACTCTGCCCAATTAATCTCCCTATATCTCTAGCCTCCTCCTATAAGCCTTAACTTAGGTAGAAGGCACTTCAAGAAGTCAGTTGGTTCAAACCAAAGGGAGTTATCCAAATTAAAGGTAACAGTTTCTCTTAAATTGTTTTATTTTATTTTACTTATCCAACCCCTAAACTATTTTTATTACTTTATTTTGTAACATAACTAGTATCCTAAATATACTAGTATGTTGTTATGATAAGGATTATAACTACACTTACACACACCTGAGTCTAATCGGTGACCATAATGTTTCTATGGATGGAAAACTAACGTCTCACGAAACGGTGATTGTTCAAATGCCTCCAACCGCCTCTCATGGTGGCCATTATTATGGAACTGTATTTATATATGATATATATTATGTTTATGTTTTCTTTATGATTCAGTATTTTTCCATTTATATAAATACTTTATGGTTTCCATTGTGGGTAAATACGATAATCTCATTAGAGGAAAGTGCGGACTACCGCCCCCTCAAAGTGATATGACTCGTTAATGCCTTATGTGGGACGTATAAAGGATGGAGTTAATAATATTGAATATGATATTATAATTTAATTATAATATAACTAGGTTAAATTATGTTTTTAATTCAATTAAAATAAGAAATAGAAATGAAATTAACGTTCATGAGTACGTACGGCTTACCATCTCCATGAACGGTGCATTTCATTTCATTCCACTAAATGTTATGAACTATTAAAAATACATGTGTATACTGGTTATATATGATTTATTTGATATCTAAATAATTAATATAATTCTGGAGATAATGGACTGTTGACCATATGGACAAATTTTAAATATAACAATTTCATTTTTTGACTCATATTCCGAACATCGATAAAATATCCAATATGAACTCAATTAATTAGCTAGTTGTTACAGAAATATAATAAGTGATATAAATTGAATAATAAACTTTAAAAATTTTCTTAATGAGTTAGATATTATCTTAGGTTTATTATTTAGGAAGAACACAGAACATACAAGTCAAGTAGGACACGAGGTAAGGGATTTTCTTATCTCACATTTAATTCCGTGAGATTTCCGTTGTTTACAAATTATTCATTTCATGTGGTGTATTGTGTACTGCCATTTGATATATACTATCATTATTGTAATTATATTCATGGTATTATGTGATTAATTTGGTAGTTATTCACTTTTTTTCATATAATTCTGTTGATTACAACACGATAAAGGGGTTCATCTCACTTTTTATTCCAGTGAGATTCATGCTATATTTTCCACTATTTCCTTTTGTGTGGTGTATGTAATTCCCATGATTGTACACTTTGTGTAATATAAATTAATTTATGAGTATTTACATCTTCATTTTATGATATTTCTTTCATGTGTTATATGTTTTGTAAGTTACCAAATCGGTAAGGGAACCTTTGACCATGCTATTTTTAAAAGACTTATTTTTGTTATGTCTTTTACCTTACATCTTATTATGTTGGGATATGTTATACTATATATTTTTTGATGTAAACCATATTTACAGGTGATGAGATACCCTTTTTTTCTCATCAACTCATTTTCTGAATTTTAACGTGACACCGTTAGGCTATTGAATTTATCCAAGGGAACTTTTTAGCCAAATTTCAATTCTTTGGGTTCAACTTGTACTTCTTGAATATGTCGTCCTATGAATATGTGTGAATGACCTATGATTTTTTTACACTTAATATCCACTTATATTGGGTGAATTTATATTTTTCATATATAATTATGTAATTGATTTATCATTAATTTAAGGATACCATCTTTATATGGGATTTCATCTCAATTTGCATTTTCATTGAGACTTCATTGTTGTTATGCACCAATTCACTCTTATATAGTGTAAATACTGTATTTTGACATATTATATCATGAAAATTTTTAATCTCATGATATTATAATGTTTTTATTAAATGTTATTCCTCAATTATATTTATTCAGGCATCTCTCTTTTTGTTAAGAAACACTTTAACTAAAATATCATTTTAAATGTTTTAAAGATTTATTCTTCTAAATATTAATCATTATTGTCCATGTTTTAAAAATGGGGTTTAGGATTTATTTATATTAACATTAAGGTTTTCAAATGATAATTCATTTAAAATATTCAATATGGTATGAGACACTTTGATTCCAAAATCTATTTTTAAATGGTTATTAACATGATTTGATAAAGAATTATTTTTTTCAATATCTTCATTTGATATATTGGAATTTCGAAATTTTATCTTTCCTTTATACATGTGATATGTGTTACGATATTGTTATGGTTATTGGGAATTTTTTACATATATGTGTGGTTCTATAATAAAACTAGGGCTGGTGAGCCCGAGATAGCTCTCCAATGCATTGGGTAACATGAAGGAGGTAAATGTGATGTTTCTCCTAAGAGGTTTAGGGAATATAATATGATGGGTATTCCAAGTGTAACTCCCTATTTAATTGTGATAGCTACAATTTATGTTTTATATAGATTCCATAAGTAACCATTATGATTTATGATTTGGGTGTGTTAATCAAAAATCTTATGATTTCGTAATGTATGTTATGATTAAAAAGTATGGTTTCATTGATTTTTATTTATTGATGGGATGATGTTTTCCTTCCTTATTTTATAATCCTTACTGGGCTTGTTATGCTCATCCCAGGTTTTTGAAATGTTTTCCGATGGACTTAATGATGAATAGGGTCATGGATGGGATCAAGGAAAAGTCATGTTATCTAAAACATTGAACTAGACATGTTTATTTTTAAGAGTTTTTATTTTATGAAAAAAATGGATAATGAGTAGTAGTTTCTACATGTAATATTCAAGTTGTAATGTAATTGTTATGACATATTCTCTAAAACTCTAAACCTAAAAATATTCACAATATGAATTATTCATTTAATTCATGATTATGTAATGTTTAAGGCTGGGTCCTTATAGTTTCTATCAGAGGGAGGTTTAGACAACTTTAGGGATTAGGAGTTTTCAGTAGACACATGGTTAGTCCCTATGTCTATTATTTTAGTTAAATCCTTGTTTTATGACTTTTTGAAATTATCAAAATAATAATTTAAAATAAAATTATTCTTAATAAAATTTCATTTAAATTGATAGGAAATAAAAGATAATTTTGGATTGTTTTCTAATATATAATAATAAAATTCATTCATTTCTTTTTGTAATTTTAAAAATTCTAATTTTGATTAACCATTAAGAAACATAATCTAATTATATATAGTCTAAAAAAAATTCAATATTATGGTGTAGTAATTTTTAATTATATTGTACAAATTGACCCTTAATGGAAAATATGTTACATTTGAGAATATATCATATCCAGTTTGTCTTATTTATTTTTTATATGATTTTAAAATAATTTGAAAATTATCATTATGATAAAATGTCATTATTATAAATTATCACACTATTCATATAATATAATAGAAAATACATTAAGAAAATTTTTAAATTAAAATGCACTATGTTTTTTAATAGTAAAAAATAACATATTAACCTATAAGATTCATGTAACACCATATTTTAAACAAATTATATAACTTTTAATATTGTCTCAATCAATTATTTTATTGTTTTCATTTGTTGTTTACATACTATTTTGGACTTCTATAATAATTTCATATATTTATATAATAAAAAAATATTAAATAAACTAACATAATGAAAATAATTTATTTATTCACAAAATGAATCATAATATTCATTCATAGTGTGTTTTCCTAACTGTGGAAGCATATATTATATTTAAAATGTAATGGGTGACATTTTGTTATATTCATTGAATTAAATATTATATAATTAATTTTCTTAGTAAATATTTTATTAAACTACTAAATTTTTTTCATTATATTATTAAAGTAAAAAAACCAATTTCCCAATATTATATAGTATAAAATTATATTTCTTTTTCACTTATTTTTAATCTATATTAAGAAAATTTACCATTTTTTAAAGTGGTAAATTTTACTATCTTAACTATTCAAATCAACCAATAATTAATGGGAAATATTAAAAATATTTGAACCAGAAGTTTATAAATATAGAACTTCCTTTTAAAATTCAATAGGTATAAATTATAGTTAATAATATTAAAATAAGAGTGAAAAATTGGAAAAACAATTTAGAAAAAAAATTATTTTTAATTATAAAATATCCTTTATTATTATCCCATGGTTGAAAAATATATATATAATTTTTAAAAAAATTACCAATTATATAATAAATTAATATAATTAAAACAATTCATCAATATGAAAATTTTAATTTATTAATATAAATATAATTTATATTCATGGTAACATTTTTTAACAATAGGTCCCGATTTTAATTAATTTTTTTTAATACAAATAATTTGATTAATAATAAATTAATTTAATAGATGTGTAAACTACATATTTTTCATAATTAATTAACTAATTACCATTCCTATTAATTCATTAGATGGGTGATAAAAACCAAATATTATTTTAAAAAATTTTGTGGTTCATAAAAACACAATGTTACATGTGACATACGATATCAAGTAAATCATATAATATAAAGAGAAACATTTCATAAAAATATAGTATTGTTGAATTCATGCATAATTAATATATATTTTACCCTTAAAAATAATAACTCTATTAAAAATAGATAAGGATATGTTTTCCTCGTCTTATCTTCAGGTTCCCACATAGCATAAAATTTTTTTCACCATAAAACATTGACCTGGTGAGTGGTCTTGTTTCTATAGAATTTCGATCTATGATAATGAATTAGTAAACATTTTTTTTCTAAAGAAATATATTACCCTATCAATATGAACTATTTTTTAGTACATGTGAAGTATTTGGTATGTTCTTTATATGGATAGATACATAAAATACTTAATGAACTTGAGGGTGATTTAGTGGTAGTGGAAATCGATAAGCTACAATTCTCATATAATAAATAATATCAAAAGGACTGATATACTGAGGGTTTAACATCACATTCATTCAAAATTTCATTACCATATTGTAGGGATATATTTATAGAAATACCTTTTCACTAAATTCAAACCATATATCATTACAATTAATGTTAGTATAACATTTTTTGTCGACTCTGTGATTATTATATGTGTTTTGGAATAGTTGTAACTTTCTCTTCCACTTCATTATCTAGATTTGACCACTATAGCATTAAATATCCTAATTAATACTATCATGATGTAGTTAGGAACTCCCTACCATATATGGATCCCTAATGATCAATTCAAATACAAGATTTAAATCTCATATTTTAGGATAAATCCACTAAAGGATGGTTTTGATACCTAACAAAAATGAAATTCAAAGTGAAAGCTCTTAACTTGACATCTAATGTTTTAATGGATATCTAAAAATTAAAATATATATTGGATGATAATATTTTCTAATGTATATATTTATACCAAGTCCTGGTTGAATATAACTCAAAAACTTAGAGTTAAACCTCTGATATAGATCTGATACAAATCATAGTGGTATACAACGAAATCTTACCAACATTTTAATTTATATTTGATAATGTTTATCGAGAGTAAATTATTCTATAATGTAACGTCATGTACATATTTTTTAAGTGAATGGAGTAAAAACCAAATAGTATTATTCCATTTATATTTTTCATGGACTCTGATGATGAAGTCTACAATGGTGTTTTCACATTTTTATTTTGGTGTGGTTATTCATTGTATAATCCCTTTATACATTTTCTGTATAGCCTTTAATTAATGGGATACTAGGGAAAATGAAATATACAATACAATATATATCTTCATGAAATCCCACAATAAATAATATATCAAATACTTATTCATCTTTCTACCATTATGATCAATTGAGAATGATGAACTATAAACATCATCCTTTTTCTCCATCATCAAATCATGTGTCGTTGGGGAACATACAAGGTTCCTAAAATTATTATTATATCACAATATATTTTAATCCAGAGAAAAATTCCCACAATATTTTTAATCATTGAATGTTACTTCTATGCCTATTAAATATTTATATTTATATATAGTGGAATTTTTAATTGATAATAAAAATATTTCTCCCCATATTATAATATTTCCTAATCTATCATTTGATAGTAACTAAGTATTTGATATTTTGTTATCCTCATCACAGATAAGGTGGAATTATCTTTTTGGATCAGATCTCTTTCAACATTATTCATTTTCCTAATGTTATAATGTGTTAAGCAGTCATAGTGTTCAATCTGACAAACCCATTTTTTTCAGTACAATCATCATCTCTTTAGAAGAAACATATAATAGAAACGTATTATATGTATATATTTTACAACATTAACAATAGATATAATGACTCTATATAAATTTTAAAAAAGATACCACATCAAAATCCAAATCACAAATTGGGTAATTTTTCTCTTGGAAAATCAATTTTTATTAGACATAATTTAAAATCAAAATATTCTTCTTAAGGAAAATAAACCCCATACCATTGAACTTCTATTGTTTTTTCCCATGGATTTGGAGATTCTAGAGAGGTTTGGGTTAAGACCACCTTTAAATGTTTATGTTTTATTGTGAAATGAACGTTATGGGTTTGGAATATTATATATAATTGTTAGTGAATGGTTTGGGGAAACCACATGGAATCACCTAGGAAACCGTGATAGTATAGTATGGTGGGTTGGTTTTGTTGCACAACTTTCACATGGTTATGTAAAGTAACTGGTATACATCTGGTTTGGTACTGGAATCATGTAGTGTTGTTCAGAATAGGGAGTATGGTATGGGGGTGTACGCAGAGAACAACGACCAGATTATATACAAGGATTTACGAGTGGTTAGTAGCCCGAGATTGGTCTTACGCCACTGGGACAGACACGCGATATTGGTCCAAATAGAAGGGATGAAAGAATCTTACTGTTGGTTTTGGGTAGACAACTACTTAACGCTGACATGTAATCCCAATGGATTACGGCTATGTGAGGTCCAAAACGGCTTACTGTTGGGTAGGGTATTTCAATGGCTTACCGCTGGATGGGTTCACAATTGATTACAGCTAGATGGTATCAAAATGGCTTAATACTGGATGATGTCACAATTTCTTACCTCTAAATAGGGTCACAATGGATTACCGCTAGATGGGGTCACAATGGCTTAGCACTAGATATGGTCACAATGGCTTACCACTGGATTCTATCACAATAGTTTACCGCTGGATAGGGTCACATCGGCTTACCTCTAGATGTGGTTGAACCTCATGGAGGCTTCTGATGTACCTTGTCTAAGAGACAAGGATCAAATCCCATGTAGTTCGGGATGGTGGATACAATTTAACATCTTCTAGGACAAAAAGGGGGAATGTCGTTTAATATCATGCGGGATGAAGGTGGTCTGACGTGAAGGGGGTAGGAACCAATGGTTGTTGGGATTGAACCTTAGGGATGCTACCAACATACCTTTCCATGGAATGGATCAAATACAACATAGTTCAGAAGGAGTGGGAAGCTGACTTGAAGGGGGGCATAACCAAAGGTTAGTGGGAATGAACCTTATGGAGGCTTCTTACATACATTTCATTGGAAAAGATCAAAGTCCACATAGTTCATAAGGGGTTGGTGAACTGATGTGAAGAGATTTGGGACCAAAGGTTGGTGGGATTGAACATCGGGAATGCATCCTACGTACCTTACCATGTGATGGATCAAAGTTCATGTAGTTTAAAAGGTGTTGGAACCAACGTGAAGATGGTCAGTACCAATGGTTGGTGGGCTTGAACCTCTGGGAGGCTTCCTATGTACTTTACCTTGGCAAGGAACAATGTCCATGTAGTTTAGGCGGGATTTTTGGGGCTTATGCTTTAGGCTACCCAGAGAGGGTGTCATGATTGGTGCTTTCTCTAAGCCCATGTGAGTCATGCTCGATGTGAGAAGCATGGGGAAAAAAATACCTAACGATCACATTGTGATAGGTGAGTTTGTGGGAAGTGGAGTGGGGCATAAAATTATTTACGGCCCGAGGTGATGTAGATTGGGAATTACACCAGGGTGGAGGCCCGGGTGGTGACAAAGCCCAAAGGGAGAGGGATTTGGCACTGAGGAAGAGAGGATGAGTAGGGAATCTACCTCCTGAATGAAAAGCATGGGGCTCACCCAATGGTGGTTTCCCTTTCCCCACATACATTCACCTCTCCGATAAAGAGGATCTCATTCAATTTGAGGAATGATTTCACTTTCGTGGAGACAAGTGGCATGAATACTTTCCATGGTGTGGAACCCCGCGTACGATGCAAGGGTGAGGTCATAGTTTAACATCATGTGCTGAGGATGACTGCGCTTGGTAGTTTATTGACTTGTATCTCGGATGATGTGGGTTCACTATGTACCCCTTATTACATACATAATGGATTCCTATAGCCCCTAGGGGAAGGGAAGTCATCGGAAATTTCTTGGTGAGGGGGTGTTATGGAGTAATCCATTGAGGAGTCCATGTTAGCGTGGCTATGAGAAGAATCAATCGCTGTTAGTGTGCCTATGAGAAGAAGCATGAGGTGTTAGAATGCAATGTGAATCACCTCTCAAGGGACATTAATGATACTTCATGTGAACATTGCTGGTCTCACAGAAAATGGAGTTGCTGAGAAAAGGGGATCATAGGTAGAAGACTCGTGAGGAACTGGTGATTCATATAGTGGAGGGGCTTCCCGAAGGGGTATGCTTCATGAAGTGAAGTGTCATAGCCTAGGAATAGGGTATAGGTGAATATGTAAATTGCATTGCAAAGTGGAAAATCCCTCCCAGAGTAGTAATTCACAAAGAAAGGGTGCCATGTGATGCATAGCATTATGAAGCAAAGTTTTTCACGATGAACAATGAACCTTATTTAGCATGTGGGTCCCATGTGCATGGAGGGTGATTTTCAAAGCATTAGTGCTCTTTGAATACCCGAGTCTACTTGGGGATCCCCTTCCTTCACGAGAGCCCGTTGACTATGCAAAGGGCATCTCTCCTTGAAGCGGGACCGAATTCATGCAAAGGGGGAGACACTTCATGATTCAAAAGTTACTTGAAGAGATCATGGTTTACAAAGAAGAGATCACTTCATGATTTGGGATCTAAAAAGGAAAAAGGTCAGAGGATCCTTCCTTTGATATCGATGGAAGCCCAGTATTTATAGGCAAGATGCACTACGAAGCAGAGCTTGCACAGTGCGAAGCCACATGGAAACTTTTCATAACCGTAGAGCCTCCCTCTTCCTTGATTTGTGGCGGCATCGCAAATTAAAAAGGGGTTCACAGAGCCTCCCGCCTTCTTTCTCTGCAACGAGTTAGCAAATGTGAAATGGGTTAATGGAGCCTCACTCCTCTTTAATCCACAATGGGTTCATAGAGGGGAATCTTGGTGCCTACCACGTTGTTGCAGGGCTCTACGAACGAGCTTCCCGAGGTAGTACCTAAGGGTTTCTATTTGTTCTTGTTCTTCCATACTTTTGGTGGCAAAAAATGCCCCCTCGAACATGTAGTCTATGGGAAATCAAGGGTAAATGTCTGTTGTTCAATCACCAAAATCCCTCGGCCAATCGCGAAGCTAACTTGCGAATGAGGCTCGTGAAGGAGGCTCATGAAGTAGAGAGGTGACATGTAGGCCAAGTGTACCGCGATGCTCACCATAGTTAGATGTGTCATGAAGCACTAGGGGTCCTCATCTATAAATATGGAATTTGATCTATATTTTTTACTTTCTATTCTCCATGTGTTTGGCATTTAGCGATCTCGATTTAAAATGATCTGCATACACCATGATTACTCTCCATGAATCAAGACTTTTGTTTTGCGACACACATCTGTCCTTGAATCCACAATGGTGTGCTCGGTGGCTTGCATTCGAAGGTTGGTGCAAGGCTTCGTGTTACTGTTGTTGGGATTGAGCTCCACAAACGGTCTCTACGAATGAGCTCTTTAAAGGGGCTTTACAAAAAGTTTCCAAATCTTAAAAAAGTATTGGCTCACCAAGAGGCTTCCTAGGGGTCCTTGTGGATGCTACATGAAGGGGAGGATATGTCGATTAGCTTGGGTATAGGGGGTTGGTATGGAGCCACTCTGACCATTATTCATTGGTAAAGCTACTTTCGGAAAGCCAAATGAATTTTACATTGTGTAAAAGGCTTCCTCTGTATGGATATGGGATGAGGGGTAAAAACATCAACCTTAAATCAATTAAGGATGAGCCAGCTTACTGGTATAGGATCATGTCATGCCAGCTCCTGTTGTTCAGGGTAGCTGATAGCCATGCCCGAGAGGACTTCACATCTGTCAATCCTGACTTCCTGTACAATCAGTTGAACAATATTGATTGGAAGGAATTATAGCAAGAGACATCCCCCATCCGTACCATATGATCATTAAGGTATACCTAAGGAACTTGAGGAAGGTATGGTCCGATGAGTGGGATATACGCTATGGTGGAAACATCACTGATGAATGGGTCTAGACCAACTGGTTAGTTGCCTTGTGTGAGGAGTTTGGGACAAAGCTGAGAACAGTGGGCATGTGTGAGGCGAATTGGGCTTACCAATTTGATATAAATCAAATAAATCATCTAATTCCAGAGTTGTTGAGCAGATGGTCATCGAGGAATAATACATTCCACTTACACCATGGGCAGGTAGGCATCAGTTTATGGGATGTGCATCAGATCATGGGGGTCCCGATACTGGGCTGATGTATGATTAATTCCTCCATTTTATGGGTATGTTGAAGGATCCAAAGAAAATGTCGCCCCTGGAGATGGTGTTGATGTAGTCCTTACTGGGAGTGGATAAGAAAGTAGCGAGGGATGTCCATTTCAGGCGAGGGTTCAAGCAGTTCCATAACTTTTTGGAAGATAGGCAGTTTCTGGTGAGGCTTTGAACGTGCATGAAGGGGGCTCAATGAGGCAAGTAGCATTCATACTAGAAGCTCTTGGAGGATAGCTAGTGGAAGATGTGGGGATTCATGGTCAGTAATGAGCATCAAATAGTAGTCAGGTTGGCTGAATTCACTACAGCTCTCATTTTCAGTTGGATCCTACCGGTGAGGGATACAAACATGGGCATGCGACCAAGAGAATTTATCATGTCATCCATGTTGGAGATGGGAGGGTGGTTCAACCTCAGGATCCCCATTCTCACCAAGATATACAAGATATTTTGGAAAATCAGTGAGGGGAAGAGGCTATAGAGGATATGATGGCCCTTCCACCTCCTATACGGGTGGATAACGGTGCACGTCAAGGGGGAATATGAATATCCAAACCCCATATCCCCTCCAGAATAGAACTTCCACTCATCCCTCTTAAATTCCATATAGAGCTTTCCATCCAGGCTAACTATGCAGACGGTACTGAACCATTACATGAAGGTAGAGAAATTAAACATTCACCTATCCCATTTCCAATAAGTGTATTCAATGATGATGGTCGTGGAATGGAAGAGAAATGGTCCTATATCCTATAATTTTAAGGTGGAGTTCTGGTGGCATGAGTGGAGCGTGAGACCCTGTATGATCCATACACCCCACACCGATTCTCTAGGCAATTTTAGTGTATGCAGTGAATGAACCCACATGTCTATTTAGGGGTGTACAATGAGGAACATTCATGTGTGATGAGGAAAATGAGGCTCATGTTCAAAAAGGAAGATGAGAATTTGTGGAATGAGATTCCTCCTCCCACTGCAGTATTCGGGTTGGTGAAGGAGTATGCCAAAAGCTGGGATGTGTCCTACTCTGGGGAGACGCTGAAATAGCCAACTTTTGGGGCTGGTGATGGTGTTCCTCCCCAAACTCAAGGCTAGGGCAGGAAGGAGGAAACAACATCCCGTGGTGGTGGGGCTGCCATGGTAGTGAGGCCCACACTGGTTGACGGGGAGGTAGTGGTCTTGGATCCAGAAACAGCAGTAGATGCGGTGGTCCCAGAAGAACAGTGTTCTCTAGTGGGGAGGCCAGTGAGAGGATTCTGTAGAATATTCACATAGGCTCTGGGGATGTGGCTGCGCCACATAGACATGTCAGAGAATGAAGTCGTCCTAGAGTCCTGAGACATCTAGGATGTCAACTGGAAATTCTATGGCCTGTTAGAGATGTGGAAACACCTGAACTGACTTAGTATAGATTTTACGGGGATAGGCCCTCTCTGGGCCCACTATATGGTATCCCTGGATGAGGCAGAACAATACCTAGCCCAGTAGGAGGACTTCATGCACTCCCGGGGTGTTCCACATCCAATGAAAGATTGGGAAACGGTGTTTTTGGATCAAACAGCTCCCCTGTAGTTGTCAGCTACTGATTTGAGTTAAAGGTTCCCTCTACTAGAAGAATCAGATGAATCCTCCTTCGGGGAGGAGGCTAGTAGGGGGAGCCTTCTGGATGTGGGAGATTTCAGAGATTAAGGATCAGAATTTAAATAATTTGAAGAGGACCGTGAGGTAAAAACCCCAGCCCCTTCCTAGAGATTCGCTTCCAGACTACTTTCGACCCCTCACCATTGTTTAAACTGTTTAGGAGTTCCTCATTCACAGAACCTATTCATGAACCTTAGTGGATGCTCATGTGGTGCCTTTAGGATCCACGCCTACGGCTACAGTGATTACCACTTCCAGAGGGGCCAGGATACCCGAGGTCACTCCTCTAGAGTTTTTAGAGATGTTGACAATATACAGAGGGCCACAACTCAGGGTCCCCACAACATCAAACCAGGAACAAGACCATGAATTCGATATCTATAAGTCCCCTATAAATAATTCATAACTAACTTCCATTGACAATTCTTACTAAAATACATGCCATTTTTGTTTGTACAACTCATCGAATGGTGTGGGATGCCTTGTCGAGGTTGGTTGGTATTCATGGAAGCGCTTTTCCCATGGGAATGCAGGTGATTGTGGAGGCAGATATCTAGATTGACCAAGTTGCGGTGCTCCAGATCACTAGTGTGACCATTGGAATGGCTGGTCCTGAGATTATTAAAGTGGGATCAAACAATGAAGATCGTTCAGATATCCCGAGTCATGCCATACTTGATCAAACACCAAATGCGGACCTTTCTAATGTGTTATTGGGGGTGTTACCTCTATATGAGCCTATCAACCCTGTTGAAAAGGGTGAAACGAACACTGATGTAGAGTATAACAAGATAGTCAGTCACCAGTCATGGAAATTGATCAAGAGAATTATCGATGACACCACTTACGAAAAATGAATTGATCGGATGGAATGACTTTGTTCTCAACTGCACGAACTATTCACTGGGAGAGTAGATGGCCAGCATCCTCACATAATCATCTGAGATCTCATGGTGGAGAAGATTCAGGAGTAGGACCATGTCCTTGTTGTGGGTTGATAGTGGATAAAAGCGGTGATCATCAAGAGGCTCTAGGAGGCTGAAGATGAGATTCTGCAGCTGCAGTTCTGGAAAGATGAACACTCTTCTCTCCTCAATGAGCAGTTAGGGATTACATTGCGGCTGAAGGACCAAATATAAGAGGTTGAAGAGAAGATGAAACAAGCCTCCGCGGAGATGGATATTTTTTGGTACAATGACAATCGAGGCTAGGATGTGGCTAAAGAACTACACCCCATTGCTACCGAGGTGGAGGAGGAACTGAACATGCAGCAATGGATCTTGGATGCCACAAGCCAGAGGGTGGAAAAGCTGCAACATTATTTTGATGGGGTCAACACATCCATGAGAGGGGTTGATCCTCGGGTACAGTGATGCATGTAACTTTTGTACACAATTTCATGCTTTAACTATTTATGCTATATGCATGCGTGAGTTCTGTTATTCGTTTGGTTTATTTCATTTTCATTATATTCATGGAACATATAGCGATCAGTCCCTAAGATCACGTGGGTCGGGCCTGATGTGAAAAACAAGGGATGGCCAACTTATCATTCCACCCAAATATAATAGTGAAAAACAAGATCCGGGCATCTGAGGTTTGAACCACCAATCTAGTTTTCCATAAAGTAAGGGAGAGACCCCACTGGAGGATTAAGCTCTTAGAACATTTGAATCTTCTCTTTCTCAGTGTGCGCTAGTGCACGAGCAGAGTAACTCCAGGGGTGTTGGAATTAATCCAAACATAGGGGAGTGGAAGGTGTGAATCATGATCCCAAAAATTCATAACACTATAAGGATGGTATGAAAATAAAGAATAACAATATACTATGTTCAAAACACAGTATCCATATTGTGTTATCCTGAAATGGGTATAACAAATGAGGTCCGACCACTGACCATGTTCAAAACATGAAGCTTGACTCGAAATATCATCCATCAGTCTTCCAGAAGGTTGGCCCAAGAAAGTAGGTGTGCCTTAGGATGGGTATACATACTATTAGGGGGTTCCTTTAGATGTGAAAGAGGAAGAGGGTCTGAATAAAGGGAACACAAACCATGGAATGTGGCGTGATGAGTTTTTTGAATGGAGTCCAACACTCTTGAAATTACTCCACCATGGTGATGGCAAATTAGGTGCAATCATCAGTCAGATCATGGATCATAAATAATTCTGAAAAGACCTCTCTGGTATGGACATGGAATGACACATATTATTACATTATACAGTGAGGACAATTCTCAGAGTTTCAAGGTCACAATTCCAAGTCCAATATCGGGGCTGAGGGGCTAAAGGTGTTAATGACCCTAGGGATAGGCCCAAGGTGAAATGCCATGGTGTCTCCACAAATCCCATAAGGATAAGAATCAATAAATACATAGTTATTGAAGCACGGAGTGGTCATAGACTAGCACTAGTATTGAGAATCCTCTCTGGAGAGGAAACCGATGCATACCATGATTAAAATTGGGAATCCTGTACTTATTCAGGGAAGAACCGCAGTTTATTGTCATTCATTGAGGAAATGTCTACCCAGGAAGTAAATGTTTGGTATTTTAAATACACTGACATGAATGAGGACCATAAGAGTCCATGCCACACCACACGCTCTCGGGTGAATCCCTAAGACAATGGGTTGAATGGGAAAACTGGGTTGGGACCAAGATGGGTTGTTTGGACATTCGTACGTATACCATGAAGATGGTAATCAAGACATACGATGATCTGAGAGTGAATTTTAACATCATATGAGATGAATAAAATCATGTGTGGCATGTTTGTGCTAGTTCACATGCTACCTGAACTTCTAAGCCCACCTGAGTAGTGATCGTTGTGGGAAACAAGTACTAGTGATGGGACTTCCCTAACACATGATGTCCCATGTCAGGGGTGATGGGATGCTTGGTGAATGATGACCCAATGATGCAGACCAACCTATATAGTTCACCTAGATGATTGAATGGGTAAATCCTAGTATGTTGGAATACCACTTGGACATAAGGAAGCAGAAATGCGTGAATCATGATGCTTGAGATCTAGACCACAATGATGGTGGTCAGACGATAGGGGATAAATTCTAACCACATTCGAAACAAATTATATGTTTCATGTTTTCCTGGAATGGGGATAGAAAAATGAGGGTCAGCCGCTGACCGTGTTCAAAACATGGGACCTTTCACGAATGTCGTCAGAGGTCATCAGGTACATTGGCCTAAGACGGTAGGTAATCCAGTGAGGCATTAGACTGGGCAGTAAAGGGGGTCCCTTCAGACATGGAAGAGGATGATGATCCAGATAACGGGCTCACGAAGCATGGAATGGAATAAGGGAATGTCCCTATGAAAATTCCACACTTCATGTGCTGCCACAACGCATCTAAGTACAAAAACAAGACACGTCAAATAGAGGGATTCGAGTCCCCCTCGAGGGGAAAGGGACTTGAGGGTACACACATCCCAAATTAATGGTCCTAGGATGGGCCATTATGGGGTGATTGATTTAATGGACTGGGCATAGGGCGGTGAATTAGCCAAACCCAATGCGTAGTTCCCATAGAGAAATCATAGTTTTGGGTCATAAAATATAGACCAGGTTGGAAAAATATATGGGGGTAACATAGTATAGATATTGAAAAACCTGACGTGAATGAGAACGCATGAGGCACTCTCTACACCACATATACCCAAAAGGGGTCTGACCTAGGGGACAAAAGAGAAAGGGAATGATTTAATATTCATAGGGCTGGACCTGAGGACAATATGTCTGGGTGTTCTTACATATCCCATAAATATGAGAATCAATCCATACATAGTTCTAGAAGATGTTAGGCAGTTTAACATCTTGTGGTAAAGACACAGAGTGATCTTAGTTTGTGGTCATAGAACACGTACCAGAGATGGTAGGGAATGTGAGAGACACATGGTGAGGTAATTATAAAACCCAACATGAATTAGGACCTAGAGTCCATATAACCATGTGTCCCTTGGGGAGGTTTTAGGTCGAGGGGCCAAAAAATGAAAGTTAGGATCGGCCAGAGGGAAAGTGAACGAACATTTCTACGTATCCCATGAGAATGAGAATCATGGAACATGTAGTTATAGGGATGGCACATTAAGATACCAGTTCCAAAGATATAAAGGTCATGCGGGTTTGGCCCTTACACCGAAATAAGCGGAATTTTATAGATCTTGTTTGTCCTTTAGGATGGATGCATGTTTTTTTTGTGAAGCGATGGACCTAGGATGGAAAGTCCAAGAATCTCCACAAGAATCTAGCCATTTGTAGGTGTTGACAAATGGTATGGTGTTTGACAGATACCAAACATGATTCCCCCTCGAATGTGGACATCACGATGAAGTGATGTTTTTCGTTGTGCAGCCAGCATGATAATATCATAGTTTAAGGTCATGTGATGGGACCAACCATGCACTTTAACATCATGTAGTATAGTCGTAACAGTTTAGGGTCATGTGGGACTAAGAAGAATAGTTTAAATTCATATGGATCATACATATACATGAAATATGAGGTTATAAAGGGAATTTACATGGTGTGATAAAGCATACCCGACGTGAATGAGGACATCATCACATATCACACCGCACACAATTCCAAGAAATAAACCTCAGGCCAAGGTGGACAGAAAATGTTAGAGAATATGGGGTAGGAGAGACTAGAAATTAATTGAGCTTGACCTAAAGAAGAGATGTATGAGCGTTCCTACGTATCAATTGACGATGGGAATCAATCCATATATAGTTCTAAAAGGTTAAGATTAAATCATGCATGAAAAAGGACATGAGGTAAGAGGGACTAATTCCTTGAAGGGGAGTATGTGACGCAGAAATTGTAAACCCGACATGAATGAAGTTATAATCCCATATATGCCACATCCCACGGTCCTATAAGAGATGGGTCCTAAAAGGTAGAACATAAGAGATAAATGAGTGGAACTCATGTTGGACCCTAATAAGAGATGTATGGTCATTCATACGTATCCCATGGGAATGGGAATCAAGTATTACTTAGTTCTAAGAATGATCTTTGTTTATGTGCATAGAGCTCAGGGCATGGAGAAGCATAATCCTTCCAATTAAGCGTGGTCCTCAATCTGGTCCCTAATCCCATGTGAGTCATACATCGTGTGGGAAACATGGGAGGAAGAGGTTTTTGAGATATCAGGAATACATGCCAAAGAAAAGTTGGTTAAAAGCCCCTAATGATGCCTTACTATTGATTTATCCTCCTAACGTGCAAATGTGGACTATGGGATAGTAACAGGAGGGTTGAAATTCCACTTGGACACAATGGGGTGTAAAATGATGTGAATCGTGTAAACGACATTAAAGGCTTGAAGGGGTTAGCGTGACGATGGAGGATAACTTTTCACCGTATTTGAAACATTGTATCCATATCGTGTGACCTGAAATGGGAAAAACAAATGAGAGTCGACCACTGACCATATTTGAAATGTGGGACTTGTATCGATTTGTTGTTAGAAACCCTCATGGATGTTGGACAGTAATGGTAGGAGAGCCCATAAGCCTAGAATCCATGCCATTTGGGGGTCCCATTAGATGTGAAAGATAATGGGAGCCCAAATGAAGGGGAACATGAAGCCTGAAAAATGGGTGAAAGCATGTCTAGGAAGAATCTGACACACCAGGATCTAGAGAAAAGATCTCATGGGTCTATTGGTGTGTCACCAAAGAGTGCCTAGGGAGCCAACATAAGGGAAACCGACTCAAAGAGATGAGAGTAGGGAAAGGATGTGAAGGCCGCTTTGGAGAGAGAGGTTTGCATCATGGATCTTATAAACATAATGTGAATGGGGGCATAATCCCATAACACAATGTATACCCCTCTCCTGGAATAACATAGGCCACGGGGCCAAAATGATAGTGTGGTTTCTACGATATGGGGCTGGAACTGAAAAATAGTCATTGGGGCGGTTCTACGCATCCCATGAGTATGGGAATCAAGTCATACCTAGTTTTGGTAAAAGGGTTACATTCTATTTTTCATCATGTTGCATGGAAGAAAATAAGGGCATGATACCCCAATGAGGGATAGGTACAACACGGTGAGAAACCCAACGTAACCCCATACCACACCATACAAACCTAAGTGAGAACTTGGTACAGGGGACTGAAAAGGTCGCGAGACCTCCGGATGGGCCACAAACATAATGTCACGGCCTAATATCAGTTTAACCTCTGGTAGTGAGGATGATTGTGATCTTAGTTTAAGGCCATAGTGCTCAGACCGCATATGTCTAGTTTAATGTCATATGCATGGGACATAGAGGGTGAATCTTTGTTCCTATGGAAGACCACAATGTGGAAATGATGATAGAGGACAACGTTTCACCTAGTTCACAACATATTATCCGCCCATGTTTGACCGGAGTTTGGGGAAAAAAATTGAGTGTCGACCATTGACCATATTGAAAACACAGTACATGTATCAATTTTCCTCCCACAATTCTTGAGGACGTTAGTCCATAATAGAAGGATAGCCCTTGGGGTGAGCATCCATGGCATCTAGGGGTCCTTTTGGATATATAAAGTGATGGAAACCCAAATGATGGGGCTCGGGACCCTAGGCAGGGCTGGTGCTTATGAAAAGGATTATAAATGAAGGGGGTGTGGATGTCTTGAGGGGATATGTGTGGTGTGGAGAAATATCATGACGTTAATAAGGACATCAATTCGTATAACACCTCACAATCCCAAATGAGAACATGGGCTAGGGGGTCAAATGGGTCAAAAGACCTGAGGCTGGGTGCCTCGTCCAACTATAGCCATATGACCTCTCATGCTGGCACTACCTCATCATAGATCCTAAGCCCACATGAGAAATGCTTGGTTTGGGAAACAAGGAGCATGACTAGGCTGTTCCCATCAGAAGAGGGTCTGAAAGCTAGAATTACACTCCTTCTCGAGGCAGACCGAGGTTTGGAGAGATGGTGGGGCAGAATGAACCACTACAATCCCTGTTTGGGGAATATGGGTGTGATGACAACAACAGAGGATTGATGTTGACCAAGTTCTAAACACATCATCCTCATCATGTAACATTGTACGATCATGATGAACTCAATGTGAATGAGGGAAAAGCCTACACCATAGCTTGTGTTTCGTCCTAATGGGAGGTCCCAAAGATTGTGGCTGGACCTTTGGAGGAAATGTCCAGGCGGTCCTATGTATCCCATGGGGATGGGAATAAAACCATACGTAGTTCTGAAAGGTTTTGTCAAATGTATTACAGGAAGACACATAGTTTAATGTCATGGGGGACATTTCACCATTTAGGGTCACGTAGGACCAGACAGTTTAAGTTCATGTAGGACCCTGAAGCAGTTTAGGGTCATGTGAGACCATTACACAGTTTGGGGTCAATAATGACCGTACAATTTAATGTCTTCTATGACAAAAAATTTGGAGTTCATGTATTACCTTGAAGTAGTTTAGGGTCGTGTGGGACCATTACATAGTTGGGGTCATCCAGGACAGTACATATTAAGGTCATGTTGGATCAGATAGTTTTAGGTCATGTAGGACCCTGATTCATTTTAGGGTCCTGCAGGACCATTATGTAGTTTGGGGTCGTGCAGGACCATACAATTTAAGGTGATGTAGGGATGGATAGTTTAAGTCCATGTAGGACCTTGATGCATTTTAGGGTCATGCAGGACCAATTACACAGTTTGGGGTCTTACAGGACCATAAAGATTGATGTCATGTAGGACTAGACATTTTAAGGTCATGTAAGATCATGATGCAGTTTCGTGTTGTGGGGGCCATTACGCAGTTTGGGGTCGTGCATGACTATATAGTTTAAGGTCATGTATGCCCATAAGAGGAAAATCAAGCAATTTATTGCTTGAGGAACTTTGAATTGGTGGGAGGAGTTATACGCTCCCCGTCCACGGTAACCAATGAGTATGCGCCATTGTAGTAAACCTATTAAATTATGTAAGTTCTTTCCCATTTGGGTTCCAACATGGGTGGTTTCCTGCAAGGTATTGTTGGTGACCTCAGTGCTAATACCATGCCGCCTTTCAAGAAGTAGTAGAGGCAAACATTAATGTTGAAAGCTCTAGATATTCTATTCTGATTTCATTCTAGATTGTGCAGAACACAAAACCTTTTCATGTCAAGCACTTCCAACTCAGCCCGATGGATTTTAGGTACATTATCTGGTGCTTTCTATTCATATATAGATATGAGCAGTAAGTGAAATTGAATGTTGATGGGATGGATAGCCTCTGTTCCATACAATAGTGAATATTGTGTCACCTGGGTGGAATTATGAGATGTCATCTGATAAGCCTAGAGGGCATTGGGGAGCTTGTCCGACCAACTCTTCTTATTCTTACTAACCATTTTCTGCAAAATGTTTGAGAGGGTTTTGTGGAACTCCTTGTTCTGTCCATTTTCTTGTGCATGATAATAGGAGGTAGGGTTAGAATGGATGTTGTACATAGCATACAATTTCTTCGTCTCAGCATCTCAGATGTTTAGTCCATTATCGGTGAGGACAGCTTGAAGGACTTAAATCAGTAGATGTTGTTAGAGCTCATAAAGTCAACAATGGAATGAGCCTTGACCACATTGAGTGGAACTACCTTTTCCCACAGGGAGAAGAAATATGTAGCAGTCAAGATGAATCTGCACTAGAAAGCTGTCGCCAATTGATATATTCCCATGACATCGAGTCACCATACCATGAATGGACAAGATTTCATGGTTTAATAGAGAGGCTCTAGTGGTCGATGAATGAAGTTAGCTTGAATCTGGAACACATGGATACTTTTGGCGAACTCGAAGAATTCATGGATCATGGAGGGCCAAAAATACTCCAGACTCTCGATCTGGTGGAATAGCTTTGTCCCAGTTTGATGAGACCCATAGAAATAGGAATGAACCTCCTATATGTCCTATAAAATCTTATCTCCATGAATTCAATGAAGGAGGACCCCATAAAACACGTGCTTTTAGAGGATCTGATCACGACCAGGACCGCCCTCAAGGGTAAACTATAACACATGATTTTGAATTCTCTATCTCTAAGGACATTATATCGGGAGATTACCTGTTTTTAGGTAATTGAGAGAGGAGGTTCTCCAGTCAGGATACACTTCAGTCACTGCATTGGGGGACTTGGGGGTCCGGACGTAGAGGTGCCTGTGGTAAGGTGCCTTACTTGTTGTCTATCATCATCATCTAGAGTGACGAGAGCAATGACCCTCCAGTGTGCCATGTGGATAATTATATAATCTTTTTTGGGCTTCTCAAGTGACATGGCTAGGCCGACTAGTGGGTAAACTCAAACATTCAAATATCAAGGGACATGGGTATCCTCTGGCCAATATGCGAACTGGGCCCTTAGTTGGAGAGTGTGTTCCAACAATGGTACAATTTTTATCATTCTGACGACATAGTCATCATTGATCTACTTGATGACCAGTTTGGAGTCCCCTTTCACATGAAAATGGGGATTGTCTTTCTTGAGGGCCAGCTCGAGGCCAGTAATGAGAGAATGATACTCTACCTCATTGTAGATACATCCTTTAGAAAATAATAATGAGTACGCATAGTAGCTCATGTTAGGGTAATGAAGAAGATACCCAGACCTACACTGTTGAGCCTGGGGCGATTCAGCCTTCTTCCAGTGGTGCTCCAGGACGCACCATCAAAGTGTATTTTCCAAAACTGGATATCTTGGTCTACTGAGAGGATTTACTCATTAGAAAAATCAAGGTAAAAAGACTGGTCCG
This sequence comes from Viscum album, assembly GCA_963277665.1. NCBI lineage: Eukaryota > Viridiplantae > Streptophyta > Magnoliopsida > Santalales > Viscaceae > Viscum > Viscum album. Next base: position 1,844,114,078 of record OY728120.1, read on the forward strand.
TGGGGGATGGATGAGTAGCAAGGTTGTCTGCCAACACTTTCCCCTTAATAGCCTCCTGAAATTCAAACCAAATGTTTAATTGTTGTATAATCATTTCCCACCGAGCGAGATGAGCAATCATCATGGGGCAGTTTAGGATGTATTCTAGCAGATCCAATCAGGAATCCAACTACACCTCGTAGTGCTTCATGTAATGTCACAACTTATGTACTACGAATATGAGCACAAGACAACTCTTCTCAATAAAGGTGTATCTGGTCTCTATATCGAGGAGCATGCGACAGAGGTAGTAGAAGCTATTCTATATTCCCTCGTTATTCTTCTGGGTGAGAAGGGTGCCGAGAGATCACTCCAGGGTGATCACATAATATACCAGTGGCATTCTATAGATGGGTGGAATTAAGAACGCATACTAGATCAAAAATTACTTCATTTCCTCGAAAGCGTTCTGACACTCTTCGTCGCACTCATAGACAGTTCCTTTCTTAATGATCTGAGGAAAGGGCACACACTTGCCGGACTAATTCGTAATGAATCTTTGTTTGTAGGATAGGTGGCCTCGGAAGCCTCGAAGCTCCTGAATTTTTCTTGGAGGAGATATGTAGATAATGGAACTGATCTTCTCTTGGTCGATCTCAATGCCCCTATATTTGACAACGAAGCCAAGAAACTTTCCAATGGTGACCTTGACTGTATACTTTATTGGGTTCATCATCAGGTGATCGGAACAGTGGATGCCGAACACATTCTCAAGGAATATAATATAGTCCTAACACTTTCAAGATTTTTCTACCATATTTTCTATGTAATATTCCACCAATGTTTTGATGATCGTCTTTAATATTCAAAGAATTTCCCACTGATAGGTGGCACCAGCATTCTTTAAACTGAAGGCCTTGACTTGTTAAAAGAAATTACCTTGTGATGCCCTAATGGTTATAGACTCATCATACTCAAGGCCATTTGTATATAGTTATAATCAGAGTACCCATCCAAGAAGGGGAGGTATTGAAACTGAGCTATAGTGTCAATGAAAAATTATGTTACAGGAATGAGAAAATAATACTTTAGATAGTAATGGTTGAACTCTTGGAAGTCGATGAAAACCCTGATATGTCCATTCTTCTTCCTTAATATCACAAAGTTGGCCGGACACATGGGGTATTGGAACTCCCTAATGAAATTCGATTTTATGTGTTATTATCTTCTACCACAACCATGGATTTGTGAGAAGGGTGAGTCATTCTAAGAGTCTGCATGAACCCATGATGATTTTTTGGGAGACCGAGGCGGTGGACGGATACCTGAGGATCTAGTTCTGGAATATCGTCATAACTCTAGAAAAATGTAACATGGTGTTGTTTAAGGATGACTATGAACAGTTGTTGCTCCTTAAAGGACATAGAAGCATTGATCATTGTCGGTTTTGGGTCTGCCTTGCAACCGAGGTTCACCTGTAACTAGTCACCAACCATGGATTATATTCCGTCTTAAAAGGTGAAGGAGAATCCTATAAATAATCTTCTTCACTTATAGATAGGGGATCATCAGCAGGAGGAGCTTCCTCTGCATCGAAAGATCCTGATTAGAGGCTGGTACCTGCCTGAGTGGCAGTGGACACTGCATCGGGGTACTCTTGTGCTACCGCAACCATAGCGATGTTGGCTACAGATCCAATCCAATCGGGTCTTTGGCCTAAGGGATCATGAATGATGATATTGAGTAAATATTGGAACGTCAGCTTTAGCCAGCTAATTCTAGCCCAACGAATCAAGAACGTGTGATGTATTTTCAATGCCATGGGGAAGACATCCCGATACGTCATGGGAGTTGGAGGCTCCAGAATCAGCTGACCCTAGTTTGTGTTGGAGTATGAGATGATCATTCGTTGTCTCTTAGACTTTGGAATGTCCTCCCCACTAATTCCAGAAACAACGAATCATTGCCCCATGTATATCATTTTAGCCTTCAAACAATGGACTTGAAAGACGTATGCATCATCCAGATCTTCCCATAGGTTGGTCGAATATGTATCATGGTCGACCTCATTAGTCTAAATTTATTTGAACATGCTTTTATAGAAGCTGACATCCAGATAACGATCTTCACTAGAGGCAAAGGGGGATGTGTCACATTGAAGCACACCAAATTGACCATTAAGGATGCACTTAAGGCACGAGTGATATGATGAATGAACCACTGCATGCAGGTTGAGCCATGACCTACCCATAAAATCATTGTAGGTGGGGTCCTGGGAAACAACCATAAACTCAGTGCTGGCAATTAGACAACCAAACTGGTTCTTCAAACAAATCTTGTCGACTGGTGTCTACTCCGTCCTATCATATCCTTGGATTATTAGGTCATAGGGACTCAGATTATCCTCAGACATTCCCATGTATTATAGTGTTAGATTCAGGATTAGGTTGATCCAAGATCTCAAGTTGACAAGATAGTGAAAAACCTCCACGCCCTAAAATAGGTCGATGATGAAGAGTGGGGGAATGTGCCCCTGTAGGGGAGAGCCTTCATCTTATCCAGATAACATGATGATGGCCTGGAATTCAGAATTCTCGGTCGCCTCAGCATGAAAGGATTCTGAGGATGCTACCTCTGTCTCAAACTAGTGGGGGCTTCATAAAGCCTTGGCAACGACCTCACGCATATATGATGACAGGCTAAGCGCATCATAGATGGAGAGCACTGCTCTAATGATGGAAAGATGTTTGAGAACATCATACATACATGTGAGGCGTGAAATTCTACTTACAAGAGGTTTATTTATGGCATGATGTTTGGTGGGCCCTATCGGATAGGGCGACAACTGACTGGTGCTAGAAATATCCTACTGCTCACTAGTCGAATCTAGTGGAGTGACTATCAGATGAGGTCCAGGTGACTGAGACTGGCCTGTGGGAAAGTGTGGCTGGTCTCGACTCAGTCAAGGTGACTCTACTGGATCCAACAACACAAACTATGGTGAAGTCGGGATTGATGTCACCAGATGGGAAAGCTACATATGCTATGATGTGCACTGGGCCTGCAACCTAGTTTTCGTCACGTGCATATCCTGGCTGGAAATACTGACCAAGTCACTCTGTTTGCCCATATTTTCATGGCTCCATTGATGTTGACGAAGGCTGGGGATGTTGGGAGGATCCGCCTGGAACTCCTCATCATCAGGAATCATGTTTTGATGTACCTACTCTACGGTTTTAACCAAGGAATAACCTAGACCGTCACTCAAAGAGTCATCCACTATCAGATGAATTCAGTGAGGGATCACCATCCATGGGGGCATGAAGTCACTGGGCATACAAGATGATGATGGATTTGATGGGGGACTTTTCATTCATTTACACTGCCAGTGTTTGCTTTTCTGGGAAGAAGACAGTTGAGACGACGATGTAGAAGTAGTTTATGTGTCTTCTGAAGGCTATGTCTGATTCAGACATGCACGGATAACACCATGGGAATAGGTGAACGCTTTATTATCCTTCCAGTCATTATAATTCTGGGACCCGAGGCTAGAAACCTGATTCCACTCACCATCGATGTTGATGTTGCTATCTGGCCTCACGAAGACACATGCCATGTGTGTCGGAGCTGGGCCCAAAAGAAATGTGTCATTATCCACCTTGTCATGAAGCTATTCACTGAACAAATATCACTATTTGAGGGTTTTTCCTAGGATCTAGTGGGAGGGGATTTAATTAGGGTGATCAGTGAGGTTCACCTCTTCTGGCATCCTTCACATAGAAAAATGTACAATACCCTAATTTATGGAACTTCAGAAATAACCTAGAACATGTGCATTGTTGAACGAGTAGGTTCATTTCCTATTATCCAGGAAGGGGGCCCTTATAGCCTGACCCTAGAGAGGGGATGGACGATCTTTTCATGGAGGTCAAACATTGTTATCTCTTCTAGTTTGTGGTGGCGCATTGCGCGGGGGAACCTGCTGATTCTGATGTGGGTATTTCTAGACCGGAGGCTACACTTGAGGTGGAGAGCCTCTTCAAGGATGTAGAATAACCTCTCCTAGTAACAACTCTAGCTTCCTGGGGGCCACTAATTGATCCACTAAGGTGAGTTCGTCCCTAGCGTCACTTATCACAGGGATTGCAGGAGGCAATAGACATGCCTTCTTAGCTAGCTGTAACGCTTCCTCTAGGCATTGGGCCTTATCTGAGAAGTATCGGAATCCCCCAGGGTAGTTCTGGGTGATCAGAGTGGGGAAAAGTTCAATTTTTATGTTCCCTACACACATCGTCAATACTTTTTCCCAAGTCAGCGGCATGTAAGGAGAGAATGTGAATCCTTTCCACCGGGCGAAAAAGTTGGTAATGCATTCATCAGGCCTCTTCTAGGACTTGAAGAAGTCTGTGATACTCATCTTCTGAGTGGTGGAACTGAAATAAAAGGGTAATTTCCTATAGAGGTCCACCCAACCGGCCACTGACTCAATGCAGAGCAGGTTATAGCAGACGAATGTTGGCCCTTCCAATGTCTGGACGAAACATTGGAGATGGGTGGCTTCCTACAGTGCTGGACTTCCCAACATGGGGCCACACCTTGAGATAAAGTGAGACAGGTGCTTTGGTGTGTCCCATGTCCCATTAATGAGGGAAACGGGGGGATTCCCAAATACTGGGGGCACTGGAATATCGTCCACCCATGCCGTGTATGGCTTTCCATGAGGCAGGATTTCCACTTGTCGATTCTCTAAGGCATAGAGGTAGGTAATGAGTGTCAGTATTCGATCATCGAGGCAGGGAATCCTATCTTAATGGGGATCCCTAGCCCCCAGTGCGGTGGGAGGTTCTCCAACATGATAAACATGCCCATGATTGACACACCATTCAGGAGGGTTTGGTGATAGATATCGTGCCCTCTTGTAGTAAGGTCCATCCTTAACCATGTCTGTGTGGGCTGGATGGTCATGGTCACCTTGGGGAAATTTTCCAAGGGGATGTTGTTCCAACCCCTACTGCCCTAGTTGAGCATCTCTGTAGAATGTTCATCGCTTTGTAGTATGTCTTATATGGAGGTTTTCAACCACCTTCTTCTATTCGATGAGTTGCTGACGCAACATGGCTTTTTCCTGGTCATCTTCCATCTTCAGCACTGAGCCAGATGGGTTGGAGGGTTTGAAAACTCCAAGGAGATCCTTTAACTTGTTGTGATTTCAGCTGATGACTAGTACCTCAGTGGGTATGGGAATACCCAGTAGATTTCTCTACTGGTGAGTGACCCATCACAATGGATCCAATAGCTGCCACACTCTCTTAGGGGGTATGTCCCCATCAAGGTGCTCCTATTCATTCCCTCCCTCTGATAGGTCATCCATGATAATCGCGAACCTTACTAAAGGCATATCCTCTATATTGCCTTGAAAATCAGGCTGACACCAGATGGAACTGAAATGGAGGGGTGCGTACTTCCCCCAACCACGAATTTGAAAATGGGTAGATGCCTCCATGATTATACCATGGATCAAATTAAATATTTGGACGCATTGTTGTTGGAGGGTCTTATGGCCGCCTAGTGACTCAGGGCACTAGGCCAAGGGCAATGCAGCCAAATCGACCAAAAGACATTATTGTATGATATCTTAAACATGTGGCTAACTCTTGGGATAGGTAACTCATCGATTCCAATGGTGGAAATGAGTCACCAAAAGAGTCTAGTAAAATCATCCAACCTCATTCGTGGTGAGCACTTCTGGTGCCCTAAAATTTGGCACTATAACTGGATAGAAAATATCTGGGAAATAGTCTGCTATGAGAGTATCCCACAAGATCCATGGTTCAGATTCAAGGTCCGGCCCTTCATTTCTCCCCTAATATATAGGAGGTCTCTGGGGAACTAGTACCGGTACTGATGCCGATTGCTGAGATGGTAGGCAGGTATGTGGAGAATTTGGTGATCGTTATGACAAGCCGCCGCATCTTGGTGTATACTTTTATGAGTGTAGTTACTAGGCCACCACATCGTGGTAAGACAGGATGACGACCACAGTTTCTGGTATAGGGACTACGGCTGGTGGGAGAGGGTTACACTGCTTCTCTTCCCCCATTGACACCTAGAATAGGTCTTTGTGATCTCGAGTTGAGGTATAGAGTGCTTATGGTGATGATGGTGTCGATTGCGCAATCAGAACCTATAAGGATGCCAAAATTTCATCCTCCTAGACATACCTACAGAGGGAGGCAGAAATCCAATGGACCTCATATTCTGGACGTATGAGGCTGATGTTCCTTGTTCCTACCCCAGTCCATGACATTGTGGATCTAGGTGAGGGTTTCATCATTGAGTCGGATTCCGACTTAGAATCTGAGAATCAGCTGGTTTATCTCGGTCTAAGTCTTAGACGCATCCCTTTTTTGGCGGCAACGAACCAACATCCTGCCCCGAGAAGGTACTTCAGGACAGGGTAGATTTCTAGCAGGAGGAGGTCCTTTGGCCGTACTAGTGCTGGGGTGGGGTGGAATTTCGCCTGAGTTAATTGGAGTGCAAGGAGAACCTGGACTGATATCGAAGGGAACATGGAGAGGAAATCCTTGTATGTCAGCTGATGTGTATAGGGAGCCTCCTTGGGAAATGTTGGAGCAGGTAGGACCACCGCTAGAGCTGATAAATGAATGGGTTAGACCTCTATGCTTGCTACCCCTGGAAGCATCAGCGTGAGGAGGTTCCTCGTACTGGTTGAACAGAACTGGGGTTGGACCTCCATGCTAGGTACATGTTAAGAAAAGATAACCTTCACTCCATTGATTTTAAAGGCGAGGAGGACCTTCTCCAGCTACTGCAAGGACATGGGGAAGCCCCCATACTTGAGATTGAGAAATGCGTGTCATCTCTATATTGGCAGTCCATGGTAGGAGGAATGACCCTATAACCAATGTAATGTGTGCGTGATAGGCTTCCTTGGTGAGTGTCACTATTGTGGGGAGGACCCTCGTTCAGAATGAAGGTATCATGGGGTAGACCCACGTTCTCCATGGTGGCGGTGTGGGGGAAGACCTTCGTACTGGTTGTTGCTTCTGTGGGTCGGTCTGCGGTAGGTTATCCCTACACCGACGACCAAGAGAGTCGACCCAGCCTGCTCGTGGGGTATTTGGAGCCTCGATCCGGGACCAGTACCTAGGTTCCCATAGTTAGTGTGCACAAGGGACTGATGATACACGTCAAAGGTGGACCAAACCATAGTAGTTGATGACAAGGATGCCCCTTGGTGAACATCCTCGATGGCCAGCACCTGATGCGGGCGTTGGGTCAGCCAGACCAGGGTCGGTGGTTCAAGTACATAACTTACCTGCTCTCAAGCCCGTGGGACTAGGTGGGGGCACTGGTGCGGCCTATTGGGGTCCTCCTTGGGGGCCCTTGAAATGGGATCCTAGCATTGCTAGCCCAAACATCACCTACCTCTTCTGTGTAGGGGAGGGAGTCATAGAGAAGTTCTAGGGAGAGTCCCTCAAAAAGATTGGATGTATGGGTGGGGAACATTGGCTCCTTTCACGACCCTTGTTGGTAGTTGTGGTGATGAGACACAAGCATCTATAAATTTTGGCGTTCCATATACTGAGTCAGGATAATCCCCTCCTCCACATATCGGCATACGAGCTCACTTATCACCCTTCATTTTAAGAGTTCAGAAGGAGACATGGGGCATGGGTGCCCTGAAGATGGGGGTGTGGATGCTGTCACAGAAGCAATTGTGCCACACATGATTTCCACATTGGTGTTTCCCCTACCCCTGCATCGGTGGGTGGGTGACGATCAGGTTCCTAGTGCAGCAGTTTGGTTCCAGAAAAGCCAGGAGATTAATTAATTAGTGATGAAACAAAGAAGTAGACATCTAGTTCCCCAACGCTCTTCCATCTCCCATGGTTGCTAAGAAGGATCCATGATGACAACGTCATAGACCGGGATGCCCAACATTTTGATTTCCCCGACTTCTAGTGTGCTTCACGCCAGGCCCGCTATTTGCTTGGCAGGATCCAGTTCTAGATAACTGGATCTGGTGACATGATAATATACTAATGTATTGATCACTACTAATCTCAAAATTTAGGAGAATAACTTCATGTGGGTTTCACCATTTCTGTTTCCGATTCTTTCGTCTGGGCTCACACATCCATCTATGGAGGGCGTGTATCTATTGCACCGCATTCCTGCTTTCCAAAGGCATGCAACATCTATTTATAATTCATGGATGTTTGCTTCATGATCAAAATGGGATGATGTGATGTTTGTTATTCCTTTTGTGTATTCCTTCTCAGAACTTTTCACCTAGTCTGGGTCTCCCTTATAGACTATGACGTTTTTCATGAAAACCCTCCCTTTACCATTTCTTCATGGATTCCGGTTAATTACACAACTTCTGTCGGGACATTCAAAGTGGTCCGGTCAAGGTAGAAAACATAGGATGGTGGAGTAGTCAAATTGGAAATCACTAGAATGTCTGGACACTAGAACACTAATGTGTCTGGGTTTCTTCCCCTTATTATAGGGTTTCTCGAGGGCACGGAAGCTCGATGCATCTCACGTCGAATGCGGGGAATTATATCCCATTGTCTTGCATCGTAAGTTTTCCTTAGCTTATTATGTTTAACATACTATATTTTGTGAGTTTAACATCTAGAAGAGATAGATCAGACTAATTAAAACACTGACTAGAGTGGATAAGATGGGTGAAACCCCTGGAGGAAACACTAATGTCGGGAATAACACATGGTTAGTTACCCGATTACTGATAGGAGCAGTGAAGAGATGAATTTTCATGATCTAATAGGGATGTGGAATATTGGGTAATAATTATGATGGATAATGGATGGTTAAATGAAGTGGATGGAGAATGAGATGGCGTCGGCTCGTCGGCGACGGTGACACTGGGCTTGAGTCTCGAAGGGACCTCCTACGTATCCCTATGACAGGGAATCAGAGTCCATGATGTTCAGAATAAGGAGTTTGGAATTGGGGTGTTCATAGAGGATAGTGACCAGATGATATACTGGGTATTACGCATGGTTAACAGCTTGAGGTTGGTCTTATGATACTAGGACGGACCGGCGATATGGGTCCCAATAGTAGGGATGAAAGAGGCTTACCACTAGTTTTGGGTTGACAATAGCTTACCACTAACATGGAATCACAATGTCTTACCACTGCATGAGGTCCTAAATGGCTTACCATTTAGCAAGGGATCAAAATAACTTACCACTATTTGGGGTGACAACGACTTACTGCTGGATGGGGTCACAAAGGCTTACCGCTGAATGGGGTAACAATGACATACCGCTAGATAGTGTCACAATGGAATACCGATGGATGGGGTCACAACGACTTACTGCTGGATAGGGTCACAACAGCTTACCACTAGATGGGTTCATAATGGGTTACCACTTCATAGGGTCACAAAGGCTTACTGTTGGATGGGGTGGGACCTCCTCGAGGCTTCCTATATACCTTTTTTAAGAGACAAGAATAAAAGCGCATGTAGTTTGGGATGGTGGATGAATTTTAATGTCGTACAGGATGAAAAGGGGGCATCCAGTTTAACATCGTGAAGGACGATGGTTTTCCGACATAATGGGGATGAGAACCAATTATTTTTGGGCTTAATCTTCAGGGAGGCTTCCTACGTACCTTTCCTTGGAAAGGATAAAAGACCACATAATTCATAAGGAGTCATATACCAATGTGAAGGGGGTCGGAACGAATGGTTGGTGGGATTGAACCTTAGATAGGCTTCCTATGTACCTTACCCTGGTAGAGATCATAGTCCATGTAGTTTTTATGGGGTTGGTGAACTGACATGAAGAGATTCGAAACCAAAGAATAATGGGCATGAACCTCAGTGAGGCTTCCAACATACCTTTCCATGGAAAGGATCAAAGTCCACATAGTTCTGAATGTATGAGAACTGACGTGAAGATTTCCAGGACCAATGGTTGGTGGGAATGAACCTCAGGGAGGATTCCTACATACCTTACCATGGAAAGGATCAAAGTACAAATAGTATTTTAGGGGTTTTGGGGTCTTATGCTCTAGGATGCCGAGAGAGGATGACTTGATCGGTGCTTTCTTTAAGCCCACGTGGGTCATGATCGCTGTGAGAAACAAGAGGCAGCAAAGACTTGATGATCACGTCATGAAAGGTGTGTCTATGGGAAGTGGAGTTGGGATTACATGAATTTATCAGCCCAAGGTGATGGAGATTAGGACATAATCCGGGGTGGAGGCCTGGGTGGTGACAAAGCCCAAAGGGAGAGGGATTTTTAATTGAGGAAGATAGGAGGAGTAGGGATGATACCTCATGCAAGAAAAGCTTGGGGATTACACAAATTTGGTTTCCCTTTGCCCACAAACAGACACTACCTATATAAATAGGATCTCATTACATGCGAGGAATGATTTCACTCCCATGGGGACCAGTGTGCATACAGAATGTCCAAGGTGTGGAAACCCTCCTATGATGCACGAGGTGAGTCCATAGTTTAACATAATGTTCTAAGGATGATGGTGCTTGGTAGTTTAATGTCTTGTAGCTCGGACGAGTTGGGTTCACTCCGATCCCCTAAAGACATACATAACTGATACCTCTTGCCCCTCGGGGAAGTAAAGATATCAGAAACGGTGTTGTGATGGGGTGTTATGGATTGATCCATTGACGGGTCCACATTAGCATGGCTATGCAAAGAAGTAATAACCATTTCCATTCCTATGTGAAGATAAATGAGGTGAATCAACGCAAAGGGAAGCACCGTCAAAGGGACAGTGAATTTAAATCTTGAAAACCTAGAAGGTCGCACAAAAAAAGGGGTTTCGGAGCAAAGGGGACCACAGGTAGAAGCCTCGTGAGGTTTTGTTGCTTCATATAGTGGAGGGTCTTCGCAAAGTGGTACGCATCACGATGTGATGTCTACTAGCCTAGAGATAGGGTATAGGTGAATATGGAAAGGGATTCGAGAAGTGGAATGTCCCTCACGGAGCAGTACATCACGAAGTAAGGGTGCCTTGCAAAGCCTAGCATTGTGAAGCACTGTGATTTGGGTAGCACAAGGACCCTATCCTACTATATGGGTCTTGTGTGCATGGATGGTGCTTTGGGAATCATAAGTTATCCATAAAGACCCAACTCCCCTTAGTGATCCTCTTCTTTTGGGCATGCCCATGGGCTCTGCAAAGGTCAAACCTCCTTGAAGAGGGTATGAATTCCTGAAAAGGGGTAGCCACTTCGTGATGAAAAAATACCTTGAAGAGCTCATGGTTTGCAGAGCAGAGATTGCTTCATGATTTTTGAGCTAAGAAGGCGATAGGTTGGAGGATCCGTCCTTTGGGCTCAAGGGGAGCTCGTCATTTATAGGAAACAGATTCCATGAATTATAGCTCACTCAGTGAGAATCCACATGGAATATTTTCATAACCGTGGATCCTCCCACATCCTTGCTCTGCGGCAGCTTCACAAATGTCAAAGGGGGTTCGTGGAGCCTCCCCCCTCCCTGCTCCGTGGCGGGTTTCAGAACGTTAAATGGGTTCACAGATCCTCCCTCCTCCTTGATCAGCGATGATATTGAGAATGTAAAATGGGTTCATAGAGCCTCCATTCATCATTCTCTATGACTGGTTCAGGAAGGGGAAGCTTGGTGCCTGCCGCGGTGCTGTAGGGCTCCGCGAATGAGCTTCGTGAGGCAGTACATAAGGGTTTCCGTCAGTTCTTCTTCAACCCAAATTTGGCACCAACAATAACAAAAGAGGTTTATATGAAACCCATAACTGAAAAAATATGAATAATCATAGAATAAATGGTCCAATGATAAATAGAACATAATGAAAATCATCAACCTAGACTCCACACAACAAGGGGTTATCACCGCACCATAGGAGGGCACTAACAACCTAAACCACCTTCAACCAAGGATTTGCCTTTACCTATGTCAAACTAAACTAAGTCTACTTACTCCCATGGGGTGTGTGTAGGGTGTGATCCTAATCCTAATAGTACACCACCCAATGATTCCAATGTTTTTTCAATACCAGGTGAAATAGAACGAAGTTTTAATATGTATGGAAAATCGACGATAAATTCCATGAAAAGAAACTCTCAATTGTAAATAGTTTTCCAAATAAAACATTCATAATGATAAAAAATTTGAATAATACACTTTATCTACTGTAATTAATATCCAAACAAACCCTATGAAAATTGTAAATATAAATATCCAATGAGCACCAAAACTGATAACACCCCTAGGCACTAGATGGTCTCGAGCCCTATGAAATTCTTACCTTGGTGTAAAACATCCAATTAAATATTATTTTCCAATTAATGGCCCACTCGTAGAGAACATAACCATAACCTATTAGTCTATAAACATCATCTCTATAGATTAGTTAGTGTTGTGTTTATCTAAAAATAAAAGTGAAAAAGGACAAAAACTATCTGGATCACATGCTTACTAGTACATATCTGCCCAGCTCGATACCAAGGCTTCCCCCTTTGTGCTCAAACAATCTTAGCATGCTACATAAATCACATTTCAAATAAAAATACCACTGGTCACATAAAAACAATACAATATTTATACACACTTTATACCACTTAAAATGCACAACAAAACATTTTGATTTTCAATAAAACAACTTCTCAAATCTCGCATTTTCTTGCACCCAACACTCCTTGAAATACTAAAATTTCCCACCATGTACACACTCATAAGTCCCCAGAAAAACATTCAGCCCAATACCTTTCCATGAAACCACCAAATCCATTTAGGGAAGTCCCATATGAACACAAAATTGATATCTTTGAAAAACCTCAATTTTCACACCAACATGCCACAAAAAGTTCATATGCTTCCCAAACACCATTAAAATATGTTTTAGAAAAATAAATAAATAATATAAACATTAAAAAAAAATTCAGACCTAAAATATTTCAATAAAATCCACTATGTTGTTATAGGGCATCGAAAAACGAACCAAGAACATATATCTATGAAAACCCTGTAAATTTCACATAAAAATTGATCATTAACATAATTTACATTAAAAATACCACTAAAACCAATTTTTGACATATAATTAAATGAGAGAAACCTAAAAATATTAGGAACATGTCATGATAATTCACAATGATTTCATACACATATAATCACCAGCCAAAATTGATAAAACCTAGAATCTTTTTGAGAAAATTCAATCGTACCACTGTCGCACCTCAATGAAGGTAGATGGAGACAAAAATAAAACTATTGGAAAATAAAACCCAATGTTAAACCCTTTGTATGATACCCCAACTCATATACATTTTTTACTTTAGGGAAATAGGGAAGAAAACCAAATAAATATGGAAGGAACGATGGAGGAACCACATACCATGACGAACCTTGAAGCTTCCCCACCAAATACCCCATAAAAGATGGGTTCCATGGGAGCTTGAGGGAGATTGTAATACTTATATGGATGATAAGGTGGAATGAGGGAAGAATGGGGATGATTATATTTATTTCCAGGAAGGAAAATGGGAGTTACTAAAATATTTTTAATGTACTGGACACCTAGCACAATTTGGCTGTAGGGTTTAGTAAACTGTGCGACCAAACCATGCGGCATGTTCTGGCCACCACAAAACTTGCCATTGTCATCAACATTAATTAGGTCCTAGGGGAAAAACAATGGGGAAATATAGTCCAAGTATAGGTGGAAATAATAACACAATGAAAACTACCTTTCCACCCCATGACTAATCGAACTCAACTGTATAAACCACCCCAAAAACAAACTCCACAAGGGGTGTCACTAGATGTGTCACAAATCCAACTCTAAAACAACTCATCCACATACCATAAATTTTAAAAAATTGGGGGAAAACTACCATAAATGTCCCCCAAGACTATGGTCATAGATCAAGGACACAAGAGGCATCAAAACATTAAACCTGGAACAACCAGAAACCAAGAGAAATTCTAAGAACCAAAAGACAACATCGATCAAATAATGGAATTGAAAATCCAGGTGTGGAAATTCCCTCCACCATAGAGCTTTCCCCCCTCGAAAATCCACAAAAACACCTTATGTAAAAAAGAAAGCCCAAATTATAGACCAAGACAGACTCCCTTGCCATGTTTTTACCTGCACCCAAAATGCCTAATACCTCCAATTGATCAAACAATGGAAGAAAATACTCTCAACATCCAAAAAACATGCCCCACTTACAAGAAATGATCAAACATATTCCAATTAAATCCCAAAACAAAACATATCAAACACTTCCAGGTGATGATCAATAAATCCACATGAAACGAACAACAAACCTTAATAACTCTATCAAAACCTTACTTAAGCAAAACAATTGGTAATGCTTCAATACTGCATTTACCCATGTAAAAAATTTGTTGCTAGATATCGTCAAACAACACTACCTCCAACAAAGAAAACACGATGGGGAATACCAGGTCACTAATATGGGGTGTCCCAAAAGAACATCCAACCACAAGGGACAAAATAATTCATGAGAAAAAATCAGGACACCAATTAGTGGAGGCCTGAACAGTATCCCCAGCATAAGGGGTAAACCTACATTAGAATTTTTACAAGTGAACGAACATAAAACTATTAGTGGGTCTCCACCCATAAGAACCAACCATCTTAACTGAACAACATGAGCCGATAAGGAAAGAACCCAAAAAATAAAGAGTTGGGAAGACCACAGGGTTAGTCGACACGGTTTAGGAAACCATGTGGTAACTGTGAAACGAATTATGCCCAAAGGGGAATCTTCGCATGGTTATATGGGACAAGACACATAGCCATGTCGAGACGGTGTGGAAGCTTCTGTCTCTTATTGAATAGTTTTATAGAATTGTGCATGGTTACTACTAAAAGTGCACAAACTATTCTCTTCAATATTCTTAGCGAAAATTTCCACTTTTTCCCAAAAAGTATTCAATGGAAACCAAAGGGAATAACATGAACTAAGGATGTAACATTGAAATGCGGTTCTCCAACCTCTACCAGTGAACATGAAAAAATAGAGCAGGACGATGACACCAGATGTTTAAACTCTTCCAATCATTCATACTAAGGATTGGATATTTACCAACAGTTTAAATGACTCTAAGATTTACCCTAACTATGTGCCTGCTTCACTCTGAGACCTATGGATGGAGTTCAAATGATTGAAGCATATTTGTCCTCGTAGTTAGTCATTGAAAACCCCCTAAACATAACTTCTCCTTTGAGTGCCATGAAATATATAACATGATCACATATGGGTTCACCATGTTATAACACATTCCTAACACACTTTACCCTAAGATTACATTTCACTGAATTAAGGGCTTAAAAGATTCCCACACATCACAACTTGTTTCATCGGTTGATAAACACCAGAATAAAAGGACACATAGAATCATCTGCCTCTAGAATATAGGATTTCAGAATTCCCTAAAGTGATACACTCATCTAAAAATATAGAGACTGTCATAAGATTACACAACATTGACCCTTGTCTTCAAATGAGCACACTATAATAGAATCTGTCACCGAACATTACCATTGCGGATAAAAACACAATGAGAGGGACCATATATTGACTCCAAAACATCACAAAATTCTAGAAAGCAGCCATACCAACCACCCTAGGCTATAATTTCCACACAGGTAGCCTAACATGAATTATTTATTCGACCAAACTAACAAAATACCGAAAGTCCCATTAAGACATTATTCTACAATGACAACCCTAAACTGCATTCACCTTCAATAACTCAGGAAACATAAGAAACGATGGTCTATTTCAACATCCCACTACCACTCTCCCACTAAAAGGGGATCCAAATAATCAAAAAATAAGAGGGGTAAACTCAATCACCAAATCTCTAAAAGGAAGTACTTATGTTGGTCAATTGGAGAATCATTCAAATGTGATTCACCATGGTCCAAGCATGTATAATAAATTTACACTTTATGGGGTGTACCCTAGCCATCAAGAAAACACAAGGACCCAACCATTCCAATCATTTAGTCACAAAATACCCCAAACCTGAACTGAAAACAAGAGGGAGACATCACATTGGCCTTCCAAACTTTTCCTCAAAAGAGGCCACTAACCAACGCTTCATTCAAACATATAGATGAAATAGAAACCCAAAACATCATTTATAAAAGGACTTCTTGGACCCAATAATGCAATAATAACAATACTAAAAACACATAAGCCACACCTCCCAACCACACAACATCAATACACACCAATTTCATTCCAAAGTAATCTAATAAAATTGTGTTGGTGGGTTGTGCATTTACCAATAGTGTCTCATGAGCCTCACACATGCATGTTCACATGACACAGTAGGAACCCACCTCATATCCATCTTGACACTCATCCAGTTTTTCCACTAACCATCCACATTCCCATATAAAACCTTTCATGTGGTCACCCTTGAGAACACCATAGACCAAAACGGGACCGTTCTTCTTTTAAAAATCAAAACCATTTAACCACACATTCCAATTATAAAAGCCACAAACCATAAATCGAAAACCCAATTTAAATCATACAACACAATTTACAAAAGAACCCATAATTTAATAAAATATAACTTTCATGACATTTACAATCGTTTCAAACAATTTCAACCCACTTATCATCAATTCAAATTTCATGAAAAATGATATTTCATAAATCTTCATTTAATTAAGAACTGAACTATTCTCATTTCAGAACAAGGTTATAAAATTTCATAAAACCTTTAAAATTCTTAGTAGATAGAAAATAAAAATCCATCTCCAACCTCCACACATAAATTCTAGAACACATAATTCAATTCAAAATACTATTCCCTGGTTTAGAATATTCTACAGGAAAAACATTTTCAAAAAAAACTTTAACATTATTGATACATTCAAAAGAGGTGTAAACACATAATTTACCCTTTTTAAATAATTATAAAATTTCATTTATATCCATTAAAAAATAAAACCATTCTCAGTTTAATATAAAATGCTTTCAAATTAATTCACACTCTTTAAAATCAATTCATTTTTTCTTTAAACACTATGTTTCCAAGATTCCAAGACCATGAGATACAAGAAAATGTGAGAGGAAACTAGTGTTAGTGGCTAACATGGACATATGGTAGGTGAAAATATTCCAATCACTTCAATTTCTTAGAGAGTGTTTTTGGGAAATATGCTTGGCTCCACATGGCTTTCTAGGCCCTATGAGCTGACTAAGACCATTGACCCAACTCTCTTTTCATTTCCCCCAATCATCAATAAACCATGAAAAATAATGAACTCAGATAAAACCCAACATATAATGACGACATGAATACCATTTCGATGTGTGATGGTCGGGAACACTACCTATAACTATAATTTCATGTCCCCTCAATCCCAGATCCATACTATCCTGACTCTTCCCCAAATAACATGACCCAAAGAGTGAAACTCCTATGAAATAATTTTGTCACGAACCAAATCTGGTCGCCATCCGATTTGGTACCAAACTCGACCCATGACAATACCTGATGGGATTTCCCCATCCCCATGGCCTATCACTCGTTCCTAGGTATAATTTATTTTTTTTGGGAACGATTTACTCAAATATGGATACATAAAACATAAAAAACATTCAATAAAATAAATATGAAAAATTCATACCAAATGTTGTTTATATGAAATATAAAACAGAATAAATAGGTCTAATAATAGTAAAAAATGTCCAGAGATAAATAAATATAGCATAAAATCTTCCAGAAGGACTCCACCGGAAAAGGGTTCATCACCCCCAAGCCGTCTCCACAACACAACACCATAAAAGGGAACTAACAACCCGAACCACCTTCACCCGATGATTTGCCTTTACCCATGTCAAAAAAATAGTTCTACATACACACAAGTGGTGGAAGTATGGTATGTGAATAATCCCAATAGGATACCACCAAAATATTCCAAGTAATATGCAATACAAGGTGAAAAGCATGCAGTTTTAATATATAAGGAAAAGCGGCGATAAATTCCAAGAAATGAAACTTTTAATTTTAAACAGTTTTCAGATTAAATTTTTTTGGATGATAACACATTTTAATAAGACATGTTAGATACTGTAATGTATAGAAATACACACACTAATACAGGGGTATACACCACAAATCCAATGAGCACCAAAACTAGGAACTCCCCTAGGCCCGAGATAGTCTCGGGCCCTATGTACCTTGTACCCCGATGTAAAATATGGATTTCACAATCATTTCCCATAAATGATCCAATAGTAGGGAACTAACCCTAACCTAGTGTTCCACAAACATCATACATATAGTTTAGTTAGAGTTTTCGTTAACCAAAATTCTAATTTAAACAGTGAAAAAACTCATCCAGATCACTAGCGTACTAGTACATATCTTCCCATCTAGGTACCTGGGATTCTTCCTTTGTTATTAAACAATTAAAAAACTACATATATCATGTTACATATAAAAACCCTACTACTTGTCAAATACAACAAAAAACAGTATATCTAGACAATTTATTCCACATAAAATGCACAAAAAAACATTTTTATTTTCAATAAAACAACTTCTCAAATATTACATTGTTTTGCACCCAAAACTCATTGAAATCCCAACATTGCACACCATATACATACTTATAAGTCATAAGAATATATATTTAATCCCAATAACATTAAATTAAAATATAAAATCAGTTATAGGGTACCCCATATGAACCAAGAAGTGATATCTTTGTAAAACCTCCATTTCCACACAAATATGGCACTTAGAGTTCATATGCTTCAGAAAAACCATTAAAACAAATTTTTCCAGTAACAACTAAAGGAGATAAGAATCCAAAAAATCATTTTCAGTACTAATAAATTTCAATAAATTAAACTATATAGTCATATTGAAGCCCTATATGAACAAATATATGATTTCAATGACCCTCCCCACCCAAATTTCATAGAAAAATGGGCCTTAAACATATTTCTCATTCAAAATACCACAAAAACAAATTTTTTACCAATAATTAAATGGGATAAAAATGAAATTTTATAAAAAATGAAAAATATGTCATTAGGATTGCATACACATGAAATCACCTACCAAAATTGTTACAACATGGGATCCTTTATACGAAAATTCAATTGCACCACCGCCGCACCTCAAGGAAGGTAGATCAAGCCTAAAATAAAAATATTTTACCATGAAAACCCAATTTTAAATAATACGTTCAGAACCCTACCCTATGGTCAATTTGGAGTTCAATTAATGAGGAAATAAAAACAAATGATGATGGAAGTAATGATGGAAGAATCACTAACCTTGAAGAGCCTAGAAGTTTCCCCTCCAAACATTCCACCAAAGATGGGTTCCATGGGAGATTGAGGGATCTTAGAAGCCTCCTGTGGCTGATGGGGTCTAATGGGGGATGAATTGGGAGGATTTGTTTTATTTCCAAATGGAAAAAATAGGAATTAAATATATATTTTTAATGTGTTGGACACCCTGCAAAGTTTTGCAGCACAGTTTAGTATACTGTGTGGCCAAACCGTACCGCTGGTTTTGGACACCAAAAACCATGCCATTATCCTCCAATTTTATGGGGGTCCAAGGGGGAAATCAAGGGGTAAATATTTTCCAAGTATATGGGGAAATAATACCTAAAACAAAACCACCATTCCACCCCCAGACTCATCCAAATCAAGGGTATAAACAACCCTATCAACATACCCCACAAGGGGTGTCACTAGGGGTGTCACAAATCCAACTCCAAACAAAATAAAAATCATAAAATCCCTTTGAAATATTAGGGGTCCATGTAACATAACATACCACAAATATAATGGTCATAGATCAAGGACACAAGAGGCATCAAAACATTAAACTCAGATCACCTGAAAACCAAGAGAAGGCTAAGAACCAAATGAGAACTTCGAACAAAGCATTGAATTGAATATCTGGATGGGACAAAAAACATGGGGACTACATCTAGTGAGCGGAAAACAAGTCCATACATAATTTTTTTCATTTCATTATATGGTATTTGTTTTCCCCATATTCATATAGTTGATCTGTTTCCCCATCATCACATAGCAGATTAGGTTTCCCCATCTCCCCATAGTGGATCAATATTCCCAATATTATTTAGTGGATCTATCCATCAAACATGAATCCCATAATTACAATATGAGATATAAATAATTAACCAATTAATTGGAGGTATATATCATTACCCCCTTCACATAATTAAATCATTCATGGATTTGAAATCAGATAATAAAACATTCATTATATCATGATCCTCCAAAAGACATGGGTGTCATAAACATCATATCATAACCCATGAAATGAATTAGGTATAATAATAATTTCTTCTTATAATTTCCTATGGAAAATATATATGTCTCATAATCCTTTCATCAATGTTTTATTTTTTAAAATATGTGTCTTTCAAACGCATTTAACCTGTTGAAATGATAGAAGTTTCATAAACATCATTTCCATCAAAACCCAAAACATTCAAGAATGAATTAGAATGGTATTCATAGATCATATCCCCATTAAATTTAAAACTAAAACAATTTATGTAATAATATTTTGAGAGGTTTTTAAATATATCATGAATAATTTATTAAATAAAATAACATTTTATTGGTAATCGTTTTCAAAAAACAATTTCAAAAATCATTTTCTTATAATGACGGATTTACAATTTCATCTATAAAATATCTTATAGAAAATATATATTACAACATGAAAAATGATTTATAAAACATAAATCATTTAGAATGACATTTTCATTAATAATATCCTTTATTACTAATTATGTAATCTTGAAAATATTTTGAAAACATTTTTCGTTGAGAAAACCATCAAAAAACAAAATGAATTCATGAAAATATTTTAAAAACCATTTTTATTGAAAATCATTTGAAAATAAGAACATATTTATTGAAATAATTTTCGAAACACTTTTCTAAATACTCTATTTGAAAAAATATATGGAAAACTTAAAATCTTCCAAATCATTTTCATTGAATATGACCTTTTGAAATGATATAAAGGAATATTAAAAATCATTTAAAAAACATTTAAACAAAAAAATTTATAATAAATGTTTTTCATTGTAAAGAACAAAAAAAGTTACAATATTTATGTAGTATTAGAAAAATAATTCCCTGAAAATTAAAATTTTAAATATAAAAATGAATATCTAAGGGAATTATGGTTATGAAGGCATGTAAGTCTGTATATGTTTATCATTCATTTTATGCAATTTAAATTAATAAAATTTCCTTGATAAAAAATAAAAGGAGATTAATTTTTAAAATGTTCCATATAAACATATAACTTGTTGAAAAATTTATTTAAAACATTATATGATAATAGTAAAATTGTTATGGATACATTTTCTGAAGACACTATTTTGGAAGAACACGTATTACTGAGTGAATGGAGAAATAATGTTGGAATTTAAAAATTAAATTTTGTTAATAATATTAATTTCCAAATTCTCGAAATTTTTTAAAATTACAAGGATATATATTTAATGAAATTAAGAGAAGAACATTTATTAGATTTATTATGATACTGATTTTAATGTTTCATCAATTAAATCCAAATAATAAATAATCTTGTTAAATGATTAGATTGCAGTAATAAACTCGTACAGTCTGGTATCACTGAACCATAATCCCAATGAATTAATCAATTTAAATGAATCTAAATATATAACTAAAATAATTATATTCTAGATATTACATGTTAATACAAACATTATACACCTCAAAGTAAAATATTGGATCATAACACGACATGTATCTCAATTGTGGAAAATTGAGACAGAATTACACTACGGATTTGGTAAATTTGGAACCATAACCCCAATAGATGAAATATCATAAAATTAAAATGGAAATAACCATAAAATTAATTATAAAAATCATATAATAAACTCTTTGTTTTTATATAAACAACATATAAAAATGAGCATTGTCTAAGGCATAAGACCCACCAAAATAAAAGTTAGATGTGTAAAACCTTTCCTAAACTCTTGAATTTATTCATAAATGCTAAAAAACATCATATAATAAAAATAAGTTTATTATAATTATGACAAATAAAAAAATTAGTATATCTAATACCATATATTATTTTATTAAGAGCTTATATTACTGTTTTATTAACAATTCCATTTTAATGTTGTTATTCTTGTAATATCTACTTTATTATTCGTAATGGTTTTGACATATTATTATTGATACTACTACATAGATCAAGATTTATTTATTTAAAAAATTTAAAACATGTATTAAATTTGAAATATATTTATTATATAAATATTTATAACAATCTAATATAACATTGATATATGAAATAGAAAACAACATTATTAGAGACTGTTGGTCATACAAACAGATAAATAATTGATTCCATTTTATCGATGTATTTAAAGAAATAATGATAATGATATATATATTATTATATTAATAATATTACTCCAGAAATATGATATACATTTACTAAAACCATCCTTAATACATTCCATGAATGGTTTTTGTTAATCACATTGATTTGGAGAGGCATTAGTCCCCACATCCACCCACAATGTTATCATATTTAAAATATTTGAGTTTATGAAGTAATATTTGAAGTAATACATCCATAAGAAAAAAACCTAATAAATAAAAAATTTACCAATTAAAAATATTATTTCCATCACACTTACCAATCATCAGAGGTCGTAACAGAAAAACAGACAACATTGTTTTGCAAGGTGGTATTCCACCGAACATAAAAAATGTTATGTGTGTTGCTGATTTGACAGAAGTGTGTGTAGGATTAGGAAAACAAATAGAATAAAAAAATTGTATATTAATGATATTTTTGTTATTATATAAGCTTTTATTGAGAGTAATTATGTGGTTGAGTATATTAATAAACCGAAATAACTTGTTTAAGTTAGTTACATATTCTTGGGGTGATGCCTCTTGGTTTTCACCAAATAGAATCATTGGTTATATTTATTCCCAAAGTGAGTCATATAATACTAAGGTTGGAAATTAAAGAGATTATTTGGGAAAATATTGATGATCCATAGTGGCTTGAGATGTGTTAGTAAGTAGAAGAGTGAGTACATTTTTATGGAGGAGGATGTGTGGTATTTTTTTCAATTCCCAAAGGTAAAGACAATTGGGAGGTCACCATTATCCCATGTTCTTAAAAAATGAAAAAAATCAAGGATTATATATGATTTATGGTCGATCTAAAACTCATTAAAACCAAAAGACAATATATATATTTTTTTAATTTTTTTTTTCTTAACTATAATGCTTACTTACTTATGTCATTTGGGTTTTTATTACATTAAAACATTTTATAACCAAAGTGAAATAAACATTAAGTCTAAATTAATGTGGGATTTATTAGGAAATTATTACCAACAGAAATATACACATGATATGAAATAAAAAAACAAATCCAATATGTGTGAGAAATTATTTTTAATATAATCTCATCTAACGCACACTAACACATATTTAACTTGAATCTTGCTATCAAAGTAATTTTCTATTTAAAGTAAAATATCTTCATTACAAAAAAAAATTGTACATTAATGGATCATATTTTATATTCAGTAAAATATTACATTTCTTTTCACAAAATATAGTTTTTTATTAAAATTTAAATCCATTAATAAAATATCATTTATTATAAATAACATTAATTCCAATTTTTACATTATTTTATTAGTTTAAATTTTAAAAAATATAAAGAAAATTAGGTAATGTTAATATATTAATTTCACACATTTATAACATGATATATTACCATAAAAATTAAAATAAAACAATCCATGAATTTATTTTTAATATTTGTTTTATCATTTATTTTGGTTAATTATTCACTAAATAATTAACACATTAGGAATTCTATAAGAAGTTAATCTAAATATATCATCTCTAATAATTAATTATAAATTAATTTGACTGAAAAAAAATTTACATTTCAAAATAATATGTGCAACCTAAATAATTTATTTTTGTTCATATCTCATGGAATTATTAATATTAGATGTATGAAATGTTCGTTTTTTACCATTTTAATTATGTAACATATTTTATAATATGATTTCATGTAATAGTGTCCAAATTAATCGTAAATTTATGAATAACATGGAGATATGGTTGAAATATATGTATAAATGGAATTTGGACAAGTGGATGTTTCATTTTTTTCCCATAATGATAATGTTTGAAAACTATGTAAACTAATTTTTTCCTTAATATGTGTAATAAAATATTTTTAATTTCCCTAATATTATTGAAAAAAAAATTAACGTTACCATAATATAATTTATAAATTATTATTCTTACAAATATAAAAAATATTTTTACAAATACTAAATACCTACATGGTAGAAATTAAAATAAATTTAACCTTATAGACTAGTTGTTCATGATTGTCTTTTAAGAAAAAATGTTTAAAATATAGATGCACTTTTATATCTAATTTCAATGTGAAATTGGTTCCAATGAAAGAAATTGGATTAGTTGCTATATGATTGATCTAATTAGACATTAAAACAAAAGTATGATATAATTTAATGGTATGAATATGTTATATGAAAGAGTAGTTCTGATGTAAAATGCAATATTTTTCACAATTCATCCAAAAATGGTGTTTTTTAGAAAAAAAACATAAAATTAAAACATTTTTAATTTTTAATTTGTTATATAAAAAATGAAGTTTATTTTAAAAAATTATATTTATACATGTTTCTGAAATTAATTTTATTATTTTCCCTAGAAGGACATTAAAAATAGTTCATTCAAGAAAGTTATATTTTAAAAACCATAAAAACATTAAAATAATTAATTAATTGATCTGTTATTAATATGTATTATATTTATAAAAAAAATATTAATAATATGAAAAATTAGTATATAATATTCATGTCACAATGTATAATGTATATGTCATAAACATTTCATTTAATTGATTATAATATTTAAATGATGTTTCGTAGTAACTTAGTGTTGCTTGTAACTCATGTAAGGCCCCAAGAAATCAATATAATTTCTTTTAAAATAAATGGAATTATTAAGAGACTGTGAAAATTGACAACACATGATTCTGAGGCCCAGATTGCCGGAAATGGAATTCTGAACTTTTTTTAGGTTCGTTAAGTTAACGTGCGATCAAGGATTTCTATTTTTTGAACCAGTGCTCGGATTGAAAATACAAGGCCACCATTGAATTCACATTGCTGAGATTCACATATGTAAAGCTTAACATTTACTAGAAAGGGTGTGATAAAAAAGATAAATTTTGGATCTTTAGAAAAAATAATAATAAAATAAATAATCTTAGAATATATTTTTTTAAATCGTTATGCAATGGGGGTGGACAACAAGGTGACTAGACATTAAATGAAATAATTTAAAATCATGTTACAATTGATTATGCAACCTCATGCTCGGGCTATTAAATGAATCATTAATTACGATTCATTAATAAACCCCACTAATGAACTGAGTGTTAAACCCCATAACATGATATTAACCAAAGTGTGGGGGAAAGGTTTTGGAGAAACCGAAGAAGAACTCTCAATGAAGTGCCAGTGGAAATCCTCCCCAATGAAGAATGAATGGCGCCGTTGAGGAGTCGATTAGGAGATTGAAAAATGATGATGAAAGTATTTGAACCAATGATTCTCCTACTTTGTAATCATTAGAATCCAATGTGATAATGGAATGGGTATTGTTTATTCAAAGTGAATTTTTGATTCAACCTACCCCAATTTTGAATTATATGACGAATGAGGATCAACCAACTAACGGGTTGATTTGTGATTCATTTGAATCTTCAGGTGGATACTGTTGTAAATTAAATTGGGAATTGATTAGATTACATTACCTTGTTGAAACACTAAGGTGGAGGGCGAGGGCCAACCGAAAAATGCCCAGACCCTCCACCGCTCTTGTTTTTTAATGCCTTTTTAATTAGTGATTGTTAACATTGATAGAAACATAAATAATAGGGTCATACGGTTAAGGTGGTGTCTCGGGATGCCCATAGGTGTAGACATAAAGAATATCGAACCATCACAGCTTCACTGGTGGCCCGCGAAAGTGCCGTTAGCGCAGCACCACTCGCGCGGCAGTGTCGACGAACAGTGCCCGCAAGCACCATTGATCTAGCCACGGCAGTGGTGGACCCATATCCGTGGGTCCTACCCTAGACCTATCTATTGGACCGGTCAGCTGGAAGGGGAGTGAAAACCTGGCATTGGTGTTGGGAGACCTGAACGAACCTACATCCATTCGGGGGAGCTGCAACCGCACCCAGCCGGCGGACCAGACCCGGGCCAGCTAGCCAACCCGAGTCCTACTGATCCAAGCTAGGCCCAGTAGTCTGGTTTGTCCCATGTTGGAAAAGGGTTATACAGGTCGGACCAGACTGGGTTAGGTCGGTTCGGGTCCGTCCAACAGAGTCGCACCAAACACAGACCTTGTTTGACCCAGTTACGCTTAAAGGGACATAACTCCTAAACTAGACATATGATTGACGAACCATCTACAATGCTGGAACCCGTATGATGGGGTGGTGCTTCTGAGATATTCCAACTTGTTTTTGGGCAATTTTGGAATACATTCGGGTTGGATCAATCTCCAATCCAATAGGGTCGTTGGTACTAAAATTCCTATAACTTACAGACCGGGCATCCGATTGATGCGCTTTTTGATGCGTTGGAACCCTTATAACATGGAATTTTTTCGATATACAACATCTTTGGACTTTTTTGCTGTTGATATATGAACAATGGCTATTGGGGAAATTTCTCAGAAACTCAAGAGCACGTATTTCGGGAATCCTCTAGCTGGATATCAAGTTAAGAGTGACCCATTGTGGATCAACATCAGTATCTTACAAAACTGGTTGGATCAATGACTTAGCACCATTTTTGGATTAGTAGAATCATGAACTAATGGTGAATAGCCTTTGAGAATCCCATCATGTATCAACAACTTACAACCCTCTGTGGATCGATGACTTCTGAACCTGTATGGAATGACGACTTACAACCCTGCGTGGATTAGTAGTAGTGAAACCAGATGAGGACATGCCTTAGAGCAGCCTGTCGTGGATCAGTGACTAACAACCCTATGTGGAGAGATGACTTTTGAAACTGTGTGGATCGTTGAATTACGAACCTCTATGGATCGATAATATAATGATTTTTTTGTGGTTCAGTGGTGGAACTTCTCAATGAAATAAGATGATTTAGGTTTATGATTAATCATCATTATTAATGTTCTATATGTTATATACTTGGTGGGAGATTTCATTTACTTTGTGATTAGTGATTGGGATAATTATTTTTGGTTTTTCCTTAGTGTAATTATGGGTGACCTTTGGGGGTCTCGGGGTCCCTACTCTGTATTGTTATACTCACCCCTACACAGACATTGCCCGCACCTTGTTGTTTCTTATGCAGACAATGAGCATCTTTGACTGAGATTTGGTATCCAAGAATAGTCATTGAATAGATTTGACTTGTTAAAATTTGTTGCCGCATTGATGAGATGTACCTACCCTACATGTTGGATTCATGGAGGACAACCTAATGAGCTGTTTTTTCTTTGTGATGTACCTTATATTCTGTTGGGATTGTATACTAGCCTATTTCACTTTCAGTTTTCAGTTTCACTATCCTCAGTTTTACATTGTGGTTTTCATTTATAATATAACTAGTTTTTGTGTGTGGAAGTTTTAAGGAAATTACTTCCCTTTTTGGGAAATGTTTTTCCAATGCTAGTTGCCAACCCCTGGCCTATAGATGGTGGGATTGGAGTAGTCACGACATGGGCCATAGGGGGCAGATCGTGAAAAATCCTCCCAAGTTAGTGTCTCATGTAGTACAAGACTATATATTCATAACAAACAATGATATGATAAATTTATTTTTTCATATAATTATGTCTATATTTTATGTTACATTAATTGATGAATAAAAAGTATAATTTTAATATGGTTTTTATAAAATATCATGGTGTTATATTCTACACCAATAAAAATGAATATCCCAAAAAAACATTATTTAATTTATACATGGATAAATAAGTGTAATTGATTTCTTATAAATAATAATTTTAAAAATTAAAACTAACACTCCATTTGAAGAAAAGTCAAAACATTAATGATTACCCAATGTACCTCAAATCTAGGTTTCCAAATGGGAGAATATAAGATTCATGTGAAAAATAGACATGAATGAAATGTTTAAATAATAAATTATATTAATAAATATAACTGATCATATGAATGTGGGTGATCTATAGAAATTTTACAATTTCAAATTGGTAATATAATAGTGAAATAGATCATTGATATCATCAAAAATGATGATAATAGTGAAAAATATTATTTTAAGACCCTTTTTTCATGAGAAGATTTAGTTACATGATTTCTAGAGAATCTAACAATTTCTTTTCCCTTAATCCATTTCCACTTGATCTATCATTCTATGAAATAAAGGGGGATTTTTCATTCCTGGAGAATTACTAGATCATGATATCAATAAATTGAATGGTATTTAATTTCATATGTCATAAGTTATCACAGAAAAAAGATAAGCACATGTTATCCAATATGCATAAGTAATCTTATATGGAGATAATACTTTATTCTCTAAAATATAATACTATGTTTAATATATACTAGATTATGAATGATCACCCTTATAATCCTTATGAAATTTTGAGGTTGAAAAATTTTCAAATAAGGTCAGTATATTTCTCAAAAATAGCTTACCATGGATCCCCCAATATATCATACAGTACCTCTTGGTTGTCACATACAAAAAATGTGAATAACTTCCTCATTACATCCATTGACACATGGTAATAACATAAATTTCAATAAATTCATATTGAGAAAAGTTATGATTCTCTAATCCAAATATTATTATTTTTATAATTGATGTATAGATATTTAGTAAACACCATCAGTGGGAGTATAATACACTATGTTAATAAATCCTTTATCATTTCCCTATTCATCGATACTATCTAATTAACATTATATAAATGAATGATAACATTATCAAATATAAACATGCTTTCCCCAGCATCATGAACACTTTATGAGATACCTTCACATCATCAAAATATTAAATTTCTATGTAATCAATTTTCTAAATAATACACACCAATCAAAATATTGGTTAAAATCATTAATTAAAACATATAACAAAAATAATTATTTGATTCACGATTCATATAAGATAATATTTGAATTGTATTAAAAAAAATACATCATTTATCCCACTTCCTTCTCAAACAATTTATTAAGATTTGTGGTCTTATTTTTTAATAACCCCTTCGTAAAATAACAAATTAAAATCATATATTAATATTTATCAAAATCAATTTGTACGATCCTAGACTTTTCGAGCATTATCATGGGAATTTCCTCAGGTTCTTTGTTGGATGGTTTTAAGCACATTTGGTTTGGGGTATTTCCAGAGGTGTGATTTTATGGTGTTTTTAAGGAACATGGGAAGATAGGGGCAATGTCTTGTTTGCACATGGTGTGGAAAAACTGTGCGCAAGATAACCATGCAGAAAGTGGAGGTCAACACTGTTGGTTCATGGTTTTCATAACTATGCACCATCGAGCCATGCTGGAAGAGGAAGAATGCACTGTTGGTGCATGGTTTACCCTAACTGTGTGCCCCTGTCTAGGAAACCATGCATGTGGGATCAATTATATGAAATATTTTTTAAACCAACCAAACCCCCTAAGAAAATGATATATTGAACTTGTATTAGGCTTGAAAAAAACTAGGTTATCCCATAGCTTTCAAAAAGGGATTCCAAGGTGATTCGAACAACGTTCTTCAAGATCAGATTCCATGATTAAATATCTACACTCTTCCCAGTAAGTGGACTTTATCCCGTTGCATCACTCATTATTTCTTCTATCATTCATTGAAATTTTAATGGATGATCTCCATTGTTTCCAGGAATCTAAACCTATGTGTTGATATATATCTCTAGTATTTTTTATCTAGATATTAATTTTCATGATGTTGATGCGTTTGATCTTAATATATGTTTAGGGATTCCGATACGAAGCTTGATCGATGACACTGTTCCACTCGGATTTGGGGATTTCTGTTGTCCTAACATCCGTCAATAAACTAAGGTATATTGTCTAAATTGAACTCCCATAGATGTGATTTGATATGTGTATGTAATTTTATGAATTTTCTAGATTCCTTGGATAATTTATTTCTTAAATTGGAGTAATTAAGAATGTGGAATTGCCTTGTGATTGGCCTCGGTGATTAATTTATAATAGAATCCCAGAACAAATGAAAGAGGTTTCCCAAATAGTTTTTTTGGAGGTAATTTATGGTTTGAGATATTGTAATTTAGATATTTAATTTACTATGTTAATATAATTAATTAGGGAGAAATTAATTAAGAAACGATGTTGAATATGAAAGATAATTAAATGTGAGAATTATTTATCTTCCATGATGTTGATTAAAGATAATTAAAATTTTGATTTAATTATGTGCCCTGATGTTGATTAAAGATAATTAGTTATGAGAATAAATTATATTCCAGGATGTTGATCAGGATAATTAATAATGAGAATTAATTTTTACAAGTGGAGATTTGATATAGATAATTAATTGTGAGGATTTAATTATGGAATGAGAATTCGGTTTATTGATTAGTTAATTGATGAGTTAATTAATATATTATGTGCTTAGTTAATTATTGAGTTAACTAAAGGACTTTGAAATATTTTAATACTCATTGTACTAGTAATGGAATTATTTGGAATATTCTTGGGAATTAATGAATTATTAAATGGATGTTATTTTGTGGTTCTATACATGGCATTGTAGACCGATTATAAGTTGGGACATTGACATCACGTTCATCTCAAATATTTTTGCATGAATGAGATAATGGGGTTATAGGCATGAAGACCGTCACTGAATAACATATATAGTAATATTCATGGAAACCTATACATAATGAGATATTTTGTGTTAAGCATAATGATCTACACCAAATGATTAATAATAATGAATGATGATTCACAAAGGAAACATAAATTGAAACTTGGACTAATGTGATGATTAATGATTAAATGATAATGTAATAACTATTTAATTATGAATTATATTTATAGCTTCATAAAGTTTCATGCACTATATTTTAATTGTACTAATTTTATAAACTATTGGTGGTGTCCAACTCAGTTATACTCACTCTATATTCGGGCCACCTGATTAGACCATGAGTAGACTTTGTTGTTGTAGGGATAGACAAGGGAAAGACCATGGGATAAGATGTATTTTGGGATTAGATAATGGGATAGGGAACCGAATGTGGTGTGGGACACACATGTGAGTTTTTGGGCCTTTACTCTTAATGTACTTTTTGACACTTAACACTTGCATTGTCATAGCATGTTTTACCTTTCAGTTCAGTATTGTATTTTTCTGGTTTTGACTATCATATTCCATGGTATTTTTCATGGAATTTATATGTTTATGAATTTTTTTATTTTTATTTCTTCCATTGGTATTTTATTCTTATAAAATATGGTACAGTCTCCACAAGACTGACATACCAGACCCTCACTGCTAGTCGAAACCCTCTGGAGTACGGGGATGCACACTTGGGAGAATGTGGCCAATTGGCTCGAGGCACCGTTTAGTGGCACCCAGGTCAGGATGTCAAAATGTGGTATCATCAGAGTTTTATTTCCTTTACTCTCCTATTGTGTTACTCTTTTGGGAATGGTAAATAGTAGACTAGAGTGAGTCGAGGCTTGGTAATGACCTCATACATGGTAGTTGCAAACCCTTGTATGGGTGAAAATTTGAGTACTCAGGGTGGGATTGTTTTGATTTTTTTTGTTAAATATGAATATTATTTCACCTTGGATGATGCACATTTTGTGTGATGTATTTATTTTTATAAAATATTTTGGAATTTTGATTTATGACCTAATGGGGAATGATAGTTGAGTCTGCGTGCATCATTATAAGAACTCATGTTTTTTGTTACATGCATAATTGTAGGTACTCATGGGAAAACAAGTTATGGGTATGTTTTTGAACTAGAATAGTATTTCATTGTCATGTGATTGAAATAATGATTCCAAATGGGAATAAATGGATGTGACTGACAACCTTGATTGGGGAAATGAGTACGATTTAAAAATTAATTGTTGAATTATTAAATTTGAAATAATGTGATTAATTAATGGTTGGATGAATTTATGAGAATTTACTTACACATGATAAAAAACACATATGTTTAAGAAGGATAAGGGTAGTGATAAGGCCTCAGTGTTTACTATGTGGCAAGAATATCGGGAATTGATATATTGAATCATGTTTTGTTAGTTTCTCCTCTTATATAAATGTAAGAAGGTTTCATTATGAGACCATAGACTTGTGTTTTTCTTTGTAGAGATATGCATAAATGACACATGTTGAGGGAGAGACTGGGGGTATGGCCCGGTATGAACTTCTAGTTAGGGAAATTGAGGCACCATTGGTCCCACCTAAGGAGGATGGGGAATAGTTCCAAGAGAACATTTCTCATTTCATTAAATTCATTGAGAGAGAACCAGGTCGGGTTTAGAAAAGAATGCAAGAGAGGAAAATGGAGTTTTAGCTGAGGCACCCTCCAACATTTACTAGATATGGAGGACCTCAGTGAGCTAATTTATAGATTTAATCCATAGTGATGATACTTTAGCATTTAGATACACGAACTTGGAGGAGGTTCATGTTGGATGCTTATATGCTATAGGGTTTAGTGAAGAGTTGTAGGTATATTTATGTATGATTAGGACAAACTCATGATATGTTATTGATGGATATTCCAAGTTAGTTCATGGATCACCTCTATCCATAGATGCTAATACAAGAGAAGAGTCCATAGATTATGCATCTGATCCAAGGAAGCATGTACATAATCGATTACACAGAAGGTTTCACATATTTAGAACATTTTCACTATATTTGGAAGCTTATGAAGCTTCTTCGGATAAACTATTTCAAGAAGGATATATGTGTGAAATTAATTCCCATACAAATATCAGTAGGATGAAAAAAATTATAAGAAGTGGTTAATCATGCACTTAGTTCATAGTGGAACCTCATAGAGGCTTCCAATAAAGGACATGTTTCTTTCACTGGATGATTAGTGTAGAGACCAAAATCTTGACATAAATGGACATTACATTACAATTTTGGAATACTTAATAAATCAAAAAACAAATTCCCAATTACTGTATTAGTTTAGTGTATTTGTAAACTCGGAACATAATCTTATAATCATGGGAAAAGATCATCAAAATCTCGCATAAAGATCTTATTTTTTTCTTACCTAAAACATTATTTTATATCTTGGGGGAAAAGAAAACATAAAAAGGGTGAGCTCAAATTCTTATTAAGGGTAAACATGGAAACATAAAACAATACCTAATCATTTGAATGTAAGAACATGAACATAAACCATAAAAATCATGAGTAATGACATAAATATTGACAATTCATAAGGTATAGATCATAAAGGAACATTAATCATGATAAATAACATGGGAAAAAACTTGGAATTGTGGAAAATCATTAATAACGTGATATTATTTCTATAGTAGCCAAGGAATTGCTGCCAAGACCATCATAGTGGACAAAGTCCCTTACTAAATCGAGTTCACTCCTTGTTCCAGTCCTGTGTCACTGAACCGGATAACCTGTCATTCTAGCCATGTCTATCTCATGAGATATAAATATTTACCCAATGCATTGGGGGCTGATATAGGTCCCACCCATCTCATAATGAAATCATTCTTACTTGTCCCACAAAATAAACATAAATCATTCATCATAACACAAAGAATAAAACGGGTTTCATAAACATCATATCATCCTGACATAATCCAAATAAAACAAATGGATATCATTTCATCATAATAAAAATCAAACCATGTAAATAATAGATACATTATACTTGAAACATAAACATGCTAAATAATGTCATCTTAGATGTAAAATAGGTTTGATAAAACACGTGAAATGAATTCTTGAAAAATATCTTTTCTTTTTCAAAATCTTTTTCTTTTCACACAATGACACACAATTTTTAAGGAAAAGGATTTTATTGAAAATAACCATGAAAACATATAGAGAAAGATTAATGAAAATTAGGCATTATGAAACTGTAAAAATCCATTCATGCCTTGTAAGTTAAAAAAACATTCTCCTCACACTTTAGTTGAAAAAGCCAAAAAGATCCTCATATGGAAAACAAAAGAAAGATACCTTCCATAACATGTGGTAAATATCATAAATGGTTAAAAAGGACATTAAAAATAGATGAATGTTTTTTAGAAATCATCGACATGAATGATAACAATAACCCCAGTAAATACTTACGAATTAAACAATCACAAATAAGAACGAGATTGGAATAGTTATCCCTTACCTTATATCCAATTTTTTCAGTATGTATTCGAGAATTCGGTATAGTGGGTTTAAAAATATTTTTATCTTATAAAAGAATCATAATAATATTTATGATATCATATATGATTCACTTATTAATTTATATTAACCGTTCATTTGTCAATTACATGTTGAAGCAGTGTTTTGGGTAAAATCATTTCATTTATCTTACGTGTTTGGACTTGTTTTTCTTGATATTATTATTACTTATATCATGATTTACATACTTCTAGAATGTAAATCATTATATATATATCACATATATTCAATATATATATATATATATAATAGATAGATAAATGAAATGAAATACACCGTTCATGGAGACGGTAGGGCATGCGTACGCATGAATGTTGTTTTCCATTCCTTATTGACTTGAATGGAAGTAATTAGATGACATATATATTTATATATACATAAATAATGTATCTTTATTATAAAATATATTTCATTATTATTCATTTAATATACTTTATAATCATTCTTGAATGGTTAACATTGAAAATGGATCTAATCACATTGTGGAGACTGTAATCTGTGCGTACGCACAAGCGATGATATCGTTCCCATAATTAATGAATGTAATTGGAGTGGATAATATCTCATAACTTTTAAAATGTTATAATAATAATATATAGTTATTATTTACACCATTCTACCCATCCTAGTAAGGTGGTTGTAGAAAAACATATTACACCACCACGTGGAGACTATATTCCATACACACACACTCGCGGTGATTTTTTTCATAGGACGGATAGAAGGTGAAATCGGGTTGTTTCATATTTATAACAACATATTAGTATATAATTAATATTTATTTTAATACTTTATAATGAAACAACTAAATAATAGGAAGTATAATAAGAAAGAAACTGGAAAGAATCTGTAGAAGAGATTACCTCTTCTTCGACGTGCCTCTTTTAAAATTACTCTTAGGGAACTAGAGATAGTCTTTTGAGAACACAAGAACCTCTATGATATAACTGGAGAGGTTTAGAATAGAAATTGTTAGTGTTTTTCTGAGTTTAAGGCTCAAAATTGTGTAAAGAGGAGAGGGAGGAGGTGCCCTTTTATAAGAGGGGTGAGGGGCACCTTAGAAAAATCGTAAAATATTATTTTATAATAAATTTATATTCAGTTTATAATGGATCTAAAGTGACTTATTTCTAGGATAGGGTGGTTATGGGTCTAAATAATCTCAACAAATATGTTTTAGAAAAGTTTAGGTTACCATTTTGACCTTATCATTTAGATTTAACTCTATGTTAAATAATTTATCTTTTACAATGTCTTCTTGTATTCTTAAACTATATGTTTAATAAACAAACTATAAACTCCCAATAGAACACCAATTGGTTAATTAATGTTATATATATTATTATATAAGTCTTTTTGACGAACCATATATTTTTAGTACCATTATATCATTTAATAATATAATATTTTTTTAAAAACTCTTTTATGGCAATTTTGACACTATTTGGTATTTTGTTTTCTTTGAATTCATAACAACATTATTACAACGAAACAATTTCATATAACAAACCCTAATATGTTATATTAACCAATCAAATTATTATAATTCATAAAAAGTATCATATTATATTTATTTGTGTATTTATAATACCAATTATGTTAATATTTCATTAATAATGTAATTACTGCATCATCATTGTGAAAAAAATAAATTAAATTATTTAATGTCTAAAAAATATAAATTAAATACAATTATGTATGAAATATTATAATCTTTCTAATTAATATTTTTATTTTTATTTATCTTATGTATAACCATATATTAAAAATGTTTTAGTTATTAAACTTTGATTTAAACTCTTTTAACTGTTCTTTAAATAAAATAATAATAAGTGTCCTAATCTAATCCATGTGGAACTAAAGGTTAATATTTTATTATTATTGTTTTTTTGTCAAATTAAACTTATCAAATAGAATTATTACATGTGTTAGGGTAATAATAATATCATTTTTACCCTTAATTACCCTATTTACTTTTAACCGTGGTAAATAAAAGTAAAAAGTTACTATTCAAAAAAAATTATTTTTATCTTATTGAACCACATTTTACACCATGATATTAACCGTGTGTCTTGGATTTTCGAAATTCAACTCACATAAGCAGGAATATTATGTTTTATGTACAATTTCACATGCTCATAGGAGGTGGGTAAAAGACGGTAAAAAGTTCAATACAATTTTTATATATCTATTTTATTATAAAATGACTCCAATTAATTACATTGAACCTATATATGTATTATGTATCTATTTTAAACTAAAATAAATTTAAATAAAAATTATTATTATTTAAATAAAAATTCGGTTTTGACCAATAACTCAGTGTTTTCAATATTCATCAAAAATTGAAAGTTTTCATAAAAATACCAAAAATTCACCCTAGGATAAATTTGATATTCCGAATCCAAAAATGAAGTCCATTTTGAATGATAAAATAATCAAAATTTCATAAAGTGGGTATTTCTATTTATAATGGCTAGTTAATATAATATTTTAATAACATATTGTTGTTTAGTGAAACACGGTATTGCATACAACACACTCTATCGAGGAAGGTCGTGATTGTGTGTAATACAAGCCAAGTTAGGGTTGTGTGTAGAGAAAGATTCCTTTGTTGTTACGTATAATAGAATCTAACCATATTTCATTTATACATGGAATATATATATATACACTCAATGTTCCGTAGAATAACTTCTATCAAACGAACGTGAAATTGTGTGTAACACGATCCAAGAATAGTGTTTCATATACTGCAAGCTAATACGGTGTTGTGTATTGCGCAAGATAATCATGGTGTAGCATACAACACAACACATCCAATAAATTAAAAAGAAAACTTCTCATAAAATCTTAGGGCGTTACATTCTACCCCCCTTAAAATGAATTTTGCCCTCAAAATTTGTCGGGGTTATAAATCATTTACACATGAAAGTTTCTTTAATAGAAACCCACATCGTAAAAAGGAATAAAAAAGCATCATTTTAAAAAGGAACGTTAGGAACATAGAGAATACCCAACGTAACTCATCACTGGGTTTCCTCATAAGATAATATAGGTGAAAATATGAATATGGAAGAGAAATCTAACCATTTAGTTCTGATAGAGAGTTCTAGAGAACATGGCTATGAAAAAAGCCAACAATCACAAATCCATAAATTTGTGATGATCTAATGTACAATCTGATTCATCGGATATGAGGGTACTAGGACAACATTTTTGGTTTTCAATATCATTTACCTAATGTTTAAAATTGTAAATTAGAAAAACTAATTACATGATTTTGGTACAATCTCACCGTTGGTCATTCCATGAAAAATTTCCACTTTATATCTTAAAGAAATGAAGTTGAATTTGTCATTCATGAATTGTTACCAGATCATGTAATAGAATGATGGGTCATTCCATCTGTCTCAAACAAAAGGTTACCAAAAGTTTTAAAATATACATAAGTCCATCAATGGTGAGGTTAATCATATATGATTCCAAAAATGGACTTATACTATATCTATCATAATGCTTAATAAAATAAAACTAGTTTCTACTAACCAAGGAATTCCTGTTGTCCAGAGGTAGGAGATAAAGTCCTGGTGCACTTCGGTTGTGGGTTCGATTCCTGAAAACTATTCCTACACGATGGGTTGTCTCCCGTTCTGTAGGTTGTCCCTTTTTCTAAAACTACACTATTATAACATTCCAGAAGTAATATAAAAAAGATCTATCCTTAGACAATAATGTCTGATGTCCAACATAATACATTCCAATATTTAGGCTTATCCAAAATACATACTTCTAATCTCATAGTATAAAGAAAATGATTATTTGAAAGGTCACATAACAAGCACGTGAATACCATCATTTATCCCCCATATATCATAAGATATATCATGTTGGTCAAATTCCAAAACATGTGAATAACTTATTAATTTATTCTTTTGAAACAAGAATTACCATACAACCTTAGTGAAAACATGAATTCTATCAAAAGATAACTCTTTCCACATACCATAATCCAAAAATTTCTATGTACTCAGACTCTGATATCACTTTGTCCTTATATCAGTCATGAGCTCATGAATACTATCAAACATTTCATTTTCTCCTTATCCCTTAATTATGAACATATCAACTGCTTTCCAAAATCAATTTTCACGGTTACCGGTACCATTCAACATATAATTTCAAATAATTTGAAAAAAACAATAGTGTAACAATACTTAGATGTTTCTTTAATCCATAGTACCATACATTATTTTTGATAAACAAGCAATCATTCCACTACCTTCTTAAAACATTGACCGAGCTTCATCGTTTTATTTCTCAACACTACTTTCATCGCATATATCATTCATAGTCTCTTCATCATCATCAACATAAATACAAACCATATAACTATGCTGATTCCCTTCATGAGATTTTCCTTTAGGGAATCTATTTGCATAATGCCCGTATATTCCACATATAAAACATTTTACCATTGGTGATGTCTTTGCAATCCTTTTCCATTGTGTTAACTGGTACTTTTCCTTTGCAATTACTAGATTTGTGTCCTTCTTTTCCACACCCAAAGCATCTTCTAGTTACTTTGAACCATTCTCCTTGATACCTCTTCCCACATGATTAACATGAGGGAAATTGAAATTTCTTTCCTCTATGATCATAAGGAAACTCCATCTTTGTCTTATTAGCTGAGTTAGGAAACTTACCAAAGTTGAGATTATTGATCATATTATGAGATTGATGATTAGGAATAATAACAATGTTTGGACTTCCAAATATAGTTTCATTTGGTTTCTCAAGAAGAATATCATTCCATTGTCCATCATATTCTCTATTAACATGAATCCTCATGTTTCCTGCCATTTCATAAAACCCAAAAAGAATAGTATGGGAGGATAAAATCATCCTAGAAAAAAACATAATAAAGGGGAAGGAATTTCAATATCTATCATATTAGGTTTAATACTAGTTTATTCAAGATCATTATCATAATTCTCATATTGTAACCTATACTTTATACATAACCTTACGGTCAATCCTAGATATACAATAAAAATATCTATAGGGATCTTTCTAAAGTTATCACATCCTAGTTTCCCAAGGTTGACTAAAACTCCACTCTGATACCAACTGTAGAGGCCCAAATCTTGACATACATGGACATAACATTACTTTTGTGAAATAATTAATACATCACAAAACAAATGCCCAATGACTATATTATTTTAGTGACTTTGGAAAATCTGAACATAATCTTCTAATCCTGGTGAAAGATCTTCAATATCTCACTTATATATATATTTTTTCCTACCTAAAACCATCCATTATATCTTGGGGTAAAATAAAACATAAAAAGTGTGAGCAAAAATGCTCAGTAAGGGTAATCATGGAAACATAAAACAATCCCTAAACATTTTAACGTAAGAACATGAACATAAAACATAAAAATCATGAGTAATGATATAAATCATGACAATTCATAAGGCATTGATCATAAGGGAACATTAATCATGATAAATAACATGTGGAAAATACATGTAATTGTGTAAAACCATTAATCACATGATATGATTTCCATATTATCCAAGGCATTGCTTCTAAGACCATCATAGTGGACACACTCCTTTACTGAATCGAGTTCACTCCTCGATCTAGTCCTGTATCACTGAACTGGATTAATCTACCATTCCATCCATGTCTATCTCATGAGATAGAAATATTTTCCCAATGCATTGGAGGGAGATATAGGTCCCACTGATCTCATAATGAAATCATTCTTACTTGTGCCACAAAATAAACATAAATCATTCATCATAACCCAAAGAATAAAATGGGTTTCATAAACATCATATCATCATGACATAATCCATATAAAACAAATGGATGTCATTTCATCAAAATAAAAATCAAACCATGTAAATAATAGAGACATTATACTTGAATCATAAACAAGCTAAATAATTTCATCTTAGATGGAAAAAAGGTTTGATAAAACACTTCAAATGAATTCTTGAGGAAAATATCCTTTCTTCTTCAAAAGCATTTTATTTTCAAAAAATTCTACAAAATTTTAAATGAAAAATATTTTATTGAAAATAACCATGAAAACTTGTATAGGAATATTCAGGAAAATTAGGGGTTATGAAACCTTAAAAACACTTTCATGCCGTATAAGTTAAAAAACATTCTCCTCATACTTTTGTCAGAAAATTCAAAAAGTTCCTCGTATTATAAACAATAGAAGTATTCCTTCCATAAAATGTAGTAAAAGTAAAAAAATGGGTAAAAAATACATAAAACATACATGAATTTTTTTTAGAAAACATGGACATGGATCATAAAAATAACCTCAGTAAATACATATGAATTAAACAATCTCGGATAAGAACGAGATTGGAATAGTTATCCCTTACCCTATGTCTAATTTTTTCCATATGAGTTTGAGACTTAGGTATAGTGGGTTTAAACATATTATTATATTGTAACAAAACCATAATAATATTTATGATATCATATATGGATCACTTATGACTTTATATTAACCGTTCATTTTCAATTCCATGTTAAAGCAGTGTTTTGGGTAAAATCGTTTCATTTATCGTACGTGTTTGGAATTGTTGTTATTGATATTATTATTACTTATATCATGATTTACGTAATTCCAGAATTTAAATAATGATTTTTATATCATATATATTCTGTATATATATATATAATTGATAGATAAATGAAATGAAATACACCGTTCATGGAGACGGTCAGCCATACGTACGCATGAATGCTATTTTCCTTTCCTTATTGACTTCAATGGAAGTAAGTAGATGACACACACACACATATATATATATAAATATACATAAATACAGTAGCTTAATTATTTCATATATTTCATTATTATTCATTATATATACTTTATAATCATTCTTGAATGGTTAACATGGAGAATTAATCTCATCGCGTCGTGGAGACAGTAATCCGTGCATACGCATGAGCGATGATATCGTTCCCATAATTATTGAATGGAATTGGAGTTTAAAATATCTCAGAACATGTAACATGATATAATAATAATATATTGTTATTCTTCGAACCATTATACCCATCCAAGTAAGGTGGTGGTGGAAAAACATATTACACCACGGCGTGGAGACGGTATTCCGTACTTACGCACGCACGATGATTTTGTTTTTCATAGGATGGATAGAAGGTGAAATAGGGTTACTTTATATTTATAATAACATATCAG
Organism: Viscum album; assembly: GCA_963277665.1. Classification (NCBI taxonomy): domain Eukaryota; kingdom Viridiplantae; phylum Streptophyta; class Magnoliopsida; order Santalales; family Viscaceae; genus Viscum; species Viscum album. Next base: position 1,844,155,926 of record OY728120.1, read on the forward strand.
TATATAATCAATACTGATGTTATTAATTTATAATGAAACAACTAAATAAGAGGATGTAGAAGAAGAAAGAAACTTGAAAGAATCAGTAGAAGAGACTACCTCTTCTTCATCGTGCCTCTTTTAAACTTCCTCTTAGGGAACTAGAGTTGGTATTTTGAGAAGACCCAAACCAATATGATATAACTATAGAGGTTTATAAGAGAAATTTTTAGGGGTTTGTAGAGCTTGAAGGCTCAAAATAGTGTAAAGTGGAGAGGGAGGATGTGCCCTTTTATAAGAGGGGTGAGGGGCACCTGATGAAAAACTTAAAATATTATTGTATAATAAATTCATATTCTGTTTAAAATGACTCCAAAGTGACTTATTTAGAGGATAGGGTGGGTATGGGTAGAAATAATATCATCCAATAGGTTTTAGACAAGTTTAGGCTACCATTTTAACATTATCATTTAGATTTGACTCTAAGTTAAATAATTTAACTTTGACTGTGTCTTCTTGTATTCTTAAACAATATGGCTAATAAACATTCTATAAACGTCCAATATAACCCCAATTGGTTAATTAATGTCATATATATTACTATATAAGTTATCTAGACGAACCTTATATTTTTAGGACCATTATATCAATTAATAATATAATATTTGTTTTAAAAACTCTTTTATGTCAATTTTGACACTATTTGGTATTTTGTATTCTCTAAATTTATAACAACATTATTACATAGAACAAAATTCATATAACCAACCGTAATATGTTATATTAACCAATAATTTTTTTTAATTCATAAAAAGTCTCATATTACATTTATTTGTGTATTTATAATATCAATTATGTTAATATTTCATTAATAAGGTAATTATTTCATCATCATTGTGTAATAAATAAATTAAATAATATAATGTATAAAAACTATAAATAAAATACCATTATGTAGGAAATATTTTTATATTTCCAATGAATATTTATAGTCGAATTTATCTTTTTTATAACCCCATATTAAAACTGTTTTAGTTATTAAACATTGATTTTAACTCTTTTAACTCTTCTTTAAATAAAATAATAATAAGCGTCCTAATCTAATCCAAGTGGACCTAAAGGGTAATATTTCATTCCTAAGGTTTTTTTGGTCTAATTACACTTATCCAATAGAATTAGGGCATGTGTTAGGGTAATAATAATATCTTTTTTACCCTTAATTACCCTATTTACTTTTAACCGTGGTAAGTAAAAGTAAAAAGTTACTATTCAACAAATAATATTTTTATCTTATTGAACCACATTTTACTCCTTGATATTAACCATTTCTGTTGGATTTTATATATTTAACTCATAGAAGTGGTAAAATTACGTTTTATGTGCAATTTCAAATGCTCCTAGGAGGTGGGTAAAAGACGGTAAAAAGTTCAATAAATTTTTTAGATATCTATATTATTATAAAATGACACCAATTAATTACATTGAACTTTTATTGGTATTATTTATATATTTTGACATAAAATAAATTTAAATACAATAAATTATTATATAAATAAAAATTTGGTTTTAACCAATAACTCTGTGTTTTCACTATTCATCAAAAATTGAAAGTTTTCAGAAAAATACCAAAAATTCACCCTAGGCTAATTTCGATATTACAAAACCAAAAATGAAGTCCATTTTGAAATATAAAATTTAAAAAATTTCAAAATGTTGGTATTACTATTCATAATGGCTAGTTTATATAATAATTTAATAACATATCGTTGTTTAGTGAAACTCAGTATTGCGTACAACACATGTTATTGTGGAAGGTCACAATTGCGTGTAATGCAAGTCATGTCAGGGTTGCGTGTAGTGAAATATTCTTTTTTTGTTTTATATAATATAATCCAAACATATTACATTTATAAATTGAATATATATATATATATATACACTGAATGTTGCGTAGAATAACTTCTGACAAACAAACATAAAATTGTGTGTAACATGATCCACAAATAGTGCTGTGTATACTGCAAGCTAATGCGGTGTTGCGTATAGTGAAAGATAATCTTGGTGTAGCATACACCAAAAGACATCAAATAAATTAAAAATAATACTTCTCATAAAATATCTTGGTGTTAAAAATAGGGAGTGTGCCTTCCAAGAGCAAGAAGAGTCGTTATGAGAATCTTAATTAGGATAGTGGAAATCAGGGTGGATATCCATGAGGAACTGTTGCACAAGATACTACTCATGTTCTTTTCCACCCATGCGATAGGCTGGAAAACTATCGTACACAGTGTCCTCGACCACTAGTGAAGTGCCAGTTTTGTGGAAATATGGGAAAACTATAGACATTCTGTATGAAGCAATGGCAGGATAGTGTTGAGTGAGCGTCTTCTTAGGGTCAATATGTGGGAAGGTGGTCTTCTACTCCATATAGTTCTAGTATTTTGAGACTTATGGGTAGATGTGGTAGATTTATTGGATGTGGTGTTTCACGGTATGTCCGCCTATATCGGCAGAGTTGTGCTACTCAAGGGAGTTAGACGACACCACAAGGATGATGGGCAGGGAAATTGTATGTTGTGAAGCCTACACATGTGAAGAGAGAGACTATTCTATCGACAGTGAATGTTACTATTCTTTTTTTCTTCTACTTTATCTAGTTCTTTGTTTGATAATTATGCCTCTCATTAATTTATATCTGCAAATTGTGTTAATGGATTGAGACTGGAGGTGGAGTCACAAAGAGGGGTGACGAATATTGATACACCTCTGGGATCATAGTTTTGGGATATCGGTTTATACAAGGAATGTTCTCTAGAAATCAGAGAGTATTGTTTTCATAGGGATATCCAAGTCATTGAAATGACAGGAATTGACATAATTATGGGTTTGGAATAGATAATCATATATTGATCCCACATATATTTTTAGAAAAGGAGTGTGAAATTTGAATCTCTTTAGGGTGACCTGTATGTTTATCAAGGAATATGGGATATCCATCTAGACAGAGCTGGGCCCATTAATCAGAAACTGTGAGAGCTCACATCCTACGTTTCTAGTCCTTTTGGATGATGGGAGTGGTAGAAACAATTTCATTCCATCAACTGTTGAACTGTATTAGGATGCCTCTACTACAGACTTTTTTGGGTTTCTGCTTGAGAGAGATGTGGAATTAACTATTGTGCTCATGCTAGGGGCTGAGCTGGTATCTATTACACCTCACGGAATGGAACCAGATGAGCTTAAATAGCACAAAAGTTTGTTGTAGAGATTGAGGAAAATGGATTTATCTGCCCAAGTATGTTTCCATGAGGAATAATAGTTTTTTTAATGTAGGCCAATGAGAGTCTACACATGTGTGTTGATTACCGGAAGTTAAAAAAATGACCAAGAGGAACTTATATCCACTTCTATGTATCGATGATATGTATGACTAGTTGAAGGGGGATTTTGTGTTCTCAATGTTTGAAATGAGATCTTGGTATAATTAGGTGAGAGTTTAGACCTCTGGTATACCATGAAATTACTTCAGGAGTAGGTATGGCTTTTATGAGTTTGTCATAATGACATTTGGGTTTGAAATTTCTCTACAAGAACTTATGGCCTTAATGAAAAGGCTATTTCTTCCATACTTATATTATTTTTTGGTGGTGTTCGTGGGTGACATCTTGGTTTACTCTATGACTCATGATGATCATTCCCAACATCCTGAAATAATCTTGGGTATACTAATAGAGCTTCGACTATACCCGTAGCTATCTAAATGGTATTTTTGGATTAACAGGGTACTCTTTTTGGGAATCGTCATATCAGAAGACGGTGTGCAAGTGGTTCTAGAAAATGTGTAGGGAGTGATTCCTTGAGAGCAGCCCTAGAATTTTTTTGATATAGTAATCATTTTGGGATTTTCTAGTTATTACCGGAGGGTCATCCAATACTTTTTCCAATTGGAATCACCACATTCTGGTTTTAAAAAGAAACGGATAAAGATTTATTGGATAAGAGAATGTGATAATGATTTCTAGGAATTGAATAAGCGCTTGACATCATCACCAATTTTGATCTTACCTTAGTCGGGTGAGGAGTACATGATGTACTATGATGCTTCTAGGATTGGACTCGGAGCTGTGTTGATGAATGTGGACCAAATCATTACTTATGGGTATCGAATACTAATTACAGATGAATGGAATTACCCTACACATGACCACGATTTAAAAGCAGTGGTTTATGCTCTTAAGTGTTGGAAACAATATGTTTTGAGTGAAGAGTTAATAATTTTTACGTATCACAAAATATTTAACATATCTTTTAGAGTGCAATTTGAATTTTTAGCAGAAAATATGGGTAGAATATAGGCATTCCTTTGATTTTGAACTAGAATATACACTCGAGAAGGGTAATAGTGTGGATGATGCCTTGAGAAGGAGAACTCAGAATCAGTTGGTACATGAGTCGAGTTAATAGTGGAAGGTAATGACTTTAATAGTGGAAATGCATGTCATTGTTTAGGAGTGTCAAGAGAGGATGAATCTGGGTTTTTTAGCAGCGGAGTATACACTCTTGATATGTATAAGGGATAGACAACATGATTATATGGAATGTTAGGCCTTGAGGGAATGCCTTAAAGTTGGGGAGACACATTTAGACTGGATAATAGGTGAGGATTATATCGTATATGTGAAAAATCATGTTGTTATTCCAATGATTATGTTACAGGGACTCATGAGATAATTTCATGAATCAAGGTGGCTAGTACCTCATGGGGTGACAAAAATTTATCGTGACCTACAATGATAGTTTTGGTTTCAAGTAAAGAAAAAAGGAAATAATAGGGTTCATAAGAATATGTTCCACCTTTCTGCAGGTGAAGGAAGATCGTCCAAAACCTAGAGGCCTATTGAAGTCATTCCAAATTTAGGAATGAAAGTGTGATTATGTGACAATGAATATTGTGGTTGGATTTCTAGTGACACTTAGGTTGAATGATTCTATTTTGGTCATCATGGATTGACTAACAAAGGTAGAAAACTTCTTTCCTATCAGGGATACCTTTATAGTTAAACAGTTGGGAGAATAGTACGTATGAGAGATAGTTCATTCACATGGGGGGCTATGGACTATAATATCATATTACGATTCACGATTTACTTCAATCTTCTTGTAGGGATTACAAAAATCTCTTGGTACACATGTTCTATTAAGTACGATCTTCCCCCCTCAAATAGATGGAATGTCAAAGCATACCATACATGTGTTAGGGGATATGCTGTGAGAATTAGTGCTTAACTTTGGTGGTTATTGGGAAATGAACTTGGATTTAGTGGGGTTCACCTTTAAAAATAGTTATGAGAAAACTATACAAAAGGAATCAAATGTGGCACTTTACGAAAGACCTTGTAGATCACCACATTGTTGGTTAGAGCTGGGTGAGTAAGGGCTTTGGGGACTGAGTCTCGTTTAGTGGATATCAGATTAGATATAGTTGATTCAGAAACATATGGAAACAACTCAGAGTAGGTAGATGTTGGTTACTGATAGAAGAAGAAAACCCCTAGTGTTTACAGAGGGTGATAATTTATTTCATCAAGAGTCACCAAGATTGGGTCACCATATGATACAAAGGTAGGGCATGTTTGTGCCCATATCTGTTGGAATTTTTATGGTGATGGATAGAATTGGTTCGATTGTATAGTAAATAGCACGTCCAATGAAATAAACTGCTATGCATGATGTTTTAAAAGTGTCCCAACTATGACAGTATCACCCCTACACTTCTCATGTGATTCATTTGGAAGAGATTGAACTAAAGATAGATGCATCCTTTGAGAAGCATATGAAACATGTATTAGGTCACTGTGAGAATGTGTTATGGGGAATGATTGTCCCATTAGTTCATGTATTATGGAAACAAGGATATGTTCAAGTGGAAACATTGGAATGGAAGGAAAACATGAGGGCTCCATGGCCTAATATTTTTGGCTCGGATTCTTAGGGAAGATACGGAGTGAAGATCAACGATGTGTAGTTCTAAGATGGGGAGATTGTAAGATCCTGATAATATTTGGAGTTATCTCAGGAACGTTTTCATGTTAATTTTTTGTGGGTTTTCATTACCATTTGGTTTGGGGTATGACCTATGGTGTTTTTGGGTGATGGTTTTAAGGAACTTGGGAATACATTGGGATGTTCAAGGATGGAAAAACCAAGAACAAGATAACAGTGAATACAGTTGAGGATACACCGTTTGCGGGCGGTTTTCCTAATCATGCTCCATCGAGCCATGCGGGCAGTGGAATACAACACTATTAGTGCATGTTTTACCCGAACAGTGCACTCCTTCCCATGAAACTATGCACACTAGATTAATTATCATAAAATCATTTTTAAAACCATCAAAACCCCCAAAGACTCCCATATTTTTACATTGTCTCAATCTTAAATTTTTTTGGTGATTCTAGAGCTTTATGAATGGATTACAAGGTGATTTAAACACTATTTTTCGAGATCATAATCCAGTATTGATGATCCACTCTCCTCCTAGTAAGTGTATTTCAGCCTATTGCATCTCTAGTTATTTCCCCAATCAATCATCAAACTATTTCATGGAAGATATCCACTGTTTTTATAGATCTAAACTTATGGGTAGAGATCTAGATATAGGATAGTGGATATAGATCTAGATTTTCATGATCTTGATTCCTTTGATCTTAATTTCTGTGTATGTATTTTGATTCAAATATTGATCAAGGACATTGTGTCGCTCTAATTTTGTGGAATTTCCATTGAGCTAATTTTTGTCAATTAACTAAGGTATGTGGTCTAAACTGCACTTCCATAGTCCTGATTTGATATGTCTATGTGAGTTTATGAATTTTATAACTTCCCTAGATAATTGATTTCCTAAAATAGAGAAATTAGGAATGTGGAATTTACTTTTCATTTTCCTTGGGGATTAATTGATAATTAAATCACAGAAAAAATAAAGGGGGTTTCCAAAATATATATTTATTTTGTAGATATGTGATTGGTTGAATGATTTTAATTTAGATATTTAATATATTGTGTTATGAAAATTAATTGGGGGAAAATTAATTATGAAATGATGTTGTCTATGAAATATAATTAATTTTTAGAATTAATTATGGGCCATGTTGTTGAATAAAGATAATTAATAATGATAATTAATTATGTTCCATGATGTTTATTAAAGATAATTAATTGTGAGAATTAATGATGTTTTCTGATATTTATTATAGATAAATAATTATGAAAATTAATTATGTACCGGGATGTATATCCTACTAATAAATTTTTAGATTTAATTTTGAAATTTTGATATTTGATATAGATAAATAATTGTAAAAAATGAATTATGTAATAAGAAATGTGTTTATTGATTAATAAATTGATGAATTAATTTGTTGGTTATGTTATTAGTTAATTTTTGAGTTAACTAATGGCCTTTGAAATATTTAACTAATTATTGTATTAGTAATGGTATGATGTGGAAAATTACTTTGAATTAACTAATGACTAATTTGATTATATTTTTGGGGTGCTAGACATGACATTCTAGACTGATTTGATGTTGGGACATGGACATGGCATTCCTCCCCAATAGTTATCCAAGATTTAGATTATGGGGTTCTAGGCATAATGTCCCACACCGAAGGAGATATAGAGTGATAGGCATGATGAACTACACGTAATGAAATTTAGGGTTCTAGGAATGGCGATTTGATTCTAGATTATGAAATGGATTTATGTGGCTCATGGTATGAGAACATGTTTTTGTTGGAGTCTTTATATAAAAATATTTATTACACATCAATATATATATCTCTCATTTAGAAGTATTATATGAGAGTCTCATTCCTTATCATATTTTTTGGGGTGGAAACATGTGGGACCTCATTGGTTAGACCAAACCTTGTTCATGAGAAAACATAGAAAATTTTGTTGGCCATGATATGGACAGAGATATCTTAGAGTAATCAGATATCATATACAGATCATCATTGGATGTCATTGTCATTAATTTTGAGTGATAATGTGTTATTGAGAGTATCTTTATGGATTGGTCATTATTATTTTGGTAATAATGTCATGTTATCTCCACAATACATTGTCTATTTTGAAATACAAGAGTTTCAGTGGTGAAATGGAATATCAGAATGATTTTTAACAATTTATCAGCCTTATACTAACAACTTTATTCAAATTCATCATTTTGGCCTCAAGTAGAATTCTATGTTGGTTCATCAGATAGTGAAGATTATAGATAAGAAAGATAATTTCATGAATGGTAGAATCAACTATATAGTTAGGTTTATTTGTTTCATTGTATAATTATAGGATTAATATAGGAATATTATAAGGATATGGTTGATAAATTTCCCGAACTCTTTGATCGTAACAGTGGTTTACTACTTTCTATGGATTGAAATGACAATGGAGTTCAGAATGTAGGACACCTAGATTATGGTAATTAACCCAATATTTGTGTATTTAATGTATATTATGTAATTTTATTCTATTTGGGATGGTTTTTAGGATTTGGGTAACGTTTTTGTGGATTTTATAGAGGTTCCAGGTCGGAAAATTATTATTAGAAACCATGAAACACTTGTAGGAAACCATGAAAGGGACAACATTGTTCACTAGGATGGCACATAGTTAGCATACAATTTTTTCAAAACATGTAGCCACCCAAGTGAATCCTTGAAAAGTGAAATAGAGGGAATGATAATGATTAGTGCATGGTTTTTCTAACCATGAAATAAAACATGTCAAATAGTGTTTTGAGGAAGATACTATCGCATAGTTTTCTTAAGAGGTCACCAAATCTATGAAGCATTAAAAAATATGTATTAAAATTGTAAATATAACAGATTTTTATACCATTAATCCCAATTATTCATATTATTCTAATAGTAATATGATTTCACCAAATTCAAAATTGTTTGTAGATATTTACCTTTATCCAAGAGTATTGTTTTTGACATTTTCTCTGCATTGGTGGCCAAAATTCCATTATAAGTGTCAATTAGTTTGTTTTTCCATATATTGTATCATTTTCCCTCTTTCATTTTAATAGATATTTTTTTTGATAGTTATATGTTGTAATATGAAAATAATTTTGATATATGATTGTAATGATGATCTAAAACAAGTTATAATGACGATTTCTTGATTTTAAACAAGGTTTATTGAAAAATTTGCGTTGTTCTTAATTTTTTCCACTATTTGTGTGGTTTTATGATCAAAATTGACTAATAGTATTTGAACATGAATAATTTTGATCATATTAATTATATTTCATAAATTATATTTTAATTGTTTTTTGAAAAACTTGAGGGAAATCTAATATAGATATGATTATTTTAGTTTTAAAAAATTGGTTGTTTGTGGAACATAAAATTTGTTGCATGGTTTTAAAATGATGACATTAAAAAAATCTTGTTATTATTCATGGATAATTGGTTTTAAAATTTTTTCAAGAAATGTACTATTATATTGAAATGTTTTAACCCATAAGTTTTGGGATGTTTTTTCGCATAAACGGTTGGATGTGGGTTTAATGGGATGGATAATGAACATGAAGTACAACTGTAAAAGGGGTGGCGTTTTTATGTGATGTTACATTATAAATGGTGACACCAATATTGTGTGTGTGTGTGTGTGGAAATTTAATGTTTTACTCTAAATGGTTGTAAAAAATGTATTGAATGACTCATTTGGATTCATTCCATATAAAACTATTCATTATAGATATGGATTTGGCTTCGATAAAATTTTTATAATTTTTTAAATCTATTTTATATATAAAAAATTTATAGAAATTATATAACATGTTCAATAAAATTTGAGTGAGTAGGGATGTAATTTGGGGAAAACATATAATGTTCCCCTTCTAAGGTATATTTTGTGTGTCTTTAGATAGTGTGTATCAAGAATGTGGTATGATAAAAGTATCTAATTAATTTTGTGTCTCATTGTGACACATTAGGAATGGAACATGGATCTGTGGCTAGGAACATTTTTGGAGCTATGGAGTTATGTGTTTGTAATCATTGGATTTTTTGGATTTTTCATAATTTTTGGACTTTTATATTTCTCTTTCGTTCAATATTGAACTTTAATATGCTTCATGGTTTTAGTTCAGTATTATTTTTTGTTGGTTTTACTATGAGTTTTAGTTATTTTTATATTTCATCTTATAGTGGTTGTCATGTTATAATGTGTTGTTTAGGTTTTTTCTTCTTTAAAAAGGAAAAATCCTACCCAAGATTTTAATTATGTCCATGACATTTATTTCCAGCTTTTATTACCATCAGGAAAACACATAATGGCTAGTATAACCTCTAGGTCTTCCCTAAAAAATTAGTGAGGGGTGAGATTTTAGAAATAAAATTGTAAAAATCTAAAAAATAAAGAAAAATTATATTAAAAATTTCATTGAAAATAACACTTGTAATTTGAAAATGATACGTTAAAACATTAATATTCCATTACTGTGGGAATTATTTTTCATTCTATAGAAGGGAAATTTTTTTTACATAATTTTATTCAAAAAGTTAAGAAGTAACATTAATAAAAAATATCATAATGTTTCATATTAAAACATTATCTAAAAATTATAATGTTTTTTTGAATTATATTAAATAATAATTTTATAATAGTAAATAAAATTCTGTAATAAATTTTTATGAAACATGAATGTGGAGAAAAATATGTTTCATCGAGAGAGAGATATATATATACATAAAGTAAATTTTCCATTGAAAATATTATCTGTCTCTTGAGTACATAACAGGTGAAAAAATGAAATGGGAAAATTTATTATCAAGAAATAAATATATTTTAATAAAATTCATGAGTATATAGAGAGTTTGATCAAAATATTTCATCATCATTACTTAATCATAAAAATTATTGATAAAAAATGAAATTATATGATAAAACCTCTTACCTCAAGTATGACATTCTTATTAAATTTTTGAACATCCAATAAAATTACTATAACATTATTATAAATAAAATTATATAACAATATTTATAAATATATAATCATATATTATTTAATTTTAAATTTAAATCACAAATTTCTAATCAATTAATTATTAATGTAACATCCCATGTAAATAAAGAATAAGAAAATTTTCATATTTATTAATATTTTTGTATTAAATGTTAATTTTACTTTAAAGGGGTTGCTATGTTTGATACTGTACCCGATATGCAGCAACATGTTTCTTTGAAATCTTACGTTGCACACTAATTATATAATATTATTATTTTAAATAGTAGTTAACTCCTAGCCGTTGTATTGGCAGGAATGAATAAAACTAACTACAATATGATTATACATGTTTGTTAAATATATTTACATTTATCTAATAAAATTTAGAGTCTTAAAATTTGAATGAATCTAATTTTATGCATAATTTACATTAAAAGGTCAATTTACCACCTTTTAATGAAGAACCCTCTTTAAATCTAGTTTTTCTCATTTTTATATGTTATAATTGACCTAATAAAATCCTTCTTTAGAATTGGGACAACAAAATTTACTTTGTATAAATTTTTGGAATTTTTCTGATAATGTTCATTTTTAATGAATAGTGAAATATATTGTATTTTAATTCAAAACTGTGTTTGAATATAATTTATTTATATGGTTATATTATCTTTTTAAATGGTTTTAATGTTTAATTAGAATATATTTTTACCATTTAATCCAATTTTTTTCATTGGATTTAATTTCACTTTGAGAGTGGACATAAACAATTGTCTATATTTTGATAGTTATTGTTTCTTAAAAACACACTATTTGTTTTAAAAACGTGAATTAATTTTAAATTAATTAATTCCATTTCTATGTTTGAATTTGGAAAAAATAGACATCATTTTTAAATTTGGTATATCAAATAAATCTTAGGCTGAATTTTTGTTAATTGTCTGAAAAACATCAATTTTTGATGAATAGTGAAACCACTTAGTAGTAGTTAAAAAACCGACTTTTTTCATTTCAATGAAATTTTACTACTTTTGTGAATTGAATTTTGAAAATCTAACAGACATGTTTGTTATCAAGATGTAAAACGTGGTTCAATATGATAGAAATAATCTTTGGTGAATAGTAACTTTTGACTTTTATTTACTGCAGTTAAATGTAAATAGGGTAATTCAAGGTAAAAAGAGTATTATAATTATTAAAAACTACCTTAATACTTTTACAAACATTATTGGTTGAGTCATTAACAACAATGGATATCCTTGGGTCGATTTTGGGACCCCATTTAGCCTCCTGGGAGTGATAAGGACAATTTAGATTAATTAACTTAAAGTAAAGGAAAAAACGACAAAAGAAAATATCATTTAGTAAATTAATTTTTATAAGGGATTATATAAATTATCTTTTCAAATATAAATATTAATTAGAAATATAAATATATTTCCTATATCATGGTATTTTTTTATAATTTTTAGAGATCAAATATATTAAATTATTTATGACACAATAATGATCCAGTATTTACATCATTAATAAATAATTAAAATAAATAAGATTATAAATATTAATATATTATCCAAATCCTATTAAATTCCTACTAGATGATTTTATTTTGACCATGATTCATATTCTCTTCGACTATAATGTTTTTTGGACCATTATATACTGAATATCACTATATAATAAAATAATGTTTTCACACTTTCCTAAAGAGCCCATCCCCCACCCCTTATAAAAGAATACCATTTGTAACCAATTCCTTACACCTATCAAGACCTTTGGCTCATCCAAACTCCACCCAATTAAGCTCCCTACATCCCTCTCCTTTTTATAAGTGCCTTACCTTAGGCAGAAGGCACTTCAAAAAGTCTTTTGGTTCAAACCAAATGGAGTTACCCAAATTAAAGGTAATAGTTTCTCTTAAATTGTTTGGTTTTATTTTACTTCTCCAACCTCTAATATCTTTTTATTCCTTTCTTTTGTAACAAAAACAGTATCCTAAATATACTAGGATGTTTTTATGAGAAGTATTCGAACTACACTTACACACACCTCCATCTAATGGATGATGATCATAATGTTTCTGTGGATGGAAAACTAACACCTCACGAAACGATGATTGTTCAAATACCTCCAACTGCCTCTCATAGTGGCCATTATGATGGAACTGTATTTATATATGATATATATTATGTTTATGTTTTATTTATGCTTCTTTATTTTAAATTTATATCATGATTTTATGGTTTCTATTATGGGTAAACACGATAATCTCATTAGAGGAAGTACAGACTACCACCCCCTCAAAGTTATATGACTCTTTCATACCATAAGTGGTGTGTATAAAGGTTAGATTTAATGATATTATATATTATAACATACTTGAATTATAATACTACTATGTATCATTATGTTTTAATTCAATTAAATTTGAAATAGAAATGGATGTAGTGTTCATGCGTACGTACAACTTACCGTCTCAATGAACAGTGCATTTCATTTCTTACCTCTATATGTTATGTACTATTATTAATACAAGTATATTCTGGATATATATGATATATATTATATCCAAATAATGAATATAATTCTGGATATAATGATCCTTTGAGCACATGAACAACATGTAATTATAAGAATTCCATTTTTGACTCGAGTACCAAATATCGACAAAACAAACATTATTAACTTAAATGATTACATAATGTTTATAAAATGGTAATAAGTGATATAAAAATGAATAATAAACTTGAAAAAGGTTCTTAATCAAGTAGAAATTAACTGTAGTTTATTATTCAGGAAATTAATAAATTATCGAGTCTAGTTGGACACGAGGTAAGGGACTTCGTCTCAATATCAATTTATTGAGGCATATTTTGTTTTAATACATGTACTTATTTTATATTCTGTATAAACACCCATGAATTTTCAAAGGGAATATTTTTCTATGATGCATTTTACTAAATGACAAAAAGTAATGTTTCTTTTAACGTAAGTGGTGACAACGACCTTTTCCGCCGCCATGAGTATTATTTGATCTTTGTCTTCCTCAACAAGTGGTAATGTTTTTAAAATATAATAAACACATTATACTCTTAGACATATTTTTGGTATTGAAAATGGTTTTGAAAATTTATTTTTTATGTCAATATATTTAAGTGATATATTCTGATTGAAATGTGGAAATGTTTTCTTTCCTTTATATTTGTTGTATGTGTTATGATTTTATATTGGTACTTGGACATTTGACGGGTGGTTACATGATAAACCAAATGACGGGAGGTGCCGTGAATACTAGGATGGGTGGTTACGTTATAACCTCCAATGGATTGGGTACGGAAGTCAGCCGTATGGCTATTCCATTTAGTGGTATGTGTGGAAGTCGACCATATGGTTATTCCATTTATGTATGTTTATGATCCAAGTTACCTTAATATGTTATGAGTTCTTTATATGGGTTTTATGGTAATATTTTTGTTACAAAAGTGTATGTAATGATCTTTTATTTAGTGAAAAGTATTTACTACTTCATAAAGATGAAAAGTATTACTTACGATAAACTATTCATGGTTTACCTGATGTATTGAAAAACTAACAATTTTCCTTCATTGTGTGTCCCTTACTAAGATTTTTATGCTCATACCATGTTTTTGAAATGTTTTTCACAGGACATAAAGTGGAATAGGGCCAAGTATGAGATCATGGAAAATTCATGCTCTCTTAAACCTGGAATTAGAGATGACTCATCTTTTCAAGTGTTTTTATTTTGTGAATAAAATGGAAATTGAGTAGGAGTGTCTACTTTTTAATTTGGAGATGTAATATTTTGCAACGTAATAGTTATAGTATAACTCTATAAAACTATAAACCTGAAAAGATCCTCAATGTGAATTATTTATTTAATTCAAGATTATGTAATGTTTTATGGTCGGGTCCCTATAATTAAAATAGCTATTCTGGGTGGTAATTGATTCATTTTTTATGTATTTTTGAGTTTGGTTATTTTATTCCATGTACTTTTATCCTATGTAAACCATATAAATAAAATTAATGATGGTATAAATATCATATATTTTAATTATATATATACAATCATCTATAAAATTTATGGACTTAAAATTTAATTAGAGTATTCTTCTAGACAGTATTCCTTATGTATGCATGAGAGATGATTTCATTTATAAAAAAAGTGAACCATATAAAAGTAAATGTTTATTTACATTTCAAGGAACATTTCTACATAATATATATATATATATATATTTATCATATGTATAAATAAAATTCATCATTATTACTATTAAAAATTTATAAATGAAAAAGTACCACATCACGTCATGGAGGTGGTTGTCCCCACATACACCTGAGAAACATTATGGCTTCTTGAATGATTGGATGTTATGAAGGTAGACATGAAATTTTCATTAATGAATTTAACTAGATTCATAAATATAATATTTAAATATTAAACCCATTATAATACCATAAAAATTATATGGTGATGAAAAATGATTTGAAGCACTACATGGATACAATAAAAGGTATGTATTGACATGTGATACTTCCGCGTCCCATTTGATTTAAAAGGGGGTGTATAATGGTGTTATCATTATCATAAAAAAGTATTTTTATATTTAGTATAACTATTTTTTTATTTTTTTAATAATATAATATATTTTAATGAGGGAAAATAAAAATTCACAAGACAATGATTATTTAAGGAAATTACATATTAAATGAAATTAATAATTTAGTTCTCTACTAAATGCCATCAGGGTTGGTCTTTTGGTATGAAATAACCTACAGGTTGCATCTGAATAAGTGTATATGAGAAAAAAGAAGAGTTTTCATATCAATAAGGATCAATGTAGTGTAAATATAATATTGGAGTGACCTGTTTTATTATTGTGGGAGTGGGGGTAGTTCTGAAATTTCATAAAATATAAAATTTAGATAATTTAATATAGATTTAAAATGGATCAAAATTTATTTTATTATAATATAATATGTGTATTATTCTAAATCCTCTCATAAAATATAATTATTAATGATTGGAAAACACCTTTTCCCATATAGTTCTCTTTAAACCACCTTTAACCCTATCATCAGTTGATATAATATTAATGTTTTCTAAAATTGATGGTTCCATAATGTAACTATTAAAGGAAAAACAACCCCTAAATGTAAATTTTTTATTCTTATATCCATATCCAATACTATTTCCGAAATATAATATTTCAATTTATTTTATATCATTTTTTTAAAATATTTTTTTTTATAAAATATCATTAATGTCATTATTATAGAATTTAAATTAATTTATCATTAAATACAACCATAAAATTTTTAAATTCTGTTATAATTCTTAACAACATATCTAATAAGTCATATAGATCAATAAAATTCATGGGAAAAATTATCTCTTTCAAATTATATCACATTTAATATTTATAATATCATTCATCAAAATAATGTATTAAATGGATAAATAATACAATGGTGTTGTATAATCTTTTAAGGTCAGGATATAATTAATATAAATAAAAAATATGTTCCTATTAAGAAAATAATTCCATTAAAATAAATATAGAAAGTTATATTCATTCATAACAATATTTGTTCCCTATTTGGAGTCATAAGAGATATTAAAAACATAGAGGAACATTTTTCAACATTGTTTGATATAAATATTATATATGTTATTTCCATGTGTAGATGTCCTTTAAAATAATAATTTCAAAGCCTAAAGATATAATAATGGAATATTATATTCAGAATAAGAATTGGGAAAAATAATTATAGTAATACAATATAGATTTAACATATATTGAGCCGATTGAACCTTTACAATGGTGATAAATTTTACTATGTTTACTATTAATATGGACCAAACAGGTTAAAATTTACAATATTCTAGCCTCATGATTATAAATAAGTATCTAATTTTATATAATTAAATAAATATTAAATGAATAAATTAATTTTCATTTATGTGTGTAACATTCGATAAAAACAAAATTTTTTAAAAAATAAATTTTAATCTTGAAATGAAATTTAGTATTCTACTATGTGTTATAAAACATATTAGTTGATTTTCAAAAGAATTTATTGAACATATAATATATAAATATAAATAAAATAAATAAATATTAATGTTGAATTTAATTTATTTTTATTATAATACATTTCTCAATTATAATTTTTTTTTTCAGAACGTCTTATCCATTATTTTGAAATGAATTATATTTTATTTTCTAATTATCTACTAAAAAATGAATGCATTATATAAATCCATTAAAAATAAAATTCTAAAAATTAGTTATTTCTATTTATACTCTCCAATCTAGTGGCTTGTTGTTAATAATATTTTAAAATTATATCATGGAACATGTAAAATAATGTTCTCATGTAAAACAAAATATAGAAAAAAAATTAATTGTAACTGTAAAAATATTTCTTTAAAATATAGAGGTGTTAAATCTAAGATATAACATCAAATCCATTATATAAATCACATATTTCTATAACCATGGAATAAAATCAATAATAGTGTAATTTTTTTAATATTTTGTCTCCAGATTTAATAATCAATTGAATACACCATGTTTTTAATCATTAGTAGTGGATGTGTGACACTATAACTTTGGATAATTTGACCAACCTAAACTTAATTCTTATCAATAAACATCTATTCTCATAAATTCCACAATAATATTTTTTTATTATAGTAAGGATGGGATTTTCTCTATCAATAAATACTATAATAAAATTTTGAGCTGATTTATATATAATAAGAGACCATTCATAACCATAAGTAGTACATAACAAACACCTAAAAGTAACAATCATTTAACAAAATATTTACATAAAATATTGGTATAAAATATATTAATCCTTAATAATTATTGAATTAAAGCATTCTAATACCTCATCCTCAATATATAAAAAATACTAGTTTCATTAGAGTCTCCCATGAAGTAATAAACCATTCATATACAGTATTAATTTTTACAAAAAATAATCAGTATTCATGCACAATATGTCACCAATGAGAGTTAGTTAATTATCATACTAAGACACATAAATCTCCTAGAAAGCTATACTTTATAAATTTATTGTCTGTTTCATGGGATCTAAAATATATAAAAAATTGAAACTGAAATAAGAATAACCATATGAGTACCATATCATGAATAATGATTCCTATATCTATTTAATTAATTTTTGGTGAGTGATAAAAAATAATCCCATTAAAATATTATCTACATCAAAACACACAACTCATCATAATTCATTCATTATAATACTAAAAAAAGTTTAAAAGTCATGATATTATCATGTATTTAGAATCATTAAATATCAAATTTTATATACATAAAAATCTAATAAATAGATATTACATTATTTAATAATAATATTTATCATGTTAAATAAATTCATATCTTATGATCGTAATATTATGTTGAAAAGAAAAAAAGGAAACATAAATAAATTGTTCATAAGTGTTCTATATCATCTCATTATTTCATCATAACTAGAACCCTTCTTTAAAATATCACATGTAACACTAATCATCACATCCTTGGAAATAAATACGTAAGAAAGGGTCATCATAGATTCTAAATAAGGGTGAAAAGGGAAATATACTATAATATCATTAAAATAATGTTATGAGAACATGAGAATAACATTTGAAAACTATACCATTCATATCATTGTTTCTAAAAATTCCAAAAATTATCAATGAAATAATAACATTAACATAATAAATAGTTTAATGTAAATCACATAATAATAGATAACCATTTTTGAATTGTACCCACCAATACATCCATAATATAATAGAATTGTGATAACCATCCATGCACCTACTTCCGGCATGGGGCATCCACTAATTTACCCTATTTTCAAGATTAAAATAAACTCACCTGCACCCCAGGATCTCATATAGAATTTATCATTAACAATTATAATTTTTAATGATATATATCCCATCCATAATTTCCTATTTCAATATCAATATCCTTAGTCATAATGTTTCCACCATCCATGGTTATATTAAAACAACTATTGTTGTCATATACTAAGTTGGGTTTCCATCCAACCTAGCACTCAACACAACAAATGAAAAGGCTTGAAAGATGTTCTCAATAATCCTGTGTTAGTTACTAGCATAAAGTATCAAATTTATCATAGTTTGGATGAATTATCCCAAAAAAACAAGATCCAATAACCAAAACAGAGGACAAGACTTAAACCAAGAGTTTTCAAAAACTAATAAAACAATGAAAAAGTAATCATGATTGAGGTACATCCTTAAATGAATAAAAGCAAAAATAAATAATAGAACAAAATAAAAAATGATGCTGACATGATCCCCATATAACCTCTTGGTTACCCATAACAATAAGGCTAACCTACTCAAATGGAAATCTAGATCCAGCAACATGATCCTAAAAAACATGTAGTGATTATTAATGTTGAATGAAATAACAGGGTTGCGAGAATAACAAATATTAATATATATGAACCATTATATCCTAGAATAAAAATTCCCAGATTATTGTATAAAACATAGTTTGAAATACATCTAATAAAATTATGGGTTTAGTAAATTTTAATAACTAAAAATCACTACTTTTCAAAATATTTTTAAATTCCAAAAAAAAATTATTAAAAAACATGAACAAAAATTCATACTTGGTGATAAAAAGAGATATGATAAAAATATTGGTAAATAGGCCAATAAGGGTGATATTGGAGGGATAACAATCTATGTGAAGTAAAATGAAGGAGAATACAGAGAAACATTTCATCAGAATTTCCAAAATGTATATAATATAATTCCACGTATGTAATCTGATTCGACTCACCTATAAGAATATAGTGCATCCCCATAGTTAATGGACAAACTATAAACTCTAAAATAGAATCAATAGGTGCACAACCCACATGTCCTCTCAAACAATCTATGGGGTACCATCCTATCAAATCATGGTGAGCAAAAAACCATTACTCAACCATGTAAATAACACCCATGAATCCCAAGATAATATTACATGGAAGATGTGGACATCATAACAAGTGTTTCATGATCCCATATCTTATTGATACCATCAGGCATGTCAAGGAAAAAAATCCAACAACACCTTTGAGTAGGCCCTTACTGCATATGAAAACTACAGTTTTTCCCATCACACATCAAACCTTACAAGGATTCGATGGCGTATACATGTCACATGAGTTTCAAATCTACTTTCCAAAATTTCAGAACAAGCCAATCAAGACGTAAGATATTAATTTTGAAATATTTAGGAAAACCTTTTATAAAATTGAGATAAAAGTATTCAAAACTCCGAAAATATCCAAGAATTCCTTTATACAATATATTTAAAATTTTAAATTATAAGGTTCCAAATATTCCTTGTTTTTAAAAATTATTAGTAACACACTTCATACTAATTAGAATACAATATCCATTTATAGAAACACTATATTTTTATGGAATCCATTGAGATGAATATATAAATGGAAGAAAAAAAGGCAAAGGGGTATTTTGAGAATCTAATTAAAGAGTGACATTTTTTATAAAATACAATTATGTTTTTTGAACCTATCTATATCTGCAGCACAAGACCATATGGATAATACTATTTCTAATGGAACACATAATGAAATATACAAATAATAATGGTTTTAATTTATATTCCCATGTAGAATAAAAACTAATTAAAATAATCAACACATAATTTCAAAAACATTACAAAGAACTAAAAACAAAATTAAAAGATCACATCCACATGTAAACCAACTACTATCATCTGACCATGAAAGAAGAAAAATCGAAAAAACCCTATTTCTTTTTTACGGGCGAAGACAAATTTCATAAAACACTTTACATTCATATATACATAGGAATATTTAGCGAAACACCTATAAAATTTTTTATTACCAAATTTAAAACATCAAAAGCCCTAAAAATACACATAAACACATCAGACACATGTATACAACTATTTAGAAACAATCATTGAATTCTCAAGTAATAATGGTATTTTAAAAATATAAAAATAGTGGGATCACATACCTAGATGATTTATGTTGGTTACTGAACTCTAATAGAAGGTTGAATCAATCCCAAGTGATGATACCCACACCCAATCATCTAATTAAACAACCCAAATTTTCTGAACCTCGTCATAGGGTTCAATTAAGAGAAAAAAACAGAACAATGAACCAATAAAATAAGATAGAATTGTATAGAGAGTATAAAATTGTAAAAAATCTTAAGGAATCTTACCCTATAAACTTGTGGAGGTACCAATTGATGATGAATGTCAAGGGAGAAGGAGCTTCTGATCTCTCTTGATGTTTATATAACAAAAAATAGGGGGGAAATAAAAAATAGGATTAAAATTAAAGAAGGGAAGGCATGTAAAATAAAAATTTTATGATCCTAGACTAGTCACATGGTTTGGCCGTATGGTTTTCCAAACTTAGAATCTACCATACACCTCAGCTAATTCAAAAATTATAGAGGGACCCCTATGTTTTCAACATGGTTTCTCCTAACTGTACAGAAGTCATGTTCCTTGTCTCAGAAAACCACCACATGTCACAACATTTAACCTAGAACTCTCATATTTTGGACCAAATTGGTCTAATTCCAAAAAAGTGAAATCATTTATGAATAGAATAAACTGAAATGACTACCATCATTGACCAGCTAAATTTTATACCCTAAAATAGTGAAAAAAGTGTGTATTGGTTTAACATGTACATGAATCCTTTAAATAAAAAAACATCACATCTAGAAATCAATGTAAACCAGAACCCATAAGATAATTTCATGAAAAGAATAAAATATAAGAAAACCCAAGTTTATGGTTTCATAATCACAAAATGAAAACCATATATAAGTGTGGTAGAAGATCAAAAATATTCATCATATTATAACATATTAAAATAAATGGACATACAATGTTCTAATCATATTAAAACACATGGATAGAAATTGTTTTCATCATATATTTAATAATAATATATCTTATTGAAAAGAAAATGTTTTCATTAAAAAAATTCAATCATAAATATAGACGATCTAGATATATGAGAAATATGGTATCATTGGACCACATCACAATTAATTCTTAAGTTACATCAAATGATGTCATAAGATATGGAAAATGATTTTGAAAGGTCACTTGTAACATTTAATCAAGAAAATTGCCTTTCCACTATAAAAAGATCTTATATTAAAACATAAATCATTTTTCAAATACATTTAATTTAAAATTTCATTATAACTTTTTAAGGAATATTTAATGATTATTTAAAATTATAATTTATTAGAATATTATTTCTCACATGGAAAATTCTATTTTTTTAAAAATCCTTGTAAAAATATTTTAATTTGAAAATATAATATAAAAAAATAATGGAAACTTTAGAAATTAGTTAAAAATTACATTAAAGATAATATCTTTTAATGATTGATTTTTTATTTATTAAACATTTTCAGAATCCTATTCATGGAATATATCCTTTGAATGATATACCTAACTATTAAAATTCATTTAAAAATTTTATTTAGAAAAACTTCCTTTCAAAAAAATATTTCATAACATTATTTTATTCTAAAATTCATTTTTTTAAAATAAATATACAAATATGTAAATGAATATTCAAAACACATGGTGGCCATGATTGTGTTAAAATTACTACACATTAAAACAATGATTTGGTTTAAATTTTTCAAAAAAAACAAAATAGTCCTAATTTTTAATGCTAAATAAATATTCCATTTATTAAATTATTTAAAAATTTATAAAAAATTAAAATGAATTTAAATAGCCCAATAAAAGCATTAAATAATTTATTGATCACATTTTCTAAACACATTGATATTAATGAAAATTTGTTTTTTACTGAATTGATAAGTAAAGTTGGTTACCTTATAAAAAATATTTTATAATCATTTGTACTTATAAAGTGTAAAATGAGGGTAATCCATTTATTAGCAATAAATAACAACATGAGCAGAAAATTCATCATTTTATATTTATATATTTCATAATATTATATCATTAAATGTAATAATATAAAAATCCTTATAAAAGATGAGAATGTATCATAATACACTTACTACTTTTGAAACATTTAATAACACTCCCCATGAAGGAATAACATTAAAGGAATCCAATAATATCATAATAAAAAATAAATTCATGATATTAAATGTTAATGGGGAGGTATATACACCTAATGAAAAAAAATATGTTTATAACATAAGGTATGTCCCAAAGAAGACAAAATGTGCCAATAATATCATATTGTATGTTTATCATTCCAATGAACATAATTCAACATCATTAATTATAATTATTATGATATTAAACATATATGAAATAACCAAACAAAAATTTATCATTCCATTCAGGTTTTAATTATGATATTTTGAATACTTTTATCCTCTAATAATATTTAAAATGATATTTTAGGTAAGAAAATCTTTATATTTTGTGTATTTATTAGGTTGGGGTTTTTAGTGCTTATTTTATAATAATTCATCCATAATATCCAGAATTTTATTAGTGATATAGATATTAAATATATTTATTATATATTTTTAATATTTAATCCTTAATAATGAGATAGAGAAAAAAATACATTGTTCAATGTTATATTTGGTTATATGTATACTTGAACTTTATTTCCATTTTTTTAAAACATGGAACTAAATAAAAGTAAATAATAATTAAAAATTATAGAATAATTATTATTTAATATATATTACATATATATTGTCAATATTCTTATTAGATTCTATGGATATATTTAGTGAAACGTTATTTATATCCCTTTGTGATGTGGTAGTGTGCCATCCTCCCAAGTGACTTTATCATAACCCCCATAAAAATGAATGTATGATGCAATATGTGTTTCAACATATATATTATTTTATTAAGAATATAATATATATAAATTAAAAATTTTATTATTACCAACAGTTTAAAATAGAAATTAAAAACAAATCACATCATTTAGTGAGGATTTACTTTGTCATACACCTGAGTGATGTTTCAATTTTCACTGAGATGAGAGGAAAGAATGTTGATGGGGTTCTATAACTCTATAAGTATTGTAAAATAATAAATTTATGATATCAAAATTAAATCCATCATTACGTACATCCATGAGTTTAGGTCATGAAAAGAGAATAAGATTGGTTTATGAAGCGACAATCTACAATACACACGATTAATGAAATCACTTCCCATTTGAGGAAAGACGATACTGATATAAGATATTTTTTAATAAAATAATATATAATTGTATTATAGATAATATCATTATTATATAATCATAAATTATTAACATTTCAATGTTTTATGAGTAGTTGAAAAAATTTATATTTTAAAGCATCACATATTCTTCAAACAATATTTTTTTTGTTTTAACATAAATCCATCCTATATTATGTTTTTTATATCATGAATGATCCTATGACATATGAAAGAATTTAAGGAATACAATTCATCAATTTTTTTCTGAATAAAATTGTTTTTGAGGTTTATATAGGAGAGGAGATGAGGTGGCCTTTAATAAGTCAATAGTCATTTTTCACATCCCACAAGGCCCCGAAATTGGTATGTTTAGAAACCAGGAGAATATTAGGACAATACATGTCCATAAAATGGGTTTTATATATTTTTATAGGTCATTTTTACAATTATCATTTTAGTTTAACCCCTAGTAAATTGGTTTCAACATTTACCAAGAAAATTTATTTTTATAGGATTTAATAATTGTATTAAAAAAATCAGTTGAGAATATTATATAATATAAATAGGATTGATTATAAATATTTAATACATATTCAAAATATCATTCATATAATTAAATATTTTTTATTTAAAATTAATCTCACATACTTGACGAGAAAGTAATTTTCAAAAAGTGAATATTTTCAATGGATAAAAAATGTTATATAAATGTAAATAAAAAAATTGATTAAAATTACTAAAATTGGAATAAAAAAATATTTTTTTTACAATTTATAATTTTAAAACATTTTTAAATAATATTAAATATTTAAAATTATTTAAATGACATGGAATATTTTGGCCAAAAATCAGTATTCATCAATATTTACAGAAAAATTAATATTTTTAGAATATTTCCAAAAATTAACTCAAAGATAGTTAGAAATTCATATATAAAAAATGAATTTTATTTTTCCAAATAAATTTTATAATTTTTTAAATAATTAATTATAAAATATGTCTGCATAATATGACAATATTACTTTATAGATGAGTAGAGTTTTCTTGCATAAAACTAGTTTTATTCTTGTCTCATATAAACATAAAACATAACATAAATTGTATTCATTGAATATATTATATAATAGATACATTTCATTCTAGTAATTCCCCAAAAGTGTTATTTTTAAATTAATATTGAAAAACTTGTTTTTTCTAAGAGAAATTGTTCTTTTGGATATTATTTCATTTATTTTCAAATAGTTCTTATTTTTATTTCTTATTAATTATTCACCGAAGAATTAATTTTATATAAACATGTACCCAATATATTTTCCTAATTTTGTTAACCATGTTCATACATCTAGTTCCATTTTATATCATTTAACTATCATATTAAATAATTATATTTTAAAAGTATGACATTCTTTATTAAAAAATGGTGTGGTGTGTAGAGAAATCAATCGATGAAATAAAATTTTATCCATAAAATAATTTCTACAAACCTATGGTGTTACACTATAATTACATTAAACTAAATGTTTTCTGCATAACTAAAAAACACTAATAGAATCAAATGATGTTACTTATAACTAATTACATTATTATGTTCTTATATAGCTTCTTGAGGAAAGTGATTTCGCCTAAAGACATTGAATAACTGAGTGGATTTGTTTAAATGAACATTTTCTATATGATAAATAATCTTTATAAATTATTCCTCATAAGAGTGATTAATATCTAATGTTATTTAATTTATTTTTACTACATGTTATGGATCTATTATTTACATCTTCATGCGATATAAATGTGATGCATCATGTACTATATAGGGTTTTGGTGGAAGCATAAAAAATTGACTATAATCCCGATATGACAAAGAATTTAAATGGTAATGATATACCATATGATTATCTTTACATTGTATCATAATAATAATTACACAATTGTGTTTTTATTTAATCAATTTATACTTTATCTTGTACTATAAGAAACGAACTTTAATTTTAAAGCATGATGTAAAAAAATGATAAGTAATTCCTTTTATATCCTGTTATTATTATAAAAAATGGTTAGCAAAATATATACATTATTCATAAATATTAATTTATTGAAGTAATATATAACTCTCTGAATCTAAAATCAATGTTCTTATTTAAATAAACCATAATTGGATAACCATATTAGCCTTCCATAATTAATAATTTATGCTGATGATCAATAAATTACCCATCAAAAATATATCATTAATCCCTGAAATATCAAGAAGTAGCTCTTGATGTTCCCATACAAAATATGATAATACCTTGGTTATTTATTCTGATGAATAATGTTAACCATAAGAATTAAATTAAAAAAAATCCTAGAAAACATTCATGCTTCCTCACTAGAAAATTTAATCCATAGATAATTTAATATATTCCATAAATAAATAAATTTAAACTCCATGAATGGTAACAAGAAAAAAAATTCGACAAATTTCTATTCTGGTTAAAGGTAATTAATAATGTTCAATTTACAATATCCATATAAATCAACTCATTATACAATTATTGTTATATTAGTATCCACAACATTATTAGAGTTATCTTTCCTTTAATCATGTGTTTTTAATAAAATATCATATTTCCATAAAATCATTTTTCATGGTCATTATTACTAATCACCATATTCTGGAAAATAGTTAATGAAAACTTTATAATGGAAAATACATTACAATTTAATGATTAAAATAACATAATTTATGAATTATAATAAATGGAAACTTATATCATTCAAATCTATTCAAACACTATGGACCAGGATTATTTTCCTTATTCCATAACTCTTCTTTTAACATATTTTTAATTCTTAGTACCTCAACCGTCAATGGTATAATTATTAATCAAATATCCTTCCAAATTTTCTTCAAGATATTTACCCCTAGGATATAAATTTTCATTATTCAATTCCTTAAACATTTATAATATACAACCATTAAATATTTATTGTAGAAACCATTGTTTACATCCATTATATTAAAAAATCATTTCATTTTTTCCGTGCTGATATGTTTCTATATTTCCCTATTTTCCTCACACAAAACGTCATCCCATTCAATTTATACATTTTTTTAAGGGTATTCATCCAACAAAAATCACATATCAAAAACTAAATTTTCTCTCATCCACTGTATCCTAAACAAATTATTTCCATTAAGTCTCCCATTATCTTATTTGGGTATTTAAAGTGTTGGATAATGTGTATTCTATTAGTCATATGTAGTGATAATTGACTGGGAACATTCACAATATCAATCAAAATAATAATAATCCCATTTTTTTCCTCATCAACATGTTATATATTATATTCATTTTTATTTTAGTTTCATAGTATTTACACCATTGAATATATCAAAAAATCATACTGTGATAAACAATATTCATTTGAACAAATAATATAATAAAAAAATAGTAGATAAGATGTTTATATAATGAAAAATTATTTTCAATCACTTGTGCCATTATATTTGACTAGCTCAAATATGTGTATACTTCAAATCCGACATAATTTTTCATAAATTATTTTTTAATTTCCATGAAATGTCTACTCGGATTTCAAAAAATGTGAGACATAAACTCCCATTTTTAACAAGGTTTAGATCGTGTCCATCTCAATGCACCCATTTCGGTGTTATTACCCCTAGGTAACTCTATTACAAATCCAAAACCACATGTAGTATCCAAACAATATAATTTCATTGAAACCCCTATATATATACATATCAAATTTCATGAAATTTTCCAATACATTTACTGATCTTTGGACTTATACTTAGACATGTCCATACTCCAATCCTTATTAAAACTAGGTTTATCACTAATGTTATCACCGCAAAGATTCTACTGGTCAAACAAAACTCCTTATAACATAAATATTATAGTCCTAAACATTTAATTCATATATATTACAAATATTATAGATGAATATTGGTCCCATTTCTCAAAAAACACTTAAGCATCATAATGTTTTAGCGCCTTTGCATTCTTGGAATCGTAAAACAATGGCTCATAAGAGTTTTAAATCATCTCCCACATATTTCATCATATCATTCATGCATATGAAATATATCAAACATAATACATAGCATCATCTCCCTTGTAAATGAATCACAAGAAATAATGAACTTGGAGGCCCAGTATTGGTAAAACTAGGGGATATGTAAACATAACATTAGTATAGTCATATGAGAGAATGATCATATCTTTTTAATAACACACCCTATATATCATTTATCATACACTTGTTTCAAAAAATAAATATGTGTAGGTCTTAATCATGTAAATAATTAATTACTGGTTATATTTCATGAAAGGATATAATTTGAATAAAACATATTCTTGTGAAAAACCCATATGAATTGAAAACTAAGTGTCTTATAAACTGACGAGGATGATAAAAGAAATCCAATCTTCGGATACCCACCCTTGGACCTTCTTGGGGAATTGATTTACCTCCAATGCAGTATATCTTCAGGATTTAAAAAACCTCTTGTATATCCTTTCACATAATACATCATCAATCATTAACAAATTACAGAGAGAGATATATATATACCACCCATCCTTGGGTATAATGCGACCAAATTCCTTGGTTATAACGAAACTATTTTTTATAGTTAAAACGTAAAAACCATAAAATTATTAAAAACATACACTAGTGTTCAAATTGTTTATAATGAATTATTTTATTTGAACCCTTAAAATGAATGGGGCATCATACAAAATTCTTCATATCTAAACCGATGAAATGAAATGGGTTCCATGAAACCATTATACATTTAATAACCCATTAAGAGTAAATGTGTTTGGTAAATAATCTTTCATACTAAATATATACCATCTAGATAATGAATATATATGGTATCGTTGGATCATACCCTTGAAAAATAATAATTTCATCAAATGATGTGTTATAGATTAAAATTTATTTTGAATGATCCATATTAACATTTCATGAGTAAATTATCCATTTACATAGAAAACTATTTTTAAATCATAAACCCATTACAATTTTTTTACAGAAAATAACCATAAAAGATTAAAAAGTTTTAAATGAATATCACTTAAATATTTTGTGATTAAAATAACATTTTCACATTGAAAATAATTTAAGAAATAAAACATTTTAAAAATCCATTTCTTTGGAATTAACTGTCAAAAAATATATCATAATCCTAAAAAATAAATTAAAACATTTTATGAGTCAATTATCTATTCGATATATAAAAATTATTTTTAGAAAATATTTTTCTACAAATCCATTTCATTGAATATAACCATTGAATCATATAAAGAACGATTTAAACATTATATAAAATAATTATTCAAGAAAATATCCACACCACTTTGAAAATAATTAAATCCTAAATCATTTTCTAAAAATTTCCTTATAATCATAAACATTTAATCCTATAAATTATGATTTAAAAATAATTTAACAATGTTTTTGGAAAATATTCAAAAAAATTTAATTTTTTAAAAAACTAAAAAAATAAAAAATATATATTCCATTAAAATAAAATTTAAAACAAATAAATCATGATTTAAAACATTGACTCACCTTGACATCGATAAATTATAGAAAATTTTTCAAATAATTTCTATTCTAGGATTTAGTAAATAAAATATGTGATTTCATTTCAATTCAAAATAATGATTAAATTTTAATAATTATAAATGAAATTAATATAGTGGTAAATGTGAATATAATATATCTTATTGAAAAAATATTAAAAATAGAAAACATTTTTAGGTTACATGGATGTAAATGAAAAATGTTTTTTTTGATACAATATATAAATAAATGGATTTTTCATTACGAACTATTCATTTAGAATCATGGGGACATAAAGAGAGTATAATTGAGTGAAAAATGTATTATCAAGAAATAAACTAAGGAGAATAAAAACAATGAATTTTTGAGAGGCAGTTCATAATATTTCATCCTCGATAGCACAAAAATAAACAATCTACATAAATAATTATATTGTATCCCAAAACTGTTTACAATGTGGTAACATAGAACCATAAACCCTTGGTAGTATTTTTTAGATGAAACATAAAATATAATGAGGGATCAAAATTATAAGTAATTTTTATGTATATTTTTATGCACATCATAAAATATTATTTTTGTATCACATAACAGATGCCCCAATGTAGAAATATTGAGACACAAATTCACAAACTTTTTGTATCGACATACTTTATAAAAATTCAGAAATATTTGCATAATAAATATATTTTTCAAATTATTCAATTATATTACCATTAATATATTTATCATTCCATATATTATTGAATTGTGACATTTTATTACCCATTTATCAATAATTCTATTTAAAAAAAATTATTAGAATAATAGCTTTTTTTACATATATGTTTTGGTTTAGTATTTTAGGTCCTTATTTTTTATGGGGGAGCCATAACAAGTATAACATTAACCATGTTATAAATATAATATATTTTTATTATATATTAATATAGATAATTTTGATATGTCTATAGAGAGATAATGAAATACACCATTCATGATGACTGTCAGCCGTAAGTATGGATGAATATTGTTTACATTTTTTAACATATGAAACATAAGAAATGTAAATAATAGTTTAAATTTCTATTATAATTAATATTTTTTATATATCACATATATTAAATACCCTTATCTTTATTTCATTCCATGAAATTATTCATTGAAAAATGATCACACAGCCTTGTGAGGTTATAGTCCTCCGTACACACGAATGACATTATAGAATCCCCCATGGAATGGAAAGTAAGAAGGTATATATGGTATATTTATAAATAAGTAATAATTATGTGAAAATTATAATATATATTCACCAATATTTCTATATTACAATCAATGCAAAATTGTAGTGAAAAACATATCACACAGATTTATGAGATGATTGTCCTCCATAAACACGAGGGATATTATTATATACCATGTTATCGGGAGGTAAGAAGTTAGATGTTTTATTAAAATATAATTTTTCTAATAATAAAATATATATATATGTATATTTAATCTATAATTATTTCCATCCATGTGATGTTGAGCCATAAAATAATTAACATCGATTTGGGAGGCGGTAGATCGTCGAACACATGATTGCTGCATTCTTTCACTATTAAATGGAAGAGGGTACGAATATATGTTATTAAATTAAAAATAAAGTAT
Organism: Viscum album; assembly: GCA_963277665.1. Taxonomy (NCBI): domain Eukaryota; kingdom Viridiplantae; phylum Streptophyta; class Magnoliopsida; order Santalales; family Viscaceae; genus Viscum; species Viscum album. The sequence goes on from OY728120.1 coordinate 1,844,187,414, forward strand.
ATGTATAAGGGACATAATATTGTTATTATATCATTGAAATTGAAAAATTTATGATTTATTTATAATAATATGTAAAACAAAATGGTATAGTTTAAAACATTACCTCTTCTTTGGACAACCTCATTAGGTGTAACCTAGTTACTTCCTAGTTTTTTTTCTAAACTAACAAATGCCTAAATAATTTTATAATGGAATTAATGGATTTATTTGTTAATTTATTTTTCAATCCAAATGTTTTTAAGGATTTAAGTGGAGTGGAGAGGGTGTAGACTTTTATAATTGGGGGAGAGGAAACACATGGAATATTTGAAAAGAATAGTTTGAGAAAACATTATCTCTAATAAATCGACGGTCCCTCCTCTATAACCATTTTAAAAAATTTATAATCATATAATTGTATTCAATGAATGTTAAAAGTAAAAATCTTCTACAAATGATAATTTTTTAACTTCACTTTAATTTATCTTATTCTCAAAAATGGATATATTTTATTAAGAAAACATTATCTCAGATAAATCAATAGTCCCCTTTAATCTTTTTAAAAATATTTTATTGATAACTTGCCATTAACATGATAATTTTTCATTGGTCATTAAATTTTGATTAAATATACCTATTTTCTTATTATGGATGTTAATTTTTTATTAATCTCTACATAATTTTTACCATTGTTATTTACATTGAAAGATATTTTTTTAACTGGTAAATATAGATATTTCACATATTTATTCAATATGATTATTTATTAATTTTTAATTTTTTACCATATAAATTAAATCATTTGACATATGATAAATTCCTTGTACATTACACTCTGGGAGGATACTAAGAATATATATCCTATTGATTCCTCAATATATCATGTGAGACCAATCATTTTTGTATATTAATATGTGTTCTACCAATAGTTTTTTATTAACTATGCAAGGGGACATGATAGTATATATATCATTATTTCTGAGATCATGAAATATAGGAAATTATATAATTTAAAAATTTATTATTATTATCACTTAGTTTACTATATTTATATATTCCATTGATTAACTTCACGATCATTTATTATTTTAAAGGAATTATTTTTTCATCATTTATTAATACCATATTACACTTTTTGATTATACATTAGATTAAATGGAATCCGTTTTAGTAATTTTCAATGCCATATTTTGTATTCCATATCTATTAATGATATCATTTTATATAAATCACAATAAATGACCATTTAAAGAGACTATTATTTAATTTACATTCCATAAAATATCATGATGAATCCTTTTATTTTGTTTCACAGATGTAGAGCATTTTATTTTTTATGTCTTATATTGTAATGAACATATGAAATTTGGATTATTTATATATCTAATATTCTAGTAATACTAAACATTTTAATCAATTTTATTATAACACTTATAGATATGAAAATGTAATAAAATTGAAAGTGGATCTACATTATTAATTACAATGTTATTATAGTTAGTTTCTAAGAATGTTTATTATAAAAAATGGGAACAGTATTTATGAAATCGTAGATTAAGGAACATAAAAAATCGATTTAATTGGAGAATACATATATATAAAAATTAAAAAAATCAAATAATATATTAGGTATTTCCATGAATTTACATCCATATCAAGATATTATAAGTCGAACTGGTTCTAGAATATTTCTATATATGCATAATAACATGAAAAAAAGAACATTGGACTTTGAATCAATCATTACTAGGTTTAGAAAAAACATACCTTACCTTCTAATTCGTGTTACATTATTTGGTAATATTCCGTAGATAATTCAAGATTTCATTACATTCCATTCTGAAGGATTTTAAAATACGAACTGATTTAGTGATATTCATAGAGATATTATGTTTATAACTTTGAAATCAACAATGTGTTAATTATTTGTTCATGTTATGTGTTAATACATATTAAGAATTATATTTTATGATTCAGAATATGTAATTTAATGAGATAATATAGTATATTTAATTTTTTTAAGGAGAATGTATTATAAGAATTTTTTTTGAATACTTATGGTTAATATAAAAATTCCCATGTAGGAATTCGACATAATACTATGGAAGGACTATCTCTCAATGTATAATGCAATGATAAATTACAGAAGAAAGGAAATCGTAGTACTCTTGAATAGAAAACCTACAGTTATCTTACAAGGAGAGATATCTCAAACCGATCTTTGTCTATAAGAACCTCCTGTATCTATCTTTTTGGAGTTTATTAGTGAATAAGAAAAATGAAATGAGAGTTTAGGGATAGAAAATGTCCCCTTCATCCAGGAATACATTGAAGTATTTCATGAGGATTTACCTAGACCTCCCCCAGAAAGAGAGGTAGTGTACTCTATTGAAAACGTACCTGGATCTCATCAAATACCAATGACCCTGTATATAATGAAAACTTTGGTGTGGGATGTATTAAAGAAGGAACTCCAAGATCTTTCGTAGAAGGGTTTTATCCGACCGAGTGTGTCTCTTTAGGGAGGACTAGTTCTCTTTATGGAGAATAATGATGGATCTATGCAGATATACATTGATTATAGAGAACTGAATGGGATCATGGAAAAGAAAAAAAATACCCTCTTCCAAGAATTGATGACTCATTTTACCAACTTCATGGGGCATAATTTATCTCTAAGATTTATCTTCATTCTGGTTTTCATCAATTGAGGGTGAAGAAATATGATATTCCAAAAACCGACTTCTGATAAACATATGGGAATTTTGAGTTTGTTGTTATGCCCTTCAGACTGACTAATGTACCTACTATTTTTATTTATTTGATTAATAGATTCATCAAGGACTACCGTGATAAAAATGTGGTAGTTTTTATTAATTATATTCTGATATAGTCCAAAAGTCATGAGAAGCATGAGGATCATAAAAGAGTTATTTTTGGAAACTCTATAGAAGGAAAGGATTTTGGGGATTTTCTGTAAATGTAAATTCTAGTTGCAAAAAGTTTCATTCTTGGGGCACATGGTAATAAATGAAGGAATAATAGTTGACCATGAAAAGAAAAAAAATTTAGATGAAACGCCTCAACCAATAAAAATGGCTGAGATTATTAGTTTTCTAAGATTATAAAGATATTATAGGTGGTTTGTGAAAAACTTTTCATGACTTTATCATCCATTAACCAAGTTAACTTGAAAATAGGTCAATTTCATCTCAAAAAAGGAGTGCTTGGAATGTTTATATGAGATGAATAAAAGATTGGTGACTACACCTGGGTTAACTTTTCCCTCAAGTGAATATGGATTTATAATTTTTTGAAATGCATCTGTAAACGGGATTGGGGGAGACCTCATTAAAAATGACAAGGTCATTGGTAATGCATCTCGATAGTTGAAGCCTCATTAGCAGAACTATCATACGAATGATCTGAAGCTGACTGTGGTCATTTTTTTCTGATGATATGGAGGAAATTTTTTTATGGAGAGAAATGTGATATATACACAGACCATCAATGTTTAAAGTTTATTTTCACACAAAAGGAATTGAAAACAAGGCAAAATATATGGTCGGAACATATTAAAGACTATCATTATTTAATTCATTGTCATCCCAGAAGATAAAACAAATTTTTTGATGAATTAAGCTGGAAAGACCCAGATGTTCTTTCAGTGATGAGGATTCAAAGAGATCATTTAATCAATGTCCTTGTAAATATGAACATGGGAATTATAATTCAAAGGAAGTCATCAAACCTAACAAAAATAATTTCTCAGACATCATTTCTTGAGAAGATCAAGAAATCTTAGAAAAAAGATCCTTTGTTACATAAGAAATATGAGGCTGTGAAGGGTTGGAAGTTTTCTGAGTTCAATACTGATCATGAAGATATAATAAATTTTTTTACAAGTCTATGTGATAAATCTATTCAAGAAATAAAGAATGAGATGATGGATGAAACTCATAGATCTTAATTCTCTATACATCATAGAATCACAAAAATGTATAGGGACCATCATTATCATTATTTGTGGGATGATATTAAAAGGGAGATTTGATGACTATACTACGAGGTTCTTGGTATGTTTGCAAGTGAAGGTAGAGAAAAATCTTTTTAATGGGGTATTGAAACCACTACTCAAACCAACATGGAAGTGCGACTATATCACAATGTACTTCATCATTGGTCTCCCAAGAAAATCCAAAGGAAACAATGCGATATGGGTTATTTTGGACCTTCTCACCCTGGCTTCCCATTTTATCTCCATTTAGGAAGATTTATCTCTTGATCAAATTGCCAGGACTTACATGAAGGATGTGGTAAGGCTTCATGGAGTTCCACTTTTTATCATATCTAATAATGACCCAAGGTTCACATCAAAATTCTGGGGATGTATTCCAAATAAACTGTGCACAAAATTGAATTTCAGTATGGCATATCACCCCCTAAGATAATGGACAATTGGAAAGGACTATTAAAACCCTGGAGGACATGTCGAGAACATACTAAATTTAATTTAAAGGTGTATGGGATCAATATCTTCCTTTATTTTAGTTCTTTTACAATAATATCTTCCACTAGGGAATTCAAATGGCTCTCTATAATGATCTATATAGGAATTGACGATGAACTCCAACTTGTTGGGATGAAGCTGGTGAGAGAAAGCTTCATGGGCATGATCTGGTCCAATATATGACATAAAAATTCCATGCCATCCAGTAATGTATTATGGCTGCTCAGAGTCGGCAAAAGAGTTATACTAAAAACCATCAAAGGGACTTGGAGTTTGATTTTGGTGACATGGTCTTTCTTTGAATTCCACCTTGTAAGAGATTCACGAGGTTTTGGAAGAAAGGGAAGCTCGACCTATGTACATTTCCCCCCATGAAATCCTTCATCTCATAAGAGAAGTTGCCTTTCGACTTTCACTCCCTCCAAATCTATCATTGTTTCATGATTTTTTCCATGTATCCCTCTTGAGGAAGTATATAACTGACACTTCACATCAACTAAATACAATAGTGAAACAACTGGAACATGACCTCTATTGTAAAGAGAACCCAGTGGTGATGTTGGATCGTAGATACAAGGTTATACGTAATAGGACTACCCCCTTCATAATGTATTCTGGGGGAACTAAAAATGGGAAGAATCCATGTGGGAACAAGAGGAGTCTATGAGGCTGATGTACACAAACCTTTTCTCTTCTTAGGGTATGAGTTAAAATTTCGGGGACGAAATTTCTTATGGGGGGAAGAATGTAACAACTTGAACTTTTTAATAATATTTATTTCCTAATTTTTTGTGTTACATTATAATATAATCAACAATACTATATCATTTTATTAAGGGAGTGAGTATATTTAAATTAGACCATTAGGTTGTGACTGTTATATCATCATTGGTCAATATGAACATTGGAAACTAAATTCTTAACATTATGATTATTGTTTATAAATACATGTTATTATAGTTAATTATTACAGAAAGAAGATTTTATGGCCTCATCCATTAGAGTCAGGCCTTATGAAACCCAAAATTCAGATCTTGGGAATGAGGTTGCCTAACTAGGATTTATTGTGGACCAAGCCCAAGAAAAACATTAACATCTGAAGCTTGAATAGAATATCTTAAGGGAGACGTTCAAGATGAGAGAAATCACCACACATGAAATGTTGTTTGAGCCTCTCTATGATTCAATCATCATTTCACACCTTACACTTAGGTCCTATGAAGGATTATTTGGGGCTATGTAATGATGCCTTAGATTTTATTTTGTAATCCCTTCTTATAAATAATTTTTTTATTATGGTAAAATTTTTGATTATAAAATGGATGGAAAAATATATGATGAATATTTTTGATGAATTTTGGAAAAAGGATTATTTAAAAATATTCATGTTAAAATTGAATTTTTAATAATGTGAAATTATTTACAAAAAATGATATTATGCTCTTGTGATCAGTAATAAATTTAGTGACTAATAAGAACAACATAATTATTATTTAATAGTAATGCATGAATAGAAATATTACCCATATGAATAGTAATGAATTGTAAATCGTCTAAAAAATAGAATCTTCTCCTATGAATGTATAAATACAATTTACAAATCATAAAAGTGAAAAAATGATCATAGTATATGTTTTGGTATTTTTCTATGTCATCAATATTTTATTTAAAATTTTATAATTAGTTTATTAATTTAAAATGGAAATTTATTTTCATAAAATTTAATCATCAATTTTTCTTTATTTTCATATGGTTATACGATAATTTTATTGGAGCTTGATTACTTTTTCAACGGGATTCAAAACAAGTTATATCTTTAGAGTTGTTTTTTTGAATAAATAATTATTTTATTTAAAAATTAAGTTAAAAATATTTATAAAATTATTTTCATAAAACGGAGATCATTTTTTAATTTATAACATTGATATTGGGTTAGGGTGAAATTATTATATATTTATAAAATGTTATGTTTTTTCAGGGAATAGTAAAAATGCAATTTTGGGATTCAATGTGATTAATGACATTATAAATGATGTAATAATGACTTAATAATTATTTTCCACTTTTGAATAGTATGATATTCTAAGTGGTGTCCCATGTGGCCAATACCATAGGAAAATACCCTAGTCAAGCCCATGGTTTTCAAATACCACTAATGAATAGTCCCTTGGAAATTAATTAAATATTCTCTCAATTTAGCTATAAATAACATTCCAATCCCTCATTCCATTCATTAAAATCCCCCTGAACGTAGATCTGGTCCTTTTACATCCAAAGGAGTCCACCAAATGATCCCTAAATCCCCACTAGGTCCCAACCATCATGCTTTCGAAGTCACTCTTTAAGGTAAGCAAATATTTTCACTATCCTCTTTTATGTCATGACTTCTTTTATGTTATATCTTCTATTTTCCATAATTTTATGTGGTGGAATATTTTTATATATTCTTACTAATTTCCATTATATTTCCAAATGATTAAAGACCCTTTCCACTCTCATCAATTTATTTTCTTATTTTTTTTGTGATGTTGTTAGGTTGCTAAATTTTCGTAAAAGAAATCACATTTTCTCTCTACATTCAAGATTCCTTTTAATGTGGTATTTCATTCAAATATCCACACCCAGATCATATTTATATTTTATTGTGTACCTATAATGTAAAATGATTCATTTATGGAATGTATTCCCTTTTACCCTCCCTTTTTATTGTTTTCTATAACCATGTTATATAGTCGTTATGCTGAAGAATTTTCATCTCAAAATCTCCCTCTTTTTTTCATGAAATTCTCTCATATTATTTCTTTGAATAACCAAATATATTTTAATTTCTTGTATTATTCCCAATGAAATAAAATTGATATATTTTATTCTTTAATTGATATAATTATTACCCTCAATATCATTTTGTGGGTTAAAATTGACATAATGATCATATTTTTAAGCACATTTAAAGTGTCGCGATTTTGAAGTGAACCCCATTTAGTTTACTCACTTTGTCGTTTTTATGAAATGTATGATTATGATCTATGTGTATAAAAAGAAAATTGATACATATTAAGGTACCTAACTGATAGCGCTCCAATGAAATGGGTAAATAATTAATCTCTAGAGATGACAAGTTTCACGATTCCTTTGTGAATAACCTTGGTAATGTTTTATGACACCATGGGGATTAACCTTAGTGATATGTTCTTGAATTTATAAATGATATTTTGTAGCCAAAAATTCAATTTATGTTTCATGTTATTTTATTATGATATGATTCTTCTTATATTTCTCATGTCATTATATTTTTTTTATCAAGTTCTAATTTATATCACATTTAAACTGATTCCCTTGTTTACCCTTACTGGGCCTTCCACTCACCCTTTCCTTTAGTGAATGTCTCCATGTTATGATATGCATTAATTTTACATAGGATAAACTTATGATGAACCCTTAAAAGTGGTTTAGAATAAATTTTTTAGGTTGTTTTCATGTATTATGCTTCATATTTACAAGACACTAGCCATTGAAGATCCTATGTTTGTAAAATGTAATGAAAAGATATGTAATAAAAAGTTGGGATACCATATCCAATATAGCATGTAATTATGAAAATAGTTTTTTGTGTCTTGTTCATATCTATAACCATAAAGAATCACCTCTATATCAGTCTATTCACTTCTGGAGCCTCTAATATGGATGGAATCTACATATCAGGGTTCTTTTGTGCCACTTGTCACCAGTTCTATAGGTTTCAGGTTCGATTCTTCTTTGAAATATTTATATAAATGGGGTACATGAATTCTGCCAAACAGCAACATGAATGGATTCAACCAATTTATTTGGATCTACGTATAGTTTTACACAACCTCTATCACATCTCAATCATGTCAACTATTATGAATCTCATATACAGTGTTGATCCATTTCTTATAAGAATGGTTGCATAATGTAAGATCAAAGTGAATTTTTTGAATAATGGGACAAAAGGAAATGTACATGATGAACACGCTATTAATGGAGGGAAAATTAAAAAATTGAAAATAAGCGGAATTAAACACTTCCATTGTTTATTTTTACATGTTTTTTATAATAGAATGATAATAAATGAGGGATGATAAACAAAAATCAAAAAATCAATTCTGTCTAATTAAATCTACCAATTACGTTTGGATAAATTCTAGTTTGTTAAATTGAAAAACATTAATCAATGATTAATAAAAGGATAAAAATCTCAATAAAAACACCCTACCTGGATTTTTGATATATCGTTGATGAAGAATAGTTAATTTCCCTTCATTGACGAGATTCCCAAACAATGCAGGCATGATTATCCAGAATTCATTGATACCCTCCCATAAGACTCTCCTCCAATGATGTCTGGGTCTCTATGGATTAGCGGATAATCATGGGGGAATTTCCATAGCCATGATTTATATAGGGAGTATGTCATTGTACTAAGGAAAAACAAACCAAAATTTTCACTAATTTTATTTTATATAGTTCGAAACCACACCAATAATGATAAAAATGACCCTCTAGTGGTCAATAATATGTCATGTATAAAGTAAATCTTCTATTATTATTTTAATGGGTCCCCCATATTTCAGATCCAAAATTTTTTTTGGGAGTTTTTGTATGAAAACCACACACATGTGCGATTAAATATTTTATTTATTTTTCAACCAATTGTTCTGGAACTTGTGGCCTCATAATTTATCATCATCACCACACATGTTCACAAAATTAATCTAAATAATATCTAAAAAATAATACCCGGAAAATATGAGATGTTACCTGTAATACACAAGGTAAATAAACAATATGAAATTTTATTTTTTAATATTATTCATAAATTTAATATTAATTTTACTTTAATGGGGATTTTATTATTGATATTGTACTCAATATTCAATAAAGAGTTTTTTTTGAAATCTTACGTTGCACACAATGTTTTGTAATACTAAAAAAATACCTATATAATATTATTATTTTAAATGGTAGTTAACTCATTGCTATTTTATTGGCGAGAATGAACATAACTAACATCAATAGGATTATGTATGTTTGTTAAATGTTTTTACATTATTCAATATAAGATATATGCCTCAAATGTGAATGAATCCAATTTTAAGCAAAAACACTCTAATATTCTTTAAAAGGATGATTTACCGTCTTTTGATGGTGTAACCTTTTAAAATTTAATTTTTGTCACTTTAATATGTTTTATTTTACTAAATAATATTATTTTTTAGAATTGGGACAACAAAATTTACTTTGGGTGAAATTTTGGTCTTTTTCTGATTATGATCATTTTTTATGAATACTGGAGAACACAATATTTTAATTCAAAACTTTTTTTAATATAATTTGTTTATATGGTCAAATTATATTTATAAAAGGGATTAATGAGTGTTTATATTATATTTTTACCATTTATTCCATCATTGGTCATTGTATGTAATTTCACTTTGAAGTTGGACATAAACAAGTATTAATCTTTTGATAGATATTATTTCTTAAAAACATGTTTTTTTGTTTTGACAATGAGAATTAATTTTTTAAAAATATCTATAACTTCGTTGTTTTGAATTTGAAAAAATGGATTCTATATTTGGAATCAAGAGGTCCAAATTTTGTAAATGGGTAACTTTTTTAGACATTATAAATATTTACTTCCATAAATATTTTATTTACCATGTCGAAGGGTAAATCTAGAAAATAAGAGTTAAAATAATAATATAATAATATTAAATTACCCTTAAAATTTTCATAATAAAATATTATGATACTTTTTGAACCATGGTAATACATGCGTATATTTGGGGTTCCCATGGAGTCACTTGGGAGTGATAATGGCACTTTATATTATTTAATTTAATGTAAAGACAAAAATGACATAAACAAATATATTTTTGTAAATAAATTTTTAAATGGGGTTATATAAGTTATCTTTTAGACTATAAATATTTGTGTTTAAAATAAAAGTATTTCATGAATCACTGTTTTTTATTTTTATTTTTTAGGCATAAAAAAATAAAATTATTTATGACACAATGATGATGCATTGATTACCGTATTAATGAATGATTTTAAACAATGAGATTATAAAAATCAAAAAATATATCCAAAACATGTCCAATTCATATATGATGATTTTATTTCATAAAATAGTCCATTTATATTTGAGTTTATTGGGTTTTTGTCGTTTTGAAACAGAAAATCAGTTTATAATAAAATAGTGTTTTCAAACTTTCCAAAAGAGCCCCTCATCCCCTAATAAAAAGACATCACCGCTAACCCATTACTCACAAATATAAAGCCACTTGGATTGTCAAACCTCTTCCAAATTAATCTCCATAAATACCCCTCTTCCTATTATAAACCTTCCCATAGGTAGAAGTTATTTCTATTAATCCTTTTGGTTTAAACCAAATAGAGACACCTGATTTAAAGGTAACATCTTCTCTTGAGTTTTTTTTCATTTATTTTCTTCTCTAACCCCCTAAAATTGCTTTATGACATTATATTATAATGGAAATAGTATACTAAAAATCTCAGGTTGTTTTTATGAGAATAATTTTAACTACACTTACACACACGTCCATCTAATTGATATGAACATACTGTTTCTCTGGATGAATAACTACTACCTCACAAAATGATGATTATTCAATATCATTCGAAAAACATTAATTGTGGAAATTATGGTTTATATTTAATTGTATATGATAAATATTTTATTTCATTTTATAAATATTATATTTTAAATCTAATTTATATCATACATCAATGCTTTCCATGTTGTATAGATACAATAATTTAATTTGAGGAAGTGCAGACAACCGCCCCTCAATGTGATACGACTCGTTCATACCATAAATGGAACATATATATGATGGTGTTAATGAAATCACGTAAAGTATATAAAATATTTTACTATAATTTAATAATTATATACCTATGTATCATATTTTTTTCATTTCATTAAAAATGAAAACATGAAATGAAGGTAGCGTTCATGCATACATAAAATTTCCCATCTTCATGAATGGTGAATTTCATTTCATTTCCCCAAATGTAATGGACTATTACAAATACATATATACTAGATATATATGATATATATGACAACTATATGATTAATAACATTCTGGAGATAATTTACTTTTGAACACATGGACAAATTGTAATTATAACATGTTCATTTTTAACTCAAATTCCAAACATCGACAAAATGTTTGATATGAACTCAAATAGTTATCTAATTATTACCGAAAGGTAATAAGTTATATAAAAGGAATAATAAAAATTAAAAATGATCTATATAAATTATATATTAACTTATTTTTATTATTTTGGAAGAACATGTAAGAAATGATTCATGTCAGACATGAGGTTAGGGAACTTCTTCACCCAATTTTCATTCTTTGGGTTAAAATTATACTTCTAAATTATGTCATGAAATACATAAGTGTGAATGAAATCATATTGTTTTGAAATTAATATACACTTATATTGGGTGTATTTATATTTTTCACACATAATTATGTCATGGATTTATCCTTGATTTAATGATACAGTCTTTGTATGGGAACCTTTCACCCTCCTCTTTTAGTCAAATACTTCTTTTATGTTATGTCTTTTAGGATCCATTATCTTATGTTGGGATATGTTTCTGAATATACTTATTTCTGTAAATTTTATATCTAAATGTCAAGATACCCATTTTTCTCTCATCAACTCATTTTCTGAATTTTACACTGATGCAGTTAGGCAGCCAAATTTTAGTAAGGGAATATGTCTCAATCTCAGTTCATTTGAGGAATATCATGATATTGTGCACCTTTATTATCTTATAAGGAATATATATACATCCCATTTAAATATTATATAATTAATCTCCTTATTCTCATGATATTATATGATATTTCTAATACAATTCTTTAATTATCTTTATTCAACTATTTTTTATTTCGTAATGGTCTCTTTAGCTAAACATTGTTTTAAAAGTTTTATAGATTCAGTCTTATAAAACATTCTCATTAATGTCTGTGTTTTCAAAATGATTTTATGGATTTAATTATATAGATATTAATTGTTTAAAATGATAACCACTTAAAAAATTTCTAAGTGGAAAGGGACACTTTGAATAAAAAATCTACTCATTAAATGTTTTAAATAGATTTTAAAATTTATTGGATATGTCAATATCATGAAATGATATATTTTTATTAGAATGTGGAAAAGTTTTCCTTCCTTTATGTTTGATTTATATGTTATGAATATTTTATCATTCTTGGTAACTGATTACGTATACAGGTGGTTCTGTGAAAAACCTAGTGTAGGTGAGCCCGAGATAGCCCTCTAGTGCATTGGGTGACATAATGAAGAAAAATGTTAATGTTTCTCCTAAGAGTTTTATGGAATATACTGTTATGGTTATTATAATCGTAACTCCCTACGTAGCTGTGAAAGCTACAATTAATTCATGTTATGTATTATAATGAAATAACCTAAGAAGAATAACAATAATTATTTTTTCAAAGGTAGTTCATGTTATTTCAGTCTCAAAAGCACAAAAAAAAACAATCCACATAAATAATGATATTTTATCACAAAAATGTAAAAAATGGGGTAACATAAAACCATAAACCCCTGTCAGTATTTTTTTAGATAAAACATAAATTATCATGAGGGAAAAAATATATTTTATTTAAATTATATGTTTATTTTTATGCACATCATTAAATATTATTTGTGCATCCCATAATAGATATACCAATGAAGATAAATTGAGAAAAAAATCCCCTACCTTAAGTTTTGACATACTTTAAAAAAAATCAGAAATATTTTACAATAAATATATTATTATTATTATTCACTTATATTACCATTATTAAGTTTTTCGTACCATATATGTCTTAATTATGTCCTTTTATTAACAATTTATCAATAATTCCATTTTAAAATCATTATTGGAATAATAACTGGATTTTTTCATATATGTTTTTGTTTAGTATTTTAGGTCCTTTTTTTATCCAGGACCCATTATAAATATATCAATAACCATGTAATATATATAATATATTTTTATTATATATTTAAATATATTGTTCTAAGATATTTATAGATAGATAATGAAAAACAGAATTCATGGAAATGGTATGCCATACATCAAAATGAAAATTGTTTATATTTTTTACATCTGAAACATAATAACTGTAAATAATAATTTAAATTTATATTATAATTAATTTTATATATATATAAATAATATTTATTAGTCGTATCCTTATATGTTTCCATGAAATTATTCATTGAAAAATGACCATATCACCTCATGAGGTCGTATTCCTCCACACACACGAACAACATTATCATACCCCCCATGGAATGGAATGTAAGATGGTATATGTGGTATATTTATAAATAATTTATAATTATTTCAAAAGTATAAGATATATTCATCAATATTGCAATATTAAAATCAATGTAATAAGGTTGTGAAAAACTTATCACATAGATTTGTGAGACAGTTATCCCCTATAAACATGAGGGACGTTATTGTTTTCCAATTTGTAGGTGGGTAAGAAGTTAGATGTTGTATTATAATTTAAGATATATAATAATTATATATATATATAATTAATAAATCTTTATATCCATCTATGATAGGTGGTGTCATAAAATAATTAAGGTGGTGTCATAAAATAATTAACCTCGATTTGTGAGGCAGTAGTTCATCGGACACACGATCGATGCATTCATTCCCCATTAAATGGAAGAGGATATGGATATATGTTATTAAATTAAAAATAAAAATATGTATAAGTGAGATAATATATTAATTTTATAATTACAATGGAAAAATAATTCATGTATTAATGGTAATTTGTAAATAAAAAATGCATAGTTTAAACCATTACCTCTTCTTTAGACAACCCAATTTGTGGTAACTTAGTTCCTTCGTAGATTTATTTTCGAACGCACCATGGACTAAATTTTATTATAAGGGGATTAATGGATATATATTTTAATTTATTTTCCAATATATAGGGTTTTGGAGGATTCAAGTGGAGTGAATAGGGTGTGTCCTTTTATAAGTTTGGGAGAGGGAACACATGTAATATTTGAAAATAATAGTTTGTACAAATATATATTAACATGAATATAGTATATATAATGGTTAAAAATTTAATTTTTCAGTTATAAGGTATAAATACGTCTATAATACATGTTTTTTACATTTATCTATGTCACTTTATTTATTACCTTTTTATTTTATCCCTTGATAAACATGTTTAAACCTTAACCTTGGTAAGTAATTTTTACTATTTCTTTCTATTTATTTTGACCAAAAATTATGTGAACTTTATTATATAACATAAATTATTATTATTAAAAATATCTATTACATTTTAAAAAATTCAATTCATGTAATTATCAATATTTAAATTGACATTAATCTTGTATATGTTCGGATAGAGAGAGTTTCCAATGAGAAAATTGTCAAATGATTAAAAAGTACTTATATAAAAAATCAACATGAGATAGATAAAAATAAAATAAATTGTAAAAATAAATATATAGTTTAAATTATATTTATTTTCTGAAAATTTTAATCAATGAGGATCTTTATAAATACTTTTAATGAAAAATCATTTTTATTAAAATTAACATTTTCCTCTATTCAATGAAAAATTATTCATTCCCAAAAATTATATAAAATTGATTTCATTGATAATATGAGGTAAAAAAATAAATAAATGTTATAAAATTATTTTTCTAAAGGTGAAAAAATTACATTAAAATATGTTCAAAATATTCATCGAAACTACTTTAAAGAAACATATTGTTTTTAAGCGTAGCATTAGATTTTTTCTAATATCATTTCTAGAAAATACATAAGATAAATAATTAAAATTTTATTGAATATTGAATTTATAATTTTCATTAAATTAACACACCAGTAGTTAATATTTTAACATATCAAAGAAATTCACATTTTTGTATTCAAAAATTGTTTTTATGAAAATGATTTCATTTATTTTCAAGTGGTTATTAATTTAATTTCTAATTAATTAGTCATTATAGTATTAATATTATATATTTTTTAATCCACATATTTTAAAATTTTAATAATTATATTACAAAACCACTAATATATTATCTAGGAGATAATTTGTATTATAAATAATAGTATTTTAGTAGTTTTTTACATTTTGTTAAAACTCATTGTTTCGTGTAGTGCAAGAAATATATGAAATTAATTTTATTAAATAAATTATTGAAAATTTAATTGTTACACATATAATAAATAATAAAGATTATCACTATATATAAAATGAGTAACTCATACTCAAACTAATATAAAATTTTTAGGTTTTAAATCATATATACCCCAAATAATTAAAATCAACATCTCACTTCCCCATAATGGAAATATAGACGAACGAATCCATTTTCCAAGAAAATCATCCTATATAACCTTAAAAGGAACAAGCCTTAACTAGATTATTTTTCAATTTATTCAATAGTTTATGAGAAACATAAACATTACATTAATAAATAATTCATAACACATATTGACATTTCAAACCCTATTTTTAATACAGTTCACCTAATATCCTAACCAACACACAATAGGTTTCTCCCATGCAAGAATAGTATAATTGAAATAAAACGTTTTCTTATAAATAACATTAAATGCATAAATTTTATATTTCAATAAATTATTATTTTGTTAATATGTTATTTAAGTGTATCACTAAATAATTTATGAATGATAATTTAATTAAAAATATAAATTTCTGAATCCTTACATGAAAATTATCTATTATTATAATAATTTCCATGAAATAATTTTTATTTCATCTCTATTATATGTCATAATTAATATAATTATATTTCAAATTAATTGATGAAAATTATTAATTCCTAATAAAAATATTCCATAAAAACATTAATTACAAAAAATATTTTTTATTCAATAATTTTCATAAAAATGTTTGTTATACAAAAAAACTACTATGATTCATGAATAAATTCCTTCGTTGAACAAAAAAAATTATAAGAATAAATTCTCTTTAAAAAAAATTGAATTTTTTTTTAAAAAGTAAATTATAACAATGAACCACAATAACCTCAATCCCATAACATTGTTATTGTAATCTTATACCTTAAGGGAATTCATGTTTATAATGGTTTATTTTCATATCTTTTTGTAATGAATAATATCTTTATCAAAAGTGTCCCTAAACATTAAGGGAAAAAATATAATTATCCAATTTGATTTTATAATTTCCTATAAAGGGTCACCCTAACAGTGGCTGAGTCTGTGGCTCTACATTAAAACAACAATTCCTCCCCATTTTGAATGTTTATAAAAAATTGGAGAGAGTCTATAAAAAACATTAGAATAATTATACTCTCAATATCATAGTGTAAAATATTAATGAATAGGTAAAAATTCATGTAAAATAAATAAGAGTTCATAATTCAATCATAGTAAAAGGATACCCATAAAATGAAATATAATACTTAGGTTATAATAAAATATTCTCAAGTTTATTATACTTACATAAAAAGAATTAAATTTTCCAATAGTTTTATTAAATAAAATATAAATTAGAAAAAAACGATTAATGGACACAAGGCCAATACCTAGCTCCCGTGATTTTCCAATCTGCAAAAAAATCAACCTCCTCAATCCTAACAACCTATATAGCTAATGAAATATGTTTTAAAAAACCAATGATATGGAAGTCCACAAATATATAATCATATGTTTCGAGAATAAAACACAATAAAACCCACAATAATAGTTCCTAAAATATATTCCACAATATATAATGTGTATGTATGTATGATTAAATATAAAAATAACTTAAATCACCTAAAAATAAATATTGGATTCTTCTTTCCAAAATGGGACATTAAAACACATATAACATCCATTTTCAAAAAAATACTAATCAAATGATCCATTATTTTAATAAATTCAAGCCTAAATACACCATTATTTGTAATTTTATCTCCTTAAATAATTATTCAACTGAATAATAGATATGATCAAATGAATTTCAATAATTATAAATGCCTAATAAATTTTGTTACATTATTAAATATGTTTATTTAATCTATGAAATACATGAAACCTAATTTTTTGTAACTAAATATAAATAGAAAATAATGCCTAATAATATATAACAAATTTTTAAAGAAAAGTGACTATGAATAATGATTCATATTCCCATCCCCTACATCAACTATAAGTGTATTTGTATCTAAAAAATATTTATTAATTTAAAAACTATACTCCTAAAAAATAATTAAATTCCTACAAATATTTTTAGTGGATTATTCATATGAAATACCTCAGCTAAAAATAGTTCAAAATGGTATATAATTGTTAACGTCCCCTGTTTTGGGATGAATGAAATGCATTTAAATAATTAGAATTCTTTAATCATATCCAATTTTTTTTGGAAAACCTAATTGGAAACCTGAGTTTATTCAACATGTATGAAACCATGATTCTCCCCTAAGAATGAGAACACATCATAAAATAAACTTCATACAAATAAAAATGGTTACATGAAGTACAATTAATGGTCAACATGACCCAAATCCCATCTCTCTACAAGAACAAAACAAACCCTAAAATTAACCAATATGATAACATATATAGACACCCTAAACAATTTCATATCACAAAACTAAAACTAAAATTCTATATATTAATGTTAAAACCTATACCATTTATAATATGAAATCCATGAATATAACACCCCTTACAATCTTTATCTAAAAATTCATAAAATAGAGGTGATTCTGTCACACTAATTTAATAACACCACAAATAAAAAATATCTATAGGATAATTACATAAAACCCAATTACATTTTATAACCTAATATAATCACCCCTATGTTATTAATATTCTCAAAACACTCATTAATATACATAATTGGAATTTAAGAATATTGAAGAACATGGACATGAATGAAGATCCCAATTGTTCTTATGATAATTTTATATATACGATGATGCTCAGAAGGATTAATAGTTACGATGGAAAACATAATTCGTATGATTACACTATATATATAATTTTATCATTATGATGATAATATGACACCATTGTATATTGGATGATTCAGAATATTAATTGGCAGTCTAGGATCCTAATTTGGGAAAATGATATTTCCATGGTGTTGAATAATCAAGATATTCAAGAATATAATTTTCATAATTTTGGATGATAGAAATATTATAAACATGATGGATATTATATAATTGATAATTAATGAGACTATACAAATTTCTATAGATATTATAACGGGGAAACGATGATTACTATCCCTTGTGTATTCACCCTATGATATTAGTGAAGCACAAATGTCTCATACACGAATGAAAAATATATATTTACTAACACCTAAGTTTCAATTATATTAAGTGAAAATAATATTTTAATAAAACTATAATCAATTCAAATTTAATTATATTCCAAAAAATGCTAATTTTACTGGATGACTATTTATTTCGCACTCACATGTTGAAAATAAACGTATAATAAAATTTTTAAATTTTACCGTATAAATATGTTTTTATTTAAAGTATAAAAATAATTATTTAAATATTCCTATAATAATATAAATAAATTTTTAAATTTTTTTATAATTAATTATTTACTAATTATAAATTAGATACAAATAAAGATATGATCATTTTAGAGAAAAAGGTTTTATTTTTTTGAAAACATTTTATTTTTAAAAAAAACTATGGTTTATAAATTTTTATAAGATTAAAAAATATTCATTAATTAATGATATAAATGAAATTTATTAATTATTTAAAAATATGTATAAATTTTAATCTATCAAAATATAATTAGTAGTCTTATAATTAACATATATTAACATTATTCATAAAAAATTCTTTCCAGGATAACATTCATTCCCATGATTTTTGTGTTTTGTTTTAGAATAAAATCAAACCCATTTTTTATTGGAATTTTTTATAATGTATTACATATTAAGAATAATAATAACTTATTATAATTAATAAGTAAGGTACAATTTTTTCTTTTATTGAATAATGAAACTAATAATAATTAATTACCACATTTATGGTTGAAATGGGGTATTCACGTTACATTAGCTTTTTTGAAAATTAATTTTCCAAAAAACATTAATTTTTTTTAAAATAAATTATTTAAAATTTATAATCATTGGTTATATATTATCTAATATTTTTTATCATATTTTAGGCATAATGTATAAATAACCCATGATAGAAAAACTAGTTACTATTGTGAAAACTAACCTGTTAAAATTGAGTAACCTGGGAGTTAATAAGAATAACATGTTTAAAACATGTTTTTTATTATGGATAGAGTTTTAAATTAAACTTTTATTCCAAACACCCCATTATTTATCATTTTTAAGGTCATGTATTGATAGTGACTTACCATTGTTGAATAGGTTTTTTATTTAAAAAAATTCCACTCCTCCTCAATTATAAAAAGGGAAATCCCTCCACCCACTTCTACAAACATCTCCAGCCATTGAGTTTTGAAAAATCCTAAAAAAATTTATTCTGAACATTATTATTAAAATTATATATATTTTTTATTTCCAAAATACAATCCATTGGGTCCTTAATAATATATTCAATGGAGGTCCTTCTAATGAATGATTATTTTCTTTACTGAGATCATTATTTTTTACATATTATTTTATCCCATTCATCATCGTCATAGTAAATATAATATAAAAAAATTTATCAACCCAACCTAGAGATATTATTATTTTTATTTCATATTAGAACTCCATCCCGTTATATATCGAATTTTTATCAAAGAAATCACTCATTTCTTTGATAGACTACAGCCTCACGAAACGATTTGAATTGTTTTCCATCACAAACACACATGGATATTCATTATGATGTAAATAATGAATATATATGAAATATATAAAACTATATTAATTATATAAAATCTATATATATTCCATATCCTTTCCAAGTCACCCAATTATGGAATGATATCATCTCTCATGTGCGGGTATGACCTACCATCTCAAGGAAGCGATGTGATTCATTGACCATGTCCATTATTTAGGAATGTTTTTAATCAGGTATATAATGAAAAATATGATATTTTGGGAATTAATATAATTATGGAGGTGATTATTCTAACTAATATTATCAATTAGTATATCTGTCAAAATAAAAAAAAAGATAAATAAAATAAATAGTGAACATTCAAAATAATTATAACAATATAATAATATTATATAACATGCAAAAATATGTTATAATATGGTCATATATGATATTTAGAAAAATTATATGATTATAAAATTGATAAATATCATTCTTGAATCCATTATATAAGAGTTTAAACTATATTGAACAAATTATATGGTTGATTTAAGGGATTTTATATCAATTTATACTCCAAAGAGACATGTTTATTATTGTAAAAATATTCACTATTATTTGAAATATATAATTCCCCAATTATGAATATAACATGAATAAAAATATATTAATAATATATTTTTAAATTAACATATAATATTTATATTTTTTACAATTTTAATATTACCAAATAGAAAATAATTTATTTTAATATCTCATATTCATGGAGAATCGATTATATTTTCATTGAAAAAATATTTTCATTTCACCATAATAATTTCATATAAGTTTATCCAAATATTTATATGTAATTATTTTCCAAATTTTCTTTCAAAATTTTCCCTCACTCGTGCTTGGATGATGAATTTTGTTTTAAAAAATCAAATTTATTTCTCTTTAAATCAGCTGTTTTAATAGTTGTTTCCTTGTTTTTTAAAAATGGGTTTACAAAAGTAATTTTATTTAATCAATGAATTTATCCTAAAAATTTAATAAAAAACATTAATTTTGTAATGGGTTTTAATATAATAATTATATTGTTTTCTAAAAAGAAATTTTATAAATTACATAATAGAATTTCAAAAGGAATGTTTTTCACCATATAAGGTGATTAAAGAATTCCCCAACTCCATAACAATTTTATAAAATTTATAATCATGTACTTGTATTCATTTAATTTTGAAATTAATTCTCTTTCATAAGTTAAAATTTTATAATTTCACTTCAATTCCATTTATTCTTCAAAATGGAATTATTTTATTAAGAAAACATTATCTCTGCTAAATCTATGGTCCCCTCTAATATTTATATAAATTTTTTATTGCTAACATTCCATTGAACTAATATCTATATTATGATCATTTTTCATTTGTCATTTAATTTTGATTAAATATCCATATTTTTTATTATGGATTTTATTTTTTCATAATCTTAGCATCATTTTTAACATTGTTATTTACATGGAAAGATATTTTTTTACTAGTAAATGTCGATATCTTGTATTCATTATTCAATATGATTATTTACTAATATGTAATATATTTCACAAATTAATTCAGTCATTTGATATATGAGGAATTCGTTTTACATGATTTTATAGGAGGATACTAAAAATATATATCCCATTGAGGAATCTACATAACATGTGAGGCAAATAATTTCTCCATATTAATTTTGGATTTTCCAAAAGTTTGTCATTAACATTTTTTGGGGTCATGATTGTATATATATCATGATGTATGAGATCATGAAATATATGCAATTATATAATTGTAAATTTTATTATTATTATCCATTAGTTAACTATTTTTATATTTTTTGTGGATTAACATCATGATCAATGATTATTTATAGGGAATTATTTTTTCATCATTTATTCCTAACACATTACTCATTTTGAATATATTTTTGATTAATTGGAATCGATTTTATCAATTTGCAATGCCATATTTTGTATTCAATATCAATTAATTATATAATTTTCTATAAAGCACCCTTAATGGTCATTTAAACAGACTATAATTTAATTTAAATCCCATAAAATATCATAATGAATTTTTTTGTGGAGTTTCATTGATGTAGCGATTTTTTTGTTTTATATTTTAATAAAAATATAAAATTTTAATTATTTATATATCTAATATTCACGAAATTCTAAATATTTCGATCCATTTTATTATAACCCTTATATCTATGAAAATTTAGTAAAATTTAATGTGGATCTACATTATTAAATATAAGGTTATTACAGTTTATTTTAGAGAATGATTATTATAAAATATGAGAACAATATTTTAGAACCCATATATTAAGGAAAATATGACATTGATTTAATTTGAGACTATTTATATATGAAAATTAAATTTGTTTTAAAAATATATATTACTTATTTCCAAGAATTTAAATCCATATAAACATACTATATGTTGAACTGGTTCTAGAATATTTCTATATATGCATAACAACATATAAAAGAGAACATTGGCCTTTGAATTAATCATTACTAGGTTTACAACAACAGACCTTACTAGCTAACTAGTGTTACCATTTTAGGGGATATTCCATATATAATTCAAATATTATTTACAAACCATTTCAAAGGATTTTCAAATATGTAATGATTTAAATATATTCCTTGAGAGATTATGTTTATTACTTCCAAATTAACAATGTGTTAATTTTTTATTCATGTTATGTATTAATCCATATTCAAAATTTTATATTATAATTTAGAATACCTAATTTTATGAGAGAATATAGTATATTTAATTGGTTATATGGATACAATATTAGAAAAAAAAGTTTGAATACTTGTCGACAATATAGTAATTACACTACTAGGAAGGCCCACATAGCATGTTCTTGTTCTTATAAAATAATTGGCCTTTTAGGGTAGTCTAATCTGGATATTATGGATAAAATTTACCAAATATATCAAACTAATTTTCCACATTTTTTTATCATATGTTAGATAACATATTTTGAAATAATCACCCATAATTTTTTTACTACTAATTCATTGGTAGATGAGAAATAGATTAAGTCCCTTAAAAAGATATTTCTATCCTTGGGAAGTGATGAAATATATAATGTTACACATTCATTGTATTTTCGGAAAGTATATTCTGATTGATGTTGAACATAAATTGTGAATAATTTAGAGGAAGATGTATTATAACACATATAATGGGGTGATTTTAATGAATATTTCTTTGAAATATATTTCCCTCAAGAAAAACAAATTAAAAGTAGGATAATGTTACTTAGCATTATGAAAATCTAATAACAAATTAGTATGCAGAATGAAACTATGGTTACTAAACTCTCAAGGTATTATAAAATTTAAATATGTCATACCAAATGAAATAATTATCATTTTATTAAATGGAATATTCCATGTATATTAAGGGATCATGTTTCTCACAAAAATCAACATATTATTAAATTGTTTAATTGCCCTAAATATGGAGAATGAGTTTTCACGATCATAAATATTGTAGTGGAATAATGAAAATATCTATTCATATTGAACTATATGACATTATAATGAATCAATTAAACTATGGAAGAATATTTAGTAGAAGAACAATTCATCATGGGAACATTATGGAATGAATCATCCAGAAAAAATACATGAAGGGAATGAGTGTTATTTACAAGTTTGGTGATATGTTTCATTTTCATCGTGATTATAAGAGATATAAATTAAATTTTTATCTAGTTAATCCATTAAAAATAATTTAGTAATTATTTAATCTAGTTTCCAATGCATTAAGGGAATCAATAGTAGAAAAGTCCAATGTAAGAAAGATATGTTTATGCAATCACTATTACTGTTGTTGAAGTACCAAATGATATGTCTGTATGTAGTATACTCATAGTGTCAAATTTATCAAATTTTTTATACGAATCCAGATCTTTTAACTATTTTATATATTTAATGTTATCCCAAAAAATTAAATATCTCCCTACATCCTTAACAAGGGTTTTCTCTATTAAAAGTCTAAATAGAAATCTCCCAGCCAAAAGGATTTCTCATAAAATCCTAATAATGAAATATTATCATTCCCTATTTGAATACATTTGGAACATACCAATGATTGAATATGATATTATCCTTGGTAATAACTAACATTAAAAGAATAATTGAATAATTAAATCATGGAAAATTAAATAGTCATGAACCATCCAAGAGGGGCTCATGACATGACTACCCCAAGCCCACCACTGATAGGCTAGAAGCTGGTCACTAGAACTTAGTAGGAATTTCGCATAAATGAGAGGTATGATCCTATAATACCTCTACACAGACATACATATCCTGGAATAAAATGAAAAATTTAAATCAATTGAATGAATGCATGAATACAACTAAAATCCCACAATGAAGGTACAATAGGGAGTACATGAAAATTAAATCCAGCCAATTACCATCCCATCAAAAGATTGATTAAGAAAGTCCAACTGAAACTATTAAGAGTCCAAATTTCTCCATCTTCTAGGACTCTGTCCATGTATGATCTGATTAATCACCTTTGATTGAACAACTCTATCTATTCTTCACCGACTCCTGGTCCTCCTTGGACACTACAAAAAGGGCCTCCATCTGCATAAGAAATGACATGTGTAGGGAAATCTCATGCATGGTTGAGTATAAAAATACACATTATGACATATTATAAATAATAAACTCAAATAACTATTTATATTTTGATTAATAAAAGATGTAACATTTTATAATAGATATAAAATGTAAAAAAAGATCCCAGATATACTCATGAGATACCCCACGACATTAGGTTGTCATAACCAACATCTAGCAAGATGATTATTCTAAAATGAAACATATTCCAAGATAACACAACCCTTGAACCATTATATCATTCGAGACACTAGACGAATTGGTATATCCCATTTGGGCCCCACGTAAAGAAATCACACTGGTCTGAGAAGAATATGATACACATAGAGGGGGTAAAACCCATGACCATTGGAAGAATCTACAATCCTATTCTAGATCAACCCTATATATAAGGGGCCATATTCTGATGATTCGAAAATCCAATAGATATATCCCACTATATTGAGGATCAAAGCCCATCTAAAGGTGTTCTTGCTGGTTCTATAAACTCTAATAGTGATGTAAGAGGAACACACCCCTGTATCATGGAGGGATTTGACAATACTATCTAAGACTTGAACACAAGAGGATATCATAATCCAAGAATGTTATTGTCATTTTTCACATTACACTCGAGGAAAGGAGTATGGGAATGAAATCAAAGTATATCGGTCTAAACTAGGAAAATTATGGGCCTGAAACACTCTTAAAGGGAGAACACATCATTTTGTTAGTGGGTATATTCCGAGTTCATCTATCCCAGATCATTCCCATGTAGAAAAACTCATAGGGAATGTAATCTCTATAATCCTAGAATTTTTGACTGAGTAATTGGTGTGTAGATACACATTGTTCCCTACTTGAGTCTTTTATCCAACTCTGTGTACTGAAGCCATGTCTGTGTAGGGGTCAATATGCACCAAGCTATGTCATTTTATAAGCACACATTTTAACTCTAGCCATATATTGTTACACATGTATTTTTTCTCTCTTCATTACAAGTAAAGTATTCTATGGAGGGTCACACATCATGTCATCCTTAATATATGATGGAACCGTAGAGCCACAGTTATGGGGCCCCATATAGTGTGTAATTCTGAATTTCATTTTTTGTTTCATGGGAATGTATTGAACCATCAAGAATCTCCTCTATTTCAACTTGTTCACTGCAAAAGCATCTAATATGGCTAGAATATATAGATTAGGGTTCTTTAATTCCACTAGTCAGTAGATTTTCGGGTTTCAGGATCGATTCTTCTCTGAAGTCTCTTTATCCATGCCATACATTTCTTCTGTCAAATTCCATCATGATAGGATGCATCAAATATGTTCGGATCTTCATCTTATCTTCTACTACCTCAATCACATCTCGATCATGTCACCAATCATAAATCACATATATAGTGTTGTTCCATTTCTCCAATGAATGGTCACATAGTGTTTGATAACCACGAATTTCTCGAATCATGGACCCAAAGGAAATTCACATGATGAATAATGATGCATGGAGGGATAAATAAAAAATTAAAAATATGAGAAATGAAACATATCCATTGTTTATTTTTCCTCATTTTGTTATAATAGTATGGTAATCAAAGAGGGATGATAAAAAACAATAAAAAATCAATTCTATCCAATTAAACTTACCGATGATGCATGGATAAATTCTTATATGTTAAATATACCAATATTAATCCGGGATTTGTAAAAGGATGAAATTAAAAATAAAAACACCCTACCTGGATTATGGATCGATCATTGATGAAGAATAGTTATTTTCCCATCATTGATGAGATCCCTCGACTATGAAGGCATAATGATACATGATTCATTGTTTCCCTCCAAGAACACTCTCCTCCAATGATTTTTTGGTCTCCAATGTTTAACAGATAACCTTGTGACAATTACCATAGCCAGGATCTTATAGATGGAGAATTTCATTGTGCTAAGGAAAAATAAAATTAATTTTCATTTAATTAATATTATCTATTACTAATCCTCAACATTATTGGTAATAATTACCCTTCATTGACATATAATAGGTATTGACTGAGGTAAATCTTCTGTTATTATTTTAATGGTTCACCACGATTTCATATCCAAAAAATTTATTGGGATATTTTGGGAAGAAAACCATGCACATGTGATATTAAATATTTTAATCTTTTAAAAAAAAAATTCTAGAACCTTAGGCCTGAAAATTTAACACCATCTCCACACGTTATCTAAAAAATAATCCAAATAATATATAAAAAATAATACATGGAAAATATGATACATTTCTTGTAACATCCCAGGTAAATAAAGAAAATAAAAATTTATTATTTAATAATATTCATGAATTAAATATACATTTTACATTAATGGGGATTCTATGTTTTATATAGTTCACAACACGCAACAATAGGTTTATTTGAAATCTTATGTTGCACACAAAGTTTAGTTATATTGAAAAATAATAATATAATATTATTATTTAAAATATTAGTAAAATCATAGCCATTATATTGATGGGAATGAAAAAAACTAACTAAAATATGATTATATATGTTTTAAAATGATTTCACATTTAACCAATTAATTTTATAAGATTAAAATATGAATGAATCCTATTTTAAGCATAAACACTATAATATTCATTAAAAGGATAATTTACCACCTATTGATGGTGAACCCTTTTTAAAAATATTTTTGGACTCTTTAATATGTTATATTTGACAAAATAGTATTCTTATTTATAATCAGGACATCAAAATTTATGTTGGATGAATTTTTGGAATTTTTCAGATAATGTCCATTTTTATGAATAGTGAAAAATACTGTATTTTATTTCAAAAACAAACTTTTAATATAAGTTATTTATATGGTTATTTTTTCTTTTTAAATAGTTTTAAAGTGTAATAATATAATATTTTTACCATTTAATCTAATTATGCTCATTGGAAGTAATTTCATAGTTTAATTGTACATAAACAATTGTCAATATTTTGATAGTTATTATCTTTTTAAAACACGCTTTTTATTTTGAATATGTAATTTTATTTTAAATTAATGTCTAAAAATTCTGTTTTTTAATTTGGAAAAATTGATTCCATTATTGGAATCATGTGGTATAAAATTTTTAAATTGGTAATTTTTTATTTTGGCATTATGAATATTTATAGTTGAAAATATTTTATTTACCATGGTTAAAGGGTAAATCTGGTAAATAACGGTGAAAATTAATGTTATAATAATATTGAATAACCCCTACACTTTTCCAAATACAATATCTTGATATATTTCTGACCATGGGAATAAATCGGTCAATTTTGGTACCCCATGGGTCCACTTGGGAGTGATAATGATACTTTATATTAATTAGTTTAAAGTAAAGACAAAATTGATATAAACATATATCTTTTAGTAAATAAATTTTTATATGGGGTTATATAAGTTATATATTCTACTATAAATAATAATTTTAAATTTAAAAAAATTTCCTACATCATGGTGTTTTATTTATATTTTTTATACATCAAATAAAAAAAATTATATATAACACAATGATGATGCATTGATTACCTTATTAACGAATGATTTAAAAAATATCTAATACACATAAAATTCTTATTGGATAATTTTATTTATAAAAAGAGTCATCTTATATTAGGATTTAATAATTTTTGGAAATTTTTAAGCCCATAATAATTTTATAATAAAATAATGTTTTCAAACATTCTTAAACATCACCTCATCTCTTTAAAAAGGCCATCTACTCTAACTGATTATCCACACCACTCAATCCCCATGGACCATCTAACCACTTCCAAATTAATCTCTCAAAATACATATATTCCTCCTAAAATACTTCCCCGTGGTAGAAGGCAATTAATATAAACCTTTTTGTTCAGAGGAAAGGGAGATACCCGATTTAAAGATAATATCTTCTCTAAAGTTCTTTTCTTATATTTTACTTCACCAAAACCCTAAACTCTATTTGTTCCATTATTTTATAACTAAAACAGTATCATAAATATAATAGGGAGTTTTTTTGTGTATCATTTGATCTACAAAAATAGACACCTCCATCTGATGTTATCGAACATATAGTTTATGGGGACATAAAACTACTGCCTCACGAAACTATTATCGTTCAATGTTCTTCTACCACCTCGCATGATGGCCATTACAATGACACTATCATTATATATGATATATTTTTTATTTTATTTTATCCATAAGTTTCTTTAATAATCATTTAGAATATACCGTTATTCATTTTATGTTGTATTAATACGATAATTTTATTAAAGGATGTGCATACTCCCTCCCACTCAATGTGATATGTCTCCTTCATACCATAAATGGAATGTATAAATGATGGTGTCAATGAAATTATGTAACATATATAAAATATTATTTTATATTGGATTTATAATATACCTCTGTATCATTAGGTTTTCATTTCTTTAAAAATGGAAAAAAAATAAATGAATGTATCGTTCATCTATACGTACGACTTACCGTCTCCATGAATAGTGAATTTCATTTCTTATGTCCAAATGATACGGAATATTATAAATATGTATATACTGTAAATATATGATATATATTATATCAAAATCACGAATAGAATTATAGAGATAATTTAGTTTTGACAACATGGAAAATTGTAATTATAATAAGTTCATTTATATCTCAAATTCTGAACAATGACAAAATTTATGATACGTACCTAAAGAATCAAATAATTTATATTTCAATTGAATAAGTGATATAAAAGGAATAATAAACTCATAAAATGTTCTTAGGAAATTATAAATTAACTTATGTTTATTATTTAGGAAGATCAAGGAACAAACAAGTCAAGTCAGACATGAGGTAAGGGAACTTCTTCACCGAATTTCTATTATTTGGGATGAACTTATAATCATTGATAATATCATGAAAAATATATGTGTGAATGGACTATGATTTTTTACACATAATACACACTTATATTGGGTGTAATTATATTTTGCACACATAATTATGTGATTTATTTATCATTAATTTGATTATATTATCTTTTTACGGGAAACTTCACCCTCCTCTTTTAGTCAGAGACATATTTTATGTTATATATTTAAATTTGCATTATCTTATGTTGGTATACGTTTGTATATATCCTTTTTTTACATTTTTTTCAAAATTATGAGATACCCTTTTTTCTCTCATCAACTCATTTTGGAAATCTTATTGTGACACCTTTAGGACGCAATATTTTTGTAAGGGACTATGTCTCAGCCCCCTTTCAATTGATGCATATCTTGATATTGAGGACCTTTATTATCCCATAAGGTGTGTGTACTTCCCTTTTAAATTTTATATCATGAATCTATTTATTTTCATGATATTATATGTAATGTTTAATTTTATTCTTTAAGTATATTTATTCAATTATTTTCTACGTGGTAATGATCTCCTTAACTAAAACTCTGTTTTAAATGTTTTAAAGATTTAACCTTCTAAATCCTTCACATTAATTTCCAAGTTTTCAGAATAGTTTAAAGTATTTAATTTTAATGAAGTTAATTTTTTAAAATGTTAATCCCTTTAGAATTTTAATATTGGTATGTGACACTATGACACTAAAAATTATTTATTAAATGTTTTAAATGGTTTTTGGAAATAGATTGTATATGTCAATATCGTGAAATGTTGTAATGTGCTTGGAATGTGGAAATGTAATCTTTCCATTATTATTTTTTGATGTGTAATGAATATGTTATCATTCTAGGGAATTGTTTATATATGTATGTGGTTCCGTGATAAACCTAGGGTGGGTGAGCCTGATATAGATCTCCAATGCATTAGGTAACGGGACAAAGGTAATCGTTTGGGTTTCTCCTATGAGATTTAAGAATACTCTGTGATGGGTATTCAAAATGTAACTCCCTACATAGCTATGAAAGCAACAATGTTTTTATGATATGTATGCCATAATTTACATTTATGATTTATGATTTATGTGTGTTATTCATAAATATTATGATTTCTTGCGATCTGTAAGGATTGAAAAGTATGGTTTCATTAATTTCTATTTATTGATGGGTTAATGTTTCATTTACTTATTTTATAACCCTCAATTAGAATTTTATGCTCATACCAAGTCTTGAACTGATTTCAACTAGACTTAATGGGGAATTGGGTCCCGATGGGATCATGGAAAAGTTATTCTGCCTAAAATATGGAACTATACGTGTTTTTTTCTGAGTTTTTATTTTATGAAAAAATGGAAAATGAGTAGAAGTTACTAGATTGTGATTTTTTAGATGTAATGTTATATTTATGGCCCTATTCTTTAAAAATATAATCCTAATAATATCATCAATGTGAGTTTAATACATAACTGAAGATTAAGTAATTTTTAAGTCTACATCCTTATAGTTGGTATCAAAGCTCGATGTAGACAACTTTATGAATTATGAGTTTTTGCTACACATGTGGTTAGTATCTATGTTTGTTTTTAAGTTAAATCCTTATTTTTTACCATTTTCAGATCAAGGAAATTTTTGTTACAAATGGAAGGAGGAGGATCTCAAACGAAATTCCAATCTCTACCTAATGACTTACTTGCAATAATTATTGAGAAGTCATGTCCAAACGAGTCTGAAATATTTTCTAACATATAAATCACTTGTAAGAAACTGTTTGAGATATCATACAACTTTGTTATACCTCGATACAGTCTTGGATAATTGTTTTTATTTAATCATATCATATTTTCTCAATATCCTCATATTTTCACAAAAGGTAAATATTATCAAGGCATTTTCAAATATTTTACCATTTCAGAATATTTTGAAGCATATTGTGATTTTGAAAAAGGTGCTGAAGAAGGAGACCCTTATGCAACCTATTTAAATTTTCATTCAAATTTTAGTCTTTCAACACATACTTATGGTATTTTAAAATGACCAATGATTGAATGCTTCAACTCAAACTTGGTCTGACTGTTTTATAGAAAGTATGTTTTATCAGATGTTTTGAAATTAAATAACATACATGATTATTTTCCGGATCATTTTTTCTATTATCACTTATATGAACAAATATTTATGAGGTGTATTTGGATAATGATAGCTTATGATTTTTAAGTATCTATAAATCATTTTTGCAATGCATGGACCATCTATCTACGTGAAGAAGATGAAAATGAAAAGAGGTGGACACCATGATCACGATATAGTGTTATTTTTAATGAATAATGTTATTTTATGGAGGTAAAATAAATTTCCACATATATAAGAATTCATGAATTAAGATATTGAAGTCATTATGTGTTGGGCTCAAAATTAGAGGCACAAGAAAACCATTGACATTAAATCATGTTATGGTCATTTTTTAGGTGTTTATCTCATTTTTTGGAATGTTATAAAATTTTATTGTTTTTGGAAAAGGACATCATTAAGGCCATTTGAAAACCAATCACGTCAGGAAAATCTACGAGAATCGAACCCAAAAACAAAGTGTGATTGGGATTTATCACCTACCACTGGACTAAGTGAAGTCCCTGGTTAGTATGACTTGTTATTTTTAGGTAAATTGTTTTATTAATCAAGAATAAGTAGATTTTTCATCTTATGTTTTATCAAATGGATATCTTTATTATAGAAAATGATTGTGGGATTATGTGATAAAGATTATTTTGGATGAAATTGGCACCTTTTTGACACTATAGGCCTAAGGAAAATATAATAGTTTGGGATATCAATCGGGGATTAATGGAGGACTTTTATTTTGGAAGAATATATGTTTTTATTTTAAACATATGGCGATTTGGGTTATTTATGTCAATAATTAACCTATCATAGAGAATATGTTATTTGGTTAATTACACTTCAGTATAGGACTTTAAGAGTAGTCGATGTTATTTGGAGATAAATATATCGATTTACTATGGATGAATATGTGAGAAAATCCTTCTAAAGATTGTGTTTCAGACTTTTTTTGGATTATTTTAATTAATGTTAAGGATATTTTTTTATTTAATGGTCTTTTTTAAGATTTGGGAAATTTTTATTCAATTTTTGGAAATTAAGAGTAGTATTTATAGTTTTATAAAAGATTATCCTTTTTGGGGATTATATAATCTTGTATGAACCATTTTGGTTTTGGTTAATTCCTAAATACAATGGAAATATATTGTTCATTTTTTGTGGATTATGCGACTATCGAGAAGTTCATTCTAGCACTTTAGGTAAGACGAGGTTGTCGGGAATTCTCATTGTTTGTAGAAAAGATGAGTTTTTCGTAGAATCTTACTAAAGGATGAAACTCTACTTAAAAATTAAGTATATTTCCATATGTCCATGGTCAATATTTTAAATTAATTAACCCACATTATGAAATATAACCTAAAACAAAAATTTTACCTTTTTTCTATTCCATCTAGTAATCTACTGACTGTTTAACCCATCAAAAGGTTGTGGTATTACTGTTGTCAATTTTCTTTTGATCATGTATTCTATCATTCTCCATGAGAACATGGTGGCTAGTTTTCTCTTCCATATCCATGTTTTCATAGAATAATAGTATGTTTTATCTTAAGTGACATTTTTACTTTTCATTATTTCTTTTAAAGTGATAGTTTAATTGACCCTTTTTCCGATGTGGGACTTTAAATGAAATTTCCTTTCCCAATATTAAAATTGCGAGGATCTAATTTCAAAAAGGGGGGAAGGAAGTAACCTCAAATGTAAATAAAGGATATGGCATTTAATAATTTAAAAATACTCATGAATTTAATATTAATTTCTCATTAATGTGGATTTTATGTCTGATAGCACACTCAACACGCAACAATGGGTTTTTTTTGAAATCTTAATGTGCACACAACGTTGAGTTATACTGAAAAATAATAATATCATATTATAATTTTAAATTTTAGTAAATGAATAGTCTTTTTATTGGCGGGAATGAACATAACATACTAAAATATGATTATACATGTTTGTTATATGTTTTTTCATTTATCCAATAATAATTAAGAAGCTTAAAATGTGAATGGATCCAATTTTATGCATAACACTCTAATATTCATTAAAAGGATTATTTACACCTTTTGTTGAGACACCTGTTCAAATATAGTTTTTTTCACTTTTATGTGTTCTATTTTAAAAAATAATATTCTTATTTAGATTTAGGAAATCAAAATTTACTTTGGATGTAATTAAGTTATTTTTGTGTTAATGTTGATTTTTTATTGAATAGTGAAAAATATTGTATTTTAAATAAAAAATGCCTTTTAATATAATTTATTTATTCTGTTAGAGAATATTTATAAATGGTTTTAGAGTTTAATTAGATTTCATTTTTACCACTTTATTCAATTTTGGTCATTTTAAGTAGTTTCACTTTGAAATTGGATGTAAACATGTGTCAATATGTGTATAGTTATTATTTCTTAGAAACACGCTTTTTGTTTTGACAATTGGAATTAATTTTAAATTAATTTTTGAAAATTCATTATCTTCAATTTTGAAAAATGGATTCCATATTTTGAATCATGGGTTCCAAATTTTTTAAATTGGTATCTTTTATTATTAGACATTATAAACATTTACTTCAATAAATATTTTAGTTACCATTGTTAAAGGGTAAATCTGGTAAATAAGGGTGAAAAATAATATTATAATATTATTAAATTACCATTAAACTTGTCATAATATTATTGGTTGATATATTTCCGACCATGGGGATAATTGGGTCGAATTTGGGACCCATGGAGCCATATGGGAGTCATAATGATACTTTATATTAATTATTTTAAAATAAATACAGAAATGACATAAAAATATATCTCTTAGAAAATCAACTTTTATATGGAGTAATATATGTTATCAATTCATCTATAAATATTAATTTGAAAGATAAAAAGATTTACTACATAATTTTATTTTATTTATCATTATTATAAATCATATATATTAAATTATTTATGACCAAATGATGATGCATTGATTACCTTATTAATGAATGATTTAAATAAATGAGATTATAAAAATTAAAAAATTTATGAAACCTATCAAATTCTTATTTAATGATTTTATTAGGAACTATAGCTATCTTATCATTTAGTTAAATGAGTTTTGGAATTTTTGAAAAAAAAAATCAGTTTATAATAAAATAATGTCTTCAAACTTTCCTAAATATCCCCTCATCACCCTTATAAAAATCCATATCATTTAACCCACTAATCTCATCTCTAAAGCCCCTTGTATCTTGAAAACATTACCCAATTATGCTCTATAAATCCCTCTCTTAATCCAAGAATTATTCTCCTAGGAATAAGTCAATTCAAGTAATTTTTTTGGCTCAAACCAAAGGGTGTTTTTCCATTAAAAGGTAACATCCTCTCTTAAGTTCTTTTCATTTAGTTTACTTCTCCAACACCATAAACACTATATATTACTTTATTTTATAACAAAAACTATATCTTCAATATACTAGGTTGTTTTTATGAGAATAATTCTAACTAAACATACACACACCTCCATCTAATTGATACAAACATACTATTTCTGTGGATGACAAACTACTGTCTCATGAAATGATGATTATTAAATATTCTTCAACCACCTCTATTGGTGGCCATTATGAGGAAATTTTTTTATATATGACATATATTAAATTATATTTTATTAATATACTTATTTAATTATCATTTATAACAAACATTTATGCTTTTCATGGTGTATAAATACATTAATTTCATTGGAGGAGGTACAAACTACCGCCCCCTCAAAGTGATATGACTCATTCAAACCATACATGGAATGTATAAATGATGTTTTTAATGAAATTATGTAATGTATATAAAATATTATATTATATTTTAATTTTAATATACCTATTTATCATTTTTTTTACATTTCATTAAAAATGAAAATAATGGAAGTAGCGTTCATGCATTCGTACGACTTACCATCACTATGAATCGAGCGTTTCATTTCATATGTCATTAGGGTATGAACTATTATAAATACAAATATAAATTTATATATAAGATATATATGACATCTAAATCATGAATACCATTCTGGAGATAATTAACTTTTGACCACATGGACAAATTAAAATTATAACTAGTTCATTTTAACTCTAATTCCGAACATCGACCGAATGTCCGATACAAACTAAAATAATTAACTAATTGTTATTTCTGGGTAATAAGTTTTATAATAAGAAAAAAACATCAAAAAGGTTCTGAATAAATTATAAATTATCTTATTTTTATTATTCAGGACGAACAAGGAACAATGAGTTGTGTCGTACACAAGTTAAGAGAACTTCTTCACCCAAATTCTATTCATTGGGTTGAACTTCTACTTCATGAAAATGTCATGCTATAGATATATCTGAATGACCCATGATTGTTTTACACATAATATACCCTTATATTTGGTGTATTTATATTTTTCACACAAAATATTGTCATTGATTAATCTTTAATATAGTGATATGTTCTTTTAAAGGGAACCGTTCACCCTCCCCTTTTTGTCAAAGATATATTTTCGGTTATGTATTTTAATTTCCATGTACTTATGTTGATATATGTTCTTCTATATTGTTATTTCTATAAATTTTATGTCCAAATGATGAGATACACTTTTTCATTCATCAACCCATTTTCTGAATGACAAGGTGATGCCGTTAGGCTGTTGAATTTTCGTAAGGGACTATGTCGCAATCTCTATTCATTGGAGGCATATCTTGATATTATGCAAATTTATTATCCTATAAGGTGTATATACTGACCTTTGTTATATAATATTATAAATCATACTATTCTGATTATAATTTATTTTTTGTTTAATTTAATTCATTAAATATTTTCATTCAAGTATACTATTTAACTAAAAAATTATTTCAAATGTTTTGATGATTTAATCTTCTAAAAATTTCTCTTTAATTTTCATGTTTTCAAATGGGTATTAATGATTTAATTAAATGGACATTAATATTTTAAAATCGTAATCCCTTTAAAAGTTTCAAATTTGTATGGGACACTTTGAGTCAAAAATATTTTTATTAAATGTTTGAAATGGTATTTGAAATATATTGAATATTTCAATACTATGAAATGTTATATTATGATTGGAAGGTGAAAATTTATGTTTCATATTTTATTGTTTTATGTGTCATGAAAATGTTATCATTCTTGGGCATTTTTTGTATATGTGGTTGGTTTCGTGATAAATCAATGTTGGGTGATCCAGAGATATCTCTCCAATGCATTGGGTAATGTGACAGAGGTAAATGTTAATGTTTCTCTTAATAGATTTAGGTAATATACTATGATGGGTATTCCAAGCATAACTCTCTATATAGCTATGCCAGATACAATGTTTTTATGTTATGTATGCAATAAGTTACCAACATGATTTATTATTTCTACGTGTTATTCCTAAATCATATGATTTCATGAGGTATGAAATGATTGAAAAGTATGGTTTCATTGATTTTTATTTATTGATGGGTTAATATTTCTTTTCCTTATTTTATTTCCCTTACCAAGATTTTTATGATCATACCATGTTTTGAAATATTTTTAACAGTACATAATGATGAATAGTGTAAAGGATGGGATCAAGGAAAAGTCATGTAATCTAAAACATGGATGTACATATGTTTTTTGAAGTTTTTTTATTTTATGTAAAAAATTGAAACTGAGTAGAAGTGTCTATTTTTTAATTTTTGAGATCTAATGTAATTGTAATGGCCTAATTCTCTAAAACAAAAAACCTGAAATGATCCTCAGTGTGAATTCTTTACATAACTCAAAATTATGTAATGTTTAAGGCTAGGTCTTTATATTACCCTCTCCCCAAAATATGACTTTATCTCCCCAAAATCCAAAATAATAGTTACCCAAATAGAAGAGGGTACTGATCACTATTTTGAGACTCATCTCCCATGTACATTATTATAGATATTCATTCTACAACCCAACCCAAACTATGGGAAGAGACCAATGATGAAGGATCCCCTATTGTTGATCCCTGATCTCCACCGGGTACTCAGCAAATGTCTCTCCATCCTCGATGTTCATCATCCCCTAGTCGAGTATGCGTGATGGGTCATGCATGTTCTTCCTCAACTGCGACATGTATAGGACATCATCTACCTTATATAACAATAGAGGTATATGTAATCATTTGACACCTCAAGAACTCTACGTATTATATCTAAAGGAAAAATGAATATCAGAGATAGCATGTCTCCTTGGCCAAATATTTGTAATCCCCATCGAGGTGAAACTCAAATGAAAACATGGTATCCTTCCTCAAACAATAATGACCTATTTCACCTATCATAATATGAATTCATAGGAAAATGTGCTATCTCCATCAACAACTAGATGATCTACACCTTATCTTCAGTATCTCGAACTAGCTTCAGTCACATGTGTGATGAATTTCCTGGTTCATTCCACCAAGGTGGTGACCTATAGTGTCACCCGTAGAATGCCTCAACTCGTGCCATAACAATTTTATAATGTTATCTATTTTATGAAAAATCCACCGGTGGTAGGGATCCTCCCAACTACATCCAATTTTTCACATGAATGCTCACATCATGTCCTCTATAACCTCAAAGGTCCTATCAGTTTGGTCATCAGCCTGTGGGTGAAATGTTATGCTGAACCATAACAAGTTTCAGACTGTCTCCTACAATCCCATATATAATTGGTATTTAATGTGAGCATAATTATTATATAGAAATATAAATTTTAATACATAGATTCTAAATATCTTCTTCAAGTAGAGGAGTCTTATGCTCTCTACATAACCCTTTTCTTTGAAAGCTAGGAAGTGGGCCGACATAGTGAGTCTGTCAATGATCACCCAGATGGAATCGTGTTCTCTAGATGTATGTGGTAATCCCATCATGTTGTCCATATATATACCATATAAGTACCATTGTAAAACCTCAATGTTTTGAGATAATCCCATTTGATCCATGTGCTCATTATTAGATTTTTTGAAAGTAAGGAACCGATAAACACACTTTGAAACATATTTATTCATCCATGGAAGCAACAACAAATGTTGAAGGTCTGGGTACATCTTTTCCACAACTAGATGAACCTCTTAATAGGATGAATGAAAATCCCCAAAAACCTTTCCATGCAACATCACGGGTAACATTCCACATCATATGAATAGAATGATGTTCTCCCCTCCTTTTAAATATCCATTAAGATCATGCCCTATAGGCATCTGAGCATGTAGGGTCTCACAATAAGTATCCATAAGCTATTCATCAATAATATTCTATATGATTAGAGGAGTGAAAACCATCAACTAGAGGTACACTACTCCATATCCAACCAAAAATATTTACTATAATGAATCCAAATACATTTAAACCTCATTAAAAAATTATTAACTAGATTTCATTCTGGGACCATCATCCACCATGATCCACTTCATATGAGTATAGAAAATCTCAAATACACAGTCCTAGAAGAACTCTATCCTTTTCATCTATCCCATTTCAAGATCTACCTAGAAGAATATATAATTGAGAGTCTTATAAAAATAGTAGAAGACAAACTGCTCACCCATCAGGCTGTGTCACCACATATTTAAAACCAAAAAACTATTGCTAAGTCATTATCATGTGTCAAATAATAGTTCTCATGTAGTATCAAATAGCATGAACCATAGTAAATCACTTCATTACTCTACATCGGGATACAACCAAGCCATGTTCTGGATGCCTCGTAGAATACCATGTTTTTTAAACCATCAAATGGTAAATTCATGATGGGAGTCCACATCAACCTCTTCCTCATATCCTAGATTAACTAAGAGAAATTTATCATCCACATGAAGCGGTTCCCCTTTTATTCTAAATATCTCAAGAGTGCATCCACTTACGATAATTGAGGTACCAACCAATGATAGTACCCTTTCAGTGTTAAAAATCTCATCCCCTCGGTAACACTCTTGGGTGGCTCCGAAGCAAGAACAACCTCAACAATTTAAAGATCCACTAAAACCCCAGTTTATGATAAGGGTGTCCAAAAACTTTACCTATCTTATTCATAATTGAATCTTTTAGAGATTTTTGTATGGTTGTTTCTCTCAAATAGTGTTCAAGTCCATCCTCATGTGTCTCATGTGCTCCTCCTCAGACATCGAATACACTATGATGTCATTATTAAATACCACCATGAAATAGTCAAAGTAAGGCCAAATAATATATTTCATGAGTTCCATGGGAAATATTCTAGTGTTCATCATTAGAAAATCATCACCAATTACACATAGTGGTTGTAACAATATATGATGTTCTTCTTCTGTATATCCTCATCCCTTACTAGTTTCTTATTGTAGCCTGATTTGAGGTCAATCTCGGAGAACAATATTTCTCACATAAAATGAAAAAATAGTTCATTAATCCTTGATATTGGACACTTATTCTTCATGGTCATCTGTTTTAATATCCATTAATCCACACATTAACTCATGATCCAGTATTCCATCATAGAAAAAAAACAGGGTTGCCCATGGTAAAATAAAACATGACCACAATAAGCCCTTATTCGAAAATCTTCTAACTATACCCTCAACTAACAAAGAACTATAGGAGTCAGCCAATATGTAGGGGTATATATCAATGTCTTCTTGGGGGGTAAGAAATGTAGAATTAATCTCTTTTTTAGAGGTAAACATGGAACCTCATAATGAAAGGTGTCCTCACACACTACCACTAATACAAGATACTGAGGACCCATAACATCCACATCACTATGGTTTAGGATATCCAAATGAGGATTAATTATCTACACCCTATTATTTTTAAGTCCTTATGTTTTATTGAATAGTCTCTTCCACAAACAAAGGAAAACATTTTCCCATCACTATGGACACAAAAAACTCATTACCAGAAATAGTTGATTTGAGTCTATACAATGTATGAATTGTCCAGCACCAGAATGAAGTTCTAAGTCTTTGATGCCACTAAAAAGATATCGTAAAAAACATTATTTCCTCCATGAGTTAGGTCGCACTATCTTCACTAGTGTTTGATCACCGAGTCTACTCTAGTATGATTCTACAAGCATAAAATTCAAGTTAATGATTCAACTAGAATATACTAATATCAGAAAAGATTAGAGGAAAGAAAAGAATGGTTAAATCCTATTATATTAAATAAAATAAATAAGGTAGAATAATAATAGATCTTACATTATATCTTTCATGGATCCTTGGGGTTACAGTCTTCTATAGCCTAGAGTAGGCCTCATCTATGTCTACTAGCTTCTTGAGTCTGGAATGGACATCCTGGGGGTTGTGGTGGTAATAGTTCAAACTTAATTCCACATCTTGCTTCCCTATCATCCAATATGCCACATATGATATCATGTGGACCACCCTTATCTTGTTTTTATTTGTATGTAGGTTGTCCCTCGACCGTCTCTATATTAGGTGTATGATGGGGTGGGGAATCTTATAGAAGATTTCCCTGACTATTGGATGAGAAAAAACATCAGTTCCCTAGAATATTTAATCCAACTAGATATCCCTACACTGCTAACCATGAGTCATTGGACCCCCTAATAGTGTTTTTGACCTACATGGATCCCTATGACTGTCTTTGGCTAAAATATTCCAAGGTCTCAGCTACTAGGTGACTGTTGCCAACTCCCAATGATAATGTATTCTATACTACAAAACATTCCACTACCATAGCTCACTCACGTATAGTAACTTAGGTGTAAATGCTAATGGGGGAACTAATTCCTTAATGTCCTGGTATAAGCCCTGGATGAAGGAATAACCTCTAATGAACTGGTCGTGTACCATTTCCAAAGAGTATATTAAAAGATCAACAAACATCACTAAA
Source organism: Viscum album (assembly GCA_963277665.1). Lineage (NCBI taxonomy): Eukaryota > Viridiplantae > Streptophyta > Magnoliopsida > Santalales > Viscaceae > Viscum > Viscum album. The sequence goes on from OY728120.1 coordinate 1,844,229,326, forward strand.
TAATCTTCTATACTCATTGATACTTATTAAAAATTTAGGAGCTCCTGTATGTATACAAATAACAGTATGTCTCGGTAGTAATCCACCCTGATGAGATTCTAATATTTTATATTGGAGAGAGTTTTCTCGTTATGTAAATGTTTCACTAAGCTCCACCATCGCCCTATAGTTCCCTAAAGAAGACTTGGGGCAAGGAATTCCATTTGATCGGAAGGAATCCTCACAAGGAAAAATACAAGGGATTAACTCTAGATAATCCTATTCCATGTTGGGGTATATATCACCCAAAAAAAGATATCTGCTCCTTTGAAACCGAATAATTTCATTAATCCTTGGTGCATCCTCAACTAGTAGGGATAGTAGTAGCTAATTCTTAATGGGTCATAGTAGAGCTGGTTAACCACCCATAGGTTTTATCTCTCGTACATGCCCTCACACTAACCCCTCAAAACTATGGGGTCATCCTCATGATGCTATTGTGGTATCCTGGATGGCTATCTACGTGTAATCATCCTAAAATAAAACAATATGTTCCCTAGAAAATTGAGTATATTTATGGAGCTTGCTCAAGATGGAAATGGAAGAAACAACCATTACAATATGATTTAGGTGCCATTTTCCCTTGAAAATAGTGTTATTATATACCAGGTCAAAAAGTAGTTTTTTAGAGTCATGCCGTATGGATATGTCATCGACCACACCAACACTGGTGTCCCTGGCCTGAATGCAGATCTTGAAACACATAACACTGTTACCCCAAACAAACCTCACATACATCAAGACGTAAAATTTATCTAACCAGATCTGATAACAATATTTCACGGCTTATCCTAGAGGGGCCCATACCGTAACTTCCCCAAGCCTGCCTAAAATTGGCCAAGGCCAAGTGGATAACACCGAGTAGGCATTTCCCACAATTGTGAGGTTTTAGAGTAATGTACATGTACACACACACATCTACATGAAAAAAATAATCTGAAATACAAAACAGTTTATACAGTGCATGTATAAAACTATGATCCCACATCTAGAGTACCAAAGTATTTAATGGAAAAGTAAACAAGGACAAATACAGGCCCCCAAAAATAGTGTGAACACATGTCCAACTAAAAATGGAATGTTTCCATAATTCTCTAAGGGTGAGGAATATGTCATGTTATACTCCCAATAATCACCTCTATATTCCCGACTCTATATATTCTCCACCTACTCCTGGTCCATCGAGGGAACTATCAAAATGGAAGCAATCTTCACAAGACGTGGCACAATATTGAAAATCCCATGCAGAAGCGAGAATAAAAATACTCCATAATACACTCTTAAAACCCTAAAAACAAATCACCAATTATATTTAGATCAATACAAGATGTAACACTATACAAAAAATACAACATGTTAGAAAAAATCTCCCAGATATACTCAAGAGATACATCATGACTTCAGGCTGTCATAATTGACTGCTAGCCACAATATCCTTCTCAAAGCACTCTCATTGTGAGAGAACTCACACAAAAAGTCATGATATCGTCAGAGACACTGAAAAAATAGATCTATCTCAGTTGGGCCTGCCCAAAGAGAATACAATGGTCGAAGAAGACTATGATACATAGAGATGGGGTCATTCCCTAGACAAGTTTACGAATCCACTAACTCAATGTGGATCAACACTTTATCTAGGGGATACTACATAAAAAATGCCAAAAATCATACAGAAACATCCCTACAGGTTGAGGATTATCGCCTGACTATTAGAGTTTATTATAATTCTATAATCTCTACAAGTGATGATGGAGGATCACACTCCAATATACGAAAGGGATTCCACAACTATATCAATGACTCGACCTCTAGTGGGGATCACAATTTCATGATGTCGATGTAATGAAGAATTGTATAATCAAATAATGGAATAAGGGAAAACATGTAATCTATACTGGTCCAAACTAGTAAAACGAAGATCCTCTAGCACACTTGGTGGGAGTAAAAAAAAGTCCCTGTGGGTACAAATTGTATCTAGTTATCCGGGGTTATTACCATGTAGAAATATTCACATAGAATGAAGTCCCCATATAAACGTCTTGAAGGATGAGTACAAAACATATAAGGACTGATAATTCACAGCATATTTCACATGTCTGAGTTTGTGTACAAAACTCATGTTCATGTACTTGTCTGTGTGCACTAAGACATGCATGCATCAATGTAAATGGAGTGATATACGTATTTTTTTCTATTACCCATGTCCATGTACTATTTAGAGTTCCCACCAATTCTTCTGGGGTGGGTCACATGCAATTTTATTGGGGTCAAATGTAGTGTGATACCTATAATCAGCTGGAACACTAACGCTACTTCCATGAGGTCCCACACGACATGTAATTATGAAATACATTCCGTGATTCTAAGGAAATTCGATATTCTTCTAGAATATCCTCTTCATAGATTCATTCCCCACATGAAACTCCAATCTAGACAGAATATCCATACACGGGTTCATATATGACTTTAGTCACCAAATATATTGGTTTCATGATTGAATTTCCTCGAAAATCCCCACCACTGTGCCATATGATCCGTGCACCAAAACTGGCTCTCACAGATTCCATAAATCTGATAGGATCAGTATCTGATTGTCCACCACCATCGTCTCATGTCAATCATGTACCTGATCCTAAGTCACACATGTAGTGCCGATCTGTTGCACCGATTCATGATCCTACAATGGTCAATCACTATGAATTTATTGAATCGTGGACCAAAATAAAACTCCAATGATGAAAATATTAATAACAGATGGATAAAAACAAAATAATTAATGTGATTTAATATTATCAAAGGTTGTTTGTTTTTAATCAATTCATTATTGAAGAAGGATAATCAATGATGGATAATCAAGAAAACAAAAATAAATAAATTAAATCAAATTAAATCCTCTTATGATGAACAAATAAATTCTTATTCATTAAATTAACTTGAATTTGTCTAAAATTAAAAAAGGGTAAAATTAAGAAATATATACCCTAATCATGATTTTGGATAAATAATTGATGAAGAATGATTGTGTTGTCATCATTGATGAGATCCCCCAACTCCACTTGTTTGATAATCCATGATCCATTATTTCCCATCAAGAACACTCTCCTCCAATTGGGTAATTGTCTCTAGAGATTAGCAGCCAACCATATGCTAATTTCTATAGTCATAAACTTATAGCGGTATCATTTTTCTACACTAATGAAAGAAATTTTCTTTAAATTTATTTTATCAAAATCGAGGCCCTAAGATCATTTACACAAAGGACTCATGCAAAACAATGTTAGGTCTTGCATAATGTATAGGCACTATTCTAGATTCACTGGAACCCTCATATTTCAGATATGGGAACTCTTTTATGAGTCATTTATCTTTTTCATAATGACCACACATGTGTGAAATTATATATATTTATATCATTTTCAACATTTTTTACAGTAACCTCAGGTCTTATAATTTCACATCGTCTCAATACCCATTCTAAAAAATAATCTATATTATATCTAAAAATTATACATGGAAAATCTAAGAGATTACTGAAATTAAAATTCATAATGATGTTGTGGAATATCTTATCATTCGATAGGATACTTCATAATATTAAGAAAATTTAAACCACCACTGGAATTTCATCTGAATGTACCGATTGTATAGAACTAAAATGATGCATTTCTTGATGAATATCTTTAACATTCAACACATTATGACGTTGAGTTTTCCATTTATTTAATCAATGATCCATGACCCATATCAAATAATAATTATAAAATTACCACTATAAAATTAGTTGAATTGTTAAAAAACTAGCGTAGTTGTGTGATAATGGATTTATACTCCACATTGTTTCACCTTAGGAATCCCCTATTCTTTTCATTAATAAGAATTATGGATCCATATGATCGTGAATTGATTAAAATGAAATAAATGTTATTAAAATAAAGAAAAAGTGTTTTCTTCCTAAAATTGATCATTATTCATTCAACATCACAAAGCACAATATATTTCAAATATTAACCTTCATCATTGATATCTTTATTTGTGACTAAATGAAGGAATAAATTCAGTGGACACATATTTAAATATCTACAAAACTATGGTATTATAATAATACAATTTCATTTTGATAATGCAACCTATATTTTTATATGACTAATGAAAAGAGTATTTAAGGAATATCATGATTTTTTTGTGGTATTCATTGATGCTAACAAGATGTATTATAAATGAAACGGGAGTAAATGAATCAATTTTGGAATATTCAAGACACATTAAGTTTTGGAATATTATTTGGGAAAATTACTACGTGTGACTAATGGAATCATGATGTTTCATTTTATAGAAAAAGTTTCTATAATAATGGAAACATAGTTAACCCAATAAAGATGTGGGTAGTCAATAAGTAGACAACAAAAAATAAACAAACAAAGTTATTTAGTTTCATTGGATTTAAAAGTTACAATATGTTATTTTTTAGTATTTTTCTCTTCCTTCGATCCTATTAACCATGAATAAATGTTTCACATTTATAATTAAAAATTTTTGTCATGGATTATTTCTAGAATTGAAGATGAGATTATCCAATAATCTGATTTTTACACTAACATCTAGAAATTATAGGTTTTGTTTTTTAATTATATAACAATGAAGTGATTTAGTTTTTTACTTATATAGATTGATAAATGTATTGCCTATGAATCAAGGTACATAAAGACATATGAAATGAATTATCAAACCAATGATATTGAGTTAGAATCAGTAATATATTCTTTTATTATTTGATGAAATTATCACTATAGTGAAATGTTTATGATATTTATAAACCATTATAGACAAAATACATATTTTAATTGAAATGACTCAACATGAGGTAAATAATATAGATCGTGCTACATAAGAATAAATAGAACCCCTAGTTGTTTTGGATTATTCATGATTTATCTATTGGTGGATTTGGGCTGATTTTTTCACGATTTCTTCATGTATGTGTTTCTCTCTTAATTTCATTCCTTCTCTTTAGGGTTTCCTCTGTATATAATGACGTTCTAAAATTTCTAGAAGTTAGGTATTGTACCTAAGTTTGGATATGTTGTGTTTTTGGTAAAATCATGTACTCTAGCACTATATTTATCTTTCTTCTGGTGCGGTTGATGTTTCACACCATGATTTAGAGTTTTTGACAAAAAAATTAGGTGATTAAATGTGTAAGCTATTATTGATGAGTTAGGTTTCTTGATTTATTAATTTAGTATGTTCTTAATATGATTTGGGTTCTTCGAAAACAATTTCTAGTAGCATTAGTTAATCATTTAGTATTAATCTTGCTTTTTTTCATGAAGTTGTCTATTTTTGAAATATAAGTCATGCAATATCTTTTTGGTAGTTTTATGAAATATGAAAGTGGTTTGTTTTTTGTTGAAAGGGGATTCCAATTCTGTTTAGGTAATTTTATATTGTGATTTGTCCTAAAAAGGGGTTTTTGAATGGGATTTATGTGCAAAACCATGTTATACTTCTTGACAGTGTTTTATAAAAAGTGTAAATTGGTTATTGAGTTACACAAGAATGAAAATGATGTTTATGTAATTTTGGGTGCGTGTATGTTTTTAAAATAGTCCAAATTGTTGATAAATAGATATTATGTGATTTTTACCAGCTTGAAAATGTTTTATAAAATTTCCTAAAGGATTTATTGAATTTCAAAAGAGATATTAAACTTGATGCGGTCTGTTTTTGGGTGAGTATGATTTAAAAATAAATTTGAATGAGAAAGGAGGTTTTGTGACGTGTATGTAGGCTGTTTTTTGGGTGTGTGATGTGGACGTTTTATTTTCAAGTGAAAATTATATTTCATGTCTTTTGGAACTTGTTTGAGAACATGGGGAAAACTTGGTATCTTTGTAGGAGAATGTGTACTAGTATGCTAGTGATCTTGTAGGATTTTGACCTAGTTTCAAGTAGAATGTTTGACGATGAAAACACTAACTATAATTTTACGATGATGATGATGATGTTGGGGGAAAACTAATTTAGGGGCATGATCCGAACTATTGGGTAGTCTGTATGAGAATATATTTTTGTATAGTTACATTCATCGAGATACGAGGTACTTGGGACCCAAAATGATCTAGTAGATAGGGGTTATTTTCCCATTGCTTGTTCATTTTATATAATAATTTCTTATCATCAGCATACAATATGTTTGGCTGGAAAATTCAGTAGCTTTGGATTTTTATTTTAAATTTTTTTTATTTAAAGTAGCTTACTTGAAAACTATTTTAATTTAAATTTTCATCTCGTTAAAATTCATAATAGCATCACATGTTTGTAAAAACATGCAATATTTTCATATTTGAATGTTTATCACATGGAATATTTTTGTGGTATAATCCTACTTGTAATTGGTTCATAACATACTTATTCTATTGGTTGTAAGTAGACTTGGTAATTTTTGTCGCATGTTTGGGTACAACATTTGTGCCAGTGGTTCGTTTTTTAGTCGTCCTTGGTGATGCAGTATTGTAAAGATGGATTAAGGCCAGTGAATATTTCCATGAAGACGTTCTTGAGATATAAATTTTGGGGTTATTCTATTGTTATAGCCTCAGATAATTGTGCTAAATTATGTAATTAAATTCTGAATGTTTTTAAAAGATCGTTTGTTTTGAAAAATCTATACTAGTTATATTGGATTTGATTGTTTTTTTATGTCTATAAAATCGGTTAAATTATTCAAAAATTTCATTATAGGATACCCAAGATCTTGTTCCAGCCCATGGAGATTGGGAATTCCCTTCGTGCATTTTCGCAGACCATTTCGAGTGTCAGTGTTGATGGAGACCAGATTCAAATCTTGACAAAATGGTATCAAAGTAGATTCGCTCTCTTTGGGTCATACAATCTATTGAATAGTTGGGATTGTCTAGATTTTTTATTTTTGGGGATTGAAATTCCAATTAGAATTACTGTTCATGGATAGCACACCTCGTGACATTATTCGAAACTCTAGGTAAATTCTAGTTTTCTCTGAGTCCTTTGGTTTTTGGGGGTTGATGATGATTTTGTGAAAATGAAAAGAGAGTCGGGCTAATGGTCTTAGTGATATCGTAGGGCCTGGCAAGACATGTGGACTTGGGGTAATTCACTAGAACACTCTCTATAATAGTGACGTGATTCTCACATGTCCTCTAACCATATGTTTAATTCAACCACCAAAACTATTTTCCTTACGCATTATCTTGTTTCATTTTGTTTTGGAATCTTGGATGATTGGTTTTAAAACCAAAATGAATTTTTTTAACAATATTAATGTTTTTTTGAAATTATTTACTAATAAATATTGTATGGTTTGATTTTAGAAATGGTGGAACTAAATTTTCAGAATTATTTTAAATGGAAAATAGTGTGTTTACACCTCTTCTGAAAGAAGAATATATGTTACAGTTTGTATTTAAAAAGTGTTTCAAATACGGTTTTTTTAAACTATTGAATGTTGTTTTAATGGGATGTAATTTTTTGGAGGTCATGTGTGGAGGTTGGAAATAGATTTTTATTTTTTAACTAGTGATCAATTGAAAATATTTATGAAATTTTAGAATCGTGTTTTAAAATTAGAAGAGTTGAGTTCCCAATTTAATAGGGATCTATGAAATGGATTTTTTAATGAAATTTGAAGTGTTTTGAAAGGAGGAGAAATGTTTTGAAATTATGGTACATGAATTGAAATTGAGTTTTTACTAAATTATGGGTGATCTTTTGAAATGTATTATGAATCATTAGAACATTGATTTAAATAATAAGAGATGAGTATTTCAATGAATGGGTGTTGATCAAATGGTGATTTACATAAAACTAGAAGTGTTTTGAATGGGGATGAGATATTTTGAAATTTATGTGAATAGAATGAAAGTGAGTTATAATTTGAATTATTGTGCCTTCCGGAAATGTTTTGTAAGCTATAAATTGGGATTAATTTTATTGTTAATAGTCTAGAGGAAAAAATGATTTGGTTTCCTATTTTGGTTTTGAAAATTAAAAATAATTTTTTCTAACCTTTCATATTTCCATGAGAGACCACATATATGGGGTTATATGGGATGATGGATGGTAATGGCATGAATCGATGAGTGTTAGGATGGATATGAGAAGGGTGTCCAGTGTGTCATGAAAACATGCGTGTGTGAGGGCCGGGGGGGGGGGGGGGTCCATTTGTGGTTGTGCTAACCAATGAACCATAGTTTTAAAAGAGAGGATTTCAATGGAAAAATTGTTTTCTTCATAACTAGTTTGGGATTATGGGTCTTATTTATTTTTGGAAATGTTTTATTTTTGCGATGTTTTGAGTCCAAGAACCCCTCTTGTTTGAATGGAGTTTTAGGATTGTGTTTGTTTGGTAATTTGGGTTGAAGTGTTGTTCAGTGGACTCTTCTGAGATAAGTTCAAGAAAACATTATAGTGGTTCCCATAAAATTTTTGGTACTATTTTTTGGTATTTTTTGACCAATTTACTAGCTTTGTTAGGTCCTTAGGTTCTCTTATTGGAAAAGTTATGCCCCCATTAAGAGTTAATGCATGACTTAAGTGATGCCCAAATTGATTCCCTATCGAAATATCCTCTATATGATCTATATAAGTAATATTGTTCTCGAGATTAAGAGATTGAGTCTACACCATACTTTTTCTTGGTTTTTCAGATCCTTTTGTTGTGGGAATGTTCTAATGAAAGGTCGAATGAATCCTTATTTTCTTAGGTTACCTGATTAATTTAAAGTGAAAGTTGTGCATGGTTGTCAGTTTGGATGATGTCTAAGAGGGCCTATAGGTCCTTCATTGTCTCTTCAAATCAGGGTTTCATGTTAAACCTCTAGTGTAGTAAATAAGGCCATGATAGGATTTTATGGACAATTGATGGAATATTGTGTTGTTTGTGGTCTTGGAATAAGGTCCTTTTCCATATATTGTTTCTATCAGTCGTAATGGTCATGTTCAGTTATTCCTTGTGATGTCATGTGCTCATTTGAGATTATATTGATCATATAATAATGTAATGAGAAATATGGTATCTAAACATGAGAATAACTTCTTAAAACAATAACCTACATACTATAAATTATATTCTAAATCCATGGAATAATGATTGGAAATTTATAAATCATGAATCATAGTGGAATAAAATTACCTAAAACATGATTTCATAATATAAGCCTAATACCTAGAATGTTGAAAAATTTTAATAACGGAAAATCATTTAAATAGTTTTCAAGGATTGGGGACGAGAATATCATAGTGGATGTATTTTACTCCATAAATCAACTTAGAATTTGTCATTCACTACCATGACTATCATAGTGGAAATAACTCCCTAATTGAATGGGGTTCACTCCCTATTGTAGTATATTTTCTTTCATAAGATATAATATATTTACCCAATAAATTAGATGGAAATATATATCCCCCATTTTTAAATTAATTGAATAAATATGGGTTCCCAAATATCATAAAACATTAATCTCATCATAATACATAATTTGTATTGGGTTTCCTAAAAAATTCCATGTAGCATTACCTATGGGAAATTAATAGGTTGCATAAATATCATTCCATTATAATGATAAAACTTCTAGAGAAAGAATAAGGATGATATCAATGGATAACATTACCATAGAAGAATAAAAATCATTGAATGTTTTTTTCATTTATAATTCTAAAAATCTTAAAATAATTATTTATAAATATAAAAATTCCATTTGAAATTATTTATCACCATAGGTTTTAGGTAATTGATCATTTATTTATGTATTTTATGTATATAATATAATTAGGATATGTTTCAAAAGATTTTGATGAGTTTTATCATTATAATATCGATCTAATGGAGCTTTAGGGTTTGATAATGGATATTAGAAAACATGAAATAATTCAGGAAACTATTCTGTGGAATGTAGTATTCATTGGGTAAAAACATGATTGGTACATAGTTTCTATAATCCATGTGGACAACCATGTGGAACTGTGAAATGTGGGATAGAGGGGCTATGCATGGTTCCCACACAGATTTTATAACAATGCAATATAACATTATTTTTGGTTTTTAGAGCTACTGTCTTTCATATGGTTTGTGGACGGATTCCCTAAAAGTGGTCCAATAAAATAGAAAATTATAAATTAGATATAAAAATACATGATCTATCTCAATTTTTCCCACTAAACAACATTATTTTAATTTTTTCAACACAAATATGATTTCCACTCATCCCAAAGGATGGGGAGACGCATCTCATTGATCAAAGAGCCTTGGGTTAGTGATTAATTGGTTGTTGAAGGATATTATTCATTGGTATGTGTCTGTTCAGAGTTTTTTTCCAAAGAATTCATATTCCGCCTCCCCATATATTGACATATATAATCCAATGGGGATAGATAAATGTTTTTATATTCCAATAATATATATATATATATTATTGTTTTGAGTGTTCGGTATATGACCAAAGGTGGGTTTTTCACATTTTAACAGGGTTTGTAGAATAATTTTTTCCATTAATAATTTTTATAAATTATTTCTAGGTAGTTGGATTAAATATTTAATCATTATATTAGAAAAAGTTTTTAAAATTTTGATTTAATTTCATGAATTGAATTTTAAAATTGTTGTGATGTTTTTTGTGAAACTGTATTTATCATTAATTCGGGAATTGTAAAAAAAATCATTTGTGGAATGTGATATTTTTATCATGGTTTAAAAATGATGGTTTAAAAATGGTGATTTGGTTTTGTAACTTTGAAAATTTTCTAGATATTATTTTCAAATTTTTTTTATAATTTTTAAATGGTTTATCACTTTGTGTTTGGCATAGTCTTCAACATCAATGGTTGGATATGAGTTGAATGGGATGGATAATGGTTCTTATGTAACATCATCAAGTGATTGAGTATAGATGTAAAGATACACCTTAAATGGTGAGTCCAAGATTTATTGTATGTGTGCATGGTTGTGTGTGTGGGGATGGAAGGGTTTAATCAAAATGGGTTCTGATAAATGGTTTGAATACCTTGTTGGGGTTTTCTCCATAGAAAAATGATGTTATTATATATAGATTTGGATTTGATATAAACTCTTCAAATGTTTTGAAATTGATTTATATATAATATATATATAGTCTAAAATAATTTGTCCTAGGGTTGTGAGTAAAGAAGTTATTATGGTAAATAATGCAGTGTGTTACACTCAACCCCTTCTAGGTAACAGTGGTGAATTTGAATATAAGTGTATCATGAAATATATAAGGAAAAGTAAATGATATCTTTAGTGATGCCTCATGATACATTTGAAATGTATTTTGGTGTTTGAGCAAGGATCTTGTATTGAGATGTGAAGTAATGTCATTAGATACATTAGTATTATTAGATTTTTTAACTCCATATAATATATTATTATCATTGGATTTCATGTTGTATTATGATATAGTAAATGGTTTTTTTTCTGTTCTTGTTAGTTTTTTTACTATGAGTTTTAGTGCATTTTTCTCATGCATCATATAGTGTTTAACTAGTTATGGTGTTTTGGATATTATTTTTGACATTGAAAAGGGAAAACATTCCAAAAAGTGTACGTAAATCCCTTTAAATTTTTTCCATCCATTGATGTCTTCGGGGTGTCACATAACGCCTAGTAGATCCTCTACCTCTTACCAATCTAATTGGTGAGGCTCATGATGTAACAAATTTTATAACTCTTCGTCTATCCAACTATCTATTTGGAATATTGGTATTGGTTTTTTGGTCTTGGAGTTGGAAAACAACATGTTTTATTCCTTGATTTGGGATGGTATAAAGGCATCAGGATCATCAGAGCATGATATTTATAGAACAAAGATGTGTAGCTAACTAATTTATGTTGAAAATCATGTTACGAAGGAGTTGGGTATACCATTGTTTTTATTCCCTTCCAAGTGTTTTTACCTCAATATATATGATTTTTCTAATAAGAAGAGCATGGAATGAATTTATAGAAATTAATTATGACTAAGAGTACATATTTAATTTTCAGTAATTATTTATGATATGTTGAAAAGGTTAATTTTTAAATGTGTTGATGAAATGTTTTAATGTGATATTTTTAAAAGGTATTGTAGTGGTAATTTGAAAATTGTACAATTTAAACCTTATGATAGAATTTAACTAATTGGTTTGAGGGTATAAAAATATACATTCAGGAACATTATGTGACATGTTTGATGTGTTAAATTTGAAATTAATATGCCTCTAGTTTCTATATAGTGTGAATAAATGGCACTTACTTTTGGTTTTCTAAAATGGAACCAGGTAGGCATTATATAAAATAATGAGGAGAGGATATTGAGAATGTGGTTGTACTAGAAGAATAGATGAAAAAATATAATATTCAGAGTATTGTCTTAGATTTCTAACCTTTGGATAGAGGGAACATAATTAATAAACCGTGAAATTTTGAACAATCCATTCAGTTCCATAAGAAGTAATATCAAATATTTTTGGTTTATTCGTAACTAGAAAAGGATGATGTATGGATGAATAAAAGGAATTGAACCATCAATTTCCGTGGACACAAATTAATAATAATATATCATTGGAAATTTATACACTAGATGATATTCCAATCCAATTGATGGATTTAGCAGTTGATGCTAAATTAAACCAAGGAATTTCAGGGGAGTATTTAGAGTAATTGTTCGAAAACTAATTCGGTATTCATACATTTAATAGAGTTAGAATGATAAATTTTTTAATCATTAAGCAAGAGAACCTCACATAGAATGATTTTCATTTAAATTTATGAATTTAGTATAACTTTAACTGAATGTAGTTTCAAGTGAATTGTTGAAAGAATTTATTTTAAATTAGGGTTTAGGTCGGAGATTCACTTGAAGATTGATATTCTTTACATAATGTATTATATGAAGATTGTCAATAGGGTGATGGTAGAAGGATTCTACATCTCAGTAACTATGGATGGAGGAAACATGTTGATACCTTTGGGAAATGGAGGCAACAATAATGTAGTGAATAAGTGGATAAGGGATCATATATCAAAGGGAGTTAAATACCTCTTAATAATACACCTGGTTTTTTAATAATCCTCTAATAGAAATTAATAAATTCATGATTTTTCAATTAGTTAATTGGATAACCCGATGAAATCATTTCCAGCATCACCTAGAGCATGCTTAAATTGTAACCATATTGGGAATCGTCAAAACTATTTCCGTATTGCTACAGATTTAGTTTTTCAGGACCCATATCATGTTTTTCAAATATCATTTGATTTAATGAGTCATTGGAAGAAAAATTCCAATCATCAGAAAAACCAAGATAGCCATGGTGGTTATATTAATACCATAATTTCTCATCATTTTTTAATCTCAATAGGGTTTAAAATTATAATGCATAATGAGTAATCTATTGTATGGATATAAGAAAATGAATTTCTGTAATCATTCAATACCACAAATAGTGAGATGTATAATTATTTTGAATTCAACCATTATTATAGTTTTGTTTTACACAAGTACATCTCATTATTTTATTGTTTTATACGTTTCTTATATTTTTTATTTTTATGATGATATGATGACCTTGGTTTGGAAACATCAAACTTCCATAAGAAAAAGTTAATTTTGAGCATTTAGTTTAAAGAATGATCTATAATAATTCTTCTAGGTGGGTTGATATATGATTTATCTATGATTTATATGTATTTATATGACATAATCATGTGAATGGTTTAGTTAAAAAGTCATCAAATATCAAATTTATAGTTATACTTGAGTTAGTTTTTCAACTAAGGATGGAATAGAGAATCACATTAGAGGAGACTTAAATTTAAATACAAGTTCAATAATCATGTTGAAAAAAATGGTTGGATATAAATCATAGAAGTTGTGAGCATTGTCTATTTAATTTTAGGATGATATTGTGGATAGTGGGTTTCCAAAATATTTGATATTTTTTTGGATCTTTTCCATAAAAATTTCCCAGGGTTTCCGACCATAATATAAGTATATTTTATGAGTGATCTTATACTGAGGATAATTCCTATCTCACATTCATCATATCATATGTTAGTAACTGAATTAATGTAATTGAAATCCCAGTTTTTTGAGATATGAATAAAAGGGAATATTTTTCCAAGTACATATGAATGGGAAATGAATGAATGGTTTTTTTAGAAAGGAAAATTGAATTATATGGTTTTTTTGGGTTATTGTATGCTTTAACAAGTTACTAGAATGCATTAGTAAATACATCCTTGTGTTGGTTAACTGTTAGATCAATTGAGTGGAGTCCCCTTAGATTCTATGAAATACTTGTGATAAAAATACTACATGTTATTTATTTGGAAGGAGGATATTTCGATGAAACTTTTTAGCACTATATGTCACCATTAATTGAATATGGATATTGCATTCATAATTATAAATAAAATAGTTGTTTTTAGGGAATTTATTTTTCATATATTAAAATGTTATGTGGATTTTATGGGGTAATTTTGTGGATTAATGATTTTTTAATTCAAGGATAATGGTGGAGCTTGAAAAATAATTAGAGAAAATAGAAGATATCTTGAGGGATAACAGTTTTTATGGGGAAATACCAATTTGTGATTTTTGTATAAAAGATGTTCATTTATCTAGAAATGTAGACTGTAAATATTTTTTTTGTTTTTGATCAAATAAATAGAGGCTTTCATCTATTATAAAATTTAAAATAATGACAATTAAGTACAAAGATTGCTTGGATTTTCTAGTTATTACTGACGTTCTGTTCATTATTCTTTTTGACTACATTTACATATGTCTTTTTCATAGGGAATGTTGTTGCATTTAATATAAAATGGGAATTTCATATGTCTTTACATGGTCTTAATGGTTGACTTTCATCTACAGAGGTTAGGATTTTGGGGGAATCAGTACTAGGGTACATATTTTATTATAATGCTTTGGGATATGGGTTGTCGTGTGTTATCTTATAGGGAGATCTTTTTGTAGATTATGGTTGGAAATTTCTATTTTTCATGAGGAAAACTACCAAAAATTATATTTAGATATAATCCATAATTTTAGGAAATGTATTCATTACATGTTTGGTGAGAAATTATTGATTTTTACAAATCATAAGATCCTAAAACATAGTTTCAACACTAATTGATGTGAATCTGGGATAAAGTAGATGTTAGGGGTTCCTCCAATTTTTTCAAATCATCATCAGGTACAAATGGGGAAAATGGAATGCAGTGGAGGATTCATCAGGGAAAAATAATATTGTTAGTTGGAGAAATATGATTATGATTAGTGGAAGCTGATGTCAGTTATAGAGGATATTCTATCAGAATGTGAGGGTCGAGGTAATGTAAAAGAATTATTTACTTTACCTTCTAATCATGATTTGGTTGGTATGCTGAATGATTCAGAGACATCTGATTCTAAATGTGTTTCTACGAGGTCAAAACTGAATGGTCTGGAGACCATTGAGGGTTTCAAGTTGGATGATAGTTTAGTGTTGGGTTTTCAATATCATATGGTCATACCTATTTCATTTCTAAAATAAATTATTAACAAGTATATTTTTTAAAATGTTCTTTTAATCCTAAAATACAGAATATTTATAAGAAAAAAATCAAAGACATAGTGGGATTTTAGGAAAATATGGTTGACAAGTTTGTTATGAGATTCCTCACATATTATGAGTTTTTGGTAGAGAACTAGTGGCCAGTGGGTGTGCTATTGTATTTTACTATTCTTATTGGGAAATTGGAGTAGATATCCATTGATTTTTTGAAAGGTATCTCAAGGATGGTTCGGAAATATCATTCCATATGGGTGATAGTGGATTGGCTCACAAATTCATCATATTTAATTTCTATTATGGAATATTATATTATAGTTGACTTGTATAATATCTATTTAAGAAAATTGGTAAATCGGAATGGTGTACTAGTTATTATAGTATCCATCTAATATTGTTTGTTTACATGTCATTTTTTAAATCCATACTGCAATCTATTGGGACATAGTTGAATATGAGAATTACATATCATTCCCACTATGATAAAAAATATTGAAGGATGATACTAAAATTGGAAGACATGTTTATGGATTATAAAATGGATTTATGTGGCTCCTAGTATAAGAACATGTTATTGCTGGAGTCTTCATATACCAAAATTTATTACGAATCAATATATATCTCTCATTTGGAAGTATTATTTGAGAGTCTATTTCCTTATCATATTTTTTTGGGGTGGAAACATGTGGGACCTCATTGGTTATACCAAACCTAGTTCAGGAGACAACATAAAAAATTCTGTTGGCCATGATAAGTATAAATATATCATAGAGTAATCGTATATCATATACAGATCATCATTGGAGGTCATTGTCATTAATTTTGAGTGATAGTGTGTTGTTGAGAGTATATTTATGGATTGGTCATTATCATTTTGGTAATCATGTCATGTTATCTCCACAATAAATTGACCCTTTTGAAATACATGAGTTGTGGTTGTGAGATGGAATATCAGGATGATTTTCAACAATTTATCAGCCTTATACTAACCACTTTATTCAAAGTCATCATTTTGGCCTCTAGTGGAATGTTTTTTTTGTTTCATTGTAAAATTATAGAATAAATATAGGATCATTATAAGGATATGGTTGAGAAATGTTACAAACTTTTTGATCATAACAGTGGTTTACTACTTTCTACGGATTGAAATGACAATGGAGTTCAGAATGTAGGACACCAATTTTCTAGTAATTAATCCAATATTTGTTTATTTAATGTATATTATGTAATTTAATTCTATTTGGAATAGTTTGTAGTATTTGGGGAATGTTTTTGTGGATTTTATAGAGGTTCCGAGTATGAATATTATTATAAGAAACCATTAAACACCTGTAAGAAACCATGAAAGGGATATCATTGTTCACATGGAAGGAACGTAGTTAGCATACAATTTTTCCAAAACATGTAGCCACCCAAGTGAATCCTCGAGAAGTGAAATAGAGGTAATGATAATGATCAGTGAATGGATTTTCTAACCATGAAATCAAACATTTCAAACAGTTCTTTGAGGAAGATACTATCACATTGCTTTCTTAAGAGGTCACCAAATATGTGAAGCATTTAAAAAATATGTATTAAAATTGTAAATATAACACATTTTATCCCATTAAAGCATATTATTCATATTATTCTAATATTAATATGATTTCACCTAATTATAAATTGTTTATAGATATTTACCTTTATCCAAGAGTATTGTTTTTGAAATTTTATGTGCATTGTGGCCAGAATTCCATTATAAGTGTCACTTAGTCTTGTTTTCCATATATTTCATCTTTTTCCCTCTTCCGTTGTCATAGATATAAATTTTTTTCTGATAGATATATGTTGTAACATGAAAATAATGTCTACACATGTTTGTACTGATGATATAGAACAATATATGATGACAATTTCTCGATTTTAAACAATGTTTATTGAAATTTTTTTGTCGTTCTTAATTTTTTCCTTTATTTGTGTGGTTTAATTATCACAATTAACTAATAGTATTTGAACATGAATAATTTTGTTAAAATTAATTGAATTTCATAAATTATATTTTCAAATTTTTTTGAAAAACTCGATGGAAATCCTATATAGATATGATTTTTTCAGTTTTCAAAAATTGGTAGTTTGTGGAACGTAAAATTTGTTGCATGGTTTTAAAATGATGATTTAAAAAAAATATTGTTATTATTCATGGAAAATTGGTTTTAAAGAGTTTTCAGGAAATGTAATATTATATTTATATGGTTTAACCCATAAGGTTTGGGATGTTTTTTGGCATAAATGGTTGGATGTGGGTTTAATGGGATGGATAATGGTCATGATGTACAACTGTAAAAGGTATGGAGTTTGGATGTGATGTTACATTATCAATAGTGACACCAGCATTGTGTTTTTGTGTGTGTGTGTGGAAATTTAATGTTTTATTCCAAATGGTTTTTAGAAATGGTGTGAATGAGTCGTTTGGTTTCATTCAATATTAAACTATTCATATTAGATATGGATTTGGCTTCAATACAAAGTGTATAATTTTTTAGAACTTTTATATATATATATATATATATATTAAAATTATGTAAATTAGATAACATGTTAAATCAAATTGGAGTGAGTAGGGATGTAATTTGGGGAAAACCTATAAAGTTCCCCTACTAAGGTATATTTTTCATGTCTTTAGATAGTGTGTATCGAGAATGTGGTATGATAATTTTATCTCATTTATTTAGTGTCTCGTTGTGACAAATAGGTAATGGAACATGTATTTGTGGCTAGGAACCTTTTTGGAGCAATGGAGTTATGTGTTTGTAATCATTTGATTTTTTGGATTTTTCATTCTTTTTGGTACTTTTATATTTGTCTTTCATTCTATATTGAACTTTAATATAGTTAATGGTTTTAGTTTAGTATTATTGTTTGTTGGTATTACTATGAGTTTTAGTAATTTTTCTATTTCGTCTTATAGTGGATGTCATGTTATAGTGTGTTGTTTAGGTTGTTTTTCTTTAAAAAGGGAAAATCCTACCCATGATTTTAATTATGTCCATGAAATTTATTTCCAGATTTTATTGTCATCAGGAAGACACATAATGTATTGTATAACCTCAAAATCTTCCATAAAAATGAGTGAGAGGTTAGATTTTAGAAATAAAATTGTAAAAATCTAAAAATCCAAGAAAAATTATATTAATAATTTTCATTGAAAATAACCCTGGAAATATAAAAATGATACATTAAAACATTTATATTCCATTACTGTGGGAATTTTTTTTCATTCCATATATGGAAAAACATTTTTTACATAATTTTATTCAAAAAGTTAGCAAGTTCTTTTAATCGAAAATATCATAATGTTTCATGTTAAAACATTATATATATATTATTGTTTTGAGTATTAGGTTATACGTACACTTGAAATATATTTCCATTTTCTTAATAGATGGAACTATATATAAGTAAATAATAATTAAAATTATATAATAATAATTATTCAATATATATTACATATATATTATCAATATCCTTATTAGATTATACGGATATATTTAGTGAAACTTGATTCATATCCCATTGTGATGTGGTAGTCTGCCATCCACCCAAGTGACTTTATCATAACCCCCTTAAAAATGAATGTATGATGCTATATGTGATATATTTTTACCATATGTATTATTATATTAAAAATAATATATATATATAAATTAAAAACATTATTATTACCAACAATTTAAAATAGAAATTAAAAAAAAATCACATAAGTTTGTGAGGATTTAGTTTGTCATACACCCAAGTGATGTTTCCATTTTTAGGGAGATGAGAGGAAAGCATGTTGATGGGGTTTTATAATTCAATAAGTATAGTAATATAATAAATTTTTCATATCCAAATTAAATTCATCATTACATCTATCCATGAGTTTTGGTCACTAAAAGAGAATAAGATTGGTTTATGAAGAGACAATCTTCAATACACATGATTAATGAATTCACATCCCATTTGATGAAAGATGATACAGATATAATTTTTTTTTAAAATAGTATATAATTGTTTTATAGATAATATAATTATTATATAATCATAATTTATGAACATTTTAATGGTTTATGAGTAGATGAAAAAATTTATATTTTAAAACATTACATATTCTTCAAACAATATGTTTTTGGTTTAATAGAAATACATCCTATATTGGGTTTTTTATATCATGAATGATCCTATGATATATGAAAGAATTTAAGGAATAAAATTCATCAGATATTTCCTGAATAATATTGTTTTCAAGGTGTCTATAAGAGAGGAGATGAGGTGGCCTTTTATAAGTGGGTGAGAGGACACACTAGTAATTTTTGAATCTAATATAGTAAACACTCATTTTTCACATCCCACAAGGCCCCCGTATATGTAATTTTAGAAACCAGGAAAATATTAGGTTAATACATGTCCATAAAATGGTTTTTGGATATGTTTATAGGTCATTTTTCCAATTATCATTTTAGTTTAACCCCTAGTAAATTTGTTTTAACATTCACCAAGAAACTTTATTTTTAAATGATTTAATAATTATATTTAAAAAAATCAGTTGAGAATATTATATAATATAAATAATATTGATTATAAACATTTATTCCATATTCCAAATAACATTAAGATAATTGGATATTTTTTATTTAAAATTATTCTCGCTTACTTGATAAGAAAGTAATTTTAAAAAATTTTATATTTTCAAAGGATAAAAAAATGTTATATAAATATAAATAACAAAATTGATTAAAATTACCATAATTGGAATAAAAAATATTAGTTTTTGCAATATATAATTTTAATACATTTTTAACTAGTATTTAAAGTTTAAAATTATTTAAATGACATGAAATTTCTTGTCCAAAAATGAGTATTTATCAATATTCACAGAAAAATTAATATTTTTTGAATATTTCCAAAAATTAACTCAAATATAGTTGGAAATTCATATATAAAAAATGTTTTTTATTTTTTCAAACAAATTTTCTAATTGTTTAAATAATTAAATTTAAAATATGTCTGCAGAATCTGACGATATTACTTTTTAGTTGATTAGCATTTTTTTGCATAAAATTGGTTTTATTCTTATCTCATATAAATATAAAACATAACAAAAATGTTATTCATTGAATTTATTATATAATATATAAATTTCATTCTTGTAATTCCCCAAAAGTGTTATTTTTTAATTAATATTGAAAAAAATGTTTTTTCAAAGAGAAATTGTTCTTTAGGATATTATTTCATTTATTTTCTTATAGTTATTGTTTTTATTTCTTATTATTATTCACCAAAGAATTAATTTTATATAAACATGTAACCCATATATTTTCCTAATTTTGTTAACCATGTTCATACATCCTGTTCCATTTTTTATCATTTAACTATCATATTAAATAATTATATTTTAATAATATGACATCCATCATTAAAACATGGTGATGTGTGTAGTGAAATCAATCGGTGAAATAAAATTTTTTCCATAAAATAATTACTACAAACCTAGGGAGTTATACTATAATTACATTAAACTAAATGTTTACCATGTAATTAAAAAACATTAATACAATCAACTGATGATACTTATACCTAATTACATCATGAGGTTCATATATAGCTTCCTGAAGTAAGTGATTTCTCCCAAATACAATGATTAATTGAGTGGCTTTGTTTAATTGAACATTTTCTATATGATCAATAATCATTATTTATTGTTCCTCATAAGTATGATGAATATCTAATTGTATTTAATTTATTTTTAGTACATGTTGTGGATATAGTATTTACATCTTCAAGAGATATAAATGTGTTGCATCGTGGACTATATAGTGTTTTGGTGGAAGCATAAAAAATGGACTATAATCCCGATATGATAAAGAATTTAAATGTTAATGATATACCATATGATTATCTTTACATTGTATCATAATAATAATTACACCATTGTGTTTTTCTTTAATAAATTTCTACTTTATCTCGTACTATAAGGAATGAACATTAATTTTTAAGCTTGATGTTATAAAATGATAAGTCATTACTTCTATATCTAGTTATTATTATAAAAAATGGTTACCAAAAGTTATACATTATTCATAAATATTAATTTGTTGAAGTAATATATAAAACTATGTAACTAAATCCATTGTTCGTATTAAACCAAACCTTAATTGGATAACCATATTAACCTTCTATAATTAATAATTTATGATGTCGATCACTAAGTATTCCAAAATATATATATCATTAATCCCTAAAATATCAATAAGTAGCTCTTGATGGTCCCATACAAAATATGATAATACCTTGGTTATTTATTCTGATGAATAATGTTAACCATACGAATTAAAATAAAAAAATCCTTGAAAATATTCATTCTTCCTCATTAGAAAATTAAATCTATATATAATTGAATATAATCCATAAATAAATAAATTTAAACTCCAAGAATGGTATCAAGAAATAAAATTTGACAAATTACTATTCTGGTTAAAGGTAGTTAATAAAGTTCAATTTACAATATCCATATAAATCATTTCATTATCCAATTATTATAATCATTGTATCAAGAACATTATATGAGTGATATTTCCTTTAATCATGTGTTTTTAATAAAATTTCATATTTCAATAAAATCATTTTTCAAGGTCATTATTACTAATCACCATATTCTGGAAAATACTTAATGAAAAATTTATAATGGAAAATACATCACAATTTAATGATTCAAATAAAATAATTTATGAATTATAATGCATGGAAACTTATATAATTAAAATATATTCAAACACTATGTCCCACGATTACTTTCCTTATTCCATAACTCTTCTTTCAAAATATTTGTAATTCTTCATACATCAACCATCAATGGTATAATTATTAATCGAATATCCATCCAAATTTTCTTCAAGAAATTTCCCCCTAGGATATAAATTTTCATAATTCAATTCCTTAAACATTTATAATATACAACCATTAATTATTTACTGGAGAAACCATTATTTACATACATAATATTAACAAATCATTTCATTTTTTCCATGATGATATGTTACTCTATTTCCCTATTTTCCTCACACAAAACGTCATCCAATTCAATTTATACCTTTCTTAAGGGTATTAATCCAACAACAAGAACATATAAAAAAATAATTTTTTATCATCTATTGTATCCTCATCCAATTATTTCAATTATGTCTCCCATTATCTTATTTGGGTTTTTATAGAGTTGGATAATGTTTATTTTATTAGTCATATGTAGTGATAATTGACTAGGAACATTCACAATATCCATAAAAATAGTAATCATCCCATTTTTTTCTCATCAACATGTTATATATTATATTCATTATAATTTTAGTTTCATAGTGTTTACACCATTGAATATATCAAAAAATCATACTCTGATAAACAATATTCATTTAAAAACACAATATAATAAATAAAAATAGTAGATAAGATGTCTATATAATGAAAAATTATTTTCAATTACTGGATCCATTATATTAGACTAGCTCAAATATGTGTATACTTCAAATCCAAAATAATTTGTCATAAATTATTTTTTAATTTCCATGAAATGTCTACTAGGATTTCAACAAATGTGAGACATAAGGACCCATTTTTATGAACAGGGTTTTGATCTTGTCCATCTCAATGCACCATTTTTAGTGTTATTATCCATAGGTAACTCTATTCCATATCCAAAACCACATGTAGTATCCAACCAATATAATTTCATTGAAACCACTATATAAATATACATATCAAAATTTCAAGAAATTTTCCTATGCATTTACTGATCTTTGGACTTATACTTAGACATGTCCATACTCAAATCCTAAAAAAACTAGGTTTTCCCTAATTTTATCACCTCAAAGATTATACTGGTTAAATAAAACTCCTTATAACATAAATATTATAGTCCTGAACATTTAATTCATATATATTACAAATATTATAGATGAATATTGGTCCCATTTCTCAAAAAACACTTAAGGATCATAATTTTTTAGCACCTTTGCATTATTGGAATCGTAAAACAATGGCTCATAAGAGTTTTAAATCATCTTCCACATATTTCCTCATATTATTAACAAATATAAAATATATCAAACATAATACGCAGTATCATAAACTTGGTTAATGAATCACAAGAAATAATGAACTTGGAGGCCCAGTATTGGTAAACATGGGGTTATGTAAACATAACATGAGTATAGTCATATGAGATCATGATCATATATTTTTAATAACACACCATATATATCATTTATCATACAATTGATTCACTAAATAAATATATGTAGGTATTAATCAAGTAAATATTTATTTATTTTATATAGTACATGAAAGGATATAATTTTTATAAAACATATTGTTGTGAAAACACCATAAGAATTGAAAATAAAATGTCTTATAAACTGATGAGGATGATCAAAGAATTTCAATCATCAGATACCCACCCTTGGACCTTCTTAGGGAATTGATTTACCTCCAATGTTGTATATCTTTAGGACTGGGAAAACCACTTGTATATCCTTTCACATAATATAACATCAATTATTAACAAATTACAAATAGGGATATATATGTACCACCCTTCCTTGGTTATAATGCGACCACATTCCTTGGTTATAAGGATACTATTTTTTATAGTTGAAATGTAAAAACCATAAAAAGATTAAAACCATACATTAGTGTTCAAATTGTTTATAATGAATCATTTTACTGGAACCCTTAAAATGAATGGGGAATCAAAAAAATTTCTTCATATCCAAACTGATGAAATTAAATGGTTTCCATGAAACAATTATACATCGAATAAGCCTTTGAGAATAAATGTGTTTGGTAAATATTTTTCCATCTTAAATATAAACCAGCTAGATAAAGAATATATATGGTATCATTAGATCATACCCATGAAAAATAATAATTTACATCAAAGGATGTGTCATAGATTGAAATTTATTTTTAATGGTCCATACGAACATTTCATGAGTAAATTATCCATTTACTTAAAAAACAATTTTAAAATAATAAACCCTTTTCAAAAGAGTTTTTACAGAAAATAACCATAAAAGATTACAAAGGATAAAATGATGATCATATAGATATTTTGTGAATAAAATAACCTTTTACCATTGAAAATAATTTAAGACATAAAACATTTTGAAAATCCATTTCTTTGAAAATAACCGTCGAAAAATTTAGCATAATCGAAAAAAATAAATTAAATCATTTTATGAGTAAATTATCTATTCCATATATAAAATGTATTTTTAGAAAATATTATTCGAGAAATTTATTTAATTGAATATAACTATTGAATCATATAAAGAATGATTTAAACATTATATAAAATAATTATTCAAGAAAATATCCATACGACATTAAAAAAAATTAAATCCTAAAACATTTTCTAAAAATTTCCCTATAATTATAAACATTGAATCCTATAAATTATGATTTAAATATAATTTAACAATTTTTTTTGGGAAAATATTCAATACAATTGGAATTTTTTTTTAAATAAGAAAATATATATATATATTTCATTAAAATAAAATTTAAAACAAAAAAATTATGATTTAAAACATTGACTCACCTTGACATCGACAAATTATAGAATTTTTTTAAGATAATTTCTATTCTTGTATTTAGTAAATAAAAAATGGGATTTCATTTCAATAAAAAATGATGATTAAATTTAAATAATTTTAAATGAAATTAATATAGTGGTAAAAGTGAATATAATATATTGTATTGAAAAAAATAAAAAAATTGAAAACATTTTTAGGTTACATGGATGTAAATAAAAAATGTTTTTTTACAAAATATATAAATAAAGAGATTTTTCATTAAAAACTATTCATTTATAATCATGGGTACATAAAGAGAGTATAATTGAGTGAAAAAATTTATTATCAAGAAATAAACTAAGGAGAAGAACAATAATGATTTTTTGAGAGGTATTTTATAATATTTCATCCTCGAAATCACAAAAATAAACAATCCACATAAATAATTATATTGAATCACAAAACTATTTACAATGTGGTAACATAGAACTATAAACCTTAGTCAGTATTTTTTAGATGAAACATAAAATATTATGAGGTAACAAAATTATATGTAATTTATATGTATATTTTTATGCACATCATAAAATATTATTTCTGCTTC
Source organism: Viscum album (assembly GCA_963277665.1). Lineage (NCBI taxonomy): Eukaryota > Viridiplantae > Streptophyta > Magnoliopsida > Santalales > Viscaceae > Viscum > Viscum album. The sequence continues at coordinate 1,844,255,141 of OY728120.1, forward strand.
ACATAACAGATGCCCCATTGTAGAAATATTGAGACAAAAATTCCCAAACTTTTTGTATCGACATACTATATAAAAACTCAGAAATATTTTATAATAAATATATTTTTAAAATTATTCAATAATATTACCATTAATATATTTTTCACTTCATATATGATTGAATTGTAACATTTTATTACCCATTTATCAATAATTATATTTTAAAAAAAATATTAGAACAATAGCTTCTTTTTTAATATATGTTTTGGTTTAGTGTTTTAGGTCCTTATTTTTTATTAGGGACCCATAAAAACTATAACATTAACCATGTTATAAATATAATATATTTTTATTATATATTAAAATAGATTATTTTAATATATTTATAGAGATATAATTAAATACACCATTCATTGTGACCGTCGCCCGTACGTATGTATGAATATTGTTTACATTTGTTTACATATGAAACATAAGAAATGTAAATAATAAATTAAATTTCTTTTATAATTAATATTTTATATATAACAGATATATCAATTAACCTTATATTTATTGCATTCCATGAAATTATTCATTGAAAAATGATCACATCTCCTTTTGAGGTTGTAGTCCTCCCTACACACGAACAACATTATCGAATCCCCTATGGAATGGAATGTAAGAAGTTATATATGGTATATTTATAAATAAGTAATAATTTTGTCAAAATTATAATAAATATTCATCAATATTTCCATATTATAATCAATGAAAAATTTTAGTTAAAAACATATCACACAGATTTATGAGACGGTTGTCCTCCATAAACACGAGGGATATTATTGTATACCAATTTATCGAGAGGTAAGAAGTTAGATGTTGTATTATAATTTAATTTATCTAATAATATAATCTAAATATATTTAATCCATAATTACTTCCATCCATGAGAAGTGGTGTCATAAAATAATTAACATCGATTTATGAGGTGGTAGTTCGTCGAACACATGATTGCTGCATTCATTCACCATTAAACGGAAGAGGGTATGAAGATATTTTATTAAATTAAAAATAAAATATTTGTATAAAAGAGATAATATTGTTATTCTATCATAGTAATTGAAAATGTTATGATGTATTTATAATAATATGTAAAACAAAAATGTATAGTTTAAAACATTACCTGTTCTTTGGATAACCTCATTAGTTGTAACCTAGTTACATCCCAGTTTTTTTTTCTAAAATCAAAAATGACTAAATAATTTTATAATGGAATTAATGGATATATATTTTAATTTATTTTTCAATCCAATTGTTTTTGTGGTTTTAAGTTGAGTGGAGAGGGTGTACCCTTTTATAATTGGGGGAGAGAAAACTCATGGAATATTTGAAAAGAATAGTTTGAGAAAATATTATCTCTAATAAATCGACGTCCCTCCTCTATACCCATTTTATAAAATTTATAATCATATACTTCTATTCAATGAATTTTAAAAATAAAACTCTTCTATAAATGATTATTTTTTAATTTCTCATTAATTTCATCTTTTCTCAAATATGTATATATTATATTGAGAAAACATTATCTATAATAAATAAATGGTCCCCTTTAATCTTTATATAAAATTTTTATTGCTAAAATTCCATTGAAAAGATAATTTTTCATTGGTCATTACATTTCTATTAAATATAACTATTTTCTTATTATGGATTTTATCTTTTTCATAATCTCTACATCATTTTTACCATTGTTATTTACATTGAACGATATTTTTTAACTGGTAAATATAGATATTTTATATTATTTATTCAACATGATTATTTATTAATATGTAATATATTCCCTATATAAATTCAATCATTTGATATAGGAGAAGTTTCTTTTAAAATATTCTATGGTAGGATACTGAGAATATATATCCTATTGATTCATCAATATATCATGTGAGACAAATCATTTATCTATATTAATTTAGGTTCTAGCAATAGTTTTTTATTAACATTGCAAGGGGACATGATAGTATATATATCATGATGTCTGAGATCATGAAATATAGGAAATTATATAATTCAAAATTTTATAATTATTATCGATTAGTTTAGCATATTGATATTTTCCATTGATTAACTTTACGATCATATATTATTTTATGGGAATTATTTTTTCATCATTTATTACTACCATATTACTCATTTTGATTATATATTTGAATAAATGGAATCTGTTTTAGTAATTTGAAATGCCATATTTTGTATTCTATATCTATTAATGATATCATTTTATATAAATCACAATTAATGTTCATTTAAACAGACTATTATTTCATTTTCATTCCATAAAATATCATGATGAATCCTTTTATTGAGTTTCATAGATTTAGAGCACTTTATTATTTATGTTTTATATTATAATCAACATATGAAATTTCGATTATGTATATATCTAGTATTCTAGTAATATTAAAAAAATTTAATCAATTTTATTATAACACTTATATATATGAAAGTGAAATAAAATTGAATGTGGGTCTACATTATTAAATACAATGTTATTATAGTTTGTTTCCGAGAATGTTTATTATAAAAAATGGGAACAATAATTAAGAAAACATAGATTAAGGCACATAAAAAATTTATTTAATTTGAGAATACATATATATATAAATAAAAAAAATTTCAAATAATATATTAGGTATTTCCATAAATTTACATCCATATCAATATACTATAAGTCTAACTGGTTGTATAATATTTCTATATATGCATAAAAACATGCAAAAAAGAACATTGGCCTTTCAATCAATCGTTACTAGGTTCAGAAACAACATACCTTACCTTCTAATTCGTGTTACATTATTTCGTAATATTTCATAGATAATTCATGATTTATTTATATACCATTCCGAAGGATTTTAAAATATGTAATGATTTAATGATATTCCTAGAGATATTATTTTTATAACCTCAAAATAAATAATGTGTTAATTATTTATTCAGGTTATGTGTTAATCCATATTTATAATTATATATAATGATTCAGAATACCTAATTTAATGAGAAAGTATAGAATATTTAATTGTTTATAAGGAGAATGTAATAGAAAAAAAATGTTTGAATACTTATGGTTAATATAAAAATTCCCACGCAGAAATTCCACATTATATTATGGAAGTACTGGCTCTCAACGTATAATGCAATGATCAAATGCAGAAGAAAGTAAATCATAGTACTCTTGAATAGAAAACCTACAGTTATCTTACAAGGATAGATATCTCAAATCTATCTTTGTCTAGAAGAACCTCATGTTTATATCTTTATGGAGTTAATTAGTGAAGAAGAAAAAGTAAATGAGAGTTTCAGGATAGAAAATGTCCCCTTCCTCCCGGAATACATTGAAGTATTTCATAAGGAGTTACCCAGACCTCGCCTAGGAAGAGAGGTAGTGTAATCTATTGAACAGGTACCTAGATCTCATCTAATATCAATGACCATGTATATGATGGAAAATTTGGAGTGTGGTGTATTAAATAAGGAACTCCAAGATCTTTCATAGATTGGTTTTATTAGACCATGTGTGTCTCCTTAGGGAGGACTAGTTCTATTTGGGGAGAAGAATGATGGATCTATGAGGCTATGAATTGATTATAGAGAACTGAATGGGATCATGGAAAAGAAAAAAATACCCTCTTCTAAGAATTGATGACTTATTTTACCCACTTCATTGGGCACAATTTACCTCTAAGATTTATCTTTGTTCGGGTTATCATCAATTGAGGGTGAAAAATATGATATTCCAAAAACCGACATCAGATAAACATATGGGAATTTGGAGTTTGTTGTTATTCCCTTTAGACTGACTAATGTACCAACTATTTTTATAGATTTGATAAATAGATTCTTCAAGGACTACCTTGATAAAAATGTGGTAGTTTTTATTTATTATATTATGATATATTCCAAAAGTCACGAGGAGCATGAGGATCATATAAGAGTTATTTTTGGAAACTCTATAGAAGGAGATGCTTTTGGGATATTCTGTAAATGTAAATTCTAGTTGCAACAAATTCCATTCTTTGGGAACATGGTAATAAATGAATGAATCATAGTTGACCATAAAGAGACAAAAGTTTTAGAGAAAAGGGCTCATCCTATAAAAATAACTGATATTATTAGTTTTCTTATATTATAAGGATGTTATAGGTGTTTTGTGAAAAAACGTTCCTGACTTTCTAATCCATTAACCAAGATAACTCGAAAAGTGGTCATGTTAATCTAAAAAAATGTGTGCGAGGAATGTTTCCAGGAGCTGAAGAAGAGATTGGTTACTACACCAGTGTTAACTTTTCCCTCATGTGGATAAGTATTTGTAATATTTAGCGACGCATCTCTGAAAGGGATTGAGGGAGTCCTCGTGAAAAATGACAAGGTCATTGTTAATGCATCTCGACAGTTGAAGACTCATTAGCAGAACTATCATACGCATGATCTGAAGCTGAATGTGGTTATTTTTTCTGATGATATGGAGGTACTTTTTCATGGGGATAAAAGTGATATATACACATACCATCAATTTATAATGTTTGTTTTCACACAAAAGGAATTGAAAATGAGAAAAAAGAGATGTTCGGAACTTATTAAAGACTATTATTGTTTAATTCATTGTCTTACCGGAAGATAAAACAAACTTTTTGATGAATAAAGCTGGAAAGACCCAGATGATCTGTCAACGATGAGGATTCAAATATATCATTTAATCAATGACCTAGTAAAGATGAAAATGGGAATAATAATGTAAGGGACTTCATCAACCCTAAACAAAATGATTTCTCAAACATCATTGCTTGAGAAGATCAAGAAGTCATAGAAATGATATCCTTTTCTACATAGGAAATACGAGGCTTTGAAGGATTGGAAGTTTTCTGAGTTCTATACTGATCTAGAAGGTCTACTAAATTTTTTTATAAGTCTATGTGTTAAATATATTCTAGAAATAAAGAAGGAGATGATGGATTATTCTCATAGCTCTTCATTTTCTATACATCCTAGAAGCACAAAAATGTATAGGGACCGTCCTTATCATTATTGGTGGGATGATACTAAAAGGGAGATTTGCTGACTATACTACGAGGTGCTTGGTATGTTTTCCAGTGAAGGCAGAGAAAAATTTTATAAAGGGGTATTGAAACAACTACCCATACCAACATGGAAGTGTGACAATATCACAATGTACTTAACCATTGGTCTCCCAAGAACATCCAAAGGAAACAATGTGAAATGGGTTATTTTGGATCTTCTCACCCTTACTACCCATTTTATCTCCATTCGGGAAGATTTATCTCTTGATCAACTTTCTAGGATTTACATGAAGGATATGGTAAGGCTACATGGACTTCCACTTCCTATCATATCAAATAATGACCCATGGTTCACATCAAAATTCTGGGGAAGTCTTCTATATACACTGTGCACAGAATTGAATTTCAGTATGGCATATCACCCCCTAAACTGATGGACAATTTGAATGGACTATTCAAGCCCTAGAGGACATGATGAGAACATAATCAATAGAATTTAAAGGATGATGGGATCAATATCTCCCTTTACTTTAGTTCTCATACAATAATAGCTTCCACTAGTGCATTCAAATGGCGCCCTACAAAGATCTATATAGGAATCTATGAAGGAATCCTACTTGTTGGGATGAAGCTGCTGGGAGAAAGCTTCTCCATGCCATCCAGCAACGTAATATGGCTTCTCAGAGTCGAAAAAAGAGCAATTCTGAAAACCATAATAGAGACATGGAGTTTTATTTTGGTGAAATGGTATTTCATTGAATTCCACCTTATAAGAGATTCACATGGTTTTGGAAGAAAGGGAAGCTCAACCTATGTACATTGGCCCCCATGAAATCCTTCATCGCATAAGAGCAATTGAATATCGACTTGCACTCCCTCTAAATATATCAACGGTTCATGATTTTTTCCACGTATCCCTCTTGAGGAATTATATTCGTGACAATTCACATCTACTAAATCCAATGGTGGTACAACTGGAACATGACCTCTCATGTAAGGAGAACATAGTGGAGATGTTGGATAATAGAGACAAGGTTATACGCAATAGGACTACCCCCTTCTTATGATGTTGTGGAGGAACCAAAAATAGATAAAATTCACTTGGGAACAAGAGGAGTCTATGAGGCTGAAGTACCCACACCTTTTCTCTTCTTAGGATATGAGTATAATTTCAGGGAAGAATTTTCTTAGGGGGGGGAATGTAACTACTTGAGCATTTTAATAATATTTATTTCCTAAATTTTTGTGTTATATTATATTATAATCAACAAAACTATATCATTTTATTAATGGAGTGAGTATAACTAAATGAGACCATTGGGTAATGATTGTTAAATCATCATTGGTCAATATGACCATTAGAAACTAAATTCTTAATGTTATGATTATTGTTTATAAATAAAATTGATCATTGTTAATTAATATAGAAAGAATATTTGATAGCCTCGTCTAGTATAGTCAGGCCTTATGAAGCCCAACATTCAAAGCTTGGGAATGAGGTTGCCTCACTAGGCTTTATTGTGGACCAAGCCTAAGAAAAACATTAACATATGAAGCTTGAACATAATATCTTAAGGGAGACGTTTAAGATGAGAGAAATCACCACTCATGAAATGTTTTTTGAGCCTCCCCATGATTCAATCACCATAGCACACCTTACTCTTAGGTCCAATGGAGGTTTATTAGGGGCTAGGTAGTTACGCCTTAGATTTTATATTGTAATCCCTTCGTATAAATAATATTTCCATTTCTTATTATGGTAAAATTTGTGATTATCAAATGTCTGAAAAAATACATGATGAATATTTTTGTTGAATTTTGGAAAAGGAGTATTTTAAAATATTCATGTAAGCATTAAATTTTTAATAATGTGAAATTATTTTCAAAAAATGATCTTATGCTCTCATGATCAGTAATAAATTTAGAGTCTAATAAGAACGACATAATTGATATTTAATAGTAATGTATGAATTGTAATATTACCTCTATGAATAGTAATGAATTTTAAATCGTCCAAAAAATAGAATCTTCACCCTTGAATTTATAAATACAATTTACAAATCATAAAAGTGAAAAAATTATCATAGAATATGTTTTGGTATTTTTCTATGACATAAATATTATATTTACATTTTTATAATTAGTTAATTAATTTAAAATGGAAATTTATTTTCATAAAATGTAATCATCGATTTTTTATTTATTATCTTATGGTTATACGATAATTTTATGGGAGCTTGATTACTTTTTCAATGTGTTACAAAACAAGTTATATCATTGGAGTTATTTTTTTTAATAATATTTAATTTATTTAAAAATTATATTAAATTTTTTTATAAAATTGTTTTCATAAAATGGAGATCATTTTTTAATTTAGAGCATTGATATTAGGTTAGGGTGAAATTATGATATTTTTATTAAATGTTTTGTTTCTCAGGGAATAATAAAATTGAAGTTTTGGGATTCAGTGTGATCAATGACATCTTAAATGATGTAAAAATGATGTAATCATTATTGTCCACTTGTGAATAGTATGATATTATAAATGGTGTCCCATGTGTCCAATACCTTGTGAAAATACCATCGTCAAGCCCATGGTTTTCAAATACCACTAATGAGTCGTCCCTTGGAAACTAATTAAATTTTACCTCAATTTTTCTATAAAAACCATGCCAACCCCTCATTCCATTCATTAAAAATCCTCCTTAACGTAGATTAGGTCCTTTTACCTCCAAAAGAGTCCTCTAAATAATCCCTCAGGCCCCACTAGGTCCCAACCATCATGATTTCGAAGTCACTCTTCAAGGAAAACAAATATTTTCACCATCCTCTTTTATGTCCTGACTTCATTTATGTTATATCTTCTAGTTTCCATATTTTTATGTAGTGGAATATTTTTATATATTCCTATTACTTTACATTCTAATTACTATTGATTAAAGACCCTTTCCATTATCATAAATTTAATTTCATATTTTTTTTGTGTTGTTGTTAGGCTGCTAAATTTTCGTAAAAGAAATCGCATTTTCTCTCTATATTCAAGATTCCATTTCATGTGGTATGTCATTCAAATAACCACACCAAGATCATATTTATATTTTATTATTTTCCTATATTGTAAAATGCTTCATTTATGGATGGTATTCCCTTTTACCCTCCATTTTTATTGTTTCTAATAACCATGTTATGTACCCGTTATGCTGGAGAATTTTCGTCTCAAAATATCCCTCTTTTTCTCATGAAATTATCTCATATTATTTCTGTGAATAACCAAATATATTTTAATTTCTAGGTTTATTCCAAAATATATAAAATTGATCTCTTTTATTATTTAATTGTCATACATATTACCCTCAATACAATTCCATGGGTTATAAATGACATAATGATCATATTTTTAAGCACTTTTATGGTGTCACGATTTTGAAGTGAACCCCATTTATTTTACTCTCTCTGGGGTTTTTATGAAATTTATGATTATGATATATGTGGATAAAATAATAATTAATACATATTAAGGGATATCTCTAATATATCTTCAATTAAATGGGTAAAAAATTAATCTCTAGAGGTGAAAAGTTTCACGATGCCTTGGGGAATAACCTTGGTAATGTTTTATGACACCTTTGGGATTAACCTTAGTGGTATATTCATGAATGTATAAATGAAATTGTGTAGCCACAAATTCAATTTATGATTAATGTTATTTTATTAAGATATGGCCCTTCTTATATTTCTGATATCTTTATATTTTTTTATCAAGTTCTTATTGATATCACATTTAAACTGATTCCCTTGTTTACCCTTACTGGGCCTTCCACTCACCCTTTCCATTAGTAAATTTCTCTATGTTATGATATGCAGTAATTTTACAAAGGATGAACTTTTGATGAACCCTTAAAAGTTGTTTAGAATAATTTTTAGGTTTTTTCAGGTATTATGTTCTAGATTTCAAAGACACTAGACATTAAAGATCCTATGTATTTAAAATGTAATGAAAAGATATGTAATAAAAAGGCGGGATATCATACCACATATAAAATGTAATTATAAAAATCATTTTTTGTGTCTTGTGAATTTCTATAACCATAAATAATCTCCTCTATATCAACATGTGCACTACTAGAGCCTCTAATATGTTTTGAATCTACAGATTAGAGTTCTTCTATGCCACTTGTCACCATATCTGCAGGTTTCAGGTTCGATTAATCTTTGAAAACGTTGTATCCATGTGGTACATGAATTATTCCAAATACCAACATGAAAGGATTCAACCAATTACTATGGATCTACATATTGTTTTACACTACCTCCATCACATCTAGATCATGTCAATGATTATGAATCACATATATAGTATTAATCCATTTCTCATAAGAATGGTTGCATAATCTAAGATCATCGTGAATTTTTTGAATCATGGACCAAAAGGAAATGTACATGATGAACACATTATTAATGGACGGAAAATTAAAAAATTGAAAAGAAGGGGAATGAAACACTTCCATTGTTTATTTTTTTTTATGTTTTCTTATAACAAAATGGTAGTAAATGACGGATGATAAACAAACATAAAAAAATAAATTCTGTCCAATTAAATCTACCAATGACATGTGGATAAAGTTTAGTTTGTAAAATTTACAAACATTAATGAAGGATTAATAAAAGGATGAAATTGGAAATAAAAACATCCTACCTGGATTTTGGATCGATCGTTGATGAAGCATACTTAATTTCCCTTTATTGACGAGATTCCCCAACTATGCAGGCATGATTATCCATGATTCATTGTAACCCTCCCAGAACACTCTCCTCCAATGATGTCTGGGTCTCCATGGATTATCGGATAACCATGGGAAAATTTCCATAACAATGATATATATAGGGAGTATGTCATTATACTGAGGAAAAATAAACCAAAATTATCATTTATTTTATTTTATCTATTTCTTAACCACAACAATAATGATAAAAATGACCCTATAGTGGCCAATAATATGACATGTATAAAGTAAATATTATAGTATTGTTTTACTTGTTCCCCCATATTTCAGATCGAGAATTTATTTTGGGATTTTTTGTATGAAAACCACACACATGTGCTATTAAATTTTTTATTATGTTTCAATCATTTGTTCTGGAACCTTTGGCATCATAATTTAACACCATCACCACACATGCCTGCAAAAATAATCTAATTAATATCTTAAAATAATACATGGAAAATATTAGATGTTACCGTAATAACAAGGTAAATAAAGAATATGAAATTTTAATTTTTAATATTATTCATGAATTTAATATTAATTTTACTTCAATGGGGATTTTATGTTTGATAGTGTACTCAACATGCAACAATGAGTTTTTTTGAAATCTTATGTTGCATACAACGTTTAATTATACTAAAAAATAATTATATAATATTATTATTTTAAAATGGTAGTTAACTCGTAGCCATTTTATTGGAGATAATGAACATAAATAACAGAAATATGATTATACATGTTTTATAATTTTTTTTTCATTATTCAGTATAAGATAGATGCCTCAAATATGAATGAATCCAATTTGAAGCTTAAACACTCTAATATTCATTAAAAGGTTGATTTACCATCTTTTGATGGTGTACCCTTTTTAAATTTAGTTTTTTCACTTTTATATGTTATATTTGACTAAATAATATTCTTTTTTATAATTGGGACATCAAAATTTACTTTGGATGAAATTTTGGTATTTTTCTGATAATGTTCATTTTTATGAATACTAGAGAACACTGTATTTTAATTCGAAACTTCTTTGTAATATAATTTGTTTATATGGTAAAATTATATTTATAAACGGTATTAATGTGTATTTATATTATATTTTTTCTATTTATTTCCAAATTGGTCATTGAAAGTAATTTCACATTGAAATTGGACATAAACAAGTATCAATCTTTTGATAGATATTATTTCATAAAAACGAGCTTTTTTGTTTTGACAATTAGAATTAATATTAATTAAATTTATGTAAGTTTTTTGTTTTGAATTTGGAAAAATTTATTCTATATTTGGAATCAATATGTCCAAATTTTTTAAATAGGTGACTTTTTTAGACATTAATAATATTTACTTCCATAAATATTTTATTTACCATGTCAAATGGTAAATTTGGAAAATAAGGGTTGAAATAATAATATACTATTATTAAATTAACCTTATAGTTTTCCTAATAATATATGATGATACTTTTTGAAAAATGGGAATACATGGGTAGATTTTGGGTCCACATAGAGCCACTTGGGAATGATAATGCCACTTTATATTAATTAATTTAAAGTAAAGACAAAAATGACAAAAAAAATATCTTTTTGTAAATAAATTTTTACATGGGGTTATATAAGTTATCTATTAGACTATAAGTATTTATGTTTAATATAAAAATATTTCATTCATCATTGTATTTTATTTTTATTTTTTAGGAATCAAATAAATAAAATTATTTATGACACAATGATGATGTATTAATTACCGTTTTAACGAATGATTTAAAGCAATGAGATTATAAAAATCAAAACATATATCCAAAACATGTCCAATTATTATATGATGATTTTATTTCTTAAAATAGTCATCTTATATTTCAATTTAATGAGTTTTTTGTCCTTTTGAAATATAGAATCATTTTATAATAAAATAGGGTTTTCAAACTTTCCAAAAGAGCCACTCATCCCCTTATAAAAAGCCATCACCTCTAACCCATTACTCACAAATATAAAGCCACATGGATTGTCCAAACTCTTCCAAATTAATCTCCCTAAATACCCATATTCCTCTTATAAACCTTCCCATAGGTAGAAGTTATTTCATGTAAACATTTTGGTTCAAACCAAATGGAGATACATGATTTAAACGTAACATCTTCTCTTGAGTTTTTTATCATTTATTTTACTTCTCTAAGCCCCTAAAATTGCATTATTACATTATATTATAAAAAAAACAGTATCCTAAAAATACTAGGTTGTTGTTATGAGAATAATTTTAACTAAACATACACACATTTCCATCTAATTGATATGAACATATTTTTTCTATGGACGACTAACTACTGCCTCACAAAATGATGATTATTAAATATTCTTTGACCACCTTTAATTATGGCCATTATGGTTTATATTTTATTATATATGATAAATATTATTTTTATAAATATTATATTTTTAATCTAATTTAGATCAAAGCTCAATTCTTTTCATGTTGTATAAATACAATAATTTCATTTGAGGAAGTGCAGACAACCACCCCTCAAAGTGATATGACTCGTTCAAACCATAAATGGAACATATAAATGATGGTGTTAATGAAATCACGTAAAGTATATAAAATATTGTATTATACTGTAATAATAATATACCTATGTATCATATTGTTTTAATTTATTTAAAAATGAAAAAATGCTATGAAGGTAGCGTTCATGCATACATAAAACATACCATCTCCATGAATGGTGAATTTCATTTCTTTTGTAAAAATGTTATAGAATATTTAAAATACAAATATAATGTATATATATCTGATATATATTATAGAAATATTATTAATAACATTATGGATATAATTTAAATTTGACCTCATGGAAAAATTGTAATTATAACCTGTTCATTTTTAACTCAAATTTTGAACATCAACAAAATTTCTAATATGAACTCAAATAATTAACTAATTATTACTGAAAGGTAATAAGTGATATAAAAGGAATAATAAAAATTAAAAATGATATAAATAAATTATATATTAACTTATTATTACTATTCTGGAATAAAATGTATGAAATGAGTCATGTCAGACCTGAGGTAAGGGAACTTCTTCACCCAATTATCATTCTTCGGGTTGAACTTATACTTCTTAATTATGACATGCAATACATATTATTGAATGACATAAGATTTTATTTCAATGAATATAAACTTATATTGGGTGAATTTATATTTTTCACACATAATTATGTCATGGATTTATCCATTATTTAACGATACGATCCTTATAAGGGAACCTTTCACCATCCTCTTTTAGTCAAATACTTATTTTATGTTATGTCTTTTAGGTTCCATTATCTTATGTTCGGATATGTTCATGAATATCTTTATTACTATAAATTTTATGTCCAAATGATGAGATAACCATTTTTCTCTCATCAACTAATTTTCTGAATTTTACTGTTATGCCGTTAGGTTGCCAAATTTTAGTAAGGGACTATGTCGCAATCTCCTTTAATTTTAGGAATATCTTGATATTGTGAACCTTTATTATCCAATAAGATGTTTATACTGCCCATTGACATATTATATCATTAATCTCCTTATTCTCATGATATTATTTGTTTTGATTAATGTAATTATTCAATTATTTTTATTAAACTATTTTTTATTTGGTAATGGTCTCTTCACCTAAAACATTGTTTTAAAAGTTTTATAGATTTAATCTTAAAAAACATTCTCATTAATGTCGGCATTTTCAAAATGGTTTTATGAATTTACTTATATGTATATTATTTGTTTAAAATTTTAACCACTTAAAATATTTCAAAGTTGTATGGGACACTTTGAATAAAAAATCTACTCATTAAATGTTTTAAATTGATTTTAAAATTGATTGGATATGTCAATATCTTTAAATGTTATATTTTGATTAGAATGTTGAAATGTTTTCTTTCATTTATGTTTGATTTATGTGTTATGAATATTTTATCATTCTTGGGAATTGATTACGTATGATGGTGATTTTGTGACAAACCTTGCGTGGGTGTGCATGAGATAGCCCTCTAGTGCATTGGGTAACATAATGAAGGAAAATATTAATGTTTCTCCTATGAGATTTATGGAATATATTGTGATGGGTATTGCAAATGTAACTCCCTATGTAGATGTGAAAGATAAAATGAATGTATGTTATGTATTATCATGAAATAACCTAAGGAGAAGAAAAGTAATTTTTTCAGAGGTAGTTGATATTATTTCATCTTCAAAAGCACAAAAATAAACAATCCACCTAAATAATTATATTTTATCACAATAATTTAAAAAATGGTGTAACATAAAACCATAAACCCCATTTAGTATTTTTTAGATGAAATATAAATTATCATGAGGGAAAAATATATTTTATTTAATTTATATGTTTATTTTTATGCACATCATTAAATATTATTTGTTCATGCCATAATAGAAGTATCAATGAAGATAAATTGAGAAAAAAACCCCAACCTTTAGTATCGACATACTTTAAAAAAACTCAGAAATATTTTATAATAAATAAATTATTATTGTTATTTTATAATATTACTATTATTATGTTTTTAATACCATATATGACTTAATTATGTAATTTTATTACCAATTTATCAATAATTCCATTTTAAAGTCATTATTGGAATAATAACTGCATTTTTTTCATATATGTTTTTGTTTAGTATTTTAGGTCCTTTTTTTGATCCAGGACCCATAATAAATATATCAATAACTATTTAATACATATAATATATTGTTATTATATATTTAAATAGAGTACTCTATGATATTTATATATAGTTAATGAAAAACAAAAATCATGGAAATTGTAGGCCATACATCGAAATGAATTTTTTTTACATTTTTAACATATGAAACATAAAAACAGTAAATAATAATTTACATTTATATTATAATTAATTTTTATATATATCAAAAATATTTATTAATCGTATCCTTATTATTTTCCATGAAATTATTCATTGAAAAATGACCATATCGCCTCATGAGGTCGTATTCCTCTATACACACGAACAACATTATCGTACCCCCCATGGAATGGAATGTAAGAGGGTATATATAGTATATTTATAAATAAGTTATAATTATTTCAAAATTATAAGATATATTCATCAATTTTTCCATATTAAAATCAATGTAATAGGGTTGTGAAAAACTTATCACACTGATTTGTGAGACGGTTATCCTCAATAAACGTGAGGGACCTTATTGTTTTCCAATTTGTAGGTGGGTAAGAAGTTAGATGTTGTATTATAATTTAAGATATATAATAATTAAATATATATATATATATAAAAAATTAATAAATCATTATATCCATCCATGATAGGTGGTGTCATAAAATAATTAACATCGATTTGTGATGCAATAGTTCATTGGACACATGATCAATGAATTCATTCAGCATTGAATGGAAGAGGATATGGATATATGTTATTAAATTAAAAATAAAATATATTTATAAGTGAGATAATATATTAATTTTATCATTACAATGGAAAAATAGTTGATGTATGTATCGTAATATGTAAATAAAAAACGTATAGTTCAAATCGTTACCTCTTCTTTGGACAACCCAGTTTCTGGTAACCTAGTTCCTTCCTAGATTTATTTTCGAACTCACCAAGGACTAAATTTTATTATAAGGGGATTAATGGATATATTTTTTAATTTAATTTCCAATCCACATGGTTTTGGAGGTTTCAAGTGGAGTGAATAGGGTGTGTCCTTTTATAAGTGGGGGCGAGGGAACACATGGAATATTTGAAATGAATAGTTTGTACAAATATATATTCACATAAATATAGGATATATAATTGTTAAAAATTGTATTTTTCAGTTCTAAGGTATAAATATGTCTATAATATTTGTTTTTTACATTTATCTATGTCATTTTATTTATTATTTTTTTATTTTATCTATTCATAAACATGTTAAAACCTAAACCTCGGTAAGTAATTTTTACTATTTATTTCTATTTATTTTGACCAAAAACTATGTGAAAATTATTATATAACATAAATTATTATTATTAAAAATATCCATTCCATTTTAAAAAATTCAATTCATGTAATTATCAATATTTAAATTGACATTATTCTTGTATATGTTAGGAGAGAGAGAGTTTCCAATGAAAAAATGGTCAAATTATTAAAAAGTACTTATATAAAAAATCAATATGAGATAGAGAAAAATGAAATAAACTGTACAAATAAATATAAAGTTTACATTATATTTATTTCTTGAATATTTTAATCAATGAATATATTTATAAATACTTTTAATGAAAAATAATTTTTTATTAAAATTAACATTTTCCTCTATTCAATGAAAAATTATTCATTCCCAAAAATTATATGAAATTCATTTCTTTGATAATATGAATTTAAAAATAAATAAATTTTGTAATTTTTTTTTCTAAAGGTGAAAAAATAACTTTAAATTATTTTCCACATATGCATCGAAACTGGTTTTTAGAAACATATAGTTTTTAAGTGTAGCATTGGATTTTTTCTAATATCATTTACTGAAAACACATAAGATAAATTATTAAACTTTTCTTGAATATTTAATTTATAAATTTCATTAAATTAATACACCAGTAGTTAATATTTTAACATATCTAGGAAATTCACATTTTTGTATTCAAAAATTAATTCTATGAAAATGATTTTATTTATTTTCAAGTGGTTCTTATTTTAATTTCTAATTAATTAGTCATTATAGTATTAATATTATATATTTTTTGATCTATATATTTTCAAAATTTAATAAATATATTACAAAACCACTAATATATTATCTAAGAGATAAATTTTATTATAAATAATAATATTTTATCACTTTTTCACGTTTTGTTAAAACTCATTGTTTCGTGTAGTGCAAGAAATCTAAGAAATTAATTTTATTAAAAAAATTATTGAAAATTAATTTGTTACACATATAATAAATAATCAATAATATCACTATATATAAAATGAGTAACTCATACTCAAACTAACATACAATTTTAAGGTTTTAAATCATATATACCCCAAATAATGAATATCTACATCTCACTTCCCCATAATGGAAATGAAAACCAATGAATCCATTTTCCAAGAAAATCATCCTAAATCACCTTAAAAGGAACAAGCCTTAACTAGTTTATTTTTCAATTTATTCAATAGTTTATGAGAAACTTAAAAATCACATTAAAAAATAATTCATAACATATATTAAAATTTCAAACCATATTCTTAATAAAGTGCACCTAATATCCTAACCAACCCACAATAGGTTTCTCCCATGAAATATCGGTATAATTGAAATAATAAAGTATCCTGTAAATAACATTAAATGCATAAATTTTATATTTAAATAAATTAATATTTTTTTAATATGTTATTTAAGTGTACCACTAGATAATTTATAATTCATAATTTAATTAAAAATATAAATTTCTGAATCCTTACATGAAAATTATCTATTATTATAATAATTTCCATGAAATATTTTTTATTTCATCACAATTATATGTCATAATTAATATAATTATATTTCAAAATCACTGATGAAAATTATTAGTTCCTAAGAAAAATATTCCATAAAAACATTTATTACAAAAAATATTTTTTACTCACACATTGTCATAAAAATGTTTGTTATAAAAATAAAACTACTAGGATTCATGAATAAATTCCTTCGTAGAGCAAAAAAAATTATAAGAATAAATTCTCTTTAAAAAATAATCAATTTTTTTTAACAAGTAAATTATATCAATGAACCACAATGACCCCAATACCATAACATTGTTAATGTAATCTTATACCTTAAGGGAATTCATGAATATGATGGTTTGTTTTCATATCTTGGTGTAATGAATAATATCTCTATCAACAGTGTCCCTAAAAAGTAAGGGAATAAATATAATTATCCAATTTTATTTTATAATTACCTATAAAGGGTCACCCTAACAGGGGCTGAGTCAGCGACTCTACATTAAAACCGCAATTCCTCCCCATTTTTCAAAGTATATCAAAAAGTGGAAAGAGCCTATAACCAACATTAGAATTATTATATTCTCAATATCACAATGTAAAATCATAATGAATAGATAAAAATTCATGTAAAATAAATAAGAGTTTATAATTCAATCATATTAAAAGGATACCCATATAATGAAATATAATACCTAGGTTATAATAAAATATTCTCAGGTTGATTTTACTTACATACACAAAAATAGATTTTCCACTAGTTTTATTAACTAAAATGTAAATTAGAAAATAAAATTTAATGGACACAAGGCCATTACCTAGCTCCAGTGATTTTACCATCTGCAAAACAATCAACCTCCTCAATCCTAACACCCTATATAGCTGATGAAATATGTTTTGAAAAACCTATGATATGGATGTCCACCTATTTATACTCATATGGTTTGAGAATAAAACACAATAAAACCCACAATAATAGTTCCTAAAATATATTCCACAATATATAATGTGTATGTATGTATGATAAAATATAAAAATAACTTAAATCACCTAAAAATTAATGTTGGATTCTTCTTTCCAAATAGGGACATTAAAACACATATAAATATTAATTTTAGATTCTTCTATTGTATGAAAAATATACTAGTGGTAGGGGTCCCCCAAACTACCTGCAATTTTTCACATGCATTCCCACATCATGTCCTCTATAACCTCAAAGGTCCGCTCAGTTTGGTCATCAGTCTGTGGGTGAAATGTTGTGCAGAACCATAACTAGTTTCATAATATCTCCTATAATCCAATATATAATTGGGGTTTAAAGTGAGCATAATTATTAGAGAAAATCCTAAATATTAAAACATAGATTCAACATATCATCTTCATGTAGAGGTGTCTTATGCACTCTACATAACCGTTTTCTTTGAAAGCTAGGAAGTGGGCCGACTTAGTGATTCTGTCAAAGATCACCCAGATGGAATCTTGTTCTCTGGACGTATGTAGTAATCCCATCACATAGTCCATAGATACAGCATAATAGTACCATTATAGAACCCCAATGGGTTGAGCTAAACCCATTTGAACTAAGTTCTCATTATTATTATATTTTTTTAAATTAAGGCACCGATAAACACACTCTGAAACATATTTATTCATCCATGGAAGCAATAAAAAATGTTGAAATTCTGGGTACATCTTTTCCAAAACTGGATGTACCTCACAATAGAATGAATTAAAATCCCCAAAAAACATTCCCTACAATGTCACGGGTAACATTACACATCTTATAAAGAGAATGATGTGCTCCCCTCATTTCAAATATCCATTAGGATCATGCCCTATAGGCATCTGACCATGTAGGGTCTCACAATAAGTATCCACAAGCAATTCATCTGTAATATTCTGTATAACTGGAGGTGTGAAAACCATCAACTATAGGTACACTACTACGTTTCCAACCAAAAATAATTATTGTAAAGAATCCAACTAATATGAAACCTCTTTAACAAACTATTAACTAGATTTAATTATCGGACTATCATCCACCATGATCCACTTCATATGAGTATAGAAAATCTCAAAGACATAGGCCTGGAAGAACTCTATCCTTTTCATCTATCTCATGTCATTATCCACCTAGAAGAATATATACACGAGACTTTTATAAAAATAGTAGAAGACAAACTCTTCACTCATCAGGCTATGTCACCACATATTTAAAACCAATCTTCTAATACTAACTCAATATCATGTGTCAAATAATAGTTCTCATGTAGTATCAAATAGAATGAACTATAGTCAATCAATTCATTCCTCTTCATCAGGATACAACCAAGCCCTACACCTGATTCCTCATATAATACCATGTTTTTGAAACCTTAAATGGAAAATTCATGTTGGGAGTCCACATCATACACTACCTCATATCCTAAAAGAACTAAGAGAAATTTGTCATCCACATGAAGGGGTTCCCCTTATATTCCAAAGCTCTCATGAGTGCATCCACTTATGAGAATTTAGGTACCAACAAATGATAGTACGATTTCAGTGTAAGTAATATCACCCCTTCGGTAACACTCATGGGTGGATCTGAAGCAAGAACTACCTCAACCATTTCAAGATCCACTAAAACAGCAGTTTATGAGATGGGTCTCCTAGTAAATTTTCCTATATAATCCATAACTGAATCGTTGAGAGTTTTTTGTACGGATGTTTCTCTCGAATAGTGTTCAAGACTATCCTCATGTGTCTCATGTGCTCATCCTCAAACGTCGAATACACTATGTTGTCATTAATAAATACCACCATGAACTAGTGGAAGTAAGTCCAAATTATCTATTTCATGATTTCGATAGAAAATATTGTGATGTTCATCATTAAAAAAGAATCATCAATTATAAATAGTGATTGTAACAATATATGATGTGCTTCTTCTGTATATCCTCATCCCTTACTAGTTTCTTGTTGTAGCATGATCTGAGGTCAATCTCTGAGAACAATATTTCCCACTTCAAATGAAAAAATAGTTCATTGATCCTTGATATTGGAAACTTATTCTTCATGTTCACCTAGTTTTAGATCAATTAATCGACACATAACCTCATGATCCAGTATTCCGTCATTGAAAAAAACTGGGGCTACCCATGGTAAAATAAAACCCGACCACAATAAGCCCTTCTGATACAATCTTCCAACTATACCTTCATCTATCAAATAACTATAGGACTCATCGAATATTTAGGTGTAGATATCAATATCGTCTTAGGGTGTAAGAAATGTAGAATTAATATCTTTTGGGGGAGGTAATCCTGGAACCTCATAATGAAAGGCGTCCTCACACAATGCCACTACTACAAGATACTGAAGACCCATAAAATCCACATCAATGTGGGATAGGATATCGAAATTAGGAGTAATTCTCTAAACCCTATTATGTTTGAGTCCTTCTAATGTTTTATTGAACAGTCTCTTCCACAAACAATGGAAAACATTTTCCCATCACATTAGACACACAACACTCATTACCAAAAATAGTTTATTTGATCCTAAACTATGTATGAATTTTCCATCCCCAAAATGAAGTTCTAATTATTTGACACCACTAACATGATATCCTAAAAACATTTGTTTCCCCCAAGAGTCAGGTCACTCTATATGCACTGGTGTGTGATCATCGAGTCTACTATAGTATGATTCTACAAGCATAACATTCAAGTTAATAATTCAACGAGAATATACTAATACCAAAAAAGATTAGAGGAATGAAAAGAATGGTTAAATCTTATGTTATTCAATAAAATAAATACGGTATAATAATAATAGATCGTACCGTATAAATTTCATGGATCCTTGGGGTTACAGTTTTCTATAGCCTAGAGTAGGCCTCATCCATGTCCACTAGCTTCCTGGGCCTGGCATGGACCACCTGGGGGTTGTTGTGGTAATAGGTCAAACCTAATACCAAATATCGCTTCTCTATCATCCACTATGCCACATATGATATCATGTGGACCACCCTTATCTTGTTTCTATCTGTATGTAGGTTTCCCCTCGACTGTCACTTGATCAGGTGTATGATTGGGCGGGGAATCTCATAGAAGATGTCCTTGACTATTAGATGAGAAAAAACATCAGTTCCCTGGAAAATTGAATCCAACTAGATATCCCTACACCGCTGAACATGAGTCATAGGATATCCTAATAGTGTTGCTGGCCGACATGGATCCCTATGGCTGTCTTTTAATAAAATATTCCATGGTCTCAACTACTAGGTGTCTGATGCCAACTCCCATTGATCGCGTGTTCTCTACTTCAAAACATTCCACTACCATGACTCACTCAAGTACCGTCACTTAGGTATAAATTCTACTGGGAGAACTAATTCCTTGATTTCCTGGTATAAGCCCTGATTGAAGAATAACCCCTGAAGAATTGGCCTTGTACCATTTCTAGGGAGTATCTTAAAATATCAGCAAACATCACTAAATAATATTCTATAGTCATTTATCCCTATTACATATTTAGGAGCTCCTGTATGTATACAGATAACTGTATGTCTTGGAAGTAATCCACTTTGATAAGATTCTAAAATTATATCTTGGAGAGAGTTTTTTCGTTATGTGAATTTGTCACCAAGCTACACCGTCACCCTACAGTGCACTAAAGAAGACTAGGGGCAAGGACTTCCAATTCATGGGAAGGAATCATCACAAGGAAAAAAACAAGGGTGTACCTCTAGACAATCCTCTTCCATTTTGGGGTATCTATCATCGAAAAAAGTTGTATACTCCTATGAAATTGAAGCATTTCATTAATCCTTGGTGCATCATGAAATAATAGGGATAGTAGAAGCTGATTCTTTACGGGCCATAATAGATCTGGTTAACGACCCATTGGTTCTATCTCTGGTACATGCTGTCACACTGACCCCACATCACTTGGGGATCATCCTCATGATACTATGGTGGTATCCCGGATGGCTATCTAGCTGCAATCATCCTAAAATAAAAGAAGACCTTCCATAAAAAATTGTGTTTATTTATGGAGCTGACTCAAGATGGAAATGGAAGAAACAACCATTCAAATATGATTCACGTACCATTTTTCCAATGAAAATAGTGTCATTATATACCAAGTTAAAAAGTAGTTTTTTAGTGTCACGGTGTATGGATATGTCATCGACCGCACCAACACTACAGTCCCTGTCCTTAAAGCAGAATTCAAAATACATAACACTATTACCCCAAACCAACCTCACATACTACATGTCATTAAATTTATCTAACCATCTCTAATAACACTAATTCATGGATTATCCTAGATGGGCCCATACCGTGACTTCCCCAAGCCTTCCTACAATAGGCTAAGGCCTAGTGGATAGCACCGAGTAGGCATTTACCACAAATGTGAGGTATTAGAGTGATGTACATGTACACACACACACATCTCCAAGAAAAAAAAATTAATCTAAAATGTAAAAAAGGTTCATACAGTGCATGTATAAAACTATGATCCCACATCTAAAGTACAAAAGTATGTAATGGAAAAGTAAACTAGGACATATATAGGCCCCCAACAATAGTGTGTACTCATGTCCAAATTAAACTGAAATGAGTCCATCATTATCTAAGGGTGAAGAATATGTCATGGTATACACCCAATAATCACCTCTATATTCCCATATCTATATATTCTCCACCTACTCCTGGTACACCGAGGGCACGACCAAAATGGAAGCAATATTCACAAGACATGGCACAACATTGAAAATCCCGTGCATGAGTTAGAATAAAAATACTCATTAGGACACTCTTAAAACCCTAAAAACGAATCACCATGTATATTTAGCTCAATAAAAGATGTAACACTATACAAAAAATACAATATGTCAGAATACGTCTCCCAGATATACTGAAGAGATACATCATGACATCAGGCTATCATAACCTTCTGCCAGCCACAATATCCTTCCCAAAGCACTCTCATTGTGAGAGAACTGACACCACGAGTCATGATATCATCAGATACACTGAAGAAAGAGGTCTATCTCATTTGGCCCTTACCAAAGAGAATACAATGGTTGGAGAAAACTATGATATATAGAGATGGGGTAATTCCCTAGACAAGTTTAGGACTCCACTAACTCAATGTGGATAAACACTCTATCTGGGGGATAATACATATGAAATTCCATAAATCATACAAAATCATCCCTACAGGTTGGGGATTATCGCCTGACTATTAGAGTTCATTATAATTCTATAATCTATACTAGTGACGATGGAGGATCACACCCCAATATAGGTAAGGGATTCCACAACTCTATCAACGAATCGACCTCTAGTGGAGATCACCATTTCAGGATGTTGATGTAACGAATCATTGTATAAAAAAATAATGGGAAAAGGGAACACACTTAACCTATACTGGTCCAAACTAGTAAAACAAAGAGCCTCTAGAAATCTTGGTTGGAGTACACAAAAGTCCCTGTGGGTATACAATGTGTCTTGTTATCTGGGGTCATTCCCATGTGTAAATCTTCACATAGAATGTAGTCCCCACATACACAGCTTGTAGGATGAGTACAAAACATATAAGGACTGATAATTCACATCATATTTCACTTGTCTGAGTCTGTGTACTAAACTCGTGTTCATGTACTTGTCTGTGTGCAACAAAGACATGTATGTATCCATGTAAATAGAGTGATATAAGTCTTTTTTCTATTACCCATGTTTGTGTACTATTTATAGTACCCACCAATTCTTCTGGGGTGGGTAACATGCTATGTGATTGGGGTCAAATGTAGTGTGATCCCAAAAATCGGCTGGAACGCTAACGCTAGTTCCATGAGGTCCCACACGACATGTAATTATGAAATAAATGTTGTGTTTCTAAGGAAATTCGATATGATTATAGAATATCCTCTTCATAGATGCATGTCCCACAAGAACCTCTAATCTAGACAGAATATCCCTACACAGGTTCATCTATGACTTTAGTCACCAAATATATGGGTTTCATGATTTAATTTCCTCGAAAATCACCACCACCGAGCCATACGATCCGTGCAGAAAAAATGGTTCTCACAGATTCCATAAATATGATAGGATCAATATCTGATTGTCCACCACCATTGGCTCTTGTCAATCATGTCCCTGATCTTGAGTCACAGATTTAGTACCAATCTGTTGCACCAATGCGTGATCCTACAATGGTCGATCACTTGGAATTTATTGAATCATGGGCCAAAATAAAACTCCCTTGATGAAAATATTAAGAACAGATGGAGAAATAAAAAATAATTAGTGTGATTAAATATTATAAAATGTTGTTTGTATTTACTAAATTCATTATTGACGAAGGATAATCAATGAGGGATAATCAAGAAACCAAAAATAAATAAATTAAATCAAATTAAATCCTTATATGATGAAAAAATGAATTCTTACTCATTAAATTGACTTGAATTTGTCTAAAATTCAGAAAGGGTAAAATTAAGAAAAATAACCCATAACTAAGATTTTGGGTAAATCATTGATGAAGAACGATTGTGTTTTCATCATTGATAAGATCCCCCAACTCCACTAGTTTGATAATCCATGATCCATTTTTGCCCATCAAGAACACTCTCCTCCAATTGGGTCATTGGCTCTAGAGATTAGCAGCCAACCATATGCCAATTTATATAGTCATAAACTTGTAGCGGTATCATTTCTCTACACAAATGAATTTTTTTTAATTTATTTTATCAAAATCGAGGCCCTAAGATCATTTACACAAAGGACTCATGCAAAAAAATGTAAGGTCCTGCATAATGTATAGCCACTATTCTAGATTCACTGGAACCCTCATATTTCAGATATGGAAGCTCTTTTATGATTCATTTATATTTTTCCTGATGACCACACATGTGTGAAATTATATATATTTATCATTTTCAACATTTTTACAGGAACCATGGGTCTTATAATTTCACATCGTCTGAATAACCATTCTAAAAAATAATGTATATTATTTCTAAAAATTATACATGGAAAATATGAGAGATTACAGAAATTAAAATTCATAATGATGTTGTGTAATATGTTATCATTCGATTGGATACTTCATCATATCATGAATATTTTAACCACCACTGTAATTTCTTCAAAATTTGATTCAATAGCTAGATGAAAAAACTATATATAAATGAAAATGGTTGTATTCAAATTTAGGATGTACCAAATGTATAGAACTAAAATGATGCATTTCTTGATGAATATTTTTAACATAGAACACATTATGACGTTGTGTTTTCCATTTATTAAATCAAGGATCCATGACCCATATCAAAAAATCCTTATAAAATTACCACTATAGAATTAGTTGAATTGATAAAAAACTAGCGCAGTTGTGTGATAATGGATTTATACTCCATATTCTTTCACCGTGGGAATCCCCTATTCTTTTCATTAATAAGAATTATGGATCCATGAGATCGTGAATTGATTACGATGAAATCAATGTTATTAAAATAAATAAAAAGTGTTCTCTTTCTAAAATGGATGATTATTCATTCAACATCACAGAGAACAATAAATTTTAAATATTAACATTCATCATTGATATCTTCATTTGTGACTAAAATAAAGAATAAATTAAGTGGACACCATTTTCAATATCTACAAAGATATGGTATTATAATAACAAAATTTCAATTTGATAATGCAATCTATATTTTTATGTGACTAATGAAAAGGTAAATTGAGGAATATATTGAATTGTTTTGTGGTATTCATTAATGCTAACAATATGTATTATAAATGAAATGATGACTAAATGAATAACTTTTGGTTTATTCAAGACACAATAAGTTGAAGAAAATTATTTGGGAAAATTACTATGTGTGATTAATGGAATCATGATGTTTCATTTTATAGACATAGTTTCAATAACAATGGAAACTTAGTTAATCCAAAAAAGATGATGGTAGTAAATAAGTAGACAACAACAAGTAACCAAACAATGTTATTTAGTTTCATTGGATTTCAATGTAACAATATGTTATTTATTTATCATTTTTCTCTTCCTTAGATCCTACTAACCAAGAATAAATGTTTCACATTCATATTTAAAAAATATTGTCACAGATTATTTCTAGAATTGAAGATGAGATTATCCAAAAATCTGATTTTTACACTACCATCTAGAAATTATAGGTTTTGGTTTTTAATTATTTAACAATCAAGATATTTAGTTTTTTACTTATATATATTGATAAATTTATTGCCTCTGAATCAATGTACATAAAGACGTATGAAAGGAATTATCAAACCCATGATCTTGAGTTAGAAACAGTAATATATTCTTTTTATTATTTGATGAAATTATATCTCCAGTTAAATGTGTAGGATATTCATTAACCATTATAGAATAAATACATATTTTAATTAAAATGACTCAACATGAGGTAAATAAGACAGATCGTGCTTCATAAGACTTATTAGAACCCCCTAGTTGTTTTTGATTCTTCATGATTTAACTATTGGTGGATTTGGGCTGATTTTTTCAACATTTCTTCATGTAAGTGTTTCTCACTTAATTTAATTCCTTCTCTTTAGGGTTTCCTCCATCTTTAATGACATTATAAAATGTCTAGAAGTTAGGGATTGTACCTAGGTTTTTATATGGCGTCTTTTTTGGTAAAATCATGTAGTCTAGGGCTTGATTTATCTTTCTTCTGGTGAGGTTGATGTTTCACACCATGATTTAGAGTTTTTGACACAAAATAAATGTGATTAAATGTATAAGGTATTATTTATTAGTTATCTTGCTTGATTTATTAATTTTTTATTTTCCTAATATGCTTTGGGTGCTGAGAAAACATTTTGTTATAGCATTAGTTAATCATTTAGTATTAATGTTACTTTTTTTTCATGAAGTTGTTTATTTTTCTAATGTAGGTCATGCAATATATTTTGTGGTTGTTTTATAAAATTTTAAAGTGGTTTGTGTTTAGTTGAAAGGGGCTTCCAATTCTGGTAAGTTAATTATATATTTTGATTTTGCCTCAAAAGGGGTTTTTTGAATGGGATTTCTATGCAAAACCATGTTATACTTCTTGAAAGTGTTTTATAAAAATTGTAAATGGGTTATTGAGTTACACAACGTATGAAAAGGATGTTCAAGTAATTTTGGGTGGGTGTATTTTTTTAAAATGGTCCAAATTGGTGTTAAATGGATATTATGTGATTTTTAGCATCTTGTAAATGTTTTATATAATTTATTAAAGGATTTATTGAATTTTAAAAGAGTTATTAAACATGATGCGGTCTATTTTTGGGTGAGTATGATTTCAAAATAAATTTAAATGAGAAAGGGGGTTGTTGTGACTTGTGTTTGGGCTGTTTTGTGGGTGTGTGATGTGGACGTTTTATTTTCAAGTGAAAATTATATTTCATGTCTTGTGGAACTTGTTTGAGAACATGGGGAAAACTCGGTATCCTGGTAGGAGAATGTGTACTAATATGCTAGTGATATTGTAGGATTTGGACCTAGTTTGAAGTAGAATGTTTTATGATGAAAACACTAACTAAACTTTTATGATGATGATGATGATGTTGGGGGAATACTATGTTAGGTGTATGATCCGAACTATTGGGTTGTCTGCATTAGAATATATTTCTGTATAGTTACATTCATCGAGATACGAGGTACATGGGACCCACAATGAGCTTGTGGCTAGGTGTTATTTTCCAGTTTCTTGTGCCTATAATATACTTATTATTATCATCATCATACAATATGTTTGGCGGGAAAATTTAGTAGCTTTGGAATTTTATTTTAAAAGTGTTTTTTAATTAAATTTGCTCACATGAAAAATATTTTAATTTAATGTTTCATCCCTTTAAAATTCATAATAGCATCACATGTTTATAAAAACGTGCAATATTTTCATATTTTAATTTTTATCACATGGATGATTTTAGTGGTATAATCTTTATTGGAATTGGATCATAACATACTTATTCCATTGGTTGTAAGTAGACTTGGTAATTTTTGCCGCATGTTTGGGTACAACATTTGTGGCAATGTTTCGTTTTTTTAGTCGTCCATTGTGATGCAGTGTTGTAAAGAGGCATTGAGGACATTGTATCATTCCATTAGGATGTTCTTAGGCTATCCATTTTGGGTTTCTTCTATTATTATAGCCTCTGATAATTGTGCTAAATTATGTAATTATATTATAATTTTTTTAAAAGATGGTGTGTTTTAAAAAATACAGATTAGTTATATTGGATTTGATTGTTTTTTTATGTCTATAAACTCGGTTAAATTATTCAAAAATTTCATTATAGGATTCCCATGAACATGTTCCATACCATGGAGATTGGGAACATCCTTCGTGCATTTTCGGAGACTATTTCGAGTGTCAGTTTTGATGGAGACCAGATTAAAATCTTGGCAAAATGGTATCAGAGTAGGTTTGCTCTCTTTGGGACATACAATCAGGGGAAGAGTTGGGATTATATGGATTTAGGATTTTTGGGGATTTAAATTTCAATTAGAATTAGTGTTCATGGCTAGCACACCTTGTGAAATGATTCAAAACTCTATGGAAATTATGGTTTTCTCTGAGTCCTTTGGTTTTCATGGGTTGATGATGATTTGGGAAAATTAAAAGAGAGTTGGGCTAATGGTCTCCGTGAGATCGTAGGGCCTAGAAATACATGTGGATTTGGGGATAATTCACAAGAATAGTCTCTATGATAGTGAAGTGATTATCACATGGCCTATAACCATATGCTCAAGTCAACCACAAAAAATATTTTCCTTATGAATTATCTAGTTTCCTTTAGTTCTGGGATCTTGGATGATTGGTTTTAAAACCAAAATGAATTTTTTTAAAAAATATTAATGTTTTTGTGAAATGATTTACTAATAAATATTTAATGTTTTGATTTTAGAAATGGAGGAACTAAATTTTTTGAATTATTTTAAATGGAAAAGAGAGTGTTTACACCTCTTTTGAAAGAAGAAAATATGTTACAGTTTGTATTTTAAATGTTTTTCCAATAGAGTTTTTAAACTATTGAATGTTGTTTTAATAGGATGGATTGTTTTTGAGGTCATGTGTGGATGTTGGAAATAGATTTTTATTTTGTATCTAGTGATCAATTGAAATGTTTTATGATATCTTGGAATCATGTTTTAAAATTAGAAGAGTTGAGTTCCCAATTTAATAGGGATCTATGAAATTGAGTTTTTAATGAAATTAGAAGTTTTTTGAAAGGAGGTGAAATGTTTTAAAAATAATGTACATAAATTGAATGTGAGTTTTTAAAAAATAATGGGTGATCTTTTGAAATTTTTTATGAGTCATTGGAACATTGATTTAAATAAGAAGAGATGAGTATTTCAATGAATGAGTGATGATCAAATCGTGATTTTCATAAAAATAGAAGTGTTTTGAATGGGGATGAGGTATTTTGAAATTTATATGAATATAATTAAACTGAGTTATCATTTTAATTATAGTTCCTTTAGGAAATGTTTTTAAGCTATAAATTTTGATAAATTTTGTTGTTAACAGTCTTGAGGAAAAGGATGTTTTCGTTGCCTCTTTTGGTTTTGAAAAGTAGAAAGAAGTTTTTCTAACCTTTCATATTTCCGTTAGGGACCACTTGCATGGGGTTATATGGGATGATGGATGGTTAATGGAATGACTCTATGAGTGTCAGTTTGGATGTGAGAAGGTTGTATAGTGTGTCATGACAATATGTGTGTGTGAGGGCTGGGGGGGTTCTATTTGTGGTTGCGCTAACCAACAGGCCATTGTTTTCAAAGAGATGGTTTTAATGGAAAAACAGTTGTCTTCATAACTGTTTTGGGATTTTGGGTCTTATATATTTTTGGAAATGTTTTATTTTTGAGATGTTTTGAGTCCAACAACCCCTCTTGTTTGAATGGAGTTTCGGGTTTGTGTTTGTTTGGTAATTTGGGTTGAAGTGTTGTTCAGTGTTCTCTTCTGAGAGGAGTTAAATAAACCTTTATATTGGTTCCCATCACATATTTGGTACTGGTTTGTGGCATGTTTTGACCAATGCACCAGCTTGGTCAGGTCCTTGGGTTCTCTCGTTGGAAAAGTTACGCCCCCATTAAGAGTTAATACATGACTTAAGTGCCGCCCAAATTGATTCTCTATAGAAACTTCCTATAGATAATCAATATAAGTAATATTGTTCTCGAGATTTGGAGATTGAGCCTACACCATCTTTTTTCATGGTTTTGTGGATCCTCTTGTTTTGGTAATGTTCTAATGGAAGGTTGAATGAAACCTTAGTTTCTTAGGTTACCAAATTCATTTAAAGTGAATGTTGTGCATGGTTGTCAGTTTGGATGATGTCTAAGAGGGCTTATAGGTTTTTCGTTGTCTCTTCAAATCAAGGTTTCATGTTAAACCACTAGGGTAGGAAATTTGTCCATAATAGGCTTTTATGGACAATTGAGGGAATATAGTGTTCTTTGGGGACTTGGAAAAAATTCCCTTTCAATGTATAGCTTCTATCAGTCATAATAGTCATGTTATGTTATTCCTTGTGATTTTATGTGCTCATTTGATAGTAAAGGTGATGTTATACAATATTTTGTGAGTCGTTGTTTTGTCAAAAGTGTGTCTTCTTTCAAGAAATCATGACATCCTTTGATTAGAGGAAAGTATTTCCATATATCCTTTCATCTTTCTATTTATCATTTGAAGAAACGAGGGGTGATTCGTGTGCATATTCTAGGAACATGTTTCAGTAAAATGTTATGATAGGTTAATGTGAGTTTTAAATGTGTTACAACTTGGTGAACCCATCTGGGATCTGGGTATAGTTTTCATGGAACTAGAAGAAAAAGTTTCGTTCAGGGGGTTTCAAAAGCCTAACTACAAGGGCGAAGATGATTCAATCGTTTGAGATCCAGAAATATGTCCTAGTTTGAAGCTGGCACGTTGTAATGGGAAATCCCAGGGTCGTTAAAACCTTTGGTCAGTGTCTTGTCCTTAGAATGAAATATATGAATTGTCTAAACCCCCATGGTCATTATCTTTTTCTAGTTGTTCTTGTTCAGTGATATATTTGTGAGGACCTCATTTCCATGTTATATCCTGAGATGATGTTATTCCCTTGGTTTTCATTTAAATTTGTAGAGAAAGTGATGAAATTTGGGCTGGGTAGACTGAAGTGCAAGATTGTCGCATAGTTAGTAGTAATTGTGCGCCAACCAAGAAAACTATGTGATAAGAGACAGTCGCTATCACGCAGTCTCCGCACAGCTGTGAACCTTGACCCATATAATCATGTGAAGCATACTCTTGAAAAATAATTATCTAAATGGTTAGTAAACGGTTTCCCAAACAGTGAGGACTAACCGTGTAGACTTTCCAACTCTTTAAATTATATGGTCTTTTTATGTCAGCCTGCACTGGTCGATTAATATGGTGGGATCTTATGGTGGGGAAGCCCACTATAAAACTCATGATTGTTATTTTGGAAAAGTATAATGGATGAATACCCCTAGTATAAGGTAGTTCATTTGGTCATCCCCCTTTTACTCTCTTGATTCTATATTGGGTATATTTAAGTTGTCTCTTATGGTTGGGAGCCCATTTGTGCATCCCTTTAATGGTAATTCAGATTTGCCTATGGTCATGGCTTAGTTATAGGTATACTCAATTAGAGCTATCAAACTAACAACATATTCCTTGGGTAAACCTTGGGATTGGAGTTTTCCCAATGGTTTAATTATAGTAAATTAGTGGTAACCCTATTAGATGTTTTTTCTTATTCAGGTAAGTTTCTTGATTAATTATTGGATATTGATTGAGGTGTTTTGTTTAGGGATGTTGTTTGAATATGCTTGATCATTTTAGGAAGTGATTTATGGTTTGGTTTGGGAGGGTATTCTTTCCTTTATTGATCAATTAGAGGTGTTTTGGTCCTTTTGGTGGTGGGAAAAAATGTCAATGGAGTCCATTTCGGCCTTATTGATTGGTATGGTATTTGTGTTTGGCCTTATTGTGGCTTTCTGAGGGTGGAATGTTTTATAATGGGGAGTATTGGATCATCCATGACTTCTTTTAAAGTTATTTTTTCATTGAATTTACAATCTTTATCTATTTTGAGGGTTTCCAATGCATTTTGGTAGAAATTGTGGGTTTTTAAAATTTGGGCCAAACCATGAGCCCATTTCTCAATTTAAAAATAATTTTTCCTCATATATAAATACTTCATTTTTCAACATTTTGAACCCATTATTCTTTCCAATTGGCATCCCCAGGTGTATTAAATATTCTATACACATTTTGAAATTATAGGAATCCTTAATAATTTTTTTGGGTTTTTTATTAAGGTATTGGGCCAGCTCAAAATCCCATTTCCAAACATTAATTTTTTTAAATTCATTAATATCTCATTCAATTTTAATGGATTTTAGTGATTATAACTCTCACCCAACCCACTTAGTAAAAGTGTGTCCCCATTGTCTCCTACCACTATTTTTAGCTTATATTTATCATGAATTAGGGATAAACGTCTCTGGATTTCTCAAATCGGCTAAATTTTATGAGGTAAAATTTTCTGACATGACTCCTTAAATTTTCACTCCTTTTCCCCATTTCAATCCCCACTTGACCATCTATTATTTCTTAGAACCCCTAGTTGTTTTGGATGCTTTAAAATTTAACTATTGGTGGATTTAGGCCGTTTTCTTCAAACTTTATTCTTCTAAGTGTTTCTCCCTTAATTTGATTCTCCTTAGGGTTTCCTCCTTCTTTCATGAAGTTAAAAAATATCCCAATGTTACGGTTCCTACCTAGGGTTTAATTTTGTATCTTTTTGTTTAGATCTTGGGGTCTGGGGCTCGATTTATCTTCCTTGTGGTGTGGTTTTCATTTCACACCATGACTTGGAGTTTTTGACACAAAAGGTAGGTTATTCCATGTGTAAGAAATTATTGATGATTTTTCATTCTTTATGTATCAATTTATCAAGATCATAACATGTTGTGTGTACTGTGAATATTTTTGGTAGCATTAGTTATGAATTTATAATTAATGTTACATTTTTTATGGTGTGTATTTTTCAAATATAGCTCATGTGATATCTTTTGTGGTAGATTTATAAAATATGAAAGTGATGTATAATTTGTTGAAAAAGGCTTGCAATCCTGTTTAGGTAATGATTTAGTGGAATTTGTCCTTATAAGTGGATTTTGAATGGGTTTTTGTACCAAACCTTGTCATACTTCTTGAAAGTGTTTTATGAAAATTTTAAATGGGTTATTGAGTTACACAATGTGTGAAATGGGAGTTTATGTATTGTTGGGGTGGGTGTATGTTTTTAAAATGGTCCTGTGATGCTTACTATCTAAAAAAGGTTTTATAAAATTTCTTAAAGTATTTATAGAATTCTGAAAGAGATATGAAACATCATGCATATTGTTTTTATGTTCGTATGTTGTCAAAATGAATTTGAATGAGTAAGGGGATTATGTTACATGTGTGTTGGATATTTGGTGGGTGGGTGAGGTGGAAGTGGTATTTTCATGTGAAAGTATTATTTATGGTCTTGTGGAACTTTTTTGGAACAAGGGGGGAAACCCTGGTATCTTGGTGGGTGGATGTGTACTGGTATGCTAATGATCCTTTGGGGTTTGTAATTAGTTCAACATATCATGTTGGACGATGAAAATAGTAAGTAATCTATGAATATGATGATGATCACGATAATGATGGGGGACTTCTAGTTTATGGGTATGATCCTAAATAGTGGCTCGTATGCCTGAGAATAGATATATGTATGGTTACTTTCATCGAGATATAAGGTACATATGACCCACAACGAGCCAGTGCATAGGGGTTATTTTCCTCTTGTGTCTGCTCATTAGAAACTTATTACACATTGTTGTCATACAATATGTTTGCCTATGAAATTAATTTTTTTTGCATTTTAGTTTAAATAAGTTTATTCTTGAAATTATCTTACATGGAAACTATTTTTATTTAATGTTGCATGTCCTTTAAATTCATAATAGCATATCATGTTCATGAAAACTTGCACGATTTTCATCTTGGAATGTTTATCACATGAAATCCATTAGTGGTGGAATCCTACTGGTCTTTGTCTAACACTATAATTACACCTTTTGGTGTCAGTAGAATGGGTTATTTTTGTGGCAGGCTTGGGTACAACTTTTGGGCCATTGGTTCTAGTTTTGAGTGGTATTTTGTGATGCAGTGTTGTGGAGAGGGCTAAAGGGTGGCGCCTCATTCAATGAGGGGGGTTCATGGGATGTCAATTCTAGGTTTCATCAGTTATTGTAGTCTTTGAGAATAGTTTTACAATATGTAATTAAATTCCTAATTTTGGTAAATATTGGTTTGTTTTGAAAAATATAGAATGGTTATATTGGATTTTGTGTTATTTTATGTTTATTAATTCGGGAAAATCATTCCCAAATTTCGTGATATGTTACTCGAGAACTTGTGCAAGCCTGTGGGGATCGCGAATGCCCTTTACGCCTTGATGTGGACCTTGTCAGGTGTTGATTTTGATGGAGACCTGATTCGGTTCATGACCAAAAGAATATTTTTTATTGTATGATTATATATTTTCAATATAATATGGGAAACAAGTTTTTATATTGTTTTTCATCACTGGTAAAAAGATCAATCATGTTTTGTGTGACTAATTGTATCTTGATCCAATGTAATAATGTAAACATAAACTCTATGATATTGTGGTAAGTGTAATTGTAAAAATATGTTAATCTTATGATACATCAACTTCAACAACGCCTAAATATTAATAAATTTCATCTATTGAACCCTAATCTGCATCGACTATCTACAAAATTGACTACACAACTAAAATATGAAAATTCATGATCTAATATCTACAATAAACAAAATTCAATTTAACCTACCACAAACTTGTATTGATAATTATCATCACTTATTCATTAGTTGGATTCAATTAACCTTCCAATAGAAATTTTTCTCAAGACCTACAAAATTTGAATGGGTAATTGTATGAAAACCATATTATTCTCATCTGTTTATGACTTTTCATATTACTGCCCAACATACACTACAATATTATATTCATAACAGTAATTATTATTCACTATTATTGATAATAATTAGTGATATTCCAATAGATCTATCCTATATTATATCAAATAGTTTTCTTTATCAATTTATAAATTGAATAGAATAATAAATTTAATATGATAAACCCAAAACCATTAATATAATTAATAAATAATCATTAACAGAATAATAGAAAATATGAACCATCAATACAATCATTGGTTTTATATCACAACTCTAGTATACTGACATGATATTGTAATATATAGATATTAATTATATATAGATGAATATTCTTTACATAATGTAATGATCTACCCCAGAATTATATAGGTCCAGTATGATTGGAAAAATATATACTTGAAGAAATTTTTCATAATATTTCTAAATCATCTCTAATATATATCTTCATAACTATCATTATTTAGATCCATATCATGGATGAAAACATCCATCATAACCAAATAAACGATACAAAAAAATTGGGAGCATTAATGGTAAAAAAGTATAAAAAATGGAGATTATAATGATCATATAAAAATGTAATGAGAAATATTATACCGAAACATGAGAATAACTTTTTAAAACAATATCCTACATACCATATATTATATTCTGAATCCATGGAATAATGATTGGAAATTTATACATCATGAATCATAGTATAATAAAATTACCTAAAACATGATTTCATAAAATAATCCTAATACCTAGAATTTTGCATAAATGTAATCATGGAAAATCATTTAAATAATTTTCAAGGATCGTGGATGAGACTATCATAGAAGACGTATTTTACTCCATATAACAACTTAGAATTTTTCATTCAATACCATGATTATCATAGTAGAAATAACTCCCTGATTGAATGGGGTTGACACCCAATTATAGTATAATTTCTTTTATAAGATATAAATATTTTCCCAATTAATTAGATGGAAATATATGTCCCCCCATTTTCAAAATTATTGAATAAACATTTGTTCCCAAATATCATAAACCACTCATCTCATCGGAATACATAATATGTAATGGGTTTCATAAACAATTCCTTGTAGCATTACCTATGGGAAAGGAATAGTTTTCATAAATATCATTCCATTAGAATGATAAAAATTCTAGACAAAGAATAAGGATGATATGAATGGATAACATTACCATAGAAGAATAAGAATCATTGAATGTTGTTTTCATTTATTATTCTAAACATCTTAAAATAATTTTTTATAAATATAAAAATTCCATTTGAAATTATATATCACCATATGCTTTAGGTAATTGGTCATTTATTTATGTATTTTATGTATATAATCTAATTACAATATGTTTTAGAATTTTTTGTAGATTTTTTTTTCAATGTAATAGAACTTTAGGGTATGATAATAGATATTAGAAAACATGAAAAACATCAGGAAACTATTCAGGGGAATGTAGTATTCATTGGGTAGAAATGTGATTGGTACCAAGTTTCTATAATACATGTGGACACCCATGAGAAACTGTACAATGTGTGATATAGGGACTATGCATGGTTCCCACACAAATTTTATAACTATGAAATATAACATTATTTTGGGTTTTTAGAGCTATTGTCTTTCATATGGTATATGAACGGATTTCCTGAAAGTGCTCCAATAAAATAGAACATTATAAATTAGATATTAAAATACATGATCTATCTAAATTTATCCCACTAAAAAACATTATTTTTATTTTTTCAAAAAACTGTTATTTACACACATCCCAAAGGTTGGGGAGAGGCTTATCCTTGATCAAAGAGCCTTGGGTTAGTGATTAATTGGTTGTCGGAGGATATTATTCATTGGTATGTGTATGTTCAAATTTTTTTTCCAAAGAATTTATATTCTTCCTTCCCATATGTTGAAATATATCATCCAATGGGGATAGATAAATTTTTTAAACTCCAATAATATATATATATATATATATTATTGTTTTGAGTTTTGGGTATATAACTAAAGGTGGGTTTTTCATGTTTTAGCAGAGTTTGTAGAATAATTTTTGTCATTCCCCAGTTTTATCAATGATTTTTAGGTAGTTGGATTAAATATTGTGTCATTCAATTAGAAAATGTTTTTTAAAATTTGATTTAATTTCATTAATTTAATTTTAAAATTGTTGTGATATTTTTTGTGAAATTGTATTTATGATTCATTCAGGAATTGTAAAAAAATTTCATTTGTGGAATGTAAAATTGTTATCATGGTTTCAAAATGATGGTTTGAAAATGGTTATTTTGTTTTGTAGCATTGAAAATTTTATACATATTATTTTCAAAAAAATTATTATAATTTTTAAATGGTTTATCACTTTGTTTGGCATGGTTTTCAGCATCAATGGATGGGTATGATTTGAATGGGATGGATAACAGTTCTTATGTATCATCATGAAGTGATTGAGTATAGATGTAAAGATCCACCTTCAATGGTGAGTCCAAGATTGATTATATGTGTACATGGTTGAGTGTGTGGTGACTGAAGGGTTTAATCAAAATGGGTTTTGATAAATGGTCTGAATAACTTTTTTGTTTTTTCTCCATAGAAAAATAATTTTATTAGATATGGATATGGATTTGATATAAACTCTTGAAATGTTTTGAAATTGTTGGAGTTGGTGGCCTAGAACCAAATACTATTTACTTTATTCATTAATAAAATCCCTATCACATATTGATTGTTCTTCTGCATGACAATGCATGCGATAATGTTTTAAGGATAGCTATTGCATTAAAGGGTCATAGAGGATCCCTTCTATGATGAGAACCCAGAAGTTCCATAACACTGTTCTTGAATATATGTTCATTGGCCGGATGATATTATTAGTGGGACACAAATAGTACAGACCATTAGGGGTGAGAACTCATAAAACCTTGAGGCATCATCTCATGGTGTGAGCCCTTGGTAATATCCAAGAGGATATTATTATAACGAGACCCGCCAGTAGGAAATCCACATTTAATAGTGTCATTGGATGTTACTATCTGTGGATGTGTGTATTGATCCTTAGAATTTAAGATTATTATTAATGGTTATTACAACTCGCACACTTAGATGTATTGACTAAAACTGTGACAATACACTGTTCACAGCGAGGTAGGATACGTTGGGTGCGTCTCGAGTTATACTGCATTAATAGATAATGCAATAAAGGATTTCTCCCTTATATTCCATAACAAAAGTAGATATCTCAGGCCCTTTGATGGAATTGATATAGCCTAAAAAAATCCATGTCCATGGTATGGTATGGGCAAGTTCGATTCTAGAAAGTCAATGAAAGAATAATCGAGCACGTGGGTTGATGACACTAGCATGCAACCTGGTTGATTCGAGATACCATGTCAAAGGGATTATATTACATGGTAAGCATTCATATGAGGTGACACATCGTTGTGGCGTTAACTTATTTCTCTATGGTTGCATTGGCGTGTTTTTAGATGCTAACCTTGGACTTTATGCAGGCTCCACCTAATACCACTGAGAAAAAGGCCTAGAGGGTCACACACTAAGTGTTTCCATGTATATCAGTTAAATATTTATTTAACAAGTTAAATACTGATTATTCCCGACTGTGGTTTAATAATTATTTGAGGATGCCAGATCACATTTATTTCAACACTAGTTATTCAAGAGAATATATTGTTGATGAAAAAATATTTATTAGCAAATGATGAAGTTATATTTATTTAAGAAATAAATAGCCATTACTCATGGTCTAATAAATGTGGTGGAGGAAATAAAGGAAAGTGGAAAAAAGTAAACTTTGTGTATATTGAATATACACGCCATGTAGTTTTATGGAAAATGAGGACACGCCGTGTATTAATGATTACACGCCGTGTAGTTTTTGTAGTATGGATTTTGAGGATATAATATTGTTTTATTAAATGATATTTATTATAATCAGTATGGGCACATGTCAAGAAATTAATAATTCGACATGGGGGTTTTCAATAAGAGTTAATGAAATAAATAAAACGCGTAACACATTTATTTATTTTCATAACTCTAAAACCTCAAAACCGATTAAAAATATCCTTACAACCCCAACACTTTTCGATAAGAGAATCATTGTGCGCAAAAATTTTGGTGAATTATTTCAAGGCCGAATGAACTCCATCCTCCAAGAATGCTCTCAAGACCGAAAGACCAAGGCGATTGAAGGCGGACATCACAAGTGAAGGTTCCTCTGCGCTAGCACCCAGATATCCCTTCGGCGACATCCAGAGATACGTGGAACACGTGTGGATCACCGCTAGAGGAATCCTACAGTTGGATTCTATGATGCAATGACAGATCACATGATCATGACTAGAGACATCAACGAAGAAATAATTCCAGCAAGGAAATTCTTTTGAATTAATTAATTTAATTTTAAACAACATATGATGATCCTATCTCTATGGTTCTGGGATTCCCACTTATGTTTTTCATTCCTCACTCTATTCCGAAGATTCGGCATTTTACATCATTAAAGATCTTATATTGAACGTTGTTTAACATTAAAACTATAGTTGGGGAAACCCACCATTGTGATTCCGCTATGCCCGAAACCTACAAGTTGTATCAAAGGGAAGTTATATCATTGATTATAAATATTTAGTTTTTTATTGATGTTTTACACATTTAATAATTTATTTGTTTCAATTAAAGTTTAATCGTTCTGGGAATATGAATCTTGAGATCTGTTCCTCCTCCCTCACTTCTCGTTCACCTCACCGAAAAAAAATTCTTTTAATTTTGATTAAAATAAAATAGAGTAACTCATCCCGAGGATCCAAATGCTTCTGGACGTACAACACCAGTATACACGATGTGTATTTAGAAGTACATGTCATGTAGTCTAGGATCAATGCATTGACTGATCCTCCAAATCAGTCCATGTATTGGAGTATACCTATGTTATTTATGAAACCATGTGTTGACTAGGAACTAGTGGCACACGGTTTCCAGATTACATGTTGTGTGGTTAAACGAATCATGGCATGTAGTCCTTTCATGTTCGTGTTGGACCATGTACCCCATAAATGGCTTGCCCAGCTAGAAACTATGTAACACAGAAACTACACAGTGTCTGTCCCACAGAACACGCCGTGTACTCCGAAAATTATCGATGTACATCAACACGCCCTATCCTCAGGCGTGTACTTCGGATGGACAGTGAAGAGAAGTACATGCTGTGTAGTCAGAACTACACACCGTGTATCACCCAAATTACACAGATTTATTAAAATTTATTCTTATATTATACAAACCCTTGAGACGTGTACCATGGTGCAGGTGTAAAGCTGAGGCACAACACATGATAGGTGTTATATATATGTGCGTTTAATTTAACATCTGCATAACGAACGGGAATTCACCGGGTTGCCTCCAAGGTACAAGTTACGTACAAGGATAATTTTAAATGAATTTATTTTTTATAATTATAATGGATGGGAATCTCAAGGTAGTTCAAAAAAGGGTTTAAGAGAAAAGGATTGATTAATTAAAGATAATTAATTGATTCGAGCGTGATTTATCTTAAACAAGAATGATTAAAGAATTTAATGGTAGTTTTATTTATGCGTAAATATCGTTGCCTGTATGGATGATAATGAGCTAGATCGAGACCTTTGTATGTGAATGGTTTCTTTTAATTTATTTATGTAAATTAAATTTAATGTCATGTGAGCCATCTCCTCATTAATATGTAGGGCATGTACGCACAAGGATTATTTTATGTAAAAACCCACTTTTACCTCTCACCTGTGTGTGAGATAAATGCATATGTAATGGATGGAGATCCCATTCTAGTGGAGGCAGATCAAGTTAGGATCCAAGGTGAATCCAATCCAAGGAGATACAAAGGTGGATAGGTGGATAGCTGTAAACATGAACCCGAAAGGTTCAAGGTGTTTCTCCCCTAGGTCATGGTTTTTTTATCAACCGCTAGATAAAAAAACCAATAGAAAAATCTCTTGATCACACCATTTATTTTATTTCTATCACTTGGATGTGGTTTATTTATTGTTGGTGTGTTATCACGATCACAAAATTAATGAATTAAACGAGCATGCAAGATTGAACTAAAATAAAACTAGCTTATACGTAAATTTTATCTTAGACATGGTTAATAACTTAACTATATCCCCCTTAATATCAACAAGAATGGAATAATATAAAATAAATTGTAAATTTACGTATAAGGATAAAATTACTCAAATGAAATATTAAGTCGGTATAGCCTTCCATAATCTTGGTTATAATCGAATAATAGTTAACAGTGCTTGACCAACCCTAGTTGGGGTGGTTCCAATTATCGGGGAATTATAATTCATGGTTTTGGGTTGAAATGTCTTGGTTCGCATCAAGGGTTTACTACCACAGCAGGACTTGGTGTGACAAAGAGTAAAAGGTTGAGGAAATCCAAAATAAAAGATTTCAGTATGGGGGAGTCCACTCAGCGAATCAATGAGCTGCGAGTCAATGCGGTTGGAATTTGGAATGCCTACATAAAACCATTCAAGGTGCTTGACCAACCCTTTTTGGGGTAATGCGATAGGCAATATGGATCCTTGACAGTAGAATAATCTGGAAACATAATATTCTGAAGTCAATGGTGAGGGCTATTGGATTTAGATAAAATAGTGGGAGACTAATAAGTATTAATTAATTTATTTGTCATAGTTTTGTAATAAATTACTAAACCATTGCTCATCTTAATTTGTAGAAACAAGAAAATGACTTCAAAAATATAATTGCGAACCATACATGAGAAGGAAAACCTTCTCACCAGCCCCAATTCCCATGAGTGGTAGAGGCGTTTACACGTCATCCTTCGCCAAAAAAAGAAATTGTATGTACTGGAAGATCCTATTCCAGTTTCCCCTGGGAAAGAGGCCAGTGATAAGGAATTATCTCTCTATATGAAACATATGGATGATGCCACAGATGTCCAGTGTTTCATGCTATTGGCCATGTCCAATGAGCTCTTGAAGAAACATGAAAACATGGACGCGTATAGCATGATGTCTCACCTTAAGGATATCTACCAAGAGAATGCGAGACAGGAGAGATATGAGATCTCCAATACTTTGTTTACAACTAATATTGGAGATTCGGCACTAGCTCAGCCTCATGTAGTCAAGCTTTTCGGCTACATTGAAAGCCTGGACATCTTAGGGATTAAATTCCCGGATGAGTTGCATACAAATCTCATCATATCACCACTGCCCAAGCCCTTCTCTAGCTTCATTGTCAATTATAACATGAGCGGAAATGAGAAGAGTCTATCAGAGCTTCTGAACTTGATTCTCTAGGTAGACAAGGACATGGGGTGTGACAAACCCATAGTGCTTATGGTGAACAAGAAAAGGAAGGACAAGGCAAAGGGGCCAAAGACTTATGATTGGTCTGAAGCCCTCGAGCACCATCCCTCCAATAAGGGGAAGATCTAGATGCAGGGCAAGGAATGGGAGGCTGTGTGTTTTGCATGTGGCAAGCAGGGCCACTGGAATATGAACTGCACCCAGAAACATGAGGATGCTAAAGGTGAGTTCGTTATCAAGTGTAATCTTTCCATTTCTTCACATTGGGTATTAGGTACAGCTTGGGGGGCTCACATCTGTATTCAAATGCAGGAACCATGTATATTTAGAATGATTTCCCGAGGAGAGGTGGATATTCAAGCTACCAATATTGCAAGGCTTGCTGCGTTGGCTATTGGCAATTACCGCCTCTCATTGCCGACTGGAATGAATTTGGATTTACATAACTATTATTATGTGCCTAGTGTTACCAAGAACATAATTTCTGTATCTTTTTTGGATATGGATGGATTTATTTTCATGTTTGGAAATAACAGTTGTCTCTTTTTTAAGAACAACATTTTTTTATGGTATGGCACATTTAAATAATGGGTTGTATGTATTAAATTACGAGAGACAAGTGTTGTAAATCGATAACGAAACAAACTCACATGACTCATACATCACCCAATTGTGGCATCACCGTCTCGGTCATGTGAACGAGAAATGCTTGACAAAGCTCTGCCAAGATGGCTATTTGGACTCTACTGAGCTAAAACCACTTGATAGATGTCACACATGTTTGTAAGGAAAAATGACCCAGCCTCCTTTTGGTGGATAGGGTGAAAGGGCCACAAAGCTTCTAGGATTGGTACACACCGATGTGTGTGGACCATTTCCAGTAGAAGCTAGAGGTGGATATTCTTACTTCATTACTTTTACTGATGATTTGAGTAGATATGGATATGTATAATTAATGAGGTATAATTCATAGGACTTAGAGAAATTTAAAGAATTCAAGAATGAAGTAGAGAATCAGCTTGGTAAGAAGATAAAGAAGCTTTGATTGGATCGAGGTTTAGAATATCTGAACCAAGAGTTCCTCGATCTTCTACGGGAGTCTGGGATTCTATCTCAGCTCACTCCTCCTTATAAACCACAGTGTAATGGTGTTAGTGAAAGGAGGGACCGCACCTTGTTGGGAAAGGTGAGGTCGATGATGAGTCATGAGGATCTTCCATTATCCTTTTGGGGATATTCATTACGAACTGCAACATACACATTAAACCGAGTACCAACTAAGGAGGCCAATGGAATTCCCTCCGAGCTATGGAATGGGAAGAAACCCATTTTTTCGCACACACGTGTATGGGGATGGGAGGCAATTTTTACGGCCTCCTCAGGCAACAAAATAGCACCCCCGGGCCTGAGGTGTATCTTTCTAGGATATCCCAAGGAAACAAAAGGATATTACCTATATAACCCTTCATATTAGAAAGATATTATCTCCGTACAAGCCAACATTCTTGAGAGGGAGCACATCCTCAAGAAGGATAGTGGGAGAAAGATTGACTTCGACGAAGTTTATTCTCAAGATACACATGAGTTGGTACAAGAACATGTTCCACATGTTGCTGTGGAAGAGGTTCCAGAAATAAAAGTACTTCGTAGGCACTCAAGAGAGGTAAGGGAACCAGATAGATTTGGTTTCCTAGTCATCGAGGATGGTGAATCATTATTGTTGGACAGTGATGAACCTCTATCATACAAGGAATTATTAGAAAGCTCAAAAGCAACAAGATGGCTAGAAGCTATGAATTCTGAGATGGATTCCATGTATCAGAACCATGTCTGGGTTCTGGTTGATGATCCAGTTGATGTAAATCCTGTTGGATGAAAATGGGTATTCAAGAGAAAGAGGGACATGGAAGGTCAAGTTAGCACCTATAAAGTAAGGCTAGTGGCTAAATGGTTCAAATAGCGTCAAGGAATTGACTATGATGAAACCATATTTCCAGTTCCCATGTTTAAATCCATTAGAATCATACTTTCCATAACAACTTACCATGACTACGAGGTTTGGAAGATGGATGTCAAAACATCATTCCGTAACAGGA
Organism: Viscum album; assembly: GCA_963277665.1. NCBI lineage: Eukaryota > Viridiplantae > Streptophyta > Magnoliopsida > Santalales > Viscaceae > Viscum > Viscum album. The sequence continues at coordinate 1,844,299,982 of OY728120.1, forward strand.
ACCTTCAGGAAGATGTATATATGACACAACCAGAAGTGTTTGTGACACCAGGTGAAGACAAACAGGTTTGGAAGTAGCAGAAATAATTTTATGGATTAAAGTAAGCATCCAGGTCATGGAAGATTCGATTTTATAAAGCCATAAATGAATTTGGGTTCATTAAGAACGAATGTGAGCCATGTGTTTATATGCGGTTTAATGGGAATACGATCTCTATCCTAGTAGTATATGTTGATGACATATTGCTTATTGAAAATGATGTACCAGTCCTACGGTCAGTTAAGGACTGGTTGAACAAGTGTTTCTCTATGAAGGACTTGGGTGAAGCAACCTACATTCTAGGGATCAAGATCATTCGTGATAGATCCAAGAGGCTGCTTGTACTATGTTAGGGTACATACATTGACCAGATACTAAAGAGATTTGGTATGGAACAATCCAAGAGGGGATTAGTTCTAGTGTCACATGGCCTACATCATTCTAAGAAAATGTGTCCTATGAAACAACAGGAGAAAGATATATTGAGTAAGATACCATACGCTTCGGCTATAGGATCCATCATGTATTCCATGTTATGTACTAGTCTTTATGTTACCTATGCACTGAGATTGGTAGACAGATATCAAGAAGATCTAGCAGAATAGCATTGGACAGCTATTAAGACTATCCTTAAGTATCTGAGAAGAACTAAGGATATGTTCTTGATGTATGGAGGAGATGAGGATCTTGTCATCAGATGGTATGATGATGCCGGTTTTCAGACAGATCATAATGATCTGAAGTCGCAATCTGGATATTTTTTCTGTCTCAATGGAGGATCTATGAGCTGGAAGTGTACAAAGCATCCAGTTGGTGCCGATTATACAGTGGAGTCCAAATATATAGAGGCTTCTCATGCAGCCATGGAAGCCGTCTGGATTTGATCTTTGTCTAAAATCTTGATGTGATTCCTAGTATAAATGATCCAATTACATTGTATTGTGATAATACTACAGTGGTGGCTCTTGCGAAAGAACCAAGGTCACATCAACAGGAAAAGAATATAATCTAAAAGTACCACCTCTTGAGGGATTTATATCAAAGGGGTGAAGTTGCAGTGAGCAAAGTGTCCACAAAAGAGAACGTGGTGGAATCCATGACTAAATGCTTATCTAAGCAGAAGCATGAATGTCATGTGAGAGCTAGCGGGTGAAAGGTTATTAGTAGATGGATCTAGTCCAAGTTGGAGTCTGTTGGAGTTGGTGGCCTAGAACCAAATACTTTGTACTTTATTCATTAATAAAATCCTTATGACATAATGATTGTTCTTACGCATGAAAATGCATGTGACATTGTCATAAGGATAGTTGTTGCATTTAAAGGTCATAATAGATCCCTGCTATGTTGAAATCTCGGAAGATCCATAACAATGTTCTTGAATATATGTTCTATGGGAGGATGAAATTATTTGAGGGACACAAATAATACAAGCCATTAGGTGTGGGGAATCATAAAACTTTGAGGCATCATCTCATGGTGTGTGCCCTTGGTAATATCCAGGAGGAAATTATGAGAACGAGACCCGCCAGTAGAAAATCCATATTTCATAGTGTCATTGGATGTTCCTATCTACAGACGTGTGTATTGATCCTTAGACTTTAAGATTACTATTAATAGGTATTACAACTCATGCACTTAGATTTATTGAGGAAAACTATGATGACACACTGTTCACAGCGAGGTAGGATACATTGGGTGTGTCACGAGTAATACTGCATTAATAGATAATGCGAGAAAGGATTTATCCCTTCTATTCCTTAACAGAAATAGATATATCGGGCCCTTTGATGGAATTTATATAGCCTAAAAAAATCCATGTCCATTGAATGGTATGGGTGAGTTCGATTCCATAAAGTCAACAAAAGAATAATCGAGCATGTGGGTTGATGACACTAGCATGCAACCCGCTTGATTCGAGATATCATGACAATGGGATTATATTACACGGTAAGCATTCATATGAGGTGACACGTCATTGATGCGTTAACTTCATTCTCTATGGGTTCCTTGGCATGTTGCTAGATGCTAACCTTGGACTTTAGGAAGGCTCCGCCTAATGCCACTGAGAAAGAGGCCAAGAGGGTCACAGACTAGTTGTGTCCATGTATCTCAATTACATATTAATTTAACAAGTTAAATAAAAATCATTCCCGACTGTGGTTTAATAATTATTTAAGGATTCCTGATCGCATTTATTTTGACATTAGTTATTCGAGAGAATATATAGTGGATGAAATAATTTTTAATAGCGAGTGATGCAGTTATATTTATTTACGAAATAAATAGCCATTAATCAAGGTCTAATAAATGTGGTGGAGGAAATAATGGAATGTGGAAAAATAAAATTACACGCCATGTATATTAAATATAAACTCTGTGTAGATTTATTAAAAATGAGTACATGCTCAGTATTAATGATTACACGTCGTATAGTTTTTCCAGTTAATATTTTGATGATATAATATTGGTTTATTAAATGATATTTATTATAATAAGCATGGGCACATGTCAAGGAAATAATAATTTGGCATGGGTTTTTTCAATAAGAGTTAATGAAATAAGTAAAACACGTAATGCATTTATTTATTGTCATAACCCTATAACCTCAAAACTGATTATAAATATCCTCGAAACCCCAACAATTTTAAACAATAGAATCATTGTGCACAATAATTCTTGAGAATTCTTTCAAGGCCGAATTAACTCATTCCTCTAAGAAAGCTCTAAAAACCGAGAGACCAAGGCGAATGAAAGCGGACATCAAAAGCGAAGGTTCTTCTGCGCTAGAACGCAGAGATCCCTTCGACGATGTCCGAAGATATGTGGAACATGTGTGGATAACCGCTAGGCAAATCCTACACTTAGATTCTACGACGCAACGACGGATCACAGGATCGTGACTGGGGATATCAACGAAGAAATAATTCCACCAAGGTAATTCTTGTGAATTAATTAAATTAATTATAACCAATATATGATGATCCTATATCTATGGTTCCGAGATTCCCTCTAATGTTTTTCACTCCATGTTATATTCCGAAGATTCATAGTTTTACATCATGACAGATCTCAGATTGAACGTTGTTTAACATTAAAATTAAAGTTGGGAAACCCCACCAATGTGCTTCCACTGGGCCCGGAACGGACAGTCTAAAATAATTTGTCCTAGGGATGTGAGTAGGGAAGTTATTATGGGAAATAATACTGTGTGTTACACACACCCCCTTCTGGGTAACATTAGTTAATTTGAATATATAGTGTATCATCATATATATAAGGAAAAGTAAATTATTTCTTTAGTGATTCCTCATGATACATTTGAAATGTATTTTGGTGTTGGAGCATGGATCTTGTTTTGAGATGTGGAGTTATGTCATAGGAGAATTTGGGATTATTAGAATATTTTAACTTCATACAGTATATTATTATCATTTGATTTCATGTTGTACTCTGATATGGTTCATGTTTGTTTTTTCTATTGTTGTTAGTTTTTTTATAATGAGTTTTAGTGCATTTTTCTCATGAATAATATTGTGTTTGACTGGTTATGGTGTTTTGGATATGATTTTTGACATTCAAAGGGGAAAGTATTCCAAAAACTGTAAATGAATCCCTTTGAATATTTTCCATCCATTGATGTCTTCGGGGTGTCACCTAACGCCTAGTATATCCTCTACCGCTTAACAATCTAATTAGTGAGGTTCATAATGTAACAAATTTTATAATCTTCATCTATCCAAATATGTTTTGGAAAATTGGTATTGGTTTTTTGGTCTTGGAGTTGGTAAATCACATGTTTTATTCCATGATTTGGGATGGTATAAAGGCATCAAGATCATCAGAACCTGATATTTATATAACAAAGATATGTAGCAAACATATTTATGTTGAACCTCATGTTATGAAGGAGTTGGGTATACAATTGTTTTTATTACCATCAAAGAGTTTTTACCTCACTATACATGGATTTTCTAATAATAAGAGCATGAAATTCATTTATTGAAATGAATTACGACTAAGAGTACATATTTCCTTTTTAGTAATGATTTATGATAAGTTGAAAAGGTTATTTTTTAAATGTGTTTGAGAAATTTTTTAATGTGATATTTTTAAAAGGAATTGTAGTGGTAATTTTAAAATTGTATAATTTAAACCTTGTGATATAATTTACTTAATTGGGTTGAAGGTATAAAAATATTCTTTCACGAATACATGTTGTGACATGTTTGATGTGTTAAATTTGAATTTAATATGATGTTAGTTTATATAGAGTTTTATTAAATGGAACATACTTTTGGTTTTATAAAATGGAACCAGGTAGCCAATATATAAAATAATGAGGAGTGGATATTGAGAATGAGGATGTACTAAAAGAATAGATGAACAAATATACTCTTCAGAGTATTGTCTTAGATTTCTAACCATTGGATAGAGGGAATATAATTAATGAACCATGGAATGTTGAACAATCCATTCAGTTCCATAAGAAGTAATATAAAATATTTTGGGTTTATTCATAACATGAAAAGGATTATGTGTGGATGAATAGAAGGAATTGAACCATCAATTTCAATGAACACAAATTAATAATAATGTATCGTTGGAAATTTATATACAAGATGATATTCCAAACCAATTATGGGATTTAGCAGTTGATGCTAAATTAAAACTAGGAATTTCATGGGAGTATTTTGAATAATTATTAAAAAACTAATTCTGTATTCATATATTCAATAGAGCTAGAATGATATAATTTTTATTCATTAAGCAAGAGAACCTCATGGAGAATGATTTTCATTTAAATTTATGAATTTAGTATAACTTTCACTAAAAGTAGTTTTAAGTTAATTGTTGAAGGAGTTTCTTTTGAATTGGGGTTCAAGTCAGAGATTCATTTGAAGATTGATATTCTTTACATAATATATTATATGAATATTTTCAATAGGGTGATGGTAGAAGATTTCTATATCTTAGTAACTATGGATAAAGGAAGCATGTTGATACATTTGGGAAATGGAGGCAACAATAATGTAGTGAATAAGTGGAAAAAAGATCCTATATCAAAGGGAGTTGAATAACTCTTAATAATAAAACTGGATTAATTAATAATCCTCTTAAAAAAAATTAATAAATCCATTATTTTTCAATTAGTTATTTGGATAACCTGATGAAATCATTTCCAGCATCACCTAGGGCATGCTTATATTTTAACCAAATTGGGAATCTTCAAAACTAATTCCATATTGCTGCAGATTTAGGTTTTCAGGACCCATATCATGTTTTTAAAATATCATTTTATTTAATGAGAAATATGAAGAAGAATTCTAATCATCAGTAAAAACATGATATCCAGGGTGATTCTATTAATAACACGACTCCTCAGCATTTTCAATATCAATAGGGTATAAAATTGTAAATCATAATTAGTAAGCAGTTTTATGGATATAAGAAAACGAATTTTTGTAATCATTAAATACCACAAATATTGAGATGTATAATTATTTTGAATTCTAACCTTATTAATGAGTTTTTTTACAAAAGTAAATCTCATTATTTTATTGTTTTATATGTTTTTGATATTATGTATTTTTATGTTGATATGATGAATTTGGTTTGAAACATCAAACTTCTATAAGAAAAAGTGAATGTTGAGCCTTTTGTTTAAAGAATGATCTATAATAATTCTTCAGGTTTGGTTGATATAAGTTTTATCTATGATTTATATGGATGTATATGACACAATCATGGGAATGTATTAGTTAAAAATGATTAAATATAAAATTGATAGTTATACTCGGGTTAGATTTTCAACTAAGGATGGAATAGAGAATCTCTTTAGGGGAGACATAAATGTAAATAAAAGTTAAATAATCATGTTCGAAAAAATGGTTGGATATCACTCATACAAGTTGTAAGCATTGTCTATTTAATTTTAGGATGATATTGTGGATAGTGGGTTTCCAAAATATTTCATATGTTTTTAGATCTTTTCCATAAAAATATCTCAGGGTTTCCAACCATAATATTAGTATATTTTTCGAGTGATATTTTACCGAGGATAATTCCCATATCACATTCATCTTATCATATGTTAATAACTGAATTAATGTAACTGAAATCCCAGTTTTATGAGATATGAATAAAAGGGTTTATTTTTTCTAGTACATATCAATAGGAAATGAATGTCTGGTTTTTTGAGAAAGGAAAATTGAATTCTATGGATTTTTGTGGGTTATTGTATGATTTACCATGTTACAGGAATGCATTAGTAAACACATCCTCATATTGGTTAACTATTTGATCAATTGAATGGAGTCCACTCAGATTCTATGAAATACTTGTGATAAAAATACTAAAACTTATTTGTTTGGAAGGAGGATATTTCGATGAATGTTTTCAGCACTATATGTCACCATTAATTTAATATGGATATCGCTTTCACCATTATTAATAAAAGATTTGTTTTTTTGGAATTTATTTATCATATATTACAATGTTATGTGGATTTTATGTGGCACTTTTTGTGGATGAATGATTGTTTAATTCATGGATAAGGGTTGAGCATAAGAAATAATTGGAGACAATGGAAGATATCTTGAGGGATAATTTTTTTTATGGAGAAATTTCAATGTGTGATTTTTTTATAAAAGATGTACATTTACCTAGAAATGTAAACTATAAATAATTTTTTATTATTGGTCAAACAAATAGAGTCTTTCATATATTAGAAAATTTGAAAAATTGACATCGAGATACAAATATTACATGGATTTTCTTGTTATTACCGACGTTATGTTCATTATTCTTTATGACTACATTTACATATGACTTTTTGATAGTTAAAGTTGTTCCATTTAATATAAAATGGGAATTTCATATGTATTTACATGGTCTTAATGGTTTAATTTCATCTAAACAGGTTAGGATTTTGGGAGAATCAGGACTAGGGTACATGGTGTATTATAATGATTTGGGATATTAGTTGTGGTGTGTTTTCATATAGGTATATCTTTTTGTTTCTTATGGTTTGAAATTTCTCTTTTTTCATGAAGAAAACTTCCAAAAATGATTTTTAGAAATGGTCCATCATTTTAGGACATGTATTCATTACATGTGTTGTGAGAAATTATTGATTTGTATAAATCATAAGATCCTGAAACATAGTTTTATCACATATGGATTTGAATCTGGGATAAAGAAGATGTATGGGGTACCTCCAATTTTTACAAATCATCATTAGGTACAAATAGGGAAAATGGAATGTAGTGGAGGATTCATCAGGGAAAAATAATATTGTCTGTTGGAGAAATATGATTTAGATTAGTGGAAGATGATGTCAGTTATAGTGGATATTCACATGGAATGTGAGGGTCAAGGTAGTGTAAAAGAATTATTTATTTTAACTTTTAATCATGATTTTGTTGATATGATGAATGATTCAGAGACATCTGATTCTGAATGTGTTTCTACGAGGTCAAAACTGAATGGTTTGGAGAATATTGAGGGTTTCAAGTTGGATGATTGTTTTGTGTTGGGTTTTCCATATCAGATGGTCATACCTTTAGCTTTTCAAAAATGTCTTATTAACAAGAATAATTTTCCAAAATGTTATTTAAATCCTACAATATAGAAGATGTATAAGAAAATAAAATCAAATACTTAGTGGGGTTTCATAAAATATGGTTGAAAAGTCTGTTATGAGATTCCTCACATGTTATGAGTTTTTCCTAGATAACTAGTGGCCAGTGGGTGTGCTATTGTATTTTACTATTCTTATGGGGAAATTGGAGTAGATATCCATTGATTTTTTTAACAGTATCTCAAGGATGATTTTGAAATACCATTCCATATGGGTGATAGTGGATTGGCTCGCAAATTCATCATATTTAATTGCTATTATAAAATGTTATATTGTAGTTGACTTGTATAATATCTATTTAAGAAAATTGGAAAAGTGGAATGGTGTACTAGTTCTTATAGTATCCATATAATATTTTTGGTTTACATGTCATTTTTTTAAATCTATACTGCAATCTATTGGGACATAGTTGACTATGTGAATTATATATGATTCCCACTCTGATAGAAAATATTGAAGGATGATAAAAAAATTGGAAGACATGATTCTAGATTATGTAATGGATTTATGTGGCTCATGGTATGAGAACATGTTTTTGTTGGAGTCTTCATATACCAAAATTTATTACTCATCAATATATATATCTTATTTGGAAGTACTATATGAGAGTCTATTTTTTATCATATTATTTGGGGTGGAAACATGTGGGACCTAATTGGTTAGACCAAACCTTGTTCATGAGACAACATAGAAAATTACGTTGGCCATGATAAGGATAGAGATATCTTAGAGTAATCAAATACCATATACAGATCATCATTGGAAGTCATTTTCATTAATTTTTAGTGATAATGTGTTGTTGAGAGTATCTTTATGGATTGGTCATTATAATTTTGGTAATCATATCATGTTTTCCCCACAATACATTGTCTCTTTTTAAATAAATGATTTGTGGTGGTGAGATAAAATATCAAAACGATTTTCAACAATTTATCAGCCTTATAATAACCACCTTCTTCAAAGTCATCATTTTGTACTCAATTCGAATGCTATGTTGTTTCATAAGATATTGAAGATTATATAAAGGAAAGAGAATTTCATGAATGGTAGAATCTACTGTATACTTTTTTTTGTTCTATAGTAAAATTATAGGATAAATATAGGAACAATATAAGGATATGGTTGAGAAATGTCCTAAACTCTTTGATTGTAATAGTGGTTTACTACGTTCTACGGATTGAAATGACAATGGAGTTCAGAATGTAGGACACCTAGTTTCTAGTAATTAATCCAATAATTGTGTATTTAATGTATATTATGTAATTTGATTCATTTTTGAGATGGTTTGTAGGATTTGGGGAATGTTTTTTTGGATTTTATAGAGGTTCCGGTCCTGAATAATATTATTAGAAACCATGAAACACCTGTAGGAAACCATGAAAGGGACACCATTGTTCTCTAGGAAGGAAAATAGTTAGCATACAATTTTTCCAAAACATTTAGCCACCCGAGTGAATCCTTGAAAAGTGAAATAGTGGGAATGATAATGATTAGTGAATGGTTTTCTAACCATGAAATAAAAATTTTAAATAGTGCTTTGAGGATGATACTATGGAATAGTTTTCTTAAGAGGTCACTAAATCTGTGAAGAATTTAATAATATGTATTAAAATTGTAAATATAACACATTTTATCCCATTAAGCCCTATTATTCATATTATTCTAATAGTAATATGATTTAATCTTTTTATAAATTGTTTGTAGATATTTACCTTTATCCAAGAATATTGTTTTTGAAATTTTATGTGCATTGGTGGCCAGAATTCCCTTATAAGTGTCAATTAGTATGGGTTTCCATATATTTCATATTTTTCCCTCTTTCGTTGTCATAGATATAATTTTTTTTTTCGTGATAGATATATGTTGTAATATGAAAATAATGTCGAGATATGATTGTACAGTTGATATAGAACAAGATATAATGACAGTTTCTAGATTTTAAACATGGTTTATTGAAAAATTTATGGCGTTATTAATTTTTCCTTTGTTTATGTGGTTTTATGATCACACATGACTAATAGTATTTGAACATGAATAATTGTTTTTATCTTAATTAAATTTGATAAATTATATTTTCAAATTGTTTTGAAAAACTCGATGGAAATCCTATATAGATATGATTTTTCAGTTTTAAAAAATATGCAGTATGTGGAACCTAATATTTGTTGCATGGTTTTAAAATGATTATTATAAAAAAATCATGTTATTATTCATGGAAATTTGGTTTTAAATAGTTTTCAAGAAATTTAATATTATATTGAAATGGTTTAACCGATAAGGTTTGGGTTGTTTTTTGGCACAATCGTTTGGATGTGGGTTTAATGGGATGGATAATGGTCATGACGTAATACTGTAAAAGGGATGGAGTTTGAATGTGATGTCACATTATCAATGGTGACACCAATTTTGTGTTTGTGTTTGTGTGTGTGTGGAAATTTAATGTTTTATTCCAAATGGTTTTTAGAAATGGTTTGAATAACTCGTTTGGTTTCATGCTATATAATACTATTCATATTAGATATGGATTTGACTTCGATACAAAGTGTAGAATTTTTTAAAACTATTATATATATATATATATTATAAAAATTAGATAACATGTTCAATCAAATTGGAGTGTGTAGGGATATAATTTGGGGAAAACCTATAAAGTTCCCCTACTAAGTTATAATCTATGTGTCTTTAGATAGTGTGTATCAAGAATGTGGTATGATAAAAGTATATCATTTATTTAGTGTCTCGTTGTGACATATTGTGAATGGAACATAGATCTGTGGCTAGGAACGTTTTTGGAGCTATGGAGTTATGGGTTTGTAATCATTGGATTTTTGGGATTTTTCATTATTTTTGGTACTTTTATATTTCCCTTTAATTATATATTGAACATTAATATGGTTCATGGTTTTAGTATAGTATTATTGTTTGTTGATATTACTATGAGTTTTAGTACTTTTTCTATTTCATCTTATAGTGGCTATCATGTTATAGTGTGTTGTTTAGGTTGTTTTTCTTTAAAAAGGGAAAATCCTACCCAAGATTTTAATTATGTTCCTGAAATTTATTAATAGCTTTTATTGTCATCAGGAAGACACATAATTTTTAGTATAACCTCAAACACTTCCCTAAAAAATGAGTGAGAGGTGAGATTTTAGAAGTAAAATTGTAAAAATCTAAAAATACACGAAAAATTATATTAAAAATGTTCATTGAAAATAAACATAGAAATTTAAAAATGATACTTTAAAACATTTATATTACATTACTTTTGGAATTTTTTTCATTCAATATAAGGAAAAAACGTTTTTTACATAATTTTATTTAAAAATTTAGGAAATAACTTTAATCTAAAATATCATACTGTTTCATGTTAAAACATCATATAAATATTATAATGTTGTTAAGAATTACATGAAATAATAATTACATAATAGTATATAAAATTCTTTAATAAATTATTAGGAAACATGGATATGGAAAAAAATATGTTTCATAGAGGGATATATATATAAAGTAAATTTTTTAATGAAAAATATTTTTGGTATCTTTTGTAAATAACATGTAAAAAAATCAAATGGGAATTTTTTTCCAAGAAATAAATATGTTTTATTAAAATTGATGAGTAAATAGAGAGTTTGATCATAATATTTCATCATCATTACTTAGTCATAAACAATTTTGATAAAAAATGAAATTATATAATAAAAACCCTTACCTCAAGTGTGAAATTCTTATTAAATTTTTAAACATCCAATAAAATTACTATAACATTATTATAAATAAAATTCTACAAAAATATTTATAAATATATAATCATATATTATTTAATTTTAAATTTTAATCACAAATTTGCTATCAATTAATTATTAATGTAACATTCCGGGTAAATAAAGAATAAGACATTTTTTCATATTTATTAATATTTTTGAATTAAATTTTAATTTTAATTTGAATGGGTTTCAATGTTCAATAGCGTACCCGATATGTAACAACGAGTTTCTTTGAAATCTTACGTTGCACATTAATTAGATAATTTTATTATTTTAAATGGTAGTTATCTCCTAGACGTTGTATTGGTGGGAATGAATGAAACTAACTAAAATTTGATTATACATGTTTTCTAAATATATTTACATTTATCCAATAAATTTTAGAGGCTTAAAATGTTAATGAATCTAATTTTAAGGATAATTTACACTAAAAGGACGATTTACCACATTTTAATGTGGAACCCTCCTTAAATCTAGTTTTGGTGATTTTTATATGTTATAATTGACAAAATTAAATCTTTCTTTAGAATGGGGACAACACAATTTATTTTGTGTAAATTTCCGGAATTTTTTCGATAAAGTTCATTTTTTTAATGAATAGTGAAAAATATTGTTTTTTAATTCAAAACTGTGTTAGAATCTAATTTATTTATATGATTAGATTGTCATTTTAATTAGTTTAAAAGTGTAATTAGAATATATTTTTACCATTTAATCCATTTTTTGACATTGGAATTAATTTAACATTGAGGGTGGACATAAACAAGTGTCAATCTTCTGATAGTTATTGTTTCTTAAAAACATGCTATTTGTTCTTACAACGGGAATTAATTTTAAAATAATTAATGCCATTTATATGTTTTAATTTGAGAAAATAGACATCATTTTTAAATTCGGTATATCAAATAAATTTTAGGATGATTTTGTGGTATTTTTCTGAAAAACATCATTTTTTGATGAATAGTGAAATCACATAGTAGTTGTTAAAAATAACTGAATTTTTTCATTTAAATGAAATTTTACTGCTTCCGTGAAATGAATTTCAGAAATCCGACAGACTTTATTTTTATAAAGAAGTAAACTTTGGTTAAATAAGATATTTTTTTTGGTGAATAGTAACTTTTGACTTTTATTTACTGTAGTTAAAGGTAAATTGGGTAATTCAAGGTAAAAAAAGTATTATAATAATTAAAAATTACCTTAACACTTGCAAAAAAATTATTGGTTGAGTCATTAACGACCATGGTCATCTTTGGGACGATTTTTGGACCCCATAGAGTCAATTGGGAGTGATAATGACAATTTAGATTAATTAACTTAAAGTAAAGGCGAAAATGACAAAAGCAAATATCTTTTAGTAAATTAATTTTTACAAGGGGTTATATAAATTAAATTTTAGACTATAAATATTCATTGGAAATATAAAAAGATTTCCTACATCATGGTATTTTTTTATTTCAATTCATCAAATAAATTACATTATTTATGACACAATAATGATGCAATATTTACATCATTAAAAAATCATTTAAATAAATAAGAATATAAATATTAAAATATTATCCAAAACCTATCCAATTACTATTTGATGATTTTATTTCGACCATGAGTCATATAATCTTTGACTATAATGTTTTTGTACCATTATAAACCTAATATCATTATATAATAAAATAATTTTTTCACACATTCCTAAAGAGCCCCTCCTCCCCCTTATAAAAGGAGACCATTGGTATTCAATTCATCACACCTATCAAGCCCTTTATATCCTCCAAAATCTGCCCAATTAAGCTCCCTACATCCATCTCCTTATCCTATAAGCCTTCCCTTTGGTAGAAGGCACTTCAAAAAGTCCTTTGGTTCAAAGTAACGACAGTTACCCAAATTAAAGGTAACAATTTCTCTTAAATTGTTTTCTTTTATTTTACTTATCCAACCTATAAACTCTTTTTATTCCTTTATTTTGTAACAACACCGGTATCATCAATATACTAGGATTTCATTATGACAAGGATTTGAACTACAATTACACACACATCCATCTAATGGACGAAGAACATAATGTTTCTGTGGATGGAAAACTAACACCTCACGAAACAATGATTGTTCAAATATCTCCAACCGCCTCTCATGGTGGCCATTATGATGGAACTATATTTATATATGATATATGTTATTATTATGTTTTCTTTATTCTTATTTATTTAAAATTTATATCATTAATTTATAGTTTTGATTATTGGTAAATGCGATAATCTCATTAGAGGAATTGCGGACTACCTCTCCCTCAAAGTTATATGACTCGTTCATACCATATGTGGTATGTATAAAGGATATATTTAATGATATTATATATGATAAAATACTGGAATTATAATACTACTATGTATAATTAAGTTTTTATTCCATTAAATATAAAATATAAATGAAGGTAGTGTTCATGCGTACGTACGACTTACCGTCTTTATGAACGGTGCATTTCATTTATTACCTCTAAATGTTATTTACTATTATAAAAACATGTATATGTTGGATATATATGATATATATGATATCCAAATATTGAATATTATTCTGGATATAATGAACCTTTGGCCACATGAACAATATGTAATTATAAGAAGTCCATTTTTGACTCAAGTACCAAATATCGAGAAAATGAACATTATTAACTTAAATGATTACATAATGTTTATAACATGGTAATAAGTGATATAAAAAGGAATAATAAACTTTAAAAAGGTTCTTATGAAATTATAAATTAACTTTAGTGTATTATTCAAGAGATTAAAGAATGATCGAGTGAAGTCGGACACGAGGTAAGGGACTTCATCTCAATCTACTTTCATTGAGCCATATTTTCTTTTAATACGAGTCTTTATTTTATATACTATATAAACACCCAAGACTTTTCAAAGGAAATATTTTTCTAAGAATAATTTTAATAAATGAAAAAATAGAATGATTTTGTTAATGTAAGCGGTGACAATGACCTTTCCCACTGCCGCGAGTATTATTTGGTCTTTGGCTTCCTCAACAAGTCGTAATGTTTTTAAAAGAAAATAAATACCTTATACTCTTTTACGTATTTTTGGTATTGAAAATGGTTTTGAAAATGGATTTTTTTGTCAATATATTTAAGTGATATATTGTGATTGAAATATTGATTTTTTTTCTTTCCTTTATATTTTTTGTATGTGTTATGATTTTATATTGGTACTTGGACATTTGACATGTGGTTACCTGATAAACCAAATGACTGGTGGTGTTGTGAATACCTGGATGGGTGGTTACGTTATAAATTCCAATGAATTGGGTATGGATGTTGGTCGTATGGCTATTCCATTTAGTGATATGTGTGGAAGTCGACCATATGGTTATTCCATTTATGCATGTGTGTGTCCCAAGTTTCCTTTATATGTTATGTGTTATTTATATGGGTTTTATCGTAATCTTTTGGTTACAAAAGGGTAAGTAATGATCCTTTATTCAGTAAATAGTGTTTACCACTTCATAAAGGTGAAAAGTATTACATATGATAAGGTATTCATGGTTAAACTATTGTCTTCAAAAACTAACCGTTTTCCTTCTTTGTGTATCCCTTACTAAGATTTTTATGCTCATCCCATGTTTTGGAAATGTTCTTCAGAGGGAATAATGTAGAATAGAGCCAATTATGGGATCAAGGAAAAGTCATGCTCTCTTAAACAGGGAATTAGACATGACTCTTTTTTTCATGTTTTTTTATTTTGTTAAAAAAATGGAAATTGAGAAGGAGTGTCTACTTCGTATTTTTGAGATATAATATTTTGTAGTGTAATAGTTATGGTCTAACTCTCTAAAACTCTAAACCTGAAAATATCCTCATTGTAAATTATTCATTTAATTCAATATTATGTAATGTTCTAAGGCTGGGTCCTTATAATTTGAATAACTATTCTAGGTGATAATTGATTCATATTTTATGTATGTTTGAGTTTGGTTATTTCATTCCTTGTAATTTTATCTTATATAATCCATATAAATAAAATTAATGATTGTATAAATATCATATATTTTCATTATATATATACATTCATCTATACAATTTAATTAGATTATTCTTCTAGACAATATTCCTTATGTATGCATGAGAGTTGTTTTAATTTATAAAAAAAGGGAACTATATAAAGGAAAATGTTAATTCACATTTCCAGGAACATTTCTATATAACATATATATATATCATATTTATAAATAAAATTTATCATTATTACTATTAAAAAAATTATAAATGAAAAAGTACCACATCACTTTATAGAGGTGGTTGTCCATATACACCTGAGCAAGATTATGGCTTCTTTAATGATTGGATGGTATGAAGGTAGCATGAAATTTTCATTAATGAATTGAATGAGATTCATAAATATAATATTTAAATATTAATCCCATTATAATACCATCAAAAATATATGGTGATGAAAAATGAATTGTATCACTACATGGATACAATAAATCGTATGTATTGACATGTGATACTTCTAAGTCCCATTTCATTTGAAAGGGGGTGTATAATGGTGTTATCATAATCATATTTTTTTATATTTAGTATATATATTTTTTTATTTTATTAATAATATAATATATTTTAATGGAGGAAAATAAAAATTCAAAAGGAAATGATTATTTAAGGAAATTACATCTTATATGAAATTAATTATTCAGTTCTCTACTAGATGCCATCAAGGTTGGACTTTTGGGATGCAATAACCTATAGGATGCATCTGAATAAGTGTATATGAGAAAAAAGTAGAGTTTTCAAATATATAAGGATCAATGTAGTGTAAATATAATATTGGGGTGACCTGTTTTATTATTGTGGGAGTGGGGGTAGTTCTGAAATCTCATAAAATATAAAATTTAGATAATTTAATTTAGATGTCAAATGGAACCAAATTTATAATATAATAATATAATATGTGTATTATTCTAAATCCTGTCATAAAACATAATTATTAATGATTGGAAAACACTTTTTCCCATATAGTTCCATTTAAACACCCATTAACCCTTTCATCAGTTGATATAATCTTAATGTTTTCTAAAATTTATTGTTAAATAATGAAACTATTAAAAGAAAAAACAACCCATATATGTAAATTTTATATTCTTATAGCCATATCCAATACTATTTATGATATATAATATTTTTATTTATTTCATTTAATTTTTATAAAATATTATTTGTTATAAAATATCATTAATGACATTATTAAATAATTGAAATTAATTTATCATTTAATACAACCAGAAAAATATTAAATTCAATTATAATTCATAAAAACATATCTAATAAGACATATAGATCAATAAAATTCATGGGACATATTATCTCATTCAAATTATATCACATTTATTATTTATAATACCATTCATTATATTAATGTATTAAATGGATAAATAATACAATGGTACTGTATAAGCTTTTAAGGTTAGGATATAATTAATATAAATAAAAAATATGTTACTATTAAGAAAATAATTTCATTAACATAAATATAGACACTTATATTCATTCATAACAATATTTTTCCTTTTTGGAGTCATAAGAGATATTGAAAACATAGAGTAACATTTTTAAACATTGTTTGATATAAATATTATATATGTTATTTCTATGTATAGATGTCCAATAAAATAATAATTTCAGAGCTTAAAGATATAATAATGAAATATTATATTCATAATAAGAATTAGGAAAATAATTATAGCAATACAATATAGTTTTAACATATATTGAGTCGATTAAACCTTTACAATGGTGATAAATTTTTCTACGTTTACTATTAATATGGACCAAAAAGGGAAACATTTACAAAAAAATTTCATCATGATTATAAATAAGTATCTAATTTTATATAATTAAATAAATGTTAAATGAATACATTAATTTTCATTTATGTGTGTAACCTTTGATGAAAACAACATTTTTTAAAATATAAATTTTTATCTTGAAATGAGATTTATTATTATGCTATGTGTTATAAAACATATTAGATTCTTCTCAAAATAATTTATTGAACATATAATATATATATTTAAATAAAATCAATAAATATTAATTTTTAATTTAATTTATATTTATTATAATACATTTCTCAATTAAAATTAATTTTTTTCAAAACGTCAAAACCATTATTTTAAAATGAATTATATTTTCTTCTCTAATTATATACTAATGAATGAATGCAGTATTTAAATCCATAAAAAATAAAATTTTAGACATTAGTTATTTCTATTGATACTCACCAATCTGGTGGCTTGTTTTTAATAAAATTTTGAAATTATATCATGGAACATACAAAATAATGGTCTCATGTAAAACAAAATACAGAAGAAAAATTAATTATAAATGAAAAAATATTTCTTTAAAATTTAGAGGTGTTTAATGTAAGATATAACATCAATGCCAGTATAGATATCAAATATTTATATAACCACAGAATACAATCAATAATAGTGGAAATTTTTTAATATTTTTCCTCCATATTTGATAATCAGTGGAATACACCATGTTTTTATCCATTAGTAGTGGATACGTAACACTATACCTTTGGATGAATCGACCAACATAAACTTAATTCTTATTAATAAACATCTATTCAAATAAATTCCACATAAATAATTTTTTTTATTATGGTAAGGATGGAAATTGCTCAATCCATGAATACTATAATAAAATTTTGAGCTAGTTTATATATAATAACAGACCAATAATAACCATAAGTAGTACATAACAAACATCTAAAAGTAACAATCCATCAATAAAATATTTACATTAAATATTGGTATAAAATATAATAACCTTTAATAATTATGGAATTAAATTATTCTAATACCTCATCCTCAATATATATAAAATACAAGTTTCATTATAATCTCCCAAGAAGTAATAAACCATTCATATACAATATTATTTTTTCCAAAAAATTATCAGCATTCTTGAACAATATTTCACCAATGAGAATTAGTAAATTATCATATTAAGAAACATAAATAACTAGCAAAGCTATAATTTATAAAATTTTTGTCTGTTTCATGGGATCTAAAATATATAAAACATTGCAACTGAAATAAGAATAACCATATGAGTACCATATCATGAATAATGATTCCCATATCTATTTAATTAATTTTTGGTGAGTGATAAAAAATAATCCCATGGAAATATTATCTCTATCAAAACACAGAAATCATCATAATTCATTAATTATAATACAAGAAAAAGTATCAAAATCAAGATATTATCATGTATTTAGAATCATTAAATATCATATTCTCTGTACCTAAAAATCTAATAGATAGATATTACATTATTTAATAATAGTATTTATCATGTTACATAAATTCACAGCATTGGATCATAATATTATATTGACATGAAAAAAGGAAATATAAATATATTATTCATAAGTGTTTTATATCATCTCCTTCTTAGTTCTTAATAACTAGAACCCTTCTTTAGAATATCACATGTAACACTTATCATCACATACATGGAAATAAACACCTAATAAAGGATCATCATATATTCTCAACAAGGGTTAAAAGGGAGATATACTAGAATATCATTAAAATAATGTTATGAGAACATGAGAATAACATTTGAAAACTATACCATTCATATCATTGTTTCTAAAAACTCAAAAAATTATCAATGAAATAAAAACATTAATATAAGAAACAGTAAAATGGAAAACACAAAATAATAGATAACCATTTTCCAATGGTACCCACCAATACATCCATAATATAGTAGACTTGGGATAACCATCCATGAACCTACTTCCTACATGGGGAATCCACCAATTTATCGTATTTTCAAGATTAGAATAAACTCACCTGCACCCTAGGAGCTCATATAGCATTAATCATTAACAATTATAATTTTCAATGATATATAACCCATCCATAATTGCCTATTTCATGTCCAATATCCTTATTTATAATCTTTCCACCTTCCATGGTCATATTAAAACAACTATAGTTTCCACAAACTAAGTTGGGTTTCCATCCAACCTAGCACAAAACACAACCTATGAAAAGACTCGAGAGATGTTCTCAATAATCATGTGAAGGTTACTAGCATAGAGTATCAAATTTTTCATAGTGTGGATGAATTATCCCAAAAAAACATGATCAAATAACCAAAACAGAATTCAAAACATTAACCAAGAGGTTTCATAAACCGATAAAACAAAGAAAAAGTAAACATGATAGAGATACATCCATAAATGAATAAAAGTGAGAATAAAAAAAAGAAAAAAATACAAAATGATCCTGATATGATCCCCATATAACCTCTAGGTCACCCATACAAATAATACTAACCTACTCAAATGGGAGTTTAGATCCAAAAACATGATCCTCTAAAAATTGTAGAGATTATTGATGTCAAATGAAATAACAAGGATGTGAGAACAAAAAATAATAGTATATATGCACCATTATATCCTTGAATAAACATTCCCAAATGATTGTATAAAATATAGTTCAATATACATCTAATAAAAATGTGGTTTTGGTAATTTTAAATGACCAAAAATCATTACTTTTAAATATAGTGTTAATTCAAAAAACTGATTTTTTTAAAAATATAAATAATAATTCATACTTGGTGGTAAAAAGTTATATGATAAAAATATTTGTAAATAGATAAATAAGTGAGATATTGGAGGGGATAATAATCTACGTTCAGTAAAATTTAGGAGAATATAGAGAAATAATTCTTGGGAATTTCCAAAACTTATATAATATAATTCCAGGTATGTACTCTGATTTGACTCACTTATAAGAATATAGTGCATCCCCATAGTTAATGGACAAACTAGAAACTGTGAACTAGAATCACTAGGTTCACAACCCACATGTCCTATCTAAACATATTTGGGGTACTATCCTATATAATCATGGTTAGCAAGAAACCATCATCCGACCCTATAGATAACACCCATGAATCCCATGATAATATTACATGGAAGATGATGACATCATAACTAGTGTTTAATGATCCCATATCTTGTTGATACCATCAGTCATGTCTAGTAAAAACTCCAACAACACCTTTGAGTAGGCCCTTTCTGTGTAGGAAAACCATAGTTTTTCCCATCACACATTAAACCTTACACGGATTCAACTACGTCTACATGTCACATGAGTTTCAAATCTACGTTCCAATATATCATAACAAGCCAATCAAGACTTAAGATATTAATTTTGAAATATTTAGGAAAACCATTACTAAAATTGGGATAAAAATATTCAACATTCTGAAAAACTTCCAACAATTATTTAATACAATAAGTTTAAAATTTTAAATTCAAAGGTTCAAACTATTCATTGTTTTTAAAAAATATTAACAACACAGATCATACTAATTTGGATACAATATCCATTTAGGTAAACACAATATTTTTTATGTAATCCATTGAGATGAATATAGAAATGGAAGAAAAAAATTCATAGGGGGATTTTGAGAATCCGGTTAACGAGTGACATTTTTTATAAAATACAATTATTTTTTGTGAATCTATCTATATCTGCATCACATGACCATATGGATATTACAATTTCTAATGGAAACATAATGAACTATAAAAATAACAATGGTGTTAATTTATATTCTCATGGAGAATAAAAACTAATTAAAAAAATCAATACATAATTTCAAAAACACACCGAAGAACCAAAACCCACAATAAAATATCACATCCACATGTAAACAAACCACTATCATCTAACCATGAAAATAGAAAAATGAAAAAAAACCATATTTAATTTTTAAGGGCCAAGACATATTTCATAAAACACTTTACATTTATATATACATTGGAATATTAAGAAAAAAACCTATAAAAACGATTTTACCAAATTTAAAACATCAAAAGACCTCAAAAATACACACAAACACATCAAACACATGTATACAGCTATTTAGAAACAATCATTGAATTATCAAGAAATAATGGTATTTTAAAAATATAAAAATAGTGGAATCACTTACCTCGATGATTTGTGTTGGTAAATAAACCCCAAGAGACGGTATAATAAATCCCAAGCAATGATCCCCACACCCAATCATCTAATTAATCAATCCAAATTGTCCAAACCTCACCCTAGGGTTTAGATAAGATAAAAAGAACAAAACAATGAACCAATAAAATAATATGTAATTGTCTGGAGAGCATAAAATTTTAAGATATCTCAAGGTATCTTACCCTAGAAACTTGTGGAGGTACCAATTAATGATGAATGTCAGGAGAGAAGGAGCTTCTGAGCTCTCACAATGTTTCTATGACAATAAATTGGGGAGTATTAAAAAATAGGATTAAAATTAAAGAGGGGAAGTCAAGGAAATTCAAATTTTTATTATTCTAGAGTGGTCACATGGTTTGGCCATATGGTTTTCCGAACTGAGAATCTACCATAAACCTTATTAATTTAAAAAATTATAGAGGGATCCCCATGTTTTCAACAAGGTTTATCTTAACTGTACACAAGTCGTGTGCCTTGTCTAAGACACCGACCACATGTCACGCACTTTAAACTAGAACTCTCATATTTTGGACCAAATTGGTGTAATTCCATAAAAGTGAAATCATGTATGAATAGAATAAACTAAAATCACCACCATCATTGACCAGCTAAATACATACCCTAAAACAGTGAAAAAATTGTTCATTGGGTTAACATGTTCATGAATCCCATAAATCATAAAAATTCTAATCGGTAAATTAATGTGAACCTGAAACCAAAAGAAAATCATCATGAAAAGAAAAAAAATATAAGAAAACCCAAGGTTATGGTTTGATAATCATAAAATCAAAACCAAATATAAGTTTGACACAAGATCAATAATATTCGTCATATTATAACATATTAAAATAAATGTGGTTTATAATGTACTCATCAAATTAAAACCCATGAAATGAAATTTTTTTCATCTTATATTTAATAATAAAAAATCTTATGGAAAAAAATGCTTTCATTAAAAAAATCAATCATAAATATATACTCTCTAGATAAATTGTAAATATGGTATCATTGGACCACATCAGCATTAATTATTTTGTTAAATCAAATGATGTCATAAGATATGGATAATGATTTTGAAAGGACACTTGTAACATTTAATCAAGAAAATAGCCCATCCAATTTAAAAAGATCTTATATTAAAAAACAATTCATTTTTCAAATACATTTAATTTAAAATTTCATTATAATTTTTTAAGGAACATTTAATGATCATTTAAAATAATGATTTATTAGAATATTATTTCCCACATGGAAAATTCTATTTGTGAAAAAAATCCTTTTATAAATATTTCAATTTGAAAAAATAATTTAAAAAAAATAATTGAAACCTTAGAAATCAGTTAAAAATGACATTAAAGATAATAAAATTTAATCATTTATTTTTTATTGATTAAACATTTTTTAAAGCCTATTCACGGAATATATCTTTTTAAAGATATAAATAACTATAATAATTCATTTAAAATTTTTATTTAGGAAAATATCCTTTCAAAAAAAATATTTTTTAACATTATTTTTTTCTAAAATTCAATTATTTTAAAATTAATATATAAATATATAAATGAATATTCAAAACAATGAGTGGCCATGATTTTGTTAAAATTACTACACATTAAAACAACGATTTTTTTTTTGAATTTTTTTTAAAAAACCAAACAATCCTAATTTTTATAACTAAATAAATATTCCATTTATTAAATTATTTAAAAATTTATAAAAATTTAAATTGAATTTAAATGGTCCAATAAAAGCTTTAAATCATTTATTGATCACATTTTCATAAAAAATTGATATTTATAAAAAATTGTTTTACTGATGTGATAAGTAAAATCGGGTACCTTTTAAAAAAGTATTTTATAGTCATTAGTACTTATAAAGTGTAAAATGAGGGTAAAGAATTTATTATCAATAAATAACTACATGAGAAGAAAATTCTTTAGTTTATATTTATATATTTCATAATATTATATCATTTAATGTAATAATATAAAAAATCATTATAAATGATTAGATTGTATCAAAAAACACTTACTAGTTTCGAAACATTTAATAACACTCCCAATGAAGGAATAACATTAAATGAACCTCCAAATATCATAATAAAAAATAACATCATTATTTTAAATGTTAATGTGGAGGTATATAAACCTAATGAAATAAAATATTTTTATAACATAATATTTGTCCCAAAAAAGACAAAATGTGCCAATTATAACTTATTGTATGTTTCTCCTTCCAAAGAACACAATTCAACGTCATTAATTATAAGTATTATTATATTAAACATATATGAAATAACCACAATAAATTTTATCATTCCATACAGGTTTTAATTATGATATTTTGAATAAATTTATCCTCTATTGATATTCAAAATGATATTTTAGGTAAGAACATCTTTAGATATTGTGTATTTATTAGCTTTGTGTTTTTAGTCCTTATTTTTTAATATTCTTCCATAATATCCAGAATTCTATCAGTGTTATAGATATTAAATATATTTATTATATATTTTTAATATTTAATCTTTAAAAATGAGAGATAAAAAAATACATTGTTCATAGAGATATTAGGTTATACGTACACTTGAACTCTATTTCCATTTTTTTAATAAATGGAACTAAATAAAAGTAAATAATAATTAAATATTCTAGAATAATTATTACTTAATATATATTACATATATATTATCAATATCCTTATTAGATTCTATGGATATATTTAGTGAAACTTGATTCATATCCCATTGTGATGTGGTATTCTACCATCCACACAAGTGACATTATCATAACCCCCATAAAAATGAAAGTATGATTCTATATGTGATACATTTTTACCATTTATTTTATTGTATTAAAAATAAACTATATATGATTTAATTTTTTTATTATTACCAACATTTTAAAATAGAAATTGAAAACAAATCACATCAGTTTGTGAGGATTTAGTTTGTCGTACAACTGAGGGATGTTTCCATTTTCAGTGAGATGAGGGGCAAGAATGTTGATGGGGTTTTATAACTCTATAAGTATAATAAAATAATAAAATTATTATATCCTAATTAAATCCATCATTACATCCATCCATGAGTTCTGGTCATTAAAAGAGAATAAGATTGGTTTATGAAGCAACAGTCTTCAATACACACGATTAATGAATTCACTTCCCATTTGATGAAAGACGATACATATATAAGCTATTTTTTTAAAAAATAATATATAATTATATTATAGATAATATCATTATTATATAATCATAATTTATGAACATTTTAAGGGTTTTTGAGTAGATGAAAAAATTTATATTTTAAAACATTACATGTTCTTCAAAAAATATTTTTTTGGTGCAACTGAAATCCATCATATATTGGGTTTTTATATCATGAATGATCCTATGATATATGAAGAAATTTAAGGAATAAAATTCATCATTTGTTTTTTGAATTAAATTGTTTTCGAGGTGTCTATATGATACGAGATAAGGTGGCCTTTTATAAGTGGGTTAGAGGACACACTAGTAATTTTTGAATCTAATATAGTGAACACTAATTTTTTTACATCCCACAGGGCCCCTGAATTGGTAATTTTAAAAAGAAAGAGACTATTAGGTTAATACATGTCCATAAAATGGTTTTTGGATATGTTTATAGGTCATTTTTTCAGTTATCATTTTAGTTTAACCCCTAGTAAACTGGTTTTAACATTTAACAAGAAAATTGATTTTTAAAGGACTTAAAAATTATATTGACAAAAATCAGTTCAGAATATTATATAACATAAATAGGACTGATTATAAATATTTAATCCATATTCCAAATATCATTCAAATAATTGGATATTTTTTATTTAAATTTAATCTCACATACTTGATGAGAAATCAATTTTCAAAATGTGAATATTTTCAAAGGATAAAAATTTTCGTTTGACTGTAAACAAAAAAATTGATTAAAATTACCTAAATTGGAATAAAAAATATATGTTTTCACAATATCAAATTTTAATAGATTTTGAAATAGTAGGAAATATTTATAATTATTTAAATGACCTAGAATTTCATGGAAAAAAATTAGTATTCATCAATATTCATAGAAAAATTAATATTTTTAGAATATTGCCAAAAATTAACTCAATGATAGTTAGAAATTAATATATATAAAATTAATTTTATTTTTTCGAATAAATTTTCTTATTTTTTAAATAATTAATTTTAAAATATGTCTGTATAATCTGACAATATTACTTTTTCGATGAGTAGATCTTTTTTGAATAAAATTGGTTTTATTATTTCCTCATATAAAGATAAAACATAACATAAATTTTATTCATTGAATTGATTATATAATATATAAATTTCATTGCATAAATTCCCCAAAATTGTTATTTTGAATTTAATATTGAAAAAAGTGTTTTTCAAAGACATATTGTTCATTAGGATATTATTTCATTTATTTTCAAATAGTTCTTATTTTTATTTCTTATTAATTATTCACCAAAGAATTAATTTTATATAAACATGTAACCCATATATTTTCTTAATTCTGTTAACCATGTTATACATCTAGTTCCATTGTATATCATTTAACTATCATATTAAATATTTATTTTTTAATAGTATGACATCCTTCATTAAAACATGGTGTTGTGTGTAGAAAAATCAATCGATGAAATAAAATTTAATATATATAATAATTACAAAAAACCTAGGGTGTTACACTATAATTACATTAAACTAAATGTTTCCAACGTAATTAAAAAACATTAATATAATCAACTATTGATACTTACACCTAATTACATCATGAGGTTTATATATAGCTTCCTGAAGTAATTGATTTCGCCCAAAGACATTGACTAGCTGAGTGGCTTTGTTTAATTGAAAATTTTCTATATGATCAACAATCTCTATTAATTGTTCCTCATAAGAGTGATGAATATCTAATGTTATTTAATTTATTTTTAGTACATGTTATAGATCTAGTATTTACATCTTCAAGAGATATAAATGTTACGGATCATGAACTATATAGGGTTTTGGTGGAAGCTTAAAAAATGGACTATAATCCCGATATGATAAAGAATTTAAATTGTAATGATATACCATATGATGATCTTTACATTGTATCATAATAATAATTACACCATCGTGTTTTTATTTAATCAATTTCTACTTTATCTCATACTACAAGAAATTAACATCAAATTTTAAGCTTGATGTCATAAAATGATATGCCATTCCTTATATATCTAGTTATTGTTATAAAAAACGGTAACCAAAAGTTATCCATTATTCATAAATATTAATTTATTAAAGTAATACATAAATCTCTGAAACCAAATCCATTATTCTTATTAAACAAAACGTTAATTGGATAACCATATTACCCTTTCATAATTACTAATTTATGATGATGATCACAAAATTTCCCAACAAAATCATATCATTAATCCCTGAAATATCAAGAAGTAACTCTTGATGGTCCCATACAAAATATGATAATACCATGTTTATTTATTCTAATGAATAATGGTAACTACAAGAATTAAAAAAAATAAAATCCTACAAAACATTCATGATTCCTCATTAAATAATTTAATTCATAGATAATTGAATATATTCCATAAAAAAAATTTAAACTCCATGAATGGTAACATGAAAAAAAATCGACAAATTACTATTTTGGTTAAAGGAAATTAATAAAGTTTAATTTACAATATCCATATAAATTATCTCATTATCCAAAAATTATTATATTAGTATCAAGAACATTATAAGAGTTATCTTTCCTTTAATCATGTGTTTTTAATAATATTTCCATAAAATCATTTTCAAGGTCATTATTACTAATCACCATATTTTGGAAAATATTTAATGAATATTTTATAATTTAAAATACATTAAAATTTAATGATTTAAATAATATAATTTATGAATTATAATGCATGGAAACTTATATCATTAAAATTTATTCAAACAGTATATCCCACAATTAATTTCCTTATTCAATAACTCTTCTTTCAATATATTTGAAATTCTTAGTACCTCAACCATCAATGGTATAATTATTAATCTAATATCCTTCCAAATTTTCTTCAATATATTTCCGCCTAGGATATAAATTTTCATAATTAAATTCCTTAAACATTTATAATATATAACCATTAATTATTTATTGGGGAAACCATTATTTATATCCCGTATATTGACAAATCATCTCATTTTTTCTGTGATGATATGTTACTCTATTTCCCTATTTTCCTCACACAAAATGCCATCCCATTCAATTTATACCTTTTTAAGGGTATTCTTCCAACATCAAGCACATATAAAAAACTAAATTTCGTATCATCCATTTTATCCTCAACCAAATATTTCAATTAAGTCTCACATTATCTTATTTGGGTATTTAGAGAGTTGGATAATGTGTATTTTATTAGTCATATGTAGTGATAATTGACTAGGAAGATTCACAATATACCTCACAATAGTAATCTTCCCTTTTTGTTTCTCATCAACATGTTTTATATATTATATTCATTATTATTTTAGTTTCATATTGTTCACACCATTGAATATATCGAAAAATCATACTTTGATAAACAAAATTCATTTGAAAAAACCATATAATAAATAAAAATAGTAGATAATTTTTTTTTATAATGAAAAATTATTTTCAATAACTAAATCCATAATACTAGACTAGCTCAAATATGTGTATACTTAAAATATAGCATAATTTTTCCTTAATTATTTTTTCATTTCCATGAAATGTCTACTAGGATTTAAATAAATGTGAGACATAAAATCCTATTTTTATGAACAAGGATTTGATCGTGTCCCTCTCAATGCACCATTTTTCAATGTTATTACCCCTAGGTAACTCTATTCCATATCCAAAACCACATGTAGTATCCAAACGATATAATTTAATTGAAACAACTATATATATATACATATCAAAATTTCTAGAAATTTTCTTATGCATTTACTGATCATTGGACTTATACATAGACATCTACATACTCCAATCCTTAATAAAACTACGTTTCTCACTAATGTTATCACCTCAGAGATTCTAATGGTTAAATAAAAATCCTTATAACATAAATATTATAGTCCTAAACATTTAATTCATATATTTTACAAATATTATAGATGAATATTGGTCACATTTCTCAAAAAACACATAAGGATCATAATTTTATAGAGCCTTTTCATTCTTGGATTCATAAAATGATGGCTCATAAGTGTTTTAAATCATCTCGCAAATATTTCCTCATATCATTTACACATATCAAATATATCAAACATAATACGTAGCATCATAACATTGGTTTATGAATCACATTAAATAATGAAATTGGAGGCCTAGTAATGGTAAACCTAGGGGATATGTAAACATATGATGAGTATATTCATATGAGATCATGACCATATCTTTTTAATAACACAACCTATATACCATTTATCATACACTTGATTCACAAAATAATTCTTTGTAGGTATTAATCATGTAAATAATTAATTACTGGATATAGTACACGAAAGGATATAATTGGTATAAAACATATTGTTGTGAAAACACCATATGAATTGAAAACCAAAATTCTTGTAAACTGATGAGGATGATCAAAGAATTGCAGTCTTCAGATACCCACCCTTGGACCTTCATGGGGAATTGATATTCCTCCAATGCAGTATATCTTCAAGACTGAGAAAACCTCTTGTATATCCTTTCACATAATACAACATCAATCATTAACAAATTAAAAATAGGATTATATATGTACCACCCATCCTTGGGTATAATGCGACCACATTATTTGGTTATAAGGATTCTATTTTTTATAGTTAAAATGTAAAAACAATAAAATGATTAAAACCATACATTAGTGTTCAACATGTTTATAATGAATCATTTTATTTGAACCCTTAAATTGAATGGGGCTTCATAAAAAATTCCTCATATCAAAACTGATGAAATGAAATGGGTTCCATGAAACAATTATACATTGAATAACCCATTGAGAATAAATGTGTTGGGTAATTAATTTTTCATCATAAATATATACCATCTAGATAAAGAATATATATTGTATCAATGGATCCTACCCTTGAAAAATAATAATTTACATCAAAGGATGTCTCATACAAGAAAATTTATTTTGAATGTTCCATAATAACTTTTCATGAGTAAATTTTCCATTTTCTTAGAAAACAATTTTTAAATCATTAAACCTTTTCAAAAACATTTTTACAGAAAATAACCATAAAATATTAAAAATAATTAAACCAATATAACTTAAATATTTTGTGATTAAAATAAAATTTTTCACATTGAAAATAATTTAAGACATAAAACATTTTAAAAATCTGTTGCTTTGAAAATAACCGTCGAAACATAGAGCATAATCATAAAAAATAAATTAAATAATTTTATGATTAAATTATCTATTCCATATATAAAAATAATTTTTAGAAAATATTTTTATAGAAATTCCTTTCATTGAATATAACCATTGAATCATATAAAGAATGATTTAAACATTATATAAAATAATTATTCAAGAAAATATCTACACCACTTTGAAAATAATTAAATCCTAAATCATTTTCTAAAAATTTCCCGATAATTATATACATTTAATCCTATAAATTATCTTTAAAAATAATTCAATAATTTTTTTGGAAAATATTCAATACAATTAAAAAAAACATTTTAAAAAATAAAAAGTAAAAAATATATTTTTCATTAAAATAAAATTTAAAACAAA
Source organism: Viscum album (assembly GCA_963277665.1). Taxonomy (NCBI): domain Eukaryota; kingdom Viridiplantae; phylum Streptophyta; class Magnoliopsida; order Santalales; family Viscaceae; genus Viscum; species Viscum album. Next base: position 1,844,330,272 of record OY728120.1, read on the forward strand.
TAAATTAGGATTTAAAACATTGACTAACCTTGACATCGAAAAATTATTGAATTTTTTCAAATAATTTATATTCTTGTATTTAGTAAATAAAAAAAGTGATTTCATTTCAATTCAAAATGATGATTAAATTTAAATAATTATAAATGTAATTAATATAGTGGTAAAAGTGAATATAATATATCTTATAGAAAAAATATAAAAATTCGAAAAGATTTTTAGGTTATATGGATGTAAATGAAAAATGTTTTTTTGACAGAATATATAAATAAAGGGATTTTTCATTAAAATCAATTCATTTAGAATCATGGGTACATAATTAGAGTATAATTTAGTGAAGAAATATATTATCAACAAATAAAATAATGAGAAGAACATTAATTATTTTTTGAGAGGTGTTTCATAATATTTCATCCTCGAAAGCACAAAAATAAACAATCCACATAAATAATTATATTGTATCACAAAAATTTTTACAATGTGGTAACATAGAACCATAAACACTAGTCAGTATTTTTATATGAAACATAAAATATCATGAGGGAACAAAATTATATGTAATTTATAGGTATATTTTTTTCACATCATAAAATATTATTTCTACATCACATAACAGATGTCCTAATGTAGAAATATTGAGACAAAAATTCCCAAACATTTTGTATTGACATATATTATAAAAATTCAGAAATATTTTATAATAATTATATTTTTAAAATTATTCAATTATATTACGATTAATATATTTATAATTCCATATATGATTGAATTGGGACATTTTATTACCCATTTATAAATAATTCTATTTAAAAAAATTATAATAATAATAGATTCTTTTTTCATATATGTTTTGGTTTAGTATTTTAGGTCCTTAATTTTTATCAAGGACCCATAAAATCTATAACATTAACCATGTTATAAATATAATATATTTTTATTATATATTAAAATAGAGTATTTTGATATATTTATAGAGAGATAATGAAATACACCATTCATGGTGACCCTAGGCCATACGTATGCATGAATATTGTGTACATTTGTTTACATATGAAACATAAGAAATGTAAATAATAATTTAAATTTCTATTATATTTATTATTAGTTATATATCACATATATTAATTAACCTTATCTTTATTTCATTCTATGAAATTATTCCTTGAAAACCGATCACATCGCCTTGTGAGGTTGTAGTCCTACGTACTCACAAACGACATTGTCGAATCCCCTATGGAATGGAAAGTAAGAAGGTATATATAGTATATTTATAAATAAGTAATAATTATTTCAAAATTATTATATATATTCATCAATATTTCAATATTAAAATCAATGAAAAATTGTAGTGAAAAACATATCTCACCGATTTTTGAGATGGTTGTCCTCCATAAACAAGAGGGATATTATTGTATACCAATTTATTAGGAGGTGAGAAGTTAGATGTTTTATTATAATTTAATATATCTAATAATATAATATATATATATATATATTTAATCCATAATTATTTACATCCATGAGAAGTGGTGTCATTAAATAATTAACATCGATTTGTGAGGAGATAGTTCGTCGAACACATGATTACTGCATTAATTCACCATTAAATGGAAGAGGTTATGAATATATGTTATTAAGTTAAAAATAAAATATATGTATAAGGGATATAATATTGTTATTCTATCATAGTAGTTGAAAATTTTCTGATGTATTTATAATAATATGTCAATCAAAAATGTATTGTATAAAACATTACCTCTTCTTTGGACAACATCCTTAGGTGTAACTTAGTTACTTCCTAGATTTTTTTTTGAACTCACCAATGACTAAACAATTTTATAATGGAAATAATGGATATATTTGTTAATTTATTTTTCAATCCAAATTTTTTTGGAGGTTTTAAGTGGAGTAGAGAGGGTGTTTCCTTTTATAATTGGGGGAAAGGGAAAACTTGGAATATTTGAAAAGAATAGTTTGAGAAAACATTATCTCTAATAAGTCGAATGTCGCTCCTCTATAACCATTTTATAAAACTTATAATCATATACTTCTATTCAATGAATGTTAAAAATAAATCTCTTCCATAAATGAATATGTTTTAATTTCACATTAAATCCATTTATTCTCCAAAATGGATGTATTTTATTGAGAAAAAATTATCTCTTATAAATCAATGGCCCCCTCTAATCTTTATATAATTTTGTTTATTGTTAAATTTCCATTTACATGATAATCTCTCATTGGTCAATAAATTTCGATTAAATATACATATTTTCTTATTATGGATGTTATTTTATTCATAATCTCTGCATTATTTTTACCATTGTTATTTACATTGAAATATATTTTTTTAACTGGTAAATATAGATATTTCATTTTATTTATTCAATATGATTATTTATTAATATGTAACATTTTTCCCATATAAATTAAATCATTTTATATAAGTGAAATTTCTTGTACATTATTCTATTAGAGGATACTGAGAATATATATCCTATTGATTCATCTATAGTTCATGTGAGAAAAATAATTTTTCTATATTAATTAGGGTTTTACCAATAGTTTTTATTAACTTCGCAAGGGGAAATGATAGTATATATATCATGATGTATGAGTTCATGAAATATAGGAAATTATATAATTTAAAATTTTATAATTATTATTTGGCAGTTTATTATATTGATATTTTCCATTGATTAACATCACGATCATTGATTACTTTAAGGGAATTATTTTTTCATCATTTATTACTACCCTATTACTCATTTTGATTATATATTGGATTAAATAGAATCTATTTTAGTAATTTGAAATGCCATATTTTTTATTCCATATCTATTAAGGATATCATTTTATATAAATCACAATTAATGATCATTTAAACACACTATTATTTCATTTACATTCCATAAAATTTCATGATGAATACTTTTATTGAGTTTCATATATGTAGAGAATTTTATTTTTTATGTTTTATATTGTAATGAACATATGAAATTTCGATTATGTATATATCTAGAATTTGTGTAATACTAATCTTTTTAATCAATTTTATTATAACACTTATATATATGATAATGTAATAAAATTGAAAGTGGATCTACATTATTAAATATAATGTTTTTATAGATAATTTCATAGAATTTTTATTATAAAAAATGAGAACAATAAGTATGAAAACGTAGATTAAGGAACATAAAAAATTGATTTAATTTGATAATACTTATATATAAAAATTAAAATTATTTCAAATAATATATTAGGTATTTCCATGAATTTACATCCATATCAAGATACTATAAGTCTAACTGGTTCTAGAATATATCTATATATGCATAATAACACGAAAAAAAGATCATTGTCCTTTGAATCAATCATAACTATGTTCAGAAACAACTGACCTTACCTACTAATTTGTGTTACATTATTTGGTAATATTCCTTAGATAATTCCAAATTTCATTACATACCATTCTGAAGGATTTAAAAATATGTAATTATTTAATGATATTCCTAGAGATATTATGTTTATAACTTCGAAATCAACAACGTGTGAATTATTTATTCATGTTCTGTTTTAATCCATATTCCGAATTTTATTTTATGATTTAGAATACCTAATTTAATGAGACAATATAGTATATTTAATTTTTTATAAGGAGAATGTATTAGAAAAAAATGTTTGAATAATTATGGTTAATATAAAAATTCTCATGCCGGAATTTGACATTATACTATTGAAGGACTGGCTCTCAAAGTATAATGTAATGATAAAATGCAGAAGAAATAAAATCATAGTACTATTGAATATAAAACCTACAGTAATATTACAAGGAGAGTTATTTCAAACCGATCTTTGTCTAGAAGAACATGCTGTATCTATCATTATGGAGTTGATTAGTGAAGAAGAAAAAGGAAATGAGAGATTAAGGATAGAAAATGTTCCCTTAATCCAGGAATACATTGATGTATTTCATGAGGAGTTATCCAGACCTCCCCTAGAAAGAGAGGTAGTGTACTCTATTGAACATGTACCTAGATCTCATCTAATATCAATGACCCTGTATATGATGCAAAATTTGGAGTGGGATGTATTAAATAAGGAAATCCAAGATCATTCATAGAAAGGTTTTATCTGAACGAGTGTATCTCCTTAGGGAGGAAAAGTACTCATTGTGGAGAATAGGAAGGATATATGCGTCTATGCATTGATTATAGGGAAATGAATGGGATCATTGTAAAGAAAAATATACCCTCTTCCACGAATTAATCACTTATTTGACCAACATCATGGGGCACAATTTATCTCTAAGATTTATCTTCGTTCTGGTTATCATCAATTGAGGGTGAAGAAATATTATATTCCAAAAACTGACTTCTGATAAACATATGGAAATTTTGAGTTTGTTTTTATGCCCTTCGTACTGAGTAATGTACCTGCTATTTTTATGGATTTGATTAATAGATTCTTCAAGGACTACCGTGATAAAAATGTGGTAGTTTTTATTGATTATATTCTGATATATTTCAAAATTCATGAGGAGCATGAGTATCATATAAGATTTATTTTTGGAAACACTATAGAATGAGAGGCTTTTTTGGGATGTTCTGTAAATGTAAATTCTATTTGCAACAAGTTGAATTCTTAGGGAACATGGTGATAAATGAAGGAATCATAGTTGACCTTAAAAGTCAAAAGTTGTAGAGGAAAGGCCTCATCCTATAAAAATAACTGAGATTCATAGTTTCCTATGATTATCAGGATATTATAGGTAGTTTGTGAAAAACGTTTCATGACCATCTAATCCATTAACCATGTTAACTCGAAAAGGGGTCAAGTTCATATGAAAAAAAGAGTGTGATGAATGTTTTTCGGAGCTTAATAAGATATTGGTTACTAAACCTGTGTTAACATTTCCCTCAAGTGTATAAGGATTTGTAATTTTTAGTGATGCATCTCGGAACGAGATTAGGGGAGTCCTCATGAAAAATAACAAGGTCATTGATAATGCATCTCGACAGTTGAAGACTCATTAGCAGAGCTATCATACACATGATCTGAAGGTGACCGCTTTCATTTTTTCTGATGATATGGAGGTACTTTTTTATGGGGAGAAATGTGATATATACACAGACCATCAATGTTTAAAGTATATTTTGACACAAAAGGAATTGAAAATGAGACAAAATAGATGGTTGGAAATTATTAAAGAATATTATTGTTTAATTCATTGTCATCTCAGAAGACAAAACAAATTTTTTGATGAATTAAGCTGGAAAGACCCAGGTGTTCTGTCAATGATGAGGATTCAAAGAGATCATTTAATCAATGAATTTGTAAATATGAACTTGGTAATTATAATGGAAGGGACTTCATCAACCCTAACTAAACGGATTTCTCCAACGTCATTGCTCGAGAATATCAAGAAATATTAGAAAGAAGATCCTTTGTTACATAAGAAATATGAGGCTATAAAGGATTGGAAGTTTTCTGAGTTCAATACTAGTCATGAAGGTCAACTAAAATTTTGTACAAGTCTATGTGTTAAATCTATTCTCTAAATAAGGAGATGATGGATGAATCTCCTATCTCTTCATTCTCTATATATCCTAGAAGAACAAAAATGTATAGGGACCATCATTATCATTACTAAAGAGAAGATATTAAAAGGGAGATTTGCTTACTATACTACGAGGTGCTTGGAATGTTTGCAAGTGAAGGGAGAGAAAAATATTTTTAAAGGGGTATTGCAACCACTACCCATACCATCCTGGAAGTGATACAATATCACAATAGACTCCATCATTATTCTCCCTAGGACATCCAAAGGAAACAATGCGTTATGGGTTATTTTGGACCTTCTCACCCTGGCTGCCCATTTTATCTCAATTCGGGAAGATTTATCTCTTGATTAATGTGCTATGATTTACGTGAAGGATGTAGTAAGGTTGCATGGAGTTCCACTTTCTATCGTATGTGATCAGGAGAAAAGGTTCAAATCAAAATTCTGGGGAAGTCTTCCACATACACTATGCACAGAATTGACTTTCAGTATGGCATATCACCCCCTAAACTGATGGAAAATTTGAATGCACTCTCCAAACCCTAGAGGACATGTTGAGAACATACTCAATGGAATTTAATGGTGGATGGGATCAATATCTCCCTTTATTTTAATTCACTTACAACAATAGCTTCCACTAGGGCGTTCAAATGGAACCCTATAAAGATCTATATAGGAATCGATGAAGAACTCCTACTTATTGGGATAAATATGGTGAGAGAAAGCTTCTTGGGCATGATCATGTCCAAGAGATGACATAAAATGTCCATGCCATCCAGCTATGTATTATGGCTGCTCAGATTCGGCAAAAGAGATATGCTGAAAAACATCAAAGGGACTTGGAGTTTGATTTTGGTGACTTGGAATTTCTTTGAATTCCACATTGTATGAGATTCACATGGTTTTGGAATAAAGGGAAGATCAAACTAATGTACTTTGGCCCCCATTAAATCCTTCATCGCATAAGAGCAGTTTCATATCAGCTTGCCCTCCCTCTAAATCTATCATAGGTTTATGATTTTTTCCACGTATCCCTCTTGAGGAAGTATATACCTGAGACTTCATATCTACTAAATCCAATCATGGTACAACTGGAACATGACCTCCCTTGTAAGGAGAACCCAGTGGAGATGTTGGATCTTAGAGACAAGGTTATACTCAATAGGACTAAACCCCTTCTTAAGGTGTTGTGGAGGAACAAAAAATGGGAAGAAGCCACGTGGGAACATGAGGAGTCTATGAGGCTAAAGTAACCACACCATTTCTCTTCTTCGGGTATGAGTTAAAATATCGGGGAATAAATTTCATAGGAGGGGGAAGAATGTAACAACTTGAACTTTTTAATAATATTTATTTCCTAAATTTTTTGTTATCTTATATTATAATCAACAAAAATATATCCTTTTATTAATGGAGTGAGTAGAATTAAATGAGACCATTGGGTTATGACTTTAATATCATCATTGGTCAATATGGTCAAGGTAAACTAATTTCTGAATGTTATGATTATTTTTTATAAATAAAAGTGATCATGGTTAATTAATATAGAAAGAAGATTTGATAGCCTCATCCAGTAGAGTCAGGCCTTATGAAGCCCAATATTTAGTGCTTGGGAATGAGGTTGCCTCACTGGGATTTATTGTTGACCAATCAAAATAAAAACATTAACATATGAAGCTTGAATAGAATATATTAAGGGAGACGTTCAAGATGAGAGAAATCACCACTCAAGAAATGTTTTTTGAGCCTCCCCATGATTCAATCACCACAACACATCTTACACTTAGGTCCTATATAGGTTTACTATGGGATATGTAATGACGCCTTAGATTTTATTTTTTAATCCCTTCATATAAATAATTTGTTTTCTTATTATGGAAAAATTTGTGATTTTCAAATGTCTAGAAAAATATATGAATAATATTTTTGATGAATTTTGGAAAAGGAGTATTTTAAAATATTAATGTAAATATTAAATTTTTAATAATGTGAAATTATTTACAAAAAATGATTTTATGCTCTTGTGATCAGTAATAAATTTAGAGTCTAATAAGAATGACATAATTCTATTTTAATAGTAATGTATGAATAGTAATATTACCCCTATGAATAGTAATTAATTTAAAATCGTCCACAAAATTGAATCTTCACCCATGAATATATACATACAATTTAAAAATCATAAAAGTGAAAAATGATCACAGTATATGTTTTGGTATTTTTCTATGTCATAAATATTTTATTTACAATTTTATATTTAGTTTATTAATTTAAAATGGAAATTTATTTTCATAAAATGTAATCATCAATTTATTCTTTATTTTCTTATGGTTATAAGATAATTTTATTGAAGCTTGAATACTTTTTTAATGTGTTACAAAACAAGATATATCTTTAGAGTTGTTTTTTGAATAAATAATTATTTTATTTCAAAATTAAATTAAAAATATTTAGAAAATTATTTTCATAAAATGGATATCATTTTTTAATTTAGAGAATTGATATTATGTTAGGGAAAAATTATGATATTTTTATAAAATGTTTTGTTTTTCAGGGAATAGTAAAAATGCAGTTTTGGGATTTAGTGTGATTAATGACATCATAAATGATGTAATAATGATGTAATCATTATTGTCCACTTGTGAATAGTATTATCTTATAACTGGTGTACCATGTGACCAATACCATGGGAAACTACCTTAGTCAAGCCCATTGTTTGCAAATACCACTGATAAGGCGTCCCTTTGGAATTAATTAAATATTCCCTCACTTTTGTTGTAAATACCATGTCGATCCCTCATTCCATTCATTAAAAATCCTAATTAACGTAGATTTGGTCCATTTTCCTCCATGTGAGTCCTCATAATGATCCCTAAAGACCCACCAGGTCCTAACCCTCAAGCATTCGAAGTCACTCCTCAAGGTAAGCGAATATTTTCATTATCCCCTTTTATGTCATCACTTCTTTTATGTTATATCTTCTAGTTTCCATATTTTTATGTTGTGGAATATTTTTATATATTATTATTACATTACATTCTATTTCCAAATTATTAAATACCCTTACCACTCTCATTAATATATTTTCTGAATTTTTTTGGTGTTGTTAGGCTGCTAAATTTTCGTAAACGAAATCACATTTTCTCTCTACAATCAAGATTCCTTTTCCTGTGGTATGTCAGTAAAATATCTACACCAGGATCATATTTATATTTTATTAGGTCCCTATACTATAAAATGATTCATTTATGGATGGTATGCCCTTTTACCCCCCCCCCCCTTATTGTTTTCTATAACCATGTTATATAGCTGTTATGCTGGAGAATTTTTGTCTGAAAATCGACCTCTTATTCTCAAGAAATTCTCTAATATTATTTCTGTGAATAACCAAATATATTTTAATTTCTTGGGTTATTCCCCAAGAAATAAAATCGATATATTTTATTCTTTAATTGACATACATATTACCATCACTACATTTCCAGGGGTTATAAATGACATAATGATAATATTATTAAGCAAATTTAAAGTGTCGCAATTTTGAAGTGAAACCCTTTTCTTTTACTCTATTTGGAGTTTTTATGAAATGTATGATTATAATCAATGTGGATAAAATGAAAATTAATACATATTAAGGGATATACCTGATAGCGCTCCAATGTAATGGGTAAATAATCAATCTCTAGATATGACAAGTTTCACGAAGCCTTGGTAAATAACCTTGTTAATGTTTTATGACACCTTGGGGATTAACCTTAGTGAAATGTTCTTTAATGTCAAAATGAACTTTTTTAGCCACAAATTAAATTAATGATTCATGTAATTATATTATGGTACGACTCTTCATATATTTCTAATGTCTTTATATTTTTTATCAAGTTCTTATTGATATAAAATTTAAACTGATTCCCTTATTTACCCTTACTGGGCCTTCCACTCACCCTTTCCTTTAATGAATGTCTCCATGTTATGATATGTAGTAATTTTACATAGGGTGAACTTATGATGAACACTTAAAAGTGGTTTAGTATAATTTTTTAGGTTTTTTTCATGTATTATGTACTAGATTTCCAAGACACTACCCATTAAAGATCCTATGTTTGCAAAATTTAATGAAAATATATGTAATAAAAAGGAAGGATGCCATACCCCATATAGCATGTAATTATGAAAATCATTTTTTGTGTCTTGTGAATTTCTATAACCATAAAGAATCTCCTCTATATCAATCTGTGCACTACTGGAGCCTCTGATTTGGTTGAAATCTACATATTAGGGTTCTTTTGTGCCACTTTTCACCAGATCTGAAAGTTTTAAGTTTGTTTCTTCTATGAAATCATTGTATCCATGTGTTAAATGAATTATAAAAAATACCAACATTAAATGATTCAACCAATTAGTTTGGATCTATATCTAGTCTTACACTACCTCCATCACATCTCGATCATTTCAACGATTATGAATTACATATATAGTGTTGATCCATTTCTCATAAGAATGGTTACATAATGTAAGATCATAGTGAATTTTTTGAATCATTTACCAAAAGGAAATGTTCATGATTAACACGTTTTTAATGGAGGGAAAATTATAAAATTGAAAATAAGGGGAATAGAAAACTTCCATTGTTTATTTTTCCATGTTTTTTATAATAGAATGATAATAAATGAGGGATGATAAACAAACATCAAAAAATCAATTCAATCCAATTAAATCTACCAGTTATGTTTGGATAAATTCTTGTTTGTTAAATTAACAAACGTTAATCAAGGGTTAATAAAAGGATGAAATTCACAATAAAAACACCCTACCTTGATTTTGGATCGATCATTAATGAAGAATATTTAATTTCCCTTCATTGATGAGATTCCCCAACTATGCAAGCATTATGATCCATGATTAATTGTTACCCTCCTAGAACACTCTCCTACAATTATGTCTGGGTCTCCAAGGATTAGTGGATAACAGTGGGACAATTTCCTTAGCTATGATTTATATAGGGAGTATACCATTGTACTGAGGAAAAATAAACCAAAATTTTTATTTATTTTATTTTATATATTTCACAACCACAACAATAATGATAAAAATGACCCTATAGTGTCCAATAATATGTCATGTCTAAAGTAAATCTTATATTATTGGTTTAATGGTTCCCCCATATTACAGATCTAGAAAATTTTTGGTATTTTTTTATGAAAACCACACCCATGTTCTATTAAATATTTTATTCTTTTTCAATAACTTTTTCTAGAACCTTTGGACTCATAATTTAACACCATCACCCCACATGCTCACAAAAATAATATAAATAATATCTAAAAAATAATACATGGAAAATATGAGAAGTTACCTGCAATATCCAATGTAAATAAAGAATATGATATTTTATTTTTTAATAGTATTTGTGAATTTAATATTAATTTTAATTTAATGTGGTTTTTATGTTTGATGGTGTGCTCAACATGCAACAATGACTCTATTCTAAATCTTACGTTGCACACAACCTTTAGTTATACAATAAAATAATTATATAATAATATTATTTTGAATTGTAGTTAACACATAGTTGTTTTATAGGCGAGAATGAATATAACTAACAACAATATGATTATACATGTTTGATAAATGTTTTTACATTATTCAGTAAAATATAGATTCCTAAAATGCGAATGAATCCAATTTTAAGCATAAAAGTCTAATATTCATTAAAAGGTTGATTAACCATCTTTTGATGGTATATCCCTTTTTAATTTAGTTTTTGACACTTTTATATGTTGTATTTGACTAAATAATATTCTTTTTTTTGAATTGGGACATCAAAATTTACTTTGGATGAAATTTTGGTATTTTTCTGATAATTATCATTTTTTATGAATACTATAGAACACTGTATTTTAATTTAAAACATCTTTTTAATAAAATTTGTTTATATGGTCAAATTATTTTTATAAATAGTATTAATGTGTATTTGTATTATATTTTTACCATTTATTCCATCATTGGTCATTGTAAGTAATTTCACTTTGAAATTGGACATAAACAAGTATCAATATTTTGATAGTTATTATTTATTAAAAACACGCTTTTTTGTTTTAAAATTGAGAATTAATTTTAAATAAATTTATTTAACTTCTGTGTTTTGAATTTGGAAAAATGGCTTCTATATTTGAAATCAAGAGGTCTAGATTTTGTAAATAGGTAACATTTTAAGACATTATAAATATTTACTTCCATAAATATTTTATTTACCATGTCAAAGGGTAAATCTAGAAAATAAGGGTTTAAATAATAATATAATAATATTAAATTACACTTACAATTTTATTTATAATATATGATGATACTTTTTGAACCATGGGAATACATGGGTAGATTTGGGGTCCCCATGGAGCCACTTGGGAGTGATAATGGCACTTTATATTAATTAATTTAATGTAATGACAAAAATGACAAAAACAAATATCTTTTTGTAAATAAATTTTTACATGGGGTTTTTTAATTTATATATTAGACTATAAATATTCATTTTTAATAAAAAAGGTTTTCATGCATCATTGTATTTTATTAGAATTTTTTAGGAATCAAATAAATAATATTATTTATGACATAATGATGATGCATTGATTACCGTATTATTTAATGATTTAAAACAATGAGATTATAAAAATAAAAACATATTTCCATAACATGTCCAATTCTTATATGTTGATTTTATTTCGTAAAATAGTCATCATATATTTGAATTTATTGAGTTTTGGTCCTTTTGAAACATAAGATTAGTTTATAATAAAATATTGTTTTCAAACATTCCAAAAGGGCCCCTCATCCCCTTATAAAAAGCCATCACCTCTAACCCATTACTCACAACTCTAAAGCCACATGGCTTGTCCAAACACATCCAAATTAAGCTCCCTAAATCCCTCTATTCCTCTTATAAACCTTCCCATTGGTAGATGATATTTCAAGTAAACATTTTGGTTCAAACCAAATAGAGATACCTGATTTAAAGGTAGAATCTTCTCTTGAGTTTTTTTTCATTTATTTTACACCTCTCACCCCCTAAAAATGATTTATTACATTCTATTATAACAAAAATATTATCTAAAAAATACTAGGTTGTTTTTATGAGAATAATTATAACTACACTTACACAAACATCCATCTAATTGATATGAACATGTCGTTTTTGTGGATGACTACACCTTTAATTGAGGACATTATGGTTTATATTTTATTATATATGATAAATATTTTATTTTATTTTGTCAATATTATATTTTAAATATAATTTATATCATACCACAATTCTTCACATGTTGTATAAATAAAATAATTTTATTTGAGAAAGTGTAGAAAACCGCCCCTCAAAGTGATATGACTTGTTCATACCATAAATGGAACATATAAATGATGGTGTTAATAAAATAATGTAAAGTATATAAAATATTGTATTATACTTTAATAATAATTTACCTATGTATAATATAGTTTTAATTTATTTAAAAATGAAAAAATGAAATGAAGGTAGCGTTCATGCAGACATAAAAAATACCATCTCCATGAATGGTGAATTTCATTTCTTTTGTCCAAATGTTATGAACTATTATAAATAAATATATACCAGATATATATGATATAAATGATATAGATATGATTATTATCATACTTGAGAAAATTTAATTTTTACCACATGGATAAATTGTAATTATAACATGTTCATTTTTAACTCAAATTCCGAACATCGACAAAATGTCTGATATGAACTCAAATAAATAACTAATTATTACTGAAAGGAAATAAGTGATATAAAAGGAATAATAATCTTTAATAATGATCTAAATAAATTATATATTAACTTATTTTTATTATTCTAGAAGAAAATGGAAGAAATGAGTCATGTCATACATGAGGTAAGGGAACTTCTTCACCCAATTTTCATTCTTTGGGTTGAACTGATACTTCTTAATTATGTCATTAAATAGATATGTGTGAATGACATCATATTGTTTTTCAATTAATATACACTTATATTTGGTTTATTTATATTTGTCACATATAATTATGTCATGTATTTAACCGTGATTTAATGATACGGTCTTTGTAAGGGAACCTTTTACCCTCCTCTTTTAGTAAAATACTTATTTTATGTTATGTATTTTAGGTTCCATTATCTTATGTTGGGATATGTTCATGAATATCGTTATTTTTTAAAATTTGATGTCCAAATGATGAGATACCCATTTTTCTCTCATAAACTAATTTTCTAAATTTTACAATGATGCCGTTAGGCTGCCAAATTTTCATAAGGGGCTATGTCGCAATCTCCTTTCAATTGAGAAATATCTTGATATTGTGAACCTTTATTATAATATAAGGTTTATATATTTCCCATTTACATATTATATCATTAATATCATTTTTTATATGATATTTTACGTTTTTAAGGTAATTATTTAATTATTTGTATTCAATTAATTTTTATTAGGTAATGGTCTCTTTACCTAAAACATTGTTTTAAAAGTATTATAGATTTAATCTTATAAAACATTATCATTAATGTCTATGTTTTCAAAATGGTTTTATGGATTTAATTATATGTATATTAATGGTTTAAAATATTAACCACTTAAAATATTTCAAATTGGTATGGGACACTTTGAATAAAATATATACTCATTAAATGTGTTAAATATATTTTAAAATTGATTTGAAATGTCAATATCTTGAAATGATATATTTTAATTACAATGTGGAAATGTTATATTTCATTTATGTTTTATTTATGTGTTACAAATATTTTATCATTATTGGGAATTGATTACGTATGTAGGTGGTTCCATGAAAAACCTAGTGTGGGTGAGCCCGAGATAGCCCTCTAGTGCATTGGGTAACATAATGGAGGAAAATGTTAACGTTTCTCCTAAGAGATTTATAGAATATACTTTAATGGGTATTCCAAACGTAACTCCCTACATATATGTGAAATATACAATGAATGTATGTTATGTATTATATGGAAATAACCTAAGGAGAAGAACATTAATTATTTTTTCATAGGTAGTTTATATTATTTCATCCTCAAAAGCACAAAAACAAACAATCCACATAAATAATGATATTTTATCACAAACATGTAAATAATGTGGTAACATAAAACCTTAAACCCCAGTCAATATTGAATTATATGAAATACAAATATCATGAGGGAAAAATTATATTTTATTTTATTTATAGGTTTATTTTTATGCACATGATTAAATATTATTTATGCATCCCATAAGAGATGTACCAATGAAGATAAATTGAGAAAAAAATCCCCTACCTTAAGTATCGACATACTTTAAAAAAATTCAGAAATATTTTAAAATAAATATTTTTTTTATTATTCACTTATATTACCATTATTATGTTTTTCATACCATATATGACTTAATTAGGTCCTTTTATTACCAATTTATCAATAATTTCATTTTAAAATCATTATTGGAATAATAACTGCTTTTTTCATATATGTTATTGTTTAGTATTTTAGGTCCTTTTTTTGATCTAGGACCCATAAAAAATATATCAATAACAATGTAATAAATATAATATATTTTCATTATATATTTAAATAGAGTATTCTGAGATATTTTTAGATAGATAATGAAAAACAAAAATCATGGAAATGGTAGGCCGTACGTCGGAATGAAAATTGTTTACATTTTTTACATCTAAAATATAAAAACCATAAATAATAATTTACATTTATATTATAATTTTTTTTTATATCACAAATATTTATTAATCATACCCTTATTTTTTTCCTTGAAATTATTCATTGAAAAATGTCCATATCACCTCATGAGGTGTTATTCCTCCATACACACAAACAACATTATCGTACAACCCATGGAAGGGAATGTAAGAAGGTATATGTGTTATATATAGAAATAAGTTATAATTATTTTGAAATTATACCCTATATTAATCAATATTTCCATATTAAAATCAATGTAATAGGGTTGTGAAAAACATATCACACTGATTTGTAAGACAGTCATCCTCAATAAACACGAGGGACATTATTGTTTTCCAATTTGTAGGTGGGTAAGAATTAGATGTTGTATTATAATATAAGATATATATTTATCTTATATATATATATATAATTAATACATCATTATATCCATCCATGAGAAGAGGTGTCATAAAATAATTTACATAGATTTGTGAGGTAGTAGTTCATCAGACACATGATCGATGCACTCATTCACCATTAAATGGAAGAGGATATGTATATATGTTATTAAATTAGAAATAAAATATATGTATAAGTGAGATAATATATTCATTTTATCATAACAATGGAAAAATAGTTGATGTAATTATGGTAATATGTAAATAAAAAGTACATAGTTTAAAACATTACCTCTTCTTTGGACAACCCCATTTATGGTAATCTAGTTCCTTCCTAGATTTATTTCCGAACTCAACAAGGAGTAAATTGTATTATAAGGGGATTAATGGATATATGTTTTAATTTATTTACCAATCCATAGCGTTTTGGAGGTTTCAAGTGGAGTTAATAGGGTGTATCCTTTTATAAGTGGGGGAGAGGGAACACATGGAATATTTGCAAAGAATAGTTTGTTCAAATATATATTCACATGAATATGGGATATATAATTCTTCAAAATTGAATTTTTCTATTATAAGGTATAAATATGTCTATAATATTTGGTTTTTTCAATTTATATATGTCATTTTATTTATTAAATTTTTATTTTATCCCTTCATAAACATGTTTAAAACATAACCCCGGTATGTAATTTTTACTATTTTTTCTATTTATTTTGATTGAAAATTATGTGAACTTTATTATATAATATAAATTATTATTAATAAAAATATCCATTCCATTTTGAAAAATTCAATTCATGTAATTATCAATATTTAAATTGACATTAATCTTGTATATGTTAGGAGATAGAGAGTTTCCAATGAGAAAATGGGCAATTGATTAAAAAGTACTTATATAGAAAATCAACATGAGATAGATAAAAATGAAATAAACTGTACAAATAAATATATAGTTTAAATTATATTTATTTTCTGAAAATTTTAATCAATGAGGATCTTTATAAGTATATTTAACAAAAAATAAATTTTTTATTAAAATTAATATTTTCCTCTATTCAATGAAGACTTAGTCATTCCCGAAAATTATATAAAATTGATTTCTTTGATAATATGATTTAAAAAATTATTAAATGTAGTAAAATAATTTTTCTAAAGGTGATAAAATAACATTAAAATATGTTCAAAATATACATCGAAACTGCTTTTTAGAAATATATAGTTTTAAGCGTAGCATCGGATTTTTTCTAATATCATTTCAACAAAACACATAAGATAAATAATTAAAATTTTATTTAATATGTCATTTATAAATTTCATTAAATTAACACACACGTAGTTAATATTTTAACATATTAAGGAAATTCTCATTTTTTTATTCAAAAGTTGTTTTTATGAAAATGATTTCATTTATTTTCAAGTGATTCTTATTTTAATTTCTAATTAATTAATCATTATAGAATGAATATTATATATTTTCTAATCCATATATTTTCAAAATTTAATAGGTATATTAAAAATCCACTACTATATTAGATAGGATATAAATTTTATTATAAATAATAATATTTTAGTAGTTTTTCAGGTTTTGTTAAAACTCGTTGTTTCGTGTAGTGCATGAAATCTAAGAAATTAATTTTATTAAAAAAATTATTGAAAATTGATTTGTTACCCATATAATCAATAACCAATAATATCACTATAAATAAAATGAGTAACTCATATTTAAACTAATATAAAATTTTAAGGATTTAAATCATTTATACCCCAAATAATGAAAATAAACATCTCACTTACCCATAATAGAAATCTAAACCAACGAATCCATTTTCCAAGAAAATCATCCTAAATCACCTTAAAAGGAACAAGCCTTAACTAGATAATTTTTCGATTTATTCAATAGTTTATGAGAGACATAAACGACACATTAAAAAATAATTCATAACATATATTAACATTTCAAACCCTATTTTTAATATAGTTCACCGAATATCCTAACCAACCCACAATAGGTTTCTCCCATGCAAGATCAGTATAACTGAAATAAAATATTATGCTGTAGATAACATTAAATCAATTAATTTTCTATTTCTATTAATTAATATTTTGTTAATATGTTATTTAAGTATATCAGTAGATAATTTATAATCAATAATTTAATTAAAAATATAAATTTATGAATCCTTACAAGAAAATTATCTATTATTATTATAATTTCCATGAAATATTTTTTCTTTCATCAAAATTATATGTCATAATTAATATAATTATATTGCAAAATCATTGATAAAAATTATTAATTCCTAATAAAAATATTCCATAAAAACATTAATTACAAAAATATTTTTTACTCACTCATTGTCATAAAAATGTTTGTTATACAAACAAAACTACTATGAATCATGAATAAATTCCTTCTCAGAATAAACCAAAATTATAAGAATAAATTATCTTTAAAAAAAATTAATCTATTTTTTAAAATGTAAATTATAACAATGAACCACAACAACCCCAATCCCATAACAGTTTTAATGTAATATTTTACCTTAAGGAAATTCATGTATATAATGGTTTATTTTCATATCTTGTTGTAATGAATAATATCTCTGTCAATAGTTTCCTTAAACATTAAGTGAATAAATCTAATTATCCAATTTTATTTTATAATTACCTATAAAGGGTCACCCTAACAGTGGCTGAGTCAATGGCTCTAAATTAAAACAGAAATTCCTCCCCATTTTCCAAAGTTTATCAAAAAGTAGAAGGAGTATATAACCAACATTAGAATTATTATAGTCTCAACATCACACTGTAAAATATTAATTAATAGATAAAAATTAATGTAAAATAAATAAGAGTTTATAATTCAATCATAGTAAAAGGATACCCATATAATGAAATATAATACCTAGGTTATAATAAGATATTCTTAAGATGATTATACTTACATACACAAAACTAGATTTTCGACTACTTTTATTAAAAAAAATGTAAATTAGAAATTAAAATTTAATGGACACATGGCTAACACCTAGCTCCCGTGATTTTCTCATCTGCAAAAAAATCAACATCCTCAATCCTAACACCCTATATAGCTGATGAAATATGTTTTAAAAAACCAATGATATGCAATTAAACTAATTTATACTCATATGGTTTGAGAATAAAACACAATAAAACCCAAAATAATAGTTCCTAAAATATATTCCACAATATATAAATTTTATGTATTTATGATAAAATAAAAAAATAACTTAAATCACCTATAAATTAATGTTGACTTCTTTTTCAAAATTGTGACATTAAAACACATATAACCTCCATTTAAAAAAAATAATAATAATTAAATGATCCATTATTTTACTAAATTCAATCCTAAATACACCATTATATGTAATTTTATCTCCTTAAATAATCATCCAACTTAATAATCGATATGATCAAATGAATTTCAATAATTAAAAATGCCTAATAATTTTTCTTCCTTTATTAAATATGTTTATTTCATATATGAAATAAATTAAACATTATTATTTGTAACTGAATATTAATAATAAATAATTCCTAATAATATATAACAAATTTTAAAATTATAGTTACTATGAATAATGAATCATATTCCCAACCCCTACATCAATTATAAGTGTATTTGTATCTAAATAATATTTGATGTTTTTAAAAATATAATTCTTAAAAAATAATTAAATACATACAAATAATTTTTTTGGATTAATCATATGAAATCCCTCAGTAAAAAACATTTCAATAATGGTATATAATTGTTAGTGTCCCCAGTTTTAGGATGAATGAAATGCATTTAAATAATGTGAATTCATTAATCATATCCAATATTTTTCAAAACCTAATTGGAAACCTGAGTTTATTCCTCATGTCTGAAACTATGATTCTCCCCTAACAATGAAAACCCAACATGAAATAAATTTTGTAGAAATAGAAATGGTTACATGAAGTACAATTAATGGTCAACACGGCCTAAATCCCATCTCTCCACTAGAACAAAACAAAACCTAAAATTCACCAAAAGTAGAACATATATAGACACCATAACTAATGCCATATGACAAAACTATAACGAAAATCTATATATTAATGTTAAAACATATACCATTGATAATATTAAATCCATGGGAACATCACCCCTTATAGTCTTTATCTAAAAAATCATAAAACACAGGTGATTCTGTCACACTAATTTAATAACACCACAAATTAAAAATATCTATAGGATAATTTCCAAAAACCCAATTACATTTTATAACATAATATAATAACCCCTAAGTTATTAATATTCTCAAAACCATCCTTAATATATATAATTGGGATTTAATAATATTGAAGAACATGGACATGAATGAAGAGACCAATTATTCTGATAATAATTCTATATATACGATGATGCTTGGAGGGATTAATAGTTATGATGGAAAACATAATTCTTAGGATTACACTATATATATAATTTAATCATTATGATGTTAATATAACACCATTGTATATAGAATGATTCTGAATAATAATTGGCGGTCTAGGATCCTAATTGGGGAATATTGTATCTCCATAGTGTTGAATAATCAATATATTCAAGAATATAATTTTCATAATTTTGGATGAGTGAAATATTGTAAAAATGATGGATATTATATAAGTGAAAATTCATGAGACAATAAAATTTTCTATAGATAGTATCACGGGGAAAGGATGATAATTATCCCTTGTGTATTCACCCTATGATATTAGTGAAGCACAAATGTCTCATAATCGACCGAAATAAATATATTTACTAACACCTATGTTTGAATTATATTAAGTGAAAATAATATTTTAATAAAAATTTAATCAATTCACATTTAATTATATTTCAAAAAATACTACTTTTACTATATGACTATTTATTTCAAACTCACATGTTGAAACTAACTGTATAATAATTTTTTGAAATAAAACCATATAAATATGTTTTTATTTAAAATATAAAAATTATTATTTAAATATTCCTATAATAATATAAAATAATTTTTAATAATTTTTAAAATTAATAATTTACTAAATATAAGTTATATACAAATAAAGATATGATCATTTGGAGAAAAATGTTTTATTTTTTCGGAAACATTTTTTGGTTAAAAAACCCAAAAGTTTATAAATTTTTATAAGATTGAAAAATATTTTTTTATTAATGATATAAATGAAATTTATTATTTATTTAGATATATATATTTATTTAAATATATAAAAAGATAATTAGTAGTCTTATAATTAACATATGATCACATTATTCTTCAACAATCCTTTTGAGAATAACATTCATTAGCATGATTTTTGTGTTTTGTTTTAGAATAAATTCAAACACAATTTTGATTTGAATTTTATATAATATATTACATATCAAGAATAATAATAGATTATTTTAATTAATAAGTAAGGAAAATTTTTTCTTATATTTAATAATAAAACAAGTAATAATTAATTACCATATTTATAGTTAAAATGGGTTTTTCACGTTAAATGGTCTTTTTTGAAAATTAATTTTCCAGAAACATTGAAATTTTTAAAAATAAATTATTTCAAATTTATAATAATTGGTTATATATTATCTAACATTGTTGATCATATTTCAGTGATAATGTATAAGTAACCCATGCTAGAAAAATTAGTTACTATTGTGAAAAATACCCTGGTAAAAGTGAGTAACCATGGAGTTAATAAGAATAATATGTTTAAAACATGTTTTTTTATTATGGATAGAGTTTTCAATTGAAAGTTTAATCCCAAACCCCATTATTTATCAATTTTAGGTTCATTTATTGATATTGACTTACCATTGTTGAATAGGTTTTATATTTAGAAAAAATCCACACCTCTTCAATTATAAAATGGAAAATCCCTTCACCCACTTCTACACACATCTCCAGCCATTGATTTTTAAAAAATCCTACAAAAATTTATGCTGAACATTCTTATTCAAATTATATAGTTTTTTTAATTCCAAAATACAATCCATTGGGTCCTTAATAATATATTTAATGGAGTTCCGTCTAATGAATGATTATTTTCATTACTAAGATCATTATTTTTTGTATATTATTTTATCCCATTCATCTGGGTCATATTAAATATAATATAATAAAAAAATTATCCACCTTCCCTAGAGATATTATCATTTTGATTTCATATTAGTAATCCATCCCCTTATATGTCAAATTCTTTTCAAAGAAATCACTCATTTCTATGACAGACTACACCCTCAGGAAACAGTGTGATTTTTTTTCCATCTCAAACTCACATGGATATTCATTATGATGGAAATAATTAAAATATATGAAATATATGAAACAATATTAATTATAAAAAATCAATATATAATCCACATCCTTTCCCAGTTACCCAATGATGGAATGATAACATCTCTCATGTGCGGGTATGACCTACCGTCTCAAGGAAGTGATGTGATTCATTTACAATGTCCTTGATTTAGGAATGTTTTTAATCAGTTATATAATGAAAATATGATATTTTAGGAATTAATATAATTATAGAGGTGATTATTTTAAATAAAATTATCAATTAGTAGATCTATCAGAATAAAAAATGATAAATAAAACAAAGCAGTGAACATTCAAAATAATGATAATAATAAAATAACATTATATAACATTCAGAAAGATGTTATAATAGGGTCATATATGATATTAAAAAAAATATTATTATAAAATAGATAAATACCATTCTTGAATCCATTATATAAGAGTTTAAATAATATTGAACAGATTAAATGGTTGATATAAGGGATTTCATCTCATTATAAACTCCAAAGAGACATGTTTATTCTTGTAAAACTATTCATTATTATTTGAAATATATATTTCCACAATAATGAATATAACATGAATAAAAATATATTAATAATAATTTTTTTAATTAACATACAAGATTTCTATTTTTTACAATTTTAATATTAGAAAATAGAAAATAATTTATTTTACAATCTCAGATTCATTGAGAATGGATTACATTTTCATTGAAAAAATATTTTCATTTCACCATAATAATATCATATACGTTTATCATAATATTTATATGTAATTATTTTCAAAATTTTATTCACAAATTTTCTCTCAATGTTTCTTGGATGAGGAATTTTGTTTAAAAAAATAAAATTTATTTCTCTTTAAATCAGCTATTTTTATTTCCATTTCCTTGTTTTTTAAAAATGGTTTTACAAAAGTACTTTTATTTAATCAATTAATTTATCCTAAAAATTTAATAAAAACATTAATTTTGTAATGGGTTTTATTTTAATCACTATATTATTTTCTAAAAATAAATTTTATAAATTACATAACATAATTTCCTAAGGAATGTTTTTACCATATATGGTGATGAAAAACATCCCCAACTCCATAAAAATTTTATAAAATTTATAATCATGTACTTGTATTCAAATAATTTTATAATTAATTCTCTTTCATAAATTATAATTTTATAATTTCACTTCAATTTCATTTATTCTTCTAATTATTAGGAAAACATTATCTCTCCTAAATCGATGGTCCCTTCTAATCTTTATATAAATTTTTTATTGTTAACATTCTATTGAACTAATCTCAAAATTATGATCATTTTTCATTTATAATTAAATTTCAAATAAATATCAATATTTTTTATTATGGATTTTATTTTTCCCTAATCTCTGCATCATTTTCAAGATTTTTATTTACATAGAAAGATATTATTAACTAGTAAACGTCGATATTTCATATTCTTTATTCAATATGATTATTTTCTAATATATAATATATTTCAAAAATTAATTCAGTAATTTGATATTTGAGGAATTCCTTTTACATGATTTGATAGGAGGATAATAAAAATATATATCGCATTGATGAATCTACATAGTAAGTGAGACAAATAATTTCTCCAAATTAATTATGGATTTACCAATATTTTTTTATTAAATTTTCATGGGGTCATGATTGTATATATATTATGATGTATGAGATAGTGAAATATATGAAATTATATAATTGAATTTTTTATTATTATTATCCATTAGTTAAATATTTTTATATTTTGTTTTTGATTAACTTCGTGATCATTGATTATTTATAGGGAATTATTTTTTCATCATTTATTCCTAACATATTACTCATTTTGAATATATTTTTGATTAAATGGAATCAGGTTTAACAATTTACAAGGCCATATTTTGTATTCCATATCAATTAATTATATAATTTTCCATAAATCACCCTAAATGATCATTAAAACACACAATTATTTAATTTAACTTCCATAAAATATAATAATGAATATTTATGTGGAGTTTCAGTGATGTAGCGATTTTTTGTTTTATATTGTAATAGAACTAAAAAAATTCAATTATGTATATATCTAATATTCACAAAATTCTAAACATTTAAGTCCATTTTATTAGAACCCTTATATCAATGAAAATTTAATAAAATTGAATGTGGATCTAAATTATTAACAATAAGGTTATTATAGTTTATTTTAGGGAATGATTATTATAAAAAATGAGAAAAATATTTAAGAATTCATAGATTAAGGAACATAAGACATTGATTTAATTTTAGACTATTAATATAAGAAAATTTAATTTTTTAAAAATATATATTTCTTATTTCCAGGAATTTAAATCCATATCAACATACTATAAGAAGAAATAGTTCTAGAATTTTTCTATATATGCATAACAACATGCAGAATAGAACATTGGACATTGAATTAATCATTACTAGCTTCACAACAACACACCTTACTAGCTAACTAGTGTTACCATGTTAGGGGATATTACATAGATAATTAAAATCTTATTTACAAACCATTTCGAAGGATTTCCAAATATATAATGATTCAAATATATTCCTTGAGATATTCTATTTATTACTTCCAAATTAACAATGTGTTAATTGTTTATTCATGTTATGTATTAATCCATATTCAGAATAATATTTTATGATTTAGAATACCTAATTTTATAAGACAATATAGTATAAATAATTGGTTATATGGAGACACTATTAGAAAAAAATGATTTAATACTTTTTGAAAATATAAAAATTCTACTACTAAGAAGGCCCTCTTAGCATGTTTTTGTTCTTATAAAATAATTGGCCATTTAGGGTAGTCTAATATGGATTTTATGGATAACATTTCACAAATAGATCAAACTAATTTTCAAAATTTCTTATTATATTATGTTAGATAACATATATTGAAATAATCACCCATAATTTAGTTTTACAACTAATACATTGGTAGATGAGAAATCGATTAAGTCCGTTAAAATGATATTTCAAACCTTGGGACGTGATGAAATAGATAATGTAACACATTCATTGTACTTTCTCAAAGTATATTTTGATCGATTTTGGACATAAATTGTGAATAACTTAGAGGAAGATGTATTATATCACATAGAATGGGGTCCTTTTAATGAAAAATACTTTGAAATATATTTCTCTAAAGAAAAACAAATTAAAAATATGATAATGATACTTAGAATTAAGAAAATCTAATAAACAATTATTATAGAGAATGAAACCATAGTTACTAAACTCTCAAGGTATTATAAAATTTAAATATGTTATACCAAATTAAATAATTATCATTTTATTAAAGAGAATATAACATGTATTTGAAGGGAAGAAGTTTCTCAGAAAAATCATCATATTATTAAATTGTTTAATGCCCCTAAATATGGAGAATGGATTTTCACGATCATATATATTCTAGTGGAATCAAGATAAAATTAGTTGATATGGAACTATAGGAAATTATAATTAATCAATTAAACTATGGAAGAATATTAATTAGAAGATCAATTCATCATGTGAACATTATGGAATGAATCATCTAGAAAAAATACATGAAGGGAATGAATGTTGTTTACAAGTTTGGTGATATGATTAATTTTTTTCCTGATTATAAGAAATATAATTTAAATTTTTATTTAGATAATTAATTAAAAATAAATGGGTATTTTTCAAATCTAGTTTTCAATGCATGAAGGGAATCAATAGTAGATAAGTCCAATACGAGAAGGCTATGTTTATGAAATCACTATTACTATAGTTGAAGTACCAAATGATATGTCTGTATATAGTATACTCATAGTATCAAATTTATCAAATTTATCATATGATTCTATATCTTTTAACTATTTTATATATTTAATGTTATCCAGGAAAAATAAATATCTCCCTACATCCTTAACAAGGTTTTTCTCTTTTAAAAGTCTTAATGGAAATCTCTCAGCCAAAAGGATTTCTCATACAATCCCAATAATGAAATTTTATCATTCCTTATTTGAATACATTTTGAACATACCAATGATATAATATGATATTATCGTTGGTATTAAATAACATTAAAAGAATAATTGAATAAATTATATCATGGAAAATTAATTAGTCATGAACCATCCAAGAGGGGATCATGACGTGACTACCCCAAGTCCACCACTGATTAGTTAGAAGCTGGTCAATATCCTTGAGTAGGAATTTACCATAAATGAGAGGAATTAACCTATAGTACCTCTACACACAAATACATTTCCTGGAAAAAAATTAAAAATGTAAATCAATTTACTGAATTTATGAATATAACTAAAATCCCACAATGATGGAACAATAGGGAGTAGTGGAAAATGAAATCCTTCAAATTACCAGCCCATCAAAAGAGTGATTAAAAATGTCCAACTGAAACTATAAAGTGTCCAAATTTCTCCACGGTCTAAGACTATGTCCATGTATGATATGATTAATCACCTTGGCTTGACCAACTCCATCTAATCTTGACCCACTCTTGGTACTCCTTAGACACTACAAAAAGGGCCTCCATCTGCATAAGAAATGACATGTGTTGGGGAATCACATGCATGGTTGAGTATAAAAATACACATTATGACACCTTATAAACACTAAAAACAAAAAACTATTTATATTTTGATTAATTAAAGATGTAACATTTTATAATAGATATAAAATGTAATGAAAAAGAACCCAGATATAGTCAAGAGATACACCATGACATTAGGTGGTCATAACCAACATCCAGCCAGATGATTATTCTCAAATGAAACATAATCCAGGATAACAAAATCCTTGATCCATTATATCATTAGAGACACTAGATGAATAGATTTATCTCATTTGGTCCCAAATCAAACAAATCAAACTGGTTTGAGAAGAATATGATACACAGAGATGGGTAAAACCCATGACCATTGGAAGAATCTACAATCCTAATCTAGATCAACCCTATATTATGGGACCATATTCTGATGATTAGAAAACCCTATAGATATATCCCACTAGATGGAGGATCAATTACTATCTCAAGGTGTTTATGCTGGTTCCATAAACTCTAATAGGGATGTTAGAGGAACACACACCTAACTCATAGAGGGATTTCACAATAATATCTGAGACTTGAACATAAGAGGATATCATAATCCATGAATGTGAATGTAATTTTTCACTTTACACTCTAGGAAAAGACTAAGCGAATGAACTCAAAGTTTATCGGTCTAAAATATGAAAATTATGGGCCTCAAGCACTCATGAAGGGAGAACACATCATTTTCCAGTGGGTATATTCCGATTTCATCTATCCCAGATAATTCCAATGTAAAAATACTCATAGGTCATGTAATCTCTATAAAGACAGAATTTTTGAATGAGTAATTGGTGTGTAGATACACATTGTTCCCTACTTGAGTCTCTTATCCAACTCTGTGTACTAAAGCCATTTTTGTGTAGTGGTCAATATGAACAAAGCTATGTCATTTTCTATGTACGCATTTTACCTCTGGCCATATACTGTTACACATGTCTGTTTTCTCTCTTCACTACAAGTAATATCATCTTTGGAGGGTCACACATCATGTGATCCTTAATATATGATGGAACCTTGGATGCAAAGTTATGGGGCCCCATATAGTGTGTAATTATGAAATTCATTTTGTGTTTCATGGTAATTTCTTGAACCATCAAGAATCTCCTCTATATCAATTTGTTCACTGCTAAAGCATCTGATATGGCTAGAATCTATAGATCAGGGTTCTTCAATGTCAGTAGTCACCAGATTTGTGGGTTTTAGGTTCAATTCTTCTATGAAGTCTCTTTATCCATGCAATAAATGTCTTCTATCAAATACCAATATGAAAGGATGTAACAAATATCTTCGGATCTACATCTTGTCTTCCACTACCTCAACCACATCTCAATCGTATCACCAATCATAAATCACACATATAGTGTCGATCCATTTCTCCAATGAATGGTCGCATAGTGTTTGATAGCCTAGAATTTCTCTAATAATGGACCAAAGTAAATGCACATGATGAACAAGTGATGAATGGAGGGATAAATCCAAAATTGAAAAGATGAGAAATGAAACATGTCCATTGTTTATTTTTCCTCATTTTTTATAATAGTATGGTAATCAAATAGGGATGATAAAAAACAATAAAAAATCAATTCTATCCAATTAAATCTACTGATGATGTGTCGATAAATTCTTATTTGTTAAATAGACCAATATTAATCCCAGATTTATAAAAGGATGAAATTCGCAATAAAAACACTCTACCTGGATTATGGATCGATCATTGATGAAGAACAGTTAATTTCCAATAATTTATGAGATCCCCCAACTATATAGGCATGATGATCCATGATTCATTGTTTCCCTCCAATAACACTCTCCTCCAACATTTTTTGGGTCTCCAAGGTTTAACATATAATCCTGTGAAAATTTCAATAGCCAGGATCTTATAGATGGAGAATTTCATTCTGCTAAGGAAAAATAAAATATTTTTTTCATTTGATTAATATTATCTATTTTTCTTCCCTGACAACATTAGTAATAATGACCCTACATTTTAATATAATAGGTAATGACTATAGTAAATCATTTATTATTATTTTAATGGTTCACCAAGATTTCGTATCTGAGAAATTAATTGGGATCGTTTTGGCAGAAAACCATGCACATGGGCTATTAAATATTTTAATCTCTTTAAAAAAAATATATCTGGAACCTTAGGCATGATAATTTAACACATCTCCACACATGGTCTAAATAGTAATCCAAATAATATCTAAAAAATAATACATGGAAAATATGATACGTTACCTATAACATCCAAGGTAAATATAGAATATGAAATTTTATTATTTAATAATATTCATGAATTAAATATTCATTTTACATTCATGGGGATTCTATTTTTGATATACTACACTAAACACAACAATAGGTTTATTTGAATTCTTATGTTGCACACAATGTATAGTTATACTAAAAAATAACAATATAATATTATTATATAAAACTGTAGTAAACTCAAAGAAATTGTATTTTTAGGAATGAAAAGAACTATATAAAATATGATTATATATTTTTGTTAAATGATTTTATATTTATCCAATTAATTTTATAAGACTAAAATATCAATGAATCCTATTTTAAGTATAAACACTCTAATATTCATTAAATGGTTGAATTACCGCCTATGGATGGTAAACCCTTTATAAATATGTTTCTATACTCTTTAATATGTTATATTTGAAAAATATATTTCTTATTTATAATCGGGACATCAAAATATATGTTGGATTAAATTTTAGAATTTTTCGGATTATGTCTATTTTTTATGAATAGTTAAAAATACAGTATTTTATTTCAAAACTACCTTTTAATATAAGTTATTTTTTATGGTTAAATTTTCTTTTTAAATGGTATTAATGTGTAATGAGATAATATTTTTTCCATTTAATCAAATGATGTTCATTGGATGTAATTTCAATTTTTAATTGAACATAATCAAGTGTCAATCTTTTGATAGTTATTATTTCTTAAAACACGTTTTTTTGTTTTAAAAATGGAATTTAATTTTAAATTAATTTCTGAAACATCTGTGTTTTAAATTTATAAAAAATTGATTCCATATTTGGAATCATGTGGTCTAAATTTTTTAAATAGGTAATTTTTAATTTTTTACATTATGAATATTTACAGTTGAAAATATTTTGTTTACCATGGTTAAAGGTTAAATCTGGTAAATAAGGATGAAAATTAATGTTATAAGAATATTAAATTACCCTTAAAATTGTCAAAATAATATTTATTTATATATTTCGAACCATGGGAATACTTGGGTCAATTTTGGGACCCTATGGATCCACATGGGTGTGATAATGATATTTTATATTAATTAATTTAAAGTAAAGAAAAAATTGATATAAAAATATATATTTTAGTAAATCAATTTGTATATGGGGTTATATAGGTTATATCTTCTACTATAAAAAATAATTTTTAATTTAAAATTATTTCCTACATCATAGTGTGTTATTTATATTTTTATACATCAAATACATAAAATTATATATAACACAGTGATGATGCATTGATTACCTTATTAACGAATGATTTAAAAATATCTAATACACATAAAATTCTTATTGGATTATTTTATTTATAATAAGAGTCATCTTATATTCAGATTTAATATTATTAGGAAATTTTTAAACCTAAAATAATTTTATAATAAAATAATGTTTTCAAACATATTAAAGATCCCCTCATCTCCTTAAAAATCCATCAACTCTAACCGATTACCCACACCACTTAATCCCCATGGCTCATCCAACCACTACCAAATTAATCTCTCAAAATAAATAGATTCCTCTTATAAGACTTCCCCATGGAAAAAAGGAAATTAATATAAACCTTTTGGTTCAATCCAAAGGGAGATACCCGATTTAAAGTTAATATCTTATCTAAAGTTATATTCTTTTATTTTACATCACCAAAACGGTAAAATCTCTTGTTCCATTATTTTATAACTAAACCAGTATACTAAATATACTAGGTGGTTTTTATTTGTATCATTAGATCTACACAAATAGACACCTCCATCTAATGTATACGAACATACTGTTTTTGTGGACCGAAAACTACTGCCTCACAAAACTATTATTGTTCAATATTCTTCTACCACCTCGCATGATGGCCATTACAATGACATTATCATTATATATTATGTATATTTTGTTTTGTTTTATCAATATGTTTCTATAATAATCTTCTAGAACATACCTTTATACTTTTTATGTTTTATTAATACGATAATTTTATTAAAGGAAGTGTGGACTCCCTCCGCCTCAATGTGATATGACTCATTCATACCATACATGGAATGTATAAATGATGGTGTCAATGAAATTATGTAACATTAATAAAATATTATTTTATATTGGATTTATAATATACCTATTTATCATTATGTTTTCGTTTCTTTAAAAATGAAAAAAGGAAATGAATGTATCGTTCATGCGTACGTATGACTTACCGTCTCCATGAATGGTGCATTTCATTTAATATGTACAAATGATATGGACTATTATAAATAAATATATAATGAAAATATATTATATATATTATATCAAAATCATGAATATAATTATTTAGATAATTTACTTTTGACAACATGGAAAATTGTAAATATAACAAGTTCATTTAGATATCAAATTTCGAACAATGAAAGAATGTCTGATATGTACCTAAATAAACAAATAATTGGTATTTCAAGTGAATAAGTGATATAAAAATAATAATAAATTCATTAAATGTTCTTAAGAAATTATAAATTAACTTGTGTTTATTATTTAGGAAGAACAAGGAACAAACAAGTCAAGTCGGACACGAGGTAAGGGAACTTCTTCACCCAATTTCTATTCTTTGGGTTGAACTTCTAATCATTGATTATATCATGGAAAATTTATGTGTGAATGGAATATGATATTTTTACCCATTATATACAATTATATTGGGTGTAATTATATTTTTCACACATAATTATTTTATTTATTAATCATTAATTTGATTATATTATCTTTGTAGGGGAAACTATCACCCTCCTATTTTAGTCAAAGACTTATTTTATGTTATATATTTTAATTTCCATTATCTTATGTTGGCATATGTTCGTATATATCATTATTTTTTACAATTTTTTCCAAATTATGAGATGGCCTTTTTTTCTCATCAACTCATTTTTAGAATTTTAATGTGATACCTTTAGGACGCAAAATTCTTGTAAGCGATTGCGTCTCAATACCTTTCAATTAAGGCATATCTTGATATTGAGCACATTTGTTATCCTATAAGGTGTGTATACAACCCATTGATATTTTATATCATGAATCTATTTATTTTCATGATATTATTTGTTTTATTAATGTTATTCTTTATGTATTTTTATTCATGTTTTTTCTATGTGGTAATGATCTCTTTAACTAAAAAATTGGTTTAAATGTTTTAAAGATTTAACCTGATAAATCCTTCTCATAAATATCCATGTTTTCAAAATAGTTCAATGTATTTAATTACAATGACGTTAATTTTTTAAAATGGTAATCCCTTTAGAACTTTAAATGTGGTATGTGACACTATGACACAAAAATCAATTTATTAAATGTTTTAAATGGTTTTTGGAAATAGATTGTATAAGTCAATATCATAAAATGTTATAATGTGAATGGAATGTGGAAATCTAATATTTACATTATTATTTTTTGATTTGTAATGAATATATTAGAATTTCTAGCCATATTATACGTATGTAGTTGGTTCTGTGATAAACCTAGGGCAGGTGAGCCCAAGATAGATCTCCAATGGATTGGGTAGCATGACAAAGGTAATGGTTAAGGTTTCTCCTATGAGATTTAAGGAATACTCTGTGATGGGTATTCCAAATGAAACTCCCTACATAGCTATGAAATCAAAAATGTATGTATGATATGTATGCCATAAGTTACCTTTATGATTTATGATTTATGTGTGTTATTCATAAATCTTATGAATTCTTGCGGTTTGTAAGGATTGAAAAGTATGGATTCATTGATTTCTATTTTTTGATGGGTTAATGTTTCATTTTATTTATTTTATAACCCTTACTGAGAATTTTACGATCATTCGAATTCTTGAAATGTTTTTCACTAGACTTAATATGAATTCATGACAGTACTCAATATTAAGTAATGTTTATATCTAGGACTTTATAGTTGGTATCAAAGGTCGATTTTGAGAACTTTAGGGATTATGAATTTTTTTAGACATGTGGTTAGTCTCTATGTCTATTCATTAAGTAAATTATTTATTTTGTAACATTTTGAGATCATGGAAATTTTTTTATGAATGGAAGGAGGAGGATCTCAAAAGAAATTCCTATCTTTACCTACTGACTTACAGGAAATAATTATTGAAAAGTCATGTCCTGATGACTCTGAAAAATATTCTAACATACAAATCACTTGTAAGAAATTGTTTGAGATATCATACACCTCCGTTATACCTCAATACCATCATTGATCATTGGTTGTATTTAATCATATCATATTTTCTCAATATTCTCATATTTTCATGAAGGTAAATATTATCAATGCATTTTCAAAAAATTTACCTTATCAGAAGATTTTAAATCATATTGTGATTTTGAAAAAGGTGCTGAAGAAAGAGACCCTTGCACAAATTATTTAAATTTTCATTGAAATTACAGTCTTTCAACACATACTAATGGTATTTTAAAATAAACAATGATTGAATGCTTCAACTGAAACTCAGTCTGACTGTTTTATAGAAAGTATGTTTGATTAGATGTTTTGAAATTAAATTTCATACATGATTATTTTCCGAATATTTTTTTCTATTATCACCTATATGATCAAATATTTATGAGGTGTATTTGGATAATTGTGGCTTATGATTTTGAAGGATCTCTAAATAATTCTTGAAATGCATGGACCATCTATCTATATGAAGAAGATGAAAATGAAACTAGGTGGACACCATGATCATGATATAGTGTTATATTTTTGGGTATAATTTTATTTTAATGAGGTAAAATAAATTTCAATATATATAAGAATTCTTGAATTACGATATTGAGGTCATTATGTGTTGGGATCAAAATGAGATTCACAAGACAACCATTGATATTAAATCATGTTGTGGTTATTTTTAAGCTCTTTATCTAATTTTTTGGATTGTTATAAAATTTTATTGTTTTTGAAAAACGAAAAAATTAAGACCATTTGACAACAAATCACGTCGGGAAAATCTACGTGAATCGAACCCACAACCAAAGTGTGATTGAGATTTTTCACCAAGCACTAGACTACGTGAAGTCCCTAGTTTGTATGAATTATTATTTTTAGTTAAATTTATTTTATTGATGAAGAATAAGTAGATTTTGTTTCTTATGTTTTATCAAATGGATATCTTTAGTATAGGAATATGATTTTGGGATTATGTGATAAATATTATTTTGGAAGACATTGGCTCCTTTTGGACACTATATGCCTACAAGAAAATAGAATACCTTGGGATATTAACTGAGGAGTAATGGTGGAATTTTATTTTGTAAGAATCTATATTTTTATTATATACATATGGTGATTTGGGTTATTTATGAAAATAATTAACCTATCATAGATAATAAGTTATTTTGTTAATTACACTTCAGTATAAGACTTCAAGAGTTGTCGTTGTTATTTGGAGATAAATGTTTAGATTTACTATGGAAGACTATGTGATCAAATCCTTATAATGTTTGGGTTTCAGACATATTTTGCATTATTTTAATGAATGTTAATGAAATTTTTGTATTTAATGATCTTTTTTGAGATTTGGGTATTTTTTATTCATTTTTTTGAGATTAATAATAGTATTTATTTTTTTATAAAAGATTATCCTTTTTGGGGATTATATAATCTTGTACTAACCATTTTTGTTTTGGTTAATGTCTAATGAAAATGTAAATATATGGTTCAGATTATGTGGATTATGCGATTATCTAAAAGTTCATTCTAGCACTTCGGGTGAGAGGAGGTCGTCTGGAATTCTCATTGTTTGTAGAAAAGATGAGTTTTTTGTAGAATCTTATAAAAGGATGAAACTCTACTTGAATATTAAGTATATTTCCTTATATCCTTGGTAAATATATTAAATTAATTCACCAATATTATGAATTAGAACCTAAAACAATTTTTTTTTCCTATTTTCTATTCCATCTAGGAATCCAATGACGGTTTAACCCATCAGAAGGTTGTGGTATTATTGTTGCCAATTTTCTCTTGATCATGTATTCTTTATTTCTCGAAGAGAACTTGGTGGCTAGTTTTCTCTTCCATATCCAAGTTTTGATAAATCCTTGTATGTTTTATCTCAAGTGACCTTTGTAATTCACATTCTTTTATTTAAACTGATTGTTTAATTGACACTTTTTCTGATGTGGGACATTAAATGAAATTTCCTTGCCTAATTTTAAAATAGCAAGGATGTAATTTCCAAAAGAGGTGAAGGAAGTAACCTAAAATGTAAATAAAGAATATTAAATTTAATAATTTAATAATACTCAATAATTAAATATTAATTTTACATTAATGTGGATTATATGTCTCAAAGGGCACTCAACACGCAACAATGGGTTTCTTTGAAATCATATGGTGCACACAACATTGAGTTATACTGAAAAATAGTAATATCATATTATAATTTTATATGGTAGTTAATGCATAGTCTTTGTATTGGTGGGAATGAACATAACTAACTAAAATATGATTATATATGTTTGTTGAATGTTTTTTCATTTATCCAATAAAATTTAGAAGCTTAAAATTTGAATGAATTGAATTTTAAGCATAACACTCTAATATTCTTTAAAAGGTTAATTTACTCCTTTTATTGAGAATCCTTTTTAAATATAGTTTTTGTGACTTTTATATGTTCTATTTGAAAAAATAATATTCTTCTTTAGATTCATAAAATCAATATTTACATTGGATGAAATTAAGGTATTTTTGTGATAATATTGTTTTTTATTGAATAGTGAAAAATATTGTATTTTAATTAAAAATGCCTTTTAATATAATTTATTTAATCAGTTAGATAGTAATTATAAATGGTTTTAGAGTTTAATTAGATTTCAGTTTTACCGTTATATCCAATTTTTGTCATTGTAATTAATTTCACATTGAAATTGGACATTAACAAGTGTCAATATTTTTATAGTTATTATTTCATAAAAACACGCTTTTTGTTTTGACAATTGATTTAATTTTAAATTAATCTTTGAAAATTATTTATTTTCAATTTTGAAAAATGGATTCCATATTGGAAATCATGAGTTCCATTTTTGTAAATAGGTATCTTTTATTATTAGACATAATGAATATTTACTTCAGTAAATATTTCATTTACCATTATTAAAGGGTAAATTGGGTAAATAATAGTGAAAAATAATCTTATAATAATATTAAATTACCCTAATACTTGTCATAATCCTATTGGTTGACATATTTCTAACCATGGGGACAATTGGTTCAATTTTGTGACCCCATGGATCCATTTGGGAGTGATAATGATTCTTTATATTAATGAATTTAAAGTAAAGATAGAAATGATATAAAAATATATCTCTTAGTAAATAAACTTTTATATGGAGTAATATAAGTTATCTATTCATCTATAAATATTAATTTTAAATCTCAAACGATTTACTACATCATGGTATTTTATTTATAATTATTATAAATCATATATATTAAATTATTTATGACCAAATGATGATGCATTGATTACCTTATTAATGAATGATTTAAATAAATGAGATTATAAAATTTTAAAAAATTTAAAAAACCTATCAAATTCTTATTTAATGATTTTATTTCGAATAACAGTTATCTTATCATTGAATTAAATGAGTTTTGGACATTTTGAAACCAAAAATAAGTTTATAATAAAATAATGTCTTCAAACTTTCCTAAAGAGCCCCTTATCACCCTTATAAATATCCATTTCATTTAACCCACTAATCTCACCTCTAAAGTGCCTTCGATCTTCAAAAAATTACCCAATTAATCTCCCTACATCCCTCTCTTCCACCAAGAATCATTAACATAGGAATAAGTCAATTCAAGTAAATTTTTTGGTTCAATCCAAAGAGAGATTCTCGATTAATAGGTAACGTCCTCTCTTAAGTTATTTTCATTTAGTTAACTTATCCAAACCCATAAACACTATTTATTACTTTATTTCATAACCAAAACTATATCCTAAATATACTTGGTTGTTTTTATAATAATAATTCTAATTAAACTTATACACACCTCCATCTAATGGATACAAACATACTGTTTTTGTGGATGACAAACTACTATCTCACAAAGTGATGATTGTTCAATATTCTTCAACCACCTCTCATGGTGGCCATTATGAGGGAAATTTTGTTATATATGACATATATTTAATTTTATATTTTCAATATACTTATTTAATTATCATTTATAACACACATTTATGATTTTCATAGTGTATAAATACAGTAATTTCATTTTTGGAGGTACAGACTATCGCCCCCTCAAAGTGATATGACTCGTTCAAAACATATATGGAATGTATAGATTATGTTATTAATGAAATTATGTAATGTATTTAAAATATTATATTATACTATAATTTTAATATACCTATGTATCATTACGTTTTCATTTCATTAGAAATGAAAAAATGAAAGTAGCGTTCATGCGTACGTATGACTTACCATCACCATGAACCGAGAATTTCATTTCATATGTTAATAGGCTATGAACTATTATAAATACAAATATACATGTTATATAAGATATGTATGACATCTAAATCATGAATATCAATCTAGAGATAATGAAATTTTGGCCACATGAACAAATTTAAATTATAAATAGTTCATTTTAACTGTAATTCCGAAACATCGACCAAATGTCCGATACGAACTCAAATAATTAACTAATTGTTATTTCAAGGTAATAAGATTTATAAAAGGAAAAATAAAATTCAAAAAGGTTTTGAATAAATTATAAATTAACTTAATCATATTATTCAGGATGAACAATGAACAATGAGTTGTGTCATACACGAGTTAAGAGAACTTCTTCACCCACTTTCAATACATTAGGTTGAACTTCTACTTCATGAATATGTCATTCTATAGATATTGGTGAATGAAAAAAGATTTTTTTACACATAATATACAATTATATTGGATGTATTTATATTTTTAACACAAAATTATGTCATTGATTAATCTTTAATATAATGATATGATCTTTTTATGGGAACCATTCACCCTCCCCTTTTATTCAAACATATCTTTTAGGTTATGTATTTTAATTTCCATGATATTATGTTGATATATGTTCTTCTATAATCTTATTTCTATAACTTTTATATCCAAATGATGAGATACCATTTTTCATTCATCAACTCATTTTCTGAATGATAAGGTGATGTCGTTAGGCTGCAAAATTTTTGTAAGGAACTATGTCTCAATCTCCTTTCATTGGAGGAATATCTTGATATTTTGCAAATTTATTATCCTATAAACTGTATATACTGGAATTTTTTATATCATATTATGAGTCATATTTTTCTGATTAAATTTTATTATTTTTTAATGTAATTCATTAATTATATTTATTCAAGTATTTTATAGGCTGTAATGGACTATTTAACAATAAAATTATTTTAAATGTTTTAATGATTTAATCATTTAAAAATTTCTCTTTAATTTACATGATTTCAAATGCGATTTTACAATTTAATTAAATGGACATCAATGTTTTAAAATTTTAATCCCTTTAAATGTTTCAAAGTATTATTGGACACTTTGAGTCAAAAAGATATTTATTAAATATTTTTAATGGTTTTGAAAATATATTGGATATTTCAATAACATGAAATGTTATATTATGACTGGAAGGTGGAAATGTTATCTTTCATATATGATTGTTTTACATGTCATTAATATTTTATCATTCATGGTCATTGTTTATGTATGTGGTTGGTTTCATCATAAATCTATATTGGGCGAGCTATAGATATATCTCCAATGGATTGGTTAATGTGACAGAGGTAAATGTTAATGTTTCTCCTAAGAGATTTAGGTAATATAATGTGATAGGTATTCCAAATGTAACTCCCTATATAGCAATGTCATATACAATGTATGTATGTTATGTATGCAATAAGTTGCCTCTATGATTTATGATTTCTGCATGTTATTCCTAAATCTTATGATTTATTGAGGTAAGCAATGATTAAAAAGTATGGTTTCATTTATTTGTATTTATTGATGTGTTAACGTTTCTTTTCATTATTTTGCTACCCTTACCAGAATTTTTATGATCATACCATGTTTTGAAATATTTTTAATAGTACATAATGATGAATTGTGTAATGGATGGGTTCAAGGAAAAGTCATGCTATCTGAAACATGGATGTAGATATGTTTTTTTGAAGTGTTTTTTATTTTAAGAAAAAAATTGAAACTGAGTAGAAGTGTCTATTTTTAAATTTTTGAGATGTAATGTAATAGTAATGGAATAATTCTCTAAAACAATAAACCTAAAATGACCCTCAAAGTGAACTCTTGACTTAACACAATATTATGTAATTTTTAAGGCTAGGTCCTAATATTACCATCTCCCCACCATATGAATTTATCTCCCCAAAATCCAAAATAATAGTTACCCAAATAGATGAGGGTACTGATCACTATTTTGAGACTCAGATCCTATGTACATTCTTATAGATAGTCATTCAACAACCCAACCAAATCCATGGGAGTAGACCACCAATGAAGGATCCCCTCTTGTTGATCCATGATCTCCACTGGGTACGGAGCAAATTTCTCTCCATCCTCGATGTTCATCATCCTCTAGTCGAGGATGTGCGATGGGTCATGACTATTCTTCCTCATCTACGACATGTGGAGGACATCATCTACCTTATAAAACTGTATAGGTATATACAATCATTTTCCACCCCAAGAACGCTATGTATTATATCTAAAGGGAAAATGAATCTCAGAGATAGCATGTCGCCTTGGCAAAATCATTATAATCCCCATTGAGGTGAAACTCGAATGAACACATGGTATCCTTACTCAAATAATAATGACCTATTTCACATATCATAATAAGAATTCTTAGGAAACTTTTATATCTACATAAAAAACTAGATGAACTACACCTTATCTTCAGTATCTCGAACAAACATCGGCCACATGTGTGATGAATTTCTTGGGTCATTTGACCAATGCGGTGACCTATAGTGTCACTCGTACAATGCCTCAATTCATGGCATAACAATTGTGCAATGGTATATATTGTTTGAAAATCCAAAAGTGGTAGGGGTCCCCCCAACTTCTGCCAATTTTTCACATGCATGCTCACATCATGTCCTCTATAACCTCAAAGGTCCTCTCAGTTTGGTCATCAGTCTATGTGGAAATGTTGTGTTGAACCATAACTAGTTTCAAACTGTCTCCTACAATCCCATATATAATATGGATTTAATGTGAGCATAATTATTAAAGAAAATAATAAATATTAATAAATATCTTCTAAATATCTTCTTTATATAGAGGTGTCTTATGCTCTCTACATAACCATTTTTTGAATGCTAGGAAGTGGGCCGATATAGTGAGTCTGTCAAAGATCACCCAGATGGAATCGTGTTCTCTGGATGTATGTTGTAATCCCATCATGTAGTCCATAGATATACCATACCAGTACCATTCTAGAACCTCAATTGGTTTAACTAAACATATTTGAACCTAGTTCTCATTATTAGCTTTTTTGAAAGTATGGGACTGATAAACACACTCTGAAACATCTTTATTTATCCACGGATGCAACAACAAATGTTGAATGTCCAGGTACATCTTTTCCACAACTAGATGTACCTTCCAATAGGATGAATGAAAATCCCCCAAAACCTTTCCCCACAACATCACAGGTAACATTCCACATCTTATGATGAGAATGATGTGCTCCCCTCCTTTTAAATATCTATTAGGATGATGCCCTATATGAATCTGAGCATGTCGGGTCTCACAATAAGTACCCCTAAGCTATTCATCTGTAACATTATGTATGATTGGAGGAGTGAAAACCATCAGTTGGAGGTACACTACTCCATATCCAGCCAAAAAGAATTTCTGTAATGAATCCAACTACTTTGAAACCTCATTAAAAACTATAAACTAGATTTCATTCTAGGACCATCATCCACCATGTTCCACTTCATATGAGTATTGAAAATCTCAAAGACATAGGTCTAGAAGAACTCTATCCTTTTCATCTATCTCATGTCAAGATCCACCTAGAATAATATATACTTGAGACTCTTATAAAAATAGTAGAAGACAATTTTCTCACCCATAAGGCTGTGTCAACACATATTTAAAACCAAACTACTACTACTAACTCAATATCATGTGTTACATAATAGTTCTCATGTGGTATCAAATAGCATAAACCATAGTCAATCACTTCATTCCTCTACATCAGGATACAACCAAGCCATGTTCCTGATGCCTCGTAGAATACTATGTTCTTGAATCCTTCAAATGGTAAATTCATGATGGGATTCCACATCAATATTTACCTCATATCCTAAATGTACTAAGAGAAATTTCTCATCCACATGAAGGGGTTCCCATAATATACCAATGCTTTCAAAAGTTCATCCATTTATGAGAATTCAGGTACCAACCAATGATAGTACCCTTTAAGTGTAAGGAATCTTAGCCCCTCGGTAACACTCTGGGGTGGCTCCGAAGAAAGAACTACCTCAACCATTTCAAGATCCACTAAATTCCTAGTTTATGAAATGGGTGTCCAAGATAATTTACCTATCTAATATATAACTGAATCTTTGAGAGATTTTTTTATGGATGTTTCTCTCGAATAGTGTTCAAGACCCTCCTCATTTGTCTTGTGTGCTACTCCTTAGACGTCGAATACACTATGATGTCATTAATAAATACCACCATTAACTAGTCAATGAATGGAAAAATGATCTATTTCATGAGTTACAGGGAAGATATTATGTTGTTCATCATTAAAAAAGAATAACCAATTACACATAGTGATTGTAACAATATATGAAGGTCATCTTCTGTATATCCTCATCCCTTACTAGTTGCTTGTTGTAGCCTGATCTGAGGTCAATCTATGAGAACAATATTTCCCACTTAAAAAGAAAAAATATTTCATTGACCCTTGATATTGGACACTTATTATTCATGGTCACCTAGTTTAAGATTCATTAATCCACACATAACCTCATGATCCTGTATTCTGTCATTGAAAAAAACTGGGGCTGCCCATGGTAAAATAAAACCCGACCACAATAAGCCTTTCGTCTACAATCTTCCAACCGTACCCTCATCGAAAAAATAACTACAAGATTCAACCAATACGTAGGTGTAGATATCAATGTATTCTCGAGGTTTAATAAATGTATAATTAATCTATTTTTGGGGAGGTAAACCTGGAACCTCATAATGAAAGGTTTCCTCACACACTGCCACCACTACAAGATAATGAGGACCCATAACATCCACATCATTGTGGGTAAGGATATCCAAATAAGGATTAATTCTCTACAACCTATTATTTCTAATTCCTTCTCATGTTTTATTGAATATTATTTTCCACAGACAAAGGAAAACATTTTCCCATCACTGTGGACACATAAAACTCATTAAAAAAATAGTTAATTTGAGCCTAAACTATGTATGAATAGTCCATCCCCAGAATGAAGTTCTAAGTATTTGACACCACTAACAAGATATCGTAAAAAACCTTGTTTCTCCCAACAGTCTGGACACACTATCTACACTAGTGTGTGATCATATAGTTTACTCTAGTATGATTCTCCAAGAATAACATTCAAGTTAATGATTCAACTAGAATATACTAATATCAATAAATATTAGAGGAAATAAAAGAATGGGTAAATCCTATGTTATTCAATAAAATAAATAAGGTAGAATAATAATAGATCGTACCTCATATCATTCATGGATCCTCGAGGTTATAGTCTTCTATAGCTTAGAGTTGGACTCATCCATGTCCACTAGCTTCCTGAGCCTGGCATGGACCACCTAGGGGTTGTGGTGGTAATAAGTCAAACCTAATACCACCTCTCACTTCCCTATCATCTACTATGCCACATATGATATCATGTGGACCAACCTTATAATGTTTCTATCTGTATGTAGGTTGTCCCTCGACCGTCTCCCGATCAGGTGTATGATGGGTTGGGGAATCTCATAGATCATGTCCCTGATTATTGGATGAGAAAAAAACATCATTTCCTTGGAAAATTGAATCCACCTTGATATCCCTAGACCACTGACCATGATTTATAGGATCACCTAATAGTGTTCCTGACCTACATGGATCCCTATGACTGTCTTTGGCTAAACGATTCCATGGTCTCAGGTACTAGGTGCCCGATGCCAACTCCCACTAATCACGTATTCTATACTACAAAACATTCCACTTCCATGGATCACTCAAGTACTGTCACTTAGGTATAAATTCTATTAGGGGAACTATTTCCTTGATGTCCTGGTATAAGCACTGATTGAAAGAATAACCCCTGAAGAACTGGTCTTCTACCATTTCCAAGGAGTAGCTTAAAAGATCAGAAAATATCACTAAATAATCTTCTATATTCATTCATCCATATTACTGATTTAGGAGCTCCTGTATGTATATAGATAACAGTATGTCTCGGTAGTTATCCACTCTGATGAGATTCTAAAATTATATCATAGAGAGAGTTTTCTCATTATATGAATGTGTCACCGAGCTCCTTCATCGCCCTACATTTCCCTAAATAAGACTCGTGGCAAGGACATCCATTTGATCAGAAGGATTACTCACAAGGAGAAAACAAGGGGCTATCTCTAGACAATCCTCTTCCATGTTGGGGTATATATCACCCAAAAAAGGATGTCTGCTATGATGAAACTGAAGCATTTCGTTAATCCTTGGTGAATGATCAACTGGTACGGATAGTAGTAGCTGATTCTCGACGGGTTATAGTAGATTTGGTTAACCACCCAGAGGTTCTATCTCTGGTACATGCCTCCACACTGACCCCTAATCACTAGGTTGTCATCCTCATGATTCTATGGTGGTATCCTGGATGGCTATCTACATGGA
Organism: Viscum album; assembly: GCA_963277665.1. Lineage (NCBI taxonomy): Eukaryota > Viridiplantae > Streptophyta > Magnoliopsida > Santalales > Viscaceae > Viscum > Viscum album. The sequence continues at coordinate 1,844,374,075 of OY728120.1, forward strand.
ATCATCCAATAAAAAAACAAGACGTTCCATAAAAATTGAGTATATTTATGTAGGTGACTCAAGAAGGAAATAAAAGAAACAACCATTCCAATATGATTCATGTACCATTTTTTCCATGAAAATTGTGTTATTATATACCAAGACAAAAAGTATTTTTTTTGAGTCATGGCGTATGGATATTTCGTCGACCGCACGAACACTGGAGTCCCTGGCCGGAAAGCAGAACACAAAACACATAACACTATTACCCCTAACCAACCTCACATACTGCAAGTCCTAAAATTTATCTAACCAGCTCTAATAAAACTATTTCAGGGATTATCTCAGAGGGGCCCATACTGTGACTTCCCCAAGCCTACCTATAATAGGCCAAGGACTAGTGGATAGCACCTAGTAAGAATTACCCAGAAATGTGATGTATTAGCGTAATGTGCATGTACACACACAGATCTCCAAGAAAACAAATAATCAAAAATGTAAAACAGTTCATATAGTGCATGTATAAAACTATGTTCCCACATCTAGATTACAAAAGTATGTAATGGAAAAGTAAACTTGGACAAATACATGCCCCCAACAATAGTGTGTACACATGTCCAAATGAAACTGGAAAGAGTCTATATTTCTCTAAGGGTGAGGAATATGTCATGGTATACTACCAATAATCACCTCTATATTCCCAACTCTATATATTATTCACCTAATCCAGGTCCCCCAAGGACACTATCAAAATGGAAGCGATCTTAAAAAGACATGGCATAAGATTGGAAAGCACATGCAGGAGTGAGAATAAAAATACTCAGTAGGATACTCTTAAAACCCCCAAAACGAATCACCATGTATATTTATCTCAATACAAGTTGTAATAGTATACATAAAATACAATATTTTAGAAAAAATCTCCCAGATATAATCAATAGATACATCATGATATTTAGGATATCATAACCGACTTCCAGCCACAATATCCTTCTCAAAGAACTCTCATTCTGAGAGAAATCACACCATGAGTGATGATATCATCAGAGACACTGAAGAAAGAGGTCTATCTTAGTTTTCCCTGCCCAAAGAGAATACAATGGTCAAAGAAGACTATGATACATATAGATGGGGTCATTCCCTAGACCAGTTTAGGACTCCACTAACTCAATGTGGATCAACACTCTATAAAGGGGATCATACATAAAAAATTCCAAAAATCATACAGAGACATCCCAACAAGTTGATGATTATCACTCGAATATTAGTGTTCATTATAATTCTATAATCTCTACTAGTGATGATGGAGGATCACACTCCAATATAGGGAAGGGATTGTACAACACTCTCTATGACTAGTCCTCTAGTGGGGATCACAATTTCTTGATGTCGATGTAATGAAGCATTGTATAATCAAATAATTGAATAAGGGAACGCACATAACCTATACTAATACAATCTAGTAAATCTGAGAGCCTCTATCACACTTGGTGGGAGTAAACAAAATTCCATGTGTGTATAAAATGTGTCTAGTTATCTCGAGTCATTCCCATGTGTAAATCTTCACATAGAATGTACTCCCCATAAACACGGCTTGTAGGATGAGTAAAAAACTTATAAGGACTCATAATTTACAGTATATTTCACTTGTTTGAGACTATGTACTAAGCTCATGTTCATGTAATGGTCTGTGTGTACTAAGACATGTATGTATCAATGTAAATGGAGTGATATAAGTCTTTTTTTCTATTACGCATGTCTGTTTACTATTTAGAGTACCCATGAATTCTTTTGGGGTGGGTCACATGATATGTGATTGGGGTCAAATGTCGGGTGATCCAAAAAATCGGCTGGAACACTAATGCTACTTCCAAGAGGACCCACATGACATGTAATTATGAAATACATGCTGTGTTCCTAAGGAAATTCGATATTCTTCTAGAATATCCTCATAATAGGTTCATGTCCCACAAGAACCTTCGATCTAGATAGAATATCCACACACGAGTTCATCTATGACTTTAGTCACAAAATCTAGGGGTTTCATGATTGAATTTTCTCGAAAATCCCCACCACCAAGTTATATGATCTGTGCCCCAAAATGGCTCCCACAGATTCCATTAATCTCATAGGATCAATATCTGATTGTCCACCACCATCGGCTCATGTCAATCATGTCCCTGATCCTAAGTCACACTTGTAGTGTTGATCCATTGCACCATTACACAATTCTGAAATGGTTGATCACTAGGAATATATTCAATCATGGGCCAAATTAAAACTCCCATGATGAAGATATTATGAAAAAAATGAAGAAATACAAAATAATTAATGTGATTAAATATTATCAATTTTTTTTGTTTTTACTGAATTCGTTATCATAGAAGGATAATCAATGATGGATAATAAAGGAACAAAAAATAAATAAATGTAATCAAATTAAATCCTCTTATGATGAACAAATAAATTCTTAGTTATTAAATTGACTTGAATTTGTCTAAAATAAAAAATGGGTAAAATTAAGAAAAATAAACCCTAACCAATATTTTGGATAAATAATTGATTAAGAACGGTTGTGTTATCAACATTGATGAGATCCCCCAACTACACTAGTATGATAATCCATGATCCATTTTTGCCCATCAAGAACACTCTCCACCAATTGGCTCATTGTCTCGAGAGATTAGCAGCCAACCATATGCCAATTTCTATAGTCTTAAACTTATAGCGGTATCATTTCGCTACACTAATGAAAAAAATTTCTTTTAAATTATTTTATCAAAATCGAGGCCCTATGATCATTTACACAAAGGACTCATGAAAAATAATGTTAGGTTCATCCTAATGTATAGACACTATTCTTGATTCACTAGAACCCTCATATTTCAGATCTCAAAAATCTTTTATGAGTCATTTAACTTTTTCATAATGACCACGCATGTGTGAAATTATATATATTTATATCATTTTCAACATTTTTTACAATAACCTCAGGTCTTATAATTGCACATAATCTCAGTACCCATTATAAAAAATAATCTATATTATATCTAAAAATTATACATGGAATATCTGATAGATTATAAAAAATAAAATTCATAATGATGTTTTGAAATATCTTATCATTCGATAGGATACTTCATCATATCAAGCATATTTAAACCACCACTAGCATTTCATCAAAATGTTATTCAATACCTAGATGTAAAAACAATATATACATGAAAATGGTTGTATTCAAATTAAGGATATACAAATTGTATAGAACTACAATGATGCATTTCTTGAGGAATATCTTTAACATCCAACACATTATAATGTTGAGTTTTCCATTTATTTAATCAATGATCCATGGCCCATATCAAAGAATCCTTATAAAATTACCACTATAGAATTAGTCGAATTGAAAAAAAACTAGCGTAGTTGTGTGAAAATGGATTTATACTACATAATGTTTCACCTTGGGAATCCCCTGTTCTTTTAATTAATAAGAATTATGGATCCATGAGATTGTGAATTGATTATAATGAAATCAATGTTATTAAAATAATGAACAAGTGTTCTCTTTCTAAAGTGGATGATTATTCATTCGACATCACGAAGCACAATATATTTCAAATATTAACCTTCATCATTGATATCTTCATTTGTGACTAAAGGAAGGAATAAATTAAGTGGATACCATTTTGATTATCTTCAAAACTATGGTATTATAATAATAAAATATCAATTTGATAATGCAATCTATATTTTTTATGTGACTAATGAAAAGATTATTTGAGGAATATCTTGAATTTTTTTGTGGTATTCATTGATGCTACCAATATGTATTATAAATGAAATGATGACTACATGAATCCCATTTGGATTATTCAAGACACTATAAGTTGAAGAAAATTATTTGGGAATATTACTACGTGTGATTAATGGAATCAGGATGTTTAATTTTATAGATACAATTTATATTATAATGGAAACATTGTTAATCCTACAAAGATACTGGTAGTCAATAAGTAGACAACAAAAAGTAACCAAACAAAGTTATTTAGTTTCATTGGATTTCAATGTTACAATATGTTATTTATTTAGTAATTGCCAATTCCTTTGAACCTATTAACCAAGAATAAATTTTTAATATTCATATTTAAAAAATAATGTCCGGGATTATTTCATGAACTGAAGATGAGATTATCCAATAATATGATTTTTACACTACCATCTAGAAATTATAGGTTTTGGTTCTTAATTATATAACAATGAAGTGATTTAGATTTTTACTTATATAGTTTGATAAATTTATTGCCCATGAAAAAAGGTACATAAAGACGTATGAAAGGAATTATCAAACCCATGGTCTTGAGTAAGAATCAGTAATATATTCTTTTATTATTTGATGAAATTATCTCTGGAGTGAAATGTGTATCATATTCATAAACCATTATAGACTAGATACATATTTTAATTGAAATGACTCAACATGAGGTAAATAAGACAGATCATGCTACATAAATATTATAATTGTTCAATACAATACCACCAAGGGATAACATATAAGGTAGGGGATAAATGTGTATATAATATGATGTATTTTTTTATGGAAATGAGGATTGAGAGAGACCTTTTGTTCATGGATTATTTAAATAAGGATTTATGACTTATTATGCAAGGGGACATATCTTTCCATTTTCAATTTTTTTAATCCATATTTATTAGAAAATTTTAAATGTTATTAATCTAATGATAAGAATTTTTATATGAATAATTATGCAATCAATAATTGGAAATTGGAAGAATTCATTTATAAATATTATTCCTGGAAAATTGAAAAGGTACAATGTGTCTGATCTATACATGTGAAAAAAAATTAATCATTGGATAACTCTTATAGATTGAATTTGAATCTAAAACATTGTAGCACTGTGATTTAGAGAGATTTGAGGAAGTATTATTCATTGGATAACTCAAAGTAGAAACTTTCTCACTATGAATCAATATTTTCAGTATTTCAGAGAGGTGAATACTGATAAAAAAAATTTCTAGAAGAGTCATGAAAACTCATTCATATTTTCATTTAAAATTTGAAGACATTATATGTATGTTAAAACTATATAAAAAATATATGTAGAATGAATTTTGATGTATGGGATACTATATATTTCCTAATCAAATATTCACATTTAATCTTTAATAAATACAATTGACCTCTTTATATCCTCACAAGCCTCTATTTTAATGAATTTTTAATAATTATATTGAATCTCATTAATTTTTTTCTATTTGTGATCCCTATATTACATCAGCAATCTAAAAAATTCATCAAACTGATCTTAATACTGAGCTTCATTTGATCACCACATAACATACTCAAATAGATAGTCAATCCATAAGGATTATTAAACCATTGGAAGACATGTTGATGACATGATCACTAGAAATTAATGGTATGTGGGATTAGTACTTACTTTTTGGTAGAGTTTTGGGATGACAATAGTTTCCATTCAAGTATTACAATGTTGTTTTTTGAAGCATTTTTTATAAATATATTGTATACCCCAACATGATGAAATCAGTTTGAGGAACGGAAACTTATAGACTATTACTTTTTAAGGAGACAATGAAAAAGTCAACTGCTATTTAGTATCACATTAAACTATATAAATGAAGTAGTAATGTTTTATGTAAATAACTCGATTAATTAATTAGTGTTTCAATTTATAGGCCACACTTTTTTGAAATTTTTTATAATTAAGATAATAAAATAGTTTATTTAGAAAGAATAATTTTCCCTAGCTTTTTGAGGCCCTTTATTATGTTGTAATTGAATAGAGTAGAGGGATATAGATTTGAAATTTTACCAATCCTATATAAATTATATGATGTGCTCCATAAATAATTTATATTGAACTGTTTTATATTCCCAATGTATATTCACACCTCAAACTAAATTGGTTTGGAACATGATTGTTGTTACTATAAATAGATAATACTGATTATTGAAACTTGAGGGAATGTTTTGAGGAATCAATTGACTCAATTTTTATTATTTTTTAGAAATAATAAAATATAGGGAGAAATATATGAACAAATAATAGTTTTATTGATGAACCACCCTTCAGTTTTTAAAGGGTAAAATCCAAGAAAATTTCAATGTTGATATTTTTATGGAAGCGAAGAGTGATAAGCTTATATTATAGTATCTGAATATTATATTTTAATTAAACTATAAATTTAAACAAAATTTATTATATTAATTTAAAATTATAATTTTATTGGATGAATATTTATTTTTAAAATACTGTGTAAAAATAATCCTAGAATGATTTTTTGTAATTTTACATTAAAAATTAGATATTACGTGACATAAAAATTCATACATTTAACTATTACTATCTTTATTTATAATAATTTAAAATTTTTTGTTTAATTATAAATATTTTAACTATAAATTTTGTATAAATAAAAATATATATCTTTTGGAGATAAAAGTGGTATTTTTTAGAGAACTCATTTTTCTTAAAAAGCCTTAATTTATATCAATTTTAGATAATTATAATAATATTTTTATGAATGAATTAAATGATATTTATATATAATATATCCAAATATATGAACTAAAATCCATCCAATTATTATTCCCATTCTTATGATTAATATAAAATCATTTTATTCTTAAAAAACATTTCCTAGAATACCATTTTCGACATGATTTGTGGGTTTTGTTTTTAAAATAATCCCTTATAATATATTTATTTTAATTAGATAAAAAATATAAGATATTTTTAATTATCATAATAAATAGTGTCTAAATAATTGGACTTAATTTTTTTCAAAGTGAATAAATAAATAGTAACAAAATATTTCCATGGTTAAGGATAAAAAATGGTTTCATGTGTTCCATGAACTTGTGTCAAAATAAGTATTCCATAAAAATGGAACTATTCTTTTATAAATTTTATTTAATATTAATAAGAACTTTCTCTAAATTATTTAATGTGGATTTTTTTATTTTATAATTTTTTGATATATTACTATTTCTAAAAAACTAGTTAACATGGTGAAATCTAAATGGTAAAAGTTGGTAACCTCAGAGGTAGAAAAGACAACCTATTAAAAAATTATATATTTATTTTAGTTGGAGGTGTTTCTAGACCTTATCATCCATAAAACAAATTATTTTTAAAAGTTTGAGAAAAATTTGTTGAGAGTGTGTACCTGTTATTGAATATTTTTTTCCACTTAAAAAATGTTATTCATATAAATTATAAAGCGCACTTACTCCCCTTAATAATTAAATCATATATTTCCATTTTCACTAAAAAAACCCTAAAATATATCACCCAAAAATCCATACCCAAGTTTTGGTTCTATTTGTGCTCCAAAAAGTTAACCCTATAGTCCTAAATACGTGATCCAATGGATGTTCTTCTATGTAAAATTAATTTCATTCACTAAGCCCTCCCATTTTTACTTCCTATTTTATGAGACTAAATTAAGTAATAAAAATTAAAATATAAAAACTAAACTATATCCCTAATAATTTTATTTTATTATATTGATTTCGTATTTTCATTTATCTCTTTATCCATCAATTACAAAACAAGTTTATCGATACTCTGTATAGTATACTACTACCTTACGAACTAAAGTAATTTTATTTAAATTTCCAATTGACATGGATAATATTGATGATGAAAATAATGAATATATTTGACACATATTAGATCATATGAATTACATAAAATTAATATATCATTCACTCTCATACCCTTTGAAAAATAAAGGGAATTATATAATCATCCAGACACATATATGAATTACCCTCTAAATGAAGCATTGAGATTCATTTTCGATGTCAAAATTTCATGAATGGTTTTACAAAAGTAACCACAAAAAATCATAATATTCATAACATTAATTTCATTATATATCTGAAGGATCTACATCATAAGAATAAGAACTAGAACTCAACTGACAAAACATTCCTAATAAAAAAATTCTTTAACACACAAAACTGTGGAAATAATTAAAATAATTTAATCAATAGGTGTTAAGATTTTATAAGATGGTCATTTTTAATATTATAATTATGCATATGGTTCTATTATACATTAATAACATGATTAAAATAGTTATATCGTATGTTAAAATACATTAAACTAAATGAAAGTGTGAGTAATGGGATTTTATCTCAACCTAAACACCATTCTGACAAATTTTTTATTATCCTATAATATAGTAATATATAGCGTATTTACCTCCACATTTATTTATTTTACATGAATATATATTTATAAATGATGATTAATTTTTTACATCTAACTTAGTATGTCATGGTGTTATATTTTGAATGCTATCATGGTTTTAAGAATATAATATATAATGTAACAAAATATTATAATAGAATCTAATTCTTTTAAAATCAATCATAAAATGTATCCATAATAAGATGAATTAATTTTATTATCCACTGTAAATTTAAGGAGTTACTATATTTTATTTAAAAATTTCATTTATTTATTATATTTGTCATGAAATTTAATGTTTTAATGAAAAATGATATTATTTCCATTTAAAGAAGATATATATCTCTTCTTTGTCCATTTTTGTCAAAAAATTAGAAAAAAAAATTCATTTATTAAAATTTTTATTGAATAACATTTTCCCTTGAATTATATAATAATGTTTAAATGGGATATATATACAATTTTCAAAAAATATTATTCTTTTTAACATTAATTAGAAAAGGCAAAGAGGAATTTTTCATTAACATAATCCTCAATAAATGTCTTCTAAGATGCGATAACAATTTTATGATATTTTTCTCCGTCTATATGATATAAATGGTTATAAAATGACATAAATTTTATGAATTATTATTTTAATATTTCACTTCCATTACCTTTATTCATGAAAATGAAATTATTTTATTGGATAAATATATTCTTTATAAACCAATTATTACCTCTTATCCCTTCATTAATATTTATGTTATTAACATTCCTTTGAAACAAACAAATTAATGTGATTATTTTTCATACGGAAATAATTTTACATTATATATAAGTATTAATTTTGAAGTACTATTATATTTCTTAAAACATATATCATTACTAATAATTGTTTTTTAATTTTAATGTTAGTTGATTTATAGGGGAAACAATGATATTTCGTTTTCTATTATCAATATATAAATTTATGATAAATAATATTGGTCATGAATTAAATAAATAATTTGATATATAGAAAATGACAACTACATGTAGTGAAAGGTGGGGATGATAATTATATATCCCTTGATGAATCAAGTTGTCCCATTAAAAAAATTAGTTGTCTAAAATTAATGATTTCTCAGAAAAATATTTTAACGATTACAAAACAAGGTCTTGCTTATATTTATATCATGATTCTCAATGTTAAAAATTTCCAACATTGATAATTTAACTATTATTATCAATGAGATTACTATATTGATATAATCCATTGATTAACATTAAAATTAAGTGATTATTTATATAGAATTATTTTATCACAATTTATTCCTTCAATATTACTCATAATTATGAAGTTATCTTTTAAATGGAATTTTTTTAGTTAATTATTTTTCCATATTGTTTATTACATATCTATTAGGGATAGTATCTACTATATATATCAATTACTAGGATTTTCACCTGATTTGATCTATAATATAAGAAGTGTAGTTTATCTGAAATTTTTTAGTTCATTATTAGAGAAAATATGAAATAAAATTCATTACATAAATTGAAGAACTTGAATAAGGGGGAATCAAGGAAGATTGAAATATCTCGTCAAATAAAAAAATAATAATAATAACCAATATTTGAAGTTAATGAGTTTTATAATTTTTCAATCATATCAATTTGAATTTATACTCTTGGGGAATAATAATAATGTTTTGATGAGAATATTCTTGTTGAATCACTCCATTATTTGAAATATAAAATTATTTAATATCTCAAAAATCATATTTTAGAAGTACAAATATATATTAGAGTTAATCATTGGTCTAGAATAGAATATATAGCTAAAAGAGATAGATAGATTTTGGAATGAATTGGTTGATAATATTCAATCCTGGAAAATATTATTTAAAGTTATAAATACATGTAATATATTATATAAAACAATTAATATATAAACTCTCTATGATAATAATAATATGAAAAATTATGTGAATATAAGTCTATGATAGGAAGAACACTTCAAAATAAGATCCATTAATTATAATAAATTAATTTTTTCATTAATTCAAATTGGGAGATCTAGGATAATAGAGTTAAGGAGTATGAAAATTATTTTTAATAAATTAATCATATTCCTAAATATCAATATTAGAAAATAATGATAGACTTTGAAGAAAATTTAAGATCAATTTAGGATATGAAAATACCAACAATGTGATGTTTCATGAGTCAAAAGTCAAAATGGGAAATATTTATGTTAGATAATATAAATCTCCCCAAACTACTTAGATAAGGGTATTTTTAGTAAATGGTTTAGATAAGTGTCTATTTTCAAACAAAATCATTCATGTGGAGTGAAGATATTGAAATTTTATATTTTTTACTTTGGAAAAAATATCAATGAAAGAGGTAACCATTTTTCTAGAATATTTCCATAACAAAAATGGGTTTTAAAATTTTTTTTCCATACAATTAAATTTAGGAAAAATTATGTTTTGACCAAAAATGATTAAGAAAACACAATTATATAAAAATAAGATTTTCTAAATTTATGAAATTATATATACATACATATATTTATATAAAATTGTTTTTTTGAATCATATTAAATTACTAAATCATATAATACTGCAATTAGTGCTAAAATATTCAAATTTAATATATCAGAATTGGAGTTGCATATGTTTCATGCATTGGGCCATTGAATATTGGAATTACAAGTCAATTATTTGAAGAAAAAGCATGTGTATTTAAGGGGTTAAATAAAATATGAAGTATAGTTCTCCATGAATGTTACAAGGAATAGATAACAAGGTAAATGTGTTGATGAAGAGAATGTGTGACCGATAATATAATTCTAATGAAATTGAAAAGTATGTAGTAATTTTGAATAATGTTACTTTTTATATCTCCCTATCATGTATTAAAATCTGTCAAAAGAATAAGATAAAAATTGATAAAAGATCAAGGATGAATGAAGATAAGAATGCATTAGGGGTATTTGGAAAATAATTGCTTTTTAAAAATACGTTGATGAAGGCTGACAATATTTTGACAGAAATGAGGATAAGATTATATTTTGGAATAAATGGTCGCATTAAAGATAACAATGAAAAATTATTTAAAAATAGTGATTAATGATATGAGATAGAGAAATACGGAATGAAAATCCATGAAAATAAGAAATATATTAGTTTTTTTGGATGAAAAAGATAATGAAGAAGCCTAATTTCATTATTGGTTTATATTAAATGGTTACTATAAGTTTTTTAAGAAGACATGTGGATGATACAAATTCACAAAATACTCTAAAAATGTATCATTATTTTTCTATCATAGATGGATATTAAATGAAATCTTATGTAATCATAAGAAATTTACTATTGATTGTTAATTGATTTGCAATATATAATTTCACATAATTAAAATGTTGAAGAGGGAAATAAGGCCATGCTTCCAAAGGTGTTTTAATTATTTTAAATTAATGTATGTGAAATCTTGAATTATTATCACAATCATTGAGATGAATTGAATGTAGTTTCTAGGATGATATGAAACTATCAACCTTATTTAACACAACATTTTGTAAGGGAGAAATTGGTTTATTCAAATATATATTGTATTTGTTTTATTGTGTAGGGAAATAAGGGTGATATCTGTTGTAGATATATATGTGTATGATGTGTGATCATACCTCATAGAGTATTATCTACATTATATGGATAATAAAATAACATGTTTTCTCCTACATTCAAGAAAATTATTATTATCATCCATGATAATGTAGGAAAAATAATTTTACATATTAAAATTTTAATATTAGTTTATTTGGTTTGTATATTATATTGGGAATTAAACAAAATTCTTAGATATTAATAGTGTTATGAAATCATTCGACCCTTTCAAAAGCCTTATTCTAACATGATTCTATTCTTACATTAATTAAGAGAGAATTTTTAGCTGGTTATGTATAAAAATTACTTACTAATTAGATAAATACATAGATATGAATGGTTAATATTTTTTTTGGTGAATTTCATAGATGGAAAAATAGTAGGAAAAAAACATTGAATTAAATTTTTTAGTTGGTATCATATGTTGATAAATTTAAAGGTAATATTTTGTAGATGTATCATTCAAATTTGTTTTATATATAATTAATTATCACATGGACATAGATTTAATTAATTTATGGAAATTTTCACATTGGATGTTGATACTACCCATAAAATATGAACTGAAATATTTATTATCAATAATGTATAATATCAAATATGGGTTTATTAGAATATATTATCATTTATTTATTTAACAGTATTGAGAAAAATCCAGAGGAATATATTAATGAACCTAATATATTGTGTAATGAATAATATTATTATAAATAAAAATCCACTGAATTATCAGTTAAATTCACAATTCTATATTACTGACATAAAAATCACATTTAATAGTTTATTTTTTATATATCATAACATATATAAAATAATTTTAAGTATCATTAAAATTCATAATATTTTTTTCAAACATTTATAACAATATTTGTATAAATATTTGGTTTTAACAAATCCAATTAACAGAGAAAGTGGAAGTAATTCTGCATCAAGTTGGACTGTACACAATGATTCCCGATTATGGATGCTTTTGAGGTAAATATCAACACTGGGCTTTATGTTGAGATACAATAACATAAGCATTAGTGAAATTGTTTATGAGATAAGTTCATGCTCATAGAGATCACATCTCAAACCATGTACACTCAATGACCCCCTGAAATTCATCATATCACATACCTTACCATTGGGGAATTTTCTGTGGTATAAATGGGATATGTAAAAAGAAAATAATAATAATAATATTTATATTGTATTTTCTATAAAATAAATATCATATTTTCTTCTTATAATTAATTAATATATTCTTATATTTTTCTGAAATATAACATAAATTGTATTTTTAATTAGTAAAAAATTCCAATGAAGGCATTTATTTGGATGAATTTTTTTAATTTTTTAAACAAATTAAAATATTTTAATAAAATATAATTAGTAATAATAATTTATTAAGAATTAATTATCATGTAATTTCTATGAAGATAAATTTAATTTTTATAGGGGTTTGAAAGCTGCTATTAATTAAATAGCATCCATTATTAAATTTCATTTTTGTTAAAAATGTAAAAACAGACGTATTTAAAAAAAATTATTTAGATAAATTAAATTTATTTTTGGAATCATAATGTCGAAATTATCCAATGGTGATTTTATTATAATATTTTGAGATAAATAGATTTTTAGTTAAGAATTTAATAATGTATAAATATACTATTACTATTATGACATCATAATGAACCGATATTTATATCATACATACAATAAATGATATTCAAGAAAATACATATATTTTAAATTTTAAATTATATGATTTTATGTTTATTTATTTTATTTTATTAATCCAATATTAATCATCAATAACATATAATATATTCAAAGGTTTTAATATCATTTCTTCAACAGTATGACTCACTTCAATATTAACATAGGTATTGTTTTATTATGTTTGTCCATTGGAAATATATAATTATTTGAAAAAACTATTTGTTATAAAACATGGAAAAAAAGGTCTATTTTTTGGGTTCAGTTTTTTTATACAGAGTCAGAAATCATTGTTGCAGACATAATAATGAATTATCCACTCATATGATATATAAACCCACCCAATATGAAATTTATATTCACAATAAATCCTTGTACCACATAATTACTCATACCTCCCCTTCCTATATTCTTACCAAGGTTCCCCCAAGATCTCAAGAAGCTTCTCTAAATAATATTGAGTCCCACAATCATGGTAATGGATCATCCTCTCTCATTTTTATTCAAGAACCTATTTTATGTTATGCATTTAATATAATTTTTTTTTATTTTGGGAGGTTGTCCATAAATAACTATGTTACTATAAATTTGAAATATAAATGATGAGATACTTTTTCCCCTATCATTAAATCTATACCATGACCATTTCTATACACCAATTAACATGCTGAAATTTAATAATTCATCATCACCTTCAATAAATTATTTATGATTATTTATTGTCTTATGGATTATATTTCCAATTCCTCTTATTGGTAAATGTTTTTAAATTTTCCTATTACTTTAAATTTTATTTCCAAATGAGGAGAAAACTCATTTCACTCTCATCAACCCCATTTTATGTTTTTTAATGTGATGTTGTTTTGCTACCAAAATTTTCCCATTACATTTCATGCCAAACCAATTGGGTAGTGAATACCAAACCCTTTTTTTATCAAGTATGTTCACCATTATTCACATATAATTCATTAAATTGGGAATTTAATATATTTATTACACACTCTATTTTCATTTAATAAACTATGATAATGTATATATACATGTAGTATGATCTATGTGGAACACCATGTAATGATAATGATGTTATAGTTATAGGTGTGGCCAAAATTTTATATCCCTTTGATGCATTGGATAATGTTTAGAATTATGAGACCTCATATTGGGATAAGGTTTAAACCTCATTCCATTATGGGAATTTTTCTATAATAGAAACTTGGCAGTTATCCTTGACCTATTATTATAATCCATTGTTTATGTTACTTTCACATTTACCTTTATTTTACTTTTTCATTCTCAATGGTGCCACATTGTTCATGTTTATGATAATCACCTATTTTATAAACCATTGATATGCATGTTTTAAATCATGTATAAATTTATTTATTTTGTTCAATTTTTATTACATTACTAGGCTTTATAGCTCACCAATTCTTATATATATGCCTAGGTTATCCCATGGGTTTTATGTGAGAGCATATTAAGGATATTTTCAATAAAGACATTTTTTATTGATTTATATTACTATGTAATGTACTAAATTGAAAAAATAACTATAAATATCAATCATATAAGCTGTATTATTTTTAATATTAGGTAATAAATCATTATTCACCTGTAATAAAGAAGAATTATTGTTATATTTGGTTTCAATGTAAATGTTTTTTAATTTTTGGGATTCGGATTAATGAAATCTATAAAAATCATTAGAGACAATAATTATGCTTTAAAAAATAACACTAAATTCTAGTTAATATATATTAAATTTTTTAGCAGGAAAATTAATCTCAATCTCTATAGTACAAATGGATGTGGCTCTAGCATAGATTTACATACGTGAAATACTGAAAAAGAACTTGTTGAGAAGGACTCGCCTAAGAGCTTGTGGACAACAATGGGACTCTCTTCACACCTGGTTTGAAATTCCATTTTGATATCCATTGTATGATTCAAAATTTAATTATTAACAATTATTAATGGAAAAAATACCATCAACAAAATATTTTAGGAAATATATCATGGATATAATAGATTAAAGTGTTGAAATTACTAAGGGACGAATATATATATATATAATTTATATATTTTTTCCTTTAATTTCATTGGATTCCAATTTATGTGATTAATATTTTAAAAATAATCATTCTTAATATTTACTTTATTCAAAAAAAATCTGGTAAATAGTCAGAATCAGGTTAAAAAAGAATGTTACATGAAATTTGACGGCATCCCCAATGAGATGCACAACTTGATGGGAGTGGAAATCGTGAAAATTGTGATGATATGCTCTCACTCGGAATAGTTCATGATTGTAAACCTAAATCTGGGGGAGTTCCAAAATCCCCAAATAAATAACAAGATAAAATTGTGAGGTTTTTCTGACAATGGTATCTAATATTCAATGGATCATCTTGTCCCTTAATTGTGAAAAATCGATCAACTCCATTGATATGATCTTCTCCATTCGTCAATTTACAGAGAAATATAATGTTCTGTTAGTTGTTTATCATATAGAGGTATACGATGATTATTGGTGTAAATTGATCATGAATACAAAGAGTGAAGAAGATATCAATTTTATGGGGTGGAAGTAAATCCCAAAAATATGTTTTGATAAATACTTTTCTCTCACAATATGACATAAAATGGAAGGGTATAAATATTCCCCTTATAAAATGAGAATAAGAATATATCAAGGGATAGATGAAAATTAATACAAGACATGACATATATGACTCTAGCATTGTCTTTACACCTCATTGAAAGTTGAGAAATTTTTTTGGGATAAAACCATGTCTATGAAAACCCTTGTGATCCTTGATATTAATACCTAATAGTAAATTGGTTGATGTTCCCTCATTTTCAACATAGAGACTGATGAATCTTGAGGGTATGAAAACAATAATAAAAAGAAACAGGTTTGTAATTCTGGTGGCCCTGTAGAAAAATATAATGATTCCATAAAATTTATGAAACCCACTTTTCAATGGTGTGAAAATTAGCACCCTGGAAATTACCTAAGGAGGATGAAGAAATGATTTAGTTGAATGTAGGAATGGATCTTAACTAATAATTACTGATAGAAGAAACACACAAATATGATGGTAGAAAGTAATAGTCTAATCACCCATAATAAATTGTTCATTACTTCAACTATATGTAACCAGGGAAGATTGAAACCCAATGAACTAAAAAATGGGTTTATATAGAAAACCAAAATCCTCTAATGAAACAAGAGTGAAAATTTTCCATCACAACTGTTGAGGTGGATCCTAGAAACAAGGTAGAGATAGTTATTATTGTTAATCTAAAAATAATAATTACTATTACTTTTTATTCATACTCTAAAAAATCCTTAATATAATGAACTCTTAGTATAACTATTAAAACACCAACACAACACATTTATGTATAGATTTAAATGAGAATCACAAATGGGGAAT
This sequence comes from Viscum album, assembly GCA_963277665.1. Classification (NCBI taxonomy): domain Eukaryota; kingdom Viridiplantae; phylum Streptophyta; class Magnoliopsida; order Santalales; family Viscaceae; genus Viscum; species Viscum album. The sequence continues at coordinate 1,844,391,073 of OY728120.1, forward strand.
TTTTTACATCAGAAGTATATAAAATCCTCCCCTACCAAAATGGGTAGATTGAACATCCTATTGAGCCTTGAGAAACTCAATTCTATTGAATATAATGAAATTATAGGTGTGTGTTTTCTTTCCTTATATAGATCAAACATAGAATTATGTGAGTAGGAAATCACACTCTCTATCACGAATTAAAACATGATTCTATACATGTGAAAGGTTGAGGATTGATCTTATTTACCACCAACATCTCAATAATTATTATTATTTACCTATGAGAATGAGTATCTATTGTAAATGATTGAGTATTAGGAAAATTTCATCCTTGAACAAATTCCAATTGTGAGACAATACACTAATGGATTTTGAAATGAATTTTTTTGTCATCGTCTTAGAAGATATTTTGTGTTTTAAATCATAATAATAACAAGGTCTTTATAATTATCCAACTCTAGACATATAGTGGATGTTGAGGAACATGAGGAGAAGAACCAAAAAATACACGAGAATGTGGATAAAGGGTTAATATTCCCATGTTATTTACTATGGTGATCCTAAGGCTTCTTAGTCATGATGAATGTGGGTCAATTATTTTTCCTTGATTTTCGTGAGATCAACATGAACATGGTACAGAATAAGTAGTATTTTCAAAAATCCTAAGACTATTATTATTAGATAAGTGGAGAAAAATATATCTACATGGTGTATTTTTGTTTATATTATTTCCAAGTAATGATGAAGAAAGAGGACATCCATAAGAATACATTTTGTAAAATTTTTAGTCACTATGAGTTCATAGTACTTCCATTCAGACTCATTATTATAGCTAATATTTTTAGGGAATTTATGAATATAGTCACTAAAAATTGATTTAACAAATTTTTGGTATTCTCTGTCAAATATATTCAGATATGATCCATCATAAATGAGGTCATAAGGAGTATATGAGCACTATGGTCAATCCTTGAAAAACATTAAGCATTTGGAAAAGTAACACAAATTATTTATTTAGTTGAAGCAAGTATAATTCTGGGGGAATATAATCCTGAGAAATGGGATATATATAGACCCTATAAAAACATAATAAATTAATTGATTATTGAGGACAAAGTTTGTGAAAGAAATCCCTAGATTCTAGAGGATTTGGTGGGTACTATCTTCGATTTTTGTGAAATTTATCATGATTTTATAACCCCGTTACAAAACATAACTCAGAAGAAATCATTATTTTCATGTAATAATGATTATAGATATAGATTTAGTGAGTTGAAAGGATTATTATCATTGTACCTATACTCACAGTTCAAGAAGTGGATAAATTTTCGATGTATTCTGTGATTCTTTGATGAATGGATTTGTTTGTGTGTTAATAAAAAATGAAATAGTGATAGCCCATGCATTATGGAATTTGAATGTTTATGAACAGAACTACAAAACACAGGATCTAGAGTCATTTTCAGTGATATTTCATTTAAATATATTATTTAATTAAATATTTTGGATGATGTGTGAAGTATATAAGTATCACAAAATATTCAGTTTTATACTCTCAGATAAAGATTTGAATATGATCCATTGAATAAGGCTAGCGCTGATCAATAAATATGACAACTCAATTCACTACCTTTTGGGAATGTGAATAATGTTATGACACTCTATATAGAAAGGATCTAGCAATTATATAACCAATTATAAATTAGAGGGATACAATAATATTATATTAAAAAAGGATTGACATGGTACTCATTAAGGAATGAAGGAACAACATCAATATTTTCAAAAATTATTGATAAATCATCACTCAAAGAGAATATATATGATTACGAAACAGTCAATGAGGGAACTCAGAAGAAAGTAGAAACTATAATAAAGGGGAACTCCTTCAATTTCAATTTTAATAATGTATTATTTTTAGGACTTCATTTATGAAAATGTGTAGAGTAATATCCTTAGTTATTGAAGGATATATTGGATGCTTTACAAATTTTTACATTCCCCATCACTCCAAGTAGAAAAAAATATATTTCAAGTTATCTAGGAGAAATATTAGTGTGAAAATATGAATAAGGTGATCACAGATATTACATCATGATGTCTTGTATATTAAAAAGTCAACAAAAATTGAAAAAATATAATAGCATGAGGAAAATATTTCCCATACACAAATTGAAATAGGAAAACATCACTATAGACATCATCACTGGTCTTCTGTAGACATCAAGTGGAAATTATAATATATTTTTAGTGGTGGATTATATAATAAATATTGGTCAATTAATTGTGATTAAATTGGTATTCTCACTCTACAAACATGAAATGATTTATTTTAGAGAATTTTTGAGGATTCATGAAATATATATACCAATTTTATATGATCCTGATCCAAGACATACCTCACTATTTTAGATGAGTCTCCAACATGATCTGAATAATTAAATGAACTACAACTTTACTTATCACCTAAAAATTCATGACCATTCATAGCAGAAACTCTTGAAAATTGAGTAAAAGTTGATAGAATGATAAATATACATCAAAGGAATATAGGATCAACAAATTCCTTTGGTCTAGTCAAAATTCAATAATTATTTCCACTCAAGGATCCAAATGGATCCCTTTAATGAAATTTATTGGAAGAGGTGAAGAATATATTCATGATGGGATGATGTCTGTAACTGAAAAATGCCAGGTCCTAAAATGTTTGAGGAAATGATGGAAAATGTCAAGATTATTTAGAAGCACATCAAGGTTTCTATGAGTTAAAAAAGGATCCATGCTTTCAGTCATTAATGATACCTAGAGTTTGGTATTGGAAATAGGTTTTTCATCCACATATCCAATGTAACAATTCAATTTTATTTGGGAGGAAAGAAAATATTATTCCATGATATACCAATCCCTTTGAGACCATTGTTTGAATTTCACAGAATGTATATCAACCAGATATTCAACCTAACCTATCTAAAATACATGATTCATTTCATATACCCCTATCGAGGAAGAACATGTTAGACCCCCAATATATACTCAATCCATAGGTGGAAATTTTGTATATTATTATCTCATAAGAGGATTATTCATCGGTGATCTTACATTATATAGACAAATTTATAAGAAATAAGATAGTGTTCATGGTCGAAGAATAGGGGAGAAACAAATAGTTTTGTAAAATTGGAACCAAAGGGAGTTATAAAATAGATATACCCACTTCTAATTTAGTTTGTGAAATAAAATTTTCAAGGGTGAAATTTCAGTAGTGGAATGATTGTAATGAATAAAACTTATATAAATAATATTACCCATAATTTTTATCAAATGACATTTTACATATTATGTATATGAAAACACAAGAACTTTATTGGTTTTATTATAACTTATTAGATTTAAATGACTGTTAATCATCATTATTAGTGATAATATAGCTTCTTAAGAGTGATAACATTATAAATATAAATATAGTGTTTTAAAAAATCTAATTGGAATAAAAAAAGGATGTGATGGTCTAAACTATTAGAGAAGTTCGTGCTTTTAGAGTCCATGGACAAAACTGTGTAAGATGAACAACCCCATGAAGGTCTCACCCCATTGAAGCTTACCCATATTCTATTTTCTAGTGTATTAAATGGATATTTTTCAAGACTGTAATAATATGAAAATGTATATTTTACTGCCAATAGAATTACTTTCATATTTTCTTCTTATTGGTACATTATAATTTATTTTTATTTTTATATAATAAATTATATAATTGTATTTTTAATTTTTTTTCATTTTAAATTATGGAATTTATATTGATGAATTAATGGAATTTTGAAAAAAATTATTAAACATTGTTTATTACATATAATGATCATATAATTTTTTTGATGTCAAATGTAGTTTTTATAAGTGCTTGTAAAATGTTATTGTCAAAAAACAAAAAATTCTCAATAAATGTTTATTTTATTTTATAAGTGAAAATTTAGATATTTGGAAAATTATTATTATTATAAATAAATATTATATTTTGAATAAGTACATCGAAATTTTCCAATGGATATTATTTCATAATTTTCTGAGAGTCGAATTTAAAAGTTAATATAAAATACCGTATGATTATATAATGTGTATTATGACATCATAATTTACCAAAACTAATATAATAAATATTATAAAGGTTATCCATAACCAAATCTATGAATCACCTTTAAAATAATAGTCTTTAATTTTTATTTTGTTATGTACATAAATCTATAATGAATCCTCCAATCATATAATATATTTCTTGGTTTCAAAATCATTTCTTTAAGAGTATAACTCAATTCTACATCATAAAAATTATTATTATATTATTATTGTCCCTTGTACTTATAAAATAATGAATGCTAAAACACTTTGGTATAAATAATGGGTAAAAACCATGGCATGGTTTGTATTTCTGTTTACATTTTTACATAGAGATTAAAACCTTTGATTGAGAAATATTTAATAAATCCCCACTCATTTCCAATATAAACCCACCTAATAATTCATTTAACTTCCGTAAAAATCCAAATATCAGATAATTTTGTGAACATAACCTCCATATTATTCTACTATGTTTTCCCCAATCCAAAAAAATCCCCTCTAAAGCATTTTTTGTCACACCCTCATGGTAAGGGACCTCCCTCTGTACTTTTTATTCAAGAACCACATAAATTTTTTTCCATTTTATTATAATTTATTCATGTTGGGATATTTTTTCCACATAATTGATAATGTCCATTTGTTGTCTAAAATATGTGATAACCCTTCCCATCTCAATAAATGCATAACATGAAAATTTAGATTTACATGTTAACATACCGAAATTTCGTAAGAGATACACACTTCCCATCTTTAATCATGTATCCTTATTATATCATGCTTCATATTTATATTTCCTATTATCCAGATGAGTTATTCCATGTCCTTATTACTAACCATTTTCTATCCAAATTATGAGACTCCCCTTATACAATCATCCGCCTTTTGATGAATTTATAAATGAAGTCATTAAGCTTCCAAAATTTCACAATGATTTTCCCAGAAAAAATAGTTGTGTAATGAATAAAAAACCATTTTCCTATCAATGGTGTTCACCTATATACCCATATACATCATTGTATTGGTAATTACTAGGATGTCTTCCACATTCTTTATCATGGAGTTAAATATGATGATTAATGAATCCAGGATGTATAATTTATGTTGCACACATAATCCATAGAATAAAATCGAAGTGAGTAGTGTGACTAAATATATATAGTGCTCCATTTCAATAGAAAATGTTTTTTATCATGATACATCATGTAGGGATTGGGATTAAAAATGATTCCATTATAATATTTTTTTTATCCAGTTTTCTAGGATGTTATCCTTGGCCTTAGTTCAGGATGTTGTGTTATATATCATTCAATATTTCCCCAGATTTTCTTTGTTTTATCATGATATATCATGCCTCATTGTTCATGTTTATGATTCTTGAATATTTTATGACCCATTGATATTCCTATTGTCTAACTTGTATTACATTTATCATTTTATTACATTTTTATTCACTTAGATGGATTTTAATCACACCTCATTTTTATGTATTCCCTAGGTTATCCTAAGCAGTTTGATGTGTGGTCATGTTAGGGAAGTATTCAATAAAGATGTTGAATTTTTAGGATTTAAATTGTTTTTTAATGTACCTAATACAAATTAAATTAGGCATACCAATCATCCTGGTTTTATTATGTTTAATCTTTTGTAATATATCTTTAATTAATACATCGTAAAGTGATGGATTCATATATTTTGAAATATTGTTTTTATTTTTCCCCATTATGTAAGATTATTTATATATATTATGTGTGATGAAGAACTAGTAGAAGCTGAGTTTAAGCATTTCAGTTATATGATAGAGTTTATATAGATCATATGAATTACTATATACTATATTATATGATGTATGAGATTTATTACTATGTTGGAAAATAATATGTCAAGATTTAATGATTTTTTGGTTCTATGAATAGTTCTATAATTGATGTTGATGATACATATATATCCTAAGTAAATTATATGAGTAGACTTTATTATGTGATAATTATTGAGAATATCCTTTTCTGAATATATCAATAGGTATTTTAGGATTATAAAATTGCATAGGACTAAATGTTCCAAAATCATGTGAAAATAAACTAGAGAAAATGAGGTATTTTATATGATTGGAACATAGTATAGATATCATGAATTAATGAGGTTTATAATTGTGATTTTTAAAAGGAAACAATATTCATAAATTTTAACTGACTCATCAATGAGTAATTAAACTATATAATTAATTTATGATGTTATGGTTTCTTTTATATGGTAATAAAATAATGATAAATATTTAATCAATTTTTAGTTGAGTTATAAGTAAAATTATTAAGGATATTTAAATGCATTTATATATTAAAAACTAATGTTTTTATTCTACGTATTATTTTTAAAATGTGATAATGTTTTTTAAATTTGTTAAAAAATTCTTAATGTGTTAAAATATTTTATAAGATGAAATGTAGTGGAAAAATGTTTCTTGAGTTTTGATAGAGACAAATTTAAAATGTATTAATTGATTATATATTATCATAAAGAAATAAATAAATAGAAAATGATTTTTTTGTATACATAAATATAAATATTATAAAATTACTATAAAATGATCAAATTCATACATAATACGACAATTATAATATGTAATACTATTTTTTTTTAATTTATAATGGATACATAATATCTCTATGTAAATATACAATTATAACATCCCCAAACACCCACTCCCAAATATAAGGCTGAAATGATAATCATTGCATTTATATATTTTATTATTTTTATGCTAACCAACTTTTTGAAATACAAAACATACATATTAAAAATAAAAATTATTTTTCACTTAAATTATGAATGGATTTTTAGGCTTACATTTATATAGAATAAAGGAAAACCACTAGAAAAATAATAAAAATTTCATTAATTAAGAATTTTCAAAAGTAGACATGATTTTATTATTTCATATTATTGATAAATCACCATCCATATGAAATAATTATATATATAATTCCTTTAGCACAATTTTTCAAAACCTGAGTAAAAGTAAACAAATATAGGGTGATCTCATATCCTCATTAGGAGTATACTTTTTAATAATCAATTGAATAACATAAGTGGGAATAATAAGAGTATAAGAGTGTGATTACATAATCAATGTGAATGAGAATAAGATAAAATATTTACAAACAAAAAATCATAGATTGGAAGACATTATATCATGGAATGATCCATTTACAAATTCATGATTCATTATATTAATTATGCATGAGAAATGTGATATTACCCTAGATAAAATGATTTATTTATAAACCGAAAAGTAATATTAAATTCATATTAGTAACTTGGATCATTATAATAATTTTACCCTTACAGGGCCCTAATAATTAGGATAACCATACAGATGACTTCCAATATAATTATCTGGATAACATTATCATTACCTAATTCATTAGAAGACTATCATTTTAAACACATTATAAAAGCTATATCAGGTTCACTAATTTCTATATAAGTACATAAACATTATAGAATATCCATGAACCAAAAATAATTTATATAGATCTTACAATTTGTCATAAAATCCATAAAAAAAATTTTGTCCTTTCTTAAATTTATTAACAGATGTAAAAAAAATTTGTGTTAAAATTTCATTATAAATTTATGAACCCTTGTAAAATAAATGTCTTTTATCAAAATATAATTGAATCAATTTTATCCCATGGAAATTAAATGGGTAAAAAAATTCATTTAAATGAAAAAAATCTATCAGTAAAATGATTGAGGTATTTATAATTAAAAAAATACATAGTATTTAATAATTAATATCATGTATTTTGATGTTTATAAATATAAATAACATTAAAATATCATTTCATTTTTTAGGAAAATAACCTCTCAATTTTGAAAATAGCATTTAAAAAATTACCAAAATATTATAAAATTACTTTTATTAAATTATCCACATAATCATAGAAAGGAATATTAAATGAAAATAATGTACATAATGAAGGGAAAATATGTTCATGTCAGAAATTTTAAAAAAATTAATTCATGTAAAAAAATTTAAAAATTAGAATCAAAAGTGATGCATTCGGAAAATTATAATAATTACAATTTTAAGAAAAAAATTCAAAAGGTAAAATGTCATGTAAAACTGATATATGAAATAATTTATACTATAAAAAGAATATTTTTTAAATAAATTTTGAAAACCTCTATTTGGAAGATAAACAAACATAATCTAAAATAAGATCCATTATTCGTTTCACCTAGAACAAATTTCGTGATATTTATTCATCCAATATTGTATAAAATGAAAAGAAAACATGTTTATAACTGTCATTAATATTTGATAAGAAATTTATATTGTTTAATAAAATATGATAATATTATTTCCACTAAAAAATCATTAAACTAAAAACTCTTGAAAGGATAGAGATTATAACATAGATCATTTTCCACTTGGGAAACACATTAATCATACAACCCATGATAAAATAAAATTAAATGATAAATTAAACATAAAAAATTAAAGTGTATCATAAAATAACTTGACTACATAAATTATAAACAACTCAAAATTTTATATTTCCTTTATATTGTAAATTAAGGTCTCAATGATAGATAACTTGAGACGAATACACTAATAAAAATCATACCATTAAATTTTGGAATTATAAAATGAATTGATAATTTTTATAAAAATTTATACCATATAAAATTAAATTAAATAAAAAATAATATAATCTAATTTCATTACACATGTAATCAAATAATATAAAATTCACGGTAGAGGAAATACAATTCAATTGATTGAAATTGAGTTATGAAATTATTTAGCTCTTGGTAACCTTCATGTAATATATTCTATGTTATATTAACTAAAATTTAAATAAATAATACCATAGTATATGAACGATTCATTAGATTATTTGTAAAATTGGAATTTTATACACCATATAAAAAGTTATAAGAATCTAAAATTAAAATATAGATCGATGAATTTAAATTGAGATGAAATCCATTATAGATTTGGTAGTCTGGATATAAAAAGCTCATGGAAAAGTGAAACTCATATGGATTAATAAATCCCAATAATTAGATGGGAAGTAATAATAAAATAAATTCAAGGGTTGTATACATGGCACGTAATAAAAACATGTAGTGAATATAGAATACATCTCACAGAAGTAAAATCCTAACAGAAACCCTTACCTCGAATAAAGAATTTTCTTATATAGCAGATAAATTATTTTAAAATGGATAAAATCAATTAAATTACTTCATAATAACCATTTAATTTTTTAATACAGCAACCAAAAAATTATTTTACTTCTTTTTATTGACACATTAAAGATCATAATCAGTTTTGTCTGCACTGGGTGTTTTGAAGATATTCAGTTTATTATATTAGAATGGCTCTACTGTGTTGGTCATGGTAAATGGGGTAATTATTTCAACATCTCCATAATAATTATGATGAAATTTTTATCATAGTTATTAATCAAGAATACTTTTAAAACCAATCATAAAATATGATTAAAAAAAATGAACCATGATGCTATCATAGAGATGGTTGGCCATTTATACGCATCTGCTCTATTTTTAAATGAAAAATAGAGAAAGAATATATGTTTTGTATTATTATTAAAAAATGAAAATAATATCATAAATAACAAATTATTGCATGAAATATTATTATATATATCATTCATGTTATGTGATAATGAAAAAAACCATAACATTATGGAGGATGTGGTCCACCCATAGATGAACAATGTTACGATTTTTTTCATAATAAATAAAATCTTATATTATCCTTTTTTAATATTAAATATTTCTTAAAAAATTAATTAAATAAAATTTCCAATATTTTATTCTATGTATAGTGTTAGTGAAAAACATATCACATCGCTTTATGAGGCTGTATTAAACATTACAGATGAGAGACATTATCATATCCCCCATATAATAGAGTGTATAACGTTATTGGTGAAGTCATACATGAAAAATTATAAAAAATTTATCAAATATTATATATATATATATACTTTAAATACATCATTAAAAATATCTCTTATTGGTGATTATTGAAAATGAATGTCATCGATTCTTGTGGAAGTATTTTGTCTTATACAGGAATGATGATTTTGTATCCCATTTGATGGAAGTGTAGATGGTATTAGATTATTAAAATAATATAATGAAATATCAGTATGTGTTATAATATTTTCATCATATAGGAATAGTTTAGGAATATGTAGATAAGGTTAAAGAATAAATTAAAAAATGCACACTTAGTAATTTTACCTCTTGTCAAACCACCTCTTTAGGATTACACTTAATATATTCCTAGAACTATTTTATGAATAATAAAAGTATTAAAGGATGAGGTTTTTAATGTTTTTAATAGAGTTGAATTTTTATTGGATGATAATAATGGGTTTCATGTTCTGAAGAAGATCGAAGAGGGTGACCATTTAGGAGTGAGGTGAGTGACAAACTTGTGAATTTGGAAATGAAAAAAGAGAACCCACATTTTTCACAAGAGACATGAGTAAAAATTTATTATTATTAATAAATAAGCATATAAAGACTATATATGGTAATAAAATATATTTTTTATAACATTATTTTATTTTTACCCTTCTCATTATAGTTTTTCCCCCATTAAAGATGTTTTCACCTTAACTGTCAAAATTTATTTTTAGAGTTTCTACTATTAATTATTGTTAAAAAATTAGGGATACATGTTCCCATATTTTAATTTATTACTAATAAAAATACGTAATATATTTTTTTAAATTAATTTCAAATAAATTAAATATTTTAATTTAATATTTAATTAGTTGATGTATTGAATAAATTAGTTTTGAATATGCGTAAATTTCCAGGAAACGATGATTTTATATTTACTCAATGAATAATAATAATCATTTAATAAATATAAATAGGTTTTTTATTTATTTAAAATCAATATATTTCATATAAATAATTCTTATAAAGGATATTATTTACTTAATTAAAGAGGATAAACAATATCCACTTTAAAATTATATAAAAAATTAGTTTTTAAAACCATTGAAAACCATATACTAAAATCTAATATAATGTTGAATTGAAAAACATATTTTGATTAAATATTAAAAAATAATACATCTATTTCATAAAATTATATTCAAAACATATTTTTAATTTAAAATATCAATATTTTTTGAATATAACAATATTTTAAAAAAATAATTTTTCACAATTTATAAAAAAATAACCAATTTTTTTAAAAAATCCCAAAATTTACCCCAAATTAAATATTTTTATTTTTATTTCAAAATATATATTTATTTTTAAAAATAAATTTTCTATATGATACAAAAAATAATTATAATATTTTTAACATGAAAATAAAATAAAATATATTTGAAGAAAACATATTTATGAAGAATAATATCACTTAACAGAAATTATACTTATTATTGGTTAAAAGATAATCAATAAGCTATATTTTGTGTGAAATATATATATCTATATATCATAATTTAGTTAATATTATTCAAATCCAAAAATTTAACTACTATGATATGATGGTGAATATTTTGTGGGTCGTTGAAGCTCGGTGTTGCATGCAAACAATTCAAACCAAAAAAGTTTTGATTTATAAAATCCTTGGGTTTTAAATCAGTTATAATTTTACAAATTACTACCTCATAATTTGAAAATTAATATTGTAATAAATATTTTATGTTTAGAAATTAATTCTTTTGGGAAACCAAAATTGTAAAAAGGGTAAATAAAACAACATCATCATAATAGAGAGATGGATGTACAATTTTCATCTAAAAGTACACATTCAACATTTCTTAATAAAATAAAATCGAAGGTATTTAATTATTTATACAACTAATAAAAGATTAAATATTAATGTATTGGTATGTAGATCATTGAACATATGAAATAGAATGATCAATATAATGTTAGCGACCTCAAATTCATAAATCTATGATGTGTTAAATGAACAACTGATCATTATTAATGAAGGTACTAGGATATTATTTGTTTATTAAAAATATTTTTCAGAGATTAGAGGAATTATTTCACCATGTAGACTGTATAAATATTGAAATATTCTTACATAAAAAGTATATGTTCATTCTTTGGACTGTTTCAAGCATAATCTCATATTTTTCTCTAAAAGATGATTATTCAAGTTTAACATTTAATGACCATAAAAATAATCTTTTAATATCTACATAACCATAAAAGTTATAAAAATATTAATCATATCATTATAAATAAAAAATCACTATCATTAAAACATGTAATATTATTCCCAACATGAATAAACTATTACCTGATACATTAATATTAAAATTTTATCTCTAATACCAATTGTTGATACTAAATAATTCCAAAAAACGAATATGAAACATAAATATAATAACCTTAAAATTAAAGGGTAATTTAATATAATTGTTTATAAATAAATTTCATCTAAAAACTATAAAATACAGAACTATCCATTAAATATAATATTAATCACTTAGTCATCAAATCACTTTTCAAATGAATGATTATCTATACGATAAAACAAATATTTCCATTATATCATAGATCTTAATAAACCTAATGTTTAATGATATTTTATTTCATTTTTTTAATAAATTGAAAGGAATATTTATCATTAATGAAATTATGTATACATTAATTCATTAAACTGTCTCCTAAAGTGTCATTAATCACATTAGGACATCATTACCTAAAATCTCAAGACGATTTACTATGAATTTGGACAAATATTCTACCTTAATATTATAAAACTATGAAATTATCCATATATATATATATATATTTGGATAGCATCACAATAAGACATCATAGGATCCAATGTTATCTAAAACATTTGTTTGATACGAACTATAACATCCCAGAACATCCACTTCCAGTCTAGTTCTGAATTCTTGAACATTACATTTCAGGATTGGAAGGAACGAATGTGACATAATTATTCCCATTTAAAATATACAAAATAAAAATTCAAATTATTTTTCTACTAAATTATAAAGGACCATATTGGCATAATGTTTCTATTAATCTTGCATTTCATTAACAAAAACAATACCCATTTCCAAAAATTACAATTTCTCCAATTAAACCAACACATTCTTATTTCACCTTAAATCATCTTCATAATCTATATATAAAACATTTAGATTAAATTAAATCGTAAATAATATTAATAATATGAAAATGTAAACTTTAAAAGGGTGATATCAAATGATCACTATGTCTTAATATATTCATTGATAATTGAATGAAATCAATGAGAATAATAAGATCATAACGGTGCGATGGAATATTCATTGTTAAATATAATTATATAAAAATATCCTAACCCAATAAAGAGGAATCTTCAAACATAAAAACATGAAATCTATGTTCTGATAATTAAAGGGACATTATAATCAAAAATCACATGCCTTGTGTTATCAATATTATTCAAAGGAAACATTTATAACCATATATATCCTAATTAAATTGTTTTGGTATCTTGGAACATCATCATTATAGAACCCATATAGAACCCTTAAAATTGGAACAACCATATTGATGACTACATATAAAATTATTAGGAGAACATAATAATTAAAAAATTGATTTGTTCACTATCTAAGAACCCAAATTGATTAATCTATATTTTTCTCATCAAACACTATCTTGGGTAATCATTGTATATAATGTCCACGAATCCTATGTAATGTATATAGAGCTTAAAACTCATTGTAAAAAATAATAAATATTTACTCCATTCAAATGTAGATTATCCCATGGAAAATATTTTTAATGCCAATCTCATTAAAATATGATATACCCATTAAAAATTTAACATGTTCCAAAAAATTTCAATAAAAATTCATAATCCATATTGAGAAAAAATGGGGATAGTATGATTAAAAAAGTTCTAACTATATATCAAGAAAATATAATGTTTTTTAACATTTATTAATTTAAGTACTATTAAAATATCATTAAAAATATCGTTTTGGAAAATAATATTTTCATTTCAATATTCCATTTCAAAAACTAAAAATTCAAATAATATTAAAAAAAATTCATTCCAAATAAAAAGAAACATAAAAATATAAAACATCAAGGATAAAAATGTGAAGGATTTTGGTAAATCCCATTCATGTTATGAGTGGTAAAAATTTATTTTCATTTTATTTTTTAAAAAAATGGCGTCAAAAGTGATCCATTTTAAAAATGATAGGATATTTCATTTTAAAAACGTCTAAATTAATATAAAATATATATGTTATAATGTATTTATGAGACTATTTGTTTTTCTGAATGTTATTTTTTAAAAATATATTAGAAAATGTTTATAGGGGTCATAAATATATAGTATCTAAAAGAAAACGATCGATCAATATCACAAATAAATGACATTATCTATATTTCTTGAATCAATAAGTGTGAAAATGGAAATAAAACATGTTAATAAAATTAAGAAATTATGGGGAATAAATCTATGGGTTTCGCTAAAAAATATGATATTATTTCCTAAAATGGAACCATGAACATAAACACTCTCGAAGGGAAGTGGATTGTATCACAAAGACTTTTATTTAAGGATAAATCTTCAATCAGTCTCAAAATTATTAAATACCATCAAATTATACATTAAATAACATGAACGTATGTTGTATCATGATATAAAATATCAATGGATAAAATATGCACCTAAAAAATAAATATCAGTGCATATAATTAACTTATGTCTCAATGAACAAGGATTTGAGACATATAACGATAAAAAAAATCATAGCATTCAATTTGAGAGTTAATAAATTAATATATTATATGTAGAAAATTTAAATACAAATACTATAATATAAAATAAAAAAATATGAAAATAAACTTTCATTGCACACATAATATTAAAATTTCTAAATCAATTAATTAAAAATGATTCCCCACTGAAATGTAATTGAGTTATGGATTTATTTTTCAGTTGGAAAAAATAATGTTAAATCCCCTTAGATATGTTAATTCAAATATATACCAGAAATAAAAATATATGTAATTAATTCTAGTTATTACATTAAAACTTCATAGTAAATATACCATATGAAATATATTAGGGGATTAATAAAAAAAATTCTTAATGAAATTTATTTGAGACGAAATATATTACATCATTGGTAATATATATATCAAAAACACATGGATGAGAGAAACTCCTATAGGATAATAAATCACAATACTCTTCATGGATGAATTCATAAAATAAATTCATATAAGTATATACTCTATACAATAAAAACGTTTTATAAATGTATAATATGTGTTAAGGAAGTAATAGTGAGATGAGAAACCCTTACATAGAGTCTAAAATTTCCATTAATGTACATTAACTAATGTATGATAAGAATATATTTGATATTTTATTTCTCAATTATAATTTCTAATTTTAATAACATATTTTTCAATAATTTACTAAATTTAAATTTAGTTATGTATTAAAACACATAATTAGTCATGTTTGAATTAGTTTTTTAGGACAATCAGTTCATTTTCTAAAAATTGCTATAGTGTGTTGATTATCAAAAATTATTTCACTATTTTAAAATATCATGAATAGTAATCATGAAATAATCATGATATTTATTCATAAATTATAATTATAATTTCATTAATGAATTTTTTATGAAATCTGACATACATTATGATCATGGATATTATAGGCCATACGTACGCAGGAGTAACAATTATATTTTTCAATGATCATAATGGAAGGAATTTATGTGTTATTTTATCATGAAATAATTATTATAATAACATATACATAATTTTAATTCATTATATATAATTATATATATCAATCATGAGATGTGTTGGTGAAAAAAGAATTTCATCACTACATGGAAGCATCATTCCACATGTGTACGAATGATGTTATCAATTTTAAATGTAGGAAATAAAATAATAAATTATTTTAAATAATTAAATATAAATCATTAATAAAATTATTAGTTCATTTATATCACATATATTAAATTATTTAATCCTTATTAACATCCATGTACGTATTTTGTGAGAAAATAATAACATTGCTTCTTAATGTGATAGTCCACTATATACACAAGAGACGTTATTGTGTACCACATATAATGGAAATTAAAAAACTAATATGTGATATCAAATATTTATATGTAATTTTTTTTACCAATATCATAAATAGATTTTAAATCCAATATTATAAAAGTTGTGATAGGTGATGGTGGTAAAATAATGACATCATTTTACGAGGAAATTGTCTAACGAACTCATAGATGCTGATTTCAAATATTGTTCTATGGTAGATGTGATGGATTCAGGTTTTGAAAATAATTCAATAACATTTCAGAATATAAGATATTTTGGTGTTATCATATTTTAATAATTTAATAATATTTTATGGATATGGAAAAAGAAATACGACATAAATATATTGTTTAGAATTTTACATATTCTCATACCTCTAAATTAAGAAGATACAAAAATTATTAATAGAATGGAATTATAAAAAAAATATTCTAATAAGACATTATTCATTTTTTGATGTGAAATTTTTAGGTATTTTATGAGAAAATATTATTTATGGTGTGTAGAAGTGAGGAGTTGGTGTTTCATTTTATTAGTTAGGTGAGTGGCATACTTGTGATTTTACCAATAAAAATGTTACACGTCCATTTTTCATAGGACACAAGAGTATAATATAGATTATTATAAATAATAATGAATGATACTATTTAATTATGTCCACAATAAATAATTTCGATAAGTTATTAGGTCATTTTAACACAAATAATTTTTTTAACCCTCTTTAAACTCATCTTCACCATTGTCATAGTAATATATTTTATCATTTTCCAATACCAATTATGGAAAAAAATTTGTGATACATAATTTATATTAAAAATATTTATTGTTCCAAAAATTTAATCCTTTTTTCTAAATAAATTTATGTAATTAAAAAAATTAATTTAAAATTAATCTCGCAGACATTAAAAAAATATGTTTTCATAAGCGTATTTTTCAAGGTACAAAAAGGACTATATTAATTATATAACATATGGAAATAATTGATTGAATAAAAATTAATTTTTATTGATATATAATATTTATATTTAATTTAATTCATTCCTTATTATGTGTTGTTTTAGTTAATTAAAAAAGAAAGCGTTATAAATTTAAAACAGTTATCAAAACAAATCTCATTTTTAAACCCAAATAACATATAATAATATATTCCAATAGGATGTATATTTTAAATAATTTAGGTGGATTAAATATAACTTAATTATTCCTATTTTACATTAAATAACATTAAAAACATAATGATGTATTTGAATTTAATAATTAATTGAATATAAATTTTATTTTTAGATAAATAATTAGTTACCACTTTTCACCAAAAATTAAATATTTTTCGAAACATCTCAAAATATGACCCATTATAAATTTTGATAATGTAATTTCTGAAAATTAATTTTATATTATCATATAAATTTTATAAATGTTCCTAAATTTTATTATAATAATATTTTGTGTAATGATATAAAAATATTTTTTAAAGAAATCATATTTTTTCAAGAATAAAATTACATTACTAAAAGTTGATTTATTATTTACTAAATATTTATCAACAATTAATACTAGATATGAAATTCATATATATATTTAATAAATTTTTTATTACAATTCATAATAAAAAATTAATGGCTTTGTTATAATGGTTATATTTTTTTTGTTTGTTTAATCTTAGTGTTTGCTATCGAAGATCCTATCAAAGATAGTTTTATTTTCTAAAATATCAATTTATTTATAAATATAGTTAAATTTGGAATTAAAACTAAAATAAAATTAAAGAAACGACTTATAGTTTCATTTATTAAATCTTAGATAATATGTATGGTTAGAGTGATGATGTACAATATAAAATTCGATGTTATTTTTAATATCAATGAATAAAATTTCAGTTTTTACGGGAT
Source organism: Viscum album (assembly GCA_963277665.1). Lineage (NCBI taxonomy): Eukaryota > Viridiplantae > Streptophyta > Magnoliopsida > Santalales > Viscaceae > Viscum > Viscum album. Next base: position 1,844,409,171 of record OY728120.1, read on the forward strand.
ACATAAGATATAATATAGCAAAAAATATATTAAATATATATATTTACAAGATATTGAATGTATAATTAATAATATATAATAATAATTAGTGATACACACCTAATATATAAGAAAATATTCACATTCATGTAAAATTACTTGTATTTATAAAGGTATATTTAATAAAAATTTATTTAATGATATTAATTTTATTGATTTATATAATAATCATAACAAATAAATATGATTATGATTCATAGTAATTTAGTTTTGATTTTCTAAATAGTAATGTCACATTAAGTTAAAATTATTTCATAATAACTATATTGTGGATGTGATCATGAAGTGATGGAATAAATCAAGCATATTTTTAAGAGTTTGTAGATAGAAAAATGAAACATTTTTGAAGAAATTAATAATAACAAATAAGTAAATTAAATTTTGTTGATTATTTTTATCATGTTCATTTAATATGGATGATGATAAAAAAATTGAAGATGGGAGGATAATGGGGGATCTATGATCTTGAGTATTATATTGGCCAATGCAATTAGTTTTTAGTGTTGTTCAACAAAATTCATGCTATAAAAAAAATAGGAATATGACATAGAAGATCCTACTATATCTCTTCATTAGTAACATTAGATATTAGTTGAGACTAGAATATTTGTTTCCTTATTGATCATTATCTATTATAAAATTTTCTTAACTAATGAAGCTAACCATTTAATGGTGAATATGAATTTAAAAATTCATCAAGATATTATTAATGGGTTGGGATAAATTACATGTATTGATAGTATGTATCGCATATAAAAAGATAATATATATTCTATAAATAAAAATATTGATAGACTGAATGTTAAAGGATTATACCATCCCTCTATCAATTAGTATTATTATATTAGCGACTGTTTCCCCAAGATATAGATGACCTAGAACCCTATCGAGTATTATTCGGTTCATCTAGATGGTTGGTTGTGATGGATTTAGGTCTTTCACCACAAATAACATCGGGTCACCATTTTAATTCCTAATGGAAACAACCAATGGTTTCCTCATTTATAACTGGCTACGAACCTTCATTCAATAGATAGGGGGATAGTTGGGGTTTCAGACACAATATTTCTTGGGGACTTGTATAGGATGAGTGGATTAAAGGTCGGGTACATCACACCCTTTTTGTGTGAAATTTTATCCAAATTCAGGACTCTCATATTGATTTAGGATATATTCAAGCATCTCTTCCTAATCATAACACAAGGAAGGTTACCTAGTAAAAATATTTATAGGTTAGGTAACTTTTATGTTCCTAATAAAATGATATCATTAGTGAATCAATATCAATGTATCTGAGATTCTAGTTCTATTTGTTCTTTAATGGGTATTTTTTATCTGATGAAGACTTATACCAAGGTACATTGGAATTTTATTCCATGCATGTAGGTTATTTATATTCCATTGATGGTATTGACCATTTCTGAGGTGTCCTATGAATCCTAATTATTTGTGGAATCAAAACAGTCATTGTTATTTAAATATAAGGATTTTATTGTCATAAATAACGGGAATATGTGAATTCACAAATCCCTATGAAATTTGATCTTGAGTCTTGAGGATATTTCCTATGTATTTGGAATATGGAGGGAATCATAGTTATCCTTGTTCGATCATTCCATTAGGAAAGTCCCAATGTATATTCCCTTATATAAGGAATATTTATATCATGCCACTCATTAGGACATACCTATTGATATTTATCTAGGAAATAGAGTTTCATGATACCAATTATGTGTTCATTATGACTCCAAAAGCCCACATGATCTATGCTATGTGTGAGAAACAATTTGTAAAATATCATTACCCTAATTGCATATGAGTGTGGGGATTTTGTGCTGATACAGCCCTTGGATGTTTGGTATGGGGCTAGAGCCATGAAGAGGTCTCTAATGTATCCTAGTTATTTTTGGAATCTGATCGCTCATAGTTCCACTAATTTCGCTGTCCACTAAGGGACAAGGTAGAGTGATCATCCCATTGTAATATTTTGGTCTAGATGGTCTAAATGATGGGGACATGAAAATTACATCAAAATGGAACCTTATTTTAGCTTGTTCCTTAAGAAGTCATTCTATGTATCTTTTTAATTGAAGTAATCATATTTCTCATAGTTCATCTAATTAGGGATTACAAGATGAGGTTTCCCTATATACAGGACATATCATATTATAGTGATGGTTGAGGCCTACACTATAAGTTTTCCAATGACATGGAATTGGTTTGTGATGAAAATCATTAGATTATTACAATTCCTAAATCCCATGTGAGATATTCTCGATGTGAGGGAAAAGAGATGGAAAATTCTGAGTGTCACTACTTATATTGGTAAGACGTATATAGTCAGACATACCATTGAAAGGTCAGTATATAGATCCGTGCACCGAGAGGTCTCCTCGTATTACGGTTATTGTAGGAATCAATTAAACATTTTTTTAGTTGATTTGGGAATACACACTGATGTTAGGGTGATTGAATCACATTTTAAACACTTATTGGGTGAATTTTTTAAAGTATTATTCTATATTTTCCCCTAATATCCATGGTGTTTTGATTATTTTTGTTTTTTTATTAAGTTATAAATGGTTTTATTCTTTTGTATCATTGATAGTTCATTTAATTTTATTTTACATTGATAATTTATCACTTTTTCTTTGGTTGGTATAATTAATCTTGTTTGTAGTGGTATTTTGTAAAGTGTAAATTAACCTTTTACATTTCAAATATACAAGATTTATAAATATTTAAGACCATTTTTCTATTTTTAATATATATATATATATATGAATTTAAATTTGATGTTTTAGAATGATTTCATCTATCATAATATTTCTCTAGTTATAATATTAATGAACCTTTTTTTTAAATTGAATATCCCATGTTATAAAACTAAACGGTTCCAATAATGGTAGCATATTATTAGTACTTTAATTATAAGGGAAAATCGTAAATTTATATTTTTATTTTAAACTATCATGAATTGGATTTATTGTTAATGGTTTTTTATAGGGTTTCATTAGGATGCCTACAATGAATATATTCTCAAGCCTATTATTTTATAGATTCATTACATGTTTTTCATAATGTTGTCGTTTGTTGTTGGATTCAAATTTTCATATGTCATAAGTGGTATGTGATGATGCATCACATAGTGCATGGAGATATCTGGTTGTGGATTTTTTATATTTTGATATCATTCTCCTATAAAGTATATTTCAATTTGGACACATTTAATCTATCATAACCCGAATGGCATTATTGCCTTCTTTTTTACTGATTTTTGATAACCCACTTTCAAGGGATGAGGGGGAACCCTTACAAGGCATGTAAGCTCTAGGAATACAAGGCTCGTAGGTGTAACACACCAAGATTTTATGAAAAATATTCTTTTTAATTTCATTAATGTCTTGTGTTGTACGCTACACCAAAAGGAGCTTGCACAACATGCATCCTTGACTTGCCTTTCATTACATGCAATCGCGACCTTCCTCGATAGCGTGTGTAGTACGCAATACCGAGTTTCACTAAACAACGATATGCTATTAAAATATTTTTTAAACTAGTCGTTATGAATAGTAATAACCACTTTTTGAAATTTTGAAAATTTTATTTTTCAAAATGGACTTCATTTTTGGATTCGGAATATCGAGATTAGCTTAGGGTGATATTTTGGTACTTTTCGGATAACTTTCATTTTCTGATGAATAGTGAAAATTACTAAATTTTAATTAAGAACAACCTTTTTAATCCAAATAATTAATAGTGATAAATTATTAATTTTAGTAGTTGTAAAGTATATTTAGAATATATTTTTACAATTTAATACAATGTTGGTCATTGGATGTAATTTCACATTTAAACCAGACATAAACATGTGTCAATCTTTTGATAGTTATTATCTCTTAAGAAAACGCTATTTGTTTTGACGACGGTAATTAATTTTTTAAATTAATTAATGCAATTGATATGTTTTGAATTTGTTAAAATAGACATCATTTTTGAGTTCATAATATCAAATATATCTTAGGCCTAATTTTTGGTATTTTTCTGGAAACATTCATTTTTGATGAATAGTGAAACCACTAAGTGGTTGTTTAAAAAAAACTGAATTTTTCATAAAACGTAATTTTACCGCTTCTGTTGGTGGAATTTCAAAAATCCGAGAGACGCGGTTGATGTCAGTAAGTAAAATTTGGTTCAATGAGATAAAAATAATGTTTGGTGAATAGTAACTTTTTACTTTTTTTTACCACGGTTAAAAGTAAATAGGGTAATTAAGGGTAAAAATCTTATTATTATTATCTTAACACGTGTCCTAATTCTATTTTATAAGTGTAATTCGACCAAAAACAAGCTAAGGAATAAAATATGACCATTTAGGCCCACTTGGATTAGATTAGGACATTTATAATTAATTTATTTAAAGAAGGGTTAAAATAGTTAAAATCAATGTTTAATAAGTAAATGATTTTTAATATAGGGTTATATATAAGATAAATTCGACTATAAATATTAATTAGAAAGATAATAAGATTTCCTATATAATGATATTTTATTTGTAATTTTTAGACTTTAAATAATTTAATTTATTTATGACACAATGATGATGCAGTAATTATCTTATTAATGAAATATTGACATAATTGAGGTTATAAATACCCAAATAAATGTAATTTGAGCCTTTTAATGAATTCAAATAATTTTCCATGATAATATGACATATTAGAGTTGATTTAATTAACTTTTTTTGAACTAATAATTCTGTTATGAGTTTCACAAAAATCAATTTACTAAATAGTGTCAAAATTGACATACAATAGTTTTTAAAACAAATACTATATTATTAATTGTTATTTTATTCCTAAAAATTTACAGTTCGGACAAATGACTTAGATAAGGTTATATATATTAATAATAAACAACTTGGTATTCTTTTGGCTTGTTATAGTATGTTTATTAACCTTATAGTGTAAAAATACAAGAAGACGCGGTAAAAGTAAAATTATTTAACTTAATGTTAAATCTAAATGATAAGGTTAACATATGAACCTAAACTTGTCTAAATTATATTGGATGAGATTATTTCTACTAATCCCCACCTTATATTCGATATAAATCAATTTGTAGCTATTTAAAACAGAATTTGGCTTTATAATAAAATAATATTTTTTGTTATTCCAAAGGTGCCCCTCTCCTCCCTTACAAAAGGGAACCTCCTCCCTCTCTTCCTCACACCAATTTTAGCCTTCAAGATCGGCCAACCCCTGCCAAATTACCTTCTCCACTTCCCTAGAAACATCCTAGAGGTTCTTTTATACTTTAAAGACCATTATTAGTGCCCTAAGAGGAGGTTTCAAAGAGGCGTATTGAAGAAGAGGTAATTTCTTCTCTCGATTCTTTCAAGCTTCTTTCTTCTTCAACGTCTTATTATTTAGTTTTTTCATTATAAAGTAATAACATCAGTATCACTAATATACTGATAAGTTATTATAAATATTAAAAAAACCCCATTTCACCTTCTATCCATCCTATAGAAAACAAAATCACCACGCATGCGTTCGTATGGAATACCGTCTCCACGCCATGGTGTAATCTGTTTTTCCCACCAACACCTTACGTGGATGGGTATAATGGTGTAAAGAATAACTATACATAGTTATTATAACATCATACTGATTCTGATATATTGTATCATCCACTCCAATTCAATTCAATAATTATGGAAACGATATCATCGCTCATGAGTACGTACGGACTACCGTCTCCACGACACGATGAGATTCATTCTCCATGTTAACCATTGAAGAATGACTATAAAGTATATATAAGCAATAATAATGAAATATATGACATTATAATGCTACTGGATTTATGTATATATATATTTCATCTACTTAATTCCATTCAACTCAATAAGGATACGAAAACATCGTTCATTCGTACGTACGACCTACCGTCTCCATGAAAGGTGTATTTCTTTCCATTTATCGATCTATTATATATATGTATATTCTGAATATATATTATATATAAATCATGTTTTATATTCTGGAATTATTTAATCATGATCTAAGTAATCATATGAATAATTACAAGTCAAAACATGGACGACAAATGAAATGATTTTACCCAAAACACTCTTTAACATGGAATTTACAAAAGAACGGGTAATATAAAGTCATAAATGAACCATATATGATATCATAACAATGAATATGATTCTTTAATAAGTCAATGACATTATTTAAATCATTATACTGGAGGTTCAGATACATACGATGCATATCATACATAAGGTAAGGGATAATTTTGCAAATCTCATTTTTATCCGAGATTTCATATTTGTAAGTATTTACTGGGGTTATTTCTATCATCCATGTCCATGTTTTATAAAAGTGTTTTCATGTATGTTTAAAGTCCTTTTTACCCATTTTTGACTTTTACTGTAACGCCCCGACCCTAGCTACCCAGAGTCGGTGCATTACTTCGTAACATTGGCCTGATCACAAGAAAGATCAAATCCCGAAAGACCGATTGGTTTAGTAGCCTTGGAAACACTAGATATAATCATAAAGTTTTACATTACATTTCAAAGTGAAAAACTACTACAACAACAAAGTCTTCATATCCACACTATTAACCCCTCATAATATCCCTGCAAGTCATTCATAATTTACTTCTTCACTACCTGGGAAAAATAAAACATAGAAAAGGGGTGAGCTCAAATGCCCAGTAAGGATAACAATATAGCGGAACATTCAAAATAATCATAAACATTTAAGGCAATGAATTACTAAAACAAAAGCCTTTTAAAATTGAACTTCAACATAGTATGGCAAAAGTAAAATGAAATAATGCCATTTACTTATTCACATGGATATTCTACTAATCGAATAATCACATGAAATATCAATAACCACTTTCATAATGTTGGAGTGCATAATTTCAAATGTTAATTTCATTGTCTAGGCCTCATCCCAAGACCTAGGGGTTACTTCTAACCGGAACCCAACCCGGAGTGCCTCTAATAACCGGACACCAACCTGGAGTGCCTCTAATAACCGGACACCAACCCGGAGGGCATACTTTTACCAGTCCCTAACCTGGAGGGCTTACTTTAACCAGTCCCCAACCTGGAGGGCTTACTTTTACCAGTCCCCAACCTGGAGGGCTTACTTTTACTGGTCCCCAACCCGGAACATACTTGTTTAGCACATTCATCTGAAGAAAAGTTTGAAATATAACATAATCATTCGGATTAAAACTATCATACGAAATGTCAATAGTTTCACCATAAACTATGAATGGTATAAAATAGCACATCCACAGTCAAACATATCACAAAACCTTCAATACAATATAGAAGTTTTGTATTATAATAAATCAACTTCAAATAAGCGTAAAATCCATTAAAGGATGTTGACATAGATGAAATCAAAACACTTTTTAGAGAAATATCTCTTTCTATTTTTGAAATCATTTAAGAGCCATATAAAATAAAAAAATTTCTTGAAAATATTCTTGTAAGCTTGTAAGGAAAGCTTTGACGATTTTATAATGGCGGAAAATAACCGCACCCGCCGTATAAGTAAAAAAAACATTCTTATCATAATTCTGTCGAAAAGGTCAAAAAGGACCTTGTTTTGAAAATGACGGAAATATTCCTTTATAAACCTCTTACAAAAAGTCAAACAAGGGTATAAATGAATTTAACCCATATTCTTGTAAATAATAAATACGTTTTGAAATACATTTCAAAGAAACATGGATGTGGATGATAAAGAAATCCCAGTAGATTATTACGTATAAACAATCTCGGATAATGAAGAGATTGTGAAATAACCCTTACCTTGTACTTTTCCTTGGTTGAGGTAGGTTAACCTCCTGTATAATGGTGAAATAATTGTTATTAAATTATACAATAATCATATATATTAATATGATATCATATATGATCTTTTAACATTGATTTGTTAATAATATCTTAGAATTATCGTCGTTTCGGGAGTTAACTTACTCATTTTCTTTTATATGTTTTGTTACATAAGCCATGGTTGTTGTATCTTATTCATATCCAGAATGATATACAGTCCTTAAACATCATTTTTAAATCATCAAATGATAATTATACTTGAATGGATACGATGGAGAATGAATCTCATCGCGTTCGTGGAGACGGTAGTCCGTACGTACGCACGAGCGACAATATCTTTCTTTTGATATTAAAATAATATATAAATGGATGGTATATCATATATAAAGAATCATTAACATTTTATATTTATTATTTACATGAGTTACACATCATTATTATACTCATCCAAATAATATTATATTTAATAACAATTACACCACGACGTGGAGACGGTAAGCCGTACGTACGCACGTATGGTGACATGTTATTCAAAGGGTAGATAGAATACTGAATATGGTTGTACCATATTTATAATAACATCACAGTATATAAATGATACTGGAGTCATTATTTTAGAATGGTAACAACAAAGGAATAAGAAGTGGAAGAAGAAATGAACTTGGAAAAGGGGTGGTGAAAACATTACCTCTTCTTCGGGTTCTTCCTTTTGATTTGATCAAAAGGGCTCCTTAGGTTGGCTTTCTGATCAAACTAAGGCCCCTAGGTTGTATTGAGGGATGTTTGGAGAGTATTTGGGCAGAGTTTTGCCGAACCAAAAGGCTTTAGAGGTGTGAAGAAAAGAGAAGGAGGAGTGCCCTTTTATAAGAGGGGTGAGGGGCACTTTTGGAAAAGCTAGAAATATTAATTTATAATAAATTCATATTCGGTTTACAAAGGCTCCAAAGTTGAATATTCAAAGGATGAGGTGGGGATAGGTCGAAAAGAACTCATCCAATAGAATTTAGACAGGTTTGGGTACTTATATTAACCTTATCTTTAAGTATTAACTCTAAGTTAATTAGTTTCACTTTTACAATGTCTCTTTGTATTTTTATATAATATGGTTAATAAACTTACTATATACATCCAAGCGACCCCCAAGTGGTCCATTAATGATTAACCTATAATAATATAAGTCTCTTGGCCGAACCTTAGATTTTTAGGAATTTAATATCAATTAATAATATAATATTTGTTTTAAGAACTCTTTTTTTGTCAATTTTGACACTATTCAATAGTTGATTTTTGTGAAACTCATAACAGATTGATTACTTCGAACAAAGTCAATTAAATCAATCCTAATATATCATATTATCCTAGAAAATTAGTTTAATTCATTAAAAGTTTCATATTATATTTATTTGGGTATTTATAATATCAATTATGTTAATTTTTTACTATTTTAGTAATTACTGCATCATCATTGTGTCATAAATAAAATAAATTATTTAATGTCTAAAAATTATAAATAAAATATCATTATGTAGGAAATCTTTTTATCTTTCTAATGAATATTTATAATCGAAAATCCAACTTGTATAACCCTATTTAAAAATTGTTGTTCTAAAAGATATATGCTTGTGTCATTTTTGTATTCATTTTGACTTAATTAAAATAAAGTGTCATTATCACTTACAAGTGGATCCATGGGGTCCCAAAATAAACCCAAAGATGCCCATGGTCGACTATGTATCAACCAATAGGGTTAAGACATGTTTTAGGGTAATTTAGTATTATTATAATATTATTTTTTTAACCCTTATTTACCGGATTTACCCTTAACCATGGTAAATAAAATATTTACCGCAGTAATTATTCAAAATGTCTAAAAATAAAAGTTACCTATTTACACAATTTGAACATCCTGATTACAAATATGGAATCCATTTTTCTAAATTCAAAACACAGAAGTGGCAGAAATTAATTTAAAATTAATTCCCGCTGTCAAAACAAAAAGCGTGTTTTTAAGAGATAATAACTACCAAAAGATTGACACTTGTTTATGTTCGGTTTAATTGTAAAATTATGTCCAATGACCAACATTATATTAAATGGTAAAAATATATTCTAAATATACTTTAAAACCACTCAAATTCATAATTTATCAATATTAATTATTTTGATTAAAAAAAGTTGTTTTTAATTAAAATTTAGTAATTTTCACTATTCATCAAAATATAAAAGTTATCCGAAATGTACCAAAATTTCACCCTAGGCTAATTTCGATATTCCGAATCCAAAAATGAAGTCCATTTTTAAATATAAAATATATATAATTTCAAAAATTAGGTATTACTATTCATAACGGCTAGTTTGATTGGTTGTGGTTTGTGTTAAAACTCAAGGTTGCGTACAACACACGCTACTGTATTACTCAAAGAAAGCGTACCGTGGAAGCTTGGGATGTTTCATTTTAAATTTTTGATGTCCCAATTTAGTCAAAAAGATTAAAATATTGTATTTAAAAAGGTTTCACTATTAGAAGTTGATAATACTGAAAATGAATCTGTTCTTGCAATATGACTAAGAAACTCATAATAGGGATTCTAAAATTATAAGGATTATATAAAGTTCAAAATGTAGTTAATACTATTCATGAACTCTTTTAATGGTGTGATTGAACTCGGTGTTGCGTGTAGTGCAAGTTATTGAATTATTTTTAAGAAATAACACACTCTGAAATCCTGGGGTGTTACATTTACTACATGGTATGTAAGGAATATTTCTTTTTTTTACGTTACGAGGTACTTTTTGATTTTTCCGGCAAAAGTATGAAAAAAATGTTTTTTTAACTTATACGGCACGAACAAATTTTTACGGTTTTATAAAGACTTGTTTTCATGAAGATTCCTTCAAAATATTTCATGAATATATTCAACAAAATATCTTTCTTTTAAAATTGCTTGATGTTTTGTGAAAAGAATTTGATTTTGAAGAAGAAAGGATATTTTCCTCAAGAATTCATTTCAAGTGTTTTATCAAAACCATTTTCCATATAAGATTAAATTATTTCATATGTGTATGTTTCAAGTATAATGTCACTATGATTTGCATGGTTTCAATTTTCTTATGATGAAATATCCATTTGTTTTATATGGATTATGTGATGATGGGATGATTTTTATGAAACCCATTTTATTCTTTTGGTTATGATGAACGTTTTATGTTTATTTTGTGCCACAAGTAAGAATTATTTCACTATGAGATGGGTGGGACCTATATCTCCCTCCAATGCATTGGGTAAAGATTTTATATCTCATGAGATAGACATGGCTGGAATGGCAGGTTAAACCGGTTCAGTGAAACAGGAATGAAACGATGAGTGAACTCGGTTTAGAAATGGACTTTGTCCACTAAGATAGTCTTGGCAATGAGTCTTGACTAATAAGAAATGATTCTCTATGATTATGTGTGTACATCAAAAAGTTTCATGTTTTATGTTATCATTATTGGGATTACATTCACTACTATGATTTATACCTTGTTATAAAATTATGATTTTTTTGCAGGTTAAGATTTCCAAAAGTTATGTTCTTATGTATATGATGTGATTGATATTTCTTTTGTTTACCCTTACTGAGCATTTGAGCTCACCCTTTTATGTTTTCTTTTTCCCAGGATATAAAGAAAGGTTTTAGGTAGAAAAAAAATGACGATCTTTATGGGAGATGTTGAAGATCTTTCACCATGATTAGAAGATTATATGCCGAGTTTCCAAAGACACTAAACTATTACGGTCCTTGTGTGTGTGTTTTTGTTATGTACTAATAATTCCACAAAAGTAATGTAATGTCCATGTACGTTAAGCTTCGGGACTCTGCAGTTGGTATCAGAGGAAAGGTTTAGTCAACCTTTGGAAACTAGGATGCGAGAACTTTTGTGAGATCCCTATAGATATTTCTAAGGTATGTATAGGGATGTCCCTAAGGTTAAGTATAAATATAGGTTATAGTACTAGAATTACGGTAATCTAAGATGTTAGATATTGAAAGTACTCACCCTTTATTATATTTTTTTCTCTAGCGTAATTTTTGCCTCTCACACTACTCTTTTTGGGTTTTAGACGATGGTTGGAACCCGAAGGAACCGTGTTGATCAACGTAATGGACAATGCAATGATTTTCCTCCTGAACAAACAAATGTTATGGGAGATGGAGTTCAAAATCTTATTTCTATACTTACACAAGCTATGAATCATTCTATACTTCCAAATGAGCAGGGAAGGGAACAACATTTTATTGAGTCCATCATGAGGGAACGTCCACCTTCTTTCAGTGGGTCTTCTGATCCACTTGTTGCTGAACAATGGATTAGTACCACTGAAAAGATATTTTCAGTTCTTCAATGTTCTGAACATGATAAAGTCATCTTAGAAGTATATCATTTGGAAGGTAAAGCTGATCAATGGTGGAATATTATCAAGAATATGAGGCAGAGAGATGAAATTGAGTCCATGGAATGGGACGAGTTCATGAACTTATTTTTCAATAAGTACTTCCCTCGTATTCTTCGAACAAAGATGGAGAAGGAGTTTCTTGAACTAAAGAAAAAGGATGATGAATCAGCTGGTGTATACGAAGCAAATTTTACAAGGCTTGCACGGTATGCATCTGGCTTTATCATCCAACCTGAAAGCAAAGTTGATCGATTATTTAGTGTCTTAAAACAAAATCTTCGAAGGGAATTAGCTATAAGAGACTTCAGTAGATATGAAGAAATTTTGCGATGTGATATCATGGTAGAAATGGAAGTTGGTGTTACTTATCCATCTCATAGTTTTGAAAAGAAATGAAAGATGGAGTTCAAGGAGAAATCTTAGAATAATGGTGAAAAGAAGATGAATGTTTCCTAATGCTCAAAGTGTGGAAGGAAGCATGGTGGAGATTTTCTTAAAGGGACAAGTAAATGTTTCAAATGTGGAAAGGAAGGTCATCGGGCATTTGAATGCTGCAATGATGGGAAGAAGATGCCTAATGATGAAAACAAAGGAAGGGATACACATAATGAACCTACTACACTTCAATTCTTCAAGTGCAAGGAAATGGGGCATTATGCCAATAAATGCCCTAATCTAAGGGTTAGTGATGATCTACATGAGAAACCACTTAAGGAAAAGGACAAAGGGAAGTCACATGCGATCACCATTGGAGATGTTGAATATGACAACGATGTGGTGGAATGATTAAGTGTTTATGTAATGGGATTCCAGAATAATGTTGTATATAGTATCATGGAATATTGGAATATTTATGTATTGTTCTATTGTGGTTTTCAATAATTTTATGGCATCGGTAACCATGAAAAGTGATTGAAATAATTTTGGAAAGCAGATGATATGCACATAATGAAGGGATAAAGAGAATGAGCTCATGATTGATATAAGGACTAAGTGATATCATGGTTTGAGTATATAGAATTTTGAGGATTTTGGTATGTGAAAAGTGTTAACTTTTAACTGAATTCATGTTTTCACTAAGGATCAATGGGTATTCAAGAGAATACATGATTGAGGCCTTTGACTGTTTGTAATGTGACCAAAAAGACATATCTGATGATATATGGGGATCAACGATGTTATTAAATATCTGGTAATCGTTTTCAATATATTATGAGAGTGGACTGCAGTATTATGGATAAGCCTAAAGATTGGAATGGATTATGTTGGACATAAGTTAGTATTGTTTAAGGATAGAAGTTTTTTCGATATTATTGATGGGATGTTATAGTAATATAGTTTTAGAAAAAGACAACCTGCAGGACGGGCGACAACCCATCGCGACGGACAAGGCCGTGTGAATCGAACCCACAACCGAAGTGCGACTGGCCTTTATCGCCTACCACTGGCCTACTGGAAGTCCCTGTTTAGTAGAAACTAGTTTTATTATATTAAGTAGTATGATATATGAGGTATAAGTCCATTTTAGGAACCATATATGATTAATCTCACTATAGATGGAATTATGTATATTTGATAACGTTTCTAACATTTTGTTTGAAACAGATGGAATGACCCATCATTCTTTCACATGATCTGCTAAGACATCACGAATGACAAATTCAACTTCATTTATTTAAAAGATGAAGTGGAAATTGTCCAAAGAATGAACAACAATGAGACTATACCGAAATCATGAAAGTATTTCTTCTAATTCCAATTTCATCAACTTTAGGGAAACAGTCTTGAAAACCAAAAATGTTGTCCTTGTGCTCTTATATCTGATGAATCAAATTGTACCTTAGATCGTCACAAATTTATGACTTTATGATTTCTGGCTTTTCCATAGCCATGTTCTCTACCACTCTCCATCAGAACATGATTGTTAGATTTCTCTTCCATATCCATATTTTCACCTATGTGGAAACCCAGTGATTAGTTTATTTGGGTAACCGTTAGGTTTCATACTTTTGTTTTTATAGATTGGTTTTGGTATTCCTTTTTACGATGTGGGTTTCTATCAAAGAATCTTTCGAATAGTAAACCATTTATAACCCTGACGAATTTCGAGGGCGAAATTCATTTTATGGGGGGTAGAATGTAACACCCCAAGATTTTATGAAAAATATTATTTTTAATTTCATTAATGTCTTGTGTTGTACGCTACACCAAAAGGATCTTTCACAACACGCATCCTTGACTTGACTTTCATTAGACGAAATCGCGAGCTTCCTCGATAGCATGTGTAGTACGCAATACCGAGTTTCACTAAATAAGGATATGCTATTAAAATATTATTAAAACTAGCTGTTATGAATAGTAATAACCACTTTTTAAAATTTTGTAAATTTTATTTTTCAAAATGGACTTCATTTTTGGATTCGGAATATCGATATTAGCTTAGGGTAAAATTTTGGTACTTTTCGGACAACTTTCATTTTCTGATGAATAGTGAAAATTACTAAATTTTAATTAAAAACAACCTTTTCAATCGAAATAATTAATAGTGATAAATTATTAATTTTAGTGGTTTTAAAGTATATTTAGAATATATTTTTACAATTTAATACAATTTTGGTCATTGGATGTAATTTCACATTTATACCAGACATAAACAAGTGTCAATCTTTTGATAGTTATTATCTCTTAAGAAAACGCTATTTGTTTTGACGACGGGAATTAATATTTTAAATTAATTAATGCAACTGATATGTTTTGAATTTGGTAAAATAGACATCATTTTTTAATTCATAATATCAAATATAGCTTAGGCCAAATTTTTGGTATTTTTTTGGAAACTTTCATTTTTGATGAATAGTGAAACCACTAAGTGGTAGTTTAAAAAAACTGAATTTTTCATAAAACTTAATTTTACCACTTCTGTGGGTGGAATTTGAAAAATCCGAGAGACACGGTTGATGTCAGTAAGTAAAATGTGGTTCAATGAGATGAAAATAATTTTTGGTGAATAGTAACTTTTTACTTTTTTTACCACGGTTAAAATTAAATAGGGTAATTAAGGGTAAAAATGTTATTATTATTACCCTAAAACATGTCCTAATTCTATTGGATAAGTTTAATTCGACCAAAAACAAGCTAAGGAATAAACTATGACCATTTATTCCCACTTGGATTAGATTAGGACATTTATTGTTAATTTATTTAAACAAGGGTTAAAATAGTTAAAATCAATGTTTAATAAGTAAATGATTTTTAAAATAGGGTTATACATAAGATAAATTAGACTATAAATATTCATTAGAAAGATAATAATATTTCTTATATAATGATATTTTATTTGTAATTTTCAGACTTTAAATAATTTAATTTATTTATGACATAATGATGATGTAGTAATTATCTTATTAATGAAATATTGACATAATTGATGTTATAAATACCCAAATAAATGTAATTTGAGACTTTTAATGAATTACAATAATTTTCTATGATAATATGACATGTTAGTGGTGATTTAATTAACTTTTTTCTAACTAATAATTCTTTTATGATTTTCACAAAAATCAATTACTAAACAGTGTCAAAATTGACATAAAATAGTTTTTAAAACAAATACTATATTAATAATTGTTATTTTATTCATAAAAATCTAAGGTTCGGAGAAATGACTTAGATAAGGTTATATTTCTTAATAATAAACAACTTGGGGTTCGTTTGTCTTGTTATAATAAGTTTATTAACCTTATAGTGTAAGAACACAAGAACACACGGTAAAAGTAAAATTATTTAACTTAATATTAAATCTAAATGATAAGGTTAAAATAGGAACTTAAACTTGTCTTAATTCTATTGGATGAGAGGATTTAGACTCATCCCCACCTTAGATTTGAAATAAATCAATTTGGAGCTATTTAAAATAGAATTTGGCTTTATAATAAAATAATATTTTTAGTTATTCCAAAGGTACCCCTCTCCTCCCTTATAAAAGGGCACCTACTCTCTCACTTCCTCACACCAATTTGAGCCTTCATGCTCGGCCAATGTCACGACCCGTCCTCGGGGCCCATGCCGTGACTACCCCAAGCCCGCCTTCCATAAGCCAGGGGCTGACGACTAGCACCAAGGCGTAAATCCCAACAAAAGGGAAGGCATTGCCTTTGAAAAGTATACAAGCATCATAGAGTAAGCAAGCGGAAAAGTAAACACTAAAAAAACTATAACAAGCTGTACTGAAAGTAAAAGGGGCCGGAAATACAAGCCCAACTGTAAAGTACAATTGAAAGGAAAAACAGCAACTGAAAGAAAAGCCGCAGCGTCGAGCCGTCCTCTGGAAGTCCCACCTGAAGGGTGGGTACAGATAGCCTCCACTGCTCCTCGGGTCCACCTGACCGCTCCGAGTACATCTCGTCCAGTGGTCCACCTCCAGGTATCGTCCTGCTCCTGCAAGCCTCCACCATGATCAGCATTGTATGTCGTCTGCAACCAACACCACGAAGTGCAGGCATAGCCCGTGCAGGGGTGAGTATAAGCTACTCACTAGGGACCCCGAGACCCTCGAAGGTCTCCCGAAATCCACAAAGGATAAACCACAAAGGAAAGATACAATCACAAAGTAACATCTGACATGTCTTAGGTATATGCCCATACATATACCTAAGTCATTAATTCCCGTTCGGCTCCAACGTCCGAGCCCAAGCACAACCCAGTCCACACAGGAAAGCAAACGTATACCCACACAGGATAGCTCAACACAATCCACAAAGGAGAGTAAACAGTAAATCCACACAGGAAATCTCAACACAATCCATAAAGGAGAGTAAACAGTAAATCCACACAGGAAAGCTCAACACAATCCGCAAAGGAGAGTAACTCAAGATTCATCTCACACAGGTATACTTCTTCGGATGACGATAAAGATGATCATCGATCCATCTAAGTCGTCAGACCCACAAAGGATCGATATGTAACTAACCCCCGCAATGTCCCACAGAGGATCGGGCCCACACAGGACTTGTAGGCGCTGGCTCACACAGAACCGCTAAGTGCTGACCCACACAGGATCGGACCCACACAGGATCGGGCCCACACAGGACCTGTAGCACTGATCCACGTAGGATCGCTGAGTGTTGTAATTGTCGTAGTCCATTGAGGATCTCTGCATAGTCGTCGTCGCAATCCACTGAGGATCTCTACACAGTCGTCGCCATAGTCCACTGAGAATCTCTGCACGGTCGTCGCTGTCGAAGTAGCAGTCGCAGCCAGCTCTAGGGTTCTCGCACACAGCAAGCTCGTTCGAGAGGGTCCGATCCACGAGCTGAGAGGCTGATACATTAACTGTCACAATGTCCGAAGTTGATGTATCCAAAAGTTCCGTATCGTCAACAGGAACTCAACGTCGCAGACGGCGCGTCAATCGGACGCCCGGTCTGAGAGTTATTGGCTTTTTTGTCCCAGAGGCTCGGTTGGTTTTTAAGGAAAAACCAACCCGACCGTACTCCACCTGCGTCCAAACCTCGGGCAGAGTATGCCAAAAAATCCTTCTCACTTAGAGGAACTCAACAAAGCTGACGGCACGTCAATCGGACGTCTGTAGCTCAAGATATTAGCGTTTCCGCTCCGAGGGCCCGGTTGGATTCCTGTACGACCAACCCGGCCGAACACAAAGTATTCTGAAACCTTGAGTGCGATATAACTAAACGACATTCTCGATCCAAGGATTGTGTTGCCGTAGACGTCGAGTCGTTTGGAGGCCCGTAGCTCAAGATACGGGCATTTGACCGAAAATGGTCCGAAGACGGGGGGTCCGGGCCCGGGTCGAGCCGGCCCAACCCCCCCTGGGTCGGCCGAACCGGGTCGACCCGGTCTGACCTGGTTGGACCTGGTCCGGCCCGGCCAGGGTGCGGCCCGGCCGGTCGGACCGGCCTGGCTCGGCCAGCCCGGCTCGGCAGGGCGGCCGAGCGACGCGGGGGGGAGCCGCTGCCCCCTCGTGACACCCCCGCGGCACCCGCGGGGTGTCACCCTGGACAACCCGAGTGACGCGGGGGGGAGCCGCCGCCCCCGCGTGACAACCCCGCGGCACCCGCGGGGTGTCTCCCTAGACAATAGGACGCGGCTTCAGCCGCGTTCCGCGCGCGCCGGACCCGCACGGCCGTGGGTCCGTGAGTGCCGCCGTCACGGCTTCTACCGTGGCGGCCTTTTTTGGCGGCGCACCGGGGCGCCGCCGCCGCGCCGCCAGCGGCTTCCGCGGGCCACCAGAGTCGCTCCCGTGGTCTGATTCTGTTCCCGTCTACGCTGCTACTCCTCCCGGAATTCGCTCTTCACTACGGAACCATCAAACTTCTGTTGCGGCACATTCCGTCATCGCCCGTCAAATCCGCGCAACAACGAAGAACGGCGGAGGGTTGTCGGGCGTTGTTCGTTTGGCCCGCACCCTTCGCGTTAGAGATAAACCACAGGAGAAATAATCCAGCACATGAAAAACAATTTTTAATTAACTAAAATTGTTCATGAGAAATCCTGTTCTTTAATTTAAATAAACGTTCACGGGAAATAAGGGGCATTTCCAAAACAAAATCCCTACCTTGACAAGTCATCGCGCGTGAGCGTTCTTCGCGGAAGGAGGGGTTCATCGTGTCGTGGAAGGCGTCGCGTCGTCACGGAATCCGGCGTTGCATCGACGAACTCAACGGACCAAGAGACAACAGATTTAATTTTAAATAATTAAATCCATGTTTTGGTAAAAACCACAAATGAGATTAAAAAGAAAAACCGAGACTCTTACCTCAGGTAGTTGGTGATCGAAGATCAGGGCGGGGAAGAACGTCTTGGATGAAACGTCGTCCAACTTCGAGGGCGACGACATTCTTCGCGTTCTTCGCGTTCTTCGCGTTCTTCGCGTTCTTCGCGTTCTTCGCGAAGGAGGGTGGTGGCACGAGAACTCTGTCAAACCTCTCAACGAGTAATCCTTCAAAAAGACTTGTCGGTCTTATTTTAGTATTACGCCAACCAACGAAAAAGGTAAGTAACGACCCATCAATTCGTTGAATTAATTCAACGAAAGAAACCGCCCATTTAATTCAGGAAATAAACCGCCCAATTAAATGGTGCGTTAAGGATTTAAGAAACGCATCAGTTGACTTTCATAATGATGGGTTTTCGCGGGTGCGTTACTTAGCGGAAAGAAACGGCGGGGTTCGTGCGGGCCCTACCTCAAAAATATCCTACCGAGAGGGTAGAATATTTCTGGATAGTCCCCTATCCGTTTCAACTCAGTTTAAGCCGCTTTTAAGTGGCTTCAAGTGGCTTCCAAGTGGCTTAAGTGAAATAAAATAAACTTGTCATAAAATTATTTTATTTCTTAACTTTAAGCCCGAAAATTAAAAACCACACCCCAGAAAACGCAACTCCGGACGAGGCGTTTCTAAGTGAATACTGGCGCTGCAATTTCATCGGTGTCCTCTGAATTTGATTCCGGGCACCGGTTCAAAAGTTAGAAAAACCCTCTCGTTCATTCACTGAACGTACCCGAGCCAAACTTCGGAAAATGATTCCGGGCACACCGGGCCTCGGAATCAGGTGCCTTCAGAAACTGCGCTCTTGTAAAATTCCAAAGAAAATTAAGAAAAAAATTTCCTTGAAATTTACTGGTCTTTACATTACACCCACCTCAGGGCTTTATGTCCCCGTAAAGATACATAAAAAATTAAGGAAACAAATGTGGGTACTGAGAATGCATCTGAGCCTCACGCTCCCATGTGCTCTCCTGGAGGTTCTCGTGCTGCCATCTGATGCGCAAAAGAGGAATCGATCGCCCATGTAGGACCCGCTTCTGTCGATCCTCTATCTCCACCGGGACCTCCGCAAAAGTCTCCCCATCATCCATGTCTAGCTCCCCATGGTCAATGATGTGTGTCGGGTCGTGCACGTATCTCCTCAGCTGAGATACGTGGAAGACATCGTGCACCCGGTGCAACTTAGGTGGCAGAGCCAGGCGATAAGCTACCTCGCCAACCCTGCTGAGGACCTGGAAGGTTCCGATGAAGCATGGAGACAACTTGCCACCTCGTCCAAATCTCCGTAATCCAGGTCAAGGTGAGACACACAAGAAGACATGGTCGCCATCCTCGAACTCTAGTGGCCTCCGACTCCTGTCAGCATATGACTTATGTCGGCTCTGAGCTGTCCTCATCCGCTCCTGGATGACCCAGACCTTCTCTGTCCTGGCCCGGACCATCTCTGGTCCCACAAGTGCTGACTCCCCAGGGTCTGTCCAGCACAAAGGAGATCTGCAAGGCCTGCCGTACAACGCCTCGTATGGTGCCATCCCGATGG
This sequence comes from Viscum album, assembly GCA_963277665.1. NCBI lineage: Eukaryota > Viridiplantae > Streptophyta > Magnoliopsida > Santalales > Viscaceae > Viscum > Viscum album. The sequence continues at coordinate 1,844,429,849 of OY728120.1, forward strand.
TGGAGTGGTATCTGTTATTGTACGCGAACTCCACCAAGGGTAGGTGGTCCTCCCAGCTGCGACCAAAGTCGAGGACACATGCGCAGAGCATGTCCTCGAGAGTCTGAATGGTCCTCTCCGTCTGACCATCCGTCTGAGGGTGAAAGGCGGTGCTCAGACGTAGCCACGTCACGAACGCCTCCTACAACCCCTTCCAAAGCTGGGAAGTAAAGAGAGCATCCCGATCGGAGACGATAGTCGATGGTACACCATGAAGCCGTACAATCTCCTGAACGTCGAGACGCCCCAAGCTCTCCACTGAGCCCTGCTCTCGGATGGGTAGGAAGTGTGCCGACTTGGTGAGTCGGTCAACAATCACCCAAATGGAGTCGTGACCACTGGATGTGCATGGAAGTCCAGTCACGAAGTCCATAGATATCCCGTCCCACTTCCACTCTGGGACCTCCAAGGGTTGTACCAAGCCTGCTGGTACCTGAGGCTCTGCCTTCACCTGCTGGCAGGTGAGGCACCGTGAAACGAACTCTGCCCCAGCCTTCTTCATGCCCGGCCACCAGTGCTGTCGTCTGAGATCCCGGTACATCTTCGCCACTCCAGGATGTACTGCGAAAGGAGAAGTGTGAAATTCTCTCAGCACCTCCTCTCGTAAAGCGACTGGTGATAAGGTACGTCCTCTGAAAAGGAAGTCGTGCTCTGCTCCAAGGGAAAAACCATCAGGTGCTTGTCCCGAGGATATCTGTGCACGCCGCGTCTCACAGTCAGTGTCCCCACGTTGAGCCTCTCTGAACCGCTGTAGAAGTGGAGGAGAGACGGTGAGAGACTGAAGGAAGGCTGCTCCGTCTCTATCCACGAAGGATATCTGCAAAGCGGCTAGCTGCTCTGTCACCTCCTCAAGTAGTTGGATGCCCGTCCTCCTGCTGAGGGCATCGGCTACCACTTTCCCCTTCCCAGGTGTATAGACTATCTCAAAGTCATAGTCCTGGAGGAACTCGAGCCATCGCCGCTGTCTCAGGTTCAGGTCCATCTGAGAGAAGATGTACCTGAGACTCTGGTGGTCAGAAATGACTGTAAAGCACTCACCCATCAGATAGTGCTGCCATGTCTTCAGAGCAAAGACCACTGCTGCTAACTCCAGGTCATGGGTAGCGTAGTTCTGCTAATGCGGCCTCAACTGACGTGATTTGTAGGAAATCACGGCCAGCTCCTACATCAGGACACACCCGAGTCCGGTCCCTGATACATCGCAGTAGACTACGTATCCAACTCCCTCCTGGGTCAACCTCAAGATAGGTGCGCTGGTCAATCTCTGTCTCAGCTCCTGGAAGCTCTGCTGACATCTATCTGACCACACGAAGGGTTTCCCCTTCTTCATCAATGATGAGAGTGGTGCCGCAATTCTGGAGAAGTCCGGCACGAATCTCTGATAGTATCCGGATAGACCCAAGAAACGCCGCACCTCTTTCACGCTCCTGGGTGGCTCCCAAGCCAGCACTGCCTCGATCTTCGCGGGATCCACTGCAACTCCCGCCGCAGAAATGACGTGCCCCATGAAGTGGACCTCACGTAACCAGAACTGGCACTTCGATAGCTTTCCCTATAGCTGGTGCTCTCGGAGTGTGTCTAGTACAACACGCAAGTGGTAGGCGTGCTCCCCCTCCGTGGTCGAGTACACTAAAATGTCGTCGATGAAGACCACGACAAATCGATCGAGGAATGGCTGGAAGATCCTGTTCATGAGGCTCATGAACACTACTGGAGTGTTGGTTACGCCGAAAGGCATAACCAAGAACTCATAGTGGCCATACTGACACCTGAAGGCCGTCTTCTGAACATCCTCGTCTCGAACTCTGAGCTGATGATAGCCTGACCTGAGGTCCATCTTCGAGAACCACCGTGCTCCCTTGAGCTGATCGAAGATGTCATCAATCCTCGGTAGCGGGTACTTGTTCCTCACTTTCACTTGGTTCAGGAGACGATAATCGACACACAGTCGCAAGATCCCATCCGCCTTCTTGGCGAACAAAATTGGCGAAGCCCAGGGTGAAACTCTGTGTCGGATAAACCCCTTGCCCTGTAAGTCCTCCAACTGTACCCGTAGCTCTCGAAGCTCGGCGGGGGCCATCTGATATGCTGGAGTGGATATCGGGGCTGTCCCGGGGTACATATCAATGTAAAAGTCTACCTCTCTGCGAGGAGGAAGCCCTGGAATGTCATCGGGAAAGACGTCTGCATACTGATCCACCACTGCAGGAAAACTAGGACTCTGCACGTCAACTGCTCCAAGGATGAGGCTATCCAACTGATGAGTGATGGGCTGTCCTATACTCTGCGTGAGTCCATCCTATGCTGCGAAGGCTCCCTTATCTCCGGTGAAGGTGAACCTGCTCCCATCGGGGCGCACACATCGCACCTTGCGCCTAAAGCAGTCAATCTGAGCATGGACTGTAGATAACCAATCCATGCCAAAGATGATGTCGTAAGGACTCGACGCCACTACAAGAAGATCCCAGCCGAAGCTCTCGCCTCCTAGAGTATGCTCACACTGCCGGAACAAGTGCGTAATCGTCGAGTCTGCTCCCATAGGAGTCTCTAGCCGTAAGGATCGAGCCAACGACTCTGTTGGAATCTCCGAGCTCCGAACAAGGGCAGTGGCTATGAAAGAGTGACTCACTCCTGTGTCTATAAGAACTACAACAACGGTGGAATAGACACAGATCGTACCTCGAATCATCTCTGGCGCACTGTGGTCGTAGTCCTCTACTGCCTGTAGATGTTCCTATCTCTTCCCGCCAGCTCCCTGTGGTCGGGGCGGACCTCCTAGTGGTGGTGGTGGGAGAGCCTCAAAGTGTCGCCCACCACCTGCTGCTCGGCCAGCTCCTCTGCCTTGTCCGCCTCCTCCCTGCGGACCGGCACGTTCGACCCTCTGCCTCTGCCTGGGTGGCCCCTCCACCATCTCCTGCTCCTCGGTACGACGGGTCGGGCAGTCACGAGCCATGTGGCCCAGCCCGCCGCACGCGTAGCACTTCCTGCCTCTCGGAAGACTAGCCCCGCGCTGTGTGCCCCGCACTGCTGAGCCAGTGTCCCGAAGTCGTCTTCCGGAAGGTCTGGTCTGCCTGGAACCCAGAGTCATCCGTCGGCTACCCGCTGCTGAAGACTCTGCCACCTGCCGCCCTACGGTAGGTCTCGCTGTGGACTCAGCCAGAAAGCTCTCGATCAGAAGGGCTCGCTCCAGCACTCCTGCCTGGTTCGGGATGCTGATGGATATCAGCGATGCCCTGATCTCGTGTCTCAAACCCTGCTCGAAGGTCGGGGCCCGGAAGAAGGGATCTCGTACCATGTCTGTTGAGTAACGAGAAAGGTCGGTGAACCTCCCCGCATACTGGGCGACCGTCAAGCTTCCCTGTCGCAGCTGAAGAAGCTCCTGAATGCACACCGCACGGAGGGTGGCCGGGACGAACTCTGAGCAGAAGAGGCTCTCGAAGTACGTCCAGATCAGGGAGGACTCATCATGTACCTGGAGCATCAAGCTCCACCATCGTCCTACTGCTGCGTGCAGTAGGCTCGCCGCGAGGATCACTATGAGGTCTACTGGTGTCCTCACTAGCCTGAAAACTCGGACGACCGCCTCCAGCCAGTCCTCGGCTGCCTGGGGGTCCGTCTCCCCACGGAACCTGGGCGGTCACTGGCGCTGAAACTCGTGCAGAGCTCCGAGACATCGTTCATCGTCAGCGATCGGCGCTGGAAGCATCGGGGGCTCGGCGGGTAAAGGACATCGCCGATTCCTCTGCTGTCAATGGGCCCTATACCGAGGCCTCGTCGCTCGTCGGGCTGTCGTCGCGCTCTACTCTCGGAACCCTAGCTGGCTGCCGTCGTGGAGCCATCCATAAAAGGAAACAAGTGCGCCATGGTCAGAACAGTATACCTGGTGAGCTGACACAAGTAATCACAAAGAAAACATGAAACACACATGCAATCAATGTTTTCATGCATTAAGTCGGAAATCAGAATTCAGGGTCCTGGTATACGGATACGTCGGCCGCCGCACCAACACTGGAATCCCTGGACTGATAACCACACCCAATACGCTAAACACTATTGCTTCACATAGAAGAAAGATCAGAGTCTACGGTAGAACCGACCACCTCGGATACCAATTTCTCACGACCCATCCTTGGGGCCCGTACTGTGACTACCCCAAGCCCGCCTTCCATAGGCCAGGGGCTGGCGACTAGCGCCAAGGCATAAATCCCAACAAAAGGGAATGAATTTCCTTTGAAAAGTAAACAAGAACCACAGAGTAAGAAAGAGGAAAAGTAAACAATATGTTAAAAACTGTAACAAGCTGTGCGGAAAGTAAAAGGGGCTGGAAATACAAGCCCAACTGTAAGGTACAACTGAAAGGAAAAACAGCAACTGAAAGGAAAAACAGCAACTGAAAGAAAAGCCGCAACATCGAGCCGTCCTCTGGAAGTCCCACCTGAAGGGTGGGTAAAAATAGCCTCCACTACTCTTCGGGTCCACCTGACCGCTCCAAGTACATCCCGCCCAGTGGTCCACCTCCAGGTACCGTCCTGCTCCTACAAGCCTCCACCACGATCAGCGTTGTCCGTCGTCTGCAACCAACACCACGAAGTGCGGGCATAGCCTGTGCAGGGGTGAGTATAAGATACTCAGTAGGGACCCCGAGACCCCCGAAGGTCTCCCGAAATCCACAAAGGATAAACCACAAAGGAAAGATACAATCACGAAGAAACATCTGACATGGCTTAGTTATGTGCCCATACATATACCTAAGTCATCAATTCCCCTTCGGCTCCAACGTCCGAGCCCAAGCACAACCCAGTCCACACAGGAAAGTAAACGTATACCCACACAAGATAGCTCAACACAATCCACAAAGGAGTGTAAACAGTAAATCCACACAGGAAAGCTCAACACAATCCACAAAGGAGAGTAAACAGTAAATCCACACAGGAAAGCTCAACACAATCCGCAAAGGAGAGTAACTCAAGATTCAGCTCACACATAAATACTTCTTCGGATGACGATAAAGATGATCACTGATCCATAAAATTCATCGGACCCACAAAGGATCGATAGGTAACTAACCCCCGCAATGACCCACACAGGATCGGGCCCACACAGGACCTGTAGGCGCTGGCTCACACAGAACCGCTGAGCGCTGACCCTCACAGGATCAGACCCACACAGGATCGGGCCCACACAGGAACTGTAGCATAGATCCACGTAGGATCGCTGAGTGCTATAGTCGTCGCAGTTCACTGAGGATCTCTGCACAGTCGTCGCGGGAGTCCACTGAGGATCTCTGCACAGTCGTCGCCGCAGTCCACTGAGGATCTCTGCACGGTCGTCGCTGTCTAAGTAGCAGTCGCAGCCAGCTCTAGGGTTCCCGCACACAACAAGCTCGTTCGGGAGGGTCCGCTCCACGAGCCGAGAGGCTGATACATCAACTATCACAAAGTCCGAAGTTGATGTATACAAAAGTTCTGTATCGTCAACAAGAACTCAACGTCGCAGACGGCGCGTCAATCGGACGCCCGGTCTGAGAGTTGTTGGCTTTTTCGTCCCTGGGGCCCGGTTGGTTTTTAAGGCAAAACCAACCTGACCGTACTCCACCTACGTCCAAACCTCGGGTAGAGTATTCCAAAAGATCCGTCTCACTTAGAGGAACTCAAAAAAGCTGACGGCACGTCAATCAGAAGTCTGTAGCTCAACATATGAGCGTTTCCGCTCCGAGGGCCCGGTTGGTTTCGTGTACGAACCAACCCGTCTGAACCCAAAGTATTTCGAAACCTTGAGTGCGATATACCTAAATGACCGCCTCGATACAAGGATCACGTTGCCGCTGACGGCGAGTCGTTTGGAGGCCCGTAGCTCAAGATACGAGCATTTGACCAAAAAAGGTCCGAAGACGGGGGGTCCGGGCTCGGGCCGAACCGGCCTGACCCCCCCCCCCCCCCCCCCCCCCCCCCCCCCCGTGGGTCGGTCGAACCGGATCGACCCGGTCCGACCCGATCGGACCGGCCTGGCTCGGCCTGCCCGGCCCGGCTCGGCCGGGCGGCCGAGCGACGCGGGGGGGAGCCTCTGCCCCCGCGTGACACCCCCGCGTGACACCCCCGCGGCACCTGCGGGGTGTCGCCCTGGACAACCCGAGCGACGCGGGGGGGAGCCGCCGCCCCCGCGTGACAACCCCGCGGTACCCACGGGGTGTCGCCCTAGACAACCGGACGCGGCTTCAGCCGAGTCCCGCGCGCGCCGGACCAGCGCGGTCGCGTGTCCGTGAGTGCCGCCGCCGCGGCTTCTGCCGGCGCCGGCGACCCGCCCCGCCAGCTGCTTCCGCGGGCCACCGGAGTCGCTCCGGTGGTCCGGTTCTATTCCCGTCTACGCCGCTGCTCCTCCCGGGACTCGCTCTTCACTGCGGAACCATCAAACTTCTGTTGTGGGACGTTCCGTCGTCGCCCGTCAAATCCGAGCAACAACGAAGAACTGCAGAGGGTTGTCGGGCCGTGTTCGTTTGGCCCGCACCCTCCGCGTTAGAGATAAACAACGGGAGAAATAATCCATCACATGAACAAAAATTTTTAATTAACTAAAATTTTTCATGAGAAATCCGGTTATTTAATTTAAAGAAATGTTCACGGGAAATAAGGGACATTTCCAAAACAAAATCCCTACCTTGACAAGTCGTCACGCGTGAGCGTTCTTCGCGGAAGGAGGGGTTCGTCGTGTCACGGAAGGCGTCGCGTCGTCGCGGAATCCAGCGTTGCATCGACGAACTCAACGGACCAAGAGACAATCGATTTAATTTTAAATAATTAAATCCGTGTTTTGGTAAAAACCACAAAGGAGATTAAAAAGAAAAACTGAAACTCTTACCTCAAGTAGTTGGTGATCGAAGATCGGGGCGGGGAAGAACGTCTTGGATAAAGCGTCGTCCAACTCCGAGGGCGACGGCGTTCTTCGCGTTCTTCACGTTCTTCACGTTCTTCGCGAAGGAGGATGGAGGCACGAGAACTCTGTCAAACCTCTCACCGAGTAATCCTTCAAAAAGGCTTGTTGGTCTTATTTTATTATTACGCCAACAAACGAAAAAGGTAAGTAACGACCCATCAATTCGTTGAATTAATTCAACGAAAGAAACCGCCCATTTAATTCATGAAATAAACCGCCCAATTAAATGGTGCGTTAAGGATTTAAGAAACACGTCAGTTGACTTTCATAATGACGGGTTTTCGCGGGTGCGTTACTTAGCGGAAAGAAACGGCGGGGCTCATGCGGGCCCCACCTCACAAATATCCTACCGAGAGGGTAGGATATTTCTGGATAGTCCCCTATCCGTTTCAACTCAGTTTAAGCCGCTTTTAAGTGGCTTCAAGTGGCTTCCAAGTGGCTTAAGTGAAATAAAATAAATTTGTCGTAAAAATATTTTATTTCTTAACTTTAAGCCCGAAAATTAAAAACCAGACCCGAGAAAACGCAACTCCGGAAGAGGCGTTTCTAAGAAAATACCAGCGCTGCGATTTCATCGGTGCCCTCAGAATTCGATTCCGGGCACCGGTTCAAAAGTTAGAAAAACCCGCTCGTTGGTTCACTGAGTGTACCCGAGCCAAACTTCGGAAAATGGTTCCGGGCACACCGGGCCTCGGAATCAGGTGCCGTCAGAAACTGCGCTCTTGTAAAATTCCAAAGAAAATTAAGAAAAAAAATTCCTTGAAATTTACGGGTCTTTATAGCCAACCCCTTCCAAATTACCTTCTCCACTTACCTAGAAACATCGTAGTGGTTCTGGTCTACTTTAAAGTCCAATCTTAGTGCCCTAAGAGGAGGTTTCAAAGAGTCATATCGAAGAAGTGGTAATTTATTCTCCCGATTCTTTCAAGCTTCTTTTTTCCTCAACTTCTTCTTCTTTAGTTGCTTCATTATAATGTAATAACATCAAAATCACTAATATACTGATTTTTTATTATAAATATGAAACAAACCCATTTCATCTTCTATCCATCATACGGAAAACAAAATCACCGCGCGTGCGTACGTACGGAATACCGTCTCCACGCCGTGGTGTAATCTGTTTTTTCCACCAACACCTTACATGGATGGGTATAATGGTGTAAAGAATAACTATACATAGTTATTATAACATCATACTGATTCTGATATATTTTATCATCCACTCCAAATAAATTCAATAATTATGGAAGCGATATCATCGCTCATGAGTACGTACAGACTACCGTCTCCACGACGCGATGAGATTCATTCTCCATGTTAACCATTTAAGAGTGATTATAAAGTATATATAAGCAATAATAAGGAAATATATGACATTATAAAGCTACTATATTTATGTATATATGTATGTCATCTACTTAATTCCATTCAACTCAATAAGGATACGAAAACAGCGTTCATGAGTACGTACGACCTACCGTCTCCATGAACGGTGTATTTCTTTCCATTTATAGATCTATTATATATATGTATATTCTGAATATATATTATATATAAATCATGTTTTATATTCTGGAATTATGTAATCGTGATCTAAGTAATCATATGAATAATAACAAGTCAAAACACGGACGACAAATGAAACGATTTTACCCAAAACACTCTTTAACATGGAATTTACAAAAGAACGGGTAATATAAAGTCATAAGTGAACCATATATGATATCATAACAATGAATATGATTCTTTAATAAGTAAATGACATTATTTAAATCATTATACAGGAGGTTCGGATACATACGAAGCATATCGGACATAAGGTAAGGGATAATTTTGCAAATCTCATTTTTATCCGAGATTGCATATTTGTAAGTATTTACTGGGGTTATTTCTATCATCCATGTACATGTTTTATAAAATTGTTTTAATGTATGTTTAAAGACCTTTTTACCCATTTTTGACTTTTACTACATGGTATGTAAGGAATCATTCTTTTGTTTACGTTACGAGGTACTTTTTGACTTTTCCGGCAAAAGTACAAAAAGAATGTTTTTTTTAACTTATACGGAACGAACGAATTTTTACGGTTTTATAAAGCCTTATTTTCATGAATCATCCTTCAAAATATTTCATGACTATTTTCAACAAAATCTCTTTTAAAATTGCATGACGTTTTGTGAAAAGAAATTCATTTTGAAGAAGAAATGATATTTTCCTCAAGAATTCATTTCAAGTGTTTTATCAAAACCATTTTCCATCTAAGATGAAATTATTTCATATGTGTATGTTTCAAGTATAATGTCTCTATGATTTACATGGTTTCAATTTTCTTATGATGAAATATCCATTTGTTTTATATGGATTATGTGATGATGGGATGATGTTTATGAAACCCATTTTATTCTTTTGGTTATGTTGAATGTTTTAAGTTTATTTTGTGGCATAAGTAAGAATGATTTCACTATGAGATGGGTGGGACCTATATCTCCCTCCAATGCATTGGGTAAATATTTTATATCTCATGAGATAGACATGGCTGGAACGGAAGGTTAAACCGGTTCAGTGAAACAGGACTATAACGAGGAGTGAACTCGGTTCAGAAATGGACTTTGTCCACTAAGATAGTCTTGGAAATGAGTCTTGACTAATAAGAAATGATTCTCTATGATTATGCGTGTATGACACAAAGATTCATGTTTTATGTTATGATTATTGGGATTACATTTCACTACTATGATTTATCCCCTGTTATGAAATTATGATTTCTTTTGCAGGTTAAGATTTCCAAAAGTTATGTTCTTATGTATATGATGTGATTGATATTTCTTTTGTTTACCCTTACTGAGCATTTGAGCTCACCCTTTTATGATTTCTTTTCCCCAGGATATAAAGAAAGGTTTTAGGTAGAAAAAAAGGAATATCTTTATGGGAGATTTTGAAGATCTTTCACCACGATTAGAAGATTATATTCCGAGTTTCCAAAGACACTAAACTATTACGGTCCTTGTGTGTGTGTTTTTGTTATGTACTAATAATTACGCAAAAGTAATGTAATGTCCATGTACGTTAAGCTTCGGGTCTCTACAGTAGGCTTTGGAGATTACATTACCCGAATGTCTTAAGGAATTCAACCAGACTATCTACAAGGAACTACCCATCCCCAACATCTGCATCGTGAGAGTGGCTCACATTTAATCTATCTTTAATTCACTATTTCTACTACAGTTTTATTTATGTTTAGATATACTTGTGTTTGTATTATTAGGTTCTTCTTGTGTAGATTTATTTTTTGTGCTTTTTTCATTTTATTATGCTATATTTGGATTTTCTTATTATGTATCATTCTTATTGATCATTATATACATTTAAGGAGATATTTTTTATAATTTATAAATTGAATTATAATTGAATTTAGGATTAAATTAACTCAGATTAAATAATTATTGAAAATTATATTAATGTATTTAATTATGATTATATGATATAATTTGCTTAAGATAACGTGGATTTTTAAAATATAAATGAATCAATTACTTATATTTTAGTATTTTTTGTAATATTATTAGTATAATAAATTATTATAATAAATCTAAAATCCAGTGGATATGACTAAATGGTATATATTTTTAAATATTAATAGGAATGAAATGAATTATTATTCTAAGATGGTAATTATTTTTACTTTTGATACATTAAATTGATTTCCTAAAAATTGTGAATTAAATAAATATCAAATGTAATATTTGAATTATCTTATATTAGTGGGAATTTATAATAATTATTTTGAACGATATAAATTCTTTTTTATCGTGGAGAAAATTTTCTCAATTGAATCATATAGTGAATAATACTGATCTTGATGATGAAATATATTTTCATGAAATGACATATGGTATTTACTTTTGCAATGATATGAATAATCAATTAATGATGAATAAACATTGTAATGATAGTGCGGAATGATTACATGAACCTAATATATCGATGTGATTGATTTTTTGAGATTATAATATGGAAAAAATACGATAATGATGTATGAAAGTTATGATGAATCATAAAATCAGTTATGATTATATGGATATTAATATAAATATTACACAAATTAATTTAAATGAACAATCTAATAAATTATATTAAGTGGTTATTTTATTTGGATATGTTAAGGACACATAAATTTTGTAGAATATTACAATGGATTATGTATTATTATATGGAATCATTGTGTTAATCATATATTCATCATTAATTGGGTTATGTGATTTCTTGGCATACCTACTCACATCAGTTTGTTTATATAACATCGTTCAATGGTTTTTGGATGTTTATAGTGATTATATACTTGATTGATTACTCTTATAATAACTAATTGGTGAAGGTTGTTGATTGATAATGATATTTGAGTGTTTATTATCTTTTCATCAACTACTATGGGTGTAAGGTCGATGATTATGTATAAATGTATTCATTATCTATCTCACCCAAAACCTAGGTTTTTGATTATTTGTGATAAATTTCAGATTTTCCCTATTATCACCCACTATCTTAGGTTGGATGTAAATAGTGATTATTGTGTTTATAATATTTCACTCCTTATTATAGTGGATATAACATACCTATCATATCAATTCTGGTATTATAGGTAGATATTTTGATGATTGTACTATAGAGAATGATGATGATGCCTTGATTATTTACTCATTTCACACCCATATCTCTAGGTTTGAGGGAGGATACCATAGAGGTCATACTCCTACATCATACATGTTTAGTGGTACTTATCTAGAAAAAATGGTGTTGTGTTCATGAAGATTCCTTAAACATGGGATTTATGACGGGATATGAGATTATAAAATTATTTTTCTATCGTAGTATTTTATTCTAGTTGAAAAATTCACATGTGGGATTAATGTATTTGAACATTATTTATGGGTGTAATACTATGATTTTCAAGATGGATATAGTGTTATGAATATTACCCCACTCCGAGAGTTTAATGTCTATATTGAGTCATGGGTATTTAGTGTTGTTCATAATAAACTCTAATATGTAAATTTTAGTAAGGGACAATATTATTATGTTTTCTAAATATATGAATATTATTTATATATATAAACATGCACTATTAGTGATCATGGTGATAATGATATTAAGGTAGCTATAAAATAATAGATTCTGAATATAATTTTTCATGATGATAATGTGGGTTGAGTTATCAGTTTTAAATTCACCTTATATATCTCTATTTCAAAAACAAATTATTCATTTTTATGGATTATAACACTACTTGGAATGACCATACAAAGCATTATTTATCACCCATGCATAAAAAATCATGTTTTTTAAATCATGTGATCATACAGATCAACAGTTTTTGTTAATGTATACTCTTATAGGATTGAGATTCATGTGATAATAGGAACATGATATATAAGGTACTTCATTAGGATTACTACATTTTTTACAAACCAATTCAGGCTTCCCTCCAACCCATCACCCAACCCAATTCTTGGTACGACCTAATGAACATTCCTAATCCTCATGACTGAGAAACTAGTGCATGGGAATTGGAGAAATCCTTGGGAATGAATTTTCCAAGAACAATAATTAGCATCCATATCACATATCATAACACATTTATATAATCATAAAAAATATAATATGTATATAAACATTAAATCCAATTTCTATAAAAAGGATATAAAAAAGTCATATATACATAAATCAAGTCCAATTTTGTGCATTTCTAAACCAAAAAAAATTATTAAAAAAGTGGGAAATGGACTAAAAAATGAAGAAACCCTCTGCATGACATGAGGATCTTCTTGAACTATTCTATCATCATCAACTGTCCCTAAGAGAAAAACAATTATTTTGTTTATCCAGACCCCCAAACACAGCCATTCCTTTACCTAAATTAGATAAAACATGTTTTACATATACCCATTCGGTAAATATAGGGTGTGAGATCACTTTCCCATTATGATCCTAAAAAATGTTCCATGCATAGCCAAAATAACATAAATAAAATCTATTGTTTAAAAGAAAGAAAAAATTTCAATTTTAATGCATGTATTTTCTTTGAACAAAATGTGAAACCCCTAAAAACTATAAATATATAAAACAATTGAATAAGAACAATGGGAAACCCCTATGTAGCTAGGTCATTGAAGGTTATAATAGTTTATTTTCAATGAAGAGTAAGTAAAAAAATTTCTAATTTGGTGAATGGTATTCAACATCTCACAAAAATATCTTATCACATAGTACTTCTTTTTGGAATACCCTATCGAAAACTTTCTTCAAAACCTGGGGATGGAAATATAAGAAAGTGTGAGATAAAATGTTCAGTAAGGGAAACCATAAGAGATATCAATTTATGATCATATGAAATAATAAGATGTTAATAAGGGCATGTGGTCATGAAAATAACTTATGAAGTTCATACCCAAACTTTCACATATTATAAACATGATTTAATGAATAAAAAATAGTCACTTCCAAAAACATGGCCCATAAGGTTGATTAATCATTATAAAAAATTCATGAATAATAATCTCGTTCCATAAAACTATGGAACCATTATAAATATTTAAAAATATTTTATATGTCAAGGTTAACTATCAAGACCATCAACATTGTGTATTAAGACTTGTCACATTTTTTCCATCATGGATCATGAAATAGTTGTTTCATGTAGTGGATCATGACACGCCTATTTCCCATAGTGGATCACGATAAAGTTGTTTCCCATTTTGGATCAATCCCATCCACCTGTTTCCCATTTTTATCTTATGTGATAAAAATCTTTACCCAAATAATTAGAGGGTGAGATATTATTTCCCCCGATCACATAATAGAAATCATATATATGTATTCCAAAGAAACAAAAAACAATCATCATATCATAACCTATGAAAATAAATTTGTTTCATAAATATGACATCATTTCCTAACCAATGTAAAATAGATATGCTTCATAATATTTTAATCATTTCTTCATTAAATGAACCATTGTGAATAAATGGGTTTCATAAAAACTCTATCACTGTATAACCCATGGAAGATAAATAGGCTTCATAAAAATAATTCAATAATAAACATAAACAATTCAAAAAAATTATAAGAATTGTTTCCTTGGTTCATCTCCCCAGACAATAATATATCAAATCAAAGTGTTTTGTTTTTTATGGAGAATTATCTTGAAATATAAATCAATTGGATTGTTTCTATAGGATGATAACATTTATTTCAAATCACTTTTCAAAAAATCCATAAAATATTTCTTGAATCCTTTTCACTGAAAGTATCTTTGAGAACATATAATAAAATCTTTAAAAGTAATTTTAAAAATTTCTTGAGAAAAATATCCTTTCCACTTTGATAACCTATTTTTAAAATATAAAACATTTTAATAATCCTATTTTTTAAATAATTAAGAAAAATTATAATTAAGTATTAAAATAAAATAATGGTCTTGAAAATGGTAAGTTCCATTCATGTAGTAAATGATAAAAAAAATCTTCCCTTCACATTTTGAGTAAAATCCCAGTGGTAATTTTTTGGAAAATTAAATGGATATTACATTCAAAAAAAATTATAAGAACTAAAACATGGGTAAAAATGACTTTTAAAAATTATAAGATAATAGTAAAATTAAATGTTAAATATCATGAAAATAATGGGATCCATGATATAACATGTCAAATTGGAAGTATATACACCAAAAAAAGAAATGAGTAGTTAATATCCATATGTTGCTCAGAAATAAAAGAGATACCTAAAATCCCTTACCTTAAGTATGAAATTCATTCATACATGTTCTAACCTCTTATATAATAAATTTAAAATTATTATACCTATATTAAATAAAAATACATATATATATATATATCATACCATATATGGATTACATATATCCTTTTATTACCCATTTATTAGTAGTTATATGTTAAATCCAGGTTTCGATAAATAAATGTTTTGTTTCACATCTATGATTGGATTTTTTTATTCTTATTACTCTGATCATATTTAAATAGCCTCCATAATTATAATAATAACACAATTATCATATTAATTAATCTATTACACTTTTAAATCCAATCATTAAAAATGGTTATGAAAAATCTGTGGAAATGGTGGGTGCCCTAGACCAAACTATACAGTGATTTTGAATACCATATCTTATATACAGTTTTATATACATGATTAATTCTTACAATTATATTGTATAATTTTCTACATCCACTATTTAAATGGTAATTTCTATAGATTAATTTTCATATCAAAAGTTTATTGAAGATCCTAGGCCATAATGAAAAACTCTAGATCTGATGACATTAATCCTAAATAATTGGCATTTGGTTTAGATACATCACACTGACTGGGAACAAGAGATTAATTACTATCAGGTGATGTATGATCATAATCATTAAGACTTCTTCTCATTAAGTTTGCACTTGGTGTTCCCTAGTAGTGAGATCGTGAGGATAAAACATCAAATCGGAACACCACAAGATTTCTGTCTCATTGGTTATTTTGATATTCAAACATGTGAAATGGTCTCCCGACTATAGATAATTATCAATGTGATCCACTTGATTTTGTACATTTATTCAAGTAAAAATCCATGATAATGAAATTTTAGCAAGGTAGCTTGTGTTGGGTGCGTCATTGGTGGTATGGAAATTGTTGAATGATGAAGAAAGGATTTGTATCTTCCAAGTTAGGGAAGTTATATATCTCAAGCATGGTTGATTAGGATAGTAGTAACTTCATAAGTCCATGGACATGGAATTAAAGGGTATATTCATCTAGTTAGATCAAAAAACAATAAATCAAGAATGTACGATGACACATGTGTGCATCCTCTTTTATGATATATTAAATATAGAGAGATTATATAACATAGTGTCTGTTCGTAGGTTGGTTTTCATTGGTGTGGCATTGCATATCTCTTTAGGGGGTCATGATGCCTTGCTAGATCTCACTCATGGTCTGTGAAAAGAATTCTTTACAATCAAGATACGGGTCTCGAGGGTCACACACAGTAGCATATTCAATAATTTTTCATATTTAATTTAATAGGTATATTGGACATGGTGGGTCCCACCATAGGGGTCCATGATTTTTCCAAGGATACAAGATCACCATGGAATGAGTAAATTCATATTATTCAAGTCGATAATAATTATAATTGAATTTATTTATCAATTTTATTTTCATTTATTAAAGTAAATACATTAAAATATAAATTGAATGAATATTAGTTTAAAATATTAATGGTTCATTTAATATTTGTTTGAATTGTGTGTTTATTTAATTGATCAATTGTTATCACATAATATATTTATTAGATTATAGGTAGGGTATAATAATATTTATTACTGAGTCCGTTGTCATAATATTCTATTTATAGAGTGTTAATTATTTGGGATTCTGGGAGGAAATACCGAATAATCTCTTAATGACCTATAAATAGAGGAGGACAGGGATTTGTCATATAATATTTACTACCAATCTCTGTCATCTTGTCTCTCTCTCCTTCTAGAGAGTGTGGCTCTATATCCTAGAGCATAGATTGAGATATCTTTAGTGCATTTTATTAAATGTGATTCAGTGATCATTAGAGCATCAAAGGAGTCATCTTTTCTCCACACTAGAACTTAGATTTCAATGATCGGAACTCCCATAGATTCTTGAAGTGCGTGCGGACAATCTAAATAGATAAAGCTTCACATTCTTTGACCAACAATCATTGAAGATGAGTATATGCCGAACGCGGATTCAGATTTAAACCAGGTATTTATGGCTTGAATTTTTTACTTACTCTTCTTCACGCGAGATACTCGGTTTATGCTGGGCAGTTATTTTCTGATGTCGAAGAGTTCATGTTGATCATTAGTGAAATTTTTTTAGAATCTCAATTTTTGGGCTTCCACTGCATTTCTGCTACCTTCAATTGGTTTCAAAGTGATGCATGAACATTTTAAACCCTGAAAAATCAAAATTTAATTAAATTTATAAGAGTGTCGTTCCGATCCCAATGTAGTAGACAGTGAGTAAATCCAATATTATATTTCCATGTAACATACATCCAAAGCTTTAATTTTGATCGGAAGAATTTATGAAATTATATTCCATGAAGAAATATGTGTGTGTGTGTTTAAATACATGAGAAGGATGATATCATAGTTTTATATTGAACCCAACCACTGATCGCACACTAGGTCACCAGAAGGGTTATTTTCGACTGTTGGAAAATACTTCGATAAGGAATCATTCCAATCGGATTGTGGAAATATGTTTTTTTTAATATTAATATAAGTATATCTAATTAATTGTGTTTAAATTTACATTCAAACATCCTAAATATAGAAGTTTGAAAAGTATTCCTGGTTGAGGAAATAATTTCAACACCTCAATTATGATAAACTTGGGTGGTGGAGATTTTTCGATAAAGGAGAAATTTTAAATGGTGATTACTTTGTCTGTCCGGTAGAATTGTGGAAACAAATGGAGGACCCAGGAGGGTTCATTCCCAGGTGGCCCCCACTTCCTGCTGGAATTCACTTGAATTCTGCCCTGGAAAACTCGGCGCCCCGGTGACCTCCTCTCTTCTCGGTGGTGGAGCTGTACTTCTCTCGGACATGCTGCCCATGCGACCACCAGCATCACCCAACGCCACTCTTCTATCCCAATGTGTCTCTACCAGACCAGTCACCCTCCCATTTAGTGTTACCCTCTTGGAGTGGCTCCTACAACCCATCCTTGAACACCGTTAGCCACCTGGCTGATCGTGCCAGATGGCCCCTCCCGCAGCAGCTCTGGCCCCTCCGCCATGCAGCCTTGGTCGCAACTGTCGGTAGATTTGCCTTTGGATGGTGCATCCACCTTGCATCGTCAAAGGGGGTGGGATGTGTAGGTGGTGGGTGGCCAAACCCCACCAAGCCACTACTGGGAGATGGAAGCAGGAGGGGGAGATGCAACCTATAAAAAGAAGAAGCCTCCTCCCATATCATTCATCAGCTTCACCATCCCATCATCACATATATCTGGTTACTCATCCCTGGTAGTCATCCTATTTGAGTGGTATTTAGTGAGGCAGTTTTCCCCTATATTCAAGAGAGAATATTACGAGGGTTTTCTACTTGTAATAGTGAGGGAGTGTGTACCCACTTTTACCCCATAGTGATACTTCTATTTGCCCATGGTTTTTTACCCCTTATATTTGGGGGTTTTTCCACGTTACATCTACTGTCATTAATTTTTCTCCATTTTGCACGTTATTTTATCTCGTGATTACCACTACACCTGTGGGCCAATCATTTACGGTCCTAACAAGTGGTATCAGAGGCAAGGTTCTGGCCTTGTGTTGTTCACGTTTTCGGGTATTTATAATTCTAGTAAATTTGAGTATGCTCTGTGATTGATACTCCGATAGATCTGTCACATCAGAAAAAATTATTGAGATTATTAAATACACCATTTTGAAACAGAGGAGGTTTTGGAATAACGTCATGTCCATATGGCGGTGAAATTCGAGATCAAAAAATTCAACGGGAATAATTTTTCATTGTGGAAAATGAAGATGCAGGCAGTGTTGCGGAAGGATAATTTTCTAATGAAAATTGACGAAAAGCCGTCGGGTGTGACAGATGAAAAATGGAACGATATGGATGGGAATTCTATTTCCAACATTCATTTGGATATGGCAGACATGGTCCTATCAAGAATTGCAGAGAAAAAGACAGAAAAGGAAATATGGGATACTCTGACGAAGATATACGAGGCCAAGTCACTGCACAACAAAATTTTTCTGAAAAGAAAAATGTACACACTTTGGATAGCAGAGTCATCACCGGTGACCGGCCATATAATCAACCTGAATACCCTGTTCACTCAACTCACGAGATTGGGCTATAAAATTTTGGATACTGAACGTGGGGAGATTCTACTCCAGAGGTTTCCAGATTCGTAGGACCAACTCATCATCAAACTCACCAACAATATACTAATGGATATGCTGCTCTTTTATGATGTTGCATCCGCAGTTCTAGAAGAATAAAGTCGGTACAAGAACAAGGAGGACAGACAGACAACATCGCACCAAAAAGTGGCTCTGTCAATGGAGAAAAGAAGGATGACGGAGCGCGGTTCCAGTGGGATCCAAAATCATGGCAGGTCCTAACCATGGAGTAAGAAGAAGAATGTCACATATTACAATTGTGTCAAGAAGGGAAACATCGATAAGGATTGTTGGAATAAGAAGTGTGGTGAAATTAACTCTCAGGGGAATGTGGAGAATACTTCTGGAAAAGGAGATATACTAGTCGGTGAAGCGGCAACGACTATAGGAAGTAGTGAGCATCTCGACGATGCATGGATTATCGACTCAGGAGAAACATGGCACATGATGTCTCGACCGGAATGGTTTGACCAATATAAAACCATCCTGGAAGGACTTGTGTACCTGGGGAACGATCACACTCTGAAGATATTTGGAGTCGGTACCATCAAACTGAAGATGCATGAGGACATAATACGGACCGTCCAAGGAGTACGTCACGTGAAGGGTCTAAAGAATAACATATTGTCTTTGGTACAATTTGATGACATCGGATGAAAGTCTCGCACTGAGAATGGAGTGATGTGAATCATGAAGGGAGCGCTTTTGGTAATCTAAGGAGAGAATATCTCAAAGAACATGTACGTGATTATGGGTGAAACCTAAAAGGAGGCGGAGATAGTTGTCGAATCAACTATCTCAACGAAAAAATTGACGACGTTATAGAATCAGAACCTTGTCCATATGTCCAAACGAGGCCTGGAGATTCTTGCGGATTAGTAGTTTTTGCCCGGGCTGACAAAGTTATCCTTACCATTTTGTGAGCATTTTGT
This sequence comes from Viscum album, assembly GCA_963277665.1. Taxonomy (NCBI): domain Eukaryota; kingdom Viridiplantae; phylum Streptophyta; class Magnoliopsida; order Santalales; family Viscaceae; genus Viscum; species Viscum album. The sequence continues at coordinate 1,844,449,715 of OY728120.1, forward strand.
TTTGAGCAAGAAACACAGGTTAAAGTTCGGGACGTCAACAGCAAGAAGTCAGGAGATCTTGGAGTTGATTCATTCCGATTTTTGGCATGAAACGGTTATATCCTATGGAGGATCAAAGTAATTGGAATCATTCATTGATTTTTATATGAGGAGATGTTGGGTGTTCCCAATCAGGAGGAAGGCAGATGTTTTTGAAGTCTTCAAAACATTCAAAGCATGGAAGGAGCATGACTCTGGAAAAAAGATCAAGTGTCTGAGGACATAAAATGGTGGAGAATATACAAGCGAGGAATTTGATACTTTTCATCAACAAGAAGGGATCAATATACAGTTCACGGTGGTGTACACTCCTCAGCAGAATAGAGTGGTAGAACGGATAAACAAAACCTTGTTGGATAGAACATGGTCGATGCTGAAGACTGCAGGTATTTCCAAAAACGTTTTGGGTAGAAGAAGTGAATATCACTTGTTATGTGATCAACCGATCTCCTTCAATGGAGATTGAGATAAAGAGACTGATGGAGATGTGGAATGGTAAACCCACTGACTATTGTTGGTTACATACTTTTGGAAGTCCTATATGTGGAAGGTTTAATGACCATGAAATATCGAAGTTGGATTCAATATCGAGGAAATCTATCTTCATTGGGTATGATGATGGTGTGAAGGCGTGTCGCTTGTGGGATCCCACTGTCCACAAATTTATCATCACCAGATATGTCATTTTTGCAGAAGACAAGGTGAAAATGAAAACTGATCAAGATATGGAGAAGGAGAATACAGAAACTAAAACATTCAAAGTAGAGGAAAAATCCAAGGAAGAACTAGTTTCCACTTAGACATTACCAAAGCACTATGATCAAGTATGTCTTGAGTCTGGACCATGATGGTCAACTCGGGAGAAAAGAGAACCAGTATGGCACTCAGACTATGTCACTGAGAGAAATATTGCATACTTCTTATTGACGGATGATGGATATCCATCTTCTTTTGTGGAGGTGACCCGGAGTCCAGTTTTATCCTCATGGATGGCGGCGATGTAGGAGAAACATGAAACCCTGTACAGAAACAAGACTTGGGATCTTTTTCCATTACCTCGTGGAAGGAAGGCTATCGGTAAAAAATGGGTCCTTAAGATCATGTTGGATGAAAAGGACTAGGTGGAAATATATCATGCAACATTGGTGGTCAAAATATTTTCTCAGAAGGAAGGTATTGATTTCAATGAAATATTTTCTCCTATTGTTAGACTGAAGACTGTTCGATTAGTTCTAGCTATGTGTGCTACATACAGCTTACATCTAGAGTAGCTGTATGTAAAGACTTATTTTCTCCATGGTGATCTTGATGAAGAAATATATATACTCCAACCAGAAGGTTTTGTAGAATAAGGGAATGAGAACATGGTTATCATGTTGATAAAATCTTTGTACAGTCTCTAACAGGCGCCGAGGTGTTGGTACAAGAGATCTGATTCCGATATCGTGAGCCTTGGATACAAAAGACTTCATTTAGATCCTTGTTCATATTTCAGGGGTTCGGATGGTAATGATTTCATCATTCTTCTGTTGTATGTGGATGACTTGTTGGTTGCAGGCCCCAGCATTGATCAGATCCAGGAGACGAAGGCACAGTTGGCTAGGGAGATTGATATGAAGGTCTTGGGACTAGCAAACAAGATTTTGGGGATGCCTATTTACCGAGACAGGAATAATAGGAAGATTTGGCTATCACATAAGAGTTATTTATAGAGAGTCTTGAAACACATCAACATGGAATAATGTAAGCCAATATCTACCCCTCTTCCCATTAATTTCAAGTTATACTTTACGATGAGTCCTAGTAGTGAAACAGAGAGGAATGAGATATCTCAAGTACCGTATGCATCTGCAATGGGTTGTCTAATGTTCGCTATGGTTTGTACTAGACATGACATTGGACATGCAGTGGGAGCAGTTAGTCAGTACATAGAGAATCCAGGATGGGAGCATTGGAGAACAGTGAAGAGGATCTTGAGATATATCAAGGAGACCTCAAATGTTGCATTATGTCATAAAGGATCCGATTTTACTCTCAGAGGATATGTTGATTCAGATTTTGCAGGAAATTCTGACTAGAGGAAATCCACTACTGTTTATGTGTTTACTCTTTCAGTAGGTGCTGTGAGCTGGATTTCAATGTTACAGTCAGTTGTGGCTTTATCCATGACAGAGGTGGAGTATATGGCAGCTACACAGGCTTGCAAAGAGGTTATTTGTATGAGAAGGTTGTTGGAGGAGCTTAGACACAGAAAGGATAAAATTCCATTGTTTTGTGACAGTCATAGTTCCTTGCACATTTCAAGGAATCCATATTTTCATTCCATGAAGAAACACAATGGGGTACAATATCACTTTTTCCGAGATGGGGTGGAGGAAGAAAGTGTGGATATGCAGAAGATTTATACTAAACAAAATATGGCAGATTTCCTGAAGAAGGCAATTAACTCTGATAAGTTCAGATGGTGCAGATCCTTGAGCGGCCTTGTAGATACTTGAGCAGCATGTTTGGTAGATGGAAAGGATGTGGAGATGTGATGGGTTCTCAATCAAATATCCAAGTGGGATATGTGTCGACAGATTTTCCTTTGGATGGTGCCACCCCTTGCTTCGTCAAAGGGGGTGGGCTGGGAAGGTAGTGGGTGGAAAAACCCCACGAAGCCTCCAGTGGGAGAAGGAAGCATGTGGGGGGAGATGTAGCCTATAAAAGGCAAGAGCCTCCTCCCATATCTTTCATTAGCTTCTCCATCCCATCATCACTTGTATCTAGTTTCTCATCATCGGTAATCATCCTATTCGAGTGGTATTTAGTGAAGTAGTTTTCCCCTTTATTGAAGAGAGAATATTATGAGGGTTTTCTCTTTGTAATAGTGAGGGAGTGTGTACCGACTTTTACCCCATAGTGATCCTTCTATTTGCCCGTGGTTTTTTACCCCTTCAATTTGGGGGTTTTTCCACGTTACATCTGGTGTCATTTATTTTTTCGCATTTTTCACTTTATTTTATCTCGTGATTATCGCTGCACCGGTGGGCCAATCATTTACCATCCTAACAGCAACTGCTTCCACCCGAGTCAGTTTTCGACATCCATGGTTGACCCGCCACCATCTCTATCTTCGACAGCTAGCTGAGCAACTGATTTTACCTCTATTGCAGGTTCTACCGTATCATGACGTTGTGCGGGTTGCCTCACATAATGCCAAAGACTCTACTATGCACCTAGCCCAGATCTCGGTCGTATGGTTCCTTTCCAGCCAGCCCTATTTTCGGTGAAACTTCTAGGTAATCACAGCTACCTCCTTTAGTTCAATTTGACCCGATTCTCTTTAATGTGTGTCGGGGCAGGTCAACTGATCCGGAAACACACTTGGGCGGGCCTGTCCAGCCAAATATACCTTTGCACAGGGTCTATACATCCTATATTGGGCATTTGTGGGTTCGGTCTAACCCGAAAAAGCCATGTTTAGGTTTTCGGTGCCAGATTAATTTTCAATATAATGAAAAAATAAATAATTAAATTAATTAAATTTTTGGTTGTTAATTAAATTAATTAAATAATATTATTTGATTTGAAATTCTAATTTTATTTTAAGGGTAAAAATTAATTTATTTTCTATACTAAATAAAATTAGTTAATTTATTTATTTTTTGGGTTTTAAAATTAAATTTATTAATGGGACCGAACGATAAGAAATTATTGAATTAAAATAGCAATGAATTTTAATTCAATAAAATTCCATCGAAAATTATTTTAAAGAAAGTTTAATTTTTATTTCTGAATTTAATGTAAATAAGTGATTTAAAGCATATTAAACAGGTTATGATCCATGAATCGACCAATACATGTTTGGTGCATATTCTTTTATTCAATTAATTTATTGTAATGGATCATAATAATTAATTTTATTTAACAGTGCTCTTCAAGTCGTATTAGTCATTATATGTATAAGGGAATGTGTGGCTATTCTCTGAGTTGTAGTTTTACTCTCGATACTCCCTCGCGTACATGTCAGTACAATTGTATAACAATGAGATAAGGAATGACGCACATCATACCAAGTTATGGTGATGCATCAAAGTGGAGTTCGATGCATTGGATGTGTAGACATTCTAATTCGAGTCGCAAACGACGCATATCAAGTTATTTCCCCTAGGGTCATGGTTGATTCATTTTTTATTCAATGGATAAACCTATAGTATTGACTCGTTATCACATCATCATTTTATTTTTGTACGGTTTTTTTGAATGTGTACTTAAAATGTGATCACATAGAATAATAAACAAGCATTCAAGATAAAATGAACATGTGATGCAATGTTTTTTTTCTATTTCTTGCATGTTCCTTGTTAGTTTGATCACATATTATGTCATAAAAAGATATAAAATTATTTCTTCCATCACATAAAAATATAAAACCCCCAAAAAGATATTAATCCATAACTTTCTTTTATCATTCGACATTGAACAAAACCAAGTGTTCATGATGCTCTTTATCCCAAAGCTGAGAGTCCCTCTTATTATCGGGAAGTTCTTACAAGATTAGTGGTTTGAATTAAATAAAGTGGTTGAAAGAATTAGAAATAGTTAACTTACTATAATTTTAGAGGAAATCATTGATTAAATCATGTTATGATTATAGAAGCTGTGACTTCACTCAACAAATCAAAGAACTGCAAGTTAATGTGGTTCCCTATCCAAACGCATACTTTAAACCCTCAAAGTAGCATCGTAGACAAATATTATAGACTATTAGAGTAGGATTATGAATCCTTTCCCTGAGAATACTCAAGATAAAGGGTATTCTGATTCTACTACAGAGGTTCCTGGAATTCGATAAAATAGTGGGAAACATTTAATGATTTACATTATTAGTAAAAATGTCTCAATTGGTAATCATGATAAATGTACAAAACTGCTGGTTTTTTGTAGAAAAATGGCATGTTATACCACAATAAATACATCGATAAAAAATGGAAAAAGTAAATATCTTCACTAGAATGAGTATCTAATAGTAGTACAAACGTTTGCACAAAATACTACGGTTTTGGAATCTCAAGGTGCTAGTGCCCCTATACCTGTTAAGATGACTCAACAAGAGAGGGTGTAAAATTTCTTACAGGAAACTCATGTACAGATCATATGATTCTTATGTCATTATGCATTCATCAACGTCTGATGTTAGTAGTGGTCAATACATCAACAATGATGATATAACATTTAGTCTCATATCAAAATAGTTTATGAGGAAAAAGTGAAGCAAAAAAGATAATGAGATGATAACATTGAATATGTGTAAATTGGAAGGCAGATCATGATATATCATGCTATCCCATTCTTACACCAAATTACTCTAGTCTTGTTTTAGGTTAAAAAATGGACATTATAGAGTAAAAACTTGATTACCTATTTAGGTATGGTTCGTCAGTTAAATAAAAACAAAAAAATTATAGATTTATCTCTAATTATTATGGAATACATATTAAAAGGAAATGTGAAAAGGTCCAATAGAAAGTAACACCAAAGGTACATCCACAACAGATTTCAATGAAAGCGGTATTAATAGGAGGTTATTAGATTTGAATGTTATGAAATAAAACCATGGAAGTTTAATCACAATTAACTGAATTTGAGAAGAAATTTATCACTTCTTATTCAGGTATATACATTAATGAAAAATTAATGTTTCAATCATAATTCTTGGGTATTCAATACAATATTCTAATCACATGTGTGTATTAAAATATATATCAAAGTGAGTATAGAAACATTAGTATAAGTAAGTATTATTCTCCTGGAGATAGAGAAAGGGTGATTCATAAAACAAAAGTGATTAGTATACAACTTCTATATTTCCAAGTGAATTATTCTTGTAGAACTATTATTGATTATAACTATAAAATTTATCACACTTGTCCTTTGGACACAAGGAGACAATATTCCAGGTTTAGTAATGAATTTTGTTTTTGGTGTCTAATACACAACCAATAGTTTAATAATACTTCAATCATAGGAAATTCACGATGAACATAAAATGTAATAATTTTATACCCAGTTGTGGCCGTATAATTCAATTTCATGTAAGAATAAAAGTAGACATCAAGTATATAACTTTTTGGGTATTTAGTCTCAGAAAATATAAACACCCTTGGAGTTATTAAAGACTCACTACTACAAATATGCCTTTTATCAGTGCTAAAAATGGCCTTTAATAGTGCTAGAAAAGTTTGGTTAATGCCGGTAAAGATAAAGGGTGGGTCCCCTTTATCAACACTCCAAAAAATGCTGATAAAGACCCCTTTTATCAGCGCTAAAAAAAGCACTGATAAAAGATGTTTTTTATCAGCGCTAAAAAAAGTGATGATTAAAGGGTCCTTTATCATCAATTTCTTTTTAGGGCTGATAAAAGACCCATTTTATCAGCTCTTTTTTTAGCGCTGATAAAAGAAAAAAAATAATTGTTTTTTTTTTAAAATTAAAAAAATTAAAAAAATTAAAAAAATCCCACCAATTGGGGGGGATTTTATAGCGCTTGAGCCCCCGTTTTAACAGCGCTTTCTAGACCCTAAAGCGCCCACCCGCACCACCCCCCCTGCACCCTATATCAGCGCTACACCCACCCCCTTTGTCAGAGGTAGCTCCCAAATCCACCCCCATGCGCGTGCCCTTGCCTCCACCAAGATTTGATCTCGAGACCTCCCCCTTGAGGGCCTAAAGCCATTACCACACTGCCATATTGATGTTTTCTCCAGTTAATGACATATCTATTTATATATATATTTATATTTATATTTATTCATATATTAATATATAGTTATATTAATATATATATTTATAGTGATATTAATATATATATTTATAGTTATATCAATATATATAAGTAGTTATATTAATATATTTATATAGTTAGATTAATATATAGGTATATATATATTTATATATTGGTATTTTAAATAAAATGGATATTAGTTATTATTTAGATAAATCTAATATATTTTATATATAAATGGTATATAAATATTTATTATTAGAAACTCAATGTGACCATTTGAATGAGACTTCAGGACCCCTGTATGTCAAGTTATATTTTCATTGTTCCTAAAGGCTTCCCATGGATGATAAGCTTCTAGTGGATGATAATTTCTAAGGCGGGAGGTTGTAATGACCCGTGTTTTCAATACAAGGTATAATTCCATGGTAAATTGAAATTTTGGCATTTAGTGGATTTTCCATTATTTTAACTGATCTTCAAAACATAATATGTAGTTATATTAATATATATATAGTTATATTAATATATTTATATTATATATATATATATATATTAATATATATATAGTTAAATTAATATATATATTTATAGTGATATTAATATATATATTTATAGTTATATCAATATATATATATAGTTATATTAATATATATATATAGTTAGATTAATATATAGGCATATAAATAACTATATATTGGAATTTTAAATAAAATTTATATTATTTATTATTTATATAAAGCAAATATATTTTATATATAAATATATTTTATTATTTATATTTATAATTTAATTTTTATGTGTGAATATATAAAAAATATGTATATATTGTTATATATTTGATTATAAATAGCAGTGAATTATAATAAACGATAAAATTTCAAAGACATAATATCAATATTAATATAATAAATTGAAATAAATTCAGTCCCAACAAAAAAAGTCAATAATACACTCTTAAACGATGCTGAAAAGACACAGAATGTTAAAAAATTGGAGTATCCTGACTAAAAATGGAGTTTTGTAGGTTGTTTGGGAATTTTTGGCCTCGAAAAAAACTTGTCCGGGGTTCCACCCAGTCATAGTGGTGTGGATCTCGTCACAGGCTTCGATTTGATATGTGGTAGAGCTCAAATGGACAACCAGATCAAAAGTTATGGCCGTTTGAAGTTTTAGTTTCGTTTTCATCATATTTTGGATCTTTTTTAAATTTTTTAATTTTTTTAGTCTTCAAATTGTTATTAAATGACTATTACTCCATAATAATTAGAAAAATACTAACTAAAAAAATATTTTTTTAATTTTTTAATAAGACATTTTCACTAAATGTCATATATATTAAGTGTAACTGTATATTTATAGTTATCGAAAATATATTTAAAATAATATTTAAAAAATATATATTATATTTATATCAATATAACTATATATATATTTAAATATTAGTACATTTTGTTAATGATTTTTTTGTTAGTCGACCCTTTATCAGTGCTTTTAAATAAAGCGCTGATAAAGACCCCCCATTATCAGCGCTACTTAAAAAAGCACTAATAAAGGGTTACCCTTTAACAGCACTAAAAAAAGCACTGTTAAAGGGGGTACCTTTATCACTGCTAAAAAATGCACTGATAAAGGGGTACTTTTATCAGCACTTTTTTTAGCGTGGATAAAGGTACCCCCCTTTATCAGCGCTTTTTCTTTAGCACTGATAAAGGGTGGCGCTGGCCTTGCCCCGTTTTGTGGTAGTGTCTTTAGTTTGTACAACTGGGAAATATCCCTATACCCACAGTTTGAAACCATTGAAGCTTAAGGAGTCGGTATATATGTGAGCTCTATCCATGGTTTGAAAAATTCTATACCCATTTTTATGAAATGTGGGAATGGGTGCATGGGAAATTTTCCACCATGTCAATAACCCTATGCCCATAGTTCTCAAACCGTCACTGCAGGATTTAAAAAAATACCACATTCGGATTCAAACCCTTGACTACCTCTTCATAACGGATGAACCTAACCACTACCCCACATATGATTATGTGTATATAAATATATATTTACTTATATAAATTTTTATAAACCGTGGATATAGGTAGAAAACTGTGGGTATAGGTTTTCCTAGAGAATTATTTTTTTCTTGTGTGAAATTTCTTCCCCACCCCTCAACTACACAGGAAATCTATACCCATGATTTTTGAAAACCATGGGTATAACTTATTAATCAGATCATATACCAATGTTTTTGGGGAAAAATGGGTATAATTTGGACATATACCCATGGTTTTTAGGAGAATCATGTGTATAGGTCTTGAACCGAACCCTATACCCATGATTTTTGAAAAATAGTCGGTATTAGTCCTAAACTAATCCCTATAACCATGATTTTTGTAAAACTATTGGTATATGGTAATTTTACAATTATATTGGGAATATAAACCTATAGATATAAATGGTATTCCCCAAATATATTGGATTTAGTTAAACAAGTGAGGGTGAACTATTCCAAGGGTAAGATAGTGGTAAATATACTTCATTAGATTACTTTAAGTCATTAAGGAATAATAAAGTGATTTCTGATATAAAAATTGTTTTAAGATATGAGTTTCTTCGGGCCAACATGCCTAAGAATATGTTGACCAAGTTTTAATCAATCAAAATCATGTTGCATGGAGTAATTCTTAAACATACATTACCTTATCTACATCACGACATTGATGTTAATGAGGATGATCGATTATGAAGTCTTACATGTTAATAATGATCAAAAAAATGTAGCATGGAGTAATTCATAAATGCACATTTTATAAATAAATGTTATGATGTAAGTATTATCAATGATGGAACTTGCAGAAATTTCCATTATATTTCATGACGTGCTTTGCAAAAAATGGAAATTTCCCTATAACGACATGCCAACTACAATGACTAATGGATATCATAACATTTGTATTATGATGGAAATCCATAATTTCATAAGAATATGTGTTTAGATGCAAAGTGTTTATTTGTACATAAAAAAATTGTATAAAGAAAAAAACATTGTTCATATAAACTAATAATCCTAAAATATTCATAAGTTATTCCATAATTCCCTACGATAGAAAAGTGGTTTTCAAGGGGTAGTCTACATTTCTATATGATTCACATATCTACCAAAGATAGTGGGAAATATATTGACTTGGGTTTTTTCAATTTCAAGGATTCAAATGTAGTTTTCATAGGAAATAGTTCCACAAGTTCATGTGGAACATGAATATTCCAAACACAAATACTGTGTAGGAAGGTAAAAACCCATGGTGATGGTTTTGAGTTCATAGTGGGTGGTGATAAATTATTCAATGAGAATAATAATAACTACAAGTATGAATTATAGGGAAATTAGCTAAGATTGACAAGACCAATTAAAATAAAATATTGGATTCCATGTATCAAAATGTAATGGGGATTTTGAATTTTAAATATTGCGGTGGGAATTCAAATGAGATTATACATTGATGATATATTTGTAGTACCAATAAGGCCTAATCATTTATACCTAGTTTTTAAGCATAAATACATTATAATTTTACTTATCATTGTTAATTTCTGTTATCAAATTATATTGGGAATTAGATGTTATAACCACCGAACATGGAAGGTGTCTATACGAAGCAACTAGAAAGGGATGGTTATATCACAAAATGCTAGTAATAGTTATAAGTGACTAATTTATGGTTTAGAATTAATGTAAGAAACTTGATCATAGAATACTCTTTTATAATAAATGGATTCCATTTTTCTACTTGAGGTTAGTGTGAGCGCCATTGTTTACCACGTAAAATATTTTTGGAACCATTTGGAAAAAAAATATTTGTCTTAGTGTTAGTTAAGATCAGGATAAATTTAATCCTATAGTGATTGACTTAAAGTAGAAATCTATTTTTTATGGAATAAGATCTACTGAGGTAGATCCAATGGTTGCTTCGACCTAGTCAATTGTACATATCATGACATGGTATTGAAAATTATAATTTGGATAAATTCAATAGAAGAATTGTTTTAACTGCACATGGAATGCATCTCTGTAGAGACATGTTCGGGATATGAGATGAGATTATCATGGTGGGTTTAAATCCATACGCTTTAGCGATGGATTAATCACATATTCCGTGATAGGTACATGTACTTATATTACCAGTATATACTTTGTAGTTGGAAAATATCAGTTATACCCAGGAGCACTATAAGTTTAGCAGTCAGAACAATCCATTTTTACTTCAGAAAAAAAAGGATATTTACATGGTAAGTGGGTAAGAAAGGATACTAGTATGAAAGGGGCACAAACAAGTCTTCCTTATATCCATGTTATATAGTATCACATTAATTCTATATGTTATGAGTAATAAAATATCATATAAACCGTTGGTATCAATATCGAAAAATTAGGTGTATGTTACAACATTTGAGGTAGCTGTGAAGTAGTTAAAAGAAATGATTTGTTCTAGTTCTTGGAATCACACATATTAGGTAAAGAATTATCAAAATATAAATTTCGATATTGATAAAAGATAAGATGTCAAGTTATGAAAGTGGACAGAATGGATATACACAGAGATGCCATATCATGTGATGATTTACTCAAGGCGATGAGCTCTCATATAGCACAATCACCACATAGTGGAATTGTGGGAGGCCCATAAGCTAAAGATGTGACTTAGCAGAAACATGATATTTATCATGGAAGAGATAAAAAGTTGGTTATCAAGTTGGATCTTGTGGAAGTGGGAGGGCTAAAATAGTGGGTTCCCTGTACCCAAATATACAGTGCTATGGATTACCATATTTAATAAACAATTAGATATACATGATGCATTCTTACAATTATACTGTGGACTTTTCAATGTTCACTATTGATAATGTAATTTCCATAGATTAATTGTCATATCAAAGGGTTATTTAAGATCTCAGGATATAATGAGAACCTCTAGATACCCTAACAATAAACGTAAACAATGGTCCTATGTCCTAGATATAACATACTGATTGGGCACAATAGATGTTTGATTATTTGGTGCTGGAGTCTCACAAGCATTGGGACATATTCTGATGAAGTTCACACATGGTGATCAGTAGTAGTGAGATCATGATGAAAATCTCTCTAATAGAGTACACTAAATGTTTTGGGTGTCATTGGTGGTTTTTATCTACAATGATGTGAAAAGGTCTCCCTAATTGAGATTATTACCAATGTGGGCCATTTTATCATGTATATTGATACCAAAAAAACCATTATAATGAAATCATGGTTAGGTACCTTGTGTTAGTTCCGTCATTGATGGTATGATATTGGTTGAATGGACAAGAAAGGATTTTTTTCTTCCAGGTTAGGGAAGGAATATATATCAGGCCTGGATGATCAAGATTCTAGTACCTTTATATGTACATGGCCATGGTAATTGAGGGTAAAACTTTCCTTTTAGATCAACAAACAATAATTAATGAAATGATGGTGACACGGGTGTGTGTCCTTCTTTATGATATATTAAAGACAAAGACATTATATTACAAAGTGTGTGTTCATAGGTTGGTTTTCGATGTTGTGACATTTCTTATGTATTTAAGGGACATGATGGTTTTCTAGATGCAAACCTTAGTCTATGAATAGTATTCACTGCTATCAAGATAAGGGAATAGAGGGTCACACACAATAGTACATTCAAGAATTGGGCATATCTAGTTGAATAGGTATATTAGACATGGTGGGTCCCACCACTAGAGTAAGGGATGTGTCTTAGGATAAACAAACAACTAGGAATGAGAAATTCATATTATTATATATGATAATAATTGGAAATGAATTTATTTATTAAATTCATTTACATGTTTTAAATTAAATACTTGAAAATATTAATTGAATGAATATTAGTTTAAAATATTCAAGGATCATTTAATATTTTCATGAATGATGAGACAAGTTAATCGATCAATTATTATCATGTAATATGTTTATTATAATACACGAAATCGATAATAATATTTATGACTCTATAGAACAGTCATAATATGTGGTTAATAGTGTTTTAATTATTTTGGAGCCAGGAAGGAAATAACGAATAATCTCTTAACACCCTATAAATAGAGAAGGAGAGGTATTTTTCATATGATATTCACCACCTCCCTCTCTACACTTATCTCTACCACTTCTAGAGGGAGTTCCTCTACATTAAAGAGCTTGAATCAATCTCTCTCTTATGCATCACAAGTAAGGTGATACAGTGATCATCAGACCATTGAAGGCGTCGTAGGATCTCTGAGCTAGGACCCAGTTTTTGAAGATCAACACTCCAGTATATTCTTGAAGAATTTTTGATGATCTATAATAATTCGACTTTTTATTCTTTAAGAAGTGATCTCAAATGATGATCATATTCTAAACATAGCTTTAGATCTAAACCATGTATTTATGGTTTCCATTTTTTGTTTGTCATCATCACATGATATCCTCAGCTTATATTTGGTAGTGATTCTCTGACGTCGAGGATTGGATTTCAATCAACAAAAAAATTTAAAATCCCATTTTTAGGAATGCACTGTGTGCCCCATACCTTCAAAATCAACTATTTTATGATCATGGAGATGGTAGGTCGTACGCACAAATGGGTAACATTTCAGTTTTTCAATGATCATTAGAGAAAGGTGGTAAGTAATATTTTATGCTTACATTTTTTATAATATCATATATACCATATTATTTTGTAAAATATAATTATACATATTTTTCATGTGGTATGGTGATGAAAAGAGATAATCACATCACTTTGTGAAGGCGGTTGTACACTTGTACACGAACAACTTTATCATTTTTTAGTGAGAAAAAAGGTAAGAACTAAATTGATATATTATCTTTTTAGAAGAGTAATTATGTATTTAATGTCGTAATTATGTTACATTCATTCCATATATTCAATTAATTTATCCTTATTACAATTCATGTATAGCGTAAGTGGAAATGAATCACATCGTTTTGTGAGGTGGTAGTCTTCCATACAGATGAGCGATGTTATCTTATCCCTTATGGAATAGAAATTAAAAACAATTATATATGATATAATGAATCCAAAGGTATAATTATGTTATTAATATCATATATACACTTCATATCCATTATAACACTAAACTATTAGTGGTGGTAATGGAAAAACTTATGACATCAGTTCACTAGGCTGTAGTCCGTCATTCACACGAACAATGGATTTTATCCCATTTGATAGAAGTGGAGATATTTGTATATAATTATTATAAAATAAAATGTATAATTATAAATAAGGTACTGATTATTTTATATCATCACGTTTTAATTATAATTGAAGGATGTTGAGGAATAAATAAAATAAAAATGCTCATTAAATAATGTTACCTCTTCTTCTTGTAACCTCCTTAGGAATTCACTAAAAGACATCCTATGTTGTATTTCTGTCTTGAACCGTCTCAGGGGGGCCCATGCTATGACTCCCCAATCCCACCTCCAATAGGTCAGGGGCTGGTGACTGGCACCGAGTAGGCATGCCACTAACATAGGGGGCATTCCCTAAGTACATGTGCACACACACAAACCACTCCAAGTCCACAAATGCTGAAATGTAATAACCACCAAGGAAAAAAATTCATTCATACAACTAAACCCAAACAATAGAGTACAATGAAAAGTAAAGTGAGGAAAGAAAACTGGTCCAGATTATAAGCCCACAAAAAACAAGAGTCTACAAACTACAAAGTCCAACATGTAAGAAAGAAAGAGGTATTGGGACTGCTAATCGTAGCCGTAGGAACACCTCATCCTGAAAGGAACTCAGAATGCTTAGTCAGGTCTAGGTCTACCCTAGAATCTATCAAAAGGTCGCTCGTTTACACAAGACATGACACATGCGAGCAAAGCCCATGCAGGGGTGAGTATAAAAATACTCAGTAGGAGACCCCAAAAACCACAAAGAAATAGACAAAGTAAAGGTACAATCATCTCTATATAGTAGATGTCTACAGAACATATAGAAAGAGAAATACATCCATATATACTCAAAACACATACCCGTAGTCTAGAGACAAGTCACATGACCGCATACCCATGCTATGGATTCAGTTATATAATTCCACAATGCACTCATCTAGTAGAACTCACTCCATGTGTCTGATAGCTTTGATGACGTTATTTCAAGAAGTACCATTCATCAGGAAAAGCCATGAGTGAGAGAGAGATGCACTGATAGATCTGAAGGGAGCACAGATACACTCATTCTGGAGGAACACACTCGTGAGAGGGGAAAGATAATGATACATGGATGAGGATCACTAACAAGTCCTTGGAGAATATCGCAACTCATATGGATTCCACCTACTAAGTAGAGGATCAATGTCCTATAGGATTGGTCCTGTCGATACCTAACTCTAACTAGGGTCAAAAATGGATAGAGGATCTAGTTCCAGGCCTCTCAGAGGGATACCTGACTCTATATTGAAATGTAATACTGATGGAATCATACTACTATGGATGGAAATGATACCTGACCTTTAGGGGAACAAAAAACGGGGGCACTAACCCAAACAAAACATATCCAAGGAATGGTGGAAAAGAGGATCCATCCATGTACTGAGAAGTATAAAGCATGTAGAAGGGTCACACACTGTTTCCTATAACCCTGGGTATTTTCCATGTACAAAATCTCGTGTCATAAGGCTTTTCATGTAGAATAGGGTATACCCGGAATGTAATATAACGACACACGGTGTTCCACTGTCTAGGGAATAATCTATGTATACTGGACATGTTCCCACACACAGCTTCAACCCGTGTGTCCCAGACCGTTTACTAGTACACGGGGTTGTCTACATATTCGTTCGTGTCTAGCCATGCGGTGGAGTACATGATGTGTACTCTACCTTGTGTCTGTGTATCACTTTATATACATGCTGAGTCCGCGTAAGGACCCACACATTGTGTGATGATGGTCACATGCCTTGTTAGTGCTTCCCGTCACCTGGAACTCCAGCCGTCGTTGGGTGGGTTCCACATTCCATTCCTCCCCAGGAGCACGCCATGTTCTTCACCACGTGTAGTGTGGAAACCCTAGCTGCTACCAGGCCAGTCCCACACTGTGTGTTCATTAGAGAACACGCCATGTTCTTCAGAAAATTCAAGAACACGAAGCTCTTCATCTGGTGCTTCAGGTGATGATCCAAATTTTGATATGGCTGTCTAATCACCAAAAAACTCAAGAACCAAGATTTCCCTGCCATTCCATTGATGTTTCAGGAGGATTTTCACATTTGATTGGCCCCAAAACCTCATTTCGGTCCGCCCATGTGAAGAATGGACAAAGAATGATTTCTATTGAACCGAGCCAATTCGTCGTCTGCCATCGCTGTCACACCTCCGATAGGTCGTTGCGATGTTCGATCTCTAATTTGGGATTGTTTCATTGTGAACTAGTTCCACAATTATCCATTGTTCGTTACCCTATAAAGAACACGAAGAATTTAAGGAAAAGGGGAAATAAATCCAATAAACAAAAGATGAATGCACCTCTGCTGTCATTTGTCACAGAGTCGATCCACTCCCATTAGTAGTCTTAACAGCGAATCAAAACGATATTCCAATAATTTTCTTCAAATCAATTCCCAAATAAAAACCCTAAAAGATATTATAAATAACACCCACCTGAAAGAACACATGATTCGAAGATCAACCTATTTATGGTTTGATCTGTGTTCAATGATTAATCAAAGAACAGATAAAAAATAAATCAAAATAACAAACCCCTACCTTGAATTGATTTAAGAATGATCTTCATGTTCCATTAGTTGGAGAGGTTCCATCGAATCTGAGGTGCATCGATCAATTGATCCATCATCATTCGTTGTCATGAGGTTTCTCCTAGGGGTCTCCTCTCCATGCCTATATAGAATTGCAGGGTTATGTGGATAACCCTGTAGATTCCCATAACAACATATTTAAAATCTCCCATCACCACATTATGGAAGAGTTTTTAAAATAAAATAAATTATTTACTTATTTTATTTCCATTAAAATGTCTAAAAACTAAATTTTGCAGCCAACCTGTGCTTGTTGATTTTAAGCCACTCTGAAGTTAAATTCACTACATTGAATGCAATGTTTCCCTCATATTTCTTATCTGAACATCCATTTAGATGTTATTTCACTTTTTTAGAAAACGGATCATGCTCCCAATTTAGAGTTTAAATTTATTTCAAACATTTATTCCAAGCACCCTGGGCCTCAGAATCACGCACCATCACAAACCCTGGTCTCGAAATAATTTAATATAATATTTAAAAATAATACACAGAAAATCCATGACATTATATTCTCCCCATCATAGATCTTCACATCCAGAAAAGCCAAAGAAAAGGACTACTGAAAAAGATGATGGTATTGTGCATGAATCTGAGCCTCCCACTCCCATGTGCTCTACTGAAGATTCTCATGCTGCCACAGGACACAGACTATGGGAATCTCTCACCTACGAAGGATCCCCTCTGATTGATCCTCGATCTCTACTAGGTACTCTATGAAGGTCGCTCCATACTTGATGTCTAGCTCACCCCAGTCGATGGTGTACGATTGGTCAAGCACGTACCTCCTCAGCTATGACACATGGAAGACATCATGTACCCAGTGAAACTACAGTGGTAGAGCCAGGAAATACGCCACCTCACCAACTCTGTGTAGTATCTAAAAAGGGTTGATGAACCCCAAAGAAAAATTTCCACCCCTACAAAATCTCTACAACCCTCGTTGAGGTGAGACTCGAAGGAATACATTGTACCACTCCTTGAACTACAAAGGTCTCCATCATCTTTCAGCATAAGACTTATTTCTGATCTATGTAGTCTTCATATACTCTTGGATGACATGCACCTTCTTAGTAGTAGATTGCACCAACTCTAGAACCATGAGTGTTGACCCTCCGAGGTCAATCCAGTAGAGTGGTGTCCGGAAGGGTCGTCCATATAAATCCTCAAACAATTCCATACCGATGGTGGATTTGTAGCTATTTTTTAACGCGAACTACACTAGTGGTTGATGGTCCTCCCAATTGCAACCAAAATCCAAGATATAAGCCCATAATATATCCTACAGAACCTGAATGGTCCTCCCCGTATAACAATGTATCTATGGATGGAACATTGTACTCAGGCATAGCAGAGTCCCAAACACCTCATGCAATCCCTTCCACAACTGGGATGTGAAACAAGCATTGCGATCTGAGACTATGGTCGAACGTATTCCATGAAGCCGAACTATCTCTTGCACATAGAAGAATCCCATGATCTCTACAGAACTATGCCCCCTGATAGCTAGGAAGTGGGCCGCCTTAGTGGGTCGGTCAATGATCACCTAGAAGGAATAATGTCGATTGGAAATTTGTGGTAATCCAGTCATGAAGTCCATCGATATTCCCTATCACTTACACTTTGACACTTCCATGGGTGAGATAACCCTGCTGGAACCTAGTGCTCAGCCTTCACCTGCTGGCTCATAAGGCATCAAGAAATAAACTCTGCTACTGCCATCTTCATACCCATTAACCAAAACTAACACCAGAGCTCTTGGTACATTTTTTCTACTCCAGGATATACCAACAATGGGATGTATGAAAATCCATTAGAACCTCCTCTTGCAACACCAATGGTACAACTGTGAATCATCTTAAAAGGGCTACGTGCTCCCCACCTTGAGAATATCCATCAGCAGCATATCCTATGGACAACTGAACACGTAATGTCTCATAGTCAACATCCTCTAACTATGCCTCCATGAATCACCGTTAGAGTGGATGGGTGACAACCATCAACTAGAGATAAGATGCATCATCTCCATCCAAAAAGGATAACTAAAGCGAGGTAAAATATTCTGAGTCCTCGCTCAACAGTTGCGAACTCGATCTTCTGCTGAGAGCATCTGCTACAATATTCCCCTTCCCAGGAGTAAAGACGATATTGAGGTCATAATCCTATAGGAATTCCAGCCATCTCCTTTACTACAGATTCAGATCCTCTTACGAGAATATGTACTTTAGGCGCTTGTGGTCAGAGTAGACGATAAACCGTTCACCCATCAGGTAGTGTCTCCACATCATCAATACAAATACTACCACTGCCAATGCATGATCATGGGTCGCATAGTTATGTTCATGCACCCTTAGATGGCATGAACCATAACCAATCACCACCTACCTCTTCATCAGGACACAGCCAAGCCGGGTACCTGATGTGTCGTAGAAAAATACGTACTTGACATCCCTCATTTAGAAATCTCAAGATTGTTGTGCTTGTCAAACTCCGCCTCAACTATTGAAAAGCCTGCTATAACTTCTTCATCCATGAGAAAGGATACCTCTTTTGGGTGAAGGATGTCATCAGTTCAGATAGCTGGGAGAAATCACTGATAAATCTTCAATAGTATCCTACCATCGTAAGGAAGATATGCACCTTTTTCGCACTCCGGGGTGGATCCTATGCTAGCACTGCCTCGACCATGGCTGGGTCCATTACTACTCCATTTTATGAAATAATATGTCCCCGAAAGTTGACCTCATATATATAGAACTGGAACATTGAGATCTACCCATAAAGATGGAGCTCTCATAGTACGTCTATAACCATCTGTAGGTGTCTCTCTTGCTCCTCCTTTGACATAGAGTACACAAGGATGTCATCAATGAATACCACTATGAACCGGTCTAGGAACGACTGGAAGACCAGGTTTATAAGTCCAATGAAGACTGCAGGGGATTTTATCATTCCAAAAGGCATCACCAAGTACTCGTAGTGACCGTAGTAGCATCTAAAATCCATCTTTGGTATATCCTCTTCCCGTACTCGTAACTAGTGGTAACCAAATTGAAGGTCATCCTTCGAGAACCACAGGTCCCAATTGAGCTGATCAAAGAGGTAATCAATCCTTAGTAATAGATACTTGTTCTTCACCATCACCAGATTCAGGCATAAGTAATCCATTCACAACCTCAAACTCCCCTCTACCGTCTTGGAAAACAAAACTGAGGCTACCTAGGGTGAAACACTGGGTCTTATGAATCCCATACTCTGAAAATCCTCCACCTGCACCCTTCTCTTGCGATGCTCTAAAAGAACCATTCGGTACACTGGTGGGGATATCAGTTTCATCCCAGGGTGTAAGTCGATGCAGAAGTTAACCTCTCGATAGGGTGTTAATATTGGAACATATTATAGAAAGATGTCCTCGTACTCCTCCACTACTACTGGGAACTGGAAGCTCACAACATCTGCTACTCTATGGTAAGTCTAGCCAATTCACGAGTGATCGGGTTGTACCCTCCTATTCATGACCCCATTCTGTGCTTCCTAGGTTTCCCTTCCGCTAATAAAAGAAAACCGCATTCCATCACTATGGACACACCGTAAACTTCACCTAAAGTATTCAATATTGGTATAGACCGAAGATAGCCAATTAATACCGAGAATGACATTGTAATGCCTCAACACTTCCACCAAGAGGATACAACTGAAACTCTCACCTCCAAGGGAAATATCGTACTTTCTAAAAAGATGGGTGATCATCGAGTCTCATCCTGTAGGTATCTCCAAGAATAAGGTTTGTGTAATTGGCTCTACCAGAATCTCAAGGATTCACATAAGAAATGTGGTGAGGAAGGAATTACTTGAAACTGTGTCTATAAGTACATCAAAAAAGGTAGAAAAGAAACAGATAATACCTCAAATCATCCCAGGAGTCCCTGGGCTGTACGCCTCAACCACATACATCTATCCCCTACCCTATTCCCCAACTCCCTGAGAACAGTGCAGACCTCAAGGGGGTGGTGGTGGAAGTATATCAAAGCATTTTCCACAACCTGTAGCTCTCCCTACTCCTCTTCCACATCCGCTTCCTGGAGGGACTTTCTACTCGACTGTCTGCCTATGCCTCAGTATTCCATCCAACACCTCCCTATGAGTAGATTGACAACTTAGACAGTCTCTAGTGAGATGTCCTCTATCGTCTCTTGACTATCATCGCCTCTCTCTAGGCTGACTGGATCCATCTTGAGAGCCATGAAATATTGATCCCCTATCATGGGTCCTCCTATGACGTCTCCCACATCCTGAACCCTATGCCTAATTTCAGATCACTGATGTTGAAGTCCTCGCACCTGTCTACATGCTGCTGACTTCCACTGGTTATCTCTGCTCTAACAAGAATCTCTCGATCACCAAGGCTCATTCGAGTACTCCAACATAATTCTAAATGCACATAGGCATGACACTAGATCAGATGTCCCATTTTAGACCTTTTTCAAAGGTCCAATATCTGAAGTACGAATCCCTAACCATATCCATCGAGTTCCTGATAAGGTTGGAGAACCTTTACGAATAGTCCGACACTACCAAACTGCCCTAATGGAGCTAAAGAAGATATTGGATATGAACTGATCTCATCATATCTAGAGAGAACTCCTCCTTAAATAATCACTTGAACGATGTCCATGAAAGACTCTCCTCATTATGAGTATATGTGGTAAAACTCTTCCATCATCCCGCTGAACCCTGAAGAAGGCTCACTCCTAAGACCACCATATGGTCTGCTAGTGTCGTCACTAGACAAAAAATTCTAGTCACTGCCTCAAGCCAGTCCTCAGCTGCCTGAGGGCTGGTCTCGCCTCAGAACCTGAGGGGTCATAATCTATGAAACTCATGGAGCATGATCATCCTGCACTCCTCGTATTCTAGTACTATAGGCACCGTGGGCTGCTCTACTGTTAGTGGTATAACAGGTGCACCACCTAAATGTAACGCCCGGGGAACCGATCCCTATATCAAAGCCTCATCACTGAGGGGGTCATCGAAGTGATTGAGCTACTAAATTCTAGAGAGTATGCATTGTGGAGGCATTTGTAATGAAAAAATATGTACCATTTTCAATGTGTATATCTGGATATATGACACAAAAGGACATGGAAAAAACACAACCCATTACTATATGATGCATTTACCATTCTTTTATTTCTCTGCAACTAGTGTTTTTATGTACTGAGTCAAAAAGAAGGTTATTAAAGTCATGGTGTATGGAAATATCGACTGCCCACACCCAAACTGGATCCCCTGGCCTGAAATCCATGCTCAAAACACTTAACATTGTTTCCCCAAACCAATCTCACAAACTCTTGTTCCTAATGTAGAACTGACCACCACTAATACCACATTGTCACGGTCTGTCCTAGTGGGGACCATTCCGTCACTCCCCATGTATACCTCTAATAGGCTAGTGGCTGGTGACTATCACCGAGTAGGCATATCACTAAGATGAGAGGCATTTCCTAAGTACCTGTACACATGCACACACTTCAAGCGCACAAATTCTGAAATGTAAGAACCACTAAGGAAAAAAATGCATGCATACGATTAAACCCAACCAAAATAGTACAAAGTAAAGTAAAGTGTGGAATGTAAACTGAGCCAGAATACATGCCCCTGAGAAACAAGAGTTTGAAAACTGCAAAGTCCAACCTCTATGAATGAACTACTTACTAGGACTACTGCTCGTAGTTGTAGGAACAACTCATCCTGTAAGGTACTCATAAAGCGTAGTCAGGTCCTGGTCCACCCTAAACTCTGTCAAAAGGTCTCTCATCTACAAAATAAAAGACATGTGCGGGAAAAGACCATGCATGGGTGAGTATAACAATTCTTAGTAAGGGACCCCAAAACCACAAAGTAATACACAAAGTAATGGAAATTTCATCTTTTCTACACAGTATGTGTCTACTGAACATATAGAAAGATAAATAAAACCATATATACTCAAAACTCAGACCCATAGTATAGAGAAAAGTCAAACGAATGCATACCCACACTAGGGATTCAGTTTGATAATTCTATGAAGTACTTGTTTGAGAGAACTCACTCCACGAGTCTGATTTCTTTGAGGACATCCGTCTGAGAAGTACCATTAATTTGGAAAATTCATGAGATATATATATATGCATTGATTTATTTGAAGGGAGCAAGAATACACTCATTCTAGGATAAAACACTCATGAGAGGGGAAATATCAGGATACACAGATGATGATCACTACCAGGGCCTTGGCAGATACCGTGACTCATCCGGATTCCACATGATGAGTAGAGGATCAGTGAATTGCAGGACTGGTCATGTCGATACCTGTCTCTAATTAGGGTCAATAATGGATAGAGGATCTCAATCCAAGCCTCTCAGAGGGATCTCAGAATCTATCTCAGAAATTCGGGCTTGAGGGAGCATAATCCTGGGGATGGAAACGACACCTGACCTTCAGAGGAATAAACAAAGGTGGCACTAACCCAAATTTGTTTTCCAAGGAACGAAGGACAAGAGGATCTATCCATGTACTGAAAAGTAAACACCTTGTATAAGGGTCACATGTCGTGTCCTCTAACCCCAGGTACATCCCATGTACAGTGGCTTGTGTTGTAATTCGTGTCATGCAAAATAATTTATAAATGACGTTTAAGATAACAACATGTCATGTTCTACTATTCAGGGAATAATCAGTGTACACTGGCCATGTGTCCATACACGGCTTCAACCCGTGTGCCCCAAACCGTGTACCAGTACACGGCATAGTTTACATATCCATTTGTGTCTAGACATGTGGTGGAGTATATGCTATGTAATCCACCCCTTGTCCCTTTATCTTTAGAGATACATGATGAGTCTGTGTAAGAACCCACACATCCTGTGATGATGGTCATACGCTGTGTTAGTGCTTCCCCTCACCTGGAACTCCAGCCGCCGCTGGGTGGGGTCCACATGACATGTCTCCCTAGGATCATGCCATTTTATTCACCATGTGTAGCATGGAAACCCTAGATACTGCCAGGCCAGTCCCACATGGCATGTTTATTGGAGAACACACCTTGTTATTCAGAAAATTCCAGAACACGATTTTCTTCGTCTGATGCTTCAGGTGATGATCCAAACTTCGATCTGGTTGTTCGACCACAACAAAACTCATGATCAAAGCTTTCCCTGCCACACCATTGATGTTTCAGGACGTTTTGGGTGTTCAATCAACCCCAAAACATCATTTTCAATCCACCTCTGTGAAGAACGGTTGATGAAGATTTCTCCCGATCCGAACTGATTCATCGTACACCATCACCACCACACATCCATTAGTTCATCACAATGCTCAATCTCCAATTTGGGATTATTGAGTTGCGAAACAGGTTCGCGAAGATCTATTGTTCATCTCCCCATAATGAACTCAAAGAACATAGGGAAAATAAGAAATCCAAAAAACAAAATAGGAATGCACTTATAAAGTCGTTCTTCACAGCATCGATCCACTCCCATTAGTAGGATTCATGAAGAATCAAAACGATATTCAATCAATTATCATAAAATAAATTCCCGAATCAAAACCTCAAAAGTGACGATAAATAACAGCCTCCTTCAAGAACGCATGATCCGCAGATCATCCTATTTGTGGGTTGATCCACGTTCATCATTTAATCCAATAAAGTGGAATAATGAAATCAAAAAAACAAACACCTACCTTGATTTGATTGAAGAATGATCACCACATTGCATTCTTGGGCTAGGATTCATCGAATCTGAGCTGCTTCGATTGATCAATCTGTCATCATTCGTTGTCAAGAGGTTTCTCCAAGGGGTCTCCTCTCCATGCCTCCAGAAAATTTCAGGGTTATACGGATAACCCTAGAGATTCTCTTAACATCTTATTTAAAATATCCCATCACCGCATTATGGACACGTTTTTAAAATAAAATATATTATTTATTTATTTTATTTCCTTTAAAACATCCAAAAAAAAGTTTTACAGCCAACCCAAGCCGGTTGATGTTAGGCCCACCTAAGGTAAAGTCACTACTCTGAACGCAACGGTGCCCTCAAATTTCTGATCTGGGAACCCATTTAAAAGTTATTTCATATTTTTGGGAAAACTGCTCATGCGTGCTATTTAGAGTTTTAATTTGTTTCAAACATTTATTTCGGGCACCTAGGGCCTCAAAATCATGAACCGTTGCAAATCCGGATCTTGAAATCATTCCATATAATACTTAAAAATAATACACAGAAAATTTGATTCATTACATTCTCCCCACCTTAGGGATTTACATACCGGAAAGCCAAACCAAAGTACTTCTTAAACAGACGAGGGTATTGCACACAAATTTTAGCCTCCCTCTCCTACGTGCTCTCCTAAAGATTCCCATTCCTCTATGGGACACACACTAGGGAAATTGATCGCCCATAAAGGATCCTCTCTGGTCGATCTTCTAAGTCCACTGGGTAATCTACGAAGGTCGCTCCATCCTCGATGTCTAGCTCACCCCAGTTGATGTTGTGTGATGGGTCATGCACGTACCTCCTCAACTAAAACACATGGAAGACATCATGTAACCAATGAAACTACATCGGTAGATCTAGGTTATACACCATCTCTCCAACTCTTCATTGTATTTGAAAATGGTCGATGAACCTTGGAGACAACTTTCCGCCCCGACCAAATCTCCACAACCCACGTTGAGGTGAGACCTGAAGGAATACTTTTTCCCCCTCCTTGAACTCCAAATGTTTCCTCATATGTTGGTATAAGACTTATTTTGGATCTGTGCAGTCTTCTTTTTCTACCAGTCCACCTTGGAATTCATTAAAAGGTCGCTCGTCTGCACAAGACACGACACATGCGGGAAAAACCTGTACAGGGGTGAGTATAACAATACTCGGTAGGGGTCCCCAAAAACCACAAAGTAATACACAAATTAAATGTACAGTAAGATCTACATAGAATTACTACTGAACATATAGTAAGATAAATACATCTAAATATACTTGAAACCCAGACCCATAGTCTAGAGACAAGTCACATGACCGCAAACCCACGCTAGGGATTCAGTTCGAAAATTCCACAGAGCACTCGTCCATGAGAACTCAATCCACTTGTCTGATAGCTCTAATGACGTATGTCTGAGAAGTACCATTCATTGGAAAAATAAATGAGATAGAGATATGAACTGATATATCTGAAGGGAGTACATATACACTCATTTCAGAATAACACACTCCTGAGTGGGGAAATATCACGATACACGAATGAGGATCACTTCTAGTGCCTTTGGCTGATACCGCGGCTCATCCGAATTCCACATGTTATGTAAAGGATAAATGTCCTATAAGATTGGTCACATCAATAAATGACTCTAACTAGGGTCAATAATGGATATAGGATCTCACTCCGGGCCTCTCAGAGTGATAACTGACTCTATCTCAGAATGTCCTACTAAAGGGATCTTACTCATGTGGATTGAAAAAATACCTGAACTTCATCAGAATGAAAAAAGGGGGAACTAATCCAAATGAAAATTGTCCAAGGAATGGTGTAAAAGAGGATCATTCCATGTATTGAGAAGTACAAAATGTGTAGAATGGTCATAAGACGCGTCATGTGACCCCGGGTACTGCTCGTGTACAATGGAACGTGTCGTAAAGCTTTTCATGTAGAAGACGGTATAGATGACGTGCAAGATAAAAACACATTGTGTTCCACTATCCGGGGATGATTCTGTGTATGCTGGTCATGTTCCCATACACGGCTTTAAATCGTGTGTCCCAGACTACGTACTGGTACATAGGGTTGACTGCGTATCTGGCTATGTCGTGGAGTACATGCTGTGTACTCCACCCTGTGTTCGTGTATCTTCTGAGATATGCGCCGAGTCCGAGTAAGGAACCACAAGCCACGTGAAAATGATCATATGTCGTGTTAGTGGTTCCCGTAGCCCAGTACTCCAACCGATACTAGGTGGGGTCCACACTCTATGTCTCCCAGCGAGAACACTATGTTCTTTTCCATGTGTAGTGTAGAAACCCTGGACGCCACCATGCTGGTCACACACTATGTGTTCATCGGAGAACCCTCCATGTTCTTCAGAAAATTCCAGAACACGATGTTCTTCATCCGACACTTCTGGTGATGATCCAAACTTCGATCCAGCAGTCTGATCACCACAAACCTCAAGATCTAAGGGCACCCCGCCATGAAATCGATGTTTTGGGATGTTTCATTCATTCGATCGGCCCTGAAACCTCATTTTTATACACCTTCATAATGAATGGTTGAAGAATTATTTCTACAGATATGATACAATTCTTCTTCATCCATCAATTTCACACCTCTGCTAGGTCTTTGCGATGTTCGATCTCCGATTTGGGATCGTTACGTTTTCAAATAGGTTTTCAACAATCCATTTTTTCATCGCTCCGTGAAGAACACAAGGAAAAGGAGGAACACGCCTCCATTTTAATTCTTCAATACATCGATCCACCCCTCTTATTAGGTTTAATGAAAAATCAAAATAATATTCCAAAAATTATCATCAAATCAATTTCTGAATCAAAACCCCAAAAGAGATGGAAAATAACACCCTCTCGCAAGAACGAACGATCCACAGATCAGCCTGTTTGTGGGTTGATCTATGTTTGTTGTTTATTACAAGAAAGGGGAATAAATAAATCAAAATAACAAACCCAGACCTCGATTCTATTGAAGAACGATCGTCGCATCACATTTGTTGGCAAGGTTTCGTCGAATCTGAGGTGCGTCGATCAATCGATCTATCGTTGTCCGTTGTCGAGAGGTTTCTTCAATAGGTATCCTCTCCACTCCTCCATAGAATTTAATGATTATGCGGCTAACCCTGTAGATTCTCTTAACAACTTTTTTAAAATCACCAGTCACTGTGTTATGGAAATGTTTTTAAAATAAAATAAATTATTTACTTATTTTATTTCCTTTAAAAATTCAAAAAACTAACTTTGGCAGCTAACTCGCATTGGTCGATATTAGGCCCCACCTAAGGTAAAGATGACTCTCTAAACGCAATGGTGACCTCAGATTTCAGGTTTGGGAAACCATTTAATAATTATTTCACTTTTTTGGGAAACCACTCGTGCGTGCTATTTAGAGTTAATTAATTTCAAACTTTTATCTCGGGCACCCCGGGCCTTGAAATCACAGGCCGTTGAAAATCATGGTCTAGAAATAATTCCATACAATATTTAAAAATAATATATAGAAAATATGAGACAATAAAATTTCATTCTAAAATAAGGATTCTAGATGAGATAAGGGATTATGGTAATGGTTTTTTGTAGTTTTGGTCGATCCAAATGACTTGAGAGGTGTGAATAAATTTGGGGACTAAGTGCCTTTTTGAAATTGAGGTGCAGTGGCATTTTTGTAAATACCTAATAGTATTCAATAATGGGTGGTCATTCCCAACTCATGTGGATAAAAAATTTATATATAATGTAGGGTTGGTATGATATTTTTGATCCTCACCTAAACCACAAAAAAACACATTTCTTATGAATATCAATCCTCATCCTTTAAATTTTACTCACTTTCTTCATTTTAATTTTCACTATGGTTACTTTTTTTACCTTGGTAATTTAACCATTCAGATTAAAATAAAATGATCATTGTTAGATAAATTTTACATAATTATTATAAATGTAACATCTAATTTATGAAATAAAAATCCTAGATGTGTGTGAAATTAATTTTAAAACAAATACATGTATTGTGAAAACCCCTATTTTAACTTTAATGATAGTAATTAATTTTTAACTATTTTCACTAATAATTATGGTAAAAATTTAATATGAACATATTATATAATATTAATTTTTCTAATTATAAATATGTAATCAATATTTCTAATTTAAATTCCTATAATTGGCCAAATTTAATTTAAAATTAATCTCGTAGACGTGATAAGAAAGTGGGTTTTCAAATAGAAAATATGCAAAATTTAATAATGTTTGTATAAAATATTAAATATGAAAATAAATATATTTACATAAATTGGATTAATATATATATATATATATAATTTAACTAATATAACTTTATGTCCAATTTAAAATATAATTAATCTTTATAAAAAATTTAAACAAAAGGTAGTTTTTAATTAATATTATCTATTTATCAGTGTCTATAAAAAAACTTATTTTTTAAAAAAAAATTACAAATGATCCCTATATGATAATTATTATATGATTATTTAAAAAATTAATTTTATTTCATAAAATTAATTTTCATAAATTTTAAAATTTCAAATTCATTATTTTTCACATAAATAAATAATTTTTTTAGGAAAATAGAATTTTCAAAACATATAAAGCCTTTTCTAAGTATTATCCAAATTTTCTCAATATTGTTTCTTTATATATATAACCTATAATATATATATAAAAATTAGTTATTACTCTTCATATCTATATGTTTAATGGCTAGGTTATAATGTTCAAATTTCAATAATACTGACAATATATCTTGATTTTGATAAAACTCAACATCGTGTAGTGCAAGAAAACCCATTGTTGCATGTAACACAAGAATAACATGTTGTTTCTTCTAATTAAGGATGTCAAAGTAATTTAAATTATTCCAAAAAAATTAAATTAATAATACTCAGGGTGTCACACTCTACCCCCATAAAATTAATTTCTCCATAGAAATTCATCAAATTGGAACCAACAACATGTGATACTTATTCCTCATTATTTCATCAGGTTACTATGTAACTTCTAAAGTAGGTAGTTTAAAAAAAACATTTAACAAATGAATGGTATATTTTAATAGGACTTTATTTATTCTATCCATAATCACTACTGGTTTATCCTTGTATGAAATATTATTCACTAGTTGTATTACCTCTGAGTTTAGTAGATGTGATGGAACAGATATGTACTTCCTCTAGAGAGGTACCTGGAACACATTGTGGACCTGATACATTTTCAGTGGAAGAACCAAAATATAATATATTTTTCTGATATGATCAATTATTTCAAAGGTACTATATACCGAGGTATTAGTTTTCCCTTATTTCATCCATAGAAAATTCATTTAATGAACTTCTCACTAAGCTCAAATTATAGATCACATCAATGATTATCAGCATAATTTTTTTGTCAATTTTGTGATATACTTACTATTTTTAATGGATATAACCATATGTTCCATGTCATTATCAATCCCATATATCAATAGCTTTCTTTCTGCAGCTTCATTCAAGTATGTTTGACTTATATGCAACTTTTACATCAATGGATTCATAAGGATCCATATGAATTCATGAGTGAAATCTATTATTGTAGGAAAACTAAATTAGAGGAAGGTATCGATCCAAACCTCATTTTAAATCCATATAACAGGATCTTAGAATATTATATATAGTTTGAATTGTTTTCATAGACTGGCCATATGTTTGAGGGTGATACGTAGTATTGAAACTAAACTCTGTATTAAGAGATTTCTAAAGCCTCTTCCAAAATAGCAAGGTAAACTATAGAACTAGACCATGTACTATTGAATGTGTCACCCCCATGAAACATTTTAGCTTCATTTATGTATATTCTCAAAATCATATCCAAAGAGAAATATTCTCTGATAAAAACGAAGTGTGTTGACTTCGTAAGGTGATCAACTATAACTGATAATTACATCTACATCAATGATAATATAAACCCTAATGATTACCTGTACCTTTAATCATTGGGAAATAATGTGTAAAAAAACTTATATTAAAATAACTTTATCACTAAATGACATATGGAACTAAAGGGTTGTATTTCGATTAATATATCATTAAATATAAAAAATCTTAATGAACTCCCATCACATAAAAGATCAAAAGGGGTATCATTGACATTAAACTTTTGTTTAACCTCAAAATCATAAATCCATGATGGTTTCTAGAACATTTAAGTTAATCATTCATGGCGACATATATGCCTCCAAAATTTAGACCACTCTTTATCCCTTATATAATCTCTGATCTTATACAAAAAAAATCATTAGAAGCATGGGTTAATTTTTTTGAGATATTATATCAAATGTGAATTCATTATTCCATAATCCATATAAAGGGGGATAATTGAATGAAATTTCACAAAAATAAAAACAATAATATATTTATAATGTTCATTGATACAAAATCAAACATGGAATTCTAAATTATGGAGGGGAGGATAATCTACCTTAATTATCCAGATTCACTTCATCCATTTTTATCACATAAGTATTCCATTTTTAATTGTATTTAGAGGTTATTATGTATTATCATCCACATTATCCTTTATATTCGGTAATTTATTCAAAAAATTCATAATATCCTTAAACTTGAAACACTTGATTGTATGTGGTGCATTACTTGGAATCTTATTCTCTTAGGTTCCTTAACCGGCCCATTAATCTATTTTTTCACAATTCTTGGGATTTATGAACTGCGGTTCCACTATTAATAAACATAATATATCTATTCAATCCAATCCCTTGATTATTATTCCCATATTTATGGTGCATGTATGGTTGTAATTTCTTTCTACAATTTATGTTAGTATGAGACTTAGTCATTCTTTTCTTATCAAAACGATTGGAATTGTGGGAATATGAAATTTCTATTTCTACCATTAGTGCACATATAATGAATTATTCTTTTCTAATAAAGTCTCTTATAGACAATACCTTTTGAATACATGGATTTAGGCCACCAAATAACAAATAATTTTTTTTCATGGTTAATGATTAAACCATAATCATACCATGAAAGTATTGTGAAATCATCTTCATATGTACGAATAGATTCATTATAATATTTCTTAAGTTAAAGGAATTACATCTCTATATTTTTTTCTATAATATTATGGAAGTAAATTATTTTAAATATCCTCCTAAATTATTCCAATTCTATTGAGTCAATTTTCCTTTGTTTCCTTGTATTCTTAACATGATTTCACAAATGATCTACTTCAACTTCCAAATAATAGAAATAAAAAGTTATCTTTTCAAGATGAAAACTGTGGGGAATGGAAAATATCTTTTCATTTCTACTAATCCATTTCTTAGAAACTAATGCATCATTGGATCCACTAAAAGAAGGTGGAAATTTCCTCATGACGGACTCAATAGAACATTTTTTCATCCCTATATTTTTTGTAAGTTGATCATGATTCGTAGATTGAGAAAGTGGTTTGAGCATATACAAAAATATTTTTCATCCCATACCACATAACCTTTGGTTTCATAGAATGAAAATAATTTCATTTTCCATTTCATAAACATTAACATGGTTCCTTCAGGATACATCCATTGAATAAAACAACAATGTATTATGTGAGAAAAATTAATCATAGTGAAAAAATAATAATAATGAAATAATTTATTGAATTACTAAATAATGACACATTATTTTCAATATAAAATACCTCTGTTTCATTCTAAGTTATTCATATTCACCATCAATTTAAATCCCTCATGATAGTTTATAAGGAGTATGTGAATTTCTAATG
This sequence comes from Viscum album, assembly GCA_963277665.1. NCBI lineage: Eukaryota > Viridiplantae > Streptophyta > Magnoliopsida > Santalales > Viscaceae > Viscum > Viscum album. Next base: position 1,844,481,912 of record OY728120.1, read on the forward strand.
TATGTGCCCCAAGATTGTAAAACCAAGTGTACAACAAGGCCCATTGTCATACACCATGTGACAATAATGTCCAGATAAATTCACCCTTTTAGAGTAATTACCTCTAGGTACCATTATGCTGGAGTCACATCCACTTATAGTATCTATACATGGATATAATTTCATGGAAACCACTCACTCAATCCTTTACCAAAATTCCAGGAAATTTTCCTATACTTTGACTTTCCATAAGATATTCCCCTATAAAAACACTTATAAATATCCCTAGATATTTCATTAATTTTTTCTCATCCTAGTTTCCAATGTTTACCTAATCATTTACTCTGATACAAACTATAACAACCTGAGATTTTCAAACATTTATATTACATATTTTTATAAGATTTTTTTAATAAATCACTCATACACACACCTAATGACCATAATAGTTAAATGTACATGGATACTAGGAACAAAATATTCCAATTTTTATAAATTTATTCAATATCTCCCACAATCATATTCTTATATAATACTCCTCTTAGGAATACCCTACCAAAAACTTTCTTGATAACCTATATAAGGAAACATAAGAAAGGGTGAGATCATATTCTCATTAACTGTTAGAACAAGAGATATCAGTGTATGATAATTTAAAAGAATAATATAATAATAAGGGTATGTGATCATGAAAATAATATAAAAAATTCAGACCCAACCGTTCATAGGTCATAGCCTTGAGTCATGGCATAAAATGTTATCATTTCCAAAAAAATGTCACATAAGGGTGATAAATTATAATAAAACAGTCAAGAACCATAATCCCACATCATAAAAGTGTAAAACCATCATGAATTTTGAAAAAAAAATTATATTCCAAGGTTTACTACACAGACCATCAACATAGTGGATCATAACTCATAACCTATTTCCCACTATGGATTAGGACACACCTATTTCCCAAAGTGGATCAAGACACACCTATTTCCCATAGTGGAATAAAAAAAATATTTCCCATAGTGTATCAATCCAATCAGCATATTTTCCTTTATCATCTCCTGATTTAGAAATCTTTAACAAATGATTTAGAGAGAGATATAGGTCCCACCAATCACATAATGAAAATCCTACACATGTGTTACACAAAATCCTAAAACATTCATGATTATATAATATGTGAAATGAAATGGCCTTCATACACATTTCATTATTTCATTACCCATGGAAAAGAGATATATTTCATAATGATTTTATCATTTCATCATTGAATAACCTATAGATAAATAATAAAATGTTATAATTATTTTATTAAGGTATGACCCATGAAAGAGAAATGGGATTCATAATCATCATGACATCATAAATATAAATCATTTAGATAAATAATAAGAATGGGTCCTTATTTTATATCCCTAGAAAATAATAATTTATGTCAAAGTATTTAATCTTAGATAGAGAATTATTTTGAATGATAAATCATAGAGAAAATTTCTTTAGGAAGGAAAATTTTTTATACAAGTCATTTTTTCTAAATTCAAAAAATATTTTGGAAATCATTTCCCTTTATAGTTACATTGAAACCCTATAATGGAATCATTATTAATAATTTATAACATTTCATGAGGGAAATATCCTTTTTGATTTGAAAAAAAATTAAACATAAAACATTTTGAGATTCATTTTATTTTAAAATAACCTTGAAAAATTATAAACAGAGCTTCAAGTACAATAATGTTCATAATTATGTGAAGTTTTGTTCATGTTGTACACATTAAAACAAATATTTTTTTCACGCTTTTCACAAAATAAAAACACAAATTGTTGGGATAAAAGACAATAAAACGAATCTCAAAACATTTTTTTAATGTCAAATATGGGTATACAATTATTTTAAAAATCATTGGGGAATATGAAAACATTTTTTTGAAAACACTTTTAGAAAACATGGTTTAGGCAGAAAAATGATTTTTGATCGAGGATATAATTAAAGATGATTCATCGTAAAAACATATGTATAATTATTTTATGTAAAAAATAGTGGGTAAATAGTATTATTACATAAAATTATCAGGAATAAATAGATAATAATAAACTTCTTGTGCTTATTTATAACATAATCATATAATGTTATCATAAAAAACATAATCACAAACAATCCCTAAAAATGATGAGATTGTGACATAAAATCATTACCACTTTAGAAACATTAAAATGTTAGAATAATGAAGGAAAATAATTGTTTGAAAATTAAAATATAATAATTATAAATTAATTAATTATATTACATGTCAATGGGTATGTATATTCAACTTGTTAAGGAATATAGGTTAATAACATAACATATGTCCCAAAGAAAGACAAATTAGAGAAAAATCCCTTACCGCTTTAGTAATCTCATGAATCGTAATCCATTGAAAATAATAACATAAAATGAAACATTAAATATAATTAAAATAATTGTATTCATGATATAAAATTTCAAAGGGTAATTATATAGACCATACAAAATAAAAAAGTTGTGAATTTTCATGTCTCCCAAAAATAAAAGAGAGACTGGAAATTTGTTACCTTCAGTCTCGACATCCTTTTTACGCATTTTAACCTCCTATATTATAAATATTAAATTATTATACATATTATTAAAGTTGTAATAATATATTTAATAACATATCTTATTTAATTATGTCCTTTTATTAACTTTTTATTAACAATTCGATGTTAAAGTCATGTTTTGGGAAATAACTACTTTTTTTCTTGTATATTTTTTCAATTTTTATTTTTTGTTATATTAATTTGATCATGTTTTAATAAAATACATAATAATAATCAATAAGTAATTATAATATTAACTCATAAATGATACTTTTAAAACCAATCATGAAAAATGGTTATGAAAAATGAACTATTCTACGATCATGGACATGGCAGGTAATACATGTGCATGAGCTACATTTCTATTATTAAATATTCATTACGGAATGGAGGTATATTATATTTTGTCTTTATTAAGCGATTATAAAATTTTATATACCCAATTAGTTCTTTAAATAAAATCATAAAAATCATCTATGTGGTGTGGTGATGAAAAAAGAGAGTCACATCGCTTTGTGTAGGATGTAGTCCACTAGTACATGAATGACATTATCATCTTTTGGTGGGAGAAAAGGTAAGAAAGAAAATTATATATTTTCTTTTCAGAATTAAATTTTTTCATTAATATCATAATTATTTCATTAATATCACATATATTTATTAACTTTATACTTATTACCTTCCATTTAAGTGTTAGTGAAAAAGAATCACATCGCTTCACGAGACGGTGGTCCTCTGTACACATGATAGTCATTATCATATCCCCTAAGAACTATAAAATAAAATTTTATATATTATATGCTGACTCAATATATATAATTATGTTATAAATATCACATATATATAAATACTTTATATCTATCATAATACCAAACCATGAGTGGTGGTAATGGAAAAATGAATAACATCGGTTCGTGAGGTGGTAGTCCAACTTATACATGAATGATGATTTCGTAACCCATTTGACGGAATTGGAGTAGTTTATTAGTCATTACCTTAGAAAAATATATAATTATATGAAATATATTGTTTATATTATATCATAATGTTTTAATAATAATTGAGGTATTTTATGGAAGTAATAAATTAAAAACACTCATTGAAAAAGCTACCTATTCTTTGGGTATCCTCATTAGGTTTTATCCAATAGACGTAATATTTTAGATTTATTCCCGAATTAAAACTTCTATTATGATATTATGGATGATTATAAGTGAATTGGTTAGGTTTATATTGATCCTAATGGCTTGTTAGGTGTGAATAACTAGGAGGAGTGTTCCCTTTTATAAATGAGGCATAATGTAATTTTTGTAAATACCCAAAAGTACTAAATATTGGGAGGTCACTCTCACATCATGTGGATAAAAAATTTATAATATATGATATTAATGATTATATGGTAGATTCCAACCTCCAAAAAAATAGAACCATTTTTTAAACATGTCAATAAATTGTCATTAAGTTTTACTCACTTTTACCATTATAATTTTCATCATGCTAACTAGTTTTTTAACCTTGTTAATATATCCTTCAAGAATAAAATAAAATTATACTTATTATATTATTTGTAATTAATAATTATATGTATTAAAAACAATTTATCAAATAAAAAACCTAGGTTTTTCAAAAATTAATTTTAACACAAGAATATGTGACCCACAAAACCCCATTTTAACTTTAATCGTTGTAATTAATTTTGAACTATTTTCACTATTAATTATGGTAAATATTTATGTTGAAAATAATGGATAATAAAAATTATTATTATTACAAATATTTAATCCACCTTTACGAATTTAATTCCGATAAGTTGGAAATTTTATTTTAAAATTAATCCCACAGACGTAATGAGAAATAAGGTTTTAGAAAAGATGGAATTTTATAATGTTTTTATATCAAAATTCAATATGAAAATGATTCTAATGAACTAATTTTGATTAATATATATAAATATATATAATTGAATTAATTTTAATTTAGAAACCATTTAAAATATAATTTAACAAAAGTATGGTTTTAATTAAAATTCAGTATTTTTCACTCTTAATAAAAAAATTAAACTTTTCAGAATGTTACTAGAAAACAACCATAAAATGATTTTGGTATGATGGTTTAAAAAATGAATCCTTTTTCTCAATTTTTTTTCTAAAACTGCTAAAAATAATGTTATTATTGTGCACAAAATGAAATTAAAATCATTTTTTGAGAAAATAGTATTTTCAAAACATATAAAAGCTTTTATAAAAATTTAGTACCTTATTATAAATATGATTTATTTATATAAAACCATTATAATTAATATTTAAAATCTATTTATTATTATTCATTTCTCTAAATTTAACATTTAGGCTATAACAGTCATATTTGAATAATATGTCATAGTTTTGTTAAAACTCAGTGTCACATGTAACACAATCTACCATAGTGTTTCATGTAATGTATGAATAATTTTGAATTTAGTGTAATTAATTCTATCAAAATAAATTAATTTATTCAAAAATACTAAATACATGGGGTTTTACAAAGTCACCCATGTTTTTGAAGTGCTTTGTTCAATTTTCAAACCATACCGATCCCATTTTATCATAAACCAACTCATCATATGCCAATCTAGACATTTAAAAGTAGTTCAATGGAGGATAACCCATTTAAAGAACCTTACTCACAAAAAAACTTTTTAAATAAGCAATTCTAACACAAAAAACATTACGGGACATTTTTTGAAAAAGATAAAAGAATATTAAAATCATTAAAAAGTTAAACACCACAGAACCACCTACCATTCTTCCCAAAATCACAAACAATCAATTTTAGGCCCTAATAAAAAGAAATATGGGATCCTATGGAAGAAATTACACACCAACACCATTAATAACCAATCCAAACAATTATTATTTAACCCACTCTAGGGTAACATAACCACTAGATAGAATGACACCCAAAAAAAGGATAAAGGGAACAAGGAAAAAAAGAAGTGTAGGAACTTACTTGGATAAGTTTTCATGAATGAAGACAATATCACCTAGGGTTTTTAATTCAATAGAATATTGGTGAATGGGAGAGGAATTTCTAGTGGATAGAATATATGGGGTGAATTTAGGGTAAATGGGGTTAAAAATAAATGCGGGGAAATTTTGTAAAACTAAACCTTTTAAATCCTAGGAAGGATTTACTGTTTGGCTACACTACCTATCAAACTCGGCTCCAACTACGTCGGTTCATTTTTCCTAATTGGGTGGACACCACAAAAATTTCTGGTTTCATGGAACATAGTTTTTCGGCCAACCTAATAGCATCCCATTACCTTTTTCTAGGCCACATGGTATTCAGGGGGGTGGAACACTATTTCAAATAACTATGTTCCAACTATTCTCCACAATATTCCCCTCAAAAAACAACTATTTTTATTTGAAAACACCTAAAAATTATTTAAAAAATATTTAATTATGGAAATTAAATGAAAAAATACATCAAAATCACAACATGAGAGTGAATATTCTCCTCATCACAGAATTTTTTATCCTTAGAAAGACAACCCATTGTCTGAATAGATAATAAGTGAGGGTACTTCTCCTCGACCAAAGACATTCTCTTCCATGTTTCATGACCAGCATTTTTAATCCTAACATAATTCATGAACTAATGGAATAGATTTCCCATAATTCACTTTCACCTAGGTATCCAAAATCTATATTAGTTTCCTGAACACTAACAGATCTAGTTCTAGGTCGAGCTCCTCCCAACTCAGCACATGAGATGGGTTTGGATTAGACCTCTTCTTCTGTGAGACTGGAAAAACATCATGAATCAGTGTTAACATAGAAGGAAACACTTTATGTTATTAAAAATTACTGATCCACATGGTGATGTCAAATGGTCTCACATACCGCGGAATAATAAAACCCCTCTTACATAGTGTTGAGGATCCAATAAAGGTGTTACTTTCATAAAAACTAATTTAGAAACTAAAAAATCCAAATTATAGAATCCCTAATGGTAATGGGTTTTGTAGAGACTCTGATATTTCAACAATTTATGTAGGGTCATTTGAACTTTACTTGTTGTCTCTTAGATAATGTTTAGTCCCTTCAAGGAATCATCACCCACTTGTATCCAACATAGAGTAGAATGACATGGTCGACAATATAGTGCTTTGAAGGGATTTATCCTAAATACGTATTAGTAAAAATTATTGTAAGATTATTCCACCAACATAAGATGAAGATCCTATGGGAATCCAAATTCCAAGACACTTTCATGGAACATCTCTTCTAGACTTTGGGTCACTCGCTCTCTCTAACCATCGGTTTGAGAATGGTATGTTATGAAATGTTTGAACAATGGCCCCATCAACTTCTGGAGGCCTTACTAGAAATGAGTTGTAAATTTGGTTCCCTATCTAAAATTAATGTAAATTTAGAACCATGCATCCTCACAATATCATGAAATTACAAATTTCTTAATTCATCTAATTTTGTTGATTTCTCGATCTAAATGAAATGGGAAGACCTGGTAATCTGATCGATAACCACCCAAATTAGGTTCCTTCCCAAGGGTGTACGTGGAAACATAATGATGAACTCAATGGCTACTTCATCTCACTCTTATGTAGGAATTTGGACTAGCTAAAGTAGGATTGAGGGTACCTGGTGCTTATCATTAACCAATAAGAAAGTATATCATAGTGAAAAAATGATATTAATATCATGTCTCATACCTAACCCCCAAAACTAGCATCACACATCATAAAACATATTAGTGTCATGGGGATATAAAATCCACTAAAATTGATGATTTTCAATCATCACCCCCTTCGTCTAAGATATAATCACATTATAAGAGACTATGAATCACACAATAGAATTAGAAGACAAAAACCAATCATAAGGATCCTCCCTACAATTTAGGAAATGATTAGAAAACTAACAAAAATCATCTCTTGGAAACTCATATTGAATCATTCATAGGATAGAGGGTGTCAACCACATACTAGCAAGGAATGTACCACCTACCCATTCATTGTATTTCTGGTACATTTGAGTAAAAACTCTATCAGAAAAAGTTCATCACTAGAATCTTTTAGTTCTTAGGCTAGAAAGATCCAAATCAGGAAATCAAAAACAACATTTACCCTACATAGAGTGTATACAATATCAATTTCTGCCCCTGAAGGTACATAATACCTTTTTGTTACATCAGTATATTATATTTTATGGAGAAAATGTTTCTCATGATTTTTTGGTCCAAAAATATTTTTCATTTCTCCCCAAAGAAGTAGTGAAGAAAAAATTAAAGGGTATACATAATTTCCAGGAGATAAAGGTTGTGGGTTGGGTAATTAGTCTAATGTGGTCATAGTTAGTGGGAGTCGTACACCACCACGTGGTGACCCTACAAAATCACATAACCCAAAACCATAAGAGATAAATCATAATACACCATGTAACCTTAACAAGCCTCGAGTAAAATCAAGATATGGGAATTAGAAAATCATTCCTCAATTCCTTTAATGATGCATGGAATTATAGACTACATGAGAAAATAACCCAATTCTAATTTAGTTCTACCATCGATGGGTATTTTTTATATAATTCCCTAATAAACTTCCTGTAGTACCCTACTATGCCCATAAAATTTCTAAACATTTAGACATTCCTTGGTTCCTTCTATGATAACACTACTCTAAAATTCTCTACATCAAATGAACCCCATGTTTTGAGTTCAAATTCCCTAAAATCATAACTTCTTGGTTACAAAAACTAAATTTTTAGAGCTTATCATAATGAAAATGATCTCGCAGCATCCCCGAAACAACTCTATAATGCTAATCATGCTCCACTTTTTTTCTTAAATAGAATAAAATATCATCACCAATGCAATGAAAAAAGAGTCCAGGCATCTGGTTATCTCACCATGATATGGTGATAACATGAAGAAATTTAGACAATTGAGAACCACAGTTCCCCTTTAATAAGGTCAAATACATCATCAATAAAAGAAAATGGTTATTTATTGTTGATGGTGATGATGTTCATCTTTTGATAATTGATTCACATCTGGAGAGATCCATCAGCATGTATAGTAACAAGAACCAGAGTGGCCTAGGAGATATGCTTTTGATAATAAACCCTTTAGATTCCAAATCATATAGTTATATAATAAACTCTATTAACTAGCTGGGTGTATGTGTGATATGAGGGAATATATTTCACTTTTTTCGAATCAAAATATTTGGATAACTATATATCATGTTCAGGATGTAGACTAGATAATTCATTTGATAATACTTCTAAAAAATCAACCACCATTGAAGGATTTCAAGTCTACAATCCTTTATTATCACCTTCCAACAAGATATAATACACGAAAATATTAATCCTATAAATAACTGAAAGTTGAGGTCTTATTCAACCAAACCACTAATATATTTATCCTTGAAAAACTCAAGTGCTCCGATTAGGGGATATGAAATTCACACACCAATGATAGAAATTGATGTGGACCTTGGTGAATAGAATTCAATACATATATAGGATCATGTCAAGGAGGACCATCTCTAAGATAATAAAATCACATTTCATCTCAAACTATAATAAAAATATAACATAATATAGATAGTGAAAGAACTTATACTTCCCTCTATTAAGATGTGTAACCAATTCCATGGAATACAACCTATTCTCAGTTATTATTTTCAACATATCCTAAATTTTCGGAGAAAAAATAAATTTATTATCCCTTATATCAAACAAAGAATCTATTATATACTATTCAATAATAATAGTACCTTAAACTATCACCTGATATTAAACTGTCTCCACTACTGCCTGATCCATACCATGATGGTACTCCACCTATTTATGTTCCTATGGTCGACTACTAACCTGCTACTCTTTCATAAGAGGACTCTACCCATATTAAGATCTATAGCATGATGGTCCTCCACCTCTTTATGTGCCTATGGTCAGATACTAACCTACTATTGTTCCATAAGATGACTCTAACCATATGAAGATCCATGCATACTACAATGCCCACAAGAATGAGAAAAGATGGATCTAGATTTATTTGACTGAGATACTATAACCTTAGGTACTATAAACACTACATAGATCTTATAAGTAGGGAAAACCTTATAAACCCATTATAGGTGACCCAAGATTCCCCAAAGATATCATTGTCTGGGGATTTCTAGAAATAAATACCACCGTGTACAAAAATTCATTGCTCATAGAAGATGATATATCCACCATATTCACCTATTGAAAAAGTGGATTGGGGTGGGTATCTATAGATACATCCTCCCTTACTCCCTTATTCATCATGATTGTGCTACATTTTAGACAGGCCAACTAGACTCTAGTTTAGTTATTGAAGCATCCCAGACAAGCCTAACATACCATCTTGATTGATCTCTATAATCAAATCTCAATCAATAACATCATAATTAGTCTTCAATATAAATAGGGTGACATGAGATCTAATTTGTATCCATAAAACCATTTCAATCCATATTGATTTTAACTCCTCATCGTCAAATTTACTAGTAGAAAAATAGACTAAATCAATAAAGTGGTTGGCATAATCCATAACTAAATGATCTCCCTAATAAAGGTCTATGAACTATCAAAACATGGTGATAAAATAAGTATGGGAGAATAACTACTTTGAAATGGTGTCCTTGAATTAATTCCAACCAATTTTCTAATGCTTCATTTTCTAAACCCCTCAATCCCACACCCTACCACTGGATCCTTCCAATAAAAACATTTCACATTTTATCTTCACAACATCAATAGTCCTAATGATATCAGATATCGTCCAAACCTTCTCCACCAAATTATCTACTTCTTAGGGGTATGATAATCCTTATAATTATGGAGAATTATTCTTAAGAAAATCCTACATTAAATCTTTTCCCAATCAAATTTTGGATTCTTTTTCTTTGTATGACCTGATCTCACTCCATGATTTGTGGCTTAGACCAAAAAAACTGTTATATCAACTATTATACAATCAAAGTATAAGGAGGAAACTTATATGGAATCCTCCAATTATTTTATATGATATCTCATATGAGGAATTACTCCACACAAATCAAAAAAAAAGAAACAATCAATTTATAAACCCATGAAGAATAAAAAATCAATAAGGTAAAACACCCATATAAATCAGTTCCAACCCTATAAAAAATTCAAACCACCCCACCCTACCATATTATCCAATATTTTGTTTATTAACTACACATGAAGGTGGGTTCATATCATAATCCCAATATCCCATGGTCACCTAAGTCTTGTCATATGGTGTGTATGCCAGACACCCCACTTGTAGACAAAACCATACACATCGTTAATCCTAGGTTCTATCTATCTAAACTATACTAAACAAAAATTCTAAAATTAAAATTAAAACATTATCTAATACAACATTTTCACAAAATGGCTTGGGATAACCTCTAAACAAACACCTAAACCAATAATTGATATGGACTGAAGGTAATTACTGATCCCCGCAGTCTTGAAACTAGTTCCTATGCATTAGAGAACTCCTTGGGAGTGATTTTTACATGAAAAATACTCATCGTTAAGATCATGTATCATAAAACATTTATGTAACCATAAAAAATAAAACATATACATAAACATCAAAACCAACATCTATAACAGGTCTATACCAAAGGCACATATACATAAATCAGGTACAACATTTAATATATCCAAAAAAACCAAAATAACCAAAAAGCCTAATGGGGTAATGAAATAATAAATAGAAACATCATGTGACATGAGGACTATTCTTCACATTTCAATCACTATCACATATCCCTAAGATGAAAATCAACTACCTCGAGTCTTCACCACCCCAAACAAGGCATCTCCTTTAACAAAATATGAATAAACAAGGTTAACATATACCCATTGGGTATATGTAGGGTGTGATATCACTTGGCCATTAATATCCACCCATGTGTAGAATTAATATATATTATAAGAAAAATGAACATTCATGTTTATAAAAAAGAAAAAAATTCAATTTGAAAACATGATTCTTCTATGAAATGAAGGTGAAAATGAAAGAAAACTGGAAATAGATAAAACATACCAAATGATCCATGGGAAACTACTAAGTGCATATGTCACTAGGGTTCTAGGTATATAATATCTATGTGATAAACCACATAATAATCAATTCCCATGTATAATAAATTGTAGGGTATGCATCCATGCTCTAATTGAAATAGCCATGTTACAAAGTTTAGTTAGTGTTGCACAATTTTACAGATAGTGACATTCAGTCAAGGCCCTACTGGATCACCAAGATACTAGTCCTATCATTCCATCTTAAGTACCATGGGTTATTAGGTTATTTTTTCCATTTCCAAAACATACCAATCCCCTTTTATAATAAACCAAATAATCACATACAAATCAGTCAATTTCTAATCATTTAAAATATGATTAACAATTTCATGAACCATACACACATAAACACTATTGGAATCACCCATTTTGTCACAAAAAAATTATAATATTTTTCAAAAAAAAATTAACGAGAATTTGAATAAGTAAATAATAGCACAACGTGGAACCAACTACCTTTCTTCCTAAAATCAACAATAATAGTTTCCATAGAACAATTCAAATCATGAAGTGATCATATAAATGCAAGAACATGCCACTATCATTAATATAGAATATAAAAAATTCATATTTATCCCACTATAGGTCCACAAAACTACTAGATAGAATTGAAACTAAGAGTAAATGAACTAGAGAACATATAGTAAGAGGAGGAGGAAGTTACTTGGAGAAGACTTGAATAACCAAGACAAAATCACCATGGGTTTGAATCTAATAAGAGGTTAGAGAAGCAGACTGGTGTTCCTAGGTCTTGAGAGACCAAATTAGTAGAAACTATTATCAATGGTGTTTAAATTCATTAAGGGTGAATTTTAGAAATTAAAAAAATTAATTATTATAATGGAAACATGGTTTGGACATATGGTCTGTCAAACCATTCACCGACCATGTGAATGCCTTTGTTTCAATGAAGGTGGAGGCTGAATGGGTTTTTGGGGATTAGATAATAGCCACATGCCTAATTGTACAGTTTACTAGTACCTCATTCTAAGATACATAGATTATAGGGGTATTTGTTCTAGGATTATACTTATTATGTTCCAACCATGTGTCCCCCTCTATCCCTGAGAAAACCACTATTTTTTATGGAAGATACCCGAAAGGGCTGTAGGAAAAAAAGAAAATAAATAAATAAATGAAAAATAACTAAAAAAAGTGGGTGTAATAAAATTTATTACATATTATATCAAGTGGTGTTTTATTACATTTATTTAAGATTTCATATATGTATTTTGTGATCTACATACTTAACATAAATTGTATTACAACAATGTTTTCATATATGTTTTTTTTATTTTTTATTTTTATTATGGTGACGATGTTTCATGTAGTAGGTGATATTTTTTTCTTTTTGTTAATGCCTCCAATTATATTTTATTAGATTCATTGATACTAGTTTTAATCCCCTGACCTAATTGAGGTGGGTCTAGGAATTTTAATTACCAATATTCCATTTTTTTCATAAATTAGATTTATGGAATTATGATGACTTATAGAGTTAGATACCTATAAAGTTTGTTATTTAAAATAATAAATGTTTTCTATTAAGAACCATTAGTTAATTATTGATAAATAGAGGATATGAAATAGTTATTGGTGGCTAATGTATTCCTAATAAAGTCTCTAATTGATGAATCACGTTTGAGAAACCTTTGAATAAATAATATTTAGGTATAAAGGTGGGATTCAAGAATCATGTATACTCAGATTATGATTTTTTACATTTTCTTGATTTTATTGAATTAAGATATATTTTATATTGGATAGACTAAATAAAAATATCTCTATGTATACAATATATGTTATAATGTCATTATTGGGATATTATTGTACAAATAGTGGAAGTTTTTTATAAATATTAGCATGTAATAATGTATTTTAGTGGTTTAAATGGTCTGTTTAGGTGAAGATAACATATAAGATGTTCTAATTAATCCCTTTTATGTTTATTGATATGATTATTTATAGAATAATTGATCAAAACATTAAAATTATTCTTATTAGATGCTAATATTGATTCTATGTGGGTAAATTAAGAAATTCTATTAAATATTCTAAAGGTATCTAATATTCTAATTTTGGATATCATTCATATTTGATATTTTAAATCAAGGAAAAATATGTGAAGTTAGTAATTGGGACCATGGAGTTTCATTAATTAAAAATCAACATATAGTTAATCATTACATGATTAATATTATAGGATTAGAGTGTGACTTAATTGTTCATAAGATCCTTTTTAAAGATAAACATTTTACATGGGATATGATATATTTTTATGATGAGATATTTTATGAAATTTTAGTATTCAATGTTACCCATCTGTTTATGTTACTTTTATGACTTGTGATGAAATTGAACATAATGGGACTCAGTTTAATGTTATCCCTAATAATGTAATATACATTTATAAGAATTTATTTGATGTGATTAATTTATAATCTATATATAGGTTGTGTTTTCTAATGGATAAATTAATATTTGTATCTTCTCTTATATTCAATTTGTGGAGAAACCCCATGAAGTGTGTTGTGATTATTCTTGGATAAGACATTATTGTCTATTGTTGTGAAATTTTATAGTTATTGAGAGTTATCATTGATTATTATTGTGATATCTATAAAAATAGGAATAATGAGTCTCTTGATGACCCAACTGTGTAGAAATTAGTTCTATGAAAGTAAATTTCGCAGTGAATTTATATCATACTAATCATATATGATATAATAATGGGATATCTAATCAAGATCATTTCATTATAACCTATATTGATAGAGGGGAAGTGATTATATTGACAAAATTGAAATATAAAATTTTATTCATTGTTTTTATACTCATGTCTTGCATTTGAGACTGATAACTAATATATATTTATGGTGTATAACCAAAATTGGTTGTAATATGTAGTTATTTTATTCTAAATAGTGTTTCTAATTTTTTTGAGGTGTAATTTCATGGTTTGGGTCAAATAGATCATGGATAGTGATATATATTCAGGAATATTATCTTATTATGTTGTGTTATGGGCCCTCAAAAAAATGTTAACTATTTTGTATAATTGTTCAGGGATACGGATGTATGCTCATTTGATACAAGACCTCCTAAAAATTTTCTTCAGTATTATGGAAATGATAAATTACCTGAGTGGTACTTCTATCATTGATGAAAATATTTACTATCTAAATTTATTTTTATTTATCTCAAAAATAGATATAATAGATGAAATTAATATAAAATAATATGTCATGATTATTTTAGTGTTTTGAGTGTTAGTCAATTTTCATTTATGGTATTGTAGGATATGTTGGAACGATCCATTTTCTAGGGGTGATAAACTGTCATATTGGACTTGAAAAAAAATATTTTTTTGTATAATATGAATGTGATAATGACCAAGATATTAATTCCTAATGAGAATGTTAAAATTGTTAGGATGGGTGAGAATTTATCTTTGAAATTAATTTTAACAACTTATAAAAGTTATGTTAATATAGTTGAAAAAAAAAGAGAAATTAACATAGTGATATTTATAGTAGATTAAATACCAAAAATCCTACTATACTCTTTAACCCTATAATTAACTAAGAGATTTTTATCCCACTCTAATAGAATATATATCTTATTAATGGATATCATAACCCTTTTATAACTTCCTTTTTAACCCATACAATCACATATCAATACAACCTCCTTTTTCATTCTTGGTGGATTTACCTGACCAACCTTCCTTTTTGACACATAAAGGACCAAAAATAGAATATACCTTTTGAAGTGGTGGTAGAAATAAAACCTTATTTTTAACCAGATAAATTCACAACTAAATCCCTAGCCTTTGAAGGTAATGGTATTACTCAAATTACCCTATATTTTTCTCACCTAGAAGCATAACCTGAATCTTGGATTTTGTATGGGATTCACAACCCACTCTCCTCAATTTTAATGGGTATTATATCTTGGTAAAATTATTCAAAAATAAAATAATAGAAATTATTAATATAATATAACCAGATGAACACTTCTTGTTTTTAGTGTCAGGGTATCTAGGACCTCTCTCATAGAAAAGGATCAAACGAGTGTAGTTCATTTTGGAATAGTAGTTTGTCTTCGATGTTGGAAACACCATCACAATTAAAGAATATAATTTACCATATATATTAATATGGATATAATAAAATCCATGTCTAGTTTTATTCTATGCATAACAGATTAAAATCATGAATCCTATTACATTTTATCCTTCTTAGAGAAACATGTGATTTCTTCATTGACTGAAAATGAAAACCATAACCACATAGGTCACTTCTAAAATATGTAATATTAAAAACATTTAATATATTAATAACATTTTAGAATAAATAATACAATGAAAATAAAAACTAGTAATTGATATTAATTTACCTTGTAAAACGTTTATAAAGAATGAAATATAATCTTTTAAAATTACTATCGAATTAAATTTAAAACCCTTGTTTTTCTAAAAAACTTATATAAGAATTCAACCCATGTTATTAACAATTAATACTATATATAATTATTATAAATAAAATTATTTTTTCTTTAAATAATAAATAAGTATTTTATTAATAATTAAATCAAGATAATCATGTGAAAAAAACATACAGTAATTAGAAATAAATAATTATAAATATAATAGCACATGTTTTAAAAAAAATATGACAAAGGAATTTAGTTACTGAAGGTAATCCATAATGGAGGTTTAACACTTTTCCAAATTTAATATTGAGGTCACATTATTTTTCTTCATTAATTCACTTAATTTTTATTCATGTGTTCAATTCATTATTATTCATGAAGTCACATAATTGTTTTTCATGCAATCACTTAATTTTTGTTCATGTGATCAGTTAATTTTAGTTAATGTGGTCACCTAATTTTTTTATTCAATCATTAAAATTTTCTTCATGAGTTCACATAATTATTTTCATATATTCCCTTAATTTTTATTCAAGTAGGCCCTTCAATACATTTTCAAATATTCACTCAAGTTCAGTTTACTCAAGGTAACTTTCATACTTTTCCAAATTTTCACTCAAAGTCACCTCACTCAATGTTTCGTCTATAGTTTGAAATATTTTTACTCAAGGTCACTTTACTAAAGGAGAATAACATATTTTGTAGAGTTTTCACTAAAGGTCACATAAAAAGGTCATTTAATAAGGTAACTATACAGGGTCACTTCACATGGCCACTTAGAAATGTCACATCACATGTTCATGTCAAAGGGTCACTTAATAAGGTAACTTGATAAGATCACTTCATAAGGTCACTTGATATGGACACAATACAAGTTCTCTTATAGTATTTTTTTATTCTTCACTTGAATATGAATAATTAACTAACAAAATATAAAAAATACAACCAAATATTATATGTTTATCCAACATTAATTCATTTTATTGAAATCATAAAAAGAAAAATAAACATAGTGGATCAAGTATACACTCAATATTCTACACATTTTTTATAATTACAAAAAATAAATCAATAATCCAATATCTCCCAACACCCTTTTAATTTTACAAAAATATTTATACCTATATATGTACCAATAGATTAAAAAT
Organism: Viscum album; assembly: GCA_963277665.1. NCBI lineage: Eukaryota > Viridiplantae > Streptophyta > Magnoliopsida > Santalales > Viscaceae > Viscum > Viscum album. The sequence goes on from OY728120.1 coordinate 1,844,499,208, forward strand.
ATAAATTTTACCCCTAATTGAAATTGAACATAGAAAGTTCCCATTAAGATATTGGTGGAAAAGAAACTAAAACTTATAATGTTAACAATGAAAACATGACTATCTTTCATCGAGATTCATAAATTATAAAATAGTATGTTCCTTTAGGACACATGAAACCATTTAATAATATTAAAATAATTATTCAATGATTTGAAATGAATTAAACAATATCTAACAAATTTACCACATCCTAGTGAGCCAAAACAATAGTTTAAATATAAACAACAGAAAAATGGAACATATTTATAGTTTTAGAACAATTTTTTTATTCAAAATGGACCTAAAAATATTCTGTATGATTATATTTATATCATTCCATGTTCCAATTTTATTTTACCAAATATAACTTTTTCTAGGGCTTTCAGAAATATATTAGCCCACTATTTTTCAAAAGAAAATTATTCCATGATAATATTACCCTTTTGAGAATCATCTCAACAAATGTGTTCTCTTATATATATATTTTTAGTCGAATAATATTGTAAATTATTTTTAGTAATAGATTTTTCAAAAGTATTATCATATTATATCGGTATATTTTCATAATTAAAACCCAAATCTAAATGAGCTTGTTTAACCAAAACTAACTATGAGATATAGGATGTTACAGAAACATAATATATTTTCAGAAATGATAAATATTATGAATTATACTTTTAATAATTCCATTAATCTATAAATTTACCCAGAATTTGACACAAACCAGTTGTGATTTTTTAATCTATTTTTCAACCACAAAATTTGGAATATTAAAAACTAGTTTATTGAAACGTGGTATGTGTGAGATAAAATAATCAAAGATTTATATAACTTTTAACATAAATTATTATAATTTTAAATATTTTTTAGTAACTTTTATCAAGATGATATTGTTATCTGAAACATATATATACTAAAAACATCATATATAGTTTATATGCTTTCAAATAAATAAAACTACCAATCGTAGCTCTAAAAACATTATAATAAAAAATATTTTAGAACTTCTTCATATTAAATCCTACAATAAATTATCATTTGAATATTTTATCCTTAATAATAATAAAAACCCCACTAAATTGATTATTTATCATATTTTAATTTAGTATGAAATATACTATCTTTTCATAGAAGTATTTTTAAACCCAGAAATAATAAATGTTCATCGATAATTCTCATGTAATATTATGAAGACATAAACATTGAAAACTCATTATAAATTATATAATTTGAATATATATAGAGAATATCATTGATATTTTCTTCACTATCAATATATATTTTAAGGATATTTTAAAGAATAATGTTGGATCAACTTTTTCCATTTCAGAACCATTATTTAAAAGAAATAAATAAATCATCTCAAACCAGAATTGGGGATCTTGTTTTTGACCATACAAATATTTTTAGCGTTTCACGAAATGGTTATAATTAGATTCATTCTCAAAACTGGGAGGATACTTTACAAAAAAATGAATTACATCCATTAAAAAGGTACTTTTGACATCTATTTAAAAAATAATAATTCTATAGTGATATTAAAAATCCAAATCAATTATTATAGATTAAAATTGATAACCTAGACCAATATATTCCTCAAAATTAATTTATTATTCCAGATTATATCCTTGAGCCACTGGTCTGACTTTATTTATAATTATATTATCAGACTCCTCTAACTAGGTTATAATGATCCATTTGGTTCTCATAATATTTTTAACTATGGGTTGTTTAACTAAGGTACAAAATTTATTCCTATCAAATTGACTTAATTATTATTTCATGGATATAATCTATTTTTAATCAAAGTATCATTAATATTTTTCACACAAAATAAAAAATAAATTAATAATAAGAATAATTATTTCATAGGGAATTTTTTTAAAACACATTAATTATATCACCAATAAAAATGTCAACTAGATGATCATTATGTATTTATAATGATTATCATTATTAATAATATCCACCTCAATAGATTCATCCAATTATGAACTTTCTGGTTCACAAAACTTTAAATCTAAAAATGATTCCTCCACCTAATCTAATTGATATTTTATTTCCATTAAATGGGATTAATCCAATTAATCGTAGAAATATTATTCAAAAAATAATTTTAATTTAATATAAAAATTATATTCCCTAATTAAATTAGAATACCCAAAACAAATAACTTTATCTAATTTTGAATCAATTTTTTATATTCAATATTTGGTATTAGGAATGTGAACTATAAATACAAATAATATTAAATACCTATTTAATAGCTTCTTACATCCCATATTTCATAAGGTGTATTCTTTAAAAATATCCTAAGAAAAATTCAATTCGAAATATAAAAAAAATTAATAACTTTTACCCCAAAATATTTTCGCAAAGATTATGCATTTACCATTTTCCAAGAAATTTATTATCAGGTCCTATTTTTACTTTCTACTACACAATTTAGTTGCGTGGACCTAGGGGATAAAAAATAATTACTAATACTATTATATTCATATAATTTACTAACCTATATATTTGAAAACTACCCTACCATGTCACTTCTAATAGATAAATTTTTATGACCTTATTTTAATCCAATTTGAAATATTGAAAAAATTTATACAATTATCATACTTATATGCAAGAAAATTTATCCAAATAAATTTATTATAGTCATCACCAATAACAGACACATACCTTTTACCTATAAGAATATTATTTTTCATGGGACCAAATAAGTCCAATTTTTAATGTTGAGGTATTCTAGAAGTTTTTACTTATTAGATATACTCAAATGAAACATTATATTGAATACTGTGTAAGATTTAATTGAATACATATGTGTTGTCTAACTTAAAATTAGGTATATACAACACTTTTTAACTTTTTAAAAACATTTATAACAACTATAAAATTTCATTTCCCAATATTATATTCCATAATACACTATCATATTGAACATGATTTAATCATTTGACATTATATTTAGTCAACACAAAAAAATAATTAAATATATATTGCCTTTTTTTACAAAAAAATTGATATATTCTTATTAGAAAAAAAATGATTTTATTATTTTCAAAATTCACATTAATATTATCACTAATGTTTTTTATATTATTATTTTATCATTTTTAAACCATATAAAAATTTAAATAACAACTAAATTTGAAATACCAACATCTCCAAAACCTTCAAATTTTACCTTTAAATTACTAATTAATGTTACACTACCACCATAAATTTTTAAAACGATCTAAATTAGGAAATATCACTGGTAATATATCATAAAAATCCCCCATCAATGTTCCATACAACCTTTTTTATGCATCCATGAGAAGATTCCTACATAAGTTGATTTGGGAAGTGTTTGGTACCAATAAATATTTGGACCCAACTTAGTTAAAAAATAATTCTAGGGAACCAAAAACAATTTCATTCAATAGTTTATAGGAAATATATAAGTCAATAATTTTGAGATAAAAGCATTAGTGTGATCAATATATTTTTGAAATCTCAAGGGACATTCATTTCCATAAAGGCCATTCATGATACATCTAAAACATGTAACACATGAAACATTTACAACTGGAAATTTATAAAAAATGTTCATATACATTTTGGGTAATTTATTTTCATATGCAGGACCAATTTATTATTTTTATTCAATTTAATAATTCTTACCATATTATCATAACTTTACCTTACATGAAAATATTTGGACATATCTATTTTTTTACCTTTTAACTTCATTTCTAAACAATTCATTTTCTTCTAAAATTCAGTCGAACTTAATTCATTGATCTTCTTCACTTGTGGAATAAAAATCATAATTTTTATTGATTTTAAGTTTAATAATTCAAAAATATACAAATAATTTATCATTCAATCTCAAAGGAATATTTTTAAATTTCTTATCTTCTTCAGGAATATATTAATATTTTCTCTTGAGATTTTGGAATAATTGAGTAATTTTTTAATCATTATAAATGAGTCTATCAATATCATTATAAAACTCATCTTCAAAATAATTGTATTTAGAAAATAAAGATAAATCCGATTAACTTACATACTTTTTAGATTCCATTAAAACAAATATTGATTCTTTTCCTTCACTAGATTCATCACTTGAATCTAAATCAGAAGTATAAATCAAACTATGTACCATTTATTTCCATTTCATTTGTATTGTTATATCATTTTATTATCTTTGTTGAGTTTTGAGAAGAATTTTTTAGTGTTACCTATTTATCATTAAACCTAATTAACAACATCAAAATCATCATTACCCTTTTGATTCCATTATTTTTAGGTAATTATTTTTTTATTTCTTAAGTATCCTTTATTTCGTCTTGCTCTAGAATACTATATGACATGGTCTCCTTCACTAATTTGAAAATTTGAATCATAACGGTCAATAATGTCATGAATGTTTTATTTAAAATTAATACCCTTATTTTTTGAATTTTACACTTGATAAATATTTTATGATTCTAAATCATATTGAAATAAAGTACCAATAACCACACTTAAAGTATATTCTATGAATTTTTTTACATTCATTAATTTCTACATTTTGCATTAAATTTATTCAGTAAATCTCTTAAAACCCTCTCAAACAGATTATAATTTAATAATATTTCTCCCAAATCAACTGTTCCATTAAAAATATTTTCAAATCTTTGAAACATTTAATTAACTATCACTTATTCTCCCATTTTTAATCCTTGATACTATCTTCTTAACATGATTGGTTTTTTCTTTTACTTTATATGAAGCTATATGATTGCCATTTAGTAATTTCCAAATTTCATTTACTTTTTTCATGTAGAAATGTGACTATACACAATCTTATTAATTACATAATATAGAATATTCATCAACATGTAATTTAGCACACACTTTACGTCGTCATTAAAAACTACTATTTCAAGAACAACTTCATGAAAAATGTTTAGTTTCACTGTGATTTTCTAAATACTAATGCTCAAATATTTATTAAAGGACTTAATTCAATAATTCTTGTTTCTATAATCAATTCCATCAAATATTGAAGATCATTTATTTTTCAAACCGTTATTCCCACTCATTCATTCCATTAAAAAAAATATCTTTTCCCCTTAACTATTTATATAGCAACCCTAATTTTTATTAAATTACTATTACATCATTTTAATGATAAAAAATTAAATAATTACATGACATGGATGAAAAGGATTATTGTATTGGTGTAATTATAACCATACATTAAATTTAATAAATAAAACATAAAAATGTATTTAATTCCTTATTCTGTAGCTTCTTATTGGCCCTTGAATTCTCCTTAGTACAAGTAGTTACATAAGGATATATATAAAAATACGGTTAAAATAAATACTAGTAAGAGGAGAGATGAATACATGAATCAATATAAATTTAGTTGATAACAATCATAAGATCATAATCATAATCATGAGAGAAAGCATTATATAAGTCATGGAATGTGGCCATGCATAAAATGAAACATCATGTATTAGTAGTCAACTACCACAGATAGTTGTAAAAAAATATAGAATAATTTTCATGCATATTTAAATTTTCTCATGAGATGCATGAAATTATCCAATTCATCGGAGTTCTATATAATTCCAGGTGCACCCGTCACATCATAACATTTACATTGCGCTATAAAATTCTGGGTGCACCCGTCACATCACAAAATTTACATCATTATGCATGCCACATAGAACGTATATCAATATTATTCACAAAATAACCAATAAACTTGAATTGGTTTAATTTCATAAATAATAAATTGATAAAAATTAGGTTCCTAAATTGAATACATAATAACTTACTTGATATAATAATCATCAAACTTGAGTCAGGAATCTCAAGAATTAAAAGGTGTGTTTTCTTAATGATTATTTCTTTTGGAAAACACTATATTTGTAATAAACTCAAATAGAAAACATTTATATCAAAAAAAATTAATATAATTATGGACAAATTATATTTAAGGAATATCCCTACTGAAAATGTGGTGAATGTGGGAAAACCCAATGAAAGAGAGTTGGGTTTGAGAATTCTGCTTACTATATGTCTAAATGATTTCTTCACTTCAATTTCACATATAATTACATTAGACACATTAATTAAAAAATAAAGAACCATTCACACATGAATTTGATTCATTATTTTTTTATTATGTTCAAATATGGGATTTTAGATGATTTAAAGAGTTTAATATCGTCATTCAGGAATGTTTGTTTTCTTAGTTTTCACGATCAGTTCACTTGTATACATGAATGAAAGTTCATGTAAAATGTGGATAAATATAAAAAATTGTTATTATATGTTATTAATTATCTTCCATATGGTTAAATGATCTTATAAATAATTTTTTTATATGGTATGAGGATGAATCATTATATAAAATTTAACGATGATCGTTTTAGGTTATTTTTGTTTTTTTTTCAATCACAACAAACTCATTTTTTTCATTTAGTATTATGTATTTAATATAGTTACATAACATAAAAAGGTTTATAAAATATAAATTAAAATATATTTTAAATAATTTAATGCTTTTATTAACAAACATTATGGCATTATATGGAAATGAAAGTGCATCGTCCATGATGTCAGTGAATGAAACACCATGAGGTATGTTTTCATTTTTAAAATAAAAGACAGATATTGAGGAGTTTAATTATGGATATTGAAATAACATGATACAATACTATTAAATCAAACATAATGGATTTATCAAGACATTTGGATAAGACATGTTGAGGAGACTATAATAAATTAAAATGAAAAGAAATTAAAAAAAGGATGATGATTTTACCTCTTAGATTTATCCTCCCTGATAACCACCTTAGGGAAAATGTTTTGGTATTTTGATGAGACCAATAGAACATGTAAATGGGGGAGGGGCCAGGGGAGGGGTTTGGTCATTATTTTGTAAATGCTCAAATCTTGTGAGGTGTGATGAGAAGAGGGTGTGAGGGGAAGTATTTATAGTGGAAGAGAGGGGTGTTTTCTCATTATTATATTCATTTAATTATTATTTTTGCTCAAGAATATGAATAGATTGATAATTATCTCTATATATATTAAAATAATTAATTTTGGTTCGAGATTAAGGTGCTTAAATTAACCTTACATCAGTAATGACTAAAAAATTATTGTATTTTGCATTTATAATTTTTTTTCATATTTTACTACTCATAAAAATATTCAAGTATTTTAGAAAAATCCAAAAATTTCACCCTAACAATTTTTATAAGTGTAGAATTAAAAAATAAACTCAATTTTATGAAAACATTTTTCTAAATATGAGTAATTTAATTTTGAATTAAAATAATCATTTTCTTGGAAAATATATATTTTGAAATTAAAACTCATTTTATAACACTTTGAAAAATTACATAAGGTATCTTAAAATTATCATAAAATCATAATACATAAAAATATTAATTTATAAATATATTTTATTAATTTTTTTTTTAAATTAATAAATGAATCATCAAATTGTAATTAAATATGTATTACTTAAAAAAATTCTAATACTTAATTAATAATTTTTAGAACTTTTATTTTCATAGACTATGATATAATTATACCATAATTTATTTTATAATATGATTAAATTTTATTTATATGGGTGAGGTTACTATTCATTTGGTTGGTTTACTATTTCTAAATGCCATATTACTATTCTTAATGTCATGTTACTATCTAATCAGTATAGGTTCTTTAACTTCTTGAAAAACCTCTAATTTCAATAATTCTTTATTTATAAGTAATTTATTATGGTCTCTAAGTGATTTTATGTGATGTATACTATATGAAATTTCTATAAAATGGATAAATTCTATTGATAAAAGTTTGGTTTGTTACATTCTTCCCCCATTTTGAAATTTCTCCATCAAAATGACATTTTACATAAACAAGTGAGGGTACTTATCCTTCATCACCTCCTATAGTTCCCAAGTTTCTTATTCATACTGATAGTTCTTTAACAACAATTTTACTGTGTGGGTTGTTGTAATGACCTGAATATGAGGTCACTCAACTGGTTCCCCATACTCGGTTCTCCACATGACCTCAAGCGCATTTCCCCAAATTCCAGAGGATGTCGACTAGCAACGAGGGACTTGGTGAGTCATTGGGGAAACTATACCCCCATTTTGTAAAGTATACAAGGGAGAGGAAATAACAGTCAATAGTAGAAGCAGTAAACAACATACAATAACTAAAACTAAATAGAGGAAGCAATGAATATATAGTAATGATGATAATGATTCACCAGGTACAAGTATCTAAGGAAATCATAAAACACGACAATGTGCTGAAATACAAATGATAAACAAATTACGAAAGGTAAACAATAACTCTAGCAGCATCGCAAGCCTAAGCTTGATCCTATGATCTCCAGATCCAACTAGAAATCATGTAACTGAAGTAGAAGGGAAACAATCCCTATCCACACCTACATCCATATAACTCATTTGTGCCGAAAAGCAGTACCCAAACAGGGTGTGAGACAAGTCCCAATAGACAACCACCACAAGATATGTGCCCTACTGTCAGTGAGCAATATAGAAAAAGTGAAGGAAATAAAGGCAGTAGAGAAACAAGAGTACACTAAATTAAACAATCCTAAAAATCTCCATTTAAATTTATTTACTAACTTAATCAAATCATTAAATTATCAACCAAGGAATCTAGAAAACAGCTCTATATTCCCAAGGCATAGCAAGTAACACAACAGGTATCTCAACAGACTACCTAAACATCAAGCAGTACAAAACACAAGATTGTTCTTTGGCTTAGTGGACTCTTCACAACCAACCAAACAATATTCACACCGACTCTCTAGGTGGCTCACACTGGTAGACCCTTCTATTCATGTAATCATACAAAGGTACAGACACTCTGGGAAGCTCTCATTATCTATCCCTCTATGGTCTTGTAATGATAGCTATACACTCTCTATGGAAGCACTTAATTCTAATTCCCCCAGTAGTCTCAATACATTACTGAGGAAACTCTAAAGAAGCACAAAGTCCAATTCCCATAGGTCATGCGAACGATACTAATTCATATCTGACTCTATAGGAAAGCCCTTAATCGTCAATTCCATCATTAGTCTACCGCACCAGGTTCACACAGCCCTAAGCAGTCCAGTCGTGTGTAATCGACTATCAGCAGCCCTGTGTAAGTTCAACAAAGACTTGGCTAATAGATAAAATTCATCAAAAGCATATAAACAGTAGGAAATACATGCAATAAATTATATCAAGGTAGGATATCAAAGCAACAAGGTATGCCTCACAAGCAACCTAGGCCAAACGACGATAAACAGCCAAAACAAGGGAAACACCCATGGGGTAATCCTCAAACATGATAATAAGAATTCGTTATTAATCTAATAGCCATAGGAATACAAGCAATCTAAGGAAAATAATAATGCAATATCAAAATCCTAACCTGAGATACCTGATACATGGGTATCCGAAACATTTCCACAAATAATCAATGACACTCAACGTAAGGCAACAAACCACTTACGTCGATCCTAGGAGATCAATATACTATAATATCGGCCACAGAATCGGCCTAGAATGGAGTTGATATGCAAAAACATTTTAAAATTTCAACCTACTATAACTCTCTTAAGAGAAAGAATTAGGAAATGTGGCCAAATAAGAACCAAGAACTCGCTGCTGTGATTCTTTTGCAACAAATGGTGTTCGATTCGGATAACCGATGACAGATCGATGGCTCAGAGAAGATCTGTGGATGTACCCTCACTCTCAGTTGAAGAAGCTGGAGAAGAAGACATTTTTTGGGGTAAGATGTGACCCCAATCCATTTAATGAAAAAATGATAGTACACGACGTGTACTTTTGGAGTACACAGCGTGTACTAGGTTTTCCGTACTAGGCATTAAGCGGCCACCACATCACCCCTCCATGTCCATGTGTGTGGTCATGACACGGCTAGCACACGGCCTCAAGCGGCATCAAATTACATGGTTTGTACTTATAAATTACACGGTGTGTACTTAGAAGATTTCTAGATCCTACTCTTTTTCCCAAAAACAACCACAAAATGAAAAACATACCTGAAAAAAAGGTCTGGGTTCTTAAAAACATCCTCCTTAAATAAAACCGTCCCCGAATTTCCCTAACAAGGTGGTGAAGAAGAACCCTCGAACAACTATTGCCACTATGGTCACACATCAGCTTCCCTTTCCCATGTCTCGTCCTGTACACGACTGTGCTTCCATAGCACCCGTACCAAAGGAACAGACCAGCCATGGAGTACCCTTTCACTACGATCAACAATCCCGATAGGATGCTCCTAGAATGATTAATCATGCTCCACCTCAACCTCCTCAGGTTGATAAACATGAGATGGGTCGAAGAAATAGCGTCGAAGATGAGAAACATGGAAGACATCATGCATATCCTGGTACCTTTGAGGTAACTGCAACCTATAAGCAACCAGCCCGACTATATCTAAAATCTAAAATGACCCAACTATCTTAGTGAAAGCATACCATTTCTCCTGATCCTCTCATGTCCCAGCATCGGGGTAACATGTAAGAAAACCTGATCTCCGACCTTGAACTCCAAAGGTCATCACCGATGATCAGCATAAGATTTCTGCAGAGACTGTGCAGTATCCATCCTTTTTCGAATCAACTCCACATGTTCTATGGTCTCCTCAAAAAGACGAGGTCCTAGCATAGCTACTTCTCCTACCTTCAGCCAACACATGGGTGATTGGCACGACCTACCATACAATTCCTCGTAAGGTTCCATCTGAATAGTTTCTTGAAAACTATAGTTCTTGGAAAAATCCACTAGAGGTATATGTCTCTCCCAAGAACCTCCAAAATCAAGGACGCATGCTCGTAGCATGACCTCTAGCACCTGAATCGTGCGTTCTGACTAGCCATCTATCTGGGGATGGTAAGCTGTACTCAGAAGTACCTATGTACCCAAATCCCTCTGTAGCCCTTACTAGAAATGTGACATGAAGTAGGCGTCCCTATCTAAAATGATAGTACTGAGAACCACATGCAAGCATAAAATCTCACGGATGTACAACCTTCCAAGCTCATCAACATCAAAAGACTCCTTAATCAGTAAGAAGTGAGAAACCTTTGTGAGCCTATCAATGACAACCCATACTGCGTCATTCCCTTGATGCAATCTCGGTAACCCTGTCATGAAGTCCATCAATACATCATTCCACTTACACTCGGGAATGGGTTGATGCGGTAAAAGCCCTGGTGGTCGCTGGTGCTCCGCCTTCACCTACTGACAGGTGGAACACCTCATGATAAAACTATCAACATATCTCTTCATACCTGGCCACCAATACTGGCAGTTTAGATCACGATACATGTTGGTGACGCCAGGATGAACTGCCCAAATAGAGGAATGAATGTTTCACATCAGCTCCTTGCGTATAACTACTGGCACCCATACACATCCCCAGAATCAAAAGATCTCACTCTCACCTACGGTCCATTCGGAAAGAGGGTCCTATCCTAACACGATTTCCCGTAGGACTAGGCCATTAGAATATGATAGTTTCCTCATTCGAACTCAGTCAAGAAAGTTAGATGTAACAGCTATAGAAGAAAGAAAAGTCTGAACATGTCTATTGTGCACCTCCAAATGCATTTCAGAGAATAGATTCATAAGCTACCACCCACTGCTAGCCTCTTGAACTGCATTTATCTGTATCCTCCTGTTCACTGTGTCTGCCATAGCGTTTCCTTTCCCAGGCATATAAGCAAGCTCAAAATCAAAATACTGTAGGTACTCAACCTTCCTCCGCTCTCTCAGATTCATGTTACGTTGTGTGAAGATATACTTGAGGCTCTTGTGGTTAGTATATACCACAAAATGATCTTCTAGAAGATAATGTCTCCAAAAATGTAAAGCATGAACAACTTCAGCCAACACCAGGTAGTGCGTATGATAGTTCCTCTCATGTGGCCTCAACTGTCGAGATCCATATGCAGTAAAATGATCCTCCTACATAAGCACTGCTCCAAGCCTGATACCAGATGCATCACAGAAAATTGTATAACTCTTGCCTAGTTCTGGAAAAACTAGAATCGGTGCCGAATTCAATCTCCCGTTCAGCTCCTGAAAGGCTGAATTGAAGGATTATGACCAAAAATTATTCACCCCCTTCTTAGTCAAGCCTATTAATGGCTCCACCAAGTGTGAGAAGTCCTTTATAAATCTCCTGCAGTAACCAGCCATCCCTAAGAAACATCATACCTCGAAGACATTCTTTAGCTGCTCACAGGTAATTACTACTCTCACCTTCTCTGGGTCTACTGATACTCTTCTATCTAAGATGACATGACCCAGGAAGTGAATCTTGTCCATCCAGAAGTGGCACTTTGAGAGCTTATCATATAACTAATGCTCCCTCAGTGTACTCAAAACGATCTCAAGATGGGTAGCATGGTCATATCGAGTGTAAGAGTACACCAAGATATTGTCCACGAAGACCAACACGAAAGAATCCAATTATGGATGGAACGATCGGTTAATCAGTTCCACGAAAACTACTGGCGTGTTCATGAGACCAAACGGCATAAACAAATACTCTTACATACCATACCTGCTCCGGAAGGCTATAAGAGGTATATCAGATGTCCTGACATGCAACTGATGATAGCCGGATCTCTAGTTGATCTTTGAGAACACTCTGGATCCTCAAAGCTGATCCAAGAGATCATCTATCTATGGCAATGGATATCAGTTCTTGACCATCAATTGGTTCAGCTTTCGATAATCCACAAAAAACCTAAGGGTGATGTCTTCCTTCTTCGCAAATTGGACAGGCGAACCCCAAGGAGAAGTACTGGGCCAGATGAAACTTTTTTACTGAAACTCCTCAATCTGCTTCTTGATCTACTGCAACTCAGGTGTAGTAATCCTATAAGGAGGAATAGACACTAGTGCCACTCTAGGTACAAGCTCAATGGATAATTCTACCTCACGATCTGGAGGAAAACCTGAAAAGTACTCTGTAAAGACATCCCTGAAACGATCCACCACTGGAGGAAATTCTATCTGTGAAGTCCCCGGGTCATCCAGATACAGAGTAGAAACCTGATGTGTAACTCTGCCTAACCCATGATGCTCTGGTCCAGCTCTTCTCACCTGTACATCCCATTCTCCCTTTGGAAGAAAAGATCTACCCTCCGGTAATGTGAAACTCACCCTACGGTGATAGAAATCGACAAAAGCCTGGAAGGGAACTAACCAGTCCATCCCAAGAATGACATCATAGCCTATCATCTCTAGGAAATATAGGTTCCACAAAAAACTTCACCCACCAACCTCAAGGGGGAAGTCTAAGCACTGACGCATGCTAGCAGTTCTAATTCCCAAGGGAGTGTCTAGTGTCATAATATCCTCAAGAGTATAAACAGTAAGTCTAAGGCTTTCCATAATATGAAAAGAAATAAATCTATGAGAAGCTCATGTATCGAAAAGTGCAGAGGATAAAACTAAGGATATGAAAATAGTACCTTGAACTTTAGAAGGTACAGGATCCTTCTCCTGATGAATATTCTCTACCGCAAAGGTCTGGCATGCACCACGGCCCTGTATAGTAGCCTAGGATCCCTGAGATGACCCTCCCTGAGCCTGACCACTGCATCCACAGCCGCTACCCAGGCCTGAACGACCTAAAGAATTCCAGCCCCCAATTTTCTGTTGAACTGGTAGTCCTCCTCTTATACGTGGAGTCAAAAATGATCCTCCACTAGCCTCTGGAAGAAGAACCTTGCAGAAATGTTGCAGATGACCCATATTGCCATAAGATCGGCACACCAATGGGTCTCTCAGCCACTGAGGCTTCTTATGATAACTTTTTCCACACTAATATAATTCCACATGGTTTCCAGAAAGAAGATCATGTCTTCCAAAAGGAATACCTTGCTTCCTTAGGTCACCTCGTGTAGACTCTCGGTGGCGTTTCCTGTTGTCTATTTGAAACAAATCAGCCCTTGATGCTAATCTGCCCTGGTCCACAGCTCCAATCTCCCTGATATTTCTCTCCATGATAAGTTCCTGGTTGACTATCAGAGTAATAAAAGTCTATTGAAAGACTTTCACCTGTGATCTGATGTCCGGTCTGAGGCCTTCCTCAAACATCCTCCCTAAAAACTGCACGTTATTCCCCAGAACGGGAGTGAAACACTGTTACTCTGTGAATCGAGAGGAATACTCCATAACTGGGAGAGTACCCTGCTGCAGGTTCATGAACTCTCTGGCGCTATCAGCCCTCAGCGTCGCCAGGTAGAAGTAGTCGTAGAACGTACGCTGAAACTTGTCTCAATCCATTACATGTTGGCATCCTACCTGTGAAACCACATACCATCATATCTTGGTGGAGTCTCGTAGCATATAATTCGTGAGCTTCACTCTCCTCTTTGGAGGCATATCGAGGTGCTTAAAGATGGATAGCATGGCCTCTATCCATGATTCCACAGTGTGTGGTCCTCCATCCCCTGTGAACGTGTGAGGATGCTGCTGCTGAAAACCCCACGTCAGCTCTTCCATAGACGGGGATGGATGCTGAGCTCCCTGGAAGGTCTGCATGAATCTCATGAAACCCTCTATGAACTAAGTGTTGGAACCAGTTTCTGGAATCACTAAAGGTGTCATGACCGGAATGATAGGCGGAACTACTGGTAGTCCTTGATCTGTCATATCAGGCGTACGGTCACTACTTGGTTCCTGACGTGCAACGGGAGGACGTATTGGTGCCATAGCTCTGAAAGGTTAGAAGCACACCTCATATTCAGGATTAACAATGATAGAAAAACTGAAGGCACAAGAAGTAATAGGGAAAAGAAGAAATTCAAGATGTTGAAAAACATGACTACACAACGTGTTCTTTCCCTAAATAGTGTGCTCCCTTAGGTCATTCACATGGGCATTTACATCCACCGAAACTGGTCATGTAACACTCCAAATACATGGCGTGTTGTCCAAACACACGACGGGTACATGAATCCTCTTCCGTGCCTGAGTACTTCTACACAGTTAAGCCACACAGGTCCTCTAAGACAAAACTACACGGTGTTTTCAAGGAAGACACGATGTGTAATAGACATACCTTACCTGGACCGTGTTGTTATAAACACGACCTGAAACATGGCCGACACTACATGGCATGTTATAGATGGACACAGCAGGTACGAGGAAGGGTAACACCGACCCGTGTAGTTCATGACACAACTGGATACCTAGATCAAACTACACAACATGTAAGATTCAGACACGACATGTATGTGAAAAGATAACACAACCCGTGTTGTTCGTGACACGGACGGGTACCTATTTCATACTACACGACGTGCTAAAATAGTACATGGCGTGTTCCTACCAGATTTTCTAGAACCTCGTTCTTTTTCTCACACAGTCACTGACATGGTTTAAAAACTACATTACATGTATTATTAAAATACACACCGTGTATTCTGGGTTTTTCTGGGAAGTAGATCAAAAACTACTTTGAAGCCCAGAAAACACAGAAAACAAGAGTTAAAGTGCCAAATTCTGATCTTTGAGGGCCCATACTCCTCGAGAATCATATCTTGGCATCATAAAAATGCATATAACAAGTATACAGTATAACAAACTCACGATCTACCAAATTCAAATCCTCGAGGGCCCATAACACCTCTTAGACCAAAGTTTTGCATCCATGATAAAGAAGATCTAAACAAATAATACCCTATCAACATAGCAGGTATTCTATCACAACAGCTATCACAACAGCATGCATAGTATATTAAGAATTCTATCACAACAGCATGCAATTTCTAATACAATTTAAATGTCATGGAAAAATGCACGACATGTGATTTTCTAACAAGTGCCTATATGATGCATGATATGGAATAACTTCATCTTATCGGGTTTCAACAAAATATCACCATAATCATATAAATTGTAACAGCACAAAAAAAGTGCACCACCCAACAGTGAAGTCAATTAAACTAGAACATTTGCAAAACTTTAAAACTACAATATTCAAGGTAACCTGGATTTTTCACTGTACAGGGGTTCTAGAACTCCCGGGCACAACTATTTACCATTTACCTATTTTATCATATCCTTGTCTAATGTTGCTAAATATTAAGTCAATAGAAAAGAAAAGAAACCTCCTCTGGTAACACTTTATAATGACCCGAATCTGGGGCCACTCAATTGGTGCCCCGTACCCGGTTTTCCACATGACCTCAAGTGCATTTCCCGAAATTCCAGAGGCTTCCAACAAGCAGCGTGGGCCTTGGTGAGTCATTGGGGATACTGTGCCCTCATTTGGTAAAGTATACAAGGGATATGAAATAACAGTCAATAGTGGAAGCAGTAAACAGCAAACAATAACTGAAATTAAACAGGGGAATCAATGAATATATAGTAATGTTGATAATGATGCAGCAGGTACATGTATCTAAGGAAAGCAGAAAACACAACAATGTTCTGAAATACAACTGAGAAACAAAGTACTAAAGGTAAATAGTAACTCCAGCAGCATCGCAAGCCTAAGCTCGGTCTTATGCTCTCCAGCTCCAACCATCAATCATGTGCCTGAAGTAGAAGGGACACAGTCCCTATCCACACCTACAACCATATAACCTATATGGGCCGAAAAGTATTACCCAAATAGTGTGTGAGACTAGTCCCACTAGGCAACCACCACAAGATCTGTGCCCTACTGTCATGGAGCAATATAGCAAAAGTAATGGAAATAAATGCAGCAGAGAAACACGAGTACACTAAAGTAAACAATCCTACAAATCTCCATTTAAATTTTTTTATTAACTTAATCCAATAATTAAATTATCAACCAAGGAATCTAGAAAATACCTCTATATTCCGAAGGCATAGCAAGTAACACAATAGGTATCTCATCAGACTACCTAAACAGCAAGCAGTACAAAACCCAGGCTTGTTCTTTGGCTTGGTGGACTCATCACTACCAACCAAAAAATATTCACACTAACTCTCTGGGTGGCTCACACTGGTATACCCCTCTATTAAAGTAATCATAAAAAGGCACAGACACTCTAGGAATCTCTCACTAACCCTCCTCTTGTGGTCTTTTAATGATAGCTATAGACTCTCTGAGGAAGCACTTACATCTAATTCCCCCTGTAGTCTTGATATGTAACTAAGGACACTCTATGGAAGCACAAATTACAATTCTCGTAGGTCCCGTGAATGATACTAATTTATAACTGACTCTCTAGGGAACCCTTAATCATCAATTCCCTCTTTAGTCTACTGCAGCAGGTTCACATAGCCCTGAGCAGTCCAATCGTTCGTAATCGACTGTCAATATCCCTAAGTAATTTCCAAAACTACATGGATAATAGATACAATGAATCAAAATCATATAAACATTAGGCAATAGATGAAATAAATTATATCAAGGCAGGCAATTAAAGCAACAGGGTCTGTCTCACAGGCATCCTAGGCCAAACGATGATAAACAGCCAAAACAAGTGAAACACCTATGAGGTATTCGTCAAACATGCTAAAAAGCAATGATTATTCATCTAATAGCCACAAGAATACTATAAATCTAAGGCATATAATAATTCAGGATCAAAACCCTAACTTGAGATACCTGATACATGGGTATCCGACACTTTTTCACAAAAACTCAAATACACTCAACGTAAGGCAACAAACCATCTACCTCGATCCTATGAGATTGATACACTTGAACCTCGGCCCATGAATTGGCCTAAAAGGGAGTAGATCTGCAAAAAAATCTTAAATGTTCAACCTACGATAACTCTCAACATAAAAAGAATCAGGAAACGTGGCCAAAGAAGAACCAAAAACTCACCGCTGTGATTCTATTTCAACCGACGGTGATCAATTCAGATAACTGGTGACAGATCAGTGGCTCAGAGAATATCAATGACCATACCCTCACTCTCAATTGAAGAAGCTGGAGAATAAGATGTTTCTGGGGTTAAGACGTGGCCCCGGTCTATTTAATGAAAAAATAGAAAGTGCACGGCATGTACTTTTTTAGTATATGGTGTGTACTAGGATTTTCTGTACTCCGCATTAAGTAGCCTCCACATCACCCCTACATGGTCTTGTCTTTGTCCATGGCACAGCCAGCACACGGCCTCGAGTGGCATCAAATTACATGGTGTGTGATTATAAAGTACATGGCGTGTACTTAGAAAATTTCTAGATTCTCCTCGTTTTCCCAAAAATGACCAGAAAAGGAAAAACATACCTGAAAAGAAGATGCAGGTTCTTACAGTTATCTTATTTCATAGAACCTTATCTCTCAAGTCCAGACTTGTTATTAGATGCTCCTCATATGAGAGAACATCTTCTTGTTGTACCACCTCTGAGTTTAGTACAATGTGGTATCTGATATGTACTTCCTCAGGAGTGATATGTGACACACATCATGAAATTGAGACTTATTTAGTTGAAGTGAAAGTCGATAAGCCACAGCTCTGATGCGATCAAGGATATCAAAGAGTTCAATGTACCTTGGGATTAGATTCTATTTATTTCAAACCTGCATGACTCTCTTCCATAGTGATGTTTGAATAAAGACCTTATCTCCAATATCAAATTCCAATTATCTTCAACGGATGTTAGCATAACTCCTTTTCAGACTTTGAGATGCTTTTATATGTTTTTGTATGTTTTGAACCTTCTCTATTATCTCTTGCTCAATATCAGGTCCAAGTAGTTTTCTTTCACTAACTTCATACCAACATGTTGGAGTTCTACGTCACATTCCATACAGATCTTCATTTGGAGCTACTTGAATACTTGAGTGGAAGCTATTGTTGAATGAGAACTCAACCAATGGAAGATGTTGATCCAATCCACCATTGAATTATAAATAGTAGTCTCTTACCATATCTTTGATAATACAAATATTATTATCATATTTTCCATTATTTTGGGGGTAATATGCCATTATGAAATTTAATTATGTACCCAAATAATGTTTAAAATTACTTCAAATTTTAGATGTGAACCTAGGATCATGATCAGAGACAATCAATATTAGAACCCCATAAAGTCTCACTAATTTAATCACATATATGTTAGCATGTTTTTCTAGTGAGAGATCTTCTTAAATAGTGATAAAGTGGTCAGTCTTGGTGAGTCGGTCAACCACAACCCATGTCGCATTGTTGACCTTTGGATGTATTCGGGATACCTGTGACAAATTTCATTGTGACATTTTAACATTTCCATATATGTATAGCTATTGGTTTCATCATACCTTTGGACTTTTGTCACTTTGATTTAACTTTATAACATATCGAGCACCTTGATATATAATTCACAATCTCTTTTGGTATGTTTTCCCACCAAAAGTGTTCTCAGAGATCATAGTACATCTTGGTACTCCCAAGATTGATAGATAAAATTTATCTAAGTTCTTTATCCTACCGATCTTTCTTTATCCTAGTTTATGAAGGCACACAAATCCTCATTCCAAACCAAATCACACCATCATCACTGATATAGAACTCTTGCAGCTTCCATTCCGTTACTACATCAACCTTCTTTTGTAACTCTACATTATCCCTTTGCACCTCCTTAATCTTCTCTTCAATAAATGGATAGTGAATAATTTGGGAATGGTAGGATTTATTACACAACATTATGATTTAAAAATACATCCTTTATATATCTTTAAAGATAAGGTCTTTCTAAATCTGCAACATTGACAGAGTAGCAGTTTATTTTCTTCTAAGAGTATCTGTTACATTGCTCACCTTTCCAGGATGATAGTGAATTCAGAAATTGTAATTTTTAATTAGCTTTATCCAACCCCTATGATTCATTTTTATGTCCTTCTATGTGAATATATAATTTAGTCTCTTGTGACTGGTAATATGTTATACTTCTCACCATGGAGGTAGTGGCACTAATTATTCAAGGAAAAATCATAGATACTAGCTCTAGATCATGGTTTGGGTAGTTATTCTCATGGATCTTCAATTACATTGAGGTGTATGCTATCACATTATCATTTTTCATGAGTACACAGCCCAAGAATTTCTTTGAATCATCACTATATATCAAAAAAATCATTACACTTCTTTGTAATGTGAGTACAAGTGCATTGATAAGCCTCTTATTTAGCTTCTTGAAGCATTACTCAAATTCATTCTTCTAGACATACATTACTCATTAACATGTTAACTTATTTAGTGGGCTTAAAAATCTAGAAAAAATTCTTAAAAACATTAATAATACCCAACAAAGTTAAGAAAAAAATTGGATTTATATAACCCTAGTAAGTATGTTCCATTCCTCAACGGCCTTCGTTTTTGAATGGTCTAAATAAATTCCCTCACATGTGATCACATGTCATAAGAATGTGGCTTTTTACATTTAAAATTCAACCTTTCTAAATATGATGTATAACATAACATTCCTTGATTTCTCCCACAAAATCCATAGATATTCCTTATATTCCACCTTTCCCTTAGAGTAGATGAGAATATAATCAATAAACACCACCATCAATTTTTTGAGGTAATTTCTAAACACTCTATTAATCAAATCCATGAATATTATAAGATAATTAGTATATACTAAGGGAATTACCAGAAATTTCTAACGACCCAATTATTTATAGAATAATTATTATATTAATTTATATTAATATTTTATTCTTAATTTAAATGGGTTTATTTTTTTGATATCATACTTAACACGCAACAACAGGTTTTTTTGAAATCTTACATTGCACACAACTTTGAGTTATACAGAAAATTAACATAATGATATTATTATTTAAAATGGAAGTTAATGCCTAGTTGTTGTATTGGAAGAAATGAAAAAATCTAACTAAAATATTATTATACATGTTTTCCAAATGTCTTTAAATTTTCCAATAAATTTTAGAGGCTTAAAATAATAATGAATCCAATTTTAAGCATGAAATACTCTAATATTTTAAAAAGGTCTTGTTACCGCATTTTAATGGTGAACCCTTTTTGAATCTAGTTTTTTAACTTTTATATGTTCTATTTGAAAAAATAAAATTATTATATAGAATAATTACATCAAAATTTACTTTGGATAAATTTATAATAATTTTCTGATGAAGTTCATTTTTTAATGAATAGTGACAAATTCTGCATTTTAAGTCAAAACAGTCTTTTCTTCTAATTTATTTATCTATTTAAGTTGGATTTTAAATTGGTTTTAAAGATTAATTATATTATATTTTTATCATTTATTATAATATTCGTCATTATAATTAATTTTTCTTGTTAATTTTGACATAAACATATGACAATCTTTTTGTAGTTTTTACTTCTTAAAAACACGTTTTTGGGTTTTTACAACAGAAATTAATTTTAAATTAATTTCTCCAAATTTTTTTTTTCTGAATTTAGAAAAATGGATTCCATATTTGGAATCATGAGGCGAAAAATGTCTAAATAGGTACCTTTTATTTTTATACAATATGAATAGTAACTTTAATAATTATTTTATTTACCATGGTTAAAGGGTAAATAAGGTAAATAAGGGTAAAAAATAATATTTTAATAATATTAAGCACCCTAACACATCTATTAATCCTATTTGATGATATATTTCTGACCATGGGAATCCTTGGGTCGATTTTAGGGCCCCATGGAGCCACTGGTGTGTGAAAATGACATTTAATTACTTTTAATTTAATGTTAAGGAAAATATAACCTAAACATGTGGCTTTTACTAAAACAAATTTTATATGAAGTTATATATGTGATATTTTAGACTATTAATATTAATTATAAAGATAAAAATATTTACTACATCATGGTATTTTATTTATAATTTTTAGACATCAAATAAATAAATATATTTTTATGATACAATGATGATGTAGTGATTACCTTATTAATGAATGATTTAAATAAATGAGATTATAAATATTAAAATAAATTTATTCTAAAACATTTTATTCCATCCTATAATTTTATGGATAATTATGATTTTTATATTTTTATTAATTATATTTTTTTAAAGAATATTTTTTTTATGGATTTTTTAAAAGTAATGATATGAATAGTATATAAATTGACATAAATGGGTTTTTAAAACAAATACCATTTTATTAAATGATATAATAGTTGTAAAAATCTAATATTTTTTCAAATGACTTATATAAGGTTTAAAATTTTATTAATGAACTACTTATTTTCTATTGACATTTTATAGTAACTATATTAACAATATAGTATGAATATACAGAAGACATTGTAAGAGTAAAATAACTTAACTAAGGGTTAAAGCTAAATGATAATGTTAAATTTGAAACCAAAACTTGTCTAAAAACAATTTTTTTAGAGTTTTTCGACCCAACATAATATTATATCTAAAAAAAATGAATTTTTTACCTTTTGAAACTAAAATCAATTTATAATAAAATAATACTTTCAAACATTCCTTAAGTACCCCTCCTCCCCCTTATAAAAGGACACCACCTCTAATCCATACTGACACCTATAATTCCCCCTTGGATCATCTAGAAATATTCCAAAATAAGCTCCCAAAATCCTTATATTACTCCTATAAGACTTACCTTGGGCATAATAAAATTCAATAAGGCATTTTAGCTTAAATCAAAAGGAGATACGTGGTTTGAGGTAATATCTTCTTTCAAGTTTCATTCATTTATTTTCCCTTCACCAACAACCTAAACTATCTTTATTCAATTATTTTATAAAAAAATTGTATCCTAAATATAATAGGATGTTTTTATTCCAATTATTGTTCCTGTACTCATAAAAACCTCTATCTAATGGATTTAGAAAATACTATTTCTGTGGACGTTGAACTACTGCCTCACGAAACAATGATTGTTCAATTATCTCCTACCACCTCTCATGGTGGACATTATGATGGAACTTTATTTATATATGATATATATTATATTTATATTTCATCTATTCTCATGTATTCTTCATTTAAAACATACCTTTATGCTTTCAATAATGCGTAATACGACAATTTCATCTGAGGAAGTGCGGACTATCACCCCCTCAAAGTGATATGACTCATTCATGCTATACATGGGACATATAAAGGATTGAATTAATGAACATACGTAACAGATATAAAATATATATTATACTGGAATTATAATCTACCTATTTATCATTTAAATTTCATTCTATTAAATATAAAAAAATGAAAGTAGCGTTCATGCGTACATACAACTTACCGTCTCCATGAACGATGCATTTCATTTCTTATATCCAAATGTTATGGAATATTATAAATACATATATACTGGGTCTAAATAAATATATAATGGATATGTATTATATTTAAATCTTGAATTCAATTTATAAGATAATGTAATTTTTACCACATGGACAATTTGTAATTATAACAGTCATTTTTGACAAAAGTACCGAACATCGAAAAAACAACTAATATTAACATAAATAATTATGTAAATTTTAAAATGTTGTAATAAGTGATATAAAAGTAATATCAAATAGGAAAATGGTTTTTAATCTAGTATAATTTAACTTAAATTTATTATTCATGAATAACAAGGGATATACGTGATGAATCAGACTCAAGGTAAGGGAACCTTTCACCCTCATCTTTTAGTTAAAGATTTTTTTTGTTATATATTTTAATTTCCATTTACGTATGTTGGGATATGTTATTATATATCTTTATTTCTATAAATTTTATTTTCAATTGATTAGAGAACCTTTTTTATCCCATAAACTCATTTTATAAATTTTAAAGTGATGTTGTTAGGCTGCCACATTTTTGTAAGGGACTACATCTCAATCTCCTTTCATTGAGGAATATCTTGATATTTGGAACCTTTATTATCCTATAAACTGTATATACTATCCTTTGAAATATTATATCATGTATATCTTTATTCTCATGATATTATAGGTTTCTTTTAATTTTATTATTTAATTATTTTTATTCATGTATTTTCTCCAGTGGAAAGGGACTCTTTAACTAAAATGTTGTTTTAAATGTTTTAAATATTTAATATTCTAAATATTTATTATTAATGTAATTGTTTTAAAAATTTTGTTATGGATATATTTATATGTAAATTAATGTTTTTAAATGTTAATTCCTTTAAAAGTTTCAAAGTGTTATAGGACACATTGATTCAAAAATATCTTAATTAAATGTTTTAAATGGTTTTGGAAATGTATTGAATATTTAAATACCTTGATTGATTCATTCTGGTTTATGAGTGAAATGTTGATAATTTCATTATTTTATGTGTTATGATTATGTAATGGTACTTGGAAATTTGACAGGTGGTTATGTGATAAACCAAATATGGGTGGTTCTATGATAAACCTAGGGTGGGCGAGCTCGAGATAGCTCTCCAATTGCTTGGGTAACATGACATAGGTAAATGTTAATGTTTATCCTAAAAGATTTAGGGAATATAATATGATGATTATTCCAAATGTAACTCCCTATGTTACTTTGAAATCTATAATGTATGTGTGATATGGATTCTACAAGTTATGTTTATGATTTATGATTTCTATGTGCTATTCATAAATCTTATTATTTCATGACGTATGTCAAAGAGATTATATTTTATGATTGGGATGTATGACTTCATTGATTTGTATGTATTGATGGACTAATGTTTTCTTTCCTTATATTATAACCCTTACATATATTTTTATGAACATCCCAGGTTTTTGAAATGTTTTTCAGAGGGTATAATGATGGGTAAGAGAAAGGAAGTATTCAAGAAGAATTATATCAAGAAATTAACTATGGGTTTTTAAGGAGTTTTATTATTGTGATTTTTTTTTGGATTGAGTAGAAGTGTATAATTTTTAATTTTTGAGATGTAATGTAATAGTTATGGACAAATTCTCTAAAACCTTAAACCTGAAAAGAACCTCAATGTGAATTCTTGACTTATCTCAATATTATATAATGTTTAAGTTTGGGGCCTTATAAAATTAATATATCCCAAACTCTATATGGAAGGAAGTATTTTGAATATCTTACTTCTTCAACTTTAGATGAGGATATACAAAACAATGATCCACATTTGAAAAGTACTAAGATCCTCGAAACTGATTGAACAAGTCATAAATCCTTGGAAGAGGATAATTCTTCTTAATAGTAAAATTATTGAGTTCTGGATAATCGATACACAATCACATTGATCTATCATTCTTATTGAAAAGGAACACCAGCTCACCCCAATTTTATGAACTAGGAAGTATGAAACGTTCATCCAAATGCTCTTATAGCAGCTTCTTTAACTCTTGATGTTTAATAGGATCCATCCTATAGGGACACTTTTAGATAGGAGTAGATCTGGGGTATGAGTTCTATTGAGAACTCTACCTCACGATCCAGGGGAAGTTCGGGAAAATATTTAGGAAATACATTATTATATTCCCTCATGATGGTAATTTCCCCTAGGATCATAAATTTCTTTTACTTAATCATTAGATTGAGGAATACCTCTTCATAGGGAATCCACACCCACACCATTGAAGGATTTTTTAAGGGAGATTCATTATCTTCCTTGAATTTAAAGAAAATGATGGGATCGTTCATAATATGAAAATATATTTCCATCCCCTAATATTTGATGGTTTTTCTATATAAAAAGAGGCAATCCATCAACATTATTGTGTATAATTCCAACAAGGAAAGAATTGAAATATTTTTTAGGAGAATCTTCCCACATATGCCAATAGGAGAAGAATCCAACACTTTTTTTGCAATGATTTCACCACTTATTGTTTTTACAAATACCTATACTTTAGGGTTTCGAGGATTTGATTCAATAGTTCTAGAAAACACGAAAGATATAAATGAATGCATTGAACCAAAATAAAATAAGACTTTTTCCATTATTGAGTGAATAGGAAGTGTACCTTGTATGAAATCATTTTCTTACTCCACTTTTTCAGTAGTGATGGTATATTCCTTCCCTTGATCTATTATCTTTGGGGGATTATGACACTAATTAACCTTTAGGACTTCAGTGCACTAGATTTTATAGTTCCCTTGATCCCCATAGTTTTAGATTTGGAAAAAGGGTGGTTCTCTCCTATCTTCCACCAAATTTTCTAGTTTCCTCATGTATTTCCGATATTGATGAACTTGGTGGCCATCTCTCCCACACATGAAGCATTTACTCATCCCTTTGAGGTAATCCGCAAGACACTACATCCCACATTTTTGATATGTGGGTGGTTGAGTTTGATGGCCACCTTTTTCTAGATATCCTCTATATTGAAACTCCAAATTTAATTTCTTATCACCATAGCCATGGTACCATTCTCCAAACTCCTTCTCCACTTTGAGATCACATCAAAAAACTTCTTCAGAACTCCCAAATTCTTGAATTTCTAGAGACTTTAAAAGTTTTATTTTTAAACCACTAAAGAATATAACAATTTTTTTTATCATTGTTGATAAAAAACCCAAAGTTTACATTGAAATACTTGTTCAATTTACTTCATAGGTCATGATAGATTCTCCTTCATTTTTCTTTAGCTTTATAAATTCTCTCTCCAGATATGTTTGAAGAGTTCAAGGGAAATAATTATTAAGAAAAATTATCTTAATGACATCCCACACCATCTCCCCAATTTCTTCCTTCATCTTTGTGTTCTTAATTATGGTCCACCATTGATCTACCACTCCATATTGACATTAAATAGTGATATTCACCTTCTCCATCATAGAATAGTGAAGAATATAAATTATCTTCTCTGTTGAGTTGACCCACTATTCCATGACTACTGGATCAGAAGATCCACTAAGCATCAGTGATCATTGACACATAAATCTCTCAATAGCCAGTTTCTCCCTCTTTGGTGAAGGAATACATCCCAAATTATTCCAATTATTGTTTTCATAAACTTTGGGGCCAAAGCCTCATTTTTATTATTGAAACAAAGAAAAGACCTCCTTAAATGGGTAGAGGGAGACCCATTATATAGCCCGAAGGCCTAGTGGGCATTTATCCCGTTACAGAGCCCGTAGGCCCAAATTTTTGGCCCACGTCCCATTATGTGAATAGTACTGCTACAGTAACCCCGCGCTGCTATAGTACCGCACAGTACTCACCACTGCTATAGTCCCCCTGCCGCCACTACAGTACCCTTGCCACCACTACAGTGTCATCTTTGAGACAGTATCTCGGCTGTTATAGTATCGCTACAGTGCTGCTACAGTATTCTACAACCAATGGGTTTTTGAACCCCCATTTTCCATGTAGAAATATTTCGGTTATTGTAACACCCCGAAATTTTATGAAATATATTCTTTTAATTTAATTTATGTCTTCTATTATACACCACACCAAGCTTAGCTTGTACTATACGTAACACTGTATTAGCTTGCAGTATACGCAACGCTATTCTTGGATCGTGTTACACACAATTTCAAGTTCGTTTTATAATAGTCATTGTACACAACATTGAGTGTGTTTATATATATATATATTCAATGTATAAATAAAATATGGTTGGATTCTGTTATACAAAACAATGAAGGATTCTTGTACAACATGGAACCCTGACTTGGCTTGCATTACACGCAATCACGACCTTCCTCGTTAGCGTGTGTTGTACGCAATACGAGATTTTACTAAACAACGATATATTATTATAAAATTATTATGAAATACCCTTTATGAATTGTATTAACTAAATTTTGAATTTTATAACATTACTATTCATCTTACACATTTTCTAGAACATGGTATAAGAACAAAATAAATTTTTCGGGTAAAATAAGTATTTTTAAAAAAATGCAGTTTTACCTCCTTTTGCTGGCGCACCCACTTTAAATATAGTTTTTGACATGTTTATAAGTTAAATTTGACAAAATAAAATTCTTCTTTTGAATCAGGATATAATAATTTACATTAGATAAAGTTTTGATATTTTTCCGATAACTTTTATATTTTAATGAATAGTAAAAACATGCTATATTTTTATTAAAAACAACTTTTTTCATCATAATATCTTATGTGGTTAAATTATAATATTTAATGTTTTTAAAGTGTAAATAGAATATATTTTTACCATTTAATATAATGTATGTCATTAGCATTGATTTTACCTTGAATTCGTAGGTTAAATCAATCTTTTGCAATGTTTTAAAGAAAAACCCATTTTCTTTCGACAACAGAATTAATTTTAATTTAATTTCTGCAACTTTTGTGTATTGAATTTGGAAAAATGGATTCCATATTTGGAATCAGTGGATCCAAATTATGTTAATAAGCTACTTTTAATTTTTGGGAATTATGAATAGTAACTACGGTAAATTTTATTTACCACAGTTAAAGGTAAATCGGGTAATTAAGGGTAAATATAATATTTTAAAATTACCCTAACAAAAGTCAAAATCCTATTGGATGACTAAAAGTAGACCCATATCACCTAATTGTCTGATTAGATTCATTTAATTAAATTTTGTCAATGAAAATAATTTAATTATTATTAAAACCAAAGAATGTGACAACATGTCACTTTCTTAAATCTTATAAGTATAATAATTTTAAATCTAGTGATAAACATCATGAAACTTCGAACATGAATAGTCTCCAGAAATATAATACAATTATCTACATCATAGGAATTTATTTAGAATTTTTTGGGATTAAATAATTATCATTTATTATGACACAAAGATGATGCAGTAATTGTCTTACTAATGAAATATTGACATAATTGATGTTATAAATGCCCAAATAAATGTAATTTGAGACTTTTTATGACTTACACTAATTTTCTAGGTTAATATTACATGTTATTGTCGATTTCAGTAACTTTTTTCTAACTTATCATTCTGTTATAAATTTCATAAAAATCATGTACCAAATAGTGTCAAAATTGACATAAATTAGTTTTTAAAAAAACTATTATATTATTAATTGTTATTTTATTCCTAAAAATCTAAGGATCGGACAAATGACTTAGATAAGAATATGTATATTAATAATAGACAACTTGGGGTTCTTTTGTCTTGATATAGTAAGTTTATTAACGATATAGTGTAAGAAAACAAAAAGACACGGTAAAAGTTAAATTATTTAACTTAGAGTTAAATCTAATTGATAAGGTTAAAATAATAACCTAAACTTGTCTAAATCCTATTTTATGAGATTATTTCTACCCATCCCCACTTTAGCTTCTAAATAAGACCCTTTGGAACCATTATAAACCGAATTTGACCTTAATATAAAATAATATTTTGAGATTTTCCTAAGGTTCCCCTCTCCTCCCTTATAAAAGGGAACCTCCTCCCTCTCCTTCTCACACCAATTTGAGCATTCAAGCTCTGCCAAACCCTGACTAAATCTCTTATCCACTTCCCTAGTATCATCCTAGAGGTCCTGGTATTCTTCAAAGACCATCCTTAGTTCTTTAAGTGTAGGTTAAGTGAAGGCGTGTCAAAAAGAGGTAATATCCATTACCGATCTTTTTCAAATTCTTTCTTCTTCAACTTCATCTTATTTAGTTTTTTCATGATAAAGTAATAACATCAGTATTTATTATATACTGATATGTTATTATAAATATGAAACAACTCTAATTAACCTTCTATCCATCCTACGGAAAAAGGAAATCACCGCGTGTGCGTACGTACGGAATACCGTCTCCACGCCGTGGTGTAATCTATTTTCCGCCACCACCTTAATTGGATGGGTATAATGGTGTAATGAGTAACTATATATTCTTATTATAGATTTATATTGATACTGATATAGTATACATACACTTCAACACAATTCCACGACCATGGGAATGATATCATCGCTCGTGCGTACGTACGGACTACCGTCTCCATGACGCAATGAGATTCATTATCCATGTTAACCATTCCAGAATGATTATAAAGTATATATAATGAATAATAATGAAATATATGACATGGTAAATCTACTGGATTTGTGTATATATATATTTCTTCTACTCACTTCCATTCAAGACAATATGGAAAGGAAAACAGCGTTCATGCGTACGTATGGACTACCGTCTCCATGAACGGTGTGTTTCATTTCATTTATCTATCTATTATATATATATATACTGAATATATATGATATATAAATCATATTTTATATTCTATAAGTATGTAAATCATGATATAAGTAATAATAATGTCAAGAACAACAAGTCCAAACACCTACGAAAAATGAAACGATTTTACCCAAAACGCTTCTTTAACATGGAATTTACAAAATAACGGGTAATATAAAGTCATAATTGAACCATATATGATATCATAACAATGAATATGATTCTGTAATAAGTTAATGTCATTATTTAAATCATTATACAGGAGTTTCGGATACGTACAAAGCATATCAGACATAATGTAAGGGAAAATATCACAATCTCATTTTTATCTGAGATTGTTTATACTTTGGTATTTACTGGGGTGTATTTTTTCATCCACATCCATGTTTCCTCAATATTTAATATATTCTTGTACAATAGTTTATATCCAATTTTACCCTTCGGTGAGTTTTTAGTAAATGATATGAAAGGAATCTTTTGTCGTTTTTCGTACGAGGTACTTTTTGACTTTTCTGACAAAAGTACGAAGAATGTTTTTTTTAACTTATACGACATGAATGGATTTTTAAAACATTATTTCCAAGAATAATCCTTTAGAAGTTTTCAAGTTTATTTTTAATAAACTTCTTTTAGTTTAAAGTTGTATGACATGTTAAGAAAGGAAAAAAAATTTGAAGTAGAAAGGATATTTTCCTCAAGAATGGAGTTCAAGTGTTTTATCAAAATTATTTTCCATCTAAGATAATATAGGGTACTGTTTTTATCTCTATTATTACATGGATTTGATTATGTTGTGATGGAAATATTTTTATGAATTCTATTATCTTATATGAATTGTTTTATGATGTCATGTTGTTTAAGAATCCCATTTTTATTACATGGGTTATGCTATGATGTATGGTTTATGATTTTGTGGCACACATAAGAATGGTATAATTATGAGATGGGTGGGACCTATATCTACCTCCAATGAATTGGGTAAAGATTTTATATCTCATGAGATAGACATGGCTGGAACGGTAGGTTATATCGGTTCAGTGAAACAGGACTGAAACGAGGGTGACTCGGTTCAGAAATGGACTTTGTCCACTAAGATAGTATTGGCAATGAGTCTTGACTAATAAGATATGATTCTATATGATTATGTTTGTATGCCACAAATTTTCATGTTTTAAGTTATGATTATTGGGATTTAATTTCACTACTGTGATTTATCCCATGTTATGAAATTATGCCCTCTTTTGCAGGTTAAGATTTCCAAAATTTTATGTTCTTATGAATATGATGTGATTGATATTTCTTTTGTTTACCCTTACTAAGCATTTGAGCTCACCCTTTTATGTTTTCTTTTCCCCAGGATATAAAGAAAGGTTTTAGGTAAAAAAAAGGAAGATCTTTATGGAATATTTTGAAGATCTTTCACCACGATTAGAAGATTATATTCCGAGTTTCCAAAGACACTAAACTATTACGATCCTTGTGTGTGTTTTTGTTATGTACTATGTATTCCGCACAAGTAATGTAATTTCCATGTACGTCCAGCTTCGGGTCTCTACAGTTGGTATCATAGGGAGGTTTAGTCAACCTTTGGAAACTAGGATGTGAGAACGTTAGTGAGATCCCTAGAGATATTTCTAAGGTATGTCTAGGGATGTCCCTAAGGATAAGTATACGTATAGGATATGGTCCTAGAACTACGATAACGATCTTAGAATTTAACCTAAGATGTTAGATATTAAGGGTACTCACCCTTTACTATGTTGTTTTCCCTATAATTATTTTTGCCTCTCACACTATTCTTTTTGGGTTTTAGACGATGGCTGGAACCCGAAGGAACCGTGTTGATCACTGTAATGGACAATGCAATGATTGTCCTCCTGAACAAACAAGTGTTATGGGAGATGGAGTGCAAAATCTTATTGCTATACTTACACAAGCTATGAATCATTCTGGACTTCCAAATGACCAGAGAAGGGAAAAATATTCAACTGAGTCCTTCATGAGGCAACGTCCACCTTCTTTTAGTGGGTCTTCCGATCCACTTGTTTCTGAACAATGGATCAATACCACTGAAAAATATTTTCAGTTCTTCAATGTTCTGAACATGATAAAGTCATCTTAGCAGTATATCGTTTGGAAGGTGATGCTGATCAATGGTGGAATCTTATCAAGAATACGAGGCCAAGAGATGAAATTGAGTCCATGGAATGGGACGAGTTCAAGAACTTGTTTTTCAGTAAGTACGTCCCTCATATTCTTTGAAAAAAGATGGAAAAGTAGTTTCTTGAGCTGAAGCAGAAGGATGATGGATCTGTTGGTATATACGAAGCGAATTTTACAAGACTTGCAAGGTATACATCTGGCATTATCATCCAACCTGAATGAAAAGTTGATCGATTTTTCAGTGGCTTAAAACCAAGTCTTCGAAGGGCATTATCTATAAGAGACGTCAGTAGCTATGAAGAAATTGTGTGTTGTGCTATCAAGGTAGAAATGGAAGTTGGTGTTACTTATCCATATCATAGTTTTGACAAGAAATGAAAGATGGAGTTCAAACAGAAATCTCAGAATAATGGTGAAAAGAAGATGAATGTTTCCTTATGCTCAGAGTGTGGAAATAAGCATGGTGGAGATTGTCTTAAAGGGACAAGTAAATGTTTCAAATGTGGAAAGGAAGGTCATCGGGAATTTGAATGCCGTAATGATGGGAAGAAGATGTCTAATGATGAAAACAAAGGAAGGGATACACAGAATGAACCTACTACACTTCAATGCTTCAAGTGCAAGGAAATGGGGTATTATGCTAATAAATGCCCTAATCCAAGGGTTAGTGATGATCGACATGAGCAACCGCTTAAGGCAAAGGACAATGGGAAGTCACATGCGATCACTATTGGCGATGTTGAATATGACAATGATGTGGTGGAATGATTAAGTGTTTATGTAATGGGATTCCAAAATAATGTTGTATCATGGAGTATTGGATTATTTATGTATTGGTCTAATGTGGTATTCAAAGTGATTGAGATATTTTTGGAAAAAAGATGATATGCGCATAATGAAGGGAAAATGAGAAAATGAAATATTTGACAGTATTCATGAACTCATGATTGATATAAGGACTAAGTGATATCATGGTTTCAGTATATATAATTTTGAGGATTTTGGTATGTGGAAAGAGTTAACTTTTAACAGAACTCATGTTTTCAATAAGGTTCAATGGGTATTCAAGAGAGTTCATGATTAAGGCCTTTGAATGTTTGGAATGTGACCAACAAGATATATCTTATGATATATGGGGATCAACGATGGTATTAAATCTTTGAGAGTGGACTGTAGTATTATAGATAAGCCTAAAGATTGGAATGGATTATGTTGGACATAAGTTAATATTGTTTTTTCGATATTATTGATGGGATGTTATAGTAATATAGTTTTAGAAAAAGGACAATGTGCAGGACGAGTGACAGCCCATCACGTCGGACAAGGCTGTGGGAATCGAACCCACAACCGAAGTGCGACTGGCCTTTATCACCTACCACTGGCCTACATGAAGTCCCTGGTTAGTATAAACTAGTTTTATTTTATTAAGTGGTATGATATATGAAGTATAAGTCCATTTTAGGAACCATATATGATTAATCTCACTATAGATCGACTTATGTATATTTAATAAATTTTGATAACCTTTTGTTTGAGACAGATGGAATGACCCTTCATTCTATCACATGATCTGCTAACACTTCACAAATTACAAATTCAACTTCATTTCTTTATGAAATGAAGTGGAAATTGATCAAGGCACGAACAACAGTTAGATTGTACCAAAATAAAGTAAGTATTTATTCTAATTAAAATTCTTCAACTTTAGGGAAATGATCTTGAAAACCAAAAATGTTGTCCTAGTACCCTTATATCTGATGAATCAGATGGTACCCTATATCATCAAAAATCTATGGCTTTGTGATTGTTGGCTTTTCCATAGCCATGTTCTCTACCACTCTCTATCAGAACATGATGGTTAGATTTCTCTTCCATATCCATATTTTCACCTATGTTCTCCTATGTGGAAACCCAGTGGTTAGTTAATTTGGGTAACTGTTACGTTTCATACATTAGTTTTTAAAGTCAAGTTTTTGTATTCCTTTTTGTGATGTGGGTTTCTATTAAAGAAATTTTCAAGTTGCAAACCATTTATAACCCCAACGAATTTTGAGGGCGAAATTCATTTTAAGGGGGGTAGAATGTAACACCCCGAGATTTTATGAAAAATATTCTTTTAATTTCATTGATGTATTCTATTATACACCAAACCAACTTTAGCTTGTACTATACGCAACACCGTATTAGCTTGCAGTATACGCAATGCTATTCTTGGATCGTGTTACACACAATTTCATGTTCGTTTTATAATAGTCATTCTACGCAACATTGAGTGTGTTTATATATATATATATATTCAATGTATAAATAAAATATGGTTGGATTATATTATACAAAACAACGAAGGATTCTTGCACAACACGGAACCGTGACTTGGCTTGCATTACACGCAATCGCGACCTTCCTCGATAGCGTGTGTTGTACGCAATATCGGATTTTACTAAACAACGATATATTATTATAATATTATTATAAACTAGCCGTTATAAATAGTGTTAACTAAATTTTCAATTTTATAACATTACTATTCATCTTACACATTTTCTAGAACATGGTATAAGAACAAAATAAATTTTTTGGGTAAAATAAGTATTTTTAAAAAAATGCAGTTTTACCGCCTTTTGATGGGGCACCCACTTTAAATCTATTTTTTGACATGTTTATAAGTTCAATTTGACAAAATAAAATTCTTCTTTTGAATCAGGATATAAAAATTTACATTAGATAATGTTTTGATATTTTTCTGATAACTTTCATATTTTAATGAATAGTAAAAACACGCTATATTTTAATTAAAAACAACTTTTTTCATCGTAATATCTTCTGTGGTTAAATTACAATATTGAATGGTTTTAAAGTTTAAATAGAATATATTTTTACCATTTAATATAATTTATGTCATTAGCATTGATTTTACCTTGAATTCGTTTGTTAAATCAATCTTTTGCAATGTTTTAAAGAAAACCCCGTTTTCTTTCGACAACGGAATTAATTTTAATTTAATTTATGCAACTTTTGTGTATTGAATTTGGAAAAATGGATTCCATATTTGGAATAAGTGGATCCAAATTATGTTAATAAGCTACTTTTTTATTTTTGGGAATTATGAATAGTAACTACGGTAAATTTTATTTACCATAGTTAAAGGTAAATCGGGTAATTAAGGGTAAATATAATATTTTAAAATTACCCTAAAAAATGTCAAAATCCTATTGGATGACTAAAAGTAGACCCATATCACGTAAGGGTCGTATTACATTCATTTAGTTAAATTTTTTCAATGAAAATAATTTAATTATTATTAAAACCAAAGAATGTGACAACATGTCACTTTCTTAAATATTATATGTATAATAATTTTACATCTAGTGATAAACTTCATGAAACTTCAAACATGAATATTCTCCAGAAATCTAATACAATTATCTACATCATAGGAATTTATTTAGAATTTTTAGGGATTAAATAATTGTCATTTCTTATGACACAAAGACGATGCAGTAATTGTCTTATTAATGAAATATTGACATAATTGATGTTATAAATGACCAAATAAATGTAATTTGAGACTTTTTATGACTTACAATAATTTTCTAGGTTAATATGACATGTTATTGTTGATTTAAGTAACTTGGTTATAACTTATCATTCTGTTATAAATTTCATAGAAATCATGTACCAAATAGTGTCAAAATTGACATAAATTAGTTTTTAAAACAAATATTATATTATTAATTGTTATTTTATTCCTAAAAATCTAAGGATCGGCCAAATGACTTAGATAAGATTATATATATTAATAATAAACAACTTGGGGTTCTTTTGTCTTGATATAGTAAGTTTATTAACCATATAGTGTAAGAAAACAAAAAGACACGGTAAAAGTTAAATTATTTAACTTAGAGTTAAATCTAATTGATAAGGTTAAAATAATAACCTAAACTTATCTAAATCCTATTGGATGAGAGTATTTAGACCCATCCCCACTTTAGCTTCTAAATAAGACCCTTTGTAACCATTATAAACCTAAGTTTACCTTAATATAA
This sequence comes from Viscum album, assembly GCA_963277665.1. Taxonomy (NCBI): domain Eukaryota; kingdom Viridiplantae; phylum Streptophyta; class Magnoliopsida; order Santalales; family Viscaceae; genus Viscum; species Viscum album. The sequence goes on from OY728120.1 coordinate 1,844,535,553, forward strand.
AATAATATTTTGAGATTTTCCTAAGGTGCCCCTCTCCTCCCTTATAAAAGGGCACCTCCTCACTCTCCTTCTCACACCAATTTGAGCATTCAAGATTGGCCAAACCCTGCCAAAATCTCTTCTCCACTTCCCTAGTATCATCCTAGAGTTCCTGTTCTTCTTCAAAGACCATCCTTAGTTCTTTAAGTGGAGGTTAAGTGACGGCGCGTCAAAAAGAGGTAATATCCATTACCGATCTTTTTCAATTTCTTTCTTCTTCAACTTCTTCTTATTTAGTTGTTTCATGATAAATTAATAACATCAGTATTTCTTATATACTTATATGTCATTATAAATATGAAACAAATCTAATTAACCTTCTATCCATCCTACGGAAAAAGGAAATCACCGCGTGTGCGTACGTACGGAATATCGTCTCCACGCCGTGGTGTAATCTATTTTCTGCCACCACCTTAATTGGATGGGTATAATGGTGTAATGAGTAACTATATATGATTATTATAGATTTATATTGATACTGAAATAGTATACATACACTTCAACACAATTCCATGACCATGGGAATGATATCATCGCTCGTGCGTACGTACGAACTACCATCTCCACGACACGATGAGATTCATTAACCATGTTAACCATTCCAGAATGATTATAAAGTATATATAATGAATAATAATGAAATATATGACATTTTAAATCTACTGGATTTATGTATATATATATGTCATCTACTCACTTCCATTCAAGACAATATGGAAAGGAAAACAACGTTCATGCGTATGTACGGACTACCGTCTCCATGAACGGTGTGTTTCATTTCATTTATCTATCTATTATATATATATATATACTGAATATATATGATATATAAATCATATTTTATATTCTATATGTAAGTAAATCATGATATAAGTAATAATAATGTCAAGAACAACAAGTCCAAACACCTACGATAAATGAAACGATTTTACCCAAAACGCTTCTTTAACATGGAATTTACAAAAGAACGGGTAATATAAAGTCATAAGTGAACCATATATGATATCATAACAATTAATATGATTCTATAATAAGTAAATGACATTATTTAAATCATTGAACATGAGGTTTGGATACGTACAAAGCATATCGGACATAAGGTAAGGGAAAATATCACAATCTCATTTTTATCTGAGATTGTGTATACTTTGGTATTTACTGGGATGTATTTTATCATCCACATCCATGTTTCCTCAATATTTAATATATACTTATACAATATTTTATATCAAATTTTACCCTTCGGTGAGTTTTTAGTAAACGATATGAAAGGAATCTTTTGTCGTTTTTCGTATGAGGTACTTTTTGACTTTTCCGACAAAAGTACGAAAAATGTTTTTTTTAATTTATATGACATGAAGGGATTTTTAAAACATTATTTCCAAGAAGCATCCTTTACAAGTTTTCAAGTTTATTTTTAATCAACTTATTTTAGTTTAAAGTCATATGACATGTTAAGAAAGGAAAAATGTTTTTGAAGTAGAAAGGATATTTTCCTCAAGAATAGAGTTCAAGTGTTTTATTAAAATTATTTTCCATATAATATAATATAGGTTTCTATTTTTATCCCTATTATTACATGGATTTGATTATGTTGTGATGGAAATATTTTTATGAATTCCTTTATCTTATATGAATTGTTTTATGATGTCATGTTGTTTAAGAATCCCATTTTTATTACATGGGTTATGCTATGATGTATGGTTTATGATTTTGTGGCACACATAAGAATGGTATCGTTATGAGATGGGTGGGACCTATATCTCCCTCCAATGCATTGGGTAAAGATTTTATATCTCATGAGATAGACATGGATGGAATGGTCGGTTATACCGGTTCAATGAAACAGGACTGAAATGAGGGTGACTCGGTTCAGAAACGGACTTTGTGCACTAAGATAGTCTTGGAAATGAGTCTTGACTAATAAGATATGATTCTCTATGATTATGTGTGTATGCCACAAAGTTTCATGTTTTATGTTATGATTATTGGGATTTCATTTCACTACTATGATTTATCCCGTGTTATGAAATTATGCTCTCTTTTGCAGGATAAGATTTCCAAAATGTTATGTTCTTATGAATATGATGTGATTGATATTTCTTTTTTTTACCCTTACTGAGCATTTGAGCTCACCCTTTTATGTTTTCTTTTCCCCAGGATATAAAGAAAGGTTTTAGGTAAAAAAAGGAAGATCTTTATGGGATATGTTGAAGATCTTTCACCACGATTAGAAGATTATATTCCGAGTTTCCAAAGAAACTAAACTATTACGATCCTTGTGTGTGTTTTTGTTATGTACTAAGTATTCCGCAAAAGTAATGTAATGTCCATGTACAACAATCTTTTGGTCTCTGCATTTATTGTTCATAACCTGAAAAATCTAGGAAAGTATCACCATTAATTTTTGAACTCCACCCACCGGAGCATTAGGGATTACATTCAATAAAATGCTTCATTGTCCCTCACACAGTTTTTTGGATTAGTTTCTCGTAGATCTGACCATTTTCTAAAATAGAAAAGATTAGAATGAAATATAATTCAACAAGTCAAGAATAAATAATTTATTCTTGTATGAAATTAATTAAAAAGGTACATCATATGGTATTCTTGTGTTTATAATTTTCTAAAATAAATCTTCATGGGATATTGATTATTCTTAGTCTTATATTAAAAGTTTTCACTATGGTTCTCTAATTATAACTTCCAAATTAACTAAACTGTGCTCTAATACCAACTATAAAGACCCTAATTTTTCTTAAATTAATTTTATATCATTTTAATGGTAAAAAACATAAAATAATTACATGAATAGGATCCAAAGTTATAGTTTCTTAGTAAAATTAGGACCATACATAAAATTTAAAGAATACATAAACATTTATTTAATTCATTATTCTCTAGCTTCTAATTGGCCTTTGAATTATCCTTAGTACAAGCTATCACCTAAGGATATACATAAAAAATGGCTGAGCTAAAATCCCATTAAGAGGATAGAGAATGAAACAAATAATTATAACATGCATTGAGCAGAATCACAACATCATAATTATAATCATGAGAGGAAACATTCGATAAAGGCACAGAATGTGGAAATGCATAAAAATGAAACATCGTGTACTAGTGGTCAGATACCACACATTGATTTGAAAAAATATAGCATCATCATCACACATATTTCATATTTCTCATGAGATACATCACATTACCCAATGAAATGGAGCACTATATAATTCTAGGCATACCCATCACATCATAACATTTACATTATCATGCATGCCACATAGAACATATATCAATCTTGGTCATAAAATAACCAATGGAAAGAAATAGATTTAATTTCATAAACCATACATCCATGAAAATTAGGTTCCCAAATGAAATATAGAATAACCCGATATAAGAATCACCAACATTGAGTGAAGAAGAAACAATGTCAGGAAGAAAAATGTGTCTTCTTTTGAAAGAAGATTTCATTTAGAAAACATTATGTTCATCATAAACTCAAGTAGAAAAAATTAATATTCGATAAAATGTAAGATACTGATGAAGAAATGATATTTAATGAATAAAAAAACAAAAAATGGGTTGAAAGGGATAAAACCTAAAAAAAGAGAGCTGGTTTATAGAATTCCCCTTACCTCATGTTTGAATTATTTATTCACATTAATATCATTTATGATTGAATTAGATTCATTTAATACCAAATTAGTAACCTTTTATATATGAATATTACTCATTATGGTTTTATTAATTTTATTTATGGGATTTTTGATGAGTAATATAGTTTAATGTCATCATTTAAGAGCGTTTTCTTAGTTTTCACGATCGATTCACCTGTATACAAGAATGGAAGTTCATGTAAAATATGGATAAATAAAAAGAATTTTTATTATATGTTATTAATGATCTTTCAAAATTTTATGTGATATTATAATGAAAATAGTTGTGTGGTATGAGAATGAATCATTAGATAAAAGTCAATAATGATCCTTTTAGGTTAATTTTTTAGTTTTTCCCACAACGAACTCATTTTTTCTTATCATTTACAATTATGTATATAATTATATACAAAACACAAAATGGGTTATAAAATAAAAATTAAAATCTATTATCATCCATTTAATGATTCTGTTAATATTATTTAAGGCTTTAAAGAGAAATTGAAGTGCATCGTCCCTGATGTCAGTAAATTGACACATATTGGGAAATGATTTCATTTTTAAAATAAAAGAGAGGAAGAGATTAGTTTAATGATGGATATTAAATTAACATGATAAAATAATATTATATCAAACATACTGTAGTTATCATGGAATTTTGAAAAGATAATGTGAGGATAAGAGAAGAAATTAAATTGAAAAGAAATTAAAAAGAAAAAAGGAAGATAATTTTACCCCTTAGATTTATCGTCATTGAGAACCAACTTATGGAAAATATTTTGAAAATTTGAGGAGACAAAGAGCTTCTGGAAGAGGTAGAGGGGCTTAGTGAGAGGATTGAGGAGAATTTTCAAAATTCTCAAAGCTTGATTGGTGTGAGGAGAAGAGGGTGTGAGGGGTGATATTTATAGTGGTGGAGAGGGGTGTTTTCCCATTATTATATTCATTAGTTTTTTATTTTGGATTAATAATATTAATAGTTTAGGAATTTCCATAGATATATTTAAATAATGAATTATTTTTATAGATTAAGTTACCTACATCATCCTTTCATCACCAAAGTCTCAAAAAATAATATTTTTATCATTTTTTCGAAAATTATCCTACTTTACTATTTATAAAAATTCATGTATTTCAGAAAAATCCCATGAAATATCACTATCCATTTTTCGATGTGTAGAATTTAAAAATGAAAAACATTTTATAAAACTAATTTTCTAAACATGATTAATTTAATTTTTAATTAAAATCCTCATTTACATGTAAAATACTGATTTTAAAATTATAACAGATTTTATAACCCATTGAAAATTTACTAAAGGTACCAAAAAATTATATTAAAATCATAATACATAAGAGTATTAATTTATGAATACATTTTATAAAAAAAAAGTTTGACTAAATTATTAAATTAATTATAAAATATTAATTAAATATTTATGACTTACAAAAATTCCAACACGCAATTAATAGTTTTTAAAACATTTTTTACCTAAACCATGATATAATTATACCATAATTTAATTTATAATATCCCTAAATTTTATTTATATGTGTGAGGGTACTATTCATTTTGAAGGTTTACTATTCATACGACTCATATTGCTGTTCTTATGGTTAAGTTACTATTTCGTCGGTATAGGTTTTTTAACTTCAATAAATACTTCATATTTATTTAAGTCTTAATTATTAAATCTTTTATTAGGGTCTCTAAGTGAATTTCTCTAATTTATACTATATTACATTACTATGAGAGTGGATAAATTCTGTTGATAAAAGTTTGGGTCATTACAATTTATTTTAGGATTTTATTATCACAAATAATAGAAAATTATGATAATACAAGTAAACCTCCTTTGATACCCAAGGTTATATCCTAATGATGATGGTTGAATTTTCAAAAGATAGTGAATTTACCATTTAAATAATTTTAAACATTTATCATATTTAAGTTAATGAAATAGAAAAATAAATAGAAATTAAAATATTTTTTTATAGTAGTAAGATCTAAATGAACCTAATTTACTCTTCCCCTTATCACAAACTAAAAGTGATAACCCCCGCTATAATGATTTTTTAAAATTTAAATGGAGACCAAAACCCTTTTATAGATACATTTTTAACCCCAATAAGAACAACCCAATACGATAGGTTTTTAACACCTGGTCTCTTAAATCGATTGCCCCGACCATTTTCACATGTAAAAGAACAACCTAGAAGCTACATTTGGAAGTGATGGTAGAAACCAAACCTATGTTCTAATATATATGAGTAATAACTGAACCTATAACCCTTTCTAGTTATGATAGAACCAAAATTATCATTCCTCTTTCTTAGTTAGTGGTGCAACCTAAATCTGGACTCTTGTATGGGAGTCACAACCCACTATCCTACCCTTCAATGGGTATTATAACCAAGTATAATTCAAAAAATGTAAAATAGTAAAATGATTTAAAATAACAAACCAATATGAGAACTACAAGGAATGCATTTTGGGAAGTAAGGAACACTCCAGTAGTAAAGGATCAAATCATTGAATTTCAGTTTAGATTAGTAGTTGACCATTAAAGTATATGTCACACTTGTAAAGTTGAAGAATATATTCAAAATAATGTATTAGTTTTGATATATATAGATCAATATATATTTATTCAATACACATTAAATTTAAATCATTTATCCCATTTCATTTCATTATTCCCAAAATATTATGTGATTTGTTCATTGAATTCACAGGAAAAACATACCCATGTGGGTCACTTAAATAATCTATAATATTAAAAGAACCTTTTATAGAGATAACATTGTAGATAAATTAATACAAAAACAATAAATAATAATAATAAACATCAGAGTCCCTTTGAAAATACTTATAAATTATATCGAATAAATTGTTCCAATTCAAAAAAAAAAATTAAACCATTCATTTTACTATGAAAATATCATGAGTCTTCAACTCTTGTGATGATAATTTACTCCTATTTAGAATTATTACATAATTATTTTATTATTTAAATAAGTAATAATTATTTAGGTAATAAATAAATCAATAAAACTTGTGATATAATCATGTAGTAACTTTAAGTATATAAGTATAAATAAAACAGGGCATGTTTTGGACTAAAATGTGTAAAATTATTTATGTGATCATAAGTAGGTAACAAGTTATGTTAAACACATTTTAAAATTTCAACTTTAATTTACATTATCTTTCTTCTTGTGGTCAATTAATTTTTATTCATGTGGTTAAATAATTTTTGTTTATAAGCACACTTCATATTTTATGTGGTCACATCATTTTAGTTTTTGAAATTGATTCATTATTTTCATGTGGTCACTTCATTATTTATCATACGATCAATTTATTTATGATTATGCGATCAATTTATTTTTTCATGCAGTAACATAATTTTTTTTCATACAATCACTTCATTTTTTTCATTTGATCACTTCACATTTGTTTATGTGGTGATTTCTAAAATGTTTCAAGTTTTCACTCACAACCACTTCACTAAAGTTCATCTCTATAGTTTATCAAGTTTTCACTCTTGGAAACTTCACTCAAGGTCACATCCATACTTTGTAAAATTTTAACTGAAGGTCACTTTCAGACTTCGTTGAGTTTTCACTCAAGGTCAATTCACATATTCACTTGAAAATGTCACTTCATAAGGTCACTTCACAAGGTTACATCACAATGTATCTTTATAAGGTCACTTCACATGGTCACTTCACAAGGTCATTTTATATGGATACATCATGTATTTTTCCATTTTTAATAGAATACAACTAATTGACTAACACTATATAGAATACACACCCATATTATTATTAATGTTTCTAGAACATTAATTCATTCTATTATAATTATCAAAACATAAATAGACATAGTGGATCAAGGGGCCACTCAACACTAGAGTCATAAAATTATAATGTTAATATTTAATATATTTAATAACCCATGTATTATGAGGTTATTACCTAAGTTATGGTAACGTCTCAGGGTTATGAGTGAATGTTGAAAATATTTTAGCTACTGGTTTGAGTTATAATACATCTTATGAGTAGTTATTTAAAATAGGTAAAGAGGTATTGATAAAACCGATATGGTGACTAAACATGTTTATTTTATTCACTATCTTAATATTAAATTATGATGGTCCTTACCTAATGTAAATTTTCCTAAAATAGAGAGATATATATATTTTAAAATAGAGTTTTATTAATTTCTTATAATGTAAAGGAATATGATGTTACTTATTTATTTTATTTATTTTCCTTTATCATAATAACATAAATTGAAGATAAATTTTTTAAGTTATTCATTAATGGTAAATTAATTTGGTGTTTTCCCACTGTTACTATCTATTTAAATATCAATTAGTATTATGTTTTCCCAAATAAAAGGATGATTTTTATGTTTTTTTGGTTTTTACTTAGTATTTTTATTTAAAGTGAGATGGTGAGACTATTCCAAGTATTTTATTTTTTGGTATTTTTAATTTTTGGTTTCGTTATGATTTATTAATAATTTTTTTCTAATGATACTATATATGATTAAAAGTTAATAATTGAAACACAATGAATCTTCTTATTAAATGTGGGTACATTACACTCTCTTTCTCTTGGTAGGTGGAGATAGTTAATTATTTATGGAATAAATTGTTGAGAAAGTCTCACAATTTCAAATAGTTATAGATTTAATTTTATGAATATATATATAATCATTTTTCTTTGATATTTGTTTGGTATATAATTTTTTTGAATAATATAAGCCTATTTTTTATTTTTATGTGGTAATTTGAGTAACATGTTTCATCATGGTTGGGAATACAACTATTGATTTATAAAAAATTGGAGATAAAAGTTACAACGATGTTTATTCCTCGTACCATTCCTATGACTATAAAGTTACCTTTTCAATTGAGGATTTATGGTTGTGAGAAATGTATTCATTAATAATAGATGTTTTTTGATGTCTAATGGTGTTGATATTGATTTAAATAGGGATTGGATAACTGCTTGAAATTTTGAAGTATATACTATATATTATATTTAATTTTTCTCCTATAATTCATGATTTATTTTTTTAATGTTCATATGTGAATGGTTATATTGTATGGTATTTTGATAGAGATGTAGTAAAAATTGAATTTGAGTTTTCATTTATAATGTACTTATTTGATAAAAAATACGAAAGCCTTATGGAAAACATGTCATTTGGTAAAATATTTGTTTATGTAAACAAAGAGTTTAGTTTATAACATATATTTGGTAAATTATTTTTTATTAAATGGAGCCTTTAAGAGATTTTTTGAAATATAAATTATAATATATATATTCTTATCAATACATTCTATTTATTTGTTGAAAATGTATAATATTTTTATTTATTTATAAATGAATATTTTTTGAAAGAGTGGATGCGATGACCACGCAAGTTTTCTTTTCAAGTATAAAAAGTTTTAATTGTGGGTAAAATGTAATAATAAAGGTTTCTTTCTAGAATAACTTATCATGTACATAGAATATGGATCAATTTTTAATTTAATGGGTTTATTAATGTATTTACTTATTAAATTGTTCCCTTTGTGGTTGAAACAACAACTATGAGAAGATTTTTAATGAAATATATTTTCTAATTGAAATTGTAAAACTATAATTTACTCCTTAATGGGTTATCTTATTGATATAATGAGACAGTTATTGTGTCTATAATGAGATATTTCCTTTTGGATGTGAATTTGAGAATATTTTGACAACATTGAGGTTTTCTCTGATGAGAGAAAATTTTTAAATTGATATTGCAATATATTAATATATATTTATTTATTTATTTATTTATTTAAACTTAATATCCTATATATAGTAATATTTTATATAATTTTATATTGAAACTATGGTTTAGAGACTTATATCAGTTGAGGCATCCACTAGAGTTGGATATTTCACCATTGAATGATAAATTGGTCTACAATTAGTATGTTTCATGGATTTCCACATCCATTTTTATGAAATATTAATACTTCAAAATTTAATTATTTTTCCTCCATATATATGGTTAAAATTTTATACTAAAATTCATATATGATTAATATTATAAAATGATCCAAATTATGAAACAATATATACACTAATTCATGATATGGATTGAGGTTATATTTATAGGGAATTTCAATAATACCAAACGTCCCTCAAATATTATAAGTACGTAGTCAAAAATTATATTTGAATGACTTATGTATTTTTATTCCATGTATCAATATGATTATCGTGGTATAATATTTTTAAAAATAGGAATTACAATTTTATTGTCGTAATTTTATTCAATTTTTACTAAAATTTAAAACAATTTCTAGCCACAAATAGTTAATTTTCAAATCATATAAAATTATTTAAATTATAATGAAATGACCCTAACAAAAACAAAAATTCAATGATCCTATATATAGATTCAAATATTTCATATTGATAAATTACATTGATTTACAATTTCCCTATTAATTTCCATTATCATTTTATTTCTTTTATGGATTAAAACCAAAAATTTTGTAAACCTCAGGATAAGATAAAACTACGGGAAAATTTATAGAATTTAAAAAAACATCCCCTTTTAATAAAACCACCAAGGGTGGCTTTGTGTATAGTAGTATGGAATATCTCCCTATTTGTATGGAATATCTTGAGTGTATTTGATAAAATGATTATATGGTGATGTATGTGATTCATAATACCTAGATGACATAGATGATTCTAGGAGATTTAGTTTTATGAGGACCATTCAATCATGTTAATCTAACAATGATCCAAATGTTTATGTTTCTACATATAGGCATGAACTCTGATTGACCGAGGCCATCTAATAAATCTAATTGGATTAAAATCCATGTATCCACATCACCACACATGGGTGGAGATCAGTTGAATAACATAAAGATATAAAAAATTATTTAAGCAATAATTAGATGGATAAGATTCATCTTGAATTAATATATGAAACATCAAACATTTTTATACATGTATAAATGTTTGGGAATGTCACATGGAACCTCCTACTTCTTTCTGAATCATTTATTTCACGTGGTGGAATGTGGAACCTCCATTTCAAAAAAACACCACTTTTATAATGTTGACATCATAGACAAATGGATACCTATTTTTATCATTGTGATAAATTTTGGTACACTAATTCAACTAATAGTTATCTAAATGGTCACATTAGCATGTAATGACTAGTCCTTTTACTGACCTTTAATTGGAAACATTCACTACTAATGAAAAACATCTATTGCATCAACATTGAATATATGAAATGATAGTATAGTCTAATTTCAAAGGTATTATTGATTAATGAGAAAAATTAACTGAAATATAATTAACTAATTAATGATATTAATTATTAATAAATTGAAATTTTGAATTACATTAGGATATTTTGATTTTTAAAAAAATGGTATCTAACTCCTATGATGTTGTAAAAAAATTGAGAGATATTTAAATTAATTATTATGATAATTTTTTACATTAAAGTAGATATGTTAAATTATTTAGAAATATAACTGTCATTAAATTTATAATTATGGAAAATGATAAGATCATATTGATTTATGTTCTCTCAATTTCTTGATTTTTTGTTCTATGTCATGTGTTGTCTATGATGATGTGAATTTTTAAAATAGGAAAATAATTAATTACTTAAGTACGAGTAATTTTTATTAAAGGCATGTCATAATAAATTTTTAGAATAAAGTGGGAATATGGTGGATATGAATAAATAATAGACACACACACATTAATATTGATGTGAACTAGAAGGGTGATTATTACAAGATTATGATGAATTGTACTCAATATAGATTAAACATATTTCCAAAAAATAATGTAAATTAAATGAATTTATGATATGAGATGTGAATTGACTTGTGATTGTAGGAGATATTTAAAATTATTATAAATGATAAAAAAATATATAATGATAACATAAATCTATATAGTGAATAAGATTGATCATGATGATGATAAATATTTTCCTCTGATGAAATATGGTATTTAAAATTGTAATTATCTGAATATTGTATTGCATATAATTCATAATGATTGATATATTTATTCTTTTCCCACTTACTACCCTCTGTGTGATATCACTGATGACATATATGTGCATTAATTCCTGTTATCACCTATACACTAGGGTTTGAAATTATTGAAGATAATCTTCGGATTTTCCTTATTCACTCCTGATGAAATGGGTTCAAGGTAGATGTAAAATCACATTAGTGTCTACACAATTTATCTTTTATTCATCTTGGATAAACATATAGGACATTACAAAAATAATTTACTCTTTACCACCCAATTTTGTTACCAAGGTAGACAATTTTTTGAGGTATTCTTTTTCCAGATGAGTATGTGGAAAAAAGTAAGGAGGGGTGAATTGAAAATACATATTTAATAATAATGTAAAAATACATATAAAAAACAACACAAGATTATTATATTAGTTCTGATCAAAGGATCCAACATATACATTTTACAACCCTCTAATCCTTGAGAGGTATGATCAATACTAATCACTGGACTATTCATTGGGTATCAAAACTAACATATAATTTAAATTTTCTAATAGAGTTAAACCATGTACATAGCATGAATTTGGATCATGTTATAAAACCAATTACAGATGTGTACATTTTTTGGAGGTATTATAAGTATAGAACTTATTTTGAAAGGGAATATTATAATGAAAAAACATTCATAGCACATTGGAAAGAATATGGAATTTATAAATAAATAAATTTAGAAATATAAATATATATTAAGTGTAGATAGTTATTATATAATGATCACTTGAAGTGTTGAGTCTAAGAATGCAGTATCTTTCACAAAAATAACAGTAGAATTGGAGTAACAATCAAATTTCAAGTTATATCATCTAGTTACCTTTGATATCAATTCATTATGAAATATTAAATAGTATTGGATCCCATATTAGGTTTTTGTTATCATTATACAATTTTTTCTTTTGATTTTTGTTTCCAAATTCTAAAGTAACTATTATATTTATTGAATTGTCCATATGAAGTTCATATAATGTTGTTTCTTCAATGCAGTCATGTATAATAGCTCAGAAATATTTTAACAATAACCTAAGATTCCATTGATACATGAAAATACATTAGGTTATAGACATATCATGTTTATTACTTCTTAATATTTCAGTTGTAAAGACCCATAAAATTCAAGGGAAATTTTTTTCTTAATTTTCTTTAGGATTTTACAAGAATGCAGTTTCTAACGACACCTGATTCTGAGGCCCGGTGTGCCCGAAATAATTTTTTGAAGTTTAGCTCGGGTACGTTCAGTGAACGAATGAGCGGGTTTTTCTAACTTTTGAACCGATGCTCAGAATCAAATTCTGAGGGCACCGATGGAATCGCAGCACCGGTAATTGCTTAGAAACACCTTTTTCGGAGTTGTGTTTGCTCGGGTATGGTTTTTTTAAATTTTGGGGTTAAGTAAAAGAATAAAATAAAAGTGGTGCAACCAATTTTATTTTATTTTTGTTTAACCTAAGCTAAGTGGATATTGTGGGACCCACAATATCCTACCCACTCGGTAGGATATTTGTGAGGTGGGGCCCACACGAGTCCCACCGTTTCTTTTCTTCCTAAACCCCCTCCTTTATTAAGGAAACACACCCGCACCCCTACTAATTGGAAGTCAACCATTGCGTTTTTCTGTTATGAAACACCTCATTTAATTTGGGAAGTTTAAACGTTGCAATTAAATCAATTAATTGTTTGATTCGTTTATGAATTTTAAAACACATGGCTTGAGAAATAAAATATGGCAACTCTTATTTTATTAGTCTGGTTGTGTTGAGAGGGGATTGGGAGAAAGAGGGGAAGCTTGAAGATCTTCATCTTCTTCGTTGAAGAATTCGAAGAACGTGAAGAACGCACCGATCTCCGATGAAGAACGTCGAATCCTCGGAGATCGACTATGCGACGTCGTGTACCGCGATGCCAACGACACTCTCCTTCCGTGAAGCCATCTTCCGCGACGCCTTCTTCCACGACGAACCCTCTCTCAACGAATTCGACGAGGTAGGGGGATTATTATTTCATTTTTTCGTGATTACATCATCGTTGACTTATCATCTAATTTGCACCACTTGTTATCGGAATAACGGGAGGAGGTCAGACCGCACAAACACGGCCGACCCTCCTCTCCCCTTTGGTTTTTGATATTGTTTGTGGAACGAACAGGGAAACGTGGTTCCGAAGCACCGCGCGGGAAATATTAAAGAAAGGGGGAGAAGCGCAGCGCCATCACGTCGCGTCGTAGAAGACGAACCACAAACGCGGCAACATCGCACCATGCTGAAGAACCATAAAGCGTTGTGGATGGAGCGGGGCCGCTGTGGAGGGGTGCGACGCCGTTGCGCTACGCCGGACGGACCAAGGCCGCAGTAGAGCGGGGAGACCGGCGGCCGGTTCTGGGCCACCGGCGTCGGAGTAGGGGGACCAGCCAGCGCCGATCCCGTGGCCGTAGCAACCGGCCGGCCGGAGCGGGCCTGCCGGTCAAGGGAGGAGTAGGGGGTTACGACCCCAGGCTTTCCATCAGGGGCGGCCCCCCATCATGGGGGCCACGATTACGAAATAGGGGGGCAGCCCCCCCCCCCCCCCCTTCCGCTCGGCCGAAACAGCCGAGCCACCTGGAGACCGGGTCGTGCCAGCGCGCCAGGCCGCGCCGCGCCCAAGTGGGCCGGACCCGGACTCGGGTTGGGTCGACCCGATTTGGGCTGACCCAGGGGGTCTCGGGCCGGGTCGGTCCGGGCCCGAAACCCCCACTTCCGGACCTCTCATGTTCTTTTGCCCATAACATGGGTTGCGGTCCTCCGATCGACACACCGTCAGCTGTGATGTGATCCTTGGATTGATACAGTCTTTTCGGTATGTTACACTCAAGGTTTCATAGAACTTTGGGTTCGGCCTGGTTTGTTCGTACACGAAACCAACCAAGCCCAGGGAGCGGAAACGCTTATAACCTGAGATCCGAACATCCGATTGACGTGTCGTCGACTTTGTTGGATTCCTATTAGTGAGACGGACCTTTTGGCTTACTCCATTTGAGGTTTGGACGCAATTGGAGTACGATCGGGTTTGTTTTGACATAAAACCCAACCGGGCCCCTGGGACGGAAAAGCCAATAACTCTCAGACCGGGCGTCCGATTGACGCGCCGTCTGTGACGTTGAGTTCCTGTTGATGATACGGAACTTTTGGATACATCAACTCCAGACTATGTGTCAGTTGATGTATCAGCCCCTCAGCTCGTGGAGTGGACCCTCCCGAATGAGCTTGCTGTGTGCGGGAACCCTAGAGCTGGCTGCAACTGCGACGACGATGAAGACTATACAGAAATCCTCCGTGGATTTGACGGTGACGACTACAACACTCATCGATCCTACGTGGATCAGTGCTACCGATACTGTGTGGGTCAGATCCTGTGTGGGGCAGCGCTCAGCGGTCCTATATGGGTCTGCACCTATAGATCCTCTGTGGGTCCGATCCTTTGTGGGTCATTGCGGGGGTTAGTACCTATCGATCCTATGTGGGTCATTGCGGGGGTTAGTACCTATCGATCCTTTCTGGGTCATTGCAGGGGTTAGTACCTATCGATCATGTGTGGGTCTGATGGCTTAGATGAATCGGTGGGTACATCTGATCATCTCAATCATCATACGAAGAAGTATACCTGTGTGAGCTGAATCTTGTTTTGCTTTCCTATGTGGATTGAGTTGTGATATCCTGTGTAGATGTGATCAAACTTGGGCTCATATGTTGGAGCCAATCTGGAATTGATGACTTAGGTATATGTATGGGCATATACCTAAGTAGTGTCAGATGTTACTTTGTGATTGTATCTTTCCATTGTTGATTATCATTTGTGGATTCTGGGTGACCTTCGGGGGTCTCGGGGACCCTACTGAGTAGCTTATACTCACCCCTGCATGGGCTATGCCCGCACTACGTTGTGTTGGTTGCAGACGATGGACAATGCTGATCGTCGTTGAGGCTTGCGGAGCAGTCGGTACCTGGAGGTGGACTACTGGGCGGGACGTACATGAAGTGGACGGCTGGACCCGAGGAGCTGAGGAGGATATCTGTACCCACCCTTCAGGTGGGAGTACCAGTGGACGGCTCGCCGTAGCGGCTTTACTTTTCAGTTACTGTACTTTATTCCAGTTGTACTTTACATTCAGTTTGGGTTTGTATTCTGGCCCATTTACATTTTCTCACTTACTATTGTACCCAGTTTTTACTTAGTGTTTACTTCTGCTTGCTTGTTCTATGGTGTTTGTTTGCTTTACAAAGGAAACGTCTTCCCTTTTTATCTAGAATTATGCCTTGGTGCTAGTCGCTAGCCCCTGGCCTATGGAAGGCGGGCTTGGGGTAGTCACGACATGGGCCCCGAGGACGGGTCGTGACAAATTGGTATCAGAGGAATTCGGTTCTACCGCAGAACTTTGGACTCTGATATTTCTTCTATGTGAAGCAATAGTGTTAAGGGTATTGGGTGTGGTTATCAGTCCAGGGAGTCCAGTGTTGGTGCAGCGGCTGACGTATACGTACACCAGGACCCTGACTTCTGATTTCCGACTTAATGCATGAAAACATTGATTTCATGTGTGTTTCAAGTTTTCTTTATGATTATATTGTGTCAGCTCACCAGGTATACTGTTTGACCATGGAACACCTGTTTCTTTTCAGGATAGACCTACAATGGTAGCCAGCTAGGGTTGCAAGCGTTGTGTGTGATGACAGCCCACCGAGTGACGAGGCCTCGATATAAGTCCCTTTAACAGCAGAGGAAACGGCAGTACCTCTACATGCCGAGCCACTGATGCTTCCATCCCCAGCCGCTGACGATGCACGTTGCCTTAGTGCACTGCACGAGTTTCAGCATCAGTGGCCACCCAATTTTTGTGGGGAGACAGACCCTCAGTTAGCCGAGGATTGGCTGGAGGCAGTTGTACGAGTTTTTAGGTTAGTTAGGACACCAGCAGACCTCATGGAGATCCTCACAGTGAGCCTCCTGCACGCGGCAGTAGGCAGATGGTGGTGCTTGATGCTCCAAGTGCACGACGAGGAATCTCTCCTCTAGACGGACATTGAGAGCCTCTTCTGCTCGGAGTTCTTCCCAGCCACCCTCCGTGCGGTGCGCATCCAAGAGCTTCTACAGATGCGGCAGGGCTTCTTGATGGTCACCGAGTACTCGGTGAGATTTAAAGATCTCTCGCGCTATTTGACGGACATGGTACGGGACCCATTCTTCCAGGCCCGGACCTTTGAGAAGGGATTGAGGCATGAGATCAGGGCATCACTGATCTCCCTCAGCATTCTGAAACAGGAAGGGGTACTGGAGCTCTCCCTTCTCATCGGGAGATTCCTTGATGAGACTACATCAGTAGCGAGACCTACCACTGGGTGACATGTAGCAGAGTCTTCTGCAGCAGGTAATCGATGGATGACTCATGGGTCTAGGAAGACCAGACCATTAGGCAGATGACCTCAGGACACTGGCTCAATGGTGCGGGGCACACAGCATGGAGCCAGTCTTTCGGGAGGCAGACAGTGCTACGCATGCGGCGGGCACGACCACATGGCTCGTGACTGCCCGACCCGCCGTGCAGAGGAGCAGCAGACAGTTGAGGGACCACCTAGGCAGAGGAAGAGGGTCGACTGTGGCGGTCTATAGGGAGAAGGCGGACGAGGCAGAGGAGCTGGCCGAGCAACAGGTGGTGGGCGACGCTTTGAGTCTCTACCACCACCACCGCCAGGTGGTCCACCCCGACCAGAGGGAGCTGGCATGCAGAGACAGACACAACTTCAGGTAGTGGAGGCCTACGACCACGGTGCACCCGAGATGATTCAAGGTACTATCTGTGTTTATTCCACCCTTGTTGTAGTTCTTATAGACACAGGAGCGAGTCATTCTTTCATAGCTGTTTCCCTTGTTCGGAGCTCGGAGATTCCGACGGAGCTGTTGGCTCAATCCTTACGGCTAGAGACTCCTACGGGAGCAGACTCAATGATTACGCACTACTGCCGGTAGTGTGAGCTTACTCTAGGAGGCGAGATCTTTGGCTGGGATCTTCTTGTAGCGGTGTCGAGGCCTTACGACATCATCTTGGGCATGGATTGGTTATCTACAGTCCATGCTCAGATTGACGGTATTAGGCACAAGGTGCAATGTGTACGCACCGACGAGAGCAGGTTCACCATCACCGGCGAGAAGGGAGCCTTCGTAGCACAGGATGGACTCTCGCAGAGGATAGGACAACCCATCACTCATTAGTTGGATAGCCTCATCCTAGGAGCATTTGACGTGCGGAGTCCTGGTTTTCCTGTAGTGGTGGATCAGTATGCGGACGTTTTCCCCGATGATGTTCCAGGACTACCTCCTCGCAGATAGGTAGACTTTTATATTGATCTATACCCCGGGACAGCCCTGATATCCACTCCAACAGATCGGATGGCCCACACTGAGCTTCTAGAGATACAGGTACAATTGGAGGACTTGCAGGGAAGGGGATTCATCTGACCCAGGGTTTCACCATGGGCTTCCCCAATATTGTTCTCCAAGAAGGCGGACGGGAGCTTGGGACTTTGGGTCGACTATCGTCGCCTGAACCAGGTGACAGTGAGGAACAAGTATCTGCTACCAAGGATTGATGACCTCTTCGATCAGCTCAAGGGAGCATGGTGGTTCTCGAAGATAGACCTCGGGTGAGGCTATCATCAGCTCAGAGTTTGGGACGAGGACATGTAGAAGACGGCCTTCAGATGTCGGTATGGCCACTATGAGTTCTTGGTTATGCCATTCTGTGTAACAAATACGCCAGAAGTGTTCATGGGCCTCCTGAATAGGATCTTTCAGCCTTACCTCGATCGATTTGTCGTGGTCTTCATCAACGACATTTTGATTTACTCTACGCCTGAGGAGCAGCACGCCTACCACTTACAGGTTGTACAAGACACACTCTGAGAGCACCAGCATTATGGTAAGCTCTCGAAGTGTTAGTTCTAGATACACGAGGTCCACATCTTGGGACACATCATCTCTGAGGCGGGAGTTGCAGTGGATCCTTCGAAGATCGAGGTAGTGCTAGCTTGGGAGCAACCCAAGAGCGTGAAGGAGGTGCAGAGTTTCTTGGGACTAGATGGATACTACTGGAGATTAGTGCTAGACATCTCCAGAGTTACGACACCACTCTCAGCTTGGACAAAGAAGGGGAAACCCTTTTTGTGGTCAGACAGATGTTAGCAGAGCTTCCAGGAGCTGAGATAGAGATTGACCAGTGGGCCTATCTTGAGGCTACCGGAGGAGGGAGTTGGGTACATAGTTTACTGCGATGCATCAGGGACTGGACTCGGATCTGTCCTGATGCAGGAGTAGTCCGTGATGGCCTACGGATCACTTCAGTTAAGGCAGCATGAGTAGAACTACGCTACCCATGACCTAGAGTTAGCAATAGTGGTATTTGCTCTAAATATTTGGCAACGCTATCTGATGGGTGAGCGCTTTACAGTCTACTCTAACCATCATAGTCTCAGGTACATCTTCTCGCAGAAGGACCTAAACCTGAGACAACGACGATGGCTTGATTTCCTCCAGGACTATGACTTGGAGATAGTCTATACTCCTAGAAAGGGGAACATGTTAGCCAGGGCTCTTAGCAAGAGGATGGGAATTTATCTACTTGTGGAGGCGATAGAGCAGCTAGCCGCTTTGAAGATATCCTTTGTGGATAGAGATGGAGTATCCTTTCTTTAGTCGCTCACAGTCACTCCTCCACTACTCCAGTGGGTCAGAGAGGCACAACATGGGGACGCCAACTTTGAGACGCGGTGTGCGTAGATATCCTCAGGACAAGAACCTAATGGTTTCTCCTTAGGAGAAGAGCACAAAGTCCTTTTCAGAGGACATACCTTGGTACCAGTTTCTTTACGGGAGGAGGTGCTGAGAGAGTTTCACACTTCCTCTTTGGCGGTACATCCTGGAGTGGCGAAGATGTACCAGGATCTCAGACGACAGCACTGGTGGTCCGGCATGAAAAAGGCTGTGGCAGAGTTCGTTTCTCGATGCCTCAACTGCCAGCAGGTGAAGGCAGAGCACCAAGTACCAGCAGACTTGGTACAACCCTTGGAGGTCCTGGAGTAGAAGTGGGACAACATATCTATGGTCTCCGTGACTGGACTTCCACGCACTTCCAGAGGTCATGACTCCATTTGGGTGATTGTCGACCGACTCACCATGTCGGTTCATTTCTTACCCATCAGAGAGCAGGTCTCAGTGGAGAGCTTGGGATGCCTCTACATTCCGGAGATTGTATGGCTTCATGGTGTGCCATCATCTATCATCTCCAATCGAGATGATCTATTTACTTCCCAGCTTTGGAAGGGGTTGTAGGAGGCATTCGGGACGCAGCTACGTCTGAGTACCGACATTCACCCTCAGACAGATGGTCAGATGGAGAAGACCATTCAGACTCTCGAGGACATGCTCCACGCATGTGTCCTCGACATTGGTTGTACTTGGGAGGACCACCTACCCTTGGTGGAGTTCGCGTACAACAACAGATACCACTCCACCATCGGGATGGCACCATACAAGGCGTTGTACGACCGACCTTGCAGATCACCTCTGTGCTGGACAGACCCTGGGGAGTCAGCACTTGTGGGACCGGAGATGGTCAAGGCCATGACGGAGAAGGTCCAGGTCATCCAGGAGCGGCTGAGGACTACTAAGAGCCAGCAGAAGTCTTATGCTGATAGGAGGCGGAGGCCACTAGAGTTCGAGGATGGCGACCACGTCCTCTTGAGGGTCTCACCTCGATGTGGATTACGGAGATTTGGCCAAGGCGGAAAGTTGTCTCCACGCTTCATCGGACCATTCCAGGTCCTCAGCAGGATTGGCGAGGTGGCTTATCGCCTAGCTCTACCACCTCAGTTGCACCGAGTGCACGACGTCTTCCACGTATCCCAGCTGAGGAGATACGTGCACGACCTGACGCACATCATTGACCATGGGGAGATGTATATTGATGATGGGGCGACTGTTGTGCAGGTCCCGGTGCAGATTGAGGATCGAGAGGAGAGGGTCCTACGTGGACGGTCGATTCCTCTAGTGTGCATCAGATGGCAGCACGGTAATCTCCAAGAGAGCACTTGGGAGCGGGAGGCTCAGATACATGTTTAGTACCCACATTTGTTTCCCAAGTTTATGATGTATCTTTATGGGGACGTAAATCCCTGAAGTGGGAGTGATGTAAAGACCCGTAAAATTCAAGGAAATTATTTTTTCATAATTTTATTTGAGATTTTACAAGAACGCAGTTTCTGATGACACCTGATTCTAAGGCCTGGTGTGCCCGGAATCATTTTCCAAAGTTTACCTCGGGTACGTTCAGTGAACAAATGAGTGGGTTTTTCTAACTTTTGAACCTGTCCTCGGAATCGAATTCTGAGGGCACCGATGGAATCTCAGTGCCAGTAATTTCATAGAAACCCCTTTTCCGGAGTTGTGTTTGCTCAAGTGTGGTTTTTTTAAATTTTGGGGTTAAGTAAAGGAATAAAATAAAAGTGGTGCAACCAATTTTATTTTATTTTTGTTTAACCAAAGCTAAGTGGATATTGTGGGACCAACAATATCCTACCCACTTGGTAGGATATTTGTGAGGTGGGGCCCACAAGAGCCCCACCGTTTCTTTTCTTCTTAAACCCCCTTCTTTATTAAGGTAACGCACCCACACCCCTACTAATTGGAAGTCAACCCTTGCGTTTTTCTGTTATGAAAAGCCTCATTTAATTTGGGCAGTTTAAACGTTGCAATTAATTCAATTAATTATTTGATTCTTTTTTGAATTTTAAAATGAATGGATTGAGAAATAAAATAAGACAACTCTTATTTTATTAGTCTTGTTGTGTTGAGAGGGGATTGGGAGAAATAGGGGAAGCTTGAAGATCTTCATCTTCTTCGTCGAAGAACGCGAAGAACGCGAAAAACGTACCGATCTATGACGAAGAACGTCAAATACTCGGAGATCGACTACGCGACGCCATGTACCACGATGCCAATGACACTCTCCTTCCGAGACGCGTTCTTCTGTGATGCCTTCTTCCGTGACGAACCCTCGCTCAATGAATTCGACGAGGTTGGGGGATTATTATTTCATTTGTTCCTGATTAATTCATCATTGACTTATCGTCTGAATTGGGCCGCCTCCTATCGGAATAACGGGAGGAGGTCAGACCGCATGAACATGGCCGACCCTCCTCTCCCCTTTGGTTTTTGATATTGTTTACGGCATGAACAAGGCAATGCGGTGCCGAAGCACCGCGCGGGAAATATTAAAGAAAGGGGGAGAAGTGCAGCGCTGTGGCGCCACATTGTTGAAGACGAACCAAAGACGCGGCACCGTCGCACCACACCGGAGAATCATAAAAGCGACACGGCCGGAGCAGGGCCGCGGCGGAGGGGCGCATTGCTGTCGCGCCACGCCAGACAGACCAAGGCCGCGACAGAGCGGGGAGACCGGCGACCGGTTCCGCGCCGCCGGTGTTGGGGCAGGGGGATCGGCCAGCGCTAGTCCCGTGGAGGCCGTAGTCGGTCGGCCGGAGCAGGCCAGCCGGTCAAGGGGGAGCCGAGGGTTACGACCCCCGACTGGCCAGCAGGTGCAACCCTCCATCATGGGGGTCGCGGTTACGAAACCGGGGGGTAGGCGCCCCGCACCCCCTTATGCTCAGCCGAAATGGCCGAGCCACCTGGCGACCGGGCCGCGCCCAGGCCGGGCTGGGCCATGCCCAATAGGGCCTGACCCAGGTCGGGTCGACCCAGTTCGGGCCGACCTAGGGGGTCTCGGGCCGGGCTCGAAACCCCCACTTCCGGACCTCTCACGGTCTTTTTGCCCATTACATGGGATGCAGACCTCCGATCGACGCACCGTCAGCTGCGATGTGATCCTTGGACCAAGATGGTATTTTTGGTATATTACACTCAAGGTTTCAGAGAACTTTGGGTTTAGCCGGGTTGGTTCGTACACGAAACCAACCGGGCCCTCGGAGCGGAAACGCTTATAACTTGAGCTACAGACGTCTGATTGACATTTCGTCGAC
Organism: Viscum album; assembly: GCA_963277665.1. NCBI lineage: Eukaryota > Viridiplantae > Streptophyta > Magnoliopsida > Santalales > Viscaceae > Viscum > Viscum album. The sequence goes on from OY728120.1 coordinate 1,844,558,437, forward strand.
TTTGTTGGATTTATCTTAGTGAGACGAACCTTTTGGCTTACTCCGCTCAAGGTTTGGATGCAGTTGGAGTACGGTCAGGTTGGTTTTGACTTAAAAACCAACCGGGACCCTGGGACGGAAAAGCCAATAACTCTCAGACCGGGGGTCCGATTGACGCGTCGTCTATGACGTGGAGTTCCTGTTGATGATACAGATATTTTGGAATCATCAACTCCGGACTATGTGTCAGTTGATGTATCAGCCCCTCGGCTCATGGAGCACACCCTCCCGAACGAGCTTGCAGTGTGCGGGAACCCTAGAGCTGGCTGCGACTACGACGACTATGACGACTGTACAGAAATCCTCCGTGGATTCGATGACGACGACTATAGCACTCAGCGATCCTACGTCGATCAGTGCGACCGATCCTGTGTGGGTCAGATCCTGTGTGGGTCAGCACTCAGTAGTCCTGTTTGGGCCAGCACCTACAGATCCAGTGTGGGTCTGATCCTGTGTGGGTCATTGCGGGGGTTAGTACCTATCGATCATGTGTGGGTCATTGCGGGGGTTAGTACCTATCGATCCTTTATGGGTCATTGCGGGGGTTAGTACCTATCGATCATGTGTGGGTCCAATGGATTAGATGAATGAGTGGCTACATCTGATCATCTCTATCGTTATACGAAGAATTATACCTGTGTGAGCTGAATCTTGTTTTCCTTTCCTATGTGGATTGAGTTGTGCTATCCTGTGTGGATGTGATCGAACTTGGTCTTGGATGTTGGAGTCGAACTGGAATTGATGACTTAGGTATATGTATGGGCATATACCTAAGTAGTGTCGGATGTTACTTCGTGATTGTATCTTTCCTTTGTGGATTATCCTTTGTGGATTCTGGGAGACCATTGGTGGTCTCGGGGTACCTACTGAGTAGCTTATACTCACCCATGCACAGGCTATACCCGCACTACGTTGTGTTGGTTGCATACGACGGACAGCGCTGATCGTGGTTGAGGCTTGTGGAGCAGTCGGTACCTGGAGGTGGACCACTGGGCAGGAAGTACATGGAGCGGACGGCTAGACCCGAGGAGCTGAGGATGATATTTGTACCCACCCTTCAGGTGGGAGTACCAGTGGACGGCTCGCCGTAGTGGCTTTACTTATTAGTTGCTGTAATTTCTTCCAGTTGTACTATACTTTCAGTTTGGGTTTGTATTCTGGCCCATTTACTTTTCAGTACTTACTGTTGTACCCAGTTTTTACTTAGTGTTTACTTCTACTTACTTACTTTGTGGTGTTTGTTTACTTTACAAAGGCAATTCCTTCCCTTTTTACCGGGAATTACGCCTTGTTGCTAGTCACCAGCCCCTGGCCTATGGAAGATGGGCTTGGGGTAGTCACGACACAGGCCCCGAGGACAGGTTGTGACATCAGTCCCAACATTATATAGATCCATATTATATCTTGACAAAGAATTTATGATTCAACACTTCATGTGTTACCAATCAATATGTGTCGTTGGTTTGAATATATAGTCTTGAAATATTACTCGATGTTAAATATATAGGGTATCATAGGATTACACAATTTATTTATAATTTTACATACATAAATCATATTGTTTTTCATATTATTGATAGTCCATTAACACTTATGAATTCTTTTATGAATTATTAATACATCAATCACCTTTAGATTAATATTACTTTTTCTCCCACTACATCAACGTATCTCATGTTGTCATAACATAATAATGGGATATAACATAACAATTTTGACTATAATGTACTATATCTCGGTTGTCTATTATAATTCCATGATCAAATTAATATATTATAGATCTCAGTGTTAACTAATATACTTTGAAATGGATTGATAAACAACCATATCTATATCCAAAATTTAATAAAAATTATATCTTATTTAGTCCATAAATAAAATCCCCAAAATAAATATAAGAGTTTAAATCCATAAGAAAATGTTCACAAATACAACAACATGGGTTTGACATTGTAACCATAGCCTCTGACTCATTGTCCATTAGGTCCATCATAGCATCACCTTACAATGACAACATCCATTGTTGTAACACCCTATAATTTTGTGAAATATTTTTTCAATTAAATTTAATTCTTTATATATTTATCATTAAATTTAATATTGATATCATCATTTTTTACATTAAATAATAATCTAATAATGTGCAACATGAAACACTGGGATGGATTTTATTACACAAAACACTGAGTTTTAACGAAACAATGATATATTATTAATATATTTATATAAAGAAGATCATTATAAACTAACAGTTAAACAAAGGGAAAAAATAGTTATAACTTACTTTTAAATTTTATTTTTATTTTTTTAAATAAAGGAAACATATTGATAACAAAATACAAATTTTTTGGTAAATATTTTTTTTTGAAAATACTACTTTTTCAAAAATCTGATTTTTATGTCTTTTTTTAAACAAAAATATATTTATATTTTGGAACTATTAGAAAAAATATTTTATAAAAAAACTTCATTTTTGATTTAATAATATCAAAATTTTCTTAAGGTGAATTTTTGGTATTTTTTAGAAAACTATCATTTTTGGATGAATAATGAAAAATACTATATACTAATTGAAAACAGACTTTTGGCTACATTATATACAAAGATAAATTATATTTTTTGTTGTTTTTAAAGTATATTTATTTCCTCCATACATATATTAATGTAAATTAGTTTATTGGAACAAATTTTATATTTAAATTGGATATAAATACTTTGATCATTATAACTTTAAGAACTCGCTTTTTCGTCATGTCTACATGATTAACATTAAATTCATTTTTCCAATAATATGAATGGAATTTTGATACATGAATTATGTATTTGGAATTATAATAATTTTTAATTTTTAATAATATCAATATATTTTTTTCTAAAAATGAATAGTGAATACAATAAAAACTATCTATCATCATTAAGTTAAAAATTCGTATACCATGGGTTAAACTATACTCATGAGACTGCAAATGAACTAAAATATTTTCTTATCAATATTTAATGAGTTTATTTACACCTTTTACATAAATATTTTAAAATATGTAAATTTCATGCCAATTTCCTTTGACAATGACCCATATAATAAGTTAAGTAAAGGAAAAGACAAAAAAAATACTTTTCATACTTTTAATATCTATAAAGCCTTCGTTAGGGAAAAAATTAACTTATTTTACTTTATATATATCAATTTGAAATATTAATAATTTTTTTATCATGATAATTTATTTTTATTTTTTCAGATGAAATAATTACATTAAATCATTATGAAATTCCATTACATTAAATATTTGGGTAAAAATTAAATTAAATAAATGATACTAAAAATATAGAAAGTGGAGAAAATTTAATGAATTATTCTACTAATATTTTTTTGATAAATATATAATGGTACAATGTATTTAACATGATATATTCTAATTCCATTATTTTCATGATATTTTTTAAATTAAAATTAAATGAATAATCTCAAAATTAACATTTATATCGTTTTATAATAATATATATTTTATTAACTAATTTAAATTTACTAAAAAAACTTTATTATACGAAGTTATTTTTAAATGAAAATTTAAATAAACTATATTTTATTTATAGAACAATTTTTCTATTATAATGACTATATTTACCATTGAATAGTTTAAACATGGTCAGTGTGGTTACAATTAAAGTGTTGTTTTTCACATCACATAAACTTGTGTAAAAATTTATTTCCAACACACATATGATTTATATTTTATAAATTTTATATCATATATATAATAATTGGGTCAAAATTACCAAATATTTATATTTTTAACATAGTCTTAAAGGATAAATAACCAAGGTTAGAAAACAAGTTACCATAGTGAAAGCCCAAAATGGTAAAAATTGGGAAACCTAGAGTTACAGAATGAATTGTTTAAAACATGTGTATCAATGCGTGTTGGAGGTGTGTATCAAAAATATCATCCTTTTAAACATTTAACTATCATTTTTGTATCCAGATTAGTTAATAATGACCTCCTAATAGTGAATACTTTGTTTATTTACAAGAATGCCACTCATCCTCAACTATAAAAGGTCACTCAATATACTCACCTATTCACACCTTTACACCACTCTATTTCTTCCATTCCCTACCCAAATAACTTCCCAACATCTATCCTCTAATCTGATAATCCTTATTTTTATCATAAATCAAACCTATGAAGGTTTTAGTTCAAGCCTAAGTGGGATACTCGAAGAAGAGGTAATGTTCATCAACAAGCATCTTTTTTTTATTTATCCATATCCATAAGTTATTATTATAAAATTATAATATAATGACCTCATTAATGAGTTATGAAATCATTTTTTGTGTGTATGTAAGACTTCCACCTCGCAAGTTGATGTTGTTCATTTCTCCATTACCAAATTTCATAGTTGGGAATAATTATATAAATACTATTTATATATTATATTTATGATATTTATGATATTATTATTCTTATTGAATTATTATATCATGCGTACCTTCTTTTTTCCATTTTGTGGTAATATAATAACATCGCTCATGTGTACGACAAACTACTTCCTCACAAAGTGATATGATTTTTTCACGGTTAACATAAAATGTATTATGGATGGTTTAAATAAACATATGTAATATACATGACATAAAAATTGTCCTTTAATAATATATATATATCATTTATTTTTATTTCATCTTATCTAATAAGAAAATGGAAACACCATTCATGTGTATGTATGACCTACTTTGTCCATGAATGATGAATTTCATTTCTTATCACTAGATATTATGGATTACTCTAAATACATATATAATTAATTTATAAAATTTCTATCAATTCATTGATTATTAAATCTTGATCAAAATAAGGGAACAAAAAATATAACATATATGAAAAATAAAGTGATTGTTACCTGAAATGTAAGTTTAACATGGAATTGTTAATAACATGTAATAAAACATCATCAAAAATCATATATGGTATGATATATATAAGTTTTATTCTTTAATATATGCATAAAAAACTTATATTAATTATAAATTATTGTTTAACGGGTACGAATAAAGTCCATACTTAAAGTAAGTTACTTTCATCTCACTTTTTTCTTCCATGAGACACGTTCCATGTTAACCACCTTTTTCATTTATCTGGTGTGTAAAATTCCCATGAATGTATATTATGATGACTCTATTAGAAAATATTTATGTTTACTTATCCATTCTAGAAAGCCTCTTTTATGGGGTTTATAGTTCAAAATTGAATATATTGATAAGGGATTTGGGTCTCAATTTAGCTTCTTTGAGACATACATTATGTTATACACCTATAGTCATTCATGAGGTATATATACAACCAATTTAAAATGTAATATCTGGAATTTATTTATCCTAACGATTATTTAGTTCCATTTTATGTTATTTCATTGTGGGGATTATGATTGAATTTTACCAAATTGGTATTGATTTAATGTTACAATGTCATCATTTATCAGGATTGTTTACAATTAGGTATATTGTTGAAATATCATTACCCACCTCTCAATATTTCTCATGAATTTTATACTCCTCTTGTTATTAATTATATATTCATGTAATGGTGCCATTTTTTAAACTATTTTATACTGAAAATAAATAAGAAAATGTATTTAATAAAATACGACTTTATTTATCACTTCATTCAGAAATTTATTTTCTTCCAAAAACAAGTTTTCTTAAAAAAATTTAAAAAATAAATGATATTATGATTTCATTTTAAAGGAATATAATTTTGAAAGTTTCTTATGTTTTAAAATATGATTTAATTTATTTAAAAATTCTCCTTTAAGTTTCAAAGGTTATTTTCAAAGAAATGATTTCAAAAATGTTTTATGTTTAAAAAATGTTTTATTTATTATAAATATTCCTTTATAGGTTTTCAATGTTATTTTACAAGAGAAGTTTTTTGAATATATTTTCTATTTTAAAATGTGTTTTTCAATGTAGAAAATTTATTTTATTCAATAAATTTTTTAAATGATAGATCAAAATCATTTTACATCTGAGACTTCATCTGTTGATGTTACATATGCCTTCTTGGGTATATTAAAAAAAGGATACCATTCATATTATATCTCTAAAAGGTTAATGTTTTGATGTAATGATTTTTATGAAACTAGTTTCTCTTCCAAGGTTTATACCATGATTGTACTCTTCTGAAACCTCTTATCATCATGGGTTATGCTATACTGAAAATATTTTGAAAGCTCTATCTTTTACAACAGCTATGATATTATGAAATTTTTATGATACCCATTTCATTACATGGGTTATGATATGAGGAATTTTTTTTTGTCTTGTGGTATAAATAAATATGGTTCTCATTATGTGATCTGTGTGACCTATATCTCTCTATAATTAATTAGGTGATGATTTATATCTCATGAGATAGAGAGGGTTGGAGTAGGGATTAAACTAGTTCAGTAAGACAGGGATGAAATATGGAGTGAACCCAATTTAGTAAGATAGGGATAGAATATAGAGTTAACCTAGATTAGTAAGACAATACTAGAATGAGGAATCAACATAGTTTAATAAGATAATTTTTCTACTTTGATGGTCTCATAACATATACTTGAATAATATGGAAAATATTTTATATGCCTATGTGTATGAAAAAAATTCCATGTCTTATTCCAATGTTATCATCTCATAAATCTTGTTATTTGATTATATTATCATCTATTTCTTATTAATTTCAAGAATAATTCCATGACTCAATATTATGATCTTTGGTATATAGGGTATGGTTTTCAAATGTTATTTTCATGTTCGCATAACTTTATGTTCTAGTTATGCTTATGTATCTCCCATTTTTCCATTACTGAGCATCTAAGCTCGCCCTTTCTTTTGTTTCCTTTACCTAGGTTATGAGATGGATTTTAAGTAGGGTATGATTGAAAAAATTACCAAAGGGGAAGATCGTTAAGGGAAAATTTAAAGATCATTTAGCTAGTTAGAAGATTATACTTCCATGTTTCTAAAGGCACTAAAATATTAATTCCCTAAAGCGCGTGTTTGTGTAATGTAATAAATATTCATACAAAAAGATGTAATATCCATAGATGAGAATCCTGGATCTCTGTAGTTGGTATTGCAGGAACAATAAGTTAACAGTTTGAAACTATGATGAGAAAACTTTAGTGAGATCCCTAGGTATATTTCTATGGATATGTATATGGATTTATCTAAGAATATGTATAAGAATTAGTTAATATATAGAAAAATATACTAGAATTTGGTTAAGGGATATAGAAATTGGTTTTCAAAAAATTAAACCCCTATCAGGATACTATAAGATGATGTGTCCCTAGAACGTATTTATTGAATGGTAAAATTGGTGAAAACATCATATTGAGATGGAAACAATCAGGGTCTAGTTCCCAAAAATGGGTCTTGTTACGCACCTATTTTGACACTCCTTGGGGGATATTATTTGGAAATTCAAAAACGATTTATAAACATTCATGAAGGATTTAAATATATGATGACTATAAATGACTTAAATACAAATCTATGGTTTCATATATTAAAAATAAGTCATCATCATTTAGACATCCTATATGTTATTTCTCTGGATTATTGGTTTTCAACTATTATTTGTGTTTCTCACACTATGTTGTTGACTTTGGTCCATGGTAGGAACTAGAATGATATGGGTTAACATTGGATGTGATGAAAAATTTTATATTGAGAAGACAAATGAGATGATGACTAGATTAAATGATGTTGAGATTATATCGAATAAATTTTTATAGAACATGATTAACAATGAGTAAATTAACTAAATATTACACTCACCAAATAATATAATTACCAAGTTCACTAAGTGTTCAAGTAATGGAGACCATGGTGAAAATAGGATTCAATTTACTTTTTTTTAATAATTTTGGAATAATCATCCATGTGGTTTCCTTAGAGGATTTTTATGATGTTTTTACAGGGAAAAATAAGGATAAAATGAATGTAATTGTAAAGGAAAAATGAAAAGTTTAGTTAATGAAATTTATGATAATAATTTTTTCCCAATGTTATCATATAATTTTGAATGATTTAAATGTTGAAATTATGGGCATTATGAAAATTTATGTTCTAATGGGAAATATCATCGAAGGAAATTATCAAGGTGGTATAATTGATGATTATATTTCTCATTATGAATAAAATAAATATGGAATATGAAAAGAAGGAGGTAATAAAGAATAATGAAATTAATCCTAGATATATGTTTATGAAGAAAGTGGGGTTATTGTGTTATTTTCTTATTGGAATTCATATATTATGTGATTTGAATCATGAAATATATAATGAGTTTTTGGTATAATTGTTTTATTAAGGATTTGATAGAATAATTTAAATGGTTTTTATGGAATATAAATTTGATTAAATGATAAGCTGATATTTTTATTAAAGAGAGATAACCCTTGATATAGAGAAATTGATTCTATGGATAAACACAATATCATATTATCCAAATAAATCTGATATTTAGAACTTCTTGGGTATATTCTTTAAAATAACATGGGAATAACATTTCCCTTGTCAAAAGAATTATTTGAAATAATATTTGATGACCATTCATTACAAGATCGAGGTTCTTGTTTCAATCCATATAGTGCATCAAAATTTTAAAAAATATGTTCTAAATTTTTTGAATGCGCAAAACAAGGTGGCTGTATTACGTAAAAATTTTCTTTAGTAAATCCATTCAAATTATATATATCTACATCTATGATATAATTTATAAGATAGAAATCTCTGAATATAATTTATTCATGTAAATGGTATAGAATTATCACCATCTTTTATATATTATTTCTAAATGTAATCTTGTGTACCCAATCTAAATGTGTTCCTCGTAATCTAACTAGATTTATCAATATTGATCTTAAAAATCCATTTAGATAAAATAAATTTTTAATCTTAAAGTAAATTGAATAAATTTAATACATTATTCATTATATACTGATTAAGACCATCTTATATATATATAACACAATTTATGTCATTCAATGATTTCACAACATCATTTTGAACAAACTTCATATACACATATATCTCATACAATATTACTAGTATGTAAATTTGAGTAAACAAATCCAATCACTCTATTAGTAGGGGGATCATAAGAGTTTTCCACTTCCTATGTTGATCAGGTTGATACTCTACCTCAATAGGTACATCTACCTAGATTTAATTTCAAAAAGTTATATAATCATCAGGATTTTAATTTCTAAAGTATTAATTAATCTATTATAACATAGTATATTTCACTATTTTTCTATTCTCATAAAACATGTTATGAATTGATTCTTCAAGAATACTAGTCCTCTAATTATTAACATTTAAATATTTACATGAGAAAAAATATACAAAAAATATGTATTTATTCGATTTAGAAACAAAATTTTATAAATTATCCTTGATGATGAAAATAAAAACATTGTAACCAAATACTCTAAAATATAAAACATTTCATTTCTTATCCTTCCACAACACACAGGGAGCCTTCTTGGGTATAGTTCTCATTAAAATATGATTTGAAACATAATAATATATGTAAAAAATATTCCCAAAAAATATTGTTATTTTATAACCTCTTAGCATGGTTCTCCTCATATTAGGATTTGTCCAATTCTTTCATTCCACTACTCCATTTTAATTTGGAATCCTAGGTTCTAAAAAGATATTAGAATATTTATTCCTTTCACAATACTTATAAAACTCATGATTATATAATTCACCTCATCAATCAATTATTATTTAGATAATTATGTACTCTTTCCCATTTTGAAAAAGATATCATAAGTAATAAAACCAACACAATGTTTCACTCTTCTGTACAAAAATATATAACAATGCGAATATACTATAGACATCTATGATTATAAATTTACAATTAGTTCCTCCAAGAATAAAATACTGGGATAGCCCAAAAAAATATAAGAATTAACTGAAAATGTTTATTATTGTTCAATTTATTTAGTATCCTTAAAGACTCCTTGTGTTGAATCCCATACCATATTAATAAAATATATGATTCTTTTTCTATTTTATTTTAGGAAGACTCATTTTTCTTTGATTCTTAGATAGCTTGTAAAGCATGTTGAAATTGATAAGCCAGAACTTCCTATTCCATTAAATACTATATGTCTGAATGGTATCCAAAAACATTATGAATTTTATTGTTTGTTCTGAGAGGTCAATTATATGAAAAATCTTCTCATATTTAGTATAAAAACAAAATAATCCTTAATAATAAGACATTTATCATTATAAAACATGAAATTAATGAAATCATAACTTAATTCAAAAATAATAAGACTGTTATTTCAGAATCCTTGGAAATGAAATACATTATTTACAATATCATAATATGAAATACAATCCTCACCATATTGTTTTATATTATCTTGGTAATTTACTATAAAAATTTCATTACCTTTATCACATATATTATAAGATATATAGTTTTATGGGTCTCAAGTCATACTCTTTGAGTATCTATTGTCCATGTATCACCAATCAATCTTGAGACTTCCAAGCATCATTCTTTAAATTATTAAACAATATAATTTTGTGGTATCCATGAAATATTAGGTCTAAAATGATTATTTATACAATTCAGAATTACCCATATTGATTTTAAATTAGAATTAAAAGGGGTATTACTATAAATATATTTAGAAATACATAATTTAGTGTGCCCAAATAAAATGGACGTATAAGATAGAATTCACTAGAATAATGTCTCTATGTTATGATTTTAAAATATATAACAACTTTTATATTACTACTTTATGATTTTTTCATAATGAAATTATTCTACATCTTGGAAACTAAATCACTACAAATAAATTCATCGTTGTTTCAAGTAATATTTTCCAATGATGTCATCTTTTTATATCATTCTCTTCCATATTTAAATGTTTTCAAAGTTATTCCATTCTTTTAATCTCGCCTTTAAGATTCATATTTTCCACCAGAATAGCCTCAAAATCATCACATATATTTTCATTCGCAATGGAATTAGTTTTATTTTATATTTCATTCTCTTGACAAAAAACGTTTTTTTATCAATTGTTTTCTTATTGATTTCCTGAAGAATCACATACAGCTTATAATTTTAATAATATCATTTTTTTAATTTTTTTAACCATTTAATTTAACACATCAACTATAGGTTAATGAAAATTATAATCAACTTAAAATTCATAGTCATAATAAAATAATAAATCACAAACTTCATTCATGATATCAATTAAACATAGATTGGATGATGTCTTATCAGTTCCAGATTATTCACTTGAGACAAAGTCTTCAGTAAAGCTACATGATATAGCCATCACCCTTCTCACATTATTCTTTTAATTTTTCCCTTTATTTAATGCATTAATCCTGAATGATTTTTTAATATATACATTACTCATGAACTCATTGTAAGTATGAACTAATGTATTTAAAATTTAATTGGAACTAAGATTCTCATTTCCTTTTTGATTATCCATTCAATTGTTTTTTCTAAATGGACTTCTATAACCTCTACTTTTCATCATATATTTTTAATTTCCTCTCATAATTTTAGATAAAAACATTTTTCTCTCCCCAATAACTCATAAATTAAATAATTAGATGAAACAAAATTTATATATTTGGAAGTTATACATTTCTTTTTGGTTTCCCAAACTCCATAAATTTTCTTCATCCCCAAACCATATTATATTATAAAAATGATCATTTCTTTTAATTTGTACTCATTTAAGTTACTTATTTTGTAATGAACAATATTTTCCACATATTTTTATTATTATATAGAATTATTACGAGTCTTCGAAAATTTACGGTGTGTGATTTCGTGGCCCGGTGTGCCGAAAATGAATTCCTGAACATTTTTTAGGTACGTTCAGTAAACACGCGAGCAACATTATCTAACTTTTGAACCGGTGCTTGGATTAAAAATCTGAGGGCACCATTGAATCTGAAGTCCTAGTATTCACTTAAGGGAGGATTCACTTCGGCCGTAGTAGGTCCGGAGAAAAAGTTGGATTTTAGGAATTTTAAAAGAATAATATAAATAACTTAGTTAATTTTTATTTTCTTTCTTTTCCACCAATAGACAAGCAGTAACATGGGACCAATGATGTGTCAAGCCAATAAATATCCTGACCTTTAAATCCTATGTAACAGCACCATTGGGGAATTAGTAAGGATCCAAATTAATGAGCCCCCATTAATTCCCAATGTTGTTACTTACACTCCCCCTATCCTATTTATATGGAGCTTGGGGAGAGGTGTCAGAACTGCCTCACCAAGAAACGAAGTGCTGGTAATGTGAAGAGATTCCAAACCCTTGGAGGACGAAGCCGATTTAGGAAAGAAGTGATGAGCGACACCGAAACCCCAAACCAAAGATCTACAATCAAGCGACGTTGTTGGAGGCTAGTTGTGGGGATGACGAACACCGAACCACTTCCTCAATTGCGGATTTTCTCCATTGTTCTTGAGGTAGGGTTTTCATTTGGTTTTAATTCAAGAGTTATTGAATCCTTTAATCCTCCCTCACGTTTTCGAGCTAACGTAGAGGGCGTGGGCCTAACGAACATGACCCGAATGCTTCACAACCTTGTTTACCCCATGCATTCTCTCTGGAAGACCTTCGGTGTGGTAGTATCGATGACCTACACCAGCGGGGACTAAGGCAGTGGCCGACACCGTCCGACTATGAGGGAGGATGAAGCACACCCACACCACTGGATGAACTGGTCTGGAATCATCAGCCAAAACGGTCGGAGGAAATAGCACACCCGCACCACCAGAGGAACTGGCCGCGGCTCGTCAGCTGCAACGGTTAGAGGAGGCTGGGCACCTATGCCAGCGGATGAATCGGCCACAATTCATCAATTTTGGTGGTCAGAGGAGGCATTCTACACATCGTTAGGTAGTGGAAGTAAAGGGAAGAGTGAAAATCACATTGCTGGTGGGAAAGACGTTGCGGCCGAAGCCGCGGTGGAGGAGGAACCCACCGCACGGGTTCTGCAGCGATCAGGCGGCTCCCACATGGCACCGTCGTTTCACAAGCTGAATGGCCTTCAGGCTGTTCGTGATAGTATGGGTCTCACCCCCTATTTCTAGCTCGGGTGTACAGTGGGTTGCGCCCCCTGCAGGCTGCGCCTCACATGGCCGGGCTGCCTGCCCAGTGGGACATGCGCCTAGCGGGCTGCACCCCCCTTTCGGGTCGGGCTTCCCCTTGCGATCTTGGCCTCCCTTTGGGGGCCGCCCCCTTGCGGGCCGAGCCACCCTTTTTTCTGACCATCCCCTTACAGGTTGGGCCAGACCTCAACCTAGTGGTCCATGCCCACCATGGCCCAGTCTAGCTAGGTCAGACTAGGATCGGGTTGGGTCAGCCTGAACAGGGTCGGGTCAGGTTGGTCTGACTGGTTCAGACCGAACATAGTCCCAATCGGCCACAGAAACACATAAAGGGCCATATCTGGAGAACAAGGTGTCCATTTGACAAATCATCTATGGCGCTGGGACTCTTGTAGAGATATGGTCATTTGGGTATAATCCACTTGAGTTTTGGATATAGTTGGAGTATGTATGGGTTGGATCGAACCTGAATCCAACCGGGCCCTTAGAACTAAAACGCTGATAACTCAGAGACTGGTCATCCTATTTATGCACCATCCATCACGTTGTAACCCTTACGACATGGTAGTCCATTGGTTTACTCCTTTGTGGAGCTAGTGGCAGTTGAGGTACGATCGATATCTCAAGGGGCATATTCTATAGAACTCGAGCGCATCGGATGGGAGGAATCATGTGGCAGGGTATAACGTGAAGAAAGAACACGGATCCTATGTGGGTCAGAATCTATAGATCCAATTTGGGTCAGATTCTATCAAATCCCATGTGCGTCCACAGTCAATGATCCTATTTGGGTCAGCACATACCGATCCTCTATGGGTTAGATCATGTGTGGGTCAGCGGTGGTTAGTACCTATCGATCATGTGCGGGTCAGCAGTAGTGCCTCTTAACAGAATAAGATGATCTAACGTAGGATTAATCAATTGTACTTCTGTACTTTTTTTATACCTTATTGTAAGTTTAATCTTTTACCTTCATGGTGTTATCTTCTTGGTGTTACCTATGTGGAACTTCTATCTTCATAGTGTAACATATGTGGTACTTCTACCTTTGTGGTGTTATCTTCGTTTTGTTTCCTATGTGGTGCTTTTATCTTTGTGGTGTAACTTGTGTGGTACTTCTACCTTCGTAGTTTTGTCTTTGTGGTTTTACTTGTGTGGTACTTCTACCTTCGTGGTGTAACCTTTGTGGTATTCTTCCCTCATGTATGAGATGTGTATGTCTTGATAACATAGGTATATGTACATGCATATACCTTAGTAGAGTTGATATCTATGGCTTAGTGCTTTGAGATTGAGGTTTTGCTTTGTGGTATTTCCTTTTTGGAACTCTGGGAGACCTACGGGGGTCTTGGGGTCCCTACTAAGTATTGATATACTCACGCTGCACAGGCTTCACCCACACCTTGTTGTGTCTTGTGCAAATGATGAGCAGTGGGGCTAAGAATTGAGGGAGTCAGAACCAGGTGGTGCTCAAAGGTGGACCTTGACATAATGTGATGTAGTGAATAATAACTGTGAGTTGTACATACCATTCAGTTAGGATCCTTAGTGGACGATCTCGAACCTGTTTTTATCTTTTCAGTTGTATTTTTACTTTTTAGTTGAAATTTTACTTTTCTGTTGGGCTCGTATTCTGGACCCTTTAATTTCATCACTCTTATACTACATCATTTTACTTCGTGGTTACCTTTTTTTGCGTTCTAGTTTTTGTGTTTGTAAAGGTTAAAAAGGAAATTCCTTCCCATTTTAGGGATACGCCTTTCCGGTGCCAGTCGCCAGCCCCTAGCCTTTTGAAGGTGGGCTTGGGGTAGTCACAGCACGGGCCCCGGGGGATGGTTTGTGACATCTTTCATCAATTGGGAGTTTCTTCGAAATCCATTTCCATGATATTGATCTAGTAACTCTTAGCATAATGATTGTATTTCCCAGTGTTTCTCCTAATGTGTTGATTCAATTCACAGAAATTGTAAATCAATGGATCATTTGATTTATAGAATATTTAACACCTAATTTGATGTATTGATACTTGGCTAGATATATTCTAATCTTATTTATTTGTATATCTTTTAGTTCTATAACCAGTATGTTTCATAATTCATCCAATGTCACGATCGATTTCACAAGAAACATGACTAAATATATTTAGTCAACTATCATAATAACAAATACCCATGATTTTAATGTTTAGAGTGTACATAGCTACATCATTATCAGTATGTGGATCATGGTCTATGTTTAGTATTTTATAATTATTTTACCTGTAAGATCCAATTCTCAATGCTTGGTTGGTTGATGTAAAATTCCATCCTTATTTTGTTAACAACCATAAAAATTATCATCAAATATAGGTGGTTTCTATTGAATCTAACAATCACACAATCCATTACCTTCCATATAGAATAATTTTTTCACGTTCTATTAATTCTAAGAAAATTTTAAACATAAAAACATAAACAAATGAGAAAATGAGAAAATGATAATTTTTTTCCAAGATGAGTAGGTGGTCAAAAGTGAACTGGGCAGGTGAATTCATAATATATTAAAAATGAGGAAAAAAGAAGATAAAATAAACAACACAGACTCCACACAACTCTACTACTTGATAGGTATGTCTCATACTATAAACATGAAATTTTATGGACTTTCACAACCCATATACATGTAGCTTTTCTAATAGAGGTATAATCTATAAAAAACATGACTTTTGATCAGGTGGAAGAATGAATTATATATGCATACAATTTGTGAAGGTATAAATTCTCAAAATGATCTTTTGGAAGGGAAAATAATTAACCAGCCATAATTATATGCCAATATAAAAAATTATAAAATCAAAAATTTATTCATGTTGGAATTAAAATAACATTATTAGTTTAGATTGTTTGTTTTCCATAATATCACATGAACAAATGAGTTTCATTATATAGTAGACTTCAAAAAAATCGTAGTAAATAAATATAATGACTACAGATTAAGTTTTATTACAATGTTCGCTTTCATAACTATTTATAGAGTTATATGAAACAATCTTGGGGCCAGTATTATGTTTTTAAAATATTAATTCAATAGCTCTATTTATCATGGTTTGTAAATTAAAAATAAACCATTGTCCCCTGGATTCCTATATAGACATTTCATAATATGTTTTTTATTTAACATAGTATTTCTAAAAAAACTCAACAATTCATTAGAAATAATAGGATATTAAATTAATAACTAATAATATATGAGTGTTAAAATATATCTTAGATAATTTATTAGATATTGTGTCCACCACCTGATTTAGATTCATAGTAGATATTAATAATGTGTTCACACATCATATCTTAGCACATTATCAATATTGGTAAGTTATGGGCTTGATAAAATAGTTCCAAAATGTTACTCAGGGTTCCATTCATATAGCAGAATAGTCTCACATAGCCTCTGAATATTGCACCATTGATCAATCTTATCTTGTATTGACTTACTAATACACCATTAGCACTGACACATGCCCATATTATCACTCAAGACACCATTATCCTTATGATGTATTCTAAATTTTAATCACATTACATCAAAACATATCATATTATCTTAATATAGTATTATGAATGATCATTATATAGAATTTTAACATAGTGTCTCTAGCCCACATTTTTGAATTTGATGATCAAATTCTGATATACGAGATCTCAGAATCAACTAATCAAGTTTGAAATAGAAAATTAGATAACCAAATATATGTCAAAAATATGACATACCTTAGATATTAGTTACTGTATAAATAAAACCACAAACAAACATTTATAAGATGAAATCTATAAGAAGAGGATCATAAAGAAAACTAGGTTGGATAGACTTCATAAACTCATCATCTAACACATAATGTGTATTGCATAATATAGTGTCATATTCTAATTCCAACATCTGTTCAACTCAAGGTGTTGTGATCTTTCAACATAATGTAAACCTTTTCCTTACATTTAACACTTCAAAAAAAATATAATGTTAAATTTATATTATCATGCGAATTAAACATTATATAATTATACTTATCAATACTAAATCATTATTCAATCATGGATCACTACTATAGATTCTTATTTATTAAGTGTTACCCATATTTAGTTCTAAAACAGTGATGGAGAATGGTAAATTTTCGTAGTGATAAAAAATAACTGATAAAATACACCCTTTGTCAGTGATTTTTTCACTTCTATAAAGGATTCCTTTTCTCAGCACATTTTAGTGCTGATAAATAATTTCTGACATAGTCCTTTTTGAGCATTGATAAAAGCTATCCTATATAATTTAGCACTGATAAAGGGTCCCATTAATATCATAATTTTATCATTGGTAAAATTTACCTCCATGTAAAATTTATAATATATTAAAAATCACATTTTAATATGCACAAATTATTTTGATATAAATATATAAATAATATATACATAAATATAAGTTATATAGTACTGAATTCTTATTTTAAAAGAATATTTTATATATTTAGTGACAATGGTTTATAAAATAATTAAAAAATAATATTAGTTAGTAATTATCTAACCAAAATAATTAATAGAAATTTAACATAACTTTAATAAAAAATTAAAAATTTAATTAACCTTTTAAGATACATTGAAAAGGGGAATTGAAATTTATTTGACCATAACTTTTCATTAGGGTCCATGTTTAGGCTCCATGAGAGTTATAATCAAATACTATCAAGAGATCAACACTTTTTTGGACTAGATAAAACATTTATCCCTCTTTTCTATAAGTCATAAAGGCTCCAAATGCCATTACAAGAGATTTTTTAGTTGGGATACAGTAATTTGTTAATATTCAATGGAATTTCACCTACATTTAATAGGTTATAAATATCTTTTTTTGGTGGTGGTGAAATTAATTCTCAAATACTACTTCTATTAGTATATTATGGTGTTCAAATTTTATCATTTTTAATAATTTAGTGTAATTTATAAATAAATATTTACATATATATGCACATTTATAGATATATACAAATAAAAATTTAATTTTCTAAATAAATATTTAAGGATATTTAAATATATAACCATATTGAAATTATTATTAGTAATTTTATTTAAAAAATATCTAAACAATTTATTTTCCTTATAAAAACATATGAATATATATACCTATACTAATGTATGTATAATGTCTATATACTAATACATGTATATGTGTGTGTAAACATAAATAGTTATATATATTTGTATATTTTTTAATATAAATAAATTACTAATAATATAATATATATATATATATATATATATATTATACAGACACAAACATATATATATAAACACACACACATACACAAAATATATTTGATAGATTTTTTAAAAATTATATATATATATATATATTTGGATTATATATATATATAAATAATGAATATTACAAGATAGAGTAGGGGTAAGGGAATTTAGTTTTTACATTGAGGTCTCATGATGGAATCCAGGTACGCACAAGTGAGTAGTGAGTGGATATTGGTCAAGTTCTAAAAATGGTGGGTTGGAAGTGACAAAGGTGAATTGAGGGCATCACTCAAGTTCTAGGATACCGTTGAAGCATTGGATGGTCCATAACCAACTTGTATTTCTATTAGCATCCATGAATAATTTTTTATGTACATGATGAAGAATCATCACGACCAATAGAACTAATATGAAGATTAATTTATAAGAACCCAAGAGGAATAAAATTGGTTATTTTTCACAAATAATTTATAATTAATTTAATTAGTTTAATATTTACCTTTTATGGAATTCATTCTTCATTATCGATGAATTGGTAAATAAATATTTTCATATAATCATTGAATCAGAGTAATCAAGGTTATATCCCCTCTAGTAGTGATCCAAATGTTCTTCAGGAGCCTATGATCACTATAGTAGAATCCTATTAGTGTTATCTCGGATTTTTCTAACACATTACATGATTAATGTTGACCGCAAGTAAATCCTTTAAGAGATAAGATATTCTCTGTTGTTTTGAAGAAGAACATGTTGTTGTTCTTTAGAGCTCTCTAGATGAGATATCCCTTGGAAATTAGATAATACTCAATATTACTCATTGGGCACTATGAAACAATGTGTCTCTCACACCTTAAAAATTTTATAAATTGATTTAAATAGTTACAGGGTTAGAAATAATAATTAAAAAAGAGGCCTTAATAATTTCTAAATTCTTGATGAACATCATGTCTAAATAGTAATATAATTAGAATAATTTAATTTACATGCACTAAAATCATGAATAAAATAAATAATATTTTTCGTCAGTATATAAATTAATATTTTAAAAAATAATATTCAATATGACCATTTACATTGGATCATTAGACACTGTCTGTGAATCCTCATTAATATTTATTGGACCTTGAATAATATCCACTTATTTAATAAAGAAAATATCACTTAATTATTATTCAATAAATATATAAATATTATATTCACTAAATTGGAGAATAAATATTTATTACATATTCATATAACTAAATAAATTAAGATTTTTTACCTTGTGAATAAACCAAAATAAAACATTGTTATTTATTCTCATAACTAAATTATTAATTTCATTGTGAATAAATAATTATTAAATATTAAACTCTTATACATATTCTTTTGGATAACCAGTTATTTTATATTTTTTATCAAACAAACAGGTATAATAATTAAACCATGTATGAGAATAATATTTATCCAATATGTTAAATTCAAATGGAATTTAACTGATGTTTTTAATACACTTATCATCTATCCATCAAGGCCCCTTTCTTAGTGGCCTTAGGCTACATTGTATAAAATATTAAGTTAGCATCTAGAAACATTCCAAGGGACCCACCAAGAAATAAGTTAATGTCGCAATTTCATTTAACCTCCTACTAATAGTTACCATGTAATATAATCTATTTTTTCTTGATATCTCTCATCAAACTAGTTTTTATAGATTGCATCATAAACCTATATGCTTGACTCTATTTCTTCGACATTCTATAATTGAACTAGATAATAAATATCCATGTACACGAACATAATATGGTTGTTATATTCCAAAAAATGAATTGAGATATTCACTTTTAATGAAATTTAAAAATAATCTCTCAAATTATTCATTAATGTAATGCCACTGATGACACAGTAAACATATCAAACATAATGATAAATAATCATCATCATGATTTTTATAACATATCTACACACACTAGTCCTAACAAACATTAATAATAATCTTTGGTCAAAGGGACATTACATTGGTCTGTAGATAGATATATCCAATGACCCAAGAAAACATATGTAATTGGTAATGAAATTTTATGTTCTGATAATCTTCTATAATAAATATTGCCAAGGTATTGGACCATGAGAAAGTGTCTCAAATTCTTGCATCATTTTTTCCCATCAAATGATATCATTCGACTCTAGAACTTATATTTTAAGAAATTGGAATTTCACTTCTAGTATATCATCATTGAAAGGATATAATATGACCATTCAGTGTGACATGTCCACTTAGGACATGATCAAATAAAATTTCATGTGGAGGATAAATCAATGTTTTATAAGAAAATTGAATTAAATAATATTTAAATACCATAAATATATAATTTAATCTAAAGTATATGGTTCATTGGTTTTAGGGTGCCACAAAGTTCAAAAGATTACCATTTTTACTAAATCCAATAACTAAAAATTTTAATCCATATTTCTATCAAATGATATTCATGCTTCTGATGAGATAAGGATTTAGTGAGTGGGGTTTTGACATTCTATTATTTAGAAAATATGATGAATATGACTTTACCTCATTGAGAATAATCACTAAAGAGATGAAACATCTAGACTATGTGATTCATCATTTGATGAGACCTTATCTCCTCTACAAAAGGAACTATTGTTTCATTATGACATTTTATTGTGATATGGTCCATACTTATAGGAACCAAACCAATCTCTTGGATGAATTTTGGAATCCAAACTTCTTATATAGCTACATAAAAACCTATAATATTCATACACTTCATTATAGAATCAACAAAAAAATGAAATTTTGTGATCTTCTATCTCACAACACCTCTGTTCAGTTTAAATACATATCCTGATTGTGATATAATGTCATTCTATTCAGATTGTAAATATGCATTTATGCATACCCTTATGGATAGTTTCTCATATCCTCCATATACTATGAGAATATCCTTATTATGCCTCACATACATAAGGATTGTCTTAACAGCGTCCACATATTGTTCTTCAATATCTGTTTGATATTATCCTACCATGATTAGAGAGTAAGTTATATCAAGCCTATTACATATTACAACATACATAATTTATATTTTCACAGATGAATATAGGATCGTAATCATCCTCTCTCTAGCACTTATTGTCTTTGAGTAATATTTTTAATGGACTGATAAATTCCCTGTGAGTTTAGAACTAATACCATATTGGATTGTTCTACATTTAATCTCTTAAATATCTAGTAAATATATATAACTTGAAATAGTAAAAGAAATGACATGGATATATCTAATATAATCATGATCTGACGAATCTATGTTTCATCTACTAATCCCTTAATAGAGAAACACTTATTTAACTAGTCCTTAATAGAATGTGGGGCTACAATATCATTTCGATAAAACAAGTCATCACTATATACAACTAGTAAAATAACTACACTCGCACATTTTTTATATATTCCAAGATCATATTCTTTATTTGTGAAAAACATATTCACATGGATTAATAAAAATGAATATTCATTGACCTACATGATTTCTTTAATATATAAATGGATTTTTTTAATGTGCATACCTTTTGGAATTATCTGGAGTCACAAACACTTCTGGTTTTGTAATATAGACATCACCCTAAGGGTTCCTATTAAATTAATATATATTTTTTATCCAACTTCCATGTCTCTTAGTCATAATTTTTTTATATAATGTAGAATAATGGTGGATTTAAACATCAAAACTGGATAAAGGGTTTTATCAGAGTGAATTCCATAATATTAAACCCTTTTTCCACAATTCATTCTTTATATGTATTGAAATTAAAATAAATATCATGTTTTCTCTTGAATACTCATTTCATCCCAACATGCATTACATCACCTAGAGGATAAACTAGAACCCATACATAGTTTTGATACTTGGAATCCATCCAATACTTCACTGGTTCTTTATATTGAGTATAATCTGATATCTCTACTATTTAATTGTATTATATAGTGTTTTTATTGTCCAAAAATATCAATTCACCATGATTAATGACTAGAAACTCAAAAAGAACTATTTCTCTATCATCTTAGGATCCCATACATAGTAATTTTTCCGCAATAACATAATATTCCATAGGGTTTGTTGGATATTGGTCTTCATCTAACTCATATGTATCATGAGCATTGTCTTTATTACTATTAATATTTATCCCACAATCCTTACTGAAGATATAATCCCTCTCTAGAAATATATCCTAATCCATTTTAAGGGGTAGTATAGGTAATATACCGTTTTTCACTAGATTTACCTATAAAGATACACTCCATTTAATGGGGTGTTAGGTTTTTACATGAGGTGGCATTAGAAAATAACTCCCAAACCCATTGATATAATTTTAGCAATTGATACCTCTTTACATCATTAAATCATATGGTATACCATTTTTATCTTTAGTAGGATTAATGTTTAGTCTATACACCATAGTCTATATTTCATATACCCTGAAGGATAATGTAATTTTAGCGTGACTCGTTATGGACCTCACCATATCCAACAAGGTGGTGTTCCTTCTTAAACATACATCATTCCAGTGTGATATATAAGGAGGAGTGAGCTGGGATTTGATTTCACTCTCCTACAAAATATTAACAAACACCTGGATAAGATATTCCCCACCTCATTCAAATCAAATAATTATTATATTCTATACAAGATTATTCTATACTTAGTTACTGAAGTTATTAAATTTCTATAAGGATTCTAACTTATTCCTCATTATGTAAAAAAATCCATAACTACTCAAGTCTCCGGTAAAATTAATTATAGGTCAGATATATAAGGGAAGTAGGGGAAAGATTTTCATTTAATAAAAGTTTTAAAATAACATTATGAAATAAAATAAATTATCATTAAAGAATTATATATAAAATAAACTATTCTATCTAAATTGAGGTTAGTGTAAATTAATAAATTTATTGTAATGGAAAATAAATTTCAAAAATTAAAAATTCACACTTTGATAAAGGAGTTTGAAAATATCTCAAGAATGATCCCCTATATCATTTATCCTAAAGAAAAATTTTTAGTGTTATATTTATTTCATAGTTTTAACATAAACCAAGAACAAAAATAAGGAATAAAATAATCCCATCATTCTAAATGAAAACATGAAACAAAAGAGGTCATTGGTTTCAATGGAAATCAGGAACCAAGAACCCTCACTTTAATGGCGGTGAGCACCTAAAAAAAGATGATAAGATATATGTTTATTTATAAAAAAGTTTAAAAATAATATAATTTAATGCACATAGAATTTATAATAAAACCTTATACGAGAGAGAAGGGGGTGTCGGGGGAAGATACATTATGAAATTAAAATATGGGAGCAATTAACCTAAAGAGAATGAAGAAAAAGAAATTGGATTGATGTTATTGAAACTTGATTTACTTTTTCTAATTGAGAATTAATAATATATTGGGAATATCCTGAAATTTTTCATCATGTATTAACTTAAAAGAATATAGTTGTTATATAGGTTTGTTGACAGATCCAGGCCATAGAAGATATTAATTTATAAGATTAATGGGAGCTAGGGGAGTTCTTGATTCCTATCAATCCATTTATGATCTGAATGAAATATTATTAGACCAATGTGTTAATGATTTTTTTCCATTCTAGATTTAATCTCATAGTGGATAGGTAGAAATTGATGTTTTATGTAGGAGGTATTTAGAGAATGTAGATATGGGATTTTTTGTTGTGTCTAACAAGATATTTTATAGGATTTTTTTATTTTATGATAGTTATGGGGTTACCATGAAGAATCACCATAGATGAATCATGGTTAGATGATCTGTGGTATAGAAATTTACCTTGATACATGGCCTTAGACAAGTTTATATGAATATAGGTCTTACTACCGTGTGGATTCAGATAGTTTTACTATGATCCTTATAGAGAAAGATAGACCAATTTTACTATTGTGTAGCCATTCTCAATTTATCCTAACTCCAATTCAATGAATTTTTCCAATTTGGTGTATAATGTTTTGTTTTGGGGAAGTTATGATAATTATTTACATAAAATAATAATGGTTTGAAATATATTTGTTAATTGTGATAAAAAATAGTTAGAGTCTCAAAGATCCCTCCCCCACCTCATTTATGATCATAAACACTCATTTAAGATTAAAATAAAATATAATAGATAAAAATGTGTTGAATAAGAAGAGGTAAAGGATAAATAAAGAAAAAAACAATATATATATATATATAAGAGATAAATTAATGAATAAGATAAAAATTGTGATTATAAAAACCTGAATTTGAAAATTTGAACATGATGATTTAAAAAAATAGAAAAACAATTTCAACAAACAATCAACATTAAAAAATTTAAAAAAGAGACAAAAATTAATTAGTAAAATAATTACAATCATACCATTCTATCTTTAATAAAATTGATACATTTTAAAGGAAGTGGATTTATAAATATATTAGCTAATTGATGATCTATGTGAATTTATTATATCATGATATCTAATTTTTTCAAGTGGTGTCTCAAAAAGTGATGTTTAAAATCAATGTTCTTAGTATTTACATAATGAACACAATTTCTATAGATTCTTATAAAAATTGAACTATTACATTTTATTAGAAAATAATGAAATGATATCCTAAAATCTATGATATTTTGTTTCATACAAATAATTTTGGTGGGAAAAAACCCATACATATATGTATTAAACAACATTTATAGAAACAACAACTGAATTCTTATTTTTTCTACTCCATGATATTAAGTAATAACCAAGAAAGATATGATCTCCACTTGTGACTTTCCTATCTTGTTTATATCTTTTAAAATCATAATTAGAAAAAAAAAATATTAAAATAGGTTCTATAATGTTTTAATAAATAATTATTGTTAAAAAATTTAAAAAATATCCCTTTATTATATTTTAAATGTCATTATTTAGTATTATCTTGAAAATTATAATAGAGGAAATTAAAGAAATATGATTTCTAGTCAAGTTATAGTGGGGAAAATAAAACTCTCAATTATGCTTTTGAAAAGTTTTTTGTCCACTGGTTTACTAACTTCATTAAATTTTATCTTAACATAAAAACTCATATGTGTATTAATTTAATTTTCATGATCCATTCCAAAATGATTTACAAGTTCTTTATTGTGTTTTCATTGGAATAAAAAATTTATATCATTATTTTTTGATATTTTAAAACCAATAAAAAAATTTAACACACATATAAACCTCATTTAAAATTATTTTATCATAATAGTTGAAAATTCATTAAAAAATGATTAATTTGTTGATTTTAAAATTATATTATCAATATATATTTTAATGATTAAAATATTAGTTGGAACATTTTATAGAAATATGTTTGAATCATTTCTTCTATTTTTAAATAATTTGATAAAATAAAACAGGTTAAGAACTCTTACCAAGAATATGGGATTGTTTTAAACCATATAAATCCTTGGTTAAATTAAAATTTTAAATTAGAAATTATATATTTTAAAATAAATTTGGTTTTTTTAACAAAAACATATTTTGAAATGGAATAATATAGAAAATTGATTTTGACATCAATTTGAAAAAGTTTAAAATCAAGATTGGACGTGAATTCCAACTACATTATAATGGATTGTAGCTGATAAAAGTTTATAAAGGTTTCACCACAATAAATGACTTATTTTATATTATATCATTTTGATAGGAGTCTATATTTTTAACTGTAGTTTTAAATTTCTTATCAAATTTATTTCTAAAAACTCATTTCATAAAAATAATGGGTTATTCCTTAGGTTTTAAACAAAATTCAATTTCAATTAATTTGAATTTTCATTCATGGAAACCCTAAATTTTTATTATTAATATAATAATAATTATTTTTAGGTTATATAATATAAATTAAATCATCATGATCAAATTTATTTAAAAATAAATTTTAGTATAATTACCACCATTCACATCACCAATAATATTTTACAAGGGATAGTATAATTGATTTTTTAAGGAATTAGGTGTTGAACAATATATTTATTCATCTTTTATAAGACTTTTTGGAGAAGGTAGATCATTAATTTTAAATGGTTATTTTTTATCCAAATTATTGAATGATATTCAAGGTTTAGGAATATTTTTATCTGTTTTCATATGAATGGATTCATTAATGGTTTCAGTTTTTTTTATTGAAGACTCGATATGATTTACTTGAGATTGAATACCCTAGAAATATTATTTCTTTAGATTATGGATAAAATTTCACTAGGTTTTATTTATTTTTAATAATATAATATTTATATTCAAACTATTTTAAAATTAAAAACATAGATATTTTATTTTTTCAAATATAATAAGGCGTCTTTTGTAGAATGGCCCTATGAGAACATGTATTATTATATAACAATAAGAATTATCTAACTCATTCCAAAATTAATGAGTAATTTTAAAATAGTTAAATAAGACTCTTAATATTTATTAATCTATTTAATTCATTTATTAGACTAGCCTATTATTTATGTGTACTAGGTGTGAAAAAAGTATGATTGTAATATTGTGAAGCACCAATTTCATCAAAACATTTTCTATAAAACACTCCCCCATGAACAATTAGAATTTAAATTATTTTCCCTTTTTTCATTTGTTACCTATATGGTTAATCTTATGAATAATTAACAATTATTTTATTTGTTTCTAGTGAAAAATAACCATGTAAATATGGTATAATAATCAATTATCAAAAATGAATATTATTTTCTTCTAAAAAATTTGACTTGAGTTTTTCTAAAAATATATATTAATAAGATTAATTTATTTAGAGGTTTTTTATTCTTGTTTAATTTTTATAGAGGTTTCATGTTTCATACTATGTTGGAAATGTTCAAAAATTACATTATCTATGAAATAAATTTTTTGAAAATCTCTTAGCAGTTGATGTTGATAGAGAACAATGAGTGTTTGTGTGTGTGATATAATAACTATGGTGTTTCTTCCAAAGCCAAGAACAACAACCTTTAATGATAAAGTTTTTATCATTTTTTGAATAAATATATTTTAAATTGATATTATCCACATTTTGGAAACAAAAATAAGAATATAAATTTTTTCCTTCCATATTTAATACGTGGATTTTTTTCAAAAGTGATTTTTAATACTATTGTAATAGATTTGATAATTCTTGGAATTTTTATTTAAAACCATAATTGAATAAAACAACATTGATAATCATATAATTTTGAAAAATTATTGTAACTATAATAGTGATTTTTCTACATGAATTGATACTAAATGTTATGTATCCTATAATTTTTTCAACTAAAGGAAATTTAGAGGGGTAGATACACATGTATTGAGATTATATACATTACATGTTCCATGTTGATTTTTTGGATTTAGTATTTATTAACAGTTCCTATAAAATTAAAAAATTGATCTTTTTGTACCCAGATTCTGGGTCTACATATTTTAGCTAAAATAAATTTTGGTACCCAATTTTTTTTGAAAATGTTCTTTAAGATGAGATATGGGGTGAATGGTGGATTATTTTAAGCCTAAAATATTCATAATTTATCAAATTGAATTAATAAATTAGTTTTCCAATTTTACAAAAATAATTATAAGGATAGTTATGAGAAATGTTTCTTTAAAATTTCATTTTATTAAAATAACTAATATTTTTGAAAGACGAAAAACTAAAATGGTTTCTTATAGGTTGTTGAAAACCAAAAATATTACTTAAAGTTTTTTCTCTTTATTTAATTTTGTGAGAGGTTTTTTAAATTCATCGATAATCAATTGTAATTCTAAACATTTTATTTATCATTTAATTCTTTGGTAATTCATCTTTTTCGATTGCGAGTGAATCATTTTCTTTATGTTCTTGACTATACACTTTTTTAATTTATTTTTATAATGTTGTTATTTCAAAAATACATTCTTAATTTTTATTATGATAATATGTTATATATTCATAGATTAGGTTATTGGAATAATAAGAGGAATATAATGTATTATAATTTTATGAGGAAGAAGATGAGGAGTTCTAATTTACATTTCTAATGACCTCAACATAGGCTATGTGATATTTGGTGCTTTCATCCCTTACCTATCTTGAAGTAATAGAATCATTTATTTCACTCCTTGTTAAAAAAAATTTGGATTTATTACATTTATTGTTCTTCTTTGTGATCTTTTTCTTCAAGAGGTAGTTTGGAAATTTGTGACAGTTATTTTTTTTATTTAAATAATTACACATCTTTTTCACTTTTCACATCCTCCATTTTTCATGTTGGTATTATTTAATTATTTTGAAGAATTTGTTCTCATTCTTGGCTATATGAGCTACTTTATCACCATCGTAAGAGTCATCATTAGTTATATTTAAATAGATCACCTTATCTATTTAACTTATTTGGATTTCTTTTCATCTTTTCACTTTTTTTGTTATCATATAGGTCATTAGATATCTGATTACCTCCTAGTAAAGTATATTTTTATTTGATTTTCTTCATGGATAGTTTTCACCTTATGTTCCCTATTTCATGGTAAAACGTAAAGTATTTACTTGAATAATTTTCTTACCATAATAATATCACCAAGATACCTTCTTCCATTTAATATGTCAGTAAACCACATAAAATCATCAATTGTAGATTCTATAGGATGTAAAATAATGCTTTTATATTCCTATCTAAAAAACTGAAGCCTTTTATCATTTATGTTAAGCATTCCATTATGAGTTAATTATAGAAATTTTCATATTTCCTGATCAATTTTACAATTATAAATTTTATTAAACACATTATTTTCTAAATACAAATGTAAAGCATTCAGAGATTTGTTACTAAGTCCACAAGAAATTAGGTTATCCGGAGTCCATTTCTTCTAAAATTATTTTGAACGTACAAATCCATGAATTGAAATTTTCCAAACGGGGTATTATATATTGTATTGAAAAATAGACTTGTGAGTTTTTCGAATATCTATATTCAAACCCATTAAAAGGGTAAAATATCTATAGAGTGTACTTGGGGACATATAAAGTTTTTTTCGAAAGGATAGCATTTTTAAAAGATAAAAATTTGGAATCAATTAATATTTTAAAAATTATAGTTTATTTTTGAAAATAAATATATTTTGTCAAAACATAGATATCTCATTTTGTAATATCCCAACATTTTCAATGTATATATCTCACTTATTTTTTATTTAACTTCATTCAGTTGAGTTCTTCCTTATTTTTAAACCTTGGTGGAAATGTTTTTTCTATAGTGATATGTGTGTTTGAGTAAATGAATTCTTAGGTCATGGGGAAAACATGAGAATACCAGATAGGATCCATGTGAAGATACTTTTTAGGAAAAATGACATGATGTTGAGGAATATATTTTATTTTTGAATTAATGGAGTCCAAGTATAAATGGGATAATTTTTATTAGGTTTTCCAGGTATATTCGGAAGTCTTAAAGGGGGTGATGTTTTTATATGGAAAATGGGATGAAAAACATATATAGAACATTTTCATACTATGTGAATTTATTACACACCATTTAACATTCTGGATAATTTAATATTTTTCTGGGATGATGGGTCTTTTGGTGTATCAAACTAGAAAGAATAACATGACGTGTAACTATATTAAACATCACATAATTCCCTGGCCTGTAGTTCTAAAGTGTGTCATGAGTTTTATTTTATTTCCAAATCATGTGAAACATATTATTCAGGACCCTGGGGTTCCTTCTAGTATATTTTAGAGAACCAATCACAATTTTGGATTTTCTGATCACACATCTCAACCCTGGTAAGAGGATTTGGTTTTGTCTTCCTTTCACTCCGTTTGAACTCTAAACATTGTAATGTAATATCTTGACTATGTGTGTGGTAGGTTTTTATTGTGATCATTTTTTATCAAGGATGCTTCTTTTTGTCATCTTCTCCTACATCCATATGGGTATTTTCCATTGGAAGCATTTATTTCTTCAACTTTTAATGGTATAAGGTCTAAACATCAACCCTATGGTTTGATAATCGTCAAGTATATGCAATATTTTAATAGCGCCAGTATTCCATGGACCTGAATAAATTAAAATAAATGAATTGGGTTATTATTTGGATTCCCTTTTGATATAATTTTATTATACCTAGATTTCGGCTACCATTATGGTGAGAGAACATTTGATTATATATGAATTATTTAATTTCATAATTTTTGTTTATCATGACATGGGATTTGGGTGTTTTAATTATATAGATTCTCCTTGGCTTGGTTTCTTTTTTGAGATAATTATAATGTTATTTTTTATGGACAAATGATAAATGAAAATTTTAATTGAAATATAAATATCAATTTTCATAGTTATCCACTAATACTAATGATGTGATATTGTGATATCCTTATTTATTTTTTATGAGATTTAATTTCTATGTTGTATTTATTATATGTGGTCTTAGCCCAATTTTTTTTAGTAATGGGTCATTTCCCTAGTTTACATGATGGAATGTCTATATAGTTATATATTCCCTAAAATATATTGAATATATTATATAGTAGGCAATACCCAAAGACACATGTTGAAAGGCTTATATATCAGGCTTGGACTAGAGACATGATAAAATTATTATATAAAAACATTTCCCTAGCACATGTTGAAAATATTATATACTATTATTTACCCTAATTTATTAAACAAATGCTTATATAGTGGTTTTTAATAGATTTGTGTAATTTTTCATACCATGGTAATAATTTTATGTTTAGCGTGGTCATAAGTCATGCTCAGAGACAATCTGGCATGGCGCCAAGGGAGATTATACTTTACATGGTAACATGTTTTTGTTGGAATGGTTGTAGGACATGCTCAAAGATATCTAGAATGGTGCCAAAGAAGGTTGATGTGGTATTAATTTAATTATTTAATTTATTAATAAAGATTTTTATTGCATTATTTTATACACTTGATGTCAAACTAGTTTTGTTTAAAAATGTTTTTTTTGACTTACTGATTTATACTCAAACCCTATTTGGGAATCCCTTAGGTACCAAAGAAGATTATATTGATGTAAGTATGGAAAAGGTAAATGAACCTTACTATGGATTTCATTTTTTCTATTGGATGGAGTTTCGAGTTTGGATGAACATGGATTTTAAGAATATAGAATTTTGAGTCCTTTTTTGAGTCTTTTAGTCTTTTATTTTGTATTTCATCTATAATGACTTTTAGTTATATTCTATTATGTCATTGTATTATTCTTTTAATATTTATTGGATTAGAAGTTTTCTTTTTTTAATGGTATTACATCGTAATGTATTGTTTTTATTACTTTAATACTCGTATATTTATTTATTATTATTTGTATTGGTTTATTCTACTATGTTGTAACTCTATAACCAAGGGTATAGTCTCTCCAATACACGTATCACACCACTACTACTCATCGAAAACCTCTAGCATTTGGAAATGTGTGGTTGAGGTCCTATAACCATCTTGTTTCATCCATGTGAGAGACTGAAGGATCGACAGGATGTTTAAAAATGACATCAAAGCAACAAGTTTCTTTTCTATTTCATTAATTTTTGAGAAATGTAGAAATGAGACTAGGATGTTTTAGGATGTGGTAATGATCTTCTTTAAGGGAGTAGTTAACCTATGTATGTGAAAAAATATGGGTTCTTAGGGGTGAATTTATTTTTATTCTATTTTATTATTACAATTGATGTTATTTCACCCCGAGTGACTCATATGTTGTGTGAGGTTATGGTTTTATGAAGTTATTGGTTTTCAATATTTATACTCATGGACAAGTATGGCATGGGATGAGTATAAATGAATCATAATGAGCATATATGGGGATATATTAAAATTCATTGTCTATGATAGGGACATAATTATTTGTTTATGATATTTACCTTCCTATTGAACTATCATATGAGATACCTATTATATCTAAGAAATGAAATAAATAAACTGTTATGTCATGATAAAACACTTTTAATCCATGTTTAGAGAGACTAGGATTCTATAGATCTATGTTTTTTTACCTATTAAGGTTTAACCTATTTCTATAGCTAGTGTACTAAGGAATTTGTTTGTCATCATGATAAAATTATTCCTCATCATGTTCGAGTTGAAAACCAGGAGAGTGGTTATGAGCATGCTCCTAACAGAGATAAAATAGATATTCATGTAGTTCCTGAGGATGATATGGATGTTCATCTTCACAGAAACTTCATTAGAGTCATGAGATCCATGGAAAGAGAGACCATTTCCAACATGACTTCGATGTATTAGATGAATAAGATGTTTTAGCTACAACATCCCCTTACATTTACTGAGGTGGTAGGGCACTAGAAAACTGATTTTGTTATCGAGTCAGTTTAGACAATCATTAAGCATCTGGAGACACCCGCATATAAGAGGGTGAAAATTTCTTCATATATGGTTTTTATACTATTCAAGCATTGGTGGGACATTCTAGGGTTGGAATAGATGTAAGAGGAGTTATTTTTTTATGGTCTATGAGAAACCATTCATGATATATTTTTACCTCATTTCATTGAGGGATGATATGGATTTTGAGTTCCATACACTTGATATAGGTGGATATGTTAGTGTTGGACTACATTTAATGTTTCATCAACCTGAATCACATTATGATAAATTTAGAACATGATTAGATATTTAGTGCAAGATGTTTCCCATATGGTATTTTCTATAAGATTAAGTCATAAGTGAACATGTTCCATATGATGATTTCATGCAGATATAATGAATCGGGAACTTCTCATTAAAGGTAATATGAGAGAGGCTGTGAGAAGTGGTCAAGTTTTTTCAATGGGGAAAACTATTAACTCTTCTTATAGAGGAAATTAGCATTACTGTGATAGTTTTCTCCAAGGTTGTAGTGGTCATATTAGTTAGAACATTGGGCATCCATCTCAGGACCACATTACATTCCAGTTATATCATTGTGGAAAGATGGGACACAAATGGCCTTAGTTCCTATAACCCACTTGGATTGTCACGATGTAGTAATATTAGGCCATTTATAGTGGTTTTTTAGGGGAATAGAGTAGTATATTAGTTTCAGGGGAACATGGTATGTATCGAAGTCTGTGAAGGTGTTAACTACCCCTCAGTAGACAGGTAGACAGAGTTCCATAGGATGTTCCGGTCATGGAAGAGGATGTGGTTCCACATTATAGGAATGGGAGTAGTAGGTAGAGGGTATAGATCAAGGGGGGTCAGACTAGATCCCCTGGAAGAGGGGCTGGTTATCTTCATGTTATGAAGACTACTTTAGCTATTATAGATGCAGGACCATCTACTATCGTAAGTACAATTATTATACTTTCTACCATTGCTTTTGTTTTTTGATACAGAAGAATAAATGTCCTTTTTCCACTTTTTTTGTAAATGTTTTGGGCTTGTATGTGGAAGGATTTGATGGTGTATTGACCATCAACACACCATTGGGAGTGTATTAATTGAATATAAAAATTTTCAAGATGTGTTCTCTAGATATTTGGTGGTTACCATTTGTTTTGGGAACCATTCATGTTGGAAATGAAAAGTTCACACTTGATAATTTTTATTTGTTGTTTAGTTCTATAATTGGATCATATATATTATTAACAATGGATTGTAACCATTTTATCTCTGAAAAAATGTAGCTATTCTCACTAGTATGAGTGGGATATTAAGGATAGTCATGCCTGACCAATTTAGTGAAGATTGGATTGGGTCATAGATCAGATAGCCAATAATTCTCTTGGTGATAGTCTAATGTTATAGGATTATATTCCTCTAGTGGTATACCATTTTATGGATGATTTTTCAAATGATTTATAGATCTTATCTCTTGAGTGAGATATTTAGTTTAAGATCAATTCGGTGTTGGGAGTAGAACTAGTTTCTATCCTACCTTATATAATTGAACTACTGGAGCTTGGGAGTTGAAAGTTAAGTTGGAATATCTAATATATAAAGGTTTCATATGTCCTATTACATCTATTTTTGATTCTCTAGTTCTCTTCACCTAGAAGGATGATGGGACTTTGTGCTTGTTTGTGGATTATTGGAGTTCAAACCAGGTGATGGTCAAGAACTGGTATCCTCTTCCATGCATTGATGATATCTTTGAGAAGTTAACATGTCTTAAGATCTTATCCAACATCAACCTAAGATATGGATACCATCATTTTAGAGTGATACCATTATACATACCTTATTCTACTTTTAAGAGCTGGTATGGCTTGTATTAGTTTGTAGTGATCCCATTTGGTTTGAGTAATGAATTGGCGGTATTCAGAGCCATGGGAAATCGAATCGTTCATCCTTTTCTAGATCATTTTGTGGTGGTTTTGGTTGAAGACATCTTGGTGTACTCTTTTTAGAATATGGTCCTGAAAAAAATCATGAAATTTTCTTTAGTACATTGAAAGAGAATTAAAATTCTTCCAAGATAACCAAATGCAATTTCCAGACTGAAAAATTTCACTTCTTGGTCCATGTCATCTTAAAAGAATGGAGAAATATGTGATGTGTTTTTATAAACTTCTTGTGAGAGATATTTTTAGGAGATAAAATGAAGTTTGTCCATAGAAAATATCCCCACTATACCTATTTTGGGTAAATATTATACCATGTACTACGATTCAAATGGAGTTCGACTAAGAGAATTTCTGATGCATGATGATTGATTGGTTTATTATGGCTCGGGAAAACTAAAATTAAAGAAGGGTAATTTTAAAAATCACGATTTATAGTAATAATTAGTGGTATATTCCCTATTATTTGGGAGAAAGTATCGCATGGGTGGTTGTTTTGTGGTATATATGGATAATAGGATATTTAGGTGTATATTTTATCAATAGGACATGAACCTTTGGAAAAGGAGATGGGTAGAGTATATGAAGTTTTTCAACTTGAAGTTGTATTTGAAAATAGTAAAAATAAATATTTTATGATTTATTAATATTTAAGATTTAATAGATGTTTTACAAGAGTCATGTGATAAGTGGTGGGTGATTTCCCTCTTTTATGACATCCACCAAGATGTTTAGGAATCTTAGGGATGCATATATCTGATTTTAACATCTATTATACCCATTCATTTGGAATTGGCCCAAACCATGTATTTATCTTATATGAAGGTATTATCTGTGATATATAACCTATATAGTGGGGATACACCATTATAATAGTCTCTTAATAGTGAAAATTTATTCTTTTCCACAGAAAAGTATGGGTTCTTATGGGCATGCATGAGTAGATGAGGAAAAAATTTCATGAGGCTAGATGTGTGGTACATCCTATGTTGACAAATATTTAGCATGATATTTGTATAAAATAACAGTTTTCAAGAATGAATAAGGTGGTAGTGGGTTTTGTGGAAAGATATTTCACTTTTCAGTAAGTGAATTTGAAACATCATATGCTAGCTAAGATTTTTGCCTCATTGGTCCATTCCTAAGTGTAAATGGGAGTATGTCCCAATGAAATTTTTGAATGGAAAACCCAAGAAAACCCATAAGAAAGATTATATATGGGATATTTTTGATCGACAGAAGAAGTTATCCCACTTATTTCTTATCAGGGAGACCCTTACAGTTGATGGTCTGAGTAGTATTTACATGTGCGAGGTAGTTCAGCTATATAATGTTCCAAGGAGTATCATTTTAGACAGAGATCATCATTTCACATTGAATTTATGGAAGGGTATTTTTATTTCTATGGTATCATAGGTTATTTAGAGTATGACCCACTATCCTCATACTGATGGTCAACCTGAGAGGACTATTCAGGTTGTGAAGGATATGTTGCAAGACTACATTCTGTATTTTGGTAGTTCTAGGAGTATCAAATGACACTTATGAGGTTTTTATATAATAACATCTTAAATTATTAAATCTATATAGAACGTATAAATGAATTGTATGGTAGGTAATTTTTTCACCTTTTTTCCTTGAGATAGGTGAGTGAGCACATATTGGGCCTAGTCCCATAAAAGATATTTCTGAGAAAGTTCAGTTGATCAGATAATGATTGGTGACCATGCAGTTCATAAAGAAATATTTTACTGGCCATCGGAGAAGACCTCTAGAGTTCCAGGTTGGTGATCATTGTTTCCTTCATTTTTTGGATAGGTTGTGGAAATTTCATATAAAGAAAACAAGTAAAAGAGAACACCTAGGTTTTTTAGGCTATTTGAGATCATTTATAGGGTCATTCTATTGGAATACTGATTATCCCTTCCACAATGCTACATTTACATGCACTATGTGTTTTTTGTATCATGAATTGAAAGATATACAAAAATCCTGCCCATATGATAAACATAGAAGTCATCGAGCTTAGTGTTGATTTCTCCTTCAAGGAGAATATGATACAGATTGTAGACCATTGTGACAAGTATTATTATGGTACGGTGATTCTTTTGGATTGAGTGTATTTGAATCATGGTATGTTTATGAGGAGACTTAGGGGAAGGATTTAGATATACAATCATAGTTTTTATTCTTGTTTGCTGATACCCCATAGTGATTCTTAGAGAAACTTGGGGATGAGCTATTATATGGTGAAGAGGTTATAAGATCTTATCTTCTTCTATGTACTTCTCCCTTTGAGTTTTTTGATAAACTTATTTTGTTTGAGTTTTACCTCTTCTTTAAACCATGGTAATTTTTTCCCAATATTTTCCTTTGTGTTTAAATAAAATTAGTCCTAGGATGCAATTAAAACATTAGACAACCATAGAGGATCCATGTTGAGAGCCTTTTTTGGGAAAATTACTTAATGTATGAGGATTTATGTTCGATTGAATTAGTTGATTCCAGGTATAAGTTGGTCAATTGTTACCAAGGGTTCTTAGTATGTTGATAATACATAAAGTGGGTTTGTATTTTTATGAAGAAAATGGTGTGAAAACCATATTTAGAACATTTACACATCATGTAAATAGATTAAACATTGCGTAATTTTTAGGTAAATTTCATATTCAGTTGAAGCGATGTGTTTTTTCGATGTTGCCTACTAAAAAAATTAAATGACGTGGAACTATATTACATGATGTGTAATTCTCTGACCTTTTGTTTTAATGTGTTCAATGTAGATGATTTTATTTACAACTCACAAACAAATTATTCCTCTATACGCTAGGGATCCTTCCAGGTGATTTTCCAGTGCCTCTCTCAGTTTTGGATGTCTCGATCATGCATATGATCCCTTGTAAGTGGATTTGGTTATGTTTTACCTTCTATCCATTTGATATATGACCATTTTGGAATAATATATTGATCATGTACATTATTATTCTTCATCTTAATCATTTTTTATCAATTATTCATATTGTAGTCATCTTCACCATCTTTCTATTTGGTGTATTCTATTATAAGTGTTCTGTTATTCATCTGCTAAAGGTAGGGGGTTTAAACCTTTACCCTATAGTTTTATAATTTTCATTTATGTGAAATCTTCCAATAGATCCAACATATAATTCACCTTCATAAATTAAAATGAACAAATTCAATTTTATTTGGATTAATTTTGTATTTAATTATCTTTTAACCTAACTTGTGTCTACTATTCAGGTGAGTGGAATTTTTATTATAAATGAATACATTAATGGATTAATTCATGTTTATCATGACTTGGCTTTTGGGTGTTTTGGGATATAAATTCACTTTTGCTTAGATTATTTATTGAGATAACCATAATGTCATATTTTATGTACAATTGATAAATGAAATGTGTAATTGAATGATAAATTGTAATTTTTATAATAATCCTTTGAGCCTGATGATGTGATATTATGATATCCTTGTTTCTTTGACATGGGATGTAATCTCTATGATGTAATTATTATATGGAAACTTTTCTTAGTTTCTTTTTTGTAATTATTATATGGGGAATTTGACTAGTTTAAATGTTGGATTTATTATATATTGGGATATGCCTTCAAACAGGTTGAAATTATTATATAGCAGGCTATACTCAGTGAAACATATTGAAATGATTATATATCGAGCTTGGCCAGATACATTGTGAAATTCTTATACATTTGGGTTGGCCCACACACATGATGAAATTATTATATAGGTCTCAAACCAAATTTCTTGCTGAAGTGGTTATACAATGGGTTTTGACCCTGTTTGGGGTAATTTATATACATTGGTTATAGGTTTATGGTTGGAATGGTCATAAGACATGCTTAGAGATATTATAGCATGACCTCGAGGTAGGTTCTGTTTACCATGGTTATATGGTAATGTTGGAATAGTCCTGAGATATGCTTATAGATATCTTTTATGGTGTAAAAGATGGTTGATGCAGTATTAATTTAATTATTTAATT
Organism: Viscum album; assembly: GCA_963277665.1. Lineage (NCBI taxonomy): Eukaryota > Viridiplantae > Streptophyta > Magnoliopsida > Santalales > Viscaceae > Viscum > Viscum album. The sequence goes on from OY728120.1 coordinate 1,844,597,269, forward strand.
TATCAATACACTTGTTTAATTCATTATTGCATACACTTGTTATCATATTGGTTTTGTATAGACACAATGAATTTTACTTATTGACTTATAATCAACCCCTATTTGGGCCGCTGTTTGGTTTTTGAGAAAATTATATGGAGACGGGTTTGGAAAAGGGAAAGGGACCCTATTGTTAATTTTTATTTTAGTATGGGTAGAAGTTTGGAGTTGGGAATGACAACGAGTTCGAGACTAGGGACTTATGAGTCTTTTTTTTGAGTATTCTAGTATTTTATTTTGTTATTACATCTAGAATGACATTTAGAAAATTCTAAAATATCATTAAATTATTTTTTTATTATTTTTTAATTACCAATTGGACATTATTGTAGTTATTCCATTATATTGTATTAGTTCCATTATTTCTATACTCTGATATTTATTTATTATTATTGGTATTGGATTGTTATTTTGTTTTGTAACTCTGTAAATAGGGGTCATAGTATCTCAACTATAATTATCAAACACCTGATTCTAATGGGTAGCCTTGGGCATATGGTTAGGTGTGCTTGAGGTCCTATATCCAACCCATTTTGGCCATGTGAGAGAGTTTGAGATCCGAGGACATTAAACATTTGATACCAATTGTGGGATTGAAATAAAATAAAAAAATGTGGCTAATTTCCTTTAAAAACAATTTTAAAATAATTATGAAAAATAAAAGTTGATATCAGGAATACATTCTATTTTATAATAAAAAATAAAAGTAAAGTGATGATACCCAAAATTAAAACATTAATTGTAGTAGAAAATAAATTATGGAAATTAAAAAGCAAAATTTTGATAAAGGAGTTCATAAATAGCTCTAGAATGTTCCCTTATATCTCCTCTCTTCAATAAGTCATGAGAGTTTCTTATTTATTCCTTGGTTTTAATGTAATATAATAAATAAAATAATAATATAAGGAATCAGTTTGTTTTAATGGAAATCAATAACTAAAATAAAAAACTTTTATTTAATGGAAAATAAGAAAGATAACCCTCACGTTAATGGTGTTGACCACCTAAACAAGAATATGAGAAGATATAAGTTTTATTTAGAAACCCATTATAAATCACTCAATTCTCTCTCTAGAGGAAATAGAAGAAACAAAATGATTAATAGAGATAGATAGATATAATGGTAAAAGATTAAGATCCTTTAATAAAATATAAGAAGGGAGGAATTGGATCAAAGAGAAATGTGAAAAAGAAATTGGATTGATGTCATTCAAGCCCAATATTGCATTTAATATAGAGTGTTGAAGATATCTTGGAAATATATTGAAATTTCATATTGTGGATCAATTTGAATGAATGTTGTTGTCATAACAATTCATTATTAGATCCAATCCTCCAAATATGTCTATTTCTTGCCTTCATAGGAGTTGTGGCAGACTTGGGTCAATTAAAACAATTTATGATATGAGTCAAATATTTTTTATGTAATTATTTATTGTTGTAAAATCTATATTGGAGCTCATTGTGGAATTGTAGACTTTATTTCACCGTTGTGGAGGTATTTATATCATAGGGATTTGGACTATCAAATAGAGTCTGGTTGGTTCTTTTAGAGAATCTATTGATTATTGGGTACCTGCGATGTGACCCTTAAGCTACATCCTGGATGAATCTTGCATAGAATAGTAACACCATTACACTTAACATGCATATCTTCCTTACCTGATTTCATAGGAACCAAGGATTGACCATGTCATGGATTCTATGATTTTTTATATGATCTCCGGAGAGGAAGTTGGACCGATCTGTACTAAAGTTTAGTCCTTATCATTTCACCATAACTCATGTTAGGAGGAATTTTTTTGTGTAGAGTATACTATTATTGTGTAGTGAAGATATGCTACTAATTTATATAAATTTTTTTAGAAATATAATTAGTGATTGTATTCATAAAAACATGTTAGAGGTTTAACAGTAATGATGTATGATAATCTACCTAAAGATTCTATTTGAAATGGTCTTCATAGGTTAGTGTGTAATAATTAAAGAATATATATATCCATTTACTATGTATAACTAAAATTTTTTTTTCTTATCATTCCTTTAAAACAAACGAGCATCTATCGAGTGGTTTTAGCTCAAAATATTCTAAATACCATTCTTGAATTAGATTTTTCCTGTGCTTCAATTTTACATGACCTAGATGCTGATGCCTCAACTAGGTGTTATATATGCCTTGTGAAATTAATTATTTAATAGCTACCAATAGTTGGTTTTTATAATATAATATATATGGCCATTATTAAGACTTTTTATACCATAAAAATAATATATTTATGAAAATTACATTCATTATTTTTGAATAATAAAAAAATATATACATATCAAAGAAATAAACAGATAAGATGTTCTTTATAACACTAGTAATAGGAAAAAAAATTCATTAAACTAAGGTTAGTACTATTAGAAATATGAGGTGATAGTATCTAATAATAATGGAATCCAAATGGTCTCCATTATCACCACAAATATCAACCTCATCTTCCGTAACATTCCGAGATCTACTCAGTTCCTATATTTTGATACAGATGTGAGCACCATGTGCATTATTTAATACACAACATGTGGATAAATAAAGGTTTACCATGATAATGAATACACATAATGATTCATATTTCTTCCTATTGGTTTCATTAATTTTTAAATAGCCTATCTTGCCACATGAAAAACAGATTTTACTACATTCCTCCCCCTAGCATTGGATCTTCCTCTCCATGAAATTTCACTAATCAGAAGCCTTAGACTTATAGTTAGTGTTGGGGACCTTTTCCATGGGATCCCCTTATTCCCCAAAAGCTCTATATCCATTTATTTCTTTAAGACCTTATATACATGGGAAATTATAGTGAGGAGTTCCACTAGGGTCTTATAATTATTTTTTCACATTATTTTTAACAATATAAACATAGAAAATCATAGGAAATGAGGGTAACACTATAAAATGTACATATACCACATCGTCCATCTTTTTATTATAGTGAATTCATTCATCTTCACATTATTACATTCCAATACACCTATGAATTATGGATTCTACCATGTATAACATATCCTCCAAGTGTTAGAAATGTGAAATCTCCTATAACACTTCTGTAAGTTTATACCAGTGTAAACGTGGTCCTACTCATGGATAGAACACAATGATAATGTTTTTTTATGATTGAATTTCCATTAACAATATAAATAGATAATACATTAATAATTTCCTTGATTAATAAAGACTTTGTTATAATAAATGTAAATTATTAGTCTCCCTCTATTTTATGATGTACTAATTCCCATCTCCCTCAAACTCAAATTATCCTATCACATGGATAATATTATGGAAGGTTTCTATATTTCCCTTATCATGACCCCAATGATGGTTGGCCAAGCTACGAAAAGGTATTTTGGTAGGATTGTATTTTCCAACTGTGCAATCATAGCTCCTTGATCTGTTGAGTGGACTCCCCAATCCCATAATCATGGACTTGAATTTCCTCAATAATTGACTCAAGATTTTCATAAATCCCAGTGAGAGCTATTCAACATGATATAAATGTGGTTAAGTCAACCAAAAACATTATTTAAAACTCTGTTGTAGTTTAAAGTAACTTAATGGTGGTTGTTTAATAACTTTGAAACAACTTGTTCTAATATATATAATGTAACATAAGGGTATATAGACTTAACATTTTATTTGAGGGATTTTTACCTTTATGTTTAAACTTCCCATTTTATATTATTAATTGTTTCTTAATATTAAGTGAATTTTAATTAATTTATTATCCATGTCTAAATAAATTTACACATATTATAATATTTATTTAAATTTCATCTATAATGCTTGATAAATAATTAATTTAATGATTTAAACATCCATAAATAACTAACCACAAAACTGAAAAAAAAAATAGAAAACAAATAATCTAGAACTACCATGATTCTTCTATAATGGTTGGGTTTTATAGAAGATTATAAATCAATTCTTTAACATAATGTATTAAGTCATGGAACCGTGATTTGTTTTAGTTATATAATTCCACTTGTACTCCTATGTACATCTTAGATTGATTTCACCTCGACTCAAAACATAAACTAGCAACACTCATTTGGGAGCTCCCTCCATATATAATTTTACTCACACAAAAGTGTGGGGAAACAAAGGATTTGTTAATGGGGTTTATATAATATAACCCATGGGTATCCATGACCTTATATAATGAGTTCAAAGTAATGAATCACACGATATTATTTAATTTAATAAATTATTAAAAAAACATGTAGTAATAATAAGTTTAATAAACCAGTCAAATACATAGGTTGGTCTAATCTCATGGTCATCCATATACATAAAATTAATATTAAAAGGTAAACTAGATATAATTCACTTCAGTATATTCTTTATTATTAAAAAACACACTTGTATTAATTCAATTAATTAATTAATTAATTCTCTTTATCCTAATGAACATCCAAAGTCTCTTAGAGATACCCATCATAAATGAAATATATTAAATAAATGGATCATCCTATATTTATTGATAATTAAAGATAATTAATTGATAATTAATTAATTCTACCAACCATAATACATTGTCAACACATTAGATTCTAATAGTGTAATTATGTTTTTATGGTGTAATTATTTATTATTTATTTAATTTAACTATGTTCTTTACTAGGAGACGACATGAAATTTATTAATGAGTTAAATGTCGATTTTTTGTTTATTTTGTATCTGGGATAAACATCTAGGGAATTAGTAGGTACCTAGGTCTAGTTACATGTAATTTACTAATGATCTAAACAAATTTAATTTTACATATCATTTTTTCTTGTAATGTTTTGGTTGACTTGTAATATTTTTTGAATGTAGGGATTGTTTATGATGCTTTCATTTAGGTTCACCCACCATGTTCGTTTAGTGTGACACTGGCATCGGTTCTTTGTTTCCATGCATTCTCACTTTCCAAAGGTGGGAAACATTCATCATATTCATTATATATGTATTCTCCTTGATCAAAATGGGATGATGGGATGTTGGATCCTACTTAATTGAATTCACCCATTAAATTCATATCCTAGTCTGGGTCTCCCTTATAGATTAATATGTATGTGTTAAACTCATTCCCCGTGCCATCCATATATATACATTGGTAAATTACACTAATTTTTCCTAAAAATTACAAGGGGTCTTGTTAGGGCATCATCCTTCAGTCATGGGGGTAGTCACGTTGCGAATTGATGGCATGTTTGGATGCTAGAACATTGGTCACCAATATTCATCCTCATAAGATGGATTGTCATGGGAGTGGAACCTAAGGTATCCAATGGTTATCATGATGTATCTGATTCTAAATTAATGTATTCAAAGGGTTTCCCTAGGAATCCCATGTTTAATTAGATTTAAGAGTGTAATAGGTTGCGAGCTTAATGTCTTACAAAGTTAGAGTGGATTCATCGTGATGCCCCATGGTGGAGGATCAGAGAGGCGCATCCCTATGAGAAAGTTCATTGATGGTTTATTGGAATGATGGATCATGATTTCTATTAATGTTGATCCTCAATGGTGTATCTCATAAAGGAAAGGTTTAAGCTCATGAAGGTGTATGTCCCTCGGAGGGAGGAACCAATTTTTACTAGATGGAAGGGCCAGAACACCCAATGAGAGCGGACCTAGGACGATGTGTCTCATAAAGAGAATATATCACACCGTGAAGGCTGGTCTAGAAACTATTAAAGGTATATCAGGGAGGATCTCCCTTAAGAGTGGGGACCAAGGTTCACCATTGGTCGGTAATGAACCTCATAGAGGTATCCTATGTACCATGTTTAGTAGATAGGTAAAAAACACACATAGTTTGACGGATGGTATGTGGAAACCTCATGGGAGATTCCCTTCACAAGAGGATTTATCATGGTTGGATTGTGAAGGATTATGTGGGGAATGTTCCTTAGAGATTCTCAAGTGGATTTCGTGGTCTAATAGGGATGTAGAATCCCGTATAAGATTAGGTTGGATTGTGGGTGGAGTGGGTAAAATTGATGGAATGGATGAAGTGTTGGGTGTGAACCTCATGGACATTTCCTATGTATCCCAGTTTGTTGGGAATAAATGTTTACATATTTCTAAATGGAGGGGGTGTTAGGGCTTACAATTAAGGATGATGCCTAATAAATTGGATGTGTCATATGCATAAGAGTGGCCTATATAGAGACATGTGATAATTGGGGCTTATGCATGGAATCTTCCCATGAGGTGTGAGGATTATTGCGGCTTAAACCTAAGGAGGAGTATTATTATAGTATTGGATGGATTTCAAGGATTCCACTAACCTCTAATCCAATGTGAGTCATTCTTTGTGTGAGAGACAATAAAAATTATTTTACCTGATGATATTTGTAGTGGGAGTTACTCATGGAAGCTACTCCTGGAGGGAATCATTCCGTAAATAGAGGATTTCATTTCATGTGATTAGAATACCATTCCATGTATTAATAAATAGATAATACTATAAAAGGTGTGATGGAGATCACATGTGGAGACTGACCTAATCGCACATAGAGATAAATCCCAAATGGAGAGAGATGAGAGGGATTTGGTGCCCATCCCTTCTATGATCCCAATGGATGAGGGGATCGGGGAGGAGAAAATGTGCTACTTCTTGTAACAAAATCTAGTGGATTACTCCATGAGGTATTCCCTGGAAGATGTCATTCCATATGGAGATGATCTAATTCCTTGTTTGGAGGATCTCATTTCAAGTGATGACAGGCAGTATGAAGACCATTGATGTGCCTGCAAGCATCAATTAATTTGTGTGGGTTGCGATCATATTAGAATTAATTGTTTCCAAATCCTCACTTACTACTAAGACATAGTATAGTGATATTATAGGATTGATCCCTTGGGTAATGGATGGAAATGGAAACCTATGGCTTGGAACCCTTTGGGGTTGGAGTCCTCATGTGTATATTTAGTTTGGGAAAACTATTGATATGGAATTGAGGTTTGATTTAAGAATAAGTAAGGAATAAGGATAAATTATGGGGTTCTATAGAAAATATGATCATAATTATAACATGTTTGGATACTAAGGTTTAAGCTACAAATAAAGTAGAGGTCTCTAGTTTAATATGGTCAAATAAAATAATTCTACATATGATTTAACTATTCCGTGATCAGGAGATAGTGAAAACCAAGATTCTTTAAGTATAGCTTCGAAAGAAGAGAGTATTTTAGGCTATTGGTCATAACCTAATCTACTCTAACTAGTATAGGGTATTTTATTCGAATGACATGTGGTCATGGATGTTCAAATTTATGGAATACATAGTTATTATTTTCCAGATTACTGACACTTAATGTAACCATGTTCAGAATTAAGGATTTATTGAGTTCATATACCCATACACTTTATCCCTAACCTTGGTGGTTTAGCCACTCATGGTAGTATTTAATGTAGATACATGAGGAATTGTAATCATTCTTATTAATCTAATAAGGATCGTGTTTTAATAATTGAAAAACATGCATATATTTAAGCTAAAAAATTATATGAACATGTATCATGAATTAAGTAATGTAGATCATGAATAAAACACAATAATATTAAATTGTTACTTGAAATAGAGATGGAAATGAGAGAAACAATGGTTTATCGATGATCGATGCTCGAAACAATGATGAATGAAGGTGAATATGCAAAAAAGGAATGATGATGACATCAAAAATAACTCACAATTGTTGTTTTAAATCAGAATAATGAAAAGAGACTAAGAATTTTTTTATTTTATGGAAGAGGGAGTGGAATAGAATGGGATATGAATGATATAAAAAAATCGATCTACTCTGGAACTTCAAATAATTATATTCCCATCTTCTATATATATAGGCAAAATATTACATAGTGTGTAACAGGAATTCCCATCATGTAATGTTGATCCATGGATTTCTCTGTGGATTTGGAAAATACATGTATCTACTTTGTGATTAGAAGATTTGACTCCTTTCACTGTGTATATCCAATACTCACTACATGTACCTTCCTTAAAGCTATATCTTCAGAGCAGGAATTGTGTACAAAGGTTTTACAATGTGTATCTGAAACTCACATCGTGTAATAGCCTCTTAGTTTGTAGTTTTCACAAATTCCATCACAAATTTCATCATGGCTTGGAGAATGTTGTGAAAATCTACTATACATCTTGTAATGAGGTTTTAGAATGTGAAATAGGAATTTTTTTCCTTCTGTACATTTTATTATTTGAATCGTTAAAAGTCTATTTTATGAAAAAATCAACACATACCATGTAAATTATCGAATAAATAATTGAAAATCCTTAACTAAATGGTAGAAAAAATTATATAAGATTTCAACTAACAAATATCCTCACACTTGAACAATTTAGTTTTCTCAAGCAAAAAGATATCAACCATGATTTAAAAAAGGTATTAAATTTTTAAAATTAGAAGCATTAATTATATCACGGAAAATAAAATTAATTGTATGTATAAAAGGTCTTCCTCCAGAATCATTCCTACATAAAAAATCAGTCAGTCCACATAGATTTGTTCTGTGAAAAAATTATAAATATCTTAATTACAATCTATTAACTCTTCCTTGAATTATATACTGATTTGAAATATACCGCACAGTGAATTTTCTCTAATCACTCAGGGTAAAATGAAATAAGAGTTATGATCATACCCTGAGCACATTCTCCTAACCATAGGAATGAATTGGTTCAATAATCACCCCTTTATATAGAAAAATAAAATATCTATCACAAGAGATTTAGTAACTAGGTTTTAATGACCATGAGGCTTTAAGTAGGTAGGAAAATAGTGAAAAATTCTCAAAAAGGAGGGTATGATCTGAAGTATAATGCATGAATTTCATGACTAGTGTAATAAAATAGATCCTCTATAGCTTAATAAAATCCATTCTCATAGTTGATCAAGTTGGAAACTTGTATATCTCAAGTAAGTGCAAGAAGGGTATCATGTACCTTTTTTTATTTTGAATTTATATTTTTTCAAAGTAATAACTAGGAAAGATCTCACATCCATCCCTTGACCACACACAATCTTTCAAAGGATTCATCGATTTGGAAATGGTAATTTTTGACCATCCTACCACACAACCCATGCCAATTTCTTTTTTTATTTCTCATTTTGAAAAAAATAGGATAGATGTGAAATGATACAATGTATAAATGGATCAAAACCAAATATCCTGATGAGAAAAACAAAACGTCTTTGAAGTAGAATCATATTGTTTTGTCTGAAATCATACCCCACAGTTGTTCAATGTAAATTCATGCATTATACACAACGCAGTATAGGAAGGGATATTTTTCTTGTAATAGATACATCCTATAAAGTAATTCATAGAAACCATGGGCTTATTGAGGGAAAATTCTAGTTGGGTCTTAGTAAAAAGTATCTCAATAATGATTTCCTCAATAATTTTAAATTTTAATTTGTTCATTTAGAGCCTTAATAAGATATAAATACAAGTTCAAATATGTTTACATGTCCTATGTATTACTCAATAAATATTCTCAAGAAATAATATGCAATTGTGGGAATATAATCCTTTCTAAAATGATAAGAAATATATAAACTTTCAATCACTAAGATTATAAAACCATGTAATAAGTAAATAGACCATAATTTCATTAATGTTGAATTTGAATTAAATCACTAATCTCAACAAAAATTCGAAAACTCTAAACAATGAAAAAACATGGATTCCAATAATTTCAAACTTATCTTTTTCATTTATTTCAAGGGGTATAATTATTTTTAGGTTATAATAATGCTTCCAATTTGAAAAATGTCTCCTATATAGATGGAAGCAGGAAAACGTCAAGTGTTTTGAAAGTGAAACTTTTGAAGAACTTCCCCAAACTTAAAAGGAGATAGTGTTCACAATGTCCATGGAATAATTGTGTGATTATTATAGAAAATAAAGATCATAAAAACAAAATGGAAATTAAAAAATTAAATACGAAGGGAATAGAGAGAACCCTATATGATTTGGAATTCCATGAGGGAATTTGGGTGTATTGAATTGGATATGTTGAAACATCCAAGATGAGCCTGTGTAGGTGGTGGAGGGGTTCCGACCCTAAATGAGGTCATGAGTCTTGAAATTTAATCAATATACAAAACCTCATTGTATGTGGGAGTGGCTGGTCCCTTTCCCTGTCGGGCTTACTCGGTGAGGAACTCCAACTAGGTAGTAGGGTTGGTGATATATGAGGGCCGGTCAGGGTAGTATATGTGTGGTGCCAGTGTGGTATAAGAGGAGGGTCTTATAGGTTATGGTGGTGGTTGAGAGTATGTGGGAGAATATGGTGTTGGAGGGGTGGTAAATTGGGATAGCTTGGAATGTGGGAGGTGCAGATGTGTAGATATTCATCACAGGTTCTTCAATATGTATAGTTTCATGGCCTAGAGATCTGATAGGGTAGGATGGGTGGGTAGAGAAGTACTGGATACAGTGGTGGTATGGTAGGGATATGGGTGACAGGTGCTGGTGGGGATGTGGTGGGTGGATCAGGTGGTGGGTTTGCCATAGGTGGTGGGTTCACCATAGGTGTTCTCCCATGTATTCCTAGAGCCCAATGGTAAATGTCACCATCCCTAAAAAATATCTACATCTTGTACAGTATTAGAAAATTAATAACCTCCACAGGTCCAAGGGATGTGAGGGGAATAGCATCATCAAAAACTCTTAGATAGATGTAGAGGTGGGTCTTGAATGACCAACCCATTAGTGTGACTTTGTTCTGCTATGCTTGAGTCCGATAATAGTAGGAAAAATGGGTATCCATGTTGATAGTTGGTCCACCAATGGATACTGCCAAAATGAGGACGTCATCCTAGCGCACACTCCCATGGGACGCTACCTAGGAAAACCAGGCATGGGTTAGGGCTCTATGGGGCATATAAAGTACTGGTTTCTGTAACTGGGTGGATTTGGTGATATATTGGTTATGAAATTTCTGAGCATCTCATCTAATGTGTAAAGGTACTCTAGGAATAACTCTTAGTACTTTTCCCCACATACCTCAATAATACAAGGGACATGGATTTAGTTGAGGAGCTCTAGGATCTCATCACGAATGTTCATGAGGGTGAGAATGGCCAGGTTGAAGGTCTTGTTTGTCATAATGGGATTCAACTACATCCTCTATATGTTTAAGCGATGAGTTGGTTTGGAGAAGCACATAATTGGATGTAAATGGATTTTTTAATCCTCTAATGAGTCACTAGAGATTGTCTGAGATTCGGAATGAGCAGCAGTTGCATCATGGATTGCTGCGAGAGGTGGAGGAGATGTTGCCCTGGGTGTTGATGTTTTAGTGCCATGTGTGAGTTTTAATAGAGGATAACTATCATGATACAATGATTAATTTGAAGGTGTATGGGGGAATTGTTTTTTGTTTCCATCATGGAGTGAAGATGGAGGGGTGAAGATGTGTGGACGGATTATCGAGGGTTTGTCTAAGGCGGAAATGGAGAGAGTAGAATCGGGGTGTGGTGAAATTCATGGGTTAGGGTGTGGGGTTTCACCTCCAAGAGATGAGGTCGGGGGTTCGTGGGAGGGGGGGTGTGGTTCCAGTCATGAAGGAGGGGAGAGGGGAAGGGTGATAGTTTAAGAGAGGGATAAGGGGATAGAGGTTGTGGGAGGAAGGCAGAGGGTTGGCAGGGGAATGTGTGGTGTTAGGACATGAACCTATGGTTTATGATTTATTTTTTAAAAAACATGTTTGAAGTTTTGCACGACATGTAATAACATTTCACATCATTCAATTTTAGGTTTTATAGGTTATTTGACATAAACATTACACATCATGTAATAAGGATACGTGTTGTGTAATTGAAATTTTTGGTTTAGCGTTGGTACAAACCCTGGCCTTTTTTGCTTTAGGAATGTCCTATTTTTTTCTAAGACAATTATAATATACTCTAGTCTACGATGATCTATCATGGGTTCCCTCTTAGTTAGCTATTTCTTTACTGTCGATATATTGACTCCTTTAAGGCTCAGATGATCTTTAGGCTAATAACATAGCCATCCTAGAATGTTTCTTGATAGATTTTATCCTTCGACCATTCACTTTGAAAGGTGTTCCACCATCCTTGTAAATTCTAATGGTCCCATAGGGGAAAAATTTAATGACATTTAAAGTGTTTTACCATCTAAATTTTAGCTTCCGAGGAAACACTTTCAATATGGAATTGAATAATCGGACCTAATTTTTTAGTAAAAAGATGCACCTTACAATGAGTTGATCATTATATTTCGTAGTTTTCTCATTATATATCATAGAATTTTTATAATAGTATTTCCTGATTTCTTCTAATTCATCTAGTTGCAGCATTCAAGATTCCCCGGCTTTCTAAGAATCCATATTTAACCTCTTATTGCCCAGTACAATTGATGGTCAGTTCAACTGGAAGATGAAATTATTCCCCAGGTACAAATTTGAATACTGTGTTACCAATGTGGTTTTTGTATGATGTGTGGTATTCCCATATTTCATTATCTGATTTCAAACTCTAGTCACTTCCACTTGAGTTCACTTCCTTCTCTATAGTTTTTTATCTTCCAATTTGATAATTCTACTTTCCCGCATTTTTTGTGGTTGTAGGGAGTTACTATGTTATATAGGATTCCATATTTTTTATGTAATCCTTTAATATCCTTGTTGGTAAAATGTGTTCCTAGATCACTATTGAGTAATCTAGGACATCCAAATCCAGAGAACACGTTATTTTTTAGGATATTCATGACCACTTTTGTTGTGTCATGTGATTTGGATTTATCTTCTACCCATTTTGAGACTTATTCAATGCCAAAATGAATGAAGTATTTTCCAGGTGAATTGGTAAATGGTATAATAAGGTATATTCCCCGTACACCAAAGATATCAAATTCAATGATTGGGTTTTGAGGCATTTTATTTCTTATCCCAATGGTCCCAGTTCACTAGAACCTATCATAGATTTTACTGAATTCTCTTGCATCTTGGTGTAGTGTGGTCTAGAAAATTTCACTTTATAAAATCTTTTCTATTGTGCACTCAGGTCCATGATGTCCTCTATTTGGTGAAATGTGAAACATTTCTATCATATTTTGGATTTCATTTTTGGGAATGCAACATCACAACAATCCATCAGCAGAATACTTGAAAAAAAGTGCTTTATCCCATTATTAATGTTTTGATTCATCTAAAAATGTAATCCTTCATTGATAGAAGTGGTATTGGTGAATAAATATAATTGTGATATAATTATAATTATTATAGAACAACATTAGTATATTAATACTAAAAAGGGTTTCATCAAGAAAATCAACATTAATGCCAGTATCATCTTCTTCAATGAGTGAAAGATGGACACATGATAGATGATCAATGTTCCCTTTTTCTGTGCCTTTAGTATCATTGATGAAAATATAAAATTATTGGAGTAGGATGATCCACATTATCAACCTCGGCTTGACATCCATTTTTTCATTAAATACCTAATGGTAGAATGATCGGTGTATATAATCACCTCAGACAAGGCCAAATAGAAACATAACATTTCGAAGGAATACACAACAACTAAGAGTTTTTTTCTATAGTTGTGTATTTTACATGAGCTTCATTCAGTGTGTGATTTTATTAGTAGATAGGATAGAATATGTGACTAACTTGTTTTCCTAAAAAAGATCCAATAGCAATGTCACGGGTGTCACACATCAGTTCAAGATCTTTATTCCAATCAAGTGAAATGATTACAGGGTCCACTATCATGAATTTATACTAATAATTTAATGTCATCAAAAATTTTATAGTGATTTAGAATGGAACTTCCTTTGACAAAATGTGTGTCATAGGTCAAGAAGAATTTTCAAAATATTTCACAAATCGCCTATGGAATCTACCATAGCCAAAAAGCTCCTTATACCACTAACCATGGGTGGTTTAAGTAAATATTTGGTGACTTTTATCTTAGCTAAATTTACTTTTATGACCTCCTTATAAATTTTATGTATGAGGACTATTCCTCCTTGAACCATAAAATTACATTTTTTCGATTTCAAAACAAGGAATTTCCCTTCATAATGGTGTAAGACTAACTCAATATTATTTAGGTATAATTCAAGGGATTGTATATAAAATGAGAAGTCATACATAAATATTTCTAAGTAATAATAAGCATTATCATGGAAAATATGCATCATGCATCTTTGAAATGTTCCTGGAGGATTACACATACTGAATGACATGCACCGGTAGGTGAAGGTTCCAAATGGACATATGGAAGTGGTTTTGAGTAATCAGATGGGTTGAATACAATCTTATTGTATCTGGAATACCCATCTAGGAAACAATAAAATTCAAAAATGTATTCCATAAATGGAAAAGGAAAATGATCTTTCCATGTTGCTACATTTTATGTTTCTCTAATCCACGCTAACTCTCCAACTAGTGATGGTGCATGTTGAGATCAATTCATTTTCTTCAATTTGTTTCACTGTGTGTCTACCTTTCTTGAGAAATACTTATAGGGTATCACCCAATAACTATCAATGTTAGAAAATATTATTCCAGTATATAAAATTTTTAGTAAAAACTTTTTAAGAACTTCCTTCATTGGTGGTGTGGGCCACCTTTTAGGTTGGTGTTTGGGTTTTTCATCTTCCTCAAGCATAATTCTCTAGGTGCATACATTTGGACTAACTCCTATAATGATAGATACTCCCCAGGAAGTTGAATGCTTTTTTATTTTCAGGACATTAACCAATTTTATCTCTTGTAACTTTGTTAGTTCATAGTTAATGATTACTGATAAAGAGGTTGAAGCTCCTAACTATGAATACTTATGAATAATGGGTAGATTCTTTAACTCTAGTGTCTATGGATGGATAATTTATGGTGTGACATCGGAAAATTATCCCATGTGAGTGGTTCATTGAAGGTAAATTCCTCTAAATCATACTCTTCTTATACATCATGGTGTGACTCTTTTATATCTTCTTATATGGCTATTTATTAATTTCCTTCATGGATGAGAGAGATAACATTTCAATAAATGGAATCATCTAATTTTTTAGAATCTTGGATGTGGTTTAAGAGTATATATTCTTATTCAAATAAAAATACTAGACACTCTTGGTTTACATCTTTCAGATCATTTCTTGTTGCTAGGAATGGTCATCTGAGAATAATGGAAATGTCACATTCTTCATCCATGGTAATTCAAAGAATTAGGCTATAAAGATTACTTTTCAAAAAATGACTATTACATCCTCAAGAACTCCTCTATGATATATTACAAACTAGTCTACAAATTGTACTACTACTCGAGTTATTTTTGAGCTATGTAAGTCTGAAATTTTTAAATAAACTCATTGGCGTGAGTTTTATACCTTCTCCAAGATCACATAGATCACTTCTAAATTTACGATCTCTAATAGAAAATGGTATTGAAAAACATATGGTGTCTTTCATTATTATGGGATTTTCTACTGAAGAGTAAATAATTCTTTATTAAATTATATGAAAACAAGATCTTCCATTTTTCAATTATTGGAAATCATATCCTTTATAAATTTCACCTAATATGACTTCCGAAAAATAGCCTCTGTAAAGGGTATGTTGATGTAAAATTTTATGAACATTTCTATGAACTTATTGTAATGTGCCTCCTATATTCATTATCATGATCTCTCTAGAAAAGGGAGAGGTTTCTTGTATGATGGTGGAGCAACAAAGACTAATTATTTTGGTTTCTTAGGTGTTTGGGTATTTATGGATAGTGATATATCTTGGGGCACTACTGGGGTGGTACTATCAATGTTTTCTTCTTCTACTAGTGGTTTCCTAATAGGTTCCTCAGTTTGTCTTTATCCTTGACATAAGGTTGTTGAAATTACAATAAAAATTCACTTCTCTGCACTACAATGTTAGCTTCTTCCCTTGGGTATGTCTTCGTATTACCAGGTTGTGTACTTGGTAATCTATCCGATAGAGTCTTTAAGATATGGCACATCGGAACTTTAATATTGTGTAGGGAGGATAATTTGTTCTGTATCTAATTCTCTTGAGTAGTGTTTCTCTAGTCTATTTTCTAAAAATTTATCTATGAGGTTCTTTAAATTACTCTAGAGAGGACCAGGTTAATGCTAATGCCTTTTCTGAGCTGGTTGAAACTGTTGTTGTGCTCTCTACAAGAAATGTTGTTTTGGTTCTTGTTGTGGTGGTGTTAGTATAGGGTTCATGGGTGGGTACCTTGGTGGTCCTTGGTTATGAAATGGTTCATGACCAATTCTCTATTGATAATATTCCAGGCTATTCTGAGGTGGATATTAAGCCATCCTCTTCTTATAATAATGTTATTGTTGTTGGGATGGTAGACTTTTCTAATTTTAATTGATGTAGTTACAATGATGGGGTTTTTATTCAACTCCTTCCTTAAATTCTTGGTATAATTTTAGACCACCAAACATTTCACATGACTGTATCTCCTTTACAGGAGAAGGAGGGGGTGGTTTAGTAGGAAATTGAAATGACTCTAGCTTCTTTGTGAGTGATTAAACTTGAACTACTACTCGGTTATTTTCATTCACTAGGTGGATGCCACATCGAGGTGGTCTATAATCACTCTTCCACAAGTTTTCATTGTTAGAGACTTCATCTAAAATGGATCTTCTAGCTTTAGGTTTCTTGAACATCAGTCTTCCATCAGCTGCCCCATCGATGACTTTGAGTTTGGCTGGTTAGAGGCCTTGTTAGAATGTATGGAGCTATATCCACATGTCAAGTCCAAGGTTTTAGAACTTCCTCACCAACTCCTTGAATATATCCCAATCTTCCAATGTAGATTCTCCAATGATATGACCGAAGTTTTTAATGTCATTCCATAACTTCCAAGTATGGATTTTTGGGAAGTAATTGTCAATAACATTTTTGGTTAGTTTTTCCCAAGTCCTGATCTGCTCAGGCACTTGAATCTTGAGCCAATCCCTATATTTTCTCTACGGGGGAATGGAAATAAACTAATTCTTATGGCATTGGATGAGACCTACTTGTTGTGAAAGTTATCACATACTTACAGGAAGTGGGATATGTGCTCTTGCAGATCTTTACTTTGAATTCCAATGAGCTGGCCCATCTTCAGGATATTGTGAATGATTCTATGATTTATCTCAAAGGTATGGGACTGAATAGGAGGATGCGTGATGATTTTTGTGGCACCATGGATTAATGGAAATTCATAATCCAGGATGGTTCTCTCTTGTTACGCTAAGTTATTTCCTGGATTATTTTTTCATTTTTGGAGGGTTAGGCGGGTTAGATTCCACTAGATTGTTTTGGTCAACCATGTTTGACCAGAGGCATGAATAGAGATATAGTTTGATTTTTGGATTAAAGAATAACTTCTCTTGTGCTTCAAGGCTTATTGAATCAGTCTATGTACCCTAATTCATGAACTATTCTACAATAGAAGTGGCACAAAAACATCATGAAATAATAGAAGAGAGGAATCGGTTGAGGGAGAGGTAATCAAAGGTTTTTTACAGAAGGTTTTTCATGCAAAGAACCACCTTTCCATGGTAGCAGTTCTAAAATTTGACATTCCCTGATGCATTGTTTAATTTTTGTGGGCTGTGGTCAAAATAGAATTAATTTCTCCCAAACTTCAGTTTCTATTAAGATTTAGTATAGATGTTTTCTTGAGTTCGATCGCATAGGGAAATATCTGGAAATAGTAACCTATGGATAACGACCCTTTGGGGTAGGAGTCCTCACGAGTATATTTAGTTTGGGAAAACTACTTCTATGGATTCGAGGTTGGAATTTAGGAATAATTAAGGGATTGAGATAAATTTCATGGTTCTATAGAACAGTTGATCTTAATTGTAACATGGTAGGATCCTATGGTTTAGGATGAAAAAAAATCAAAGTTCTGTAGTTGACTATAGTCAAATAAACTAGTTCAGCCTAAGAGGTAACTATTCATTGACTTGTATATAATAACGACCTAGTTTCATTAAGTTTATCTTTGATGGTATAAATTATATTAGGATATTGGTCATAACCTAATCAAATCCAACTCAGATTGGGTATTTCATTCGAATATCTTGTGGTCAGGGATTTTCGGATGAATGGAATTGACTTTTGATATTTGTCCTGATTACTAACCAATAAGTTTTACAAGTTTAGAATTAAATATTTTTTGAGTTCACATACCCTAACTCTTGATACCTGCACTTGGAGGTTTATCCATCCATGGTACAACTGAATTAATATACATATATATTTGAAATCATTATTATCGTAATAAGAAATATTGAGTTTAAATAGTTTGAAAACATGTAATGATTTAATATAACAAAATTTTATGAACATGTAACTAGGATTAATCAATGTAGATCTCAAATAAAACATAATTCAGTTATCTAATTACTTTAAATAGGGATGGAAATGAGTGAAAAAAAGTTTCATTGATGATCGGTTCTTTGAATAATGATGAATGCAGGTGATGTCACAAAAAAGAATGAATATGACATCGAAAGAAAATCATGATGCCTGTATTAAATCAAAATAATGAAAAGAGGATTAGAAATTTCTATTTTAGGGTATAGAGAGTGTAAGAGAATGAGAGAGTATTGAATAAACAAAATCTATCTACTCTAGAAACTCAAAAAATCTAACACCCATCTGATGTATATATAGATGAAATAATACAAGACGTGTGACATGAATTCAAGTCATGTAATTATGATCTTTTCTTTTCTCTATATATTTTTAAACTATGCATATCTCACATATATATCATTTGATATATGATGATTTTACTCCTTTTATTTTATGTATCTAAGACTCATGATATGTACCTTCCCTCATGATTTATCGTCAGAGTGGTAATTGTATTCAATGGATTCACGACATGTATCTGAAACTCGCATCATGTAATGGATTATCTGCTTTTATTTTTCACAATTTCTATCACAACTTACTTCATGACTTGAATCATGTTGTGAAACCCTATTACAGGTCTTGTAATGAGGTTTAATGATGTTTAATAACCAAAATTTCTCATTTTTTTCATTTTTTTCTTTGAAATGTTGGAAGACTATTTTCTTCAAAAATAAACACATACTAATTTCATTATCTAATAAATCATTGAAAATACATAAATAAAGGGAAAAAAATTATAACATTTAAATATATCAACCATCCCCTATCACTCACACATAGATTATACTGCACTTACTCTAGAGGGTAAGGCCACATTTTAACATCATACACCCAAGATGATGGTACTAGATAGTTTTATGTCATGTAACTCGGATGTGGGGGAATCAGTCCTCACACCTGGGACTTACATAACCATTAATCATCAACCCTTGTGGAAAGTATGGAATAATTAATTCCAAAAGGAGAGGGTGTAGTGGAGAGGTCACTCTAGACATCTACGTTAGCGTAACTATATTAAACAGAAAAATATATTAGCATACCAATGATAAAACGAAAGAGGTATGGAAACTCAATGAGGGACACCTCATGAGGGACCAAGAAATAACAACAGACAAGACTATTATAGTACGCACAAGAGGAGGTGTAAAATGGTGTTTTAGAGTAAATTCAACCCATAGAGCTCCACAGAGAGTTTCCATGAAAGATTGGTGACTTGTGCTCAAGAGTAATGGTTGAGCACAATATTAGGGTCCGCCCAAGACCAATGGGTGTGTGTATGATAGGCCTTTTTCATGAACTATCATAAGGCTTGATAGAAATGGGTGAGGCTAAAACCAATTTGGGACCACAAAAAGGAAGACCCATAATGAACATGTCATAAATGATCTTATACCTCATGAGGTTTATGTATTTCTTACAGTCATAGAATAGGTGTCTTACATATAGCCAAGCGATGCTTTGGCTTCCAGACGATCACTTTAAATAAGTGGGGGTGTGATTCAAAATATAGATAAATCCTTTAGTGTTAGTTCATTATATTTCAAGTGCGGAAGATTTCTTCTACATATTTAATCCTTGTGCCATAGTGGCCTCACATGCAATGGGGTTGTATGATGCCGTATTGATCATGTAAGATCCTTGCACACAAATTGTTGCCTTCTTCCCACACCTTTTATTTTTTCATTCCTTCCTTTGTATTTTCAAAATGTTCCATCGATTCAAATGGTTTCCTTGGTTTACCCAAATATGTCCTTTTATTCCCCTATGTGGAATTCAGTTTCAAAAAAAGCACTGCCCTGAGAATCTGAGCTGAAAGGGGACCAGAAGGTCGAGTTCGGAGGGAAATGATAGAAAGATATGTGCATCCATAGAGGATCATGAAAAATTAGTATTCTGTTTGGAATAGGTATTTCATGCACAAGGAAGATATGGTCCATGCATATAGATATGTGGGGCTATGTATAGTACCATGACATTCTATATGATAGAAGAGATACTCTCAAGTGAATAATTCATCCCATTAGGCACAAAAATTGTTTCTCAATCTATTTATTACATGCAAACAATGAATCTTCTGCACGTTTATCTTTTTAAAAATTCCTACCTTTTCTATTATCCCCAGGTGATCATGCATGTCGAATTGTCTTTTGTGCACACAACCTTAAATCACATGCAATTAATCCTTAGTGTATTCAGAATCATCCAAAATGGAAAACCCTCTAGAAACTTCTCAGATTGAGGCTACTACTACTGCTAAAAGGGCTAAGATGAGCATAAATCCCCAAGTTCTTCTGCCTCAGACGGTTTTATTAGAAAACTATATGATTATGGGAATGTTAACCCAATCAAAGAAGGATTGTCTTCTGAGTGAAAACCTATTATTATGGAACTTTAGTTTGCTGATTGATTTTTCCAAACCATGATTTAAAACCAACTAACTATGATCATAGTTCACATGCGAAGACAACCTCCAATAATATAGTATCAATGTTCACATCCACACAACTATAGATAATCAGAAAATGGTTGTGTATGTATTTAATGAAAATACCATGATGATCAAAAGGTATGAGACATAAGTAGAGGAATTCCAAGAACACTATACCAACACCATCCAAACTATAAATATGAAAACAATGTGGGATCAAAAAAATACTACTAGTTGAGGTCGGGGGAAGACATCACAAGATAATGGGCATGGGTGTATTGGGTATGCTACACATGTGAGGAACTTGAGAAGAGTTTCATATGATCAGGATGTATGAATCAATATGGACATTATAGTTCAATATCTTTCATCAATAGGAGATAATACTGGATCTCGTCCACTGGTGGTCTCCAGACATAAACAAGTTTCACCTCCACCATGGGGAGATCTGCATTACATTGTGGGACAGTCATTGCTTCATTGGCATTCCTATAGAGGGATTATAATATGATGTGTTCATAATGCCAAAGAATAAATGGTTGGAATGCGAGAGAACCTCAATCCTAACATGACATCTCTTGGAGGTGAATAAGGAGAGAAAAAATTTAAAATACTTCCAGAAGGACATCCAGTTCCAAACAAGGTTTGACCTTTCCATCAAGAAGGATATAAAGGGGAGAATTTTGGGTTAATTGAAGCAATGTTATAATACATCACATAGGGGAAAGGGAAGATTATAATATGTGATCTTAGAGTTTGGATAATGTAAAACATGAAGGTTGCATTATGGATGAGGGATGGTACCCTATGTTTATCTATGCAGCCTTTCTCACCACATTTCTGAGTGGATGGTGGTTTTTGGTGAGATACAATAAGATGGTGATGCACCCAGGGAATTTTTTTGAGGGGGAGGATAATGGAAGCTCGCAACATGGTTAACTTGGGAGAAACGGTATTAGAATGTCTCTAAAAATTTTTGGGATTTATTTCGAGGGGAAGAACACACAATAGAATCTGTGAGTCGTTTAATATTCTACATGGATGGATTACATCTCATATTCATGGATATGAATTCCCAATAACTATCTATCCATCATGTTCTAGTCTATAAAAATCATTCCATAATATTTAGCGGGTTCATCCACTAACCCTTTGAAACAATGCTGTTGTACTCCACATTATAAATCATTCAAATTTCAACTTCCATCCCTTCTATACACTAGTCAGTTGAATGGTCGATTACCTACAAGGAATGTGGGAGAAAAGAGAGTACATGCATGGCTTCATGGGCGGCATAATAGTGCCCCATATTGATGGAAAATTCATTTTCAATCCATACATGTCGTCCCACATTGGAAGGTAGTTTGGATTCATTCAACATGTGGTAAAGAAAGTGGATATAGAGGTTCATGAAGAGTAGAGCACATGTATCATCGTCCATATATGGTGAATGATGAAGACTTTTGGTAATTGAAAAACAATCAAACTTCCAACTATATAAGTTTATGCCGACGTAATAATAGAATATTACAGAAAATTGGTGGTGGAATATATGATGTCAATCTTGCGAATACAAATTTAGATTATCAAAATATATATCGCAGAGCCAGAGTATCGAGAAAGTAGGTGGGATACTACCCAAGAGGCATGTCAGGCACCTGGGGTGGCAGAAGATGGATCCATAGTGGTAGGGATGTCACAAGCCATGACTACACCTCCACCTCATGAAGAGGGGTAGTCCCTAAAGCTACCTCAAGGGACAACCAAAGAATCTCCTGGAAAGATGATAAGGTATATTTTAAACCTATTTATGATATTTTGTTCTCAATCCTTTTTTCTTCTTGGAGAAAAAAGTGACAATTGATGTTACTTGAAGACCTTTGGAATATGATGAAGGGGGATGAGATTGTACTTCCAGAAATCGAGTGCATTTAGGTGGTGGATAATGTGTGCTTTCAAAGGAGGCATGCATACCTAACATCCATGGATATCTACACATTACAAAGGGGCGGTATAAGGAACCTCTCACCATGGTGAATGTAATTCTTATCCAAGATCTTGATGGAGAGGATACTCCACCCAATGATGATAGTGTGGAATAAGAAGAAGAAGTATAAGAAGAATAATAAGAAGAAGAAGAAGAAGAAATCTATGGAGAAGGATATAAGGATGAGGGGTCCGAGGGAATATATTATAATCATGGGAGTAACTAAGAGAGTATATAGAGAACAATATTTAATGAAGAACTCACTGAATACCTTTTGGTAAACCTTAACATTTATTTTCATGTGATCTCTCCATTTCATAACACACATCTTCTAACTAAGGCCTATTAAAAAAATAATCAACTCAGTAGTGAAAAATAGTTCCCTAGTGTGGGGAGAAAACAAATACCAGTGGGTACAGTAGAGGGTTCTCTAGAACCTTCACCCAAGTCCATTGTAGGTGGTGAGGTGGTCGTGACTAAGGTGGCTATTGGTGGGCCAACTGAGGAGTTTGGGGTGTCATGCTCAGAACCCCAGGAAATTCCCATTCTCTATGGGGTACCACGTCTTGGTATTCCTATAGAGGCTCCATCATAAGTGATTCATATGAGATGGATTATCATCAAAATTAATTCTCTACATGGTAAGATAAAATCAAGAACTATCTTGTCATAATTGGGTTTCCACTGGGAAATATCATCAATGTGTACCAATTATATGCATCTCCCACTCGAAGGATGCAAGTATGGCCAGTTCCAATTATTGAAATACTAATTGGTTAGGGTTATCCCAAGGTGGAAGTCCCTACAATGACCAAAGATCTTAACCTAGCGACGATCAGCTGGTGAAATACTTTGGTTTCACAAATTCATACCATTCATTAGCTGAGTGAATTGACTGAGGTTCCATGTTCCATGCAGTTCTTATAAGACTATGAACCCAATGAGAAGATGGTGTTGTGGTATTTGGGATATCTCTTCTAATGTATTCTCATATTCATGAGGATTTTATCATATAAAATATTTTTTCCTTGGGTGTTTTGGGAGTACAGATGACTGCAACTATGAGTGATGCCACTATCGGGGAAGAACTCAAGGCTAGTAGTGGTGAGCATACTGAGGAAGAGGAAACAGAAGATAATGGTTACCCACATGACATAGAGCTTGATCCCTCAAAGTGTGTAGTGTAAGAATACAAAACCACTAAGCTTTCGGATGTTTTTCAAATTATAACCCTGTAGATCCTGAGGAGCTGGACAATAATGACCCTAAGGAAGCTGAAGAAAACCGCATCATCTGGCTTTGGGAGTGGAAGTTCATTTAGAAGTTTATTTATCATAATCCTGAACCACAACTAGTGAGCTAAATGGGGTCCCATCCATTTGTTTTTCAACCACTCTGTTGGAGGGGAATATTCACAAAACCTTCACATGCTATTTAGTTATTTCCTTGATGAAATA
This sequence comes from Viscum album, assembly GCA_963277665.1. Classification (NCBI taxonomy): domain Eukaryota; kingdom Viridiplantae; phylum Streptophyta; class Magnoliopsida; order Santalales; family Viscaceae; genus Viscum; species Viscum album. The sequence goes on from OY728120.1 coordinate 1,844,621,654, forward strand.
TGTGGGGGGATCTAGTATTTGGATGTTTCCAAGTTCCCATAGAAACATGAAAATATGTGCAAACATAGATAATTCACCTAGGAGAACCAATAACTAGACGATAAAGAAGGTGAGTGTACTGATTTCTTTATAACTCATTCGGAAATCATTAGTAAGCTAAGGGCTCAGTTGGAGTAGGCTGAATACCAAATTAAGGAGGTGTCTAATCATATTTCCAACCATTAGGCTGAGTAGATTTTGGCATATAAAAGAGATGATGATACTCATACAATGTATAATAATGAGGAAATAGAGCTTATAAGGAGGGAAAAAAATCCTAGGGTCTACAATCCAAAGGCTGACATTGTCGATTTTCTCAATCCCTAGAGTGGATCTATAGGGAAAATTATTCTAAAACTCATTAGAGTATCTAATATGTTGATGAACCCAGTTGTTTCTTCTTACCTTCCTTTGAAACTATCCATGAATTGGTACATTCCTTTGTCTGCTTAATTTTCATAGATCTATGATCTTTAGGTGATATAAAATGATCAATCCCTAAGATCATGTGGGAGAGACTCGATGTGATAAATAAGGGATGATTGCATGATTCATAACATTGAATGATAGTATCAGAAAATCATCTAAAACATAGGGTCTTTTATTGTTGGCTAACCATCCATAGTGTTCAGGCTAAGAGATGTTGTGGCAGGAGAATAAGGCTCTTAGAGTATCCAACTTTCCTTCCCCAATTTTATCTATTGCATGAATGGGATAATTCCAAGGGTGTTAGAATCCATCCAAATAAAGGAAAATAGGAATTTTGAATCATAATACCGATAATTCATAACACAGTGGGATAGGAATCACTATATAGGAAAACTATTGACCATATTGGAAATGCAATGTCCATATTTATTTGCCTGAAATGGGGGAAAACAAGGGTAGACCATTGAACATGTTCTATTCATGGAACCTATCATGAGTTTTCATCCAATGTCTCTAGGAACATTGGCCCATGATGATAGGTGATCCAAATTAGCATGAGACCATCCCATTAGTGGGTCCCTTCAGACATGGAAGAGGATGCAGATCCAAATGTGGGTCACGCAAAGCATGAGGTTGGAGTGATGGATTGTTCTAATTACTACTAACACTCTCATAATTATGCCACCATGACTAAAAAACTAGTGTAAACGTATTTTTATAAACATAGATCAAACATATATTCCAGGTGAGAGTCATCTCGGATGTCAAGTGACTATAGAAGATGTGAACCATGTCGTAGATAAATAGCATTAAAAACATTTAGGAATGTTCCTAGGATTCCTTGGAGTTTTACATCTTGAAATTGAGGAAGATAAACATGTATTTTAATGTCATACGATGAGGTTGAGTCATGATAAAATTTAACTTCTTATGATTGGGATGTTGCACACAGTTTATGTTCATACTTCCTAGACCATTTCCAATAGTTTAATGTTATGTCTCAAATACTAAGAAATGTATATTCATAGAATATTTGTGTGTCACAGATGAAAGAAACCCAATTTTAATGATCCAAAAGAGGCTTTTATATCACAAAATAATCACAATATAGATAGTAATAAGGTATATATGATGTGGTGAGATGGAAAATAGGTTCACACCAAACTTCCTTAGTATGTCTTCTAGTTTGAGGTCATATAGTATAGACTATGAGGGGCTCATATATGGATTTACCACATTGGTACACATCCAACCAGAATTTCTAATCCCATGTGAGTCATGATCGGTGTGGGAAACTAGGAATGGAATGAGGGATTTTCCATACATGTGAGAGTGTGCAATAGAGGTGACTCCAATTGAAGAATTACATCATATTATTGGAGGTGGAAAGTAAGGTAAGTCAAAAAATTTGAGGTGTGGATAAAAGGGAAACTGGTGAGTAAGGATTGAATAAATACCATGTTTGAAACATAAGGACTAAAAACACACTAGTAAGGAATTGGGAAGACAAATGTAGAATCATCTATTAACCAAATTTGAAACAAAGGATCCACTATTAGTTAAAAAAAATCTATTAGGTCATTAGCCCTAATTGGGAGGTGAGACAAAAATGGCATGACACCTTCACCATTAGGGGGTCTATCTGGATGTGAAAGAGGATGGAAATCCAAACCAAGAATGAAATGAACTGTTTAATAGAACATACTAGAAGGTGGAATGAAAACCAAGATCATGCAAGAAGATTAAAGTAATGTTTCTCAGACTATAGGGGATAAAAATAGTTTAAGGTCATAATTTCTGGACCATAATGGAAACATAAAATAAAAGTACATATATGTGAATTGAAAGAGATAAAACCCCACATGAATATGGACAAAAATATACCATGCACCACATAGATGACTTAATATGATTTTCATACAGTTTAGGGTAATGGAGTTTGCATCGAAATTGAGAAAATGGGACAAAGTTTTGAAGGAGTTTTAGATGGGAACAAAGAAAAACTCTCTAAGCACAACTATATATCCCATGAGGGTAGGATTAAATCTATATGTAGTTATAAGTTTATTCCCATGTGGTAAGGAAGAAGATGATCTGACATTAAGGGAGTAGATATTGCAGCTGGACCTGATATTGATGATCTGGGTGTCACTATGTATCTTACAAAAGAATGAATCAGGACACACATAGTTATTGAGCACAATGTGGTAGAATGCTGAAACTAGTGGGGGAGATCCTCTTTGGAAAGGGAACTATGTCATCCCATGACTATTATGAGGAATCGTGTAGTTTTTCAAGTCATGTTTACTATTTATCATCATGTATGAAGGACTTGGTTCATATTTTTATGGTCACAGAGTTCAGACCATGAAGAATGGTATCTCAAATGGGTAGGTTTAGTTTGGTATAATGATGGACCTAGCATTAATATGCACTAAAGAGTCCCAAAATCACACAACACATCCCAAAATAGACCTTCATATCATTTAATGTCATGATTATTCGATTAAGCTTTCTTTTTATGGTCATAGAGTCCAAACCTAGCGGAGGAGACTAGCTGAATTGGGTATATCTTCTGTGGAAAAGCAATGAATCTGACATGGATGAGGGCCTATGAAGAATGGGGATGTGTTACATTTTCCCAAGTATACTTCTCAGATTGGTCCTATAGATATTTTTACGGCACTGTGGGAAGGAATATCTGACATGAAATAGCCGAAGAGGCTCATGTTCCATAAATAAGGCCTAGAGGAGAAAAAAGTAGAGGTGAATTGTGGTTGGGCCCAAAGACAAAGTGTTTGGGTGCCACTATGTATCCCATAAGGATGGGAATCAAGTCATATGTAGTTCTTGAAATGGGATCTCTCAACGCAGGTTTAACCCATGCACAGGGGGGGATACATTTCTGATTTTTAGTGGCTAGACCAGGATGAAAAATATGGGAATCACTACATATACATTGTAGATAGAAGTGAATTCATACATAGTCCTTAATGTGTGTCATGGTAGATGACCAGTACCGAAGGTGATTTCCTCTCAAGTAAGAACACCAAAATGATGTGTCATTTTTTTTCATCCAGGATGATGATGTCATATTTTAGGATCATGTGATAGTATTGTTCCATGAAATTTAAGTCATGTTGTAAGGGAAATTGCAGTCACAAATTTTATTATCGTGAAACAATTATATTGTGGGAAGGTGTGTTCTAAAGGGGATCTGTATGGTGCGATATCTATGATTCAACATGAATGAGGGCCATAGAGGACCACAACACACCACAGACTCCAAATAAAAACACACAAATTGTTTAAATTCATGATGTTTAGAAAATAAGAAGAGGTCATATCTAAGGAAGGAGAAACAAGTAGAACAGTGTGAGAAACCTGATGTCAATGAGGCCAAGAATCCTTAACACTATGAGACACACTTCTAAGGAAAAACCCACCCATAGTTTAAATTCATGATGTTTGGACTTTGGCTTCTAGTTTACTATCGTGTTCTTGGGATGTTGAGTGCATTCCTTTTAAGGTCATCATAAAGGGCCACCATTGTTGTGAAGTTTTGCACCATTCAACTAGGATGTTTGTGCTATGTAGTTTACTTTTGTGTTTCTCAGACTGTATGGTTCTTAGTTTAGGGTCATATAATTTTCACTAATATCTCTTAGTTTAAGGTCAAATTTTGAGTACTAGGCACCCAATTTAATTTCATATTCCTGGGACCCTAGATCCTTATGTGAAATACTTCTTTAGAATCATATAATTGGTTAGAGGAGTGATGTGATCCACATCCATGGTGACTAAAGAGTATGAACTATTAGGATTGACCTGTTGAATGATTTATGCTCCCTCACACTTGGGTTATAACATTTTGGATTCCTTCTACATATCATTGGAATTCATAGAGAAAATATTGTAACACCTTAGAGTAAAGAGTGGATGCGAACCTTCCAGATGAATTCCCTAGATATCATGTTTTGGTGCCTCTCTAGATTGTGCAAGTCTCAAATACGTGTTCTCATCGTGGGAATCCAGTTCATCTTGAGAGACTTTGGATATCTTTTCTAATGTGTTCTGATCATAAATGGCTATTCAATGTTATGTAAACTAGATATTATTTGATAGGACTACTTATATTCCATTCAATTGTAAATATGGGTCACCTTGGTGGAGTTATGAGTCATCATGTGATAAGTCTAGAGATCATTGGGGAGACTTTCTGGAACACTTTTCTTATTCTGACCCACCATCTTCTGTTAAATGTTTGAGGGGGTTTTGTTTAACACCTTGATCTATCCATTTGTTTGAAAAATAGATCATTCTGGGGTAGTCACATAGAGGACTAGATACTTACCTAATATGGGTGGAATCAGAACCAGAGTTTATAGTAGATAATTCATAATTTCCTAAAATGCAGCATGTTAGTCTTCATCCCACTAATTGATGAGAACTTTCTTCATGAGCCTTTAAAAATTCTAACACTTTCCATATAGATTCATGATGAATCAGTGTATGTAGTCTATATTTTCTTGAAGGTTTCAGAGCTTCCAGATATTTCTTGGGTGAGGAATCCAACTAATGGACTTGATCTTTTTTAGGTCGATATCAATACCTCTATATCTGATGTTGAAGCAGAGAAACATTCTAGAGGTTACCCTAAAAGAATTTTTTTGGGGTTTTATATTCAAATATTGAAATGATGGAATATGGACACTTCCTAAAGATCTATAATATTGTCTTGATGTTTTTGGGATTTGACCCCCAAATAATCCATGTAGCATTCCACTATTTTCCCAAGGATCAGTTTCAAGATGCAGTTCATGGACCATTGATAGGTATCTCATGAATTCATCTTAGTCAAAGGATAAAATGATATAAGAAAGAACCTTATGGTTATCTATAGGTAGTATAATCTGCATCATTAGGGGATTTACATATCTATTTGTACCTGGAGTACACATCCATGAAGGTGGGAGCCTGTAACACAATTGTGGAATCAATCAATAACTCTATCATTTTATGGGGAAAATAATCCTTTAGATAGTGGTGGTTGAGGTCCCAAAATTTAATACATACTCTAATCTATTCATTCTTCTTCCTGACTAGGATGATGTTGATTTTCCACTTGGGGTACTCGACATCTTTGATGAAGTTGTCTTTTATAATGTTTTCAACATTAGCTTCAGTCATGGGACTATGGGATGGGTGAATCTTTTTGAAAGACTTCATGAACCCATGATGACTTACCAAGAGACCAAGATGATGGAATGTTACTTGAGGGTCCAGTACTGGCATCTCTTCATAGATCCAGATGAACATATCATGATGATTCTTCCAGAATTCCACATACAAATTTTTCCTTATATAGGCATGGATGGAATGATTGTCATTGGACTTCGATATACTCAGATGGAGATTCCTATTTAATATTTTTATAGATAACTATGAAGCTGTGAATGCTTCTTTGTTAATGATTCCGATGGTAACTAGGTGGCACAGGGTGTTGGACCACTTGGAGTGATGCCAACTCAACCTTGTGAAACTGCAGGTCAATGTCATAGAAATGATCTCAACTATTTGAATAGACCACCTGGAAGCCTAGAAGGGGAAATCACATCACTAATATGGTCCATTGGAAAAATATGACCTCATCAAGGGTTATTTACTCTGAGATTTTGTTGTTGGGGGGGGGGGTCACAATCGGCCAAAACACCTTGGGCAATTGACCTATGGTGAGAGTGTGCCACAAGATTCCATACTCAAAAGTAGGGTTTGAATATTCATTATCCTAATATTTAACTAGTTATATATGGTAAACTAGTTGTGGGACCAATGTGGATAGGTGCAGTGGTGGACTGGATGGTGGAGAATCCAATGTGTGGTCTAATTGATTTCCATAAGTTCGGGCGTCTCTCGAAGGTGGTACCAACAACATCATCATTTCATTTTCTAATAGGTTATTTACCATTGCTTCATGTGAGAGGGAAATGGATGATGGTGGTGAGTCTGGAGAGTTATTTCTGTCTATAAAATCTTAGAAAAAATCTATGTGATCATAGGTATAGGTAGATAATGAAGTTGACACTGAAAAATATGAATACACTGTGAGACCTTGGAAGGGAGCCAAATATTCCTCCTCCTGGATGTACCTATGATGAGATTTAGTAATCATGTAGATATCTCCTTCGAGGATGATGAATCCCACCTACTTCGATCCTTCCCTATACTCTAATACAGATGACTAGGGGTAAGGCTCCATCATGGAATAGTATTTGGCTTCAGAATATTAGAAGTGAACTAGATTGACCATGACTTGGAACTTCCAATAGTTTGGACTTTAGCGGCATTGGTTCTCCCTTCTTCCCCATGACAAGTGTCTAGGGTAGAGAAGTTATATGAGGGAGGGCCTCTTCTTGATCTGACTGAGATATGAGGATTACCTCTGTATCAATTTTTTTCAGAGCATGGATGACCTCCCCATTGACTGTTATGAGAGTGACGAGGTCCTCCACTATGGGTGTTGACATATCAGGGATGACCTCTTCGTAGGTCACTAATAACATGGGTAGGACCTCCATAGAGGCTGTAATAGTGGATAGGAACTCTTCTTGGGGGAGTTGAGGTGCGAGGAGGACCTTCAGACAGATCAAACTGAACATATATAGGACCTTCATGTTGGGAATCATTAGTACAGGGAGGACCTCTTTAATGGTTTTTGGGTGCTCAAGGAGGATCTCTATATTTATAAGTGCTATAGAAGGGAGGACCTCCACTTGAGCTATTTCAAACATGGGTAAGACCTCCATTTTGGATTCTGAAAGAGTGGGGAGGATCTCCACTCTTTTTTGTGGTGACACGGGGAGGACCTCTATGCTAGATGGTTTGGATAGCATGAGAAGGACCTTCATGAAGTTTGTTGATATACTGGGAGGACCTTTGATTTGGTTGGATCCAGATAGGTGATGACCTCTTCTGAAATAGTGTAAGGAATGAGAAGGACCTTCACATTAATGGTATGTGACATGGGGAGGACCTCCATATCCGGAACCATATGTCTTGGGAGTTCCATCGTGTTGGATATTGACAAATATGGGAGTACATCTACTTGGATTGATGCTAGGAACATGGATAGGACAACCATATTGAGCATGAGAGTGGGGAGGACCTCCAATATTCTTGGAGATCATACAGGGAGGGACTCTATAAGGAATCTCATCATCATGGACTAGCCTGTCACGACTTATGGTTGTGTCGATGATCAAAAGAGTCAACCCGACCTGCCTGGGGGTGGACGAGGTCTCAATTCTAATCAGGTGTTGATGTTCCCATACCCTATAGTAATAGATATTTGATGGTGTGTTCTGTTGGTAAAGGATCCAATAGAGTTATTGAAGATGATCCCCTTGTTTAGAATCCTCCTGAGCTTTTACCCGTCGTTGGTGTTGGGTCTTCCAGACCAGGGCCAGTGGAGAAGGGGTGTAGACCACCTATTCCTCATACCTAAAGACCATTCAATGGTGGTTTTGATGAGGCCTTATGGGTTCCCACCTTGGAGGATCATGGGTAGTATTCATATCTGGAATTACATAGATACCCCCAACCTCATTGGAATAGGGGAGCGAGTTATATGAATGATTTAGAGAGAGGCTCGAAAATCAGTTGGTTTTCAGGGTGGGGAGTAGTGCCTACTTGCACGACCCTTTGGGGAAATAGTGTTAGTGAGGCATGGAAGCCTCCAAATATTGATTGGTCATGTCCCTCATGGGAATGACCCCTCCTACTTTTATTTTTTACGAGGGTTTCCATAAAACTCCTCAGAAAGATCTCTGATGGTGAGATAGGTCATATGTTCCTAGTAGACATAGTTTTGGACAACGTCATGGAGGGGGCAGATTCATGTTGGATTTTCACATTGATTTTTCTCCTCCCCCTTACCCATGGGCATTACGTGATTGGTTTCCAATATCTTGGGTCCTGTAAAGCTAGAATATTAAGATATAAGTACATATGTGGGGAAAGTATAGACCAATTACCCAGTGTCATCCAATATTCAACAATTTCAGAGAGAGATATCCAAACTGATGATCCCACAACCTGGATTTCCCAATGATTAACAACCTCAATTTTTGGTGAGTTCCATGTTGAGGCCACTATTTTCTTGGTGGTCCCTGACACAAAATGTATTTATCTACTGATGTACTCATCTTTGGATGTATCAAGTTCTACTTGTCATGATGATAAGTATAAGAGTTTCCCCTTAGTTTGTCTATTTCTATTTCTAATGCTTTCATTGGGGCGCACCGTCTGCTTTCTTCAAACTTTATGTTGACTATGTTTCCACACATTCCCACATTCCAAAGGCAGCTAGCACTCAAAAAAAAATTTCGATGATGAATACTACATGATTTAAATGAGATGATGTTTTATTGCCTACTCCTTCCATTTATTACTATTTTTAATTATTTTCCTTGTCTGGAACTCCCTCATTGATTTATACCTATTCATGAAACTCATTCCCAATGCAATTTCATTCTGGATGTTTTTTAATTACAATACTTCTATATAGACATTCCATGGTCTCTCAAAAGGGTAGTAACCTTCGGTTAGGGGACTAGTCATGTTGGGAATCACTTGAATATATGGACATTGGAACATTTTTCACCTATATTCATCCACATAAGAGGGCTTCCCATTGTCACGAAACTTGAAGAATCCTATGGTGATCAGGAGGTATCTGATTCCAAAGGTATGCCTTCCTCATTTTTCCTCATGTGTATCAGATTTAACACGAGTTATCTGTGTAATAGGTCGATAGTTAATCTTCTTGTTGAGACAGATTTTATTGATTACGATGACCCATAGAGGCAGATCAGAGAGGGACAACCCTAGGAGGGATATCATATATGTTTTACTAGATAGATGGATCAGAATGCCTACGAAGGATGATCCTAGATGCTTTTTCCCATAATGGGAATGTGTCACTCCATGAAGGATCATGCCCCTATGAGGGACCTACAAAGGTTTACAATATGTGTGGATCATATTTACCAATGAGTGTGGTATTGGGGTGGTGTGTCTCATATCGGGAAGATGTCACACAATGAAGGCTGATCTGGAAACCACTGGAAGTTGTTCAAGGTTGTGCACCCCTAGGAAGGGTGCTAATGTTTACTGTGGGTTGGGATTGAACCTCATGGAGGCATCTTACATACCATGTTTAGGAGACATGGATTAAAACCCACATAGTTCGATGGATGACATGGGGATTATGAATGGAAGATTACCATTGCAGGAGGACTACTCTTGTGTGGATTGTGTTGGATTATGTGGGGCATACGCATGGGATATGCCTGTGTGGATGGCATGATCTCACTGGGATGTGGTGGCCCATATACAATATTGATGGATTATGGGAGGAGTGGGTGAAATGTATGGAATGGATGAAGTGTGGGAAATTACCCTTTGGGTGGTTCCCAACTTATCCCAATTAGTTGGGAATCAAAGACCATGTAGTTTAAATGGGGGGTGCTGAGGCTTACACCTAAAGAGGAGGCCCAAGAATGTGGATGGGGCTTACACATAAGAGTGTCCTGGATGAATACATGGTATGGTTGGGGATTATTCATGGAATCTTCCCATGAGGCATGAGGATGATTGGGGCTACACCTAAGGATGAGTCATGTTTGGGGATTTGATGGATTTCAATGCCACCACAAATTTCTAAGACCATGTGAGTCACGTTCGGTGTGAGAAAAAATAAAATATAGTAGACATGATGAGATATAGTGTGGGGATTATAAATGGGAGCTACCTAAGGAGGGATTCATTCTATATTAGGATGTCATTCCATGAGAAGAGGATCTCATTCCATTCTATTCATACATAGATAATCCTATAAAATGTTTGTTGGGTATCACATTTGGAGACTGATCAAGGCTCCTATGGTGACAAATCCCAAAGGGAGAGAGATGAGATGGATTTGGTGCTCATCCCTTCTCTAATACCAATGGACGAGGGGATTGATGAGAAGAAAAGGTGATTCCTCCTGTAAGAAAGTCTATGAGACTAATCCAGGAGGGATTCCCAGGAATATTTCATTACCTATAGAGAGATTCTGATTCCTTGTGAGGAGTATATCATTCCATGATAGGACTGAAAGTATGATGACCATCCCTTTTCACTCATACATGGAGTATCCTACACTTAATTCATTTTTTAGGGACACAGTTTAACATCATACTCCATGGATGATGGTAATGTGTTGTTTTATGTCATGTATTGTGGACGGGGGGGACTCACTCATCACCTCTTGGAATTACATAACCATCTCTCATCGACCCTCAGGGAAGAAAATGTGTTAGAAATGCTTGAAGGTGTGAGTGTGGTGGAATGGTCCCTAACTAAGTCCACGTTATCAGAGAAATTATGAAAAAAAATCAATTATTGTTCCTATGTTGAAAATCAATATTTATAGTAATAAAATGAGGGACACCTCATAAAGTTCCAATAAATCATTGTGCACCAGCCTGGGTGGCTGCATGAAAAAAGAGATTGAACTAGGTTCTTTGAAGTAATGGAAACCCATGGAGATTTACATAGAGTAATCACACATTATTGGAGCCTTTCACACAATAGGAATGGTTGGGAGAATAGTTAGGGTGTGTTCAAGACAAGTCTTTTTCACGCACTTTCCTTACGATAGAATGAATTGGGAGAGTGTCAAACCATATCCAGAATACACAAAGGAGGACCTCTAGGGAACCTATCATTAAAGATATTATACATTAAGATGTTAATGGATTTCACACAGTCATAGAAGAGGTGTCTTACATGAAATAGAGTGATGCTTCAACTTTTGGAGGATCACCTAGTAGAAGAGGGGGTTCAATTCAATATATAGAAAAATAATTTATCATCAGAACACACTATTTTCAGGTGGAAGAGTTATTATGCACTACTGATCCTTGAGTCGTAGAATCCATGAATTCAATGGGACCTTTTGATGTCACATTGAGCATGTAAGAGCCTTATGTGTGGATTTTTGTCTTGCACGCGCACCATACATATTGTGCGCTCCTTCTTTAGGATTCTTGGAATGTTTTGTTGAGTCAAAGGGTGTAAATGGATTACCCAAATATGGGTTTTTGTACCTCTGTGTAGAATTTTGTGCCAATAGGGATTAATTAGAAACCTGAAATATATATTATATTAATTTCATTTATCTCATTATCTCTATCATTATCGCTCAGTGAATGTAAGATACAATCATTTTTTTGAGGTATGGGTCAAACAATATTTTTATACATCCTTAGGTTCCTTCTATCTTGAGTGGTTATAGGAGTATGGGTGATCTCAAGAGTGTTCCAGAGGTTTGGGGCTCGAAATTCCAAATTCTGGAGTAATAACATGGGGAATACTGTAAGTGATAACTATTATCCATAATCATGTAGCTTAAAATTATTAGGAACATGGTTATTTAACCATTAATGGGTCCCCAAGAAAAATTGTAAGTGTATGCAAAAAACTACAGAAGAATTTCACATGGATGTCCCATGGATTATAATCTTTGTATCAAAACTATGTGAAATTGAATGTTTTGGATAGTGTGGTTAGAACAACATTGAATTTTTCGACCAAATATTATGCACATTTAAAAACTAAAAAACTACCAAATTAGCCTTAAAACACTCATGCCATTAAACACATTTTTTTACTCTTTATCTATGAACACCACCCATGCATCACCTCTCTCCCTAATATCCTTCCTTAGTTATTCTCCCTTGGTTATTTCCAATTCAATGCTTCAACTCATGTGATATGAATTTAGAGGTAAATCTACAAGTAAACTTCCTTACATTATTCATTTTTGTCATTTTCCAATGATGTATCTCCATTTAAGTTAATATTCTATATTTTATTGGTTTTTTTACTACCTTGTTTCCAAATATTTTAGGAAAAATCAATTCATGGTTTTGGGAATGTGGAATCCCCTTGGACTAAGGTAGTTGGTCCCAATATATTTACCATAGTTGCGTCTCTATTTATAGGTTATTTTTTCTTGTTTCATTTTGGTATTCCATATTTCATACATTAATCTTATTCAATCATTAATAACATTTTTTCTCATCAAATTTACAAACATATATAATTTAATTTACAAATAGAAAAGTTAATCTATGAGATTACCTTACCTTCAGATAACAACCTTATAAAATGGTTACTAAAATTATAATTAGATACGACACTTAGTTTTAGTTATTGGAAATGGTATTTTAAAATTGATTCTTTGAAAATTGAAATTATGAATGTTTTTGAAAATGAAAATATGAAATGATATTGATGAAATGCATATTGAAGTTATATTTTTCTACAGTGGTGAAATGTTTTCAATTCCTAGTTTTTATAAATTTATTATGTTACAACATTGTGAAATGGGAATTGCTGGCTTATTTCTTGGCTGAGAAAACACCCATAGGGTGGTCATTGTTACTATTTTTTAGATAAGATAATTTATATAGGGGTGTCCATGTCACTATTTATTATCTAAGAAAACACCCATATGTGTGTTCCATGATAAATTTGAAAACACCACATGGGTGGTCATTATATATTGTTTATAATAGTCTTTGTGACATGCTCATAGACACCCTAGAATTGGCCAAAATAGGTATGGACGATTGGGGTCTCAGACTTAAGGACCGATGGTGGTTTCCTCTTATTTATTTACATTATAAATTAAATTGTAAAAATTTTAATTATAGTACATATGGATGGTATTCCTTATAGACTAGATTTATCTAGGAATGTCGTTCGTGTTGGCCAAAAGATTTTTACTCATACCAAGGTCATGTCATTGTTTGGTACATGTTTGGACATTATAGTTGTAGGGAAAGAAAAGGGAAAGAACTCAATGAAAAATTATTGATTTCTGGGTTAGGATGGATCTTGGGAGCTTAAATTTTTGGTAAATCTCATACCCTTCTTTGAGTGACAGGAAGTTCTTTTGAGTCTTTTGTCTTTTTATTTCTTTTGGAAATCTGTGTATATGACTATGATATGTATGATTATTTCCTATATTGTAGAATAATTTTAGATATTTTATTGTTTATTTTTAGTGTTGGGATCTTGTCTTGATTTTTCTTATGATGATATGTGATATACATTATTTCCATTATTTTTTTAATGTTATGGAACACTTATAGGAGGTTTTAATATGCCTATAAAATTATATTAAGTCCTCAACACTAGTTTTCATACTCTATAATACTGGGAGGAATAAATGAGGTCATGTATAATACTATTCTAGTTTACATATATATTTATTTTGGTTGGGATATTACAATAGAGTATCATCTCACTGTTTCCTTGGTTTACTAATTGGGGAAATGTAGATGGGAGACTAGGATAAAAAGAGGCTTGGTAATGTTATTATATGGAAAAAAATAAGAATTCATTGGGGATGGTATTATTGTTCTCTCCCTACAATTTTAAAGTTGATTAATTTCTATGTTGATTGATATAACTATTTTCAATTATTCTTGATTTTTATGGATTTATCTGGGATAAAGGGAGGTTGATCATTTAATCTTTCAGTAATGTTTTATATGGTATTTTCCCATATAAGCCTATGGAGGAATCTTACTTATCCAATTTCTTAGGTCATAGATTGATATAAAGGAATATATAAATGGACTATTAAATGATATCATAGGTTATAAAAAGTGTTAGTAAGAAACGTATCTAGTGTATTCCCTCCTAAAAATAGATTGAAACCTTATCTAACTAAACCATAATGATCTAATATCATATGAAATGTGACTCCCTGGAAAAAATGAGAAGACTATATTGTAGAATCTTATAGAAACAGTTGATGTATGATATTTTGTAGTAGAAAATAATCAAGAGAGTGCCTAGTTTTATGAGACCTTATCAGATAGATGTTTAAGGTAGTGTAATTTTGTTCCTATATTTTTATTTGAGATTTGATAGTTACCATGTTATCATTTTTTAAGATGTTTATATATGAATTTTTGTGATATTCTCCCTTAGAGGGCCATGGTCCCATGATGATAAGGTAAGGGTGATAATTCTCCACCAGTAGGTGGGCCAAAACCACCTATAGTTTAGGGGATTACTATGTATGATCATCTTTGTGAGAGTCTCCTGTGTGTAGTATAGTAGATGGATAGGGGGATCCTCGATTTTCACCTTCCTTATATGATATTACTTAGGAGTTATAGCAATATTACCACCCATTGTTCTTAGGTGAGGGTGGTGTAAAGGTCATTAAGATATGGATGAAGTTTCTTCAGAATATCCATGACCATTTAGATACACTTGATGAGAAGATTATAAAGATAAAAGTTTAATTTTTTTGTATTATAGTGCAATGATTGTGGGATATCCTTTTCCTATATGATCAGCATGTTGGTTTGGCCTAGAAGGACTTCCAGACACACTTATTCCTTGATTTCAATATCATGAATTTCAACTCATAGATAGCCTACAAGTTATTTTGGTTGAAACATGGGTATATGAATACTATGGATTGTACCTCTCATATCATAGATATTCGGAATTTTTCTTCCACCTTGGATGGTTATTAGACCACATGGTCTAATCATTTTGATAATGTTCAATGTTATGAGATAAAGGTGTAGGGGAGGGGCTTCTTGGCTGATTTCTTCAATCGTGAATCTCATGGCGGACTTCCTCAGACCTGGCTGATTTGATTCACACTTCTTCGTGGATCCTCGGTTACACTTAGCCCCCACTGTGAAAGATCATGTTGTGTTTATGCACAAAGATGATACCCAGAATGAAGATCACCTCACCCTTTCTACCTTTGGTAGATCCCAGGGGATCTCGTTTCTTGAATCCTTGAAAGTTACAAATCTAAACAATGGAATAAAGTTGAACCCCCCCCCCCAGATCAAAAGACTTGACGATGCTGGTTACCTGGTGGAACCTGAACCAGAGGTGCTTCACCAACGAATGCAACTATGCAAATTCTCTATCCTGGAACACATCTACTACCTCAAAGGTGACCATCCATGGCCTTTAACTGAACTTTATATTCCTATTGAACATTGCTGGAATGCCTCAAATTGGAAATTAATACCTATTTGAAAAGGATATTTTCAAATCCTATTAAATTATAAATAAGTATTAGATAAGATTTAGAAGCCTAGAAATATCAATCATAAGCTAGGTTTACTTAGAATTTCATATTGGAACTTCACTTTCAATCTTCACACATATAGAAACACAATGGAACAAGTCCGGGTCAAACATCCATGGACCCAATTGGTTTTTTTGGCATCCCAAAATTTTAAATGATATTGTCTCCTACATAGGATCCCCTCTCAAAATTGACTATAGATCTTTAAATCTAGACTTTGTAATTTTTTCCAAAGTTATGGTTGAAATTACTTTTCACTCTAAGCTTCCCACCTTAATAAATTTCAATGCTAATGACTACAAAACTGAAATCAAAGAAGAATACAAACAAAATCCCCTTTTTGTGAGAATTTTAAGTTTATTGGTCACACTAATTATAATTTTAGGGCCATTAGAAATAAAGTTATCCAACCTTCTCAAAACTATTGGAATGAAGTAAGGAAAAATAAAAAAGACAAATCCACCATGATGGACCTACCTGTCCCCCAAAAAATTCTGAAATTTTTGTTAAAAAATCACAAAGACTGACACACCTAGGGGATATCTCAGGTATTAACTAGGCAGACACCATGGAAGAAGATGATAAACTCTCTCGAGATCAATACCTGTTGAAAAAATTAAGTATCTCGTCTTAGAAACCATTAAATCTTCTACTAAGTAGATTATAGATTCTAATCATCATTATAACCATATGTCAGGGCCTATTCCTCAAAATCAGTTAACGGGTTGGGAGAATTTTTTGGTCACCCCTATGGTGGGAACTAGAAAGAACCAGAACCACTCACTAGTAACTAACACTATTCCATTTGTGGTTCAGAATGAATCCTTATCATCTCCCTTATGTTATTCCCCACATGCACACACTGCATCTATTTATTTTTCTAAAACTCTGTCTACTATTAGTCACTCTATAGATACTAGAAATCATTCTGGGCAAACACAGGAGTTCAGTATCTCCACCAAATAGACTCTGCCCATGGTAGAAGCTGGGGTGGAGAAACCTACAGACTCCAGAATTTTCTCTTCAAACGCCATTGATGATGTTAATTCTAATGTCTCTGATTCATTTCATTTATGTAATTTAAATGTTGTTGAATATTATCTTAATAATGCTAAAGGAATTATTTTGGTAAAGATAAATGTTCCAATTTTAGATCAAAATGTGACCTCGTTTGATATAGAAACCAACTATGAAACTACATCATGTCCCCCTTCTCACACTAACTCTCTTAGCAAGGATGTTCAAGTCGAGACACAATCTTTAACATCTAGGAATTTCATAAATGGTGGCATGATAAAATTGGTTCTACATAATAGTGGACCTTTGGCTCTAGATTACATTTCTATGAAGGATTATAAGGACCCTCTGAAATGGAAGCAATGTCTTCAGGTTGGTATTTTGGTTAATGCTCATGAAACAAGTACTGTATAATAGGATGATCATTTTGGTTTGATTGAGGATATGCAATCAACTTTTCATGTTTCTTCACTTCCAGGTACCCCTGAATCGAACTACCTTTCAGATATCCATTTCCATAAAGTTAACCATGTTTCTATTAGTAATAATATCCTTGATCCTATTAAGAGTAGGGACATTTGTAGAACTATGAAACTAACTACAAATTACTTTGTGCATGATGCTGACGTGAACTCTATGACTGTAGATGATAATATTATACCTTTAAATTACACAAAAAGTAAAATGGGAGTTACTTCAAGTTCTAATATGTCCAAAAACCTAGAATATCAGCTAGAAACAAAGGATCAAATAGTAACAAAAAAGGGAGTTCTAACTCTAAATGCAGGTTTAAATGAAGATCTTATTTTGGAACTGGAAAGGTATTGAAAACCATAACACCTTAAATATCTTAAAAAAAATTTAACATTCAAAAACCTTAATATTTTCCATATCTGAACCTAAAATAAACTTCTCCATTTATTTAGTACATTTGTTTCGCTTTGGATACAACTTTATAGGTGCTTCCCAGAACAAAAATATTCTTGATTCTCTTTGGATCTTTTTTCACTCATCCTTTTCTAATGTTCATGTTTTCTATATTGCGGAGAAAGGTTTCACTTGTGAATTTATGATTGACCATACTCATATTTTTTTCTCCTTTATCAATTCTAAGAACAAATATCAGGATAGGAGGATTCTTTGGAATGACCTCTTCTATTTGAGCACTATTATTCATTTTCCATGGTTGGTTATTGGTGATTATAATGCAATTCCTTTTTTTAGTGAGAAAATAGAACCTCTCAACTAAAATTTATCTTCAAGGGATTTTAAGCATGATACTGATAATGCCAATCTTATTGAAATTTCTCTCCTTGGTGCCATGTATACTTGGTATAGGAATTATCACAATAGAATTGTTGCAAGAAAAATGGATAGAGAGTTCACTAATGATCATGCTTTCGATAAATGGGACACCATTTCTAGCACCACCCTTGCAAAAAATCAATCTAATCATCACCCTATCTTGGTCACTAATACCCTCAAAACTATGAAACCTCTTATTCCCTTTCAGTTAAACAATATTGGGTTCCTAGATCTTGATTGTTGTAATCTTATTAAACATTTTTGGACATCTATGTCCCACTCTGATGATGCCTTTTCTTGTCCTCTAAAATTTAAATATCTCAAACATAAGATTAAGAATTGGTGTAGCCCTAAAGCTAAAAAAAATCATAATTAAATATATCTTCTTAAGAACGATCTTTATCAAATCTGAAATATCATCACTCATTCAGACTTTTCTGCTGATCAAAATCAAGAAATTAGAATTTCTATGAAACTTAATTCACTTCTCTCTTTCAAAGACTATATTCTTAATCATACCTTCAAAATCAAATGGTTAACAGATGGTGATAGAAATACCAAATTTTACAACTCTTTGCAGAGGATTCAGAAATCCTATAGGTCCCTTAACTCTCTAAAAGAGGGATAAAACCTCTTGGATAATTAATATGAAATAGATAATCATGTTTTCTTCTACATCGAATCTTTATTCAATGGCCCTACTATGAATAAAGATCTAATTTTTGGTATCATTCTGGTTATTATCACTAATTTTGACAACTCTTTACTCGTATGTGTTCCTCTGGGTCATGAAATTAGGGACACTATCTTCATCCTAAATCCTGACTATGCCCCGGGTCCTAATGGTTTCAATAATTGGTTCGATATAATATATTGGGATATCATCCCAATAAATGTCGGAAATCTGGTTAAAACCTTCTTTTTCTAGTGTCATCCTTCCTCATGGGATGAATGCCAAATTCCTTACCTTGATCCCTAAAATTGATAATGCCTCTGAAATTTATCTATTTTGACCCATTGTTATTATCAACACGATTTATACAATTATCACCAAACTGATTGCGAATTAACTCTCAACTATCTCTGATAAAATTATCTCCTGAAATCAATTTGGTTTTGTCAAAAGAAGATTCATCCAAGATTGTATTCTCCTTGACTCAGAATGCACTGACATGTAAAATAATAAGAATATGGGTGGAAACATTTCAATTCAACTAGACATTAGGAAGGCCTTTGACACTATGGATTGGAATTTCATCATTGAAGTCTTATAAAGCATTGGATTCGATAATACTTTATTACTCGAATTACAACCCTATTCAACTCAGCACACATTTCCATCATGATCAATGGATCACTCAAAGGATATTTCAATTTCTCTAAAGTTTTCAGACAGGGTGACCCCCTATCTGGAATCCTTTTTTCATTATAAAGGACTATTTGAGTCACCTTCTCACTCGTCTGGTTGACCAAAATAAGCTCAAACTGATTCTGGATTA
This sequence comes from Viscum album, assembly GCA_963277665.1. Lineage (NCBI taxonomy): Eukaryota > Viridiplantae > Streptophyta > Magnoliopsida > Santalales > Viscaceae > Viscum > Viscum album. Next base: position 1,844,641,124 of record OY728120.1, read on the forward strand.
CAGAAATTTCAATTCTCCCACTAACCTTCTATTCACTAATGACATCATTCTTTTTTTAAAAGGGGATAAAAGGAACATCAAAACTCTCAAAACTGTTCTTACTCGTTAAGAGGATGTTTCAGGTCAAGTCATTGGCTGGCACAAATACTTTAATTATTTTGGGAAAAAATTTACAGCTTGTAGGGAAAATGGTATCATTAATGAACTTGGCATCAAATAATGAGAAATTCCCTTCATTTACCTTGGGGTTCCCATATTTTTAGGTAGACACAAATATTACTACATCTCTACTATTTTTTATCAAATTGTTAATTATCTATCCACTTGGAAAAGAAAATCTCTTTCTTTGGTGGGGAGAGTTTGTCTAGTCTAGTCTGTCATTGTCTCCAAATTTGTCTATTATATGATGGTCTACAAATGGATGGATGGTCTTATAAAAAATGAATGTTTATATTAAAATTTTTGTTTAGACTTAGAGAACCTTGTACAAGACTCTTGATAGTATTCCTTAGACTACTTTTTATAAAGCTTTAGACAAAGGTGGTCTTAGTATAAAAATCTTAAAAAAACTTAATGAGGCCCTTCATGCCAGATTAACTTGGAACCTGATTCACATTGACTCCCCTTCGATTGTGATCATCAAGAATTAGTTCCTTGATGGATTCAAAAGTGGTAACAATAGTTTCCTATATTATACCATTTGTCCATCCGTCAAATATGTATAAAATCATTATGTCTGACTCCAGATAGATGGTTGCTAGAAACTCATCTATAAGATTCTGTTTGGACAATTAGACAGGCTCTCCTCTAATCTCTTTGTTTCCACCCGAACTCCCTCCTAAAATTTTAAAAAAAACACTGTTAGAAATGTTCTTGTTTATAATATTAGCACTCTTCCTAAAAATTTTGTTTATATAATTGATAATTACCCATTTTCTACTTCGAAGGATTTTTTGATTTGGGAGCCTACACACAATGGTTTTCTAAACTCAAAAAAATTATATAACCACTCCATCTATAACTTGGAGAATGATTTCAAATGGATCAAATTCCATTATAAGTCCTGGATTAATCCCTCAAGAATCACTCTTATTTGGCACCTTTCCAACAATAGGGTACCCACTGATATATGCTTATAACATTTTCGGATCCAATTTTTCTCTAAATGTCATCTTTGTAATCATCATATAGAAGATTATGATCATTTATTTCTGTCTTGTGCTACTTCCAATGCCCATTGTAACTATATTTTAAACATATTTTATTGTAGATGGTTGATTCTTGACTCTCTCAATGACTAGATAAAATGTTTTGTTGATATGGATAGCTCCCAATAAATAAAGAACTTCTTTCTTATAGGGGTTTTAGAGCTTCTTCACATAATCTAGTATGATAGGAACTCCATCCTTTACAATAATTTCTCACTGAACATTAATGTAGGTAAAATGAGAATTTTGGTTGCTATTTGGGAAGCTTCATTGATTCATAGAGAGTGTTTCAACTACAATATGTCTGATTTAATGATTCTAAGGCGTCTTCGGGTTGATTCCATATTTAGTCAGCCACAACACACGTTTGAGGATTTCTGGAGACCACCGCTCCCTAGATGGACCAACATCAACATCAATGGAGCTTCTAAAGGAAATATAGGTCTCGCAGGATGTGGTTCTATCTTCAGAAACCATCTTGGTCAGATCTTTGGGTGATTTTTTCGAGGCTCTACCATTGCAACCTCCCTGGAAGCTGAAATGTTGGGCGTGATCCATTCCATCTCTTTCTCTATGCATAAAGGTTGGAAAAACTTGTATATTGACTGCAAGTCTACTACTATAGTGTATTCTATTTAGAATGGGGTGGTTCGTCTTGCATGGCCTTTTACTAGATGATGTATGAATTGTCTCCATTCTCTCCAAGGTATCAACTACATTGGAACCCACACCTATCGTGAGTTGAATATGGTTGCAGATGGACTCACCAATAAAGGGGTGGCGCAGGACAAAACCTGGCCTGAGGAGATACCAGACACCTTGCTTCCTCTTCATGATAAAGATTATAATATGATCCTATCTTTTATACATTGTAATTTATCCTTTTTAAAATAATATTTTCGTTGGTCATTTGACCAAATCCCCGCCATTAAAAAAAGATAAAGGTGTAGGTAATTGTATTCATCCAAACGTTTTTTATAGATTATGAACTTGGACAGGATTATTGAGATGATCATCAATGATGGTCATGGGGCTTGAATGTTTTCCTCTAGGATTGGTAGGGTTTTTGGTTCATTCGGTTGTACAAAACACTAGTTAGATGACTCATGTCAGGGTAGAGGTAGTCAATATTATTAGGATAGTGAATTTTACAATCATTTATGTGGGATATGTGAGATTGAGTGCTATAAGTGAGGGGATATGGTCTTGAGAAACTAAATTGTACATAGTTTTCCTAGGAGTGTTATTAGTGTGGAAGAATGGGTGACCTAAACTTTTCTCCCAGTTTTAATGTAGATGCCTCATGGAAGAGTTTTAGGATCATCTTAGGTGTCTTGGGATTGGACTATTACTCCTAAAAAGACTAGTAGTTGTGAATGTACTGGGAATTAATTCCAGGGTGGAGGACATGGAGCTTTAGGTCAAGGTCTTTGTGGGGGTATTAATTAGGGAATTTTTACTAGATTATAGATCCATGGTACTATTTAGTTACATGTTTTTAATCATACTTTGATAGGCTTGGATGAAGAAATATATATAGCATAAGGTATGATGTTATTATCTTTTACTCTTGAAATTTATCTTTTTGATATAGAATCCTCACATTCATTCATGTCTTAATAGTTCATTAGAGGCTTGGTTTTAGATATTTTTTACATTTATGGAGTACTAATTATTGATACACCCTTATGCAAGAAGTCAGATGGTATATGGAAGTGCGTATATTATGCCACAGTCATGGTAAGTATTCAATTCCTTTTGGGATTTCTTTGTATTTTATATGGGTAGTTTTACATGTTTCATGATATATATTGGTTTTTTCATTATTATAAGTTTATTTATTACTATCATGGAAGAGTGGAATTCACTTATATTAAGGGATACATCATTGAATATGATGGTGATTGGGACATGGGAGTGGTTCGTCCAGGACGTAACTATGAGGGACTGATTGGGATCAATTCCCAAGATTATATCATCATTTTGGATATGGGGTAAATTTCATCCAATATTCCCTCCCAATTTTGATCATGGATAGGATTTGTTCCTTGAGGATTATTTTATATTACCACTATACTATTTATTTGATTTCACCATCAAGATATTGTCATGTATGGATTTTATCTCTAACCCTCCTTATAGGATGACACATACTAGGATTTAGGATTTGAAGGATTAGTTGGGGCATTAGAAGTGAGGCATTTTATCTATCCATGCCTTTCCTAAAGGGGTGATCTAGTTTTCTTTTTCAATAATGTGGATCAATCTTTGAGAATATGTGTATATTATCATTAACTTAACCAATTAATGGTTATGAACAAATATCCACTCACCGACATCAATCATTTATTTAACCATATTAATGTTTATCAAGATTTCTATAAGATTATATTATAGTTATGGTACCACTAGATCAAGGTGAAACCATATAACATTCCTTATTCTTCCTTTTAGATCACATATAGTATTTATGATTACCTTATTATACTGTTCAACACAAAATATAATCCCATGGAATTAATTTATTTAATGAATATGATGTTCCATACATACATGGAATTATTTTTCATCATGTTCATAGATGATATTTATTTGTACTCTTTTTCTATGGGAGAGAACAATTGACACTTGGAGATAGTTTTGAGCAAAATTATATGAAAAAAAATTGTATTGAAAACTAAGTGATGGTTTTGGTTATATCGACATCAAATCTATGACTACATTATATCAGAAGTTAGGGTATTGTTGGACCCATATAAGGTGTACTGTGTGATTTGATGTTAGAGATAAAAGAACATCATTGAGATTTATATCTTTCTTTGGTTGGTCAGAAACTATCACACGTTAATTCAGAACTTCACTCACTTTGAATCACCATTTAAAGGCATGAACAAGATGGGAGTGATGGTTGAATTCTCTGATTTCTGTGATGCATCCATCAGGGTGATAAAGGGCCCATTTACATCCAGGTTGATCATGACCATACCCAATATTGGTAAAGAGTATGCTTTATATTTTGATCCATTGATTATTTTTTTTGGTTCAGCGCTTATGAAGGATTAGTGGGTAGTTGTTAATGGGTTTAGAAAGTTGGGACCACATGAGAGTAACTAGAAAAACTATGATTTATAGTTGGACATATTGTTGCATTCCCTTAGATATTGGTAACACTACCTCATGGGGGATAGGTTTGTGGTTCACACTTCTCATAAAACCATTAAATACCTCTACACCTAGCATGAACTGAATTTACGGTAGAGGATATGTGTTAAATATAAATTATATTCTGAGTTTTTAGTTTTCATGTAGTCCCAAGAATGGAAACAGAGTTATAGAAACTTTTAAAACAAAAATACATACCCAGGTAGTCCAAGAGTTCAACTATGATTAGATGGCGATGTCTTTGTCCACCAATCTATGTTTGGATGTCCAAGAGTATCTGGTGAAAAAAATTGTCTTCTATATCTATAACCTCATTATTTATTGATAGTGTAATATAAATTCATCTTTTATATTCTAATTTCATCATGATGAGGGACATTATATATGGTGGGGATCCACCACTTTAATGGTCATTGGATACCAATGAGATTATTTTTTTTCTAGCTATGTGGTAGTCTTGACCAACACGCATTATGAACTATGTATGGACTTCCTTTACTCCAATAGGGTTATACATATAGCACTGACCCAGATATTTTATGATGTGAGGAGACTATTTTTGTGTCTAGGGATAAAGAAGGACCAAGTTGGGGTCCTTACAATGTAATCCACCTGTTAGTAGTTGAAGTTCTAGCAGTAGTGGCCCACTGGTCTTCTCCAACCTTTACTAATATGTTAATAGAATAAGGAAGATATCAAAATGAAACTTTTGGTGATATTTTCAAGGAATACTAACAGTTATTAGGTTTTTTTTAATTTTTATATATTGGTTTAAAAAATTGTCCTATTTCTTACTCATCAAGGATAGTTCTTTAGTGGATGTGTTTGGTAGGTTATATGCATGTCAGGTGATATAATTTAATGGTGTTCTATGGTGTATCCTATGTGATAATGATTCCCATTTATACTAATTTTTGTAGTTATTTAAAGAATTGTTATTCATAATTGTTAATCTATGTGCCACCAATCCCACATAGCTTTACATACATTATGAGCACAAAATATTATTCTCAAGCACATGCTCTGATCGTGTGTCCTCAATTTTGGTGGATATTGAGAGTGTGATTTGGAATTATTTGAATTCACTTATATTAATAGTTATTAGTAATCCATTCATTTGGATCACTTTATGGTAGGTAATTTCATTCACCTTTGTTTTGGATGGAAGGTTGAGAGTGAACTATGCTTGGGACATGTCTCGTGCAGGAGACCATTGGGCAAGCTTACCTGATTAAGAAGTGGTTAATTATTACGCAGAAAAAATAGTGGATTAATGTTGAGTGGATATTTCATACCATGTAATTCAAGGTGGGATACCATATTTTCTTATGCATTTCATAGAGGCTTGGTAAAAGAACTTTTATAAATGAAGAAAGTTGGGGTTTTTGGTGTCTTTTGGGGTGATGGAGAGGATATTAACTATGGTACATCAGTTGGATCTTTAATCAAGTAATGTAATTATATATGATGGGTTCCATGCATCTTATATTTGATGATATAATTTTTATAAATCTTACATGATTGATAATTATGATGTTGACATAGAGGATGATGCTTCCTTCTCGGAACAACAGCTTTAAATTGTGGATCAAGGAGACAAGACCCTTCGTGGTATGACTATTACTCTTGTACATATTCTCTAGTAGTACGGGAATAACCAAGAAGAGACACGACAACATGAATAATAATTAAGAACCCAGTGGCCATATTTTTTCTTCTAAGAATCACCGTAATTTATGGGAATTCAACTTGGGGAGAAGCTCAGCATAGAATGCATAGTCATTAAACTAGTTAACCATGCATGGGGACTTGAGAAAATATCTTAGATTATATATAAAATTGAATAATAATTCCACATGGATTGTAAAATATGGATCATAAATATGAGAAATTGAATGTTCTTGAAATTGTGGTCATCATGTTTTATGTACAGTTTTCAAAAACATGTCAGCAAACAGTCCTCCCATTTAAAAATAAAAAAATTATAAAATTTTCGTTATGAACCTCAATAATTTAGAACTAATTTCTAGTCCCATTTTACCAAGAACAACTACCCTAAATCCCCCCTCTTTTTTCTCCTTCCATGGAGGTTCTTACTGGTTTGTTTCCCATTTAGAGTGTCAACGCTTTCTGTTGGAGGATATAGGTAATGTTATATGTCTTCTCCCTATATTTATTTATTTGATTCATTGTCCAATTATTTATCATCATTAAATCTAATATTCACGTTTTATGTATTTTTTATATGCCCCAATTTCCTCTCATTTTAGGATGAATCTAAGCTTGGTTCTGGGCATATGGACTCTTATTGGACTAAGGTACGATGCCCCATTTTTTCCCCATAGTAGCATCCCTATTTAAATGTTCATACATGATGATTCATGCCAACATTTAATGTGTGCCCCCAAAATCATATTTCAATGCTTAATAACTTTTTTCCCACTCTATTAACTCTATTTTTGAATGTTAATTGAAAATTTTAAGGTGACTCAAATGGGAATACATTTTGTTGATCATACAACCTTATAAAATGGTTTTTTGAATGATAATTAGATATGTTAAATTGTTTTGGTTATTGGAAATGCTATTTTAGAAATGGTATTTTTAAAATAGTACTTTAAAAATAGAAATTTGTAATGGTTTTGAAATGGAAAATGTGAAATGGTAATGCTAACAGGTGTAATGAAGTTTTATTTTTATAAAATAGTGAAAATTGGTTCATTCTATAGTTTGATAAATTTTATTTGGAAGAAACATTTTGAAATAAAAAATGATGGCTTATTCCTTTGTTGATAAAACACCCATAAGGGTGGTTAATTTTATTATGTCTTGGATGATAAAACCCTCATATGGGTGGTTTTTGTTACTTTGTATTTGTTGAAAAAACACTCATAGGGGTATTCTATTATACCATTAAAAACACATTCATTTATGTCCACTATATTATGGTTGTAATGATCTCTACGAAATGGTCTGATATACATCAGAATTCACTAAATCAGGTATGGTGGATCATGGTATGAAAAATCTGGATTGTTGGTGGTTTCCTTTTATTTGTTTAATTCTTAAATTAAATAGTTAAAATTTTAATTAAAAAACTTATACATGAACTTACTTATAGAGAGGATTTATCTTGGTAAAACATTAGTTGTCACCTATATAGTTATACTCAACCCCAGCTCAGACTGTTTTTAGGTCCCCAAAAAGACTTCACAATTATAGGTCTAGAAAAGGGAAAGAGCCTAATTCTAGATTCAAGATTTCATGGATAGGTTGGATCTTGGGAACTAGGAGTAATGAAAGGGATCAAATCATTCTTGGAGATTCATGCGGTTCTTTTGAGTGTTTTTTCTTTTGTTTGCCTTTTGTACCTAGTGTATACGATATTTGTTATGTTTGAATCCTAACTCTATTATAGAGTAATTTTTGGTATTATATGGTTTGTTTTTAGTTTTTAAATATTTTATTTATTTTTTATTTGATGCTATGTAAAATATCCAATTTCCCTTATTTTTATATTGTTATTTCACTCTAAACTTGGGGTATAATCTCTCCAAGGAATCTAATAAGACTCTCACCACCAGTTGGTAACCTCTATCATTTAGGTTGGAGTAGCTAAAGTGATGTAGTGTATCAATATAGTTACCACTCATAGTGATTCAGATTAGGATGTTACAATGTATTCCACTTATTTGACCACCTAGTTATCAATAATTTCATTACTTAACCATGTAGACTACACTGTGTGTACCCCAACTATATTTCATATGGTCCAACTAACCATGTGGTTTGTTCACATGGTCAACACATGGGGTGAATTAAATTCATCACATTTTGTTATAGATCATAAAATCATATATCTCATGACACATCTAGGTGTAGTAAACTTTTTTATATGGAATGTATATTTAGCTACACATTTCTTATTAGTGTCTACCATCTAGAATCCTTACGACCATGCAATGCTATCAAAAATTATTCTTTATCTATTCTAAATATGTTTAAGATGATATGAAACTTGAATAAATCATACTAATATATAAGAAACATGTTATTGAATAATTGTATTAGATAAAATATAAACTATTAGTGATGATCTGACAAAAATTGTGTATAATCTATCAATGAATAATAAATTATTATAAATTATTTTGTAATCCCTTTAATACAACTTGACGGTTCCATGTGCAGTGGAAACATCAAGTTGGTCATAAACAACTAATATATTTTTTTATCCATTAATAATCTATGATGTACATGAAGAAGAATCATCAGGGCCAACAAAATTAATATGAACATTAATTGATATATACCCTAAACCAAGAAAATATAATCTTTTCATAAATAATTTATAATTAATTTATTTTGTTAAATAATTTACTTTCATTGAATTAATTCTTAATATCGATAAATCAATATAATAATCTTGTTATAATATCATTATGTGGGTGGTATCAAGGGAAAATTTCCCCTATTAGAGATCAACATCTGCTTTGGAAACATATGATCGTTAGTTTCAAATTCTCTGGGTGCAAGCACAGATGGTTATAATTCTTGTGGTGATCAATGTTGATCGTAAATAAATCATTCAAGAGATAAGGGATTCACTCTGGTAGATGAGGAGGATTAATTTGTGTTCTACAATTTGTTCTAGGTGAGTTATCTCTAATAATTGATAGAATCATCTCTAGAACTCATTATGCATATAAAAAATATTTTCTCCCTCACACCTAGGAAAATTTCATTACCAATTTTAAATAATGTTATGGTTCACAAATGAAGATTACACACGAGACAACAATATTTTAAAAATTCCGTAGCAATGTCATGTAAAAAAATATTATTATTGTTATTATTTACTTTAAATTCATTAAATGAAAATATATAATTATTCTTTTCTCGAATAAATAAATTATTATTAATTAAAATAATATTAAATATTACATTCCCAACAGGACAATTAAAATTGGTTATCTAATACTCCTAAATATTTATTGGACATTTAATAATGTCTACTAATTTAATTAATTAAATATCAATGCATTATTCACCAATAAAAATATGAATATTATATTCAATAAATTAGTGAATGAATTATTATTAGATATTCACATAACTAAATAAATAAATATTTTTACTACCTTGTGAATAACACCGAATAAATAAACATTATGTTTTCACGTAATTAAATAAATAATTACCTTGTGATTAAATATTTATTTCATATTCCACTCAAATATATCTTCTTTTGAATAAATAATGAATTAATATTATTGATCAAAGAAATATGAATAATCATTAAACCACATATTATAATAATATTTATCCAATATGTTAAATCCATATGGTATTTAATTGAGTATTTGAATACACATAGTGCATCAACCTTTAGGACCCTTTCTTAGTGGTATTAGGCCATGCTTCTTGAAGTCTAATGTTAGCATCTAGAAAAATATGCAGTTTCTCATATGGAAATAAGTTAATTTCCCAATGACATTCAACCTACCATGAAAATTTATGGTGTAATATAATCTTGTTTTCTTAATATCTGTCATTAAATAGGTTGCATAAATTATGTCATAAAACTATATGCTATACTCTATTTCTTAATCATTCCATAAATGAACACATCGATACACTTCCCTAGAAATAGTCTTAATAAATTTAGTTTATTCCATAATTTTTTTAATATATTCAATTCCAATAGAAGGGATGAATCCCCTCTCACATTATTCAATAATACAATGTCACTCATGATGAACCCAATGTATTCAACTTTTCTGGGAATGATCATTGTCACTATTTTTAAAATAAATAAAAGCATGTGAGTCTTGAATAGCATTAATAATATTCTTAGAGATCAAACAACATTACATAATTACAAAAATAGGAATTTTCAATGAAACATGAAAAACTATGAAATTCTTCTTTGTGGGTCATGTTCTTATAATTTTTCACCCTAAAAATACCAAGGATTTACACCATAATAATGTGTCTCAAAATCCTATGAATCTCCTCCACTAATAAATTTTATAATTTTGTCCCATAAAATTATATCATATATCTATAGAATTTATATTTAAGAATACTATAATGGAACTTCTAGGATGTCATAATAGAGGGGAAGTGCGATAACATTTTAGTGTGATAGGTACACATAGGACATTATCACATACAATTACACCAAAATAAACATCAAGATGTGATATGAAATTTATATTATATTATATTCAAGTACCATGAATATACAATTTATTATGGGATGAATAATTGGATAGTCCCCATTTAACATACCAATAGGTGCTTTGGATTTAATTTTTCTTCCAAATATTTAAAACGAAAATATAAAACATGTTAAAATTAATTATAAAAATGATGGACAACAACATCATTACATGAATACTAAATAACATTCATTGAATTCTCAATAGGGGAAGAAAAAAACGATTCCATTAAATAAGGAATCAAATGGATAAGATAATTCAAAAACATATTAATGTAATTTTATTTCAAGATGCTCCAAAATGGATGAAAAAGAAAAAAAATAAAATTTATTCACACAAATAAATTCTAAATATCAAAATACCATCAACAAATATCATCATAAATATGTTTACAATGGTAGTAATGAAATAAATAAAAGAACACAAGTTTTTTTATATACTTTGATCAATTGTATTATGTGCATGAGGTAAGGGTACTTGGGTTGTACTATTCAATAATAAACAGGATAGTCCAAATAATACAATAAGAAGGAAATATCTAAGGAAACACAATAGAGAAACTATCCAATTACTAATTCTTATGGTATTTGGAACCTATGGTCATATTGAGATTGATAAAGGATGCATAATCACAAGATTGATGATCACACTCAATTCATGGGACAAACAAAAAACCAAAATAAAAAATCAAATAACCTGAAAAAAATAAAAGAATCAAAACTAGCCGAGACGCTTAAAATGGCATGGATGATTCATGAATGAGTTAGATCATTCAGGGATTTAGGCACAATAAGTCAACAAAATGGGATTTATTCTGCACCTGTCATCCTATATGAATTATGAGAAAACTATGAAATAACATTAATATATTGATAAAGATCCTCACATAACACCATAGTGTTCAGACATCTCCTCTACCACTGCTTCTCCACCATCAAAATGGATGGTATATCTCCTCTCCTATTTTCTTCTCTAGAAATCCAAATACAGGCCATCAGAAGTTCCCCCTCCTCTTCTAAAACTAAATCCCTAAGGCAATCATTCCCATGAATCGAGTGGTCCCCCTTTCAAATGAATCCCCTAAACCAAAACCCTCTCCCCCAGAAATGGTCAGTGCACCATCTTATTTTGATAATCTCTATTATAGGGGCAATAATACCAAAGATGATATTTTGGATGAAACCCATGAATCATGTCCTCACATGGTAGAATAGAAATCAACTCAGAAAAACCATCAAAAATCCTATCTCAAACATGTAGAACGTTCCATAACTAGGGTAAACACATAGATAAATAGAGGGGAAGACCACCCAAAAATAACCAGAAATTAACATAATAAAAAGTTCATAAAAATAACATTTTAATTTTAATCAAAAAAAACACCATGAATAAAACTCAAAAATCAACACCTTTAAAATTAAAATGACAAATTGTAGACCTCTGATGTCCCTAAACCACCTAACCAATCACATTGATTTAGTAAAATAGAATATCCAAATAAATTATAAGAGTAAATTAGTGTTTCATCTATGTGCATCTAAATAAAACAAACATTCCTAAACAATGTAATATAATTCTAAGTGCTAAATATTTCTTATAATAACATGTTAAATTTAGTAATAACATTAATCAAACTCATGACTTCACTTACATAATCTTTTCATCATCACACACTCGATCTCTAGTTATACTCAATCCCTAATATATTTGAAAAACTCACTTGTGCCTGCATAACACAAATGAAAGAAGATCTTCCATTCCTCAAATACAAAACACATTATAGAATAAAAATTTAATTTATGAACAAGATTAATAAAATTAAATCACATAAAATTCAACATTAGAAGAAATAGAAACCCCATATCAAACTACAATTCTTTAACAATCTAATAAACAAAGACACTTACCATAAAATCCATAGTCTTATCCATCGTCATGGATCCTCTATGAGATAGGTTCAAAAAGCACATGCCCCCTGGGAAGACACCAAAACCACATTGGACTAAGTAAAAGGATTTGTAAACAACTTCGTGAATTGGGGAAACCTCGAAACCTATACTGAGATGGATTGGATTCCCATAAAAATTCTCTATGAGACCAAATCAAACGTATCTCCATATAAGGAGAAAACTCTTCCTAGAAAATATAAAACCTAAAGGGAGATCTATCTACAACTAGGTACCCTGTGTAAAAACATTAGGAGCTCATTGTTGGATCTAACCTAAAGCTATAATATTCAGACAACATCTGGAAAAATCTTCACTAGCTATCAGCCATACTGTTATCAGGCCAACACCTACACAAGATACCCAGACCCTGAAATCACAATGAGTCATAATGGGGAGAAAGAAAAATCATACAATTATATCTATCAAAAGAACATAGAAAGAGAAGGCCACATAATAAAAAAAATACATTTCCATGCTGATCAAGACAAAAAAATATTTTTTTAGAATAATTTCACAAACAAAATAGTTAACATCAAACATATAGATGTAAAATTATGTCCAATATGGATCGAATACTAGTTTTTTTGGATGTATTATGGGGAAATCTCTATTAAATATCATAAGACGATCTATGTAATAAATTAATCATCCCAAAATTTCAAACAAACATATAAAACACGTTTTAATTAATTATGAAAAGATTGGATATTATCAAAATTACAATAATACTAAACAAATTTAGTTGAATTATCAAACTATAACTACAAAACAAATGATTCCTTCAAATAAATAATCCAAAGAATAAGATAATGTAAAAAAAATTCATGTACATGTATTTATAGTAGCTCCAAAATAGATGGAGAAGAAAAAAACAATTGATAAACTATCCAAAAAATATGGATCTCGGAACTTTAGGAACCCATGGTCAAATTGTGGTCAAAAATGGTGACATACTCATTAGCTAGATGAACATACTCAATGCACATGAAAAACAAAAAAAACAATAAGAAAATGAAAATAACCCAGAAAAATAAATGAATCATACATGGAAGAGATCGTTTATAATTACATAGATGATTCATAAATGATTTAGATCCTTCTGGGAATCTTTCCCAAGAAGTTGAGGGCCATAGAATCATCCTCCATTGTTCATCCTCCATGAATAGGGTGCACACACCACAAGAAAATTATGATCTTAATTAAACTCCTCATCTATCTCCATAGAGGTCTGATATCACCTTTTACGCTTATTCTATACTGGTGACATGGATGTCTGGCCTCTGCTCCTCTTTTCTTCTAGGTCAAGGAAAATTTAAGTCATTGAAAATTACTCCTCTACTGAAAATGGAACCCTAATGAAATGACTCCCATAGAATGGAGTGGAACCCCATATCATATGACTCCCCCAAACTGAAACCCTCTCCCTGATAAATGAGCACCATCCGCTCTTATTTTGAGAAGTCGCTACATAGGGGTAACAATACTGAAGGGGGTCTATTGGAACAGACCTCTGAATCATGGACACACATGGATGGTTGGAAATCATCTCAAAAACTATCAAACATCCTCACTAGTTCATGCATCATAGTCTAGGTGTAGGGATGGGATGCGGCCCAAAATAATCAAGGACTACCCAAAAATACTTAGTATTTAACCTAATAAAAAAATTTCATAAAAATAAATTTTTAATATTCAAAAAAACATAGTAAATAAAATTACCAAAATTTAATAAGTTGTAAGAGGATGGTTGGTTTTAAGAAACCACCAACTCAATGAGTCACTCAAGAATAAAAGTAACGGATGGTGGGAGATCACTAAAAATGGATGGGGGAAAGCGCTAATTGGGGGCATGATCTGAATATCTAAATATTTGGAAAAAACTAGATATTTAGGTATTTTTTTAGTTTTGATAAATTCAATCTTTATTAATGCTAAAAAAATGTAGATAAATTCTCCCTTTATCATTGCTAAAAGGACTTGATAAAGGCCACTTTCATCTACACTTTTTTTAGTGTTGATAAAATTCATTTTCTTTTAAAAATATTCAACACATCTGCTCTAAAAAAAGTCATTTATACCACTTTTAAATTCAAAATCTATTATACAAGATCAAACATGTGCTACATAAGTATGAGGATAGTTGTAGATATACTTATGAAACAATATATGGTGGTGCATCCTAAGTGATTCATGGGATGTGATGTGAAAAAATTATTTTCAAATATGTTATTTTATTATATCAATATCATTTACAGGTGGTATTTATGAGTTCTAATATTCATTGAGGAAGGTTTACGGTGAATCACTTAATGGATCAAGAAATATAATTTTTATCCCTCTCTGAGATCCCAATAATGCTATTAAAGAAAGGACTTAAGGCTTGGGTTCTAGGTATCTTCTAGAAGTGAAGATTTCACAGGGGTATTTCTTATTGTGTTACTCTCAAATCTAAAAATTCGTACATACATACGAACATGTGTTTGTGTGTGTCTTAGTATTTTTTGGTGACTATGATGAGTATGAGATATGGGTAGAATTGTAAGAAATAATTATAAATATTATTTTTTTAATGATGATGTGCGTGTATTTTTTCCATATAAAATTCATTTAATGATGATGTTTCTAGACTATTGGTTTTATGGGGTTTATTTAGTTATAGAAGAAGACGGTATTGAATATTATTTCTCACCCCTATAGGCATACATGGGACTTTTAGGAACATGTATTCATTCATTTCAGCTGATGTTTTTCGTAGATGATCCTTATGGTTATTATGAGAAATAATAGTTTATATATCTATTTCTTTGGAGTCACAACTTAGGAGAATTTTTCATTCCCATGGGATTCAATTGTCCTTTTGGGTCACCCGATCCCTGAATGAGTGGGTAAAATAAGGCTCAACCCACATGTCCAGATGGATTTCTTTGCTAACACATTAGTGCCTAGGTTGTTACCCTTAGGGATGCTCTTCCATCTCAGCTGACAATGATTCTTTTTCGAAAGGGCCTCTCTACAGAGTGAATTCCTCATGGGGATGGGTGTTCGCTTGTGTTGAGAGTTTGAGAATACCACACAAGAGTACTCACTATTTTAATTTTTTTATATATTATATAAATTATTATTTAAGTCACATTGGTTTCATCTCTTATTAGTTGATGTTTCATTACATCTATTCAATATGTGATATATATTTATGTGGTGATGTCATTTACTAATCTAATTTGCATTTTATTGTGGGTTATTTTAATATGTGCTTGTTTAGGTTGTTTTTTATGTTTTATGCATTATATTATGGGGACTATATTGCTTATAATAGGTGTAAATTTGTATTATAGGTCATATTTGTCATTTAATTTGAGGGGGCAACTTGATTTTTATTTCTGGACATTGATCTATTGGAGATAGTCCAAGGGACTTCACTTGGAGGTATCTAGGAATATGATTATCATTTTTTATTGTAAAATACTTAAACATTTTGATATAATGATATTTTGAGATGAAAATGGATGATATGATGAGAATTTTTTTAATGATATTAATACAATTATAAATGTTATTTAAATTATTCAAATGGAATCATAAAAATATCATTTGAATGAATAAATTTGAAAAATAATGAATTTATTAAATGAGTAGAAGAGTGATGCAATAATGGAAGTTCATTCTTCTTATATAGAGACCTACCATAGGGACCATAGAAACCCAATATTAAACTAATGTTGAAAATTAGTATTGTAGCTCTTTATTTTTGCATAAAGAACTCTACTAGTGACCCTAAAAACCATGATTAAAACCAGTGTCAATGAAATTGTATGTGCTACGAGATTTTTTTCAACCCCACCTGCCTGCCTACCCACTACATTTTATTTTTCAATTTTTTATTCAACCATGTTCTGTTGGAACATAATACACATTTGTAAAAAAATATGTTTTTATCTCTCTTTCCAAATCCACCATACCTAATTTTTTTATTTTATTTTTTTCAAATAAAATCCATCTCCCCTATTTTCATTTCTCTATTAAATTTATTTTTGAAAAATATTATTCAGAAATCCTTTATAAAAATTAAATCCCATTTATCTTCAACTAATTTAAATTTATACAGGAAAAATATTTTTAAAAAATTTAATATATTTAATTCATTCAGAAATTATCAAAAATCAATTTTCTAAATTATCCCACTTTAACATAAAAATATATTGAATAAAAATTCACTAGGGAGTGAAAATTATATTAAATTAGTGAAATTATTTCTTATTAACATGATAACACATATTTACAAGACTCGTTGGATATTCTGAATCTTTATGAGATCATACTCCCAAACCCAAACATTTTTAATATTGGAAAAATGAACTTGAAAGTTATAATGACCCACATCATTAGGGATTGGATATTCTCAAAGGAATTTTAATTATTTTCCAATTAATGTAAAATTATTTTTGGGAACCATTGTTTGGAATGGAAATTAGAACATTTTAGAATCATAAAAAATATATTTCAAACATGGTTTGAATCTAGAGTGGCATCCCAATTATAGAGAGATAAATAGAAATGTTGTCAGGATATTTGGGGATGAACTATAGACATTATAAAACTTGTTCTTGGGATGTATCCCAACATCCCTATTGTGGACACTGGCCAACTGGTCGTCTTGCACAGTCCTGCTGATGGAGCCACTGGCACACCAGTGGAACCCACCCACTCATTGGTGAGGCTATTTTGGGGGTGTTTTAATTAGGGTGATACCTATAATTTTTCATTCATTCCGTGTATAGATTTAAGTGATCATAGGGAATTGATTAGGCCATTTCATTATTGATTTTCTCTCCTATTTCCTCTACTTGAACCCCTTTCGATAAGGGTTGATTCATAGTTTTTTTCAATAGTGATTCATTATAAGTTCTTCATGTTTCTTTTGGTTTTGATTTCCCATTCACTAATATTCACTTCTTAGTTCCTTTATCTAGGGTTTTAGTGATGATTTCATTGGATAATGGTGAAATAATCTGAGATTGATGGGATTTCACTTTGATTTTAATGAGGGAATCACAATATGTTGTCTTTATTATATTAGATGTGTATTTTTTTCATGGAATGTGACTCAGGTAATTTAATTGAGAAATTTTATTTTAAAAAATAAATTGGTGTTGGGATCACTGTTGGGTGATAGGTTTTTCTCATGGAATGATTTTTTGGGAGTGTGATATACCTTTTGTGGGTGATTGATCATTATTTAAACTCTGCAGTGATGCTTTGTGTGTTTTGGGAGATAATGAATCTTCAGGTAAAATTAAATTATTATTTATAATCACTTATAAGTAATTATTTATATCATTTGGTGTGATATTGATTCATGGGATCATGGATGATACTAGGGATATAAATGATATCGAGAAATCATGAGCTACATGGGCTCGGCTCAGAAAATACTCAAACATTGGTCTGGATTTTTCAATTTGAACTTGATCTCGAGTTATAAGATTACTAACTGAAGTCGTGTTTGAGTATTATAGAAACATAGTCTAGTAGATCGAGAGCCTAATATAACATCTAATTATTCAATAAATTATTGTATTCAACATATATGTATTTAATTTTGATCTTGAGATTTTAATCTTGAGTACAAATTTGAGCTGTATTTTGTAATTAAAATTTTGAAAAACAATTTTATTCAAACTGATTTGAGCTTAATTGTGTACTTGGTCATGTTCGATATGAACATTGGATCAATATTGAGCTATGAAATAAATACTCAATCGATCACTGGGCTGATATTGAGCATCGAGTTCAAGTACAGGGCTCAATCTTGAGTACTAGGATACTGGGATCGACTCGACTCTATTACACCCCCAGATGAAAGTTAATTACCTGAGAAGAGATGAAAAGAGGAAGGTGTGGGATTGGTATATGGCTTGAATCATCTTGGTGGATATTTGTGAGGGGATAAATCTGATATCATGTTAGGTCACCCCAATAATAAAAATCCATATGTTTATTTATGGCTGAGTGTGCATGCTTGCATATGTTGGATGGGTATGGAAGTGGGGTATAAAGACTCATAGAGTCCTCAAAAGAAACATCATGCTTGAATTAATCCATCAGGATTGGATTATGTTTTGCGAATCACTTTAGGTGATTTTGGATTTCCCAATGACTTGGCCACCAAGGGGTGACTACATTGGTTAAGTAGACAAGAGACCTCACGAAGGTCTGGATGTGTGAGAGGAGTTATAGAAATAGACATACATGTTTAAATATGGATATTGAGGTAGGAATGGGTTTCTTTGAGAAAAAGTTTAATGTGAAATGTGGTCATATATCTCTCAAATAATGGATTTTTTATAATTTTCATAAAATTATGATTTTTAAATCAATAGTACAAAATTACACTAATTTTTATTAAAAACTGCATTTTCATGACAAACATGTAAAAAGATAGATTTATTTATAGAAAGATTTTAAATTAAAATTGGTTCTAAAAAAAATTTTACAAAATAAAATTACGTTCACTCAAATCAATTTTATATTTTAAATTGGTATAAAAACATTTTTATACATAAATAAGTCATTTTTAAGATAAAACCTTTTTTTGCATATAATGTGTTTTTGTATTAATAAATAAATTAACAAATATTGATGAATTATTTTAATAAAAAGTATATATTATATATTCACTCAAATTTTTTAACATTCATATAATATTTTTATAATTGTTGGGAGTAGAATGAATCTCGTTTTATGTTTAAAATCTGTATTTTCTAAAAGTGATTTTCATAGAATTTTGCGCACATATTTTAAAATTACTTACTGAAATTTATAATTATTTAATTATATAAAATTAATAATATATTTATAATAATTTGTTTTAAATTTGGTAAATTGGCCTCTTTATTTTTTGTCAATATGAATAGTAACCACAAAATTATTTATCACTCTATAAAGGGTAAATTCTGTTAATCTATGTTAAAATAGTTGATATGTCCATAATTTTCCATCCTAATTATTATTGGATTAATTTTATTATACCATTATCACCTTAGTCTCAAAATAGATTTTTATAATGGACCCTTTTTCCATGAAAATCACTTATATATTATTTAAATAAAATAATGTTACATAATGTCACTCTCTTGGTTTTAAATATCCTTCATGTGTTCATATAAAAAATAGTTATGAACTAATATGAATATTAATTTTATGAATAATTAAATTATATTCATTATGTAAATTTATTTTCAATTAATGTTATTAAAAAATTACCTTAAATTCCTACACAATGATAAAAAAATTAATTCAAATAATAAAAAACAAAATAAATGATTATTAAAATGTTAAATATGATATAATTTGAGTAAGTAAGAGTGTTAAATTAATTTTAAAGGTTTTTATGATATAATATTGTAATTTTAAAAGATTATATTCGAACTCAAACATTGTATTTTTGTATTTTTAGTCAAATTAAATGAATAGTATTACAATCGACAATGATGATATTTTATCTAAATAACATTTTATCAAATTATTTAAAAATCATTAAAATCATTAAATAAGGAAAATTTAATGTTATATAGTCTAAAATTTAATAAATTGTCCATTTATTTTCTAATTTTCACATTTTATGTAAAAAAGTTATAACATTTTAATATTTGATATTGTTGAACCATAGTTTAAATTAAAATTGGTCAACTATGGGATAATCATAATGATAAGGTTTAAAATGACATGAAAACTTGTCTAATTATATTGGTTGAAATTATTATTAAAATAACGTATAATATATTTTAATCCATATTCATTTGGAATCATGTTTCTTGGGAATAAATTTATTATAATGTAATCTTTTGAGAAATTCCTAAAGTGCCCCTTGCCTTAATTATAAAAATGAACTTAATATCTCATTTCTTTATACAAACTTGAGTCCTATATCTTTTCCATCCTCTTCCATTTTCTATTATAAACTTTCATATAAATATTCTATAGGATTTTTAATCATAAAATACCAACCCAATAGACCATTATAGGAGATCCAAAATATTCATTTCCAAGAAGATGTGATCACCTTAACCGATCACTTTCTTTTATACACTTTTTTAACTCCATTAAATATATGGTATTTATCATAAAATAAAACCATAAGCATCCTAAATATTATAAAATTTTATTATCATTATTAAAACACCACTATTCACACTAATTCTCATCAAATGAGAAGTAAAATTATTGCTCCTGTGTGTGTACGGTTTACCGTCTCCATGTAACCATACAATTCATTTTTAATAATTATATATTATGTATGGGTATCATGATGGGTTTAATGTTCAAATATTATATTTATGACTTAATTATAATTATTTAATTATAATATAACATCTACCTACTTACCTTCCAATCTGTTTCAAAATGATAACGTCACTCGTGCGTACATGTGAACTACCACCTCCATAAAGTGATTTGATTTTTTTTAATTTCATTTATATTTTACATGGAAAATAATAAGGATAAATTTAATGAATATATATTCTATATATAAAAAAATTATTCTTTTAATGTAAAATACTATTTATCATTTTTCATTCAATCCATTGAAAAATGAAAACATCGTTCGGGCACACATACTGCCTACCATATCCATGACCGATATAATTCATTTTTCTATCTCTAAATTTTATAGATGACTTTAAATAAGTATATAATGAATATATTAGATATTTATATCATAATTAATATTAATTATAAGGTTAAAACATGATCAAAATACAAGAACGAAAACTAAAAAATGAAAACACACATGAAAAGAGAAGAATATATCACATAAAATAGTGATTTTAATAAATAAGTGTAAACAAAAGGGTAATAAAAGGTTATAAGTAAATAATTAATGGTATTATATGTAATATATTGATTATTTAATTGATTTTTTTAATTTTATATTTATTATATAATTTTTTCCAATTTGTACGAATGAAGTCAAACCTATGGTAAGGGATTTTCATCTCACTTTTATTTCTGGGGAGACATGTTTATTTTGAAAGGTGTATATACTCAAAATGAATGTCTTTAATGATTATTGCCCTGAAAATTATGGGTTATACATATATATCTAATTTTATTTCATTAATGGTGCTTATAAATCAAATGTTACCAAAGTGGAAAGGGTTTTGTTTTACAATCTCATTGTTTATCCTAATTATTTAAGATTAAGTTTCTAATAAGGACACATTCTAATATATCCCTCAAGAAACATATGAGTTTTCCTCTATAATGGTTATTTATTTAATATTAGTTTCTAAAATCAAATTTTCCTCACTTTATGTACTTAAGAGATGGAAAATATGTTTTTAATGAAAATTGACGTCTCTAATGTTAAAATGCAATTTTAATCCATATCCATGATTTACAAAAATATTTTAAATAAGTTTTTTAGTATTCTAATATAATTTTTAAAATTAATTTTTACCAAATTTTTAATTTTTATAAAACAATTTGAAAAGAATAATTTGGTTGTTTTCCATATGAGGTACATTGTAACTTTTCTTACAAAAATATGGAAGGAATGATTTTTAACTTATACAACATGAACTAATTTTACCTCTGTCATGACTACTCATTAATTTGAAGCATTCGTTACATGTTTAGAGGATAATTTTATAAAAGATATTTTCAATTATAAATGTGATGTTTTTATATTAGGTTATTTTCAATCTGAAAGGTTACTTTCCAAATGGAGTTTTGTAATGATTTTTAATGGAAATACTATTTATCAAATACAAAAACCCTTGCATTCACTTATTAATTAATGAGGATATGATTTGATGATAACATCATTACTTGTTATATAAATAATTAATTATTGAGATGAAAATATGTTTATTAATCCCATTTATTTTCCATGGGTTATGAAATGATGAAATGATGAAATTATTATGACACACATTAATTTTCCATGGGTTAGGATATAATGAAATACTTATGAAACCCATTTATTTTCATGGGTTATGATATGATGAATTAATTGTGATCTTGTAGAACATATATATTTTATTTTCATTATGTGACGTATGTGACCTATATATACCTCTAAAGTATTGGGTAAGGATTGATATCTCCTAAGGCAAACATGATAGGAATGGGTAGTTAACCAAATTCAGTAAGGGATTTTTTCTTCTAATATACTCTTGGGAGAAAAACATTATAACTAAGATGGTTTTGGGAGTGGACCCATTCCACTATGATAGTCTTTTAAAATATCCTTGAGTACATAGGAAATGATTTTCTATGATTATGTGTATGAAACAATTTCATCCCTTCTTCCAATATTATGATCTCATGGATCTTGTTTTTTGATTCATTTATGATTCATGACATATGAAATTCCAAAATTCATGTCATGAAATAAGATTTTTATATATGATATTTAGGGTATGGTTTTAAAATGTTAGGCTCATATTATTATAACCTTGTTCTCATGTTATTCTTATATGATCATTGATATCTCCCTTATTTACCCTTACAGAGCATCATATCTCACCCTATATTATGTTTCATTTTATTAAGATATGAAGAAAGTTATTAAGCTTGATAGGTATAATAATGGTTCTAGTTATGATGAAATAAGTGGGATATAATATAGATATTTTATGAACCAATTTTTTATGATTCCATGATTCCAAAGATACTAGACCTATAGATTTTGGTGTTAATCACAATGTTATATAATGAATATTCATCTATTTGTATGTACTATCTATTAATGAAAAGTATGGTTCTCTATAGTTATTATCAGTCAAAGGTTTATTTAATCATTGGAAACTATGATGTGAAAACTTTTTTATGTACTATAGGGATAAGTCTAAGTATAGGATAACATCCTTATTTTTTGGTAATGATCATAGGTAAACTAGATAAAACCAATGGTTTTATAGTTTATAAATAAATTTTCATGATTTATACATCCTTTAAATTGAATTTACATGGTTATGTGTTTTCCTACTATGATTATTATTTCTTATTCATTGATTTGTTGTTTTAGTCAATTGATATAGCACGAACGATTATTGTTGATATTGAATGTGATGGTCAATGGAATTAATTTTCCCATTAAAAACAAATTCAAATAAGATATGGAATAAGGAACATTGGTATTATGACTAAGAAAATATACCTTTATATTATTAAGAACCCAACATTGTTGAGTCTCTTGAAAAAAATTCTAAGAGAAATATCGAGTTTCATAAAGTTCATAGAGGAAAGAAGATTATGCTTTCAATATGACTAGAATGTGAGACTAATCAGTCAATGTAATTTATTGTAGGAATAAGAAGATGTTTTGAGTGTGGAAAATAAATATAAAAGGAATTTAATTGTTAAGGAAAAATAAAAAGTTTTTTAAACTCAATAGAAGGGATTAATGGTCTCCCTAAGTTATCCTCGATAGCTAAATGTTTTAAATTTGGAATGTCCAAAAATTATGATAATCTATGTCCCATGGGAAAATATCAATAATATAATAAAAAATATTATACTAGTAATCATTTTACCAATGATGAGGAAGAGACTAAAAATGAAATATGGAAGTTATGGTCAATTTTAACATTATTTCTTATGTTAAAAGTAAGAATCATGCTAAAATTCAATTTAATTAATCTTAAAACATGATTCATACATCATATTTCCAGAAATACATACTGGGGAAGAATATGATAAATCCTACTTAATGGTTTAAGAAGGACATGGTATTATTGAAGTTATTATGTATTTGAATTCAATAATTATGTTGTATAAGCATGACACTAATGATATTTTGGATATAAAAATCTTGAAACTATTATGTATTATTCCACAATAGTTTTTATTTAAGGATTTGAAAACATATTTTGAATGATACATATCACCATGAAAAATGATTTAGTAGTAAGGTGGTATTTTGGTATAACATGTGATTAAGAGAAAGATAAACCATAATATATGTCTTATGTTAAGTTAATAATGAATTTTTTGGATAAATAGATTATTGAAATTGAAAGTATTGGTAACCTTGAAATTGGATTATGATTAAATTAAAATTAATATAAGTTATCTTTGATGTTTTTATTACATTTTTTTATTTATGGAAAATGTTCACTACTTGTGAAATTATTTAAGGAATTAAGATTGTGTTAATTTGATATGTATATATTTTTTAATGTGAGATAAACATCAAGTTTGAATCTAAATTATATTAATGAAATTTTATTGAGTTTTACTACATTAAAGGACTATATACTGATTTATCATGATGACTACTGATTTTTTGGATATTTTCCCTTGGGTTTAGTTATATGCAAACCATATTTTTAAAAACTGATATAACATGACATATTATTTTGGAATAATGAAATTAAATTATTGAGGATATAATTTTATGGGTATAGTATATCATCTGGGGTTAAAATATTCTTTAATGTTAAGGGTAATGATGTAATTTGGATGTTCAGTAATTTAATAAAAAAAAAATTAGGACCTTTGTTTTTATTCTAAAAAAAATAGGTTTAATGTATTATTTCAAGGTTTATTCATTTTTTAAAATTATATTGTGAAAACAATTTTTTATTTTTGATATGCCTAAATATGAGATAAATTACTTTATATAATTTTTTATCTATTTGATGTTTATTTTAGTGCTTCAATCATGAAGAATTATTCTCAAATACTAATCATTTCAAGTAACTGATTATATTATGGTATAAAATGATTAAATGATGATATTATACTTTTCATGTATGTATATTTCATTATGTTCCTAGTATAGAGGGTAATGTAATGGATTGACTCTATGAAAGGGATATTAATACAAAAATGGGGTCATATAAAATTCAATTCTAATTAATTGATGTTATGTTAACCCCTCACTAATTCATGGTTTTTTGGTTGTTAAATTTCCTTAAAAATGTTCCCTATCACTCTATATTAGTGCATTGGGGTTATTTTTATCTCCCATTTCCATACTTTAGCCTCCTATTGATTTTCTATAATTTGGAATCCTAGTTTTTTTGTGGTGTTCACACTTTCCTTTTCCCCTTTTTAAGGGGATGCTTTATTAACCCTTTTAATGATTTACGATTTCATCAGATGAATTTTCAAATATAAAACCACAGATTATAAAGAAAAATTTAAAATTTAGATGATGAAATTTTATAAAGTGGGAAGAATGTAACACGTTGAGATTTTTTAAAATGTTTATCTTTAAATAACTTTATTTCTTCAACATCTTTTCTTACACATAAAATTGATTATAACGAACCATGATACACTATTAAAATATTGTTATGTAATCTAATTGTTATAAGCTAACAATTAAATGAGGGAGTAGGAATATGATCCATAAAATTATGAAATATATATAAATTAACAACTAAATATAAATATATTTCCAAATTCATGGTAAATAATCGCTCAATTTTTAGTAAATTTATTTTATACTCAAAAAATACATATTCTTCAAAAAATTGTTTTATTACCTTTTGTGAGAAAATATTATAAATAGTTTATGTAAATATTAGAAATTTTTGTTAATAAATAGGATATAATTTTTAAATTTACCATTCAAAACATTACATATGATGAATTTTTGATAATTTTATAAAAAAATATTTTTTAATGAAAGTAAAAAAATAGTAATTTTTTACTGAAAACAATATTTTCATTAAAAACATGTAAAAATATCCATTTTTTAAAAATGGTTTCAATTTAATGTTTTTTATATAAAAATTTATATAATAAAATTAAGTTTATTGGAATCTAATTTATGTTTTAAATTTGTATAAAAACATTTTTATACGTAGACAACACATTTTCTTGAAAAACCTATTTTTATTGGTGAAATATATTTATATCATAATATATTAAATTATTCACTTTTATTGATGTATTTTAATGAAATTTAAATATTATATATTCAATATTTTTTTAACATCCATCTAATATTTTGACAATTAATGGTATAAGATTAAATCCTATTTTGTACTTAAAAACTATATTTTTCTAAAAGTTGTTATCATCATGTTTTGTGCACTTATTTTAAAACTAATTTCTTCCATTTATAGGTATTAAATTAGTTAAAATTAATTAAATATTAAGAATTATGTTATTATAATTTTGTAAATTGGTATATTTTATTTTTTGTAAATATGTATATTAACCATGGAAAAATTTATCTCCTTGGAAAATTATAAATCGGGTTAATCTAGCATAAAAATAAGTGATAAGGCCATAAATTTTCATACTAATTATTTTTGGATGAATTAATTATACCTTTATCTCCTTTGTCTTAAAATTGAGTTTTTTTATGGACACTTTTCAATTGAAAATGGTTATATATTATTTAAATCAAGGAATGTTACAAAATGTAACTCTCTTGGTTTTAAATTCCATTATGTGTTCACATAGGGACAAAAACTAGTTATGAAAAAATACCAACAGTCATTTTTCTAAAAATGAAATTATATTCATTATGGTTACTTATTTATAATTTTTGGTGTTATATAATTACCTTAAATGATTAAACCATGCTAAAAAGTATTTATTCATTTAATGGAAAACAAAATAAATGAATTTTGAAAATATTAAAAGTTATATAATTTGATTAAGTTATATTGTTACATGAATTTTATAGGTGGATATTACATATTTTTTGTGTGAAAATTTTATATTTGAATTAAAAATTTTAATTTATTTCTTTTATATCAAATTAAATGAATAATGTCCGAATTGATAATAATAATAATAATAATATTTTGTCATATTAATAGTTTATTAAATTATTTAAAAATAATATGAATCTTCAAATAAGAAAAGGTAGATATTTTATGGTCTAAAATATCATAAATTTTCTATTTATTGTCCTATTTTTTCCTTATATGTACAAAATTCAACACTATAATATTGAAATTATTGTTGTCGCAGTTAAATTTAAAATTGGTTAACTAAGGGTTAATCAAGGTTATAAGGTTTAAAATGATACCAAAACATGATTAAATTATATTTGAGATTCAATTACATTATTATAGTACCTTATATTTGAATTCAAATTCATTTGGAGGAATTTGGATTAAGAATGAATTTATTATGATTTAATCTTTTGAGAAATTGAAAAGGTTTCTTTAACCTCAATTATAAAAGGTAATCTCCTTCCTTACTTTCGTACACCACATTGTGCCTTGTATCATGACCAATATCTACCAATTTCTATTTTAAAATTATTTAGACACATTCTATGGGATCTTTTCATCCCAAAATACCAACCTTGTATTGCTTTAGAGGAGATCTAAAAGATTCATTTCCAAGAAGAGGTAATCTCATTAACCAATCACTTTCTTTTATACTCTTATTTATCAACCCTAAATATATGTAATTTATCATAAAATAATAACTTTAGAATCCTAAATATTCTTAAATTTTATGATGATTATTAAAAATCTAATATACAACATCCATACCATCAAATGATAAGTGAAAGTATCACTCATGAGTATGTACGACTTACCATCAACACATATCAATACAATTTATTTTTCATCACAAAATATTATGGATGGGTATTATGATGGGTTTATGGTTTATATATGATATTTATGAGATAATTGTACTTATTTAATTTTGATATCACATCTACCTACTTACCCTTCAATTTATAGGAAATTGATAATGTCACTTATAAGTATGTGTGGACTACCACCTACATGAAGTGATGTGATTTTTTTTATTTCATTTCTATTTTACTTGGATTTTAAGAATGATATATTTAATGAAGATATATGATATATATATTAAAAACTAATTTTTAAATAATTTTTAATTATTATTTACTGTTCTTTTATTCCATCCATCAAAAAATGAAAACATGGTTCATGTGTACGTACAACCAACCATCCCCATGAATGTTGTAATTAATTTTTATATATGTAAATATTTTGGATGAATCTAAATATGTATCTAATGAATATATATTATATTTATATAATAATTAATATTCAAGATATGATGGAACTATGATTAAACTAAAAGGGCCAAAACTATTGAACTAGAACATACATCACTATAACTCTCTATTTTATTGATTTCCATAAAAACCACTTTATGGTTGAGTGGGAAGATTAAAAATTATGAATAAAGTTGTCAAAATACCAAAAACCAAGTTAAAAAATAAAAAAATTTCACATTTAAAATATAATGTACACACATAATTCAAATTTCAAACTAATGATGACATGCCAACATCTCAGTCCACAAAAAACATTAAAAAATCATCAAAAAACAGAACACTACTATTAGGTACTCACCACATTTAAATTTCAAACAAAATGTTCCACTCCACGGCCTAGGTCCACCAACCGTGAAATGATTTACCTTGATCCATGAACCTTGATTCACTCATCCCCCATATTCATCCACAACATCATCTAGATCCACCAGCTAGAGACCTGACCATCCTTGTCACAAGAATCACTACAGTCATGCCTAGAACGAACTAGAACACACATAAGAAACAAACAAGCTATCACTAAAACAATTATTTTAACATAGAATTGTTAAAAAAAGGGTGATAAAAGGTTATAGGTAAGACATATATGGTATGATATATATGATCATAGATTTATAATAAATTTTTAGTAAATATATATTTATTATAGAGGGGGTTCCAATGTGTATGATAGAATTTAGACCTAAGGTAAAGGATTTTCATATCATTTTTGTTTTTCAGTGTACACATAACATATTCAAAACTTCTATCTTTTATTTGATTTACATTCAATAAAAGAATATATTTTTTGACTATTCCCATGAAAATTATGTGACATACATGTTTACATAATGTTCATTCATTTAGGAGTCTTATGATTCAAAACATACCAAAGTTGTAAGGGTTTTATGTTACAATCTCATTGTGTATAGAAAATGTTTATGATTATGTTTAAAATGATAAAATATCATGATTTACCTCTCAATAAACATATATGTTTTAATATCCTATGGTTGATTCTTGAAAATAACTATTTTCCTCTTGTTTTCCTAAACTTATGTACTCAAGAGATGGAAAATATGTTTTAATTAAAATTTACTTTATTTCACTCTTTGGTCGAAAAGACTTTAGATTCCATACCAATTTAGTCTAAAAAAATTAAATATGGTTTTTAATAGTATACTATTGTTGTTTAATATCATTTTTACCCATTTTTGAATTTTTACAATTGTGTAGTTTTTAAAATAAGTGACTTCTAATGGGAAGGGTTATTCTCCTCAAGAATGTTTCAATGGTCATTTATTTGTATTTTTATTCATCAAAGAAAAAATAACATGATTTTACTTATAGATTACATTGGATATGATCCAATAATACCTTCCATCTTTGTTTTATGGATGGTTTATGTTTATAATTAAAATACGTGTTGGCACATCATTAGTTTAGTGTTCAAAAATCATGTATATTATATTTATAATTAGATATAATTTTATTATATAAGGGAATTTGATGATAACTTGGCTAAGTGTTGGAATGATTGACCACCATACTTTACCAACTAGCGGAATTTACCTACCACTAGAAAATAATCTCTTTTTAGAATGATTCATCACCATACATAACAAACCATTAGAAAAGACTCACCATGATGAATGACCTACCATAATACCTATGTTTTTTATGAACATTAGTACCCACTAATTATGGCCTATAATTATACCGGATTCACCATTTAATATGAGTCTCTTTTGGAAATTATTTTTCACAAGATGAACTACTACCAAATGAACTGTCACCAGCTTAACTCACCATCACGCATGATTCACTATCATTATTCTATGACATTTGAATTAAATTATCTCAATTGATATACTAACACAATTAATGTGAATATTTATTTATGATTATATTCCTAACTATTATAGGAATACATTATATTATTTGTTAGTTCCCAATATGAGGTTGTATAATATTATAATAATTATTCTTCAAATGGACTCTCTATAATGCAGTTACTGATATTAAAAAGAATCCTCCCTTATACGTTCATAGATTAAAAGGTGAATATTAAATAGATAAAAAAAATGTTGTATACCTATTGAATACTATAAGGACATTCCACGAGATATTACATTCTACATGATTACCAACATTTTGATTGTGAAAGAGTATAGCACATTAATCAACCAGATCATTCCTACAGTCAGAAAAAAGAGTGCCTTACAATTCCTTATTTTATAACTATTTTTAGAGAAATATCTATAGATCCTCTCCAAGACACATTTTAGGAGACACATGCATATGAATCACTTTAGACCGAGCAACAATATCATTTCTATATATTATTGCTTTATTTTTATTTTTGTTTCTTTCATATTCGAGTATTGTGTTTTTTCTTATTTATCGACACACACTATCTCCTACATTATAACTACTGAACACTCTATATTATCTTCACTATCTCTTTATCTATTTACCCACAATATTTGTATAAGAGTTCCACGTGTGTCCTCAATTTTTTTATTCCCACATCTATTGTAGAAGTGGTTCCAACGTGGCCTGGATATCTTCTATACTATTGTGTGATTACCTGATCTAGGTTTTGGGTCAAATTAAATTTAAACAATATTATTGGAATCATCTGATTTCAAACTAGGGGGAATTATATATCATATTGAGACTAAACCCCTTTTTTATTCCATTTTTTTATTTTTTTTGTTATATTCTATACAAATATTCAAAACATATTTGTGTTCAATATATAAATAAAAAACAAATACCTTGATAGTTAATCTTAACTAGTGTTTATATAATCATTTTATTAAGTAAATTTATTTCAAGAGTAAACTTAATTTTCTTATTTTTTTTAACTAATCAGTAAACAAGCATTGAGTAATCTCTTAAAATATCAAAATTATATTAAACTACTCTTTTGATTAACTCGGCATATTTATATTAAATTGGTGGATTTTATTTGAAATTTTTCTTAAGAGAAATTATATTCAAAACATAATTCACACCCCTCTTACATTACTCAACCTAAACAAAATTTTGTATTAAAGGTTTTCAAAATATTTCCAAAAATTATATTTGTTGTGTTTTAATGATTCCAAGTTTTGGTTAGTTTAAAATTTATTTCTTTAATGGATAATAAACAAGCTTTTTCTCCTAAAAACATACCTCCTTTATTTAATTGATTAACTATGATCTATGTAAAATCTAGATGAAAATTTATATTGAAAGAACTAGTTTTCAAATTTGGACTCTTATTGAAGGTAAATATGAACTACCTACTAATTCTAGAGTTTTGTGGGATGATGTTACTAAAAATTCTTATAATAGTGATTGTAAAGTTATGAATGATCTCTGTTGTGATTTAGGTGATGAATAATTCAACAATATATCTTCTTCTAAAACATTTTATGAGTTGTGGGATAATTTAGCAGTTTTTCATGAAGGAATAACTAATTTTAAATAAATTTGATTAAATAATTATACAATAAAATATGATACATTTATGATGAAACCATATGAATTTATTTCTAACATGTTTCTAAGGTTCAATAAAATATTGAATACAATGCATTATTTGGGGAATCCAGTTTCTAATAAAGGAAAAATTATGTGATTTTAAATGCGTCTTATAGAAATATGGATAAGTTTTCGTCCCGTTTTTTTCTTCGTCCCTCCTCTGAGATGCTTCGGTCCTCGGCAGCGCCTTCCTCGATAGCTCGGTGTGGTGTGTCATGTTCTCGATGTACTCAGTGCTTTGGTGGATCAGTGAGTCTCAGTACTTTCCAGGTATGGTGGTTCGACGTTCTTTGTTATTCGGTGATGTTTTCCCTAAAAGCATGGCATGGCTCGTCATCGGCCCTTCTTCTATGTCCATTGAGGATAGGCTCTTAGACTTTCGATTCGGGCCTAGATCTTGGCATGGCAGGGTTTGCACGACTCGGCATAGGATCCGATGTTTCTAGTGGGTTTTGTTATAGGTTCCATCGTGGCTTGGGGGGGGATCTGTGTTTTTGTTTTCTCGGTGGAGGACTTTCTGTTACGGTGTGTTGGTTTCATTGTGTGGATCTGTGTTGTTTTCGATCTTGGAATACTATGGGTAGTATGTGGTATTGATGGTGATGGAAAAGCCCTACTCTTGGTTTTGCAGGCTCCTATCCTACCTCTAGAAATGAGTTCATCTGATTTTTCATCTGGAGAGGGTTCTTTGTTTTCTATGATCTTATCAGTTCCATCCTTGAGTGGCGTTATTGGTCAGGTCATCTTGGTTCCCCTTTCTGGTGGTGTGTTATGGACTAGTTGTTGGGACTTTCAGCCCTCGGTGGCACTGGCCTAGCATCCTGCATCATGGAACTCCTTCCCTTTGGTTGGTTGCTGATGTGGTGTCGAGAGTGGTTTGTGGAAATGGTGGGGCGGGACTATGCATGGTCATCTTCAATGGTGTTGTTTTTTGATGTTTTAATGCAGTTGTTGGAATCGATCACTTGGAGTAGGTATTAGAGTAGGTTCAAAGTTTGTGGTTCATCTTTGCATAGCTAGTCGTATTTGGATGCTTGTGAGGGTACGAAAAAAACGATCAGATTGGGCATGTTCTTTGACACGTGACACTTTATTTCTGAAAAATATTATAATGGTGGGGAGCTTCATCGCGATTGATACACTGGGGAGAGGCCTATCCATCTTTTCAGTCTAGGTATTTTTTCCCACTTTTCGGTTTTGATTTGTCTTATGTTCATGATTTTTGGGTTCCCCTTACTTTCCTTAAAAGGGGTTTTATTAATAATAATAATAAATTTAAGGCCTTCGGTCCATTGGATGGACAGGAACCACAGTCTCAATAATAAAATCTTCTGTTATTTGAAAAATACCTATTATGGAATTGATTAGTAGGTTAATTATATATGATGAAGAACTCAAATTGTACTAATAAAGAAAAATATGAATCAAATAATAATTTTTTTCCTTTATGTCTCTTCCCTCAAAACAAAAAACGTTCAAGATGAAATTTCTAGTGATGAATAATCACTAGATGAGAGCAATAAAGAGATGGACAATCTTGCTTGAAGATGTTAAAGGATTTAAAAGAAAAATAAATTCTTTAGAAAACTAATCAGCAAAAGAAAATATTATAATCTAGGAAATTTGAAGAAAGACTAGAAGTGGGATGATACTCAAAATAAGATAGTATTTTATTAATGTAATAGGAAATGACATGTCAAATATGGTTGTACGAAGAAGAAATATAAAAATATGTATGATGAACAATATTAGAAATACAAGAATGTAATTATATAAAGAAATATTGGTTCCGAAGATTGTTCTAGTGACTCATAATTGACTCATGAAGATTAACCTAAAATTCATGATATTGTATTCACAACAAACACACTTTTGGTATTTCATGCACTTAATACTACTCATTTAAATATTTTTAATGACTATGAATAGGAAAATAATGTTTAAAATATTTCAAATGAGGAGATGTTTGACTATTGTAACATGGTATAATACTTTTTTAGTGAACATAAGGATAATTATAAAATTACGAAGAAACAACAAGCCTTTAAATTTAATAGTAAATATTATATTTCTGTAGAAAAAGAGAAAAATGACAAATTTATTAAAGAAATATTGAAATGAAATTGTCTAATTATCAAAATAAAAATAATTTAGAAGTATTTATAATTGTGATATATATTATCCCAAATATTCTTAGAAAATAGATAACACATAAATATATCACTAGCCTAGGTTATCAACCTAGATAGAGAAGAATTATAAAGAACATTTTTATTCCTAAATCCAGTTATGGAAATTCTACTGTTAGTTTTTATTCAACTTGTCCAAGATTTTTTTTTCTAGAAGCGTAAAATATACTTACAAGAATCCTATTTATAAAATATGGGATCCTAAATCCTTAATTACTAAAATTTCTATACCAAAGAATATTTGGGTACCAAATTCATTTTTTGTTTAAAGTTTGATTTTTAGGGAATGTACATGAAGAGCACTAGTAAAAGTATATGGTACCTGGACAACAGGTATTCCCAAAACATGGCCAGAGACTACTCATGTATCAAAATTTTATATAGAAAAATAGTTGAAATGTAACCTTTGTTGAAAATGATAAATGTATAATAATTTACCTTGTCCTAGTTAGTAAATCAAATTTAGTTTTAATTTATAGAGTATTATTTGTTGATGGATTACAATACAATATTTTTATAATCTCATAGCTCTGTGATGCTGGTTTTCATGTGATATTTTAAAATAATTCTTGGAATTTTTTTTATTATAAAAATTATTTATTATTTAATACTTTAATAAATGAAAATGTTTATGTTGTTGAGCTATACTATTTACTTTTTCAAAATATTTATTTCCCAAGTTTTTTCAATAAGGAATCATATATTTTCAATATGAGATTAGGCTATTGTAATATTTACTCACCTATAAAGATAAATTAATGGAATTAGTAAAAGATATACCTAAACATGAATTACCAACTAAAAAATTATGTAACTCATTTAAAAAATGGAAATAATAAAAAATATCTTTCAAATCAATGAAATATGTTTCAACTTCTTCACCACTTGAGTTGGTTTATGTGGACTTATTTGGACCATCTGGAGTCTCTAGTATAAATGGGAAGCACTATATCTATGTTATTATAGATTAATTTTCAAGGTATACTTAGTATTATTTTTTATCAAAAAATTTATGACAACATTTACATTACCATGCATGATATCTTTGTATAACATATTATTGGAAATCTGATTAAAACATTAAGAAGTGATCATAACTATCAGTTTATAAATCCAGAATTTGAATCTTTTTTCTCAGAAAATGGATATAATCATAAGTTTTTTCACCTAGTACCCCAAAATATAATTATGTTATATAAAGAAGAAGTACTACACTCTGAGAAATATTTACTAAAAATCTTAATGATTTTGATCGTTCTATTTATTTTTGGGTAGAGGCAATAAATAAAACCTTCTATATAAATAATAATGTTTTAAATATAAATAACTTAAAGAAAACCCCATAAGTAATATTTAATAATAGAAATAAAAAGGTTAATTAATTTACTATTTTTAGTCATAGGGTATTTATTCCTAACATTAAGGATAATCTTAAAAAAATTATTACAATAGTGATGAAGGAATTTCTTTTGGTTATTTAACATGTGGTAAATCATATAGAGTGTTTAATAAAAAAATCGTGAATTTGGAAGAGTCTATTCATGTAAATTTTGATGATATATATCCACATGACTCTAAAACACATTTATAAAACCTTGATGATTATTTTTCAACTCGAAAAATCAATGCTAAACCTTCTGAACTGTATAGGAAACATATAGAAAAATCATCTAGTTTTAAGGATCCTTCTCAACCTCAACCTGAACTTGCAGATAACCAAGAGATGACCACCCCTTATCTTCAAATATATTTACTAACTATTAAATAACATCCACTAGATTATTTACTTTGATACCTAGAAAAAAGTACACAAACTATAGATTCTCTTAAAAATCAGGTTGATCATCAAGAATTATTTTAACATAATGTACCTAAGAACATCTCTAATGTAATAAATAATAAATTTTGTATAATTCACATGTGATAAGAGATTATACAATTTTAAATAAATATAGTTTTGAAACATGTATATATACCAAAGGAAACCATAACTATTGGCACTAAATGGTTTTTTAGAAACTAGGTTGATGAATCTAGAACCATAGTAAGAAATAAATATAGGTTGGTTGCACAAGGGTATTGTAAATAGTAGGGTATAAACTATGAGGTATCCTTTTCAATTATATATAGACTTCAAGCCATTAGAATATGGATTTCCTATACAGAACATTTGGATATAAAAATATATCAAATGGATGTCAAAGGTTAATTCTTAAATAGTTATATAGTTGAGGATATTTTTGTTAAATAACCCCCCAATTTTCAAAAATCCAATTTTCCAAATTAGCTATATAAATTATAAAAGTATTGAAAGGTTTAAAATAGGATAAAAGATCATGGTATGATAAGATCAATTGTTTTTAATATCTAATGATTTTATAAAATGTATATCTAGTTATAGACTTTTTAATAAAA
Source organism: Viscum album (assembly GCA_963277665.1). Classification (NCBI taxonomy): domain Eukaryota; kingdom Viridiplantae; phylum Streptophyta; class Magnoliopsida; order Santalales; family Viscaceae; genus Viscum; species Viscum album. Next base: position 1,844,677,802 of record OY728120.1, read on the forward strand.
TCGAAATATGTTTTAGCTATTCAAATATATGTAGATGATTTTATCTTTGGATCATCCAAAATTTATTTCTGTCTTGATTTTTCAAAAAATTTACAAAACAAGTTTTATATAAATTTTATTGGTGGACTAAAATTCTTTTATGGTTTTCCGATTTATCAAAATAAAGAAATAATTATTTAAAATCAATATAATTACACCAAGGATCTCCTAAAATGTTTTGGTTTCGATAAAAGTAAGAATAGTGAAACTCTTATGAGTGCCACCTATAATTTGGATCTTGATGAAGATTGGATTCTAGAATATTAAACTAGTTATAGATATAGTAACCCTGCCATTTATTACATCACTATTATATCATTTTAAAGATAAAGAACATAATATTATTACACATAGAGGATCCAAAGGTTTAGTGTCTTGGGAAAACTAGGACCATACATAACAATTACAACATCAACCATGATCATTTATTTAATTCGTTATTCTCCAGATTATTATTGGCACTTGACCCCTCCTTAGTACATGTAGCCACGAAAGGATATACATAAAAATAGGTGAGCTAAAAGCCCAGTAAAAGGTTATATAAGAACAATATAACAATGGGTAATAATAACCATAACATAGGAAAATGATCATGAACTTGAGAGGAGGCATTAACAGGAGACTTGAAATATGGCAATGTATAAAAATGAAACATCATGTCTTAGTGGTTTAATAAAAATCATAATTGTCAAAAAATCTAGCATCCTTTTCAAATATAATTTAACACTAACTCATGATATTCATCACTTTACCCAATTAATTGGAGCATTGTGTAGTTTCGGGCATACCCGTCACGTTGAAACATTCATATTGTGCAATATAATTCTGGGCACATCTGTCACATCATAACATTATCATTTATCATTCATGCCAAAATTAAAATATATATAAAATTAAAATAACTAAACCATGAAATATAATGGGTTTAATCTCATAATAACACATTCATAATCATTGGTTTCCCAAAATTATGTTGGAATAACATACTTGATATGATAGCCATCAACCTTGAGTGAGAAGTAAATGGTTTGTTTTTGAAAGAAGAGTTTTTAGGAAAACTTTTGTTTGACATAAAAGTCAGTATAAAACATTTATATACCATAAAAGGTAAGATAATTATTAAAAAATTATTTTTATGGAGTGACCATACCAAATATAGAGTGATTGAGGGAGAACCCGAAGAAAGATAATTGGGTTCGAGATTTTCCCCTTACCTTATATCCAAACACTTATTTCACTTTAATATCCTTTATGACCACTTTAGATAAATTAATTAATAATTAAAGAACCTTATGTTCATTAATATCTTTAATTATGGTTTAATTAGGTTATTTTATGTTCCTTTGGATGAGTTATAGAGTTTAAAAACATTGTTCGGGAATGTTTGTTTTTATGGTTTGTCATGAGGGGTTCACTTCTATTCATAAATTAAAGTTTAGGTAGAACATGGGTAAACATCCCGAACTGATATTACTTGTTATTAACTATCATAATGGAGTTTAAATGATCTTATAATTGATTATATTATATATCATGTGGATGAATCATTAGATTAGAATTAAATAATGATTTTTTTGTGTTAATTTGGGTGGTTTTTCGACCACAACGAACTTGTTTTGATTAATAATTTAGTAATATTTACATAAGATAGTTCTCGAAAATTAAATAGGACATGATACATAAAATATATTCGGGTTCAACCATATTTTTTTTAATTCCTAGATCTGAAAGTAGAAATGGACAAATAAAACATGTCTTTCTTGATGGCGATAGATTAACACCTCACGAACAACGTTTTATTTTATAAAATAAAAGAAAGAGGGAAAGGGGGTTGGATGCTATAATATCACATTTGGATCATAAAATTAAATTATATGTATGGTAATAGAGTTACCATACCATGTGGATGAAGATATTTGGGGATAGAGTAATAAAAGAACGTGAAATTGAAAGGAAATTAAAGGAAAGAGGAAGGGAAATTACCTCTTGAATCATCCTCTTGAGATTCTCCTAAGGGGACCTAGTCTTGGTATTTTTATGATACAAGAAGATATTAGATATGGAGAATAGGTTTGGGAAGATTCATGGGAAGATTTTAGAAAAGGATTGAGGCTTGAGAGGTGTGGGGAGATGAGGGTGTGAAAGGTGGTATTTATAGTGGAGGGGAGATGAGATTTCTCAATATAAAATTCATTAATTTATTATTTCCCCACAAGATAAGGAATATTGAGTCTTCCATGAAAAAGAATAGTAATTTTATCATGTGAACCCGAACCAATTGGTCTTACATCAACAGAACAACATTCATGACTCTATAATTAGCTTATTTAGCTTATTTTTTAAATTATGGCATTTCACTATTCATAAAAAATTCATGTATTTCAGAAAAATCCCAAAAATTCACCCCAACCATTTTTTGACATGTAGAATACAAAAATGAAGTCAATTTTTCAAAAATAATTTCTTAAATATTATCATATTAATATTTAATTAAAATCATAATTGATTATCAAAAACCAGTTTTAAAAAATTCATTTACTTATTCTATAATATAGGTATATCGTACATTCAACATGAATATAATTTATATATTATCATAGGTAATGTTACTATTCATTAGGGTATATCACTATTCATAAGGGTATGTTACTATTCATAAGGGTAGTTACTATTCGCCAAAAATTATGTTTTTCTTATTGGACTCCAAATAATTTACTGATTGTAGCCGTGTATGTCAGATTTTAGAAATTCCAAATACCAAGTGAAAAATGTATGTTTAAAGGTCACTTAGCACTTTGTAGTTCATTATGTTGTGTTTTCATGTGATTTTATCACATATTTATAAGAAGGGAATTTCCATTGAAAAAAAATTGGGTCGTTACATTCTTCCCCCCTTATGAAATTTCGCCTTTGAAATTTCACTTTAAACAAACAGGTGAGGGTACTTCTTCTTCATCACATCTTCTGGTTCCCAAGTATCTTCTTCAAACTTATAGTTCCTCCTTAACACTTTGACAAGGTGGGTTGTCTTGTTGCATAGAACCTTTTCTCTCCAGTCCAGAATCTCTACTGGCTTCTCCTCATAGTAGAGATCATCTTCCAGCTGTACCACTTCTGAGTTCAATAAATGTGAAGGATCAGGTATATACTTCCTTAGTAGTGATATGTGAAACACATCATAAACTAGAGCCATATTCATGGTATGTTCAAGCCGATAGGCTATGGCTCCTATGGGGTCAAGAATCTCGAAGGGGCCAATGTACCTTGGGCTTAGGTTCCATTTCATTCCAAACCAAATGACTCTCTTCCATGGTGATATTTTAAGGAAGACTTTATCTCCAACGTTGAACTCCAACTCCCTTCGATGATTTTTAGCATAGCTCCTTTGTCTAATGTGACCCGTTTTGATTTTTTTTCTAGATGACTTGAACCCTCTCCATTATCTCTTACACAAGATCGTGTCCAAGTAGATTTCTTTCTCTAACTTCATACCAACAAGTTGGAGTTCTTCATCAATTTCCATACAAAGATTTATACGAAGCCATCTGAATTATTGAGTGTAAGCTATTGTTATATGAGAACTCAACCAATGGGAGATTTTAATCCCATCCACCTTTGAATTATAGGAAGATAGCTCTTATCATATCTTCAAGCATCTGAATAGTCCTTTCAGATTGGCCATCAGTTTGGGGGTGATAGGACGTACTAAAATTTAATTCACTACTCAAAGAATGTTGAAGGATCCTCCAGAATTTAGATGTTGAACTCGGGTCATGATCAGAGACAATTGAGAGTGGAACACCATGCAGTCTCACCAATTCCTTCACATATATCCTTTCATGTTATTCAAGCGAGAGATCTTCACTAATAACGATAAAATGGGAAGTCTTGGTGAGTCAGTCAACCATAACTCATATCTCATTATTTCCCTTCGACGTCTTCGGGAGACATGTGAAAAAGTCCATAGTAAAATTCTCTTAGTTCCATATGGGAATAGGTAATGGTTTCATAACCCCTTTTGATTTTTGTTACTTTGATTTAACTTTTAAACATACCATGAACCTTGAGATATATTCCCCGATATTATTTTCATGTTATCCCCTCAGAAGTGTTCTCAGAGATCACAGTTCATCTTGTTACATCCAGGATGGATAGAGAATATTGAGCTATGTGCATTGTCTAATAGCTCCTTCTTTATCCTGGGTGATGAAGGCACAAAAAGATTCATTTCAAACTGAAGCACACCATCACTATCGATATGGAACTCTTGAAGTTGCCCTTCCTTTACTGCATTCACCCTCTTTTGTATCTCTACATCTTCCCTTTGTGATTCCCTAATCTTCTCCTAGATGGATTGTTGTGCAAAAATTTGGGCAAGGTAGGATATATCCCCTTCCCTTATGGGTTTTAAATCCATCATTTACATATTAAAGAAGATAGGGTCTTTCTCAATCTATAACATGGATAGAGTAGTAGGTTCTTTTCTGCTTAGAGCATTAGCTACCCTGTTTTACATTCCAGGATGGTAGTGAATAGAGAAATCATAATCCTTCATTTTCTCTAACCATCTTCTTTGCACATGTTGAGCTCCTTTTGTGGGAATATATACATTAGGCTCTTGTCGTCAGTGTATATTTCACCCTTCTCTCCATAATGGTAGTTCCACCATATTTTATATCAAAAAATCATGGCTACCAGCTCTAGATCATGTGTTGGGTAGTTCTGCTAATGGATCTTCAACTACCATGAGGCATAGGAAATCACATTATCAATTTTCAAGAGTATGAAACCCAATACTTTCTTTGAATCATCACTGTATATCAAAAAACTATCTCCACTTTTCAGTAGTGTCAGTACAGGTGCAGTGATCAACCTTCTCTTTATCTTCTTGAAGCTTCCCTAAAATTATTCCATCCTGACAAACTTTACCCCATTCCTTGTTAACTTAGTCAGTGGGCTTGACAATCATGAGAAACTTCTCACAAAACATCGTTAGTACAAAACTAATCCAATAAAACTACATATTTCTATGACACTAGAGGTCCTGGTCCATTACTCAATCACCTTTGTTTTTGAAGGGTCCACAGAAATTTCCTCACTTGTGATCACATGTCAAAAGAAAGCGACTTGATTCATCAAAAAGTCACACTTTCTGAACATGGCAAACAACTTACCCTTTCTCAAAGTCACCAACACAAGTCATATATATTCTTCATGTCCCTCCTTGTTCTGGGAGTAGATGATAATATCATCAATAAACATTACCACAACTATGTTGAGGTAATGTCTAAAGAATCTATTCATCAAATCTATGAAGATTTCAGGGGAATTAGTAAGTCCGAAGGGAATCACCCGAAACTCATAGTGCCCATACCTTGTACAGAAGGAAGTCATCTAAATATCTTCCTTATTCTCCATTAACTAATGATATCCACAATGATGATCCATCTTTGAGAATTATTGAGCTCCTCTTAACTTATTGAACAAGTTTTCAATCCTTGGAAGAAGATACTTTTTCTTTATGGTGATCTTCTTGAGTTCTTGAAAATCGATACACAACTACATTTTTCCATCCTTATTCTTCACAAAGAGCATTGGAACACCCCAAGGTGATGCACTAGGGCATATGAACCCTTTGTCTAGATGCTATTATAGCTACTTATTTAACTCCTCCAGTTTGAAAAGATCCATACCATATGGAAACATTGAGATAGTAGTAGCTCCGGTTATGAGTTCTATTGAGAACGCTACCCCATGATCTGGTAGAAGTCTGAGTAACCCTTCGGGAAATACATCACTGTATTCCATAACGATGGGAATTTCCACAAGGTTGGAAATTTCTTTTGACCCAACCATTTGAGAGAGGTATTATTATTCATAGGGAATCAACACCCAAACAGTTGAAGGATTTTTCAAAGTAGATTCCTAAGATTCCTTTCATTTTTATAGGACAATGGGATGGTTTGGAATATGAAAAGATATTTTTATTTCCCAACAGTTGATATGTTCTCTATATAACGAGATCCAATCTATTCCCAATATAGCATTGAATTCCACCAAAGGAAGTATTACATGATTCGTTGGAAGAATCTTCCCACATACGCCAATAGGAGAAGAGTCAAACATTTAATTTTCAATGATTTCACCACTCGGTGTTTTTACAGATATCTCTACTTCAATGTTTTGGGGCTTCGATTCTATAGTTCTAGCAAACATTAAAGATATAAAGGAACGCGTAGAACCAGAATCAAATAAGACTTTTTCTATTCTTGATAGAATAGTAAGTGTACATTTTATGACTTCATTATCTTTCTCCACTTAAACAGTAGTGATGGCATAATACTTCCCTTGTTCTTTTGGATTTTTTAGTTGTTGATACTGATTATGCTCAAGAACTCAAGGTTTAGTGCACTGGCTTGCATAGTGACCTATCTCCCTACAGTTGTAGCATTGAACCATGGGTGGTTCTCTCCTTTATTCAGGTAAATTATCTTTCATTTTCATGTCTTTTTGACACTCTTGAGCGTCATGTCCTTCTTTCCCACAATTGAATAACTTCCCCGCCCCTTTGAGGTAGTTCCCATGGTGCAACTACCCACATTTTTTGAATGTGGGCCATTGAGTTTTCTTCCAACCTTTGTCATTAAATCCTCCAGCTTGAAACTCCATGTTTTCTTCTCATCACCATAGTCATGGGACCATTCACCAAACTCCATCTCCACTTTAAGAGCACACCAAGAAACCTATTATTAACTCCCAATGTCTTGAACTGAAAGAGCCTTTTGAAGTTGAGGTTCTAATCCACTAAAGAATCTATCAATTTTGTTATCATTGTTGATAACAAACCCCAGAGCGTACCTTGAAAACTTTCTAAAATTCGCGTCAAAGCTTGTGATAGATTCTCCATCTTTTTTCTTGAGCTCTATAAATTCTCTCTCTATATTTGTGTGAAGAGTTCTTGGTAAATACTTTTTAAGAAACATTCTCTTAAATTCGTCCCATTCCATATCATAAATTTACTTCCTTGGCTTGGTGTTCTTAATAAAATCCCACCATTGATCAGCCTCTCTATCTAGATGATAAATGACTACAGTCACCTTCTCTATCTCTGAACAGTGGAGCATATAAAAGAACTTCTCCACAGATTTGACCAACTATTATGCAACTAGTGGATCAGAAGATCCACTAAACGTCGGTGGTTGTTTCCTCATTAAGCATTTGATAGATAGTTGCTCCCTCTTTGGTGAAGGAGGACATTCTAAACTATTATTATTATTGTTCAAAACCAAAGATTTTTGGGTAAGTATCACCATGATGTTTTTAACTCCACATCAAAAATCATTGGGGATGTCGTTCGGGAAATTGTTGCATTGGCCCTTGCATGAGTTGTTGTCCTGGTTTCTCCAGGTTCCCACCATTTTCTAAAATAGAAAAGGCTAGAAAAAAAATAAGTCAACAAGTCATGAATAAATTATTAATTTGAAAATTTTATACTAAAATCACAACATATGGGATCCATATGTAAAGCTTCGTGTATGCATATTTGTATTTGTCTCATACTAGATGTTTTCTCTAGGTTTCACTAATCCTAATTCCCAAATTAACTATCCTTATCTCTAATAAAAACATTAGTGACCCATCCATTTCTTACATTAATATTACATGATTTTAAAGATAAACAAAATAATAGTATTACAAATAGAGGATCCAATGGTTTAGTTTCTTGGGAAAACTAGGACTATACATAACAATTACATCATTAAGCATAAACATTTATTTAATTCCTTCGTCTCTAGCTTCTTATTGTCACTTGAATCATCCTTAGCACATGTAGTCATGAGAGGATATACATCAAAATGGGCGAGATAAAAGCATATTAAGAGGATATATAAGAATAATATAACAATGGGTGAGTATAACCATAACATAGGCAAAGGATCATGAACATGAGGGGAAGCATTAATAAGAGGCTTTAAATGTGGCAATGCATAAAAATGAAACATCATGTCTTAGTGGTTAACTAACACACATACTTGTGAACAAAGATAGAATCTTTTTCAAACATAATTTCACATTAACTCATGAGATTCGTCACTTTACCCAATGCATTGGAGTAATGTATAATTTCGGGCCCACCCGTCACATTGAAACATTCATATTGTGTTATATAATTCTTAGCACACCCTTCACATCAAAAGATTATCATTTATCATGCATGCCACAATGAACATATATCAAAAAATGAAAATAACTAAACCATGAAATGTAATGGGTTTTATCTCTCAATAATGCATTCATAAACATTGAGTTCTCAAAATTAAGTGGGAAGGATATACTTGATATGATAGCCATCAACCTTGAGTGAGAAGTAAAAGGCATGTTTTTGAAAGAAGAGTTCTTTTGGAAAACTATTGTCTGACATAAGCATCGGTAGAAAAAATGAATATCCCAAAAAAGGTAAGATAATGATGAAAAATGTATTTTTAAGGAGTTACAATTCCAAATATGGAGTGAAATAAGGAGAACCCGAAGAAAGAAAATTGGGTTCGAGATTTTCCCCTTACTTTATATCCGAACACTTCCTCCCCTTTAATTTCCTCTATAACCACATTATATTAATTAATTAACAATTCTAGATCCTTTTTTACATTAATATGGTTAATTATTTTTTCATTAATTTATTTTATATGCCTTTGGATTAGTTGTAGTGTTTAATTATAGAATGTTTGTTTTTATGGTTTTTCTTGAGCGGTTCACTTATATTCATAAATTGATGTTCAAGTTGAACATGGGTAAATATCAAGAACTGATATTAAATTTTATTAATTATCTTGATATATTTTGAATGATATTATAATTGATTGTATTATATAACATGTGGATGAACCATTAGATAATAATTAAATGATGATAGTTTGAGTTAATTTGGGCGGTTTTTCAGCCACAACAAACTTGTTTTTTTAAATCATTTAGTAATATGTACACAGGTTAGTTAAAGAAATATAAATAGGAAATAATACATATAAAATATTATTTTTCAACCATAAAAATGGTTCCATGTATATATCTGAAAGTAGAAATGGAAAAGGAAAAAATGTTGTTTTTGAAGGTGATAGATTAACACCTCACGTACAACTTTTTCTTTTATAAAATAAAAGAAAGAGGGGAATGGGGTTGAATATTATAATATCTCATTAGTATCATAAAATTACATTATATTTATGATACTAGATTTACCATACCATTTGGATTAATATAGGTGGGGAGATAATAAGAAAAGAACATGAAATTGAAAGGAAATTAAAGGAAAGAGGAAGGGAAATTACCTCTTGAATCCTCCTCTTAAGATCCTCCTTAGAGGACCTTGTCTTGGTCGTTTGATGATACCAGAAGCTCTTAGACGTGGGGAAGGGGATGGGGAGGATTCTTGGGTGGAGTTTAAACAAGGATTGAATCTTGAGAGGTGTGAGGAAATGATGGTGTGAAAGGTGGTATTTATAGTAGAGGGAAGAGGGGATTTGTCAATATAAAATTCATTAATTTATTATTTCCCCACAAGAAAAGGAATAATGAGTCTTCCATGACCAATAATAATAATTTTATCATGTGAAATCGAACCAATTGGGCTTATATATGTAGAAAGTCATGCAGGACTCTATAATAAGCTTATTTTGTAAATTATAGTATTTCACTATTCATCAAGAATTCAAGTATTTCAGAAAAATCTCAAAAACTCACCCCAACCATTTTTCGACGTGTAGAATCCAAAAAGGTAGTCCATTTTATCAAAATAAGTTTATAATTATTATTATTTTAATATTTAATTACAATCATAATTTATTATCAAAAACCAGTTTTAAAACATTCATTTACTTATTCAAAAATATAGATATATCATACTTTCAACTTGAATATTATTTATATACTATCATAATGAAGGTTACTATTCATTAGGATATATCACTATTTGTACGGGTATGTTACTATTCATAAGGGTAGATTGCTATTCACCAAAAATAAGTTATTATTATTGGACTCCAAATAAATTACTCATAGCAATCGGGTATGTCAGATTTTCGAAATTCCAAACACAAAAGTGAAAAACTTATGTTTAAATGTTACTTAGCACTTATTAGTTTATTATGTTGTGTTTTCATGTGATATTATGACATATTTATAAGAAGGTAATTTCCATTGAAAAAATATTGGGTCATTACAATAGAAATATGATTGGAAGTCTTAAACACTTAATTGTTAGTAGACCTAACATTATGTTTAGACTGTGTATGTGTGGTAATTTTCAAGAAAACCCTTATGATCCACATTAATTTTCTGTAAAAAAAAATTTCAAATACCTCTAAGATAAGCCAAATTATGGATTTTTCTACCCAAGTGAAAAAGTATTTCATTTATTGAGGTATCTAGATATTTATTTTGGTGGTTTCAAGTTAGATAGAGAACGAACATCTAGAACTTTTAATATTTTGGGAAGTCTTTACTATCTTTGGGTATTAAAAATCCAAATTTGGTTTGACTATCTACTACTGAAGCAGAATACATATCTTTATGTAGTTTTTGTGCAAAAAAAATTTTTATGAAAAACAATCTACTAGACTATGGATAAAAATTTATAAACCTCCCAATAAATTGTGACAAAAATAGTTAAATAAATATTTCCATAACCTTATGTGTCACTATAGAACTAGGAATATTGATGTATGACATCAATTTTTGAAATATCATTTTCAAAAGGGTCATATAACACTTTAATGCATTGGAACTAAACATAATATTACAGTTATTTTCACTAATCTATTGAATTTTGAATGATTAAACTACATCAAACATGAATTAGTAATGAAAAATTTGGGTTAATATTTAATTTTGGTAACCCACCATTGGAAATTAGCTACCGTTGTAAATTACCCACTGTTGGAAACTAATGACCATTGGAAATTAAATTCCATTTGAATTGACTCATAAATGCTAATTTTTATTTTCAAGATAAATTTTCTATTCTACTTTAATATATTTATTTTATTTTATTTTCTGATTTTGAAATTCGTAAATGATATAAATCAGGTCTTTATTTTAAAATCAATACACTCGCTAATTCAATCCAATTTTCTTTTGAAACTTCTTTACAACAATTTCGCTCCTAAATTTTAGCCTTCCTTCATCCTCACCTAAAAATTCACTCCATTTAAATGGATAGAGTAAAGAAAAAATGTTTAGTTTTCTCCTATAGAGTTGAGACCTTTGAAGAAGTGTAAAGAAAAATCAATCATATTTATTTTAAAGACCCAAAAATTCAAGGGAATTTTTTTTTATTTTCATTGGGATTTTTACAAGAATGCAGCTTCGGACGACACCTGATTCTGAGGCCCGGTGTGCCCGGAATCATTTTCCAAAGTTTAGCTCGGGTGCGTTCAGTGAACGAACGAGTAGGTTTTCCTAAATTTTGAACCGGTGCTCGGAATTGAATTCTGAGGGCACCGATGTAATTGCAACACTAATAATTGCTTAAGACCACCTTTTTCGGAGTTGCATTTGATCGGGTGAGTTTATTAATTAATTGGGTTAACTAAAGAATAAAATAAAATATTGTACTACAGTTTTTATTTTTATTCTAAGTAGTGTTAACCTAGACATGGTGGTTGGAGTGGGACCCACTGATATCCTAACTCCTAGGTGGGATATTAGTGAGGTGGGGCCCACATGAGCCCCACCCCCCTTTATTTTCCTTTTTACCTCCCACGTGTATTTAATTATGTTACTCACCCGCACCCCCCTTTTATTAAATGCCAAGTCAACTTTTGCGTTTAATTGGATTATTAAACGCCTCATTAATTGGTCAACGCTCGATAATTAAATTGTGATTTAATTTTGAATTTCAAAAACCGGTGGCATGAGTAATAAAATAAGTCAACACCTTATTTTATTATTTTTGTTTCATTGTGCGAGAGGGATTGGGAGAGGAATTAATCAAAGCCTTGAATCTTCATCTTCTTCGTTGGAGAACGCGAAGAATAACGAAGAACTCCGGCCTCCGATGGAAGACAACGAAGAACGCTAGTTTCCCAGAGATCGACGACGCGACGCCGTGTATAGCGTCGCCGAAGATCCTCCTTCCGCGCCATCGTCTTCCACGACGTCCCTTCCCCACGACGTACCTTCTTTCAACAACGCTTGAGGTAGGGGTTAATTTTTGTTTTCCAATGAATTTTTTCCTTTTCCGTTCATCGACTTCTATTTGGGCCGCCTATTATCGTAATAACGGGGGGAGGTCGGACTGCATGAACACGGCTTACCCTCCTCCCCCTTTGATGATTGTGTTTTTTGCGGTTCGAAAGAAGTCGGCGCGGTGAAATGGCACCGCGTGGAAACGTGGGGAAATGTGGCGAAGATGCGTGGCGACGGCGCACCGCGCCGTTAGGCCAAATGAACCCGCGGCCGGAGTCGGGCCACAGTGAATGGTCACGGCGCCGCCGCGCCACGCCAAAGAACCACGAATACATTGTGGCAGGAGCGGGGCCGCAGTGGAGTGGCACGGCGCCGGCGCGCTGCGCTGGTCGGACAAGGCCACGGCTCGAAGGAGCGGTAGTGCAAGGTCGAGCGGCCAGAACCACCTGTCGCCGGCACCTCGGAGGGGCGGGACCCTGGCGGTCCCGCTGCAGCAGCACCAGCTTGCCGGACTGGGTCAGCCGACTTCCAAGAAACTGGGGGACGTAACCCCCAGCTGGCCGAAGGAGTGGCCCCCCACATGGGGGCCGCGGTTTCTCAATCAGGGGGGCAACGTGCGCCCCCGCCTCTTCCGCTCAGCTCGGCGCTGGCCGAGCTGGCCACGCGGGCCGCGCGAGCGCGCTAGGCCACCGGCCGCCCAGGCCGGGCCGGGCCACCTACGCTGGGCTAGGATTAACCCTAATGGGCTAGACCTAGACCCAGTTCGGGTCGACCCGGTTTGGACCGACCCAGGGGGTCTCGGGCCGGGTCGATTCGGGCCCAAAACCCCCTAAAACCGGAAAGGTTCGTTCTTTTTCCCATATCATGGGATACAGACCTCGGATCGACACACCATCAGTTGCGATGCGATCCTTGGATCGATACGGTCGTTTTGGTATATTAAACTCAAGGTTTTGGAGAACTTTGGGTATGGCCGGGTTGGTTCGAACACGAAACCAACCGGGCCATCGAAGCGGAAACACTTATAACATGAGCTCCGGACGTCCGATTGACGTTCCGTCAACTTTTTTGGATTCCTCTAAGTGAGACGGACCTTTTGGCTTACTTCTCTCGAGGTTTGGACGTTGTTGGAGTGAAGTCGGGTTGGTTTTTGACTTAAAAATCAACCGGACCCCTGGAAAGAAAAGGCCAATAACTCTCAGACCGGGCGTCCGATTGACGCGCCGTTTTTCATGTTGAGTTCATCTTGTCGAAACGGAACTTTGAGATACATAAACTTTGGACAACGTGTCAGTTGATGTATCAACCCCTTGGCTCGTGGAGCGGACCTTCCCTGAAACGAGCATGATGTGTGCGGGAACCCTAGAGCTAGCTGCGACTACGACTGTGAAGACTGCACTGAAATCCTATGTGGGTTCGGCAGTGATGAAGATCGTACTGAAATCCTCCATGGGTTCGACGGTGATGAAGACTACACTTAAATCCTATGTGGGTTCGGCACCGACGAAGACCGTACTGAAATCCTCCGTGGGTTCGACGGTGATGAAGACTGCACTGAAATCCTATGTGGGTTCGGCAGCGAAGAAGATCGTACTGAAATCCTTCATGGGTTCAATGGTAATGAAGACTGCACTGAAATCCTATGTGGGTTCGGCAGTGATGAAGACCGTACTGAAATCCTTCGTGGGTTTGGCAGCAATGAAGACTGCACTGAAATCCGTTGTGGGTTTGGCAGCTTGGCTGGTTTAGTATCCTACGTGGGTCCCAGCATAGATGAATCAGTGGCTATATCTGATCATATCTATCACCTTACGAAGAAGTATACCTGTGTGAGATGAGTCTTGACTTCAATCAATATCTTCGATATGATTGACTTACTATTCTGTGTGGATTGGGTTGTACTATCCTATGTGGACATGATCGAATTTAGGCTTGGATGTTGGAGCTGAACTGGAATTGATGACTTAGGTATATGTATGGTCATATATCTTAGTAGTGTTTGATGTTACTTCATGATTGTATCTTTCCTTTTTGGATTATCCTATGTGGATTCTGGGAGACATTCGGGGGTCTCGGGGTCCCTACTGAGTAGGGCATACTCACCCCTGCACGGGCTATACCCGCACTACATTGTGTTGGATGCAGACGATGGACAACGTTGATCATGGTTGAGGCTTGTGAAGCAGGTCGGTACCTGGAGGTGGACCACTGGGTGGGACGTACACGGAACGGACGGCTTGACCTGATGAGCTAAAGAGGCTATCTGTACCCACCCTTCAGTTGGGACTTCTAGTGGACGGCTCGACGTTGCTTCTTTACTTTTAGTTGATGTACTTCTTTTCAGTTGTACTTTACTTTCAGTTTGGGTTTGTATTCTTGCCCACTTACTTTTCCGCACTACATTTTGTACCCAGTTTTACTTAGTGTTTACTTCTGCATTCTTACTCTGTGTTGTTTGTTTAATTTATAAAGGCAATGCCTTCCCCTTTGTCGGGATTTACGCCTTGGTGCTAGTCGCCAGCCCCTGGCCTATGGGAGGTGGGCTTGGGGTAGTCACGGCATGGGTCCCGAGGACGAGTCGTGAAAAATTGGTATCAGAGGAGTTCGGTTCTACCGCAGAACTCATGACTCTGATCTTTCTTCTAGGTGAAGAAATAGTGTAAAGGGTATTGAATGTGGTTATCAATCCAGGGATTCCAGTGTTGGTGCGGCGCCTAACGTATCCATACACCAGGTCCCTGACTTCTGATTTCGGACTCAATGCACGAAAACATTGATTTCATGTGTGTTTCATAAGTTTCATTTGTGATTACTTTGTGTCAGCTCATCAGGTATACTGTCTGACCATGGGCCACCTGTTCCTTTTCAGGATGGCCCCACGACAGCAGACATCTAGGGTTCTGAGCGTTGTGCGAGACGACAGCCCACCAAGCGATGAGGCCTCGGTGCAGGGCCCTTTGACGGTGGAGGCACCGGCGGTACCTCTACCCGCTGATCCACCGATGCTACCATCCCCAGCTTCTGATAGTGCAAGTCACCTTATTGTGCTGCACGAGTTTCAGCATCAGAGATCGCCCAGGTTCCGCGGGGAGACGGAACCTCAGGCAGTCGAGGATTGGATGGAAGCGGTTGTGAGAGTTTTCAGGTTAGTGGGGACACCCGCTGACCTCATGGTGATTCTCGCAGCGAGCCTCCTACACGCGGCAGCAGGCAAATGGTGGAGCTTGTTGCTCCAGGTGCACGACGAGGCATCACTCCTCTGGATGGACTTTGGGTGCCTCTTTTGCTCAGAGTTCCCCCAGCCACCCTCCATGTGGTGGGCATCCAGGAGCTTCCACAGCTGCGGCAGGGAAGCATGACGGTCGCCCAGTACTCGACAAGATATACCGACCTCTCACGCTATTCGACAGACATTGTACGAGACCCATTCTTCTAGGCCAGGACCTTCGAGCAGGGACTGAGGCATGAGATCAGGGAATCAATGATCTCCCTCAGCATTCCGACATAGGCAGGAGTGCTGGAGAGAGCTCTTCTCATAGAGAGCTTTCTTTCCGAGCCTATGCCAGCAGCGAGACCTAACTTAGGGTGGCACGTAGCAGAGTCGTCTACAAATGGTAGTCGACGGATGTCATAGGGATCCAGGCGGACCGGACCATCAGGCAGACGACCTGAGGACACTAGCTCAGGGGTGCGGGGCAAAGGGAACAGAGCCAACCTTCCGAGGAGCAGGAAGTGCTACGCAAGCGACGGGTAGGGCCACATGGCTCGTGACTGCCCGACCCGCCGTGCAGAGGAGCATCAAATGGTTGAGGGGCCACCCAGGTAGAGGTCGAGGGTCGACCATGGCGGTCCTCCAAGAGAAAGCCAACGAGGTAGGGGAGCTGGCCGAGCAGCAGGTGGAAGGCGGCGCTTTGAGGCTTTACCACCACCACCACCAGGAGGTCCACCCCGACCACAGGGAGCTGTCGGGAAGAGATAGGCTCAGCTTCAGGCAGCAGAGGCCTATGACCACAGTGCGCCAGAGATGATTCGAGGTACTATCTGTGTCTACTCCACCCTTTCTGCAGTTCTTATAGACACAAGAGCGGGTCATTCTTTTATTTTCGCTGCCCTTGTTCACAGCTCGGAGATTCCGACAGAGTCGTTGGCTCGATCCTTACGGCTAGAGACTCCTACGGGAGCAGACACAACGATTACGCACTGGTGCCGGTAGTGTGAGCTTACTCTAAGAGGAGAGAGCTTCGGCTGGGATCTTCTTGTATCAGCATCGAGGCCTTACGACTTCGTCTTTGTCATGGATTGGTTATCTACAGTCAATGCTCAGATCGACTGTTTTTGGCACAAGGTTCGGTTTGTTTGCACATATGGGAGCAGGTTCACCATCATCGGCGAGAAGAGAGCCTTTGCAGCACATGATGGACTCACGCAGAGGAGAGGACAGCCCATCACTCATCAGTTGGCAAGACTCGTCATAGGAGTAAGTAAAGTACAGAGTCCTAGTTTTCCTATAGTGGTGGATCAGTATGCGGACGTTTTCCCTGACGACATTTCGGGAATCCCTCCTCGCTAAGAGGTAGACTTTTATATTGACTTGTACCCCGGGACAGCCCCGATATCCACTCCAGCAAATCGGATGGCTCCTACTGAGATTTGAGAGCTATAGGTACAGCTGGAGGACATGCATAGCAAGGGATTCATCCGACCCAGTGTTTCACCCCGGGCTTCCCCGATATTGTTCGCCAAGAAGGCGGACGGGAGCTTGCGACTGTGTGTCAACTATTGTTGCCTGAACTAGGTGACCGTGAGGAACAAGTATCCGCTATCGAGGATTGACAACCTCTTCGATCAGCTCAAGGGAGTACGGTGGTTCTCAAAGATAGACCTTAGATCAGGCTATCATCAGCTTAGAGTTCGAGACGAGGACGTGCAGAAGACGGCCTTCATATGTCGGTATGGCCACTATGAGTTCTTGGTTATTCCTTTCGGTAAAACCAATGCTCCAACAGTGTTCATGGGTCTCAGGAATACGATCTTTCAGCTATACCTCGATTGATTTGTTGTGGTCTTCATCGACAACATATTGATATACTCAACCACTGAGGAGAAGCACACCTACCACTGGTGGGTTGTACTAGACACACTCTGAGAGCACCAGCTTTATGGAAAGCTCTCGAAGTGTCAGTTCTGGTTATGTGAGGTCCACTTCTTGGGACACTTCATCTCTGAGGTGGGAGTTTTGGTGGATCCTGTGAAGATTGAGGTAGTGCTAGCATGGGAGCCACCCAGAAGCGTGACGGAGGTGCGGAGTTTCTTGGGGATAGCTAGGTACTACCGGAGATTTGTGCCAGACTTTTCCAGAGTTGTGGAACCACTCGAAACTTTGAAGAAGAAGGGGAAACCCTTCGTGTGGTCAGACAAATATCATCAGAGCTTCCAGGAGCTGAGACAGAGATTGATCAGTGTGCCTATATTGAGGGTACCGGAGGAGGGATTAGGGTACGTAGTCTACTGCAATGCATCAAGGTCCAGACTCGGATGTGTCTTGATGCAGGAGTGGGCCTTGATCTCCTATGGATCACGTCAGTTGAGGCAGCATGAGCATAACTATGCTACCCATGACCTGGAGTTAGAAGCAGTGGACTTCGCTCTGAAGATGTGGCGACACTATCTGATGGGAGAGCGCTTTATAGTCTACTCTGACCACCATAGTCTCAAGTACATCTTCTCGCAGAAGGACCTGAATCTGAGATAGCAGAGATGGCTTGAGTTCCTCCAGGATTATGACTTTGAGATAGTCTATACTCCTAGAAAGGGGAACATAGTAGCTGATGTCCTCGGCAGGAGGACGGGCATTCAGATACTCGGTGAGGCGACGGAGCAGGTAGTCGCTTGGTAGATATCATTCGTGGATAGAGATGGAGCAGCCTTTCTTCTGCCACTCATAGTCACTCCTCCACTACTACATCGGGTCAGAGAGGAACAGTGTGGGGATGCTGACTGTGAGACGCGGCGTGCACAGATATCCTCAGGATAGAAACCTGATGGATTCTCTGTAGGAGGAGATCATGTTGTCCTTTTCAGAGGACGTACCATGGTACCAGTTGCTTTACAAAAGGAGGTGCTAATTGAGTTTCACACTTCCCCTTTAGCGGTACATCCAGGAGTGGCGATGATGTACCAGGATCTCAGACGATAGCACTGGTGGTCGGGTATGAAGAAGGTTGTGGCAGAGTTCGTTTCTTGATGTCTCACCTGGCAGCAAGTGAAGGCAGAGTACCAGGTACCAGTAGGCTTGGTACAACCCTTGGAGGTCCCGTAGTGGAAGTGGGACGGCATATCTACGGATTCCATTACTGGACTTCTACGTACCTCCAGAGGTCACGAATACATTTTTGTGATTGTCGACCGACTCACCAAGTTGGCTCACTTCTTACCCATCAGAGAGTGGGGCTTAGTGGAGATCTTGGGATGCCTCTACATTTAGGAGAACATACCGCTTCATGGTGTTCCATCATCTATCGTCCCTGATCGAGATGCTCGCGTTACTTCCCAGCATTAGAAGGGGTTATAGGAGGTATTTGGGACGCAACTACGTCCGAGCACCGCATTTCACTCTCAGACGGTTGTTTAGATGGAGCGGACCATTCAGACTCTCGAGGACATGCTCCGTGCATGTGTCCTCGAATTTGGTCACAGCTGGGAGGACCATCGACCCTTGGTGGAGTTCACGTACAACAAAAGCTACCACTCCACCATCGGGATGGCACCATACGAGGCATTGTACGGCTGACCTTGCAGATCACCTTTGTTCTAGACAGATCCTGGGGAGTCAGCACTTGTGGGACCTGAGATGGTCCAGGCTACAACAGAGAAGTTGCAGGTCATCCAGGAGTGGATGAGGACAGCTCAGAGCCGGCAGAAGTCTTAAGCTGACAGGAGGTGGAGGCCACTGGAGTTCGAGGATGGAAACCAAGTTTTCTTGTGGTTCTCACCTCGACATGGATTATAGAGATTTGGCTGGGGCGGCATGTTATCTCCTTGATTCATCGGACCGTTCCAGGTTCTCAGCAGGATAGGCGATGTGGCTTATCGCCTGGATCTACCAACTCATTTGCACCGGGTGCACAGCGTCTTCCACGTATCTCAGCTGAGGAGATACGTGCATGACCCAACACATATCATCGACCATGGGGAGTTGGACATTGACGATGGGGTGTCTTTTGCGGAGGTCCCGGTGGAGATCGAGGATTGACAGGAGCGGGTCCTACTTGGACGGTTGATACTTCTAGTGCGCATCAGATGGCAGCACGGGAACCTCCAGGAGAGCACTTGGGAGTGGGAGGCTCAGATGCGTGCACGGTACCCACATTTGTTCCCCTAGTTTATGATGTATCTTTACGGGTACGTAAAGTCCTGAGGTGTGAGTAATGTAAACACCCGTAAAATTCAATGGAATTTTTTTTAATTTTATTTGGGATTTTTACAAGAATGTAGTTTCTAACGGTGCCTGATTTCGAGGCCCGGTGTACCATGAATCATTTTCCAATGTTTAGCTCAGGTACGTTCAGTGAACGAACGAGTGGGTTTTCCTAACATTTGTACCGGTGCTCAGAATTGAATTCTGATGGCACCGATGGAATCGCAGCGCCGTTAATTGCTTAAGAATACCTTTTTCGGAGTTGCGTTTGCTTGGGTGAGTTTATTAATTAATTGGGATAACTAAAGAATAAAATAAAATATTGTGTTATAGATTTTATTTTTATTCTAAGTAGTGTTAACCTAGGCGTTGTGGTTGGAGTGGGACCCACAGATATCCTAACTCCTAGGTAGGATATTAGTGAGGTGGGGCCCACAAGAGCCCCACCCCCTTTATTTTCCTTTTTACCTCCCACGTGCATTTAATTATGTAACTCACCTGCACCCCCCTTTTCTTAAATGCCAAGTCAACTCTTGCATTTAATTGGATTATTAAACGCCTCATTAATTGGTCAACGCTCGATAATTAAATCGTGATTTAATTTTGAATTTCTAAAAAAGATGGCATGAGTAATAAAAAAATGCAATGCCTTATTTTATTAGTGTTGAATCGTTGTGCGAGAGGGATTGGGAGAGGAATTACCCAAATCTGTGAATATTCATCTTCTTTTTTAGAGAACGTGACGAACGACGAAGAACGCTGACCTCCGACAGAAGATGACGAAGAACGCTAGTTTCCCGTAGATCGACGATGCGACACCGTGTACCACGATGCCGACGATCCTCCTTCCGCGACACCGTCTTCCGCGACGTCCCTTCCTCGCAACGAACCTTCGTTCAACAACGCTTGAGGTAGGGGTTAATTGTTTTTGCCCTTGAATTTTTTCCTTTTCTGTTCATCGACTTCTATTTGGGCCGCCTATTATCGTAATAACAGGAGGAGGTCAGACCGCACGAACATGGCCGACCCTCCTCCCCCTTTGATAATTGTGTTTTTTGCGGTTCGAAAGAAGGCAGCGTGGTGCAACGGCACCGTGTAGAAACATGGGGAAATGTGGCGAAGATGCGCGGCGCCGTCGCACCGCGCCGTTGAGGCCAAACGAACCCGCGGCCGGAGTCAGGACGCTGCGAAGGGGCGCGGCTCCATCGAGCCGTGCTAGAGAACTATGTAGACACCGCGGCCGGAGCGGGGTTTCGGCGGACGGGCACGACGCCGTTGCGCCGCGCCGGTCGGACAAGGCAGTGGTGGTGTAAGTCCGGGCGGTCGGAACCGCCGGCCGCCAGCACCTCGGAGGGGCGGGACCCCGGCGGTCCCGTGGCAGCAGCATCGCCCGGCCGGACCGGTCCGGCCGGCTTCCAAGAAACCGGGGGTCGTAACGCCTGGCTGGCCGAAGGAGCGGCCCCCCACGTGGGGGCCGCGGTTTCTCAATCAGGGGGGCAGCGCGCCCCCCTGTTCCGCTCAGCTCGGCACTGGACGAGCTGGCCACGCGGGCCGCACGAGCGTGCCAGACCACCAGCCGCCAAGGCCGGGCCGGGCCACCCAGGCCGGGTTGGGCCGCTCCCTAATGGGCCGGACCTGGACCCGGTTCGGGTCGACTCGGTTCGTACCGACCCATGGGGTCTCGGGCCGGGTCGGTCTCGAGCCCAAAACCCCCTAAAACCAGACAGCTTCGTTCTTTTGCCTATATCATGGGCTACGAACCTCTGATCTACGTACAGTCAGTTGAGATATGATCCTTGGATCAAGACGGTCGTTTTGGTATATTACACTCAAGGTTCCTGATAACTTTGGGTATGTCTGGGTTGGTTCGAACACGAAACCAACCAGGCCCTCGGTGCAGAAACGATTATAACTTGATTTCCGAAAGTCCAATTGACGTGCCATCAACTTTTTTGGATTCTTCTTAGTGAGCCAGACCTTTTGCCTTACTCTGCTCGAGTTTTGGCTGCAGTTGGAGTGCGTTCGGGTTGGTTTTTGACTTAAAAACCAACCGGGCCCCTGGAACGAAAAGGCCAATAACTCTTAGACCGGGCGTCCGATTGACGCGCCGTCTGTCACGTTGAGTTCCTCTTGTCGAGACGGAACTTTGAGATACATCAACTCCTGAATACGTGTCAGTTGATGTATCGACCCCTTGGCTCATGGAGCGGACCCTCTAGGAAATGAGCACGCTGTGTCCAGGAACCCTAGAGCTGGCCGCGACTGCGACTGTGAAGACTGCACTGAAATCCTATGTGGGTTCGGCAGCGATGAAGACCATACTGAAATCCTCCGTGGGATCAACGATGATGAAGACTGCACTGAAATCCTATGTGGGTTCGGCAGCGATGAAGACTGTACTGAAATCCAACGTGGGTTCGACGGTGATGAACACTGCACTGAAATCCTATGTGGGTTCAGTAGCAATGAAGACCGTACTGAAATCCTCCGTGGGTTCGACGGCAATGAAGACTGCACTGAAATCCTATGTGGGTTCGGCAGCGATGAAGACCGTACTGAAATCCTTTGTGGGTTCTGCGGCAATAAAGACTCTACTAAAATCCTTTGTGGGTTCGGCAGCTTGGCTGGTTTAGTATCCTATGTGGGTCCCAGCATAGATGAATCAGTGGCTATATCTGATCATCTCTATCACCTTATGAAGAAGTATACCTGTGTGAGCTGAGTCTTGACTTCAATCAATATCTTCGATATGATTGACTTACTATTATGTGTGGATTGGTTTTTATTATCCTGTGTGGACTTAATCAAATTTGGGCTCGGATGTTGGAGCCGAACTGGAATTGATGACTTAGGTATATGTATGGGCATATACCTAAGTACTGTTGGATGTTACTATGTGATTGTATCTTTCCTTTTTGGATTATCCTTTGTGGATTCTGGGAGACCTTCGGGGGTCTCGGGGTCCCTATTGAGTAGCGTATACTCACCCATGTACGGGCTATGCCCGCACTACGTTGTGTTGGATGCAGACGACGGGAATCGCTGATCGTGGTTGAGGCTTGTGGAGCAAGTCGGTACCTGGAGGTGGACCACTGGGTGGAACATACACAGAGCAAACGGCTGGACCCGAGGAGCTGAGGAGGATATCTGTACCCACCCTTCAGGTGGGACTTCCAGTGTATGTCTCGACCTTGCAGCTTTACTTTCAGTTGTTTTACTTCTTTTCAGTTTTACTTTACTTTCAGTTTGGGTTTGTATTCTAGCCCACTTACTTTTCCGCACTACTTTTTTTACCCAGTTTTACTTAGTGTTTACTTCTGCTTGCTTACTCTGTGGTGTTTGTCTACATTATAAAGGAAATTCCTTCCCCTTTGTTGGGATTTATGCCTTGGTTCTAGTCGCCAGCCCCTGGCCTATGGGAGGCGGGCTTGGTGTAGTCACGGCACGGGTCCCGAGGACAGGTCGTGACATTTATAGTGAATTTTCATAACCTACAACTCATGAATTATACAATAGTTTCTGGGTAGTCAGTAAATTCCAAATGGTTTATGTCTTGAAAAACAATGGTGTTTGAAGTGATCTTGGACAAGGGATGGATAGTATGGTTATCTTATAGTGAGAGACCGTTCTATCCTTGGTTGGTTCGCCAGTTTTATGAATGTATTGATTTTAGTTTTTTGGAAAACAAATATTGGAATAAATGCATAATAGATGGACAAAAGGAAGTCTTTTCATTGAAACAATTGGAAATGTCTATTAAAGTACCTCATAAAAGAGTTTAAAATGACTATGAAGGGTAAATTCCCAATGAAAATGATTCTCTTGTATTTGAGAATTCCTTGGAAGAGATGAGAGGAGATAAAACATCTTGAGACAAGCTAAAATGAATTGGATGGTGAGTAATGATTTCTATTTAAGTTTATAAAGAACATGTTATACCCTAGAAAATGAAACTTCAACACTATAATATATCAAGATATATGTCTTAAATACATTATGAAGCGATGATAAAAAATAAATTTGCATAGGTATTTTATGGTGCATATGACTGAGATGTGCAAGAGATCATCCAAGTAAAATTACCTTATCTATCCTAATATTTGTTCAACCATGCTTGAGGATAAGAAATTAGTGGATGATGATGATGTATCTGACGTAAAGTGTAGAGGTTTTCTCTTGACCAATGTTATCTGTAAAAGAGTGATGGTAAATTAGAACCCATTATTGAGGAAATGGGATGTTTCTGATAAAATCTATAAGGATTTTAATCTTAAGAACCAACCTTCTAGAACCATGATTCTTGTTGATCATACCTTAGATACAGAAGAGGTATGCAGTACTCAGTTGGAGATCAAGAAGAAGATGATATTATTTCACATGGTGATCATGAGGAGTTCATAGTTGAGGAGGTTAGTGACCTTGAAATACCAAAGATCCCAGTGGTCTCTTTTAGTATAACATGTATACCATGATATCTACCTTCTAGAGAAATTATTTTTAGTTAAAAAGATTATTATGATGAGGAAACATATGTTTTAGGAGAATACAAATTTAGCAGTTCTTCTTCCAAATATTCTAATAATTTTTTGAATTCCCTTGATAAATAAAGTTATTAAATTGGAAATGATGAAAGTAGTGGTGATAAATATGAGGTATATGATTATAATGACGGTATTGATGATTGTTATGATTATAATTGTCCATATGATCCGGAGATGATACAGACACATCATCATTCTACAGTTATATCTATTACTCCTTTATTTGAGGAGATACCTATTTTTTAAAAGATTTTGATGAGGATGCAATTGATATAGATCAGATAATTGAATTTGTTGAGGGGGTGTAAAACCATAGTTTTTTTATCCATCGAGTTAACCATACAGATAGTAAACCTATTGATCCTATTTTATTCTCTTATAATATATTGGTTGTCACAAATTTTGATGAATGGGAATGATTCCTAAGGTATGTAAGACTTGGATTAGACTTTTTAAACTTAGAAGGCGATGAGATAAGTCGACCAAAGAATAGTGTACCTGCTACCCTAGTTTGTGTTGATTCATATTTTAGGAGATCCATGGTTTTGAATTTTGATTTTATAGGATAGATTTAGATATTTTATTGAGATTTTACTACCATACATTAGAAGAGTAGATTCTGCTGTGCCGAATGATATGAGATAAGTTGCACCATTTCCTGAAACTATTATTTCACCTTTTCCTCTTTACACTATTTCTTAAGCTAATATAGATTCTTTCATATAGATGTTTCTTTCTAACATAGGTAGGATTCTAGGGAACTAGACACCTCTAGTCACACAGTTGAGTATATAGGATTTTAACACTTATTTGAGTTAGTGGTATGCCATATATATATATAAATGATTCATCATATTCAAGAGTTTTTTACTAAGAATATTTGGTTAGCCAATGAGATGTAGATCTTAAGGGCGATGATGGAGGATACTCATACTAATTTTTCTTCTAGTTTGGCTGCTTTGTTGGAGAGGTTAGAGAATATACCTTTAATAGCCTCTACTTATAGTGATAAAACTACCTCTTCCTTTTATATGCAGTTGAGTGGATCAATTGTAATGGAGGAGCTACAAGATATTCTTGGTGATATTCTTACAACCACTCAAGAAAATTTGAGGGAGACATGATAGAAAAATTCTCATGTTTATAATATAGAGATGGAATGTTTGAATGATGCCCAGAATATTAGGGAACACAAGTCAAAGGCTATAAAATATTACCTATCCTAACTTTATATCATGCATGAATTTAACTCTCACTCCAATTTTCTCACTAAGAACCTTTAGTTTCTACTAGTTACTAGATTTTTTAAAGAACATGTCACTCAATTGAAGGATATGACACCTGTGCATTAGTTTTTTATGGAGGAAAAGTGTTCCCCCCCCCTCGGTTTTTGGTATGTAACCATTTCTTGACACTTTTAATGGTTATAATGTTAAGGGTGACATATGGGAGAGTCGTGAGAACTTGGAATGATGTTTTGAGGTAAAGGTGAAGTCGCACGGGAGGCGCACATTTTGTCTAAACCCTGCAGCCAAACCCTGTGCAGTGGGTCTTAGAGGCAGTGGCTTCCACACGGTCGGCACACGGTTTGTATAACTGTGCAGCCAAACCATGCGAGAAGGGTGGCCGAGGCAGTAGCTAATGCATGGTTATCACACGGTTTGTCAAACCGTGCAAACTAACCATCAGACAACTTAAACGAGATCCTATAAATGTGGATCTCACACATTTTTTCCTCTAAGTGGCTCGTTTAAGCTCCTAAGTGGCCCTAACTCAGGATTTTGGTTCTCCTAAGGTCAAAGAGGGTTCTCCCGTTGTTCTGGAGGTGATTTGAAGGCTTCTCTTGGCGAATAAAAGCTGGATTCTTGAGGTACATGATCGTTCTTATTTGATTTCTCGGATCTACTTATATATACTTCTCCTCTTCTCTCAATTTTTTAGATCTATGCCCGTTATGGGTAGATCTATGTGTGTGGATGCCAAACATGATGAGTTTTGGTCTTTTTTGCATTAGGAGAAGATATCTAAGGAGTTTCCTTGGTGAAATGGAAAGTTTTTCTTTTGTGTTCTCCATTTTTTAGGGTTTTCGTCAAAACCATTGAGGTAGGTGGCTTCACTCTTGAATCATCTTTCTCAGAACTTGAAGGCTTAGTTCAATTTGATTTAATTTCTTGGTTTAGATTGTGAAATTGTGGTTCAAATCATGTTATAAATATTCTTTAGTGATGATTTATGGGTTTGATGGAATTGTGGAAATTAAAAGATTGGTTTGTGCCCAGTGTTTTGGTTTCTGAATTATAATATAGTGATTGTAAAATATGGCATTGCTGGAGTTGGAAAATGGTTTTTCTGCTTGAAAGGAATGGTTTTCAATAAACGTTTTGATGCTTTATTGAATGGTTTTGAATACAATTGGTTTTGGGTATCGATTTTCATGGGTTGTGGTGTGTGTTCATATGCATTGGGATGGATAAGGGTGAGAAGTACCCCCATTAAAACGTTGGATGGATAGGGGAGAGAAGTACCTCTATCAATTGGGATGGATAAGGTCATGAAGTACCCCTGTCAAGGTAGTTCACTAAGTGACAACTTAGTGGAAGGATAACTCACCACTCGCGAGTATAGGGAGGTCCAGGTTGCATGCATGGTTGGTTGTGTGGATTTGTGGAATGGAATAAATGTGCCAAAATGGAAAAAGGAATTTGATTGGAAACTTTTCTTGGTTGTTCTTCTTGAGAAGTATGGTTTTTGTTGGGAAATCGTTCTGACATGGAACTTGTTTATTGTGAACTATTTTGGAATTGTTTTATATAAATTGTTTTATATAAATGTGATAACATGTTTTATCCAAGAGGCATGGGTTGGAAAGTCATCCGGGAAAACCTACTGAGTTTCATTACTCACCCTCTGCTTTGGCACATTGGTGCTTTTGCAGATGTCATATACCAGGATGTTGTAAAAGGTAAAGCGTCACATGTTTATAGCACTACTTCGTGATTCTTAGGCTGGTTTGTGATGTTGGAGCTTGAAGATTGTGGAGCATGGAGTTGGGTTGTCGTTTTGTGATCTTTTAGTTTGTCTTTCCACTGTTTACTCTGATTTAGTGTTGGTTTCATGTGTGGTACATTTGGTTGGTTTTTTATAAAATAAATGGTTGAGTTGTCTTAGCTTTTATCATGCACCATTTAGATGATTTTTTTGGTTATGGTTGTTGGTTTTGTGGTATGTTCAAAAAGGGTAAATCATCCCCCGCTGGTTTTGAAACCGTTCGGCATTTATTTCCAGCCTTTGGCGCCTTGGGGATGTCTCTTAAGGCCATGTAATGACTCGTTGATCTCTCAAGCCATTGAGAATTGGTGGGTCATTAAAAATGGTATCATCTTGTTCGGTCCTTTCCTAACAAGTGGTCATCAATGTTATCGGTCATGGAGTTGAAATTCCTTTTCTTCTATTCCTTGGCTTGGAATCTTAGAGAGGAGTAGGATTGTCAGAACTTGAAATGTATAGCATAAAAGGACGTAGGTAACCCGTTTAGGCTGAACTTCAAGTTACTAGGGTGTTGGGCACATAAGTGTTTTGGATACACTTCCAGACTCTTTGAAATCTCATTGTCATGGGTTTAGCCAATGATATGAGCATGACATGCATTTTAGAGGAATGACTTACCACTAGGATTTCATATCTCATTGTGAGGAATGAGTAATGATTTTGGTTGAGGTGTGAATTTTTGAAAAATGCATAAATTGTTTTCATCTAAAATGATTTTGAAAACAGGATATTTGGTGTATTTTGAAAATGGTCTATTTTTCATAAAGCATGTGGGATGTTTTAAAAAATGGTTAAACATGGGAAAAGTTTGTTTTGAAAAACAATGTGGTGATAGTTGATGTGACAAAATTTGAAATGATAAGCCCTTAATTTCTAGGAATTAAGACTAACGACATGCATTGTTTATATAGAAAATAGCACCCGTTGGGTGTTGTAGAAACCAACCCAAAGAAGCTGCGGAGAATGTGGTTGCACCTAAAACACGTGTGAACGAAGAGCTCGTTCAGAGTATCATTCAAGTGTTCCAGGATGTGGACATGGGGAATCAGAGGGATGAGTCAAGGCATATAGACCATTCCATCCAGTTCCAAAATAAGAATACACCCATCATTCGGGGTGATTCTGAACCAGAACGGGTGGAGGTGTGGCTAAGTAGGATGAATCATATCTTTGATTTCATCAGCACACCAGTAGAACTGAAAATAATTTTGGTGATGTATATGGTGGAAAATCATACACGACAGTCGTGGGAGCTAGTGGTGCATGCTAAGGTAGATCAAGGGCTGGGATAGGAGGAATTTGAAGAGTTTTTCAATACACAATTCTATCATCACACGTTCAAGATCCAGAGGACGACAGACTTTTTCACCATGAAGTAAGAGAATCTCTTTGTCACAGATTATGCGGATAAATTCATGAATTTAGTTTACTTTTCACCGGAAGTTTCTTCATGTGTGTCGCAAAAGGAGTTCATCTTTGAATCATGGTTGTGACAGGAGATTCTCTCTATGATAGTTATGCTCTGTATTACGGATTATACAGAAATGGTAAACAGAGCAACAATAGCTGAAAGAGACATCTTGGGACTTATGGGAGGAGGAATTATGATGATACCCATAGGAACGGGTGGGAAATATATTGCTGGGAACAAGCGGATGAGGGACACGTACTTCCAAGGTGGGTGTGCGAATCAGAATCAGATAGTTGGATCAGTGAATCTTCCTCCACGACCCATGATGAATGTCGGGTGTTTTCAATGTGGCTCGACTGATCACATAAAGAGAGAGTGTATGGAACAACCTAGACAATGTCACAATTTCAAGCAAATGGGGCATCTACAGTGCTATTGTAGAAATACTCCGAGGTCAAGTGCATGGGACACTTCCCAGGCGTCGCAGGCATCGTATGTTTCGACAGGATGAGGACAACAGAGTCAGTCTCATCAGCACAACGGAGCTATCCATGGTGATTCTCGAAAAACCAACACTCCTCAACTAGGACAATCTCAGCAAGGCAACAAGGAGAACAGTTCATCGACGAAGCAACTGTATGGAGCTGAAAAGATGATTTTTGATGATCAGGCTGGACCATCTACAATAAGAGGTAAGATTATTTTGAATTCTACCTTTGTGCAAGTGATGTTTGATACTGGTGAATCAAATTCCTTCATTGCTTCTTGTGCTATTGACATGCTATGTTTAAAACTAGAAATGATGCCTTCTGTATTGAAACTACAAACTCCTCTCGGTGAAAGAGAATATAGAACCTTCGTGTGTAGAGAATGTTCTATAACTGTTGATGGAGCTGAGCTAAAATTGGATTACACAGTGCTACAGATGGATGTCTATGATGTAATCCTGGGTATGGATTGTTTGACAAGGTTTAAGGCTCACATCGACTATTATAGAATAACGGTTAGTTTCACGACTGAGGATGACATCAACTATCTCTTTAGAGGATAAAGGATAGTGAATAAGGGTGCAAAGATCTTGTTAGAACCAATGGTGTGAAAAATCTCTCATCAATTGGCAGTGTTGAATTTGGCATCAATAGAAGAGATTGAGGGAAATATTTTTCCAGCTGTGGTGGATCAATTTCCAAATTTCATTCCCAAGAACTTCTCATGGTTACCACCTCTAAGGGAAGTGGAGTTTATGATTGATCTCCTTTGAGGGACCAGTCCTATTTCCCTTCCGTATTATAGGATGGAACCAATAGAGTTACGAGAATTGAAAGTGCAGTTAGATGAGCTGGAAAGCAAGGGTTTCATTCGGCCAAGCGTGTCTCCATGGGCAGCACCAGTTTTTTTATAAAGAAATCATATGGAACATTGAGGATATATGTGGGTTATCGTAAAGATAACAAAGTTACGATAAAGAATATATATCCACATCCATGCATTGATGACCTGTTTGATCAATTGAGGGGAGCTCAGTGGTTCTCTAAGATTGACTTGCGGTCATGATATCACCAGTTCCAAGTTTGGAAGGAGGATATTCCGAAGACAGCCTTCAGAAGCAGATATGGCCGCTACGAATATGTATGCATGCCTTTTGGTCTTACAAATGCACCAGCAACCTTTATGGAATTGATGAATCAGATATTTCAGCGATATCTGGATTCTTTTGTTGTGGTTTTTTGTGGACGACATATTGGTGTATTCAAGAACAAGGGCTGAGCATGAGCAACACTTACTGACAGTGTTGGAAATCTTGATAGACCATCAGTTGTATGCCAAATTATCAAAGTGAAATTTTTGGATACAAGAGGTATGATTTCCGGGCCATTTTGTTTCTATGAAAGGTGTTTCAGTGGATCCAGAAAAGATAGAAGCCGTTCTTTCTTGGAAACCGCCGAAGAATGTCTTTGAGATACACAGTTTTCTTGGTCTAGCTAGTTATTACTGATGCTTTGTCCTTGACTTCTCACGAATATCTTCACCTATGACAGCAGTGACAATGAATAATATTGAATTTAAATGGATTGAAGAATGTCAGAGATCTTTTCAGTAGTTGAAAGTTTTCCTCACATCAGCACCCATCTTGATTTTCCTTGAATCAGGACATGGGTATGTGGTGTATTGTAATGATTCGGGAACGGGGTTGGGTTGTTTTATCATGCAAGGAGACCATGTGGTTGCTTATGGGTCAAGTCAGTTGAGGGTTCATGAGAAAAATTACCCAACACATGATTTGGAGTTGGTTGCAGTCATCCATGCTTTGAAAACATGGAGACACTATCTATTTAGTGAGAAATTTATTGTGTTTATAGATCACAAACGTTTGAAGCATATTTTCTCACAGCGAGATTTTAATCAGAGGAAAATAAGATGGATGGAGTATATTTAAATTTTCGAATTTGACCTGATGTATACACCAGGTAAGGGCAATTTGGTGGCTGATGCATTAAGCAGAAAGTTATATGCTTAGGTGGGGAAAAAATCTTCAGATGAGTGGTAGTTGATGTCGTTCATAGCCAACATGTATATGGAATGTGAAGACTGAGCTGATGTTGTGGTTTTCTTTCTAGTTGCGCTTGTTCTTGATATGGTGGAGATAGTAAAGGAGGCCCAAGCATATAATTTAGATTGTGTTGCAATGAGTTCAAAACTCAATGATGGGGAGACCATTGAGTTATAGAAGCTGGATGGGAGTTCAGTTTTTCGGTTTCGAGATCGAATGGTTGTACCTTTAGCTTCTCAGGAACAACTCCTTCATGCTTACCACCATTCAAGATGGGATGTACATCCAGGTACATAGAGGATGTATAAGGCATTGAAGGCATAGTTTTGGTGGAGCGGCATGAAACGGATGGTAGCTGAATTTGTTTCAAGGTGTTTAACTTGTCATCAAGATAAAGCAGAACATCAGTAGCCAGCTGGTATGTTACAATATTTACCTATCCCAGTGTAGAAATGGTATCAGATAGCAATAGATTTTGTTACATGTCTTCCAATAACGGTCTGGAAACACGATTCCATTTGGGTGATAGTGGATCGCCTCACAAAGTAGTCCCATTTCATCCCAATTCGTGAAACTCATACGGTGGAAGATATTTTAAAAATCAATATCTGAGACGTGGTAAAGAGTCGTGGTGTACCAGTATCCATAGTCTCATATATAGATCCAAGGTTCAGATCTCGTTTCTAAAAATCATTATAGAAAGCCCTTGGGACTCGGTTGACGATGAGCATGGTGTATCATCCTCAGATGGATGGTAAATCTGAGCAGACGATAAAAACATTGGAAGACATGTTGTAGGATTGTGTAATGGATTTTGGGGGCTCATGGGAGGATAATATACCCTTAGTGGAGTTCTCATACAATAACAGCTATCAATCCTCGATACACATGGCTCCATTTTAAGCATTGTATGGGAGTCCTTTTCGTTCTCCACTTTCTTGGGTGGAAACAGGTGATACTTCACTAGTTGGTCCTAGCCTTGTCCATGAAACAATAGAGAAGATTCAGTTGATAAAAAAGAGGATGGAGATGGAACAGAGTCATGAGAAATCTTATACGGATCATCGCCAAAGTTCGTTGTCATTTTCAATGAGTGATCATGTATTTTTGAGAATCTCTCCAAGACTTTGACATTGTCATTTTGGAAAGTAGGGAAAATTATCTCCTCGATGTATAGGCCCTTTTAAGATACTGGAACAGGTTGGTGAGGTGGCGTATTGGTTGGAATTTCCACCACAATTCAGTGCAGTACATAATGTGTTCCATGTATCTCAGTTGAATAAGTATCAGCCTGATCCAGACTATGGATTAGAAGGGACCATGTTAACCTAGATTCAGATGCTTCGTTGATACATATCCCGGTATAGATAGTGGATATTGAAGAGAAATTCAAGCGTGGAAAAAGAATCGGTCTAGTGCAGGATTCATGGCAGTATGGTCAGATTCCGGAAGAGACTTGGGAACGTGAAAGGGAAATGAAAGAGTAGTGGTCAGAACTCTTTCAACTGACAGAAGGATTTCTACTTTCCAAGGACTGAAAGACCAATGGTGGGGAGAATTTAGTACCCCTAGTTTCGGGTATGTAACCCTTTCGTGATGCTTTTAATGGTTATAAATTTAATGGTGACATATGGGAGAGTTGAGATAACTTCTAATGATGTTTTGAGGCAAAGGGGAAGTCACATGGGAGGTGCACGGTTTGTCTAAACCGTGCGGCCAAACTGTGCGTAGTGGGTCTTGGAGGCAGCAGCTTCTGCATGGTCAGTGCACGGTTTGTCTAACCATGTGGCCAAACCATGCGAGAAGTGTGGCTGAGGCAGTAGCTAACGCATGGTTAGTGCACGGTTTGTCAAACCGTGCAACCACTTAAACAAGATCCTATAAAAGTGGATCTCATGTGTTTTGCCTCTAAGTGGCTCTTTTAAGTTTCTAAGTGACCCTAAATCAGTATTTTGGTTCTCCTAAGGTCATAGAGGGTTATCCCATAATTCTGGAGGCGATCCAAAGGATTCTCTTGGCGGATCAAAGCTGGATTCTTGAGGTATGTGATAGTTCTTGTTTGATTTATCATATCTACTTTGATCTACTTCTCCTTTTCTCTCAGTTTCTTAGATCTATGCCCGTTATGGATAGATATAATTATCTGGATGCCAAACATGATGATTTTTGGTCTTGGTTGTGTTAGGAGAAGAGATCTATGGACGTTCCTTGGTGAATCGACCGTTTTTTCTTGTGTGTTCTCCGTTTGGTAGGGTTTTCGTCAAAACCGTTGAGGTAGGTGGCTTCACTCTCGATTCCTCTTTCTTAGAACTTGAAGGCTTAGTTCAATTTGATTTAATTTCTTCATTTTGATTGTGAAATTGTGGTTCAAAGAACATTATAAATCTCCTTTAGTGATGATTTATGGTTTTGATGGAATTGTGGAAATTGAAAGAATGGGTTGTGAAAATTATTTTGGTTTCTAAATTTTAAAATAGTGATGTAAAATATTCCTTTTCTATATTTAGAAAATGGTTTTCCTACTTGAAAAGAATGGTTTTCAATAAAAGGTTTTATGCTTTATTGATAGGTTTTGAACACACTTGATTTTGGGCATGGATTTGCATGGGTTGTGGTGTGTGTTCATATGCATTGGAAGGGATAAGGGCGAGAAGTACCCCCATCAGAAGGTTGTATGGATAAGGGAGAGAAGTGCCCCCATAAAAAGGGACAAATAAGGTCAAGAAGTACCCCCATCAAGGTAGTTCACTATGTGAAGACTTATTGTAAGGATAACTCACCACTCAGGTGTATAGGGAGGTCCAGGTTGCATGCATGGTTGGTTGTGTGGATTTGTGGAATGGAATGAATGTGCCAAAATGGAAATGGGAATTTGATTGGAAACTTTTCTTGGTTGTTCTTCTTGAGAAAGATAGTTTTTGTTGGAAAATGGTTTTGACATGACACTTGTTTATTGTGAACTGTTTTGGAATTTTTTTTATATAAATTGTTTTATATAAGTGTGCTAACATGTTTTATCCTAGAAGCATGGGTTGGGAAGTCATCGGGGAAAACCAACTGAGTTTCATTACTCACCCCCTTCTTTGGCACATTGGTGCTTTTGAAGATGTAAAATATCATGATGTTGGAGAGGTAAAGCGTCACATGTTTATAGAACTACTTCGTGATGCTTGGGCTGGTTCGTGATGTTGAAGCTTGGAGCTTGTGGAGCATGGAGTTGGGTTGTCGTTTTGTGGTCTTTTAGTTTGTCCTTCCACTGTTTACTCTGATTTAGTGTTGGTTTCAGTTGCGGCACTTTTGGTTGGCTTTTCATAAAATAAATGGTTGAGTTTTCTTAGATTTTATCATGAATCATTTAGTTGATTTGTTTGGTTGTGGTTGTTGGCTCTGTGGTATGTTCAAAAAGGGTAAATCGTCCCCCACATGTTTTGAAACAATACGGAATTTATTTCCAGCCTTTGGCGCCTTGGGGAAATCACTTAAGGCCAACTAATGACTTGTTGATCTCTCAATCCAATCAGAATTGGCGGGTCATTACAAAAAGAAATACTTCACCATGGGGCATGAAGGAAAAATAATTTTGAATTTCATGAATCACACGAATACTTTATTTTATGTTTTTGGTATGGTAGTATTAGCTCATGAGGCCATTCCAGTGGATTCTCCTTTAACTCATCCATCCACTATGCCTTAGTATTTTTGACCATCTATAACCTTGTATCTAAATTCACCTTGTCCTCCTCAGTTTCATCCACATATTTCATCTCCCTGGGAAGTAGTCTCATATCATTTTCTTGTATTTATAAGAGAGCTACCCTCTAATACCTATGTCCCTAAGGCTACTACTTCTACTTTTTCAGCCTCTACCTGTATACCCTCTATCTATAAAAATGTCAAGGAACCTTCTATTCACAATACCACAAATGATAAGTGATTGAGATTATACGTTTCCTTTCAAAAGGGGCTTCATTGTATTTTTTTCATTGTGGATGTAATATAATCACTTTTTTCATAATTGAATGTCTCTTATTATTCACATTTTTTTAATTGTTTTCTTATATTCATTTTTTAAAAATCCCAAAAGGGGGAGATTATTTATGGAATTTATTTTAATGGAGAAACATATGGGCATTTATGTTTTTGTTTTATGTACTACCATTTTTCTTTTTAATTATGATATCATAAGATTGTGAATGCCATATATTTGATACAATCATTATTTATATTATTTTTTAAACCCTCATATTATCTTTTTCAATTGTTAGGAATTTATTATTACTTTTTCAAAAACATATTTTTTATGTTTATAAAATTTATTCTATACATGGTTTATAAACTTCCATGATTTGTGATCGTAAAAAAGGGGGAGATTGTTGGCACCTCTTTATTTTAATGTTCAGAAATCACATTAATTTTGTTTTTATTTATATTTACTATTTATAAAATAATTTTATAATATAATTCAATCTGACAAAAATTTCGATATGTTTTGGAATGATTACCTACTATAATTTTCCACCGCTAGACTTTACCTATTTTCAAAAAAGACCCACCATTGATCCTGAGTCACTGCTAGAATTTACCTACCACCAGAAATTATTCACCATAAAAAAAGACTCACAGCTAGGAATGACCTACCGTCCTACCTGAGTGTCCATTGAGTATGAGTAAATACTGAATATGACATACCGTCATACCTTAGTCACCATTGAATATGAGTCACTTACAAGAATAAGTCACTACCAAATGACCTACCAGTAGCTTGAATCACCATCAGACACGAGTCACCATCACTATTTTGGGACATTTTAATTAAATTCACTAAATTAATATATAAATGAAATTAAAAGGAAGGGTTATTTATGATTATATTATTTAAATTTATAGGAAAACCCTAAAGCCTATGTTAGACCTCAGTCTGAGTGTGTAGATAATTTTGATGAATATTCTCCAAAAAACACTCCATATTACAGTGCTTGATATTAAAATTAGGCCTCCCTTATATGTGGATAGCCAATAAGGTGAAGAGAGAATAGATAAAAAAGTGTACTGCATTATGAATACTATAAGGATCATTCAACAAGATCTAACATGATACATTCTTATCCATATTTTGACTATGAAGGAGTGGAGTACATACATCAACCAGATCCAACCTATCATAAAAATGAATAGATCCTTTAGAAGATCTATTTTACATATATTTTCCAAGAAACAACTCAATATACTCTTTGATCCACATTCGATGATACTTAAGCATCTGAAGAACTTTAGACCTAGAAGCACTATCATTTCTATATCTTGTTTTTAAATTTTTCCTATTTGTGTATTTTATATACAAGCAGTGTGTTTATTGTATTATTTATTGACTCACAGTGTCTCTTTGATTATAAGTAGAGAATAATTTATATTATCTTCCCTCTCTTTTTATCTGTTTACCCATTTTTCTGTTTTAGAGGACTTTCTGTGGCCTGTGTTTTTTTCATCCGATGGTTATTATGGAAGAGGTCCCTATGTGTCCTAGACACCTTGTGCACTATTGTGTGAATACCCAATCCAGGTTGTGGATTATATTATATTTATATAATATTTCTAGTAGTAGGTGATTTCCATATGGATGGTATTAGGTATAAACTTGATAATAAACCGACCTTTTACTCTATTTTGTGATTTTTTTTGTCATATTATTTACTAAAATTTAAACTATTTTTTAAGCTACAAACAAAACTATTTATTTGATAGTTAATATTAAATGTTGTTTATATAATAATTTTATTGATTAAATTTGTTTCAAATTTTAAATTAATTTTCATTTTATTTTAACTGATCTATAATTAGGCTTTGAGGAATCTTTTGAAATATCAAAATTATAATAAACTACTCTTTTGATTAACTTGGTGAATTTATTTTGAATTGGGATATTTTATTTAAACTTTTTAAGAGAAATTTTATTAGGAGACAAATTCACCACACCTCAAGAGTTAAACACTCCAACCAAAAAGATGTTTATGTATCTTGATTCCTTTCCAAAGCTTATGCTACGATGAAATGTCTTTGAAACACATTTATTTTCTAAGGGTTATGTTATTAGAAGAAGTTTAGGGAACACATTTTTTTCATGGGTTCATGAATGTTGAATGATTTATGATCTTATAGAACACACATGTATGATTTTTATTATGTCATGAGTTGGACCCATATCTCCCTCTAATGCATTGAGTAGATATTGGTATCTCATGAGTTAAATAGTACAAGAAGGGGGATTGAACCCAATTCAGTAAGAGATTTTTTAAACTATGATAATATATAGTGTTAAACATTACTACTATAATGGTTTACAGAGTAAAACCATTATACTATGATTGTCTTGTGATATATCTTCACAACTAATGAAATGATTTTCTAAGCTAATTTTAATGCCACAATTCCATTTCTTAGCCCTATATTTTGATAACATGGCTCATGTACTTTAATTTCAATATGATTCATGTCTTATGAACTACCAAAATTTATCCTAGGACAGAATATTATGATCTATCATATGCATGATATGGTTTTGAAATGTAAATATCTGATTATCATACCATTTTTCTAATGTTATTATTATATGGTCACTGAAATACCCCTTTTTTACCATTAATGGGTATAAAAGCTCACTATTTTTTATGTTTCCTTTCCCCAAGTTATGAATAAATGTATTAATCATGATATTTCTAAGAGGGGTTCTAGTTATGAATAAATAATTTTGAGACTATATAGATATTTTATAAACCAATTTCTTATGTTGCCATGTATCCAATGATACTATACCTATATGATTTCCTAATAGATCATTATATTATGCAAAGAATATTAATTTATTTTGATACAATATATATTATTTGAAAATTATTCTTCACTATACAAAAAAATGATCCATGAACCACCTAATCTACCAAAAACATAGCTTACAACACTCCATATGGTATATTGCATCTCTTTTCCAACACATAAAAATACTTTTTCTGTCTCATCTTCATATTTCATATCTCGATACAAGAATATTACTCACATTAACCATAACTATTTTTCTATAACATATAATACAATATAGAAAACATCAATTATGGATAACTTAATGTCATACTTTGTGAGGCCATTTATCATTACATTTCTTGAAATTTTAATATATATATATATGTATATTCATATGTATAGACAATTTGAAAGAATGATAAAGTGTGTATTTATGTTTTTATGATAAATTATATATTCTTAAACTCTTTTAATAATTCCTAACAAAAACATATATAATAACCTTTCAATCATATCATGTATGATATATTTCCTAATTATAATTATCTTTACTTCACTTTCTATGACTTTGAAGGGTCATTACATCTATATTTAATTTTTACTACATCAGTATGTAACCATCTGATAAAACGCTCTCCCAAAAATCTCTAGTGATTAAAATATATGAATAAATAATGATCAAATAATGGTGATATTTAGGGATTATATTCTTAATGTTTAAATTTTTAAACATAATAAAACTCCTTAACTCCACAACATCAAATGTTACGATGCTAAATTATATTATATACATAAAATTATTTTAATGTTTAACATCATCATCCATATAAACCTTTGTATAAAACATTTCCCTTAAAATATTATTTTAATAAATGTAACTATTTATATTATTACTTTCTAGCCCATTTTTTATAACCATGGGTTTATATGATTCAGTTTTTGGCAATATATGTTGAGATTAATTGATGGAATTATTGGATTGATTTCATGGAGTTATTAAAGTGACATAACATGTTCAAAATATATACTTGTTTCACATGTTGAAATTGTGAATTTAATATATATTTTTATGAATATAGTGTTAATTTAAAGACATATAAGTTGTACAATAATGGTAGATTGGACTTTTTAAAAGTGTTGGTAGTGAATGAAGTTACTAAATAAAAGTAGCATGTCAAGGCCAGTAGATCAAGTTTTTTTCCACCATTAAATGTAATTGTATAAGATTGATAGTCAGTTAATAAAAGTTAGAATAGTAGTGTTAGGGTTGGGAGGGGGTTGACGCATATCACAAAGAGCATGAGGTGGTTCAAGTATTAAGCCAATGTGGATGGATACCTTATAAGCCTTCCACTAGGGGTTACTATAATGTTTTTAATGTATTACTAATATTTCTAGGTTAATATAACATGAGTTATTAAAATTTATTTTTCATTATTGGATTTCAAGACATGTTTACCATTCATGTTTTAGAAATAAATGCATAGTGTTATAAAATTTTGTATATGTTGTATTCTATGCATAGCGTATTATGGTTTTCAGGTGGGAACTAGTTCATGCCACACCACCCAAATACATGTTTATAAGATCTTGACCACATGTGGGAGTTTACATAGAATGAAATGCCATTCAGGTCACTTACTAATTCAATAAAATATAGTTGAAATTGCAATTTTTTTCATACGATTTGAAGATAGTGAGTTTTAAAAACAAATAATCCCTGAGATCTAAACAGATTTATGCTTGAAAAATCAAGTGACACATGAAATCAATAAGATTTTTTTAGTAACATTAAAAAATTAAAAATATAGGATAATTTGATGTTATGAGTAGATTTAATGAGATGGTATAAATTAAGGTACTGATAATGGATGGTCTACTGAAATTATTGGAAGTATCTAGGGGTTTAGTGTGTTTATAAATACCTCGTAGGTGCATCATTTACTAATTATAGTGCTTAATAATTCTAATTAAAGGGTTATATTTTTTAAGAACATTGTGAGATGAACATACCATGCATCCATTTAGAGCACACTCTTTGTAGCATAATTTTTCATAATAGATTATTTTCGAGAAAAGATACAACGTTATAAAAATATGAGGTTTATAAAGTGAATGGAATAACTAATGATTTAATATAAACAATTACAAAAACCAATATTTTTTTGTAACTCATATAATTAACATAAATAATATCCAAGCAATTTAATATGCTTATAATGAATATTCTGATTTCTGTAAACTAGAGATTTCATGAAGCATTAGAAATTAATGTTGAGAATTATTTTTGAAGAAACATTTTCATGATAAAAATTAATAAAATCCAATAAATTAAAGAAGTAGGATAATTTTTATGGAGTAATGAGAATATTTCTTGAGGGGAACAAAACAAGGTGTTGAGAGTTAATATAGTGAACAATGTAAGCATGAAGTCCATTAAAATTGTTGTTAAAAATAAGAAAAAAGAGAGTGGGAGTAGAGAATCGTGAAAATATAAGATAAGAGTAAGATATTGAATTATATGATATTTTTACAAGGATAAAAATTGATCCACAGATAAGATATTATTAATATAATTGGTTTAGTGAAAGAAAATTATCGTGATAAAAAGTGAAGAAGTATCATCATTTGATCTGGTGTTAGAGAGAGTAGTGAAATAGGATAATTATAATGTGTAATTAACCTCATCCATAGAAGATGTTTTTCCACTATGATATTGTGGAATAC
This sequence comes from Viscum album, assembly GCA_963277665.1. Taxonomy (NCBI): domain Eukaryota; kingdom Viridiplantae; phylum Streptophyta; class Magnoliopsida; order Santalales; family Viscaceae; genus Viscum; species Viscum album. Next base: position 1,844,718,514 of record OY728120.1, read on the forward strand.
TAATACCCAACCATAACATAGATCATTTGATCTCATCGATCAATAAAGAATAATAGTTTTTAACCATGAGTTTTAAAGAATCATCAAATTATGTTTGAGCATTCAATGGAAAATGATCTCTATGATAAATATGGATATGCTCTCAAGTCTACATAGTAATTAAAATTTCATCAATGTAGTGTGTGGAGATGAATAATATATACTTTCCATTTGATGAGAAGTAACCAAACCCTCTATATTGTAAAGGAAATGTGCCTATAATTGAGTGACAATAGATGAAACATTTAATCCACAAAACTACCAAAAATATGTGTATTTTGGATCATCAAGTGATTTTTGTTTTTTTATTGATTAAAACACCACGTGTTATAGGATGGTCCTATTTATTTATAATATAATAAAAAATATTAATATAATAACATACATTGAAAATAAAATGTTTTATTTGGAATATACCTTGACTCACCACCTCTCAGGATGTATCTGGTTACAATATGTGGTATCATTTATAAAATATTCTAAAGGGTTATTCAACCTACTATATTCTGGTTGAGGAAATATTAAAGACTTGATATCTATTTCTATGGACCATTCTTCTAAAAATGGTAAGATGGAAGATCAATAGATGAATGGAATGATTAATAATCAAGGTAATGATTAAATAGGGGTAGTTGTTTACCTTATAGTAGAATTTAGTAGAGCTCTCAAAGAACACAACATTAAATAAAAAATGATTAATTTATTACTAAAATAATCTAATAAATATATGGATCATAATTAATCTGAGATTTACCAACTAGATAATGAACGAGAATATCAATCAATTATTTCGGTAAATTTTGAATAGGTTGTGAACTTTAAGGCGAGGATGGAAAAAAACCATAGATATTGACAGAATAAATTATTTTAATGAATTAAGAGAAATAAATATTGAGTATCTTGAGGTATAGGTTTTCATTTTCAAAATAATGACTGAAGACGAATCTTCATAAGGATCCTTATTTGAAGAAATGTTTTTTGGAAGCCTTATAAATGAAGATAATTCACATTCATATGATAATGAAACTGATAAATATTAACTAGAAAATATTCAATTGAATGAAAATTATGAATATCTTAAAATATTATTGAATATTTAGGGAAACTATTAAATGAATATAATGGCTCTTTTATAAGACTCTCACGGAAAATCATTGATAAATATATTCATTGTTTATGCCTCCATGATGAGTTAATTGTTCATAATTATAAGGATAATGAATAATTATATATTAATATTTTCTAGGAAAATTGATTTTATTAGAAAGTGAATTTAAAATCAAGCATGAAAATCAATAATTCGTTGTTATATATCTTGTATAATAGGATTAAAGAAAAAAAATTAAAAACTATATTTCCAAGGATAAAATGAATAAATGGTGAATCTACTCAAAATGGACTATGAATAAAAAATAAATTATCTATTATATTAAAGTAATTAGAAAAACATTATTTGTTTTGGTTTATATATTTAGTTTAAAAATGGTTAAAATGAAATTGAATCAAATAAGAAAATTCTGTGTGGATTTATTGAGTCATAAAAAAATTCTAGAGAGAGCCATGAATCCTAAAGTTATTCTCTGGGAAAAATAAAATTTGAGGTTTGATGCACCATCATCTAATGAAGATAATAATCCTATAGTTAATTAGATGAAAGAAATGAAATTTGTTAAATAAAAAAATTGAATATAAAGAGAGGAATAAAAGAAAATTTATATTAGTAATAAAATGACTAGTCATATATTAAGATTTTATTTAGATGTTGTCTAATTGATTGTATTCTATGAATTGAAATTGTTATAAAAATTATAGAGACAATTTTTTGAAGAAAAGACTCAAAATAAATGTTTATATTGAGTGTTACTTATTTATAGGAATGGGACACACCATGAATGTGTTTCCAGAAACCCAAGAGCATAATTGATGAAGAAAAAGTGTTTCGTCAATATCTAAACTAATAAATAACTACATGAGGTACTCTTTTAACCATCATTTTTCTACATACGAAAACCATATTAATATGTCAAGGAATTATAATAGGAATGAAATTATAAGTGTTATTAAGAATTCCTTTATTCCAATGAAAAACCCAACAAGATTTTACACAAAAATAAAATATTTCAAGGTGAAAAAATAGTTATTTATAATTTTTTTTAGAAAAATATATATATGTGAAAGGTTCACTATCCACCAATAATGTTGAATATAAAATATCCATCGTGGATATAAAGATAGAAAATATGGAAGTGAAAGAAGAAGGTTTCCCCATTTATGAGGATATGAACATGTTAAGAAATACTCACCATGGAAAGATAATTATGAAGTAACTATAATGGGAATAGAATTTGATTGACAGAATGAATTCCATAGTGGTTTAACAAAATATAAAATATGGAAAGAAATTGTGGCTGGTTTAATATTCCTCCTATATTATATGAATTGTGATAGAGGATGAATTAAAAATACATCATTATAGGACACATGTTTTTGTAGATACAATCCACAAAAGATATTCGACCAATTCCATTGAAGATGGTGAAATATAATGCACAAATCTATAATGAAATTTATATAAGTGTAATTTCATGAATAACCACTAACAAGCTTTGGAAGAAATAGGTAAGTGGTAATACGGTTCATCTAGACAACCCAAAATCTTCAAAAAAATGATCTCAGACATTCTCCTCTCCCTTTTAATTTAAATAATACTGATATATATTTAAAGTGGTATAGTAAAAAGGGGTAGATACAATCCTTTTGGTTTTATGTGGTTAAATGGAAAAAATTAAGGTGTATAAAAAAGAATAAATACATTGAAATTAATGAATGAGAAGAAACTATGATTTAATTTATATGAACATGGTTTAGTTTCAATGATTTTTTGATTGTTATAATGGTATAAAACTATCCTTGAAGAAAAAAATGTGAAACCAGACCTCTTCTCTAAAGACATCTAACCATTAGGAGAAGGAAAAGACAACTATGAGAAAAATAGAAACATTCATATAATATATCCTTATTTATTATCTAACTAATAATAATGGTATCATTTGAATTATTTTATAATACCACATAGATTCTATAATAAAGGAGAATTATGAACAACTAGCTCTCTATGATGATTTCTTTTCAAAATATGGCCTCATGATATGAAATCATATAGTATGAGTAGGTGATTATAATTGAAAGGTTGTTTATCCAAATATGAAAATAAATTTTCCCTTTCAATAGAATAAGATGATGAAATATCAGGAGGTGTCAATTGACCCAAAATGTGGTATGGCTCAAACACTTTATAATTTATTGATTATACATATATGGATAAGTGTAGGTGTGATTGGAAACATAGGATGTGTGGAATATTTTAAACATTCATTTTTCTAGCATTTATTAAACCATAGTGTGACATGGATAACAAGATAATTTTGGGTCAACCACTTGTTTCCTACACCAAAAATGGATTAGTGGTCCTATAGAATTTTTAAATGACTCAATAAAATATATTATATTCCTTAAATAAATATAATTTAAATAATATTCATCTATAAATGAGAAAGTGGAAGGAATATTGAATGTTAAAATTTTAAATTTTGAAAAGGGAAAGGTATAATAGATATCAACCAGGTATTTCAAATGTGTATGAAATGATTTTGGAACAAAGGGGGGCTGATGGTAGAAATTTAAAAACACAAAATATATAGATACATTAAGGTAAAATATAGATGAAAGTGACAATTCTATTTTATTTACCAAGGTGGATAAAATAGGAATGCATCTAGAATCAATATTAAATCTTGGGGGTTTGGATTCATAAGAAGGATATATATTTTAAAAATATTTTTAACACAAATATAAAGGGGGTGATTGCTGAAACAATGACTTTATATGTTATATTTATTGAAGATACATGTTAAGATTCATTAAAGGAATTCTTGGATTGATTTCCTGGTGTTATTAAGGGGATATATGATGTTCAGTGATGTATATAGTGTGAATTATGAAATTATGAATTTAATAGCGGTGTTATACATATATTGATTATTAAAAGACATAAATGATGTACTATAATATATTATGGGATTTTGGAAAAGTGTTTTCAGGTAATTATGTTAATGAAAAAATGTATCCATCCATGGTTAACAGCTAAAATATCTAGTCTCCCTTGAAGGGATGTGTCCAATATTGATATCCACTTAACACGAGGTGGAAGAGTAGTTGTAGGGCCAGAAATAGGATTTCACATAAAATTAAGAGAATATGTAGATATTAAGAAAAATATACCAAGTATGGGAAATACTATAGACCCTTCGAGTGACGAATATCTAGGAGATTTATCAATATATTACTACAATATCCATTTTATTGAACTATGGGACTCGAGAAGGGATTTTTTGATGTGGGATTATAAGACACTCATATTTTCATGTTTTAAATATAAAATCATTCTATGATATAAAATCATGTATTTTATCTTTTGTGTATAAAGTGATAGTTTTTTATAGAAATTTTTTTTGTCTATGCCATTTAAGTATGTTTCTTCTTAAAATAATCTACATGAGAGATATCATGAAACGTGAAATTAAATTATTATTTGATTATAATTCAATATTGTATAATGGAATCTATATGATATTTAATTTAAGGTGAATCAATCTATTTTTTTCGAAATAAATAATCATTAGAAGTTAATAACATCCATAACTGGAGAATCAAGTGTAATTTTCAATCATTAAATATTATTATTTTTGTTTCACAAATAAATGAGAAAGCTGGGTGAAGTAGATGGAATTATAAAATTGAATGAGATGTTATGAAGAAAATTGGTGTAAATGGATGGTTATATGTAGTTCTCTAAAGCACTAAGGGGTTTTTATGCCAATAAATACCTCTTATATTCATCATTTAAAAAGTACAGTGATTGAGACAGATATTTAGGTGGAGATATTGAGATTTAGAATATTATGATAATATCTCACTCTTCAGACATTGAGTGATCACTATTTATATATAAGCGTTTTGAATAATAGAGCATTTTTGGGTTTAGAAAGATTGTTTCAAAAAAATGATTTTTTATAGTGAATAAAATAATTCCTAATTTCATGTGAAAAAATTATCAAACTATGATCTTCATGAAATTTATAGAAACTACATGAAAAATATCCATGAAATGTTTCACACTTACATGGAAATGTTTAGTTCCATGAACTAGATATTTCATGATGAACTGTGAAATAGGTTTGTGATTTATTTTTAAACTAACATGTATGTGATCATTATTTCAAGATGTTAATACCTCCATGAAGAATGATCAATTTTAGGTATTAGTAAGAATTTTCTTTTTACAATATACCTCTTGTTTCAATTTAATTAGAATATTTCTCAAATGAACATATTTTTCAAAATTATATATGATATTTTATGTGTTTGGATCATTTTCACTCTAAAAAAAATCTATATTATTTTTTAAAATATAAAACTGGTGGGTGGTGGGGACATATTTGATTTTATTTATTAAAACATTTGGATAAAAAACTTGTTTAAAAGATAAAATGTAATTATCCTTATATTATTCTCAAAATATGTTATAGAATCTAATAGCTCATAATCCATGTGTATAATCCTATATTTTTTTTAAAAAACACTTTTTATCAAATAACACCTCTTATCGCATTATAGAAATGAGATTATTATACCTATTATTTATTTTGATCCATATATTATTATAAAGCTCCAACACATTAAAATCTATAATGTATAAACTATTTTATTCAGGACTTGAATAAAAACTAAAAACCCTATGAATTTTTCCCTTCATTTTGAACTCTTTTCTACTTAAAACATTTGTAACATATACTTTATATATTATATACACATGAAAATTGGATAATTGAATTTTATAAAACTTATTCATTGTATGGAAATTCCATGCAGTTTCACAAACCCCTTCAGTTATTCCATACAACTCCATCATACGTATTTATTAAACCTAATTTCACCATGTTTCAATATCCTTAAAACTATACAAGAACAAAAAAAATGTCAGACTATTTAAATTATCCAATTATACTATCTACACCAAAATTAGATCCCAGAAATCAAATTCCTTGTCCATAGATAATCAACACATTGATATCAATAGGTTAAATTTTATTGATCTCATTAATATTGTAAAAAAAATCCATATATGACTACAATATGAATTCCCTAACCAAACATAAGTCTTGAGGAAACCTTTAGTCTCACAAATTCATTAACATACCTAATAATTTTGTAAAATTAGTGGAAATTAAAATTCAATTGGTCATTTTTATTATAATTCCTTTAAAACAATATGTTTATTCTATGCTTCTCATAAGTATTTTAATGACATATTTTTCATATCCAAAATTAAATTTCTCAATAAGGGTTTAATTTGGAACATATATTTTTTCCCATTTAATAAAAATTATTATGTTATAATTATTTATATATATAAATATTCTAATTTCTATAGGTTTGATCTCAAAGTTATGTTTCATGTTTATGATTATACTTTTATAAATCAAAGTCTTTTATCAGATGAATATAGTTTTTTTATAAATATTTAATAAGGAATATTATAAAATAGGATCTGACTAAAATGGCGGCCCATTTAAAATCAACACATCCACTAGTGGTTCAAGATCCATGTGTCACTAAGAAATGGGTGTACTATGTATTTTCTTGCACCACATAGTTATTTAGGTGGGGAATCATCCTAATCATAACAAATATGACCCTTGGATAGTCAATCCAAAAACAATTTTTCTAATCCATTATATGTATAAAATCAAATATATTCCTCTGATAAACCAATCTATTTGAGTCTCTTCGTTAAGTGTAACCCAAAGGAAATTACAATATTAGGATCTAATCATATCATATTCACATGTTAATTCATTTCTTTATATAGGATTATCTATGGCCACCCAGTTATGGTATGACCTACATTTCTAGATGATCAACTTCTTGAAAATGAATTTTTGGAAGGAATCAACCCCTATTATTTTGAACTGGATTTAATATCTAAATTTTGTCACATGATATTCCACTTATGTTTTAGTTACTATAATTATTTGTTTTTTTAATCCCATTTCTTCAACTAAATAAATATATTCAAATAATTTTAATGCATAACTCTTTAAATTATTCATGTTGTGTGTTACTCACCAAAATATAGAAGCCAAAAGTATTTACACACATCCAAATTTATATTATTTATAATTTATATGTATTGTAAATTTTATGCCCTATAATTATATGAAATTGATAATCCCCACATCAATAATATTTTATCCATAGATAACCAACCCATGACTCTCTAAAATAATGTCTAAACCTCTAGTCTATTTGTAATTCTAACGTAAAGTCCCTCATACAAGTCATACTTTACTAAAGTGAGATTCCAATTAATCATACATGTAACACCAAATATGTATAAACTATATTCAATAACTAAATTCAAGCTAGTTCCTTTAATTAAAAATTTATGCCAATGTAAATGGACACTAAACCATTTTCATACCTAGAATGTAACTCTTTAGATGCATGTATGATAATATCTAGAAGTTGTCTAGAAATTATAAACTAAATCTTATATATATTCACAATATAAATTTTGTATGTCCATGAATAATAAACAACAGAATAACTATTAAATAAATGTTAATTTCACATGTTTAATCCTTAGATAAGTATTTAGGAATAATTCTTAAATCAAATCCAAGAAAAATCACTTTATAATATTTTTTAGCAATTATGGACATTCCATAATCCTAAATATAACCACTTCATAATCATTTAATAATATCAACTCCTTCATAATATTATTTATAAATAATTGAATATTAAATAAATAGTATTAAATGAAATATAATCATTTTATATTTTGATTTCTATTATGTAAATGATTTACATTATAAAAATATCACAAAATTAACGTTTTTAAAACACTGATAAAATATCATCAAAACATCTTCTGACATGGTTCAAATAAAATCCAAATAAGGCCCTTAATTTTAACAATTAAAATTAAGTATTATAAAAAATAATCTTAATTTTAAAAATATCATCATATTATTCAAATTAAGTATTATAAAAAATAATCTCAATTATAGTTATGATTTTTAAATAATGTTTTATCTATAGTATAATGCATTAAATAAAACATGGTAAAATATATTTTAATATATTCACTTAATATAGTTGAATATTTATTAATAAATGTTTCAAAAACATTTATATAATAAATTATAAACATTTTTTAATTTTATAATTTATAAACACTTAATAAATTAATAAATATCATAAAATAACATTTATTATAATTTATTAGTAATTTATAAATTAAAAAATTCTGTTCATAAATGGATTTTAATAAAAATAAATTAAAAATTTATATTTAATGATATAACTATAATACTAGGATATAATAGGAGTTAAATCTAATGATGAAACATAAATCATATAGTATGTTAGATAGGTGGTTTGGTTTAAAACATTTAGGTGTTATTAGTCATATTTTATAGCATATAGCCATATATTCTCCAATAATATCATATAGTATTTAACAATACATGTCAATATCATAAATATGACACAACACTCTATTTTTTTTAAACATGGTGTAGTATATTTATTGGATATTATATTCAGGAGTAATATGTTATAACCCATAAAAATCCAGGTTATTTATATTTAGTCACTGCTTAAGATATTCCATATCATAAGTTGTGACTCAACCAGATAGAAAAAAATAGTTAAACATATTTAATTATTGGGGAACGACATGCAATGTGATTTGTAAAATAATTAATTCTCATTATGAATATAATTATCCAATTTAATGGTAAGGTTCATATAAAATTTTTGGGATCCTAGGATTATAAAACCGCTTATTGATCATAATAGAGTAAATTAAGAAACCCAATAGAAGATCAAACCATGATAGTTAAATTAAATCAACTATAAATTGTATATAAAGAAATTTTTTAATATAACTAACATCATTGATCTTAATCACATCAATATTAATCCCCATTTGATGAAGATCATAATATGGGTATCCAAAATATGACCCTCCTTTATATATAACCAAGGGATACTTAATTTCTCAACACTTAAGTGGGTTCCATTATACTCCCTGATATGTTACTGCCTCATGATGTAAAAGAGGTATGATAAGGGAGATATGGGTAAAATTTGTGTCAAAAAATTCTTAGTAATGAATACATATACACCATATCATAGTGGATTAACCTTTATAAATCCCTTGAGGATTCTCCTTGACTATATAAGAATTAACTAATATGTTATGATTTAATGCATGCATCAATGGTAACCCTTTTACAATTAATTAAACACATGAAATAATAAACCTATAATTTGTTTCCTTTTATGTAGTATCTAGTTAATAATAACCAAACATGTAGTAGATTTACTAAAACATTATCAAATAATGTTCCAGAACAATGAGTATCAAAGACAGCCGATTGGTATAATATACCACGCTTTAGGATAGATCATGTCATTCACTATGACACAAATGTGATGGATTTTGATTTTTCGAGTTGTACTATAATAATTACATGGGTATTTTCATAAAATTATGATTTATGATATCCCTTTATTTGTAAAATATGGAATAGTGAAATATCAATATATGGAAAGTGGATTTAGGTAACATCTATTTCAAGGATATGATTAGATCGATCGTGTTTGTGAAAAAAAGTGTTCCATTTCAAATTTAATTTTGAAATATTTAATAATATGTTTTATAAATATGATCGAGTAGAAAATGATCCCTTTATATGGGAATCATAATCAAATCATGATTACTTTTTCAACTTTTAGTTGAACTAAAAACTTTTGGTGAAAATTTTCTAAAAGGGGGGTTTTTTGATTGAATGGGTGGAACTGGATATTTCTACCTTTCTTGATAAAAAATTTTCAAAACCACTATAAAAATACAAGAATAATATATGAAATGGGTCAAGGAGATAGTTGAAGGAGTTATGATATATTTTCATGATCTCTGAAATATTGATAGTATTGTTTCTAATAAGACATAAAAACTCCTAAAATTTTATAAAAAATATGAATTATCTATTTATTTTTATCTATTTGACATTGTAATATTTTTATTAATGTAGATATTTAATAGTAATATCATGGTTTTTCATCTACCATTGTTGGTATGTGAATATTATTATTTTTATATTAATTTACTATAAATGACTATAATGATTGTCTTTTATCTATTTCATTTTTTAATTAAAAAGGAAATTATCATTAGTCACATTAAGAATTTATGTTAGTAAGTTTAGTTATTATTCTATAATATGTAGGAGTCTTGTTAGGAGGGTTTTATTTTGGAATCTTGGTAATGAAATGGGTGTGTTATTTGATGACACCATTAATACAGTGGGAGAGGGGGAGAAAAAACTACTTCATTAGTTGAGACATATGAGACCCCATATATTACCTATAATAACTCATGAGTGGACTTAAATCCTCTCAGATAAGATTTAAATATTATAGAGTGAGGTTTAAGTAAAATTACCATTTAATTTTTCATAATATTTTTCTAATATTATAGAAACTGTTATTTTTTCAGGTAAGATAATTTGAAAGACTTTCAAAAATTAATTTTGGTCAACGTGAATTAAAAAATCCATAATGCTATTTAGTTAATATATATTAAGGGTGAATATATGTCACTTGGAACCATTTTTTGGTATTACATACATTTCATAGTGAGTCACACAAATCATTATTCCAAATGAGTAGCAGGTTCGATTTTGTTTTGGTTAAGTGAGGTGGTGATGATAAAATTTATTTCATTGAATATGTAAAATGAGATTAATAATTCATATGTATATTTACTAAATATTTTGAATATATATATATTTTTATCATCATTTATTTTATCAATCATTACATGCCACATCATCTTGACTTTTTACACTACACATGTCGAAACGTAGACATTATATCAGTTTATAATTTATTTATTCATTTATATATTTAGAATGTTCTTGTATAACATGAATATGAATATATAAATTTTGGTTAAATTTTATGTTGTTTTTATAATAAGGAAATTCTACTAATTAGATTTCAGTATAGAATAGGAATCATAGGACCAATTATCGTGATGTCTCCAATATTATATTAACCAAATTATTCAAACAATACAACTTTTTTTAGGAAATCATAGTTCATTCTTAATTTAATATTTATATTAAATGGAATATTTGATGCTATTCTAAAATAGATATGATTTTAAAAATGAAATATTACTTCATTAAGTGACTATATATTTCTGCAAACCATAGGGCAGGATGCTCATGGTTACACATTGACATATAGAACAAGTGTCCCATGATGTGTGGTTGTTTGAGATTTGAAAGTGGGTTCATGTTGATATGTAGTGATGAACACATAACCAGAGATAGATGATATTGTAAAAATTTAGGATTATAGTATGGATGATCAGTTTTAGTATCTATAGTTGATTATGAGGTGATATTTCCATATATTTCAGCATATATTTGATGAGGTGATGATACATTAGACCACTGATGGTTCACTAATCCCGGTGTCACGTGTAAAAAATAAAATAAATTATAATCATACCCATTTTTTTAAATATTATTATAATATATAATAAGTATATATATTTTAGGATTTTTATGTAACTAGTGGTCATATTCACGAGTAAACAGTTGATCCATAGTTGGATTCACTAGATGCATGAATTAATTTCCATTATATTTTATTATTTAATGTTTTATTTTATATGTATAATCAAAATTAATTTTTTATATCTAATATGATTATAGTAACAAAATAATCTTATCACACTATCATTTTATATTCAAAACTAAAAATATTATACCAAATTGTCCTGAAATCATAGAAAAATAATGATAGATTAATTTGTGAAAGGTAGGAACCGACATCACATCAGTCCATGTTATTGTTTTATATGGATGATTGAAAATTAATTATTTAGTTTTAAAACTCTAAAAAATGTGTGTGATAATAAAATCCTGAAAATGTAAATAAGTTAATTTAAAATAAATATAAAATTAATTTTGAACTATTTTTGATTTGTATGAACAAATTAAATGTCAAACTCACATGAGGTGTGCTTATAATGAGTGACAATATAGTTTCTAAAAATATTAATGTTAATAAAAACTTGTGTATGAGGGTTTAAACTAATAAAATGATATCATATTAGTATAAAATATTAGTAAAATTGATGAATGATATTTTCTTAATTATAGGAATTGATTCTAATTCAATCTGATTTATAAATTTCTCAAGATGGCCAAAAAAACATTTATAGTGTTTTAAAACACTAAAATGGTTTTACAATGATCAAAACATAGAAAAAAGAACAAATTAATGTTAAATAATAGGCCAATGATTATATAACTATTTGTGAGATATCCAAAGTATGATACGTTAATATGACATGTGATAAGGTTATAATGAGTGAACATGAATTTTTAAAGATAATATATTCTTAAAAAACAAGTGTTGAGGGTCCAAATCGACAAAAATTTTCATATTCTTGTGAAATCATTATAAAATGAATACTAAATGATATTTTAAATTTATAAATATAAACCACATCAATATGAGTTACAATTTCCTAGGGATGGCTAAAAAACTTTTATTGTTTTAAAACACTCAAATATGTGTGGTGTTCACTAAATGACTAAATTAGTAGTTAAAAAAAATTATACCCTTTAAAATTAATCATCATGGGTTCTAAATCATTAAAAACTCCATATTTGGTTGAAACATTTGTAAAATTAGCACTAATTGATTTTCTTTAATTGTATGAATGTATTCCACATAAATCAAAGTTTTGGATTTCTCATGTTGATGTAAAAAAGAATATTAACAATTTTAAAGAACTAAAATAATAATTTAGTAATAAAAACCATTAAAATGATCTAGAATTGTTGTTAAATTATTTGAAAATTATATATGAATTATCAATGACATTTCAAAATAGACAGAACATCAATACAATGTTTTTTGTGTTCTAAAATACTAAATAATCAAAATTTAAAAATATCAAACTCCACCAAAACATGCATAAGAAGGTTAAAACTGTGAAAATGAACTCAAATTGTCATCAAATATTATGAAATTGGTAGATGATTGATTTTTATAATTTAATAAATAAATTCACATAAATATGAGTTTACATTTTCTTATAATGAAAAATATTCAAATTTAGTTGTTTAAAACTCTAAAACATTCGTGTAATAGTCAAAACCTAGAGAAAAACACTAATTGATATGAAATAATAGTAAAATGATATTTGAATTATTTATTACATGTTTATATTTATATGAAACATCAATCTGACATGTTGTGTGTTCTTAATGGATGAATAAATTAATTTTTATTATATTAAAGTATTAAAAACATGTTTTAGGCTATCAAAACCAAATAGATAAATTTATATTTCCCATAGAAATTATGAAAATCACTAATGATTTATTTTTTAAGTTTGGGAAATGATTCTATGTAATCTGAATTATGGTTTTTCTGATAGGACTAAAACATGCACTTTTAGTGTTTTAAACCTGTAAAAAATATTTATAATTGTAAAAACCAATAAAATCAACAGGAATTAGTTTCAAAGCATAGAAAAATGTTATTTTAATTATCTTTTACATGTTTGAATTTATATTATTTCAATCTGATATCTGGTGTGCTCATCATGACTAAATAAGTAATTTTTAATGATATAATTGTCTTTAAAAACATGTGTTTATGTGTGAAATACAAGAAAAAAATTAAATTGCTTTTAAGTCTTTAGAATGTTACCAAAAATTTATTATTTAAATATAGGACTAGTCAGTAGATTAATCAGAGTTTTGATTTTTGTAGGAGGAACTAAACCACACTTTTAGTGTTTTAAAAAATTAAAAATGTGTTTAAAGGTCAAAACCTAGAAAAAACAATTAATTTACCAGAAATAATATAAAATGATATTAGAATTATTTTTGACATGTAAAATTATATGGTACAATAATATGAAATGTTGTGTTCTCACAATGACTAAATATATGGGTTTTAAAGATATCAATGTCTTTAAAAACATGTTTCAAGAGGTATAACCCAAGAAAATCACCAAAGATTACAGTGATTTTTCATTAACAATATTTTTTATGGATATATGTATATACACCACATCAATATGAGTTTTTATTTTCTTTAAATGACAAAAAATCACTTTTAGTGTTTTAAAACATTAAAACTTGAGTGCAATTGTAAAAATCCTGAAAAAGATAACTAATTTATGTGAAATAAATGGAAATTGATATCTGAATTATATATGAAATATCTAAAGAAACAACACATTAATATGATATGAAGTGTATTGGTGATGACAAAATATGTAGTTATTTTAGGGGTAAAAAACTAAATAAATGATCTTAGTACACCATGAAATATTATGAAAATGACTATTGAATAACATTTGAAATGTAAGAATAGAAGGAACATCAATACAACTTTGTGGTTTTCTTAGGAAAAAAATAATTAAATTTTATTATTTTAAAACTCCAAAACATTCATGTAATGTTCAAGACATTAAAATGAAAATAAATTTATAATAAATCCTTATGAAGAGATCGTTAAAATATTTTTCAAATGAACAAATAGACCAAAAATAAATCGAAAGTGTGGTGTGCTTGAAATAACCAAATAATATATTTACAAAGATATTGAAATATTTTAAAAAGTGTTTTAGGTGTTAGAAACTATGAATATGACCTCATATTACTATTTAATATTATAAAACAAACCATATATTGATTTTTGAAATTTAGGAAGATATTCCATATCAATGTGAGTTTCAAAATGGGATGAAAGAAAACACACTTTTAGTGATTTAAAATTATAAAACATGTGTGTGTTATTAAAAACATAGAAAATGACCATGAATTGAATTGAAATCATTGATTAATGGTATTTTAAATATTTATGAAATTATTGTATAAATTACACATCAATGTGATATATGATGTTCTTGAAATGATTGAAAAACATCTTTAGACTAAAAAAATGATTATAGGCACGTAACACATTGAAAAAAACAACTATAAATTATTTTTCTATTATAAAAACTTTTAAATTAAACACTATAGTGGTTTATACTTATTATTAAATTTTTATTTTTTAATGTGATAAAATATACATATTTTATTTTATTTTTATTATGATATGATGGTTATAGAGATCAAAAGGTGGTTCGATATTTTTTTTGTGAAATTTTTATATTAATTTTTTATGGTTTATAAATAAATTAAATTTCTAAATTATTGTTTATTTTTCACAAAATACCATCTATAGAGGCATAGTATTTTTACTTTTAAAAAAATATGTATAAAAATTTCCAAATGGTGATCACTACTCCCTACCATGAGATGGACTATGGGGACCTCTATATAGTGTTTACTATAGTTTTCCATGGGAAGGCCCATATAGACTGACATTTGGAAGTCACTATTTCCTAACATAGGGTGGCCTATAGTTTTTAAATATTTTCAAGATGGTCAAACTCTTCTTAGTTATCATAACTTGATATTTATAACTATTCTTTATAACCAGTATAGAAGTTTATGATAGAATCATGTGTTATCTCACAATGTTATATTACCCACTCAAACAACCAAAACATTGTTAACTTCACTATTTCATATTTCATATTTCTTCCCCATATAGAACATGACATACACTATGCCAATGTGCACCATTACATAGAATATCTCTTTCACTATGCTGTGGTATATATAGTTTTAGTGTATATATCCATCATTCTCCTACTTTTGATAAAACCACATTGACATTGTGAACATTCCCCATATGTCATAGTGTTTGAAACAACTCATGAAACTATACCCAAATATCATTTTTGATATCTTCAAAAACTCTTTTTTAGAAAATATACCATCCAATATAACTAAATGTTTCATCATATGTTTAAAATTGAGAAAATATATCCATAACATCTTCCATATATCATCTAAAACACATTTTTTAGTGGGTTTGAGAGTTTCATAAACTTTGTAACCATTTAAATAATCACAGTGCCACCCTATGATCCTTTTTATCATAAAAAATATGAATTCACAAAAATATATATGTATACAAAGATAATCCTCTAGAAAACCATCAATATTACTCATGCTACAAATGGATATGGTGATAACTCCGCCAAAGACATATATCTCTATACTTTTCTCCAGTATTTATATCAAACAAAAGTATTCTGAGTCATATATTCCATCAATTTGAGTCATTGAGTTACTATAAGAAATGAAATATGTAAATTTCATATACCCTACTCATATGTTCTTGATCCATTGAGTATAAACATACCAGGTCAATGAATACATCACATATCATTTAATCAAGTAGATAATCACATCACATTCCCCCATCTAAATAAATCAGCACATCCCTTGTACCTTTATCTAGGTATGAACATATATTTCTTCAGAGTGTCAAAATAATGGTCCTATATTTTGTTCTCATCATAAGTGAATAGAAATCCAAACTGGGTTAAGATACAACTAAAAACACGAACAACAACATACCCAAGCACCCCGAATTAGCTATGCCTCATGACTTTTATAATAATTGTATCAATGTATGAATGTTACCATGATAATTATTATTACAACCTTAGGTACAAGGATTGAATAAAAAATAAGAACTTATATCATACTAGAGATATTATTTATGATACTCTAGGTTGTATACATGGGTGATTATATAGTGCACAAGAATAATTTTATGACACATGAGAAAATTCCATATCTCTATATGAAATCCTACCCATGATAACCTATACATTTCTCCATAACTTATAACACTATATCCTGAACATCTATAAGAGATAACTAAAATTGGTACATTAGAGGATAATTATCATTTCACTTCACTCTATATATACTTCCAATGATAAATAAGGAAAAAGTTGAGAGTAAATTTTTTTTTAAAATTGCATAGTTTAAATTTTAAAATTCCATTTATAATACTAAAAACCTTATATAACAACTCATTTATTAAAACCACTTATGATATTTAAAACTCCATGATTTTATTATGTACTACCCTTTAAATAATTATTTTGTGTTCATTATCTTGTGATACACACAACAGAAATCTAAATTGATCAATGACCAATTTCATTATGATAGAATATTACAATACAAAATGAAATACATTAACATCACCACCACACTAACAAATATATATTACATAACTATATGGAAAACAACAGTAAAAAAAACAATTGTAACAATATAAAAAACACAAAAAGACAAGTCCAACTAAAAAGGACAAAAAACCAAATAGAGAATCCAAATGATGGCATGGATGAACTCTCGATATCTCACCACTAGCTACCCATATAGATAACATTAACCTCACTACCACACTATGGGAGTTTAGATTTCCCTGCACTGGAAGAGAAATAGAGGTATATACACCACTGAATATGTGCATAGAGTGTGAGCTGACATACTTAGTATGATCCCAACTAGGTTTTCCACAAAAATTATTTGTATAAAAAATATTTGATACTCATTTTAAAATAAATCATGGAATGATAATTAATAAATCAGTCTTATAAAAAACATGGTAAACATTTCCCTTTTCAAAAATTCTAATCAAAAGCATTTATATTAGTTTCAAAGCTTATTTTTTCCATATCACATTATATAATAATAAACATGTATATCAAGGAGAACTCCAAAAGGGAAGCAATAGAAAATAGAAGAACAAGTATCACAACAAAAAGGACTACTATAGGATTAGGTTGCAGAATATTTATACCATAATAATCAACTGCATGAAAACTTATTCTAGAACATAGGAATAGGAAGCAGTGGAATACCCCAAGAGTAAACACCACCAAAATATCAATATTGGTCCCCTAAAATGACGGGCCTATGAAATAGAGGGAAGAACTAAGACAATCCTCTTTGATAATCAAAAAACAATGGATGATAGCCCCAAGCTAAACTTCTATCTAAGTACCCAAGGTAACCCATGCAGTATTTTTCACAATCCGATTTCAATGATTTGAAAACCATTTCAAAACCACATAAAAACCATTTCAATGCTTTGAAAATAACCTTTTCCATTTAATTTATCAATAACTAAGGAAATACCATTTTTCATGAACAATACCTTTTCAACAGACACAAAATAACCGTCGCTCTCTCAATATAAATTAATTTGTAAAGAAAAATAATCAGGTTCATCAACCTAGGCTAGTGATGGAGCCACCTACCTCAATGTTCGGGCTGCATATTCCTGTGAAAGAATCCAAGATCAATGAAACCCAACAAAATCAACAAAGGACCTCTACTCAAATACCCAAATCTTAGGATTTATCCAAATCTAAACATAAGAGGTTGCATGAAGATAGGAAACCCACATACCTCGATGATAAACTCCCTCGCACCATAACCAATGAAGAAAAACCCCTCCAAAATGAGATCTCATAATGGATCGTAAGGGTTCCAAGAAGAAACATCCAACTTATATCAATGGATCTTATACAAAAAATATAGGGTGTTACTGCTATCAGTAGCATTGAGGAACTTGGAAGAACGCTTACCCAAAGAGAGGCACCGCATATTCAATTAACTTCCTCAAATGATCGGATCGATCCAGAAGGAGAGGAGCCTATAAAAATTGCCTACGAAGAGTCTAGGTTTGAGATAAATATAGACTAGAAATAAAAGACAGATAAAAACTTCCAAACGCGTGACTTAAACTTGGACACAGTTTGGGTCATGACTTGTAGCTCAAGTACATGATGTGTAGTCTATTCTAGATAAGTGATGCTAAAAACCCATCCACTTGGGATAAAAATCCATTATTTACACCCTACAAAACATGTACCCCCATTCACGATGTGTACCAGTTCACAGTGTGATCTCTCCTTTTCACAACTTGTACAAAGTTTCTAGTATACAACGTGTACAAGTTAACAGTAGCTAGCACACGGGGTATACCTCAGGTACATGACATGTACCTCCTCTACAGCCTATAAAAAGTTTAAAAAACTACTCATAATTACTTAAACCAAAAGGGATCTTGGACAAATGAGAAAACTTACCTGATCAGGGTAACAAGATGTAATAGTTAGATAAATAATCATTTCATATATATTCATCGGATATTCTAGTGTCAAATAGTTAAATTGATGTTGTGTAATGATCAGTAACAAATTTTAAAAATTATAATTCACAAATAAAAAATAATTCTGGAATGAAAAAAACATAATAACTAATTAAAATGTTGCATTATAAAAGTATTTTTTTTTATGAAATAAATATTAGTATTAGTATTATTATTATTATTATTACTATTAAATAAGGATATGATGTGTTTATAAATTTAAAATCAATATTATCATACCAATGGATAGATAAAATTGAATAGTTAAATGATAAATAATTAATTTTAATGGAATGTGATTAAAAACATTTTGTTTTAAAAAGGGATATTTTTAGAATTATTATTTTATTCTATGTGTTTTGTATTTTTTACTAATAAATTAAAATGATCATTATTAAAGAATTATTCAAATAAAATTAATTTTTAAGGTATAAAAAATATATTAACATTAATTTAATTAATAATTTTTATAAAATAATAATAAGAACACTTAATGTTTAAATAGTCATATTTTTATAAAATTATTTTTTTCAATATATTTTCTATTTTAACTTAAAAGTAAACATTATTATTTTTATAAATTCAATTATATTAAATGGATTCCATGTTTTTAATCATCATTAAAAAATTACGTAACAATGTAAATTTAATTTTCTGGATAAAATGTAATTAATTAACAATTATGTTAATACGATAAAAGAAAAAATGTTGAAAAAGGTTAAATTAGGGGGTAAATGTTGAAAATGTCTCTAAACATATATCTAAATTCTGTTAATGAGGGGATTTAAAACCGATATCCATTATTTGTAAAATTTATATCCACTTTTCAAGTGAAATTAAAAGCGTACACCTTATAAAATCAGTTTTTTTGAAGATGACACACAAAACTCACTTATAACAAGACCCATACTATACACATAGAAAACTAAACATTTCATTCTGTTATATCTTAAACTACATGAAAATTTTAACTATTCTAAAACTTTATTACACTTTGGGTATATTCTAGACTCATGAAGGAGACCTACATCATTCATTTTGAATGAGTTTGTCTATATTATTGAATTCATCAAAATACGTATCTAGTTCTTCACCAATTTTTTCAAATACAATATCATATAAACTCTTTTTTAAATATAAGTTTACAAAATAATGATGTTTTATTAATATAATTATGATTCTATTAAAATAATATTATCATTATATAACTCTATACTTCTATTAATTCATTAGTATAACATTATATTGTTAAGGGATATTCATCCACCTACATGAACTATATTATACCAAAAACGTCATTTTCCTCATTGATTGGTATTATAAAATTTATAACGATAATATATTATTTGAACTATTAATTTATTTTATAAATATTTTCTATAATAGTGACCTAAAAATGAATGCTCATTATAAAGTATCTCAGTGTAATATGTAAATTACTTGAAACATGCTTGTTATGAATTTTATTCCCATAAACCATACACATAACTTTAATCAATAAAAATTGGAATTCATAAACCATTTAAAACTAATGATTCCATTACTTCATCTAATATTTTAGTTATGAAATTTACATTTTTTATTCCTTTCATCTTGGTTCTTTTGTCCTCCATGACCATTATTTTCATTTAATTATATGGAACTTCTTATCATTAGTTTTTTGAATTTACAAAGATAAATTCATATTGAAATTTAATTTGTTTTACAAATATTTGGAAGTAAATTTTTTAACATTTTCCGTCTGACTCTTTCTGTCACCATTTTCTCTAGTTTTCTATATAAATATTCCATTATAAGTTTTCAATTTTTAATAATGTAATTTTATTTAAATTTCTTATTAATTTTTAATAAATATTGTTTTATAAATTATTTCTCTTTTAAATAAATGTTTTCAAAATGTAAAAGGCATTTATTCTTATTTTTCAAAGTAATATTAATTGTTATATAATGTGTTTTTCATTTATGTCAATTTACTTTAAAAATTATTATGATTAACTATATATATGCTCAAATTATATAATTTAAGTTATCTCATTTTATGTATTAGGATCATGTATTAACAATATTTTCTAGAAACCCATTTCCTCCACAAGGTATAATTAAGGTTTTATGAAATTATGAATGTTTTCTAGTTTATTGGTGGCCTCAAAATTTTATAGTCCTATAATGCATTTCATAGAGATTAATATATTCTAATATGAAAAGAAATGGACTAGGTAAGGAATCCAATCCACTATGGGAATATGTCCACAATTTTTATGGGTATGTGTAGAATACTAAATCAATTATGATACTCCATCCATTTATTTATTAGAATAGAGAGTGAACCTAAATCACTATCTTATGGGATATTGTGCACTATTATACGATGGTCATGGAAGTGGTCCTTGATATAATAAATGTTTTTCTAGTCTTATATATGTGCCAAATTTTTATTCCATATTTCTATTTTATTATAAATTCCTATGTTATGTTTACATATATTATGATAACTTTCTCATTATTCTAAATCTTCATGATGCATTTTTCATGTTATGATGAAACCGTTATTCTAGGATTTATTATTTATGTTCCATGTTTTATTTGGTATTATTTTTTATATCATTTTAATGCATATTTATTATGTTTTCATACACACATGTTCATATTATTCCCACTTATAAATTTTTTTAATAAACATTATGTTCACTCCCTACCGAGCTTCTGAGATCACCATTTCATATATTTACATTCTTGAGGTTTTGAAGAAGTGTATTGTGTATGATATTTCTATAAAGGTATAATGTTTCAAGAATATTTTTAAAATGAGTTGGTTATATTTATAATATCCAATGAAAATAAACTTATATGTTATGAGTGTGTAATTTATTATGAGATGTAATGAATATTCCTATAAACTGATATAATATGTATTTATGTTATGGTCTATATTTTCTAGGTATGATGAAAGTTACAAAAAAATATCTTCATGATGCGCCTCTGAAACATACAAAGAAGAAACCAATGTGAAAGACGAAACCCATATTTTCATGGCAACTAGACATATAAGAATACTCTCACCTAAGTCAATAAAAAAACACACAGTTGAAACATATCCAAGACAAGAACATTCATAAGAAAATTAATAAAACAAAGGGGTCATTTTAATCACTTTTATTAAGAATTCGTGTTTTTTTTTGAAAATTAATGTCACTAGAAAAAAATTTCCCACCATTTTATTTAATTTAGATTCTATCCATTGAAACTAGTAATTATATATTATGATATTCAAGAAGAGTGTTCCCAGTCAACTCCAATCTTAATGATTATCCCTTCACTCGATCAAGGAAATCTATAATCTCATATCCTCCTTTTAGTGAATAGTGTGGGACTCTAAAAATTCTATAGATTTTACTCTTACATATAATCTACAATATCATTTTATATCCAATGACTAAAAAGTTTCCAATGAAAAATATTATATATACATTAAAATGAAACATAAGAAATTTGTTTGCATCTCTACACTCTATCTTCATACTTTTCATAGGGAAATATTCAATTTACCACTTCTAAGTTCATTTATTCAGGCTTCTAAATATCACATTTATGGATGTTGTCATTTTAACTTCAACCTCATCTTCCATGAATCAAAAATTATGGTTCAATACATTTTCGATCACATGATTTTAATAATTTATCTGAAAACATATTATCACATAACTGAACCAAATAATATCCCTCTTGAGAATCATTTTCCAGGTTTCATCACTAATTCCATTATTAGTTTCTAAAAACCACACTCACTCTATAATCATTCATGACAACAACATGGTTTCCCCACAATGATTCTAGTCATCCTAACTTGATTTAGGTGAATAATTTTCTCAAAACAACCCAAAATACTACCTTAGTCTGCATATCTACCATATTGTAAACTCCATCTACATTCAATATATCCAACACTTTATCCTTCAAAAATATTTGGATAAATTGATACGCCAACTAAATATTATATTCATTTGAATAAAACAATATATTTTTCTTCATGTGAATCAAACATTGCGAATAAAAAAATATGTTCTACAACAATATACAAAGATCTTCCATCCTACCCTTCTGTATGATCAAATCCATCCCGCATTCCAGTAAATCAATGTATTCTTATTTTTTTATTGATTTTGAATCTCACCATAGCGAAAATAGTCACTACATTTGGTTAAATTGTATTAAAATATGGAATTGGGAGATATTTTATGATTTTTTTTCAAATTATATGGTGATCTTATTAAGATTTCACACAAAATATTAAGATGTGGGTTTTTATATTTTGTGTTAGTTTTATACATTTTTTCATTCCATCGCATAGGAATTTACACCACCACAAAATATGAAAACTATTTTGCAGTGGTTAAAATATCTTCTATATAAAAATTATATATAATGATATTTTAACCTTCCATGAGAATCTATAGTGGGGGTAATTAAGATAAAATAATCCAAATAAATGAAAAATAATCTAAACTAAAATAAATAAAATCAAACCACAATAAAGTAAGATTATGAAATGTTAACTAAAAAATGTAAACACAAAAAAATTAAAATAATCAAACCAAGATTAACAAAATTGATAAAAAAACTATATATAATTGAAATTAAATGATATCAATCATCCCAAATATAAATATTTTACATTATATAAACTAAAAAATTTAACCAAAATAAAAATTAACTTTGAAAAAGAAAATCAAACTGAACTAATTAAAACAAAACCAAAATTAAATGAATATAACTAAACTAATTCTAAATAAATAAAAATCAATTCAACACATTCTTTTGGAATAAAAAAGTAATTTAACGAAACTAACTATAGTATACATGGATCAAATAAAGACAAATAACATTGAAGTAAACTAAATAGAGATGAAATGAATCAAACCATAATGACTTGAACCAATTAAAACACAATAAATCCTAAACAATCCAACCAAACCTGACCCAACCCAATCCATGTCAGATCAAATAGAATTAGTCAAACAAAATCAAATCAAACAAAAAACATCAACCTAAAATGATCAAATCTAATAGGATACATAATAAATCACACTAAACTAAGTAAGAACGAAAAGAAATAAATAATATTAAATTGAACCTTATAAAATTTATATGACTTGTTAAGAATTAAACTAAAACAAATGATATTCAACCAAAGCACACAGAATTGATTAGAATTGGACTCACCAAAATTGGAATGAATTAAATTGAACCAAATATAACCAAACCAAACTAAACTAACGTAGTAGAAATTGAATAAAAATATAATATAATTGAAAAATACAAAACCCCAATAAATATAAATAAAGTGAACTAAACTAAATTAAATTGGGATAAATATATTTGAACCGAACAAAAATAAACCAAGGAGTTTACCTGAATAAAATTTAACTAAATTGAATAAAAGACTCCAAACTAAGATGAATCATCTAAAGAAGACAAAAAAATATAATGAATATAATCATCCTGAATAGAAATGAAATAAGCAATGATAACCTATACCAACCAGACCCAACCAGATCCACACCGAATGGAACTTAATTGATCTGTATGAAATGTATGTAACTAACCAAAATATAACCAATCTAATCATATTGTGCTAAATTAGTCCCAAAATGATTTAACACCAAAAAATAAAATAACAAAAAAATTAATAATTAAACTTAAAAGAAGTCCACTAAACTAATTTGACTGAAATAAATGTAAAACAAATTGGAATGAACCGAGTAATGATAATTGAAAACAATAGGATTGTAATAATGAAACAACATAAACCAAAAATAAATCATACCAAACTTATACAAATAAAACTAAAATGAAAAAATTAATTTTAATTAATATAAAAATACTTGAAATAATTTTAAAAAACATAATAATTTTTAAGAGAATAATTTATAACAACATCACTAACCAACATAATAATTAAAACACCAAAATAATTTACAATAAGATAAATAATAATATAAAATTACTCATTTTATTAATATAAAAATCATCACCAATATGATTATAAAAAGTAGTCCTCATTATATATAAATCATGAAGAGTGATGATGGTCTCTATATCCACCCCTAGTTCCATAATTTTGATTATAATTTATTTGAAAATAGAACAATAATATAGATATATTAACTTAATGTAAAATTTATTATTCTAAATGATTATGAAAATTTGAAATTTACCTAATGAATCTATCGAACCATTATGAAAATATCATCATGTAAACTTCCCATCATCTTCTAATATAATTCAACTAATGAGTATTGTTGAGTGATGATGTTGACATCTTATATTTTATTATAAATCACATGTTCTTGTATTTTGTTCCTCTACTCATATATTATGTTTTCTAAAATACTATATTCATTATAGGAATATTAAGGGATAATTGAGCTAAAAACTAAAAAATATGTAAATGTTGAAAACAATCCAAATTTACTACCAAAACATGGGATGTTGATGGACCATAACTCATCCCGAAAAAAGACCCAAATTTACTCTCCTAATGAAAAGACTCATAGGATCATCCTTGGAGAGAAAGTATAGTTGTGTTGGGTTTTCATCCCACATTTATCATATCTTTACCTTCTAATAAAATATCATTTAAATTCAAAGTAAAATAAAAATTAACAAAAAAATGTAAAGATAAAATTGTATACCCTAATATCATTGATAGAACTGTTTCTATAACTAGAGTGACCACTTTCTCAATTAATGAATGAATATCACCTTCACAAATTGATTGTCTACCATTATTCTATGGTGGAGTATATTTATCTATAATAAATGATTCAGATACAATCAGAATATAAATAGAGGGTATTCTAGATTTTTTGGAGAAATATATAGAGAAAATGATAGATAAAGTATGTGTGCCATAAATATAAAAATTAAATTATATATATATAGTAGGTGGAATATCTATCATCGATCTACTTCTAGCACTAAAATGTATTTTATTTGGAATTCCTATCATTAAAAAAGTAAACAAAATTAAGAACATATATTTTAAAAAAAATATAATATTGAATTTTATAAAATTAAACACTTAGAACCATTTATTAAATCTAACTCACTCATGATAAAAAAATTTATAACATTGAATAACTTTTAAATTAATTAAATAGATCTACCAATTTCTCAGGAATGTGATTTACCTGCATATTTTTCTCAAATAATCTAGGTATGATTGGATCCACCTATTACCTTGTAAAATATTTACATAATCAATTGATTATATATATATTCTTCCCTTTAATCCCTGTTATCCCATTATATTTCAAAACATTATAAAAAATAAACACATTACTAAAATTCACACATCTCACCCCCTAAAAATTCATTCAAATAAATTTCCTAGATTAGGTAAAAAACCTTAATATACGTTAAATTGTGGTTGTCATCACATTTATTTAAAATATTATACATTGGCCAATTATTTTAAAAATAACAATATATTATTAATTATTTTTAATCCAAACTAACCCTTGAAAAAATATTTTATAACCCATCTAAATCAATCATGATAAAAATAATAGCATGCAATAATTTTTTAAATCTATTAAAAGGAATAACTAAAAAGAAATAATTTTAATTAAAAATATAAATATTGAGAACATATTTGTTTAGTTTTTATACATAGACATTCGATGATTCTATAATCAGTATTTTGATATACTGAACCTAAAGAGGGGTATTTTATTTTTAATTAGTAAAGGTTATTATATTCTAAATTTTGAATTATTGATGAAACAAAAAATAAAATTATATATATATATATATATCTAAATATATATTATAGCATAAACATACCAATGGATATTCCTCACTAGGAAACTCTATTGTAGCTGGGATGGTCACACATTTTTTCAGGTCTCTAATTTTATATGATATAATGAAATTCATAATATATATCATGTGTGTAATACCCTGACCCCAATACATACATAAGTTTAACATTACAAGTTGAAATGAAAAACAATATAAAATTTCTACTCAGAACATCCACAACTATATGTTTATCCATGCAGGTCCTTCCTAATAAACTTCTTCATGTACTAAGAAAATGAAACATAATAAAGGGGTGAGCTAAAATTCTCATTAAGAGTAATAAATACCGTGGAATATATCATAAACATTAGGCATGATGAATAATTGAAAACACATGTCTTTAAAAGAAAAACATGATAATAATTTGGCAGGAATATGCACTAAGTAAATATTTCTATTATAAAACATAATCATGGATATTATATTAGTCTAATAAACTCATGAACGTTGATTTTATAGATTCATAATGAAGGAAATGTATAATCCAGAAATTTTGAAACATACCATCACAGCCTCAGCCAAGACATCTAAAACTGATGAAGGCCTCTGCCAAAACTATATCTAAAAATGGGCAAGGCCTCAGCCAAGTCCATATCTATTTGTCTCATGAGACCTTATAATGCATCAAGAGGCTATATTGGGACACACATGTCACATATTAAGTCCAATTCATTTCTTATATGAAATGGTTAAACACAATAAACATATACACTCATATTGAAACTATCATGTGAAATGTAAATAACTTTCCCCAATCATTGAACATAAACACCAACCATTCGGAATAATATGATGAATGGTATCATGATAAAACATTAAAAAACAAAGAAATATGAAACCCTTCAATAAAATATTGTAGATGATATAATAATATATAATTCTCAATAAATTACAAGATTCAACAAGTGAAGTTGTCTTAGACGAAGATACTTTTAAAAGATACCATTGAAAAATTCCAAAGAAAATAATCCTTAAACATTCAAAAGTTTCCCATACCACCATGAAACATTCAAATAATAATACAATAGAATATAATTAGAATATAGAGAATGTTTATATGATATACCAAAGGTATGTATATACATAACATGCATGGAATATTTGGTGAACGAGGAATATGCTTTGTAAAAGTTAATATTAGATGAGAAAAAAAATTAACTTTTGAAAGAATGTTTCATTGAGAAAATAAATTGTATTTGCCAAAAATATTCCATTAAACATGTATTTTGATGAAAATAAAAGGGAAGAACATAGAAATTTAATTTGAGGAAAAATTGATGCCCCACTGAAGTTAAATAATAAAAAAAGTTTTTTTAACGAAGACTTAAAATTAAAACATTTTATTGGAGTTTAAGGAATCCCTTAAAGAGTTTTAAGTGAAAATTAATGTTTTCATTAATAAAATCATATATTAACTAAAATAATTTTTCACTTTAAAATTTTTTATTTGAGAAAGATAAATATGGCTTAAAACATATTATAGAGTGAACTTCAAAATAGGTAATAATCCGAGAAGTTCCTTGAATCGGGCTTGCATTTCAAAATAAATTTTGAAAGATTCTTTTTAAAACATGTAACTTCCCACAAGTGGAAGTAGCATTGTGGTTGCTACAAATATATAGAACATTATAATATAATATTTTAGGATTAAATATGAATAAGTAACATTGTAATTAAGGTATGTATAGAATAAGAGTAGCCCAAATGAAAATGGAGGTTCGGTTAGAAATCCCTTGCAAATTTGTAATCAATTGAATTGTATAACCCAAAAATTATTAATCATTAAATGATAAATTTAATATCATGAAAATAAAGTGATTCATGATATAAAACATCAATGGTATGTACCCATACACAAAACAAAAGTACTAGTTGTGAATAAGAAATGTCTCACAAAAATGGAAGTGAGATGAGGAAACCCTTACCATAAGCCCAATGATGTTCTTCACTCGATCTTAGTGTCCTGGTTAACCAAATTAAATTCATTAATTAAAATTTAAATAACCTATTATTTATTTAATTGATTTATTATATCCTTATTAAGTTTATTCATTTCCTTCTTGATCTGTTTAAGAGGTTCAATTTTATTATTTGGGTGTGTTTTCATCCTTGGTATTCATGACCAGTTTACTTATATATATGTAAGGATAAACATGTAATATGAGAATGGTTTCCTAGAATATACATTGTATTTTATTTTCTAATATACACAATATTACATGGTTATAAAATTTATTTCGATATTGGTAGTGAATATGAATAATTATATGAAACTTTAATAATAATTATTTGGGTTAATTGGTGGTTTTTGATCACAACAAACTCACTTTAATTTATAATTTAATATCACGTGTGAAAAAATATTCTAAAACATTACATATATTATAGTATTTTTAAACCATAAAAATTTTTTCATGAACATAATTTAATATGGTAATAGAAATTGGAAAGACAACATCCTTGAATGTGATAAAATATCACATCTCAAATGGTCTTTTCATTTTTAGTATAATAGAATAGGAAATTCGAGAAGATGAATTATTACATTATCACAAAAAACTTCAAATAAATTTAATGTACTGGAGTTATCATAACATTTTTATTAAATGAGGCGAGGAAAGAAAAAAAGATAAGAAAAGAACTCAAAATAAAAAAAAGTTGAGAAATCCCTTACGAGAATTCAGCAGCCTAAAAACATCACTTAAAAATTCATAAAATATTTTGATGAGAGAAAATGGGTATCTCTTAATTATTCCACAATATGAAATTTAAGGGGGATATTTAATGATATATCCCAACATACGAAAATTGAACACGAAACAAAATAACATTAAAAGTGTGCTCTAAAAAGAGATAGATTTTGAGACAAAAATTCTGCAGCATAATAGCTATGAATCATGGTTTTAGAAAACATTAAAAATAATGGGGACAGGGGTCAACCATTCATAAAATAATCATAATATGTAATTCCCCGACCCCAGTTACCCAGAGTCTGTGCATTGTTATATAACATTTGAATGATCACAAGAAAGATCAAGTCCCGAAAGACCGATTAGTTTAGTAGCCTTGGAATAACTAGATACATTAATAAAGTTTACATTACATCATAAAATGAAAACTACAACAATAGAGTCTCAATTGTCCACACTCTTATCCCCTCATACTATCCCTGCAGGTCATTCACAAATTAATTCTTCACATCCTGGGAAAAATAAAACATAGAAAATGGTGATCTCAAATGCCCAGTAAGGATAACAATATAGCGGAAACTTTCATAAATAAGAATAAACAATTAAGGCATAGTATAACTGAAACAAAATACTTTTAAACTTTAACTTCAACATCGTATGGAAAAAATAAAATGAAATAATTCCATTTTCTTTTTTACATGGATATTCTACTAATCGAATAATAAAATGAAATATCAATAACCACTTTCATAATGATGGAATGAATAATGCCAGACTATCATAACCACATAGCCAAGGCCTCGTGCCAAGACTAAAAATAAGATTTTGTCAAGGCCTTGTTCCAAGACACTATTTTGTCTCATGAGACCTATCGATGAATCGAGGAGCTGTAGCGGGTTCCACCCGTCACTTATTAAGTTCAATGCATTCCTCATATGAACAGGTTTAAACATAACATAAACATTGGTATTAAAACTAGCATATGAAATGTCAATACTTTCTCCATAAACCACGAATGGTATAAAAATAACACATCCACAATCAAACAAATCAAAAAAACTTCAATACAATATTGAAGTATTGTATCATAATAAATCAACTTCAAATAAGTTTAAAATCTATCAAAGGATGTTGACATAGATGAAATCACTACTATTTGAGAGAAATATCCCATTCTTTGAAATCATTTAAAAGTCAAATAATTATAAAATAAAACATTTACTTTGAAAATTTTCTTATAATCTTGTAAGAGAAGCTTCGAAGATTTTATAACAGCAGAAAATAGCCGCACCCGCCGTATAAGTTAAAAAAACATTCTTACCTTAATTCGGTCGAAAAGGTTAAAAAGGACCTTGTTTAGAAAACGATGGAAATATTCCTTTATAAAACACTTATAAAAGACATCAAGGGTATAAATGACTTTAACCTATATTCTATTAAATAGTAAAAAAAATGTTTTTGAAATACATTTTTAAGAAACATGGATGTGGATGATAAAGAAATCCCAGTAAATTATTACGTATAAACAACCTCGGATAATGAAGAGATTGTGAAATAAACCCTTACCTTGTACTTTTCCTAGGTTGATGGTAGGTTAACCTCCTATATAATGGTAAAATAATTGTTATTAAATTATACAAGAATAATATACATTAATATGATATCATATATGTTCTTTTAATATTTCTTTGTTAATAATATCTTAGAATTATCGTTGTTTCGGGTGTTAACTTACTCGTTTTCTTTTATATGTTTTGTTACATAAGTCGTGTTTGTTATGGATAGGTTGTATCTTATTCATATCCAAAATGATATCAAGTCCTTAAACATTATTTTTATATCATCAAATGATAATTATACTTTAATGGATACGATGGAGAATGAATCTCAACGCATTCGTGGAGACGGTAGTCCGTACGTACGCACGAGCGACAATATCATTAATTTGATATTAAAATAATATTTAATTGTTTGGTATATCATATATAAAGAATAATTATCTTTTTTTATTTTTTATTTACATGAATTACACATCATTATTACAACCATCCAAATAATGACCTTTTGAATAACAATTACACCACGACATGGAGACGGTAAGTCGTACGTACGCACGTATGGTGACATGTCATTCAAAGGATGAATAGAATACTGAAATATGGTTGTAACATGTTTATAATAACATAAAAGTATATATAATATACTGGAGTTATTATTTTAGAATGGTAATAACAAAGATAGAAGAAGTGGAAGAAGAAAGGAACTTGAAAAGGGGTGGTGAAATCAGTACCTCTTCTTTGGGTTCTTACTTTTGATTTGATCAAAAAATCTCTTTATATTGGCTTTAATACTAAATTAAGGCCTCTAGGATGAAATTAGGGAAGTTGAGAGAGTATTTGGGAAGAGTTTGGTCGAGCCAAATGGCTTTGAAGGTGTGAATTAATGAGAATGGGGAATGCCCTTTTATAAGAGGGGTGAGGGGCCCCTTTGGAAAAGCTAGAAATATTATTTTATAATAAATTCATATTATGTTTATAATGGCTCCAAAGTGTATTATTCAAAGTTTAAGGTGTGTATGGGTTGAAAACCACTCAACCAATAGAATTTAGACAGGTTTGGATCACTATATTAACCTTATCTTTAAGTATTAACTCTTAGTTAATTAGCTTAACACTTACCGTTCACTTTCTATTTTTATATTATATAGTTAATAATCATACTATATACCTCCAAGAGACCCCTAAGTGGTCCATTAATGATACAACTATCATGATATAAGTCTCTTTTTTGAACCTTATATTTTTAGGAATTTAATATCAATTAATAATATAATATATTTTTTTAAAACTCTTTTGTGTCAATTTTGAAACAATTCAATAATTGATTTTTTGAAAAATTACAACATAAGGATTACTTCGAAAATAGTTATTTAAATCAATCCTAACATGTCATATTGACATAGAAAATTAGTTTAATTCATACAAAGTCTCAAATTATATTTATTTGCGTATTTATAATATAAATTATTTTAATTTTTCACTATTATGGTAATTACTGCATCATCATTGGGTCATAAATAAATTAAATTATTTAATGTCTAAAAATTATAAATAAAATACCATTATGTAGGGAATCTTTTTATCTTTCTAATTAATATTTACAATCGAATTTATCATATGTATAACCCTATATTAAAAATGTTTTAGTAAATAAACATTGATTTTAACTCTTTTAACTCTTCTTTGAATTAAATAATAATAAATGTCCTAATCTAATCCAAGTGGACCTAAATGATAATATTTTATTCCTAAGGTTGTTTTTGGTCGATATACACTTGTCCAATAGAATTATGACTTGTGGTAGGGTAATATTAATATCATTTTTACCCTTAATTACCCTATTTACTTTTAACCGTGGTAAATAAAAGTAAAAAGTTACTATTCACCAAAAAATTATTTTCATCTCAATGAACCACATTTTACTCCCTTATATTAACCGTTTCTCTTCGATATTCGAAATTCCACTCACAGAATCAGTAAAATTATGTTTTATGAAAAATTCAATTTTTTTAACTACCACTTAGTGGTTTCACTATTCATCAAAAAATGAAGTTTTTCAGAAAAATACAAAAAATTCACCCTAGGCTAATTTCGATAATCCGAATCCAAAAATGAAGTCCATTTTGAAAATTAAAATTTATAAATTTCAAAAAGTGGGTATTACTATTCATAATGGGTAGTTTGATTGGTTGTGGTGTGTTAAAACTGGATGTTTCGTACAACACACGCTATTGCGTTATTCAAAGAGAAGCGTACCGTAGAAGCATGGGGAGTTACATTCTCCCCCCCCTTCAAATAATTTTGTCCTCGAAATTTCTAGAATACTACCGCATGAAAAGACTCGGTTGGTTCTTCATTATAAGTTCATCGGGTTCCCACGTTGCCTCTTCCATCTTATTGTTTCTCCACAAGACTTTTACCAGAGGAGTCGTCTGGTTTCTCAGTATGTGTTCTCTCATATCAAGAATCTTGATGGGCTCTTCGCAATAAGACAGATCATGTTCCAGTTCTAATTCCTCATAGGTGAGTACATGCGTTGGGTCAAGCATCTATTTCGTCAACAAAGATACGTGGAACACATCGTGAACTTTGGAGAGACTTGGCGGAATTTCCAATCGGTAAGCTACAGCCCCAATCCATTCTAGAATTTCTAAAGGTCCAATGTACGTGGGACTCAATTTACCTTTCTTACCAAAACATATGAATCCCTTCCATGGAGATACCTTTAGGAAATCATGATCACCAACTTGAAAATCAAAATCCTTCCTTCGATTATCGGCATATCTCTTTTGCCTACATTGAGCTGCTTTGATATGGTTTTGGATTACCTTCATCTTTTCTATCGTTTCCTCCGCCAATTCTAGGCCTACAAGTTTTCTTTCACCAACGTCGTCCCAACAGGTTGGTGTGCGAAATCTCTTTCCGTATAACACTTCATATGGTGCCATCTGAATACTCGAATGGAAGATATTGTTATAGGAAAATTCTACCAGAGGTAAATATTGATACCACATACCCTGAAAGTCAAGTGAGAAGGATCTCAACATGTCTTCTAAGCTTTGAATAGTTCATTCTGATTGTCCATCTGTTTGAGGGTGGTAGGAAGTTCTCAAATGAAGTTCAGTATCCAAGGCTTTCTGAAGACTTTTCCAGAATCATGAAGTAAAACGGGGATCAAGATCAGAAACAATCGATAGGGGTACTCCATGAAGTCTCACCACTATATTAATATATAGTCTTGCAAGACGTTCTAGTGGTAGATCTTCTCTTATAGCAAGAAAATGTGCTGACATGGTAAGACAATCAACAATAACCCATATTGCATCGTTCCTTCTTGGAGTCTTTGGTAGCTCCATGACAAAGTCCATTGTAATATTTTCCCATTTCCACTCTAATAAGGGAAGATGTTGCATGACTCCTCCAGGATGTTGCCTTCCAGCTTTCACTTGTTGAAAAACCATACATCTTGACACAAAATCAGTAATCTCCCTCTTCATGTTGTCCCACCAAAAATGTTCCATCAAATCTATATACATTTTGGTGCTCCCATGGTTTATAGATAAATTGGAACTATGAGCATCATCCAGCAATTCCCTTTTTAGATCAGGTATATTGGGAACACAAAGTCTCTTCCCAAATTTCGAAATTCCTTCTTCATACACAAAGTCTATCAATCTCCCATCATTTACAACTTTAATCATCTTTTGAAATTATTCATCATAGGTCTAAGAACTCTTAATCCTTTCTAGTAAAGATGATTTGGCAACCATTTGAAAAATCATTGATGTTTCACCTTCCATGGTTATTCCCATGTCCATCTTCACTAGGTCCTTGAAAATTGGATCCCTTTAAATTCTTATATTGTTCAAAACTCCATGATCTTTTCTACTCAAAGAATCTGCCACCTTGTTTGCTTTCCCCGGGTGGTAGTGTATCGTACAATCATAATCCTTGATTAATTCAAGCCATCTCCTTTGCCTCATGTTGAGTTGTTTTTTTGAGAAAATATACTTCAAAATCTTGTGATCAGTATAAATGTCACATTTTTCACCATAGAGGTAGTGCCTCCATATCTTCAAATCAAATATTAGAGCTGCTATCATGAGATCATGAGTAGGATAGTTTTGTTCATGAATTTTCAACTGTCATGATGCTTAGGCAATAACCCTATCATTCTGAATATGGACACAACCAAGCCCTTTCTTCAATGCATCACTATAAATAATGAACCCATCATTCCCTGATGGTAGAGTCAATATAGGAGAATTGAATAATATTCTCTTCAGTTCTTCAAAACATTCTTCACACTCTTTTGTCCAAACAAATTTAACCTCTTTACGTGTGAGCTTCGTTAATGGGTTAGCCAACCGGGAAAAATTCTGGACGAAACGTCGACAATAACCTACTAAACCAATAAAACAACATACCTCAGTTATACTCATCGGTGCAAGACATTCTTGTATTTCCTTGGTCTTATAAAGATCAATAGAGATTCCATATTTAGAGACAATAGGGCCAATAAAAGAAATCTCTTGAAGCCAGAATTCACACTTTCTAAGCTTCCCATATAATTCATGTCTTCTCAGAGTCTTCAGGATAATGCACAAGTGATTTTCATGATCTTCGTTGATTTTAGAGTATACCAATATATCATTAATAAATACCACCAAAAATTCATCGAGATATTCCTTGAAAACTATATTCATTAGATCCATGAATATAGAGGGTTCATTAGTCAATCCAAAAGGCATTACTGTAAACTCGTAATGCCCATACCTTATTCGAAATGCTGTCTTCAGAATGTCTTCCTTCTTAAAACACAACTGATGGTATCTAGATCGAAAGTCAATCTTTGAAATGTATTGAGCTCCATGCAGTTGGTCAAATAAATCATCAATGCGAGGTAGAGGATACTTGTTCTTTATTGTTATAGCATTGATCTCCCTGTAGTAGATACATAACCTCATAGATCCATATTTCTTTTTAACAAAAAGAATAGGGGTTCCCCATGGAGAAACACTAGGGTGAATAAATCCCTTATTACTCAATTCCTCTAGTTGTTTCTTTAGTTCAACTAATTCTACAGTGGCCATTCTATAAGAGGTCTTCGATATAGGCCTTAATCCAGGAATTAAATCAATGGAAAACTCAACTTCTCATTCTGGAGGTTGTCCAGGTAAATCCTCCGGAAACACATCTACATATTATTGCACAACAAGTACATCCTCTATTTGAACATTCCTTTACTCACCCACTATAATTTCATCCTCTTCCTCCCTAATAATTTAATTTAGTTGAGCTACTGGGGGTGGATCTAGATAAGAATTAGGTGGTGCCAATTCTTCTCTAAAGATAAGGTATTCCTTATCATCATTATCAAAAATCCTAACCTCCTTCTTCTTACAATAAATCTTCACATCATGGTCCGAAAGCCAGTCCATACAGAGGATGATATCAAACTCAATCATAGGTATGACGATGATATCAACAGATAAAGAACATTTATGTTCTCTAATGGGGACTAATTCACAAAACATTGTTGCAATGATACTTCCCTTAGGAGTTTTCACTGACAACTCCCTTGTTAAATCAAATTGGAAATATATCATTTTTTTAGCAAACTGGGAAGATATGAAACAATGCGATGATCCAGAATCAAATAATGCATTTTCTAAACTTGAGGAAACCATTAAATTACCTGCCACCACATCTTTCGGAGCTACTACCTCAGCAGTAGTGATAGCATAAGCATGGAATTGATCCCTTGGCCTTTTCTGAGGTAAGTTCCCCTGACGCTTAGGACATTAATTTTCATAATATCCCATCTCCCTGCAATTTTAGCACTGAACATCGGTAGCTTCCTTCTTCCCTTTTCAATCACGAGCTTGGTGGCCTTTTTCACCACACTTGTAATAGACACCAATTCCCTTCAAGAAAGTACTGGGGTGTTTCTTCCCACATTTACCACAGGA
The DNA here is from genome assembly GCA_963277665.1 of Viscum album. Lineage (NCBI taxonomy): Eukaryota > Viridiplantae > Streptophyta > Magnoliopsida > Santalales > Viscaceae > Viscum > Viscum album. Next base: position 1,844,755,888 of record OY728120.1, read on the forward strand.
TGGATATTCAACCTTTCCCTTCTTCCCCTTATTTCCATTCCCAGATTGATCAGCAGATCTCTTCTTCTCTTGCTTTGCTTTAAATTCATATGACTTAGAGAATTCTTTCTCTGTCTTGATAGCACATGAGACAATGTCTTTGTACGACAAGAAGGATTGTGAGACTAATGTTCAACGGAGAAATGGTTTTAAACCATCAAAGAAACAATAAATCTTAATTCTTGGGTTACGTATATAATCTCCAGCATACCTTTATAACCTTATAAAGTTAGCCTCATACTTTGCGACATTCTCATCCTCCTTTTGTCTCAGACTCATAAATTGCCTTTCCATATCTGCTCGATCATCACGGGGAAAGTATTTTTCTAAAAACCGATATTTGAACTCCCTCCATTCCATATTTGATACTTCTTCATCTTCTTTCATGTTTTGAATCAATGACCACCATTGATCAGCATCTCCAGTGAGGCGGTAAACTACCATGATAACTTTTTCCCTTTCACTACTTCCCAAAGCCTGAAATATTTTTTCTAGAGAACTTATCCATTGCTCAGCTACCAATGTATTTGAACTCCCATTGAATGTTGGTGGTTGTTGACTCATGAAGCAATCTAACGTTGATCCTCCATGATGTGGATCAGGGTTCTCCATATGGTTAAGGTTATTATTCATAGCCTGAGTGAGTTGTCCTGGTATGGTGATTAGTTGATCAGCACCAGTTGCATCATCAGCTCCACTATAATTATCTTGAAAAGGAGGGAAATCCCTACATGCAGTGCGTGCATTGTTACGGTTTCCATTTCTTCCACTAGGCACCATTTTTAAACAATGGCATTAACTAGATCAGTTTATGAATCAAAATACATAATTCCATACTTATAAAATACTTACCATAAATTGAACTATTTATGGATATAATCCATACTCATAAAAATGTTTTCTTTGAGGAAGTATATACTCGTAAACCCATCATAATGATTTGTAATGAAAATGAGAGTTATCCTAAGAATATCCCCCAAGAGTGTCGTAACCAAGAGTACAGTAAGGTTCGTTGTCATGCACCAGTTCCCATTCGAGTATAGCTCAAAGCGGTTTTTTCGGGTTTTACCCCTAGGTACATTTGTGCCAGAGCTGCCTCTACCTGCTCGTATCCATACAAGGATGTATTTCTCGGAAATCTCACAAACTCTCTACAATACCAAAATTCTAGGAAGTTCTTCTATACTAATCCTCAAAGTCCATCTTAGGTCTATGTGCTCTAATTAGAGTTTATCTAAATCTAGCTTCCAAGGTTTGTACTAAACTTCTTCTGATACCAACTGTAACGCCCCGACCCTAGTTACCTAGAGTCGGTGCATTATTACATAACATTGGCATGATCACAAGAAAGATCAAGTCTCGAAATACCAATTAGTTTAGTAGCCATGGAATAACTAGATACATTAATAAAGTTTAAATTACATCATAAAATGAAAACTACAACAATATAGTCTCCATAGTCCACACTCTTGTCCCCTCATACTATCCCTACAGGTCATTCATAAATTACTTCTTCACATCCTGGGAAAAATAAAACATAGAAAAGGGGTGAGCTCAAATGCCTAGTAAGGATAACAATATAGCGGAAACTTTCATAAATAATAATAAACATTTAAGTAAATGTATAACTGAAACAAAATCCTTTTAAACTTGAACATCGACATAGTATGGAAAAAATAAAATGAAATAATTCCATTTACTTATTCACATGGATATTCTACTAATCGAACAATCACATTCAATATCAATAACCACTTTCATAATGATGGAATGCATAATGCCAGACTATCATAACCACATAACCAAGGCCTCGTGCCAAGACTACAAATAATATTTTGTCAAGGCCTTGTTCCAAGACACTAGTTTGTCTCATGAGACCTACCGATGCATCGAGGAGCTATAGTGGGCTCCACCCATCACTTATTAAGTCTAATGCATTCCCCATATGAATAGGATTAAACATAACATAAAAATTCGTATTAAAACTAGCATAAAAAATGTCAATACTTTCTCCATCCATGAATGATATAAAAATAACACATCCACAGTCAAAAAAATCACAAAACCTTCAACACAATATGGAAGTTTTGTATCAGAAGAAATCAACTTCAAATAAGCTTAAAATCCATCAATGGATGTTGACATAGATGGAATCAAAACTATTTGAGAGAAATATCCCTTTTTTAATCATTTAAAAGTCACATAATTATAAAATAAAACATTTACTTTGAAAATTTTCTTATAATATTGTAAGAGAAGCTTCGATGATTTTATAACGCCGGAAAATATCCGCACCCGCCGTATAAGTTAAAAAAACAATCTTACCTTAATTCTGTCGAAAAGGTTAAAAAGGACCTTGTTTGGAAAACGACGGAAATATTCCTTTATAAACCACTTATAAAAGTCAACAAGGGTATAAATGACTTTAACCCATATTCTAGTAAATAGTAAAAAATGTTTTTGAAATACATTTTTAAGAAACATGGATGTGGATGATAAAGAAATCCCAGTAGATTATTACGTATAAACAACTTCGGATAATGAAGAGATTATGAAATAAACCCTTACCTTGTACTTTTACTTTTTTGATGGTCGGTTAACCTCCTGTATAATGGTGAAATAATTTTTATTAAATTATACAAGAATCATATACATTAATATTATATCATATATGATCTTTTAACATTTCTTTGTTAATAATATCTTAGAATTATCGTCGTTTCGGGTGTTAACTTACTCATTTTATTTTATATGTTTTGTTACATAAGTCGTGTTTGTTATGGATAGGTTGTATATTATTCATATCCATAACGATATCAAGTCCTTAAACATTGTTTTTAAATCATAAAATGATAATTATACTTTAATGGATACGATTGAGAATGATTCTCTTCGCGTTCGTGGAGATGGTAGTCCGTACGTACGCACGAGCGACAATATCATTCTTTTGATATTAAAATAATATTTAATTGTATGTTATATCATATATATGGAATCATTATCATGTTATATTTATTATTTAAATTAATTACACATCATTATTAGAACCATCCAAATAACAATGGTTTGAATAACAATTACACCACGACGTGGAGACGGTAAGCCGTACGTACGCACGTATGGGGACATGTCATTCAAAGGATGGATAGAATACTGAAATATGGTTGTAACATGTTTATAATAACATCAAAGTATATATAATATACTGGATTTATTATTTTAGAATGGTAATAACAAAGATAGAAGAAGTGGAAGAAGAAAGGAACTTGAAAATGGGTGGTGAAATCATTACCTCTTCTTCGGGTTCTTCCTTTTTATTTGATCAAAAGGGATCTTTAAGTTGGATTTCTCACTAAAGTAAGGACTCTAGGATGAATTGAGGGAAGTTGAGAGAGTATTTGGGCAGAGTTTGGCAAATACAAATGGCTTTAAAGGTGTGAATTATTGAGAAGGGGGAGTGCCCTTTTATAAGAGGGGTAAGGGGCACCTTTAGAAAAGTTAGAAATATTATATTATAATAAATTCATATTAGGTTTATAATGGCTACAAAGTGGATTATTTATAGTTTATTGTGCGGATGGGTCTAAAACAACTCGTCCAATATAATTTAGATAGGTTTGGGTCACTATATTAACCTTATCTTTAAGTATTAACTCCTAGTTAATTAGTTTGACACTTACTATGTCACTTTGTATTTTTATATTATATAGTTAATAAACTTACTATATAACTCCAAGAGACCCCTAAGTGGTCTATTAATGATAAACCTATCATGATATAAGTCTCTTGGACGAACCGTAGATTTTTAGGAATTGAATATCAATTAATAATATAATATTTGTTTTAAAAACTCTTTTATGTCAATTTTGACACAATTCAATAATTGATTTTTCTAAAAATCAAAACAGAAGTATTACTTCTAGAAAAGATAATTAAATCAATCCTAACATGTCATATTAACCTAGAAAAGTATTTTAATTTATAATAAGTCTGAAATTATATTTATTTGGATATTTATAATATCAATTATTTTAATTTTGCACTATTATGGTAATTACTGCATCATCATTGGGTCATAAATACATTAAATTATTTAATGTCTAAAACTTATAAATAAAATACCATTATGTAGTAACTCTTTTTATCTTTCTAATGAATATTTAAAATCGAATTTATCTTATGTATAACCCTATATTAAAAATGTTTGAGTAAATAAACAATGATTTTAACTCTTTTAACTCTTCTTTGAATTAAATAATAATAAATGTCCTAATCAAATCCAAGTGGACCTAAATGATAATATTTTATTCCTAAGGTAGTTTTGGGTCGAGATACACTTGTCCAATATAATTAGGACATGTGTTAGGGTAAAATTAATATCATTTTTCCCCTTAATTACCCTATTTACTTTTAACTGTGGTAAATAAAAGTAAAAAGTTACTATTCACCAAAAATTATTTTCATCTCAATGAACCACATTTTACTCCTTGATATTAACTGTGTCTCTCGTATTTTCGAAATTCCACTCATAGAAGAGTTAAAACTATGTTTTAAGAAAAAATTAGTTTTTTTAACTATCACTTAGTGGTTTCACTATTCATCAAAAAATGATGTTTTTCAGAAAAATACAAAAAATTCACCCTAGGCTATTTTCGATATTTTGAATACAAAAATGAAGTCCATTTTGAAAAATAAAATTTATAAATTTCAAAAAATGGGTATTACTATTCATAACAGCTAGTTTGATTGGTTGTGGTGTGTTAGAACTCGATGTTGCGTACAACACACGCTATTGCATTATTCAAAGAGAAACATACCGTATAAGCTTGGGGTGTTAAATAATATATTATAGGGATATAAAAAAATTTAAATAAGAACATGGAATAGTAACTTGAAATACATACCACAAGAAAGAGAACATGAATGGAAAAAAAGAAGTTGAGAACTCCCTTACCTTGTAGAGTAAATCCTAAAACATGATGGTTGGGTCCTTGGGGGATAGGGACACATTTGGAGGACTCCCAGGGAAGTAAAAATATCATATATTTGAGGATGATGGATTTGGAATGAAATAAAATGAAGTAATGTGTGGTTATTTATAGTAAAAGAGAGTTTTTTTTAATTTCAAAAGACACGTCATTAGTGTTTTTTGAAAAACCATGGGCTTGCCCATGGAATTTTCCCATGGTATTGGACACTTGGGAAACCCAATATCACTTTTTAATGTAAAAAAGTCAACCAGAATTTAATATTAATTATTACAACATTATGATGTCATTAAATATATCAAAAACTCAAAACTGTATTCTTACTATTCATGAAAAATTCAAGTATTTTAGAAAAATAGAAAATTTCTCCCCAACAATTTTTTTCGTGTATAATTACAAAATGAAAATCATTTTTTGAAAATATTTTTCTAAATATTTTTAATTTAACTTTTAAAATAAATAATAATTTATTCCAAAAAAACAACTTTTAAACTATATCTCATTTTATAACACCTTTAGAAATTAATCAAGGTCCCATAAAATTATCTTACAACCATAAGATAATAAAGTAAAAATTTATGATTACATTTTATGAAAATACATTTCCATTTTAAATTATTAAATAAATCATAAAATTGTAATTAAAATATTTATGACTTACAAAATAAACAATATCTTATACTATGATCATTTGGTCACTTATAAGATGTCTAAATAGTATTTATACATTCATGGGTGAAGATTCTATTTTTTGGCCAATTTACTATTCATTACTATTCATAAGAGAAATATTACTATTCATAAGTGTATGTTTCTATTCATAATGGTATGTTTCTTATCACCAAAAATTAATTTTATCTAATTAGACTCTAAATATCTTACTGAACGCAACTGTGAATGTCAGTTTTTCGAAATTCAAATCACAAAGGTGAAAATGTTTTGTTTATTAGCTAGGTTATAAAAAGGTGGTGTTTCTAGAGACTCAGTGTTTCATGCGTTCAATATTAAATTTATTTTAAAAATCTTGGGTTGTTACATTGTTCTACCCTCTACATAATTACATCCTCACAATTCAAAACTACACTTCTAAATTTAAAGGTTGATGCTCAAAAATTCCCTTGTGGGAAACCCACGTCAGAAATAGGGTTAATAAAATATCCTCCTAAAAATAGATTAAAGAAAATGAGGTGGTCACCAAAAAAGTTATTCATTGAAATTGGGAGACAATAGTTGGAAGTAAAAAACCTAGAATGGAAGAAAAATATAACTATGATGTTCTGATGGTACTTGATAGAGAACATGTTCATATGAAAGTTGATTACTACAAAACTATAAACTACTCTGAAAAATCATCAATATCATCTATGACTATGATAATAGAGAAAAAGTTTATTTAAGACTTGTTTCCTTGAGATGAGGAATTATTCCACTCTAAAAGAGTATAAATATATGATTCTATTTAAAAACTCATCCTTCGATTGCACCTTGAACTATCTTTACTGTGTCACTTTGCACAGGTTACGCCATTTGGTGAAGTAAAACGTTAACCTCTAAAAGATCATACAATGATCAACATAAACCATTTCTTAAATTATTAAAACCTCTAAAATAAAATGATTCAATACTTTAGAATAAAGGTCCCTGAATTTCCAAGATGAACTTATCCTTAACCCTTAATCAACATAAAGCTGCTCTAAATATTCACATTCCAAACATGTGTATAACTTCATCATCTATCCTTTTGAAATATGGAAATAACATTAATTACTATAAAAAAATATTTGAATAATGAATTCTCCTGTATTTATTGAGTAAGATACACGTTATTAGACTTATTCATTAAATCCAAAAGTGTTGCAAACTCCATCAATGATAACATAGACCACATCTCGACAATTCAAAAATCAGTTTTGAGGTAGTCAGTACTTATCCAAATGAATTATTTCTTCATCATTTTCTTCATCATTAGAAATATATATTAAGGGATGAACATCCCTTAATCATGTTTTTCCAAAAAAAATTATCAATCCACTGAATAAATTTTCTTGGTACTATTCAACTTATGGTATCAAATCCTTAATGAAAAGGTATTGTAGTACAGTCCTCATATATTCTATAATTATTATAACCAGTACATTTCAGAAAAAATATTCAAATTAAATGATTATTTACTTTTAATATTAATCATTTTAATTCATACCCAATAGCATCATAAATTGGTCATTATGCAGAATCATCATTTGGTGTATATTCCTTTGATTCTTGGGACATTGATTTGCATAGTTTCCAATCTCCATATAGTTGAAGCATTGTACATTGGAAACCTTTTACATAACTTTTCAATCATGAACTTTGTGTCCTTTTTCTCCAAACTTATAACAAATATCCATTCCCTTAAAGAATTTACTTGGGTGATTCATTCCATAGTTATCACATGTGGGAAAACCTTCTTTCTATTCTTCTATTTATCCATATTTTTCTCTACCATCCTATTATTCTTTTTATTCCCTTAAAAGTAATAGGACTCAAATAATTCTTTACATAACTTGTTATCATGTGATATTATTTCCTCATATGATGAGGAAACATGGGATATTGTATTCCTTTAAAATTATGGGTTAAGACCATGAGAGATATGTTCCTTCTAACAATTTTCATCACCTGTATTATTGATGATCTCATTCCTTATGCTAGGTTCCATTTCTAAATAATGTAATACACTATATTAGATTATATATCATAATGTATAATCACAACATAGACAAATACTTAGCATAAATTGAAATCATGTCTATAACTAATGTCATAATCATAAACATGGTTTGATTGAGGAAAAAAATTACATTTAATAACTTCATAATCACTTGTAAAGAAAATGTTAATTATCCTATGCATATCCCCCAAGAGTGTAAAACTAGGGGCGCAATAATTCCCATTTTTTTGTATCATGATACCCCAGGTTAATCCCAAAACTTCTTGTCAGAGTTGTTACTCCTAGGTACGTCTGTTCCAAAACCACGTTCACTTATAGTATCAAGAAAGGGATGTATTCTCTAAAAAGATTCACTTTATCTATTCCTTACCAAAATTCCAAGAAAATCATGTGTGTTTATCAAAAAATTATATCTTAGCGTTATGTTCCCTAATCTACATTTTCTAAATCTAGTTTCAATGTTTTGTATTTATCATCCTCTGATACCGACTGTAACACCCCGACCCCAGAAGCCTGGAGCTGGTGCATTATTTTAATACATTGGAAATATTATAAGGAATAAAATCAAGAAGTATCGAGTAGTTTAGTATCTTTGTAAAAAAATATGCATACATAAGTTCAACATTACAACTTTAAATGAAAGAAAATATAAAAGTTTCATTGGAAACATCCACAACTAAAAGTTTATCCCTGGAGGTCATTCGTAATAAACTTATTCATGTCCTGATAAAGTGAAACATAATAAAGGGGTGATCTCAAATTCATAGTAATATTTTTCAATATAGGGGAATATTATATAAACATTAGGAATGGTGAATAATTGAAAACACACGCCTTTAAAAGAAACATGTTAACATAATATGGCAGGAATATGAGATGAGTAAATATTTCCATAATAAAACATAATCATGGGTATTCTACTAGTATAATAACCTCATGAAAATTGAATTTATAGCATCATAATGAAGGAAATTTATATTTTAGACATTTAGAAACATACCGTCAAGTCGTTGGCCAATACATTTAAAATTTATTATGACCCCAGCCAAAACCATATCTAAAAATGGGCAAGGCCTCAGCCAAGTCCATATCTAAGTGTCTCATGGGACCTAAAGATGAATTGAGGGGATGTAGTGGGCCCCAACCATCACATACTAAGTCTAATGATTTCCTCATATTAAAGGGGGGAATATAATCAACATATACATTCATATTTAAACTATCATGTGAAATGTAAATAACTTTCCCCAATCATTGAACATAAACACTAATCATTCAGAACAATATGGTGAATGGTATCAAGATAACACATACATAGTCAAGTAAATAATAAACCCTTAAAAATTATTTTATGTGATATAATAATAGATAAATCTCAATAAAGTCCAAGATTCAACAAGGGAATTTATCTTATATGAAGATACTATTAAATGATACCACTGAAAAATTCCTGCGGAAATAATCCTTAAAAATTCCAAAGTATCCCATACCACCCTGAATCATTCAAATAATAATAACTTATAATATAATAAGAATAATTAGAAACTCGATATGATATACTAAATGGAATTATATACATCACATGCATTGAATAAGTGGTGAACAAGGCATATACTTTATAATGGCTAATGTGAGATGAGAAAAATCTTTTTTACTTTAGAAAGAAGAGTACGTCTAGAAAATGATTTTTATTAGTCATAAATCTACATTTAAACATGTATATCCAAAAAAATGGAAGGACATTGAGATTTCATTTGAGGAAAAAACGGATGTCCCACTATATTAAAATCATGTAAAAAGTGTTTTTAATGAAGCTTTAGAATTAAAACATTTTAGTGTGGTTTAAGGAATTCATTAAAGAGATTTTAAAGCGAAAAGGCATGTCTTATTTAATAAAACAATAAATGAAAATAATCTTTTAAATAAAAAATTTATGATTCTATAAAGATAAATACGGCTTAAAATAGATTATAGAGTGAACTTCAAAATAGGTAAGAATTTGAGAAGCTCGTTGAATCGGGCTTGCATTTCTGAAGAATTTTTGAACGATTCCATGAAAACATGTAACTCTAAATAAATGGAAGAAGAATTATGGTTGGTACAAATATATATATAACATTATCATAGAATATATTTTGAGTACATTTGAATAAATAATAATTTAATTGAGGTATGTATAGAATAAGAGTAACCTCAATGAAAATGGAGGTTCTGGTAGAAAACCCTTACAACATTATTATCAATTGAATCATATGACCCAAAATTATTAATCATAAAATGATACAATTAATATCATGAAAATAAATAAATTCATGACATGAAACATAAATGGGTATTATGAACACACCATACACAAGTACTAGTTGTGAATAAGGAATATCTCACAAAAATAAAAGTGAGATAAGGTAACCCATAACATAAGTATGACAATGTTCTTCACTTGTTCTTAGTGTCCTAGATAACCAAATTAAATTCATTAATTAATATTTTAAGAACCTCTTCATTATTTAATTGATTTATTAAAGCCTTATTATGATCGTTCATGGCCATCATAATGAGTTTAAGAGGTTCAATTTTATTGTTTGGGAGCGTTTTCTTTCATGGTATTCATGACTGCTATACTTATATATATGTAAGGATAAAAATTTAATATTAGAATGGTTGTCTAGAATAGAAGTTTTATTTTATTTTTTAAAATCTATAAGATTAAAAGTTTATAAAATTCATTTGGTTTTTGGGAGTGATGATAATCATTATAAAAAACATTAATGATAATTGTTTGGGTTAATTTGCGGTTTTTGATCACAACAAATTAATTTTAATTTATAAATTAATATCATGTGTGAAAAAAGACTCCATAACATGACATAAGTTATAATAAAAATATTATTTTCTAGTTCAACCGTAAAAATGATTTCATGACCAGAATTTAATTTGGTAATAGAAATTGAAAACATGTCGTCCTTGAATGTGATAAATTAACACATCTTAGATATTGTTTTCATTTTTAGTATCAAATAATGGGAAATGAGAGTTGATGGTGATTTTTTACAATATAACAACAAAATTATAATAAATGTATTGTTATGTATTTATCATAACATTTGGATGAAATTATGTGAGGAAATAAAAAAAGAAAATAAAGGAACTTGAAATAAAAGAAAAGTTGAGAAATCCCTTATGCAAATTTCACAGCCTAACGACGTCACTTATAAATTCATAAAATATATTGATGAGATAAATGAGTTATATAATCATTATTACATAATATATATAGTAATTGGGTATATAATGAAATATCAAAACATAATCCAATTGAAAATGATAGAGAATAACATAAAAAGAGTGCTTGAAAAATAGAGGGATTTTGGGAAGAAAACTTTGTAGCATAATGGCTATGCAACATTGTTTTAAAAAAAATTAAAAATGGAGGGAACATGGGTAAACCATTAATAAATCACTCATAATATATTATATGTGTAGAATAAAATTTAAATAATAACATGTTATGGAAACATGAAATACATACCACATGAAGGAGACCATGAATGGAAAAGAGAAGTTGAGAACTTCCTTACCTTGTAGAGTAACTACTAAAAATTGAAGGTTGGGACCTTGGGGGATTTCAGACACCTTGGGAGGACTCCTAGGGAGGTAAAAATACCAAATATTCTAGGATGATGGATTTTTAATGAACAAAAACGAAGGAATTAGTGTGTATTTATAGTAAGAGAGGGAGTTTTTAATTAATTTCAAAGGACACCTCATTAGTGGTTTTTTCAAAATCATGTGATTGCCCATGGTATTTTCCCATGGTATTGGCTATTTGGGAAACCACATATAATTTTTTAATGTACACATGTTGTCCTGAATGTTATATTAATTATTACATCTTTATGATGTCATTAAACATACCGAAAACTCAAAACTGTATTTTTACAATTCAAAAAAAATTCTAGTATTTTTAAAAAAATCCAAAAAATCCACCCAAACATTTTTCAACATATAAAATTCAAAAATAAAATCTATTTTTTGAAAATAGTTTTCTTAATATTTATAATTTAATTTTTAAAATAAATCATAACTAATTCCAAAAAACAAATTTAAGACAATAACCCATTTTATAACACCTTAAGAAATTAATCGAGGTCCCATAAAATTATATTATAACCATAAGAAAATAAAGTAAAAATTTATTATTAAATTTAGGAAAATAAATTTCCATTTTAAGTTGTTAAATAAACCAGAAAATGATAACTAAAATATTTATGACTTATAAAAAACCAATACTTATACTATGATCATTTTTTCCATTATAAGATGTCTAAATTGTATATACACATTCATGGGTGAAGTTTCTATATTTTGGTCAATTTAATATTCATTACTCTCCATAAGATTAATTGTACTATTCATAACAGTATGTCACTATTCATAAGGGTATGTTACTATTCACCAGAATTATGTTTTTCTTATCAGAATCTAAATATCTCACTGAATGTAGTTGTGTATGTATGTTTTTCAATATTCAAATCCCTATGGTGGAAAAAAAATTCTGAATAAGTTATAAAAAAATCATGTTTTGTAGAGACTTGATGTTTCATGCATTCAATATTAAATTTATTTTCAAAATATTGGGGTGTTACATTATTCCCCCCTCAACTGAATTGTGTCCTTGAAATTCAAAACTTCACTTTAAAAGATAAAGGATGATGCTTTAAAATTCTTTTATAGGAAACCCACATCAGAAAAATGGTTAATAAAGTATCCTCCTAAAAAGAGGTTAGGTGAAATGAGGTGGTCACTAAAAAAATTATTCTTTTGAATGGGGTGACATTAGTTGGAAGTAAAAAATCATGGCATAGAAGAAACAGTTAACTATGACATTCTGATGGAACGTGATAGAGAACATGTTCAGATGAAAGTTGATTACTAAAAAACTACAAACTACTGTAAAAAATCATCAATATTATCTTAGATTATGATAATAGGAAAAAAAATTATTTAAGACTCTTTTCCTTGAGTGAAGGAATTATTCCACTCTATATGTGTATAAATATACATTTCTATTTACAAAATCACCCTTTTATTTCACCTTCAACTATCTATACTTCATCACTTAGCACAGGTTATTCCATATGGTGAAGTAATACATCAAACTCTAAAATCTCGTTCAATGATAAACATAAACAATTTATTTGATGGTTAAAAAATCCAAAATATAATGATTCAACAATTTAGAATTAATGTCACTGAATTTTCAAGATGAACTTATCATTAACCCTTAATCAACATAAAGTAGCTCTAAATTTTCACATTCCAAACATGTGAATAAATTCATCATGTATCATTTTGAAATATGTTAATGACTTGAATTACTGTAAACCCCATATTGGAAACATTAATTTTCCTATATTCCTTAAGTAATATATATAATATTGGATATATTCTTTAAATCCAAAGGTGTTGTAAACTCCATTGATGATAACATAGACCACCTCTTGAAAAGTCTATAATAAGTTTTGATGTAGTTAGTACTTATCCTAATGAATTATTTATTAATCATTATCTTTATCATTAGAAATATATATTAAGGGTGGTCCTTTCCTCAATCATGTTTTATCCAAAAAATTTATCCATCCACTGAATATCTTTTTTTGATACCATTCAACTTATTGTTTCGAATCCTTAATAAAAAAGCATTGCAGTACAATCCTCATACATTCCAAAATTCTTATAACCAGTAAATTTATGAAAAAATATTCAAATGACATGATTCTTGAATAATAATATTAATCATTCTAATTCATTACTAGTAGCATCATAAATTTGTTCAATATCTATAATCATCATTTTGGGTATATTTCTTTGATGCCTGGGACACTGATTCTCAGTGTCCCACCTTATTGTTGTTGAAAAATTGTACATTGGAAACATTTTTATTACCTTTTCAATAATTAACTTGGTGTCCTTTTTATCCACCCTTATAAAAAATACCCATTCCCATCAAGTATTTACTTGGGTGATTCTTTCCATATTTATCAATTGTGGGAAAACCCTTCTTTCAATTTTTCCATTTATCCATATTTTTCTCTACCATCCTCTTCTTATTTTTCTTCCCTTCAAAGACATAGTACTCAAAGAATTCTTTACATACCTTGTTAGCACATGATATTATTTCCTCATATGATGAGGACATATGGGAGATTATCGTCCTTTAGAATGATAGTTTAAGACCATGAGAGATCTGATCCTTCTTACTATTTGCATCACGTGTAGTTTTGATGATCTCATTACATATGCTAGGCGTCATTTCTATATAATGGAATAAATTAGATTAGATTATATATCGTAATTTATAATATCAATATAGAAAAATACTTAGCATAAATTGAAATCCTATCCATAACAAATCTCATAATCATAAACATGGTTTGACTAAGGAAAGAAAGTACATTTAATACCATTATAAAGACTTATAAATAAAATGTGAATTATCCTATGCATATACCCTAAGAGTGTAAAACTAGGGGTGCAGTAATGCCGGTTGTTGTGTACCAGGATACCCTGGGATAAGCCCAAAAGTCCTTATAAAAGTTATTACTCCTAAGTACATCTGTTCCCGAACCATGTTCTCTTGTAGTATCCAGATAGGGATGTATTTTCTAGAAATATTCACTTAATATATTCTTTAAAAAATTTCCAGGACATTCTTGTATGTTTTTCCTCAAATTATATCTTAGGTTTTTTTCCCTAATCTACATTTTCTAAATCTAGTTTCTATGTTTTGTATTAAACTTCCTCTGATACCAACTCTAACACCCTGACCCCAGAAGTCCAGAGCTAGATCATTATTTTAATACATTGGCATGATTACAAGGAATCAAATCTAGAAGGACCGAGTTGTTTATTTTCTTTGGATATAGGATATATACATAAGTTCTACATTACAACATGAAATGAAAAACAACATAAAAGTTTCACTGGGAACATCCACAAATAAAATTTTATCCCTAGAGGTCATTCATAATAAACTTCTTCATGTCCTGAGAAAATGAAACATAATAAAGGGGTGAACTCAAATTCTTAGTAAGAGTATGAAATATAGAGGAATATAACATAGACAATAGGCTTGGGGAATAATTGAAAGCATATGAATTTAAAAGAAAAATGTGAACATAATATGGTAGGAATATGAGCTGAGTAAATATTTCCATAATAAAACATAATCATGGGTATTCTACTAGTATTATAACCTCATGAACTTTGAATTTATAGCTTCATAATGATGGAAATGAATATGTCAGACATTATAAAAAAACTGTCAAGGAGTCGGCCAAGACATCTAAAAATGATTAAGACCTCATCCAAAACCATATATAAAAATGGGAAAGGCCTTGACCAAGTCAATATCTATTTGTCTCCTGAGACCTACAGATGAATCGAGGGGATTTAGCGGGCCCCACCTATCATATACCAAGTCTAATGATTTACTCGTATGAAAGGCATGAAAGTAATCAACATATACATTCATATTTAAACTATCCCATGAAATTTAAATAAATTTTCCCAATTATTGAACATATACACTAACTATTCAGAATAATATGGTGGATGGTATCAAGATACCACATACATAGTCAAATAAATAAGAAACCCTTAAAAAATATTGTAGATGATATCATAATAGATAAATCTTAATAAATTACAAGATAAAATAGGGGGAGTTATCTTAGATGAATATAATTTTAAATGAGACCATTGAAAAATTGCTGAAGAAATAATACATAAAATTCCAATGTGTCCCATACCACCATGAAATATTTAAAGAAGAATCCATTATAATATCATAATAATAATTAGAATATTTATATGAAATACTAAAGGTTTTTATATACACCACATGCATGGAATAAGTGGTGAACAAGGCATATACTAGGTAAATGTTAATGTGAGACGAGAAAAATCCATTTTTACTTTTTAAAGAAGAGTTCTTTTGGAAAATAATTTTTATTATTCATAAACCATGATTTAAACTTTGATATCCCAAAAAATAAAATGGAAGGACATTGAGATTTAATTTGAGTCAAAATTTATTTCCCTCTTAAGTGAAATCACGTAAAAAGTGTTTTTAAAAAAGCATTAGAATTAAAACATTTTAGTGTGGATTAAAGAAATTCATTAAAGAGTTTTTAAATCACAAAGGCATGTATTATTTAATAAAAATTTAAATGAACAAAATTAGATTTTGAATATAAAATTTTTGATTTTAGAAATTTAAATATGGCATAAAACAGATTATAGAGTCAAGTTCAAAATATTTAAGAATCTGAGAAGTTCCTTGAATCGGGCTTGCATTTCATAAGAAGTTTTGAAAGATTCTTTTAAAAAATGTAATTATCCATAAATGGAAGTATGATTATGATTGGTAAACATATATATAACCTTATAATAGAATATATGAAAAGTAAATATGAATAAATAATAATTTAATTGAGGTATGTGGATAATAATAGTAACCTGAATGAAAAGGGAGGTTTGCGTAGAAATCCCTTTCAAATTTGTAATCAATTGAATCATATGCCCCAAAAATATTAATCTTAAAATGATACATTTAATATGATTAAAATAATTAGATTCATGATATGAAACATCAATGTGTAGTATTCATACACCATACAAAATTACTAGTTGGGAATAAGGAATATCTCTAAAAAATGGAAGTGAGATGAGGAAACCCTTATCGTAAGTCTGATGGTGTTCCTCACTTGTTCTTAGTGTCCAAGATAACCAAATTATATTAATTAATTAATATTTCCAGAACCTATTCATTATTTAATTGATTCATTATAACCTTATTATGTTCATTCGTGGCATTCTTGATGGGTTTAAGAGGTTCAATTTTATTGTTTGGGAGCGTTTTCTTCCATGGTATTCATGACCGGTTTACTTATATATATATATGTAAGGATAAACATGTAATATGGGAATGGTTGTCTTGAATAGAATTTGTATTTTATTTTAAATATCGATAATATTACATTTTTATAAAATTAATTTGGTTTTTGGGAGGGAATAGAATCATTATACGAATCTTTAATGATAATTGTTTGGGTTAATTGGCGGTTTTTGATCACACCAAGCTCATTTCAATTTATAAATTAATATAAAGTGTGAAAAAAGACTCTATAACATTAAATAATTTATAATAAATATATTATAATCTATTTCAACCATCAAAATGGTTTCATGACCAAAATTGAAGATAGTAATATAGATTTAAAACTCGTCGTCCTTAAATGTGATAAATTAACACATCTCATATGGTGTTATCATTTTTATTATAAAAGAATGGTAAATGAGAGATGATGATTAATTATAACATTATAAAAACAACATTATAATAAATTTATGGTATTGTAGTTATCATAAAATTTGGATGAAATTATGTTAGGAAGGAAAAAATAAAAGAATGGAACTAGAAATAAAGGAAAAGATTAGAAATCTCTTATGAGAATTCTATAGCCTAACAATGTCACATAAAAATTCCTAAAATATTTTTTTGAGAGAAATGGGGCATATCATCATTATTAAATAAAATTTATAGTAAATGGGGTATGTAATGACATATACAAACATAATGAGATTGAAAAAAAAGAGAATAACATAAAAATAGTGCTTGAAAAAGACAGAGATTTTGAGAAGAAAATTCTGCAGCAAAACGGCTATGCAACATTTTTTTATAAAACATTAAAAATAGAAAGAACATGGGTCACCAATTTATAAAATACTCATTATATATTAAATTTAAAGAATAAAATTGAAATAATAACATGGTATTGAAACATTAAATATATACAACATGAATGAGAACTTGAATGGACAAGAGAAGTTGAAAACTTTCTTACCGTGTAGAGTAACTCCTAAAACATGAAAGTTGGGGCCTTTAGGTATTTCAGAAACCCTGTGAGAATTGTTAGGGAGGTAAAAATATAAAATATTAGAGGATGATTGATTTTTAATGAATGAAAACAAAGTAATGAGTGGGTATTTATAGTAAAATAGACTGTTTTTTATTAATTTTTAAAGACACCTCATTAGTGGTTTTTGTAGAACCATGGGGTTGTCTATGGTATTTTCCCATGGTATTAGCCACTTGGGAAACCTCATATAATTTTGTAATGTAGCCATGTTGACCTGAATTTTATATTAACTATTACATCATTAGGATATCATTAAACGTACTGAAAACTTAAAACTGTATTTTTACATTTCACCAAAAATTCGAGTATTTTAAAAAAAATCAAAAAAATCACCACAACCATTTTTCAACATATAGAATTAAAAAATTAAATCAACTTTTTAAAAATATTTTTATAAATATTTTTTATTTAATTTTTAAAATAAAACATAATTTATTCCAAAAAAACAACTTTAAAACTATAACTGGTTTTATAACACCTTGAAAAATTAATCAACGTCCCATGAAATTATCTTATTACCAGAAGAAAATAACGTTAAAATTTATGATTAAATTTATTAAAATACATTTCCAATTTAAATTATTAAATAAATAAGAAGCTTTTCATTAAAATATTTAGGACTTATAAAAAAACCAATACTTATATTATAATCATTTTTTCTATTATAAGATTTCTAAATTGTATTTACACATTCATGGGTGAAGTTTCTATTTTTTATCCAATTTACTATTCAGTACTATTCATAAGAGTAATAGTACTATTAATAAGGGTACATTACTATTCATAAGGGTATGTTACTATTCACTAAAAAATTATGTTTTTCTTATCAGAATCTAAATATCTTACTGAACGCAACTGTGTATGTCTGTTTTTCAAAAATCAATCCTAGGGGTGGAAAATTTATGTTTACTGGCTAGGTTATAAAAAAGTGGTGTTTTGAAGAGACTTAGTGTTTCTTTCATTCAATATTAAATTTATTTCCAAAATATTGGGGTGTTACATTATTCCCCCCTCAATAGAATTGCATCCTTGAAATTCAAAACTTCACTTCGAAAGATAATGGTTGATTCTTAAAAATTACATTGTGGGAAACCCACATTAGAAAAAGGGTTAATAAAGTATCCTCATAAGAATAGGTTAAGTGAAATGAGGTGGTCACCAGAAAAATTATGTTTTCTCATTGGGTGAAATTGTTTGGAAGTAAGAATATGGACATGGAAGAAAAATTTGACTATGATGTTCTGATGGAATGTGATAAAGAGCATGTTCAGATGAAAGTATATTACTACAAAACTGTAAAATGCTATAAAAAATTCATTGATATTTTCAAAGATTATGATAATAGTAAATTTTTTTATTTAAGACTCTTTTTCCGGAGTTGAGGAATTATTCAACTCTATATGAGTATAAACATACGTTTCTATTTAGAAACTCATCCTCTTATTTCACCTTGAACTATCTATACTTCATCACCTTTCACATGTTATTCCATATGGTGAAGTAAAACATTAACTTCAAAAAGCTCGTACAGTGATCAACTTAAACCATTTATTAAATTTTTAAACATTCCAAAATATAACAATTCAACACTTTAGAATAAAGGTCTCTGAATTTCAAAGATGAACTTATCATTAACCCTAAATCGACATAAAGTAGCTCTAATTTTTCACATTCCAAACATGTGAATAACTTCATCATGTATCATTTTGAAATATTTTAATTACTTTAATTACTATAAAAACTATATTGGAAACATTCATTCTCCTATATTCCTTAATTAAGATACATAATATTTCATATATTCCTTAAATCCAAAAGTTTTGTAAGATCCATTGATGAAAACATTGACCACTTCTCGACAAGTCAATAATCTGTTTTGAGGTAGTCAGTACTAATCCAAATGAATTATTTCTTCATCATTATCTGCATCATTAGAAATATATATTAAGGTTGGTCTTTCCCTTAATCATGTGTTTTCCAAAAGTTTTGAGCATTCATTGAATATCTTTTCTTGGTACCATTCAACTTATGGTTTCGAATCCTTAATGAAAAAGTATTTTAGTACAATCCTCATATATTCCATAATTATTATAACTAGTACATTGCTAAAAAAATATTAAAATGACATGATTCTTGACAAAGCATATTAATCATTCTAATTCATCAGCGGTAACATCATAAATTTTTCATTATCCCGAATCATCATTTGGGGTATATTATTTTGACGCTTTGGACACTGATTCTCATAGTGTCTCGCCTTATGGTAGTTGAAGCGTTATAAATTAGAAACCTTTTTCATACCTTTGAAATCATTAACTTGTTTTCCTATTTCTTTACACTTATAAAAAACATTCATTCCCTTCAAGCATTTACTAGGGTGATTCTTTCCACAATTATCACATGTGGGAAAACCCTTCTTTCCCTTCTTCCCTTTATCCATATTTTTCTCTACCATCCTCTTCTTCTTTTGCTTTCCTTAAAAGACATAGGACTCAAAGGTTTCATTACATACCTTGTTAGCACATGATATTATTTCCTCATATAATGAGGACACATGTTATATTATCTTCCTTTGAAATAATGGTTTAAGATTCTGAGATATATGGTCCATCTTTATATTTTCATCACGTGCATCGGTGATGATCTCATTCATTATGCTAGGTTCCATTTCTAAACAATGGTATAATCTAAATTATATTATGAGTCATAATGTATAATCTCAACGTAGAAAAATACTTAGCATAAATTGAAATCAAGTCCATAAGTAATATCATAATAATAGACATGGTTTGTTAGAGGAAAAAAATATATTTAATTCTTTCATAATTATTTTTAATGAAAATGTGAATTATCCTATGCATATCCCATCGGATTGACAAATTAGCTTCTCGTTAAGGCCCATTGTCATGTACCAGGATACCTCAGGTCTAGCCTGAAACTCTTGGTAGAGGTTTTACTCATAAGTTCATATTTTCCATAACCCTATCCACTTGTAGTATCCAGATAGAGATGTATTTTATAGAAAGATTCACATAATTGATTCCTTGCAAATATTCCAAGATATTCTTGTATGTTTATCCTGAAAGTCTATATTAGGTTTTTGTTCCCTAATCTACTTTTTTGAAATCTAGTTTCCAAGTTTTGTATTAAACATCCTCTAATACCAAGTGTAACACCCCAACCCCAGAAGCTGGGAGCTGGTGAATTATTTTAAAACATTCGCATAATTACAAGGAATCAAATCCTGAAGGACCAAGTATTTTAGTATCTTTGGAAACTTGATACATACATAATTTCACCATTACAGCATGAAATTAAAATAACATAAACATTACATTAGGAACATCCCAACTATATGTTTATCCCTGCAGGTTATTCATATTAAACTTCTTCATGTCCGTAGAAAATGATACATAATAAATGGGCGAGCTCAAATGTTCAAAAAGAGTAAGAAATAAAATGGAATATAACATAAACATTAGGCATGGTGAATAATTTAAACCACATTCCTTTGAAATAAAAATGTGAGAATAATATGGGAGGAATATAAACTGAGTAAATATTTCCATAATTAAACATAATCATGGGTATTCTAGTAGTTGAATAACCTCATGAACTTTGAATTTATAACATTATAATATGGAATTTGCATATTACAGACTTTATGAAACATACCGTCAAGGCCTTGGCCATGAAATCTAATAATGATTAAGGCCACGGCCAAAACCATAT
The DNA here is from genome assembly GCA_963277665.1 of Viscum album. Lineage (NCBI taxonomy): Eukaryota > Viridiplantae > Streptophyta > Magnoliopsida > Santalales > Viscaceae > Viscum > Viscum album. The sequence continues at coordinate 1,844,777,343 of OY728120.1, forward strand.
CTAAAAATTGGTAAGGCCTCGACCAAGTCTATATATATTTGTATCATGAGACCAACCGATGCATAGAGGGGCTATAGTGGGCACCACCCATTATATACTAAGTCCAATGAATTCCTTATACAAAATTAGTGAACATAATCAACATATATATTCATATTGAAACTATCATATGAAATGTAAACAACTTTCCCCAATCATTTAACCTGAACACTAACCATTCAGAAGAATATGTTGAATGGTATCAAGATAGTACATCCATATTCAAAAAAATCAAAAACCCTTAAAAAATATATATTACATAATATCATAAAAGATAAATCTCAATAAAGTACAAGATTCATCAAATGAAGTTTTCTTATATGAAGATACTTTTAAATGAGACCATTGAAAAATTCTTGAGGAAGTAATCCTTAAACATTCCAAAGTGTCACATAGCACCTTGAATCATTCAAATAGTAATCCATTATAATATAATTAGAATATGGATAATATTTATATGATATAACAAAGATCATTATATACACCACATGCATGGAATAAGTGGTGAACGAGGGATAAACTTCATTAAAGTTAACGTGAGACGAGAAAAAACCTTGTTTACTTTTTGAAAGAAGATTTATTTTGGAAAGTCATTTGTATTTGTCATAAATATGGATTTAAACATGTATATCTGGGAAAAGAAAAGGGCAGTACACTGATATTTAATTTTTGGAAAAAAATTATATCCCATTGAAGAGAAATCATGTAAAAATTGAAATTAATTAAGCTTTAGAATTAAAACATTTTAGTGCAATTTAAGGAATTCATTAAAGAGATTTTAAAGCACAAATGAAATCATGCTTTCATAAAACTAGAAATGATCTAAAATATATTTTTCAAATTAAAATTTGTGATTTTATAATGATAAATATGGCTTAAAATAGATTTTATAGTCAACTTCAAAATAGGTAAGAATTTGAGAAGTTCCTTGTACCAGGCTTGCATTTCAGAATAATTTTTGAGAGATTATTTTAAAACATGTAACTCCCCATTAATGGTAGTACTATTATAGTTGGTACATATATATAGGACATTATAACACAATAAAAGAGGATTAAATATGAATAAATAATAATTTAATTGAGGAATGTAGACAATAAGAGTAACCCGAATGAAAAAGGATGTTCGGGTAGAAAAATGTTACAAATTTGAAATCAATTGAATCATATGACCCAAAATTAATAATCATTTAATGATAAATTTAATATCATGAGAATAAACAGATAAATTATATGAAACATAAATTGTTAGTATACAGACACCATACATAAGTAAAAGTTGTGAATAAGGAATATCTCACAAAAATGACAGTGATATTAGGAAACTCTTACCTTAAGTCTGATGGTGTTTTAAACTTGATCTTAGTGTCCTGGATAACCAAATTAAATTCATTAATTAATATTTCCTAAAACTATTATTTTTGTAATTTATTTTTTATATCCTTATTAAGTAAATTCATTTCCTTCTTGATGGGTTTAAGAGGTTCAATTTTGTTGTTTGGGAGCATTTTCTTCCTTGGTATTCATGACCGGTTTACTTATATATATGTAAGGATAAACATGTAATATGAGAATGGTTTTATAGAATATAAGTTTTATTTTATTTCTTAAATTTAATAAAATTAAATTTTTATAAAATTAATTTTTTTTATTGGAATTGAAGAAGAATCTTTATATAAAATTTGAATTATAATTGTTTGGGTTAATTGGCGGTTTTTTATCACAACAAACTAATTTAAATTTATAATTTAATATCGTGTGTGAAAAAAGATTCCAAAAAATTAAATAACTTATAATACATATATTATAGTTCTGTTCAACCATAAAAATTGTTTAATGACTAGAATTGAATATGGTAATAGAAATTGAAAACTCCCCGTCCTTGAATGTGATAAATTAACACATCTTAGATGGTGTTTTCATTTTTAGTATATAAGAATTGAAAAGGAGAGATGATGATGAATTATTACATTATCAAAAAAATTCCAATACATATATGGTAGTAGATTTATCATAACATTTTTATGAATTTAGGTGAGGAAATAAAAAACAAAATAAAGAAACTCAAAATAAAAGAAAAGTTGAGAAATCCCTTACAAAAATCCGGCAGCCTAACAACGTCACTTTAAAATTCATAAAATATTTTGATGATATAAAATGGGTATAAAATCATTATTAAACAATATTTACAATAATCGGGATTTGTAATTACATATACCAACATAATTCAAATGAAGAAAAATAGAATAACATAAAAATATTTCTTAAAGAAGATAGAGATTTTTGAGAGAAACATTCTGCAACGTAATCGCCACGCAACATGGTTTTAGAAAACATTTAAAATAGAGGGGATAGAGGGCACCCATTAATAAAAGACTCATAATATATTATAGGGATATAATAAAATGGAAATAATAACATTATATGGAATCTTAAAATACATAACACAAAAAAAGAGAACTTAAATGGAAAAGATAATTTAAGAACTCCCTTACCTTGTAGAGTAACTCCTAAAACATGAGGGTTGGGAACCTGGGGACTTGAGGACACCTTGGGAGGACTCCTAGGGAGGTCAAAATACCAAATAATTTAGGTTGAGGAATTTGGAATGTAATAAAATGAAGTAATGAGTGGGTATTTATAGTAAAATAGAGAGAGTTTTTTTATCAATTTCTAAGGACACCTCATTAGTGTTTCTAGAAGTTAATCAAGGTCCCATAAAATTATATTATAACACCTTTAGAAGTTAATCAAGGTCCCATAAAATTATATTATAACCATAAGAAAATAAATTAACAATTTATGATTACATTTTATAAAGATAAATTTCCATTTTAAATTATTAAATAAATCATAAAATTTTAATTAAAATATTTATGACATTCAAAAAACCAATACTTATACTATGATAATTTTGTCACATATAAGATGTCTAAATTGTATTTATAAATTCGTGGGTGAAGTTTTTATTACTTGGTTGATTTACTACTCATTACTATTCATAATATTAATAGTACTTATTCATAAGGGTTTGTTTGTATTCATAAGGGCATGTTACTATTCACCAAAAAATATGTTTGTCTTATCGGACACTAAATATCTTACTGAATGCAACTATGTATGTCAGTTTTCTGAAATTCAAATCACAGAGATGGAAAAATTATATTTACTGGCTAAGTTATGAAAAAGTGGTGTTTTGTAGAGGCTCAGTGATTCATGCATTCAATATTAAATTTATTTTCAAAATCTTAGGGTGTTACAATGTTTCTTTGGGAAGCTCCTATTTCATTTGGATTGTCACGTTTTATTAGAGGGATTCCACATTTCTGGATATCACACACATATTGAAGATATTATATTGAACTAAAGGTAATGTTCTTTAAGAGAATGTTAGTTTGGGAAAAGGATTTCTCATAGGAAGATGGAGCATGGAGAGGATAAAGTGTTCTTTTTTAAAATATATTTTTTGGTGTTTTTTAAAAATTCACTAAAAATAAATTTAAATTTATTTAAAATATCTTTTATAAACCATGGATAGAAAACTAATGTTAAAAATTATAATTATTTAAGTGATTATCAGTTAATGTTTCATCATTAAACACATATTTTCCCTTTAAGTGGACACATAACCTATGGTTATCCTTTGAGGGTAAGTATCTATTTTGATGTATAATTTTGAAAAACCTTTAAATGGGTCATCTATTCCTAATCAGAATATAAAATGATTAAAACCCTTGGGATAATGGAGGACCCACTTTACCATTTATGAGTACTATATTATAAGATTATTTATGAATTAGATAACTACTTCAACTTATTTTGTAATGTTTTTTCAGGTATAACCCATGGAATACATCATTAATCTAACTATAGATGAAAATGGAACCCTATTCATATACTTAGTCTCATATTTCTTCAATGGTTCCTTATCCATGATCAACATAAAATGTATTACTAGGGGTGAGGAAACTAGCTTTGTCATTATAATCTCAAATTATTTAACAAACATCTAAATGTAATCATACTGGGATAGGAACAAAGATCGATAACATAATTCCCTTATAATCATTCTCCACTAGATCCACTTAGTTGGACTAAGATCATATATCTTGGAACTTTTGGGAAATTCATATTTCATATCATATATCCTTTCCTTTACTATATCAATAATAATAAAACATCAATTTATAGATTTAAAATGATATATATAATGTAATCAAACAAATTAAAATAAAAAAATGATTAATATTCCTTTAGATGAACTTATATTCTACCACAAATTTATTTATTTTTTTTCACTTTTATAGTTCATGTTTCAAACCATAATGTTCTCTCTTTATCTTGTATACAATATTTATATTTAATTTATCCATGGAACCTTTAATTTTCAACTTGTAAATTTACATATAAAATCCACTATAAAGAAATTTATTCTTCATGTCTAACTACTCTAGAGGCCAACCATTAATAGAAATCGCGTTGATCACTATCTAAATATTTGTGTGTTTAAAACCCATATAAAAGATATCAGAAAAATACATTCGATTCATTTAATGAAAATCCTTGATAAAAAGCCTTGAATTTTACCTTTTTCATCCACAAAATTCTCTATTCAGTTAATATACCCATTTTTTTAAATATATACATTTTAAATAAGATTATTTTTTAGCTCCCATATTTCAAAAACATGTACGGAATCCATATCACCCCTCACCTCTAACTCCCAATTATTCATGTTTTTATACATATATCCGCTTAAAGGATCTCAACCACTCCATCATCCCTGAGAGTAAAATGATTCATATCACTATCATACCACATGAATACATGATATATACTAGTATACTTCTTTATCATTCCCTATATTTAAGCTCCATCTAGAATTACTACTTCCTAATATCCCCCTTCCAGAGCTATTACACTATAATTTATAGTATTTGAAATTTCTAGAACTTCCATCCATGGAAACAACATAAAAAACTTCACTTTCATTTGAAACCTCTTCTATAAAGTCAAGTGTTTCAATAACTGATGCACTCCCAAAATTATCTAGACCATATGATTCTTTTAGACATCAATACAACCGAATATCATCTTGTGATAATAAATTTTTCTTACAAAAAATTAATCAATGTTCTGAACATTCCATAAAATATCTACCTTGAAGACTATATTCTGTTTTGTTAGAACCTTTCATGAGTTACTATTCTAGTTCTAAAATCCTAATCCTTCATCACCATACCCCCACAAAGTATCACACTTGTGACTTAGCATATACCCAATACTTATCCTTAGAATAAATGTGGATGTTGGAGGGTAGATCAAAGTCTTTGATGTGATATATTTAAAACCACATTCTAGAACAACTATATTCTTATTGTTCTTGACCTATTATGGATGATTGACTCCTATTTAGTAAGTATGCCATCAAATCCATAAGTTTTGTCCAAAATTCCTTATGAAATATAGATTGAATTCTATTGATCCTTGACTTCTACACTAATATTTAATTTATATCCTCTATGACTTCATTTCTTTTGGAGTTTTTGGTAGGGTTTTCTAAAATTTTATTCCCTTCTATAAAAAACCTATGAAAATACCTACTTTTATACTCCCTACTATTGTCTGACATTAAAATTTTCATCTTAGATCTAATCCTTTTGTCCACCATGGCACTCAGTCAGATAATGTTTTCCATACTATAGTATTATTCTTGATAAAAACACCTGGATATTATTTGTTGCATAATCAATTAATTTAATATATTATTATGAGATTCCAAGATAATGAACCAGATCTAGTCCCCATAAATCTGTTTGAACGAACTCTAAATTTATGTTCTTTGGAATATTACCTTCCTTATTGAATAAAACATTCCTTGATTAATAAAGACACTTTCATCACATATTTTTTATTCTATAATACATATCTTCAACACTCACTTAGGAAATATAATTGTCATACCCTTCTCAATTAACTTACCTATAAATTCATTCCATAACATTACAGAAGTTGTTTTCAAACATGAATTTCACCTTATGAAACTCCCAATAGGTACAAATTTCCATAATTCACACCATTTTACACCACCATATAACCACATGATATTTTCCATTCTCCATACATGATGTTTACATAAAAACCTAAAATATCTATTATATTATCAAGATTATGTTTTCCTTAACCCTTGTATGTGTATCAATCATTATAACTCCAGGAAGTTCTCCTTATTTATACTAATAGAAACATCACCCTTTCCCATAATCTAGATCAATTCAATATTGACCATATGTACCCTCCCATATCTTCTAGAAGAATAATTACTCATACATTCTCTCTCTTATATATAGATTGAAAAAAAACTCCAGAGTCCTCAATCAAAGGCCTAGGTGAATTGGATACAATCAAAAGAAGACCACTATTATCAATAAATACATGAATTAATGATGCAATTATAAAATAATGTCTTTAATATTTTCTTAATAATTTATTATACTCCATTATTAAATGTCCTTTCTTCCCAAAATTATAACACATGGGTACAAATTTCCTCAATATATTATACCTTTGGCTCCTCCTTCCATTATTATTCATATGTATTTTCAATAATAAAAATTATTCCCTACCATCCTTATTATATTCATTTTTGTTAGATGTGTCAATATCCTTAAGTTGAATCCCCTTATTAGAAATAATATCCTAAACATTAGAGAACACAATGTATATCTTTCCACTTGAATTAATAAATATATTAACCATCATAACCCATGATTTTTGAAGTGATGAGAGTAATAGAAACACCTAATCTGGACCAAGAATGCCCACACTCACCGATTCTAACTCATTGAGAATATTATTGATTTCATTGAGATGATCATCCATTATCCTTCATTTTAAAATTATCATACCAAAAAAATATCTACAAGAGTAAGCCTTGTTTGTGAAATTCATCCTTTCATATATATTGCTAAGAGTATTCGTATGTTCTGAGGTTTTCTTTACCTCATGGATAATAAAATACATGTTATTGTCTAGTGACAACCAGATCGGAAAAAGTAATTTGTTATCTAGGCTTTCCTATTATTCTTTATTCATCACATCTTATTTGGATCCTCCCAATAGATGATTAAGATTCTTCTATAGTATACCATCATCTATATTTTTCTTCCATAATCAAAAATAATTATCATAAAACTTATACACTAAGACCATTCCCTTATCCAACACCATTACTTTCAGAGACAGTTAACTCCCACTATATTCTAAAACACATAATAGTGACCAAGAATAGTTTATTATTCTTCTACTTAATGAATAAGGTTGTAATTATACATCAAAAATATTCTTAGAAACACCTATTCTGTAATTTTAGTGTCTAAATCTTTGTAACATAGCTTTGGTACCATGTAATGGGTCTGAAACAACTTTCATAAAATCAATTGAAGTTACACCTCAAGAAGTTACAAGGTGGTAAATAAATATCTAAAATGAACCCATGTTTTCAATGAATCTAAAAATAAAAGATATGCCACCGCAAATTCATTTCACAATAATTAACACATAAAAATATAATCTTGAAAATAACTTATAAATGAAAATGATTATTAAAATCATTGAATAAATAACAAAACAAATATTTTCATGGGTTTTTTATTATTCCTAATCTATTGGAGGAATCCAAAAATATATTTTATTAAAGATGAAAATTATTATATTAATTCATAGATACTGTAATATATTTTTCCACCCTACTATTTAAATTAGAGTCTAGTTAGTGAAACTAGAGCCTCCATCTTCTAATCTATGTATATAATGTTCCTACATAGCTCCAAAATTTATGGGAATCACTTTTCTCTGGAAATTACATCCTCAAACCTCAAATACTCCATCTAGATAATAGTTAATTATTCTAAAAACTTTGTAGTGTTTTATCATACATATTCACTTGAATATTATTTTTATACATTTTCTATAAATTGACCTGTAATAGAATCTTATGAATACATTATAAAGACACTTACAAAATACCTTTGCATCTATGCACTTAACATTATGACTCGTTAAGTGGTCACTTCTAATTTTATGATTATAAATTCAATAATATGGTATACTAGATTTCACCCTTCTAAAAATTGTAACTTCTACTCCACCATCATAATTTTATAATTGGAAATTAATCATTTAGAATACCTCATTCTGTTTATTTTTGCAAAATATTTAGACTTTTTTACACTTTCTAGAACCAAAAATGGTAATATTATTTGGTATGAGAGTCTAGTTTAGTTAATTTTAGTTATCACATTATAATGAATAAGAGGATAAAACATAAATTAACCAATTCAAACCAAAAGTCTTATAGGACATAACAATAGGGTGATCAGTTAAGTGTAATAAATTTCAGTTGAAATATTGTTATAACTACTGGAAAAATGGCCTATACCCACAGTTCAAAACCGTGGGTATAGCCCCCAATACCGTGGGTATATGCTATACCCACGGTTTTGGTAACCATGGGCTGGAACGGCGTCCGTATAGGTCCCCATCCTATACCCACGGTTTTCCAAAACCGTGGGTATAGGTGTTCTGCCACCGTGTAAACAAAACATTCCCAATTGCCACGGTGTCAATGGCTTTTACCCATGGTTTCAAAACTGTGGGTATGGATCCTAAAATAATGTCGTAAGTGGGTTTCGATCCCGCGACCTCTTCGCTGCAAAGTACCGCCTCTAACCACTACCCTACCATCAATTATTTGTATATATATTTACATTTAGTTAAATATAGTAATATAAACCGTGGGTATAGAGGTAAGAACTGTGGGTATAGGTCTCCCGCCAAAAATAAAATCCTTCACACGGAAAAAAAAATTCCCACGCACACATGGGAAACCTATACCCATGGTTTTGAAAAACCGTGGGTATAGGTTTTTTATCCCCGACCTATCCCCACGGTTTAGCTGAAAAATGTGGGGATGGGTCCATTTTCCAGTAGTGTATCATAATTAGAGACATCATAGGATTTATTTTCCTTTATATATAATTATTTACATTGGTTATTTTTTAATGACACTAAAACTAACCATTTTTTAAGTAATAGACTAATGAATGAATCGCGAAATTGTGGTGGTGATAGGTACAACCATTATTGAAATCATATTATATGAGCCTAGTTCTATAAATTCATTCACATATTAAAAAGTATATAATACTATTAATTCATATACTCAATGATTAGATATTAAATCATCTATAAAAACTATTAGTGGTACAATGATTGTTTCCTATATATATTAACCCTCTATGATAAAAGTGTATAGAAATATGATTCCTAAAAAACATAGTATTTTCAATTTAGTTGAATTTTATGTGATTATAGGAATGGATTACCTATCTCTATATTTTGTATATATTAACTTCTGGCATACAAAAATCACATTTCATATCCAAATCATCATGTGATCATCTATTGGTGTATGGATGAAAATGACCATTCTATAAAAGTTAACTCTGTTTTATTAATATTATTACATAATATCTATTGATATTTAACTCAAATGGTTGGGAAAACACACTATTAAAGATATTCCTATTTTAATGGAATATAGTGATATATTTTTATACGGGTTTCATGGTCCACTCTTGGATTATAACTCTTATTTGTGCTATAACAATATCAATGGATCCATATAGAATGGCCCCGATTGAATTGGAGTAATTGAATTGGAAATTCTAAGGGAATAAGAATAAATGTTTTATATTCCTAAGTGATTCACCCTGGTGTGAACCAAATACCTTTATTAGGAAGAAATATTGATCAATGAATCTTTATATTTAATTAATGATTCTTCAATGTTATGACGTGTGACATTCCAAGGAAGTTTTAATTGTTGGTCATGTAAAATTATTGAGTTGTCACCATTGTATATATTTTTCAATATATATATCATTATATTGTGATTAGTGAGATTTATGAAATGGTTAGGGGATGACCAAGGATCAAACCATAACCAAGTGGTGGAATGAAAGGAATGTTGGGTGGGTTGGAAAAATTAGTAAATTCAAAATATGTAAAGGTGAATAGTGGGGAATGATGATTATATTACCCTGAGAGTCATCACATTATAATGATGAACCATGCATATAATTTCACAACACAGTAGGAGGGAATTGTGCTGTGAAAATAGCCCTTATGTATAGGGTCTCGAAACCATTATGTTCCACCATTATGGAATTATATATATGAAATTTGGTCACACTAAGAAACCAAGGTCCATGTTGTGAATGTTTGAGTAGGGGAAGTCCATGGAAGAGCACACATAATGGAGCCTAGTTATTTAGAGGTAATTTCACCATGAAATGAGGAGGACATATCATGAGGTTTTGGATATAGATTTTTGTTCTTCTTGGAGTTATGGTGACATTACTTGACCAAAATTTCCATGAAATGATGAACTAGAGCATGATATATCATCTATTCTAGGGGGTGGTGCTCCATATAAGGACACAAGGGGATATTCCCTGATTGTTTTATATTAGAGGCATTTTATCATGAATAATAAAGGTTACACCATGGTGGGTGTTTTGATATTTTTCATAAAAATAGTAGAATAATTTTATTTTAGATATAAAACTTGTGAAACACCTTGGAAGTTCTTAATTTTTTAGATGTGTGACCATTGTAAGGCTGAACCCCAATCCCCTTCATTTATTTACCTTGGATTTGAAAGATGCCAGAACACCCTGAGAGGGGAGGGTTGAATCAGGGTGTCAATATTTTCATAAAAAGTTTCAGTTATTTCTCCCCCATTAGTAGGAACCAATTAAACCTCTATGACGTGAATGCCCAGAAAACAAACAATCTCATGCAAAGAGAGAACACATCAATTTTTCTTGGTTCATCGCTAATGACTAGTCCAAGGATCGTACGAAGAAAGTGTGCCTATCATACCAATATATAATAATCTTCACTAGTTGGGGAATACAATATTTCAGACAAAGTCAATCTATTCTAGGAATATAGTTTTTAAAAGATTCTTGGAATAACACATTGCATCCCTTATAACACTTTCATTGACTCCCATATCTCACAGCTTTGAGAGAAGTCTATCTTAGTTTATCAACATGAAGTTCACTTCAATATATTGGCATTAATGTATTTTTCTATGTATAGAACAAGAATCTTCTTACAACATATACCTAATTTGATGCAATTTAAAACACCTATTAACTGAAAAACTGATATTCAAAACTTCATTTCATAAAGATCAACGACTTCAATAAGCACCCAAACTTCTTTGAACAAACAACCTTCGTGATGATCATTGAGTCAACAAAAAATACCCCATCATCATGAAGAAACCTTTACTCAGAAGAATTGGCATCAGTCAAGACTAAACTATTATTTTTCAATTCTCAATCTCTCATAGAAATATAGATTCATGGAGCTCCCCTATAATCACTAAATCAAAGCGATTCATGATTATCCTTGAATAATTTCTTGTAAAGTGAATTGGGTTAGCCTTGTATTTATAGGCTTAATCATTTGTGATGCTCCACCACCTCTAGAACATTTTCTAGATCTTTCAAAACTATCATTGTGGTGATCCTCTAGTGGTGAATCTCCATTAATATTTTAAATGTTTGTGATCATTTTAGTTAAACCATCATGCACTCACAATTCTTCAGTTCATGTAATCAAAGAAAAAACTGTCACCATTCAAAATCCTCCACATCTGCATGAATATAAACTAAGTCTTCATGAAACCCATGAATTTACCATTTTTATGAAGATTTGATTTTAGTAAACAACCATTTAAGATGTTATCACTTATTCTGGATTTTTGAAAACAAAATTTTGGCAGTCACTAGGAAATGACACCAGTTTCATCACTATTCTCATCTAGTACTATAAGATCAAATTCCTTAAAAAATCCTTGATATTCCATGTGGAGTATTAACAACAAACACAAATAAAACTCCATTTCCAGCAAAGAATTTCCTTGGGTCCAATTGGATCTGCTAGTTTTCACATTAACATATGTTTAATCATGAGTCATTTTATCACATTAGAGCTAGGTAAGCACCCCCTATATTTTTATTTTTCATTCTATTTTGAACATTTTTTTATTTGTGTGGTTACAATTATTTTATTTATTAATTTTCTAGCTAAATATAAAAGAATAATCCACATATGGTGTATATCAATTTTTTGGGAGATTTTAAATGTTTAAGGATGGAAAATACCACCTTTTCCTCCTTTTTAATCCAAAGGTACATTGACTAATGTATTTTCTTATGTTATGGCCATTTTAGTATGGGGTGAGGAACTAATTAGGTATTTAATATTGGGTATTTGTATCAGAGATGTGTTGAGAACATGTAGTGGGTATTTGTCATGTCACTTATAGAGATTTCAATTAGTATATTTTTCTTAATGATTTTATTTGAAGTTATACATCTTTAGTAAAAATCTTATAATTAATTTTAAATGTCTCTGATAAATTATTTTTCATGTGGTGGATTGATTTGGAAGATTGAGGGTTAAAATGTCTTGTAATGAGCTCATAAGAGGAATGGATGAGCATGGTTAATGATTTTCACTCTATGTTTTAAGTAGGTGGCCCCTTTGATAATAAATTGTATACTTCTCTATGTATGATTATATATTTCCATAAAAAAAGTTTGTGTTCAAATGAATGTGTTTTGATCAAATAAAACAAAAGTTAAATAAAATATGTGGCATTGTGTAAAGTCCCGGTTTCGGGAGCCACCCAGAGGCGCGCCGTAACCGGTTGGTCACATGGCCTCAAGTGCATTTCCCCGAACGCCAGAGGCTGCTGACTAGTAGCGAGGGCCTTGGGTGTGTTAGTTGGAAAACTATGCAATCATTGGCAGAGTACACATATGAAGTAAACAACACATACAATATAGGAAGCAGTAAATATCCAAAAACAATAAACAACGGAAGACTAAAACAATAAACAATTTTACCACACACATATATATATGAAATGATGCATGATACATATGTCTAAAAAATCTGCCAAAAAAGTCACAATGCTGAATACAATACTAAACCAATGTACAAAAGAAAACAGATAAGCAACTCCTCAGCATCGCAAGCCTCGGCTTGGTCCCATGCTCTCCTGCTCTAATTCAATCAAGTACCTGAAGTTGAAGGGTGCTTTCCCTTGTCTGTACCTACAACAATATAATATTTGTAGGCCCAAAAGCATGACCCAAATAGGGTGTGAGACTAAATCCTTGTAGACAACAACCCGAAGATCTGTTCCTAATAGTTAGTGAGCATATGGTAGGTAATAGTATAGTAATAAGTAAACAATAACCAGTAAATTGGATGATACACAATAGTAAACAATCCAGAGATCAAGAAGTAGTAGTGAAGCAAACAGCTAACCACAAACAGGAATCCCTCTAGGAAGTACTCACAGCCAACCCCTCTGGTCCTATCCAAGAAGTACCAACAACCCTCTGGGTTGTAAACTCAGCCTAACCCCTCTGGTTTGGTTATACAAAAAAATATAAGACTCTCTGAGGAAGCACGCTCACTCAATTCCCCATATAGTCCAATGTAGTCAGGGACTCTCTGAGGAAGATCACACGGTCAATTATCCTTATAGCCCCAAGGTCTAGAGTCTCTATGAGGAAGCTCAATCGTTCAATTCCTCTTATAGCCTTAGGTCGATCACAGACTCTCTGAGGAAGCTCACTCGGTCAATTCCTCTTATATCCTGGAATAGTTTTAGGAAATTCAAACAAAACAAAGACTCTCTGAGGAATCTCACTCGGTCTACCCCCGTATAGTCTATAAAGCTCAGTACTCTCTGAGGAAGCTCACTAGGTCTATCCCCTTGTGGTCTATAATATCCAAGACTCTCAAGGAAGATCACTCGGTCTATCCACTATAGTATATAATGTACAAGACTCTATGAGGATGCTCATTGGGTCTATCCCCTTATTGTCTATAGCACCAGGTTCTCACGGCCCCGTGCAAGTCAGTGCATAATAATGCTATATGGCCAAAGTAAACCTACCAAGATACATGGATAACCAGTCTACAACATAAAAAGCGTGTCAGGGAATAGTACTCCATCATACGGTCACAAGGCATGGAAAACAGGTATAACGGCCAAAGGCAGAAGAAGACAAAAGGGTCGTAAATAGAACAAGGCATGGGGAAAACATCCAAGCATAGAAACTATACTCATACATAACCAAATTACCTCTACACAAGTATACAATCAAGGAAGGAAAACAAAAGGGGTAGAACAATAATCACGCAATAGCCCGTTCAAGGGTATTGGTGGAATTTTCAAATAATACTCAAAGAATTCGAAAAGAAAGGCACAAACCACCAACCTTGATGCTAGGAGATCAATATACTTGAACCATGTTGCTTGAATCTCCTTATAACATCATAGATATATGAAAAAGAAAAAAACATTTAACACAAGATAACTTAGAAAAGATGATGAATTTGAGAACAAAGCTCTTGGAGAAGGAAGAGCATACAGTTGCAATTCCAAAGCAATTGACGGCGGTCGATTCAGAGAAAAGATGGAGTTTCAGGGGATCGGAGAATATTTAAGGCAGTATAGTCTCTCCCAGTTAAAGAATTCCTAGAATACGACAAGTATGAGGTTAAGATGCGACCCCGATGCATTTAATGAAAAAAAACAAAGTACATAGTTTGTACTTTTGATTTACACGACATGTACTAGCCTTTTCAGTACTCCGCATTATGCGGCCTCCACATCACCCCACACGACCGTGTGTGTGGCTTGGACATGGCTAGAACACGACCTTGCATGACATCAAAGTACACAACGTGTACTTATGAAGTACATGGTGTGTACTTCAAAAATTTCTTGAAACTCCACTCTTCTTAAAAACTCCAGAAAAAGGAAAATCATACCTGAAAAGAAGGTCTTGGTTCTTACAAACTTCCCCCCTAAATGAAATTCATCCCCGAATTTCCCTAGTGAGGCGTAGAAAAAGAATCCTGGAACAGCTCCAGCCACTACGATCATACATCAGCCTCCCTCTCCCAAGTCTCATTCTATACTCGTATGTGCTGCCATTGCACCCCTGCCAGAGGAACAGACTGGCCACAGAGAACCTTCGTACTATGATCGAAAATCCGAATAGGATTCTCCTCAAATGATGCATCCGCTTCATTCTCAACCTCCTCAGGTTGAAATACATGAGATGGGTCTGATAAGTAACATCGGAGCTGAGAAACGTGGAATACATCGTGCATATCCGGGTACCTCTGAGGTAACTGCAACCAATAGGCAACCAGCCCAACTCTCTCCAACACCTCAAACAGCCCGACGTACATGGGTGAAAGCATACCCTGTCTCTGAATCCTCTTGTATCCCAACCTCGGTGCGACACGCAGAAAAACCTGATCCCCGACCTCGAACACCAGAGGTCGTCTCCGCTGATCAGCATAAGACTTCTGTCGAGACTGTTCCATAGCCATCCTCTTCCGAATCAACTATATCTGCTCTGAGGTCTCATGAACAAGATGTGGTCCCAAAAAGCAACCTCTTCTACCTCCAGCCAACACAAGGTTGATCGGCATGGCCTATCATACAAAGCCTTCTAATGTTCCATCTAAATAGTCCCTTGAAAACTATTGTTGTATGATAACTCCAAAGAGGTATATGCTTCTCCAAAGAACCTCCAAAGTCCAAAATTCAAGCTCGGATCTTATCTGCAAGAACATAAATCGTACGCTTGGACTGGCCATCTGTCTGGGAATGGTATGTTGTACTCAAAAGTACCTGTATACCCAAAGCCTTCTAAAGCCCCTACCCGAACCGAGAAGTAAGACGTGCATCCCTATCTATGACAATGGAGATTGGAACTCCATGTAGACGTAGAATCTCTCAGATGTACAACCGTCCCAGCTAACCAACACTGAAGGTCTCCTTGATTGGCAAGAAGAGAGTAACCTTCGTTAGCATATTGATGAAAACCCAAAAATCATCATTAACTCGAGGCGACCTCGAAAAACTGGTCACAAATCCCATCACGACATCGTTCCACTTCCACTTAGGAATGGGTAACTACTGCAAAAGACCAACTGGCTGCTGATGCTCCGCTTTCACATGCTGAAAAGTGGAACACCTCAAGAAAAAACTAGAAAAATTTCTCTCTTCATACCTAGCCACCGATACTGGTGGTGTAGATCATGATACATGTTGGTGATTCCAGGATGAACTGCCCAAACTAAGGAATGAAAGTCCCGCATCAGCTCCTCACATATGAATGCTGGCACCCATGCACGTCCATGGAAACGCAAGATCTCATCCTTCTCCACTGTCTATCCAAGAAGAGGGTCCACTCCTGACACACTCTCCCACAAGACTAGGCCTTCTGAGTCTGACAGTTGCCTCAACCATACCTGATCAAGAAGTGTAGAGGTAACAGCTACAGAAGATAGAAAAGTCTTCCCCTGTCTATTGTGCACCTCCAAATGCATCTCAGAGAACAGATCCAAAAGTTTCCACTCACTACTGGCCTCCTGAACTGAATGTATCTGAGTTCTCCTGCTCAATGTGTCAGCCACTGCATTGCCCTTTCTAGGTGTATAGGCAAGCTCAAATTTGAAGGACTGAAGATACTCGACCCACATGCGATGTCTCTGATTCAGATCACACTGAGTGAAGATGTAATTGAAACTTTTGTGGTCGTTGAAGACCAAAAAATGATCTCCCAAAAGATAATCTCTCCAACAGCATAAGGCATGAACAACAACTGCCAACTCTAGATCGTGCGTCGGGTAGTTCCTCTCATGTGGCCTCAACTGTCGAGACCCGTACGCAACGAATCCATCTCCCTGCATAAGCACAACTCCCAGCCCAATACCTGAAGCATCACAATAAACATTATAGCTCTTGCCAGGCTCTTGCAAGACTTGTGTCAGTGCTGACGTCAACCTCCCTTTCAGCTCCTGAAAGGCTGACTCACAGGATTCTGACAATATGAACTTTTCCCCCTTCTTGGTCAGACCTGTCAGTGGTGCTGGTAAGTGGGAAAAGTCTTGTATGAAGTGTCTGTAGTATCCAGCTAGCCCTAAGAAAACTCTGCACCTCAAATAAGTCCTTCGACTGCTCCAAGGAAACTGATACTCATACTTTCTCTGGGTCTACTGATACTCCTGTCTCGGAGATAGCATGACCCAAGAAGTGAATCTAGTCCAACCAAAAGTGGCATTTCGAGATTTCAACATAAATCTGATGCTCTATCAGTATACTCAGAATGATCTCAAGATGGGTATAATGGTCATGTCGAGTGTGAGATTACACCAAGATGTCATCCACGAAAACCACCACAAAGGAATATAATTAAGGATGGAAAACTCGGTTAATCAGTGACATGAAAACTATTGGCGTGTTCGTGAGACTAAACGGCATAATCGTATACTCGTATAGACCATACTTACTCCGGAAAGTTGTACGGGGTATATCATATGGTCAAATGCGCAATTGATGATAACTGGATCTCAAGTCAATCTTCAAGAACACTCAGGCTCCTCGAAGCTAATCAAAGATTTCATCGATCCTCAGCAAGGGATATCGGTTCTTGACCATCAACTAGTTCAACTTCTGATAGTCCACACACATCCTGAGGGTAACGTCTACATTCTTCGCAAATAGGACAGGCGAACCCCAAGGAGAAGTACTGGGTCGGATCAAACCCTTTGCCTGTAACTCCTCCAAATACTTATTGAGCTCTTATAACTCAGTTGTAGTAATCCTATAAGGAGTAATGGACACTGGTGCTGCTCCTAGAACAAGCTCAACAGAAAATTCTACCTCATGCTCTAAAGGAAAACCAGAAAATCCCTCTAGAAATACATCCTTGAAACGATCCACCACTGGAGGAAAGTCTAGCTGTGAAGTCCCCTGGTCATCCAGATAAAGACTAGAAATATAGGTTGTAACTCCTCCTAGCCCATGATGCTCGGGTCCTGCTCGACTTTCCTGGACATCCCACTAACCTCTATGAAGAAAAGATCCACCCTTTGGTGATATGAAACTCCCCTTGCGACAATAACAGTCGACGACTGCATGAAATGGAACAAACCAGTCCATTCTGAGAATGAAATCATAGATCGTCATCTCCAGGACATAGAGGTCCCATAAGAAGTGACACCATGCAACCTCAAGAGGGCACTCTCTGCACTGATGCACAGTAACCGCTCTTTTCCTCAACGGTGTGTTAGGAGTTAATGGTAGCGGCCGATGAAAAGATGCAGAGCCCAAGGCTCTCCACACTAGTAACAGAGATAAAACTATGCGTATCACCAGTATCGAAAAGAGATGAATATAAAACTAAGGCTACTAAGATCGTACATTGAACTATAGAAGGTCTGGGATCCTACTCTTGATGGGTCTTCTCCACAGAAAAAGTCTGGCTTGTACCGCGACCCTGTGTGCCTGGCAAACTTCTCTGAGCTGATCCACTCAGCTGTCGCTGGTAACCTTGTGACTAAACACCATGTCCGCGACCTACACCTCAACCCGCACGGCCGGAAGAACAGCAATTCCCGGACTGGTGAGACACAGGCGATGCATCTTCTGAACACGGGATCATAGAATAACCCCTACCACCAGCTGTAGGTTAGAAGATCTGACAAAAATGCTAAAGATGGCCCATCTTGCCGCATGATCGGCACTCCATCGGGTCTCTCTAACACTAAGGCCTAGTATTCCCGCTCCTCCTGCATTGGTATCATACTACCTGGTTGCCTAAAGATACATTCTGCCTACTCCGATCTCCTCAAGAAGACTCCCTGCAGCACTTCCTGCTATCAGTAGGAGGAAAACTAGCTCTGGAGGTTGAACCGCCTTGGCTCACTACACTAGAATACATCAGATTGTGCTCCATGGTCAGTGCCTGGTTGACGATAGATGATATCGAATTCAACCTGAATATGTTCAGCTACAATCAGATGTCGTGCCTCAGACCATCCTCGAACATTTGCATAAGGAACAACTCATCGCCTCTTAGAATAGGCATGAAACGCTGCAACTCAGTAAAGCGAGATGATTAATCCATAATAGAAATAGTACCCTGCTCCAGACTCATAAACTCCCGGGCTCGATCATCCCTCAAGGTCTCTGGGTAGAAGTAATCATAGAAGATGCGTCGAAAATTATCCCAAGTCATACTCTGATGGCGCCCTGACTGTGAGATCACCTCCCACCACCTCTTGGAAGAGACTCAAAGCATATAGGTAGCGAGGTTCACCCTATTCTCTATAGGTATCACCAGATACTTTAAAATTGTCATCATGGCCTCTAGCCACAACTCTACATCCTGAGGTCCTCCATCACCTGAGAAAGTAGGAGGATGTTGTTACTGAAACCCCCGTGTCAACTCTGCCATTTATGGGGCAGGAGGCAACACTCCCTGGAAGGTTTGCATCTTCCTCAAAAGTTCTTCCCTAAACTGTGAATTGGCGCCTGAAATTGGTATTAATACTGGTGCCAAGGCTAGCATAGCAGGAGGATCTATAGGAGGTCCCTGATTGGCCATATCTAGTGTCTGATCACCACCTGGCATCTGATGTACAACTGGAGGACGTCTCGGTGGCCTAGCTCTGAAATGTCAAAAGCACACCTTAGATTAGGATTATCAAAGACTGAGAACACAAGAGTAAAATAGGGGAATAGGAGAAGGAAACATTCAAGTTTTACAAAACATGACTACACGGCGTGTATAAAAACTACATGGAGAGTTCTTTTAAGCCATTCACATGGGTGTGTACTTCTGCCACAACTAGTCGTGTAATGCCCCAGTCACACGATGTGTTGTCCCCACACACAGCGTCTACTTGAACTCTATTCCCTTCATGAGTCTCCTTACATGGCTAACCCACACGGTCCAATTAATCCTAGACTACATGGAATGTTAATGAAGGACACGACATGTAATAGACAAGGTTTCAATAACCCGTGTTGTTAGTTACATGGTCGGTTACACGATTCACTCTTACAAGACATGTTCCCTGATAACACGGTGTGTACATGAAGGTTTTACCGGACCCGTGTTGTTCATGACACGGTCGGGTACGTAGGTTACATGGCACAAAGTGTGATAATAGTACACAGTGTGTATAGTCGAAGTTTCATCCATCTGTGTTGTTTTCCACATGGGTAGACACACGGTCACTTCAACATGGCATGTACTTACCATACACTTTCTATTCCTGAAGATTTTTTACAACACCGTTCTTCTTCAAACACATTAAGTGACATAGTTTAAAAACTACACGGCCTGTATTAATAAAGTACATGCCGTGTATTCTGGGTTTTTCCGAGAAGTAGCTCAGAAACTACTCTGAAGCCCAGAAAACACAGAAAACCAGAGTTAAGGTTCCAAATTCTGATCCATGAGGGCCAATACTCCCCACGAATCAAAACATGGCATCGTATACAAGTAATAATAAGGAAACCAAGCAAAGATCCACCAAATTCCAGTCCATGAGGGCCCATAACACCTCAAGAACCAAAGTTTGGTGTCCATTAAGCAAAGTACATTAAAAAAAATTCTATATCAAACAATAGAGATTCTATCAAAGCATCTATCACAACATCATGAATTATCTAAATAACTTCTATCACAACAACATGAAATCTCTAATGCATCCTAGATGTCATGGAAAGAAAGCATGGCATGTGATTTCTAACAAGTGCCTATATAATGCAAGAGATTGTGTACCCTAATCTCATCAGGTTGTGACAGAAATAGAACCAAAATAACATCAACGGTAACAACACAAAGCATGTGAATCACCCAATGGTGAAATCATATCAATTGTAAAAATTCCAAAACCAAAAGAAATGACTATAAATGTAGTAGATTGGATTTTCCCTATACAAGAGTTAGATACTTTTGGTTACAAAAAATTACCAAGTACCTACTCCGTCATATCCCTGTCTATAGGCTCCAAATATTAATTCAAGAGAAAAGAATTCCTCTGATATCACTTTGTAACGTCCAGGTTCCGGGAGCCACCCAAAGGTGCCCCGTACTCGGTTGGTCACATGGCCTCAAGCACATTTCCGCAAATTCCAAATCCTGCTGACTAGTAGCGAGGTCCTTGGGTGTGTTAGTGGGGAAACTATGCCCTCATTGGCAGAGTACACAGTGGAAGTAAACGACACATACAATAACAGAAGCAGTAAATATCCAACAATAATAAACAGCGGAAGACTAAAACAATAAAAAATTGGAGCAGACATATATATATGAAATGATGCATGATACATATATCTAGTAAATAATCTAAAAAAGTCACAATGCTGAATACAATACTAAACCAAAGTACAAAAGAAAACAGATAAGAAACTCTTCATCATCTCAAGCCTCGGCTTTTTCCCATGCTCTCCTGATCCAATGCAATCAAGTACTGGAAGTCGAAGGGTTCTTGCCCTTGTCTATACCTATAACAATGTAATTTGTTTGGGCCTAAAATCGTGTCCCAAACAGGGTGTGAGACTAAATCCCAAAAGAAAACCACCCCAAGATCTGTTCCTAACATTCAATGAGAATTTGGTAGGTAATAGTATAGTAAGTAGTACAAAGTAACCAGTAAACAGGATGACACACAACAGTTAACAATCCACAGATCAACAAGAAGCAGTGAAACAAACAGCTAACCACAAATAGGAATCCCTCTGGGAAGTACTCACAGCCAACCCCTCTAGTCCTATCCAAGAAGTACCAACATCCCTCTGGGTAGTACACTCAGTCTAACCCCTCTGGTTTGGTCGTACGAAAAAAATATATGTCTCTTTGATGAAGCACACTCAGTCAATTACCGTTATATTCTAAGGTAGTTAGGAACTCTTTGAGAAAGAACACCTGGTTAATTCCCCTTATAGCCCCAAGGTCTAGAGACTCTCTGAGGAAGCTAACTCGTTCAATTCCTCCTATATCCAGAAATGGTTTAAGGAAATTCAAACAAAACAAAGACTCTACGAGGAAGCTCACTTGGTATACCTCCATATAGTCTATAACACTCAAGACTCATTGAGGTAGCTCACTCTATCTATCCTCATATGTTCTATAATATCCAAGACTCTCTGGGAAGCTCACTCGGTCTATCCCCTATAGTCTATAATGTCCAAGACTCTATGAGCAAGCTCACACAGTTTATCCCTTTATTGTCTATAGCTCCAGGTTCTCACGGCCCCGTGAAATTCAGTGCATAATAATTCTATATGGCCAAAGTAAACCTACAGAGCAACATGGCTAACTAGTCTACAGCATAACAAGCATGTAAGGGAATAATACTCCATCCTATGGTCACAAGGCATTTAAAGCAAGTATAACGGCCAAAGGAAGAACAAGACAAAATGGTCGTAAACAGAACAATGCATGGGTAAAACATCCAAGCATAGCAATTATCCTCATACATAACCAAACTTCCTCTACACAAGCATACAAGAAAGGAAGGAAAACAATAGGGATAAAACAGTAATCACACAATACCCTATTCAGGGGTATTGGTGGAATTTTCACATAATACTCAAAGTCTTCGAACGTAAAGGCACAAACCACCTTCCTTGATGCTAGGAGATCAATATACTTGAACCATGAGGCTTTAATCTCCTTAGAACATTGTAGATCTACGAAAACACAAAAAAAATTAACCCATGATAACTTATAAAAGAGGAGGAATTGGAAAACAAAGCTCTAGGATAAGAAAGTGTGTAATGCTATGATTCCAACTCAATCAACGGCGGTAGATTCGGAGAATAGACAGAGGCTCAGGGGCTTGGAGAAGATTCATGGTTTTATGGTCTCTCCATATTGAAGAACGCCTAGTATAAGACAGTTTTGGGGTTAAGACTTGACCCCAATGTGTTTAATGAAAAAAAAAGTACACGACATGTACTTTTGAATTACACGGCGTGTACTTGGATTTTCTGTACTCTGATTTAGGCGACCTCCACAACACCCCACATGACCGCATGTGTGGCATGTATATTGCCATCACATGTCCTCGCATGGAATCAAAGTACACGGCGTGTACTTATGAAGTACACGGCGTGTACTTCAAAAATTTCCAGAAACTCTTCTTTTCTCAAAAACTCTAGAAAAATAAATAACATACCTAAAAAGAAGGTCTGGGTTCTTACACATTGAATTCCATAGAGATGGATTAATCTATATATTTAACATTTAGTACTTTATAATTACATAGAGAAGAAATCTCAAAGGGGGAGATGATATAGGTTGAACTTATGAGAAACTTGAGTCTGGTCTCTGGAATTAAGATGAGTTTTGAATTTTTTAGTTTCACTTTCTAGTCCAATTGGATAGGAGTGAAGGGATTATTTATCGGGAAGATGAGTGATATGTTTTTTAATCTATCTTAGAGTTTATAGTACCCTTTAATTGGTGTATTGAACACTCATTTCACATTGAGATAAAACTAAGTCTTCTGGAGCTTCAAAAATATGCCACTGAGGGTTTTCTATAAATTACATGCATGATAGTTCTCCTAGAGGATATTCTTGTTGGGAGAAAAGTGATGGTTGTGTAAATCATTTGAATTACATGGAATTGGGTTTCCTATAGGATTGTTGTAATCCATATTTAGACTTATTAATATACCATAGAATGGGTAGGTATGCAATAAGGGTTGATAGATCATGATGAGGTATTGAGAGTGAGTTTTTTTCTAGTGATTAGTGTTTGAGATGATCCTATAATACCCTGTAAATTTTCTTATAGGGAAGATGAGAATTTCGATGGGTATGGATTTTTTTTGTATTATTAGGATGGACTTCATACGATTCACTTATGAGGCTAGATGATAGACGAGTTAGTGAGTATGTGGGATGAAATTTTATTACCCAATTGTTTCTATATTTTTATATAATATATTTGTATAATTGATGATATTACTAGATATTGGACCTTTTCCTATATGATAGGGTATTGAAAAAACATTCCCTATGTTAGTGGGTATTGGTATGGGTTGAATTTATGTGATGCACCTAGAGATAGGGGAGTGTTTATTGTGATGGGATTAATGATGGGATATGATGATTTACATCACCCAAATTGATAGTGAACTAGTCCACGAATTTCTATGATATGTGACTTGGGATATGGTGTGATGGTGTGACCCATCCTATGAATGATAGGGTGGTAACTCTATTATTGTATTTAAAAAGATATATGCCACACCATATGCGAGGAGGTGGGAGTTTTTTATGGTATGAGATGGGATATGAGATCTTAGGTTTCGTATGGTCCCTTCATAGAATAAGAGGGTTATGGTTTGGTCATAGTAATATACCATAGACAGCATCATTGGTTATTGAATGATATTGAGGTATGAGGTGACTTTTTTCTCATGTTTTATCCGATATAGGTATGGTTGGGCATCATGGTATCTTGGCTAGAACACGATGACCAACATTGATTCTTGTGTACAATTTTCTCTATTTTTTATTTTAATCATGGGTAGGCATATATATTATGATTTATATTTGGGTAACATTGTGAAACCCTACTAAGATTTAATTCTCACAACCTGTTTGAGAAACTCAGTAGCACATATAGTCCCCATTCCCATTTTATAGTTTAGAGAACAGGATGTGACGTGGATCGAGCTGGAAAAAACATGATATGTATTTAGAGATGTGTTGAGATAATTATTGATGTTTTATTATATTCTATTTTTAATTTTTATTTTGTATTTTTTACTATACCAGTGAAAAAGTAGATATGATGTATTATTATGTAATAAAATTTAATTTTTGGCATAATTTTGTTATATATTATTTGAAATCTAATTAGTTGTAATGGTTTTTATTTGTTTATTTCTCAATTATTTAGGTTTTGGTGTTAATTGATAGTCTCTCAGTTGTATGGTTTATTTCTGTATCATTATTCGGTATCCTCTAGAATAAAGGTAATCATATATAATATTTCATGGAACTATGACTAGGATATGGTATTGTGATTTTAGATGGTGGTAATAATGAGGTATTAAAGTGTCTTTTTATTTTTCTTGTTATTTTGGAACTAATAGAAATAGATAATAATGTTTCAAATCATGTGATGGAACTTAGACTAGTTAGCCCTGAACACATTTCTTGTTGGACGCTCAGGTGACCTGGGTTATAGGATTGATGTTCTTGGTTCTTATTATTATGTTTGCAACATTTACCCAATCATGATGTCCTGATTTTATATCATTATTTTTAGTTTTTCCTATACTCTTATAACGTAAAAATGTGTGTGTTCATGCAACCATACTCAAAAATAGAAATTTATTTAACAATTTTATACTTCTTTTTGGTTTATTTGTATGATTAAAGGCATTTAGTTGTTCAAAGTATCAATACAAACATATATATTATTTTAATATAAAAATTATTAGTTTTATTATACTCAATTAGACCATGACATTGAATATTCTGTGTTTTATAATTTAAGTCCATGTAGATCTTGTAGTGGGATATTATCTAATCATATATGTATATTCCTTGAGTGAACATGATATATAGTGACCCCTGGTGGTTAATTTTTTTAATTATATTCCTTAATGATATTATGATGTATCTAATATATTCTTGAGAGACAATTTGGATTGGTTGTAGTTTTCATAGAAGTGCGTATACTTGATAGTGTAGAGAAAATAAATTTATAATTATTTGGTATTTTCATATGCAACTTACCTGGTGTGATATTTTTATTTAGTTAGGGTTTAGAATATAGGCTCCATTAAATTCCTAATCGTAATGTTTTATGTGTGGTTTTTAATGGTTTATTGGGAATTGATATTATATGGTCATGCCATGGAGGGGTAGATCATGGGAAGATGCTTTGTAGTTTTAGATTGATGCTCATATTGTGGTTAATTATGAGGTATTCCTTTTCATGAGTGAGTTCCTTGTAATTGTTACAAAATAATAATCTATGGTGCTTTTAGCTAGATGACGATGAAAATCAAGGGAATGATAGTCAGTTTTTACGGATCTTGAGCCTATGTTTTATGGAATGGAATTAATTGAAGCATTATTATGGTCATGTAATTGGGTGAGATGGGAGCATACACCAATTGTGTTTATATGAGAGATAGAGATATAGAGAGTGAATGTAAGAAACTATGAGTGGGTTCTTAGAGGTTAAATATTCTAGTAATATCGATATTTATTAATAGTGTGCATTTCTGGGAAAATCCTTGATGCTTGAGGTAATGTGGGCATTGGTTATGTGTGGTACCAATCCAATTTTTGGATCAGTGAGGAGATATGTATGAGTTGAGGATCATTGGATTTTATGAGATGCATACAAGAATTTTTTTCTCGTGGTTTTGAAGAGAATGTGAGTTTTCTCTCTATGGCTGGAGGAGATTGCCGATACGGATTGAAGTGTCCTAGTGCATATGGAAAATGAATTGTCTATGATTGTGATCTTTTGGAATGGGATGAGCATGGATCTAGAGGAGTGACCTGCTTGTGATGATGGAACATGTCGCGTGTTAAGCTTGGTGGGTATTTTAATAATGGTTATATAGTTGGGATCACAAAATTGGTTGTCATAGGGTGTGACCCTCACTATAGGAGAATTTTGGAGAATTATAAGGATTGTTTTACTAGTAATCTTATAAGGGTAAGTGATTAGTTTTCATCCCTCTAACTCAGATATGAGCATGTTGGATATGTCTAGTCAATGCATTCAATATTGGACTGAATATAGGATGTGATGATACATTTTTATGGTTCATTGAAGAAATAATTATTATTCCCCTATAGTGGGGAGAATCTAATTGGATACAGGTCTACAACCCATATGTTGGAACGGTCATGGATGCAATTAGATTGAGTTGAAGGGGGATTTGTTATTACATTGGTATACTGGCGTGTAGTTATGTAAAATTTCATTTTATTCCTTATAGAATAAAATATTTAGGATTCAAATGTGATTTCACAGGGTCAAAGAATCAACATGATACTCAAGAATGAATTTGGGGTAATTCAGTGGTGTATTGGATAGAATATGAATTGGTAATTATAGGTTGAAAATGATGGTGGATTTGGTTGTTCGAGGATCCAAACATATAATTAAACTATGTATCAAGTTCATAGTATTGTGTGGGAATTTATATGATATCATATTTCCTTTAGGAATTAAAGAATCATGATTGGGAGATGTGATGATGTGTTAGTGGGTGAGTTTGAGAGTTATTGAGGAAATTAGGATAAAAAGGAATGAAGGGTGTTGTTGAATATAATTAGATATGATAATGAGAAAACTACATTAAGTGTTTTATGTCATGTATAAAATTTAAATTTCTATTATTGGGAAGGATTTTCTGTATAGGCCATTGTATTTGTGTTTGGTGAATGGGAAATTGAGATATTCCCAACTCAATTAGAATTTAGGAATGAGAAGAGATATCAAATTTTGATCAATGGATTTTAATTTAGGAGAATTTATAGACTTAAAATTGGGGATTAGAATCCATTTGATATAGATTTTTTAACAACCAACATCATTAGTGGTTCTTTAATTTAGTGGAAATCTTAAATTTTATCTTATAGAAGGGTCAGGGTGACCCCATTATAGATAATTTTTGGTTGGTTTCTTTTCATTATCTAATGGGTGAGTATTTAATTGTGGAAATGGTCTCAAAGAGGATCTTACCATAATAAATGAGAACCATTACATAAAGTTAGGATTATTCGGAGAAATTAGTTATTCCCTAAAATTTAATATTTAATGATTTGGTATGGAGATTATGATGTGATGAGGGGAATCATTTTGGGATGATTACCCTTATCTGTTATATCATGTCATAGTTGGATGGAATTACACCATAAATATTACCGTTTTATATGGGATCATGAAACCATTATAAAATTTCATTGTGAAATTATTTGTGAGGAAGGATGGAAATTCCATGTCTCTTAGAGAAATACTATGATGGTTAGAAAGGGGATATGTCAAGGATTAAATGGTTAGTCCATGTAGCCTAGTTATCTGAAGGTTTTTAAACCATTAAGGGAGGAGGCCACACTTTGTGTCTTGGTTCATATATTTTGGTTCTTCTTTATAATATCCCTAACCTAGAAGCCACTAAATGGGTTCCCTACATTAGGTTTCCACATGACCTCATGTGTTCCTCCCTATATGCGAGATGTTTCTGAATAGTAGATAGGGCCTAATAGATCATGTTTGGAGGCTATACCATCTTTTTCAATGTAAGAAATAGAATATAACATGTGAAATAAAGGAAAGGATAAGCAATAAACTAGAAACATACATTAATATCCATTTACCAAATAGGTTATAAACCACAACATGATGATAAATATGTCGTGTCCTAATAATAGTGCCAAAAGTGAAGTAAACCCAAAATAAATATAAACAACTAAATCCCAAAACAGGTCCAGACTCCAACTATGGATCGTCATACATGCACATCCCAATACCAAATAAACTCCCTGTTATAGGGTCTCTTCCCTTGTACTGAGCTGAAACAGTGATATCTGCTCAGGTACCCAAGAGTGTCCTGAGTAGGGTGTGGGTACAACTCAGTAGGACACCACCAACAGTGTCTAAAAAATACATAGTCCAAAAATAAAATTGCATGCATGTCTGAAATGAATGAAAAGATAAATAACAGGAAACTCAACTGCATTTAGTTAATAATAATAACTTTAACCATTTCCATCATTATTTCCATTTTCATCACTTATACCATCTTCATGACTAAATTCATATTCATCACATGTTACCTGGGTTAAAATTTACGTCATTTACAAAATGTCCTAATCTAGTCAATTATCATGTATAAGGGGATAATTAATGTTCCCTATCTTGCTAGTTGTAAAAATTTCATAAAAAAATATGTCACACTTACCTTAGATCCTCAGTCCAAATATTCTCAACAAATGCATCTGTTAGGGGCATAGATCCTCAATCCCATTATCTAACTTGTGCATTATGGCTGGGGTTTAGAGCATTAGTCTGACTCTATCCATGGGCGTAGATCCTAGAGTCCAATACCCCACAACTACCAAGACATGTGCACATTTTTATTTATCAATTAGCCACATATTCCATACCACAATTAATATTAATTCACATAAAACTCAAATTCAGTCCTTTTCTCATTATCACATTTAATAGTCATATCGTATATCCCATTTAAACCATTTACCATTTTATACCTTAACCCATTTAAAATATTCAACAATTTCCATATGATATCCCATTTCACATAATTCATCAATTCACATAAATTATCCCATTTACAAAATTAAATTGCATACTCATAATTCATTTGACACATACACTTTATTCCATTTAACCATTTTCCAATTTTTTCAAAAAAGCCATTATCACATATCCAACAACTAGACACAACTATCATTAGTGCCTCTTAATAATTTGAACCAACAATTAAATTTTTTTTCATGATCTCAATTTAAATACAAGTCAACTCTAGGCATAACATTATAATTTTCCCATGTTTGGGAAAATTAGAACACCCCATATGTATACCTAATGGTATAATAAATCTCAATGCATCTCATTGGGTTAATAAAGGGTATATATCATCATTTATCCAACCATTTTACCTAATCTCACTAAAGTAATCAAATTGACATCAAGAGGGAATAAATATCACAACTCCATATGAAAAAATCAATAGTAAAACTATGGGATATAACTTGTACCCCATTTAACTAGAATCTATTGATGAACTCTCACTTATCCTTAGCCTTAGATTCAGAATAAAATACTATTTTAAGCACCAATATAATATCTTCTAGAAAAATAAGTTTTTAGGGATTTATATGAAGAATAATGAAATCACAATCCCTAATCTTAAAAAGGTAAGAAAGAGGAGTGCTAGTAATACATGGAGCTTCAATATGTAACCAACAACACTCCAAATGGCCAGGAGATTAATGAGATTAACCCTTGAGAATATTTGATGAGTTTGGATAATCACTAGGGCTGACGGATGAAGAAATTAGGAGATAAATGGGTGAGGAACATAAAATCATAAGGTTGGTATTAGGTAATTTTTCACTTTTTTGGGGTGTAAGGTTTAGCCGCACAATTACCAAACCACACACCCACCTCATCCCAATAGGGTTCTAAGTCACATGGTTACCTAGGGATTATACAATTCTAGAAATACCATATTCCCAAAATGTGAAATTAATCATTCCAAGGTCACAGGGTTTTCCTTTCCCCCATTTAAGGTTCACTCTAACCATAAGCCAAACGTGAAACATGCACTGGATGGCTAGAATTATCTCTTTTTCATGTCCTGAACCCCTAGAACACCCACAATATTTATAATACATCAAATAAACATTTAATTATCCAACATAATGGGATTAAACAAAAATTTAAAAAAGAATGTACCTCTATGAAGTTTGTGATCTTACATTCCAAGAGGTTGGGTGCCAAACCATGAATAGAAAGGCCATTCCAGGATGACTTGGTGTGTATGATATCAACTCTACCCATAGGAGGTTTTGAATTTCATGGCCCAAGGGTCCATATTGTGAAGAGTTTCTTCCTAACGAGTCACATTGTGAACTATATGGGTCCTACCATGATTATTTCCATTATTTTTTTAACGTGGGGTATATTGTTCTTTTAAACTTTTATTTTAGAAAAATAGTTTGATGTTATCCATTTTGGAGATGAACTAGAAGTGGAACTTCAATCCACTGCCCACATTAATTTATTTCACTAAAATTCAAATGTTATTCACTTGAATCATTGTTGACTGAGAGTCATTTTGGAGTGTCGAAGTAGTGAAAACTCCTTCTCTACACCTTCTTCCTCTTTCAGATATTTATTGATTTGGGTTGTTCCACATATGGTTTTGATGATGGTTCCACCAGAGTAAAGATAAATTATCTTAATATGATGGGTATTTGTATTGTGGTGGTTTTTAGATTTCTAAATATGGAATATAGTTCTTATATCATGTTATTTCATAGGAGGTATGCTGCTTGGTGGATTTTATAGCATTTTATACAGTTTTTCATGGTTAGTAAGATTAAATAGTTATATAATGATGGTGAATTTTAATTCAGGTGCACTAGAAACATGTCATGAGTGGTTGGCATGTCATTATTAGCGATTCTAGAAATTTGATTCTACTAAATGAGTTTTTGGTTGTGATGCCTCTCAACTAAAATTTTATAATTAATTATAAATTCTTACAATTAATTGTATTAGATTTGGAACCTTTAGTTTGAGGATAGGGTATTTACATGGATTGGTACAAGATTAGAAGTGGATCAGTAATTTCATTGACTTAGCTCATGTATTTACATGGATAGGTACAATCTTAATTAGTGAATAAACAGTACATAATTTTTTGATCCACACCAAAATAATATAGGTATAGTATCTTTAGAAAATTTGATACCTAACAATTGGTTTATTTTATAACTACATCATATCCCACTAAAATATTAATAACAATAAACCTTATTAGACATATAATACTTACTACCTTTCTTCACAAATTAGGGAAAGGAAACATAATAAAAGGGTGAGCTTCGATTCATAGTAAGGGTAAACAAAGGAGATATCAGTCATCACAAGAGAGTAACAAGAGAATAAAGGTATGGGAACATGATCTTATCATATGAAAATCACACCCTTAATATCAAGGATCATAATCTTGTGACATGGAATAATCATGGATATTCATAAACATGAATCATAAAGGAATATAAGGACATGTTCCATGACAGGATAACATTGGAAAAATATTTAAGTTTTTTTATTACACATAAGAACATATAATTATTTAGCTAGTAGGAAAGGCTCACTTATAGAACTATAATAGTAGATTAATTTCACTCCTCAAACCATAATAGTAGTAAAGGTTCACTCTCAACACTATCATAATGAACAATGTACCTTACTAAACTTGGTCCACTCCTCATTCTAGTAAAATTTATTTTAGTATATATCATTATTCAACCAATAAATTAGAGGGATATATATTTTATGACCCACCCATATCCTAATAAAAATCATACATATGTTTTCTATAAGATCATGAAAAAATTATCATATCAAAAACCTTGAAAATAAAATGTTTTCATAAACATTTTATCATAGCATAACACATGTAAAAGAAATGGGTTTTATAAATATCTTTTCATAATAATCACAAATAATCATGAGAAAGAATAAGTATTGCACCTATAGATTATATACCTAGTGAAAAATAAGTGAAATTATGGGTTTTTGTCTTTGATGAATATAATTACTATTACAATATCATTAAAACTGTTGTGGGGAAAATACGCTTTCGAATTTGAAAATAACTTTTCAAAAACTATAAAGACACAAAATATTTTTAAAATAATTTTCATTGAAAATATAAATGGAAACTTATAAAAAATATTAATACAATTTAGTAGTCATGATGGGGTAAATTCTATTCAGGCATTATACGTTTAAAGAAAGAATTCCTATCACATTTTTAAAAAATTCTAAAAGTATCTCATTCAAAAAACAATAAGAGTAATCATTTTAATCTATTTAAAAACAATATTGGGGGAAAATGAATTTAAAAAATAATATTATAATATTTAAAACATTCTTGAAAACATTTTTAGAAAACATGGATATGGAAGAAAAAGGATTTTCAATTGAGGAGAGAAATAAAGGTGGTTTTATTTAAAAATACTCTTTCTCTATCTTAAGTACATAAATTGACGATAATGAAAGTAAAACATGTATTTTAAAGAAACTACCTAGAATTAAGAAAACTTATGAGCTTATTAAGAGGTATTTCATAATATTTTTTTATCATAAACTTATTTAAAAACTATTCCTATAAATAATTAGATCTTAATATAAAACCCTTATAGCTTTGGTAACATTTGGATCATAAGCCCCATGAAGGAATAAAATAAAAAAACATTAAATAACATTAAAATAAGGAAATTAATGTTATAAAAATTCAAATATAATTATATAAACCTCATAAAATAAGATTAGAGAATTACAATAATATATGTCCCAAATAAGATAAATTTAGATGATAAACCAATACCTCAAGTTCAACTTGATTACTAAGAATTTTAACCTCCTCTATAAAAATATTATATTAATTATACTTCAATACCAAAATCATTTACATACTTATGACAACATATATTACTTCTTTATTTCATTTAAACAACTAATTAATAGTATATCCTTATTAAAATTGTCTTTTTCATTTATTAATTGTTTTATTTATCCTGAGTATTTTAGCACTATAGTTCCTATACTTGTACTTTTATTATGGTTCCATAATCTCCAGAATTTTAATAATTATATAAATATTATATAATTATGTTATATTTATATATATATTTAGTTTCATCCATAAATGTTAGAGATATAAAAATAAATTACATCGTTCATGGATAGGCTGGGTCATACGTACACATGAACACTGTTCTAACTTTTCTAAAAATTGAAAAAAAGAAAATTAAATAATATTTCATCATCAAAGAATAATTATTATATCATATAAATAATTTATATTAATTATATCTATAATTATTTCCATATAATTTAATGGAAATTAAAAATAAATCACATCACTTTGTGGAGGTAGTTGTCCACACATACACAGGAGCGACATTATTATTTTCAAATGTATTAGAAGGTAAGAATTATGATATGATATTATAATTCTAAAAGTATAATTATTTCATAATTATCATATATAAATATTATTCCCATATTAATAACCATCTATGAAATATGGTAGTGTAAAATGAATTGTATCACTATGTGGAGAGCGTAAACTGTATGTATGCACAAGTGATACTTACACTTCTCATTTGATGGGAAAGAAGGTGGATATTAGTGAATTAATAGTCATATAAACATTTAAGTATATATAGAATTATGAACTTATTATTTTATGATTAATACTCTATATTTATAGGAGGTAAATAAGAAGTAAAAATAAAGTGACTTGTTAAGGAGATTAACTCTTCTTTGAAAGAAGGCCTTTAGATCTCCTCTTAAGGATCCTAGAGTTGGTCTTTTGGGAATAAAAAAACGCTATAATGTAGATAATGAATTTTATAAGGTATTTTAGTTGGTAATGGACAATATAGATGGCTCAATGTGTTATAGGGAAGATAAAGGAGGAGTGTCCTTCTATAAGGGAGGGAGTGGACATATTTGGAATTTCATAAAAGAATAAAATATAATAAATTCATTATCAAGAAAAATGATTCCAAATGGATATTAATTTGATGAAAATTTAACTAGGGTTGAAACAAAATCATCCAATTAATATTTGATTTGTTTTTGTGTCATTTTAAACCTTATCTTTATGATTAATCCCTTAGTAAATAATTTTTTACCTTAACTGCAGTAACAACTACATTAATCATAAATGGTTAAGAATGTTACAATAAAAGGAAAATTGAATCATAAGAGTCCCATGTATAATTTTTTCAACCATATTCCATTCATATGTATGAAGCTAACATTTTTATGAATTTTGAATCATTTAATATAGTATTTTTTATTATAAAATACAATCAATGTCAATTTTGGTACCATTCATTTAATTTAACGTCAAAATACCAGGATAGAGATAAAAATATAATATAATCAATTTAAAAATATTTAATATTTCAAATTAATCTAAATAAATATTGGAAAACTATAAATCACTCAAATTGTATAAATTTCAATATTTTTAAAATCATTTTTTTTTCTATTTATTGAATAAATATTTTATTATAATTGCATATTAATTTAAGAAAATTAAATAATCACTAACAATTAAAAATAAATTACCTAAAATAATATAATTTAATTATTTAAAAAATTACCATTAAGAAAAATTCACAATTTTCTTTTCTCCCAATGTGAACACATAAGGGATATTTCAAACTAAGAGAGTTAAATTTTGTATTATTTATTTCTCTAAATATTATGCAGAACATTTTCTGAGAAAAGTTCTTCTTAAACAATTAAATTTAAATATTAATGTGATAACTGTATAGTTTAATTCATCCAATTAGAATTAAATTGAATAATGGTAACCATAATCCATAGTTTTAACCTATATTAATTAGATTTCTCCTTTATCGAGGTGATAAATTTTACCACGGTTACAATTCATAATGTCTAAAAATAAAAGAGATCTATTTAAAATATTTGTTCCTCATAATTCCAAATATAGAATAACTTTTATCAAATTAAAAAAATATATATATATAATTAATTAATTTGATAATAATTACAAAAAAATTAATAACAACCACATTTTAAAAATATATATTTTAAAGCACGAAACATGATTTATTCTTATCTCATACATCAAAAAATATTAGATATATGTTAAAAAAATTTTAATATATAATAAATAAATTTAATTAAAATAATTCAATAATAGTGATCAATTTAATTTACTAAAATAAAAACGCATTGTGTGCCTAAAACAATTCATCAAAAAATGACTTTCATGTATAATATTTTTTATAAAAAATTCAAATATAAAATTTATTCTAATGAACTTAATTATATTATTTAAAATATAATATAAATAATTTTAATTTGAAATCATTTTAATAAGTGGAAATTTTTACATTCTTAAAAAAATATTATTTTCAATAAAAATTATTATGTTTCACTATTCAATAGAAAAAAATAATTTTAGAAAAATCCTAGAAATCCAAGCTAAGCTAATTTTGATATGAGGTTGTCAAAAATATAGTTTATTTTATAAATTAAAATGTTTAAAAGTGTAAATATGAAAAATGAAAATCATTTTTATTGAAAAGTATTTTTATGTTAAACATAACATTACCTGAATATTAAATAATTATTTACTAACCATTAAGAAATATTTTTATATTAACTAGGAACATAATATATATATATACATATATATCATTTTGTGATTATTTATGTTCATACTAGAATTTTCAACATATATATCATGGTGGTCTTATATATTATTTCATGGTTTGTTTATTTTTTCAATTATATGTCGTATATGCAATCAAATATAATGTTCTTATTTTAAAATATCCGGGTGATACATTCCACACCCTTTAATAAAATTCATCATCAAAATGTAAACATATTTTTGGTAATATGGGGTGTTATATTTGAAAATTATTTTTTTTAAATGACACATCATAAAAAGGGTTAATAAAACCTCCTCTTGAAAAGAGGGAAAGGGACATATGAAGGTCATATAAAATAACACATGTCATGGTTTCCAATTTGGGGAAGATTAGTGGGATGTAAAAATATAGAAATGAATAAAATACATAGTGTCTATTTAATGAGGGATAGGGATATATATCATTTATCATAATAAAGTGAATTATCCATAGAATGTTAATGAGAAGAAAACCATAAATTAAAGAGTGAAAAAAGGCCATGAATTCATCAAAACTGAAGGTAATATGAAATTATTATTGTTTATATATGCTTTTCCTAAATTTTAGGAATACCTTTACATTATAGACAAAGAACATATGGAATTTACCTACTTGACAAGTAGTATTTCATCCTTTAGTCAGTTTTCACCGAAATCTGATCTGTTGCTCCCGACGATGAGTATTAGAGAATAATTTTTCATGAATGAAGCACTATAATAAACTTCTAAATGAATAAAAAAGTATATCACTTAATTCCAATAATCATTATGCATTAATCAAACCCAAAAATATTTAACACAATTTTAGATAATTCCCAAAATAAATAAAACTTCTTATATAGAAAAATGACATTAATCTTCAATGACATAATAATAACACACAAGGTTTGACTCAATAAAAAATTATCTATCCCAAATTAACTCAATAATATTTATATTAAAGATTTTTTAAAACTAAAATGTTATATCATACCATTATTCATACATAAAAAAATTCATTCTTCCCTAATAATAATTCTTATTAAATAACTTTTCAAACTAGGGACTACATACACCTCAACCAAATGAAATATATCACAAAATATCATCAATACCCTTGAAAAATCAGTATATAATCTTGTAACATAGTGAACATTAACAAAAAATCATGAATCAAAATTAGATACCAACCTTAAATTTAATCCTTAGGATGAAAATAAATATCTCAAAAAATATCACATTATCAATGAATCAGGTTTCAACCATGAAGGTTGAATATATCCCATTATTCAGTAGATAATAATTAACTTTAAATTATTCATATAATAACCAAAAAAAATTAACCTCAATGGAATTTTCTTCTTTTTACCTAATAAAAGATTCAAATCACTTCAAAATCCCATCACATAAAACCAGAAAATGGGAATCTAATCCTTTGAACATATAGTCACCCTTAAACCTATAAAACATTATGGTATCTATAAATCCTAAGTAAAACTCACATGAAAACATATATTCTTCCAAAAATTAGCATAATAAATTTCACTAAATAGAAAAACCCAAACCATTGAATATATTCCTTAAATACAAAAAATTCAACAAACTTCATTAAAGATGACCTAATCTTTTTTTCAAAAAATCACTATGAAATTTCAAAGTCCCCAATAAAATCCCATCAACTATAATCATCTACTTATTCCGACTAAACATTATCAATTTTATTGGTTATTATTACCATTCAAAATATGTTTTCAAATCCATAAATAAAACTACTATTGGACAATCCTTAGATGTTTCATGATTCTTCTATCCCAAATATCATTGATATAATTTTTGGATATCAATTCATAAAAACTCCAATCCTTTCACTTAAAATAGTATCATTTCATCTTTCCTTCCTTGGAATAATATTTAACCATTGGATTAGAGAATTTCCTAGGGTAATTTCCATATTCCCCGCACAAGACACATTGAAATATGAATGGTACCTTAGGATGGACTTAATTTTCCTTAAAATAACTCTTCATTTTTCTAGGGTAATTATTTACTATATGATCTTTATTTAAAAATAAAAAACATATTCTCATTAATTTGAAAAATTACTTGGAGTGATTATTTCCATGTTTTCAAAATTTAAGAAGAAAACCCTTCATTCCTATATGGTCTTCAATAAACTAATTCTTCCTCTTATTAGGTCTGTCACGATACTCAATTATATAGTGGTTTTTAATTGTTTAATGAGGTAGATGATTATTTATAATCACAAGGATTCAAATTCAAACTCATCTTTCATTTAGTTTCTTGTGAGAAAAATCATCTCATTTCATATATTCATTAACATGAATCATCATATTTTTATCCATTGAATAAAATAAAAATTATATTCTAAAAAAATAGGAATAGTGATGATTCATAAACAAATAAATTACGGTATTTCTAAATAATGATTCCTTATTACAAATATCTGAATCTAGGCTTAACCTAGGTCATCCTTGTACATTACCTATATTTTAGGATGTTATCCACCACTTATACTTATCCCATATTATCTCACTAAATTTTTTCCCATCCTAACATCCAATGTTAATTATAACATACTCTGATACCAACTTTTTCAACCCATAATTTTCATGCATAAATTTTACATCATAGCATGTGGATAATCAATACATAAAATTTAAATAAAAACCAAAATTATTTAGGTTTAATATCATTAAAAACTTTTATATATAAAAAATGGTTCACAATTTTTTTATATCATCACCCAATAATATATTCATAACTACAACCCATATTAGACATATCAAACTTAGTACCTTTCTTCACAACCTGGGAAATTAAAACTTTAGAAAAGTGTGAGGTTAGAAGCTGGTTAAGTGTAAAAAAAATAAATATATAAATGATCACATAAGAAAATCTTGGGAATAAGGGTATGAAAACATGAGCATTAAATTTGAAAACCATACACTACATATCAAGGATCAAGATCTTGAGTCATGGCATAACTCATGGCAGTTCAAAAGACATAAATCATAAATGAATCTAATAACCTAAACTATGAAAACATAATATTGGCATAAGAAATAATTTTTCAGCATACACATAGGGATATATAATCATTTTCATAGTATTCAAGGATAACTATAAAGACTATCGTAGTATATTGGTTTCACTCCCCATACTATCATCACATACAAGGTTCACTCTAAAGACTATCATAGTTGATAAAGTCCCTTACTAAAATGAGTTAACTCCCAAATCTTGTCTTCTTTATCCCATGAGATATCAATATATTCCCAATCCATTGGAGGAATATATAATTCTTGGACAAATTATTACATAATTAAAATAATATTTAATTATTCCACAAGATCAAAAAACATTCATCATATCAAAACCAATGAAAAGAAGTGGGTTTTATAAGCATTTCATCATAGAATTACCCATAGAAAATATTTGAATTTCATAAACCTATTTTCATTCTATGTAAAACCATAAAAAGATTAAAAATAATAATACCATGTAATTATTAATTTTTTGATCTATCATGTCTAGGAATTAAATAGTAATTTTATGTAGATCGCAGAGGATTAAATTTTGGGTTCCCCCCTCCTTGAAAATCTATATATTATGGGAATATCTTAATGCACAAGAAGTATCTCCCCCATATCCATAGTTTAATAGAACCATAGTTTATGTTATAAGGATAATAAGTACTAAAATTAAATGGGAAGAAGAGTTCCATAATATTTACATTCATGTTTAACACCTATACATAAACGATAATCCTATTATTGTAGTATTCTAAAGTCTTACATTATAATTCAAACTTGTAGTCATATTAAAGAATAATTTTTTGAAATTTTCATAGGCTTCAAATTATTGTGTCCCCTAGAATAATATTTTTTAATATTTGAAAATGTTTACATACCAAATATATTATTAATCATCATTACATGATGAATATTTCCATTAATGCTTTCTGGTGTAGGAGGTCATGGATAAATCATGCATTTTCTGTTATCATGATAATACTCATCTAATTCATCATGATATAGAGACCATCAGAATGTTGTGGTGAATCCATTCATAGAATATTATATAAAATATATCATGTTGACCCCTGAAACATACTTTTACTTCCACTATGTCGGGATATTTTTCATTTTTGTGTGTATGTCAATCAAATAGATCATTTAATTACTATAAAAGATGTTTCCTATGTAGAAACATTATTATTCTCTATATGTGAGTGTGTAGGGATATATTTCTATAAATAAAACAACGTCGTCAATAGTATACACATCCAGTATAAAAAATTTATATAATTATAATTCAATATCACCTTCTAAATCACTATACACAACCATAACTAATGCACCGTATTATTCCCCTAAAAAACATTTCATTCATTTTTTTATTGTAATTCAAACTATATAAAACCAAATCATCTCCAATAATTAATTATATTATATAAACCACTTTTATATCACAATTTATAGAAAGGTGAAAAACTAATTACACCTTAGGGTTTTCTTGGGATTTCAATCAGACATAATGATGAAATGATGGGATTATTATTCATTTTTTAATCTCATTATTTCCATTTTGTATCTAAAATTATAAAATTTAACCAGGATACCATATTTTGAGTGCATCAGACATTTTTTATTTTAATTTGAGAGGGTGATGAAACTTTTTCCGAGGTTTGGGGCATTGATATTTTTCTTATATTATCCTAACAATGTATACCATTGGTTTAAAGAATAAATTAATAGATAAATTTTGAATCATTTATATCAATTATGGTACAATAATATTATTTTTTCAATAAATAGTGGAAAACCCAAAAAATACAAGGGATAAACAAATGTCGACTTAACATGTATGAACTTATGAATGACATAATAAATGCACTAATAATTATATTTGGAAAATAATTAGTGTAGATCGATAAAATAGCCAATATAAAATTATAATTTTACAATTTAAATACACAATTTTCCATATATTTTATTATAAAATAGTTACTTTATATCATTATAATGTAACCAAATGTAATTAATCTCATAATTTTATACTTGAACACCATAAAATACATTCAATAATGTGATTTATTCAAAAAATATTCTATAATATCCTTGCTAGAAACACTATGAAATTTATTTAAATATGAACTAGGTGATTAAGTAACCACAAATATATCATTCCCAAACAAATATTTTATAGAAATAAATTAAGTTATAATGAAAATTATAAGTAAATACTAGTTTTTGTGGTCATACCCTCATATCTATACCAATAGTTTATAAAAATTATGGGTATTGTGTGGTTGGAATCAGTCTATGACGACGGTAAATTTAAACCGTTGGTATATCTTTCTTTATATTCCCTATCCCCCCACCTCCATCCCATTCCATTACACATGATCCCTATTCTCCCTCACCCAAGTAATGTGACGTTATCTCCTCCTCCTGTGTTCTCCTTAAATTTTGGAAATTTTTTATTTTAATATTTATTTACACCCGATTATTGATTTTTGAATCCTTCTTATCTTCTACTGGCTATAGTTTTCATTTTTATCTATATATAAAAACCTAACTAAGACACAGTTTGGTCATGACACTTCCACCAACTTTTAATTTTATTCTATATAGTTCATTTTATAGAATCAGTTCATGTTTTTTTATATTTATTTTTTTTATATTTTTTTTGGTTTGTTAGATTACAATATAGTTTAATTTAATTTTTTTAGGGTTTTCTCATTTATTTGGGTTGATACAACATTTTTTGTTATAGTTAGGTTTTATTAATCTGAGTTTAATTAAATAATTTTGGTTCATTAATTTTTTTTATTCTTTCTAGTTCATATTGGTTTGGTATATTATAATTAGTAAAGGATAGTTTAAGGGGAATTACTAGAAAATATTTTATGAATCAAAGGACTCATCAAATCAACACTAGACCATATCTAGCATACCCATACTGATTTATCATGAATGGATTCAAGGATTTCTAATTATTATAAAAATTTATAATCTTCCACAACAAAATTTTTTTTTAGGTTGAGTAACTTGTAATGGAAAATAGTGTGAGGATTTATTGTACAATTCCAATCTAAACTACATTTTTTTCAAATTGAATATTTCATAGACATCACTTCTATGAGTGGAATTTATGTTAATAAAATCATCCCACATGAGGTTAATGAAGTGATGATACAAGATGAAATCCCCACTAAAATTTTAGATATAATGAAAAATGTAATTCAAAATCAACATGATGAAAAAAACCATTAAATTTTTATATTTATTTGAATTCTTCTAATTTTTTCCCAATCCTTGAATATTTGGATTACATTTTATTATGGTGATTAATTTTTATCAGTAGTTCCATTATCATTCTCAAGTGTAATTAGTTGATGTTTCTCACTATTAAACAAATTTCAAGGGAAATTATCTTTTATACTAGAAATTTTAGAAATTATAAAGTCATTTTACCCCCAAAGATAAATTTCAATTTTTCCTCATTAATCAGGTTGACCTAGAACCAAAAATATTTCATATTTTTCATCATTACATTAATTAATAGGTTTAAATTTTGCCTATGATGATGTATGATGATGTTATTTCATTTTTTAATATTGGTGATTTCATTATGTAATGTTTTTTTTCTTTTTTTTTCCTTTTTATTTTTATTCTTTGTTTATGGATTTATATTTTATTCGATTCTATCATAGATTTTTTCTTGGGTTATTTATTGTATTTATATATTTTTATTCATTTTTTTACATTTTTTTTATCCTTGCATTTTATTTGTTTATATATTTTTTATTTATATCATTTTTCTCAATGTATTTGTTTATATCTTTGTTATTTATGTATTTTTAATATTTTTGTTTTTTATTATTTTTGTTTACTTTTTGTTTAACATTGATTATTTTGGTTTATTTGGGTTAATCCATCTAGACATTTTTAGTCTTTTGGTTTATTATTTCTTTTCATTTAGGCCATTTAGGCATTTTTTGGTTATGTGGGTTAGGTTGTTTGGATCATTTTTAAGTTTTATTTTTTATCCATTTTTCTCTTAAGTCTTTTAGTCATTCATTGTGATCATTTGGTTCAATTTAGTTCAAGTAATTTGGTTAACGTTTTAGGTCAATATATACAATTAATTTTGGTTATTTGGTTAATTTTGGTCTAATCTCGGCTGAACTATGTGAACTTAAAGGAACCAAATCGAAGGAACAAAAATAAAATGGTATTAAATTAATTTAATTGAAATAAATCTAATAAAAATATGAATTTAAGATTTACATTATTTTATTAGTAAAAATAAATTTATTCATTTATTTATACATAATATAATTTTTTACATGTAAATTATTTACAATTTAAATATAATTTTGTTTTTATAGTTGACATGTAAAATTCATTTACAACTTACATGTGAACTATGTTTATATTTTACATGTTAACTATTTTCACAATATTTTTAATGTTTACATGGAATTAAAAAAAATAAAAAATTAAAACCTAAATAATATAATAATTATTTATAGAAGCCCATAAAAATAGTAACTGGTATTTTAGTTTAAACCAAAGCATCATATCCAAATAAAAAATATTTTTTTTGTATCTCTAAATATATAAATATTATCTTAGAATAGTCCAAAAAATCATTAATATATATTGTTTTAATAAATAATAACTCACATAAGTTCAATAAAAATTTTAGTTCACAATATAATATTCTAGAATAGGTGAGTAACAATGATTTATCAAACCTGTTATTGATCAATTAATGTTCAATCATAGTTTAGCATTCCAATGTGGTACTCACAAACTATAAAATTTAATTTAGTCAGACCAATTACTCAATAAAATAAAAAAAGATCAATTTCAACTCTATTATATGGATTTAAACGACTTTAAACACTCCAAAAAAATTATTATTCAAAGCACATTACCTTGCATAGAGTTAAAATATGCAATACAATAATTCTTTCTTCCATAGAATAACAACCAAAATTCATCTCACTATATGATATTTTAGAATTAAAATGAAAAACCTTGTCTGATATTACATGAATTAGACCAAATTTATTTATGTTATGAATAGAACATTAATAAAAATATAATAACATATTAATATAGATATGGATTTTTAATTATAAAAGTATTTACACTCCAAATTAAAAAAAGAATTATTAAATTAATTTAAAACCACAAA
The DNA here is from genome assembly GCA_963277665.1 of Viscum album. NCBI lineage: Eukaryota > Viridiplantae > Streptophyta > Magnoliopsida > Santalales > Viscaceae > Viscum > Viscum album. The sequence continues at coordinate 1,844,821,562 of OY728120.1, forward strand.
TATATTTTTTCTTATTGAAAATGGATCTAAATAATATTAACCAATATTCATATTATGGAAAAGTTTTTTGAAAAAAATTAATAGGAAATAAATAAAATTAATTGAAATAAAAATAAAAAAATTTAAACCAAACATACCATTTAAAAATTAAACCAACTAGATTTAAAATTCCACAAATAAATAGATATATTGTTTATGAATTATTTGACTTCTAAGTTATGTGCATAAATTTTTAAAACCATTTCTAAAAAATGTACATTTAATAATTATATATATTATGAAAGATATTTAAAAATTCTAAAAGAATAAATTATTTGACAATGATTTATGGATGCATAAGATGGGGTGGCCTCCTCTAGTTCCCTTAGTGATAATAATAATAATAGTATTTTTCTTCTACATTACCCTTAATTTCATGTTCCTTTAATTTATAAAACTTTTTTCAGTAAATTATTTGAAACTAGAGAAGACTTCTCTTTAACTTACTATCATGTGTCTGGGTGAGGGTGATCCTATAGCTACACAGAGCACCCATTAAATTCATTCACACTGCGACTCGCCAACAAAAAACACATCAACCACACCTTTTCATCATAAACTTGATCTTATATGGATTTTACCACCCATTACTCTATCATAATATTATTTATCCTCTTATTTTCATATAATTTCTACACAACCTCTATGGGTGTTACCACATATACCATATACATACCCTATGATGTACCCTAACACTTCTATAGTTGTCATACTGTGTCTGTGCTACCTTCATTCCATATTATCCATCCAGGATCTGATGATTCTATTCATTCATCATTTATATAGTGCATGCATATGACCTAGTTCATTCATTAGAATTGGATAATCTTTTAAATGATAATGATCTATGATGCACCAAAAAATCATCAGATCCTAATAAGAATTTTTCTTTTTTTATGTGTGTTCAAAATTATATCACATTATTTTTTTCCGATTGTGTTGTGAATTAATTCTTATTTTTACCTTTTATCTTATTTACTGGGATATTATAATATGTGAAATGGATTGAAATATATGTGTAAATACTATAATATTCTAACAAAAATAATGTTGTATTATAATGAAGATAATCAAGTGATAGCTAAATTTTCTAGGTAGTGTAGTTTTTTTATGGAAAATTTATCCAAGTACTCCTATATCATTATAGTATAACTAGTCTCAGGGAAGAATATCAATACTAAAATAAAGGATAAAGTATTTTCATATATATAGGTAAGAAAATTTGTTTAATTGAGATCTATATTATTGATTTATTTATATTAACTAACATGTTCATTGCAGCATCAGTTTAACTTTCTTGGCGGTAAAGATACTATTTTAGAACGGTTGTTAGATCTTGGGGAGATGTGGAGATCATAGAAGAACGAGTTATATATAGACTGGAAGAGTAGATTCAGCTCTTATTTATAGGGTGTATCAATATTCACCGACTGTCCAATTACACAATATCAATAAATGATTTCATTTTAGAAGAGTAATTAGTTTATGGTATTCTTAATCATTAATTGTTCGCATTGAAAATTTAATTCTTATTAATTTTATTGATTTATTTTAAGATTATTTCTAAAAGACAATATAAAATATGCTATTATATATCTGAACATTAAGGGGTGCATTAAAATGTTTGAGAAATAGAGTCATTCGGTACTTTAATATCAAAAGAACTAATATCAATATTTATATTGTAACTGAAGTGGTAATTTCATTTTATTTTAAATTTCAAGAAGTATAAAACATAATATTCATAAAAATTATTTTAAATTCAATAAAATAGTCTTAATCTAAACTAATGTAGTACTAATACTGAAGGTTTGAAATACCACATTAATAAAAAAGGTTGAAATTCCCCTTTTAGTTAGATTTTTATACTGAAATTTAAGTTTTCTTCTCATGAATTCTTTTGATATAAGGCTTGAAATTCCCCTTTAAAATAAAGAGATAATTTTTATGATTTTTTAAAATTTTGGAAAAGTTATTTACATTGCTTGAATACCTTTATATATTTACTTTTTATGAAATAAAATTGTTTTCTAAAATTATTATCTGAATGGGAATTTATTTTGAAATAGGGTGTGTATATCGAAAAGATTGTTTTTTTGTAATGTAATTTGAGAGGGTGTTTTGTAAACTTTTATTTTTAATTAAGTTTATTTTGAGTTATAATATATATTTGAAATAAATTTTTCGGGATATTTTAAATTGTATTGTTGCTTTAGTGAAACTATTTTGAATTCTAATTAGGGAGAAACAATTTTTTAATCCATTAGATCCTAGAAGTGGAATTGGTTTATATTTTTATGGATGATATGTTTTTTTGTAGAGAGGTTGTAAAACCACATTTCCTAGTTTATTATATTAAAGGGGAAATTCTATAAAAACTAAAAAGAGGTAACCAAAAAGGAACAAAATAACCTAAACTAAAAAGACCTGAACCAAAATGAACAAAATTACACAACCAAAAATAAACCAAATAAATTAAACCCAGCTAAACCAATTTTTCTTACCAAAACAATTCACAAATGACCAAATAAACAAACACAAAATTACATAACCCTGAAATGAACCAAAATATGTAACCCCAATTAAAAACAAATGACCTAACTCAAATATGACATAACCTAATGATGAACTAAAAGACCAAGGCCAAAATTAACCAATTAAAATAACCCAATATGAAGTAAGTACCCTTACTAGAAATAAACTAAATGGTCTAATGAACTAACCAAAAATTTCAAAAACATAAAATGAAAAAAAATAAAAAAACCCAAAATAAATGAAATAACCTAACTCAACTATGAAAAAACCCAAATATGAAAAAAATGACCAACCCCAAAATTAACAAATTAACATAACCCAATATAAAAAAAATACACTAAAATATGGCCTAAATGACCTAACAAAAATAAAAAAATAAACCAAACACAAAATGAACTAATTATGATAACAAAAAATTAATAATTTATCTAATGACTTAATCCTAATAAAACTAGGGACCAAACGACCAACAAGAACCAAAGGACATAACCCAAAAATACATAACCTAAAAATAAACAAATTTACCTAACCAAAGATAAAATAAATAACATATCATAAAATATAGATAGTCCAAAAATGAACAAAATAACAAAACCTAAAAATACCTATCCCAAAATGATCAAAATGACATAAGCCAAAATAAAACAAATACCTGAAACATAGGTAAACAAATTTTTCCTAAGAAAAAATGAACAAATAGACAACTGAAGTAACCAAAAATTACATAACCCTGAAATGAAAAAAATTATGTAACCCAAAATAAACCAAATGATCTAACTCAAATATGACATAACCCAAATATGAACAAAATTATCAAACCCAAATTGACCTAAACCAAAGTGAACAAAATAAAATTTCCTAGAATAAACCAAATATTATTACTCAAAAAATGAACTAACCAAAAAATGAATAAAATAGCCTAACCAAAATCAAAAAAAAATTAAATAACTTAAAATGGACTAAGTGGTCTATCCAAATGAGAAAATGGGAAAACATGTCAAAAAATATAACACAAAAAAATTAACCATGTGAAATAACTCAATATTGACATAAACTCACTCACCCAAAATGAATCAAATGACCCCAAAAAATATGATAAATACTCTAACTGATGGAACAAATTACCAAATAACCAAATTACCAAAAAACATAATTATAAATAGATCATAATGAAAAAATGATAAAAAATACAAATTAAATGAATAACGAAATAATGTAACACAAATATAATTGGATCAAAATTAAAAAAAATAGAAATGCATATCATACCCATATTTAACATTCTGATTAGTATGTATTGATTATATTATTCCACTATTATTAAATTTCTAATTAAATGTATATCTTGATACTTCTTCATTTTATTTATTTCTTCAATAGATAAAATTTTAATTCAATCTCATTTTATCAATATCATATTATTCAATAATGAACTATTAATATAATCAATGTCATTTTCATCAAGCATCATTTGTAATCGAAGGTTGTTTGCCTCAAGAAAAATTATTTTTCTTGAGTGGGATGAAAAAGGATGGAAGTGCAGAAAATTTATATACACAATAAAATATTGTATGTATTTTTATTAACATTTCAATTTTTTATACAGAATTACAAATTAAATATCTTTTTTATATTTTCAATACTGTTCTATGGGGTACCTTGATGAAAAATTAGATTAAAAATTTAGGTTAAATGGTTATTTGAGATAGGTATTAGGTTAGGAGCACTATGGGAGAGTCCAGTGGAGGCCTAGGGAAAACATCATCCCCACTGGGTGTTTCCCATCATCAAGTACATCTGAAACCTATCACACCATTGATCTACAAAACACTCATGTAAAAGTAGTTAGGGATAAAAAAGATTTAGAAGAGCCTAGAAGAGGTAAAATAGTCAATGAATAGTTCTTGAAATATATATCAATTATAGGTTCATCACATCTATCAAAGTATCTTAATGTATTTTTATTCATTTGTGGAAATAATATGATCTATATATAATTCACCTACTAATGTCAATAGGTGTCCTAGTGGAATTCAAGGTGATGATATAAGTGGTTGTGGTGGGGTGATAATGATGATGTTATTGATGATGGTTCTCTAGAAGATGATATTGGTGATCGTAGTGATGAGGATGTTGGTTTTGGTGATGAGGATGAGGATATTGGTTATGGGGTAGATATTTATCCCCTACTTTTTTTATTTAGGAGTAAAGAGATGTGTGGATGTTGTTCAATGAATTTCATTTATTGATTATGTGGAATTATATCTATATTATAGTATTGTAAATGGATTGAAAAATATTACAAGAATTTGGTTGAATAATATATATACAATCAATATATTGCATTAAATATCTACCATGGTTTGTGTTTTTTTAAAGGTTCAGGAATTATTTGTGAGTTGGGTCTAGATGGGGTGTTTCAACTTATTGGGGTCAGGTAGCTATACCAATGGTTCAATAAACTATTGATATATCCTATCTGGGGAAAAAATTATACCCCTAGTTCTCCTAACTGCGAGTATAGATATATACCAATGTTTTTCATTAAACCATGGTTATTATGAATACCACATAGGTTATACCCATAGTTTCAATAGAAAATATGGGTATATCCCTATATTGACTACTTAAGTATCCTTGGTTCTATGAGACCTGGGTATAAGATATACCAATGTTTTTATAGGCTATACTAATTGTTTTAATCCATTGGTATAGTTTAAGTTTCCAGTACTATGATAACATTCTGAAGAAGTATTCAAAGAAAAATAAAAAATGAAACAAATTCCAATGTTAAGTGGGATATTTACAACCATACCAAATTCTTATGGTGTTTTAAATTTAATAAAAGAGTATGAAATAGGAATTGAAAATAAGAGTGAGGTAAAATAAATAACATTAGGTGAATTATTATTTCCTTTCCTTTTCCAAAACCTAAATTAAACCAAAATAATAAAAGTGATTAATAATGTACTGTCTATATCAATAAGAATAGTATATATATTAGGAAAAATATTATAAAAATTAAAAATAAAACCCTCTCACTAACTCTAAAATATCAATTAGTCAAGAACCACCTTTATCTTTTCATTATAGATCAATAATTTTTAAAAATAACATCTTTTAATTTCCACAATCTATTAGATATCTTACTTATTATTAATACCTAAATCTAAGAGGTACACATTTCATTTCTTAATAACCTAAAATTCATGAATAATAAAGTCAATTGATAAGAAAAATTCATTACTAAACACAATCTTATAGGGGTTGAATCTAATAGATATATTAAAATTAGTATAATGGAACCAAAAATCACCTTCTTACATTTGAATATGATTGTTTTTATAAGGTTGTATAGTTTTCTCCAAGATTTTCTTGACCTCCTTATTTTATACCAAAAAATTATCATTGGTCTGAGTATGGTAGGAAGGAAAAAATTCATTCAACAAATACACTTCCCCGATAGGGTTTTCCTACACTATTTACAAAATATATAACCCTGGAGAATAATGATAAACCTATGTAAACTAAATCTGAAAACATATTTTTCTACTCTATTTCTACCAAAAAAATTACTATAACCTATCCTATTAGGATTATTCTCTACCCACTTGGATTCATAGTCCACAAAAAATAGAAAATATATATTAGTGTAAGAATTAGTTAATTATGACATCCATGGACCAAACATCAAATATACTGCATACAAGTAAATTTTTTATGGTTTTTAATTACTTTTGGATATATTACTTATGAATTCACAATATAAATATGCATTATGAAATCTTAAGAAACTTTAAATATTGAGGTAAAATAAAAAAACATATACTAGAACCTTTTGAATTTTACTATATACACTAAAGAGGCACCCACATTAAAAGTTGGGATAATTAATAAGGACCATTGGAATTTAAATACCTATTATACTTATTCTAGTAACTTTTTCACTTCCATGGTTCCATAAATATGGGTCATTTAAAACAAGTTTCCAAGATTCACAATATAATTTAACAACTTAATGTCAACTAAACTATTTTTTAACCTCATATGTAACTATTTACTTTATAATATTATTGTACAATGGGGGCTACACATATAATCTAATACATTTTACCATTTATTAAAGTATCTAACATAATAATTTAATTTGATGCATCAATGCCTTTTCCAGGAGAAATCATAATAATATGTCCAAAAATTTTATTATCTCGCAATATCTTATCTCTAACCCAAATATCAATCTATTGGGGGAATAAAAACCATAGGTTGATTATATGTTTGGCCTCAATATTTATGTGGAGTTACCAAAGGATTTCAGGATCAATGAACACTATCATATATTAACCTAGATGGAAGGATCAATATTTATATAGGTAAAACACTATGTAATGAAAACATTTCTTAGAGTTGGTGTAATTTTCCTAGGATGTATCAAAGGTTTGAGATGTATATTCAATGAATATGAACTCTTAACAAATATTTTAGATACAAAGTATCCGAAAAAATATTTTATGCGCCAAACTTGACCAAAAAATATTGATCCCATCTAGAGGGTAAAAGGAAGGTGATGATATAACCATTTTTTAATCCATCAAACAATCCTTATAGAACTCATTAAATCCAAACCCAGTGTCCTTTTTCTGTTAACTAAGGAGAGTAAAGGAAAACCTTACTAATATCCTATATAAACCTATTATAAAATCCTATATAACCCAAACAATTGCTCAATATCTTTTATGTTATTATGTTATTGTAAGTATAAAATGATATCTAACATGTATTTTTTGACTATTATACAATACATAGATATCACATTACCAAATAATATCTTCCTCTCAACCATGAATATAATTTTTCTTTAAAATTATAGTAATGTGTTTTCTTGTAATTTTTTGAGGATAGATCCAAATATTGATATACACTCATCAATTATGATATATATATATATATAGTGAAATAATTCATAAATACTTCTATATAGTGTACTAAGTGATTAAAAAATACATTCAATATTAATTATTAAAAATTAATATAGGAATTAAAAAATCCAATAGAAATACATTTATATTTTAATATTATAAAGGGGTTGGTAAATAAACTCTTATTTGGATCCTTGGTGGATTTATGAATGTGAAATCATCCAATGTTTATATCTATGAAATATTTGTCTCATTCCCAAAAATTATTTTTATGATTTGGTTGTTGAAGGGAAGATAAAATGGTAACTTTAGGTAACATTCTTGAGTTTTTGATAGTCTATATATACCCTCCAACTATTATGAATCTTATTAAAAATATACTACCCATGATAAATCATTACCACTAAATTGTTTGTTCTTGAATCCTATAAATAATAGAGTTCTCACCCTTATTTTAAAAACATTAAGTATATTGGCCTTAAACTTTTGTTTACCAAGACTAAATGATGTTTTCTCTTCCTCTGAGAGAATTATATTTATCAACCAAGATAATATAATCAATGGATATTTACTATGGAACATTTTATAGATTTTTGAAAATCGTGGATTAATTCAATGAATCAATTGAAGAAAATAGTTCACTAGAAATAATCATAGGTAAATTTGTAACCTTCTCTAAGTAAACATGATTTATATTTTCAAGTAAATGATTCAAAATTATGGTGGGAGACTCAAATCACTAAGAAAAGTAGAGGGAATTTAAATATCAAAAATAATTAAATACCTTCTTATATAGGGAATATTCCAAATAATTTATGTCTTTTATGTAATATATATGAGTAAAATTGTTAGACGATATCAATCATTGATTAGAATCATAAGTATAGATATAATTACAAAAGTGTAAGGAACAATTATGAACACATGGATCATGGTGTGACCATGAATGATATAAGGTGTCTCTATCATTATAATGTAAACATGAATTATCAAATGAAATATAATTTAGTTTATACTGTTTGAATGAAATTTAAATTCTTAAATGTTTTGGTAACAAATTAGTTTAGAACACATCAATCTTATTAACATTAAATTTTTATTGTTCCAATACAATGTATCTCATGACATAAAGTATGTTAAAATCTAAAACCTCAATAAAATTGATCATAGATAATGTTTTATAATGAATATTAATGATAAACATGGATATTCAAAAAAAAATTATAAATGATATGTATAAAATGCCTATGAATCCTATTATCCCCCATGTAAATCACATAAAAATTGTGACGAAAGATAATATTATTTACATATACTAGAATATCTTCAATAAACATATATGATCATGTTTTTAATATATTTTCCAACTAAAATACTATACCTATGGATTTTATCTCATTATCATATAATGATGAAAAAATAGATTGATTTGTAACATTTATAGAGTCACCCAAATTAATAATTATAGATGTAAAATGATACATACATATTGTGTATGGTATTGGGAATGTATATGGATCCTTATATTTTATAGGAAGGGTTTTTTATTTTAATGCTAAGACATTCCATCACAAATTTATTTTTTTTTTCAATTCATCCTACTTCAATGTGTGTATTTTTTTTCAATCACTTAATATTTTTTGCTATCATTTTAACTATATAAGGTAAAATATTGTTGACAAAAATCTTCCAAAACGTGTAAAATATCTCTCTATAAATTTTATTGTCTGGATGAATTTTATAAATGGATACTCACTAAATAAATGGAAGTAAAATTCTATAACTAGGGCATTCATATACTCTAAAATGATTACCATTTCTTTTCTAAGTGTTATTTTTTCCTTTTTTCAAGTGAAAAATTAGTGTGAACACTAATTAGATACTACTATTCCAAGTGGGGCTGGGTTATTATTATAGGCCATCAAGACATGTGTAAGGACCATGGGGGATATAAAATACATGACACTTCAAAGTATTAATACACTAAAACTTCTCTTATCTTTTGGATTCGTATCGATTATAGAAGGAAACTTATTTAACACATAATTATTCATTCCACTTATTTCACTTTCCATCTAACTAACATGGGATATTAGTTTTTTTATCTACTATTGTATAGTGTTATAAGGAATCCACTGCAAATAGATCTCAAACATAGTGGGATGTATTTAGAAATTAATGGGGGGTTGTTTATATATAATACTCTATTCATATATGTACCATGGTTGTTGTTGTTATTGATTTACACATTTTTCCTTGGTAGTTACTATATTGTTATTTTGGTTTTCTTGATCTACCAATATACCTTGGGTATTGTTGATCTACCTAACTAGAATTATATATAGGTATATATTACTCTTTTCTATGTTTAGATTCTTGAAAAATTATAACTAGGATAATTATGTTAAATATCATATATGAGCCTATGAATAGTGGAAACTTGTTGGTAAAATTAGTTTTTACAGCTCGTTCACTAAAAGGAATGATAGGGATGAGACTATGATTTGGGTTTTTCTAAGGCGGTTTTTCAAATATCATCATTTTTATAGAATTTTGGTAGAAACATACATGCAATGGAAAACCTTTACTGTGGATATGGAATAGAAAAATCCAAAAAATAAAAGGGATTGGACAAAGAACTAATGCCCTTTTTCCATAATTCAAAAGTACAAAAAATAAGAAAACTTCAATGTTAACAAAAAAGAAAACTAAAAAAACGTAATCAAAGTATTATAATCTATATACCAATATAAATAATCACACAATGAGATACACATGTTAGAGTGAACTTGGATCCCTATATCCAAATGAGGGGGTTTAGTACTCATCATATGTATTATATAATAATATTCATTCCTAACCCTTTTCTTTTTTTTGGTAACATATGAGAAACCAACATCATATTTATTATTCCATTGAACCAATTTTTATAAATATTTATTTCACTATTTTGGACCTTTTCATCCTCATCAAGGTATGAAATGTCTCCCCATTTACCAGTGATCCCTAAAGTTTTCATTATATCCTCGATATTCTAATGAAGATCAGTTTTTTTTATACCTAAACATCACTAAAGGCCATCCCTATTAGTTCAACATTAATAATTTTCTCTTCAACATGATATTCTATAAGAACATTTTTAGTTTGGACCAAATAATGTTTAGTAAACTTAACTATAAAATCATATCACACTAGAAAATTGGAACCATCTTTCCCAGTATCCATTAAGGTTGTCTCACATTTAAGTGGACCAGTTTGTGAACCTAGATAATCCATAACCAAATAAGACTCCTAAAAATTACTTCATACTCTATCAGGAACAAAAATATTTTGTTCACCACATCATCATATAATTAAAAACCCAACTAGTTCCTAGATCGCCCATTGAATTTTTCCTTTCCAGTTATATGATATATGTCTTGAAAAAAACATCATTCTTCAAAGAATATCCTAGATTAAAACTGATTGTATTTACACCATCATTGGCTAGGGCCTGCAAGATAGATCCATTTACAGTATTATAAGAATACAACACATATATACTAGGCATAGATTGATATAAAGATGTATAAATATCTATAAAATATGTATCCTCTGTAGTAGAGCATGGGGTTGAACTATGAACCCTATAAAACCTTCTTTAATGAACTATTTTTCATCTATTTTTAATTCATTAAGTGACCTACTCATCCCATTTTTATTTTACTTAGGATTTCTTCTAGTAAAATAATATTAATCATTCCCTATAAAGGGTAAAATTGATAAAACAATGTTCCTTCCATAGGTGTCCCCAAAGTGTCCAATTTTCTTAAAATGAAAAAAAGTAATATTTTCATATTCAATAAGAAGGTTCAGTTCAACATTTTTAGTTTATATCACTACATTTTTTTCGTGGTTCAACTTAAATCTATTTCAACAAGGAACTTTGAAGAAAGAAAAATACGGAATGTTATGTTTTCCTATCCATTTTGATAGCAACCCAAATACTTGAAGAAATATTAAAAAAATCATTGAATGAATAAGAATCCAATTGAAACTAATAATTCATTTATATTTTTTATAATTTTTCAATAAATTGAATTTTTATTATCAACTATATTTACTCTACCCATCTTTTCTTTCATTTTATGATCTATTTACACTAATTACTCATAAAAATATTCAAATAATATTTTCTCACTAATCTACTAATGATAAAAAATAGTATTAAACTCTTAAACCTCTCCCAATACTCAGTCAGTTTCTCTCTCAGAGATTATGAAACGATACATATCTCCCTATGAATTTTGTTCAGAAAAAAGTATTGGAAAATATTATCTTAAAATATATTTTACTAATCAATTTTGTAATGACCCACAAATTCCCATTGTCTTGAGAGTTAAATGAGTCATTACTAGGCCTTAAGAGACATCCCCAAGGCGCTAAAGGCTGTCAATAAATTTCGTTCGGTTTCAATGCAAGTGGGGGAAAATTTACCCTTTCAGAAATAATCCCATAAAACAACCATTTCTAACAACCACTATATGATACCTGATAAAGAAAAAACCAACTCATTCATTACCAAAAGAGAGAAACTCTATTCCAAAACCAATACATAACCAACATAATATTAGAGTACCAAGCGGAAGACTAAACAAAGACCCAAAACAAACCAAGACACACTCCACGGTTCCACACCGAGCTCCATGCTCCAAGCACCACCACATATCCCAATCTTCACCACGAACTACTAGCAATAAGTTGCATTACCTTTACCTGTGTCCCAGAAAACAACATCTGAAAAAGCACCAAAGTTCCAAAGTAGGGGTGGGTATAAATCTCAGTAGGTTTCCCCCATTGACTTCCCTACACATGCCACTAGGATATAAGAGTTAGCCAAATTTATATAAAAACAGTTTATATAAAACATTTTCACCAAAGCAGTTTATAACTAAATATAAACAAGATTTCCAAAACCATCCTTGCTCAAAAGCATCAATGTGCAATTCAAACCAGAATCTCCAACATGTTATTTTTATAGAAAAATAACCAAACAAATTACCAAACCATTTCACAAACATCATGTTTTGTCATAACCAACCATTTCATGAACCCGTGAAATCAAACATGCATGCTTTGTTATGACAGTTCCATGCTCATGAGTGGTTTATAGTCAATCTACCAAGTCATCACAAGGTAATTGTTTCTCACGTGCCATTACACCTTTGGCACCGAGCACAAGGTTATATTTCAACCAAGCCTCGTACTTAAAAGTCCCATGTGCAATTAAACGTTTGGCATCGAGCACAAGGTCATATTTCAACCAAGCCTCGTATATGTAACATGAACACACACAACACATTCACAATAATCATGCCAAAACCATCCTTTCAATAAAACACCATTTATTGAAAACCATTTCCATCCAAACCAAGTGTGTTCACCCAATTCAAACCATTTCAATAAAACACCCCGTTTTTTTGAAAAATCATCTTTCATCAAACCAATTATCATTCTAGAAAATACTTAATTTAAAATTGACATTTTAAATTTCAAAAAGCCAAGTCACTTTACACAACAATTCACCAAGATTTCACAATTCCATCAAAACCATAAATCATCACTAAAGAAGATTTATTCCATGCTTTTCAAAATCAATTCCATCCAAATAAACCAATTTGAAACTAAGACAATAAATTCTAACAAGAGGAGTCAAGAGTGAAGCCACCTACCTCAAAGGTTTAGAATAAAACCACGACGGTCGAAGAACTCACAAGAAAACAGGTTCGATTCTCCAAGAATCCTCCTTATATCTCTTCTCCTAACACAACCAATACCAAATATCGTCATATTTGGAATCCAAACACTTAGATCTACCCATAATGGGAGTAGATCTATGAAACTGAGAGAATAGGAGAAGTAGATCTAAGTAGATCTAAGAAACCGATCAAAATGATCACATACCTCAAGAATCCGGCTTCGATTCGCCAAGAGAAGCCTTTGGATCACCTCCGAAACAATGGGAGAACCCTCCGTGGCCATAGGAGAACCAAAATCCCGAGTTAGGTCCGCATAGGAGCTTAAACGAGCAACTTAGTGGCAAGAACGCATGAGATACACAATTTAAGGATTTAATTTAAGTGCTCACATGGTTAGTTTGCATGGTTTGACAAACTGTGCGCTAAACGTTCGTTAGCTACTACCTCAGCCTCCCTTCTCACATGGTTTGGCAGCATGGTTAGACAAACTGTGTTCCGACCATGAAGAAGACACTACCACCAAAGTTTCTATGCACGGTTTAGTTGCACAGTTTAGACAAACCGTGCGCCTCCCGTGTGCCTTCCCCATTGCCTCAAACTTCAATCCAGGATCTCCTGACTCTCCCATACATCATTCTTAAAATTTAAAACCAAGAAAATCATCAAGTAAGGGTTACATACCAAAAACCAGGGGTACTACATTCTCCCCACCGTTGGCCTTTCCGTCCCCAGAAAGTAGAAAACCACTGCCTGTTTGAAAGAGTTTTAGCCACTGCTCTTTCATTTCTTTCTCACGTTCCCAAGTCTCTTCCTGAATCTGTCCATGTTGCCACTAAACCCGCACTAGAATGATGATTTTTTCATGCAAAACGTTATCCTACCTATAAAAAATCTACAATGGGATATGTACCAATGAAGCATCCTTCTCTAGGTCAACGTGATCCCATCTAATCACATGCTCAGGATTGGGCTGATACTTCTTCAACTGAGATACATGGAACACATTATGCACCGAACTGAACCATGGTAGTTATTCCAACTGATATTGTCACATACATGACATATTTTAAAGGTATTTTTGTATTTAATTTACATTATTGTTTTTTGGGGGTTTTCAATGCATTTTTGAAGGAAATGGTGGGTTTCCATAATTTGGGTCAACTCGAGAGCCCATTTCCAGTTTTGACAATAAATTTTGTTTGTTTAATAACTCCCTCGTTTTTAAACATTTTTAACTCATTCAACTTCCAAAATGACCTTAATTTTACTATTAAAACCACCAATGAATTTTGGACCCCTTAAAAATTCATTTGAATCTTGGATTTGGGTGATCAAGTTAGGTATTGGGCCAACCCGAAAGCCCATTCCCAGTTTTAAAATTGTTTTGTAATTATTTCATAAAATATTCAATTTTTATTCTTTTTCGGTGATTCCACCTCTCACCTTCTCCCACTGTACCTGGCCGCACTCCCAGCTTCGTTTCCCCCTCTTTGGAGATCGCATATGTCGCGAATTAGGGCCTAACTTCTCTGGTTTCTAAAAACGTCCAGTTTTCTCAAGTAAGTGACTATCCTTCTAGTTCTCTCCTTTTCCTTGAGATTTATCTTTTTTTTTCTTGAATCCCCAAATTTCCAGAAGCTAGGGCTTCGTGCTTAGGGTTTCATTTTGGGTTTCATGGTTCAATCCTCTGGTTTTAGGTTTGATATCACTTCCTTGTGGCGCGGTGGTCGTGCGGTTGAAGTTCCGCACTAGGATTTGCGGTTCTTGAATCTTTTGGTAGGTGATTCCATTGTGTGTGCAATTCTTTGGGAATTTGCTTGCTGTGTTGAGGGTGAATTAATGCTTATTGGATTTTAATGATTCTGTAAAAATTTGTTTTAGTTTCATTTACAATGCAAATGAATTTTATGTTACAATTTTTGTTGAAATTGAGGGTTTTTCATTCAAGTCTTTTATTGGTTCATTTTGGGATGAACTCTAATTACATAGTTGATTTTATTGAACTGTATTAGGAATTAAAATAATGTTTTAAATATTTATTCTTTTTGGTTGTGGCTTCAAAAGTTTGTTTAAATTTTGTTTGAGAAGCAAATGGGCATTAAGTGCCATGTTTGTGTGAAAATGGTGGTTTTTAAAATATATAATTTCTTGGTTCACATTGGGCTGCCCCATAACTGAATTTTTGGTTTTATTAAATTGTGTTGAACTGAAATTTTGTTTTGATGACTTAAAAGTGTTCACATACTGTGAAAAGTGGATATTTTAAAGAGTTTTGGGTGCAAAACAATGTGATGTTTTGAGAGGTTGTTTTATTGAAGATCAAAATATTTTATTGACTGTTTCAAATGATATAAAATGTGTGTAGCTACTGTAATATTTGTTTGTGACCAGTAGAGATACTTTACATGAAAAAGTTTGTGTGTTGTTTGCTGAAATTGTTTGAGCACAAAAGGGGGAATCCCGGGTACTTAGGTGGGCGGATATGTACTAGTACGGCTAGTGGACCGGATGGGTTGTGTCCCTGTTTCACTGAGCAAATGGATAACGACAACACTAACTGAACTATGTGGATGTTATTTGGGGACCACTAGGTTATGGGTTTGTTCCCTACTAGTGGCTCGTGCACGGGAAAGGATTGTGACTTGGATACTTTACACCGAGGTACGAGGTACATAGGGCCCGAGACTATCTAGTTGCCTAGGGGTGTTCCCAATTTTTGTGCTCATTAGAATTGTAGTATTTACCCTTGTTGTGGGATCTTTTGGCAGTACTTTACAGTAGCTCACATGTTTATTTAATGTGTTATCATTCTGAAATTCTTGGATTGAAAACTGTTTTCATTTGAAAGTTGCTTTTCTTGAAATTTTTAACATTGTTTCACCTTGTGTGTTAAAATTGCTAGTTTTGTTCCCATTGTATTGCATCCTCTTTGGAATCTTCTGGTGGTATCCTATTGGGATTAGGCTCACACCCTACTTACACCCCTTGGGTGTAAGTATAACTTCTTATGCTTGATTCAGGTAAAGGGAAGGCTAAGGGTGATGGCGCTTCAGGGTGTTAGTCCCCATCGTTGGGGAAGAGTTGTGGAGAAGGCTTGCGGGTGATGACACCCTTGTTGCGTGAAGTGATTGGGGATGTCTTGATGTTGTCATTATTTGTATTTGGACCACTTGTAGTGTCTTTAAACATATGTATTCAGATCTGGTTTTGTTAAGAATGGTTTAGTATGGAAATTTCATATTCTTATTATTGATTGTTTTATTTGTTTTATGCTTTCATACTCGGGTAAATCGTTCCCAAATCATATTGTTTTATACCCGGGCACTTGTGCCAGCCCGTGGGGATAGGGAATGCCCTTCGGGTCTTGCCACGGTCCGGGTTTGGTGCCATTAATGGTGGCGACCAGATCCGGTTCGTGACAAAATGGTATCAAAGGAGTTTAATGTTTTTGGGTTATATTGTTATTTTGAGATGAGTCGGGATAGACAGGAGCTAGGACTGTCGGGGCTCGGGGTATTGGTTGTGAGTAGGGTGCCTGGCCCGCACCTCTCATGGCAGACCTTGAGTCACCAGAGGATGTTGGAATTTACTGATTTACTTCACTTCCAGGTGAGACGTGTGGGCTGCAGACCACATGTGGACATCAGGCAGATGTGGAGTAGTTGTTTCTTTTATTACATGAATGTGTTTAGTTTGTTTATATTTGATGTATTTGATTTCAATTTTCATAATTGTGGTATTGACTATTTGTTTTGTGACTGTTGCATTTTGTAGCAACATGCCTCCCCGGAAATCTCCCACGCACCCACAGGAGGAAGCTGGAGAGAGTTCTCCCACGCCGATTGATCAGAGGCTAGTCGAGGCCGTGGTCCGGGCTGTCCAGGCTCTAGGATATGGACCAGCTCCAGCTCCAGCTCCTGTTAGAGAGGATTATACTGGTCCTAGAAAGGACAAGGCCCAGGAGTTCCTGAAAAATAAGCCTCCAACCTTCCGAGGCAGCTCAGAACCCCAGGAAGCAGAAGAATGGCTCGAGAAGATCGAGCGTATGTTTGAGTTCCTGGAAACACCCGAGGAGCTCAGGGTGAAGTGTGCCTCCTTCCTATTGGAGGGTCCCAGTCGTAAATGGTGGGAGTCAGTGCTTCAGGCTGGGAAGAATGATCAGATGCACTGGGGAGATTTCAAGGTTGTCTTCAATGAACAGTATTTCCCTGAGGTGTTGGCTTATGCCATGTCTAGAGAGTTCATGGAACTTGTTCAGGGGAATCTATCTGTGATGGAGTATGCCAACCGTTTCGCTGAATTGGTTCGGTATGATCCAGAAATTGTCTCTAATGAACAAGCGAAGGCCCAGAGGTTTGAGAAAGGCTTGCGACCAGAGATATACTCCCAGGTGTTCTTGTTTAAGCTGAGGACCTATGCTGAGGTTGTTGATTGAGCGTGCATGGTGGAAATTGATAGGAAAGGCAGGGCTGGTTTCTATGGTTCAGTATCAGCAGTGGGAAGTGGTAGCTCCTCAGAGAAGAAAAGGAAGCGGGAGGATCATGTGAAGAAAGGAGGGGGCAGTTCAGGCCACTCTTCCAGGCAGTTTTCTTCTGCTGCTTCTGATGCAAGATCGGTCGTGTGCCACCAATGTGGGAGGCCTGGGCATATCTGACCAGCATGTCCACTTCCTCCGAAGCCTTGTTTCCAGTGTGGAGGTATGGGGCATTTGCAGCGTTTTTGTGGTGTGGCACGTCCACTTCCGAGTGGGGTTGGTTCAGTGGCTTCAAAAGGAGTGCCAGCACAGTCCGAGCCGTCGAGGACTGGGGGATCTCGATTTGGTGGTCGTGGTGGTAGGGTTGGATCATCTTCTGGGCAGAGCCAGTTCAGGTCACAACCACATACTAGCGGTCGTCCTCAGGCAGATACTGGACATCTCCATGCAGTGGATCAGTCACCAGCAGGATCAGAGGCGGGACCGTCGACAGTTCGAGGTACCGTTCTGATCGCATCTTCTATAGCAACTGCTCTTTTTGATACTGGTGCCTCTGTTTCATTCATTTCTGGACGTTTTGTGGACATTCTGAATTTGCCAACTGAGTTGATGTCTTTTGCGATGGAGTTGGTGACACCATTGGGAAAGAAGAAGGAGAAGGGCCTGAGGTGCCCCTCATGTGCACTTTCTGTATCAGGGGTCGAGATGGAGTGGGACCTTATGGTCTTAGATATGGACCTTTTTGATGTCATACTCAGGATGGATTGGCTAGTTCACTTCCAGGCACACATCGACTGCTACAGAAGGCGTGTGAGTTTCACGGCACCTGATGGGAGTCGTCAGGTTTTTCATGGAGAATGGGATCCACGATCAAGTCGCGCAGGGCCTCCACTCCCAGAGTTGGGAAGTGTTATCTTCCAGTTATCTTCGATTGTGATAGAGGATGGTCTTTCCCCTGAAGGTGCACTACCTCATGTAGTGAATGAGTTTCCCGAGGTATTCCCTGATGATTTTTCTGGTTTGCCCCTAGAGCGGGATGTGGAGTTTTCGATTGATCTGGCGCCGGGAACACAGCTGATATCTCTTCCCTCCTATCGCATGGCCCCCACCGAGTTGAGGGAATTAAAGATACAGCTGGACGACTTAGAATCCAAAGGATTCATTCGCCCGAGCGTCTCTCCTTGGGCCGCTCCTCTGTTGTTTGCAAAAAAGGCTGATGGATCCCTCCGGTTGTGCGTTGACTACCGGAAGCTGAATAAGGTAACAATTAAAAACAAATACCCTTTGCCCAGAATAGATGATTTGTTTGATCAGTTGAAGGGGGCAAAGTGGTTCTCAAAGATAGACCTGCGTTCAGGGTATCATCAACTCAGGGTGAAGGAGTCAGATATCCCAAAGACAGCCTTTCGGTGCAGGTACGGCCACTTTGAGTATTTGGTCATGCCCTTCGGATTGACCAATGCTCCAGCAGTCTTTATGGAACTCATGAATAGGGTGTTTCATCAGTATATCGATTCCTTTATTGTGGTGTTCGTGTATGATATTCTGGTATACTCTAGCTCTGAGGAGGAACACGAACATCACTTGAGGATCGTTTTAGGTACATTACGGGATCACCGCCTCTATGAAAAGTTTTCAAAGAGCACCTTCTGGATCAGAGAGGTGATATTTCTAGGGCATGTGATCTCAGAGCACAGAGTTTCAGTGGACCCTGAGAAAATTAGTGCGGTTATGTCATGGGAGCAGCCGAAGAATGTGTTCGAGATCAGGAGTTTCCTTGGCCTGGCTGGTTACTACAGGCGATTCGTTCGGGATTTCTCTCGGCTTGCATCACCAATGACTGCGCTCACCCGGAAAGGGGTGAAGTTTGTATGGGGTCCAGAATGTCAAGCATCATTCGAGGAGCTGAAGAGACGGTTGACTACCGCCCCTGTGCTGATTTTGCCTGAGGCCGGGAAGGGTTATGTGGTTTATTGTGATGCTTCAGGTATGGGTCTTGGGTGCGTGCTTATGCAGGATGATCACGTGGTGGCTTATGGCTCTCGCCAACTCCGACCACATGAAAAGAACTACCCTACCCATGACTTGGAGTTGGCAGCGGTGATGCATGCTTTGAAGACATGGCGTCACTACCTCTTTGGCGAGAAGTTTGTGGTCTACTCTGATCACAAAAGCTTGGCTTATATCTTCTCGCAGAAGGACCTCAACTTGAGGCAACGCCGCTGGATCGAGTACTTGCAGGGGTTCGACTTTGACATTGTCGATACCCCAGGCAAGGGTAATGTGGTGGCCGACGCTTTGAGCAGAAGAGTTCCAGTGCAGGCTCTGAGGAAGTCTAGTGATGAGTGGACATTGATGGGGCTCTTTTCTCAAATGCATGTGGAGGCTAGGGAACACAGTGGAGGGGCATTCTTGGCGAGTGTCCAGTTGACTCCTTCTCTGTTGGAGTTGATTCAGTGGGAACAACCTAGTGATGAGCTTTGTCAGCGATCTAGGCAGTTTCTTCATGGTGGGGAGACATCCTCTGATTGGTCGTCGTCTCCCGAGGGCATCTTGTGCTTCAAGGGCCTTTCAGTAGTACCGTTATCTCTACGGAAGGCAGTGATGCATGATAGCCACCAGTCTCAGTGGGCTGTCCATCCAGGTGCCACTAAGATGTATTATGATGTCCGTCGGCATTTTTGGTGGCCTGGTATGAGACGAGACATAGCAGACTTTGTTTCGAGATGCTACACATGCCAGCAGGTGAAAGCAGAGCACCAAAGGCCCGCCGGTTTGCTCCAGCCATTACCCATTCCTACCTGGAAGTGGGACGAGGTTGCCATGGACTTCATTGTTGGCTTACCTCGTACACCTCGGGGTAAGAATTCCATTTGGGTGGTGAATGATCGTCTGACCAAATCAGCCCACTTCATTCCGATCAGAGACACATCTAAAGTGGATGAGTTGGGCCATTTGTATCTTCAGGAGGTGGTGAGACTCCATGGTGTACCATCAGCTATTGTCTCGGATAGAGACCCCCGCTTCACTTCTCGATTTTGGGAAGGCCTTCAAAAGGCCTTGGGCTCTCAGATTAAGATGAGCACGTCGTACCACCCTCAGACGGATGGTCAGACAGAGCGGGCGAATCAGATTTTGGAGGACATGCTTCGTGCATGTGTCTTGGACTTTGGAGGTTCTTGGGATAGCCATTTGGGATTGGTTGAGTTTTCTTATAATAATAGTTACCAATCCTCAATTCGAATGGCCCCTTTTGAGGCGCTCTATGGTCGGCCATGTCGGTCCCCCCTATGTTGGGCTGAGGTAGGAGAGACTTCACTATTGGGACTGAGCCTTGTGCAGGAGACTTCTGAGAAGGTCAAATTGATCAGGAAGCGCTTATTGACAGCTCAGAGTCGTCATAAATCTTATGCTGATCGGAGGCGTCGAGACCTAGAGTTTACTGTGGGTGATAGGGTATTCTTAAAAGTGGCCCCTCGTCTGGGCCATCGTCGATTGGGGAAGCAAGGTAAGCTGATGTCACGGTATGTCGGACCCTTTGAGATCACCGAGCGTATTGGAAAGGTGGAATACAGTTTGGCCTTACCTTCTCAGTTGACATCTATCCATGATGTCTTCCACGTCTCCCAGTTGAAGAAATACAATCCAGATCCATCCCATGTGTTGAGTTGGGAAGAACTAGAGATAGAGCCTGACTTGTCTATCGTTGAGAGGCCGGTGAAAATAGTGGACTCCCAGGAGAAGATACTTAGAGGAAAGTCTATTCCTTTAGTCCGGGTTTTATGGCATCATGGGAATGATACACATGAGACTTGGGAGCGAAAGTCATGGGTCGAGGAAGAGTACCCATTCTTGTTTACCAACCAAGAATCATGTTGACTTTCCGGGGCGGAAAGTCCTTCATGGTGGGGAGAATTGTCACATACATGACATATTTTAAAGGTATTTTTGTATTTAATTTACATTATTGTTTTTTTGGGGGTTTTCAATGCATTTTTGAAGGAAATGGTGGGTTTCCATAATTTGGGTCAACTCGAGAGCCCATTTCCAGTTTTGACAATAAATTTTGTTTGTTTAATAACTCCCACGTTTTTAAACATTTTTAACTCATTCAACTTCCAAAATGACCTTAATTTTACTATTAAAACCACCAATGAATTTTGGACCCCTTAAAAATTCATTTGCATCTTGGATTTGGGTGATCAAGTTAGGTATTGGGCCAACCCGAAAGCCCATTTCCAGTTTTAAAATTGTTTTGTAATTATTTCATAAAATATTCAATTGTTATTATTTTTCGGTGATTCCACCTCTCACCTTCTCCCACTGTACCTGGACGCACCCCCAGCTTCGTTTCCCCCTCTTTGGAGATCGCATATGTCGCGAATTAGGGCCTAACTTCTCTGGTTTCTAAAAACGTCCAGTTTTCTCAAGTAAGTGACTATCCTTCTAGTTCTCTCCTTTTCCTTGAGATTTATCTTTTTTTTCTTGAATCCCCAAATTTCCAGAAGCTAGGGCTTCGTGCTTAGGGTTTCATTTTGGGTTTCATGGTTCAATCCTCTGGTTTTAGGTTTGATATCACTTCCGTGTGGCGCGGTGGTCGTGCGGTTGAAGTTCCGCACTAGGATTTGCGGTTCTTGAATCTTTTGGTAGGTGATTCCATTGTGTGTGCAATTCTTTGGGAATTTGCTTGCTGTGTTGAGGGTGAATTAATGCTTATTGGATTTTAATGATTCTGTAAAAATTTGTTTTAGTTTCATTTACAATGCAAATGAATTTTATGTTACAATTTTTGTTGAAATTGAGGGTTTTTCATTCAAGTCTTTTATTGGTTCATTTTGGGATGAACTCTAATTACATAGTTGATTTTATTGAACTGTATGAGGAATTAAAATAATGTTTTAAATATTTATTCTTTTTGGTTGTGGCTGAAAAAGTTTGTTTAAATTGTGTTTGAGAAGCAAATGGGCATTAAGTGCCATGTTGGTGTGAAAATGGTGGTTTTTAAAATATATAATTTCTTGGTTCACATTGGGCTGCCCCATAACTGAATTTTTGGTTTTATTAAATTGTGTTGAACTAAAATTTTGTTTTGATGACTTACAAGTGTTCACATACTGTGAAAAGTGGATATTTTAAAGAGTTTTGGGTGCAAAACAATGTGATGTTTTGAGAGGTTGTTTTATTGAAGATCAAAATATTTTATTGACTGTTTCAAATGATATAAAATGTGTGTAGCTACTGTACTATTTGTTTGTGACCAGTAGAGATACTTTACATGAAAAAGTATGTGTGTTGTTTGCTGAAATTGTTTGAGCACAAAAGGGGGAATCTCGGGTACTTAGGTGGGCGGATATGTACTAGTACGGCTAGTGGACCGGATGGGTTGTGTCCCTGTTTCACTGAGCAAATGGATAACGACAACACTAACTGAACTATGTGGATGTTATTTGGGGACCACTAGGTTATGGGTTTGTTCCCTACTAGTGGCTCGTGCATGGTAAAGGATTGTGACTTGGATACTTTACACCGAGGTACGAGGTACATAGGGCCCGAGACTATCTAGTTGCCTAGGGGTGTTCCCAATTTTTGTGCTCATTAGAATTGTAGTATTTACCCTTGTTGTGGGATCTTTTGGCAGTACTTTATAGTAGCTCACATGTTTATTTAATGTGTTATCATTCTGAAATTCTTGGATTGAAAACTGTTTTCATTTGAAAGTTGCTTTTCTTGAAATTTTTAACATTGTTTCACCTTGTGTGTTAAAATTGCTAGTTTTGTTCCCATTGTATTGCATCCTCTTTGGAATCTTCAGGTGGTATCCTATTGGGCTTAGGCTCACACCCTACTTACACCCCTTGGGTGTAAGTAGAACTTCTTATGCTTGATTCAGGTAAAGGGAAGGCTAAGGGTGATGGCGCTTCAGGGTGTTAATCCCCATCGTTGGGGCAGAGTTGTGGAGAAGGCTTGCGGGTGATGACACCCTTGTTGCGTGAAGTGATTGGGGATGTCTTGATGTTGTCATTATTTGTATTTGGACCACTTGTAGTGTCTTTAAACATATGTATTCAGATCTGGTTTTGTTAAGAATGGTTTAGTATGGAAATTTCAGATTCTTATTATTGATTGTTTTATTTGTTTTATGCTTTCATACTCGGGTAAATCGTTCCCAAATCATATTGTTTTATACCCGGGCACTTGTGCCAGCCCGTGGGGATAGGGAATGCCCTTCGGGTCTTGCCACGGGCCGGGTTTGGTGCCATTAATGGTGGCGACCAGATCCGGTTCGTGACAGATATGCCACCTATCCAACCCATTCCATTATCTCAAAAGGGCCAATGTATCTACAAGATAACATGACGTGCTTCTCGAAACGACGATGTCCAAGCCTTGGAGAGATTCTCAAAATGACTTGATCACCTACTACGAACGACAACGGTCTTCGACGGTGATCTGCATAAGATTTATGATGAATCTGAGTTGTATCCATCCTCTTTATAATCAACTGAATCTTCTCTGTAGTTTCTTGGAAAAGGCTCAGCCCAACTAGTGAAGTCTCACCTGTTTCCACCCAAAAAAGTGCAGAGCGACAAGGATGCCCATACAATGCTTCAAATGGAGCCATGTGTATCAAGGCCTGATAACTGTTATTGTATGAGAACTCCACTAGGGATATATGGTCCTCACATGAGCTACCAAAATACATTACACAAGGCCGCAACATATCTTCCAATGTTTGTATCATCTTCTCATATTTCCCATCCGTCTGAAGATGATACGCCGTGATCGTCATCTACTGAGTTTCAAGGGCTTGATATAACGATTTCCAAAAACGAGATGTCATCCTAGGATCTCTATCTGAGACTATAGAAATTGGTACCCCATGCCTCTTTACCACTTCTCAGATATATAATTTTGAAAGATCTTCTGCCATATGAGTTTCAAGAATCAGGATGAAATGGGCCGACTTTGGTTAGACGATACACTATCCCCCAAATGGAATTGTGTTTCCGGACCATTCTTGGAAGAACTGTTAAAAAATCCATTTCTATCTGATCCCATTTCCACATTGGGATAGATAAATATTGTAACATACCAGCTAGTCTCTGATACTCTGCATTAACCTACTGAAAAGTTAAGCATCGCAAGATGAACTCAGCCACCATCCTTTTCATGTCGCTCCAACAAAACTGTGCCTTTAGTGCCTTATACATCTTCTGTGTACCCGGATGTACAGCCCATCTTGAATGGTGGTTAGCATTAAGGATTTATTCCTGACAAACTATAGGTACAACCATACGATCTCTGAAACACTAAACTGAACTCACTTCTAGTTTCTAGCCATCAATGGTCTCCCCACAATTGAGTTTTGAAGTCAATACCAGACATTCCACATCAGATGTTTGTACCTCTTTGACCACTTTTACCAGATCAAGAACAAGCGTAGCTGAAAAGAAAACTGAAACATCACTTTGGTTTTCACACTCCACATGCATGTCGACTAAGACTGACATCAACTTCCATTCATCTAATGATTCTTTCTCTAACTGAGTATACAACTTTTTTCTTAATGCATCAGCCACCGAATTGCCCTTACCTGGTGTATAAATCAAGTCAAGGTCAAACATCTGGAGATACTCTATCCATCTCTTCTACCTCAGATTCAAATCTCGTTGTGAGAAAATGTGTTTCAAGCTTTTATGATCCGTAAACACAGTAAATTTCTCACCAAAGAGATAATGTATCCATGTTTTCAAAGAATGGACGACTGCAGACAACTCCAAATCATGTGCTGGGTAATTTTTCTAATGCACCCTCAACTACTTGGAACCATAAGCAACAACATGGTCTCCTTGCATGAGAACACAACCCAACACTATTTCCAAAGCATCACAATACACCACATAGCCCTATCCAGATTCTGAAAAGATCAAGATAGGTGCTGATGTAAGGTGAACTTTCAACTCATGAAAATATTTCTAACATTCTTTCATCCATTGGAAGAGAGCATTCTTCTTGTTCAAACCTATCATTGGTGAAGCTAATCACGAAAAATCACCCACAAAGCGTCGATAGTAACCGGCTAGACCATGAAAACTACGTATCTCGAACATTCTCTTCAGTGGTTGCCAAGAGATAATGGCTTTTATCTTTTCAGGATCAACCAAAACTCCTTTCTCATAAATGACATGGATAGGGAAGCGTACTTCCTGTATCCAAAAATCACACTTTGATAATTTGTCATACAACTGATGAACTCTCAAGATTTCCAAAACTATCACCAAGTTTTTCTCATGCTCATCCATTGTTCTTCAATACACCAATATGTAATCCACAAAAACCACAACAAAAGAATCCATATATTGCAGAAATATCTGATTCATCAAAGCCATGAAGACTGCTGGTGCATTAGTTAGACCAAAAGGCATGACTACATATTCGTAGTGTCCATATCTACTTATGAAAGTTGTCTTTGGAATATCTTTTTTCCGAACTCACAATTGGTGATATCCTGATTGCAAGTCAATCTTGGAGAACCACTGATCTCCCCATAATTGATTGAACAGATCATCAATGCATGTAAGTGGATATCTATTCTTTATCGTAACATGGTTAATCTTACGATAATAAACACATAGACGATGAGTTTCATCTTCCATTTTCACGAAAAAAACTGGTGTTGCCCATCGAGACATGCTTGGCTGAATGAAACCCGTGCTTTATAGCTCCTCTAACTTCACTTTCAATTCCTGTAACTCTGTTGGTGAAATCCTATAAGAGGGAAGGTAAATATAACTTGCCCCAGAAGGACATCAATCGTAAAATCCACTTCTCTTAGACGTGGTAACCTTGAGAAGTCCTTGGGAAAGACATCTGGAAATTGATCCAGGATCACTGGAAAACTATTTTCCTCAATCTCTTCCATTGATTCCAAAGTCAACGCTGCTAATTGGAAAGATATTGTTCCCACCATTGGTTCCAACAATCTCTTTTCACTTTTCTTTTCCATCCTCTCTCCTCTGAAGAGATGTTCGATGTCGTCCTCAGTCGTGAAACTAACTATTTTCCTATAACAGTCGATGTGAGCCTTAAACCTTGTCCACCAATCTATACATAGGATTACATAATAGAAATCCATGTCCAACATGGAGAAGTACCATTTTAGCTCAACTCCATCAATAGTTATAGCACATTCTCTACACATGAAGGCTTGACATTCTCTTTCACCAAGAGGAGTTTGTAGTTTCAAGATAGAAGGCATCATTTCAAGTTTTAAGTTCAACAAATCAGCAATACAAGAAGAAAGAAAGGAATGTGATGCACCAGTATCAAACAACACTTGCACAAAGGTAGAATTCAAAATAATCATACCTCTTACTATTGATGGTCTAGTGTGATCATCAACAATTATCTGCTCAGCTCCATATAATTGCTTCGTTGCTGCAATGTTCTCCTTTTTTCCTTTCTGAGATTGCCCTGGTTGAGGAGTCATGGAATTTCGAGAATCACCATAGCTAGATCTGTTGTGCTGATGAGACTGATTATGTTTTCCTCGTTCTGGCGAAGCGTACGTTGCTTGCAACGCCTCGGATGTGTCCCGAACACCCGACCGTGGAGCACTGCGATAATAGCGGTGAAGATTCCCCATCTTTTTGCAATTGTGGAATGCTCTCGGTGGTGTTGTACATTCTTATTTCATGTGATCCATCGAACCACATTGAAAGCATCCTAATTTTCTCTGGGGTCGTGGAGGAAGTTTAACTGATCCCACCGTCTGGTTCTGATTCGCATTCCCACCATGGAAGTAGGTGTCCCTCTTCCGCTTGTTCCCACCATTAGAGTTCCCACCCATTACCGTGGGAATCATCATGCCTCCTCCTATCGATCTCGAGATATCACGTTCAGCAACCATTGCTCTGTTCACCATCTTGTATAATCCGTAATACAGAGCACTGAAATATTTGATCGAATCTCCTGCCTTAGCCTCGAGTCGAAGATTCGTGCCTTCAAAGAAGCACTGGTCGCAACCTCTAGTGCAAAAAGGACTAAATTCATGAAATTATGCATATACTCTATGATAGAGAGGCTCTCCTGTTTCAAGGTGAAGAAGTTCGTCATTTTATGGATCTTTAATGTGTGAGGATAGAATTGTTTGTTAAACAATTCTTCAAAATCCTCCCATGTAAGGCCTTCATCCAATTTAGCATGCACTACTAAATCCCACCACTGATGTGCAAGATCCTAGAGCATATACGTCGCCATCTTTACATTCATCTCTACTAGTGTGCCGATGAAATCAAATATATGATTAATCCTACTTAGCCACATCTCTGCCTTCTCGGGTTCATCATCACCCGGAAAGTTCGGTGGATTATGCTTCATGAACTTGATGGTATGATCCACATGGAGTGGCTCATTCCTCCGGTTCCCCGTATCCACAGCTTGAAAATCTTGGACAATACTCTGAACCAGATCTTGGTTCACACATGTTTCAGGTGAAACAACATTCTCTACAGCTTCTTCGGGTTGGTTTCGACGACACTTACTGGGTTTCATTTTCTAAACCAACAACAAACTCTGTCAATCTCACTCTCTAGCAACTGTTGGCTTAGCATTTAAAATTCTATCACATCAACTATCACAACATTGTTCTCAAAACAACCTTTTTCCATGTTCAACCATTTTTTGAAAACACTCAAAATGATTTTTGAAAATCAACCCATTTTCAAAATACACCAAATACCCTATATTAAAACATTTTCACTTGAAAACAATTTCTGAATTTTTCAAAAATTGGCACCATGCACAAAATCCATACTCATTCCTCACAATGAGATATGAAATCCTAGTGTGAATTCATTCCTCTACAATACATGTCATGCTCCTCTCATTGGAAAAACCCATGACAATGAGATTAACAAAATTCTAGAAGTGTATCCAAAATAATTATGTACCGAACACCCTGGTAACTTGAAGTTCAGCATAAACGGGTTAGCTACGTCCTTTTATGCTATACATTTCAAGTTCTGACAATCATACTACTGTCTAATATTCCAACCCATGGAATAGAGGAGAATTAATTTCAACTCCAAGACCATGAACATCGATGACCACTTGTTAGGCAAGGACCGAACAAGCTGATACCATTTGTAGGGACCCACAAATTCCCACTGGATTGATAGTTCAGTGATTCATTACTTGGCCTTAAGTGAAATCCCCATGGCACCAAAAGCTGGCAATAAATTCCGATGGGTTTCAATGCAAGTGGGGGACAATTTACCCTTTGATAAATAATCCCATAAAACAACCATTTCTAACAACCACTATATGATGCATGATAAAGTAACAACCAACTCATTCATTACCAAAAGAGAACTACACTGTTCCACAACCAATACATAACCAACACAATATTAGAGTACCAAGAGAAAGACTAAACAAAGACCCAAAACTAACCAAGACACACTCAACGGTTCCACACCGTGCTCCATGATCCAAGAACCACCATATCTCACATGCTTCACCACGAACCACTATCAATAATATGCTTTACCTTTACATGTGTCCTGGAAAACAACATTTGCAAAAGCACCAAAGTGCCAAAGCAGGGGTGAGTATAAAACTCAGTAGGTTTTCCCCAATGACTTCCCTACTCATGCCACTAGGATAGAAGAGTTGTCCACATTTATATAAAAACATTTTATATAAACAAATTTTACCAAAGCAATTTTTAACTAAATATAAACAAGTTTTCCAAAACCATCCATGATCAAAAGCATCAAAGTGCAATTCAAACCAGCTTTTACAACACGTTATTTTTCCAGAAAAATAACCAAAAAAATTTCCAAACACTTTTACAAGCATCCCATTTTGGAATACCCAACCATTCCACGAACCCGTGAAATCAACCATGCATGCTTCGTTATGACAATTCCATACTCATGGGTGGTTTCTAATCGATCTACCAAGTCATCACAGGGTAATTGTTTCTCATGTTCCATTACACCTTTGGCACTGAGAAAAAGGTCATATTTCAACCAAGCCTCGTACTTAAAATTCTCATGTGACATTAAACGTTTGGCACGGAGCACAAGGTCCTATTTCAACCAAGCCTCGTATATACAACATGAACACACACCACACATTCAGAACAATCATGCCAAAAACATCCTTTCAATAAAACACCATTTATTTAAAACCATTTCCTACCAAACCAAGTGTGTTCACCCAATTCAAACCATTTCTATAAAACACCCCTTTTTATTGAAAACCCATATTTCATTAAACCATTTCCCATTCTAGAAAATCTATAAATATAAAATCGACATTTTAAATTTCAAAAAGCCAAGTCACATTACACAACAATTCACCAAGATATCACAATTCCATCAAAACCATAAATCATCACTAAAGAAGATTTATTCCATGCGTTTCACAATCAATTCCATCCAAATAACCCATTTTGAAACTAAGACAATAAATTCTTACAAGAGGAGTCAAGAGTGAAGCCACCTACCACAAAGGTTTAGACAAAAACCACGATGGTCGAAGAACGCACAAGAAATCTGGGTCGATTCTCCAAGAATCATCCTTAGATATCTTCTCCTAACATAACCAAGACCAAAGCTCATCATATTTGGCATCCACACACATAGATCTACCCATAACGGCCATATATCTAAGAAAATAAGAGAATAGGAGAAGTAGATCTAAGTAGATCTAAGAAACCGATCGAAAACGATCACATACCTCAAGAATCCATCTTCGATTCACCAAGAGAAGCCTTTGGATCGCCTCTGGAACAATGGGAGAACCCTCCTTGACCTTAGGAGAACCAAAATCCTGAGTTAGGGCCTCTTAGGAGCTTAAACGAGGCATTTAGGGGAAAAACACGTGAGATCCACAATTTAAGGATCTAATTTAAGTTCCCACATGGTTAGTCCGCACAGTTTTACAAACAGTGCGCTAACCATGGGTTCGCTACTGCCTCGGCCACCCTTCTCACACGGTTTGGCCACATGGTTAGACAAACCATGCACCGACCATGCGGAAGCCACTACCACCAATATTTTCTACAAATAGTTTAGACAAACTGTGCGCCTCCCATGCGTCTTCCCCTTTGCCTCAAACTTCAATCCAAGATCTCCGGACTCTCCCATATGTCACCCTTAATATTTAAAACCAAGAAAAGCATCAAGTAAGGGTTACATACCAGAAACCGGGGGTACTAAAAAATGTTTTCACTGTAGATATAAATTTATAATAATAAAACCAATCCATATTTTCACTATCTAGTGATAAAGATAATTCCCTAATCTTAATATGATTTTTGGTCACACATTGTCGCAAAATGGAAGTACATATGAAGTGAAATTCTATAAGATGATATTGAGGATCACTACTAAGTAGGATATGAAACTTAGTTAGTATATGATTTAGAACTAATAAAATTCATGATCTAGCAATTAATGCTTGGTACTCAAAATAGGTTGGTTGGTGATCGACAATAGGTGTGGCCTACTATTTGAATATTCACTAGTCTATAATGGTTTATAAATTCTCAAAAGTATTATACACTCCCTTTGTTTTATTATATATATATATATACAATCATCATAATTTCCCCTTTAAGGATTCTTCTTTTTCATTAACACTAGGTTGTATAGTCACTCTATAACATCTCTCAAGAACCATAAACCATGTTTTTAATTTCCTCTATATCAAAATATCAGCAAGTTATAACTATTTATAAGGGGATATAATCATGTGGTGTCCAAATCACTTTTTTATATTTTTTTATACATTTTTAAATAATTAATTAAATTAAAATTAATATACTAAATAAAATTTCCTAATTAAAAAAATATGTTCCCTTTAGCAAAAACACAAAAAAAATATTGCATTTTCACAAATTCCCTAAATTATCAAATTATTTTAAGTTGTAAGTCTTAGTAATATAGAGATCATAAGTCATATCACTAATAGAGAACATTATTTATATTTTTGATATAATTAATACAATATAATAACAAAAAAATCATGCATTCTCCCAATGTTTTAATAAAATAAAATCTAATTTTTTAAAAGTTATTTTGATAGATTTAATAAAAATTTAAAATGAAAATTAGATAACTAAGATTGATTAAATTTAAAAAACATTTTTAAAATAAATACAACAAAATAAATTAAATAAATTACATTTGATATGTAAAAAATTAAATATTAACTAACATACTTCATGGACATGATTAGTCAAAATAAATTTTCATTTGAGAATCTATTTAACCATTTTATTATCATTAATTTAAATTTATTTTTAAAATAACACAAATAAATTTTTAAAAATACAATAAAAAAATTAATTTGAAGACTATGGAAATTAATTTTTCACACGAATTAAATTTATTATGAGTTAAATTTTATTAAAAAAGATATAAACATTCAATTATGGAGCATAATTTTTCATTAAAATTATCGAAAAACACAT
The DNA here is from genome assembly GCA_963277665.1 of Viscum album. NCBI lineage: Eukaryota > Viridiplantae > Streptophyta > Magnoliopsida > Santalales > Viscaceae > Viscum > Viscum album. Next base: position 1,844,853,752 of record OY728120.1, read on the forward strand.
TTTTTATTCACTAAAAATATTAAATTAGTTACAAAAAATAAAGTTATTATCTAATAATCCTCATATATATAATATTTATTATTGAATAAGCAATTAAAAATAATGAAAATCAAATGAGTGAAATAGTGATAAAATAATTCAAGGAGATGTATATTGTTTGGTGGCTCAGATAATATTCCAGCCATCACATAACACTCACACTAAAATCATGACTTGTGAATCCATCATAAAAATAGATTGAAAATATAATATCTTGTTGAATTTTAAAATTTAAAACATAAATCATCTCGATTTTGGAATCCCAAATGGTTATTTATGACATTCAATTTTTAATAAAAATACTTATTGAAAAAACATAAAATATATAGATTGGAGGTGATTGGGTAATGTGTCAATGGAAATTTGTTATTAATGGAGAACATAAAAAACCACCTTCGAAATATCTATCTATATATAAATTAAAATTACAAGTCTTGGAATTTTCTAGTCCAATTATGTCATTTAATATTTGCGATAATTTTTTTTTAATTTGACATGATAATGAGTTTAATTGTAAATATATTCTAGACCATAGTTTATATTAACAATTAATTACCATAAAATTTCATGATATTATTTGTTTTATTTAGAGATTAAATAAGTTGAATATAGTCTCATGTATTGATTTTATTTTTTATCTCTATAAATAATTATATAACTCTATCAGTTTTTTAGCACATGAATCAAGGAGTGATAATTATTAAAATTTATTATCCTTAACTTGGTTAAATTTGGGTTTTTTCTTGTATAAATTCTTCAATATTCATTATCAATCATGTTTTTATCTTTTTATTAATTATATTTTATTCTTAATTTTATATTTATATGGAAAAATTAGTATTAACTATTCCATAAAATTATTTTATATTTTTATTTTTATCCACGAATTAATCAAGAATCGATGAAAAGTGTGTTTGGTTATTTGGTGATATATCATACCCCAATAAAATGTCAATTACCATATCTACTAATGACCCTAGCTATTGTCTTTAACCATGACTATTATTGAGTAATTGAAACATTTCATCTACTTATAGTAGTGGATCTAGGCTTGTGATAAATAATAAGGGGTTTAGGGGTTTTTATAAGTGTATCCATGTAATTTTATTTATGATATAGTGTAATGTAATCTTTATTGGAGGTTTTAAATATTTTATTTTTGAAAAATCAAGTGTAATGGAATTGTAAGGGGATCTAGGGATTGATAAATGAGGAAGGGTTGTGGTTTTGTGTGGTGGAAACGATGGTGTGGTGACTAGGATTTGGTTGGGGGATGACGGAAAAAATAGGGGATATACATAAAGGTTCATCTAATGAATTTTATGGAAAATATGGGAGACCAATTGTGGAATTAGTCATGGGATAAGAACATATTGGTTTTTCATTTGTAGGGGATGGAGTGTGTCAAATAATGACATGGTGAAGTGAGAAGAATATGTAAAATGGTCCTATGTAGGAGAACCTGGTGGGTGAGGATGAGTAAATTGAGAAAGATGTCAAGTTCAGTTATAACCTAGTTCAATAGAACCCAACATTGTGGTTTGGGGTCAAGTTAGTGGGATATGTCCTAGAATAAACACATGTTTGGGGTATAGAAAATTCAATTCACCCCCACACTCTAATAGACACTCAACATATGGTGTGCAACATTTTAAAAAATTTATCCTCTCCTTTTATGTATAATTTTAGATAAAAATGTAGATTTTTAGGTCACTGACTATTGTGGACGAATAAATAGTTTATTTTAATCATTTTCACATACTCATACATTATATGAAATGTCAAACTTTCATTCACTTTATTAGTATTAATGTCGCATAACAACCATAATTATGACTATAGAGTTTGGAAAACCCATGATCTAAATTATTAGTGGATGATAAATATAATATTCTTATAAATAAATATTAACATTGCTTTCCAAAATAACTACATTTGTTATGACTATTAGTTTCAAAGAACTATTAGTTAAATACATTTTTTTATTGAAATATCCATTTACTTTCCCCTTCTCCTTCAAAATATTATTCCATCATACGTTATATTTCCTGGTCGTATCCCCCTTCAAAAATATATTCCCATTCTCTATCTTGGCATCTTTAATTACCATTAGTAGGTTTCTTCCAAGTGAATAATATGTTCTTTGAAACTCAAATCTTTTTATCTTTTTATTATTCACTTATTTAAAATCCATTGTGATATTTACAAAGAGGATTATTATTAGGGATTTATGAATTGGTCTTAAGGGCTACACAATTTGGGCTTAATCAAGTTGTTGGATTATATAGAAAAAATGCCTTATTAAGAATTTTGCAGAACCTAAAGTCCAACGTCCACCCTCTATTTCTTCCCCCCCCCCATACAGTTTGACTCTAGTGATCCTTATAGTCTAGCTCTCGTGATCTATTAATGCATTTCAATTTTCAAAATTTTGATTAATTATATAATATTTTTTATTTTTTATTCATTAGTGTAATTTTTTTGGAGTAGTTTTTTTCGAAATTTTTTATTTTGATTAATTTTCAATTTTTTTTCATTTTCATTATATTATTTCTTAATATATATTATATATATATATATATTATTTTTTAAATATTTCATATGTAATTTTTTTATTTTTTATACATATGGTTTTTATTTTGATTTTATGTGGATAAAAATTCACCTTTATTTATTATATTTAGTTATTTTTTATTTATGATGAAACACTTATTGTTATTTTTATTAATTTAATATTATAGTGTTTTTAATTTCATATTTTTAGCCATCACACATTATATAATTATGTTTTTCTAATATTAAATCTTAATGGATATAATCTATATTTAAAATTAAATAGTTTAAATTCACACAACTAAAGTACTTAAGAAAAATGTAAAAAATCATAAAGAAATGTTCATTTATGATTCACATAAATATTAAGACATGATTTAGAAAATAACATAATTAGTTTTGGTTTTTCTAAAGTGTTATATTTTTATATATTTTATGTGATACAATTATATAGAAAAATTAAAAACATTATATTGATTGATTATAATAACATTTTATTTGTTGATTTGTTTGATGTAAATTTTTTTAAATGTTATTATGTTTTATTATAATAATGTCTTATTATACAATATATATTTTTATTTTATTTTGAAAATTGTTTTTTAATTAATGTGGGTCTCATTTTTTATAAATATATTTTCAACAAGATATGTATTGATAAAATATATATTATTCAACCAAAGAATACACCTCAATATATTAAGGGTTGGAGTCATTTTTAAATTTTAAGACATTATTTATATTGAAGTATAAAATATACATGCCTTCATTGTAATTTTATATTATGGTTCAAAAAAATATGATTTTGTGCACATGATATTGGAACAATTTTCTGCTGAATATATAATATCAATTTGGCATGGGTAATTTCATGTTGTCAAAATTTCAATTTGTTACCTACATAAAAACGAACTACTAACTACCCCAAAAGTGTAAAATGTTATTTAAAACTGATTAGTGATGTTTTCATCACTCCATTACCACATAGTGAATATAGTAACATATCATCAATCAAATTTTAAAAAAATTAATACAATAGAGAAGAAAACTGAGTAAAAATTCTGTTTTATGAATTAGTTCATAGAAATAATGAGTTATATAAAGGATGTAGTAGATATAAAAAATTATCTTTTATTCTAATGGTGTACCATATCATGTGCTTATATAGAATTATAGATAAATTTTTTTGATGATATTTTAGTTTCTACATGATGAAATTGTTGGCAATATGATCCCATAATTGGTTTATAATAGGAAAAGTAATTTTAAGAAACTAAGTCTTAAATATATAAAGATACATCAAAGTACTAATGATTATATATTTTATCTGAGAGAATACCAATATTGAGAGAGTTTAAAATTTGTCACATATCTAGATAAATATTGGTGAATCATGATGAAAGTTTTAGTTAAAATAAATTGAAGAATTATATAATTAAAAAAAATTGGTTTTATATTAATTTCTATTAAAACCAAGATTTAGAATATTGGTCATGACTTCTAAAACAACAGATAAATTAATGTGAAATGTTATAGAAATAAGAAATGTTGCTTTTTTATTATATCCAAGATATTTTCAATCATATAAATCCATTTATTATTTTTATCCTAATTTTTTTCAAATCCTTGGAATGTGTTTTCTGGAATGAATATTTATTGATTTAGTTTATTCAAGACTCTATGTATAACATATAATATATAGCCAAATTTTTTATAACATATAATCTTCCTCCATAGAAGTCTATGAAACAAACATTAGTCATTATTTGAATGATCATTATTGGGGGAAAAATACAAGATATGAAATCAATGAATATAATTAACATCATATAGAATAATTGTATGATTTTTGGGAAAATGGTGTAGATACAAACAATTAATTAATAATGGAATTGTTCGAAATTCATCATGCTCTAATATGGAAAATAATTCATTTATAGGGATTAAAAAAATCTAGTTTGAGAACTCATACTTTTGAAAATGTCTAACATGTAACTTTTCGTTCAATTCATGAAGACTATGATATCAAATAAAGTTGTTTTCATGTTTCATCATTGATTATTATACACATTTCATAGATATAAATTTAAGAGGTTCAGATTCAGTGGAGTAAATTATTTAATGTCTCTAAAAAATTCAAATCAAGTTCAAAAATAATATCATTTTTATCAACTATTGATGTATAATTTGAGAAATATTGTTAGTAAATTTTTTCTATGAAATGAGTTCAGAGTTTAAGATATATTATTAGTGAAAAAAAAATTAATAAATTTAGTATTTTTATTTAAAATTTCCTTATTGGTAATTTCAATTGTTACATCATAATATTAACATTTCATTAATTTAAATGAATGTATGTAAAAAATATTATTACAATATTAAATAAACTTATAAAATAAAAAGATCCTATTAATTCTTATAAGTACTTAAAATAAATTAATATAATGTTTAATTTGGGTTAAAATGTTAATGGAAAGTACCATGAACCAGTTCTTTCATTGAAAAATAAACAAAAAAATATTTTCCATTGAATAATAAAAAGTTTAAAATTACCTAATGGATATTCAACTAACATTTCAATATGTGTTGACTTAAAACATCTTAAGTTACAAGGGATTGAAAGTAAAAATTCATATATTTTTATAGAATAATTGACATGACTTCAATTATGTATGTTGTTACCTTCTAAAATAATAGCTGTTAAAATTGAGTTTTTCACTTCTCTATATGTATTTGTAAGAAAAAATTAATCCCCATTGAGCTTCATAAACATCATGAAAGAATTATACTTATAGTTTGTAATTAAAATATGATATTTCCTCCATTATTTTTCATTGTGAGTATTCTTTTAAATAATAATTTTATTGATTATGTTAATGTTGGAGGCCCCGTGCATTATTTATGGATATATCCCATAGAGTGGTATTTTTATCTTCCTTTTTCAAAAATTCATTAAAATTTTAAAACTCCTTGAATAAATGGTTTACTCTACTATTTTACTTTCATTAATTATGTATTTGAGTCATCTGAAGTATTTTGAAAAAATATATTTCAACCAAAAGGCTCTATTTTTTATGGTAATATGGATAAAGGGTGTCTCTACTTTTTTAGAGTTATTTAGATATTATTAAAAAATTATTCAATCAAGGTTGTCGTGATGATGATAATGAAAATTAATTTTATTCATATTGTAAATCAAAAAACATTCCAATGTTAGGTCATTATGATGACAAAATATCACTAGTTTTATTAAAAAATAATATTCTTTACATTCACAATCATATGTGATACTCAATAGTGAAATTAAACTTCCATTCATTGAATAATTTAAGAGGAAAATAAAATTTTAATTCGGATTCAAATGCAAAATGAGAAAGATGAAACAAAGTTGACTAACAAAGATATTGTTGACGAGCTTTCACACCTTGTAGGATCATAATTTATTTTATATTCATTTTATATTGACATAATTTTTATATGTACAAATGTTTATTTTATATTTATAAATATAGATCCAGAATATTGATAGTCAATATACAGTTCTAGATGATTTGATTTTTTTCTCTCAAGAGATTTTAAGAATTCTAGTAGATTTGATGATTTTATTATGAATCAATTCATGTAACATATAGTTTCTCCTAAGGAAGTTTTGAAAACATGAAATGTTATAATCATCACAAAATTTAAATATTTTGGACACTATAGAATATTTATTGAAATTATTTAATTAAATTATCCTGGGAAATTTTTAGTAGTTTTGTTCAAATCCAAGTGGGTTAATAATTACTGGAGTATACAGAAAGAATTTTTTTAATTTAATTATGTTAACTTTTCTCATTTTATCGATACTGATGAGAATGAACAACATGTTCTATATATTTTGTATTTATAAGAAAAAAATGGAATAATATGTGGATAATAAGGTAAATGAATGGTGTTATATTTCTATCCATGTCATGTTGTGATACTTGAATGTTATAGGTGATGCTGTTGAAGAATTGTTTTCATAAAAATGAATTACTTTGATAGTAGGAGATTTTTTATCTATCCATGTTGATATTGAAACATTTTTTCTTTGAAGGGAGTTTGAATATGATGAAGCCATTTAAATGGTACGGGATTGAAATAAAATTTTCAATAATTAATTGATTGATTTTATATTCAATACTCCTTTATGATTTCTATTATTTATTTGTTTAGAATACTTGAATTCAATTAATATAGGTACAAATTTTTCAAAAAAAAATTATATCATGCATCATGTTATAACTAATTTTATAGTACTTTTGGATATACGAATAATGAAAAAAAAATGATATAATGATACAAGAAAAACTTTTTTAATTCATATACTGTCATACTCATAATATGTGAACCAATATTCATTAGGTACACTCTATGTTTTTGGTATACCCCCTTTATAAAATTTTATATGATCTGGTGTTATCCCATATTTATAAATTATACTCTCTACATATAGAGAATTTACATTTTCATCTAGGATATAGGGTTGATTAAATGGAGTAACTAAAGATAGGTCATTGACTGACCGTATGGTGTCACAGTTAACATCAATAGAGTATTTTATGGTAACCACTGTTGGTATGTATTGTTAATGTGTGAAAAAGGTTATTACATATTTATAATAATTGTTGAATATAATTCTTAAATATTTTTAGAGAATAATATAGATGAAATTATAAATTAATGCATTGGATTTTTATAAGATGAAAAAAATTAAATTAGTTTCAAAATTTTACATGTACAAGGTTCCAACAGATTATTCTAGAGACTTATATGTGCTTATCTTAGGGTGATCATAATGTTATAATATGTATATTACCATCACATATCGTTATTATAGTCACATTACCATAAATTATAGGAATGAAATTTTTAATAAAAAGGACAAAGTATGTAAAAATAAATATTTAAATTTTATTTTATCTAATATTATAATCAAATGTAAGACTATTATATATGAATATCAAATATTTTGATGCATTTTAATTTTTCAGATCATAAATAAGTTGTGTTCAATGGATATTGAAAATTTTATGGGAAAACATAAAGTATTTTAAGTATAGGATATGGTGTGTCTTCAATTAAAACTAACTATACCTCCATAAAATGTCTGAAAATTTACCTGAAGGAATTCCATTGAATTAATGGTTGTCAGTTGTGGATATTATTCATTCTGATTCAAGTAAGATACTTGACACTATATTAGTATAGTGATATTTATTTATTAAAATTAAAATATTAATTAATATTAAATTTTTTTAAGAATATTCTAAAAACTCATCAAGAAGAGAGAATCAAGTCATCCCATACACAGATACTTCAAGAAGTTTTTCAAGGAGAAGAATTAACAATAAAATCACTTAGAAATTTTTAAATTTAATTTTTTTTATAAAAAGGATGATAACTTTTCCAAATGTAAAAGTATCTATTACTAATAAAAAAAATTTATAAGGCACTAAAGTATGGTAATTTATGAAAAAAATCCCTCTAAAAAGGGGTGAAAGTTCATCAGGTTAGTAGTTGGAGAAAGTGACGTCATCAAAACTCACCCCTTTGTTTGAAAATTCATCAACCAAGAAACCAAATTCCTTTGAAAGATATTTCCCCTTCCAATAAACCAAATTCCTTTTAATATGACCTATAATATGATAGAAATTTAAATCTACGGTCTTATCCTAGAACATGGGAAATCCAAGATAGGTAAAAGGAAAACCCATTTCATGATGGACTATTCATTGATGATGAGAATCATCCAATTAGCTGATATATGATTTCAAAAATGTCCGAAGGACTTGTTCCATCTAACCTCTTGACCCAACATTGTTTCATAATGATGAAGCTCATCATTGATATTATTTAAATTCTTATTATCTCCATGAGTGAATAGAATGAGATAATATATATAAAATAAATGGGAGAGACCAAGAAGACCTCTGGATACTCTAATTGGCATCATATTTCCACTTTTAACCATGTTTAGTATAATCCAACTTAGATAATCCTATTCAATAGAAAAGATTATGGATAAATGGGGTTACCTTTTCTCACTCATCCTAAGAAAGTGAAATATCCCTATATATATCCATTAATCAGAATTAATATATAATATAATCTCAAAATAATTTTATCCCATTTATTGAACATGACATCAAACCCAAATTTTTCTAACACTTTGGAAATATAAGCCCAATCCATGTTGTCAAAGGACTTTCTAACTCCATGATTTACAGAAATATTTCTACCTATAATAAACATTATAATTATATTTACACATTATGAAAAATTTATGTGAAGACTCGGATGGTCCTCCCTGTAATGAATCCAAATTTATTCTAGGATACAATCTTGTTAGATATTATTTCAAGTCTATTAGTGATAAATATCCCAATTATTTTGTAAATAGTGTTAAAAAATGAAATATGCAAGAAAAATATGTATTTTATTAAAATTTTAAACATTAGGAATATGATAAATGAATTATACATTGATGCCCTGGGAAAATGGAACCCCTTTAAATAAATGATGAACTAATCTACAGACATCATGATGAATGGTTTCCCATAATAATTGGGTATAATAGTTAGTGAATTAATCTATACCTTGGGATTAGTAACATCCCGACCTAGTTCCACTAAACTAACTCCCTGATCTCATTTCCCACAAGGCCTCGAGCACACCTCCTCTAGAGTGAGTGTTTAAATTTGGTGTTGCTGGGATAAAATACCATCAAATCATAGTAACAACAGTGTAAATAACTATATATCATCCACATTAGTAATAAACTATGTGTGGAAGAAATAAATAATTGAAATGAATCATGCTGTAATAATAAATGAAATTTTATAAATTCCGGAACAAACATGCCATATATACAACATTCAACACCCATTGAGTTGATCACTTATACAAGAGTATATAAAGGAAACTGAAATTAATGTATAGGTATCTACTACTAAATTATATCCAGAGCACATACATGCACTCCATGAGACTACTGAGATACTCTAGCTAGATCAAAATATTCCACATGAGTGGTTCCACTCAGTCATGTGTCTCTGGGCCTTAGCATATCAATCATGAAATGAGTGCTCAACCTAAAAATTAGGCATAAGTTCTGCACACCCAATGACGTGGACATATAGTTGTGGTAAATAATCTCTATATTCCACCCCAATGATGAACCTATAAATCCATTATAAGAAGTGAATGCTCCTGAAATATTCTCAATATATCCAAGAAAGAAATGAAATGATAAATGAAATATAGCAAGTGAAACCATAGATAATCACAAGGTTTGTGATCTCAGCCCAATGGGAAAAGAGCCATCATATATATATATATATATATATATATATATATTTGTATATATATTTTCCCAAAAATATATATTGTGAGAAAAATAACATTAATAAATAGTATTCGATCTTATGGTTCGTAATACATATTTACTTCACATCAAATAAAAAGGGAATTGATATAGATTTCATACCACTCATGTCATGTATAATTAATTCAATTAATGGTTCTATAATTCTGATCAACAATACTTGCTTCATAAAGTTCCATAAATTTCTCTATGTAAGCTACATCACTAAAGGGGGATAAATTTCCTCTCCCTTGGGTTCACATATACTTCCATCCAATCACTATAATGAAGATTTTTTTCTATCAAAGGACAATCCTATAAATGGTATTTTAGGTGAAAATCATGATAATCAATCCATGTAAATCCAGTCTGATTTTTGAGCCCTAGGTCCTAGTTCGTAGGTGGTCCTAACATTGGAGTTTGAATATACCCAAAGGGGATGACCCTTAGGTGATATGTAAGGAATTCTATATGGATCCAAGTACATGCTCGATATCCATTCATATAAATGGATCATCATCCCCATCCTTTGGAAGTACCTTTGGTAGATGTACTAATAGTGCACCCAAATGAACCTTGGGAGTATCCTAGGACTCGCTCGAGAGACATTAATCATCCTCGAGGGAATCAACAACGTAGAGTTCCATTTCCAACACCACAATCAAGTAATTGATATGGGATATTTTAATAATACCCATTTATCAAGAGGTCATAATCATCTATGAGTATATGACACATAAAGGGTGAGGAGAACCATGTCTACCACCCTATTCAAGTAATCAATTAGGGGGAGCATAATCATCCCAATCGCTCTAGTATCATATTAAAATGGGAATCCATTCACGAAAATGATAAAAAATGGATTCCATGATCGAATATCATAATCATGAGACACCATGTCCAAATATCATAATCAATAAGGATCAAAATCTAGATCCTAGTAAGTACAGTTGAGTATCACAATAATAATATAATAATCCAATAAAAGGCTCGAAAGATGAATACCAGGAAACACATATGTGAATCTCATTAAAAATTTAATATGGATCCTATGAAGTATTTATTTTAATACTAAAGATAAATTTCACATCACACCATGATTATTGGTCACAAACTAGGAATCACATCTAATAATAATTACTCTTTCAGTAGTAATCAAGTGAATGAATAAATAAAGATCGAGGGTGGTTGAATGCCGAAACCCACCACTAATAAAATATACTCTCTATATTAAAATTTTTACTTGGGTTATATAGTGACACATGCTACCCTCCATACCCAAACCTAGTGTAATATCTCAGGTTCATCAAATCATCGGGGAACCCATGGGTTCCCTCATGTCAAAACACTAGAGAGGCATCCTACTTGGGTTCCTCAAGGTCAAGAAAAAATTGATGTAATCCTAATCTAGATACTCAATAGTTAATGTAAAAGAATAATCCAATATGGGGTACTCTTATGGTATATAAACATATGCATCCTACATAGGATCCTTAGAATGGTAAAAATTGAGAGGTGTCCTACATGGGACCCTTAATAATAGATTATGTAGGCAGGGGAATCCTACACGGCATCCTTGGAAAGAGTAACATGTAGATGGATCCTACAAGGGATTAAAATAGTTAAGCATGTATGTAATTTAATACCATAGGGGACCCTCAATAATAGTAATAGGATAAATTAATTCAACATGAGATCCTTTAGGAAGAAACATAAGTAGTGGCATCCTACATGGGATACTTAGAAACAACTAACCTCCCAAACTTCTGGGCGAGAAGGGAACATCTCATAAGGGATACATCATTAAGGGTAATTGTAAAAAAATATATATATTGAATATGGGACATATAATAAAAAATCCTCACTCTCATAAGAAAAATGGATTCTATTACCATAGGAAGGACCTCTTTGTTTATGAAAAAGGATGAAACACCACCTAAGATTCCTTAAATTACCTTAAGGGATTGACCATCACGATCTATGCAGAAAGATACTAAAAATGGATTATTTATGTATCCAATTACTACCCAAGTGATTAAATATATAAAAAAATACATAAGAATTATATCAATGGTAAGTACATAGAGTGTATACCTAAGACACAGGGTGTTCTTCCAACACTCCACCTAGGAATGTACTTCAGCCGAACATGGAATGTAAAATACAATGTATATAGTGTGTAATATATATACAAAGTTTATACCATAAATATGGTATTGGACTATATAACATACATGGATTGTACATATATTTAATTTGGTCATGTATCTCTACACAATGGGTGACCCCCAAGGGTTTTAGCCATGTACTCTACATGGAATTTTTCCATTGCATGACCTGTCTTGCTGAGTTATCAACAACACAGATGAGTCCCATTACATGGTTTTTATACCCCATAGATGACATGTACTTATAAAAATATTATCTTCCACAAATTTTAATAACACATGGTGTGTGTTCTTGAACTACGCGATGTGTGATCGGGTTTTCTGAACGGGAAACCCCTCAAATCGTAGGAAGCACCCAATTTCTCCTCAAAAGATATAGGTCTACCAAAATGGGGTTATAATGATTCAGAATAGGAATTTAAAACATGAAAATGGTAAATCTATAAGGATTTATGAAAATATTGAACAATGAATAATTTTGGGTAGAATTTGTCAAAGCTTCGGTCATATCCATGTTTCACGGCTATCGCGCGGCAATTCGTCTCCTGTGGAGCTTTGCAGTAGTACCTCCCTTCCCCTCTCTCATGTTCTATCTCCCACTCTCTATATTTTATCTCAATCAAAAGTAGTATTATTCCAAAAATGGAATGTAAAAGAGTCTAGTGAATCAAAATAAAAGAAAATAACAAAAATAAAGAAAATAAAATAAAAATAAATAGGTGTCTGGCCCGACCCTAGTGTTAGACATGATTTTGTGCTCCGCCTAGGAAAAACTAGCATTTCTAGACTCAAGGGGAGATCTAGAATCTCAATACGATGCTATTTTAAAAATATATTTCCAATATAATATGCATATATAAATTTATATTTTTTAATTAAATATTAATTATTAAATATTCTACTAAAATTAAAAAGGTTTGGAATTCCAAAAAAACTCTTATACTATGGTAAACACCCTATTTTGAGACCAATTATGTGGTTATAAAAATTATGTGAGATCATATTCAAGGGGAAAATGAAAATGGTAACCCTTTTAGATATCTAAAAAATCAAATTTCTACTCAAAACAAAGTCTAGAGAAACCTGGGTCCTTACAACCTCCCAACCATAAACTTTCTCATCCTTGGGACGCCTTGGCAGTAAAACTAGAATCCTTTCTATCATCCCAATATTATATGAAACTATTCTATCTTTAATATCCATTGACCAATATCTTAGTGTCTACTACTTTCTCCCACATAGGAGATGCTTAATTACTACTGATCTAGTACTCCCCATCATAGGGGTACCCTCATTCTCATCTCATAACCAATATCTAAGCTATAAAGACCAAAAAACAGAATTTTAGCTAATGAAAAGGGTCACCAATTTCAAATATCTAATGGTGTACTACCCACTATAAATCTTATCTTAGAATAGACCTTGATAAAAACCCCAATAGGTTCCTTCATAAAACAAAGATAGATGTTTAACATAAAATAATTTCGGTGTAGACTCGACTCTCTCATAGCATGCTCCAGATGATGTCAATATAGAGCATGATAATATATAACTAATAATAAAAAAATATTATATCAAATTTCTTCTATATATCTCTCAAACCATTCTCACATCAAGAAAGATTTACATTCCTTTAAACAACCCTATACATGTGTCTACCACCTCTCGACAGACAATTTATTCTTGATGTATCATTTTCCATGGATGGAAAATCATAATTTAATCATAAATTTTAGGAAACATTCCCATGGAATGATTTGAAAACATCGATCTATGGCTCACATACTACCACCCAGTGATTCACAATTTAAACAGTACCATGCATAACTGGATTGTACCTTTATCACCATACTCATCCTCCAATAAGTAATCTGCTATTAAAACCATGACAACCATGCGACACGGAATGTTAGTCCAAGAAATCTATAATATCCATTAAAACACATCCTCAAAAATGACAATCTCATATATGCCACAATTTATTAAATGAACTCTCATAATGTGGTGTTGTTCCAGTCACATGTATCTACCCATGATATGACTACATTAGCAACAAAAAACAATGGAAAAAAGGTCCAAGCTCCTGAGTAGTCCTACTTACTAAATCCAATGATGAAACAGAAGAACCCTAAGTTCTTTTTCAAAATAAAAACTCATCAATATTTCAAATTAATAAACATGATCACTAACCAATCATTATTCTCAAATGAGTATATAACCTAGATCACATTCTAGTAAGGAATTCACTAGCCAAAGTCAAATCTACTCGTAGGTTTCCCTTGAAGAAAACAAAATTTCATCTTATAAGGGTATGTGTAAAAATTATGGGCCTCTAGGTCTCCCACCTGGCCCTACATATCATTTCGCAAAGTGGGTCACTAGGTATAACCACCTATCCCAAAAGTCAGACCACACTAAATAAGGTAAAGATTAAACTGAACAACGATGGTCAAAACTATCTAGGATCAGCCTACTACGGCCCAGATCCTCTCCAAGAATCATCATAAGCAAATTCTCACTTGGGGTCATGATGCCAATGTACAAAAGATATTTTTTAAACACTGACTGGGTATCCTTATATGGTAATATTCCTCAAGGTCCAGTTCAGGGGAAAATCGTGGTTCAGTGGTATACTCCTTGATCTCACCAGACAACCTCATGAAAAGGTCCGTTAAGTAGAATTTCATTCCAATATATACAAGAAAAACTATATAGATTATTTTTAAATCATTAAATAAATGAACCTGAGAAACAACACCCTATAAGGGGTTCAATACATGGTCATCGTGTGCCCTATCGACTTACAGGGGATGTTTCACCTATCATACTTGAGGACTAAGTCATCAGCCTCAACACCAAATGCCTCACTATAAGTTCACATAGCCTTCCATTAGAAGGAAATATATACATATATATATGAAATTCAACCCAACTCGGTAGAATGACACCATAATCCTATATAAGAAAAACACCATTTAGTTTTTAGTTGACAAGTTAATGTTTTTCCCCTTTCGTCAATAATAATCACACACTACCATTCCTATAACATGTGAATCATATGTGAAAAATATAATGAATGAGAAGGATTTTCCTTTTCCATTCAAGAGTCAAAATCTAGCATTGGACTCTTTTCTAGGACCAAGAGTGAATAATCTATCAATGGCCTCTCACCAATGGGTCGAGAGCCATGGAACTATAATAAATCAAAAAAAATCCACAAAATAGGTGTATCACTCGAAGGGAAAATCATATACCACTATTAAATCACATATAAAGAACATAAATCCCATATACCTGGAATCCACGACTTCTTACCATAAAAAATTTTCTCGATGCATCATGGTGATATCCATCATGGGTTCTGACCCATTTTTAATACACTTTTCAAATATATCCCAAATAGTAAATCAAAAGGAATGGAACACCTCAAATGCCAATTTGTAACATCCTAGCCCGGTTTCCACTAAAATGGTTCCCCAAGATGGTTCACTAAAAGGACTCAAGTGCACATATCTATACACTAGAGTCTTTCAACTAGAATTGAGGGTCTAAAGGTGGTTGGTGGGGAGAAAATACTATCATACCAGAGTAAGAACAATGAAAATAATTATGCTTCATCCATGTAAATAATAAAAATAATGAGGAATAAAAATATATATGAAATAAAGCATTGGGTAATAATAAATTAAAAAAAAATAAAATCTAGAAAATATATTCCATACATACCACACTAATCACCCATTGGGATGATCGTATATACCAGAGAACATAAAGGAAAAATAAATAAAAGTATAGGGATCTACTACTAACTCTAAGCTTGAGTAGTTACCCAGTCATCATGACATAGCCAAGCTACTCCAACCTAATCTAAATAATCTACAAGAGTGTCTCCACTTGATCATTCAACCCTGGGCCTCATCCAATCCATCATGAAATCAATGTTAAACATGAAAAGCATAAAAAATGTCTGCATTAACATTGATATGTGTAGATAGGGGAGAGATATAATCTAATTAGGCCACACTAATGATGACCCTATAAATATTCAATCTTAAGTTAATGATCATGAAATATGCTTAGCCTAGCCGAGACACAACTTAAATGATAAATCAAATATATCAAGTGAAACTATTGTTGATCCCTTGGTATATGATCTCAGACAACTGGGAAAGGTGGCATCATTTATATATATATATATATATATGTGTGTGTGTGTGTGTGTGTATTCATATATATATATATATACACATAAATATTTACATACATGAGAAAGGTGAAAAATATAATAAATCAACAGTTGATCTTTGAGTCCATAATCCCGATCACGTGAACATACTATAAAAAGGGAATTGAGTTAGTTTTCATACCACTCAAGTAATTTATAATTAATTTAGTACCATGGGTTTTAATCATGATCAATAATAACTACATTAGAAATAACTTGAAATGTATCTAAGAAATCTACATCACCATAACATGATACATTTTCTAGCCAAGGGTTCACCTATTCTCACCTCTAATTAGTATAATGAGAAATATCATATACAGATAGACAATTATGTTAATCTTCTTTGATATGGACATCATTCCATTCAATCCATGTAAATAAAGTCTGTTGTCAGAGTCCTAGGAATCATTCTATAGGTTTTCTTGATAATGGAGATCATATAGACCCAACGGGGCTGACTCGTAGGAGATCTATAAGGAATTGTTTTCATATACATGTACATTCTCGGTATCTAATCATTTAAATGGATAATCATACCCATCCTTAGGAATCATATCTAGACAATGTAGTAATGGTGCATCCACCTAACCCTAGAAAGAATCCTAAGCATCACTCCAGAGAGTGTAATCATCCTCGAGTGCATCAAAGATGTGGAGCTCCATGTCCAAAACCATAATAAAGTAATCGATCAGGGAGATCATAATAATCCCTATCACTCAAGAGAGTGTAATCATCTATGAGTATATGTCACATCAATGGTGAGGAGCGACATGTCCACCACTGTGATCAAGTAATTGATCAAGGAGAGTGTAATCATCCTCATCGCTCCAGTATCACAGTAAAAATGGATTCCATGTTAGATCATCATAATTTAGGGACACCATGGCCAACTATCATAATCAAGGGATTACATTCCTGGATATCATAATCAATAAGTCTCAAAATTTGGATCCCATGAAGAAAATTTGAGTGTCCCAATAAAAATATAATAATCAAATAAAAGTATCAGGAGAAATATCTATGGAAACACAATAGGGAATACCAATAAATGAATAAGTCAGATCCATGGAAGTACAACTTGGAATCCTAATGATAAATTTCACATTAAATCTACCTCATTGGCCAAAAACTAGGATGAACCACTATTAATTATCTCATCATCAATAGTAATAAAGTGAAGAAATAAATAAAGAGTGGGGTGGATGAAATCTTAATCCTACCTCTACTATCTTAGTTTCTTTGTATTAAATGTTCACCATAAGTTTTAATGTGACACCCACTACCCTTTCTACCTAAAACCCACATTCCAAATTAGGGTTGTACAGAAATCAAGGTACCCATGGTGTCCTTCATGTCAAAACACTGGAGATGCATCCTACTTGGGTTCCTTGAGGTCTACACATAACCAAAGAAATCCAACTTAGGATCCTTACTAGTGAAGGAAAAGGAGGAATCCAACTTGGGATCCTCTAATGGTATGTAAACAGATAAATCCTTCATAAAATCCTTGGACGTTTACATAGGAAGAGGAATCCTATATGGGCCCATTAATTATAGTGTATGTAGGATGAGGCATCCTACATGGGAGCATCATAAAGAGTAACATGTAGAGTGATCATATAAGGGATTAACATAGGTTATAATTTAAGTGAAATAATCCCACCAGGGACCCTCAGTAGTAGTAAGAATATAAAGGAGTCCTAAATGATATTCTCTAGTTTGAAACATAAGTAGTGTCATCCTATAGTGGATCCTCTGAAACAACTAACTGCATGGACTCCTGAAACAAATGGGCACATCTCATATGGGAGAAATCCTAAATGGGACATCTATGAAATAATTTTTAAAGATGGATAGATCATGGACCATCTTATATTAAGGTCTCGCTCTCAAGATACAACTGGTTGCAATTACTTGAGGAAGAACCTATCCCTTTGAAAAAAAATACTGAAACTCCACGTAATAGTCTTTATATTATATCATGGGTTTCACCATCATGATCTGTGTGGAAAGATAATAAAAATTGGTTAATCATGTGTCCAATTAAAACTATGTGGTGTGAAGATATGAACATCCCTAAAAAGGATAACAAGGGGGTTATGAGATGGATATATATAGTACATTCCAAGTCTTCCCATCACTCCACTTGGGTGTGTACTTTAGCTAGACCTGGTGTGTAAAAACCTATGTATATGTCTTTTAATATATTTAAATGAATTTTAACCTATATAAAGTACCTACCTATGTTCTTCACATGTCATGGAAATGTATTTTATGTGTTCGTCTATCCTTATATGGTTTGCAACCCAAATGGGGTCTGGTTGTGTACTCTACATGGCCATGTTCCCTTACACATGATATCTGGACAGATACTCAGCTACATAGAAAAGTCCCAATAAATAGATTCTATACCACAAACATAGAATTTACTTCTAAAAATATCACCTTCCCCTTATAGTAAAAATACATGTAGTTTGTTCCAAAACTATATGCCATGTGGTTAGGATTTCTGAACTAGAAACCCCTCAAATCTACCAAAACACTTGTTTTCTCCTCAAAATAGTTATATCAATTCACAAGGGGTAATAATTAGTGATAATAGGTTTTTAAAACATTAAAATAGTAAATATGCTAGTATTATGTAAAAACATAAAAATATCCTACCTTTGGGTGGAATCTGCTGAAGCTTTCGACTTATTCGTGTTCTGCAATTGCTGCACAAAGATCCAGATCTGCCTGAGCATTGTGTGGTACCTACATTACTATATATATATATATTCCTCTCCATCTTTGATCATGGTCACATCAAGTAGGATTCCCATAGGGGATTGTGTCAGAAGATACGTAAGGAAAAGAAAAGAAAATAATGAAAAGGAAAATGTAGTCTCGGTCGGCCCCTACTCCAAACACGAGTTTATAAAATACTTTGAAAAAATTCCCAATTTCAGACTGAAAAATAGATATATAATATCAATATAATTATTTATTCAAAGGATATATCCAAATAACCCTATTCTAATAAATTATTATTTAATTAAGTAAATATTAAATACTAATTATCCCACTAAAATTGGAACAGTTCAGAATTCCACCAAACTCATTTCCAAGGTTGATACAATATTTTGGAACCAACAAAGTCATAATAAATATTATATGAGATTATGTTATTGGTTAAAATGACCACTTTACTCCTTACTTGCATTATAAGATAAAAATTCAATTTTCTATTCAAAATTACAGTCCATTAAAATACAGGTCATTATATGAACCTCCAACATCCAGGTCAATGATTTCCTCTTTTATCTTAAATTCCATATGTATTATTGTAAGAATCAAAACGTCATCAGGAAGAACTTTCATAGGGATGATACTTTACAAAAATTAATAATCAGTGGCAGGGCCATTAAATAGATTCATGTAGTATTATATGATATGTTCATCAAGGGCTTATGTAGTCTCAATGAACTGCTCATCATCCTTTGTCAGGGACATGGGTTTACAAGACTTTAAATCCTCATCAACGTAATTTCATAATTTGAAGTATCAATCCCCATAATTGATCCATTTGGAATATAAGGTTTCTCTCTATATGTTATCTTTGAGAGTTAGGAGGTTGGTAAGATCCTGAGAGACATTCACAGCATGTTTAATATCATAAGAGAAGTCTTGACAAGTGTTACCTTATTAGATCATTTGGAAGTATACTTTGGCTTCATCATAAGTAATTAAATTGTTATAGATGTTAAATTTTTTCATTAATGATATAGGGGAAGCATATTTTTCATGTTGTTTAATGAACCAAGTTTTTGTTTGATGTGCACAAAAAGATGCTATATATTACAAAAATGATCCTATTGTTAATATTGGGGTAAAAGATTCTAAAATATATTCACCTTTTTTAAAGGATTATATTTATTTTATTTTTTAATTTATACAAAAATAAATAGGAAATATATTTAAATACCTCATATTCAACCTCATTCTCCGATAATAATTTTTTTTCTCATGATTGTTTAATGATCATGTCGGTCATGTTTGTGGGTTCAGTATTGGACCCTCCCCCTCTTGAGACATTCAGAGGAGATCCTCTTCATTCACTATTATACATCCTCTTGTGGGTCTGAGTGATGTTAATATTATCAGTCAATTATAATAAAAAATGAATATTGTGATTCTTGATAATATGATTTGGATGAAATATTCATGATGGATAACTTGGGATGAGAAATTTATAGTGATGTGTAATGTGGTTGATACTCTATTTTAGGGAACTATTGGGTTCGTTTATATAGAAATTTCATCCTTGATATGATTGGTGATAAATATATTAAATATATTTTAATATGCTAATATTATTATGATAATTTTTTGTTTTAAAAAATTGTAATATCCATTTAAATCTAATTCTTATTATGAATTTCATTTAATGTATACATTGGATGCACTATAGGGTCTTAGCTGATAGAAAAATTGAAAGTGTTTTTTATTTGGGGATAGCCAACCCAATATAGGGGAGTACAATTAATTTTTGAATCATCTATTCATATGCATTATATTAATTATTATACCATATAAATTCTACCTTTTTAGTATTTGAATGAAAAAAATATTCTATGTTTAAATATAGTGTAATTTAATGTCGATAATTATTTTCTCCAATTTGTTTGGTTTGTTTGAATTTTGAAAATATTTAATTCTCTACATTATTTATATATTTTTATATTAAATTTCATATAGTTTTATATTAATCTACCCCTGATTTTTAGTTTATTTTTTGGTGTGTATCGTTGGATTAAACAATACCTGAATTAAAAAAACATCACTATATAATTTGTGGTAATTTTCACCATAGTTTCATACTACTAATACAGAGATAATTAATTAATATTACTTATATAAAGTTATAACTTCCATAAAATTAAAAAAATGAAAAAAATCCACTAAATTTATAAATAATAGTAGATTTTTAACCAACACATTAATATAGTAGCAGTTTTGAAACTACCCCCAAGTAGGGATTCATAATGGTTGTAAACAAAAAAACCAATGAAAATTAATATTTGAATCAATAAAATGTGGTTTTAGAAAATTCCATGAATCAATTATCTTTGTTATAAGTCATTTTTTAATTAAAAATTAAGTCATAGATAGAAGATAATTTCATTATAGTGTAAATGGTTAGTATTTTGAAGCCACCTGAGATCATTTAAAGGGTGTTTTGTCCTTTTAAATAATTGTCCAATAAAATTTGTGATAAATTACCCTAAAAATGAAGGACATTTATTTATTTTTTATAATATAGAATATAACATTGAGTTCATTTGGATCATTTTCACTCCAAAGGAAATGAAATTTATAATATAAGTTTTATTTTCAAGTGTCTATGTGAGAATTCTAGAAAATTTTCTGATAAATATGATAAAAAATGAGTTTTATAATAAACCCCTTAGGCTATGAGAATATCTATAATTATCCTTTTAAACTTATGATTCATTTTTATTTGATGTTCCTATGATATATTTAGGTTATTGGTTTTCAAAATTTCCATGTATATTCCTTTTATATGAGGTTTGTTACCATTTAATATGTTTTTCCCCAATATATCTTCCCGGAATATGATGTATAAATGGTTTATCCATGATATTGCCTCCTGGATTAATTACGATATAGTAATATAATGTTTTGATATTCATATATACTAGTTTCCATGGTATTTTATTTGATTAATTATTATCATAATTTTATTTACCTTGTGAGAGTTAAGAGTTTGTAGAGGAAGATGATTTAGATAGTATAGTGATGATTTCTGACCGTAGTCCAATTATGAGGATAATATTATGTGTGTAATAGAATATTATAATTTTTATGTTTTTATGTGATGGTTGTACCATTTTCTATGTAAAAAAACTTTGATAGATTTTCTTATATGTGGACCAACATCCAATAAGAGAGCGGAGTAATGTAAGAACCCTTGTTTTTAGAAATGGGCCAAAACCCGGCCCTGTTTAAACTTTTGACTGGTTTTTTAGTTGTCTGGAAAATCTGGGCAGTTTCTGGAAATTTCCAAACTACACGCTGTGTACTTTAATTACACGTCGTGTATGAGTTACCCGAGTGACCGGCCATGTGCTCGCCGAGTACATGCCGTGTGAAGACCGTGTAGAACTTTCCTACTACATGGCGTGTATTTATAGACACACCATGTATCCCTTACCCGTGTTAGGCCAGGTACATTTCGTGTGGTGCCCAGGTGTAAATTTCCATCTACACGGCTTGTAGCCTTCCATGACACGTCATGTACCCTTGTCGCGTGTAGCGGCTGAGACCCTGGTCGTGTGTTGACCGTGTGCACAGTCTAGGTCGTGTGCTGGACTCCGCTTAAGTCGGAGTATGGAAACACATATACACGGCGTGTAATTTGTAAATACACATTGTGTAATTTTTTTTATTTGATCGATTGAGGCGTCTTCGCGCCTCATTCCCAGATTTCCCTTCTTCTTTCCCTTTGGACGAACAGTTTGTCCGAGAACTCCCGAAAAACGTAAACCCTTCCAGAATCTCTGTACGACCTCTGTTCTTTAATCCGTCAGTGGCAGCGAGACTGCATCAGAAAGGCTAACCCCACGCACCCTTCTTCTTCCTTGATTACACAACTGTATCTTCGCAGATTCCATTGGAATGGAATTACTGGATTTGACAGAAACGCAGATCTACCGCGATTCAGTCCGATTTAGAGGCTGAAATCAAAGGAGTGTCATCGTAAGAGTACGAGGTGGGTGGTTCATACCTTCTTTCATGTTTTCATAGACAATTTTGGGTTTCGACCTTCAGGCGCGACAGCGGGTGTTGAGTGAGACCCTGTTTATTTGTTTTTATTTAATTATCTGCATTATGGAATGTCTATGGGTATTCCCTAACCCTATTGCGAGTGAGCGAGACTGGGTTAGAGGTTGTTGCTCGTTTGGGGCAATTCGGCAGGGCTGCCGAAATGCATGTGAATTGGACCATTGTTTAAACTGTTATGTTTATAATTTTTGTTGAATGTATTGAGTTAAACTGTTTAGTTTAATTGTTAAATCATGAATGAGTTAGGTGCTGGTATGGTATAGCACAGTTTAGTGCAATTTGACTGTTTACTAATTGCATGTTTAAAGTGATGCTTCCAAGTATGAATATGCAATGTGTGATATTTCCTGTGTTGAACTGCTTGTTGTGTTGGGCGTGGACCGGATATATTGTTGAGTGATGGGGATCACAGGTTGGGGCTTTGTCTCGGGATACTTTGGGTGGTTGCTACCATGGGATTGGGTGTCATGGATGTCGGTTGAGGCAGTTGGACTGTCAGGTTGGGCTTTGGCCTGGGATACTTGGATGGCGAGGACATCTGACTTGAGCGACGGGTTCGCAGGTACACGAGGTGTCAGAGGTGTTGTGGCTTGGGACATACTGAGGTGATTACCGCTCACCGGGTACTTTTGAGTAGTGTGCACACAGATAGACTCTGAGATGAGGTGGTATGACCACTCGCTGTGTAGAGGCCCCCGATAGTTGCGGTTAGGTATTTTTGGTTTGGGGGAACTTTCCATAGGAAGCCACGTGGGAGGTGAGGAGCCTTCAGGAGACAGCTTTGAGGCACTCAGGTTGGGGGCAGAGGCTCCCCGTGATTTGAGGGCAGACATCGTTGTCCCTCCGGATATCTTTTGAGGAAAGGTATCGACGTTCCTACGGATGTTGTGCCATGGGTAGGATGAGCTTCCGAGCCGGGTTACGACGATTGGGCGTGCCTTCGGGATGTCGGTACTTGAGACACATGGTGTCAGGTGGCATGTGGTACCGGGCTACAGATCAGACTTTCCGGCGTTGGCTGAAGTAGGTGACACTTGCTGGTGGCTGTTGAGCACCAGTGAAGTCTTTTTTTACTTTTGGGAATTGCATTGTTTACTTTTTTTCTTATATGATCATGTCTGCCTAGACACTTATATTAGGTACGCACCTCTGGGTAGTATCCTACAAAGACTTTTCTCACACCCTACACGGGCACTTCGGGAAACGTATAGACTTTATGAAATTGCGTGTAGGTAAAGGGTCAGCCTCAGGGGCTGGACTTTAGTGCTGTTGACTTGGAGACTGGCACGGACCCTGAGGTCGTGTCGTGTTGGAGTTACTTGTTTAGTATTCTTTTCTTGCATCAGCATGTCTACTTTATATTGTAGCTACAGCTGGTTAGCCATTGGCTCCGTGATATATATATATATATATATATATATATATTGATTTTTATGACTTATTTGGATGCATGCATGGTTGTATTAGCAGTTATTGGAGTTGATTGTTGGCATGAAATTCTGTTTACTTTCTGCTACTGTTCTTTTTATATTTCTTCCGCTGTTTATTTTTATTGAATGTGCTTCCGCTATACGGTTCTGGTTTGAGTCTACTGAGACATTTATTTCCGCTACATATTTAGTATTCTACTCAGACCGGTACCATTTTATTCCTCTGGGAGGGTATAGCCGCCCCAATATACCTATCAGACCCTTGCTTCTAGTCAGAAGCCTTTAGCGTTCAGGGGAGGTGCACCTATGGTAGTGACACCCGACCCGTTCGGCACTATTCGGGTGGCTGGCCGGGTCCGGGTCGTTACAAAGTGGTATCAAAGGAGGTTCTTGACAAGGATTTAGTAGCATTGCTTTGATGGATACTAATGAGTTGAGACTTCTCTTTTTATTTTTTGATGGTCTTACTATTTGGGATATGGTAGACTAGATTTATGTTGTTCTTGGAACTGGATTTTTGAACTTGTGATTGGGTGCCTGTAGCCCCATGTACGAGGGATGGATTGAGTTGTTGGGGGTGGGAATTGTTGTTTTCTTTTTTCTCAGATTACAGTTTCTATTATTTCCACCTCGGTGGCTCACTTGTTGTGTGATTTTACTGATTATGACATGAAAACCTTGGCCATTATGGCAAGGCTTAATTGTTGGATTTTGATAGGCACAGTTTAGGGTATTTCAATTTCATAACTGCACGTATGCTTTGTGAAGGGATAATACCATGTGAAAAAAATCAATTTCCATGCTATGTATGCTCTGATGTGTGGATAGGTAAATCTCCTGATAGAATTGCTTGTTTATTGCAATGGGTATGCCATGCTTTATATTTTGTAGAATTTCATGTGCAGGATATTTGGGTCTGGCTCTTATGAGAGCAGGCAGGTACTATGAGTGAGGAAGTGTAACTGTCAGGATTGGGCGACTCGGTCGTCAGGATTGAGGCAACGTTGGTTGTCAGGACGGGCATGGCCCGAGGTACTAATGATACTTGGCTCTGTGGAGGGCAGGTAAGGATGCCATGAGGTCGGGATGTCGTGGGGCATGGGTTGCGGTGAGGGGAAGTAAGGGTAGTTGTTATGCACTTCCTTTTACTGTTTCCCTTATCTGTGTAGAATATATTGTTATATAGATTTATGTGGGTTGTCTGACCATTTATGGTATTCAGCAGGTTAATTCTTCATGGAACGATGAAGCGACAGGCAAGAGAGGATATGGTACCACAGGATCAGGTTCATAATCCGGTGTAGGTAGAGCATGAGCCGCAGGTACAGGCTCAGGGACAGGATCAGGTTCAGGATCCAGTGCCGGCAGGGCAGCAGCTGGGTTTGGCAGCGTTCAGACCGTGGCTTGACGAGCAGCTCCGAGCTATCCTAGTTCGTGTCTTGCACGGGATTGACAGAGTCGCGCAGGTTATAGAGCCATCTATGGCGTATCTGACATGGGAGTTCCAATCGCAGCACCCGTCGCTTTTTTAGGGTGAGGGTGGTCCACAGGCGGCAGAGAACTGGATAGAGAGTATGCATATGATCTTCGAGCAGCTCGAGATGCCTCCAGGGTGAAGGGTCAAACTGGAGACGTACATGCTGAGAGGACCGGTGAAACGTTGGTGGGATGTGCAGGTACAGGCTCGTAGGCACGAGGGACAGGCATGGAAGGACTTCGAGGATAGGTTATTTGAGCACTTTTATCCGGAGAAACTGAGGGCATAGAGAGCTCGGGAGTTCTTGAGTCTTAATCAGGGAGACATGTCCATCATGGATTACGCAGCTACATTCACATAGTTGTCCCGTTTTTCACCTGGTATGGTGAGCGATGATGCAGCTAGGTGAGGCGCTTCGAGGATGGCTTATGACACGCCATTCGGGTTCAGGTAAACATATTTAGGCTGGGTTCCTTCTCCGAGGCGGTGAACCAGGCGCTCATAGCCGAGGGAAACGGGAGAGAAAAATCTCGTTTTGGCAGGGGGGACAGCTTCAGGTGACGGTTTGGATAGCAGGAAGCGGGGGAGAGATGAGTTCCAGAAGGGTGGGCAGGCCAATGACTCAGCTAGACCACCTCGTGGCAGTTCAGCAGTGGTTTGCTTTCAGTGTGGATAGTTGGGACATGTTCGGTCTCAATTTGATAGGCCCCCAAAGGAGTTTCGGGCATGTGGATAGGTCGGGCATCATGAGAAGTTTTGCAGGAAGCCTTCTCAGACAGCCAGCAGACAAGGACCAGGACAGACTGTGGCATCAGGAGTTGGTTCAGGTTCGGTACTAGGAGAGGGTAGCTGAGGTTCAGCTACACGTGGAGGACGTGACAGGGACAGTAGGACCCAGCTGAGGGGTCTGTGGCTGGAGACTGGAGTAGTACCGCAGGGAGGACAGGCTTCAGGGAGTCGTGTGTCAGGTCAGGTGCAAGCCGTGGAGCTACCAGGGTTTGAGCAGGCTGGAGAGCCAACGACGGTGGCAGGTACACCACGGGTGTGGCCATGAGTTTCTTTACTTTCTTTTGGCATGGCTTCTTGAGGCATGTCTAGATGAGTGCACGGGCTACACATGATACTTGGGGACTGACTAGATGCTAGTTAGTGGGATTGGCATCATATCAGATGTGTTTTATATTTTATTTATATATTTGAGATGTGTGGCATCAGGATCATCAAGGATGCAGGTTACTTGAGGTGCTTTGGGCATCAGTGCATTGTGGATGTGGGTTACATGAGGTGCATGGCACCAGGTTTGAATTGAGCATCTATTAGATGCAGGACCTTAGGGACGCGGACGCCGATGCGGTGAGAGTTACGTTGGGTGTCGGAAGCGACATGTGAGCACCGAAGAGGTACAGGGGTGACGATGCGTCACGGGAGGACCATGGGTCCTGGAAATAGGTCGTTGGGCCTTGTTTGTTTATTTTGTTTCTTGATCTTTGTTCGGGTTGAGACCGAGTAGGCGATTCCTAAGGTGGGGATCCTTTTTTTAGAAATTTAGCTAGAACCTTGAGACCGGGGTAGTCTGGTTTCTTTAATAGGGATGGGCGTGTTCGGAGCCATCTCCTTGTTTCGTTTGTTAGCTCAGGGACGAGCTACATTAAGGTGGGGAGTTTGTAAGAACCTGACTATTTAGAAACGGGTCAAAACCCAGCCCTGTTTAAACTTTTGACTGGTTTTTGAGACGTCTGGAAAATCTGGGCAGTTTCTGGAAATTTCTAGACTACACGTCGTGTACTTTAAGTACATGTCGTGTATGAGTTACCTGAGTGACCAGATGTGTGCTCACCGAGTACATGTCGTGTGAAGACCGTGTAGAAATTTCCTAATACACGGCGTGTATTTATAGACATGTTGTGTGTCCCTTACCCGTTCGAGACCAGGTACATGTCGTGTGGTGCCGAGGTGTAAATTTCCATCTACACGGCGTGTAGCCTTCCTTGACACGCCGTGTACCCTTTCCCCATGTAGCGGTCGAGACCCTGGCCGTGTGTTGACTGTGTGCACGGTCCAGGCCGTGTGCTGGACTCCGCTTAAGTCGGATTACGGAAAAACATATACAAGGTGTGTACTTTTTAAATACATGTCGTGTACTTTTTTTATTTGATCGATCGAGGCGTCGTCGCGCCTCATTCTTATATTTCCCTTTTTCTTTCCCTTTGGATGAATAGTTCGTCAGAGAACTCTCGAAAAACTTAAACCCTTCTAGAATCTTCTTACGACCTCCGTTCTTCGATCCGTAAGTCGAAGCGGGACCGCATCGGAAAGGCTAACCTCGCGAAACCTTATTCGTCCTTGATTCCTCACCTATTTCTCCACAAATTCTGTCCGAACGGAATTTTTGTATTTGACGTAAATGTAGATCTACCGCGATTCAGTCCAATTCTGAGGATGAAATCAAAGGAGTATCATCGAACGAGTACGAGGTGGGTGGTGCATACCTTCTTTCGTGTTTTCATAGACAATTTGGGGTTGCAACCTTCGGACGTGACGGCGGGTGTTGAGCGAGACCCTGTTTATTTGTTTTTATTTAATTATCTGCATTATGGAATGCCTCTGGGTATTCCATAACCCTATTGCGATTGAGCGAGACCAGGTTAGAGGTCATTGCTCGTTTGGGGAAATTCGGCAGGGGGTGCTGAAATGCGTGTGAATTGGACCATTGTTTAAACTATTGTGTTTATATTATTTATTGAATGTCTCGAATTAAACTTTCTAGTTTAATTTTTAAATCGTGAATGATTTAGGTGCTGGTATGGGATAGCACAGGTTGGTGCAATTTGACTGTTTAGTAATTGCCCGTTTAAAGTGATGCTTCCAAGTATGAATATGCAATGTGTGATATTGCCTGTGTTGAACTGCTAGTTGTGTTGGGCGTGGCACGGATATATTGTTGAGTGATGGGGATCACAGGTTGGGGATTTGGCTCGAGATACTTTGGTTGGTTGCTACCACGGGATTGGGCATCATAGACGTCAGTTGAGGTAGTTGGACGGTCAGGTTGGGCTTTGGCCCGGGTTACTTGGATGGCGAGGCCATCTGACTTGAGCGACAGGTTCGCAGGGACACGAGGTGTCGGAGGTGTTGTTGCTTGGGACATACTGAGGTGATTACCGCTCACCAGGTACTTTTGAGTAGTGTTCACATAGATAGACTCCGAGATGAGGTGGTACGGCCACTCGCTGGGTAGAGTCCCCCATATTTGCGGTTATGTATTTTTGGTTTGGGGGTGCTTGCCATAGGAAGCCACGTGGAATGTGAGGAGCCTTCGGGAGACAGCTTTGAGGCAGTCAGGTTGGGGCAGAGACTCGACGTGATTTGAGGGAAGACATTGTTGTCCCTCCGGTTATCTTTTGAGGATAGGTATCGATGTTCCTACGGATTTTGAGACATCGGAATGATGAGATTTCGAGCTGGGTTACGATGATTGGGCGTGCCTTCGGGAAGTCGGTACTTGAGATAGATGGTGTCAGGTGGCACGTGGTGTCGGGCTGCAAATCAGACTTTCTGGCATTGGCCGAAGGAGGTGACACTTCCTGGTGGCTGCTGAGCACCAGTGAAGTCTTTGTTTACTTTTGGGCATTGCACTGTTTACTGTTTTTCTTATATGAGCATGTTTTCCTAAACACTTATATTAGGTACGCACATTTGGGAAGTATACTACTGAGACTTGTCTCACACCCTACACGGGCCCTTTGGGACGTGTGTAGACTTTATGAAATTGTGTGCAGGTAAAGGGTCAGCCTCAGGATCTGGACTTTAGTGATGTTGACTTGGAGACTAGCACGGACCCTGAGGTCGTGTCGTGCTGGAGTTACATGTTTAGTATTCTTTTCTTGCATCAGCATATCTACTTTATATTGTATCTACGGCTGGTTATCCATTGGCGCCGTGATATATATATATATATATATTGATTTGTATGACTTATTTGGATGAATGCTTGGTTGTATTAGCAGTTATTGCAGTTGATTGCTGGCATGACGTTCTTTTTATTTTCTGCTGCTCTTGTTTTTATATTGCTTCCACTATTTATTGTTATTGACTGTGCTTCCGCTATGCGGGTCTGGTTCGAGTCTGCTGAGTCATTTATTTCCGCTGCATATTTAGTATTCTACTCAGACCAGTACCATTTTATTCCTCTGGGAGGGTGTAGCCTCCCCACTATACCTATCAGACCCTCGCTGCTAGTAGGCAGCCTTTGGCGTTCAGGGGAGGTGCGCCTAAGGTAGTGAAACCCGACCCGTTCGGCACTGTTCCGGTGGCTGGCCGGGTCCGAGTCATTACAAGTGACTAGACAACATGATTTGTATTCCCCCTATAGTAACCTTGACTTGGATACCTAAACTATACTCAAATTAGGATGACACTAGCCCCAAGGGAACTCCCTAATAACAAGGGTTTTGTCACCAGTTTCATGGTTTACAATATAAAATTAAGGACCGATTTACCAACTTTAGTTAAGTGTATAATTCATGGGGATAATATACAATTGAATCAGCATGATTAGTTCTTAAATAAATGATTAAAAAAATAGGATATAAAACCAAAGAAGCCATATAGTGATAGTTAGAAGTGAAGCAAAATTTTAACATAACACAATTCTCTAGATTTATTAACATAAAAATAAAAAATAAAAATCAAAGTATACACTCATTCCATAGAAACAATCAAGTCCAAATAAGGCCTTTGATAAAGGTTATAAAATAAGTAATAGTTAGTATTCCCAAAACTACCTCAAACCATCACTCCAATATAGCTAACTCTAAAGTGGTGATCAACCCAATCCAATGGTAAGAGAAATGAAATATTAAAATAAATCCATTGTTATCTGTATAATAGATGGTCCCTAAAATATTATAACAAAATAGTATGGTCATTAAGGTTTCCATGCAGGGTGTGACCATAAATATTCAGTTGTGCACCACCAATGTTGTCTCAAGAAAATAGTTCTATAATAGCCATATACATGAACATGCCTACACAATTATATATATACAATTAAATATTTTTGGAAATAAATAAAAAAATTATATTATTAAAAAATAAGTGGATAAAATAGTAAATGAATGTCTACCACAACAAATAACCCCCCATACAGAGAATAACCACACATTTGTTTTATTCTTTAAGCCTAAAATTATAGTTTATGATAATTCCCTAACACCATCCTTAAAATGTAGTGGATTGAGGGCATTTATATAATTCACTCATGTATATATATATAGCAACACATATATATCGATTTTTTATATGTTTAGGGCCCTTGAAATCAATCTGGAGGGAAAGGAAGTATAACAAGTCATGGAAACCATACTACTTTTCTAAGGGAAAATGGGAAATGGGTATAACAAGTCAAGGAATTGTGATCCTATATAAATCCACCTTCCAATTCATTAATACATGGATAACTACTCAAGAATTCTATATAAATAATATAAAATATTACCATATATCTTTTGCTGGGAAATAAACATGTTCAATACCAAATAAATAAATATAATTTATATTAAATAGATATGGATGATTTAGGTCAATTTACTAAACATTATTAACATCAAGAAATAACCACTCTCAACAAACAAGAAGTATAAATTTTCTATAACTAAGAATATTCTAAGATCCATGTGGAAACAATCAAGAAATTATAACATGCAAACTTAATATGTGATATCGCATAACTATACAAACATAATTGAAACTAGAACTAAAATCTATACATGGAAAGGAAATAAGCTACACCCATAACATAACAAAATAATATTGTGGTAAATTTTTATGTTGTTATTTAAAATGAAATACATTTTTATGAAAAACTTATTTATTCCGGACACATGTAAGACAACAAAAAGGGATCCAACTAAGGCATACAAAATAGTTTTTGTCATGGTAAGTGCACAAAAAAGATTTTTATTGGGTAAACTAGTAGAAATACTTGAAGGAATAATGGATGGTAATAATTTGAAAGTTTTATGGAATATAAAATCCATTTCCCATATTTATAACAAAGGTTTTCATTTATTTAATTGTATAAATACACAGAACTAATTGATAAAAATCATGAAATATTCAAATAGTTGATCATTTCACATATAATTTAGAATTAATTTATAAACAGGAATTATCTTTTCCATGAATTATTTATTTATTAATGAATATAGATAACCTTATTATCATAACATCATTTGGATCAGAAGTTTGAATCATAACTCCTCTAGTGGTATCCACATGTTCTCCATGAATCTACAAAATTTTCTTAGATAAAACTATGGGTGATACCATTGAGGTACCTATCATATTTAATCATTCATCATCAATCAAGAGAATAATCCATTTTTTATTTAAGTATTCTTCCATGTTTTCTCAGTCTTCAGATGTATTATAAGGATATAAGTCTCTAATTGTTAATAAAATTCTTTAGAGAGACCTCTTGAGAGAAATTTCATGTGAAACAATTCACCTAACCTTAATAATGATATGACATCAATTATAAACATAGGTATATTGAATTATTTATTTATAAAATTCAATTAACTAATTTCTTTGTTCTAAGTTAACCCTAAAATAATAATGATAATAATAATAATTCCCTGGAAAGTGATAAATCATTTATTATTTAAATATACTTTTTTTAAGTTAATAAATATTTTTTTATATAAATGATATTAAATAAAATATATCACTTATATCTAGGCCCTAAAATCCATCCATCAATTCTCTTCGGCATTTATTGAACCTCGAATATTAAAAATTTATTAAACATGAATATCATAAAAATATACATCCAATAATTAAGAAATATACATTAAATTCAATAACTATTGAATAAACTTTTATTTAATATTCAACTCACATGTACTTTAACTGAAATAAATAGTAAGAAAATTTATCTGATCGATAGAACCATAATTAGGGTTTTCCATCATTCTTGGGAGAAATATTTATTATATATTAAATTCAAATTGAATTTAACTGAGATTTTGTATATAAATTGTGTGTGACCCTCTAAGTCACCTTTTAGAGGCATTAAGAATTATAGACTAATGTCAAAGATCAATAACTAACAATACATCAAGGCACCGAAAGAGAAAGATGTGAATGTTTTAATGAATACAAACTCACTCAAATGCTTTTTATGTAATGTAATCCATTTGTCTATATACTAAATCAAGCATGTTTCATACATATGACATCAAACTATATGAATTTTATATCATTTTTTGAATTCTTGAAATGAACTCATCAATAAACTTCCATGGATATGGAGTTAATTAGACATATTTATTCCAATCAAAGTGTATAAAAAATTATCATCCAATATAAGAAAGGGAATGTTATTTTTATTATATTATCTATAAATTACATATATCATATGATACACCCAACATATCATACATCACTATGACCATATATCATTATAGTTACCAATAGTGCACTATGTACGTCTGATTTAGGTAAAATAGAAAAAGGGGAGGGTTGAACTGCCCTTTAAAAAATTAAATAAAAAATTACAGGTTTAAAAAATTCATTAAAACATCTAATGAAATTAAAATGTTTTTTTGAGATATATATAAGAATCATAGTATAGTGAACAATAATAAAATTCAACAATATAATGTAAGAGGAATAATAAATCCAAGGGTGATTTGAGAATAAATTGATTAAGAATATTTCATGGATTAAAAAATTAAATATATTTATATATATAATTTAAATAAATAAATAATTTATATTATAATAAGTAAAGAAGACACAATATTTGGAATGGTATTTTAGAAATATCTCCATAAGATCCCATATGTCTTCCACCCTAATCACTTGGTGATTTATTATATTTGACCCCTGGATTTCAAGGCACCTTGGATATAAACAAGTTCACTTTATTTTTTGGTAGTTGCAAGAAAATGGAGAGATAACAGACACTATCTCTTTAACTTGAAATCTAGAAACAGGAAAAATAATTTTTCCATTTCCTTTTTAAAGGAAATTGAAACAAAACAGAAGTCCCTCACTTTAAGAGTATTGATCCCAACATTTAGATGAAAGGATAAATATAAGAAACTTTCTAAGAATAGATCACTTTGTTTCTTAGTCTCAATTCACTCAAATAATTTCTTTCATTTTAAAAGTGAATGATAATAATAGAAGAGAGTGAAAATATATACAATTTGGGGAAAATTATATAAGAGTTAATGAAGATTTAGAGAGTGAGTAATTCCAGTACCAATTAATGATTTAAGAGTATTGATGTTGGGGATTAGATGATCAAGTGTGTTTCCAATGACACATTTGTCTCTATTTATAGGATTTAAAACCTTTTTTTATGTTATATAAATTTTTTGGGGATATTGGGTAATTTAGGTAAACATTCAACGTATTTTTACAATCATAATATCATGGTTCAAAGATACTATCTAAACTCCACTGGGTACCCAATAGCCTCTACTGGGTAGTCGATGGGGATTCCAAAACATCATCATCATTTAATTCTACCACTAGTAAGATAATACTCCTACAAAAGATGGTTGGTGGTCTCTTAGAGATTTAATTGGTTCTATCCATCAACACAAGTTAAAAGGTTATACACCACCTGGTAGTTGGTTGGGTAATGTTGGTTAGGGAATCTTTTTATCATGCCACCAGTTTTTTAGTGACACTACATCTGGTGGTTGGTTCTTACTACAGCCTTGGGCATCATAAAGTTGATTATGTACTTATTTCTATGATACTAAATGATTCTTTTAACCTATTACTAAGGATCTAAAAATTATATTAAGACACCTTAAAGGATCCTTCAAGGAATCTAGTAAGATATCATCAATTTAATCTTATGGGAACTTAAATAAAAATATTAAACACATTTAGGAGTATTTTGAATAATTGTAATAAAATCATATTGAGAAGAAGAAAAATATACATGATTTATGAAATATGTTATTAATAACCTCAAGTCAAATAAACAAAACAAACATCCACATATAAAAATACCCAATTACACATATAACTTGTGAAATCCATATTAGAAGGTCTGTTATCATAACCTCCCATCATGGTTATTAACATGTTTGAAAATTTATGAGAGTAAGATAATATATTTATGTGAATTAGAAACCTAATAGTCAAAATAACCTCAGTTTTCTATCAAATTATGTATCTAGATCACAGGTCATAAGATTTTATAATATTTACAAGGAACATAAATGGTCAAATCAGAGTATAAAAGTGTTATAAACTTAATATATGAAAAATACTCTATGACCATTATTACATTAAGGTTATACAAAATAAAACTAATTGTGTAATAAGATATTTAATAATATTTAGTTATTTCAATAACTACTTATAATAATGTAAAATTTTAGTTGATTTTAAGGGAGAAAATCTAATAGATTATCACTTATACTAGGTCCAATTTCTAACAACTTTATGTCTTCTGGTACTCACATGATATTTATACTTCTATTGAGATATGGATTTACTAAATGGGTACACTAAATTCTCTTCCATGTATCACACCTTTGAGGAAAATATCTATAGAGGTGATACTTATGAAGTATGTACTTATTACATTAATGTGACCATTTCTACTTTTCTGGAACTTCCACTAAAATATTTGCATAGTACAATGTGATATAATATTTACTACAAGTTACCACATTAATCTCTAGGTTAAAGTTCCATTTCCAAAATTATTCTCTAAATACATCAAAAGACACAACATACTTAGTCTCATTATTATGATTAGAGAACACTAGATCACTTAAAATATTCTAGATCACAACTCCTCCATTAAGGTAGAATACATGTACTGAATGTGATTTTTGATCATTTTATTCTATCTGTAAACTATCATCTATATAACCCATTATGACTAGCTATCCATCTCTTTTATAATCTAGGGATATATACATAACATTACTTAGACACATCTATATAGTCTTAAGATCAATCTAATGTTGTTCTTTAAGGTCCAAATGATATTTTTTTACAATCCTTAAGGCATAGGAAACACCATTCCTATTACATATCATGGAATACAGGAAAGATCCTATCACTGATGATTTAGGAATCCTATTAATCCTCTCTCTCTTTCTCATATTCTATTTGAGAGTATATTTTCTTGTATATATGTATTCCGTAGTAAATTGTATAAAATCCCCTCTTGTAATGTTCCATATTGAACCCCTTCGACACTTTTTCATGTTCTATACCCTAAATTTTTCTACATAACCAATTAAATTCATCATGAATGACATTTCTCCCTAAAATGTAGGTCTTTTCAAAAAATTATTTCATTGAGAAGTACTTTTTCAGGAATATCTTAAGAGACTATAAGAATTATATCTTTTTCCCCAAATTGAATATATCATTAACATATGCTAATGGGAAAGTGAAGGCAATACAACTAAACATTTTATAAACACTAAGATTACATTCATTCTATATGAAACCAAATTGTTTTATAAAATCATCAAAAACTGAATGTTCCATAATATGAATGCTTACATTGACTCATAATTGTATATATATAACTTTCATACCTTATATGCATCATTTTTATTCAAAATCCCTTAGTATTATTCTATATGGGCATCTTTAAAAAGGTTCCTATTAATTAATTCTATTTTTACATTAATTTTTCAAACTTCATATTCATGTTATATTGTTATGGATAGAATAATTCTAAAGTATTTTTATAGAAATTGGTGAAAAAGTTTATTCATTGTCTATTCCAAGATGTTTCTTAAACCCATTAGTAACTAATAATTCCTTATAGGTACGCACTTTATGATCCATATCCAGTTTCTTCTTGAATACCAATTTTTAACCCACATAATTTATATTTTTTAGAGGATCTATGAAAATCTAGACTTCTATTTTATACATAAAATCCATCTTATGATTCATAGCTTATTTCCAACTAGAATCTTATAAGATGTTTTCCACTTCATATTGGGATATAGTTTTATCATTATCAACATATAATGAG
This sequence comes from Viscum album, assembly GCA_963277665.1. Taxonomy (NCBI): domain Eukaryota; kingdom Viridiplantae; phylum Streptophyta; class Magnoliopsida; order Santalales; family Viscaceae; genus Viscum; species Viscum album. Next base: position 1,844,890,921 of record OY728120.1, read on the forward strand.
TCACCATCTATAGTGATAATAAAATCATATCAATTTATTCCTCCAACATTTCAAGTACTCCTATACATAACTAGTGTCTGTAGAACTTAAAAAACCTAGGCACATATAAAATAATTTCTTTTCATTCTAGAATTAGGTAGTTAAATTCTTAGAAATGTATAATGAAATAATTGGTATTTCTATAAAATAATAAATCTATACTAATTGAATAGTAACCTAACATATAAGAGTATATATAATTTTTTTATCTTATAAGAGTAATCATGAAAAAAAATCATAGATTTAGTAAATAAATGTTTTGAAAAGATAAATTATTTCTTAGTATTTTTGTAAGTTATAAATATTTAATTAAAATTTTATAATTATTATAATTATTTAAATGAAAATATATTTTCATAAAATGTATTCATAAATTATTATTTTATTTTCTTATGATTATAAGAAAATTTTATGAGAACTAAATTATTTTTTCAAAGTGTCATAAAATTAGTTTTAATTTTAAAATTATAATTTTCTAAAATAAATGATGATTTTAATTAAAAGAAAATTTTATAAAATTAGGAAAATATATTTATAAAAGAAATTCATTTTTTAATTATAAATTTATAAAAATTGATATAGTGAATTTTTGCTATTTTTCTAAAATTCTGGAATTTTTTGTTAATAGTAAAATATATTAATTCACAGTATATATAAATTATAAGATAAAACGCTTTTATTTTTATTATTTATGATTTAATAACCATAATCTTGAAAAACAAACTTCTTTATTTTATTATATTTAATTATATTTCTCAAAAAAATCATAATCTGGAGCCAAAATAATAAACTAGTGAATATAATAATGGGAAAACACCCCTCTCCTCAACTATAAATACCACCCCTCACCACCTATACTCCCAACACATTAAATCCTTGTATATTGTTTAATTTATTCCCAATTCCCTTAATAATCCTCTTCCCCATGTCCAATACCAATTGGTCTCACCAAAATCCCAAAACTGATGGGCTTAAGGATGTTCTCAACTAAAATAATTCAATGGTTAAAATTGTCTTTCAGTTTCTTTTATTTTCCTTTTAATTTAATTTATTTTATTATTTTTTTCATCTCCCCTTATCCAAGTGGAATTTAAACTAAATTATCTTGTTTATACTATAATTTTATAATTTTTATTGAAAAAATCATCATCAAACTCTGTCTCTATGGCCTTTTATTCTAAAAATGGGGACATCGTCCGTGATGTGTCGATTTACTACCATCATGGATAATACACTTTCATTTTAAATTACAACCGTAATGTACAGTCATAAAATAATTATTATGATTAAATAATATTTTATTATACGTATTATAAGTTATATGAGGTTGTAGATCAATATATAAACATGATATTAAAAAATGATATAATTTTGTGATGGTCATAAAAACCGATAAAATAAATTAAATCAATTTCATCGGTGGTTTATCTAATGAATAATTATAATAATAGAATAAAATTATATATGGTATTATTTAAAATTATATAAAGTATTAGTACCATTTCATTCCACTTATGGAGTTTTTCTCCCATTCAAAAAGAAAATCCATAATGAACCAACCTTGGAAACCATGAAATAAACACACCCAAAAAAATGAAAATAACTAAATATTATCAATAAAGGGCAGGAAGATGTTTTAAAAAGTCATAAAATAATATATTTCTGAAATATATTAAAAATAAATATGTAAATTATTATATAGTAGGTTTGAACATGTTTAAATTATGAATAACCAATTGTAAGGGACTTTTCTTTGAAAACGTCTTAAATTCCTATTTTTTTGAAATTCAAAAGGAATGTTTTTGTGATGCAAGTATTCTTGTTTTATGATTATTTTTTGGTTCATGGTAATTAATTATTATAAATTTTGGGATATATGTCTCCCTCTTATGAATTGGGTATTTTTATGTTGGAGGTCGAACGTAAGGTTACTCCAAGTGTAACTAAGATTGTTGCACCATACAGATGTCATGAGGGTTACTGGTAAGGTGGCCATGAAGGTTACACTGTTAGGTTTCCTTGAGCGTTACACATCATATCGTATCCATGAGGGTTAAAATATTAAGTAATTATTTCCCCGAGTAACATTTATGGTTTAAATTATGGTTTCTATGTTTTATGGAAATATCTTGTTATCACAAAGTATATGACACTTTATGGATGAAAAGTATGAATTTGTGAAAATAATTTCATATGTTTATAAGTATTCAAGGAAAAATGGTTCTTTTATTTTTATGTATATTACTATTATTATTTTTCTCATCCCAATTTTTAATATGTTTTTCACAGGGTTTAAGGATAGGTAAGAGAAAATAAGAATCCATGTTGAATATTTTGAATATTTTTCATGAGATTATTTCATGTTTTGTTAAAAACAATTGAACTATAGAAGAAAGTGATGTTGTTTTAATAGTACCCACATTTTATACTTTTGGGTTGATATGTATGAATTATTTCAGAAGTCTCTAAAAGTCAAAGATGAAAATATCTTTTGTAATTTCATAAATTTAATTATAGTTGAATTAACAAGATTATGTAATGATTAACATCGGGTCCTTATAGTTGGTAGCAGGGAATGGTTTAGATAAAGTTAGGGGTTAGAATGATGTTAATAGAATACCATATAAATGTTTTACATTATGGTTATATTGAAATGATATTGCATTTAAAGATTAATATGTTGTTTCATGTGAGGTATATCTTCTTAGAATGGTTTTCCGTAGAAGAAATCGAGATGTTGGAGTAGGAAGGAACCGAGAGGATGATATCTTTCTGAATCTGCAACCTTGAATGGTGGGAATTGGAACTGTGTAGTTTGTGATAGTGATGGTGTAGTTGATATAGTATATAAATGGTGATGTCATCCGTGAAGTAGAACCACCAGAGCTATAGTAAAGGAATATGATGATAGTGGAACATTTTATGTGGAAATACACACCCTATTTTAGTTGATTCTCTAACCAAATGGTGGCGGAATGATGGATTAAATCCATTCAAAAGATATTTGATTTCATGGGGTGTTCAGATAATCAAAATTTTGGTATTTATATTTATCATTTTGAATGAGAAGTTGGATTTTGGTGGTAAATTTTCAAGAATATCATGGATAATGAGGAGATTGATTCTTTGGAATAGTATGAATTTAAGAATATCTTCCTTGGAAACTATTTTCCTACAGTTGTTCGACATAGGATTGAAATGAAATTCCTAGACTTGAAACAAAAGGAGGAATAATCAGTGGTTGTGTATGAAGAAAAATTCACCTAATTCGTAAGGTATTCCCCAAATATTATTTGAGTTCTTGATAGTAAAATAAATCATTCTTACTCAGGATTGAAGCTAAGATATAAAAGGTGATTGGACTCAAATAAATTCAAAAGTTATGAGAAACTTGTCTGATGTGTTGTGAGGGTAGAAATGGAGTTTTCAAATGATCATGTGTTCTTTGAAAATTAGAAAAAGAATAGGTCTAGATGGAATGAAATGGGTAAGAATCAATCAAATAAATATGATGGTAATAAATTCTAGTTTCTAGTTTGTGGGAACACTCGTAAAAAGCATCATCAATAATTCCTTCACAAATATAGGACGTTTTTTCAATGTGGTAAGTTTGGTCGTATGTCTCGATATTACAATGAAAAATAACATGGTGATGGAATGTTTAATTATGATAATAAAACTATAATGTTCTTTAAGTTTCGTGGGATGGGGTATTATGAAAATACCTACCCAAAGAAAGAATTGAGTGGTAGAATGTAACCAGATTATAAACAGAAAGGTGCAGTGAAATCCTTTGTGATTGTATCAGAAGATGTTGGTCCATCCACTAAAGTGGTATTAGGTACTTTTTTTGTTTACTCAGATTTTTATAATGTTTTGTTTGATATGGGTTCTATACATTGATTTATAATAATAATCATGTTGTTGTAAGTGTAAAGTAATTACCTCAAACCTTGTTATTATTCCCTTGGTAGAGTTTGATGTTATTCTGGGAATAAATGGTTTTATTTTAATCTTGCTAAGAATGATTGCAAAGTTAAAGAAGTTTTTTTAGAAATAATTTCAGTTTTAATGCAAGAATGGACCCATGTAATTGATTACATGTTAAGAAACTGAAAAATTTATAAAATATGGAAAGGAAAGTTATATTTCAAATATTGTTGAAAATAAGGTAACTATTCAGATTAATGATGGGCCTACGGTAAATGAATACGTAGGTTTTTTTCCTAATGAATTTCTTAGTGTTATACCTGATCTGGAAGTTTAATTTATTACTATATTAGCTTCTCAAAACCACTTTTTCAAATTGTTCAAGTAAATATTATTGAATTGAAAAGTTTATCGCATGATTTTATTGATAATAGTTTCATTCATCGATGAACTTCACCATGGGGTTCTCCTGTTTTTTTTGTTAGAAAAATATGGTTCAATAAGACATTCCATTGATTATATATCTTCTAATAACATTAATATTAAGAATAAGTATCCACTAACTCATCTCGATGACTTGTTTGATTAGCTCTAGGGAATATAGTATTTTTTAAATATTGACATGATATCGGAGTATCATCAACTAAAGGTGAATGTGGATGTCATTCTGAAAACAACATTTGGACTAGATATGGGCATTACTAGTTTTTTGTTATTCCCTTTTTATTGGAAAATATGTCATCTATATTTATAGATATTATTAATAGAATATTTTGTAGATATTTGGGTAATTTTTTTCCTATTTTTTGATGATATTTTGGTTTATTCAAAAAGTTATTAAGATCATGAAAAATATCAAAGGATTGTTCTACTATCACTTAATGAAAAGTAGTTATGCGGGAAATTTATAAAATGTAATTTTTAGTTCTAACAACTTTCTTTTCCTGAGAACATTGTAAATAAGGGTTACATAACAGTAAATCTCTACAAAAAAGTGGTTAATAAATGGAAAGGACCTGCAAATGTCACATATATTCATATTTTTCTTGGATTGACATGTTATTATCGATGGTATGTTAAAAATATTGTATTATTACCTAGCCCACTGACTAAGTTAACATGAAAGGGGTTAAATTACTTTTCATAGAAGAATGTTATATCTATTTTCAAGAAAACAAGAGGATATTGGTGCATGATCCAGTTTTAACCATGCCTTCCAGAAATGGTGATTTTTTCATATACAGTGATGATTCATTGAAGGGACTTGTTTATATTCTAATTCAGAATGATCATGTAATTTCTTATGGATCAAGACATCTAAAAAATTAAAGAATTAAATTATCCCACACATGATATGGAATTAGAAGTGGTGGATTTTCATTAAAATTATTGAGACATCATTTATTTGGATCTAAATATGAAATATATGTTGACCATAAAAGTTAGAATTACATATTTACCTAGAATGAATTGAACATGTCATAGAGAAGATGGATTGAACTGATAAAGGATTATGATTTCATGGCCAATTACAATACTGTAAAATCAAAAAAAATTGTTTGATGTGTTGAGTCAATAACATCATGCTACATTTACCATGCTATGTTTGGATCATGACCCATTAATTAATGGTTTGATGAATTTTGGCTTGGAAGTTGATAGTGTAAGAAATTATCATGTTTTGTTTTAGGTGTGAATGTAGTACTCTATATCAGAAACTATTAAGAACTCATATAAGGTAGACTGGGAGTTACAAAAAAATGTATAATTGGATCAAAGGTGTATGTTTTCAGAATTTTACATTGGTAAATATTGTGTTTTGATATTTGGGAAGAGATTATGTTTTCCTTCTCATTCCTAGCTAAAGAATGAATAGTTAATTGAAGCTTATAATTTTCTATTTTTAGTTCAACTATGCTATACTAATATGTACATAGACCATTAAGAATATTATTGGTGGTATGTAATGAAAATATACCTTGCGGATTTTACCATTAAATGCTTGAATTTTCAACAGTTTAAAGAAGAGTGGAAACTGCCAAAGGGGATGATTTATCCTTTTCTAGTTCCAGATTAGAAATGGGGAAACATATAGATGTAATATTTGGTGGGACTACCAAATAATTCTCAAGGTAATAATGTGATTTGGGTTATTTTTTACCGAATACTAAATATAATTATTTTCTTCATATTCGAGATACTCTATCTCTACATGATATTTCTCGATTGTACCTCAAAGAGATTGTTAGGTTACATGGAGTTCATATCTCTATTTTATCTGACCATGATCCAAGGTTAAAATCTAACTTTTAGAAAGGCCTTTAGAATTCATTGGGAACTGAATTAAATTTCAATATATCCTTTCATCCTCAATTAGAAGGAAAGTCAAGACAAAAAATTAAAACATTATAGGATATGATTTTAATCTTATTCAATGGATTACTATAAAATTTTGTATCAATATCTTTCATTAGTTTAGTTTTCCAATACTAACAATTTTTATTCCAGTATATAGATGGCATATTTTGAGGCATTATATGGAAATCAGGGCCAAACTCCAACATTTTAGGATAATGTTGGGGAATTAAATTTGATGGGACTATTATTAGTAGATTAAGTGGCTGATAAAGTGATGTTGATTCAGTAGCGCGTGATGGAATATTAGAAATGGAAACAAATTTATAAATATAATAGGAGTAAATACCTTTATTTCGAGGTAGGTGATCTTTTTTTCCTTAAAATACATTAATGGACAAGTTTTACGTGATTTGGTAATAAAAGAAAGCTAATTCCATGGTTCATTGAACATTATTAAATCCTGGAGAAAGTTGGACCAATTTCTTTCCAAGTAGATTTTCCTCTTAGTTTATCTCAGGTTTATAATGTTTTTCATTTTTCAATGTTAAGAAAGTATGTGCTGGATTCATCTCACATTTTGAGCCCTAAATTATTTCCAATGGAAGAGAACCTTTCCTATAAATATAATCCTATTCAGATTCTTGATCGTAGTGAGAAATTATTGTGGAATAAGGTAATTCATGAGGTTAAGGTTTTATAGAGAAACCCCATGGTTGAAAAAGAAACATGAAAATTTGAAAATGATATTAGGGAAAGTTGTACTCACTTGTTTAATATTTAAATTAAAATTGTGAGGAAAATATTTCCATAATGTGGGGAGAATGTAACAACTATGGTACTTATAAAATAATTTATTTTCATTCTGTAATTAAATTGTTAAATTGATTATAAATTTATAATTAAATAAAATTTATTTATATAAATTAAATAATATATAATAATTTAATACTAACCTCACATATGAGAGTATAAATAAAATTTATGTAACTTATATTTGTGATAATGATATATTTATAACATGGATTAAGTAAATAAATGTTTTGGAAATGATAAATTATGTGTCAGTATTTTTGTAAGTCATAAATATTTATTAACTAATTTATTATTAATATATGGAATTAAAATGAAATATATTTTGTAGTACCCCCTATTTCACATACATAACACCCTTTACTCATGTTTTTTTAATTCGTGTGTCTTTGATTGAGTTTCAATAAAATAATGAGTTTTCATAAAATAGAGAGTTTCTATAAAATAGAGTGTTTCCATAAAATACAGAGTTTCCATAAAATAGAGAGTTTCCATCAAATAAAGAGTTTCCATAAAATAGAGAGTTTCTATAATATAGAGAGTTTCCATAAAGTGGGGTGTACCAATGAAGTGGGGTGTTTCCATAAAATGGGGTGTTTCCATAAGGTGGGTTGTTTCCACAAAGTGGGGTGTTTCCATAAATTTGGATGTTTCCATAAAAAGGGGTAAAGGTGAAGGATGGAATAATTTGGGGGTTTTTGTAAGGATTTTTGGGACCAAAATGAAGGTTTCATGATCCGTACACGGTTGGCACAAACCGTGTGGTCAAATCTTGCACAGAGGTCAAATCTAGATCCTATTTTCTAGGATCTTACTCGTTTTTGATCTTTTTATTTCGTTTTGGATTAAAAACGCCCCTAATTATATATTAATCTCTCTAAAAGTCTATATAACTCTCCCCACATGAGTTTAAGCCATTTCAGATCCTTCCCTTGGTGATCTCGAGTCTGATTCATGAGGTATGTCACCATTCTTTACGGATTTGTCATGTTTTCTTTGATATACTTAGATCTACTTCTCCGATCTCCATTATTTCTCAAATATGAACCTATATTTGTTATATCTACGTTTTAGGATTCCAAATAATTCAATTTTTAGTCGTGATATTTCTAGGATAAGATATCTAAGGCTGCTTTTGGAGAATGGACCCGCTTCTTTGTGTGTTCTTTGTCTCTTGTTAAAGTTTCGTCAAAACCATCAAGGTAGGTGGATTCTATCTTTACTACTCTTTCTATAATTTATTTTCTTAGATTAAAATTTTTTTATTTATTGTGAAATTCATGTAAAAATATTCATATGTGATGATTTATGGTTTTTATGAAATTGCGTGATCTTGGTGAATAGTTGTGAAAAAGGGGGTTTAATTTAAAATGATGATTTTAAATTATGGATTTTTTGGAATTTATAAATGGTTGATGAAAGTGGGATTTTAAATAGAAATGGATTTCAATAAAATTGGAGTTTTATTGAAATGTTTTGGAGTTGAAATGGTTTGGCATTGAAATGTTTTTAACAGAAATAGTTTTCAATAAAAAGGCGTTTTTTATTGAAAGGTTTATTTTGGCTTGATTGTTGGGAATATGTGTTGTGTGTTCATATTAAATATATCGGGCTTGGTTGAAATATGACCTTGTGCTTAGTTCCAAAAAATTTATAGCACATGTTAATTACATATACGGGGCTTGGTTGAAATATTACCTTGTTCTTGGTGCCAAAGGATTAATGGAAAATGGGAAACAATTACCTTGTGACGACTTGGTAGATCGACGAGAAACAAATCATGAGTATGAATTATCATAACATAGAATGAATTTTTGGTTGAATGGGTTTGAATAATGTTTGGGTATGTATATAAAGGGATATTTTTAAATGGCTGTAAAGATTATTCAGTTATTTTTCTAGAAAAATAAATTTCTAGGAAAATTGGTTTCAATTGCACTAGTATGCTTTTGGTAATGAATGGTTTTTGAAACTTGTTTATATTTAATTATAAACTATTTTTGAGATGTTTTTTTATATATATTTTTTTATATAAATTATTTTATATAATTGTTTCTAACTCTTCTATCCTAGTGGCGTGAGTAGGGAAGTCATTGGGGAAACCTACTGAGTTTTATACTCACCCCTGCTTTGGCACTTTGGTGCTTTTGCAGATGTTATCTTCTGAGATAGGGGCAAAGGTAATGTTTCACACTTGTTTAGAAATACCTCTTGACGATGGGCTATTCGGAGATTTTGGAGCTTGGAGCATGTGGAACATGGAGTCTTGAGGACTTTTGAGAGTCTTGTGTAGTTTATCCACTGTGTACTCTAATACTTTGTTATCCTTCTGTTGTTTCTTACTTTGATGTGGTTTTTATTGCATGAAGTTTTTGAGTTGTCTTTCATTTGTTCATGCATCATATAGTGAATTTTTGGTTATGGTGGGTAGGTTTATTAGTTTATTTCCTAAAGGGTAAATCATCCCCCAATTGTATTTGAAACCCTTCGACGTTTATTTTCAGCCTTTGGCATCTTGGGGGTGTCATTTAATGCCTAGTAATGACTCATTATACTCTCAATCCAATGAAAACTGGAAGGTCATTAAAATGGTATCATCTTGTTTGGTCCATGCCTAACAATTAGTCATCGATGATCCTAGTTTTAGAGATGAAATCCCTTCTTGTCTATTACTTGGGTGGGAATCTTATAAAGGATTAGGATTGTCGTAATTTGAAATATATAGCCTAAAAAGACGTAGGTAGCCCTTTTATACTGAACTTTAAGTTACTAGGCCGTTGGGTAAATAAGTGTTTGGAGACACTTCTAGGATTTCGAAATCTCATTGTCATGGGTTTATCCAATGAGACGAGCATGACATGCATTATAGGAGAATGACTACCCACTAGGAGTGCATACATCATTTCGAGAAATGATCATTTTTGAAAATTATGGAATTGGTTTTCAAATGAATGATTTTTAAAAAGAGAATGATTATTGTATTCTAAAAATGGTTTAATTTTCAAAAGCATGTGAAGTTTTTTCAAAGATAGTTAAACACGGAAGAAAGGATGATTTGGAAAACAATGTTGTGATAGTTGATGTGATAGAATTTGAAATGCTAATCCAACAGTTTATAGAGAGTGAAATTAATAGAGTTTGTTGTTAGTTTGGAAAATGGAACCTGGAAGTCATCATCGAAACCACCCTGAAGAAGCTATAGAGAATGTGGTTGCACCTCAACCACGTGTGAACCAAGAGCTAGTTCAGAGTATTGTCCAATCTTTTCAAGTTGTAGACATAGGGAACCAGAGGAATGGGACATGAAATGTGGATCATACCATCCAGATAATAAAGTAGAATCCGCCTAATTTCCGAGGTGATTTTGAACCCGAGAAGGCAGAGGTGTGGTTATGTTGGATGAATCGTATCTTCAACTTCATCGGCACACCATTAGATCTATAGTTCAAACATAAGATGTATATGCTCGAGGATCTTACACGTCAGTGCTGAGATTTAGCAGTGAAGGCTAAATTGGATGAAGGACTTACATGGGAGGATTTTGAGGGATTGTTCAACAAATAATTCTATCCTCACACGTTCAAGATCAAGAAAACAACAGACTTCTTCAGCCTAAAACTAGAGAGTCTCTCTATCATAGAGTATGCATCTATGTTCATGAATGTAGTACACTTTGCACTAGAAGTCACAAAAAGTGCGTCTTTTAAGTCATGCATCTTAGAATCCTGGCTACGACATGGGATTCCATAAAAGATTGAAGTACTTTGTATTACTGACTATATAGAGATGGTGAACAGAGTGATTGTGGTTGAACGTGATATCTTGGGATCTATGGGAGGAGGCATGATGATACCTATAGAAAACAGTGGGAACTCATCCACTAGGAACAAGAGGAAAAGGGACACCTATTTCCATGGTGCAAGTGGAAATCAGAGCGTGATAGCTGGATCAGTAAACCTTCCTCCATGACCCTAAAGAAATTTAGGCTGTTTTCAATGTGTTTTTCTAGACCATATAAAGAGAGATTGTACGTCACAACCTAGATAATTTCATAATTGTAACAAGAAGGGACATCTTCAACACTATTGTCACAGTGCTCTAATGTCAGGTGCTCGAGACGCTTCTCAGCTATCGCAAGCATCGTATGCTTTGATTGGATGAGGACAACAGAATCAGTCTTGACAGTAGAGCAGATCTAGCCATAGTGATTCTAGAAATACCATGACTCCTCAACTAGGGAAACCTCAGCAAGGAAACAAGGAGAACAGTATAGTGAAGATGAAATTGTATGGAGATGAGCATATGATTGTTGATGATCAGGCTAGACCATTTATAGTGAGAGGTACGATTCTTTTGAATTGTACCTTTGTTCATGTGTTGTTTGATACTGGTGCATCACATTCATTTATTTTTTCTCATGTTGTTGACTTTCTATTATTAAACCTGGAAATGATTCCTTCTATTTTGAAATTGAAAACTCCTCTTTGTGAAAGGGAATGTCAAGCCTTTTTGTATAGATCATGTGTTATAACTCTTGATGGAGTTGAACTAAAATGGGACTTATCAATGTTGGATCTGGATTTCTACGATTTAATCATGGGTATGGATTGCCTGACAGTGTTCAAGGCTCAAATCGACTGTTATAGGAGAACAGTTAGTTTCATGACTGAGGATGGCATCGAGCATCTCTTTAGAGGAGATAGGATTGTAAAGAAAGGTGCAAAGAGAATGTTGGCACCAATGGTGGGAATGATATCATCCAAATTGGAAGCGTTTACTTTGACATAAATGGAAGATATCAAGGAAAATATGTTTCCCGCAGTTGTGGATGAATTTTTAGATCCCTTTCCCAAGAACATCTCAGGGTTACCACCTCTAAGGGAAGTGGAGTTTACAATTGATCTCTTTCTGGGGAACAGTCCTATTTCCCTTACATCTTATAGGATGGAACCAATAGAGTTATGTGAATTGAAAGTGAAATTAAAGGAGATGGAAAGCAAAGGTTTCATTCGGCCAAGTATTTCTCCATGGGCAGCACCAATTTTGTCTGTGACGAAGGCAGATAGAACTCTTCGGTTGTGGGTTGATTATCATAAGATTAACCAAGTTATGATAAAGAATATATATCCACTTCCATTCATTGATGATCTATTCTATCAATTAAGGGGAGATTAGTGGTTCTCCAAGATTGAATTTCGATCAGGATATCACCAATTGAGAGTTCTAAAAGAGGATATTCAAAAGACAACTTTCAAAAGTATATATGGACACTATGAATATGTAGTCATGCCTTTCAGTCTAACGAATTCACCCACAGTCTTCCTGGTATTGATGAATCAGATATTTCAAAAATATCTAGATTGTTTTTTTGTGGTGTTTTTGGATGACATTTTGGTTTATTCAAAGTCTAGGGCTGATCATGAGGTGCACCTGGAAATAATGTTACAAATATTGAGAGATCATTGTTTGTATGTAAAATTATCAAAGTGTGATTTTTGGATATAGGAAGTATGTTTCCTTGTCCATGTCATTTCTATGAAGGTCAAATCTGTTGATCCAAAAAAGACAGAAGCCATTATATATTGTGAACCACCATGCTTTGATCATTCTAGAATCTGGAAGAGGGTATGTGGTGTATTGTGATTCTTCAAGATCCGGGTTTCGATCTGTTCTCATGCCAAGAGATCATGTGGTTACATATGGTTCAAGGTTGTCGAGGGTGTGTGAGAAGAATTACCTAACACATGATTTTAAGTTATCTACAGTCATCCATGCTTTGAAAACAAGGAGACTTTATCTCTTTGGTGATAAATGTACTGTGTTTATGGATAAAAATAGCCTGAAACACATTTTCTCACTGCGAGATTTGAATCTGAAGCAAAGGAGATGGATAGAGTATCTCCAAATGTTTGACTTTGACTCGATGTACATGCCAGGGAAAGGAAATTTGGTAGTGTATTCATTGAGTAGAAATTAATATGCTCAGTTGAAGAAATAAGCTTCAGATGAATGGCAGTTGATGTCAGTCTTAGACGTCATGAATGTGGAATGTGAAGACCGAGGTGATGTTTCAGTTTTTTTTCTGCTACGTTTTTTCCTAATTTAGTAAAACTGATCAAAGAGTCACAAAAATATGATGCAGAATGTATGGTTGTATGTTCAAAACACAATGGTGGGGAGACCATTGAGGGCTGGAAACTTAATGGGGGTTCTATTTTGTTTTTAGAGATTGGATGGTTGTACTTATGGTTTTTCAGGAACAACTACTTCATTTTTTAACAACATTCAAGATGGTATGTACATCCCGGTACACAAAATATGTATAAGGAATTTAAGGCGTAGTTTGGGTGGAGCAGCATGAAAAGGAAGGCGGTCAAGTTCGTCTCGCAGTTCTTAACTTATCAGGAAGTTAAAGCAAAGCATCAGAGACCAGATGGTATTTTAAAAGCTTTTCCTATCCTTGTGTGGAAATGGGATCAAATAGAAAAGGATTTTGTTACAGGTCTTACAAGAACAGTCCGGAAACATGAAGTCATTTGGGTGATAGTGGATCATCTAACCAAGTTGGCCCATTTCATCCCTACACATGAAACTCATACGGTAGAGGATCATTCATAAATCTATATTCAAGAAGTGTCAAAGAGTCCTGGTGTACCAGTGTCAATAGTCTCATATAGAGATCCGAGGTTCAAATCTCTTTTCTGGAAATCATTACAGTAATCACTTGGAACTCAGTTGACTATGAGAACTGTATATCATCCTCAAATGGATGGGAAATCTGAGCAGATGACATAAACATTGAAATACATGTTGAGTGATTCCATAATGTATTTTTGTGGCTCGTGGGTGAATCATATACCCTTATTGTAGTTTTCATACAATAAAAGTTATCAATCCTTGATACTCATGTCTCCGTTTGAAGCATTGTATGGGTGTCCTTGTCATTCTCTACAATGCTGTGTGGAAACAGGTGCAACTTCACTATTCAGGCCAATCCTTTTCCAAGAAACAACAAAGAAAATCTAGTTGATTATAAAGAGGATGGAGATAGCTCAGAGTCATTAGAAATCTTATAAAGATCACCGTCGAAGATCGTTGTCGTTCATTGTGGGTGATCAGGTCTTCTTGAGGACCTCTCCCAAGCCTGGACATCGTCGTTTCGGGAAGTAGGGAAAGATATCTTCTAGATATATTGGCCCTTTATAGATACTGGAATTGGTTGGAGAGGTGGCATATCGGTTAGCATTACCACCATGGATTAGCTCAGTGCATAATGTGTTCCATGTATCACAGATGAAAAATTATCACCCTGATCCTGACCATGTGATCAGATGGGATCACATTGAGCTAGAACCGGATGTATCACTGGTACATATTCTAGTGTGGATCAGGGATAGACAAGATAAAGTCTTGTGTGGGAAAATAATTGACCTAGTGCAGGTTTTATGGAAACATGGTTAGATTCAAGAAGAGACTTGGGAACGTGAGAAGGAAATGAAAGAGCATTGGACAGAACTCTTTTTGGCCAGCAAGGGATTTCTAATTTCTAAGGATAGAAAGGCCAATGGTGGGTAGAATGTATTACCCCCTAGTTTTGGGTATATAACCCCCATTCCTCATGTTTCTTTAATTGGTGTGACTTTGATTGGGTTTCTATAAAATAGAGAGTTTTTACAAAATAGAGAGTTCCCATAAAATAGTGATTTTCCATAAAATATAGAGTTTCCATAAGATAGAGAGTTTCCATTAAATATAGAGTTTCTATAAAATAGAGAGTTTCAATAAAGTGGGTTATTTCCATAAAGTTGGGTGTTTCCATAAAGTGGTGTTTCCATAAAGGTGGGTGTTTCCATAAAGTGGGTTGTTTCCATAAAGTGGGGTGTTTCCATAAATTGGGATGTTTCCATAAAAAACAGGTAAAGGTAAAGGATGGAAGAATTGGGGGGGGGGGGGGGGGTTTAAGTAGTGTTGGGACCAAAAGGAATCTTGCATGATCTATACATGGTTGGCACAAACTGTGTGGTCAAATCTTGCGTAGAGGTCAAATCTATATCCTATTTTCTAGGAGCTTACCCGTCTTTTCAATATTTATTTAGTCTTGGCTTCAAAATGCCCCCAATTCTAGATTAATCTCCCTATAAGTCTATAGAACCCTCCCCACATGAGTTTAATCCAGTCCTGAGCCTTCCCTTGGTGATTTCAAGTCCGAGTCTTGAGGTATGCCACCATTCATTATGGATTTGTCATGTTTTCTTAGATCTTCTTAGATCTACTTCTCCAATCTCCATTATTTCCCAAATCCTAACGTATAGTGGGTAGATCTACGTTTTTGGATGCAAAATATTTCAATTTTGAGTGGTGAACTTTCTAGGATAAGAGATCTAAGTCCGCTCTTGGAGAATAAACCCGCTTCCTCGTGTGTTCTTCATCTCTTATTAAAGTTTCATCAAAACCATTGAGGTAGGTGGATTCTCTCTAGAATCCTCCAGCTATAATTTATTTTCATATATTCAAATTGGATTATTTATTGTGAAATTCATGGAAAAATATTCATTTGTGATGATTTATGGTTTTTGTGAAATTTCATGATCTTGGTGAATAGTTGTGCAAAAGGGGGTTTAATTTGAAATGATGATTTTAAATTATAGATTTTCTGGAATTTCTAAATGGCTGATGAAAAGGGGGTTTTCAATAGAAATGGTTTCCAATAAAATTGGAATTTTATTTAAATGCTTTGTAGGTGAAATGTGTTGGCATTGAAATGATTTTGATGGAAATAGTTTTCAATAAAAAGGCGTTTTTATTGAAAGGTTTATTTTGGCTTGATCTTTGGGCATATGTGTTGTTTTTTCATATTTCATGTATGAGGCTTAGTTGAATTATGACCTTGTGCTCAGTGCCAAAGTTTTAACTGCACATGTTAATTTCATATATGGGGCTTGGTTGAAATATGACCTTGTTCTCAATGTCGAAGGATTAGTGGTACATGGGAAACAATTACCTTGTGACGACTTGGTAGATCGATGAGAAACTGCTCATGAGTATGGAACTATCATAACATAGCATTCATGGTTGGTTGCATGGGATTGAGGAATGGTTGGGTATGCTGGTAAAGGGATATTTTGAAATGGTTGTAAAAATTGTCTAATTATTTTTCTGGAAAAAATAACATGCTGGAAAAATTGGTTTCAATTGCACTTGTATGATTTTGGTAATGAATGATATTTGAAACTTGTTTATATTTAGTTATTAACTATTTTTGAGAAGTTTTTTTTATATAAAGTGTATTATATATATGTTTTGAACTCTTCTATCCTAGTGGCATGAGTAGGGAAGTCATTGGGGAAAACCTACTGAGTTTTATACTCACTGCTGCTTCGACACTTTGGTTCTTTTGCAGATGCTATCTTCCGGGATAGGGGAAAAGGTAATGTTTCAAACATGTTTTTCACTACCTCGTGATGTTGGTCTATTCAGAGATTTTGGAGCTTGTAGCGTGTGGAGCATGGAGTCTTGAGGTCTTTGGATAGTCTTGTGTAGTTTATCCGTTGTGTACTACAATACTTGGTTATCCTTCTATTGTTGCATTCTTTGATGTTGTTTGGAGTACATAAAGTTGTTGAGTTGTCTTTCATTTGTTCATGCATCATTTATTTAATGTTTGGTTATGGTTTTTAGGTTTATTGGTTTATTTCCTAAAGTGTAAATCGTCCCCCACTTGTATTTGAAACCCTTCGGAATTTATTGCTAGCATTTGGCGTCTTGGGGATGTCACTTAAGGCCTTGTAATTACACATTATACTCTCAATCAAATGAGAATTGGCAGATAATTACACGTTTTCATATAATATGTTCATAAATTATAATTTTTTTTCTTATTATTATAAGATAATTTTGTGTGACCTTAATTAATTTTTAAAAGTGTCATAAAATCAGTTATAATTTTATAATCGTTATATTTTTGGAAGAAATGATGATTTTAATTAAAAAATACATTTATCGTATTTAGAAAATTATTTTCAAAAATTGGAGTTCATTTTTTAATCCTACACATTGAAAAATTCTTAGGGTGAATTTTTGGAATTTTTCTAAAATACATTTATTTTTGTGAGTAGTAAAATATGATAATTTGTAGTATATATAAATTATATGTTAAATAAACTATTACTTGAGTCATTTATAATTTAATCACTATATTATCAAACTCACCTTCATTATTTTAATATATCTAGTGATATTTCCCGAATTATTCATAGTCTTGTGCCAAAAATAATAATAAAATGAGAAAACACCGCTCTCCAAACTCCAACTCCATTTTCTGATATTTTCTAAGATCCACTTTCTGGAAAAGGGATGAACATAGATCACAAGATTAAAAAACTACCCAAAATTAAAAAAAATCCCCTCATTAAAAATTGAAGAAGAAAATCATCACATCCCACCTTCTTCAGAACCAATGTGTCGTGCCACCAATAGAGTTTTCAAATTCGGATTTCAAAAACATAATCCCGCTTTTCAGACCACGTGCTAGCCATCATCATTATTAGTTGATATAAGAGATATCTCAATTCTTATAGACATTTATTCTATCACCTATATCAATTCTAGTTGACTTCATTTCTATCATCCAGTCACCTCCACCACCATTTCTTCTCAGAACCATCGTCATTGTCGTCATCATTGTCATCGTTGGGGCTTTCATCACCATCATCGCCTTCCTCATCACTCGACACTGACATCCTCGTCGTCAATGTATACCACCAAAATAACTCTTCAACTTAAAATTACACTCTACACACATAAAATAAGAACAAACATCTCCATATATAACATCGCCAACAATGCCAGAACACCCAAATAGAACAAAAAGGAACTTCCCCATCATCAAAAGAAACAAAATAAATGTATAACCATTCCCAGCTCCATGGAAACCCATATACTCATACGAACTCATACCAAACCCTCCTATGAATCTAAAACACCCAAATGACCTGGGAGGGTGTGAAGAACCTGGAAACTATAGCAGAGCACAAGAGTCGGGGCTTCCACAGAAAACCACAACAAAGCCAACACCATCAACGTTGTTAGAAACATCATCTTCAAAGCTGAAAGACAGAAAACCTAAACCGACAGATAAAAAATGGACACCACCTCTATAGAGAGCCTCCTTGAGTATGGTTCCACTCTAGAGGGTGGACTGTGTGGTGTGCTAATTTATTCAGTCATGTTTGGATCTATCTAGTAGTAGAGTACCATGATGGAGATACTCAATGAAAGGAGTTTTCTAGTTGGAGATGTCTTCTGCAGTGGGGGATATAGAGGTCCCGATGTGGAAGCACCAGTGGTTAGGTAGTTTTCCTTCCAGTCATAATCATCATCTGGAATTATGGGAGTGATAGCCCTTCGATGTAGCACATGAATAAAAATATAATCTTGATCAGGCTCCTCAAGAGATGTTCATAGGCTAACTAGGGCATCAGGTTGACCATTCAATGACTGTGGAAGATTATTCACCCATAGTAGAGAAGGGAACTAGTCCATCATCTTGAGAGTTCAATCTAGGAAGGGTATTATTTCTAGAATCCTTAATATGTATTCACTATTAATTTATTTGATGACTAGATCGAAGTCTCCCTTCACATGCAAGTGTGGAACATCAATATCGGGGGATAACATGAGACTAGTAATGAGAGATTGATACTATACCACATTTTTGTTTTAGCCTTCTATGACTGTGAATGAGTAAGGTGGGATATCTTATTCCGGGGTGATTAAGATGATCCCCATACCTACTCTTTGGATCTTGGGATCATTGATCCTTCTATTGATTGGGCTTCAGGATGCCCCATAAAAATGCATCCACCAATACAACACAGACCGATCCACTGAAATGATGGATTCATATGGGAAATAAAAAACTTGAGGTGCTTCTTTAGGATCCATATGGGAAATAAGGAATTCTACCAGTGGTTTACCCTTGATGGATTTCTATGGAATGAACCTGATATCGAACTGCTAGAGTATCACCACACAACATGATAGTAATCCTATCAACATTGTATGATTCAAGATATATTAGTGGATCCACATGAGACACACAATTTATCTCATGATACTAAAAATAAAGCATCAAATTTTACAATGAAAAAACTAGTGTGAGGTAGTTCATCTCAATAAGAGAGTACTTGGAGTCTGTACCAAGGAGCATGAGTCAGAGATAGTATAAAAAATTCTTTTTCCCTTTGCTATTCATATAATTAACAAGAGTATAGAGGGATCATTCTAGGTCAGTCATGTAGGGGAATATGTCTTTCTTGAAATGGGAGGAATTAGAACTGGAGGTTGCTGCAGATACTGTGTGATTTACTCAAACATGATCTAGCATGTTTCATCCCATTAGTAGATGGTTCCCTTCTTTATGATCATGTAAAAGGTCTTACACTTGCCATCTAGATTCATAATGAATCATTATATGTAGGATATATATCTTTGAAGGCCTCTAAGCTCTCAAAGGTTTTCGGGAGGAGGCATTTGGCAGATGGCCTTGATCTACTCTAGGTCAATATTTGTACCTCTATATTTAATGGAGAAGATGAAAAACTTCTTAGAGGTGACCACAAATGCACATTTTGAGGGGTTCATCACCAGATGTCAATAATAGAGGAAGCCAAAAACCTTCATTATATCTCTGATGTGGTTCAAAATCTAGTTGGATTTGACAACCAAATCATCCATGTAGCATTCCACTATCATCCTGAGGATCGGTTTGAAGATGTGGTTCATGGATCTCTAATTGGTGTCTCCTGCATTACTCAGACCAAAGGGAATTACCTGATAATATAATATCCCTTTTGGAACAATAAAGGTGGTGAATTAATAATCTTCAAGGTCCATCATGATTTGGTTGTACCTGGAATATCTATCCATGAATGACAGAGCCTAGAACCTCATTGTGTAATTGTTCACCAAATCTATCACCAGAAGGGAAAATCATTCTACAAGAAGTCGCGATTGAGGTCCCAAAAGTCAATAAAGAATATTATCTACCCATTATTCTTCCTAGTTTTGATAATTTTTTATAGTTACTTGGGGTACTAAACATCCTTGATGAAGCTATCATTGACAATCTTGTCAACATGGGCCTCTACCATTTCTTAATGAGAAGGGTGAATTTTCCTAGGAGGATGCTTCAACCCATGATGATTCATCGGGAGACTAAGATGGTCGATGGTGACATGAGGTTTTATCCTTAGAATCTCATCAAAGATCTCAGAAATCACAATATATTTCTTCCTTTGGAAATCCACATATTGTTGTTGGTCCTCTCGATACATGGCTACATTGATCAGGGTTGGCCTTAGATCTTCCTTGTTACTAATATTTACCTGGACCAACTCATCAATGGTGTCAGATACACCCTATTAAAAAGGAGGATCATATTACAATTCCTCTTCATCATCTTTTATAGATGATTCAAAAAGAGGATATAGATATTCCAAACCAACTGATTTCAGGGGAATATTGGTGTATGCTGGGTTGTTGTGGAATCCTCACTAGGAGATTCCTTCTCTTCTAAAACCATAGTGAAAAAGTCTTTCATACCAATTTTGGATGGTCTTCGACCATGAGGTACAATATTTATATCGAATAAATAGTGATTAGCCGACTTATGTAAGTTCAAACCATATCAGCAAAACAAGTGTCTATGACGCATAGTTCTGGCTATGGGTTGAACATCTTGTTACTTAATAGAAGTATGGGGTTCTGGTGTCATCCGAGTCTAACTTGTGTAGGATTAAAAGGTAATATTCCGAAATTATTTTAACATAGGGATGTGGATCCCTCTCTTCCCAAAGTTGACAAATCAGTTCCCCAAATATGGCATTGTGGCCCCCCAACTTCTGAATTGGGAGGATGAATGCATTTCCCAAATCTTTCCATGGGTTGTTTGTAATAGTTTTATGCTCTAATTAATTGGTTTGAACCTCCTTTCCCTTACTATTATAATACCTGACATCCATATAACAAGATTAACAATAATTAAAGGGAGATTCATCACCTAGGATCATGTCTACTCGACCATTAAGGGAGTACTTGAGGAATTGGTGATTTGAGGAGAGAACTTCTGCATGATGATAGATCCAGGGCCTACACATTAATGTGTTTTAAGAAGGTATCCTATGATAAAATGTTGAATTATATGTTTTCTACCAAACTAATTCTTCAAATATATTCTTCCACATGGCCTCTACTCAGTCCTAAAATAACCCTGAATCTTCATATCATAGGGGATCAGATCTGCCTCAGTACATCCCAACTAATAGAGCATCTGGTAAGGGATTAGATTGATCTCGGAACCTATGTCAACCAGATAGGGACAAAACAAAATTTCCTTAAACTATAATGGGATGTATATTTGGCAGATGTTCCCATACACGAGGTATCCATCAACTTCTCTGAAGAATGGTTTGATGTCTTGGAACACTTCTTGTTCGACCTCTTCATCATATAAGGTCTATGTAGCCACAACCTATGTTTTGAAATGAAGGGTACTTTCAAGAATTATGTGAGGGAATCAAGAATTTCTTGAGATAGTAATAGTTCCTTGAGGATCAAGAGATTCATAGGAATGCTGTTGAGATGCTTCCTCATGTAGTACTTCTAGACTAGATGAACATTTCTTTATACATGAGGTTTCTCTTCAGTAGGATGCATGATGGGCATTTCTAGATGAACCATTGGATTCTGGATGGTGATTTAAATGTCATTCTACTCATCAGGAAACACTCCCATAACCAATATTCGATGACTATCGGCTGACTGAGGCCCGAATATAGATGGAAACAACTTATCACAGTGCATTCATGCATGTTCTACTTAGTCAACTAGCACATTAATAAGTGGCTATGATTTTGAAATAAAGGATGGTAGGATTGTGATTAATGAGATTTACATAGAACCTACTTTATGGTCTCTATAGCAAGAACTTCTTATCTTGGATCACAGACCTAAGTGTTCCGACTTGTTTCATATCATTGACTCCTTCTGGGAGGGTATCGATCGGAGATACTTGAAGGGATTTCTTGATATTCCTCTTCATATGGAACAATGTAGGGATCTAACATCTAGAAGTTATTTATAGATCCATACTTCTAACAATATTCAAAGGATTTTTCCAATGCTATATGAACTCTAAGAGTGATACTCATATCTAGGGGCATGAAATAGCAGAGACTGTGGGAAGTCTTTGGCACCGGAGGGGGAATTTTCATTCCCTTATAATACCAGATTTTTCTCTTTCGAAACATGGAAGGTTGTGAAGTGTATATAGAAGAATCAGCTATAGAAGGTATGATGACTTCAGGATATTCAGGCTATCTTAAGTGGGAGAAGATGAAACCACGGGCATGAGAAACTACCCAACGAGCTAACCAGTCATCATACTTCTGAGTCCCACATCTAGAAACCTATTTCTATTCACCCTCGATATTGCAATAAAGCTTAGTGTAGATAATTTTCACCTATGTTGGTAATGGACCAACTTTACCACACCATTTTATAATTGGTCCTATATCTAGTCTTTGAACTCATATCATTTTTTGATGTTATGCAGAAGATTCTTGTGGTAGGGGTAGTAGTCATGGTGATCAGTTAGTTCAGTCTCAGGGGGATTCTTGAATTTTTGAAGTTTAACATCCCATTTCTCCATGTCACTATAGAGATTATTGGGAACCTAATCCTACTTTAAGGAGTATTTCTAGATCTTCTTTTAAAATAAGGGAGCTCTAGAAGATTGACTGTAATGAGGAGCCAAAGCCTAATGAGGGTTTGGATCTCTGTTATCTAATCTAGGTGGCTAAACATCACAAGGAGGCGCATTAAAATCCTACACTACGAGAGGCTAATCTTTATTAGGCTACTATACTCCATGAGGCTGCACTAATGGATTCTCTTATGATAAATAACTAGTGGATATGTGGGGCCCACTTTCACTATGGTCAGGGAATCTACCATGGTATCTCTTCTTGTAAGAGTTGTAAGAGGAAAAGGATGTTCCTACCTAGCCAACTATAGGGATTCCTCCACATGTTGGGCCTTATCATAGCAATCATGAAATCCACAATGGAATTTCTGAGTCAAGAGGGATGGAACCAAATTATTCTTTAAGTTCCTCATGCACATTTTTAATAGCTACTCTTGGGTCAGTGACATGTCTAGTGTACAAGTGTGCCCTTTCCATCTAGTGAAATAGTCTATGTCAAGATCATCTAGTAATTTCTTATACATGAAGAGGTCATAAATACCTATATTATGGTTGGTGGAACTGAAATGGTAGTGAAAATGCATTCGAAGGTCGTCCCAACCATTGATGGATCCAATGGGTAATTGGTTGTACCATACAAATGTGGGCCATTCCAATGTCTAGATAAAACATTAGATCTCGGTGGCCTCCTACTACTTTGAGGTCCCCAATATTGGTTTTTACCTTGAAATAAAGTGGTTCAAATTCTAGAATGAGTCTGCAATACTATTTAAGGTTGTGAATGTAGGATTCTAAAAATATAGAGCTGCTCGCATATCATCCACCCATTCCTAAAACAGATTTATATTAGGTGGGATTTCCACCAATCACATATCAAGGTCTTGGAAGAAAGAAATGAAATTAGTTATAACCTCATCTAGATAGGGTTCCTATCTATATGATGATATCTTACCAACAAGGTATTGACATTAATATCAACCATATAGTCAGGCTCGAAATATCATAGATTAGATTAAGGATCATCCCAGTCTGGATCCTGAGAGAGATTGTCACGTGGCTGGGGTGGAGTTAGTGAGGCATACATGTGTTTTTTATATAAACTCTTTGCTCTACCATATCAAGAATCATTGGATCTCTGAGTTAAACTAGGGGAAACTAGCTGAGAATGACTTCTGGCTACCCCTACTTCCCTAGTGGAGGATGAAGATGGTCCTATTGAGGGACGCCCTAATCTGGGCACTACTCAGCAAGGAGATCATTGATAAGCCTCTTATGATATTTGATATGCCAATATAGGGTATCAATAGAAGAGACAACCTTTAGCTTATGTGTGAAATTAGGCATATTAGAGGGATCTAGATGTCTCTTTTCATTATTTAGGTTCTGATTGATGGGTAACAATATAGAGGTTTCCCTGAGACCAAGTGTTTGCCTTTGTAGGTGAGTACGAACACCGAGAGGCTCCACCTGATATTGTGATTCCCTAGGGGTGGGTTATCATTTTCAGTCTCTTCCCCGATGTCTCCATCCCTAAAATATATATATCAAGGACAACTACTTTTACTATGACAGTACCCAGGGGAATATCCTCGATATTACCAGGTAGGTTTCTCTATCATAGGATAGGACTACGGTAGAGAGAAGCATATTATCCCCAACCATGAATCTGCACATGTGGGTACACCCCATTAATAATTCTATAGAGCACTGTGAAGCTTTAGAAGAATCTTTGTTGGAGGGTCCAGTGATATCCAGGTGATTTAGGGTGTTGAGCCACTGGGAGAACATCAAACTCGGCCATGAAATATTGTTGATCGATGTCATGAAAATGTTTTGCGATCCTTTGGTATACCAACTAGTGACCACAGAGGTGGAAAAGAGTCACCAAGATATTGTAGTGAATGCATGTAACTTGGTCCTTAGTGAGGGACCCTGGGATGTCGAACATGGGAACCAGATACCACAAAAACTTCATTGAAAACTGATTTGCTGCTCGAGTGTCCCAAAAGTATCCTTGTTTAGATACTAGATCTACGCCATGGTTGGACCAAGCTTTGATCAATTCTCATCAGGATAATGACAATGGATCTGATGTGTATTGGTGCAGTGGTGGACTGGCCGGTGAAGGATCTGCTGCATGAGCTAGATGATCACTACATGTTGGGTCATCTCTAGAGGGCATCACTAGCCACATTATCACATCCATGTACGATTTGATGTTTACTGCTGCCTGATGTGAAAGGGAAGCGACGGTCACCTATGGGTCTATCGAATGATTGTTTTCTATCAAATACTATAATAACTCTCTATGATCATGAGTATAGGTAGAAAATTAAACTGGTGATGTCAAAGAAAACTACACCCTGATACCTTGGAATGGGTCAAAATATTCCTCCACCTACATGTTCCTACAATGGTATTTATAAATATGGTCAATTTCACCTTATGGGGTGAAAAATCACATCTATCACATTCTGGTTGAGGATGGTGTGGGGAGGACCTTTTATTTTTGTTTTGACATAGCATATAGGGCCTATTATTTAGTCAGTAGGAACATGGGGAAAACCTCCATGTTGATTGTGGGAGTGGGGAGGGCCTTCTATATGTTGTGATGAAATATGAGGAGGGCATTCACACTGATCAAACTTGACATGGGGAGGACCTCTGTGTTTGGAAGCATGAGTATGGGGATGAACTCCATATTTGGTGTCAAACGCATGGGGAGGACCTCCATTTTGGATGGTGGAAACACAAGTAGGGACTCCATGTTGGTTGGCTATTGCATGGTTAGGACCACTTTGTTGGTTATTACATGAGTGAGGAGGGTCTCTGCTTGATCTGGTGGAAGTATGGGGAGGTCCACCATGCTATTTGTCGGTGACATTGGGAGGACCTTTGTACTAGATGTTGATGAAGCAGGGAGAGCCTCCACTTTGATCGATTTTGTGAATGTGGGGAGGACCTCCATGTTGAGCGTGAGAGTAGGGAGGGCCTCCACTATACTTAGTGATGGTATAGGGAAGAACTTCGTATTGAATCTCATCATCAATGACTAGTCTGTAATAGATTCTACTGATTTTAGTGGTTGACAGAGTCAACCCAAACCAACTGTAGGGCAGATGGGGTCTCGATAAAAACCAAAAATTGATGGGTCCCTATACTATAGTGGTAAGAATATGATAGGATGCCTCAAGGGTGGAAGGAGACACTGGATCTTGGAAGTTGATTCCCAATGCCGACAATCCTCCTAGGCTTGGGCACGATGTTGGAGTTGGGTTATTCAGACCAAGGTCAGCAGAGAAGGGGTGTAGTCCACATGCTCCATGACCTGGGGAACTGGTCATTATTAGAAATGACTAGTCCTATCGGGATCACTCCTTGGTGGCTCCCAGACAGTATTCATATCCAGGATGAATTGAGAATCTCCTACCACCTCAGAATAGGGAATCAAGTCATAGGATCACCCTAGGCATAGGCTCCTGAAGTGGTTTGTTGTTGAAGTGGGGTGTAGTGGCTCCCTATACATACCTTGGGGGATGCGGTGTCGATGAGACATAGAATTATCTAGGTTCTAGAGGTCCATTTACCTTGTGGAATGGCCCCTACTTCTCATGTCGTCGTACGAGGGCCTCAATCACCCTCCTTTTAACGATCTTTGAGGGTGATATAGAGCATGGAAAATGATATATGATGGCGTAGCAGACATTTTGGTGGAGGTCAGTTCATGAAACATTTCCATGTTGAAATTCCTCCTACCCCTACATCAGTGGACATTCAGTGATTGATTTTCTATAGGTTGGGTTTTGTGTTGTAGCAAGATTTCGATTTCAGTAGGGATACATGGAAAGCAGTACCCAATTCCCTAACAGCATCCAATTTTCTATTTATTGAGTGAGATATATGTGTCAATGATGTCATAGAATGGAATGCCCAATATTTTATATCCCAAATTTCTGGTGAGTTCTATGTTGGGACCACTATTTTCTTATTGGGTCCTGTTGCTAGATAGTTGGATCTGGTATCATGCTAATTTTTTGATGTCTCGAATGCTACTAGCCCCCATGTAGAGGATAATAGTTTCATGTTGAGTTCACCATTTTTGATGGTGGCCAAAATTCTATATCATCTGAGTACAAACCTTGATCTGATGAGAAATATGGCTAATACCCATGGTTGAACAAGAAAATTTTCATTATGGTACACAATTTTTTGTTTTCCTTGATCGAGATATAATGATGGGATTTTGGTTCCTCATTCCAAGGATTCCTCTTCAAAATTAATCACCTGGTATAGGTCTCCCTCATAGAGTTAAGTATGTTCAGGCAACTCATTTCTGATTCCATCACTTTGGGGATATTGATTAATTACAATGCATATGTCTGGAAATTTGGTGTCGCTTGTCGTTGACTGAAGTTATATGGGTCCCAAATTAATTACCCGTTCATAAAACTTTCCTATAGCATAAGTTCGGGGTCGATCCATAGGGAACTATGGTGTGCCTTAATTCAATTGAGTTAATACTTAATTAGGTGAAGTATGCATAATTTAGAGTTGATTGGGTTGAATTTGGTTTTTTATTGAAACTAAATTGTTTTACTTTGAAGAAATGATCAACAGTTTTAAAGAAAACAATGGGTCAATTTAAAGAGTTTAAAACAGGAAGAAAAGACGTGTCGGGGCTGTGGTGATTAAAGAGTTCTTATGCAGATTGTTTAAATGGTTGTGTTGTTCATAATAATTCAATCATTCTGGATTTCATTTAGTTACAAGATTTCCTTGGTCCTATTCCTCTTTTTTGGAATTAGAGCAGTTGACTCCTTGGTCCGGTAGTCAGTGTTATTAATTCTTTATTAAGTTCATTCCATTATTTAATCGCTGAAATCTTTCCAATGGTCATGGATGTTTTCACCGTTACTTTTCTTTTGTATCGCTGAGAATTCTTCCCTTGGTCCGGCTCAGAATTCTCAGTTATATTTGACAGTGAATTAAGAAGAGTAAGAAGAATTACAACGAGAAAACCCAACTATATAAAACAACACACAAATTAAGATCCCTTCATCCACATACCAAACACGAGGGGTATATTTACACATAGAAAGCATAAGAGAAATGAAACACGTGATACCTGACGGATTTATAATGTAAGCGTTGAGGTAGGGTGTCGGAAGGTGGAATGGGGGAATGACGGCACCTCGGTGGCTTTGGAATGGCAGCAGAATGTCTCCTCTCCCCAAATGTTTTCTCTCCTAAAAATCAGAAGTCCAAGGCCTCTTTTAATAGAAAAATAAAGTACACTGTTTTTATAGAAAGTACACGCCGTGTACTTTTCGTCAACGCATTTTGGTTCCAATTTCTCCACGGGTAGGCGGCCTAACACACCGTCTTTGACTTTTGAACCCAGCGCCGCCTGGTGGTTGAGTGTACACGGCATGTAGCGCCGCTATACATGGCATGTAGTGTCAAAATTCGGCAATGAACTCCTTCTAGAATACAAAACACTGTGTGTATAGAAATGGCACACGCCGTGTCACCTTCAACGGCCACATGGGTGTGTAGAACCTTCTCAGCAACAACCGCTTCTAGAATGTAGTACACGGCGTGTAGCGCCGCCATACACGGTATGTATCTTCTGCCTGGTGACATGGGCATGTACTCCCTCCTTCAGTCTGTGTCCCTGTCTGGATGTACACGGCGTGTATAAAAGTACACGCCGTGTAGTTTGAAAATTTTCACAGACTTCCCTTGATTCGTGTATTTATTCAGAATGCTCCTGAAAGTAAACAGAATCACCAAAATCAATGAATATGTTCATGAAAAAACATATATTTTCTGAAAACAATTTTATATCTTCAATTATATATATGGAAATGTATACACAAATTGGGTGCATCAAATTCCCCCACACTTAGTCATTTACTTTCCCTCAAGCAAAATCTCAACATCTAATTAAGAGATCCTATACTTTTAAATGGAAGGCATTAAATTAATCAAAAGTATAAATGATAGAGTTACTGAGGAAAAATTCTAAAAGGCACAAAAAAATTCAATTCATAAGATATTAAAATCATGCCTCATATATAATTCAATTATCTATTCTCACACTCTTTCAACACATTCTTCAACCTTTAAAAAATAAACATGCCACTTGATGATATACCTTACCAGTCAAAATCACACTCCACACTCAAGATATTTTTATTCAAAGTTATGATCAATATAAGGTATATACACTCTATCCATAGGTTTGAAAGATATCTTGTTCTCTACTTCAGAAAAATTGAATTTCAAAAATCATGAGGGCTTTAACAATAAGGTTCGGATGTCTCTGTGGCTAAGGGTTGGTAGGTTCAATTGAAAAATAAATTCTTAGGATTGAAAAAGGAAGGCTAATTCCTTTAAACAGCATTGCATGATATTTCAAATAAAGATCACTGAAAATGCTTCCTTCACAAGCTCAGTCAAATGTTTTTTTAATCATCACCATCTTCTCCCTTAGGCAAGTAGGGTTCATGAGAAAATAAGCATAATGTTTTTTTTTGAAGGGTAACACTTATGAATACAATGACTAAATTTTTGGAACCCTTTCTGCCCCAAATAATCAAGAGTTACTCCCCCACACTTTATTTCATGAATGTGTACAAAAATACACCATGTATTGCCAACTACCTCTTTAAATCTCAAATGAATAATCATGCAAAGTTTAAAAAGAAATAGGGTAGGAAGGGAAATAGGTTTGTAATGTGGCTTCCTATAAAGGGTGTTCATGGCTTCTATGGGATTAACGAAGATTAAATGTAGGGTAGGTCTCAAGATAATGGGGTGAAAACAATCTAGTGCCTCAATCATGTTAAAGTAATTCATAAATTTCTTCATGTTTTGAAAAGAAAAACTTCCAAATTCTGGTAGTGATGCATATCTTAAGAATCTGTCAACAAAGAGGGTATTAGAAAACAAATACGAAAAAGGGTTTAGAATACCTCTTAGGAGTGGAAAAATAATAAAGGGGCAATCAGATCATGACATGGATATAAATGATTATCCTAATCAATGTAATTTAATCAAGGATGAAAAGTTGCAATTGAAACTATATCAGCAATCATTTTAAAATACTTAAAAACTAAAATAATCTTGTAGCCTTAAAAAAAGTTTCTACTGATAACTCTAGCATTTATAAGAATGATTAACCAAAATTGCTTTACATTTTCAAATATATAATCTAATAATGATGTCTCCTATATTAGTTTAAGGGAAAAGACTAAGGTGAAAGAGATAGATGCGTCCCTAGACTTAATACTGCACATGGTCCACCAAGTGAAATACTAAGGTAAAGGGTGGGAAAGGGTGAGATATGGGGGACAAAACGAGGGAAATCAGTGGAAGAAGTAAATCCAGAAAGAAAGAAAATAGAAATGTAAAAATACCCCCCTCGTGAAACGTGATTCCCAAGGCGCTCCATGACCGTACCTATGACTGTAGAGGAAAAACGGAAAACATGCATAACATCACAGCATAGAAAATGACCAAAGAGATATACAAGAGAAAGAAAAATGTCACTATCATGGGGTCGCCTCAGGGGACGGCATATCCGGAATAGAATCGGCTGGTAAAGATGGCGCAGGAGGCATGGAAGCAGAAGGAGCTTACTCGGCATCGGGAAGAGGAGCTGAAGAAGTAGGAGGTGGGTGAGGGGGAGAAGCTGGAGGGGTGGGGAAGGAGGAGCAGGGGCAGCAGCTGGGGCAGGGGGTTAGCAGGTGGCTGGGCTAGAGCCTGGGCAAGGATGTAGGCACCCCCTACTTCCGGACCAATCCCATGAAAATGAGCATGAGAAAGTCCATCCGCTGGGGTGAACCTAACAGGTCATGAGGTAAAGAGGGCTTGAATACCCCTATGTGGTGGGAAATATGGGTGGTGTAAAACCCGCTGTTCAGGTTTCCCTAACGGCCAGTAAACATGCAATGGAAATAGGAGGCGGCAAGATAGGGTAGGTCCGGGTAGTCATGCCAGATGACACGGGTAAGAAGCTCCATGTCACGGCCGGTCATGACCCCCATATCCTTATGGAGGGGGAAAAGGATGGCGTTGAAGCACCGGTGGGAGAAGTGATGGATGGGGTCAGCTATAAGAGTGCTCTTCTGGGAAGTGGGGGTGTATCGGTGGTCAGGCCCAGCGATCTCCCACCACATGGCAATGAGGTCAGAGCGCTCGGGCCGGGTCAAGGTAGAAACGAGAGGTGGGGTGATAGGATGGGGGTAGAAGTCGCACCCTCAGCCAAACTCTATCATGGTAAGAGAGAAATGTCGGCCGCCTAGCCGGAATCGAACTACGGGTACTGCATCGCCAGGTGTCTCTCGGTACTCCGCTCCATCAAACTCAAACGAGGCCGCAAACTCCAAAAATAAATCACAGAACATAGGAGTGCTGACCAGGAAAATATCAAGGAGTGAGGTGTGCCCGAGAAGTGCCTCCAACTCCTCCAAAATACCAAGCCACTACGGAACGCTGCTGTCAAGGTACCAGCCACTCAATGGGATCGGCCGACAAGAGAAGTGTCGGAACCTGTCCTATACAAGGTCAGTGACCGGGAATACCGTGCAAGGATAAGGAGCACCTGTAGGTCCCGGCCCAGGTGTAGGTGCAGTAGTAGCGGCTACTTCTGTGGGTGGATCTTCCGAAGTAGAGGGTGTCTCGGTGGAAGGTGTGCTCGAAGTGGGACCAGCTGCTGAGGATGATATCACAGGGAAAGTGGCAGCTAGTGCAGTAGAAGTAGGCTCGGACTCATCTGAGGGAGTGAGTGGTGGCAGAATGGCCAATAGAGGGAGCTCAAAGACCGTAGCGTTGGGGTCCGGCTGCATAGGTGGTCGGAGTCGGATCTGACGATAGCTGGGCCTCTCACCCTCAGTGGCGGAGGTTGGCCGCTTCCCTCGGGAAGGATCGTGATCTGCCATATCCTGAAATAGAAAGAAAAAGAAAACGAAAAAGGAAAGAAAACAAAACAAAGAAAATGTGAGAAAACTAGAAAAGAAAAGTACACGGCGTGTACTCTAGAGTACACGGCGTGTAGTCAAAATATATATTATCCTGTGTTCTCTGGATAGACACGCCGAGGGTGAAAATAGACCATGTAACAGTACACGGCATGTACCGAACATACACGCCATGTTCACTCTAAGTGTCGGTGGTTGTGTATGCAGAAAGGACAAGGCCATGTTTGTGAAAAATAAATAAAGGACACGCCATATAGATGTAAGCCAAGGCATGTGCTCTACCAGAAGAACATGGACATGTGGATGGTGAAACATGGTTCAGCCAAAGGAAATGGTAGACATGGTGTGTACCGAACATACACGCCATGTAAAGGAACATGGGTTATGAGGTCGTGTTTGGGTCCACACATGGAGGGGATGAAGGAAATGATACACACGGCGTGTACCAAACACACACGTCGTGTTCGGGAAAATGGTCTGTGAGGTCGTGTGCAAAAGAGTACTCGGACACGACGAGGAACGGTACACGGTGTGTACCGAATAGACACACCGTGTAAATTCAAATTTCGAAATATTTTGTGTGTGGCCATGTACAGAAGTACATGGCGTGTGTTCTTCATTTCATGGCCGTGTACGGGCAGAAGCCGAATGGTCGGCTGATCCGATAAACACCCAAAACGAGTCTAAAATTTTGAAATAGAGGGTGTAGAATGGCGTACCTTGACCTAGGATCACAATGTGAGAATAATCAGAACTTGAAACGCACCAAATCGACGGATCTGGCAAAAGGGGGTTTGGGTGGCGTTCGGGGGAAGAAACGGGAAGAAAGGAGTAAATGGGGCGGCCGTGCGACACGACCTCAAGCTGGGTGTACTGCGGCTTATATAGCCGCGGTACACTTTGTGAAGGTTTGGACTACACGCCGTGTATTCCCAATTTTTTTTAAAAAAACAATACATATAAATAAATATAATTATTATAGTAAACTATATAATAATTATTAATAATAATAAAAATAGATATATCTACAAATTCTATTAAAAATAAACCTATACATGATGTATATCGGGAAATACACTCTGTGTATTTTAAAATGAGAAAAAGAGTTGTACAACCTTTGGTCCGGTGCTTGGGGCGGGATTCGAACCGGCGATCGGCCGTTCCGAACGGACGCCCTCACCCACTAGAGTGAAGGTTGTACTGCTGCACATATTAGTTTATATATATAGTTATTCTATAAGGCCTATACACACGGGAATAAAGAAATGCACGACGTGTGGTTTTTATTTAGTAAAGT
Organism: Viscum album; assembly: GCA_963277665.1. Taxonomy (NCBI): domain Eukaryota; kingdom Viridiplantae; phylum Streptophyta; class Magnoliopsida; order Santalales; family Viscaceae; genus Viscum; species Viscum album. The sequence continues at coordinate 1,844,924,102 of OY728120.1, forward strand.
ATGGGGATGAAGTGGGGAGATTAACACGATTCGAACCCAGGCCTTTTGAACCTGGTGTCGAGACGTTGCCAATCTGCCAACTACACTCGCATGTTAATTCTTATTTTAAAAATATTTTTAATTTATATTCTAAAAATCATGGCGCACACGACGTATATTAGAGTACACGTCGTGTGGTTTTATTAGAAGAACAAATGATGGAAATGGGACGGTTGTCAGGATTCGAACCCGAGCCTTTTGGAATCGGGGTACGATTCTAGCCAACCAGACCATCCTCATCATGGGTTCTATTATATTTTAAACACACACACATATATATATATATATGAAAAATACCACACATGTCGTGTAAATAAAATGAGGAACCCCGTGCCGAAGGTAAGTCCGGAGGATTCGAACCGGGGACAGCCTGAATAAATTCTAGTGACTTTACCATCGGCACCGGCATCATCCCTGGTTATTTATTTGTTATTCTATAGATTTATACTATTAAGATTATAAAATAAAAAGGAGGATTACACACCGTGTATATAAGTTGGACACAGCGTGTAACCTCTAGGTTGCCTCCCAGTAAGCGCCTTTGTTTTAGGTCATTGGCTCGACCTCTTACCTTGCTTACCAGATATTTACGGTGGATAATGGTCCCTATAGTGGCCGCCCTGTCCATCTAAGAGTTGCAAGTTCTTGGGCTCTTCTTCAACAGGAATTTATGTAATGTTAAAGTTATCAGAAATATAGGAACATACCAGATCATCCACCAGGTGATCCTTTATAGTATTTATTGCAGAATAATCATCATGATCAGACAATGATGCGTGCTTGATGGCATTGAGAACATTGTAGGAGACTCTCTCGTCTGTTACCTGAAAAATAAGCTCTCCTTGGTGCACATCAATGAGCTCCTTCCTAGTGGCGAGGAAAGGTCTTCCCAAAATAAGTGGCGCCTCCGGATCCTCCCCCATGTCGAGGATGATGAAATCAGCTGGGAGGACCAGCCTACCCACCTTGACCAGTACGTCCTCCAGTAGACCCTTCGGATGTTTGATGGATCGATCAGATAGTTGAAAGGCTACACAGGTAGGCTTGAGCTCATTGAGTCCCAGCTTCTTGAAAACTCCGAGGGGCATGAGGTTCACGCTGGCCCTTAAGTTGCAGAGGGCCTTCCCAAACTCACAGGATCCAATAGTACAAGGAATGGTGAAACTACCTGGATCTTGGAGTTTAGGAGGAATGGAATGTTGAACCACCATGAAGCACTCCTTTTTTAGTGCAATAACTCCCAAAACCTCCATCTTCCTCTTATTAGAGAGGATTTCCTTCATGAATTTGGCGTATGTAGGAATTTGTGTCAGGGCCTCCACAAATTGTATGTTGATGTTGAGCTTTCTAAACACATCCATGAATTTGTTGAACTGGTGGTCCAGCTTCTTCTGCTTCAATCGCTCCGAAAAGGGTAAGGTAGGCTTGAATGGTTGGACTACTTCCTTTCCTTTATTCTGCAAAGCCTCCTTCTATGGGATTTTCGATGAGGAGGGGTCAGTACTGGTACGTTCTTCATCATCAGGGGGTGTGGGTACACCTGGATGTGCGGGTGGCTCCTTATGTGGAAATTATTTTCTGCTTCGCAAGGTGATAGCATTGGCCTCCTCCCTTGGGTTCTTTTTTATGTTTCCCGGCAGTGTACCGGGTTGCCTTCCTGAAAGTTGGTTTTCTAGCTGGCCAATCTGATTCTCCATGACTCGAATCGAAGATTCCTGATTTTGGAACCGATTCTTAGAAGTATATATAAATTTAGTCATCAGATCCTCTAACCTTGAAGTGTTCTCCTACTGAGGTGGTTGCTGAGCCGATGGAGGAGGTGGCTGTCGAGGCTGCTGTGGATGAGGGTTTTGATACCCTTGTTGCTGATAAGGACTCTGCTAGGTTTGTTGCAGCCTTTGGTATTGGTTCTGGTATGGAGGTTGGTTGTAGCCGGGCGGTCGATGGGGCGGAGGATTCTACTGTTGTTGGCCCCATCCTGTGTTCTGTTGATCTCACCATGTCAGGTTCTGGTACTGCTGGTACTGGTTGGGCCCTCGAGTTTGGGAAACATAACTCACCTCGCTTGTTGAAGGGCCTCCAGTCAAACCCGGGCATTCTCCCATGATGTGGTTATCACCACAGTCTCCGCATGCTGGATGGTTCACCACACGAACTTGAGATTCTCTTTTGAGGTTCAATGCGTCGATTTTCTTGGACACAGCGTCAAACTGAGTAGCTAACATAGCGGTAGCGTCAATATTGTGCATACCTCTCTTTTGAGTCCCCCGCTCGAAGTGCCACTGGAAGCCATTGGATGACATGTCTTCCAGTAGTTTGAATATTTCTTCGTAGGATTTCCGCATCACCGTACCTCTAGCAGCAGTGTCCACCATGGACTTGGTATTTGTTGTAAGTCCTCCATAAAAGGTCTGGACTTGCATCCAGAGTGGGAGTCCGTGGTGGGGGAATTTTCGTTACATTTCATTTAAGCGTTCCTAGGACTCGTACAATGACTCAGAGTCGTGCTGCTAGAAATTGTGGATCTCATTCTAGAGTGTCACCGTCTTCGATGGTGGAAAGTACATGGACAAAAACGCCTGGGCTAGCTCCTCCCATGTGAGGATAGATCGTTGTGGCAGCACCTTGATCCAGTCTTTCACCTTGTCCTGTAGAGAAAAGGGTAATAGGAGAAGATGGATGGAATCCTTGGATACGCCATGGTAACGAAACGTGTCGCATATCTCAAGAAAGTTGGAGATATGGGCATTCAGGTCTTCACTAGGTAGGCCTCTGAATTGGATAGTGTTCTGGATCAGCTGCATGATAACAGTCTTGATCTCGAAGTGTTGGGCCTAGACCGGAGAACGAACGATGCCCGTATCAGCTCTGTGGATTGAGGGAAGTTCTTACTCCATAAGGGTATGTCATGGAGGTTGTTGCAAAAGGGGTGGAGCTTGCATGAACTGCTCCTGAGGGGTGAAGTATGGCCATGGGAAGAGTTACTGCGGCGGTGGTGGGTAATCCCTTGGGAGAAATTCCAGGAATGCTCCAGGAGCCTGCTCTGGTAGACCAGCAGCGGGAGGCTTCTGATCCTGGTACTGATGCTCCATCATAGAATCTACAGCTGGTGCTCCCTCTTCCTTGTTCTCCATGGGTTGTGGTTTTTGGTCATGAGTTTCTGTCAGTGCACGCCGATGACGAAGCAGGGTCCGTTCGATCTCTGGGTCAAGTGGAACTAATTCCAAAGACTCGGCACTTCTGGATCGTGTAAGACATCTAAACATACACTTTAAGCTTCTGTTGGGGCTGTCATGATTAATTAGTTCTTATACAGATTTTTTAAATGGTTGTGTTGTTCATAATAATTCAATCATTCTCGATTTCATTTAGTTACAAGATTTCCTTGGTCTGGTTCCTCTTGTTTGGAATTATAGTATTTGACTCCTTGGTCCGGTAGTCAGTGTTCTTAATTATTTATTAAGTTCATTCCATTATTGAATCGGTGAAGTCTTTCTAATGGTCATGGATGTTTTCACCATTAATTTTCTTTTGTATCGCTGAGAATTCTACCCTTGGTCCGACACAGAATTCTCAGTTATATTTGACAGTGAATTAAGAAGAGTAAGAATAATTACAACGAGAAAAAACAACTATATAAAACAACACACAAATTACGATCCCTTCATCCATAGCCCCAACACGAGGGGTTTAGTTACACATAGATATCATAAGAGAAATGACATATGTGATACCTGACGGATTCATCATGTAAGCATTGAGGTTGGGTGTCAGAAGGCGGAATGGTGGAATGATGGCACCTCGGTGGCTTTGGAATTGCAACAGAATGTCTCCTCTCCAAAAATTGTTTCTCTCCTAAAAATCTGAAGGCCAAGGCCTCTTTTTATAGAAAAATAAAGTACACAGTGTGTATAGAAAGTACACACCGTGTACTTTTCGTCAAAGCATTTTGGCGCCAATTTCTCCATGGGTAGGCGGCCTAACACGCCGTATTTGACTTTTGAACACGGCGTCGCTTGGTGGTTGAGTGTACACGGCGTGTAGCGCCGCCATACATGGCGTTTAGTGTCAAAATTCGGAAACCAACTCCGTCTAGAATACCAGACACGGTGTGTATAGAAATGGCACACGTCGTGTCTCCTTCAACGGCCACATGGGCGTGTAGAACCTTCTCGGCAACAACCGCTTCTGGAATGTAGTATACGGTGTGTAGCACCGCCATACACGGCATATATCTTCCGCCTGGTGACATGGGCGTGTACTCCCTCCTTCGGTCAGTCTCCCTGTCTGGATGTACACGGCGTGTATAAAAGTACACTCCATGTAGTTTCAAAATTTTCATAGACTTCCCTTGATTCGTGTATTTAGCCAGAAAGCTCTTGAAAGTAAACAAAATCACCAAAATCAAAGAATATGTTCATGAAAAAACAGATATTTTCTGAAAACACATTTTTATCTTCAATTATATATATGGAAATGTATACACAAATTGGGTTCATCAATATTTCAATGCGACTTGATATGAAAGCGTCCTTAAATTAGGAGAGCAGTCATGTTGGGCATCGTTGGTATGTCTGGATGCTGGGAACATTGCTCACCTATATTATTCCGCATATAATGGCATCTCAGGTGTGAAACCTGAGGAATCCCATATCGATCATAGGGTGTCTGATTCCAATGGAATGTTTTCCAAGGATTTCACCTCAAGAATCCCATGCTTAGTATGAGGTAGAATTATAATTCAGGTCGCAAGTTTAACATCTTTTAGATATATAATGATATTGATCAGAAGGCCCTATGGAGTAAGATCAAGGAGGTACATCCATATGAGGGAGAACCTAGAATTTTTATTAATTGATGGATTAGAACACCCCTTGAGGTGAGACCATGGAATTTTGACCCAAAAATAGAAGTTTCCACACTCTGAAGGTTGATATAAATACCCTTGTTGGTGGATCGGGGAAGTAAACCCCTAGGAGGGAGATCCTTGGATAACTTTGGTTCAGGATTGGACCTCATGGAGTTTCCCCACATACCCTTCTTATGAGTCAGGGATAAAAACCCACATATATTGAGATATGGTGTGGAGATTACACGTGGGAGATAACCAAATGGGAGGAATGATCTCATTGGGATGTGGCGGCCTGGGTAAAATCATGACAGATTATGGGTGGAGTGGATGGAATGTATGGAGAGGATGAATTTTTTGGGTTCTAGGATTGATACTCATGGAGGCTTCCTTTACATCCCAATTATTTGGGAATCAAATCCCATATAGTTTGAGAAGGGACATTGGGCTAACACATGATGTGGAGGCCCATGTAAATGGAGCATGTGTTTAGGTCCTACACTTGGGAGCGACCCAAGTGGTTAGGTGAAAATAGGGGATTACTTAAAAAGGGATTCCCATTGTGGAAGGTGAATGGGTTTCGTGGTTTTCATGGTTTTTAATAACTTCTAAGCACACATGAGTTATACTCGCTTTGAGAAACAAGAGGAAGCAGTTAACCTGATAGTCATACCAAAAAAGATGAACCAACAAGATATGATGTGGGACTTATGCATGGAAGCTTCCAGGGGAGAAACTCATTTCTTGAGTGGAGGATATCATCCCATGGTAGTGGGGATTATGTTTGGAAGAGGCCTATGTGGACATGGTCTCAAATCCCAAAGTGATGGGGATAGGGTATTGAGAGTTCTCATCCACTTTGGCCCCTCTTCCGCTAGTAGAGGAGGTTGAGAGTATAGGAGGTGGAAAGGTTCCAGGTTTCATCCCCTCTATGATCCTCACATTTGGGGAGGTAAAGAGGATCAAGAGTGATACCTCCTAAAAAAGATAGGGTATGATTCTAGGATGGATGCCCCATGAGGATGTCATTACTTGTGCTGAGGATATCATTCAATGTGATGAGGATCTAATTATGTGCCATTCATACATGGGAAATCCTCTAATATCTACACTAGGTTAGGACACATTTTAATGTCATGTGTTGAGTACATTGGTGCTATGAATTTTTATATTATTTAGCTCATACATGGGTGACTCACTCCTTACCCCTTAGGCTTACATAACTGATGCTCATGCAACCCTAGGTGGGACATTACTTCAACAATGACATGGTTCAATAGTGGGGAGGAGTGGTCACTCATGAGGTCCATGTTAACATAACTATGCTGAAATTACAGGGGTATTAGTGTACCTATGCTGAAAAGAAAATGTTAGGATAACACATGATCACGGGGCAAAGGGGACAACTCATGAGGGACTAAGAAGTTATTGCACACAATCTAGGAGGGTTGAATGCAAGGGGAATGCACAAGGAGTGAGGATTACATGAAAGATGATATCAACCATGGAGATTTTACACAATGGAAATCCATATATCATCATATAATAATTTTCTGAAATATTGGGGAGTTTCAAAAAAAGTAAGATTTGAGCACAATATTGAGTTGTGTACAAGACGAGGGATTCCTGCAAGGGGTATTTTGTGCACACATTCCCTAAGATGAAAGAAGTTGGGTAAGGATTAAATAAGTGTTGGAAAACTATAGGGAGGACATACCGGGAACCTTTCATGTAAGATCTCTTCCATGAGGGTTTCATGCCTTCGCGATGTTGCGGAAGATCGTTCTTACGCACAGAAAAGTGACAGTTCGACTTCAAGAGGATTGAACTAAATAAGGGGGGTTCACATCCATATATATACAAATAATTTGGAAATAGAACAGAAGATTTGGGCCATAGAAGAGGGCTTCCATGTATCTATTCCTTGATCTATGGTGAGCGAGAGCAAAAAGGTCCATTTAAAGTCGCATTGGGCGTGCAAAGGCTTTCCACACGATTGACTTTCTTACACACAAAAGGAACCACATGTGCAGAAATTAATTGGATTTTTTTTAGAATTAAAGGTGAAATATTCACATTTAATGCTTCATTGATAGGTCAATGTATTTTTTCATGGATTTAAATCTTACACTCACACCTCAAAAACTAGCGCAGACCTTACATTGAATTCTCAAGATATTCCATTGAGGTTGATTGTCCCTTCAGTTTACCCAAAGATGATCCATTAGGTATTTTTATGGAATTCAAAGCCAAAAAATATAGTGTTATATTTATAATATAATATATATTATACACCCCTTTCTCAAATCATATTATTCTAAAAGAAAGAAATTTTTTCCCATATTATTTATGTTCACCATTTTCATGGATGACAAGCTCTCATTTCCCACTTCCACCTTCATGTCTATTTAAATTAAATTATAATGGTGTAAAATTAACTAATTTTTTATATTATATATTTTTCCACATTATTAAATGAATATATTCTCATAATTATAAATAAAATGAAAATATTTCATGATGGTTAGTAAAAATGCCTAAAATGAACTAACTGTATTATTCTAATGTTTTTACTAATAGAATAATCCCTATGTTAGAACACATAAATGTATTTAGGACCATTTAAATTTATATAATTACATTAATAACATTTCATTTAACTTATATAGTTGTATTCTCATTTCATAATAACATCAATAATTTGGCATAAGTGATCTAGCCCTAGTACCATGAAACAAATGCTCCTAGAACTAAATAGTTAAACATTGTATCACACTAAACTGATTAAAAATGAATATAATAAAATTATAATATGTTAAATATATATTGAAAAGGTTCTGAGTTAAGTAATTAATGAATCTAATTTAATTATCCCTAACATTTTAAGGTCTAGAATGGAACCATGCATAAGGTAAGGGGTCTCTCTGAACCACACTTTTCCATTGGGTAATGAACTTTATCTCTCAAACATGCATTATATCTCTCTTAAATAATATGGAATGCTTTAAAATTCTACATATATGTCTCACACATATATTCTAGGATTATTCACCCTTTTTTATGGGTTATTACATTCTATATATTAATTTTTCGAATGCCTCCTTTAAGAAATCTGTTTTGATTATGATATAGAAAAGATTATACAACTTATTTCATTCTAGGGATAATTATTATGTTTATTTCTTATTATTGATTTCCTTTTATCAAACATAGACGAATGTACATTTTATGATGGGTGTTCCCTGATAGTGATCCAATGCATTGTTTATTTTTTTGTCTCAGGATATGTTATGTATGGGCTTCGGGGGTAAACCTAATCTATGATGGGACACTATCCACCATGTCTTGTTTTCTTGGAAGTTTTCCTTTACTTATTCTTAAAAATTTTCATTTGTTCCTTCCACTTTCCAGTGATTCCGTGATCATATGATAAAATGTTTTTTATGTTATTACCCTATGTGATTATTCTTGAACCACCTCTTTCATGTTATTATTTTATTCCATTTGACTAAAATCTTATAATTCATTATCATATTCACTCCCTTATTGGTCTTTTTATCTAACACATTTATTTTGAGTTTCACCCAGGTTATCCTATATAGTTTTAGGATATAAAATGATTTTAGGATCTCATTATTTATATTAAAATAATGTTGTTTTATTTTAGTTTCACATTGGTGTATTATGAACCTAGTATTTAAAAAACACTAGGCTTTTCGATCCTTTGGTTGTATTTAATGGATATTTACGATTAAAAAAAGTTTCACAATATATGTAATAAGATTGGGTTACTATATTGGGTATAAGAGGATGGTCCATTATTTCAGGATTAGGGATAGAATATTATAGTGAGAACCCTAGGGATATGTCTAAGAATAGGAAAATATCCTAGAATTTTTTTGAACTATAGAGGGATTGGTTTACAAGAAATTATATCCCAATCGAGATGCTACAAGGGGATATGGATCATGAATGGTTGTAACTATGGGTAATAACCCCTAAAAAGAACATTTTAAATTAACTAAATCATTACCTTGTGCATGAAAAATATTCCCTTATCCACACCTGGTTTGACACACCTGAAGGATATATGCTATAGAATTCAAAAATGCTTCACAAACTATTATAATGGACTTAAATAGATTGTTAGGTTATAAAACCTAATAAGTAAATCACCATAAATAAACCAGATTTACTTTAAATTTAGGATTTATATTTTATTTATAAAATATTCTATCAAATATCATAGTTTCACTTTAATATGTTGACTAGTTAATGTATTATCATCCTATTTTTTCTTTATATTTAGTTAATTGTTTGAAATAGGAGGAACCAAGCCAACAAAAAATGTTATAGGAAATGTGGTGTTTTACACAAGGACATGCCTAAAATTTTTAGATTGGAAGAGGTGACCTTCCTAGAATTAATATCTTAGTGAAATCATTCTTTGAATAATAACCCAAATCATGTGCAATAAACACCTTAACTAAAAAAAGAAAAAGTTACATTCAAGTCCTTTATTTGACAAAGAACTCTTACATTTAGTGGATCTATTTGCCCTCTCATTATGGAACAATGGATAAATTTTTTGAAAATATATTTTATATCCTCTAATTCTAAGAACAATAGAAAGTCATAATGGTTGTTTATCATCTTCAAGGGGAATCCGATCAGTGGTTGGAACTAATCAAGGAGATGAAGTTAAAATAAGATATTGATTCTATGGAATAGAAAGGATTCAAGAAAATTTTTCTCAATAAATATTTTCCCTAAACTCCCCATATAAATCATTAGTGGATGTTCTTAAAACTGAAGTAAAAGGTATAGGATTCCATTAGAGCGTATGAGGAAAACAACAAAAATATTTCACTATACACCTCTGAAATTTTCATCAACACCAAAAGTATATTGGACCATTTAGATAGTGGGTTAAAGTTGATTCTATGAAATTCATTAATGATTTGAGACATTGAAAGTAATGAGGAGACTGTATGTTGTTCCCTTAAGGTGGAAATAGAGATTAGTGAATCTTAGTGGTATCATGGTCCTGGAGATAAAAATTATAAAATGGAGTATAATTCATGAGGAACAATTAATAAAAAATGGTTGAAAGAAACCCCAACATCCCAGATGTCCAAAGTGTGGGAAGAAGAATCCTGGAAATTGCCTGATGGGAACAAAGATATGTTTAAAATATATAAAATAAGGGAATAGGTCTAATCTGTTCCAAAGGAAATGAATAATCCCACTAATGTGGAAGAAGAAAACATGGTTTATATCAATACTCCAATTAATAGAGAGAACAAAATGGAATATTCTATCACTATTGTTTAGGTGGGTCCCAAAACGATGTGGTGACAAGTATGCTTGTTATTAATTCTGGAATAGAGAATGAAATATATTTTTTCTTGTTTAATACATTATTTCATATCTTTCAATTTTATTATAACAATTCAAGTACCACCACAAAACATGGATGTTGAGTTATCAATGAGGATAAAAAATGGAGAAATTATTGTACCTTAAGTATATAACTCATCCTTAGTCAATGATTATGGATTGAACCTCCTTGAAGATATTTTCCTACATTATTTATTTTAGTTCTATTTTATATTGAGATTGGATTATCTATCATTATATAATGTAAACATCAACTGTTGGGAGAGGGAGATCCTGACTCTTCATATCCCAAGTCATCCTCAGATCCTGTATAAGTGTAAGGAGGCAGATTAATCTCCTTTGGAATATTTTTATAATGTTTGGATATTTTTTCTTTATGAGATGAAATATCTAAAAAAAGTATTAATACCATTTAGAGAATAATTCTTGAAGTCATCCCCATCATGAGGAATTATAATTATGTATTCTTTGAAAAAAATTCTGGTCATCCTCAAGGTAGATAGGTGGACTTCTCAATTGAACTTATACCTAGATCTCTACCCGTACAAAATAATAATTATAGAATGGTCCCCAATGAGTTGGAAGAATATATGAATAAGTTATAAGATAAAATTGAAAAGGGTTTTATTTTCCCAAGTGCTTCATCATGGGGTGAACCAGTCCTCACTATCGTGAAGAAGGATGGGTCAATGATCCTTTGAATTGATTATCATGAACACAATAAAATTATGATAATTAAAAGTATCCCTTTCCACTAATAGATGAATTATTTAGTAAACTATATGGGAAACAATATTTCTCTAATGTGGAACTTCAGTCGGGATATCATAATTAAAGGTGAATAATGAAGTTATTCCAAAACTACCTTTCGAATGGGGTATGAACACTATGATTTCATCATGATTACCATCAGACTCACTAATTCTCTAGAAATATTTATGGACATAATGAATAGTGACTTTAGAGATTACCTTGAAAAAATATTCGTTGTTTTTATTGGTTATATTTTGATATACACTACAAGTAAGGAGGATCATGTGGAGTATTTGAATACTATTCTAACTAATTTTTAAAGGATAATATATATGAAAAGTACATTAAATTTGAGTTCTGTATGGAGGAAATGTCGTTCTTGGGGAGTTTTATCACCAACAAATGGATATTTATGGAAACCTATAAGAAAATGGAAATTTAGGAGTGTCCTAGACCAGTATATATAATAGAGATATGTAGTGTCCTTGGGCTAGCTAGGTATTAATCATAATTTTTTAGAATAATATCATTATTTTCAATCCTACTAACCAAGATGAATCAGAAGGGTCTAATTTTTTTGGACTGATGAATACGAAGGAAGCTTCAAGGAGTTAAAAATATTCTTATCAAAACACCAGTTCTACGACTTCCCTCAAGTGGGGAACTTTTTTCGCAGGATATTGATTATTAAAATAAGATATTGGGTTTTGTATTGCTAAAGAAATGAGAAAAGTTATATCCTACATGTCAATAAATTAGATAGTGCATGGTTATAATTGTCTAACTCATTATATGGAGTTAGTTTCAGTGATATTCAGGTTGAAAATCTAGATATATTATCTCTATATATAGAGGATTGAATTATATATGGATCATAAGAGCCTAAAATATATATTAAAATAAAAGGATATTAATATGCAGCCGAGAAGATGGTTAAAGCTACTCAAGGACTATTACTACTCAATCCACTACAACCATAAATAATAAAATAAAGTAGAAAATGATCTGAATACAAAGATCCTATGATATTATCAATGATGAGAAATGAGAAGGATCCAATATTCCTAGAAATGGGAAGGATAGGCATGGGGATCATAAAGAAAGTAACATCATCATTCTATTGTCAAATGATTTCCTAGCCATCTCTTCATGAGAATATAAAGGATGTTTACGTGATGATGTGGTTATATAGAAGAAGGTAGAATATATAAGAAAATGGATGTCCTGAGTGTAACACCCTGATATTTTATGATAAATATATATTTTTTTGCCTTATTTTATACACAATACCAAAGGAATCTTTCACTACACACAACACTGGCTTTGCTTGCGTTATAAGAAAGAGCAACCTTCCTCGATAGCTTGCGTTGTACGCAATACCGAGTTTCACTAAACAATGATATATTATTATAATATTATAAAATAGACGTTTGTATAGTATTAACTGAATTTTGAATTTTATAACATTATAATTCATCTAACACATTTTCTAGAATCAGATATGAAAACAAAATCATTTTTTTGGATAAAAGAAGTATTTTTCAAAAAATGCAGTTTTACCACCTTTTGATGGTGCACCCATTTTAAATGTAATTTTTGACAATTTTATAAATTTAAATTTTAAAAAATACACTTCTTCTTTTGGATTAGGATATAAAAATTTACATTGGATAAATTTTTGATACTTTTCTAATAACTTTCATATTTTGATGAGTAGTACAAATACACTAAATTTTTCTTAAAAAAAATGTTTTTCATCAAGATAATTTATATGGTTAAATGATAAAATTTAGTGGTTTTAAATTATAAATAGAATATATTTTTATCATTTAATATAATTTATGTCATTACAATTAATTTTACATTGAATTCATTGGTAAAAACATTTCAATCTTTGACAATGTTTTAACTTTTGAAACCCATTTTCTTAACAACCGGATTAATTTAAAATTAATCACTACAACTTCTGTGTCTTGAATTTTGAAAAATCGATTACATATTTGGATTCACTGGGTTCAAATTATGTTAATAGGTTACTTTTTTTTGATATTATGAAGAGTAACTACGGTAATTTTTATCTACTACAGTTAAAGGTAAATTAGGTAATTAAGGGTAAACATAAGATTATAAAATTACCCTAAGACCTTCCAAAATTCTATTGGATGAATAAAAGTATACCCATTTCACTTAAGGGTCGGAGTAAATTAATTTCATGGGCTTTGGACCATGAAAATGTTATGATTATTATTAAAATCAAAGAAAGTGACAACGTGTCACTCTCTTAAATCTTATAAGTGTAATAATTTTAATTTAGTGATAAACCTAATAAAACATCGAATATAAATAGTCTCCAGAATTATAATAAAATTATCTACATTATGAGAATTTATTTATAATTTTCAGGGATTAAATAATTATCATTAATGATGAAACAATAGTGATGTTGAAATTTTTTTATGCAATGAAATACCAAATAAATGTTTTTAAAAATATTAAAATAAATATTATATGAACTAATTAATGTTCTCCATAAATTTTTTATGTGAATATGACATGTTATGAATCTATTAAATAATTTGGTTCGAATATATCCTCTATGTGGATTTTATTTAAATTCCAATAAATAAATAGTGTCAAAATCGACACTATTGTTATTTTATAAAAATAATATATTATAAAATTGATTAAAAATCACAAAAAAAATTTAAAATTATAAATTGAAATTTATACGGTCTAAAATGTCATAAAGTATCCAATTATGGATATTTCACAACACATAGTAATTATTTACAATAATTTAAAATTTATAATATTATTACCACAAATAAAATTAAATAGATTCAATAAGGATAAATCAAGTTGATAAGGTTTACAATAAATTCCCAGAATCATATTGGTTGATGCGATTACAACCATATATCATCTAATATTCAGATTGGAGTCATTTTTGGAGGTTTTTAAGTGGGGTTTATGTTTATTATAAATTAATATTTTAGAGGTTTCCAAAAGTGCCCCTCTCTTCTCTTATAAAAGGGCACATCCTCCCTCCCCTCCTCACAACATTTTGAGCCTTCAAGATCGACCAAAACCTATCCATTTCTCTTCTACACATTCCTAAAAACATACAATAGGTCCTGGTTTTCTTTAATGTCCGACTTTAGTGTCCTAAGAGGATGTTTAAAAGAGGCGCGTCGGAGAAGAGGTAATATCCTTTACCGATTCTTTCAAATTTATTTCTTCTTCTACTTCCTCTTATTTATTTGTTTTATGATAACGTAATAACATAAGTGTCACTCATATAATTAAATGTTATTATAAACATGAAATAATCCTATTTCACTTTCAATTCATCTTATGGAAAACAAAATCATCACGCGTGCGTACGTACGGAATACCGTCTCCACGCCATGGTGAAATCTTTTTTCCACCACCAACTAACATGGATGGGTATAATGGTGTAAATAATAACTATATATGATTATTATAACATGATACTAATTCTGATATATTCTATCATCCACTTCAATAAAATTCAAAAATCATGGGAACGATATCGTCGCTCGTGCGTACGTACGGCTTACCATCTCCACAGTGCGATGTGATTTGTTCTACATGATCTTCATTAAACCATGATTATATAAAAGAATTTAATGAATAAATATGATATATATTATACTAATACCATTATGTAAATGATTTATCTATAACCTAGAAAGAGGAATAAGAATTTATTCGACAAAACACGCATAAGAACATAAAGCAATGAACACCCGAATAACAAGTAGCAATGAAATATTACTAATAAGAAGATAAAAATATGACCATATATGATATCATAACATTGTATATGATTCTGTAATATGTCAATAAAATTATTTAAATCATTATACAGGAGGTTAGGATACGTAAAGATCATATCAGACCAAAGGTAAGGGAAAATCTCGCAATCTCATTTTTATCCGAGATTGTTTATACTTCAAAATTTACTGGGGCATATTTATCATCCACGTCTATGATTCCTAAATATGTAAAATTATTTATATCCTCCTAAATTTTTTTAAATCTAGTTTTACATATTGATGTATTTTTAGTAAAAGATAACAATGGAATCTTTTGTCATTTTCAGTACGAGATATTTTTTGACTCTTTTGGCCAAAGTATGAGAAATTTTTTTTTTTACTTATATGGCTTGAATGGATTTTTATTGTTTCATAGAACATTATTTCCATGAATATTCATTTATATTTTTTTCATTTTTATCTTCAATTAACTTCTTTTAGATTAAAATTTTATGAAATATTGAGAAAGGAAAAATGTTTTTGAAGTTGAAAGGATATTTTCCTCAAGAATGAAGTTCAAGTGTTTTATCAAAATTATTTTCCATCTAAGATTATATAGGGTCCTGTTTATATATCTATTATTACAATGATATGATTATGTTATTATGGAATTATTTTTATGAAGTCATTTTATCTTATATGGATTATGTTATGATGGCATGATGTTCAATAATCCCATTTTTATTACATGGGTTATGCTATAATGTATGATTTATGATTTTGTGGAACACATATGAATGGTTTCATTAGAATATAGGTGGGACCTATATCTCCCTCCAATCCATTGGGTAAAGATTTATATCTCATGGGATAGACATGGTTGGAACTACAAGTTAATCGGGTTCAGTGATACAGGACTGGAACGAGGAGTGAACTCAGTTCAGTAATGGAATCTATCCACTATGATAGTATTGGAAATGAGTCTTGACTAATATGAAATGATTTTCTATGATTATGTTTTTATGCCAAAAAATTTCATGTCTTATGTTATGAATATTGGGATTACATTTCACTACAATAATTTATCCCATGTCCTGATGCTATGATCTCTTTTACAGGATAAGATTTTCAAAATGTTAAGTTCTTATGAATATGATATCATTGATATTTTCTTTTTTTTACCTTACTGAGAATTTCAGCTCACCCTTTGTATGTTTCCTTTTCCCCAGGTCAGGAAGAAGGGTATTAAGTAGGATATGCTAAAAGGGACTCTAGATATGATAAACGGGAGACAATGTAGATGATTTATGAACAAGTTGTTTATGTTTCCCAGTTTCTAAAGACACTATACCTATATGTTCCTATCATGGTTTTGTTATATGTTGTAATAAGTATGATTAAATTCTGAAGTAATAATAATGTATGTAAATTATGGGTCATTATAGTTGGTATCAGAGGGAAGTTATAGTCAACCTTTGGGAACTAGGATGTGAAATACTTAGTAAGAACCATAAGGATATGTCTAAGCATAGAACACAATATTAGTGTTTTAGAAATGGCCATGAATAACCTATGATAAGACACAAAGTGTGAAATTATATTCCTTATTATGTGGTTTTCTTATTGTAATTAGTGTTTCTCACACTATACTTCTTGGTTTTAGTCAATGGCTGGAACTCGAAGGAACAGTGTTAATGTTGAATGTGACGGGCAATGCAATGATTTTCCCCATGAGCAACCAAATTATATGGGAGTTGGAATGAAAAATCTTGTAGCCATTTTCACACAACTTTCTTAGGCTATGAATCATGCAGGACTTCCAAACGACCTAAGTAGGGAGCAAAATTATGTTGAATCCTTCATGAGGCAGCGTCCAACTTCATTCATCAATTCTTTGGATCCATTAGTGGATGAATAATGGATCAATACCAGTAAATATATATTTTTAGTCCTTCAATGTTTTGAAAATGATAAAGTCATCTTAGTAGTATATCGTTTGGAAGGTGAAGCTGATCAGTGGTGGAATCTTGTCAAGAATAAAAGGCAAAGGGATGAAATTGAGTCCGTGGAATGGGACGAGTTCAGGAACTTATTTTAAATATGTACTTCCCTCGTATTATTCGAAGAAAGATGGAGAAGGAGTTTCTTGAACTAAAGAAAAAGGATGTTGAATCTATTGGTACCTACGAAGAAAATTTTACAAGGCCGGCAAGGTATGCTTCTGGAATTATTATCCAACCTGAGAGTAAGATCGATCAATTCTTTAGTGGACTAAAACCAAGTCTCTGAAGGGAATTATCTATAAGGGACTTCAATATCTATGAGTAAATTGTTCGATGTGCTCTAAAGGTTGAGATGGAGATTGGACTAACCCATCAGTCATATGGGTTTGATAAGAAGAGGGAAATGGAATTCAAAGGAAAATATAAAGACCACATTGAAAAGAAGATGAGGTTTCCCTTATTCTCAAAGTGTGGAAAGAAACATAGAGGGAATTGTCTTAAAGGGACAAGAAAATGTTTAATGTGTGGAAAAGAAGGTCATTAGGAAATTGAATGCCGCAGTGATGAGAAAAAGATGTCCAGTGATGCGAACAAATAAAAGGATACACAGAATGCACCTCCTATACATCAATGTTATAAGTGAAAGGAAATGGGGTATTATACCAATCAATGCTCTAATCTAAGGGTTGTTGATTATCATCGATGTCAACAAACTCTTAAGGCCAAATACAAAGGATAGTCACATGCAATTTCTATCGGCGATGTGGAGTATGATAACGAAGTGGTGAAAGGTACACTTACCATCCACTCTAAAGTAGAAAATGTTTTATTTGATTTTGGATCCACCCACTCTTTTATTTCTGATGAATTTTATAAGGTTATCGCCATAATACCCCAAAAATTAGCTGTTGAGTTAGCTGTGACAACTCCTAATGGCACAATAGTCGCATCAAATGTTTACAATTCTTCTCTGAATGATTTTTGTGGGAAAGTGCTTCCTGAAAATCTTGTGATCCTTCCCATAGTGTAATTTTATGTGTTTCTTGGCATGGATTGGCTTTCATTATATGCAGATCAAATCAATTTCCAAATAAGGGAAGTCACATTTCATATCCCTGATCAATCTATGATTATCTATCGATGCAAATATGAATATAACCTTCCAGTGGAAATTTCTTCCATATTATAGGTCTTGATTCCAATAAATGAAGGTTATTTATCTCAAATGGTTCTAGAGAAACTCACAATTAAAAATATTCCCATTGTACGGGAGTTTGATGATGTCTTTTCAGAGGAATTTCCAGGTCTTCCACCAAATAGTGAAGTTAAGTTTTCAATAGAACTCATACCGGGTGTTATACCCATTTCAAAGACACCTTATAGAATGGCCCCAATTGAGTTTCAGTAATTGAAGAAGCAACTCCAAGAGAATATTGATAAGGGATTCATATGACCTAGTGCGTCACCTTTCGGAGCACTTGTTTTCTTATTAAGAATAAAGAAGGATCAATGAGAATCTACATTGATTATCAAGAACATAACAAGATCACTATCAAGAACAAATATCCTCTCCCACACATTGATGACTTATTTTGCCAACTACGCGGAGCTCAATACTTTTCCAATATTGGTCTTCATTTAGGGTATCATTAATTAAGGGTCAAAAAGGATGATATACCAAAGATGGCTTTCCGTACAAGGTATAGACCCTATGAGTTTATAGTGATGCCATTTGGTCTTACTAATGCCCCTGATATTTTCATGGATCTAATGAATAGAGTCTTTAGAGACTATCTTGATCAGTTTTTGGTAGTCTTTATGAACGATATTCTTGTCTATTAAAAGAGTAAGGAAGAACATGAAGGTCACTTGAGAGTTGTATTGAAGACCCTGAGAAAGGAGAATCTTTATGAAAAATTTACCAAGTTTGAATTTTGGCTTCAAAAAGTTTCATTTTTGGGTCACATAATCTCAAAAGAGGGGATATCTGTGGATCCAGAAAAAATGGAGGTTATTGAAAGATGGTCGAGACCAACAATAGAAACTGAAATTTGATGTTTTCTTGGTTTAGCTTGGTATTATCGACATTTTCTGAAAGATTTTTCAGGATTATCTAACCCACTCACCAAATTGACTCCGAAAGGAGTTATGTTTGTTTGGACGGAGGAATGTGAAGAGAATTTCAAAGTGCTAAAAAGAAGGTTATCCAGTGCACTTGTGCTCACACTGCATTGTAGTGGAGAAAGGTTTTCGATCTACAGTGATGCATCCAAGAAGGGTTTGGGGTGTGTTCTCATGAAAAATGATATGGTGATATCTTATGCCTCACAATAGTTGAAAATTCATGAGAAAATTTACCCAACTCATGATTTGGAGTTAGCTGCGGTAATCTTTGCATTAAAGATTTGGAAGCATTATATTTATTGTGAAAAGTGTGATATTTATACTGATCATAAATGTTTAAAGTACATTTTCACATAAAAGGATCCAAATATGCACCAAAGAAGATGGTTGGAGCTGATTAAGGATTACTACTGCTCAATTCATTACCACCCTGGGAAAGCAAACAAGGTGGAAGATGCATTAAGTCAACAACACCATGATAGATTATCCATGATGAGTATCACAAAGGATCCAATATTTATGTATTTACAATGAATGGATCTTGGAATTTTAATAAAATGGGAGATATCTTCTCTTTCTCAAATGAATGTTCAACCATCTATAGAAGTGAAGATTAAAGAGGTGTAGAAGGAGGATGTTGGGCTTCAAAATAAGGTGAAAATGTTCCTGAATTCAACCTTGATTGTGATGGGATAATAAGGTTCAGGAACGGTGTCTGTATTCCTACCATACATGAATTAAAGATGTAGCTGCTAGATGAGGCTCATAGTTCTTAATTCTCTATTCATCTTATAAGTACAAAGATGTATAGGGACCTAAAAGAGTAATTTTGGTGGGATGGCATGAAAAGAGATATCACCAAATATATCTCTCGATGCTTGGTTTTTCAGCAACTTAAATATGAGATACAGAAGTCTAAAGGGATGTTACAACCATTACCCATACCAGAATGGAAATGGTAAAACATCACTATGGAATTTGTCATCGGACTTCCTAAAACATCCAAAAGCAATGATGTTCTCCAGGTTATAGTTGATCATCTTACGAAGTCGACGCACTTTGTTGTTATTGTAGACGATTTCTCTCTTGATGAGATTTCCAGGATATATGTAAAAGAAGTGGTGAGATTGAATGGAGTACCACTTTCCATCATATATAATCGGGATCTGAGGTTTACCTCGAAGTTTTGGAAATGTCTTCAGCATGCTCTAGATACATAGTTGAGTTTCAGCACTGCCTATCATCCTCAGACATACGGTCAGTCTGAGAGGACAATTCAAACTTTGGAAGGCATGTTGAGACCTTACTCGATGGATTTCAATGCTTTTTGGGATCAACACCTGCCTTTGGTGTAATTTTCTTATAATAATAGTTTTCACTCCAGTATTCAGATGGATCCTTATGAAGCCCTCTATGGAAATAAATGCATAACTCCAACTTGCTGGGATGAATTTGGGGAAAGAAAGATATTAGGACCTAATCTTGTTGATGAAATGGAAGAAATGGTTAGATTTATTCAACAACACATAAGAGCAGATCATAGTCGACAAAAAGGTTATGCCGACAACCAAATAAATGACCTAGAGTTTGAAGTGGATGATAAAGTGTTCTTACAAATATCTCCATGGAAGAGAGTACAGAGATTTAGAAAGAAGGGAAAGCTGAGACCTAGGTATATCGGTCCTTTCAAAATATTGGATCATGTTGGGAAGGTAGCTTATCGATTGGCACTTCCACCAAATCTCCCTCAAGATCAATATGTGTTCCATGTATCTCTCCTAAAAAAGTACATACCTAATCCTTCACATGTACTAAGCTCAGAAGTTGTACCGTTGGAGAAAGATCATTCTTATAAAGAATATCCAATAAAGATTCTAGATCATAGTGAAAAAGTTCTACGAAAAAAGACCACTTGTTTGGTTAATGTTTTATGGAGGAACCACCAATTGGAAGAAGCTACATGGGAAATTGAGGATATGATGAGGGAAAGGTATCCTCATATGTTTGTGATGAAAGGATGAATTTCAAGGGTGAAATTCATTTTAAAGGGGGTAGAATGTAACACCCTGAGATATTATGAGAAATATATTTTTTTATGCCTTATATTATACGCAACACCAAAGTAATCTTTCACTACACATGACACTGGCTTGTCTTGTGTTACACACAAGAGTAACCTTCCTCGATTGCTTGCGTTGTACGCAATACCGAGTTTCATTAAACAATGATATATTATTATAATATTATGAAATAGCTTTTATGAATATTATTAACAGAATTTTGAATTTTATAAATTTATAATTCATCTTACACATTTTCTATAATGAGATATGAAAACAAAATCAATTTTTTGATAAAAGAAGTATTTTTAAAAAAATGCTGTTTTACAGCCTTTTAATGGCACACCCATTTTAAATATAATTTTTGAAAATTTTATAAGTTCAATTTTACAATATAAATTTCTTATTTTGAATCCGGATATAAAAATTTACATTGGATAAATGTTTGATACTTTTCTGATATCTTTTATATTTTGATGAATGGTACAAATACGCTAATTTTTTCTTAAAAAACGTTTTTCATCAAGATAATTTATATGGTTAAATGATAAAATTTAATGGTTTTAAAGTATAAATAGAAGATATTTTTTCCATTTAATATAATTTATGTCATTACCATTAATTTTACATTGAATTCATAGGTAAAAACATTTCGATCTTTGATAATGTTTTAACTTTTAAAACCTGTTTTCTTAACAACGGGATTAATTTTAAATTAATCACTGGAAATTCTGTGTTTTGAATTTTTAAAAATGGATTCCATATTTGGATTCAGTGGGTCCAAATTATGTTAATAGGTTACTTTTATTATTTTTTTGATATTATGAATAGTAACTATGGTACTTTTTATTTACTACAGTTAAAGGTAAATCGGGTAATTAAGTGTAAAAATTAGATTATAAAATTACCCTAAGACCTTTTAAAATTATATTTGAAGAATAAAAGTAGATCCATATCATTTAAGGTTTGTAATAGATTCATTTCATGGACTTCTGACCATGAAAATGATATAATTATTATTAAAACCAAAGAAAGTGACAATATGTCACTCTATTATATCTTATAAGTGTAATAATTTTAATTTAGTGATAAGCCTCATAAAACATCGAATATAAATAGTCTACAGAAATATAATAAAATTATATACATCATGAGAATTTATTTAGAATTTTTAGGGATTAAATAATTATCATTAATGATGACAAAATTGTGATGTAGAAATTATTTCATTGATTAAAATATCAAATAAATGGTTTTAAAATATTAAAATAAATATTATATGAACTAATTAATGTTATCCAAAAAATTTATAGATTAATATGACATGTTAGGAAACTATTAAATTTTTTTTTTGAATACATCCTGTAACACCCCAAGCTTCTACGGTACGCTTCTCTTTGAATAATGTGATAGCGTGTGTTGTATGCAACACCGAGTTCTAACACACCATAACTAATCAAACTAGTCGTTATGAATAGTAACACCTAATTTTTGAAATTATATATATTTTATATTTGAAAATGGACTTCATTTTTGGATTCGGAATATCGAATTTAGCCTAAGGTGAAATTTTGGTACATTTCGGATATCTTTCATATTTTGATGAATAGTGAAAATTACTAAATTTTAATTAAAAACAACTTTTTTAATCAAAATAATTAATAGTGATAAATTATGAATTTGAGTGGTTTTAAAATATATTTAGAATATATTTTTACCATTTAATATAATGTTGGTCATTGGACATAATTTTACAATTAAACCGAACATAAACAAGTGTCAATCTTTTGATAGTTATTATCTCTTAAAAACACGCTTTTTGTTTTGACAGCGGGAATTAATTTTAAATTAATTTCTGCCAATTCTGTGTTTTGAATTTAGGAAAATGGATTCCATATTTGGAATCAGTATTTTCAAATTGTGTAAATAGGTAAATTTTATTTTTAGACATTTTGAATAATTACTGCGGTAAATATTTTATTTACCATGGTTAAGGGTAAATCTGGTAAATAAGGGTTAAAAAAATAATATTATAATAATACTAAATTACCCTAAAACGTGTCTTAACCCTATTGGTTGATAAATGGTCGACCATGGGAATCTTTGGGTCTATTTGGGGACCCCATGGATCCACTTGTAAGTGATAATGACACTTTATTTTAATTTAGTTAAAATGAATACAAAAATGACACAAGCATATATCTTTTAGAACAACAATTGTTACATAGGGTTATATATGATGGATTTTAGATTATAAATATTAATTAGAAAGCTAAAAAGATTTCCTACATAATGATATTTTATTTATAATTTTTAGACATTAAATAATTTATTTTATATATGACACGATGATGATGCAGTAATTACTATAATAGTGAAAAATTAAAATAATTGATATTACAAATACCCAAATAAATATAATATGAAACTTTTAATGAATTAAACTAATTTTCTAGGATAATATTATATATTAGGATTGATTTAATTGACTTTTTTCGAAGTAATCAATCTGTTATGAGTTTCAAAAAAATCAACTATTGAATAGTGTCAAAATTGACATAAAAGAGTTCTTAAACAAATATTATATTATTAATTGATATTAAATTCCTAAAAATCTAAGGTTCATCCAAGAGACTTATATCATGATAGGTTCATCATTAATGTACCACTTGGGGGTCGCTTGGATGTATATAGTAAGTTTATTAACCATATTATATAAAAATACAAAGAGACATTGTAAAAGTGAAACTAATTAACTTAGAGTTAATACTTAAAGATAAGGTTAATATAAGTACCCAAACCTGTCTAAATTCTATTGGTTGAGTGTTTTTCGACCTATCCCCACCTTAACCTTTGAATAATCAACTTTGGAGCCATTATAAACCGAATATGAATTTATTATAAATTAATATTTCTAGCTTTTCCAAAGGTGCCCCTCACCCCTCTTATAAAAGGGCACTCCTCCTTCTCATTTCTTCACACCTTCAAAGCCTTTTGATTCGGCCAAACTCTGCCCAAATACTCTCCCAACATCCCTAACTACAACCTAGAGGCCTTAGTTTGATCAGAAAGCCAACCTAAGGATCCCTTTTGATCAAATCAAAAGGAAGAACCCGAAGAAGAGGTAATGATTTCACCACCCTTCTCCAAGTTCATTTCTTCTTCCACTTCTTCTTCCTTTGTTCTTACCATTCTAAAATAATAACTCCAGTATCTCACATATACTGTGATGTTTTTATAAATATGGTACAATCATATTCAGTATTCTATCCACCCTTTGAATAACATGTCACCATACGTGCGTACGTACGGCTTACCGTCTCCACGTCGTGGTGTAATTGTTATTCAATATAATATTATTTGGATGGGTATAATAATGATGTGTAACTCATGTAAATAATCAATATAACATGTTAATGATTCTGTATATATGATATACCATCCATTTATATATTATTTTAATATCAAAAGAATGATATTGTCGCTCGTGCGTACGTACGGACTACCGTCTCCACGAACGCGATGAGATTCATTCTCCATCGTATCCATTCAAGTATAATTATCATTTGATGATTTAAAAATTATGTTTAAGGACTGGATATCATTCTGGATATGAATAATATACAACAACCATGGCTTATGTAACAAAACATATAAAAGAAAATGAGTAAGTTTACTCCCGAAACGACGATAATTCTAAGATATTATTAACAAATCAATGTTAAAAGATCATATATGATATCATATTATTATATATGATTCTTGTATAATTTAATAACAACTATTTCACCATTATACAGGAGGTTAACCTACCCCAACCAAGGAAAAGTACAAGGTAAGGGTTTACTTTACAACCTCTTCATTATCCAAGGTTGTTTATACGTAATAATCTACTGGGATCTCTTTATCATCCACATCCATGTTTCTTAAAAATGCATTTCAAAACATTTTTACTATTTACTAGAATATGAGTTAAAGTCATTTTTACCCTTTTTGACTTTTATAAGTGGTTTATAAAGGAATCTTTCGGTCGTTTTCAAAACAAGGTCATTTTTAACCTTTTCGACAGAATTAAGGTAAGAATGTTTTTTTAACTTATACGGCGGGTGCGGCTATTTTCCGCCGTTATAAAATCTTCAAAGCTTACCTTACAATCTTATAAGAATATTTTCAAAGAAAATGTTTTATTTTATATGGATCTTAAATTATTTCAAAATAAAAGGAGATATTTCCTTAAAAAGAATTTTGATTTCATCTATGTCAACATCCTTTGATGGATTTTAAGATTATTTGAAGTTGATTTATTATGATACAAAACTTCTATATTGTATTGAAGGTTTTGTGATATGTTTGACTGTGGATGTGCTATTTTTATACCATTCATAGTTTATGGTGAAAGTATTTACATTTCGTATGCTAGTTTTAATACGAATGTTTATGTTATGTTTAAACCTTTTCATATGGGAATGCATTGGACTTAATATGTGACGGGTGGAGCCCGCTATAGCTCCTCGATGCATCGGTAGGTCTCATGAGACAAACTACTGTCTTGGCACAAGGCCTTGACAAAATCTTATTTGTAGTCTTGGCACGAGGCCTTGGCTATGTGGTTATGATAGTCTGGCATTATGCATTCCAACATTATGAAAGTGGTTATTGATTTTTGCATGTGATTATTCGATTAGTAGAATATCCATGTGAATAAGTAAATGGCATTATTTCATTTTATTTATGCCATACCATGTTGAAAGTTCATGTTTGAAAGGATTTTGTTTTAGTTATACATTGCCTTAAAAGTTTATTCTTATTTATAAAAGTTTCCGCTATATTGTTATCCTTACTGGGCATTTGAGCTCACCCCTTTTCTATGTTTTATTTTTCCCAGGAAGTGAAGATGTAAGTTATGAATGACCTACAGGGATATTATGAGGGGATTATAGTGTGGACTGTGGAAACATTATGTTGTTGTAGTAGTTTTTCATTTTATGATGTAATGTAAAACGTATGAATATATCTAGTGTTTCCAAGGCTACTAAAACAATCGGTCTTTCGAGATTTGATCTTTCTTGTGATCATGCCAATGTTATGTAATAATGCACCGACTCTAGGCAACTAGGGTCGGGGCGTTACAGTTGGTATCAGAGGAAGTTTAGTACAAACCTTGGAAGCTAGATTTAGATAAACTCTGATTAGAGCACGTAGACCTAAGATGAACTTTGAGGATTAGTATAGAAGAACTTCCTAGAATTTTCGTATTGTAGAGATTTTGTGAGTTTTCCGAGCAATACATCCCTGTCTGGATACGAGCAGGTAGAGGCGGCTCTGGCACAGATGTACCTAGGGGTAAAACCCGAAAACACCGCTTTGAGCTAGACTCGAACGGGAACTGGTGCACGACAACGGGCCTTGCTGCACTCTTGGTTACGACACTCCCGGGGGATATGCTTAGGATAACTCTCATTTTCTTTACAAATCATTTTGAAGGGATTATGAATATATACATCCTCAAAGAAAAAAAAATTCTTATGATTATGGATTATATCCATAAATAGTTCAATTTATGTTAAGTGTTTTATAAGTATGGGATTATGTATTTTGATTCATAAACTGATCTATTTTATGCCATTGTTTATAAATGGCGCCTAGTGGAAGAAATGGAAACCGTATCAATGCACGCACTCCATGTAGGGATTTCCCTCCTGCTCAAGATAATTATAGTGGGGCTGGTGATGCAACTGGTGCTGATCAGCTAATCACCATACTGGGACAACTTACTCAGGTTATGAATAATAACCTTACCCGTATGGAGCACCCTGATCCGCAGCGTGGAGGATCAATGTTAGATCGATTCATGAGGCAACAACCACCAACGTTCAATGGGAATACAAATCCCTTAGTATCTGAGCAATGGATATTTTCCCTAGAGAAAATATTTCAGGCTTTGGGGAGCAGTGAAAGGGAAAAAGTTATCATGGCAGTTTACCGCCTCACTGGAGATGCTGATCAATGGTGGTCATTGATTCAGAACATGAAGGAAGATGATGAAGTATCAAATATGGAATGGAGGGAGTTCAAAGATCTGTTTTTAGAAAAATACTTTCCTCGCGACCATCGAGTAGATATGGAAAGACAATTTCTGAGTCTGAGACAAAAGGAGGATGAGAATGTCACAAAGTATGAGGCTAACATTACAAGGTTAGCAAGGTATGCTGGAGATTATATTCGCAACCCAAGAAGTAAGATTGATCGTTTCTTTGATGGGTTAAAACCATTTCTCCGTCGAGCATTAGTCTCACAATCCTTTTCATCGTACGAAGACATTGTCTCATGTGCTATCAAGACCGAAAAGGAATTCTCTAAGTCTTATGACTTTAAAGCAAAGCAAGAGAAGAAGAGACCTGCTGATCAATCTGGGAATGGAAATAAGGGGAAGAAGGGAAAGGTTGAATATCCATCTTGTGGTAAATGCGGGAAGAAACATCCTGGTACTTGCTTGAAGGGAATGGGAGTCTATTACAAGTGTGGTGAAAAAGGCCACCAAGCTCATGATTGCAAGGGGAAGAAGGAAGCTACCAACGTTCAGTGATATAATTGCAGGGAGATGGGGCATTATGCAAATTCATGTCCTAAGCGTCAGGAGAACTTACCTCAGAAAAGGCCAAGGGATCAAGGCCAGGCTTATGCTATCACTACTGCTGAGGTAGAAGCTCCGAAAGACGTGGTGGCAGGTAATTTAATGGTTTCCTCAAGTTTAGAAAATGCATTATTTGATTCTGGATCATCGCATTGTTTCATATCTTCCCAGTTTTCTAAGAAAATTAGATATTTCCAATTTGATTTAATAAGGGAGTTGTCAGTTAAAACTCCTAAGGGAAGTATCGTTGCAACAAAGTTTTGTGAATCAGTCCCCATTAGAGCACATAAATTTTCTTTATCTGCTGATCTCATCGTCATACCTATGATTGAGTTTGATATAATCCTCGGTATGGACTGGCTTTCGGACTATGATGCGAAGATTTATTGTAAGAAGAAAGAGGTTACGATTCTTGATGATAATGATAAGGAACACCTTATTTTTAGAGCAGAATCGTCACCACCTAATTCTTATTTAGATCCACCCTCAATAGCTCAACTAAATTCAATTATTGGGGAGGAAGAGAATGAAATAACTGCGGGTGAGGAAAGGAATGTTCAAATATAGGATGTACCTGTTGTGAAAGAATTTGTAGATGTATTTCCAGAAGATTTACCTGGACATCCTCCAGAACGAGAAGTTGAGTTTTCCATTGATTTGATTCCTGGATCAAGGCCTATATCGAAGACCCCTTATAGAATGGCCACTGTAGAGTTAGTCGAACTAAAGAAACAACTAGAGGAATTGAGTAATAAGGTATTTATTCGCCCTAGTATTTCTCCATGGGGAGCCCCTGTTCTTTTTGTTAAAAAGAAAGATGGATCTATGAGGTTATGTATCGACTACAGGGAGATCAATGCTATAACGATAAAGAACAAGTATCCCCTACCTCGTATTGGTGATTTATTTGACCAACTGCATGGAGCTCAATACTTTTCAAAGATTGACCTTCGATCTGGATACCATCAGTTGTGTGTGAAGAAGGAAGACATTCCGAAGACAGCATTTCGAACCAGGTACGGGCATTACGAGTTTACTGTAATGCCGTTTGGATTGACTAATGCACCCTCTGTATTCATGGATCTGATGAATATAGTTTTTAAGGAGTATCTCGATGAATTTGTGGTGGTATTTATTGATGATATCTTGGTATACTCCAAAACCTACGAAGATCATGAAAATCACTTGCGCATTATCTTGAAGACTCTGAGGAGGCATGAATTATATGGGAAGTTTAGCAAGTGTGAATTCTGGCTTCAGGAGATTTCTTTTCTTGGCCATATTGTCTCTAAAGATGGAATCTCTGTTGATCCTTCTAAGACCAAGGCAATCCAAGAATGGCCAGCACCTACGAGTATAACTGAGGTACGTAGTTTTATTGGTTTGGCAGGTTATTATCGACGTTTCGTCCAGAATTTTTCCCGATTGGCTAACCCATTAACGAAGCTCACACGTAAAGGGGTTAAATTTGTTTGGACAAAAGAGTGTGAAGAATGTTTCGACGAACTGAAGAGAAGATTAGTCAATGCTCCTATATTGACTCTACCATCGGGGAATGATGGGTTCGTTATTTATAGTGATGCATCGAAGAAAGGACTTGGTTGTGTCCTTATGAAGAATGATAGAGTTATTGCCTATGCATCACGACAGTTGAAAATTCGTGAACAAAACTATCCTACTCATGATCTTGAGTTAGCAGCTGTAATCTTTGCTTTGAAGATATGGAGGCACTACCTCTATGGTGAAAAATGTGACATTTATACTGATCACAAGAGTTTGAAGTATATTTTCTCACAAAAAGAACTCAACATGAGGCAAAGGAGATGGCTTGAATTACTCAAGGATTATGATTGTACGATACACTACCACCCAGGGAAGGCAAACAAGGTGGCAGATGCTTTGAGTAGAAAAGACCATGGAGTTTTGAACAATATGAGAATTTAAAAGGATCCAATTTTTATGGATCTAGTGAAGATGGACATGGGAATAACCAGGGAAGGTGAAACATCAATGCTTTTTCAAATGGTTGCCAAACCATCTTTACTAGAAAGGATTAAGAGTTCTCAGACCGATGATGAAGAATTCCAAAAGAAGATTAAAGCTGTGAATGATGGGAGATTGTGAGACTTTGTGTATGAAGATGGAATTTTGAAATTCGGGAAGAGACTTTGTGTTCCCAATATACCTGATCTAAAAAGGGAATTGCTGGATGATGCTCATAGTTCCAATTTCTCTATACACCCTGGGAGAACCAAAATGTATAGAGATTTGAAGGAACATTTTTGGTGGGACAACATGAAGAGGGAGATTGCTGATTTTGTGTCAAGATGTATGGTTTGTCAACAAGTGAAAGCTGGAAGGCAACAGCCTGGAGGAGTCATGCAACCTCTTCCCATACCGGAGTGGAAATGGGACAATGTTACGATGGACTTTGTCATGGGGCTACCAAAGACTCCTAGAAGGAACGATGCAATATGGGTTATTGTTGATCGTCTTACCAAGACAGCACATTTTCTTGCTATAAGAGAAGATCTACCCCTGGAACGTCTAGCAAGACTATATATTAATGAAGTTGTGAGACTTCATGGAGTACCCCTATCAATTGTTTCTGATCGTGATCCCCGTTTTACTTCAAGATTCTGGAAAAGTCTTCAGAAATCCATGGATACTGAACTTCATTTGAGCACTACTTACCACCCTCAGACAGACGGACAATCAGAACGGACTATTCAAACCTTAGAAGACATGTTGAGATCTTGCTCACTTGACTTTCAGGGTATGTGGGATCAATATTTACCTCTGGTAGAATTTTCCTATAACAATAGCTTCCATTCGAGTATTCAGATGGCACCATATGAAGCGTTATACGGAAAGATATGTCGTACACCAACCTGTTGGGATGACGTTGGTGAAAGAAAACTTGTAGGCCCAGAACTGGTGGAGGAAACGGTGGAAAAGGTGAAAGTAATCCAAAATCACATCAAAGCAGCTCAAAGTAGGCAGAAGAGCTATGCCGATAATCGAAGGAAGGATTTGGAATTTCAAGTCGGTGATCATGTTTTCTTGAAGGTATCTCCGTGGAAGGGAGTCATACGTTTTGGTAAGAAAGGTAAATTGAGTCACAGGTACATCGGACCTTTCGAAATTCTAGAACGAATTGGGGTTGTAGCTTACCGATTGGCAATGCCGCCAAGTCTCTCCAAAGTTCACGATGTGTTCCACGTATCTCTATTGAGGAAATACATGCCTGATCCGACGCATGTACTCACCTATGAGGAATTAGAACTGGAACCCGATCTGTCTTATTGCGAAGAGCCTGTCAAGATTCTTGATACGAGAGAACAAGTGCTGAGAAACCGGACGACGCGTCTGGTAAAAGTTTTGTGGAGAAACCATAATATGGAAGAGGCAACGTGGGAACCCGAGGAACTTATGATGAAGAACCACCCGAGTCTTTTTATGCAGTAATACCCTAGAAATTGCGAGGACGCAATTATTTGAAGGAGGGGAGAATGTAACACCCCAAGCTTCTACGGTACGCTTCTCTTTGAATAATGTGATAGCGTGTGTTGTACGCAACACCGAGTTCTAACACACCATAACTAATCAAACTAGCCGTTATGAATAGTAACACCTACTTTTTGAAATTATATATATTTTATATTTGAAAATGGACTTCATTTTTGGATTCGGAATATCGAATTTAGCCTAAGGTAAAATTTTGGTACATTTCGGATAACTTTCATATTTTGATGAATAGTGAAAATTACTAAATTTTAATTAAAAACAACTTTTTTAATCAAAATAATTAATAGTGATAAATTATGAATTTGAGTGGTTTTAAAATATATTTAGAATATATTTTTACCATTTAATATAATTTTGGTCATTGGACATAATTTTACAATTAAACCGAACATAAACAAGTGTCAATCTTTTGATAGTTATTATCTCTTAAAAACACGCTTTTTGTTTTGACAGCGGGAATTAATTTTAAATTAATTTCTGCCACTTCTATGTTTTGAATTTAGGAAAATGGATTCCATATTTGTAATCAGTATTTTCAAATTGTGTAAATAGGTAACTTTTATTTTTATACATTTTGAATAATTACTGCGGTAAATATTTTATTTACCATGGTTAAGGGTAAATCCGGTAAATAAGGGTTAAAAAAATAATATTATAATAATACTAAATTACCCTAAAACGTGTCTTAACCCTATTGGTTGATACATGGTCGACCATGGGAATCTTTGGGTCTATTTTGGGACCTCATGGATCCACTTGTAAGTGATAATGACACTTTATTTTAATTTAGTTAAAATGAATACAAAAATGACACAAGCATATATCTTTTAGAACAACAATTGTTACATAGGGTTATATATGTTGGATTTTAGATTATAAATATTAATTAGAAATCTAAAAAGATTTTCTACATAATGATATTTTATTTATAATTTTTAGACATTAAATAATTTATTTTATATATGACACAATGATGATGCAGTAATTACTATAATAGTGAAAAATTAAAATAAATGATATTACAAATACCCAAATAAATATAATATGAAACTTTTAATGAATTAAACTAATTTTATATGATAATATGATATATTAGGATTGATTTAATTGACTTTTTTCGAAGTAATCAATCTGTTATGAGTTTCACAAAAATCAACTATTGAATAGTGTCAAAATTGACATAAAAGAGTTCTTAAAAAAATATTATATTATTAATTGATATTAAATTCTTAAAAATATAAGGTTCGGCCAAGAGACTTATATCATGATAGGTTCATCATTAATGTACCACTTGGGGGTCTCTTGGATGTATATAGTAAGTTTATTAACCATATTATATAAAAATACAAAGAGACATTGTAAAAGTGAAACTAATTAACTTAGAGTTAATATTTAAAGATAAGGTTAATATAAGTACCCAAACCTGTCTAAATTCTATTGGTTGAGTGGTTTTCGACCTATCCCCACCTTAACCTTTGAATAATCAACTTTGGAGCCATTAGAAACCGAATATGAATTTATTATAAATTAATATTTCTAGCTTTTCCAAAGGTGCCCCTCACCCCTCTTATAAAAGGGCACTCCTCCTTCTCATTTCTTCACACCTTCAGAGCCTTTTGATTCGGCCAAACTCTGCCCAAATACTCTCCCAACATCCCTCACTACAACCGAGAGGCCTTAGTTTGATCAGAAAGCCAACCTAAGGAGCCCTTTTGATCAAATCAAAAAGAAGAACCCGAAGAAGAGGTAATGATTTCACCACCCTTCTCCATGTTCATTTCTTCTTCCACTTCTTCTTCCTTTGTTCTTACCATTCTAAAATAATAACTCCAGTATCTCACATATACTGTGATGTTATTATAAATATGGTACAATCATATTCAGTATTCTATCCACCCTTTGAATAACATGTCACCATACGTGCGTACGTACGGCTTACCGTCTCCACGTCGTGGTGTAATTGTTATTCAATATAATATTATTTGGATGGGTATAATAATGATGTGTAACTCATGTAAATAATCAATATAACATGTTAATGATTCTGTATATATGATATACCATCCATTTATATATTATTTTAATATCAAAAGAATGATATTGTCGCTCGTGCGTACGTACGGACTACCGTCTCCACGAACGCGATGAGATTCATTCTCCATCGTATCCATTCAAGTATAATTATCATTTGATGATTTAAAAATGATGTTTAAGGACTGGATATCATTCTGGATATGAATAAGATACAACAACCATGGCTTATGTAACAAAACATATAAAAGAAAATGAGTAAGTTAACTCCCGAAACGACGATAATTCTAAGATATTATTAACAAATCAATGTTAAAAGATCATATATGATATCATATTATTATATATGATTCCTGTATAATTTAATAACAACTATTTCACCATTATACAGGAGGTTAACCTACCCCAACCAAGGAAAAGTACAAGGTAAGGGTTTACTTTACAACCTCTTCATTATCCAAGGTTGTTTATACGTAATAATCTACTAGGATCTCTTTATCATCCACATCCATGTTTCTTAAAAATGCATTTCAAAACATTTTTACTATTTACTAGAATATGAGTTAAAGTCATTTATACCCTTTTTGACTTTTATAAGTGGTTTATAAAGGAATCTTTCGGTCGTTTTCAAAACAAGGTCCTTTTTAACCTTTTCGACAGAATTAAGGTAAGAATGTTTTTTTTAACTTATACGGCAGGTGCGGCTATTTTCCGCCGTTATAAAATCTTCAAAGCTTCTCTTACAAGCTTATAAGAATATTTTCAAAGAAAATGTTTTATTTTATATGGATCTTAAATTATTTCAAAATAAAAGGAGATATTTCTTTAAAAAGAATTTTGATTTCATCTATGTCAACATACTTTGATGGATTTTAAGATTATTTGAAGTTGATTTATTATGATACAAAACTTCTATATTGTATTGAAGGTTTTGTGATATGTTTGAATGTGGATGTGCTATTTTTATACCATTCATAGTTTATGGTGAAAGTATTTACATTTCGTATGCTAGTTTTAATACGAATGTTTATGTTATGTTTAAACCTTTTCATATGGGAATGCATTGGACTTAATATGTGACGGGTGGAGCCCACTATAGCTCCTCGATGCATCAGTAGGTCTCATGAGACAAACTAGTGTCTTGGCACAAGGCCTTGACAAAATCTTATTTGTAGTCTTGGCACGAGGCCTTGGCTATGTGGTTATGATAGTCTGGCATTATGCATTCCAACATTATGAAAGTGGTTATTGATTTTTGCATGTGATTATTCGATTAGTAGAATATCCATGTGAATAAGTAAATGGCATTATTTCATTTTATTTATGCCATACCATGTTGAAAGTTCATGTTTGAAAGGATATTTTTTTAGTTATACATTGCCTTAAAAGTTTATTCTTATTTATAAAACTTTCCGCTATATTGTTATCCTTACTGGGCATTTGAGCTCACCCCTTTTCTATGTTTTATTTTTCCCAGGAAGTGAAGATGTAAGTTATGAATGACCTGCAGGGATATTATGAGTGGATTATAGTGTGGACTGTGGAAATATTATGTTGTAGTAGTAGTTTTTCATTTTATGATGTAATGTAAAACTTATGAATATATCTAGTGTTTCCAAGGCTACTAAACCAATCGGTCTTTCGAGATTTGATCTTTCTTGTGATCATGCCAATGTTATGTAATAATTCACCGACTCTAGGCAACTAGGGTCAGGGCGTTACACATCCTCTATGTGTATTTTATTTAAATTCAAATAAATGAATAGTGTCGAAATTGATACTATTGTTATTTTATAAAAATAACATATTATAAAATTCTTCAAAAATCACAAAAATATTTAAAAATTATAAATTGAAATTTATATGGTCTAAAATGTCATAAAGTATACAATTATGGACATTTCACAACACATAAGTAATTATTTATAACAATTTAAAATATAGAATATTATTACCACAAATAAAATTAAATAGATTCAATAAGGATAAATCAAGTTGATAAGGTTTAAAATAAATTCCCAAAATCTTATTGGTTGATGATATTACAACCCTATATCATCTAATATTAGGATTTGAGTCATTTTTTGAGGTTTTTAAGTGGGGTTTGAGTTTATTATAAATTAATATTTTAGAGGTTTCCACAAGTGCCCATCACCTTTCTTATAAAAGGGCATCACCTCCATCTCCTACTCAAAATATTTTGAGCCTTAAAGCTCGGACAAAACCAGTCCATTTCTCTTATCAACTTCCCTAGAAACATACTAGAGGTCCTTGTATTCTTCAAATACTAACTTTAGTTCCCAAATAGGAGGCTTAGAAGAGGCGCATTGAAGAAGAGGTAATATCCTTTACAGATTCTTTCAAATTTATTTCTTCTTATACATCCTATTATTTATTTTTTTCATTATAAAGTAATAACATCAGTATCACTCATATACTGAAATTTAATTATAAATATGAAACAACCCTATTTCACCTTCTATAAATCCTATGGAAAACGAAATCAACGCGCGCGTGTACGTACGGAATACCGTCTCCAAGTCGTGGTGTAATTTTTTTCCACCACCACCATACTTGGATGGGTGTAATGGTGTAAAGAATAAATATATATGATTATTATAACATGATAATAATTCTGAGATATTCTGTCATCCACTCCAATATCATTCAATAATTATGGGAAGGATATCATCGCTCGCGCGTACGTACGGCTTACCGGCTCCACGGTGCGATGTGATTCATTCTACATGATATTCATTAAACCACGATTATATAAATGAATTGAATGAATAAATCTGATATATATTATACTAATAACATTCTGTAAATTATGTAGCTATAACCTAAAAATATGAATAAGAATTTATTTGACAAAACACGCATAAGAACATAAAACAATGAACACCCAAATAACAAGTAGCAATGAAATATTACTAATAAGAAGATAATAATATGACCATATATAATAACAAAAAAATGTATATGATTATGGAATAAGTCAATGAAATTATTTAAATCATTATATATAAGGTTCGGATACTACAGATCATATTGGACCTAAGGTTAGGGAAAATCTCGCAATCTCATTTTTATCTGAGATTGTTATACTTCAGAATTTACTGGGGTATATTTACCATCCACATCCTTGTTTCCTCAATATTTTATATTATTTCTATCCTCCTACAATTTTTTAAATCAAATTTTACATGTTGGTGAATTTTTAGTAAATTATATGAAAGAAATCTTTTGTCATTTTCAGTACGAGATATTTTTTGACACTTCCGTCCAAAGTATGAGAAGAATGTTTTTTTAACTTATACGGCATAAATGAATTTTTATGATTTCATAGAACATTATTTCCATGAAGCATACTTTACATGCTTTCAAGTTTATTTTAATTTTATTTCTTTCAGTTTAAAATTGTATGACATATTGAGAAAGGAAAAATGTTTTTGAAGTTGAAAGGATATTTTCCTCTGGAATGAAGTTCAAGTGTTTTATCAAAATTATTTTCCATATAAGATAATATAGGGTTCTGTTTCTATCCCTATTATTACATTTATTTGATTATTTTATGATGGAATTATTTTTATGAAGTATTTTTATCTTATATGGATTTTGTTATGATGGCATGATGTTTAAGAATCCCATTTTTATTACATGGGTTATGCTATGATGTATGATTTATGAGTTTATTGCACACATTAGAATGGTTTTATTATGAGATGGGTGGGACCTATATCTCCCTCCAATTCATTGGGTAAATATTTATATCTCATGAGATAGACATGGCTGGAATGGAAAGTTAATCTGGTTCAGTGATACATGACTGGAAAGAGGAGTGAACTTTGTTAAATAATGGACTTTTTCCACTATTATAGTCTTGGTAATGAGTCTTGACTAATATGAAATAATTTTCTATGATTATGTGTGTATTCCATAAAGTTTCATTTCATATGTTATGAATATCGTGATTACATTTCACTACTATGATTTATCCCATGTCATGATATTATGATCTCTTTTCCATGATAAGATTTTGAAAATTTTATGTTCTTATTAATATGATATGATTGATATTTCCTTTGTTTGACCTTACTGAGAATTTGATCTCACCCTTTGTATGTTTTCTTTTTCCTAGGTCAGGAAGATGGGTATTAATTAGGATATGCCAAAAGGGACTCTAGATATGATAAACATGAGACAATGTAGATGATTTATGAACCAGTTGTTTATGTTTCCCAGTTTCTAAAGACATTATACCTATACGGCCCAATCTTGGTTTTGTTATATGTTGTAATAAGTATGTTTCAATTCTAAAGTCTTAACAATGTTTGTAAAGTGTGGTTCATTATACTTAGAGTTTAAAATTGATGAAGAATGAGTTGAAATATTTTGGGAATGACTCTAGGTACCATTAAATACTAAGATGAAGAATGAGTTGTTGAATGACATACATATCTTGACCTTATCCATCCACCATAGGAGTGAGAAGATATATCATGATATTTGAGATCACCATTTATGAGACAATATGAATAAGGAGATCACTGAGTATACATCAAAAATTTCTAGTAAGTTAGCAGGTAAAATTTGAAAGGAAATAGTCTAAGGGGATGATGAAACCATTATCCATACCTCCATGGAAATTGGAAAACATATCCATGGACATTATCAATATTCTATCGAATAAATCCAAGATAATTAATTCAATATGGGTTGTGGTGCACCATCTTACAAATAATTATCATTTCATCACTTTTCTAGAGGACTTATCTATCGATAAATTTTCTATGATATACATTAGAGAAGTTGTGATGCTCCATAGAACACAATTATTGATTGTATCTTATCAAAATCCTAGATTTTCCTCCAAGTTCTAGAAAATTATCCAACATTTTCTAAACACTAAGTAGAACTTCAATATAGCTTATAACCACCAACCCGATTTCCAATCTAAGTGGACTATCTAGACACTAGAAGAAATGTTGAGAGTTTTCTCGATGAGATTCAAAGGAGGATGTGATCATAATTATCCAAAAGGATCTATATGAATAAATTTATTATAATATATGTTGAACACCACCATGTTTGGATGAAGATAGAAAAAACAAGTTTTTGGGACCTAGAATATACAAGTAAATGGTTGAAAAGTTCATGAACTGGACCTATGAGATCTGAACCATGACAACCCTAATCCCACCTCCAATAGGCTAGGGGCTAGAGACCAGTGCCGAGTTGGAATACCCCACAAATGGTATGTGTTATAAAAATATACTTATACACATACACACATCTCTATGTCCATATAATGTTGAAATGTAAAATAACTAATAACAATATGTGCATTCATTTAGGATCACACAACAGAGTACAACAATAAAGTATGGAAAGTGGAAAAGGGGTCTAAATACAAGAACAACCAAAAATTGTAAGGATTCCAACATGATCTGAGGGATATGACTAAAGTTAAATGAAATATCCTAGTAAAACACCTCAGTATGAAAAAATCTATATAAGATCTACTCACTCCTCTTCTATGAGGACACCGTCAAAAGGTTTGTCATCAATATAAGACACAACACATGTGGGAATATCCCACATATGGGTGAGTATAACAATACCCAGTAGGACACCCCGAAAACACTAAACATGACGCACCAAGAAAAATTAGTTCAATATAACATATAAAAATTAACGTATAACAAAAGCACCCTGATGTAATCAGGGAATACACAACTTTACCATACAGTCATAGCCAACTTCCAACCACATGATTCTACTTGATTAAATTCTGATTCTGAGAGAATCCACTACATAAACCATGATATCATTGGAGACACTCAATGAAAAGTTCTAGATAATTGGGCCCCACCCAAGAAATATAACTGGTATAAGAATACCCTAATTCAAAGATAGAGGGTCTTGCCTAATACCGTTATTGAACACCATGAATCCAATATGGATCAACCCACTATGTAGGGGATCATATTTAAATGATATTACAAAACCCTACTGATACGACTTGGTAGATGGGGGATCAATTCCCCACTCTAGGAGGTCATACCAATTCCACAATCCCCACCTAGGTAAAAAAGGATGATAGAGTATCCCACTCCAGTCTCATAGATAGGCACGACAACTCTATCTATGGATCAACCTCTAGAGGGGGTCACAATATTCTAATGTGGATGTAATTTTAAACTCTACCCTCAAGGGGAAGGACCAAGGGAACACACTGAACCTATAATGGTCCAAAATAAGTAAACTAAGATCTATAAACACTCTTTAAGGGGGTACAAAGCATGTACCAGTGGGTTCACGGTGTGCCCATATATCCCCAAGTCTTCCCATAAGAAAAATCCTCAAATGAAAAGAAATTATCCATATAAACAACTTTTAAAAGTAGTATATATAGTGTAGAGACACATGAAACCCATCTTGTGTCACCTATCCATGTCCATGTATGGTGGTTGTGTCCATATACCATCCCCTGTACACCTGGTCATGTCTGTGTCCAAGAACATAGCATGCCACTAGCCATGTACTTTGTCCAGTTTCTGTTTACATCCTGATGTACATGTCAAGGTGTCATGGAGGGGTCACATTCCATGTGACCGAGTCCCATTTTCTGTGATATTTTACTTCATCTAGAACCCAAGTGTTGTATCTAGGGGCCCACAGGGTGTGTAATGTATAATTACACATAGTCTTTCTTGGGATTTTCCATAACCCTCAGGTTCACTTTCGGGCCAACCTGTGCCTCACCAGAACCACTAATATCATTGGAATCTATAGGTCCAGTGTTGTTTGACCATTTCCATACTCGATCACTAGGATATAGGTTCAAATATTCTCTGAAATCACCATCGTTGAACAATCTATCAATGTGAGTCAAAACTAAGTTTAACAGACGACGCAAATCTACTCTTATCAACCTCAAGTCATCAAACACTATCGTCACACCTTAGTCACATCACTGATCCTGAACCGCACCCATGATATTGATATGTTTCACTGAAGAACATTCATGTAATGATTAAATATCTGTTATTCATCAAACCATGGGCCAAAATAAAACAATAATGATGAATATGAAAATAATTGGGGAAGAAATCCAAAAAACCAAAAAATGTGAGGAAAGAATCTCATCCATTTTTAATTTGACCCCAATCCATTATCATATAAAGAGATTAATTAGGAGGGA
The DNA here is from genome assembly GCA_963277665.1 of Viscum album. Classification (NCBI taxonomy): domain Eukaryota; kingdom Viridiplantae; phylum Streptophyta; class Magnoliopsida; order Santalales; family Viscaceae; genus Viscum; species Viscum album. Next base: position 1,844,964,509 of record OY728120.1, read on the forward strand.
TAAACCAATGAACAAATAAATAATTCAATCAATTTTAAATGCACAAATAATGTGCTTAATAATTGTGTTAATAGAATTTATCTGCATTTATCAGGGATTGAGGAACTAGATGGAAATCACACAAAAAATGTCTTACAAGGATTTTGGATCAATCATTAATGAATAATGGTTGTATTGTCATAATTGATGAAATCCCTGAACTCTTTTGGAAAAAAAATCCATGATCTGATCCTGATCCATCAAAATTTTCCAAGAACACTCTCCTCCAATGGCTTCAATGTCTCTAGGGCTTAGTGGAAGACTTTAAGACAAAATCTGTAGCTATATATTTAAAGTAGAAGCAGGTCATTGTGCCAAACATAAAGAAAATAAAGTCTTTAATTTATTTATTTTATTAATTTCGTCCTGTGATAATTTTTTTTACAACGTCCCACAACGATAATCTTTATATCGTAGTTAGGGTAAAACTTACATTTTAAACTCAACATAACCCTCAGATTTTCTATTTGTGCACTCATTTTGAAGTTATCCCACTTTTTCAGAAACACCTACATGTGTGTGTGTGATCTAATATACTTAATATATTTCAAATATTTATTCCGAGCACACTAGGACTCAGAATCAAACACCTTATATGAACCTAGTCTTGAAAATAACTCATATAAGAGTGAAAAATAATACATGAAAAATAAGATTCATTAAAGAATAGTTAAAGAACATTCAGTAGTACATCATGGCTTCTCAAACATGAAAAAGAGTTATGATGATAATCTCTGATGAGACCTAGAGTTTGAGGTTTAAGATAAATTGTTCCTCTATATATCTCCATGGAAGAGAACCTCTAGATTTTTTATGAAGGGATTGTTTTTTCCTAGGTACATATACCCCTTTAAGATTCTTGATCACATTGGAGTTGTGGCCTATCAAACTTTACTCCCACCAAACCTCTCTCAATTACACAACACATTCCAAATATCCCTATTAACACTATATATATGAGATCCATCACATGTATTGATTTTAGAGATGGTATTCAGGAAAATGACCTCTCTTATAGGAAGAAGCTGATGATAATATTCGACCATAGTGATAATGTTCTCGAAATATAATAACACACCTAGTAAAAGTATTATGGAAAAACCATAAGATAATGGATATGAAAATGGATCAAGAGGAAGCCATCAAGGAAAAGTAACCTCATCTATTTTCACCTTAGTATATAAAATTAAACTTTAAGGCATATATTTTTATAGGGGAAAAATTTAATGATCCAAAATTTTATAAATTGAATTTCCCATCTTATAATTATTTCAAGTTTATTAATGTAGTATAAATCACATTCAACACACGATAAAATAAAAATTATTATTATATTAATTTCAAAGTTAAATTTAGAGAATCAAAATGACCATAATAATTTAAAATGTTACAATGCGATAAAGAATATAAAATTAGATAAGAAAAATAAGAATATTTTGATCTTCTTGATCTTCTATAATAACTACACTCATGAACAACAATATAGAATTGAAGTTCAATATTAGTAATGCAATATTCATCTTCAAATTTTGAATATATGAAACTCTAAGAGAAATTCTATGTGAATGAAGAATTAATTAAATATTAAGTACTTATATAAATTATAGAACTCATAATATTGATACAAATCAAACTATTAGAATAGAAATATGCCCTTTAGAATAGAAATTTGACCATTGGAAAAGTAATATAACTATTACGAATAGTATTCCAACAATTAAAATAGTAAAATATCCTATGTAAATATAAAATAATATTTAGGTATCTTATAAAATGAAAATATGATATGTTTATACCCTGGAAAAAATAAATAATTATTTTAAAAATGACAAATTAAATATTTGTATTCTTCTAAAACATAAATTTTTAAATTAATTTTTTTAATAAATTTTATTTTTCATAAAATCTATTTATAAAATAATAATATGTTTTTTATAAATGTGATATAATTTTACTATATCATAAGAAATTTTTTGAGGGTCATAAAATTTATTATAATATAAATATTAGTATTTTTCAAATAAATGATTGTTTTATTTAAAAAATAGATTTACCATATTTATAAAATTATTTTCGTAAAATGGAATTAATTTTGAAAATTTATAGATATAAAAATTGTTATGGTTATTTTTTTATCTTTCTGAAATTGATGAATTTTAGTGAGTAGTGAAATATGGTAAAATACGATATATAAAATTATAAGATAAATACATGTATTTTTTATTCATAGATGAGGTAATAACTTATTAGTTATAGCTAAAAATCACCATTTAATTTATATAATCACGATAATAAATAAAATTTATTGACTTGATCCAAGATAATCTAATAATGAAGATAATATCAAAATTACCCCTCTCTTAACCTTATAAATACCACCCCCATCTCCACACACCTTATAAGACTTGAAATTTTCCAAAATTCTACCAAATTATCATAATAATTCTCTACCCCACATTTTTGTGCTATTGGCCTCATAAAAAGATCAATTTAAGTTACCTTCTGGAGTATTTCAAGGATGTGGATTTTAAGAGTCAATATTCGCTATTTACCTCATCTAAATTAATTTCTTCATTTACCCTCTCCTCACCGCAATCATCCAAAATGAATTATAAATACAATATAATATAAATACTGTAGATGTATATTTTCTAATGGAATATCTACCATCCGCCCCTTTCTCAACTCATCTTATTCTAAAAAACAAAATCATTTGACCATATTATGTTAGTTAACTACCTTCATGGAAAATGAGTTTTTGTTTTCTACTACATCTTTCATGGAAGGACTAAATTTATATTTAATGGTTTAAAATGAAACAATTATGTGTATTATATATTTTATCAAAAAAATAATGAATGTATGACCATAATATTAAATAAAATGAAGCTAGTTCATGATGGTTGGTAAAACGCCTAAATGAACTAAAGGTTTAATGCTAATATTTTAACTAAAAAAATCATCCCTATGATAGAAAACATATGGGTTTTTGTGAAAATTTAATTTTCTAGAGGAACAATAATACCAATTAATTTCATTTCTATATTTTTATTCCCATTTTACAAGAACATCAATAATTATTCAAAAGTGATATGACCTTTGAACGGTGAAACAAACACCCCCAGAACAATAATAATATACATTATATCTGATTGAAATGATTATAAATTAATATAATAATATTATAATAATTCATGTATTGATAAAAAAAGTTTCTATTTATGTAACTAATGAATCAAATATAATTATTCATGAGGTTAAGTGCAAGAGCATAATGAATCCAGAAATAAGGTAAGGGATCTCTCTGAACCACCCTTTTTCTTAGGGTTATGACCTATCTCTCTAAAAATATATTTATATATATATTTAGTGAAATTGAATGATTCTAAATTTTTTATAAATTTTAGAAAAATATATAACTAACTTATTATCCCTTATATTTATGGGTTAATATAGACCTTATATTCATTTCTAAAATTCCTTCTTTAAAAAATATCTTTAGATTATGATATCAGGAAAAATTATGAAACCCATTTATTTCCATGGGAAATTATTATATTTATTCCTTATTATTTATTTACTTTTCTAGAAAAAATAATACTTTATATGTTATGTTGGGCTCATCCAAATAGTGATTCAATGCATTTGGTAATGTTTTTGTCTCATAAGACATTATGTATGGGATTAAGGGCTAATCCTAATCCATGATAGGACTCTTTCAACCATGTGATGTTTTATTGGTTGTTAATTTTGACTTATTGTTATGTAATGTTATATGTTTTTACCACTTTCCTTTTATTTACATGATCATATTATACCATGTTTATTATTTTATGATTATTTGTTATTATTTAGGATCCTTCTCTTTCATGATATCATTTTATTCCATTTTACTCACATGTTATGATTCATTGTCTTGTTTATTCCCTTACTGATATATTTAGATCACCCCTTTATTTTTTTATTCTCTAGGTTATCCTATTATATTTTAGAATATCAAGGGGATTTATGATATCACTATGGTGATTGAAATAAATTACTTTTTTTCACTTTGGTGTATTTTGAAACTAGTATTCCAAATACAGTGTGCTTTCCAATATTTTGGTTGTATTTAATGGATATTTATAATAAAAAAATTTAAAAATATGGGTAATGTTCTTCATAATCCATACATATTTCCACCTAGAGGGTAGCATGTGTTACCTAAAATTATAAACTAAGGTGGAACAAATATTATGACCCACCTAAAGTCTAAATAAAACATTAAAATACATCTAAAATGACTTTGAATTCATCCTCAAACATGAAAAATCCGATTTGGTTCCCAAAAGGAAAATTGATCCCTCGACTGGAACCAAAAATTTAAATGGTAATTTACATTAAGCATCAAAAACTCCCATTTAAATGTTAATAACTCCTCAATCAAGGTAATCAAGATATGGCTCATCACAACCTCCCCACTAAATGACTTATCATCCATAATAAGTCCCAATATATTCCTACCTGAAGATTTATTATCCCCTATGTCTCAAAAAAATACATAGTGGATTCTCCAAAATCATGATAGAAAACTAAAAAATGTACACCAAATCACATATCCATGATTATATCTTTAATACATGACCCAAAATACACCTCGAATAATATCTCAAATCACACATCTCATTTCTAATTCAAATTTCCCAAATCTAACACAAATTATAAAAACCAATAAATTCAATCATCCACAACAACCAAACTAATATTAAACCCAATTCCACACCATGATTCTAATGTTTGAATCATAAAAGTAAACCAAAATCATAAACCACTATGAGTCATCAGTATTAAAAAATTTATCATCAAAATCATGATGAATTAAATTCTTATAATTTTCAATGTAAAATCTATGGTACTGCTAATGATAAGATTCCACTAAGTCAATTTATGCCTAAAATTCCCCTATGATTATAACCACTGCCTAATTTTTTTAAATTTTTTTTTAAAATAAAACTTTTATTTATTCTAAAAAAATAAAGATTGAATCGGTTTTGTGAATTCCAAATTAAAACCAGAAAGACCCATTGTAAAAATATGGTTTAAAGGAAACACATCAACATTTCCCTATTAAAACCCTATGATCCTTATAAGAATGATTATTAAAAATAATTAACCCATTTAATTCCATTTCATTTAAAGTAACATAATCCATATTTCAAAAAATATCACTCTTTAAATAACATTTAGATTAAATAAATTTATTCAATTATTAAGTTGTAAAGCTATAAAATAGTTTTTGAATCTTCATGAAAAATCACACCATATGGAACATGTTCTATTTAAAAATGACCAAAAATAATTGACTTTCATATTTGATTAATTTATTTTCAAAAAAATCTAAAGACATATCAATAGTCCAAGAATAAAAAACGTACTCAATTATAGGATATCATCCAGGTTAATAACATACATACCTTGTGATATATCAAATTTAAATATATCAAGTAGCATTGATCAATATATATAACTAGTGTAAAAATATAATGATTCTCAGTAATATATCATTAAATAGAAACCAAACCAAGTTTCAATCTCAACATTAAAAAATACAAACAGTAAAAAAATGCTCAATATAAAAAAACTAATCTAGAAATACGAGGCATGATTAAAAGATAGAAATCATTATCAATATTGAAACTTTAAATAATAATTACTGGTTATCAAAATTAATAGGAAAGATATCACAATAAAAAGAACCAATGTATGATTCATATTAACCGAATTAGAACTAACATATATATTGGATAAAATTATTTGTATATATTATTTATTTATTTGTTAATAGGAATTTATAATTTATTCAAATCATAAGATAAGAAAATGAAAGCATGTGACATGGAATAAAATCCCATATATTGCTAATTTTGGACAATTAACATGATGAATGAACTAAAATAGAGGTCAGGTCTCATTGAATCTCTAGGAATACTCCTTGATTTATATTCTATTATTCTTGTATCATGAAAAAAGAACATATCACAAACCTATGATTCCTAATAAGTACTGGCATATCCTGTAAGGGACTAGATCTATGTGAATCAACCCTTTTCATGTTCACAAGTATCATGGTCCTCATGGGAGGATTAGAAGTATCTGAGTGGTTTTGGATGCGGAAAATTATAGAACATAGAGATTACACACTGTGTAAATGAGGTTCAGAGCTTGTTAAGGATGGCTCATGGGGTGATTCACTACATATATATAACTGTTTTCAGGTAATCTAGAGTAGGTTAAAAATTAGGCTTGATATTTATATCTCATGGTTTTGTATGAGATATTTGGGATTATTGTTCACTGTTGTCTTAACCTTTTTGGTATTTTTAGTTTCATTTCAGTTATTTCAGTATTATATGACATTGCATGTTTTCCCTTGGGATTTATTATATTTATATTTATGAGTAGGTATTGGTATTTTTATCCTTCTTATCTATCTCTTTTGGTTGTTTATCTTATAGGGTAATTACTCCCATGTGCATGTTTATTATACCCTCAGGGATAATCACCATCTTTAGGCATATTGGAGGTAGGACTCAGGAAGTCACTATATCTCTCCCATCATTGCATTATATTTTGGGGGAGGGGTCATGAAAGAGTTTTATAAATAGTTCAGGTTGAGGGATATGATGGATTTGGGTGTTACGTGTAGGTGAGGTTTCATGGTTTCATAGGGAAAAAATTTCATCTATGTTTAGTAAATGATGTAAACATGGGAGATCAGCTGACACACAGATATTTAGGGCCCCTTGTGATCTGATTAATGAACCTTTATATTTTGTGAAAATAGTAAATAAATTTATAATAGTTACATGGTACATACCTATGAAGGGATCACACAACATTATTCTTTGTGCCTATTTTTGAAATGGGTAGACATTGGGATTGGTTAAAACCAGAAAAAATATAATTTAATAAAATAATTAATTAATTTTAAATATTACATATTCCTGTTTTAGGAGTTCCATAAAGTTTTTTATTTTTACAAGAAATGATCTAGATCTAATTCCTTATCTTGTTCACATAGAAGATGTTTAGAAGGATGGGATAGCATATTGTTGAAGAGTGGAGGTTGATGATGACGACACTTGGAGGGGGGACACTTTGAGGGTTTCACTGCCAGAGTCGGCAGAACTATGAGGTTTCTATTTAAAATTGAGTCATAGATGATTGTTTAGAGGATGTTGAGATATATTTCAGTTCAATCTATTCTTTAAATGATAAATGGGTTTCCATGGCTGTGACGATGTTCCATGGAGCAGTGAGGAAGTGTTGGTTCGTGTTACTTGTGGATCAAAAGGAGACGACAATCTCATGGGAGAATGTTTTAAACTAGTTTAGAGAAGAGGATATTTATTTATCCATGAAGACAGACTGTCAACACAATATTTTTCCCCTTAATCAAGGGAGCTCCAATGTGTGATAATTCAAGATCTATTTTCAGACACTTCTGCGATATTCTTTAGATCTATTTCCAAATGAGGAGTTCTTGGTGAGGCATTTTGAGGAGGCTTTTCACCCCAAGATCCAGTGTCAAGTCAGCTTGTTTATACTAAATATATATATCTTTAGGGGATATAAAATGTAGATTTTATTTAGAAAATGTTGTCCAGAACAAGGTCACCATTAGAGGGGGGTCTTCAGTATTCCTCATAAAGTAAAGATGTGGTCTGGGGTTCTCAAATTCCAAGATAGAATAGATTTTATTCATCTAGGGATAGGTCCCCTCAATCATCATCTCATTTACCCCTGGTAAGTGGATCTCAAACTTATTATAAAGGATCACATGTGTTTTTTTATTGTGGAGGCTATGGTCATCAGTAGCAAGAGTGTCCAGAATTTTTTCGAAGTCAGTGTGTGAAAATTTTTCCACTTCAAGTTCCACCATGGCGGTAGTTTCATTCAAGGTAACAGCAGTAGGGTGGTATAATAGAGGATCAGTAGATAGGTGATGGGGCAGGTAGATTACAACCCTGAGATGTTCCTCCTCCAAAGAAATTAGATTGCGACCATGGAAGTGGTCATAAATAGGGTAAGAGTGGCCATGGAGAAGGTCGTGTTCAGATTCATTCTTCGGTGTTTCCACCTCCAAGAAATCCAGAAATCTTTCGGGATACCCTTTTCTTGTTTTCTACATTTGGGAATTCATTATTTGTTTCAATATTGAAACACTCCATTATATCACCTACCCTAATCCATAATTTGGGACATGAGGTAAAGAGTCTTTTAGTACCTGAGCCTTTCACTTTTCTAGTTGTAGATCGAACTAAATTTTATGATGTATATAGAGAATATGATATAGTACCTTGGTAGCACTACTCTAGGGATATATCCTATGTTTTTTGTTACATCTAGATGACATCATCCTTGGCATGGATTGGTTGTATTTGGTGATGGATATCATGGATTAATTTAAGAGGTAGGTTGTGTTCTGTGATGCTGATTGAGAGCCAGTGGTGTTTTTTGATGAGAGATACCCTCTGATGGGCTAGAGACAAGTTTCATATTTTTCTTCTTTGATGTTAATTATAATTCTAAGCTCATTGTTGGTTTATCATCCTATGTTTTATAGGGTTGTGGAAGAGTACCATAATGTATTTATAGATGAGGTTGTAGTGTTACCCTGTCAATGGTATATTGATTTTGGGATCGAGCTATAGCCATGAGTGCCTCTTATCTCGTTGTATCCATATAGGATGGTTCCTTATGAGATGTGAGATAAGTGAGTAGATATCAACAATCTATTTAAGTAAGGTTTTTTTCCAAGTTTTTCACCTTGGGATGCACTAGTTTTTTCCATGAATAAAATTAACGGCAGTTATGATACATTATAACAATTATCACCACTTTAACCAAGTGATAGTAAAGAACCTCAATCATCTTACATGAATTGATGGTTTATTTTAATATATGAAGGGAGAAAGTTAGTTCTCAAATATCTATTTACGGTCAGGATGTAATCATATGAAGGTGAAGGATGATGATATTCAAAAGACCACTTTCCATTATCATCCTAGGAATTATTATTTCTTTGTGATGTCATTTGGTGTGTTGAATGATCTCTCTGTGTTCATGGGGTTGAAGAACATAGTGTTTAGATAGTTCTTAGATAATTTCATGTTTTTTTCATCAAAAAATTCCTAGTGTACTCTGCATATGAGGAGGATCATGCAGACTATCTACCTGTTGTTTTGGGAGTTCTTTATTATGAGTAATTGTTCAAGAAGTTACTGAATTTTGAGTTTTGGGATCATGACATATATTTTTTGGGGTATGTGGTATCCCATAAGGGATTATATGTGGGTCAATTGAAGATATATATAGTTGTTTCATGGTAATACCCAATAAAGTGATGTAGAGTTTCAATGGTATTATAGGATATTATAGGAGGTTAGTAGTCGATTTCTCTCAGGTTACAACTCATATAACAGCCTTGAAATATAATTATTAGGTATTATTTTGGAATGAAAAGTGTCAGTAATATTTTGAGTTCCTGAAATAGAATTTTTTTTCTATTATCTATTTATTTTTTTCCAACAGAGTGAGTTAAGTTTGAGTTTTTCTATACCACTTCGCATCTTGTCTTGTGTTTCATTATGATGAAGTAGAGATCAATTGTTTATTATGGGTCTCATCAATTATAATCCCATGAGTGTAATTATTCCACCCATGATCTTGAGTTGTAGCATTTTTATTTCCCTTGATGTTTTTTTGACATTACTTCATCAATCAACATTTTGTGATTTTTACTGACCATAAGATCCCAAGGTATGTCCTCTCCCAATGTAAATTGAACTTGAATCAACATTGGTGGATGGAATTATTGTAGGATTGTGACTTTTAGATTTTTTAGACGCCAGGAAATTGAATTATTGTGGCCAATACGTTGATCATGAAGTCATGTTGTGATGTTGTTTGTGAATCTGTAGATTACAAAAGAGTGATAAATGAACTCTCAATGATGCATCTTGATATGAGATATTTTGGGGTATATTGTCATGGCCCATCCCCTAGGTCCCATGCCCTGACTACCCCAAGCCCACCTTCCATAGGGTAGGGGCTGGCGACTAGCACCGAAAGGTGTATTCCCTAAAACTGGGAAGGCATTACCTTTATAACATGTACACACACACAACCAAGCACATAAAAAGATATGATCACAAGTAAACTATATAATAAAAAGAGTGTATACAGTAAGAAAAAGAGTCCAGAATACAAGCCCAACTGGAAAGTACAATAAGACTGAATGTAAAAGTAAAACTGAGAATTACAAGTAATTTGAAATAGCTCATGTGAACACCCGCCAAGGATCCTACATTAAGGGTAGGTACAGCTCTCGAACGGTCATCTCTGCAGTATACCTCATCTAATTTCCACCTCTGAGATACCTCCAGTTCTGGTACTCTCTTCCTCAGTCATCATTGTCTCTTGTATGCACCAAACACAACAAGGTGTAGGCATAGCCTATGCAGGGGTGAGTATAATGATACTCAGTAGGGACCCCAAGACCCCTGAAGGTCTCTCAAAATCCACAAAGGATAAACCAAAAAGAATGAAAACAACTGAAAACCTTTCTTATTTATATGCCCATACATATACCTAAGTTATCAAGTATACTCATCTCATTCACGAGGAAACACAGGGCCCGACTCATTAGCCCAAAGCTCAACTGTTCCACGAAGGAAAGAATACCACCAAGGTAACACCACAAAGATAAGTACCACAAAGGTAACCTCACAAATAAGAATACCAAAAAGGTATCACCATGAAGGTAAGGACTCATCTCACACCAGATATAACTTAGGTATGGTAGTAAATATGATTAGATGTAACTACTGGATCATCTTACTATGTTAAGAGGTAGACCAACGTAGGATCCTAAATCATCAGACCGATGTTGGATCCTAGTACATCAGACCCACATAGGATCCTAGATTAATCCCACATGGATTCATAGAGTGGATCCAGTTGAGACACTCGAACACAGACCCACGTAGGATCCGAAAGCAAAGACCCACAAATGATCCCTTTCTCAAGTTACAGCTAGCTACATGGATCCGGCACTAAGCTCACTTGATTTCGAGAGGGTTCTTCATCAAGCCACAGGTCGATACTCCAACTTTTAAAAATTCCCAAGAAGAAGTATCCCAAATGAACACCATTTAAAAGGGGTCTCAATGCAATAGACAATGCGTTAATCGGATGCCTAGTTTGTATGTTATTGGCCTTCTAGTACCGAGGGCCCGGTTGGAATCGTTTTTGATCCAACACGACCATACCAAAATGTTATCCAAAACTCAAGTGGGGTATAATAAAAGTACTGTCTCGATCCATGGTTTCTGGTTCTGTAGATGGTTCATCAAACGGATGCACGTAGATCATGTTATGGTCGAGAGAGTGAAAAGGGGTCGATGTTGGTCTGGGTCCAGTCTAACTCGGTCGGACCCACCCAGCCCGACCCGGCCTGGGATGAACCCACCCGGTTTGGGTTGTCTAGCCTGACCCGAGTCCGGCCCTAGGTCTGATCCGGTTCACTGGGTCTGGCCCGGCCCGCTCAGCTCGTGGCTAGCAGGACAGCCAACCCTCCTCCACGTGGCGCGGTCATGCATCACTCCATTACCGGCAGCCAGCAGCAAGCCGACTGCCCTCACATCACTGTCGCGACACAAGTTCATGGCTCCTACATGCTCGGAGGCACCGATGTGCGCCACCACCTCCCCTTTGTGTGGCCATCTACCACCACGGCAGATGGGCCACGGACCTTCTCTGACGGCGCAGTTGCACCGCCACCGTCTTTGTCACCGGCCAGAGTGTCGGTTGTCTCTCTCGAGTCCCTCTGGGGCTAGCCACTGGCACGGGTCGCTGGTGATGTTCCTCGGGTCACCAGGCACGCCCTGGTGGCCCATTCTTCATTCCTAAGACTTTCTCACTTTCCTTGGTACGTCACCATCATTTTGAGACCATCAAAATTCACAAAGATTGTGGAGAGGTTAGTCTGTGTTCGTTTGGCTCGAACCCTCCATGTTAGAATGGTAGAAAGCGGCTTGTTTATTCTTGAATCGTGAATAATGTCAATAACAGGTAAGGGAGAATTCAAAACAACAATCCCTAACTCAATGTTTAGTTGGAGTTGTCGCAAGTTGAAGTTAGTGAAGGTGATGAGGGTGCCAACGTTTGTCACTTCTACAACACGCTTCCAAATTCGGGCTCATTCATCATCCCCGTTCCTGATTCCAAAGTATGTTATTCATTGGAGAGAATGTTTCTCTTTAATTTTCCCAAGATCCTTTGATAATGAAATCCATCATCCCAAAAAACTGAAGAGACAACTTGTTAAAAATAAGTCTAACAATTATTTAAGGTTGACACATTTAATTAATTGTAGTTTCCTCAATTAATTAATTGGAGAGTTGAGAGGTTTTCCCCCATTAAGTGGGGTTCGGGTGCTCCCCACCACCAAGAATTAAAATTGGGGGGTTTTCTAGCTCGTGTGGTCTCCACCTCCATAATTTCAAAAGAGAGGATTCAAAAAGAAAAATAAAATGTCAAATATTTTATTTTTCTTCTCCCATGTAAAATAGAAAAACTAACTTCCTTCTTTGACCTACTGCGGTCATGGTGAATGTCACTTTAAGAAAATATCATCATTGTGAGTTCAATGGTAGCCTTGAATTTCAATTCCAAGCACCAATTAAAAAGTTTCAAAAACTTGCTCACACGTTTACTAAACATACTTAAAAAAATTCATAAATTCATTCCAGGTACATTGGGCCTTGGAATCATGCACCGTCAATTTTTACGGACTCGTAATATTCCTATATAATTAAAAAGGTTACATGGAAAAATTAGGGTCTTTAAATTCTCCCCATCTCAGGGCATTGTGTCCTAGAAAGGCACATCACAGAATCTAGGAAAACAAGTGGGGGTACTGAGCACGAATCTGAGCCTCCTGCTCCCATGTTCTCTCTTGGAGGTTCCTGTGCTGCCAATGTACACGCACCAAAGGTATCAATCGCCCATGAAGGACTCTCTCGTGTCAATCATCAATCTCAATTGGGACATTCGTAAATTTCACCCCATCGTCGATGTCCAGATCACCCTAGTCAATGATGTGTGAAGGGTTGTGCACGTTTCTCCTTAGCTAGGATACATGGAAAACATCGTGCACCTGATGCAACTGAGGGGGAAGTGCTAGGTGTTAGGCCACCTCACCAACTCTACTGAGAACCTAAAAGGGTCTGATGAACCTTGGATATAACTTTCCACCCTTTCCAAATCACTGCAAACCTTTTTGGAGTGAGACCCGTAGGAAGACGTGGTCACCATACTCGAACTCCAGAGGTATCTGTATCCTTTCATCATAAGACTTATGTCTACTCTGTGAATCCTTCATCCACTCCTGGATGATCTACACCTTCTCTGTGGTAGCTCGTACCATCTCTGGTCCCCTGAATGTTGACTCCCCTGGGTCAGTCCAGCACAGAGGTGATCTACAAGGGCGGCCGTACAGAGCCTCGAATGGTGCCATCCAAATGGTGGAGTGATAGCTATTGTTGTAAGAAAACTCCACCAAGGGAAGTGATCCTCCCAGCTGCGACCAAATTCAAGGACAGAAGCACACAACATGTCCTCGAGGGTCTGAATGGTCTGCTCAGTCTGGCCATCCGTCTGAGGAAGTAAGGTGGTTCTCAAATGAAGTTTCATCCCGTAAGCCTCCTACAACCCCTTTCAAAGTTGGGAAGTGAAATTTACATCATTATTTGCGAAAATAATCTTGGGTACTCCATGTAGCCACACAATCCTCTACACATAGAGGTGTCCCAAGCACCCTACTGAACCCTGCTCTCTGATCGGTATGAAGTGGGCCGACTTGGTGAGTCGGTCGACGATCACCCAGATAGAATCATGACCCCTGGATGTACATGGAATTATTGTCATGAATTCCATGGATATCCCATCCCACTTCCACTCTGGGACCTCTAAAGGCAGAACTAAGCCTTCTGGTACCTGATGCTCTTCCTTCACTTGCCGAAAAGTGAGGCATAGAGAGACAAACTCGGCTACTTATTTCTTCATTCTCATCCACCTGTGCTATCTTTGGAGATCTTATTACATCTTCACCACTCCTAGATGTACTGCTAGAGGGGATGTGTGGAAATACCTCAACACTCCATCCCGAAGTGACACTGGTACCATGGTACGTCCTCTGAAGAGGATGAAATGCTCCCCAGCTTCAAAAATTCCATCAGGTCCCTATCTTGTGGATATCGGAGCACGTTGAGGCTTGCAGTCAGTGTCCCTGCACTGCGCCTCCCTAGCTCGCTGAGGGAGTGGGGGAGTGACTGAAAGAGACTAAAGAAAATCTGCTCCATCTCGATCCATAAAGGATATCTGCAAAGAGGCCAGCTACTCCATCGCCTCACCTAGCAGATGTATACCAGATCTCCTGCTGAGTGCATCTGCTACAACGTTCCCCTTCCCAAGAGTATAGACTATCTCGAAGTCATAGTCCTGGAAGAACTCAAGAAAACATCAATTTCTCAGGTTCATGTCCTTCTGATAGAAGATATACCCTATACTCTTGTGATTAGAGTAGACTGTAAAACATTCTCCCATCAAGTAATTTCACCACATATTCAAAGAGAGGACCACTTATGACAACTCTAGTCATGGGTATAGTAGTTCTTCTCATGTTTTCTCAGTTGTCGAGAACCATACGTGATCACTACTCTCTCCTTCATCAGAACAAATCTGATTATGGTCCCTGATGCATCATAGTAGACTATGTACCCAACGCCCTCCTTTGGAAGCCTCAAGATGGGGGCACTAGTAAGCCTCTGCCTCAGCTCCTGAAAACACTGCTGGAATATCTCTGACCACAGGAAGGGTTTCCTCTTCTTTTTCAATGCTGATAAAGGTGCTAAAACTCTAGAGAAATCTAGAAAAAACCTCTGGTAGTATCAGGCCAAACCAAGGAAACTTCATACCTGATTCACACTATTGGGTGGCTCCCAAGGAAGTACCGCCTCAATATTCACTGGATCCACCGCAACTCCAGCCTCCAAGATGACATGTCCCAGAATGTGAACCTATCAGATCCAGAACTGGCACTTTGAGAGCATACCATAAAGCTGGTGCTCTCGGAGAGTGTCCTGAACTATCTGAAAATGATATCCATGCTCCACCTCAGTAGCTGAGTAGATCAGAATGTCATCAATGAATACCACCACAAAGAGACTAAGATATGGCTGAAAGATCTTGTTAATGAGTCCCATGAACACTGCTGGAGCATTGGTCATGCCAAACGGCATGACAAAAAACACATAATGGTCGCTCCAACATCTGAAATTTGTCTTCTGCACATGCTTGTCTCGTACTCTGAAATTATGATAGCTTAATCTGAGGTCTATCTTCGAGAACCACCGTGCCCCATTCAGCTGATCAAAGAAGTCGTCAATCCTCGGGAGTGGTTACTTTTTCTTCATGGTCATCTGGTTCAGGCGCTGATAGTCAACATAAAGTCTCAAGCTCCCATCCACATTATTGGCAAACAACATCGGGGCTTCCCAAGGAGAAACACTGGGCTAAATGAACCCCTTCCCATGTAATTCCTCTAGCTATACCCGCAGCTCACAAAGCTCTATGAGAGCCATCTGATATGCTGGTGTAGATATCAGTGTCATCCCGGGGTAAAAGTCAATGTAAAAGTCCACATATCTGTGAGGAGGTAGACCCAGAACACCGTCAAGAAATACATATGCATACTAGTCCACTGCTATAGGATAGCTCAGACTCTCCACATCAACCACTCTGAGGGTAAGGCTATCCAACTGATTAGTGATCGGCTACACTCTCCTCTAGGTAAGTCTATACTATGCTGCAAAGGCTCCCTTCTCACCGATGAAGATAAACCTAGTCCCATCCGTGCGTACAAACCACACATTGAACCTAATACAGTCAATCTGAGCATAGACTATAGATAACCAGTCCATACCCAAGATGATGTCGTAAGGCCTCAACACTGTTACTAGGAGATCCCAGCTGAAGCTCTCACCTCCTAGAGTAATCTCACACTACCGAAACCAGTGTGTAATCATCAAATCCTCCGCCATAGGAGTCTATAGCCATAAGGATCGAGCAAACAGCTCCACCAGAATCTTTGAGCTCTGAATGAGGGCAGTGGAAATAAAATAATAACAGTCACCTATGTCTATAAGTAATACATCGAATATGGAGTAGACATAAATCTTACATCGTATCATCTCCGGAGCACCGTGATCGTAGGCCTTATCTACCTAGAGCTAAGCTTGCCCCTGTCCACCCACTCCCTGCGGTTGGGGTGGACCACATGGTGGTGGTGGTAGTAACACCTCGAATCATGTCCCACCACCAGCTACACGGCCAGCTCCTCTTCCACGTCCGCTTGCTCCCTACGAACCTCCTCGGTCAATCTTATGTCTCTACCTCAGAGGTCCTTTGACTGTCTGCTAATCATCCATACGGTGGGTCGGGAAATCATGATCCATGTGACCCTACCCACTGTAAGTGTAACACCGCCTGCTCCTCACATGACTGGCTATGTCTCCCATGCCCCATACGACCGAACCTGAATCCTACGGTCGTACACCTGTAGGTCTGTCCCTCTTGGACCTTTGTAACACCTGTCTTCTACCAGCTGCAGAATACTTTTCTACGTGACGTGTAGAGACCCGAAGTTTGACGTACATGGACATTACATTACTTTAGCAGAATACTTAATACATAACAAAAACAGACACATAAGGACCGTAATATTTTAGTGTCTTTGGAAACATGGAACGTAATATTCTAATCGTGGTGAAAGATCTTCAACATCTCCCATAAAGATCTTTCCCTTTTTTCCATACCTAAAACCTTTATTTATAACCTGGGGAAAAGAAAACATAAAAAGGGTGAGCTCAAATGCTCAGTAAGGGTAAGCATGGATAAAATAAAACATACCATATACATTTGAACTTAAAACCATTAACATAATGTTTAAACATCAAAAGCTTGAGAAATGACATAAAACATGGAAGTACGTAAGGAATAGATCATAAAGAAACATTAAGAATGAAAAAATAGCATGGGAATAAAACATGTAATTGTGGAATCCATTAATCACATGTAATGATTTTCATAGTATCCAAGGTATTGCTGCCAAGACCATCTTAGTGGACAAAGTCCCTTTCTGAATCGAGTTCACTTCTCGTTTCAGTCCGGTTTTACTGAACCGGTTTAACCTGCCATTCCAGCCATGTCTATCTCATGAGATATAAATATTTACCCAATTCATTGGAGGGAGATATAGGTCCCACCCATCTCATAGTGAAATCATTCTTACTTGTGCCACAAAATAAACTTAAAACATTCATCATAACCCAAAGAATAAAATGGGTTTCATAAACATCATCCCATCATCACATAATCCATATAAAACAAATGGATATTTCATCATTAGAAAATTGAACCCATGTAAATCATAGAGACATTATACTTGAAACATACACATATGAAATAATTTCATCTTAGATGGAAAATGGTTTTGATAAAACACTTGAAATGAATTCTTGAGGAAAATATCCTTTCTTCTTCAAAATCAATTTCTTTTCACAAAACGTCATGAAATTTTAAAAGAAAGAGATTTTGTTGAAAATAGTCATGAAATATTGTGAAGGAAGCTTCATGAATATAAGTCTTTATAAAACCGTAAAAATTCATTCGTGCCATGTAAGTTAAAAAACATTCTTTTCATACTTTTGCCAGAAAAGTCAAAAAGTACCTCGTAACGTAAACAAAAGAAAGATTCCTTACATACCATGTAGTAAAAGTCAAAAATTGGTAAAAAGGACTTTAAACATACATGAAAACACTTTTATAAAACATGTATGTGGATGATAGAAATAACCCCATAAAATACTTACAAATATGCAATCTCGGATAAAAATGAGATTTGCAAAATTATCCCTTACCTTATGTCCGATATGCTTCGTATGTATCCGAACCTCCTGTATAATGATTTAAATAATGTCATTGACTTTATTACATAATCATATTCATTGTTATGATATCATATATGGTTCACTTATGACCTTATATTACCCGTTCTTTTATAAATTCCATGTTAAAGAGTGTTTTGGGTAAAATCGTTTCATTTGTCGTCCGTGTTTTGACTTGTAATTATTCATATTATTACTTAGATCACGATTACATAATTCCAGAATATAAAACATGATTTATATATAATATATATTCAGAATATACATATATATAATAGATCGATAAATGGAAAGAAATACACTGTTCATGGAGACGGTAGGTCGTACGTACGCATGAACGTTGTTTTCGTTTCCTTAATGAGTTGAATGGAATTAACTAGATGACATACATATATACATAAATCCTGTATCTTTATAATGTCATATATTTCATTATTATTTCTTATATATACATTATAATCATTCTTAAATGGTTAACATGGAGAATGAATCTCATCGCGTCGTGGAGACGGTAGTTCGTACGTACTCACGAGCGATGATATCGTTTCCATAATTATTGAATTGAATTGGAGTGGATGATACAATATATCAGAATCAGTATGATGTTATAATAACTATGTATAGTTATTATTTACACCATTATTTTCATCCATGTAAGGTGTTGGTGGAAAAAAACAGATTACACCACGGCGTGGAGACGATATTCCATACGTACGCATGCGCGGTGATTTTGTTTTCCATAGGATGGACAGAAGGTGAAATGGGGTTGTTTCATATTTATAATAAAAAATCATTATATTATTGATACTAATGTTATTACTTTATAATGAAACAACTAAATAAGAAGAATTTGAAGAAGAAAGAAGCTTGAATGAATCGGGAGAAGAAATTACCTCTTCTTCGATACGCCTCTTTGAAACCTCCTCTTAGGGCACTACGATTTGTCTTTAGAGTAGGGAAGAACCTCTAGGATGTTTCTAGGGAAGTGGATAAGGTAATTTTGCAGGGGTTGGCCGAGCTTGAAGGCTCAAATTGGTGTGAGGAGAAGAGGGAGGAGGTGCCCTTTTATAAGGGAGGAGAGGGGCACCTTTGGAATAACTAAAAATATTATTTTAGTATAAAGTCACATTCGGTTTTAAATAGTTCAAAATTAATTTATTTAGAATCTAAGGTGGGGATGGGTCGAAATACTCTCATCCAATAGAATTTAGACAAGTTTAGGTCATTATATTAACCTTATCTTTTAGTTTTAACTCTTAGTTAATTAGATTGACATTTACCATGTCACTTTGTATTTTTATATTATATAGTTAATAAACCTACCATATACATCCAAGAAACCCCCATGTGATACATTAATGATACACCTATCTTGATATAAGTATCTCGACCGAACCTTAGATTTTCAGGAATAAAATAACAATTAATAATATAATATTTGTTTTAAAAAATATTTTATTTCAATTTTGACACTATTTAGTAATTGATTTTTGTGAAAATAATAACAGAATGATAAGTTAGAAAAAAGTTAATTAAATCAACTCTAACATGTCATATTAACCTATAAAATTAGTGTAATTCATAAAAAGTCTCAAATTACATTTATTTGGGTATTTATAACATCAATTATTCTAATTTTTCACTATTATGGTAATTACTGCATCATCATTGTGTCATAAATAAATTAATTTATTTAATGTCTAAAAATTATAAATAAAATATCATTATGTATGAAATATTATTATATTTCTAATGAATATTTACAATCGAATGTATCTTATTTATAACTGTATATTAAAAATGTTTTAGTAAATAAACTTTGATTTTAACTCTTTTAACTCTTCTTTGAATTAAATAATAATAAATGTCCTAATCTAATCCAAGTGGGCCTAAATGGTCATATTTTATTCCTAAGGTTGTTTATGGTAGAATTTCATTTATCCAATAGAATTAGGACATGTGTTAAGGTAATAATAATATCATGTTTACCCTTAATTACCCTATTTACTTTTAACCGTGGTAAAAAAAAGTAAAAAGTTACAATTCACCAAAAATTATTTTCATCTCATTGAACCACATTTTACTTACTGACATCAACCGTGCCTCTCGGATTTTTGAAATTCCACTCACAGAAGTGGTGAAATTAAGTTTTATGAAAAATTCATTTTTTTTAACTACCACTTAGTGGTTTCACTATTCATCAAAAAAATGAAAGTTTCCAGAAAAATACCAAAAATTAGGCCTAAGCTATATTTGATATTATGAACTCAAAAATGATGTCTATTTTACCAAATTCAAAACATATCAGTTGCATTAATTAATTTAAAAATTAATTCCCGTCGTCAAAACAAATAGCGTGTTTTTAAGAGATAATAACTATCAAAAGATTGACACTTGTTTATGTCTGGTTTAAATGTGAAATTACATCCAATGAACAACATTGTATTAAATTGTAAAAATATATTCTAAATATACTTTAAAACCACTCAAATTAATAATTTATCACTATTAATTATTTCGATTAAAAAAGTTGTTTTTAATTAAAATTTAGTAATTTTCACTATTCATCAGAATATGAAAGTTATCCGAAAAGTACCAAAATTTCACCCTAAGCTAATTTCGATATTCCGAATCCAAAAATGAAGTCCATTTTGAAAAATAAAATTTACAAAATTTCAAAACGTGGTTATTACTATTCATAACGGCTTGTTTTAATAATATTTTAATAGCATATCGTTGTTTAGTGAAACTCGGTATTGCGTACTACACACGCTATCAAGGAAGGTCGCGATTGCGTGTAATGAAAGGAAAGTCAAGGATGCGTGTTGTGCAAGCTCCTTTTGGTGTAGTGTACAACACAAGACATTAACGAAATTAAAATAATATTTTTCATAAAATCTCGGGGTGTTACATTCTACACCCTTAAAATGAATTTCGCCCTCGAAATTCATCGGGGTTATAAATGGCTTACTATTCGAAAGTTTCTTTGATAGAAACCCACATCATAAAAAGGAATACCAAAACCAATCTTTAAAAAAAATGTATGAAACATAATGGTTACCCAAATAAACTAATCACTGGGTTTCCACATAGGTGAAAATATGGATACGGAAGAGAAATCTAACCATCATGTTCTGATGGAGAGTGGTAGAGAACATGGATATGGAAAATCCAGCAATCACAAAGCCATAAATTTGTGACGATCTAAGGTACCATCTGATTCATCAGATATAAGAGAACTTGGACTACATTTTTGGTTTTCAAGATCGTTTCCCTAAAGTTGATGAAATTGGAATTAGAAGAAATACTTTCATGATTTTGGTATAGTCTCACCGTTGGTCGTTCTTTGGACAATTTCCACTTCATCTCTTAAAGAAATGAAGTTGAATTTTTCATTCGTGATGTGTTAGCAGATCATGTGATAGAATGATGGGTCATTCCATCTGTCTCAAACAAAAGGTTAGAAAAGTTATCAAAAAATACATAAGTCCATCTATAGTGAGATTAATCACATATGGTTATTAAAATGGACTTATACTTCATATATCATGCTGCTTAATATAATAAAACTAGTTTCTACTAAACAGGGACTTCCTGTAGGCCAGTGGTAAGCGATAAAGGCCAGTCGCACTTCGGTTGTGGGTTCGATTCCCACGGCCTTGTCCGACGCGATGGGTTGTCGCCCGTCCTGCGGGTTGTCATTTTTTTAAAACTATATTACTATAACATCCCATCAAAAATATCAAAAAAACTTCTATCCTTAAACAATATTAACTGTTGTCCAACATAATCCATTCCAATCTTTAGGCTTATCCATAATACTGCAGTCCACTCTCATAATATAGTGAAAACGATTACCAGAGATTTAATACCATCGTTGATCCCCATATATCATAAGATATGTCTTGTTGGTCACATTCCAAACATTCAAAGGCCTTAATCATGTATTCTCTTGAATACCCATTGAACCTTAGTGAAAACATGAATGCAGTTAAAAGTTAACACTTTCCACATACCAAAATCCTCAAAATTCTATAACTCAAACCATGATATCACTTAGTCCTTATATCAATCATGAGTTCATGAATACTATCAAACATATTAGATTATCTTTATCCCTTCATTATGTGCATATCATCTTCTTTCCAAAAATATTTCATTCACTTTTCATGGTTACTTATGCCATAAAATTATTGAAAACTAAAATAGACCAATACATAAATATTCCAATATTCCACGATACTATATACAACATTATTCTAGAATCCCATTACATAAACACTTAATCATTCCACCACATCGTTTTTATATTCAACATCGCCAATGGTGATTGCATGTGACTTCCCTTTGTCATTTACCTTAAGTGGTTTCTCATGTCGATCATCACTAACCCTTGGATTGGGGCATTTATTGGCATAATGCCCCATTTCCTTTCACATGATGCATTGAAGTTTAGTAGGTTCATTCTGTGTATCCCTTCCTTTGTTTTCATCATTAGGTATCTTCTTCCCATCATTGCGGCATTCAAATGCCCGATGACCTTCCTTTACACATTTGAAACATTTACTTGTCCCTTTAAGACAATCTCCACCATGCTTCTTTCCACACTTTGAGCATAAGGAAACATTCATCTTCTTTTCACCATTATTCTGAGATTTATCCTTGAAATCCATCTTTCTTTTCTTGTCAAAGCTATGAGATGGATAATAAACACCAAATTCCGTTTCTACCTTGATTGCACATCGCACAATTTCTTCATAGCTACTGAAGTCTCTTATATCTAATGCCCTTCGATGATTTGGTTTTAAGCCACTAAAAAATCGATCAACTTTACTTTCAGGTTGGATGATAAAGCCAGATGCATACCTTGCAAGCCTTGTAAAATTCTCTTCGTATACACCAACAGATTCATCATCCTTTTTCTTTTGTTCAAGAAACTCCTTCTCCATCTTTGTTCGAAGAATACGAGGGAAGTACTTATTGAAAAATAAGTTCTTGAACTCGTCCCATTCCATGGACTCAATTTCATCTCTTTGCCTCATATTCTTGATAAGATTCCACCATTGATCAGCTTCACCTTCCAAATGATATACTGCTAATATGACTTTATCATGTTCAAAAAATTGAAGAACTGAAAATATCTTTTCAGTGGTACTGATCCATTGTTCAGCAACAAGTGGATCGGAAGACCCACTGAAAGAAGGTGGACATTGCCTCATGAAGGACTCAATAGAATGTTGTTCCCTTCTCTGCTCATTTGGAAGTCTAGAATGATTCATATCTTGTGTAATTATATCAATAACATTTTTCACTCCATCTCCCTTAACATTTGTTTGTTCAGGAGGACAATCATTTCATTTTCCATTACGTTGATCAATACGGTTCTTTCGGGTTCCATCCATCGTCTAAAACCCAAAAAGAATAGTGTGAGAGGAAAAAATTAAGCTAGGGAAAACAATATAATAAAGGGGGAGTACCTTTAATATCTAACATCTTAGATTACCGTAATTCTAGTACTATAACCTATACTTATACTTAACCTTAGGGACATCCCTATACATACCTTAGAAATATCTATAGGGATCTCACTAAAGTTCTCGCATCCTAGTTTCCAAAGGATGACTAAACCATTCATCTGATACCAACTGTAGAGACCCGAAGCTTTACGTACATGGACATTACATTACTTTAGCAGAATACTTAATACATAACAAAAATAGACACACAAGGACCGTAATAGTTTAGTGTCTTTGGAAACTTGGAACGTAATATTCTAATCGTGGTGAAAGTTCTTCAACATCTCCCGTAAAGATCTTTCCCTTTTTTTTCTTACCTAAAACCTTTCTTTATATCCTAGGGAAAAGAAAACATCAAATGGGTGAGCTCAAATGCTCAGTAATGGTAAGAATTGATAAAATAAAACATACCATATACATTTGAACTAAAAAACATGAACATATTGTTTAAACATCAAAAGCTTGAGAAATGACATAAAACATCGAAGTATGTAAGGCATAGATCATAAAGAAACATTAAGAATGAAAAAATAGCATGGTAATAAAACATGTAATTGTGGAATCCATTAATCACATGTAATGATTTCCATAGTATCCAAGGCATTGTTTCCAAGACCATCTTAGTGGACAAAGTCCCTTTCTGAATCGAGTTCACTTCTCATTTCAGTCCTGTTTTACTGAACTGGTTTAACCATCCGTTCCAGCCATGTCTATCTCATGAGATATAAATCTTTACCCAATCCATTAGAGGTAGATATAGGTCCCACCCATCTCATAGTGAAATCATTCTTACTTGTGCCACAAAATAAACTTAAAACATTCATCATAACCCAAAGAATAAAATGGGTTTCATAAACATCATCCCATCATCACATAATCCATATAAAACAAATGGATATTTCATCATAAGAAAATTGAAACCATGTGAATCATAGAGACATTATACATTAACCATAAACATATGAAATAATTTCATCTTGGATAGAAAATGGTTTTGAAAAAACACTTGAAATGAATTCTTGAGGAAAATATCTTTTATTCTTCAAAATCAATTTCTTTTCACAAAATGTCATGAAATTTTAAAAGAAATAGATTTTGTTGAAAATATTCATGAAATCTTTTTAAGGAAGCTTCATGAAAATAAGGCTTTATAAAACCATAAAAATTCGTTCGTGCCGTATAAGTTAAAAAAACATTCTTTTTGTACTTTTGCCAGAAAAGTCAAAAAGTACCTCATAACGTAAACAAAAGAATGATTCCTTACATACCATTTAGTAAAAGTAAAAAATGGGTGAAAAGTACTTTAAACATACATGAAAACACTTTTATAAAACATGGACATGGATGATAGAAATAACCCCAGTAAATACTTACAAATACGCAATCTCGGATAAAAATGAGATTTTCAAAATTATCCCTTACCTTATGTCTGATATGCTTCGTATGTATCCGAACCTCCTGTATAATGATTTAAATAATGTCATTGACTTATTACAGAATCATATTCATTGTTATGATATCATATATGGTTCACTTATGACTTTATATTACCCGTTCTTTTGTAAATTCCATGTTAAAAAGAGTGTTTTGGGTAAAATCGTTTCATTTGTCGTCCGTGTTTTGACTTGTAATTATTAATATGATTACTTAGATCACGATTACATAATTACAGAATATAAAACATGATTTATATATAATATATATTCAGAATATACATATATATAATAGATCGATAAATGGAAAGAAATACACCGTTCATGGAGACGGTAGGCCGTACGTATGCATGAACGCTGTTTTCATTTCCTTATTGAGTTGAATGGAATTAAGTAGATGAAATACATATATACATAAATACAGTAGCTTTATAATTTCATATATTTCATTATTATTTCTTATATATACTTTATAATCATTCTTAAATGGTTAACAAGGATAATGAATCTCATCGCGTCGTGGAGACGGTAGTCCGTACGTACTCACGAGTGATGATATCGTTTCCATATTTATTGAATTGAATTGGAGTGGATGATACAATATATCAGAATCAGTATGATTTTATAATAACTATGTATAGTTATTCTTTACACCATTATACCCATCCATGTAAGGTGTTGGTGGAAAAAACAGATTACACCACGGCGTGGAGACGGTATTCTGTACGTACGCACGCGCGGTGATTTTGTTTTCCGTATGATGGATAGAAGGTGAAATTGGGTTGTTTCATATTTATAATAACAAATAAGTATATTATTGATACTTATGTTATTACTTTATAATGAAACAACTAAAGAAGAAGAAGATGGAGAAGAAAGAAGCTTGAAAGAATCGGGAGAAGAAATTACCTCTTCTTCGATACGCCTCTTTGAAACCTCCTCTTAGGGCACTAAGATTGGTCTTTAAAGTAGACCAGAACCTCTAGGATGTTTCTAGGGAAGTGGGGAAGGTAATTGGGCAGGGTTTGGCCGATATTGAAGTCTCAAATTGGTGTGAGGAGGAGAGGGAGGAGGTTCCCTTTTATAAGGGAGGAGAGGGGCACCTTTGGAATAACTAAAAATATTATTTTATTATAAAGTCAAATTCGGTTTTAAATAGCTCCAAATTTATTTATTTCTAATATAAGGTGGGTATGGGTCGAAGTAATCTCATCCAATAGAATTTAGACAAGTTTAGGTCATTATATTAACCTTATCCTTTAGTTTTAACTCTTAGTTAATTAGATTGACATTTATCATGTCACTTTGTATTTTTATATTATATAGTTAATAAACTTACCATATACATCCAAGAGACCCCCAAGTGGTCCATTAATGATACACCTATATTGATATAAGTATCTTGGCCGAACCTTAGATTTTTAGGAATAAAATAACAATTAATAATATAATATTTGTTTTAAAAAATATTTTAGTTTAATTTTGACACTATTTAGTAATTTATTTTTTGGAAAATCATAATAGAATTCTTAGTTCTAACAAAGTTAATTAAATCACCACTAACATGTCATATTAACCTATAAAATTATTGTAATTCATAAAAAGTCTCAAATTGCATTTATTTGGGTATTTATAACATCAATTATTCTAATGTTTCACTATTATGGTAATTACTTCATAATCATTATGTCATAAATAAATTAATTTATTTAATGTCTAAAAATTATAAATAAATTATAATTATGTAGTAAATATTATTATAGTTCTAAGGAATATTTTAAATCGAATTTATCTTTTTTATAACCCTATATTAAAAATGGTTTAGTAAATAAACTTTTATTTTAACTCTTTTAACTCTTCTTTGAATTAAATAATAATAAATGTCCTAATCTAATCCAAGTGGGCCTAAATGGTCATATTTTATTCCTAAGGTTGTTTTTGGTCGAATTACACTTATCCAATAGAATTATTACATGTGTTAGGGTAATAATAATATCATTTTTACCCTTAATTACCCTATTTACTTTTAACCGTGGTAAAAAAAAGTAAAAAGTTACAATTCACCAAAAATTATTTTCATCTCATTGAACCACATTTTACTTACTGACATCAACTGTGTCTCTCGGATTTTTGAAATTCCACTCACAGAAGTGGTGAAATTAAGTTTTATGAAAAATTCATTTTTTTAACTACCACTTAGTGGTTTCACTATTCATCAAAAAAATGAAAGTTTCCAGAAAAATACCAAAAATTAGGCCTAAGCTATATTTGATATTATGAACTCAAAAATGATGTCTATTTTACCAAATTCAAAACATATCATTTGCATTAATTAATTTAAAAATTAATTCCCGTCGTCAAAACAAATAGCGTGTTTTTAAGAGATAATAACTATCAAAAGATTGACACTTGTTTATGTCTGGTTTAAATGTGAAATTACATCCAATGAACAACATTGTATTAAATTGAAAAAATATATTCTAAATATAATTTAAAACCACTCAAATTAATAATTTATCACTATTAATTATTTTGATTAAAAAAGTTGTTTTTAATTAAAATTTAGTGATTTTCACTATTCATCAGAATATGAAAGTTATCCGAAAAGTACCAAAATTTCACCCTAAGCTAATTTCGATATTCCGAATCCAAAAATGAAGTCCATTTTGAAAAATAAAATTTACAAAATTTCAAAAAGTGGTTATTACTATTCATAACGGCTTGTTTTAATAATATTTTAATAGCATATCGTTGTTTAGTGAAACTCGGTATTGCATACTACACACGCTATCAAGGAAGGTCGTGATTGCGTGTAATGAAAGGCAAGTCAAGGATGTGTGTTGTGCAAGCTCCTTTTTGTGTAGTGTACAACACAAGACATTAATGAAATTAAAATAATATTTTTCATAAAATCTCAGGGTGTTACATTCTACACCCTTAAAATGAATTTCTCCCTCAAAATTCGTCGGGGTTATAAATTGCTTACTATTCGAAAGTTTCTTTGATAGAAACCCACATCATAAAAAGGAATACCAAAACAATCTTTAAAAAAAACGTATGAAACATAATGGTTACCCAAATAAACTAATCACTGGGTTTCCACAAAGGTGAAAATATGGATATGGAAGAGAAATCTAACCATCATGTTCTGATAGATAGTGGTAGAGAACATGGCTATGGAAAATCCAGCAATCCCAAAGCCATAAATTTGTGACGATCTAAGGTACCATCTGATTCATCAGATATAAGAGCACTTGGACAACATTTTTGGTTTTCAAGATCGTTTCCCTAAAGTTGATGAAATTGGAATTAGAAGAAATACTTTCATGATTTTGGTATAGTCTCACCGTTGGTCCTTCTTTGGACATTTTCCACTTCATCTCTTAAAGAAATGAAGTTAAATTTGTCATTCGTGATGTGTTAGCAGATCATGTGATAGAATGATGGGTCATTCCATCTGTCTCAAACAAAAGGTTAGAAAAGTTATCAAAAAATACATAAGTCCATCTATAGTGAGATTAATCATATATGGTTCCTAAAATGGACTTATACTTCATATATCATTCTGCTTAATATAATAAAACTAGTTTCTACTAAACAGGGACTTCATGTAGTCCAGTGGTAGGCGATAAAGGCCAGTCGCACTTCGGTTGTGGGTTCGATTCCCACGGACTTGTCCGACGCTATGGTTTGTCGCCCGTCCTGCAGGTTGTCATTTTTTTAAAACTATATTACTATAACATCCCATCAATAATATCGAAAAAACTTTTATCCTTAAACAATACTAACTTATGTCCAACATAATCTATTCCAATCTTTAGGCTTATCCATAATACTGTAGTCCACTCTCATAATATAGTGAAAACGATTACCATAGATTTAATACCATCGTTGATCCCCATATATCATAAGATATGTCTTTTTGGTCATATTCCAAATATTCAAAGGCCTTAATCATGTATTCTCTTGAATACCCATTGAACCTTAGTGAAAACATGAATGCAGTTAAAAGTTAACACTTTCCACATACCAAAATCCTCAAAATTCTATAACTCAAACCATGATATCACTTAGTCCTTATATCAATCATGAGTTCATGAATACTATCAAACATATTAGATTATCTTTATCCCTTCATTATGTGCATATCATCTTTTTTCCAAAAATATTTCAATCACTTTTCAGGGTTACCGATGCCATAAAATTATTGAAAACCACAATAGACCAATACATAAATATTCCAATATTCCACGATACTATATACAACATTATTCTAGAATCCCATTACATAAACAGTTAATCATTCCACCACATCGTTTTCATATTCAACATCGCCAATGGTGATTTCATGTGACTTCCCTTTGTCCTTTGCCTTAAGT
This sequence comes from Viscum album, assembly GCA_963277665.1. NCBI lineage: Eukaryota > Viridiplantae > Streptophyta > Magnoliopsida > Santalales > Viscaceae > Viscum > Viscum album. The sequence goes on from OY728120.1 coordinate 1,844,993,926, forward strand.
GGTTTCTCATGTCGATCATCACTAACCCTTGGATTAGGGCATTTATTGGCATAATGCCCCATTTCCTTGCACTTGAAGCATTGAAGTTTAGTAGGTTCATTCTGTGTATCCCTTCCTTTGTTTTCATCATTAGGCATCTTCTTCCCATCATTGCGGCATTCAAATGCCCGATGACCTTCCTTTCCACATTTGAAACATTTACTTGTCCCTTTAGGACAATCTCCACCATGCTTCTTTCCACACTTTGAGCATAAGTAAACATTCATCTTCTTTTCACCATTATTCTGAGATTTATCCTTGAACTCCATCTTTCGTTTCTTTTCAAAACTATGAGATGGATAAGAAACACCAAATTCCATTTCTACCTTGATTTCACATCGCACAATTTCTTCATAGCTACTGAAGTCTCTTATAGCTAATTCCCTTCGAAGATTTGGTTTTAAGCCACTGAAAAATCGATCAACTTTACTTTCAGGTTGGATGATGAAGCCAGATGCATACCTTGCAAGCCTTGTAAAATTCTCTTCGTATACACCAACAGATTCATCATCCTTTTTCTTTAGTTCAAGAAACTCCTTCTCCATCTTTGTTCGAAGAATACGAGGGAAGTACTTATTGAAAAATAAGTTCTTGAACTCGTCTCATTCCATGGACTCAATTTCATCTCTCTGCCTCATATTCTTGATAAGATTACACCATTGATCAGCTTCACCTTCCAAATGATATACTGCTAAGATGAATTTATCATGTTCAGAAAATTGAAGAACTGAAAATATCTTTTCAGTGGTACTGATCCATTGTTCAGCAACAAGTGGATCGGAAGACCCACTGAAAGAAGGTGGACGTTGCCTCATGAAGGACTCAATAGAATGTTGTTCCCTTCTCTGCTCATTTGGAAGTCTAGAATGATTCATATCTTGTGTAATTATAGAAATAACATTTTTCACTCCATCTCCCATAACATTTGTTTGTTCAGGAGGAAAATCATTGCATTTTCCATTACGTTGATCAATACGGTTCTTTCGGGTTTCATCCATCATCTAAAACCCAAAAAGAATAGTGTGAGAGGAAAAAATTAAGCTAGGGAAAACAATATAATAAAGGGGGAGTACCTTCAATATCTAACATCTTAGATTACCGTAATTCTAGTACTATAACCTATACTTATACTTAACCTTAGGGACATCCCTATACGTACCTTAGAAATATCTATAGGGATCTCACTAAAGATCTCGCATCCTAGTTTCCAAAGGATGACTAAACCATTCATCTGATACCAACTGTAGAGACCCGAAGCTTGACGTACATGGACATTACATTACTTTAGCAGAATACTTAATACATAACAAAAACAGACACACAAGGACCGTAATAGTTTAGTGTCTTTGGAAACTTGGAACGTAATATTTTAATCGTGGTGAAAGTTCTTCAACATCTCCCATAAAGATATTTCCCCTTTTTTTCTTACCTAAAACCTTTCTTTATATCCTAGGGAAAAGAAAACATAAAATGGGTGAGCTCAAATACTCAGTAAGGGTAAGCATTGATAAAATAAAACATACCATATACATTTGAACTTAAAAACATGAACATATTGTTTAAACATCAAAAGCTTGAGAAATGACATAAAACATGGAAGTATGTAAGGCATAGATCATAAAGAAACATTAAGAATGAAAAAATAGCATGGTAATAAAACATGTAATTGTGGAATCCATTAAGCACATGTAATGATTTCCATAGTAGCCAAGGCATTGTTGCCAAGACCATCTTAGTGGACAAAGTCCCTTTCTGAATCGAGTTCACTTCTCGTTTCAGTCCTGTTTTACTGAACCAGTTTAACCTTCCATTCCAGCCATTTCTATCTCATGAGATATAAATCTTTACCCAATGCATTGGAGGGAGATATAGGTTCCACACATCTCATAGTGAAAACATTCTTACTTGTGCCACAAAATAAACTTAAAACATTCATCATAACCCAAAGAATAAAATGGGTTTCATAAACATCATCCCATCATCACATAATCCATATAAAACAAATGGATATTTCATCATAAGAAAATTGAAACCATGTGAATCATAGAGACATTATACATGAACCATAAACATATGAAATAATTTCATCTTAGATGTAAAATGGTTTTGATAAAACACTTGAAATGAATTCTTGAGGAAAATATCCTTTCTTCTTCAAAATCAATTTCTTTTCACAAAATGTCATGCAATTTTAAAAGAAATAGATTTTGTTGAAAATATTCATGAAATATTTTGACGGAAGCTTCATGAAAATAGGGCTTTATAAAACCGTAAAAATTTGTTCGTTCCGTATAAGTTAAAAAAACATTCTTTTCGTACTTTTTCCAGAAAAGTCAAAAAGTACCTCATAACGTAAACAAAAGAATGATTCCTTACATACCATGTAGTAAAAGTAAAAAATGGGTAAAAAGGACTTTAAACATACATGAAAACACTTTTATAAAACATGGACATGGATGATAGAAATAACCTCAGTAAATACTTACAAATATGAAATCTCGGATAAAAATGAGATTTGAAAAATTATCCCTTACCTTATGTCTGATATGCTTCGTATGTATCCGAACCTCCTGTATAATGATTTAAATAATGTCATTGACTTATTACAGAATCATATTCATTGTTATGATATCATATATGGTTCACTTATGACTTTATATTACCCGTTCTTTTGTAAATTCCATGTTAAAAAGAGTGTTTTGGGTAAAATCATTTCATTTGTCGTCCGTGTTTTGACTTGTAATTATTAATATGATTACTTAGATCACGATTACATAATTACAGAATATAAAACATGATTTATATATAATATATATTCATAATATACATATATATAATAGATCGATAAATGGAAAGAAATACACTGTTCATGGAGACGGTAGGTCGTACGTATGCAAGAACGCTGTTTTCATTTCCTTATTGAGTTGAATGGAATTAAGTAGATGAAAAACATATATACATAAATCCAGTAGATTTATAATTTCATATATTTCATTATTATTTCTTATATATACTTTATAATCATTCTTAAATGGTTAACATGGAGAATGAATCTCATCGCGTCGTGGAGACGGTAGTCCGTACGTACTCACGAGCGATGATATCGTTTCCATATTTATTGAATTGAATTGGAGTGGATGATACAATATATCAGAATCAGTATGATTTTATAATAACTATTTATAGTTATTCTTTACACCATTATACCCATCCATGTAAGGTGTTGGTGGAAAAAACAGATTACACCACGGCGTGGAGACGGTATTCCGTACGTACGCACGCGCGGTGATTTTGTTTTCCGTATGATGGATAGAAGGTGAAATTGGGTTGTTTCATATTTATAATAACAAATAATTATATTATTGATACTTATGTTATTACTTTATAATGAAACAACTAAATAAGAAGAAGATGAAGAAGAAAGAAGCTTGAAAGAATCGGGAGAAGAAATTACCTCTTCTTCAATACGCCTCTTTGAAACCTCCTCTTAGGGCACTAAGATTGGTCTTTAAAGTAGATCAGAACCTCTAGTATGTTTCTAGGGAAGTGGATAAGGTAATTGGGTAGGGTTTGGCCGAGATTTAAGGCTCAAATTTGTGTGAGGAGGTTCCCTTTTATAAGGGAGGAGAGGGGCACCTTTGGAATAACTAAAAATCTTATTTTATTATAAAGTCAAATTCTGTTTTAAATAGCTCCAAATTTATTTATTTCTAAGATAATGTGGGGATGGGTCGAAGTACTCTCATCCAATAGAATTTAGACAAGTTCAGGTCATTATATTAACCTTATCCTTTAGTTTTAACTCTTAGTTAATTAGATTGACATTTACCCTGTCACTTTGTATTTTTATATTATATAGTTAATAAACTTACCATATACATCCAAGAGACCCCCAAGTGGTCCATTAATGATACACCTATCTTGATATAAGTATCTTGGCAGAACCTTAGATTTTTAGGAATAAAATAACAATTAATAATATAATATTTGTTTTAAAACATATTTTAGTTCAATTTTGACACTATTTAGTAATTGATTTTTTGGAAAATCATAACAGAATGATTAGTTCTAAAAAAGTTAATTAAATCACCACTAACATGTAATATTAACCAATAAATTAGTGGAATTCATAAAAAGTCTCAAATTACATTTATTTGGCTATTTATAACATCAATTATTCTAATTTTTCACTATTATGGTAATTACTTCATCATCATTGTGTCATAAATAAATTAATTTATTTAATGTCTAAAAATTATAAATAAATTATAATTATGTAGTAAATATTATTATCGTTCTAAGGAATATTTTCAATCGAATTTATCTTTTGTATAACCCTATATTAAAAATGTTTTAGTAAATAAACTTTGATTTTAACTCTTTTAACTCTTCTTTGAATTAAATAATAATAAATGTCCTAATCTAATCCAAGTGGGCCTAAATGGTCATATTTTATTCCTAAGGTTGTTTTTGGTCGAATTACACTTATAGAATAGAATTAGTACATGTGTTAGGGTAATAATAATATCATTTTTACCCTTAATTACCCTATTTACTTTTAACCGTGGTAAAAAAAAGTAAAAAGTTACTATTCACCAAAAATTATTTTCATCTCATTGAACCAAATTTTACTTACTGACATCAACCGTGTCTCTCTGATTTTTGAAATTCCACTCACAGAAGTGGTAAAATTAAGTTTTATGAAAAATTCATTTTTTTTTAACTACCACGTAGTGGTTTCACTATTCATCAAAAAAATGAAAGTTTCCAGAAAAATACCAAAAATTAGGCCTAAGCTATATTTGATATTATGAACTCAAAAATGATTTCTATTTTACCAAATTCAAAACATATCAGTTGCATTAATTAATTTAAAAATTAATTCCCATCGTCAAAACAAATAGCGTGTTTTTAAGAGACAATAACTATCAAAAGATTGACACTTGTTTATGTCTGGTTTAAATGTGAAATTACATCCAATGAATAACATTGTATTAAATTGTAAAAATATATTCTAAATATACTTTAAAACCACTAAAATTAATAATTTATCACTATTAATTATTTCGATTAAAAAAGTTGTTTTTAATTAAAATTTAGTAATTTTCACTATTCATCAGAATATGAAAGTTATCCGAAAAGTACCAAAATTTCACCCTAAGCTAATTTCGATATTCCGAATCCTAAAATGAAGTCCATTTTGAAAAATAAAATTTACAAAATTTTAAAAAGTGGTTATTACTATTCATAACGGCTAGTTTTAATAATATTTTAATAGTATATCGTTGTTTAGTGAAACTCGGTATTGCGTACTACACACGCTATCAAGGATGGTCGCGATTGTGTGTAATGAAAGGCAAGTCAAGGATTCATGTTGTGCAAGCTCCTTTTGGTGTATCGTACAACACAAGACATTAATGAAATCAAAAAGAATATTTTTCATAAAATCTCGGGGTGTTACATGACGCCCGGTGGTGGTTCTCACTGCTGGTGACTACTTAGCAAGAAAACTCTCCACTAATAGTGCTTTCTCTAACACCCCCGCCTATGTCAGGATGCTGAGAGAAATCATCTAAGCCCTGATCTTCCACCTGAGTCCCTGATCGAAGGTTTGGGCCTTGATGAATGGGTCCCTCACCATATCAATGCAGTAGCATGAGAGGTCGGTGAACCTCACTGAGTATTAAGCCATAGTCATTTTTCCCTACTGTAGATGAAGAACCTCTTGTATGTGCACTGCGTGAAGGGTCACTGGGAAAAACTCTTCCCAAAACAGCCACTCAATGTCTTCCCAGAGAAGTGTCACCTCATCATGAACCTGGAGCATTAGTCTCTACCATCTTCATGTTCCTTCCTGTAAAAGACTGGCGGAAAGCATCACCATGAGATCAACTGGTGTCCCTACCAGTTGGAAGACTCTCACCACGACCTCCAGCCAATCCTCAGCTGCCTGTTGGTCCATCTCAACCCTGAAACTAGGTGACTTCTTGCACTTGAACTCATGGAACATGCTCAAGTGGCGTGCACCCTATGCTATGGGGGCTGGTGGCATCGGTGTCCCAATGGGTAATGCTACCTCTAGTTCCTCCACTGGTGGCTCTACTAATAAAGGGTCGTGCATTGAGGCCTCGTCACTCAGTGGCCTATCATCGCGTACTATACCTAGAACCCTAGTTTGTTTTCTACATCGAGGCATCCTAAAAATAAAAAGGTGTGCCATGGTCAGTAAGTTATACTTGGTGAGCTCACTTAGAAAGATCACAAAGAAAACTTTTCAAAAAACACACGCAATCAGTGTTTTCATGCACTGAGTCAGAAATCAGAAGTCAGTGTACTGGTGTATGGATACATCGGCTGCAACACCAACACTAGATTCCCTAAACTCATAACCACACTTACTTCAATTAACACTATTGTTGTTTAAAAAAATATCATATCCCAATGTTCTATTGTATAACTTACTCCTCTAAAACCAATTTGTCATGACCCACCCCCCAGGGCCCATGTCGTGAGTACCCCAAGCCCGCCTTCCATAGGCCATGGGCTGGCGACTAGCATCGAAAGGCGTAATCCCTAAAACTGGTAAGGCATTGCCTTTATAACCTGCACACACACAACCAAGTACACAGCAAAATACGATAACAAGTAAACTGTATAGTAAAAAAGAGTGTATACAATTAGAAAAAGGGACCAGAATACAATCCCAATTGGAAAGTACAAGAAGACTGAATATACATGTAAAACTGGGAATTAAAAGTAATCTAAAACAGATCCTATGAACACCGACCAAGGATCCTTCTTAAAGGGTAGGTATAGCCCTCGAAAATTAGTCTCTGCGGTATGCCTCGTCTAACGTACACCTCTGATCTACCTCTGGTTCCAGTACTCTTGTACTCAGTAAGCATTATCCACCATCTGCGCCAAACACAATAAGGTGCAGGCGTATCCCGTGCAGGAGTGAGTATAATGATTCTCAGTAGGGACCCTGAGACCCCCGAATGTCTCTAAAAATTCACAAAGGATAAAAAAAGAATTAAAACAAATAACAACCTTACATAGGTATATTCCCATAAATATACCTAAGTTATAAAGTATACTCATCTCATTCATGAGGAAACACAAGGCCCAACTCATTAGCCTAAAAATCAACTGTTCCACGAAGTAAAGAATAACATGAAGGTAACATCATAAAGGTAAGTACCAAAAAGGTAACTCCAAATAGAAGAATACCAAAAAGGTATCACCACAAAGTTAAGGACTCATCACACACCAAATATAACTTTGGTATGGAAGTAAAGATGATTAGATGTAACTATTGTATCATCTTACTCTTTTAAGAGGCAGACCCATGTAGGATCCTAAATCATCAGACCCGCGTAGGATCCTAGTATAGTATACCCACATAGGATAGTAGAGTAGTCCCACGTGGATTCCTAGAGAAAATCCAGGTGAGACTCTCGAACAAAAACCCATGTAGGATTCCAAATCACAGACCCACATTGGATCCCTTTCTCATGTTACAGCCAGCTACAGGGTTCCTGCACTAAGCTCACTTGATTCTGAGAGGGTTCGCTCCACAAGCCCTAGGTCAATAATCCAACTTTTACGAAGTCCCATGCATAATTATCCCAATGTACCTCCATGTAAAAGGGGTCTCAACGCAATAGACAGTGCATCAATCGGACACTCAGTCTGTAATTTATTGGCATTTTAGTCCTAAGGGACTGGTTGGATTCGTATTTGATCCAACCCAGCCATACCCCAACTTTATCCAAAACTCATGTGGGGTATACCAAAAGGACCGTCTCGATCTGAGGTTTCCTGCGCCATAGACGGTTCATCAAACGGACGCCCGTAGCTCAGCTTATGGCCGAAAGAGCGAAAAGTGGTCGAAGTTGGTTCGGGTCTGGTCTGACCTGGCCCAACCCAGGTTCGGACCTTGGTCTGACTCGGTCTACTAGGGTCGGCCCGACTCGCCGGTTCGGACCGCTCAGCTCGTGGCTAGATGGACAGCCAGACCTCCTCCACTTGGCACAGTCATGCGTTGCGCCATCACCGGTGGTCGGCGGCGAGCTAGCCGCCCTCACTTCACTACTGCGGCACAAGGTCGTGGCTCCTACGTGCTTGGTGGCACGAACGTGCTCTGCTGCCTCCCCTTCGCGTGGTCGGCTGTGTGCCAGCCATCGCCCCTACTCTACCACGGCCGACGGGCCACATCCCTTCTCTATCGGTGCGGTTTTCCCGCCCCCATCTTCACGGTCGGTCGGAGTGTTGGTCGCCGCTCCTGAGTCCCTCCGACTCCGATCGCAGGCACGGGTCCCTAACGAAGTTGCTCAGGTCACCGGGCATGCCCTGATGGTCCGTTCCTCATTGTAAAGACTTCCTCACATGCCTTAATGCGTCTTCATCATTTCAAGACCATCAAAATTCACAAAGGTTGCAGAGAGGTCGGGTTGTGTTTGTTTGGCCCAAACCCTTCGCATTAGAATGGTAGCAAGTGGATTATTTATTCTTGAATCACGAAGAATGTCAAGAAAGGGTAAGGCAGTATTCAAAACAAAAATCCTAACCTCAAAGGTTCATTGGAGGTGTCATGAGTTGAAGTTGGTGAAGGCAATGAGGGTTCTAGTGTTTGTCACTTCTGCAACACGCTTCCAAATTAGGGCTCATGTGTCGTCCCCATTCTTGATTATGAAGTATTTTATTCATTGGAGATAACATTTCCCTACAATTCTCCCAAGATACTTTGCCAACAAAATCCTCCAACCCAATAAAAAAATGAAGAGCCAACTTTTTCAAAATAAGTCTAACAATTAATTAAAGTTGACACATTTAATTAATTGTAGTTGGCTCAATTAATTAATTAGAGATTTGAGAGGTTTTACCCCATTAAGTGGGGTTCGAGCGGTCCCCACCACCAAGAATTTAAAATGGGGGTTTTTACAGCTCGTGTGTTCCCCACCTCCATAATTTCAAAAGAGAGGATTCAAAAATAAAAATAAAATGTAAAATATTTTATTTTTCTTCTCCCACGTAAAACAGAAAAAACAACCTCCTCCTTTGACCTACTACAGTTGAGGTGAAGGTCTCTTTAAGGAATTATCAATGTTGTGAGTTCAACTGTGTCCTCATATTTAAATTCTAAGCACTAGTTCAAAAGTTACAAAAACCCACTCACGTGTTTACTAAACGTACTTAAAAAATATCAGAAATTCCTTCCGGGCACACCGAGCCTCCAAATCATGCACCGTAAATTTTCACGGACTCGTAATATTCTCATATAATTAAAAACAATTACATGGAAAATCCGGGTCTTTACATAGAGGTTATAATTTATAGATGATAGTGAAGTATTCTCTAGTGTAGTAGTTGGAGGAATCCTATTTGGGTGATTCTGAGTTATAGGTCTGGAGGGACTGAGTTGTTTTTAGTGATTCCCCTAATGGTTGGTCTAAAGATAGACACCACCAGTTGTTGTTTCAAGGAATGTTTTCTTGTTCCTTTAACAAATTGTGGGTTGGTTCTTCTAGAGCTCAATTTTTCACCTTTGCGGGTATATCCAAGCATGAGAAATATGTATCAATCATTGAGGAGTAATTTTGGGGTTCTGGGGTGATGATTGAAATTACACAGTTTGTTTCTCGATGTTTCTCCTTCCATAAGTTGAAGGCTGAGCACTGCCTTCCTAGTTGTTTTCTCAAACTGTTAAATGTTCCCCAATGTAAGTGGGAAGACATATCGATGGAATTTTTTTTTCTTTTACCATGAGATTAGGGAGGATATGATGTTATATGCATGATAGTATATTTTTCAATGAAATAAACTCACTTTATAGTGATTAGGGAGTTAATTTTAGTGGAGGTTTTGTCGACATAGTATTTAGAGGAGGTGGAATGACTCTACAGAGTCCTAAGAAAAATAATATCTGATAGTGATCCTCATTTTACATCAAAGGATGGGAGTGTACTACAACATTATTTTGACTCTCATTTATGCCTTAGCATTTATTTTCATTCGTAGAAAGATATTCAGAAAGAGCAGACCATCCAGACACTTGAAGACTTGTTGTCTTCTATCTTATATTTTGAATGTTTGTGGATGAGGCACTTACCCTTGGTCGAGATTTACTATAATAATAGTTTCAACTCCACCACTGGTATGGATTCGTTTGATGCTCCATGAATATGAACATTATGTTCTCTATTGTGATGGACTAGGGTTGGAGAGGCCACAATTCTCAGGCCAGAACTAGTGAAGAATATGAAAGAGAAAGTTTAGTTAATTCATGAGAGGATGAAGCTAGAACAGTATTTTTAAAAATCCTATGTCGATCATAGCAGGAGACATCTGGAGATCAATGTTAGAGATCACATTTTCTTAAAGGTGACTCATCATCGTGGGCAGTGAAGTTTTGGTCGCGGGAGTAATATTTTTATTGATTTTGTTTGTCCTTTTGATGTGTTGGTTTGTGTTTAAGTCATGGTTTATTTCATAGAACTCTCACCATAGATAATCTGGATGCATGATGTTTTTTACATGTCATGCCTCTTTCATTATCTTCATGATGAATCTCGTGTTATTGACTGTGGTGAGCTCGATGTTGATGATGATACTACCTTTTAGAAGCAGCCTATAGAGATCTATAATTTCCTTGAAAATGTGTCACCTGGGTGTTCTATTCCCTTGGTTCATGTCATGTGGTAGAACGGTGGCTTGAAGGATAGTATCTAGAAACATGATTCATAGACTCTCTCATATTACCCATGATCTTTGTTATGTTTACCTCTTCTCGTGTATCATTTTTATCATTTATATGAAAACCCTTTTATCTTATGAGATAGTTTACTATTGTTTATTTTTGTGAACATACTATCATTTAAGTGGTATCTCCCCTCAGAGAGTGTTCAGGATTTGGTTGTTTTGGTTGTGTGTGTTCATGCTTGTTTAATCTAATTGGGGTGGTTGAGATTCTTAGATGGAGAGATATTTGAGTGGTATCTTGCGGGGTGGTTGTTCGGTTGACACCTTTTTGATTCCTCAATGGGTTTCATTTTGAGTTATCAAGTATGATAATTCTTTGAGATGTATCTAATGTAAGGGTTTATATCTATGTGGACTTACCCATTGTGTGCTTCCAAGTCTCTTCATAATCATTGGTGTCTTTGAAGATTTTATAAGGGTTGACTACAGAAAAGGATGGAACAAGAAGATTACACACCATGTAATCTTTACACGCCATGTAATTAAGGTTCACAAAATTATAATTATGGTTCATGGGTTTTTTCATGATATGTAAATAATCGGGATTAAATAATAAAATGTGATACATTTATCATCAAAAACTAATGCCTAAAATTTACACAATGTTTAAATGGTTTACACAATATGTAGATCCCATGTGCAGCGTGTTAATAAAAGATATAGTGGATTAAGAAGTTTTTAAAACCTTATTATCCCTATTTTTTTCTAGTGTATATTGGATCCTCACCTTGAAATTTGGAGATCCCTTAAACTATGGATTGATTCTTGGCTTCCATCTTCGATCCATGGAAATCCATGGTGACTCAAGGCGTGTTCTTCCTTCATTTTATTTGAGTTTCTCTTTCATTCTGTCTTGTAATCCTCATTTATCTTCTATCCATGCTATGTAATTTTATCTCTGTTGTTTCTAATGGATTTTATCTTGGTTTTTATTGGTGTGGTTATTATGTAGAGTCATAGGATGGATGCAGTTCCTTTTAAGACAGGTAATCAAAGATCTATGATGTTGGTCCACTCTTGTGCGAAGAACGTCGATGGATTTTGAGGTAGATGATTCATTTATTCCCTATATATTAATTTGAAATCCTAAATTAATCAAAATTTATAACTTTATATGGAAATATAATTAACCAGATAATTATTTGAACCAGATTAAAGAAATTTGATAGCGAACAAATGTCGATGATGTTGTTTCTTTGTAATGTGATAACAATTTTCCACATGATTCGTTGGGAAGTGTGATATATATACTATATGATTTTATATAATGGTATTATTCTTAGAGTACTATGTTTAAATTGATAAAGAACATAAAAATTTTATTAATTACTATTCTATTTTCTTGAATAATTAAATAATTGGCATGTTTTTTAATTCGGTGATTAATGTAATTTGATGATAATCAAATTCATGCAATGTGCATGTTTAATTAATTTTGATCTTCCATATGTTAAATGTAATAAAGGAAGGAAATATATGAATTTTTCGATGCTTGGAAGCATGTTTAAATTAATTTATTAATTAATTTAGTATCCTATCATATTTGGATGCCTTAAGTTTCCCATAGATGGAACCTGATATTAAATGAATAGATTAATTCAAGATGGAATAATAACTTGTTGTATGATAAATATAATTTTTTTAGGTATTGAGTTACCATATTCTTGAGATGTTTGTGTTCTTTTTTTATCTGTGAGAGCTCATTTTCTTGAGAAGGCTTAATGCCTTATTTTTAGCACCCAATTTCCATATTGATTGCTAGTTTGTTCCTGCTATTTTTTTATGTTGTCATCTGAATATGAGACTTGTGATGTGATCCTAATAAGGCCGAGCCAAGTATGGATGATGTGATATGGGGAGGGAAGGCCTGGATGTGATGTCATCCAGGAATGGTAGATGTGATATATGGGAAAAGAGGCATGGATTATGAGGCAGCATTGGACTCCTATGATGCAGAGATGCATTTGGATATGCATGTGAGTGTCGAGCATGGAACTAGAGGAGAAGGAATGCGTTAAAGCTAGGATTACCTATTTATGATATTTTGAGAGCTGGTATTCCTTATTATTATTTTTAATGTTCGATGGTTGAGTTTTTAGTTTTATCTGCATTCCTTTCCCCACAACTTGAGGTAGCTGGATGTACTTAGTTGCATGTTCCCTCCTGGTGGTATTATTGGATGGTTTTCCAAGATTATGTGGATATGTAAGGATTATAACAATTAATTAAATAATTCTTAACCCATGGGGTTGATTAGTTTTGGAATGAAAATTCTTAAAAGATGTTAACCTTGTTAAAAAATCCTCATTTTGGATTATTCATTGAGGGCATGGACTTTAATCTCATTATTAATGAAATGTAATATAGCATAATGGGGAAAATTTTAAAGGTTAATTAATGGATAATTAAATAATTAAAATATATAAATGACAAACAGTGAAGAAGTGAATAATGTATCTTTTAAAATGTTTGTGTGCTTATAAGATATCTAGTCTTAGAAGTGGTAGTTGGGAATCAAAGGGATGTTAGCTTCAGTTGAGCCTAAGACTACTTTATGCCCTGAGTGTGGTTATAATATATATTATATCATTTATATCATATGATTTCATATGTAACCCCACCCATGTATGTTAGGAAAACTGACACCTAGTGGACTCTATGAGGGTGTTTTCCCAAACATCCAATTAGGGGGATGGATGGCTAACTACCACCTATGGACCCATTCTATTCCCTTGGTAGTTACTTCTCCTGGTATTTATAGTGATTAGTTATCCCATATATGTTTGTAGAGGTATGTGATGGTTTGTGGTTGCTTCGCACAAATGTCTTACTGGATATATTATCCAAAGTATTATTATAGGTATGATTTTTATAGGATATGATGTCTTGGGGTACTTACTCAGTGTATGAGCTGTAGTGGCTTGAGGTATAATAATTAATGTTTTATATGCGTCATATGGGATATGGTGGATCCTATAAACTACATGATTTCTATATGTGGATATGTGTTATGGGATGGTGTGGTTATGTTATTCAGGAGGTTTATGTTTTGATTCCTTTTCAGTGTTCCTTTGGACTAGATTTCTTTTGGAGAGAGATGGAACCGGATGTGCTACATTGGGGAAGAGCATCAAACTATTAGTGAAGCGAGAGTAGGGTACCCTTGATGTTTATTACTATATTATATACTCTCTTGTATGTGATACTTGGTGAGAGTAGCCATGGTTAATCTAGGAATGTAGAATACCATTTTAAAAGATGAGTTAGTTTCATTATTGTTCACATTGATTTTGCATTATTTCTTTATATTTTGCATGATAGGCTCTGGGGAGGATATTACTGAGTATACTATTATCCTTATACTATATATATATATATATATATAACTTTTTTCAGGTCATACGGATTAGGTTGGAGATCTGGATGGATATTATTAGATCAGGGTTTTACAGGAGTTGGTTTGGATCAACGGTTGATGTCATCTTTACTATTTTGGTATATGTAGTTTTTTTCACATTTTTTGGTACTGTATGACATTATATGTTTTCATGTGGTATTTATTTTTTATATATGTCTGAGCTTGTTTTGTTTTTTGTATCCTTTTGATCTCTCTCTTCCTCGTGTTTCTCTTAGAGGGTAATGCCTACCTTGTTCATGTTTATTATACCTTCAGTGATAATCGCAAACCTAGGGCCTACCAGAGGCGGGACTAAGGTAGTCACTATCTCTCTCCCCTCATTACAGTATCTTTTTGGGGATGGGGTCATGAAACATCCCCTGGTATCTTATGATTCCACTATTAAGAGGTTAAATATTCCTTTTATGGGTTATATATCGATTCCTTATAATCCTAGATCATATATAAGAAAAATTACAATCTTAATGAACCCCACACTACTCTGATAATACTTGTAGAAACAAAGACTTGGATACTAGACCCTTACCTGAATTTGGATGTCGTTATCCCCAAGGGAACTCCCCATTCTCATAGGGATAGAAACTAGCATCGTAGATCATTTTATATAGTTGGGAAATGTTTTACCCTATAAGGTTAAAAATATAAATAATTGGTAGAATCTACCAAATAACAGAATGACTCGTCTATAACCCAGACATTCCAAGAAGTTATTATATATCCAAACATGTCTCGAGTGAACTTAAATATGAATATAACACAATTATCTAGATGAATACAAACAAGTATAAACAAAATGAAATTCAAAAGAATACAACTAGTCCAGGGTAAAAGTAAACACCACATGGGGCCTAAGACATAGCTGGTAAAATAAGGAATTAATGGTGTGTTAGAAACAACCTCCAACCATAACTACATTATCTCTATATATGATGCGATGATATCCTTACATTAAAGGTAAGAGCAATGAACACAACAATGATTTCTATAACAACAGACATACTTATAGGTAACTAAAATTTAATGACATAACTACATATCCATCGAGGTTTTCATGTAGGGTGTGAGCATAAATACTCTATAAGTCACCACCAATAGTGATATAAGGAAATAGTGATACAGCATGTGTATCCATGAACCACTAAACTAAAGAGGATATTCAGAGGAAGTTTTTTTTGGAATTTTGTGGTGGTTTAAACTATAATGAAATGATTTATAGTGGGTTTTTCAAAATAGTGGTGAATTCCGGTGTTGGGTATTATTTCACAATTATTTTAAAAAATCTTTCTAAATCATTCCACAATGATTTTTTTAGCGATGGAAATTAATTATTAGTGGGGATTTTCTATTATTATTTTTTAAAAATAAAAATAAAAATTATTTAGTTTTAGTTTATAATTTTTTAAAAAACAATATATATATATATATATACTTATATATTAAAAAGAATATTTTTTATTTTTAATGGGTTGGATGACCAAGCCAATGGCATCTCTCTTGGCCCCGCCACCCAACCCAACCCAATCAATGACCCAAATGAATTCCATCATATATTTATGCCTCAAAATATTTGAACACGTATTCTCTTCCACATATTTTGATAACTTTACCAATTACTTAAGCTTATAATATATTAATTGTAATGATATAATAGTTAATATACTTATATATATACATATAAATGTAGGTAAATAAAAATATATACAACCATATATATATATAAAAAAAATTCATCTAAATATATATTATTATTAATATATAAAAATATACATATATATATACACAAATATATATTAATGAATTTTAATATCTAAAAATATATATAAATATAAATAACATTATATAAATATATATATGCATATATATATAAACAAATATAAATATACCTAAACAAATATATATATATATATATACATATATATATATCCACATGATATATGAATATCTATAATTATATATAAATAAATTTACAAAAATGTGTATATATATATATATAATTATATATATATATGTATATGTATATATATGTATCTGAATACATAAATATATATATATATATACCCACATAATATATATAAATATATATATATATATGATGAAATATATAACTATATATAAATATAGATTAATATCTATTTATATAAATATTGTTATTTATAGAAATATATATATATATATATATCCACAGAATATAAATACATATTTATATTTATATTTTTAAATATATACATATAAATATCTATAAATATTTATATTTATTAATAAATTTATCTAAATATTTATCAAAACATTCCAAGTGTAATGACTCAAGTTTTTCCTCCTTTAATAAATACTATGTTCGATAGCTTGCTACACGTGCTATATCAAAACCTCATATATATGGACAATTTTATGGTATCCATACAGTTAGAAGGTATAAATAGGGGTAATATAATTATAATATATATATATATAAAGAATAACATAACAAAATACAATCTACTTTAAATATGGACTCAAACAATACAGGTAATCAATAAAAAAATCAAGAAATTATTTATTTTCAAGTAAATATATTTTGATGTAAATAAAGAATGAACTCTATATAAATTTTTAATTTAATTAAAACAATAATAGTTATTATACCAAAAAAATTCCTATAAAAACCATTTTTTCTATATTTTATTCATTTTAATAAAAATAAAATTTATAAATTTTAGGATATGAATACATAAAAATTTACATAATTTTTAGATTTATCATGTCAATATTATCTTTGACCTTTTTAAAAAAAATTAAAAAATATTTTTTAGTTGAATAGTTAAAATATCATTTTAACAAATAACATTACTTAAATGACATTATTAGTATATATGTATGAATTAGAAATTCATGAAACATTTTTCTAAAACATATATTTATTTTATAAGTGAAATTACAATTTTTTTTAAATAAATTGATTTATAAACACATATTTTTTATTTTATAACTTATTTTATATTTTTTGAAAAAATATTTGTGTGTAATAAATTATACATAATGTATTATACAATTTATTATTATCACTTTTATAAATAAAAAAATGAATTTCATTCTTTGAACCACTATGTCCTAATTTTTTAATAAGTACTTTTTTATTTTTTGGGATAAATTATAAATTAACTAAGTAAAAATTAGTTACCATGGTGAAAACCCAAATGCTGGAAATCAGTATCCTTAGAGATAAAGGGCCAAAAATTTAAAAAATGTATTATTAATTTAGTAATTAAGGAGTTTAAAAATATTATATATTATAAAATCCATTATTTATGAATTTTAGATCCACATTACATTTGAGTGACTTTCCATTATTTAATAATTTTCATCTCATCTCAATAGTATTTATTAATGGAATAAAGAGAAACAAAAGTCCGGTAAAAGAACAAAAAGAAAAACAAATCAAGGAGGTCTGGAATAGTGTAAGCCGAGCGCATCCCCTCTCACAAGTTCCTCTCCCTCAGCCTTGAGAGTATTCCTGCCCTCAGGGCCCAAAAAGACCAAATTTTGGGATGCAATGGAGGCTAGATGATCAGCAACTTTGTTACCCTCATGCCAAGTGTGAACCACCATGATATTTCTACTCATGAGGCCTTTCCATTTTCTGATAGTATATGATATAGACCAGGGAATATTATCAGTTCCAGAAAGAGCCTTAAAGAGGACCATGCAGTCTGTTTCCACTTCATCAATGAGGATATTATGTTAACAGAACAGCCTAAGGCCAAAAAGAATGGTTGAAGCCTCTGCTTGGAGTGAATGACAATTTCCATACTGAATAGTGAACAGCAGGATGACCGAGCCAATAGAGTCGCGGACAACACCTCCACCCCACAAGCTGCCCTGTCTGGAAGAGCTGTCAGTATTCAGTTTGAGGCACATGGAGGGAGGCCTCCAGCAGACCCAATGACCTGATCTAGCATTGAGAGGACCAGTGGCACCCGTAGGTCTCGGCTGGAGAGGACTGAGCATGGGGAACTATTGCAACCGATCGTTTGTTCTGAGAAAATCCATCAGCGGGAAGCAGGTTTTGATGATAATGAACCTTCCAAACATACAAGACCCCTCGCATCTGGCTCTGTTTCGAGCATGCCAAATTCCCCAAAACCTGGCGGTTAACACCAGAGCACGCGCTTTCCTCTCCAAACTCTGTTCAGGTGCTCCCTGGAACCAGTGGTCTATGAATTCATCTGCAGAATGTTCTTGGCCATTATAAGCAGTATGGTCACCGAATAAGATCCACACTTCATGAGCCTAGACCCCTTCAAAGAAAAGATAGAGGACACTCTCCTCCTTAGCATGGCAGCACGGACATCTGGAAACAGAGGGTATACCCATCTTTTTGATGTTATCATCAGTCAGCACCACACCGTTCCTGATACACCAAGAGAGAAAGTTGAACTTGGAGGGAAATTTTTAACACCACATGGTCTCATGTCATGGGTCAGAGCTGTCATGTCAAGACAGACTTTCACGAAAATCATTGGTGGAGAAGATCCCTGAAGCAGAGGGAGTAAACACACACTGATCAGACCCCGTGTTCATCTCAACATTCATATGGGTTTCCATTTGTTCATTTTTCAACACTTCCTTGATAAAGGAAGGGAACCTATTAGCCTCCCTGAAGGTTATATGAGGGGTCAGACAGCTAGGAAATATAAGGATGGATCCATCCCAATTATGGGTCCAAAAGGAGAGGTCCCCATTACCAATAATCCAGCGAGACAGTTGTCGAAGGGAGGGAAGGAAGTCAGCAATCATAGACCAAAGGGGGGAGTTGTGACTATGCCTAATAACAGGAAATTCACTACATCTATGGTGCATCATCCTGTCCCACAAGAACCGGCCCTCAAGAGCCTCCCAGGCCATTTTGGCATGCATGCACCAAATTTTTCTGTGCAGGTTTATGACATCAATACCTCCATTACAGATTGGTTGTGCCATTCTTTTCCAAGAGACCCAATGTCTTTTTCCTTCAGAGAGAGCATCCCAAAGAAAAAATGAAATAATTCTAACAATGGAGGTAATTAATCCCTTATGAACTCTGATGGAAGCCATCGCGTGAACGGGAATGGATTACAACACACTGTTAATGAGAGTGATCCTACCTCCAAAGGATAAGAATATTTTTTTTCAATTAAGTATTATGCCCGTGATCTTAGGAACAATGGGGTCAAAGTCATGGATGTGAAGACGTTGGGGAGAAATGGGTGCACCAAGGTATTCAAGGGGAAATTTACCTCTTTGCATGTCCATACTAATTCCTAAAGAGACCACACGTCTTGATCCACATCTATTGGAGATAAAAAAGTTACTCTTGGAGCAGTTGATGAGTTGACCACTCCAATGGAAATACTCCTTTATCACCTCATTGAAGTTATGGACAGACCTCCTGCTGCCATTCAAGAAAACCAGTGTGTCATCAGCAAACATGAGGTGAGTCATGCTGGAGGGGATTGAACGACTCCGGTAAGGAAGAATCTTCACATGGTTTCTTCTCCTATTAAGCAAGCGGCTAAGTACATCCTGGGCAGTGATAAAGATGGTAGGGGATAGAGGGTCCCCCTGCCTGAGACCATGAGTTGCTTTGAAAAATACATAAGATTTTCCCATAAAGGAGACAGCAAGCCATGAAGTACTGCAACATCTAAAGATGATGTCAGTGGCCCAGGTCAAGAAGCCCATACCTGAGAGTACCTTGATGATGAAACTCCATTAAATTCTATCATAGGCCTTATTCATGTCGAGTTTGATGGCTAAATTGGATCCATGTGATTTTATGTTAACATCTGATATCAACTCCTGGGCTTGACCAATCGCCCCTTGGATAGACCTACCTTTCACGAAACCATGCTGCTCAAGGGAGATCCATTGGGAAAAAAGATGAGATATTCTTTTATTAATGAGACTGGAGATGATTTTGTAGGAGAAGTTACACATACTGATAGGCCTATAGTGATTCAATGAAGAAGGATATTTGATCTTAGAAATAAGGACAAACGTTGTTGCACTGGCCACCCGGGTAATTTTTCCTCCATGAAAGAAATCCTGGATAGCAAGAACAACATCATGCTGGACAATAGACCAGGACTCTCTATAAAAGGATCCTGGGAAGCCATATGGGCCCAGAGCACTCTCAGGGTTAAGGCTCATCATGGCCTCATGGATCTCCTTCTCATTCGGGATTGCTTCAAGGAACTCATTATCCTGGCTGGAGAAGTGGGAGGGGATTACATCCAGGAAGGTCTCCTTGTCACTAGGGTAGCCCTCAGACATGCAAGGGTTAATGCCTGCTACTAATTCCTTGAAATGGGAGAAATCCAACCCACCAACTACATCATTGTCATCAGTATACGAGCCATCCTCCAATATCTAGTTAGGTTTGTGATGACGACACTTCTCCTTAATCCAAGCATGAAAATAGGCAGTGTTTTTATCCCCCTCACGAACCCATTGTATCCATGATTGCTCACGGGCAAGTCGCTCTTGGGACAGAAGCATATCCACCAACCTGTCCTTCATATGAGTAAGCTCCTCAAACACCTGATCATTCCAATCATGCTCCAGATTGGATTCTAATTGATCAACATTTGACATAAGCTCTTTCATATCCCTGTCAGTAGGGGTTACCTACTTAAACCAATCCAAAAGCTCTTTCCTTAAGCACCTCAGTTTATTATGAAGCCCGGTCCATAAGCGCCCCTATTCAATAGAACCCCACGAACTTGTGACCACTTGAGTATAACCTTAAATGCGGGTCCATTGGTGAGAGAATATGAAGGAGATGATAGGAAACTATCTTGAGTACAAGGAGAGCAGTAGGGGAGAATGATCAGAAACTCTTTGAGTTAGGTGGGTTACCTGAGCATTGGGGTAGTCTAAAATGGCCTGAAAATTGGCCAAGCATCTATCCAACCGGCTCCAAGATCTTCAACCTTATCTTTGATTGTTGCACCACATGAAGCGGTCCCCAGAGTAACACATGTTAGATAGTCCCTTGCCGGTCATGAATTGGACAAACTCCAAGCTTGACTTTCTAGGGAAGGGACCTCTCCCCGTCTTCTCATTCGGATTGGCTATGGTATTGAAATCGCCTCCAACAAACCAGTGGGAGGTACCTAGATCAAAGGATTGAATCCCCTGCCAAAGAGAGCTCCTTTTGTGGGAATCACAACTTCTATGGATAAAAGAGGCAAGAAAAAGGTCATTTCGAGACTTGACTTTGGTCATGAGGGATTCTTCATCAACAACAAGTAAATCAATCGAGATTTATTTTTTCCAAAAAATCAAGATGTGGGAATTGGAGGGGTTTCCATGTAGAAAGCCATGCATCTTGATTTTGCGGGTGAACTCCCCAATTATGTAAGAAACCTGTTTGGGCTCCAAAACCACAACAATGGAGGACTTTGCTTTCCTCATCTCCATGAAAATGAAGTCAATTTTTTTCATGGAACCAAGTCCATGAGATTTCTAGATGAAGATACACATCATCGAAATAGATGTCGCATGGATCTGGTGTCAGGCAATCATAGCCCATGCAAAGTAGGAGAAGGTAACTTAGAAGATTTTCTACCCTTGGACCTTGTGCAGATTCCAGACGGAAGAAGTAGGGGAGGATGAAGCTACGGGGAAGAGAAATATTTCTGTGAGGGGATAGAATCCACGGTTCTTCTACCCTTTCCAAGTAAAGGAGAGGCTTGAACCTCTGGGAGGGGAAAACAAGGAACACTAAGCTCCGCATAGGGAGGAGGATCCATGGACTGTAACAAGCCAGCTAAGGAAGATTGGTGTCGAAGCGGAAGGCAGAACCCCTTAGAAAGGAAGAGATGAGGAAAGCCGGATTCATGAGGGGGATCACTGTGAAATAGAAGACCACCCCTGAGGATCTCTCGGAGCCTGATGTCACTGAAAAGCGGACCCAGAGAAGGCGGGAAGAGAAAGAAGTCCAGAGGAGCCTGCTGCTTGTAGGAGACCAAAGAAAGGTCAATCGGGCCATGTTCATCCAGATGAGAGCCTGTCGATGAAGAACCCCTAAGTATAATTATTATACTGGTATGTTTTAATAATTATGGTATATTCATTAACAACCCACCTCTATTCATTAATAAAAGTTGAAAAAATGAAACATGTTTTATGTGGACTTCTGCCTCCACGATGCAACATGTTATTTTTTCCTTCACCACCATACAAAGATGATACTAATAGAGAATTTAATATCTAATTTTAAATATTTATTACATAGTTTATATTCTTAAATGATAATCCATATTACTCATTTTCTCCCATTCTATGAAAATGAAATCATCACTCATGCGTTTGTGCGAACAACTGCTTCCAAAGACTAGTGTATTGCATTTTTCACAACCGCCCTCATGTATGGTTTTAGTTTATATTTTTTGAGTATATAATATATATATATATATATATGAAATATATATAATTAATATTTTTATTTATGGATAACACAAAAATTAATGATGATTATAAGGTAATGCTTCGATATTGGTAAATAAATCGAAATTAGTTTATAACTATTTTCTCCTTCAAGAAACTTAACTAAAAATCCCATGTAGTAGAACTATAACCATATAGGTATTTATAGAAAATCAATTAAAAACCTTTAATAGTCTCAATTTTATTATCTTTTGGTAAAAAATAAATATTGACACCATTTTTAAGAACCTATTTTAAAACTGTTAAGAATACTAACACCCAATGTTGAAAAGAGATTATAATAATATTACTCTTGAAAAGACTTGTTATTAATGAAGTGTATAAATGAAAATTCATATGAACTAGACCCTAAAATATGAAATTAAGATTTTTATATTTTTGATACATTAGTTTATGTCATTTCCTTGGAAATCAATGGTAGTGGTAAGGTTCTTGGCATGTCAAACTTCTTCTTTTGATTTATACACTTTATTCTTGATTTTATTTCTTGTATATTCACTAAATTTTCCATTTTAAATGTTTTCCTATATTTATATATACAGAAAAATATTTTTTTACCTAAATACATTTTTATGAAATTTTTTATCTTCATTTTTTTTTTAAAACATGGATTTTTTTTAAAAAAAGCGCACAGTTATGACTCTTACAACAATGAATAAAATATTTCTTCAAAAATATATTTTCATGATTTTTTTCATTATCTTAAAATTAACTATCTCCAATGGAGAGATATGTTTAATGATTCACACTATATTTTGTTGTTTATATGATTTTTTTAGGTGGCCATATTTTTGGTATCAAAAAATTTAATTCATCATGTTATTTTATACCATTTTTATATTTTATAAAACTGATTTTATTTCCATGTGTTCTTTTGGAAATGTGAATGATTTCCATTTGGATGAATTATATAACCATTCTTTTTTCATGGATTATTAAAAATATAATTACGATTGAATTTAATGGAAACAAATATATATGGAATATTATGGGTGGGGTCTAATATATCCCTACAATGCACTGGTTTAAGCTTATATCTCATGACATATTTAGGTATGGTCATAATGAATTTTTTCATACAGGTGGGGGAATGAGGTATTTTATCACATTTTTTTGTGTGGACATAATGAATTTTTCATATGGGTAGGGGAATAATTGGGTTTCCAATAATCTTTTCCTTATTATTATGGTTGTTCCACATTTACAAGTTATTTATAAAGTTATTCGAAAATTTCAAGATGCATTTTATTTTATTAAATTTCTATGTTTTCTTAGTTATATCTTATTTTCAATGTAATCTAAACTTTTATTTCATGCTCACATGTTACATAATCATTGATATTTGTTTTGAGTGTTTTCATATATTTTATGCTTCCTTAATGATATTTTCATGACCTTATGTCACTATAAAATGTTATATGATCATTATATTAGATCTTTTTATCTTTTATTATGATATTTAGGCCTTTCTTATTTCTCCCTCATGGTATGATATGCTTTTTCCTTACTGATTGTTTGATATCTCCCAATTCTTATGCTTCCAATCCCATGGTTATGAAGATAATTATATCATGTTACATTTATATAAAAGAGACTAAAGGATCACGAATATAGAGAAATGTTTCAAACTATTATAAAATACTTTTTTAGGTAGCTAATCATCAAGACACTAAACCTTTTACGTCCGTCTGATGTGATATTTTTTATGGGATTTATTATTTAAACCAATAGATTAATGTATTATTTATTTTATTTTTATCTTGGGACACTTGAGATGGTATTAGAAATGGTTTTTCTTATTTTTGGAGATTATTTTAGTTATTCTTTTTATTAGGATTATAGAACCATAATAAAAACCCTATAGATGATTCTAAGTATAGTATAGTTTAATAAATATTTGGTAAATTAGAGTTTCTGTGGTTCTACTAGAAATTATATCCCAATATTGATACTGGAATTTGATGCAAGCTTTAGAATAGATATACCTATAGGTAATAACCCTAAAAATGGTGGATTGGGAACTAACTAGGTTGTCACTTAGTTCATTGAAAATAGGCCTAACTACACAATTAATTCAACACTATCAGAGGATATTATTTGGTTAATCACATTATATTTACAAACCATTATGACAGATTTTAATATATATATATATATATAACAATTTCAGTTAGAAATCTAACTACAAATAACCGATATTAAAAGCTATAAATTCATAGGCTAATATATGCACATAATTTATGAAATCCCGAAATTTAATTTTATATTTTACTTTTAAATACATTAATTAATTTTAGTATACGAATTCTGAACTTTGAATTAGTTTTGGTAATGGTGGGAACTTAAATGAACTGAGTTAACAAAGGGTAAAACAGATAATGTTTAGTTTGTCCCAATGGGACACCAGATGAGATTGGGGATAAAATGAAAAAACTCATGGAAATGATCATATAAATGTCTCAAGATTTGTGCACAAACCAAATCATGTTGAGCACTAAAACACACCAATAAAGGAGTAACTCACTATCAAGTCATTTATGAAGAAATATATACCCTCTTTTAATGGTTCTTCTTACCCATTGGTTGCTGAGTAGTGGGTCAATACAATAGAAAATATATTTTCCATTCTCCAGTGATTGGACTATGAGAAATTAATTTTGGTAGTCTATCATCTAGAAGGTGATATTGACCAACAGTGGAGTATCATTAAGAACGCCACATAAAAAAGATGTGGTAGACTTTATGGAATGGGAAAATTTCAATAATATATTTTTCGCTAACTATTTTCCTTATACTCTTGACATAAAAATCGAGCATTCATTTTTATAATTGAAGAAAAAATTGGATGAATCTATTTTATTATATGAATAAAATTTTAGGAGACTAATGAGTTATGCCGGTGGTTCAATCTTTCATACTGAGAGAAAGATTTGAATGCTTCATTACTATAAAAAATCCTAGTCTTCTAAGTGAGTTATCAACGATATAATTTGGTACCTAGAAAAAGGATTGCTCGATTTTCATTTAAGGTAATGGTATAAGATTGAACCTTACAATATTTTGTTGAAAAGAAAATTATAGTTTATTATCATTAAATTATTTATTATGAGAAACATGGTGGAATGAAAATTTAATTTTCTACATAAAATAAACATGCGAGGAAGCACTTGGGAAATTTCCTCAACAGATTGGGGAATTTTTTTAGTGTAGTAAAGTAAGACACCAAACCCACAAATACCATACTAAGGATAAGAGTTTGATTAATGCAATGTATGAGACAAAGGTCCATACAATTTTTTATGTGTGAGGAGTTCAGAAATTATGTGAATCAATACCCCGGACCTTAGGCCGATGAAGAAAATAAGCGCTAACAGCCTCCCAAACCAAGGGAGCAAGAAAGGTCATTCACAATCACTGCCACTAAGGTAGATCATGATAATGAACTTATTTCAAGTAAACTTAATCTCTTTTCTAGATATACTAAAACCTTTTTTATTATAGTTCATCACCTTATTTTTTATGACACACATTTTCTAATAATGTGGAATCACTGTCTCAAGTGATGGATATTGAACTATCGATGAAAACACTTAGTGGAACAATGATTAAATATACGATTTAAAAATATAATATAGTAATGATTTGTGATAGGACAACTCTTATAGATATAATTCTTCTCCCTTGGGTTTAGTTTAAAATATTATTGGGTATAGATTGGCATTCCATACATAAATTATATATTAGCTTTTAGGATAAAGAGGTCTTATTTCATATCCCAAATAATCCTATAATTGTTTATCAATGAAAGTATGATTATGAATTCCATGTAGAATAAAATTCTATAATGTGGGTAATTATACCCAAAATTAAGGGACTCTTGTATCAAATGACTAGGGAGGGATTCAACATTGATGAAATTCCAATTGTATGACAATTTACTGATGTATTTATATATAAAGTACATAGTCTTCCCATGGAGTGTGAGGGTGATTTTTCAATTTGGGCTCATACATGAATCCATCCATGTCTCAAAGAGTCCATATATAATGGATCATATTAAATTATAGAAGTTAAATAAGAAACTGCCAAATAAATTACAAGTGTTTTATACACACCAATGATATATTATGGCATGCACCAGTCCTATTTTTCAAAAATTAGGATGGATCAATACATATTTTCATTAATTTTCATGAGATTAATAAAATCAAAATCTAGAAAAAGTTCCCTCTACCTTGTATCTATGATCTAATCAATCAAATCATTAGAGCTTAATTATTTTTGGAGATTAATATTTGATTGGGATATCATCAGTTAAGGTTAAAAGGGGGGATATTTACAAGGAAAATGTTTTATATGAGGAATGGACACTATGGAATTATAGTGATGCCCATTATACTTACAAATTCCACCTCTATCATTATGAGTCTAATTATTAGAGTGTTTAGATGTTACCTTGATAAAAAAAATTTATCACTGTATAATAAATTCTTATATATTCAAATAGTGATGTAGGGTATAAAGATCATTTGATGGTTATGTTAAATAACTTTAGAAATTTAATATTGTATGCTAAATTTAGAAAGTATTAAATCTCTACGTAAAAAGAATCATTCTTGGGTCATGTAATCATAACAACGGAAATATCATTGGATCCATCAGAGATCAATTTTATCAAGCAATAGACTAGACATATAATTAAATACAAGATCCATTATTTTCATATATAAGTAGGATATTACCAATGATCTGTGATAAATTTATCAAAGCCATCAAATATTCTAACCAATCTGACCTAGAAGGGAGTGAAGTTCCTTTGGAAGGAGGAAGGTGAAGAAATTTTTTAGGAACTAAAAAATAGTTTAGTCACTGCTCCTATACATACATTATTCCATAGTTGGTAAGAGTTTGTAATATAAAGTGATTATTAAAAAGGGGGATTTGTTAGAATCCACATATAGAATGATAAAGATTTTTCTTATGTTTCAATTCAATTAAATACTAGTGAAAAAAATTTAACCAATGCAGGATATGGAATTGGTGGCACTGATATTTGTATTAAATATTTAAAGACATTATCTCTATAAGGAAAAGTATGATATATATATATATATATTGATAAAAATATATTGAAATATATATTCACAAAGAAGGATTTGAATATGTTCCAAAATATATGGTTTAAATTGATAAAATATTATGATGGATTAATACATTACCACCCAATGAAGGAAGATATAGTGGATGATCCTTTAGGAAAAAAATATCACACTACTCTATCTATGATTAGGATTAAAGATAACCTAATACTAATGGGTTAATAAGGGATTATTGTTGAATACATAATTGTAGGTGATAAATAATATCTCTCTGAAATGTATATTATCTTATAAATTAATGTAAATATTGTAGAATCCTAGAAATATAAAATAGATCTATAAAAAGTACCAAATATTTTAGATTTCAAATTTTATAAAAATGGATTTATAAAGTTTAGAACCTAGATTTTAGTCTTATAAAAATCACAATTGAAGAAGTAACTTTCAGATGATTAAGATAACTAATCCTTCCCTATACATATAATAAGTATTAAGATTCATAAACATAGAAAACAATATTTTGGTGGGATGTCATGAAGAGCTAAATTTGACATTACGTATATCGATGCTTAGTTTTCCAGTTTGTTAATGTTGAACAACAAAATTATAAGGGTATATTGTGACCATTACCTATACTAATGTATAAATGGGAAAACATTACCATGTAATTTATCATAGGACCCCCAAAATATCTAATGCACATAATTATATTTGGATTGTTTTTAATCATCTAAGAAAGTTAAGAAGCATTATTATCATTAAATAATATTTCCCCCTTGAACAAAAAATCCATATATACATAAAGGATGTTATGAGGCTATATGGAGTACCACTACACATTTCATTTGATTGGGATTTTACGTTTTCCTTGAGTTTCTAGATAATACTTTAGAAATAATTAGAGACATAGTTACTTTTTAGCACTGTTTATCTTCCTTAAACAATTGGTCATTCTAAGAATACAATTAAATCTCTAGAGGATATAATGATATCATGTTCGATGAATTTACAAAGAATTTGGATCATCACCTCAACTCAGAATATTTATCATATAAAAAGATTTTCCATTATTACATTCGAATGGAACCATGTGTGGCTCTATATGGAAAGAGTTATAGGACTCTAACATGTTGGGATAAAGTTATAGAGATCAAAATGATAGGTCCTGACCTTGTCCAAGAAATGATGAAGAATTTTAAAACCTTTTAGCATCAAATAAGAGCTGAACAAATTCAATAGAAGAGTTATGTAGATAATCATCAATTATATCTGGATTTTGAAGTTGGTTATGTGGGAATACTTTAGTTTTAATGCTCTCAAATAATGTAAATAATGTTTAAATCTTATAAATCAGGATTATTCTTGTTCTATTATGTTTTATTATGATTATTTTTAACCTTAATCCATTATGTGGGTATTACTTCTTAAGACAGATGGCATATATTTGACTAAGTATGAAACTCCATTTCTATGATCAAATTGTCTCACCATATAGTCTGGAAATAGGCGATGTATATGAAACCATTTCCATGACACCGTTATATGACACCTTTTCCAAGACATTGTAACCATGCTACCAGTTCCATAATTCACAAAGGATTGGGACTATAACTGTGCTATCTGTTCTAGAACATCAAAAGGACAAGAAGTCCTGACCTTGCTACTGGTTCTAGAAATTGCAAAAGATTGGACACTGTAACCATCATACTAGTTCTAGAATTTGAAAATGACTAGACACCATTTCTGTAACATCGATTCTGTGACACCGTTACAAGACGCAATTCAAAATTTTGTTAGACGACAAGATACCGTTTCTATGATACCGTAACAAGACACCATAACAATACCCAATTACAAGTCACCACTTTATACTCACCATGATTGTTGCACCATTCCTATCTCACCACCAACTATGACACTATTCCTTAACTATTTTTTCCCTTTTTCAATTAAATTTAAAATTCAATTTTAACATTCATATTTGATTCATTTAATGACACTAGCATAATTAATGGTATTTTTTAGACATGACACCTGATAGTACGAGGTATAAGGTGTGGAGATCATGCTCCTTGGGGGACATAACATAAGCACCTAAAATAAAATACAAGGTGCCACATGAGATGGAAGGAGCGATGACTAAAAGAGATGTTAGAGTGAACAAACATGCATGCAAGAACATATAGAAGAACACAAGAAGAACTCTCATTTTATACTAGTTGTATTGCTAAAAATAAAAACTTTAAAAATCTTTCCAGCAACAACATAAATAAGAGAAGAATAGAAACACCCTGAACTAGAAACCAGAACACAGAACTCATGACACTCTATTCCTAAGTCTGCTATCAGAAGATAAGTCGAACATCAAATCTGCTACATCCTAGAATTCTAGATCATCATAAAAACCACTCAAAGAATTACTAATCCCATATTATTATATTATTCTATGTTCTATACTATTTAGTCAATATTTCAAGCAGTGTGTATGTATATACTAAAAATACACATTGTATCCTGCATGGAGCTGGAGGATACGAGATATCCTCACACAAATATCTTTTTACTCCTTTTTAACCCTTGTTTTACTATGGAAGAGGTCATGTGTGGCCGTGATGTTATATTTTCCATGTAGAACTATGGTTGAGGTCTTGTGACCTGGACAGTCTTGTGAAATATTGTGTAATCCCCAATCCAAGGTGTGGATAAAATATTTATATATATATTACTTGGTGATAGGTGATCACCAACTAGATTGGATTAGGTCTCGGATTGAGACTGAAAAACCTTTTTTATCCACTGTGTTTTTGAATTTAGATTACTCTTTTTTAACTCAAATTTCAGAAAACTGTGTTTCACTTTGATTGTAAGTCTTGGATAGTATTTATAACTGCTTTTATTTAGTAAATTCATTTCAAACATTATATCAATATCTCATATTGTTATAACTGAGAAATAACCAATACTCTAAGAAATTAATTGAAAATTTGGACTATTATGAATTTACTACTTTGATTAACTAGGTTGTGTTGTTTTTAAATTAGAGGATCTTCAAATAAAGTTTTGGACAAAAAATTTTATAGTAACTCAATTCACCCCCTCTTGAGTATCCTACTCTGACCAACATTTGGTATCAAAGGTTATTATTAAATTTATATTTTCAGTGGTTTCAAAGAATTTTCAAATATTTTCAACTGTGATTTAGTTTTGTTTCAAAGATATCTAAATTTCTGTTAGTTATAAATTTCTATCTCTTTAAAATTTAGAAATTATTATTTTTTATGGATAATAGAAAGAAAGGTGACACTACTAATAGACCTCTCTACTTTAATGGAAGAAATTATGCTCAGTGGAAAATGAAAATGAAAATGCTCTTAGAAAGTATGAGTTTTGATATTTGGACAGTAATAGAAGATAAATATGAAATACTAGAAACTCTAAGAAGTTCATGGAGTGAAGCTATAAAAGCATCTTAAAATAATAATTATAAATCTATTAATGCCTTGTTATGTGCTTTAGGGGATGAGGAATTTAATATAATATCTTCTTGTAAATGTACATATGTAATTTGGGATACCTTAGCTATCTCACATAAAGGATCTACTAATGTTAAAGAATTGAGACTCAATAGATATATTATTAAGTATTATAACGTTAAAATGAATCCTGATGAACCCATTTTGGTTGTGTGTCTTAGGATTAATGAAATAGTCAATACAATGAGATCTCTTGGAAAGTAAGTGGATGCCAAAGAAAAAATAATACGGCTACTCAGATTTATACCTAAAAGGTGGAGAGGAATTGTAAAGACCCGAAATTTCAATGTAATTTTTTTAATTAAATGGGAATTCTACGAATCTGAAAAAATTAATATTGTAAGATTCCGAGGCTCGGTGTGCCCGGAATCAATTTCTGAATTTTTGTTCTGATACATTCAGTAAACGTTTGAGCGGGTTTTTATAACTTTTTAACTGGTGCTCGGAATTGAAATTGGAAGGCATCGTTGAACTCGCAGCGTCGGTCGTCTGTTAAGGATACTTTCAACTCGACGGCAGTGGGTCGAGAATAAAAGATAGTTTTTGTGTTTTTTGTGGAAAATAATAAAATAAAATGAACTACACTTTCTTTTATTTTTGAGCCACCATGTGGAAGTTGGAGGTGGGGTCCACCAGAACTAAACCTCCTTATGGGAGTTGAAGTGTGGGGACCACTCGTCCATAACCTCCCATGAGAGGTTATGTTGGTGGGGCCTACCTGAACCTAACCTCCAACGAGTGGTTATGGTGGTTGGAACCACTCGGGACTAAACCCCCATTTTTAATTGTGGAAAACCTCTCAACTCCCCCCATTAATGAGAGGGATCCTCTTGACCTCCTCTACCCATTTAATTCCTCCAAAGCACTTTCCATTAATGTTCCAAATCCTTCCCATTAATTAATTGGGCACATCAATTAATTATTTTTAAACCTTTTTGAATTTTGTACCAACAATTAAATAATAGATAAACTTAATCTATTATTTTAGCTTGGCATATTCATCTTGGTGGAACATGGGAGAGGAGGACGTAGGAAGAAATCTCTTCAACGAAGAACTTCATCCATTAAGAACGCTGGCGAGGAGCGTCTTCAACTTCTTCCTTGGAATCACCTTGTGGAGGAAACCAGCATGGGATGTCTTTGATGACTGACCTTCCCTCCTCATCGTCATCAACGAACTGACGCATGAGCTTGGATTGGAAGTGTGTGGTGGACAAAATGAATGATGAAAACTATGTATTCATCCCCACGACTCCGTCGACGGACAATGATCAAGGTAGGGGTTTTATTTTAATATGATATTATTCATTTAATTCTTCCCATCTAAAACAAAGAATCATTGTGGATGATTCTCCTTGTGGGTTGGGATTTATTTTTTCAGGAACATGTGGGGTGTTTGTTTGTTTTCTTTCATCTTATTTTCTTGATAATTCTATGAAATTCAAGAAATAATTGAACCACTTAATACCACCCTAAACACGGAGGGTGCGGGCCAAATCAGCACGGCTCGACCCCTCCGCTGTTCTTGTTTGTGATGCTCTTCCGAATGGGGATGAGGCGATGAGACGACGAAGGAGACAGAAGCAACGGTCGCGCTACCCGCATCCTCCGCAACCTGCACTGCCCCTAAAAAGCTCTGGCGCCCCAAGCCAAACCGCACCACCCTATGGCTTCCAAACTGCCCCGGCCGCGCCGCCCGCCGGCCGAGCCGCCTGACGGACTGAACCGCGCTACCCACCGGCCGCGCCACCCCTGCCGAACCAGCAGAGTTGCACCACGCCCTGGCTGAACCAGCCCCTGGCCTCCGTACACCCCGTGTCTCCGCCGTCCATGCACCCCATGTGCTCCGCGTGTGGCACACGCCCCACGTGACCCACGCATCCCACGGCTCCACGTGCCCCGCGCCGCCGCTAGCCGAACAGGCCCCGGCCTCCAGGGCCGAGCCGCTAGAGTCGCACCCCTTGCGGTGCCCGGCTGAGATGGCCTCCCGCACCCCTTACAGCGCCCCGACCAAACCAACCCACACCCTCACGGTGCCTTAGCAGAACTGGCCCTCACAGCACCTTCGGGCCAAATCACCCTCCCGCCAACCCGCAGCCTGTTCGCGCCCTCGTGGTCGGTTCGCGCACACTAGGCCCTCCGCGGCCCATCACGACCAGCTGGGCAGGGCCCATTGGGCCTGGCCGAAACCAACGGGCCGGGCCAGACCCAACGGGTCAGTCCAGGTCGACCCGAACTGGGTTGACCCAGAAGGGGTCAGGCCTGGTTGGTCCGACTGGGTCAGACCGGACCCCGGCCCATTACGACCCGTTCACTTTCTTTTGGCCATATCTTTGGAACCGGATGTCCGTTTGAAGAACCGTCAGTGGTGCTGGTAATCTTGGAGCATGGAAGTTCCTTTGAATATACCCCACTGGAGTTTGGGGTATAGTTGAGATACGGTCAGGTTGGATCGTGCACAAATCCAATCGGGCCCCCGAGACTAAAAAGCCTAATAACTCACAGATCGAGTGTCTGATTGATGCACCGTCAGTTGCGTTGAGACCACTATGGAATGCATAACCTTAGGGATACTTCTTAATGGGACTTTGGGGAAGTTGGTGCATCAACGAGTAGCTAGTGGAGCGGATCTTCCAGAGACGAGCGAGCATTTGTGCGGGAACCTAGTAGCTGGCTGAGACTTGACGACTGCTGACTGATTGACTCGGAGTGACTCATATGGCCCAGTGGGGAGTGCCTAGTTGTGGTGGCAGACCCACAGAAGAAGAGCTTCTGGCTGTGGTGGCAGACCCACGTTACTCGACAGGAGGAGTACCTCTGCAGGCTATGAGGGGGACCTCCTGGTTGTGGTAGCAAACCAATGGTGGGGAGTGCCTCTGTGTGATGCAGCAGACCCACAGTACTCAACAGGAGGAGTACCTCAGCAGTCCAATGTTAGTGGGAAGCACCTGGTTGTGGCAGCAAGCCCATTTTACTCAATAGAGGAGGAGTTCTCCAGCATCCGAGGGTTTGAAATGTTTTACCCCTAGAATAAATCCGGGTTTGAGCTGAGTCTGTAACTTTTGTGTTTTCCTCATGATTGAGATGAATTACTTGATAACTTAGGTATAATTATGGGAATATACCTTTTAAGAACCCAATTTTTACTGCAAAACACTTTGGAATATTATTGATGTTATTCCAGAGCAGCGCCTTCAGACGGCGTGCGATTCCGAGCCCCGGTGTGGCCGGAATTAAATTTCCAGTGCGTTCACACTGGAAACTCCAAATAAATGTGATAACTCCTATACGGTGATCCAGATCAGATATTTGAGTGTACGGATGGGTCTGTAATGGGGTTTTTACCCTAGGAACGACATAAAGTATGTCGGTGCGGGGCGTTTGGACCCCTCGCTCGCTTTCGGAACGTTAAACGGATAAATAAATTAATTTATTTATTTGTTTAATGGTGAAACGCTAGTATCTCCTAAATGGTGGCTCAGATTGGAAAACGAAGGGCACCATTGAGTTCAGAATGTTCTGTTTACCCTAGGAGGGGTATAAGTTTTTCGGGCATGGGCCGTCTGTGAAAAATGGCCCCAGGGGCGTTTTCATAATTTGGCGGCTTTGGGCGTTCAGATTTATAACTTTTAAACGAAAGCTCAGAATCAAATTCTGAGACCACCTTCATGCTCTGGGGGGGTGGTGTTTACCCTAGGGGAGGCTTAACCTCGACCTCTTCGAGTGTTTTGGAGGTGGGTCCTTTCGTGAGTAATTAATAAAAATTAATTAAATAAATTTTTATTTTCTACATAAACCAGACCCTCCCCTCTCCCTCATTTCCACCCCCTGTCGAAACCCCTCCTCTCCCTCTCCTCCTCCACTCCAGCGAGACAGATCCAGCGAGGCGCGGCTCCGACGGATCGCAGAAAAGCTTCGGGCGAAGCCCATCGAGTTAGGATTTGTCATTTTTGTTTCATCCTCCCCTACCCTACTTTGAGCCTGGTTAATCATGTCTAATTGTTGTCGGATTTTTGAAAAAATCTGATGAACTTGTATTAGATTTTATTCCCTTTCCAAATCTTGTCTCGAATTTGAAATATGAGTTCGGATGAGCCCGCAGCAGTTTGCCGAAGGTTGCGGGAATTGGGGGTTTTTTGGGTGTTTTCCGGCAACCCGGGGTGGTCCGGCGAGGTTCCAAGGCGGCGGCGTGCGAGCTCTGGGCGGCGGCAGCTTCCAGCGGAGGCGGCGGCGTCGCAGTCGGGCGGTGGAAGCAGGTCGTCCAGGAGCGTGCGGCGCTGGTGGGTTTGCTGGGCATCAGTGCGAGGCGGCGCTCACCGGAGCGCGACGGAGAACCGGGGTCGCAGCGCGCGACCCCGCGGAGGAGACACGACCCGCATCGTGCGGGTCGTCGCGCGGCGACCGACCTCAGCCGGTCGGCCGAGCGGTGGATCAGGTCCACCTCCGGCCCGCGCGGCCAAGTCGCGGGCCAGGGCATGCGATCCGGGCCGGCCAGCGCGGGCTGGCCCAGGCTGGGTGGACCGGCAGGTCCAGGCCGGTCCCGCCCAAGGGGCTATGCACCTCAGTTTTCGGATGCCTGTATTTTCT
The DNA here is from genome assembly GCA_963277665.1 of Viscum album. Taxonomy (NCBI): domain Eukaryota; kingdom Viridiplantae; phylum Streptophyta; class Magnoliopsida; order Santalales; family Viscaceae; genus Viscum; species Viscum album. The sequence continues at coordinate 1,845,029,829 of OY728120.1, forward strand.
TCTACGGGCGTCCGTTTTGAGTACCATCTGCGGAAGTGGAACTGTATTGACGAGACGGACCTTTTGAGATGGTTTCAAGAATTTTTAATTCCAGAAACGAGGGGCCTCAGAGGCGCGACACATCTTTAAGTGTTTTGACGTTTTTCCGAGGGATCTTGTTTTGGACGGGGCAGACGCGTCTGACATCTGTTTTGAACGCTGTCAACTGCATTGGGACCCTGGCGCCAGGGCAAATCTTTCTAGGGTGGTTTTGGGCATTGAGTCCAAAGTTGAGGTGTGGGCCCCACGGCCCATCTTTCGAGCTTTGTGCAGCTTTTCACGACTTTTTCATCGGACATCCGTTCGGGGCGTGCGAGCAGTCATTTTTGGGTGTTTTTCTGAGGGCATCACGTTGGCCTAATCTGCCCGCTGTAATTCCGCACGATGGTGCAGGCCCCGTGAGGGCCGTTTGGGCGTTGACGGTGATTTTCCATCTTTATCACCGGGTATCCATTTTGGACAAGTGATTAGTCCATCTCGTGTGCTTTTTCGAGAGGATCGAAATGGTGCGATCCGTCCGTTGAGTTTCAGAACCGGGATGCGGGTCCCACGAAGTGCTGCTCGTGTGCGGTGCGCCGGAATGCATCTTTTTCCCCGGATATCTATTGTGCTCAAGTGAGCAGTCTTTTTGACGTATTCTCATGAGGGGATCGAAATGGTGAGATGTGCCCGACAATTTTCGGGGTCGAGGCTCGGGACCACGGGACGTCGTTCGGGCGTAAGGCGGTATTGGTGACTTTTACGTCGGATACCCATTTGGGGTGAGTAAATAGTCGATATCGCATGTTTTTCCGTGAGGATTACAAAGGTGTGATCCATTTGGTTGTATAGATCCTCTTGCGCGATCTTTTTAAATGTGGAATAAAAGGTTCTCTGGTGGTGGTTCGTCCTACCATGTTTGTAGAGGACCCTTGGCGTGTGATCGCACACTCATGGGAGAGTGATATAAATGATTCAAAATAAATGGTTGCTCGTGCCTGGACCTTTGAGGTGGATTGTTATGTTCACACCTTCGCGTTGACGTTGGGTGCCGGGTGCACGTTAGCCTTTGGGCTGGAAACGAGGTATACTCTGGGAGTATACGGGAGCACTTGGAGGTACGTGTGGTTGTACCTGAGAATGTTTGTGCGCTAGTTTTGGGTTACTTGGGGCCACACGTCGTGTGGGACCCATGTGTTTTTCGTGCTCTTCTTTACATACTTTTGACCTATCGCGGTGTAGTGGGTCCCTTTGTTCTCATTTGTTGACCAGCAGGATTGAGTTTTCCCCTGGTCCTCTTGCCGATGGTTTTGATCAGCAGGGTTGAGTGGTCCCCCCCTGTTTTCGTTCTCGATGGTTTGGTCGGCAGAGATGGTTTGTTGCTCTGTTTCTTCAGTTGTGAGGGGTTCCAGTACCGTGCCCTTTCACCGGACTACGGCACCATTTGTGACTATGGGTGTTCGTATAGTGTGGGTGTTTTCCCCACTTTCTGGGATGAGTTGCCTCAGTCCGCTTTGACAGTGACTCAACGGATTGAAGTGTGATCGCCTTGAGAGGCCTGGGGAGTTTCTCCCGTTTCTTTGTGTTCCCTGGTAGAGTTCCTATGGATTCAGTGTGACCAACACTTTACGCAGGCACCGATCCTCTACCCAGGAGGTTGTTACCAACAGGACTGATGTTGTTTCCAGCAGGGCTGAGGTTGTTTCCAGCAGGGCTAAGTTTGTTACCAGCAGGGCTGTGGTTATTTCCAGCAGGGCTGAGGTTGTTTCCAGCAGGGATGAGGTTGTTTTGAGTAGCGCTCGCCAATGGGTTACCATCCAGCAGGGATGGCCAGTACAGCGGTGTTCATCGAGCAGTACCATCCAGAAGGGATGGCCAGAGCAGTTCTGGGTTTACCTCCAGCCAGGCTGGGCAGTGGTCCCTTATGTTAAGCTTACCTCCAGGAGGGCTGGGCAGTGGTCCCTGATGCCAGTCTTACCTCCATCTGGGCTAGGCAGTGGTCCCTGATGTTGGGCCTACCTCCAGCTGGGCTGGGCAGTGGTCCCCGATGATGGGTTACCTCCAGCTGGGCTGGGCTGTGGTCTTGTCTCCGACTTTATCCGGGGTGCCCTCCAGTGGATTACCCTGTTACGGGAATGGGCATTGTGGCACCCATCGACTTTTCGGGTCTCCCTGTAGTGGGAACCCATTGACTTCCAGGGACCCTCCAGCGGGGCTGGGCAGGGGATCACCTATCGAATTTGAGCAGACCTCTCGACTGCGGGGCAGTGACGAGTTGTGGTTTGACGTTCCCCCAAGACTCTCAAGTACAAGGAGCACTTTCCCAACCGAGATGTGTCCTTGTGACGCGACCTAAAACCCTGCGGTCGAGTCAGTTCCACCCAAAGAGGATAGTGTCGAGGTGCTGTGATTGAGCCCTTGAATTGTAGTTCGGGGCAGACATGTGGGACATTGGGCATCGATGGTGTTACTTCTGGGACTGTTGGCGACTCACTTTTCTTGGGCTGAGCTACGAGATGGAGATCCCCTTGAGAACTTGTTCGGGCTTCTTATTGAGCATATGTATTTGTATATACCTTGTTCGAGTACCCACTTCTTGGGTTTGGTTACTCTCCTTCCAGGAGAGGCGAAGACGCACGGGGTATGCCACGTGCTTTCCGTGTCTAGCTTCTCGTGGTTGGACGAGTCTACTCTCCTGCTATAGGTAGCGAATACTCGACGGGAAGTTCATCTTCCCATCATTTACATATCCTTATGTCTGGAAGAGTCTACGTTCTTCCTTCTTGTTGGGTTGAGCTGGACTCTTTACTGCACTCTCGGTTGTACTCCTTTACTTTTCCATGTTTGCTCTACTGCTCACCCTTAAGTACCTCCATTGTTGCTCCCTCGAGCCTTTTTGGTATCCTACTAAGTATTTTTATAATCACCCCTGCTTGGGCTTTGCCCACCCTGGGTGTGCCCTTGTAGATGACGGACATGTTGGACGTGACGTCAGAGGAGCTTAGGAGTCAAGAGTGTGGACCGCGTGCGGTGGTCAGAGTCGGGTCCTAGGTAGGGGAACCTTCCAGTTGTTTTCCTTTTATTTTACCTATTGCTGGGTTGTGGAAATTTTTTGGTTGGGTGCGTGTTTTTTCCATTTTCTTTTTAGTTTACCTTCAGCACTTTCTTTTTACTTTTAGAGGTCGATGCACATTGTGGTTTATTTAGAGCAGTTTCCCTTTTCTATTATTTTTACTCTGCACTTTTTCATTGAGTGTGATGCGGGTGTGTGTACTGGTACTTAGTCAAAGGCCTCCCCGAGTTATTGTGCCTTCGGCACTGGTCACCAGCCCCTGGCCTATAGAGGCGGGCTTGGGGTAGTTTCAGCTCGAGCCCAGGTAGGGTCAGGTCGTGACATACCAAAGTGGGGTTATCTGTTGATTTCATACTTTTTGGTTTATCCTTGTTGGATTTTGTGAGACCATGAGGGTATTGGGTTCCCTACTGAGTATCGTTATACTCACCCCTGCACGGGCTATGACCTCATCTCGTTGTGTTGGATGCAGGCGACAGGCAGTACTGATCGAGGCTGAGAGTACCAGGACCAGATAGTACACAGAGGTGGAACATACGGCGTGATTTTACATGAAGGAGACGGACATACCTAGAGTGCTGAGGAGGTGATCTATACCTACCCTTCAGGTAAAAAATTCGGAGGACAACCCAACGGCAGTTTTCTTTTCTTTAGTTTTACTTTCAGTTTCTGGTACATTACAGTTAGGCTTCTTATTTCTAGCCCCTTTCACTTTCAGCACACCTTTGTTATACAGTTTTACATAGTGTTTTTTTCCATCTTGTGCTCTATTGTGTGTGTTTATAGGTTATAAAGGCAATACCTTCCTAGTTTTAGAGAATTATGCCTTTGGTGCTAGTCGCCAGCCCCTGGCCTATGGAAGGCGGGCTTGGGGTAGTCACGGAATGGGTCCCGAGGAACGGGTCATGATAGGAACCTTAGTATCAATTACAGAATCTTGTGATATCAATAATTTTCTAGTCAAGAGATGATGGGTAAATTGATAATGTATGAGGAAGAGTTAAAGGTAAACAAAGAGAAATAGGATGAACCAAATAGAAGGACAGTGGATTTCAAAACCACTACTTCCAAAAATAAAAAAAAGGAAAGGATACAGACTCATTCCGATAGTACAAGTAATGATGATTCACTATCAGGTGGTGATGAGGAAATGGATCAACTATCCAGAAGGTTTAATAAGTTTTAATGACCAAATAAATTCTTCCAGAATCCTAGCTATAAAAGAACATATGAAAATAAATGTAATATGTAAAAAGGGCTAGAAAAGGAATGATAACTCAAATGAAATAGTCTTTTATGAATGTAAGATGAAGGGAAATGTAAAGTTTGATTGTCCCAAGGTAAATTATAAAAATAAGTATGATGACAAAGATAGAAAATACAAAAAGATAATGAAAGCAACATAGAATGCTTATAAGGACATATTAAGTGACTCAAAATCATCACATGATGAGAAGGATGAAAAAGAAAATATGGGTTTCATGACAAACACATCTGAGGTTACCCTTGAGTCTCCTGGGAAAAATTCCCATTACCCTAGGGATGAAAGTGATTATAAAAATATGACTAATGAGGAAATATATGAATACTGAAAACTATTTGAAGACACATGTAATGAATTAAAAGATAAATATAATGCTTTAAAGAAATATAATACTCTTACTTCTACTGTTAAATTTGATTTCTACTGTTAAATTTGATCTTACTATATAAAATGAAAATAATGCTCAATTACATAAAGAGAACAATGAACTTAAATTATCTAATGAAAAATTGAGAAATGACTTAGAAAATTTTACCAATGGAAATAATACTCTAACATAGATTATTGGTAATAAAGTATCTCATTGGTCTACTATAGGTATAGGATACCAATATGGATAGAGTAACATAGCTAAAACTCATTTTATAATAAAATCTAGAAAATCTATCTTCATATCCAGAGCTGAAAAATCTATTAGTTCTAGCCCTGGGAAGTCATTCAATACTTCTAATTTTTTAGAAACAATGTTTACTTTTCCAATAAAATAAAGACTATGTATATGAAACCCATGAAGCAAGAATGGGTTTTCAAATCTCTTATTACTAATGTTACTAGACCCAAAAAAATATCGGTACCAAAATAGTCTCTTGCTTAATTATTTTATAGGAAAGTTATTTGAAGATCTCATGTAGAAGTTTATGGTACATGGATAGGGGATTTTCAAGTCACATGATTTAATATTACACATGCTTTATGAATTTAAAAAATTTGTATGGTTTACATGTCACTTCTAGTGACAATGCTAAAGGAAAAATAATTGTCTTTGGCTAGATTGGTAAATCTAACTCAATTTTAATTTCTAAATTACTTTTTTTTATGGAATAAAATATAATCTTATTAGTATTTCACAATTATGTGATGATGGTTTTCATGTAAAATTTTATAATGATGCTGTGATTTTTTTAATTCTAAAAATGATTTAGTATTTTTTGCTTTTATAAATGAAGATGTTTATGATGTTAACATAGATTCTTTAGTTTCTCAAAAAATTTCATGCTTAAGTGTATTTCAAAAATATTCCTAGATTTGGTATATAAGACTAGGAAATTGAAATATACACTCCCTTAGAAACCCTACTAGAAAAGGCTTATTCAATGACCTACCCTAACTTTAGTTTCCCAATGACAATGTTCGTAATCCTTATTAAATGGGTCGACATCAGAAAATATCTTTCAAACCAAAGAAAGAAGTTTCAACTTCTCCACCACTCGAGTTGGATCACATGGACTTATTTGGACCATCTATACATTAAATACTTAATGGGAAGCACTATTTTTATGTTCTTGTAGATGAATATTATAGATATACTTGGACCTTTTTCTTATATCAAAAAAGTGAAGCTTGTTCTCTTTTTGTCAAATATGCAAGAATAGTAGAAAACATAAGTGGGGTTAAAATTAAAACCCTAAAAAATGACCACGGCGGTGAGTTTGAAAATATTGATTTTGATTCTTTTTACTCACAAAATGGCCACATTAAAAGCTTCTCTACTCCTATAACACCTCAGAAGAATGATGTTGTAGAATGAAGAAATTGAACCTTACAAGAAATAGCAAGAACCATGCTTATTGAATATGACCTACCTATCTACTTTTTGGTTGAATCTATCTATAAATATTTCTATATTATTAATAGAATCTTAATAATAACAATTCTAAAGAAAATTCCCTATGAGTTGTGGAGCAATAGAATACCCAAAGTTAATTAGTCCCAAAATTTTGGTTGCAGAGTTTATATTCTCAATAATAAGGACAATATTGAAAAATCTACATGTAAAAGAGATAATAGAATCTTTCTAGATTATTAACTATTTAGTAAATATTATAGAGTCTTTAACAAAAGAACCAAATGTGTGGAAGAATCTATACATGTAAAATTTAATGAAACAGATCCACATGAACCTAAGACCTCCCTAGAAAACATTGAGGATGATGTGTCAAATCTGGACATAAATGAAAAATATTTTGATCCTACTATTAAGAAATCTATTAAATCATCCAATTTTTTAAAATCTATATAATTTAGCCATGATGAACCTGAACCTATTGAAGAAGCTGAAATCATTATCCCTTCTTTTTCTAAATCTGTTTGACCCATTAATGAACCATCATTTAGATGCTACAGTTGGATACTTAGATAAAGTAACTCAGAATATAGATTATCTAAGAAATTACGTTCAACATCAAGATTTATTTTCACATCATGATCCTAAGAACATCAATGAGGTAATAAATGAAGAATATTGGGTGATGGATATACAAGAAGAGTTAAACCATTTGGAATGAAATAATGTATGGAAACTAGTCCATAGACCTAAAGACACCTTGACCATAAGTACAAAATGGGGTCTTAGGAATAAAGTATATGAATATGGTAATATAGTGAGAAACATATCTAGATTGGTCACACAAGGTTATAGTCATGAAGATGGGATTGACTATAAGGAAACTTTTTCACCAATTGCTTGACTTGAAGCCCTTAGAATCTTGCTTTCATCTGTAGAACATATAAATTTAAAACTATATCAAATGTATGTTAAGAGTGCATTCCTAAATAGGTATATAGTTGAGGATATTTTTGAAGAACAGCCCCTGGTTTTAAAAACCCTCATTTTCCAAATCATGTTTTTAAATTAGAAAAAGCTTTATGTGTTTTAAAACAAGCTTCAAGACCTTAGTATGATAGACTAAGTAGTTTTCTTATTTTTAAAGGCTTTACAAAAGGTATAGAAGATCCTAATATCTTTATAAAAAGAATTTCTAAAGAGTGTATTCCTAAATAGGTATATATTTGATGATTGTTTTGAAGAACTACCCCCTGGTTTTTAAAACCTTCATTTTCTAAATCATGTTTTTAAATTAACAAAAGCTTTATGTGGTTTAAAGTAAGATCCAAGAGATTAGTATGATAGATTAAGTAGTTTTCTTATTTATAAAGGCTTTAAAAAAGGTATATATGATCCTACTCTCTTTATAAAAATAATTTCTAAAGATATTTTATTTGTTCAAATATATACTTATGATATTATTTTTGGATCTTCTAAAAATTATTTATGGGTTTATTTTAAAAAAATGATGCAAAATTAAATTGAAATGAGTTTGATGGGTGAACTAAAATTATTTCTTGGAATTCAAATCATTCAAAATAGGAAAGTTATTATTTTGGATGAAAGTAAATATAATAAATACCATCTAAAAATATTGGTTTGGATAGTGATAAAAGTAGTGATTCTCCTATAAGTACCACCTGTAAGTTGTATCTTGATGAGAATGGTAAATTTGTTGATCAAACCACTTATAGAGAAATGATTGTCAGTTTACTCTACTTAAATTCTAACATGATTGATATTATGTTTAGAGCGTGTGCGTGTGCTCATCTTCAAGAAAATACTAAAGAGTCACATCTTCTTGCTATTAAAAGAATTTTCAAATACCTAAAACATACAACAAACTTAGGACTATTCTATCATAGAGGACAATCATTTGACTTAATTAGCTATTTAGATTCTGATTTTGGTGGCTATAAGTTAGATAGAAAAAACACCTTTGGAACATGTCACTTTTTGGGAAATTCACTATTATTATGGTGTAGTAAAAATAAAAATTTTGTTTCATTATCTACTGTCGAAGCTAAATACACAGCTACTAGTAGTTTTTTTGCTCATATTTTGTGGATGAAACACACTTTGGTAGATTATGGAGGTCAATTTAGACATGTTCCTATAAATTATGACAATAAAAGTGCTATTAACATCTCTAAGAATCATGTTTCTCATTCAAGAACAAAACATATTGATGTAAGACATCACTCTTTGAGAGATCATTGTCAAAGGGGTGATATTACTTTAGAAATCATTGGAACCTAACATTAGCTTGCTGACATTTTCACTAATCCATTAAATTTAGAAAGGATGAGTTACATTATACATGAATTAGGAATGATCATCCTTGATTGACCAATTTACTATCTAAAATTTACTTATTTATAGTTACTATCTCACAGTTACTATCTATCAGTTATTATCTCTTAGTTTGTTGTCTCATTTTTGTTATCACACTAGTTATGACCACACTGTTTAGAGTCATACTGCAATATTGGCACCATGACTTCTTGTTCTTGTCTCACCATTATAAATCATACTTATATTTTTAAAAATATTCTCCCATATCACTATATATATTATTTTGTTTATTTTATACCACGTTTTTATGTGTTGTGGTGTTTGAACTCCCTAAATGATAAAAACATCTCTTTTCACTTCTCTCTTCACTCATACTCTCTACTCCTAAAGCTCGTCTCTTTTCTCTTGAAATCCTATTCTTCTTTGAACCCATGTTGAGTTCTTTGGATGAAACTTCCATCTTCTTCATCTCTTGGAAGGGACTAGTCTTCAAACAAATAGAAAAAGGCTCTGATTTCCATGCCCGAGAAACCGCTAAACCTAGGTCTTGAGGATCAAATAGTCGTGCCAGAGAAAGAAATTTTTGCGAAGTGGATCTTGTCAAGTAAGTCTCTTGTTCTGATAGTATTGAAAGAACACGGATGGTTATATTAGTTTACAAAATAAAAATAAATGCATATCTACCTAATGTTGGTTTTAAAATTTTATCAGTATGTTCAGTTCACTTTCAACTCTAAATATGATTTTGTGGTTATAAGTTGGGTGAATGGATAGAGATGTACCTATTCTTTGAGGTTGTGGGATACCTGCTTAGGAATACCACATAAAGTAATTTTTGAGGACTGTCAAAGAGGTCCTCCTTCACCAAGTGATTTTTAGCCTAGAGGAGGCTCTAGGTAGTTTGACTGAAAATAAAAATAGAAGAAGGCCTATTGCTGCTGAACTGGATGTTGAGTCTAGGTTGTTGTTCAAGTTTATTCCACGCCTAATATGTATAAGGAAATTATAATTTTTCACTATTAAATATCAAGATGTGTTTTTGATACATCTTCTAAAGAATGGTCACATGATTACCTTGTACAAGTACATTATCCTTCACATATGTGACATGATCAAGACAAAATCAAAGTCAACTTCTCTTTTCTACTCTAGGTGTATCTCTAAACTGCTACTATCCAAATTAATGGTTGGTAAGAATGAATAATTGGTTAAAGATTATGATATTTTTATATCTAAGGATACATGCAGATGAATGAAGATCAGTTGGAATCCATGAAAGATATAATGGTATGAAGATAATGACAGACTGTATGAGGATTGTAATCTTGTTGATAACCCTTCAAGACCTATGAATGTGACAAACCCCAGTCTAGAGTCATATGAGCTTGTGGAATATTCAAATGAATAAATGGAAGTTCATTCTCCTAAAACTAAATAAGAAAAGGATTCCGATGGAGAATACAAAAATCCAAAGATTCCTAAAAGGACTAGAGAACCCACTATTTAATCTTCTAAACAACCTCATGGTGTTCCATCTAGAGAATACCCTCTCTCTAAAGGTGAGGAAGATGCTAGATAAGAAAATGAAGCTTCGGATAATAGTAAAGATGTTGAGTAAGAAAATTTTACAATGGAAGATCATGTTTCTATTGAGGAATAGGCAGAAGAACATGTAGAAATAGAAGTCATTTTATAGGTTAAAGAAATAATGGAGCAATATTTTCAAATAACTATATATATGGTTGAATCTAATAGAGTAGATGATGTGGAAACTGGTAAAGAGATTTAGTCTCTTAGTCCTACAAGAGATGCATCTGTTGAGGGGGAGAAAACCCCTTCTTAGAAAGTATTGAATTTCCAAAACATGTGGATTCAAGTTCTGTGCAAACCTAGTACAGGTTTCCAAGGTATTATGATGTTGTTGAATCTCAAGGAACCTCAATTTATGGATTGGATCTTTCAACTATGTTTTAACTCAAACAAATTACTATTAAGGAAGTAATATCTACTAAGGATCCAGAACCAGTCTTTTTTCCTGCTCTCGAACCTACTCAATAAACTCCTAGTTATGTAAGTCAAGCAGATCTAAACATTTCTTAGACATTTTTTTGTCTAGTTTTGACAAGCTCATGAAGTCTCATCCAACTCCTGTAACTAATCTCAATGAAAGGGATGCATCATTTCTTCTGTAGAAAATCATATGGAAAATCCAACCAAAGATGCCTTCTGAGATTTAGGAAGTTTGGATTGCGAATAAGTAGTTGAGTGATGAGGTGAAATCTATAATATCTATGGTTTAGGAAATAAAGAAAGACTTGAAAATTGCTCAATCCACTATTTCTCATCTTAGTGAGGACGATGCTGATAATTTCCCAAATAAGGTTGCATCTCTGATTCAAACTAACTTGATTACTATATATGAAAGTGTGGTTGAAAACAAAACCAAAATCTAAAATGAGATGCATGAGCTTGTATCTGGAATCAATTATCTAACCAATGAATATAAAGGATGTTTACAGACTGTTCTAAAAGAGTTTAATTCTCTCACATCAATTGTTTCTGCTCCATTTTCTTCTACTCAGCCATCTCATACTTTGGAAAATGAAATGATCATATCAGTATTTTGAGAATAAATTCAGTATATGTTGAGTGGTACTAATCAAGGTAGTATCTCTAAAATAATTAAGAATAGTTACCATGTTCTTTACCTGGTAAGAATTCACTCAAAAATTTCTACTAATTCTCAAGAATAATTCTCTCAAAAATTTTATTTCTACTATAAGATGATCTATTCTGAGCATGAGTTGGCCAACCATTTCAATTATATTGTGAATAATTTAAATCTAGCACATTTCACTCATTCTTTTAAAGATCAAGTTCAAAATTTAAAGGACTTAACACCTACTCTGGAGAAATTCATGGAAAATGAAGATAACTTTGAAAATTCCATGAAGTATAGTGGTGAAATCATTACATATTTTATTAATCTATTTAAACCTTATCTGCATGTTCATAGCACAGCCATCGTGGATCCTATAATGGATCCTTTGAGGATTGGTCTACCTCCATCCACCTGTCCTTCTTCCTCTACTTCATTTTCCCCTACTACAATGTATGTTTCTCAGGATCAAAGCCAGATCAGACCTATTATTGTTAAACAGCCCTTTCCTAGGTCTTCTACTAGACCAACCCTTTCCCTTCTATCATTGAAGGCATGAACTTACCTTCCCTTACTACTGCTCATACCACCACCACCTATGTACCTCTTTCCTCTACTATCATTGTCTCTAATAAGGATATAGTAAAGGGTGAAGAATATGAAGTGAAGTGAAGGATAATTTTTGATAGGGCTGTGATGTATTCTCTTTTTGTGATTGTGACTATACTCTTTCATTTTATTAAATGAAATGTGTTGTGATAAATTTTATTCCATTGTTGGTTTCATTTAGATTTTGTTTTCTTACTCACTTTTTTGATAACCCAAGGGGGTAGAAGAGATAGCATTTGTGCTAAAGGGAGAAACACTCTTTTAACATATATGCTCTGATACTATCATGGATTTTATTTAGTTTATTTATTTCACTCACAAACTCTATTAGATATGAAAATCACATTTTTTATTCCTTTATAAAATGTATGTATTGTAAATTCCATGATTTGGGATCATAAAAAAGGGGAAGATTGTTGGACTCCTCTTGATTTAATGCTCAAAAATCATGTAAATCATTAAAATAGTGTTTAAATCTTATAAATCATGATTAATATTGTTCTATTATGTTTTATTATGATTATGCTTAACTTTAATCCATTATATGAGTATTACTTCTTAAGACAGATGGTAGATATTTAACTAAGTATAAGACACCATCTCTATGATCAAACAATCTCACCATTTATTTTGGAAATCGGTAAAGTCGGTGATGCTATTTCTATAACATCATTACATGACACTATTTCCAAGACATCATAACAATACTATCTGTTCTAGAATTTTCAATGGACACTACTACAAATATGAACTTTATCAGTGCTAGAAAAGTCGATTAACAGTGCTAAAAAAGCGTTGTTAATCGAGGCGAAGATAAAGGGGGTCCCTTTTATCAGTGCTTAGAAAAGCACTGATAAAGGCCCCTTTAATTAGCGTTTTTTATAGCGCTGATAAAATTTGAAAAAATATTAAAAAAAATAATATATATATATATATATATATATATATATTTCGATTCTAGGGGGCTTCAACAGTGCTTGAAGCCCCCATTTAACAACGCCCACCACCCATGGTAGCCCACGCACACCCCATGACAACTCTACCCAGCCCAACCCCCATTTAACAGCGCTAGGTAATTCCCCCCACCTGCACACATGACCTGCCTCACTAAGGGTTCGAACTCGAGACCTCTTGATTGCACGCCTAAGACTTTACCACTCCACCATAATGCTTTGCTCTTCATTTATTAATATATCTATTTATTTATATATATATATATATTCAGTTATATTTACTCATATAATAATATATATGTGTATATTTAGTTATATTATTATATATATCTATATATAAATATGTATATATATATTAACATATATATATATTAATATTAATATTTATTTATTTATTTATACATATTTATATATACAGATATATTTATTTATAATAATATATACATATATTTAATTATATTAATATATATATATATATATCTGTTTATTAATATATATTTATATCTATATATATATATATATATAGTTATAATTTTTTATCCATATAATTATTTGTATATTAATATATATTTGTAAGATTAGTTTTAAATACATTTACAAAATATGTTTTCTTAAGACAGTTTTTATAAATAAATAAATACATACATACATACATACATATATACAACACACACATAGAGATATATATTATATGTATATCTATAGGTATAATTATACATATATATATATATATATATATATATATTATATATTAATATTTATATACAAAAGTGCTAGAAATGGGGTCTCGAAAAACCTAACAAATCGTAGAGTCGCAGGAAAATGTATAACTTCTTCTTCGGGGGTCTGTTTTACATCTGTGAATAGTCAAAATGAATATCATGTAATAAAAAACGATGTGGTGGAGGCCAAATAGACACACAGTTCAAAAGTTATGACAGTTTTAAGAAAAATTTGACAGTGGTCCGGACAAAAAAACTGAGTTTTGGAGCCTTTATGGTGGTTTTTTGGGGGGTTTTGGTTCCCAGACGTGACTGAGACTATGTTTTAGTCAATACTCTACATATATATCTTTTCTTCCTTCGATTGGATATGTGGTAGAGCCCAAACGGACACCCGGAACAAAAATTATGGTCGTTCGAAGTTGGAATTTTTTTGAGCACTATAACTGATATAGCTTTTGTTCATCTGATCTACTAACAGTTTGGACTAGACATGGTCATCACTCATTCCACGATATTTGATTTGACTAGTTATGGTGCTCAAATAGACAACTAGAGCCGAAGTTTTTCCCGTTTTAGTGAGTTGTTGGTTTCTTAGTTTTTTAGGAGGTACGAGAGTTGCAAAATTTCTAACGACAATAACTTCTACTACGAGTGTCCATATTGTCTCTACCACATATCAAATAGAATATTGTGAAAATGTATACACTCCGTTGATCAATGAAACCCCTTCTCACATTCATTGAGGATCTAAAAGGACCAAAAACCCTCTGAATGGTCATAAGTTTGGCCCCGGGGTCTGTTTTTCCATAACTTCTGTTCCGGGTGTCCGTTTTGCCTCAACCACATATCAAATCGAATCTTACGACCAGACCTACAATACGGTGACCATTGTAACACATTCTCATATTAATTAAGGTACTAAAAAGTCCTTAATCCCTAAAAATGGCCACAATTTCTACACTGGGGGTCCATTTTGGGTCTACAACATATCAAATCGATATAAAACATATTTTAAGAATATTTATTATATTTATATCAATATAAATATACTTTTATATCAATATATTATTTTTTATGTTTTTTTTGAAATATACATATTTATCAGTTCTTGGATAGTGCACGATGATTAAACCCCCCTTTATCAGTGCTACTAAAAAAGCGCTGATAAAGATGGGGCCTTTATCGGTGCTAAAAAAAAGCACTGATAAAGGGTGGCGCTGCGGAAACCTAGTTTTGTGGTAGTGGGAATAGACAATGTAACCATGATACCGATTAAAGAACTTGTAAAGGACCAGACACAGTGATTGTGCTACCGGTTCCAAAAATTGTGAAGTACTAGACATTGTAACTATGCTACCGGTTCCATAATTCACAAAGGATTAGAAATTGTTTCCATAACACTGGTTCTGTGACACTGTACCATTCAGATGTTTGAAAAAGCACAAGATATCATTTCTAGGACACTATAACAAGACCCAATTCCAAGTCACCACTTCTGAATCACCGTGACAGTGGCATGTTTCTTGTATCACCACCAACTATAACATCATTTCTTGCTTAACTATTTTCTATATTTTTCAATTAAATTTAAAAGTTGATTTTAAAGGTCATATTTGAGTCATTTAATGACAGTAACATAATTAATGATCTTTTATAGACATGAAACCTAAATGTTTGAGGTATGATATGTGGAAATCATGCTCTTTATCATCCATAACACAAACACCCAAGATAAAATATAAGGTAGTGTATGATTTGGAAGGAGTGAAGACTAAAAGATACATTAGTGTGAACATACATGCTTGAAAAAAAACATAGAAGAACATACAAAGAAATCGCATTTCTGTTATCTGTATTGTTATATCAAAACCTTGAATATCCTTGCAAAAAACACAAAGAAGAGGAGAAGAGAAACTCACTAAATTGGAAACCAGAACACAAAACTCACAACACTTTGTTTCAAAGTCTTCTTTTAGAAGAGAACCTGAACATCATATCTACAACATCCTAGAAGTCCAGAGCATCATAGAACAACACTCAGAGTATTTATAATCCCTTATTATTATATTTTTCTATGTTTTGTACTGTTTTGTTAGTATTTCGAGCAGTGTGTGTCTGTACTAAAAACACACATTGTCTCCAGCACTGAACTAGAGGATACAAGATATCCTCACACAAATAACTTTTTATACCTTGTTTCATCCACATATAATGGTGGAAGAGGTCATGTGTGACCTGGCTATTATATTTCCCACATAGAAATTTGTTTGAGTTATTGTGACCCGGATAGTCTTGTGTACTATTGTATAAATCCAGATCCATGGTGTGGATCAAAAATTTATATATATTTTTCTTTGTGGAAAGTGATCACCAAATGGAGTGGATTAGGTCTCAGCTTGAGACAAAACTACTTGTTTTATCCACTATGTTTTTCAATTTATTTTACTCTATTTTAACTCATATTTCAAAAAACTAATTTTCACTTTGATAGTTAGTATTTGATAGTATTTATAACTTATTTGATTTATTAAATTAGTTTCAAAGGTTATATGAATATCTCATATTTTTATAATTGATAAATAATCAATCTTCTGGGAAATTAAGTGAACAGTCATACAATTATAAATTTACTACTTTGATTAACTAGGATATGTTGTTTTTAAATTGGGGTATCTTAAAATAATTCTTTTAAAAAAATATAGGAACTCAATTTACCCCCCCACTTGAGTGTCAAACTTCGACCAATAGGTTACAATGTGAGATCCTTGATCATGTCATGGTCTTATCCTATTGTATAACACTTCATACATACCTATATTAAGTGAATGATGTGTTATATGTATCACTTTTTGAGGAATTACATATTAGACCCATCACATGTACTAATCTCCAATGCTTTACAACTAGAACATGTCATTCCATATGAAGAATAACCTGTTGAAATATTGTATTGAAGAGATAGTGTTTAAAAACAAGACCACCAATATATTCAAATTTCTATGGTGAAATCATATGTTCGAGTTATATACATAGGAATTTGAGGATGTGATAAGATAAAATTACCCTAATTTTTTTCTTCCATGTAATAAAATTTAGATGATGAAATTATATTTAAAGGGGTATAATATAACGACTAAGTTTTCCTAACTTAAATAAATACTATTTTGGATAGTTTTCTCCACACCCAACACTGAATCCAAACATATATAGAAAATTGTAATATATATATAGAACTTTTTCCTATAAGAATTGGTATAAAAATTATCAAATATATATTTAAATATATATAAAAAAGAACAACAAAACACAACAAAATTCACTTCAAATAACAACTCATCTAATACAACTAAGAAACTAATTAAATCATTTTTCTAAAATTTATTTCATTTAAAGTATAATATTTTTAATATGAATAAATTATTATCACTAGATTTATTATAAAATTATAAGAAAAATAATAGCTAATATACCAAAATCCATTTTCTTATAAAAATATTTTTCATTATATTTTACATTTTCAATAAAAATTAAATTTATAAATCTTAGGATGTGAATTTGAAAAAATTATCTTGATTTTTTATTTATCATGGAAATATTATCTTAATATTTATTTTTTTATTTTTAAAAATAAATATTTCTTATTAGGTTGATAATGAAAAAGACTATTTTTGCAAATAATATGAATTTTATGACACTATTAGTATATAAGTGAATTAAATATTCAAGAAACCTTTTTATAAGACTAAATATTTATTTTATAAGTTATTTTATAAGTTAAAAATTTTGGTTTTAATTTATAAATCCATATTTTTCATTTTATAACTTATGTTATATTTTTCAAAAACATTGTTCTTTAAACATTATACATTTAGTACTTTAAAATTAATTTTTATCACTTTTAAAAATTAAACAAAAAATTATTTTTAAATTTTGAATCATTAGGTCGAAATTATATAATAATGAATATTTTATTTTTCTACATAAATGATAAATTACCTAGGTAAAAACTAGTTACCGTAGTGAAAATAAAAATAGTAAAATGAGTAACTATATAGGTAAGGGGACTATCATATTAAAAGAATGATTTTAATTGAGTGATTGATATGTAGATATAAATTATCTATTAAACACTACATTATTTCTAAATTGTTGAGACGCATTTCTTAAGAGTGACATTCCATAATGGGAAAGTTTAGGTTATTTAAAAAAATGTCACCCATTTTCACTTATAAAAGGGTCACTACTCTCCTCCCACACCCACACACCAAAACCCATTAATTACGGAAAACAACTTCCCAGTAATATCCTAAACACACTTATCCACCTTAAATACATTCTATTATTCTCAAGATATTATCCCTCAAATGTTTAATATCCTTCACAAAGGTGATAATATAAGTAGTAAGGTGTAGATTTCTAATTGTCCTTACCCCTTTTCTATTTCTTTATGTTCATTTTTATTTATAAAATTTATATTTCAACATTATAAATTGATAAAATCAGTATCATTATTATATTGGTATGTTATAATAATGATTGTAAAATCATTAACCACACTAAACTTTTTACTCATAAAAAACAATAATGTGAATCTAACATTGTGCGGACTACCGTATCCTTGAAACAACATGTTTAATTTTACTTAAAAACCTTAAAAGGATTGTTATGATAGGAAATTTAATATATAATTTTAATATTTATAAAAATATTTTATGTTTAACTGATAAACCGTATTAATCATTCTATCCCATTACATAAAAACAAAATAATCACTCATGCGTAAGTGAAGACCACCGACTACAAGGATTGGTGTATTCTTTTTTTCACTACCTCCATCTTGGATCATTTAAATTTATATTTGATGAGAATATCTAAAATATATATACGTAATATATATCAATAATATAGTATTTCTGGATAAAATAAATAGTAATGATTTTTATAAGGTAATCCATTGATATTAGTAAATAACTCCCATGTAACGGAACTATAAAATTATAGATCATTATAAAAAAATTATAGTACCATTAATGATTTTTAAATGATTATATTTTGGAGAAAAGGGAATATTGAAACTGATTTTATGAACCTAGTTCAAAATGATCCAGATTATTAACACCTGATGTTGAAAAGTGACTGTAACAATATGATACATGTAAGGAATTTCTATTAATGAAGAGTTTAAATGGAAATTTATATGAATAATATTATGAAATATGTTATTAATATGTTTATCTTCATGATATTTGAGGTTGGATAAATTCTGTGCAATTCAATGGTAATTGTAAGAGACTTGGTAACTGAAAGTTCTTTATTTAAGTTATACACTTTGTTCTTGGTTATAATTTCCCTATCTTTACTACATTTTTCATTTTAAATGATGTAGTCTCATTATTTATAGGGAAAATATTGTTTTATCATAATACATTTCCATGAAAGATTTTATTTTCAATAATTGTTTTAAAAAAATGGAGGCCTTTTGAAAATAGTCTCCTAATTATGAATTTTACAATGATGAATACAAATTTTTTTCAAAATACTTTTTTTCATTATTTGGGTTATTTATATTAAAATGCTCTATCTCCAATAGATTTATTTTTAATATTTCACCAGATATTTTGTTTTATTATTTATTTATTTTTTGTGACCATGTTTTTGGTATAAAATGATATAATTTATTATATAATTTTATACCATTTCTATGTTTTATGATACAAAATTTATTTTCATGGGTTCTTTCTAAAAGGTAAATTATTTTCATTTTTTATTTTTTAGAAACCCATTATTTATCCATAAGTTATTTAATATATGATGATAATAGAATTTAAAAGAAACATTTATGTATTGATGATGATAGTAGGGATCATATATCTCCCACCATTTAATTAGTTTCATATTTTATCTTATTAGACAGTATGGTGTGGGTATAAAGAATTTATTCACATAGGTGTGGGAATAATGGGTTTTCCAACATATTTATGTGATGGAATAATGTGTATTTTGTAACACCCCAAGCTTATACGGTACGCTTCTCTTTGAATAATTCAATAACGTGTGTTGTACGCAACATCGAGTTCTAACACACACCACAACCGATCAAACTAGCTGTTATGAATAGTAATACCTAATTTTTGAAATTTTATAAATTTTATATCTCAAAATGGAATTCATTTTTGGATTAGGAGTATCTAATTTAGCCTAAGGTGAAATTTTGGTACTTTTCGGATAACTTTAATATTTTGATGAATAGTGAAAATTACTAAATTTTAATTAAAAACAACTTTTTTAGTCAAAATAATTAATAGTGATAAATTATGAATTTGAGTGGTTTTATAGTATATTTAGAATATATTTTTATCATTTAATACAATGTTGGTCATTGGACATAATTTCACAATTAAACCGAACATAAACAAGTATCAATATTTTGATAGTTATTATATCTTAAAAACATGCTTTTTGTTTTGTCAGGGGAAATTAATTTTAAATTATTTTCTGACACTTCTATGTTTTGAATTTGGAAAAATTGATTCCACATTTGGAATCAGGATTTTCAAATTGTGTAAATATTTAACTTTTATTTTTAGACATTTTGAATAATTACTTCGGTAAATATTTTATTTACCATGGTTAAAGGGTAAATCCGGAAAATAAGGGTTAAAAAAATATTATAATAATAAAAAATTACCCTAAAACATGTCCTAACCTTATTGGTTGATACATTTCAGACCATGTTCATCTTTGGGTCGATTTTGGGACCCCATGGTGCCACTTGTAAGTGATAGGGACACTTTATTTTAATTAAGTTAAAATGAATACAAAAAATGAAACAAGCATATATCGTTTAGAAAAACAATTTTTACATTGGGTTATATATGTTGGATTTTAAACTATAAATATTCATTAGAAAGATAACATAATTTAATACATAATGGTATTTTATTTATAATTTTTAGACATTAAATAAGTTAATTTATTTATGACACAATGGTGATGCAGTAATTACCAAAATAGTGAAAAATTAAAATTATTGATGTTGTAGATACACAAATAAATATAATATGAGACTTTTTATAAATTAAACTAATTTTATAGGTTAATATAAAATGTTAGGAATTATTTAATTAACTTTTTTCGAAGTAATAATTCTTTTATTATTTTTACAAAAATCAATTATAGAATAGTGTCAAAATTGACATAAAAGAGTTTTTAAAACAAATATTATATTATTAATTGATATTAAATTCCTAAAAATATAATGTTCGTCCAAGAGACTTATATCATGATATTATTATAATTAATGGACCACTTTGGGGTCTCTTGGATGTATATATTAAGTTTATTAACCATATAATATAAAAATACAAAGAGACATTGTAAAAGTGAAACTAATTAACTAAGAGTTAATACTTAATGATAAGGTTAATATAGTATCCCAAACCTGTCTAAATTATATTGGTTGAGTGGTTTTAGACCCATACCCACCTTAAACTTTAAATAATCTACTTTTGAGTCATTAGAAACCGAATATGAATTTATTATAAAATAATATTTCTAGCTTTTCCAAAGGTGCCCCTCACCCCTCTTATAAAAGGGCACTCCCCCTTCTCATTAACTCACACCTTCAAAGCATTTTAGTTTGTCCAAAATCTGCCCAAATACTCTCCAAACTTATCTCAATTCATCATAGAGGCCTTCCTTTATTCGGAAATCCAACCTAAGAGCCCTTTTGATCAAATTAAAATGAAGAACCCGAAGAAGAGGTAATGATTTCACCACCCTTTTTTCTAAGTTTCTTTCTTCCTCCACTTCTTCCTTATTTGTTATTACCATTATAAAATAATAACTCTGGTGTCTTATATATACTATGATGTTATTATAAATATGGTAAAACCATATTCATTATTCTATCCATCCTTTGAATAACATGTCACCATACGTGTGTACGTACGGCTTACCGTCTCCACGTCGTGGGGTAATTGTTATTCAATAAATTATTATTTGGATGGGAATAATAATGATGTGTAACTCATGTAAATAATAAATATAACATGATAATAATTATGTATATATGATATACCATCCAATTATATATTATTTTAATATCAAAAGAATGATATTGTCGCTCGTGCGTACGTACGGACTACCGTCTCCACGAACGCGAAGAGATTCATTCTCCATCGTATCCATTCAAGTATAATTCTCATTTGATGATTAATAATAGTATCTAAGGACTTGATATCATTCTTCATATGATTAAGATACATCCTATCCATGACAAACATAGCTTAAGTAACAAAACATATAAAAGAAAACGACTAAGTTAACACCCGAAACAACGATAATACTAAGATATTATTAACAAATCAATGTTAAAAGATCATATATGATATCATATTAATGTATATGATTCTTGTATAATTTAATAACAGTTATTTCACCATTATACAGGAGGTTAACCTACCCCAACCAAGGAAAAGTACAAGGTAAGGGTTTATTTCGCAATCTCTTCCTTATCCGAGGTTGTTTATACGTAATAATCTATTGAGATCTCTTTATCATCCACATCCATGTTTCTTAAAAATGTATTTCAAAACATTTTTTCTATTTAAAATAATATGGGTTAAAGTAATTTATACCCTTGTTTGACTTTTTATAAGAGTTTTATAAAGTAATCTTTCCGTCGTTTTCCAAACAAGGTGCCTTTTAACATTTTTGACAGAATTAAGGTAAGAATGTTTTTATTAACTTATACGGCGGGTGCGGCTATTTTCCGCTGTTATAAAATCGTCAAAGCTTCCCTTACAAGATTATAAGAATATTTTCAAAGAAAATGTTTTATTTTATAAATATATGACTCTTAAATGATTTCAAAATAGAAAGAGATATTTCTCTAAAAAGAGTTTTGATTTCATCTATGTCAACATCCTTTGATTGATTTTACGCTTATTTGAAGTTGATTTATTATGATACAAAAATTATATATTGTATTGAAGGTTTTGTGATATTTTTGACTGTGGATGTTCTATTTTTATACCATTCATGGTTTATGGTGAAAGTATTGACATTTCGTATGCTAGTTTTAATACGAATGTTTATGTTATGTTTAAACCTTTTCATATGGGAATGCATTGGACTTAATATGTGACGAGTGGAGCCCGCTATAGATACTCGATGCATCGGTAGGTCTCATGAGACAAACTAGTGTCTTGGCACAAGGACTTGGAAAAATCTTATTTGTAGTCTTGGCACGAGGCCTTCGCTATGTGGTTATGATAGTCTGGCATTATACATTCCATCATTATGAAAGTGGTTATTGATATTGCATGTGATTATTCGATTAGTAGAATATCCATGTGAATAAGTAAATGGAATTATTTCATTTTATTTTTGCCATACTATGTTGGAGTTCATGTTTAAAAGGCTTTTGTTTTAGTTATACACTGCCTTAAATGTTTATTCTTATTTATAAAAGTTTCTGCTATATTGTTATCCTTACTGGGAATTTGAGCTCACCCCTTTTCTATGTTTTATTTTTCCCAGGATGTGAAGAAGTAAATTATGAATGACCTGCAGGGATATTATGAGGGGATAATAGTGTGGACTATGGAGACAATATTTTATTGTAGTAGTTTTTCACTTTATTATGTAATGTAAAACTTTATGAATATATCTAGGGTTTCCAATGCTACTAAACCAATCGGTCTTTCGAGATTTGATCTTTCTTGTGATCATGCCAATGTTATGTAATAATGCACCGACTCTAGGTAACTAGGGTCGGGGCGTTACATATTTTCACATAGTCATAGGAATAATGGGTTTTATCATAATGTTTTTACTATTATTATGATTATGACACATTTACATGTTGTTTATTATGTTTTGAAATGTTTTTGAGATGACTTTTATTTCCATGGAATTCCATGTTTTTAGGATTATGCCTAATTTTTTAAGTATTCTGCACTTATATGTTATACACACCTGTTACATTATTATTGATACATGTTTTCATCCATATAGTATCTTATATGCTTCCTTGATTATCTTTTTATGATCTTACATTACTCTAAAATGTTTAAAGATTATCATATAAAGTCTTTTGGTCTTTTATTATGATATTTATGTCTTCCTCGTGTTCTTTATGTTATGATATTTTTTACCCTAACTGGCCATTTGAGCACACCATTTTATTATTTTTCCATTCCATAAGTTATAAATATGATTATTTCATGATACATTTCTAGAAAAGGCTATAGAAGAGCACAATTGTAGTGAAATGTTTTCAAGATTTATAAAAAAAGTTTTTATGTATCTAATCATCCAGACACTAATCATTTAGATCCTTAGGTTTTGTGACTATTTGTGATATTTATTTTTTAAATCTTGATTTTAGAATATTATTTACATATTTTTTATCATGGTTTTAATTAATTGGGACAAAGTCCCTTTTGTTAAATGAAAAAAAAAGAAAAATAAGGTGTAGTTGGATGGGATCAGACAAGAATTCCTACATTCATTATATGAAAATCCAAAAAATAAGAAATAAATTATACATTTTAGATCATAAACTAACTTATTACATAATATTTATACTAGTTTGATACATATTCCAAATTTCTATGATACCTAGTAATCATATTTTGTTTCAAGTATTAATAGCCTTTCTTGTGTCTAATTTTATTAGGAGGGACAATTTGAAGGCCTTCATCATCCACAAGAGCTTTATCCCCTTTATATATACCTTCTCTATAGATAGTATATTTTTTTGAGTCATATTACTTTTCATCATATTTTCCTTTGTATGCCAAATTTTTTTAACATTTGATTAATTCATTATAAATTATTAAGCTCTTTACATCTTCACACATGGAATTATCCTTGAAACCAATCCCAAAGAGGGGTATCCATCCATAGAAAAAAATATATTATTGGAGCATAATTAATGATTATTTTCAAGGAAACATACCATGACCAATTATATGAAAATAAATCACAAAAATCTATAAGTGGTGATTTTTTAGAAATCATGTTATATTAAATCATGAAGATTGATTGGAAATACCTGTATATAAAAAATGAGTTACAATAAACCCATTTATAGTAATTTTGATCCACTAATGTATTATATTCCCTAAATTTATGAGAAATAAGAAAATTAATTTAAGATAAACAATGAACACATATTGGCAATTATTGAAGTATATCCCAAGAGAGTAAGGTTTGTTTATTTTTCACTACATGAACAATTCATGTGGAGTTGTAGTAAATATATATATTCTTTCATCCATTTTAGATTATAATTTATAGTGCCCTAGTCAATGTGTTAATTTTCACTTCAAGAGAATTTCAGTGGATTTAACTTTCAAAAATGTTTCTGAGAGCATTTCCCTTGAGATCACTAAAGATTTCTCCACCACCATCATTCCCTAGATTCCCCCTTAATTCTCCATCTATGATCCAGTTAATCCAAAATTATAATATTTTTTCCAAACCATTATTATAGTTATTCATGGATGATTGATGTTGAGATTGATTCCTAACTTCATGGAGCCTGAGAGGTCCTCCAATGTGTTCTCAACATTCCCCTTATGCAGTTGATCAGCTTCATGTATCATAACCGCACATGTTGTATAATATTCCTCATTGAGATGGGTTATAAAAAATGATTCTATAATTATTTTATTTCTATATAATATAGAATGATTCTATATCCATTACATTTAAATGGATATAATGATGGGTGTAAATTCCATAATTTCCAGTAGTAAAGAACCTATCCTCCAAATTGACATCTTATAAATATGATTACTTGAAAAAATATTAAATAATCCCTATAATTCCCAATGAAAATTTAAATTTCATCTAAATATGATCCTTATATACATGGATTAATCTATACAATACATAAAAAAACATGTATAGAATCCATAGATATTCATTTTTCATTGGTTTTCATTATTCTAATGAATGTTATCTAGAGAATATAGAATCTTGAAGGTTTTATCCATCCATTTTTTAGATATAACCCCATTTCCAATTGGTATTTTACATCACTTTCCTAAACATTTAGTATATGTCACTAGACAAAGCTACAGATCAAGCTAGTTCTTATATCAACATCTCATAATATGGAATAAATTTGTACTCCTCGATGATATGCCTGATAATATGGGTAATCTATCCATGTTTGATTCTAAAGTAGTTCCAAAAGTTAAATTTTTTCATGGATATGAGTACATTAAATCCAGTCACTTATGGGGAATCCAATTGAGTTCTCACACAATAAGTTAGGATAAGAATAACTTAAGATATAATATCTTGAGTTCATTAATATATTGGAATAATATTTTTTCCAGGTCATCTAAATAATCGAGACAAATAAGTTAAGGTAAATAACTCTAAGTATTTAAACATGTCTATTTTTAAATAATCCAATTAATTTATATTTATCATTTAGTAACTTCCCCGTGAATTATGTTTGAAGTGAAACATTAAACCCCACAAAATTTTTTATTATCATAACTCCAAATTGAATTGGTTTACAATAATATTTCCATGGGATAGAAACTCATTCTATATCATGATTAAGTCCTATTAGGAAAAAATTAATGTTCCAATTAATACTCTCTAGAAGTTCATTTGACCATTTATATACCATAAATGTGTTGATATGTTTAGACACAATGGTATCTTAGATTCGACAAATTCTATTAGCCATAGAGAGGGGTCAACCTTTCTAGGTATTAATGTTCCCCTTGAAGTAGTATCCTATTTAATTAAATTATTGGACCTTAGGCCTCCCATAAAACATCAATACAAACAAATAAATAAAAAGAAGACAACCTTCTCTCATCCCAAGTTGATTCAAATTGAACATTTTTCTTATTATTGGAATGTTTTCCCAAAGATGATATGTGAATTCTCGCAATGAATGTTTTACCAGAGTCCTCATACTCCTTGAAGATTTCATGATAAACATTGATATTCTTTATTTCTATTTTGAAGAACACCATGATCTTGAGATGGATCCAAGATTCATCTTATAGAATGAATTTTCTTCACCTTCCCTTTTTTCACCATCTTGGGGATATATCTTCCCATGTAATCCATGTAAATACTAAAGATAATAGTTGGTAGAGGGTCCCATTACCACCCCCAACTAGAGAATTTGATTTAGCCATCAGATCCATTAAATAATTAAGATTTTAACAGAGGAGAATAATGTTTTTACCCATTTTATAATGGTTTCACAGAGTCTAGAACTCTTGAGAACCTTGATAACAAAATTCCAACTCATAGATATAAATAAATTTTTATAAATATATATAATTATATATAAATATACCTAAATACATATAAATATCTATAAATATATATAAATACACCTATATTTAAAAATAATTATATATAATTATATATACACACATACATATAAGTATAAATATATATACCTACGTAATATAAATAAATACATATAAATATAAATATAAATACATATAATTATATCTAAATGTACATAATAATTCATAAATATATAAAAATATATATAATCATAAATAAATTTAAATAAATATTTATTTTAAAAAATATAATCATGTATAATTATATAAATATATATATATACACTAACATAATATATATACTCACATATGAATATATATATATACAAATATATATAAACACATATAAATATCTATAAATATATATAAATATAAATAAATTTACATATATATATATAATTAAATAAAATTAAATATATACATATATTCACACAAAAATATACTTATATATATATATAAACATAAACACATATGAACACAAATAAATTTCTATAAACAAACACATACAAACACAAAATTCTTACCTGAATGGCCCGAAGGCCTTCTTTTTTTATTCATTTTTGATAACCCCCCTTTCAAGGGATGAGGGGGAACCCTTACAAGGCTCGTAGGCCCAAATATTAAATGACCCATAGGTATTTGGAAATAAGATACTATACTTGGAACTCCTCCTCCCAGCTTCTCCATCATGATATCAGCTCTCCACCTTTGCAAGGTTGTTTGGCTGGGCTTCCTATACAAACATAGGCTGGTCCCAATGGAAATGTCATACCCTCTCTTTCTGAAGAAATATGCTTAGCTTTTTCTCTCGTGAATACACCTGATCTGAATCCCCATCTAGAGTATGCTCCTTGTAGAGTCTGTCTGATCATTTAAGCACAATTTCAGGTGGCCCTAAAGGCCTTGAGGTGGCCCAAATGCCTTGAGGTGGCCCAAATGCCTTGAGGTGGGCCGAAGGCCTTGAGGTGGCCTGAAGGCCATGAGGTGGCCCAAAATCCTTAATGGACCTAAGGCCTTGGGTGTCCAGAGGGCCTTAAAGGACTCGAGGCCGAAACCAATGGCCCAAAAGCCAAAAAAGAAGAATAGTTCTGGCTGTTACAGTATTGAATAGTTTCTATTGCAGTACTTGTTACAGTACTGCTATAGTACCCAAAAATATGTCTCCGTCCATTTTTTAACTCGAGTCTCTTGGATGAACTTGCTGAGTTCTCACCAACTGAGTTGAAGATCTTGTGTACAAACACAGAGAGAAGAATTTGGATTACTAGATTTTAACAATGTATTATATCCAAATTCAAGTCTTTTCTTTCCCATGAGATAAGTATTATGGATTAACCAAGCCAATGCAATCCTTGGCACAAAAGGCACATCATAAAAATAAATCACAAAAATTAGGAAGGATGCTAAAATATTAACACCATAATATCAATATGAAATTAAATACATAGAGTAAATTCATACTCCAACCAAAAAGGATAAGAATACCCTTTTAAAAAAAGCATAAACACCATCAAAATATCAAAAATTTGGGTACCATAACTTAAAATTCAGTTTTTGATACCTTCCATATCAATTTTGACAAAATAAATGTAGTATATGATCCTCAAAGTAAAAAAAACATTATAGAGTAAACCATAAGATTCAATTTCACAAGTCACACATCCCAAATAGAAACCTGGATCAAAATTTATTGTATTTTTAAGCTGAAATTTGATTTTCAACTTCTCATAAAACAATGATATTTTTTTTATTTTTAGTTAATTTCAAATTTTTACCTATTATAATATTAGTTATTTTTACAAAATTAATTTAGGAGGTTTTTTATCAAAAATTTGACACTCAGATCCAAAGTTATGGCCATTTGATGTTCAAATCTAATTTTTAACTTCTCTTAGAACATTTTTTAAGTGTGGAAGTTTCGACCACTACTTTAATATATAAATTTGTACATGTGCGTGTGTTTATGTGTAAATATATATATATATAAATTATTATTAAATAATGATTAATAAA
Source organism: Viscum album (assembly GCA_963277665.1). Taxonomy (NCBI): domain Eukaryota; kingdom Viridiplantae; phylum Streptophyta; class Magnoliopsida; order Santalales; family Viscaceae; genus Viscum; species Viscum album. The sequence goes on from OY728120.1 coordinate 1,845,058,663, forward strand.
TAATAATAATTAATAATTAATTAATTAATAATCACTATATAATAGATAATAAATAAGTTATAATTTAAAATTTAATAAGATTTTAAATAATTAATAAATAATATTTATTATTAGTTAATAATTAATAACTAAATAAAATTTTGAATAATAAATAATTATAACTAAAAAATAACTACTATAAAATAATAAAAAAAATTAATTAACTATTAATGATTAATAATTTATGATTAATTAATAATTGAAAATTAACAATCACTAATTACTAATTATTATTTAGTAAATAATAGCTAATAATTAATAATTAATAATTACACATTGATAATTAATGAAACAATATTTTATTATATAATTAATAAATTATTATTATTAAATGATTAATAACAAAATAAATTAATGATTAAATTTTCATCACTTTTTAAAAAAATATGCTAAAATTAAATAAAAATTACAAAAAATGTTATTTAATTTTTAACAATGATTTTAACCTCTATTAAACAACACCAATAAATAATGGTGACTTTCTAATAAAGTTCATTGAATTAGCAGTGGTTTTCTAAAATCATTGCTAAAATAAAAAAATTAATATATTTAGTGGTGGTTTTCAAAACAATCACTAAAAACCGATAGTTAAATGATATCTTTCCTATAGTGAATATGTCTATACATTTATATACATATACAATAATACAATTTTCGCAATCAATAATCAAATATAGTAATAAATCAATTTTTGATAAAATATTAAAATAAAATTTATAATAACTAATAATGCCATATACTGGGAGGATCCATACATGTATGACATATTTTAAGCCTCGACTCATAATATATGATAACTTACCAATGCATCCTCAAAAGGAGAAAGATTTTGTACCTATATTTAATGAAATCACATATATATATATATATCCACATATATATCTAGATGTGTGCATATCTATTAAGATCCCTAATGAACCATACTATGGGAAAGTGAATCATGTATAATGAGTGATGAAACCTTACAGCCCATATAAAGTAAAATTGTGACTAGGTATAATGAGTCGAGGCATTAAAAGCCCATCCCAAAACCACCCACTTGTTTATTAACATGTGGGTACCTACTCTAGTAATTTATAACAATAGTATAAAATATTCAAATATATCATATGTTGGGAAATAAATATTTTCAATACTAAAGAAATAGATATTTGATTATATCAAATAAATAAAAATTCTCTAAATCTAGGTAGTGAAAATTATTATTATTAAGAAATAAACATGATCTAAAAATTTTTAGTCATGCTATATAATTTAGAAAATACTAATCTCTATAAAGAAGAGAATTATCTGATTTTTAAATAAATGTAATTCAAAATATTTAGATATTTCATCACAGTACCATACAAGAATAATGGAAACTATTACTAAAATATATACATGGAAAGGATGTACGTTACTCCCATAATAAAATACAATAATTTATTATTCAATTCTTTTGGTGTCATTCTAAATAAAATATATGTGTAAGACACACTCATTTCCCAAAACAACTAGGTAGATGCTTAACCAAGCACTAGACAAGGCCTAGATAATCGTTCTTGACAGTATAAGGGTAGGCCAAACAAGGCACTGACTAGGGTAAACTAGTAAGAGTACTTAAATGATTAAAGTCTAGGAATAATAAATCAATGATTATAACGTGACATAGATCATATTTTCATTGTTTTTTATGTAATTAAATGGTTTAACACCCACAAATTTCACCATTTAAGTGAAATTAATAGATATTTATTTTATATGTGTAAGTTTAGATATAATAAAAAATGACCTAAAATCGTGATTTTTATTGTTTTTGTTAATAATTTAGATTTTATTATCATTAAAAAAATTATTTCATGTGTATCTTGATTTTTAAGTAGTATTTTAAAAAATTAAGGAAAAGTTTGAAAGTAAGGGGATGAATTTCTAGATGATTGTTAAAGAATCTGATAAAGGACTGACATGTATGAATAATTTTGAATCATCTAACTATATGTAAAATTCACTCTATATTGTTTAAGGTTTTTTTAATTCATATAATCATATGTAAAATTCATTTGGAGTTATAGATTAATAATTTAGAAAATTAACAAGCTCCAAATATAAATTTTACTATGCTATATATATAAATTTTACCAAGTCATATAGGTAAGGGAAACAAGACTGTACAAATTCAAATGTAATAGTTTTCTAGAATCACAAAGGAAATACATAAGGGTTACACCACTGATGTGTTGGTATCATACACTAGAATGTGAACCTAACTCTAATAAAAATATTAATAGGTGGGCTACTATGAATTCTTTATAACTAGGACCAATGATCTACTAGATTTGTGCATGCTGGTGTTTTTTCATAGTTGAATAAAATCCTCCAAAATTTCCTCTCTTGTGTAATTATACTAGAAGTATTAATTCAATTCACCCAACATAAAACACCATTTTAATCCATTACATGATCTAGAAAAACAAAATACCACTCAAGTAAATCGAAATACATTCATTAGAAAGTCCATAAACTATGAAAGGATGTGACAGATTAACATGCTTCAGACAATGAGTCTAACATGCTTGGGAGAAACACTAATTCCTTATTTATATTCTACATATGATAACATAGTTTAAAATTTTAATAACAAGTACAATTTACAATCTCTCATAAATCCATAAATAATGATCCTCTTGATCTTCCCATCTTATTTACACTTCTATTTTTTCATCATGTCACACTTAGCACTAAAGGACCCACCCACTTAAATTGTAAGTTATAAGTAGTTAAAAAGTTTAAATATATCCACTAAAATCTTGATAAATATAAATTTACTATCATAGTTGGTATACAAAACTGGTATACCTTGTATCTCTGAACATCCATACCATCACCGCCTCATCATTACATGATTGAATGATGCAAATTTTTGGGGGATTTTGTCACACATAATCATTGTATTTCGTTATAATTTTAATTATTTATTAATTTTTGTTCCGTAACTTGAGTCCTAGGTGATTCATCTATGATGTTTTAGTTTCTTGGGTTATGTTTTAAGGTTCGCAGTTATCCCACATGGTTGGTACTAATCATGCTAAAAATTTAATGATAGACCGTAATTTTAAGTAGAATTATTTTTAATATTTGATGTATAGTTTGTCCAACTCTTCATCCCTACCAGGTGTCTCCTCGGTGTTTCTAGTGAGGTTATCCCAGTTAACATGTGTCTTAGTTAATTGTGAAGTCAAACTGTACGGTCTTCCTAGACTATTATAATTCAGATGTTTCCATTATTCCCTCACACTATTTAAATACATAATCATATCCCTTAAATATAATTCAAAATTCATTTCCAAAGGGTCCTCTACCCCTCTGTCATGACCCCCTCCCCACAAAGTGTACCCCTCCTGGGTCGGCAAAGTGACAAGGGAGATAATGACCCCCGAGTCCTGCCTCCAGTAGGCCTCGAGTTTGCGACTAGCACCGAGGGTATAGTAAACACACAAATGGGAGGTATTACCCTCTAAGAGAACACATGCGGAAGAGTGAGATAAGATAGACACCAACCAACTCCAACTCAAAACTGAAATATAAAAGAAACCCAAGTGCACATATGCAATTACATGCAAAAGTACTACAATTAGAAGGTGAAAAAATACAAGTACCCAAAAGAAAGTAAGACTACAGCAACCACAAACACGAACAGCTCCTGCAACCACAAGCTAGTAGTAACCAGACAGATCTACAACCTTCTCCAAGTGACCTGAAAAATAGTTTATATATACATAGGGTGAGTATAACAATATACTCAGTATGATCCTCCCTGAAGCCTCTCAATCAAAAGGTAAAGAAAGCATGCTAAAGAAGAGTGAACAACAAGTGAAACTAACTCATCACCTAAATAGGTATACTATGTTCCCAACCTCACCATGGATACTCTCACCAAGTAACGCGTACAATAATATATCATATATTAAAGAATATCAAGGTTACCCCACTAAAACTTCCCCAATGGTTTTCCGCTTTGCCCCAACGTCGCACGTCCTAAGCATCCCTCTCCAAAAAGGCTTTCTCGTAGACACCTGGGAGAAGCACCACAATAGGCACCTCATGTAACAAAACCACTACGTCCACACACCAAAGTTACCAGGTAGTTTCCAGGAGCCACCACAGCTCGCATAACTTGTATCATACGTCGATTATTATACCTCAAGCCATTTTAGCCCATACACTGAGTAAGTATCGTCAATCCATCACAACCTATACACGTTACACATATATTAGTCCGTAGAAAACTATATCTAGAATATATGTGTGTGAATAACCACAATCCATTCTAGCCCACTACACACATATATGGGGAAAACTAACCAATGTGCCTTCTAGCACAAGTAACTACCAAGAGAAGAGAGTTGGGCCAAAGGGGGCAGTCAGTCATCCATCCTCTAACCAGAATGTTGGGGAAAACACCCCCTAGGGCTCAAAATCCCCGGGTAGTCAGTCTCCCTTACTGATAGGGTGGATTAGTGTATAGAAACACAAAAAGTACAAGATATACTATATATCACAACCACACTATGGGCATAACCTAGTCTTAGATACAACTGCAGCTAATGTCTCTCAGACTCTGGGATGATACTTCTAAGACTAGGTATTCTATAAGCACACAACCATTTAAAGAGGTTTATTAGATTAATAGATTCCCTTTTTATCAGTTCCACTTCACATTAATTAATTCTTTAAATATTAATTAACTGTGAACAATTCCACATTAAATTTCATTAGAATCACACCCAAGTCCACTATTCCTTCAAAATTACAACCACATCATTATGTTCCAACAAACTCCAACCCCATGGGTTAACACCATTTATTCAATTATTCATTACAGAATTATTGTCCCACATTCCTAGGCATTCTAGGAAAAAACATTCTATGGTATTAAACACAAGAGGGCTCAACACAATGAGTAGATGTACCACCCGTCTAGTATTTTCCTCTTATAATAAGAGAATACACCCATCCTCCCATGATAAGCTAAACATGAAAATCACATGGCATACCTTGCGTGTCTTAGCCTCTTTCAGAATAAGGGTAAGTAAGACCAGCAGCCTTGAGTAGTGGGGAAAAGTAAAGAAGATAAACAACTAATAAGAATCAGAAATCATCCAAAAATCACATCCATCCCATTCCATCATCCCCGGTGTCCTCCCCAACATCCACATGCATAAACCGATGCATCTCACCACCCTAGGCGTCATCTGCTTCCAAAACCAAAAGTCTCCAAGCCTCCACATATCACATCAGCCATCCAGGCTCACATCATAGCACAAGCAGCAAGAAAACAAACATCACATCAATTGGGCTATTGTTCCTTTAAAAATCAAGAGGGTAACTCAGAACCCTTCAAGAAATTATCAAACAATCAGTTCTTTAATCCATCTTGAATTAATAGATTAATTATTCATAGGTTCCAAAATTCGGGAAACCTAATCAGTAAGTTATCACAAATAATTTAACATGCTTACTACACCAATTTGATTAACATAAAATTAAAACAATAAGAACCAGATTCATTTAAATGCCTCTTTATCCATATCCAATAGTTATCAATTAATTCTTGTTTATTTTCTTTACCAATTTTCATCAAGAATGAATAGCTAAATGAAGCAAGCATAGATATCACACTATCTAGAAAAAAGGGGCAATAACATACGACTGATATCAATTTATTTATCCAGTTCAAATATTCATTATGTCAATTCCATTGTGGTCCAGTGGTATAAAACATGATAACAATACATTTGAACATAAAATAAAACTGAAGCAATGAATCCCCTACCTTAAACAGTTCTTCATGTTCTTTATCCACCCAACGGGTCACGATCCTCCTCTCGCGTCAACTGCATCCACCCAAGGATGCCATGGTACGACCGCACCAACTGAAACCCAAGAAAAAATCCATTAGAAGCATGGATATTACATGATATAATAATGTAAAGGAGAAACATGAGAAGATGAACCCCCAAAGAACGATGATAAAACATACCTTATATCGAAGATTGATCGATACAGCTTGGTGGCAAAGACAGAGTGGAACCAATCCGAGGAGGAATGATTGATTGTGAAACTCCTATGAGAAGGATTGAAAGGTTCTTGAGTCTCATAGCTGAGAGAAAAGAGGAATAATTAGGGAGAAAGATATCTCGTCCCTTTAGAAGATTTCATGGAGCGGCAGTTTAAGATACCCTTGATATCCCATTAAAAGCGGATCGTATTAAACCACGCGGTTTGACCAAGTAAAAACATCTTTAGCCATAGGAATAATTAATATAGAATTTATGGCCTTTGAATCGGCCTTAGAGTCCTTAAAATAAGGCTTTAAATGTATTTTACATCAATGGAAATGTCCAAGGGGTGAAACTGTGGGAAGCTGGAAACACTGTTCACATACTCAAATTTTGGAAAAGGAAAATAGAGGATGTTGTTAGAACCTCACTGATCTAGAAACACTGTTCATGAACTCAATGTTTGGAAAAGGAAATAGAGGCTACTGTTAGAACCTCGTTGATCTGGAAAAATTGTTCATGAACTCGAAATTTGGAAAAGGAAATAGAGGTTGTTGTTAGAACCTCACTGTTCTGGAAACACTTTTCATAAACTCGAAATTTGGCAAAGGAAATAGAGGTTGTTGTTATAACCTCACTATTCTAGAAACATTGTTCATGAACTCGAAATTTGGAAAATGAAATAGATGTTGTTATTAGAACCTTACTATTCTGGAAACACTGTTCATGAACTTGAAATTTGGAAATGGAAATAGAGGTTGCTATTAGAACCTCACTATTCTAGAAACACTATTCATGAACTCGAAATTTGGAAAAAGAAATAGAGGTTACTGATAGAACTTTTCACTAATGGAACTATTCCTATAATTGGAAATTTGGAAAAGGAAAGAGAGGTTATTGTTAGAGGTTACCAATAGAATTGTTCACTGATGGAACTGTTCATAGAAGGTTACTGATTACACTATTCACCTAAGCTAACTAATGCGCTATTCACAATAGGTTACCATTGCACTGTTCACAACTATCTACCATTGGAACTGTTCACCGAACTAGAAAATTGGAAAAGTGTTGGGGATACCTCCCGAAACACCTCTAACACCATATTTTCACAAATAAATAGGCCGAAGAGGTCTGAGCCATTACATCAGATACCTCTCAAAAAATTCTCATCCTGAAGAATTCAAAACCCACCAATAGTGAAAATGAAATGGGATCTAAACAACCACCCATCGAGATACCTCTCAAAAGAGATCGAGCCACAAAAACAAAAAAGGGAGCCATCTCATAAACATTAAAGGTTCATAACCACATAAGCTACATTAATACATGATAACAGTTAAACATCAAACTACTCTAGGTACAGAGCAGGTATCTGTGACTCATGTTCCCAGGTAATCTCCTACATGCCACCGTGTCACCATAATACATGAACCAAGTGAATAGAACGCCCACGCAACACCTTCTCCTTGTGGTCTTAGATCTTCACAGGTCGCTCCTCAAAGGTTGCATCATCATCAACATCGATCTCTTCCCAATTGATGATGTGAGAGTCATCAGGAAGATAATTACAGAACTATGATACATGGAAAACATCATGTATCCAACTCATCTACGGGGGAAGTGCTACTCGATACGCCATAGCTCCAACACAAGCTAACACCTTGAAAGGCCCAACAAAATAGGGAGAAAGCTTACTTCCAAGACCAAACCTTTACTTCCCACGGCAGGGAGTCTCCTTTAGAAACACATGATCCCCAACATTAAACTCTAAGGGTCTCCTTCTTTGATCAACATTTGATTTCTGACAATCTTGCACTATCTTCATCCTGTCACGAATCACCTAAACCATCTCTGTTGTATTCTACACTAGTTCTGGTCCGAGAATTGCTGACTCTCCGACCCCAGTCCAACACAACGGAGAACGGAAAGGCCGACCATAAAAGTCTTCAAATGGTTCCATACTGATGGTGGAGTGAAAACTATTATTGTAACCGAACTTTACCATGGGTAAGTGCCTCATCCATGAACCTCCAAAATCAAGAACACAAGAGCGTAACATGTCTTCAATAGTCTGGATAGTTCGCTCTCTCTGACCATCTGTTTGGGGATGAAAAGTAGTGTTAAGTCATAGCTGAGAACCAAAATCATGTTGGAGACCTCTCCACACCCTGGAAGTAAAAGGAGGATCTCAATCATAAATTATCATCCTTGGGACTCCATCAAGTCTCACCACCTCCTCTAGATACTTCCTCGACAAAACTTCCACTGAGCTCAACTCCTAGATCACTATGAAGTGGGCCGATTTTTTTAAATGATCCAATACCACCCCAATAGCATCATATACTCCCTGATCACGAGGTAAACCAGTAACAAAGTCCATTGATATGTCCTCCCACTTCCACTGAGGAATCTCCAATGACGGTAGAAGACCACTAGGAACACGGTGTTCGACCTTCACCTTCTGGCATACCAAACATCGAGACACAAACTCTGCTACTGCACGCATTATCCCAGGCCACTAAAACTGCCTCCTCAAGGCTCGATAGAACTTTTTAATGCCAGGATGCACCGCTAAAGGAGAAATATGGAACTCTAGGAGAACCATATCGCACATCGTCAAAGGAACAAAAATCCTTCTATGATACAACACTCAGTGTTGTTCATCCTCAGTCCATCCATCAGGGGCCTCACCACAAACAACTCATTCTCTCTAGACCACCATCTCAAGATCTCCCAACTGGGACTCTTCCACCTTTTGCACTAGGGATGATTGTACCATCATCTAGAAAAGACAACCTCTGCACATGTAATGCTGAAATTTCTTCCATTACTCTCTAGGAATCACCAGATTCACGCACAGCATCACTACGTGACTTTCAACTCAACGCATCAGCTACAAAATTCCCCTTTCTAGTTGTATATGATATCTCAAAGTCATATTCCTATAAGAACTCCATACACTGACGATGTCATAAGTTCAGGTCACGCAGGGAGAAAACATACATCAAACTCTTATGATTAGTGAAAAACAAAAAGTGCTCACTAGTGAGGTAATGTCTCCACAACTTCAGAGCAAACACCACAGTTGCCAACTCAAGATCATGGGTGGCATAGTTACATTCATGGGGACATAACTTCCAGGACCCATAAGAAACAACTGACCTATGCTGCATGAGAACACAGCCCAACCCCAGATGCGAAGCGTCGCAGAAATCATCAAACTGAACACCCTCAACTTGAAGAATAAGAACTGGAGAACTTACTAACTTCTCCTTTAGATACTCGAAAGCTACCTGACATTGATCAGTCCATATGAATTCCTAATCCTTCTTGGTCAGAGCTATCAGAGGATTCACAACTCGTGAGAAATTGGCTACGAACCTTCTGTAGTAGCCTGGGAGACCAAGGAAACTTCACACCTCTGACACTGTCTTGGGGGATTCCCAAGACACAACTGCTTATATCTTTGATGGATAAATAGATACTCCCCATTGGGAAAAAACATTCCCCAATAAACGTACTTCTCGAGCCCAAAACTCACACTTTGAAAACTTCCCAAATAGCTGATGTTGACGAAGAACTCCAAAAATAGCTTGTAGATGCTCTGCATGCTCCTCCTCGGATGTGAAGTACACAAGGATGACATCAATGAAAACTACCATGAACTTGTCCAGTAACTCAAGGAACACAACATTCATCAACCCCATGAATATATTTGGAGCATTCGTCATGCCAAACAGCATTACAACGAACTCATAATGCTCATGATGACAACGGAAAGCAGTATTCGGGATATCCTCATCCTTCACACGCATCTAATGATATCCTGACCACAAGTAAATCATTGAGAACCTACTTGAACCCTTCAGTTGATTGAATAAACCATCAATTCATGGAAGAGGATATCAATTCATTACTGTCACTTTGTTTAAGCAATGATAATCCACACAAAACCGCAAACTGTCATCATCCATCTTCACGAACAAAATTGGTGCACCCCACGGCGACACACATGGATGAACAAAACCACACTAAAATACACCATCAAGCTATATATTTATCTCTCATAACTCAGAAGGGGTCATACTATGTGGATACATAGAGATAAGAGATGCTCCTGGTTATAGCTCAATCCCAAACTCGGTCTCTCGTCAAGGGGGTAATGCTACAGCCTCTTCTAGAAAGACATCATGGTACTCTTCTACAACCCTATGAAACGCAAACTGTTGAAACTCTAAAGAACTCAGCATCATCTTAGCCATCATGGATGATAAGGATGGAACATGCATATAACCCATCTAAGGATCTCGCTCGCCAACAAACACCATTGGCTCTTCATCTGCACCAATGAAAATGACCTTCTTTCTGAAGCAATTCATGATAGCCTCCACCGAATACAACCAATCCATGTCGAGTATAACATCATATGGTTTTATTCATAAACATAAGAAATATCCCCAAGAGCGGTGTTTCCCCAACACTATCTCACAGTCTCTACATACTTCAAACAAGTCAGCTCGACCTCCAACTGGCGTAGTCAATTCTAAGGGAACTGGAAGACTCTCTACCTCAAGTCCCAAAGCATGGAAAAGGGTAAGTGATATGAAGGATTGTGTCGCTCCTGAAATCAACAAGGCATACACCAAGGTAGAAAACAAGAAAAGGGTACCTCGAATGACATCTGGCTTGCCTGGAGCTAGCAACGCTAGAGCATGAAGCTGAGCCTGACCTCCTCCATGGCCTCTCTGACCCTAATGAAGACCACCACCACGGCCGCGATCTACTCTCTAAGGACATGTAGCATCACGGGGTTGTCCTATACCTTCCCCATTTACCCTCTGCTGATCTAAAGCTGGTGCAACCGGCTGCTACTGCCTCTACTGGAACTACCTCAATGGAGGAACCTGGAGTGTAGCACCTGGTGCATGATGACCGCTCTAAAAGGTTGGGCACTCCCTATGCTGATGACCAAGACCACCATAAAAAAACAAGCACCTGATCCCTTGGCATAGGATTGAGAGTTGCTACCTCTACAGAAACGAGATCTGAAGGGCTGGGACCTACCCCCGGCTGAACGGAAACTCTTCTTCCCTGAAAACCAGGAATCCCGAACAACAACTCTGCTTCGTGAGGAATCATTTTGATTCCCCTATCGTTATGATCTTGTCCTGGTGAAAGTCCTCTCGACAACCTTTTCCCTCTCCATCACCTCAAGATAGGTTTTCAGCATAAATGGGGTGACCTGGCACTCGATCTTTGGACGCAAAGCCTTCTCGAAATGCCTCACCCTAGCCTCCTCATCTAGTAATAGGTTCAAAGCATATCGTAAAAGGTTCCTAAAATGGATTCCAAAATCTCGAACACTAAAGATCCCCTATAAAAGGGTAAGAAGCTCTTGAAAACTAGACGCCTTCGCAGTCGAAGAAAGAAAATTGACTCTAAACCTATCTCAGAACTCCTCCCATTAGATCGCTGACTCCTCACGATCCCTGAGGAACAAGAACCTCCACTGCCTCACTGCTCCACACAGCATCATCACACCCAAGGACACCATGTACTCCTTCCGAGCACAGATTGAACTGAATCCTATCTCGACCTCCTCTAACTAGTCTTCTGTGACTGAATCTGAAATGAAGCCCTCATACTTCTACAAACTCTGGCACTAAAACTCTTGGAGTGTCTTCCTCCAAGTGTCGTCACCATCAATCTCTACCTTGCGGCGATCTGCTGGAACAGCCTGCTGGAAATTTTCTGCGCAAAACTGATGAAGAAGTCTACCTAGATCCATACCTATAAAATAAAAAACTGTTAGAGCTCCTAATCCTGGAATATGGAATACTCAACACTAATTAACTAATTTTTTTCTTTCATTTATTTTATGTTAAACTATCCCATGGTCTACCCATTCAAACACTGACATAAATAAGAATGATGCATGACCCCTACCTAGGTCTCTACCCTACAACTAGTATCACCTCGTTCAGTATCCATTATAAACTTAAAGGTCCATACATCAGATCATAGGGGGCCATAAATTCCTATGTGTCATCCAGTCTCCAGTGTTTACATCACTTTCTAAAGATGAATGACACAGTTTCCCTACAAACCCATGCGACCTCACTTGTTCCTAACTCCAAACATCATTCTATCCCTCAACCTGACCTCTAATACAAGTCTGTCATGACCCCTTCCCCACAAAGTGTACCCCTCCTGGGTCGGCAATGTGTGAAGGGAGATAATGACCCCTGATTCCCACCTCCAGTAGGCCCTGGGTTGAAGACTAGCACCGAGGGTATAGTAAACACACAAATGGGAGGTATTGCCCTCTAAGAGGACACATGAAGAAGAGAGAGATAAGATAGACTCCAACTAACTCTAACTCATAACTAAATTATAAAATAAACCCTAGTGCACATATGTAATTCCATTCTAAAGTACTAAAACTGAAAGGGGAAAAACTGCAAGTAACCAAAATAAAGTAAGACAGCAGCAACCACAAACCCGAACAGATCTTGCAACCAGAAGCTAGTAGTAACGATCCTGATCTCCAACCTACTCCAAGTGACCTGAAAACAGTTTATATATACATAGGGTTAGTATAACAGTATACTCAGTAGGATCCTCCCTGAAGCCTCTCGTGGAAAAGGTAAATAAAGCATGCTAATGCACAGTGAACAACAAGTGAAACTAACCCATCACCTAAACAGGTATACTAAGTTCCCAACCTCACTATGGATACTCTCACCAAGTAATTCATACAAGAATATATGATATAATAAAGAATATAAAGGGTACCCCACTACTACTTCCCCACTGGTTTGCTACTTTACCCCAATGTCACACATCCAAAGAATATCCCTCCAAAATGGTTTGCCTGTAGACACCTGGGCAAAGCACCACAATATGAACCTCATGCTACAAAACCACCACATCCACACACCAACTAACCAGGTAGTTTCTGGGAGCCACCACATCTTTCATAACGTGTATCATACGTCATGTATTATACCACAATCCATTACAGCCCATACACTGAGTAAGGATCCTCAAACCATCACAGCCTATACATGTTAAACCTATAGTAGTCCATAGAAAAATATATCCATAATATATGTGTGTGAATAACCACAAGCCATTACAACCCTCTACACACATATATGGGGAAAACTAACCAATGTGCCTACTAGCACAAGTAACTACCAAGAGAAGAGAGCAGGGCCAATGGAGGTAGTCAACTATCCATCCTCCCACCGGAAAGTTGGGGAAAACACCCCCCCCCCCCAGGGCTCAGAATCCCCGGGGTGTCGGTTTACCTTACTGATAGGGTGGAGTACCATATAGAAACACAGAAAGTACAATATATAATATATATCACAACCACACTATGGGCATGACCTAGTCTTAGACACAACTGTAGCTAACGTCTCTTAGAATTCGGGCTGCAACTTCTAAGATTAGGTATTCTATAAGCACACAACCATTTAAAGAGATTTATTGTATTACTTCATTCCCTTTTTATTAGTTCCAATTTATGTTAATTAATTATTTAAACACTAATTAACCATGAACAATTCCACATTAAATTTCATAATCATCACACCCAAGTCCACTATTCCTTAAAAATTACAACCTCATCATTATGTTCCATCAAACTCCAACCCCATGTGTTTACACCATTTATTCAATTATTCATTACATTATTACTTTCCCACATTCTTAGGTATTCTTGAAAAAAAACATTCTATGATATTAAACACAAGGGGGGTCAACACGGTGAGTAGATGTACCACCCATAGAGTCTTTTCCGCTTATAGTAAGAGAATACACCCATCCTCCCTTGATAAGATAAACTTAGAAAGCACGTGACATACCTCACGTGTCTTCGACTCTTTCGGAAGAAGGGTAAGTAAGACCAACTGCCTTGAGCAGTGGGGAAAAGTAAAGTCGATAAACAACCAATAATAATCAGTAATCATCCAACAATAACATCCATCCCATTCCATAATCTCTGGTGTCCTCCCCGACACCCACATGCATAAACCGATGCATCTCACCACCCTAGGCGTCATCTGCTGCCACAACCAAAAGTCTCCATGCCCCCAAATATCACAACAGCCATCCAAGCTCACATCACAGTACAATTAGAAAGAAAACAAACATCACATAAATTGGGATATTGGCCCTTTAAAAATCAAGAGGGTAACTCAAAACCCTTTAAGAAATTATCAAACAATCAGTTATTTAATCCATCTTGAATTAAAATATTTATTATTCATAGGTTCCAAAATTTAGGAAACCTACTCAGTAAGCTATAATAAATAATTAAACATTCTTAATGCACCAATTTGATTTACATAAAATTAAAACAAGAAGAACCAGATTCATTTACATGCCTCTTTATCCATAGACAACAGTTATCAATTAATTCTGGTTTATGTTCTTTACCAATTTTCATCAAGAACGAACAGCTAAATGAAGAAAGCATGGATATCACACTTTCTAGAAAACAAGGGGCAATAACATACGACCGATATCAATTTATTTATACGGTCTAAATATTTATTATGTTAATTACATTGTGGTCCAGTGGGTAAAACATGATAATAATACAGTTACATGTAAAAGAAAAGAGAAACAATGAATCCCATACCTCAAATAGTTCTTGACTTTCTTTATCCACCCAACGGGTCATGATCCTCCTCTCGCGTCAACTGCATCCACCAAAGGATGCCATGGTATGACCGCACCAACCGAAACCCAAGAAAAACACTATTATAATCATGGAGATTACATGATATAATAATGTAAAGAAGAAACATGAGAAGATGAACCCCAAAATAATGATGATAAAACATACCTTATGTCGAAGATTGACTGATACAGCTTGGTGGCATCAAGACAGAGTGGAACCAATCTGAGGAGGAATGATTGATTATGCAACTCCTATGAGAAATATTGAAAGGTTCTAGAGTCTCATAGCTGAGATAAAAGAGGAATAATTAGGGAGGAAGATATCTCGTACCTTTAGAAGATTTTATGGAGCATTTTTTTAATATACTCTTGAGATCCCATTAAAAGAGGGTCACATTAAATGGTGTGGTTTGACCAAGTAAAAACATCTCGAGCCTTAGGAATAATTAATATAGGATTTATGGCCTTTAAATCGGCCTTAGAGTCCTTAAAATAAGGCTTTAAATGTATTTTATGTCAAAGGAAACATCCATGGTGTGAACTCTGGGAAGTTGGAAACACTGTTCACATACGCAAAATTTGGAAAAGGAAAATAGAGGCTGCTGTTAGAACCTCACTGATATGGAAACACTGTTCATGAACTCAAAATTTGGAAAATGAAATAGGGGCTTCTGTTAGAACCTCACTGATCTAGAAACACTGTTCATGAACTCAATTTTTGAAAAAGGAAATAGTGGTTGTTGTGAGAACCTCAGTGTTTTGGAAACACTGTTCATGAACTCGAAATTTGGCAAAGGAAATAGAGGTTTCTGTTAGAACCTCACTATTCTGGAAACACTGTTCATCAACTCGAGATTTGGAAAAGGAAATAGAGGTTTCTGTTAGAACCTCACTTTTCTAGAAACACTATTCCTGAACTCGAAATTTGGCAAAGGAAATAGAGGTTGTTGTTAGAACCTCACTATTCTGGAAACACTATTCATGAACTCAAAATTTGGAAAAGGAAATAGTGGTTACTGATAGAACTGTTCACTGATATAACTGTTCACAGAATTGGAAATTTGGCATTGGAAAGAGAGGTTACTGTTAGAGGTTATCGATAGAATTGTTCATTGATGGAACTGTTCATAGAAGATTACCGATGACACTATTCACCAAAGGTCACTGATGCACTGTTCACAGAAGGTTACTTTTGCACTATCCACAACAATCTACCATTGGAACTGTTCACCAAACTGGAAAATTGGAAAAGTGTTGGGGATACCTCCAAGAACACCTCAAACACCATATTTTCACAAATAAATGGACTGAAGATGTAACACCCGAGACTTTTATGAGAAATATTTTTTTATGTTATATAAATCATCAACGGAATCTTTCACTACACACAACACTAGCTTGGTTTGCTTTACATGCAACTGCGGCCTTCCTTGATAGCTTGCGTCGTACGCAATACCGAGTTTCACTAAACAATGATATGCTATTAAAATATTATTAAAACTAGCTATTATGAATAGTAATAACCACTTTTTGAAATTTTGTAAATTTTATTTTTCAAAATGGACTTCATTTTTGGATTCGTAATATCTAAATTAGCTTAGGGTGAAATTTTGGTACTTTTCGAATAACTTTCATATTCTGATGAATAGTGAAAATTATTAAATTTTAATTAAAAACAACTTTTTTAATCGAAATAATTAATAGTGATAAATTATTAATTTGAGTGGTTTTAAAGCATATTTATAATATATTTTTTCAATTTAATACAATGTTGTTCATTGTATGTAATTTCACATTTAAACCAGACATAAACAAGTGTCAATCTTTTGATAGTTATTAACTCTTAAAAACACGCTATTTGTCTTGACGACGGGAATTAATTTTTAAATTAGTTAATGTAACTGATATGTTTTGAATTTGGTAAAATAAACATCATTTTTGAATTCATAATATCAAATATATCTTAGGCCTAATTTTTGGTATTTTTCTGTAAACTTTTATTTTTTGATGAATAGTGAAACCACTAAGTGGTAGTTAAAAAACTGAATTTTTTCATAAAACATAATTTTACCACTTCTGTGAGTGGAATTTCGAAAATCTGAGAGACACGATTAATATAAAGGACTAAAATTTGGATCAATGAGATGAAAATATATTTTTGGTGAATAGTAACTTTTTACTTTTTTTACCACGGTTAAAAGTAAATAGGGTAGTTAAGGGTAAAAATGATATTATTATTACCCTAACACATTTCCTAATTCTATTGGAAAGTTTGATTCGACCAAAAACAACCTTAGAAATAAAATATGACCATTTAGGATCACTTGGATTAGATTAGGACATTTACTATCAATTTATTTAAAGAAGGGTTAAAATAGTTAAAATCAATGTTTAATAACTAAAGAATTTTTAATATAGGGTTATACATAAGATAAATTTGACTATAAATATTCATTAGAAAGATAAAAAGCTTTCCTACATAATGGTATTTTATTTTTAGTTTTTAGACTTAAAATAGCTTAATTTATTTATGATACAATGATGATGCAGTAATTATCTTATTAATGAAATATTGACATAATTGATGTTATAAATACCCAAATAAATATAATTTGAGACTTTTTATGAATTAAAATAATTTTATATGTTAATATGACATGTTATTATTTATTTAATTAAATATTTTCGAACTAATCATTCTGTTATGATTTTCAAAAAAATCAATTACCAAATAGTGTCAAAATTGACATAAAATAGTTTTTAAAAACAATACTATATTATTAATTGTTATTTTATTCCTAAAAATCTACGGTTCGTCCAAATGAATTATATAAGGTTATATATTTTAATAATAAACAACTTGGGGTTCGTTTGGCTTGATATAGTAAGTTTATTAACCTTATAGTGTAAGAAAACAAGAAGACACGGTAAAAGTTAAATTATCTAACTTAAAGTTAAATCTAAATGATAAGGTTAAAATTGATACCTAAACTTTTCTAAATTCTATTGGATGAGAGGATTTCGAACCATACCCACCTTATATTCAAAATATATCAATTTTGAGCTATTAAAAACCGAATTTGACTTTATAATAAAATAATATTTTTAGTTATTCCAAAGGTGCCCCTCTCCTCCCTTATAAAAGGGCACCTCCTCCCTCTCTTCCTCACACCACATTGAGCCTTCAAGCTCGTCCAACCCCTGACAATATCTCCTCTCCACTTCCCTAGAAACATACTAGAGGTCATGGTCTTCTTAAAAGACCAATTTTAGTGCCCTTATAGGAGGTCTCAAAGAGGCGCTTCAAAGAAGAGATAATGCCTGTTACCGATTCTTTCATCGTTATTTCTTCTTCCACTTATTCTTCTTTAGTTGTTTCATTATGAAGTAATAACATAAATATCACTCATATACTGATATGTTATTATAATTATGAAACAACCCTCTTTCACCATCTATCCATCCTACGGAAAACGAAATCACCGCGCGTGCGTACGTACGAAATACCCTCTCCACACCGTGGTGTAATCTATTTTCCACCACCACCTTACTCGGATGGGTATAATGGTGTAAATAATAACTATATATGATTATTGTAAAGTGATATTGATTCTGAAATATTATACATACACTCCAATACAATTCCACGATCATGGGAACGATATCATCACTCCTGCGTACGTACGGAATACTGTCTCCATGATGTGATGCGACTCGTTATACATGATCTTCATTGCATAATGATTATATAAATGAATTGAGTGAATTAATATGATATATATTACACTAATACCATTCTGGAAATGATGTATCTATAACCTAAAAAAAATAAGAATTTATTCGACAAAACGCGCATAAGAACAAAAAGTAATAAACACCTGAATAACAAGTAGTTCTGAAATATTACTAATAAGAAGCTAAAAATATGACCATATATGATATCATAAAAATAATTATAATTCTGTAATAATTCAATAACATTATTTAAATCATTATACAGGAGGATCGGACACGTACAAAGCATATCGGACCTAAGGTAAGGGAAAATATCACAATCTCATTTTTATCCGAGATTGTTTATACTTTGGTATTTAATGTGGTGTATTTTATCATCCACATCCATGTTTCCTCAATATGTAATATTATTTATATCCTCCTACAATTGTTTAAATCCAATTTTACCCTTCGGTGAGTTTTTTGTCGTTTTTCATATGAGGTACTTTTTTGACTTTTCTGACAAAAGTACAAGAAGAATGTTTTTTTAAACATATACGGCATGAATGGATTTTTAAAACATTATTTCCAAGAAGATTCCTTTACAATTATTCATGTTTATTTTTAATAAAATTCTTTTAGTTTAAAATTGTATGACATTTTAAGAAAGGAAAAATGTTTTTAAAGTAGAAAGGATATATTCCTCAATAATGGAGTTCAAGTGTTTTATCAAAATTATTTTCCATCTAAGATAATTTAGGGTTATGTTTCTGTCCCTATTTTTACATTGATTTGATTATGTTATGATGGAATTATTTTTATGATTTCCTTTTATCTTATATGGATTATGTTATGATGGCATGATGTTTAAGATTCCCATTTTTATTACATGGGTTATGCAATGATGTATGATTTTTGATTTTATGGCACACATAATAATGGTATCATTATGAGATGGGTGGGACCTATATCTCCCTCCAATGCATTGGGTAAAGATTTTATACCTCATGAGATAGACATGGCTGGAACGGCAGGTTAAATCGGTTCAGTGAAACAGGACTGAAACGAGGAGTGAACTCGGTTCAGAAATGGACTTTGTCCACTAAGATAGTCTTGTCAATGAGTCTTGACTAATAAGAAATGATTCTTTATGATTATGTGTGTATTCCACAATGTTTCATGTTTTATGTTATGATTATTGGGATTAAATTTCACTACTATGATTTATCCCATGTTATGAAATTATGATCTCTTTTGGAGGTTAGGATTTCCAAAAGTTATGTTCTTATGTATCTGATGTGATTGATATTTCTTTTGTTTACCCTTACTGAGCATTTGATCTCACCCTTTTGTATTTTTTATTTCCCCAGGTCAGGAAGAAGGTTATTAAGTATGATATTCCAAAAGGGCCTCTAGATATGATGAAATAAACGGGTGGCAAAGTAGATGCTCTATGAACCAGTTGTTTATCTTTCCCAGTTTCTAAAGACTCTATACCTATACGGTCCTTTCCTGGTTTTGTTATATGTTGTAATAAGTATGCTTCAATTTTTAAGCAATAACAATGTATGTAAATTATGGGTCGTTATAGAACAGGTCCAGACCATTACACCCTAAATCTAGATCCAATTTATAATAATTTATTGTTATTTATTCATGATTTAATTCTAGATCATCATGGAAAGTCATATTTTTATTCTTACTTCTCAATAATTTGTTCTTTTTTTCTTATCTCCTTATGGTATTCTATCTTTATAAATGTATAGAGTGATGTTCTAATATTTTTTAATGATTATTAATTTCTGGGGTATTTAGGTTGTCTTATAAGTTGTATTCACCTATATTCAATGATCTATACTATTCACCTTGGATCTGAGGTAGGTTTCCACTTATATTAGCCTTTAAATTTATGAATCGTGATTGGTTGAACTTCTAAAATATTTTTTTGGGGATTTCATGACATTATTAATTGTGATTTTTGGGATTTGAGAAAAAATTATGGATTTATGTTGATTTAATTTTAATGTGAACTTTTTTACCTTTTTTAATGCTTGATGGTTTGTTTCACATGGCCTCTCGCACCAAGTGTCTCATAAATTTCATTAATATCCTATAAAAATTGATTCTGATATTTCAAATGGTTAAATAATTCTTTTAGTGGATTTTTAAGATTATTTTTTATTTAAAAGGTCTTCTTCATTCATTTAAAGATAGTTCTTATAACATGGTTTTTATTGATTGGTTATGATCCATGTTAGGAACTTTGGAAAAGGATATTTATTTATGAAAACGACATTGAAATATTCCCCTAGTATGGATTTTATGTATTTAGTATTTTTTGGGTAAGGATTTATTTCTATGGGGCTACTCAGGGGTGAGGCATTGATTATGATTTTGACTTTGTTTTCTGGAGTAGTTATGTGTACTTATATCGATTTTGTAATTTTTTATTATTGAAAAACCTCACCTACATTTTATATACATCATTGGAACCATGAGTAGCTAGTGAAACATTCGAGAACAAATTCTACACTTGTTTATTGTAATTATGTAGCCAGTGGAACCTATAATGGATATAGCCTACATTGGGAGTTTCCTCCCTAATTTTTCCAAGTAGGGTATGATCAAGATTTAGGGTGGTTGGATTTCATCAATAATACAAACAAGATGGAATATGTTGAGTATAATATATACTTTACCCTAAAATCCTATGTACTCCCATAATTGTTTATACTTGGTTGTTTAAGTTTGTTATGTTACTTTCATTACAGAGATAGTTCTTGACACCCACTAAATAAGCATCATATATTTTTGGATTTAAGAAATACATAAAATGGATAAATTATTTTATCCAAACTAAATAATGGGAGAATTATAATGGCTTCATGGATATCAGGCGGCTATATCATGCATATCATGTGACCCCCATGAAGACACACGATTGAATGATCTTGGTAATATCACATGAAAAAGTAATTCACATCATGTAATCTATATGATATCACAAAAATACCCTCCAATAGTATTTCGTGATCATGTGAAGGTTGTGAGATGAGTTATAATGTTCATGCAACATGTAAACTGACAAACACTTGACAATCACCCAAATCCCCTTATTAACTAAAAGCTTAAAAAGGGAGATTCATCAAGTGAAAGGAAGACATGGTGTTATTCAGGAGAAGTTTGGATGTGATCTAAATGATCAAACCATTGATAATGTGAAAGACTCATAGACATGTTAGATTTATCATGTGAAGGCTACTGGGCATGTCACCTCTTTCATACGAAGGATCTTAGACATGTCCATTTGATCATGTGACTCCATGATAGACAATCGATGGGTGGGAACCACATGGCTCATAAAATAAATGATAACAAAATTTATTCCATTATAATAAGGATGGTCACACAACTTTTCATATGAATACCCTCTGATGAGAAAACTTGATCTCACGACGGGTCCCAAACAAGTCTATATCAATCACACAAAAACCACTTCGACATGCATTATAATCATATTAAGACTCTCTGACATGTTAGCCTAATCTTGTGAAGTCATTTTGACATGTAAATTTTATTATTTGATATCCCTTTGACGATCCATGGGTCTAATAAATATGGTGATGATGGAGTGATCTCATGGTCACTTCTTATCAACAAACACAAAGATGATTCCATGGATGACTCGCAGTAGGTTCAGGAAAAATTCATGATGCACCACTAACTCAAGTCCATATAATCAATATATGTTTTATTCAAGTCATTGTATAACTGGTGTGGGGAGGCCTATAAATTTCACTCCCTCGAAACAAAGAAAACACAAAAATAGGAGCACAGAGGAGAGAATAGGCTTATAGTAGAAGAAAATAATGAAATTTCAAGGGTATTACACTAGGTAAACCTAGTTAACAACTTAATGTATTTAAATAAATGTATATATACTTCTCATGAAAAACCTATTGATCATTTGATGGACATCTAATGTGCCAACCAGATTACGAAAAGGATTTTTGACATGTCAACTTTGTTTCATGTGGTCTCAATAGGCCAATACCTAAAAAATATCAACCCATTTATGCAATAATGTATGAAAAAATAAATAATCCTTACATGAAGATGGATACACCAATTTTCATGATAATTCATCATGCACTTTGCATGACATATCTAGGTCAAGTTATAACATAAAGTTATTCCATCCATGTCACGTGAAGTCCTCTAAACATGTTATCCAAGTCATGTGAGGTCCTTTAGAAATGTTAACAAAGTCACACAAATTTCTTAAGACATATTGGAAAAACTAATTGAATTCCTCCAGACATGTCATCCAGACCATGTGTTAGACCTATGACATGTCAACCCTAATCACCCGGCACTCTTGGAAGCATCTCTATCGATCACGTGAAGGATCCCCGGACAAGTCAGATATATCACATAGTAGACACCTATATCATGTTCTATATAAATCTATATAAATGTCAAGAATATGACCATGAAGTTTCCATGCATCACCATATATGTTGAGCGGATAACAAATTCTTGTCTGAAAAGCATCCCTGAAATGTCAACTGTGTTAGGAATAGACCCTCTAACATGTTAGGTGTGTGTGGAAGACACATCATTACACAATAACCTTTTCCAAAACACACACTTGGACATACACCATTTTGAAAAATGAGGACTCTGATTCATATTCAAATGGGATACATAGGATGATTTCCAAAGGCCCGACCTCTAATTTGGAATCCAAATTTAAGCAGTCCCATCTATATCTTAGATAATCTAACCCTGGGGACCCAAACTCTCCAATGGTTTTATCATTATTCCTCATCCATTAGTGGATTGCAAAGCTAATTGAACTATAATGAGTCTAATTCTTACAATATATAGGATACATAGGATGCCATCATAAGGTCAAACATTCTTATCAAACCCCCATTAGGACTTCTCTAGTGCATAACTCCTGTATCCATATACAGTGAGTCTAATAACTTGTTATCCCTTATTTCTCACACCGATAATGAATCGTGTAGGATTAGGAATTTTCTAGGATTATATTAACGGAATCATAAACTTCCCCCAGCTCAGGAAACCTCAGTGTGTAAGCCCCATTCAATAGAATGACATGAAAACCCCATATAGGAGAATCCACCTCGTTGTATGTTCTGAAGGTATTATCATATTGTTAAACCCTGGGGAAATAGACCTCATGGGTATTAATTATATATTAACTCCTATAATTATGTTGAGAGAATATAAAACTATAATGAATCCGAGTCATGTTATAAGTTGGATATGTATGACACCTTTCTAAGTCTTAAGATCCATACCTAGTTCCTATGTCCCCTCATATATTTCCTTTCGACGTGATGTTAAATAGCATGTCTTGGACATAAAAAATCTATGTGGGTTTTGATTAATTTTATACATAGGATATGTAGGACACCTTATATATATTTAATAACATTCTCAAAACACCAATAACCTCCCAGAATGGCAGTAAAATCTAGGGTTCCGGGTTATACCACTTTAAAAAATAAGCAACTACCCATTGCTAAGCAATAAGGAGAAACATATGGAGAACCACGTATACATACAGATTGTCTCATTAATAGAACCCCATTTACAAAGAAAATTATTCAACAAAAAATCATTTATTTAGGTTAACATGTCCCATATTTGGATTTGGAATAGATTCATAGACATATAATAAATCTATAAGAGAGTCCCAAAATAGGGAATAATTCCCCACAAAAGGGTGTTATGAGCCCGACCACCCATCCTCTCAACCAATGTATGTTATTAATTGGAATTGGGTTTAAAACCCAAAATGACCACCTACCTTTAGAAATCAGGTTTGTACATTGTTATAGATATGGTAACCATTAGTAATTTCCAAGAGAGATGAAAATAGTGAACTTGACATGAATGATTTTGAAACCATACATGACCCCCCCCCCCCCCACAATTAATCATCAGACTCCAATCCTCAAATGAGAAACAAAAATGGTGCACCTAGTTTGAAATCATTTAATGACAACATAACTAAATCATTATAGGAATAAGTATTCCTTTCTACCAAACACGTTGAACCATACCATATTTAAAGGAAACAAAAATGTCGAACCAGATGTGAAACTCCCAAATAATAAAAATGATCGATTGATCATATGTTCGGCCAATTTATTTTGTGTTCCAATGAAAATGAAATTGGTACACCTGACATGACGTCCTTCAATAGAAATATCAAACTAGGGTTTCCATGAAATAGTCCATTCTCCTAGTGAAAATTCCATGCAAGAAAAATGGTTGAATAGGGAACAAGAAAAGAATATTGTATTACCCATTAATATATGATTTATAATGTTCTACACTTGTGATGATGCACTAATTAGTGTCCTCGTTCCTTTTTTTCTTTGTGACTAAACATACTATTCTCACAAACTATTCCTTGACCCAAGATCATGTCTTCCTCAAGAGAATGTTATGGGAACTCAAATAAAATAATAACCTCCATAGATCACAAAACATCCTCACCCATCTAATGCCTTCTACTTTGGGTGGAGAACATGATGGTTTGGTAATACCATCGATGTGGTATGATCCCAAAACTCATGTATCCATGTGGAGGTCTCCATACACTAAATCAGAAGGGTATTTATTGTGACAACCGGGTCCCGGTGATAGCACAGATGCCCTGCCTTAATATATGATTGATAATGTTCTACACTTGTGATGATGCACTAATTAGTGTCCTTGTTCCTTGCTGTCTTTGTGACTAAACATACTATTCTCACAAACTATGTCGCGACCCAAGATCATGTCTTCCTCAAGAGAATTTTATGGGACCTCAAATAAAACAATAACCTCCATAGATCACAAAACATCCTCACCCATCTAATGCCTTCTACTTTGGGTGGAGAACATGATGGTTTGGTAATACCATCGATGTGGTATGATCCCAAAACTCATGTATCCATGTAGAGGTCTCCATACACTAAATCATATGGGTATTTATTGTGACAACCGGGTCCCAGTGACAGCACAGACACCCCGCCTTAACAAGGTCATTGGGTTCTGGCCTACCAGGTACCACCAGTTGCCCCTGCAGACACGTGGGGCCCACCCCATGGTCCACCCACATGACTGAACGGGTCATCTAACTAATGACAGTCCCCACAGGCCAACAAATGTCCTTTCTAGTGTGTTTTGTCCTCACTCACACACACCCTGAGAAACTTCACAGGAGGTCACCCATCCTGATCACTACTCCAGGCCAAGTACGCTTAACTGTGGAGTTCCAATCAGGTAGGCTCTTGAAAAGGAAGGTGCACCTTGTTTACATAAGTCATATCATTTATTCGTTTAACCCTGTATCATTTGGGGATGTTACAATCACCCCCCCCCCCCCTTAGAGCACAACGCCCTCATTGTGGGCCCTATATCTCAACCCAGGCAGTGCACCGCACTTAAGGCTGTGTACCACCTCTGATACCAAATGAGACAACCGGATCCCGGTGACAGCACAGACACCCTGCCTTAACAAGGTCGTCAGGTCCTGACCTACCAGGTACCACCAGTTGCCCCCGCAGACACATGGGTCCCACCCTAGTGTCCACCCACATGCCGAAACGGGTCATCTGACTAATGAAAGTCCCCACAGGCCAACACATGTCCTTTCCAGTGTGTTTTTTCCTCACTCACACACACCCTGAGAAACATCCTAGGAGGTCACTCATCCTGATCACTACTCCAGGACAAGCATGCTTAACTGTGGAGTTCTAATCAAGTGGGCTCCCGAAAAGGAAGGTGCACCTTGTTAACATGAGTCATATCATTTAGTCATTTAACCCTTTATCATTTTGGGATGTTACATTTATTGTTTAGGGAGAGCTTCAATGAAACTAGAATTATATGTTTCTACCATCAATCACTTAAAAAACCTATCCCTATATAACAACAATCATAACCTTCTATGTCATCGCAAGGAGTTAAGATCCAAATTATTGAATAAAAACTAATAAGTGGGATTGAATCAGTTTTTCAATTTTTAAAAGTTTCAACACTTTTTAAAAACATAACCCCTACAACCTGTTAAAGTTCATATCCTTATCATATTTTATAAATACTCATAATTGAAATATAGGAAAGTAATTAAAGAACCTGATATTTACAAGGTTCATTCTCTGTGTTAGAAACTACATCCTTTCCGTATCCACTCTCATGGGTCTATAAAAATTTACTATTTTGAATAAGTGAATATAACTTCTTCCAACTTCAGTGAGACACCATCTATGTCCGGATAGGAAAGATTATATTGACTCCTATCATTTTACAATGTTTTATTAAAAAAATTGATCCAAAACAAAAGTAGAATGAATTTGTTCAATTTTATCCACAAAATTTCATGGGTATGATGACCTTGAGTTTTATGGCCTTCTGTTTTATTCTCCTAATCTGATTGACTTAATATGATTTACTCAATATGATCTTCACTTTCTCAATATTCACTTCTCAAACTCTCCTCAAAAACTCAGTCTGATCTTCCTCTATACAATCAAATCAATATGATATTCTCTAAATGGTCATTTTTAGTCTAGTAAAAAACAACGGATGTCCAATATTCTAATGAGATCTTTGTCCTAAAGGAAAAACCTGGAAAGAAATATTCACTTCCCTATATTTTCCATGCTTGTTAAAATTTGAAAAATGTGAATGAACTTTGATTCTATTTATAATAAAATCAGAAAGGAAAATGTGGGGAACTTCAAAACCTTCCCCTATCACTCAAATTCAAAAACATTGATATCTATGCATAATTGAATTTCAATTTTGACCACTTAAATTTTTACTTCTTTAAACATTCTCAATATTTCATTGAGATCATTCTTCTCAAACAAGATAACTTTTATTTAGTCTGATATAACATCCTCAGCTTCAAATTATTATGCTCATTACGATCTATCTTTCTTTCTCAACTCATCACAACCTTCCTTTCATTATCAACTCATTACGATGTTCATTTATTTCTCATCCCATTACAATTTGTATTACTTTCTAATCTCATTATGATATTCCTTTCTTTATCAGCTCATTACAATATTATTTTATTTATTAACTCATTATGATCTGACTATCATCCTAATCCCATTACAATGTACTTCCTCAATAGATGAATTATTTGTGTCACAATCTTATTCAAGTCCAAACATGAACTTTACCATTGTTTCTTCTAAAGCACGTGAAACTATTTTAGAATCTTCACTTATTTTCATAACTAATCTCCCTTTGATGGACCATCATCAGCAACTCTGATCACTTATATGTTCTACATATGATGTGTTATCTAGGTGGGTAATTCATTTGATGAAAATGTGCATGTTCCTAAACTAATAAATCATCCTCTATAGAGTTAGTCTGGTTAAAAACCTCATAATGATAGAATTATCATTACGTTGGAATTATCATTATGATGTTCTTAATTAAATTATAAATCCACTACGTAACTTTTAAAATTTTAAAACACCATCAACTTTACACATGTAGGTTCCGGGCGCAGCGGAAGTGCGTTAGTGGGTTTTCCCAACTTTAATTTTAACATTAAACAACGTTCAATCTGAGATCTGTCACGATGTAAAACGCCAAATCTTTGGAATAAAACAAGGAACGAAAAACTAAAGAGGGAATACTGGAACCATAAAGATAGGATCATCATATGTTGGTTATAATCAATTTAATTAATTCACAAGAATTACCTTGGTGGAATTATTTCTTCGTTGATGTCTCTAGTCACGATCCTATGATCCATCGTTGCGTCATAGAATCCAAGTGTAGGATTCCTCTAGCAGTGATCCACACATGTGCCACGTATATCCGGACATCGCTGAAGGAATCTTTGGGTGCTAACATGGAATAACCTTTGCTTGCGACGTCCGTCTTCGATCACCTTGGTCTCTCGGTCTTGAGAGCGTTCTTGGAGGAAGGAGTTCTTTTGTCTTTGAAAGAATTCTCCAGAATTATTGTGCACGATGATTCTATTGTGTAAAAGTGTTGGGTTTGTGAGGATATTTATAATTAGGTTTTGAGGTTATAGAGCTGTGACAATAAATAAATGTGTTACGCATTTTATTTATTTCATTAACTCTTATTGAAAACCCCAATGTTGAATTATTAATTCCTTGACATGCACCCATGATAATTATAATAAATATCATTTAATAAAACAATATTATATCCTCAAAAATCCAACTAGAAAAACTACAATGTGTGTAATCATTAATACATAGCGTGTACTCGTTTTCCATAAAACTACATGGCGTGTATATTTTATATACACGGCGTGTACTTTTATTTTCCTTTATTTCCTCCACAACATTTATTAGACCTTGAGTAATGGCTATTTATTTCTTAAATAAATGTAACTGCATTACCCACTAAAAAAATATTATTTCTCCCACAATATATTCTCCCGAATAACTAGTGTCGAAATAAATGTGATCAGGCATCCTTAAATAATTATTAAACCATAGTCGGGAATAATCTTTATTTAGCTTGTTAAATTAATATTTAACTGAGATACATGGACACACTTAGTGTGTGACCCTCTAGGCCTCTTTCTTAGTGGCATTAGGTGGAGCCTGCCTAAAGTCCAAGGTTAGCATCTAGAAACATGCCAAGTCACCCATAAAGAAAGAAGTTAACATCGCAATGATGTGTCACCTCATATGAACGCTTACCATGTAATATAATCCTTTTGTCTCGATATCTCTAATCAAGTGGGTTGCATGCTAGTTAAATCAACCCATATACTCAATTATTCTTTCTTTGACTTCTCGGAATTGAACTCGCCCATACCTTACCATTTCAATGGATTTATTTAGGTTATATCAATTCCATCAAATGGCCTGAGATATCTACTTCTGTTATGGAATAGAAGGGACAAATCCTTTCTCACATTATCTATTAATGCAGTATTACTCATGACGCACCCAACATATCATACCTTACTGCGAACAGTGGTTCATCACTGTTTTCATCAATATATCTAAGTGCGCGATTTGTAATACCCATTAATAATAATATTAAAGTCTAAGGACCAATACACACGTCCGCAGATAAGAACATCCAATGACACTATGAAATGTGGATTTCCTACTGGTGGGCCTCGTTCTCATAATATCCTCCTGGATATTACCAAGGGCGCACACCATGAGAAGGTGCCTCAAATTTTTATGAGTCCTCACCCCTAATGATGTGTATTATTTTTTCCCCTCAAATAATATCATCTGGACATAGAACATAAATTCAAGAATAGTGTTATGGCACTTCTGGGTTCTCATCATAGTAGGGATCCGCTGTGACCCTTTAATGGAACAGCTGTCCTTAGAACATTATCACATGAATTGTCACGCAGAAAAACAATCAAGATGTGATAAGGATTTTATTAATGAATAAAGTACAAAGTAGTTGGTTCTAGGCCACCAACTCCAACAGACTCCCACTTGGACTAGAACCAACTACTAACAACCTTTTACCCGCTAGCTCTCACATGATATTCATGCTTCTACTGAGATAGGCCTTTAGTCATGGGGTCTGCCACGTTCTCTTCCGTGGACACTCTTCTCACTGCAACTTCACCCCTTTGATAGAAATACCTCAAGAGGTGATACTTCCGGAGTATGTGCTTTGTCCATTGGTGTGACCTTGGTTCTTTTTCAAGAGCCACCACTGCAGTATTATCACAATACAATGTAATGGGATCTTTACTTATAGGCACCAAATCAAGATCCTGGACAAATTTCCGAATCCAGACGACTTCCTTGGCTGCATCAGAAGTCGCTATATATTCAGACTCTACTGTAGAATCGGTGAAAACTGGCTACTTTGAACTCTTCCAGCTCGCAGCTCCTCCATTGAGACATAAAACATACCTAGATTACGACTTCAGATCATTCTGATAAGTCTGAAAACTAGCATCAGCATACCCTCTGATGATAGGATCCTTGTCTCCTCCATACACCAGGAACATATCTTTAGTTCTTCTCAGATACTTAAGCATAGTCTTAACAGTAGTGAAATATTGTTCTCCTGGATTTTCTTGATATCTGCCTACCATGCTCAGTGCATAGGCAACATCTAGCCTGGTACATAACTTGGAATACATGATGGATCCTATAGCCTAAGTGTATGGGATCTTACTCATTCTATCTTTCTCTTGTTGTGTCTAAGGACACATTTTCTTAGAAAGATATAGGCCATGTGACACTGGAACTAATCCACTCTTGGATTGTTCCATACTAAATCACTTTAGTATCTGGTCAATGTATGTACCCTGACTTAGTCCAAGAAGCCTCTTGGATCTATCATGAATGATCTTGATCCCTAGAATGTAGGCTGCTTCTCCTAAGTCCTTCATGAAGAAACACATTTTCAAAAAGTCCTTAACTGACTGTAAGACTGGTATATCGTTTCCAAAAAGTAATATGTCGTCAACATATACTACTAGGATAATGATTGCATTCCCATTAAACCACTTATAAACACATGGCTCACATTCATTCTTAATGAAACCAAATTCCGTTATGGCTTTATCAAATCCAATGTTCCATGACATGGATGCTTGCCTCAATCAATAAATGGATTTCTGCAACTTGAAAACCCGTTTGGCTTCACCTGGTGTAACAAACCCTTCTGGTTGTGTCATATAGACATCTTCCTGAAGGTTCCCATTACGGAATGCTGTTTTGACATCCATTTTCCAAATATCGTAATCATGGTAAGCTGCTATGGAAAGTATGATTATTATGGATTTAAACATGGAAAATGGAGAGAAGGTTTCATTATAGTCAATTCCTTAATGTTGTCTGAATCCTTTAGCCACTAGCCTTGCCTTATAGGTGCTAACCTGACCTTCCATGTCCATTTTTCTCTTGAATACCCATTTTCATCCAACAGGATTTACATCAACTGGATCATCGAACAAAACCCAGACTTGGTTCTGATATATGTAATCCATCTCAGAATTCATAGCTTCTAGTTGTCATGTAGATTCTGAG
The DNA here is from genome assembly GCA_963277665.1 of Viscum album. NCBI lineage: Eukaryota > Viridiplantae > Streptophyta > Magnoliopsida > Santalales > Viscaceae > Viscum > Viscum album. The sequence goes on from OY728120.1 coordinate 1,845,090,200, forward strand.
GTTTCTACTGCTTCCTTATAGGAGAGAGGTTCATCATTGTCCAACAATAATGATTCACCATCATCGGTGACTAGGAAACCAAATCTCTCTGGTTCCCTTACCTCTCTTGATCTCCTATGCAGTACTTGTGTTTCTGGAACCTCTTCCACGGGGACCTATGGAACTTGTTCCTGTACCAACTCTTGTGTATCTTGAGCAATAATTTCATCGAAGTTAATCTTTCTCCCACTATCATTTTTGAGTATGTTCTCCCTCTCAAGAAAGACGACTTGTCTAGCGATAGTCACTTTCTTGTCTTGAGGGTTATATAGGTAATATCCTTTCGTTTCCATAGGATATCCTATAAAGATACACTTTGTGCCCAGGGGTACTAGTTTGTTGCCTGAGAAGGCCTTAACAAATGCCCCGCATCCCCATACATGTGTATGCGAAAAAATGGGTTTCTTTTCATTCCATAACTCGGAGGGAATTCCATATGCCACCTTAGTTGGTACTCGGTTTAATTTGTATGTTGCAGTTTGTAATTCATACCCCAAAAGGATAATAGAAGATCTGCATGACTCGTCATCGACCTCACCATTTCCAACAAGGTGTGGTTCCTCCTTTCACTCACACCATTCCACTGTGTTGTATAAGGAGACGTGATCTGAGATAGAATCCCAGACTCCCGTAGAATATCGATGAAATCTTGGTTCAGATATTCTCCACCTCGATCCGATCGAAGCTTATTTATCTTCTTACCAAGATGATTCTCTACTTCATTCTTGAATTCTTTAAATTTCTCTAAGGAATCTGACTTATACCTCATTAAGTAGACATAGACATATCTACTCAAATCATCAGTAAAAGTAATGAAGTAAGAATATCCACCTCTAGCTTCTGCTGGAAATGGTCCACACACATCCATGTATACTAATCCCAGAAGCTCTGTGGCCCTTTCACCTTGTCCACCAAAATGCGGATTGGTCATTTTTTCTTGTAAACAAGCGTGACATCTATCAAGTGGTTTTAGCTCAGTAGAGTCTAAATATCCATCTTGGTAGAGCTTTGTCAAGCGCTTCTCGTTTACATGATCGAGACGGTGATGCCACAACTGGGTGATGTATGAGTCATGTGGTCTTGTTTTTTTATCGATTTCCAACACTTGTTTTTTGTAATTTAATACATACAAACCATTATTTAAATGTGTCATACCATAATATACGTTATTATTATAAAAGAGACAACCCTTATTTCCAAAATTGAAAATAAATCCATCCATATCCAAACAAGAAACAGAAATTATGTTTTTGGTAACACTAGGCACATAATAACATTTATGTAAAACCAAGATCATCCCAGACATCAATGAGAGGTGGTAGTCGTCAATAGCCAACGCAGCCAGCCTTGTGTAATTGGTAGCTCGAAGATCCACCTCTCCTCTGGCAGTCTTTCTAAATTTACTTGGTTCTTTCATTTGAATATAGATGTGATCCCCACAAGCTGTATCTAATACCCAATGTGTAGAAATAGAAAGATTACACTCGAAATAGAATGCATCATTAGATTCCCGATGCTTCTGGGTGTAGTTCCTCTTCTAGTGGCCTTGCTTGCCACATGAAAAACACATTGCCTCATGTTCCTTTCCCTGCCTCTGGATCTTCCCCTTCTTGGAGGGACGGTGCTTGGGGGATTTAGACTATTTATAAGTCTTTGGCCCCTTTTCCTTGTCCTTCCTTTTCTTATTCACCATAAGGACTGTAGGTTTGTCACGCCCCATGTCCTTATCTACCTGGTGAGTTAATGGTAGAATTTCTGATCTAGGCGCAACTGGAACAAGCTCTTCTAGCGCATACAATTTCTTATCATGGTGATGGATAATGCGTAAACGCCTCTACCACTCTTGGAAATTGGTGCCGATGAGAAGGTTTTCCTTCTCGAGTATGGTTCACAATGATATGTTTGAAGTCATTTTCTTTCCGTTTATAAAAATTAAGATGAGCAAAGGTTTATTACTTCATTACAAAACTGAGACAAATAAATAAATTAATACTTATTAGTCTCCCACTATTTTATCGAAATCCAATAGCCCTCACCATTGACTTCGGAATATTTTGTTGCCTGAATATTCTAGTGGCAAAGATCCATATTGACCTTCGCATTACCCCAACTAGGGTTGGTTAAGAAACTTCAAGGGTTTTAGGTAGGCATTCCAAATGCCAACTGCATTAACTCGCAGCTCCTTGATCCGTTGAGTGGACTCCCCAATCCTGAAATCCTTTTATTTTGGATTTCCTCAAACATTGCCTCTTGGCCACACCAAGTCCTACTATGGCAGTCAACTCTTGATGCGAACCAAGTTATGTCAACCCAAAACCTTTAATTAGAATTCCCCGATAATTGAAAGCATCCCAACTAGGGTGGGTCAAGCACTTTGAACTATGGTTCGATTCTAACCAAGATTATGGAAGGCTATACCGACTTAATATTTCATTGAGGGATTTTATCCTTATACGTAAATTTACAATTTATTATCATTGATTATATTCTTTTTAATATTAAGTGGGATATACTTAAGTGATTAACCATGTCTAAGATAATATTTACGCATAAGCCGGTTTTATTTTAGTTTCATCTTGCATGATTCTTTAATTCATTAACTGTGTGATCGTGACAACACACCCACAATAAATAAACCATGAAACTGATAGAAATAAAATAAATGTTATGATAATGAGATTTTTCTATTGGTTATTTTATCTAGCAGTTGATAAACTAACCCAAGACCTAGGGGTGAATCATCTTGAACCTTTCGGGTTCGTGTTTATAGCTTTCCACATGTCCACCTTTGTATCTCCTTGGATTGGTTTCACCTTGGCTCCTGACTTGAGCCACCTCCACTAGCTTGGGGGCTCCATCCATTACATATGCATTTATCTAACATGCATGTGAGGGGTAAAAAGGGGGTTTTACATAAAATAATCCTTGGGCATGCAGGCCCTACATATTAATGAGGAGATGGCTCGCAGGCCAACAAATTTAATTTAAATAAATAAATTAAAAGAAACCATTCACATAAAAAATTCTCGGTCTAGCTCATGATCATCCATACATGCAACGATATTTACGCATAAATAAAAATAGAATTCAATTCTTTAATCTTTCTTGTTTAAGATTAGTCACGCTCGAATTAATTAATTATATTTAATTAATCAATCCTTTTATCTTAAACCCTTTTTCTGAATTTCCTTGAGATTCTCATCCATCATAATTTTAAATAAATAAATTCATTTAAAATTATCCTTGTACGTAAATTGTACCTTGGAGGAAACCCGGTGAATTCTCGTTCATTGCATAATTTGAATGAGTACACGGCGTGTAGTTCCGACTACACGGCGTGTACTTTTGTTCACAGTTCATCAGAAGTACACGACCGGGGACATGGCGTGTTAATGTACTTCGGAAATTTTTCGATTACATGGCGTGTTCAGTGGGACACACACCGTGTAGTTTCCACGTTACACGGTTTCCAGTCGGGCAAGCCGTGTATGAGGTACATGGTCCAACCCTAACCCGAAGGGACTACACATCGTGTTCATTTGACCACATGGTGTGTAATCCAGAAACCGTGTGCCACCTGTTCCTGGTCAACACATGGTGTCATTAATGACTTAGATAGGATCCAATACATGGCCTGATTTGGTGGATCAGTCCGATGCATGAATTTAGACTACACAACGTGTACTTCTGAATACACGTCATGTATTCTGGTGTTGTATGGCCAGAAACTTTTGGCTCCTCCGGATGAGTTCCTCTATTTTATTTTCATCAAAATTAAAAGAAAAATTCGTTTCTGTGAGGTGAATGAGAAACGATGGAGGAAGAACAGATCTCGAGATTCATATTTCCAGAACGATTAAACTTGAATTGAAACAACTAAATTATTAAATGTGTAAAACATCAACAAAAAACTAAATAATTATATTCAACGATATGACCGCTCTGATACCACTTGTAGGTTCTAGGCGCAGTGGAAGTGCGTTGGTGGGTTTGTCCAACTTTAATTTTAACGTTAAACAACATTCAATCTGAGATCTGTCACGATGTAAAACGCCGAATCTTCGGAATAGAATGAGGAATGAAAAACTTAAGAGGGAATCCCAGAACCATAGAGATAGGATCATCATATGTTGGTTATAATTAATTTAATTAATTCACAAGAATTACCTTGGTGGAATTACTTCTTCGTTTATGTCTCCGGTCACGATCCTGTGATCCGTCGTTGCGTCGTAGAATCAAAGTGTTGGATTCCTCTAGCGGTGATCCACACTTGTGCCACGTATCTCCAGACGTCGCGAAAGAGATCTTCGGGTGCTAGCATGGATGAACCTTCGCTTGAGATGTCTACCTTCGATCGCCTTGGTCTCTCTGTCTTGAGAGCGTTCTTAGAGGATGGAGTTCTTTCAGCATTGAAAGAATTCTCCAAAATTGATGTGCCCAACTATTCTCTTGTGTAAAAGTGTTGGGGTTGTGAGGATATTTATAATCGGGTTTTGAGGTTATAGAGTTATGATAATAAATAAACGCGTTACACATTTTATTTATTTAATTAACTCTTATTGAAAACCCCCATGTCGAATTATTAATTCCTTGACATGCGCCCACGCTGATTATAATAAATATCATTTAATAAAACAATATTATATCCTCAAAAATCCAACTGGAAAAATTACACGATGTGTAATCATTAATACATGGTGTTTACTGGTTTTCCATAAAACTACATGGCATGTATATTTAATATACACGGCGTGTACTTTTATTTTCCTTTATTTCCTCCACCACATTTATTATACATTGAGTAATGGCTATTTATTTCTTAAATAAATGTAACTGCATTACTCGCTAATAAAAATATTATTTCTCCCACAACACATTCTAACTTCTGAAAATTTCTCACTCTAGTATTTATAGATCTAATATTATATTTAAGGGTTTCTTGAATTTATACAAACTTTATTATTCCTCCATTTCTTCGTAATATTTTATTATGATAGTTTCATGATTTCTGATAACTTCATGACCAAAAAAGAATTTTCTAATTTAGGTTAGACATTATTAAAATTTTCTAAATATTTAATTCATTATCTAATTTCAAGACACTTCAGAAACATTACTACTCCTTCAATCAAAAACTTATGACTTTGTAACAAACACTATGTTTGATAGATTTTCAACTTCATAATAATGGACATGAGAATGATGGTGTGTCTGATCAATAACGTCATATTTATTACCACTTCTTTGTATGGTATTGATTAGTTCATTAATTTGAATATAACAACCATTATCTAGAAAAAAAAATTTAAGGATAAAAATTTTATCTCCCATTTTGTTTAGACACGAAAAATTTTAGCAAATTTCATCTTTCTTATAAGAACTCGTCAATATTCACATGGTCTGATCCTAAAAAATAAAAAATATACTTATATACAATGTTTAGTTGTAAAAAATAAAAAAAATTAATACATTTTGTCAAAAATGTTCATTAATATTCCCCTTTAGATTTTTTGAGAACCATCGTTAACATCTTTACCAAATCTAAAAAACTTTTTGCAACTCAACTTTTGTAAACAACTCATGATAATTTTTTAAATTTTACCAAAACACAAACTTTCTAAAAATTGAGTTTTCTAATACCACACTATTGGATGAAGTAAAGTTATTGAATGAATTTCAACCCTCTGTGATAAGAAAGATTTTTTACCATGTTAAGATAAACTCTACCTCACTTTTATATTTTCCTCTCTCAATTTTATTCTTCTCTCTCTCATTTTACGATAACCAGTACTTTAGATTCATTTAATAAATATAAGTATTGGATAAAGAAATTTTTTTAGGGAATTTAATCCCTTGGTGAAAAGAAATATTTTTATCTGTGTTATGATAAAATCCCCCACACTTTTATCTCTTCCTCTCTCACTTTTATTTTTCTCTCCTATTTTATGATAACCACAACTTCAGATTCAATTAATAAGGATATGAAGAAAACTAAAAAAATTATTACTTCCTCTACCCCTTTGTCAAAATAATCCAAATCACAGTGGGGGTCGTCCTTATGAGGATTTGGAAGTCATTAGAGGAGTCTACACATGATATTGCATCCTCAAATTAACAAACCATTCTTTTGGAATTTCCTTTGTGAAGATATCAACAATTTGATACTTATTTGATATATACTCTAGAAAAACATCTCCAGTAGAAAATTTATCTTTGATAAAGTGAAACATTATATCAATTTGTTTTGATCATTAATATTGGAATAGATTTTCAGAATGATCAATTGCACTCTTATTGTCAAAAATTATCTTCAATGGTTTATAGTATTTTACTTCCATGTCTTCCATTTAAACATTCATCCACAACATTTGAGTACAAGCTAGAGTAGTTGCAACATATTCAGATTCAGATATTTTTAAAGTTATTAAACTTTGTTTCTTACTATGCCAACTCACACAATATTCACCCAATAAAAATGTTCCTCCTAAGATTGATTTTGTATCATTAAAACATACAGCCAAATAGACATTAATATAACACTGAAAATTAATCTCACATTTCTTTTATTTAATAACCCATGTGAAGTTATTCCTTTAACGTATCTCAGAATTCATTTTGTTTACAACATATGTGATTCTTTCAGATTACATTGATTCCAAAGTCACAACATAAACAATATGAGGCCTTGAGTATGTAAGGTAAAGTATAATTTCTATTGGCTTCCAATAGTCCTTCTCATTCTCACTTTTTATAGACTCATCTTTACTAAAAATTTTCCTCATAGAGATAGAAGTATAAAATTCTTTGTATTCTTCCATTACAAAATTTTTTAATAATTCCCTATCATACTTTTCATAAGATAGGAAAATTTATTTTTAATTTTGTTGATCTAGTAAACCAAGGAAGAAAGTTAATTATCCTAAAATTGACATTTCAAAATTATTCTTCATTTCACAAGAAAATGTTTTACAAACATCTTCTCTATCACCAAAAACAATTATATAATCCAAATAAATAATTACAGTTAGAGTTATAAATTTAATATCTTTCACATATAAGTTTATATAAAGTTGTTCTGTAAAAAAACGTTTCAATATACTTTTCTTTAAAAAAATTAACATTCTCAAAAAATTGTCAAGATTGGAATTCCATGAATGTGGATCTTGTTTAATCCCATACAAATATTTTTTCTGAAACAAATTCTGGTTCAACTTTAGAGATAAGTTAAGTCTGATTTTCTAATCTCAACTTTCTTCTAGTTTTAACTGGAGCCTTATAATTTAAAATAATGTTTTCAGACTCAAAAAAATTTGGTAAGGTAGGAAATTTCAATGTTTCTTTTCCAGATAAACTTTTCTCATCACATGATTCTCCTAAATCTTATTAAGGATGATTTTATTTAAATTCACAATCATTATAAATTTCCAATTTATCCCCCTCATCATTCTCAAAAAAAATTGGTAAGGAATTTTTATTTTCAATTACTTTCACATCATAAGAGTCCAATAACCTTTTTAAGCATTTGTTAAAACATTTTTAACTTCTTCCATTGGGTTAATAACCCATAAAATTATTTCCTCAACTTTTTCATCAAACTTTACTAAATCCAATTTTTTTAGTATTAGTAAAAATAGACTTCAAGAAACTTTTAAGTACTTCAGTGAAGGTATTTTGTTGTACAAAATTTCATAAGAAGTTATGTTGGTTTCTAGTATCAACAAGCATCTATTTTGAGCATGTACAAAAGTACTAACAACTTCTTTCCAATATAACTTTGAATGTTTGTATTATTATAACATAATTATTCTTATTTCCACCAAACTTCTATTAGTTATTTCTTATACACCATTTTTTTGTGGGGTATTGGGAGAACTATACTAATGTTGAATACCATTCTTTCTCAGATAAGTTTCAAAATTATTGATTCTGAATTTAGTAACATTTTCTATTTTCAACATATATATATAAACCCCCATTTCATTCTCAATATATTTCCTTAAGAACCTAAAATTTTTGACATCCTATGAATTAGGATTCATAAATATGATTTTTTAATCAGATTGTAATCATCAAAAAAAGTGATGAAGTATAAATATCTTTTTTTATTGATGTCTCATTGGCCCACATAAATTGGAATGAATAACATCAAGATTTTGGGTATGTTGAATCTCAAATATCTTATGACTTTTTTGAGTCATCTTCCCTTTTTTACAAGTAACAAAAATATCTTCATCTCTTCTTCTCAATTCTATAAATAATAGGCAACATCGACTTTAGAAATTTTGTTCATGTTTTTCTACCTAATGTGGCCAAGTCTTCGGTCCCACAACTTATTTTAAACTTCATCACTCAAGTAACATGAGTTATTAAACTCTCCTATTTGGAATAGATTCTCCGAGGAACTTTATACTTTTGTAATAACTTTTCCATCTTTCAAACTTTTTATAAAATAAGAATATTTTCTAAATATTGGTTATTTTCCATCAACACAAAGTTTACTTACATTAAGTAAGTTTGATTTTATCACATCAATAAATAAAACTACATTATATTTTAATTTTCTACTTAAATATCAGCTATTCTAATTACTCTAATTTTTAAGGAACTATCTTTACCAAAGATAATTGATCCTTCGTCATGAATTTCAATATGTTTCAATGTTTTTATATTGAATTTTATATATTGAGAACATCCAATATCAAGTACCCATGGTTTGTTCCATTCATTTTCTTTCAAATCTATATCGGCAACAAAGTCTCTTTCCTTAATTTTACCCATTCTAGCTTCCTTTTCCATTATACAATAAAAATATTTTTACGTAAGGAGTGTTATACATCATTTATCATGACGACTAGCCTAATCACATATTCCAAAACTTCTTCAAGCCATTCAAATTGATTTTTTTTTTGAAAATTTCTAACATCTTGATATTTATCTTTTATAACTTCTTATGGGTTTGAAAATTTGTTAATCCTTCTTCCACCATTTATTTTTCTTTGGTCGATCCTTCTTTTTGGAAGTTAAAAGTTATGCCAACAATTATAAGCTCTATTTTTTTAGATTACACAACACCAGCATAAGAATTAAATCATTATTTTATACTAAAGAAAGACATTTCCCTATAGAAACATTGTTGAGGTTGATAACTTATTTACACTCTATAATACTCAAGATGTGGTCCATATTTAATTTTGAGAATGTTTTCAAATTTTACAGATGTGATAGGTTTCCCAAATCCTTTATACACCCAATATTTCTCAACACCTTTTCTGGAAACATAAATGTTCTATGAATCCGATGAAACATTATTTCTAGCGAGTGACGATTTCACCTAATTCTTGTTTTGAGCCTTCTTAGAAACATCAGAAGTCTAGGATTTTACTTCCAAAGATTTTTGAAGTTTTCATTCATCTTATTTAAGGTAATTTTAGAATCAATAATTTTTTATTGAAAATTGTAAACTTATTATTCCTTATATTCCAAATTCATGTAGATATATTCAACCATATTTCTATGTTCATCAATTCTATATTTTAAATTAATATCCCTTTGCTGAAAAATTACTGTTACATGATGAAATTTTTTCTTCCTTCAGAAACTTCTCCACAATATTTCATCATTACACTAATTTATTTCTTGAGAATATATTTTTTCTCAAAACATGAAACAAGTTCCATTCTGAGTTGATACTCTCTAGATGATTATTCACCACCTTCTTCACTATCCGGGGAATCTTTTATTTTCTAAACCTTTTCAATTAAAGTTTTTACTTTTTATAAACATTCATCTTCTTAATAACTGCTCTCAGTTGAGTCTGATTCATCTTTATTACTCAACATACTTATCTTGTTCTTATCAAAATTCTTATTAGATTTTTTGGTTGAAATTTTTTATTTATAAATTGTATTCCACTTATTCCATCAAATTTTTTCATCAGAATCATCTTGATATTATCAAAATTTATTCATGGGAGAATTCATAGAAAAGTATTTAATTCCACCTCACACAAAACATTTGAGAGTAATTTTACCTCCATACTTTTTGTTTCCTATTTGATTGTTATTTGATATACGATACATGATTTTTTCATTCAAATCATTATCATCTTTATCATCGGGGTCAAAATGATCAATATCTTCAATATCCTGTTTTTTCATTTTTCTCATGGAAAAAATCCATTTCATCTTTAATATTCTTTTTCAACATTGTATCTTTCCTCATTTCATAAGAAATATGACCGTTATGAAATTCATCAAGAGATGAATCATCCTTATCTACTAAAGTGGAAATTAGAGAATCAAAATAGTACAAAAAATATCTCATAAGTTTCTTCACAATTGTAGAATATTATAGGACATATCTATATCCTTTGATGTTGTAAAATATCTCATTTAATCTGGTGAATTATTTATTAATAGTTTATTCATCTCTTATTTTGACATTTGTATACATGTTATTATAGATTTGTGTCTTTTCTTCCATCACTTTATTTTTCCCATTGGAAATAATTTATTGCTTGTCCCACATATTTTTTTATGTTTTGAGGCTCATCAACTTTATATAAAAATTTTATGATAGGGATATAAGGATAGAATTTCTAGTTTTTCTATCAACATTGATATTTTTGTTATTAGTAGAATTCATCAGGGAATCCTTCTCAATAAGAGGAAAACCAATTGTAGTAGCATCAAAATCGTCCAAGACAAGAGATGGGATATAAGGAATCATCCTATTTTTACATCAATAATATTATTTTCATCAAATGTCAGAATTACTCTATTGTTGACATAATTGATATTATCCATGATAAGGATTCAACTTGGGAACCTTGACTTTGATACCAATTGAAGTTCCAAAGGATTGATTAATAACTAAGAATAGGGGTTCAATTAGTTGTTCACTTTTTATGTGTTTCTACACTTTTTAAAAATTAACCCCGACAACCTGTTAAATTTGATATACTTATCATATTTTTTTAAATAGTAATGAATGAAAAAATAAGGAATAAATTAAATCACATGAGATGTACAAGGTTCATCCTTAGTGTGAGAACCTATATCCTTTCCATAACCACTCCCATGGGTCTATAGAAATTAACTGTTATGAAGAAGTGATTACAACTTGTTCCAACTCCCATTTAAATTAGTCTATCTCATAATAGTAGTTATTATATAAACTCCAGTTAGTTAACAAATTTTTCTTATAAACAATTTATCCAAAAAAAATAAAACAACATTGTTCAATTTCTCCAAAAAAGTTCTTAGGTCTGAAGAACTTCAGTCCAATGACCTTTAGTGTGGTTAACCCAATTCGATTGACTCAGTACAATGGACTCAATACAATCATCCCTTTCTCATTCAACACTTCTCTAACTCTACTCAAAATTTAGTCTGATCAACTCAATAAAACATCTCAAAATGATGTTTCTTAGTCTGGTGAATAAAAATAATAGATTTATGATCTTCTAAAGATATATTTTTCTAGAAGGAGAAACATTGCAAGAAATATGTTGCGCCCCTCCTATTTTACACACATAAAAAAGTTGAAAATGAGAAGGAACTTGCTTCTATATATAGAATACTCATAAAATAAAATGGTGGAAACTTGAAAAATTTACCCACTCTCTAAATTTAAAAAACTCCATTATCTATAAAAAATTGAATTAAAATTTTGACCACTTCAATTTGTACTTCGAACCCTCTCAATATTTGTTCAAGATCAATATTCTTGAAAAAAAAAACTTCTCTTCAGACCAATATAACTACCTCGTCTTCATCTTCATATTCTCATTATGATCTTCTATTATTTCATAGTTAATTATGATATACCTTTCTTTCTCATATCAATATGATATTAATTTTTTCTCAGATCATTATGATCTTCCATTATTTCTAATCTCATTACGACCTTCCTTTTTTTTCTCAACTCATTACGGTCTTCCTTTCTTTCTTATCTCATTATGATATTACTATCTTCCTCATCTCATTTTGATGAACTTCATCAGTAGATGACTTACTTGTGTCACAATCTTATTTGATTCCAAACTTGAACTCTCCCTTTGTTTCTTATGTAGAAATAAAAAATCTTTTAAGATCTTTACTTATTTTTATAAATTATCTCCCTTTGATGGTTTAGCAATAGTATCTAGGATCACTATGATGTTCTTCATCTGATGTGTTGTTAGTGGGAAGTATTCATTTGATTAAATAGTGTATGTTCCTAATCTGATTGATCTTCCTCTTTTAGAGACTACTTAAAAACCTCATAATGATAGAATTATAATTAAAATAGAATTATCATTATGATGTTCTTCATATGATGGTGAATCCACTCAAAATTTTTGAAAAACATAAAAATTCATCATCTTTACACATTCTGACTTCTAAAAACTTCTCAATCCAGTATGTCTAGATTTGATCTTCTATTTAATGGTTTCTGGAACCAATAAAAACATTATGATTCCTCCATTTCTTTGAAATATTTTTTCATGATAGTTTTTGTGATTTTTAAGAACATAATGACTAGAAATGCATTCTTTTATTTAGGTTAGAAAGTATGAAAAATTTCTAACTTATGACTTCACAATCTAATTTGAAAAATATTCAGCAACATTAAAAATCCTTCAATCAACAGCTTATGAATTTCTAAAAAACACCATGTGATGTATATTTTGAACTTTATATCGATGGACCTAAGAATAATGGTGTGTTCGATCAGAAACATCATCTGTTTGACCACTTCTTTGTTTAGTTTTTCTTAGTCCAATATCCTAATTCTAGAAACCTATGTCCAAAAAAATTATTAAGGATAATAATTTTCTATCTTGTTGTGTTTGGATTCTGAAACGATCAAAATGTTTTATCTTTCTTATGAAAACTCATTAAGATAGACTTGGTCTGATCCAGAAAAACAAAAACATTCTTATACAAAAAGGTTTATTGTAAATAAATACAAAAATATTGTTAAGAAAAATTATCATAAAGGTTCTTTAGGGTAGTTCAAAGAGTTGACTATGACCCTATCTTAGTTTAGGATTATCCTATGAGGGATCTTATCAACTTCCCTCACTTTTTTCATCCCTCCATAGCCCCTCAGTTTTCTGTTGACAGCAATACCTAACATATTTCCACCTTTTACGCTCATTAATGGGTATCAATGAGGTCCTATCAGGAATAGAAAGCTATGAATAAGTGGAACTGAGCTCATATCCCCACATTCACTGATGAATCATTTTAGAATATTCTGTAAATAGCCAATGGGTGGGCTCATATACCTACTCACTCAGATCAAGTCTACATGTTTATTCCTACAGAAATTATAGGGGGAGGCACATATCCATTCACTTACGCATGAATCCCATTGGTATATTCCAATGGAATAAGGAGAAAAAGAGTGGTATTATATCCCTGATTCAATAAAATGAATCTTCCATTATATCTTGGATAATAATAATATGCATACCTACATTCTTGTACACACTTTTCTAAAATGTCACTACATTTTAGAAACAGCATAAGAGCTATACCGGTATATTCCTAAAATAGATAAGATACTAGAATAGGCACATATTATTATACTTATATCCATATCATCATATCACCAAGATCAGTATGAATAGGTTGATACTCCGAAGAAATCACATATTCTTACTCTCGTCTAGTAGGATTACTGACATATTATAGTAAAGAATGAGGAATATGACCGGGATCATATCCCCATTCTGACCAGGTATCCCCAGTTCAGTTTGGCACATACCCTGGGATAGGTGCACATTTCTATCGAAAGAGATTTGAGGCATACTCCAAAGGCACAAGGCCATAATCATATCCCCATTCCAACCGGGGATCACCTGCTCAGTTTGGCACACACCTTAGGACAAGCACACATTATTGTTGAGAAATACCAATGACATAATCCAACGGAATATGACTAGGATCATATCCCAACTCCAATCAAGGTTTGTTGGTAAAATATGGGAATCACCACAGAGAAGGATAATATCCTTACCAATGATGTTACTCATCATTTCCCAAAAGTTCACACAATCCAAGCTCATATCCCTATATATTCCAATGAACGACTACACCTGCATCCTTTAGAGTCTATATAAGAGTAGAATCATATCCCTTGTCCTATTTCAGATTTTAGATGGAATATTCAAATGGGGATTTCATATTTGAACTTGGACCATACCCCCTCTTCAGGCAGGATTGACCAGTATATTTTGGAAACCACCCACAGGCATGATCATATTCCTACCAATAATATTGAAGTTCAATGGAATACTCTAGCAGCTTATTTTAAGAGGGATTATATCCCAATATCATCATACATTTATCAACATATTAAGGAATCCTTTATATAGTAATCTCGTATCCCAACTCAACCCCAAAAGGCAAGTTGGAATATTCTAGCCACAACCCAAAATGAGGCTTGTATCCTAGATTGAAAAATTTCTAGTGTCCTTGAGGCTATTTGATGTATATATTAAACACATCAGGTTTTGTATACTCTTTAACTAAAGAATATGGTGATCATTAATTTGAAATTCCTCCTCAAAGTAGTGTAGAGGTTTATCATAGGGACTCTACTCCTAACATCAACCTTGGTCAACTTCCCTATTATGATATCTCTCTTGGAAAAGGAAATATTCACCTTTCCGATACACCTACACATATAGTGGTTCTCAAAAATCATATGCATTCATAAAAATAGGTTCTAGAAACACCAAGGTTAACAGTATATAGGACCCCATCAACTATCAACAATACTTCACCATAGTTAGCATGTGTGCCATAGAAGAAACCTCTATGTCCTGACTAGGTGGATAAATATAATTATCATAAAGAATATTCTAACATGGATATATAGATATATTTATCTAGAAAAAAAATCCTAACCATGTTCTAGACCATCACCACTTTTGACTATGAGATCCCAAATGAGCTAGAGAAGGAGTGCATGCCTTAACTATACTAGAACATGTGTTTGAGTGATCAATGGTTAAAGAGGAAAGAAACATCCATATCTAGTATATGAGGGTTACCTTCAAACTATACACATACTTTATTGAAAAATGGACTTGGCTGTTATTTCTATGGTTTGAGACCCAAGATCAAAAAATCACATAAAAAATCTACAACACACATGAATCTATTTCACCAAAACTCATCAAAAACTGATCACTAAGGCCTCATAATATATGTGTACCAAAGTATGGGGAATATATAAAGTGTTCCACTTCACTGTATCCCAAGAACAATATAATTCCCTAGACAATGCATCCAGTAATTTATATCTGTAGGAGAAATTAGGGGACCAATTAACACGTGGTCTAATTGGTCAATACTGTGAGACATACCATTTTTAAAGTTGAAAATACATCATGAACATGTAGAAAATCTAACAAATTCCCACAAAAAGTGACTCCCATAATAGGAAACCATTAAACTTGGATTGTATTTAAGAACAGTGGTGCTAAATCAAATGGATCATAATAGAATATTTCATGGCAGTCATCCAGATTTGAACCCATCCCAAAGGGGTGGGGGAATTTTGACCACCATATCCACCTCCTGGGTCATAAAACATTGAGAGTATATAGGAAATATTGGTATCATTTACAAACTGACCCCATATCATAGGGCTGGGGACATTTTTATCTCAATCGTCATCACCAAGTTCATCGCACCCCAAGAGGGTCCTGGTGATATTAGTGGTGGTTACAGATCAACCACGTCATAGAGGGATGGAAGTATATATATCTCAATTTTATTAATAGTATCCATAAGATACTCAAATAGAATCATAAAATCCTCAACAAAAGGATCATAAAGTGCTAATAGTGACACTAAATCATTCATAACCTATAGGGTTAGGGTAATTTTCATCATTATTATCCTGCCAGATGGAATCAGCGTACTCTAGTTTGGGAGGAAAATATCAATATCCATAATCCCATCCATTCATCCTACACCAAAACATACCCTTTCAAGTCAGATATCTTTCATAAAGGAGCAATATAAACTATCTTAAGGTCATTATTCGTAAACCAAGATTGGAGGAATGTACGACAATGGTAGTCCAACCCTATAAGGGGCGTAATCTAAAATTGACCAATATGGATTGTGGTCATAGAAATAACCCTAATGAAACCCTCAATAGTGGAGTGAGTAGTGTATAATCCCCCTAATCCATGGAAAATAATAGGATAATTACCATTTCCTAATACACATAAGCAAACAACATCAGTATCAACACAATAGATGATTTATACCATGACATAAACACATATGGACACATTGAAGAAATCATGCATTGAGAGGAGGGTGTTCTGGATTCACCAACCAAGGCTACACGTAAACAAAATAAGTGAAGGACATAGAACCTGGAAGCTTTGAATGATTAATTTCCACCTCAATGGAATAACACTACCAAGGATAAAAGGAAAGTTTTGGATGTATCCCACTAACTACCCATAGGAGCAAAAATTCAGTCCATAAAGGAATGTCTTGAACAATATGAGAATGAGATACAAAATATCAGATATCTCCATGGTGAACTGATTAGTGGAAACATTCTCACTGTATAGAATTATAAAAAAAACTTAATATCCCACCTCTAATACATTAGGAGAGTGAAAATCCACCTACAAGGGATGCATCTAACTGCCAGGCTGACTCTGGATCTAGGAAATTAGTTCATATAAATTAGTATATTGAGGATTATTGTGACTGACCACTATTATGGATAAAACCTCTACTCTATTTGGTTGATCATTAAGTCTTATCATGGGTTGAGAATCATTGGGATATAAAAATAGGTCCACCTCATCAAGCCTAACTCACTCCATATAAATGGGAGGTGATCTAGATAGCGGTGCTTCTAGAACTCCACAATGTTATTGAATCCCTTAATAGTCAAATGGAATCCATGGAAGGGCAGCACACAATGGTGTAGCTAAAAAATAAGCCATATCCTAACTGGGTAGATGATACTTTACCCCTACCCAATTTTGGAAATATAATATTCTCAAACTTTTAAAACATATGATATCCATAAATGTTTATCATGGACATCATGTCCTAATATGGCTCGATGATGCGCCCTCGAAATCATTTTGAGGAAACCAAAGTGATATTTTTTATAAAAAATCTAATAGGTATATCCTTCATTTGATATTGCATCCTTTTAGTAGGATCCATTATAGGATGGGAGGACCCTTATTGTCAATTCCTTTATCATTTCAATTCTATGCTAAGGAAAATGAAAATTTTCTACCTCAAAAATTGAAAGCATTATGAGAATGATAGGGTTCATAACTTAATTTAAAAATGAAATTGTTTAACCTATTAACATAGAATCCCTCTCTCACAATAGAAACTATTGGAACTCTGTGCTGAGAATCATCTGGATGAGCTGAAAACACCTTTGATTCCAATAAATTATAAAAGATGATTCCATGAGTTTGAAAAAATGGAACAATTCTTAGAAGATTACATTCAATGGAATCAATCAAAATCTTGTCCCATTCCCTTGACACAACTAAAATTCCTACTAAATCATAGACTACTTATTTTACCCTAAAACCAATAGTAGTTATTATTCAAGCACCCGGGTCAGCCCTGAATCATTTGGTGCCTCCCATCGAGTAGCAGCGTCATCAAAATGACCCTTGGATGAAAGAAACAATAGATGAGGTATACACATGATTTGTTGAATGGATGAATAAATCGTATTCCTTATGAAATGAACAAGTACCCAGTTATTTCTTTGCATCCATGTAAAATAACATACTCAAGCTACTATAGCCTAGGAAACCCAATGAGGTCATCCACACTGATCATCTAGAATACTTCCCTTTCTATAAGAGGTTGGGTTACACCAACTGAGTATTCTTTGTCTTCAAATATTTCCTTCAAATCATGGTTGATTCTGGACAGGTGGTACTAGAAAATTCCTAGCACATGTGATAATTGTAATTATCACCCAATTGAAATTAGAGTGTGACTAGAAATAAGTTTTGGAAAGGTGTGGATAGAATTATGATAATTGGATGACTCAAAATACAATTGACTGAGCCTATGCCACCATAAGATGAAAAATTTTCAAACCAAAAAAAATTCTATCACCTATAAAGGTTACATTGAATACACCTCATAGAGGAAGACAAAATCATCAGACATAGGAAAATACACAATAAAAAGATTCATATCTATGTCCTAAATAATATCTGACTCTTGAAGATTTCTATCCTAGAACATCCATGGAATGGGAACTACCCCACAAAACAGAACCCTCATCGTATGAATAGATCATTTCTTTTATATTGAAATAGTTTACTAAATAGTTCCCTTCTTCGACAATGAATACACCTATGAGTATGAGTTCACCATACCCAAATAGAGATATGGGGGCTGAGAACATAGAGGATGAGGATACAGGGTACAACACAGGCATGGTAGAACTGAATATTTTGGTCATGTCTCCATAGAGACCATATATGAAACAGATACCCAAAGTTGAGAACTCTACCAATCCCAATATAAACATGGAGATGCCTCAAATAAATCCATTGGTTGTTCAATAACAATAATTTTATACACCTTACTGGAGGGGGTGTGATTGTTTGATCATCTCCAAAAAATGGGAAACTTATATTACCTATTCCACTAGTAGAAGATTCTCCCTCAACCTCTTCTCAGGAACTAGGACCGACCACCTCCAACCCCTCAACTCATAATCCATAGAATAGGAAGAAACCCCACCTTGGGAAGCATGGATGCCTAGAAAAAGAATAAGGCATTATAAAATTTTTAGTGGTTGTTCTAACAAAAATATCAATCTTGAATTCTCTCCATCTATCAGAAGAAATCAGAGAGGTACTCATCAAGGTCCTCCAGATCCCATTGGAGTTAGAGATATTAGTCGCTACGCTCGAGGTTTACTGATTGGAGACTATTAACTTAGAATTTCATATCACTATATTTCTTATAGAGAAGGATTGGAAAGAAATTATCTAGGGATATATCAGGCCCATGTATGTTTCAGGTGAACTTCATAATGTTTACATCAGAAGGGCCCGGGTTGAAATTTGTTTTTGGATCGACATCATCTCAATTTAGACATAACATTGTTTTGTATATGGTGATGGGGATTTATCTTCGACAAAGATAACCATTCAATCGTATGATAAGAGTGATCAAATTACTCTCAGGATGATCATGCTCAGGGATAAGTTTGGGGATCTTACATACAACATTGAGTTCATGGTCATCTAGAAAGACACAGTATAAAATGTTCTTCCTGGAAGACCTTGGCTACATATCCACATATTTTCACCTTCAAAATTTCATCAATTCATGAAATAACCCATCAATGGGAAGGTAGGCAAATTAAATGTTGACAAAACCCCCTTCATGATGAGGTGGGTTTCTACAAAAATAAAGGAAAAAAACTAAAGGTTCATGATGATATGCAGGTTTCATCCCCTAATGGCTTAGGGACCACCCCTTTGAATCCATGTAGCATGCTCGACATCAATTATGCGCCACACATAAACCTGATTGAGATATAATATGTAATCCTAATATTCTATCATGACTCACAAACATCATTGGTATATATCCATGTGATAAAAGTTGTGTCAGCTAAAGTGGATTCATCAAAAGGGAATCAAGATAACACTATGTTAGAATATGATAATTCACTTTCACCATTAGAAAATAATGATAATTCCCCTATGACAATCTATGCATCCCAAGATCTCCAGTATCCTCCTACCTCTAGTGGAAGTATAAAAGAAAACCATCATCCCTAAAATCTCTTTATGATGACTCTAGCAGTTCATGGTGACTATGTCTCTTCCCATGACCTCTGTTTCCTCGACAGTGATAGAGATACACTCAGATTACCCACAATGTCATAAAATTACTCCAAGGAAATAGGGATGGAAGAAGAAGCAGATGACCTCTAGAATTCCCCACCAGCATTTGTAAGAGGATTCTCCACCACCATTGATGAGATCAAGAAGGTGAATCATGGTACAAAATAAGACATGAATCCTACAATGATTAGTTTCATTGTAGCTCTTAAGGATTTAAAGATATATATTGAATTTATAAAGTATCTTTGATATGTGTTCTCTTAGAATTATACAAAAATTATTATGTTGAACCCAATGTGGGTATGCATCACATCGGATTACACGATGACCATCAAGGTTTCAATCGGGAATCTAGGAGGATAAACCCCTATTTTTTTACTAATGTAGTATCATAAGTTGTAAATTTGATCAAATACAACTTTCTCTAGTAGGTACAGTTCCCAAAATGGATTTCCAACATCCTCCCCATTAGAAAAATGAATAGGTGGATCTTGTTATGTATCAATTTTAGAGACCTTAATAGAAAATTCTTAAAGGATTATTTCCTATTTCTGATCAAATAACTTTTTATTGATGAAACTGGTAGGTTTCAAGCCCTTTATTTAATTTATGGGTATTCAGGGTGTAATTTGATAAAGATAATATCTAAAGGCAAGGAAGCCACCCCTTTTAGAGAACCTCAGGGAATCATTTTCAATCAGTTCATTCCCTTTGGGTTAAAAATGTTGGTACTATATAGAAACACGCCATTCCTCATATATTTAATACCTTCTTGGGATGAATAAAAGAATGTTATGTCAATGACCTTTTAATAAAATCTCTATAGCTATGTGATCACCTTAAGGATCTTTAAAAAATATTTAGTAAGTTTCAGCATCACAGTTTGAAGATGAATCCTATGAAGTGCACTTTTGGGGTAATGTTAGTGGAATTCCTTTTTTGTGGTATTACACTGTGGCATCGAGGTCGATCTAGGAAATACTAGTGAAATCCTGGAAATTTCACCCCCTTAGAATCTTAAATAACTGAGGGGAATCCAAGGTGACCTAGGTAACATTTAGAATTTCATAACTAACCTTTCCAGAAAATCTCACCCCTTCTCCATGTTAATTAATTAGGTTTTCACCTACTGATGCGATGAGGACTACTCAGAAGCCTTTCAGAATATCAAGTAGTAATTAATTCACAAACCTTTCTTGATGTTTCTTATAGAATAAAATTTATTTATATTATAAGTGGATATCATGGAATGATCACTTGGTGATCTTCTTACACAAAAAATGATATAGGAAATGAAAAAAAGACTCTAATATCTCAGTTAAATGATGCTAGTTTTTGAAACCCGGTATTCTTATATCAAGAAGAACTTATTCACACGCTTATTTATAGTGAAAAGATCATATATTAAATTCAGCATCATGAAGTCCACTAGGTATCTCATATTGACCCGTTCATGTACATCCTTGGCCTCTTTATATTGACTAGGTGTTTGGCCTGATGGGTGATTATTCTGAAATAATATGACATCTGGATCATGTCTTAAAAGTCAGTTAAATGGAAGGAACTGGATGATTTTCATGCAAAACATCCCAACCTAGAATTCACCCCAGTGGACATTGAACATCTAGATGAAGAGGTTTTTGATTCCCATGATAATCCCCGAACATGGGAAGTTTATTTTGATTGTTACTCCTGAATTCTAATTGGAAAGAGGATAGATAACCCAAATCTCATCTGGGTTTATCTAGGTATTTCATTAATTACCCTAAACAAAGAAAATTTTCCCTACTCATTCTCACTATCCAAGGGATACGTTAATAATGAGGAAGACTACCATTCCCTAAATCTCATCTCAGAACTAGCCCTATAGCTACATATATCCTACCAGAACATCAAGGGGGATTTGGAACTGGTTATCAAAAAGATTAATGGTGATTATGCCATCAATAAGGAAGAATTGTCCCCTATAATAAATTATTTCATAATATTTATGATTGAATTACCTTTTGAACCAACATTGTATCATGTCCATTAATCAAAAAATACTCATGTTGAGGAACTTGCTAATGCATCCATAGTCCTGAACAACCCCGATCATGAAAAAGAGGTGTTCTACATCATGTATTGAAGTGTGGTCTCATAATTCATTTTCTATTAAATAAAGGAAATAAATTAGATCAACACTTCCCCAGATTATGATAAATGCATATCCACTCCTAGATAGATGGATCCCATAACTAATTACCTTGAAAAAGGGACCCTCCTGTAAGATTGAGCCAAAAGGGAACATACTTATTAGGTCCACTAGGTTAGATACCCTGAGAGGGGGTGAATCAGGGTATGAAAAATTAAAAGAACTGCCCCTATAGATCTTGTTTTGTTGTTAGAAAAAACTCTCTTATCTCTCCTTCCCGTTGTAGAGTATGAACAACATTAAAATATGTACAAGACACAAAAATTTTACTTAGTTCACCCTCACTAGGCTACGTCCAAGGAGCATACACTAGAAAAGTGCTGATGTACCAAATCCACTAAAAGTGCAATGTGGTTTACAAAGTTTAGAGCAAACTCACTCTCCCTGCTGGTTTACAACCACTCCCAATATGAACGTACACTGCTCTCTCAATTGAAGTGTGATCACTGCTTCTTCAAAAGATCCATGCACAGTTTATAGACTTTTAGGTCCCATCATTATTGCAAATGAATGCATCTTTCTCTGTATGTAGATTCTCTATTGATGTCCAACTTTCACCTGCAGATGAATATCACTTTTCACCAGAGGTACCAGGCTATATTCCAACTTCTGTGCAGCCCTAGAATGACTGGCGTGCTTATCTAAGCTTAGCGCACTTCTTTATGTCTGTCGCACAAGTTTCACCTAACTACTTTCATGACACTCCCTTCACTAACTCATAACTTAGGTGACTCATACCCTTTTACTCCAAAACTAATATCGGCGTGCAGCTATCAACTGGCACTCAACTTCTGAATATCTTTATAATTGTGCGACCAAACCACCACATGTGGGCCCAAACCACCTACACATCTGGAGTATGAATTTTCTATAAGTTTTGAGATTCACGTCAAATGTGGATGGTTAGCCCTATATTTATAGGCATTTTGGGTACCATGAGCATCGTGCAGAAGTCTCCCCCCAGTGTGCAAGTCCAGCTGCTTAAGCCTCTGTCACCCTAGTCGCCTTGCACATCCAAACCAAAACTTGGGCGCCCCTCTTTCCTTTGCCATATTTTGATGTTTTGATCTTGAAAAACATATGGCACACATCTTTCCAATCCTCCAAGTAACAGGCATGAAATTCCCTTTTCCAAAAACACTTTTCTCCAAGTGTTGATTTTGAGGCCCAAAAATTTGGCAAACACTGGAAAACAGATCCACCTTATATATACTCTTTTTGTACCACCTCCAGATCGTATGTTCCTTTGATGAGGTTCTTCTATCAGTAATGGATTGTCGAAAACATATGTTGAACTTGAAAACTCACCATGTAAGCCCCCTTTTTCAACAAATTGATCACCATTGTATGCTTTGTCAACAAACACAACATGGATGCCCGCTTTTTCAACAAACACAATCACCTCAAAATGATTCATTTCGTAAAAGGTAGTTAAAGGGAAGGAACTAGATGATTTTAATGTGAAGCATCCCAACCTAGAAATCACACCAGTGGACATTGAACATCCAGATGAAGAGTTATTCGATTCCCATGACAATCCCCAAACATGGGAAGTTTATTTTGATTGTTCCTCCAGAATTCCTATTGAAAAAAAAGATTGATAACCCAAATCTCATCCAGGTTGGTCTAGGGATTTCTTTAATTAAACATAACAAATAAATTTTTCCCTACTCATTATCACTATCCAAATGATGCATTATAATAAGGAAGACTACCATTACATAACTCTCATCCTTAAACTGGCCCTATAGCTATAGATATCCAACCTGAACATCAAGGTGGATTTAGAACTAATTATCAAGAAGATTAATGGTGAGTATGCCATCAATAAATAATAATTGGCCCCTCTAATCCATTATGTCATTGTACTGATGATAGAATTACCTTTTGAAACAAAATTGCTTCATTTTCATTAATTAGAAAATGCTCATGCTGAGGAACTGCCTAATGCATCCATAGTCTTGAATGACCCCGATCATGAAAAAGTTGTGTTACGCATCATGTATTGAAGTGTGGTCTCATCATTCATTATCTATTAAATGAATAAAATCAATGACATCAACACTTCCCTATAGAATTGTGAATTCATATCCACACTTAGATGGATGGATCCCATAATAATTACCCCGAATAAGGGACCCTCCAGTAAGATTGAGCCAAAAGGAAACATACTTGACACTAAGTGGTGAAAATTACCATTCAAGATGGTCCAAATAAGAAAAAATCCACATAAAATTGAGGTTTTAATAGAATCCTCCTTTGATTCATATTAGAAGGATTGATTCTCATTATCATATAATAATTCCATGAAAACTCTTGCGGTGCTCATTAGTCTATGACCAAAATCTCCCTTCAAATTAGGAGGCTTGGTTACTAATAGAATACAATAATAAAATAATCTAGGGAATTATATAGGGAATTTCATGCATTCCATAATTATGAAAACATCATCCATGAACCCCCAGAGTGTAGATAGTGGATTCCCTATACCCAACTTGTGATGAATATTGATTACCACAACATGTATGCAGTTTGATATATATATACATGTTTTTATCATACCATGATAGTGTCGATAATTTTGTTTCCATTATATTTATGAAATTTTCATTGGATTAAGTGATGTATCAAAGAGTTATAGGAGTTCTCAATCTATAATGAGAACCTAGAGATACTATGATAGTAATATTAAAGTAATTTCATGTGGTCTAGATACATCATACATAAAGGACAAAGATGATGTTAAACTATCAACTGATGGGGACTCCTAAGCAATGATACTTCTCCTCATGAAGTTATCACATAGTGGTCTATAGTAGTTGAGATCATGAGGATAGAACCTCCAATGGTTACACCACATATTTTAGGTTTTATTGTTCATTCTTATCTATAAACATGCGTATTGGTCTCATAACTTGATATCATTATTAGTGTATCCCATTTGATCATGTACTCTGATGTAAGGCGAAAACCATGGCAATAAGGTCATGGAGAGGTAGTTTCTGTTATGTTTGTCATAGGTGGTATGATATTGGTTGAATTATCAAGATATAATTTTTATCTTCTAAGTATAGGAAGTAATATATTTATCTAAGTTAATCAGGATGGTATTACCTTCATAAATTCATGGACATGGTATTTGAAGGTA
The DNA here is from genome assembly GCA_963277665.1 of Viscum album. Lineage (NCBI taxonomy): Eukaryota > Viridiplantae > Streptophyta > Magnoliopsida > Santalales > Viscaceae > Viscum > Viscum album. The sequence continues at coordinate 1,845,115,466 of OY728120.1, forward strand.
AATGTACCCAGTTAGATCAAAAAATAATAAACAAAGAATTAATGATGACACAAGTGTGCATCCTACTTTATGATATATCATATGACCAAGATATCATATTACACAATACGTGTTCATATATTGGTTGTCATTTCTATGACTATTCCTTATCTCATTAGGGGCCTTGATGAGTTTCCAAACTCTACTCTTGGTCAGTGAATATTATTCACTACTATCGAGATAAGGGCCTACAGGGTCACACATAATAATAGATATAGGAATCAACCCTATTAAAGTGAATAGGTATATAATACATGGTGGTCCCAACCATAGGGTCTGAGTGTTGTCCAAGTTTTATAAATCACATATAAATAAATAGATTCATTATTATTCATGTAAAGAATAATTGGGTTGAATTTATTTATTAAATTTGTTTTTAAGTGTTTAAGTAAATAAAAGGATTAATATTATATGAATGAATATTATTTTAATATTCCAGGTTCATTTAATATTATTAGGAGTTGTTATTTGATTTAATGACTCAATGTTATCACCTAATATAATTAATATATATTATAGGTATGTGATAAAATATAAATAATATTTATAATGCATTTATTTCATCATAATTAAATATTTATATCACAGGTTTAGTGGACTATTAATTCATGGGGGTGGGAAGTCCTAATCAGGTATTTTGAATATCCACTATCTAAGTAGACAGAATACAATTCCAATGGACTATTCATTATTCAATATTGAGTGTTTCTCTCTCCAAATAAATCCTAGAGATATAATTGCTCAATATGAGTGAATGATCCAAGTTCAAATTCCTGTATTGAAGACTATGATCATGGTGATCATTATGGAAACAAAGATATAAATAGAGCTCCATGATAGAAACCACAATCTAAAGAATGGCGTGTTTGTAGATTTGAGAAATGTGTGTGGATGATCTTGAGGGTTTTTGTGTTAGATATTTTGTAAAATAGTCACCAATGACTTATGATAGAAATGTGTTCTTCAAATCAAAATGTGGCACTCATTGATTTTTTTTTTGTGATCCAATAAAACGATGTGAGATCCTCAAATCACACCGGGACAGAGATCACCAGTGATGAAAAATTTTCATCACTTTGGTGATGAAAATTTAGAAATCCCTTGCACAAAGTCTTCCACTGTATACCCTAGTACCAAAAAATGGTATCAGAGTTATTTGTGTGATTTTTATGTTCCAATAAAAATTATTTTGCTTTAAATTTATATAGAGGGTGTTAAAATGGTTTCAGCAGATCCACTTGTGATTCAATATGATCTCAGCTGGCTAGGTTATGTCCATCCGAAAAAAAATCTAGATCAAAAGTGGTGGTTTGTATTTCAGATATTAAATTTCAGTTTTAAATTTTTGAAGACAAATTTATATTTATTTGATCATGTTTTTTTGAATTTTAGTGACCCCATTTTTACCCCCAGCCAGTATTCGGCCACCAAAACAAGAATTTTCTATCGCAACGATTTCCACACGGTTTGTGGAGTTGAAAAAAACATTAAAAATTATTTTATTTTAAATACCTATGTGAGGCTATGGAAAATATTTTTTGGAGGTTTGAATTATTTCCGCAAACAATAATGTCACCCCATAATTCCACACAGTTTGTGGAGTTGAAAAAAATTAAAAAATTATTTTATTTTAATTGCCTATGTGAGGCTGTGGAAAATGTTTTTTGTAGGGATGGATTATTTTCACAAAAAATAAGATGAGACTAAGACCATGAGTCTCCTATGTCCTCTTATTCCATATTTGTGGCCCCACTCCCTCACCCATATCTGGTTCGATACTTCCATCCAACTCCCCTTCAGAACCATGCCACCTCACCTCGACCACCTCTGTGAGGTCTCTATAGCTGCTGCCAACCCGAGCTTATCCCCTCACACCACTATCGTGCCTAGTAGCCTCACCCTCATGAGCATTGTCCTCTACCAGAACCAGCAGTGACCACAACCACCATCCCCCCTATTGGGCACCTTCCTGGTTGGTGCACCACGTAACACCTTCTCAATTAGAGCACCAAGTTGTTTCCTTTTTAGTGAGGTGTTTTTTAATGTGGACCAAGACCGCATGAATTAATTCACGTGGTGACATGCTTTTGATGTGGAGACATTATTGGATGTTGATTCTTTTTCTTATATAAGGAGGCATCAGAAAGGTATATCAACATCACCGGCAACAACAACACCGAGAGAAAATCCCATTTGGTGACCGCCTTTATTCAACGATCATCTTTTCTTGCTCTCCATATTTTCATCCACACTTTTATTCTTGAGTATTACTTTTGATATCCCTTCCATTTTTGGGATTATATACCCTATACATCTTGATTTTAATGGATCTCTCTTTCTATACTTGTTCCCATGGTTTTTCCCTTTTTTGGTTTTACACGTAAATATTTCCAGTGTCAAATTTATATTTTTTATGCACTTAATTTTTTCATTGAACATCCACTTTTATTTGGGGGGACAGATTTTATTTCTGATGTGCGTTCGCTTTTAAATTGTTTGCGTATTCATCACTTTCCCATCTTTCCCAACATATGGTATCAAAGGGAGGTTTGTTTTTTTATTTCATATTTATTATGGAGGCCAATTACAGTCAGATGATTTTTCTGAATGGTAATAACTACCATATAAGGTGACTTAAAATGAAGGATTTTATTTTATTTTTCAAGTGAATTCATCTTCCAGTGTTTAGTACCCAGATGCTAGAGAGAATTTTATATGAATAATGAGTGTTCAATCATGAGATCTTCTGTGGATTCATTCTATTATGGGTCGAATACAATGTGATGAACTATATTGTCAACATCCCTCACACAATAACTTTGTGGGAGAATCTTGAGATGATCTACACTTCCAAGACGGGAAACAATAAATTGTTTCTTCTCTAAAAAATAATGAACTTGGGGTACAGAGAAGGTATGTCCATTTATTATTATTTAAGTGAATATCAATGATGTTTTTATTAGTTGTCTATAATGGGTATCAATTTTGAAGATGAGGTTTTAACTCTTTTTCTACTTAACACTTTACCCGGTTCATGGGAGAATTTACGTGTTACTCTAACCAGTTTTTCTCCTAATGGTGTTGTGACATTTAGTTTTGTCAAGTATGATATTTTAAATGATGAATTCAGGAGACACACTTAGGAGAAATCTTCTTTTGAGCTTTTAGTCACAGAGAACAGGGGGAGAATCCAGGACCGTGGGCAGAGCAGTCGAGGTAAGAGTAGAGGTATAAGAAAATACAAACTGAAGCAGAGAGATTTCAAATGATATCATTGTGGTAATAAGGGGCATGTTAAGAAGTTTTTCTTTCATATGAAAAGGGAGAACAGATTGAAGGAAAATCCACAGAACAAAAATTTCAATGGTGATGATCATGTCGATGCTGTTATAGGGGTGATCTTGTTATTGTTTATGACTCCATTAACATTGTTTCTGATGATTCTTGGTGGGTTGTTGACAGTGGTTCATGTTTTCACGTGACATAGAATATTGAGTTCTTTACATCTTATAGCCTATGTAATTTTGGGATTTTGAAGATGGGAAATGATGTCCATGCTGATGTTTTAGGCATTGGGACTGTTTGTTTAGAGACTAGTATAGAAAGTAAAACGATTTTTAAGAATGTTCGACATGCACCCGAGGTTTGTTTAAATCTTATTTCTACCATGTTTTTTGATGATGAAGGGTTTATTATCACTTTTTATGATTGCCAATGGAAGATTTCTAAGGGATATTTTATTTTGGGTCGAGGGAAGAAGCAATCCGGTTTGTACTGGAGTAGATCTACTATTTATTGTGATACTTCTTGCGTTGTTGAGTGCATTGTATCATCAAAATTATGGCATAAGAGGCTCAGTCACATTAGTGAGAAAGGCCTTGGTTTTTTGGATAAGATAAATAATCTTTTATATTTTAAGAGTGTCAAATTAGACACATGTGATCATTTCATTTCTGGGAAATAGAGAAGAGTGAGTTTCAATAGTCATCCTCCACATATGAAGTCACAGGTACTTGAATTGGTACATTCTAACGTTTTTGGTCCGTTGAAATATAATACCTTTAGTGGTGGTCTTCATTTTGTTTCATTTATTGATGAATACTCACAAAAGCTATGGGTTAATGTTTTGAATTCCAAAAGTCAGGTTCTCAGTGTTTTTAATCAATTTCATGTTTCTGTTGAGGGAGAATCAGGAAAGAAATTGAAATGTATTTGCACTGACAATGGGGGAGAGTATTGTGGTAAATTTGATTAGTATTGATGGCAGGAAGGTATTCATCATCCAAAGAGGTCACCAAAGATAGCTCAGTGGAATGTTGTAGCTGAGCAGATGAACATGACTTTGTTGGAAAGATTTTGTTGTGTGCTTTCAGAATCAAAGTTTTCTGGACATTTTTGGGGTGAGGCTTTATTTACTATTGCTTATATTATTAATTTGTCACCCGTTGTTGCTTTGTAGACAGACACTCCCAACAAATTTTGGTATGGAAAAGAGATCAGGTATGATCACTTACGTGTTTTTGGTTGTAAGGTTTTTGTTCATGTGCCTATAGATGAGAGATCCAAGATGGATAGTAAGACACACCAGTGTATTTTTATTGGATATAGACACGATGAGTTTGAGTACAGGTTCTATGATCCTGTTTTGAAGAAACTTATCAAAATCCATGATGCAGTGTTTAAGGAGGATCAAACTATTGCAGACATTGATAAGGGAGAAAAAACTGCTTCTCCAACTCTAATGGTTTTGTTAGTCTTGAGACAGGTTTTGAGTCACATTTACCTCATATTGTTGATTTTGATGATCATGTTGATATACCTAATGATGCTCAAGGTGAATAGGTTGGACTTGATGTTTCCAATGCACCTTTTTTTCTAATGATCCAGTTTCAGGGGTTATTAATGAACCAGTAGTTCCACTTCAGAGGTCATCTCAACATCACACCATTTCAACTCGATATTCACCTAATGAGTATGTGCTACTCACTGAAGGGGGAGAACCATAATCTTTTGATGAGGCAATGAAGAGTGAACAAACGGACAGATGGGTTAAGGCAATGGATGACGAGATGACATCATTTCATGACAACCACACTTTTGAGCTGGTGAAGTTTCCGATAGGTAAGAGAAATTTTCAAAATTAGTGGATTTATCCGATTAAAAATGAAGAATCTAGTTCCCTTCCATGATACAAGGAAAGGTTAGTTTTCAAAGGCTTCTATCAAAAGAAAGGTATTGATTTTAATGAGATTTTATCACATGTTTTCAAAATGTCTTCTATTCAGGTTTTTCTTGGTTTGGCTACTAGTTTGGATCTACAGATTGAGCAGATGGATGTGAAGACAACTTTCCTCCATGGAGATTTAGAGGAGGAGATTTATATGGAGCAACCAAAAGGTTTTGTTGAAATAGGTAAAGAAAATCATGTTTTAGGTTGAAGAAGAGTTTGTATGGTTTGAAGCAAGATCTGAGGTAGTGGTATAAGAAGTCTGAATCTGTCATTTCTTATTAGGGTTTCAAGAAGAAATATTTTGATCATTGAGTTTTTGTTCAGAGATTTAGTGATGTTGACTTTATTATATTTTTTCTTTATGTTGATTATATGTTCATTGTTGTCCATGATACTTCTATAATTGACAGATTGAAGAAGGATATTTGTTAGTCATTTGTGATGAAAGACTTGGGTCCAGCATGATAGATCCTTGGCATGATGATCTCCCATGATAGGAAGGCTCATAAATTGTGGTTATCTTAGGAGAGATACATTGAAAAGGTTATTTGGAGATTTTCTATGGATAGAGATAAAGTGTAAGAACCCAGTTCTTAGTTTTGAGGTATAGGTTTCTTCTTTTCCTTTTTCCTTAAGTGTTTTTGAGAAAATAAGGAAAATAGTGAGAAATACAAAATTTTATGGGTACACGCCGTGTACTTTTCCACACACCGTGTACTTTGGCCGAGTAGGATTGGTACACAGGGTGTGTAGGCATGTCGGTGATGAAGGGTGTAAACCCCGACTACATGTCATGTACTGGGTATTATATGTTGTGTAATCAGTTAGCGGGTGAACAGTAAGGTGGCGAAGGTGGCTGCCAGCTAAGCGATGGTACATTCTGTGTATTCAGAAATACACATCGTGTAAACATGTTGACGGATGAATAGTGTCATGGTGGAAAGAAGTTGCCAGAGGAACAGTTTAAAAAATGAAAAGTACACGCCGCGAAGTTTATTTTTTTCGCTTAAAACGGGTAGTAGCCTCCTCTTTGAATAGAGGAATCTTAGAATGCCAGAGGATCTAGGGAGAGGTAATCAGAGCTTCGAAGATCTCCCGACTATGTACTGAGAATCTGTTTCCACCTCTGTCGATCACGTTACGACTGTACAGGTAATCCCTCCCATCTCCTTGCGCTATTTTTACCAATTATTCCTCTGAGGGAAGTTATTTAAGTTTTAATGGGAATTATTTTATCCCATATATACATCGTTACTGGACAATTTGGGAAGCGTCGTTCATGTATATCGATCAGTGGTTATCGAGGTAGGTGGTCTGATGTTCATTTCCAGCTGTTGTGTTGAAATTGTGTACCGTTATGATATGCGCCAATGATTGGGGTGTCGTATGAATGAGGTCTTGAATAATTAAATACCTCTAGTTGTGTAGGTGATTTAATATATATGAACCACTGATGTTTGGGATCACTTCTTGGATCCAGGACCACACTAGGGGTGCATTCCTCTGTTTATCAATTTTTCCAGGATACCTGTGGGTATACCGTGAATTTTAGCATGCTTTAAATTTCCTTGAGAGGAATTGCATATAATTGATTTATTATATGTTGGGCTTGTCCTGGTTACTTGTATAGCCTGAGGGAAGTGTTTGTTTAGCCTGTGATCAACTCTTCTAATGCACATGGGCAATAGATTCTGTGCCTGTGGGTGACACCTCATACGCCCGTGGGCAATATTCATTATGCATGTGGGCAGACACCTGTGGGTTTTGATTCTGATTACATAAGGGTAAGGATTGTTTGTCCGAGGACAATGTTATCATGAATATTCACTGTGGTGATTTTCATATGTTATACCTGCCAAGTTAAAGCACAGTCTTGGAATGGTTTAATGAATTTTAAAATGGAAATATAACTGGTAGAGTTAGTTACTTTTGAGTACCACTTAGTTTATTTCTTTTTACTACTACACACTTCTGTTTCATATTTTTCACTGACAGTTAGGCACGAGCCTTTGGTGGTTACCTACTAGGATTTATTTATCACACCCTTTTTGGGTCATGCCTTCGGCCCAAACAGACTATGTTTCTGCTAGTGTTGATAAGGTAAAGGGTCCCTATATAGGTACATGATTTCTCCAAAGGAGTAGGAGAACATAGGACCGATCTTAGGCTTGTGATGCTGCTGAGTTCCTATTGCGTAGTGATGTTTGCTTTCTTAGGCTTGAGTTGTATTTTATTGTATTTTAGTGTATCCTGTTCTGGTTGTTTTAATAGAATAGTGACATGATGCATCTTTATATATATTACTGATGGTTCTCTTTACTTAGTTTATCCATTTCAGTTATATATTGTTCACTGCTTCTGTTATTGTATGTTATTTATCTTTTCCATTGCACTACACTTTGAAAAATGAGGGCATAGTTTCCCCACTATCAGACCTGGGCCCTCGTTTCTATTTGGCAGCCTCTAGCATTTGGGGAAATTCACTTGAGGTCATGTGACCAACCAGGTATGGGGAACCTGTTGAGTGGCACCCGAATTCGGGATGTTACATAAAGTGTTTAGTAATCCTCTTTCTTTACATTTTAAGCTCATTGCCCATCAGTCACCTTCTACTGATTATTAGAGAGAGGAGATGTATGACATACCTTATTCATCTATCATTAGATATTTTATGTATGCAATGGTATGTACTAGACCTGATATAGCTCATTCAGTTGGTGTGTTCAGTCGTTTTCTATAAAATCCAGGTAGAGAGAATTAGAGAGTAGTGAAGTAAACTTTTCTTTATCTTCGTTGTACTTATGATATAAGATTGTGTTTTGTAAAAGGGTAAACTATGCTTTGTAGCTTTACATATTCAGATATGAAAGGAGATATCGATTTGAGTATGTCTACTTCAGGCTATTTGATCAGTTTTGTCGGGGAACTATATCTTGGAAGTCTAGATTGTAGAGATGTGTTGCTTTATCTACCACCGAGTCAGATTTTATTGTAGCTATTGAGGTGTGCAAAGAATGGTTGTGGATGAAAACTTTTATTTGAGAGATAATTTTAAATTAGGACAGGCATGTTTTATTTTGTGATAGTTAGAGTGCTATTTTTTTGGGAAAGAAATTCACTTTTCATGGTAGATCAAAACATATCGATGTTTGATATCATTGGATCTGCAATGTCCTTGATTCAAGATAGTTAGAGCTTGAGAAGATCCACATTGATGACAACAGGTTAGACATGTTGAACAAGAGTTTACCCAAAGGGAAATTTGAGACTTGCTGACTGACTGTAGAGATGACGGTGATCCCCACTTGAGTTGTAGGGGGGTTTTTTTGGGTGCCTTCCTAGTTAGTGAACCACGTAATGCCTCCTCAATTGGAGAACCAAGTTGTTTCTCTTTTAATGAGGTGTTTCTTAATGTGGACTAAGAATGCGTGAATTAATTCACACGGTGACTTGCTTTTGACGCGGAGAAATTATTGGATGCTAATTATTTTTCTTATATAAGGAGGCAGTGTCAAGGAATTTCAACATCATTGGCAGTAACAACACTGAGAGAAAATCCCATTTGGTGATCACCTTTCTTTGATGATCATCTTTTCTTTCTCTCCATCTTTTGATCCACACTTTTATTCTTGAGTATTACTTTTGAGATCCCGTCCATTTTGGGGAGTCTCTGTAGTGTACCTATTGATTTTAGTGGATCTCTCTTTCTCTACTAAGTCCTGTGGTTTTTCCCTTTTGGGGTTTTCTACATAAAAATTTATGTTTTCAACTTTATTTTTTTATGCACTTAATTTTTTTGTTACGCATCCACTTTTATTTAGGGGAAATATTTTATTTTCGATTCACATTCTCTTTTCAATTGTTTATGTGTTCGTCACTTTCCCGTCTTTCCCAACACCCCCTCCCACCTGTCTACATCGTTATCTTCTAGTAATGAGATCCACCTCTCGTAGATCAAGACCACTAGTGCCAATGCCAGGATCTGACTCCTCTACAACCAAGCTATGGAAGCACCGGCTGAGCAGGATGTTCGTTATGACTTCTTTCAAGATTCGACCACCCCCCATCCTATCCAGATAGATCCCATCAGATGTCACACATGTTGAGGCCACAATTCCATCCAACATCTTCATTCCATCATGACACCAGAACCCTACCATCATACCACACCACTCAAGTCTCAAGCCCCTAGTGTGACGCCTCTCAGGAAGTGACGTAACCAATCACAGCTGTAACAGGTTATACTGGACTCGATTTTTCTTATATTGGTTTTGGGTAGGTCTTTCCAACTGGGAATGGTTTAGGTAGGCCTCCCTAACACAAAATACCATTGCATAGGGTATTTATGGCCCCAAATGGGCCTTCAAGGATATGACCTAACCCGCAATGGGTCAAAGTAGGGTTTTTAGGGCTCGGGTTAAATTCATATAATTGAAATCAATTAATTTGATTAATTTAATTTTTGTTTTAAATTAAATTAATTAAAATTAATTTTGGTTTTGAAATAATAATATTCTAATAATATAAATTATTAAATTAATTTTTGGAATTAAAATTAAATTAAATGTGGGAGAAAATAAAATAAATTATTTAAATTCATTTAATTTATTTAAATACCCTTGTACTTTTAAATTTATGGAAATTTAATTTTTATCACTCATTGATTTTATATATCGACAGGTCTTGAGAAAATTAATCAATGTTGTTCTATGCAACATATTTTTGTTAAATATGTATAAGGGATTCTGTGTCTAATTTATCTAATGTATATTGCACCCCTAGACCCTCTCTCCTACTCCTGAGTATATTTTTACATTAGACGGTGACACTTTTAAGAGGTGGACCCCACTGGGATGAGCTAGTACTCTAGATGAGAAGTAAATACACCAGACTATGGGGAAACTACGATACGAGTCAGGACTTGATTCATGTATGAAACACCCTAGGTCAAGATTGATCCATTTTAAAAAAATAGATCAATCACAATTATATGGTCAAGACCAGTCAGGTTGAATAATTTCCTTTATGCATTGTTTGTTATTTTATGCAAGTTTATGTTTACTGTGATATCGCACAAAATAATAAACTAGTAAAATGCATAAGGATGTGACAAATGTTTTTCTATTATTTAATATTTAGTTGTGATCGTGAAAACATATATTGGACATATTTAATATAAATGTATTACATTCATCAAAAAAATCATAAATCCTTCAAACATATATCAAGTTTTAATGCCTTCCATTTCTCAAATTTGAACAAAAATGAGGTGTTCAGGGTTCTTGTCAGCTAAATTTTAGGCTGCCTCCTACTAACAGAGAGTTATTATGAGAGTAATGGGTTTTATTGAATAAATTTGGTATTATATTAGTATGAAATTATATCTTTATATTAATTTATAGGGAAATACTTTAGGGAATCTAGGTTACAATTCTGACAAGATTAGACTTTTATCAAAAGTTTAAGGACCCTCGAGTTAATATGGTTGCCCAGCCTAGTCCCTACCTTGAAACTCTCTAAGTAGTGGTGTATTCAATGCTTGTAGATTGGGATGTTATGTTTCGAGGATCCTTTCCACTAGAATACTCAAGAGATAGAGTATTTCAAATCTCATAGTGAGGTCTATTGTGGTACTATAAAATAGTGGGAAAAATTAAATTATTTATTAATTAAGTAATAAAAATGTCTAAAAGGTAATCAAGATAATGTATTGAATGTTAAAATTTATTTTTTGTAGATAAAAAATGGAAATCACCAACACCATTGGGAAATTATGACTATAATTTATATTAGGTAAATAAAATATCATGAGCGGACATAACTTCCAAAAGTGGTTCATGAACTTATGCATAGTACTATACCAAGAAAGGAAGCATTATGTGCTGGAGTCATCACTTACTGTTGAGCCTCCTCTAGGAGAAAGAAAGGCAGATAATAATAATTATAAAAATCATGTAAATGATGCAATAGATGTATAGTGCATCATGTTTTCATCTATTTCCATTTAGTTACTGAAAATTCATGTGGATAAATATTTCTATAAAATTATTACTCATCTCCCGCATTTATATTATGATAGATAAAGGAAAGAATGGAATGAGTTTCTAGTGAATTTTCTTGGTGAAGCCTAGCAGAAGGGAGTCAATAGGGACCTCATATACACAATATGATTGGGAATATTGAGATAATTTAATCCATTTGGTTCAAATTAAACCCAGAACTAGTGAAATATCTCATTATTTCATATTTACCATCAATATTTCCAACTTTAATTGTTAACTACATTATGAATAAAATGAAAAAGTATCTACTAAATCCTTTGGATTTAGTTCACCAAGATGATAATGATTTCAATAATATTAACTATTCAGGCCTTATGGTCAACAAGAGGAGGAAGAGAAATGAAAAGTGTTCAAAGGATAATTCTAAGCTACAGACACTAATGCTTCAACCATCCAAATAACCAAGGATATAGAGGTAAGACAATGAAAAAGAGGTTTACTACTTTATAAATGGAAAGTATGGAAATTGGAAGAAGAATTAATGAATTGGGAAGAAAAGAGGAGAATCATCTACTTCAAGAACCAAGTAGATTAAAGATGATTACAAAATGTGAAGGGGGTCTCTATGATAGAATGGTTTCAAGTCTAGAATCCTTAACAGTGGGTGATTATCATTGAAATTTTCCTAGTGGTTTGGTTATTATATTGAATAATTGTAATTATGTTCCTTTAGTTACCATAACCCAAATCTTAGTTACATGTTTGGACACTATGAGATATTATTTAATGTTTGGAAATAAATTTTGTCTCTTTTTTAAGGATAACATGTTTTCGGGTATGGTGTATCTTAAAAAAGGATTATATATACTTGAACTCAGAAACCTGATAATGAAAATCAAGGACAAAACTAGAGAACATGACTCATATAACACCTACATACGGAACTTCAGTCTTGGTAATGTAAATGAGGAGTGATTAAAAATTATTACATAAAGTAGGGTATTTAAACATAGTTTAGTTAAAACACTTGGTTGTATGTCACAATTGTTTACAAAGGAAGATGACCAAATCAACCTTTTCATGGAAGGGGGAATGATCCATTTAATTACTAGAATTAATTCATACTGATTTATGTGGTCTATTTTCAATAGAGGAAAGAGGTGGGTTTTCATACTTCATTACTTTTACTGAGTTCAATATTAGGTATGACTATATCTACTTAATACAGTATAAATAATATTTCTTTCGAATTTTTAAGAAATATCCACAAGAAATAGAAAACCTATATTGGTAGGAAGATCAAGGCACTCTTATCAGACCGATGTGGAGAGTATCTTAACCAAGATTTCATTGATCACTTAAATAAGTTAGTGAGAGTATCCCAAATAACTCCTACTTATACATGAATATGTAATAGTGTAAGTGAAAGGAGGTATATGACCATTATTAACATGGTTAGATCAATGATGAGTCATTAAACTCATCCATTATCCTTTTGGGGATATGCCTTACAAATAATGACATATACCCTTAACCAAGTTCCCACTAAAGCTACTGATGGGATTCTATATGAGTTTTGGTGTGGAAGGAAACCCAATCTATTACACATACATGTTTGTTTATGTGAGTATTTTTTTCAAGACTATGCCAAGTGAAAAAATAGCATCTAGATGCATAGAGTGCATATTTATAGGTTATCCTAAAGAAACTAAAGGATATTACCTATACAACCCTTTAGATAGAAAAGTTATTATTGTAAGGCAATCCATATTTCTAATAAGGGGACACATTTCCTTTGGAAATAGTTGGAGAGGGATTTACTTTGAATAATTCAATGCTCCAGATTCTCTAAAGATGGTACAGGAACAACCTCCACTAGAAAGAGTGGTATATAAAGAAGTTATTGTGACAAAATTACAATGCAGTTCAACATGAGAGGTTAGAGAAATAGATCATTATGGTTTTCTTTTCACCAAGTCAGGGTAAAAGTTACTCCTATGGAATGATGAACCTCTAAACTATAAAGAAGTATTTGAAGTTAAGGATTCTACAAAATGTAAAGATTCCATGCATTCTGATATGGATTCCATGCACCAAAATAATGTTTGGATTTTGGTAGACCATCTTGCTGATGTGAAGTATTCAAGGAAAAAAATTTGTTGATGGTAAGGTCAATACCAAAAAAAATCAATATTTGGAGAGGGGTGTTTTAGGCAATGTTAGGGCATAAACATTGATAAAACATTCTCACAAGTAGAAATGTTGAAATCCATTATAATATTTCTTATAATAGTAGGATTCCATGATTATTAAATTTGAAAAATGGATGTCAAAACATATTTTCTCAATGGTAAATTTGTTGAAGATGTTTATATGAATAAACCTAAAGTGTTTGGTAGGTATCAGAATTCCAATAAGGTGCGAAATCTAAAAAGATCCATTTAGGGGTTGAATCAAGCATCATTATCATGGATTGTTCATTTTGATGATTCCATATGAGAATTTGGTTTCATCAAGAAAAAAAGTGAGCCTCATGTATATAATAAGGGTACTGGTAATTCCATCATTTTCTTAATATTATATATTGATCTAATATTAATTATTCGAAATGAGGTGAAAGTATTATAATATGTCAAGACTTGGTTAAATGAATATTTTTCCATGAAATTCTTTGGTGAGGCAGCCTGCATTCTAGGGATCAAGATATATTGAGACATATATGAGAGGATTGTTGGGATATGTCAAAGTACATATATTCACAAGGTACTAAAATGGTATAATATGGAACAATCAAAGAGAGATTTTTCCCATGTCAGAAGGTATCAATCTCCCAATGAAAATGTGTCCAAAAACTAAGGAGGATATTGACAGAATGAGTAGAATCTCGTATTCCTTAGTAGTGGGATCTATCATTTTATACCATACTATAGAATAGGTTGGTTTTTGCCTATTATTTAAGCATGGTGGTCTGATATCAAGGTAAACCAAAGGAGAAACACTGGGTAGCTGTAAAAATATTCCTAAAGTACTTGAGGGATAAAAAGGATTTCTTCCTAGTGTATGAAGGATATTTGGAACTAGTAGTGAGAGGCTACACTGATGCCAGCTTCCAGACATATCATGATGATCTAAGATCACATATAGAATCTTGATGTAACCTATGGTCAATGATTCTATAGTAGAATCTAGATATATAGAAACCTCCAATTCCTTAAAGAAATCTATTTGAATACATAGATTTCTCTCAAACATTGGTTTTGTTACTTGTATTACAAACCATATTCTAGTTTATTGTGAAAATATTATAGTAGTGGTTCTTATTAAAGATATCTTGTCACACATGAGGACAAAGCATATAATTAAGAAGCTTTTTCTCTTAATGGATTTTAATAAGGGAGGTGAATTCATATTTAGTAGAGTAACTATAGAGGACAAAATGGTAGACCCCTTGATTAAAGACATATCTCATTAGAATCATGATTCTCATGTGAGAGCTAGAATATTGATACATATTAGAAGTTCGCTCTGTTGAAAGTGGGAGTGTTAAAAGTGGGTCCCCTAGACCCAACCTGTGATGTACGTTGATTAACACTACATATATAAAGTTTGATATATATATACATGTGTTTATATTATCATGATACTGTCAATACTTCTCCATCCACTATATATATATGATAATTTCCTTGGATTATGTGTCATATAAAATGATTATAGTAGTTACCAGGCTTTAATGAGAACCTAGAGATACTATGACAGTAATGTTAATGTAATGTCCTATGAACCATATACATCATACTTATAGGATATAGATTTTTTGTGACTATCAGGTGCTAGGGGGCTCATAATCATTGAGTCTTCTTATCATGACGTTCACACTTTTTGATCTCTATTAGTTGAGATCATGTGGAAAGGCATGCCAATAAGAACACCATATGTTCAGGTGTCCTCAAATGTTCCTATCTACAAACATGTTTATTGGTCTCTTAGAATCAGATCATTATCAATGTGTGTCATTTTATTTCAGACATTGATACATAGAAAAAAACCATGAAAATGAATTTCTAGAGAGGTAGTTTTTGTTGGGTGTGTCATTGGTGGAAAGGCATTTGTTGAATGATCAATATCGTATTTTTCACTTCTAAGTATAGGATGTAATATCTATGTCCAAATTTATTTGGATGCTATTACCTTCATAAATCCTCTTCTATGGTAGTTGAAGGTAAATCTATTATATTATATCAAAAAATAATAAATAAAGAATAATGACACTAGTGTGTGTCCTAACTTATGAGTTGTCATAGGAAAGAGAGATTATATTACACATTGCATGTTCATAGGTTGGTTGTTGTTGCTATTATTATTCCTTATCTATTTAGATGACTTGATGGGTTGCTAGACTTAACTCTTGGTCTGTGAAAATTATTCACTTCTATTAAAATAAGGGCATATAGGTTCCCACACAATAGTACATTCATGAATCATCCCTATTCAAGTGAATAGGTATATAGGTCATGGTGGGCCCCACAATAGGGTTAGAGTTTTGTACAGATTTCATAGATCACTGATAAATAGATAAATTCATTATTATTTTAGTAAATAATGTTTTAGTTGAATTTATTTATTAAATGTATTTACAAGCGTTTAAGTAAATATAAGGATTAATATTATATGAATGAATATTTTTTTAATATTCTACATTAATTTAATATTATCTAGAGTTATGAGTCAAGTTAATGACTCAAGTTTATCACATAATATATTTAATATATATTCAAATTATATGATAAAATATAAATTATATTTATGATATAGTTAATTTTTCATAATTATTTATTTATATCACTTGTTTTGTGGATGTTTAATGCATGCAGGCGTGGAAGCCTAATCAGGTATATTTAACATTCGCTATATAACTGGAGAGAGTATCATACCAATAGATTATTAATTAGTTAGGAATTGAGATATTCTCTCTTCTTCTAAATCCTAGAGAGAGAATTTCTCAATATGAGTGAAAAATACATGTTTCCCCCAATGGATCAAAGGTTGGTGATCATGGTGATCGGTGCGGAATTGATGTGATCATCAGAGCTCTGTGCTCGCACCTAGAATCTAAAAAATGGTTTATGTAGATCTCTGTGCACTTCAAATTGATACTTCATAATTTTGTTTAATTTTTATCCTCTCTGATTAAACCAAGAGAGATCCTTAGACAACACTGGGGCTAGGATGACTAGAGATGATGATGTTTCTTCCCTCTAATGATGAAAATTTAAAAATCCTCAGCCCACCAGCTTCCATTGTATGCCCTGATAGTAAAACAAATTTTCTACATGAACCTAAATATTATCATTATTTTGTTGTGTGGGGAAAGGAAATTGTGGGGCCATATCCCCAATACTACAAATATGGCCTTTATTAGAGTTAGAAAAGGGTATTAACAGTGCTAAAAATGTTTTGTTAATCGAGGTGAAGATAAAGGGGGGTTAACTTTTATCAGCACATAGAAAAGCGTTGATAAAGGCCCCTTTTATCATATCTAAAAAAAGTTCTGGTAAAAGTCAAAAAAATTAAAAAAAAAGTTAAAAATAATATATAATGTGAGGGGTCTTTTAACAACGCTTGACACCTCTATCAGCACTAGGCAGACCCCGTAGCGCTCTCTCACACACTTCCCTTACACACGCCATCCCCCACATGCCCACATGCCCCTCCTTGCTTCCACCTGAACTCAAACCTGCGACGACCCCCCTTACACGCCTCCACCTTTACCACTAAGCCATTTCATTTTTTTCTCTATTTAATGATATATATATATATATAGTTATATTTATTCACATATTAATATAGATTCATGTTAACATAAATATATTTACTTATGTTAATAAATATATATTTACTCATATATTAATATATATATATATATATATATACTTGTTAGTATATTAATATATATTTATATATATATATAGTAATATGTATTCGTATATTAATATAGATTCATATTAATATAAATATATTTAGTTATATTAATACATATATATTTATTCATATATTAATATATATATATATATATGTATATGTATATGTATATATATATTTATTTGTATATTAATATATATTTATATTTATTTATATAGTTATATATAGTTATATTTATTCATATATTAATATAGTTTCATAATAATATAAATATATTTAGTTATATTAATAAATATATATTTATTCATATATTACTATATATATATTTATTCGTATATTAATTTATATTTATATTTATTCGTATATTAATTTATATTTATATTTATTTATATATATATATATATATATATTTAGTTATAATTTTTTATCCGTATATTTATTTGTATATTAATATATATTTATAAGATTAGTTTTAAATATAATTATAAAATATGTTTTTTATGTGTGTTTATAAATAAATAAATACATAAATACATACATATATACAACCCACACACACACACACACACATATTTACGAATAAATATATATATGTGTGTATTTGAAAATCCATTGAATGTTAAAACAACCATAACTTCTAATCCAGAAGTCCGTTCCAACTCCACAACCATTCAAATCGAAGAAAATGAAACAATATTCAATATGATATGTGGTATAGGCCTAGTAGACGTCTAGATAAAAATTTATACGTGTTTAAAAGTAAAAAATTGGGGTATCCCGACTTAAAACTCGGTTTTGGAGGCCTTTTGGGCCTTTTGGACCTCAAAAAATGTGACATAAGGTTTCCTTCAGTCATTAACACATATAGCACATCACAATTTTTGATTTGATATGATCTAGATATCAAACGGACACCCAGATCAAAAGTTATGGTCATTTTAAGTTTGAATTACATTTTTAACTTATTTCATATCTTTTTTTAATTTTTTTGATTTTTTGTGTCTTCAAATTGTTATTAAATGATTATTAATCGATGATAATTAAAAAATTATTAATTAATAACATTTTTTAAAATATTTTAAATCCATTTTCAATAAATTTCTTAAAATATTAAATGTAATAGTCTATTTATAATTATCTAAAACATATTTAAATAATATATATTATATTTATATCAATATAAATATACTTATACAACAACATATTATTTTTCAAGTTTTTTTAAATATAAACTTTATCAGCGCTAGGAAAAATGCTGATAAAGCCCCCCCTTTATCAGCGCTACTAAAAAAAGTGTTGATAAAGGGGTCCCCTTTAAAAGCGCTAAAAAAGTTCTGATAAAGGGGGCCATTATTAGGGCTAAAAAAGCACTAATAAATCCCCCCCCCCTTTAGCAGCACTTTTTTTAGCGATGTAAAAGGGTGGCACTGCAGAAACCAAGTTTTTTGGTAATGCCCCTGTTATAGCTTATTAGTTTAATTACATATTTACTATTATAGGCTTCTTAAAATGGGATAAGGCTATAATCCTCAAGGAAATTAGGATAGAGAATATAATCATCTTCATGAGGTCTAAAATTATCACCAGATTCGATGTCCCTCAAATGATATTGATGGAAAATGAGACCAACTTATATTCTACCAAATTGATGAAATTGTTCTAGGAGTAAAACATAAAATCCAAACATTCATACTACTATCATGCATTGGAAAATGAAAAAATAAAGGCCTTCCATAAGACACTTTCAAATATACTCCATAAAATGGTTGAAAAGGTCAAGAAGAGATGGCCATACAAGATCCTTCATAATTTATGGGCTGACTATACCACCACTCGCACTACCACACAAGAGATCCCATATTTTTTGGTGTACAGGACTGAAGCAAAGTTTTCCATTAATGTCTTGTTTCCCTCATTTTAAATAGTTATCTTGGGAAAACATTCAAATTATGAGAAATCACAAAATTGGTTGGATGATTTGGAATGAATTGATGAGAAAAGGTTGCATACACTACACAACCTTCAAGTTCATCAAAATCAAATCATGTGTGACTTCAATAAAAAGGTTATATTTCTCTTATTCATATAAGTAGAATTGGTATTGGATATTGAAACCCAAAAGATACCAAGAAAGAAACCCCAAATGATGAATCCCAAGTGAGAAGTTCCTTACATCATACATAATTTCTATTATAATGGATCAAAATCATTGTCCATAATGGATGGAGAACATGTTGTTCCCACCAACAATGAAAGGTTTATAAAAAAGTAATTTTCATATATTCCAAAAAGAAACTCATGTACTAGTAGTAATACTTAAATTTCATAGAATCTTTCAACCTTACTTTATCACATTAAACTTCATAGAAGACATCCTTATCACATGATTTCAAACTACACAAATAATGTTACATCATGGATGTTTCACTGCACACAAGTAATATTTTTTCAAAATAAAAATTTAGTACACTCATACTTGTGTGTGAATAAGATCCACATAGGGTGTCTTTCTATTCAATAACTACATGTGACTTCATTATTTGTATAATATGATACATAGTGACGTCCAGATCTCAAATATTGGGTACATACCAAATATAAATGGAAAAAATTCCCCCTACTTAGGGGCTAGACCAATGCTGAAAGTTTTCCATTCATAAACTATGTGTGTTTATATTCTTATTACTATAGGATATGTAGTGATTCCTAGATCTCAAATCATTGGACTAGTTGTAATAAAATTGAAAAAAATCACCCTCTACATTTGGTTCAGGCCTATGTGTAGAATTTCCCTTTCAATAACTACATATGGATTTATTCTTATTAATATAGGATATATAGTGATGCCCAGATCTCATATCCTGGGTTCATCCATAATATAAAAGAAAAATTTCCCATCTACATTTAGGTCAAATCTGTTTGTATAATTTTATGTTCAAGAACTATGTGTGCATTGAAACCTACTATCATAAGATATATAGTGACACCCAGATCTCAAATCCTAGGTCCAGCTATAATATGTATAAAAAATTACCCCTCCCCATGTATGGGTTGGACCTATGTGGGAACAATTTGAAAACTATGTGTGGCTTGATTACTACCATCACAGAATACGTACTGATTCTCGGATCCTCCATTCTAGGATCATCCATGAGATATCATCACTCACAATCATGTCTTTTCAAAATAGTTGGATCTGTATAGAGGTCATTGTCCATAATAAATTGTGAATATCTCATGTATTCTCTATCACATATCCATGTGTGCCTTAATCAACTACCCAGGTATCCCTTGTTTCTATCACCAATCATGGCTCATCTGAGCTTAGGGAACCTCAAAAGCCTCTTTGTTCAGCACAACTGAGACATGTCTTAGATAGGGAACTATTTCATAGTCGTATGAATTTAAACTACATGAATATTTTTTAGTCACATCATATTAAACTAAAAAATAGAGTCCTAGTCACAAGATGTTAAAATACATGACAAGAGGTCATCATGCCAAATCGATCACCCCTCGATGAATTTTTATTCAATAATTTCATGTATTATCCCTTCACCCCAAAAATGTGTTCAAAACATGATATAATAGACTTTAGGGTTCTCAAACCCTTCCTGAATATTACATTATCTTTGAAAAAACATCAAATATTTGAATACCTGAGTTGATACCAACCAATTCTTAGAGTTGAAATTCTTCTCTTAGAACCCCATGAACCATGGGATCCCTTTATCCATGTTATTCCATATATAGAACTGGTAACAAGGACTGTGTAATAAAAAGGGACCATTCTAGGATTCACTGAAAAATTAAAGACATTCAAAAGATCATGTGCTTAAAGGATGTTTGGTCCTAGAGGGGACTCTCCCCTTAAACCCAAGAGTTATTATCCTGTGTGGAATATGGGCTTATTCCATTATCAATCATTGATTTACACTCACTAGTTTCCACCTTTGGTTAACTCATATATTCTTGTGTTATGATTTAAACTACCCATAACCCAACTATTTAATTCTATTCAGATACCCTCTATGTTACTCATATGTACATTATACCCATTATGAAAGAAATATTATGACATTACATTCTTGCACCATTTCTTTTTAGAGTTTATATCCCCCATAAAGGCCTAAATTCTATAACATTCAAAATCCCTTTGGACACCCCCTTTTCAAACATCATGTCCCATATATATATATCATCTATTTTCCACACACCCAAGAGGGATCAAGAAATAATAAATGGTTTATGTGTTCATATTCAAAGTATTGAAGGTAAGAATCTAAACTGTATAGAATTTATATCAGAACAACATGTTCCTTCATTCTTATTACCACAGGATACACAGTGACACCCAAAACTCATTTCCTAGGTCCAATTATTATGTAAATGATAAAATTTCCCCTTCCCTTGAGTATGGGTAATACCAATGCATGGGATTATCTAAAATAAAACTATATATAGATTGATTCCCATACTATGGTATACGTAGTGATGCTTGAATCCTCCATTTTATGCCCAACTATGAAACTTCCTAGTCGTATGACATTAAACTACACGAAAACATCCTAATTGCATCATATTAAACGGTATGACAGGAGGTATTCACATTGAACAGATCATCCCCTATGACGATTGTGTACTCAAGAATCAAATTTGTATCCCTTCACCTAGAAATGTGTTCAAAAGACACTATACTATCCTTTAGTGTGATCGAACCCTTCTTGAATATTACGTTATCCATGAACCCACATCATATATCTCATATCTATGTTGATACTAACCAATACCTTGAGTTGATATTCTTCTCATAGAACTCCATAGACCTTGGTATCCCTTAATCCTAGTTCTCTACTTTTTAAAACTGGTCACAGAGATTGTATAATCTAAATGGACCCACTAGGATTCACTAGTAAATGACACAATGCCTATGAGATTGTTCCTAGAGGGTGTTTGGTCTTAGAGGAGATCTCCCCCTTAATCCTACGAGTTATTTTCAAGACTACATGGAATGTGGGATTCCTCCCTTATCAATGATGGACATGTACCCACTGGGATCTACCTTCAGTTAACTTAGATATTCCTAGGTTATTATTTACACCTCCTATAACTGAATTATTCGAGAGGATTTAGATACCCTTGAAGTTACACATTTCTACATCATACCATTATCAAAGTAATATTTTAACATCATGTCCTTATAACCCTTAATTTTAGGGTATGAATCTTCTATAAATACCCAATAACTATGATTTAGTCACTCCTTTCATCAATGAATCCGTGTTTCATTACATTAAACTTCATAACAAACAGCCCATCCTACAAATTCCAAAATTTCTAAGAGCGGTCCATCCTATCCATGAATCTATTCTAGGGATTAATTTTCCACATCCATACCAGAATGGAATTTGAAAATTACCTATCCATATATATGATCCCAATCTATATATAGGACACCTTAGTTGACCTTGATGCTGAGACTCACTAAGGGAAGAAAATTGAATGCATAACCCCCTTATATACAAGTCAAATCAATGTGGTGGGATCTCTTTAAAGGAGTTGATTATGCCATTAATACTTCCATTACAATATTCTAAGGGAAACATATATAAGCCCATATATAAAAATTTCATATACCACTATTTAAAAATGTCCAATTCGTATAGACTCTCTCTTTTGATGTATGAGTTAGATCTATGTATCACTTGTTAACACATTAGATAAATCTTCAAAATAATTTTTCCAACAAATGGATACCCATAAATAATCCTACATATGGATAAAATTTGATTCCAAAATCTAAAATCAACCAACTAGTGAAAAATTATCACAAATATATCTTGCACAATTTCATGTCAGTTCATATGTCCTTAATTCATGATGTTAAGCTGCAAGGAATTTCCTGATGTTAAACTACATATATGATACATCCCCACTACATGATATTAAAATGTGCAGACCATCACCCATCATCATTCCTTATCGAAGGAAAACAAGATCTATACCCTAGTCAACCGAATTATTGGGTTTTAAACCCATTTTCAAGCACCTGAATCCATAGATCAAACCTCATGTCTTGAGAATCTCAGGTTACCACCAAACTTTAATGGCCCCTAGAAATAAGAAAATATATCTATGTTTGACCACAAAATAATTTGATCTATATAAGGACCTTAGACCCATGAACTAGAGGCATATTGACCCTCCATGAAGTGACTTCATATCCTTGTGATACCTAACATCATCATAGTGTATCTTGACACCTTAAAGTAATTCATGATCATCTTTGGGATGATTTACCCATACCATTACTCATGACCTGAGAAAATTGATCCTTTATTTACAACACTTTAATCTCTATCTCAAAAGGATATTGGGCTAATCTTGACCCTAGGTATCATAGTTAGGATATCATGTAACACTTCCTTGATACCAGGACCACATGCATCCTGACCATAAAATGCATTAAATTTAGTCCAATATGAATGAATTAAAAAATTTATCATTTGATGGACCAAATCAAAAGACCATAAACTACTAATGAAAGATAAATAAAACATTTTAGGCTGGAAACATGCAAAGGGAGGTCTAAGAAAAATTCAAGACTCTACTCACTAAACTCTTCATCTCTAAAGTTTTGTAAAAATTTATAGGGAAAATAAAAAAGGAGAAAAGCTCATAGGGTTCATTTTTTATCCCTAATAAATGATTTTCTGTGCTCACTAGACCCCTTGGTCTAGGAAAAAGTTAGTGAAATGATCCATCACATCTCCTCGTTGTGATGATGTGTTCACTAGGTGGTTAAATAACTTCAGGGTTCAAGAACCATTTTGAATATTACATTCTCTATAGTCCACCTTCACATATATGAAACCTTAGTTGATACCAACAAATTCCATGAGTTGATATTCTTCTATTGGAACCTCACAGACCTTGGCCTCCCCTATTATTGGTTTATCTCTATAGAAAACTAGTAACAGGGATTGGCTAATCTAAAATGACCCTATTAGGATTCGTTGGATAATTGATACAATTCCTAAATTATTATGACTACATGATGTTTGGTCCTAGAGGAGTGTTACCCCTTAAAACAATGATTTTAAGTATTATGGGACACTATAATTATTAATGGTTTAATTTTACCCACCAGTTTCCACCTCCAATTAACTTCATATTCTTATACCATGATTTACAATCCCCATAACCAAACTATTCAGGTGGATTCAATATCCTAAATGTTACATCACTGTCTATTGTACCCTTTATCCAAGAAGTAGTATAATATTCAATTCCCAGACCTTTTGATATCCCACACCACATGACCCTAAACCAGAAGGCATTGGGATCGATCTTCCCAATAGAAAACTAAACTTACCTAGGGTTCGAGAACCCTTCTTGGATATCTCTTTGATCTATATCCCACTTCATAATCCAAACATTTTAATCTTCACAAAACATTAATGGACCTTAGAAAATATTTTAGATCCCCTTTTCCTTACAATTCATGTAAACTATATGGGATTGCGCATAAGGTCCCTAGATCTATCAACTAGAGGTGTCTCCTCCTTATTAGAAAGGATATCCATTTTTCATGAGCTCCAAAAACAAAATGGTGGAACTCATCACCTTAGAGTGTTTTTAGGTCATCCCTAGTATGTATTCCCTATACCATATTCATTGGTTTAAGCATTTAGGTTTTGACTTACACAACCCATAATCCAACTATCCATGTGGACTCAACATCCCTAATATTTCACCACTTATAAAATTGAATCTTAGTGAGGATGAAAGGTGTCACAACCCATCATGGATATTCATCTTTCAAGATTTTTATAAGAATTAAGGGTATCAAAACCCCTCATTAACATTAATTATTCATAATATTAATTAAGAATCCATGGTATCTGAACCCTTCCTAGAAACTAATTCTTTAGAAACCCCATCAAGGATTTAGGGCTCTCAAAACCTTCATGAATACTCATCCTTTACAACCAAAAATAGATTGTCTGAGCTATAATACCATAAAATAAAGCAATAAATGGTCTAATATAGAAGAATTTAAACTAAAGAAATAGATTTTCTGAGCTAAAAGACCCTAAACTACATCTATTGAAGTCCTGAGCTAAAAGACTCTAAACTACAACAATAAATGGTCCAAGGTAAAGGAACCTAAAATAAAATAATCGATGGTCAGAGATAAATGACACTAAACTATAGTAATATAAGGTTGAGCTAAAATACCCTAAACTATAGAAATTTTCTATATTTAAATACATTAAGAACAATTTAAAAGGGAAAAACATCTCCAGGTTGAAAACCCAAAAAGAGTTCCCTAGGAAAAAGCTAGGCCTCTACTTTTTCGAAAATCACATTGTGTGATCTGGGAAATATTGATCACTTATAAAATGGAAATCATATATAACTAGTTAGGTAGAAAACTCATAAAAAGAAAGCCTAATTTAAATTCATGTTTATTCCTACTAAGATTTACCTATATGAAAATTAGAAAAAAATTTGGTTAATATAAAATAGAAAATATATAAATCTTGTAGGGATCATTATTTTACCCTATAAATATAAAATCTAAACTCTCTATGTCCACTGCATTAGGAATAAAGTAGAGAACCTTCCCTATGGGAGATATTTACCCAGGATATCCTTTTAAACTAGGTGATCCTAGGAAAACAGGAGAAGATACATCAATGAAAAATCATATTTCGGTATTCATTCTTGATAAATTCTCAAGAGAAATATGTTGTGATTCAATAAATCAAATCCAGTAATTTGAGATTACTTTATATTATACAAAATATAGGTATCTTTCATGATCCATATGATATAAAGTTAATGAAATGACATGCATGTCATTAATGAAAGAAGTCCAGACAATTACATGTAAAGTTCTAAATATTACTTCACTGATAATGTAATGATGAGGGAGTAATATCCACATTTAATAGTCTCTCCAAGGTTCTATAAAAAATAACAATTAGATTACAATAAAATATAATTGGATGATTTTTTTAAATCATCCAGAGTCTAGTGAGAAGTGTCAATTCAGTACCAAATTGTTGTCTTCTCCATTTATTCAGTCGTTTTCTGGGGATGAAGAGTTTTAATAAAAGAAGTTAACTCTTCACATATATTATAAGTGGTCACTAATAAGGATAATTAAATAGAAATATGGGACCATTCATGAGCTATGACCACTTCATGGTTAGATATCGATGTAGTTAAGTAATCCATCTGGACACACAGCTGAGAGATCATATGGTGTCTCTATTCATGAACCTTCTAAGATTTTGGGAAAAAATCCCTCAAGGTATCATTGAAGCATTTTTGAGGTGATTTTGTTTGTTGACAAAGTGGATGTCTGTGTTGTGATTTTTGACAAAGAAAACCATGATATACAAATTTGTTGACAAAGGGGATTTAGTGGTGGCATGTTGAGTTCAAGGGATGTGGTTAACGATCCATGTTTTATTCAAGAACGTCGACAAAGGAATGGTTGATCTGGAGTTGGTACAAAAAGAGAAGATACAAGGTGGCGCCGTTTTCCAGTGTTTGCCAAATTTTTGGGCCTGAAAATCAACAAATGGACAAAAGTGGTTTTGGAAAAGGGACTTGTGTGTCGTTGTCTTGAAGGAGAGGTAACTTGCATGCCATATGTTTTTCAAGATCATAACATCAAAATATGGAAAAGGGAAAAGGGGCACCCAAGTTTTAGGGTTGGTCGAGCAAGTGACTTGTGTGGTAGAGACTTGCGCGCCGACACTTGCACTCTGACGGGAGACTTGCAGCCTTCATGCAGGGTGTCCAAATTTCTATAAATAGAGGTCGAACCCTCCTCATTCTGGGTGAGTTCAACACTTAGAGAAAATCAGATCTCTCGTCGCGTAGGTGTGGTGGTCGCGCAAGTGGTGGTGTGGTCGTGCAAGTAGAAGTTGTACGCTAGTTGTTTGTTGCACGTCCAGAGTGTTTTGAGAGATAAAGGAAAGGAGTCACCCAAGTTTTGAGTTGAAGAAGGGGATGTCGCACAAGTGGTTTGGTGAAACTTGCACGCCAGTTTTTGAAGAAGCGCGACAGTTGATGGTTGCGCGCCAAAATTGGTTTGGACATAAAAGGGTGTGAGTCATGCAAGTTTGGAGTTAAAGAAGCTAGCGTTGCGCAAGTGGTTGAGGTGAACTTGCGCGCCGAGACTTGCGCGCCGACTTGGAGAAGGGTGCCAGGTATGGTTGAATCACGATAGTGATTTAGGGTTGTGTGAAAGCTGGAAGATTGCATGATACCTTCGGTGCAAAGTGAGATTCATCTACGAGTGAAAGTTGGACTTCAACAGAGCATCTATATATAAAAGAGGATGTATTCATTAGTGATAATGAAGAGACCTATAGGTCTATAAACTATGAGTGGATCCTTTCCAGAGCAGTGAGCAAAGGAAGAGGAATAAGGTGATCCTCTCCACCGGTAGTGATACAGATAGAGAGAGAAAGGGAGTTACCCTTGGGAAAGTAGTGAGCTGACCCAAAACATTGTAAAGGCAGTAATACTGGGAATAGAAGTGATCTATCCTGAACTTTGTAAACAATAGTACACTTTTATTGGATTGGGTACATCGGCACATCGTCGGTGTATGCTCCTTGGACGTAGCCCAGTGAGGGTGAACCAAGTAAAAATCGATGTGTCATGTGCATGCTTTAGTTTCTGTTTATACTTTTTTGCAGGAAAGAGAGAGAAGAGAGACTTTCTTAACAGTGAGACAAGATCAATAAGGGCAGTTGTTTTAATCTGTCATACCCTGATTCACCCCCCTCTCAGGGTATCTAACCTAGTGGACCTAACATAAGATTATACTGTTAATTCAAACATATGATTCATGTCATAAAAACTGTTCATGTACCTCCTATTACTGTCCAATTACTATCAATCCAGGAAAATCTATATCATGATATCATAAAATTGATGATAGTTGAAGCCATCGGATCTCAACTCATGAAAGAGTTGGTGAAGAGTTGTTCTTGGTCAAGAATGCTCAACAAGGGAGTATCCATAAAAATGGTGTACATTTACTTCCAAATTAGACTTTGTGGTATCAATTCCATTAATGGGGGGTTCATTCAAGATGATGAGGAAGAAAAAGATGGAGTCTTAAGAATTTATCCCATAACGGGTACATCATTTTTCACTAGAACTAAATGGAAAACCTCCTCAAAAACCCTTTCATGTGAATGATAATTTCATCACTATATTGAGAGAAATTCATTGAAGGTGCCCCTAAGTACTAAATTGAATCCATTACTTCCACAAATAAGGGTCTTGGGAAAGTATAGGACCTTTCCACGAGAGGATCATTTGATTCAATATATCATTTCGGTAAGCACCCACCCAAGCCTTGTCATAGTTGTAATACAAAAAGATTGGGGCATCAATAGGAATAAGATTGATTTCATCATTTGTATCTTCACAAAAAAACATAATAAAAATTGTAAAATGAGTTCCGGATGTAGTTATCCATCCAAGTATGCTAAGGGAAGAGGTTGAACCATCAGAATAAAGAATAAATGGTTAGAAAATCATAAGCGGTATATGGATCGAAGATAATTATTACATATATGAAATATATAGGAACCCCATCTCAAAGAGAAGTTTTATATCATCTCTTGTTGATGGGTCCACTTACATTATCAAAGATTAGAACGGTCGCTGCAAGATGGGGAATGATATTGAACTGGTCATGTAGGCTCCACATATTGATGATCTAATTACAACCTAATGGAATCACCTCAACCCTAAAAAGGTTCAAAAACCTGGGATGAAATTAAGAATGAGGAATATCGATAGTTTTATAATATTTCTTACACTAGAAATATTATCTTATCCATCCAAATAATAATTAGAAGGGGATGCCAATATGGTTGGAGATGTTTTCTTATTCAATATGACCAAGGAGCTAATAAATATGGGAAAGATTCAGCATGACTAGATTAAGAGGATAACCCTATGCCTATCAGGTTTCAATCACCAATGTACCTAATCAAATTCCCAAGATTGTTTTCTCATCTTTGAAAATCCATCCATTAAAAAACATGGATAAAAAACCTTCCAATATAAGTCTAGGGGATACCTCTAGTCTCACCTAGTAGCCCCATGAGGTATGCTTTCCAGCTACTAGAATGGCCTAATAAGATTTTGGGTTGTCTCAAACATAATGAGAAGGGAATCTATGATGGAATATATAAGTTGTTTAAGTCCCACTACAATGAATAAATATAGTGATCCAATCCTTGAACGAAACAAGATATTATAGGTTCATCTCGTTCTTTAACTTCTTTTTCACAAAAGTGATCAAGTATCACACCATGGATTATGTTTTTTAGGGTAATTCCAGACATTTTAAGCATTAAGGAATTCAACTTACATCTTCCCAAGAGGAGGTATTCTTCCTAAAAGGTAAAAATCCCATAGGTTGATCCCTACTTCTATATGAGATAGATGGATCGAGTTAGTGTTGGGACTTCAGCTTATAATCATATCCATAAAGAGTTTCGATTGACAGTACATGAAAAAAATGGGATATCCATGTCTCCTCATGATGATAGATAGCCTACAGTTGATTGGTGAATTATGAGAAACTATTACCATCCTATAATGGCCATGCCAATTTTTCATAAAAGTTACTACCAAGATGCAAGTCCCAATTTTAACTCCAATCACTTCTTGTATTGTTCGAATAATAGAAAATTATGTTCAATTAACTCAATGAAATTGGTGTATGGGTGAGATCATGACTATCTGGACCTAGAGGGGAGTTGGATAACATATAGGATAACCTCTGGAGTGGTTCTGTGATCAATATATTATGATTATAAATTATCATTTGTATGAAATCAAGGTAATATGAGAACGACATAGATGGAAGAATATTCTTAGGGGGAGGAATAGTAGTATCATCTAGAAGATGAAATTCATACAAAGGAAATATATGTGATATAGGGTAGTTCTAGATTTCTATCAGAATAAATTCCTTCAAAACCTCATTTTCTAAAAATATTTGGTATCGAGGGCTGAAAATGAGATTCCTAGCGATCATTGTCCTCCAACTAACCACATTAGGACACATATATGAAATAGAATTTATTTGAGCAACAGTATAAAGCATACATGATATGGAGTACAATATTAAAAGGGGAATAACTTAAATGAAATGTATAGAGTGGTAAATGTCACACAGGTTGTGTAACCCATACAAGGGTTCATGATCACATAACCCATCATAGGTCTTGCAAAGTGGTGACCCAGGTACCAAATCAAAATTTCATGATCTTATTCAACATCTCATGACTATGTGAGAATTTTTAGGTCATGTGAGTCATATAATGATCAATTTATCATGAAACAAAGCATCATTGTACCATGAGAAGAACATGAGATAACTCAATAATCAAATAAGTTTAGCACAACCTAAGGAAATTACCATTTATGAAGTCAAAAAATGTTTAATAAAGTTGTTTATATGGAAATATCATATAAAGAGAACATGTTATTGTATATTGAAAATGGTTATCATGATGGGGTTACCCAAAAAAGTCTTTGGAGTTTGTTACATGATAGTGGAGATTGCAAGATCTATGAATTTTGGAGTCATAGGTTGAATGAATGGACCCCACTTCCCTATTTATTGGTCTCCACATATAAAACCAAATATCCCCTAGAAGACCAAAATCTTATCAGAACACTGACCCATGTAAAACCAAAGGACTCGTGTGGGAATGTACATTCCTTATAACTGATTCCTTGTCCTTGTGAACCTAGCTTCTGAGGGGGAGAATTTTTTACACCAAAAAAATTGCATGATATATTTTAGTATAAAATAAATACTTGAGACATAGGTATTATTTTTCCCATAAAACAAATTATCATCATGGATACATGGAGATCAGGAATATAGGTTACATGAATCACATAACCCCTAAGGCAATACATGATCACACAATCCTATGAACATCATGAAACAAATTCACTATTTTCATGATCTTCTCATGCACAAAAAAACCCCTTCAATAAGACCTCATGATCAGGAAAAGGTGGAAATATGAGTTCCTATGATCGTGCAACATCTCAACCAAAATACATCAAACAATCACCAAAATCCCCTTATGAAATAAAAATGAAAAAGGGAGAATCTTCAAGAGAAAGGAAGATACATTTTTTTCATGAAAAGGTTAGATTAAATATATATAATCAATCCATTGATCATGAAAAATACCTATATATATACTAGATTCATCATGTGAAGGTTTCTAGACATGTCACCTCTATTGTATAAATGATCTCAGACATGTCCATTTGATTATATGACACACTAATAACAATAAATGGTCAAGCTACATAGAAGTTATAAAATAAAATCTAAAAAATTAGCTTCTATTATGAAAATATGAGTTACATTTTTTTCTTTTGAAGTCCCTCTGATGATCCAAAATGATCCCAGACTAGTCTCTTTTGATCATGCGAATACCTCTTTAGTAAGAATCTTTTTCTCACGAAGACTATCCAGCATGTTATCCTGATATTTTTAAGGACCATTTACATTCCAATTTGATTATTTGAAATCAATTTGACAAAAAATAAGTCTAATACATATGGTGATGATGGAGTGATCTCACGGTCAATGTTTATCACATGACACAAAGATGACGCTATGGATAGCCAACTTTAGGCTCATGTAAAACCCATCATCCTCTATCAACTCAAGACCAAATCTAGTATATATATATTGGTAAAGGAGGTATATAATAGGGGAATTGAGAAATATAAATTCCTCCCCCTTAGTATAAAAAACACACATGGGAGCATAGAGGCGGGAGATGACTTTTCAGAGTGAAAATACACACAATCACAAGGGTCTTCCACCATGTGAACCCATGGAATGACTTAAGGGATTATAAATAATGTGTATATGATTCATTTGATCACCATAATAATAATGGGAAGTAATTATGGTTCACTTTCTAGATTATATAAAGGATTTTTCACATATTAACTTGGTTTCATGAGATCTTAATGGGAAAATTCCAAAAAATATATTGATGCATTTTTGAAAAAAAGGATAAAAAATATAGAATCCTTACATGAAGATGTATACACAAATTTTAATGTTAAGGAATAATGTAAGATTCATGACCTATCCATATCATGTGTAAGTACCTTAACATGTCATCCAAGTGAAGTTAAATCCTTCATACATGTCAGTCAAGTCACATGAGGTCCTCCAGACATGTTATCCAAGTCATGCAAAGTACTCCAAACATATCAGACAAGGTAAGAATAGTCCTATAGGAATGTTATCCAGATCATATGAATCCCTTTAACATTTGATCCCTAATAATGCAACACCCTTTGAGGTGTTTGTATCAATCACGTGAAGGCTCCCCAGACAATTTAGTGGGATCATGCATCAGACACCTCATACATATTCTCCAAACATACTAAGAAATGTTAAGAAGATGAATTGTACAAGTCTAGAAATAACCGTAAATGTTATAAAGACAACCAAGGAATGTTTGATAGATATCCATTACATGTCAACAATTTAAATCATAGACAATATTACATGTCAAGTGTTTTATAAAGACACCCAGGCACACAATAATCTTGTATGTTAGACACACATTCATATATACAATTTTGAACTATGAGGACTATAACTCCTATTCAAACAGGATACATAGGATTTTTTCCTAAGTCCCAAGATCCTATTGGGCATCTAATATGGTGTAATTCATTTTATATCTAAGAAAATATATCCCATGGAACCCAAACACTCTTTTGGGTTTGTCATTCTTCCGCATTCATCAGCATATTGAGAATATAATTGAACTATGATGACTCTAATTCCTACTATAATAAGGACACATTCATAAGGCCTAAGCTCTATATCAACCACCCAATTATGGCCACCCCATGGAATAAGTCTCATATCCATATGTGGTGAGTCTGATCACTTTCTATCATTTTTTCTCACATAGAGCATGACTCATGTGGGCTTAGTGATTTTCAATGATCATATTACTAGAATCATAAATTTTCCCCATCCAATGAAATATTAGTGTGTTATCCTTGTTCATTTTCATGATATGATTATCACATATAGGGGAATACACCTCGGTGTAAGTCCAGAAGGCATTCCCATTTCTGTATACCCTAGGAAAATAAACCTCATATAAATTAATTATTTGTTTCCTACCATCATCAGGTTGAGGGAGGATCAATCTATGATGAATGTGATTCTAGTTATAAGAATGATACAAAAGATGAATTCTTAAGGATCAATCTCCATACCCAATTCCTAAGTGCCCTCATATATTTCCTTTCAACATGATATTAAGATTTATAGCTTGGAACTAAACAAACTTCTAGGGTTTTGATTCATGTTATACATAGGATACATCAGACACCTCATGAATGGTCAATCTCATCCTCAAAACACCAATCACATTATAGGTTAGTAGTAAACTCAAGAGTGTGTGGTTATATGGTTTAAAAATATAATCAGAAACCAATTTCTAAGAAATAATGGGAAAAGAATGGAGAACCTCAGATACATATAGATGGTCTTATTAATATAACCCCCATTACTTGCAGAAGGATTGAACATCCAATCGTTTTATTAGGTAACCAATCTTGTATCAGTATTTAGAATAAATTCATGAACATATCTTAAATCTATAAGAGAGTCTTATAATAGAAAATAATTCCCCATAAATGTAGAAATGATCCTAACCTCCCATCCTCTCAACCAATGTGAGAACCTAAGTTCCCTTGGGTATGACAACCCAAATGGCCGCCTTCCTTTGGAATGTAGAACTATACCTTATTATGGATGTGGGAGACATTGTGAGTTTCCAAGAGATATTGAAATGGTGAAACCGATGTGAATTATTGTAAAACCATACATAATCCCCACATAAACAATCATAATTCCCTAATTCTAAAAATAGAAACAAATATGGTGAAACCAGTGTTTAATCATGTAATTACAGCATATCTGGATCATTATAGGCATCAAACATATTTTCTCCTAAAACTAAGGCACCATACCATCTCTAAAGGAAATAACAGTAAACTAAATATTGTTTATTGTTTCCTTGATTTATAATTTTATTTTTATTACATATACTCATTATTAACACTGTAATATTTTTTTAATAAAATAATGATTAAATTTTTTATGAGAAGTTATTTGAAACTATTTTTTTCACAATTTATATGAACACATTTTTGAAGGTAGTTTTTCAAAATCACTAATTATTACCTAACTATTTACGTACCTTATCTTAAAAAAAATTAGAAACTTATATGTTTTAAGTGTAATCATTTTAAAGAAATAAGGTAAATGGTCTTCATTTTTTAAAAATGAAATTGAGAGAAAATTATATTTATAAATTATATTTCAAACTTGCAAGAAATGGATATTTTCATTAAAGGTAATATATGGGGAGTGGTTTATATTTGAAATATCTATATATATTAATAATCATTCTTATCTACATTTCAGTTTTAGGTTCTAGTTATTGTTCATATTTTCGTCTCTCATGGAGGATTTGGGATTATCATTTTGGATGATGACTCAAAAAATCATGGGGAGATCTGTTTAGTTTTTTTCTTGGTTTTGATTCATTATTATATCTACCAAAGAGACCCCTATTATATCTAATTCTTCTCCATCTTATAAATTTATCTTGAGTTATCTTCCTTATTTTGTATTTTTTCCTATTTGGTATTCATTTTCAGAAATTAATTTATTTTTTGTAATTGAATTCCAACGCATGGATGGGTCATGTTGGAATTTGAAGATAAATTCCATTTATTATTAGATTATAATTACTGGTTGAAGCTATACCAGTGAGTTCTTATATGATGCCCTCGTACTTGTTGCTAGCATGCAAGGACCAAGAAATACCTAGGGTATGTTGTGGTAAATCTTGGGTGCTAGGTTCATGGATTTCCCAGATATTGTTAATTAAAAAATGGTATCAGATCCTAGTTTTATATGAGGGATTTGGTCCTAGAATACCCTTCCTTATTTTTGTAGTAATGGTACATTGGGCATAGTATTATCGAAACAAGAAAGGTATGTGTGGGAAGAGACTACATAGCTCTCACATATTTAGATCTTTGAGTTTTAATGGGATAAAGGGGTTGATTTTTTGGATTTGTGTCATGACCCATCCTCGGGGCCCATGTCGTGACTACCCCAAGCCCACCTTCCATAGGCCAGGGGTTGGAGACTAGCACTAAAGGATTAAATCCCAAAATAAGGGAAGGTGTTGCCTTTATGAAGTAACATACACAACAGAGTACGCAGGCGAACTAAACACTAAGTAAAACTGGGTACAAGGTAAGTGCTGAAAAAGTAAATGGGCCAGTATAAAAACCCAAATGAAAGTATAGTACAAATGAAAGGAAAGTGCAATAAGAGTAAGAAAAACAGCAACACTGAGTCGTCCTC
Organism: Viscum album; assembly: GCA_963277665.1. Lineage (NCBI taxonomy): Eukaryota > Viridiplantae > Streptophyta > Magnoliopsida > Santalales > Viscaceae > Viscum > Viscum album. The sequence continues at coordinate 1,845,151,170 of OY728120.1, forward strand.
CAGAAATCCCACCTGAAGGGTGGGTACAGATAGTCTCCTCAGCTCCTCGGGTCTGACCGTCTGCTCCATGTATGTCTCACCAAGTGGTCCACCTCCGGGTACCATCCAGCTCCATAAGCCTCCACCCTGATCAATTCTTTTCATCCTCTACATCCAACACAATGTAGTGCGGGCATAGCCCATGCAGGGGTGACTATACGATACTCAGTAGGGACCCTGAGACCCCCGAAGGTCTCTCAGAATCCACGCAGGATAAACCACAAAGGAAAGATACAATCACGAAGTGTCAAACGACTCTACTTAGGTATCTTCTCATACATATACCTAAGTCATAAGTTAAAGTTTTTCTCCAGCTCCCGAGCCCAAGCACAACCCATTCCACGTAGGAAAGCACAACCGAGACCACACAAAAAAGCACAACCCAATCCACACAGGAAAGAAAGTCAACCACATCAATGATAATGATTGAGAATCAAGACTCAGCTCACACAGCTATACACTTCGTAAGGCGATAGAGATTATCAGATGCAGCCACTGATTCATCTAAGCTGTTGGAACCACATAGGATACAAGACCAGATAATCTATCGGACCCACAAAGGATACAAGACCAGCTACTCTGTCGGACCCACATAAGATACACGTACAGAGTCAAGTACTGTCGGACCCACATAGGATACAAGAACAGTAGTCATCTTCGTTGAACCCACAAAAGATCCCAGTACGGTCTTCGTTGCTACCGAACCCATGGAGGATCCAAGTACAGTCTTCGTCGCTGCCGAACCCATAGAGGATCCAAGTGTAGTCGTCATCATCGCAGTCGCAGCCAGCTCTAGGGTTCCCGAACACAGCATGATCGATTCCGGGAGGGTCTACTCCTAGATAAAAAGAGAGTCGATACATCAACTATCATGAAGTCCAGAGTTCATGTATCCCAAAGTTCTGTCTTGTCAAAAGAAACCCAACGCGATAGACGGTGGGTCAATCAGACGCCTGGTCTGAGAGTTATTGCCTCTTCCGTTCCAGGGGCCCGGTTGATTTTTAAGATAAAACCAACCCGACCATACTCCATCTACATCCAAACCTCAAGTGGAGTAATCCAAAATGACCGTCTTAACAAAAGGATCCCAATGCAATTGACGACATGTCAATCGGATGTCTGGTCCTTGAGATATAAGTGTTTCCGCTCCAAGGGCCCAGTTGGTTTCGAGTTCAAACCAACCTGGTCATACCAAACTTTCCCAAAACCCCAATTTTAATATATCAAAACGACCGTCTCGATCCAAGGATTCATACACATCTGACGGTGCGTCGATCGGTGGTCTGTAGCACAAGTAATGGGCAAAAGACCGAAAGTGTTCCGAAGTGGGGGGTTTGGGCCCGGCCCGACCCGGCCCAACCCCCCCTGGGTCGGCCCGAACCGGGTCGACCCGACACGGGTCCGGGTCTAGCCTGGGGGGGTGCGGCCCGGCCCGGCAGGGCATGGCCCGGCCCGGTCCGCGCGACCCAACCTGGCCCGGCCGGGGGGTACGCAGGCTCGGCCAGCAGGCCGAGCAGGGGGGGACGCGGTCCCCCCTTTGTTCCGCAGATGCGGCGCCTGGCGCCGCCTCTCCCCCAGATCTCATGCGGCCATGGGATCCAGCCCCTCGCCACCGCGACGTCAGCCACGGCGGGCTCCTGCCGGTGGCACGCCGGGGCGCCGCCGCGCCGGCGACCCGCACCGCCTGTGATTTCCACGGGCCACCGGAGTCGTTCCGGTGGTCTGTTCTTGCTCCCTTCTACGCTTGCGGTCATCTCGGGGCCAGTACATCACTGCGATGACCTTAAATCACCAAAAAGGTCACGTTTCACCGTCTCCAAGGATTACGCGCATCAGGAAAAAAATATCGGTGGGTTCGGACTTGTTCGTTAGTCTGCACCCAGCGCGTTAGTGGTTTTAAAAATCACCATCAATAAAGCACACCATGCCGAGGGTATAAAAAACACATAAAGAAATTTATACCAAAAACCCCTACCTCAACAAGGAAGATGATCATCGGTGTCGCGGTACATGGCGTCGCGGAGAAGAGGATCGTAGGCGTCATCGGGGCGCGCCGAGGAGGAAGCGGCGTCTCCTCTCTGGACGCGGGGAAGAGGATTGGTGGTGTGTCATCGATCTCCGAGGAATCGGAATTCTTCGTCATTATTCGTTGGAGGTCAACGTTCTTTGTCATTATTCGTTGGAGGTTGGCATTCTTCCTCACACAACGAAGCTCTCCCCTTGATAAAAGAATAGGTTCCCCCTATTATTTTATTATACGTAAGGAAACCCTCTCATAATTAATTCACCACACTAATTAAAATGTGATGAAATTTAATTAAAGAAGGGATAGAGAAGGTTCCCCATAATTAAATGCGTTGGCAATTTAAATTAAAAAGGGGAAAAGGAAGGTTTCTCATTAAATTATGGGTTGACATAATTTAATGGATTGAGGTGACATTTAATGGAGGTTTGTCAAATTAATGGGGTTTCTTAAGGAGATTTAGAGGGAATTAAATAGTGGGAATCGTGTGGGACCCACCTCTCTAATATCCACACTTGGGTAGTTAAGTGGTTGTGGGCCCCACTCTTAACTACCCATGGGAGGGAAAAACCACCTTAAGAAAATAAAAATTGTTCCGGCAATTTGTATTTACTTCTTAAATAAACCCCCAAAAATTATCTTCTCCTCCTTTGAAAACACAACTATGGTAAGTGTCCCCTTATGAAATTACCACTACTACGAGTTCAGTGGTTCCCTTGGATTTTAATTCCATGCTCCGGTTAAAAAGTTAGAAAAAAACCCACTTTTTTGTTCACTGAACGTACCCGAGCTAAACTTCGAAAATTGATTTCGGGCACACCGGGCCTCAGAATCAAACGCCGTCAGAATCCACAGACTCATAAAATTAAAAAGTATTTAAAAAAGAAATTTACATGAAATTTCCAGGTCTTTACATTACTTCCACATCAGGGCTTTACATCCCCGTAAAGATACAACATAAACTAGGGAAACAAATGAGGGTACTGAGCACGCATCTGAGCCTCCCGCTCCCATGTGCTCTCCTGTAGGTTCCCGTGTTGCCAACAAATGAGCACCATAGGTATCGAACATCCACTAAGGACCCTCTCCTATCAATCCTTGATCTTCACCGGGACCTCTGCAAAAGTCTCCCCGTCATCGATGTCCAACTCCCCGTGGTTGATGATGTGTGTCGGGTCGTGCACGTATCTCCTCAACTGAGATATGTGGAAGACATCGTGCACCTGGTGCAACTAAGGTGGAAGGGCCTGGTGGTAAACTGCCTCACCTACCCTGCGGAGGACCTAAAAAGGACCGATGAAGTGCGGAGATAACTTTCCGCCCCGGCCAAATCTCTGCAACCCACGTCGAGGTGAGACCCGTAGGAAAACGTGGTCGCCATCCTCGAACTCCAGTGGTCTCTGCCTCCTATCACCATAGGACTTATGTCTTCTCTATGTAGTCCTCATCCTCTCCTGTATGACCTACACCTTCTTCGTTGTAGCCTGAACCATCTCTGGTCCTACGAGTACGGACTCCCCTGGGTCAGTCCAGTACAGAGGTGATCTACAAGGTCAGCCATATAGTGCCTCGTAAGGTGCCATCCTGATGGTGGAGTGGTAACTTTTGTTGTACGAAAACTCCACCAAGGGTCGGTGATCCTCCCAGGTGTGACCAAAGTCAAGGACACATGCACGGAGCTTGTCCTCGAGTGTTTGAATGGTCCTCTCTGTTTGGCCATCCGTCTGAGGGTGAAAAGCAGTGCTCAGGCGTAGCTGCGTCCCGAAAGCCTCCTATAACCCCTTCCAAAGCTGGGAAGTAAAGTGAGCGTCTTGATCGGAGATGATAGATGATGGCACACCATGAATCCATATGATCTCCTAAACGTAGATGCGTCCCAAGCTCTCTACTGATCCCTACTCTCTGATCGGTAGGAAGTGGGCCAACTTGGTGAGTCGTTCTACGATCACCCAGATGGTGTTGTGTCCTCTGGAAGTACGTGGAATCCCCATAATGAAATCCATGGATATCCCATCCCACTTCCACTCCGGGACCTCTAAGGGTTGTACTAATACTGCAGGTACCTGGTGCTCCGCCTTCACTTGCTGGCAAGTGAGGCATTGAGAAACGAACTCTGCCACAACCTTCTTCATACCCGGCCACCAGTAATGTCATCTGAGGTCCTGATACATCTTCGCTACTATAGGATGTACCGCTAGAGGGGAAGTGTGGAACTCCCTCAGCACCTCCTCCTGCAGTGTAACTGGTACCATGGTACATCCTCGGATGAGGATGACGTACTCCCCGCCTTCAGAAAATCCATCGGGTGCTAGCCCTGAGGATACCTGAGCACGTCATGCCTCACAGTCAACGTCTCCACGTTGTGCCTCTCTAACCCGCTGAAGAATTGGAGGAGTGACTGTGAGGGACTATAGATAGGTTTTCCCATCACTATCCATAAAGGATATCTACAATGCAGCTAACTTCTCTCACGCCTCTCCAAGTAGTTGTATGCCCGATCTCTTAATGAGAGCATAAGCCACAACGTTCCCCTTCCCAGGAGTATAGACAATATCAAAGTCATAATCCTAGAGGAACTAGAGCCATCGTCTCTATCTCAGGTTCATGTCCTTCTGCGAGAAAATGTACCTGAGACTCTGGTGGTTAGAGTTGACTGTAAAGCGCTCTCCCATCAGATAGTGTCGCCACATCTTCAGGGCAAAGACCACTACTGCTAACTCCAGGTCATGGGTGGCATAGTTCTACTCGTGTTGCCTCAACTTCTGTGAACCATAAGCAATCACTGCTCACTCCTGCATCAGGACACACCCAAGTCCAGTCCCTGATGCGTCTCAGTATACTACGTACCCTACGCCCTCCTCTAGAAGCCTCAAGATGTGCGCACTAGTCAATCTATGCCTCAGCTCCTGGAAGCTCTGCTGACATCTGTCTGACCACATGAATGGTTTCCCCTCCTTCGTCAAAGCTGTAAGTGGTGATGAAACTCTGGAGAAGTCTATCACAAATCTCTGATAGTACCCAGCTAGACCTAGGAAACTCCGCACCTCTGTCACGCTCCTGGGTGTCTCCCAAGCAAGTACTGCCTCGATCTTCGCGGGATCCACTACAACTCCCGCCTCTGAGATGTCGTGCCCCAAGAAGTGAACCTCTCAAAGCCATAACTGGAACTTCGAGAGATTACCATAAATATGGTTCTCTCGGAGTGTATCCAGTACAATCCATAGGTGGTAGGCGTGCTCCTCCTCGGTCGTCGAGTAAATCAGTATGTCTTCAATGAAGACTACAACAAACTGATCGAGGTAGGGCTGGAAGATCATGTTCATGAGACTCATGAACACTGTTGGAGCATTGGTCACACTAAATGGCATGACCAAGAACTCATAGTGTCCATACCAACACATGAAGGTCGTCTTCTGCACATCCCTGTCCTGAACTCAGAGCTGATGATAGCCTGACCTGAGGTCTATCTTCGAGAACCAATTTGCTCCCTTGAGTTGATCAAAGAGGTCGTCAATCCTTAGAAGTGGATACTTGTTCCTCATGGTCACTTGGTTGAGGCGACGGTATTAGACACACAGTCGCAAGCCCCCATCTTCCTTCTTGGCGAATAGGACCGGAGAAGACCAGGGTGAAACACTGGGTCGGATGAAACCTTTCCCTTGTAAGTCCTCCAGTTGTACCTGCAGCTCAAGAAGCTCAGCGGGAGCCATCCGATATGCTGGAGTGGATATAGATGATATCCCGGGGTACAGTTCTATATAGAAATCTACCTCCCTCTGAGGAGGTGGTCCTAGAACATCATCAGGAAAAACTTTCGCATACTGATCCACCACTACAAGAAAACTCAGACTCTGCATGTCAACTACTCCGAGGATGAGACTAGCCAACTGATGTGTGATTGGCTGCTCTCTCCTCTGCGTGAGTCCATCATATGCTGCAAAGGTTCCCTTCTCGCCGGTGAAGGTGAACCTGGTCCAATCCGTGCGGACACAACGCACCTAGCGCCTAATACAATCGATCTGAACATGGACTGTAGATAAATAGTCCATACCCAAGATGAAATCATAAGGCCTCGACGCCGCTACAAGAAGATCCCAGCTGAAGCTCTTGCCTCATAGAGTAAGCTCACACTTCTGACACCAGTGCGTAATAATCAAGTCTACTCCCGTAGGAGTCTCTAGCCGCAAGGATCGAGCCAACGGCTCTGTCGGACTCTCCGAGCTCCGAACAAGGGAAGCGGAAATAAAATAATGACTCGCACCTGTGTCTATAAAAATTGAAGCAAGGGTGGAGTAGACACAGATAGTACCTCGAATCATCTCGGGTGTGCCGTGGTCGTAAGCCTCTACTGCCTGAAGCTGAGACTACCTCTGCCCGCCAGCTCCCTGTGGTCGGGGTGGACCTCATGGGGGTGGGGGTGGTAGAGCCTCAAAGCGTCATCCACCACCTGCTGCTCTGCCAACTCTTCTTCCTCGTCTGCCTGCTCCCTGCAGACTACCCTGGTCAAACCTCTGCCTCTGCCTGGGAGGTCCCTCCACTGTCTGTTTATCGTCTGCATGGCAGTTCGGGTAGTCATGAGCCATGTGGCCATGTCCGCCGCATTCATAACACTGTCTGCTCCTTGGAAGGCTGGCTCTGCGCCGTGTGCCCTGCACAGCCGAACCCGTGTCCTGAGGTCTCCCACCAGACGGCTTGGTCCGCTTGGACCCCTGCGTCATCTGTCGACTTCCAGCTGCAGAAGAATCTGCTCTGTGTCATCCTGTGGTGGGTCTCGCTGCTGATGGTTTCTCGGCGAGAAAGCTCTCCACTAGCAAGGATCGCTCCAGCACCCCCGCCTGGGTCGGGATGCTGAGTGGAATCATCGAAGCTCTGATCCCATGCCTCATCCCCTGCTCAAAGGTCTGGTCCCGGAAGAATGGGTCTCTTACCATGTCCGTGGAGTAGCGTGAGAGGTCGGTAAATCTCTCCGAGAATTGGGCTACTGACATGATGTCATACCGCAGTTGTAGTAACTCATGGATGCACACCACACGGAGGGTGACTGGAACTAACTCCGAGCGGAAGAGGCTCTCGAAGTCCATCCAAAGTAGAGATGCCTCATCGTGCACCTAGAGAATCATGCTCCACCATCTACCTGCTGCTGCGTGCAGGAGACTCGCGGCAAGGATCACCATGAGGTCTGCTGGTGTCCCTACCAATCTGAAGACTCTGACGACAGCCTCCAGCCAATCCTCGGCTGCCTGAGGATCCGTCTCTCCACAGAAACTGGGTGGCCTCTGTCTCTGAAACTCATGCAACACGCTCAGGCAGCGTGCACCCTCCGCCGCTGGGGCTGGTAGCATCGGTGGCTCGGCGGGTAAAGATATCGTTGGTGCCTCTGCTGAAATGGGGCCCTACACCGAGGCCTCGTCGCTCGGTGGGATGTAGTCTCGCACAAAGCTCAGAACCCTAGCTGGCTGCCATCGTGGGGACATCCTGAAAAGAAACGGGTGCGCCACGGTTAATACAATATACCTGGTGAGCTGACACAAATTAATCACAAAGAAAACTTTTGAAACACACATGCAATCAATGTTTTCGTGCCCTGAGTCAGAAATCAGAAGTCAGGGTCCTGGTGTATGGATACGTCGGTTGCCGCACCAACACTGGACTCCCTGGACTAATAACCACACTCATTACTCTAAACATTATTGCTTCATAGAGAAGAAATTATCGGAGTCCTGAGTTCTGCGGTAGAACCGACTCCTCTGATACCAATTTGTCACGACCCGTCCTCGGAGCCCATGTCGTGACTACCCCAAGCCTACCTTCCATAGGCCAGGGGCTGACAGCTAGCACCAAAGGAATAATTCCCAAAAGAAGGGAACACATTTCCTTTATGAAGTAACATACACAACAGAGTATGCAAGCGAAGTAAACACTAAGTAAAACTGGGTACAAGGTAAGTGCTGAAAAAGTAAATGGGCCAGTATATAAACCCAACTGAAAGTACAGTACAACTGAAACGAAAGTGAAACAATAGTAAGAAAAACAGAAACACCGAGTCATCCTCTGGAAATCCCACCTGAAGGGTGGGTATAGATAGTCTCCTCAGCTCCTCGGGTCTGATCGTCCGCTCCATGTATGTCCCGCCATGTGGTCCACCTCCGGGTACCGTCCAGCTCTACAAGCCTCCACCCCGATCAGGGTTTCCCATCTTCTACATCCAACACAACGTAGTGCGGGCATAGCCCATGCAGGGGGGAGTATACGATACTTAGTAGGGACCCCGATACCCCCGAAGATCTCTCAAAATCCACGCAGGATAAACCACAAAGGAAAGATACAATCACGAAGTGTCAAATGACTCTACTTAGGTATATGCCCATACATATACCTAAGTCATCAGTTACAGTTCGGCTCCAGATCTTGAGCCCAAGCACAACCCAGTCAACATAGGAATGCACAAACCAATCCACATAGGAAAGCACAACCCAGTCCACACAGGAAAACAAGTCAACCATATCAATGATAATGATTGAGAATCAAGACTCAACTCACACAGGTATACACTTCGTAAGGCGACAGAGATGATCAGATGCAACCACTAATTCATCTAAGCTGTCGGACCCACATAGGATACATGACCAGCTAAGATGTCGGACCCACAAAGGATACAACACCAGATACTCTGCTGGACCCACATAGGATACAAGTACAGAGTCAAGTACTGTCGGACCCACATAGGATAAAAGAACAGTAGTTATCACCGTAGAACCCACAAAGGATCCTTGTACGGTCTCCATCGCTGCCGAACCCACAGAGGATCCAAGTACAATCTTCATCGATGTTGAACCCATGGAGGATCCAAGTGAAGTCATCCTCGTCGCAGTCGCAGCCAGTTGTAGGGTTCCCGCACACAGCATGCTCGATTCCAAGAGGGTCTGATCCTCGAGAAAAAGAGATTCGATACATCAAATTTCATGAAGTCCAAAGTTGATGTATCCCAGAGTTATTTCTCATCAAAAGAAACCCAACGTGACAGACGGTGAGTCAATCGGAAACCCGGTCTGAGAGTTATTGGCTTTTCCGTTCCAGGGGCCCCGTTGGTTTTTAAGCTAAAACCAACCCGATCATACTCCAGCTGCATCCAAACCTCAAGTGGAGTATTCCAAAAGGATCGTCTCAACAAAAGGATCCCAACGCAATTGACATCACATCAATCGGATGTCCAGTCCTTGAGATATAAGTGTTTCCGCTCCAAGGGCCATGTTGGTTTCGAGTTAGAACCAGCCCGGTCATACCCAAACTTTTCCGAAACCTCAAGTGTAATATACCGAAACGACCGCCTCAATCCAAGGATTCATACACAACTAACGGTGCATGAATCAGAGGTCTGTAGCACATGTTATGGCAAAAGATTGAAAGCGGTCTGAAGCGGGGGGTCTGGGCCCAGCCCGACCCGGCCCAACCCCCCCCCCCCCCCCCCCCGAGTCAGCCCGAACCGGGTCTGGGTCCGGCCGGGTAGGGTGTGGCCTGGCCCGGTCCGCGCGACCCGCCCTGGCCCGGCCGGGGGGTGCGCTGGCTTGGCCAGCGGGCCGAGTAGGGGGGGACGTGGTCCCTCCTTTGTTCCGCGGACGCGATGCCTGTCGATGCGTCTCCCCGGGATCCCGCGCGGCCGCGGGATCCGGCCCCTCGCCGTCGTGGCGGGCTTCTTCCAGCGGCACGCCAAGGCGTCGCCGCCTCCAGCGACCCGCGCCACCGGTGATTTCTGCGGGCCACCGGGGTCATTCCGGTGGTCCGTTCTTGCTCTCGTCTGCGCCTATGGTTGTCTCGGGACCTGTACATCACTGCAATGACCTTTAATCGCCAAAACCATCATGTTTCATCGTATCCAAGGATTCCGCGCATCAGGAACAAAACATTGGTGGGTTCGTACTTGTTCGTTAGTCCGCACCCACCGCGTTAGTGGTTTTGAAAATAAACATCAATAAATCACGCCATGTCGAGGGTATAAAAATCACATGAAGAAATTTATACCAAAACCCCTACCTCAACAAGGAAGAAGATTGTCGGCGTCGCGGTACACAGCGTCGCGGAGAAGAGGATCGTAGGAATCATCGGGGCGCGCCGAGGAGGAAGCGGCGTCTCCTCTCTGGCCGCAGGGAAGAGGATTGGTGGCGCGTCGTCGATCTCCGAGGAACCGAAGTTCTTCGTCATTATTCATCAGAGGTCAGCGTTCTTCTTCATTCTTCGTTGGACGCTGGCATTCCTCCTCACACAACGAAGCTCTACCCATGATAAAATAATAGGTTCCCCCTATAATTTTATTATACGCAAGGAAACCCTCCCATAATTAATTCACCACACTAATTAAAATGTGTTGACATTTAATTAAAGAAGGGAGAGAGAAGGTTCCCCATAATTAAACGCGTTGGCAGTTTAAATTAAAAAGTGGAAATGGAAGGTTCCTCATTAAATTATGGGTTGACATAATTTAATGGATTGATGTGAAATTTAATGGAGGTTTGTCAAAATAATGGGATTTCTTAAGAAGATTTTAAGGGAATTAAATGGTGGGACTCGTGTGGGCCCCACCTATCTAATATCCACGCTTGGGTAGTTAAGTGGATGTGGGCCCCCCTCTTAACTACCCATGGGAGGGAAAAACCACCTTAAGAAAATAAAAATTGTTCTGATATTTTTTATTTACTTCTTAAATAAACCCCCAAAAATTATCTTCTTCTCCTTTGCGAACACAACTACGGTAAGTGTCCCCTTAAGAAATTACCGGAACTGAGAGTTCATCGGTGCCCTCATATTTTAATTCTGAGCACCGGTTCAAAAGTTAGAAAAAAACCTGCTCGTTCGTACATTGAACGTACCCGGGCTAAACTTCAAAAATTGATTCCAGGCACACCGGGCCTCGGAATCAAACATCGTCAGAAGCCAAAAACTCGTAAAATTCCAAAGTATTTAAAAAATAAATTTCCTTGAAATTTATAGGTCTTTAAATTTGTGTCATTTTTATTAATCTTCGGTGTTTTTTAAATTCGGTTGATGGAATATTGATTTCATTAAATATTTTGAGTATTTTGAGTATTTTTTTCTTGGGGATGATAACAGGAGTGAATTGGTGGTACCCATAGTTCTATAAGGTCCTTTCATTCCATGTGGATCCCGATTACGTGGTTCGAAGTGAATCTAAATGAAAATTTTGTGCTTGGTACATGGTCCTCTAAGACATGTGGTAAGGAAACACATATACATCATTCTCCTTTTAAATTTTTTACTGGGATTATATTGATTTTATATCATTTTTATTTTATGATGTTTATATGGTTTGTGGAAAACTATAGTTTTAACATTGATGGATCTTATTTAAATATTACGGTTTTGGTTTAGAAAATTAAAATTTCATCTTCATGAATTAAATTAAAAATTAAATTGATATTTTGATTTATAATAAAAAAATTGATGTAAAGGGGTTTTTCTAAAATAATTTTTTTATATCCACCATTTTAATGGTTAATTTTGGTTATTTTAAAAGTAATTTTAAAATATTTTTAGGTGTATAGATGGTTAAATGAGGAATATTGGGTTTTAGAAATAATGTTTTTGGGTTTAATTGATAAGAAGAATTTTTTTATATTTATAAGATTTTGGAGTTTTTAAAATGGTTTGAAAAGACATACTATAATTTCATTTAATATATTGTGATTTTGTTTTGTGGAGTGATATTTTTATGTTTCTTGTTTACTTATACTTGGGTATTATTTAATTTTAAATGATTTTTGATTGATTTTTTGCTTTCTGGTTATTTATAGTATTTCCCCATCAACTCTTCATGGACATTCAAGGAAAAATTGTGGGTGGTTAACCATAAGTTAACCTTTCAGGTGATAAAACAATAAATTTCCTTTTAGAGTTCTAGAAGGTGAATCATCCCCAATTTTATGTTAATTCATATCCTTGTGAAGAAAAAATGGATATGGGGTATTGAAAGAACCATATATCTTATTAATATTATCATTAATTTTAAGAACATGTTTGTTAATTTTATACCAGAAGATCCATGTTATATGTAGTAAAATTACATTATTTAGATAGAACCATGAAATAACTCTTCCTTGGGCCATTTTAAAGCTTTATTAATCTAGAAGTATTTATTTGAGCTAATGAAAGTGTCTAAGGTGGCGGGTATGTACTATATACAATAGGGTGATCAACCTATGTTGGAATATGTTCATTATTCCATGAACTTAGTTAATTTCTTCTATATTTTTATGGATGATTCTTAGAAGGATATATATTTTTAAGGATTCCTTTATTCCAAACTTCAGTTAAGGGTGACATAGTATGTTCTGACTTCATAAAAAATGTAATAAGGCATACTGTTTAATTTGAGGAATTTTTCTGGAGGACTATCTAAGGAATATATTGATTCCTTTATTATTAAGATAATAAAATGGAGATTTATTAAAGGGAATGAGATCCAATATGAGGCTGATTAGGCAGGTAGTGGTATGAAGAGGCCTCCTAGTTTTTCGACTAAATTTTTCATAGGTTGATCATTGTTGTTTCATCAATATAGAAGTTTTGGTCATAAGAAGTCTATTTTAAGAGATCTATGTAGACCTATCATAGTTTGGACTGCATATTACATTTTATAAGGTCTTTTAAAGGCGATATGTAAAAAATTAATATATCTATATCCTCCACATTGGTGTACTCTTAGGTCCATCTTATTGGAACATACCATGATTAAATAGTTTTCTAAGGTATTCCTCATTTTTTTCTTTTTTCTTTTTATCTTGTTATGTAACTAGTCATTTATTTGAGTTTATGATGCTTATTTATCTCATAAATTTTTGAAATAATTTATATTTATTGTGTATGTGACTTAGTAAAGAAATTATAAACTATAAATGGATGTTTTAGAGATTGTTTTTCATTAGTATTATTCCCTAGCCGATGGAGCTTTTTGGGCCTTTTATTTTTTGTCTAGTTTTTTCATTTTTTTCTTAAATTGAATGATGAATTATAAGAATAATAATATGATAGGGAGACCGAAATAGTGATAAATTCCTATTAAATAATCTTGTTTCCATTTTCAAATATCCTTAAATGATTCCTCATTAATGATAATTTTTGGATGGTCAACCTATAATGTCCTAAATAACCTAGTTTGGAGTCTTTTAGATGTCCTTGGGTGATGGTGTTTAGAACTTGTGGAAAGTTCAACAATTTTTATTGTGGAAAAATGTCTGAATTGTGGTTATAATTTTCTATGTTCTTTGGGTTATGATTTGAGTTTGGAAAATGATTGTTATTTTTTAGGTAATTATGTGAGTTTTAACTTAGTGAGATTTGTAGGTTCTGGGCACAGCAAAAGCATGGATGGGATGGTGTGCAACTTGATTTTTTCCCATAATTGATGATCAATATGGGATCAATATGGTGATGAATTTAATTATTCACAAAATTGAATCAAGAATTTCAACAAATAATTATTTCCCCTGAAGAAAAGATAGAGTAACAACATATTTTGTTTATAATTAATTTAATTAAATAAGAATTACCCCCAAGGTTATTATTTCTTCATTGATGTGTTCCGACATATATCTCTAGGTGTGACATCATTGTATTATAGAGATCAAGGGAAGATCTCCTCTAGCGGTGATCGACAAGTGTTCCACATATCTCTGGAAATCGCTAAAGAAGTCTTCAGGTGCTAGCAAAGAAGATTTGTGTGCTTGCGATGTATGCCTCTGATCAACTGGAGAACCACATAGAAAAAAAATTCCTTGATCTGGTGGAGGAGGATCTTTCTCATTCTTGATATCATTCTTAGAGAGAGATGAAATATCTAATCTTGATATATTTTCTCCAATTTGTTGTGTGCAACCATTATAGGAATTTCTTGTAAAGCGCTTGGTTAATAAGAGAATAATATTACTAGGAATTTAATTCACTAGGGCAACAATAAATAATTTTCACAAGTGCCTTAATTATTTTGTTAATCCTATCGAAACCCCCATGTCAAATAATAATAGAAACAATGTTATTTCCTGAAATGGACTTAACTTGCGAGTTATAATTAAATATTATTTAATAAAATAATTTTCAATATTATTATTTCCCACCGAAACATTAACTCGGTCCACCAATCCTCCACCATATTTATTGATACTTCAATAATGACTATTTATTTATTAAATAAATATCACTGCATTATTTTCCAATAAATATTTAAATATTATATTCACTAAATAGAAAATAAATATTTATTAATTATTCCGCACATAATATATTATCCTAAAAAACTAGTGTTGAAATAAATGTGATCAGGCATCCATGGATAGTTATTAAATCCCAACTGGGAATAATCTTTATTCAACTTTTTTAATAATAAATAATATATTATTTAACTGAGATACTGGATAAACTTAGTGGGTAACCCTCTAGGACTCTTTCTTAGTTCCATTAGGTGGAGCAGCCTATATTCCAAGATTAGCATCTAACAACATGACAATGAACCTATAAAGAAATAAGTTATTACTTCAATTAAATGTCACCCCATACAAACACTTACTGTGTAATATAATTATTTTGTCTTGATATCTCCAATAAAGCAGGTTGCATGAAAGTGTCATCAACCCATGTGCTCGATTTCTCATTATTTGACTTACTGAAAATTGAAATTTCCTATAGAACACCATTTATATGGATTTTTTTAGGATATATCATTTCCATAAAAGGGCCTAAGATATCAACTTCATTCTGTAACAAAAAGGGGAGATCCTTTCTCGCATTATTCATTAATACAGTATTACTTGTGACACACCCAACATATCCAACCCCACCGAAAACATATGTCATCATGGTTTTCTCCAATATATCAAAGTGTGTGGGTCATAATATCCATTAATAATAATCCTAAACACTAAGGACCAATACTCATGTCTGCAGATAGAAACATCCAATGACACATATAAATATGGATTCCCTTCCACTGGGTCTCATTCTGATAATATCCTCCTAGACATTACCAAGGGCATACACCATAAGAAAGTGCCTCAAAGTCCTATAAGATTCCACCCTCGATATCCTGTATCATTTTTGTCCATTTAAATGATATCATATGATAATATAATATATATTCTAGAATAGTTTCATGGAACTTTCAGGTTCTCATCGTATTGTGGAACTACTATGACCTTTTCATTTGATAGCTACTCTTGGTACATTATCACATGTAATGTTATGTAGAAGAACAATCAGGATGTGATAAAGTGTTTATTAATTTTCATCCTATGAATGCATGTTTATAAAAAAGTACAAAGAAGTTTGTTCTAGGGCGCCAAATCCAAAATACTCCCACTTGCACTAGAGCCAGCAGTTAAGAACCTTCAATCCACTAGCTCTCGCATGATACTCATGCTTCTACTAAGATAGGCCTTTAGTCAATGGGTCTTTCACATTTACTTTTTTGGATACTCTACTCACTACAAATTCACCCATCTGATGAAAATCCATCAATAGGTGATACTTTCAAAGTATGTTCTTTTTCCATTGATGTGAACTTGGCTATTTTGAAAGAGCCATCACCATTGTATTATCACAATACAATGTGATAGGGTATTTAATACTAGGCACCACATAAAGCTCCTAGAAAAGGTTATTAATCCAAACAGTTTCATTGGATACATCAGAAGGACCTATGTACTCAGACTCTACTATAGAATTAGCTACAACTAGATACTTTGAAATCTTCCAACTCATAGCTCCTCCATTGTGTTAGAAAATATATACTGATTTTGACTTCAGATCATTATGATATGTCTGAAAACTAGTATCCTCATACCCTCTGATGACAATCTCCTCATCTCCTCTATACACCAATAAAATATACTTAATTATTCTCAGACAATTAAGGATAGTCTTAACAATAGTACAATTTTGTTCTCTAAGATCTTCTTGATATATTCCTACCATGATCAATGCATAGGAAACATATAGTACATAACATGGCATGAATTATTGATCATATCACCAAATTTTATGGGATCTTACTCATTCTATCTTTCTCCTATTGTGTTTGGGACACATTTTTTTAGAAAGATGTCAACCATGTGACACTGAAACTAATCCACTCTTGGATTTTTCCATAATAAATCTATTTAGTATCTGGTCAATATATGTACTTTGAATTAGTCCAAGGAACCTATTAGATCAATCACGAATGATCTTGATCCCTAGAATGTAGGCTGATTCTCCTAAGTCCATAAAGGAGAATCACTTGTTCAACCAATCCTTAACTAACTATAAGAATGGTATGTCATTTACAATAAGTAATATTTTGTCAAAATATAATACTAGTATAATGACTAAATTCCCATTAAACCTTTTGTAAACTCAAGGATCACATTCATTCTTAAGGAAACTAAATTCCCTTATGGCTTCATCAAATCAAATATTCAATGACCCAAATGCTTGATTCAATCCATAAGTGGACCTATACAACTTGAAAACCCTTTTGGCATCACCTGGTGTCCAAAACCCTTCTGGTTGTGTCCTATAGACATCTTCCTGAAGGTTCCCATTAAGGAATGCAGTTTTGATATCCATTTACCAAATCTCATAGTCACGGTAATTTTTTATGGAAAATATGATTCTAATGGATTTAAACATTGAAAATGGTGAAACATTTTCATCGTAGTTAGTTCCTTGATGTTTTTTAAACCCTTTATCCACTAGCCTTTCTTTATTGGTACTTACTTTACCTTCCATGTCTAGTTTCCTCTTGAATAACCATTTACACCTAACAAGCTTTACATCAACTAGCTCATAGACCAGAACCCAAACTTGTTTTCGATACATGGAATCCATCTCAGAATTTATAGCTTCTAGACATCTTTTATCTTATGATCCCTCTACTACCTCCTTGTAGGGGAGAGGTTCATCATTGTCCAACAATAATGAGTCACCAACCTTAGTGACAAGAAAACTATATCTCTCTGGTTCCCTTAAATCTCTTGATCTCCTATGCAGTAATTATGTTTGAGGAACTACTTCTTCCATGGGGACCTATAGAACTTGTTCCTTTACCAAATCATATGTATCTTGTGAATCAAATTCATCGAAGTCAATATTTATCCTACTATACTTTTTGAGGATGTACTCCCTATCAAGAAAGAGATCTTGTCTTCCGATAGTAACTTTCTTGTCTGAGGGGTTCTATAGGTAGTATCCCTTTGTTTATTTGGGATACCCTATAAAGATACACTTCATGACCCAGGGTTCTAGTTTGTTTCCTAATAAATCCTTTACAAACTCCTCCCATCTCCATACAATTGTATGTGACAAAACAGGTTTCTTTCCACTCTGTAGCTCATAGGGAATTTTGTTTTAATATTTAGTTGGTTCTTAGTTTAATGTGTATGTCATAGTTTGTAATAAATGTCCCCAAAAGGCTAATAGAAGATATGCATGAATCATCATCAACCTTACCATGTTCAACAAGGTACAATTCCTCATTTCACTAACACCATTCCACTTTGGTGTATAAGTTGGTGTCAATTGATATATAATCCCAAACTTCTGTAAAAATTCAATGAACTCTTATTTAAGATATTATCTACATAGATCTAATCAAAGGTTTTTTATCTTCTTACTAAGATGATTCTATACTTCATTCATGAATTATTTGAATTTATAAAAGGAATCTGATTTATAAATCATCAATTAAATATATCCATATCTACTCAAGTCATCAATAAAAATTAGGAAGTAAGAATATACACGTCTAGACTATATTGGAAATGGTCCACACAAATCAGTTTGTACTGATCCTAGAAGATTTATATCCCTTTCACCGTGTCCACCAAATGGTGGTTTGGTTATTTTTCCATGTAAACAAGAATGAAATATTTCAAGTGGTTTTAGCCCAAAAGATACTAAGTAATTATCTTCATAGATATTTTTCAAACTCTTATCATTTAAATGACCAAGGTGGTGATTCCACAACTAGGTGTTATATGAGTTGTGTGAACCTAATTCTTTATCAATTGTCAACACTTGGTTTTTGTAATTTAATACAGACAGACCGTTATTTAACTATGGCATACCATAACTTATGTTTTTCTTATAAAAGAAACAACTTTTATTTCCAAACATGAAAATAAACCCATATATATCTAAACATGATTAAAAAATTATGTTCTTGGTAACACTTTGTACTTAATAACATTCACATCAAACCAATATCATATAGATTAGCAATGAAAGGTGGTAGTCACCAATGGAAAGAGTATCCAGCCTCGAACCATTGGCAGTTCGTAGATCCACCTCTCCTCTATAAATTTTCTAAAATCTGCTTGGTTCCTACATTTGAATACCAATGTGAGAAACACAAGCTATATCTAATACCCAATGTATAGAAATGGAAATATTTCACTTGATAAAGAATTCACCTTTGTCTTCCCCTTGCTTCTGGGTGCAATTCCTCTTCTAGTGACCTGACTTTCCACCTGGAAAGCATACTACCTCCTTTTCCTTTCCATACCTTTAGATCTTCTTCTTCTTGGTTGAACACATCTTGGGGGATTTGGACCATTTATAAGTCTTAGGCCCCTTTGACTAGTCCTTCCTCTTCTTATTCACAAGAAGTATTGTGGGTTTTTCAGGCCCCATGTCCTTATCCACTTGGAGAATTAAAGTACGAAGTTCTGATATACACTTATCATTATTTCTCATATTATAATTCACAATAAAACTAGAAACTTTATTAGGGAGTGATGATAGTATGATATCTTTACACAAATAATCTAGGAATTTAATCCCAAAGATGTCCAGATGCTCAATGTAACCAATAAACTTGACTACAAGTAGTCCAGATGGTTCAGACTCTCTAAGCTTAGTGGTGATCAAAGTGTTTTAGATCTCATACCTCTATTATCTCACCTTCTCTTGATAGAGATCCCAAAGGTGATACATCATGCTATAAGAATTCATTTCATCATGTTTCTTCAAGATCTCATTGGTCATGGATGATAGAATGAGGCAGTGAACATCTGTAGCATCATTAAGATGTTTCTTGTACACAGAGTTCTCCTCATCACTCTCCTCATTTCCAGGTGCTACTGGTAAAGGTTCTTCTAGCACATTTATTTTCCTTTCATGGTGAAGGATGACCTAGAGGTTCCATTTCCACTACTAGAAATTAGTGCTTTTGAGAAGGTTTTCCTTCTCGAGTATGGATTACAATGATATGTTTGATGTAATTTTTAATGTTGTTTCTACAAATAAGATGAAAAAAGTTTTAGTAATTTATCTGATAAAATTAATACAAATAAAAAAATAAATATTCATTAGTATCCCACTGTTTTATCGAAACCCAATATCCCTCACCATTAGCTTTAGAGTATCATGTTGCATGAAATTATAGTGGAAAGGATCCATATTTCCCTTCTCATTACCCCAACTATGGTTGGTCAATAAATTTGAAAGGTTTTAGTTAGGCATTTTAATTTCCGACTACATTAACTCACAACTAATTGATCTATTGAGTAGACTCCCCAATCCTAAAATAATTAATTTTGGATTTCCTCAACCTTCGCCTCTCAGTTACACCAAGTCCTATTTTAGTATTCAAACCCATGATATAAAATAATTCAAGTCAACCCAAAACCTCAAATTATAATTCCCTGATAATTAAAAGCACCCTAACATAGGCTGGTCAAGCACTCTGTACTATTGTTCGATTCTAACCGATGTAATGAAAGGCTATACCAACTTAATATTTTACTGAGGGATTTTATCCTTTATGCACAAATTTTCAATTATTATATTTTCATGTGATTGTTATTATTAAGTGGGATAAGATTAAGTTATTAACCATATATTAGATAATATTTATGTATAATCCAGTTTATTTTAGTTATATATTGCCTTCCTGCTAATTCATTAATTATGTGATCGTGAAAAATCATCCATAATGAATAACCATACAACTGACAGAAATAAAATAATGTTTATGATCATGAGCTTGTTCTAATTGTTAGTTTATTTAGTGGTTGATAAACTAACCATTGACCTTGGATAGAAACACCTTGCACCAATTAGGTTCGTGTTTAAAGCTTTCCACCTGTCCACTTTTTATCTCCTTGGATTTCTTTCACCTCGGCTCCCAACATGAACTACCTCCACTAGCATGGGAGCTCCATCCATTACATATGATTTTACTCCCACACAGGTGAGGGATAAAAGGGGGTTTACATAAAAGAAACCATGGGAACTTAGGCCCTACATATTAATGAAAATAGAAGGCCTGTATATCATTAATTTAATTTAATAATAAATTAAATGGAAACCAATAAGCTAGAAAGGTCTGGTCTATATCATGATCATCCACATGCATGCAACAAATTTATGTATTTAATAAAACTAGAATTCAATTATTTAATCATTATTATTTAAGATAAATTTCACTTGAATCGATTAATTATTATCCTTAATTTATCAATCCTTTTATCATAATCTTTATTCTAAATTTCCTTGAGATTATCATCCATTATAATTTTAAACAAATTAGAATTCATTTAAAATTAACCTTGTACATAACTTGTACCTCGGAGGTAACCTAGTGAATACCTGTCCAAACCTACCCAACATGTATCATTCTCATATATTGTTTTACTCTTGAGAAATATGGTATACATGACTTATCATGTACTTTCATGATGTGTACTTCATAGATGATTACATGAATTGCATGAATTTTAGGCTATGTATTATTCTTCAATTCACTATGAGAAACAACAAATAATACGACTTATACATGATATCAAGATTTGAAATATATAAAAATATTAAAGTTTTAATTCTGTAAAATTTGGTAAAGTACACAGCATGTGGATCTAATCTACATGGAAGGTACTACCTTCACCTTCTATCATAATTACATGCATAGGGACTCAGAATCGAGGTGTACTTTGGAAATTATAGAGTACACGACATGTCCAGTGGGACACACACTGTATTGAATCCGTGTTACATGGTCACCGATTGTCTAAGCCATGTATTGGATATATAGCCTAGCCCTGGCTCGAAAGGGACTACACACCATGTCCAGTAGGCCAAATGGTTTATAGTTTGTCTAACCATGCATCAGTATGTTCTGGTCAACATGCGGTGTAAGAATTAATTGTACTATGTTTCATTAGTGCACATGGGTTGAGTAATTACTGAACTACTCCTGATGCATTAAACACAACTGCATAGCATGTTGATCCAACTACTCAGTGTGTACCAATATGTTACCTGGACAAAACCCTTGGAACCTCTGGATGAATTCCTCAATTTAATTTTAATAAAAAAAATTAATCGTTTCTGTTACATCTGTGAGAAACGATATAGAAAGAAATTGATATCGTAATTCAAATTAAAAGGAATGATTAAAATTGAATTGAAAAACTAAATTATTAAATATTAAATCATCAATGAATTATTTAAACAATTATAAACAATAATATGTTTTCTCGGATACCACTTGTAGGTTCTGGGCGCAGTGTAAGCACAGATGGGATGGTGCCCAACCCAATTTTTTTCTATAATAGATGATCAATCCAAGATCAATATGACGATGAGAGGTAGTATACATGGAATTGAATCAAGGATTTAGAAAAAGAATAATTTCCCCCGAAAACAAGAGAGAGGATAAAAATATTTTGTTTATAAATAATTTAATTAAATTAGAATTACCTCCAAGGTGATTATTTATTCATTGATGCATTCGGCCACGGATTTTCAGGTCTTTAATCATTGCTTTGTATAGATCAAGGCTATATATTCTATAGCGATGATCCACATGTGTTCCACTTATCTCTATAAGTTGCTGAATAAGTCTCTGTGTGCTAGCAAAGAATATCCTTGCACTTTCATTGTCCGCCTTCGATCTCCTTGAGAACCACTTCCAAAGTGTTCTCCTTGATCCCGTGGAGGAGGATCAATCTTATTCTTGAGAGTGATCATGGAGAGTGGTGAAAACTCTTAGATTGAGGACTTTTCTCCAATTCATTGTGCATAACCACTATAGGCATTGCTTGGATAGAACTTTTCTAATAAGAGAATAATATAATCAGGTATTTAATTCACTTAGGTAATAATAAATAATTTACACAAGTGCCTTAATTATTTTATTATACAGAAGAACAATCATGATGTGACAAAGAGTTTATTAATATCCATCCAATGAATACATATTTATCATAAAGTAAAAATAAGTTGGTTCTAGGGAACCAGCTCCAACAAGATCACGGGGTTCCTTGGTTTTGATATTCAAGCTTCATTCGAGAAATTTGAGTCATGTTATTCTCTTTGAGTGATCAACTAAATCTATGGAATATTTTTAGGGGAAGAAAAAATTATGGCGGGAAGAATTTATAAATACAAACAATTTATTTCCTTATCAGTTCATTTATTTATTGATGTATTGTCTGTTATTTAAGTATCTATCCATTCACATTTTAATTTTTCTATTTTGGAGAATTTAGGGTAGGGATCTTGATTAGTATGAACAATGAATATGACCTCAAATTTTTATTAGATACATTTTTCTTGATTGTTACAGTTTTTTCCAACCATGTGACCCTATCATGTGGAAAACATGTGTGTCCCGTAATGGGTGCATGGTAGGCACACAATTTCTTAAACTGTGTTTTCACATTTTATGTTCTAACCATAATTTTAAAAGGAGGAAGTTGCACTTACACCCTCTCTCTATTTAAATCCCTAAGCATACCCCTCTCCTATCATTTGATTTAAATGTCCTAGGGTTCTTCTATACATTAATTCCTTACCTCTCTATGGTTATTTCTTGAGGTTTTTTCCTAATTTAAGTCTAACTATACATGGTTAGGCTTATTCTTCTTCTTTTTCTTTCTTCTTGTTTTTCTCTTATCCCATTTTGGCGTTCTCTCATGGTCCATCCCTAGGGTGAGAGTTTAATCTTGTTATTTATGATTCTTAATGTCCATTGTGTGTAAGTTATATTTTGATTTTTTCCATCCCATATTCAGTGTTCTAGACTATTCTCTTGGATTGGAGATAGGTTTCACCTTGTATTAGATTTTAAATTTAAGAACCGTTATTTATTGAAAATTTAAAACAATTTTTTAGTGATAATATGATAGTTTTAATTAGTATTTTTGGAAGAAAATAATTATTTATATTGATTTATGGTTAAAACTAAGGGTGTCCCTTTGTTTGAAAGCCATAAAGTTTATTTTACTTGGCCTTACATACCAAGTGTTTGAGAAATCGCATGAATAGACTTTATAAATAAATTATAAGAGTTAAAATGGATTTTTTGTTGTTTATAAAATGTTTTTAAATATTAATTTAAATATATAATGGTTTCTTGGTTATTCTAAAAAATACATTATAACATAGTTTTTAAATATTAGTTTTGAGTCCTTTATAGAACTTTAGAAGGGGATCTTTCCTGAGGAAAACTCCCTTTGAAAACACTTTTTTTTTGTTTTTTTATATCAATAACATTGTTCATAAAAGGGATATTCTTAAGATGGGTTCTTGAGGGTAAGGCCTTGATTACAATTCATACGTCATGTGACTGAGTAATTATGTGTATTTATGTTGATATCATTATTTTTTATTATTGAAATGCCTCACCTCTATTTATACACCTCATGGGAACCATGAGTAGCTAGTTAAACTTATATAAAGACTCGCTACACTAGTTTATGATCATTCTCTAACTAGTGACCCATAATATGAATACACCTTTAGTTTGGAGTTCACCCCTCAATTAGACAAGGTATAGTAAAAACAATATTTAGGTTAGTTAGATTGTTTCAGGTGCACAGATATGATAGATCATATTTAGTATGTTATAAACATTCCCCTCAGATCCTAGGTACTCCTATGATCATTTATACTTATTTGTTTATATTTTTATATTAATTTATTTATTTTGATAGTAGACTATATATAATTTTATTTTACCATTAATTTATTATGGTTACTATTACTATTATTGCATATCCTCTTTATTCCCATTATACTTAATTTTTATGGAAACTACTGATTTAATGTTTTTTGGAAAATAATTTGAAATTGATTTATTTCAGTTTTTATATAGACAAAATTTAAAGTAATTTTTCCAAAAAACAACTTTCATTATTAAAATTTGAAGAATAATATCTTCAAAAATTCTTTAACCAACATTTTTTAAGTGGAATAATTTTAAACAATGAAGGAAAATATACAATTATTTTATATGGAAATATATCTTTTATTTAAAGTTAATACATAGGGAATGGTTTTTATTTATAATACCTACTATGTTTCATAATTATTCCTATAAATATTTAAGTTTTTGGTTCAGGTTATTATTCATATTTTGGTTTCTCATGGATGATTTGAGATTATGAGGTTTGATTATAACTCCTGGAGTCATGCAGAGATCATTTTTCAGTTTGTTTATGTTTTTCTTCTTTATCATATCATCCAATAGAACCCCTATTGTATATAATTCAACATTAAATTTAATTTTTATCTTGAATTTCATTCTGTATTTTCTTTATAACACCCTAATATTTTAATATATTATTACCTTTAAATAATTCATTGTGATTTATAGTTTTCTCCCTACACAACTATGAATTAAAACAAAATCATGATATATCTTAAAAAAATATAATTATTAAGTATTATTATTAAAAATAATTCGCTAAATTAGTAAGAATTAATAGGGGAAAAAAATTTATGAAATGTTTGTAAAAATAATAATGGCTACTTTTAATATAAATAAAATTCTATTAATACGGCTAAATTTACTAACACTGTTATTTTATACATAGAAATTTATTTCTCTAAATATTTCCTTTTTTATGTGGTATACATTTATATTTTAGGAAAATTTTCAATAATGATGATAGAATATTTTTTATGAATAATTGTTTAAAAATAATTTAATTTTTAAATAATAGAAAATTTGAATAAGAATGGTTAATGTTCTAAAATATATTTTTCCTAATAAAAATAGTTACTCATTAAATCTCACTTTTATAATTAAAAATTAAATTTATAAAATTTATAATTCGAAATATATAAAATGAAAATAGTAATACTTTCTTAAGATGAGTTTTTGGGTTTTTTATAAAAAGAATTATTTTATATGAATAATATAAAATAATTTTTATATAAATAACAATAACTTAATTACATTACTAGAATATAAGAATGAATTAAAAATCTATGAAAAAAATTGATAAGACTAAATACATATTTGATAAGTAAGTTTATAAATTAAAAAATATTTTTTTGAAATTAAAAACCCATATTAGATATTTTAGATCATAAGTAATATTTTCTCAAAAATCGTTTATAATATATTATACATTTTTATTTTAAAATTAATTTTAATCAAATTTTTTAAATTTAATAAAATTAAATAGATTTAAAATTTATAACTAGCTGTTAAAAATAATCTAATAAGTACAACTTTATTTATAGTAATAATGATTAAGTTACCTTAGGTAAAATCTAGTTACCGATGTAAAATCTAAAATAGTAAAGGTAATAATTCAAGCGGTAAAGGGATTGAAACATAATAAAAAAGTATATAATTGAGTATATTAGGTGTTTACCAACCTTATCTATTACCCATCTCAATTATTTCTCAATTTTGGATCCACCTCACATGTTAAACATGTGCAGCCATTATATTAATTTGAAGTATGTAAAACTAATGTCATTCTAACCAATCATAAAAGGGGCCTCTAACCATACCGTCCTATAACTCCTAAAAATTATATTTCCAATAGAAAGTATGTCCTTTTCACATAAAATTTAATACTATTTAACTCTCTAGATGTTTTTTTATAATATATTATCCTATTTCACCCGTTTCGAAGGGACCTTCCAAGGGAATCTCAATATGCTCAATGTGAGTAGTCATTTTTACATAACTTCTTCCCTTTATCGTTGTTTTTTTCAAATGAAAGTTTTAAATACCTAAGTAATTTCAAAATTATTTTTTATATAAATAATTGTATTGTGAAATGTGAATAATCATTAATATATTTTTTCCTTTTTTGATTAAGAAAAATGAAATCACCATTCATGTGCTTTGCAGACTACTGTGTCCAAAAAGTAATGTGTTTTCCTTAAACACCATAAAATGATATTATAAAAGGGAAATTTAATGAATAATTATGAAAATTATACCATTTTTATTATTATTAAACAATAAACCTTATTACTCCTTTCTCTTAGTCTATAGGAACCAAGATCATCAACCAAACATATGTGTGGACTACCACTTCCATAGAACGATTGATTTTCATTTTTATTTTCATCACTACCTTACATAGATGGTCATGATGATGGGATTATAGAATAAATATTATTATTAGGGTATCATTAAGGTTTTGGTATGGGAATTTTTAAAACCAATTAATTATATTATCAAAAAACAATTATTGTTAATTCAATCATTTAAAATGAGTAAACTAAGAGGAAAATGTTCTATTATTTATATGTAATGGATTTATATAAATTATATTATCTTCATAATTCTTAAAAAAAATTATATGTCATAAAAGTAAGAAAAAATAAGATTATTATTCTTCTGGTGTATGATATTACAACTAATACACATCACAATGATCCATTAATTGTGGTAAGTTCATGTTTGGGTTAGTTTGTCCACCTACATGAAAAATACTACATTTTTATATCATGAATGTCTATGATAACATATTTAATGGTATAATATGATATAAATATGCATAAATATTTCTCAATTCTGGAAAGGTTATATAAACCATTAACTCGTTAATTAAGAAAACACATTTCATTTGTTAAGAATCACCGAAATATGATCATCGCTAGTATCATCTTAAGGGTTTATAACTAGAAATAACATGGAATGAAATTTTAACCTTTATAAATATCATGGAAAATATATTAAATTACATTTAATTATCTTTTAATGATAAACTTTTTAACAATAATGAATTCTATCCCAATTTTTATTAAAGTATTTCAAAGCAATAAATATTACTTACATTTTTGTTTAAATCGAAAAATAAATAAATAATATTTATATGTATAGAATTAATTTAAATGAGAAGTATAAATTATCATAGTTATTAATAAGTTTATTTTATATTTATTAAATGAACTTAATTTAATTATTTAGGGCTTTTACTGTAAGTGAAGTATTAATCGGTAATGAGGTAAGGGTTTCATCACAAATCCCTCTTGGTGTGACATGTTTCGTATTAAGAACATAATTTCATTAATGTGGTGTGTATACTAACTATATGAAATATCATATCATGAATTATATTTTAATCATTTTATTTGAATTTCAATTGCAATCCCTCTCTTTCAAAGGCTATTGATTAAAGTATTACTCAAGATGCAAGGGTTATCTTAGTATCAATTCAGATTCATTGAGACATGATACATATTTATGAAAAATGTTTCCTTTAAATGGTAATGTATTGATTTACTATCCCATGATTTTTATATATGTTATTTACTTTTAATTCATGGGATAAACTTATAAAAACCATGTTATTTTCATCAAATTTAATTTGACTCAAGTGTTACCCTGGTTATAAGAGTTTTTTCTAACTCAATATCCATTCATTTGGTTATGATAGTTCACTTGAACTTATTTCATATTATTGGATTAAATTATCTCCTTTTAATGTACTATGTTGGATTCTTTCAATGAATACATTTTTACCATATAAAACCCTCTTATATTTTTTATGCTTGATGGAGTAGGTTTTCTGTAAGGGATATTGATAACTCAAATTTCCTTTCATTGAGTTATAATATTTAATCTTTAAATTTTATTTTCTATAATTGGGTGATCCCTTAATAAAAAATTGTCATATGGTATTTTATCATCCACTTTTATAAAATAAAATTTTAATAAAAATGAATATTTTGGTACTCTTTTAAAAAAGTGATTTTTAAGCAAATGTATTTTCAAAATAATAAAAAGGGTTTTTCTTTTCACATTAACATGTTTTTTCTTCCTCCCATAATTTATTGAAGATAAATTTTAATTTTTTAATTGATATGTTATTAGATATTCTTTTTAAAATTAAATTTTTTCAAAGGCTTTCATGTGACCTTTTGAAAATTTACCTTTGAAAGCGACATATAAATATTTATTTTATATAAATATTGAAAATGAATTCTAAAATATCTTTTAAGTATTCACTCTCATTTATATTATCATTTCAAAATTATTTCCACCAATGGAGTCTATGTTTCATGATTTATACTCTAATATTTACATATAAATATATATTATGATTTGGGGGATTGAAACCATGGTATCAAATATTTTGACTCTTGATACATTATTTTGTGATACTTTTAAAAAAATATTTATTTCAAGGGTTTTTTCATTATGGAAATACCCTCCATAATTTCCTTCGTTTTAATAGGCATATGTTATTTTGAAAAGATCCAATTTATTTCTCTAGATGCATTATGATCATGATACTCCAACATTAACTTAACTGTATACTCATTACCCTATATAGTATTAAAAAATCATTTTTTAAATTCATATTATAGGATTTCCAGATATAAAGAATATTAATCTATTGATATGGGAAAAATTATTAGTATTATGTATAATGTTATTCCAATACAAATTATTATTGGAAATTTGACTATGTATTATTTAACTATCCATCTTCTTTCTCTGGATGGGTTATGATCATTTCATCCCTTTTATTAACATGGGGGAAATTATTAATATTCTTGAAAATTATTAACTGATAATTCAGGATGATTATTTATTTACATTTGGTATCTTTCATTATATAAATAGTCATGTTTTTATTTATTATAAGTTTCCTTATATAAAGATACAAAAATTCATTTTGAATATTATTGTGAATGCATCAGACTTAATCAACTGATATGTGGGGCCCCAAATTATATATCCCCTCTATGAATAAATATGTCTCATGAGACAAAACTAGTTGTGTTTTTGTGTATACCTCTTCTCAAAATGGGATATTGTCTTAAAACAAGGCCTTTATAGCTTGTATTTTATGTCTAACATTAAGGATTCCATTGGTATGAGATGATTATTATTGATATCCATGTCTTTATTTCCTTTCATGGATATAGAATGTTCTCAGTTAAAGTTGATTTTGGATTTATGTTGTTTACCCTTCCATAATATTTATACCATTTTTATTCCATGATTACCTGAGTTTTATATTTCCCCATAATATGTGTTTGAGCTCACTATTCCTTATGTTTCCATTTACCCTAGTGTTAAAGAAATTTATTACACATTATAAGCCTAATAGGATAGCTTGTGTGGATAATTTTTTGGGATATATTAAATAATTTTAATTGATTATGTAGTCTCTTGTAAATTTGAAAAAATATCCATTATTTGAGAATGATGTGGGTATTTTAGATTATGTTTTGTCTTAATTATTTAAATATCTAAACCTAAAAGGTATTGAGAATTTATTTTTTGTTCTATTTTTTGAGTCAGGTAATTATGGGATATTCATGTCTAAGAATATAAAGTTTGTATTGAATCTAGTATATAAATTATGTGTTTAGAGAATTAAATCTAGGAGTGTGGATCCAATGCATAAAAGTTGATATCAGAGTAGGGTTTAGATAAATTTGGAGATTAGGATATTTAATGAGGATAATATAAGTGTTAATAAGTTTTGATTGATCACAATTTCAAAGGTATATATTAATATATGGGTTAGTATATGATTTATTTCTATAAAAATAATTCACATCTTATTTTGGGATTTGGATAAGATAAACTCAATGAAAATCCTATGAATAATTCTATGTATAGGATGACATCTTGATGTTTTGGTAAAGTCATGAGTATGTTGTTTTCTGAGAAATTATAGCCATATTATGATACTATGAGGGGATTTAGACTCTAGAATAGATGTACCTTGGGGTAATACATCCAAAAATGTTGGATTCAGTGTTACCTCAATTATCACCTAGTGTATATCAAAGAGAGCTCACTTTAAACCTATTTTGATACTCTAAGTGGATATGATTTGGTAAATCAAATTTTCTTTACAAACCATTTTGATTGATTTACATTCCAGTTAATTTAAGGTATTTGGTTAAGTATGATAAAACACACAAAAAAGTAACCCAAGTTGAACCTATAATGATATAGGTTGAGTTATAGATGATATATGTTGAGATATGGGTGACATAGTTTTAAATAAAAGAATTATAGGCAAACTATGGTGATAAATAACAGTATCCTCTAAGATAAAGTAATTAAGGGAAATTATATGCGACTCATAGTACTAGAATATGGTCAGGAAAACAAAGGGAAGAAGGTGCACTTATACTCTACTCATTTTTTTTTGGATGCCTTACTGGATTCTTATTCTAGCCACCATAGTATTTCTATGAAGTTTTTATAGAGTATTAATTCAATACCCTTATGGTTTTATTATCAAAGTAAATTTCTAGTATTATGATTATGGTATCACAATTTTATGTTCAGGGAAATATAAATATCGTTTTAATTAAATTATATGGAATTCATGTCATTTTGGTAATGGATTAACAATTTCAACATAGAGTCCCTCTTCACTGAATCGTGGTCAGATTTCCCACAAAATCTTCATTGTTGAAAAATAATTATGGTCAGAGAAATTTAACAGCAGCCACTTTATGGAGATAATAATGTAATAGAAATTGTAAAAGATAATAAAAGATCATCAACATCATCATCCTTCAATGAATATACACTATGTACCAGCCTTTAAGTAACCAGAGAAGTTAAAAGTTCCATTTTAATGGTGGAAGTAGAATACAAACCCCTATCACCACCACTAGTGAAACAAGACACAAAAGTGAGGTAGAAAAGTTGGAGTCTTTTATATTACCCTGATGATGGGTGCAGTTCAAGAATAATGTTTTGTTCCCTATAATATACAAGCACATGCAGCTTTCTAAAGAAACATTTTGTGTCTTGGAAGGTCATGTTTGGGAATATGATGTGAAAACCAGAGTGGATGTGGTAGTGAATTCATCCCACACTATCCTTAAACAATGATATCATTATATATAGGGTACCATAAATACATTTCCAATAGGAAAGAGAAGAGATGGCTAGTTGTATTTTTAGATAGGTGATGTGGGTGAGGACTATTTTAGAAAGGGCATAGGCTAGTGTGGTAGAGTCGGCTACTCTAACAAGGGCCATAAGGGGTATAAATGTGGCTCTCAATTATCCTTATAAGGAGGATGATATTTTTTCATCAACTTTATTATTCGACCTCAACCTACTATTGGATATTCCAAGTTGAATAATCATAGGGGATGAAAGTTGGATGTGTGTGGTATGCCCATTTATATGCATTTATATTTATACTGATTATCAAAATAGGGAACCAAATTTCATTACAAACATAAATAATCTATCAGTAAAACTCTAACTAAAAACCCAATGAGAAATAAAATAGGTCTTAACACTATACAATGAGTGATATTTTACTCAAATAATTGGGAAGAAACTCAATATAGAGATATGCATATAGGTGAGTTTCCTATCCTTCTCTATGTTAGTAATGTTTTTACCCCAATCCATATTTACCATATATATTACCTAAGATATTTTTTAATTAAAATTATGAGTACCCAATTTATTTAACAGGAATAATTTAACACTTTAATATATTAATATACAATTACCATTAAATAATTCAATGTGATTGATAGTTTTCATCAAACACAACACTGAACTGAAATGAAACTATGGAAATTTTTTTTAGAAATATAAACATTTAGCATGACCATTAAAACCTATCCTTTTAATTATTGGTAATAAATAGGAGTAACCACTTTATGAAATATTTATATAAAGAAAATAAAGGCTACTTTTAATATGGATGGAATTTTATTGATATTTATAAAATGACTAATAAGATCATTGTATACTTAGAAATATTTTTTCATAAATGTTTCCACTTTATATGATATACATTTCAATTTCATGAAAATTGTGATTAATGTTGATAACATATAATTTATATGAATAATTGGTTTAAAATAATTTAACGATTAAATAATTGGAAATATGAATGAGAATGGTTAATATTCTAAAAAAGAAATTTTCTTTCAAAAAACTACTTCTCATAATATCTCACCTGATTATTTAAAATTTAAATTTATAAAATTTATAAATTTGATTTTGAAAAAATGAACATTATTTTTCGGTACAACATACTGATATTTTCTTAATATTAATTTTTATGAGTTTAATGAAAAGAATGATTTTAGATGAATATTGTGAAATGTTGTTTTACAAATAAATTGACTTTTTTTAAATCACTTGTATAAAATTGTGAATAAATAATTAATAAAAAAATTATAAGAAAAAACATGTATTTTATGAGTGTTTTTAAACAAATTTTATAATTTAAAAACCAATACTTTATATTTTTCATCATAATCAAAATTTTATCAAAAAATGTTTTTAAAACATTATATATTTTAGTTTTAAAATTAATTTTTATCAATTTTATATATTGAATAAAGTGGAATTTATTTCAAATTTATCTTTAATTGGGTCATGATTATCTAATAAGTATCACTTTATTTATAGGCATAAAAAATATTCTACCTTAGGTACAAATTAGTTACCATGATAAAATCTAAAAAGGTAAAAGTAATAATTCAAGGGGTAAAGGGATTGAAACATGATAAAACATATCTATAATTGATTGGATTATAATTTAATTAACCATATCTCTTCTCTAATCAATTATTTCTCAATTTTTTTCCACTTTACATGGTTAATATGTGATATCAATAAATTAAGTTGAAATATTTTCAAAAATAAAATTCTCACCACTTATAAAAGGGGTCTATAACCACCCCTTCAAAGAACAACTAAAAATTCAGTTTCCTCATTGATATTTATCCTAATTATTTCCTATAGAATAACATTTCAATCTCTTTATATTATGTTCACCATATATTATCCTATGTCATCAATTTTTAGGGGAATCTCAAAGTGCTCAATGTGAGTAATCATTTTTACTTCATCTTTATTTTATATTTATATTTTAAAATTATAATTTTCAAATTAATTTGTAATTAAATCATTATTTGTTATATTATGAATTTTATTATTCTATTTTAATAATCAATAATCTCCTTTTTTATTTTTCTATTTATAAAAACTAAACAGTAACTCATGTGTTGTGTGGACTACCACCTCCTTGACACAATGTGTTTCATTTTCTTTCACCACCATACAAGAATAGTTCTAAAAGAGAATTTAAGAAATAATAATGATATAAATAATATTTTTATGATTATAAAACATTAAACCATTTTACTTATTTCACCTGAACTATGTAAAATGAAATAGTCAACCATATGTATGTGTGTACTACCCCTTCCATAAAATGATTGAATTTTCATTTTTATTTTCATCACCACATTACATGTATGGTTATAGGGATGGTATTATTAGATAAATATGATTTTTATGATGTAATTAAATTTATTTTATTTCATATTTTATAACAAATTAATGATATTATAAACAGTTAATTATCATTAATTTTATCATTTAAAATGATAAAACTTAGAGGAAAATGATCTATTATTAATAAGTACTGGATTTTTATAAATTATATTCAATTTATAATACTTTAAAATTATGATATATCACACTAATAAGAAACAAATAATATAATTTTGATTCTCTTACAATTATATTACAACTAAACCATCTCACAATAATCCATTAATCGGGATAGGTTCATGATCTGGTCGGTTTAACCAACCACTTGAACAATACTATAAATTTATTTCATGAATGACTATGATAAATTATTTAATAATATAATATGTTATAAATATTATCACAATGTTCTATTTTTTCTAATAATCTTGTATCAAAACTTAACTCATTAATTAATAATGAACCATTCATTTGTTAAGAATCCCTAAAACATGATCATTGTCGATTTCATCTTCATGGTTGATAAATAAAACTAATATGGAATGAAATTATACCAATTATAGTTATCATGTAACATCTATCATAGTAAATTTAATTATCTTTTAATAATGAAAATTTTAATAATAATTAATACCAACACCTTTTTTCATGAAACCGGTTCAAAGTGATAATGATTACTTAAACACACTTTTGAAAATAGGTAAAAACTAAATAATATATATATATGTGTGTTCAATGTGGAGAGTAAATATATATATTTATGAATAATTTTATTTTTTATGTATTTAATGAATTTAATTTAATTATTTTGGATGTTTGTTGAAAGTGTAGAATGAATCCGGATTGAGGTAAAGGTTTTCACCTCAAACTCTTCTCTTTGATACATGTTTGTTATAATGTACCTAATTTTACTTTTGTAGTGTATATACTATGTAAATGAGATATAATATCATGAATTTTCTTTTAATCATGCTATTTTAATTTCAATAATAATCCATATAAGTCATGGGGTTTCTATTAATGTGTTTCTCAAGCCGTAAGGGTTTTCTTGGTCTCAATTCTAATTCATTGAGGCATGATAAATGTTATACATCATTTTTATTTTTTATGGTGTTCTGTTGATTATCTATCCCATAAATATTCAATATATTATTTTAATGAAACTAAATGAATAGAATTATACAGATTATGTTCTTTTCTTCAAAATTCATTTGACTCAAGTGTTACCCCAATCATCAGTGTTTTTAAAAACTCAATTTTTCATTCATTGACTTGTGATCGTTCACATGAAATTATTTCATATAATTTGGGTACATTAAGTATTTTTATTTTAATCTGTTTTATTATATAATTTAATATATTTTACCATATAAACCCCCATTTTAAATATTCCATGCCTCATGGAGTATGTTTCCTATAAGGGATATTGATAATTCAAATCTCCTTTCTTTAAGTTAAAATATTTCGTCTTGAACATTGCTCTTCCATGCTTGATTTATCCCACCCTAACATTTTATTATATCATATTTTATAATATTATTTGGTAAAATTATATTTTAATAAAAATTAATGCTTTTTACTCTTCTTACAATGTGAGTTTAAAATAAAATTATTTTGAAAATAAAAAAAAATCTTTTCACTTTCACATGTTTTGTCTTCCTCTACAAATGTTTCCAATATAATATTTATTTATTTTCAAGGCTTTATTATTGGATATTATTTTAAAATTAAATATTTTTATGTGATTTCATGTGACCTTTTCAAAATTTATGTTTCAAAGATTCATTTAAATTTTTTTATGTCAATATTAAAAATTATTTCTAAAAGATCTTGAACATTTCACTTCCATTTCCCTTATAATTTTCAAAATTATTTTTATAATAGTGTTTATGATTTATGATTTATTATATTATATATATATATATATATATATATATATATATTATCATTTGGATTATTGAACTCATAGTATCAAATAATTTGATTCTTGATCCCTTATTTTGTGATATTGTTCGAAACATTCTTTTTATAAGGGTGTTTTTCATTTATGTCAAAACCAACCTATGTTTACTTGGATTTTATAGTGATATATTATTTTGAAACAATCCACTTTATTTTTATAGTTGTCTTATGATCATGTTATTCAATCATTGAGTTATCTACATATTCGTTACCCAATACAATGTGAACATATCATTTTATAAATTCTAATTAGAGGATGTTCACCTAAAAAGAATATTTATTTATTAACATGGGGAAATATATTTGATATATTTATGATGTTATTATAAAATGGATTATTATTGGTAAATTGAGTATATATTTTTTGACCTTACACCTTATTTATCTGGATCAGTTATGATCAAGTTATCTATTTTATTGACATGGGAAAAAGTATTGTTATTATTGATGATTATTGGAAAATAGAATAGGTTGATTATGTATTGGAATTTTGTATTTTACATTATATAGATTTACATGTTTTTATTCCGTTATATTTTCCATACAGAATTGTATGAAAAGTCTTATTGATACTTATGGTGAATGCATTTGAATTAATCGTGTGATCAGATGGTCCAAGAATTATATAGTCCCATGATGCATTGATATGTCTCATGAGACATAAAAGGTTTGGTTTTCATACATAACTATTCCAATAATAGGATATCATATAGGAAAAAGTCATTGATATTATGTTTTTTATGTTTTGATTTATGCAGTTCATTAGTATGAGATTAGTATTATTGATACCCATGTATTCATTTGTTTTCATGGATATAAATTTTTTTCAGTTTTAGTTGACTATGGATTCATGTTCATTGCCCTACCATAATATTCATAAAATTTTTATTTCTTAATTACCTTAGTTGTATGTTTTCTCTTAATGGGGATCTGATCTCATCCATTCTTGTACTTCCATTTCACTAGGTTGTGAAGAAAATTATTACATAATATATTCTTAAAAATATTTCCTGTACAGAGAAATTTTGGGATATTTGTAAGGATAAGTATGAATTAATTAGTCTATTATAATTTGGGAAATAAATGTCCATTAGTTGAGAAAGATCCCCTAGGGGTGTTTCCTAGTTGTTATGCCTTTGATGGGACTCGTGGGAGTTCTCAGGTTTGAGTATCCCCAAGTACATATAGGTGATGTATATTTCCTCTATTTCTTTGTATCACCCTCCCCCAAACCTTTGTACTATATTAGTTAAGAAATAAATCAGTTTTTAAGTTTTTTTATAATTAAAAAAATCTATAAAATTAAAAGTCCTTAGAAACATATGGGTTTCAAAATTTGTTTTGAGTCATGTAATTATGTGATAGTCATGTTAAATAATGTATAGTTGGTATTGGATATAGTATTTAAGTTATTTTTTTATGGAACCAGACCTATAAGAATGGTTTTGAGGAATCACATTGTTTATTATTCTTTATTGGGCCTTCTTATTCATAAATCTATTTGTTTTTATGTCTTTGAAAAAAATATGAATGAGTGATGATTATATTTCTATTGAAATTTTTATTCTTGTTAAATTATAATTACTATGATAAATCATTCCCATGATTTCATATATGATTCCCTAGTTCTTTTCTCCAAACAATGAGGATAAATAACTCTCCTTGGGTATGTCATAGGCAAGCTCTTATGCCTGTTCAAGGGTGTCCTGGAGATAGTTCATGAAGAAATAGTGTAAATCCCCTAGAAATATTCAAACTTGGAAGAATAAATAGTGTTACCCATGTCAATAAAATACACCTTTCTTTTAGAGATCCTACTTGATTAGAAATCCACAGAAAAGCATGTTTTCCCTAGAGTTAATTAGGGATGGATGAACTTTTGTGAAGTTTCCCAAGGTGTGAGTGAGTGAGGAAAAAGAACACTTAAGGAATATATATTGGACTATAGGTATAGTCATTGTTCTGGTAAGTGACCCTAGTGGGTAGTGTCTTATGGTGTGATGGAATGAAATAATATTATTATAAGAGACCCATGGGGTTAGATGAAAAGGTTCATGGCTTGGGGAGATCAGGTCATGAAAAATTGCATCAAAACCAAAACCCATTTGGAATTATAGAGAAAATATCTAGATTTTCCTAACACCCCAATATTTTATGAAATATGTTTTTTTAAAAAATTTAATTTCCTTGATACCTTATTTTACACGCAACGCCTAGTTTTGACAAACCATGATACGCTATTAATATTATTATTTAAAAATTGCAATTATAACCTTATCATTAAATTTGGTGGTATGAATAGGAATAAAAAATTATTAAAATTAATTATAAAATTTTTTAATAAATAAAATATATTTATAAATAAGTACTCAATTTTTAGTAGTCTTTATATGCTTTGTAAAAACTCTTTTCTCAAAAAAATGAATTTATTTTATTTTTTAAAACAAATAATAAAATTAATTTTTTAAAATTATAAAAAATATTATCTAAAAATTATAAGTTTATTTTTAGATTCAATATTCCAACATTTTCTTAGGGTGAATTTTTTAGATTTTTCAAAAAATATTAATTTTTTAGTGACTAGTGAAAATATTGATTTTTATTAAAACTTATTTTTTGTTTAAATAATTTAAAAAGTTTCATCTTTTTTAAAAATATTTTAAAAGTAAAATTAGTTTAGTTATTTTATTATTAAACCAATGTTTATCATTTTAATTAATTTCATGTTGACTTCTTATATTAAAACATTATATACTTATGAACATTTTTTCTTGGGAAGACCATTTTTTGTCACATATGCGGGTCTAATTATAAATTATAGTTTTTTTAATTATATAAATTGAATTTTGAAAAATGGAATCAAAATTTAGAATCAGAATAATTAATATTGTATAATAATTTCAACTTAATATTTTTCTAGTTAAAAAGTAAAAATTGTACAAAATAATTATTGTAGTTTAGGTTAAAACGGGTTTACCGGGGGTCAAATAACATAATAAATTTTCCAAGTCCCATTGTATGGGTATATTTAGATATTATCTAATATAATTAATATAATGAACCATTTTAGAGCCTTTTTTTTTAAAAAAAATATTGGTATACCTTTTTCTTTTCAGAAAATCTATGTATGTCCTCTCCACCACTTATAAAAGGGCACCCCTTATCCTCTCATCTTCACACATCCAAAACACTTTTTATCAACCAATAACTACAAAAATATCCTACTTAATTCCCTAAAAATGTAATATAGGACTTATTATTATTAAACCATCCTAATAAGGCTTTAGGTATAAACCTAAATAGGTTCTCTAAAGAAGAGGTAAAATTTTTAAACATATATTTTTGTTTTATTTCTTCTTCCAACTCATTCAAATATTCTTCAAATATGATGAAATAATAACACCATTATCTCACATATACTAATATTTTATAATTATAATTTCAAAACCTCTATCCATATCATCTTCTATCAAATGGGAAATGAAACTGTTGATCATGTGTACGGAGGACAACCACCTCGTCCACCATTGTAATTTTTTTCCATCACCACCTCTCACTATTATAGATAACTATTAATTTAATGTTTATATATGATATTTATCAAATTATTGTAATTTTTTAATAATAAAATCTCCAATAACTTCTAACCTTCCAATCTATACGAAAATAATAACATCACTCCTGTGTACGTGTGGACTACTACCTCCAAGAAGTGATTTGATACATTATTCATTTTATTTTTACATGGATGGAAATAAGGATAGTTTTAAATAATATATAATAGTTATATGAAATATAAATGGATCTATAATTTTGAAAAAAAATCATTTCTTTTATTTCATATGTCAAGGAAATGGAAACTGCATTCGTGCATAGGTTTGACCTACCATCTCCATAAATATTGTAATTCATTTTCTATATATAGGTTTTATAGATTATTATAAATACATATATAATGAATTTATATGATATTTATATAATTTTTAACATTATAAAGAATATTTTACCAATATCAAAGTTAAATTATCGAAAATACCAAACCAAAACATATATGAAAACAAAGTCATTTTTTACCAAAAATGTGATTTCAACATGGAATTATTAATAATTGGGTAAAAAATGATATAGTTAACTCATATATGGTATTATAAATTTGAGTATCATTATTTAATATAATTATAATAATCCTTTATTTATTATTCATGAGATTCAAACATGCATGAAAAAAGTCAAGATTTAAGGTAAGGGATTTCTAGTCTCTCTTTTATTTCTATGAGACATATTCTCTATTCAACACTTGTTATTTTTTTTAGGTATATACTAAAAGTTTGACATGTTATATTATTAATATCATTATTTTCATGATATTTAAATTTTCATTTGAATATTATTCTTTAATGGGTATTACGAATCAAAATTTTATGAATTGGTAAGGGTTTTATGATATAATCTCATTGTTTATCAAGATTGCTTATAAATATTATTTAGAGTATGAAATATTATGATATATCACTCAATAAAATCATGGATTTTAATCTCATCTGGTTATTTTATGAAAATAAGTTTTTTTTCCTTTCATTTTAATCTTTTTTTGTACTCAAGAGTCCTAAATAAATATTTTAATAAAAATTGACATTATTTGATTCTTTGAAAGAATATAATTTTTCATCCATGTCCATGCGTTAAAAAATATTTTAAATAATGTTTTCAATATTATCCAATTATTTTTTAAATGAATTTTACCTAATTTTATATTTTTTTACAAAATGATTTTAAAGGAATCTTCTTATCATTTTCTGAATGAGGTACCCTTAACATTTACCTAAAATATGAAAGGAATTTTTATTTTAATGTGTTTGGAATGAATAGTATTTTCAACCATCATGGTCACCCAATGCTTCAAATATTAATTTATAAGTTTCAAAATATATTTTTAAAGAAAATTATTTCCACAATGTTATGTGAAATTATTTTTTCTTAAATATTATTATCAAGTGTAATGGTTATTTTCTTTAATAAATTTTCCAAGTTATCTTTCAAAATAATTTTCCAATTGAGATGAAATAATTTTATGTTACATAATATTTACTCAGGAAATGATCTGATGATACCATTCTTATGCTTTCTCAGAATTGTTTATTTATATGATGAAATTATTTTTATAAAGACTATTTATTTTCATGTATACAGATATGATAAGTGTTTTATGATCTTGTGTAACACCTATTTATGGTTTTAATTATGTGGTGGTAGTTATGTTGTAACCATATGATATAGTTATTTTAAAAACAAGTATGGTGGTTATGTTATAGAAAAGGGTGATGATTATGTTATAACCAAGGATAAGTGGGATCTATATCTACCTAAAATTCATTGGGTAAGGATTGATATCTCATAAGACTAATATGACTATAATGGGGAGTAAACCTAATTTAGTAATTTACTTTATCCACTGTGATTGTCATAGGAGTTAATGTTTACTATTAAGATAGTTTTGGGAGTAAGCACATTCCACTATGAGAGTTTTGGAAATAATCCTAGACTACTAAACAAATGATTTATCTATACTTATCTGTATGCCAAAAATCATTCTCTTATGAAAATGTTTTAACATCATGGATCATGTCCTTTGATTTCATTATTATACTTGTCTTAAGAACTACCATGATTTATGTAATGACTCCTGGTTATGATCTATAATATGTAGGGTTTGGTTTTCAAATGTCATTCTCTTATTCTCATACCCTAATGTTCACGTTATGTTAATATATCCCTTGAATACCCTTATTAAGAATATGAGATCACCCTTTATTATGTTTCATTTTCCCAGTTTATGAATAAATGTATTATGTATGATATATCTAATAATGTTGATAGTTATAAATAGAGTAGTTGGATATGTTATAGTTCACCTATGAACCATTATTTTATATATTCATGTTTCCAAACCTGGGACAAGCTAGTGATTCTCTTTGAAGACCTCCTAAAGGATGATCCTGAAACATCGATAACCTCTATTTCCTAGAAAATTCTTATGGGTAATAATTCCAATAAGATCAAGTTATCTTCTAAAAAACTATTTTTTTCTTTAGTACTTGTTCCAGGTGAACTTGGGGTTTCTAAATTTTTCAAAAAAAGTGTTTTTGATAATAAAAAATTAATTTCCAGTCATCTATTCAATGGCACTAGACCTATATGATTCTCCAATGAAACATTATGTTATGAAATGAATATTAATTTACTATGATGTAAAATATATGTATGAAAAGTGTGGGTATTTATAGTTTGAGGCTTCAGGTCCATAACAGGGATATTGTGCATTAAAGGGGTAGAGAGTGTGACACATTAAAAAAAAGTTAAACTTAAAAGGATAAATGATACTAACCATATCTATAAGGTGTAACTTTATTTTGAAGAGTATAACTGATTATAAATCTATATTTAATCTATCTTTTACTAGGTTAGTTTTATTTTAGGTTACCTTCTTGGATGTTTTCTAGGGTGTGTTTGAGTGAAGAAAAAATAAACTAAAAGAACATGGGTTGTCATATAGGGACATTCATTAGAGTGATAAGTGACCCTCAGGGGTAATATTATGTGTTTTTAAAGTAAGGAAACCAATGTATTAAAGGAGACCCATGGGGCCATATGGATTGGTTCATTTATTAGGGAGGTTGGGCCAATACTGGATCATTCCCTCCATGGAAGATCATGTTTCTTCTATCTACACATTGAGCTACCCCACTATTTTCTGTCCAATTTTATATGAATTAAATTCAATTAAAATGAATATAGAAAACTAAAATAGTCATCTCATCCCAAAAATGACCCATATAAATAGTTCATTCATAGAATATTTTGAAACTATCAAATAATTTGGAAAAATGAGAGGACACAATTCATTCTCTGTAACATGTACTCTTTCTCCACCTTTCCCCTTTTCATTCAACTAAGTCCAATTGAGGAGAAATATTTTCTCCAACATTTTTTTGTTCTTCATTCAGTGAAAATGTCCGTCAGATTTTGGCTTCCAGATATCCTTAGAATCTATACCTATTTATCCTCTAATAAATTTCATATGAAGTGGTAATTCATATTAATTTACTTTGTGCAATCATGGAAAACAAAATATTGAGCCACGTGTATTGCACAAATATTATCCCATAATAATATTTATCCTACTTGAATTCTTCCAAGTTCCATTAAAAATCACATAAATAAAAAAATCATGTAGTTTATATTGAATCTATATAAACTACTTCTATTATACTCAGAGTAGTAATTCATTATATTCATGATATCCAAAAAAATTGTTCCTCTATAGTTAAACACAAGATATGTTGTGCTCTTATAGGCGTCTGAAACACTAAAAAAGTCAGTATCACCATATCAATGGAATGTATCAACCTACCTTATCACATTTTTATATATTCCATTCCATTAAAATACCAAAATATTAATTTGATAGCCTCATAGTACACCTTCCCTTAATTTGACATGAACCAACCTAAAACTCCCACTACAAATGTAATTTCTAGTCATGTGAAAATACTCACATACATAAAACTTATGACCATTGATTCATATAGAACATCTTCCTTTTATGTGAATTTATCATTCATTTTAGGTGATTTATCTTTAAATAGTTTATTTTATCTGTCCAAAGTAGTTGAGATTAATTTACTAGTGAGTATCCTAACCATTCGGATTACCTCCTAGATATAATCAATTTAGGATAGAACCAAGGGTTTGGATCTATGATCTCTATCAATCTTCATCCCTAAA
Source organism: Viscum album (assembly GCA_963277665.1). Lineage (NCBI taxonomy): Eukaryota > Viridiplantae > Streptophyta > Magnoliopsida > Santalales > Viscaceae > Viscum > Viscum album. The sequence continues at coordinate 1,845,194,513 of OY728120.1, forward strand.
ATATTCTTGTATATTCCAAGATCTTTTATCTCAAATATTTTGAAGAATTACCACTATCTCTTTTATATTCTTCTATCATTTGGTCCAACTAAAAACATTTCATCCATATATAAAATTATTACAATAAATGACCCAACTTCCCATCATGAGTGTTTAAAACTTTTCATTCCACTTTATTGTTTCTTACTTCATCCCATAAATCATTTTATTCAATTTAAAAAAAACCATATTCCCATATTCAATGAAATCTATAAGTTATTTAATTTAAATTTCTTCCTCCAACCCATCATAAAAAAGGATGTATTTTCATCCATCTATTGTAAGTATATATTTTTTATTTATACCAAACTCATTTGTTTCCAAATAGTTTCATTTCAAATTACCAGTGAGAATATTTTTGAGAAATAAATTCCTTCTTTTTTTTAAAATCCATTTTACACTTTACGGGATTTGTACCTTTTCATTCTATAAAACTATTCTTTTAGTTACAAACAAAAAACTTATTTTCAATTAACTTTTTCTATTCCACTAAGATAGTAATATCCCAAGTACTATTGGAATTTAATTAATATATCTATTCATCAATTGTTGAATTCCACTATTTGGCATCATTATGTTTTTTTCCTCTTGCATGGTATTTGGTTCTCTTATATCCATTAAAAGAATAAAGTTTATGTCATCCCCAAACCTATGATACAGTATATATACTCTGGTTGATCTCCTCTAATTAAATATTCATTTTCAATTGATCAGCTCTACTCTATCTTCTGCAGACCAAAAAACTATCTCTCCCACTTGAGATTTATCCACTATTATACTTTTTGGAATATCTTCAACTTAAATAACCTCTATAATTTTAGTGATTTCTACTAAGTTATCTAGTACTTAGTCCCTTCCAATTTTCTTACTCAAATCAAATTAGAAATAAATGGTTGATTTATTTCCCTTTATTATTTATCCACCAATTTTTGGTCCTTTTGTAAAACCCCTTCATTGAATTTAACATCTCATATCATTATAAATTTCTTCTTAACATCACCCCAAAGTAAGAAACCAATGTTCTTATCATCATTCCCAATAAAAAATATACTTTGGAATTATCCTCAATCTTATATAAATCCGTAGAATCAATGTTTAAATTCACAAAACATCCAAATGATTTAAGTTTGATATCTTCTAGTCATTTATTACATCGTAGATCTTCCAATATTTTCATCCCAATTCTGATTTTATACTTTTTTGATAAGGTATGTGGTTGTATTGAGTTCCACAACCTAGAAAATTGGAAATTCTAAAATGAAACCTCATGGTTCAATCTATTTCCATAAAATTCTAATTCTGATGTGTCATTTTGGTAGTAGTTTACTAGGAATTGGCTTCACATGCCATATTATATTCTCCAAAGATAAATTTTTGAAGTTGTGTATGTTGTATTCACAATAATTTTCATTATAAATACATTTTAAATTCAGGTTTCATTCCCTTTACTCTATATATTTACAGTGAATGCAAGTCAAAAATACAACATAATTACTCTTTATAAAGTAAAACCAAACATTATTAATAGTATCATTAATAAAATTTACAAATTAAAGGGTACTATTGAAGAACCGAATAGGGTAGATCACTAAATGTTCAAGTGGACTAGTTTTAATTTCTAGGCTCTATGAATCCATTCATCTAAGTTAATGTACAACCATCTACTTCCTTAGTTCACAACATTCACATCTTTCTATATCAATGTGATCAAGATTTAGTATGCCTTTAGTCATTAGAAATTTCACACTCTTTTCACTAAGATGTTAGATTCTACAATGCCAAATATATATATTTTTTGATTACGTATTTCTATTTAGTGAAATTCACTCCTTACTTCCAATCAAATAAATAGTTTCTTCCATTAATCCTTGTACAACCTCTATGGATCCTTGAGTCACTTTCCAAACTCCATTATCAAATCTAGTTGGATAGCTTTAATTATCATGTTTTCCTATATTCATTAGTTTCTTCTATAGAATCATGATATGTATAACTTATTTCATATTTTTGAAACCCCAATTACATATCCAAATGGTAACATCTAATTTTCCAACTATCTATAGTGCTTCATCATCCAATAAATATAATTTTCCAAACTTTTTTGATAATGATGATAGTCTCCATCAAATCCAAGCTCTCTAGAATCAATGATAGAAATAATATTTCCCATATATCAGCCATGAACATAACCTTAATCAATTTGAGATTCCCTATAATTCATGTTAAAATAATTCAAGTGGTCTTCCACTAGTCTTCTTTCCATTGTCCTTAATATGAACATCCTCCATGTAACAAACCAAAATTTACTTTTATTATTAATAAAAAAAATTATGATTAAAAAAGAATATCTTATTTGGTTTTATAAAAAAATAACATATAAAAAATATTAAATTTCATTTCACAACATGTAATAATATTAATGAAAACATATATGAGGAGTATTATAAGATAAATACCAAAGAATAATTTATATATAATGGTAAACTCCAGAGGCTCAGATTCTACCATAAATATTACTCATTCTATAAAAATCTTATAATTAAATTGAATCATTATAAATATGATGGATATTATCATGGTAAGTGTAGAAACTTTATAAGTAAAGTAGTGAATAATGAATTATGATAATGTTAGAGTATATATAGTGTATAATGGGAAATTATAGTGTTAGGATCTGACTATTGGGCATTATGACCACTGATTATTATAACTATTGGTAAAAAATTTAAAATTATAATTAGTATATATAATTTGAAATTTTGTGTTATAATTTAAGAATAAAATAGAAGAAATGGAATCAACTAGTAATATCATACCTTTTAAATCCAATTTATCTAAGCCTGGGAGTGAGGTATCATCATCGGGGTTCACACTTGACTGATCCCATGAAAAGCTTCAACAAGTGAAGATTGATAAGAAAATAATATGTGAGAATCTCAATTTAGTGGATATATCCATAATATTAAGTCTATATGAACCACCTCATGAATGTATCTCCATCACACAGCTTAACCTTATAGATTATACTAGTGCAATAAGGTGTTTTGCATCTAGTCCTTAAGAATCATTAAGGTGTAATTTCTACTTGAAGTTAAATAATGGTTACAACAATATTGTATTTTTTTAGTGTATCATACTATTATAAAATATAAAAAACACATGATTATAGTATGAATATAAATAAATAATAATTACATTTTTTGGAAAATATATATATATCTACTTTTTATTAAAATAATTTTTTTCAATAACTTCAAAAACATGGAATGAAATTTATAAAAATTTTATAAAAATAATAATTACACATATATAAATAATAAAATAATTTTATTAAATAATAGGTTGTTTTTATAAGGGTTATAAAACTAGTCATGTTATAAAAATCAATATTTTTCAATAGATAAGTATTTCATTTAAAAATTAAATTTCTCATATTTGTAAAATTATTTTGATAAATTGGATTTAATTTTTATAATTAAAACATCAAAATTTGTTAATATGGAATTTTTTATAATTTTTTGGCAATCATATTTTTTGGTGAAAAGTAAAATATGGTGAAAATATGCATAATGTTTTATGGCATCAAAATGAAAAAAGTGAGGTGATAAATTTTATAATTTATTTCTCAACAACATTTTTTTTACATTATAATTATTTATATTAAATTAATAAGACTAATTTTATAAACATATAATGAAACTTACAAAACATAAATTATATATTAATATTTAAAAAAATTATTTATGAATAAGAATCTCTTCCACCTCTAAAAAATATTATTTTAAGTATTTATTCTCTAAAATATTAAAATACTAAAAAAACTTCACCATGGTAAAAATGGGCTAAAACCTTGGAATGGCCTGTGGTTTTCCAGTTTCTTAAAACATAGTTTCTAAAAGCTGTGTATTGAAATTAATAAAAACAATACCTCCTTTTTTATTATAAATTCCCACCTATGTTCCTGTTCTCTATCACTCCCATTCCATTGAGCATGAATTTCCCCAAATTATATCTCTCTATATCCTTTCTAGAGAGTAATTAATGTTCCAAGGAACTCTTCTCAAGATTTCAAAAGCCAATTTTTGTGGAAGGGGTTCTCCCCTCATCTTTTACATTCAAGAACATCCTTTATAATAATACATTTAATTATCAATTCATTGTGTTGCCTTGTGTTTATAAACATTTCTTTATTTTCCAAATGATTTCCAAATATTGAGATACATCATTCCTTTATCATTAATCCTATTACCTAAATTGATATATATAACCATTATGTTTCCAAAATAATTCATTGACTTTCAATTCTATACTATTATGTTTTGAATACCCAACCCTAATTTAATTCAAGGGTATTAATATAGATATGAATATACTTAATTGATTTGGGGATTCCATGTATAAAACTTACATTCTTTACTTGTTGGTTAAAATGATAAAAAAATGTTCTTATGATATATAGCATATGTGACACACATAAAATTAGACATGAATAATGTTCTTTAATTGCACCCTAATGTATTGAGTAAAAAATTAATCTATTGAGATGACATGTTTATGATACCTTAAATTCATGCTTTGGTAATGTTTTATAATACCATGCTGAAAAAACCCAGCAATATGTTTTATGACACCATTATGATAAACCTTAGTGATATGCTTAAAAATATCTCATTTTATGTTGTATCTATATTTCCATGTTATACCCATTATTAAGCCTCATGTATTTATGATAATGATATAGTTTTATGCTTTATGAATTGTCCATGATCACTAAATTAATGTATCCCTTTTTAATCCCCTTACTAACCATTATGATCATGATTCCCTTTTGATTAATGTCCCAAGGAAATTATATATAGTGAATTGGGATGGGATTGAAATAAAGTATTATTTCAATATGGTTAAATAATTTTTTCATACTTCATGAATTATTTTCCTAGTTTCCAAGACACTAAACCTCAAAATATCCTATGTAAATTTTCAATTAAATGTGATATAATTTAATTATATTAAATTTCATATATGAAAATTGAAGGTATCCGTACTTATTATCAAATAAAGGTTTATTTATTTATGGAAATTTGGACAGGAAAACATTAGTATGAACCCCAAAAAAAGTCTATATATAAGAAAACCTCCTAAATTTTGGTAAATTATAGAGTGCATGGTTTTCTATAAATTGCATCCATGTCTAGATACTGGAAAGTGAATGTGTTTGTGTTACATATTAACCTAGTGGTAATCACCCAGAAAAAGTTTATCTAAGTATGAACTTGATCTTCAATCAGTTCATAGTGAGTAATCTTAAGACGGTGCACTTTTCTAGAAACTCATGGGGGTAGACATTGGTTGATTGTATGATTTATATGGTTCAATATGATTATTTCATAACTAAATTGTACATTTTTCAATATTGGTATTAAATTATAAGACCCTAGAAGAATGATATTGGAAATTATCATGATTAAACTGACCTTTAGAAATATTATTATAAATTTTTCAAGAGTAGACTTTTTCATTTATGTTTTATTATTTAATAAAAATGTGGAGAAACATAAGGAACCAGGTAAATAATATATGTGAAAAAAAATTACAAAGATGGTCACTGTAGCGGCGGCAGAGCACTGTAGCAACGGCGGGCACTATAGCAACGGCGGTACTGTATCATACTGTAGCAGCGGCGGCACTGTAGCAACGGCGGGCACTGTAGCGGCGGCAGGTCACTGTAGCGGCGGCAGAGCACTGTAGCCACAGTGGTTACTGTGTAGTACTATAGCAACGCAGGTACTGTAGCAGTACTATTCACAGAATGGGCTTTGGGACAACAAAATGGGCCTACGGGTCATGTAATGGGATAAATGCCCACTGGGCCTTCGGGCTATGTAATGGGTCTCCCTCTACCCAGTTAAAGAGGTCTTTGCTTTACTTTAATAATAAAATGAGGCTTCGGCCCCAAACTTTTAAAAAAAAAAGACCTCATACTTTTAGTGGAACCTTTGATACTTTTATTTTAAACCAATAAATCAATTCCATAGAAATGAAATTTTATGACCTTTTTTGTTCTAAGATAGAGAAATTTAATTTAGCAGTATTTCATTTATAAGAAGAAGTCTATCAGTGGTGGACACTAATCAAGAACACAAGGGAAAAGGATAATGTTGAATCCATCGAGTGGGAATACTTCCAAAATTTCATTTTAAAAAAAAATTACTTATACCTTTTGAAATATGATTGATATATAATTACATGAGTTAGAGAAAAATGTGAATGAATTAGTGGGACATTATGAAATAAACATTACAAGGATTCTATGATACACTTCAATATTTATCATTAATTTTGATGGGAAGATCAATCCATTTGTTGGGGTATTAAGACCTCGTATATGGATAAATATTCTAATCCAATACTTTGGGAGATATTAGGAGATAGTTATAGGAACTCTTAAAGTATAAATGGGGCATATAGATCTATAGTGCTCTCACAGACTGAATGATAAGAAGATGTGGTTTGAGGAAAATTTTATTAGGAATATTGATCATGAAAGATAAAGGAAGAAATAAAAACTACCCTTCTATAAAAAGTGTGGGAAGAAAAATTCTAGTAATTTTATGTAATGGATTGGAAAGTGTTACAAGTGTAGAAGATATGACTATATAGATCCAAACTATCATGGATATGTAAATAATCAATATCTAAAAGAAAATGACAGAGGGAATATGGTTTAAGTATAGCCTATAGAATAATGCATCAAGTGTGTTGAATATGAATATTTTGATAAGAAATGTTCAAATAAATAGATAATGGTGGGAACGAACCATTAACCCTAGAAAAGGCCATGAGAGTAAGATTATGATTTTGAAATCATGACGCATGAAATAGAGGCTCTTAATGATGTAGTGGTAGGTACACTCATCATACACTCAAATCTCATAATTAAATTATTTGATTATGGTTTTACACAGTCCTTTATTTACTTCATGTTTGAAAATATAATCAAATTAAACAATTAATATCTAGTGTTAGTTTTGTTGATTAATACTCCTAGAAGAACCATTCGATAATCAAGACTATATAGATATTCCTCAATTAAATTCTGTTAGTAAAATATCTTCACAATCATGATGGTCATTCCAATTGAGTAATTTCATATAATAGTAGGAATGGATTGGTTTTGAAAGTATAATTCCAAGATAATATTTAGAAGTGATAAAATTTATGTTTTCTTAAAGGGATAACTCGTTTTTATTTTCAAATGAGATATATCCTAGACAGATTCAGGTTAAGAAGCATCATCTATTTCCCAATTTATGGAAATTACTAGTGAATAAGGGCAAGAAATTAAAACTATAAATATAGTATTTATACCCATTATTTAGGAATACATTGATGTATTTCCTGAATAATTACTTAAAAATCCCCTTGAAAGAGAGATAGAGTTATAATTGGAATTTATAACTCGATTAAATCCAATATTGAAGACCCCATATAGAATGACATATGTGAAGTTAAATTAATTAATGAAAAAACATCAAGATATTTCGGATAAGGGTTTTATTTGACCAAGTGTGTCTCTATGGGAAGTACCTTTTATATTTTGGAAGAATATTGACAGATTAATGTAATAATGCATCGATTATAGAGAACATAATGTGTAGAAACCCTGACCCTAGTATCACATATCTAGTGTATTCTATTTTAAATTGGAATAAGATACAAGTAATCACATCACAAAGGACCGAATAGTTTAGTAGTATTGGTAAAATATATACATGATTGAATCTTTCATTACATTTAAAAAAAATAAAATATAATTTTCTTTGATAATAACATTATTCCCTCTATAATATCCTTATATATTGAATGTAGAACATTTCATGGATTCCTGATAAAAATAAATAAAATAAAGGTGATATTAAATGATTAGTAATGATTAAGTATAGTGGAATCTATCTTGGATAAATAAGTTTCATCAATATAAAAAGGTAAATAACTGAACACGCATTCCATTTCAGTAACTTTATCATTATGATAAGATAATATATAATCAATAGGAAAGGTAAATAACATAAATCATATTCTATTTAATTGATAAACTGAGAATGAAATGCATCTAGAGATAATATAATTGTGAAAATATTAGGGAAAATAATAACTGAATTCAAAAAAAAGAAAATTATTAATTATTGTGCATCATGTTTCCTAGGAACATGATAACTTTATTATAAAGATTTACCCACATGATAGTTTAAAGCTACTAGGTAAAAACCCTTCAGACTGGGCCAACTGATTCGTCTCATGAGACTATCAATGCATCAAGGGTCTATCTATAATTGGGACCCACATGTGTATTAAATGTCCAAATCATTCCTCATATTTCTAATAATCAATTTAATTTATAAAAAATGTTCCTTATAATTAATTATCCATATTGTGTAAAGGATAAAAATTTATAAATGTTTCCAAAACTAATCAAATAACATTAAAAATAGACACCGTATATAAAATGGTATAAATATTAGTAAATAATCATATCCATCATAAAATAATATTTATATTTAAGAGAAATTTAATTTCTAATGATAAATTATCACAAGAAACTGATTATTTTAAGATAGAGTTAACAATCACAAAAAAAGTGAGATTTCACAAAAACCTTTTTCAACTTTGTAATTTTCAATTCGAATATCTTTTGATGAAATAATTCCAATTGAAACATAAAATACCATGAATTATAAATTAATAATTATATTGAATTTAAAAGGTAACTATATACCCCATATAAAATAAATTAGGTGCATAATATGAAAATATACCTCAATAAAGGGAAATTGAGAGGAAAGCCTTTACTACATGCTTCCTTTTTTGATTTAACCTCCTCCATAGTGGTTTTAAACATTTTATTAACTTAAAATAGAATAATATTATTATTTATAATATAGTATTTTATCCTTTTATAATATATTATCAACTATTCATTAATAATATTTCATTATTTTCATTATTTCATGTGTTAATTGCCTTATTTTATCATTTTCTCTTTGCCCTAAAAATTTTGGTTCTTGTGTATATTATATAATTTTATCATCTATATAATAATAATAATGAGATAATTATCATATTTATAAATTAGTTATTAGATTAATATAAATCATGGAATATGGTTTGGATAAATGAAGTATGTTATGATCATAGAGATGGTGGGTCGTACGTATGCATGAGTAACATTTCCATTTTTCAATGATCATCATGGAAATGAGGTGATTAAAATTTTAACTTTAAATAATTATTATAATTTATTATATACAATATTATTTATTTATACATACTTATATATATTATCCATGTGGTGTTGTGATGAAAAGTGAGTCACATCGCTTCATGAAGTCAATAGTCAACACAGACACAAATGATGTTATCATCTTTCAATGTATGAAAAAAAATAGATATATTATCTTTTAGGAATTATAAGTTGGTAATTAATATCATAATTATTTCATTTATATCACATATCATCATTAAATTTCCCCTTATCAACATCCATGCAAAGCAATAGTGAAAGATGAATCACATCACTTCATGAGGCGTGAGTCCTCTTTACACATGAGCGGTGTTATTGTATCCCCTATAGAATAGAAATTATAAAATATTATATGATATAATGACTAAATATGTATACTTATATAAAAAAATCATATATATACTTTATATCCATCACCATACCCAACCTTTATAGGTGGTGATGAAAAAATAAATGACATCAGTTCGCGAGGCGGTATTCTACCGTACACACAAATGGTTATTTTGTAACCCATTTGATAGAAGTGGGGGTGGATGTAAGTTATTACATTAACATAAAAAAATATCATTATTTGTAACATACTAAGGTTATTATATCATCAGGTTTTAATAATAATTGAAGGAGGTGGAGGAATAAATAATATAAAAATTTTCATTGAAGAATGTTACCTCTTTATCTGGTACCCCGTTTAGGTTTGCAAAAAATTATTCATTGGTTGGAATTATACCAAAAATAAGTTATTATAGGAAGATATTATGGGATTTGGGAAGTTATTTGGGTAGGGTTTGGTCAATAGAAATGGATTTATAGGTTCTAAAAAGTAAGGGGGGTGATTCCCCATTTATAATTAAGGAGGAGTACCGTTTTTTATAAATTCCGAAATGTATTCAATAATGGGAGGCCCACCACCTAAAGTGGATCAAAAATTGATAATTAATTTTTTCAGGATTTTAGGATCAATTAAAACCTCCACCACCCAAAAAACACATGTGTTAAACATTTGGTTCCTTAACTTCTATGTTTCCTTACTTTTACCATTTTGGTTATTCAATATTGTAACTTGTCTTTTTAACCTAAATAATTTATCCTTTATGATTAAAATAAAATTTACCATTTATATAATTTGGAGCTATTTATTATAAATATTAAATACAATTTTTCAAATAAAAATACTATATTTTTTAAAAATTAATTTTAACATAAGCACATATAATGTTTAAATCGTTTTAACTTTAACAATACTAACTGTGATTTTTTACTATTTTAGGGTCAATGTAGTCACTATAAAAGAAAAATAGGTTTATGAATGTACCATAGTTAATATTTTTAAAATTTTAAAAATAAATTGGAATAATATGGTATTTTTAGAAATTTTAAATCATTTAATTAAATATCATATTTTATAAAATATCATATTTTATAAAATAACATAAATTATCAATTTCGGAATTATTCATTTAATTTAAATTTAAAAATATATAAATAAAATAATTTAATTATAATATAATATGTTAAAACCTATATAATATGACATATTTATCTAAAAAATAAATGTAACACAATAACTCATTCAATTTACTTAACTATTAATATTTTTAGTATAATTTATTTTATATTTCTATTAACTAAATAAATTCTGAGTTGGTGTTTCTTAAACATTTAAAGAAATTATTTCATATTTAAAAATTAATAATAAATTATCATGATAAAAATAAATTATTTATATTTCAAAATAATATTTATAACTGAACATATGTTTCTTTTTTCCCTATCCCAAATCTTTATAGATTATAAAGGCAAGGAAGGTTTGTTTTTTATCTTTTTCTGTACATAACTTATTATATAGGTCCCTTTCATGGAAACATGTCCTAAAAACTCATAAAAATAGATCTTAAGGTCATAAGGGTATAAAAATGTATATAAAATAAGTTTTGGAAAAAAAATTGGTCATTTTAACCCTTATCTTCTTAGTTTAAAAACCTAGTAAACCTGTTTTTACCCCTACCATAGTAAATAATTTTTACTGTTTTGAATGTTAATTTTGGTAAAAATTTAATTTGACATTATTATGTAATATAAATTATAATTATTCCAAATATTTAATACATTTTAACAAATTACATCATTATAATTTTCTATATTCAATTTAAAATTAATCCCACACATGTGATGGGAAAACATGTTTTCTAAGAGAAAATGTCCCCAAGTTTACAAAGTTTTTGTATCAAAATTAAATATAAAAATTATTCAAATGCCCTAAATTAGATTAATTTATATAACATTGAACTAATTTTACTTTTAAACCAATTAAAAATATAATTTAACATTATAAATTAATTAAAAGAAAATTTAGTTTTCAACTAAAATTCAGTATTTTTCACTATTCCTCAAAAAATGAAACATTTTAGAAAAATCAAAAAAAGTCACCCAAAGATAATTTTGATTTTATTATTTCAAAACTGAAGTTTATTTTCCAAATACTTTTTCTAAAAATTTTAAAAATTAATTTTAAATTATGTGTGCACAACGTGACTAAACCATCTTCTTGAAAACATACTTTTTTTTCAAAAAACGTTTCTTTTTCTTTTAAATGATTATTATTTTATTTATAATAAAAATATAACAATTATTTTCATAATTTATTTATTAATATTAATACCCACTATTCTAATGTCTAGGTTATAACTATTAAATTAAATAATAACATTATTTCATATTTTTTTTAAACTTGGTGGTGCGTGTAATGCAAGCTAAACTCCGCATTTTGGGTAATGCAAGATAAAAATAGTGTCATGTGTATTTAAAGATAAACTTAATGTTATATTTAATTTATTCTATTGAAGATATTTATTTAAAAATAAATATATCATAATATCTTAGTGTGTTATATTTACTTCTATGTTTTGTGTTTCATGTCGCATACGCTATCAAATATAATGTTATTATTTAAAAATCATGGGGTGTTAAATAATGGGATCAACTGGAAAAAAAATATGATGTTCCTCAGTATTTAGGATTTATTTTACCAGCTTTATGGGGCTTAATTATTATTCATTAATTACCTTTTATTGAAGTATCGTATGCTAAGGGTGAAGAATGAAGTGGTTATGAAGAGTAACTTTTAAAAAAGATATAGGTAGTATGAGGTTGTTTTTATTCCCTTTTCCTTGAAAAATACTCCCATCATATTTATGGATTTGATTAATACATTCAGTGGGGACTACCATGATAATTTTTTGGGGTATTTATAAATTATATTCTAATATAATAAAAAATTCACGAGGATCATCTATGGGATATATTACAAACACTCTGTAAAGAGAATATTTTTGGTAAATTAATTTAACATTAGTTATAGTTACAGAAAATAGCATTCATGGGACACATCATAGAAACTAAAGGAACCTAGATTGGTATTGAAAACGAGAAATTTGATAGAGTAGTATCATTTTCCTAAACTTGTGACTGATATTTATAATTTTATTAGTCTAACAAGATACAAAAGATGGTTTCTGAAAAAACATTTCATAGATTTTAAATCTACTAACCAATTTAACTCCAAAGGGATTTTAGTTTGCCAAGAAAAACTCATGTGAATAAATATTACAAGGAATATATAATATATTGGCTATTGAACTCATTTTCACATTAATCTTTAATGGGGAGTATTTTTCATTTATAGAGATGCATCCTATAAAGGACCTAGAAGTGTAGTCATATAAAATGAAAATTGTGATTGCCTATGCATCTTAAGAGTAGATGCCTCATGAGAAAAATTATCTTGTACATGATTTTATATTAAAAGAATTTATCTTTGAATTAAATACATGGAGACATTATCCATATATGGAGAAGTGTTATATATACATAGAATGCTAAATTATGAATTAAATATTCACATAAAAGTAACTAAACATGAGAACAAAGGATATGTCGATGCTCTTATAGACTTTGGTTTTTTTATTCATTATCACGTTGTAAAATAAAAAAGGTTTATAATGTGTTGAGAAATAAGGACCCTTGAGTTCATTAAATGGTGAGGATTTATGTATATAAAGTGATATAGGGCTTGGTAAATATATACATTGAATTCATATTTGAAGTTACATCATCAATCTTTTCCCAAATGATTTCCCTGCCATCATTACTGAAGAAGTCAAATAAATCTTAAAGAAACAATACTAAGTCACAAAAGAAGATAAAATATATAAGATATGGAATGTTTTTTAAGTTAAATGTTTTCTAATATGAAGAAATAAGGTTTGGTAAAAGTCTATATATCTCATATATTATTGAGTTGTGGAAATAGTTAATGGTTGAAGCTCATAGCTTTGTATTTTCTATACAATCTCGAATCATGAAAATGTATAGATATCGATGTGATCATTATTAGTGGGATAATATTAAAAGTTAGATTAATGATCATAATAAAATATTTTTTATATATGTTAAAAATTAATGTTAGAGTGATGTATACACAAAGGAGTATTGTAGGCACTACATATACCTATATTTAATTAGAACAACATCCCTAGGGACATTTTTATTATCCTTCATAATACATCCAAGGGAAACAATTCCATGTGTAATCATTGATAAATTAAAATATTTCTCCCATTATAACATTATATTATATGATTTCTCCATTTATCTCCTTTATCATTTTTATATTCATGAAATAGTGATACTTCCTAGAGAACCACTTTCAATTGGTTCGTATTATTATTCAAGATATACCTCTAAGTTCTGATGGAGCTTTCAAAAGGTCGTGAATATAAACATTAACCTAAGAAAAACTTATCATCCAAAAATTTATGGGATATTATAAAGGAATATTCAAAAATTTGAAGAAAAATTAAGGGAAATATTACTTGATTTTCAAGGTAGTTGGGATCAACATCATCCAATTATTGTATTCTCCTAAAATTACATTTTATACTCGTCTATTCAAATGGATCCTTGTGAAGAAATCTATAATAAATGGTTTAAAACTCCAATATGCTCGGATGGTGTTGGAGAAGAATAAATATTGGATCTATACATTTTAGAAGATTATACTATGAAGATAAATGTGATCTAGAAACATATCAAGGGTACTCAGGGTCTGCAAAAGAGTTATTTCGATAGTCAAAGGAAGGACATAGAATTTCAGGTTGGGGATCATGTATTCCTCGATGTATTACCATAGAAAAGATTAATGATATTTGTAAATGATGGGAAACTATTTCCAAGTTATATTAGACCATTTGATACTCCATATCATGTTATATCAGTTTCTTACCAGTTAGCACAAAGTCTAAATCTTTCCTACATCCCTCATGTCTTCCACGTCTCCATGCTAAGAATGTATTTTCTAAACCCAACACATATACTCAAAAAATGATTTTTAGTTGAAAAAACAATTAATATGTATAAGAACCAATATATATTATTTTGAAGTGTAAAAATTGTAACATCTCGAGTTTTTTAAAGGAAACACTATTCTCAATAGAGTACAAGATACGCCACATCAAACTTAAGAGAATAACTAAATAATATTTAAATGTTACCATTAAAACCTGGCTATTACAATGGAAGGAATGAAAAATATTATCTTAATTATGAAAATATGGTTCATATATGTATATATAATTAATTATTTTGTGGAAAAATAATTATAAATGAATTTAAACCCTTTTTTTAATTAAAGAATACGTTTTTTCTGAAAAACTATTTAAATATGCACAAGTGTGTTTTAAAAATAATAAAATCACTCTTGTTGGATTACATTAAGGAAATATATATATGTTTGTTTTTGTGTGTGTGTAATATATTAAATCTAATGTAAAAAAATTCATCTTATATGTTTTCTATACATGATATAAGAACAAATCCAATTTTACAAATAAAAGAAGTATTTTTCAAAAAAGGTAGTTTTGCTGCATTTTAATGGAACACCTATTTTCAATCTAGTTATTGTCACTTTTATAAGTAATATTTGAAAAAATAAAATTCCAATTTGGAATCAGGACATTAAAAACTACTTTGTTTAATTTTTTGGTATTTTTCTGATAAGATAAGATTTTTTGATGAATAGTGAAAAAGTAATTCATTTTCATTGAAAACTACCTTTTAATAAAATTTATTTATAGTGTTAAATAATAATTATGAATGGTTTTAGAATATAATTAGGTAATTTTTTTATCATTTCATCCAATACTGTACATTTTAATTAATTTCATATTTAAATTGGATATAAAAACTATGTGAACTTTTGAATTTTTTACTTTAAAACTTGTTTTCTTATTCCCACAATGGGATAAATTTTTAATTAATTTCTATCATTTTGGTGTTTCGAATTTGTAAAAATGGATTACATATTTATAATCATAAGTTATAAATTATGTAAAATATCCCCATTTATTTTCAGACCTTATGAATAGTAATTTAGTAATAAATTTTATTGTCACGGTTAAGGGTAAATCGAGTAATTAAAAGTAAATATTATATTATAAAAATATTAAATTACCCTAAAACTTGTAATAATTTAATTTGATGAGTTTTTTCTAGCCCATATCATCCTTTGGTCTATTTTAGGACCACTTGAAACCACTTGGATTAATTTAATGCATTTATAATATTATATTCAATGAAAATCCATTTTGTTACACTATTATTTTTATAAAGTAATGTATTTTTAATATGGGGTTATAAAAGGAATATATTTGAATATAAATAATTTCTAGAAATATAATATGATTACCTAGATCATGGTAATTTCTTTATTGTTTTTAGGAAAAAATAATTAAATTAAATGGTGACACAATGATGATGTAATAATTACTTCATTAATGGAAGAATCAAATAAATGAACTTAAAAATATTATAATAAATATAATTTCATATAATCTATGTTATAAAATAATTTTTACGATTAATTTGACATGTTAGTGATGTTTTCAATGAGTTATTTCGACTATATCATGACGTTATGATATTTTCAAAAGTCAAGAAATGAATAGTGTCAAAATTGACACAAATGGTATTTTAAAATAGAAAATATTTTATTAAATGATATAAAATTTATAAAAATAATATATTCAAAAAAATTGTTTTAATAAGTCCTAAATGACATAAATGACTCTTTTATTGGTCTTTTGGCGTGTTAGGGTAATTATTTTGACCCTCACACTATAAATTACATGATATCACAATAAGAATTAAAAGGGTTAAATAAGGGTTAAAACAAAACGATAAGGATTAAAAAATATTCAAACATATATAATTTGTATTAGATGAATTTATTTCTACCCATATTAATCCTATATTTGAAATAAATATGTTTGGGACCATTTGGATTATAAAATTAATTTATATTAATTTAATAATTTAAAGAATTCAAAGAGTGCCCCTCCCCTCTCCTATAAAAGGGAACCCATTCTTCTCTATTATTCACACCTCAAAACCAATTTGGTTTAGAAAAGATCTAACAAAATCCCTTCCTATAATCCCTCACCATATTATAGAGTCTTTATTTTATGTATAACATCCTTCTTATAGTTGTTATGGTGTTAATCAAAGGAGATTGTCTGAAGGAGATGAAGATAAAGAACATACTTGTAAAATCAGACTTTAGGTAAGGGACTTCATCTCAATCTTCTTTCATTGAGGCATAGTTTGATTTTATACACCCACCTTATTTTCTGATGTTTATATACAACCCCTTTAAATTATCACATAAATAATTAATTTATTACGATGTTATTTAATGTTTTTAGAAATATTATTCTTTCATTTGGGTTTATGATTTAAATGATCAAAGTGGTATGGGAAGCCTTTAATGTTTAAAGAATCAATCCTTTCTCCATGTAAATATTTTTTATATTATTTTACATATTTATTTATATGAATATAAAAGTAATATAAATAAAAAAATTTGTCTATATTTTATTAAATTAAATGGTTTTCAAACATGAATCTTTTTATGCCTGCTATACGGAGTGTTTGACTTTATTTACAAATGAAAAAAGGAATGTTATTTTTTTAACTTATATAGAAACAATTAATTATATAAATTCATGACCATTATTTTATATTTAGATTCCTATAGATGATTTATTGTTTTTTAAAATAAAAATAATAACTTATTCCCTTTTCTAGGTATTTTAGTATTAAAGATGGTTTTAAAAATGTAATGACTATTTCAATGTCTTTAAATGATTTGTTTTGATTCAAATGGAATTTTATGAGTGAAATGATGAAAAATGAAATATTTTGTGTCTTAGGACTATATAATGGTACTTGAACAATTTCCATGTAGTTACATGATAAACAAAGGATGGGTGGTTCCATGATAAACTATGCATGGGTGGTTACATTACAACCTCCAATGCTTTGGATATAGAAGTTGACTATATGTCTATTCCATTTGTAAGAGTTACATGTATGTAAGTCGATAAAATGGTTACTCCATTTATGTATAATTATATACCAAGTTACCTTTATGTTTTTTTATGATTTCTATGTATTTTATGGTAATCTTCATATTTCAAAAATGTTATTTAATGAGCTTATTTTCAAAGGAAACTAATTACTACTTATTAAGGGTAAAAAGTACTAATTTATGATAATGTTTTCATGGGTTTTAATGTTTATCAATGTACTAAACTTTTCCTTATTTCATAACCTTTAACAAACTTTTTGTACTCATATTAAGTTTTAAAAAAAATCACAGCTCTTAAGATTATAAGGGAAAACAATATATCATTATGAAATAATTGAAGATGTGTCTCAAAAATATTTCTTATTTTAATGAAGAGATTCATTTGGTGGAAAAGTGGATATATAGTATTAGATTCCACTTATAATTTAAGATTTTACTATGTAATATTTTTCATAATTCTCTAAAACTCTAAACTGAAAATATACTCAAATGTGAATTCTAGTTCAAAGAAAATAGAATAAGCTATGTTTATGGTTGGGTCCTTACAGTTTGTATCAAAGCATGGTTTAGACAACTTTTAAGATTATGATTTCTTCTTAAGAGTTGTGGATATCATCATGGGTTTATAATTCTAAGGTTGATCCTAAGTTTAATGTCTTAGAAAACCTTTTGGGGCTTTATTTTATGAAATTTAAAGGTGATTAATTTTATTTTTGGACATTGGATTAATAATAGTAATCAATATAGGTATAATTTATTTTAAGGTTATATAATAGACTTTCTATGGATATTATCTTTAAATTAGAATTCTAATTTTAACATGTTATAATTCATTTCATGTTTTAAGGATATTATTTTTTATAGACTAAGGATCATTTATCAAGATATAAGGAAAGAAATATTTCACAAACTTTTTATCCCTTTCAGATGATTTGATTATCACTATTATAGAAAAATCTTGTTCAAATGATTTTGATAGATTTCTGAGTATTCAAATCACCTACCAGAAAATGTTTAACTTATATAACACCTATTATTTTCTCTAAAAATTTCATGCGTTATGGTATTATTTTCATTTGATTTCAAAATTTCAACTTTACCAACTCTCTAAAAATGTGAAATTACAAAAAAAAACATGATCATTTATATTCTAGAAGTTTTGCATCATTTTAGATAATGAAAGGGGGTATCAATGAAATATTGAGATTTGGATTTAAGGTAAGAATTATTTTCTTATGACCTAAGCAGGAGAAATTTTTGGGTGGATATTGATATATCATACAGATATAATTCATATATTTTGTTATAGAGATTAATTATTAATGGATAATATGATGAAGCATGGTAAATGGTTTGAGAAGGAACATAAATAAAGGATGTTTTTATGTTCTGAGGTTTCAAATTTATGATATAGTGGTGTTTTTAAGGGGACTCATGGGTATTATTCTATAGTAGGTTTTTTTTTTAAAAATATGGAAACAAATATGAGATGGAATATATATATTTTAAAAGTTGTAAAAAGTTGCTAATTTTTCAGAGACACTATAGAGTTTTGTAAATGTTTGAGGTACATATAACACTTAAGTTTATGATATTAAATATTTTATTTCATGAAAATTTTCCTTTTATTGGAAGTGGGATTAATGTTAGTGGAATCCTTTGTGGTTTATATG
The DNA here is from genome assembly GCA_963277665.1 of Viscum album. Lineage (NCBI taxonomy): Eukaryota > Viridiplantae > Streptophyta > Magnoliopsida > Santalales > Viscaceae > Viscum > Viscum album. Next base: position 1,845,213,948 of record OY728120.1, read on the forward strand.
ATCTATGATTTTTAGGTAATTGTATTTTTTTTATAATTTGAGAACACATGTTTTATTGTAAAATGATTTATTAAATAAATGATTAATGTTGTTTCAAAATACATTCAACATTTTGGTAACAAAAAAGATTAAGGTAAATATAATACTATGTTATTTTATTTAAGGAATAATGGATGAGTTATATTTTGGAGAAATATATGTTTATTTTTTGGAATTATGTTGATTCATTTTTTTTATGGAAATTATTTAACCTATCTTGGAGAATATGTAATTGGGAAAATTGATTTTTGGTTTGAGACTTCAAGAGTAATTAATGTTATTTAGAGATGAATGTTATAACTTATCTTGGAAGATTATGAGATTTAATCCTTCTGATTTTTGGGTTTTAATCTTAGTTATAATATTTTTGTGGAATTTTAAGAATATTTATTTGTTTAATGGTTTTTGTTAAACATTGGGTAACAGTATTGAATTTTGGAGATTAAAGTGGTTTTTCATCATACAAAGGATTATTATTTTGTAAAATTATATTATATTGACCTAACAATTTTGGGTTTTGGTTAATTTATAAATATATTAAAAATAGATATTTAGTCTTTTTTGGATTATATGATTCTCTAGAATTTGATTCTTGTACTATAGGCATGAAAAAATCATCTTAAAAACTCATCATTTAGAGAAAAATATGAGATTATGGTTAAAATTAACTAAAGTATACAACTCTACTTTTTAATTAAGTTTGTTTATTTAATTTATTATTCTAGGAAGTTAATGAATTCTAAAACTCACTAAAAAGGATCTTAAGAAAATGTTATCTATTTTCTTTTCTTACTATAGAATCAATTACCTTTTAACCAATCAAACATTTTTGGTTTTTTGATTGATAACATTCTCCTAACCATGTTTTCTATCACTATATATCCAAATATGATGTTTAGTTTTATCTTCCATGTCCATATTTTCCAATATGGATAGATATTATGTGTTATCTCAGTAACCATCGTACTTCCCTTTCTTTATTTTTAAGTGGATGTTTTATTAACACTTATTCCAAAGTAGGATTTCAATAAAGGTATTTTAGAAATTCAAACCATAGTTTTTGATCTACATGATAAAATTATTAGGATGAAATTTATTAATAGTGGAATGTAACATCTTGAGTTTTTAAAAGGAAACACTATTCTTAATAGGATACATGATACGCAACATCGAACTTAAGTGAACAACTAAATAATATTTAAATGGTACCATTAAAACCTAGTTGTTAGAATGATGGGAATGAAATATATCAACATAATTATGAAAACATGGTTTAAAAATATATATATATAATAAATTATATGGTGGAAATTTATTTATAAATGAATGTAAACCCCTTTTTAAGTAAAATGAATTTTTTCTGAAAAACTATTCAAATATGCACAAGTGTGTTTTATAAATAAAAAATTCACTCTTGTTGGAAGATATTAATGAAATATATATATATATATATATATATTTAATATATTAAATATAATTTTTAATATTAATCTTATGTGTTTTATAGACATGATATAAGAACAAATTCAATTTTACAAATAAAATAATTGTTTTTCAAAAAAGATATTTTTTCTCCTTTTGATGGTACACCTATTTTAAAGATATTATCTATTGATTTCATAAGTTATATTTGAAAAAATAACTTCTTATTTTTAATTAGAACAAATAAATTTACTTTGGTTAAATTTTTGGTATTTTTTCTGATAAGATTCGTTTTTTGATAAATAATGAAAAAATAACGCATTTTAATTCAAAACTACTTTTTCATAAAATTTATTTATAGTGATAAATAATATTTTTTAATGGGTTTAAAATATAATTAGATGAAATTTTTATCATTTAATCCAATATTGGTGATTAGAATCAATTTCACATTGAAATTGGATATAAAAAGAATGTGAACTTTTGACCATTTTATTTTAAAAACTCATTTTCTTATTCTGAAAATGGGATTAATTTTTAGTTAATTTCTGAAAATTATGTGTTTTTAATTTTTAAAAAATGATTCCATTTTTTTATTAATAAGATCTAAATTATTTAAATCATTCCATTTTATTTTTTTACATTATGAATAGTAACTTTAGTAATAAATTTTATTACCACAGTTATGTGTAAATTGGGTAATTAAAGGTAAAAATTATCATATAAAAATATAAAACTACCATAACACTTGTCTTAATTTAATTGGATGAGAATTTTCTCCCCAATATAATAATTGGTTATATTTTAGGAAATCTTTTATCCACTCGGATGATTTTAATGAATTTTAAATATTATATTCAATGAAAAGTCATTTTTGTTGCACTATTGTTTTTGTCTAGTAAACTATTTTTAATATGGGGTTATATAGAGGATATATTCGAATATAAATAGTCTTTGTAAAGATAAAATTATTACCTACACCATTGTAATTTATTTATAATTTTTAGGAAATAAAAAATGAAATTAAATGGTGACACAATGATAATGAAATAATTGATTCATTAATGGAAAAATAAAATAAATGATCTTAAAAATATTATAATAAATATATTTTGATATAATTTATGTCACACACTAATTTTTTGGATAACTTTTTCATGTTAGTGATGTTTTGAAAGAGTTTTTTAGACAATATCATTAAGTTATGTTATTCTTAAAAAGTCAAGAAATGAATAGTTAAAAAATTGACACTAATGGTATTTTAAAATTTAAAATATTTTATTAAATGATATAATTTTTTAAAAAATTCAATATTCAAAAAAATAGTTTTTATAAGTACTAAAATTTCATAAATGACTCTTTTATTGGTCGTTTTTCATGTTATGGTAATTATTTTAACCCTCAAAGTTTAAGTTACATGATATCATTGTAAGAATTAAATGGGTTAAATAAGGGTTAAAACAAACCAATAATGATTAAAAAAATTCAAACAAGTATAATTTTTATTGGATGAATTTATTTCTACCCATAATAATTCTTTATTTTAAATAATTCAGTTTGATTCCCTTTGTAATATAAAATTTATTTATATTAATTTAATAATTTGAAGAACTCCAAGAGTCCCCCTCCCTTCTCCTATAAAAGGGCACTCATTATTCTCTATTATTCACACATAAAAACCTATTTTTTACACCAATATCTTCAAAAATAACTTCCTATGATCCCTCCCCACATTATAAATCCCTTACTTTATGAATAATAACCTTCTTATAGGTTTAAAGGTGATAATTAAAGGATATCATCCGAAGGGGAGTCAGATAAAGAACTTACCTGACAAATCAGACTCGAGGTAAGGGAATTCATCTCAATGTTATTTCATTAAGGCATTGTTTTGTGTTATACACTCACCTTATTTTATGAGGTTTATATATATACCCTTTAACTTATCACATAAATAATTTACTTATTACCATGTTATTTAATGTTTTGATAAATATTTTTCTTTCATTGGGTTTAGGACTTAAATATTGAAAGTGGCATGGGATGTTTTGAATGTTTATAGAATTTAGACTTTCTCCATGTCAATATTATTGATATTATTTTATATATTATTTATATGGATATAAATTAATATAAATAAAATTTTCTATCTATTTTTAGTTTAATTAAAATGTTTTCAAAAAGGATTATTTTTATGCCTTCTATACGGAGCATTTTACTTTCTTTACAAATCAAAAAAGGAATGTTATTTTTTTAAAATATATGGAAATAATCAATTATCTAAATCCATGGTTTTTATTTGATATTTAGATTACTATACAATACTTAATGTTTTTTAAAATAAAAATATACAACGTATTCCCTTTTTTATGTATTTTGGTATTGAAAATGGTTTTGAAAATGTAATGATTATTTCAATATCTTGGAATGATTTCTTTTTATTAAAAATGAAATTTTGTGATTAAAGTGCTATAAATTTCAATATTTTATGTTTCATGATTATATAATGTTCCTAGGAAATTTTATTGGTGGTTACATGATAAACCAAGGATAGGTGTTACATGGTAAACCAAATATGGGCGGTTACATTATAACCTCTAATGCATTGGGTATAGAAGATAGTCACATGGTTATTCCATTTTTAAGAGTGACACGTATGTAAGTTGACCTAATGGTTATTCAATTTAAGTATAATTATATCCCAAGATACCTTTACATATTTTATATGCTTTTTATGGGTTTTAAGGTAATCTTTAGATTTCAAAAATGGTATTTAGTGAGCTTATTTTCCAAGGAAAGTACTTACTAATTATTATGTGTAAAGGGTATTACTTTATGATAAAGTTTTCATGGGTTTTAATATTTATCCATGGAATAACAATTAACTTATTTGTATATCCCTTACAAATATTTTTGTGATCATCCCAAGTTTTAAAATTTTTTTATAGGTCTTAAGATTAGTGAGGGAAAATAATATGTTATGATGAATAAATTGAAGATGAGTCTAAAAAAGAAATCACGTTTTTTAAGGGTTTTCATTTGGTGGAAAAATTCGATACATAGTATTAGAGTCCAATAATAATTTAAGAGTTTACAATTTATTTTTTTCCTAATTCCCCAAAACACTAAATTTAAAATATCCTAGAATGTGAATTCTTGTTCAAAAACACATGAATAAGTTATGTTTAAGGCTGGTTCCTAACAAAACAATTATTTAAGAACAAGAAAGTCTGACTCATGAATTTCTTATGGATAAATAAAAAGTTTGGAGAAGCATTTTGGGAGCCTAAAAAAGTGATAAAGGAGAAATACCCCAATTAATTTTATGTCAGGATACAAATTTCAATGGAAATGTTTGTTAATTATGGGAGAATATAATTGATATAACTTTTCTTTTATTATCAATATGGAACTAATGTTTCACAAAGACAATTTTTATGTATTATAAGAAAAATTATATAAAAAGACTATTAAATTTTATTTTAAAGTATATAATAATATTAATCATAACAAATAAGAATATAACATGTTGATAAACCCAAAATAATAATCAATACATAATGGTTAACATTGTAGGATTTAATTCTACACTAAATATCACCCCTGGTGAAAAATAATAATAAAAATGTAATCATTGGGAATATGATTGACATTATCAAAAAAAGTGTCTCACCTTTTTGTGTGATGTAGTGAATAATTAATTATGACAATTATAGAGTACATATAGCGTGTAATGGTTAATGAGAACATTGAGATCTAATTATTGTACATTATGACTATTTATCATTAGTATCATTGGTAATAATGTTACTTTTTGAACTAGTATATGTATAATTATAAATAAAGAGTGATAATTAATGCATAAGGGAGAAATGATGGCCCCAAATAGTATGATCATGCCTTTTAAATCCCATTTATAAAATCTTAGGAGGGTGGTAGCATTAGTGGGTTCAAACTTGACCAAGCCCAAGAAGAGATTCAACAAGTGCGGCTTAAATGGATTCTCCTATGAGAGTTTTATATTAGTGTGATGACCACTAGATCAATTATAGATAAACCACCTCTTGAAAGTACCACTATATAACTCCTTAACCTTGGGGATTATTTTGGTGTAGTAAGGGATTTTGACCCTAGAGATTAATTCATTTTAATTTTTAATTTCTTTTATAAATAAAATTTTGATTACACTAATCCCACATTTTTATTCTATATGTCACCCATATATGAAATATAAAATATAAATTATTAGAGAATGAATACAAAGAAACTATAATTGTATTTTTTTGGAAAATATATATGTTTAATATTAATTAAAATTTATTTTTATGATAAATTAATAAAATTATAAAAAAAAGATAACTGGCTATATTTATTCTTATATAAATAATAAAATAATTTTATTCAGCCATATATAGTTGTTCTAAGGGTTAGAAAACTTTTCATGTCACAAATATAAGTATTTTTAAATAAATATTTATTTTATTTAAGAATTAAATTTATCAAATTTTTAAAATTATTTTTATAAAACTATTTATTTTCAAAATCATCGCATCAAAATTAGCCAATGATGAATTTTTCATTTTTATCTAAGTTTATCAAATTTTTGGGTAAAAAATAAAATTTGGTAAGAATATAAGGTAAGTCTTATGACATAATAATGAATTCAAAATGATTTAATAAATAATATAAGGGGTTTATCAACCAAAAATGTTTTTTCTCATTAAAATAATGTATTTTAATGGAATAAGATTGATTTTTCAAACATATAATGAATCTTAACAATCCTAATTTTTATTTTATGGTTTTAAAAAATTTATTTATGAATAAGAATGCTTAACACCTATAAAATAATATTATTTTATGGGATCAAAATCTATTGAACTACTAAAAACCCACTTCCTCTTGGAAAAAAACATGGGATAAAATCATGGCACAGCCAATGGTTTTTCATTTTTTTTTATAACTTGAAGTCAAAATCCTATATTTATAAATTAATAAAAAATTCCCCCTTTTTTACAAATACCAACACATTCTCCCATTCCTCTTCACTCAAAATCCATTGAGCATATAGTTCCTCTAATTTTCTTACTCTAGATATTTTCTAAAGTGCTTTTATGGTTATAAGGATCTCTTCTCAATCTTTAGGATGCCACTTTAAAATTAAGGGGATCTCTACCTTTTTTTAGATTCAACCACTTCATTTATAACAATATTTTGATTATCAATTGATTATTTTGTCTTGATTTTATGAACATTACTTTACTATCCAAATTATGGTCAAATAATGAGAGACTACTTTCCTCTTTCATTAATCCCATTCTATAAACCTTTATTTATATCCTTTATGTTTTCTAAAATCATTAAATAATTTTTCAATCTATATTAGTATGTTCTGAATACCCAACCATACTTTCAATCAACGGTATTCAGGAATATATATGAATACACTTCATTGATTGGGTGCATCCATATATGAGATCTATATACAAAAATAATGTGTTAAAATGATAAAAAAACATTCTTATAATATATCTTCTATGTGGACCACATAAAGTTAAACATGTGAAGGGTGAACCTTGATAGTTCCACAATGAATTTATTGAATAATTAATCTCTAAATATGACATCTTTATGATTCCTTGTCATCATTACTTGGTAATTTTTTATGATACCTTAGTGAAAACTCTTGGTAATAAGTTTCACAACACTTTGGTGATGAACCTTAGTGATATGATTATGAATTTATCATTTTTATATTTTACCATATTTCAATGTTATGAATTATATTATGAATCATGTTTTTATAATCATTCTTTATTTTTATACTTCTTGAATTATCCCTGATCACTTCTTGTTTCCCCTTTTTTATCTCCTTATTGGTATTTATGCGCACTCTTTCCCTTGATGTAAGTCCCCGGGAAATTGTATGTTTTGAAGTGAACTATGATGGAAATAAAGGTGTCTTTAAAGACGATTAAATTACTTATATATACTTCAAGTATTATGTTCCTTATTTTTATGACACTAAACCTCAAAATATCCTATTTATTTTTTCAATGAAATATTATATACTATAATTATGTTAAAAGTAATGTAAGAAAAAGGTATGTTTTCATATTTTTAATCATGGATGAATTATTCAATGTCATAGGTTTCTTACACATATCTAATAGTTCCTCAATTTCCCCTACCATCATCTTCACTTCATGGATGTGAAAGGAAACATTCTATTCCAAATACATCCTCATCAAATCCAATGAATTCTGATCTAACCATCACCATTTTCCTTCATTATTTTTCCATATCAACACTAATAAAGGGATAATCCAAATCCTTTTAGATTATATGATCCTCCATATGCATTCTACATAATCAAAAAATTATTCCATAAAACATGTTTGCCTAAAACTTTCCATCATCTAATTTCATACCTACCTCTAAAATTAAACTCCCACAAAAAACAAAATTCATTCAAGGAAAAATAGGTTGAAAATAGATCTTCTTTCGATGTGTTGAAAAATCACGGATCCAAAAGATGAGATTTTATACCACTTTTTGGTAATAGTTACTAGAAATATAACCTACTATGATAAATTATTTTTGACCCTTGTCCATTTCTTATCACATTTATAGGTGTAAAGTTGTATTTTAAATTATTTGAGCTTACTCCGCACATGGAAAGATGGTAACAAAGTTGTGCATTTTTTAGCCTATTTGGGAAACCCAGACAATAATCATATGGCTTACTATTATGTGAGTAGTTGTCCCCCCAAATTTGTTAGTCTCATCTTTGTGGATTCACTTGGTTTACATTATTTTAGACCCCCTTAAATTCATTTGTTTCGTTTTTCCTTTATATTATTTCATGTAGCTTTGTGACCTTTTTTCCATAATGAAATAGTAATTATTTTGTTTGTAACCTACTCTGATACCACTTATTAGTAGGTTTTATTCCACGCATTCACCAAAAATAGAACCTATAATCCTATTTAAGTACTCACACTATAAGTTATATGCAGTGGAATCTGATCCTTTATAATTTATTTCCTTGAATAAGTGTACTATAAGTAGTAATTCAATGCATCGTACCCACCATGAAAATTCAATCCTTCTCACACTCAATAAAATATCACACACATTCAAGGAAACAAAAATATATTCAATAAAAATTGGATAAAATATGAATGGATTCAATAGATTAAGGCGATTCTGATAATGAGGCCTATGTATATAGGATAAAAAATTTTTTCTTATTTATATTCACTGAATGATACTAGAAATAAAAAAAAATTACAAAGTATATGTAATCATTATAATATCCTAGATCTTTGTAATTAACGTTCCTCTTGATCTTTTCACTATAATCACACTTCAATCTCATCCCATTGTCACACTTTTGAATAAAGGCACTAGTAACTTAAATAGTAAGTGACAGTAGGTTAACTAGTCAATCCTACTCCCTTGAAATCCTAATTAACAAAATATGACCGCCATAATTGGTATACCAAACTGTTAAACCCCTATATCTTTCATATTATAGACCTTCATAAACTAATCATAACTCCATTGAAATATGTGAACATATCAAGGTTAGATTCCCTCTAGGAGAGATCCTATTTCTTGATGCCAACACATCGAGCCACACCACCTTCCATTTACCTATTTTGGAGAATTAAAATTCTAGTGACATGAATCTTGTGGACTGAAATAGGATTTACATTGTAAAAATATTCTATATATGTAATGTTTTATTCCTTTTCTTTAAATTATATGAGGATAATACATAATAATCTACTAGTCCTAGAAAGTTGATACATAATCCAAATCAGGTGAGGCTTGTGTATACTAATTGTCCCCTAACATATGCTCAATCCTACCCATTGTACTCTTGAGTGTAAACATATTCAAAAGATCTAATAAACATTATTTATAAAACTAATTCATATATAATTTCCCATGATATCTCAATATATATTCCAACAGAATAACCAACGTTGTATGGCAATAATTTTAGAACTTTGACTATTAAGATGTTTTTAAATCATTTATTAACCATGTGCATTCATTAAAAAGAGAATAAGGAAAAAAATCATCTGAGAAGATTTCAAATAATTAAAAGTTTAAGACAATATTGGAAGCTCTATTTATATGTGTAAAATCATACTACTCAATACATTTCTACATGGAAGCATACCCATGCACTTTGAATCCCACTAAAGCTGCTAATACCTATATAAATGATATGTTCCATTAAATGTAAATTGATTTCATGGTTCTTGATCCTAATATTATAATTGGTTTTAATATTTATTTTATTTTATAATTTATTCTATATATTTTTTAATTCAAGAGTTATTTTTCTCAATATTATCTTATTTTCCTCATATTTATGCATTCTTATCTATTCGACATCATCGTTATAATCTTCAATCTTCATTATGATTAAAAACTAATGCCAGGTATATCCTAGAAAAATAATCTAGTTATGACCCCAATTTCTTATTCACTCATGTGTAATAGTATATTATCTGTAATGGGTTCTTATAAGGATAATCAGTTCAAGGGATTGGTGATATAATCCTCAATATGGTTCTATTAATATGAACTTATTTTTTTTTGTCACCATATTCCCTCCCTTCACCTGATTATCAAGACAAAAATGGATATCCTATGGTTTAGTATTGAATGAGTGTGATTGAATACCAAATAGGTAGGTTATAGGGTGGTCTTAATTGAGTATCCCTCTATAATTACAACCATAGAATAGGATGATGTGAAGTGTACTTAGAGATTATTCATTGCACCATATTTTCACACTAAGGGGTAAAGGATAATGGACACATGTAATATATAGTGTGATCATTAAGTATTGATGAGACTAAAAAGAGGTAATTAAGGACCACTCTTTGAAATTACACTATAAGTATCCTGTTTCTCTTCAATTAATTCCTTATGTATCTTGTATATGCATGTTTATTTTATTTTTTCATTCTATTTCACTCAACCCCCAACTATTTCTCTAGATTTTAAAATTAAAAAAATATAAATAAATAAATGAAAATAAAATTTTGTGATCAAAAATAGGTCTCTTGATAGGTGACCTTGGTAAGCCATTATTCTACACTTGGAGTAATATAAATACTATTTTATACCACCCCATGATAGGTGTTCCAATTATAGCTCTATTTTTAGGTAGAAAAATTTATTAGTGATTATTCTTTCACTCTTTAAAATTATATTCCTTCGTTTTCATAAAAGAAAAATTTAAAAATCATTTTTCCTTTATGTATCCAAACCAAAAATTATTATTATACATGGGATAACTACTCAAATGTATATGAATATTATAATTATTATTTTATAGAATATTATTTTCAAGATATTAGGAATGATTTTCCAATGATATGGTAGAAGATATTCTAAATAGTATAATACCCATAAGCATCATATGACCATAAAAATAGAACATAAAGAATAAGAACATTTAAAGGAATATATTACCCTAAGGGTTTTTTTCAATTTTAATATCGTGAAGAGGAAAATAAGGAACTTATTAATGATCTAAAATTATAAATTTTGTTTGCATTTATAAAATAGTATCTATAACTATACCTAAAATTTTCAAAAAAAATGGGAGATCAAAAATTTTGGGACTCATATTAGAGTAATTTCATTAAAAGTAACCTAAAACATGACTCTACCATTTTAAAAGGACCATCATCGCCACATTGCCTCTCTATATCATTGAAATATGAAGAAAATACTGAGATTTTGATATTTAATGGTATATTGTAAGAGATTAATTTCCCGAATACAACTCCAATGATACAAATCAAGGAGGAATTTATTAAAAAATAGGAGTTAACAGTTGAAATAGTACAAGGTTTAATAAAATTTCATACTTATTTATTTAAATTTTTATTGAAAATTAATTTTCCAATAACACCCATAGTTTTGAGTTTACATATTCTATCAAACCATGAATTTCTTTAGAGAGAAATTTATAAGAAGAATATTCTCCTGAAGAAGAACCCATGAAGCTCAATACCAAGGTGCAATTCCATGGTAATTTCATTAAATATCATGATTGGGATCTAAGGAGACATTCCATTAAATTCCATACCTAATGACATAAAACTGAATATTAGAGTTCATAATAGTAATTATATGTTTTATTGAGTTTCCAGGAGAATCCACAATGTGAGGATAATTAATTCACAAATATAATATTCTGATTGGATCTAAGGTAGAAATTCCCCTATAATTCACATTAATAAATCATGTGGAATCTATTTGGTTTGTGAATATAATTTAAATATGGATTCCAAGACTTGACCATGTCATGTATCACTTTTAATTTTATCCCAATCCATTATGTAACCAAGGATTAATGCTCTATGTAAAGGTGATAAAATTAATCAATCAAGTATCACACTCCAGATCAAGGACCTATACTTGTGAATACATCTTAATAATTCCATTATTTATTAAACTATTATATTTTATATACTCATTTCACATGTTACCTTATTTAATTAAGGGCATCACAAACCACCATCATCATTACCATAATCTATTTACTTCATTTAATATCAATGAAATAAAATTATATTATTGATTTTACTATATAAAAGTGGGATTTTGTTGTTATCATTTATTAACTAACAACTAGTCACACCCAAGATCCTAAGGTACATTGGGTTACTAGGTCCTTGTTTTGGATCAAGGCATCCCAAAACATGCTAGGTTCAAAATAATAGAGTAAATTCCACTTTTTATCTCTTTACTTATATGTTATTCGTGAATTATGTTTGATTAATTAAATTATGAAATTAACACACAAAGTGGGTTCATGATCTTGGGAATGACCATGGATTTTATAGGTTCCTTAGGGTAGTACTCTAGGTTTTATCACTCCTATAGATTCCACCTATCTATCAAAAAATTAATCAAGTTGAGGTCACCTCATGGGTGACTCATTTGATGGGTCAAGATTCTTCTACAAGCCCTACTTAAATAGTGGAATGAGTGTGATAAATTAACTACCTCACCTAGAATATAGAACTCTATTTAAGATAATTAATTAGGCCAAAGGATTTCTAGAAATAAGGTTAGTCCATAAATCTAACATGAATTATACCAGGTCCTTGGGTTGGATTGATAATCAAAGGACACTATCAAGAAGGAATGAGTTCAACTAAGGCTCTAAATTAATACAAATTCAATTTAAATTTAGAAATAGGTATAAATAGGGTTTTTGGAATGATTCACAGTCGATATTATTTATCAAACAATGATACTTTAAGTTAAAATAAACTAGACCACTTGCCTCAAGCTTAGGAATATTCACTTATATAGTAATGGCCCTCTGTTCTAGCTAGAACAGAAGAAAATGGGGAACTAGAAAAAAGAACAAAAAATATGGAATATGAGATCACATAATAATAAAATTTAGAAAATAGAATATTATCAATGAATAATCTAAGAGGAGGGAAAACCTTACCTCTATCCTTCCTATGCTTCAAATAGAAAAATATTTGGAGAAGAAATGAGGGACATTCATCCATAATAGAGGAGGATTGGGGAACCCCCCCCCCCCCCCCAACACCACCATGTAAAAGAGATAAAAATGGAACCCTAAAATCAATTGGATGTTGTAATAAGGGATTTAGGGAGTAAATTTACAAAAATCCCATTAAAAACTACCCATCAGCCCACCGGAAATCTGTTGGGTTTCCACTAGTTATTTAGTTGCTCTAGTTGTCATATCTGGTTACTGGAGGATCCATGAGCTAGCTGGTGAAAATTAATCTATAGATTTAGTCATGGATCTTATCCTAACTCCTCTAGTTCACTTTAAATACCTCTCAAACCCATTCCACACTTCTACAAGAACCTACTTAAGGTGTCCTTACCCTCAAAATTACCTTCTGAGTACTAATTACACTCTTGACCCTCCCACAACTGAGATTCAAAATATCAAGTTCAAACCGCTCTGAAAACGAAAAATAACTTCTCTAATTTATAACAATAGGGTTTGGGGGAAATAAATACTAGAATTACCTCCTATCATTGAGTTACAGCTGGTTCCATAAAAATTCAAAACATCCAAAAAGGAAGGTTGTAACATCCTCCCCACCATAAGACAGCTCACCCCCGAGCTACACTCCCAAAAAATATAACTTTAACCATACCCACAACCATAATTTATGGATACACCAATAATAAAATTACATATCAAGTATCAGTTCCAAACATGACCCCCTCTCTAGAGTGAAAATCTAAAATTTCATAAATTCACATTCAAAATAAAAACTTTGAGAGCATGGTTGATAATGATCACACCATCAATCCTACCTCAATCTCAAAATTATGATCATCTCAATATAATATTCTTTAATTTCTGAATACAATTATACAATACAAAACCAACACTAAACTATTATATTAGTCCAAATCCTACCATAACTATTTTGATCATTGAACCATTAATGAATGATTTGAATGGAATTCTTGAAATATTTCCACTTAATCATTTTTCATCCATAAATGATAACTTATCAGTCTATCCCTAAAATATTCTCATTAAAAATTTATGATTTTTAAAATTGATTCATTACTGAACATCTTGTTACCGCACTTCACCCCCAAATGAGTTTTTGTATTTTCACTTTTTACCAACATCGGATCTTATAGGCTGATGTCATGAGTCTGAAATAGACCATTTCATCCCAAAATATTTATAATAAACCTTATAATTACTCCCAAGACTGCATGGAAGAATGTAAGTTGGAACCCCCATATAAACTTACCCAGATAATTCATATTTAGGAACCAATGAACATCGTTAAATCACTCAATTTTGATGACGCAAACTTGATGGATTCATGTGATCATCAGCACATTCCCACCAAGTTCCTCAAAAAACTTCTAATAACATTTCAAAGATTGGAATATCAACCAACCATTTCATCATCATGCTATGTTGCAATAACTTATGTGCCACTAATCTTCCATAGTTCCCAGATTGTGTACCCACCCTAAGCCTGAAACTAACATCCATACTTGATATAAAATCATACCTGAGTCATAAATTAAACACCTCCTCCATGACAGGAAAAATGGAATTCACCAGATCGCTGAATTCTATAATCCATTATGAGAATTCATGACTGCTATATCAATCACTATAATCCTTCTCTCCCAAAGGTCATGCTTCCCATCATTGATTCAATGTTCCCCGCCATAGTAAGGTCTTATCCATTTTTTTAATGAAAAGGGAAATTCATCTCCCATGGTACATGCTTCTTACACCACTTAACATAGTTTATGGATTTGGCTCAATAGTATTATTACAATATCCATAATGAAACTCTATCATAGGTACAAGCTAGAACCTCATTCATAATGGAGGTCCCTTCTATGATGAACTAGGGTTACACTTCCAACCAAATTTATTTAATCCAACAACTTAATGGAATGTTTATAATGGGTTCATTTATAGATGCAATCATGATTTTATTTTTGATCCATGTACATGCACATCATCTGCACCGACCACTACTTCCTAAACTCTAACCCTGATATATGGTGTTATAGAACCTAATCTTTTGACATAGTCATCCCTAGTGCTAGGATAACTCATTTTTTCTACTAATAGATCAGGGCTACATCACTCTCCAGAAAAACTATTAATTCCAAGGTAAACCTCACTGAGGGAGTGACACATTAATTAAAATTTCTAAGACTCCCTAAGACTTAAACAAGAAGTCATGAGATAACATCCCTCAAGGTGTTACTTGTGATTTCATTGCTCAAACTCTTAGATACTTGAATAATTACTATAGAATCACATTATGATCACTCCACCAAACCTTAATTCAATGGGAATCATGTATAACAATGTATACTACCTCAATATTACTTCAATGCAATAGGTTCACCCATTTCAGATGATTCATAGGCCTAATGGCAGCTTACATTATCGTAATGCACTAGCCTACTCAAAACATTTAACCAAGGTTCTCATTATCCAAGGTGAATATTTAACCTAGATAATGAATTTTTTAGTCATGCATCAACAAAATTAAACTCACATGACTAAAAAAATGGTCGACCATATCATTTTGTTGTCAATACCATTAAAATAAATCATCCATGATGCTCAAAACTCTCATAAGTTTCACTTTTTACACAATTGGCCACCTACTCAGGGAATCATTTAATAACTTAAGAGATCAACAAAGGACTAAACGTATTGAAGAAAAAACTTTCCAATATTAAAACTAAATGCAAGAATCCATTGATGCTTCTTATCTTTAAGGATTCTACCAAACTAGGAAAACCCCTCACTAAACACAGGGCATCAAATATAAATCTAGTTTCATGCTTGAAAGGTCACTTTGAACTCTAATATAACCTTTATTATAATATAAAAATACATAAAATAAGAATCATGAGAAACATCCACATTACCATCCAATGAGACTATAAAATCAGTCCCCTGCTAGGTTATTCTATAACAACTTTTTTATGGTTTTATTTAATCCACTTCATTATTTCACATTTATTATAAACATTATCAATGATACTTAGTCCAGAATACCGAATAACTTTTGTTATACAAGAAATTTAGTACTAAGACAATTATTTACTTATCAATTATTTTTATATAAGTGGATTGGTATCACTCTGGACTATCCAAATAAAGTAAGTAAAGTCATAATATCAGGATAAGTATAATTCTACCAATAATCTATATGGAAAAATACTATTTAGACCTTTTTTGACATTTTAAACAACTAAATCCATTTAATGCATATACCCCCAAGGGGATAACACCAAGCCATGTAATGATAATATATCCCTATAGGGTAATATTCATGCCAACCTGGGTTCAGTTATATGAGTATAGATTCCAGAGTTATAAAGGCACAAGCCTTATAAGTTGCAATTGGAATCCCATTTAAGTGTGACCCATTATTATTTAATTAATTCTGTTATAAAGTATCTCAATATATTCCCTCAAGGGTCTAATATATACATATGATGAAAATATTTACCTATAAGGGTTGATTCGTTTGTATAAGGATTCATTTATACAAGTTTCCATTCACATTTTATGAGGTACAATCCTTATAAGTTTCAACTACAACACTATTTAATTAATACCCATAATTAAATAACTAGAATGATTGAAAGAACATATAATTACTTTAATATTTAAAATATTTTCATTGCATTCAATTCATTAACTATTTTAAGAATATTTCATTTCTTTAATTTATTTCATTATATTAACATAATGTTATCATCAAGATATGTGGGGAAACCTCATTTAGGTTGATGAAGACACATTATATAACCAACCATATGCCATAGCTATAACTAGGAAAGTAATCACACAATTGAGAAATAAAATCAAAATAACAATAATACTAATGGAATGTGAATCTTATATGCTTGAATGATGCATGAACACATGCCATCATGTCGTATCAGTCTACGAATAACTAGAATAATGATGAAAAATCACTCAAGGTTAAATGATAATAAATATTAATAATGAATAAACATGAATAATATTCCCACCCATGAAAAAATTTTCTTTTACCTGTGTGTGGGTTGGCTATACCCATACATGATCTATTTAAAAAGTTCTGAATCATTTCTAGTCTCCTTTATACAAACCCAAAATAGGAATAAAAAGAAAAAAAATCTCTGATACCAATTTGTTGTGTCCCCAACCCAGTTCACTCATAAGTAACTGAAATAGATGGTCGTATGGCCTCAAGCATACCTCCACATATGATAGAGGCTACCGACTAGAATAAAGGGTATAATGAGGTACAGTGGGGAGACTATACCATATGTTTTAGTACTAAATATGGCAGAGAAAAAAATGAACTGAAGAAAGATAATAATAAACTCTGACCCATTAAGTTCCAATAAAACTTAACCATACATGAATACATGATTCTACATAAACAAATAAGTTAATAAATATATCAAGGGATACACATATAGAAGGGATATATGAAAATAAATAAATAAAAATGATGACCCAAATCATATTGGAATTATGAGAACATGCTTGATCCATATCTCCTATAGCAAGTCCTAACCCAAGATAAGTAATAGTAAAGTGTCACGATCCAAACTATTATCCTGCACCCATGAGTTTTTCTCATGTACAAAGTAGTAGCCCAAACATAGTGTGACTAAAACTCAGTAGGCCACCACCATTGGTGTCTAATTCACTTCCAATTTGTGATTATAAAATATATGGTTATCCAGTATATAAATATGAAAGTGGTGAAGTGAAGATAGATCAATGAATGCCATATTATTTGGCCTAAGATAGCTTTCTCTAATCATGTGACCATATCAAGGATCGTAGGACCCATGGCATATAGCCCAGGAGTCTAAAATAAAGAAAAAAGTGTGAATCCATGGAGTAGTTTTAGGAATTCCCAGGTAATGAAATCATTTGAATCCACGGAAAACTTTAAGGAATTATATGTGTAGAACTAATGATACAACCCATAGTGAACAATACATAGTGTCTAGCTATGGAGTATAATCCAATTCATTAACCCCCAACATTCAACTTTCTAAATAGGGCTCTAACAAAACCTAGGTTGAAATTCCTTGGTAATTTCAAGAAGGAGAATGATTTGGATCCAAGGAGTTAATCCATTGTATTTCATGCATGATGACATCAAGTAGAATCAAGGATTTTATCCCTATAATTCTATGGTATTTAGAATTTCGTGATGAATCCATGATGCTAGTACATATAATTTATTAATATAATAAAATAGTAAGATCCAAGGTAGGAATACCCATGGAATTCACATCAATGAATTTTATGGAATCCACTGGGTTCATGCTTGGAATTCAAATTTGGAATCCAAGACTCACCCATTCCATGCCTCGATTTTAATTTTATCTCAATATATTATGTAACCAAGTCATATGGATCTAGGTAAAAGTGAGAAAATAAATCAATTATATAGTGTAGTTATGCTCATGGACCTATCCTTGGGAATACATACAAATATTTCCATTAGTTATTAACCCATTAGATTTAATATCCTCATTTCACAAATTATCTTATTTAATTAATAGTATTACAAAACATCATTACCATTTCCATAATCTATTTACTTCAATGAATCTCAATGAAAAAACTTTTATTCATTAATTTTACTACTCAAATATAAGATTTAGTTGTTACCATTTATTAAATAACACTTGGTCATGCCCTATATCCAAAGGGTTATAAGGTTACAAGTTCCATGTTCAAGGTCAAGGAATCCCAAGTCAATCTAGGTTACAAATAATTACAGATCCCAGAAGGATCATGTAGGGAAAATAAGAGGTGGGGTGAATCAATGTTCCAAATTTTATGAAGCTTAACTTTAATTTCAATTATACCCTATTACTCTTGATCCTCTACCCCAGTTAATAGGAATGTATCTATTGATCACTCTTAAAAATCACATACACATGTAATGAAAATAATAAAAGAAATGGAATCACACAGATATTTTTTACAAAGTTCAGCCTTGATGTGATAAAATACAACTTTTTGTGATCAACATATGGTTATTTCATCGAATTTCTTATCACTATATCAATGTAGTGACTTGAAACACCTATAATTTGCACAAACTATTTGAGTACAAAGTAAAAAATCTTCTTTAGTGAGTATTGTTCCATATACTGGTACCACCAGTTCTTTAATGGAGTTTTTTATACTGAAACCTCAAATTCTTTAAATATTTTCAACAAACTTCTCAGTAATATTTCTCCAATACACTGGATATATTTTCATCAACTAAAAAACGTTTGTCCTTAAATAAAATATATTTTACATCGTAAGTAATTTCAAATATATTTCATGCTTTTCAATCCTACTATATCAACTCCCTATCAAAATAATTAGTTATTTTTAAATGAAGATTACTCCATAGTATCTTATTCCTATATTATTAAATGTTCGAGAATATACTCCTACTATTAATGAATTTCTCAACAACAATTAATGTGTTCAGGTTATTCACACAAGTTATTCAATATTATTTTATAAATTTTAGGTATTGCACAATCTCAGTCCAATTTAATTTCTAATTCTCAACCTAATTAGATCATATGAACTTCATATAACAATTCCATAGGACTATTGGATTCCTAAACTGTATGACATAAGAATTTATTATTGTTATTATTTTGTGTGATTTTATTAAAGTTTCATTTATTTTTTCTCATGTTATTCTATATTTATGTATTCAAGAAATCATGTATTCACTAATATCTCTACCTTGATTATATTCTACTCTTTCCATAAGTGTGTATGTAGGATTTCTTCTCCATGGAATGGCATAAATTTATGTGAACCTTATTCTTTGTTAAAGTTATGATCTCAAATGAATGTTTTTCCTTCTTCATTTCTCCTTTGTAAAACAGAAAGAATTTATATAAACTAGTTCATGGTATCTCAAACATTTCATAACACTCATATTAACTATAATACCACTTTACACTTATTATTCATGAAATTATATGTATATGTGAGTCAGGATCATGATATCTCAACTTGTCGCAGCCTTCACGTATGAGTTTTCACCTTCACAAAAGATCTTCTAAAAAACTATTAGGCTTCATTAAACTAGTTCATTACAAATAACTTCAAGTATGTTTAGTATATTTTCAAATTCCTATAGGATTGGAGAATTCTTTTTCAAATTAAGAGGCTCAAGGAAACACTTTGAGAAATGAAATGTTTCATGAATATTTTTTTTCTTCAGAAAAATGAGATCCAAAATATCTATATAGGAAATAGCTTCTCATTATCCATAGACACTCAATAATTATAGGAAATAACCAAAAACATGCACCACCTTGACCTTTAAAAAAATCCATGTCAATCAAAACATGAATTCATGATGTTATTAGTGTTCATATTTTCAAATGTACCTTTCCTTCAT
This sequence comes from Viscum album, assembly GCA_963277665.1. Taxonomy (NCBI): domain Eukaryota; kingdom Viridiplantae; phylum Streptophyta; class Magnoliopsida; order Santalales; family Viscaceae; genus Viscum; species Viscum album. The sequence goes on from OY728120.1 coordinate 1,845,234,401, forward strand.
TTGAATCATTGTGACAATGAAAAACAAGTCAACTTTTATTATGTGAAAAATCCCCCTTCATAGACTCATGTTCACAGTTATTATTGCATACTCCTCCTCACTTAAAATTCTATAACTCATCCATGCATTTTGAATGCATTAACAACTGCCTATATCTTCATATCATCCTTGACAATATCAATATCATTGAATAGTCGCATGAATAAATGACACAGAGTGAATTAATGGAATCATATAAATCTGGAATACCTCACTCCATTAGTATGATAAAGTAATATGGGTGCAATGGTGATCATTGAATTCTAGATTCATAGAGCATAGTAAATCCTCAGTGAGAGATTAAATATGGTGAGAAGATTCGATCAAAAAACACATATCAAATGGTTCCTAAATTTGATGTCCTATTTATATATTTTAATGAGGATAAATAGTGCAATGCACGGTGCATATTCCACATATAACTTTTATTTTATTATTTTCCACTTAATAATTATCTATGTTTCATCAACTTCTTGAGCTAACAGCGGGGTTTGGTACCCATATCACTTCACACACCACATGGAGTGGGCTGACCCTCTTTCTACTATGTGTTCCACCACAAACAATATATAGGCACTATGTTCTCACCATTTAGCCATTCCTATCCAAAATTTCTTACCCCATGCATTGATGTAGGTTTTTAGGGGACGGATCTCCCTTGGGCTGAGATTTCCACCATATAAAAGGTTGATTGAGTTGGGGGCCTTATGGCTTGAATGGATAGATTTTTTTGTATACAGACCAACATAAAACACTTAGAAAAATTCTCAGTACATAATAGTATTTCAATAAATCATCAAATATTATTCATGTAATACTTATTATAAAATAATTATCATGAAAAATAAATATTATTTTGTATGGAATTCAGGAAATCATCTATTTCAACTTCAATTCATCATGAAAATAAATTTTATCTTCATGGTATTCACTTATTATTCCTTCTTAAAAACAATTTTTCTTCCTCAATCAAAATTGACACATGTATTTTTCATATTACATCAGTTCCACAATCATTAGAGTCTCTTATTTCTCTAATTATTTGATCATGAAAATTATATTTTTCATGGCCTTCAAACAATTATTCTTCTCAAAACATTTCTTCATGTAAATTAATACTTTAATGGTCGTTATAAATTAAAAAACTTCATAAATGATGTTCATATTACATGGAATTATTTTTTTTACATCTCAAATCATCGATTAATTTATTTATACTAATAATGATTAATAGTCATCATCACAAGTTCTTATTAAAATTATTTAAACTGTGATAATTATTCTAATGTGATTGGCACATGTTTTAGAAATTAGGAATAGCCCTATAATTATCACATTTAAATATAGATAATTTCATTACCAAGTGACATCCAATGAATATATAACAATTCTACAAGTTTCATCACTAACCTTCTTTAATGTGCATCAAATTCTTTCCAATTTTCTCTTTCAGTGATTAATCAATAATCATAGAGGACTTCATTATACATTGTATTTGATTCCTTTTAATATATTGACTATAAATACAAACATACTCATAAACCATCCACTTGGGATTTTTAATCTTTCCCTTTGGATTTTTTATCAATGTTTTTTCCATAAATAAAGTTAATATCAAGTATCCCCCTTATTGATAATAAATTCAAAGGATTAATTTGGCCAACTGTAATGAGGAGGAAGATACTACATGTTTCCATAAAAGTTTTTCTTTATCTAGTTTGATCTTAATATTTTTTAGATAAACCACTATAGAAAAAAAAAGAGTGATTTCACCAAGATAGCAACGTTTAAAATTATCTAATTAAACATGTGATACTATTTCCATATTTTTTATCCTTGGGGAAGAAAAACATATTTTCCTTCAAAAAAATATATACCATGTACTTCTCTCAACAAATAAATCATAAGTTTCATGTGAATAGATAATTTAATACCCCTTTATATGATCTTTCCAATCAACCAACACTCCCCTATATATACATATTTAACATAATCAAAGTAAGGTAAATAAGTGTAATTAGGTTTCATTCATTTTCAACCTCTGTAGAGATAACATGAACATCCAGATATTCATGGAATATACCTTTCTAGCTTATCATTTATATTTTTTTCCACTAAAGGGGTGTAGTAACTTCATTTTACTAAGTGAAAAGTTTCATTATATAGTCTTCAAGATGTTCTCATTGTTGATCCAACTATGTGAAAAAATTCAAGTTTCTTTCAAATCTTGAATAATCATTCCAAAATGTTGTCTTATAATTTTTTCATTCAATTCTACTCTTATAAAAGAGCTTCACATTCAATTCCCTCCAATGTAAGACCAAAAATATTATACAAGTAGTAAGGGAATAAGATATAACACTTATTATATTCTTAATAAGTACAACTCAGTTACATGTTTTCCCTCAACCTAGAGACTCTTTTTCTTATATATCTAAAATATCTAGTATGATTCATGATTGTGCCTTTTTTACATTTAAAATTCTAATGTTTATTTGACAGTATAGAATCTTTACTTTTATTCCCCTTCATCTTGTGTGGATTATTTATATTCACATATATTAGTAGTGTAGTAGATTACCATGATAATTTTTTTTCTATCTTCAGTGTCTCCTTTTGAGCATATAGAAGGATAATATAATTTATTTCATTATTTCCAATTTTTTCACCTTCCATGAAATTTTTTTGATACACTTGAGTTTTCATTTTTGACAACCTCTCATTCTATTTGGGTTCTTAATCATTTGTGACATCCTATTTTTCTTTTTTCCTTTATTATAGCTAGTGCATCGCCTTATGTTTTTTTCATTTCTCTTGTATCTTACACTTGATAAAGAAAAAAATAGGCATTAATTCTTAACATATTTTTATTTGGAGCCTAAAGATATCTTATTTAATGTTTTGGAGCTACCTTTATTTGGTAATGTATCAAATTCATCTTCAGTAATGTCTTAAATCAATTATATCTTCTTATTTATCTCTAAGATTGATTCTCTTCTTGGTTTTTTATTACTTCCATTCATTTCCATGGCATTTTTTAGTGGTAAATGGTATGAATTATCTTTCCATAGTAAAATAATATTTTCTTGGTTGACAAGAAAATCTTGGAATCTATATTCTCAATCTTCTTAGGATTTCTTTGTATAATTATTTTCATCTGTTGAAAAACTTCATCATTTATTTACCTCCAAAGGTATAGATTTCACTTTTATTTTTTACCTATATATATCTAGGTTGTTTCCATCTATTCACATTAGAATAGGATTTGTTCCAAGTTGGTTCATACCAGCACACTTCTTTTATGTGACCAAATATGTTGTAGTACTAACCAAAATATTCAATACATTTGAATATATCTCTCGTATGTATAAGCATTATCTTATGTGTAATATGCATATGTTTTTAAAGTTTCTTCATTTATTTATATTTAATCCCCCTAAATTTAATCCTTTTTTAATATTAATAAATTGTCTTTTTGTTCGAACACATAGAAGCCTGATTCCCAATCTTCCAGAAGCACCAACAGTAACCAATGAATCTCCTTATTTTGATTGTAGTTTAATTTTTACTAGATTTAGTACCTTGTTGTTTCTTAATTTTCCTTTCATTATTTACAGCATCATTTTTGGATTTATTTTTCTATATCTTTCTATTATCAAACCATGATGTTTGGGTGGATTTATCATCATTTTTACCTACCCACATCTTACCATATTTTATAATTGAACATGCACTAGAAAATGAAAATATATTAGTAGAAACAAAATTAACTGGGTTATGGATTACCTTCTCCCATGAGCTTATATAATGACAATCAAGTGATTATTGTGTGTTCTTATTTCCACAAATATGAGGCTCTTTAGATACATGAGTCTCGTCAATAGTTTTTAAAGCATCATCACTTTTTATAGATTAAATCTCTTCATATTTTTTTGTTGTTGAATTATTGTTCTCATTAGTATGTGAATTTCCAACATGTATAGCCTTCTATTTTATCAATTTAATCTCCATTTCAATATATAACACCCCAAAAATTTTATGGTATGTTTCTCTTAAATACTTTCAATTAATTAGATAGCCTATATTTCATGAAGCAATTATTTTTATAATAATCATAACCTATTCATTAAACTTAAATTTTCCACTTCTTTGTTTTTAATTTCGAAAAACAGACACACACAATTGTGATCAGGGTGATATTTGGAGTCTGATAGAATTATTTTAATTTTTGATCAATTTTAACTTACCCATAGTAACATACCCTTATAAATAGTAACTTACCCTTATGAATATTAATATAACCCTTATTAATGGTAACCTTACCCATGAAAGTATAAATAAAATTTAGGCACCTTAAAAATGAAGATGAATATTTTAAGTGTTGGTATTTTTCGATTAAATGATAATTTTAATTAAAAATTAAATTTCTCATATTTAGAAAATTATTTTTGAAAAATTGAGTTCATTTTTTGATTCTACAAATTGAAAAATGGTTATGGTAAATTTTTGGGATTTTTTTGAAATACTTGAATTTTGTGAATAGTAAAATACGGTAATTATAGTATAAATAAATTATAATATAAATACACTTTTCCCTACATCATGGATGATGTAAGAAGCCACTATTTAAAACTCACATGAACTTATTACTATTTTTTGTCATTTAATAATCACTATTTCTATTTTTATGGAAAAATAATCATCTAATGATTAAAATATTAAGAAAACCCTCCTCCCCTCCACTATATAAACCACCTCTCACTATCTCTTCCTCTCACACCACTCAAACATTAATCCTTTACTAATTTCTACCAATACACTTCCCAAGACCTCTCCCCTAGTTCCGATACCTACTTGTGTCACCAAAAGGCCAAAAAAATCCTTAAGGAGATTCTCAAGGAGGAGTACTCAAGAGGTGAACCTCTCTTCCTTTTTCTTTCAACTTCTTTTACATGTTCCATTATTTTTTTTCTATATCCTCAACTCCCCTCATCAAAATTTTATTATAATTACATTAACTTAAATTAATTTTAATTTTATTTTGATAATTTAATATTTCATCATCATCTATATTTTCTCCCTCCTCTTATACTAAAAATGAAAACACCATCTGAAATGTGTTAATTTATCACATTCAAGGATGAATGGTTTTTAATTTCTATTACCATAATAAATTATGGTCATGAAACCATTTTTATGGTTTAACAAGATCATTATATATGTAATATATTCTATTTAATGTTATAGAATTATTTTTTAAACATGGTATTTAATTATAAAACAAGATGAGTTCGTGCTGATCAAAAAACCATCAAAATAACCCAAGCATTTATCATTTAAATTTTGTATAATGATTCATCCTACCCTAAAATAACCAAAGTATTTATATTATCATTTAAAATTTCTTATGATAATAAATAACTCATAAATTCAATTATTTATTTCAATTTCCATTTTACATGAAATTCCATACTCATATACAAGAAAACCGATCATGAAAACCACGGAAGAAAATGCTTCCAAAATAATAAAATTGAACATATTAAACCCATAAAAGGCCATTAATGAACCTAATAATGTTATAATAAATAAATTAAATTTATATTATGTTATATAATTATTAATTAATGAATATAAATTTGATTATTTGGTTCATTCATATCAGCTGAAGAATACATTCGGGCATAAGGTAAGCTTTTTCTCATCTCACTTTTAATTCTGTGAGATTTTCATTGTTCACCATTTATTTCTTGTATGTGGTGTATTTGCACATCCATTTGATATAAAATATCATGATTCTATTTATATTCATGTTATTATCTAATTCATTTGGTGATTATTAATTTTTTTCATACGACTCAATTGATTACAATGTAGTAAGGGACTTTTTCTCAATTTCCATTTCATTGAGAGTTACTTGGTATTGTGAACCTAATATTTCATATGTGGTGTATCTAATGCCCATTTGAGATAATTTTTCACTTTAAATTACAATTTTTTTAAATATCCATTTTCTTATATCATGTATAGGATTATTTTCTTAATCCGTGTATAATTCCGCATATGATGTTTATTTTGAATGTTATTTTACTAGGGGAAATATTAATGGATATGTATCTTCTATTCAATATGGATATATAAAAGGCATATTATTATTGTATTAAATATATGTATAAATAATTCTTTGGACTGTTAGTGATGGTTTGGGCCTGATATATTCCCTCAATGCATCGATAGGTCTCATGAGACAAATTAGTTTGTAATAAACCCTTTGAGTTTGTTTCCAAAAGACAGATAGGTTTATACCCATAGACTTAAACCAACTTGATGGAATAACGGTTCATGTTCTAGATACATGACATCAAAATAATAAGAATTCTCTTTATTCATTATTTATTTATTACTATCCATGAGGTTTTCACTATGAAAAAATCTATGGATGCATTTTTATTCTCATCTTATTGATGCAAGTGTTTTCATTTATTCATCATGCCATATCATTCATATCTAATTGATTATGATTAACTTATTATTGATTATTTATTATTGATTCCAATATATGTAACCCTTATTGATAATTTGAGCTCACCTTTTTTATGTTTCATTTCCCCAGGTTATGAAGAAGAGAACCTTGAATAAGCTTTCAAGGAGGCAGTTTATTTCATTTTATTATATATCATGTTATATTTTATATCTTTCCAAATTTACTTTGGGTATCATGTATGTAATCTGGTATTACAACACTTCTAAACTAATTGGTCATTCATGATTTATTTCTTATAATCATGGCAATATAATGAAATAATTCATTGGTTTCAGGCATCGGGGTTCGGGGCATTACAGTTGGTATTAGAGGAAGTTTAGCGACATCCTTGGAAACTAGATTTAGGAAATATATTTTAGAGGTTGTACCCTAAGATATAATTTCAGGATAAGCGTAGAGTAATCTCCTAGAATTTTTTTAAGGTATAGACTTTGTGGGTATTCCTAGAAAATACATCTTCATCTAGATACTACAAGTGGATGTGGTTATGGAACAGATGTACTTAGGAGTAACAACACCCACAAGGGGTTTTGGGCTTAAACTAGGGTATCCTGGTTCATGACAATGGGCCTTACTATGCACCTGGTTTTACACTCCCAAGGGATATGCTTAAGATAATTCACATTTTATTTACAAACCATTATGAATGATTTAAAAGCAAATAGAAACCATGTTTATGATTATGAGATTATCTTTGCATAAATTTTCAAATTGTGTTAAGTGTTTTCTAGTTATAAATTATAAATTATGACCTAATTTAGTGTGTGTCATTGTTTATTGATGGTTCCTAATGGAAGAAAGGGAATCAATACCCGTGGAAAATGTAGGGACTGCCCCACTGAGAAACTCAACACAATCAGTGTTGGAGCAGATCATATCATGACCATATTGGGAAAACTTACTCAGGCTATGAAAAATAACTATGTTACACCTATATTGGATCGTTTCATGTGACATAAGCCTCCATATTTTATTAGGACTACCAATCCAGTGGTAGCTGAGTAGTGGATCAAGTCCCTTTAAAAGATATTTTTGGCATTAAGATGCAATGAAAATTAAAAGCTAGTACTAGTAGTAAATTGCCTCAAGGGTGATGTTGATCACTGGTGTTCCTTGATCTAGAATACCAAGGAGGAAGAATAAATAGAAGATATATAATGGAGGACTTTTAAGTAAATATTCTTTGACAAATATTTCCCTCATGAACAAAAAACTGAAATGAAGAGGAAATTCCTTAACCTAAAGCAAAGAGAAGAAGTAAGTTTTGTGGTGTATGAGGATACCTTCACTAGATTATATAGGTAAGTTATTGATTGTGTATGTGATTTGGAAGACAATATTGATAATTTATTTGAAGGTCTTAATCCAAGTCTTTGAAGGGCAGTGGCTTCTCAAACATTTTCATCATATGATGGAATTTTATTAAGTTCCATCAAAATAGAGAAGGAATTTGTTAGATAAAATTTATTCAAGGGAAAAAATAAAAAATAAATACTCTAATAATCATGGAAAAGGTTAAGCACTAAAGAAGAATAAGGGAATAAAGTAATTCTCATTATGTGAGAACTGTGGAAAGAATCATCCTACGAAATGCTTGAAAGCCCTGGGAGTCTACTATAAGTGTGGAGAAAAGGGTTATCAATCTAATAAATGTAAGGGAAAGAAACAATTAAATGAATTTAAATGCTAAAATTGTAGAAATATGGGACACTGTTCAAATAAGTGTCCTAAGAAACAATGAAACTTGACTTGGGAAAGGCCATGAGAGAAAGGGTAACCTTATGCGATTATAACTGCGGAGCTTGATATTCTTAATGATATGGTGGAAGGTAATTTAATTGTTCCCTCAATATTAGGAAATATTTTATTTGATTTTGGATCATCGCATTAATTTATATCTTCCCAATTTTCCAAGAAAAGTAGACATGTACAATTTGATTTAATAAAGGAGTTGTTAGTAAAAACTCCTAGGTGATGTATCATTGCAACAAAGATGTGTCGATCAGTCCCCCTCATGACACATAAACATTCTTTCGTTGTTAACCTTCTCATCATAACCATGATTAACTTTGATATAATCATTGGTATGAGTTGGCTTTCACATTATGATGTGAATATCTATTTCAAGAAGAGGGAAGTAACGATTTTTTAGAACAGTGTTGAATCCCTTATCATTAGAGTATAAACCTCCCCAAATGAGGTTCTATCTATATCTTTTAATGTAGATGAATAGGTATTTTAATGTCCCCCATCCAACATAGAACTTTAATTCAGTTTGAACCCATTAATAAGTTCCTCTATTCCACCAACTGGTTGAGCCAACAGTGGGGTTTGGTGCCAAAAGCACATCACACACCACATAGGGTGGTTTGATATTCTCACCACCTTGTACACCAATACACACACTATGTGGGTTCTATGCTCTCACCATACACCCAATCACAACCATAAGAACTTACCCCATGTCTTCATGTAGTATGTTAGGGGCTATCTCTCACCAATTGTTGAGATTGCACCCATATAAAAGTTTTATCAAGTTTGGGGGCCTTATGGCTTGAATGGTTGGCCCTTTTTTATATAAGTCCCACTATAAAATATATAGAAAAATTATAAGTACATAATAGGATTAAATTTATCCTTAAATATTCATCATGTAATACTTATTATTAAATAATAATCATGAAAAATAAGTATTATTTTACATTTCCTTAATTAATATAAACTGTTAAACATCAATTACTTATCAAAATAAATATTATCTTCATAGTCTTAACTTCTTCTTCTTCCTTGTTGAAAAAAATGTGTCATCCTCAATCACAATTGATACATGTATTTTAATCTTAAAATTTATTATACAATATTCATATTTACTTATTAATCTAATTATTTCTTCATGAAAAATATATTTTTCATAGCCTTAAAACAATTATTATTATCAAAAAAATAATATTTTCTTGGTGTTCAAAAATTAAAACACTTCATGCAATAATGTTCATATTTCATGTCCGTATTTTTTAACTTCTAAAATTATCATTTCATTTTTTTTAAATATTATTGATAATCATCATCACTATATCTTCTTCAAATGATTTAAACAATGTGAATTATCCAAATACAATAAGAACATGTTTTGGACATTAATAATATCTCTTCAATCTTCATATTTAAACAGGAAAAATTTTCTTACCAAGTGATAACCAATAAATCTATAATAATTATCTAAATATAGTCACCAAAATTATCAAATGTGCCTCAAATTATTTTCATATTTATATTTTCAAGATTATTCACTAATCTCATATGACCTAATCAAAAATTGACTTTGATTTCTTATTATATATTGAAAAAATCCACAATAATCATCAACCATCCATATGATATTTTCAATAATATACCAAGTACCATATAATTATCCCTTTAATTTCGTGTCATTTATATTATAGGTTTGACTAATTAAATTAAGAGCATAATAATCAGAGGGGGTTCAAAATCATGGTCATGAACATGGTTCTTCCTAGGTCTATTTTAGTAGTTCCATAGGTTATAGAGATCCTAAATACTCCATCTATTTAGAAAGAATATATGTAAGTTAATACTACGTCATGGGAAATTGATTTTATGGGTTAGGACACTAATATATACCCTACCAAGTCAATGGAATAGTATAGTTAATTATATACCTCACCAAGAATGTATAACATTATTAATAGTCATAAATTAGGCCAATAGATTTCCAGCAACAAGGTTAGTCTGTAAATCCAACATGGATCATACCCAGTCCTTGGGCCAGATTGATAATATAAGGATTATACCTAATATGCATGCCTTTAAATAATCATCTAAATTAATAAAAATACATTTTAAATTTAAAAATAGGTTTATTGTAGATTTTTGGAACAATTCACAATGGATATGCATTCAAAAAATGATATTTTAAGGGGAAAACTAGACCACCTACACTAAGATTAGAAATATTTACACTTTCTATAATGACCCTTGATTTGATCTAGAATGGAAAAAAATGATGAACCAGACAAAATCCCCAAAAATATGGCATGTGATCTAGAATAGTGATAATATTTAGAGAATAAAAGACAATAAAGGAAGAATGGATGAGGAGTATAAGCCTTACCTATAGGATTCAAATGATTCAAATAGAATATGATTTGGAGAATAAATTAGGGGGATCCATCTGGATGAGAGGAGGAGTGGGGAACCTCCGATTGCTACACTGGGGTGAAAATGAACCCCAAAAACCTAGTGGAGGGGTAATAAGGTCTAGGGGTCGAATGAATTTTTTAACCCCTTTAAAAAACATAATGGCCCACAAGATAACCAGTGGCTCCAATAGCCTTAACTAGCTACCAGAGCCTCCACCAGCTACCCAATGGTGACCCAATGGCTCATCAATGGGACAACAAAAGCCTCCTACAGTCTTAGATCATATCTGAACCACTCTGGTTCACTTTTAAGACCTTATGAACCTCTTTCACAATTCCAAAACCACTTACATGATGTTTCATCACCCTTATAATTCCCCTCTGAGTACCAATTACACTTTAGACCCTACCAACGTTGAGATTCCAAAAAGGTAATTCAAACCACATTGAAACTAAGAAAAAAAAATCAAGGCATAACCCTAAGGTTCTGGGGAAATTAAAAAGAGATGTACCTCTTCTCACCAAGCTAAAACCGGTTCAAGAAAATTTTAAAATTGTAAAAAGAGGTACGTTGTTATACCTTAGTCATATATTTGAATAATTTCTCAACAAATAAATAATTTAATATTTGGAGTGAGATATCAATAATACATTCTTTTGTTTAAAATATAGGTTTAAATTATTTATAATAAATTAATTGATTGTAATATTTGATTTATATATTTTTTTAAACCTTTTGATATTGATATCATCTCAAACATGTTTCGTCGTATTATATATACATGATGCTTGAATTTGATTCTTTTTATTTTTTCCTTATTATGAATTATAAAATATAGAGTATAGGACATATTTCATGGTTTAATAAATTTTTAATGAATAATGAAGAGTTTTATTGAATCATAATGAAACTAATAAATTAAATATTTGTACTTAACTTTTAAATATGTTTTAAGGGAATTAGAACCTTATTTTCAAATTTCTAAACAGTTGGGAAATAGTTATATATGTATCTAGAAGTATATATAATTTAATTCTGCTAATTTAATGAATAATCATTTATAGAAATTATATATTCTCATATAACTTCTCACTTGTCCTCTGTAACTCTTGTAGACTCAAGATGATTATAGAAATTACCACCTTAGGAAAGTAAGTTGTGAATTTGGGGTAGTGTTATTACATTTTAAATAGAAACATTTCTTCTTATGTATTTAATATTTATTATTGATGGAATCATTACTTCCCACTAAAACTAATATGACTTATAATTAAATGATTCATACTTAACTCTGGTTAATAGTTCATCATTGGTGATATAACAACTAGGTTGATTTCAAGCATAAAGTAAAAAATTTGATGCCTAAAATTAATTGGTTTTATTAATTACATTCCAACCCAAACTAGATACCTTACTTTGAAAATCTTCACAATTTTAATTTTTATAAATTCCTAGAGTCATTATTAATTTTATACAAACCTTTTCCCCATAACATGATTTTATAAAACCAATTCCTTCCTAAAATATTTTTTACGCTTTATTTTCTAAATTTTTAAATTTTAAATTAAAAATTTTTATAATATTAAAACAAAAATGTATGTATTCATTGAAATAATTTCCATGTATGAAAACCTATAATGGAAATAACTCTAACCTAAAATGAGTATTTCAAAATCAGTTTTTATACTAACTTTAATTCCATATTGAGGAAGATTTGGGCATGTATTGGTTATGAACAATTCTATACTTGGTCTATCACATATTATTTTACTAATAAACCCAAGATACTACTCATTCTAGAGATAGAACCTTGTTTTTACTGGTTTTAAAGAACCACAAACCACACCTCATAATAGTATTTGAGTCGCTATAGCCTATCAATAAATTATATTAAAGAGAGTGATATTTCATAACCATTTCTATGTGTGTATTAATTCTTGTATATGTGATTAGAATTCATTAGGCTATGTTCATGAAATATTCATGTTTATATTATAATAGTATGATATCAAAATTCAATTCTTTATACAAGAACTACTACTAAATATTCATGTATATCCACTTTCTAATTTATATATTGTATTAGTTGTTATGGGGAAATTATTTTTGAAGTTAGAATTTTTTATGATAATGATCATGAAAGTTGTTTTGATTGAAATTTTTTGATCTTTGGTACTACTTTGATAGTTCACAAGAATGTTAGAATGGTTGTGTTTATATGATTTTCCAAGTAAATTGTAATTTTCTAAACATTCCAATGATGTATAGGGTTGAATGGGATGGGTGTTTCACCATAACTACTATATAAACCTTCCTCATTTCTATGATATGGGTTTATTCCCTAAAATCGTATAAAGAATCCCCATTCCATGAAATGGTTATTTAGTCCCCAACATAGTAAATATCGATATGATCATCACCTCATTTTAAGGATGCAATTGGGGAATCATTATAGATCTCAGTTGTTGAATCGAAGTAGGTGGTTAAACTATGAACCCTCCAGGTATATGGAGTTATTTCATTATATTTATTTAAAATTTCTATTATTTTTCATTATCTATGCCATCTTTACTGATTATTTTCTATAAAACTATTTTAATATAAATTTATGTGCACAAGTAGATTGATATAAAGCACATGCCTTAGGGTAATTCATATATATTGGAATCTTGGTGGTTGTCTATTGAGTATTTCATCATCACAAAATACATTTACACTCTAAGAGACATGTAGTTTTGAGATCTATTTTACAAGAACCCATAGGTACCAGTAGATATGTTGGTTATTTTACTTATTGTGAATGGTCATCGTTGGTATGATTAATATTCCAATTTTCATTCGAAATAGACACTAGAGCTCATGTTTTGAATTTAGACACATTTATCAATGACCCAACAATATTATTGACCTTTACCAAGCTTTTCATTATTTAAGTATGTCATAGATTTCAATCATAATGTGTTGTCTTCTCTATTTTTAGTAGTCTAACCCTAGTATTTAAATCTATCCCCAATTTTACTTTGAGACATACACTTCTAGTTTCCCACCCCTATTGATTCTTTAGTTTTCTTAAGGCCATGAGGTGGTCTAATCTTGGCACTTTTCAGGTTACTTAAGTCCTGATCGTTACACACTAACACCCCTATTGTGGTGCTGTGGTCAAGCTAAGAAGAATCTCAAAGCAGTGCTCAACTATAATGATATCATTGGAATAAAAATAAACAATAAATAAAACACACATAAATCAATTAATGAATAGTTAATTCAAACATTTAGCATTATCTCCCATTATCTTTAATCCAAGTTAATGAATTATCTCATCATTAGATCACTATCTTATGAATAAGTCTATGAGTGTTAGAAATTAGGTTTTCTTAATATTCTATTAGTAAACTCACAAATTATACCATCATCCATGGTAATGGAACCAAATAATTCATCATATATATTGAAAAAGGTTGGTTAGTGAAACAACATGTTATGTCAGTGTCATTTACTAGTTAGTTATTCCATCAAGCTACATAGGGGACCAAATAATAACCCATAAAAAGTATATACCATATTTGGTATAACACTAACCACTTTTATTAGAGATTAAATAGGGTGAAATTGATATACTATCAAATTTTTTATATAATAATGTTTTCTATATAACAATTATAAAATAATAATTCATCTAGTTATAACACTTACTAAAGGTTTTTAGATTTGAGAAGTCGTCGATGTTCATCATCATGGATCATTTCAAATAATTTCATCAAAAGTTTTCATTGAACCCAATCATTGATCAAAATTAATTATCAAAATAATGATCATGACCATGGGTACCACCAAGATCCCCTAATGTTCATTAAATTCCACAATAATCATTAAAATATACACTCAAATTTCATGTTCAAAATATTATTTGAGTAGAAATTGTATTTTAGTGGCTCTAAATGTATTAACATAAGACATTGTTGTATTCTACTCAATAAAGTGAATGTAATGGTACCCTCATAATTTTCTTCACTCAATTCATCATCAAATTTAGTTCCAAAATATTTTAAATTCCAAAATTTACTTAAATGATTTCAAATGGTATCAAAACATTTACTAAGATTATATATATAGTAAAATTGAGTAAAATAGAAAATTTATTTTTTAAAAACATATACCCACTAAAAATACAAATTTTTCTCAATTTTAGATAGAATAACCAGTATAGTGTTCCTATAAACCATGACCATGCAACATGACAATAAACCTCAAAATTTTTAAAATTGCATATATTTTTATAAAAAATTACTAATAAATTACTTTATTTGAATAATTTTAAAAGTGGGTTACACATGTGTTATGTTCTAGTGATAATAAAAGCCTCCATAAACTAGTGTAATTTTTTACAGAAAATAACAATAAACTATAACTACCAATAAAACCAAAAAATTATGTACTCTTTATATGAAAGATCCCAATATTTTAAAATATTAAAAAATATTTTTACATTGCAGCATTTCAGTTCCATTACTGTTATAATTGTATTGATAAAAAATAGTTTCATATAATAACAACTAAGAAAAATTCAAAAATAATTTAACACACATGATATTTTGTTTAAGGATCAACCAGTTCTATATAAAAAAAGTGTGAGCTATAATAAAAACATAATTTATTTTATTAATACTACATAAAGTATTGAAAATATATATATAATTACAATGTTATATAATATGTGATAAAATTTAAGTAATTAATAGTAAATTGTATTTATAATATAAGAAAATAGTTAAATCAGATAACATAATATGTTGAAAAAACATATCACAAAATACTATAGAAAAATAATGACAAATATCAATTATAGGTGTAAAAAAATCACTTTGAATCATTCCAAAATAATCTCAAATCATATTGATGTGTAGTTTTTTTATAATTAATAATTTAATCAAATATATATATCTAAAAATTTTGTGACAATTAATGATAGTTTTTTATTTCAGATTTATTAAAAAGTGATTTTAAAATGTAAAATATTATTAATTCTAAAAAAGTTTATTACATCCTTAATTTTATGTCATATATCAAATTGACATGTTGGTTTTTATTACATGTGACAAAATAGTTGAAAACCATTCTTCTAAAGTTTTACAAAATTTTGAGTTCATCTACCCAGTTTTAATTGTTTGGAATACACATTTATAGAATTGAAATGACTTTAAATATTAAAAGACACTTTGTATCATTCAAACAAATCACACATAAATTAAACATAGAGTCTTTTCTTGCTTGTTTGAAAAGTGATTAATGATTTTTTTCCAAAATATTTATTACAAAAAGATACTATTTTTTTAGTTTTGATCATTTTAAAAACATTTATATAATTTATAAATTCAATTTTAATCATTCTAGTCACATAGAAAATTATATTGAAAAATAATATTTTTTTACAAGTCATAGATAAATCATAGAAAAAATTCCAAAGGGTTCATGATGATCCAAAAAAAATTATGAGTAAACATATTTAGATTCATGATTGTAAAACTATAAATAGTTTTCATTTTAAAAACCCGATTTATTTCACTTCAATCACATTGCATGTCAGATTAATCTATTAGTTTTTTCTACAGGTCTCAAAGAACCAATGATCAGTATCCTAAATTTTTATGATAATCTAGGATTAGTTTCATGGATGTCTATGAAATTTAATATAATTTTAATTCTGATAAATCTTTTTGGATCATTAATATCATATTTCACATGATATTGACAAAATGGTTTTCTTACTAATTAAGTTATAATAATTTCCACTTGGCTCATGTTTGGCTGAGCCCATCATATTCCTTTTCTAACTGTGAAGGGTCTCTTTTTTCTTGGGATTTCAGTGTTAGTTCATTCTCTCTGTGATCTTGTTTCCTCCCTTATTTCCATTTCCTTTCTCTCCATTCATGAGGGACACATCAGAGTCACGTTTGGAATTGGTTTTAGTCCAGTAAATATTTTCAAGGTGCTTCTTCATGAAAATACTATTGATGAACTGGTGAGGTCTTTCTACAGCTATATTATTTCATATTGGTGTGGTGTTCTCGAGTGAGATAGCTGATGTCGTGCATCAGTAGTGGTATATGATGGATGTTTTGTCTAGATTTATGGTGTTTTGGTATTGGGAGGATTCTGTTTTATAGAGTTTTATAGTGGTATATTTTGTTCTTGATACTGTTCATGTGGTGAATCGTTCCTATTATTGGTTGGTGAAGGTTTACTCATATAAATGGTGTGCTGATGGTGGTCTTCATTAGTAATATTTAGAGTGTTTTGGTTTTCCAGAGGGATGGTGGCTTCGGAGGCTATGTCGCATGGGGATTCGATTCGAGTTCTGTATCAATGGATGTGAGGGGATGGTGGTGGACTCAAGGCGACGTCATGCACGCTGTATGTTTCCCCTTCTGAAATCGGTGATTGAAAATTGAATTTAGTTTTTTCATTGGTTTTATTTAGGTAGTTTTCAATTGGCTCACATCGTGTCATTGAGTCATTGTGAGGGTTCCCAATTGACCCTAAAAAGTGGAATTCATAAAAATATCAAAATAAAGTGATTGTATGGAATCAATGATAATTACCCTTATTTTTTGTAACAATTTGAGCCTCAATGATTAGTTTTTTAAACATATCATCTTATCTAGATCAGAATATTTTCAGGGATACAATTAGTGAAATTTTGTGTGAGTAAGAATCATTCCATGAAAGTCATACATAAAATAGAAATTATTTTTCATAAAGTGAATATTAAAAGTACTAAGATTAATCTTCCTTGTAATAGAAGAAAAAGGGAACAATATTTTGATTTTAATCAAATGTAAAAGTGGGAATTTGAGGGTATTACTAGTAACAAAAAAATTTTGGATACAAGAACACTTCCAGGAAGATCTGATAGATTTTTAGAAAAAATGTATTTTGGGTTATCTGATATTCAAAGTCTCCCTCTCAAATATTTAAATTCCCACCTTTTCCACTCATCTTATAAAGAAAAATATTTAAATTATTTTGGGTTGGATTTATATACAAAGGCATAGAAAAATTTTGGGCATGTTTCATGTGTAAATAAGTGTTGTTGGCTAAATTTTTCATTGAAAAATCCATGTATACAACCTCTATTATAAACATTTGCATGTTCTTAACAATATTCTCATATTGTACATTATTTATATATTACTATTGACATTATTTTGATTAATAAGGAGATCTAGGAAAATCAAATCCTTCAATATAAGAAGGCAATCCTTAAATTTTTAGTGAGGTTTATATTTGGAGAATAATGTTGGTGTATTGATGAATATTTTATAAATATTATATCATCTTCATCCTTACCCCAAGGTAAATTTATTTTTAATACCTAATTTTTTCTAATTTTGATTTTCTAATATGGTTCTCATTAATGATTTCATTAATAGTATCTATAAAGGATGATATGTAACAATTTATTGGGTGATGAAAACCCAAAAGATTCATTACTATTTAATCAAGTGAAATTTATTTTTCAATACTTAACTTAGTTGTCATATCATGTTTTTGGTTCATATAAAGTCTGGATGTTGGCTCTGAAACTAAAAGGGTGATGGATGGGTATGGGAAGAGAAGGAAATCATTATAAATATGTTAAATATTTATAATAAATAATACTTGAAGTTTAAGTGAAAAAATAATTACATAAGTGATAGGAAAACATGTATTCCTAATGTTAGTATACATTCTGAAACTATGTAAGTTTCTACTCATTCCTAAAAAAAATATTTCCTCATCTTAATATTTTATTTTTATGGTATCCATCTAGTACTGAAAAGTATAGATATATAAATAGTTAATAAATATTTTAAAATAAATGGTATTTTCTCTCATTAATACCTATTTTGGGATAAAAATTTTTGATGGTGTATTATAGTGACTGAGGCTTCTCATACAAAGATATCACAACATTTTAGATGAATATTCAATACATTTCATAAATACATTCCTAAGGACCGAAATAGTTTAGTATCGTTGGAGGCTAGAAACGCAATGTTTTTATTTCATGAAATATATTAAACATCTCCCACAAAGATCCTCTCTCATAGTGCTCTTATTTGGAATGACCTACCTAAAAATTTCCTCCAAACCTAGGGAATGAAACCTAAGAAAGGGTGAAATTAGTTTCTCAATAAGGGTAAAAATATGAGATATTAATATTTGATTATATAAAATCATAAGATATTCATAAGGTCATGTGATAATGAACATAACTTACAAAGTTCATACCCAACCTTTCATAGATCATAAACATGAGTCATAGAATAAAATGTTATCATTTTAAAAATCATGTCGCATAATAGTGATAAATCGTCATCAATCAATCATAAACGATAATCTCATGTCATAAAAGTGTGGAAACAACATAAATATATAAAACCATTTCATATTTCTAGGTTGAATACCAAGACCATAAACATATTTTATGTCACAACCATGACTTATTTTAAAGGTAAATTTCATTTAATTTCCATTCTTGCTTTGTTGTGGGGGTTTCTGATGCATTTTTGAAGGAAAAGGTGATTTTTCATGATTTGGGTCAAACCGTGAGCCCATTTACAGATTTAAAAACCAATTTTGTTTCTTTTATAACTCTTTAATTTTCCAATATATTTCACCCATTACACTTATAACATGGATTACCTAGACCTATTAAAACCACCATAGCAATTTGGACCCTTTAGGAATCCATAATAATGGTGGATATGGGTTTTTATTTAAAGAATTGGTCCATCCCAGAAGCCCATTTCTAGTTTTTTTTTAAAAAATTGGTTATTTAATATCTTATTCAATATTTATGATTTTTCAGTGATTCCAAGACTAAACCAAGACCACTGGACCTAGGATCTCCCCCATTTTCTTTTACACCTCTTTTAAGCTCATATGCATCTCGAATTAGGGTATAACTTCTTAGTAATTCTCCAATAATCAATATTTGAAGAGATAACTTGTTTCTTTCATAATTCATTCAATTTTTGCTATTTTCCCCCATTTTAGTTCTCACTTGACCTTATCATCCTTATTAAAAACTCACTTTCATTTTTAGCTGTTTTAAAATTCATATATTGGTGTATTTGGGGAAATGTCTTCAAGATCCCTCAAGTAAGTGGGTCTCCTTCCTTCTTCTTTCAATTTGCTTAGGGTTTCTTCCATTTTCTTAGGTATTATTCCATTTCTTCTTGAATTTCATAATTTCCAGAAAGTGGGTATTCTAAAATAGGTTTTTATCTTGGTTTTATAGGTTTATTCTTGTGGTTTTAGGCTTAATCTAAGTTTCTTGTGGTACAGCGGTGGTGCGGTTGAATTTTTGCACAAAGATTCAAGGGTTTTGATACTTGTGGTAGGTGATTCCATGGGTAATAAATTCTATATGTGTTAGAATTTCTGAATTTATTTTTTTAGAACACTTCTACTTCATTATCCTTACTGTGAAATCTGGTTTTGGTGATTCTTGTCAAGCAAATTATTTTTAGGTGCCAATTTTGTGTTAAATTGGGTGTTTTACATGTCTATTTAATGTAATTCCAAATGGGTTTGTTTTAGAACTCATATAATGGGTTTATTGAAATGATTTGGGGGCTGAAAAAAAATTGGTGAATATGGGTATTCACATGGTGTTAAAAGTGGGTTTTTTAAGGTAATTTGTGTGAAAGACAATGTTAAATTTTGTGACGTTGTTTTATTTAAATTATAAAGGTTTTATTGAATGGTGTAAATGATTAAAATCATGGGTAACTATTTTTTGAGTTGATTATGACCATGAATTAGGTGTTTATGTGATAATGTCTTTTTTTATCATGAGATAATGGTTTGAGCACAAAGGTGGAAACCCGGGTATCTAGGAGGGTGGATGTGTGATAGTATGCTAGTGATCCGGATGGGTTTTATCCCTGTTTCACTAAGAAAAATGGATAACGAAAACACTAAAAAAACTATATCGATAATGATTGGGGACCAATAGGTTATGGGTATGTTTCCTACTGGTGGATCATTCACGATAATGGATTTTTTTATGGTTACTTTACACCGAGGTATGGGGTACATGGGGCCCGACACTAACTAGTGCCTAGGGGTGTTCCCTAGATTGGTGATCATTGAATATTTTGTAATTATATTTTGAATATGGTGGTTTTTTTTTGGAAAATATAGTATCTTACATATTTTATTGAAATTTTCTCACTCAAGGAAAATTCCCTTTGAAAACGATTTTCATTTAAAAGTTTCATTCTTTAGAAATTATTTACACTGCTTCTTGCTTATCAAAACTGGCATGATTTTTATCTTGTATTTCTTACTATATGGAATTTACTGGCTTTATCCTCTTGGGATTAGGCTCAAACCCTACTTACACCCCTTCGGTGTAAGTATACTTGATCATGTTTGACATAAGGAAGGCCTTGGGTGATGGCGGTTCGGGTTGTTAGTTCCCTTATGTGGTGCGACATTGTGGAGATGGCTTGTGGGCGATGACCCCATGTCCTATAGAGTCCTTGGGGATGTTTTTATGATAGTTTTATATGTCTTTTGACCTATTATATTATGTTTAGACCTATTTATTCTATTTTACTTTTTCTTTAAACCTTTTTTGGTACAAACTTTTCAGATTTGGTTTATCGATAGGTTTTGATGTTTTATGTTTCCATACTCAGGTAAATCATTCCTGAACCAAAATCTATGACACCCAAGAACTTTTTCCAGCCCTTGGGGATAGGGAACTCCCTTCATGACTTATGGAAGGCCGAGTTTGGGGCTGGTTTTTGGTGGCAACTAGATTCGGTTCATGACAAAATGGTATCAGAGGAGGTTAATGTTTTTGGGTTATATTATTATTTTGGGATGAGTCGGGCTAGATATGAGTTAGGAATTTTGGGACTCATATTTTTGGTCATGAGTAGGTTTCTTGGTCCACACCTCTCTTGGAAGACCTCAAGTCACCCTATGATATTGGAATTATTTGTTTTATTTCACTTCCAGGTGAGATGTGTGGGCTGCAGATGACACGTGGACATCGAGTGGGGGTGAGGTAATCATTTTTTTATCATTATATTGTGTTTGGATTATTTATATTTGATATCATTGATGAAATTTTCATAATTTTTGTAATGATTTTTCTCTTGTGAATGTTTACTTTTTGTAGCAACATGCATCCCCAGAAATCTCCCATGCACCCATGGGAGGAAGCCGAAGAGAGTTATCCCTCACCGCTTGATCAGAGGCTAGTAGAGGTTGTGGTTCAGCCTTTCTAAGAACTATGAAATGAACTAGCTCTTTTTCCAGCTCCTGTTAGATAATATGAGACTATTCCTAGGAAGGATAGGGCCTAAGAGTTCCTGAAAAATAATCCTCCTACCTTCCAAGGTAGCATAGAACACCAGGAATTAGAGGAATGGCTCAAAATGATCGAGTACATGTTTGAGTTCATGGACACACCTGAGGAGGTTAAGGTGAAGTGTGTCTATTTTCTATTGTAGGGTCCCAGCTGCGGGTGGTGGGAATCAGTACTTCAAACTGGGAAGAATGAGAAGATGCGTTGGGGAGATTTCAATGTCGTCTTGAATGAACAGTATTTCCCT
The DNA here is from genome assembly GCA_963277665.1 of Viscum album. Taxonomy (NCBI): domain Eukaryota; kingdom Viridiplantae; phylum Streptophyta; class Magnoliopsida; order Santalales; family Viscaceae; genus Viscum; species Viscum album. The sequence continues at coordinate 1,845,256,760 of OY728120.1, forward strand.
GAGGTCTTGGCATATTATAGGTCCCGAGAGTTCATGGATCTTGTTTAGGGGGATCTTTATGTGATGAAGTATGCCAATTGTTTCGATGATATGGTTCGATATACTTCTAAAATTTTCTCTAATGAGCAAGATAAGGCCCATAGGTTTGAGAAAGGCTTACGACCATAGATATACTCCTAGGTTTTCTTGTTTAAGTTTAGGACCTATGTTGATGTGGTTGATCGAGCATGCATGGTGGAGATTGACCGGAAAGGGAGGGATGTTTTCTTAGGGATATAATCAGTAGTGGGTAGTGGCAGATCATTAGATAAGAAAAGGAAGCAGGAGGAATATGTGAAGAAGGGAGGTGGTAGTTTAGGCCACTCTTCCAGATAGTTTTCATTTGTGGCTTCTGATGCAAGATCAGTCGTGTGACACCAGTGTGGGATACTGGGGCACATCCAACCATCATTCCCACTTCCTTTGAAGCCTTTTTATCAATTTGGATGTATGGGTCACTTTCAATTCTTTTGTAGGGTGGCACATCCACTTCAGAGTGGGGTAGGATCAGTGCCTTCAAGAGGAGTGCTAACTCTATCAAAACCGTCAAGGATAGGGGGATCTCGATTTGGTAGTCTTGGTGGTAGGGTTGGGTAATTTTTGGGAAAATCCAATTTAGGGCATATCCATAGACTATTGGTCATCCTTAGGCAGAGACTAGACATCTCCATGTAGTGGATCAGGCACTAGCTAGATCAAAGTTGGGACCGTTGATAGTTCGAGGTACCGTTTTGATTGCATCTTCTATAACTACTGCTATTTTTGATATTGGTTCTTCTGTTTAATTCATTTTTTCCCATTTTGTGGAAACACTGAATTTTCCAACTAATTTATTGTCTTTTGCGATGGATTTGGTGATTCCACTAGGAAAGAAGGAGTAGGGTCTCAGGTTCCCATCGTTTGTGCTTTTCATGTTAGAGGTTGAGATGGAGTGGGACCTTATGGTCTTAGATATGGATCTGTTTGACATAATAATTGGTATATATTGGCTATTACACTTCCAGGAGAGCATCGATTACTATAGGAATCGAGTCAGTTTCATGGCACCTGATGGGAGTCATCAAGTTTTTCATGCGGGATAGGATCCTCGGTCGAGTCTTGAAGGACATCCACTCACAGAGTTGGGAGATGTTGTTTTCAGTTATCATCTCTTATGATAGAGTACAATTTTCATGCTCCTGATAGTGGACTAACTCATGTAGTTAACAAGTTTCCAAAGGTATTTTCAGATGATTTTTCCAGTTTTCCCTGGGAGCGGGATGTGGAGTTCCTGATTGATTTGGCACTGGGAACACAGCCAATATCTTTTCCCTAATATTGCATGGTCCCCACCGAGCTGAGGGAATTAAATATACAGTTGGACAACTTAGAATACACACTATTAATTCTCCTAATCATCTCTCATTGGGCTTCTCCTTTGTTTTTCGTGAGAAAGTTTGATGGATCCCTTCAGTTGTGCATTGAAAACTAAAATCTGAATAAAGTAACAATCAAGAAAAAATATCATTTGCCCCAAATAGATGACTTGTCCGATCAGTTGAAGGGGTAAAGGTGGTTTTATATAATATACTTTCATTTGGGGTGTCATAAACTCAGGGTGAAAGAGTCAAATATCCCAAAGACGTCCTTCTGAAGAAAGTACAGCCACTTCGAGTACTTTGTCATGCCCTTCGAATTGACCAATGCTCCAGCGGTCTTTATGACACTCATGAACAGGGTGTTCCATCAGTATCTCGATTCTTTTTTTATGGTATTTGTAGATGATATCCTAGTTTATTTGGTATCTAAGGAGGAACATGAGAATCACATGCAGATTGTTCTAAGCACCTTGCGAGAGCATCGCCTTTATGCAAAGATTTCCAAATGCACTTTCTAGATCAGGGAATTGAAATTTTTGGGGCATGTGATCTCATATTAGGGGGTTTCAGTGGACCCTGAGAAGATCAGTGTAGTTATGTCATCGTAGTAGCCAAAGAATGTGTTCGAGGTCAAGAGTTTTCTTGTCCTGGCTGATTATTATAGGTGGTTTGTTCAGTATTTCTCTCTGATTGCTTCACCGATGACTGTGCTCACCCCGAAAGGGGTAAATTTTGTATGGGGCTCAAAATGTCAGGCATCCTTTGAGGAGATAAAGAGTAGGTTGACTACTTCCCTCATTCTAATTTTTCCATAGGCTGGAAAAGGGTATGTGGTGTATCGTGATGATTCTGGTATGGGTCTCGGGTGTGTGCTTATGCAGCATGATCACATGGTGGCATATGGCTCTCGCCAAGACTAACCACACGAAAAGAATTACCTGACCCATGACTTGGAGTTATCAGTTGTGATTCATGATTTGAATACATGGTGTTACTAACTCTTTGGGTAGAAGTTTTTTGTCTACTCTGATCACAAAATCTTGGCATGTATCTTCTCATATAAGGACCTCAACTTGAGGCAGCGTCATTGGATTGAGTACTTGCAGGGGTTCAACATTGACATTGTCTATACCCCAGGAAAGGGTAACATTGTGGTTGGAACCTTGAGAAGAAAAGTTCCAGTGTAGGATTTGAGGAAGTCTAATGATGAGTGGACTTTGATGGGGATCTTTTCTCAGATGCATGTGGAGACGAAGGAGAACAGTGGAGGTTCATTATTGGTGAGCATTTAGTTGACTCCTTCTATTTTGGAGTTGATTCAGTGGGAACAACCTAGTGATGAGCTTTTTCAGTGGTCGAAGTAGTTTCTTCATGTTAGGGAGACGTCCTCTAATTGGTCTTCATCTTCTGAGGTCACCATATTCTTCAAGGTCCGTTCAGTAGTACCGTTATCTCTGCAAAAGGTAGTGATGCAATATAGCCACCAGTCTCAGTGGGTTGTCAAATCGGGTTTCACCAAGATGTATTATGATTTCTATGGATATTTTTGGTGTCTTGGTATGAGATGAGACATCGCGGAATTTTTTTAGAGATGCTACACATGTCAGCTGGTAAAAACAGAGCATCAAAGGGCCTACATTTTTCTCCAGTCGTTACCCATTCATAACTAGAAGTGGGACAAGGTCACCATGGAATTCATTGTTGGCTTTCCTTGTACACCTCAGGGTAAGAATTACATTTGGGTGGTGATTGATCATCTGACCAAATCATCCCACTTCATTCCAATCAGAGATATAACTAAAGTGGATGATTTGGGTCGTTTGTATCTTCAAGAGGTGGTAAATCTCCATGGTGTTCCATCAGCAGTTGTCTCAGATAGAGTCCTCCATTTCACTTCTTGATTTTGTGAAGGCCTTCATAAGTCCTTGGGTTATTAGATTAAGATGATAATGATATACCATCCTCAACGGATGGTCAGATGGAGTGGGAAAATAAAATTTTGGAGGACACGCTTTATTCATGTGTTCTGGACTTTGGAGATTCCTGGGATATCCATTTGGGATTGGTTAAATTTTCTTATAATAATATTTACCAATACTCAATTCAAATGGTACCTTTTTAGGGGCTCTATGGTTGGCCATGTCGGTCCCCCTTGTGTTGGGCTGAGGTAGGTGTGACCTCACTGCTGGGGCCGAGTCTAGTGCAGGAGACATTTGAGAAGGTTATGTTGATTAGCCAGTGCTTATTGATAGCTCAAAGTTTCCCTAAATCATATGTTGACCAGAGGAGTTGAGACCTAGAGTTTTCTATGGGTGACAGGGTATTCTTGAAAGTGGTCCCTCGTCTGAGCCATCGTCGATTGGGAAAGCAAGGGAAGTAGACACCGTGGTATTTAGAAAGTTTTCAGATCACTGAGCATATTGGAAACGTGGCATATAGGTTGGACTTACCTTATTAGTATACATCCATCCGTAATGTTTTCCATGTCTCCCAATTTAATAAATACAACCCGGATCCATCCCATGTACTGAATTGGGAGGAGTTAGATATAGATCCTGATTTATCTATTGTTGAGAGTCCAGTGCGAATAGTGGACTTCCAAAAAAAAGTGATTCAGTGAAATTATATTCCACTGGTCTGGGTTCTTTGGCATCATGGGAATGATACACATGATACTTGGGAGCGGAATTTGTGGGTTGAAAAGGAGTACCCATTCTTGTTTTCTGATCAAGCTTTAGGTTGAATTTATCAGGAAAAACTTCATTCATAATGGGGATAATTGTCACATCCATGAATTATTTATAAGGTACATTTCAGTTAATTTCCATTATTGCTTTGTTGTGGGGGTTTCCCATGCATTTTTGGAGGAAAGGGTTAGTTTTCATGATTTGTGCCAAACCGTGAGCCCATTTCTAGATTTAAAAACCAAATTTTTTTCTTTTATAAATCTTTAATTTTTCAATATTTTGAACCCATTACACTTCCATCAAGGTCTAACCTGACCTATTAACACCACCATATCAATTTTTACCCTTTAGGAATCCATAATAATGGTGGATTTTGGTTTTTATTTAAGGAATTGGGCCATCCCAAAATCACATTTCCAATTTTTTTTTAAAAAAATGTTTATTTAATACCTTATTCTATTTTAATGATTTTTTTGTTATTTTAAGTCTCACCCAAGGCCAATGAACCCAGTAATGTCCCCATTCACTTTTCCCCCTCTTTGGAGATCATATGCATCGTGAATTAGGGTAGATCTTCTTAGGTATTCTCAAATCATCCAGATTTGAATAGGTAACATGTTTTCTTCATAACATATTCAATTTTTACTCTTTTTACCCAATTTTAGTTCTCACTTGACCTTATCATCCTTATTCAAACCTCAATTTCATTTTTTGGCTGTTTGTAAATTCATATACTGGTGTATTTGGAGCGATTTCTTCAAGATCCCTCAAGTAAGTGGGTCTTATTCTTTCTTCTTTCAATTTTCTTAGGGTTTCTTCCATTTTATTAAAGTTTCATATATTTATTATTGAAGTTACTAATTTCTAGAAAGTGGGGATTCTAACGTAGGTTTTTATCTTGGGTTTCATGGACAATTCTTATGGTTTTAGGATTAATCTAAGTCCCTTGTGGTGCGACAGTGGTGCGGTTGAATTTTTGCACAAATATTCAAGGGTTTTGATACTTGTGGTAGGTGATTCTATGGGTCTTCAATTATATATGAGTGAGATTTGATTAATTTATATTTTTAGAACACTTTTTTTTCATTTTCCTTTCTTCTAAATCTTTTTTTTGTGACATTTGTTAAGAAAATGATTTTTAGGTACCAATTTTGTGTTAAATTGGGTGTTTTACATGTCTATTTTATTTTATTCCAAATGGAGTTGTTTTAGAACTCATTTAATGGGTTTATAGAAATGTTTTGGGTGCTTAAAATTCTATTTTGGTGAATATGAGAATTAATATTTTGTTCAAAGTGGGTTTTTAAGGGATTTTTTGTGAAAGACATTGTTAAATTTTGTGAAGTTGTTTTATTGAAATTCTAAAGGTTTTATTGAATGGTGTAAGTGGTGAAAAGCATGTGTAGCTACTTTTTTGAGTTTATTATGACCAAAACCTATGTTTTTATGTTCTAATGTCTTTTTTATCATGAGATAATGTTTTTATCAAAAAGGGTGGATCTTGGGTATCTAGGAGGGCGGATATGTACTAGTATGCTAGTGATCTAAATGGTTTTTATCCCTATTTCACTGAGAAAAATGGATAATGATAGCACTAAAAAAACTATATTGATGATGATTTGGTACCAATTGGTTATTTTTATGTTCCCTAATAGTAGCTAGTTCATGTGAAAAAAAATTATATGGTCACTTTACACTGAGGTATGAGGTACATGGGGCCTGATACTAACTAGTGCCTTGGGGTGTTACCAAGATTGGTGCTCATTGACTATTTTGAAATTATATTTGGAATATGGTGGTTTTGGATGGAAAATAAATTATCTTAAATTTTTTATTGAAATTTTCTCACTCATGAAAAATTCCCTTAGAAAACTATTTTCATTTAAAAGTTTCATTCTTTAGAAATTATTTCCACCACTTCTATCTTATCAAAACTGGCATGCTTTTTATCTTGTATTGATTACACTATGGAATATCTTGGCGGTATTATATTTGGATTAGTCTCACACCCTAATTACACCCATTGGGTGTAAGTAGACTTGATCATGTTTGACATAGGTAAAGGAAAGGCCTTGGGTGATGGTAGTTTGGGTTGTTAGTTCCATTCCATGGTGTGGCGTTGTGGAGGCGGCTTGTGGGTGATGACCCCTTGTCGTGTGAAGTTATTGGGGATATTTTTCTGATAATTTTATGTGTATTTGGACCTATTTTATTATGTTTATAACTATTTATTCAGTTCTTGTTTTTGTTTAAATATTGTTTGGTGTGAATTTTTCAGATTCAGTTTATCGATTGGTTTTGATGTTTTATGTTTCCATACTCAGGTAAACCATTCCCAAGCCAAAATATATGACACCCAGGAACTTTTTTTATCCCTTGGTGAGAGGTAAATCCCTTAGGTACTTGTGGAGGGATGGGTTTGGTGTCAGTTTTGGGGGTGACCATATTTGGTTTGTGATAGTGGACTAGGACTCGTCACCTATTTCCCAATGTGGATCAAGATGCACATGTTACACAGAGTGGATTAGGACACACTTATTTCCCATAGTGTATAAAGCCTATTTACATGTTTAAAATTGTTATATCATGATATATAAATCTTTACCCAAAGTATTTTATAAAGATATAGATCTCACCTGTCACGTAATGACATACATGAATATGTGTGTCATAAGATCATAAAACAATAATCATATTATAACCCATGGAATGAAATGGGTCTCATAAAAATTTCATCATAATTTAACTTAGGGAAACAAAATAGGTTTCATAATAATTTAATAATTTAATTACATCATAACCTGTGGAAAAGTATGTGTGTTTAATAAGAATTTTATCATGGTATAGGTCGTAGAAGAGAAACTGGTTTCATAAACATCTTGTCATCATGAACACAAACTATTTAGAGAAAAAAATAATGGTATCCTCAGATCATGTCCCTAGTAAAGCATAAGTGACATTAAAGGATTTCATTTTAGATGTAAAATTATTTTAAAAGATCACATTGAACATTTATTGAGGAAAATATCTTTCCCACTATAAAAAACTATTTTAAACATAAAACATTCTCAAAATCTTTTTCCTTGAAAATAACCTGGGAAACATATAAAGGAATTTTTTAAAATCATTTAAAACATTTCATGAGGAAAATATCATTTCTACTTTGAAAAAAAATTAAAACATAAAACGTTTTGAAAATTTTTTTCTTTGAAAATAACCTTGGAAACTTATAAAATAAGCCTAAAAAATAATTTACAATTTTTCTTGAGGAAAATATCCTTTCTTATTTGAAAAAAAAATTAAAAACATAAAAGATCTTAAAAATCCTTTTATTAGAAAATAACCTTGAGAAATGATAAAGTAATCTTCAAATAAAATGAAGGTGGAAAATTCCATTCATATTGTAAATGTTAAAACAAAAATTCTTTTCTCATTTTTAATAAAAGCCAAACATGAATTTTTCTGAAAATGACATGAATATTTCTTTAAAAACATTTTTAAAAAGTTAAAAATGGGTAAAAATGTCTTTATGAAATCATTTGGAGAATTTTAAAAACATTTTTGATAACATTTTTAAAAAACAAGATTTTGGAAGAAAAGGGATTTTTGACCAATAAGAGAAATAAAGACAGTTTTTCTTTAAAAAAATAATTTTTAATTCTTATGTACATAAATAGAGGAAGATGAAGGGAAAATATTTATTCTATAGAAATACCCATATTATAATAAAATAAACTAGTTTCTTTAGAGATATATAATATGATTTCATCATTGGAAGTATAATCATGACCAGTCTGGATAAACGGCATGATTATAACATAAAACCCTTATGACTTTGGTAACTTTGATTTTTAAACACCATGAAAGAGTACTATTAAATTAAACTTATAATATCTTAGGAATAAATAAATTCATGATATTACATTTCAAATTGTATATATATGTATCTCAAAAAATAAGATTGGTGTAAAACATAACATATGTCTCAAAGAAGGAAAATTAGTACAAAAATCCCTTACTACTTTGGTAAATTTTGATCATAAAACCCATGAAATAGAGTCCCAAAAATGAATATATAAATCCAAATAATTTTATATAAATTCATCATAAAACACATTCATGTGAAATATATACACCATATAAAATAAATAGGTGCTGGATATGGAATGTGTCTCACAGAAGTAAAAAAAGTGAGATAGAAATTTCTTACCACTTTATTAATATTTTGGATCATAAGACCCAATAAATAATTACATAAAATTAAAACTTAAATATAATTAAAATAATTATATTCATGATAAAACTTGTAAAATTTACAATATACACACCACACAAAAGAAACGAGTGGTTAATTTACATATGTCTTCTAGAAATAAAAGTTAGACTATAAATTCATTACCTTAAGTCTCTACATCCTTCTTTCATATTTGAACCTAATTTGTAATAAATATAAGTTTATTATAAATATTTTAAAAAACCATATTTATATATATCATACAATATATGATTTAATTATGACCTTTTATTACCCATTTGTTAACAATTCATTATTAATATCATGTTTCGATTAATAACTACTATTTTTCATGTATTTTTTGATTTTTTATTTCTAGTTCTATTAATTTTATCATGGTATTATAATATAAAAAAAATTATCATTATATAAATATCATATATTTTAATTATACATTTATTTAGAGTAATCCATAAAATTTATAGAGAGAAAATGGAATACACCATTCATAGAGATGGTAGGTCGTACGTACGCAAGAATGTTGTTTCCATTTTCTAGATAGGTTGAAAGAAATAAATTTAAATAATATATTAGAATTAAATAATAATTTTTATTTGATATTTATCACATATTTTAATTAAACCCATATTTATTATCATCCATGTAAAGTTTGAACGAATCACATCGCTTCACAAGGTGGTAGTCTGCTGTATACAAGAATGACATTATTGTATTCCCATAGAACAAAAAGTCTGAAGTAATATGTGATATTATGATTCCATATGAATAATAATATCATAAATATTATATATAAATCATATATAAATCATTATATCCATCCATGAGAGTTGGTGATGGAAAATAAAAAATATCGGTCTGTGAGGAGGCAGTCTGTTGTACACACGAATGGTGATTTCTTAACCCATGTTATGGAAGAGGATAAGGATTAAAATTATTACACTAAAATAATAACATTTAAGTATATTTAAGATAAATATTTTATTATATTTTAATTTCTTGATAATAATTTAAGGATGTGGAGGAAGAAATAATATATAATGCTCGATAAGGGACATTACCTCTTCTTTAGACAACTTCTTTTGGTTTGCATCAAAAGGATTCTTAGGATGAATTTTTAACCAAAAAAATACCTATAGTATGATATTATTTATTTAATGAAGTTATTTGGTAAGTTAGTGTCATAACCAAATGGTTTTGTTTAGCCCCCCCCCCCCCCCCTCGGTAAGCCCATTTTTACTTTAACTACGGTAAATAATTTTTACTGTTTTTACTATTAATTATGGTAAACAATTAAGTTGTAATTATTATATAATATAAATTTTCATGAATCCAAATATTGAATCAATTTTTTAAAATAAATTTCATTAAAATTCAGTAATTTTTATTTAAATTATATCCCATAAACATGATGATAAAGCGAGTTTTCAAAGAGGAAATGATCAAAAGTTTTAAAAATTTTGATATCAAAATTCATTATAAAAATGATTCCAACGAAATAAATTGGTTTGATAGATATATAATTGAAATTATTTTTCTTTTAAAATCATATTAAAACAATTTTTATTTTTTAAAATGATTTAAATGAAATGAAAATTCTTAATAAAAACTGGTATTTTCACTATTCATTGAAAAAATTTATCTTCTCAGAAAATTATAAAAAATTCACAATAAGATAATTTTTACATGATGATTCAAAAATTAACTTTAATTTTTCAAAATATATTTTAAAATTTTTTAAAAAAAATATCTTAAGATAATTGTGCAAAAGTCTATAAAACTTCTTTTTAGAAAAATTTAGTTTTTAAGCGAAAGTTTGGTTTAATTATCGTCTCTTTCCTAAAAAACACATAATATGAATGTTAAATATTTTATTGAACATATAATTTATAATTTTAATTTTAATCATTCAAAAAAAATTATTTGTTTAATTTATTGAGTTAAAATGCATTTTTGTGCTTAAAAATTGTTTTTTAAAAGAATATTCCCATTATTTTCAACTAGTGTTTACTTTCATTTCTAATTAACTTTTTACTAAAGAATTTGTTTTATATACATATATAGACCATATATTTTCATAATTTTGTTAATATTATTCATGCATTCAATTTCAATGGCTATGTGATAACTATTATATAAATAATAATATTTCAATAGTATTTCATGTTTTGTTTAAATTTGGTGTTGCGTTCAATGAAATATATCACAAGGATTGGATTTATTTGATAAAATATATTTAAAACCGACTCAGGTTGTTACATTCTACCACCATTAAAATGAATTTATCCCTCAAATTTTTTCACTTTTGAACCAACAACTAAGGATACTTCTACTTCATTTCATCATAAGGATCCCATTTAGCTTTCTCAATCTTACAGTTTTGTCACAAAACATTGATTATGTGAGTGGTCTTGATTTTATAAATTTCCTTATATGATCCATAATATTAACTAATTTTTTCTTATAAGAAAGATAATTCTCCAATTGTATGACCTCTGATTTTAGTACATGTTTTGAATTAGATACATACTTCCTTAGGAGAGTTTTATGGAACACATCTAGAACCTGAGAGAGGTTCTTTGGAAGTCTCAAATGATAAGATAATATCCCAATACAATCACAAATTTCAAAGGGACTGATATACCTAGGTATTATTTTTCTCTTCTTTATTACATGGAGAAATTAATAGAAATACTTTCTCACCAACTTCAAATTATCAATCTCATTTATGACTACCAAAAAAATATTTCTATCAACATATTGTTTTTCTTACATGTTACTGAATGGATCTAATCTTATCTATCATCTCATCAACTTGATCGGGTTCTAATGGATTTCTTTCTACAACTTCATTCTTGTATTTGGGATTTCTATACTTATTTCTATAAATGGATTCATAAGGAGAAATATAAATGCTTGAGTGAAAGATATTATTGTAAGAAAACTCAACTTGAGTACGTTTTTGATCTCCAAAACCTTTGAAATTCATATAATAATATCTTAATATATCCTCTGGTGTTTGAATTGTTCTCTCAGATTGACCATCTATCTAAGGATGATACGAAGTGCTGAAACTCCACTCTGTATCAGGATATTGTTAATGAATTCTATAAAACATCAAGGTAAACTTTGGATCCATATCAGATATGATTTAATGTGGTACACCATGAAACCTTACCACTTAATTAATGCATATTCTAGAAAGATTATCTAGATATAAATCTTATCTAGTAGAAATGAATTGTGGTGCCTTCGTAAGGTGATCAACTAAAACCCATAATCACCTCAACATAAAAAATTAGATAAACCCAAATTTTTATTAGTGCCTTTAATCATATGACCACAAAGTGTACAGGAATTCCTCCTTAAATAACATACAAAATACCAAAGGGTTGTATTTCCATAAATGTCTCTTAAAACAACCTTAATCTTGAAAAACTCAAATCATGTAAAACCTAGAATGGGGTGTCAATTAATTTTATCTTATGATAAACCTTAAACTCATAATCCCAATATGGTATCCATAACTCTTAATTTAATCTTACATAAAGACATATATGCTTTCAAAATTAACGCAATCCCAAGATGTTTCTTGATTCTTATAACTAAAATATCATTACTAAAATATTTCCACAACATAATCCATGAATCCAAATACATACACATTTTAATACTTTAACTTAATTGGTTAGAAAAACATATGTATTTACATGGTATAAGGTCCAACCATTAATTTATAGCATTGAATCAGATGATGCCCATGTTCCCCACATATAAGTCATTGAACTACTGGATAATTTTTCAATATATGACCTTATTTTCCAAAAAGATAACATCTTCTAATCATTTGAGATATTATTTTAGGTTCTTCTTCCCAACTTATTTACATGTAATAATCTTAATCTTCTTTCATCTATGTTCATTACCACATGAAATTTTATAAAAGTTCATCTTCCTATTAATTTATTCTTTAGTAACCTCATCGAATTTCACTTTCTTAATCATATATCACAATAGATGATTAGGAATAATCACAATATCTATCTCTCTAGTCATCATCCAATTTGGTTCCAAATGGTCATCAAATTTTCCCTCATATTTACTATTAACATGAATCCTTCCGATTCCATCCATTGACAAAAACAAAAAAGCATAGTATGGGAAATAATAATCATATTTGGAAACAACATAATCATGAAAAATAACTTCTAGGATTTATAAATCATGGCACCTTATTTTAAATACATGATACGTTAGGCTTAAAATAGGTCATTCATGGTCATTATTCAAATCCTTCATGATAGTTCATGAATATTTTGTAAATTTAAAAATAATATCCCCTGGGAGTGTCAAACCAGGTGTACAATAAGGCATGTTTTCATACATGGGTGATGATTGATTCTAGATCAATGCACCCTTTTCAGGATTTATTACCACTAAGAACCTATATGTAATATCCACATCCACTTATAATATCTAGATAGAGATTAAATTTCTTGTAAACCCCTCACTCTATCCTTTACCAAAATTCTATGATACTTTTATATACCTAGAATTATCCTTAGTCTCATCTTTAGAGATATCCCAGGACATATCCCAAGACATATACTTAGGATTATCCCTAGGTATCTCACTAAAAATTATCTAATATTATTCTCTAAATATTGACTAAAACATTTCCTTTTATACCAACTATAGAAACCCAGGCATCTCATACATAGATATAACATCTTTTTAGATGAATATTTGATACATTTCATAAATACATGCCTGGAGACCATAATAGTTTAGTGTATTTGGATACTAGAAACAAAATATTATTATGTAATGAAATTTATTCAACGTCTCTCACAAATATCCTATCACATATTACTCCTCTTAGGAATGACCTACCTAAAACATTCTTTAAAATCCGGAGAAGGAAACATAAGAAAGGGTGGGCTCATATGACCAGTAAGGGTAAACAAAAGAGATATCAATCTATGATCTTATGAAATAATAAGATAATCATAATTTTATGTGATCTTGAATATAACTTAAGTTCGTACCTAACATTTGGTAGATTGTAAACATGATTCCTAGAATAAAACATTATCATTTCCAAAAACATGGCCTATATATGTGAGAAATCATCATAAATCAATCATGAATCATAAGATCATATAATAAAAGTGTGTCACCATCATAAATATTGAAAACCATTTCACATTATAAGTTTAAATACCAATACCATCATAATAGTGGATCAAGACTCATCACATGGTTCTCATTGTGTATTAGGATGCACCTATTTCCCATAGTGGATCAGGATGCAACTATTTCTCATAGTGTATTAGGATGCACATATTTCTCATATTGGATCAGGAAACACCTATTTCCCATAGTGAATCAATCTCTTAAACTTGTTTCATATTTTTATCCCATGAGATATAAATCTTTAACCAATTCATTTGAGAGAGACATAAGTCCCACCCCTCACATAATGAAAACTATACATTTGTGTTCCATAAAATCATAAAATAATCATCATATTTGAACCCATGAAATTAAATGGGTTCCATAAATATTTCATTATAATATAACTTGTGGAAAATAAACAAGATTCATAATAATTTAATTATTTCATCAAAGAATAACCTGTGGAAAAAAATTGGGTTTCATAAGCATTTTATCATGGTGTAGCCCATGGAAAAAACAGTTTCGTAAATATCTTTTCATCATAAACATTAACCATTAAAATAAATAATAAGAATGGTATTTTTGGATAATATCCCTAGGAAGTTATAAGTAATTTCAAAGGATGTCATCTTATATGGAAAATTATTTTGGAATATCACACAGAACATTTCTTGAGGAAAATATCCTTCCCAATTTGAAAACTTTTTAAAATATAGAACATTTCCAAACCCCTTTTCTTTTAAAATATCCTTGGAAAAATATAAATTAAAAATTAAAAATCATTTAAAACCTTTCCTGAGTAATATATCTTTTCTACTTTGAAACCCACTTTTTAAAGTATAAAAAAATTTCAAAATATTTTTCTATAAAAACTACTATGGAAACATTCAAAGTAAGATTTAAAATTCATTTAAAACATTTCATGAGGAAAATATCATTTCCTATATAAAAAAAATTAAAACATAAAACCTTTTAAAAATAATTTTCATTTAAAATAATATTAAAAACATATAAATTAATATTCAAAGAAAATGATGGTGGTAAATTCCACTCATTTCGTACACGTTATAACAAATATTCCTTTCATATTTTCCATAAATTCCAAATAGAAATTGTTTGAAAAACAACTTGAAGATTAATTTCAAAATATTTTTTAAAAAGTAAAACATGGTTTAAAAATCATTTAATAAATTAGATTTAATATTTTAAAAACATTTTTGAAATTATTTTTATAAAACATGATTTTTGAAGAAAAATTATTTTTGATTGAAGAGAGAAATAATGACGATTTTTATTAAAAAATATCATTTTGAAATATTAAGTGCATAAAGAGAGAAAAATAATGTTAAAATATTTATTCTCTAGAAATAAACATAGTAGAATAAAATAAATGAGTTTCTTGAGATATATAGCATATTATTTCATCATTGGAAGCATAATAATGAGAAATCTAGATAAATAGTGAGATTGTAACATAAAACCCTTACCACTTTGGTAACATTGAATTGTATGCTCATTAAAAGAGTAAAAATAAATGAAACTTATAATATCATGGTAATAAATAAATTAATTATATTACCTATCAATGGGGATATATATACACCTTGTAAAATAAAATAGGTGCATAATAAAACAAATTTCTCAAATAAGAATAATTGAGACAAATATCTCTTACCAATTTGGTTACTTTTGAACCATAAATCCAATGAAAGAAAAATAATAAAATATATATATAAATATGAATAATTTTCTTGATAATAAAAAAAATACATTCATGTGTAATATATATGTTTCATATAAAAAATATGTGGTGAATATGACATGTGTATCACAGAAGTAAAAAATGAGATGAAAATTCATTACCGCTTTAATAATCTTTTGGATCGTAATACCCAATAAATAATAAAAAAATGGAACATTAAATATCATTAAAATAATTGTATTCATGTTATAACTTTTCAAAAGGTTATTATATATACCACACAAAAGAAACAAGTGGTGAATTTGTATATGTATCCCAAAAATAAAAAAGTGACTAGAAATCTCTAACTTTAAGTCTTAAATTCCTTCATACACATTCAAAACCCACTTATAATAAATATAATTTTATTATAAATATATTAAAGAACCATACATATATATATTATACAATATATTATTTACTTATGAACTTTTCTTACCCATATTTTAACAATTCATTATTAAGATCATCTTTCGAGTTATAATTGCTTTATTTTTCGTGTATGTTTTGATTTGTTATTTATAGACCTATTAATTTGATCTTGGTTTCATCATATCCTTAATTTTAACCATGATATAAATATAATATATATTCAGTTACATTTATTTGGAGTGATCCATAAATTTTATAGATATAAAATGAAATACATCGTTCATGGTGATGATAAGTCGTGCGTCCACATGAACATTGTTTCCATTTTCAGGATGAGTTGAAATAAAGAAAATATAAATAATATATTACATTAAAAAAATATTTTCATATAATATATATCATATCTATTAATTAAAACATCCCTTTTTACATTCCATATAAAGAGTGAACGAATCACATCGCTTCGTGAGGCAGTAGTCTATCATACACACAAACGACATTATCGTAATCCCACAGAATGGAAAGTAAGAAGTAATATGTGATATAATGATTATAAAATTATTATAATATCATAAATATAGTATATAAATAATAAATTTATCATTATATCCATATGTTATAGGTAGTGGTGGAAGACGGATAACATCAGTTTGTGAGGCGGTAGTCCACCGTACACACGAATGATGATTCCGTGACCCATTTGATAGAAGAGGAGAAGGATTTAGGTTATGAAAATAACATAATAGCATACCATTATATTTAATATAATTATTTAATCATATAATATTGTTTTAATACTAATTTAAGTATGTGGAGGAAGAAATAAATAAAACACTAGATTAGGGACGTTATCACTTCTTCAAACAACTTCTTTTGGTTTGCACCAAAAGGCTTCTTAGGATAGTATTCTGACCAAAATAAGGCTTATAGGGTGATATTAAAGAATTAATTAAGTTATTTGGGTAGGTATTTTCTGATCCAAATTGTTTTTTAAGTGTTAATGGGATAGGAAAATGGGTGGCCTTTTATAAGTGAGGTGAGTTTCACACTTGTAATGTATGAGATGAAAAAGGTTTACCCATGTTTTTCTCATTTCAAAAGGACCGAAAATAAAATAATATAGATACTATAACATATAAGGACTAAATATTTCAATAAAAAAAAATTTGACAAGTTTTTTAACATTTTTAACCCTTATCTTTTTAATTTATCCCCCCCTTGGTAAACCAATTTTTACCTTAACCGCAGTAAATATTTTTTACTGTTTTTACTATTCATTATGCTCAAAAATTAAGTTCACCTTATTATATAATATAAATTATTATGAATCTAAATATAGATTCTTTTT
Organism: Viscum album; assembly: GCA_963277665.1. Classification (NCBI taxonomy): domain Eukaryota; kingdom Viridiplantae; phylum Streptophyta; class Magnoliopsida; order Santalales; family Viscaceae; genus Viscum; species Viscum album. Next base: position 1,845,273,735 of record OY728120.1, read on the forward strand.
TTCCAAATTCCATTAACATAAGTGTAATAATTTATTTTTACATTTATCCCACAAACGTGATGAGAAAGCGGGTTTTCAAAGAAAAAATGTTCAAAAGTTTAAAAAGTTTTTATATCAAAATTAAATATGAAAATGATTAAAATAACCTAAAATATATTAATAGATATATAATTGAACTAATTTTTCTTTTAAAATCGTATTTAAAAAATTAATGTTTTTAAAATATTTATGAGAAATGAAGATTCTTAATAAAAACTAGTATATTCATTGTTCATCAAAAAAATTATCTTCTCAAAAAATTCTCAAAAATTCACAAAAATATAATTTTTTCTTGATGATTTCAAAAAGAAAGATTATTTTTTCACAAAAAAAATCTAAAAGTGTCAAAAAAATTTAATATAAGTGCACAAAAGGCAAAAAAACTGCATTTTAGAAAAATATATTTTTTAAGTGAAAAAATGGATTAATTATTATCTCTTCTCTAGAAAAAAATAAGATTAATGTTAAAATTTTGAATAAATATATAATATATATATTTCATTAAAATTATTCAAAAAATTATTTGTTTAATTTATTGAGGTAAAACATGTTTGTTTGCATAAAAATAGTTTTTTAGAAGAAGATATCCTTTACTTTCAAATAGTTTTTATTTTAAATTCTAATTAATTGTTCATAAAATAATTCGTTATATATACTTATGTAAACCATATATTTCATAGTTTAGTTAATACTATTCATATCCTCTCTTCAAATGTCTTGGTGAAAACTATCATATTAAATAATAATATTCTAATAGGAAGACATGTTTCATTTAAACTCAATGTTGCGTGTAATGAAAGTTAAACTCAGTGTTGCATGTAACACAAAATATCCAAAAGATTATATTCATTTAAAAAAACTATTTCAAAAAATCATGGAGTGTTACATGTATAATATCTTTCATAATTTTATAAACATAAAAACTATAATTATAACCATTTATTTCGTTTTTGATTCTGAGAAAATATTAAGAAATATAAGAAATTTTTTTATATATGTATTAATACTAAAATATTTTTATATATGCCTTAATAATAATCAAGTTGTAGAAATAAATATACTTATTATTTGTACTTTGTGTTCTTATACCATGTACATGGTGATAAATAAACATTGCACTATCATAAAAACAATCTTATTCAAATAGATTATAAATCCTATAATTAAAATAATTTCTCTAAGCATGGGATAATAAAAATCCATAGATTTTTTACTTGGTGGTTAAAAATTGGAGATTAAAAAAGAAAAATGGTTCTATTAGGGGTACATCATGGACTCTGTGACATCAAATATCACAACTTCATCTACAATCTCAATGAAAAGTGTACCTTCATGGATATTTATGATCATTTTTTGTAGTTTTGAGGAAGGGATTACCTAAGAAGAATATATAAATCTACTAAAAATCATGTCTCTTACCCAAACAAGTATATCCTCAAGGACTCCCACTAGATATTTTATAGATATATTATCTAACTACACCACTACTCTCATAGTATTCAACTAACCAACTTGTAAAGAAGAGAATACATAGTGAGGCATAACATTTATAGAAGCTCCCAAATCATATAAATAATTGGAAAAGTGTAACTCCCCTATAGTGCATGGGATGGTGAATGTCCATGGATCATTTTACTTTGTTAGAATTGCTTGAGTTGGTGTAATGAGTGCTGACACATTCCTTCCAAGATTGATCCTCTCATTTCCCTTGATCACTATTTGATTTTCACGATGTTATTTTAAGAATTTGGAATACCTTGGTATTTAATTTATTAATTCAAGTAGAGGGATGTTGATCTCAACATGCTTGAATATATCCAAAACCTCTTTTTCATTGCCTATTTAGATATATTATTGGTTTTTACAACTTTATTTGGAAATAGAAGGTGTTTAGGAGGAACATCGTCAATATTTTTCTAAATTTTATCTTTCTCCTTGGGTTATTCATCAGCTGTTCTTAAATGGGGCTTCCCCGAAGCTGAGGAGAATCCTGGTGGAATGATAGGTGAATATGTATCAGTCATTTTCTTCCCGCTTCTCAATGTGATGGGACAGAAATTCCCCTTGGGATTTTGAGTAGGTTGGTAAGTAAGATTTCTAAAGTTCTTACTTACCAGTTCATAGAGGGCAGTGGAAATTTGGATCAGTTGTGTCTTCAATTCCCTCAACTCTAAACCTTGACTCTTCAACTCATTTTGTTGATTAAGAACAATTTTTTTCAAAATATAATCAGTATTATAATCTACCTTTGTTTTGGAATTCACATTTTATTGGCTTGTTTATGCTTGAGCTTCAAATCTCCTTTAGGGTTGTTGTAAACCCTGTTGGTAAGGCGTAGGCTGCTGGAAAATTTTTTTAAAAGGGGGCCTTTAGTATTGTTCAGAGCCATACATTGTGTCTTATTGATCCTTCCAAACTTGGTTATATTTTGGAGAAAAGTAATCATACTTCTTCTAGGGATTTGTTTGTCATTGCTACTGATATAGTCTCCCAAGAAATACTGTTTTGCAAGCCTTTGTTTCTTGTAGTTGGGGGAAGCAGTCAGTTAGGTGGTCCATTTCATTAAAAATTCCACAAGGCCTAATTTTATAGGGTTGGTATTTATTTTGATCCAAAGAAATGTTTATAACCATAGTGTTCAATTCTTCCAACATAGTATCAATCAAATGATTTTCAAGAGAAGGACTTACATGATGTACTCCTCTAACATGTGTTGTACCTCAATCGCCAAATTGTTCTGAGTTTTGTGCCATATTTTTTATCAATGCATGTGAATATATTGGTGTTTTTTCGACTAATTCCCCTACAGTGGTGGCATCCACCATGCTCCTCTCCATAGGTGTGAGTCCTTCATAGAAGTACTGGATGAGTAGTTTCTCACTGATTTAGTGATGTGGGTAGATTGCAAACAACTTCTTGAATTTCTCCTAGTACTCATACATTGACTCTACTTATTCTTTCTTGATACCTAAGATCTCCTTTTTAAGGGAAGTGGTCCTAAATGTTGGAAAAATCTCTATAAGAAATGACTTTTCATATCATTCCAACATGTTACCTCTTTAGACTGTAAATAATACATCCAATCCTTCATAGTTCCATCAAGTGAAAATAAGAATGTTCTTAGTTTTATTTTATATTCATATAAATTTCTTATTTTAAGGGTATAGGAAACCACATTAAATTATTTTAAATGTTTTTTTTGGATCCTCACCAGATAATACATGAAATTTTTGAAGAAGGTGAATTAAACTAGATTTCAATTCAAAGTCTGATTTTATATTTAGGTATGCCATACAATTTGGTTGATAGTTAATATTTGATTCATCCAATTATAAAATAGTTCTATTAAGTTAATTATGATTGTTTTAATCCATTGATATTGTTTTATGTTTTAATAATAATCTCTTCCAATTTAAATGTTACCGGAATGGAGGAATTCTCCAACATGTTGAATGTTGAAACCTCCCATAGATTGAGACTGTCTGATTCGATCTCAAAAGTTGTGTTTGATGTTAGGGTCAAGATATAATAGATCCTAGAGATTATTTCATCTCATAAATCAAGTAAAAATAAAAATTTAATAGAGAAAAAGTGTACCATAATAAAAATAATAATTTTTACTTGATGGTACAAAAAAAGAAGATAAAGAAAAAAACTTAAGAAAGGGGAAAGAATAAAGAAATAAGATAAGAAAAGAGTAAAATGAAAAATAAAATAAATACCTCTAATTGGTTGAAAAAATAATTTTCTTAAGTAAATGTAACCAATTTGATAGGCTCTATTATGGGTGCTCTCAAATGAAGTTTAGTTTTTGGTTATTTAGGTGTAGTAGAGTAGTTAACCAAGGTATTCTCTCAAAGGAGGAACTAATTAAAAAATATATTAAATGTATTTTAAAAATAAAATAACATAAAAATAGTAAAAGGATGGGGGTTTGTTTATAATTTATAAATCAAGAATAATTATGTTGTAATAATATTGTATTTTTTTGTTTTTGTTTTGAAATGAGATTGAGAAAATGCAATGTGAATATATTTTTTAGAAATCTATTTAATAGGCATAATAGATCTAACTATACATATTCACTTACTTATTAATAATTATTATTTAAATTAATATCCAATTAATTATGATACCCTAAATTTTTAACCCCCTAACTCTATCATAATTAACTTTACCACAAAGATGAAGTGAATTAAACCCTAAGCTAGCTTTAGAACATGCAATCGCAACACCCTACTTTGACTATAGTTATAAGGATAGATTAGGGTCAGTGGTAAATTAAAGAATAAATACATTATATAAATAAGTATTAATTTATTTTATGTATTACATTTTAACTCTAAAAATTATCATGTGTGGTTTTGTTTTACTGATTAAGATTATGCTCTCATAATTTATACAATTTTCAACCTCACATGTTTTTTGTAAATTTCTCAATTGATTTCTTAGTTTCATTTAAATTAAAAACTCAATTCATAGATCATATTTAGTGAATTACATTATCTCATTGATTCAAAATAATTAAATTAATAAGTTATTATATAGATCGATTACTAATAAAACTAATCTTCTATAGGCGGTGTAGTCATCATAGAAACAAATTGCATTCTCTATGGTTTAGAAAGGGTATACCCTAATCACATTTCTAATCTTGAGTTACAACCCAAATAAGTAAAATAAATAAAAATAAAAATAAAAACAACCAAATAAATGAAATATAAACCCGGAAGTTTATTGAAATAATAAAAACAGTACAACAAAGAAGAGGATAAGAAGTGAATTTTAGAGGAGATCATATCTTGATAGCTTCTGTAACATCCCAAGTAAGTAATGAATAATAGATATTTTTATCTATGTCTATTAATGATTAATATAGTGTTATAGAGTCTTAAAATGAAAATAAATACAATCTTATGCATGGAATACACTAATATTCTTAAAAGATTGTTTTAGTGCCTTTTGATGGCAAACCATTTTTGAATCTATATTTTGACAATTTTATAAACTATGTTTGTCAAAATAAACTTATTATTTATGATTGGGACTTCAAAATTTACTTTTTGTGATTTTTTGGTATTTTTCTGACAATGTTCATTTTTTAATGAATAGTGAAAAATACTGCATTTTACATCAAAACTGCTTTTTAATCTAATTTATTTATATGACTAGATTATCTTTTGAATTGGTTTTGAAGTGAAATTAGAATATATTTTTACCATTTAATCCAATGGTGGTCATTGTAATCAATTTCACTTTGAAATTAGACTTAAACTGGTGTCAATCTTTTGATACTTATTGTTTTGTAAAAACACGCTTTTTTCTCTGGCAGCGGGAATTAATTATTAAATTAATTAATGTGACTTATATGATTTGAATTTTTTAAAATAGACTTCATTTTTGAATTCGGAATATCAAATATAGCTTAGGGTGAATTTTTGGTAATTTTCTGAAAAACTTCAATTTTTGATGAATAGTGAAACCACTAAGTGGTAATCACGCAAACTGATTTTTCAGTTAAATGAAAGTTTACCACTAATGTGTATTGAATTTTGAAAATCCGACATACATGGTTGTCATTAAGAAGTAAAATTTGGTTCAATGAGATTAAAATAATTTTTTGGTGAATAGTAACTTATTAAGTTTTTAATCGCGATTAGTGGTAATTAGTGTAGTTTAAGGTATAAATAATGCTTTAATAATATGAAATGACCTAGACACATGTCCCAAACTTATTGGTTGTGTCATGACCGACCAATACAAGCCATGGGTCAACTTGGGGACCCCATGGAGACATTTTGGTTGGGAAATGACATAAATAACTTTTTATTTAATGTAAAAGTAAAAATGACACAAACATACTATGTTTTAAAAAAACAATTTTTACATGGGGTTATAAAGATCATATATTTGATTATAAATAGTCATTGGAAATATAAAATTATTTCCTACATCATAGTATTTTTTTTATAATTTTTAGACTTTAAATAAATTAAATTATTTATGACATCATGATGATGCAGCGATTACCTCATTATTTAACGATTTAAATAAAATAGAAAGATAATGTAAAATCTATGAACTACACATGTCCAAAACCCATTGGATGAGTGGATTTAGAACCCTTATCACCTTATCCACGAATTCTACCAATGTGGGGCCTTTTAAAACCGAAAAACATTTTCACATAAAGTAATATTTCTTTACTTTCCAAAAGTGCCCCTCCTCTCCTCTTATAAAAGGCCCCCACCTCTACCTCATTTCACACACTCCACAAGCCTTTGGATCGTCCAAACTCTACCCATTTACTCTCTCCACATCCCTATCCTCATCCTAGAGGATTCCCTTTGGGCAGAATCCTTTCAAAGGAAGCCTTTAGGCTCAAATCAAAAGGAGTTACACTTTTAAAGGTAATTCTTTCTCTCTTGTTCATTTGTTTTATTTTGCTTCTCCAACCCCCTAAACTCTTTTTATTTACTTTCTTTTGTAACAACACCAGTATCTTCAATATACTAGGATGTTTTTATAAGATATATTTGAGCTACACACTCACACAACTACATCAAATGGTTAAAGAACATAAGGTTTCCGTGGATGGCGAAATTCTGCCTCCCGAAACGATGATTGTTCAATACTCATTTAACACCTTCAAAGGTGGCCATTATGATGTCACTATTTTTATATATGATATATAACATGTTTATGTTTTCCTTAATCTGCTGTTTTTTCATTTTGGGCATACCTTTATGGTTTCCATTATAGGTAAACACGATATCTTCATTTTAGGAAGTGCGGACTACCGCCCCCTCAAGTGATTTGATTCGTTAAATACCATATGTGGGACATATAAAGGATGGAACTATGATATTATATATGATATTATACTGGAATTATAATATAACTTTATATCATTATGATTCCATTCTATAAAATACGAAATAGAAATGAAAGTAGCGTTCATGCGTACGTACGGCTTACCGTCTCCATGAACGGTGCATTTCATTTCTTACCTCTAAATGATTATGTAATATTATAAATGCATGTATTTACTGGATATACATGACATATATGATATCTACATCATGAATACCATTCTGGATATAATTAACCTTTGACCAAATTAACAACATGTAAGTGTAAGAAGTCTATTTTTGACTTAAGAACCAATTACCGACAAAATGAACATTATTAACTTAACTGATTACATGATGTTCATAACATGGTATAAAAGGAATAATGAACTTGAAAAAGATTCATAAGCAAGTAGAGATTAACTCAAGTTTATTATTCAGGAGATTAAAGAACGGTCGGGTCAAGTCGGATACGAGGTATGGGACTTCGTCTCAATCTCCTTTCATTGAGGCATATTTTATTTTATACACAACTTTCTTTTATACGGTGTATAAACCCCTTTGACTTTTAAGTTTATTCAAAAGGAATCTTTTTTATATGAAGCGTTTACTAAACGACAAAAGGGAATGTTTTTTTCGTACGTATGCGGCGACAACGACTTCTTCACCGTCGTGACCGTTATTTGAGTTTCGGCTTCCTCTACAAGCCATACCTTTTTTTTTAAACGAAAAATAAATACCATGTTTTACTTTGGTATTGAAAATGGTTTTCATAATGTTTTTATTATATCAATGTGTTGTATTGATATCTCGTGATTGAAATGTGGAAATGTTATGTTTCCTTTATGCATGTTTTATGTGATATGATTATGTTATGGTTCTTGGGCATTATTATGAAGACGGGTGGTTCCGTGATAAACTAAGGGTGGGTGAGCCCGTTATAGCTCTCCAATGCATTGGGTAACGCGAAGGAGTGAAACGTTAAGGTTTCTCTGAAGAGATTTTAGGGAATATACTGTGATGGGTATTCCAAACGTAACCAATAGGGTTACTCCCTACGTAAGAATGTTATGAATGCCTCAAGTTACCTTTATGTCTTATGATTTCTATGATTTATTCATGATTTTATGAGGTATGTTAAAGGGCCTATGCTTTATGGGTAAAGTATGATTTCATTCTTATGTATATATGAACTCATTTTTCCTTTCCATGTTTTTTTTATAACCCATACTGAGTTTTTATGCTCATCCCAAGTTTTTGAAATGTTTTTCACAGGTCAAGGGAAAGGTACATGATAAGATGATAGAGTCAAGGATGTGTCAAGAAATAATCCATGTTTTATTTTAAATGTGTTTCCATTGTTGGGAATGAAGAATACTATCTTTATATAACCACTTTGTTTATATGTGGAATGTAATGCAAGTTTTATGATCTAATTCTCTAAAAATCTAAACCCGAAAAGATTCTCAATGTGTAATCTTGTAATAACTCAAGATTAAGTAAGGTTTAAGGCTGGGGACTTATAGCTTCCTTCCTACAATTTTTAATTGAAATGGTAAGGAATCACTTATCCTCTACTAAAAATATCATAATGAACATCCAAACCCATCCAAATGAGAAAAAACCCAATTTATAGAGTGAATGGGTGGCTAGGTTTTAAGAGGTTTTAAGTGTGAATAGGGAAATTCAGCCAAATAAATTAATGAAAATTGAACCGCCTATTTGACCTCCAAGATGCATGAACCAGCTATATTTCTAGAATGATGATTCTAGATAAATTGTTTTATCTATATCCTCTCCAAATTTGTGCCCAATCCATGAATTTATGAAGATGTTATGTCCCAAATACTGAAATGATGTCCAATCTGGTGAGTCCATCCCATCTTTGACTTCATGGCCCTTTTACTCCAATCAAATGCACGATTTAGCTCCAATTTCATGAATGAAAGTTTTTTCTCATTAAGTGATTAACACATTTAAAAATATTTAAGTTTAAATAATATATATAAAAATATTTATTATTGAAATACTATTGTGCACTTTAAAGGGTAGAACTGTAATTTTCATCAAATTTTCAAATGAATGATCTAATCCCAAATATTTTATAAATAAACATATTTAACACAATGTGAGGAAATTATACCATTTATTATCAATAAAATATTCAATAAAATTTAGTTTTATCAATAACTTGGGGAGAATGAAATATAAGAAGTGTGAGCTCAAATTCTCATTAAGGTTAAACATAAGCATTAACAATTTAATGTCATCAATGAACATAATAAGTGAATAACGGTATGACCATATAATCAGAGTGGATGAAATAACATAACAGAACACATACCCATCAATGCCTAAATCATCAATCATGAAACATGGCATAAGTCTTTAACAAAATAAAGAGTCATCATAATCAATAATCATGAGCCTTGTGGTATTAATATTGATCAAAGAAAACACTATAAACCCATAGAAAGAATAGATAATGAGAATTACTAGTAGGATTAATGTATAAATGATAGGGGGACGGGTGAATGAGTTATATATTTTTATTAGAAGTTTCCTTTCTTTTGAAGAAACATTTTCCTCATGTTAAAAATATGTTACCTTGATAAAAACAAAACCAATCACACATCCATAGGAACATTAGAATTTAAAAGGTTCACTACTCAATAAGAGTAGATACATTATTGGTATGTTTTGGAAACAATACAATGCCATACAATCCACTAAAAAATAATCCTTTTGTGTGGATACAATGAGTGGGATATTCTCTTACAATCATGTAGAACTATGTTCAATACAACATTGCATGTGATTCTAGTAGTATGAAATGATGTAATATAATTTTCATAACAATTTAAAAAACCTTCATCAGTTTCTTCAATAAAAAAGTTACCATGTTTCCTTGTCAACTTTCACAAATATGTTCTCTAAAACAATTGTTCAATTTCCTACCAATTAGTAAGTAAGAACTTATCTAGACTTTTTTAATGATACTCAATCTGATATACAGTCCAATTTTCTGGTCTGATTACTCAGTCTGATAATAAAAATATGTCCAAATACCATTGAAATAATTCTAAAATTCTTCTTTCTCATTCCGAAAAACCCAGTCCAATTTCTCATTCTTCTCTAGAAACTCTTATTATGATCTTATCTCTTCTATTTTTCTTCTTCTGTTAGGAAAACATCCTTAGGTATGCTCAATCTAGAAACTCCTTCTCTCTAGAAACTTTTTTCACTCCACATTATCTCTTGAATAGTACATGCGTGTCAGAAAGTACAAAGTACTTCAACTATTTATAGGTGACCCAAAAATGGTTTAGGTAGGAATCTAGAAACGTTTTCCCACTTAACCAAATTCCCAAAATGTCAATTCCAATTGAAATTCATATATATCTTTTACTTATTCATTGCTTATCAGTTATTCACATTTCTTCTCGAACCTTCTCAAATATTCTCACAACTTTAACTCCCTTCATAATTTCTAAACATTATTTATTTTAATTATAATTGTCACTCTGATTTTTTCATTACAATGATGACATTTGGTTACTCCAGTTTCTTCATTATGATGAAGATATTTGGTCACTCCGATTTTCTTGACCCACTTGCTAATACATCAGAACTGAAGACTTCCCATTATGATACTTAGTACCATATCAAAACAATCTATTCATTCTGATGCTCCGTACCAACTATAAGATATAAAACTTTGAAATCATTATTCCATAACCATTGTTGAAACTTTATTATACATCATTTGTCTTTATTTTTTCATACACATAGTGGAAACTTCTATGTATTCTAACACTTCTCGTCATCACTTCAACATTGGATTCAATCTTCTTTGAAAAAAAAATTCTCTAAAATCTTTAACCTTCAAGATCCTTCTTTGACAACACTTTTTACAACTGCTTCAAAAAAATATTTTCTTCCTTTCCTTAGACTGATGAATCTACATCTAATGTATTCTATCAGTTTAATTCTATGCTTGATGAATCATTTTGTGCTTCACTCAGACAATCGGTGTCAAATATAGTATGATGACTCCTAAAACACTTGAAAAAGACACTCAATATGTTAGATATTTTCTTTATTTCTTAACCCACTTGAAGAATATGAAAAATAATTCAACTTAATGGGAATGTTTTACTAAATTATTGATTGGTCTCTAACTCTCTTCCATGCATCAGTCCAAAAAAACTCAACTTATTTTCTTTTTCACAGGTCCCAAAAAATTCCAAAAAAACAATTCTACCTCTAATTTTATTTTGCAACCATCAATGTGTATGATGATAGGTGTTTGGATAATTCTGATGATCGAGGTAACACTACTTCTGGTGGATCAGTTTCAGTAATTTCAACATCATCATCTTCATATTCTTACAATAATATCAAACTTATATGCCTTCAAACAAATCTATGTTCAGTGATCTCACACTGATGAACTAATACTGGAAAACTTAAAATTCATAAGCTTCCTTCTTCCACAAAATTCTGCTTTTATCATGACTTCCTTAGGACTTTGATTACATTTAGGATCGGCATAGTGTCATCTAATTTACATTGGGAAGTATTGTGACTTCCTATTCTTCCAATGACATCTTTCTTCCCAATCAACATATATAATATTTCAAACACTCCCCATTTCTTTAATAAGGATTGCATAATAAGTTTTCTAGATAACTCATGACTTTTATGAAACACAAAATTGAAAACCATCATCATATTTACAACAGAGTCATTCAGACTTTGATTCTCTTCCTCATTATGATCAAAAATTAATTCTGGAACTAAGGTGAGTATAATGAACCTTTTCTTCTAGAAATATTCTTCCTAATGTTATAGAATTTATTAATAATTTGGAGTTCAATTTCTTAATTATGATAGTGAGTCTAATTTCCATATTTTATAAAGTAAGGTGATTTCTTTTATTCTTTGAGAAAAGAATACAACATATGAAAAATAAACATCTTTTATCTTCCAAAAACAACTTCCAGCCAACTTGGTACCAATAATCTCCCCATTCGGATTTTTTTGTCAACTAAGGTTCATAAATCACTTAAATTTGTAACCTCAAGATATGGATTACTTATTGATAATTGTAAGCCTATGTGAGCTAGTTCATTATAAGAAACAAGAATCATTGATTTCAAAACCATGATGTCCAAAATTAGTGACTCATGAAAACTTCCTCATATTTTTTCACATCTTTATTCACTTCTTTATTTTCTTTTTTCACTTTCCTATAAGCAAAAGTTTCCTACAACCGCTACAACAAAAAGTGTTAGAATAGTTCAGACACAAACATGTTGAATTCAAATCTTACCCAAAACTTCCCTATTTTCATGCTTCCTTAAATGGTTTATCACATAAAAATGGATAGATTTATGAAAAATTTATCTCCCATAACAACAATTTTCATAGACTAGATGAGGGGGGAAATACATACTTCAACCTTGATGAGAAGGAGGTTGGATGCCCATTTTCAAACTCAGTTTGGGAAACTTTTTCTTTAGTAAAGGTTTTTTGAAAATTTTAGAAACTTATTATGATGTAAGAACATAATCCAGCTTTAATTTATTCTTCTCCACATTCTCTTTGATGAAGTGGTATTTCATATCAATATTTTTTGAATGAGAATTTTCTACCAATTTTCTAGTAAGGTTAATGGAACTATGATTATCACAACCCAATAGAAAGGGTAAATTTAATTCAATAAGTAAATATTCCAAATGAGTCTCCATACAAAGTAATTGATTAGTATCTTGAGTGTAAGTAACATACATAGCTTCATTCTTGCCCAGAGTTACTTAATTTTTATTCTTTGTATGCCAACTAACACAAATTTTTCCCAAAAATAAAACTCCACCATATGTGGATCTTCTATCATCAACATTTCCTACCCAATAAGTATCTAAATATCCAAATAAGTCAATACTTTATGAACTATCATACCAAGTTTGGAAAAAAAATTGTCTTTGATATATCTGAGAATTATTTTTCCATATATTAAAATTTTTTCTTTTAGAGAACTCTAAAATACTTCACATAAGGTAACTATATAAACAATGTCGAGTCTTGAGGTAGTTAAATATAAAAAATTCCATTCAGGTTCAGAAACTCTTTAGAGTCAAATTACTTACCTTAACCATCTTTTTTCAACTTGGTTCCCTCTAAAATTGATGTGTAAATAGGTTTATAATTTTCTATTCTAAACTTATTAAGAAGTTCCTTAGCATAATTTTCTTGGGAAAGAAAATTTTGTTTCATTGTTTGTGAGATTTGTAACCCAAAATATATTTCATTTCACTCAACATGGAAATCTCAAACAAAATTTTCATCTATTTATAAAATCTTTCATAAGTCCTTTCATCATTCTGAGTAAAGATAATTTCATCAACATAAACAATTATAATGAAGGAAAAATATTAACTTTCTTTGACATACAAATTTTTATCAACTCTTCCTTTATAAAAGCACATCTTTCTTAAGCAGGTGTTTAATTTTGAATATCATTCCCTCAAATCTTGTTTTAAACCATACAAGTATTTCTTCAACTTTCACATATAATTTTATCTATCCCAACAACAAATTAATGTGGTTGTTTAATGTAAACTTCCTCATAAAGATCACCATTCAAAAAATTTAATTTTACATCCATCTGAAAAATTTTGTAACTTTGTTGTGTAGAAATATCAAGAAAAATTATAATAGTTTCTAACATTTCCACCAGAGAAAAAGTCTCATCAAAATCATTGCCTTCAATCTATGAGTAGCGTTTTCATACTAATATTTCTTTATTTATTATCACTTCACCATATTCATTCAACTTGTTCTATAAAACCCATTCTATACCAATAAATTTTTTGTCAATTGGTTTTGGTATGATTTCCCATGTATCATTATTTTCTATCTGATCTAGCTCTTTATTCATTTCATGAACCCATTATAGATACTCAAAATATTCGTTCATATCTTTCAAATCAACTTTTGAATATAAGAAAGTATGTGTAACAACTTTTGATGTTCTTATTTTTTGAACCTTTTTATGTTGATTGTCAATAATGTTTTGAGATTCCACTTGCTTTCTCGGCATGGGATGAGATTTTTGAGATTCTTCCTCATCAATTGAAATTGCTGAGTTTGATTCTTCTTTTTGAGTAGGATTAACATTATCTATATCCTTATCATAATTTCCATCATCCATTCTTTCTTCCTATTTTCTTTCTTATCTATATGATTATGTTTATATTCCTTATACTTTTTAATAACTTTCACATAAATAGAGTCAACTAATCTTCTTGAATATTTGTTGAAACATATGTTTCTTCTTAATTCTAGATCATAACTATGAAAAATTCCATCTCCATCTCTCTGCTCAAACTTTCCAATATTTCCACATTTCTTATTTATGATGCATGGACTCCAAAAAAATATTAAGTGTTTCAAACTTGAATTTTTGTCATAAAACATTTCATATGGAGTCATATATGAACATGTCATCTAGAAACATATATTTTTGATATAAATAGATGAGATCATGGCTTGCCTACAAAAGTAATGAGAGAGACCATATTCAAGTAACATAGTTCTTCCCATTTCAACCAGAATTCTATTTTTCCTTCTAGGAACACCATTTTGTTGAGGATTGTATGGTTTATGGAACTCATGATGAATTCTATGATTATCAAGATAACATTCAAAGTATTTATTTTTTTTATTCACTACCATTTTTAATTCACAACTTCTATACTGAATACTCACATTCCTTCTCAGTTTTCCTTCTGAAACTTTAAAAAAACTTCAGAGCTTCTAACTTGTGTTTCAAATACATAAAAAAAGTAATATGAGTAAATTAAATAATTAATGTAATTAAGTACTTATCTACATGAGTTTATTATTTTATAATCGGCCCATATATATCATAATGAATAAGTTCTAAGGGTCATTTTGAACAAATGTCAACTTTCTTATGCACAGAGTTTGTTATCTTTCCCTTAGAAAAAATATTGCAACAAAAATATCTTCTTCTTGACATATCATAAATACCCTGGACACTATCTTTATTTGATAACTTTCTCATGTTTCTCTGATACATGTGACCCAACCTTTTATTCCACAATTGATTTTCTTCCTCTATTCCCAAGTAATAAGAGTTTTGATCCTCACCAACTTGGAATAAGTTTCATTTTTTCCATTGGCCTTTTGTAACTATCTTTTCTTCTTCCTCACGTTTCACAAAAAAAACCCATATTTTCTGAAAATAACTCTGTTACCTTCATCAATAATATTTGAAACACACTATAACAAAATCTCAATTTAGTAGCGTTTTTTATATAGCGGCAGTTTAAACCACTACTACATGCTTCAGTGGCGGTTTCAAAAAATCACAGCTAAAATTGGTGTTGGAATTCAACACGTAGAGGTTCCTTATATTTAGCAAAGACTTATGAAAATTGTTAAAAAATTAGTATTTCTTGGTGGTTTTTTTAGTTTTATTGGCGGTTCTTCCTATAAAAAAATAATGGAAATCTAGTAGCATTTTAAAACCGATGCTACATTCTAAAGTTTTTACCAAAAAACTCACCACTAAAATGGATAAAATCACTGCTAAATAAAAAAAATTCATATTTAGCAGTGGTTTTAACCACTTCCCCAAAAAAATACCAAAATATAGTAATGGTTTAAACCATTGCAAAAAAATATATATCTAGAAGTTGTTTAAACTGCTGATAAATCCTGAATTACAAAAAAACAAGATACAGATTCTATAGCCCCAGAACTTTCAGCAAGAAAAAAACAAGAATAAAAATGAAAATTTGAATATATCATCAAATATATCATCATCTTGGATGATTAATACAAAGAAAACCAATCAATCCCTTCAATGTTTTGAAATATGATTACAATCAACCATTCCCAAACAAATCATTTTCAAGTAATTATTTAAATTATTACAAAACACATTTTCAATGAAATCATAAATTCAATAGATTTAAAACCAGCTATAAAGAATCAACCTAATTTCATTAAAATAAGGCTTCACATGTTAAAACTAAATCCACCAAAATTACAAACAAGATAAATTAATTTAATAATAAAGAAATAATTCTCAATATGAAACCATCCATCATGAATATCATTTTCATCAAAAGGGGAATTTATGATTCAAACCCAATAAGAAATGATGAGCCAAATTTTAGATTGAATTAACAATAATTCATGTAGCATGTGAACCAAAATAAGAATAAATGGAATATAAACAACTAAATGGAATATCCAGGATAAAATCATAATGAATATGAGATGATTTAACTTTCACAGGTCTCCCTACCCTTAAAAATCTCACCAAAATAGTTGAATATTAATTGAAAATGTTCCAATAATACATCTCTACAACCCAAATAAGATATGATGATCACTCTCCATAAATAACCATCTATGATAAAAATTTGAATCCTCAAAGGGAAGATACACCCAGAACAACTTGAAGCTACCAAAAGAGAAGTCACACTAAATATCTAAAAATGATCTAAAATTCTACAAGCGAGGATTTAAACTAACTTGGATTTATACAACGGGTAAATAATTTATGAAATCCAAGAACTTCCAACACTGATCCCACCCCTTGATGATATCATGAAAAACAACATTGATGCCTCTATGTTCCTAGTCTGACAAGAATCCACATCATCTGAGTTACCTGATTACATCCCCACAACCTATCCAATTCCAACAAGACAAATCTCAAAAAATTAGTTCCATGCACAAATAGAGCACAAAAATATCCCATAAGGGAGATCACCCAAGACATCAAGATTAATCTCTAACTAAGAAGGTAAAAACAAGAGGATAATAATCGAATAGTGGGTCTGATAGATAGGGGTTATCTTATATGTTATAGGCTTGAGATATAATTGTATGGATAAGTGATACAGGACCTTAGTTTGGTGATAGATAACATAGAAAAATCCTTGGTTAGTAGGAATGGGTTGTGATGTGATATTTGGAAAATGGTATAGACTTTCCTATAATGACTGGGGTTAGATAGAGATTACAGTCTTGGAGAAAACCATGGGGTTTTGTGTCATGACTTGACCTATAGGGGCCCTACTTGGGACACCAGTATGTTGAGGGTGACACTACATGTTCACCCCCAATAAGTGAAGGTCAAGCGATAAGAACAGAGTAAGAATATAACTGAATTTAAAGGACTTATCCTATTTTATGTGAACACACACACACACTCAACTTCATGAAATAGTGCATAGGTATAATAAAATAAAACCTCTTGGTGTAAAAAAATTCATGTAGTAACCTCTAGGAAATACATTATAATGGGATAGATAAATATCCAGGAAAGGAAAAGGGTAAAATACAAGCATAACCAAGAATAAAGAAAGTAGGTCTCAATATAGAAACAACTAAAAGAGAAAAGATGATGAGTTATAAACTCAATATCCCTAAGTCTAACCACCAAACATGGTCAGTGCCTCCACTTACTTCTATGTTCCATAGATACTTGGTCCACTAAGGACACCACCAATCTGCCAATTTTCTATATAAGAAAAAAAATCATGCATGGAAAGCCCATGCAGGTTTAAGTATAAACATACTTAGTAAGGAACCATGAAAATCAAGTGGAAAATATTAGAATATAATATTCATATCAACCTATATGTAAAATAGAGACAAGAAACTAAACATCATATATTATCATAAATAAATTTCAATCTCCATAGCCATTTGAAACACAACATATAGATACATGGTTATAAACCACATAAATAGGTCACCCATTGTCCTGAACCCATCTAAAATATAAGAAAAAGATAAAAACATATACACATTTTACATACTAATACATAAAAAAACATCTCCACTAATCATTTCCTAATGATGAACTCTGCTCGTCACCCTCTCCCTATCCATCTCTAATTCCTGCTATCGGCACCTATAAGATGATTATATTGAAAATTAAACAATGTGGTATATTTATATTTAAACTTAAAATTAATAAAATTTTGTGAACTAAATGATTTGTAAGTTGTGTGATTTACCTGGTCACCACCAGTCATCACTGAAAAATCCCTAGGGACTGATCTGGTTATCTTCTGATATAAATCAAGAAATACATTCTTCAAATTAGATATCTCATCCCCCTATTAATAATTTGTGTTTTGAAATCAAAATCTCTCTGAGAATTTTGGGGTAGGGATTTACTATAACCAGGAGTATATTCACTTGAAATCCCCTTTTTCATGCCAAAAACCTCAGATGGTAATGGTCCCAAACCCATCCCATGAACTCGACCAGGATGCTCCTTCCCAAGGACTTTACCAACTGGTTCATTGTAACAACCCAATGTTTTATCAATGTAAATTTCCTTCTTATACTTATGTCATATAATCACATGGAATCACAACACAATGAACTACTAAGTACTAAGGGGACTTTAAACATAATATTATCACTTTTGTGATTTGAATTTAGAAAATCTGACATACATGGTTGCGATTAATAAGATGTTTGGAGTCTGATGGAACAAACCTAATTTTTTTTGAATAGTTACCTACCCTTATGAATAGTAACCTACCCTTAAGAATTGTAATATAACCCTTATAAATAGTAAATATTCCAAATAATATTAACCTATCCCATGAATGTATAAATAAAATTTAGGCATCATATAAGTGATAATATTACCATAGAAAAAGTATTGGTATTTTTGTAAGTCATAAATAATTAATTACAATAAATTATTTAATTTAAAAGAATATTTATTTTCCTAAAAGGTATTTATAAATTTACAATTTTATGTCTTTTGGTTTTAAGATAATTTTATAAGACCTTATGTAATTATTGAAAGTATTATAAAACCAGGCACAGTTTTAAAATCTATATTTTTCAAGTAAATTGTGATTTTAATTAAAAAATAAATTAACCATATTTATAAAATTATTTTTTATAAATGGATTTCATTTTTGGATTCTACATGTTGAAAAATTTCAAGGGTGAATTTTTGAGATTTTTCTAAAATACTTGAATTTTGATGAAAAGTGAAATGCGGAAATTTATGGTATATATACATTATAAGCTAAATGGACTATTAATAGCTTCATGTTTGATGTAAGAAACATTATTTAGAATTCATATTCACTTATTACTATTTTTGGTCATGGAATCATCACTATTTCTTGTCTTATGGAAAAATAATAAACTAATGGTTAAAATATTGAGAAAACCCCCCTCCCCTCCACTATAAAAACCACCTACACTCCCCTCTTCTCTTCACTCCTCTAAAGCCTTATGCCTTACCTAAATTCAATCCAAATACATTCCCAATATCATCCCCCACATCCATAATCCCATGATCTCATAAAAAGACCTAATCCTCTCCCCTTAAGAGGCTCTCAAGGAAGATTGAATCAAGAGGTAAATTCCTCTTTTCTTTTCTTTCATTTTCTTTTCACATTCCTTTATTCTCTTTCCTTTACTAACCTCTCCTAATCCAAATGGTGTGACAACTATCATACCATAAAAATAATTTAATTTTTTTATGATAATGGTATAAATCATTATCATATCTCTTTTCCCCTCCTTTTATACGAAATAAATGAAAACATCATCTGAGATGTGTTAATTTATCACATACAAGGATGATGGGTTATCAATTTCTATTACAATCTTCAATTCGGGTCATGAAACAATTTTTGTGGTTGAAATAGACTATTAAAATTTTATTTTATTTTATGTGATTTTCTATAATCTTTTTGCACACATTATGTAAAATAATAATACAAAACAAGTTAATTGTGAGAAAAATCGCGAAATTAATCCAAGTGTTTATCATTAATGTTTTATTTAGTGATTCACTTTCACTCCAAATAAAAAAATGAATTTTATAACAATGTAATCTTCTGTATGTTCACTAATTTCATATTACTTCAATTCTGGACGACCATTTTCATCCTACATGTTTATCTGAATATGAATATATGTGAACTGATCATTAAAACCAAGGAAGAAAATACTCCCAAACAATGAAATTAAACTTATTAACTCATCAAAAAGGACATGAATGAACTTAATAAGGTTATAATATATCAATAACATGTAGTTTGGGTTTTTTAATTATTAATTAATTAACCTAATTATATTATTCCATTCATTAAGATCAAGCGAAGAACATCATCGGGCTTAAGGTAAGGTATCCTCTCTTTCACACATTTATTCAATAATATCCTCTATGTTATTTCCTTTTATGCATAATTCCTAATGTTGGGGTATGATTTTTAACCTTCCCCGTACTTACCTCATGATGTATAAAATATGAGAAACCCCTTTTCTCTCTCATTAATTCCTCCTAAGTACACCTGATACCATGCCGATATTCCGTAAGGGATTCTACCTGAACCACCTTTATTCCTTCAGGTTGATCTATCTTTCTTTCTACCCAAATGAAGTTATCTATTCCATTTATGTACATATTATAAATTTTGTGTATACTCTCAAAACTCATGTATTAATATCCATTCATCGTTATCTTTCAGGGATATACATGTTTTTAACTAATTCCCTCCTCAATACTTCCTGATAAGAAAACATGTTTTAAGGGAACTTCCTGAATCCATACCCAATTTCAATTGAACTCTAACATATGTTTTAAGACACCACTATTTTTATAAAACTATTTTTTTTATTAGTAAAACATTCTTGTATCACTTCTAGTTTTTTACAAAAAATTATTCCGTTTTTCTATTTTAAATGCTTTTTAGTGTTTTCTTTAAAATCGCACTAAAATGTTTTAATGCTAAAAATTATTAAATAATCTTTTCACATGTTTTCACTTCTTTTTGAAATAAATTACCATGATATATTCCTATTTTTCCTTATGAATTTCTATGTATGTTATAATTTTTTTCTTTCATGGACACTTTTATGATATGCCCATTCATAATGCTTTATGACATGATTATGATGTCCATTTCTTTCCATGGGTGACCTTATGTTTATGATTGTTTATGTATTATTATCTATGTGGAAAGAATATTCATGAACATGTTAATATGGGTGAACCTAGATATTTCTCCAATTCATTGGTTAAATTTTAGTCTCATGATATGTTATGTTCAATGGTCTTGGTTGTTAGCCTTGACTTGTGCTACCCGGTGCAACAGTCTTGGTTGTTAACCTTGACTTGTGATCCTCTATTTGAAACAATACTTGACTCGTGCTAAATTCTTGATTTATGTTTCTACCACCTTACTATGAATTCATGTTTATATGATCCCATGTTTATGTGTTATTATTCCATGTGTTCCATGCCTTTTATTTTCATGATGCCATGCCTCCTAACCCATGTGTTAAAATTTTATTACTATTCTTTTTACCTTAGTGGTATTTTAGATCATACCTTAGTTCATGTGATCCCCAGGGTACCCTTTGAATATGTAAGGGCTCAAAGGAAGTTATAATCTCTTTATGAACATTAAATAAAGAATTTTTTTATTCCCGTGTTTTTAATTTTATGTACCTAGTCTTCAAATACACTATACTTCATGATCCTTTGATTGTTGTCTATTGTATAATTATTCTTAAAATCATGTATTGTTATGTTTAAAAGTATAGGGTCACTATAGTTGGTATCAAAGCATGGTCTAGTTATTTTTGAAGATTGATAATAGAGAACTTTAGTAAGAACCTTAAGGATGAGACTAAGTATAAGATAACACCCCTAAATTTTGGTAATTATAGAGTAAGTGGTTTTTTGAGAAAATAAATCCATGTCTGGATACAAATAGGTAGAGGTGGATCTGTCACATATCTATCTAGGGGTAAAACCCAAAAATACCGCTTTGATCTAGACTTGAATGGGAACTAGTGCACGAAAATGGGTCTTACTGCACTCTTAGTTTGACACTCCCTGAGGATATGCTTTGGTAAATTCATGAGCTTGGTAAAAACCATTATTAAGGGAATGAAAAAATATCCCATAAGAATATAAGTTAAGAAATAGATCGAGGATAACATAGATTGAAACCTAGGGAATCTCAAATTAAAATATACTTATCCTTTTCAAGTTTATCATGTTATGTTCAAAGTTTCATTTTTATGATCAACAAATATATATTAAATCCCTATAATTGTATGTTATTTTTCTTAGTTAATGGTATGAAATATAAGAACATGTACCAGTAATCAATATGATATGGAATATAAATATTTCCCTAAAGATATTCCTGATATAATGGGAACGGGTTCTCAAAACATCATGACTGTATATGCTCAGCTAGATCAAGTTATGAATAATAACTTGAATTATGTGGAACACCCTCCTCCTCCAAGGAAAGAGAATGTTGTCATTGAATCCATCATTCAAAAAAGGCCGCCCATGTTTATTGGATCTTCTAATTCCATCCTTGCGGAATAGTGGATTAACTCCATTGAAAATATATTATTTTTCCTCTAATTCTTAGAAGAAGAGAAATTTATACTGGAGGTATATCATTTTGATGGGGATGCTGATCAGTTGTGGACACTGATCAAGAATATGAAGACCCAGGAGGAAATTGATTCCATGGATTTGGAGAAATTCAAGAGAATGTTTTTCAGTAAATATTTTCCCTGAACCCTCCATCTCAAGATGGAAAGAGAGTTCCTCAGACACAAGCAGAAGGAAGATGGTTTAATCAGGATGTATGAACCAAAATTTACAAGTCTTGAAAGGTATGCCTCTAGCTTGTTCGTGAACACTAAAATCAAGGTGGATCACTTCTTTAGCTAACTGAATCTGTGTCTACAAGAATCATTGGCAATTCGAGACTTCAACAGTGATGAGTATATTTTTCATAGTTCCCTTAAGGTTGAAATGGATATCAGAGACTCTCAGTGGTATCATGGGCCTAGAGAAAAAAATAGGAAAATGGAATCTATTTTTGTAGGTTCCTCAAATAAATTCCATGATGGAAAGAAGCCTGATTATCCCATGTGTAAAAATTTTGGGAATAAGCATCCTAATAAATGTCTAAAGGGAACTAGGAATTGTTTAAAATGTGGAAAGTTGGGACATCTATCTAAGAACTGCCAAAGAGGTTTGAAAAATCCCACTAATGTGGAAGAAAAAAGGAAGGTTTATATCAACACTCAACCTCTAGGGTAGTGTTACAACTGCAAGGAGCATGGGCATTATGATAACAATTTCCATAAGCCAAGGGTTATCGGAGGAAATCAACAATAACCTCCAAGGCAACAATGAAGGGATTATATTATCACTACTATAGAGGTAGAGCCGGACAATAATTTGGTGATAGGTATGATATTTATTCATTCAACGATAGTGAACATACTATTTGATTCTGGTTCTACACATTCTTTCATATCTTACAAGTTTAGTAGAACTATTCAAACACCACCTCAAAATTTGGAGGATAATTTATTTGTGAGAATAGAAAATGGAGCATTATTGCATCCATGGTTTATAATTCCTCCCTAGTTAACATTTGTGAACTTAACCTCCCAAAAAATTCTCATCATACTTCCATTAGTGGAGTTCGATGCTATCTTGGTCATGGATTGTCTATCTTTATACAAATCCAACATCAACTATCTAGAAAGGTAGATCACTCTTTACATATCTAAGAATCCTCCAATTATTTACAATTGTAAGGAGGAAGATGAATCTTCTTTAGAATCATTGTCTCATGTGTGGATATTAATTCCTTATGAGCAAGCTTATCTAGCTCAAATGATTGATACAAAGGAGAGAATCATACTTGAAGACATGCCCATCATGAGGGATTACATTGATGTATTCCATAAATATTTATCTGGTCTTCCTCTTAATTGATAGGTTGATATCTCTATTGAATTTATTCTTGGATCTCTACCTATGTCAAATACACCTTATAGAATATCCACTTTAGAGCTGGAGGAGCTGAAGAAGTAGTTACAAGAGAATCTGAAGAAGGGCTTTATATGACCGAGTGCTTCACCATGGGGTGCGCCAGACCTCTTCTTCAAGAAGAAGGAAGGATAAATGCGCCTCTTCATTGATTATCATGAGCTCAATAAAATCATGATAAAGAAAAAGTATCCCCTTTCGTGGATATATGACTTGTTCGATCAGCTTCGTGGGGCCAGTTATTTCTCTAAGGTGGACCTTCGGTTAGGATATCACCAATTAAAGGTAAGGAAGGAACATATTCCCAAGACAACCTTTCAAGAAAGGTATAGACACTATGAGTTCATAGTGACACCCTTCAGACTCACTAATTCTCTAGTAATTTTCATGGATTTAATGAATAAAGTCTTTAGATATTACCGCAAAAAATTGTGGTAGTCTTTATCAATGATATTCTAATATACTCCAAGAGCAAGGAGGAAAATGAGGATCATTTGAATACTGTGTGAAATACTATAAAAAGGGGTAATTTGTATGAAAAGTACAATAAATGTGAGTTTTTGAGGGATGAAGTATCATTCTTGGGGCATGTTATCACTATTAAAGGGATATCTGTGGACCCTTCTAAGACAAAGGCAATTGAAGAGTGGCCCAGGACAACATCTATAATGGATATCTGCAACTTTTGGATTTAGATGGGTATTATCGACGATTTGGGAAGAACTTTTCATGATTTTCAAACCCAATGACCAAGATGACACGGAAGGGAGTAATGTTTTTCTGGAATCAGGAATGTGAAGACTGTTTTAAGGATTTGAAAAAGAGGTTAATCATTGTGCCAATACTCACACTCCTAACAAGTGGAGAACTCTTTGTGGTGTATAGTGATGATTAAATTAAATGAATATGCTATGTGCTAATGAAAAATGATAAAGTGATAGCCTAGACCTAAAGGCATCTAAAAATCCATGGAAAAACTATCCTATGCATGATCTAGAGTTGGCGGCTATGATCTTTGCGTTAAAAATCTAGCGGTATTATCTCTATGGGGAGAAGTGTGAGATATATACTGATCAAAAGAGTCTCAGATATATATTCACACAAAAAGATCTTAATATACACCATAGAATATGGATAGATATCATTAAGTATTATTATTTCTCAATCCACTATCATCCCGATAAAGAAAATAAGGTAGCGGATGCACTAAGTAGAAAGGATCCTGCATCTTTATCAATGATGAGAATTGAACAGGATCCAATCTTCTTATATTTGTAGAGGATGAACATGGGAATAATTAAGGGAGGAAAATCATCAATCCTTTCTCAAATGATTTCTCAACCATCCATTATAGAGAAAATAAAGTATTCTTAAAGAAAATATGTGGAAATTTAGAAAAGGGTGGAAGCTATTAAAAATGGGAAATCCTATGAGTTCAGGATTAATGAGGAAGGAGTTGTAAGATTTGGGTCCCAATTTTGTGTACTATCTAACCCATATATAAAGAATTATCTTTTTAATGATGCAATAGATCAACCTTCTCTATTCACCCAGGGAGTACAAAGATGTATCAAGATCTCTGAGAGAACTTTTGGTGGGACAATATGAAGAAGGAGATTGCTGAGTATAAATTAAAGTGTCTGGTATGTCAAAAAGTGAAGGATGAAAGATAGAAGTCTAAGTTTATGATGAAACCACTACCGATACCAACATGGAAGTGGGATAACATAACCATGGAATTTGTTGCTGGAATTCTAAGGACATCGAGAGGAAACAATGTTATATGGGTCATTGTGGATCATCTTACAAAGACAGCTCACTTTATCACGATTTGAGAGGACATCTCATTGTATAAAATTGCATGGATATATATCATATAAGTGTTAATTCTATATGTAGTTCCACTATCTATTGTATTCTATGGAGATCTGAGATTCACCTCGAAGTTTTGGAAAAGTCTCCAAAATTCTCTAAGCACTTAACTGAACTTTAGTACGGCCTATCATCCTCAAACTGATGGCCAATCTAAACGAACTATTTATACAATAAAATATATATTGAGAGCATGTTATATGGACTTAAAAGGAGTATTGGACCAAAATATTCCACTAGTAGAATTCTCTTATAACAATAGTTTTCACTCGAGCATCTGAATGGCACAATACAAATCCCTTTATGGGAAAAGGTGCAGAACGTCGGCATGTTGGGAAGGAGTTAGTGAGCGTAAACTGTTAGGACCTAAAATGGTTGATGAAATGGTGAAGAAGGTGAAAACCATTCAGTAGAACATCAAGGTAGCCCAAATTTAAAAAAAAGAGTTATGTAGACAAATATCGATGAGACCTTGAGTTCAAAGTTGGAGACATGGTATTTCAATGCATATCTCCATGGAAGAAGGTCATGAGGTTTGGGAAGTAAGGAAAGTTAAGTCCAAAGTACATCATCCCCTTTGATATTCTTGATCATGTCGGGGATTTGGACTATCGACTAGCACTTCCACCTACCATGTCCAAAGTACATGATGTCTTTCAGGTATCCCTCTTAAGGAAGTACATACCAGACCCTTCACATGTACTCTCCTCAGAGGTGGTACAGTTTGAGAACGATCTTTCTTATGATAAGCAGCTAGTGAAGATCTTGGATCATAGAGATAGATTTCTACATAAAAATATTACTCACTTGGTCAAAGTATTGTGGAGGAACCATAAGTATGAAGAGGCAACATGGGAACTGGAGGAGGCAATGAAGGAAAAGTACCCGCACCTGTTTATGGCTTAGAATGTAAAATGAAATTTCGAGGGAGAAATTTCTTAAGGGAGAATAATGTAATGACCCAATGATTTATCAATGGAAATTCCCTTCTTATAATTATGTCATATAATCACATCAAATCACAACACAATGAACTATTAAGTACTATGTGACCTTTAAACATAATATTATCACTTCTGTGATTTGAATTTTGAAAACCTAACATACAGAGTTGTGATCAGTAAGATGTTTGGAGTCTGATGGAACAAACCTAATTTTTGGTGAATAGTAACCTACTCTTATGAATAGTATCCTACCCTTATGAATAGTAATATGACCCTTATGAATATTAAATCGTCCAAAAAATAGTAACCTTACCCATGAATGTATAAATAAAATTTAGGCATCTTATAAGTGATAATATGACCAAAGTAAAAGTATTGGTATTTTTGTAAGTAATAAATAATTAATTACAATTAATTAATTAATTAAAAATAAAATTTATTTTCCTAAAAGGTGTTCATAAAGTAAAAATTTTATTTCTTCTGGTTTTAAGATAATTTTTTAAGTCCTTATGTAATTTTTGAAACCATTATAAAATCAGTCATAGTTTTAAAATCTGTATTTTTTCAAGTAAATTATGATTTTAATTAAAAAATAAATTAATCATACATAGAAAATTATTTTTGAAAAATGGATTTCATTTTTTGATTCTACACATTGAAAAATGGTTAGGGTGAATTTTTGGGATTTTTCTAAAATACATGATTTTTTATGAATAGTGAAATACAGTAATTTACCATATATATACATTATAAGATAAATGGACTATTCCTAACATCGTGGTTGTTGTAAGAAACCATAGTTCGAATTAAAATGAAATTATTACTATTTTTGGTCATAAAATCATCACAATTTCTTATCTTATTGAAAAATAATAAACTAATGATTAAAATATTGAGAAAACCCTCCTCCCCTCCTGTATAAAAACCACCTACACTCCCCTATTCTATTAACTCCTATAAAGCCTTGTTACTTCACTAAATTTTGCCCAAATATCTCCCCAATATCCTCCCCCGTGTCTAGGAGACCTTTATCTCCTCAAAAGACCAAATCTTATCCCCTTAAGAGGCTCTCAAGGAAGAGTGAATGAAGAGGTAAATTTCTCTTTTCTTTTCTTTCATTTTATTTTTATGTTCATTTGTTCTATTTTATTTCCTAACCAATCCTCATCAAAATGATATGAAAAATCCAATAACATAAATGTACTATAATTTTTTTATTCTAATGGTATAATTCATTATCATATCTCATTTCCCCTCCTTTTATACGAAATAAATGAAAAAATTGTTCGAGATGTGTTAATTTATCACATTCGAGGATGACGGGTTATCAATTTATATTACCATATTCAATTATGGTAATGAAACCATTTTTATGGTTGAACTAGACTATTAAACATTTATTTTATCTTATGTGATGTTCTGTAATCCTTTTACACACATGATGTAAAATAATAATACAAAACAAGTTAATTGTAAGTAAAATCACCAAATTAATCCAAGAGTTTATCATTAATGTTTTATATAATGATTCACATTCACTCCAAATAACCAAATGAATTTTATAAAGATTTAATCTTATGTATTTTCACTAATTTCATGTAACTTCAATTCTGGACAACCATTTTCATCCTACATGTTTATCCGAACATGAATATAAGTGAACCGATCATTAAAAGCAAGGAAGAAAACGCTCCCAAACAATGAAATTGAACCTATTAACTCGTCAAAAAGGACATGAATGAACATAATAAGGTTATAATAAATCAATAACATGTAGTGGAGGTTATGAAATTATTAATTAATATACCTAATTTTATTATTTAGGTCATTAAGATCAAGTGAAGAACACCATCGGTCTTAAGGTAAGGGATCCTCTCTTTATCACATTTATTCAAGAATATCTTATATGTTATATCCTTTTATACATAATTACTAATGTTGGGGTATAATTTATCACCTTCCACATACTTCAATCATGATTTATAAAAGATTATAAACCCCATTTCTCTCTCATTAATCCCTCCTAAGTATACTTGATATTATGCTGATATTCCATAAGGGATTCTACCCAAACCTCCTTTATTCCTTTGGGTTTCTCTATCTTTATTTCTACCCAAATAAAGTTATATATTTTGTTTATGTAAGTATTATAAATTCTATGTATACTATCTAAACTCATGTATCAATATCCATTCATCATTATATTTTGGGGATATACATTTTTTTAAATGATTCCCTCCTCAATACTTCCTGATAAGAAAACATGTTTTAAGGGAACTTACCAAATATGTACCCAATTTCAAGTGATCTATACCATATGTTTTAATCCACCATTGTTTTTATAAAAACAGTTTTTTTTATGAAAACCTTATTGGATCAATTCTGTTTTTGTACAAAATATTATTCCCCTTTTCTATTTTAAATGCTTGTTAGTGTTTTCCTTAGAACCACACTAAAATGTTTTAATGCTAAAAATTATTAAATACACTTTTCACATATTTTTACTTCTATTTGAAATAAATTACCATGATATATTCCTATTTTACCATATAAATTTTTATGTATGTTCTAATTCCTTTCTTTCATGTACACTTTTATGATGCACCCGTTAATTATACTTTATGACATGATTATGATACCCATTTATTTTCATGGGTTCCCATATGTTTATGATTGTTTATGTATAATTATATCTGTGGAAATAATATTCATGAACACATTAATATGGGTGCACCCAGATAGCGCTCCAATGCATTGGGTAATGTTTAGTCTCATGAGACATTATGTGCAACGGTCTTGGCGGTTAGCATTGACTCGTGCTACCATGTGCAACAGTCTTGGTGGTTAACCTTGACTTTTTCTCCTCTATGTGATACAAGACTTGACTCATGCTGAAATCATGATTTATGTTTATTTCATATTACAATGAATTCATGTTTATATAATCCCATGTTTATGTGTTATGATTCCATGTGTTTCATGCCTTTTATTTTCCTTATGTTGTGGCTTCTAACCCATGTGTTAAAGTTTTAGTACTATTATTTTTCCCTTACTGGGATTTTAGCTCATCCCTTCATTCATGTGATCCCCAAGGTACCGTTTACCGATGTAAGGGGTCTAAGGAAGTTATTATCTCTTTATGAAGATAAAATAAAGAAGTGTTTTTTTAGTCCTATGTTTTTAATTTTATGTACCTAGTCTTCAAAGACACTATACTTCACAATCCTTGGATTTTTTTCTGATGTATAATTATGCTTAAAATCATGTAATGTTCTATGTAAAAGGCTAGGGTCGCTATAGTCATCCTGGGATACTGAGTAGGACTATGTGGGATTGGAAACCCATAGTTCTTTAATTTTTACCTATAAATCAAATATCAGTCATATTAGAAGAAATATATATTAACATAGTGACAATTGATAATAAGTTATTATAATGAAAAATTAATTCATACCCCCAACTTCTTTGGTAGGCTCATTAAAAAAACTCCCATCTTATTTTTGATGAACATCCAACCACACTTTTGTTCAAGATTCTTGGTGTCCTAAACTCTATGTCTTCATTAAACAAAGATAAATAAAAAATATAATATAATAAATAGACAATATTTTCTAATAAATATTTAAACTAATGAAAATATTACCAGAATCGATCGGCTTCTATGAAAATTGTTTGACCCCATAGTGTGAGGGGTGATTTTCTTTGACTGACTTGATGATTTCTTCCTTGAAAGATCCTGAAATAAATAAAATGTAATTTAATGATAATGTATGTAATATCATATGATTTCCATATACATGTATAAATGTAAAATTATATTAATATAATAATATATATTTAAGTACCATGTGCTTCTCATCATGATGCCTATAAATAAAAACTTTCCATATCTCTCTCGGTTCCTCATTGGGTACCTTATCATACACTTTATGGATGTTCAATGAAGTATCTTTGACTTCGCTCCATAATCTCCATTTAAAATCTTTCCATTTCTTACCCAAATTTTTCAATTTCCACTTTCGTTCTAGAAAATCAGCAATGGTAAAGTGGAAAAACATCTATACACAGAGATTAATTTTGAAAATATTAGAATTTAATAATATAATGACATTAAATTACTCCATAATGTACTAAAATTACCTTCATTTGGGAATCAAAAACTTCATGCTTCCAAGATAAAGGAATATACCTCTAATCATCAAATGCAATGGGAAGGGTAACCGACTCCACTGCCATTTGGCCTAGAATCTGGCCAAGTAATCTCACAGCGTCATCTGTAGGGACCCCATATGAATCAAATGAGAAGACTATCTTTAGTCCTATCAGATTCCATATATCTGAAGTTTTCATACTTTTCTCCATAGTAAAATGGTTTCCATATTTTATGAAAAAATAGTTAGTAGTATAAAAAGTGAAATAAATTTATTCATATTAAAATTTGTTGCTATAATAGTCACCCTCCAATATCCCTATGAATAACTATGAGTGGCGCCCCGCTCCCTCACTGTTGAGACTGCTGAATGGGAAGGCATCGACTGAGCTGCTGATGGGATGTTGACGGAGGGTGTGAGAGACATTGTAGGGGGAAATCGGATGGTATCTCAGATGTTGTAGGGAGGGAAACATATGGATCACCATCTGTTGGTGTGGTTTATGGAATGTCAACTGAGAGTTGACTAGCATCAGTATAATGCTTCCTCATTGGAATTCTTGTCATTTAATCAAATAAAATTAATTTCAGATCATATATTTTAAAAAATTCATGCAAAAAATAAAAAAAAATGATAACATATTCCCAGTAATAACAAAAAAAATATACATAACAATAATAATTAATGACTGCACAAATGACATAAGTAGTTGATAAATGAATGGATAACTGCACATACAATCATTTTATTTTTCAATCATGTTGGTTTCTTGCTTCATCATTACTTCGTCTACTTCATCCACCCTTACAAGACAAATATTTTCAATATCATGATGGAAAAATAAATTGTCTTCTTGTTTTTGATGGGATTCAATGTCAGGGGTCAAATCTTCCACTTCATCACCCATATCATACAAGTATCTTTGTTTTACATGAGAAACTACACTCCATCCTTCATCCACGACATCTTTCACATAATATAACATTTATTCTTACAATGATAAGATATACAAATCATGTAGTTCATGGTCACAAACATTCATCAATCGAGAGAATTTCACATAAGTAAATAGCAAGGAATCTCTTTTAACACCCCTAATAATATCTACCCAATTTAATTTGAATAAAACAACTAAAAAATGCTTGTATTAGTTTAATTAGATAGTATCGGTGAACTTTCCATAGTATCCCACTTTAGAGAACATAAATATGTCACTATTATATGTTTTCAAACCATCTTCCTGATCGACTGTATGAAATCTAAATCCATTCACATTGTAAGCATTGAACTTTCTAGCTTGTTTTATAGGACCTCAAGCAAGAAATTTCAAATCTTCTGAAAACTCTGCTCGATTATCAGTATTCATGATTTTAAAAAAGTAATATACATTATTATATTTAAAATATATATGTATCAACCTAATATCTATATTTATTGCAAAATTAATGAACTTACACGTTGTGCAAACCATTATACAAGCTCTTTATTAATAGATTTTGTTATATCCTTCTCATTTCATGTTCGCCCTCTAATTCCTCTCTTTTTGTGTGTCCTAAACTCTTAAATAAATTTATCTTCAATTTCATTATTTAGCATCACATATCTATGTGCCTATAATAATTCCATTTCTGTTAGTGTAACATTTGAGCTCCTCCCAACTGATCAACCAATAGCAGGAAAGATTTTTGATTTCCCATGTATTTCAGATTGATTTGATGTGTCATCAACAAGTCTAACTCAATTTAATCTTGTCTCAATATCATCCATGTATCTAGAACATAAGGTAAGACTCTCCTCTACCAAATATCCTTCAGAAATAGAACCTTCAGGTTGAGATTTATTTTTCACATATGATTTAAAATGCCCAATATATCTATAAAATAAAATAAAAAGCAAAATTATGTATTTAATGAAGTTCCAAGAATTTTTTACTGAAATGAAAAACATATAAATAAAGTACCACTCAATTAGATACGTCCATATATAATGTACGGGGCCTCCTATTTTAGATTACTCAACTAAATGCACTATTAAATGCATCATGACAGTAAAAAACGATGGAGGAAAGATCATTTTCATTGCACAAAGTGCCAATAAAAATCCATCATGAAGTTTTTAAAGCTAAAATAGATGTAGAGTTTTATCACATAGTTGTCTAAAAATTGTGTAGAGTTGGATTACAATAGCAGTAACATTTTTAGGTAATAATGTATGCAATGTCAATGGTATTAATTACAGTAACAAAATATGTGAATCGTGGATTTTCAGTCCATGTAACCTATGATTATTTAAGTTAACACGCCCTGATATGTTACTTGAATAACCATTAGATACCATCACATGTTTTAAAATTTTAAGGAATGTATCTTTATCCCTATTTTTCATTGCAAAAATTGTCGAGGCATACTTTTTATTCCCATCTGGCCAGAGATCATGCTTTATGTTCATTGGTTGCAATTATTTCCAAGCATTGAGATGATCCTTAGACTTTCCATGCTCATTAAGAAATGTAAAGATCAAATTTTAAAAAACATTCTTATCAATATGCATTACATCAAGATTATTCCACAAAAAAATTAAATTCCCAATATGTAAATTTTAAGAATATACTTTTTTTCTTACATTGTTGCGTTCCGATTTCACTTAACGCTGCACTTCGAACTTATTTACCACTATCATTAAAATGATGCACCTTACCAATATTTCAATATTTCCAAGTTGTGCCAATATTTCAAAACCTGTTAACAATTTTAGAGGTGGTATACGATCAATGAAACCATTTAATTTTGACTTGTTCAGCTGAAATTTATGAGATACATCAAGAAATATTCGATGACACAAGAAGAGACATTTTCTATTATGAGGTATCTTTTTGGGCTCAAAATCATAGTTACAAATAGGAAAATCCAAACCCGTATAAGTGTTCCAACTAGCTAAATTCCCAAGTCTAGGGAATTCACTAATGGTCCACATTAGAGTAGCTTTCATTTTGAACATTGTTCTGGAAGATGCATCATATGTATCTACACCATTACTCCATAACTACTTTAATTCTTCAATTAAAGGCTGTAATTATACATCAATATCATTTCCGGGAATTTTTTCCAGGAATAGTCATCAAAATGATAAAATATGTTTGTTGTATACACATCCATGAAGGCATATTGTAAGGGATCAAAACAACTGACCAAATTCTATAACTGGTACTCAAAGTCCCAAATGGGTTGAATCCATCGATATCCAATCCCAATCGACCATTCCTAGGATCAGATGAGAAATCTAGATGTAATGAATCAAATTTATTACATGATTTTGAATCTCTTGGATGTCGAATTAACCCATCATTTTTATTATCTACAAAATGTCACTTCATGTGTTCGACAGTTTTTAATGACATGAATAATCTTTTCAATCGAGTCTTTAAATGAAAGTAACATAAAACCTTTGAAGGTGTGTTCCTTTTATTTCTTCATGGTAGTATGTGGATTCAAACTTCCAACATCACCCATAGACTACCATCTAGAAGAAGAACATTTTTTGTAATCAGGTCTGCTTGAATCCTCTCCCCAATAAAGCATACAATAATTAGGACACAAACTTATTTTTGTATAATTCAGACCAAGATTGTTAACAACTTTTTTATATCATAAAAATACTCAAGGATATTTTCTTTAAGAAACTCATCACGCAATAATTACAATATCATAGACATCACCTTATTTGTAATTCTACATAGGCATTTGATATGATACAACTTGAGCAGAAAAGAGATTTTTTAATATTTCAAACAACCACTATACAACTCTTGATTTCCATTATCAACTAAACCATGAAATTCATTTTTCTTATTAGTGAAGTTTTCTCTTAAATTAGTCTCCGCGGAATCAAGAGTAGGATCCAATGATATGTTATAATCTTGATATGGTTTTCCTATAGTCTCAAAAACATCACTTGTCACTTTTATATTTGCAACACCCACAACTGGTTGTTCTGATATGTTTTGATGTTGATATTGGTGTCTTTAAATTCCTAATGCATCATTTATAAGGTTTTTCATTTCATTTTCCATTGTCGATGAAGTTGGGAGATAATTTTGTGGATTGACATTAGTGATCAACCTTTTTGTAATGCTCAATTCTTCATTCCAAATCCAACACAAATATTGAGCAGGGAATATCTTCAATACCAAGTGTTCATAAATTTTATCTCTCTTAAACCATCTTCTAAATTTACATTTAGGACATGGACATATTATTCTCCCATCAACAGATCAATTAGAAATTTAAAAATATAAAAACTCCTTCAAACCCTAAGTATACTGAGGTGTGTTCCTCGATAATGTGATCCACCTTTTGTACATATATATTGAAATGTGCCTACACGTTATTAAAAAAAATTAAAACACGTAACTATTACTAAATAGGAAAAGTGATTCATATATACTATATTAAAAAAATATGATTATCTTAAATAAGGTTTTCCTATATAAATGCATATGGTAAATAATGAATCATTTTAAAAAGGATAATTGAAATCCATAAAGTCTAGTTGTGAGGAAAATAATGTGTTAAATAGTTATGTTTTTCATTTAAAAACCATTAAGAAACCCAAGAGTAAAAATACATGTTGAAATCCATTATTAATAAAAACTAGTACTTTTCTCGTGTGTTCACATGACACTATAAGTCAATTCTTTCCTTCAAGAATGCAACACAATGAAAGTATAATTTGTTTCAAGTGTGTAGAGAATAAATAAATTATCACATAAATGATAAATTCTAACTCTTGAAGAAAAGAAATTGTTGTTGAAGGAATATACTCAGTGAATATATTGAAAAATAATAATATGGCTTGGGAATTAATATGGTGGTGTTTAGAAATGCATAATATTAATAGATTGTATCCAAATAGTAAAATGACTATGAAACATAAATTATAATTATATAAGCCTGCGTTTTTAATTATCTTCAAAATGAAAAAATGGTGACTACAGTAGGTTGATGATGAGGTGTGATATAAGAGGAGATGAAATAAGTCTATGAGAGTTGATGGATGATGGTGGTCTATATATTTCAACGATAAAAACTTATGATATATATGAAAATAAAAAACCAATGACCACAATGATAGTATTAAAAGAGTATTATACATGTATGAAAACTAAAATTACTTTTAAATTAATTTGAATTTATTTGAAAATGAAAAAATAAAACATGCATAAAAATATTTAATAAGCTAATAAGTAAAATTGATTTTATATGTAACACATACAGATTATGAAAACTAAAAATTACAATACAGTTTGATAATTGTTGGTAGATTATTGAAAAATAGGAAAAACATATATATTATGCAGAAAGTATGTGGTACAGTATGATCAGTATGTATATAGATTGATTAATGAGGGAAATACATATAGATTATGCACAAAGTAAATGACACAAGAGAATTGGCTAGGATCCACCATTATGATATTACCACTGGATATAATAATATCAGTAAAACAATGATAAATGATTCATTGATATACATGGATTCATCAAGTTATTGAAATTTATCTAATACATTAAGATTCATGTATTTCCATGAATTAATTGGGCCATTGTCCGTTATTACATGCCATTCAAAATACAAATCAGGATAGAACATCTCTGGTGGAATTTTTCCTATGAGATCATCCCATGTGGTTTTGATCAAATTTAAAATGGGAATGATATTGAATGAGAGTTCTTTTTAAGTGAATTAAAACCTCGGAAGAGCCTTAAAGAGAAAAAATATAAATTCTTAATTCCAAGAATGATTATGAAAATTAAAATCAAAAGGCAATCACATGGAAGAATTTCAAAAACCAAAATAGAAGAATATAAAATATAAAATTCAAAAGAACATCCTCTGATGTGAAGACAAAAATCTAAAAAAATCAAAATATTTAATAATAATATAGAAATTAAATTGAAACTAAAGAATTAAAATTATATCATAAATGAAATGGAAAGGATCAAAATCCTCGTATTTCAAAAAAAAGTCCTAAAATTTCATAATGTATGAAGATAACATAAAGAGAAAATCAATGAAAATAATATCTAAAAATCCAGAATAGGTAATATTAAAAAGAAAAAAATAGATTTTCAATGAAGATAACATACCATACCTGAAAAATCAGAGCATGTATTAATGTATAAAAAATCCAAATATTATAACAAATCCAAATAGTACCTCGGTGGGAGGGGGTATCGATGGCTCATATCGAGATTGGCGGCGAGGGGCTAGGTCGGGACTAGTGGTGAGGGGCGGTGAGGTGCTAGCTCGGGACTGGAAGAGAGGGGTGGTGAGTAGCTAGGTCAGAACCTGTAGTGAGGGGCCATGAGGGTTTGGGGCTTGGGGGTGAGGGTCGGGACTGGTGGTGAGGGGTGGAGATGGGCAGAGATGGGCGGTGGGGGTCAGGACTGGCGGCGACGGACGATGACTGGTGGCAAGGTTTGGGAATGGTAGGGTTTAAGGGGTTTTGGGGGTCGAGGGGTTGGGGGGGTTGGGGTGTCAGGGTAGAAGTGTCGCATGTAAAAAAAATAAAAGGTTTAGTGGCGGTTTAAAAAACTATCGCTAATGTCTGATTTTGGTGTAGTGACATTTTGAAAATTGTGTTTCATCCCATAAACAAAAAAATATTTCTTGAATGTATTGGTTGATCAAACACCTTTGATTTTGAGAGATTCATCATTTCCAAATGATACTATTCCTTCTTTGAATTTTTTTAAATTTTTCAATAATTTCAAATCTCATGTCATATGAGAAGAACACCCACTATCCAGGATCCAAGGTTGTTCTCCTTTTGTAGCATTGAGAGTGGTTTCTATAACAAGAGTCTTTTATTTACCTGTATCTTTCCTAACTTCCAACTTCTAATAATTATTAAAAAAAAATTTCATGTTGGTAACAAAATAAGTCAACCGTTTGGAAGGTATCTAGGTTGTTCGCATCTTTCAAAAATAGTTTTCAGAGGTTGGAACCTATTTTCAATTTTTACACCAACCTTCTCATGTTTCTTCAGAATATCCTTCTCAGACTTCTTCCTTAGATGGGATTGGCTCCCACCCCCCCCCCCTCAAACTTTTCCTTTTTTAGATTATGGGATAGTAGTAATGTTTTTTATTAAACCAACACATATTCACCATATGCCTGAATCCACCATAATACCAGCAGTATCCAAAGAAAGAATATTTTCCTTTGAAACTTTCATACTGATCGGAGTTGTGAACACATTTATAAACAAACTTATTATCTTTCTTATGAAGATTTTTTTGGACACCAACCATTCTACTATCAATCGAGATCTTATTTTCTAGCTTGGTTTTCTTTTCAGTCTTATCGAAACAAGAAGTAATAGAAAACTTTTCATACTTAGTAATTTTAGGAACTTCTTATTTATCCACTTTTTTTGTCTTAGCTGCATACATAATTTTTCTAAATCTTATATTCTCAGTAATAATTTCAGATTTATTCTCATCATTTGAAAGTAAATTTTGATCCTTCTTAGGGTTACCCATTCCAAAACTTTCACCAACTTCATATATCGAATCCTTGAAACTTTTAACCCTCATCTCATCTTTAGAAAGTTTTTATTGGAAAAGTTACAACTCTTTTTCTTTTTCCTTAAACTTAATTTCTAGATGTTTATTATTATTCTTTTCTTTCTCAATATATTTCCTCAAGTAATCAATCTCTTCTAAAAACTTAACTTTCTCATCCAAAAAATTATTGATTATTTTTTGAAGCATTTTCATTTTTCAATTTCATAATTTCTTTCTTAATCCTACCAATATTTCTCAGACATTATTTTAATTATTATTTTAGATGAAATTATAATTGAGTTTCTTCTTCTTCAAATCTACTACTTCTGAACTCTTCATTGTTAACTGTTATAATGAAAGTATTCTCTCCAGACTTCTCAGTAGATTTTTCGGAATTATCTTTTTTATATTCTTCTTAACCATCTTTAGATAAGAAAGTTCTTCATTTGGATTTGAATAATTTTTTATCTTTCCCTTTGGAATAAGATTTAGCTTTATCACCCTATTCATTCCACAATATTCTCTTCCTTTTTTCATCTTTATCGCTATCCTCTTCTTTTTTTCTTAAAAGACAACTAGCTGCAAAGTTCCTAATGGATCCACTTTCAAAAACATTTCAGGGGAATTTTTCACTTATATTTACCTATACCTTTTTTCAAATTTTTAGAAAAAATGGATAAAAATTCATTAATATTTTTACATACCACATTTTCAGAATTAGGGTCAACAGATTCTTCTTCTTCTTCAAGAACCTTCTTAGACTTACCTTTATTGGCAGCCTTAAAGGACATTTTTTGATTAAATTTTAATTTACCTTTTATAGATTTTTGCATTATCATTTCATAAGTGATGAGAGTAATATGAAAATCATCTAGAAATAATGTTTCTGGATATATATCTTCCAATGAAGAAAATTTATCATCAAACTTTTCTGGAATAATTCTCATGATCTTTTCAACAATAGTAGAATCTTCCAACTCTTCACCATGACATCTGATAGTGCTAACAATGTCATTTAACCTAGTAAAGAAGTCACCAATGGATTCATACTCACCCATCTTGAGATCTTAATACTTTAGCCTCTATATTTTTAGCTTTTCCTTCTTCACTTTTGTATTGCATTTGAAAATGTTCTTTAGCTTATCCCAAATACCTTTGGTAGTGGCCATACCATTCACTCTTAGAAACTCAATTTCAGAAAGTGATGAAAGTAAATCATTCTTTTCTCTTCCATCATTCTCAAGATTCTTCTTTTCAATATGTTTTAGAGGAAATTTTTCATCAATAGGAGTAAATCCATCTATTGAAGCTTCAAGAACACCATACCAAAGAGACATAAGATAAGTCAACATTTTATCTTTCCAGATATGATAATTATTACCATCGAAGACCAGAATTCCTTTACTATTCACAAAATTCAGATTCTCCATCAAAACTTATTCTTCAAAAACTTTAGAAAAGATTAAATGAAGTGAACCAAGCACTGATACCAATTGAGAATGTTTGGAACGATCGATGTTTCACTAAGAGGGGGAGGGGTTAATTAGTGATATATTCTTCTTTTAAGTTTCCTTTCTTTTTAAACAAAATCTAACTTCTGTTAAAGATATTTTACTATACTGGAAACAAAACTAATCACATATCCATAGGAACACAAGAATTTACAAGGTTCACTGCTCAAAAATAGTAGCTACATCCATGGTATGGTTTGTAAACAATCCAATGCCACACAATCCATTAGAAAACAATCCTTATGTGTGGATACAACAAGTATGATATTACCTTACACTCATGTATAACTATGTTCAATACAACTGTGCATGTGCTTAACTTATCACAAAATGATGTGATATAATTTGGGTAACATGTTAAAAAACTTTTACTATTTGCTTCAAAACGAGTTACTATGATTCCTTGTCAACTTTTACAAATATGTTCTTACAAAATAACTTTCCTAACTAGCAGTGGATAAGAACTTATTTGGACTTTCATAATGATAATAAGTCTGATACCCAGTCTAATTTTTTAGTCTGATTGATCAGTTTGACAATAAAACTCTGTCTGAATACCTTTAAAACAATTCTGAACTTCTTCTTGCTCAGTATAGAAAACCCTGTTCGATTTCTCGATCCAATCCATAAACTCTGATTATGATCTTCTCTCTTCTCCTTTTCTTCTTCTTTCTAGAAAACATCCTTAGGTATGCTCGATCCCAAAACTCATTCTCTCTAGAAAATTTCAAAGCCCCACCTTCTATCTTAAATAGTACATCTATGTCAGAAAGTACAAAACACTTCCACTATTTATAGGCGAACCAAAAATGGTTTAGAAGGAAATCTGAAAAAAAAAATCCCTCTTACAAAAATTCTGAAAACATTAATTCCACTTTATTTTCAGATATATATTTATCTTCTTATGTACTTCTTAACTCTTCTTTTTTGTTCTCAAACCTTCTCGAATCTTCTCACAACTTCAACTCGATTTAGAATTTCTAAACATTCTTCAGTATGATTCTGATTTTCACTATATTTTTTTATTATGATGAATATATTTGGTCACTCTAATTTCTTCACTATAATGAATATATTTGGTTACTCTGATTTTCTTGAACCACTTGCTAATACATCATAAATGAAGACTTATCATTATGATAATCAGTACCAGCTCAAAACAATATTCTCATTTTGATGCTTCATACCAACTATAATATATAAAACCTTAAAACCATTCTATCATAAAAATTGTTTCAACTTTATTATAATTCATTGATATTTATTTTTCCATAAAAATAGTGGTTAATTCTAAATATTCCAACACTTCTCGGTAGCAATTCAGCATTGGATTCAAACATATTTGAAAAAAAGTTTCTCTAAACTCTTCAAACTTCAAGATCCCCATTTGAGGACACTTTTTACAACCACTTCAAAAAAAATCTTTTCTTCTTTTCAGCGAACCAATGAATATACTTCCAATGTATTTTATCGGTGTTAGTTTTTTCATGATGAATCGGTATGTGCTTCACTCTGAAAATTTGTGTCATATCCATTTTGTGGCTCTTTACCCACTTGAAAAAGACACTTAATATATCGGAGTTTTTATTTCATTCTTAACCCACTTGAATAAAATACAAATCAATTCATCTTGATGGAAATGGTTGAATACATTGTCGATTTCTATTTAACTTTCTTCCATGCATTAGTACAAAAAACTCTACTTCTTTTCTTTTTCACTGGTCCCAAAAAAAATCCAAGAAAAAAATTTTGCCTCTGATTTTATTTTACAACAATTTTTGTGTCTAATGATTGGTGTCAGGATAATTCAAATGATTGGTGGCACACCACTTCTGGTGGACCGATGTCAGTAACTTCAACTTCAGAATCTTTATATGCTTACAATCAAATCAACCTTCACAGCCTTCAAACAAATATTCATCTGGTGATATCACACCGATAAACTAAGAATGAAAAACTTTGACTTCAGCAACTTCCTTATTCCACAGGTTTCTGCTTGTATCATGACTTCATCATGACTTTGTATACATTTAGGATTGGCATAGAATCGTTTGAATTAAATTTGGAATTATTATTACTTCCCATACTTCTAGTGACTTATTTATTTCCAATCAACCTCGATATGATTGAAATCATTCCCCTTTTCTTTCATAAGTCTTTTATCACAATTTTTCCAGATAAATCGTGATTTTTTTAAATTAAATAATAGAAAAGAATTATCAAATTTATATCAGAGTATTTCA
Source organism: Viscum album (assembly GCA_963277665.1). Taxonomy (NCBI): domain Eukaryota; kingdom Viridiplantae; phylum Streptophyta; class Magnoliopsida; order Santalales; family Viscaceae; genus Viscum; species Viscum album. The sequence continues at coordinate 1,845,315,826 of OY728120.1, forward strand.
TACTCTAATTATCTTACTCATTATGATAAAAACATCATTCCATACCCAAGTTGATTCTGATGAACCTTTTATTCCAAAAATATTCTTCCTAATATTATGAACTTTCATATGTATTTTTGAGTCTGATCACCTGATTATCATAGTGATTCTGATTTCCATATTTTAAAAATTAAGGTGATTTATTTTCTTCTTTGACAAAAAAAGATAACACATTCAAAACAAACATCTTTTAGCTTCCAAAAACAACTTCCATCCAACTTGGTCCCAATCGATAAAACATGTTGGTATCTTTGAACATAATCTTCATAGAACACTTTCAAAACCCTTAAAAATTGAATAACCATATGGTCGACTTCCAATATAATTATCCAGAGATCATAATATTTACCTAATGAATTGAAGCTCCATCTAGGAACACCAATCGTTTAAGCTATATTGAGCTCACCTGGTGTTATTTGGGCACACCCATCGTATAAGAAAGGTCTAAGAACAACAACATTAATAAAGTACATAGAGCTTTCATTTCATCATAAAACTCATAAAACAAACATTATCAATTATATTACATGATTAAACCATATAAAATAAATGACTTCTATAATATTATTTTTTAAATATGATTAACCCATAGAAAAGAAGTGGGTTCCATAAAAATATCATTAAAATATGATTACCCCATGGAAAAAATGGGTTCCATAACAATATTTTTGAAACATAATTAACTTGTAGAAAAGAAAAGAGTTTCATAAAAAACTCTTAGAAACATTATTAACATGTGTAAAGTAAATGGTTTCCATAACAATCTCTTTGAGACAATCATAATCCATTCAGATAAATAATAGGGTTGGTATCATTAAAAAATATACCCGCTAGAATATAGGTAACAATAAGGGTTGTTGTTGTGGATGAATGGGAATATCATTAAATTATAATTAAAAAATTATAGGAAAATAACCTTTTCATTTTTAAAAATCACTTTTTTAAGACTAAAAATAAAAATATATATATGTAAAAAATCCTTTTTTAAATAACATTGAAAATATATAAAGGAATCTTTGAAAGTAATTTTAAAACATTTCTTGAGTAAAATATAATTTCCATTTTTAAAAACACTTTTTAAAACATTTTTTAAATAATTTGATTTGAAAATAACCTTGAAAACTTATATAAAGTAATCTTCAAAGAAAATAATTTTAATGATGGTGGAAAATTATGTTCATGTTTTATACATTAAAACAAAGATTCCTTTCTCATTTTCGATAAAAGACAATGGTAATTTTTTTTAAAAATGACATGAAGATTCCTTTCAAAAAAATTGTAAAAAGTAAAACATAGGTAAAAATGTCTTTAAAAAATAATTTTAATAATGCTAAAAAATTGAAAACATTTTTAGAAAATATGGTTTTTTAAGAAAAAGGGTTTTCAGCTGAAGAGAGAAATAAAGATGATTTTTCTTAAAAACATTTTCTCAATTATTTTAAGTACCAAAGAGTATAAAAATGGTATTATTACTTGAAAATATCATGAATAACCATAGGAGAATAAAATTCAGGAGACTTCATGAAATTTATATCCTAAGGTTTCATCATTAGAGACTTAATCCTAAACAATCTTGATAAACGATGAGATTGTAACAGAAAACTCTTACCACTTTGGTCACATTGAATCATAATCCACATAAAATTATAACATTAATTTAAACTTTAAATATCATGAGAATAAATAAATTCATGATATTACATGTCAAAGGGGTTTTATATATACATCATAAAAAAGATAGGTGCATAACATGACATAAGTCTCAAAGAATGAAAATTGAGACAAAAGTCTCTTAACACTTTAGTAGTATTTTGAATCATAATCCTAAATAAATAATAAAAAAAAATGATAAATTAAATATAATTAAAATAATGTGATTCATGATATAATATGTCAAAGGGGTATTATATACACCACACAATAGAAACGAGTGGGGAATTTCCATATGTCTCCCAGAAATAAAAGAGAGACTATCATTGAAGTGGGGGCTAATCAATGGAATGATTCTATGTATCAAATGTAAATACACATAAAACAAGTTTAAATACCACATAAAATAATCAAATGTAATTACACACATAATATTATCATGACATAATCAATGAAGTATAAGTTTAACCCAATGAATGGAAATTGTGTTAAGAAATCACTTACCTCATGCTTCCTTTTGGTAGAACATGATTTAAACTCCTTTATAGTGGTTTTAAACATGTTATTAACTTATTAAATAACCATATTAATATTTATAATATCATATATTATCCTTTTATAACATCTTATCACCTATTCGTTAATAATCTTTCATTATTTTCATTGTTTTGGGTGTTAATTGCCTTGTTTTCACATTCGCTCATTAATATGAAAGTTCGGGTTCTTGTGCTTGTAATATGGTTATATCATTTCAAAAATAATAATCATAAAATAATTATCATATTTATACATAAATTACACTTTTTAATACCAATTATTAAATATGGTTAAAAAATAAATACATTATGATCATGGAGATGGTAGGTCGTACGTACACATTAGTAACATTTCCATTTTTCAATAATCATTATATAAAGGAGATAAGCAATATTTTATCTTTAAAAAATTATCATAATATCATAAATAAAATATTATTTATTTAAATATACTTATATATATATCATCCATTTTGTGTGGTAATAAAAGATAGAGTCACATCGCTTAATGAAGGTGGTAGTCCACATGTATATGAACGATGTTATCATCTTTCAGTGATTGAAAAGGTAAGAAAGAAAATGATATATTATATTTTAATAATGATAAATATGTCATTAATATTATAATTATGTAATTTTTATAACATATATTCATTAAATTTATCCTTATTACCTTTCATGTAAAGTGTTAGTGAAAAACGAATCACACCACTTCGGGAGGTGGTAATTTGTTGTACACATGAGCGACGTTATCAAAACCCCTACATAATGGGATGTCAAAAGTTATATATTATATAATGACTCTATTAGTATAATAATGTAATAAATATCATATATATATTTTATATCCCTCATCATAATCATCCGTTAGATGTGATAATGGAAAAACTAATGACATTTGTTTGTGAGGTGGTAGTTCGTCGTATACATGAATGATGATTTTGTAACCCTTTTTATGGAAGAGGATAAGTATTTAGTTTATTACATTAACATAATAACATATCAGTATATTTAATATACTTATTTTATTGTATAATCATGTTATAAGAAGAATTTAATGAGGTGGATGAAGAAATAAAATAAAAATTCTTGTTGAAGAACGTTACCTCTTCTTCGGGCAACTTCTTTTGGTTTTCACTAAAGGCCTTCTTTGGTTGGATTTATACCAAAAAAAATAAGGTTTATAGGACACTAGGATGGAATAATATATGTTATTTTGTTATTTATTGTCTGGCCCAATTGGTTTTGAAGATGTGAATAGAGGATTATAGGGGGTGGTCTTTTATAAGTGAGGTGAGTGGCACACTTGTAATTTTTGAAAAGAATGAATTTCACTCACATTTTTTTCATGTCACAAGGCTCCAATAATGGATAATTATCTATTATATAAGGTATAAGGTAAAAATATGGACAACCAATATATTTTAGATAATTTTCTAGGTCATTTTAACCTCTATCTTTTTAGTTTAATCACCCGGTAAACTACATTTTTAGCTTAACTGCGGTAATTAATTTTTATCATTTTCACTATTCATTTTGATCAAAAATTAATTTGAAATTATTAGATAATATAAATTCTTATTATTATAAATATTTAATCCATTTTCAAAAATTTAATTCATATATGTTCCAAAATTTAATTTAAAATTGATCCCATGGACGTGATGAGAAAGCGGGTTTTCAAAGAGAAAATGTTCAAAAGTTTAAAAAGTTTTTATATACAATTTCAATATAAATTTGATTAAAATGACCTAAATTAGATTAATATATATATAATTTTAAGAATTTTATTTTAAAACTAATTTAAAATATAATTTAACTTTATAAATAATTTAAATGAAATTGTAGTTTTCAATTAAAATGTAATATTTTTCATTATTCATTAAAAAATTAATCTTTTCAAAAAATTATCAAAAATTAACCCAAATATAATTTTTACATACTGATTTAAAAATTGAATTTTATTTTTTCAAATAAATTTTCTAAAAGTGGAAAAATTAAATTTAAAATAAATCCCGTATACGTAATAAAAAAGCGGGTTTTCGAGAAGTGTATTTTTTTCAATCACAAAATGATTTTATATTAACTCTATGTATAATAATAACCATTATATGAATATCAATTAAAATTTAATGATATATAATCTATAAATTTTTTATAAAACAGTCCTCATTAGGTATTATTTAAATTAATTAAAACCGAGAAGCATTATTTACTTTAACATAATTTTTAGAAGAAAAAAATCCATTTTTAAACCCAAAAACAAACTTATACTAAAATACAATATAATGATGATTCAAATATAATTAATTGGATTAAATATAACTAAATAATAATTGTGTTACTTTAAATTATATTCAAAACATAATGTAACTTTTAAATTACTTAATTTATAGAAAAGAAATGACATTTTTAAAAAATTGGTATTTTTTCACTATTCACTAAAAATCGATATTTTTCAAAAAACCCCAAAATTTCACCCAAAATAAATTTTGATATTCTAATTTAAAAAATGGATTTAAATTTATCAAATAAATTTTCTAAATGTTCCCAAAATTAATTATAATATTTTTTCATGAAAAGCAATAAAAATCGTTTTTGAAGAAAACATATTTTTGAAGAATAAAATCACTTTACTAAAATTTGATTAATTATTTACTAAAAATTTATCAATAATTTATATTGAGTATGAAATTCATATATATATATATATATATATATCGTAAAATAGTTAATGTTATTCATACATGTCAATTTAACGGAATATATATATCGTGGGTCATTTAATCTTGGTGTTTCATGTAGAATATGCTATCGAATATACAAATCTCAGGGTTGTGTATAACTAAAGCTATCGAAGAGATTAAATTTATTTAAAAATAAATATATCTTAAATTTTCGGGGAGTTACATTCTTTTTTAAGATCAGTGTTCTGTGTCATCTACACTATCGAACATAACTTTATTTGTTTAAAATCTGGGGGTGTTACAAGGTTCATCCCTAGAAAAAGTGTGAGTCATTTAAATGACTCAAGTATTTCATAAGAGTGATATTTTCAGGTTACACAGAAAATGACTATGTCCTAAAATCAAAAGAGTCATCATCCGAATTTATATGAGTCATTTTCATGACTGAGGTGATTTTGTAAGGGTCATTAGACCATTTTGTAAGATTCATTACCTTTGGAGTGTTGAGAATGACTAAGTGTTGAAATCATAAGGGTCATTCTTGAAAACGTAAGAGACATTCAGGAAAACTATAAGGGTTGTCTTTCAAAAAATGGATTTCATAAGAGTCATTTCTAGAAAATTGTAATGATTATCTCAAATTAGAGGATAATCATATAAGGTTCACTCCCATATCCATTTTTAGCAAAAGTATTCTTGCAGTAGTTTAAAAAATATTTTATTAATCATTAAATGCGATTAATGAATTTATTCACTGTTAGTGGAGAAGATTGGGCCAAAATTAAAGTAATATTATTTCATAATTATCCAGTGATTTAAATTCAAGTTTGATGACGAGTTTGTGGATTCGGAAGCTAACCAAGCTTCAAACAATGAAGAGTTATTTCACATCATGTAGTTAGTAGTAGTGGTTTTAGTTGAAATTTAATATAGGGTTTGGCTTGATATTAAGGAGGCAATTATTTCCAAAATATTATGAGATTTGGTTGGAATTAAATGTTGGGGAAAGTATCACTTTAAAATTTTGAGTTTCCATATTCAAATATTTAAATGCCTCTCATGTATATATTTGGTGAATATTAGCTAAATGAAAAAAAATAAGAAAAATAGAAGTTAGATATCTATCAATTAGGAAAGAACTAAATATGTAGAGGTGACATAGATTTGAGATCATTCTTTTGATAACTGAATAAGGGGAATTACAGTCTCACACTAGAATGTTATGGATGAAGAGTAAGGTGTTCTAGGAGGACATCTCACAGGAAGTTTGTGGAAGTAGTGTTGATTTATACAATATCCTAGGTGTAATTTTTAATTATTTTTTTATGGAAGAAGGAAAATTATAAGTGGGCCAGTGAGTTATATCTTGTAGGAAGATCAGTTTGATATTCAATTATACAATGAATGTTGTAAACCTGGAGAGTCGGTGCGACTGATTCATCTTGTAAAAGAAAAGTTGTGTGCTTAGTGTTTCTATTGCATCAACACATCATCATTGCATCCACCTTACATTGGCGTGATTTAGGTGAACCAATTAAATTGCATGTGCCCATATCATTTCCCACTTTAATGATTCAAATCAGTTGTAAGGGTGAGTGAGTGTTCCAGATAATCATATAAAAATATCATTAGATATGGCCAATTAAAAATAGATATACACCGATTCAACCCCCCCCCCCTTCAAGGTATTAACCTTTTTTAGAACCAATAAGAAGGATCATATTTAATCTCTCATTCACTCTTGTCGACCACACCGAATAATTAACATGAATAAAAAATGTAAAGCTAGCACAGGATGTGGGGATATTAGTTGGTTAACCCCAAAAATGAAAATCCAAGGAGCATGCACCAACAACATGCTAGTGTACAAGAAGATTACACTTTTAACTGAATGTGTTATAATAGGTTTAGAAAAGTCGCATGATCAATCCTAGGGTCACTCCCACTACTTTTCTTTTTGTTAATTTCATATAGACAAGTTTTGGATAGTTTATAGACTTCCATCTCTCCTTTAGTAACTTATAGACATTAGGTTCTTTCCCTATTCAGCGTGAGACTTCTTTTTCATCATAACTTCTAATTTGATGCTCTATTAAACTTCGCTTTGTTACGCTCACCTTATTCAATTCATTATTACATAAACACCTCAATGTGAGTTTTGAATGTTTATCTTCCATGATATCATAGTAGCAATTAATCCTGCCAGATGAGGATAATTCCAAATTGGAATTATCTGGTTGCCTTCATTTTCTATAAACCAGATGTGGCATTGTAATCCTTTCACTCTTCGGTCCTTCCACATTAAAAATGTATATGGTAATGGAAATATTCATTATGGATATCCCTTTTCTATTCTAGATATTTCAATATCACTTGGTCTCTCTTTTCTTCTTATTCTAATTCAGATATAACAATATTCTCTATATCTCTTTCGAAAAAGTTACAATCTATTATATAAGTTCCATACAACTAACCCCTTTAATTCAAGGGTTGGGATCAAAACTCATTCCTCTACTCTTATGAGATTATTCCATATTTATCACACAATTTATTGTGATAAAGAACATGAATTAAAACTGAATCAAATCCCAAAAATATTAGGCCATATATTTTCCTTTAAAATTTCATCTAAAATTTCTATTTAATCTAAAAATTACCAATTCACAGTGTGACAACATCCCTCACGGCATGGTCTTCTTCAAAATTTCTCAAACATTAATCTTTTCATGACATAGTCTCCTATTCCACGACACGAAAGACTCCTATTAATTCATCATGAATATTCACATAATAATCTAAGTAATATTTCCATCATATTTAGCATCGAGTTTTTCCGTATTTTATTTTTCAACTGAATCTCTTAAATTAAACCAACAATTAATGACTCTTGTATTTATCAATAAATCCCCATTATTCTCAAATTATCCCCCACATGATCTCCCTTGAATATCATGATTTTAAATCATCCTCAAAATCTAAAATATTCCTTCATATCTTTTGACTAAATAGTTAATCTAATATTGCGGTTAATAATATTTCCATGCATGCAAACACATGGCACGAAGCTCTGAGTCACAGCGCAAACTCGATCAAGAACCAAACCTACATAAATCCTTCATTTAAATCCCCATGGTTATCACATAATACTTCTCCTTAATTTTAACAGGATCTACTCCATTATCCCTTGGATATTACAATTGTGATCTACAACTGGATGAATTCACCCAAGGAATGACTCTTACAGACAACCTTCGAGTTGTGTTGTCACTAGAAATGACAAAGGGAATACCCCTTAGGATTTTCTTTGATGAAACTAAAGAAGTCCATATGACAAAGGGAATAACCCTTATTAAATTTCCAACTGGCCCTTATGAACTCAGATAATCCTTATGAAATCTACCTGGTGATCCTTATAGATTTTTCCTTTTCTATTTTCAACATCCGTAAGATAGTGACACTAAAAAAATGAGGTTGGTGACTCTTACAGAATATGAAGACCCTTACAATTTACTAGGATGACTTTTACAAAATTTCCATAAATGACTCTTACATGCACATGGTAACGCCATGAATTTGAAAATTTCACATTCTACTCAACACTTGTTAATTCTACGCGCACATAGAGCCTCTCCATGCCTTTTTTGTTTTCAATGCCTCTAGCCCTATTTACTCTTACAGAATGAGAGTGAATCTAGGATTTTTCCATATTTATGTTTGCTTGACACTAGTTACTCTGAAAATATGAGATTGTACCATTTTCATAAAAATTTGCTCAAACCCTATTTTTCATATTATTCCAAAATAATTCTAAAACTCCAGCCTTAACATTTGAATTTTTCTTCCACTTACAGCTTCCAGCCATTAAGTCATTCACCTTCTGGACTCCTTGCTTCAAGAACAGCATCCAAAACTCTGCTTTCTTCAGTCTTTCTTCTTGAATCATTCAATGATTTTGTCCAAACATGGCATGATTATCCTCAATCGACTCACACCATGTATTCCAGAGTCCTAAATCTTCCACAACTTTTGGATGTGGTTTCCATGTGTATGGTAACCATCTTCTCCTTCATTCCTTCATCCAAGACACCATGTCTCCTCGGCTCACACCATGTATTATAGTGTTATGCTTCTGTCACCAAATCTTGCCAACATCTTATTGAAAATAATGCTTCAACACATCCAACAACTATTATTCAACATCCAACTGACATCTGATTGTAAATAATGCTTCAATACGTTGAACAACTATTGTAAACAAATCCAACATACAACTTTTTGGTTTTAACATTAGATTTTTAAGATATTAGTTAATGAAAAAAGGTTTGATTGAGCCAATAAGTTTACTCGTGTTTATGCTCAAGCTTGTATCTTTATCTTCATCTATAAATATAACTCAACCTCATTTTGGAGGTACGGATTCCAAGTCACTCCTTCAACACAACCAATTCATTCATCAATGTTACTTAGATTTCTTGGGGAGTTGTGCAAGGACACAAATGTGACATATATTGTGTATGTGAAAATAATAGAACTCATGTTATAATGACTTATGTTAGCATGAGTGCATTAGGGTGATGGGTTTTGTTGTGGTTGTGTGATCTTGAGGGATCGTTGCAAAGTTTTGAAATCAAATAAAAAGCATGCATCTACATACATGTGGGTTTTGCCAATTAATATAGCTTTGTTTTAAAAGGCTGTCGGTGGTTACACATCGGTCGGTGGTTAGACATCACGCATCTACATACATGTTGGTCTTGCCAATTAATATAGCTTTGTTTTAAAAGGCGGTCGGTGGTTACACATCAACAAGTGATACGAAAGTTGTCATTAGTAATTTAGTTGTGTTGCGGGTGCCCAATCAAAGTAGTGTGAAGATTTGGTTGATCAAAAAGGGCAAACACCCATTTTGAAATAACTTTAACCTTTTTAAGCATTATTCAACATCTTTTATGGTAGTTTTTGAACAAATGATGATCCACAACTTTTTTAAATGTCATCTTATACGATCCGATTGATCAATTTTAATTAAAAACGATTAATCCTATTAAAGTCGTTCCGAATCAAGAAAATTGAATTGTATGATATTTATTCTGTTTTAATCTATCAATCAATTTGAATAAATTTTTATCTATTTTAATGGATTTCAACTCGATTAATTGCCACACTGTTTTAAAACCCGGACCGGTCCAGATGGTCCAACCGATCGGACCACCGACCGGTGGGTTTTCTGGTCCGGTCCAAGTTATTTGGTCGTTTTAGCCTTCGAGCCGGTTTCGGTCGTCCTGAACCAGGGTGAAACCATTCAAACTGGCCTGAAATGGACCGGACATGCCAGTTTTTGCATTTTTTTAAACTTTTTTAGTTTTCCTTTTTTTTAATATAAAATAATAATATTATACTAAAAATAAATCATATAATATCCCGGTTCCACCCTGCAGCTTAACCGATCGCACCTGTCTAACTTTTTTAGGCATCACACCACCCGCACCGTCGATACAGGCGCGCCAAAGCCAGAACGTCTTGATGTTTCTGCACGTTTTTGCTCCCAAACTTTACAGTTTCTAGTGCCATCACTATTCTCCTTAGGAACAAAAAATCTAAAGCCAGAAATGGAACCTCTTCAAGCTGGTCGGTGCCACTCCGGCGCCACACCACGCCGGACTGTAAACTGAGAACTGAGACGGGGATCGGGCGCCGACGCCAGAATGGCGTGATCAAGGTAGGCATCGTTGAGAGCCGGGTGCGTCTCGACTTTACATATTAATACAATCTTGCCGTCCTCGGTCACCACTTTCACTGCTTGCAGAGGATACGCGAGTTATTTTCCATCGTGAAACGGTGAGCAGTACGGGTTTCGTTTATTTTTTATTGGACAGTAAAATAATCCAGGAGTAAGAATTTTTATGGAATCATTGAACGGATTCAAATTGAAAATTATTGATCGATAGAGAGCTCCCCATCGCATTCCACATGTTTTCTCAAGAAATCAATCAATTTCTTGCAGCAGTTGGATTATATTATATTACTCGGGATATAAACACAGAGGGATTGGTTTTATTTCTTTTTGAAAACAATGGAGGATCAACATTTTTGCTGGTTGTATTGAAGAGACTTCGGTCTTTTAAAACAGCAGATGATAAAAAATTTACCGAAACTACGTAAAAGAGGAGGAGGAGGTCAGCAGGAAAAAGTGGGGGATTAGATTTTATCAATTACTCGTGCAGGACCGCAGCCGGAGAACGAAGAAACTCAATAACACGATCACTGAAAAAGAAGACGAAGAAGAGAATGGCGATTAGGTTTTCACAATTACCTGGGTAGGAGTACAACCAGAGTATGAAGAAACTCAGAAACACGATCACGGGAATGAGATGGATCCACATCTCCCTTCCTCTGAATCCACAAATCTCCCTCCCGCGGCGAACGCCGTAACGGTTAGAAAGGGGATCGATGACAGGAAGACCGTCAATGACGTCCTCTGCTCTGCGCCGAGGGGAGTTTTTGGCCTGCGCTAGCTGCTTAATATCGATGGCGCGGTGCTCTTAAGTGACTGAGATGTTGATGAACTGGCGGGTCTCCGCATTTTCTTCAGAGTGAAAGAGACGATGATGAACTGAATCACGAATGAATGGGCGTAGGGAAAAACGGAAGAAAGAAAGAAGAACCTGCAGTTGAGTGAAGTGGGGTTGGTTGGGCGTGCGTAGCCATATGGCTCTGCCGCCCTACCGGCAGCGCCGGGTTCCCCCGTCAAACCAACTCCTTTAACCTAGAACTTTTTAGTCCCGATGATTAATCAAAATTAGAACATAAAATTATCCATATATCTGTTTTTTTGAATTATTAATCACGAGTTAGAGAAATATAATTCATTTGAATCGTTAATCAGAATTTCTCATAAATAATTCGAGAAAGTGAATTTATTGATAAATCCCTCTAAAAACACAGAGTATTTTAGTGTCATTATGTTAATAATGAATAAATATAGAACTCAACCCAAAAACATTTTTTTGCATGATTCACTAACAATTTGTTTGATAACCCATGGTGCGGATATCACATTGTCCACTTCAATATGCATCATACCACTCAACTAACACCTCTGTTATAAACATCTATGAAACATTTATATATTTGTGTGTGAACAAATTTATAAATTTATTTTATTATTATTATGAAATTGATGGTAATATTAATTCCCCACCACAAAACCCAATATCCACACGCATCTTGCATGTGACTATATATCCCCTTATAACCACGGTCTCATAAGACCATAGCTATAGATTCCCGAAAGCCCTACCTATTACCACAGTCGGGTGTCGATCGTGGCTATAGGTCATTTCCCACGTCAATCCCATGAAAAAATATTTTCACACACTAGCCTATAGCAACGGTCACATGTAGACCGTGGCTATAGGCATTTGGGCGCCAACTTATAGCCACAGTTGGGTTTCGCTCGTGGCTATAGGATACGTATAGCACTAGTAGAAAATGTCCGTGACTATAGTCCTGTGGATATAGCCCAAATTTCCAGTAGTGAAAATATGACAGTTATATATATATGATTCTTAATTATATGGTCGTTGGATATCTAATTGTTGGGTATATATGCATCCATGCACATGATGACGATTTCACAATAAGGATGTAGATGTTTCAAATTTAATATAAATATTATACTTAGTATTTAGTTAAAATAAAAAGATGCTAATTCATTGGTGAAAATATATTTTATTTTAAAGAAACTGTTTTTATTAAATTTATTTCTTTTAAAGAATAATTTTAATTAAATGTATTTATAAAATTAACAAAATGATTTTAATATAAATTTATTGATAAGATTCAATGAAGGTATATAAATAAATTTTGAAGAAATTGAAATAAGAACGTTTAAATTTAGAAAAATACATTTTAAAAAAATATATATTTTTCTATGTATTTTGTATTTTTATTTTAATAAATTATATTAATCACTATTAATAAATGATTTTAATGAAATTTGTTGTTTATATAAATAACCAAATAAATTAACATTCATCGAATGATTATTACATGGAATGAAATAAGAATAAATTCATTTTTATGTTTAAAAATATATTTTTTTAAAATTGTTTTAGGCGTCATACAATTTTATTTTAAAATTAATTTAATAACTTTTAAGAATCGAGTTTAATAACATGAATTTCATATCTGGAATCAACATGCCAAAGTTAGGTAACAAGATCAATTTCAATTTTATGTTAAAAAATTACTTGTCGAGGTAAAAAGTGAGTTACCACAGTAAAAATAAAATGAGGTAAAAGAGTTAAATTAAGGAATAAAGTCCTAAATTATATCCCTAACAAGCCTCTCCCTTGTTAGATAACTTTTGGTCATAAGGAGTCCCTAAACATTCAAGAGGGTCTTTAAGAGAAGATTCGACTCTTCAATGTAAGTGTTATCTTCTCCTTGATCATTTTTCTTTATCTTCTCCACCCACCTCTTCTTCAATATTATTTAAAAATTTAATAAAATGTAATTAACTTCACTATTCTTCTATAAAAGTGATACTACAAATATGTAACATATTCGTACTCATTCATTCGTTATAATGTCTTCTTGATTAGGTCAGTTTTTTTCACCTACATGAATGATGTAACACCTCGTTACATTTCTGTCAAGTATGTTTTAACCTTTGTTTTGTTTTCCCCTTTTTGTTGGTTGAGTAATGTTGAGAAGGAATTGAGAAGATACCTGTAATGGTGATATCAAAGATTTGTTGGAATTTTCAGCATAAAATCAGTAGTTTCTGCTGTTTGTCGGCCAATTACACGACATGTAATGGGAGTACATGGTGTGTAATGGCTACCTGAAAGAACCCGTGAACTAGATACAGAACATGAGAATTTTACACATCATGTAAAAGGTACACGTCGCATAACAAGAAAAATATGATTTAAAAAAAATGTGACGGGTTTTTTGGTGTATACGAGGGTCAAGGATTACACGACCTGTAACGGGACTACACGCCCTGTAAATTCCCAAGGGTTGGTTTTAAGCATGGGGTTCGGCTGAAATTCCTATTTCATTCATACAAGCTCCCTTGCTCTTGACCTAAAGGATTTTCCTATGTGATTTTGGGTGACTCCCTCCCATCCAGATCTCTTCCTTCAGCGATTGATCACTGTTGTGGTTGGATTTCTTCTCTCTGGGTATGCAATCCTTTTGGTTATTTTTTGGTTTTGGTTGCAGTTGTGTTTTGGCTACTAATTTGTGACGGGATAGTGTTTTATATTGATCATTTTTTAGTTTCTGTTCACGCCTTGTCTTTCAGAGGTTGTTCTCTCAATTTCTAGTCACCGTTGTCAAAAGAAGCTATGTTTCTACCGTGCTGAGGTTGGTGTTTCTATACAATGGATTAATTTGACGAATTGTATGTCGTTCTTGATAAATTCCTTTGGGATGTTCATTGATTTGAAGTGATAAATGGATTAAAATGATTTCTTGGAAAGAAAAATGCTTTCACAAAGGGTTTTTGCTTTGAAAATATATTTTCTTGATTAGGAAATGGGTTTTCAAACTCCGAAGCAAATTATATTGGCTTTGAAAATGTTTTATAAAATTGCAAGCATGGTTTTGAATTGAATTTGGACAAATGAACATTGGGAACATTGGGTGTGTCGGGATAGAGACACGAGTGGCCTTAGTGTGTGTTGAACCACTAGGAGATAACTTTTTGTGATATTGACTAACATGACTCGATATCTATTGGATCCAACATATTTCTATTTAGTCTTGTGAGTATCTAGTATGTATTTTCCCAAAGGCTAGAGCCCAATACGAGGTGAATTTTCATTTTTCATTTATGGTTATTTGTCGAATGATCATTTTTATCATGGATTGTTGCTCATAGGTTTTTATATGAGGTTGTATCACATAGCTTCACATGATAGGTTGTTTCCTGGATATGTGTATACATGCTTACCTCTTGATGCATGATTACAATTTCCTATTTTTATCATTTATACTGTTCATATTTTTGGTTCGAGAATATGAAAGACTTTTTATGAAAACCAAATGCAGAAAAAGGGAAAGTAATTTATAAATGACGTGGATTTATAAAAATTCTTTGTAAAATTGTTTTTTTAATCTTAAGTTATGGAATTCTTGATATTAGACCTTGTATAGAAATTGTAGTGGTATCCTATTGAGATTTGACTCA
This sequence comes from Viscum album, assembly GCA_963277665.1. Lineage (NCBI taxonomy): Eukaryota > Viridiplantae > Streptophyta > Magnoliopsida > Santalales > Viscaceae > Viscum > Viscum album. The sequence goes on from OY728120.1 coordinate 1,845,330,939, forward strand.
CACCCTACTTGTGGTTTTTGGGTGTTTGTAGATGTTGTATTGCAGAATTCAAGTAAAGGGAAGAGCATCTTGTAGCATGATGGATTCTCTTGTTGTTGTTGCTTTCGGTTTGGGTTGGTCTAGAGGTGACTATTGGTCATGTGGGGACTTGACTTAATTTCTGATTTAGCATGTTTTGGCTTGGATTGTATGTATTTTATGTTATCTCGACAATTTCCTCTTCATAATCTAGTTGTATGTCTTTTTTTTCTTATATTCAAGATTGGTTTCGATTATCATGTTTTACCCATATAATGTGACAGGCCAGTTCAAGTGTCTTGTCTAGTTAACCCGAGTTGGTTAATTACAATTTGGTATAAAAGGGATGATCAGCTTCAAGTGTGTTATAACTTCCTGAGTTTGGTTTTGTGTTTTAGGTAGACCAGAGTTTAGACCATCAGAATTCATATAGATAGTGTAGAAAAGGGGCTTGAACATCTCACTTCCATGACTGAAACCGAGTTATCATGGGTGGTCATGGATTTTTACCAGGTTTGAGGCCTGGAGTCACTACAACAAAATCAACTGATAGCGGTGGTCTTTTTTATTTGGCAGTGGTTTAAACCACCACCATATGGTTCTGCAATAATTTCCAAAAACTGCTGCTAAAGTTGGCATCAACATCCAACTCGCATCTGTTCCGTCCATTTAGTCGCATTTTTTGGGAATCATCACACAACATTTATTTCATGGTGATTTCCCCCGCCAAACCAATTTTTACCTTAAAAAATGATGGTTTAAACTGCCTCTATATATCACTTTTAAAAAAAATACAGCTGCAGAATCTGCAGCTCCAGAATAGCCAAAAAAAGATATGAAAATATACAAATAATAAACAAACTATTCCAGTAATATAGCTTAATCAGAACATGTCAAGTTCAATTTATACAAAACCACAATACAAAAAAACCTTAATATAACAAGGATAATAACCAAAAATTAATTAACATGATTAATGTTATTTTATGTTCCTCTTGATTTTATTTTGATGGATAGGTCACATATTACCATTCATTTGATGTTCATGCTATATAAATGATATAAAGGAACCAATGTGTGGTGTTTGCAAGCATGTCATGGACTAGTGAACTATGCTATAATCCTTGGATCCCTCCATGATAAATTATAGAATGTCAAGGTAAGGAAAAAGTGGTGGTATCCTTATGAATTAGTTTTAATTTGAATTAGGTCGAGTGTGTGACTGTAGCTACCCCTGCTTGTGTAGCATTTAGTGTTGGGTGTTTTTCTAACATGTGAGAACCCTTGGCCATTTACGTTTGTTCTTGGTATGTTTAATATTATCATTTTAAATAGTGAGTTATTAATTGGGTCTTAATATTATCTATGACTAGATTTTATATGGGTGCCTTGTGACATGAGTTGGGTGAGAATGCAAACCATTGGAATGTGATTTTATAGAATAGTTATGTGGATTTGGTTGACTGATGATGACAATGATGTTGGGATCTATGATAGAGATGTGGGTTGGGTGTTCATGTCAACCATGTACATGTGAGATGTTATTAAACATATTATGTGTTTTGGTTCTGGAATTCATTCCAACCATGGATATGAACATTGTGATAAACTTGGTTATATGATGAGAGCCGAGAAATAATTCCAACTAGGTATATGAATTATATATCATTTCATATCAGCATACACATTTATAGTGGATGTGAATGAATATGATGTTATTTTATTATAATAATATTGTTATATAAGTATAATTATTTTATTTAGATGTTATAGGAGGGATAAATCAGATCCAAGATGAAAGAGGATGTGAAGATAGAAACAATAAGGAAACTGATTTATTACTTATAAAGAATAACTTCTAGTTCCCACTTCCAAAAACTTCCTTATTTGAAGAAATTATAGCCGAATGGTAGGTGTGTCTTTCAATAGGTAGAATAATGTTACTTTTTATAGATTATAATGACTAGAATTTCTGAAAATACTCATTCATTAATCTATAAGGATTATAATTTTATAGGGAAAGTGACACAAAAAGAGACAAAGGATAAAGAAAGGAGATGAATTCCTTCACCCAAACACTTACATGAAAAGGTTCCAATATATTTTAAATATAATTTATCAAATTAACATTTAAATATTGATAACATCTTAAAATATACATGAAAACCCCCAAAATACCTTCACATAAGCTCTAAGGGTGGGATGAAAATTTTTTTTAGTCGAGGGTGGTGATTCATCTAGTATAAATATTAAACCCACTTTGTTTTTCTTGTATTTTTCATCTATAAAGATGAAGATAATATGGATGAACTCAATATGTATTATGGAGTGCATCTGTGAAGTAGTTTGGAGTTCCCAAGAATATTGATGATAATAGACTTTTATGTTCTCTCATGGTTTATCCATACTAAATAATAGTTAATATGATGGAAGTAGTTGCTTCCATTAATAATACTACATTAAGAATAATCATTTGGAAAAGAAGGTTAAAGATGATGTAGATGTTTCCTCTTATAGCATGAAGATATTCAAGATACTCATTATACAGAATTATTTTGATAGATTATTGCATTAAATGAGTTTTAAGGTAACATTTTAATTAGAGAAGAGTTTTTTGGAGTGTATAGATTGATGAACATTTTATCTTTGTGAATAAACCGGTTTAAGGTCTGCTATCTGAGAGGAGAGTGAAGCTAACAATATATATGTTTCACATATAAGAAAACTACTAGTGGGATGTCTAGATGCAATCTAACCAACATGTTTAGTTATCTAAGTAGTACTTGGTGAATTACCAAATGGAAGTCAAAACAGAATAAAGTTCATAAATGGTTGAAAGAGACTATAGATTTTGAAAAGAACAATAATAGGTATAATTTCAAGGAGTACTAAAAAAATACCTAAAGAGCCTAATAATTATTAGTATAAGGTAAAATTTGGATGAAACATAGAAAATGAACCAAACATATAGATTTTTATGCAATGTAGGGGAAATACAGACATCTTTACCAAAAACCACAACAAGGTTTCTGAATCACCACATTAGTGTTATCCTATCATAATTTTAGTTACACATAATATAAGAAAGTGAACACTAATCACTACTTGATGAAATTTTATTGACACCCTCTCCATCCCCGTCTCCACTCCCTGCTACCGACACCTGCATGATAATTATGTTGAAAATTTAGCAGTGTTGTATTTAAATTTAAACTTAAAACTAATAAAAGTATTTTACTAAATGATTTTGATATTGTGTGATCTACCTTATCACTACCATCCATCAATTCAATATCACCAGGGATAGATCCAATTGTATTATGATAAAATCCAATCAATTCTTTCTACAGAGTAATGACCTTTGCATCTTACATATTTATATGTGTCCCTTATTCCTAAATTGAACTTTGCATTATAAAAAACTCCCTATGAGCATCTTGAGATAGAGAGTAATTGTAACCAGGGGTAGATCCTACTGTAATCCCCGACGGACAACCAAATACCTCTGATGCTAATGGTCCCAAATCCATCCTGCGCACGTGACCATGATGCTCCTTCCTAAGGACTTGACTAAGGGGATCATCCTGGAAGACCGAGAAGGATTGTGTGGGATTGGCATCCCATAGTTCTTTCATTTTTAACAATAAATCAAATATCAATAATATTTTAATCAATACATATTAATATAGTTACAATTGACAATAAGTTATTACAATGAAAAATGAGTTTATATCCAAACTTCTTTGGTGGGATCATTAACATAACTCCCGTCATATTTTGTATGAACATCCAACCAAAGTTTTGTTCAGGAGACTTGGTGATCTAAATTCTTTGACTGTATTAAAAAAAGATAAATTAATAAATTAATATATAAAATAGATAATGTTATATTATAAATATTTAAACTAAAGAAAATATTACCAAATTCAATCTATTTCTCAAAAAATTCTTTGATCCGACATTGTGGGGGACGATTTTATTATCATGACTTGATGCATTTTTCCTCAAAACGTCCTAAAATAAATTTAATAGTAATGTATGAAATGTCATCACCTTTTCATATGAATTTATATATGTAAAATAATATTAATATAATAATACATATTTCAATACCACATGATTATCATGATGATGACTATCAATAAACACCTTTAATAACTCTCTAGGTACCCCATCAGGTTCCATATCACACTGCTGCTGAGTGGTCAACGAAGTATCATTTAATTCATTCCATAATCTCCATTTAAAATCCTTCCATTTATTATCCAAAATTTTCAATGTCCACTTTTGTGTGATAAGATCAGAAATAGTAATGTCGAATAACATATTTACAAAGAGATTCATTTTTAAAATATTATAATTTAATATTATAATGACATTAAATTACACCATAATGTATTAAAATTAACTTTATCTGGGAATCAAAGAATTAATTTTTCCAAGATTGAGGAACATGCCTCCAATCAGCATAGGTAATCAGAAGGGTAACCAGCTACACCACCAGATGGCCAAGAATCTGGAAAAATAATCCTACGACATCATCTGTGGGGACCCCATAACAATCAGATGGGACAACTACCTTCAATATGTTCATATTCCAGACATTTGAACTATCACAATCCATTTTGGGTACCTTAGTAACCTAATAACCGAGCCAGTCCTTTCATACCCTGAAGGGAATTCCCAATCCCCATAGGTTGATGGCTAGCACCTAAAACAATACAAAAAGAAGGTGGGAACAAATTTTCCACAAAAAATGCAAAAGAAAGATAAAAAATCCGTATGAATAAAAAAGAAACTCCATAGGGAGTAATGTACCAGAAGTCAAATAAGTATAAAAACCCAAAGTACTACAACCAAGTACCATAATATAGGAAAAAATTCCCAAGTCCCAATAAGGATGCAACTCACCAAGTCTACATATCAATAACTAGAACCACCTCCAAGTGATCCTTTTCTATTTCTTGACCCTGGAAGGAGGTAATCTAAAAACACCCAAAGGAACAAGTAGGGTGTGAGCCAAATCCCAGTAGGATTTCACCCATAGATTCCATAACAAGATTTCAATATCAAATTAACCAAGAAAGTGATTTTAATTTTAAAATAAATAGGTTTGGAATTTCAAAAGAATATTGAAAAAAATCGTGATTTACATTTAAAAGGATGGAAATACTTCCTCAATTCATGATTCACATTTTAAATGATGTAAATACATTTCAAATGATGGAAGTACCTTTAAAAAGTGGATTCTTTACACAAATGGCACTTTTCACAAATGGATTAAATAAATACTTTTATATAAAATAGTTTATATAAATCACAAGTCATGTGAAGCAGTTTACAACAATGACTTATATTCATTTGAAATACAACTAAGTGGACCACATGGTCATATGCCTAATAAGGTACAATAATTCTAGGATATAGGGACCCGACACTGTGAAATGGAAAATACGTATATATTTCACTTTGAACCAAGGCCAAAGAGGACTTATCACCATCACCTAAGTGATGTTATTTACTAATATAATGTTTTAGAACATTGTAAATCGTAAATTGATGTCCAAATAACTCACTAAATACCTAAGCCATGCATGTTATATAATAAAAAAGCAACGATGGGAAGTTTATTTTAAGACTTCTTAAAATATAATTAAATCCCATTCTTCATTTCAAATATACCAATTTTCCCTTTAAAAACCATAACTAGTTTTTAATCAAAAACATGCATTTTTACCAAGATAAAACCCTAATGTTTCTGTTAAAACCATTTTAATCCATTTTCACAAATAGGGATTTGAAACCAATTCACCGTTCAATTTCACAACCCAATTTCATAATTAAATTCAACAATTTAATTTTCAAACAATTGCATCAATTTTATCACAAACCCCTAATTCAAAAGAATTGAGGTTTTCCACAATTTTCCATCAAAACCATTTCCAAAATTAAATTCAACAATTTATTTGAAACAAATTTCATAAAATAAAAAATTTAAATTGAACAATTTAAATTATAAAAATTTCCATAAACACACCCCAATTTAATGTAATTAGGGGTTTTCCAATTTCTTTCCAAAAACTTATTTTTCTTAAAAACCCCAATTCAATGGAATTGGGTTTTTCCAAAAAAATAATTGATTTTAATTTAATAAAAACCAAGAAATTTAATTTAATTAAAACAATTGAAATCAAACAAAGCAATTTAGGTTTAATATAAACTGGGAATTGTAACAGAACCACCTACCTCAGAATCAACGAATCTCAAATCAGAAATCCATAAACTAAAAACACTAATGGAGAATGATGAAAATAAGGATCTATAAATAAAACATAGGTTTAGATACAAAATTTGGTATTAGATCCATAAAAAAATAGGGATTCATTTAACCCTATAGAGCAGAAGAGAGACCGCTTGAGAACGAGAACAAAAGAAAGAAACTAACCACGCAAAGATCGAAGGTTGTTCCTCAAGATTCAGATTGCTTCTAGGAGGGATTTGAGGAGGAAAAAATTATTATTGGGAGCTACATGGATGGGAAAAACTGATCTTAGGTCGTACCATCCCATCAGGGGCCTAAAATATGGGTTTGGGAAATTTTAATAAAAATTTTAATCACTTAAAATCACGTTTGCACGGTTTCTTGGGAAAAGGCGCACAATTTAGAAAAATTGCGTGCAAGCTGTGTGCCTATTATAAATGGGCCACACGATTTCTATTGAAAGGAAAACATTTTGTCTAACCATGTACCAACCATGAAAAATACCACATGCTTGGGTTTCATGTTTTTCTTGAGAGGGCGCATGGTTTGGGAAAACCGTGTGCCAACAATGCAGTAGCATAGAAAATTAAAAAAATTTAAAAAATTCACCTGAAGCTAACCCAAACGAAACCTAACCAATTAATGATAAAAAGAGGTGTTTAGGAATACCTAAAAAATAGTAACAGGATATTACAACCTCCCCACCATAGAAAATTTATTTCCTTAGAAATCCTACGGAGAAACTTCCATTCCAAAAAAGATAAGGCCACTGCTCCCTCGCTAGTGACTCCCTCTCCCACATCTCATTACTATCAGAACTATGATTCCCTTGAATATGATACAAAGTTATATTACTCCAATTAAGAACCTTGGTTTTAGAATCAAGTATCTTGAATTCCCATTCAGTCATGGATAAATCAGGTCTAACCTCAAGATCACACCAGCTCAGAATATGAGATGGATCAAAAAGATACTTTTGGAGAGAAGATACATGAAACATGTTATGTATCAATATCATATTTGGTGGAAGTGATAAATGGTAAGCAACTTTCCCCACCTCCTCAATAACCTCAAAAGTTCCAAAAAAACGAGGGGAAATCTTCCCTTTCCTCCCAAGCCTTTGATGACCCAACCAAGGTGAAACTTTCAAGAACACTCGGTTACCAACTATGAACACAAACTATATACAGTGACGATCCACATAAAGTTTATATCGACTCTGTGACATCAAAATTATTTGACGAATCAACTGAATATTTTTTGTCTTCTCTTGGACCAAACTCTATCCAACCAAGGAACTTTCCTCAACCTCTGACCAACACCACAATGATATAAAAGGCTGGCCATACAAGGCCTTAAAAGGAACCATTCTAATCACGGAATAGTAACTATTGTTATAAGAAAACTCAACTAGCCCAAAATTATCATCCCAATACCCAAAAAAGTGGAGAAAACAAGTGTGAATCATATCCTCAATAATTTTTATAGCTCTTTCTGTTTGTCCATCCAACTGCAGATGGTATTCCTTACTCAAACGGATGTGTGATACTAGTGCCTCCTAAAGGCCTCTTCAAAAATGATAAGTGAACAGAGGATACCTATCAAAGACTATAACAGACATATATCTTTTCAAATCAATAATATCTTTCACATAGAGTTTTCAAAACTCCTCAACCTTGGCTCTATCACAAATGGGTAAAAAGTGAGCTGATTTATTCATATAATAGATCACAACCCATACCACAATATTATTTCTCTAGGTATGTTAAAACCCAACCAAAAAGTACATAGAAATATCTTCCCACTCTCAAGTAGGTATTGGAAGTGGCTGATGCAAACCTGAAGGTTTCTGGTGCTCGAACTTCACCTGTTGGCACATATAACAACAAGATACAAACTCAGTGATTCCCCATCTCATACCTGGCCACTAGAACCACCACCACATGTCATAGAAAATATTTATGTTTATCGGGTGTACATACCATTGGGAGTTATGATAGTCTCCCACAACAACTTTTCTTGTTTCTAATGTCACAATTTTTTTGAAAGCATAAAATTCCCTTGGTGGATAACGACCATTTAGGAATAGTCTCCCCACCATAAAGAGATTCCTTAATTCTACATAACTCATCATCAAGTTGTTTTTCATGAAGAATTGTCTTGATAAGAGTGGATGTAAACTGAACATTGGCCAGAGAAACCTCATCCCCTGATTCCTGGAATCCAATATGAAAATGTTCAAAGAGAGCCATGAATTTCCACTCTTCTGAAGATTCTTTCACTACTTGGGTCAGAAGTTTTCTATTCAAAGCATCCATGAATACATTCCCCTTCCCCAGGGTATAAGAGATGTCAAAGTCGAAAGATTATAGGTATTCCAACAAACACCTCTGGAGTATATTTAAATATTTTTGAGATAAGATATAACTCAAGCTCTTGTGGAATGAAAACACGGTAAACCATTCTCTATAAAGGTAATTCTGCTAACTCTTAAGCGCGTGCATCAAAAATGAAAGTTCAAGTTCCTGGGTTGGATAATTTTTCTCATGTGAACCATGATGACGAGATCCATAGGCATCAACATGATCACCTTTCATAAGAATGTAACCCAAGCTTGAACCAGATGCATCATAGAAGACCATATAGCCCTACCCAGCCTCTGGAAGAGTCAACATCGGTGCAGTAGTCTAAAGACATTTTATCTCAACCAATGAATTCTTACATATTTCATTCCAAGAAAACTTTACCTCATTTTGAGTTAGGGCAGTCATTAGAGAATCCAACTTTAAGAAGTCCTCTGAAAACCAGTGATAATAACCATCTAGACCCAAGAAGCTCTGAATCTCAAATACATTTCATTGTTGTTCCTTTGTCATAAAAAATTTCACCTTTTCAGGATCAAATGAAATACCTTATTCCAACACCATCTGTCCCAAGAATTTTACTTCCCAAATCTAGAATTAACACTTCTAAATCTTGGAATAAAGTCGGTGATTTCTTAATGTACTCAAAACTATTCTTAGATGATGCAAATGATCCTCCTCATACATAGAGTAAATAAGTATGTCATCCAAAAAGACTACAAAAAATTTATCAAGATACTCATGGAAAATCCTATTCATTAATGCCATGAAACCTGCAAGAGAATCGGTTATACCAAAGGGAATAAAAGTTACTCATAATGACCGTAATTTCTCCAAAAGTTGGTTTTCTAAGTGTCATATTATTTTATCCTCAACTGATGGTAACCAGAGAGAAAATAAATCTTGAAGAGCCACTTCTACCCCTTAAAATGATCAAATAGATCATCAATTCGTGACAATAGATACTTGTTCTTTATCATCACTTGATTGATATTTAGGTAATCAACACATAAGAGAAGTGAACCATCATCTTTTTTAGAAATGAGAACTGACACTACCCAAGGTTACACACTCAGGCATATAAAACCTTTCTCAAGAAGATCATACAACTAGGACTTCATCTCTTTTAGTTCAGCTAGTGCTATGTGGTAAGAGGGAATATAAACTAGTTGACTACCAGACATTAAGTCAATGGAAAACTCAACCTCCCTTACTGGTGGAAAACAAGAGAAGTCATAAGTAAACACATTGGGAAACTCAATGAAAACTGGAGGGAGATCACCACTTAAAGATTCCCACTCCAGATCAAAAGAAAACACTGATATTACTTTCCCCAACACCAGATAAGAAGGTTTGGACTTGATCGACCTTGGGTCCCATTCTTTTTGAATGACATAAGGCACACCCCTGGGTGTAGTAAAGGAAACCCATAAAAGATAACAATCAATTTAGGATTTATTGGCAACAAGAAAATCCACATTTCATTTGATTTCAAGATGTTTTATGTTGAGAACCAAAAAAACTCCAAGTATGATCAACATTTGATAGAAAGAAGACACAAGTAGGACTATAGAGACTATTTTATCTCTTCATACCAAGGGGTTTAGTAATATCCATAACATAAGACAAAATCTCCATAAGAAGATTAAGAATATTAACAAAATGGGTTAAAATAAATGAATGAGATGAACCAGTATCAAATAGAGCGGTTACCAATGATGAAGCTATAGTAATAGTACCTATCACAATTTATAGACCTGTATCTGCTTCCTCTGGAGACTCTTCCACTATTTAAAGTAGCTTTATTTTTAATGCATGCAGCTGAAACCATTTTATATGAAAAGAATATGATTTCACTTTAGTTTTAGGAGGAGATTATGATCTATTTCCACTACACTGAATAGAATAGAAATAGAATAATCTATGTAAGTGATTTGAGTGTCCTCATGAGTCATAGTTGTTATGTGAATCAGTGAAAACACTATTTGAATATCCTGGCTTGACACATTGGTAAAAAAAGGAACCCTTCTTGGAACTACAAGAGGTCCAAAATGACTCTACGACTAAGAACTGCTATGAGAATCATCACACTTCCCTCTTTCCCTCGTAGGAACTCACACTGCCACTAGGAGAGAAAGAAACTCCTGATAACCTTGAATTGACATCCAGGTCCATTTTAACCATAAGAACTCTATCCATGACATTATCATAAGAAGGAATTTTTAGTAAGAAAAAATGAGAATGAATATCCTAATGAAGTCCAAACTCTAACCTTCGATCCTTCATCTTCTAATTAGATAGAATATCATATGTGAAATGAAAAATTTAAAAAAAATGGTTTTTATACTCCGTGATGGTCCTGTCAACCTACTTGAGTTTGAAAAAATCATTAGAATTAGACAAGAGCATTGAATATAGATAGAACTAGTCGGTGAAAAGAACCTTGAAGTCTTTCCACTCCAGGACCCCATGTTTCTTCACCATCACCATCATGTCTCACCATCTCCTTCTTAGTCTTTCCAGCATGAGGGTGGTACACTTCACCTTGATTTCATCGAGTGTGTCTAAGAACCCAAAACAGTGCTCCATTATACTCAACCATTTCTCAACATCTTGAGGATCATTTGAGCCTTTGAATGGTTCTATATTATAGTGAAGGAAATATTGAGAATGAATCTTTAGAACATCCTTTTAAGGTTCCATAGCTGGAGACTAAATGGAAACTAGAAGTGGTGCCTATCCTTGAGATTGGAAAATGCACATAATCACCTCAACTTGATTTAGATCTACAAAAAGATTCACTCACTGAGGATCAGTATAATCTTCCTACTAGATCTGATTCGCACATCTTTTCATAGGAATGATGCTACACAACATTAAAATATAACAAGGAAGATACTAGGTTACACTCAAAAAGAGAAACAAGGGAAATTAATACTAATAGATAGAAAAAATAATATTTGGATATCACTCTATCCAAATAATAATAGAGAAAATACTAGAACTAATCCACAAGACATCTTTCCCTAACTACCCATGACAAATTACGGTTCAATGCATTGAGAAAATCCTAGACACTCAATCAAAACTACCTCCTAAGTCCCGACAAGATTTCACAATGCACACCGAATTCAAGATAAGAATTTCAACCTGAAGCTCTAATACCACTTTTTCATGAACCATCTTGGGTGCCCTGGGTACCAGATAACCAATCCAGTCTTGAAATATCTCGAAGGTCATTCTCGATCCCCACGATTAGGTGAATATCACCTAGAATCATACAAAAAAGAAGGTGAGAATGAATTTTCCGCAAAAAATGTGAAATAAAGATAAAAAATAAGTATTAATACAAAATAAAATCTACTAGGAGTAATTTACTTGAATTCAAATAGGTATAATAACCCAAAGTACTACAATCAAGTACTGAAAAACAGAAAAAACATCTCAAGTCCCAACAAGGATGCAACTCACCAAGTTCACAAATCAAAAACTAAAACCACCTCTAAGTTATCCTTTTACCTTGATTGAACCTAGAAGGAGGTAATCTATAAAAACCCAAATGAAAAAGTAGGGTGTGATTCAAATCCCATTAGTATTTCACCCAATGATTCCATAACAAGATTGAAATATCAAATTATCCAAGAAATTACTTTCAATTTTAAAATAAATAGGTTTGGAATTTCAAAAGCATATTTTAAAAAATTATTCTTTACATTTTAAAGGATATAAATCTTTATCAATTCATGCTTCACATTTAAAATGATGGAAATACATTTCAAATGATGGAATTTCCTTTAAAAAATGGTTAATTTACATAAATGGAACTTTTCACAAATGGATTAAATAAACACTTTAATATAAAATAGTTTATATAAATCATAAGACATATAAAATAGTTTACAATAATGGAATATATTCATTTGAAATAAAAACAAGAAAGCAACATGGCCATATGACTAATAAGGTATAATAGTTCTAGTCTATAGGGACCCAACACTATGAAACAAAAAATATGTACATACGTCCCTTTGAACAAATTACAAAGAGGACTCATTACCATCGCCTAAGGGATGCGATGTGCTGATATGATGTTTTAGAACATTGTAAATTGTAAAGTTCCATCCAAATAACTCACTAACTATATAACACTTTCATGTGATCTAATAAAAAACAATGATGGTAAATTTATTTTAAGACTATTTAAAATACAATTAAACCCCATTCTCCATTTCAAATATACCAATTTTCCCTTTAAAACCCATAATAGGTTTTTAATAAAAAACACGCATTTTCGTCAAGATAAAACCCTAAGTTTTATATCAAAACTATTTTAATCCATTTTAAAAAATAGGGATTTGAAACCAATTCACCATTCAATTTCACATTCCAATTTCATAATTAAATTAAACAATTTAATTTTCAAACAATTCCATCAATTTCATCATAAACCCCCAATTCAATGGAATTGGGGTTTTTCATAAATTTCCATCAAAACCATTTCCACAATTAAATTAAACCATTTAATTAAACAAATTCCATAAAATCCACAATTTAAATTTTAAAAATTTCCATAAACACACCCTAATTCAATGGAATTGGGGGGTTTTTCAATTTCCTACCTAAAACCTATTTTTCTTCAAAACCTCAATTCAATGGAATTGGGGTTTTTCAAGAAAACGATTGATTTTTTTTAATAAAAACCAGTAAATTTAATTGAATTAAAATAATTGAAATAAAACAAATCAATTTAGGGTAAATATAAATTGGGCATCGTAACAAAACCACCTACCTCGGAATCAACATGCCTCGAATCAGAAAACTGTAAACGAAAAACTATAACATAGAGCGACAACAAAAAAGATAAATGAACCAAACCTAGTTTTAAATCAAAAAATGTGGTTATTAGATCCACAAAACAAAATGGGGATCCATGTTACCCTAGATAAGATAAGAAAAACTATTGGGGAATGATAATGAAAGAAGGATACTAACCGTGCAAAGGTCGAAGGGTATTTCTTAAGCTTCTGATCATTTTAGGGAGGGATCAGAGGGGAAAAAATCCTTCTTGGAAGATCCAAGGATGGGAGAAACTCATCTTAGGTTGTGCCACTCCATAAAGGTCCTAAAATATGGGTTTGGTAAATTTTAATAAAATTTAGGTTCACTTAAAATTGCATTTGCACAGTTTCCTAAGAAAAGGTGCACGATTTAGAAAAACCGTACGCAAGCTGAGTGACTGTTATAAATGGGCCACACAATTTATTCTAAAAGAGAACATGGTTTGACTAACCATGAAACAACCATGAAAACTCTCACTACCTTGGGTTTCATAGTTTACTTGAGAGGGTGCACGGTTTGGGAAAACCATGCACCAACCATGTGCTAGTCCAGAAAATTCCAATTTTTTTAGAAATTCACCCGAAGAAACCCCAAAAGAAACCAAACAAAGATTTATAAAAAAATAGGGTTAGTAATACCTGAAAAATAGTAACAGGTTGTTACAACCTCCCCACCATAGAAACTTTCTGTCCCCAAAAATCATACGGAGAAGCTTCCATGCCAAAAAGATAAGGCCATCGCTCTCTCACTAGTGCCTCCCTCTCCCATGTCTCATTACTATCAGAACTATGATACCATAACACATGAAAAAAGGTATATTCCCCCCATTATATACCTTGGTTTCATAATTAGCTATTCTGTTTGGCCGTTCCATCATAGATAAATTAGGTTCTACCTCAAGATCACGCCATCTCAGAACATGAGATGGATCATAAAGATGAGCTAAGATATATGAAACACGTTATGTATCAACATTATCTATGGTGGAAGTTCTAAATAGTGAGAAAATTTCCCCACATTCTCAAAAATATCAAAAGGTATAGCAAAATAGGTAGCAAGCTTCCCTTTCCCCCAAAGCCTTTGATCACCCAACCGAGGTAAAACTATCAAGAAAACCTAGTCATCAACTGAGAACTCCAATGGTCCATGATGATGATTAGCATAAGAGTTATATCTTTTCTTCACTATCAAAATTCTATGACAAATCAACTAAATATTTTATACCATCTCTTGGACCAAACTTGGTCCAACTAAGGAATTTTCACTAACCTCCGACCAACATAACATAGATCTACATGGCTGACTATACAAGGCATAAAAAGGATCCATTCTGATTGTGGAATGGTAACTATTATTATAAGTAAACTAAACCAGCCCCAAATGATCATCCCAACCCCCACCAAAGTCAATAACACAAGCATGAAGCATATCCTTCAGAATATGTACAACTCTTTCTATTTGGCCATCCAACTGTGGAAGGAATGACGTACTCAAACAAACGTGAGATCCCAATGTCTCTGTAAGGACTCTCCAAAAATGATAAGTGAACCGAGGATCCCTATCATAGACTATAATACAATGAATTCCATGCAAATGAACAATATCTTTCATATAGATATTTCCAAACTCCTCAACTTTGGTTGTATCGAGAATGGGTAAAAAGTGAGTTGATTTAGTCAGATGATTCATCACAATGCATATCATATTCATCTTTCTATGGGTATGTAGAAACCCCCAAAAAAAATTAATATTATCCCACTTCCAAGTAGGGACAAGAAGTGGCTGAAGAAAACCCAAAGGTTTTTGGTGCCTAGCCTTCGCCTAAAAACATGTATAATAACTAGAGACAAACTTAGAGATACCTCGTCTCATACCTAGACACCAGAACTACTATAGCATGTCATAGACCATCTTCATGGTTACTAGGTGCACAAACCACTGGGAGTTATGGATGTCTCCATTAATAGCTTTTCTTTCCACAAATGACACAACATAATGTTTACGAAATAATAGAATAACCTTAGTGGATAACGACCATTCAGGCATGGTCTCCCAACCATAAAGAGAGTCCCTAATGTTATAGAACCCATCATCAAGCTACTGTTTTTGAAGAATAATCTTAAGAAGAGTAGATTTCAACTGAACAATGGCTAGAGAAACCTCATCCCCTAATTCATGGACTCTAATATGAAACTATGCAAAGGGATCCATCAAGTTCCACTCTTTTGAAGATTCATTCACTACTTGGGTCAAAAGTTTTCTACTCAAAGTATCCATGACAACATTACATTTACCCATGGTATAGGTGATTTCAAAGTCTAAATATTTTAGGTATTCCTCACACCACCTCTGGATAATATTAAAATATTTTTAAGAGAATATATAACTCAATATATTATGGTCTGAAAATATGGTAATCCTTTATCTGTAAAGTTAATGCTAACAACTCTTAAGTGCGTGCATAATAACTGTAAGTTCAAATCCATGGGTCATATAATTCTTCTCATGCAGACTAATCTGATGAGATCCATAGGTGAAAAAATGACCACCTTGCATAAGAACACAACCCATTATAAAATCGATGCATCAAAAAATACCACATAGCCCAGCCTAACCTCTAGAAGAGTTAACAACAAGACAATAGTCAAAAGAAATTTCATCTCAAAAAAAGAATTATGACATATTTCATTCCAAGAAAACTTTACCCCCTTTCGAGTTAGGGTATTCATCAGATAATCCAACATTGAGAAGTACTTAACAAACCAAAAATAATAAACAGATAGAAACAAGAAGCTCTGAATATCGATGACATTTCGTGGTTATTCTCATGTCATAACACTTTCACCTTTTCAGGATCAATTGAAATACTGTATTCTGATACCATGTGTCCCAATAATTTTACTTCTTGAATGCAGAAGTCACATTTTAAAATCTTGGAATAAGGTTGGTGATTTCTTAATAGACTTAGAACTATTCTCAGATTATACACATGATCCACCTCAAACATAGAGTAAATAATGATTTCATCCACAAATACTACCATAAAGGTATCAAGATACTCATGAAAAATCCTATTAATTAAATCCATTAAAACTACAAGATCATTGGATAAACCAAAGTTCCTAACAAAGTACTCATAATGATCATACCTGCTTCAAAAGGTAGTTTTCTGAATGTTAGATTCTTTTATCCTCAACTGATGTTAACCAGAGCAAAGTTGAATATGTGAGAGCCAATTTTCCCCATTTAAATGATCAAATATATCATAAATATGTGGTAAAATATACTTTATCTTTAACGTCACTCTATTTAGATTTCGGGAAAAAACACATAGGCTAAGTGAACCACTCACTTTCTTAGTAAAGAGAACCAACACCACCCAAAGTGACACACTTGAGCATATAAAGCCTTTCTAAAGAAGATCATCCAAATGGGGAGTTAACTCTTTCAGTTTAGCTAGTGTCATGTGGTAAAAGGTAATAGAAACTAGTTGAGTACTAGGAATTTATTCAAGGGAAAACTAAACCTCCCTTACTAGTTGAAAACTAAAGAAGTTAGAAGGAAACACGTCGGGAAACTCAAAGAAAACTGGAGGGAGATCACCACTCAAAGACTATCACTCTAGATTAAAAGAAAAAAATGATATTACTTTCCCCAAATCTAGATAAGAAGGTTAAAACCTAATATACCTTGGGTCCTATTCTCCTTGAACGACACGAGGAACACCACTGGGTGTATTAAAGGAGACCCATCGAAGATAACAATCAATTCAAGATTTATTTCAACTAGGAAATCCATCCTGAATATGACATCAAGAGGTTTCATGTTGAGAACCAAAAAAGTATAAGTATGTTCGACATCTTATAGAAATAAGACACAAGTGGTACTATGGAGACTCTGATCTCTCTTTGTACTAAGGGGTGTAGTAATATCCATAACATAAGACAAAATATACATAGGAAGATTAATAATATTAACAACATGAGTTGAAATAAACAAATGAGATGCACCATTATCAAATATAGAATTAAACAATGACTAAGCTGTAGTAATGGTACCTCTTGTGGTTGTTGGACCTGTATCTGCTTTCTCTGGAGACTCTTACACTATGTGAAGTATATTTGTTCAAGTTTCCTATGGCTGGAACCCTTTTATATTTAAATCATATGGTTTCCCCACAGTTTTATGAGGAGATTATGATCCCATTCCACTATGAAGAGTATAATATACATGGAAAAATCTCTGCAAGTTCCCCCAGTGTCTGTAGAAGCCACAATTCTTGGGTGCCTCATTGAAAACCCTCTTTGAATGTCCTAGATTAACACACTGGTAGAAAAACAAAAGACCTCTTTCTGGCACTACAGGAGGTATATAATGAACCTACTATCAATAAGTTATATGAGAATCATCACTCTTCTACTTTCCCTTAAAGGAACTCATGCTTCCACTAGGAGAGAAAGAAAATCACAATAACCCTAACTTGTCATCCGGACCCATTTCAACCATAAGTCCTCTATCCAAAACATCTACATAAGAAGGTAGTTTTATCAAGAAAAACTTAGAACAAATATAATGACGAATTCCAAACTATAACATTAAAGCCTTCATCTTCTCATTAGATGAAATCTCAGGTGAAAAATTAAAAAGCTAAGGAAAATGGTTTTTATACTCTATAAAGGTCCTATTAGCCTAATTGAGTTTGAAAAAGTCAGTGGACTTGGACAACAACATTGAATCTAGATAGAACTGGTCAGTGAAATGAACCTTGAAGTATTTCCACTCTAAGCCCTCATGTTTCTTCTCCATCAGCATCATGTCCCAATATCTCTTGTTTGGTCCTTCCAACATAAAGGTGATACAGTTCACCTTGATTTCATCATGTGTTTCCAAGAACCCAAACAAGTGATCTATTCTGATCAACCATTCCTTAGACTCTTGAGAATCATTTGAGCCTTTGAATAGTTCTAGATTTTGGAAAAGTAACTATTGAAAAAAAATATTGAGAACATCCCTATGAGGTTACAGAGATGGAGCCTGAATGGGAACTAGAAGTGGTGCCTATCCTAGAGCTTGGATAGTGTACATAGTATCCTCAACTTGATTCTGATCTATAACAGGATTCAATCACTGAGGTTTAATAATAGATTGCTCCTGGATCCTATTCACACATCTTCTTAGAGGCATGATGCACACAACATCAAAAGACAAAAAGGAAGACATCAGGTTACAATCAAATAGAGAAAAAAGGGAAATTAATACCTACAGATAGAACAAACAAGATTTGGACTTCAATCTGTCCAAATCAAAACAAAAAAAATACTAGAACTAATCCACAATAAGTCTTTCCCTAACTACCCCTCAAGAATTATGGTTCATCGTGGTGAGAGATGACTAGGAACTCAATCACAACTACCTCTCAATCCCTGATAAGATTTCATAATGCATACTAACTTCAAGATAATAAGTTCAACCAGAAGCTCTGATAAAAATTTTTCATGAACCAATTTGGGTACCCTGGTAACCCGATAACCGAGATGGTCCTAACATAGACCAAAGTACATTCCCGATCCCCATGGGTTGGTGACTAGCACTTGGAATCATACAAAAAGAAGGTGGTAATACATTTTCCAAAAAACAATGTGGAATAAATATAAAAATTCAGCATACATACAAAAGAAACTCCACTAGGATTAATGTACAAGAATTGAAACAGGTATAACAACCCAAATTACTAAAACTGAGTACTAGAAAATAGGAATAAATTCCCAAGTACCAACAAGGATGAAACTCACCGAGTCTATAGATCAACAACTAAAACCACCTCCAAGTGATATTTTTCCCTTTCTTGACCCTAAAAGGAGGTAATATATAAATACCCAAAGGAATAGGTAGGGTGTGATCCAAATCCCAGTATTATTTCACCCAAAGATTCTATAACAAGAATCTAATATCAAATTAACTAATAAAGTGCTTTCAATTTTTAAATAAATAGGTTTGGAATTTCAAAATCATATTTAAAAAAATCACGCTTTAAATTTCAAAGGATAAAAATACTTTAAAAATTCATACTTCACATTTCAAATGATGGAAATACATTTAAAATGATGGAATTGAATTTAAACAAAGGGGTTCTTTACACAAATGAAAATTTTCAAAAATGTCTTAAATAAACACTTTTATATAAAATATTTTATATAAATCATAAGGCATGTAAAAAAGTTTACAAAAATTTTATATATTCATTTGAAATACAAACAAGAGAGAAACATGGTCATATACCTAGTAAGGTATTACAGTTCCAGGCTATTGGGACCCAACACTGTGAAACAACAAATATGTACATACGTACCTTTGAACCAAGAACAAAGAGGACTCATGAACATTAACTAAGGGATGTGATGTACTGATATGTTGTTTTAGTACAATGTAAATTATAAAGTTTTATCCATATAACTCACTAAATACCTAAGTATTTCATGTGCTCTAATAATAAAAAAATGATGGGAAATTCATTTTAAGTCCTCTTAAAATACAATTAAATCCCATTCTCCATTTCAAATATTCCAATTTTCACTTTAAAAACCACAACAGGTTTTTAATAAAAAACATGTATTTTCACCAAGATAAAACCCTAAGGTTTCTATAAAAACCATTTTAAGAAATTTTCACACATAGGGATTTGAAACCAATTCACCATTCAATTTCACAATCCAATTTCATAATTAAATTCAACAATTTAATTTTCAAACAATTCTATTAATTTCATCACAAACCCCTAATTCAATGGAATTGGGGGTTTTCATAATTTTCCATCAAAACCATTTCCATAATTAAATTCAAAAATTTAATTGAAAAAAATTCCATGAAATCCAAAATTCAAATTGAAAAATTTAAAATTTACAAATTTCTATAAACACACCCCAATTCAATGGAATTGGGGGTTTTCCAATTTCATGCCAAAACTTATTTTTCTTAAAAACCCCAATTCAATGGAATTGGGTTTTTTCAAGAAAAAAAATTGAAAGTAATTTAATCAAAACCAAGAAATTTCATTTAATTCAAACAACTGAAATCAAACAAAGAAATTTAGGCTTAATAAAATTGGTCATCGTAACAAAACCACCTACCTCAGAATCAACGGATCTCAAATCACAAAGTCATAAATGAAAAAATCCAATGTAGAACAAAGAAAACAAGGATATATGAATAAAACCTAGGTTTAGATCCAAAATAGTGGGTATTAGATCCACAAAACAAAATAGGGATCCATGGAAGCTTAGAGAGGATAAGAGAGACTGCGGGATAACGAGAATAGAAGAAGGAAACTAATAACATGAAGATTAAAGGGCATTACTCAAGATTTATATTGATTTCATGAGGGATACTAAGGGGCATAATCCTTCTTGGGAGTTCCAAGGATGGGAGAAAATGATCTTAGGTCACACTGGTCCATCAGGGTCCCAAAATATGGGTTTGGGATATTTTAATAAAAATCCAGATAACTTAAAATCCTGTTCGTACAGTTTCCTAGGAAAAGGTGAACATTTTATAAAAAATGTGCCCAAATCATAAACCTATTATAAATATTTGGAATGGTTTCTAATGAAAGGGCTGACAATTTGACTAACCATGTAACAACCATGCAAAAACCCACTACATTGGGTTGCATAGTTTGGGAAAACCGTGCGCCAACCATGCATTAGCCTAGAGAATTCCAATTTTTTTTATAAATTCACCCAAAGAAACCCCAAATGAAACCCAACCAAATCTTAGTATAAAGAGGGGTTTAGTTATACCTGAAACTAGTAACATGATGTTACATGAAATATTCATATTTCTCTTTGTAGTATCATTATTTTCATCTTTTATGAAAAAACTGTTAGTAGTATTAAAAAGTGTAATAACTTTATTCACATTAAAATTTTTTACCTATAATTTTCACCCTCCATTATCATTTAGAAGAAAAATGAGTAAAGAAATGTTCCCTAGATTCTAAACCTGATGAATGGGGATGAAATATATCAGAAACTGATGGTATGGATAAGGAGGGAGTTCCAAAATCTGAGGGAATGGAGGGTGTGAGAGATACTAAAGGGGGGAAGATGGAGGGTGTCTCTGATGTTTTAGGGAGGGAGACCTATGAATCATTATATGTTTGTGTGGTCAAGGGAATGCAAACTAAGATTATTGAAATTCTTCTTCCTTGGAATTCATGTCATTTAATCAATTAAAATTAACTTCAGAACATATATTTCTAAAACTTCATGCATAAAAAAAATAATAAATGATAAAAGATGCATAGTACTAACAAAAAAATATACATAGATATGATATTTAAATATTGTACATATAACATAAGTGGTTGATAACTTAATTTATGACTACACATACAATCATTTTTTCCTTCAATAATGTCATTTTCTTAGTCTATCATTACTTCATCTACTTCATCCACCCATGTAAGATTAATATTTTTAATATCATGATGAAAAAATAAGTTCATTTCTTACTTTTGATTTGATTCAATGTTAGATGCTAAATATTCCACTTCATCCATATCATATAATTCTCCTTTTTTATGTGAATAACTACACTCCTCCCTTTATCTATGAAATATTCCACATAATATAATCATGTTAGAGAAGTTCATAGAAGTAAATTGCAAGGAATGTCTTTTAATACCCATGAAAATATCAAACCACTTGAATTTGAATAAAACAACTAAAAAATTACCATGGTAATATAATTCTATAATATCAATTAATTTTCCATAGTATCCTGATTCAGCAACTGTAAATATACCACTACTCTATGTTTTCAAACCCTCTTCCCAATCAACTATACAAAATTTATATCCATTGACATTATAAGCATCAAATTTATAGCATGTTTTATAGGAACTCAATCTAGAAACAACAAATATTATAACATCTCATCCCGAGTATCCGTATTCATGATCTATAAAAATTACTATACATTATTAGATTTATAAATTATGTGTCAACCTAATATCTGTATTGATTGAAATATTTATTAACTTATATGATGTTCAAACCATTATACAAGCTCTTAATTAACATATTTTGTTATATCTTTCCCATTTCATGTTCGTCCTCTCATACATATTTTTTTTTTATCTTAACCTCTTCAATAAATGGATCTTAAATTTCACTATCTAACAACACATATCTATGTTCCTGTAATAATTCCATTTCTATCAGTGTAACATTTGAGATCCTCCTAACTAATCAGCCACCAGTAGGAAATATTTTTTATTTCCCATGTACTTGAGATTGAGTTCATGTGTCATTAACACATCCAACTCGATTTAATATTATCGCAATATCATCCAAGTATTCACAAAAAAAGGTAAGACACTCATATTCTAAATAGCCATAAAAAATAGAGCCTTCGGGTTGAGATTTTTTTCACGTATGATTTGAAATGTCCTAGATATCTATAAAATAAAACAAATAAAACATAATTATGTATTTAATTAAGTTACAAGATTTTTTTATTAAGATGAAAAATATATAAATAAATCACCTCTCAATTGGATACATCCATCGATAATGTATGGGGCCTCTTAATTTAGTTTCCTCAAAGAAATTCATAGTTAAATGCATCACGATAGTAAGAAATTACGGAGGAAAAATCATATCCATTGTAAAAAGTGTCAATAAAAATATCTCCTAAATATTTTCAAGATTATCTAGTTGAATATTTTTCTCACATAGTTTTCTAAGGAATGTGAAAAATTGGAGTATAAATGCAGTAACCTCTTTAGGTAATAATGTATGCAATGATAATGGTAGTAAATATTGTAACAAAATATGTGAATAATGACTTTTCAATCCATGTAACCTATGATGATTTAAGTTTACATGACTTGATACGTTACTTGAATACCCATCAGATACCTTTAAAATTTCAAAATTTCAAGGAATAAATCTTTATCCCTATTTTTCATTGCAATTTTTTGAAGCATACATTACATTCTCATCTAGATAGAGATCATGCTTTATATTCATTGTTTGCAAGTCCTTCAAAATATTGAGATGGTCCTTCAATTTTCCATGCCCATTAAGAAATGTGAAGATCAAATTATCACATACATTCTTCTCAATATACATAACATCAAAATTATGTTACAAAAAATTAAATTCCCAATATAGAAATTTGAAGAATATACTTTTTTTCTTCCATTGTTGTGTTCTAATTTCAATTGATGATGCAATTCAAACTCGTTTCCTACTATCATTCAAATGATTCAACTTACCAAATTATGTTTCAACAATTAATAGTTGTGCCAATATTTTAGAACCTATCAAAAAATTTTGAGGTGGTTTACGATCAATAAAACCATGTAATTTTGACTTGTTCAACCAAAATCTATGAGATGCATTGAGAAATATTTTATGACATAAGAAGAATCATTTTTTACTATAAGTTAGTTATTCAGGATCCAAATAAAAGTTAAAAATAGGAGAATCCAAACCCGTATAAGTGTTCCAACCAAATAAATTCCCAAGTATAGGGAAGTCACTAATGGTCCACATTAGAGTGATGTGCATTTTGAACATTTTTCTAGAAGATGCATCTTATGTCTTAGCACTGTTGATCCATTTCTCCTATAATTATTCAATTATAGGATGCAAGTATACTTAAATATCATCTCTATATTTTTTTTCTTGTAATAAATCATTGAAATTATAAAATATTTTTGTTTCATACACATCCACAAAGATAGACCATAAGGGATCAAAACAACTGGCCAATACTATAACTCGTGCTCAAAGTCCCAAATGGGTTGAATCCATCGGTATCCAATCCAAATTTCACATTCCTAGGATCATATAAGAAATATTTATATAATAAATTAAATGTCTTCCATGATTTTTTATCTATTAGATGTCACATTAACCCATCATTGTTATTATATATATAATACCATTTCATGTGCTCTGTGGTTTTTGATGACATGAATAATATTTGAAATCAAGGTTTTAAAGGTATGTAATGAAAAACCTTTGAAGGTGTATTTTTTTATTCTTATTCACATTAGTATGTTGATTTAAACTTCCAACATCACCCATTGAATTTCATTTAGAAGAAGAATTTTTTTTCAATCTTGTCATCTTAAATCCTCTCCCCAATAAAGCATACAATCATTGGGACTAACATTTATTTTTTTTATAATTCAGATCGAGCTTGTTAAAAACTTTTTTCATAACATAAAAATAATTAGGGATCTTAGATTTAGGAAATTCATCTCACAAAAATTCATATATCATGGATATCACCTTATTTATAATTCCATATAGGAATTTGATATAATAAAACTTCAATAAAAAAGAAGGTTTTGATTATTTAAAACACCCACCATATAGATCATTATTTCCATCATTAACTAAATCATGAAACACATTTATCTTCTCAATAAAGTTCTCTCTTACATTAGTTTCTATATAATCACTAATAGGATCAAATTATAAGTTACAATCTTGATTTGGTTGTTGTCCTATAGTCCCAAACACATCACTTTTCAAGTTACTATTTGTATCACCCTCAACTGGTTGTTCTAATATGTTTTGATATTGATGTTATTGTCTTATAATGTTGAAAGCATCATTTATAAGGTTTTTCATTTCACTGTCCACTATTAATGAAGTTGGGAGATCATTCTGTTGATTGACATCAGTTCTCAAACTTTCTGTAATGTTCGATTCTCCATGGAAAATCCAACAGAAATATCGAGTAGGGAATTACTTTAATATCAAGTGTTTATAAACTTCATATCTCTTCAACCATATTCCAAATTTACATTTAGGACATGAACATATTATTGTCCCATCAACATATCAATTGGAAATTTAAAAATCTAAAAAATCCACCAAACCCTTAGAATATTAAGGTGTATTCCTTGGTAATGTGATCCAGCTTTTATCTATATATATCACAATGTTCCTACACTTTATTAAAAAAAATTAAAAGAACAAAGTATTACTAAGTAGGAAAAGATATAAATGGAATTGAAAAAAATACAACCCAAGTAGTTATAATAAGAGTTATATAAGTATTAAAAAAGTCAAAGTAAAATAAGGAAATGAATCATGTTTAGTATTATGAAAAATATAAGAAAGAGAAAAATAATACAATCATTAAGAAAGAAACATTTCAAATGTTATTTGAAAATCACTTATCAAACCGCACATTGAAAAACAATTTATAAATCTAACTATTTCCATAAAATCACCATTTAAGGTAAGATAATCTTCTTTAAAGAAGTCAATTGATTACAAGCATCCATTTTTCAAGACCAACCTTTCAACTTTAAAAAAAATTCAACCCACTATGAGACTTATGGTCTTAAAACCATTTAAAAATATATTAAAGTTCAACTAACTTCAATTCCTAAAACATGCCTCTAAAATAACACACACACATTTTAAAGAAAAAAATGGTGTTGAAAACACCTTTAATTAGTTAATTACCATTATAAATATATTGGGAATTTTAACAACCACTTGGAATTTTACCTAGTTCTATGCTAAGTCATTAAACCATTTGAAACCATTTAAAGGAAAAAATGGGAATTAATGATTATTCTTAGGTTCATGCTAAGTATAAGGTATGGAATAACTAAAAATAATGGAATACTATGAGAAATATAAACAATTCCCAAGGCATAATATAAATGACCACTAAGGCATATTAATTTCAATATAAAAAATGCATATGGAATTGAATAACCAAAATTCAAGATGTACTAATAGTATTCCAAGAAAATTATAAGAGGTGAAATAGGGAAGAAATGATTCACATTACTAATAAAATAAACCAAGTATAAGAGATGGAATATGAAACAACTAATTCAAACCAGTAGTTTGAAAAAAAGATATAATAGATGTAAAATAAGACAAATTAACATACTAGTAGAAAAATAAACAAAGGATAAGATATATCATAGGATATGTCTAATTAATACTAGTATAATTCTAAATTAATCATAATAAATTGATTAGGAAACAATGAATTCATACTTACAGGAAACCCAAAAAATTATAATATATGGTAGAGGCCATTAAAAATATATACTAATAGCATGAAAAACATTATCTAAGACATGGTATAAAGAATAAAAATACAAGAGGTTATGGTTTCATAAATAACAACATATATTTATTCTAATTTCTCAACATGGTAAATAAGTCAAATTGAATGTTTCATGATAAACTTATCATTTATGGAATGGAATAAAACTATAAATCACTTTAGTAAATTATTAAAAACCTCAAACATGATGAATATCTATTGTTTAATACTTCACTATGCATAATAAAGTAGTAAGCATGAAAAGAAAGTATATGATAGAAATAAATATTTATAATTTAATTAACATGGAATGATAAACATGTAAAAACCATGAAAGATTCAAAAAAGAAATATTTTAACCATGAAGGTAGAGAACTACCAATTTAATCAGATAATATCTCTTTGAGGCCTCAGGAAGAAGATATATTTCATCCAAAATCTAATCTCAACCACCTATCAAGGGGGTATAATTATATAAACACCATTGGTACTTGAGGAGAAGAAATCTAGGAAGAAAAACCCACTACTGACTTTATAATCACCTAAGTAAATCCTTCATAACATCTATCTTGGAATGAATCCAAGTGATTAGAAGATTATATAATCCCTTGATTATGATGGAATATGCTTACACCTTCCACCATCCAACAAATAAGAAGAAAGAAAAAAAATAATAGTAAATAGGGCTTTACATTTCCAGATAAGAGCTTCTATAATCAATCTGGTGGGGATGGCTTGTGGGAGAAGAGGCTGTAGATAGAAAGGGTGAGGGTGAGGGATCAAGGGGTTTAGGGGAAATAAAAAACCTGAGGACTATGAGGAAGATGGGGATTAGTATAAACCTAATCACCCGTGAGGGTGGGGAAGAGGGTTGGGGGGGGGGGGGTTCAGGGGAATTCGAAGCGTCGATGATGTATCAAGATCGGGGGGCTCAGGGGAAACCAGAGCATCAGTGAGGGATTGGGGGTCTTAGGGGGAACTAGAGTTACGATGAGGGGGAAATGCAGTAGTGGCAATGGGGGGTTCTTGGGGGATCGATTGTGAGGGATCGGGGTGGGGTTTTTTTAGAGGGGGTGGAGTGGAGGGGTGGTTCTTGGGGGGAGAAGGGAGGGTGCTCAAGAGAAAGTGTCTTTTTTTATTAAATACATAAAATTTATCCTAGGTTTTGAAAAACTACCTCTAAATTCTTGCAATTATTTTTTAGCGGTGGTTTATTAAACTACCTCTAATAAACCACATCTAAACTATGAATATGGTGTTGTTAGTTTTTTCATTTAAATGAACTATATGGGAGGTTTATTTTAATTGAAATGTTTTTTTAAGTAAGGGATTTTTGTGGTTTCTTTTAATCCTTAATGTTTAAAATATTTTTTATCAATATCTAAAGTTTATCCTATTATTTTGGAATTGTCTCATGACTTACTGGTATTTTTATTTTTTTAAAGAATTTATTCAAGAATTGGTCTTCCAAATCCAAGAGATGAAGTTGTAAGAGAGTTTCCACAGGACAATCCTCTAGTGGAACCTACTTTTATAGAAGCTGTTATCCGAACTGTTCAAACTATGGGTCAAGTGAGTGTCAGGAACCCAGGATGTGTAGTAGATCATGGCACAGAATTTAATAAGAATAATACACCCATATTTTATATTAACAAAGGACCCCAAGAATCTTATGAGTGTATTTTGTAGATAAAGATTATATTCAACATCTTTGAGACTCTTAAAAACTCTAAGGCGGATTTTTCCATGTATATTCTTGAGGGACCAGGAAGGAGATGGTGTGAATCTATTGTGAAAGTTAAGTTTTATTAGGATCTTACCTAGGAACCCTTCAGAAAAATATTTAACCAATAGTTTTATCACGATACATTGTGTTTAATAAAGACCTAACAGTTTCTAAACTTAGAGTAGGGGGAGAGTATCGTTCTAGAGTATTTTACTCATTTGGCTGAGTTAGTGCATCTGGTTCCAAAGCTTGACACTAATGATTACCTGGAGGCTCATAGGTTTGAGTTAGGGTTGAGTCTTGATATCTAATAGATATTGATACTCATGTTCCTTACAACCATTATATAGGTAGTTGATAAGGAAAATTTAGTTGACACAGACATAGCTAGGAAGATAGGGTTGAGTTGAGATTTAGTTGGTTCATTAGTTAGTCAGGGTGTATTTTCTAGGTAGAGAAGAAAGCATAAGAGTGGTCAGTTTTCCTTTGGACTAGTCTCAGGGGAGACGATAAGGAAGCAGTCGGTGGTCTACTACAAGTGTGATAGGTGAGGTCATACCAAGCCAAACTATATAGATGTTCTTAAGACTTATCATCTTTGTAGACGATCTGTCCATCTATAGCGATTTTGTGAAAAAATATCTTAGGGTAGTAGGGTAGGATCCACTCTCACCAATGGTTCTCAGGATCATGAACATGATTACAAGGGTGGTGGGTTTAATTCACATTCTATGGTAGATGTTAATGTGGCTAATACTAGGTGAATTTATGAAACAGAGTATGCACTAGAGAAATCTGAAGCAGGACCAACTACTATTAGAGGTACAATGTTTATCTCATCATCTATGGTGCTAGCTTTGTTTGATATGGGTGATGATCATTATTTTATATCTTTAATGTTATTTGATGTATTGGGATTACATTAAGAACTTATTCCATTATTATTGGATCTTTACATTCCATTGGGAAAGAGGTATCAAAAAAGTTTCAAATGTCCCATGCATCGAGTGATGATAACTGAATTTGAAGTGGAGTGAGGCTTTTTGGTGATTTATCTTGAAATCTTAAACTTTATTATCATCATGGATTATATGATCATTATTAAGGACCTGATTGACTATTATCATCATCGAGTTCAATTCTTATCTACTAATGGGGTCACTCATGTTTTCTGAGGTGAGTGAGACTCTAGATTGGTTAGGGTAGGAGATTTTGTTCCATATAATGGGGTAATATCATGCTAGTTTTCAGAGACATTCCTTGATTCTTTTGACCCTTTCTTGGGTGGTTGACTTACTATAGTTGTTTTTGAGTACCCTGAGGTATTTTAGAATGATTTTTAGGGTTTTCAACCATAGATAGATGTTGATTTTACAATTGAACCACTCCTTGGTACGATTACCATTTCTATTCCATCTTAGTATATAGAACCTACTAAGTTGGTGGAACTTAAGGTCCATCTTGAGGACCTAGAGGCTAAAGTATTTATTTTTCCTAGAGTGTAACTATGGGCTTCACCTATCATCTTTACTAATAAGGAAGAAAAAATCCTTATACTTTGTATTAATTATCGAAATTTGAATCTGGTGACCATTAATAAAAAATATCCTTCATCAAGGATTGATGATCTCTTTGATCAACTTAGATGGGATCATTAGTTTTTTAAGACTAACCATCGGTTAGGGTATCACCAGCTGATAGTCCAAGAAGAGTATGTACCTAATAAAACATTTAGGATTTGATATAGGAATTTTGAGTTTCTAGTTATTCCATTCGATCTCACTAATTCTCCTACGATGATTATGGCTTTGATGAACCATATCTTTCATCGGTTCTTGGAATATTTTGTTTTTATGTTTATAGATGATATTTTAGTGTACTATAAGACAGAGGAGGGGTATATTAATCATTTGGATAACATTATTTGAATATTAAAAGAACATCATCTGTATGGTAAGCTTACCAAGTGAGAGTTTTGGATTCGAGTAGTGAAGTTTATGGGGAATGTGATATTTGAGAGGGGCGTATCAATAGATCCTAAAAAGGTATAGGAATTTATGTCTTGGGAGTATCCTAGAAATGTGTTTCATATCTGGATATTTTTGGGATTGGTTGGTTAATATATTGGGTTTGTTTAGGAATTCTTTAAGATAACTTATTCGATGACATATTTAACCCATAAGGGTGTAAATTTTGAATTGAATAACAAGTGTTAGATATATTTTAAGGAACTAAAGGTGATGTTGATTTCAACACCAGTTTTTATTCTTTCAGAACTGGGGTTGAGTTATGATGTTTTCTATGATGCTTTTGGTATGAGTGTGGGATGTGTCTTGATGTAGGGGAAACAAGTTTTGGATCATGGATCATGCCAGTTATGTTCTCATGAGAAGAACTAACTTACCCTTGATCTTGAGTTGGTATCTATTATGTATGAACTCAAAACATGGCATCACTATCTATATGGGGAGAATTTTATAGTATATTATGATCAAAAGAGCCTAAAATATTTTTTTAATCATAGGGATATGAATTTGTGGTATATATGTGGGGTGTAATATCTTAAGACTTTTATTTTTACATTGCTTATACCCCTAGGAAAGGAAATATAGTTGTCGATGAGCTGAGAAAAAAATACCAACACAGGCCATGAAGTAATTAGATGAGAAGTGGTCTATGATGATCTTATTCTCTAATATGAATGTTTAAGTGGAAGAGGTCTGTGGATAGGTGTCCCTGAATTTGATGAAATACGAACTATATTTTTATGAGTGAGTTTGGATCAAGAAATTGGCAGACACCGAGTTCCAAAGTTTTAGTGAAATCCTTTATGGTGGGGAGACCTTGGGTGAGTGGTCTTAGTCTCCCAGTGGAACATTTCACTTTTATAGTAGGTTGGTTGTTCCATTTTCCTTGATACAGGGTCTATTGGATAGTAGACAATATTATTGTTGGTCTGTGCACCCTGTAGCTACCAAAATGTATCATGTCTTGAAGAATTGGTATTGGTGGAAGGGGATGAGATGACTGATAATAGATTTTGTTTCGTGGTGCCTTACTTGTCATAGAATTAAGGCGGAGTAAAAAATACATGTAGGGTTATTGAATCCATTACACATTATACTATGTAATTGGGATGATATTTCCATGAATTTTTTTCATTGGTTTTCCATAGACTCCAAGTGGAAAGAATACAATTTGGGTGATTATTAACTGACTCATGAAATCAGTGCATTACCTACCTATCAAGGAGATGAAAAAGTGAAACATCTTTCGGAATTGTATGTATGAGATATTGTGAAATTTGACTAGGTTTCCTCTATAGTTGTTTCTAATATGTATTCAAGGTTCACATCTAGATTTTGGAAGGGTTTTTAGGAGTCAATGGGTTCCCATATTAAATTAAGTACAACTTATCACCCAAAAATAGATGGATATAAAGAGAGGGATACTTAGGTTCTAAAGAAAATTATTTGGTCTTGTGTTCTTTATTTCATAGGATATTAGGAAAAAAATTTCATTTGGTTGAGTTTTCCAATAAAAATAGTTATCAGACTTTGATAAAGATGGAACCATGCAAGGCTTTGTATGGGAGGCCATGTAGATATCCCTTGTACTAGGTATCATTGAGAGATCGGTCTTTGGTGGGGATGAGTGTTGTTAAAGATATTATAGATATGTTTTAATTGATCCAAAGGCATTTGATCATGACATATAGTCATCAGAAATATTATGTGGACTATCATTGTCAGTCGTGGGAGTTTTTGGTTGGTGATCAAGTATTTCTAATAGTTTCACCTCTCTCGGGACATCACAAATTGGGTAAGTAGGGTAAGTCGGCATCACGGTTTGTGGGCCCCTTTGAGATCATTGGAATAATGGGTAGGTTTTCCTATATGTTTCAATTTTAGTCTAGTTTGATATCTATCCATGATGTGTTTCATGTTTCCCAGTTGAGGAGGAATATACTAGATCATTCCCATGTGATTATATGGGAGGATATTGATCTTGAGCCTGATACCACTTGGGTGGAGCATCCAATTTATATTATGGATCACCGGGATAAGGTACTATATTGTAAAACAATCCACCTAGTCTAGGTACTATGGTAGTGTAGAAAGTATATCAATAAGACTTGGGAGCAGGAGCCATTGATGAGGTAGTAGTGGCCTTATCTTTTTTGGGGATCCAAGATCTTGAGGGATTTATAGGGGTAGAAAGAATTTATGGTAGGTAGATTATAACACCCCATTACCTTTATATCTGGTACATTTTATTTTTTTGGGGATTTCCTTTTTCATTGGTTGAGTAATGCAAAGAAGAAATTGGGAGGATACCTGTAATGGTGAAGTCATGTATTTTTTATAATTTTCATAATAAAACCTCTATTTTTTTATATTCATGGGGAAATTAAATGATGTGTATTAGGAGTACATGATGTGTAATGGATACTTAATAGAACAAGTGAACTAGATACACAATGTGATAATTTTACATATCATGTAGAGGGTACACATCATGTAATGGGAAAATTCCAGTTTTTAATAAAAGGGAGATGAGTTTTTCAGTATATATGGGAGTTAAGGATTAAAAAATGTGTAATGGCATTACATGATATGTAAATTCATGAGGTTTGGTTTTAATAATTTATTTTTTTCTGAAATTATTATTAAATTCATATAATCTTCCTTTCTCTTAAACTAGAATCTCTTCCTAGGAGATTTTAGGGGACTCCCACCAATCTGGATTGCTTTATTCAGTGATTGATCACCATTGTAGTTGGATTATTTCTCTATAGGTATATAATCCTTTTGGTTCTTCTTTGGTTTTGGTTGAAACTATGGTTTGGATATGAATTTTTGATCATATAGGGTTTTATATTGATCGTTTTTCAGTTTCTTGGAATGCCTTGTCTTTTAGAGGTCGTTCACTTAATTTCTAGACATCATTGTTGAAACCATCTAGGTTTCTACCATATTAAGGTAGGTTTTTCTATAAAATGGGTTAATTTTATGAATTTCATGAATTTCATGATAAATTACTTTGGTTTATTAATTTATTTTAAGTGGAAAATGGTTTCAAATGATTTCATGGAAAGGAAAATGTTTTTAAAAAGGGGTTATGATTTTAAAAGAGATTTTATTTATTTGGAAATGGGTTTTCAAACTCCAAAGTGGATTATCATAGCTTTGAAAACATTTTATAAAATTGTAAGAAAGTTTATAAATTTAATTTCAACAAATTCACATTGGGAACCTTGGATGATTTAAGATAGAGACACGGGTAGCCTTAGTGTGTGTTGTAGCACTAAGAGGTAACTTTTTTTGATATTTACTAGAAGGAATTGATATTTATTGGATCCAAAATATGTCTGTTTAGGATTTTGAGTGTCTAATATTAATTGTCTAGTCTAGATCCCAATATGAGGTTCTTTGTAATTTTTCATTTATGGTTACTTATCACCTGAATTTTTTTATCATGTATTGTTTCTGATAAATTTTTATGTGAGGTTGTATCACATAGCTTCACAAGATAGTTTGTTTTATGGATATGTGTATACCTATTTACCTTTTTATACATGGTTATGATTTCCTATTTTTATCACATCTCCTTGTCATCTTTCTGGTTCGAGAACATAAAAGGATTTTTATAAAAACCAAAGGAATAAAAAGGAAATTTATTTATAATTGGTGTGGATTTATAAAAATTATATGCAAAACTATTTTGTTTTAAATTTTTTAATTATTTCATTATTGATATTTTAAATTATATATAAACTACAGTGGTATTCTAATGGGATTTGTCTCACACCCTACTTGTGACTTTGGGTGTTTTTAGATGTTATATTGTAGGATTCAAGTAAAGGGAAGAGCTTCTTGTAGCATGATGGATTCTCTTGTTTATGTTGCTTTCAGTTTGGGTTGTTATAAAGGTGATTTTTTTCATGTGGGGACTTTATTTACTTGCTGGTTTAGCCCATTTTATCTTGTATTGTATGTATTATGTGGTATATTATTAGTTTCTACTTCGTACTCTAATTGCAGGTCTTGTTTTTTATATTCAAGACTAGTTTCAATTTTCCTATTTTACCCTTATCAGGTAATGGGATAGTTTGGGGGGCTTCTCTAGTTAACCCAGATGGGTTTGTTACAAATTATTTTATAAAATTTCAACTGTGAATGACTAAGAAAACTTAAATACTGGTAATATTTGATAATAATGATTAATTAAAATGATAACATAAAATTATCTATATATCTATTTTTTCGATTTATTAATCATGAGTTACAGAAATGTAATTCATTTGAATCGTTAATAACAATTTCTCATAAATAATTCCTAAAATTTGATTTATTGATAAATATCTCTAAAAAAACATAGAGTAATTTAGTGTCATTATGTTAATAAAGAATAAATATAAAACTCTACTCAACAAATTTTTTTTCATGGTTCACTAAAAATTTATTTTCCAACCCATGGTGTGGATTCCAGACATTTTCCTCTAGAATATACACCATACCACTTCACTAACACCTATGATATAAACATATATGAAAAATATATATGTGTGTGTGTTTGTCTATGTGAAAAAATATATAAATTTATTTTATTATTATTATGAAATTTTTGATAACATTAATTCTCCACCACAACACCCTATATCGATGGAAAACCTAACCATGAATATAGATCCCTTATAGACATTATCTCATTAGACTTTGGATATAGATACCCAAAATCCCTACCTATTACCTTGGTCAGGTGTCGATCATAACTATAGGTCATACCAATCCCATGAAAAAATATTTTCAAACACCATCCTATAGCTATGGTCAGATGTTTACCACGACTATAGGACTTCAGGTGCCAATCTATAGTCACAAATTGGTTTCAATTATAGATATAGGATACCCATATCCACCAGTGTAAAATTCATGCGGCTATAGTCCTATGGATATATCCCAAATTTCCAGTAGTGGAAATATAACCACTATATATATGGTCGTTAGTTATATGGTCATTGGATATATGGTCATTGAGTATATATGTATCCAATGCGTATAATGAATATTTCATAATAAGAATATAGATACTTTAAATTTAATCTAAATATTATACTTGGTATTTAGATAAAATAAAAATATATTAATTCATTGGTGGAAATATCTTTTATTTTAAAGAATCCATTTTAATTAAATTTATTTATTTTAAATAATAATTTTAATTAAATGTATATATAAAATTTAAAAAATTATTTTAATGTAAATTTATTGATAAAATTCAATGAAGATATATAATTTTTTTAATAAATTAAAATAATACTATTTAAAGTTATACAAATATATATTTTTCAAGAAATTATTTTTTAATATATTGTGTATTTTTATTTTAAAAAATTAAATTTATCACTATTAATGACTTATTTTAATGAAATTTATTGTTAACATATATAAAAAAATAAATTAACATTCATCTAATTATTATTACATGGAATGAAATAAGAATATATTCATTTTTATGTTTTAATTTTTTTTTTCTAAAAAATTGTTTTATGCATCATAAAATTTTATTTTAAAATTAATTTAATAACTTTTAGGAATTGAGTTTAATAAAATGAATTTCATCTCTGGAATCAACATTTCAAAATTAGGTAATAAGTTCAATTCTAATTTTAAGTAAAAACAACTTATCAAGGTAAAAATGTATCACCACAGTAAAGATAAAATTAGGTAAATGGGTTAAATTATGGAATAAATTCCTAAACTATATCCCTATAAATCATCTCCCATGTTAGATAGATTATTTTCATAAGAAAGGGTCCCTAATATTTCATTTCGAATAGATTCTTTAAGAAATGATTTGACTCTTCAATGTATATGTTATCTTCTCCTTAATCATTTTTATTTATCTTCTCAATCCACCTCTTCTTAAATATGATTTAAAAATATAATAACATGTACTTAAATTAATTATTATTATTTAAAAGTGATATTACAAATATACAACTTATTCAAACTCATTTATTTGTTATAACATTATCTTGTTTGGTTTAGTTTTATCACCTATAAGAATGATGTTATAAAATTCCCATTGTAAATGAAAAAGAAAACATAAATACCGGTAATATGTGATAATAATAATTAATTTAAAATGTGTTTAAAATTTATAATGGCAATATATTTATATATATTGATTAATAGAATCAATTATTTTTATTGATTCAATATCAAAAAAGAGAATTTCTAACCATTCATTACAAACCACCACTGAAACATCCATGAAATAATCATGGAACTCTATAACTCTATCAAAAATATCTATATCATCTCTATGACCATTTTAATATTATTAATACATGATCAAGGAATAATTACCAAAACCACCATACCAAATAAAACATAGAACAAATGGAACAATTAACATTGTATGGTTAATTATAAATATGAATGATTAATAAATGAGTAATAAGTAATTATTAATGAATGATATTAAGTAAAATAAATTTAATTACGGTTAGGATATAGATGAATAATAAAATTAAATTCATTATATAGGAGGCTAGAGTGTATTTAACCAAGAAGGAATCCAATTTAAGGGGTTTTGAACTCAATTTTATTTCTTTGATACATGCTTCTTATTATGAAACTATTTTATTTTATATGTTGTATATACTACCCTATTAATATATTTAATCACAATTATAATTTTTATTCATGGGATTTACACTTTCATTTCATGCACTTCCTTTCCTTGGTTTCCGATTCATACATTACCAAATTCCTAAGGGTTTTTTTGGCTTAACATCCTTTCCTTAAGTCATAATAATAATTATTTGACCATGTTATTATTAGTTTGATATATGTTAGGAATTTTAAGACTCATTACATGATTCCAGTTCCTTGAGTATGAAAGGAGTGACTCTGGAACTCGGGTTACAGATCATGTGAGAGGCTCATGGAAGAGAAAGACTGATGAAAGCAAGAAATCTGAAATTAGGGTTGGAAAGAAAGAGAATATGGACATGATGAAGCATAACTGAGTGGAATGACATGATAAATAATTGTTATCAAAAGATATGTAAGATTAATTGGGGGATGTGTCAAGTGAAAAATTATAAATGATTGAATTGTAGAAGTAAAACGTTTGTGAGGTGATCTTGGAAGTTTGAAAGGTTTCATAAAGATATCTTGTGATGTTCACTGAACGATAGTGGTTGAGGTGGTTCATCCTACAAGTAACCAAAGGTTTCCAAGACCAATGGTGAGATCCCTGTGAAATTAAGATGGTGGTGGGACCAGTTTCACTGGCTGGGCTTCACTATAAATAGGTGGGATGGGGTCACTTATATATAAGAACTTATAATATCTATTTATTATTCAATTAATATAAATAAACTAGTTGTGTTCTCCTATGGAGTGGGACTGAAGTCATAACCATGTAATATATCATTTCTATTATAAAAGTGTGTGTGTTTATTTCACTTGAGTAATTTGTTCTGAACATTTTTTTACATGAGTGTGTAAGTAAATTCGTGTAAATTAAATTTATGGGGTGTAGTTTTTCTTATCATTTCTAGTACATCATGTTCTTAGGTCCATCATATTCTAAAAAATTAAAAACTACATTTATCAGTTGAAGTTATATTGGTTTTGTTTTGTCTTGATACTTTTGGACCGAAAAAGTTGTATCAAAGCAGTTCTGTTCTAATGACTGATCCCAATTAGTGGTCTTTGAGCTTTTAGTTCAACAAGTCTTGACACAATCAACAACAGACTCTTCAAGTAACATTCTTGTTCTATTTCACTGATATTTCTCAATTTCAGAGGGAATGAAATTAATATAAAGGAAGATGTGGATTGAAAATTTTTAGAGAACATAAATCATATTTTTGAGGATGTAGATGGAGGATTGTCAATTCCAGAAGAACCTTAAGATTAAATTAAAAGGAGTCAAATCATAAGAATTGGATAAAGTAGAATGAGAATGTCTTCATCAGAATAAACTTAGTGTGATATGGTTTTTGGGGAAAAAATGATGCCTATAACATCCAAGAGGTTAATAACATAGTGTATTTAATGAAATTTCTTACTGATATAATAAAAATTAATAAAGGTTTTATGATACAAAGATTATTTTTCTGTAGAATATTGGATAGAATACCACTATATGATCATTATAATGACTTAAACATAATTAAAATTTAGTTTTAATCGATAGGATTAAAGTTCATGGATTTAGTGTGGCCGTTTCTACTACTCTCACTACTTCTAGAATCATGGGATGTGATGGTTAATGTAGTAAGAAATTATTATGGAAATACTTATCATGTGTTTGAATACATTTTTAATCTTATTATGAATTAAGCGATTAAGTGGAGGGAAGTTTGGGCACCTTCCAAAACCATGATTAATGATGAAGGAAGAGGATGTTCCATTTTACAAAGGCTTAGAAGAAGTTTGAGGAGAAGTGAGAAAAAATGTGAAGTAAGTCAGCTCGGCCCAAACCCATATTTTGGAACTATATAAAGAAAGGGATTCTAAAGAAAGATTATATATACCAAAGATTTAATTCTATAATGGTATCATCTAGAGATTATGTAAACACTATAGTTGAGGATGGAGGTAGTTTAATAATAATTGTTAACATGACATTGGAATCATAGATCATTGATTCGGGGGATTTGACCCATTATACAGATGTGAAGGGACACAAGGTGAATTACGTGTTGTTTTGGACCAGGATCACCCCTAAGTAGCCAAATTCGGTCAGCCACATGTCCTCAAGCATACCTCCTTGTATACCAGAGGCTACCGACTAGTAGCAAGTATAAACAGTGGAAGCATTAATAATAGATAAAATGGTAGTGGAAGTAATCATGATAAACCAGATAATAATAATCAACTCAACAACTGAACAATATCATATACAAGAGGTTGATGTCAGGTCTATACAAAAAGTAAAGTAGGTATACATGGAAGTAGAAAATCAGTTTAGTATATGATATTCAAAAGGATCAAAAAAGAAAAAAAACTATCCATGAATCTTGAGTTCCTGCTCAATCATATACTTCCAAAATCCATACTAATGCAAGAAAATAAGTTAGGTGTCCAAAGTGGGATGCTTACCCTTTCCCAAACCTACAATCATATAATCCTCCAACATACCAATGACAACCCAAATAGGGTGTGAGATAAATCTTAGTAGGCCATCACCAATAACGTCTATACAATCCAGTATGTGAATATAAAATGTATAGTGTGTAGGTATATAATAAATTAAAATGGTACAAATAAATAACTCATACCTAATTCAGACTCACTTGGTGTCTAAACATGTTATGATTCATTTATTATTGATAAATCACGTGAAGGTTTCAATAGTATCGAAATAGATCATAATAATAAGCAATGAGGATATGTGGTGAAAGCAAGGAATCCTTCACCTCAGGGGTTGGCCAACTCATAGTAGTAACTCATGTTGTTGGGTAATAAAGGGGTATGAGTGTAATCCAAGGGGCTCACCCAATTAATTCCACTGTAAAAGAGTCTAACTGAGTCTATGGCTCTCATCCATGGTAATCACGAGCTAAGCATGACTATTACCAATGGGGTGAATCAATAGAACCACATGTCTAAATAAATCAAGATGAATCTAAGGACTGTATCCAAGACATTCTAATATTCTAAAGATATTTTGAGTGAATCATTGGTACTACACTGAGGAATTCACATAATAAGACAATAACCAGATTTTTTGGTGGGTATCTCCCATGAAAATTGGATCAATGAATCAGAATGATGTCCTCTAAGTGGTCAAGGCATTCCCTCAGAAATCCAAGGCTAGTTCAAGTAAGACCACTCTTATAAAGATTACAAAGGTCTAAAATAATATGCACCTTATAATTAATCCTTTTTTATCATATATAAACATATCCATGTAATAATAATTCCATTTAATCATTTAAATAGGTTCATTCCATTACCTTTTAAT
Source organism: Viscum album (assembly GCA_963277665.1). Taxonomy (NCBI): domain Eukaryota; kingdom Viridiplantae; phylum Streptophyta; class Magnoliopsida; order Santalales; family Viscaceae; genus Viscum; species Viscum album. The sequence goes on from OY728120.1 coordinate 1,845,371,233, forward strand.
AATCATGACAATGTGTATCAAGGACATGTAACCATTTATCAATTTAATTAATAAACATTTAAGAGGTTTATTCCATACCTTTCATTTATCATGAAAAGAATTAGAGGACATGAAACCAATATTAATCAATTCAATTATAATTAATCAGGCTAAGTGATATATATAATATAATTTCCATTTAACAATTTTATTATTCCTTTAATTATGATGGAACACTTACCTTAATAAGGCCAAGTGAAAATCACACATGAAAGGATTCAAAAAAGGGGAAACAATGAATAACATGGTATACACCCTTTGTGGGTGGACAAAATTGTGGTCTCAACCTACAACAACATGAATAACACAAAAATAAAATTTATAATTTAATCTTATGAATTTTATAAGCATCGCCCATTGAAATCAGCATGTGAACAACATAAAAAATTTATAACCGATGAGAAATTTAGGGAAAAGTCATAGAAAACCTACCTTAATCCTATAACACTCTAATCATACAATATCAACCCATATATTGGAATGGATTGGAATAAAATGGAATATTAGAAAAATACCCTGAAAATAGCACATATGAGCCTACATCAAAATAACACTGTCGAGAGGAAGACAAATGACTGATTGAGCCTAATGACTGAAACACTTACCGAGAGGAATCCAATGAGATTATTAGATCTTGATTCTAAGATCAAACAAAGAAATAGAACCCAATCCTAAAATAATAGGGCTTGGGAGATAAAACATGAATGAGGAGAGGGAATTTTTTACATTGGAGGAAAAAGGGAAAATAAAATTAGGTTATAAGATTTTTTAGTGAAAAAATACACATTTCACCCATTAAAAACCAGGTTGCACGGTTTGGTTTCACATTTGGTCAAACTGCATGCCAAATGTGCACCATGAACTACCCATATTTGGACTCACATGATTCGGATACACTGTTAGGCAAACCGTGTGCCAACCGTTCTTAGCTCACCACCCAGATTGGGCACCAACATGATTTGTCCTATTGGCCGGACTCTTCCCAAGATCTCAAAAGGAATGAAAAAAATGCGATGATATCTTCCCTTTCCTATTTATCCATTTATGTCCAAGTCTAGGTGATACCCATAAGAAAAAATAACCCCAAAACTCAAACTATAGAGGTCATAGATGATGATCATCATATGATTTCTATCTAGATGAAGCAATAGACATACACTTTTTTATTAATTGCACCAACTCCAAAGTCTCCTGCACAAGATGAGGACCTAATAGCACTACCTCTCCCACCTCTAACCGGCACAGGGGTAAATGACATGGCCTACCATATAAGGAATCATATAGATCCATCTGAATTGTTTCCTGATATATGTTATTATCGGTGAAATAGAAAAGATTGATATTATTCTCCAAAGAACCACTGAAATCAAAGAAACAAGATCGGAACATGCCCTCCAACACCTGTATCATCTGTTCTGACTGGCCATTAGTCTAAGAGTGAAAATCTATGCTCAGAAGCACCTGTGTACCCATATCTATTTGTGAAATCTACCATAAACCCGATGTGATATGGGTGTCCCTATCTAAAATGATTTTATGAGGGACCCCATACAACTGTATAATATCACAGACATATAGTATTCTAATTTCATCAACTAAGAAAGTCTCTCAAATAGGAAGGAAGTGGGCCACTTTCATCATTTGATCCAAAATTACCCAAACCATGTTACTACCTCAAGGTGGACTCAGTAAGAAAACTATAAAATCCATTACAACATCTTCACATTTCTATTCTCGGACCAACAATGGATGTAACAATCTAGAAGGCCATTGGTGATCCACCTTCACCTCCTAATAAGTGGAACACCTAGTGATAAAACCTATAATATGGAATTTCATCCCTTTCCAACAATACCAAAGACACATATCACGATACATATAGGAGATTCCTAGATGAACTACCCACTAAGAAGCATGTGATTCTCACATCATTTCCTATCTCATGTCTATGGAAACCCAGAAACACCCATGTATACATAGGCTATATTCCCATCAACAGACCAATCTAGAGGCAGGTCCTCACCATAAATACTCTCCCAGAGAACAAACCCCTCAAGATTTGAAAACTAAATTCTCTTCATCCTATCCAAGAGTGAAGAGGTAACATCTAAGGATACAAGAAAAAGTTGCTTATAAATATCATGAAACTCAGGATGCAACTCATAAAATAGGGTCATCAATTTCCATTCATCACTAGATTCTTGTACATCTTGTTCCTGAGTCTTTTGGATCAATGCATCAGCTACCACATTGCTCTTACTAGGAATATAGGCAATACCAAAATAAAATGGATGAAGATATTCAACTTATATTTTCTGTATGATATTCAATTCATGCTATATAAAGATATATTTGAGGATTTTTTGGTATGTATACACTACAAAGCTCTCACCCATCATATAGTCTCTCCAATAGAATAAGGCATGAACCAATACTACTAGACCAAGGTCAAGTGTTGGGTAATCTCACTCATGAGGTATTAATTGGAGAGACCCATACATAATTAATCTATCCTCCTACATTGAAACTACACCCTAATAAATTCCTAATGCATCACAAAAAATTATATAACCTCTACTAGGATTTGGATGAATCGGAATTGGTGCTGAAGTAAGCCTTCCATTCAGCTCCTTAAAGGATTTCTTGCATGATTCAGACCATATGAACTGCACACCCTTCTTAGTAAGACTAGTAAGAGGTGGAACAATATGTGAGAATTACTATATGAAATTATTTTAATATACATCCAACCCCAAGAAACTATGTATATCAAACACATTCTTGGGGTTCTCCCAGGAAACCACAACTCTCACCTTCTATGGGTCAACATACACTCCTGATTCCATGATAATATGACCTAAGAAGTGAAATTTGTTAATCCATAATTATCACTTATCAATATTAGAATATAATGGATGCTCTATCAATGTATTCAAAATGATATCAAGGTGTTTGGAATGTTCTCTTTGACAATGTGAAAATACCAAGATATCATCCATGAAAACCAAAACAAAGGAATCCAGATAGGGAAAGAAAACCATATTCATCAAGGCCATGGAAATGGTGGTTGTGTTCGTAAGACCGAACAACATAACATGATACTCATATAAACTGTACCAACTATGTAAAGGTATACGTGGTATATCTGAAGGACTGACTTACACCTGATGATAGCTCGATCTTAGGTCAATCTTAGGGAACACTCATTATCCTTAGAGCTGGTCGAATAGATTTTTTTATTCAAGGAAATGGATACTAGTTCATAACCGTAAGCTGGTTCTATAGTGTTTCTGACCTGATTAGCCACCCTAATAATGCTATCAGGCCAAGTTCCACTAGCCTTAGGTGCACCTCCTCTAATTCCAAAGCTTTTCGACTAGTAGTGAGGGCATAAACAGGTATAGTGGGGATGATATACCCTATGGGAAATATAATATACTGGTTTGAGTAATAATATATTGTATACAATGGAATAAATAAGACTCAATATACTCGAACTAGACCCACTATTGGCAGAAGCACATTCAATATCAATTAAATAGAAGAATTAATAAATAAAGTAGCAGTGGAAGGTAAACATATCAACATGCTATATAACCACTTATAATAACTAAACAAAACATGAATTAATTTCATAACAAGTCTTACTTGTTAGTATAAAAAAGGGGTGTTAATGTCTAAATAATAGTAGATATATAAGTAATAATCATACTGATAAAAGGGATTAAACTAAAAAAATATTGATCAAAAGGAAATCTCCAACTGGAATGATCTCAAGGTCCCATGTCAAACTCCATGCAAGAAGCTACTAAGATCCAACTCCTGAGGCTGATCCATTTCCTAAATGTAAATTCATAAAGTCTACGTGCATCCTGAAGGAGCCATATAGGGTGTGAGATGAATATCAGTATGGTACCACCCAATAGTATGTACCAAGTATATGTGATTAAAAAGGAATGAAAAAAATAAATAAAATTAGTACGATTTAATAAAAAAACACAACCTCCACTGGTGCTCAACAACCACTAGGGAGGTGTCACCTGATTCAGCCAATGCCAGAATCTCATAAGTAAAGAGGGTCCTTGGCCTATGGACTAAGGAACCCCTGATGTCATATAGCATAGGTGAACCCTCAGGTTCCACCTCAATCAAGTAACCTAACACCACGTGCCTCCTCACACCTCATGTCTCAATAATAGTACAGATGTCCCAATGGAATTCCCAAACAAGTCACCAGTCCATTATACCACTGCTCAAAATCACACATCAACCCATGAACCGAAAATCGGAGGCACAATGATACCTATCCTAAAAAAAAATCCATTCCCACTACCTCCATCATGGAGAGCCTCAACCCCAACCAATAGCCTCACCTCTATCAACTAAATGCTCCTCACCTTCCATGTGGATTTCTACAATAAGAACCCCCAAACCATTTCCTAATCTAGACTACCGGGGGACTCTACCCACTTGAGTGGTCAAAAAACCTCATCAACAGAGTCAAAATGTGTTCACATGACTCAATTCGGTGCTTTGGACATCATGGGTGAGTGGAAATCACTAATAAAATAACCAAAGACACAATATCACTAGAACCTCATGCCCCTGTAACCATATTTCTCAAATCTAATGACCTTTCCATCCCAATATCATAGGACATTCCCAAACTGATATCCTCTTCACCTCAAATGACATCCTTGACACCCAAATATGTGGTCAAACCACTAAAGAAATCCATGGCAAGCCCAACTAGATGATCAAAATCACCTCAATTCGATGGCCTAGCCCCCTAAAATCATCCCAGGATAAGTCCATCACAACCCCATGGGTCTCATATCATGAAATTATCTTATCACACACAAAAACACACATATATATACATATATATTTATAAAACAATTTACTAAGCAAGAAATTAAATACAATTGAATTACACATATCAAATTAAATAAACAAATCAATCGAACCTATATTAATTTTCTAAATCCAATTCATATAATCAATTAGTTCTATTTTAATAAGAAATTAAATATGATTTAATTTCACAACATCAATTTAACAAACATTAACAAATTAAATTAATATAATTCCAATTATATAAAAAACACACCCTGGCATAGCTCTCCAAGGTTCCAACAACCTACAACCCAGCTTTGCATGCTTGAAATTGGTAAGGGGTAAGGTAATTTTTAGAGACATCCCACATGGTCAAACAATCAATTTAATATGAAATAACGAGGTCACAGTCAAAACCCAACAATGTGATATAAAGAAACACCACCAAATAAATCATCAAAAACACAAATCAAGATATTAACCACCTACCTTATAATCGTAGATGTAGGAATGTTCGATGTAAATCTCTAATTCAAAGTGGATTGAAGTAGATATGAGTTTCTATCCAACTCTCAGAAAATAGGGAGAAACAACTCTAATAGATTAAGAACTATGTGAGGTGAAAAAAAATGAAGATAAGGTTGGGTGTTCTAATCTATACCGGTATGGTCCTATAGACACCAACAGATTGATAAAATGAGGTTATATGGAGAGATGATAGAAAATATGGTGGAAGGAGGCTAAGAGGGTGAACCCTATGCTATGCGCATGAAAAGGTAGAAGGATGGGAAAATAAAGAAAAAAATAAAGAAAAAGAAAAACTAAAAAAACACCCTGTATAGGATGCACAATTTACCCTCATGGTTTTCCAAACCGTGTGGTAACCGTGCGTGCTACCGTGCATAACTACTTCCCAAAATGGTACCTTTTCATGATTTACATGCAGTTTGACCTAACTATTCTCAAACTATGTGGAATCCCTCTACAAAAATTTATGATAACCTTATATGGCCGTGTTCCTCCCTTTAATAATTTACCCAAACCATGAAACAGTTCAAAACTAGTTCGCATATTCACTTGGAAGGGGCCTCAATGTTTTCCCCTAAACCATGTGCTATTTTCCTGCAACCCAAAATAGGCCATTTGGCCACTATTGCTTCTGAAACCAAACCTAAACACCTGAGGCACTATCCAAGAATCTAAAACAAACCAAAAAAATTATATAAATCTGAAAAAACACTCAGAATTGAGTTCTAATCACCGATTTAGAAAATGGCATAGGCACTATTTCAAAAATTGAAAATGGGAGAGGTTTTCAACCTGACTAAAAAAATCGGGACGTTACAATCTCTCCAAATTAACATAGCTCATCCCCATGATATAAAATGGAACAAGAATATGGTACCAAACATACCTATCTCAGTCAAAGAAAACCTAGACTACCCCGGTCTAAAGGATATAGGTCATTTACCTCAAGGGATCCCCACCTTAAGAATTTCCTAACCTAATCACATCTGACCCAAAACTCAAATCACACAAAGGTCCAATGAACAATTCTTGGACCCATGGTCCTCCCATGATGCATAATAAATTATATACCTCACTAGGTGCTCCTATTCCATTCCAAACACCCAATAAAATCCTGCACCACATCGATGCCCACCTTGAGCCCATGTCAAAAAATGGCACTATAAGGACCCAAATCTCAATAGACCCTCAAATCAATCCCATTTCCTTGCACCTCAATCAAGTAATACACCACATCAGTGCCCAAATTCCTCACAAATAAAATAATTATCACATCTACTTGACGCTTCTGATTCGATCGCATCCCTAAAGTCTTGTATACAAATATTCTCAATATACAAAATCCTAGTGCCACACACATCATATATATAATGCATCTGACATGTTGCCAACCTACCGACCGACATCTAGTCAATCCATATAAAAATCGTGCACCTCATGAACCCATATAGACATACCTCAACTGGACATTCCATAATATTATAAAATCAAATCATGACCACACCCATGGAATACCTATGACTGTCATTGACTCACCAGCCCACTCAACCCCTAGAATCTCCTTAGCGTGCACCTGGTCCGAAGATCTACTGCCTGAAGCCTTAATTTACTACATTTCTACTCCTGCCACTGGCCACTGACCCCATTGATGGGTCTCAATATCTCTTCCATGACCTGATTGTGTAGATGAACATCAGTTACCCTCACCTAGTACCAATCCAAAATCGACCCCAGAGGCTTGCATTTTCTCTTGAACCTAATCACTGGCTGAATGAGAAGGCCTCCTGCAGAACCTCTCATGATGATTGACCTACCCACATTACTAAAAATCATTTGGAGGATGATCAAATTGATTCTGAACATGTCATGGCCTCCCACACTAAAAGAAAACTGGAAATACCCACTTCGAGGTGGTCTAGCTGAGTCCTTGGTCCGACTAGCCTACTAGAACTAATCTTGGCCTCACTTTTTACCAAGTAAAGCATCACTACTAAAGTCACTAGAACCACTTCCTGACTAGAGTATTACCTATCCATTAGATTTCCCTCAGCTATGAGTTCCTAGTTTATTTCCTCAAAGAATGAGTCCAATATGAATATGTTTACTTGCACCCGAATGACGTGTTGTAAAACATACTTGAAGCACCTCACCCATGGAGGTGTCATCGCTCACCATACCGGGTTCAAAGCGAGAAAAATATGTGAAATCCACTCCATATTTCATGTTGAAAATGTTTCCTAGTTAAAGTATTTAGAACTCCTGAGCCCTTTCCACCCTCAGAGTATCTGGGAAGAAATTCTCAAACAATCTGGCCTCAAAATCCTTCCAGGAAAAACCCGCATGTCGAACATTCTAAACCCGCACATCCCACCAGTGATTAGGTGGCCCTATAATAATGGATATTTCTAGATTTACCCTCCACCATGGAGGAATCTTGAGTTGTTCTAATATCATCTACATGCTCTCAATCCAATTCTTATCCACTTGTGGACCACCATCACCCTGAAAATGCAGTAGGTGTTTCAAATGGAATTCCCACATCAGATGCACCATCATTGTCTATGCTCCCTAATCACCTCATTCAATTCCCTAGAGAACCCACACTAGGCTTTCTCAGAGCTTCTCGTTGTTCCACAACCCAAACTTAGCAAGATCTGGCTGCTGCCCCGCCTCCACTGGATCTAATGCCTATCCCTGAGCCTGTACTTATGACTCATGCTCTACATGATCCTCTGGGGTTTGAATATGATCATGCTCCTCTGGTACTATTCCAACACCTGCATGATGCTCCATCCAAACCATCCAGTATGAACCCCCTAAATACCATAAAAGGCCATATATCCCATATATATAATAGATATATATAACACAGATAGGTAAAGTGGTATAAGGTAGTGCATCCTCACTACCCTTACTCTCCCCCACCGAAACCATGACACATGGCATCCCGACCCCAAGGTCTCCTTACCTAACCTCAATAGATGCATGTATCATATAATACTCATGCCATGTCTATCCTAACAACCATCATTGCCTCAAACTGACGACTGAGCCTCCCAATCCTGGTGATCAAAATCACCTCAACCATAGTACATGTCTTCTCCTATAAGATCTAGACCCATTTCACATCACATGCCATTATATATATATAAACACATGGAATATCACATTACATATATCAAAGAAATCCTATCATGGAATTTTGAATTTTCACATGGAATTTTATATTTATCACATGGTATAAAAACTTTACAAAGAATACATGCAATTATAAAATTGAAATACCCTAAAATGTGTTTATCAAAATCCAACAAGAAAGAAATCACACCTTACCTCACCAGGCTAAGTTCCAATATCTCTATTACCTCACTAGGTCAAGGGTCACATATCAAATCCAATAACATCACATTTTTAAAAAATAAACCACCAAGGTGTAAATAATATAATCTATAATCCGAGAAAAATAGAACATCATTTACCACCCCTAGAAACTGAGTCCTTACCTCATACATGGGGATACAAGAACCCAATAACAAGTTATAAATCTAGTTCCAACATCACCTAATATATGGACTACCATAACCCAAATAGTAATACCAAGAAAAGAGGTAAAATAAACCCCTTTGATACCATTTGTAGTGTTCCTGACCCAATTAGACACCTGAACAGTGAAATCAGTCCGGGTACCACTAACCTAAGGTGCACCTCCCCGAACACCAAAATCTTCTAACTAGTTGTGAGGGTGTAAATAGGTATAACAGGGAGGCTATAACCTCTAGAAAAGATAATACAATTGTCTGAGTAATAATATATATCATGCAGTGGAATAAATAAGACATAGCAGCCTCAAACCAGACCCAACATTAGAGGAAGCACATTCAAATTCAATTAAATAGTAGAAGCATAAAATAAAGGATTAGTGGAAAGCAAATAGATCATAATTCCAGTAAACCACTAGTAGTAACTAAATAGAAAAATCATACATTTCATAACAAGTCTTACATGTCAATATACAAAAGGGGATCCAATGGATAACCAATATTAGTGGCATACGTAATAAGAATGATGATAAAAAAGACTAAACTAAAACAAAACTAATCAAAATGAAATCTCCAACTGGCACAACCTCAAGGCCCCCTGCCAAACTCCATGTAAGTAGCTACTAAGATCTAGATATTGAGGCTGATCCTTTACCTGAACATAAATTCATAAAGTCTATATGCACCCCAAAAGGACCAATGCAAGGTGTGAGAAGAATCATAGTAGGGTACCACCTAATGGTTCATAACAAGCATAAGTGTTTAATCAGGCATGGAAAAATAAATAAAAGTATTACGATGAAATAAACAAACAAAAACTCCATTGATTATCAGAAACCAATAGGGTGGTTTCACCTGATTGGAACAACACCAGAATCTCAGATGTAAAGTGGGTACTTGGCCCATGGACCAAGGTTCCCTGATGTCATATATCCCAGGTGAAACCTCAGGTTCCATCTCAATCAAGTAACCCAACACCACATGCCTCCTGACACATCATGTATCAAAAATAGTACTGACATCATAAAGGCATGTCCAAATAAGTCCTTGGTCCCTCAGACTCCTACTAAAAATCACATATTATCCCATGAACCAAAAACTATAGGCACAATGATACCTATCCTTAAAATAAATATAATCCCAAAGCTTTAATCATGGAGAGACTCATTCCCCATCTGATAGCCTCACTTTTATTAACCGAAGGCTTCTCACCTTCCATGTGGATTTCTATAGAAAGAAAATCCCAACCATTTCTTAAATCGTACTACCGGGGCCTCTACCCACTCCTGTGGTAAAAACCACCTCATCAACATAGTCAACCTATGTGTACATGACTCAATTATACACTTTGCACATCACTGGTGAGCAATAATCACTAATATAATAACCTAAGACACGCCATCATTGAAATCTCATTCCCCTATGACCATGCCACTCAAAACTGATGACCTTGTTATCCCAATATCACAGGACATGCCCAACCTTATGGCCTCACTACCTCACACAACATCCTCAATGCCCAATAAAATGGTCAAACCACTCAAGCAATCTAGCCCAAGCCCAACCAGATGATCAACATCACCTCAATTTGATGGCCTATACACCTAAAATCATCCTTACCCAAGACCATCATGACCCCATGGGTATAATATCATGAAATTATCTTATCAAAATCATATATATATATAAACCAATTTACTAAGGAAGTAATTCAATACAATTGAAATTCATATCTCAAATTAAATAAAAAAATCAATCCAACCGATATGAATTAGATAAATCAAATTCATGTAATAATTCTATTCAATTTCAATCAGTAATTCATTATTATTGAATTAACAACATCAATTTAAGAAAAACAACCAAATTAAATTAAAATAGTTCTAATTAAATAAAAAACACACTGCAACCTAGCTACACAAGGTGCCGACAACCTCTAACCCAACCTCACACTCTTGAAATTGGCGAGGGAATTCCTAGAGGCATCCCACATGGTCAAAAAATCAATTTAATATGAAATAATGGGTTCTCACTCAAAACCCAATGATGCACTAACAAGGCGTACCACCCAAACATCCACAAAAATACAAATCAAGATATGCACCACCTACCTTAGGCTTGTAAATGTAGGAACATCCGATGAAAAGATCTAATTCAAACTAGATTGGAGTAGATCTAAGTTTCCTTAAAATTCCCAAAAAATAATAAAAAACAACTCAAACTGATTTAGTACTCTGTGAGGTGAAAAAAAGAGGAAGAGAAGGGTGGGTGAAATAATCATTACCGGTATGGTCTTATAGCCACCAATAGATCAATGAACAGAGGTCTGATGGGATTAAATCATATGGATGGAGTAGAAGAGGGTGAACCCTCTTCTATGTGATTGAAAAGGGAGAAAAAGGATGATAAAAGAAATACAACTAAAAAAACACCATGTACAAACCACATGATTTTCCAAACAGTGTGGTAATTGTGCATGCTATAGTGTAAAACTATTGCCCAAAAGGGAACCTTCACACGTCTTGTGCACGATTTGAATTAATCATGCTAAAACCACATGGAATCCCTATGAAACAATTGTAGAGAACCTCATATGGACATGAACCTCCCTCACACAGTTTACCCAAACTATACAGAAGTTCAAAACTAGGCTGCATAGTTTCCTAGAAGAGGATTCATGGGCTTTCTCTAAATTGTTCACCTTTTTCCAACAACCTAAAATAGGACATTTGTCCTACGACACTTCCAAAACCAAAATGAAACTCCTAAGGCACTATCCAAGCCTCCAAACCAGGCCAAAAACATGATATAAAGCTGATGGAACTCTAAAAATTGAGTTCCAATCATTGGATTTGAAAATGGCATAGCCACTATTTCAAAAATTGGAAACATGAGAGGTTTTCAACTCAAATAAAAAACCTGATATCTTATAGGTTCAACTGTTGGTAATCCATGTATAGAATAAGGGTCCTATCTACCTTTTTGGAGAAAAGAATGGGTAAAACCCAAGAATAATTTCCAGGTTAGATATAAACATTTGATTCTAAATCCTCCAACTATCACTTGATATCCTGGATCTTAGTAGGTTCCATTCTGTATAGATTAATAGATACTAGAGCTTATCCTAGAATGATCTCAATCATAAAATATGCTACTCTCATAGGAGGTAATCCAGAAAAATCATCAGGAAAGACATAATTGAAATGATATACTACTTAAGGGAAGTCAATATTATGTAAAACCTTCTCCTCTAGATAAAGGATAGAAACCTATGAGGTCACTCAACCTATCCAATAAAGCTATAGTCCAGATCTATTAGCCTAGACATTCCATTCAACCTTATGACAATAACTACCACCCTTTAGTGATGTAAAAGATACCCTGTATTGATAATAGTCCACATAGGTGTGATAGGGAACCAACCATTCCATCCCAAGAATGAAATAGAAGCCCATAATCTTGAGGAAAAAGGGGTCCTATAAGAAAGGATAACTTCCAACATCAAGGGGATAGTCCCTGCATTAGTGTGTGCCCTCTGAATGTACACCCAATGATATGTCTAGGGTCATCACCCCAGATAATTATTGAATTTATAGCCTGATACTTTCTATGGTTGACAAATAGATAAAGGAGTGACATTAATCCACATCGAAAAAAGTAGTTACAATAGTTGAGGCTAATATAATAGTACCTCATATAGTTGATGGTACTATACTCTAATCCTCAGGTATCCACTATAAAGTATGCAACTAGCATGATCTATGGCCCTATGGTACAACTGGACTACCCTGATCAGGTCCACTCTTTTGTAGCTAATAATCAAAAGTCTATATACTATATCCCCAACCTCATCCTCATCCTGTTCAGTTGGTGTTACTTCAAATCCCATCCTGACATGGTGTATCAAATCCCACTCTTGAAGGTGGAGCTGGTGCAGATCCTCTTCTACTGGAAATAGGTATAATGGTCCAAAAGAATCTATGAAGATGACTCATAAGATTGCATTCATGGAACTCAAGTGGGTCTCTATCACACCAAGGATTCACTTTCCTCTTCTATCCACACTTATGGAGTACCACAAAGATATCAGTAGGGGTACTCTGGACACCACTACTTTGATAGGAAACCTCAAGGCTATGCTTCCTACTTCCAGAAGAACTACTTCCCTACCTCGACACTGAAACTTTGTGCCTAGTACTATCGACTTATATTAGGTTGTGCTCAATGATAATATGGTCATTTATGATCTCAAAAAAGGTGGATAGGAGAAAGACATTCACCTAAGAGTAGATGGAATACTTGAGTCCATCCTCAAAATGTTGTGCTTGCAATAGCTCATCACCGACCAACAATAGTGTGAATCATTTCAACTTAGTAAAATGAACTGAATAGTCAATGAAAACACAAAACCAAACTCCAGGTTCATGAAATCTATGGCTTGGTCATTTCTTAGTATATGAGGGAAAAAGTAATCATATAAGGCCATCTGGAAGTCCACCCAGACCATGCCATGATGACGACCAGCCTAAGTTATCACATCCTACTGGTGGTTGGAAGAATCACACAACATGTAGGTGGAAAATTTGGACCTTCACTGTAAAGGTGTCTCTAGATGATCAAAGATAGAAATACTGGCCTCTATCCAAGACTCAGTAGTCCGAGGACCTCCATCCCCTGAAAATATGGGAGGATGATGCTTCTAGAACTTAAGATTCATATCATACATAGTAGGTGATGGTCATAGAGCACCCTATATATACTGAATCATACATACGAAACTTTCTTGAAGATGAGTGTTAGTTTACAGTTTGGGAATAATAGGTGGTTCCTTATGTGGCACTACTAGAGGGATCATAGGTGGATCATACCCCACCACCTCTCAAGTGTGATCTTCTACACCCTCCTAGCGCACGACTAGAGGATGATGTGCTGGCATAGCTCTATAAATTCCAAGCACATGCCTCAAAATAAACTTGAATTCAAATAGAAATATTACTAGAATCAGATCATATGGAAAAGGTATCACTACCCAAGTCATACTACCCCAACTACCCACTTAGAAGGCCAAGGTATTTTTAACTGTTTAAAATTTAATTTACTGAGGTTCTAATTTATGGAGGTTCAAATACAAGTGGAGGAAGTGAAACTCTTTAAATTTTTATTAACCTCTATATTTACCAAAAACCATTTAACTTTTAATTCATAAATTACATTTTTAAAATTTTAAGTGATTTTTATACAAAGAAAAATGCTCTATTAAGTGGATTTTCATTCCCAACTAATAAAGTTCGACACACATTATAGCTGAAATTGATTCCCATTTAATTAAAATCATCCCCCATACAATTCGGTCTCAGAATGTAATGGGTAATATATGATGACTCGAATCAGTTAATTACCCATTCCAATTCACAAGGGCCCATACAACTCATAAATTGAAATATCTAGTCACTCAAACACAACTAAAGACCAACTCGTGTAACTAGGGAAAAATAGATTATAAGTGTTGAAACTAGTTATTTAAGATTCCCCCATAAATCTATAAATGAAAACACTATTTAGGTTGATTATGAAATTTTAAATAACTAATTTATTTTCCTTGTAGAAGATGTTAGTTGTAGAGGAATATATAACAACCATGGCTCACTCAACAATCATAAGAAATATAAGCAATGTAATAAAAAAATGCACTTATATGGGATAGAATATGAATGGAATGTGAATTATATGTGCCTATAATGATGCATGCAATAACATTTCTTTCCATATGAGTCCAAGGTAAAATATCTATAAAGCATATCAAAGACTACAATTTACATGCATCACCCAACAATGAAAGGATATCAACTATAATAATCAAAAAATAGAATAAAAATTTCCCATACCAAAGAAACATGGTATTTACCATGAATATGGTTTATCAAATCCTTGGAAAAACATATAACCAAGTTCCAACATGTTCCTAATCTCCTCTCTAAATTCCAAAAAAACAAGACAAGAAAATAAACAGCTCTAATACCACTTTGTGACGTCTTGAACCCAACTCACTCATGAGTAGCCAAACCTAGTTGGCCAAATGGAATCAATCATGCCTCCCCATGCACTATAGTCTATTAGCTATTAGTGAGGGCCTATGATGTGATATTGGGGGGAAAATTATCTCTAGTCATAGTGGATCACAACAAAGATATAATAGATGAATAAACAATAGAATTAGTAATAACACTACTAAAAATATGGCCTTTAAAATAACACAAAAGGGAATTTACAATGATAAGAAGAACTAATAATCAAATAGAAATTAAAATGGGGTCCCTTTTATCATCACTGATAAATACCCCTTTTATCACCGCTAAAAAAAGTGATGATAAAAGTCAAAAAAATTTATTTTTAAAAAGAAAAAAATTTCCTCTCCAAATTTTAAGGGAAAACCATCCCCCATTTATCAGCACCCGAACCCCCATTTAATAGTTCTTGTCTAGCCTCCCCAACCCCCTTTAACAGTACTAGGAACCCCACCCCCACTTTAATAACACTATGCACTTCCTCACCTGTTCGCACGCGCCCCCACCTTTTGTGAGTTTTGAACTTGATACCTTCCCCTCATAATATCACACTTTTTCCAATCACCTATATTATTTGGATCTTTATTTTATGATATATTTATTATATATATTTCATTACATTCTTTATCCACACACACACACACAAAGAGATATATATATATATATAAATACATATATAAAATATGTTTTTTTGTGTATGTGTGTTTATAAATACAAACATACATACATACATACATATATTTATATATATGTGTGCATCTATAAATATAATTATAAATATTTATATTTATTTTCATATATAATATATTAATATTTATATAGATATATTATAATATATAGATAAATATATACATGTTTTTAAATACACACACAAATATATTTATAACAATATATATACATTAATTATATATATATATATATAAATATTCATAAATTTTTATTTTAAATAAAATGGATATTATTTATTATTTATATTAATTTTATATATTGAGAAATATATATTATATTTAAATAGGTTTGATTATTTATTTATAAAATCAAATTTTTATGTGTGAATATATAAAAAATATGTATATATTGTTATATATTAGATTATAAATAATAGTACATTATGAAAAATGATAAAATTTAAAAACCTTAATATCAATATGAATGTAATACCTATGAATAAATTTATTCCCTATTGAAAATGATCAAAAAAATTCCCTTAAATGAGGTTTAAATTCCATCGAATGTTAACAAATTGGGATACTCCGACTAAAAAAATCAGATTTGGAGGCCTTATAGGCCTTTTTTGGCCTCAAAAAATACAAGGCAGGGTTCCCCTTTATCACCAATGCATAGATCTTTCCAGAGAATTTGATTTTATATGTGGTATATCCCAAACAAACACCCAGATCAAACGTTATGGTCGTTTGAAGTTCAAGTTACATTTTCAACTTATTTTAGATATTTTATTAATTTTTTGATTTTTATCTTAAAATTGTTGTTAAATGACTATTAATCAATAATAATCAATAAATTATTAATTAAAAATATTTTTTTAATTAATTTACAGGCCATTTTCACTAAATATCTTATATATTATGTGTAAATGCCTATATAGATTTTTCTAAAACATATTTTAAAAATATATATTATATTTATATCAATATAAATATATTTATATATTAATATATTATTTTTAATGATTTTTTATTAAAATATACCCTTTATCAGTGCTAATTTAAAAGTATTAATAAAGACTCCCCTTTATCAATACTACTAAAAAAAGTGCATATAAAGGGTGGTGCTGCGGAAACCCATTTCTATGGTAGCGTAATAAATAAACTTCCAACATAAGTAAGTATAATCAAAAAAATAATAATAAGATCAAAATATGAACAATAACATATACAAGATTATGATGTCATGTCTATGAAAAAAATCTAAGCATGTATACATGGTAGCATGAAATCAGTATAGTACATGCTATACAAAAGAATCAAAATGAGACAAAAAACTACCCAAGAATCCTAAGCTCTTGCCCGATCATCTACTACCAAACTCCATCCTAAAGTAAGAAATAAAGTTAGGTTAATAAACCAGGATACTTCCCCTTATCCACACCTACAATCATATAATATTCCCAGGTACTGATGGTGGCCCAAATAAGGTGTGAGATAAATCTCAGTTGGCCCCCACCAACAGTGTCTATATAACCCAGTCCATGAAAATAAACTATATAGTGTGTAGGTATATTATAATGTAAATCAGTAAAAATAAATAACTCATACTAAATTCAACCTCATCTAGTTTCTGAAAATGTAGCCATTTAATTAATTATGATTTAGTTATTGTAGATAAATCATGTGAAAGTGTTAATAGCACTAAAATAGATCATAATAATAATAAATAAGGATCCAAGGTGAAACTAAGGTATCCTTAACCTCATGGGTTGGCCAAATCATAATAATAACTCATATAGTTTTTCAGTAAAGGGGTATGAGTATAATCCAAGGGGATCATCCATGGTATTCCACTATAAAAGAGTCTAATTTATTCCATGGATATCACCCATGGTAATCACGAGATAAGAATGAATAGGCACAATGGGGTGAATCCATGTCACCACATGTCTGAAGACATCAATCTGAATCCAAGAAATGTAATGAAGGAATTATAATATTTAGAAGATATGGTGATTTAATCATTGATACTACACCGGTGCATTCATGTAATAAGACAATGACTAGATTCCGTGGTGGGTATCTCCCCTAAAAATTAGCTAAATGAATCAGAATGGTTTCTATTGAGTGATCAATTTATTCCCTCAAGAATCCAAGGATGAATCAAGTCTGACCACTCCTATAAATATGAAAAAGGTACAAAGTAATAATAACCTTATAATTAATCAATTTTTATCATATATAAACATGGCCATGTAATATTAATTCCATTTAATCATTTAAACAATTTCATTTCATTAACTTTAAATAATCATGAAAATGTGTATCAAGGACATGCAACCATTTATCACCTTAATTTATAAACATTTAATAGGTTCATTATATACCTTTCATATAGCATGAAAAGAAGTATAAGACATGAAAATGATATTAATAAATTGAATTATAATTAATTAGACCAAGTGATATCTGTAATATATTTGTAATTTAACATTTTTAAGATTCATTTAATTATGATGGAACACTTACCTTAATAAGGAAAAGTGAAAATCACACTCAAACAGTGTCAAAAAAGGGGCAGTAAGGCATAACATGGTACACACATTAATTGGGCAGACAGATTTGAGGTATCAACCTCGAACATAATGAAGAACATGTGTATTTATGGATTTAGAACATAAGAATAACAATTATAATTAAAGAAGATGAATTTTAGAAGCATCGCCTGGTGAAACTGGCATTCACACAACATCATAAATTTATAAAGGAAGATGCTTTTAGGGAAGATAAATATACCACCTATATTGAGCCTATAACTCCCTCCTTATCTGACGTCGACCCTTAGTTTTTCCTAGATTAGAAGAAAATGGGAGGGTTTATCAACACCCTAAAAATAGAGCATATGAGCCTATATCAAAATAGAATCATTGGGAGGATGAAAAATGACGAACTAAGCCTAAGGGATAAAGCACTTAGAGAGAGGAATCCAATGGGATGATCATATTTTGATTTAGAGATGAGATGATGAAATGACAAAAAATCCTATAAAAATATGGTTTGGGAGATCAAACGTGAATGAGGATAGAGAATTCTATTTTCTGGAGGAATAAAGGAAAAGAAAATTAGTTTATAATATTTTTATGGGAAAAATAGACATTTCAACCATTAAAAACTAGGTTGTATAGTTTTTTAACATGGTTGGACAAACCGTGCACCAATTGTGTGCCATGCACTGCCTATAGAGGTTCCTCACATGGTTTGGCCGCATGGTTAGACAAACCACATGCTAATCATGTTTGGCGCACTACCTAAAGAGGGAACCCACATGGTTTGGCTGCACAGTTTGAGAAACTATACACCAACCATGTCATTTGGATCTACTAAAAACATCAGAAATTTAGCACATGCATGCGGCCATGGGTTCAAAATTAGGGAAAACTGTGTTCCATGATTTTCCCTATAAAAATACCCACACAATTAGGAAAAATATTTTGGATTGGGCTACATGATTTTTACTAACCATGTGGCTTAGTATTTTCTTCCACCAGTCAGGGTTCTGGGCTCTGAACAAGCCCCAGACACCCTTGTTCCTTCCATAGTCTCACTAGGCATCCATATTAATTCAAAAAAAGTGTTAGACAATAAATTAAAGGATTTTTAACTCATATAAAAAAAGGATTATTACAAGTTATGTGAATGGAAGGTTTAATAGTCCATATTGCTGATGATGAAGCTCTCAACATCATGTGGAAGGGAGACATTAGAGTCCGATTGTCAAAAAAAAAAAGATTCCTGGTGTTTTAGGGAGTTTGAAACATACTAGGGTTATAGAAGAATCTAATTTATATAGGTTGGCTAGATGATTCAGGTTCAAAATAATCTTTACATATGGAGTGTGATGGGTCACACATGGATCCATGGTGCATTACTAAAGTTCTAAGTTTTTGTGATGGGAAAATAGAAACAGATTTCGGTCTCTAATGATCTTTTATAAAGGGAATCCATTTATAATATTGTTAGATTTGGTACCCTAGAACCAAATTTTGTGTAATTTATAATAACCTATATTTATTGTTTTGAATATTAATAAACACTTTATCACATCATTATTATTCTTCTGCATAACATAGTATGTGATAATGCACTAAGAGTAGATGTCCCATTGAAAGGTCATAAAAGTTCCCCACTATGATGAGAACCTAGAAGTTCCATGATATTATTCTTAAATATATATTCTATAATCAGATAAAATCATTTAAGGGACACAAAATGATTTATGCTATAAGGGGTGGAGACTCATTGGACATTGAGTCACCTTCCCATGATGTTTGGACTTGGTAATATCTAGTACATGATATTATGAGAATGAGACCTAATAGTAGGAAATACACATTTATATGTTTTATTGGATGTTCCTATCTATGTAAATATGTATTTATACTTATACTTTAATAATATTATTAAATATTTTTATAAGTCACATTCTTTGATTTATTGATGATAACTATGATGAAATATGTTCGTGGTGAGGTAAGATATGTTGGGTGCATGATATGTAATATTTCATTAATGAATAATGTGAGAAATGATTTGTCTCTTCTATTATTTAATGGAAGTTTATATCTCAGGCCCATGGATGGAAATGAAATAGACTAAATAAATCCATGACCATGGTGTTCTATAGGAAATTTCTATTTACGAAAATTAAAAGAAAGACATATCAAGCACATAGGTTGTTGAAACCAACGTGCAAACTGATTGATTAGAGATATCATGATAAATAGATTATATTACACATTAATAATATATATTAGGTATTATGTCATTGAAACATTAAGTTATTTCTCTGTGGGTAACTAGGCATGATTCTAGATGATAACCTTGGACTTTAGGTTTCTTTTCCTAATGCCACTAAGAAAGAGGCATAAAGGGCCATACAATAAGTGTATCCAAAATCTTAGTTAAATAATATATTATTATTAAATTTTTTAATAATTATTATTGCTTCACATGGATTAATAATTATTCATGTTTTCTTCTTCACTTATATTACGTCACCGGTTATTCAAGAGAATATTATGTGAGAAGAATATTTAATAAGTATTTATTTATTTATTAGTGAATAATTCAGTAATATTTATTTATTAAATGAAGAGTCATTATTCAGGGCCCGATAAATATTATGGAGGAATGGAGGACTGAGTTTAGTTGTCTGATGATAAATAATATATATTGAATATTAGTTGATTAAATAATATTTAAATTAATTCATGTGTTTATCACATGTTAAGAAATAAAAATAAAAATATTATTATTATAGACATGGGGTTCCACAAGGATTAGATAAATAATAAATGATGCATGTGAAATTATTTTTTTAACCCTAGTTGTATATAAACCCAATTATATTATTTTCATAAGAGATCCAATTCATTTTGTGTTGTGCATAATTATATTCAGAGAAAATCCTATCAATCCTTAGAGATCTCCCTCTCCCAGAACACTCTCAAGAATGGAGAGAAATCTTATACCACCTTTCACTCTCGATTCTAGAGATATATCAAGGAGAATCCTTTAGAAGAGATTCTTGAGGAAATCAAAGGTGAATGAGCCAAGCATCAGGATATGTTTTTCTATCACCCAAAGATTACTGTGGTTACATTTATAGATTCTTGGGAACATGTGGATCACCGCTAGAGGTAATCTATTCTTGATTATTACAACACAATGATAGTGTGACATAGATCTATTTTCAGATCCATCAGTGAAGAAATAATCTCTCACATGGTAATTATTTAATTGTTTAAATTAATTATAAAAAACATGTGACTTTACTGCACTTGGATCTGGAATTTATCCATTAACTACATTGTTTGATTCAATTATATTGATAAAAACATTCATTGTCATGTAAATCTTAGATTAATCATTGATCATGACAAAAAAAAGTTGGGCATAACCCATCTGACACTTTCACTGCGTCTGGAACCTACAAATACCTCATCCTAGTAGACGATGTCACAATTATGAATTATTGTTTTGTCCGATCACAAATAAAAATTATTTTTGATGTGATCTGAATCCATTGAAAATAATTTAAACAAAATATTTTAAAAAACATTTGTGACAGATACAGTATCCGTCCCAGTTGCTATTTTTTTATAAATAAAAAATTACAAAAAAATGAAGAAATTTAAAAATATTAAATATAATAAAAGTATAATATCATCACATCATTTCACACATAATATTATTATCAACCCCAAATTCCTAATATTTATAAAAACAACTTAGCTAAACTGGTATCAGGTAGAGGAAGATCACTTGAAGGGTCAGGGGGAAAAATATATACCAACAATATGCATAAGCCAACACATATATTCTTACATCATATCATATCTATAATGTTACTTCTCATGGTCCTCCTCCTACCTCTCTGTGTCCACTGTATCATCTCATCCCGATCTCTAAACCTCTCTTCATACTATGCAGCAGATGAAGATGATGACTCAACAAGATTTACTTTCTAGCTGACCGATGACATCATAGATGTACTGTAATAACTTTTAGGTGTCAGTCATGAACCCATACTAGTCACCCAAACTTTCTTGAGACTATGAATAGTCACATGTATCCAAGCCCCCTCATCGAAACATGACTCTAAAGTGGAATGTACTTTGATCTTGTCATCAATCTCTTATGAATGATAAGACATAGTCTTATAAATTTCCTTCAAATATAATTATAAATTATAATAAAAATATAATTAATATAAATAATTTTTTTAAAAAAATACTAACCACAATTTGTCACTGTCTATCACTGACAAGCTGTCTTGTATAGGGATATGTGTACATCTTATCGTAATCTTAAAAATCAATAATAAAGGGGTCAATAGTGGAATGTATAATATAAAAAAATATAAATTTAAAGTATATATACATTAATAAATAATATTACTTGCCACATGTCATCAATGTATACTGAATGTATGACTCTCAGACCAATGTGTGACCTATTTCCTCCCCTAGTTCTCATACCTAGATGATGACCTCCTCCAAAAAGTGTATCCTACCCAGAAGGAGCACAATCCATCCCATACCAATGATGAGATATAGTCAGGTCAATGAGAGAAGAAATGCTAGTTGAAAACTGTAACATAAGATCTATCCATGGCTCACTTCCTTAGGTCGTGTAAAAATTGATGAAAACATTCATGTATACAAATCTCTTATGCATACCAAATAGGTACTCTTAGACTATCATAATTATAAGACCATAAATTATGAAATATAATTAAAAATAACAAGTTATTAATTAAATAAATATTAAATAAAATATATTATTTAAAAATGTAAAATCTATTGGTTGAACATATGCTAATGAACAATAATTGGAACCTGATCCCATGACACCCATGGAGTATAAAAATAATTTTTTAGAATCACAAACACCTACCTAGTAAATAAATTTAAAAAAATACTCAAATAAAAACAAATAATCAGAATATTATTATCAAAATAAATACAAAAACTTAATAAAAAATAAATACCTTAAAAAATTGAACATACCTCTATAAATGTGGATCAAAATCAAGAGATGGATGTATCTTTGGAAGAGGGTATGAAATCTTCAATTGATCAAGGCCACACCCCCTCCTAATAGGCACAAAATCCTACAATTAGATAAACTAAGAACATTATTGGGAAGCCTAAAATCTGTGAGATAATAAAATAGATTTTTGGGAGCATATCTATCCATATGAAACAAATAATATTACCCATAAAATTTTAATACAAATATAAAATATAAAAAGCTAATAAAAACCTGAATATAATAATCTTACCTTTAAGTAATTGTTAATACATATATTAGATATAAAAAACTAATAAATATCATAATATAATAATTACCTATAAATAAATACTAGAATATAATAATCTAACATGTAAATATTTGTTAAAATAGATATCAAATAAAATCACTAATAAATAACATGCAGAATATAATATTCTCACCTATCAATAATTGTTAATACAAATATCAAATAAAAAACTAATAATTATCGGCATCAGTCAAGGAACAAAATAGATCGTTAGGTCCAGCCCTCTGAAACAAAAAATTTTACTTGTAAATAATTTTTAATACAAATATAAATTATAAAAAACTAATAAATAATTGAATATAGTACATCATTTGTCATATTATTTCCTTATATTAATCAAGGAAAATGTCTTCATCTTCATATTCAGCATCGCTAACTTTCATACGACTTTCATTTTCATCATCCCTTATTACTTTATTAATATTATCAATATAATCACCCCTTAACTTGAGGGGGGGGGGTTTCATTATAGATATTTATTTCTCATTGGGTAATATATATATTTGGGGATATTTTTGGATAAAATTCAATATGATGCACTTCCACAGAACCATTTTCATTTTCAAGAAACTGATTGTCAAGAGATTTCATTTTTATTACAATTTACCATTCATTCAAATCTCTTGAAACATCATAGTAATTTTCATAATAAACTTGATGTGACAATATAAATGATTCATTTGAAAAAATAAAACTATTATATTTAATGTCAACTACTCCATGTTATTGATGAACTCACAACCCTTAATAAGTATCAAACTAATGACATTTAAACATGATTACATAATTTGGTCCTAGATAAAATAACTCAATTATTTCATCCAACATACCATAAAAGTTTGATATAATTTTTTTTGATGAGATCCTTTGAAACAAACATCACTATTCATTGACTTCTTTAATTCACCATATATTTCTGTATGGATTTGAAATCCTTAAACCACATATCCATTATAGGATTTTACCAATTTTGATAGAGGGATTTTGAGAAAATATATTCAACTATAAATTTTAATTTTAAGTCGAATTTCCTATAAACAATACAACTTATTAATAATAGATATCATTATAAAGTTTATTTAATGTTACATAGAAAACAAATTAACTTACTAGTCTTTGAAACCGATATGAAAAATTCTATTGATGATGTTATTCAAGAGCATCAACGGTAATTTTTATATATTATTTGACATGGTTATCATATAGTCTTAAAAACAAATAATTTAAATAAATGTATCTATTATACTTTAAAAAAAAGAATAAAAAGTATCACCTACTGTACAAATCATGTCATTTTTTCACAATTCAGTAAAAATATGTATGACCTCTATGCAGTTCTTTATCTAAAATACATTATTCACTATAACCACAAAATCAAAGCTCAAGATGATTAAATAAATACAATTGATAGTTTTTGACATCATTAATATTTTTCTCACTGTAACCCATATGATTATGTTTTGAAAAATATTCATATTAAAAATAATAAGAGCATTAATTTGAAATTTTATCCAATAACTATGCTTCTATAATTGAACATTTAACTGATACTTTGTTACAAAATTTCTTCTTTAAATTTTTTATACATATCTCAAATAGGTACATCCATTAGAATTGTATCATTCCTCCACATTTTTCTTCATATAAAAAATAAAATATTAAATGTTCCATTTATTCAAAGATGGACAATGAGAATATTTTCTTCAATTTAAAAAAAATTAAAACAAAATCTTCTTATAGCATACTCAATGCATCATAATCTGATTTTTCTACAAAAATAACTTAGAAGAAATATTATATTTCATTAAAAACATCCCATATTGAAGAATACATCCCTCTAAGACCAACAAACAATAATATTTCTATTATGACTTGGATGTGATGACTTTTGAGTCTAGTAATATGTCCATTTCTATTTAAATGAGACAAATTAAAAGAATAAACATCTGGTAAACTTAAATCTTTAATAAATTGACTGAATAAAAAATTAATTTCTTTAGAAAGCATGTAATATACTTTTGGATTCATTAAATTGTGTGATATTTAATCTTAAAATAATTAAAGTTCAGGACATCTATAAATATGGGGAATATCTAACCGTCTCTTTACATTATCTTTGGCCTTACCGGGTGTTTCCAACATGGTATAAAATATGTTATCAAAAAATTCGTTTCATTATTCGTTACATCTAACATGCAATGAACTAAAAAATCAGAACAATATGGAAGGACCCAAAAAATACACTATTTTATTCAATTATGATCTCTCTTAAAACCATTTATTTTTTTTATTAATTTATGGTTCATCCAAAAGAAATAGGAGGTAATTCAAAAATGATATATTGTACCTAAATACCTAAAAAACTACTAGAGGTTCATCTCTTTAAATTCTATCTTTTGTAAAATTATTTCTATTCTATTGAAAAGGGTGATCCATATGAATAAATCTCTAATGACAGTCAAAATAATCAGTCTTTCTCCCATTTACAAGCATAAATTCTTTGTTCTCATCCATAAAGTGAAAACATGATTTTAGACCATGTTTACTCCATCAAGATAACATACCATGCGCTTAAAAGTCAATGATCATCCACATTAATGAAACCTTTAGTGTAAAATTATGACCTGAAGCTATATCAAATATAGTTACACCATTATTTCATATTGAAATCAACTCATTAATTAGTGGATTCAAATTAACATCGATATTCTTATTCAGAAGTCCTAGAATTAATAGTGAAAAATATATTTATGGTTCCTTTATTATAATATAAGGAGGTAAGTTATACAGAGTAATGAAAATAGACTAATAAGAATATTTACTATTTTAAGAACCAAATGGACAAAACCATCAGTTAAAAGACTTAACCATATGTGATGAGGTTCTAACGTAAAAGAAGGATGTATATGATGGAAGTGTTTCCATTAATCACCAATACATCGATTATTTAATATTTTTTTGATTAAAATATTTGATTTATTTCATGTCATCAATGCATATATATTGCGAGGCATAAATAAACATTGTAAACATGGTGCAATTAGAAAACAACTCAATTTTTTCATATGAAATTTGGACTTCCCTTATTGTGCCTCTTTATACTTAGATTCTAGACATGTTGGAAAATTAACTAATGATCCATAATCACCATTATATAATATGTGGTCATTTGAATATGCATGAATCTTCTGATAACTAAGACCAAAATTATAGACCAACCTCTTACTTCAATAGAAACTTGTAGGTAATGTATTTCTGTCAGGAAACAATGATTTCACCAAAGAAAATATTTGATCAAAAAAATATTTGACATTCGAAAATATGAATTAATAGACATAAATTTTGTAAACACTTCAAGTTTTTTTATTTGGAATCCCAGATATTAGGTCTCATCAATAGATTTGAACAAATTGTAAAACTGAGAAGGTTATGAATCAATATTTGGAATATCATTTTTAATTTTAATTTCCTAAATAGATGGGCCAATAGTCGTATGTACTAATTTATGAAATGAAAGATCCATTACCAAAAAATTTGTATTTTCTACCAAATTTCATTCATCATGTTGATACAAAAAATATAATCTTTCTGAAAACCAAAATGTAGTAGATAAAGTCCAACATCATCCAACATTTCGAATCTCCTAAGATCACATTTCTTACATGGACATTTAATTGTTCCTTTAGAAACAAATTATGAATTTGATGATGAAAATTATATAAATGTTTCAACACCCTAAATATAGATAGGATTTATACCATATTTTTTGGGATTTTTTTTTATAATTTATCCAATCACGATTGCATAATAGAAACCAGTGTCTAGTTTATGAGTCCATACTTATCTATAAAAAAATCATAAATATTAATAATTAATACTCATTATGACTAATTATAAATTATTATTATATTTAAATTATGCCTAATTATAATTCCAAATATATTTTTTATACAATTTATTACAAGCATATGGATCATAAAACTTACTTTTATGATCAACCTCACATTTTCAACCTTACGTTTGGAAAAGTAGATGAATGGATAATCAATGTTACGTTTAGAGATCTTTGCTGATGTGGATAAATGTATGGATCATCAACCCCATGTTATGAAGTTGAACCCAACATTTTTTATTTTGTCATTTTGTGAAGGAACATTACATTTAAATTTTTAATGTTGGAGATTTGAATTTACATCTTTATAAGAGCATTTTTCAACAGTCTTTGTGGAATGTCAGGATGATTTAAATCTCAATTTTGATTGATTTAAATCTCATTTTAAATGATTTAAAGAGATGTTTATAGTAGAGATTTTCTCTTCTATTCTTAAGGGAAGTTAAAATAACACAGAGTTGTATTATTTGAATTTGAATTCACTCAATTTATCAGGCATCGTTTGGGAATCTAAAATATTGCTACGAGATATATTGTTATATATATCTTTCTACTTTGGATATTTTGACATGAAGATCTGGATATTTATTGGCTGTATATATAATTATTATTCTTTAAGATTCCTTGTACAAATTAATTCACTGCTATAGTGACCAAGCATCTCAGATACAAGGACTACATTTTTAGAGATATACATGTTCAAATATGGAATCACGATTTTTGTTTTTTTTATTCTTAAAATCAAATATCTCTTCTGTAACATGATCTCTTCAGATATATTTCAAGATTATTATTCTTTTGAAGAAAAGATTCATCTTTTATCAGTTGTGTGCTGCTGCAACTGTGAGCTAAATCATTTTGTTACCAAACTACATCTTATCTATCTTTAGTTTCGAATTCACATATTCATTCATAGTGAAGTATCATCTTCTCACACTAAGATGTGGTTTTATTAGTTCCCTATAAAATAACTAGAAGGATATTTTTTGTAATCCTTTGTAAGGGTGACAACTACATGCACTTAGTTGTGGATCAGTATTATGATACAAGGACCTTAATAGTGAAATTCACCAAGCTCACAGAGAGGGTGATTGGTGGAGTGGACTAGGGGACCTTCGTGACTCGAACCACTATAAATTGATGTGCCTTTTTCTCTGTTTATTATCCATTGAATATATATTCTCATACAGAAACGCCACCATCTCTTTCTTCTATTGATGTGAATCGACATAATTGTGAAACTTTTAAGAAGAACACAATTCATCCCCTCTTGTGTTATCACTCTATATATTTTGACCTAACAAGGTGGTCTTATTATTTTTATTGATTTACTACTAAGACTTTATAGAATTTTTCACCCTTTTCATAATTAATAATATTTTATTAGAATACATATTTGATAGATTATTTTATATATAGTATGAAGTTGGAGAAATATCAATGTTAAAGAGATCATGATAAAAAAACACTTATAAATTAGGGAATTTCTTCACATTTATTTCCATATGACTTCTTAATTATTATAAATTAATTATTGTTTTACTGTATTTCCTTTGGTTTTTACATGATTTTTTATTTCTAATTTTTTGTACCATATTATATAATTTTTTTATTATAATGATCCAAATAAACATAATATAATATTCCAAACTTCATTTTATAAAAAACTACAACCAATGTAAATAAAACTACATGAAATCATAATTCTCATTATGAATATAAATCATGAATGATAAATTAAAAATAATAATTTTTATTCAATTGAGGTGATTACAGACTACATAAAACACACACACCCAAACACCCTAGTGGTTCAAGCCTAATCTCTCCCCATAGGGATTTATAGACACACATTGAGAATATTTTATTACATATAGTTGCCTAAAGGCCCATGATGTTGGGTTGGTGATTAGATCAAAGGATCAATAGACCAAATTGATTACAATATCCAAAGGAACATTTTTTTGTATCTTCTTATACAACTTCTAGGGGAACTTTGAGTGACCTTGTGTTCCTGGCATCCTCTCCCACTGGCAGAAACCCCAAAACTACCCTCAAGTGTAACACATGTAGAAAAAACTCCCATGAACCCTAACAATGGTAGGAAATAGAGAAAAATAAAATTAATTTAATTAATTTGGATCTTGAGAAATACATTTCTATGAAACAACTTTTTATTTAAACTTTTAAAAATTTATTTATTATCTCAACGAAAATTTCAACTATAAATAAAAAATTAATGGAAATAATTACAAATTATTTTAATTACTAATAAATATCATTTATCCCCATACTTAATGATTCTCATTTTAACATTATCAGCACATTTAATTCCTTCTGATAATTTTTTTCAAATATTCTTCATGATTAAGCTTTTCAACATAAATTGTATTTAAAATTATCCTCTCCTTCATAACATCAAATTAATATTTCTATTAAAAAAAAATCATAATATGGTTATATCTATAGGAAGTATGAACTAAAAAAAAACCATTACTTGGTGGTCTTAACCATGTTAAGGTCTATGCTAGTATGAAGCACAATTTTGTGAATATCACTATGCCAGGGTGTTGTGCATGGAAATGCACAGGTTATTCAATAATATATAGAAATTATTTCATCTCCAATTTTATGTTATCATAATAATTTTGAATATCATATTATGGATATTTGAGGAGTTTGAATATCTAACTACATTATTTAAACATTAAACAATGAATCATAATGAAGAGTTGTTATGACACATTTTTTGAAACATAAAATTGATAACCAAACATTTTAGAAATGTTTGGACTCCATGGAGTATCCTTGGAATTATATATAGAAGGATCATAGTATGTGATTTGTGTGGTATATGAGTACAATATTGATGTTTTATATTCTCCTCAAGTATACTCTCTCTCTCTATCTCAATATATCTATATTTAAACCAAGGTTTTATCATATTTTGAGGAAGGTAGGATCCTTCCAAATAATTATAATATTCAAACATCCCATGGATACCATTGGTAGAAAGAGTCTATTGGATAATTCATGATGATCTTTATCATCAAGAATCATAGATAGACTAGTTCAATGGATAAATGGTCTATCATTATTATTTTTTCATTAATTATAAATGAATGGGTAGATCATGTGGTTTTATAAGTTTGGTTTATGTTTTAAATTAAATTTGTAAATGTGATATACCCTTCAAAAACCAATAGTGGTGTTAGGACCATTTCCATATAATTTGTATGGAGTTTCTAAATGAATAAATAAAGTGAAAAATTATTATTTTCTAAACTAAAACATGATTTATATAAAATTATCATGATACATAGAGTTTTCCAAACTATAATATAAAAAGTTTTTTTTATCAAGATTATAAGACATCATCATAGTTTGGTAAAATAGGTGTCAAAATATTTAATTAACTAGATCACCATTATTTGACATTTCCATATCATGGTTTACTAACTAATACATCATAGTTTATAGAAATTGTATTTTTACCATGAGGAAATACCACATCATGGTATACAATTTAAATATAGAACAAAAAATGGATTGGACTTAGAAAAATGATCATGATATTTCTCAAGGAAATAATTGTTACCATGTCGTGGTTTACATATAAAACATCCATGAAGTGTATAATTTTAAATAATTTTTTTATTTATTAAAATTCCTAAAAATAATCATTAGGATGGGACTACAGGTCCTAAATCAAATTTAAGGGGGGATTTGAACCATATAAAAAATGATTTCATGGATATAATCTATGTTTAATATGAATTTACATGGTCAATTTATAAAGTTGTTTTCAAACTTTAAAATTAAATCATAATATAAAATTTATTATATTAATTTCTAAATTGTTAAAAAATGAGTATATTATTTTTTTATATCATAATTAATTATTTTAAAAAAATGTGTGATATTTAGTTTATGTGATTTTTTGCATAAAATATGAAATATTTATATTATTTATTAAATATTTCATAAATATCTTTTTAAATATGATGTAGTTTATATTAAATTCCATATAAATTAATAATATTGGAGAGTTCATATTAAAATAAATATGTAATGATTATTTTTATAATTTATTGAATTTTCATAGAGAATGACTAGATTATAAAGTGTTTATAATTTATTTAATTTTTAATTGTTTATAACTAATTATATTATGTAAATATTTATTAATTATTTATTTATTTAGTATTAATATATTATTTATTCATAGTTATAATTTTTTTAAATTATGAATTGATGTATGATTTAGTTTAAATATATTTAAAGTGTTTGTTTAAATTATCATACATGAATTTAAAGAATTATATGCTTGGCATGATAATTGATTTAGTTTTATTCTACATTTACCTTGGGTTATTCATAGTTTATAAGCTTAAATTTAGAGTTTAATTATAGTTTATACATATTATGTATTATAATTATTATCAAATTGAGGTCTTTATTGAGTATTAAACCAAGGGTAGTTTGACTTTGGGTTGGAATACTCATTGGTTCAGGGGCTTAAGATCAATCTATAAATGTAGAGTTTGGTTACCAATCACTCAATGGTTTATCCTACAGGGATTTTAGTTATGTGTGATTGTAAGACTTTACATAAAAGAGTTTCATGTGCCTTATGCATGGTATGCATTTTTATATGTGTAAATATAGTTGGATTTTAGTTTGGGTAAGTAACATAATCTATTTGTTGTTTAAAGAGTTACTCCATGATATGATTTGAAAATATTGATCGGTGTAAGGAATAAGGGTTCCTAAAATAAATCATGAGAAGAATGGATACATATATAGTTAGTAGATGAGATAATATAGTTATATTTTAACACCGCTAAAAAATAAGTGTAAAATTCATTCCAAAACGAAACTTGTTTTAATCTTTATCATCAAAATGGGTAGAATCTATCAAATCCAGGTGGCCCCAGATTATATTTTTTAAGATAAGAAAGTTATATGTTACCCTAATATTATTATATTCCCATATTTATGGTGAGATTTAGGTTACACTTAGCTGAGAAAAAATAATGGTTATGATACCAAAGTAATAGAGTTGAGATTATTCATATAATGGATTGGGTAATGAGTTTTTCTCCCAACTATCCAGATTTATATATGATAATATTGACATGATGGTTCACCAAAATAGCTAATTGATGAGAGCAATTATAAATAGGGATCCTTATTTTTTGAAATATGAAACATAACCCACTAATGGATATGGTGGAATTTAAAAAGGGGTCTTTGTTTTAGTGAGATCACATTTAATAGAATCCCTTAATAAATGATAGTAAAACTTAATACTCTTCTGATAAAATATTTTTTTTTGATTAAATAGTATCATCATTATCCACATTTACTTTGAGATCAATATTGGTGAAATAAATGAATAATTAAATCAAATTTCTAGACCATTATAGAAAAATAATAATAATTCTTAATTAAGAAGGAAAATTTCACGTGTTAGAGTTACCCATTCCTAAGAACCTAACCGGTAAAGATTTTCAACAAATGGATCTATATTTTTATGATAATAATTTTGAGTATTCATTAGATTTTTCCACTCTCATTATCATGTACATGGAATCTAAATTAAAAAAAAAACACATGAGATAATAAACGCGTTCAAGATAATAGAAAATAAAAAAAAGGATCTATCAAGAATAGGCTTGGAAAGAGAAGTATGAGGTTTCAAAGGAATTTTTTAGTTACATGATGATTAGAGGAAATTTAGTCTCCAGTCATTTAATAAATATGATTGGTCATGTCGGTGACCTTGAGAGGATGAAGTCTCCTTTAAGGATTAATCTAGTTATGAATTTTTTATAAAAATTCATGGCCACATACATGACCAATATATATATATACATAAATATTTCTAACAGTTATATCCCTACCCCATGAAGGTAGTATCTTATCAGTGTGAATAATATTTTAGATGATCCATCCTATATAGAAATCTAAACTGAATATATGGAGGGTTTATAAGTCTATATACCTCTATTACTTCTTTGAGTAGTAAATCTAATTACCTACTACATATTTTCACACTAAGACACACCATTATCCATTATGACGACTGATTATTGAATTCCTATGAATGTATATGGAATAACTTATATACATGAATATGAAATTTATTCTAAAATACTTTTTGTAAAGGATCCAATAAATTTTTTTTGACTATAATATGAACGAATTAAATAAAACTTTACCCACTTTAGTTAGTATATTGAGGATTGTTGAGAAGAACATGGGAGGTTTAAGATTAAGATTTATGATGAAAATATTAAAGGGTAAAAATATAATTCATAAGAATAATATTAGAGGGTCCTATAGTTATCCAAAATCATTAAAACATAAGGGATGAGCTAGGAAGGAGGGGTAGTGCTTCCATTGTGGTGAATCTGGTAATTAGAGAAGGAATTATCCAAATATCTAAAGGGTTTCAAGAAATATAGTCGAGAGTGTATATCAAGTATTAATGTTATAGATCAAGTATTCTATTTTTAAGGGCTTATGATTATAAAAATACATTTAAAAAATATTGAAAATATGTATAGGAGTTCAAAATTGTTGAATAATTGATGATTAGATATTTAAGTATGCATTCAAGTTATTTAGTAAGGGGTTTATACATCAAGGAGTTGGTTGTGGTGGATAATATTAAACCTATAATAGGATCATAATAAAGATAATTTATGTTCATCTTGTTTTATACTTATGTGATAATAGGAGGTATTATAAACAATGGTTATTATAAATAAATGATATGATGGTTTTTGATACATAAAGTTATGATTGATAAAATTTTATAACATGATTTGAAAATAATAAAATGTTAACATAAATTTTTATTCAGGATAAATTTTTTTATCCAATATATTTTTCAAAATATAAGGGATATGATCCCACCGCCCAATAATGGGATATTTTATAGAATAAAATATTATTTTTATAATATTTCTCTACTCGCATAGAATACCATATATTATATAGACATAATATTTTATTCATTAAATATTCACACTAAAATAAATAATTTTTATTTACCAAAACTAATGATCCTTTGTCTTAGAAATAAAATTTCAAAGTGGATACTGAGAGTATGTTTGAACTTTAAATTTTTTAAATTATAGTAAATAAATGATTACCCAAGTAAAAATCTAAGTGTACATAACTTGATATCCTAAAAGGTTTAGTATGTGTTGGTAAAAATATTAATTTAAAGAGTTATATTTAATTTATTTAGCAAAATTACCTCAAATAAAGTTTTAGTGGAAATGTTCCAAGATGAAGAGGGTGAACTTAAAAAGTGTTTTTAGTATACAATAGTAGTTACTAACATCGTAACATAAGACGATGTAAAGTAAATAAGTTTAAATATTAATTTTAAAGTGTCAAAATTGGGATTATGAATCCTAATATCACCATTATTCAAACATACTTTCTTTATAGATGTTACCCATTAAAATAGTTTAATAAGAGGGGTTTTTAGATGGTTTCAAAGATATGTGGTAGGAATTACAAAGAGATGTAATGACATCCATAAAATCCTAAAATTACAGTAAAAATAATGACTTTTTGGTGGTATATCATATGTGATAAGATTGGAGAAGTGATTATCTATGTTTTTCATTAGTACTCTTAATTTGTTTTGATAATATATATTGTATCATATTATACAAAAGTTAGTCTCAATATTACAATTCTTTCACATTAGATGTATATATTGTGTGATGTTAAATAATAATTTACCTCTAAAAGAATGAATCTGATTTATCCCAAATTAATTTTAGTATAATGTATTATAGGTTCTGATGACATGTTAAGATTATCATGGGTTTGATTTCATATAGAGATTCAAGATTCACTATTGATGCACAATGTGAGTTCTGTGCATTGGATAATCCACTAAGTACACCACATGGAGTGTTATACAACATTCCTTCAATGTAAAATAGGTTCATGATAAAATTTAATCCTTTAACTTGTGTTTTTAAATATACCTTGCATAATAACCTTTATACATTTATACCTTTATGATTCTAACCTTGAGGCTAAGTTAATCAAGGAATGGTTGGATATGTTTTTGATTATGTTTTCAGTTGAGGATTAACCAAATTGGGATTTGTTTTCTCATATGAAGAGTATGAAATAAGGTACCTTGATTTATATATTCTGACTAGGTGCATAATCATACCTATATAAGTTAAATATGATGTTATTATCTATATAGATGAGGGGTTTGTGATGTTCTGTATATTTCGTTGTCACTGTATAAGTTAAAAAACATTTCTTTTATCATTTGCAAAGAAAGTAAAATGATATATATAGAAAATATAAAAATATTACTTTAAAACCTTTGAATTAAATTAAAATTTAAATGGGATGTTTATACACCTCATAAATTAAGGTTATGTATAACAACAAAATTTGCCTCAATGAAAAGAGATTGAGACGAAGTCCCTTACCTTGAGTTTGATTCATCACGTATGTTCTTTATTATTTCGAATGATAAAATTAGTTTGATTATTTAATTTATTTTGAACATTTTTCAAGTTTATTATTCTTTTTATACCAGTTATTACCATGTTATTACAATTACTTAATTTTTTAAGTTCACTTCGGATGTTTGGATGATATTCAGTACATGAGTCAAAATGACTTTGGTATGATTTTTATAGGCAAAATTGGAAATTATTCCACAATATCTAGAATAATATTAATTAAATAATGATAAATTTTATACATCAATTATACATTTAAATCCATTCATTAAATATAGATATGAAAAATGAACTATGTTACAATCATGGAGATAATAAGCCATACGTACGCATGATTAACGTTTCCATTTTTCAATGATTACTATGGAAAGAGGGTAATTTTTATTTTATATTTCCAAAATGATAATTATATAATTAATATCATATTTAAAATTTAAATATACTTATATGTATCAAACATGTGATTTGGTGAATAAAAATGAATCACATCACTTCATGGAGGTGATAATTCACACGTACACACAAACGACGTTATCATTTTTATGTGGATGGAAATTATGAAATTAATTGTTATATTATTATCTTATAATGATAAATATGTCATTAATATAAGGACCCAAACTTAAAACATTACATAATCTTGAATTAAATGAATAATTCTCATTGAGGATATTTTTTGGTTTAGTGTTTTAGATAATTAGGCCACAACTATTACATTACATATCAAAAATTACAAAGTATACACTTCTACTCAGTTTCCATTTTTTTTATAAAATAAAAAAAACTCTTGAAAAAAGAGTCAGGTTTAGTTCCATGTTATGGACAACATGACTTTTCATTAATCCCATCCTTGACCCTATTCATCTTTAAGTCCAGTGAAAAACATTTCAAAACATAGGATGAGAATAAAAAGCTTAGTAAGGTTTATAAAATAAAGGAAACATTAGTCCATCAAAACATAAGCTTTTTAACATACCTCATGAAATCATAAGATTTATGAATAACACATAGAAAACATAAATCATAAAGGTAACTTGTGGCATCCATATAAAAATTACATTATAGATTTAAGAGAAATATATGGAGTTATATTTGGAATACCCATCACACTATATTCCCTAAAATATATTAGGAGAAACATTATAGTTTACCTCCGTCACATTACCAAATGCATTAGAGGGCTATCTCGGGCTCACCCACCTTAGGTTTATCAAGGAACCACCTGTATACATAAACAATTACCAATATCCATAACATAATAATAACATATAAAACAAGAATAAAGGAAAGATAAAATTTCTACATTGAAATCATAATATATCTTTTCAAGATATTGACATAATCAATGCTTTATTAAACCATTTTCAAAACCATTTAAAACATTTAATAAAGAGATTTTTGAATTAAAGTGTCCCATACCACTTTTAATCTTTTGAAAGAAATTTTAATTTCAAAACATTCATTTCCATATAAATAAATCCTTAAAACCATTTTTAAAACATGTAAATTAATGTGAAATATTTAGAAGAATAAATATTTAAAACATTTAAAATGATATTTTAGTTAAAGAGTTCCTAACCAAATGAGAGACGCTTGAATACAAATAATTGAGTAATAACATAAATAAAAGCTTATAATATCGTGAGAATAAGTATATTCATGATATAATATGTCAAAGGGAATTATATACATTATATAAAAGTGAATTGGTGTATAACAACAAATAAGTCTCAATGGAATGTAAATTGAGACAAAGTCCCTTGAAAAGATCATATCCCTAGATTAAGAACAAATCAATGAAATAATTATGTGATATGAATAAAAATACACCCAATATAAGTGGATATTAATTTTAAAACAATCAGAGGTCATTAACACATATTCATACCATGACATAATCAAAAAGTAGAAGTTTAACCCAAAGAATTGAAATTGGATTAAGAAGTTTTCTTACAGAATCTCGACAACATAACAGTGTCATTTTAAAATTCATAAAATGAGTTGATGAGATATAAAAGGGTATCTTATTACATGTACATAATTTTTACATCAATAAGGATATATAATAACATATCCCATCATAAGAAAAAGGAAATTAAAAGACATGACATAAATGAAGTCTTTGACTAAAAGAGTATGGTGAAAGGTTTCCTTACCGATTTGGAAAATTATGAAAGATACAACCCATGAAGTAAGGATCATAAAATGAATATGTAAATAAATATAAATTAAATTATATTACAAAAATAATATAATAATGGGCAATACATACACCACACAGAAGGAAATAGTGGAAAATATAACATGAATCTCACAAGAATAAAAAGTGATATGAAAACCCCTTACCATGTTGTAATCAATTGAGTCGTAAGACCAAAAGTTAATAACCACCAAATGAATCACATAATACCATGAATATAAATATAATCATGATAATATATATCAAATGGAAGTACAAAATATACCACATGCAATAAATAAGTGATGAACAATGGAAATCACACAGAATTAAAAGTGAGATAAGAAATCCCTTACCTAATGTTTGACTTGACCCGTTATTTCTTTAATATCCTAAATAATAAACTAAAGTTAATTTCTACTTTATTAAGAACCTTTTTCAAGTTTATTATTCATTTTATATCACTTATTACCTTATTATAAACATTATTCTATGAACGATGCATTTCATTTCTTACCTCCAAATTTTATGTACTATTATAAATACATATATATGCTAGATATATATGATATATATTATATCTAAATAATGAATAAAATTATGGAGATAATTTACTTTTGACCACATGAACAGCTTGTAATTATAATAAGTTCATTTTTTGACTCAAGTACCAAATATCGACAAAACGACCATTATTAATGAAAAATAAATAAGTATAGAGAGAATATAAATATAATATACATCACATTTAAATACAGTTATATCTTAATGGCCACCATATTAGGTGGTAGGAGAAGATTGGACAATCATCATTTCGTGAGGCAGTAGTTCGCCATCCACATAAATAGTATATTCTTTACCCATTAGATGGAGGTGTGTGTAAGTGTAATTCGAATCATTCTCATTTAAAAAACATATTGAGTATGTTGGTGTTTTTATAAAATAAATGAATAAAGAGATTTTATGTGATTGGATAAGTGAAATAATAGAAAAGAACTTAAGAGAAGACATTACCTTTAAATCAGTTAACTCTCTTTGGTTTGAACAAAAAGGATTTTTTAAAGTGCCATCTTCCTAAGTTAATGCTTATAGGTGGAATATAGGGATATTGAGAGATTATTTGGTCAGAGGTTTGATGAGCCAAGGGGATTGAGTGGTGTGAGTAATGGGATAGAGGTGAGGGCTTTTTATAAGGGGGAGGAGGAGCTCTTTAGAAAAGTTTGAAAATATTATTTTATTATATAATGATTTGTAGTTTCTAAAGGTCCAAAACTTATTAAAGTAGAATATAAGATGAGTATTTTTTTAAATAAAATCATCCAAAAATAATTGGATAGGTTTTGGATATTGTTTTAATTTTTATAATCTTATTTATTCAAATCATTCATTAATGAGGTAAACACTACATCATTATTGTGTCATAAATAATTTTATTTATTTGATGTCTAAAAATTATAAATAAAATACCTTGATATAGGAAATATTTTTATCTTTATAATTAATTTTTATAGCCAAATATATTAATTATATAACCCACATTAAAATTGGTTTATCCAAACAATACATGTTTATGATTTTTTTTATTTTCACTTTAAATAAAAAGTTATTAATGTCATTATATTAACCAAATGGCTTTCAAAGCCCACATATCTGAGCCAAGGATTTTATTGGTTGGATATGACTCATCCAATAAGGTTAGGACAAGTTTTAATGTAATTTTATATTATTATAATATTATTTTTACCTTGAATTACCCTATTTACCTTTATCTGTGGTAAATAAAAGTCAAAAGTTTCTATTCACCAAAAATTATTTTCATCTCATTAAACCAAATTTTACTTACTGATAACAACCATGTATTTTTTATTTTTGAAATTAAATTCACATAAGTGTTAAAATTTCATTTAAATGCAAAAGTAGGTTTTTTAACTACTACTCAGTGTTTTCACTATTCATAAAAAATTTATGGTTTTCAGAAAAATACCAAAAAATCATCCTAAGCTATATTTGATATCTCGAATTCAAAAATAACATCCTTTTTACCATATTAAAAACATTGATATTGCATTAATTAATTTAAAATTAATTCCCGTTGTCAAAACAAAAAGTGTGTTTTAAGAAATAATAACTATCAAAAGATTGACACTTGTTTATGTCCAATTTTATAGTAAAATTACTTCCAATGACCAACATTGGATTAAATGGTAAAAATATAATCTAATTACACTTTAAAACCATTTAAAATGATAATAATACTATATAAATAATTTATATAAAAATGATGTTTTGAATTAAAATGCCATATTTTCACTATTCATTAAAAATGAACTTTATCCGAAAAATACCAAACTTTTCTTCCAAAGTAAATTTTGATTTACTGATTCTAAATAAGAATTTTGTTTTTTCAAATAGAACATATAAAAGTGAAAAAAACTAGATTTAAAAAGGGTCCACCATCAAAAGGCGGTAAATCGACATTTTAAAGAATATTAGAGTATTTATGATTAAAATTAGATTCATTCATATTTTAAGCCTATAAATTTTATTGGATAAATGTAAAAACATTTAACAAACATGTATAATCATAATATGGTTAGTTATGTTCATTCCCTCCAATAAAATGGCTAGATATTGACTACCATTTAAAATAATAAGATTATATATTTTTTTAATATGACTCAGCATTGTGTGCAACATAAGACTTCGGAGAAACCCATTGTTGTGTGTCAGGTACACCATTTAATATAGAATCCCATTTCAAATAAAATTAATATTTAACTAAAAATATTAATAAATATGAAAATTTCATATTCTTTATTTTCCTAGGATGTTACATCCTTCCCCCTTGTGGAAATTGCGTCCCCGCAATTTTAAAATTGGGCTTGGAAACTTCATTGAATGTCCCACATCAAAAAAATGGTAAATAAAACTATCACATTAAAATAAAAAAAGATAAGTACAAATGTCACTCAAGATAACGCATACCTGGATTCCATGGAAACATAGATATGGAGGAGAAACTAAGTGTCAAGTTCTGATGCAGAGGGATATAAAACATGATTGTGAGAAAGTTAACAATAAGAAAACCACAAATTTGTGATGGGTTAAATAGTAATTGGTTTCCTAGTAGGAAAAGTAAACGACAACATTTTTGTTTTATGTTCCTTTTCATAAAGTTAGAGAATTTATTTATGAGATTGAATAAGAACCTAAGGAATATTACTTACTTGACTTGTAAACTTTCATCATTTACAAAATATTTACCAAAAA
This sequence comes from Viscum album, assembly GCA_963277665.1. Lineage (NCBI taxonomy): Eukaryota > Viridiplantae > Streptophyta > Magnoliopsida > Santalales > Viscaceae > Viscum > Viscum album. The sequence goes on from OY728120.1 coordinate 1,845,412,653, forward strand.
CTCATCTTTTCTCCAAATAATGAGTATTAAAGATGACTTGGTCACATAAAAAGTGTTATAATCAACTTCTATATAATCAAATAATCTACGAAAGATGAACTATATATTTCCCCTATCTTTAGACATTAACTAAAACCAAAATTGGTTACTACGAGATTAGATAATCCCAAAAAGGATAATCCTTTATAAAAATAAATAGAACTCTTAATCTCCAAGATTCAACAAAAAATACTTGATTTTCAAGAAAGACTATTCAATATAAAATTTTCCTTAAAATTATTCAAAATAATCCAAACTAATATTGAAATCCAAAACTCAGAAGGATTTAATCACATAGTCTTCCATAGTAAATCTAAACATTTATCTCCAAAAACATCGACTACTCTTAAAGTCTCATACTAATGTGTAATTAACCTAATAAAATATTATCTATGATAGGTTAATTATTTCCATAAATAACCCAAATCAACTTATTTCCACAATAAAAACATATATTCTTCCAAAATAATATTTCAACCATTACTCCACAAATTAAATCCCATAGTATTATATTTTCCTTAAGCATAAAGTTTTCCCAAAAGAGAGAATGTATTCTAAAATAACCTTTATCACTTAATCACCAAATCATTTTCCTATAATAAGGATTTCCATTTGATAAAACATAAGACCCCAAATCAACTTATTCTTGATCTATAAAATCATTTAACTAAAATGAATTAGTCATACTAACTAGGTACTTGACGTAGTTCAGTGGTAGGTGATAAATCCCAATCGCACTTTGGTTGTGGGTTCGATTCACGTAACTTTGTCCGACGTGACGGGTTGTCACACGGTCTGCGTGTTGTCCTTTTTCAAAAATTATACAATTTCACAATATTCCAAAAAATAGACAAATTCATCAAAAATAACCATAATATATTTTATCCTCAAAGGTTATCTAATACCTTTCATTTTTCACTCCAAAATGTAATAACTATTTATCACCTATAAAATAACTTTGAGTCTTTCTAATATACTAACCATTATGATTTTTTCACTTATGATTAAATAACACCCTAACCTCTAAATTTATCTAAACCAACCTTTTATACCAACTATAAGGACCCAACCTTAAAACATTACATAATCTTGAATTAAATGAATAATTCACATTGAGGATCTTTTTAGGATTATAGTTTTAGATAATTAGGCAATAACTATTACATTACATCTCAAAAATTAAAAAGTATACACTTATACTCAGTTATCATTTTTTTTATAAAATAAAAAAAAAACTCTTGAAAAAAAGGGTCATGTCTAGTTCCATGTTTTGGATAGTATGACTTTTCCTTAATCCCATACTTGACCCTATTCATCTTTAAGTCATGTGTAAAACATTTTAAAACTTGGGATGAATATAAAAAGCTCAGTAAGGTTATAAAATATGGAAAAGAAACATTAGTCCATCAAAACATAATATTTTTAACATACCTCATGAAATTATAAGATTTATAAATAACATATAGAAAACATAAATCATATAGGTAACTTGTGTCATCCATATCAAACTTACATTGTAGATTTCATAGCTATGTAGGGAGTTATATTTTGAAATACCCATCATAGTATATTCCCTAAATATATTAATAGAAACATTTTCGTTTACCTCCGTCATGTTACCCAATTCATTGGAGAGCTATCTCGGGCTCACCCACCGTAGGTTTATCACAGAACCACTCGTATACGTAAAAAATTCCCAATAACCATGACATAATCATAACACATAAAACAAGAATAATGGAAAGATAAAATTTCTACATTGAAATCACAATATATATTTTCAAGATATTGAAATAATCAATGCTTTATAAAACCATTTTCAAAACCATTTAAAACATTTAATAAAGATATTTTGGAATCAAAGTGTCCCATACCACTTTAATGATTTTAAAAGAAATTTTAATTTCAAATCATTCATGTAAATATAAAAAATCCCTAAAACCATTTTTAAAACATGGACATTAATGTGAAATATTTATAAGAATAAATCTTTAAAACATTTAAAATGATATTTTAGTTAAAGAGTTTCTAACCAAATGAGAGATGCTTGAATACAATTAATTGAGGAATAACATTAATAAAAGCTTATAATATCATGAGAATAAGGATATTCATGATATAATATTTCAAAGGGTAGTATATACACCATATAAAAGTAAATTGTTGTATAACAATAAATAATTCCCAATGGAATGTAAATTGAGACAATGTCCCTTGAAAAGATTATATCCTTAGATTAACAAAAAACCAGTGACATAATTATGTGTTATGAATAAGAATAAACCAAATATAAGTGGATTTTAAGTGTAAAAAAATCATATGTCATTCACACATATTCATGGAATGACATAATCAAAAAGTAGAAGTTTAACATAAAGAATTGAAATTGGGTTAATAAGTTCTCTTACAGAAACTCGACAGCCTAACAGTGTCATTTTAAAATTCATAAAATGAGTTGATGAGAGAGAAAAGGGTATCTCATTAAATGAACATAAAATTTACAGAAATAAGGATATATAAGAACATATACCATCAAAATAAAAAGGAAATAAAAAGACATGACAAAAATGCAGTCTTTGACTAAAAGAGTACGGTGAAAGGTTCCCTTACCGATTTGGTAACTTACGAAAGATACACCCCATAAAGGAAGGATCATAAAATAAAGATGTAAATACCCATAAATTAAATTATATTACACAAATAATACAATAATGGGAAGTACATACACCACACAAAAGGAAATAGTGGCAAATATGGCATGAATCTCACGCGAATAAAAAGTGAGATGAAAACCTCTTACCATGTTGTAATCAATCGAGTGGTAAGACCAAAAGTTAATAAATATCAAATAAATAACATAATAACAAGAATATAAATATAATAATGATAATATATATCAAATGGAAGTACCCAATACACCACATGCAATAAATAAGTGGTGAAAAATGGAAATCTCATAGAATTAAAAGTGAGATAAGAAACCCCGTACCTCATGTCCGACTTGACCCGTTCATTATTTAATATCCTGAATAATAAAATAAAGTTAATTTATAATTTCTTAAGAACATTTTTCAAGTTTATTATTCCTTTTATATAACTTATTTTCATGTTTTAAACATTATGCAATCATTTAAGTTAATAATGGTCGTTTTGTCAATATTTAGTAATTGAGTCAAAAATGAACTTCTTATAATTACAAGTTGTTCATGTGTTAAAAAGTCCATTATATCCAGAATTATATTCATGATTTAGATATCATATATATCATATATATCCAGTATATATATGTACTTATAATAGTAGATAACATTTTGAGGTAAGAAATGAAATGCACTTTTCATGGAGACCGTATACCGTACGTGCGCATGAACGCTACTTTCATTTCTATTTCATATTTAATGGAATGAAAACTTAATGATACATAGGTATATTATAATTATAGTATAGTATAATATATAATTTAATTAATTCCATCCTTTATATGTTACATGTATGACATGAATGAGTCATATCACTTTGAGGGGGCGGTAGTCTGCACTTCCTCAAATGAAATTTTCGTATTTACCCATTATGGAAACCATAAAGGTATGATATAAATGAAAAATAGAGAATTATAAAGACAATATAAATATAATATATATCACATGTAAATACAGTTCCATCTTAATGGTCACCTTAAGAGGTGGTAGAAGAAAATTGAACAATCATCATTTCGTGAGGCACTAGATTGCCGTCCACAGAAATAATATGTTTTTTACCCATTAAACGGAGGTGTGTGTAAGTGTAGTTCAAATCCATCTCATATAAAAAAACAATTATATTTTGAATACTAGTGTTTTTATAAAATAAAGTAATAAAAAGAGTTTATTGGGTTGGATAAGTAAATTAAAAGAAAATAACTTAAGAGAAGACGTTACCTTTAAATCAGGTAACTCCTTTTGGTTTGAACCAAAATGATTACTTGAAGTGCCTTCTTCCTAAGGTAATGATTCTAGGTGGAAGAGAGGGATATTGAGAGATTATTTTGGTATAGTTTGGACAAGACAAGGTGCTTGATAGGTGTGAGTAATGAGTTATAGGTGAGGGTTTTTTATAAGGGGGAGGAGGGGATCTTTAAGAAAGTTGGAAAATATTATTTTATTATATAATGATTTGCAGTTTTAAAGGTACAAAATTTATTAAAGTAAAATATAAGGTGACTATTATTCGAAATAAAATCATCCAATAATAATTGGATAGGTTTTTTATATTGTTTTAATTTTTATAATCTTATTTATTTAAATCATTCATTAATGTGGTAAACACTACATCATTATTGTGTCATAAATAATTTTTTATATTTGATGTATAAAAGTTATAAATAAAATACCATGATGTAGGAAATATTTTTATCTTTATAGTGAACATTTATAGTCAAATATATCAATTATATAACCCCACAATAAAATTGTTTTAGCGAAAAAATACATGTTTATGATATTTTTATTTTAAATTTAAATAAAAAGTTATTAATGTCATTATCTTACCCAAATGGCTTTCAAAGGCCAAAACTCTCAGAAAAGGATTGTATTGGTCAGCCATGACTCATCCAATATGGTCATAAAAAGTGTTAAGATAATTTTATATTATTATAATATTATTTTTACCTTGAATTACCCTATTTACCTTTAACCGTGGTAAATAAAAGTCAAAAGTCACTATTCACAAAAAATTATTTTCATCTTATTTTGCCAAATTTTAATTTCTAATAACAAGCATGTATGTCATATTTTCGAAATTGAATTCACATAAGTGGTAAAATTTCATTTAAATGAAAAAGTAGGTTTTTAACTACTACTTAGTGTTTTCACTATTCATCAAAAATTGAAGGTTTTTAGAAAAATACCAAAAATTCAGCCTAAGATATATTTAATATTATGAATTCAAAAATGATGCCTATTTTAAAAAATTAAAAACATAGGAGTTTCATTAATTAATTTAAGATTAATTCCCGTTGTCAAAACAAAAATCGCGTTTTTAAGAAATAATAACTATCAAAAGATTGACACTTGTTTATGTCCAATTTCAAAGTGAAATTACTTGCAATGAACAAAATTGGATTAAATGGTAAAAGTATAATCTAATTAAAATTTAAAACCATTTAATAAGATAATATAACTATATAAATAAATTAGATAAAAAGGCAGTTTTTGAATTAAAATGCATTATTTTTCACTATTCATTTAAAAATAAACTTTATCAGAAAAATACCAAAATTTCATCTAAAGTAAAATTTGATGTCCTAATTCTGAAGAAGAATTTTATTTTTTCAAATAGAACATATAAAAGTGACAAAAACTAGATTTAAAAATGGTTCACCATCAAAAGATGGTAAATTGTCTTTTTAAAGAATATTAGAGTATTTATGATTATAATTAGATTCATCCACATTTTAAGCCTCTAAATTTTATTGGATAAATTTCAAAACATTTAACAAACATGTATAATCACAATATGGTTAGTTCTGTTCATTCCCTTCAATAAAATGACTAGATGTTAACTACCATTTAAAATAATAATATTATATATTTTTGTTCAATATGATTCAGCAATGTGTGCAACATAAGACTTCAGAGAAACCCATTGTTACGTGTCAGGTACACCATTGAATATAAAATATCCTTTAAAATAAAATTAATATTTAATTAAAAAATATTAAAAAATATGAAAATTTCATATTCTTTATTTTCCTAGGATGTTACAGTTAATATCATATATAAACATTAATTCCATCATTATAACCAGTATTGAGAGAAGATGATGGAAAATGAATATATCAGTTTGTGGAGGTGATAGTTCACACGTACGAGCGAACGATTAATTTTTTCCCATTTTATGGAAGTAAAGATGGATTTAGGTGATGATATTAAAATAATAACATCTCAGTATATCAAGGACACAAGATTTATTATTTATTCATGTTGGAAAAATATTTTAAGGAAATTTAAGAAGAAATAAAATTGAAACACTTAAATAAAAACGATACCTCTTCTTCAGGAGATTTTCTTTGATGAACACATTAACACTTCTAAAGAGGGTGTTATGCCTGAAATAATGCCTCCAGAATGTGGTTGAGGGATTCTAGTAAGGTATTTATGCATAATTGTTTGAACCAAATTGGTTTTTAAGTGTGAAGAAATGATAATAAGTAGTTACCTTTTATAAGAGAGGGGAGGGGCACTCTTGGAATTCCTCAAAGTATTAAATTAATATAAATTAATTATCTATTCCAAATGTAACCAAATTGAGTTATTTAGAAGATATGATGATTATTATTAAAAATAAATTCATCCAATGAAAATTATACAGGTTTTTTTTATTTTTTTAATCCTTACATTTTTGATTTAACCCTTATTTTACCTTTTTAACTCTTACCATGTTATCATGTAATTTACACTTTGAGGGTTGATATATTTACTATAAAATTAAAAGAGAACTATAAACGATTCAATTATAAAATTTTAGGACTTATCCCAATTATTTGGATGATTTTTATATTTATTAAAATTTAATATCATTTAATAAAATATTATTTATTTTAAGATATGAATAATGTTAATTTTAACACTATTCATTACTTGAACTTTTAAAAATATCATAAAAAAAAGATAAATTTGAAAAAAATATTTTAATACATTAATAATATGTCAATGTCTTCTATAAAATTAGATTATGACATTAATTATATCAAATCATATTTATTTTAATATTTTTATTATCATTTATTTGATTTATCCATTAATTAAACAATTACTGTATCATCATCGTGTCACTATTTTAGCTATATATTTTATCACAAAAAATTATAAATAAATTACCATGATGTATATAAACATTTTATATTTCTAAATAATATTTATAGGCTAAAATATCACTTATATAATCCCATATTAAAAATATTTTACTTGTTGAAAACAAAAGTGTGATAAACTTGATTTTTCTTTGAATATGGTAATATAAATGTCATACTCACACCCAAGCGGATTATAAAGGTTATAATATCAAAGAAAGAATGATTTTGGTCGAAAAAAATTCATAAAATTAAGTTAGGAGAAGTGTTAGGGGTTTTTATTATTATTTATAACATTATTTTTACCTTTAATTACCCGATTTACCCTTAAACGTGGTAATAAAAATAATTAATAGTTACTATTTATATTGTATGAAAATGAAGGGGACCAATTTATTAAATTTTTACCTTATGATTAAAAATATGGAATCCATTTTTCAAAATTAAAAACAAAAAACTGTCTAAAATTTATTTAAAATAAATCCCATTGACGTATTGAGAAAGCAAGTTTTTAAAGTAAAAACGTTCAAAAGACCACACAATGTTTATATCCAATTTCAATATGAAATTGATTACAAATACATGAATTGGATTAAATGATAAAAAATTGATTTAATTATACTTTAAAACCAATTAAAAACATAATTTAACTCTATAAATAATTGGAGGAAAAAGCTATTTTAAACTAATTTTGTATTATTCACTATTCATTAAAATATGAAAAATCTCAGAAAATACAAAAAAACAACCCAATGTAAATTTTGATATTTTTATTTTAAAAATGAAGTTTAAATTTTCATATAAAAATTATAAAATTTTAAAAAATTATATTTAAAATGGGTTCTCTATTAAAAGGTGGCAAAACTACCATTTAAAAATATTATAAATTTTTATGCTTAAAAATGGATTTATTCTTATTTTAGGCCTATAAAATTTATTATATGAATGTAAAATAATTTAATAAACATGTGTGAATATAATATAGTTAGTTCTATTAATTCTCACTGATACAATGACTAGGCAATAACTACAACTTAAATTATTAATATTAATAATATATTATTTTTTGGTATAACTCAGTCTTGCATGCAATGTAAGATTTTATAGAAACTCATTATTGAGTGTCAGATACGCTATCAGACCTAGAATCCCATTTAGGGTAAAATTACTATATAATTCATAAATATTAACAAATATGAAAATTATTACTCTATAATTACTGGCGTTGTTAAAACCCCCATAATTACATGTACATGTTTATGTGTGCCACAAAAATGAAATCAATCATAAATTATAAACATAATAATTACCCATGGAAATAATTTAGTTTTATAATATTTCCTCATGTTGAAATCAAAGGAGTTTTTTATAAATACGGCATTTGATAAATAAACTTAAGGCTTGTATTAAACCACCAAAGGAAGGGAGAATGAGCTAGGTATATATGTAAGAGACATATATATATAATTTAGAAGAAATATATAACATTAAAAATTATTTTCATTGATAAAAACATCTTTAAAAGATCACATAGAATATTTCTTGAGGAAAATACCCTTTTCACTTTGAAATACCTTCTTTAAAATCTAAAAATATCCAAAATATTATAGAAAACATTTTCATTAAAAAGGAACATGGAAACTTGTAATTGAATCTTTAAATAATTTAGTGATAAGGATGACGAGAAATTAAATTCATGACGTATAAGTTAAAAAAAATTCATCTCAAACTTTTATAAAAAAAGTCAAAAGTCCCTTATTTAGAAAGTGACATAAATATTTATTTTAATTTTTTTAAAATTCAAACATGATTATTTTTTTAGTGAATAATTGGATAATATTAATAAAATTATTTAAAATATTTTGAGTAAATTATAGACATGGAAGAGGAATATTCTAGATCTAAAATAAGATTTAAGATTGACATTACTTACAAAAAAATTTCATGAGTTTATTTATTCAATTAGGGATGAAATGAAAACCAAACATGAAAACAAAAATTCATGAACATTTCTGAATAAAATAGACGTGGTTAAAAAAATAATTTAATATGATTTACCCCAAAGTAACCTTGAACATAAACCATCTCAAAAAAAGTGATTGTAACATAAAATCTTTACGAATTTTTTAAATTTCGAATCAAATCCTTTTGGATGAAGTAAAATGAATTATGACTTAAAATACCATTATTTATGTAGGATTCATGGTATAATATATAAAATGGGAATAATGTACACCATATAAAAGAAATTAGGTGCATAAAAATAAAATATTATTTAATGAAGAGAAATTGAGACGAAATCCCTTTCTTGGAGTTCGACTCATCATGTACATACTTTATCTTCCTAAATAATAAAATTATTTTAATTATTTAATTACTTAATAACATTTTTAAATTCTATTATTCCTTTTATTTTAATTATCCCCATGTTATATTTATTTACTTAATCAATTAAGTGCGCATCTGACGTTTTGATAATATTCAGTTCATATGTCCAAAATGACCTCAATAGGTTGACTATTATAAAAAATTAATTATTCCTTCATATACATAATAATTATAATTAAATAATTATATTTTTTATATATAAATTATTCTTTTAAAATAAACCATGAAATATAGTTATGAAAAATGAACTATGTTAAAGTCATAGAGATGGTTTCCGTACGTACGCATGAACAACGTTTCCATTTTTCAAAGATTAAGATGGAAATAATGTATGTATGATTTTATCTTTAAATAATTATAATTATATTATAAATACCAAGGAATTTCTTTAAATACACTTATAAATACCATCCATGTGATACGGTGATGAAAAACCAATCACATCGCTTCATGGAGGTGGTAGTCCACACATACACATGAACGGTGTTATCATTTTTTAGTGAATGGAAAAGTAAGAAAAAACATAATATATTACTTTTTAAAAATGATAAATATTTTAATAATATCATATATATATAAATTAAATTCATGATTATAAAAATCCATGAGAGGCGATGATAGAAAATGATGTACATCTGTTAGTGAGGCGGTAGTCTTCCGTACACATGAATGATGGTTTCATTTCCCATTTGATGGAAGATGAGATGAATATAGGTTATGAAATTAAAATAATAACATATATTTATATTATAGATAATTTTTTTATTATATCATCATGGTTGAATAAAATTTGAAGGAGGTGGAATCATAAATAAAACCAAACACTTGGTTAAGAATGACACCTCTTCTTTGAACAACCTCTTTAGGTTTGCACCAAAATCCTTAATAGGAGGTTTTTACTATAAAAAAGGCCTCTAGGATGTGGAAAGAAAATTAATGTATTCAGGTAGGTATTATATGAAACAAAATTATTTTTAACTGTGAAGAAATTAGGAGAGGATGTGCCATTTTAAAAAAAACTGGGTACAACCGCGAAGGTGGCACACGATGCAAGGAAGAAAATTACATTAAATTGAAAGCCCGGGGACATGACCCCACGACCTTCCCCTCACCCCCAAACCCTTACCACCCACCACCAATGATGGGGCATGTGCGATTTTATAAGTAAGAAAGAGTGACACTTTTGTAAATACCCAAAACTATTGAATAATGGAAATTCACTCTTAATAAATGTGCCTAAAAAATTTATAAATGATGTATTGGAGAAAATATAAGGTCTAGACACACCTCCTAAATTAAAAATAAACATTTCTTAAACATTTTATTCCCTTTAACTTTGTGGTTACTCACTTTTACCATTTTAGTTTTTAATACGGTAACTATTTTTCACCAAGGTAATTTATACTTGAAGCCTAAAAATAAAATGATAATTATTAGATAATATTTAAAAATTTATTATAAATATGAAATAAAAATTTTCAAATTAATATAACATGTGTGTATAATATTAATTTCAACATAATTATATGTAACATGTAAAACCTTGTTTAACCTTACCCGTGGTAATATTTTATTATTATTTTTCCTATTAATTATAAAAAAATTAAGTTGATATTGTTAAATAATATTAATTATTATAATTTCATATATTCAATAATTTTTATCTAATTCAATTAAAATAATTTGAATAATTAAAATTAAACTGTAAAATGTAAAAGAAAGCAGTTTTTCAAGAAAATGTATTTTTTAGGAAATATATGATTTTATATTAACTCTATGACTAACAATCACCATTATATGAATTTAAATTCATATAAACATATATATAATCCATAAATTTAATTTTATATTTCCTTAATATAGGTTATTTTTGTTAATTAAAATGGAAAAAGTTCACGCACTTAAAAATAGTTTGCAGAAAACCACGTTTTTAAGAATAAAAATAAACTTATACTAAAATCATGAAAATTTCTAATTCAAATGAAATTAATTAGATTATTATAAATAAAATGGTTAATATATCACTTTAATACCTAATAAAAAAAATAATTATACTTTTAAATTACTTTATTTAATAAAATGGAATGATAGTATTTGAAAAATTGGTAATTCTCACCACTGAAAAATCAATCATTTCAGAAAAATCCCCATATTTAACCCTAAGTTAATATTGATATTCTGATTTAAAAAATTAATTTCTTTTTAAAAAATAAATTTATAAATATTATAGAAATTAATTACATTATTTTCTCACAAAAATCCAAAAAAATCATTTTTGAAGAAAACACATTTTTTTGAAGAATAAAATGTCTTAATTAAAAATTGAGTGAATATCTCCTTAGAATTTATCAATAAATTTATATTTATTATGATATATATATATATATATATATATATATCATAAATCAGTTTATCTCATTCATAACCTCCAATTTAATGGTTAGGTTAAAATGATAATTTTTAAATTATTATATTTTATTATTATTTTAGGATTAGTTTTTTATGTTGTATACATCCAACCATTTTTTTATTTTATAATCTTAGGGTTTTACATTATACCCCCTTTAATATATTGTTTCCTCACAATTTTTACTTGAACTCAGCAATCAATGGTTTGAAAATTGAAAATACCTTTTTTAAAATTCCAAATCATAAAAAGGGTTATTAAAACTTTCTCTTGAAAAGAGGGAAAAGTAAATACAGAGGTCACATGACCTCATGCACACCTCCCTATATGCAAGAGGCTACCAACTAGAAATAAAGGTCTTATTCCATCAGTGGGGACAGAAGACTCTCAATATCATGTCATATGATTGATAATAATCAATAAACAAATAATAAACAAAGTAAATGCAGAAACTGAATAAATGACATACATATAAGATCTATCAAATTGGTAATATTTTCTAGAGTATTAATAGTAGATAATACAATGATAAGTAAATAAACAAACATCTACGGGGTCCTCTAGTGTCTGCCTCAGTCTTCTCCACCTCTATGATCCACTGTTCAATCATCCACCATAGGACCATTCCCTTCACCAGATATCTAGTCATAAAATCTACAAGCGCATCTAATTTCCCAAGTAGGGTGTGAGTAAAATACTCAATAAGAAACCAATAATGTTTCCTTACAATAAATGCACAATATATATAATAATGTATATCATGAAATAAGTAAATGCTCTGTAAACATACATGTGTTGAGTCATCATGTGCTGACCAAGCCACAACGAAACCCAACCCCAACAGCTTCTGCTCATTGCTGGTAAGGATGTCTAGAAGTCATATACCTATATCAAGGTAACAAATCTCACCCCACTCAGTTGGTGATTATCATAGGAACACCACATGTTCTTCCAGGCCAAAATTCCACCCCACCCTTTTAGTGGTTTTCATAGTAATGCCGTACATTATGTAAGATCAATACCCAATCCTCTTATCCTTTTAACCACCCATGATCCAAGTCCATATAAAGCCATGTATGGTATATTCCAGCATGAAACTTTGTTTTCCCCTCTATAGAGATTTTTATGTCTACCTTTAAGGACATTAGGTTTATGTCAGAATGGGTAATAGACCACTTGATTGCGTAACTCTCACACTCAATGATCAAACCACATATCTCAGGATCCACTAGCTAGCTACTTTGATTTCCCCTCGACAGGGGTATCCATACGCACCATTACAGATGTTTGGACCACATTATATTGGGTAACTATGTACACCCAACCTCAAGGATTCACCTTAGTATCTTAGTACCTTCCAACTAGTTACTATGATTTACCCTCTATAGGGGTATCCACACCCGCCTTTATGAATATTAGGACTATGTTCAGTTGGGTAGCCTCATACACATAACCGCAAGGATTTACATGAGTATCTTGGTACCTGAAACAAAATTCCCTAGGTTATAAAACACACAAACAATATATGTCATAGCAAGGAATGATTAGCTACACCAAGATCATTGTCCGGATAATCACACATAAACATGATCTCCCCCAACTACTCACACACCCACAAGCATCTTTGAAAAAGAAGGAGTTAGTCTAGTATAACATCACATCATGATAACATCATAAATATACAGGGCCCATAATGTTAAGTAACATCCTACCTCAAATCTTTGATGTCAACGGTGGAATAAACCACTCCATGTTGTTTGAAAGATGGAGTGAAAACCTCAATAGTCAAAAAAAAAACTCATCACATGACCTATTATCGTAGTTACTAACATGTAAATATTCAAGATTCACCAAGGGTCCATTCAATATTGAGCATGAAACACCAATGGATAAGAGAAGAATCCATTTCCACCTGAATCGATCGCTCATGGTTCCACCAAACACGTGCAAGGGAGTCTTAGAATCACACATACTCAAAGAGGTTGACCAAAAATGAAGGAGAAACAATTTGGAGATTTGGATCCTAAAATCAAAAAATTTAAAACCAATATTTAAAACACCCAATGTAATCCATGATTCAACAAAAAATTAATGATGAAGTTATTAATTTCTCCCCATTAAGGAATTGAAATAGAAACGAATAAAAAAAGTTATTAAATAAATGGTTTTGAAAACAACTCTGTGTGATAATGGAGGTTTGGATGTTTTTTACATTGAAGATGAGTAAAAAACAATTTTTAAATAATTAAATTAGTAAAAAATATAATAAAAATATTAATAAATAAACCTTACTTATGATGTTACCAAATGCCCGATGCACACAAAAGTTATGTCCCACCCAGGGTAAACCCCACATCCTGGACTTAATGGTGATATTATATTTCTCATAAAATCCACCATTTGAGAGATATTCTATTACTTTCATAAAAATAAATGATGAAAATATTAAATAAGTTGTCATTGCGTGAGATTTTACCAAATTCTTGATGCACAAAAATGTTATGTTACGCATCAGAAAAAACCCTTATCTCGGACTTAATAGTGGTATCATATTTCTTATACGATGATCCTATTGGGTTATATTCAATTATTTTTTAAAAATCACATGTATTCAATATAATATATTTAATATTTTTATTCTGTCTCTACTGAGGCTCTACGGGTCTTGAAACCCCATGCTATCTCAGCGCCTAACTCCAAAAAATATTCCATAGAATATTCAATGGTATTAATTAGGATTTTACCCTTACCCAAAACCCTTTAAATCATATATTTATTTATTTTATTGGAAAAATATATTTTTTCACATAAAATAACCATAATTTATCATCAACTAGGGTTTTTATTGTCTTTAAAAAATTTGGATGTTACAATTATCCCCTTATATTTCCTTTTGGTTTTTGAGAAGTATATCATCGGTTTTGTTCGAACAACTCAGAACACTGATCTTAAACATTAGATTCATGTTCTAATGTTTCCGCATGGATCTGTCTATGTTTTGATCAAAATTTAGACTAGTGGTACTATATTTCCAAATAAAACATTCTTTCTCTAGTTAATAATCCTCACCAAACACTCCTCAAAGATGCAACATGTTCCAACTCAACATCATAGTAGTCTATACATGCGTAATATCAGGCATGTACCTCTGAAGATAAGAAATGTAGAACACATAATTCCTTACTCAATAATATGGATGAAATTTTAGAAAGAATTCCACTATCCCCACCGGTTATGTGATCTCAAAGGTTCACAAAATACATGGTTCTAGCTTTCCATGCTTTCTCACACATCGATACCCCAACTGAGGAGATACTCACAAGAAAAACCCAATCACCCTTATTGAATTACTAAGGTATATTCCTATGGATATCATATATATACTTGTCTTCTCTGAGAGGTGTTCAACCACTTCTCAATCAGATTCAATCTCTTGGAGGCATCCTAAACTATAACGAAGATAGAATTGCTGCCTCACATGCCTCATGCCAACAAGTGGTGATTGACATGGTCTCTAGTAAAGACCCCTATAAGGTTCCATATGAATTGAATCTTGGTAAATATTATTGTATGAGAACTAAATCAAGTCTAGGTTATCATATCATGCTTCATCAAAGTCTATCATGAAATCCTAAAGAATATATTTCAATATGAATATAGTTTTCTCGAACTATCCATCAGTTTGAGGATGGTATGTCGTGCTCAATATCAGTTGTGTCCCTAGTTATTTTTTAAATAACTTCAAAAAAATGTGATAAAAAACATTAATATATATCTAAAATAATTCTAAAGGGAAATATAATCACATTTAATATCTCCTAGAAATAGAGCTTTCCCATCCCCTCCACTGAGTGAGTCTCTCTGATTGGTAAGAAGTGAGAAGACATTATTAGCTGATCAACAATCAACCATAAAACATCATGACTCCTTGAGGTCCTAGGTAACCCCATCAAAAATTCCATAATGATTTAATCCCACTTATATATAGGAATTGTGAGTGTTTTCAACAACTCACCAAGACACTGGTGTTCAACGTTCATCCTATGATAGGTAAGGCATTGAGAGATAAAACCAACAATGTCGATCTACATCCCTAGACACCAAAACTAATACATGAATTCATGATAAATATTGGCCACATCAGGATGTACTACCTATATAGAGGAATGGTAATCCCTCATCATCTCCTCTATGATGGAAGTAGAGACTACAACTCTATTATATAACATGATTACATCGTCATTATCCATCAACTATCTAGGTATCAGGTCACCTCTAGCTAGCTATTTCCTCATCACAACACTTAATGGGTCTGACTTCTGACCAGACCTTTCCTAGTCAACAACTAAATATGTGACTATAGAGGGATTATAAGTCATAGAACCTTGGTCTTATGAGACATCCATACTTCAATCATCCAAAAATCCCATCAAGCGTTACTACTCCTCTATGGGCCTCTCACTATGCTCCGACTCAGCCTTCATATTACAACTAATATCATATACAATTACATTACCTTTTACCAAGTAAATACACCATATAAACATTAAAAATATATAATTACTCAACCCAGCACATATATCTTATATTTTGGTACCTCTCTGTGAGGATATAGAGATACTCTTGTGGTCCGTGTAAACTGAAAATCTATCACTAAAGAGGTAATTTATATTGAAAATCACTACTAAGAACTCTAATTCATCTAGATATACCTTGAGATACATTATCTCAGTCAGTTCCATATGATATGGGGGTATCAAACTGGCTTTTCACCTGACATGATCTTTATCTCAGATCAAATTTCTGATCCTTCAGGGTCTGTACTATGTTAAATATTATGTTAATGATTTCAATACATTCCTTAGTATCCTTAGGGTATCTCATGCCTTATTATGATAGAGGATGATGTAATTGAAAGTCATGACATGTTAAAAAATATACATGGACTCATATTCCTAGGTAAAACACTAAGAAAAAGGGCTATCCTAACCACATAACATATGCATGAGTTAGTTCAAATGAATTCTCCTACACACCCAGTGGTAAAAGAGACACATCCTCTATTGCAGGATTATTCTACCCTACTACCTAAGTAGTCCCATAATTCACGTTAAGGTGAAATATTATGGAACATGAAGGAAAAACTTTAGAAAATAAATAGAGTCATTAGGATAAACCCTAATCATCCTATGAGATCACACAAGGTGTATATTAACCAATCCATGTGACCACACAAATATCTACTAGGATTCTATGCTTGACCCAAGGTATAACCCTCCTAGAATTAACCCTAATATCCGTACCTACATATTAGTAATAATAATCATATATATATATATACCAACAACATAACATACCCAGTTCAACTAATTAATTCTGATAAAGATATATCACACAACATATCAATGAATATATCATATAAGGAAAATATCTCAAATAAATAGTATAAAATAAAAAATTTAATTAAATAACTATTATATAGCACAATTATAGTTATATATATAGCATGTGAACCTACATGACTAGTCATGATACATGAATGAAACCAAAATCCCATAAATCACATATCAACGTCATGTGAATCACTCAAGATGAATTTAATCAATGGTAACAATAAAACATAATTTCCCATTTATAGAAACTCAGAGGTCTAATATATAGTGTTGTCCTGGAATTAAAATAGTTCCCCTACCTGAGTCCAAACCTTCCTATCGCTTTTCGATCATATCCCATCACAATGAAAAGATAAGAATAAGTTAGAAAATCATGATCCCATGATACTGATTTATAAAATCCTATCCCGAACCAGTGGTTATGATCTAGAAGGTCACATAAAATCATGCATTACTCCCCATATAAAATAGGATTCCGAATAGCAGTGAGGGTATAAGTTTTTTTTACATGGGGAGACTATAACTTCAGCATGATGTCATAAGATCAATAATAATCAATAAAAAAATAATAAACAATTAGATTAAATGTGAAAATTGAATAAATTACATACATATAAAAGATCCCAAAGTGGTAAGTCTATCCAGAGTATAGAAAGTAGATAATACAATGAAAAGTGAACAAAAAAACATCTGTGGGGTCCTTCGGTGTCTGTCTCAATCCTCTTCAGCTCCATTCTCCACTGCTCAACCATCCACCATAGGGTCGTTTCCCTTCACCGAACCTTTGTCATAAAATCTATAAGCGCATCGAAATTCCCAAGTAAGGTGTGAGTACAAGAATCAATAAGACATAACCAATGCACACTTAACATAAGTTCAAAATATATATAACAATTTATATCATGACATAAGTAAATTATTAGAAAAAATACATGTGTTGAGCCATCGTGCTCTGACCAAGATGCCACAAACCCTGGCCCCACCTGTTTCAACTCATTCTTAGTAAGGATGTTGATAAGTCACATACCTTTATCAAGGTAAACAAGATAAACCTTCCCATATAGTTGTTTTTATAGTAACACTGCATGTTCTTCCAGGCCAAAATCTTACCCCACCCTTCTGGTGGATGTCATAGGAATGCCGCACGTTCCATCAGATAGATACCTGATACGCTTATCCTTTTAATAACTGATGATCCAAGTCTGTAGGAAGCCATTTATGGTATCTTCTGGAAAGCCACTATTCTTTCCCCTCTATAAGGGTAGTTATGTATTCCTTTAAGTATATTAGCACTGCATCCAGATGGTTAGCCAGTAATTGGACTGTGTAACTCCCACCATCAAGGCTCCACTTGTGTATATCTGTATCTACTAGCTAGCCACCATGATTCCCCCTACAAGGGTATCCATTCCCACCTATAATGATTTTAGGACCATTTTAGATTGGGTGACATCATAAACCTAACCTAAAGGCTCCACCAGAGTATCTTATTACCCACCAGCTAGTCACCATGCTTTCCCCACTACAAGGTTAACAACACCCACCTTTAAGGATGTTAGGACTGCGTTTGTTTGGGTAACCTCATACACCTAACCTCAAGGTTCCACCTGAGTATATTGGTACCTACAATACAATTCCACAAGCTATGAAACACACAAATAATACATTTCATTACAAGGAATGATAAGCCGCACCCATATCAATGTTAGGATAATCACACATAAATAAGTACACCCACAACTACTCACACACCCACATGTGTCTCAGAACAAGTAGGGTTTATTCCAAAATAACATAACATCATGATAAAATCATAAATATACAAGGACCAAAGGAACCTCCTTCCTGAATGTAGTCGATGTAAACCACAGAATAAACCACTTTTTTGGTTCAAAATACAGAGTGGAAACCTCAATAGTCAAGAACACCTCCTCGAATGTCTTATTGTCATAGTTTCTAACAAATAAAAACTTCAGGTTCACTAAGGGTTCCATAAATATTGGTCATGGTTCACTTGGGGAGAAGATAGGAAGTTGTGTGCACCCAAATTGATTGATCATGGTTCCAACAAATGCGTACAAGGGAGTCTCAGAATCACTCATACTCAATGAGGTCAACCAACAATAAAGGTGAAATGATTCATCTATTTAGAAAAAAATTCACATAATTTAAAATATCTATTTAAAACACCAAATTTAATTTATGATTCAATAAAAAATTAATGATAGAGTCATTAATTTCTCCTCATTAAGGCCCTTTAATAAAAATAGATCAAAATGGTGATGAAACAGAAGGTTTTGAAATCAACCATGTTTTATAAATGGAGTTTTTTTCATTTTATTCATTGAATATGACTTAAAAAATATTTTTAAATAATTAGATTTATAAAAATATATAATAAAAATATTAATAAATTTACCTTACATTTGATCTGAACAAACACCCGACATGAACAAAAGTTATGTCCCACCTAGGGTAAGCCTCATATCTCAGACCTAACGGTTGTCATAGATTTCCAATACAATGAACTATTTGGGTGATATTAAATTATTTTAATAAAAATATATAATAAAAATATTAAATAAGTTATCCTCATGTGTGATGTTACCAAATGCCCGACGCACACAAATTTTATGTCTCACCTTGGGTAAAACCCTCATCTAGGACCTAATTGTGGTATCATATCTCTCATAAAATAAACTTTTTGGGATATATTCAATTATTTTGGAAAAAAACCCACTCATAATATAATATATTTAATATTTTTATTCCTTCTACACTGAGGCTCAACATGCCTTAGAATCATGTGCAATCTCAACACCTCACTCAGAAAATATTTTATAGAATATTCTAATGTATTAACTATGCTTTTAACATTAAAAAAATAAATTTAAATCATCTATTAAATTATTTTATAAAAAAATACATTTTCACGTAAAAATAGCCACAATATATCATCAAAGATTGTTTTTATTGTCTTTAAAAATTAGGATGTTATATCCTCCACACAAAAAATTGTATATGTTAAAATCATTTTGAGAGTGTGTAATTATTCTCATTTTTCTTTTTTTTTTATCGAGATATGAATTTCATTTTTTTATATAGAACAAACATATTATTCATTACCTATATTTAAAAATCACTCTAAAAAATTCCTGGTGTATTATTATGATTCTTCACTGCTCCACTTGATACGTTTTGGGTTTTTAGGAGTTACCCAAAATCATTCTTCTTTTGGGTTGTCGGTTCTTGTGGTATTACATCAATTGCTATTGATTTTTTATAATAAATCCCCTAAATATATTTAACCTTATATTTGAATTGTTACACATTAGGGAAATCATATGCATTCTTTATTGACTTCCCATATACCTCTTCATGTACTTTGGAGTCTAGTTTACTTAAAATTCCTAGTTTCATGTCGAGGGTTAGAATTCTTTCTTGATCTTTAAGATTTCACTGAATCATCATTACTTCCCCTTTTGAGTTCCTCAATTATGTTGATATAATATTTAATAGAATTGGTCAAACCATCAATGATATAATCATACTCTTAAATTTTTATCCTAAGATCAATATCCCTTTATGAATTTTCTTTCATCCCAAATTTTAGATGTTTAATCTCATTCATCAACTCAGTTTTATATTGATTTTTCTATAGCTTTTATTGATTAGAGTCACATACCAGTCCATTGGATTTTTTTCTTTTTTTTTTCATCCAATAATAAATTTATTGAAGAGAAGATTCTATTTTAACCATGAGGAAAACTCTTCCCTAAACTTTATCACCTTCATTATCACTATTCTCTATTTGTGGTCTGTCTATAACAACTAAAAGAACTTACTCATCGAGGTATCTATAGTCCTTAAATTCCCCACTTCATTATCATCTAAGATAATACATTCTTCAGAAATAAATTTCTTATTTTTTTAATAATTTATATTATGAGTTCCTATTTACTTCCACATCCTTTAATGAATTCTTTATAGGTAATTTATCTTCTTCATTATCTCAAAATTTATTTGGGAACTTTGCTATGAGATAACCCACATTTCTACATTGAATGGAGGAAAGTGGGTACTTAATTTTAAATATTCCTTTTCATCATTTGATGTTATTGAAAAGGAAATGAATCACCTCACCAATTTCTGCATCTTCAAGATCATATTCAAATGAATGTTTTTTTATATCCTTAAATTACATATCCTAAAAAATACCATTCCTTAATGACTCATTATCATTATTCCTCATATCACATGTAATTTAAGTGATATTAATACTATCTAACATCACTTTTTGGGGTCCTTTTCTTTTAATATAAAGACCTTCTCATTGAAACATGAGGGGTAATCCACTCTGGATCCTCTTCACAAGCATAATATCATCAAGGTTTTCTCCAAGTTTATGGATATCCTCTATAACTATGTTCACTTGACCAAATAATGAATCGAAAAATCATTCAAGTGCATCATTATATCCCACATGACATGTAAGTATTCACAAAACATTATCTTCTTATATATAACATTGGATAATGATCCTCCAAATTCATTGAATAATTTGTCATCAACATTATTTTATCTTAAGTATTTTTACAATAATCATATTATCTACATAATAGGAAAAATCCAATGAATTACATAATTATACTAATCCATTACCAATCATTTTAAGTATTACTACATTTTATTCTTCCATAGATGGATTTTTTTGTCAAAGATCAAAATCCCTTTTTGATTGATGTTCACTCCCATAATTTTTGGGAGAGTAAACTACACCAAGAAACTATATCTTTCATAAAATTTATTGGTTCTAGAAAAGTTAATACCCTATATAAAACCTAATTCTCTCATAAATTTTATTTCATGATTTTAAAATAAATATCTATAAAATAAAACCAAAAAATCTAGGGGTCTTGGGTATTTGAGATATTAGAAACATAATACAAAAAATTAAATATAAACTACATAATCTTTAATTTTATTTATATAAAGTGATATTAAATCCTATTTAAAATCTATTACTATATAGGATATCCTAGATAATACATAAAGAAAGGGTGTGAGATATAAAATCCAATAAGGGAAGAAACATGTAACAAAAATATAAGAATTGAGATAAGAGGTATAACATGATATCCTTAAGAGAAAGATCATATGTCATCTAATGGAAGAATAATATAAGAATAATAATATTATTACACCATGGAAACATTTTAATGTGTTAAAAACATAAAACATGACATCATAAGCGTAAGTAAATTTTCTCTTCCAAGATAACATAACCTAGTGTGTTGGGTTAAGTACATGTTCACTATACATGATATCTCATGAGATAAAAACATTACCCAATTCATTAGGGGGATGCATAATTCTAGGCCCACTATTAAAATTCATAAAATGTACATGAATATGTGTTATATATAAGGAATTAATATATAAATCATAAGAAAAGTAAAAACCCATGAAAAGGAAACATGTTACATGATCTTGTATTTAGGTATATCTAAATGTAATATCATTGAAATTACCATGAAAATAAATGGGTTAAATTATTTTTTGAATTTCATAAATTATTAGATAATCATATTTTATCAAAATTGAGTTTAGGTGAAGAAAAGTTATTAAAAATATTGGATAAGTAAGTTTGGAAATGTTCATCTTAAGTGAGGGTTTTAAGGAAATTGTAAAGAATCATTAAAGGATGTAAGTGCACAATGTTTTACTTAAAAATAGAATATTTTCCCATAAAATATTTAATATTTATGAATTCATGGAAGGAAACAAACCAAAAAATATTTCAAATGTAAGTGAGTAATGAATAATAAAGTTCCCTTTAATCGGGTTTGCATTAGAGATAAAATTGAGGAGGGAACTTAAAAAAATATTAAACCAAAAAAGGGAGAATAATATATATATATATATATACAAGGGAAATATATAAAAATATACAAGTATCGAATTATTAGGATAAACATAGAAAGTGATTTAGAGAGAGAAAACAACAATGAATAGAGGGTGGTTTCGAGATATCCCTTACCCCGATCCCAAATTGCTTGGTAAATGCACATAATATCCCAAATAATCAAATAAAATTTATTAAATACTTTATTAATAACCTTTTTCATGTATAACATATTTATTTATTATTCTATTATGTTATTTTATGATCAATTCATTGAGATATCATGTTTATGTTCAATGTCTTGAGGACTTATGTTTCATGGTTCCAAGGTCACATTAGTTTACATATAATTATGTGTGTTCTTTATAAATGGGTCCATAACTTCATAAGTTTAATATTATGGATTTAATGTGTTTAAAAATTCAAAATTTTTATTAATATTCAGTATTATTTATAAATAAAAATGATTCATAGAGTATAAGTGATAATGTTATAAGTCTAGTTCATTTAGGTGATTTTTATGACTATGATGAACTTATTTGGCTTCAATTATCTTTATGAATATTTAAAAATTATAAAACATTATAAAACATTATAACATTATAATATAAATATTAAACCATTTTAACCATAATATGTTTATATTACAACTAGACATGAATTTAGTGGTGAAAAATAGAATTCATCATCCATAAAGGTGGTGAACCAACCAAAACATGGGTGATGATTTCATTTTCAGAATGAGATGAAGTTAAATAATGGATATCCCATTATCATAATAGCTTTTAAGTATATTTATGACATTTATGAAATTATTTCAATATGTATGGAACAAATTTATGGGAGGTGGAAGAAGAAAACATTTTTAAAGGCTTTTTTTGAGAACGTTACCTCTTCCTTTGGATGTATTCTCTTAGATCACACCTTAAGGATAGTTAGAATTGAATTTTGGAAAGGAAAAAACTAATAGGACATGATAAAGTGGGTTGTAAATATATTTGGAATTTTTTTTTTGGAAATTTGATGTTATTTTAAGGTGAATAGAAATGGTCGGAGGAGGGTGGTATTTGTAAGGGGAGGAGAGAGATATTTTTTAATATAATATTCCTTAGTTTATTATTTTTTGCTCAAGAATACCAATAATGATGATTATTGTGAGGATAAAAAGTAATGGATTTATGTGATACTGAGATAATGGTTACTTACATTATCCATTATATAATTAATCATATATTTAGCTTATAATGTCAAATACCTTATTTTTCCATATTTCATTATTCACCAAAATTTCAATATTTTAGAGAAATACAAAAAATAACCCTAGGATAATTTGAAGATGATGATTCCAAAAATAAAATCCATTTTATTAAAATATTTATATAAATATAATAAATTTAATTATTAAATTAAAATCCTTATTTATTAAAAAATACCAATTTTTATGACATAACTGAATTTATTACCCATCAAAGAATCACTTTTAATTTCATAAAATAATATTATCATTTATATATAAATAACTAGTGTTTTATAAAACCATTTAATGAATATATAATTTATTTAATATATCATCCCAACTTGGTTAAATACCCTAAGGGGCGTAGGAGGTGAATTAGGGTATGATAGATTAAAACACTCCCCCTTTTAGATCTTTTTTTGTTGTAAAAAAACTCCCTTATCTATTGTTACTATAGAAATATATGTGAATAAGTGAAAACATGAATGATACAATTTTTTTTAATTAAATCACCCTTAATTTCTCTAGTCCTAGGTGAATAAAAATTCAATGTACCAATGTACCAAATCCACTATAGTGAATTTCCATTACAATGTTCAGAGTAGACTCACTATCCCCTAGTTTACAACCATTAACAATTTTAAATCTCACTTTTCCCATTAATGAAATGAACACACTGATGATCTAGAATATTATTTTGGTGATATATATGAGCTCATATTTTATTCGCACCTATATAAGTGTACATTGGATCTTCTTTTTCAACTGAATAATGAAATCAACTTTACCATGTAGCATTTTCTTTACAAAAACACTTTTCATGAAATATATTTATTACTTTAAAAACTAATTTAATCCCTTTGTGAACTAAACATGTGTCTAAAAATAGGTATTTATTCATGAACTACCTTTTATTATTGAATAGATGATGCCTATTTAATAACCCCTACTTCGATAATAAATGTTCTATGTGATTTAACTCACCTTTGTGAACTGCACTACAACATGAACCAACCTCCTTTCTGAGCTCAAATCATTTACCAACCACCTCCAATATTATCCAAATTTTTATAGTGATTATCTTATACTAATTATGTTTCCTGAATTCTAATGAACTGATTATGGGTCCTTATATGGTCTAAGAAACCTAAAAAACATGCTAATCATGATTATATTAAATCCCTTTGCGATTAACCTCCACTACATACTATGGTTACTATGTGGTTTTCATAGTGTATAAAATTCATTTTTGTGGCCTTAGAATTACTTTATTTCTATCATAAATGATGAGTCCCACATGTGAACTTACTTTGCGATTCATAATCTTCCTATGTGAGCTTAATACCTTTATCAGATTTCCTCTCCCATGAACTTCACATATAGTTCATGATCTACCTTTTCTCAACCATCTTTTGAGAAAACAAAATCAATCCTAAAACCTTGAAACACTAACAAGAGAAAATTTTCCCCACAATATACCCCTTTGGGTTTTTTTTGAAAATACATGAAAACCACTTGAAACCTTCTCCTAAAAAGAAATAACACACAATATGCTTCAACTACCATTCACATTCGGTGATACCATAAAGTAATCAAATTTTTATTCAAAATATAAACTAAGCCCACATGAGCCATGTTTAGTGTTAAAAATAATATTTACATGAAAAGTTCATCAATGAACTTCTTCATTATATATAGTACTTAATACCATTTAAGGATACTTTCTCAATACCAACCATTCCTGAAATCCAATACCGATTTCTGATTTTTTTTTTGTGATTGATCCAAATATTGAACAATATGTGGTGTATAAGAAGAACAATTTCTTCAACCAAAAATTGTAAACCACTTGCATCTAAAACCCATTCAATGATATATCATCATTAAATAAACTTGTTTAGCACTGTTAGATTTACAAAACCTTATTATTTCACTACTCTCTACATAAACTTCTCCCCATTTCATGATCAATACTTCTCCCCATTTGTTAATGAACTCAAAGGTCAATCCTTTGTGGTTTGCAACATGAAAACGAACCCATATCAAACATTGAAAAAACACCATACCTCAAGGAGAGGGGGTCCCATTCCAAACATTTCAATTGTGGGGAGTCAACTAGAATCCAATATCCTATCAATATTGTTCAAATTATTCTTTGTGTAAGGCCTTTATTAGGATGCCTAAAACCTATAGTTTAATAAGTACATACTCCAACTTCACTATCCCATGTTCCACTTTCTCCTTAGTAAAGTGATATTTTATTTCAATTTTATTTGACCTTGAGAGATGGACTATATTTTTTCTAAGATTTAATGCACTTGAATTATCACAATAGATTCTGATTTAAGACTTTACTTCAACACCCATACCTTCAATATGCTATTTCATACAGAGTAATTGTATGAAACATTGAGTTTACATAATATATTCAACTTCTACTATACTCATTAAAATGAAATCCTTTTTCTTACATAGTGAATAAAGACATAATCTTCCAAGATTTAATACACCACTTGATGTTGAATTTTTTTAATCTAATGAACTATTTTAATATGAATTTGTATAACCCAACAAATATTGTTAAAATTTTTCATTATATAACAAAACCAAATACACCATGCATTTGATATACTATAGTATTTTATTCCCTACAACCATATGGATTTATTTGTGATTACTTTGATACCCATTGCTTGAAATATGGAAAAAACAATATCGACTTGTTTCAATATTAAGTATAACAAGCTTTAAATGATCTACAAGTATTCTATGACATTAACAACTTTTCCTTTGTCATCCTATGAAAATTTCATCTAGGTGGAAAATAGATTTGTCATATCCTTGGAGTTATCCATTATAAATCTTCTCATAACCCCTTTAGAATATATATATATATATATATTGAGAAAAGAACATATTTTTCCTTCCTCGTGTCACTTATAGTCAAAGGAAAAACATTATCTCACCAATTATTAAAATTTTGAACTCACAAATCATGAATTTTTCCAATTTTTTCATTTTTCTTTATCCACTACACCAAAGATCTTGTCATCCACAAAAAATACACCATAATCCTTTAAATACACTAATTCGTTTTACATAGAGATTGTAATTAGATTCAACATGCATGAAACTAATCATATTCAATTACTGATCAAGTCATGAATATCATGCTCTTGGTGTCTTCTTCAATCCACAGAAATCCTTTATTAATAAAAAAACTATTTTTTCAAATTTATGGATAAGAAAACCATCTGGTTGTTCGATGTAAACCTCTTATTCCAATAATTCACTTAGAAAATATGAATTTATATCCATATATAAGACATTAAATTGTATTTATATAACTATTGATAAAAATAGCCAAATTATTTACAACATTGAAAAAGGTTAAAATGTCTCAAAAATATCAATACACTCTATTTGGGAGTACCCCTTTCACATGATTCATTCTTTATTTCTTATCACCAATCCATATTCATTTATCTTTTTATGAAATGCACATTTGGTTTTGATGACATCTTGTCTATCATCCTCAAAATAATATCCCATGTGCAATTATTTTAAATTTGGTCAAACTCTTCATTCATCACTTGAACCCAATTCTCATATTTTAATGGTTTCAAAACTTATTTCTTCATGATAGGAAATATGATTGCTTCATAAAATTCATTCTCCCCATATGCATTGGTTCTATATAATCATCTATGATGTTTTTCTTATATGTTTCAGCACAATTTTTTATATTTTGTACAAATATAGGTCTAAATGCACTCTACTCATTATCTGAATCTTCATATGAATCTTCCACATCCACTTAAACCCCCCTAAGCTTCTCACATCTTCATCACTATTATCTTGAAAATTTACATTAATTTTATGAAGACTATACTCATTCATCACCAAAACAATATCATTTGTCTCTAAAAAGTTTCCTAGATGCATTTAGAATAATTTATAAGATCTTACTTTTTCTAAGTATACAAGGAAAATCCATTAATCTCTATAGGTTTCAAACATCTCATTTTTATCCTTACTAAGAATGAAACACTTAATTTTTAAAACTCAAAAGTTCTTAAATATTATATTCTATCTATATAATATCTCACATGGAGTCTTTTATTATTTAGGACACAATAAATATATCTTCTTTATGACCAAATTTTTTCAGTACTGGTTCCTTCCCAAACATTTCAGTAGGAGTTTTCAATGAGAATTGTTCTGTCTATATTGTTTATGACCTTATTCCTCATTTAAACTGCATAATTTTGATAATGAGTTCCCACTAATGAAACTTAGTACTTATCCCATTTCTTCAAAATAATCCTTAACCTGGGTATCAATAAATTCCATGTCATTATTTTAGGTTCCGGGCGCAGCGGAAGTGCGTTGGTGGGTTTGCCCAACTTTAATTTTAGCATTGAACGACGTTCAATCCAAGATTTTTCATGATATAAAATGTCAGATCTTCGGAATAGAACGAAGAACAAAAAAGAAAAGAAGAGTCCCAAAACCATTGAGATAGGATCGTCATATGTTGGTTATAATTAATTTAATTAATTCATAAGAATTATCTCGGTGGAATTATTTCTTTGTTGGAGTCTCTGGTCACGATCCTGTGATCCGTCGTTACGTCGTAGAATCCAAGTATAGGATTCCTCTAGCAGTGATCCACATGTGCCCCACGTATCTCTGGATGTTGCTAAAGGGATCTCCAGGTGCTTGCACGGAAGAACCTTCACTTGCAATATCCGCCTTCGACCGCCTTGATCCAGTGAAGGATCTTGCTCTCGTAACTTGAAAGAGTTCTTGGTGAAAGGATAATTCTCTCTTGGCTTGAGAGTATTTCCAAAAACCATTGTGCACAACCAAAATGGATAACCCTCATGAGAATAATGTAATTGGGATTTATAATACTTAGAATAATAAAATGAATTAATTTCCCAAAAGCATTTAATTATTTCATTTAATTCTTAGTAATATCCCATGTCTTAATAATGACAGTTGACCATCATTATTACTTGACATGCATCCAATGTATCACATTTAACATTATTTAATTAAATAAACAATATTTTCTCACAAATCCTGAAAAAACAAACTACACGGCTTGTATGTATAAACATACATGGTGTGTACTTTTATTTTTCTGGTTTTATTTATTTTCCTCCACCTCATTTATTAGACCTTGAGTAATGGATATTTATTTCTTAAATGAATGTAACTGAATTAATCTCTAATCAATACATATTATTTCTCCCACAATATATTCTCTCAAATAACTAGTGTTAAAATAAATGCGATCAGACATCCTTGAATAATTATTAAACCAAAATCAGGAATAATCTTTATTCAACTTGTTAAATTAATATTTAACTGAGATACATGGACACACTTTGTGTGTGACCCTCTAGGCCTATTTCTCAGTGGCATTAGGCTAAGCCGGCCTAAAGTCCAAGGTTAGTGTCTAGCAACACGCCAAGGCACCCATAGATAAAGAAGTTAATGCCGCAATGACGTGTCACCTCCTACAAACACTTACCATGTAATATAATCCCTTTGTCTCGATATCTCCAATCAAGTGGGTTGCATGCTAGTTCCATCAACCCATGTGCTCAATTATTCTTTCTTTGACTTCCCGAAATTGAACTCACCCATACCTTACCATGGACATGGATTTATTTAGGCTGTATCAATTCCATCAAAGGGCCTGAGATATCTACTTCCGTTATGGAACAAAAGGAACAAATCCTTTCTCGTATTATCTATTAATGCAGTATTACTCGTGACGCACCCAACGTATCCTACCTCTCTGTGAACATTGTGTCATCACAGTTTTCATAAATACATCTAAGTGCATGAGTTGTAATAACCATTAATAATAATCTTAAAGTCTAAGGACCAATACACACGTCTGCAGATAGGAACATCCAACGACACTATGAAATGTGGATTTCCTACTGGCAGGTCTCGTTCTCATAATATCCTCCTGGATATTACTAAGGGCACACACCATGAGAAGGTGCCTCAAAGTTTTATGAGTCCTCACCCCTAATGACCTGTATTATTTTTTTCCCTCAAATAATATCATCCGGCCATAGAACATATACTCAAGAACAGTGTTATGGCACTTCCAGGTTCTCATCATAACAGGGATCCGCTATGACCCATTAATGCAACAACTATCCTTAGGACATTATCACATGCATTGTCACACAGAATAACAATCAAGATGTGATAATTCTTTTATTAATGAATAAAGTACAAAGTAGTTGGTTCTAGACCGCCAACTCCAACAGACTCCCACTTGGACTAGAGCCAACTGCTAACAACCTTTAACCCGATAGCTCTCACATGATATTGATGCTTCTGCTGAGATATGCCTTTAGTCATGGGGTCTGCCACATTCTCTTCTGTGGACACTCTTCTCACTGCAACTTCACCCCTTTGATAGAAATCCCTCAAGAGGTGATACTTCCGGAGTATGTGCTTTGTCTGTTGATGTGACCTTGGTTCTTTTGCAAGAGCCACCGCTACAGTGTTATCACAATACAATGTAATGGGATATTTACTTCTAAGAACCACATCAAGCTCCTGGACAAAGTTCCGAATCTAGAAGACTTCCTTGGATGCATCAGAAGCCGCTATATACTCGTACTTCGCTGTAGAATCGGCGATAACTGGATGCTTTGAGATCTTCCAGCTCACAGCTCCTCCATTGATACAGAAAACATATCAAGATTGTGACTTCAGATCATTCTGATCTGTTTGAAAACCAGCATCAGCATACCCTATGATGAAAAGCTCCTCGTCTCCTCCATACACCAGGAACATATCCTTAGTTCTTCTCAGATACTTAAGGATAGTCTTAACAGCAGTCCAATGATATTCTCCGGGATCTTCTTGATATCTGCCTACCATGCTTAGTGCATAGGAAACATCAATCCTGGTACATAACATTGCATACATGATGGATCCCATAGCTGAGGCGTATGGGATCTTGCTCATCATATCTTTCTCTTGTTGTGTCTGAGGACACATTTTCTTAGAAAGATGTAATCCATGTGACACTGGAACCAATCCTCTCTTGGATTGTTCCATACTAAATCTCTTTAGTATCTGGTCAATGTATGTACCCTGACTTAGTCCAAGCATCCTCTTGGATCTATCATGAATTATCATGATCCCTAGAATGTAGGCTGCTTCACCAAAATCTTTCATGGAGAAACATTTTTTCAACCAGTCATTAACTGACTGTAAGGATGGTACGTCGTTTCTAATAAGCAATATGTCATCAACATATACTACTAGGATAACGAACACATTCCCATTAAACAGCTTATAAACACATGGATCACATTCGTTCTTAATGAAACCAAATTCCTTTATGGCTTCATGAAATCAAATTTTCCATGACCTGGATTCTTTCTTCAATCCATAAATGGATTTTTACAACTTGAAAACACGTTTGGCTTCACCTGGTGTCACAAACCCTTCTGGTTGTGTCATATAGACATCTTCCTAAAGCTTCCCATTAAGGAATGATGTTTTGACATCCATCTGCCAAATCTCGTAGTCATGGTAAGCTGCTATGGAAAGTATGATTCTTATGGATTTAAACATGGAAACTGGCGAGAAGGTTTCATCATAGTCAATTCCTTTACACTGTCTGAATCCTTTAGCCACTAGCCTTGTTTTATAGGTGCTAACTTGACCTTCCATGTCAAGATTTCTCTTGAATACCCATTTGCATCCAACAAGCTTTACATCAACTGGATCATCAACCAGAACCCAAACTTGGTTCTGATATATGGAATCCATCTCAGAATTCCTAGCTTCTATCCATCTTGCAGCTTCTGAGATATCTACTACTTCCTTGTAGGAGAGAGGTTCATCATTGTCCAACAATAATGATTCACCATCCTCGGTGACTAGGAAACCAAATCTCTCTGGTTCCCTTACCTCTCTTGAGCTCCTATGTAGTACTTGTGTTTCTGGAACCTCTTCCACAGGGACTTGTGGAACTTGTTCCTGTACCAACTCTTGTGTATCTTGAGCATGGACCTTTTTGAAGTCAATCATGCTCCTACTATCCTTCTTGAGGATGTGCTCCCTCTCAAGAAAGATGGCTTGTCTGGCAACAATCACTTTCTTGTCTGAAGGGTTATATAGGTAATATACTTTCGTTTCATTGGGATATACAGTAAAGATACACCTCGTGTCCTCGGGTTCTAGTTTGTTACTTGCGAAGGCCTTAACAAATGCCTCGCATCCCCATACACGTGTATGCAAAAAAGTGGGTTTCCTTCCATTCCATAACTCGGATGGAATTCCATTTTCCACCTTAGTTGGTACTCAGTTTAATGTGTATGATGCGGTTTGTAATGAATATCCCCAAAAGGATAATCAAAGATCCGCATGACTCATCATCGACCTCACCATGTCCAACAAGGTGCGGTTCCTCCTTTCATTAACACCATTTCACTGTGGTGTATAAGGAGGAGGGAGCTGAGATAGAATCCCAGACTCCCGTAGAAGATCAATGAACTCTTGGTTCAGATATTCTCCACATCAATCCGATCGATGCATCTTTATCTTTTTACCAAGCTGATTCTATACTTCATACTTGAATTACTTAAATTTCTCTAAGGACTCTGACTTATACCTCATTAAGTAGATAAATCCATATATACTCAAATCATCAGTAAAAGTAATGAAGTAAGAATACCCACCTCTAGCTTCTACTAGAAATGGTCCACATACATCCGTGTGTACCAATCCTAGAATCTCTGTGGCCCTTTCAACCTGTCCACAAAAATGCGGCTTGGTCATTTTACCATATAAACAAGCGTGACATCTATCAAGTGGTTTTAGCTTAGTAGAGTCTAAATAGCCATCTTGACAGAGCTTTGTCAAGCGCTTCTCATTTACATGACCAAGGCAGTGATGCCACAACTGGGTGATGTATGAGTCATGTGAGTTTGTTTCATTATCGATTGACAACACTTGGTTTTCTTAATTTAATACATACAAACCATTATTCAAATGTGCCATACCATAACATACATTGTTCTTATAAAAGAGACAACCCTTATTTCCAAACATAAAAACAAATCCATCCATATCAAAACAAGATATAGAAATTATGTTCTTGGTAACACTAGGAACAAAATAAAAGTTATGTAAAACCAAAATCATCCCAGTCGGCAATAAGAGGTGGTAGTTGCCAATAGCCAACGCAGCCAGCCTTGTGACATTGGTAGCTCAAAGATCCACCTCTCCTCTGGCGATCTTTCTAAATCTACTTGGTTTCTGCATTTTAATACAGATGTGATCCCCATAAGATGTATCTAATACCCAATGTGTAGAAATAGAAAGATTTCACTCGATAACGAACGCACCTTTAGCGTTCCCACGCTTCTGGGTACAGTTCCTCTTCCAGTGGCCCTGCTTTCCACATGCAAAACACACTGCCTCCTGTTCCTTGCCCTGCCTCTGGATCTTCCCCTTCTTGGAGGGACGGTGATCAGGGGCTTTAGACAGTTTATAAGCCTTTGGCCGCTTTTCCATGTCCTTCCTTTTCTTTTTCACCATAAGGACTACGGGTTTGTCACGCCCCATGTCCTTGTCAACCTGGTGAATCAAGGTCAGAAGCTCCGATATACTCTTCTCATTTCCGCTCATGTTATAGTTGACAATGAATCTAGAGAAGGTCTTGGGCAGTGACGATAGGATGAGATCTGTATGCAACTCATTCGGGAATTTAATCCCTAAGATGTCCAGGCGTTCAATGTATCCAATAAGCTTGACTACATGAGGCCAAGATGGTGCAGACGCTCCAAGATTATTGGTAAACAAAGAATTGGAGATCTCATACCTCTCATGTCTCTCCTTCTCTTGGTAGAGATCTTTAAGGTGAGACATCATGCTATACGCGTCCATGTTTTCATGTTGCTTCAAGAGCTCATTAGACAAGGCCGATAGCATGAAACACTGGACATATGTGGTATCATATATGTGTTTCATGTATAGAGATAATTCCTCATCACTATCCTCTTTCCCAGGCGCGACTGGAATAGGCTCTTCCAGCACATACAATTTCCTTTTGTGGCGAAGGACGACGCGTAAACGCCTCTTCCACTCTTGGAAATTGGTGCCGGTGAGAAGGTTTTTCTTCTCGAGTATGGTGCACAATGATATGTTTGAAGTCATTTTCTTTCCGTTTCTACAATTTAAGATGAGCAAAGGTTTAATACTTTATTACAAAAATAGAGACAAATAAATAAATTAATACTTATTAGTCTCCCACTATTTTATCGAAATCCAATAGCCCTCACCATTGACTTCAGAATATTCTGTTTCCTGAATATTCTAGTGGCAAGGATCCATATTGCCCTTCTCATTACCCCAACTAGGGTTGGTCAAGAAACTTGAAGGGTTTTAGGTAGGCATTCCAAATGCCAACTACATTAACTCGCAGCTCCTTGATCCGTTGAGTAGACTCCCCAATCCTAAAATCCTTTTATTTTGGATTTCATCAACGTTGGACTCTTGGTCACACCAAGTCCTACTATGGAAGTCAACCCTTGATGTGAACCAAGTCAAGTCAACCCAAAACCTTGAATTAGAATTCCCTGATAATTGAATGCACCCCAACTAGGGTTGGTCAAGCACTTTGAACTATGGTTCGATTCTAACCAAGATTATGGAAGGCTATACCAACATAATATTTCTTTTGAGGGATTTTATCCTTATACGTAAATTTCCATTTTATTATATTTGATTACATGCTTGTTAATATTAAGTGGGATATACTTAAGTGATTAACCATGTCTAAGATAATATTTATGTATAAGCCGGTTTTATTTTAGTTTCATCTTTCATGCTCATTTAATTCATTAATTGTGTGATCCTGACAACACACCCACAATAAATAAACCATGCAACTAACAGAAATAAAATAAATGGTATGATCATGAGCTTTTCTATTGGTTAGTTTATCTAGCAGTTGATAAACTAACCCAAGAACTAGGGGAGAAAACACCTTGAACCTTTCGGGTTGGTGTTTACATCTTTCCACCTATCCACCTTTGTATCTCCTTGGATTGGTTTCACCTTGGCTCCTGACTTGAGCCGCCTCCAATAGCTTGAGATATCTATCCATTAAAAATGCATTTATCTAACACACAGGTGAGGGGTAAAAAGGGGTTTTTACATAAAATAATCCTTGGGCGCGCATGCCCTACATATTAATGAGGAGATGGCTCACATGCCAATAAATTTAATTTAAATAAATAAATTAAAAGGAACCATTCACATACAAAGGTCTCGGCCTGGCTCATGATCATCCATACATGCAACGATATTTACACATAAATAAAACTAGCATTCAATTCTTTAATCGTTATTGTTTAAGATAAATCAAGCTCGAATCAATTAATTATCTTTAATTAATCAATCCTTTTATCTTAAACCTTTTTCTGAACTTCCTTGAGATTATCATCCATCATAATTTTAAACAAATAAATTCATTTAAAATTATCCTTGTACGTAACTTGTACCTTGGAGGCAACCCGGTGAATTTCCGTTCATTACGCAGATGTTAAATTAAACACATATATATAAAACAACTATCACATGTTGTGACTCATCTTTACGCCTACAACATGGTACACGTCTAAAGGGTTTGTATCATATAATAATAAATTTTAATAAATATGCGTAATTTGGGTGAGTACAAGGCGTGTAGTTTCGACTACACGGTGTGTACTTTTCTTCACTGTCCATCCGAAGTACACGCCTGGGGACATGGCGTGTTTATGTACTTTGGAAATTTTCAGAGTACACAACGTGTTCTTTTGGACACACGCCGTGTAGTTTCCGCGTTACATGGTTCCCAGCTGGGCTAGCCATGTACGGGGTACACGGTCTAACCCGAACCCGAAGGGAATACATGCCGTGTTCAGTTGGACCACATGGCGTGTAATCGGGAAACCGTGTTCCACCTATTTATGGTCAACACACGGTGTCATAAATGACTTCAATACACGGCCTGATTTGGCGGATCGGTCAATGCATTGAACCTAGACTATACGGCGTGTAATTCCGAATAAACGCCGTGTATTCTGGTGTTGTACGGCCAGAAACGTTTGGCTCTTCTGGATGAGTTCCTCTATTTTATTTTAATCAAAATTAAAAGAAAAAATCGTTTCTATGAGGTGAACGAGAAACGAGGGAGGAGGAACAGATCTCAAGATTCAGATTTCCAGAATGATTAAACATGAATTGAAATAACTAAATTATTAAATGCGTAAATCACCAGCGAAAAAATAAATAATTATAATCAACAATATGACCGCTCTGATACCACTTTTAGGTTCCAGGCGCAGTGGAAGCACGTAGGTGGGTTTTCCCAACTTTAATTTTAGCGTTGAATGACGTTCAATCTGAGATCCATCACGATATAAAACACCGGATCTTCGGAATAGAACTAAGAACAAAAAAGAAAAGAAGAGTCCCAGAACCATTGAGATAGGATCGTCATATGTTGGTTATAATTAATTTAATTAATTCATAAGAATTACCTCGGTGGAATTCTTTCTTCATTGGAGTCTCTGGTCATGATCCTGTGATCCGTCATTGCGTCGTAGAATACAAGTATAGGATTCCTCTAGCGGTGATCCACAGGTGATCCACGTATCTCTGGATGTCACCAAAGGGATCTCTGGGTGCTAGCGTGGAATAACCTTCGCTTGCGATATCCGACTTCGACCGCCTTGATCCGGTGGAGGATCTTGCTCTCGTAACTTGAAAGCGTTCTTGGTGGAAGGATAATTCTCTCTTAGCTTGAGAGTATTTCCAAAAACCGTTGTGCACAACCAAAATGGCTAACCCTCATGAGAATAATGTAATTGGGATTTATAATACTTAGAATAATAAAATGAATTAATTTCCAAAAATAATTTAATTATTTCATTTAATTCTTAGTAATACCCCATGTCTTAATAACGACAGTTGACCATCATTATTACTTGACATGAATCCAATGTATCACATTTAATATCATTTAATTAAATAAACAATATTTTCCCATGAATCCTGAAAAAACAAACTACACGGCATGTATGTATAAACATACACGGCGTGTACTTTTATTTTTGCAGTTTTATTTATTTTCCTCTACCTCATTTATTAGACCTTGAGTAATGGATATTTATTTCTTAAATAAATGTAACTGCATTACTCACTAATAAATACGTATTATTTCACCCACAATATATTCTCTTGAATAACTAGTGTCGAAATTAATGCGATTAGACATCCTTGAATAATTATTAA
Organism: Viscum album; assembly: GCA_963277665.1. Lineage (NCBI taxonomy): Eukaryota > Viridiplantae > Streptophyta > Magnoliopsida > Santalales > Viscaceae > Viscum > Viscum album. The sequence goes on from OY728120.1 coordinate 1,845,450,189, forward strand.
ACCACAATCGGGAATAATATTTATTCAACTTGCTAAATTAATATTTAACTGAGATACATGAACACACTTAGTGTGTGACCCTCTAGGCCTCTTTCTCAGTGGCATTAGGCTGATCCTACCTAAAGTCCAAGGTTAGAATCTTAAAACACGCCAAGGTACCCATAGAGAAAGAAGTTAACGCTGTAATGACATGTCACCTCCTACAAATGCTTACCGTGTAATATAATCCCTTTGTCTTGATATCTCCAATCAAGCGGGTTGCATGCTAGTTCCATCAACCCATGTGCTCGATTATTCTTTCTTTGACTTCCCGAAATTGAACTCACCCATACCATACCATTGACATGGATTTATTTAGGCTGTATCAATTCCATCAAAGGGCCTGAGATATCTACTTCCGTTATGGAATAGAAGGGACAAATCCTTTCTCGCATTATCTATTAATGCAGTATTACTCGTGACACACCCAATGTATCCTACCTTGCTGTGAACAGTGTTTCATCACTGTTTTCATCAATACATCTATGTGCGCGAGTTGTAATACCCACTAATAATAATCTTAAAGTCTACGGACCAATACAAACGTCTGTAGATAGGAATATCCAATGACACTATGAAATGTGGATTTCCTACCGGCGGGTCTCGTTCTCATAATATCCTCCAGGATATTTCCAAGGGCGCACACCATGAGAAGGTGACTCAAAGTTTTATGAGTCCTTACCCCTAATGATCTGTATTATTTGTGTCCCTCAAATAATATCATCCGTCCATAGAACATATATTCAAGAATAGTGTTATGGCACTTCCAGGTTCTCATCATAGTCGGGATCTGCTATGACCCATTAATGCAATAGCTGTCCTTAAGACATTATCACATGCATTGTCATGCAGAAGAAAAATTAAGATGCGATAAGGCTTTTATTAATGAATAAAGTACAAAGTAGTTGGTTCTAGACCAGAAACTCCAAAAATTATTAGTTTACAATCTTATAATTTTCTGACCAATCATCACTTTGACTTCCCTATGATATTGTGTTATGCAATTGAACAGCTTAAAATTGTGGGTGATGACCGTAAGACATTCCATACTACTATAATCATCAATTAAAAGAATATTTTATCTCATTACATCAATAAATATTGGTGATATAGGTCTACAAACATCAATATGATTCGGTTAAAGAACTCTTATCAACTTTTTCTTTTTCACCTTGTACATATTTCAAGTGATTTTACCTTATTGGAAGGCACTGCATGTGTGAGTAAAATCACATGATTACTTAGGAAGATCTAGATCAACAACATATTTCTCCATGTCTTCCAATGATGGTTGTATCAAATGGATAAGTAACTTATGCCACAACTTTCATTCTTCCATCTGGGATATAAAAAAACTATCTTTATCCCAACTTATGAGGTATAGATTCCCCTTCATATGCTTTCACTACTTCACAACTATACCATCTTTTCCCATGAAGATACACATATTCTTGGTAAAGATTATTTTATTTCCTGTGTTATGAAATTAAATGACACTAATAACATTGTGACTTAGGCCTTCCATGACCAAGACATCTACGCGTCTCATATCATTTCCCCCAAACATAGATTTTCCTAAGTCAATAATCATAAAGCCTTTATCGCTTCCAAATGTTTCAACACCTTGTTGTAATAATGGGTGTCCTGGACCCAACTTAAACTACAATTCTCAATTACCATATCTTGTATATAGTACATTATGCATGATGTGTTCTTACCATAATAATATTGATATTTCTATGACCACTATTCACAAGGTAATGTATATAGATTATTTTTTATATCATCAGGTTATAACAGTTCCCAGATATAATGAGAACCTTGAGATACCGTCAAATTAATATTAAACATATGTCCTATAGTCTAGATACATCATAATAAAAGGACACAGATGATATTTGACTATTAGGTTCTAGTGGATTATAAACATTGATAATTATTCTCATGAAGTTTACACTTGGTGATCTTGAGTAGAAGAGATCATGAGGACTAACCTAAAAATAGAAACACCACATGTTTTGGGTGTCATTGGTAGTCCCTATCTACGAACACATGTATTAGTGTTTTTACTTGAGATCATTATCAGTGTGTATCATTTTATTACATACTTTGATGCATAATAAAAACCAAGAAATTTTTGTTATGAGGATGTAGTTTTTATTGGGTATGTCATTGGTTGTATTATATTTATTGAATGACCAAGATAGTTTTTGTCTCTTTGGAAAGGATGAGATGTATCAAGTCCAATAGGCTAGGATGCTAGTACCTTTATTAAATCCATGGATATGGTGATTTAATGTAAGTATATCAAGTAAGGTCAATGAATAATAAAGAAATAAAGGACGATAACAATAATTGTGCATCCTACTTTATGATATATCATGAGACAAAGAGATTATGTAATGAACTGACCTAGGTTGCCCTCCAAACCGACACTCGACCCAATCTATCACATACCCGAAGGGCATTTTTGATCCCCATGTGCTGACGATAATCACCCAGGAATAGATCAACAAACTAGAGGGAGTGATTTCATTAAACCTGAAAAAACACATGTAATATACACACACATAGTAAAATAAAGAAAAATTGGAAGAATAATGAATTTATAAAATAAAAGTAAGAGATAACGGAAAAAAACAACTATAGAAGTGGCTAAAACTCCAAAATACAAGTCCAACTACAAAAGACCAAAATGAAATTGCTACTCCATGTGATGGTGTGGATGAACTCCCACAATCTCCCCGCCAACTACCCAACCTAAATGACATAAAACCTTATCACCTCACGGTGTCCCTGTTCCTTTCCCTACAATGTAATACATACAAAGGTCTACACACCATGGAATAAGTGCATAGGGTGTGAGATAATAGGCTTAGTAGGATCCCACAGCGGTGTTCCCTAACCAGTCTTCATATAAAAATTACTGTATGATGATTTTTAATCAAACATGGAATGATAAGACGTAAATTTTTTTTATAGAAAACATGGTAAATATTTCCCTTCAATCATAGTTCTAAATCAAAAGAAGGTATATCAATTTCAAATCACATTTTTCAATATCATATTTTACAAGAATGATCATGAATATCAAGGATAAAATAGTACAAGTACAATAAATATGAACAAATAGTAGTTTCACAGGCATCACAACACCAAGGAATACAAACAGGTCAGGAAATAGACTACTTGTACCCATTAATCTATGATACAATGCACTATGATACCTGAATCCAATGATATAAACTCTAAGACCAGGGAGGCACCCTATAAAGTTAAATCCCAATATCATATACACACTTAGAGCCAATTAATCTACACTCTAGGACAAGAGGAACACCCTAAAAAGTGAACCTCTACAATGGATGACGGCCTCAATCTAGAACATCCACCTAGAACCCAAGGAAACCCGTGTTCACATTTTCATAATCATTACAATGTTTCAAAATTCATTTCAAAACCATTACACAAAACCATTTTCAATTCTTTGAAAATACCCGTTTTCTTTATATTTATTTACCATTAGGGAAAAACCATTTTCCTTTAAAAGCAATTTTAAAACCACTAATTAATAATTCCAATTACTTTTATAAATCATTTTATAAAGCATGAACAACAAGTTTCATAAACATAGGCTAGACATAGAACCACCTTCCTTAAAACTTGGGTCGCACACACCCATAATGGGATCCACCAACAATGAAAACCCAAAAATTTCTATGAAGGCTCTAGAATCCAAATACACATGTCTTAGGATTTATTCAGTTGATAAAGAGGGTTTATGGAGAAGAGAAACACCATATACCACAAGAAAAAATTCCCATCACACCACAACCAATAAAGGAACAACCTCCAGAATGAGATTGCACAATAGATCTAGAAAAAGATGAGATAAAAAACAAATATTGACCAATATATTTGATAATGCAACCCAAGGGCACTACTACGATCATGGAGAATGAAGAAGTGGAAATATTACTTACCTAGAGAGATTAACTACAATCCCAATGAAGATAAAATAATAAAAAGATCAATCTAGAAGGATTTGAGTCTCCAAATATCACCTGGGAATTTCTCTAGGTGAAGAGAAAAATATTTTCTATAAGGAAAAAAAACATCCAAACTTATGTTTTAAAAACTATATGTAGTCCATTACATGATGTGTAACTATATTAGATGACATGTAACTTACAACTCCCATATACGCAGAAAAACCCATCACCACAAATTAAAATCCATTATTTTAAAAATTCAGGATTAGAAACATATCTTCTCATTGTGTTACCTTTCATAGTGTGAAGCCTTTTCATGAATATCATCCAGAAACTCTTAAACATCATGTAAACTCGTTACACAACATGAAATCCTCCTAAAACCTATAGAAAAAGTTAGTAAAATATAAGATTCCAACAAATATCTAACTTCACCAATATAAGTATCCTCTCAATTCCATCTTGTCCCCATAAAAAAAATTAGAAAATGGAAAATCATGATGTGGATACCTAATAGATTGGTAATGGGATGTTACAAACTCTCCATCAAAAAGACTTTCTATCATATGGAAGTCATGTGGAAAATGCAAGCCCTGGAAAAAGATGAGTCTACTACTCCCTCTTCATTGAATCACATTCCCAAGTCTCATTAGAATATGATCTATGTTTCCATAGTACTCTGACAAATGAAATTGACTTCCCATGCAATAATTTCAATTGAGAGTCAACGATCTTAATTGGATTCTATAAAATAGAAACATTTGGCTCTAACTCAATTTCCTCCCAATTCAGAATGTGAGTCGGATCAGGATGGTACTTCCTAAGATGAGAAATGTGGAAAAAATATTGAATATATATAAGCTAAACTGGAAATTCCAACTCATAAGTAACACGTCTAAGCTGCATAGTGACCTAAAATGGTTTAACATATCTTAGAGCCAACTTACCCTATTTTCCATGTTGACAGTGACCCAACTGAAGAGAAACCTGCAAGAAAACACAATCACCAATGGAAAACTCCAAAGGAAGACAACACTAATCTACATAAAATTTATATTGACTCTGGGTTGTAACAAGACATTGATGTACCTATCTAATCTTTATTAACATATCTTGGACTAAACTTGGTCCAACCAAAGATACTTCTCCCACATATTCCCAACAAAGAGGTGATATATATGAGCGACCATAAAACACCATGAAGGGAGATGTTCTTATCAAAGAAAGATAACTATTTTTGTAAAAACATTCAACCAATCCCAGATGACTATCCCATAGTCCAACCAAATCCTAGACACAGGAATAAATCATATCCTCCAAGATACTAATCACAAGCTATATATGACTGTGTGTTTGTGGATATAAATCTAGGGTCAATGTGACTTGAGTTTCTATTTTCTCTTGGAGGCCCCTCCAGAACTTTGAGTTAAACCTAGTGTCCCTTTCTGAAAGAACAACAAAATGAATCCCATTTAACCACACAATCTCATTTATATACAAGTTAACCAATTCTTCAATCATAGTGGTATACTTGGTCAAAATAAAATGAGTAGAATTTATCAACCAATCAAAAACCACTCAGATAGAATTAATCCCTTGGGTAGTCCATGGAATCCCAAAAACAAAATACATAGACACCTCATCCCATTTAAAGACTGGAACTTAAAGAGGCTAAAGAAAACGAGAGGGATTCAAGTACTTTTCCTTTATCTATTGCCAGGTGTAACAGTGGGGAACATAATCCACAGCTGGATGCTTCATACCCAACCACCAAAATCATCATCTCGTGTCATAATACATCTTTTTAGCTCATATATGGATGGAACACAAAGAGATATGACAATTAAACAAGACTAAACTCCTTACAGATACTGGGATGACAATTCAATTCCCAAAGTGGAGTATACCATATGAAGATAGAGACCAACCAGAAACAGTCTCGCCTCCATAAATTCTTTCTCAAACTTTAATAAAATCGACATACCATAACTGAATCTTCAAGACAGACTCCATGAGAGATGATGAAAAATGAACACTGGTTAAAACCATAACTAAAAAATCCTTCTATGAATCTAGGTGAAACTAGTTGAAAATCCCCATAAGTTTCCACTCCTCATTCGATTCTAAAACATCCTACGATGGTACTTTCCTATTAAGAGAGTCTGCAATGACATTCTTCTTCCCCGGGGTGTAGGTGATATTGAAGTCAAAAATTTGATGGTAGTGTACCCATTATCTCTATATGAGATTCAAGTATTTTTATGGAAAGATATAACTAAAACTCTTGTGATCATATAATACTATGAACCTCTCCCAAAAAAGATAGTTCCTCCAACATCTAAGCACAATAATAACTGAACCAAGATCTAAATCATGATTTGGGTAATTATTATTATACAGATGGAGATGATGAGAGCCATAAGCTTCCAAATAGTCATATTGCATTAACATACATCCCAAACCAGCATGAGAAGCATAAAAAAATACCACATACCCCTTACTGGGCTCAGGTAAGATCATAATAGGAGCGGATGTAAGAATTCATTTCATTTCATCGAAAGAAGTCTAACATTTTGCATCCCAGGTGAATTTCACTGCTTTTCTAGTATGAGTAATCAAAAGTGACACCATCTTAGAGAAATACTTAATGAACCTTCATTAGTATCCAATAAGACCAAAGAATATCCAAATTTAAAAGACATTATGTGGTTCTATCCATGAAGAAACACCCCTCACCTTCTACAGATCAACTGATAAGACGTGTTCATAATTTTTTTTCCCAGGGGACTTCACTTATTGAATAAAAAAACTACATTTTGAAATATTTTCATACAAATGGAGACTTCTTAGAATTTTCAGAACCAAAATATGATAGTGCTCATGCCCACACTCAGATTTTGAATAAACAAGAATATCATCCAAAAACATGACAAAAAAAGTTTCAAGATATATATGGAATATCTAATTTATAACATCCATAAAATGATTAGGAGAATTATTCAGACCAAAATTCATCATAAGATATTCATAATGGCCATACCTATTCTTGAAAACTGTCTTAGGTATATTAGACTCTCGAAATCTAATATGATGATAACCCGACCAAAGATAAATATTTGAGAACCACATTTCCCCCTTTAACTGATCAAACAAATCATCCACATGAGGCAAAGTATATTTGTTCTTAACCATTACTCGATTCAACTTTTTATAGTCCAAACAAAACTGAATTGAACCATATTATTTCTTGGAAAAGAGGATAGGGGTTTCCCAAGGTGAAACACTAGGGTGAGAAAAACCTTTTTCCAATGGGTTATCCAATTGAATCTTGAGCTCTTTTAGCTCCACTTGTGCCATAAGATAAGAAGGTATCTATATCAACTATGTACCTGGAAATAGTTCAATCATAAAATTTACCTCCCTCTCTATAGGAAGACTGAATAAATCATCTGGGGAAACTTTAGGAAAGTATCAAACAAAAATAGAAAGATTAACAATAGTAGAAATGTAATTTGTCTCAAATGAAACAGAAAACAAAAAACTCATGAGCTCTGAGTGGGAAGGCCTTGAACATCCTGATCTTGGGTCTCACTCCCCCTGAAACACATGAGATCTCTCATCGACAGTAAGAAAAAAACATGCCAATGATAATAATAAATATCATATCGATGAGAGACAATATAATCCATATCGATGATGATGTCAAAACAGATCCAATTCAAGAATGAGAAAATCCCAAACCAACTTTGTATTAGTAATATTTAATGAATAAGAAGGACAATAAAACCCCTTCTCTCTCCTCTTTCCAATAGGTGTCACTAAATCAATTATAAAGGACATAAGTTCTATTGGATGTTTAATCATATCAACAAAATATGAAAATACAAATGAGTGGTAGGCACCATTATAAAATAAAGAAGTTGCTTACAAATATGTAATAAGGATAATACCTCTCACTATTACTGGACCTGCATCAACTTATGTTGGAAACTCATATACCGTGTGAAAGTGATTCACTCCTGAGGCCTGTGGTGATATCCCTATTGTATTTCATGTTTCTTACTACACTAAAATAGCCTTTGGATATGTCTAACCCTAACCATAATGAGGCATAGTCACAACATGAAAAAAGTGGTGTATTTGACCAACACGTCCACAGATGTTGCACGTATTCACAGGAATAGGAAAAAATTTCTGGTGTGTCTAACCCTACCACATTGATAGTAAGTTAGAGGCATACTATTTCTATAGAAGACAGTGTAGAGGAGGCTTGCTGCTAAGACCCACCACCACCACTTTTTCATTGATCTTGTCACTTCCTCTTCTTCCCATGCACGCCACCGAAGCTGCCACTAGTTGGAAGAGAAGAGTTGGGAAAACCAACCTTTACATCTATATCCATATCATCCATGATATCTATATCTAACATCTCCACATAGGTAGAAAGTTTCAACATAAATACCCATGATCTAATATCTGGTCTCAAACCCTATAGGTATGTATGAGCCTTTAGCTGGTCATTCATTACCATGTCTGGAGTAAAATGGATAATCTCAACAAACCGATTGATGTACGCCAAAAATGAACACTCTCCCTTCTATAAAGATAGAAATTATATTTACTTTTCCAACATCAGTGACTATAGACAAAACTCTTGGAAGAATAGGGTTTTGGAACTATTCTCATCTAGGTACACAGGTCTCTCTTCCGGGACCATAGAATCCAACCATCACTTACTAGAACCCTCGAGCCTAAATGCTGCACACTACACCCTGATATTTTTAGGTGTTTTTAGGAATTCTAAAATTTGATAAATCTTATCCAACCAATATTCTTCCTCTTTAAGTTCATTAGTTCCTTTAAAGGATGGTGGCTTCTCACGCAAGAATACCTGTGATCGATCTATCTCTCCTCTAGCTCATGGATTTACCTCAAAAACTGTGTTATGAACTCGTTGAACATCTTTATCAATAACACAAAATGCACGTATGATATTCTTGATGAGATTTTGATCCACTAGTAGATTTCCTTATCGAGAATCAGCTACACCTTCCCGAAGAACTCATGTAATACATCTCATAGGCATATTTCTGCACACCAAAATAGAAGGAACGATAAGAAAATAGTGTAAATATCAGTTTAAACCTAAAAACCCATAAAAAGAAACTGATATTAAAAAAAACCCAAAAATAGAGACACATATACCAACTTACCATGGTAACTTGAGTCTTGTCACAATAAGAGCTAGCCAAGAACTTATCACAACATACCTCTCAAGTCCTAAAAATACTATATCCAGTATATCAGACATCCTAATACAAGGAATCTTGAGGATATAACTCCTTTGATACCATTTTTAATGAACTGACTTGGGTTACCCTAAAAACTGGTAGCTAACCCGAACCATCACATACCCAAAGGGAATTCCCGATCCCCATGAGCTGGAAAAAAGCACCCAAACATCAATCAATAAACTAGGGGGAATGATTTTACCCAAACTTTACAAACACATTGAATATATATACACATAGAAAATAATGAAAAAACAAAATACTTATGAATATATTCCATAAATGTAAGAATACATTGGAAACAAACAACTGTTGAAGTGGCTAAAACTCCAAAATACAAGTCCAACCCAAAAGAACCAAATTGAAATAGATACTCTAAGTGATGTCATGGGAGAACTCCAACCATCTCCCCATTGGATACACAACCCACCTAACTCTAAACCTCACTACCTAACTACGATGCCTTTCCTTTCCTTGTAATAGAAGACATAAAAAGGTATATGCACCACCGAAGAGGTGAATAAGGTGTGAGATAACATGCTCAGTAGGATCCAAACTATTTTTTCCATAACCATTTTTTGTATAAGAATTCTTGTATACTCATTTTGAATCTAACATGGAATTATAAGAAGTAAAATAGTTTTATAGAAAACCCGGTAAATATTTGTATTTTATGACAGTTCTAAAACTAAAGCAGGAATCTCAATTTCAAATAATTATTTTCCTTACCATCTTTCACAAGAATCAACATGCATATCAAGGATAAAATACTACAAATCCAAGAAATACAAAAACAATATTAACAAAACAGGAATCAAAATACCAATGAATACAAGCAGGTCAAGAAACAGACTTCTCGTACACATTAATATTTGAAATAGTGCATTGCGGTACCTAAATCCAATGATCTACACTCCAAGACTAGGGATACACCTAATAAGTGAAACCCCAATATCATATACGTACATATAACCAATTAATCTATGCTCTAGTATAAGAGGAACACCCTATAAATTGAACCCCCACAATGGATGATGGCCTCAAGCTAAACCTCCCACCCAGTACCAAAGGTAACCCATGTTCTAATTTCCAAAATCATTTCAAAATTTTAGAAATCATTTCAAATCCATTCCACAAAACTATTTTCAATGCTTTGAAAATACCCTTTTTCTTTCCATTTATCAACAATCTGGGGAAAACCGTTTTTCTTCAAAAAATCTTTTTAGTACACACATATAGATCATGTCAATTCCTTGTATAAATAAATTTATAAATCAGGAACAACAAGGTTCATCAACATATGGTAGATATGGAACCACCTACCTTGAAACTCAAGTCGCACAGACCTGCAATGGGATCCACCAACAATGAAAACCCAAAGATATATATGATGTCCTTTGAATCCAAAACCACATGTCTTAGGATCGATTAAATTGATAAAAAGGGTTAGAAGAGAAGAGGAAACACCATATACCTAAAGAATGAATGCCCATCTCACCATAAACAAAAAAGGAATGGCCTTCGGAATGAGATGGAACAATATGTAAAGACCCGCAAATTTCAAGGAAATTTTTTTCTTAATTTTCTTTGGAATTTTACAAGAGCGCAGCTTCAGACGACACCTGATTCCGAGGCCCGGTGTGCCCGGAATCAATTTCCGAAGTTTGGCTCGGGTACGTTCAGTGAACGGACGAGCGGGTTTTTCTATCTTTTGAACCGGTGCCCGGAATCGAATTCTGAGGGCACCGATGAAATCGCAGCGCCGGTATTTGCTTAGAAACGCCTCTTCCGGAGTTGCGTTTGCTCAGACGTGGTTTTTAAATTTTGCGGCTTTAAGTCAGAAATAAAATAAAGTTTGTGCGACAACTTTATTTTATTTCACTTAAACTGCTTGGAAGCCACTTAAAGTCACTTAAAGACGGCTTGAACTGAGTTGAACTGGATAGGATGCTATCCAGAAATATCCTACCCCCTTGGTAGGATATTTGTGCGGTGGGACCCACACGAGCCCCGCCGTTTCTTTCGCTAAGTAACGCACCCGCGAAAACCCGTCAAAGTAACTGAAAAGTCAACCGACGCGTTTTCTTTAATTCTTAACAGACCATTTAATTGGGCGGTTTATTTCGTGAATTAAATGGACTGTTTCTTCGTGAATTAAATGGGTCGTTTCTTTCGTTGAATTAATTCAACGAATTGATGGATCGTTTCTTAATCGGTTTCGTGTGTTGGCATGTTTATAAAATAAGACCAACCTAAAAATCCTTGGAAAGGATTTGAAAGAATCTTCGTTCCTCCACCCTCTCCGCGAAGAACGCGAAGAACGCGAAGAACGCGAAGAACGCGAAGAACGCCGGCGACCGGAATTCGACGACGCACACCAAGATCTGCGACGTCGACGAGATCTACCCGCGACATTCTTCGGCGACGCCTCTTCTTCCGCGGCCGACCCTCGTTCGGCAACAAAGGTGAGAATTGGATCTTTTCTTCTCCCTTTTTTTAATTTCAATATCAACGGAATTAAACTAATTAAATCCGTTGATCTTGATCCGGAGATTGGCGACGCGACGCCGGATACCGCGACGAAGCGACGATCTCCTTCCTCCGCGACGAGCGATTCCGCGACGACCCCTCGTCCGACGACGACGACAAGGTAAGGGTTGATTGGAATATTTTTTCCTTTCCCGTGATTTTATTTCTTTAAAGGTAAAGAACTTGATCTTCGAACAATTTTAACATTTAAAAATTGTTATTGATCGTTTTCTTGTTCCTCCCGTGGATTATGACTAACGCGGAGGGTGCGGGTCTAACGAACAAGACCCGGCAACCCTCCGCCGATCTATTTTTGTTGTGCGGATATGGCGGACGACGACGAACCGCGTGGAAAGGGCAATTTGTTGTTTCCGCAGTGAAGATCGTCCCCCGGGAGGAGCATCGGCGCAGACGGGAAAGAAATCGGGCCACCGGAGCATCTCCGGCGGCCCGCGGAAGGCGGCGGCGGCGCGGGTCGCCGGCGCGGCGGCGCCGGCGACCGGAGGCGGCGGCGGCCGGCGCGCCGCCGTGGAGGAAGCCCGCCGCGGCTGAAGCCGCGGCGGCAACGGCGGCCGGTTCCGCGGCCGCGCGGAACCGGGACGGACGCGGCGGCCCGGCCGCGTCCGCGTGACAGGCGGCCCCCCGCGCGGGCCGCGTCTCCTTCAAAGCCGCGGGTCAACCCCGCGGCGGCGGCTCTTCGGCCGCGCGGCCGAAGACCGAGCCGGCCGGTCCGGTCGGCCGGGCCGCGCCCAGGCCGGACCGGACCCGGCCGAGCCGGTTCGGGCCGGGTCGGGCCGACCCGGTTCGGGCCGACCCGGTTCGGCCGACCCCAGGGGGGTTCGGGCCGGGTCGCCCCGGGCCCAGTACCCCCGTTTCGGGCCCTCTACGGTCTTTCGCCCATATCTTGGGCCTGGGACCTCCGATTGATGAACCGTCAGCGGCTACGCGATCCTTGGATCGAGACGGTCGTTTCGGTATATTATACTCAAGGTTTCGGAAGACTTTGGGTTCGGCCGGGTTGGTTCGTACACGAAACCAACCGGGCCCTCGGAGCGGAAACGCTCATAACTTGAGCTACGGACGTCCGATCGACGTACCGTCAGCTGTGGTAGTTTCCTCTAAGTGAGACGGAACTTTTGGCACACTCCGCCCGAGGATCGGATACAGGCGGAGTACAGTCGGGTTGGTTTTGCCCTAAAAACTAACCGGGCCCCTGGGACGAAAATGCCAATAACTCTCAGACCGGGCGTCCGATTGACGCGCCGTCTGTCGCGTTGAGATCCTGTTGTCGATACGGAACTTTTGGATACATCAACTTCGGACTACGTGTCAGTTGATGTATCAGCCCCTCGGCTCGTGGAGCGGACCCTCCTAAACGAGCTCGCTACGTGCGGGAACCCTAGCGCTGGCTGTGACCTCGACGACAGAGCAGAGATCCTCCGTGGACTGCGACGACGGCAGGGCAGAGATCCTCCGTGGACTGCGACGACGGCAGGGCAGAGATCCTCCGTGGACTGCGACGACGGCAGAGCAGAGATCCTCCGTGGACTGCGACGACGGCAGAGCAGAGATCCTTCGTGGACTGCGACGACGACTGTGCAGGGACCTCAGTGGACTGCGTCGACTACTGCACTCAGCGATCCTACGCGGATCAGTGCCCGATCCTGTGTGGGTCCTACTACCGGTTCTGTGTGAGCCACTGCCTACAGGTTCTGTGTGAGCCCGATCCTGTGTGGGTCTTCTGCGGGGGTTAGTACCTATCGATCCTTCGTGGGTCCGACGACTTAGATGGATCAGTGATCATCTTTGACGTCATCTGAAAAAGTATACCTGGTTGAGCTGAATCTTATGTTACTCTCCTTTGTGGATTGTGTTGAACTATCCTATGTGGATTTACTATTTACTCTCCTTTGTGGATTGTGTTGAACTATCCTTTGTGGATTTACTGTTTACTCTCCTTGTGGATTTGAGTCTTGCTTTCCTTTGTGGATTGAGTTGTTCTTGAGCTCGTGAGCAGAGCTAGAATTGGGGACTTAGGTATATGTATGGGCATATACCTAAGTCGAGTCAGATGTTATTTCGTGATTGCATCTTTCTTTTGTGCCATATCCTTTGTGGATTTCGGGAGACCTTCGGGGGTCTCGGGGTCCTTACTGAGTAGCTTGTACTCACCCCTGCACGGGCTATGCCCGCACCTTGTTGTGTTGGTTGCAGACGACGGACAGCGCTGATCACGGTTGGGGCGTGGAGCAGGACGGTACCTGGAGGTGGACCACTGGGCGGGACGTGCTCGGAGCGGACGTGGGACCCGAGGAGCCTGGAGGCTATCTGTACCCACCCTTCAGGTGGGATTGCTAGTGGACGACACGAGGCCGCCGTCTTTTCTTCAGTTGCTGTACTTTACTTTTCAGTTGTACTTTACAGTTGGGCTTGTATTTCCGGCCCCTTTTCTTTTCTGCACTTTACTTTCCGCTTGCTGACTCTGTGTGGTTGTTACTTATAAAGGCAATGCCTTCCCTGTTTACTGGGATTTTACGCCTTGGTGCTAGTCGCCAGCCCCTGGCCTATGGAAGGCGGGCTTGGGGTAGTCACGGCACGGGCCCCGAGGACGGGTCGTGACACAATAGATCTAGAAGAAGATGAGATAAAGCACAAACTTAGACCAGTGGATTTGATAATGCAACCTAAGGGTGCTACCGTGATCAAGGACAATGAAGAAGTGGAAAGATCACTTACCCAGACAAAGATGAAACACCAAATAGATTGATCTAGAAGGATTTGAGCCTCCCAAAAATTTCCTGATAATTTATTTGGGTTTAGAGAAAAAGAGTTTGGAGAAGGAACCGAAACAAAATAGCTACACATCTATTACAAAAACTGTATGTGGGCTGTTACATAGTGTGTAACTAGGTTACATGATGTGTAACTACCAAATTACCACATATTCCAGAAAACCCATTACCTTAGATTAAAATCTGTTATTTAAAACATTCATGATGTGAAACATCTCTTCACATTGTGTAAACTTTCACAACATGAACTCTTTTCACAACTTGCATCCAGCTACTCTTACACACTATGTGATCTAGTTACATGGCATGAAATCCTCCTAAAACCTACAAAAAATATGGTTAAATCTAAGAGTCCAACAAATCTATGACTTCACCATTATAGGTATCCTCCCAATTCCTTCTTGTCTCTATACAAACAACTATAAAATAGAAAACCATGATGAGGTTAAAGATGTACCTGATAGATCGATAATAGGATATTACTGATTATATTATGTAATGTGGGTTTGTTGGAAAGTTTGTAGTTACAATGAATTTTTCATTTCTCTTTAAGGGTCTTGATGGGTTGATAAACTTCGATAATGATCCATGAATGGTATTTACTTCTATACAGATAAGGGTATATATGGTCACACACAAAGTGTATTCATAAGATTGTCCATTTCATGTGAATTAGAGTTGAGGACATGGTTGGCCTCACGATGGTGGCCAGGTAATGTCCAAGTTTATATTATCATAAAGGAAATAAATAAATTCAATATTATTCATGTTTAGAATAATATAAATTGACTTTATTTAATTATCATATTCGTAAGTTATTTAGTAAATATGATGAGAAATATTTTTCAAACAAATATTAAATATTTAATAATAAAGGATTTGTTTAATATTTATAGGATAACCCAGTCAAATTAATGACTTATATTTTATTATTTAACACAATTTATGTGTTTCAAGCATGTGATAAAATATCCGTGACATTTGTAGCAAGTTTAATGTTCTGTTTTTATTATTTTTGGGAATTAAAAGAAGGGTTAACTTATTAAAGGGCATAAGTTCAAATTTAATAAGTTTAACCTAAGTATATAGTAATTTTAAAGGCCCAAAATGTGGTAAAAAGTGTTTGAATGTTTTCTATCTCTTCCCCCTCCCTCAATTCATAGAGAGAAAATGTTAAGGGAAGATCAAAGATTGATCGATCCAAGTTCAAGGATTTTTAGCTTGATCTCCCCTGATCTAGACAATGATGAATAGCCTCTGATTCTCTGTTCTAGCTCCTAGATTTCATAGTTTGATGATTGGTCAAGATTTTGGAACACTTATAGAAAATATAGAGGGTTATAGGATTGGTTCATTCAAGTGATGATCACCAATGATTGGAAAAATGTGTTTCGAATAAAAATCGGATGTGGTATGATCCTGATTTAATATTTTGTTCTTAATACTTCATAGTTAATTAAATTGAATATGACTAGTGGATGAATTCGGGTGAGGGTATAACAGATTTGATGTTTTTAGAAAATATACAAACCCAAATGTTTTAATATACCATATTTATCTCTTTCTATATTGCCCAAAGTTCCTTAAATTTGTATCAAAGTGAGAAATATATTTAATTAAGTCAAATTTAAATTTAAAATTTCATTTATTCAAGAAGAGGGTTTCTCCATGGTACCACTGCCGTAAACAACACAATGATCAGAGATAGAATACCGAGTAACGGTCATTTGAAGATCGAAAAAAAGTCTGTTCAAGCTTAAAAACAAGAACTAATATATATATATATATATATATAGTTGTTGTAGGTTTATTTTGTTGATTACTGATCACATAAAATTAGAATCTAAGTACAAAACCATACTTTTGTAGGATATGTCCAGCCATGTTTCAGTACTGGGTAAGTCTGAGTCAATGCAGACATAAATAAAATACCTTGATATATATAACAGATATATATATATATATATATTATGTAAGTAGTTGCTACATGGGGGGGGGGGGATCCCAAGATACACCAATTGGCCTCCATGTTATTTTTTATTTTATTATTTTTTTCTCTAGCCTATTTTAGTATTTTGGAAAGTTTAATTAAATAATAATAAAAGCCTTTTCAGGGTGACCATGGGGTGGGGGTTCCAATGCATGAAAAACAATTTAAAAAAAATATTATTATATTTATTAAAAATATATATCCACATGAGTATATATATATGTGTAAAAAATATAATGGCGAATGATTACATATATATATATAATATAATTCCACATGATTATATATTTATGTATAATATATATATGTGCTATGAACTTGGTCTATATATATAGGTGGATATATATACATATATATAGGAACCGAAGATTATTTTTCCTTGGCCATACTTTTTTTCCACAAGCTGCTTTTAGGGTTTTTGAAAAAATTTACCAAAAAAAAGGGTTAAGGCCCCATGCGTGGACTATTGAAAAAATATGGGAGGATATAGTGCCTAAAGGTACTATATATTTTTTTAAAGGGGTTAATTAATTACCCTAACTTTTTTAAGAGTGGAACCCCTTGAATGAGCTTCACCCCTACCAAACTTCATGGCACGTGACTTAGAACCCTGAACATGTTAGCTCGAACCTAAACCGATTGAGTCAGGTTCTACTTCACCCATATAGCCTTTCTAGGTATCTCCCTACAAACTGAAACCCCTCTGAGGGGGGGGGGGTTAGAAAATTCAATGGAGCCTTAATAATTATATAAAATTATAAAATTATTTTAAAAAATATTTGGAATTTAAATAAATAATTTATGGGACCATGGGATAAGTATTTGATGAATTAAAATTAAATTAAATTTATTTTAATTCATTAAAAATATTCTCAAGATGAATTCATCACAAATTTAATTAATATGCATGAGTTTAATGAATATCGACTGATAATGATTCTTATATTGGCCAATGAATGTCTAATATTTGTTAATTAATTAATTTAATTATTTCAATGCATGGTTTGTAATAGTTATTTAATAAATAAAGATCTACATATCATTTTTTGCATTATTATATGTACAAGGGTCTCCATTCCCAGATAAAAATTATTTATCTATATTATGCATTCTCTAGATCCCCTCACCAATGTCTGAGTATTTTTATATAATAATGAGGAAAAACAGTGACTTATTTCATGCCAAGATTTGGTGACGTATAGGATAAGAGATTGATGCATTTGTTGGGTGAGTGCTGTAACTCGAGTAACATGCTTAGTGTGTCAAAGAGTTACCCCTAGGTTCTAGGTTGATCCATTATTTTCTTAATGGACCAACCATTATTATCGATTCATGATCATGTCATTTAATTTTATTTACACATGGTTTATTATTTTATATATGTGTAGTTTTACATACGATCACATACAATGATAAGAAATCATGAATAGATAAAATGAACAAGTTAGGTAAATGTTTTTTTATTTATTAAATTGAAAATACATGAGTGCATTCATATAGAATAATAAAGTGTAAATTGTAATGAATTACATTCGTTAAAAATAATAAAAAAACTTTCAAATAAATATTATGTCATAATGCCCTCCATCAAATAATTTTGAACAAAAATGATTATACAAGGCACTCTTCATCCCTAGTTAAGGGTTCATCATACTATCTGTGAGTTATTATGAGAGTGGTGGGTTGAAATGAAATATGTTAACAACAAAGAAGTATCCATAACTAGATTGTTTCAATTTTAGAGGCATGTGTTGAGCAATACAAGGTTATCCTTTATAGGAGATGATACCCACTCAAAGGATCACTGATTTGTGAGTTAATGTATTTGGATAGCTAGAAGCCTACCTTGAGACTCTATGAGTAGTGGTGTATCCATATCTTGGACTATGAGGATAGATTTTAAGGACCCTTTCCACTAGAATACTCAAGCAATGGGGCATTCTGAATCTGGTGGTTGAGGGATAACATGATTCGATGAAACAGTGAGAAACATTTAAGATAATAAAATTTATAATGTATAATAACTAGTAATCAAGATAAAAGTACTAATATTCTTAATTATTATTTTGAAAATATGTCTATAATACCATAAATACACTGTGATAAATTTTAGATAAAGAACATGTCCTCTCTATCACGATTTTCTAATAGTTTTATAGGTTCTTTCCCAAAGTACTAGGATATAATTAATTATATATACTAGAGTCTTTACTAGCTGTTGAACCACATTAGTAAGTGAGGGTGAAAATAAAGCTTATAGGAGACACATTATTGATTAATTATACGTTTACATCATAATTCTATCTTCAATGTATAATGAGTTGTGGAAATAACACTAGACATGGATGGATTCACATGTTGTCTCATCATCGAGAATTTTTCAAGGAAAATTAATGCAAGAAATGAATGAGTATATTATACTAAAATTTTGTAATGTGAAAGATGTGTCATGATTTTTCAATACATATAATTATTATATATTTATCACCCAATTAATACATATTCATTTTATGATTATAAAATTAATTATAAATGGATAAAAATTATTCATAACCTTTTGGGTAAGGTTCTCCATGAAAATAAGAATAAAAATAAAGATTAATCTTTAGTTATTATGGTGAAAAAGTTGAAATACAATGCGAAAAGTCCAAAGAAAAGTGTGATGAAAAAGGAACCTTAACCACATCTTACAAAGAAAATAGGCAGATCACTCATACAAGAGGCTATTTGCTTCGTATGTCATGAGATAAACCTATGGAAGAAAACTTTCAATGAATTGAAGTAAAAGAAGCTAGAGGATTCCACTTGGTATATATTCATCATTATTTGTAATGTTCTATTGTACTTATTGGGTATTAATACTGAATGTGTGTAATGAATTTTTATCCAAATACAATAACAATTTATGTATATAAAAATTTACAAGAAGTATGGTGAATTATATAAGTGGTTGAGAAAGGGTGATTCCTAAGTCATCTATGAGAAGTACGGAAATTCTAATTTATAAGATTATTAGTTCTTGTTAAAATATTTTAAATTATTAAAAAAACATTTATCTCAAATATCCATTGGAAACATGGTGATATTATTCCATGTTTCAAATGAAAGTTTTTTTCTGGTGTTAAATACTCAACTAATAGTTCAATAATACTTGAATCTTTGACAATAACTGATGAATATAAAATATAAGAATTAGTTATACCTAGTTGTGGGAAGATAATTATTTTCCAATAAAAACTAAGTTGTTTTAAAGGATATAATCAATATGGTTTTAAACTATTTGGATCTAAATATATTAGGTATTATTGAAAAGTTTACTTATATAGTCTTGAAAAAATAAACCTTTAAAAATAATGGTAATCCACAAAACATTAATAATTAGTTCAACTAGAGACCGTGGACCATTATAAGGTAAATATTATGGTAAATATACTTAATAATATTCCTTTAATAGTTTTAAGTAATGTAAAAGTGATGTATGAAATATTCATGGTTAGAGGATATGAGTTTCTTTGGGCCTATGCGCCAAAAAAATATCTTAAACAAGGATTTATAGATCAATAAATATAGAGTGTATTGATTCCTAAACTCATAGTTCATTATACACATCAAAGTTATGACACAAGTAAGGAGGATTGATAATGATTCTTATATGAAAACATTGGTAAATAAAATTTAATGTGGAGTAATTTCTAAACTCACATTTCTCTATAAACATTAGATTCATGATATCAGTAAAAGGAGAATCAATGTTAAGATATATATGCATTGTAGAAACTTCCATTATTTTTCAATAAATTATTCTCAAATAAAATCATTATCCCATAACCATATTCCAAATATTATGAATAATGGATATAATATGAGTTATATTATTATATAAATCCATTATTTCATAATAACATGTGTTTAGATGCAGATAGTTTATTATGAATATAAAAAAATTCATCACAAAAAAGTACAATGTGAATATAAAGTAATTATCCTACTATTATCTAAGTATATTATACAAATCCCTTAGAAAATTTATAGTCAAGTTCTTGACTATATTTCTATAAAAGGGTGAAAATATCTATTTTAGATAGTGGGAGAAAGATTGAATTGGGTTTAGTCAATTTCATAGATACACAAATTTTTATAATAGGAACAAGTTACCCAAGAGTGCATGGAAAGTATTGTTTTAGATACATATAATGTGTAGGAAGAATAAAACCATAGTGGTGGTTTTATTTTCATCATGGATGATGATAAAATATTCATTGATAATAATGAATCCTACAAGTAAAAAATTTATGTAAATCAATTAATATTGAAAAGTTCATTTAAAATTTAATAAAGGATTATATTTATAAAATTACAGGTGATTAGTATTTTTAATGTTTCAAATATTGATACTATATTGGTATTTAAGAAAACTAATACATGGGTGACACAAGAGTGGTATCAATAAGGCTTGATTGGTTATACCACATAGTCATACTTAAATCCATTAGAATTTTATTTTTCATAGCAATATTATATGATAATTATATGGAGTGTTGGATGTCAAGACCTATAACCTTGTAGAGTGTCTATACGATGTAACTATAAAGGAATGGTGACAGCTAAGAATGCCAATAATGGGTGCAAGTTACTGAATTCCTGTTTTGGATTTATGTAAGAAACAATATCATAGAATATTCATTTGTAAAGGTTTTTTACATGTTCCTACATGATTTTAGTGCAACCATCATAATTTTCCAAGGGAAAACATGTTAATAACATATACCATTGAAATTATACTTAGTTAAGATTATAAGAAAATAATCTCTCCAGAGAGTGACATAAAGTAGAAAACTATGTTCTAGGGAATAATATCTACTGAGGTAGATCTAATGGGTTTATTAGGCCAAGTAAATGTACATATGATGATAAGGTATTTAAAAATATGAGTTGGAAGAATTTGAGAGAGAATTGTACCAAATGTCACATGGCATAAATCTCTCTAAGAATACATGAATGAGACATAGGTAGAGATTAATGTCATGAGTAGAATTCCATATTCTTATATGATGGAAAAAGGACATATTTCATGATATATACAATATATTATATTGAAAAAATATAATTTATGGTAGGTAATTATCATTTATATCCAGGAAAACAACATAAGAAGTAGTCAGCACTATCCAATTACACTTGAGAAAATACAATAGATATATACCTAGTGCATGAAGTGAAATGGACACTAGTTTTAAAGGGATTAAAAATAGTATTCATTTATATGAATATGATCTAATATCATAATTAGGCTAAAGAATAAGTAAGATAATCTCATCCAAGCTAGTGGTATCCATATTTATAAATATCGAGTGTGCTTTATCTTTTGATGCAGTTGAATAAGTAGTGTAATTTATGCAATAATTACTTCAAGTTCATGGAATTTAAGGTAGTAAATATAGTTTTATCATAATATAAATTATGATAATACTATTAATATTACTAGCCAATATATCAAGTTTATACAGAGGAAAAAAATAATTTACTTGGGGATATAATATTTGGAGATGTCTTACTCAAGGAGGTGACATCACAGATAGCAGAATAGCCACATAGTGGAGACATGGAATTCCCAATGAATGAAGCCATAAATTTGTAGAAGCATGATCTTATCATGTGAGTGTCAGAATTGATAGTTAGTAAGTTGATTCTAGTTCATGTGGGAGTGTTTTAATATTGGGTTTCCTAGACCCAACATAAATAGTACTTTTTGATTACCATATCATGTATATAGTGAGTTATGCATGATTGATTCATACCATAATAGTGTTGGTATTTCTTTGACCACTATTCAATGGTAATGTACATAGATTATTTTTCATATCAATAGGTTATATCTGTTATAAGATATATTAAGAAACTTGAGTTACTATAATATTAATCATAAATATATTTCCTATAGTCTAGATACATCCTACTAATTAGACATAGATGATGTATCACTATAAGGTGCTGGGGGCTCAAAAGTATTGAGACTTCTTCTCATAAATCTCACACTTGATGATATTTAGTAGAAGAGATATTGAGGAATGAACCACCAATAGGAACACTAAATGTTTTGGGTGTCATTGGTAGTTCCTAAATTTGAACATGTGTATTGGTATTTCAAGTTGAGATCATTATCATGGTGTATAATTTTATTATGTACTTTGATGTAATACAAAAACCATGGAATTTGTATCATGGAAAGGTAGTATGTGTTGGGTACATCATTAGTGGTATGACATTGATTGAATGATCAAGATATTTTTTTCACTTCTGAAAGAATGAGATGTCTTAGGCCTAGTAGACCAGGTTGATAGTACCATTAATAAATCCATGGACATGGTAATTTAAGGTAAGTATATATTGTAATATCAATGAATAATAAATAAATAAAGGATAATGACACGAAGTGTACATCGTTCTTTACAAGATATTGTGAGACAAATTGATTATATTACATAGTGTATGTTCATAGGAAAGGTTTTCATTGCTTTGAATTTTACTTGTGTCCTTAGGGGCCATTATGGGTTTCTATATTTTTCTTGTGGTCTATGAATGGTATTTACTACTATTTAGATAAGGTCCTAGAGGGTCACACACAAAGTGAATTTAGAATCCTTTCCAATTCTAGTGAATTGAAGTTTCAGACATGGTGGGACCTATGATGGTGCTCGGGTAATGTCCAAGTTTATACAATCAAAAATGAAATAAATAAATTAAATATTATTCGAGTTTAGGATAATATACATTTAATTTATTTACTTATAATATTCAAAAGTTATTCAGTGAATATAATGCAAAATATTTTTCAAATAAATATTAAATATTTAATATTAAAGGATTTATTTAATATTTATGGGAGAACTGAGTCAAGTCAATGAATCAAATTTTATAACATATCATAGTTTTTGTGTTACAAGCATTTGATAAAATATCCATGACCTTTTCAATATGATTTTTGTTCCTTTTATATCATTTTTGGGCATTAAATGAATGGTTAACTTATTAAAGGGTGTAAGTTCAATTATTAATAATTTTAATATAAGTATATAAGAATTTTGAAGACCCAAAATGTGGAAAAAAGTTTTTTCATGATTTATCTCTCTCCCCCTCTCTCAAGTACTAGATAGAGAAGGAAGAGGGAATATGAAATATATATCGATCAAAGTTCATGGATAATTATATTGATCTCCCATGATTGAGATGACACCGAAGAGCCTTTGATTCTTCATGTTAGAACCTAGATTTCATAGTTTGATTATCAATTAAGCTTCTAAAATGTGTGTGGATGATCTAGTGGGTTTTGATATCGATTACTTCAAGTGAAAATCAATGACGATGAGCGAAACATGTTTCTAATCAAAATCAGATGAGGTAAAATTCCAATTTAATTTTTCATTCTTAATACTTCATGCTTAATTAAATAACACTTGATCTGTGGATGAATCTAGGATGGGGTGTAATAGATTTTATAATTCAACACAAATTCAAATAAAAAATTATAATATATCATATTTCATTATTTTGATATAGCCTATAGTTCCTTTACACATTCCTTTTCTTACTTGGTGTCTATGACTAGATCTTTATTTCCCATTATGAGCAATGTTATTCCACTATATAGTATCTATACACTAATATGATATAATTATTTTTGGGTAATCTTTTCAAAAATTATCTACTCAACTCTTTTATTTTTGGTACTTGTTTTCAACTACGTACTTGATGTTGATTGGTATTATTAATCTTCATCAAAGTATGACAGATGAAATTCATCTTGAAAATATACACAAATATTTGTAATTTTCATCTTGTTTAATGATTCCTTGAGATGATGTGTACAATAAAATTGTTTTTTATTTGTCATATTACTCTGAATTTTCAATGAGTAATATATGCCTTTATGTCCCAATCCTCTGCACCAAAAATAGTTACCACCAAAATCACGCATGAAATATGGAACTCTATTTGTCTGTTGGTGTTTCTCTTGTTCCCTTTTCTGCCTATTGTCTTTGAACTAAAATATTAGGAATTCCCTATCATTCTACAAAAATAGAATCTAATTTGTGGTTCACCCCTTTGTGTCATCATTGTATCACCTATTATTCGTTAGGTTTTATGAATATTTTGAGTCATACCAAAATCACCCTTCAAATTTGGAGTGAGTTCTGGTGGTCTTAAATTAACCACCACTAATTTCTATTTATGATCAATCCCTATACTAACCTTGTAATTCAAACATGTATTTTTATTTTGTTGATAGTCCTTTTCCTATTCTTTTGTAATTCCATGATCCAATCTCAATTTTTATATCACCTATGTGATCTTCCCTTCCTATGTCATATAAAGAGTCAAAAGTATTTATTGTCCTTTTAATTTTCATCACAGGACTAAAACTTCCTATTCTAGATATTTGATGCATTTGACCCAATACTTCATAGTCTTAGTTAAAACATTGATAACCCATGTTTGTTCTTAAACTTTTAATTTTTACTCAATAACTTTTTCAAAATTTTCTAGATGTATAGTTTTGAGTTTCTAAAAATTTCCCTTTATCTTGGAATTCTCCTCTTCTTATTACTGCATATATATTTTTGTATCACAAATCACATTGTTTGATTTCTTCATTCTATCTCTCCAATTATATATTTTATCAAGTGTGGCCTCAAGCCTGACTTAGAGATCAAATCTTCCTTCAACTTTCGTCATCATCATTACTCTCTTACCCTATATAATAATTCCATATAACATCCACCATATAATTTTCTATATAGAATTTATAGCCTTTAATTTCTTCTACATCACTTTATTTTAAATAATATTTGTAAAATAATTTTCTTATTCTTAAATAAATTTAACTTAGTGATTCTTCTACCACTCACCTTTCTCAAGGGATTTTTTACGGGAATTTAATCATTCTCATCATCATCTTAAAATTTCTTGGGTCACTTTACTACAAGGTTCCTAAACTTTCCACATAAAAAACACACAAGTGGAAGTTTCCATTTAAAATTTACTTTTCCCCTTTTCTGATTTGAGTAAAGTAATGACATAACTTCATCCAATTATTCTTCTTTAAAAACATTCTCCAAGGTGATTGACTTTTTGGACTTGATTATAACCTCCTCAGACTTCCCATTTCTACAAAATCATTGTCATCATTTCTCATTTTATATGTAACTAGAGTACTATATAAAATATCTAACGTTAGCTCACATGGTTCTTTTTCCCTCAAGTTTAAATTCATTCAAATTGAAATAGGCTGTAAATCTTCTCAAAATGTGATTTATGGTCTTTACATCATCAAGTATTTCTTTGAGACCATGCCTTTACTCCAATATAATGTTCACTAAATCAATTAATTCATCAAAATACTCATTAGGGTGTATCCTCATCTCCTCATACTTTATCTATAGAAACTAAAATTTATATTCTCAAAATTTTTAATCACATTAAAATATATTTATAATATTTTCCCACATATAAATCAAGTATTTACATGACATAACCTTCATGTAGATTGTATTGGATAAGTCTCCCCAAAGAATTTATTCCTCTAGCATCAACATCCAATTCTCTTAGATCAACCTATAATAAAGCTCCACTATACATTATATCCAAAATTCTATGCATAAAAACTATAAAAAAATCCATACCTAATTATTATAGGTTGTTTATCATCTAATTCTTCCATAGTTGAAATTTTTTTCCCATCAAATATTCGAATCCCATTATTATTAACAAATTAAATTAATTCCACTAAGAGAGAATCACTAACTTTAACCTTTGAATATGATACCAATTATTGACCCCACAAGGTTAAATAAAATGAGGGGTTGGGGGGTGAATTAGGGTATGGAAGACCAGAATACATACCCCTTTTGAATCCGGTTTCATCATAAAAAAAACTCACTTCTCTCTTTTTCTCATAGTAATGTATGATCATAAATGAAAACATGTATGAGACACAAAAATTTTACATGGTTAACCCTTGACTAGGATAGTATAAGGAGGAAAAATGGAAATTTTCCAATGTACCGAATCAAATATAGCATAATGTTATTACAATATTCAGAGCAGACTCACTATCCCCCTAGTATACAACTATTCACATGTTGAAAGCTCATTTCTCTATCTATTGAAGTGAACACACTGCTCTTATAAAAGATTATTTTGATGATATGAATGATATAATATTTGATTAAAACATAGATGATTGTTCCATGAAGCTCTTTTTTTACCTAAAACATGAAATAAACTTTATATTATTGTGTTTTTTATAGAAACACTTTTCATGAACTTTTATTATTCCATAAAAAACCGCTTTAATCCTCATGTGAAATATCTGTGAAATGCATAGTGTGAGGGATTCATGAAATCCCATTGATTCTTAGATAGATAATTCCTTGCCAAAAATATTACATTGTGAAAAAAATATTCTGTAGGATCGAAATAATGTTGTAGATGCTCAATTTACAAGAGGGGGGGGGGGTGAATTGTAAACATTAAAAATTCCTTTGAAACCTTTAAAGTTGGTTATGAATAACTGTGTTTTCATTAAGAAAAGGAAAGGGCTAAGTTTAACAAAATTAAACTTAAACAAATTCACAAAACCTCTAATACCAAATGGAAACTTGGAAAGAGATTCTGAATGTGGGTTCCAGAAATATGGTTCCGAAAATTGAAACTTAACAAAAGATTACAATATGAGATTCTACCTTAAAGAGTATAGAATCTAAATGAAATAGAGTACAAGTAAGGAAGTATAATAAAGTTATACTTTCCTTATAATACAAAATGCAGCGGAAATAAACAAGTAGTAAAACTACAAGTAACAAGATATAAGTCTTTTAACCCAAAGAGAAGGGTATCCAACAACCTTGGATAAAGGTCCCTTGATTTATACTTTCAAGCAAGTCTGTCTTACCCACACCAGGGTAAGCCCTCAATACGAAGATCGGAGTGTCTCTGTCTTGCTATCCCCGTAAGCCCTCAACTTCAAGGTAGTTGGCAACCTCTGTCTTCCTCAGCAAGGAAGCCCTCAAACTTCAAGGTAGTCGGCACCTCTATCTTCCTATCCCTGGAAGTCCTCGAATGTAATCACCAACATTCGGAGTCGCACGAAGCTTTGAGAGTTAATAAGAGCCTCTCTCTCTAGAAATCACTTCAAGCATGTAATCACATGAGTCAAAGATCAGTCAGCCTTTCAGCACACCAGCAGCAGCACTGAGCTCTTTCAAATGAGCTCCTATTTATACGTAAGGTCGTCCTCCTTTCCAACGGTCATATTTTCCTTAAAAATCGGATGGACCTGTACACGTGTAACTTAATCAACGGTTAGTTCATAACAGAATACACGACATCGTTTTATAACAAAACAAGTGTAACAGAATATATGACACCGTTTTAAATCATAACTAAAAAGATTCAGAGTGAAGGTTTGGAGTTAAAGTTTGGAGTGTAAGGAAAAAAATAATGAGTAGAAAAAATATAAAGGCATAAGCAAAATGAAAGTTTGGAGTGAAAATTCAGAGTCTGAATAAATTCTGAGTGTATAAAACAAAGATGATCAGATTCTGTTTAATAGATGAATTCAGAATGAGAATTCAGAATGAGAATTCGTTATGAGAGTTCGTCATCAGAATTCGTAATGAGGATTCCTCATCATAATTCGTAATGGGATTTCATCTTAATAATTCGTAATGAGAATTCGTATCCAAAATTCGGAATAAGAATTCATCATCAGAATTCGTAATGAGAATTAGTCATCATAAATCTTAATAAAAATTCATTATCAGAATTCATAATGAGAATTCGTCATTAGAATTCGTAATGAGAATTCAATGATGAACTTCATAAGGATTCGTATCCTGAATCTGGAATAGAACTTAGTCAGTGTTCGTATCCGGAATTCGGAATGATACTTTATTACAGTTCTCATCTGGAATTTGGAGTAAAACTTCCTTACAGTTCTTGTCCAGAATTCGGATCCTAAAAATAGAATACCTCATATCAAAGTTTGAAACAATTCCGAGAATATAGAACTGAATCCGAGTCTTATATTTAAGAAAGATATGGATGAAAATATGATAAGGGTAATTTTTCTTACAAAAGCAATTTTCCTTATAAAAGCGATTTTCTTTATAAAAGCAATTTTCCTAATAAAAGAAATTTTTCTTAAAGATAAGGTGTTTGTGATTTTCAAAACAAGAAGGAATGTAAAAGTCATAAGGAAAACCTTATTGACTCAACAATCTCCCCCTTTTTGGAAAGCACAAAAATCCTTGAAAAAGAAATTCTAAGAGGAAAGAAAAACATTAAGGCTTATCTCCCTTTTCTTTAAGAATATTGACGAATACGACTAACTCCCCCTTAGGCTTTGAAACTCTAAGGATCGTATTTTAGATTTCCAGAGTGACACTTCATTTTGAATAAGAAAGTCTTCTTTAAAAAAAACTCCCCCTTAGATAAACTCTTATTAGAGTTTGTTTTCTTTCTCACCCTTTGTTAGGATTCTTTTTCCCTTTCATTAGAGATCTTTTCCTTCTCCCCATTTGTGATTTTCAAAAAGAATACAGGGGAATGGAAAATATAATAAAGTACCTGAAAGATTAGTAGTAACAACAAAAAGAAATGAGCAAGCACAAATTTTTCATTAAGATTGAAAATTTCAACAACAAAAGAGTTAAGGTACAACAAAAGAACAGATCTGTCTATTTGGGATCTTTTTCCTTTGCCATGAGACCCTTTAGAATAGTCTTTATCTTTTTTAAGTCTTTATGATATTCTTCAGCTTGCTTCTCTAAGACCACTATTCTTGCAGATTGAGCTTCAATATTTTCTTCCTGGGCTTGAAGCTTTTCTTCCTGAGATTTGATCTTTTCTTCATGAGCCTTCAATTTCTCTTGAAACTCAATCTGATGATCTCTTTAAAACTTCCAATTTTGAGAGACAGAATTTAGCTTCCCATTCAGATCTCTGACTTCTTGAATCCAGAAGTTCTTTTCATCTGTCAGCTTATCTTCAAAGGAAGAAGTCAGCTCATTTATCTTCCTGTCCTTAGTCTCAAAATCATTTTTTACATTGTCTTGAAATTCATCAAATAGCCTCATCTCTTCTACAGTTTTCTTCGACCAGTTTGTCATCCTCTTGCAAGATTTTCTATGATCTTCGTAGCCAACAAAAAAGGTTTTGAACTGAGCCTCAATCTCAACACACTTGTCCATAACCATAGATATGGAGTCTGTTCTCTGATTCAAAGCATGTTGGAGCATCTGGAATCTTGAATCAATACTTGAGAAGGTCGGAATGGTTCCCACAAACTTTTTCAAAGACTGAACAATAAAGTCATGCCCCAATGAAGATGACTCCGAATCCGAAACTTTTCTTGGAGAATTTTCTTCTTCAACAAGGTCAAGATTTCTCTTTGAAGAAATACCAACTTCTTTTCTCTTCACCACTACTGAACTTGGAGTATCAGCAAAAATTTGCTTTCCCTTGTCTTTTTTCGGAATAGAATCCTGTTCCGGAGTTTTCTTTTCACTATCAGAGACTTGGACAACATTATCTTCCTCATCAGCAACTTCCTGAACACCAACCTCTACATTTTCCATCTAAGAAATATCATGTAAAAGTTGTTCTTCTTCTCCATGATAAGCTACTTCTTCTTCTCCTTTCTCTTCTTCCATTGCTGGAGTAACTAGCTTCGAAGATTCAGCTTCTGATGTTCGGAGCGATAAGTGTTCCGAAGGTGTCCCCTTATAATCATCTACTTGTTTCAACACATCTTCGGTTTCACCACTTCCTTCAGCAAAAACTTCTTCTTCTTCCACTTGCTCAACTTGCTCACCTTGTTCAACTGGCTTAGCCACTGCCTCTTCCGGAGCAGCAAACTCTCTTCCTGGAGTCTCAGGTAGAGATTCCAATGAAAAGGATCTCAGAACAGGAATGTTCACAGAAACCATCTCATTGAATTTTAACAAATCTTGAGCTACCTCAGCCTCATACATCTTCTTCTTGATCTTCTTTTCTTTTGCTAGTTTTTCTAGCTCATCGGCAGTTCTTTCCTTCAAGGCTTTAGCCTCCGCAGGGTCCAAGCCAAACTGAGGCTCCCCTTGCACTCTCTTTTCTTTCATCTCCCTCCATTTAGCAACAACCTCATCTGGGTAGGATTTCTTCTTCTTTGGTTTTGGAGGTGCGGAATGAACTTCATTAGACTTGGGATCCTCGGCTTCTACTTCCACTTCCTTCAGCTTTCTCTTCCTTACCGGCTTAGAGGATTCTGGATCAGCAGCTTTCGGAACTGATTCTTTTTGAGCAGGTAGATCAATAAACTGTCCAGACTCCTTGTCAAAGGCTACATCCATTCTTTTGAGTGTACCATCACTCACCAGCATAATCTTGCAAACTATTGGCTTAGATTTGTATGCCTCCTTGAAAGACTCAAGGCACCGAACTATCAACTTGGAGAGGATTGCTTGATACATAATAATCTGAGCTCTCAGATTTACTTTCTTTAAATTCTCAAGAGTGATAAGAATGTGCTTCATTAAATTAAACTTCCTCATATTTATCAGAAAATCTAGGATGTAGATCTCACTCTTCTTCAAGCTATCTTTGTCACCTTTCCTCGGTACCATAAGACCCTGTACCCATAACTCCAGAATCCGGAAATTTGTAGATAAACTAGCAATCTTCAGAGCTTTGTCATCAGTCAGTCCGAAAGTTTCTAAGGATTTTTCCTTGTCGAAGCTACCTTTAGAATCCGACAACACACGAGAAATAAACTCAGCTTCACCTTCATTCTTTAGCCCTACCAAGCTGGCTGCCTTGGCATATGAAAGCTTATAAGTCTTACCATAAGACTTAAAAGACAATTTCTCCTTTCCATCTTCCTTTAGAAAAGAAACAGTCTCATAGAACTCTACAAGAAAATATGAATATACTTCATCTTGGTTCCCGGGTTTTGACACCGCAACATCTTCCCAACCATTAAGATTGATATTCTTAGAAATAAGAGAATCGTACTTGTTGAAGAAATCCGGATGAACCATCCTCTCTCTATATATTAACCACTTCGAGATCGGCTTAGATGAAGACATGTCTTGAGAAGCTACTTCCACAGACATTCGGATTTGAAGACCTCTCAGAAGTTCGGAACTGAGAAAACTGAAGTTCGGAACGGCCTTAAAACAGAGAGGCAGAGCTTCGAGATGCTGGAGCTTGAAAACCGATGTGGGAAAATCATTTGGGGTCCCCTTTATATAGGCAACGAAAAAACGGTTCAACTTACACGGTTGATCGAACGGTTGTGATAAGTTAAGATCAGATCTGACGGTCAAAAACCAATTCTCTTGAATCCGATCTTTTGAGGTTTTTATTAAAACAAAGAATTAAGAAAACTATAATCCGAAAACAAAATATAAGAAAATGCCAGCAAGTAAAATATGATTACAAAAACTTGGGTAAGGAAATCATACTTTTCGGATTGGATTAGGAGGATTATTCGTAATTGGTAACTTTCTTATGAAAACCAAAACCAAAAAGAAACTTTATTAGGAAAAGACACAATTTGGAAAACTCGCTACGAAAAACAAACTCAGTAAGAAAAAAAAACTTAGTACGAAATTTTTATTACAAAATTTTGAAAACGAAAAACTTATTATGAAATATTCGGTACGAAAATCCCGTTATGAAAATGCCAGTACGAAATTTTTCATTCCGGATTTTTTCAATACGAACACTTCCATTTCAGAAGTATTCTGTACGAAAGTATCCATTCTGGAAAATTTTAGTTCCGAAAATGCCATTCTGGAATTTTAGTTCCGAAAAGTTTGAAAACAAATTTTGAAAAACTTTGTTAAACTAACAATCAAATGTACTCCCCCTATGAAAAGCAGTTTATTGCTGTAAGGAGACTTTTTCAACAGAAAGTTAATTAAGAAGGATTAACTTACAGTTATCATTCCTAACTTCTGTTTAATGTATTCAAATCTATCAGAAGGTAAAGATTTTGTGAAAATATCAGCAAGTTGATCTTGCGTTCCGATAAACTGAAGAATAATATCTCCTTTCAGTGTGTGATCCCTAAGAAAGTGATGCCTAATATCTATGTGTTTTTCACGGGAGTGATGTTTAGGGTTATTACTAAGGGAAATGGAACTTATGTTATCACACAAAATTTGAGTTTTAGTAAAACTCAAGCCATAGTCAGTGAGTGTATGTTGCATCCACAACACTTGAGCACAACAACTTCCAGCTGCTACGTATTCAGCTTCAGCGGTAGAGAGTGCTACAGAATTTGCTTCTTGCAGGACCAAGAAACTAATGAATCTCCTAAGAAATGACAAGTTCCAGATGTACTTTTTCTATCCATTATACATCCACCAAAGTCAGCATCAGAAAAGATTTTTAGGATAAAATCATTTCCAGAAGTATAAAATAATCCTAGATCCATGGTTCCCTTAAGGTAGCGAAAAATTCTTTTTACTGCCTCTAAGTGAGATTCCTTAGGATTGGATTGATATCTTGCACATAAGTATACTGAAAACATTAGGTCTGGTCGACTAGATGTTAAGTATAGTAGACTTCCTATCATACCTCTAAAAGATGTTTGATCAACTGGTTTCCCAGCTTCATCAAGATCTAAAGAGTTTGAGGTACCAATAGGAGTACTTATACTCTTAGTATTATCATAACCATACTTTTTAAGAAGATATTTAATATACTTATGTTGAGATATGTAGTTTCCTTCTGGTTTTTGAGAAATTTGAAAACCAAGGAAAAATGTTAACTCACCCATCATACTCATTTCAAACTCAGATTTCATTAGACTTGAAAAGAGTCGGTCAGAGATTGCTGAGTTGAACCAAATATGATGTCATCAACATAAATTTGAACAGTCAAAACATTTTTCTTATCCTTATTTATAAAAAGTGTTGGATCTGCATTTCCCTTAACATAGTTATTTTGAAGCAAAAATCCAGTGAGTCTATCATACCATGATCGTGGGGCTTGTTTAAGGCCATATAGAGCTTTGGTAAGTCTAAAAACATAATCAGGATGTTTTTTATCTTCAAAGCCAGGAGGTTGTTCAACAAAAACTTCCTCTTGAACATAACCATTAAGAAAAGAACATTTCACATCCATTTGGAAAAGTTTGAAATTAATTAATGATGCAAAGGAAAGTAGAATATGGATAGATTCAAGTCTAGCTACTAGAGCATAGGTTTCTTCACAGTCTATTCCCTCTGGTTGATTATATCCTTTAGCAACAAGTCTAGCTTTATTTCTTACTATGACTCCATTTTCATCACATTTATTTCTGAAAACCCATTTGACTCAAATAACAGAAGTTTCCTTAGGTCTTTCAACCAAGGTCCAGACTTTATTCCTTTCGAATTCATTTAGTTCATCTTGCATGGATTTAATCCAATCATCATCACCTAAAGCTTCATCAGTGCTTTTAGGTTCTAATTGGGAAAGAAATGCTAGATGTTCTACTTCATTTCTTAAGGAACTTCTAGTCCTTACAGGTTGATTTACATCACCAATGATACTATCACTAAGATGATTCTTAAGAAAAGCTTGATTTGGGTTTTGAAAAGCCTGTTCATCAACATAGGGTAGAAAATCTTCTGGGGTAAATGTTTCAGGAATATCTTCTTGAACATTATCTTTATCAGAAGGTTCTTCTATCAAAGGTTGATAATCAGTTTTTGAAAACACATCTGAGGATGTAGGCTGAGATGTTTAAAAAAAGGATCCGACTCATCAAATTTTACATGTACTGTTTCTTCAACAGTACAAGTGTTTTTATTAAAAACTCTATAATCCTTAGATGTTGTGGAATAACCTAAGAAAATTCCTTCATCAGATTTTGGTGCGAATTTATGTAAGTTATCTTTAGTATTCAAAATGAATACTTTGCAACCAAAAACCTTGAATTAGGATAGTCTTGGGTTTCTACCATTTCATAACTCATAAGGAGTTTTATTAAGAAAAGGTCTAATAAAAACTTGATTTATAGTATAACAAGCAGTACTTATAGCTTCAGCCCAGAAATGTATAGCTATAGAATATTCACTCAACATGGTTCTAGTTATTTCTTGAAGAATTTTATTTCTTCTTTCAACTACACCATTTTGTTGAGGAGTTCTAGGTGCTGAAAAATTGTGAGTAATACCTTTTTTACTACAAAAAGTTTCAAAATCAGAATTTTGAAATTCTCCACCATGATCACTATGAATAGTTTTCAATGGAAGGTTTTTCTAATTTTTAACATGAGCTCTAAAACTTTTGAAATAAGAAAAATCTTCATATTTCTTTGCTAGAAAATAAACCCAAGTAAATCTAGTGTAATCATCAACTAGAACAAACACATAGTATTTGCCTCTAATACTTCCAGTTTGTGTTGGACCAAAAAGATCCATGTGCACTAACTGTAATTCATCGGTTGTTGAGACTTCATCGATTGATTTAAAACTAGATTTATGTTGCTTGCCATATTGACAAGGATCACAAACTTTAGAAGAATCAAATCTATGCTCCGGTAGATCCTTAACTAGTTTCTTCTTAGAGAGTTTACATAGGTTCCTAAGGTTACAGTGACCTAGTCTTCTATGCCATAACCAGGAATGATCTTCCATTTCACTAAGGAAAGGTAAATCATGGCTTCTAAGATCTTCTAAGTTTAAGGTGTAAACATTCTCTTGCCTATTGTCTGAGAGAATAAATTATTACTTGGAATTGTGAACTAATCACTTATCATTCCTAAAATTCACAAGGTAACCTTCATCACATAATTGACTTATGCTAATGAGGTTGTGCTTAAGACCGTTAACAAAAAGAACATTTGAAATCAAAGTTTTACCAAGAAAAACAATATTACCAATACCAACAATCTCACCCTTAGCATTATCTCTGAAAGTTACTTTTCCTCCTTTCGTTTTGATGATCTTTTCAAAATAGCTTTTGTTACCAGTCATCTGCTGGGAACATCCACTATCCATGTACCATGTATTGTTGCTGATACTATCTTTATTTTCCTGAAATCAAGAAGAAAATTATACTTTCGGAATCCAAATTTGTTTGGATCCGAGATTTCTAGATAACAAAATTTTAGGTACCCACATTTTCTTAGAAAAGTAAGCTTTGTGAAATCCTAAAGATTGGGTTTTGTTTAAGGAACAATCCTTTGCCCAGTGACCACCACATTTATACTTGGTACAAAATGTGGCACTTTGAGGAACAAAATAATTGTTACTGAAAATTGGTTGTGCATGGGTATAACCAAATCCGGATTTATTTCTTAAAGGTCATATTTGGGAATACATTTTATCAAAATTTTCTTTCCCATGGGTAAAGTTTGATAAACACTTCTTTAAGGAAAAAATTTCGGACTTGAGTTTTACAACCAAGTTTTTATCCTCAAAATCATTAGTTTTATAACTAGATCTAGGCTCGAAAAAAATTTTCTTAGAAATTACCTTTTCTAATTATTTAGAAAGTTTTTTCTTCTCAGAACTTACTCCCTCAAGATTTTTTGAAATACTTTCAAAATCAGCATTTTTCTTATTAAGATCTTTAGAAAGATCTGATATCTCTTTTGTAAGAATAGAATTCCTAGAGTTTTCCTTATCAAGTTTTTTATTGAGTTTAGAATTCTCAATCTCAAGAAGTTCAGCAAACCTAGAGACTTCTTCATAAGTAGGTAAAGTAATTTCTTCATCAGAAGAAGATTCTTCATCAGAAGAGTCATAATACATAATATCATTAGAATTTAAAGAAACATTGGTCAATGATTCATCATTTCGTACCTTAGCCATAAAACAATGATTATCAATAGGTAATCTAGCTATAAGACCAAGATTCTTCTATCCTGAAGATTCATAATTAGAAGATTCATCTGAAGAGTCACCACCACTGGCACTCCAGATGTCATTAGCTTTCAGAACTTTCTTAGCTTTTTCTTTATAATACTTCTTTCTGTTCCTGTCTGAATTTCTTTCTTTCATTTCTTTCTTTTTGAGCATAGGGCAATCTGGTCTTATATGTCCAGTTCTATTGCATTCATAACAAGTAACTTCTCCATCTTTCTTATCTTTCCTTTCCTTTTTCTTATAATTGGATTGGAAATTTCTCTGGCCAGCTATCTTATTCATCCTTCGAGCAAGATTTGTTAAATCATTTTCAGAGATTTCACTCTCACTAGAATCTGATTGAACTATTATCTTCTTAGACTTGGATCTGGTTACTCTCTCAGGAGTCTTAGATTTCATATGATTTGATGTAGTTTTAAAAGCAACAGTACCATTTCCATTTTTCTTTTTGATATTGTCAGCATCTCTCTTCATTCTGGTTTCATGTTGGAGAAGAGTTCCAAATAACTCATCAAGAGAAATCTGAGTCACTTTCCTGTTCTCATCTATAGCTGTTCTTTTGGATTCCCACTCATTATGCATGATATCAATTATCTTATCCACAAGAGCTTCATCATCTAAACCTTTCTCTCCCATAGACTGTAGGCTGTTGACGATAGTCATAAATCTCTGTTGAACTTTACAAATTGGTTCTCCATAAGGAAATTTGAAGCCATGATATTCAGATCTAAGCATAGATCTCCTAGTCTCAATCACCTTAGAAGTTCCAAAGTGTGTAACCTCTAACTTCTTCCAGATACAGTTGGCTGCTTCACAAGAAGAAATTTGGCTGTATATATTTCTAGTCATTGAACAAAGTAAGGTATTACGTACATTATAGTTGAGTTGATAATCTTGCTTTTCCTGGTTAGTGAAAGTTCTAACTTCCTTGTCAGGAATTTTATAATCACCAGTAAGCATAAAAAAATTGTCTACTCCAGTATTGATAACTAAAGTCTTCATTCGATCTCTCCAGTACTCATAGTCATTACCATCAAAGATTAGTGGTCTTGTAGGATTTAGATTATCAATAGAACCAACATTAATTCCTACCATACTAAAAATAACCTTCGGCACACAAACTTGTTAGTAGAAAAGATTCATAATAACAAAGTTCGGTAATAGAAAAGTTCGGAATGGAAATGTTCGGAATGGGAAAGTTAGGAATGGGAAAGTTCAGAATGGGAAAGTGAGCAAGAAAAACTTATACGTGAGTACAAGTATTTCAGAGACCTGCTCTGATACCAATTGTAGGATCAAAATAATGTTGTAGATGCTCAATTTAAAAGAGGGGGGGGGGGTGAATTGTAAACTTTAAAAATTCCTTTGGAACCTTTAAAGTTGGTTATGAATAACGGTGTTTTCCTTAAGCAAAGGAAAGGGCTAAGTTTAAAAAAATCAAACTTAAGCAAATTCACAACACCTCTAATACCAAATGGAAACTTGGAAAGAGATTCCAAACGTGGGTTCCAGAAATATGGTTCCGGAAATATGGTTCCGGAAATTGAAACTTAACAAAAGATTACAATATGAGATTCTACCTTAAAGAGTATAGAATCTAAATGAAACAGAGTAAAAATAAGGAAGTATAAGAAAGTTATAATTTCCTTATAATAAAAAATTCAGCGGAAATAACCAAGTAGTAAAACTACAAGTAACAATATATAAGTCTTTTAACCCAAAGAGAAGGGTATCAAAAAACTTTGGATAAAGGTCCCTTGATTTATACTTTCAAGAAAGTCTGTCTTACCCACACCAGGGTAAGCCCTCGATACGAAGATCGGAGTGTCTCTATTTTGCTATCTTCGCAAGCCCTCAACTTCAAGGTAGTTGGCAACCTCTGTCTTCCTCAACAAGGAATCCCTCGAACTTCAAGGTAGTCAACACCTCTGTCTTCCTATCCCCGGAAGTCCTGGAATGTAATCACCAAAATTCGGAGTCACACGAAGCTTTGAGATTTAATAAGAGCCTCTCTCTCTAGAAATCACTTCAAGCATGTAATCACATGAGTCGAAGATCAGTCAGCCTTTCAACACACCAGCAGCAGCGCTGAGCTCTTTCAAATGAGCTCCTATTTATAGGTAAGGTCGACCTCCTTTCCAACGGTCATATTTTCCTTAAAAATAGGAGGGACCTGTACACGTGTAACTTAATCAACGGTTAGTTCATAACAGAATACAAGACATCATTTTATAACAAAACAAGTGTAACAGAATATATGACACCGTTTTAAATCTTAACTAAAAAGATTAATAGTGAAGGTTCGGAGTTAAAGTTCAGAGTGTAAGGAAAAAAATAAAGAGTAGACAAAATATAAAGGCATAAGAAAAATGAAAGTTCGGAGTGAAAATTCGGAGTTTGAATAAATTCAGAGTGTATAAAACAAAGATGATCAGATTCTGTTTAATAGATGAATTCAGAATGAGAATTCGGAATGAGAATTCGTCATGAGAGTTCGTCATCAGAATTCATAATGAGGATTCCTCATCAGAATTCGTAATGAGATTTCATCTTAATAATTCGTAACGAGAATTCGTATCCAAAATTCGGAATGAGAATTCATCATCAGAATTCATAATGAGAATTCATCATCATAAATCTTAATGAAAATTCATTATCAGAATTCGTAATGAGAATTCGTCATTAGAATTCGTAATGAGAATTCAATGTCGAACTTCATAAGGATTCATATCCTGAATCTGGAATAGAACTTAGTCAGAGTTCGTATCTGGAATTCGGAATGATACTTCATTACAGTTCTCATC
Source organism: Viscum album (assembly GCA_963277665.1). Lineage (NCBI taxonomy): Eukaryota > Viridiplantae > Streptophyta > Magnoliopsida > Santalales > Viscaceae > Viscum > Viscum album. The sequence continues at coordinate 1,845,489,530 of OY728120.1, forward strand.
TGGAATTCGGAGTAAAACTTCCTTACAGTTCTTGTCCATAATTCGGATCCTAAAAACAGAATACCTCATATCAAAGTTTCAAACAATTCCGAGAATATAGAACTGAATCCGAATCTTATATTTAAAAAAGATATGGATGAAAATATGATAAGGGTAATTTTTCTTACAAAAGTGTTTTTCCTTATAAAAGCGATTTTCCTTATAAAAGCAATTTTCCTTATAAAAGCAATTTTTCTTAAAGATAAGGTGTTTGTGATTTTCAAAACAAGAAGGAATGGAAAAGTCATAAGTAAAACCTTATTGACTCAACGTATTCTGTGTGAACTAACCCTCCTTTGTGAACCCCACTGATTCATGAACCAACCTCAATTCTAAACTCAAATCCTTTATGAACCACTTTTGGACTTATCAAAATTTATCCAGCGATGATATTCTGCTAAGTATTTTTTTCTATATCTAATTAAGTTATTAGGGGTCTTTATATTGGAAAATAAACATAAAAAACATACTAATAAGAATTACATTAAATCCCAGCATGATCAACCTCTTCGCATAATGTTCCTTCTATGCGGTTTAAAAAATACATAACATAATTTTCAGTGGCTTCCGAATCACCATATTTATATAATAAACAATGAGTAATATCTTATGACTTTATTTTTAGTTAGAAATTTTTTATGGAATCTCAGTTAATTTTCCAAATTTACTATCCTGCAAACTTCCCATATGGTTCACAAGCTCTTTTTGTAGGCACTTCATAACCACTATGTGGTTTGTGACAAGCTACAAAACTCCTTTTTGGTTTTATAAAACTTTTATACATTCCATGAACTTATTATAAAAAATAATCCATTTTCCATAAAATAAACTCTTAAATTTCAATCCAAAAAATTGGGGAAATTTTGGGAAATTCCACCACCTTAAAAAAATCTTCTTTAGAAACAAACCTATTTGATGTTTTTCTGCTAGATTTTTTAAAAAATAAAATCATCCCAAAAACCTAGAAACACTACTAAGAGGTATTTTTCCCAGAATCATATTTTAAGAAATTAATTTTAATGAAAATAAAGTATATATATTTTTCAAAAATATAATTTTTGGTTTTTTGTTTCAAATATATATTTTATCATATTTGAAATTTTTATTTAATTGTAATTATGATGAACCATATTTTTTATTCATTATTTTTTAATATAATTATTTAAGGATAAATTTCATTAATACTTCCAAGGATCTTTTGATGTTTAGTGTATTGTAAACTAAGTACATAACACCTGAAGTTTATAATGAAAATATAAAAATAAAATTTATTTAATCCTCTTTAAATAACCTTTTATTCTTCTATCCTAGGTCATCTCAATGCAAGTGATTTATTGGTGATATACATTAATAGAAAAGGGTGAGAATAAATCCTAGTAAGGGATAAATTGAGAAAATATAACATGATTGATTATTTTGGATAAAACATGAGGCATACAAATAGGGCATGATCATAAATACATGAGGTATAATATAAGAGCATGTTCACTAGTACATGAGGCATAAAATGGAAATGAATTTACAATATATACAAGATACATTCATAATAATATCATTAAGTTTCATAACCATGGATTTATAAAACATATTTCCAAGTTTTTCCAACAATGTATAATAAAAAATTACCTAATCATGATGAAATGTTATCATAAACATGTCATATCTAGAGATTAATTCTTTACACAATGAATTGGAGTGATATCAGGGCACACTCTTTATATATCAAACTTTATGAGTTTGACATAGATCATATAACCTAAGAATATTTTCACTATTTTAACAAATGTGTTGGTAATGTGGGTTTCATACATGTAATTTCCCAATCAATTAATTATAGTAATATATATATTAATTACATTGAATGAAATTAGAGTTGGGTATTCAAAAGATAAAAGCATTGCATGGAAAATCAAGGAATTGTTTTAGTAGCATAACATGTATACATACAAGTTTATGTAATGAGATTAATAATAGAGAAAGGAAGTATATAATTAATAGGGAATCATTTAGATCATAGAAGAATTAGTATTACCACATGGTGACATAATAAAATGAAAATAAAAAGGCCTATTATAAGAAAAACACTTGAAAGGGAGAGAGAGAGAGAACCCCTTACCTTAAGTATCACTTCCTAAACTTAGAGGAGCGATTCCTTTAAAGATTTAGATATTAAAAAAATAAAGTAATGAGAGAATAATATATGTAGGGATGAGATAATGATCTTGGGATAGAATTAAATGGGATAGATAAGTGGGTATTTATAGAAATGTGAGGTGAACTGTTTATTATTTTTTCAAATACAACCCTTTGAATTCTAGGTTTTGGAAAATAAATTTTCCATGGGCCACCCATGGTTTTTGATCATGGTTTGTTAAATAAAAAAGTTAGTTTTTAACATATTTTAGTTTGATAACTAAAAATATTTTATATTTATTTTTTAATGGGAAAATAAAATTTCCACCAAATAATGTTTTTAAAGACTTAATTTCCACTTTAGACTTTGGAATGTTTTTTATAGGTTTGGAAATTAATTTTAATTCCTTAAAATAAATTATATTAATATAATAACTTACTTTTTTGTAATTTAATTTCTTATTTTAATTATTAAATCATTATTAAATATTTGTGAAGTTATAAAATATACTAAAAACACAAAAATATACTTTTTTTATTCATTTAAAATTAATGTATTTTAGAAAATTCTAAAAATTTAACCCTAACCTAATTTCAGTGCAAAAATTTAAAATATAATGTTTATTTTATGAAAACAATTCCACTTCCAGAAATATAAGTATTTTAAATAAAATTTGTAAATTTCTTTATAAAATATTATTTTTAAAAGGAAAAACATTATTTATTCACTTTAAGGTTTTATCATCATCATCATTTTTATTTTTTATTATTCCTTTGAAGAGTACAAGACCTGCCGGCCACCCGGGCCTAAGGAGGCCTATAGTAATGCAGTCTGATGCACCCAATTTGTGTATACATTTCCATATATATAATTGAAGATAAAAGCATGTTTTCAGAAAATATCTGTGGTTTCATGAACATATTCTTTGATTTTGGTGAATCTGTTTACTTAAAAGATCTTTCTGGCTTAATACACGGATCAAGGGAGGTTTGTGAAATTTTTGTTACTAAACGGTGTGTACTTTCTATACACGCCGTGTACATCCAGACAAGGACACAGACCAAAGCAGGGAGTACATGCCCATGTATCCAGGTAGAGATGCATGCAGTGTGGGTCGGTGATACATGCCGTGTACCACTTTCTAGAAGCACTGGTTATGGAGAAAAGTCCACACGACCATGTGGTAGTTGATGACGACACGGCGTGTTTGAACTTTTACAGGCCGTGTCTACTATTCTAGAAGGGGATGGCGGCACTACACGCTGTGTATGGCGGCGCTACACGCCGTGTTCACTCAACTTGCAGGCGGCGCTGTGTGCAGAAGTCAAGAACGGCGTGCTCGACCACCTGCCAACGGAGAAAATGGCACCAATACGCGTTGACGAAAAGTACACGACGTGTACTTTCTACACACACCGTGTACTTTATTTTTCTATAAAATGAGGTCTTGCCCTACGGATTTAAAGGGGATAGAACCATTGGAGGAGAGAGAAGCTCTGCTACCACCATTCCCGAAACCACCGAGCTGCCGTCATTCCGCTATTCCGTCATTCCACCTTCCGATACTCTACCTGAACGCCTACACGATGAATCCGTCAGGTATCACGTGTGTCGTTTCTCTCCTAAATTCTATGTGTAACTAAATCCCTCGTGTTGGGGCTATGGATGATGGGATCATAATTTGTATATTGTTTTATATAGTTGTGTTTGAATCATTGTAATTTATCTTACTCTTCTTAAACCACTGTCTAATATAACTAAGAATTCTTAGCCGGACTAAGGGAAGGATTCTCAGCGATACAAAAGAAAAGTAACGGTGAAAAAATCCATGACCATTGGAAGGTTTTCACCGATTCAAGTAATGTACTGGACGTAATAAATAATTAAGGACATTGACTACCGGACCAAGGAGTCAACTGCTCTAATTCCAAACAAGAGGAACCGAAACAAGGAAATCTTGTAACAAAATGAAATCCTGAATGATTGAATTATTATGAACAAAAAAACCATTTAAACAATCTGTATAAGAACTCCTTATTCACCACAGCCCCGACACATCTTCTCTTTCCATTTCTAAAAACTTTTTTAATTTACCCGTTGTTTTATTTCAAACTGTATCCATTTTTCAAAGTAAATCAGTTTAGTTTTAATCAAAACCCAAAAATCAACCCAATCGTTTCTAAATTTTGCATACTTCACCTAATTAAGTGTTAACTTAATTAAATTCATGCACGCCATGGTTCCCTATGGATCAACCCCAAACTTATGCCATACTAAAGTTCTAAGAATGGGTAATTAATTTGGGACGCATATAACTTAAATCAACGACAATCATAGACCAAATTTTGGCGCCGTTGCCGGGGAACTACCGTTTGGTTTTAGTGAAAAGATTTAAATTGTGTTAATAATTGATTTAAGTGAAAATAAAAATAAAAAATTATCAAAAATCTCTTTTCTAATCCCATTTAAAATTTTCTTTTTTTTTATTTTTCTCTTCTACGCCTGGTTTTCGTTTTTGTGTTGTGTAGCGCTTCAAGTGTATGTTTTGACGCTTTACACGATCCAGAAGTGCCGAGTCTTATGAATTAGTTATGCTTGACCCAGAAATTGAACATACCTTGCTTCATCGTCGGCGTACACGGACAGAAACTCACAACCATCAACCACAACTCATGGAGAACAAGGAAGTGGGAGCACCAGCCGTAGATGCTGCGACTGAGCATCAGTACCAGGATTAGTAGCCTGCCGCTGCTGGTCTACCTGAGCAACCTCCTGGAGCCTTCATGGAATTCCTCCCAAGGGATTACCAACGGCCGCCGCAACAACTCTTCCCACGGCCATTTTTCCCCACAGGAGCAGTTTATGCAAGCTCCACCCCATCAACAACAACCTACAAGACGTACCCTTATGGAGTATGGACTTCCATCGATTCACGGAGCTGATACGGGCATCGTTCGTCCTCCGGTCCAGGCCCAGCACTTCGAGATCAAGCCTGCTATCATGCAGCTGATCCGGAACACCATCCAATTTGGAGGCCTGGCCAGTGAGGACCCGAACTCCCATCTCTCCAATTTTCTAGAGATCTGCGACACCTTTCGGTACCATGGCGTGTCCGAAGATGCCATCCGTCTTCACCTATTCCCCTTTTCTCTACGGGATAAGGCAAAAGACTGGATTAAGGGGTTGCCACAACGCTCTATCCTCACCTGGGAGGAGCTAGCCCAGGCGTTCCTGTCCAAATACTTCCCACCATCCAAGACGGTGACACTGCGAAATGAGATTCAATACTTCCAGCAGCACAACTCAGAGTCATTGTATGAGTCCTAGGAACACTTCAAGGAGATGTTACGAAAATGTCCCCATCACAGACTTACACTCTGGATGCAAGTCCAGACCTTCTATGGAGGACATACCGTGAATACCAAATCTGTGGTGAACGCTGCTGCTGGAGGTACAGTGATGCGGAAGTCCCCCGAAGAACTATTCGAACTACTGCAAGACATGTCAGCCAATAGCTTCCAGTGGCACTCCAAGTGGGGGACTCAAAAGTGAGGTATGCACAACATTGACGCTACCACTATGTTAGCTGCTCAGTTGGACGATGTGTCTAAGAAAATTGACGCATTGAACCTCAAAGGAGCATCTCATGTTCATGCGGTGCACCATCCAGCATGTGGCGATTGTGGTGTTAACCACATCATGGGATAATGCCCGGGATCGGCTGGAGGCCCCTCGACGAGCGTGGTGAGTTATGTTGCCCAAAATCGAGGGCCCAACCAGTACCAGCAGTACCAAAACCCGACATGGAGAGATCAACAGAACACAGGATGGGGCCAAAAACAGCCGAATCCTATGCCCCAACGACCGCCTAGCTACAACCAACCTCCATATCAGAACCAATTCCAGAGGCCGCAACAAACCCAGCAGGGTCCTTAGCAGCAACAAGGGTATCAAAACCCTCGTCCACAGCATCCATGACATCCACCTCCTCCACCGGCTCAACAACCACTTCAGCAGGAGAACACCTCAAGGTTAGATGATCTGATGACTAAATTAATATCTACTACTGAGACTCAGTTCCAGAATCAGGAAGCTTAGATTCAAGGCTTGGAGAATCATATTGGCCAGCTGGAAAATCAACTCTCAGGGAGGCATCCTAGTACACTACCGAGGAACACCGAAAATAATCCAAGGGAGGAGGCCAATGCTATCATGCTCTGGAGTGGAAAAGAGCTCCACCAGAACCAATCAGCACAGCAAGGTGCATCCACACCCACTATTGAAGAAAAAGGTACCAATATCGACCCCTCCTCATCCAATAGCCCACAGAAGGAGGATTTACAAAATAAAGAAAAGGAAGTAATCCAACCATTCAAGCCTGCCTTACCCTTTCTGGAAAGATTGAAGCAAAGGAAGCTGGACCACCAATTCAGCAAATTTATGGATGTTTTCAAGAAGCTACATATCAACATACCATTTGCGGAATCCCTGACACAAATTCCAACATACACCAAATTCATGTAGGAAATCCTCTCGAATAAGAGAAAGATGGAGGATTTGGGCGTTATTTCACTAATGAAGGAGTGCTCCGCAGTGGTTCAACATTCCATTCCTCCCAAACTCCAAGATCCAAGTAGTTTCACCATTCCTTGTACTATTGGATCTTGCGAATTTGGGAAGGACCTCTGCGATTTAAGGGCCAGCGTGAACCTCATGCCCCTCAGAGTTTTCAAGAAGCTGGGACTCCACGAGCTCAAGACTACATGCATCGCCCTTCAACTTGCTGATCGATCCATCAAGCACCCGAAGGGACTACTTGAGGACGTACTGGTCAAGGTGGGTAGGCTGATTCTCCCTGCTAATTTCATTATCCTCGACATGGGGGATGACCAAGAAGCACCTCTTATAACTGGAAGTCCTTTCTTGGCAACTGGGAAGGTACTAATCGATGTGCACCAAGGAGAGTTGATTTTCCGAGTAGGTGATGAAAGAGTTTCCTATAACATCCTCAAATCCATCAAAAGTGCTTCCTTTTCAGAGTATGAGGACTGTTATGCAATGTCCACCATGGATAATCATTTTAGCATCAAAGGGGATGAACTTGTATGTTCTTTTATTTCGAATAATTTAACTGGTCCAGATATTCTATTAGAAGAAGCTCCAGAAGACTTGCAATTCATAGAAGGCCAGGGGGGCCACTATTGGCAGCATGCAGTTGTTCCTGATAGTTTGTATCGGGACAAGGTGCAACCACTTGTGCCTTCAATTTTAAAGGCACGTGATCTCGAACTGAATCCTCTTCCATCTTCTCTCAAGTATGGGTATTTAGGACCCAATCAAACTTTGCCTGTTATACTTAATGCAGAACTATCACAGGAGCAGGAAGATGCACTTCTGCAGGTTCTCAAACAATGGAAGCATGCTATTGGGTGGAAAGTCGCTGATCTTAAGGGCATCAACCCTACCATTTGCACTAATAAGGTGCTACTTGAAGAGGGTGCCAAGAAATCTCGGCAACCACAACGACGCTTGAATCCTCCCATGAAGGAAGTTTTAAAGAAGGAGGTGATCAAGTTATTGGATGCAGGCATCATCTATCCCATCTCGGATAGTCCGTGGGTGAGTCCTCTCCAAGTGGTACCCAAAAAGGGGGGTATCACTGTGATTTCAAATGAAAATAACGAGCTCATCCCTACACGCACTATCACGGTCTGGAGAGTCTGTGTGGATTACTAGAATTTGAATGATGCAACAATAAAAGATCACTTCCCCTTTCCATTCATGGATCAAATTCTAGAGAGGCTAGCAGGGCACAAAATCTATTACTTCCTTGATGGTTTTTCCAGTTACAACAAAATCTCCATTGCTCTAGAGGATTAGGAAAAGAGAACTTTCACTTTCCCCTAAGACACATTTTCTTATTGAAGGATGTCTTTCGGCATGTGCAATGCCCCCGCCACCTTCCAGCACTGTATGCTGGACATCTTCCACGACATGGCGGAACGAATCCTGGAGGTATTCATGGATGATTTTTCCGTTTATGGAAAATCATTTACCATTTGTTTATGACACCTAGAGCTTGTTTTGGAAAGATGTGAGCACACTAACCTAGTCCTGAACTGGGAAAAGTGTCATTTTGTGGTGCAAAGTGGCATAGTCCTTAGCCACAGAATTTCAGTGAAGGGGATAGAGGTTGACACGGCGAAGATTGAGGTCATTTCACGACTACCAATACCGACTTCTGTCCGCGCCATCCACAGCTTTCTTGGGGCATTCCAGATTTTACAGGCGGTTTGTCCATGACTTCTCCAAAATAGCCCAACCCCTCACCAATCTTCTAACCATGGATTCCATATTTGAGGTCAATGACCATTGTGTAAGAACTTTTGAGCATCTAAAGTAGCGCCTTGTGGAAGCTCCAGTTATGATTTCTCCCAACTAGGAGGAACAATTTGAGGTGATGTGCGATGCAAGCGACTACACAGTGGGAGCAGTCTTGGGCCAGTGACTTGACCGGATTTTCTGACCTATCTATTATGCCAGCAGGACGCTCAACGAGGTACAAATTAACTACACCACCACAGAGAAGTAGATGCTCGCAATGGTTTTTTCATTTGACAGGTTTCGTTCTTACTTAGTGTTGTCTAAAGTTATTGTTTATACTAACCATGAATCACTAAAGTACCTACTCAACAAGAAAGACGCGAAGCCCCGATTGATCCGCTGGGTACTCCTCCTACAAGAATTTGATCTTGAGATTCGGGAAAAGAAAGGGAGTGAGAACTTCATTGCAGACCATCTCTCCCGCATCGATCTGCCTCACTTGGAGAAGGAGGAAGATCGGAAGATCAGGGAGGATTTTCCTGATGAGAACCTCTTTTCGATCTGTGAAACACCTCGACCATTGTATGCTGATATCACTAATTTTCTGGTTACCGGTGTCGTTCATCACGACCTCTCCTTCCATCAAAGGAAAAGATTTTTATGTGATGTGAAAAGGTACTTCTGTGAGGATCCTCAACTATTCCGATCCTGTGCAGATGGAGTGATCCGCCGTTGCATCCTAAAGAATGAAGTTCATGGTGTCCTGGAGTTCTGTCACGCCTCACCAGTAGGAGGACATCATGGCCTGGACTATACCATAGCTAAGATCCTGAAGTCTGGATTTTTCTGGCCCACCATGCATAGAGATGCCCGGGCCTTTGTTTCCTATTGCGATTGGTGCCAGAGGACATGTAATGTGGGACGTAGAGCCGAGATGCCTCAGCACCCCATCCCGGAGGTCGATATTTTCGACGTCTGGGGTATAGATCTCATGGGTCCTTTTCCCCCATCTTTTGGGAACACTTACATCCTGGTCTGCGTCGACTACATCTCCAAATGGGTGGAAGCTACTACTACAGCTCACGACACCACCAAGGTAGTCATAAATTTCTTAAAGAAAAATATCTTTAGCAGATTTGGAGTTCCTCGAGTACTGATCAGCGATAGAGGGACCCACTTCGACAACACACTGATGAGAGGAATACTATTGAAGTATGGAGTAAAGAATCAGATGGGGACACCATATCATCCTCAGTCCAGTGGACAGGTAGAGCTCTCCAATCGAGAGCTCAAGCAGATCCTGGAAAAAACAGTGAACACTTCACGGAAGGACCGGTCCAAGAAGTTAGATGATGTCTTATGGGCATATCATACTGCTTTCAAAACACCACTGGGAATGTCCCCGTTCCTCCTCGTCTATGGAAATCCCTGCCATTTGCCAGTAGAATTCGAACACAAAGCCTATTGGGCCGTCAAAGCCCTGAATTTAGATCTAAAGGCAGTTGACGAGAAACAGAAGTTCCAACTGTCGGAACTAGATGAGATCCGATTAGTGGCATACGAGAATGCCAAGTTGTACAAAGAGAATACAAGAGCCATTCATGACCGGATGATATCATGAAAATATTTCCAACCCGGTGATCAGGCAATTCTCTTTAATTCTCGTCTACGCTTATTTCTAGGGAAGTTAAAGTCATGCTGGTCGGGACCATTCCACGTTATCCACGTATTCCATCACGGAGCAGTAGAAATTTCTGGAGAAGCTGGTCAACCATTCAAGGTAAACGGGCAGCGCTTGAAAGCTTACTATCCTACAGATAACATGGTGGGAATGTTGTCCACCATACTCCTCCGGTAAGCAAGGTAAGTAGGTCGAGCCAACGACCTAAAACAGAGGAGCTTCCTGGGAGGAAACCCAGAGGTTACACGCCGTGTCCCACTTACATACATGGCGTGTACTTATCTTTTTAATTTGTAAACTTAATGGTATAAATCTACAGAATAACAAATAACTAACCAGAGATGATGCCGGTGCTGATGGCAAAGTCACTGGAGTTTATTCGAGCCGTCCTCGGTTCGAATCCTCCTGACCTACCTTCGTCACGGGGTTCCTCCTTTTAATTACACGACGTGTGTGGAATTTTTTCTATATATATATATAAATGTGTTTAATAAAACCCATGATGGAGATGGGCTGGTTAGCTAAAATCATAATCCAGTTTCAAAAGACCCAGGTTCGAACCCAGACAACCATCCCATTTCCATCATTTGTACTTTTAATAAAACCACACGATGTATACTCCGATATACGCCATGTGTGCCATGATTCTTCAAATATAAATGAAAACATTTTAAAAATAAGAGAGTACATGAGGGTGAAGTTGGCGGATTGACAACGTCTCGACACCAGGTTCACAAGACCCGGTTTCGAATCGCGCTAATCTCCCCGCTTCACCCCCATCCTTTCCTAAATAAAAACCACACGCTGTGCTTTTCATTATTTCCGTGTGTATAGGCCGTATAGAATAAATATATATATAAAATAAATATGAACAAAAGAACAACCTTTTCTCCAGTGGGTGAGGGCGTCCGTTCGAATCAGCTGATCACCGGTTCGAATCCCGCCCCAAGCACCGGACCAAAGGTTGTACTACTCTTTTTCTTATTTTAAAATACACGGCGTGTATTTCCCGATATATGTCGTGTATAGGCTTATGTATAATAGAATTTTTCAATATTTATATTTTTAATAATAGTTATTATATAGTTTACTATAATAATTATGTTTTATAATTCAAAAAAAAAAATACATGGCATGTACTTTACATACACACCGTGTACCTCGGCTATATAAGCCGTGGGCCACCCGGCTTGAGGCCATGTTTCACGGCCGCCCCATTCCTCCCTTCTTCCCGTTTCTTCTCCTGAACGCCATCCAAACCCCCATTTTTCCAAATCCATCAATTTGGGGCGTTTCAAGTTCTGATTCCTCTTACATTGTGATCCTCAATCCAGGTACACCATTCTACACCCTCTGTTTCACATTTTTAGACTCATTTAGGGTGTTTTTCGAATCGGCCGACCATTCGGCTTCCGGCAGTACACGACCACGGAATGAAGAACACACGCTGTGTACTTCTGAACACGACCTCAGAATGAATTTTCAGAAATTTGAATATACATGGTGTGTATGTTTGGTACACACCATGTATGTTTCATCGTGCTCACGTACACCTTTTCACACGGTCTCACACACCATTTTCATTTACACGACGTGTGTGTCTGGTACACGCCGTGTCCGTTTTTTATGTTGGCCCCTTCATGTGTGGCGCATAACACGACCTGTCACCCCATGTTCCAGAACATGGCATTTCTTTTCGGTACACGCCGTGTCATTTATATATGTGGTCGGCCCATGTCTCCCCCTCTGCACGACCATGTTCTTCGTATGTAGTCCACGCCGTGTCCAGAAACTATACAGCGTGTATTGTTTTCTCAGAACTGATAAAAACATGGCCATGTCATTTGTTACACGACCACCAGCACTTTGATGTGAACACGACATGTATGTGCGGTACACGCCATGCCCTATTACATTGTGACTTTCCACCCTCGGCGTGTCTTTCCAGGGAACACGAGATACTCTCCATTTCTGACTACATGCCGTGTACTATGTAGTACACGCCATGTACTTTTATTTTCCAGTTTTCTCACATTTTCTTTGTTTTATTTTCTTCTTTTGTTTTGTTTTATTTTTCTTTTTTCTTTATATTTCAGGATATGGAAGATCATGATCATTCGCACGGGAAGCGGCCAGCCTCCGCCACTGAGGGTGAGGAGTCTAGTTATCGTCGGATCCGACTCCGACCACCTACTCAGCCGGACCCCGACGGTTCGATATTTGAGCTCCCTCCATTGGCCATTCTGCCGCCACTCACTCCCTAAGATGAGGTGGGGCATCCTTATGCTGCACCAGCTGCCACTTCCGCTGTACCATCATCCTCAGAACCTGGTCCCTCTTAGAGCACCCCTTCCACCGAGCCACCTTCTTCTTCGGCGGATCCACCTCCAGAGCCAGATACTGTTGCTGCACCGACACCTAGGCCGGGACCTGCAGGTGCTCCCTATCCCTGCACGGTATTCCCAGTCACTGACCTCACATACGACAGGCTCCAACGCTTTTCTCGTCGGCCGATGCCATTGAGCGGCCGGTACCTTGACAACAGCATTCCGTAGCAGCTCGGTATTTGGGAGGAGTTGGAGGTACTTCTCGGGCACACCGCACTCCTCGAGATTTTCCAGGTCAGCACCCCTATGTTCCGAGATTTATTTTTAGAGTTTGCGGCCTCCTTTGAGTTCGATGGAGTGGATTACCGAGAGACGCCTGGCGATGCGGTACCCGTAGTTCGGTTCCAGCTAGGCGGCCAACGTTTTTCTCTGACGATGACAGAGTTTGGCCGAGGGTTCGGCTTCTACCCCCATCCTTTCCCCCCACACCGCGTTTCTGACTTGACCTAGCCTGAGCACTCTGAGATCATTGCCATGTGGTGGGAGATCGCTGGGCCTGACCACCGGTACTCCCCCACTTCTCAGAAGAGCACTCTTATAGCCGATCCCGTCCTTCGCTTCACCCACCGGTGCTTCAACGCCATACTCTTCCCCCGCCATGAGGATATGGGGGTCGTGACCGGCCGTGACATGGAGCTTCTTACCTGTGTCATCCGGCACGCCTACCTGAACCTCCCCTTTCTTGTCGCCTCCTATTTTCACTCCATGTTTACTGGCCGTCAGGGCAACCTGAACGGCGGGTTTTACACCACCCATCTTGCCCACCACTTGGGGGTATTCGAGCCCTCATTACCTCATGACTTGTTAGGTTCACCCCAGCGGATGGACTTCCTCATGCTCATTCGCATGGGATTGGTCCGGAAGCAGGGGGTGCCTACATCCTTGATCAGGCTCGAGCCCCGCCACCTGTTGACCCTGCCCCACCTGTTGACCCTGCACCTCCTTCCCCACCTCCTCCAGCTTCTCCACCTCACCCACCTCCTACTGACCCCACTTCTTCTAACCTTCCTTTTTCTATCCCATCTCCAATCCCACCTACCCCCACACCCTCGGTCGATCCGGCCATTTCCCTCTGCCTAGCCACGATGGAGCAGTAGTTGGCCCATATCATCGGCCGCCAGGACACCATTGCACGCCATTTGATTCATCTGGATGGCCGCCAGGACCAGATGGAGCATCTGTTGGTACATATTGCTCAACATCTTGGTGTTCCACTGCCTCAGCCACCAGCCCCTGCCTCCGTTCTTGGCCCTTCAGCTGCTGCTCCATCGCCGTCTCCTACGCCGGCCACCGATTCCGTTCCGATGACTATGGTGAGCTCTGCTGCTGCCACTTCTGCCAGGCCAGGGCCTGTTGCTGAGCTTCCGATCTTGAGTCTAGCACCTGCGGCTCCTACTTCTTCAGCTACCCTTCCCAATGCCGAGTCAGATCCTCACCCTTCCATGGATCCTACGCCGTCTCTCCCGACCAATTCTGTACCAGATGATGCTTCCCTTGAGGAGACACCATGATAGTGACATTTTCCTTTATCTTCTATATCTCTTCTATCATTTTATGTGCTGTGATGTTATGCATGATTGTAGTCTTCTTTTTTCTTGACAGTCACAGGTACGGGCATGGAGCGCTTTGGGCATCAATTTTTTAAGAGGGGAGTATTTTTCCATTTCTATTTTCTTTCTTTTTGGATTTACTTCTTCCAATACTTTCCCTCATTTTGTCCCCCATTTCTCCCTACTACATACCCTTTACCTTGGTGTTGCACTTGGTGGACCATGCGCAGTGTTAAGTGTGGGGGCGCATCTATATCTTTCACCTTAGTCTTTTCCCTTAAACTAACCTAGGAGACATCATTATTAGACTCTATATTTGTAAATGTAAATCAATTTTTTGTTTTTCAATCTTATAAATTCTAGAGTTATCAGTAGGAACCTTTGTAAAGGTTACATGCTTTTTCATTTTTTTTAAGTATTTTAAAATTATTGCTGATATAGTTTTAATTACAACCTTTCATCCTTGATTAAATTACATTAATTAGGCTAATCATTTATATGCATGTCATGACCTGATTGTCCCTTTATTATTTTCCACTCCTGAGATGTATTCTAAACCCCTTTTCGTATTTATTTTCTAATACCCTCTTTCTTGAGAGATTCTTAGGATATGCATCACTACCAGAATTTGGAAGTTTTTCTTTTCGAAACATAAAGAAATTTTTGAATTACTTTAACATGAATGAGGCATTAGATTGTTTCAACCCCTTTATCTTAAGACCTCCCCTACATTTAATCCTCGTTAAGCCCATTAAATCCATGAACAACCATTATAGGAAGCCACATTACAAGCCTATTTCCCTTCCTAAACAAATTTTTTAAACTTTGCATGATTATTCATTTAAGCTGTAAAGATAGAGTTGGTAAGACATGGCATATATTTGTGTACAACCATGAAATAAAGTGTGGGGGAGTGCCTCTTGATTTTTTGGGGCAGAATGGGTTCCAAACATGTACTCATTGTATTCATAAGGGATACCCTTGTGTTTCGTTGTAATTAAAAAAACAACAACAAACAACAAGGGGACCTTATACTTATTCACCCATAAACCCTACTTATCTAAGGGAGTTGGTAACGATTACAAAAGCATTTGACTAAGCTTTTGAAGGATGTATTTTCAATGAGATTTACTTTGAATATCATGAAATTTTTTTTAAAGGAATTATCCATCCTTTATCAAGCCTCAGAATTTATTTTCACATCTGAACCTACCAACCCTTAGCCACAAAAACATCTAAACCTTATTGAAAAATCCCTCATGATTTTTGATAATTCAATTTTTCTGAAGTGGAGAACAATATATCTTGCAAAACTATGGATATAATGTATATTCATTTGATTGAGCATAACTTCTATTAAAAACATCTTGAGTGTGGAGTGTGATTTTAACTGGTAAGGTAAATCATCAAGTGACATGATTATTTTTGAAAGGTTAAACAATGTGTTGAAAGAGGATGAGAGTAGTTAATTACATTATATATGAGGAATGATTTTAATATCTTATGAATTGAATTTGTTAGTGCCTTTTAGAATTTTTCCTCAGTAACTTTATCAGTTATATGTTTGATTAACTAAATGCCTTCCTTTTCAAAGTATAGGCTCTCTTAATTAGATGTTGGGATTTTGCTTGAGGGAAAGCAAAAGACTAAGTGTGGGGGAATTTGATGAACCCAATTTGTGTATACATTTCCATATATATAATTGAAGATAAAAGCATGTTTTCAGAAAATATCTGTGGTTTCATGAACAAATTCTTTGATTTTGGTGAATCTGTTTACTTACAGGAGCTTTCTAGCTTAATACACAGATCAAGGGAAGTTTGTGAAATTTTTGTAACTACACGCTGTGTACTTTCTATACACGCCGTGTACATCCAGACAAGGACACAGACCAAAGAAGGGAGTACACGCCCATGTCTCCAGGCAGAGATGCATGCCGTGTGGGTCGGCGATACATGCCGTGTACCACTTTCTAGAAGCACTGGTTATGGAGAAAAGTCCACACGACCATGCAGTTGTTGATGACGACACGACGTGTTTGAACTTTTACACGCTGTGTATACTATTCTAGAAGGGGCTGGTGGCGCTACACGTCGTGTATGGCAGCGCTACACACCATGTATGGCGGCGCTACACGCCGTGTTCACTCAACTTGCAGGTGGCACCATGTGAAAAAGTCAAGAACGACATGCTCGACCACCTGCCAGCGGAGAAAATAGCGCCAGTACGTGTTGATGAAAAGTACACAGCGTGTACTTTCTATACACACCGTGTACTTTATTTTTCTATAAAATGAGGTCTTGGCCTACAGATTTAAAGGGGGAAGAACCATTGGAGGATAGAGAAGCTCTGCTACCACCATTCCTGAAACCACCGAGGTGATGTCATTTCACTATTCCGTCATTCCACCTTCCGATACTCTACCTCAACGCCTACACGATAAATCCGTCAGATATCACGTGTGTCGTTTCTCTCCTAAATTCTATGTGTAACTAAACCCCTCGTGTTGGGGCTGTGGATGATGTGATCATAATTTTTATATTGTTTTATATAGTTGTGTTTGAATTGTTGTAATTCATCTTACTCTTCTTAAACAACTGTCTAATATAACTGAGAATTCTTAGTCGGACCAAGGGAAGGATTCTCAGTGATACAAAAGAAAAGTAACGGTGAAAACATCCATGACCATTGGAAGGTTTTCACCGATTCAAGTAATGGACTGAATGTAATAAAGAATTAAGGACATTGACTACCAGACCAAGGAGTCAAATGCTCTAATTCCAAACAAGAGGAACCGGGACAAGGAAATCTTGTAACAAAATGAAATCCTGAATGATTGAATTATTATGAACAACACAACCATTTAAACAATATGTATAAGAACTCCTTATTCACCACAGCCCCGACACGTCTTCTCTTTCCATTTCTAAAAACTCTTTTAATTTACCCGTTGTTTTATTTCAAACTGTATCCATTCTTCAAAGTAAATCAGTTTAGTTTTAATCAAAACCCAAAAATCAACCCAATCGTTTCTAAATTTTGCATACTTCACCTAATTAAGTGTTAACTCAATTAAAGTCATGCACGCCACGGTTCCCTATGGATCGAACCCAAACTTATGCTATACTAAAGTTCTAAGAACGGGTAATTAATTTGGGACGCATATAACTTCAATCAACGACAAGCGTAGACCACAGTCCGAGGGCATCCCCTCATATCAGGTTCACCCCCTCAGGTTTTAGGAAAGAGATGCTATTGATACAGGTAACTTTGAAAGTTTGGTCTGCCTGGGAAGCAAGATGATCCGATGCTTTGTTCCCCTCCTGCCAAGTGTGTGTTACCTTCGTTCCGTTGTTTATGAGAGCTTGGAACTTCCTGATGGTGTATGTAATCGACCAGGGAATGGGAATTTTCCATTTCAATGAGTCATGAACCACTTTAGAGTCTGTTTCCACCTAGGAAAGTCTGATGTTCTGTTGCATGCAAAGGGAGATACCAGACAAGACTACCTTCGCCTCAGCCTGGAGGGAGTTTCTATTCCCATAATAGGCCATGAAAGCCAGAACAACACTGCCGCTGTAGTCCCCAACTAGTCCGCCTCCACGGATTACACTCTATATGCAGGACCCATCTGTGTTTAGCTTGAATCCATCAGATGGAGGAATCCATCGCACCTAGTTCCCTTGAGTCACAGAGTGGGTAAGCGTTGCTGATAGTGGAATTTGAAAAAGTTGAAGAGAGGGGGCATCTTTCCAGCTGCTGAGGCAGGAAATCCAATCATCCAGAAGGTTCCGGGTTCTCGCAATCATGATCCTCCCCGATGAAGGGATCCCCTCGAACCTGGACCGATTTCTTACTTTCCACAGGGTCCAACACCCTGCACTGAAGATTGCTGATCTCGCCATTCTTTCAGGACCTGCATTGTTGGTTCCCTCAAACCATCTCTCTAAGAAGTGATAATCGCTGACGTCCAAGGAGAGGTGATCATTGAGTTGGATGAAGAATCCCCACACTTCACGCGCCCATTCTCTATTAAAGAAAATATGTAGCGTGCTTTCCTCCCTTTTTCTCCTACAATAGTGGAAACACGACACCATACTTATCCCCAACCTTTTGATACTTACATCTAAAGGAATAGAGTGATTTCTGATTCTACAAGTTAAGAATTTGCATTTCGTATGAATTTTGTTGCACCACACAACGTCGGCCATACTGCCACTATGTGCTGGGGTATTAACAACGCGAACGAAGTCCCTCGAATTGAAGCTCCCTGAAGATGATGCAGTGAAGACACATCGATCTGCCTCGGAGTTGATGGTAATGAGATAAAAAAGTTCCTGCTGCTTTCCATCCAGGAATAAAGTGATGAAACGAGGATGGAGGCTCACCTCTTTAAAGGAGATTGTGGGAGCAGGACAACCCGGGTAGCCGATCACTTCACCATCCCAGTTTTGGTGCCAAAACTGGATACTCCCCTCCCCTATGATCCATTTCGAATTGCGTCACAGAGTCGGAAGGAGGCGGAAAATGGAGGACCAGATGGGGGAGCCTCGCATGGGCTCATTGTGTTCATTCCCACCCAGACTTCGAGCCATAATATTTCCCCAAAGATAACGCTCTTCAATCACTTCCCAAGCCAGTTTCAAATTCCTCCATTGAATAATGCCTTCTAAACTCTTCACGTTGATCCCTCCATCCTGAATTGTCCTCTCCATCCTCTCCCACGACACCCATCGTCTTCTCCCCTCCAGCTGAGCATCCCAAATAAAACCTGATAGCAATTTGTTGATGGATTTAATGACCCCCTTCAGAACGTTAGTGGAATCCATTGCATGAATTGGAATCGCTGTTATGACACTATTGACCAAGGCAATCTAACCCCTGAAGGACAGAAAATAGTTTTTCAAGTTGAGCACATGACCTGCAATCCTGCTCACCAGCCGATCAAAATCCCGAATTTTTATCCTGCCAGGGGATAGAGGTGTGCCGAAGTATTCCATTGGGAAAGACCCCCGATTCATCCCCAACCTATTACTCAGATGCGTCGACCTCCTTTCATCAAATTTGTTATAGATATATAAGCAGCTTTTGTCTTTGTTGATCTCTAGGCCACTCCAGCGGCAGTAATCCTCCAGAATTCTGTTGATACCCTACACCAACCTCTTCCCTACATTCATGAAAAATTATTGTGTCATCAGCAAACATCAGATGGGAAGCTGTTGGGAGATTCAGTTTCATTCAGTAGGACCGAATTGCCCCATTGGGAATTCCTCTATTGATCATGCAGCTAACCAGGTCCTAAACGATGATGAAAATGCTGAGTGAGATAGGATCCCCTTGCCCAAGGCCTCAGACTGCTTTAAAGAAACCGCGGGTTCTCCCCATGAAGGATACAACCATCCATGCCGAGCTATAACAACGGAATAAAAGGTCGCATGCCCAAGTTGAGAACCCCATGCCGGCGAGTACCCTGTTGATGTAGCCCCATTCCACTCAGTCGTACGCCTTATTCATGTCCAGTTTAATTGCTATGTTTGAGCCATGAGTTTTGATTTTGAGATCCCTCATCATCTCCCGTGAAAGAGCGATAACCCCCTAAATTGTGAGACCTCTAACAAAGCCGTGTTTTTCTAGGGATATCCTTCCGGGAAGAAGCTCAGACAACCTAGAATTTAGAATACCAGCGAGTATCTTGTAATGTTTCATTAAGAGTATATGGACATATAATAAAAAAATTAAATTATAATTATAATAATTTTTAATTTACTTTTAAAATATTATTTTACTATTATATTGTATATTATTACTATTTGAATGGTCAAATAAATGTTGTATTAAAATGGACAGCTAATAGTCTGGTAAAGGTTAGATCCCAATTTTCACATTTCCCTTTACAACCTATATGCACTCCACTATTATCATACCTCAACATTCTATACTTATATTACAAAGGTTCTACACTTTCATTTATAATGTGTATCATCTTCCTAACACTTTTCTTTCTTTTTTATAATCATCATGGTTAGAGTAAATTCAAGTGAGAATTCAGGAATATGGTGTATCCCTTTGTGTTTTCACTATTCTTTGGTGATTATCTACCTAAACCCTTATTAATAGTTATCATCAATGTTGTTAAATGATGCATAATGTTATTATTAAATGTAATGGTCTTTATATGTGTTCTTAACAAAATAAAATAGTCATTGTGGAACATGAGTTCTTTTAATATTAAGAGAATGGAATTTCAAGTTGTTACATTATCCCCCTTTAGAAATGTCACCCTTGAAATTTTAGTCATGTATCAAAACAAATGGTTGTATTTCTCCTTTATCACTTCTTCAGGTTCCCAGGTTACTTATTCAAACTTTTTATTTCTTCAAAAAACATTCAGAAGTCAGGTTATATTGATCCTCAACACTTATTACCCTTAATAAAGTATCTAGATTGGTTGAAATTCATATGATAGGTTAGGTTCCAATTCCACACCATTTATGTCTAGTGTATGTGTTGGATTTTACATGTACATTTTTAATAGGGACACATGGTATAATTCATGTATAATGAAATAATTTGGATTTAGTTCTAATCAGAAGGCAACTTCTCCAACATGCTTTAAAATCTAAAATGGTCCGATATACCATGAACTCAATTTTACTTTCTTTCCAAATACAATGACTCCTTTACATTGTAATATTTTGAGTAATATATGATCCCCCACCTAAAATTATATTCTCTTCATTATTTTGTTATCATAACTCTTTTTTTATACTTTAAGTATCCTTGATATGTTTCTCGATCACATGCATCTTCTCTATAGTGTCTTTTTGAAATGTCTAGTTCTAACAGTTTTCCTTTTCCAACTTTTTCCCTTAATGTTGGAGTTCTACACATTTTCCCATATACTACTTTATAATTAATCTATTTGGATACTTGAGTGAATTTTTTTTCTATAATATAATTTGACAAGTGGAATATGTTTATCTCAAATACCTTTAAAATCAAGTGAGATAGCCCTTAACATGCCTTCTAATGTTTGAATATCCCTCTTAGACTACCCATTAGTTTTTAGATGATAGTCTATTCTAATGTTTACTTTAGTATTCGTATAATTATAAAGGCTCCTCCAGAATATGAAATTATATAATGAATCATGGTCTAAACTAATTGATATTGGCACCCCTTTAAGTCTCACCACTTCCTGAATATACAAATAATAAAGGAACATAAGGGGAAAATCCTATCATTATCGATATAAAATGGGGATACTTTTTTAATCTATCAAAGGTTACACATATGGAAATTTTCCCCTTGTATGTCATAGGATGGATAGTAAAACATTCCATAGTGATGTTTCCCGACATCTATACAGGAATGGGTAGTGATTTCATCACTCCTTTGGGTCATTATCACTTCACCTTCAGTTTATAAAATATAGAAAATATTGCAGTGTAGTACATAGTCTCTCTTTTTATATTATCCCACCAATAATGATCCCACAAATATCTATAAATTTTTGTGCTTTTGGGATTTATAGAGAATATAGAGTTATAAGATTCATCCATTATCTCTTTATTTAACTTTTTAAAAGATGGGATACATAACCTTGTATAAAACCTCAATAATCCTTATTGATCAACATTGAACTTAGAAAAATTCCCATTAAAATCAATGGAAAATCTAGAAGCATATCATTCAATCATAGTAAATTTTATTTCATAATTCCCCACCGATTCATTTTCCTTTTGTTTAAATTCATGGAATTCCCTTTCCGTTCTTATTTAAAGTCTATAACCAAAAAAATTGTTGATTTTTTTTTAAATTCATCCCAATCCATTCCTTCCCCATCATAATTTGGATTCCTATCATTGTTCAGCATCCACCACTAATTTAATTATTCCTCTAAGTGATACAATGGAAATGTAACTTTATATTATTTATAACAATGTAGTACACAAAATATATTTCCTACTATATTTAACCATTCTTCCATGATTATTGGATCATAGTTTCTACTAAAAATAGGATATCATTGACACATAAAGGGTTCAAATGCTATTTCTTCCTTATTTGGTTATGTCGGATGCTCCAAAATTTTTTATTCATGATATAAGTTAACTAATTAATAATAATCATGAATATTTCAACTCCAAATTACATCATATTAGGAAGGCCATCATTACATTATCCATCACATCCATTATTTTCACGTGTACTTCTATTTCCTTCTATTTTTAGAAGAACAAAACCTAATTGATAAATTTATTACTATTAGAAATATTATAATAATAATAATTTTAAAGAACTATTTAATTGTAAAATTTTCTAATAACACAATTTTAGAATGATATACTTAGATCCTTAAAAATAATTACATTATATATATATCCTTCAAAATTGTTATAACTAGTATGTGATTGACCTATCCAGGTGCGAAATATTATGGAACTCATTGTGCATCGAGTGAAGATCGAGTTGATACATAACCAAACTTTTTTTAGAGTGATTACTCCTAGGTTCATTTGTCCCATAACTATATCTACTTTCTAGCATCTGGGAAGAGATTTAATAACTAAGAAACCAAAAACTCTATACTTTACTAAAATGTAGGAGGTTTTTGATTATTTATAATTATCTATAGGGTTATTAGTAATGTTTTTAGTCATAATCCCCAAAAATAAATAAAACCTTTTTTGATATCAAATATGGTGACCTTCATTTTTCATATAGAATTTTTAATATAATTACTTAAAAAAATATCACATTAATACTTCTAAGGATATTTTAATGTTTTGTGTCTTAAAAACTAGATAGATAATATATTAAGTACATAAATAAAATATAAACATAAAATTATTTAATCCTCTAGAAATAATCCTTTACTATTTTTTCCTAGGTCACATCATTGTAAGTGATTTACTAGGGACATACATCAAATGAAAAGTGTGATAAGAAATCCAAATAAGGGATAAGAAAAGGAAATGAAATGTGATTTTGGTAATTTTGGATAAAACATGAAGCATAAAAATACAGTATGATCATAAATACATGGGGCATAATATAATATCATGATCATAAGTAAATGAGAATAAAATGTAAGTGTGGATATAATATAAAAATGATACATCCATAAGAATATCACTACGGTTCATCACCAAGGATTAATAAAACATATTACCAATATTTTTCACCATGGATCCATAAAATATTACCAAGGAATATTGCCAATTTACTATAAGAATGTAATATTTAGAGATTAGTTCATTACCCAATGCATTAGAGCTCTATCATGGAACATCCTTCACATGTAAAATTTTATAAGTTCCACAAGGATCATATATCATAAATTTTTTTTCATCATTTTAACCCAAGAGTATAAAATATGGATTCAATTCATGGAATTACCAAATAAATTAATTTTATTATTATCTATATGAATACCATTGAATGAAATTAGGTTTGGTTATTCACAAAAGAAATTTATTGCATGGAAAATCAAGGAATTGTTCTGGCAGCATAACGAGTATACATAACAGTTTATGGAATGGGATTATTGAGAGGGAAATGCAATCAGTCATTGATAATAAAATATTTGGACAATAGAGGAATGGTTATGAACACATGGTGACATAATAAAATGAAAATAAAAAGGATTATTATAAGGAAAGTACACAAAAAAAGAGATAAAAGAATCCATTACCTTATGTATAGTTTCCTAAACATAGAGAAGTGTTTCCTCGAAAACATGAGATCTTAACCAAATGTATCAACGAGAGAATAATATTGGGAGGGATAAGATAAAGATCATAAGAGTGAATTAAATGAGGTGGAGATGAGGGTATTTATAGAAATGTGAGTTGAATTGTGTATTATTTTTCAAATATAACCCTTGTAATTTTAGGTTTTTGAAAATAAATTTTCCATGGGACACCCATAGTTTGGAATCATGGTTTTTGAAATCAATATGGTTTTTTTAAATATTTTATTTTGATAACTAAACATCATTTTTATATTAATTTTGACATGGTAAAATAATTTTTCCATAGAATAATGTTTTTTTAATACTTTATTTCCACTTTAAACTTTGGAAAACAATTTATAAGTTTAGAAAGTAATTTTAATTAATTAAAATATATAATATTTATAATATATAATATTTTTTCCATGAATTCAATTATTTTAATTATTGAATTATTATTTCATATTTATAAATTCATAAAAGATACTAAAAACACATCATTGTATTTTTAGTATTCATTGAAAAATAATGTATTTTAGAAAATTATAAAGATTTCCCCTAAACTGATTTTAGCATGTTTATTTCAAATATAATTTTTTATGAAAATAAATTCGCATATATGAGAAATAATTATTATAAAAAATTACATATTTATAATAAAATACTCTTTTTATAGCAGAAAACATTATTTATTCATTTCAAGGGTTTCAAAATTTTATAATATCTTATTTATTGGTTTATAAATATTATATGAACATATAATAAAACATGTAAAATAAAATTGTCATAATTTTAAATTTAAATTTAAAATTTTATTTTACTATTTTATTTGATATTATTACTTTTCCAATGACATATAATTGTCACATTGCAATGGTCATGTTACAGTCAAGTGATTATCATACTCTAATGATCCCCTTAACCTTCATTACCTATATATACTCCACTATTATCATTCCTCAACATTCACTAATTCACTTACAAAGGTTCTACGCTTCCCATGGTAGTGTCTATAATATTTTAAATGCTTCGCTTTCTTTTTATAGTCATTATGACATGAGTGATATTTATGGGAGAACTTAGTCCTATGGTGTCTCCCTTAGTGTTTTCACTCTTATTTCATGTTTATATACTTGTACTCATCTTAGCTATTATCATCAATATTATTACATGATGTGAAATATTCTTATGAAATGTAATAATATTTTTATGTGATATTAAATTAATAAAATAGTCATTATGAAACATGAGTTCCTTTACTTATAAGAGAAATTAATTTAAAGATGTTACAATATTATAATATATTGGTCATATTTTTCTTTTCATAAAATACCCTATATGATATTTTACTATACATCAATCCTGTTTCTATTCTAATGTTCAGGTTACTATTTATAATGGTTAGATTACTATACAAACAATAATATTTCCCATGGTCATATGGGGTTTCTACCCTCTATAAATACCTCATATTTTTTTTCATTCATCATTAACTTATATTTCAGGTAAGGTTATATTGTTCATTTTCAAAAATATAGATTACATTATTAATGTTTTTTTCTTTTTTATTGTTCTATTCATGAGTGTGATTATTATAGGATACCAAGATGATAAAATTTATCTATTTATTTTATTTTATTTTTTTATGTTTACTATCCAATTGTAAAACTTTCAATTTTTATTCTTATACTTATTCTCTAAATATAATGTTCAAATTCATATAACAATGTTTTATTGATTTTGATTATATGGTGTATATATTTTATATTATACTAAATTACAAAATGTGACACACACATATTTATATGGGAAATTTCATTCATAAATTTTTGGGTCATTACATTTTTATCCTCTTTATAAATTTCACCCTTGAAATTTTATTATTCGTATTCAGGTTAAAAAAGATGAGGGTTGTAACAACCCAAACTTTCATTAATGGAAATTCCTATTGATGTAATTAAATGTATTATTATGGTTATATAAAATGTGAACTTCATTGGTTTTATGTTTCTGGATTTTAAAATACGGTTATGAATTTTGACCATTGCTAATATGGCTGTTGAACAGTGATTACATGATTAATATAAATATAGGACTCTAACAAATCCAATTTACTCAGAAAAAGGAAGCAATGGACTCATCCAGTAAACCTTCCCCATACGAAGCCCATTTTTCAGAACTCAGAAATGAGGTGACGTCATTGGGCTTTTATTTTGACCAATCCCAAGCTGAGCTTGAACACATTAAGTTTGAGCCGAACCGATTATAGGAGAAGTGGAAGTTAATAGAGATTACCACCCGAGTGATGTTATTTGATCCACCCCAAGAGTCTGTCACCATTGCACACCTTACCCTTCAGTCTTATGCGGGTGTTATAAGGGGTTATGTAACAATACCCTAGCACTATTACTATGTACATTATTTTTGTATAATCAATGTTAATTCATTTATTATTGTTACTTTGTAAATAATTTTTAAAGCACAGATAATATTTTTAGTTAATATTAAACTAAGAAATCTATATTGAATAATTAATGGATTTTTTAATTTAATAATATTTTAATAAAATATTATTATTATTAAATTACTTTTTATTAATTATCATATAATTTTATGAATGCAATTGTAATTTTTATTAAGGTTTGAAATCTATTTTTGTCAAAACCCATGAATTTTTGATAAATGTCAGTTTTTATTTTAAAAGTAGAAATTCAAAAATTTAGAAAATTATTTAGATAAAATGAATATTATTTTTTGAATCAGGAAGTCGAAATTATCCAATGATGAATTTTTCATAATTTTCAGAGACAGTCAAATTTTTGGGTAAAAATTAAATACTGTTTAAATATATAATGTGTTTTATGACATCATAATAACCAAATAGTGATGTAATAAAATAATATAATCATTATGTTCGGCCAATATATATTTTTCAATTAAAATAATGTGATTTTGGCTTTGTTTGATTTATTTTACAAATCTTTAGTGGACCCTCCAAGACGTATAAAACATTTTGTCTTTTTAAATTGTTTTCCTTGAGTGTGTGACTCACCTCCACATAATCAACCCTATTATTTTAAGAATTTCGGCCATTGGACTTATAAAATATTGTTTTCCACTCCCCTTTGGCAAAAAACATGGGCAAAAACCATGGGCTGGTTTGTGGTTTTGATTATTTTAATGTGATGTGTCCCAAACCTAAATAATAAAGAATTCCCTCTCCTTTCCAACATAAACCCACCCAAGCTCTCACTTTCTATTCACTCAAATCCTTTTTAGTTCGACCAAACCCTTCCCTAATCTCTCTATAATCCTCCTAAGGTTCCTCAAGATCCCAAGAAGCTGCTCTCAAGCCTCTTCCAAACCTTTGGGATCACACTTCCAAGCAAGGGATTTTTTCCTTTATCATTTTTGTCCAATTTTCTTTAAGTTTTTATGCCTTTTTTTAATTAAAAATGTTGGGGTATGATTTCAAACCTCCCCCATATGGTCTTCTTGATGTTTGGATGATGGGAGACCCCTTTCTCTCTCATTAATGCCTCCCATGTACACCCGTTACCATGTCGAAATTTTGTGAGGGATTTCTCTATCCTCTTTTACATCCAAGTAATTATTTTGTATTATGAATCTAAATTCCATTAAGTTTGTTGGGAAATGTATCTATATGACCCCTTAAAGTCCATTTCATGTATATATAATTAGACACCCTTTTATCTCTCATCAACCAGTTTCATGAATCCTTATTTCACGCCGTTAGGTTGCCGAAATTGCACTGCGTTTTTCCAAGCCAAGATCATTGTGTAGTGAATACCATACCCATGTATCTATAAAGGGTATTCAAATTTATAAACATATACATATTGAATGGTAATTTCATGTATTTATTCCACATTAATTAATCGTGGAATAACTTATTATGTTGATTGATTCCATGATCCATGTGGCATACTTATGCATGAAATGAAATGTTTAAGAAGGGTGTGCCCTGATAGCGCTCCAATGCGTTGGGTAAAGTATAGTATCATAATTCATCATGTGTAATGGGTGTTTAATCATGATAATTCAAGTGAAAAAAGGTTTTACTCTTACTTCATGTGCAATGAGGGTTTACTCATGCTTCATGTGCAATGATCCTTGACTCATGATAATTCCATGTTAAGTGTTGTTGCCACATTTTCATGTTATGATTATCATGCTTTATCATGAATTTATGTTCATTTTTCTCTTGTGATCCATTGATATGCATATTGTCTAACATGTATTTTATTCCTCATGTTATTCCATGTTTATTCCCTTATTAGGCTTTATATCTCACCCTTTTCTTATGGATGTCCTCAGGTTATCCCATGAAATGCTAAGTACAAGTGAATGTAGTGGTCATGTAAAGGAAGTTTTCAATAAAGACGTTGTTTATTTTATGTTCTAAGTTGTTATGTAATGTTCCTAAGCCCTAGAGAAACTAGACCTCTGGATATTCCATGTTGTATCAAGTGAAGAGTTTATGTAATAAATCAGGTTTAAGTGTGTAATAAAAAGTAGGGTTGTTATAAGGGTACTTCAATTTTATTGCTTCCATGGGATCCCATGTTGCTTCTTCATAATTATGGTTTTGGAAAAGCATCCTAACCCATACCAATGAGGACCAAACCATGACTACCGCAAGACCACCTCCAATAGGCCAGGGTCTAGAGACTAATGCCGAGTTGGCATATCACTCACATGGGAGGCCTTATCCTAATTTACATGTACACACACACACATCTCTAAGGCCATACAATGATGAATGTAAAAAAACTGATAACCATACATGAATACATATAAAATCCCACCATTAGAGTAAAATATACATTACTAGAAATAAAAGGGTAAAATACAATACCACCATAAAGAAACTAAAAACATGTCCAACCAGTAAAGCTGGCGTGGATTGTTGTCAAGGTGAATGCAGAAACACACCTTAGTCTGTCTGTCTCACTAAACTCTGCCTGATCCAAGTACCTCTAGGAATCCTTTAAAAGGTTGATCATATATATATGTCATGACACATCTGGGAAAATCCCATGTAGGGGTGAGTATAATAATACCTAGTAGGACACCCTAAAAGTACTAATAATACAACATCAAGAATAATTGCCAGCTCATCACAGGTATATATCTATAACACATATAATAAGAATATCCATATATATTGAACAAAGACACACAATATCAAGATAAATTCACAAGTGTAATGCCAACCTAGGATTCCTTCTCAAAGGTTCCACATAACACTTGTCTGGGAGAAGACACTCCATGAGTTAAATAGTACTGATGAAGTACATTGGAGATGTCAAGATCATCAAGTATCACCATAAGAAGTAAAAATTGTAATTCTAAAGATAAATATACATAGATGAGGATCACACCAAAGGCCATTAGGTATACCAAAAACTAATTCTGGAATAACCTACTAAGTAGATGATCGATTACCACATAGTTCTTGTCATGAAGATTCCAAGAACTCCACCATGGAAAAAATGATGATAGAGGATCTCACTTTGGGCCTCATAGAAGGATTCCAAAAACTTAAGTCCTATCGAAGGGATAAATATATGATGTATAGGATGAAATTCCATACTAAACCCTCAGGGAATGGATCAAGGGAATATATGCTAATTTAACATTTCCAAGCTAAAAATTACAAGGGATCTAATCCATCTTTGAAGGTGTAAATGGTGAGTCTTTTTAGTACTGGGTCCTACCAATGTATCAAAGACCGTGCCTATGTCCATGTCTCAGAACTTGGAATGTGTGAGCATGTGTACTCCTATACGTGTTCATATACCGTTGGTCATGTCTGTGCCCGAGTACATAGCATGTCCAAGACTATGTACTTATGTCCATATCTATGTACCCTTAGTAGTAAACACATGGTCAACAAGAAAATTTCATATTTCGTGTGACATTTTCACACACCATGAGACATTTCTCTTCTCTATGGAACCCTATTTCCACAAAAGGGGTCTCACATGGTGTGTAACTCCTAATTACGTGCTTTGTAACCTGATATTTTCAGGAGTCCCAGATCTAGTTCTTGCCCCATCTTCCACTCTTCTAGAATCTGATCTGGCCATGAGTTATTCTGAAAAAACATGGAGCACATTAGATCAATACTTTATATCACTTCTCAATAGAATCAAGCCACAAAAACTCAAGGGAAAAATGTTCTTAGTTCATACCCATCACTTCCACATGCCCTGATTGAACTGGGGATCTCAAATATAGCCTTAATCCACCACCATCACCATCACAACTTGATCCCATTATTGATCCTTACTTGGATCTATGATATCAATCTGTTATACCAGGAAATGCTTGCACACTGATTAATTATTTTGAATTTTTTCAAATCACTGGTCAAAATGAATACCAGAGATGAAAAAATGAGGAACGGTGGGAGAAAACCAAGAAATGCACAAAAGTTGAAAAATTGACCATTTTTGGGTTGGAATTGTTCCATTTAAATTATAAATATGAACAATTATCTATAATAAATAATCAATTTTTTCCTAATAATCCACATATTTTTTCCGATAATTACAATACGATCGATATGTGAATCAATCTGTTGGTAAATTGATTCACTTTTTTCGTAGGAATAAATCACCAAGAATAAATCCAAATAAAACAACATCCAACCTCAAGGTGTATTGATCACTAATGATTAATGATTCCATGTCATTTTCATTGGAGAGACACTCGATTTTCATCGCACACCAATCGACAATCCATGATCCAGTCATCGTTCTCTAATATAATCTCTTCTAATTCTCTCTCAAATGAATCCTCCCAATTTGTAGGTTTATATGGATAAACATAAAAATTAGCAACAAAATCATATTTATAGAATGATATTAGGTCACTATATCATGTAAAATAAAATAAATAAAATAAATAAAATAAATAAAATAAATAAAATAAATAAAATAAATAAAATAAATAAAATAAATAAAATAAAATAAATAAATAAAATAAATAAAATAAATAATTTATTTTATTTATTCACCCACAACTACAATTTATGGAAACTCCTGATGCAAAAAAATGGTTATGCCATTCCTAGGGTAAAACCCATGCTCTGAACTCAAAGGTGGACTCATATTTCAAATATGAGCCTCTATTTAGAAGTTATTAAACTTTTTTTAGGAAAACTGTGCATGTGCGTTAATTAATATATTTAATATATTTCAAAAACTAATTTTGAGCACCGCAAACCTCTGAATCTCACATCATCTTATCACCTAGATCCATAAATAATCCATATAATATTTCAAAACAAAACATAGAAAAAATTTAAGTCAATAAATTATCACAAACTTAGGTATTTACGTCCCAAAAATAAAAAAAAGTCTGCATAAAGATATGTGGGTATTGTGTATGCGTCTAGGTCTCCCACTCCCAGTTACTCTCCTGATGATTCCCGTGTTGCCACCAAACTTTCACTAGGGGAATTGATCACCCAAGAAGGATCCTCTCACACCAATTCTCATCCTCTAAAGGGTAATTAGCAAAGATATATCCATCCTCGATGTCTATCTCACCCAAGTTGATAACATGTGATAGATCATGTATGTACCTGATCATCTACGAAAGGTGGAAGATATCTTGTACCCATTCTAACTATGGTGGTAGAGCTAACAAGTAAAACACCTCTCAAACTACACACAATATCTCCAAAGGTCTGATGAATCATGGAGATATCTTATTTCCTCAGCCAAATCTCTACAATGCACATCGAGGAGAGACCCTTAAGAACACATAACATCACTCCTAGAACTCCCAAGGCCTCCATCATCGGTCGTCATTAGAGTTTTGATATCTCTTTGCAGTCCTCATCCACTAATGGATGATTTAAACCTTCTCTATAGTGGCCCACACCTACTTTGGACTCATACATGACGACTCTTCTAGGTTGGTCCAGCATAGTGGTGACCTATAGGCTCTCCCATAAAGGCCTTGAATAGTACCACAACGATGGTGGAATGATAATTATTATTGATTGAAAACTCCCCCAATGTTAGGTGATAATCTTAAATATAGACAAAGTATGAAATAAAAGCCCACGACATGTCCTGAATGACCTGAATGACCCACTCAGTCTAGCCATCTGTATAGGGGTGAAAAGTCATTCTCAAACACAACTGAGTCCCAAAAGCCTCCTATAATCCCTTCCATAACTGAGATTTGAAGAAATCATCACAATCAGAAATGATATTTGAGATAAATACTTGGAGTTAGAATATCTCCTACACATATAGGCATCCCAATCTCTCTACCAAACTTTTCTGTCGGATAACTAGGAAGTGGTATGACTTGGTGAGTCGGTCTATGATCACCCATATTGCATAATGTCCCCTGGATATATGTGGTAACCCTATCATGAAGTCCATGTATATCTTATATCACTTTCACTTTATAAGCTCCAAGTTTTGATCTATACCCACTGGAACCTGGTTCTCAACCTTCACTTGCTAATAAGTAAGGAATTAAGGGAGAAACTATAAAAAAACCCTTTTTAATACCTAGCCACCAGAATTGTCTCCTAAGGTCTTGGTACATCTTCTCCACACCTGGAAATACCACTAAGGGTGAAGTGTTAAACTCCCTTATAACCTCCTCTACAAGCACAACTGGTACCATCATCCATCATTTGAAAACAACAACATGCTCTCCACCTTTGTAAAATACACAAGAAGCATGTCTAGTGGATATCTGAGTATGTGGGGTATCATAGTCGATATCCCCAAGATATAACCCACTAAATATATATAAAATTATATGGGTAAAAACCATTGAATAGAGGTAATATGCTCTATCCTCATCCATAAAGGATAGCCGCAAAGAGGATAACTGCTCCGACGTCTTGGTTAACAACTACAAACATGATCTCCTACTGAGGGAATCTAATATTGTATTCCATTTAACAGGAGTATAGAAAATATGTAAGTCATAATATTTGATTTAATATATCCATATCACTTATCTAAAATTAATATCCTTCTGAGAGAAGATATAATTTAGACTCTTGTTGTTAGAATAGATGATAAACCACTCTTCCATCAGATAGTGTCACTACATATTCAGTGAAAAGACTATTATTGCTAACTCAAGATAATTGGTCACATATTTATACTCACATGGTCTCATTTGATGTGGAAAATAGGAAATAACACCCTTACTCTTCATAAGAACACAAAAAATACAAGTCTATGATGCATCGTAAACCACTACATACTCGACACCCTACTATGGTAAGATTCAGATGGGAGAACTCGTCAATCTCTGCCTCAACTCCTAGAAAGCCTGTTGGAACCACTATTTCAACAAAAAATATTTCCTTTTTAGGAAAAATTCATCAAGGGAGATGATATCTTGTAGAAATATTGTATAGGGCTTCGATAGTGGCTTTCCAACCCACGGAAGCTCCGCACCTCCGTCACACACATGGGTGGATCCCAAGATAATATTACCTTGAACTTTTATTGGTCCAATACTACACTATCAACTGAGATATCATATCCCAAAAAGTGGACCTCATAAATCTAGTACCAGAATGTTGAGAGATTCCTATAAATTTGGTGCTCTTAGAGTAAGTACAGAACCATACCCAAGTGTCTCATGTGTTCATCCTCGGATGCTGAGTACACTAGGATATCATTAATGAAGACTACCATGATACGATCTAAGAAAAGATGAAAGACTTAGTTCATGTGTCTCATGAATACTTCTATGGTTTTATTCATACTAAATGTCATCACCAAATACTCATAGTGTCTATAGCGACATCTGAATTCTGTCTTTAGTATATTCTCATCCTATACTCATAACTAATGATAGCCTGATCTGAGTTAAATCTTCGAGAACCATCATGCGCCTATCAACTGATCAAAGAGTTTATTGATCCTTGATAGTGGGTAATTTTTATTTATGGTCACTATGTTTTAGAGACAATAATCTACACACAACCTCATACAATCATCCACATTCTTGGTGAACAACACTAGGGATATCCATGGTGAAACATTAGGCTGATAAATTACTTAATCTACAAGGCCTCCAATTGAAACCCCATCTTGTGAAGCTCTATGGGATCTATATTTTATGATGTAATAGATATCAAGGTTGTCTCTAGGTTTAGATCAATACAGAAGTTTATCTCTTGGTGGGGAGGTTTTCCTGGAACATCCTTATGGAAGACGTCCTCATACTTCACCACCATTGCTGGGAACTAAAATATCACAGAATATACTACACCAAAGGTCATGCTGACCAACATATGAGAAATCAACTATATCCTCTTATACACGAGTCTATCCTATGCTTCCTTGGTTTCTAACATAACAAAATTAAGCATTTTTTTAATTCAAATTCTAATGAGTTATTTATGATTTTAAACGATAAAACCCAGGGATTTCAATGTTTTTTTAAAATAATGGGTAATTTTAATTATAAAAGGAAAATGGGCTAAAATATGAAAATTTATTAATTCTGGAATTTTGGAAGATTTTAATCACCTTTTTATTTTGATCATAACACATAAATTATTGATCAAATTGATGTGATTCTTTATTTAGGATTCTGTGATTTTTAGGAAATAACTTGAGGAGCCTTTGAGTTTGTTCACTTACTTATTTTTAAATAACCTATGATATCTCTTATTATGGTTTTATGTGTTTAATGAAAAAAATGAAAATATTTTTGGGTTTTGGTTCATGACATGAAAAATGGAAACTCTAATTTATAATTCCATGAAAGTCTAAACAGAATGAGTTAAGAAGAAAGAACTTGATTTTGGGGTTTATTTTTGGGTTCAACAATTATTATCCTTCATGTGTTTGATTTTAGTTTGATAATCCAAGCATGAAATATCATGTTTGGAATATTATTATTTATTTAGAAATTGAGGAATATCATTGAATGACTAATAAATTTCAATTCCACTTCCTCCTTTAATCAATGTTGATGACGTACCTTGGTCTAGAATGTGTCATCTTCCAAGACCCATATCTATCGATTCCAGTTAATCCATTGATTAGTTTAACTCCATCGTGTGAAGAACTAACTAATGGGGAGAGGGAAAAGTGATTAAACAAAAGAATAGAATATATTGAGTTTCATATAATTGGGGGTAATTCACCACATTAGGAACATTTTCCTCACCCATGCATGCTACTAAAATATATTACAAACTTAAAATAAACTTGGAGGAAAATTTAATAACACCTTGACCTCCCCCCAGGCCAATACTCAGGGTAATCCTCTCATTTTTGAGAGTAAAAGATCACTTGGTGAAATAGATGGAAGATAAGGAGAAAGAAATAAAATAAAATAAAATAAAGTAAATTAAAATGATTAGAGGTGAGAAAATATAAGAATAAAATAAAATAGAATTGGGATCAGAGAGAGAGAAAAAGAATAAACTATAATAGGAAAATAAAAGATAATGAAGAATGGATATAAACAAAAAAGAATATTATTAATAATTATATTAATAGTAAATAATAATAATAATAATAATAATAATAATAATAATATTAAGAAAAATAAGAAAAAATAATAAAGAATGGATATAAACAAAAAAATTCAAGAATTTATTTATTTAAAAATAAATGATAATTTCAATTATAATTGAAAAAATGAAAACTAAAACAAAAATAAATAAAAAGAAAACAAAAAATGAATAATTAGAAGAAATGTGGGATATTTTCTACCAGACTCTTCCTTGGGGGATATCTCCTTCTTGGTGATTTTGACCGATGATCTAGGATGATTTGGAATGGAGGTGTTTAACTCCTTTTATAGGCAAGGAGGGAGATTTTTTTCCTCCAGAATTCTTTATCCTCAAGTTCTACATGTTTAACCCATTAAATGGATGAATTGGGACATGGTGTCTTGATAATTTTTTTTTTCAATTATCATGAGAGTTTTTCCTCTAAATTTCATCTTAGTCATCCATGTGTAGAATAAGTTATAAGAAAATTACTCTAGGTTTTTATTCTAGTAGAATGCATCCGAAATCATGCTTTAATGTTAAGCATCAAATGGCCACATTAATGAGTTAATAAATCCTTAAAATTTAATTTTTAAAAGATCCTATGAGTCTTATTTCAAATATATCTAGAATAACTTCAATTCAATTCATGTATAATTATTTATGCCTCTTTTCTAGAGTGTGGTCCACTCTATTTTCCAGATGAATTTATCAAATTGATTGATTTTTTGGGGCATCTATATGTTCGAATCACATCTTGGTGCAAAGGACAAATTTTTATCCCACATATTAAGGAATCCTAAAAATAAATAATCACATCAACTAGATAAATAATGTAAAAGTTATGATCAAAATAACAATGTGATATAAATCTTCATTTTTTTTTAAAATGAAGAAATTTTCATATTTTATCCTATTTTCATTCTATAATTAGAATTATCCATTATTTTAAAAAAATATTTAAGTACATGGGTTTTATGATTTAAAATCATGAATAACTCATTAGAATTTTAATAAGAAATTTCATTTAATTTTGTTTTGTCAAATACCCTCGCACTTTAACCAAGATTTTCCTCAAGAATAAAATTTCAACAAGGAGTTAAAAAGGGAATTGATTTTATCAATATATAAATTTCAATGCAATAAAATAAAAAAAATTTCAATTTAAAATTAGATTTTTAAATTTCACATAATACTTTAATTCAATTTCTCATTATCTAAATAAAAAACCAATCCATGTATTTTACTTTTCACCTTTTAAAAATAATGGAACTTCTCCTTTAATTCATTAAAGCTCCTAAATTAATTATTATCAAACATGTCAAGTCATGATTTACCTCACCCTTGAGTCTCTTCTATCACCACTTGTGATACAATTCAAATAGATTTTTGATCATATCATGAGAACATGATCCTTATCCATAAACATGTAAAGGAAATATTTTCTATAATTTATAAAGACAAAGGTCACATAAAATCACAAGACCTTTCATTAAAGGTTTAAACGAATATAACGATTAAGGTTGGTAGGAATTGATGTTTGAAAATTAAGGCTCAAGTAAGAGGCTTATCTCTTAAGTACAAATCATGATATAAAAAAGTGTAATGAAATTATCCCCTTCAAAGTTCAACTCTCATTTCCCTAAAACTCAAAGGAAAAATCATGATTAATGAAACAATAATGAATGATGTTAACCTTCTTTAATTTTCTCAACATTTACAATTTTTTTATTTTTTAAAGTTGCCTTTTTTCTTTGTTTTTTAATTTTTTGATAGTTATTATTAGAATATACCTCACATACACTACCTAACCACATATGATAAAAAACATGGGTATAATGATGGTGATTTTTGATTCTTATAGGTCAGAACCCATCCTTTTTTTCAATTTCTTTTTTAAGAATGGAAAAAATTAAGTATATTAAATAAATAAAAAACCTTTATTTATTCTCACAATAAGAACCAACACACTTCTTCCTTAAAGTAATTTCACCCCATCCACCATGATTTTCTTCACCACCACACATAAACATTAAAATATCATTCTATTAATTAGAAGAGGGTATAAGTGGATAAAAATGGATTGAAACATAGCTCATTCCTAAAAAGGTCATTCATGGTCTCTATGAGATAAAGAATGGTTTATGTAAAGGTGGTATTTTAAGGTTATGTGGATTTTCAAAGGATTCCATAATCCTTTAAAATATGTTTTTTCATTTTCATCTCTTAGATAAGTTCATATTCATGTTTTAGCATGTGGCATGTCCCAAGATCGCTTATGAAATATTCTCAAGAATATAATAGGAAGTAAATTTTCTTGAAATAATCTCAGTAATGGGACATATAATTTGGGTCAATCAATCAATGCATGATTAATAATAACAAATAAATTTACATTAATTTTAGAAATACCAAAGAATGAAAAATGTTTGGGAAATTTAATTTACATGAATCAATTAATATCCTTAAATAACGAGTTCTCATATTAATATCTTTGATTTATATTAAAAATTTAATTCTCCATTTTACTCATTTAAAATTATTAACATTGGAATATAAAACATGGTATCAGTGGATTTATAAGAAACCCATGTCCACTAGGAAAGTTAAGTAAATCATAATTCAAGTGTGGGCATGAAATTTCTTATTTAAAGTCAAAAAATGTTTTTAGATAAAACATTTAGGAGTTTATAAGATAATAAAAAGTAAAATTATTTTCCCCTAAAGGAAGTCCTTACCCTTCATTATCTGAGGATACCTTCTGATACCATGCACCTATAAAATATAACTACCCAATTAAGCATAAGGGTTGTGTCAATAATGCTCAAAAATATAAGAGGGATTGGGCTTAATTCTGAACTAATTCCTAAGAAATAAACTTGAAATCTATATTCTTAGAAAGAACGTGAAGATAAATATTGGTATGATATCCCAAGTGATCCCTGAATTTTTACAACCGTTAGAAGGGAAGTACCAGGTATAATCCATAATCTATCATTGGGGGGGGGGGATTTTCATAGATTTGAGCCACCAAACGTGGTTCCTTCCATCATGGGATTCTTATAGTCTATTTAGGAGGACTCTATAGATAACGTACACCATATTTTACCCCTTCTCAATGTGGTACCACTTCTATAGTGGGGGTAAGATGTATAATGTAACCTCATCCTCTTTGGTTATAATGTCTTCAAAATTTATTTCTCCATTTAGTGTCTACTATAGGTATGCTGCATTACAAGAATAGTTAAATAGAGAGTTAAAAGGTAATTTTATTTTAAAAAAATTATAATTTTAAAATTCTATATTAGGTTATACCCATTTATGAAAGCATCATACATCTCTGGTTCTTCAGGAAGAAATAGTGGTATATCTTCATGGGCTTCCTACAGTAGATGTTCAATATGTTTAGGGAGATCCATGTGTTCCTAAACAGGTTCATTTTGTTTCTCATCATCTTCCTCCATAGAAAAATATGTGTCATAAAAATATATAAAATCAAAATTTTAGGGAGTGGTAATCAATTCAGTTTCAATGAAATTGGATGATAAAGAGTTCATAAAAGGGTAAACTCCCTAAATTGGTTTTGTTTGAATATATTCTTAAATTGAATATGCCTCTTCCTTTTGATCTTCACTAAATGGAGGCAAGTAGTTTGGATCCTCAAGTCTTTTGTCTAATTCCACCACATGGGTGATTTATTATTCTTCTAAGTCCAGAAAGAGGTTTATTGGTGAAGATTCTTCTACTTTATAAGGAATTCCAAGATCATGATTCATTTCAATTTCTACTCAATTGATCCAAAATTTATCTAAATTCACATGATCACCCTCTTGTAAATAAGAAAAAATTATCTTTCATATATCTCCTCCATTAATAGATGACTGAGGTGGAATTAATCAATAGGAACCTCCCCATTTACCTCCTCAGGCTCTTTAATTTGAAATATGAGTAGTGAAATTTTTTCCTCCACTTCCTCAGGTTCTTATTCTGACTTAGGTTCGGGATGTTCAATTAGTTCATAAACATATTCTAATACTATTTAATCTTTTCTTGTTAGTTGTTCTACACTTTCTCTAAGTTCTTTCACGTGATCTCTATTATAATATTCATCTTCTTCTTATTCTTCTTGTTTATTTCGTAGTTGTTTCTTCTTCTGATGAACTAGTGCGTAATCCACCCATCCATAATAATGTGACTGTTAATACTTCATGGAAATAGAATTTTTGTAATTCCCCAACCCTAGATTCCCAGATTCGGTGCATTATTTTAATACATTGGCAAGATTACAAGGAATCAAGTCTAGAATGACCGACCAGTTTAGCAGTCTTGGAAAATAGATTACATACATGAACGTTACATTACACTTTCTAACATCCTACAAAAAAAATAATCCTTTGATAACGCCATTGTTCCCTTAGATTAACCCTACATCTAAAACATAAAACAATTCTTGGTATCCTGGGAAAATGAAAAATAAGAAAGGGGTGAGCTCAAACGCTCAGTAAGGGTAAGCAATACTGCGGAAGATAACATAAATATTGAGCATGATGAATAATTGAAACCACATGCCTTTACCAATAATAAACATGAATACTTTTATTGAAGGAATATGAGATGAGTAAATAATTCCATAATAAAACATAATCATGGGTATTCTACTAGTGTAATGACCACATGAACCATCAATATTATTTTCATAATGAGATAATGTATAATGCCGGACATTCTGAAACATTTTGTCAAGGCCTCGGCCAAGACTTCTAAAAATGATTAAGACCTCGGACAAAACCATATCTCAAATTGGGAAAGGCCTCAGCCAATTCCATGTCTAGTTGTCTCATGAGACCTACCGATGCATCGAGGAGCTATAGCGGGCTCCACACGTCACTTACTAAGTCCAATACATTCCTCATATGAAAATTTTGAAACATAACATAAACATTCGTATAAGAACTAGGATATGAAATGTCAATACTTTAACCATAAATCATGAATGGTATAAAAAATAACACATACACAATCAAACATATCACAAAACCTTCAATACAATATGGATGATTTGTATCATAATACATCAACTTAAAAACAAGTTTAAAATCCATTAAAGGATTTTACATAGATGGAAATGATTTGTAAAACACTTTGATTGAAATATACCTTTTTTATGAATACATTTAAATGTCACAAAATTTATAAAGGAATACATTTAAATAAATTTTTGAATCCAAGTTTCCCATAACACTTTGAAACTTTTGAAAGTAATTAACATTTTAAAACATTCATGTCCATTTAAATAAATCCTTAAAAATCATTTTGAAATCATTGACTTTATTTAAAAGGGTTTAGAAAGATAAATCTTTAAAACATTTAAAATGATGTTTTAGTAAAAGGTACCTTAAAAATAATCCCTTTGAAAACCCTTTTATGAAACATGGTCATGGATAATAAATATTTCCCAGTAGAAACTTATGTAAAACAACCTCGGATAATAAAGAGATTGTGAAATTAACCCTTACCTTGAACAATCCTTTAGTAGAGGGTAAATTTAACCTCCTGTATAAATATCGTAGTATGTTATTAAATTATAACATAACCATATTAATATTTTTGATATCATAACTGATTCATTTATGACTTTATACTACCCATTTAATAATAATTTCCATGTTAAATTAACATTTCAGGTAATAATCGCTTTCTTTATCGTATGTGTTTTAACTTGTTACTCTTGATTGAATCACTTGGATCAAGATTTAAATACTTCCAAAATATAAAACATGATTTATATATCATATATATTCAGAATATAAATATGTATAATAGACATATATATGAAATAAAAAACACCATTTATGGAGACGGTAGTCCATTCGTATCCATAAACGCTGTTTCTGTTTTCCTATCATATTGAATGGAACTAAGTGAATAAGATATATGTAAGTAAATAAATATATATATAAATATATAAATCTACAGTATCATTATTATTTCAAATATTATGTACTTATTAGTAATATATATTTTTATAATCGTCGATTAATAGTGAACGTGGAAATGAATCTCATCGCGTCGTAGAGACGGTAATCTGTATGTAAGCACGAGAGATAATATAATTTACTTAAAGGTGTGGAATTGGATGGTATATTAATTTTACAGAGACATTGGCATGTTATTTTTATTATTTATATACATATTACTCATCATTATATCCATCCAAATAACATAGTGTTGAATAACAAATTACACCACGGCGTGGAGACGATAAGCCGTACATACACATGCATTGGTAACATTATCATTCATAAGATTGATAGAATGATGAATATAGTTGTTCCATATTTATAATAACATCACAGTATATATAATATACTGGAGTTATTATTTTATAATGTAAACAACAAAGAATGAGTAAGTGGAAGAATATGAGAACTTGAAAGAGGGTGGTGAAATCATTACCTCTTCTTTGCATTCTTCCTTTTGATTTGATCAAAAGGGCCCCTTAGGTTGGCTTTATGACCAAATGAAGGACTCTAAGATGAAGTTAGGATAGTTGGGAGGATATTTGGGCAGGGGTTGGACGAGACAGATGGCTTTGGCGGTGTGAATTTGAGAGAAGTGAAAGTTCCCTTTTATAAGAGGGGTGAGGGGAACCTTTGGAAAAACATAAAATATTATTTTATAATAAATTCATATTCAGTTTATAATGGATCCAAAGTGACTTATTTAGAGTATAGGTTGGGTATGGGTCTAAATATTCTCAACCAATATGTTTTAGACAAGTTTAGGTTACCATTTTAACCTTATCATTTAGATTTAACTCTAAGTTAAATAATTTAACTTTTAGCGTGTCTTCTTGTATTGTTACACTATATGGTTAATAAACTTACTATATACTACCAATTAAACCCCAATTGGTTCATTAATGTCATATATATTATTATATAAGTCTTTTGGACGATCCTTAGATATTTA
This sequence comes from Viscum album, assembly GCA_963277665.1. NCBI lineage: Eukaryota > Viridiplantae > Streptophyta > Magnoliopsida > Santalales > Viscaceae > Viscum > Viscum album. Next base: position 1,845,531,883 of record OY728120.1, read on the forward strand.
TAACTATTATATCAATAAATAATATAATATATGTTTTAAAAACCATTTTATTTCAATTTTGACACTCTTTGGTATTTGTTTTTTGATAAAATAATAACAGAATGATTACTTCAAAAAAAAACATTTAATAAATCCTAAAATTTAATATTCACCTATAAAATTCTTGTATGTCATAAAAACTTTTAAATTATATTTATTTTAATATTTATAATATCATTTATTTGATACTTTTATTAATAAGGTAATTACTGCATCATCATTGTGTCATTAATAAATTTAATTATTTAATATCTAAAAATTATAAATAAAATACCATTATGTTGGAAATATTTTTATATTTCTAATGAATATTTATAGTCGAATTTATCTCATGTATAACCCTATATTAAAAATAGTTTAGTTATTAAACTTTGATTTTAACTCTTTTAACTCTTCTTTAAATAAAAAAATAATAAATGTCTTAATCTAATCCAACTGGACCTAAAGGGTCATATTTTATTCCTAAGGTTTTTTGGTCGAATTACACTTATCGAATAGAATTAGGACATGTGTTAGGGTAATAATAATATCATTTTACCCTTAATTACCCTATTTACTTTTAACCGTGGTTAATAAAAGTAAAATGTCACTATTCACGAAGATTTTTTTTTCTTATTGAACCACATTTTTATCCTTGATATTAACCATGTCACTCATATTTTTTAAATTTGACTCACAAAAGTGGTAAAATTAAATTTTATGTAAATTTGAAAATGCTCCTAGGAGGTGGGTAAAAGACGGTAAAAAGTTCGATAAAATTTTTATATATCTAAAATTATTATAAACTGACTCAAATGAATTAAATTGAATTTATATAGGTATTATGTATCTATTTTTACCTAAAATAAATTTAAATAAAATAAATAATTATTTAAATAAAAAGCCGGTTTTAAACAATAACTTAGTGTTTTTCACTATTCATCAAAAATTGAAAGTTTTCAGAAAAATACCAAAAATTCACCCTAGGTTAATTTTGACATTACGAATACAATAATTATTTCTATTTTACCAAATTAAAAACATATAAGTTTCATTTATTAATTTAATGTTAATTCCTGTTGTCAAAACCAAAAGGCGTATTTTTGAGAAATAATAACTATCAAAAGATTGACACTTGTTTATGTCCAATTTCAAAGTAAAATTACTTACAATGACCAATATTAGATTAAATGGTAAAAATATAATCTATTTATACTTACAAAGAATTAAAATTTATAATTTAACACTATAGATTATTTTGATTAAAAATGTAGTTTTCAGTTAAAATATAGTATTTTCACTATTCACCCAAATATAAATGTTATCAGAAAAACAAAAAATATTTATTGAAACTAAATTATAATGTCTCGATTCTAAAGTAGAAGTTTATTTTGTAAAATTTAATATACAAAAGTTTCAAATATTGGATTTAAAAAGGGTTCTCCATTAAATGACGGTAAAATTGCATTTTTTGAAAAATACTTCTTTTATTTGAAAAAAATGTATTTGTTTTACATTATGTCTAAGAAACTCATAATATGGATTCTAAAATTATAAGGATTATATATAGTTCAAAATTCAGCTAATACTATTCATAACTGCTTTTGAACGACTAGTTTGGTAAGTTGTAGTGCGCTTGAACTCGGTGTTGCGTGTAGTGAAAGTTATTGAATTACTTTGAAGAAATAACATACTTTGAAATATTGGGGTGTTACATTATTCCCTCCTTAAATAAATTGCATCCTCACAATTTGAAATTGTTCTTTTAAATTAAAATGTTGAAAATAGAAAATACCTTTGTGGAGAACTCATAAAAAAATTGAGTTAATAAAATTTAGTCTTAATAAGAGGGAATATATATATATACACACTTGAAAAGTAGAGTTACATACTTTAACTAATTCCTACCATAGACTCATCTTTTACACCAAAATATTTCAATAAAATATATTTTATTTATCCTAATCGTATAGGGTTAAAAAAAATGAATTTAGAATTAATCTACCAGACCTTTTAAAAAAACTACATTATTAATTCCAGGACATCACGTGGGCCAATGGTAGGTGATACACCCTTGTTGCCCTTCAGTTACAGGTTCAAGTCTCACAGACTTTCTGGACGCGACGGGTTGCCATCCGACCTCCGGGTTTTCCTTTAATGGCAATCCAAAAATAATCTCAGACTAGAATTATCCAAAATACTTCTCTCCAAACTCACAGTCCTAAATTTATAAGGAAGGTAAACACAATGAAGATCCTTTTTTCCATGTAATAACATGTGAACACCTTCATCATATATTCTTTTAAAACACGGCAACATCCTGTATTACCATAAAACCTTATTGATTACATTCATTCTCCCTTATTACTTATAGAATACTGGATATACTACTTCTATACAAAAAGTTGTAAACTCCAACAATGATGGAATATACAAATCATTAATCAGTTTCAAGGAAGTCAAGGATATTCAATATAATTTATCCAAACCAACCATCTCTTGTTCCAAAATCACTACCTCATTATCAGTAACATATTAAGGATTACCTTTCCTTCAACCATGTATTTTACAAAAAGTGTATCTTATCATTAATTCAATTTTATTAGAACCATATAATCTCAAATCCTCAATAAAATTGTACTGCAGTACAATCCTTATTTATCTCCATAATTCATATAACTAGTATATTGTTGATACAACACTCAAATGAAATAATTCTATATTAACAACATAAGAACACTAGTCATTCCTCTTCACATGAGGTTGTATCATAACTTGATTGTTATCCAATAGCATCATTTAAGGTATACTCTGATGAATGAGGAATTGATTCACATATTTTCCCAACACCTTGTAGATGAAGCATTGTACATTTGATTTTTTTTCTTACCTTTGTAATCACGTACTTGGTGTCCTTTTTCTCCATACTTATAATAAACTCCAATTACCTTCAAGAATTTACCATGGTGATTCTTTCCACAGTTATCACATATGTGAAAATCCTTCTTTTCCATCTTCCCTTTATCCATATTTCTCTATTCCATCATTTTCTTGTCTTGATTCCCCTCAAATCCATAGGACTCCGAGAATTCTCTACTTATCTTATTAACACATGATACTATTTCTTCATATGTTGAGAATACATGGGAGACTATTTCCCTTCTAAATGTTGGATTAATACTTTGAAAGATATGATCCATCTTACTCTTTGGATCATACGTATTTCTAGAGTTCACATTCCTTCTATTGGGTGCCATTTCTATACAATGTCATACACTAGGTTAGTTTATGAATAATAATTCATAATTAAAAACATGTAAAATACCTAACATAAATTGAACATTTTATAGATATAATCCATAATCAAAAAATTGTTTTCTTTGAGGAGGTATATACTCATAAACCCTTCATAGTGTTTTGTAAGGAAAATGAGAATTATCCTAAGCATATCCCTTGGGAGTGTCATAACCAAGAGTGCAGCAAGTCCCGTTGTCGTGCACCAGTTCTCGTTCGAGTCTAGCTCAAAGTGGAGTTTTCGGGTTTTAACCCTAGGTACATCTGTACCAGATACACCTTTACCTGCTCGTATCCATACATGGATGTATTTTCTTGGAAAACTCACAAAATCTCTACATTTCCAAAATTCTAGGAAGTTATTATATACTAATCCTCAAAGTCTATCTTAGGGTAATGTGCTCTAATCAGAGTTTATCTAAATCTAGTTTCTAAGGTTATTGCTAAAATTCCTCTGATACCAACTATAACACCCTGACCCTAGATTCCCAGAGTTGGTGCATTATTTTGATACATTGGAATGATTATAAGGAATCAAGTCCCGAAAGACCCATCAATTTAGTAGTCTTGGAAAATAGATTACATACATGAACGTTGCATTACACTTTCGTACATAAAACAAAAAAAAAACAATCCTTTGAGAATGCCATTGTTCCCTTAGCTTAACCCTGCATCTCAAACAAAAAACACTTCTTGGGATCCTGGGAAAATAAAACATAAGAAAGGGGTGAGCTCAAACGCTCAGTAAGGGTAAGCTGTACATCAGAAGATAACATAAATATTAAGCATGGTGAATAATTGAAACCACATGACTTTACAAATAATAAACATGAATACTTTTATGGTAGGAATATGAGCTGAGTAAATAATTCCATAATAAAACATAATCATGGGTATTCTACTAGTCGAATGACCACATGAACCATCAATATTATTTTCATAATGAGGGAATGTATAATGATGGACATTATGAAACATTTTGTCAAGGCCTCGGCCAAGACATCTAAAAATGAATAAGGCCTCAGCCAACACCATATCTCAAATTGGGAAAGGCCTCGACCAATTCCACATCTAGTTGTCTCATGAGACCTACCGATGCATCGAGGAGCTATAGCGGGCTCCACCCGTCACTTACTAAGTCTAATATATTCATCATATGAAAAGGTTGAAACATAACATAAACATTCGTATAATAACTAGGATATGAAATGTCAATACTTTAACCATAAACCATGAATGTCATAAAAAAAAACAGATCCACAGTCAAACATATCACAAAACCTTCAATACAATATGGAAGTTTTGTATCATAATAAATCAACTTCAAAACAAGTTTAAAATCTATTAAAGGATTTGACATAGATGGAAATGATTTGTAAAACTCTTTGATCGAAATATACTTTTTTTATGAATACATTTAAAAGTCATACAATTTAGAAAGAATTCATTTAAATAAATTTTTGAATCAAAGTGTCCCATTAGACTTGAAACTTTTGAAATTAACTAACATTTTAAAACATTCAGGTCCATTTAAATAAATCCTTAAAAATCATTATGAAATCATGGACATTATTTAAAAGGGTTTAGAAAGATAAATCCTTAAAACTTTTAAAATGATGTTTTAGTAAAAATTACCTTAAAAATAATCCCTTTGGAAACCCTTTTATGAAACATGGACATGAATAATAAATATTTCCCAGTAGATACATACGTAAAACAACCTCGGATAATGAAGAGATTGTGAAATTAGCCCTTACCTTGAACATTACTTTAGTCGAGAGTACGTTTAACCTCCTGTATGAAGATATTGGTATGTTATTAAATTATAAAAGAACCATATTAATATTTATGATATCATACATGATTCATTTATGACTTTATACTACCCATTTAAAAATAATTTCCATGTTAAATTAACATTTCAGGTAATAATCGCTTTCTTTATCGTACGTGTTTTAACTTGTTACTCTTGATTGAATCACGTAGATCAAGATTTAAAAAATTCCAAAATATAAAAAATGATTTATATATAATATATATTTATAATATAAATATGTATAGTAGACATATATATGAAATGAAAAACACCGTTTATGGAGACGGTAGTCCGTACGTACGCATAAACGCTGTTTCCGTTTTCCTATCGTATTGAAACGAACTAAGTGAATAAGATATATGTAAGTAAATATATATATATATAAATATATATCTCCATTATAATTATTATTTAATATATTACATACTTATTAGTAATATGTATTTTTATAATCGTTGATGAATGGTGAACGTGGAAATGAATCTCATCGCGTCATGGAGACGGTAATCCGTACGTACGCACGAGCGATAATATCATTTCCTTAAAGGTGTGGAATTGGATGGTATATTAATTTTACAGAGACATTATCATGTTATTTTCATTATTTATATACATACTACTCATCATTATATCCATCCAAATAACGAAGTGTTGAATAACAAATTACACCACGGCATGGAGACGGTAAACCGTACGTACGCATGCATGGTGAAATTATAATTCATAAAATGGATAGAATAATGAATATAGTTGTTACATATTTATAATAACATCACAGTATATATAAGATACTTGAGTTATTATTTTATAATGTTAACAACAAATAAAGTGTAAGTTGAAGAATAAGAGAACTTGAAAGAGGGTGGTAAAATCATTACATCTTCTTCAGGTTCTTTCTTTTGATTTGACCAAAAGGGCTCCTTAGGTTGGCTTTCTGACCAAAGTAAGGCCTCTAGGATGAATTTAGGATAGTTGGGAGGATATTTGGGTAGGTTTTGGGTGATCCATATGGATTTGGAGGTGTGAATTTGAGATAAGGTGAGGTGACCTTTTATAAGAGGGTTGAGGGGCACCTTTTGATAAACATAAAATATTATTTTATAATAAATTCATATTCAGTTTATAATGGATCCAAAGTGACTTATTTCAAGTATAGGGTGGGTATGGGTCTAAATCCTCTCAAACAATAGGTTTTAGACAAGTTTATGTTACCATTTTATCCTTATCATTTAGATATAACTCTAAGTTAAATAATTTAACTTTTACCATGTCTTCTTGTATTGTTACACTATATAGTTAATAAAATTACTATATACTACCAATAGAACCTCAATTGGTTCATTAATGTCATATATTTTAATATATATATCTTTTGGCTGAACCTTATATTTTTAGGACTATTATATCAATTAATAATATAATATTTGTTTTAAAAACTATTTTATGTCAATTTTGACACTCTTTGGTATTTGTTTTTTGATAAAACAATAACATCATTATTAATTCAACAAAAAATACATTGAATCAATCCTAACATTTCATATTCACCTATAAAATTCCTTTATGTCATAAAAAATTTTAAATTATATTTATTTTAATATTTATAATATCATTTATTCGATTCTTTTATTAATAAGGTAATTACTGCATCATCACTGTGTCATTAATAAATTTAATTATTTAATCTCTAAATTTTTTAAATAAAACACCATTATGTAGGAAATCGTTTTAGATTTATAATTAATTTTTATAGTCGAATTTATCTTATGTATAACCCTATATTAAAAATGGTTTAGTTATTAAACTTCGATTTTAACTCTTTTAACTCTTCCTTAAATAAAATAATAATAAATGTCTTAATCTAATCCAACTAGACCTAAAGGGTCATATTTTATTACTAAGGTTGTTTTTGGTCAAATTAAACTTATCCAATATAATTAGGACATGTGTTAGGGTAATAATAATATCATCTTACCCTTAATTACCCTATTTACTTTTAACCGTGGTAAATAAAAGTAAAAAGTCACTATTCACCAAAAATTATTTTTATCTTATTGAACCACATTTTACTCATTGATATTAACAATTCCTCTCAAATTTTTGAAATTAGACTCACAAAATCTGTAAAATTAAGTTTTATGTAAATTTGCCAATGCTCCTAGGAAGTGGGTAAAAGACAGTAAAAAATTCGATAAAATTTTGATATATATATAAAAATTATTATAAATTGACTCAAATTAATTACATTGAATTTATATAGGTATTATGTATCTATTTTGACCTAAAATAAATTTAAATAAAATAAATAATTATTTAAATAAAAATCCGGTTTTAAACAACAACTCAGTGTTTTTCACTATTCATCAAAAATTGATAGTTTTCAGAAAAATATCAAAAATTCACCCTAGGACAATTTCGATATTCCAATTCCAAAAATGATGTCTATTTTACCAAATTCAAAACATATAAGTTTAATTTATTAATTTAAAATTAATTCCTGTTGTCAAAACCAAAAGGCATATTTTTAAGAAATAATAACTATCAAAAGATTGACACTTGTTTATGTCCAAATTCAAAGTAAAATTACTTATAATGACCAGTATTGGATTAAATGGTAAAAATATAATTTATTTATAATTCCAAACCATTAAAATGTATAATTTAACACTATGAATTATTTTTATTAGAAATGTTGTTTCCAGTTAAAATATATTATTTTTCACTATTCACCCAAATATGAAAGTTATCATAAAAACTCCAAAAATTTATTAAAACTAAATTATAATGTCACTATTCTAAAGAAGAATTTTATTTTGTCAAATTTAATATATTAAAGTTTCAAATATTGTATTTAAAAAGGGTTCGCCATTAAAAGGTGGTAAAATTGCATTTTTTGAAATATACTTCTTTTATTTGAAAAAAATGTATTTGTTTTACATTATGTATAAGAAACTCATAATATGGATCCTAAAATTATAAGGATTATAAATAGTTAAAAATTCTATTAACACTATTCATAACTGCTTTTGAACGACTAGTTTGGTAAGTTGTGGTGCGCTTGAACTCGATGTTGCGTGTAGTGCAAGTTATTGAATTACTTTGAAGAAATAACGTACTTTGAAATATTGGGGTGTTAAAATTTTTTTGTGGGATTTTTCAAATAAAAACAATGAAAATATATCTATAATGTAAAAATAGAAAAAGATAAGAAAACAAATGATTGTATCCCTAACAACGGTGCCAGTTTTAATGCACGCCCATCATAGGGTGTTGAAAAAGAAAATTATTTTCCTAATGTAGCAGAGTGGCTGACCAGGGTTTTCTCACTTGAAGATCATTCTCAGTTGTTTACTCAATCTAATTCACCCAAACTAATTTTTTTTTGTTTTTATTTAAACTTTGAAATTAATGGGATTTAAATAAAAGAAACGATAAAACTAAAACACAATGATAAAAATGTAATTAGTGAAGAAGGAGCTTGGTTTTGGGGTTTAATTTTGGGTTTAGTCATTATTATACTTCATGTGTTTGATTTCAATTTGATAATCCAAGCATGAGATATCATATTTGGACTAATACTATTTATTTATAAATTGTTGGATATCATTGAATTCCTAAGAAATATTAATTATACCTCCTTATTTAATCAAGGCTGATGACACTCATTCAACTAGGAGGAGGTGTAACTAATAGTGATTAGGTATTCAATGATATTCAACAATTTCTAAATAAAAAATAGTAGTCCAAACATGATATTTCATGAATGGATTATCAAAATAAAATCTAACACATGAAGGAGAATAATTATTGAACCCAAAAATAAAACCCAAAATGAAGTTCTTTCTTCATTAATTACATTTTTTCATTAGATTTTAGTTTTATCTTTTATTTCATTTAAATTCTATTACATTTCTAGATTAAATAAAAAAACAAAAAGAAGTAGTGTAGGTGAATTAGATTAAGTAAGTTAACAAATGATAAATCTCATCAAGTGAGATGAACATAGTTAGCCTCTATTTAGTATTAGGAAAATAATTTCTTTTTTCTATGCACTATGATAGGCCTGTATCCATTTACTTTTCACCCACAAAGGAAAACCTCTTCCCATCAGTGTAGACACACTACATCTTTTGCCTGAAATGGTTTATCTGGGAATGAAATGGGGATAACCAGTCCATACCTAAGATGACATCATAAATCCTCATCATTTATACAAAGAGATCCCAAAAGAAAATCTCACCTCCAAGATTCATTTTACACTACTAGAATAAATGTGTGATCATTGAGTCACATTCAGTAGCAATCTCCAAGGGAAAGTCTTGAGCCAAGGGCTTAACTAGAATCTCTAATTCTCAAACCAGATAGGTGGAAATAAAGGAATGAATCAAACCTATGTCTATTATTACTTTAACTAAAGTTTAAAAATAATATATCATACCTCATATCTTTCATAGAGCCTTTGGGTCATAAGCCTTTACCACCTACAACTACCCTCTCCCCTATTGCCCAGCTCCTTGAGCATAGTGCGGACAACCTAGGGGTAGTGGTGAAACAAGTCATAGTGCCTTCCACGTCTAGCTTCTCTACCAAATCCTCTTCCACATAAACTACCACAGAGACATGCATTATCCTACCACTACATCAACCTAGGTGAAACATCCACTATATCTCTGTCATCCATACGCGGGGTCATACAATCCCATGCAAGATTTCCTTTACCATCATAAGCATAACACTGCCTCTCTCTAAGATGACATGATCTATCCTATGAGCCTTGAAATATAGACACTATTTCTGGGGATAACCTTCTGAAATTTCACACACACATATATGCCCCTAAGTCCAATGTTAACTACCCACTATCGAAGAATTAGCTCCTGTGTTCCCATGGTCGGCACCAGTTATCTGTTTATGCTCATCCAAGAAAATCTCGATCACTAAATAATGCTCTAGAACCCCATATTATATAGGAATTGATATAGGTATCATGATGGATCAAATTTTTCTACATATAAATCATTTAAAAGTCTGAGCCTGAAATAATTGATTATGAACCGTATCCATTGAGTATTAAGAGAGGTTGGTGGACCTCGATGAATACTTAGCCATAGTTGTACACCCCTAATGAAGCCTTTAAATATATTGGATGTTCAAAACCCTCAACGTATCTAAATGAAAATACTTTCTAAAAAGTTTCTCAAAATATGACCATGAAGGAGTCTCCTCATCGTAGGATTGGGTCAATAATCCCCACCATAATCCTAAAGAACCATAGAGAAGGCTCACTGATAGAACCACCATATGATATTATAGTGTCTTGAAAAGTTAAAATACTTATGTCACTACCTCAAGCCAATCCTTACCTGCCTTTGGGTCAACCTCACCTTGGAACCTGAGGGGTAGCTATCACAAAAACTCATGAAGCATGCTCATCCTACACACCTCATCAACTGACACTATCGATACCATATATATGTTGACATGTGATGGTATGACTGGTGCACCACCAAAAGGTTACACCCCCTAAGTAGGTCCCTATATCAAATACTCATCACTCATGGGATCATCCTCATGATCCTATTACTGAATCCTAGCTAGAAAATGGTGTAGAGGCATCCTGAAATTGACAAGATTCACCACATTCAATGAGTATATCTTGAGAGCTTACTAAATAAGGACATGGAAACTACAACCCAATACTATAAGATTTATGAACCAATTTTTTCCAAGAAATAAATTTCTAAATCTACTGAATAAATAAGTAGGTTATCAGAGTCTTGGTCTATAGATACATCATCCACCGGACAAACAGTGGAGTCCCTAGATTGAGATTCAAACTCGAAACACATTACATTGTTATCCAAAACCAATCTCACAAGCTTTAGCCCTAAGGTAGAACTGACCACTCTGATACCACTCTTTCATGACCATACCCAACGGGGCCCAAACCATGACCATCCTAAGCCCAACTCTAATAATCTAGGGGATAAATACTATAACTGAGTAGGAATATCACTCACATGGGAGCCCTAATCCTAATGTACCCCCACACTTTTCTAATCCCCTAAAATGATGAAATGTAAAACAAATGATAACCATGCATGCATACACCTAAAATCCCACCATCATAGTATGTTTTCATGTAATGTAAATCAAAGGGGAAAATATAATCCCACCACAAAAAATCTAAAACAATTTGAACCTATAAAGATAGTGAGGAATTATATCAAAGTGACTATAGGAACACATCTTAGTATATTGGGTTCACTAAGCTCCGTCTGGTCCTAGTCCCTTTAGGACTCTGTCAAATGTTCGATTCTCTTTATAAGACATGATACATGTGGGGAAATACCATGAAGAGGTGAGTATAACAATACCTAGTAGGACTCCCTAAAATTAATAAGCATACAACATCAAAAATAATAGACATCTCATCAAAAGTATATATCTACAACACATATAATAAGAATATCAATATATACTTAACAAAGAAACACAATCAGAAGGTAAATTCAAAAAAATAATTCCAACATAGGATTCCTTCTTGAAGGCTCCACATTGAACTTGTCTAGGAGAACACACTCCATGATTCAAATAGCACTGATGGGGGTGTATATGAGATGTCATTCTGGCCAGGTCTCACCATAAGAGGTACATGTTGGAAGTCTGATTAAAATGATACACATATGAGGATCAAAACCAAGTACATGAGGTATACTAACGAGTAAATTTGGAATAAATCGCTAAGTATTGGATTGATGTCTATGTAGTGTTGGTCACAATGATAACAAGAACTACACTTTGGTCAAAGTTGTTGATTGAGGATCTCACTCCAGGCCTCAAAGAAGGATTTCAACAAGTCTATCCAAGACTGAAGTCTCTATTAAGGGATCAAAATCATATATATGGGGCTCAATTCCTTATTAAACACTCAAGTAATTGATAAAGGGAATGTATGATAATTAATCTTGTCCAAGATAAAGAGGAAAATGGATCTAATACATATTTGAAGGAGTAAAAAATGTGTAATGGTAGTACATGGTGTGTCCATTTATCACTAGGTCCTACCCATGTATCATGATCCATGCTTATGTCAGTGTCTAAGTACATCGTGTGTTAGAGATCATGTAATACTGTCGGTGTCTGTTTCCCTCTGGCCATGTTTGTTCTCGAGTAAATGGCATGTTCAAAATCATGTACTCTTATATGTGTTTGTGTACCCTCTATGGTATATGCAAACCATTAGAAAAGGGTCACATGCTTCCTAATAGCTGTCACACACCATGTGATATTTATCTTCTCTATTGAACCCTAATGCTTCAAAGTAAAGTTTTGACATGGAATATAACTCTAGATTACATGCATTGCAACATGAGATTATCCGTAATCCCAGATATGGTTCTAAAATCATTATCCGCTCCTCCATCCATCGATCTAGTTATGAGTCATATTGGAAAATAATGAACACATATGGATGATATTTTATGTCATTTATTTCTAGAATCTATCAACTAAAATTCATTGGGAATGTTGTCTCTATTTTTCCCCATTGCTGCCGCATGCCTCACTCGAATCGAGGATCTCAAATCCACCATCAATCCATCACCACCATCATCATAGCTCAATCCCATCATCGATCCAAACTCATATCTATGATATCATTCATTTTTTCTAAGAAACGAGTGTGTAATGATTTATTATATGATATTTTTTAAAATCACCAGTCAAAATGACCACCGATGATGAATGGACGATGAATGGTGGGAGAAAACCAGAAAATGTGAAAATGGGGAATGATCCTTGCCCATGTTCAGCCTATCCTTGATATTTTTACATTAGAACAACAAATGATGATTGATCTTATTCATTTATTCATAACGTTTTGTCAACTCCATTTAGTTATTTTTAAGTAAAAGTTCATGATTTTTTTTAAATACCCATGTTTTAATACTAAATATAAATTTTGAGCATTATTTGACTTAATCCATATTTGGGTCAGTTTACTATTTTAGTTATAAATATCAACCAAGTCATCCAAATTGTGTGATTATTATTTTTTGGGGTATCTAATTAAATTTCCTAAAAATCATTAAACTGGGGCGGGGGAAAATTCAGCCATATAAATGGCCATATGGACTACACAAGAGGGCACAAATAATTTTTCAAAGAAACTGGGATAACTGTGATGTTATATATTTAGGGTTTAATAAAGAAGTCCAAAATTCATTTATTCTCCACCAAAGGTCCAGGAACGATATATTTAATCTTGGATATAAATTTCAAGGCCCAACTCAACCAAGTAAGGGCCCTATTGATCCATTAAATTCCCATCCACCATTCTATATTGGATTTAAAACTAGGTTACAATCCTTGAAATTTACCGCAATCTAGAAATATAATTGAGATTATATTTTTTGTTGTGAAATAAAAGATATATCCTCAAAAATGGTTTTTAGAAATTGTTAAGATTTTATGGAATCTTACTATCCAAAAACCCAGTCACATTATGGTCTTTGAAAAATTCTAGATTAAAATGGAAAACAAAACATTGTTTAATAAAATAGACATAAATTTATCTCCAAAAGTCCAATGGATTCCAAATATTGAGAGTATACTGTAAAAATCCACACAAACACACACACACACACACACACATATATTAATAAGAATATTTCTCTAGATTAATCTATCTAAATTATCAAATTAGATATCAAATTGGATAGGATGATTTGGAATGCAAATAGTGCACCACCTTAGGCTATAAATCAATCCCCCACTTCTCCTTGCAAGGGGTTGACATTTCAGAGCATAATAGGATACATTGGAATGAAAATATCATTTCCAATGGACTAGTAGGACCTTAAAAACTCATGTTTCTAATTTATATACCTTTCTTATAATCTTTTATTTCTTTTTCATTTCTGTTTGTTTTCATTTGTAATCTTTTAAGTGTTTTGTTGTAATTTTTTTTTAAATATTAACATAAGTTTATTCATAATATCTAAGTCTCAACCAAAATCTATTGTGTAATATTAATTTTATTGAAATTGTTTAAATAATGTTTAAAATAATTTTATTATTTTTCTTTCTCATTATATTGAAATTCCTTGTTTAATTATTTTCAACGTTCGTGTGTGTGTTCGGTGCACAACTTTTTTCTTATCACATAATTTTTATTAAATTTTTAATTCAAAACCATAAAAACATATTACAAAATTACTAAAAATATAAATTGAATAGAAAATATACCATTGGGGTGAGACATAATTTTGGGATTTTAAGTGATTGATAGCCTTTTCTCATTGAAAATTATTTAGGTTAATATTGTGTACATTAAACTTAAAAATGTCATGGATTAATGACATGTTTTTCTTAACATGTGGATTATATGGATTATTAGAACCATAAATACACTTTCATAAATAAGTTTTTAACCACATTTAATTTATGGTTTTTATTAAAGCCTCAAAACTTTGGAATTTCAATCAAAATCATCATGTGAAGTGCATGTTAATTTAATGCAATATAAAGAAAAGATCAAGGATATCATAATCTTAAATCCACATTAATTAACTCAACCAAATATAAATGAATTTATTAAATCAAAATTAATCCATAAATTAATTTAATTAAGATATACAAAAAAACCCCTATTCAAAATACAAAAAATTCAGAAATAATTAACTCTAAAATTTGTACCATCATTGAGGATTCAACCCGAGTGATGCTATATACATTAGCAGAGCACCAGAATTTTGGACGGTCGATAGGTGACACTCAGACACAATTCAAATGGTTCTGTTGTGAGGTATAGTGAAACAAATTATTGACTTTTTTATGATTGTAAAAAGGAATTACAAAAAATAAAAAAATACAAAAAAACATATGTAAAAAAACAAAAAGAAAAACCCATCTTATCATAAAAATTATTACCAAAAAAATCCACAAATAAAAAGCCCACCTTCCTTATACTTTTTTGTTTTATATGAATTCCCCATAGCCTCCAAAATAATCTCATTTTTTTGACCTGGAAATCAAATGAACTATTCAACGACTTATAAGGAACATTAAAGATAATCAAATAACACAATTACCATTAATTAAACTTATAATTGAACTATATATGAACAATACTAGGGAACAAACATTAAAAGAACTAACTACCCCTAATATAAATTACCAACCCCTTTGGTATTCAATATCAAAATATTGAGGATAATTTTGATTCAAATAGGGTTTGATTCATCTTCTACCTCATTTACTGGGTTAGTCGGTGAGGATTCACATCCTCACTAGAAAGAGTTCCAAGTGGTGTGATCCACCATGAAGGCTCAAAATGTTTCTGAAGAAAAAATCGAAATTTGATCATTCTATTTATACCTAGTTGAACCTTCCATATCATGGATCTGTTACCACCCCCTAGTTCCATAACCACATGGAATGAGATGAATCAACTCTTATTAGAGAAATTATTTCATGATTCACAAACTACTTATATCCAAAAGGAAATAAGTGGTAACTATCAATTCCCTAATGAATCACTCCATGAGTACTTGGATAGGTTCGAAAAGCTTGTTACAACTTTCCCAGACCATAAAATCCCTAACCAACTCTTGATATAATACTACTATGAGGGGTTATTGGCTATGGAGAAAACACACATTTATTCCTCTAGTGGAGGTTCTATTGTTGAAAAAACTCATGCGGCTGCATGATATCGCATAATAAATATGGGTGAAAACACATGGAAATTCCATACATGAGAATATTATCAAGTTAAAAAGTCCAAGATAATCAATCCATAGATCCCAATAAGATGGACGAGTGGATGAGTGAACTTACAAGTCTTGTGAAACAAATAGATATTGCTACCAAATCCCCAACCTCATATTCTACATAATATATTTTCCCCAGACCTATCAAAAACTGTGGAATATGTAGCTCTATAGCTCACCCAACTAAAAAATTTCAACAAATTCAATATGATCCATACAATTATTATGGTCCAATAGAGCTCAAAAAAACATATGTTGAATGAATCACCATCCCTAAATAATCAAGTCAGTTCCCTAGAAATTCCACCCAACCCCAATCCAATCCCTTATCTTCTACCTATAACCATGACTTGATATACGGTAATCCTCTCTCTCATCCCCCTTAGTTCCCATCTCAAAATCCAAACCAATTCCAACATGGTCAAGGTGGAGGTAAATTTACACAACCTTATCCTTTTGTTACTCAACCCCAAAGAATAAATCCTCGTCTTATTCCCCTTAGATTCCACTATCCTAAGGAGCCTTCCCTCTTACCAACCTAATATAAGATCTTTCCCAGGTACCCAAATCAAGGTAATTCCAATTTGGGACAAGCCTCTTCTTTTAATAAGCCATGGGAAAGTTATAGGGAATTTCTTACCTCTTTATCCCTTCATATAATCAAAAAAATTGAAACCAAAATTGGTCAACTTTCATCCCACCTATGTTAGTAACAATAATACAATTCATCCCAACTTCCAAATCAACCTTTTATAAACCCCAATCATAATGTAAGTGCAATATCACTTTGATTGCGGAAAAAATTTCAATGCCTCATAATGGATCCTGAAATGAACCTGTGAATGTTGATCTTGAAGATGAAAAGAAAAAAAATTCCATAAAATGATCTTGAATCCACTACCTCTCCTACTTTCATTCCTCTAAAAAACCCAATTCCTTTTCCTTAAGCCTTCTCTAAGACAAGTAAGTCCTTTGAACCGGATTCTGAAATTCTTTACACGTTTAGATGTGTTAAGGTCAATATTACCCTCTTAGATTCCATAAAACAAATCCTTAATTATGCAATGTTTATTATGTAATTATTCACTCATAAGAGAGAACTTAGGACCATATAGAATGTTTTAACTGAGCAGTCCATACCCATAAAGTGAAAATATATAGGGAAATTTATGGTTCGATTCCAAATAGGGAGTTCCAGTTTTGATGATGCACTCATAGACCTAAGAGAATCAATAAATTTCAAGACCAAATATATATTCTCCAACATTGTGTTAGGTAATTTTCCCCCAATATGGTTTTTCTTTCAGTTAACCAATTGAATAACTGCTAGTCCTGATCAAATAATTGATGATGTCCTTGTCCTGTTCAATGACATTATACCAGAAGATTTCTATTTCCATGATATTTATGGTGAGACTAATTCTTCTTGAACTCCCATAATTCTATTAATAAATTTAACCATGTCAACTTGAACAAATATTGATTTCCATGTGGGAATCCTATCCATGGAATTTGGTGACCGACTAGTCAAGTTCAACATTTTCCAAGTCACGTGATACCCATCCAAGGATCACTCTGTATTCTAAATCAATGTTTTTTTAGGACACTTTATAGTGTATATTCACCCCCATTTCATATTGTTCATCATGTTATAATGAGATAGGAGTTTGGAAAATTTTCACCACGATTAACCAATTCATAAATGGGGAAGTTGATGTGGATGTTTCATTCATATATTACATCAATATAGAGGATTTTGAAAAATATCTTGAATCCAATATCAAATCTAATCTCTAATGTCCCAACATGGATAGTAATGAGGAAAATGAATCAAATTAAACTAAAAGTACTTCCTATTTTCCTAATTTTTTTCCCACAAATAAAGGAAGAAACTGATCTAAAACCCCTACCCACACACATCAAATATTCATTACTTTTACATGATTAATCTTATCTTATTATTATATCCATTTCACATACTAAAATTGAGGAGTAAATTTTTTTTCATGCATTAGAGGAAAAAAAATATGACTTAGGTTATACCCTATATGACATACCAGGAATCAAACTCACCCTTTTCATGCATTACATCCATCTTAAAGAATCATCCAAGCTAATCATACAACCACAAAGAAGACTCACCCCACTCATACTTGAGGTAGTTAGGGAAGAGATTAACAAGATTCTTCAAGTTGGTATTATCTACCCAATTTATGATAGTGAATGGGTTAGTCCAACAAAAGTGGTACCAAAAAAGAATGGGATAACTATTGTCCAAATTGAACATCGAGAGTTGGTCACAACTCAAGTGAAAAACAAATGGTGTGTATGCATCGATTATCATAAATTGAATGACAAAACACAAAATTATCTCTACCATCTTCCTTTAATTGATCAAATGATAAAACAATTAGCTGGAAAGTCACATTATTTATTTCTTCATGGATACACCGACAAATTCGAAATCCCAAATGTACATTAGGACCAAGAAAAGACTAAATTCACTTACTCCTTTGGAATATATTAATATAGTAAAATTCCTTTTATCCTTTTCAATTCTCCTAAAACATTCCATAGTTTTATTATGAAAATATTTACATAATTCATTGAGAATTTCATGTTGGTATTAATGGATGGCATTAACATTTATCGCGATTCATTTGAATCATTCTTTCATCAACTCTCTTTGGTCCTATAAAAGTGTGTCAAATGTAACCTTATGATAAATTTTAAAAAATGTCACATTAGGGTTACTAATGTGATTATTATAGATAATATAATTTTACAAGAGGATATTAAAGTTGATCCTACCAAAATTGAAGTGATATAATCACTTACTGAACCCACATCAGTTTAACACATCCATTAATTCCTTGTTCATGCCAGTTTCAATCACAGATTAATCCATAAATTTAGTAGGATATCCCTCCCACTCACTCAGATATTCAAAAATAATGTTACTTTCCATTTATATTAGGATTAAAATAGTTCCTTAATTAAAATCAAATCTATTCATACATTTACTCTGATAATCCATCACCCAGATTGTTCCTTACAATTTTAATTGAGGTGTAAAGATTCTAATAGGGCCATTGGGTCCATTTATGGTGAAATAAGAGAAAATATTCTTTGTGTCAAATATTGTTCCTAAAAAAATTGGATGAAACTCAATCTCACAAAATTATAAATGAAAATAACTATTAGATGTGGTTTTTTCCTTGGATAAATTCTGGCCCTATCTCTTAGTTTCCAAAATCATCAATTTTACAGACCATTCATCTTTAATGTTCTTACTTAATAAAAGTTATTACAAACCAAGTCTGATAAAATGGATCCTAATGCTCCAAGAGTTTTAAATTACTATTAAAGATAGACTAGAAAAATAAAACTTGGTGGATGATCACCTGAGTAGAATTTATAATCCTTCTCATTATGAAATAATTGATTAGAGATTTATAATTTAACACCTATCATATCTCACTCCAAAAATACCATGGTATGACCCAATTTTAAATTACATGGTTACTGGTTCTTTTCAAGAAATTTTTTCAAACGAAAAAAAGTAAAGCTAAAAAGGATTCAAAATTTAATTTTTGAGATGGTAATAAACATTAGAAAACTAGGACTAACAAGGTAATTAGGAGATGTGTTGATGAAGATGAAAATTACCATGTCTTGGTATTTTGTCACTCAATGTCTGATGGTGAGAACTTTGGACCACAATGGACCTCAATAAAGGTTATTAACTTAAGATTCTTCTAGCCTTCAGTCTTTAAGGACTCACATGAGTTTTGTCAATCATGTCCTACTTTCCTAAAGTTTGAAAAAATTTCCAAACAAAATGAAATTGCCCAAAATACCTTAATCTAATGTGAGATGTTAAATTATTGGGGCATCAATTTCATGGGAGAATTCCCCCTTCCAATGGATTCTCATATATTCTTCTTGTAGTCGATTAAGTTTCTAAGAGGGTTGTAGAAAAATCCACTAGAATGTATGATTCACATCATATTAGTGCATTCCTAAAAACCCACATCTTCCACCAATTTGGAACACCGTGTGGCTTAATAAGTGACTTAGGAACTCATTTATATAATAGGACCGTGGAATCTATTTTGAAACAGAATGGGGTTGTATATAAGACTTTAAATTCATATCTCCCCCAAACAAATGTATTGGATATAATTTATAATAAAGAAGTGAAAAGTGTTCTTGATAGAATTATTATGCCAAAAATAAAAGATAGGTCTGAAAGACTTGGTGAAGATCTTTGGTATTATCAGACTACCCATAAAACACCCATTAGTATGTATCCATTTAGTCTAGTTTTTGGTAAGGCATGTCATTTAATGGTTGAAATCCAATATAAGTCATTTTGGGTTGTCAAAACCCATAATTTTTGACTGTGTGAAATCTGGTGAAGAGATATTATTGTAGTTAAATGAACTGGATGAGATTTATCAAGATTATTGTGAGAATTTCAATATCTACAAAGAAAAGGATAAAGAACTCCATGAAAAACACATCCTACAAACGGTATTCCATGAATGTGAAAAGGTAATGCTCTTAAACACTCGATTTAGACTTTACCCAAGTAAGATTAGTTTTACTTAGGAAGGTCATTATATTATTAATAATGTTTTCATATTTGGTGAAGTACAAGTCCATGAACATTCTTCGAAAATAAAATTCACAGTTAATTAAAATCATGTAAAGCATCACCATAAGAGGACAGACACACCCCATGAACCATATAGTCTTCCACAAACCCACTACTGGATGGATATGCAAACCCACCAAATCCAAACCAGGGACATATCATTCCCTTTAAATCCCTATTTATCTATTCTTAATATCACTCTCTCTCAATCTTAATATTCTTATCTCTTTAATATTTTGACCACTTTCTTCATCAAACCTTTTTTATCTTTCTCTTTTGTGTGGGTGTGTATTTAAAAAAAATAAAAAAATTGAAAAACTAAGAAAATACGAAACACAAAAAAGTCCTAACTACTCACCATTAAATTTAAAAATTTTTTCCAACCTTTTTGGTGACTCCAATAACCTATTTTCATCTCATTTTTTTTATTTTCATCATAAATTTAGATAAATAATTTTTTTTATTGATCAATTAATTTTGAATGATAAACCTTTTTATTTGAGAAATGTTTTTACCCAACCCATGAGGAATAATGTCATATTTCATGGTAAGGTCACCTATATCTATCTTTTCATATTATGTGTTTTACCCACAAATTGAGAGTTTTGATTTTTTGGACCTTCGAGCTAAATTTCATAATTTAGCATACATTAATACGATAAAGGAATTTTCTGAGCCATATAAGAATGAAAATAGCTAAATAGCCTCCCATTAACATTAAATTGTTACTTATTTATAAATACCTATTGATCCCATGATTTTTTTTGATAGACACATTACAATCCAAAAACATTATCCCACCAAACATCTAAAAGGATTTTCTTTTCATGAACTATTTAAATTTAAGTTGGGGGGGGGGGAGGTGATAGATTTTATTTTGGGTACAATTTCCTTGATATTTAACTTGTCGTAATTTTCGTGAGGGAAAGTATACATTTATGTGTGGAGGAGAGGTTGTATTTTGGTGATTTTTTATGACTGCATATATGTTTATGACATCCTGTAAAAATGATATTGAAAAGTGTTCAAAAACAAAAAACAAAAAAGAAAAAGAAAAAAAATAAACAAAGAATGTGTTTTGTTTTGGGAGGGTCAAAAATCAATTTTCCTAAACCTTTGATCTTGTTATAAATATTAAAATTAGTGTCATGAGGATATCCAACATGTGTTTGTAAATGAGTATGATATTTTTTTCAAGATAAACTTTCAAAAAAAAAAGATTGAAAAAAAGAAAAAAATAAAACATTCATAATATTTTCTTATGTAATTGGGAGAAGTTTTGTATTTTTTTTTACATATTTAATCATTTCATCCCCTTCCAATTTTCTCTTTCTATTGTATTCCATAAAAAATTCATGCACCTGTAAATATTTGTTTCAGTTTTTTTTTCACGTTTCATTTCAAAAAAATTGAATATTGTTTTTTCCATGTTGGTGTTTTACCACTATTTTCCTATATTTGGGCCATTATATTACTAAATTACCATATAAATTTAAAAACCCTGAAAATAAGACCTCTTGATTATTTTTCACTTTATAATAGGGAATGGAATCTAAGATCTCTCACAAAATCTAAGTTTTTTAGTTTTAATTGGTGAACGAGTAAACCATATTAATTTTTATGTCATCTTGAGTGGAGTGAGTCATGAGTTCCCATATTTTACATTTCTAATTATGAGCATGAAAAATGTTTTTTTGGAACTTTTTTTCTATAATTATTTTGGTGGAATTCATTATGGATGAGTGAACTAGTATAGACCCTCTTCTTAGAGAAAACAAAATTTTAATATTTAATGGTGGGTGAACATGATTTAGTTGTGTTTTATATTTGATGTAAATGAGGACATACATAATAATAAGTGTGAGGGATTTTATTTTTATCATTTATTCATAAAATTTTATATCCCTTTTACTGATTTTCATGTAAAAGTTCATAATTGCTGTGAAATTCCCATGTTTTAATACTCAATATAAATTTTGAGAAATATTTGAGATAATCCAAATTCGAGTCAGTTTACTATTTTAATTATAACACTCACCCTACTTATACAAATTGTGTGTTTCTTGAATTACAGGTTTCCTAATTCAATTTCATAATAGTCATTAAACTAGAGAGTGGCCCAATTTGGCCATATAAATGGTTATATGGACCACATAAGAAGGCCTAATGAATTTTTCAAAGAAAAGGGACTAGATTTGAGGTTATATTTTATGGGATTAATAAATAAGCGAAAATTAGTTTTTTCCCCACTAGGATTATGGGGATAATATATTTCATCTTGTATAAAAATTTGAAGTCCCAACTCAACTAATAAGGGGCCCAATTGATCCATGAAATTCCAACCCACCATTCTGTTTGGGATTTCAAAGCCGCTGAAAATACATAAATTTTATCTTAATATAGACATCCAATTGAGCTGGGATTGTGTATTTTGAAATAAAAAATATTGTCTCACAACTTTTTAGAAGAAATGGTTCATATTTTAGGGAATATTCTTGTCTAACAACCCATTCACATTATAGATGTCAAAAAAGTCTAAATTAAAATAGAAAATATAAATTGTTTTAGTCAAATAGCCATAATATTGGATCAAAAATTCCAATGGATGCCAAATTTTAGGGTTTAATTTAAAAACATATATATAAAATTTTCAAGAAGAATATTCCTTCAGATTAGGCTGTCTAAATTATCAAATTGGAGATCCAAGTGGAGGGGAATATTTGGAATGCATACAATCCACTACCATGGGATATAAATTCATCCTCATATTATCCTTGAAATGAGTTTCAATTTTATAGAATAAGAAGATAAATTGGAATGAAAACAGCCTTGAAAAAGGACTTATAGGACTTGAAAATCTAAATTTTCTACTTTATATACCTTTCCTCCTCTATTTGATTTCCTGTTATTTTCCTTTCATTTTCATTTGTAATCTTGTAAGTGTTTTTTTTGTAATTTTATTTAAATATTAATGAAAGTTTCTTTCTAATCTATACTTATCATCCAATATATGTTGTGTGATATTAATGTTATTAAAATATTTTAGATAAATTTTAAAATAATTTCATTATTTCACTTTCTCATTCAATTGAAATCCCATTTTTAATTCCCTTAACCGTTTGGGTGTGTGTTAGGTGCACAACTCTTTTCTTATCCTGTTATATTAATTCAATATTTAATTCATCAACATAAAAAAATATTACTATATTACTATATTACTAACCATATCAATGGATGAGTAAATCTACCACTGGGAAGAGTCATAATTTGGGGATGTTAAGTTATTGAGAGCTTTTACTCATTGAATATTCTTTAGGTTAACATTGTGTATGTTAAAATTAAAAATTTCATTAATTAATGAAATGTTTTGTTTAACGTGTGATTGAAATGTATTATTGAAACCATAAATACAACACTATTAACAAGTTTTGATGAATATTAGAACCCTAGTAAAGTTAAGTCTTGTATTGAAGCCTCAACACTTGGGAATTATGATGAAAATCATCATGTGAAGTGCGTGGGAATTTAATGAAATACAAAGAAAAGATCAAGGATATCATTATCTTAAATCCCAAATAATTAACCCATCCCAATATTTATAAATTTATTAAATCAAAATTAATCAATAAATCAATTTAATTAAGCTCTGAAAATACCCCCATTCAAAATACAAACAAATCAGAAATAATCAACTCTAAAAATTTTAATATCATCGGGGATTTGATGCAAGTTCCGCTATAAAAATTAGAAGAGTACCATAAATTTGGATGGTTGACAGGAAAAAACTGGCCATGATTTAATGATATATAACAAATAATGAAATTTCTCCCAATATTCCCCATAGATAATCCCACATACACAATATGATCGATCATTGAATCACTCCATTGGTCGATTAATTCACGCTCTTCATAAGAATAAATCAACAAGAATTAATACACATAAAAATATATCCTACCTCAAGGTGGATTGATCACAGTTTATGAATGATTCTATGAGTTTTTTTGGAGAGATCCTTAAGTTCCATTGCACATTGATCGACGATACATGATCTTATTGTCATTCGCCTACAAAATCTCCACTAATTCTATCTCCAATGGATCCTCTAATTTTTCATGGTTATGTGAGTAACCCTTAAAACTATCCATAACAACATATTTATAGAAAGATATTATGTCACTGCATCTTGTTAAATAAAATAAATAAATAATTTTTTTTATTTATTCTCCCCCAACTGCACTTTATGGAAACTCCTGATGCTTACAAAGGTAATGTCACACCTAGGGTAAAACTAATTATCTAAACTCAACGACAGACTCATATCTCCAATATGAGACTTCATTTTTAAGTTATTACAAATTTTTAGGAAAACCATGCTTGTGTGATATTTAATATAATTTAAAGATTAATTTGGGGCATAATAGTCCTAAGAAACTCATGCTGCTTCTATGTCTATATCTGTAAATAATGCATATAATATTCTAAAACAAAACATGAAAAAAATCAGAGTAGTTATAAAAAGTAATTTAATAAGGTGAGTTTTTTTTCAGAACTTTTACACTATGATCCAAGAACTATACTGGATACTCCTCATATGAAATATTATTATATACCATATCTAAATATATTACAAGTGATGGATCTGTAAAATATTTCCTCTAGAGGGATGTGGGGAACACATCATTCACTTGAGACTTTTTTCGTTGGAGTGATAGTATATAGGATAAAACAAAAATACAATCAATAATATTAAAGGGTATAATGCATCTAGGACTTAAATTTATCTTCTTCCCAAACCTCATGAATCACTTTTATTGATATATTTTAAGTAAAAATAAAAATAAAACTTTAAATTCTAGGGATGATATAAAATTGCAAGTGTAAATATTTTATAAAATATGAGCTTGTTGGATGATTTTTGAATAAAATTTAATGTTTAGTTCTTTCCTAGTCCATTATTTTTCTAGTTTTAGTGGTTGGAGGTGTTCAATAGAGGTTCCAAGTGTTTTTGGTAGATGATAGAGCTACAATAAAGATACTGAAGGAAATACACTATATGTAAATGTATTAAATGATGAGCAATGGTGGTTTGAGGCCTTTGTAATTGGTTGGTTGATGACCTGTACATGGATAAGGGGTATCCCATGAAAAGGGTAATGTCGTGTATGTTTTATTCATAATTTGAAATAAATTCTGGTATAAAAATACTATGAGGTGACCCATTTTTTGGTGAAAATTTAAGCTTGATATTTACATGATGTGTAGGGATTGCAATCCATGTAAATATCTTGTGAAATGTATATTTAAAGGATAAAATGGTCAGTTATTTCCTCAAACCCTGTGGTCAACTCCCCCTTATCTCATTCTAGGAAATCCAATAACACCTTATTCAAGCATTTGAAATTCCTTTTAATGAGGGATGATTCCAGGATTCACATCTTTGATCTGTGGTTGCTCTCAAAATTATAATGGTGTAGTTTTGGTTTTTAGGTTATTATTCTTCACTATGTGGCATGCAATGAGTTGGAAAGATTATTTTAGGTAGTTAATCCCCTATTTATCTTTATTATGTATCATGCGGGAGGGGTTTTTTTTTTATCAGTGGGAGATGGTTGTGCTATATTAATTAAAGATAAAGAACTAGTTAATTTAAATTGAAGGAAAAAATGGAAATGATTCACACGATTTTATGGATTTTATACTATTTTAGATATTGTGATTATACGAGCATGATTCCCCACTGAAAATTGTGGCCATTAGAGGATTTATTTGCATTGGGTGAAATGTGATGACTATTGTTCCTATTGTGATTTTTGTGATATCAACCAAAAATGTAAATAGATCAACCTATTATATTTGTATAACTAAATGGGTTCTCTAAGAATATGGATAGTGTGATAACACCCCTAAAATAAAGTGAAATGTGATAAATTCCCCTTTGTTAAATCTATAAAATGATATTTGATGTACTACGTGTGTGGCTATGCTGTGGGGAGATAAGGTGTGGTTAATGTGTGGTTGGGGTATGTGGGGATAATGGTTTGATGTTGGTCCATGCTTTTGGGGTAATTATATGGTTTGTTTTTTGGATGTGATTTTGGTGCAGCGAGATGGTTTGTTGTTTGGCCGTGCTTTTGGGGTGGTGATGTCATTTGTTTGGGCGTACTTTTGGTTTTGTGAAGTGGTTT
Source organism: Viscum album (assembly GCA_963277665.1). Classification (NCBI taxonomy): domain Eukaryota; kingdom Viridiplantae; phylum Streptophyta; class Magnoliopsida; order Santalales; family Viscaceae; genus Viscum; species Viscum album. The sequence goes on from OY728120.1 coordinate 1,845,558,634, forward strand.
TGGTTTGTTCATGATTTTAGGGTGGTTAGTTGGTTATTTGGACATGCTTATGGGGCGGTGGGGTTATGGTATGGTGGGAATGTTGATGTTCTTGTGACATGTGGTTGTTTTTTTCTAGATTCTGAGGTTGTGATGGAATAAATTACTTGTTTAATAATGATTTAAATGATAGGGACCGGTTGGGTTAATGGGTTGGAAAAAAATTCTGAATAATTAAATGGTGGGATGTGTGACAAAACATGATTTTTTATAAACAATGAAAATAATGGGTTGATTAAATGGAATTGGTTGGTGATGTGACTTGTAGATATAGCCTGTGTGGTATTCTGCATTTATACGTAGAAGAGAAAGTGGTAATGTTGTGAGTAGATTAGTGTTTGTTTATAAAGACAATGGCTGGACTTGTGTGTGACTATATATATGTGTGTACTTGTGATTTATATACGCACCCTACCCACATAAATCATGATGTTTTGACACCCTCATTGTCACATGGAGAGTGGTTTTCTTAACATTCGATGAGGACTATGAATGGATATGTACCCAATATTTCCCACTCTCTCTTTTGGGTGAGTTTGGTATTACATAGGCTATGCTGATCGAAGGTCTGTTATTTCATTATATGGTGGTTGTGATATCCCCTGTGTTTTTAGGTGATATGTGATCATAGAGGTGTTTTTGGGAAAGATGTGATTGTACATGTGGGATAATGGCCTATGTGTTTTCGGGAAAGGTGTTTTATGGAAGTTTTTGTGATGCGATGGCCTATGTGTCTACGAGGGAGATGGGATGTGGTTGTAATTTTGTAGGGGAGAGCCCGAGTGGGATGTGATGTGACCTTGCCTATGGTGTAGTGTGGTATACAGAAAATATGGGAGTGCCAGGATGTACAACGTTGGGGTGTGCGAGTGGCATACCAACTAGAATGTGGTGTGGAATAACCTTTATCAATATGGATATTATTATATTATATTACATGGATTATTTTATTTGTGAGCATTCCTTGGTGAGGCTGGTTTGGATAGTCGATTTGTTTAGTTTTTGTTGGTTCTTCTGTTTTCTCATGGGTGCATTAGTATGCTCCTTTCACATTTTCCTGAGAGACTTTGGTTTTTCCTACCGAGTATAATTGTATGATCACCCTACATATATAAACTCTTTTTAGGTTTCTATGATGACTTCATGGATCATTCTAGACATTACTAGCTCATACCTTTGGATAATGGCTATGATGCTGCTTTAGTTTTTCTGTTGTGTATTTACTTTAGATACTTTTATTTGTATCATTTTTATTTAATCATGTATTATGGGATGGATTTGGTTTATTTTATATTATGTCATGGATTTATTTGTGGATTATTCATCTTATATCTCAATCCTATATTATTATAGAGGGCAATTCCTCCCATCTTGTGATATTTTTATACCCTCAGTGCTAGTCACCAACCTGGGGTGTACTGTAGGAATGAATTGAGGGTCATTATCTCTCTCCTCTCATTACAATATCTTTGGCAGGAGGGGGTCATGAAGGAGTGGTATCAAAGGTGATGGTTGAGAGACAGTATGAAGTATGGAGTATTGAACAGTGAATATTTCATGGGTCGGTGTGGAAATAGTTCTAGTTAACCATAGTGCATGACATAGGCTAGGGATACTAGTTAGGACATATAATTTTAAGCCCCCCTGTGATCTAGTGCATAGAAATTGAGCTTATTGAACGACCAAGTGAGATGGGCCTTCTTGTAAGGTAGATACCTAAGAGAGGTACATGTATCATGATGAATTGTGTTCATGTTCTATTTGGGTTATATTTGGAAATTCAAAATGGATAAAATGAATAAAATGAATTAAAGTGAATCTTACTAAAATTTAATACTAGATAGGATTTGGAAAAATTTATTTACTCTTTCATATATGGATCCAGTTCTTCATCTGCATATGGATTAGGCAGTTGAGGTTCAACAGGCTAATATGATTGATCATTGTAGGTTTGATCTGATAGATGAGGATGTGGCTTGGCGTATGGTATTGTGCACTTTCCAGTAGTAGGATTTGGGGAAGTATGAGTGCAATGTTCTAGATGTGGATAAAGATAGATGGATGGAGGATCTCGATATCAATTTCAGTTGGATCTGGGCCCCAATGGAGTAATGGTCTCCTTTAGCTATTAGTTAGATATTGGGAGCTATGGTTCTGTGGTGGATATTGTATCTAAGAGAGGAAGGAGGTAGATGATTCATGTGTTGACATTCAAAAAGAGTTTTAGTTAGAGTTTCATCCATAAACCATGAAGGAAGTGGGGAGGTAAGAGATTCATTCTCTCCATTAGGGGAGTATGTTAGTGCGAGAGTTAGGAATCAAGTTCAAGGACCTTTTAAATTTTTTCCCAGATCTTTTTCCATATGAGGAGTCTCATGCGAGACATCTCATGGAGGCACTTCTCCCTTCCATTCAGTATGTAGTGTCTCCTTTTACGCTGACTATGTATCTAGAGTTTCATAAGAAGGTGAAGGTGATTGAGAAGATGAACCCACAAGGAGTGTTACCATGATAGGGGAACTAATAGGGTTCCATGAAGAGATGAGTTGTTAGTGGTAGGTCCCAGGATTGAAAATCATCATGGTTTCAACCACATGGGGGTTGGTTTCAGCAGATTCCTTTCTAGCCACTAGAGAGTTTAGATCTTGTTTTTTTCAATTTTAGAGGATATGGTCAGCTCCAAAAACAATTCATAGTGTTTTTCCAAGTTAATTTAGGTGGAGATGGCTAGTTTCATTGGTAGTTTTAGCAATAGTTTCCAAGGAGGCTATTTCAATAATAGGGACATCAGGCTTATTTTTCATACAGGGAAGATGTGGTATGTAGATGGAGATCTCAGGATGTTCCTCATAATTAGGGGCCTAGTCCAGAGCATGGTCATGGAGGTGGTCATTGATAAAGAGGTAAAGGATATGGGTGTGTCCACTTTCACGCAGTAGATTTGGTAGTTATAGTGGGGTTAGAGATCATTTGAGGTATGCTTAGTTAGTTGCGTTCCATTGTTTGTGATGAATTCATAATGTGTGGTTTTTATTAGGATATTTCCTTGTGTGATGTGTGATTAGAACCTTGAATCATGTGAATAAGGGGAAACCTAATCCATAATTGTAATTCATTATACTTTGATGTGATTAAAATCATAGAATAAAGTTAATGACACCAAAAGAAAATAATATCTTGACATGGGAAATGGAATTTATTTATTTGTGTGCTCGAATGTTTGCTATGTGTTTTTGGGTATTTTTACTTTATGAAATGTGATATTTTATTGATGCATGATAAATTCCTAATATATTAAAATTGGATGACCTGATTCCTAATTGAGATGCATTAACTGCGATATGATTAAACTGATGTGGATGAGTTAGTTCTACCCAGATCAAATTGTATCAGGACATGGTGGAAAGAATACCATGATTTGTGAGTTCAAGATGGTGAAGTTGGTTTTAGAGGTTTTTGGTTTGGGATATATGGTGGTTGAGATTGTTTTGTGGTGGTTTGGTTGCGTGAGAGGATACGTGCTGTGTCTATATGTTGATGAGGTTGTGCTCGATGTTTTATGGTCATTTGGTTTTGCAAGTTTTTCTGGTGGTAGAGTTTGGGGTATGGTGAGATCCTTGTGAGGTATATCATGAGGTGATTTTTCCTAACCCTTTTGGTATAGACTTTGTTTTTGGATTATTAAGGGATATAATCATTTGATAGGTATTTTATGTAATGATATGTATCTTTCTGGTATGTTAATTTTCTAGTTCTGATTGTTGGAGGTGTTTAGGGGAGGTTTTTGGAGTTTTAAGGGGAGTTTGGAGCTGTGGAAGAGTTGGTACAAGAAATACACACCATGTAAATTTATTACATGATATATAATTGTAATTCAGGACATGTCTAACTAGGCAGTTGACAACCTGTACACGGATAAGGGGTTTCCCATGAAAAGGTTACACTTTTTGTTTGTGGGATTCAAGGTGTGTAATAAATTTGAGTGTAAAAATATTTGAATGCGACCAAACATAAATTACAACATTTACACAATGTGTAGGTATTACATGTCCTATAAATTTAATATACAATGCATCTTTAAAGGCTATAGTGCTCATAATGTTTCCTCAAACCCCATGGATGGGGATCCATTCTCTCATTCTAGGTGATCTAGTGATGACTTCTTCAATAGTTTGGGATTCCTTTAAATGGGGAATGATTCTTGGTTATTATCTTTGATCCATGGTTTATCTAGAGTTTATCATTGTTTATTTGTTTTTAGGGTGTTTTCTATTCATCCTGTAGTGTACAACGAGTTGGAAATATTCTTTTAGGTAGGTAAATACTTATATATATTTATTTTGTATCATGTAGGAGAGGATTGATTTTGATTATCTATTAGAGATGGTTGTGATGGATTAATTAAAGATAAGTAATTGGTTAGTTGAAATTGAAGGAAAAAAAGGAAAATGATTCACATTATTTTACAACTTTTATATTACTGTGATATTGTGTTTATACAGGATTGATTCCCTAATGAAAATTTTTGTCATTGGAGGCTTGGTTTGTATAGGAATAAATGGGTTGACTATTGTGCATGTTGTAATTATTTTGATATCACAATAAAATGGATATTGATTAACCATATTTTTCTAATGAAATGGTTTTCCCATGATTATTTATTGTGTGATAATTCCCTTAAAACAAAGTGAAATGTAAAAAAACCCCCTTTATTAAAATTTTAAAATGATATTTGATGTGCTATGTGTGTGGTCATTATGTGGAGGAGTGATTTTTGTCTTATGTGTGGTTGAGTCATGTGGGGATGATGGTTTGAAGTTGTAATGTGATTTTTTGGAAGTGAGATAGTTTTTTTCTTGGGTATTCATTTGTGGCAACGTGATGGTTTATTGTTTGGCCATTCTTTTGGGATGATAAAGAGGTTTGTTTGGTCATTCTTTTGTGATGAATAGGTGGTTGTTGTTTGGAGATGTTTTTTGGTGTAAAGGTCAATGTTTGACCATTCTTTTGGGGAAATGAGGTGATGGTACAATGAGAATGTTGATATTCTTGTGACATGTGGTTGTTTTGTTCTAGATTCCTGTGTAGTGATGGAATAAACGAATTATTTAATAATGATTGAAATAAAATGGGTTGGTTTGGTTAATGGGTTGGAAATGGATGATGAATAATAAAATTATGGGATGTATGGTAAAACAATTTTTTAATAATTAATTAAAATAATGGGTTAATTAAGTCGAATTGGTTGGTGATGGGATTTGTGATTGTGGCATGTGTGGTATTATGCATTTAGAGGTGGAAGTGAAAGTGGTAATGTAGTGATTTGAGTAGTTTTTTGTTGTGAACCCATAGTTTGGGAAAGTGTGTGGATATATATATATATATATATATATATATATTGTATATTTCTATGATATCTAAACACACCCCACCCACATTGAGCACAATGTGTAGACACTCACATAGTCACTTGGGGGTGTTTCTCTAACATCTAGTGAGGAGGATGGATGGTTGGGTACCCGCTATTTCCCACTCTCTCTTCACGGTGAGGTAGGTATTACATATTCTATGATGGTTGGAGTTTTTAGTGCATTATTTGGTGGTTTTGATAACCCATGTTTTTTTCAGGTGAGATTTGATGACCCAGTTGTTTTTGGGTGAGATGAGACAATGTTTATGGGGTGGTGGCCCATGTGTTTTTGGGTGAGGTGTGATATGAAAATACTTATAGGGAATCTTATGGTGGGCATTGATAATGGTAGGAGGAGATAACATGGTTTATTTCCTATATGTTAGTGATACCATACTACTTTGGTTATGGAAGTGGTTGTGATGTGATGGACTATGTGTCTATGAGTGATATGTGATGTGACCATGCTAATGGGGTAGCAATCCCAAGTGTCTACGGGCATGATGTGATGTGACCATTCTTGTTGGGTGGTATGGTATTTGAAAGATATGGGATAACCAATATATATAACATTGGGGATAAAATTTTTCATAAAAGTGGGAAAGTAGTGCAAGGTACCCTTTATAGATATGGTTCTTGTTATATTATATTACATGGCTTGCATTATTTGGTGAGCGTGCCTCAGGGAGGTTGGGGTGGATTGTTGACCTATTTATATGCTGTTGGTTTTTCTATTTTCTCAGGAGTTCATTAGCTTGAATGGCCTGAAGGCCTTCATTTTTATTGATTTTTGATAACCCCCCTTTCAAGGGATGAGGGGGAACCCTTACATGGCCCGTAGGCTCAGAGAATACATGGCCCGTTGGCTTAAGAGATTACATGACCTGAAGGTCTTAGGGAATTCAACCAGACTATCTACAAGGAACTGCCCCTCCCCAGCATCTGTATCTTGATAGTAGCTCTCCACCTTTGAATGACCGTCTGGCTAGGCTTCCCATGCAAGAAAAGGCTAGTACCAATGACATAGCCATACCCTCTCATTCTGAAAATCCATTTGGCTCTGCTCTGGTGAGTGCACCAGCTCTGAATCCTCTTCTGGGGCTGCTCCTTTTTTTTGTAGTGTGTCTGGGGCCTGCATTCATGTGGCCCGAAGTCTTTGGGGGTGTCCCTAAGGCCTTAAGGTTGCCTGAAGGCCTTGAGAATCAACTTCCCCAAAGGCCTTGGGTGGCCTGAAATCCTTGCAAGACCCGAGGACTAAACCAGTGGCCCGAAGGCCTAGGTAGATGAATAGTTCCGACTGCTACAGTACCGAACAGTGCCTGCTATAGTGCCTGCTACAGTACTGCTACAGTGCCCAGAAATATTCCTCCACCTGAATTTGATCTCGGGTCTCTTGGATGCACCTAGCGAGTCCTGACTAACTGGACGAAGGCTCTTGTGCTCTTAGGAGTTCATTAGTATTCTTGTTTCACTTGTGCATGAGTGACTTTGGTCTTCCTACTGAATATACTTGTATGCTCATCCAATGAATATAAATTTTTTTCAGGTTTCTATGAGGACATTATTGAAAATGTTTGACTTTACTAGCTCAGACCTTTTGATAACTACTATGTTACTACTTTAGCTTTTATTTTCTGTTTTTCACTTTGTAGACTTTTATCGGTATTAGTTTTTTTATACATGAATTGTCTGAGGGTTTTAGTTTCATTTATATCATTTCATAGAGTTATTTTTGGATAATTCATCTTATCTTTCAATCCTATATTTTTATAGAGGGTAATTCCTCCCATATCATGAGATTTTTAAACCCTTGGTGCTAGTCACCAAACCAGGGCCTACTATAGGTGGGAATCAAGGGTCATTATCTCTCTCCCCTCATTGTGGTATCTTTATAGAGAGGGGTTATTTACAATACTTGACCTTTTATTCCATTTCATTGACTAGTTTTGGCACCAATATATTGTGTTCACCAACCCCATTACAATAAATGGATGCTCAATGTATAATATAATTTATGGATTCATAAGGATCCATACGAATGATCGAGTAGAAGCTAATGTTATATGAGAACTCATCTAGAGGAATATGTTAGTACCAACCTTATTTGAATTATATAGAGTATGATATCAAAATATCCTTAAGATTTTATACAATTATTTCAGATTGGACATCATTTTAATGCTGATAGGTCATATTAAAGTATAACCCTTTATATGAAACATGTTTAAAAATCTTCCATAACATTGTAGTAATCCTCAAAATATTGATTAAATACAATCGATAATGGTGTTACACATAGCATCAACATATATATAATGTATATCATTGCATGTTGATCAACTAAAGATTCCCCCCAAAATTATGATGAAGTGATAAGTCTTTGTAAGACGATACACTAAAACCCATATGGAATTATATGTATTATATTTTTTAGGTGACTAGTGATATAATACATAGTGATTTTATCCCATTTCCATGGAGGTTTGAGTAATGGTTTCATCATCCCCTTATACTTTTTTCCATTCTACTTTAACTTGTTGAAATACTAGGCACTTTGATGTATAATAAAAAATCACCTTTTTTTTCTTATTTTTCCACCAATAACACTCTTGAAGATCACTATACATATTTTTTTCTCCCAAGGAGGATAGAGAATGTTAAACCATATACGTCATTCAATAGCTTCATATTTATCTCAGGATTTTATAGTACACATAATTGGGGCCCAAATATCATAAATCTTTCTACTTCAATAATGAACTCTAAGGATTTACCATTTATTATAGCATCCAACTTATTTTATATCTCCTTACCTTCCCTTTGATATTACTTAATTTTATATAGAATATATGGTTGGGAAATTGAAGTGTGGTCAATTTTCACCTATCAACCATCAAATTATTGGTTCTTCTCTATAGTGTATATAGTGACACTCAGGTCGATTCCTTAGTAATGATACTATTATTTGGGAACTAGTTGATGTTATTTGTAAATGTGGAGAGGGGTTTTTTTCATTGTTTTAAGAATAATCACATAATTAAATTTGAGTAAAACTATTTATGATAATTTAGGGTCAGAACAATGGATATATTGTTAATGGATTTATTTCATTAAGCATTGAAAAATATCATATCAAATTAACTTTGTCAACATGATATGTGAAGGATCCAATTTCTATGAAGTTTATGATATAATCCTTGCCTCAACTAGGGATCCAATCCATGCACACATATTGTTGATGAATGGTTCAATAATCCATGAAATTTAATGTTCCAAGAGATCTAGTAGTCCATGGAACCCTCAAATCCATGAAACATTTCAATAGTCCATGACAAATTCGATGGAGTCCCAAAACATCAATTTAGAAATCATGATGTGGGGTTTATCTTGATAATACAATCATCCCTATCCAAGTTATTACCATGAAGGAATTTTCATTCATCTATAGAAATGGAGATTATTGTGTCTAGGGATATAGGTGATTGTGGGAAAAATAAAATAAAATATAAATTAATAAGAAAAGATTTAAGCTAACCAAATTCACATGAAAAAATAGAAATAAAATAACAAAAATTTTATTTAATTGAAATGGGGTTGAGGAAAAGGATTCCAAAAAATGAAACTACCTTAAAAACAAAATGATATTTCCAAATAAGGTGATTATAATTAATATAAGAACATGAATCTTTTATTAACATAAAACTTGAAATTGAAACAACACATACTAGGTTACAATAAAGAAATGATGAAAATGATGAAGAAAGAGAAGAGGAGAAGTGTTATATTTAGTTAAAACAATAGTGTTGTAGATCCTCAAGCAAAATATAAATGTGCTTATGTGCTAAATTACCTTCCTTATAATCTTAAAAATTTTAACCACTTGAAAGGAAGTTAAGACACATTTTTATTAGCATGCTGGGTGGTTGGTTTCCCTCAAAACCCATCCTTAAAAATTTGATACTATCTTGAACCATCAAATGGAAAAATATTAAAAAATGATCATGTAAAAAAATGTTCCCATATATAATAATGATACCCCTATTAGATTTAAAGTCAATTAGACACCTCTAGCCAATGTTATGGACAAAATAGAAAAGTATAATTTTATGTATAGATAGAATATTCAAATTCTATATGTCTAGAACCTCATGTATTTATGAACATGAAAATTAAGTAATATCAGTGGATAGAATTTAAAATCTTTATTCCAAAAATATTTTAGATGTTAATGAGAAATGTTAGATCATTTGGACAAACTTTTTAGAAGATATTGTATAAAAACTAAAATTTTTCAACATTATTTTCAGATTTAAATGGATTCATTTAATGATTAGGATAATTCACTTAATATATGAATTAGACCTTGACTATTTTAACTAATTTAGGAATGTATTTTTTCTTCACATAAATGGTGTTTAAAGGAAATTGAGTTTTTTAATTTATTTCTTGTAATAAGGATTTCATATCTCACCCATGATGCATGATAAAAATGTTGGGTCTTTTTATATCATCAAAAGAGACATCCAGATGACTTATCTAGCTTCATATTAAGTTAATTTTTTTGTATAAAAATATCCCAAGAATCCTAAAAATAAATAATCGTATGCATTGGATCGTCATATAAAAGTTTAGGACCAAATTACGAAACTGCTATAAAAATGGATGAATTCAAACAATTTTCTCATTCATTATTCAATATCAGTGCTTGAATATTTTTATATAATGTGAATATTTTATAAGAAAATAATTATAAGAATCTATTTAAAAAAACTGAATGATTTTCAATTATAATCTCCCCTACACTTATTCTTGTGCATTCTCTTGGGCATAAAAAACTCAAAAAACCAGAAAATTATAATCACACATTGAACAATCTCAACATTTTATTTCCACCAATTAGGGGAATATTTATAATAACCTATATACTTATAATGTTTTTTTCATTTTGGAATTAAATAGTAAAATACAATATAAATTTACAATGAAATAGGTGGTATTTATATAATTTAAGCAATCTATATAAATAGAATAGTAACCTCACCTATGAAATTATAAATAAAATTTATGTATCTTATAAGTGAAAATATCATATAGTTATATCAAGTAATAAGTGAATAAATTTTTTGAAAATGATAAATTAATTTTGGTATTTTTATGACACATAAATTTTTATTTAAATTTTTATAATTAATTTTATTATTTAAAATAAAATTTACATTTATAAAATTGATTCATGAATTAATATTTTATTTTATTATTATTAAAATTTAATTTTATGAGACCTTAATTAATTTTTCAAAGTGTTATAAAATCAATTATAATTTTTAAATTAGTATTTTTTCAAATAAATGATGATTTTAATTTAAAATTAATTTTATCAAATTTATAAAATTATTTTCATAAAATAGAGTTATTTTTTTAAATCTAAAAATCAAAAACTTGTTAAGGTGAATTTTTGGGATATTTCTGAAATAGTTTAATTTTTGATGATTAGTGAAATACTGTAATTTATAGTATATTTACATTATAAGTTAAATACACTATTAATTTATTCATTGATGATGTAAGAACAAAAATATGTAATCCTACTTCATTATTTTAATATATTTAGTGATAATTCTAAAACTATTCATAGTCTTGATCCAAAATAATAAACTGATGAATAAAATAATGAGAAAACACACATCTCCTCCACTATAAATGACACTCCTCACCACCTTTTCTCCACACACCTCAAAGCCTTGATATTTACTTAATTTATTCCAAAGTTTATTCCCAATTTTCTTCCCCAAGTCCAATACCTTATGGTCTCACAAAAAGGCCAACATCAAGCTCTTTAAGGATGTTCTCAAGGAAGTTAATTCAAGAGATAAAATCCTCTTTCATTTTCTTTTATTTTCTTTTCAATTTGTTTTCTTTTAATTTTATCTCTAAAAATACCCTTTATAAAGTGACATGATAACTATAGTATCTTAAATATAATGTAAAGTTATTTTTTAAATTTAATATTCATCATCAAACCTATCATATTCTCCTCTAATTCATAAAAAGGAAAGCATTCTCCGTGATGTGTTGATTTACCATAATTATGGATGATGTGATTTTATTTTATTTTACCACCTTCAAGGATGGTCATAAAACCATAATTATGGTCAAATAAGATTTTATTGTACATATTATAAGTTATATAACATTATATAACCAATTTATAAACATGATATTAAATAAAATGATAAGAGTTTGTGATGGTCGTAAAAACTGTGAAAAAAATTAAATAATTTTCATTAAGGTTTTATCTAATTAATTATCATCATTTCAAAAAATGATATATGGTATCATTTAAACTTTTGGAAACATATTAACCCCATTTTATTACACTTTTTTAGTTTTTTTCCATTTACAAAGAAAATCCATTACGAACCGATCATGGAAACCATGAAAAGAATACCCCCAAAACAATAGAAATAACAAAATATTATTAAAAAATGGGTAGAAATTTTTTATAATGTTATCATATAATGTAGTATAAACATTATTATTGTTATATAATAGATTAATATCACTCTTTAAACCATTATACTGGAGTTTTGAACACGTTTTAAGTAAGAATAACCCAAGTAAAGGTAATTATAATTAAAATTTCTCTTTTAAATTTTCCTTTTTACAAAATTCAAAAGGAATGTTTTTAGGTTTAAAGTATTATAGTCTTATGATTATGTTCTACTTCTTGGTAATTGTTTGTGATGAATGATGTGACATATATCTCCTGCCTACGTATTGGGTATGTTTATGTTGGAGGTCGACCATATGGTTACTCCAAGTGTAACTATAATGGTTACACTATACGGTAATTGTGTGGGATACATCATAAAGTTGCCATGAAGGTTAAATTTCAAGGTATTTATTAGGGTTATAAATCATATGGTATTAATGAGGGTTACAATATTAAGTATTTAATTCCCCTATCTACGTTTATTTTTTTATTTATGTTTTCTAGGTTTTATGGAAATCTCATGTTTTCACAAAGTAACTATATGATACTTAATGAGAGGGAAGTAGGTCTTTGTGAAAATAATTTCATATGTTTATAAGTATTCTTGGAATAATGGTTTATATACTCCTTTTTACGTCTCTTACTATTTTTTTTCTTATCCAAAGTTTTAAAATATATTTTATAGGGTTTAAGGATGGGTAAAATAAAAGAAGTAGAAAATCAGAATGCTTTAAATAATTCATGTTATATTAAAAAATTTTGTATTATGGAGGAAATGGATACTGTTTTATTAGTATACACATTGTATGATTTTGGGTTTTCATATATGTTTTATTATTTAATTCTCTAAAACATTAATATGTAAATATCTATGAAAATGTAATAAGTGTATTCTAGTTGAATTAATTAGATTATGTATTGTTTAAGGAAGGGTCCTTATACTTGGCATTATAGCATGGTTTAGATAAATTTAGGGGTTAGGATTATTTTAATAAAACACCGTAAATCATTTTAACCTTATGGTTAAGTTGAAATGATATAGAATTTAAGGATTATTATGTTTCTTTATATATGATATGATTGTTCAGAATGGTTTTCTACAAAATAAATAGGGATGCTTAAGTAGGAAAACGATGAGAGGATGATATCTTTCATAATCCATAACCTGGAATGGTGGGAATTAGATTTGAGAAGTTTTTGATAGTAATGGATTATTTTATATAGGCTATAGATGGAGGTGTTATCCATGTAAGGGAACAACCAGAGTTACCATAAAAATACATGATGATAGTGGAACATTTTACAAGGCATCACCCTCCTGATTTCAATTGATATTCTGACCGAACAGTGGATGATGGTTGGATTAAATCCCTTTAAAATACATTTGATGTCCTAGGGTGTTTATATAATCAAAATTTTAGTCTTTACATTTATCATTTTAAATATTAAGTTAACCAGTGGTGGTCAATGTTAAATAATATCAAGAATATCAATGAGATCTATGCCTTATAATGGGATTAATTTAAGAATATGTTCCTTGAAAAATATTTTCCTACAGTGGTTTTACTTCTTATTGAAAATAAATTCCTTGAATTGAAATAAATTTTGTAAGATTCAGTGGTCATGTACGAAGTGAACTTCAATCGATTACCAAGGCATGATACAAAGTTTATTTGGGATCTTGATAGTTAAATAAATATTTTTTATTAGTATTGAAGCTAATATAAAAAAGGGATTTGGACTCCCACGAATATAAAATTTACATGAAACTTATTCAATGTGTTGAGAGGTGAAAAATCAGTTTTTATGATGATCACATGTAATTTTACAACATGAAAAAGAAAAGCACCAGATGGAATGTACTGGATAAAAATAAATCAAATAAATTAAAAGGTAATAAATTCCAATTTCTGGGTTATAGAAAGTGTGTAAAAAAGAACACTAGGGAATTCATTAACAAATCTGAAAAGTGTTTGCGATGTGGTAAGTTTGGACATATGGACCAAGAGTAAAATTAACATAATCTTATGTTTAATTATGATAAGTAAACTATAAAGTGTTTTAAATGTGGTGAGATGAGGAATTATGAAAATACCTTCCTAAATAAATATTTGAATGATGGAAAGAAGACATATTATAAGTATAAAGGTTCAGTGAAATCCTTTTTGACTACGTCAGTAGATGTTGGGCCATCTAATGAAGTGGAATCAAGTACGTTGTTTATTTACTCATATTTTGCTAATATTTTTTTTGGATAAGAGGTCTATTAATTCCTTTATTTCTTAGAAATTTTCTAGTAAATGGGAAATTTCACTTTAAAAAATATAATCAGAACTTTTAGTAAAAACACTATGGGTAAATATTTTAAAAAAATCATTATAAGAATATTACTCTTGTTTTCTATGGAAAAAAATTACTTACAGACCCTATTATTTTTCCTTTAGTGGAGTTTGATGTTATTCTTGGTAATTATTAGATTTATTTTTATCAAACTAATAATGATTATAGAGCTAAAGATGTTTTTATTCAGAAGGAGTTTCAGTTTTTATAAAATAATGAACCCATACCATTGATAACATATTATGAAGCTGATAAATTGTTAAAAGATGGAAATAAAAGTTGTATTTGAAATATTGTTAAAATCTGGGGAACTAATCAGATAAATTATATTCAAGTGGTAAATGAATACCTATATGTTGTTCCTAATAATTTGACCAGTGTTATACCTGATTAGGAAGTTGAATTTACTATTGGCTTAGTTCATGATATCAAGAAAATTAAAAAACCCCTTATTGAATATCTCATGGGTAACTTTTACAATTGAAAAATTATCTTTAATAGTATATTGATAAAGGTTTCATTTATCCTTAAAGTTCACCCTAGGGTGGTCTTATTTTTTTTGTTAAAAATAAGGATGGTTTTATGAAAATTTTCATTGATTATAGATCTTTTAATAATATTATTGTAAAGAATAGGTCTATATTTCCACATATTGATAACTTATTTGATCAAATCTAGGGATTTTAGTATTTTTCCAATATTTACTTGAGATTTGGGTACCATCAGCTGATGGGGAAGGATAATGACATTCCAAAAACTAAATTTGTTACTAAATATGGGCAATATGAGTTTGCTGTTATGCCATTTGGATTAAAAATTCTTCTACAATATTAGTGGATCTTATGAATAAAATATCCCTTGAATATTTGGATATGTTTTCTGTTGTTTTTATTGATGATATTTTATCATTTTTAAAATGTTATGAGGATTATGAAAAACATATAATTATTTATTTTCAAACTTTCAATGAAAATAATTTTTATTTAAATTTTATAAAAAGTAATTTTTTGTTGTAACAAATTTGTTTTCTTGGTCAAATTGTAAATAAGGATGGACTAACTCTTGATCCTACCAAAATAAAATGGGTTTATGAATGGAAAAGACCTAAAATTTTATAAATATTTAATGTTTTTTCATTATTAGGATATTACTGGTGGTTTGTTAAAATAATTGCACATTTATTTAGCCACCTAACTAATTTGACATGAAAAGGGGTTAAATTTATTTGTATATAATACAATGATGTTTTTTTTCAAGGACTGAAAAGACGATTGGTTAATGATCCAATTTTGGCCTTGACTTCCAGAAATGGAAAGTTTTTTATCTACAGTGATGATTAATTGAATGGAATTGGTTGCGTTCAAATGTATAATGATTAGGTAATTTATTATGATTCGATACAACTATAACCTCCTAAGTTAAATTATCCCAGACATGATCTATAATTGGATGCTGTAGTTTTTCCTTTAAAAATTTGGAGGACTCATTTATATGGATCCAAATGTGAAACATATACAGACCATAAAATTTTGAAGTATATATTTACTGAGTAGGAATTGAACATGAGGTAAAGAAGATGGTTGGAACTGATAAATGAATTTGATTGAACGATCAATTATGATCTTGGAAAAGAAAACAAAGTGGAAAATTACTTGATTTGAAAACATCATGCTACATTAACCATGTTACATTTAGAAAATCACTCCTTGGTTAATGATTTGATGATTTTTTTCATAGAAGTTATTGGTGCAGAAAATTCCTCTCTTTTGTTTCCGGTGTCAGTGCAGTTGTCTCTCTTAAATAGAATTAAGACAATGAAAAAGGAAGAACATGAGTTATAGAAAAAGGTATAATTGGTCAAAAAGGTAAATTTCCTGTATTTAATTTTGATAAATATTGTTTCTAGAGATTAAAAAGGATATTATGTGTACCGTGTAAATATTAAGAAATAATTATTAATTGAAGCTCATAGTTCTCCATTTTCACTTCATCCCAGTAACACTAAGATGTACATGGACCTTCGGGATTGTTACTGGTGGTATGGAATGAAAATATATATTTTTGATTTTATAATGAAATGTTTTAATTTTCAATACATTAAAGTAGAATGAAAAATATTAAAGGGTATGCTTTATCCATTTCTAGTGCGGGAGTTGAAATTGGAAAATATATCTATGGACTTCCTGGTGAAACCACTAAAGAATCCTTGAGGTAACAATGGGGATTTGGGTTATTATTGATCGACTAAATAAATCTTCACATTTCCTTTATATTAGATACACTCTTTATCTATAATAGATTTCTTGACTGTAACTCAAAGAGATTTTTAGGTTTCATGGAGTTCCTCTATCCATTACATATGACTGAGATCCCAAGTACACTTTTAAATTTGGAAAGGCCTTCAGAAGTCACTAGGAAATAAATTAAATTTTAGCACAACCTTTTATCCTCAATATTTTGGAAAGACTGAGAAAAAACTTCATACATTGGAAGACATGTTACATGATTTTTTAAAGTATTGGGATTACATCATTTCTGAATAGGTGAATTTACAAAATGTTGATACTAATTATCAAGAAAACAGTGCTGGTCTGCAAAAAATTATAATCTCTTCATCTCCTCAAATGTTAGGTTGTGACGCTAACTATAAAGTTGGTAATGAAAAAAATGGTTTCTTCTGATATCTGGAAGGGTGTGCTAGTTTCAGAAACTATCCCTTCAGTTATTTCTAAACCTTGTCATGTTTCTTGAAAACCCGTTGTAGACAATGAAGGCTTTCAACATGTTTCTTATAAGAAGAAAAAATCTATAGCTGGGTTGATTACAGTTAATCCTTCCTTTGGTCAACATATTAATGATTCCACTAAAATGAAGGATACCACTTAGGTCTCTCTTGATGAGACTCAGAAGATCCTTTCCAAGGCTACTGTAATTGAGGGACTCCCTTCTATTGGAAAAGGAAAAGAACATGAAGAAAGATCTGATTCTAACAACATAGATGCTGAGACACTTTTATAAAGTATTCAAGCTCTTCCTTCGAATTGAGGAAGATCAAGAGGTCTTGGGCGTGGTTGCAGAATGGATGAATTGAATGAAATTCAAGAAGAAGAGAGAAATAAAACTGCGAGATTGTTGAAAAAGATTGTTAGATATTTTTCTACCTTGGTCTCTGACTTGTTTCACATACTATTTTTGGATACTTTCTTTTGATTTATTTTAAATAAAAATCTTGAGGTAATGGGACCACCCCATTCCTTATAAAAAAATAGTTTTCATTCCAGTATACAAATGGAACCTTTTGAGTCATTATATGGGAAGTGGTGTCAAAATCTAGAAATTTGGGATGATGTCGGGGAAATGACGTTGATGGGACTATAATTAGTAGAGGAAGTAGCTAAGAATGTAAAGATTATCTAGTAAAAAATGAGAATAGTTGAGAGTAGGTAGAAAATTTATGTAGATAACAAGAGGAATGGCTTTTCCATTGAGGTAGGTGATCATGTTTTTTAGTATTTCACCTAGGAAAATATTTTTGCATTTTTTTATGAAAGGAAAGCTATGTTCATAGTTCATTGGACCTTATAAAATCTTGGATAATGTTGGAAAATTTCTAACCGAGTAGCTTTGCCTCCAAGTTTATCTTTGGTACCCCATAATTTTCATTTTTCGATGTTATGAAAGTATGTTTCAGATTCATCTAATGTTTTGAGACCAGATGTAGTTTAGTTGGAAATGAACCTTTATTATTGCGAAAATACTATTTATATTCTTGATCATAGTGATAAAGTATTGATGAATAAGTTAATTTACCAGGTAATGTTTTTGTGGATAAACCACATGGTTGAAGAAGAGACATTGGAATCTGAAAGCATTATGAGGGAAAGGTATCCTCACTTGTTTAATAAGTAAATAAAAATTGTTAAGAAACAATTTATAGAATGTGGGGAGAATCTAATAACCCAGGTACTTAGAAAATAATTTGTTTTCATTAAGTAATTAAATAGCTAAATTCATTATAAATGTATAATCAAATAAGTAGTATTTATAGAAATTAATGAATACATAAAAATAGAGTAGTAACCTCACCAATGAATGTTTAAATACAATTTATGAATATTATAAGTGAAAATATGATATTTTCATATCATGGAATAATTCAATAAATGTTTTGAAAATAATAAATTAAATGTTGGTATTTTTGTGGCACATAAATTTTTATTTAAAATTTTATAATTAATATAATTATTTGAAAGAAAATTTTTCTTCTTAAAATAGATTCATAAATTAATATTTTGTTTTCTTATGATTATAAGATAATTTTATTATACCTTGATTAATTTTTTAGAGTGTTACAAAATCAGTTTTAATTGTAAAATTAGTATTTTCAATTAAAAGATAATTTTAATTAAAAACTAAATTTATCATATTTATCATATTAATTTTATAAAATGAAGTTATGTTTTTAATTTTACACATTTAAAAATGGTTGGGGTTAATTTTTGGGATTTTTATGAAATAGTTGAATTTTTTGATGAATATTGAAATACAATAATTTACGGTATAAATAAATTATAAGTTACTTACACTATTAAAAGAGTCATTTCTGATGTAAGAACCACAATATATAATAATAATTTATTATTTTAATATATTTAGTGATAATTATTAATATTTTCATAGTCTTGATGAGAAAATAACAAACTACTGTATTAAATAATGAGAAAAAACCTTTTTTCCACCACTATAAATACCACTCCTCACCACCTATTTTCATCACACCTAAAAGCCTTGTAGGCTACTTAATTTCTACGCAATTACCTTCCAAAGACTCTTCACCACTTATAATACCTTATGATCTCAATAGAAGGCCAAAATAAAGGGCCTTAAAGAGGTTCTGTGGAGGATAATTCAAGAGGTAAAATCCTCTTTCATTTTCTTTTATTTTCTTTTCAATTTCTTTCCTTTTACATTTTTATCCTCACATCCACTAAAAAAGTGACATTATAACTCTATTATAATACATATACTATAATTGTATTGTGTTAATGGAATATCCCTCATCAAACCTATCCTCTTCTCCTCTTATTCTAAAACAATTAAAACATTATTTGTGATTTATCGATTTACCATCATCATAGATGATGTGGTTTTATTTTATTTTACTACCTTTAAGGATGGTCATAAAACCATAATAATGGTTAAATAAGATTTTATTAAACATATTATAAGTTATGTAATCTTCTATAACTAGTTTATAAACATGATATAAAATAAAATAAAATGATATGAGTTTATTATGGTTGTAAAAACTGCGAAAATAAATTAAATCATTTTCATTAACATTTTATCCAATGAATCATCCACATATCAGAAAAAATGATAAATGGTATCATTTAAAATTTTTGAGATATATTAAAAACATTTAATTCCACTTTTTTATTTTTTCTTCCATTCAAAAATAAAATCCATTACGAATCGATCATGGAAACTATGAAAAACATACACTTGAAACGATGGAAATAAAAAGAATATTATTAATAAACTGGTGGAAATTTGTTATAATATGGTCATATAAGGTAGTGTAAAATTTATTATAGTTTTTTAATATATTAATAACACTATTAAAACCACTATACATGAGGTTTTAATATGTTTTAAGTAACAATAACCTGAGGTAAGAGATTATTCTTTAAAAATACTCTTTTAAATTTATATTTTTACAAAATTCAAAAGAAATATATTTATGATGCAAGTATTCTAGTTTTATGATTATTTTATGGTTCTTGGGAATAATTTATGATGAAGTGTGGTACCTATATCTACATCCAATTCATTGGTTATGTTTATGTTTGAGGTCAACCGTATGGTTACTACAAGTGTAACTATGATGGTTACACTATAAGCTAACCGTGAGAGTTACATCATAAGGTTATCAGGAGAGTTACATTGTACGATATCTGTGAGGGTTACAAATAATATGGAAACCATTTGGGTTAAAATTTATATAATAATGTGTAATGTTACATTTATGGTTTTATTTATGTTTTCTATTTTTTATGGAGATCTAATGTTTTATAAAGTAACCATTTCATATATAATGGGTGAGAATTATGTTTTTGAGAAAATTATTTCATATGTTTATAAGTATTCACAGAATAATAGTTTCTATCCATATTTTTATGTCCCTTACTAGTCTTTTTGCACTCATTACATGTTTTAAAATGATTTTTCCTCGAGTTTATGGATGGGTAAGGGAAAACAAGAAGCAAAACTGAATGTTTTGAAGAATTATTATTATATTAAAAACTTTTGTATTATGTAAGAAATGTATACTGTTTTAGTAGTATTCACTTTTTATGATTGTGGGGTTTCATGTATGTTTTATGACCTAATTATCTTAAACTCTAGACTATAAAGATATTTGGGAATGTAATAAGTATATTACAGTTTAATTAAATAGATTATGTAATGTTTTAGGCCGATTCCTTATAATATTAACATGTCCACTCATCCAACTTGCATCTAAAAACCACTTAATTTACTAATTTTTTGTAAAAACCATTTTCATTTTTCGTTAATTTTTTTGATTGGGTAATTTTACCATACATTATTCACTAATTTCAGGATTATGTAACTTTTTAATGGATTTTACTCATTCAGCAACCAAGAGTGATGATATATGAATTTATAGAGATCTTAACTTCCATTTCCAAATTAATGTGATAATTATTCAAGATTAAATTTTAAATTATTTTTTTGTAGTTTATGATATAATAAGAAATTGAAAAAAGTGGGTAAAGAGGGGTAAAAATATCATCCTAGATAGAATCATGTAAGACCAATGAAAGGGGAAATCAAGGGATTTTAAAACAAATTTTTGAAAAAGTAACTCACATATGAGAAACAAACATTTAGGGGTTATCTTGAGTGAGGATGAGAGAGATTAATAACTCAAACTATAACAAGAACATAGATGATTATGCAAATAGAATTATTCCTCTTAGTCTTTTTACCCATATTTTTTCTTTATCTATTTTTTGTTTTTTTTATTTTTTTATTCTATTTTTTTTCATTTTTTCTCTTTTTGAACACTTTTCAGAAATAAATGTCTTAGAATATGTGACACAATATGAAAATGAATTTTTTACAAACTCTCACCATAAGGAAACCTCACCCCACAATAAATATGTTGTTTATTACTAAGAAAAAAAAAAGGCTATCTGAATATCAAATATTGAAAAGCCTCAATGAAAAACATTTTACCCAAAAATAAATTTTATCAAATCATGTATGAAATATATAAGTGAATTTTTGGTGGAAAAAGTCCATGGGATTTTAATGAGACCCTAAAAAATAATATATTCATTGGATGAATGTAAAATTGAAAATTATTTTTAATACATTGTTAATGTAGTATATTTGGATAAGGTTATTCCCATGTGAATAAATAAAATTTAATATATCATCTTTATTCATACAAAATATTTTAAATTTAAATTTAAATTTTACAAAATACAGATAAAAAAATTGGTTGTGAAAAATAAAAAATTGGAAAATATGGTCCTAAATGACCTTGGAATGAATGCTCAATTTTTACCTCAAGGGTAGGGGAAATTTTTTATTTTCAAATCCAAATTTGGGAAATCATAATATATCTCTATTAAAAAATTATATTTGTCAAAACTAGTGATAAAGATGAAAAATGTTTGAGATGAAAAAATGATTTTGACTCCCCCAAAATGGTTTGATATAATATTATTTTTTTATAAAAAGAATCAATATTTTTTTGTGTTTTTAATGTTTTTTTATTTTTTAGAAAAATAAAAAACAAGAGGAATTAAAAATCGGTGAAGAGTGTGAAAATAGAAATAGATTGAAATATATATTAAGAGAGAGTGTCAAAGGGACACTTATTAGTATATATTGGGAAGTTCCCATTCCCCATTAAGTGGAAAACTTTGATAAAGTTACTCATAATATTATAGATTACCTACAATGAAAAAAGATTAATTTTTAATTTAATGTAAACTAAGAATAAATGAAATATTAAAAAATATGATGAAAAATTTTTATTTCCTCCCAAGAAGCACTATATTTATTCTATCCATAGATAGATAGTTTAAGTGGAATAACCATAGTCCAATAGTGGATGTGGTATCCTTAGTTTAAACAACCACATTTTATTACCTCTAGGATTATTATAGAATCAAATTTCCTTTAGAATGTCCCATTGTTTATTGGATAATTTTTATCCCAATTAACATATGGACTTGTAATTTTTTGGGAGTGAGAAAAGGTTATAAATATCATATCTTTGGAATTTAAGTTGATAAGATTTTCTATCCAATGAGTATTGGTTTTCTATATTAATAAGTGAACTTTCTCCTAATCCATCTTGAGTAATGGGTTCTTCTTGAATTCTTAGTTTTGTTTAAACATCTTCATTTTAATCTATTGTCTACAAAATAGGTTCCCCCACCCACTCTTTAAAACCCACCAGCCACGTGTGGTATATTATTTATCCTCACTCTATAGATCATGAATTAATGGTTTTGAGTTTATATTAATTTCAAAAATAGAGTTAGTTTGTACGTAATTTTGTGAATATTTAAAAAAAATTGAATTCAAAGTATAATCAAGTCCCTTTAATGGTTCATCTAGTAACTCGGGATCTTCATGGAGTGCCTATAGAAATCAACGTGAGTGGTTGGGTAATGGATTTCACTTTTATAGTGATTCTTCAATACCCAATATAACTTATTTAGAAAAAAAGGTAAATATAGTTGTTTATAATGTTATTTTACAATGTTTTCATAAAACATTTTAAAGTATTCAGATAAATCACCAATTCCTTAGACAATGACTTAAGGAACCCATCTTTAGGATCCTATTTAACGTACTCAATTATTTCTCTAAAAACATTCCCTAAAAAATGGAGTTATGCATGCCTCTCACTTTTCAGGATAAAAAAATGATTTCTGTGTTAAAATTAAATTGGGTGTCAAAAATAGAATCATTTTTTAATTCTTTTATATTTTTTCAAAACAATTTTTTTCCTTATAAAACAATCCCCAAAAAAATTTCTATTTGATGTAAAGATAATTATCACCTTTCAACCATAAAATATATATTTGTTTTCTAAAAGGTTGAATCCTCAATGGTGGTAATATTATTTCAAAACTAATTGATGTTATTTGATAATGGGGGGGGGGGGGGGTTGTAGATATTTAAGAAGAATGACACAATTTACTTTTAATGATACTATTTATGAGAATTAATGGGGAAAATAATTGATAGGTTTTTAATGTATTTATTTCATCAGGAATTGAAAATGATCATGTCAAATTAACACTCAGAACATGATGTGTGAAGGATCAGGTCTGAATGATGTTTAATATATAATCCAATCCTCAACTGAAGATTCAATCCATGCATAAATGTTTTTTATTAACGGTTCAATATTCAATGAACCTTTATGTTCTAAGAGATTTAATAATCCATGGAACCCTCAAATCTATGAAACATGTCAATAGTCCATGACACATATAAAAGTGGCACATAATTCAATTTTGACATTTATGATTTTTGGTTTCTCTCAATAAATCCGTGAAAGGATTTTTACTCGACTATATTAATAGAGAGTAATGTGGATAGGGATTTATCTGATCGGGTAAAATAAAAATTAAATATAATGTGATAAGTTAAAATTTAAACCAACCAAACTCACAGACATGAATGGAATAAAAATACGCACAATTGTGATTGATTTGTAAGGGGATTGAAGAAAATAATTATAATAAAAACTAAACTACCTTAATGAAATAATAATAATTCCAAATAAGTTTATTAAAATTATGATAATAAGAGGAAACCTACAGTAAAATTAATCTTGAAATTAAAAAAACACTTACTAGGTTATAAAAAAAGGAAAATAATGAATAAATAAGAGAGGAGGAGGGGTCTCACTAGTTAGAGATATATTATGTTAGATCCTCAAGTACTAGATCATGGTATGGATGTTCAAAATATCCTTTCTTAATTTTTGAATAATGATAACACAATTAATTAACATTGAGATTCATTTTTATAGGTAAGAGGGGTGGACAGTTTCCCTTAAAATATATACTTCAAAAGCAATTTTGTACCATAATATAGAACCCATTATTTTCATACAAAAATATTTTATATTATTAGATGAATATTCATTGCATAATGTTATGATTCATTCTATAATTATACAGGACAATTGTCCTTGGAAACTTGTATACACAAACAATTGGTTCATAAGTAAACTACATCATCTACCACTATGATCTTCATAACTTGAACCCTTCTTATAAATATCATACATAATACCTTTATTTATAAGTTAGAAATATAAAATATAAGAAAGGGTGAGATCTGATGCTTAATATTGGTATAAAGGGATATATCAATGAATAATTAAAAATAACATTATATAAGGTTATGATAAAACGAGAATAACATTTTAAAACCATAATCTCTATATCATAGATCATAATCGTGAGTCATGAAATAAATATTGGTATTTCAAAATACATAAATCATAATGTAAGTGATAACATAACATTGGAATAAGACATAAGTTTGCAACATACACATAAGTATATAAAATAATTTCCTTAGTAGTCAATGATCACTACTGAGACTATCATAGTAAATTGGGTCTACTACCCAAACCATCATATTACTCAAGTTTAACTCCCAATACTATCAAAGTGTACACAATCACTTACTTAATTGGGTTTACTCCCAATTCTAGTCCTCATTATCTAATGAGATATCCATATTTATCCATTGCATTGAAGGGATATAAAATTTTGATCCCACCCATCACATAATTAAAATCATACATATGTGTACCAAAATATTATTAATAATTAATTATATAATGACATATTAAATGAAAATGGGTTTTATAAATATTTAATCATTTCATCAAAGTAAAACCTGTGAACAAGAAATGGGTTTCACAACATAATCAACCCTTAGGAAAGAAATGGGTTTCATAAAATCATTATGAAACCATAATCATCATAAGTAATCCAAATAATGAATGTGGATGGTATCATTTGATCATGTACCCATTAAATTATAAGTAAAATCAAAGGATTCCATATTATATTAAAATACATTTAAAAGATATCTGGAATATTTATTGAGGAAAATAAAATTTTCATTTTGAAATCATTTAATTAGTATCTAAAAAAATTTCATAAATATTAAGGAAAAATTTTTATTTCAAAATAATATTGGAAAATTTTTAACGATGCTTCAAATAATTTATCAATAATGATTGTGGGAATTTACATTTATACTATGTACATAAAACAAAGGTTCCTTTCATATTTTTACTAAAAATTAAAAAGTATGTCATTTAGAAAATGATAAGAATATTCCTTTTAAATTTTTTTTGTAAAAAATAAAATAAGGGTAAAAATAATTTTAAAAAATCATTGTATAATAGTGAAAACATTATTTAGAACATTTTTAGAGAACATGGACAAGAATGAAAAGGATTTTTGACTAAAAAGATAAATAAAGTCAATTTTTCTTAAACAAATTTCTTATTATCTTGTGTTATTAAAGAGAGGAAAATGAAATGAAAAAACATTATTATAATGTAATTAATATAGGATAATAAAATTTATTGAATTATTTATTAGCATATCATGAAATTACATGATCATAAACCTAATCTTAAAGAATCCTGATAAACAATGAGATTGTAACATAAAACCCTTAACTATAGTTTGTCTTTATTTAAAATTAATTTAACCTCCTATATAATAAATTTAAATTTATTATAATTATATACCAGATTCATATAAATAATTATAATATCATATATGATCCACTTATAACATTTTAACACCTATTTATTAATAATTCCATATTAAAATCATCATTTTTGGGTGTCAACTGTTAATTTTTTCATGAGAATTTTGGTTTGGTAGTTCTAATACATATACATCGATCATGGTTATATCATATCTATAATTTTATTTACGATTTTAATTTTTTTGTATATTAATTATATACATATTTATTTTCATCCATAAAAAGTAGATTTAGAAAAATAAATTACATCATTCATGGAGATGATAAGCCGTACATACGCATGATCACTATTTTCACTATTTGAAAGTGGGAAAGTAAGAAAGGTAAATATTAATTCACCTTTAAAGAATCATTATTATGACATATATATCAAATATATTCATTATATATATATATATCATTTTTACCATCAATTTAAAGTATTATAGGAAAATGAATCATATAGATTCATGATAGTGGTAGTCCATATGTATAGATGAGTGAAATTATTTTTTTCCCAATGAGTTGGAAGGTAATAAGGCATATATGATATTATAATTCCACAATCATAATTATTTAATTAATATCATGTATAAAAATCCATAAAATCATAATAACCATCCATTAAAGATAGTGATGGAAAATGAATTGTATCACTATGTGGAGGAAGTAGTGTACTCATATGCATGGGTGATACTTTCACTTATCATTTGATGAAATAGAGATGCATGTGGGTGGTTACATAATCATAATAAAATTTGACTATATTTATAATACATAAATTTTTACTTGATGATTAGTTTCATATACTAATAGGAGGTATCATAAGAAAAAAGTTGAAATAGGTCTGGAAATACGATTACCACTCCTACAAATGACCTCCCTTAGACCCCTTGTTAAGGACCCTTGGAATGGTCTTTTAAGAATAAAATAATCCCCAATTCATGGATAGGTAGTTTTAGAATATATTTGGTCAGGTTTTGGTTGATATTTAAGGCTTAATGTATTTTGAATAATGTAATGGAGGGATGTAATTTTATAAACGGGGGAGAGGAAAAACATGGAACTTCTTAATAGAATAAAATACAATAAATTAATTATCAATAAAAATGCTTCAAAATGTCCATATATTCGAATGAAGGATAAAATGAAGTTGAAATATGGCTATAAAATTGTGTTTTTACAAGTTTAACTATCAAACATACCCTTATCGTTCGGTTTAACCATTAGTAAACCCATTTTAACATTTACCACAATGATACTTTTTTATTATTTTTACCACTAATTATGAGACAAAATGAAAGTGAAATAATTAAAAAATTTGAGAATTCAATTTTTTAATATGGAATCCATTTTCTAAAATTTTTATAAATTAAATTTAAAATAAACTCAAAAAATGTGACAAAAAGTGGTTTTCAATAAAAATGTTTTCTTAAGTGTAATATTTTTTCATTAAAAAATTTACATAAAATTAAATCCAATGACCATAATTAGATTATTAATAATATAAATGAACTAATTTTACTTTTAAACCCATTTTAAAAAAGAAAATTTTTATATTCTTTTACCAAAAAGATAGTTTTCAATAAAAATTAGTACTTTTCAATATTTATCTAAAAATTAAACTTTACCAAAAATTATATAAAATTATCTCAAAGTTATTTTTGATATGTAAATTTCAAAATTTAAGTACATTTTTGAAAATAATTTTTTTAAATGTGGAATAGGTAAATTATATAATTCTCTTACAAAAAACATTTTAGAGGAAAAGTGTATTTTTAAAATATTTAATAAGTTTGTTAAAAATTTTGTACTTATGTATTTGATTTACCTAAAACCATTATACTTATTTTTAATATTCATGACACCAATTTAATAGCTAGGTTATAATGGTATACTATATCGTGGTTTATCTAGACTTAGGGTTGTGTGTATCACAAGATATCAAATAAACTAATTTAAAAAAAATATAAAAAATTATGAGCATGTTACATTTTACCCCTTAAAATGAATTTAACCCTCAAATTCAATTACTCCTATAGAAACAAAAGAATGTATCTCTATTTCATCATATCATCAGGTTCCCAAATAGCTTATTTAAATTTATTATTCCTCTAGATAACTTTAACAAGGTGATAAGTCTTGTTCCATAACACTTTATCTATAATATCCAACATTTTTATTGGGGATTATTCATAGGAATGCTCATTTTGTAGTAGTATGACCTCTAATTTCAGTAAATTTGACAGATTAGGTATGCGCATCCTCAAGGTAGAAACATGGAACACATCCTGAACTTGATATAGATTTGGTGTAAGCACCAAGTGATAAGATGATATCCCTACTTGATCCAAAAATATAAAATGAGACAATATACCTAGGGTTAAAATTTCATTTATTTATAAATATTAGAACTTTCTTCCATGGAAAAATTAACTGTAATACCTTCTCTCAAACTTTAAATTCCATATTTCCCCATCGATTTTCGAATAACTTTTTTATTGACTCCAAGCCACCTTAATGTGTTTCATAATAAAATTGACTTTATCTTCCATTTACTCATCAATATTAGGACCCAATATATTTATTTCTCCAAATTTATCACAACACAATTGAGTTCCATACTTCTTTACATATATGGATTTATTTGTATCCATCCAGATTCTTGAGTGAAAGCAATTATTGTTTGAAAAATAGACTAGAGGATGGTGTTGATCTAAACCACCATTGAAATCCTTAGAAAAATATCCAAACATATTCTCCAGGTTTTGAATGAATCTCTCAGACCGACCATCTATATAATGATGATAAGAAGTACTAAAAATACACATTATATCAATATCCTATTGAATTTTTTTTCATAACTTTAAGGTAAACCTCAGACATCGATCAAATATCATAAAATATGGTACTCCATACATCATAAGCACTTCCTTAATATATATTTTAATGAGATGATAAAGATAAATACTTTTTTACATCAATGAGGTGTGATATCTTTGTAAGAAGATCAACTAAAAACTAAATAAAATTATAGCCCTTTTACATTTTAGGTATTCTGATGGAAAAATCAATGAAGATTTTTTCACATTTATATTATTAAATGGATAATGGTTGTTACACCCCATTATAATTTTATCTATTATCCTTAACATTAGTAAATACTAATCACCAATATATGTACTCTACCATATCTATATTTATGTAGTGCCACTAGAAATACACTTTCATATCTCTATACATCTTCATAATTCTAGGATAAATAGAGAAAGATAAACTACATGCTTTATTCAATGTATTGGTTTTCACATCAAGCATTGATGGGGGAATATACATAGTAGATAAACCGTGTTATTCCATAATAATAATGTTTTAACTAATGAAATTTTTTAAACTTCTTATATAGTTCCACATATTTCTTCAGTCCTCTTTAATCCATACATGGATAAATGGTTGGAAAATAATTTTTGAAAGATAATATTTTTCACATTACTTAAAATATTTATAGATCAATCCATTTAAAATAAAAAAATATTGGATCTTTTGTGACTCTCATCATATAAAATATAGAATTATCATTTCTTCTCAAAGAATTTTCCACCTTGTTCGCTTTCCGAGGGTGGTAATTTATTGAGCAGTCATAATCATTAATCAAGTAAAACCATCATATATGGAACATATTCAACTATTTCTATATGAATATTCACTTCAAACCTTTATGATCAATATATATGTTTCACCTTTCCCCATAATGATAATTCCACCATATATTTAATGAAGAAATTACTATAGCTAACTTCAAATCATTAGTTGGGTAATTCTTTTCATGAACCTTTAATTATCATGAAGTAAAAACTATTACTTTATAATTATGAATGAGGAAACATACCAATACCTTCCATGATGCATAACTATAGATCAAAAACCTTATCCACTATAAGTTAGTGTAGAAAAAGTGTTCTAACTATCCTTCTCTTCAGTTGCTTGAAATTTTATTAACATTAATCTATCAAAAATAACTTGGATCTCTTATGAGTTAACATGGTGAGTGGAATAGATAATCATGATAAATTATATAAAAAGGATAAAAAATATGCATCCAATCCAATAAAACTATGGATCTCAGTCACTATAATTAGTCTTGGAAAATATTCAATAACTTCTATCATTAATGGATCCATAAATATACCCTCACTTGAGATTATATAACAAAGGAATTAAAATGTTTATAGCCAAAATTCCAGATTTGTAATTTTTTCATGAAACTTATCCTTAATTAGGGTCTTAATCACAATCCTCTAGTGATCTTAAATCTATTACTTGATCTCTGAATATGTAATAATATCATATATAAAGAATACTAAAAACTGATCAAGTTAATGTCTAAAGACTCTATTCATTAAATCCAGTAAGATAATTGGGGAATTACTAAGACCAAATGGAATCACTATAAATTCATAGTTCCCGTACCTCATACAGAATATTTTCTGGGGTATATCATCCTTTTACCTTAATTAATGACATCTAGAATGATGTTCAATCATGGAAATGTATTGATATCTGTGTATTTGATCAAACATGACATCAATATAGGTTAGATGACACTTATTATTGATTGTGATCTTGTTAAGTTGCTAATAATCAATGAAGAGTATCATTGATCCATATTTATTCTTTAAAAAAATAATATGTGAACCCCATGGTGATTTACTTGGATGAATTAATCTCCTTTAAAGATTATCCTAGAGTTTCTTATTCAATTCCTCAAACTCAATTTTAGCTATTCTACATATAATATTTGAAATATGTGTAGAAGAAAGTATGAGTTTTACTGAGAAATCAATTTCACGATCCTGTGGAAGACTGGAAACACTTATAGAAAAATGTTAACAACATCTGAAAAAATAGTCATATCAGCAATGTTCAGTTTCTCCCCATCCATCTAAGATAAAAACTTATATTGAATAGAAGTCAAGACCCATATAATATATTTTATTTCCATTGGACATTCATATTTATTATCACATTTATAGATGATCATAGGTTGGTTTAGAATATCAAACATGACTTCCATTCCTTAGAAATTGATGAGGGATATTGTAACGACCCGGAAATTCTGTGGAATTTTTTTCTTAAATACATGGGAATTTTATGAGTCCAAAAACATTGATGACGCATGATTCCGAGGCCCGGTGTGCCCGGAATCAATTTCTGAAGTTTTATTCTGGTATGTTCAGTAAATGTACGAGCAGGTTTTTATTACTTTTGAACCAGTGCTCGTAATTGAAATCCTAGGACACCGTTGAACTCACAGCGCTGATATTCTCTTAAGGAGACTTTCACTTCGACGACAGTGGGTCGAGAATAAATGATAGTTTTTGGGTTTCTAGAGAATGAATTAAATAAAAAGAAAGTGCGTGGCTAAATTTTTATTTGATGTTTAAAACCTCCTCATGGAAGTTTGAGGTGGGACCACCACACATTAACCTCCAATGAGAGGTTATAGTGGTGGGGACCACCAAAAACTAACCTCCTGTGAGAGGTTACAACATGGGGACCCCACATGACTAAACCCCCTATTAATGGTGGGAGTGGAAAACCTCTCAACTCCCCTCATTAATGAGGGACAGTCTCACCACCCCCCCTTTATTGGTTCCAAATCCCCTAATTTAATGGTGCTAAATCCTACACATTAATTAAGGGGAGCTACATCAATTAATCCTTCCATTTTGAATTTTAAACACAACAATATAAAATAATAGACAATCTATTATTTGGAGAGGGATATCTATTTGGATTGACATATTCATCTTGGTGGAAACTTGGGAGAAGAGGTAAGAACTCTCTCCAACGAAGAACGAAGAACGAAGAACGCTGACCTTCATCGACTTCTTCCTCGGAGCTTCTACTGACGTGGGATGTCTTCAACCATCCTTCCCTCCACATCGTCATCAACGAGCTGACAGACAAGCTCGAGATTGAAAGTGTATGGTGGATGCGACGAACGATGATCTTCTCCGTCATCTTCCCCATGACTCCGTTGATGACTAATGATCAAGGTAGGGGGTTAATTTGAGTTATATGATCATCCTTATTCTATTATTCGGTTAGAAAGGAATCGTTGCAGAGGTTTTGAAATAATTGAAGTTCATTTTTCTTTCTACTTATTGATCCAAATGTTACCACCCATAATGCGGACGGTGCGGGCCAAACCAAAATGGCCTGACCCCTCTGCCGTTCTTGTTTATGATGATCTTAGGCATGGTAACGAAGCAATGAGGTGATGAAGGCAGCGAAGACCAAGGCCACGCTACCCGCGATCTCTATGATCCGCGTCACCCCCGTGGCGTCCCGCACCACCGCCAGCCAAAACGGCCCTAGTCGAGCCCCCGTCGGCCTGCCTGGCACCCTGCCCAGCCACCTGCAGGCCTGGCCGTGCCCTGCCCGGCCTCCCTCCTGCCGGCATGCCGGCCTGCCCGACCGCCTGCAGGCCTGGCCGTGCCCTGCCCGACCGCCCGCCTGCTAGCATTCCAGCCTGCCCAGATGCCCACCGGCTTGCCTGGCACCCTGCCCAACGGCCTACCGGTCTGGCCGCCCTCTGCCCAGCCACCCGCCGACCTGCGTACTGGCCTGCCCGGCTGCCTCCCAAAGCTGGCCCGCAGCCCCCCTCGCAGCGCCCTGGTCGAACCGGCCTCGAGTCTGGGCCAAACCTCCCACGCGGCCTGCTGGGATGGGCCCAGGGGGCTAGGCCAAACCAAATAGGTTGGTCCACCCAATGGGCCAGGCTAGACCCAATTGGTCTGACCGGGTCGACCCAGACCGGGTTGGCCTAGACTGGGTTGGGCCAGACCCAAGCCCACTACCGACCCCTTTACTTTCTTTAGCAATATCTTTGGAACTAGAAGACTGTTTGACGAACTGTCAGCGGCGCTGGTATTTCTTGGAGAATGACGACCCCTTTGAGTATACCCCACTAGAGTTCATGGTATAGTTGAGATACAGTCAGGTTGGATTGTGCACGAATCCAACCAGGCCCTCGAGACTAAAAGGCTAATAACTCACAGACCGGTCATCCGAATGACATGCCGTTTATCGCATTGAGACCTCTATGACATGGCAGACCTTTGAGATATTTATACATGGGACTTCGTGATAGTTGGATTATCGACCAGTAGCTCATGGAGCGTATCCTCCCAAAAACGAGCGAGCATAGCATAGTGACCGAGTAGTTGGCTGAGACCTAACAACTGCTGAACGATTCGACTCGGAGTGACTCGACTAGCCCATTGGGGAGTGCCTTGGTGTCATGGTAGACTCACAGTGGGGAGCGCCTTGGTGTCACAGCAGACCCACGATACTTGATAGGAGGGGTACCTCAGCAGGATATAAGGGGCAGTGCCTTGGTGACATGGCAGACCCACGGTGGGGAGCGCCTTGGTGATGCGGCAGACCGACGGTACTCGACAGAAGGAGTACCTAAGCAGTCCAAGGTTCGTGGGAAGAACCTTGGTGTCGCGACAAGCCCACTGTACTCGATAGAGGAGGAGTTCTCTAGCAGTCGAGGTTTCGATAGTGTGACTGAGGATATTACTTGATACTACCCCTATAATAAAATCCTAGTTTGAGCTAAGTCAGGAACTTTTGTGTTTACCTCATGATTGAGATTTATTACTTGATAACTTAGGTATATGTATGGGCATATTCCTAAGTGAGGTTATCAGTTGAATTCATACTTTTGTAATTTATCCTTGTTGGATTTTGTGAGACCTTGAGGGTCTCACGGTCCCTATTGAGTATCATTATACTCATCCCTGCACGGAATATGCTTGTATCTCATTGTGTTGGATACAGACGACAGGCAATGTTGACCAAGGCTGAGAGCACCAGGACTGGACGGAACATGGAGGTGGACGACACGACGTGATGGTGCACGAAGGAGATGGACAAACATGGAGTGATTTGGAGGCTATCTGTACCTACCCTTTAGGTAGGATTTCTCTGTGGATGATCCAGGAGCATTTTTCTATTTTTCCAGTACTTTTACTTTCATTCTCCTTGTACTTTATATCTGGGATTGTATTTCAAAACCCCCTTTTACTTTTCTACACTCATTTTGTATGCAGTTTTATTTAGTGTTTTGCATCCACCTCGTACTCTATTGTGTGCGTTCTCAAGTTATAAAGGAAATGCCTTCCCAGTTTCGGGATTTACTTCTTTGGTGCTAGTTTCCAGCCCCTGGACTATAGAACACGGGCTTGGGGTAGTCACGGAACGAGCCATGGGGGACGTGTCGTGGAAAATTGGTATTAGAGGAGTCAGTTCTACCGCAGAACTTAGGGCTCTGATATTTTCTATGAAGTAATAGTTTTAAGGGTACTGAGTGTGGTTTTTAGTTCAAGGAGTCTAGTGTTCGTGCGACGGTCGACGTATCCATACACCAGGACCCTGACTACTGATTTTCAACTCAGTGCACGAAAACATTGATTGTGTGTGTGTTTTCAAAAGTTTTATTTAAGTTATATCAACTATGTCAACTCAATAGGTATAATCTTTTGACAGTGTCACATATTATTATTTCAGGATGCATCCCTATGAATGACCAGCTAGTGCCCCGAGAGTTGTACGCACAGATATCCCACCGAGCGACAAGGCCTCGGTGCATGGACCTTTTCCAGCAGAGGCACTAGCAGTACCACTTTCCATTGGGCCACCAATTCCACCCGCCCCAGAAGTAGATGATGCATGCCACTTGAGCGCGATGTACGAGTTCCAGTGCTAGAGGCCGCCCAGGTTCATGGTCAGGACAGACCCGCAGTCAGCTGAGGATTGGCTAGAGGCTATGGTGAGAGTCTTCAGACTGGTAGGGACACCAGCAGACCTTATGGCGATCCTTGCTGCGAGGCTCCTTCAGGAAGCCGTAAGCAGATGGTGGAGCCTGATGTTCTAGGTGCACGACAAGGCGACACTTCTCTGGGAAGACTTCGTGAGCCTATTTTGGATAGAGTTTGTCCCAAACACCCTATGTGTTGTGCAGATACATGATCTACTTCACCTGTAGTAGGGTAGCATGACGGTGGAATAGTACTCAGCGAGGTTCACCGACCTCTCACACTACTTCACAGATATGGTATGATACCCATTCTTCAGGGACCAGACCTTCGGGCAGGGGCTCAGGAAAGAGATCAGGGCTTCGATGATCTCACTTAGCATCCCGACGCTGGCGGGGGTGTTAGAGAGAGCCCTCATGGTGGAGTTTTTCCTTACTAACCTGTCTCTAGCAGCGAGATCCACCACCAGTCAACACATAGCAGAGTCTTCTACAGCTGGTAGAAGACAGATGTCACAGAGGTCTAAGAGGACCAGACCTATGGGTGGACGACCACATGACTCAGGGTCTGTTGTGTGGGGCATTGGATATAGAGCCAGACATGCCAGGAGCAGGCATCATTGCTCATGCGACGGGCAGAGTCACATGGCTCATGACTATCCAAACCGCCGTTCGGATGACCAGTAGATGGTTGAAGGATAACCCATGCAGAGAAAAATATTTTATTGAGGTGGTGTGCAGGGAGCAGGCGGACATGGCAGAGGATCTGGTCTTACAGCTGGCAGTGGGCGATGTTTCGAGGTGTTAACGCCACCACCACTAGGAGGACCACCCTGACCGCAGGGAGCAGGTGGACATGGGAGAGCTCAACTCCAGGAAACTAAGTCTTACGATCATGACACTATAGAGATGATTTTAGGTATGATCTATGTCTACTCCACTATAGCTAAATTTATTATAGACATAGGTGCCAGTGACTCTTTCATTTCCACTGCCCTCGTTTAGAGCTCGGAGATTCCGATGGAGTCGTTGTATCGATCCTTACGGCTAGAGACTTCTATGGGAGCAGACTCGACGATTAAGAATTGGTGTCGGCAGTGTGATCTTACTCTAGAAGGCGAGAGATTCGGCTGGGATCTCCTCATAGCAGTGTCGAGGCCTTACGACGTCATCTTGGGTATGGACTGGTTAGCTACAGTCCGTGCCCAGATCGACTGTATTAGGTGTAATGTGTGGTGTGTCCGCACGGATGGGACCAAGTTCACCTTCAATGGCGAGAAGGGATCCTTTACAGTGTCAAATGGACTTGCTTGGAGGAGTCTGCAACCGATCAATCATCAATTGTCTTTCCTTACCCTCAGAACAATTGATGTGGAGAGTCCGACTTATCCTATAGTGGTGGACCAGTACACAGATGTTTTCCCTGATGATGTCCCAGGTCTACCTCCTCACAAAGGGTGGACTTATACATTCACCTATACCCCGAGACTAACTCGATATATACACTAGCATATTGGATGGATCCTGCTGGGCGTCATGAACAGAAAGTACAGTTGGAAGACTTGCAGGGGAAGGGACTCATCCAGCCCAGTGTTTCTCCCTGGGCAGCCCCGATTCTGTTAGCCAAGAAGGCGAATGTAATCTTGAGGCTTTGTGTCGAGTAATGTAGCCTTAACTAGGTGACCATGAAGAACAAGTAACCACTCCTGAGGATTGACGACCTCTTTGATCAGTCGAAGGGAGCTCGGTGGTTCTCAAAGATTGACCTCAGATCGGGCTATCACCAGCTCAGAGTTCGAGATGAGGATGTACAGAAGACGACCTTTAGATGTCGGTACGACCACTATGAGTTGTTGGTTATGCCTTTCTGTGTATCTAATTCTCCTGCAGTGTTCATGGGACTCATGAATAGAATCTTCTAGCCATACCTAGATCCATTTGTCGTTGTCTTCATCGACGAAATTCTGATCTACTTGACTACTGAGGAGGAGCATGCCTACCATTTGCAGGTAGTACTGGACATACTCTGAGAGCACTAGATTTATGGTAATCTCTCGAAGTTCCAGTTTTGGATCTGATAGGTTCATTTTTTGGGACACATTATCTCGGAGGCTGGAGTAGAAGTGGATCCAGTGAAGATTGTGGTGGTGCTTTCTTGGGAGGCACCCAGGAGTGTGACAGAGGTAAAAAGTTTCATGGGTTTGGCTGGATACTACAAGAGATTCATTCCATACATATCTAGAGTTTCAGCACCACTATCAGCCTTGAAGATGAAGGGGAAACCCTTCGTGTGGTCAGAGAGATGCCAGCAGAGCTTTCAGGATCTAACGCTGAGTTTGTCTCTTGGTGAATCACTTGTCAACAAGTGAAGGCATAACACCAGGTACCAGCAGGCTTGGTTCAGCCTTTAGAGGTCCTAGAGTGGAAGTGGTATGGGATATACATAAATTTCGTGACATGAATTCCATGTACATCCAGGGGTTATGAACTGATTTGGGTGATTGTTGACCGACTCACCCAGTCGACCCACTTCCAACCGATCAGAGAGAGAGGTTTAGTAGAGAGCTTGGGATGCCTCTATGTACAGAATATTGTGCGACTAAATGGAGTACCTTCATCTATTGTATCTGATCATGATGCCCGGTTTACTTCCCAGCTATGGAAGGGGTTGCATGGGGATTTTAGGACATAGATTCGTCTGATCATCGCCTTCCATCCTCAGACAGATGGCCAGACTGAGCGGACCATTCAGACTCTCGAGGACATGCTCCGTGCATGTGTCCTAGACTTCGGTTGTAGCTAGGTGGATCACTTAACTTTGATGGAGTTTTCATATAACAACAGCTATCACTCCACCATTAGGATGAAACCTTTTGAGGCGTTATATGGGTGACCTTGTAGATCACCCTTGTGCTGGAATGACCCTAGGGAGTCAGTACTAGTGGGACCAGAGATGGAACGAGCTACCATGAAGAAGGTGCAGATCATCCAGGAGTAGATGAATATTGCACAGAGCAGACAAATGTTATATGAAAACAGGAGACAGAGACCTATAGAGTTAGAGGATGGCGACCATGTCCTTCTACGGGTCTCACTTCGATGAGGTCTATGGAGATTTGGCCGAGGCAGAAAGTTATCTCTGATATTCATCGGACCTTTAAAGGTCCTCAGCATAGTAGGTGAGGTGGCTTACCGCCTGGCTCTTCCAACTCAATTGCACCGGGTGCATGACATCTTCCACATATCTCAGCTGACGAGATACGTGCCCGAAAATTTTCACATAATCAACCATGGAGAGTTAGATATCGACGATGGGGAAACTTTTACAGAGGTCCTAGTGGAGATTGATGATTGACAATAGCGGGTCCTATGTGGACAATCGATACCTCTCATGCGCGTTCGCTGGAAGCACAGGAACCTCCAGGAGAGCACATGGGAGCGAGAGGCACAAATTCATACTCAGTACTCCCAATTGTTCTCTTAGTTCAAGTTGTAGATTAAAAGGACGTAAAGCTATGATGTGGGGAGAATGTAAAGACCCATAAATTCTGTGGAATTTTTTTCTTAAATACATGGTAATTTTACGAGTCCGTTAAAATTGACGGCGCATGATTCTGAGGCCCGGTGTGCCCGGAATCAGTTTGTGAAGTTTTATTAGGGTATGTTCAATAATCGTACGGGCAGGTTTTTTTAACTTTGGAACCGATGCTTGGAATTGAAATCCGAGGACACCGTTGAACTCGCAGTACTCGTATTCGCTTAAGGATACTTTCACTTAAGTGGTAGTGGGTTGAGAATAAAAGATAGTATTTGGGTTTTTAGAGAACAAATGAAATAAAAATAAAGTGTGTGGATTAATTTTTATTTGATGGTTAAAACCAGCTCATGGAAGTTGGAGGTGGGACCACCACACCTTCACCTCCCATGAGAGGTTATGGTGGTGGGGCCCACCCGAACCTAACCTCCCATTAGAGGTTACGACGTGGGGACCACATGGGACTAAACCCCCCATATTAATGGTGGGAGAGGAAAACCTCTCAACTCCCCTCATTAATGAGGGAGAGTCTCACAACACCCCCTCTATTGGTGCCAACTCCACTAATTTAATGGTGCCAAATCCTCCACATTAATTAAGGGGAGCCAAGTTAATTAATCCTTCCATTTTGAATTTTAAACCCAACAATCTAAAATAATAGATAATCTATTATTTTGAGGGGGATATATATTTGGATTGGAATATTCATCTTGGTGGGAACCTGGGAGAAGAGGGAAGAACTCTCGCCAACAAAGAACTAATAATGAAGAACACCGACCTTCTTCGACTTCTTCCTCAGAGCTTCTACCAACGTGGGACATATTCATCCGAAATTCCCTCCAAATCTTCATCAACGAGCCGACACACGAGCTCGAGATTGAAAGTGTGCGGCAGACGCGATAAAAGAAGATCTTCTCCATCATCTTCCCTGCGACTCCGTCGGCGACCAACAATCAAGGTAGGGGTTAATTTGAGTTATATCACCTTCCTTATTCTATTCTTTGGTTAGAAAGGAATCATTGTAGTGGTTGTGAAAAAATTGAAGTTCCTCTTTCTTACTTCTTGATGATCCAAATGTTACCACCCATAACGTGGAGGGTGTGGGCCAAACAAACACGGCCCAACCCCTCCACCGTTCTTATTTATGATGATCTTCAGCATGGCAATGAAGCAACAATGTGACGAAGGCGGTGAAGACAAATGCCACGCTACCTACAATCTCCATGATTCGCGCCTCACCCATGGCATCCTGCACCGTCTCCATATGAACCGGCCCCGGCCGAGCGACTGTCGGCCTGCCTGGTGCCCTGCCCAGCCACCTGCTGGCCTGGCCGTGCCCTGCCGGACCGCCCGTCAGCCTACATGCCGGCCACTGGCCCGGCTGGCACCCTGCCCGGCCGCCTGCCGGCTGGGCCGCACCCTGCTCGGCCACCCACCGGCTCGACTTCCAGCCTGCCCGTCCCCCTGTCGGCCCACCTGGTGCCCTGCCCAGCTGCCTGCCAGCCTGGATACGCCCTACCCTACCGCCTGTCGGCCTAGCTGTGCCCTGCCTGGCCGGCCGCTGGCATGGCCAACCCCTGCCCAGCCGCCTGCTGGCCCACCTGCCGGCCTTCCCAGCCGCCTCCCGGCCACCCGACCCCCCGAGTCACCACCTGAACGAACCGGTGCCCTGGCCGCGCCAGCCTCTCGAGCTGGCCTGCGACCCCCCTTGTGGTAACTTGGCCGAACCGACCCAGCCATGCCCTCCGGGCCAAGCCACGCCAGGCTGTACACTCGCGGCGCTCAGGGCGGAACCGGCCCCGAGCCCCGGCCGAACCTCCCACACGGCCTGCTGGGATGGGCCCTACAGGCCGGGACGAACCAAACAGGCTAGGCCGCCCAATGGGCTGGGCCAGACCCAATTTGTTTGACCAGGTCGACCCAGACTGGGTCGGTCTATCTGGGTCAGACCGGACCCTGGCCCACTACCGATCCATTTACTTTATTTAGCCATATGTTTGACACCAGACAACCGTTTGACGAATTATCAGCGACACTGATATTTATTGGAGCACGATGGACTCTTTGAGTATACCCCACTACAGTTCGGGGTATATTTGAGATACAGTCAGGTTGGATCGTGCACGAATCCTACCGGGCCCCCAAGACTAAAATGATATTAACTTACAGACCGAGTGTCTGATTAACGCGTCTTCTATTGCGTTGATACCTCTACGACATGTCTGATCTTTGAGATACTTCTACGTGGGACTCCGTGTCAGTTGGAGTATCGACCAGTTGCTCGTGGAGCGGATCCTCCCAGAGACGAGCGTGCATAGTGCAGAGACCTAGTAGCTGGCTGAGACCTGATAACTGCTGACTGATTTGACTCGGAGTGACTCGACTAGCCCAGTGGGGAGCGCCTTTTTTTTTTCGCGAAAGACCCACAGTGGGGAGCGCATTGGTGTCATGGTAAACCCACGGTACTCGACAGGAAGAGTACCTCAACAGACTACGAGGGGAGTGCCTTAGTGACGCAGCAGACCCACAGTGGGGAGATCCTTGGTGATGCAGCAGACCCATGGTACTCGACAGGAGGAGTGCCTCAATAGTCCAAGGTTAGTGGGAAGCACCTTGGTGTCGCGGTAGGCCCACTGTGCTCGATAGAGGAGGATTTCTCCAGCAGCCGATGTTTCGACAGTGTGACTGGGGATGTTACTTGATACTACCCCTAGAATAAAATCCTGGGTTGAGATGAGTCAATAACTTTTGTGTTTACCTAATTATTGAGATGGATTACTTGATAATTTAGGTATATGTATAGTCATATACCTATGTGATGTTATCTGTTGAATTCATAATTTTTGGTTTATCCTTGTTGGATTTTGTGAGACCTTGAGGGTCTCAGGGTCCCTACTGAGTATCGTTATACTCACCTCTACATGGGCTATACCCGCACCTCATTGTGTTGGATGAAGACGATGGATAGCATTGACCGAGGATGAGAGCACCATGACTCGATGGTACTTGGAGGTGGACCACACAGCGTGACGATGCACGGAGGAGACAGATAGACATGGAGTGCTGTAGATGCTATCTGTACAAACCCTTCAGGTAATATTTCTCGGTGGACGATCCAGGAGCTGTTTTCCCTTTTTTCAGTACTTGTACTTTCAGTATCCTTGTACTTTACAGTTGGTCTTGTATTTCAGGCCCCCTTTTACTTTTTAGCACTCCTTTTGTATACAATTTTATTTAGTGTTTTGTTTCCAGCTCGTACTCTGTTGTGTGCGTTTTCAAGTTGTAAATGCAATGCCTTCCTAGTTTAGGGATTTACGCCTTTGGTGCTAGTCACCAGCCGCTGGCCTACGGAAGGCGGGCTTGAGGTAGTCATGACACGAGCCCCGGGGGACGGGTCGTGATAGATATATGTAGCGAAATCTAATCCATGACTAATATAACATCAAATTAAACCATAGGAAGAATAATGATATTTATAGAAAGTAAATTTCCATAATTTTAAATTATATAAGAATAATATACATGACACATGATCATCAT
Organism: Viscum album; assembly: GCA_963277665.1. NCBI lineage: Eukaryota > Viridiplantae > Streptophyta > Magnoliopsida > Santalales > Viscaceae > Viscum > Viscum album. Next base: position 1,845,600,659 of record OY728120.1, read on the forward strand.
ACCATTAGTTGTTTTCAATAATAATTAAATATCTAATCATAGAGGTGGTACTGTGGTACCCATAGGAAAATTATTTATATATAAAAGAGTGGGTAGATCTAGAATCAAATAATTCATTACTAGTTCTAGATTATATAGTTGGTGTACCATTATTAACTAAATTATCCATATCATAGATTGTGATATCTTTGGATTTATCTTTGTTTATGGGTTTAATAGGTTACTGATGTCGATCATCATCATCAACCTTCATATTTGAGAAGTGGTTAGTATAATTCCCATACTCCTTGTATATGAAACACAAGAGTGTTGTTGATGAATTGTATTGAGATTTTTAATTTTTCCTTTCATTGACTAGTCTCTTCACATCAATTAGACATTTAATTTCTAAATAAACCTCCTTTCCAGACTTAAAACATTTACTAGTCCCCTTAAGAAAATTTCCTATGGGATTTTTTTAAAACATCAAGTATAATGGAAATATAATATTCTTCTATCAATGTTTCTTAAAATTTACTTTGAATTCAATCATTATTTTATTATTAAAACCCTGATATTTATGGGAAACTCAAAAATCCATTTCTATATTGATAACACATTGAACTATTTCTTCATAACTACTAAAGTCTTTTATGGATAACACACTTTAGAGAATTGGTTTTAAGACAATAAATAATTTATCAAATTTACTTTTAGGTGGGATGATAATACCATAAGCATACCTCATAATTATTGTAACAATTACCTCAAAGGCCCTGATAGATTCATCATCCTTATATTTTAGTTTAGGGAATTCATTCATTATTTTCATATAAAAAATACAGGGAATGTACTTATTGAAAAATGATATCTTATACTCATCCCACTACATGAATTCAATTTATTCCCATTTACTTATGTTCTTGATAAGCATCCACTATTGACATGTTTTCCTTTCAAATTATAATAAAATTTAATAACTTTTTCATGTTCCAAACATCTGTGGATAGAAAATATCTTTTTAATGGTACTAATCCATTTCTCAATAACTAATAGATATACTGACCCACTAAAATAAATTGGATTTTTCCTCATAAATACTCAACAGAACAATGTTCCCACTTTTTCTCATTTGGAAGCTAAACATGATTCGTAGAATTAGATTGTTTCATAATCATGGAAATAATATTTCTTATTATATATCCCTTAACATTTTTTAGGATGGAAATCATTTAATTATCCATCACATTCACCATAGAAATGGTTCCTTCAGGTTCCATCCATTAACTGAAATAAAAATTCACAGTGTAATATACAATAATCATAGTGAGAAACCACATAACCATGAAAAATAATTTATAATATATCAAAATCATGAAACCTTATTTTTAGTTTATGACACTTAAAGTTTTACATAGGAAATTCATGGTCATCATGTATTCAAATCATTCATAATGGATCATAAATAAAATGTGATTTATCCAAGCATATCCTCTGGGAGTGTAAAATACGATGCATGATAAGGGAACACTGACCATGCACTATAATGATGCCCAAGATATACTCAACCGACTATTTTTTATGTTATTAACCCTAGATGCATTATTTATAAAATTATGTCCACATATAGTGTCTAGACATAGATGTTCTTCTTGGAAAACCACTCTGATCTATTTACCATAACTTATGGTGTTCTCTTATACATAAGATTATCTTAAGGGTTTTTACTAATGTTTTCTCATCCTAGTTTCTATAGGTAACTAAAAATTACCTTAATTCCAACTAAAATGACCCATACCTTTCATATATAAATATCACATCTTATTAGGTGAGTATTTAATATATAACACTATGATCCATTCCATAATCATATAGGTCTTGTATTTTTGGAAACAAAGATACATAAAAAATTGATTTATAAGGGAACTAAATCATATCCAACTAAGTTATTCATAACCATAACCCCTCTTATACATATCATAAATAATACATTTATTCATAACATGAGTAAAATAGACATAATAAATTGAAAGCAATGATTCTCAGTAAGGGTAAAAAAGGGTTATATCAATGATTAATTATACATAACATGAGAATAAGGGTATGATAAAATGAGCATAAAATTTTAAAATCATACCCTATATATCATAGATCATAATTTTTTTTCATGGTATAAAGATTGGTATTTCATAAGATATAAATAATATAGGAATTAAAGAACATAATCCATGATTGAATAAAATTTTAATAAGACATAAATTTGTGGCATTCACATAAGTATAGAAAATAATTTCCTGAGTAGTCAGGGCTCTTTACCAAGACTATAATAGTGGACTGGGTTAAATCCACAAAATATAATATTTTTCAAGTTTCACTCACAATACTATCACATTGTATAAATTATCTTACTAAATTATACTCACTCCCCATTTCCGTTCTTATTATCTCATGAGATATCCATATCTTACCAATGCATTTGAGGGCTATATAATTTCAGAACCAATCATCAAAAAATGAAAATAATATATATTTGTTCCATAAGATAATAAATAACTCACCATATCATAAACCATGAAAAGGAAAACTAGTTTTAAAAAAATTTCATCATTATATTATAGTATAACCCATGAAAAAGAAATGAGTTTCATAAATTAAATAACCTATGGAAAAGAAACGAGTTTCATAGAATCATTCATAAGTAATCATCATCATAATCGATAAAAATAATAAAATTTGAGGGTATCATTATATTATATCTATAGTAGATCATAATTAACATCAAAATATGTGATTATAGATGAAAATAAATTTAAAATATTTCTAAAATATTTCTTGAAGAAAAAAAACCTTTTAATATTTAAATAACTCTATTAAAATATAATTTTTTCTTCTCAAATACCAAGAAAAGTATTTTATTTGAAAATAACCTTGTAAAATTGTAATTTATGATTAAAATAATTGATATTTCATTAAAAAAGGAAGTTACATTCTTTTTGTGTACATAAAAAAATGACTCCTTTATATTTTTAATAAAAATTAAAAATACCTCAATTAGATAATTACAAGAAGATTCATTTTAACTAATTTTATAAAAAGTAAAATATGTGTAATAATTAATTAAAATTAAAAAATGAGAACAATAAAAACATTTATGAAAGTATTTTTAGAAAACATTGACATGGAAGAAAATGAATTTTGATTTAAGAGACAAATAAATTCTATTTTTCGTAAAAAATTATTTCGATATCTTAAGTCTTTAAGTGAGGAAAATGAAAGGAAAATTTGAATTATATAAAAATAAACATAATATAAAAAAATAATGAGAATATAAATACGTATATCATGAAATCACTTCATCAGAAACTTAATTATAAAAAATTATGATAAATATTGGGATTGTAACATAAAACCCTTACCTCAAGTTCAACTTGCTTTGAATGTGCTTTATCATGATGTATAATAAATTTAAATTTATTATAATTATACAAAAGATTAATTTAAATACTTATAATATCAAATATTATCCACTTATAACATTTTAAAAATAATTTATTAATAATTCAATATTAAAATCATCATTTCTTGGTGTTAACTGTTTTATTTTTCATGAGAATTTCGTTTCAGTAGTTCCAATAGTTGTACACTGATCATGGTTAAATAATATTAGGAATGTTATTAATTATTTAAAAATAAAATATATTCATTATTTACAAAATTATATTCATCCATAAAAGGTATAGTTAAAAAAATGAATTACACCATTCCTGGAGACGGTAAGTCGTATGTACGCATGAACACTTTTTTTCTCTTTTATAGAGGGAAAAAAAGAAAGGTAAATATTAATTAACCTTTAAATGATCATTAATATATCAAATTTATCATAAATATTCATTATATATATCCTTATTACCATCCATGTAAAGTGGAATTAAAAAGTGAATCACATCACTTCGTGGAGGTGGTAGTCCACACATACACATGGACGAAATTTTCGTTTTCCAATGCATTTGAAGGTAATAAGGTAGATATGATATTATAGTTATAGAATCATAATTATTTCATAAATATAATTTATAATAATTAAATCTATCATAATTACAATCCATGAATTACGGTCATGTAAAATGAATTGTATCGCTATGTGGAGGCGGTAGTCCACATGTACGCACACGTGATACTTTCAATTCAAATTTGATGAAAGAAAGGATAATATTGGTGGTTAAATAATAATAATAATTTTTTTCAATAATTAGGACACAAAATTTATTATTTTATGATTAATGAAACATATTTATAGGATGTATTATATGAAATAGAATTAAATATTTTGGGTAAGATGATTACCTCTCATTCGGTTGACCTCTTTTAAATCCTTTCTTAAGGACCCTTGGAATGGAATTTTACGGGTAACATCACGTGAAATTCATGGATACATAATTTTAGAAGATATTTTCTAGGTATTTTCGGAGAGAAAAGGTTCAATGTGGAGTAAATAAGAGAAAGTAGGGGTGGCCTTTTATAAGTAGGGGAGATGACACACATGGAATTTCATAAAAGAATAAAATATAATAAGGTAAATATAAAGAAAAATTATTCAAAATGGATATATATTTTAATTTAGGATATTATGAAGTCTGAATATTTAATTAAGACAGTATTTTTATGAGTTTAATTGAAAAAAGTATCCTTATCTTCTGGTTTAGCCCCTGGTAAACCCATTTTAACCTAAACCGCAAGGATGTTTTTCTACTATTTTTACTATTCATTATGACCAAAATTGAAAATGGACTCAGTAAAAAATTTTTACAGTATGATTCAAAATATGGAATCCATTTTATCAAATTCTTCCTATAAAATATTTATAAATGACATTTAATGTAAATTTTTAAAATTTTATGTAAAAAAGGTTTTCTAGGGAAACATTTTTTCTCTAGTATACAATGGTTTTATAAGAAAATTAACTTCAAATTAAATCCAATGACCATAATTGGATTATTAATAATATAAATTTACTAAATTTACTTTAAATAAATTTTAAATATAAAATTTAACTTTTTTATATTCTTTAAATGAAAAGATAGTTTTCAAAAAAAATTAATATTTTCACTATTCATAAAAAAAATATAATCGATTAATTATAAATTAATATTAACATGTTAATTTAAAATATTATTTTAGGTTTTTGAAATAAATTTTAAAAAATTGGAAAATTTTAATTATATTTTTTTCTCACAAAAACCTTTTTTATGGAAATTTTATTTTTGAAACATGTAATGACATTAATAAAAATTGAGTTTGTAGGTATTTTCATTATCTAAAACCTTTATAAATAATTTTTAAATGTGGATATTCCAATTCATTTTAACAATTTAATGACTAGGTTATAATGATATACTATATTATGATTCATTTAGACTTAGTGTTGCGTGCATAAGAAGATATGAAAGAAATTAATTTTTTAAAACATATTTCATAAAATCTCAGGGTGTTACACATAAGATAACCAAATATTTTAGGTTTTAATATAGATGAAGAACTTATTTGGCCTATGAAAAAAATATATTTTTATGGATTAAATATATCATTCACAATATTCATTACGTTAATTTCATGACCATTGAATTTTTTCAAAAGAATATTGAAAAATATTTTTTATGGAACCAAGAGAGAAGATCTTTTAAGATTGATATTTAATTAATTTAAAACATAAAAAGATAGATTACCACATTCTTGATATTTTTATTTTTTGAATGTGTTGAACATTTGAACCTAATTTTTGTATCATTGTTGCATCATGAGGACTTAAAGAATACCCCCTTTTGTAGTAATGCACTTGTTCTCCTTAGAACTTCAAACACTGATGATAAAATAACAGGTGCTATCATGGATGATTGATCATATTTAATTGGTCAATTTGATCAGTTAACATTCATTCAGGATTGATTAAACACATATTTTACTTCTTTATCAAGATAATAATAAAGGGGGATGAAGATTTTTAATAGGTATGTTGTTTACAATGATTAAAATATTAAAAAATGACATAATAGTCTATTTACAAACCCATGTTTAGGGTTTTATATTTAGTAAATTGCACATGTTAAATTAATAAAATATTAAAACCAAAATGAACCCCACCCCATGTAATAAAATAATATCATAATTTTATTTCATGGTGTGACCAAACCCACATAGTGATAAATGTTATTTTATAATCTGGTAAATAAATATTAATCACAGACCCTTAACATGTGTCATTTTTCCTCCTCACTATTTGTTGAATTCTCACATAAATATTTAAATTTTTTAATAAAATAACTAAATAAATATATTATTCAGTTTGATGAATAAATACTTATTTAATATTTTCTCAATGAAATAAAATATTTATCAGTGAATAAATAACTATTTATTATCTTGAAAATGACAAGATATAAATAAATACTATAACTTCATGTAATAAAAAAAATACCTTGAGAATAAATATTAATTTAATATATAATATTAATAAATCATGAATAAATATCACATATTTTTTGGAAAATACTATTTATTTAAATTATTAAATATAAGAAATATTTATCTAAGATCAACAGAAACACTTTATTTGAGACCCTATAGGAATCTTCCTAAGTGCAATTAGGTAGGATTTCCAAATTTCCAGGATTACTATCTAACAATAGGTCAAGGAACCCAAAAATAAAGAAGATATGTATTAATGAAAATAGCCACATATGAATGATAACTATGTAATATAATCCCTTTTTCATGATATCTACAGTAACCAATACTTTTTTTACATAGATATTACATCTTATGAGATGAATATTCAGTACATAACATACAAATCCATGATAGAATCATATAGTTCTAGTGTGATTGGAAACTTGGATACACAAACAACTTGTTCATAAGTGAACCACATTATCTCCCACTATGTAATTCAAAACTAACACCATCCTTAGACATGTGATACTTAATAAAATTATTTATAACCTGGGGAAAGGAAATATAAGAAAGGATTAACTTAGACACACAGTAATGGTAAACAAGGGAGATATCAAATATCAATTAAATATAAAATGATCATAAGGGTATGATAACAAGATAATAATTTTTGAAAACCCTACCCTGCATATTATATATCATAATCCCGAGTGATGGAATAAATCTTGGTAGTTTATAATAAATGAATCATAATGTAATCAATTAATATAATCCATGAGAGCATAACATTGTCATAAGAAATTTATTTTTTTCATACACATAAAAATATACAAATAATTCCCTTTTTAGTCAAGTACAATTTAAAAGAATATCATATTTGATTAAGTTTACTCTCCAAACCAACGAATTAGTCAAATTTCAATGCCAATACTTCCGTAATGGATAGTCCCTTATTGAACTGGATTCACTCCTCATTATAATCCTGTTTATCTCATGAGATAACCATTTTTACTCAGTGTATTAAAGTTATATATAATTATTAAACCACACATCACATAATTAAAATCAAACATATGCATTCTATAAGTTTATAAATAATTCATCATACCATAACCTGTGAAAGAGAAATGGGTTTTATAAACATTTCATCACGGAATAACCAATGGAAAAAATAGGGCTCATGAACATCATGCCATTAAAACAATAAACCATCTAAATAAATAATAATATTGAATAATTGAATCATATATCTAGTAAATATTATGTAACATCAATGTATTTCATTTTAGATAAAAAATTCATTTAAATGACCAAATGTAATATTTCTTCATGAAAATACCATTTTTTTACTTTCAAATTACATATTTACAATCAAAATATTTCCAAAATACTATGTAAGAAATTTATTTAAAAAGGAACCTAGAAAAATGTAAATTAATCTTCAAAGTATTTAGTTATCATGATGGTGGGATATTAAATTCATTCAGTATATGTTAAAATAAATCATTCTTTTCACAACTTTATAAAAAATTCAAAAAGTACCTTATTTAGAAAATGAATAAAAGATTAATTTTTTTTAAAAAAAATTAAAAATAAAATCATTAGTAATAATTAATTTTAAAAATCATATAATAATATTAAAACATTCTTAAAAACATTTTAGTTAAATCATGGCCCTAGAAGAAAATGTATTTTCAACCAAAGAGAGAGATAAATTCAGTTTTACTTAAAAACATTGTTTTAGTGTATTGAGTTCCTAAAGAGAAGAAAGTAAAAGAAAAAATTTATTCTCTATAAATAACCCAAGGATAATAAAATTAATGAGTTTATTTAGAGTTATATTATAAAATTTCATCATGATAAAACCTAATCATAAACAATCCTGATAAATAATGATATTGTGACATAAAACACATACCTCAAGTTCCACTTTCATTGAAAGTGAAATATCCTGTAGTATATTAAATTATAATAAATTATAATTATATAATATAGTAATTTAAATACTATTAATATCATATTTTATCCCATGACAACATTTAAATTTACATTTATAAAAAAATCCTTATTAAATTCATCGTTTTCGGGTGTTAGTTGTTTTATTTTTTATAAGAATTTCAGTTTAAACGTTCTAATCCTTATAAATAGATCATTTTTACATCATATTCATAATTTTAATAATTATATAAATATCATACATATTCATTATATATATATATATTTAAATATATATTTATAGTCAATTATAAAATTTATAGATAGAAAAATGAATTACACTATTCATGGAGATGATAAACCATACATACGCATGGACACTATTTTCATTTTTTTGACGGATGGAAAGAAAGAATGGTAAATAATAATTAACCTATAATTAATCATTAATATATCATATAAATCATATATATTCTAAAAATCCATAATTATTACCATCTCTATAAAACATAAACAAAAAATGATTCACATCACTTCGTGGAGGTTGCAGTCCACACGTATGCATGAGAGACATTATTGTTTTCTGATGAATTAAAAGTTAAGAAGGTAGATATGATATTACCATTAAAAAAATAATTATGAATTAAATATAATATACAAACAATAAACCCCTCATAATACCCATTCATAAAATATGGTGATTAAAAATTAAATGTATCGCTACATGGAGACAGTAATCCATACGTATGAATGAGTGATACTTTCACTTCCCATTTTATGGTAATGAGGGTAGATAATGGTGGTTTCATAATCATAAAAATATTTTTATATTTTTATTATATTTAATTTATTATTTTCTTATAAATATCACTAATTTATAAAATTTAATATAAGAATTAAAAAAAATTAAAAAAAAAGTGATCAGTTATGGATATTACCACTTCTTTAAAATAAATCCTTTATATATCCACTTAAGGACACACCGTTTTTTCATTTAGAGAGAAAAAACCCTCTAAAACATGGATAGGGAAGTTGAAAAGATAATTTTATTAGGGGTTTTTGAGCTATATGGATCAAAGGGTTGTAAATAAGATAAAGGAGGGGTGTCCTTTTATATGGGAGAGAGATGATAGACTTGGATGTTTTTAGAGGATTAAAATATAAAAATGTAATTCTAAAGTGTGTCATCTATCTCCCTTATAAAATGACACCACTCCTTTATCTTATTTACACCCATTTGATCCTTCTCACTCTACAAATTTACCATATACTATATTTTATTCCATTGAATTTTCTAAACATAAAATTTTTATGAATTAAAAATAATTTAATAAAATATTATTTATTATAAAATATCATTAATGTTAATTTTAGAACTATTAATTTAATTTACATTAATGAAACCAAGTAAAATATGGAGTTTGAATTTAATATTTTCACACATCCCTAATATGTAACATGCAACTAAAAAATTTATGAAACATAATAATTTTAACAATACATTTCTTCCTAGTATGTTACTTTGTAGGTTTTGGTTGTTGGAGGTGTTTAGAGGATGATTAGGGGATGTATAGAGATATTCGGTTTCTAAAGTCTAGAATAAGGGAGATTTCATGATGAGTAAACATTTTACATGTTGCGAAAGATGATTTCATGATGTGTAAACACATCTATATGATGTGAAGGACGGTTTCATGAAGTGTAATATATTAGGGTTTAAAAATAAATAATAAAATGACGAGGCGACACATTTTTCAGTGTAAATAAATCCTTGAGGATTACATGACATGAAAGGGGGTCACATGTTGTGTAATACCCTACTAAAGTGCATATTTAAAATTATTTTCAGTCCAATTCTCATCTATTCAATCGTGGTTTCTTATTACTCTCATTTTTGTGGAAACCTAGTCAAACCAAGATGTTATTCAATAACCTTTACTTCCTATTTGATTTGTTGATCCCCATGGATGTTCATTGGTGATATATGGTTGATATGTGGAGAGTTTTCCTCTTCTTCATATATTTTTTCTTCTGTAATTCTTGGGAGTTCTTTATAGTGGAGTTTGGTTTGGGTTGTGAGATTGTGTTTTGTTTTCTAGGATCCTTGGTGCGGTATAGGTTGATTAGCAGTTCTTTCGTCACAATTAGGATTTGCGGGCATTCTTCTTAGCCTCGTGGTCCACATCAGGTTGGAAAACTTCTTTGAGGTAGGGATTTCCTTATTTCTCCTTGTTTTGTATCATGTTGGAGGGGTTTTTATTTTTTTACTTACATATTATGGTTTTGATAACTTAATCAAATATAAATAATTGGTTAATTTAATTGAAAGGGGAAAGTGGGGTTTGATTCATATGATTTTACAAGTTTGATATTATTTGCATTTTATAAATTACAATGGCTTGATGGTCAACTAAAAATCAATTCTATTGTAGATTTGGTTTTCACTGGATGTATCTTCTATGATTGTTACTTTGGATGTGATTTTTGTGATATCAACCAAAATAGAAATTGGTTAATTAATTATTTTTGGTTAATAAACTGGTTTCCCTAAGATTATTATTTGTGTGATAAAACCCTTAAAATAAAGTGGAATGTGATAAAATCACCATGTAAAATTTTAAATGATCTTGATGAGTTTTGATATCAGGACATGCTTGTGGGACAATGATATTTGTTTAGGTAATGTAGGGTTGATAGTTTATGGGATTGCTTTCGGGTTAGTGAGGTGACACAATGATGATGTGTTTTTTGGAATCTGGTTGCTTTTTTCTAGATACCAGAGTAGTGATGAAATGAATAAATAATTTTTTAATAATGTTTGAAATGGCATTGGTTAGTTGGTTAAGGGGATGTAAATTATTAATATATAATCTTATGATGCGTTTTCTGATTAAAGGTGGTCGATGCTAAATAATTAAATGAATGAGTGTTAAATGTAGATGAAATGTGAAGCCATATTAGTTTCCATTATTATCCACCTTCTGAAATGACTATTAAAAATACTAATAAATTCATTTAGAGGCATAAAAAAAGGTGAAGATTTTTTTATTTGGTTGTTTGTTTGAGAAACCATAGGTTGTGCTTGAGTGTTTGATACAATATATATAATTGTACATTCTTGTTATTTCTATAAGCATCCCACCCACGTTGTGAATTATGTGCTAGACACTCGAATAGTCACATGAGGGTGTATTTCCTAATATCCTAGTGGGAGGATGGATGGATGACCAACCTCTCTTCCCTGATTCCTCTTCTAGGGAAGGTAGGTACAATGTATGATGTGTTGACTAAAAGTCTGTTAGTGCATTAGATGATGATATGTGGTGTACCAGGAGTCTTTGGGATGAGTTGTGATGTGTTGTCCTATGTTTATTTGAGATAAGTTGTGATGTGGTATCCCAAGTGTCTTAGGGATGAGATTTGATGTATTTTAGGTCCCAGGTTTGTGTGGAGATAATGTGTTATATTTCCCAGGTGTGTGTAGGCAGGATGTTTTGTGAGGCCCAGGTGTTTGCGGGATGGATTTGATGTGTTGTGGTAGCCTAGGTGTGTGACAGTGATATGTGATGTGGTATATTTGGAAGACATGGGAGCTTTAGGACGTCTGCCATTACGGTGTGAAAATTTATAATATGTGTTAAAGTGGTGTGAGTAACCCTATAATTGATGTGATTTAATTTATATTATATTGCTTGGCTCATGATATATAGTGAGCATGCCTTGGTGAGGTTGATATTATCACGATCCGTCCCTCGAGGCTCATTTCGTGACTACCCCAAGCCCGCCTCCCATAGGCCAGGGGCAGGAGACTAGCACTGAGTTGGAATATCCCATAAAGGGGAGAAATTTTCCTAAGAACCTTTACACATGCACCCATCTCCAAGAAAAATTACTGAAACTAAAAACACTCAATAAATAGATATGCACACCACTAAGACAACCACTAAGAGTAATAGTAAAAAACTAAAAAGTAAACCTACTTGAATACAAGACTAACTGAAATAGAAAAGTATAAGCTCTTGGATCTCATCGACAGAAAAATCTACATGAAGTATAGGTACAATAATTTGTCTCAATTTTGGTCTCCTGCAAGGGCATAGAGTTGGTCTCCTACAACGATATTGAGTCAGTCTCTTGTGAGGATATAGAATTGGTCACCTATGAGGGCATAGAGTTGGTCTCTTGAAATAGAAAAGTATAAGCTCTTGGATCTCATCCATAGAAAACCTACATGAAGTATAGGTACAATAATTTGTCTCAATGTTGGTCTCCTACAAGGGCGTAGAGTTGGTATCCTATAACGATATTGAGTCAGTCTCTTGTGAGGATATAGATTTGGTCACCTATGAGGGCGTAGAGTTGGTCTCTTACATAAAATAAAAGTATTTTATTTGAAAATAACCTTGTAAAATTGTAATTTATGATTAAAATAATTGATATTTCATTACAACATGAAGTTACATTCTTTTTGTGTACATAAAACAATGATTCCATTCATATTTTTAATAAAAATTAAAAATACCTCAATTAGATAATTACAAGAAGATTAATTTTAACTAATTTTATAAAAAGTAAAATATGTGTAATAATACCGATCCATGAAACATATCTACAATGAGGCTAATTGCTTCGATGCCTCATTCAGTAGCTGTGAACTAGATCTACAGATGAGAGTATCTGCCACAATGTTCCCCTTCCCCAGAGTATAGACTATCTCAAATTCATAGTTATAGAGGAACTATATCCAACGCCTCTATATCATGTTCAGATCCCTCTGAGAGAAGATATACACAAGACTTTTGTCGTCTGAGTAGATGATAAACCGATCACCCATAAGGTAGTGATGCCACATCTTCAATTGGGAGACTACCATGAACAACTCCAGATCATGGGTCGCATAGTTCTGCTCATGTGGTCTCAAAATCCATGAATCATAGGAAATCACTAATTTACCCTATGTTAGGACACAACCAAGACTGATCCCTGATGTGTTTTAGAACACCACATACGTGACACCCTCCATTGGTAATATCAGGATGGGAGTACTCATCAATATCTACCTCAACTGATTAATGCTCTCCTGGAACAAATCTTTCCACATTAAAGGTTTCCCCTTTCATGTCAAGGCTATCATGGATGATGCTACTATGGAATATTTGGTCATTAACCTCTGATAGTACCCAACAAATCTAAGAAATCTCCATACCTTGGTAAAATTCATGGATGGTTCCCAAGCATGAACCACCTCTATCTTCACTGGATCTACTACAACTACAGCCTCAAAAATGATGTGTTCTAAAAAGTGGACCTCTCGTATCCAGAACTAGCACTTCGGGAGCTTCCCAGAAATCTTGTACTTTCAAAGTAAGTCCAAGACCATCCTCATGTGTATCATTCCCTTCCCCTCAGATTCCGAGTATACCAGGATGTCATCAATAAAGACCACTAAAAACCAGTCAAGGTATGGCTATAATATATTATTAATGAGTCCAATGAACATTGATAGAGAATTATTTATGCCAAATGGTATCACCAAGTACTCATAGTGGTTGTAGAATCATCTAAACGTTGTCTTCATAATGTCCTCATCTCCCACCTAAAGTTTGTGATATCCTGATCTAAGGTCTATTTTCTTGAACCATCAAACTCCCTTCACCAAATCAAAGAGGTCATAAATCCTTGATAGTGGATACATATTCTTCACAGTCACCAGATTCAGGCTCCAAAATTCTAGACATATCCTCCTACTCCCTTCTGCATTCTTAGAAATCAAAATTGGGGCATCCCATGGTGAAACATTGGGTCTCATGAAACCCTACCTCTTCAAGTCCTCCATCTATACCCTTAGGTCATGAAGATCTATGAGAGACATATGATATGCCGGTGTAGATATCCGTGTTAGTCCTAGGGTATATGTCTATGCAGAAGTCTACCTCTCTATGAAGAGGTTGTCCGAGAATATCTTCCAGAAAGACATCCTCATATTCATCCACCACTATAGGAATCTGAGGACTCATCTCATCTCTTATACTAAGGGTCATTCTATCCAATTGATGTGTGATCAAATTCACCCTCCTATCTTCAAGTCCATCCTACACTGCTCCAATTTCATTTTTTCAATAAAGGGAAACTTGGTTCCATCTCCATGGACACACTTCACTATGTGCCTAAAATAGTCTATTTGAGTATAAAATATGGATAAATAGTCATAGCCATAATGACATTGTAAGGCCTCGATGCTACCTCTAAGAGATACCAACCAAAACTCTTGTCCCCAAGAGTAAGGGCACACGATCAGAACTAATGTGTGATCATCAAATCTTCTCTCATAAGAGCCACTAAGCATAGGGACAGAGTCAATGATTCCACTGGAATCTCCATGAATCAAAAAAGGGTTGTGGCGAGAAAAGAGGGACTAGATACCCTATCTATCAAAACTGCAGCTAAGGTGGAAAATACATAGATTATACCTCTAATAATCTCTGGAGTTTCAGGATTGTAAGCCTCTATCACCTAGAGCTGGCCTCACCCCTTTAGACCAACTCCCTGAGCTCATGGTGGACCACTTTAGGGTTTTGTTGGTAGTACCTCGAATATACGTACACCTCCTACCACTCATGTAGATACTCTACCACATCCGATGCCTGGCGGACCACCCCGTTCCTTCCTCCACCACTGCCTCAACAGTTCCTCGACTATCTCTTGGTTGGTCCCACAATTTCCCAAAAAATCTCCCGCCATGTGCCCCCAACCGCCACACGTGTAAGACAACCCTTCTCTTGGCCTACATGCTCTCCCAAAGAAGACCTACAATTCCAATCCTATGTTTTGGGGTCATGACCTAGATTTTATGTTCCTCTTGGACTCCTGAGTCAGCTATCAGCAACCTGCTACCGAAGACCCAAGTACCTGGCACTTAGTGGTAGATCCCACTGCCATAACGTTCTCTACAGTAAAGCTCTCTACTAGTAGAGATCTATCTAGCACCCCTACATGCATAGGGATGAAAAGGGATATCATATATTCCCTAATATATTAGCGTAGTCTCTACTCAAAGGTGAAGACCTTGAATAATTGGTACTACACAAAGTATGTAGAGTAGCGAGAAAGATCCATGAATCTTACTGAGTACTCTGCCACAATCTGGCTTCCCTACTACAGAAGAAGTAGCTCCTCTATATGCACAGAGTGTAACATAACTGGAAAGAACTCTTCCCTAAAGAGACAGTCAATGTTTTTCTAGGAGAGGGTTGCCTCCTCATGCGTCTGGATCATCAAGCTCCACCATCTCCCCACTGAGCCTTGTAGAAGACTCATAGATAGGACTACCATCTATTCAAGTTGAATCCTCACTCGGTGGAAAATTCACATAAACACCTTCAGCCAATACTCATCTTCCTGAAAATCTATCTTACCTCGATACCTAGGAGGTCACTATCTCTGAAACTCAAGCAATGCAATGAGCCTGCATATAACCTCTACGGGTAACGCTGGTAGGAATTGCTGCTCTCTAGGTGGTGGTACCACTGGTACACCACTAGGAGGTGCTATCTCTGGAAGTAGTCCTTGCACCAATTCCTCATCACTCGGGGGACTATCCTTGTGGTCATGCCCTAGAATCCTAGCTGGCTACCTGTGTAGAAGCATCCTAAAATAGAACAAGATGTTCCATAGTCAATAGAATATACCAGGTGAGATGAGCCTGACTCAAGAAGTACATTAGAACACAATAAATTACTATATTATGCATAAACCATTGATCTCTCATGAAACTACCGTTTTCATGTATCGAGTTGGAAAGAAAAATTCAAGGTATTGGTGTATGGATATGTCGGCTACCACACCAACACTGGGTTCCCTAGCTAGAAATGAAAACATGAAACACTTATCACTTTTCCCCAAAAAAAAGTAAAACCAACCGCCCTTTTACAACTCTATCATGACTCGTATCTCAGTGGCCATGCCGTGATTACCTGAATCCCACCTCTCATAGGCCAAGGGATGGCGACTAGCACTGAGTAGGCATATCCCACAAAGGGGAGGCATTTCCCTAAGAACCTGTACACATGAACTCATCTCCATGAAAAATAACTAAAACTAAAATAACTAAGTAAACCGATATCCACCCAACTAAGACAACCACTAAGAGTAATAGTACAAAACTGAAAAGTAAAGAGTCCAGAAAACAAGCCCAAATGAAACAGAAAAGTACAAGATATCGTATCTTATAGGAAGAAAACCCTACCTGAAGGGTATGTATAGTAAGCTATCTAATTTTTGTTGAAGCGTACCATGTTCGTTGGGTCACCTTGAAGTACCACCTCTCTCTGACCCAACAAGGACTCCATCCAAGATGTTGATCATCTTCACAATACAAGACACATGCAAGTGAATCATGTGTAGGGGTGAGTAAAATAATACTCTGTTGGGACTCCAAATCACAAAGGTAAACAACAAATCCAAACATAAGGCTTACTACTAAAGAAGTACATGAAGTGTAGACTCTAAAAAGTAAAATCAAGAGTGTCACTAGTGTAAGCTCACACTAGGACACATATACTAAGAAACTCTAGACATATCCAAATCCATCTATACATACCATCTACATAAGAGACCTACACCATGGCCCCATAGGAGAGAAAATCCACATCTTCATAAGAGACCAAATCCATGACCTTGTAGGAGACCAACTCCAAGCCCTTACAGGAGACCGACTCTGCACCCTTGCAGGAGACTAAATCCATGCCCTCACAGGAGACCAACTCGGTGCCCTCACAAGAGACCAACTCCATGCCCTCATAAGAGACAAACTCCATGCCCCTATAGGAGACCAACTCCATGACATTGTAAGAGAAAAAACCTTCAGCCTCATTGGATACCAACTCCATGTCTTTACAGGAGACCAACTATGCACCCTCATAGGATAACAACTCCACATTTTCCCAGGAGACCAACTTTGCATCTTCATAGAAGACCAACTCTACGTCTTTGCCACAACTAGTCACAATATTCCTTAGTGTGATCATTCCAGAAGCACATAATCCTCAAGCCAATGGGTTTTATGCTAAACTCCATGAATGGTCATGTAGAGTATCCCAAAAGGACCACCTCATTGTGAGGGTCCCGATGCCGGAAACGACTCATCAAAACAAACACAAGGTTGGAGATTTATGGGAATTTATGTAAAAGGGGGTATATGAGGTCTAGATCCTGTTCAAACTAGTCAGACCAACTAGAACCGACTTGCGTCCTCCCCAACCAGACCTTTCGAGTCAGCTTGGCCTAGTTGGGCCCAACTGGGTCGAGCAGTTTAGTTTGTTCTACCCAGACGTGGTGGATACCATGTCCCTCCTGGCCAATGTGGCTAGCCGTTGAGCTGACCACTCCTCCCGATCACAACCCATGGGACCATGTGTTAGCTAGTCAATGTGGTTCTCTATTGTGTCTCCAGTCTGCCCTACTATGGACCACCCTAGCCACAGCTCCCGTCGCCGCCGGTGACCGCACCACCGCAATATACTCCACTGCTGGTGTCCACATCCACGTTCACCCGCATCCCCCAGCCACAGGTTATACGGCCACCATAGTCCCGTTGGACTACATTTTTCCATCTCCACTGGAAACCATGTCAGCGGTCGTCTGCCTCGCCTACCTGCGCTGTAGGGCTGATACCACTACCACCACCATTTTCCCCGCCGATGGGCTCATCTCACCACGGTCTTCCTAGAAATTCCAGAGCCTCCTTACACCACCTCCATCCCGGATCCCTCTTTGGATCATTTCTCGCAATGAAGAATGAGAATAACAAAAAAATGGGGAAAAGGAGAAGCACAATAACACCCAAAGTGGATGGATCTAGGGATTGTTCGTGTCGACCTCGATCCATTCTTGTTACAATTGAAGAACGATGGGTAAAACCACATCAAATATAAGCATGGATATTTTTTGAATCAAACCCCTCAACAAAACATCGATCCCATAAGAATGATTGACCCATTGATCAACCTATTCCTAGGTTGATCTGAGTTCAACACTTAAAAGAAATAACATGAAGAAAATCATATAGAAAAATAAACACCCTACCTACAAAGAAGATCATTCATAGGATAGAATTCATCATAGGTGGTGATCCATCCATAAACATCCTCGATCCATTTTTCATCGGCATTCATCATTATTCGATACTTAACCCGATATCTTATATCAAAACCATCATCATCAGTGAGGGATCTTCCTCCTCATTTCCTCAGGGAATCTTTAGGCCTCCATGGAAAATATTCTCCAGCTTTATGAATTATAACGCCAGTACCAACCTCTGATTTAATACAGGAAACCCATTAACATGTTTCAGCATTTTAAACGTGTTTTTTCTTTGCTACGACGCTGTGTTGTAGGGTCTCTAGGTCATCACATCATTGTGATTATGATTCATTATGTAATAAAATAGAATTACTTTCAAATTATATTTTGTTTTTATCTTAAAACATCCAAAAATTTACTTTTGTAGACGACCCACACTGGATGATGTTAGTCCTCGTCTATGTTAAAATCATAGTTCTAAGCTCAATGGTGGCCTCTGATTTCCAATCTGGGCACTAATTTTAATGTTACAAAAACTACACAGATACATAATTTTTAATAAACTTTAATATAGTTTGAACATTAATTTTGGGAATATCAGGCCTCAAAATCACATTCTGTATCCACGCTTGGTCTCAAAGTAATCCCATATCATTTTCAAAAATTTTACATGGAAAATCAGGGACATTACAGAGATGGCTAGTATACCTGTATAGGTTCTGTTTGGTTCTTCTATTTTCTCACAAGTGAATTAGTATGCTTCTATAACATGTGAATGAGAAACTTTATTTTTTTATACTAAGTAAACTTGTATACTCATCCTATATATATATAACCGATTTCAGGTTTCTATGAGGATTTCACTGACCATTATAGACCTTAATAGCTTGAATATTTAATTGTTTATGAATCACTTCTTTAGATTTACATTTACGTATTTACTTTGGATACTATTATTTGTATTATTGGTATTTATACATGCATGTGGGATGGTTTTTGTTTATATTTTATATTATGCATTGGAGTTATTTGTGGATGATTCATTCTATCTCATAATACCATTTATAATATAAAGGGAAATGCCTCCCATATTGTGAGATTTCTACCCCCTTGCTGCTAGTCGCCAACCTGGGGACCACTGGATGTGGGAATTTGGGGTCATTATTTCTCTCCCATTATTGAGGTATCTTTGGAGGGAGGGAATCATGATAGAGTGGTATCAAAGGTAATGGTTGAGAGATATGATGGATTTTGGAGTTAGGAATTGTGGGGATTCCATGGGGTGGTATTGAAACAGTACTAGCTGACCTTGGTGCGTGATATAGGCCAGGAGACTAGCTAGGAGACATGGTTTTAGGGCCCCCATGATCAAGTGTATGAACTCTGAGCTTATTGAGTGACAAAGTAAGATGAACCTTCTTGCAGGATAGAGACCTAGGAAAGGTACATACATCATAATGACTTGTGTTCTTATCTGAATAGGGTTGTTTTGAGAATTTAAAAACGGATAAAATGAATTAAATGTATTAAAGTTAATTAAAATATATCATAAAGAAAATTATATACTTCTCAGACATAAATAAATACTTGTTTTATTTTCAGCTATGGAACCTGGTTATTATCTGCACATGACTTAGGCTATTGAGGATCAACAGTCTAATCTGGTTGATTACCATATGGTTGATCCATTTGAGGAGGATGATTAGTGGCAGAGGAAGTAGAACTCATTCTAGTGGTATGATTTGGGAAATTATGAGGGCAATGTTTTAGATGCGGAGACAGAGAGATGGACAAAGAAGATCGAGATTGCTTTCAGTTTGATCCCAGCCATGATGGAGTAATGGGTCCCGTTGGCATTTAGTCAGATATGGGGAGATGCACATCAGTGGTTAACACTATATCCTGGAGAGAAGAAGGAGGAAAATGTTTCATGGACTGACTTCCATAAGGACTTTGGGGCAAAGTTCATTTTTTCGACCATGAAGGAAGTAAATAAGCAGAAGCTCCTTTCTCTTCAGAAGAGGAGTATGTCAGTGCATGAGTTGGGAATAAAGTTCAAGGACCATCTTCATTTAACCCAAATATTTCTTCTAGATGAGGATTCTCCTAAAAGAAGTCTTGAGGAGGACCTCCATCCTTCTATCCAGTATTAAGTTCCTCCTTTTACACTGCCGACATATCTGGAGGTTCATAAGAAGGAAGAGGTGATTGAGAAACTGTACTCATGAGGAGGTTTTCCACTATAAGGGAACTATAAGGGTTCCTTGAGTGTCAGAGTTATTAGTGTAAGGCCTCCGGACTCAGGACCTTTGAGGTTTCAACTGGAAGGGAGTCAACCTCAACAACTTCTTTTACGGTCTTCAAGTTTTAGTGGTTTCTGAGATTTTCCTAGGGACTTTGTTCCAGTGTATTTTTAGTTAAAGGGTTTGTGGCCATTTCTAGAGCCAATGCCTAGTGGTTACTTGAGCTCAGTTTGGTGGACGTGGATAGGCTTAATGTTATCCTCTATAGTTGTTGATAGTGATCCCACTTTAGTAGCAGGGGACACAGGTTTTTACTCTACCATGGTGAGATGTAGTAGATAGAGGCTGACATCAGTATGTTCCTCATGTTCAGGGACTATGACTGGAGCGTGGTCATAGAGGTGGACATTAGTAAAGAGGTAGAGGATATAGGTATAGTTGATTACTTGCAGTGGAGGTAGCAGTCTCAGAGGGGAATGCAATCATTAGAGGTATAATTTTCTTATTTAGTACCCTTGTTTGTGATTTGTTTGATATAGAAGATTCACACTCATTTATTTCACCTACTCAAGCCCATGATCTAGGAATATATGTTGAGGGGATTTCCATTCCCCAGGTGTTGAGTTATCCAGTCAGAGTCCAGAACATCTTGTTCGATGTGTTCCATGGGTGTAGACTAAAGATGGGACTACATCGGTCCCATGGGTATCTTTTTTTGCTATAGGTTAAACTATACAACGTCATCCTCAATATTGACTAGTTTTATTCTGTATGTTCTATTATCATATACTTCTATAGGAGAGTAATGTTTTTTAATGTTGATGGAATGGACATGTCTTTCATTGGTGAGCAGAGTTGTCTGGTGGTTAAATACATTATGGATCCCCTTATTTCATTATTGGATAAGTTGATAGTGGAATAAGAAGATTCTATAATAATGGTGGTTCCCAGGGCTATTAGGGAGTTCTTGGATGTTTTTTTGAAGAGTTTGTGATGCTACCCCCTAGATGTGATATTGAGTTTGGGATAGACTTACAACCTGGGGTGTCTACGATTTTGATGGATCATTATAGGATGAAACCTTTTGAGTTATGGGAGTTGAGGATTCAGATAGATGATCTAATTTAGAAGGGGTTTATCCAGCCTAGTGTGTTTCTATGGGGTGATCCGGTGTTGTTCACTAAGAATTAAGATGGGTTTTTGAGGTTGTGTATAGACTACCAGAAGTTGAATCAGGTGACGGTCAAAAATTTCTACCCTATTCCAAGGATAGATGATTTTTTTCTAATAGTTTAGAGGGTTGAGTTGGTTTTATAAGATATATATATGGTTTGGATATCTCCAATTGAGGGTAAATGTGTGCGATATCCTGAATAATTCCTTCAGGTGGAGGTATGAGCACTTTGAGTTTATATTCATTCCATTCTATGTTACAAGCACACCAGATGTGTTCATGGAGATTATTAACACCATGTTCTATTTGTTACTGGATTAGTTATTCATCATATTAATCAATGATATCTTAGTATGATCAATTTATAAAGAGGATCACGTTGATCATCTCTGAGTTGTCTTTCATGTTCTTCCACACCGCCATCTCTATGAAAAGTTATTCAAGAGTAAGTTCTAGACACAAGGGGTACATTTAATTGGTCATGTGGTGTCTCATCAGGGCATGGAATTATACCTATAAAAGGTTGAAGTAGTTGTATCTTGGGAATCACCTAATAACATGGTATATGTTCATAATTTACTTAGTCTTAAAGGGTATTATCTGATGTTTTTGCCTAATTAATCTGAATTTACAGCCCCATTGGTAGATTTTAATTGGAATGACCAAGATTTTGTGTGGAGTGATTAGTTCCAAGCATAGTTCAATTACCTTAAGGTGAATTTTTTCAGTTCTCTAGTGCTTCAGCTATCAGAGGAGGGTGTGTTTTTTGAGGTTTTATGGGATTATTTCTATCTTGGATTGGTATGTGAATTGATTCAATAGTGGGAATTGATCTCTTATAGGTCTAGGTATTTGTGCCCTCATGAATTTTAATATGCCACCCATGATATGGATCTACAAACAATTTTA
Source organism: Viscum album (assembly GCA_963277665.1). Classification (NCBI taxonomy): domain Eukaryota; kingdom Viridiplantae; phylum Streptophyta; class Magnoliopsida; order Santalales; family Viscaceae; genus Viscum; species Viscum album. The sequence goes on from OY728120.1 coordinate 1,845,623,426, forward strand.
TTTTCTCTGATGTTATGGTATCATTAACTAATTAGTGAGTACATTGTGGTTTTCATGGATCATAAGAGTTTCGTGCATGTATTTTTTTAGAGTGATCTGTACTTATAGTAGTGGAGGTGGGTGGAGTTTTTTTAGGATTATGATTTTGATATGTTCTATACCCTAGGAAAGGGAAATGTCATGGATGATTCTTTGAGAATAAAGTTGTGGAAGTCTGTTATTCGGGAGTCTGTGGATGCTTGGAGAGTGATGGAAGAGTTGCAATCCTTGCACTTAAATTTAAAGGGGGATGGTAGTAGAGGATATTTGTTTCAAATGATGGCGCAGTTTTCCCTGATGTAGCAGGAAGATGAGTCTTAGTGGGGATACTTGAAGGTTGAGGTGTTCCACAATCATGTTGGCCATGGTGATGCTTTGGAGGGGTGGTCAGAGGATGGTCAGAACTAGATATTATTTCTTGGGAGATTTTTTGTTCTCGTAGCCATGTGTGTGGGAGTCCCCCATGTGTTTCACAACTCACCTTTTGAGGTACACTGAGTAATTTCCAAAATGTACCATGGGTTGAGTATTCAGTTTTGATGTCGTAGGATGAAATGGGAAGTGGAGAATTTTGTAGAAAAGTGCTTAATTTTTCTTCAAGTAAAGGCCATGCATCATGATCTTGGTGATTTTTTTTCAGCCCTTGGATATTTCCAAGTGGAAATAGGATAACATATCAATGGATTTAATCACATGAATAACTAGACATTAGGGAGGTTGTGATGCTACCTGGGTGATAGTGAATCTATTGATGAAATCAAGCCACTTCTTAGAGATTAAGGAGTCAGGCACAGTGGATTCCTTAACTAAGAGGTATGTGGATGAGGTAGTGAGGTTGCATGGAGTTATGAGCTCCATTTTCTCATATCGAGATGAAAATTTTACCTATTGAGTCTGGAGGGGATTTCGACATGATTTTGGCACTCAGTTATGCCTCAATACTTCTTTCCACCCCCAGACAGATGAGCATTCCACCCCTAGATAGAAGGGCAGATGGAATGGACTGTCGAGATGTTGGAGGATATGTTACGGGCATGTATATTTTCTGGATCTTGGGTAAAAAACCAGTAGTTAGTAGAGTTTGATCATATAAATATCTATCAAACTTCCATTTACATGGATCTATTTGAGTCTCTGTATGAGATACTGGTTCATTCTCTGTTATGTTTGAAATCGGTTGGGGAGAAAACTACTCTGGGTCCTGATGTGATGTAGAACATGATATATAATGTTCATCTCATTCGTGGGAGGATGAAAGTAGAATGATACTAGAAGAAGTATAATGCAAATCCTTAGATGAGGTCCTTGGAGTTTGAGGTTGGGCACCACGTGTTCTTGAAGGTTTCCCCTTAATGTGGGTAGTAGAGGCTTGACATAGGTGTAAGATTTATACCAGGTTTTTTGGGCTCTTTGAGGTGTTGGGGTGAGTAAGAAAAGTGGAATACTGGTTGGAATTTCCACCATGGTTGGATAGGATCAATGATGTATTCCATGTCACTCAGCTTCACAGATATTTTCATGATTAATCCCATGTCATTGACTGGGGAGAGTTAGATATTAGGGAACACCTGACATTTTTAGATCAGATCCAAGATTTTCAGGAGAAGGTGCTACATAGATGGAACATTTCATTGGTTTGTATGTTATGGAGGAATGGGGGCATGGTGGAGAGTACTTGGGAGTGAGAAATGTAGATGTGTTCCTAGTACCAAAAGTTTTTTTTTGAGTTTTTATTTGCTATTTTTTTTCTTGTGATGTGATGTTTGGATTCATTTTTATGAGATGTGCTATTTTTTAGGTCTGTTATGTGTGATAAAGTTCTAAAATATGAAAAGTGGAGGATAAAATTCCAAATTGAGATGCATTAACTATGATGTGATTAAACTATTTAGGGTGAGTTAGTTCCACCCAGAGTGGATAGTATCTTGACATAGAAGATGAAATTCTCCGATTCATGTATTCAGGATGGTGCGTTTATTGGTTATGCAGTGGTGTGTGGTAGTGTTGTTGTGTGAGAGGAAGTAGTTTGCAGTTGTGGTTTCTAGGTGATGAGGTTGCGTGGGATGTTTTTGTTCATCTAGTTTGGCATGCTTTCCTGGTGGTAACATTTGAGGTATGATGAGATTCTTGAGTGGTATATTTCAGGGTTGTTGTTTGGACCCATTTTCCTTCTGGGATTGGTTTTATATTCTTGAGGGGGAGAATCATTTGAGAGGTATCTAATGTAATGTTTGGTTATTTACTGGTCTATTATATTCCTAGTTTTGGTAGTTAGATGTGTTCTTAGGAGGATCAGAGGATGTATGGAGTAGTTCAGTTGCGAAAGGCTAGAAGCCTAGATATTTCACTATGTGTAAACATTTCACACAAAGTGAAATAGGGTTTAAGGATGTGTAAATAATTTTACCAAATTTTAAATAGAGTTATGACATGTAATATATCATGATTTTAAAATAAATAATAAAATGAAGAGGTAATGTGTTTTCTAGTGGAATTCAATCCCCAAGGATTAAACGATGTAAAATGGTTGATCCATGGTGAGTTTCCCTATAGTTTTTATCATTTTCCATCTTTTATTATTCAAAATTCAGCTACAATGGTGTAGTTTTTTTTGGATCGTGTGTTTGGGTTTTGTTTTAGTGGATCCTTAGTGTGGTATATGTTGATCCATGATTCTTGTGGTGTAGTTTTGGTTTTTGTGTGTTATTATTTTCCTTGCAGTGGACAACAAGTTGGAAAGATTCTTTGAGGTAGGGATTCCCTCATTTCTCCTTGTTCATTATCATACGAGAGGGGGTTTTTATTTTTTTACCTATGGATTATGGTTTTTTTGGATTAATAAAACATAAATATTGGGTTAATTGAATTGAAAGTTGCAAGTGGGGTTTGATTCATCTAGTTTTACATCTTTGATATTATTTGTGATATTGTAAATTTATGGGATTGATGCCCTACTAAAAATCATGGTTTTGGGGGTTTTGTTTACAATGGATGCATGTTCTAGGATTTATTCTTTGGTTGTGAATGTTTTTATGTCACCATAAATTGAAATTATTTAATTACATATATTTGTTTAATAAATTTGTTGGCCCAGGATTATGATTTGTGTGATAACACCCCTAAAATAAATTGGAATGTTATAAAAGTCCCTATTAAATTTGTAAAATGATCTTGATGTGTTATGATGTGAGGTCATGCTTATGGAAAGACAATATTCACTTCGGGAATTTAGGGATAATAATTTGTCTTCCATCCTTTTGGGGAGGCAAGTTGAAAAAATTTACTGTTGTTTTTTGAATGTGGTTACTTTGTGCTAGATTCCCGCGTAGTGATAGAATGAATAAATAATTGTTTAATAGTGTTTTAAAAGGAATGAGTTAGTTAGTTAATTGTATTATAATATTTAATAAATAATTTAAGTATGGTTTGTGTTATTAAAGGTGATTGATGCTAAATAATGAAATTAATGGGTGTTAAACATGGAGGAAATGTGAAGACGTATCAATTTATTTTGATTCTACTCCTTCTAAATTGACTGTTACAAATACTAATAAATGCATTTAGAGATGGAAGGAATGATGAAAATTTTCTGAGTTGGTTGTTTATTCAAGAACCCATAGGCTGAGATTGAGTGTTTGATACTATATATATACTTGTACATTCTTGTGATTTCTATACACACCCCACCCACGCTGAGAACTATGTGCCAAACACCCGCATAGTCACATGGGGGTGTCATTCCCAACATCCTAGTAGGAGGATTTATGGATGGGAACTCGCTATTCCCTACTACCTCTTCTAGGAAAGGTATATATTAAATAGTTTGTGATAGAATAATGTCTATAAGTGCATTATATGATGAGATGTGGTGTCTCGAGTGTCTTCAAGATGAGTTGTGATGTGATGTCCTAGGTGTCTTTTGGATGAGTTGTGATGCGGTATCCCAGGTGATTTTGGTATGATATTGATGTGTTTTCAGGCTCAAGTATGTGAGAAAAGGTTGTGTTTTGAGGCCCAGGTGTGTGTTTTCAAGATGTATTATGAGGCCCAAGTGTGTGAGGGCAGGATGTGATGTGTTGTGATGGCCTAGGTGTGTGTGGGAGGGATGTGATGTGGTATATTTAGAAGAGGTGGTAGCACCATGATGTATTATGTTGGGGTGTGAGAGTGGATAATTAGTGGTAAATTGGTGCTGGGTACCTCATAATTAATTTTCATTTCTTTATATTATATTACATGGAATGTGTTATTTGGTGAGCATGCCCTGGTGAGATTGGGATGGTTAGTATACCTGTATAGATGCTATTAGGTTCTGCTATTTTCTCACAGGTCCATTAGTAATATTCTTTCACATGTGCATGAGAGACTTGAGTTTTTCAATATGAGTATACTTTTATGCTCACCATATGTATATAAAATTTCATTTAGGGTTCTAGGAGGATTTAACGGACCATGCTAGACTTTACTAGATAAGATCCTTGACTGTTGATGCATCACTGCTTTAGCATTACTTTTGGGTATTTACATTGGAGACTTATTTGTATAATTTCTATTTATAAATTCATGTGGGATGGTTTGGGATTCACTTTATAGAATTACTTGAAGTTTTTTTTATGGATGATTCAATCTTTCTCCTGATCCTATTTATACTATAAAGGGTAATGCCTCCCATTTTGTGATATTTGTACACCCTTGGGGATAGTAACAAACCCAGTTCCAACTAGAGGTGGGACTCATTGGTCATTATATCTATACCCTCATTACGGTATATTTGGACGGAGGGGGTCGTGACAATAATTCAGTTAAATTACATTATTTTTAATATTTTTGAAATCAGTTGTTTTATTTTTCCATTTATTGAATAAATACTGTGATGGAATTGCATAAGCATTTAAGGTAATTATTCAATAACTAAAAATTAGAAATAAATTAATATGAAAAAATAATATATCTTTAGAAAAAAAAATTATAAACAATATTATCTTCCTTTTATCCTTATATTAAAATTTATACATATTAAAGTCCAGAGAGTGCCATTTTGTATTTATTATATTATTAAATTAATATAATGGTCAAATTCAAATAATCAAGGTTCCAAATGGATATATATTTTATAATTGGATGGAAATAAAATAAATATTTTCAGAAAAGTGGATAAGGGAAAGTGTTAGATAAATTTTAAAGCCTTATCCCCTATATTTAACCATATTTTACCCGTTTTACCCTTACAGAGGTGACACAAATTTACTCCGATTACTATTCATATTGACTAAACATAAAAGGGACCAATTTACCAAAATTTATCCTCCTAATTCCAATTATGCAATTAATTTTTCAAGATTCAATTTTAAATAGTGTTAAAACTTCATTTTAAAATAGATTTGAAAAGGCATTGAAAATGCATTTTTAGAAAAATAATTTTTAAGTATAACTCAGAATTTATTATTATCCCATACCTTTAAAAAATATTAGATTAAATTTAAAATATTTTATTGAATATATAATATATAAATTTCATTAAAAACAATTCACCTATAGAGATTAATTTAATTTATTATAATAAAAATTCATTATGCGCATATTTTTTTTGAAAAACATCTCTTTTACTTGTAAATGATTTCATTTTTATTTCTAATGAATTTTTAACCAATGAGTTTATTTTATACATGTGTAAACCATAATTGTTTCATAATTTAGTTTATACTTTTAATACCCTCCAATTTAACGACTAGGTTATAACAATATATAATATTATCGTTTAATCAGACTTAGGGTTGCATGCATTGCATGTTATAATTTTTTTGAAAAGAAATACAGTATAAAATATAATAGTATTACATTTTACCACCATTAAAATGAACTTTAACCTTCTAATTCCATTAATTTTATAAGAAAAATGAGTTTATATATTTTTCATTACATTCTTGAGTTCCCATGTAGATTTTTTGACTTTCTGATTCCTCATGAGAATTTTAACCAGGTGAGTAATCTTGTTCCATAACACTTTATATCTATGGTCCTAGATTTGTACTGGATTTTCTACATATGAAAGATCATGATCAAGTGGTACAACCTTTGAGTTTAGTAAATGTAAATTATTAGTGATTTACTTCTTTATGAGAGATACATATAACACAACATTAACTTTAAAGAGGCTTTGTTGAAGCACCAAGCAAGAAGTTTCCATCCCTACATGATCAAGAATCCCAAAGGGGCCAATATAATAAGGTCCAAAATTTACTTTATTCCTAAATCTTGAAACCTTATTCTATAAGGAAATTAATAAAAATACCTTCTCACTATCTATAAACTCCCAATCCTTCTAATGATTATCAAAATAAATTTTCCTTTGACTATGAGATTCCTTGATGTGATGTTGAATGGATTTGATTTTTTGTAGAATTTGCTGAGCTATCTTAGGTCCTAATAGATTTTATCTCCAAATTAATCCCATAAAATTGGAGTTTTATTATTTTTTCCATAGTTAGATTCATAAGGATACATATTAATTCCTTAGTGAAGGTTATTATTGTAATAAAACTCAACTAGAGAAAGGTGTTGATACCAAACACCTTTAAAATCCAAATAACATGATCTCAAAATATCCTCTAGGGTTTGAATTTTTATATCATATTTACCATCTGTTTGTGGATGATACACCAAACTGAAACTCAAGTATGTATCTGTATTCTGTTAAAGGCTTTAGCAAAACTTCTATGTAAACCTTATACCCCGATTAGATATAATATATTTTGGTACTCTATACAAAATTAAAAGTTTATTTATGAATATTCTATAAAGATGTTAAGGAGGGAAATATTCTATAGTATAAGTAAATTGTGATGAATATTTATGGTGAATAACTACAACCTTAATAATATTATATTATTTACATGTTTTGGGGATTCTGAAGACAAAATCCATGGTGATGTTTTTCCATTTCCATTTTTGTATGGGTAATGGTTGTAACAACCCATTAGACATATGTATCTTAGAATTAACCTAATGACATACCAAGAACCGAGATAAATACCTTTCAATATATCTATTCATTCTATCCCACCTAAAAAACACTTTCAGATATCTATACAAAATTTTACTTTTAGGTTGAATAAAGAATAATAGACTACGAGCCACATAAAATAGCTCGTACAAATATGGTATGGATAGAATAAATACACAGTTTTTGAACCTTACCATTACATCACAATCAAGGTTAAACTCCAGAATATTTCATTCCGTCTTATTCAGATCTACATCTTCCTTCTTTGCCTCCTTAATTATCATTTGAATATATGGTTGAACACTCACCTTAAAAAGATAATATTTCCACCCTTACTTCAATATTTCCATATCAATCCCTGGAAAATGTAGAAATATTGGATATTTTGTGATCCTTATAGTAGATAAAGTATTATAATCATTTCAACTCAAGGAATATACCACCTTCTTTTCTTTCCAATGGTTGAAATTCATTAAAAAATAAATTTTTTAATCAAATAAAACCATCTTCTTAGGATCATATTCAATTATTTTTGAGTGAATATATAATTTAATGTTTTATGATCTACATATATATCACGCATTTCTCTATAAATATAATTCCTCCATACATTTAATGCAAAAATTACCATAAATAAATCCGAATCATGAGTTGTGTAATTTTTATCATTAACCATAAATCACCTTGAGGAATAAGTTATCACTAACTTCTTAAATTGAGAATGAATCCCAATACCTTATTAAATGAATTTATATAGATTACAAACCATTTTCTACTATGGGGTAAAATAATAACTAATTCACTAACTATACATCTATTTATTTCCTTGAAATTTTCTTTACATTCATCATTCCAAATCAATTTATCTCCCTTCCGAGTTAGATTAGTGAGTGGATTAGATAGTATTGAGAAATTCTCCACAAAACACTGATAATATAAATCTAAACCAAGAACACTTTAGATCTCAGTCATATTGGCTGATTTAGAACAACATTAAATAAGTTTCATATTTTAGAGATCCACTGATATACCATATATTGAGATTATACGACTAAAAAATGAAAAAACTTTTGTCCAAAATTTATACTTTTTAAAATATTGATACAAATTTTATTTATTTAGGTCCTTCAATACAATAATTAAAGTAAAGACTATTTCAAACTGATCAAGGTATTCTATAAGAACTGTATTTGTTAACTCCATGAATATAGTGGGGGAATTAGTAAGAGAAAATGGAAATAAAATATATTCATAGTGTCCATACCTTGTACAAAATTCTTTCTCTGGAATACCTATTTCTTGTCCCTAAATTGATGATATCCATAATAATGATAAATATTATAAATGTATTGAGCTCTATGAATTTAATCAAACAAGTCATCGATATGAGGGAATGATACTTATTATTGATTTTGATATTTTTAGTTCCCAATAATCAATTAAGAGTCATATTGATCCATATTTCTTATTAATAAAAATATAAAGTTCACCCTAAGGTGGCACACTTGGCTGAGTAAATTCCCCATCAATATTCTACTATATTTTACACTTATGTTCCTATAACTCAATTGAGGCCATTCTATATGGAGTCTTTGAAATAGGTGTAGCACCAGCTATGAGTTCTATTGAGAAATCAAATTCATGATTCAGTGGATGATTAGGAAACTCTCTTGTAAATACATAAAAAATATCCCATACAATAGGTATATAATAGATTTTGAGTTTCTCTCCAACCATCATAGATAAAACCCAATTTTAAATTGGATTCAAGACCTATAAAATGGATTTATTTTCTAATAGAAGTTCATATTTATCTTTTCACTGAAAAAATAATAGGTTGGTCCATAATAACAAACATGAATTCCATTACTCATCAATTGATGTGGTATTTGTAAAGATAAATATAATACATGCCTATGATAACATCAAATTCAAAAAGAATGATAATACCAATATTTATAGGAATACTATTCCCAAAAAATTCATTTAAATAATAATTATAGATTTGATATGGGATCATCATATCATTAGAGTTATTAAATACTAATTAAAAATTTAATTATTTTAGAATAATTTTGATACCCTTGGAAAATTATTTTGAAATAAGAATTTGGTATATCTAGATTTAAAAAAGAAATTAGTAGTTTTATATATGATGGTAAGTGTTCCTTTTATAACATTGTTATTGTTACCCTCATAAAAAATAGTAATCACATGAGATTTTACATTTTATATATCCTTAAGAGGTTATGTACATTGATCAGTATCGTAAATATTTTTATTTGAGCACTAGTTATCATAGTTCTTATACTCCTTTCATTTGAAACACTAGAGTGTGGTCGATTTATTCTATGTTGGTTTCCCTCTCTCCATATCATTAGATAACTCCTTCCCCATACTTTGTAATTTGATTACTTAATGAACTTACTTTACTTAAATAAAACATCTAATAGTACCCTTAAGATAATTTACTCTATATTTACTTACAAACATTGAGAATAAAGGAAATATCATCTTATTCTATCGATGATTTTTATAATTTATTTTTAATCTGATCTTTGTTTTCTGATAAAAACCATGAGATTATGGGTAAATCCAATCTCCATTTCCACTTTAATAGAACATGAAATTATTTATTCATATCTAATGAACTCCCTCATTGATAATGAATTTTTGAGACTTTAAGACATTAAATCATTTACCAACCTTACATTATGTCTGGGTGATAATACTAGAAGCGTAACTCAAAAGATAAGTAAAAATTTATTCATAGTTACCAACATATTCAATATCCTTCTAATTTACCTGAATGAATTCCTTTTCCATTTTCCCATAATGAATATGAGGAATGTTTATAATGAAAAAAATATCTTAAACTCATCCCACTCGATGGATTAAATTTCTACCTATTTCTTTGTATTATTTATAATATCTCACCATTGATCTTCTTTAGCTTACAAATGATAGAAAACCAAAATGAACTTTTCATGTTCAAAACATTGGATAATAGAAAATATATTTTCAATAGAACAAATACATTTCTTTGAAACTAGTAGATCAATATACCCATTAAAATAAGGTGGATGTTGCCTTATGAAGGACTCAATAGAATGTTGTTCCATCCCTTTATAATTCATAATTTCATCATGATTCATCACTTGAGATTGTTGTATAAGAATAACAATAATATTTTTTATTATAGATCCCATAAAATTTAGTTTCTTAGGGGGAAAATATTTTCATTTTCTATCACATTAATATTTAACATGGTTCCTTTAGGTTCCATCCATTTAATGAAATAAGAAAGCATAGCGTGAGGAATAATAATCAAAGTGGAAAACCATGTAATCATGAAAAATAATTTATTGTATATCTAAATCATGAAACCTTCTTTTTAATATATGATAGATTAAGTTTATATGTGGTTTTTTATAGTCATCATCAATTTAAATCGTTTATAATGGATTGTAAATAAAATGTGAATTAACCTAAGCATATCCCTAAGGAGTGTCAAACTAGGTGCGTAGTAAGGTCACACTCACATTGTACCAAAATGATGGACGAGATATACTCAACCAACTCTTTTAAAGTTTATTACGCCTACATGAATCTATGGAAAAACCATGTCTACTTCTAGTATCCAAAAATAAATATTTTTCTATGAAAATCTCAATTATTTATTTACCATAACATAGAACATTACCCTAGGAATAAGATTATAATAAGGTTTCTCACTATAGTTTTCATATCCTAGTTTCTAAAGGTTAAAAAAACCTTTCCCAGATACCAACTATAAAAAACATACTTTTCATATACATATATTATTTCTTATTATATGAATATTCATTACATAACATAATGATCCATACTAGAATCATATAGGTCTATTATCTTTAGAAACATGGATACATAAATTGATAGATCATATGTTAACTATATAATCTTAATCTAAGGTCTTCATAAATCCCAAATTTCTTAAAAATATCATACTTAATACCTTTCTACATAACTTAGGGAAATAAAACAAAAGAAAGGATGAAATCAGATGATAAGTAATAGTAAATAATGGAGATATTGATGATCAATTACACATAACATTAGTATAAGTGTATGAGAACATGAGCATAAAATTTGGATACCATAGACCATATATCATAGATCCTAATATTTAGTCATGACATAAAACTTGGTAGTTTATAAGATATGAATCATAAAAGAATCAAATAACATAATCCATGAGAGAATTACATTATCATAAGAAATTGATTTATGGAATATTTTCAGTAATATAAAATCATTTCCTTAATATTCAATGCTCATTTATAATAATATCATAATTTATTGGGTTTACTCTCAAAACTATTATTGTAGTCATGTTCTACTCCCAAGGCTATCATAGTGGGCAGAGTCCCTTACCAAACCCGGTTCACTCCCAATTCTAGTCTTGTTTATCTTATAAAATATAAATACTTACCTAATAAAATATAGGGATATCTAATTTTGGTCCCACCCATAATATATTTAAAAGCATATATATATGTGTTCCAAAATTTCATAGAACATTCATCATAACATAACTAGTGAAAAAGAAATTTTTTTCATAAATATTTCACCATGGAATAACCAATGAAAAATTAATAGGTTTTATAAAAATCTTCTCATAATAATCGTAAACCATCCCGAGAAATAAAAAAAGATTCCATAATTGGATTTTATTTCTATTAAATATTAGTTTAAATCAACGGATTATATTTTAGATGAAAAAATCATTTAAAATATCACTTGGAATATTTATTGATGAAAATTCCATTTTAATTTTGAAATCACTTCTTTAAAAAATAAAAATTTATAAAATTTTATGTAATTTTTTTTTAAAATAAACATAGAAAAATAAAAGGAGGATTGAAATTATTGAGTGGTTATGATGAAATAAATTCTATTCATTTCCTATAAGTAAAAAATAAACCATTTTTTTGATAACTTTGAAAAACATTCAAGAGTACCTTATTTGAAAAAAATCAAAAAGATTAATTTTATTTTTTAAATTAAATATAAGGTAAAAATAATTTAAAAAATACTATAAAAATATTAAAAAATTATTGAAAATATTTTTGTGATATTATGAACATGGAAGAAAAATTATTTTTGACCAAATAGAGAAATAAAGTCAATTTTACATAAAACAATTCTTTCGTTCTCTTGAATACTTAAAGATATTATAATGAATTGAAGAAATTTATTCTCTAGAAATACATAGAGGATTTAAAAATAAATGATTTTATTGAGATTTATTTTATGAAATCTCATCACTGGAAAACTTAATAATAAACTATCCCGATAAACAATGAGGTTGTAAATAAAAACCTTACCTTGTGTTCCACTTTATTGAAAAGTGATCTATAATCCTATATAATAAATATGAATTTATTATAATTCTATAAGAGAATCATTTAAATAATTATAATATCATTCATTATCCTTTTATAATATTTTAATATCCATTTATCAGTAATTCATTATTAAATTCATCCCTTTCAGGTGTTAACTAATTCGTTTTTTCATAAACATTTCAATTTGAAAGTTAGGGTACTTATACTTTGATATTGGTTACATAATGTATTAAATATTATCAATATTGAAATATAATACATATTATTTATATAAATATTTAGAGTCATCTGTACAAGTTAGTGATAGAAAAATTAAAGACAGAGTTCATGGAGACAGTAGGTCGTACGTACACATGAATGCAGTTTTCACTTTTAGATGGATAAAATGAAATAAAGGTATATAATAATTTAATTTTAAAGAAAAATTATTATATTTTATAAATCATATATATTTATAAAATCCATACTTATTAACATCCATGTAAATTGGAAATTAAAAATGAATAACATCACTTCATGGAGGTGTTAGTCCACATGTATGCACGAGCAACACTATCATTTTCCAAAAAATTAGAATGTAACAAGGTTTATATGGTATTAAAATTAGAAAATAATATTTATGTCATAAATATAATATATAAAAATTAAAACCACCATAATACCAATCCATAAAATATGGTGATGAAAAATGAATTATACTGCTACATGGGAACGGTAAGCCATACTTACACATGATTGACAGTTTCTATTCCCATTTTATGGGAAGGAAGGTGTATAATAGTGGATTAATAATAATAATAACATTTTAGTATATTTATGATACTTAATTTATTATTTAATTATAAATAAAATATATTTATATGAGTGAAAGGAATATGAAAAATGAAAGTGATTACTTAAGGTGATTACCTTCTCTTAAAAAGAACTCCTTTAGATATCATCTTAAGAACCTTAGGTTTGATCTTCTTGGGAGACAATAACCTTTAATCTTTGTGTGAGTAAGTTTATAAGATAATTGGATAATTTTATCTATTTTATAAGGATCATAGTGTTATAAATAAGAGAAAAATGGGTGCTATTTTATAAGGGAGGGAGATGAAACACTTCGAATTTCCTAAAATATTAAAATATAATAAAGTAATTATAAAGAAAAATGAATCAAAATGGACATTAATTTCAAGAAAAATAAGTTAGGTTAAATATTTCAATATAAAATTGGATTTTTATATGTTTTAGTGTCATTTTAAACATTATATTTTTTATTTACCCAATCGTTATTTAATTTTTACCTTAACTGCAAAACCAAATTTTTAATATTAAAGGGTTATGAATGTTACCATAAATGATGAAATGACTAATAAATGGACCATGTATGATATTTTAAACCATATTAAATAAAATTTAATAAAGATCAGAATTTTATGCATTTATAATCTTTTAATAGAATATTATTTATTATAATATATCCTCACTTTTAGAAATATTTATTTAATTAAACTTTATAAACACCAATAAAAATATATAATTCGTATATAATTTTTTAAAAAAACCATAATTTGTAAAATGTATCTAATAAATTAATTTAAAATAATAATTCACTTAAATTCTATTACTTTTAATATTTTAAAATCATTTATTTAATTTTTCTATTTATTGAATAAATATTATGTCAGCATTGCATATACGTTTAAGGTAATAATTCAATAACTACAAATTAGAAATAAATTACTATGATAGAAAAATAATTTAAATTTATAATAAATATTTAGAATAAAATATATCCTCCTTTTATACTTATATAAAAATTGTGGGGGTATTAATGTCGAGAGAGTGGTATTTTTTATTTATTCATTTATTAAATTAATATTAGAGACATATTTAAGTAAATATGGAACTATGTTTCCATATATTTTATACTTCCATGTAAATGGATAAACTTCACTCATAAAATTGGATAAAGGAAAGTGTTAGATAAAATTTGAAGCCTTATCCCATAGTTTTACCCTATTTTACCAGTTTTACCCTTATCGAGGTGACAAAAATTTACTCCTGTTTGTATTCATATTGAAAAAAATAAAAGGGAAATATTTTAAAAAATTTATCCTCTTTATTATCAATATGGAATTAAATTTTCAATATCCAATTCTTATATGTGATAGAAATTAATTTTAAAATTAATGAGTAAAACATGACACAAATATCCATTTAGAAACACTCGGTTTATTCTTATCCCATATCTAGAAAAAATATTATATGAAAGATAAAACATTTTATTAAATATATAATATATATATTTCACTAATTTTTTTCACTAGTAGTGATTAATTTAATTTATTATGATGAATATACAATGTGTCCATAAAAACAATTTTTTTAAGAAACATATCTTTTAATTTCTAATGGTTTCATTTTTTTCTAATCAATTGATATATAATCAGTTTGTTTTATACATTTTTAAGCAATAATTTTTTCATTATTTAGTTTAAAAAATTCTTACCCACCAATTAAATGACTAGGTTATAACAGTATACTATATCACTGTTCATTTAGACTTAGTGATGCATGTATCACTAGCTATAAAAAAAGTTAAATTTCTTTATAAAGAAATATATCATAAAATATTGGGGTGATACAATATATCATTAATAAGTTTCACACAAGAATAATCATATCACCAATACATATTTCTTAGACTATGTGAAAGGAATTCAAATATAATCTACGTCCATGAAATTTAATGTGATTATTAAATTTCAAAGGAATGAGATATATTATTCTATAAGGTTTGAATTGAAAAATACTTCCTTCACTTATTCATTAATAAAATATCATTCATGATGCACCCAAAAAACCCTAATTCCCATGAATATTTAGTTCCATATTTTTGGTCACTACATCAAAGTACACGAGTCACGACTTGAGTTAATAATAATCTTAATGTTTAATGATCATTACACATGATCTTAGATAGGAATATCAAATGACACATAAATATGTGAATTTACTCTACGTTGATCGATTATCACAGTCTATTTTCATGGAAATTATCAAGTGAAAATTCCATTAGAAAAAGTCACATATTCTTATGAGTATTCACATATAACAGTCAATAGGATATATGTCCCATCATAGTATGTTATTTGACAATAGAATAATATTTAAGAATATAATTAGAGCATTTAAAGTTTCTCATAATAAATTGGAACTCATATGACCTATTTAAGGTGAAAGATACTCTAGGGCATTATTACATTATATTCTGACAGAATAATGAATAATATGTAATATGATATTTTATTAATATAAATTTCTTTGAATATATATGCAATATAAACTAAATTTCATTGGTTCTAGAACAATAACAATAATATAATATAAAAAATTGATTAACTAAAATGTATTACCAATATATACTAAATATCATTCTACAAAATTTCAAGTTTATTGGAAACTAATAGCCAATGTTATGTCTACACTAGTAAAATATATTTTTTGGATAAACTAACAATTAAAATTTCATATATCTAGCTACCCATACATTTATTACCTTGAAGATGAAGAAATATCAGAGGTTGGAAGTTAATTTATCTTTTACATGATCAATTATCTATCTTCATGATAAATTTTAAACCATTTGGACTGATGTTATGAATGCTATGTTCCCAACACTAAAATCGCTATAAACTGTTGACAAATTTCAATGGTTTAAGTTAATTACTTGTTTGGGAAAATTAATGTAGGAAATGAACCCTAATTTTTTTACTCAATTTAATCCCAAATTTTTTGGTGATATTTATTATGTTTAAAGGAATATAAGATTAATTGTTTTACCAGTAATAAAAACATCATAGCTCATCTATGATGTATATTAAAAATTATGGGAATTCTTAGATGATCAAAAGTCCATAGAAATGAGGAAACACAATTCAAATCTAGTTAAATAATTTATAATAAAATATTTTAGGACTCCTAACAAGAAATAATCACATGAATTGAATCAACCTATTAAATTTATGACAAAAAAATGAAACTACCATTAAAATGGATTAATTCAAACAATTCTCTCATATTATATTCAATATAAAAGCATGTATATTTGGATGAAAATATGAATATTTTATGATAAAATTAGTGTATGAATTCATTTAAAAATATTTAATGAATTTTAATAATAAACTCTCACTAAATTATTATAGTGCACATACCAAGGCACAATAAAACAGAAAAAAAATTTAAAAACCAGGACCACTAACTAACTAATATCACCATATTGTTTCCACCAATGATAAGATGTTGACATTTACACTTTTCCAAAATGAATCTAAAAACATCTTAATTTATTAATTCCGGGCTAAAAACCATTTTAATTTTTTTGTAAAAATTTGGAATTAGAAAATGTTGTCACACATGATTCACTCATCTCACAAAGATGTACCTTTTTAATGGAGTTCACACATTCCCCTGCCAAGAGTGATGATCTATGAGTTTTTAGGGGCATAATCATATATCCTAAGACTCATTTGAATATTTATCAACAATAATTTATAAGGGGTTTTCATATCTATCATAGGACACTATGAAATTGGAAAAATTGTGGAAAAAGTGGGGTAAAATTGTCAACAAGATAAAACCATAAATAGACATGAAAGTAGATATCAGGAGGCATTGAATCTCATTATTTCAAAGGGAACCCACAATTTAAGAATAAAACATAAGGTCTGTAATTGATTCATGATGATAGAGATAAATAACTCACACTATTAAAATAAATTTGATGATGAGACAAATGGTAGTGTTCCCATTCTTTTTTGAAAAAATATTTTTTTTTGTTTCTTGTTTTTTTTATTTTCCATATATTTTTGTGAATTTATTTTAAATGATATTTCTTTAAAGATATATCATAATATTAAAAATAATGTTTTTCCAATTTTCACAACAATAAAAACTCTCCCCCACATTGAAGACGATGATTATACCAATGAATGAGACAATTTGATGAAGATTAATAATTTAAGGACCTTAATAAAAAAACCCCCATATAAATTAAATTTAATCAAATAATACATTAAATATACATGTTAATATTTGTTGGTATAAATTCATGGGCTTGTAATGTGGCTTTAAAAAATTGGGTATTCAATATCTCAATGGGGTTTTCAAACGGAGGTGAAAAGTAAGGTTAAGGGTGGATATTTGGATAAAGAAGATCACACGTGGATAAAAAATTACCTATATCATTTCAATGCACACAAATTATGGAAAATTCAACTCTAAAGTTCTACCAAAAATATATTGAAAACTAGTGGTGAAAACACACAATGTGAAAAGACGGTCATAAATGATATTGGCATAGAAGATTAGTTTGAACCTTATGGTTAGGAAAATAAAATAAAATTTCCAATACAAATTTGGTAAATAAAAATATTGTGAGATTTTAAAAAAAATTATTGGTACCAATTTGAGATACAAAAAAATTTATTTGAGCTAATAATAATGATTTTGAGTCCCCAAAAATAGTCAGAATGAATAAAAATATATATAAAGAGTATGCATGAATGTTTTTTTTGTTTTTTGGTTTTTTAGTTAAAAAATAAATAAATAAAGAAAGGAAAATATGGGTGAAGAATGAGAAGATAGTGGCATATTGAAAGAGAGAGGGTGAGAGAGATATATAGAGAGTAAAAGTGGTGCTTCTTAGTCTGGATTAGGAAGTTTATCTTCCCAATTAAGTGGAAAATTAGGAATAAGTTACATATGAAAGAATATTATAATTTACTTACATGAAAAAAAGATTCATTTTTCATCTAATGGAAAAATAATAAAAAATGAAAGATTGAAAAAATAAATTGAAAACTTGTGTTTCCTCCCAAGAAAAAATTCATTTATTTTTTCTAGAAATTGGAAGTTGTTGTATAATACTCATAATAAAATAACGGATGTGTTTTATTAAGTAGAATAATCCACATTTTTGTAGCTAGAATATTATTACTGAGAATATTTTCCTTTGGGATGTCACATTGTTCATTGGATATTTTTCTCTCTCATTGAATATGCACTTATGATTTAATGGGAGTGGTAAAGACTATCAAGATCCTATATTTGGTCTTTAACTTTAATATAATTATATTTCATTGTGTATTTTTATTCTATGATAATAATTATATTTTCTTATCATTTATCATGAGTAATGAATTTTTCTTGAATGTTCATCTTAGTGACAATATCCTTATTTGCATCAATGGACTACATGACAATCTCCCGTATATTCTCTTCAAAGCACATCAAAACATATTTAGTAAATTCTTCATTCTAATAATCTAGATTATTCATCCATGGTTATTAGTCAATTATATTAAGTGAAATAGTTTTAGTTTAAAATTAATTATAATAATTGTAAAAAAATTTAAATCCAATACACAATCAACTCCCTTTAATGGTCCAACTCATAATCTGTGTTACTCATGAAGTGAATCTAGAAATCCATATGATTTATTAGGTAATTTATTTTAATTTTATAGTGTTTCTTAAACCTCCTATACAACATATTTTGAAAACACTTGGAAATATAGTGGCCTAGTTTATTCTTTTAAAACATTTTCATGAATCTCGAGATAATATTCATGTGACAACCAAAAAATTCCTTAAATTAGTAAAATAAATTATGTCTTGTAAGGTTACATTCCTTCTCGGTCGATTACATTTCCAGTTTTGGGCATTAAAGGTGCTTGGAGGAGTCCTAGAGAGGGCCTGAAAGAGTTTGGATACTAAAATATAGATATGGAGAAAATAATTTTTGTGTAATGTTTACATAATGAGAAAGTGGGGTTGATTGATTGTGAAGGTTTGGTTCATGATGTATAATAATTTGGGTTAAAAATTATTTTAGGGGACACAATTTTGGGCGAAAGTTGATAATTTTCAAAAACCCAAGGATTTCACACCTTGTAATGGTTACAAAATGTGAAACCTATAGAATTATAGGTTTTAAGTCTATTTATCAGCCTAATTTTTTTTCATTAGGCCACCTCCCTTATATATCATTTTTTAGAGCCCTAAACATCCTAAAGAGTTATTTAAGACTGGTTACTTTTTCTTTGATCCTTCTATTCCGGTGGATCACATTTGGTAATCCACAGTAGTTTATCCTACCATTCTTGGTTGGTTTTTACCCATTCTTATTTTAAGAATTTGTTATTACCATTGTATTTTGGTTTGGTGTGTGTATTGGGTTTAATTTTTATAGTATTTGGGTGAGGTTTAGGTTGAACCATAGTTTCTTGTGGTGAAGTTGTGGTTTTCGAGAGTTTTTTCTTCACCCTATGGTGCACAAGGAGTTGAAAAGCTTATTTTAGGTAGGTAATCCCTGATTTATCTTTATTGTGTATCATGTAGGAGGGTTTTTTCATTTTTATCCATGGTTTATGGTTATGATGGATTAATTAAAGATAAATTATTGGTTAACTGAAATTGAAGAGAGAAAAGGGATTTGTTTTTCATGTTTTTATAGTTTTTATATTATTGTGATATGACTGATTGTGAGGCCTTAATTCCCTACTAAAAATTGTGGCCATTGGTGTATTTGTTTGTGTTTTATGATATGTGTTTTTACTACTATGCCTATTTTGATATCACCCTAAATAAAAATTTGATAACCATTAATATTTGGTTAATGAAATAGATACCTCAGGATTATGGCTTGTGTGGTAAAACCCCTAAAAATAAAGTGTAATGTGATGAAAATACCAATTAAAATTTTTTAAAATGGTTTTTATGTGAGGTTTACATTTGGTTGGGTGATGTGGGGGTTGATGTTTTTATGGTCATGCTTTTGGGGAAGTGATGTGGTTGTTTTTCCATTCTTGGGGAGGGGAGGTGGTTGTTTTTTGGATGTAATTTTAGGGTGGTGAAGTGGTTGTTGTTTGGTTGTGATTTTTTGGTGGTGAGGTGGTGGTATGATGGGGATGATAAGAAGTTTGTGATATGTGGGTTCTTTGTGCTAGATGACCTGCTAGTGATGGAATAAATAATTATTTAAAAATAATTGGAATGGATAGGGTTTGGTTTGGTTAACGAGATGGAAATTATAAAAGAAAAAAAATAAATGATGGGATATGTGGTTAAATTTGGATGATGCTAATTAATGAAATGAATGGGTTGAATAATGTGATTTTTTGGTGGTGTGATGTGGCATGTGGTTTGTGTGGTGTTATTCATTTAGAGGTGGCAGAAAAAGTGATGATGTTGTGAGTTAGTTAGTTTTTTGTTGTGAACCCATTTTTTGTGGTTGTGTGTGGCTATATGTACATCCCTTTATATTCCATGTGATTTCTATAATCACCACACCCATGTTCGAAACTATGTGCCGACACCCACATAGTCATGCAGGGGGTGTTTTTATGGACATTCAGTGAGGAGGGCAGATGGATGGGTACCCACTATTTCCCACTCTCTCTTCCGAGTGAGCTAGGTATTTTAGTTGATGTGATGGACAGAGGTCTATTAGTAAAATATATGGTGGTTGTGATAGACCAAATTGTATTAGGTGATATGTTACCGTTCTTGTGGGGTGGTGGCCTAGGTGTTTTTAGGAGAGATATGATATGACCAAGCTATTGGGGTGGCTATAGTGGGGGTCATGAATGGTAGGAGGAGGGCATGATGTTGATGTATTACATGTTCACAATACCTTACTAATATGGTTTTGGTAGTGGCTGTGATGTGATTTCCTAGGTGTGTGTGGTTGATATGAGATGTGACTGTGCTTGTGGGGTGATATGCCAAGTGTCTGCAAGCATGATGTGATGAGACCATGCTTTTGGGGAGGTGTCGTATACAAAATAGATTACGGTACCAGGATATATTTTGTTATGGTGTGAGAGTTCCATTCAAGGGTAAAGTGGTTTGGGGTACCCTTTATTAGTGTAACTCATGTTATAATATATTACATGGCTTGAGTTATTTAGTGATCATGCCTTGGTGAGGTTATGATGGATAGTTTACCTATTTAGGTGCTACTGGTTCTTCTATTTTCTCATTGGTGAATTTGTATACTTCTTTCACATGTACAAAAGTGACTTTGGTTTTCTTATGATGCATACTTGTTTGATCACCCTACATATATAAACTATTTTCATGCTTCTAGGAGGAATTTAGGGATCATGCTGGACATTACTAGTTTGGTAGGAGTTGTTGTTGAGTTGCCCTCATAGACTTTTCTTTTTATTTATTTATTTTGGAGTCTTTTATCTGTATCAGTTTTATTTATGCATGCATATGGGGTGGTTTTGGTTTCTTTTTATATTATTCAATGTAGTTTTGTGTGAATTATTCATCTTATTTCTCGATATTATATTATTATAGAGGATAGTTCCTCCCATATCCTGGTATTTTTATACCCTTGGTGCTAGTCACCAACCCGATTCCTACTGGATGTGGGAATATGGGGTCATTATCTCTATCCACTATTTTTTTTGTATCTTTGGATGGAGGTATCACTACTAGAAATAAGGGCTTTAGTGACTGCTTAAATCCGTCGCTAAATCCCTTTAGCATCTGCCTAGCGTCTGCCAAATGGTGGAATTTTTTGGCTTGTCGCTAAAACCTTTAGCGTCTGCCTTTTGGAGGACACTAAGGATAAACCCCAAATTCCAGTGATTTTTGGTCCTGGATAAAGTGGGAAACTAGGGTGACACAACGATGACATGGGAGGTTTTATAAATCTTACTTTGCTGGCTATGGAAGATTCAAAGCAGCGGGGGAGTTTCCGGGTAGGTTAGGGGCAGTTGGGGTATGGTGAGGTGATGTTAGGTGGTGAACTAAGGGATATAGGAAGTGTTTTAGAGGTTGTTGGGTTGAACGCAGGTGACAAGGGCAGGGGTAGAGGCAGTGGGGGATGGTTGGGTGCGGTGGGGAGGTGTTGCAGAGAGGCATGAAGAAGAAGACAAGCGGAAGGATGGAAAAAATCCCGGTAGTTTTTTTTTCCAGTATTAGCACCTGCCATTTGGAGGTCGCTAATACACCCTTTAGTAACCACTAAATGGAGGTCGCTGTGGAAGGCGGAAAAAATCCAGATGTTTTTTTTTCAGTATTAACGTCCGCTATTTGGCGGTTGCTAATACACCATTTAGAGATCACTAAATAGCGGTCTCTAATACTCACCCGCTCCTGCATGCGCAAATGCTCAGAAATGTAGTAGTGGTTTAGAATAGAGTTGAATTAGAGTGAGGATAAGAGATAAGATGCAGTTTGAAGTTAGCTATAGTGAGGATTACATGGGTTGGTATGAAAAAAGTTCCAGTTGACCTTGGTGTGTGACATAGGTTTGGGAGAGCGGCTAGGAAATATGATTTTTGGGCCCCCATGATATAGTGTTAGGAATATGAGCTTATTAAATGACCAAGTGAGGTGGACCTATTTGCAGGGTAGAGATATAGGAGAGGAAAATACAACAATATTAATTGTGTTATTGTTTTAATTGGGTTGTTTTAGGAAGGATAAAATGAATAATGTGAATTAAAATGAATCTAAATAAATTTCTATACTTCCAGTCTTAAGAAGATTTACTTTTAAACTATGAATCTTATTTTCTATTTATGTGTGGAATAGTTAGTTGAGGATCAGTAGTCGGATCTAATTGATTTCCATAGGGTTGACCCGACATTGGAGGATGAAGTTTGGTAGAGGTAATTTTGATATTTTTAGTGGAAATATTTGGGGGAAGTATGGGGGTAGTGTTTCAGATGTGGAGACATAGATGGTTGGGGGATCTTGAGATCACATTCTGTTTGATCTGGGCCCCAATGGAATACTAGGTAATTTGGTAGTCAGTCAGATGTGGGGAGAAATGCGTCAATGGTGGATTCTATACCTAAGATAGTGGAAGGATTCAAATGTTTCATGGGGCAACTTCCAGAAGTATTTCTGAACAGTGTTCCTTTCCTCGACGATGAAGGTAGTGATGAGGAATGAGATTCTTTCTCTTCAATAGGGCAACATGTTAGTATGAGATTTGGAAATCAAGTTCAAGGACCTTCTATGATTTTCCCTATGTCTTTATCCTAATTATGAGTCTTGTGCGATATTTCTTTTGGTGGCACTCTGTCCTTCTACCCAGTATGAATTTAATTATTTTATGTTTCTGAAATATCTAAAGGTTCAAAATAAGGAAGAGGTAATCGAGATAATTCACCTGCGAGTAGGTTTTCTATGATAGGGGAACCCGAAGGGTTCTTTGGGGAGAAAATATTTTAGTGGAAGGTATCAGTTTCTAGGGCCTTCAAGCTCTCAAATAGTGGGGATTCAACCGTAGAAGCTTCATTTCTAATCTTATGGGCCCATTTGTTTCCATGATTTTTCTGGGGTTTTTTTTCCAGTGTGTTTTGGTTGTGGGGCTTGTGTCTATCATGAAAATTTGTGCCTGTTGATTCCCTGAGCACATTTCAATGGATATGGATAGGTTCAATGCTAACCTCAACAAAAATGTTCAGTGAGATCATTCTAGCAGCAGTGGAATTAGGCTTATGCTCCATTGAGGGGAGATGGAGCATATAGAGGATGACCTAAGGATGTTCCTTATGTTTAGGGCCCTCGACCTATGTATCTCCATAAAGGTGGTTGTCAGTAGAGATGCAAAGGAGGATGGCATGGTCAGTTTCATGTAGTGGAGAAAATAGTTCCATAGGGGATAAATATTGTCAAAGGTATTATTATTTTGTTCATTACCCTTGTTTATGCCTTGATTGATTCAGGAGATTCAAACTCAGTTATTTCACCCAATCTAGAATATTCTCTATGACTATATGTAGAGTTTATTCCTATGCCCTAGTATTAAATATTCTAGTTAGATGCTAGAAAAACTTGTTTTATGTGTGTTGGAGGTGTGTACTAATTATGGGGAAACATCAGTCCCATGGGGATCTTTTCTTGCTAAATATGTTTCTATATGATGTTATACCTAGTATTGGATCATTGTAATCTATAAATTCTGTTATCAATTTCTTCTAGATGATAATTTTTTTCTCAGATGTGGATGTCCAACATGTGGTTTTCTTTGGTGAGTAGGGATGTTTGGTAGGACATTCGCATGTGTAGCTTCTTATTTCTTTAACTATTGAGTAGTTGGTTGTTTTAGTGGATGCTGAGATAGTAAAGGTTCCAAGGGTTATTAAGAAGTTTTTGGTTGTTTTTCTCTAGGTTTTTGTGATACTACCACATCAACATGATGTTGAGTTTGAGATATAATTACATCCTAGTGCTTCTTCGATTTCAATGGATACTTATAAGATAGAACCATATTATTTAAAATAAATAATTATTTATATAGATTATATGATACAGAAGGATTTTATTTGTCCTAGTGTGTCTCAATGAGGTGGTCCCATATTGTTTGTAAAAAGGACGATAATATTATGAGGTTGTGTATAGACTACCGATGGTTCAATCTGGTGACAATAATGAACCGTTACCCTCTTCTAAGGATAGAAGGTCTTTTCAACCAAGTGAGAGGGACATGTTGGTTTTATAAGATTGATATGGGGTATAGATATCACCGGTTGAGGGTGAATGATAGATATATCCCAAAGACAACCATCAGATGCAGGTATGGGCACTAAGAGTTTTTAGTCATGCCATTTGGCGTTATGAATGCATCGACCTTTTTCATAGGGATTATGAACTCCATGTTCCATGATTTCCTATAATGGTTTTTTTTATATTCATAAATCATATATTGATCTACTCAAAGTCATATGAGGATCATTATGAGCATCTCAAAGCTTTTTTACTTGTTCTTTGATGCCACAAGCTATAAAGAAACATGTCCAAGTGTGTATTTTAGACACAAAACGTAAATTTAATTAGTCATGTGGGGTCCTAGAAGGGTTTGGTAATATCCATATCGATGATTGAGGGAATATTTTCTTTAGAATTACCCAAGAACATGGTATGGTTTTATTGTTTCCTAGGGATTTTAGGTTATTATCATTGTTTTTTTCCTAATTTCTCTTGATTTTAAGCTGAATTGATTGAATTGACTATGGAGGACCATGATTTTTTGTAGAATACATAGTTTTATGTAGCATTTTTTTACCTTAAGTGGAAAATTTTCAATGTTCTAGTGCTTCAGTTTCCAAAGGAGGCTATGATGTTTGAGGTGTTTTTTAATTATTCCTGCTTGGGTTTGGGATGCGTTTTGATGAAATAGAGGGAAGTGATCTATTATGGGCCTAGGTAGTTACATCAACATGAAAATATATATTCCACCCATGATATCAAGTTGTTAGTGGTGGTGTTTGCTAGGAATTTATTGTTGCATTACCTCATTGGGGAGCACTTTTTATTCTTCAATGATCACATGATCTAGAGGTATATTTTTCCTTCAGTGTGATATAAACTTGCAAAAGTAGAGGTGGATGGAGCTTCTACATGATTGTGATATTGAGATATCCAAAACATCAGGAAAGGTAAATTATGTGGATAACTATTTGAGAAGGAAGTCAAGGAATGATATTGTTCAAGAGTTTTGGGATGCTTGAAGAGTGATGGAAGAGTTGGCGTCCTTGTACTTAGATGAAATAGTGAATGGTGGTAGAGGATATTTTTTTCAATGATTATGTAGTTGTATCTAATGTAGTAAGTAGATGAGTATCAGTGGGGTGAATAAGAGGTGGCGATGATTCATGATCATGTTGGCCATGGTGATGCTCTGTATGGATGATCGGAGAATGGTTGTAACTAGATGATGTTTCGTAGAAGGTTTTTTTAAATGTGATTCATGATAGAGTCTTTCATTAGTTTGATAGAACAACATTAGAAATACACCCAGGAGTTTCCAAGATGTATTTGAGCTTAAGGATTCATTTTTGGTGGCTCAAAATGAAACATGAAGTGGCTGAGTGTTTGGAAAAAGGTTTGGTTTTCTAGTTGGTAGAGGTCATGCATCATGTTCATGGTGTTTTCTTGTTTCCTTTTTTATTTTCCTTAGTATAAATTGGATGAAATCTCGATGCATTTTTTCATTGGATCACCCAGAGCTTTGGGAGGTTGTGATTCTATTTGGGTGATTTTGGATTGATTGAAAAAATCATCCCACTTCTTTGTAATCAAGGAGTCGATAATAGTGGATGACTTGGATAAGAAGTATGTGGATGATGTGGTGTGGTTGTATGTAAGTACAAGGTATATTGTCTCAGATCAAGATAAAAATTTAACCTTGATATTTTATATGGGATTATAACATTATTTTGGAAATTAATTACATGTTAGCATAGATTTCCATAGTCATATATACAGGAAGACAAAATGGAATATCTAGATGCATGAGGATATGTTATGGGCATGAATCTTTTACATTAGTGGATCTTGGGTATTCCAGTCTCTCTTGGTTGAGTTTTCATATAATAACATTTATCAACCTTCCATCAACATGACCCCATTTGAGGATTTATATGGGAATCCATATCATTATCCGCTGTTCTAGGAAGAGGTTTGGGAGTCAGAAGTTCTTAGACATTATGTGGTGAAGATCATGAAAAAGAAGGTTTAGTTGGTTTGAGAGTGGATGAAAGAAGTATAGGACTAGCATAAGTCTTATACTGATTGTAGGAGGAGGCCCTTGGAGCTCTAGGCTGGGGACCATGTGTTCCGGAAGGTTTCCACTCTACATTGTAATTAGAGGTTTTTCAGAGAGAGTATGCTTTATCTAAGGTTTGTTAGACCCTTTGAGGTGTTGGGGTGAGTTAGTGAGGTGCCATATCAGTTGGCATTACCACTACAGATAGATATGATCCATGATGTCTTCCAAATCTCTCATCTTTGTTGATATCTTTAGGATGACACCCATGTAATTGAATGGGGAGAGTTGGATATTAGGGATTGTGTGATGTTCATAGAGTGTCTAGTAGAGATCCAAGATCTCCTAGAGAAGGAGTTACATGGATGAAGCATTCATTTGGTTCTTATACTATGGAAGAATAGTGGCCCGAAGGATAGTACTTGGGAGCAAGAGACATAGATGTGTTCCCAGTACCTAATGTTTTTTTGAGTTTTTATTTCTCTTTTTTTCTTTGTGATATGATGTTTGGATCTTTTTTTAGGAGATGTGTTGTTATACATTAATTTGATGTGTATGGTGTGATGTGTGGTAATGATTGACATATGAAAAGGGGAGTACCTAATTATTATTTAAGACACATTAATTGTGATTCAATTAAACCCATGCAGGTGAGTTAGTTCCATATAGAGTGGATAGTATTTCGACATATGATAGCTGTATTTAATAAATACATTTTATGGTATTTTATGATATTGATTTTTGTATTTAATTGAATATTATTTCAAAATTGTGAAATATTAGATTTTTTTATGGAAGGATAAAACAAACATTTGGAAAGGGAGATAAAAGAGTAAAATTTAGGAGAAGGGTATTTACACATCATGTATTCCATTTACATGAAGTGAGTTTTTTCGAGATGAATTTTTGGAAGAGATATTTTAGAATTGACAAAGCCTGGAAATTAAAAGATTACATGATGTGAAAGTCATTACATGTCATGAATATTTTTACAAATAGAAAAATAAATAATTCCACAACCACGGTTTGAAAAAAATACTTATTTATTAATTCCTCAGACACACATTTGTGGAAATTGATAGCAGTTAGAGAGACACCAAAGAACAACAATTGGGCATAAAGTGATGATATAGATCCCTACATCACCACCGTTCTTTGTCATTATTCTTCCTTGGGTACCCATGCAACTCGTTCTCATCATTTTTCGAATCCTCAAGTAGTTTTCTTTGTACTGGGTGATGTGATTATTTGGGGATGTGCTTCTCGTGTTTATTTCTATTTTCTATTATTATTTTTGGATTGATGTAACATTTTTTATCAATTAAAAATATATTTATTTTCATATTTCATGAACATTGATGTGTTATTAGGAGTATCATTTAATTGTATAAATTAATTGGCCAATTTCATATATGACAATTATTCAATCTATGTTAGTTATGTTAAAATAGGGTTTTGGGTTTAATATTTTCTTGACTTTGATTGGTAGATGACCATTCCATTTGTGTAATATTTGAAATAGGGATGGATACCCAGACCAAGGATCCTTTATGAATCAATTAAAACAAAAAACATGAATAAATACATTATCAATTGAATCCCAAGCACACAAACCTAAAATCCCAGAACCTAGCATGACTCCTTTCCTGATATAAAATACCAATATTTTCATTACTTTATTTTGTTCACCAAAAAAACCACTCAATTTCAAATTCAATTTATTTAATTAATTCAGAAAATATGACTCTCCCATATGGGTTCAACACTCAGTATTTATAGGTATAATATTTTTAGTAGTTTTTATGACTCTTATATATTATTAAATTTATATTTCCCCTTATGAAATTAACTACACCTTGCGGGATTTAAAAATTTTAGTGACTTTGAAAGGGATGGTTTCCTCTATGTTTAAATTAATTATGAATAATGATAATTGTTTTTATTTTAATTCATTTTTTATACTAGTACTTTTCGTGCCATTGTTTCAAGATACAATCATTCGAATGACTACTCTACTCATGGGAATGATAGAATTGAAGATATTTCATATGACCTGAAGTTGGGAAGGACTATTCAAAAGAAAAAGAATGGAAGGGAGGGGGGTAAAAAAGAATAGGACATGATGGAAGGAAGAGATCAATTTCAACAAGTTGACTATGAGCTAGCCTGGAGAGTTGGACCAAAAATCCAATGAATAAGTCAAGGTATGAAAGTAATAATCAATTAAGAAATACTATCAAATATGGGGGTTAATATAATAATTTTAATACCCCCAGTCATTGCTCAATATTTCAAGATAAAGATGATGGTCATTCAAATGATCTCACATTCACTCCAATTTTCCTTGTTTCCTCATAAAGACCCGAAATAAAAAATTGGGATTTTCTTGGAAATATTTGGCACATTCAAGTTTTAAAATTTTAAAATTGATATAGTAAGATTATACCAATTCTGATTCTCATTGAATGAAAAAGCATGAGAATGGATTTAAAGTGTCTGTCCACATTCAATCACCGTATTGGTGGATCTGGTAAGAATGTTTCTGATATGTTCTTTCCCACCCTCAAAATATACAGATCTATGGGTAAATATTTTAATTTTTTTAAAATTTAATGAAAAATATTTATATAGTTCATGGGATAAATTCAATGGTTTGATAATATGTTCTCATCATAAAATAAAAATGTGGTTATTAATTAAAATTTTCTAAAAAGTATTGTCATAGGAAGATCGTTAGATAGTTGATGATACTGCAGGAGGTTTACTTATGAGAAAGTCACAAGATGAGAGCTATGAATTATTAGCTGAGATTTCCAGAGAAAATTTTCAATAGCATCCATAAGAAGGGAAAGCCCAAGGAGTTCACATGGTAGATAACAGTTGGGTTTCCTCCTAAATGATTTTCATGTCAATGAAACACAATGCAATGATATACAACTAAAATCCATAAGGTATGTATTATGAGGATGTGAATTATTTAGATTATAATCATCAAAATCATGTTTAGGGATCAATTCCATAACAAACACAATATAAGAATCAAAATCAAGAACAAGAATTTCAGTCAAGATAGTAATGTTTCAACCTCAACACCAAGGGCCAATACTTACCAGTCAATTCCATTAACTGGAGGAGGCCCTTGCAACCTTTATGACCACCACATGAGATAAAGTTAAATAATTGACAACTTACTAAAGGTATCAAGGAACTTCAATTTGTGATTAAGAAAAAACAAAATAAAAAAAACAATAAGATGTAATTAGGAACATAAAATGTTAGGTCATTAAGATTGCTGATAAATTTAAGGAAAGGCAAGGGGGTCAAATTCCAGGATGCCCAAAACTGCATCCCCATGTAGATTTGAAGGAAATATTGCTTCAATGTGGAAATAAAACACAATGGAGTGGTATATAATTTTCATGAAATAATGGAAAACATCCATTAAAATTAGGTAAATAAAATCATAGAGAATATGAGGAAAATAATGAAGAGGAAGCACCACCACTATGATGACCATTAATACCATGTCTGGATTGGTGAAACAAGGTGAAGATTGATAAATGAAAAAATTTCTTAAAGTTGTTAAAAATGATACACATCAATATCCCATTCTTTAAGGAAGTAAAAAACATTCCTATCATTGAAAATTTTACGAAAGAGTTGGTGGTCAAAAAAAGTATCTTGAATAATTAGCTATCATTCCATTGATTGGATAAATTTCAATATTAGTTTCAAGAATCGTACTATTGAAATAGAGAGATCTAGGTAGTATTTCCTATCTGATTACTATGGGTTCTAATGAGTTCGGTAGTGCTTTATGTGATTTTGGTTCCAGTGTAAATATAATTTCATATGAAACATTCACAAGCCTAGGATTGGGATAGATGCAACCAAGTAGAGTTATGATTCAACTAGCTAATCCAATAGTGAGACGTCCATGAGGAATACATTATGGTGTCATCATAAAAGTAGAGAAGTTCTATTTTATGATAGATTTTATAGTGGTGGTCATGGATGAATAAGATCTCCCAATATTCTTGGGAATAAGGTTCCTAGATATGTGAAGGGAAATTATTTATGTTCACAATGGATTAATAAGTTTAAGAGTTAAAGGATTAGAGGTGAAGTTAAATTTTCATCGAGTAATAGAGAAATAAAACAAAACAATGGATGAATTTTTAGGAGATAATATCCAAAAATTAGAAGATGTCATTGTTCATGGAAAAAGTTTTGAAATAGAAGCCATAAAAAGTGAAAAAGAAAGTACAGAAAGATGAAAGAAGGTAATAAAGTGATGGAAAAAGTTGAAGAGAGTGGAGGAACAATATTTCAAGAAGAATTGAAATATATAGAGTAATTTTGGATAGTTAGTGAACTACCATTTAATTTTTCAAGAAGGGACATGAACCCTTGGATAAGGCCCATGTAAATTAAGAAAGTGTTCACCAATGGATGAGTGAAATTAGTTTCATAGAAAGGAAGTGGACTAATATACATAGATGAATAATGACTTTAAAATTATCTAAATCTAGATTAGGTAACCTATTTCCTACCATCAGCCAACTAGAGATGGTGGAGGTAAGTTTGAGCCAATGATGGTAAATATAAGATCTTCCGGTAGGAAACCTGGGTTTTTAGTGTTTTTATTTTTTTAATTTCTATTATTAAGAGAAACCACTTATCCATAAATATTTTTAAATTTCATTATTATGGCTTGTTCTTTCACTTGAGTAATTTTATTTTTCGTAGGACCATAAAGGTAAAAGTAAGAGAAGAATATTCATATAAATTAGATGTTGTGAAGGGAATTTATATATCATGAAAAGGTGCACCCATAACCTGTGCATCCCAACTTTAAACCAATAATTGAAAGTGGAGTAAGTGTTTTAATTGTGAATTTTTAAACGTTCCCCCCATATTTAAATTGTTTAGATGTTTCATTATAAATTTCATGCCTTCACTTGATTCATTTTTTAATCAATTTAACTAGGAGACATAAAATTATTACTATAATTACCATGATATGAATTTTAATTTTTTGTCTATAAATTTAAATGAGAAAAATGGGGAAAAATAGCAAAAATAAAAATTTGTATTAGGATTTAGTAAATCACGATTTAGTGGATAATTTTAATTTTTATAAGTGAATTTTTTCTATGATTCAACATTAATTTAATTTCTTATATTTTCATTCATTAATTTAATTATTTTTAGGCATTTCTATGAGTGATTATACCGACCATTTGTCTCATTTCTAAGATATCCACCGAGCTGATATTTTCCATTATTTCATCATATATTTCTTGAGAAAATCAATAATGTTTTCTTCATGAACTTTCTTTTCAGCTTATTGAATCCATTAATGAACAAAATCACTTTTAATTTGTTTGAGGTAATTTATTTTTTAACAACTTATCCTAATAACCATCTTGAATTAATCCAATTTAGTCTTGTAGAATCCATAAACAACCTATTCGGTAATAAGGCATGTTATAAGCCTATTTTATCCATTCATACTTTCATATAATGATTTTTATGATATTTAAATGAATAAGTGTGGGAGAGGAACTTTATAGGGTGTACCAAGATATAATTTATTGAGGATATTTTATTGGGGTATTTTTTATTTTTATATTAGTAAAGGATATTAAATATATCATTGTATTTTATTTTTCATATATCTTATTAAGAAAATGTTGAAAAAAGAGAAGGAAAAAAATAAAACAACTGTGTTGTATTTTGGGTTGATAAAAAATCACCATTTTTTAGACCGAGGATTTCTTTATTTTATGTAGATAGGTGGGGGATCTAAGATTTTTCTTAATCCAAAATTTTGAAAAATAAAAAAATATTTTATAAAAAAAATAAAAGAAAAAAAGAAAAAAGTGGTTCTGTCTTAGGAAGATAAAAAATCACTATTTTTTTGATCGATGATATTTTGATCATATGTGGTTAGGTGGTGGATGTGATATTTTTCCTAAGTAAAACTTTTCAAAAAGAAAAAAAATATTTAAAATAATAATGAAAGGTTGATTCTTTCATTATTCTTACATGTATTATGATCCAACTTTCAATATTTTTGGGGGGAAAAGAGATGAAATCTATAGAGTGATAATTTAATTGATATGTTTTTTATTATCATGAAAATTACTTTAGATTTTAAAATATTTTTTGAGCCTTACTTGATTTACATCATTTACCTACCTTCCCCAATCTTCACGGTCATTTGATCCTAAACGATGAAGCCCTCGTCTTGTTTTGTGATTTTTTCTTTACACGGTGGATATATTAGATTTTTACATGCCTATGGTAATTTACATGTTTTTTATGTACATGATGAAATATATTTGAATTTTTACCTTGATAATGAGTGGAAAAATCCAAATTCAGGTAAATTGAAAATGGATTTCATATTAATAAAAAAAATGAAAAAATGAAAATTAATTAAAAAAAATTCATGGCTATTTCAATGGGGAAAAGTAAAATACTTTATTGATGTGTTTAATTGAAAAATGGGGCTTTAATTAATTTTATAATAGTTATACTTCAAAATTTTAATTTTCTATTCCATCAATTTATTTTATTGAAATTTACTTTAAAGCATGGTAAGGTGAACATACTTTGAAGTATGATTTTATTCAATCCTTGAGGACAAGTATGAATTCAAGTGTGTGTTATTTGATACCTGTATTTTATGCATACATTAAATAGTATTTTATGATATTGATTTGTGTATCTAATTGAATATTCTTTCCAAAATATAAATGATTTCATTTTTTTATGTTTTATAGAAGGATAAAACCAACATTTTGAAAAGGATCCAAAAGAAAAAAATATTGGAGTATAGAATTTATATGTTGTGTATTCCATTTACAAGATGTGAATTTTTTTGAGACGATTTTTTGGTAGCGATACGAAAAATGTCACGACACTAGGATATTAAAAGATTACATGATGAGTAAATTATAACACATTGTGAATATTTTGATGGACATAAAAATAAATGATACCCCAGAAAAGGGTTGAAAAAAATCATCATTTATTCACACTTCGACTTAACAATAGTGATGATTGAGAGGAGGAAGAGTGACTCTGACAGATGAAAGCTAAACACTGAGTGATGACCTGGAGCATTTCTTCGCCAAAATTCTTTGCCTCCATTCTTATTTAGGTACCGTGATTCTTGATCTCATAATTCCTTACATGAGTGAGTATTTTTATTAGTGTCGGATGATGTGATTCTTAGGGGATGTGCAGCTAGGGTTTATTTCTATTTTATATTTTTATTTTGGATTTCATCAACATTCAATATCAATTCCAAATCTATTTATTTTTGTATTTCATGCCCATTATTATTTTAGGAGCACCATCATTTCATTTAATAAATTAATTGGTCTATTTTGTGTAGTACCATTATACAATATTGGTTATTTATGTTAAAATAGGGTTTTGTGTTGCTTACTTTTGTGATTGCATTTAGTAGATGACCATTCCAATAGGGTAATCATGGGATTGGGGAAGGAAATCTAGATCAAGGATTATTGCTGACCCAATTCCAACACCAAGGGTAAATAAATGCATTATTAATTGAATCCCTAGAACACGATCCTAAAATCACTAAACATATATTTCCACCTTTCCAAATATCAACAATAATTATTTTCTGTACTTTATTTCTACAAACCAAGTAAACAATTGAAATTTAAATTTCTTTAATTAATTTAGAACATACAGATCATCTCTATGGGTATAACACTCGGGATTTTTAATTACTATATTTTTATTAGTTTTTAGAGTATTATAAATTATTAAAATTGTGTATCCCAATAGGAAATTAATTATTCCTTGTGGGATGAGAACATTGAAGAAGAAACCCCTTGATTCATGTGTTCTAGGTGGTTCAGTTAATTGGTTGAAATATTTTTTATTTTGGGTTTCACAGAGGCTGATATGGTTTTGGTGACGTGGTTGTGTGATGATGAGGTTGTTCGATATGTTTTTTGGATATTTGGTTTAGCATGTTTGGTTATTGGTAGTGTTTGAGGCATGATGAGATCCATGAGTGGTATCTTTTTGGGTGGTTGTTTGGAATGCTTTCCTTCAATGCATGGTTTTGGTTTTTTAGGAGATATAATAATTTTAAATTAATATAATTTAATATTTCATCCTTCTCGGTTCGTTACTTTTTCAATTTTTGGTGATGGAGTTGCTGAGAGTAGGCTTGGAGCGGTCCTGGAGGTTTTTGGATACTAAATGTTGGAAGTATAGAAAATAAACCCCATGTAAACTTAACATGATGTGAAAGTGGGGTTGACGTCTACTGAAGTGATAGTTCATAATGTGTAAAAATTTAGGTGACTAATCCTTTGTGGAGAAAGTTTTTTATGAGAACGCTAGAAATTTTTTGGAAACTAAGGATTATGTATAGTGTAATGTTTACACAATGTGAAACCTATATTATAACAAGTTTTATTCCCTTTTCTCAGAAAAATTTATTTTCATTCATAATCCTCCATTATCTCTTTTTTTGGAAGATCTCTTGGTGCCCCAAGGAGTTTTTGAAGCCCTATTCCTTCCACTCAGATCCTTTGGTTCCAGTGGATTGTTTTTGAAAATACATCGTTGGTTTTCCTACATTTTTTACTTTGTTTTCATCCAGTATTATTATTTGGATTAAATGTAGCTATGTTGGTTTGGTTTGAGGAATGTTCTAGGTTTCTTTTTTTTTATGTTATTTGGGTGTGGTTTAGTTTGAATAATGGTTTCATTTTGTGTGGTTGTATCTTGTGAGAATTTATTCATCTCTTAATGGTGTGTAATGAGCTAGAACACTTATTTGAGGCAGGGAATCCCTCCTTTCTCTTTACTATTTATTACATAGGAAGGGGTTTCCCTTGTTTATCTATGGGTTATGGCTGTGCTTGATTAATTAGATATAAATAATTTACAAATTTAAATTAAAGGGGGAAAAGGTCTTTCTTAACATGTTTTTTTGGTAGTTTTGATATTAGTCTGATATGATGAAATACAGGCTTGATGAACCACTAAAAATTGTTTCTATTGGTGAATTGTTTTCATTAGATGATATGTGTTCTGAATTCTATGACTATTGTGATTGTTGTGATATAAACCCAACTCTAAATTGGTTAAAAATCTAAATTTTGTTAAAAAAATATTTTCCCTAGGATTATGGATTATGTTGTAACACCCCTAAAAATAAAGTGTAATATGATAAAAATACCCTATGTAAATTTGTAAAATTTATTTGATGAGTGGTTGATGAATGGTTGCAACATATGGGGGATGATGATTTAATGGATGTTCTTTTGGGGTAAAGAGGTTGTTGTTGTTTGTTTATTCTTTTGGGGCAATGAGGTGGTTGTTGTTTGGATGTGATTTTTGGGCACTAAGGAGGTTGTTTTTTGGCCATGATTTTGGGGTGGAGAGGTGGTGGTATGATGGGGATGATGAGATTTTGGGATATGTTGTTGCTTTTTTCTAGATGATTGGGTAGTGATGGAATAAATAATTGTTTAATAATGATTGAAATTTATGGGGATTTTTTTCATTAATGGTATGGAAATGATAAATGAAAAAATAAGTTGTGGGTTATCTGGTAAAATGTGTATGATTCTAAATAATGAAATGAATGGTTTGGATAATGGGAATTGGTTGGTGGTGTGATGTGTCTTATGGTTTGTGTGGCATTATTCATTTTGTGGTGGTAGAAAAGTGATGATATTTTTAGTTGGTTAGTGTTTGGTTGTGAACCCATAGGTTAAGGTTTTGTATGGATCTATTTAAATACATTTATATTCCTTGAAATTTATATATGCACCCCACCCATGTAGATCACTATGTGCTGACACCTACATAGTGAAGAGAGTGGTGATTTTCTCGACATTTGGTGAGGAGAATAGAAGGATGAGTACTCTCTCTATCCTTCTCTCTCTTCTAGGAATGGTAGGTATTTCCCTGGTTGTGATGGAAAAAGGTCTATTAGTTTATTAAATGATGTCTGTGATAACCCTAGTGTTTTCAAGTGAGACATGATCATTCTTTTGGGGAAGTGGCACATGTGTTTTTGAGTGAGGTGTGATATGACTGTTCTGGTGGGGTGGCTATGGTGGGGGTCATTCATGGTAGGAGGAAGGCATGAGGTTGATGTCCTACATGTTCATAATACCCTACTACTTTGGTTATAACAGTGGTTGCGATATGATGGCCAATGTGTCAGCGAATGAGATGATATATAGCCATTCTTGTGGGGAAGTATCCCTAATTTCTGTGTGCATGATGTGATGCGAGCATACTTGTAGGATGGTGTGGTATATAGAAGATATGATATCTCTAAGACATTCGACATTGGAGTGTGAGAGTAACATACTAGTGGAAAAGTGATGTTGGGTACCCTTTACTGATGTGAAACTTGTTATATTATATTACATGGATTTCATTATTTTTTTAGAGTGCCTTGATGGGGGTGATTATGGATAGTTGACCTATTTAAGAATTGTTGGTTTTTCCATTTTTTCACCGGTGCATTAGTATTATTTTTTCCATGTGCATGAGAAGCTTTTTGTTGTTATTGAGTATACTAAAATGCTCTCCCTATGTATGTAAACTATTTTTAGGATTCCAAGAGGACATTAGGGATTGAGATGGATATTACAAGCTGCGTTGGAGTTGTTGTTGAGTTTCTATCGTAGACTTGTCTTTTTGGTATTTACTTTGGAAACTTTTATTTGTATTAGTTTTACTTATATATGCATGTGGGTGTGATTTTGATTTCTTTTTATTTTATTTCATTGATTTGTTTGTGTATGATCCATATTATTTCCTTATAATATATTATTAATGAGGGTAATGACTTTAATGTCATGATATTTTTATACCATCGGTTATAGTCGCCAACCCAGGGCCTATTAGAGGAAAGAATCAGGGGCCATTATCTCTTGATCCTCACTACAGTATATTTGGAGGGATGGGGTTGTGACATGTTTCATGATGACTATTTTGTTATTTTTTAAATTTAAATCACATAGAAATACAATTACATTTCATATTAACATTACAAATAATGAAATAATATCTATTATAATTTCAAATAATAGTACAAGGATATAAATACCAACGAATAGTAAAAACACTAAGGCAGACTCCCTAAGCTCGAATTTTCCCATGAAGATCACTCCTTCCATAAAGACTATGAAAAAAGAGAAGAGATATGAATCTGATAGAAATTATCTAGGTAAGTGTATAAAATTTTCATGAAAAGTATTGAATTATAAGGTATGATAATGGTGGAGTATATATAGTGTGTAAATGGTAATGTGACTATTAAGATCTGACAGATAAATTACCATCAGAATGTGACCATTATATGATTATTTGAATGGTAAAATACTCAATAAAATATTAAAATACCAGTTTAAAAATAAATTCATAATTATTGGATAAAGTAATTAAAATTTTTAATATGTTACTTATGAATCAATACATATGATTTTATATTTTTTTAATTATTTACGAAGAATAAATAATGATATTTTGTTTAAAAATATTAATTTTTTTTTAAAATATAAATTTTTTATTTATAATAATAATTTCTTATAAATAGGAATTAATTTTTATAAAATACACATTAAATTTTACGTTAGTACATTAAAATTAAGTAAGAGTGAAATTTTCAGAATTTTCTAAACAATGTTTTTTCAATGAATTGTAAAAAAATATATTTTTTGGGTATGTTTTATGACTTAATAAATTATTAAAAATGATGTAATAATTAATATAAGCGGATCCATGAGAAAAAAATAATTTATTAACATAAAAATTATTAAACAATAATCCCCATTTTTCTATGAAAACCCACCTACACAACCCATTTCATTCACTCCCAAGATCATTAGCACATAACTCCATATCATAGTCTCTTATTAAGTCCTTTAAATAATCCCCCAATCCCTCATGTAATCTCCCCTCTAAACATATGAAGCAATATTTATGTAAGAGATTATCTTCCTCTCAATTTTCATTCAAGTACTTCTGTTATAATAATATTTCTCATTTTTTAAGTTACTATGTTTTCATAGACTTAATATCATTCCATTACTACCCAAATGATGTTTTTAAATAAGAAAAATACATTCTATCTCATTAACCCCATTCTAGTAACCATTTTTTATACCTGTCATGATGTCAAAATCATTTTTTGATTTTCCAGGCCACCTTTTTTATTATGAATACCTAGTATTATTTTCTATCAATTATATTATTATAAATGTAATTTTAATTTATGGAACTCACATTCACTAATTTTGGGCTTAAAATGTTAAAAGGTTCATGCCTTTAAGCACTCATGAACTCAATGATTTTTATATGAAACACATTCTCATTCTCCATGGGTTATTGATAAAATCGTTTCTTATAATATATGATATACATTCCAAAAATAAATTTATACACAGGATGTGTGTACCCATATATCAATCCAATTCATTTTGTATTTTTCGCACTCAAGAGATACCATGTATGGTTCATGGGTGGTAATCCTATGACACTGTGTTATGATGTATTAGAAATTATACTTGAATTATAATTATGTTCTAATTTTTTATGTTTTTTCCACAATATTTTGATTACCTAATCTTATGATGTCATATTTTTATGTCATGATTCCCTGTTAATATTATCTTTTATATTGTCATGATATGGCTTCTGTATCCTATGTACCATGCTTATTTTGATTGATCCCTTATAAGGATTATTATCTCGCCATTTTAATTTATGTATTCCCTAAGATATCCTATACAATATTAGAATATCAATAGAATATTGGAGAAAGTGATTGAGTTTAAATTAATATGATGTATTTTTTTTAATATTTTAATATTTAAGAATCTAATATTAAAAAACATTACACCACTAGATCCTTGGATTTTGTTTTAGGGATATTTATTTTTAATAACCATTCAAAAATATGAAATGATATTTGAGTTTTTATTGTTTTAATCATCTCAAGGTCCAATTATTATTTTTTATTAGGACTGGATAACATTAGTAAAAACCCTTGGGATAAGTATAAATGTTTTAAAACCTCTTAAATTTTTGTTAAGTATAGAGCATACAATTTCATTGAAATAAAATATCAGTCTAGTTACAATCAAGTGGATCCAAGATCGAGAACAAATACACATAGGTTTAATAACCTTGAAAAGGATAATTGAGTATTAACTTATTATTCACTTGGTGCACGATAAAAAGGCCTAATTGCACACATAGTTTGAAAATCCTAGGGGATATAACCTGGTTAATTCACATACTCTTGGAAAACTATTTTAAAGGATTTAAATTTATTATTATGTATATATTGATGTATAGTTATAGAACCAAGTAAGAAAATAACCAAGTATAACCTAGATTGAAACCTAGAAATTCATCAGTTAAGGAATATATGTAATTCTTTTTAAGTTAAGTAGATTTTATTTTTTATATTCTTATTGAATAATTATCAACCCAAAAATTCATTTATTTTAGAAAATGTATTGAAATAGAAGGAATAGTGTTTAAAACATATGCAATTTGAAATGCGGTGATTACCCTAATGAAATTATTTATACGATGAGAGTATAATTCGATTACTTCATGAAATTACTAGAATAAATGAATAAATTTATGAGTAATAACATGAATCATTTATAAAATCATCCTTATTCCAAGAGAGAAAAAGATGAAGTTGAGTCCTTCATGTGATAAAGTCATCC
This sequence comes from Viscum album, assembly GCA_963277665.1. NCBI lineage: Eukaryota > Viridiplantae > Streptophyta > Magnoliopsida > Santalales > Viscaceae > Viscum > Viscum album. The sequence goes on from OY728120.1 coordinate 1,845,664,193, forward strand.
TATATTTTGGGTATCTTTATATCCCCTAATCATAGATCGATGAATTGAAACCATTGAGAAAATATTATCTATCCTGAAATGATACGAGTAGGAGAAATTTAATGTTTTATTTTTATTGAATATATGGAGAATCTGATCTATAATACCCTAATATTTTATTTTTTTCAAATGAATTTAATTTCTTTCATAGCCCGTGTTACACACAACACTGACTTTTAAAAAATCACAATACAATATTTATATTATTATTTAAACAAGATAATTATAAAATAACTTTGAAATTTTTTGTTATGAATAAGAAAAAAAAATTCTAAAAATTAATTATATTTGTTTTATATAAATAAAAAATCTTGATAAAAAAGTACTTAATTTTTATTAAAGTCTCTACATGTTTTGAAAATACTATTTTCTCACAAATATGATTTTTATTGTACATTATGAAAAAATAAAAGTATATTTTTAACATTTAGAATTTCTTTTAGAAAAAAGACAATTTATTTATAAAATATAAATGTAAACAACATTTTTGCGTGAATTTTTTAAAATTTTCTTAAAAGTGTAGTTTTTAATGATTTATAAGAAATAATGATTTTTATTAAAAAATGCCTTTCCACTTAAAGAATTTACAAGATAAATTATCATTTAATACAGTTTAAAAATTAATATTAGATCAAATATATATAAATTAATCCAATTTAGGTCATTGTAATCAATTTAATATTGAATTTTTATATAAAGAGCTTTTAGAATTTTGAATGTTTTTTTCTTTCTAAAACTATTTTTTCATTGAGTTTGTAGGTTTAATTTTAAATTATATCTTTCCATTTATTAGAATTTAATTTGGGAAAATATATCCCATATTTTTAATCATAATTATTAATATTATATAATAAGGTGAATTTTTTTGTTCAAGATGAATAGTAGAAGTCGTAAAAATTAATTACTGTTATTAAGGTTAAAATGGTTTTATTGGGGAAAAAATAAAAATCTAAGTGTTAAAATGACCTAAAAAATTCTACAATAAAAATTTTATGGCCATGTTTATACTACATATCATCTAATGTTTTTGAATGAACCATTTTAGATTCTTTTAGAATGTTGAAAACATGGGTGCACATTTTTATTTTCAAATATTCCACGTGTGTCCTCTCCCCCACTTATAAAAGGGAACCTCCTATCCTCTAATCTTCACATTTACAAAACCATTTTATTTATAAAATACCTAAATAAAGAAATTTATTAATTCCATAAAAACATCCTAGATCATTTTTTATTATGAATCCCTCATAACAAATCTTTTGGTTCTAACATAAAGAGGTTGTCTGAAGAATAGACAACGTTCTTAACTGATTATTTTAATATTGTTTCTTCTTAATCCTCATTAAAATCCTATTAATTTATTTTGATATATTAAAATTATTACAAAAAATATGATTATATGTTATTATTTTAATGTTATAACATAAATCTATCTCCTCTTCAATCAAATGGGAAATTAAACTGTTGATCGTGTGTACAATGGGCTATCGCCTTGCGAAATGATATAACTTATTTTTAATTACCAACTCACAAAGTTCTATATAATAATGTATTTTAATTTTATATATGATCTTAATAATATAATTTTAATTATATAATTATAATATCAAATATACATTTTTACTTTCCATTTCATGTGAATACAATAACGCCGCTTGTGTGTACGAAAGACTATTTCTTCATGAAGCGATGTGATTCATTTTTCAATTACATTTTACTTGGAAGGAAATAAGGGTAAATTTAATAAAAATAAATTCATTATAAAAAATAAAAATGACTTTGTAAAGTTGATATATTATTTACTATCCGTCCATTCCTTTCGTTGAGAAAATGGAAATAACGTTCATGCATATGTACAACCAACCATCTCCATAAACGGTGTAATCAATTTTCTATCACTAAATTTTATGGTATAATATAAATATACATGTAATGAATATACATGATATTTATATCACGGTTAAAATTATTTATATTATGGAACTATAGTGAAATTAAATGAATCAAAAATACCAAATCAAAACATACATAAAAAAAATGGTGTTATTACCCGAAACATGATTTTAACAAAGGATTGTTAATAAATGGGAAATAAATGGTCAAAAATAAGTCATATATGATATGATATATGTATTTATGGTTCTGGTATATATTTTAAAAAAACTATATTTATCTTATAGGAGGTTTGACTGTGTTTTAAAGAAGTCGAGACCTAAGGGAAGTGATTTTTGTCTCACTTTTATTTCCATGGGACACATTTTTCATACACCACTTGTTTCTTTTGTGTGGGGTATATAATACCCATGAATGTATTTTAATATTAGAAAAATGAAAATTATGGGATATAAATATCCAACTAATTCTCTTTCTTACATGGGGATTAAAATTGAAAATATACCAATTTTATGATGTTTTTTTGTGAAAATCACATTGTTTATCAAGATTTTTTATGATTATGCTTCACATTATGTGATATACTGATCTAAATATAAAATAAACATGAATTTTATTCTCCTATGGTTATTTAATGAAAATAAATGTTTTAATTTCATTTTCCTCTCTTTATGTACTCAATATTACAAAAAGAATATTTTTAAGGAAAACTGACATTATATCTCTCTTCATTTGACAACCCTTCCATGTCCATGTTTTCTAATTTTTTTAAAGAATTTTTTTACTTATATAAAAATAATTAATAAAGAAATTTTTACTGATGTATGAACTTTCAAAAAATTGTTTAAAATAAATCTTCTTGTTATTTTTTGAATGAAGTACTTTTCAAATTATTTCCGAAAATGTGAAAGGAATCATTGTTTGAACATGTAGTACATGAAAAATACTTTACACCATTATTAAAACTCTATAATTTAAAGATTCATTTATAATTTTCAAATATCATTTGAAAATAAATTTTTTTTCAAAATGTTTTGTGAACTATTCATCCTTAAAAAGATTATTTTTAAATGGAAATAGTTATTTTCCTCAAGAAATGTTCCAAGTGGCTATTAAAAACCATTTTCCATATAATATGAAATCCATTGATATTACATAGGATTTAATAGGGTTAAAATTTGATGATACTATCCTTATTAATTCTCGAGATATTTTACATTTACGATTACCTGATGTTTATGAAATCTATTCCTTTTCAAACGGGTTATGGTATGATGAAATGATGAGATGTCTATGAAAAACTATTCATTTACATGGGTTATTATAGAATGAAATGTTTATGAAACCTAATTATTTTCATGGGTTTGGATATAATGAATAATTTATGATCTTGTGGCACACATATGTATTATTTTTATTTTGTGATGGGTGTGACCTATGTATCCCTCCAATTCAATGGGTAAATATTGAAATATCATGAGATAAAAAGGATTGGAATGGGGATTTAGCCTAGTTCAGTAAGTGTCTCTATCCATTATGATAGTCTTGGGAGTGAACCCTGACTACTTTGATAGTTTGGGTAGTTAGCTATTCCACTATAATAAACCTGATATTAAGCCTTAACTACTAAGAAAATTAGTTTGTAATATTGTGTATATGAAAAAAAATATGTTCCAATGTTATTATATAATGGTTTATATTCTTTGATTCCTTTATGATTAATGTATTATAAACTACTAAGATTCATGACATGACTCTAGTTTATAATCTATGATATTAAGGGTATGGGTTTAAAATATTATTCTCTTGTTCCCATAACATTATTCTCATGTTATATTTATGCCTACCTTTTTTACCCATACATAGAATTTGATATAATCATTTATTAAATTTCCTTTCCCTATTTTATGATGAAATTTATTATGCATGATATGTCTAAGAATGGTGATAATTATGAAGAACTTACTTGAACCAAATATAGTTCACTTAGGAACTAGTTTTATATGTATCATAGTTTCTAATGTCATTATACCTACATTTTTTGGACATAGATCATTATATTATGTATTTAATATCAATTTATTAAGATGTAATATATATATGTATGAGATGTTTTGGTCTTTATAGTTCATATTATAGCAGGTTTTAGTTTAAATGTAGGAAACTAGGACGAGAAAACATTAGTGGGAATTATATGAATAAGTCTAAGTATTGGAAAATATCTAAGAATTTTAGTGAAGGATAGAGTGATTGGTTTCCAAAAAATCACATCTATGCATAGATACTATTGGTGGATGTGGCTCTTGAATAGTCCTACCTAGGGATAATAACCCTGAAAAGGGATCATTGAGCTATAATCGATCAAAAAAATATGAATGAAAATGGGCCTTACTATACACCCCATTTTACACTCTCAGCTGTTGTATTTATTAAATTCATAAACTCTTTACAAACCATCCTGAAATATTTAAATAATGACCCTGAATAAACTAGGATAAGTATAAGGTTACAAATATTATATTATGTTATTAAGGGTACAATTACATTAAACTCACACACACACCTCACACATAGGACAGAGAGGTAGGCCATATCCCCCAAGGGGCATTCCCATCCATCAAGATTTATTTATTCAATACATGGCCCATAGACCCAGTGGGTATAAATCCCATTACATGGCCTATAAGACTAGTTATTATTCATTAATACTTGGTTACCCACTATGAATATTATTTATTACACTATAGTTTGTTGTTTTAGTCATTGGTTGGAACCCTAAGGAACCATGTTAATACTCATTGGGATAGAAAATGAAATTATTTTCCTCCTAATCAATCAAAGGTTTTGGGAGGTGGAATGTAAAATCTCATTGCTATGATCAAAAAATTTCTAAATATTTGAATCATAATGAACTTACAAAGAAGAAAAGGATGGGAAAATTTTTTATTGACTCTTTAATGAGTAAATTTACATATTATTTTAGTGGTTCTACAAATCCAGTTGTTGCTGAGCAATGTATAAATACTACAGAAAAGATATTTATCATTCTATAATGTTCAGAGCATGAAAAAATCATTTTTAGTATGTATCATTTGGAATAAAATGTGTATCAATAGAAGTCTCTCATCAAGAATATTATTCAATAAGATGAATTTGAATCCATAGAGTGAGATGAGTTTAATAACTTATTTTAAAATAAGTACATTTCTTTTATTCCTCATATGAAAATGGAGAAGGAAGTAATTTAGTTAATGAAGAATGATGATGAATCTATTGGTACCTATGTGGTGAATTTTACAGGGCCTGTGAGGTACACTTCTGGTATTATCATCCCACCTAAAAGTAAGGTTTATATATTATTTAACAGATTAAAACCAAGTATCTGAAGGGTGATGGTTATAAAAGACTTCACTTGTAATGATGAAAAAAATCCGATGTGATATTAATGTAGAAATGTATATTGGAGTTACCCATAAATTTTATGATTTTGATAATAAAATAAAGAAATAATTCAAAGGAAATTATAAAAACCGTGGAGAAAATAAGATAGGATTTTCTTTAATGCTCAAATGTGATTACACATTTTTCTTTTCAAAACATCCATGTGTATCCCCTCCCCCACATATTAAAGAGAACCCACTATAATATCCTCTTTAAAATTCAAAAAATAATTTTATTTGGTAAATAATAGACTAAATGAATTCCTTATTTCATTAACCATATCCTATATTGCTTATTATTTTTATGAAACCCTCATATGAATGAATTTGTTTCTAACCTAAGGAGGTTGTCCGAAAAAAGAGGTAACATTCTTAAGTGAGTATTTGTATTTATTTCTTCTTCCTCATCTTTGAAATAGTTTTCAAATATGATAATATAATAAATTAAGTATCTTCAATATAATGAGATATTATTCTTTAAATTCAATGACCTACATCTATCTCCTCTTCTATCAAAAGGAAAATAAAACCATCGATTGTGTGTACGACATACTACTACCTCACAAACTGATGTAATTTAATTTCCATCACCACCTCACATGAGTATATATAATGGTAGATTAAATATATTTTAAAAAATATATAATATTAATAATATAATTTTACTTATATAATTTTAATATCATATATATCTTCCTACATTCCATTCCAAGGGAATATGATAACATCACTCGTGTGTAAGGAGACTACCACTACGCTTAATGATATGATTCATTTTCACTTACTATTTACATATAAGGAAATAAGAATAAATTTAAAGAAAATATGTGATATATATGACATATAAATATCTTTTTAAATGTGGTATATTATTTTCCTTACTTTTATTACTTTCTTATAGAAAATGGAAACAACGTTCATGCGTACGTAGGACCTACCATCTCTATGAACGGTTTAATCCATTTTCTATATCTAAATTTTATGGATTACTATAAATAAATATGTATTGAATATATATTATATTTATATAATTTTTAAAAATATAGATATTATGGAACTATGATCAAATTAAATAGACCAAAAGTTCCAAATCAAAATATACATGACAAATAATGCAGTTATTACCTGAAATTTGGGTTTAACATGGAATTGTTTATAAATAGTTAATAAATGGTCTAAAGTAAATAATATTATGTATGATATATATAATTAAAATTCTTTAATATATTTATAATAATTTTTTTTATTATACAAGAGGTTTTAATGTTTTTAATGAAGTCGAGGCTTAAGGTATGGGATTTTCATGTCACATTTATTTATGTGGGACACAAGCTTTATACCCCACTTGTTTGTTTTGTGAGAAATATATACTGACCATGAATCTACTTTATAATTATTTTTAGAAAAATATTAGGAAATATATATTTATAAAATTTTATTTCTTTCAGGGGGATATGATTCAAAAGATACCAAAGTGGTAATGACTCTATGTTACAATCTATTTGTCTATCGGGACACTTTATGATTATTTTTACAATGAAGAGATACTATAATCTAAATCTCAATAGAAACATGAATTTTATTATACTATGGTTATTTAAAAAAAATACATGTTTTCCATTCTTTTTCTTCTCTTTATATACTCAACATTAAAGTATTATATTTTAAAGTTATTCAGACTTTATTTCTATCTTCGATTGAAAATAATTTTTATTCTATGTCTATGGTTTATAAAATTTTTTTAATTCAATTTTATATTGATCTTAAATGATTTACTAAAGATATTTTTACCCATATTTGACTTTTTTTAAAATTAATATTCTTTTCCTTTTCCAAATGAGGTATTTTTTTTACTTTTTGCTGAAAATTTGAAAGGAAACACTGTTTTAACATGAATGAAATGAATTGTATTTTTTTCCATGATGAACACTAATTTTTTTAATATTAATTTATAATTTTAAAATGTTATTTTAAAATAAAATTATTTTTTCAAAGTTTCTTAAACTGATAGTTTTTATAAAGCTTATTTTCAAAGTGAAAATTTTATTTTCCTTAAGAAATCCAGAAAATCATTAGAAATATTTTTCTATATAATATGACATCAATTGATGTTAATTTATATTTAATGGGGATATAATATAATTATGTCACCTTTATTCATTCTATGGATGCTTTTTTTATGATGGGATGATTTTTATGAAACTCGTTTCTTTTTCTATGGGTTATGAGATGATTAAATGAAGACATGTTTATGAAACTCATTTCTTTTACATGGGTTACACTATGATGAAATATTTATGAAAATAATTTCTTTTCATGTGTTTTGATATGATGAATGTTTTATGATCTTATGGCACACATATATTTTATTTTCATAATATCATGTGTGGGACCTATATCTCACATCCAATGTATTGGGTAAAGATTTAAATATCATGATATAAAAAAGATTATAATGGGGAGTGAACCTAGTTCAGTAAGAGACTTGGTTCACTATGATAGTATTGGGAGTGAACCTTGACTACTATGATGGTTTTTATAATGATATATTTTCACTATTATTTCCTTTTGAGTAAGGATTGAGTACTAGATAATACATTTTCTATGCTTAAGTTTATGGCACAAATACATTCTAATGTTATGGTCTCATATATTATGTTCATTGATTCCTTTTCGATTCATGTCTTATAATATACCACGATTTATGAGATGAATCAAGGTTATGGTCTATGATATACAATTTATTGTTGTCAAATTTTATTCTCATGTTCTCAAAACCTTATTATCATTTTATATTGATATATCACTTTTTTAACAGTACTATTAATCTGAGCTCACCCTTTCTTATTTTTATTTTACTAAGGTTATGAAGAAATGTATTATGTATAATTTGTCTAGGAAGGGTTATAGGTATGCAGAACTTAGAGGGATATTATGTACTTCACCTACAAACTTTTTGTTTATATATCTAAGTTTCCAAAGTCCCTAGACCTATATGATTCTATAATGGATCACTATTTAATGTAATGAATATTCATATATTAAGATTTAATATATATTTATGATAAGTTTGGTACTTAACATGTTAAGTGGTGTAAATTTATCCAGAATACAAATAATTTGGAAGAAATTGAATCCATATAATTGGATGGATCTAATAATATATTTTTCAATAAATATTTTTCCTATAATATTCATCTTAAAATGAATATGCAATTATTTGGATTAAATAAAAATGAGGAAAAATCTATTGAGGATTCTAAATAAAACATAAAAAGGGTTTCATGATAAAACTTCACCTTTTCCATGTATATTGAATGTATGGTTAACCACTTGTTTTATGGAAGAAATAAATGTCTTTGAAACAATTTTATTAATTGAGACTTTGAAAAACATAATAAAACTATACGATGTTACCACAAAATTGAGATATATATTGGTGTTTCTTAATGGTCTTATTAGACTAGAGATAAGAATAATAGAATGATGTTTAATTATGGAGGATCATTATATAATCATCATGGTGGTAAGAGAATCCAAATATAGTTATGGAATAATTGTGGGATGATATATCTTGGGAACTAACCCAAGGGTAAAAGGAAGTGTTTTGAGTGTATAAGGGAAGGGAATCAAGATAATAAATTCCAGAAATAGATGAATAATTAAACTAATTTCTTGAAGAAAAATAAGGCTGAAATTAATCCTCATCCCATGGTCTAATTATTCAGCTAAAATGAACATGGAAACTATAAAAACATATAACCTTAGACAAGGTTTGTCATTGATAACTGATGATAACAACCTCCAATGCTAAGGGTGTAAGGGTTGTCGTACGCAATCCCTACTACAAAGGGGGTCCAGATATCTATGTATAAATCGGTATAATGATCATTCATTAAATAATTGTTAATGTATTATTTTATTCTTCTTTTATTCAATATTTCATGTCATGTAATTTTAGTAGAACTATTCATATATCAGCTTAATACATGATGGTCGAGTTATCGGTGAAAATAAAAAATGGTGTAATTATTTAATATTTAGCTTATAAATCCTCCATAATAAGTATTTGTGGGATGAATCTCCCATAAATACATGTCACACTCTATTTAGTAGATGTCGCTGCTATAATAGGAATATATTGGTTGTCCTTATATGGATCCCATAACAACTTCTAGGAAAATAAATTCACTTTCCAAATCCCAAATCATCATTCAAATCCATAAATGTCTAAGTCGGAGGATGGATCTCATTTGGAAACATCTTCTAATGATTTTATATTATTAACTTATGAGAAATAATATCTACCTCATATTATTAATATAATAGAGAATATCACACTTAAATACAATCCCATTAAAAGTAAATATGCTAATGTATTCCTTGAAGAGTTTTACAGTCTTCCTCTTAACTGTAATGTCAAGTTCTCAATAGAACTTATAGCTATAGCTATTCTTATATCCATGAATACGTATATAATGACCACAATTGAACTAGAATAATCAATGAAAAAAACAACATGAGAATCTGAACAAGGGTTTCATATGTTTGAATGCTTCACCATGAGGTGCACTAGTTCACTTAGTCAAGAAGAATTATGGGTTGATGCATTTTTACATTGATTATTATGAACTCAATGAGACAGATATAAATAAAAAGTATCCCCTCCCACTGATTGACTCATTTTTTAATCAGATACATGGATTCCAATACTTATTTAATGTGTAACTTTGGTTAGGTTATTATAAAATAAAGACAAGGAAGGCATATATACCCAAGGCTACCTTTTGTACAAGGTAAAAACACTATGAGTTCATAGAAATTAAATTCATACTAACCATTACTCTAGAAATATTGATGTATTTTATGAATAGATTATTTATATATTTGTATTAAAACTTTGTGGTAGTTTTTATAGATGATATTGTCATATAATCCAAAGGAACAGAGGAACATGAGGAGAATTTGAGTATTATGCTAAGGACATTAATAAAGGAGAAACTATTTTCGAAGTTCATCAAGTGGGAATTTTGGCTACAAAACTTATCTTTCTTAGGTCATGTAATAAAAAGTGAAGGTATATCTATGGATCCATCAAGAACAGAGGTGATTAAATAATTTACTAGACCAAAATATATAACACTGATCCAAATCTTCCTTAGAGGAGATAGGTACTATCGATAACTTGTGAGAAATTTCTCATGATTTTCAACCCATTAACCAAGATAACTTGGTAGGGTATATAGTTTTTCTGTAATGATGAATGTGAAGTAAAATTCAAGGAGTATAAGAGAAGGATATTCACTAAACCTATGCTCAAATTATCCACCTATAGGGAAATATTTGTGATCTATAGTGATGTTTCGAAGAATGGGTTAGGATGTATCCTCCTGAAAAATGGAAAATTAATATCCTACACATATTGAAAATTGAAGGAAGATGGGAATAATTATTCAACACATGATATGGATTTAGTTGTAGTAATATTAATATTGATGGTTTTGATATCTTATCTCTATGGATAGTAGTGTTACATTTATACAGATTATAAGAGCCTCAAGTATATATTCACACATAAGGATCTCAACATGAGCCAACAAAGATGGTTTGAGTTGGTCAAAGATTATAACTACTCAATCCAATACCATAATTAGAAATAATGTAAAGAAGTAGATGATCTAAGTATATATGATCCTATAACCTTATCCATAATGAATATCGAGAAGGAAAAAATCTTCTTATACATGTAAAGGATTGACATGGGAATCATAAATAAAGAAACCACTCGTACCTTACTCAAATTATTTATCAACTATTTATTTTGGAGATGATTAAGAAATATCAAATGGGTGATGTGGAGATACCGAAGAAATTTCATGAAACAAGAATGGGGAAAAAATCAAAGATAAATATTGATGAAAAGGGAGATGTGATATTTGAGTCATGACAATGCATACCATCAGATCTTGAGATAAATGAGGATCTATTGACTAATTCTAATAGATAAACATTATCCATAAAACCAGGAAGCAAAAAGTTTTATAGAGATATTCAAGGAATCTATTAGGAGAAATATTAAGAAGATTAATTTAGAATATACATCATAGTTCCTGGTATGCTAAAAAGTGAAGGCAGAAAGAAAACAAATCCTAAGGGTATGATACAACAAATACCCACACATTTATGGAAATATGAGAACTTAACCATGTATTTTTTATGGGTAATCCAAAGAGAAATAATGTAAACAATTTCATATGTATTTTGGTAGGGCATTTTATAAAAATTGATAATTTTGTTACCATTCTGAAGTAATTATTACTTTATAAAACTTCAACTATATACATTAGAGAAGTGTTGAGGCCATGTGGAACAACCTTATCAATTGTATCTGATCTAGATAGAAGATTCACCTAAAATATGAATAAAATTATCCAACATACTCAATACATAGAGTTGAAATTGAATACAATATGTCACCCATATACTAATGTCCAATCTAAGAAGATGATCTGTACACTTGAGGATATGTTATGAGATTTCTCAATAGCCTCCCAAGTATACTAGGCTCAATATATTTCTTTTCTCATGTTATCATGAGAAAATAATGATTACTCAATATTTCAAATGGGACCTTATGAATACCTCTATGTAAATAATTATAGAAATCCAAAATATTGGTACAAATATAGAGAAAAAAAGATATTGGATCCAAAATTAGTAGAAGAAATGACTGAGAAGTTCAAGACCATTTAGTGACACAATATAATAACCCAAAATTTACATAATAACTATGATATTGACCATCAAAATGATATGGATTTTGAGGATATGAAATATTGTTCCTTCATATTTATCCTTAGAAAATATTTAAGTGGCTTTTGAAGAATAGAATGTTAAGCCATAGGTATATTATCCCTTTTGAGAATCCTGATCACATCATATTTTTGGATTATCAACCAGCACTCCCACCAAACTTATCTCATGTAAATTATGTGTTTCATGTATCCCTATTGAGAATGTATTTACCAGATCCCTCATATGTACTGAATCAAGAAGTGGTATAATTGGAGAATTTTATTTCTTATGGTGAGTAACCTATAAATATTTTGGATTATAGAGACAAAGCTCTATGAAATAGGATAACTCACATGATCAAAGTACTTTAGAGTCAGAGTAAGTAAGATAAAGAAACACAAGATCTAAAACAAGTGATGATGTAAAAGTATCATCATTTTTCTCAACATATAGAATAAAATAAAATTTAGGGTGGAGGTCATTTCTTAAGGGGAATAATTTAAAAAACCAAAAATACTTTCTATTACTAAAAGAAAACATTTTTAAAAATGACTATTTTAGTTTCATTATCAATTATAGAACCTAGAAATAATATTGCATTTCATTATAACCTTAAAAATCATGAAATAATATTTTATATAATAGTAATGAATTGTATAAACACTAAGGAAAACTCCATAGGTACAAATTATCCATGAAGAATACTCTGACCATATAGATTGTAAATAGAAAGGGAAGTGTCAATAATATGGTTGAAATTATAAAGGAATGTTTAGAAAATTTGTAAACGAAGTAATGAATGACGAGTCCTCATAATTGTGGAGTATATATAGTGTGTAAATGGTAAGGTGTCCATTAGTATCTAACCGTTTCATGATCATTAATTGATTTTTAAAATGTGATAATTATATCAATGTTAGAATAGTAATAATACCCAATATAATAATAAAATAGAAATTTAATATTAAATTAAAAATTATTATGTTATTTATGAATAAATATGTGTAATACTATATAAATATTTTTTAATTCTTTAACGTGAATAAATATGGTGTTTCCTCTCAAAATAGTATTTTATAACAAATATGTAATTTTTATTTAGAATAATTATTTATAACGACTAGGAATATATTTTAATAAAACCAAAATTATTTTTTATATCATAAATTCAATATTAGATTATGGTGAAATTCTGATAATTTTTTTAAAATACTTTATTTTTCAGTGAATAGTAAATAAATAATGTTTGGTGTTTTTGATATGTTTTATTATTTCATAAATATTTAATAACGAAGTAATAAATAATATAAGTAAATAAAAGACCCAAAATAATTAATTTTATTAATATAATATATTATAACGAATTAAAATGTTAATACAAACCAATAAAAAATTCCCAAAGTCTAGAATGTGTATTAATGTTTTTAAAAATAATATTTTTTAAACAAATTAAATTCCCATGACCAAATAAATATTAAAAATTGGATTTCATATTATCTCATGAATAAAAATTAATTTTTTTTCATTTTCCAAAAAAAATAAAATAAACCATCGTTAAGACCATTGTTTTCCATTTTCCCCAACCTAGATTTCAAAGTCCTATATTTAGAAATTAATAAACAATTATCCTAACTTTACTATAATTACCCAGCTCTACATCATATCTCAATCACTCCCAAGCTCATTATAACACCCAACCATCATTTATTCTCTTATTTTTGTTTTTATTAATTCCATAAAATCTCAATGAATCTATCCTCTAATATTAGGATGTAATTTTTAAGGGAAGGAATTCTCTTCCTCTTACTTTTGATTTCCATTCAAGTACTTCCTTTATTGTAAACTTTCTAATTTTTGAGTTACTATTCTTTAATACATTTAAAATAATTACATTTCCAACAAAATGATAATATATCAACTAGGTACTTCCATTATCTCTCATCAAACCTATTCCTTTAACCATTTTGTATACGCATTTTTCTTCCAAAATCATTTATTCATTTTACACACCTCCTTTTTGTATTGTGAATAAATAATCCTATTTTATTTCAAGGTAATTCATATAAATATAATTATACTTAATTTATATTAGATTTATATGAAATAACTCAAATTACATAATCATATGTTTAATATATTAAATCGACCATGTCTTTATGATTTTATGAACTCAATGATTTTTATATGTAACCTAGTCTCATTCTCTATGGGTTTTAATGAAATTATTTATTATGATATATAAAATATGTGTAACACATATATTTATAAATATTAAGGGTTTGAACTAATGGATATCTAATTCAATGAGTAATGTTTTCAACTCACGAGATATCGTGTATGGATCGTGGGTAGTTTTCCTAGCAGATTATATTGTGATTTCTTGGGAATGAACCTTGACTCATGCTTATGTTGTTTCAAAATTCCATAGTTTACTTGAAGTTATGATATTTTTTTTCATTATATTATTCCATGTTAATATTATTTTTTATACTGTCATGATAATATTTTTCCCTCATATGAATCATGCTTAATATAATTATTTTATTACATTGATTATTTTCTCACAATTTTCCTTTATTTATTCCCTAAGATACATGATGAAATATTAGAAGATAAATGGGATATAAGATAAAGTTATGGAGTTTAAATAAATATGGAATTGTTTAGGTTTAATTTTGGTTTATTAAATAATTTAATATTGAAAATAAACTAGAAATCTAGATCTTTGGTTTCTATTTTATGGATCATTATATTAAATTTCATTCAATAAAATCTACAATTATATTTGAATTTTTATAATATAGACAACACATTTAGTTCCTTAAAATATTCCTTAAGCTACTACTGTTCAAGATAATATTTAAGGTCCCTAGTGATTTCTTTCAAAATTTTCTCTTCAAATGTAGGTTTACGCATTCCCCCCACTTTTTAGGTGAAAATGGAAATTGTTGTATTAAAAACAAAGTTGGTGTCAAAAATATAATCCATTTTTATTGATTTCATAGAAAAAATAAGATAATTTAATTCTCTTATAGAACTATCCTAGGAAATGAAACCAATTTTATCCATGTTCTATTATCACCTATCAATTTTCAAGTATTCTGTGTTATGATATAATGTATAGAGTATAAATCAATTTGAATCCTCGATCATGGTGCTATTATTTTGGATCCAATTGATATTTTTTACCAATGAGGGGGGGGGGGTGCTTTTCAAATATTTAAGAAGAATAAAACAATTTAATTTGAATGAAACTATTTATGATAATTAATATTGAGGAAAAATGATAGGTTTCTAATTCATTGATTTAATCGATCATTAAAAAAGATCATTTCAAATTAATATTCATAATGTGATATATAAAGGATCGGGTTTCTATGATGTTTAAGCTATAATATAATCCTCAAATAGAGATCAAATCCACGAAAATATGTTTTTGATGAGTGGTTCTATAATACATGAACCATAATGTTTAAATAAATCCAATAGTCTATATAACCCTCAAATCCATCAAACATTTCAATAGTCCATGACACATTTAATTAAGGTATAAATAGTCAAATTTCCAGTCATGAATTGTGGTTTATATTGATCAATCTATCAAACCTATAAAAGGTATTAATCTAAATTAATGTTTAATTATACATATAAATATAGATTAATGTTTCTAGTGATGTAGGTTATTGAGGAAAAATTAAAAGAAAATATAAATGTATAGGGAATATTTTAAGCTTACCAAGAAAACACACTTGAGCAGAATGAAAAAAAACCCAAAATTATGATTGAATTTAATGAGTTTTGAGTGATGGGATTAGAATAGAAATTAAACTACCTTAAAAAAAATAATATATTAGAAAAATATTATTATAATTAAGATAAGGGGAACCTATAATTTTTATTAAACATGAAATTAAAACAAAACATACCTGGTTTTAAAAATAAATGTGGAAAAAAAATAAAGAAAACATTGAGAAGGAGGTATATATATTGTTAAGAAATTATTGTAGAAGATCATAAATCCATGGATCATGGTTTTAATTCATTAAAACTCCTTCGTTTACTTATTAATAATTCCATCCCCTTGAATAGATATTGTGACTTATTCTTATTGGAAATAGGGGTGGATGGATTTCCTCGAAATGTATAATTCAAAACATAAAACCAATTTTAACAATAATATGTCATAATATAAAACAATATAAACTAAAAAGTTGTTAATATCCATATTATTTATCATGATACATGATTTCAAGATGTCGGGACACCTTTATCCAATGTTATAGATGAAATATTAATGTTTAATTTCCTAGAAAGATAAACTATTCAAATTTCAAAAGTCCAGTTTCTCTTTCATTTAAAACTTTTAAAATGAAGGAATATTGGATCCTATAACTTAATTTATTTGTTTCCTATTAACTTCACTATCTTATTGATAATAATTTTCTCATCTAGAATGATGTTTTTGAAGATATGGTCCTAACAAAAAATATACTCCAATATATTGATATATTTTTAGAACTTAATTTAAATCTATAGTTAGGATAATTAATGGGGGGTGGTGAGCTTTTTTTTAAAAAAAATTTGGAACATATATTTTCATTATATACATGTATTTTAACTAAAATTAAGATTTTGTATTTTCTATAGTATAAAAAATTCATAACTCATCCACAATTCATTATAAAAATGTGGGGTTTTCTTAAATGATGTAAATGGACTTCAAAATAACCAATATATATACATATATAGCTAAATTATTTTTAGAAAAATGTTATATTAATATAATAAGGAAATAATCATATTAATTTGATCCTTATAAACAAATTTATGATCAATATATGAAACTACTATCAAAATTTTTGAATCCAAATAATGATATAATATTGCATCCAATATCAAAGAATGAATATTTCAATGAAAATATGAATAATTTATGATAAAATTAGTATATTAAGTTGTTTAAAAATCTTAAATTAATGATAATTATAAACTCCCATGAAATTATTCTAGTGAATGTCCTAAGGCACAACAAAACGCAAAAAACATGATACCCCACTAACCTATTTCAACATTGTGTTTCCACTAATGAAGGCGATATTAACATGGCCACTAAATCAATAATAATATAAAAACCACTTTAATAAAAAGATTTAGGTTTTAAAACATCTCAACTTAGTTTTAAAAAATTTGGAATCAGAAAATTTTATTTTACATGATTCACTTATCTCTCAATGATGTAATTTCTTAATAGAGTTCACTCATTCAACATCAAAAAATGCTGATCTATGAGTTTTTTTAGATCTCTTAGATTCCATTATTAACCTTGTGTGAACATTTATCAAGATTTATTTTTAAAGTGTTTTTATATGTCTCACAAGATGGTAAGAAAGTATAAACAATGTGTGAAATGAAGGGTAAAAACATCAACTTGGATAGAACCACGGAATCACCTTGAATGGGGGAATAGAAGGAATTTAAATCATATTTTTGAGAAGTAAACTAACACTAGAAGAAGAAAACCTAAGGGTTATACTTGAGTGAGTATAAGGGATATAAATAACTAAAACTATAATAAAAAATATATGATGTGAAAAATTTTGGTGTTTTTATGTTTCTTTTTTCTTAATATTTTTCCTTTTTTTTTCATTTTCTCTTTTTCATTTTTTATCATTTTTATCATATTTTTAGAAAACTTTTGGTCTGAGTTGTTTTAAAATAAATGAGACAATATGATAATGATTTTTCCTAATTCTTTCCATTCAAGAACTTTTACCCTATACTAAGATTTTTCTTGCCCCAAAGAAAATTATTACAAGTTTATGGTCAATGAGTGAAAAATCTCAATAAAAAAAATTAACTCCACACTTAAATTTCAAAAAATAATGCATTGTGTCCATGGAAATGCGTGGTTGGACGAGTTCATAGTCCTATAATGTGGTTATAAAAAATTAGATATTCATTAGTTAAAATGTGTTTTCAAAAGAAGGTTTAATGTAAGTTTAATGGAGAATATTAGGAAAAAGTGATTTTTATGTGGCTAAAAAAACTTTTTATTGAATTTTCATGCAGACAAATGTTTGGAATTTTATATTTAAGTTCAATAAAATTTATATTAATAACCATTTTAGATAAATAAAAAATATGAGTATATGTTTACGAATATACTTGTAATGAAAGTTTAATTTTTATCTCACAGGTTGGGGAAAACATTCATTTTCGAATCCAAATTTGGTCACTTAAAAGATAATGTGATTTAAAAAAATGTACTAGTCAAATTGGTGATCTAAATGAAATATTTTTGAGATGAAAAAAATGATTTTTATTACCCCAAAAATAGTTTGATAAAGCATTAAAATGTTTGTGAGTTAGAATGAATTTTTTTATTGGGTACTTTTATTTTATTTTTTAATTTTTATAATAATACACAAAAAAGAAAATAATAACATGGGAGAATAGAGAATTAGATTAAAAAATAAATAGAGATTGAAATAGTCAAAGGGGTGCTTCCTATTATGGATTCAATAGTTTTCTTTCCCCATTCAGTGGAAAAATTTGAAAAAGTTACCCATTTGATAATATTATATCTCACCTTTAGCAAAAATATATACTCACTATTCATTTAGTAAAAAATAATATGAAGTGAAATATTTAAAAAAGTAAATGAAAACATGGGTTTCATCCTAATAAGAATTGTATTTATTATATTTATAGCTAGGTAGTTTTATTTTACTACCAATATGCTATCATTGGATGTGGATTCCTTAGTTTAAACCACTATATTTTTTCATATCTAGTACTATTATACAAATTTTTTCCTTTTGGAGGTCCCATTATTCATTGAAGAATTTTTCTCCATCATTGTAGATGAAATTTTAATTTAATAGGTATGGAAAAATAATTTCAAGATCCTCTCTTTGGTCCTCAACCTTATAAGAGTTCAATTCTACTAAGTATTTATAATATATGCTAAGAAGTGGATTTTCTTCTAGTTCATCTTGAGTAATAGATTCTTTTTAAATGTTCTATTTGGCACCAACATCCTTTTGATCTTTAATTCTCTACATAATAATCTCCCCTATCTTCTCATAAAAATACCCCAAAATTAGTGTGGTATCTCCTTCATCATCATAATATAAAGATATCATCAATTTTTGTGTGTGTCTACAATGTTAAAAAAGTGTGTTTGATTTTAATTCATTCTCAGAATAGTTAAATAAAACTGAATCAAAAGTAAAATCCACTCCCTTTAAGGTTTTTGTTTGTAAGTTGGGTTACTCATGGAGTGTCAATAGAAATCCACATGGGATATTGGGAAATGGATTGTAATTTTCCATTGATTCAAAAATATACAATACAAAATATTCAGTAATTTTTAGGAAATTCAATGGTTTAGGTGGTTTTTCTATTACATTTTCATTAAATTTGGGAAAGTATTCGAATAATTCAATGAGTTCCTTTGATAATTCATTAAGATAATATTTTTTTATCCCTCTTAAGGTCCTCAATGAGTTCCTTGAAAAATTTATCCGAATAAGTTTCTATGAATGCCTCTCACTTTTTAGGTAATTGGTTTGTCTGTTACATCAAAATCCGTGAGGGCATCAATAATAGAATCCATTATATATATATTTGTTATTTTTAGTATTTTTTTTTCAAAATAAAAAAATAATCCTTTATATCACCATATTGGGAAATGGTTTTAATATGATGTAAAGATGATTATCGCATATAGAATATCAAATAATTAATGTTATGTTATAATGTATATAGTGACACTCAAGTAGAATCCCCAATGATGATACTAATATTTTGTAACCAATTGATGTTATCTTCCTATGACATTGGGGGGAGGGGGTGTTTTCCTATAGCTTTAGTGATCTAAGGAGAAGTGATATAATATTTTAATCATGGTGAAAATGTGAATAATTTGAATGAGATGATGTGTACTATAAAAAAATAAACATGTATTTTGAATAATTAGATGATAAATAAGTGAATGGGGTTTAAATTTGACTTCCCTTTTTTGTAATTATTTCACAATCCTTTTGAAATTAATATATTTTCCATGTTAATTTATTCAATAAGAGTATTAACATTATATTTTCCATTTTCATCCTTGATCATGTTTTATGTTTATCAAAATAATCCCAATAATTTACTTAGTCCAATCTTATTTTTGTGTTTGGAAGTCATAATGATTATTTTTTTTAATAATGTAAGAAATACCTAATCAGGTATACAAATTACCAAGAATAATATAAAGACCAATACTTATTACCTATGTGTTTAGTAATCACTAAATAAAATATAATTAATTCTAAACCAAGTAATCCATATGATTCAAAATTAGTTGGTGGTAGAAAGTATTTATTAATTGAGTAAATAGTTAAAATCAACTAATAAGCATAAACACAACTAGTTCCATATTTAATTATAAAATCTAGAAATGGAAACCATTTAACAAAGAATACAAATTTATGAATTTAGATGAAAAATAGAAACAAGAATTATTGTTTGGGTCACCTTACCTTAACCTAAACACTTAATGTAAAAAACCCTCCATTAATGAATAAATAATGGGTATTTGAGTGGTAGAAAAAAATAATGGGATAAAAATAGATCTAGAAATAAATGAAAGAAAATTCTTAAAGTGCAGTAGTAGAGGTCCTCTACTCATTTGATCGATTGACGCCAATCCATTTCTTTTTTATTATAACCATTTTATTTATAAAGGGAGGAATAACATGTTTTTATATAATATTAATCTATGATATATTCATTTATCTTAGTAAATGTTTAAAATTTTCTTTATTTTAAATATCTATAGACATATAAAGTGTTTCAAAATTTTTGTGTGGACTAATTATACAGTGTAGGAAGAGAA
The DNA here is from genome assembly GCA_963277665.1 of Viscum album. Taxonomy (NCBI): domain Eukaryota; kingdom Viridiplantae; phylum Streptophyta; class Magnoliopsida; order Santalales; family Viscaceae; genus Viscum; species Viscum album. The sequence goes on from OY728120.1 coordinate 1,845,685,244, forward strand.
ATCACGGTTTAACCTTTTTATTTTTTTATGGTTATGCATGTTAATGAAGTGCATATATTTACTATAATATCCCTTGATGCACACCCAATTAGATAATTTACCATATACCTACACACTTTTTGATAGCACAATCTGTGCTACTATTTCATAATCTAAAACTATTCTTTATTATGGTATCTCACATCTATCGTGAGTGATAAAATATGGTACTAACATTAACTATATACTGTGAGTTCTCCACTATATGGTAGTTTAACATACACCATCACCATTCTGCATGGTAGCATACCCATGGTAGATTGTGAACCTAATGTGGATCCATCTACCATTATACGCATGCTCTTTGAACCAGCCTTCATTAGGCACTATGCCACATGGGTGAAGTCTAGAAATGTAGTGGTGTATAAAATATCAGTGATTCATCTACTCATATTCATAAAAACCTATCCAATGCAGGCCCATGGTGTAATATTTTCTTTAATGCTAAAAAACTACTTAGTCTTGGAGACCTATGGCATAATTCTAGTACAATAGTGCATGGTTGAGCCATGCCCCCTCACTAAGGAGATACAAAATTTACAATGGATATATAAATATCTATTCAATGAATGGATTTTTTATATTTTAAATGGGAATCAACAAGGTTTCCAAAGGTTCTAGAAGGGATGCATGGTGGTCTTATGATTTGTAAAGGTGATTTGGATCATGCCTGAACTCCCTCAATAGTGGAAATGTAATTTTACAGTTATGTTGACAGTGGTATAATAATTTCCATCTCATAGAAATGGTATCAAATTATTTATAATAATTAGAGAGAAGAGGCTAAGTATAGTAATGTCATTTTTGTTAGTTGTGAACAATAGGTACATAGGTCTTATTACATATTGAATGTTTAGCTAAATGTGGGAATTGTATAAAATAAAAACCACAAACCCCTTTCGTTATGATATGGATGTATTAGATCAATTCCTACCAAAACCACTCACACATGTACATGGGCCCATTTTTGCATTCACAATTTGATATTTGGATTGGTCCAATCATAGAATGAACTCCCCCACACACGACACTATGTCATCCTGCCACTCGATTAGGCCCTCATAGTGGGTTGGATTGGCTATTATATCCTTCTAGGATATCTAGGTTTCTAGCTATCCTACTGGATGTGGGAAAACATGGTATGGCACCTTTTTTACACCTAAAAATATTAAAATACATTGAAAAATTCCACAAAAATATCATATAAAATTAAACATTATAAAACAAGCTTTTTATTAATCTTATTCCAAATTAATTATCCAATTAAAATTTTCAAAATTATAAATAAAAAACTAATTTAATATCAAGATTCAACAAATACCATAAAAACCAGTTGAAATTGTTTAAGCCTATTCATGATTAAATGAGTGCATCAAATACTCGTACAACTGAACACTTAGTATACTACAACATGGAATCACAAAATTTAATTAATGATACACTATGCTGTCAATATTTAAATCTTAATGTAATACAATAAAATAATTACCATTGTTAAACCAAATATTGAAATTCCATAAAAAACAAAAATTTTATATTCTCATATTTCAAATAAATATTAAATATAAGAATAATATTCTTTCCCATTTGAAAAATGGTGGGATTTCTCCTTTACTTCATCCAATATTCTCAATTCATTATCCCCAAACATGAAAATTAAAGATAAACCTAAATTTTTAATCATTTAACTCATCAATTATCAAAGAAATTCAAGTAGGGTTATGATCTTTTCATGAGAACATGATATTTTTCAATCACCTTGAAAAGTAAATACTTTTTCTACTTTGTGAAGAAAATAAGAACATGAAATCATGAGGAATTTAAGTCAAGTATCTTAAGAATTTGAGGCATAAGGATAATGGTTTTTGATGTAAAAAAATTATTATGGCTCAAATAGGAGGTTTCTCTCTTAATTATAAATAATTATATTTAAATTAAATTGTAATGAAAATTCCACCTTTAAATTGAAAAATATCAGTTTATAATCTCAATATAATGGTCCCAATTATATCACAATGAATGAATTTATCCTTCTTAATATTTATTTCCTTTTCTTAAAATACCTTTACAAATTTTTCTTCAAAAATCATTCTTTGAATAATCCTCACTTACACCACCTAAACACATATGATAAAAATCATTGGTCCAGTAATAGTTATTTTTTATTCTTCCAAATAAAAAAACATTCTATATATATTTATAACTTTAATTTTTTTAAAGTATGTGAAATAATAAAACTATAATTTAAAAATAAAAAACCTTTATCAATACCCAAAGTCAAACCCAACACTTTTTCCTTACATTGTAGTTTATCTATTTTACTATGAATTACATTTTCCCCAATCTTTAAATTAAAATATTAAGAAATTATGAAGAATAGGATAGAAATGTATATAAATGCCTTGGAATACATCTCATTACAAAAATGTTCATTCATGGTATCAATGGGATAGTAAATTATTAATGTAAAATGTGGTATTCAAGTATAGGGTTTTATCAATAAAAACTACACTATCATATTATATGTCATTTTTCAAAGTCATTTAATTAACATGTTCCAATGAATGATCTAGTTTTTTGCATGACCAGAAATAACTCAAGAAATATTCTCAAAATATAATAGAAAGTATTTGGTCTATAATTCCCCTCGATACATGGAAAATATGATTTTTGATAATCACACATAACATGAATAAATATAACAAATAATCTACATGAATTTTATAAATTGAAAGTATGAATAATGTTTGGGAAATTTCATTTACATGAATCAATAGATTCCCTAAAATCATGATCCATCAATTAAACATTAACGCTTCACTTTAATTATTAAATTTTACAAATTAATCATTCAATATCATTATTATTTTAATATAAAACATGTAATCACCTGGTGACTAAGAATCTCATGTCTCTGAGTTTGTCTAAGTATAGGAAAAATTTTATTCATGGGGTTATAATTTCCAGTTTAACATTATTTTTGAAATTTTTAGAATAAAAACTGATTTATAGAAAAAATACAGGGACTCAAAATATTGAAAATTAAAGAATTAACTCCCTTATCCTCACGAGTATTTTTCTTCACTACCTTTTCATTGTTAGGGGATTATAGATGAATTTCTTCCATTATGGTACCATAGAAACAACACAACTCATGCTAGTGTAAGAACCATTTCTTTTAAGAACAAAGGGGTAGAGGGAATATGTGAATTTATCATAAACTAACAAATTATAATAAAATAATAAATCATAGGTTGTCTATTGTAAGTTATTTGGGTTTTTTTCATTTCCTTGACCTAACCTCATGAGAATAAATTAGTATCTGGGATGGAGATGGTTGACTTCCCCCACCGATTCTTGAAGTTGGCTCCCAAGAAACTTTATTTAGAATTTACCCATTGATTGTAAATGTGTCTCCTTATTTTATTTTATTGACATTAATTGAAAAAAGGGACTGAAATGAGTAATAATAAAAGTTTCTTCCTACCTATAAAAAATTTCACCCATCATTAACTGCAATATGGAATTGTAAAGTAGAAGTTGATATCATAGATTAAAGGACTTTTAGAGAATCAATTTTTATGTTTCACTCAATTTCTATCTCTCTAAATTTTATAATTATTAAAATACTCTATTTAGATTTATTACACCTCTTGTAACATAATGTTTCTCTTTTTTCTAGTAATCACCTAATATAAATTGATAATTTTGATAGCTTAATATTGTTGGTTCTCCAAATCCACTAGTAGAGGAAATTTTTTCACACAAATAAATTGGAAGGGTCTCAGACATATGGGTGTCTTGTATTCTATCTAGTATTCCCATAATATTTCCTCAAGCCTTTTTCTATAATATTTTTATTCAGGTTTATCAATTTTATCCAAGACAACTTTAATACCCTAGTTTGGAACTTCATCCTGGCCATTTTTTTAGGATGGTAGGGTGTAGATATCTTGTGATGCACCCATTATTTATTAATAATTTACTCTATTATTCTATTTCATGAATGATTCCCTTGGTAAATAATAATGGATCTTTTCATTAAAATCTACAAAATATGTTTGAGCTAAAAAAATTTCACACAACATTGGAATCATCAGTCTTGATTGCCTTAGATACCACCCATTTCAGGACCCAATCAATAAGACGTAGAAGGTAAGAATTATTTAATGACTTGGGAAATGGTCCCATGAAATTAACTCCCATAACATTAAATATGTCAAAAAAAATGATGTGGTTTTGAGGCATCAATTTCCTTCTTGAAATATTCCTAGAGGATTGAAAATTTTCAAACTTCTAATAATATTAATAAGTATCTTTAAACAAGGTTGTCGAATAAATTCTAGATTACAAAAATGTTATTTCCATTATTTTAGGTCTAAAGTGGCCTAAACAATAATGTGTATGAAAAATTATCAAATATATATTATATTTAAATTCTATATAAGTACATTTTTATGAATTTATCATTACAGAGTTTCTAAAATATGGATCCTACCAAATATAAATTTTAGATTATGATTTGTGTTTTTTATTTTTTATGAGAGTTAAAGTGAGATGGTACATGATATTTAGACAAATAATTTACTATGTAATCATATCATGGAACTTTACCTTCAACGGTGAAATGTTTTTCTACTAGTATTTGGTCATTAATTGGGTTTAATTATATATATACTTTCAATAGTGTTGGGAAGTCTGTAAATGTGGTCCAACACCTGAGTTTCAACACCCCCTTTGTCTATGATATCTAGTTTTAAATCTTATAATAGTATTATCTATATTTCCAACATTTTCATGGAATCACCCTTAATCATTATGAACTTATGTGATGCATGACCATAAAATAAAACCACTTTAGTTCAATGTAATTAATATATGAATTTATCCAATTCAAATAAAACAATAAGGAAGTAGTTTTTGGTATTTTTGTAATTAATATAAGTGAAACCCATGGTTCATGATAACTATGTTTTGAATTGTGGTATAACTTCAATCCATCTGGATTACTCTTCTACAGAAACTTGGCTCTATTCATTGAAAATGGGTGTTCCAAATTTGGTGGTTGTATAATTAGTTGGGTAATTAGTGTTTTTAATCATATCATCAAATGAATTCATATTATAATTACAAAAATTAAATTTAGATTCTTTTAAAATAAATTTGGAAAGTATAAGGTCAATCATACTGAAATAATAGATGAATCTTATATAAAATCACACATGTCCCAATAATGACCTAATATGTTTTACAAAAGTGGGATATGGTGAAGAATATTTTACTTCAAACTTTGACTTATCCTCTTAAATTCCGTTCATGGAAATTATGTTCCCTAACACTTTTTCTTTCATGACCATGAAGTTAAAATATTCAATGTTTAAAATAATATTTTTATCATTTAATGTTTTTAATTTTTTTAGATTTCCTAACTATTAAAAAAATATTAACCAGAAATACTATATTTGTCAAGGAATACCTCCTGAAATTACTCATCTTGATCTAGTAATATACTTACCACACATATTTGAAATGTACCCGGGGCATCGAATTATCCAAACTCCATCCTATTATAGGAAATGGTTCATAAAGGACAAGTTAAAGTCATCTTATCCTTCTATTTTGGAGAAATTTGTACCCAAAAAAGTCTTTAAAATATATTTAAATAGAAATAATGTGTTTTATCTTCAAACCTTACTAACATTTTATCGATGATGGTATCGTAAAGTGATATTTTTTGGAAAATTGTTTCAGATTTCTATAATCTATAAACACTCTCCAACCATTTTTTACTCTCATGAGAATCATTTTATCTTGTTTATTCTTTACAATGGTCAGCCCATTTTTATTTGAGACAATATGGATTAGGCTGAACAACAATGAATCAGAGATTGGGTAAATGATTTTTTATTCTAGAAACTTCTCTATTTCTTTTTTCCACCTTCATTATGGTTGAATTTATCCTCATTTGGGGCTTCTTAACTTTTATTTAATCCCCCTATAACCATATTTAAAGTGAGAATATATTTCGATTAATTCCAAGGTTGTCTTCTAGTATCTACCATATGACTTGGATGTTTCTTTTCAAAGGGTCAACTAAAGTTTTCTCTTTGAATCTAGATATTATGTTATCTATTATTACTAGAAATTTTTCTCCCCCAATAATATAAAAAATATTTCAAATCACATTGGAGAGATTTTAATTCTAGATTTGGGTGTTGTTCTAGGTATGAGATTGAATTAAAATTCCCAAATTCAAGAGATTAATTTTCTTATGTAAATTGAATCATGTTAGTCTCATACAATAAACTATCAATGAATCCATAGCATTTTCATTCTAAAAATTTGAAAATAAAATTTCCATAATTTTGAGTATTAAGATTTTCTTAAGTGTTTTTAATAAAAAAATTGATCTACTATGTTTGATAATTTTTAGAGAATACCCAAATCATAAATAGGATCAATTCCTTCTTCACAAGTTATTGAAAAGAGATAATGACTACTTAAAATTTACTTCTTGGATTCAAGTATTTTGAAATGCAAATTTCTGCGCCAATATATAAGGTAATCATTAGTTCATAAATATTAATGATCATGTTGTCCATATTTAGAAAAAAATTTAAAAATAATGTGTGAATGGATGGGTTATATATCTTATTACTTGGTGAGAACAAAAAAGTTTTCGGAAAAAATCATCCCTTCAACTCCAACTATCACATATTCCATGAATCAAACTAGAAAAATAGTAGATCTACTTTCTAGTTGGTTAAAATATCTTTTTGAATTCAATTCATCCATTTATAATATAAAAAACATAGAATGAGACATTCCATTTATGAGGGCACCAAGATCACACAAATCATCAAAAGATTCTAAATAACCAATAGTGCAGAGAATAGAAAATATCCCCATATCGGGAAATTTTTTAGGCAATGGGGGTGAGATCATGGATGATACACTACTCACTAGGATGATGTTATCATTCCCATAAATCTTCATTTTTTTATAAATATCCTTGATAAATTTAACATATTTTGTAATTTTTCATATGAATTATAAGAGAGGTATGTTAATTTCATCCTTTTGCAATATATTTCTCTTTGATGTCACTATTCATCTATCTTATTTGATTCAATAATCATAGAAGTTAGTGGTATTGGAACATTATTTTCTTCCCTTCTATAAATTTTTAAATGTTTTTGGGTCTCTCTTTTATAAATTCATTCCAAAATTATTCTTCTATATTTTTTCATTCTTTTTTTTATTGAGTGAGCTAGAATTCCAGAGTATATCCAAAATTATCAGACATACCACATTCCATTTTTGCTTAAAATTATTTTATTATAGGTGGATTTATCTCTTCAAAAATAAAAATAGTTACATTACTCAAACTATACATAAAGTTTGAGATTGTGGGAGTTGGTATCTTTCTATAGTTTTTGAAAAACCTCTCTATGAGACTCTCAATTTTATTCGACAAATACTGTATAATATTTTTCAACTCTTCAATATTCATTCCATTTTTTTCTGTTGGTAGTGAACTAGAAGTGGGTTATACAAATGATTTGTTTGAAAAGGAAGTGGTTGATAAGATTATTGTTGCTATGGTTTCTTTAAAAATTGTTGGAAAGAGGGTGGATTTTGGAATTCCTACCATAAAGTGGGATGATTTTGGTATTGGTTGGAAAATAGAGGTCTAGCTTGGTTTCTTTGTCCTCCAAACCCCTATTGAGATTTAAATTCTCTATATGTTTGAATTTATTGACTTTATATTGTCCAGAATGTGAATACACTGTTCTCCATCCCTTATATCACAGAACATTGATCAATAAAATGATAGGGATATGAACACACACCACATACCTGAGGTAAGGTAGTTTATTCATTAACTTCATTCATAATCAACTCTGTCACTATAATTATCAATTATTAATGATTAATTTCAAGTAAAGGTGATGATTCAAAAGTTATTACCTCATGAATACCTCTTATGCAGGTACCTATTGTTCTGAACTATTGGGAATTCAATGATATTTTCTTAATTAGTATTCTAAATTCTTTATGTGATTTTTCTATAAAATCCCCTAATGATGGAACGTACTAGTGGTTTATTTAATTTTTTATTAATAATTTGTAGAATAAGACTTGAAAGTGGTTCTCTTTCACCACATTATGAGGGTATCTTTCAAAATGCTTCTTAAATCATTCCAAGTACTCACGTTGGGTATCACCAGTTGCTTGTTGGATAGTGTATATTTCCTTCCTTATTAATATACTCTAGGAGGTTAAGAAGAATATTTGTATGAATATTATTTAGAGATCATCACAATCATGGATCTATCTAGGTTAGAGACAATACAACCACTCTTTCGAAGCTCCCTTAAGTGAAATATAGAATTAACTCTACATGACATTCTCCTCAACTACTCCTCTTAGCTTGAATCTTGACAATATAAATCCAAATTATTGAATGTGTCAGTTAGGATCTTCCACTTATTGGATATGGAATTTATGTATCATAGGAATCATATTTCAGGTAATTGAAAATCATTTTGATAATAAGGAATAACTAATTGTTTTTTTTGGTTTAAAATAATGGGGCACAAAGGACACTTAGATTTTTTATGGGTTTATTACCATTATTACGGGCTCAGAGTGAACACTTAAATGCTCATTGGAGTCATCAAGATTTATTTTTTCAAATTTAATCTCTAGATTAATATTACAAAGCCTAATTAGAAAATTTCTCTATGTCTTAGGATCAAAAGTAATTTTTTTCTCTTTAAAGGTAATACTCATGAAATTTGGGTTAAAATTACCTAGTCTATTAAAAAGCGCAATGTTTTGATGCACACCTATCATAGGTTATGGAAAAATATATTTAAATTGTTTAAAGGATGTAGTATTTATAGTAACCAAATTCATATATAAAGATTTTTTCTATAATCATATTTTCATTTTGTTAAATTAAATAATTTGAACAATATTACTAGAACTATTAAACAAAGAAACAAAGATCTTGAAGAATCAAATAAGAGATAAGGGATGGGTGTTTAGGTTTAGATTCCCTTTTTATAATGCTATCTTAGTATTTTTAAAATTAATATATTATTTTTCATAATTTATTTAAAAAAAGTATTAACAATTATTTTTCCTTTTTTGACCCTTAATCAAGTTTGATGTTTATGAAAATATTCACCACAATTTCATTATGTGGACTATTGTTATTCCTATTTGTGGAAGCCATAACGATTCTCCTTTAAATAAACTAGGAAATACCTAATCAGGTAAAAAATTCCTAATCATCCTTGGATGAACACATTTTCTTTCTACAGTGTTTAGTAATCACTAAACACTCTCTACTTAATTATAAACCAATTAATTGACATAATTAAAAATTAGTTGGAGTGAGAAAATAATTCATAATAAAGGAAATAGTTAAAATTAATAAATAATCATAAACACAATCACAATTATTTTTAATCCTAAAATTATGGATCAAAAACAATTTATCAAAGAAAATAGATTTATGAATTAAAAAAAACTAGACTCAAGAAGTAAAATTTGGTTTAACGCCCCTTCAACCACCAACATATGGTTTCTACCCACCATTAAAGATTAAATTATGGTTGCATGATGGGTATAAAACATAGAGTAATAAAAAAATAAAGAAGAAAATATTAGAAAAATCTAGAAGTGTAGTGGTAGTGGTCCTCTACTCCTTTTATCATATAACCCCTGATCATTTTCTTTAGAAGAGATACCATTTTATTTTTAGAGGGATAAGTACACTATATTTATATCATTTGAATATTGAATATCTTTATTTAACTCATTCAATGATTGAATGTGCTTTTATTTTAAATATAATTAGATATATCAAGTGTTTTTAAATTTGAGAGTGGACCAATTCTATATAATGGGAAGATAAATTTTGGTATATATTTTTTTATTAATGGTCTGGAATGGGCATGTAGTGAATCTAATATTGATATATTCCATGGTATCACACCCAGTTATAGCATTCAACATATACTTTTTCACTTTGTGGTAGCATAACCTGTGCTACCATTTCATCATCTATCATCGGTCTTCCCTATGGTAGCTCACTCTATCATAAGTAATACAAAATTGTACTACTGTTCAGTATCTACCATGAGTGATATAGCATGTTAGGTTTTCATTTACCATTTCAATTATCCATAGTAGCACACCCATTGAAGATTGTGAAAATACCATGGAACCATCTACCATTTTGCACATGTACTTTGAATCGGCCTCTCTTGACCACTATACCATAAGGGAGAATCCTTCAGTGTATTATTGTGTGAAATATTTGTGGTGGAAATTTTCATTATCAGAAAAACATTTCCAATGTATTCTCATTTCATAGGATTCTATTTAACGGTGAGTGGCTCTATGATCTTGGTGTACCCATGGACCTGTGCAAGTACAATGTCATAAGGATGGACCATGCCACCTCACCAAAATGATCCCAACTTTATGGTGGATAAATCAAGATATATTATATCCGTGGATTCATTATATTTGAAATGGACATTAGAAATGTTTCCACAGGGTCCAAAAAGGATCTATGGAGGTCCAAACCATTTTTAAGGAGATTTGGGTCGAGCCCATTCTCCCCATGTGGCAGCAATGTCATTACTTAGTGATGTAAATAATGGTTTAGTGATTTCCATTAGGTAATTAAAATATCAAAGTGTTTTTGAGCATGAGGGAGCGATGTATGAGAAGAGTGATAGTATTTTTTAGTTGTGAAAAGTAAGTGTAGAGGACTTTTCCCACATGAAAAGTTCATATAGTTATTGATCATGTATAAAACACAACCTATGATAGCCTTATGTTACACTATGACATTAGGGGATCGATTCCCACACACACCACTCAAACATGTACGTGGGCCCGTTGCGACATTCATGGGCCCACATTGGTGTTGTCCCAATCAATGCATGGAATCCTCCCTATGCATCCAAATCTCTTATTACCGCATAGGTATGCCCTTCTGGTTGGGTAGCTCAACTGGTTGGTCCTTTAGGGTTGGAAAGGTGGTTGGATGGACTAATTTTCTAGGGATTATTTTGAATTGACTATTTTTTAAACCTAAAAATATTAAAACACTTAGAAAAAGTTTAAAAAAGTTCTCAAGTAAAATAAAACATTATAATACCACATTTTATTCATCTTATAACAAATTAATTATTTAATTAAAAAATCTAAAATTGAAAATAAAAAATTAATTTAATAGGAATATTCTTCAAAAATCTTAAAAAATCATTATTAATTGTTTGTAAATTTTCATGATAAAATTAGGGCATCGAGACTTCAAATCCATAAAACATCTTAATAGTCTTTAATCTATCATCTCGACCCAAGAATAAAAGAGTAAGTGAATTATTTTATTACATTTTCATGATTAAATGGAACAAAATACTTAAGGACATTTCTTCGTAGTATTTTTGAAGAACTGGTTTCATAAATGGTTCATTTATTAAAATGGTAAAACATAAAACATAATAAATAAAAAACAATTATCATCCTTGAATATATTCAATTTTTTATCGTCATAACATTGGGAAAATTGAATAAGTTATTGGGTGATCTCAAATGCTCAGTAAGAGAATGTAATATGGAATCAATAATGAATTTAAGAGAAAAAATAAACATAGAAAGGTAAATAACTGATAACACATGCCATTAAAATAATTTGATAAGGAATAATCAATATAGAAAGGAAAATAAATAAATCACATGATTGTTAATCATTTAACTAAGAATGAAATACAAGAATAAATATTTTGATGAAAAGTATAATATATAAATAATAAATGAAATGAAGGAAATTCTTAATTATTGGACCTCATTTATTAGGCACATGAACCACTACCATCAAGACCTTTCACAAGATGGTTTAAGTCTATGGTTAGAAACCCATCTATTCTTCTTATAAAAAACTCAAAGGATATATCACCAACTGATTATGTCTTATGAGACTACTAATGCATCAAGGGGACTTCATTAATTAGTCCCAAAACCATGTCTTACATGTCCAAAACATTCCTCATATGTTAAATAATTGTTTTAAAAAGATATTTTTAAATCAATGTGTCCAATTTCAATTTAAAATAATTGAATTATAGTCTCTATAAAAGTAAATAATTATCAAATGAAACATTTAAAACAATGAATATAAAGATATTCATTATATGATATATTAAAAGGTGTAGTAGATACTCTACAAAAGATAAGTAACTAGTGAACATGACATTTATCTAAAATATGTAAAAAGTGAGATGAAAATCCACCCCCACATTGTAATCATTTATTTAAAAGTTCATACAATTATAAATGGAAACAATTTCTTTAAAAATATCCTTGTAAACCTATATAGGATGATTTGAAAAATTGGGACATCATGATGGAAGGAAATTCTATTCATGTCATATGAGTAAAAAACATTGCTTTTAATTTCAAAAGAAATTTCCCAAAGTGTATTGTTTTAAAAAGGCATGAATATTCATTTTAAAAATTTTTGTAAAAAGTCAGAAAGGGGTAAAAATGACTTTAAAAAATCATTAGAGAATAATATTTCTTTATTATTTTTTTTGTAAAACAATTTCATGGAAGATAAGTATTCCTTAGTGGAGACATAATAAAAAATAATCACCAGTAATGATGAGATTTCAAAATAACCCCTTACCACTTTATGATCAGAATAATTGTATGCCCCTAAAAGAAAGAAAATTATTTGAATATGATATACCATAATATTTAAAATAATAAGCATAAAATAAATTCATTAGTTATGTATACACCACAAACAATTTGTGTATAATTCATATTATCCATATAAATAAAATTGAGACAAAGATCCCTAACCTCCCACTTTGTTTTCAGTTGTATGTGATTTAACCTCCTCTTATTTGGGTAACTACTTTTGGTTTGAAAAATGACTTCTTTAGTTGGTTTTTTTCCTAAAGGAAGTGTTATAGTATAAGGGGAGGGAATTTTAATGATTATGTTGTTAGGGATTGGTCGATTTAGAAGGCTCAAAGTGGTGTGATGAATTGAGGGAGGAGGTGACCTTTTATAATTTAGGTGAGAGGAACTTTTGGAAGCCCTCAAAATATTAAATTAATATAAATTAATTTTGTATTAAAATGGATCCAAATAGAGTTATTTATATGATGAGATGATTATGGGTTTAAATAATCACAAATAATAATTTTTAGACAGCTTTAGTTCACATTATTACACTAATCTTTTGGTATTAACCCTTAGTTAAACACTTAAACTCCTACCATGACAACTTGGATTTTTTACTCTTTAGGGGTTAATATAGATACTATAAAATACCAAACGAACCATAACTGAGTCATGGATGAAATTTTAAACTTCATCCCAATCAGTTGGCCTAATTTTATATTTTTATGAATTTTATATCTTTTAATAAAATATTATTTATTTTACAATATCATTTTGTTCAATTTTGACACTATTCATTTCCTAAAATTTTAAAAAATATCAGCACATAAGATAACTTTGAAAAAACCCCTTAATAAATCCATAATATGAATATTTCAACTTTGAAATTAATGTGTGTCATTAATTATATCAAATTATATTTATTTTAATATTTTAATAACATTTATCTAATATTTCGATTAATTAAACAATTTCTACATCATCATTGTGAAAGCCTTTAATTTAATTATATATTCCTTAAAAAATAAAAATAAATTTTCACAATGAAATTAAATATTTTTTATTCCCAATGAATATTTATTTGTTAATATATATTATTAATAACCACATATAAAACATGTAATAGTTTTTTAAAAATATGAGTTTGACATATTGGACTTACCTTAGAATAAAATACTGAAAAATCCAAAAAGTCATCAAGGTGGTTCCAGGAGGCCAAAAAGTCAGACCAAGGGTTATTTGGTCAACATGAACTTAACCAAAAAATTAGGCCATGTTTTAGGGTAGTTTTATAATAGTTATAATTTTATTTTTCCCATTAATTACATGATTTTCCCTTGACTGTGGCTATTAAATAAAATAGTAATGTTACTATTTATATTTTGTCCAAAAATAAAAGGTACCTAATTAACAAATTTTTACCATTTGATTCTAAATATGGGATAAATTTTTCAAAATTCAAATGGTATAATTGGTTAAAATTATTTTAAAATTTATTCTGTGGATAAAATAAGAGTATGAGTTTTTAAAGTGAAGACATTCAAAATATATAAATGTTTTTATATCCAATTCAATGTGAAATTAAATAAAATGTCATTGATTATATTAAATAATAAAAAATTGATCTAATTATACTTTAAAACCATTTTAAAATATAATTTAACACAATAAATTATTTACACGAAAAAGCTATTTTCAATTAAAACACATTATTTTGTGCCTATTTATCTAAACATAATACTTATAAAAAATATATTAAAAAAAGTAAATTTTATATCATTATTTAAAATAATAAATAATTTTTTTTAAATTAAATATATAATAGTGTGATGTTTTTGGTTTAAAATATGTTCTCCATTAGAAGGTGACAAAACATCTTTTAGAAAAATATTGGTTTTTACGTGTAAAATTGTGTTTTCTCTTATCTCATTCCTATTAAATATATTGTATGAATGAAAAAAATAATTTATTTAATAAATTATATATATATTATATTAATATATTTTACTAATTGTATTTTATTTAATTTATTATGGTAAAAAAATTTGTGAGAATACAAATTGTTCTTTATAAAATAATTTCTTATATATTCAACTAGTTCCAATATTCATTTATAAAAATTTGTAACTAATAAATTCAAAAATATATTTTCATAAGTTTGTTAATAATATTCATAACCTCCAACATAATGGTTTGGTTATATCTTATTATATTAAATAATAATATTTTAATAATATATTATTGTTCTGTAAAACTCATCCTTGTATTTAATGTAAGACAAATAATTATTTTTTATAAAATAATATTATCATGGTGTTTTCTATAAATCAAGATAGAAAAAAAATTAAATTTATTCAAAAATGAATATTTTGTAACATCTGGGGGAGTTAAATTATCTTTACCTTAACTAAATTGTGTCCTCAAAATTGAAAATTGATCTCGGTATTTTAGGGTTTGACATTTGAAAATAAACAATTGTTAGAAAACCCACATCGTAAATAGGGTAAATGACACATCTTTTTAATAATATGGAAAGGAAAATGTGAATTTCACCACAAAACTAGGCCTTAGAAAGGGATAAAATCAGTGAAAACTTGATATGGAAGAGAAATGTAACTATCAATTTATGATGGAGAATGATATAGAACATAGTTATCAAAAATTATATCATTATAATAACATAGATCTGTGATGGGTTAAAGTGGTCATTGATTTATTAGAAAGAAAATTAATTTTTTTTAAATAATTATCCTATAGTTAAGAAATTAATTTACTTCCTAGAATAAGAAAATATGAAAACATACTTTTTGACAAGTACTATTTCATCCTTATTAATTTCATCCAAAACTCATATTTTTATCCAAAAAATGAGTATTTAAAGTGCTATTTTAATTATTTAAGGATTAGAATAAATTTATATGGATCTCAAATCTAAAAACATGTAACTATATATTCCTCATATCTTTATATATTAAACCAAACCAAAATGGTTAGAATACTATAATATAATTCCCTAAAAATAATAAAGCAATATATAATGTGAAAAAAATTTGATCTAAAAAATTAAACAGTAAAAGCCAAATTTCTACATATATCATTAAGAAAATAACTATATTTCCTTAAAAAATATTCTAGACTAAGATTTAAACCCAAAAATAATAATTATTTTATCATATATACTCCCAAATAACAATAATCACTCTTAATTTCTTATATAAAAAATTTAATTTCCAAAATCACCTAATCTCCAAGATATGCTATCCCTTTCCATAAATTACCTTAATCACTATATGTCAACAATAAATTCATAAATTATTTCTAAATATAATTCAAAATTTATTTTTAAAATAAAAACCTATATTATTCTATTTACCTTGATCATACAGGGTTCCCAAAATAGTTAATGTCCTCCGAAAATAATATTGATCAATTAATCACCAAATCATTTTACAATCTCATGGTAAAATATTTTATAAAATATTTCACTATAATAAAAATAAACTTTATCCATTATATAGTTTAACTAAAAAAATTATTGCTAACTGGGACTTCATGTTGGCTAGTTGTTGGCATTTCACACTTGTCATCCTTTAATTTTGGGTTCAAACCCGACAACCTTTCCCGACATGATGGGTTGTAACCCAATGTGAAGGATTTCCATTTTTCTAAAACTATAATAATATTATCCAAAAGTGTGATAATAATCCTAAAAAATAACCAAAAATATATTTAACATTAAATAAAATTTTTAACCACATGGGTTATCTCAAATGTATTATTTTGTATTACCAAAAATATAAATACCCATAATTACATTAAATTTATTGATTATATAAACCCTAAGAGTTATCCTTACCTTTAAACATATTTCTATAAAATGAAAAATAATTATTCCTTAAATAACTTTTTTCACTATACTAAAACAATGGGCTGTGTTTTTTAAAGTATGTCATATTAAATATAGTTCATAGGGTTGCTACTAAACTTTATATGATACAAATTGTAACTTTTAAATCCTAGAAGCCTGGAGCCAATGAATTATTTTATTTCATTGGAATGATTATAAGGAATCAAATCCCAAAGTAACAATCTGTTTAGTAGTATTGAAGAACTCGGTACATAAATGGTTTCCTCTTTACTTTGTAAAAACATTAAACATAACCAAGAAAAAATAATTATCATCCTTGAACTCATTCAAAAAATATCATCATTATAACCTAGGTAAAATTGAAAAATAAAAGGATGATCTAAAATTATATGTAAAGGAATGTAAAGAGGAAGAAATAATTAATTGAAGTTAATAAATAAACATAAAATTTTAAATAACTAATATCACATTTCATTAAAATAACTAGATAAAGAATAATCATTATATAAAGGAAAATAACAGAAAAACATTCCATTTAATTAATGAAATGATAATTAAATTAATCCACAGACATGTAGATGAAAAATCTCATGGATAAATAATAACTAAAATGAAGGCAATGATTAATAATTGGATGTCATTTATCTTGAACATGAACCACTTCAATCAAGACCATTCACAAGAGGGTTTATGTCAATAGGTAGAAACCCATATAATCTTCTTGGAAAGAAACTCCATGGGGTTTTCACTAACTAATTACCTCTCATGAGACCAAAAATATATCATGGGGATTTAATTAACCACTCCACAACCCCTTTATTACATGTCTAAATCATTTCACTTATATTGAAAAATAAATTTAACAAGATAATTTTAAATCATAGTGACCCATTACACTTTGAAATGTTTAAATCATAAGACACCTAAAATTGAATAATTATCAAATAAAACATTTAATACTATGAATTTAATTAGTCTCATGATATGATATATCAAAAATTTTATTAGATACACCATAAAAAAAGTAAGTGGTGAATTTGAAATTTGTCTCACAGATGTAAAAAGTGAGATGAAAATCCCCTAAAAATTTATAATAATTTATTAAAAATTTCATGCATTTATAAAAGAAGATATTTTCCTTGAAAATAATCATGTAAACCTATAAATTAATATTCAAGACATTAGGGATTCATTACCATGGGAAATTATTTTCATTACATATAAGTGAAAAACTTTATTTTTACTTTTGAAACAATGTTTATAAAGAACATTGTTTTGGAAAATGGAAGGAATATTCCTTTTAAATCTTTTTTTTAAAGTAAAAAAGTGCTAAAAATTAATTTAAAAAATCATTGGAGAATAGTAATTTTTTTTTGTTTTTTTGTAATCACTAACATAAAATTGAAATAATCCCCAGTAGAGTCTTAAATAAAAATAATCTCAAATAATTATTTGATTATTAAGTAACCCCTACCACTTTATAATCAGTAGAATATTATTCCCATGAAATAATGAAAATTAGTTGGATTTCAAATACCATAAACTTCATAAAAATACTCATAAAATACATTCATGGGTGATATATACTCCACACAAAATAACAAATAGCGTATATGGAATGTGTCACACATAAATAATAAAATAACATTCCCAAATAAGGTGATTATAATTAATAAAATAATAAGATACTTTCATTGACCTTAAACTTTAAAATGAAATAAAACTTTCTTAGTAACAACAAATCAAAGATGGAAAAAATAAACCAAGAGGAGAGGAGTAGGGGTATATATAGTTATAAGTATATTGTATCACATAATGAAGCTTGAAATAATGGGTTTTACATTAACCAAAATAGAACGAAGGCCTTCCTTATTTTTTATTATTTTTGATAATCCACCATTCAAGGGGTGAGGGGGAACCCTTACATAGCCTGAAGGCTAAGAGATAATTACTTGACCCATAGGTCATAAGTGAATCACCCAGACAAGGAAACTTGGAACTACTCCTCCCAAGAAAATGTCATGATATTAGCAATCCACTCTCGCAAAGTTGGTCAAGTAGATGTCCTATGCAGAGATCCACTGGCCCGATACCGATGGCATTTCCATACCCTCTCATTCTTCAAATTCCAATTAGATATGATCTTGTGAGTGTTTCTGCTCTGAATATTCATCAGGAGCCTTGTACCTTGTAATATGACTGATAAATATTCATATTTCATTTACCTTAAAGGCCTTGGGGTGGCCTAAAGGCCTTGAGGTGTCTCGATGGACTTGGCTTGCTCAAACGCCTTGCAGGACCCAAGGACCAAACCGGTGGTCCGAAGGCCCAGATGGATGAATAGTTTCGACTACAATAGTACCAAACCATACCTAATACAATACCTACTAAAATGCCTATTACAATACAACTAAGATACCCAAAAATATGTCTCCACCCAAATTTGATCTTGGGTCCCTTGGATGCACTTGCTCAGTCCTCACCAACTGGGTTAAGGCTCCTGTGCAAAATTTTGGTTTCTAACACCGACACCCAGTGGGGAGCCTTGACCAAGAATAAGTGTGCGCTACATTCCTCTGTTAAGCAATGTATTTGAATCTCACTATGCATAATACACAGACTGTCTAAGTCTAGTAGGATTGGAGCTAATACCACTTCCCATGGAGATTGTGGGGTGCAACTAGCAGGTACTATTCATCTTACACACCATTGGAATATCCTTTATTTATTTTTAAAAATTATAACCCATGAATGAATGTTGTTCAACATTTTTATTAGAAATAGGGGTGTTTAGTTTCAATCCACATATTTTCTTCGAAATTTGACTCTAGGTTGGATGAAAAATATTAATTTGTTTTGAAATATAATAAACTAAAAAGTTGTTACTATCCATTATAATGACAAATATTTAAAATATAAAGTCAATAGGACACTGACATCCAAATTTAGGTCTGGAATAATAATTTTAAATTTATAAGAAATAAAAATGCTTCAAATTCCATAATTATAAATTCCCAAACATTTATGACCATGAAAATGAAGAAATTCCCAAGGATTGTAGTTAATGGATTTGTTTTAAGTGATATTATCTATCTTTACAAAAAAAATTATATAATTTGTACAATTTTTAGAAGATATGATCCCAATACTGAAAGTGTTCCAAATTGTTGATAAATTTATAGGGATTTATTTAAGGCTATGGCTGGGGCACTTATTTTTGGAATTGAAAAGTATTATTTGTCGCTCAATTTGGGACCATATTTTTCAGGATATAAATAGAGTTTAACGGAAATTACGTTTTTTTATTTTTTCCCAGTGTAAAAAAACATCCCATATTACCCATGATGCATAAGAAAAATGTTGGGTCTTATTCCATAATACAAATAGAATTCCAAATGAACAATACTTCATCATATCTAGTTGAATCATTTTTTTAAAAATACAATCTGAATACAATGAATAAAGAATCACATGAAATTGAACATCATATAAAAAGTTATTATCAATATATGGAACTTTTACCAAAGTGATTCGATTCAAATGACTCTCTCATATTTAATTCATTGTAAATACATGAGAATTTGGATGAAAATGGGAATATTTAGTGGTAAAATATTTGTATTATGTAATTTAAAAATATTTAATGAATGTGAATTATTACGTCCCCCACTATTATTCTGGTGCACATCTTTTGGCACAAAAAACCTAACAAACATGTAAAACATTGAACAATCATGAACTAATCTCAATATTTTATTTCCAACAATGAGTTGTGTTTTATCTTTTCAAAAAATCCACCATTTATATAAAAAAATCTTCATTACTTAGTTTTATTTCAAAGAACATTTTCATTTTTCTTGTAAAAATTGTAAAATTGAAAATTTCATCTCACATGACTCACTGATCTCACAATGATGTATCTTTTCAATATAGTTTGACACATGCCTCTCTGGGGGCATAAAAAGAATTATTTTTTATTACCCATTATATTATAAAAGATAACCTATGTAGTATCCTAAAAATTAGTTCACAAAAAACGATTTTTTCACATTTATCTGATTTTTGAAAAATTCAATTTTAATTTACTTTTAGAAATTGCTAGTTATAAAAAGATGTTTAAACTGATTGAATAAAACAATTAACAAAATAGGGTCACCAGAATGGGTCTGTATAAACATAGTTCCATTTTATCATTGTTTCCATGTTTCACCAATTGTACTTCTGTTGGATGGTAAGAGAGATATTCCTCTAT
Organism: Viscum album; assembly: GCA_963277665.1. NCBI lineage: Eukaryota > Viridiplantae > Streptophyta > Magnoliopsida > Santalales > Viscaceae > Viscum > Viscum album. The sequence continues at coordinate 1,845,706,123 of OY728120.1, forward strand.
TTATTATTATATACACCTTATCTAGATAGTGATGATAAGGGAATTAAAAATCATGAATCAATTGGTATACCCTCCATCAAATGTGAGTGGTGTTGTAACCATTATGATAAACTAATTCAATACCCAATTGGGAATTATTATTCTCTAATGAACAATAAGAAAAATCATAATTCCTTACCCATGCTGGAAATGAATAAGAAATAACCACCCAAACCTAATATGATATGTTAAAAATATATGGGAATTGGGATGAGGGATATTTGGATCATCGAACAATGAAATTGAAATTATAATAATCTACCCATATCATAGATGCATTCCAAATTAGAAAATGAATAAATAAATTAAACCAGTTAGTAGAAGGAAGTGAAACAGTTTCTTCCATTAAATGTAGAAACTCAAAAAAAGTAGTTGGTAAATTCAAACATTTTTATGATCACTCACAAGATCTAAATTTACATGATGAGTAATTAGAGTTTATTTTGGGGAGTGGAGACATCACATTAATAAGAAAATAAAATAAATGAAAAGTTGGGAAATAAAACTGCAGAATTCTATACTCCAAATCTCATTCTATGATTTATCCCTTTCAATCCACCCCTAGCGTATTATTTATAGGCATGTAATATCATTTTCACTATGATAAATAGTAAACAATGAACCCTGTCCCATACCATGGTCAAAATGTGTTGAACATTAATTTCTACGGAATTTAAAAATTTTGTGTTTTCCAACCATCTTCATATGTGTAAGTTTTACATGATGTGTAATGTTTAGGATGAGCTTATTATTTCCAAAATATTTCACAATATGAATAGTGGAGTCATGATGTCTAATGTATAGGACAAACTTTTCATGGATTATTTCATGAATTGTTGAATAACTTTTTTTAATTTGTTATTCACATCATGAATATCATTAAAATGATTTGTAATGTTATTTTTCTAGCTGGTTTCCCCTAGTTTCAGTCCCGTTATTCATTTTTAAGGAACATATTTGGTCCTTTAATTTGATGCATCTTCAAAATTGCTTCAAAAATCTAGTTTCACACCACTTCATGAAGGGGTACGACATGAAGTGTTTTCATCTTACAATATTCTTCTTTTTTTTTTAATTTTCATTCAAACATCATATATTTCTAAAAAACATAAAAAAATTAAATAATTTAATGATTTTGCATTTGATAAAATTATGTTTTAAATTAAAATGAGCCTGAAAAATATTTCTTTGTTAGAGTTCACTCATTCAGTATCCAAGATTGATTCCTTATGAGTTTTTTAACCTCTTATTTTCCATTCATATCTTAATATAAGAAATTTTCAAATAGAAATTTTAAGGGAACCTTTTGTGGATCAAGGGATTGTAGGAATGTTTAAAAAATATGGTAAAATAATAGAAAATCAATAACTTATATCAAACCTTGTATAATTAATGAAAGTGGACCTCAAAGGGATTTGAAATAAAATTTTTCCAACGGAACTAACACATGGGGAAGAAAACAAGAGGGGATGAATTGAGTGAGGAAGAGAGATTGAAATAAATAATAAGATCAAAATAACTTGGTTGATAAGATAAATATGAGTGTTCTGCTTCTTTTTTTCTTTCGATAAATTTTTTTTATTTTTTGGGTTTTTTATTTTTCTTCTATTTATTTTTTTTCAATTCTTGTTTTCAATTTTTTTCGAAATATTTTTGTAATTAGATGTCTTTAAACACATTAAATAATATTAAAATTAAATTTTTTTCCAATTATCTCCATATATAACCTCTAATCTATATTTAATATGATACTAATCCCCAATAAAATGAAGAATAGATGAAGGTTAATCAATGAAAATGTTCAATGAAAAACATTCCCCCCAAATAAATTTCATAAATTATACATGAATTATCCAAGTGAATATTAGGCGGGATAAGGACTTGAGCTTGTAATGTGGCTACCAAAAATGAAGTATTCAATATCCTAATTGGGATATCAAGAGAATGACTAATGAATGGTCATGCGAGGTTATTTATATAAATTTATTATCACATGGATAAGAAAATACCTCAATGATTTTCAGGAACATAAAAGTTTTGAAATTACTCCTTGAGGTAAAAAAATATAGCTTCTCAATTGATGGTGAAAAAAAAGAAAATATATGGTCATTAATAACTTTATAATGAAATATCAATTTTTACCTATTTGGTTGGGGAAAATATAAAATTTTCAATCCAAATTTGGGATCTAAAAATATAGTGTGATTGACACAAAATATATTTGATAATTATTTATGAAAATGTAAAAGGTTTGAGATGAAAACAGTGGGTTTGACTCCGTTAAAAGCATTTAATTGAAAATAAACATTTATGAATAGTAATAATGGATTTTATTTTGTGTCTATTATTTTTATTTTTTTTATAAACACACATAAGAAAGAAAATAAGAAAGTGTGAAATGTTTGAAGAGAGAAGAAGACCAAAAAAGATATTGAGACAGTTAAATGGGTTCTTCATAGTCTGGATTGTAATGCTTTACTTCCCCATTTAGTGTAGAACATTGAATAATTTACTTATCCAATAAGATTATAGCTTACCTATAATAGAAGAAAATATTTATTATTCATTTAAATAAAAAATAAAAAAATGAAATATTGAATAAATAATAGAAAACATGGGTTTCCGCCCAAAAAGAACTACATTTATTCATTAAATATATAGATAGTTTTATTTAACTTATTATTGTACAGAAATAGATTTTTTTTAATTAAATTTAACCACCACAGTTTCTTATCTCTATTATTATTTTAGAAAAACATTTCCTTTGGGTGGTCCTATTGTTCATAAGATTATTTTAATCCACTTTATAGATGAACTTATGTTTTAGTGGGAGTTAGAAAAGAATGAAAATATCCTCTATTGGTTCATTAAATTGAGGATATTTAAATCCAACTTAGTATTGGTATTATATACTATGAATTAGGTTTTCTTCTGGTTAATCTAGAGTAATGGACTCTTCTTGAAAGTTCCCCCCAGTTCTAGCATCCTCATGTGCATCAATGGTCTCCAGAGTAGGCTCATCTATATTTTCATTAAAATACACTAGAAAAAGTGTGGTATCTTCTTCACATCATAACCTAGAGAATGAATCCATTGGTTTTATTAAATAATATTAAAAAATAGAGTTATTTTGAAATTCATTAAGATAACATTAAAATGAAATTAAATCCAAAGTACAATCAACTCCCTTTAATTGTTCATCTGATAACTCAAGTTCATCATTGAGTGCCTCTAAGTATATAAATGAATAATTGGGTAATGGATTATAATTTTATAGGGATTATTTAACATCCTATATATCCACTTTAGTAAATATAAATAAATGTGGTCATTTAGGTTGTTCTTTTATAATTATTTTATAGAATATAAAAAATTATTTAAATTACACAATGATGTCCTTAGCCAATATGTGATGGAACTCATATTCAAGTCCTCCTTAAATTCATCAATGAGTTACTTAAAAAATATCTCCTACAATTGTATTCATGCAGGACTCTCACTTTTTAGCGGTATAAAATGTCTAATTCTTTAAAATAAAAGGGGGTTTCCAAAAAAGAATCTATTTTTTAGTTTTTTAATGTTTTGGAACAAAAAATAATAATTAAATACTTATATCACAATCCCCTAAAATGAAAAAAAAATTCACGTGTAGAACAATTTCATATATATAACGTCAAATAATTGGTTCTTTTATATAATTTATATAGTGCCACTCGAGTTAAAACCTCAGTGGGGATAATATTATTTTGAAATAAATTGGTGTTATTTATCAATGGAAGTGTGTTTTGATTTCGGAGATATTTTAGAAGAATGAAAATGTTTCATTGATGAATATATTTATAGGAATTATGGGTGATTTCAAAGGATATATTGTCAAAGTATTTATTTCACTGAGCATTAAAAGTGATCATATCATATTAAAAATAAAAACATAAGATGTAAAGGTTTATGTTTCAATGAAATATAAACTATAATCAAATACTTAAATAGAGATCTAATCAATAAACACATGTTGTAAACAAATGGTTCTATAGTCCATGGACTTTTATGTTCTAAGGTATCCAATAATCCATCGAACCATGTAATATATAAAACATTTAAATAGTCTAAGACACATTTAATGAATACACATAATGTCAATTTGATAATCATGAAGTGTAGTTTATCTCAATCAATCCAAAATTCCTAGAAAAGGTCTCACCTAGAAAGAATTTTTACTCATAAAAATAAATGGAGAGTAATGTATCTTGTGATGTAGGTTATTGGTGAAAATGAAGAGAAAACAGAAAGGGTAAGGAAATATTTATAGTAACCAAACACACACAAACAAATAGACTGAAAAAAACAAACACATGATATTGAATTGAAAGTGGATTGCAGGAATGGATTAAAATATTAGATCAAATACATGAGTTACATAATAATATTTCTATATAAGGTGATTATAATTAAAATAAGATGATTAAACTTGAATTAACATTAAACTTGATATTTAATCAACACTTACTAGGTTACAACAAAGAAAAAATGAAAACAACGAAGAAAAAATAGAAGAAGAGGGGTATCTGTAGTTATAAAAAGAGAGTGTTATATCCTTAATCCCTAGATCATGGTGTTTAAAGGAATAATATCATTCATTTATATCTAAAAAATAATATCCCCTTTAATGGAAGTTGGAACACATTTTTATAGGTAAGAGGGGTGTCCAGTATGCCACAAAATGTTTCCAAAAAAAATTTGACATGATTTTAAACCACAATACAGATAAATATCAAAAAGTGATCAACTAAAATGTTGTTATTATCAATTTTAATGAACCTCCCACAAAATTTAATTTAAATTATACACTTTTATCCAATGGTTTGGATGAAATATTGATATATACTTTAATAGATAAATAGTCACTTCGAATTCCACAAGTCCATATTTATATGCATCTATAACCTTGAAAATAAATACATATTAGTGGATGATCGTTAATTTATTATTTATACACTATATTTTATAACATAATTATAAATTTTAGAACCTTTAGACACGTGGTTTAGAAGATATGAGACCAACACTAAAAGTGGTCTAAATTATTTAGATATTTATAAGGATTTAGTTAATGTTTTGTTTTGAAAACCTAATAGAATTATTGAACCCTAGTTTTTTACCCAATTTAGGTTCATTTTTTAAAATATAAATGGATGAAAAAGAAAATTGGAAAATTGGATTCTTTTTAATATAAAAAACTTCATAGATTATCTATGATTCATGATAAAAATTGTAGGTCTTCTTCTTTGATCAATGCAGACCTCCAAATGACTAGTATATCTCGAAATCTAGTTGAATTATTTATTGAAAAATATTATATGAACAATAAAATTAAATATTAATATTAATTATATTAGAATATAAAAATTTATATTCAAAAAACTAAACTACTATAAAAATTATTGAATTCTGACAATTCTCTCATATTGCATTCAATATAAATTCATGAACATTTGGCTGGAAATGTAAGTATTTTATATTAAAATTAATATTGGATGTTATTTAAATATCTTGAATGATTTTTAATTATAATAAATCATTTGATAAGGGTAGGATGGAATTCATTACTTGGTGATTACCTTTACTGTTAATTATATCTTTATGAATATTGGGTCGTTCTCAATCATTATGAATAAGGCTGCAAGATACATTCTAATTATAGTATTCAAAACACTATTAACCTTTAAAGTATGGTAATAGATTAAATTTTCTTTATATCTGATTAAATCTAACTATATGTATCGGTGTATATTTATACCATTATATGTGAATATATACACTAGGCTCTTATAATCTGTATACATGTCACACTTCTATGCATAGAGATAATCCAGAAAATATACAACGTAAATATTACTACAAAAAAACTATAGATAATTATTTAGATAGTTCTTGTCATATATATATATATATATATTCCATTTTCAAGTGGAATAAGCTATAAATTTATCATTTTTTATGTGCGCACAACCGAATCCATTTCTTGAAGCATCATTGTGGATTACCAATCCTTCCCCTACTAAGGGTAATGTGAGTATAGGTGTATTGATAAGACTATTATTCAACTGCTTGAATTTATGTTCACATTCATTAGTCTACATACACTTTAACATTCCAGTTTTTAATGGTTATTGGGGTTGAAAATCATGATACGTTCCTCCAAAATCATCATTAACACGCATATAATTCAAGGAGACTATTGATATTCATAACATATATTGGTCTGATCCATTCCCCAATAAAATTTTTCTTTAAAGGATCAATATATATTCCTTTTTTTGATGATAAAATTCCTCAAAAATTTTACTTACCCTATCTAAAACCCACATTTATTATAGATTTGTAATATTTTTCCTCTCTCAAAACGTTTAGTACATTAATTAAATAATCCTCACATTCATGCTTTGTTTTATATTAAAATAGAACATTTTCTATAAAGACTATAGAATATTTTTCTAGGTAATATATCAATAATTTATCCACCAATTCAATTAAGATTATAGGAGAATCACTATGAACATATAGCATATGTACCTTATTAGAAAGAATGTTTTTTGAATATCCTATTTCATTACCTTAAATTGATGATATATAAATCAAATATCCATTTTATAGAATTATCTGTCCCCACACAATGGGTAAATCATGTCATGATTCTATGGTGGGGGATAATTTTTCTTTATAATGATTTTTTTGAGTTCATGATAATTAATGAAAATTCACATTTACTCTCACTTATTCTTAACAAAGGCAACCAATGAACCCCATGGGGAAGCACATGGGGAAATAAGACCATTGACCATATTCTCTTGTATTTATTTATTTAGTTATTCCAGTTTAATGGAGGACATTCTATATAGACACTTGGATATTGGAAGATCTCTTGGTATAAGTTCAATTGAGAACTCAACCAATCGATATGGTGCATGACCATGAAACACTTTGGGTATTACATCATCATATTCCCTCACAATGGGAATGTATACAAGGATGTTCCACTACTTTGTCTCAACCATTTGTGCTTAGTATGATTCCCCATAAGAAAATCATATAGTTGATTTATAAGATCATTACAAAATATATTCATCCTTTTCATTACTCTTGTGTAGAATTATTGGATAATTTGTGTCATAAAAATGGTATTCATTTCTCTTGGAATTTGATTTTCGCTCTATATAAAGATAGACAACATGTACCCATTATAACATTGAATTCTACTAAAGGGAATATGATAAGGGTTTCTAAGAGATTCACACAAGAATAATTGATTGGGGAGGTGTTATATACTTGAGATGTATTGATTGCACCACTTTGCCTTTTCATCAGTTAAACCTCTATTTCAAAAGGTTTTGTTTGAATAGATATACTAAACTTACATTATATGGAAGAATAGAAAGATCTAGATCTGAATAATAAATTTTATATTATTGTATGAATATAAATAATAGCTATCACCACTTAGTTTTTATTATTAACCTCACTAGTTGTGATAACGTAATATCATTCATTATCTCTTACCCTTGGAAGTTATTGCCTTTAGTTATCATCAATGACCCATTTCTTATATAATTTAATTGTATAGTGTTAGTGTTCAAGGATCTAGGGTTTTCTACTATTCATATTCATGTCGGGACCAGAGGTAATCACACCTAGTTGATGGGTCGAGTAAAATGACTGGGGTTTACACCTAAAGAGGAGGCCCATGGGGATGCTTGGGAACATCAAGGATATATGTGGGGCTTGTACTATAAGGTTGTTCATTATTATTCCTCATGTCGGTTCATGGGGGCATCTTGACCTGCTAAAGGGTCAAGGAACATGATTGGGGATTATACTAGAGGAGGAGGACCATAAAGGTTGATTGGGAACAGTAGGGATAGATGCAGGGCTTTCACTCAGGGGTTTCCCATTCTTTATATTTATAACAACCTGATCTTTTGATTAATATTTTGTTTCATGATAATGTGTGTTACATAATTATTAAAAAAAAACTATGTAATTATATTAATTAAGTGAGTATAATTGAAATGAGACCTTTGGGTTTCGACCGTTATATAACCATTGGCCAATATAACCGTTGGAAACAATAATATTTTTTTAACATTTTAATTGTTATTTAAAATGGAAATAGTAGTGGATAAATAATACAGAAAGAAGAGTCTATGGCCTCATCTAGCAGACTATGGCTGTTTGAATCCCATCTTTCAGAGATTTTGAAGGAGGTGGCATCACTTGGATTTTCTCTAGACCAAGCCCAAGACAAGCTTCAACATGTTAAGTTCAATGAATTTTTTTTTGGATAAGTTCAAGATGATAAAAATCACCCCTCGGGCAATGTTGTCAGAGCCACACCAAGATTCTATCAACATTACACACCATACTCTTAGGTCCTATGCATGTGTTATAAAGGGGCTATGTAACAAGGCCATAGTTAATTTGTGAAATCCGTTTGTATAAATAAAATTTTTATTATTCTTTTTTGTATTTCAAATGCCAAATTAAATATAAGATGATTTTTATAAGTTTTATATTATTTATGATATTAAAAAAAAATTATTTTGAAATATTTTCAATACTTTAAATAATTAATAATGTGAAATGACTTTTAAAAAAATGGAAATATATAGTTGTGATCTATAATAAATTTAAAGTCTAATAAGATCTACTTTTTTTTGATGAATAATAAATCATGAAAGGTAATATTTCCCTTATGAATAGTAATATGAACAATGGAATAGTAACATCACTTAAGAATGTATAAATATAATTTAGGCACCTTTAATTGTAATGTGACATAATAGCATAAGTAAATAACTGTAACAAAAAATAGATTTTATAAGATATATTCTTTTTAATTTCTTTCATATCTTCTATTGTACGCTACACCAAGATTATCTTGTGCTATATGCAACACCGTATTATCTTGCAGTATACGCAACACTAATCTTGGATCGTGTTATACACAATTTCAAGTTTGTTTGATAGTAGTTATTCTATGAAACATTGAGTGTACACACACACACACACACACACACACACACACACACACACATATATATATATATATTCAATGTATAAATGAAATATGGTTGGATTTTGTTATACACAACAACAAATGAGTCTTGCACTACACGCAACCCTGACTTGGCTTTCATTACACGCAATCACAACCTTCCTCGATAGCGTGTGTTGTACGCAATACCAGGTTTCACTAAACAACGATATATGGTTATAATATTATTATAAACTAGCAGTTATGAATAGTAGTAAATAAATTTTGAATTTTATGACATTATAATTCATCTTACACATTTTATAGAACATGGTATGAGAACAAAATAAATTTTTCAGGTAAAATAAGTATTTTTCAAAAAATGTAGTTTGCCGCCTTTTGATGGCGCACCCATTTTAAATATAATTTTTGAAAAGTTTATAGGTTAAATTTTACAAAATAAACTTCTTATTTTGAATCAGGATATAAAAATTTACATTGGATAAATTTTTGATATTTTTTTGATAACTTTCATATTTTAATGAATAGTAAAAACACGCTATATTTTAATTAAATACAACTTTTTTCATTGTAATAATTTATATGGTTAAATTATAATATTGAATGGTTTTAAAGTATAAATAGAATATATTTTTACCATTTAATATAATTTATTTCATTATCATTGATTTTACATTGAATTCATAGGTAAAATCATTTCAATCTTTTGCAATGTTTTAACTTTTAAAACTCGTTTTATTAACAACGGGATTAATTTTAAATTAATTTATGAAAAATTTTTGTATTGAATTTAGATAAATGGATTCAATATTTGTAATCAGTGGATCCAAATTATGTTAATAGGCTACTTTTTATTTTTGGGCATTTTGAATAGTAACTACTGTAAATTTTATTTACCATAGTAAACGGTAAATCAGGTAATTAAGGGTAAATATAATATTATAAAATTACCCTAACACTTGTCTTAATATAATTGGGTGCTTATATTTTCGTCCTAAGGCATTTTTGGGTTGAAATGGAATCCATTAGAACCCACTTGGAGGTGATTAAGACCTTTAGTTTATTTTATTTAAAGCAAAATGAAATATGTCTCACTCAAATTTAATAATTAAAGTATTTTTAATATAAGTTTATACATAATATAAATTAGTTTATAAATACTCATTTGAAAGATAAAATGTTTTTATTTATCATGGTAATTTATTTATAATTTTTAAGAGATATTTAATTACCTTAATAGATTATACATTAATGATGCAGAAATTATTTATTTAGTGAAAAATAAGTAATATAGTTTTTATTGAAATAATAATACCCATTAAAAGGATCAAAAACCAGACCAAAACTTATTTTTAGTGTATATATACACCATAAGAATCCAATTACCGAATATATGACCGTTTGGAGTCTTATAAAAGTGATAATGACACTTATATTATTTTATTTTAAATGATGTCAAAGTTGTCGCCCTCATAATTTAATAAATATAACATTTTACAATTTTAGTGTTATAGAATATAAATCCGACTAAAAGTATTCTTATGAAATCTATAAGATATATATTCATCCTAGTATTTTATTTTTAATTTTTATGCAACAAATATGTATATTTAATAATTATACAAAAATGTTGTAGAAATTAATTTATTAAGAGAAGTATCAAATAAATGGTTTTACAAATAGTAAAATAAATATTATATGAACTATTTAATGTGATCCTATAATTTTCTATATGAATATGACATGTTACTAACCTATTAAATATTTTATTTAGAATATATCCTCTTTTTGGATTTTATTTAAATTCAAATGAATGAATTGTGTCAAAATTGACACTATTGTTGTTTTATAAAAATAACATTTTATTAAATTGTTTAAAAATCACAAAATATTTAAAAATTATATATTTAAATTTATATAGTCTAAAATGTCATAAAGTATCCAATTATGAAAAATTAATATCACATAAGTGATTATTTATAACCATTTAAAATTAAGAATTTTATTACCACAAATAAAATTAAATATATTAAATAAGGATAAATCAAAATGATAAGGTTTAAAATAAGAACATAACTTGTCTAAATTTGATTGGTTGATGATATTAAAACCCTATCTCATCTATTCTTCGAATTTATTCATTTTTGGAGGTTTTTATCTGGGTTTTGAATTTATATTAAACTAATATTTTTGAGGATACCGAAGGTGCCCCTCTCCTCCCTTATAAAAGGGCACCTCCTCCCTCTCATATTTACAAAACATTGAGCCTTCAAGCTCGGCCAAAACCTGCCCATTTACATTATCAACTTCCCAAAAAAAAATCTAGAGGTCATGGTCTTCTTCAAAGACCAATTTTAGTTCCCCAAGAGGAGGTTTCAAAGAGGCGTGTCGAAGAAGAGGTAATATCTGTTACCGATTATTTCAAACTTATTTCTTCTTCTACTTACTCTTCTTTAGTTGTTTCATTATGAAGTAAAAACATCAGTATAACTAATATACATATATGTTATTATAAATATTAAACAAACCTATTCCACATTCTATCCATCCTACGGAAAACGAAATCACCACGCGTGCGTACGTACGAAATACCATCTCCATGCCGTGGTGTATTCTGTTTTCCACCACCACCTTACTTGGATGGGTATAATGGTATAAAGAATAACTATATGTGATTATTGTAAAGTTTTATTGATTCTGAAATAGTATACATACACTTCAATACAATTCCACGATCATGGGAACAGTATCATCACTCGTGCGTACGTACGGACTACCGTCTCTACGAAGGCGATAAGATTCATTTTTCATGTTAACCATTCATTAATGATTATAATGTATATATAATGAATAATAATGAAATATATGAAATAATAATGCTACTGGATTTATGTATATATATATATATATATTTCATCTATTTAATTCCATTCAATTCAATAAGGAAACGAAAACAGCGTTCATGCGTACGTACGGCCTACCGTCTCCATTAACGGTGTACTTCGTTACATTTATCAATCTATAATATATATGTATATGCTGAATATTTATTATATATAAATCATGTTTTAAATTCTTAAATTAAATAAATAAGGATATAAGTAATAATATCAAGAACAACAAGTCGAAACATATATGATTAATGAAACGATTTTTACCCAAAATGCTGCTTTAACATGGATTTACAAAAGAACGGGAAATATAAAGTCATAAGTGAACCATATATGATATCATAAGAATGAATATGATTCTGTAATAAGTCAATGACATTATTTAAATCATTATACAGGAGTTTTGGATGCATACGAAGCATATCGGACATAAGGTAAGGGAAAATCTCTTAATCTCATTTTTTAACTGAGATTGTTCATTTGTATGTATTTACTGGGGGTTATATTTAACATCCATTTCCATGTTTTATAAAAATGGTTTCATGTATGTTTAAATTACTTTTTACCCATTTTTTACTTTTACCACATTTTATGAAAGAAATCTTTCTTTTGTTTACCATATGAGGTACTTTTTAACTTTTCCGAAAAAAATAAAAGAAGAATGTTTTTTTAACTTATACGGCATGAACGGATTTTTAGGGTTTCATAACTCCTTATTTTCATGAAGCTTACTCTACAAGATTTCATAACTATTTTCAAGAAAATTATTTTCTTTTAAAATTGAATGGATTTTTGTGAAAAGAAAATGATTTTCAAGAAGAAAGGATATTTTCCTCAAGAATTCATTTCAAGTTCTTTATCAGAACCATTTTCTATCTAAGATGACATTATTTCATATGTGTATGTTTCAAGTATAATGTCTCTATGATTTATATGGTTTCACTTTTTTTATGATGAAATGATATCCATTTGTTTTATATGGATTATGTTATGATGGAATGATGTTTATGAAACCCAATTTATTCTTTGGGTTATGATGAATGATTTATGATTATTTTGTGGCACACGTAAGAATGATTTTAATATGAGATGGGTGGGACCAATATCTCCCTCCAATTCATTGGGTAAAGATTTATATCTCATGAGATAGACATGGATGAAATGAAAAGTAAATTCGGTTCCGTAATACAGGGCTGGAATGACAAGTAAACCCGGTTCAGTAAGGGACTTTGTCCACTAAGATGGTCTTGGCAGAAATGCCTTGGCTACTATGGAAATCATATCATGTGCTTAATGTTTTTCCACAATTACAAGTTTTATTCCCATGCTATTTTATCATGATTGATGTTCCATTATGATCTATTCCTTACGTACTGCCATTTTTTATGTCAATTTTCAAGATCTCGACTTTTAAACATTATGTTCATGTTTTTAAGTTCAAATATATATGGTTTGTTTTTTTGTCTCCATGCTTACCCTCAGTGAGAATTTGAGCTCACCCTTTTTATGTTTTATTTTCCCCCAGGATTGAAAGAAAGGTTTTTAGTTAGGAAATAAAAGGGTAATATCGTTATGAGAGATGTTGAAGATCTTTCAACATGATTAGAAGTTTATATTCCAGTTTTCCAAAGACACTAAACTATTACGGTCCTTTGCTGTCTATTTTTGTTATGTATTAGATATTCCACAACCGTAATTTAATTTCTATGTACGTCAGGCTTTGGGCCATTACAGTTGGTATCAGAGGCAAAGGATGTGGGAATGAATCCGATCCTTGGGAACTCTCACATGTGAGCGTTGGACAAAGCATGGCTCTCCGCCCAAGGGCTTCATGAGGAAATGTCTGCCACTGGGGATGGTGGTGTGTCCCAGCCAGGTGGTGTAACCGCCCGTGGAGTGCCCTGATAGGTATCAATTATATTCCACTGGAAGTAATTCCAGAGCTCTGCAGTTGGTATCAGAGGAAAGGTTTAGTTACCCTTTGGAAACTAGGATGAGAAAACTTTAGTGAGATCCCTAGAGATATTTCTAAGGTATGTATAGGGATGTCACTAAGCTTAAGTATATGTATAGGTTATAGTCCTAGAATTAAGGAAACCATATTAGAATTAATCCTAAGATGTTAGATATTGAAGGTGCTCTCTCTTTATTATGCTTTTTTCCTAGCATGATTTTTGCCTCTCACACTATTCTTTTTGGGTTTTTGAAAATGGATGGAAATAGGATGATTCATGATAATAGAGGATATGATGGAAAATGGAATGATATTATTCATGATCTACCAAATGAAATGGAATTTGGAAGGTGAAACATCATTATTATGCCTAATCTACAATCTCATAATATGATCAATAATCTCAACTTTGGTAAGATTTCTGACTCACCTAATAAGAGAAAGATGGAGTTTCATGATGATCATAGACGATAGAAATTTCAATTTATCTCATGTAAGTCATGTGGGAAGAGGCATCAAGGGGAATGTTTCAAAGGAACTAGAAGATGCTTTGGGTGTAGAAAAGAAGGAAACAAATCTAGTAATTGCAAAGGAAAAGGTTCAGTTAACACCATGGACAAGGATAATGGTATTCCTAAGACATCAAAAATGGTTAAATGTTTTAAAGGTGGAATGTACAGGAATTATGAAAACCAATTCCCTAAGGGAAAATCTCATGAAGAGAACCAGCATGGTGGTATGGGTAGTATTTATGTTGATGATGATGAAGAGACTACAAATGGTATATGAGATTAAAGAAGTGTTGAGGAATAAAATGATGAAGCTTGGTCAATGGTTTAAGAAGGTAGTGGAATGATTTATGTTTATCAAGAGTTATGTTGTATAGGTAATGGTACTATGGAATAAAGACACATATAAGGATTGTTACGCTATTGTTTTTTCTAAGTATTTGATAGTATATGTTGAATGGTACCAGTAACCATGAAAGGTTATTCGATTTTTTTGGAAAGTAGATGACATGTGAATAATGATGGGATAAGGAGAAAATAATATGTATGATAGTATTCATGAGCTTATGACTGATATAAGGAAAAAGTGATATCATGTTTTGAGTATACCGAAATTTTGGGATTTTGGTATGTGGAAAGAGTAAAATTTTGACAGCATTCATGTTTTCACTAAGTTTCAATGGGTATTAATTTTTCAATAGAATACATGATTAAGGTATTCTCATGTTTGGAATGTGACCAACAAGATATATCGTATGATATATGGGGGATAAAAGATGGTATTCACATGCTCGATAGATGAAATTTCTAGTAATTGTTTTCTTTATACTATAAGATTGGACAAAAGTGTTTTTGATAAGCATAAAGATTTGAAATGAATTATGTTGGACATATGTTAGTATTGTTTAAGGCTAGAGCTGTTTTCGATATTA
The DNA here is from genome assembly GCA_963277665.1 of Viscum album. Lineage (NCBI taxonomy): Eukaryota > Viridiplantae > Streptophyta > Magnoliopsida > Santalales > Viscaceae > Viscum > Viscum album. The sequence goes on from OY728120.1 coordinate 1,845,721,500, forward strand.
TTGATGGAATGTTATAACTATGTAGTTTTAGAAAAAGGACAACCTGCAGGATGGGTGACAACCTGTCGCGTTGGACAGGGTTGCGGGAATCGAACCCCGAACCGAAGTGTGGCATGCCTTTATAACCTACCACTGGCCTACAAGAAGTCCCTTGTTAGTAGAAACTAGTTTTATTTTATTAAGCGGTATGATAGATGAAGTATAAGTCCATTTTTGGAATCATATACGATTATCCACACCATAGATGGACTTATGTATATTTGAAAACATTTTCTAACCTTTTGTTTGATACAGATGGAATGACTCGTTATTCTATCACATGATCTGCTAACACTTCATGAATGAAAAATTCAACTTCATTTCTTTAAGATATGAAGTGGAAATTGTTCAAGGCATGAACAACGATGAGATTGTACCAAAATCAAGTATGTATTTCTTTTGATTCGAAAATTATTCAACATTAGGGAAATGATCTTGAAAACCAAAAATGTTGTCCTAGTGACCTCATATCTGATGAATCAGATGGTACCTTAGAACATCACAAATTAATGGCTTTGGGATTGTTGGTTTTTTCATAGCCATGTTCTCTACCACTCTCCATCAGAAATTGATGGTCAAATTTTTCCTCTATATCCATATTTTCACCTATGTTCTCCTATATGGAAACCCAGTGATGAGTTACCTTGGTCAATCGTTAATTTTCATACTTTAGTTTTTAAAATTATGTTTTAGTATTCCTTTTTATGTTGTGGGTTTCTATGAATAGTAGACGATTTATAACCCTGACGAATTTCGAGGGAGAAATTCATTTTAAGGGGTGTAGAATGTAACAACCAGAGATTTTATAAGACATATTATTTTTAATTTATTTCATATCTTCTATTGAACACTACACCAAGATTATCTTACGCTATATGCAACACCGTATTAGCTGGCAGTATACGCAACACTAATCTTGGATCATGTTACACACAATTTCATGTTTGTTTGATAGTAGTTATTCTACGCAACATTGAGTGTATATATATATATATATTCAATGTATAAATGAAATATGGTTGGATTTTATTATACGCAACAACAAAGGAGTCTTTCACTACACGCAACCCTGACTTGGCTTGCATTACACGCAATTGTAACCTTCCTCGATAGCGTGTGTTGTACACAATACCGGGTTTCACTAAACAACGATATATGGTTATAATATTATTATAAACTAGCAGTTATGAATATTAGTAAATAAATTTTGAATTTTATGACCTTATAATTTATCTTACACATTTTATAGAACATGGTATGAGAATAAAATAATTTTTTTGGGTAAAATAAGTATTTTTCAAAAAATGTAGTTTTGCCGCCTTTTGATGGCCCACCCATTTTAAATATAATTTTAATGAATAGTAAAACACGCTATATTTTAATTAAAAACAACTTTTTTCATCGTAAAAATTTATATGGTTAAATTATAATATTGAATGGTTTTAAAGTATAAATAGAATAAATTTTTACCATTTAATATAATTTATATCATTAAAATTGATTTTACATTGAATTCATAGGTAAAATCACTTCAATCTTTCGCAATGTTTTAACTTTTAAAACTCGTTTTCTTAACAACATGATTAATTTTAAATTAATTTTTGAAACTTTTTTGTATTGAATTTAGAAAAATGGATTCAATATTTGGAATCAGTGGGTCTAAATTATGTTAATAGGATACTTTTTTTAGGCATTATGAATAGTAACTACGGTAAATTTTATTTACCATAGTAAAAGGTAAATCGGGTAATTATGGGTAAATATAATATTATAAAATTACCATAACACTTGTATTAATATAATTGGATGCTTATATTTTCGTCCTAAGGAATATTTGGGTCTAAATGGAATCCATTGGAACCCACTTGGAGGTGATTAAGACCTTTAGTTTATTTTATTTAAAGGAAAGTGAAATATGTCTCACTCAACATTAATAATTAAAGTATTTTTAATATTAGTTTATAGAGAATATAAATTAGATTATAATTACTCATTTTAAATATAATATGTTTTTCTTTATCATGGTAGTTTATTTATAATTTTTAAGAGATATTTAATTACCTTAATAGCTTATACATTAATGATGCATACATTATTTATTTAGTGAAAAATAAGTAATATAGTTTTTATTGAATTAATAATAGCCATTAAAAGGCTCAAAAACCTGACCAAAACTTATTTTTAGTTTATATATACACCATAAGCATCCAATGACCGAATATATGACCGTTTGGGGTCTTATTAAAGTGATTATGACACTTATATTATTTTATTTTAAATGATGTCAAAGTTGTCACCGTCATAATTTAATAAATATAACATTTTAAAATTTGGGTGTTTTAGAATATAAATCCAACTAAAAGTATTATTATGAAATCTATAAGATTTATCTTCATATTAGTATTTTATTTTTAATTTTTATGCAACAAATATGTATATTTAATAATTATACAAAAATGTTGTAGAAATTATTTTATTAAAAGAAGTATCAAATAAATGGTTTTACAAATAGTAAAATAAATATTATATGAACTATTTAATGTGCTTATATAATTTTCTAGATGAATATTACATGTTAGAAGCCTATTAAATATTTTAGTTCGAATATATCCTCTTGGTGGATTTTATTTAAATTCAAATGAATGAATAGTGTCAAAATTGACAATATTGTTGTTTTATAAAAATAACATTTTATTAAATTGTTTAAAAATCACAAAAATATTTAAAAATTATAAATTTAAATTTATATAGTCTAAAATCTCCTAAATTATCCAATTAAGTAAATTTAATAACACAAAAGTGATTATTTTTAACCATTTAAAATTTAGAATTTTATTACCACAAATAAAATTAAATAGATTAAATAAAGATAAATCGAAATGATAATACTTAAAATATGATCATAACATGTCTAAATTTGATTGGATGATGATATTACAACCCTATATCATCTAATATTATAATTGATTCATTTTTGGAGGTTTTTATGTGGGGTTTGAATTTATATTAAACTAATATTTTTGAGGATTCCAAAGGTGCCCCTCTCCTCCCTTATAAAAGGGCACCTCCTCTCTGTCATCTTTACACAACTTTGAGCCTTCAAGCTCGGAAAAAACCTGACCATTTCCCTTATCAACTTCCCTAGAAATATTCTAGAGGTCCTGGTTTTCTTCAAAGTCCAATTTTAGTGCCCTAATAGAAGGTTTCAAAGAGGTGTGTCGAAGAAGAGGTAATATCTGTTACCGATTATTTCAAAGTTATTTCTTCTTATACTTCCTCTTCTTTAGTTGTTTCATTATGAAGTAATAACATCAATATCATTAATATACTTATATCTTATTATAAATATTAAACAACCCTATTCCACCTTCTATCCATCCTACGGAAAACAAAATCACCGCGCGTGTGTATGTACGGAATACCGTCTCCATGCCGTGGTGTAATCTGTTTTCCAGCACCACCTTACTTGGATGGGTATAATGGTGTAAAGAATAACTATATGTGATTATTTTATAGTGATATTGATTCTGAAATAGTATACATACACTTGAATACAATTATACGATCATGAGAACAATATCATCGCTCGTGTGTACGTACGGACTACCGTCTCCACAAACATGATAAGATTCATTCTTCATGTTAACTATTCATTAATGATTATAAAGTATATATAATGAATAATAATGAAATATATGACATAATAATGCTAATGGATTTATGTATATATATGTATGTCATCTATTTAATTCCATTCAATTCAATAAGGAAACAAAAACAACGTTCATGCGTACGTACGACCTACCGTCTCCATGAACGGTGTATTTCATTCCATTTATCAATCTATCATATATTTGTATATGATGAATATTTATTATATATAAATCATTTTGTAAATTATGAAATTAAGGAAATCAGGATATAAGTAATAATATCAAGAATAACAAGTCGAAACACGTACGATAAATGAAACAATTTTTACCCAAAACGCTACTTTAACATGGATTTACAAAGACCGGGTAATATAAAGTCATAATTGAACTATATATGATATAATAACAATTAATATGATTCTGTAATAAGTCAATGAAATTATATAAATCATTATACAGGATGTTCGGATGCATATTAAGCATATCAGGCATAAAGTAAGGGAAAATCTCGCATTCTCATTTATTAACTGAGATTGTTCATTTGTAAGTATTTCATGGGGGTTATATTTAAAATCCATGTACAAGTTTTATAAAAATGATTTCATGTTTGTTTAAATTCCTTTTTACCCATTTTTTACTGTTACCACATGTTATGAAAGGAATCTTTCTTTTGTTTACCATACGAGGTATTTTTTGACTTTTCCGGCAAAAATACAAGCAGAATGTTTTTTTAACTTATACGGCATGAACAGATTTTTAGAGTTTCATAATGCCTTATTTTCATGAAGCTTACTCTACAAGATTTCATGAATATTTTCAAAAAAATCCTTTTCTTTTAAAATTGAATGACATTTTTTGAATAGAAAATTATTTTCAAGAAGAAATGCTATTTTCCTCAAGAATTCATTTCACGTGCTTTATCAAAACCATTTTCCATATAATATGACATTATTTTATATGTGTATGTTTAAAGTATAATGTCTCTATGATTTATATGGTTTCACTTTCCTTATGATGAAATGATATCCATTTGTTTTATATGGATTATGTTATGATGGAATGATGTTTATTAAACCTAATTTATTCTTTGGGTTATGATGAATGATTTATGATTGTTTTGTGGAACACATAAGAATGATTTCAATATGATATGGGTGGGACCTATATATCCCTCCAATGAATTGGGTAAATATTTATATCTCATGAGATAGACATGGATGAAACGGAAAGTAAATCTGGTTCAGTAATACAGAGTTGGGATGACAAGTAAACTTGGTTCAGTAAGGGACTTTGTCCACTAAGATGATCTTGGTAGCAATGCCTTGGGTACTATGGAAATAATATGATGTGATTAATGTTTTGGCACAATTACAAGTTTTATTCCCTTGCTATTTTATCATGATTGATGTTCCATTATGATCTATGCCTTACGTACTGCTATGTTTTATGTCACTTCTCAAGATCTTGATGTTTAAACATTATGTTCATGTTTTTAAGTTCAAAAATATATGGTTTGTTTTATTTTCTACATGCTTACCCTTAATGAGAATTTGAGCTCACCCTTTTTATGTTTTCTTTTCCCCTAGGATTAAAATAAAGGTTTTAGGTAAGGAAACAAAAAGGGGAAGATCGTTATGGGAGATGTTGAAGATCTTTCAACATGATTAGAAGTTTATATTCCAAGTTTCCAAAGACACTAAAATATTATGGTCCTTCGGTGTCTATTTTTGTTCTGTATTAGATATTCCGCAACTATAATAGAATGTATATGTATGTCAATCTTTGGGACATTACAATAACTATTTCATAAATTATTATTTAAGTATTAGAATTTGTTTCAGGTAAATAGTGGTTTTACTTAAAAAGTTAAACATCTCTTATTTAGAAAAACATTTTGATAAAATGAATTTATTTTTTTTAATTTTCAATATATATATTAGGTTAGGATCAATTTATGATATTTTTATAAAATGTTTTGGTTTTTGGGGAATACTCTAAAATACATTTTTGAGTTTCAGTGTGTATAATGACATCATTAATGATGTAATAATGATGTATTATTTCTAGTCGACTCTGGAGGAATAAAATATGTTATGAGGTGTCCCAAGTGTCCAATTCCGTGGGAAAGCCAATGGTTTTTCAAATACCACTAATGATGTCTCCCTTGTAAATTAATAAAATATCCCCTCACTTTTTCAATAAATATCAACCCTTTCCTTCATTCTTTTCATTGTAAATTCATCCAAAATTATGCTCTAGTATTTTTACCTCCCAAGGAGTTATTTTATAGTTCCATCAAGCCCCCAAGGAACCAAAATTAGAGTTTCTGATGCTACTATTAATGGTTAGGGAACCTTTCACCATCCTATTTTAGTCAAGATTATATTTATGTTATGTCTTCAAGTTTTCATTTTATTATGATGGGTGTAACACCCAGATATTTTTATAAAATATTTTATTTATATAATTTTTATTCATGAATAGCTTGATTTTATCTCAATATTGAGTTTAAAAGAACCGATAGATTCCCTTATTATAAAATTATCCTTATATCCAAGCTGTTAGGTTAGTATGAATAATTATAAATAACTTGTGAAAATTAATTGTGAATTCAATAGCTATCAATTATGTACAAAAAATATAAATCAAGTAGATATTTGTAATTTTTTGAGTGAATTAATTTTTTTAATGAAATTAATGTGATATATATATGTATCATAAACTTAATAAAATATTTTTTATATTCATCCGATGGATATTTTAGTCATAGGGTATGAATAAAACCCTATTTGATGTATAAAAAACCTAATTTTTTAAAAGTTTAAATTTTCACCTTTGAATGGAGAACCCCTTTTAAATTAATATTTTGAAAAATGAATAATTTTTTACAACAAAATAAACAAGTTATTTTGAATTAGGATATAAAAATTTACATTGTATGAATTTATAATATATTTCTAATAACTTTCATGATTTTATGAATAGTAAAAATATGCTAAATTTTAATTGAAAATAAATTTTTTCATTGAAATAATTTATATTGTTAAATTATATTTATGAATTGTTTCAAAGTATAAATATAATATATTTTTACAATTTTATACAATATAGGTCATTGGAATTAATTTTACTATAAATTCAGATGTTAAAACATTTCAATCTTTTTCAATATTTTTATCTTTTAAAACCTGTTTTCTCAACAGGATTAATTTTAAATTAATTAGTGAAAATTCTGTTTTTTAAATTTTGAAAAATGGATTCTATATTTTTAAATAGTAATTACAAATTAGGTTAATATGATACTTTTATTTTTGGGCATTACGAATAGTAACTATAGTAATTATTTTTAATACAATGGTTAAAGGTAAATTAAGTAATTAAAAGTAAATATAATTTTAAAAAATTACCTTCAGACATTTAAAAATCCTATTGGATAAATAAATTGGAACCTAATAATCTATTTTTAGAAATGTAATCACTTTATGGCCAATTACTTATGAATATTACATGAATGTAATAAAAACTATTGAATATGACAAAATGTCACAATCTCATTTTATAAAAGTATATTATTTTAAATATATGGATTACTAGGAGGTAATATCAACAATATATAGTCTCTGAAAATAAAAATGAATTATCTACATCATATAAATTTATTTATAATTTTTATAGATTAAATAATTTTCTATTAGAGATGACACAATAGTGATTAAAAAATTATTTTATTAATAGAAATGTCAAATAAATGGTTTTAGAAACATTAAAAGAAATGTCATATGAAATAATTAATGGTCTCCAAAAATTTTCTAGGTGAATATTATATGTTAGGAGTGTATTAAATATTTTTGTTCGAATTTATCTTCGGTTTGGATTTCATTTAATGTAAAATAAACGAATAGTGTCAAAATTGACACTACTGATATTTTTTAAAAATAACATATTATTAAATTATTTAAATATCGTAAAAATATTTTAAAAGTATGATTTTACAATAATAAGGTATACAATTTCATAAATTATCCATTTATGGTCAATTAACACCATATAAGTAAATATTTATAGCCATTAAATATTTATAATGTTATTACCACAATTAAAATTAAATAGAAAAACTAAGTGTAAATTAATAAAATAGGGTTTAAATTTAAAGAATAACTTGTAAAAACTTTATTTATTGATGATATTAAAACCCTATATCATCTAATAATCGTAATTGGGACATTTTGGAGGTTTTTGGTTAGGGTTTTATTTTATTATTAATTATTATTTTTGTAGTCTCCAAAAGTGCCCCTCTCCTCAATTATAAAAGGGAACATCCTCCCTCACCTATTAACGTAATTTTGAGCCTTAAAGATCAACCATACCTAGAAATTTTTTCCTTAAAAACTTCTATATTTTCATTTTAGAGGTTCTTTTCATCATCAAAGTCCAAATATAGAACTCTAAGAAGATATTTAGAGGAAGCACACCTAGGAAGAGGTAATATCTTCTACTGATTGTTTCAAACTTATTTCTTATTATATTTCGTCTTATTTAGTTGTTTAATTATAAATTAATTACATAAATATCAATCATATAGTGATATGTTATTATAAATATGAAACAAAAATATTTCACCCTCTATCCATCCTATGAAAAACAAAATCACTGCGCACGCGTACGTAAGACTTACCGTCTCTACACCGTGGTATGACATGTTTTTCAACACCACCTTACTTAGATGGGTAAAATAATATAAATAATAAATATATATGATAATTATAACATGATAATATTTCTTAATTATCCTAAACCATCCACTTCAATACCATTCAATAATTTTTGGATTGATATCATCGCTCGTGCGTACGTACGACCTACCATCTCCAAGATGCGATATGATTCATTCAACATGATATTCAATAAAAAATGATTATATATGTGAATATAATGACTAAATATGATATATAATATACTAATACCATTATACAAATGAACTGATTATAACATAAAAATATGAATAATAACTTATCTGATAAAACATGCATAGGAACATAAAGTAGTTAATTCCCAAAGTATGAGTTATAATGAAATGTTACTAACAAAAGAATGAAAGTATAATCATATATGATATAAGAAATTTAGTATGATTCTATAATAAGTTAATAACATTATTTAAGTCATTATAAAGAAGGTTCAGATATATATGAAGGCTATCAAACATAAGGTTAGGTATAATTTTGCAATCTCATTTTAATTCGGTATTATTATACGCAAGTATTCAGTGGGGTTATATTTATCATCCACATCCATGTTTCCAAATTATTTAATATTATTTATATTCTTATAAAATTTTTTAAAGTTAATTTTACCCTTTGGTGTATTTTTTTTAAATGTTATGAAAGGAATATTTTGTCGTTATTTGATGTAAGGTATTTTTTGACATTTTCGGAAAATGTACGAGGAGAATGTTTGTTTTTTAACTTATATGGAATGAATGAATTTTTATAGTTTCATGAAAACATATTTATAGGAATCATACTCTAAAAAATTTCTAGATTTTTTTTAAACTAAATTCTTTTATTTTCAAATTGCGTGGCATTGTGAGAAGAGTAAACATTTTTGAAGAAGAAAAGATATTTTTTTAGAAATTAATTTCAAGTGTTTTCTCAATATTAACTTCAATATAAGATGAAGCTCTTTAAATAGGGTTATATTTATATCCCTATTATTACAATTAATTTATGGTTTTTATGATGGATTGTTATTTATGATATCCATTTTTTATATAAATTATGATGGAATGATGTTTAAGAAACACATTTTTTTCATGGGTTATGCTATGGTGAATGTTTTTATGTTTTTTTGTGTGGAACACATAAGAATGTTTTCATTAATAGATGGTTGGCACATATATCTACCTCCAATTAATTGGGAAAAGATTTATATCTTATGAGATAGGCATGGATTAAATAACAAGTAAATCTAGTTCAGTAATACAATTCTTGAATGAGGAGTGAACTCAGTTCAGTAACAGAATTTGTCCGCTATGATGGTCTTGGAAATGAGCCTTGAAAAAGATGAAATTATTTTCTTTGATTATGTTTGTATTCCATGAAATTTCATGTCTTTTGTTATGACTATTGGGATTACATTGCACTTTTATGATTTTTCCCATGACATTATATTCCAATATTTTATATGCATGACAATATTTTCAAATGTTATGTGCTTATAATTATTATATGATTGATATTTCCCTTGCTTACTCTTACTAAAAATTTGAGATCACCCTTTCATATGTTTATTTTCCCCAGTTCATGAAGATATTTATTAAGTAAGATATATATAAAATGAGTCTACTTATAAAGAAATAAGTAGGATACTTTCAGGATGTTTTATGAACTAGTTTTTAATGTTTCCTAGTTTCTGAAGACACAAAACCTATACAGTCCAGGTGTGGTTTTTGTTATGTTTTTTAAAAAATAGTATTAAATGTTGAAGTAATATCTATATATAAATTATGGGCTATTATTGTTGGTATCAGAGGAATGGTACAGTTAACCTTTGGAAACTTGGATGATAGAACCTTAGTAAGAACCATAAAGATATGCCTAAGTATAGGTTCCAATCATATCCTATTGTTCTAGAGATGTTCATGAATAAACTAGAATGAAACCTAAAGTGTTAAAAATTGAAATTATATTCATTTTTTTTTCATATTATGATTAGTGTTTCTCACACTATGATTCTTGGTTTTAGTCAATGGATGGAACCCGAAGGAACTGCATTAAAGCTGAATGCGATGGGAAATGCAATGATTTTACATTTGAGAAACCAAATGTTATTGGATAATGAATGAAAAATCTTGTAGCTATGTTCACCCAAATTAGTCAATATATGAATCATAATGAACTTACAACCGAGGAAAAGGGGGAGCAACATTATGTTGAATCCCTCATGAGGTAGCGACCACCCTCATTCAGCTGATCTTATAATCCATTAATGGCTCTATAATGGATTATTACAACTAAAAAGATATTTTCAGTTCTAAAATGTTCCGAACATGATAAAGTCTTCTTGGGAGTTTTCTTTTGGAAGGAGAAGCAGATCAATGGTGGAATCTTATCAAGAATACAATGCAAAGAGACAATCAAGTCCATAGAATGGTATGAGTTCAGGAACTTATTTTTCAATAATTACATTCCTCGTATTGTTCGAAAAAATATGGTGAAGGAGTTCATTGAACTTATGAAAAAGGATGATGAATCCATTGGTACCTAGAAATAAAATTTTACAATACGTTCAAGGTACACTTTTGGAATTATTATATAACCTGAGAGTAAAATTGGTTGATTCTTTAGTCGCTTAAAACCAAGTCTCTGAAGGGAATTATCCATAAGATACTTCAGTACCTATGAAGAAATTTTTTGATGTTCTCTCATGGTTGATATGGTGAATAGAGTAACCCATCAGTCATATCGGTTTGATAAGAAGAGAAAAATGGAATTCAAGGGAGAATATAAAGACCATAATTAATAGAAGATGATTTTTCCCTTAAGCTCAAAGTGTTGAAAGAAACATGGAGAGAACTATCTTAAAGGGACCAATAAGTGTTTTATGTGTGGAAAAGAATGTCACTGGGATTTGTAATTCTTATGTGATGGTAAGAATATGTATAATGATGTGAATAAGAAAAAGGCTGCACAGAATGAACCTCATACACTTTAATTCTACAAGTACAATAAAATGGGGAATTAGGACAATCAATGCCTCAATCCAAGGGTTATTGATGATGATTGACATCTTGAAACTCTTAAGAACAAATACAAAGGAAGTTCATATGAAATCACTATCGGTGATGTTGAGTATGATAATGATGAGGTGAAATATACACTTACCATCCACTCTAAAGTAGAAAATCTTTTATTTGATTATCGATCAACACACTCTTTTATTTCTAAAGAATTTTCTGAGGGTATAACTATATTACATTAACAATTAGATGTTGATTTAGTTGTGACAAATCCTAATGGAAAAAGGTCACATAAAAAGTTTATAATTATTCTACAGTTTATGTTTTTGGGAATTAGATTCCTGAAAATCTTGTGATCCTTACTATTGTATAATTTGATGTGATTATTAGTAAGGATTGACTATCTCTATGTGGAGATGATATAAATTTCCAAGGAAGGGATGTCACATTTCATATTATAGATCAATCTTTGATCATATATAGGTGAAAATATGATCATAACATTCCCGAAGAAATTTATTCCATATTATGGGTCTTGATTCCTATAAATGATTGTTATTTATCTCAAATGGGTGGCGAGAAACTCACGATAAAGAAAAAACCCATTTTAGGGGAGTTTGATGATGTGTTTCCAATGTAAATTTCCATGTTTTCTACAAAATTGTGAAGTTTATTTTTTAATAGAACTCATATTGGGTGTTATGCCTATTTAAAATATAAATTAAATAATGTCCCCAATTATGTTGTAGGAATTGAAGAATCAACAATATGAGAATCTTGATAAGGGATTCATATGCCCTAGTGTGTCACCTTAGGTATCACCTATTTAGTTTATTAAGAAGAAAGATGAATCAATGAGACTTTACATTGATTATTGAGAACCTAACAAGATCAATATCAAGAAAAAATATCCTCTTCCCTGTATTGATGAATGACTTGACCAACTATGTGGAGCACAACAAGTTTCCAGGATTGATCTTAGTTTAGGATAACATCAATTAAGGGTCAAAAAGGAGGATATACCAAAGTTGAAATTCCATACAATTTATGGTCACTATAAATTTATAGTGATGCCTTTTGGTCTTACTAATTCCCCCACTATCTTTATGGATATAATTAATAGAGTTTTTTTGAGAATATCTTGATCAGTTTGTGGTAGTATTTATAGACGACATTCTTATCTATTAAAAGATAAATGAAGAACATGAATATCACTTGATAATTGTACTGAAGACCCAGATAAATGAGAAGATTTATGTCAAATTTACCATGTGTGAATTCTGGATTTATAAAGTTTCATTTTTGGGCCATATAATCTCAAGAGAGGGGATATCTGTGGATCCAACAAAATAGAGGTTATTAAATCATGGTCAAGACCAAAAATGGTAACTGAAATCTGATGTTTTCTTTGTTTGGCTAGTTATTATAGATATTTTGTGAAATATTTTTCATTACTATCTAATCCACTCACAGAGTTGAATTGTAAAGGAGTTAAGTTTACTTGGACAGAGGAATGTGAAGAGAATTTCAATGAACTAAAAAGAATGTTTTCTAGTTCACCTATGATCACACTGTCTTGTAGTGGAGAAATGTTTGTGATATATAGTGATGTATCCAAAAAGGTAAATATATGTGTTACCATGAAAAATGATATGGTAATATCTTATGCCTTAAGGCAGTTGAGAAATCATGAGAAAAATTAACAAAGTCATGATTTAGAGTTAGCTACGGTAATCTTTTCATTAAATATATAGAGGTTTTATCTTTATGGTGAACATTGTGATATTTATAATGATCATAAAAGATTAGAGTTTATTTTCACAAAAAAGGAGCTGATTATTCCCCAAATAATATGGTTAGAGTTTATTAAAGATTACAACTCAATACATTACAACCATGGGAAAGAAAACAATGTGGAAAATGCATTAAGTCGACAAGACCATGCTATCCTATCCATGATGAGGATCACAAAAGATCCAATGTTTATGGATTTTCAAATGATCGATCTTTAAATTTTAAAGGAAGGGGTGGGGATATTTTATTTTTAAAATTAATGTTCAACCATTAATACAAATGAAGATTAAGGAGGCACAAAATAAATATGTAGAGCTATATAAGAAGGTGGGAAATGTTACTCAAATCAACCTTTATTGTGATGAAATAATAAGGTTCAAGAACTATATTTATATTACTCCCATACCAGAATTAAAAAAGTATCTATTAGATGAGGATCATATTTCTTCATTGTCTATTCACCCAAGAAACACAAAGATATATAGGGACCCTAGAGAGCACTTCTGGTGGGATGGCATGTAATGTGATGTCACTGAATATGTATCTTGATGATTGGTTTATCAGCAAGTTTGGACTGAGAGATAGAAGTCTAAGAGGTTGTTACATCCATTACCCATACAGGAATGGAAATAGGAAAGCATCACGATAAACTTTATCATCATATTTCCAAAAATATCCAATGACAATAATGCTATCTGGGTTATAGTTGATCACCTTAGGATGTTTCCACACTTCATTCCTATTTGAGATGATTTATCTCTATATAATATTTCTAGGATATATGTAAATGTAGTGGTAAGATTTCATGGAGTACCACTTTCCATTATATCCGATCGGTATCTGAGGTTTACATCAACATTTTGGTGATGTATTTAGTATGATCTGGATATAGAGTTTTGTTTCAGCACTGCTTATCATCCTCAAAAAGACAGTCAATATGAGAGGATGATTCAAACTTTAGAAGATATGTGGAGAGATTTTTCTATGGATTTCAAAGGTGGTTGAGTTTAACACCCACCATTTGTGAAAGTTTATTACAATAGTATCTTTCACTCACATATTCAGATGGTTCCTTGTGAATCCCTCTATGGAAATAAGTGCATAACTCCAACTTACTAGGATAAAGTTGGGGAAAGAAATATATTAGGACTTGATCATGTTAATATAGTGGTAGAAAAGATCCGATCTATTCAACAACACAAAAGAGTAGCTTAGAGTCAACAAAAAAGTTATGCAGACAACCGAAAAAAAGACCTACAGTATGTAGTGGGTGATAAGGTGTTCTTACGAATATCTCCCTAGAAGAGAGTAATGATATTTGGAAAGAAGGGAAAGTTGAGCCCAAGGTATATTGGTCATTCTGAAATCTTGGATCGTGTTGGGAAGGTAGATTACTGATTGGATATTCCACCGAATATCTCTCAAGTTCACGATTTGTTACATGTATCTATCATGAGAAAGTATATACCCAATCCTTCAGATGTACTAAGCATAGAAGTCGTACTGCTAGAGCAGGTACTTTCATTTGAAGAATAACCAATAGAGATTCTGGATCCTAGTGAGAAAGTTTCAAAAAACAAGACCACTCACTTAGTTAAGGTTTTATGGGGGAACCACCAATTTTAAGAAGCTACATGGGAAATTTAATAAATTATGATGGAGGCATATCCTTATATGTTTGTTTCCAGGTGACTAATTTCGTGGAAAAAATTAAGTTTAAGGAGGGTAGAATGTAACACCGTAATATTTTTATGAAATATTTTCTTTAAATAATTATTGTTCTTTAATATATTCCATTTCATGAAATCATGAGTTTAAATGAATCATGAGGTGACCTTATTATAAAATTACAGTTATATCACAGCTGTTAGGTTATTAGGAATAATTATAACTAACTTATGAATATGCATTGTCAATTGATTAACTATCTATTTTTTTGAAAAATATAAATCAATTAGATATTTTTATTTTCTTGAGTGAATTACCTTTATTAATGAAATTAATGTGATATATATGTGTTATATACTTAATGAAATATTTTTTTATATTCATCCAATGGATATTTTATTCGTAGGTTATCAATAAAACCTCATTTTATGTAAAAAAAATATATTTTTTTAAAGATTAATTTTAAACCTTTTAGTGGAGAACCCCTTATAAATTAATATTTTGAAACATTAATAATTTTTATATGAAAACATAAAAATTTTATTTTGAAGAAGGATTTTGAAATTTACTTTGGATGAATTTCTAATATTTTTCAAATAACTTTCTTGTTTTTATGAATAATAAAAATACGCCAAATTTTAATGAAAATTAACTTATTCATTGAAATAATTTATATGGATAAACTATATTATTTAATGGTTTCAAATTATAAATATAATAGGTTTTTACCATTTAATATACTGTATGTCATTGGAATTATGTTTACATTAAATTCAAATGTAAAAACATTTCAATCTTTTACAATATTATTAACTTTAAAACCCCGTTTTCTCAATGGGATTAGTTTTTGAATTAATTACTACAACTTCTGTGTTTTCAATTTTTAAAAATATATTCCATTTTTGAAATCATTAGGTCCAAATTAGGTTAAGAGGATACTTTTTTGGGGCATTATGAATAGTAACTTTGGTAATTATTTTTATTATCATGTTTAAAGGAAAATTGAGTAATTAATGGTAAAAATAATATCATAAAATTACCTTAAAACCTATAAAAACTCAACTGGAGGACTAAATTGGACCCTTATCATCTATTTTTTGTAATTGAATCACATGATGACCACTTAAGTTTGAATATGACATGAATGTAATAAAAACTAATGAATATGACAAAATCTCAAAATCTCATTTTATAAATGTAAATTAATTTTAATATATGGATACCTATGAGATAATATTGACTATTGATAGACTCTAGAAATGTAAAATAACTACATACAACATAGAAATTTATTTATAATTTTTTGAGATCGTATATTTTCCATTAATTATGACACAATAGTGATGTAAAAATTATTTTATTAATAGAAATATCAAATAAATGGTTTTAAAAATATTAAAATAAATATCATATGATATAATTAATGTTATCAAAAAAATTTATAGGTGAATATTATATTTTTGGAGGGTATTCAATATTTTTGTTCAAAATTATCTTCTCGGTGGGTTTTATTTAAAGTTAAATAAAGGAATTCTGTCAAAATTGACAATATTGATATTTTTTTTAAAACTACAATTTATTAAATTATTTAAAAATCATTAAAAATTTAAAAATTAAAAAGTGGTAATTATAAAGTCTAAAATTTCATAAAATATTCTTTTATAGTCAATTAACACCATATAAGTAAATATTTATTACCATTAAATATTTATAATGTTATTACCATAATTAAAATCAAATAGAATTTCTAAGTGTCAATTTATACGATATTGTTTCAGTTTCCTAGAATAACATGTCGAAAATTTATTGGTTGGTGATATTATAACCATATCTCAACTCATATTTGGAATTGGGACATTTTAGAGGTTTTTTGTGTAGTGTTTTATTTTATTATAAATTATTACTTATGGAGTTTCCAAAAGTGCCCCTCACCTCAATTATAAAAGGGGACCTCATAACTCATCTATTTAATTCATTTTAGGGATTCAAGATCGGACATAACCTACCCTTTTTCCTTCTAAACTTTCCTATTTTAATTTTATATGTTTTGGACATCTTCAAAGACCAACTCTAGTACTCTAAGAAGAGAATTAGAGGAAGTACGTCGAGGAAGAAGTAATCTCTACTGCCGATTCTTTCAAACTTCTTTATTATTGTATTTAACATTATTTAGTTTTTTAATTAAATAGTAATAAAATAAGTATCAATCATACACTGATATATTATTATAAATTTTAAACAACCATATTTCACCTTCTATCCATCCTATGAAAAATTAAATCACCGTGCGTGCGTACGTACACCTTATCATCTCCACACCGTGGTGTAATCTATTTTTCACCACAAACATAATTAGATTGGTATAATAATGGAAACAAAAACTATATATGATTTTTATAGCAATATACTAATTCTGAATTATCATAAACCTTTCACTTCAATTCCTTTCAATATTTTTGGGAATGATATCATCGCTTGTGCGTAAGTACAACGTACTCTCTCCACGATGCGATGTGATTCATTCTTCAAGGTATTAATTAAACCAAGATTATATATATGAATTGAATGAATAAATGTGATTTATAAAATACTAATAATGTTATATAAATGAAATAACTTTAAACCAAAATGATTAATAAGAACTTGTCCGACAAAACATGCATAAAAATATAATGTAGTTAATACCCAATATACAAGTAATAATGAAATATCAGTAAAAATGGATTAAAATATAATCCTATATGATATAAAAAAATGATAATGATTCATTAATAATTCAATAAAATTGTTTAAATAATTATACATGAGGTTTTGATAAATATGAAGGATATCATATATAAGGTAAGGGATAATTTTCAATCTCATTTTTATATGAGATTGTTATATGTAAGTATTCACTAGGGTATATTTATTATCCACATTTGTGTTTATTAATTATGTAATATTATCTATATTATTCTACAATTTTTTAAATATAATTTTACCCTGTGGTTAATTTTTTTAAATGTTATGAAATGAATCTTTTTTCTTTATTCAATTTGAGGTACTTTTTGAATTTTCCAGTAAAAGTACATAGATAATGTTTTTTTAACTTACATGGAATGAATGGATTTCTAAGGTTTCATGAAACCTTTTTCCATGAATATTAATCTAAAAAATTTCAAAATTATTTTCAACTAAATTTGTTTCCGTTAGAATGGCATGGCATTTTGAGAAAAGGAAACATTTTTGAAGAAGAAAGGATATTTTTTTAGAAATTAATTTCAAGTGTTTTATCAATATTAATTTCCATATAAGCTGACACTCTTTCAATAGGGTTATATTTATATCCCTATTATTAATTTGATTTTATGGTATTTATTATAGAGTGTTACTTAGGAAATCTATTTGTTTTATATCAGTTATGATTGAATGATGTTTATGAAAACTATTTTTTCAGGGGGTATGCTATGGGGAATGTTTTTATGTTTTTTTGTGGAACACATATTAATGGATTCATTAATTGATGGGTGGGACCTATACCTCCCTCCAATTCATTGGGTAAATATTTATATCTTATGAGATAGGGATGTATGAAACGGCAAGTAAATCCAGTTCAGCAATACAGGGATGGAACGAGGAGTGAACTCAGTTTAGTAATAGACTTTGTTGGCTATGATGGTCTTGGAAATGAGCCTTGAAATATATAAAATTATTTTCTATTATTATGTGTGTATTACACAAAATTTAATGTCTTATTTTATGACTATTGGGATTACATTTCACTTTTATGATTTATCCCATGACATGATATTCTAATATTTTATATGCATGCTAATATTTTCAAATGTTAGGTTCTTATGATTATGATATTATTGATATTTAACTTAATTACTCTTACTAATAATTTGAGATAACCCTTTCATATGATTCTTTTTCCTAGTTCATAAATAATGGTATTAAATAAGATATGGAAAAAAGGAGTCTAGTTATGAAGAAATAAGTGGGAGACAATGAGGATGTTTTATGAACTAGTTGTTTATATTTCCTATTTTCTAAGAACACTAATCCTATAATGTCCTAGTGTAGTTTTCGTTATGTTATGAAATAAATAGTATTAAATGTTTAAGTAATATCAATATGTAAATTATGGGTCGTTATAGTTGGTATTAGAGGAAAGGTATAGTTAACCTTTGGAAACTAGGATGAGAGAACCTTATTAAGAAGCATAGGGATATGTCTATGTCCAGGTTAAAATCATATCCTATTTTTTTATATATGTTCATGAACAACCTAGTATAAAACCTAAAGTGTCTTCAATTTAAATTATATTCGTTAATTATTTGGTTTTCCCATTATAATTAATGTTTCTCACACTATAATTCTTTGTTTTAGTCAATGTATGGAACCTGAAGGAACTGTGTTAATGCTGAATGTGATGGGAAATGAAATTATTTTAATCTAGTGAAACAAAATGTTATGAGATCTTTAATGATAAATCTTGTAACCTTTCTCACACAACTTCCTCAAGCTATGAATCATGCTGAACTTCCAAATGAGGAAAGGATGGAGCAACATTCTATTGAATCCCTCAAGAGTTAGAGACTACCTTCATTCAGCAGTTATTATGATCCATTAGTTTCTGTACAATGGATTAATACCACTGAAAATATATTTTCATTTCTAAAATGTTCTGAAGATGATAAAGTCATCTTAGGAGATTATTTTTTGGAAGGTGAAGTTGATAAATGGTGGAATATTTTATAGAATACATTGATAATATATGAAATTGAGTCCATAGAATGGCATGACTTCAACTACATATATTTGAATAAGTAATTTCCTCATATTCTCCTAAAAAATATGGATAAGGATTTTTTTGAACTTAAGAAAAATGATGATAAAACTGTTGGTACCTACGAATAAAATTTTATAATACTTTCATGGTACTCTTTTGGAATTATTATATTACATGAGAGTAAAATTGGTCGATTCTTTAGTGGCTTAAAACAAAGTCTCCAAAGGGATTTATCCATAAGGGACTTGAATAGATACGAAGAAATTGTTTCATGTGCTATCACAGTTGATATAGAGAATAGAGTAACCCATTAGTCATATAGGTTTGATAAGAAGGGAAAAATGGAATTTAATGGAGTATCTAAAGAGAACATTTAAAAGAAGATGAGTTTTTCCTTATGCCCAAAGTGTGGAAAGAAACATAGAGAGAACTGTCATAAAGGGATAAGTAAGTGTTTTAAGTGTGAAAAATAACGTCACTAGGCAGTTTAATGCCAAAGTGATGGTAAAAATATGTCTAATGATGCGAACAGAGAAAAGGCTACACAGAATGAACCTAATACACTTTAATTATACAAGTACAAAAAATAGGGAATTATTCCAATCAATTCCTGAATCTAGGGGCTATTGATGATGATTGACGTCAAGAAACTCTTAAGGCCAATGACAAAGGAATTTCACCTTCAACCACTATTGGAGATGTTGAGTATGATAATGATGTGGTGAAATATACACTTACCATCCACTCTAAAGTAGAAAATGTTTTATTTGATTTCGGGCCACCCCAATATTTTATTTCTAAAGATTTTTTATGTGTACATCCCTATTAACATAACAATCAGATGCTGAGTCAGCTGCGACAACTTCTAATGGCACAACAATCGCATCAACAGTTTATATTTCTTCTCCAGTTGAAGTTTGTGGGAATGTGCTTCCTGAAAATCTTATGATCCTTCCTATAGTATAATTCTATGTGATTATTAGCATGTATTTGATTTCTATATATGGAGCTCATATCAATTTCGATGTAAGGGAAGTCACATTTCATATTCTAGATCAATCTTTGGTAATATAACGATGAAAATATGAACATAACCTTCCAGAAGAAATTTCTTCCATATTATGGGTCTCGATTATTATAAATGAATATTATTTATCTCAAATGGTTGGGGAGAAACTCATGATTAATAATACACCCATTTTAGGGGATTTTGATGATGTTTTTCTGGTGGAATTGACAGGTTTTGCACAAAATTGTGATGTTAAGTTTTCAATAGAACTCCTACCGGGTGCTATGCCTATTTAAAAGAAACCTTAAATAATGGCCCCATTTTAGTTATAGGAATTGAAGAAGAAACTCTAATATAATCTTGATATGGGATTCATATGCCCTAGTGTGTCACCTTGGGGAGCACCAGTTCAGTTTATTAAGAAGAAATATTGATCAATGAGACTCTACATTGATTATCAAGAACCTAACCAGATCACTATCAATAAAAAATTTCCTCTTCCCTGCATTGATGACTGACTTGACCAACTACGTGGAGCTTACCACTTTTCCCAGATATATCTTATTTTAGGATATCATCAATTAAGGGTAAAAAATGAGGATACAATAAAGATGAAATTTCGTACAATGTATGGACACTACGAATTTATAGTGATGTCTTTTGGTCTAACTAATTACCCCACTAGCTTTATGGATATAATTAATAGAGTCTTTATATAATATCTTGATCAGTTTGTGGTAGTGTTTATAGATGATATTCTAGTCTATTCAAAGAGAAAGGAAGAACATGAAGATCACTTGATAATTGTACTGAAGACCCTGATAAATGTGCAGATTTAGGCCAAATTTACCATGTGTGAATTTTGGATTTAGAAAGTTTCATTTTTGGGCCACATAATCT
The DNA here is from genome assembly GCA_963277665.1 of Viscum album. Lineage (NCBI taxonomy): Eukaryota > Viridiplantae > Streptophyta > Magnoliopsida > Santalales > Viscaceae > Viscum > Viscum album. The sequence goes on from OY728120.1 coordinate 1,845,743,078, forward strand.
CAAGAGAGGGGATATTAGTGGATCTAGCAAAAATAGAGGGTTTTAAAAGATGATCGATACCCAAAATGGTAACTGGGATCTAATGTTTTCTTTGTTTTTCAAGATATTATTGATATTTTGTGAAATATTTTTCATGATAATATAATCCACTCACAGATTTTACTTGGAAAGGAGTTACGTTTACTTGGACGGAGGAATGTGAGGATAATTTATATGATCTAAAAATAAGGTTAGCTAGTGAACCTATGATCACACTGCCTTGTAGTGGAGAAATGTTTCTGATATATAGCGATGCATCCTAGAAGGTAAATGGATGTGTTACAATCCAAATGATATGGAAATATATTATGCCACAAGGTAGTTGAAAAATCATGAGAAAAATTACCCAACTCATGATTTAGAGTTAGCAGCGGTAATCTTTTCTTTAAAGATATGGAGGTACTATCTTTATGGTGAAAGATGTTATATTTATATTGATCATAAAATATTAAAATATATTTTCAAAAAATGAGCTTAATATTCCCCAAATAATATGGTTGGAGTTGATTAAAGATTACTACTACTCAATACATTACAACCGTGGGAATGAAAACAAGGCGACATATCCATTATGTCGATAAGACTATGCTAGCCTATCCACGATGGGGATCACAAAAGATTCAATATTTATGTATTTACAAATGATGGATCTTGAAATTTTAAAGGAAGTGGGGGATATTATCTTTTAAAAACTAATTTTCACCCATTAATACAAATGAAGATTAAGGAGGTGCAGAAGAAAGATATAGAGCTACCAAAGAAGGTGGAAAATGTTCTTTAATTCGACCTTGATTATGATGAAATAATAATGTTCAGGAACCGGGTTTATATTCATCCCATAACAAAATTAAAGGAGATATTGGATGAGGATCATAGTTCTTCATTCTCTATTCCCCCAAGAAGCACAAAGACATATAAGGACCTGAAAGAGTACTTCTGGTGGGATGGCATGAAAAGTTATGTCACTAAATATGTATCTTGATGCTTGGTTTGTCAGCAAGTTAGGACAGAGAGACAGATGTTTAAGGGGTTGTTACAACCATTACCCATACCAAAATGGAAATAAGAAAACATCATGATAGGATTTATCATCATACATCCGAAAACATCAAATGAAAATAATGGTATCTGGGTTATAGTTGATCAACTTAGAATGTTGGCACACTTCATTCCTATTAGTGGTGATTTATCTCTGTGTCATATTTCTTGGATATATGTAAATGAAGTTGTAAGATTTCATGGAGTACCAGTTTCCATTATATCCAATCAGTATCTGAGGTTTACCTCAATGTTTTGGTGAGGTATATAGTATGCTCTGGATACAAAGTAATGTTTCTACACTACTTATCATCCAAAAATAGATAGTAAGTATGAGAGGACAATTCAAACTATAGAAGTCATGCTGAGAGTTTTCTCTACGGATTTCAAAGGTGGTTGGGATCAACACCCACCATTGGTGAAAATTTCTTACAATAATAGCTTTCACTCACGTGTTCAAATGGTTCCTTAGGAATCCCTCTATAGAATGAAGTGTATAACCCCAACTCACTATGATGAAGGTGGGGAAAGAAAGCTAATAGAAATTGATCTTGTTGATGAAATGGAAGAAAAGGGATGATGTATTCAACAACCAAAAACAATATCTTAGAGTCGACAAAACATTTATGTCGACAACTCAAGAAAAGACCTAGAGTATAAACTGTGTGATAATGCATTCTTATGAATATGTCCTTGGAAGAGAGTAATGATATTTGGAAGGAAGGGCCAGGTGAGCCTAATAAATATCATTCATTTTTAAATCTTTGATCATTTTGGGATTGTAGATTACTGATTAGAGCTTCCACCGAATATCTCTCAAGTTTGTGATGTGTTCCATGTATCTCTATTGAGAAATTATATACCCGATCCTTCACATTTACTTATCTTAGAATTCATACCACTGGAGCAAGATATTTCTTATTAAGAACAACCAATAGAGATTCTGGATCATAGCGATAATGTTCTTCGAAACAAGACTACTCACTTGGTTAATGTATTATGGGGGAACCACCAATTTGAAGAAGCTACATGGGAACTTGAGGAAATGATGAGGGAGTGGTATCCTCATATATTTGTTTCCTAGTCACTAATTTTGAGGGAAAAATTCTGTTTAAGGGGGCTAGAATGTAACACCCAAATATTTTTATTAAATATTTTCTTTAAATAATAATAATTATTTAGTCGCTTACATTGAACGGAATCATTAGTTTAAACAAACCATGATACAAACTTGTTATAAAGTTACTATTATAGTCTGGATGTTAGTTTAGAAGGAATAATTATAACTAACTTATGAAAATGCACTGTTAATTGATTGACTATCAATTATTTTTGAAAAATATAAATCAATTTGATATTTTTATTTTTTTGAGTGAATTACTTTTGGTAATGAAATTAATGTGATATATATATCTTGTATACTTAATAAAATATTTTTTATATTCATCCAATTGGTATTTTAGTCATAAGGTATGAATAAAAACCTATTTGATATACAAAAAACCTATTTTTTAAAAGATTAATTTTATACCATTGAATGAAGAACCCATTTTAAATTAATATTTTGACACATTAATAATTTTTTTATTACAACATAAAAATTTAATTTTGAAGTTGGATATAAAAAATTACATTGGATGAATTTATAATAATTTTCTGATAATTTTTTGTTTTAATGAATAATAAAAATATGCTGAATTTTAAATAAATATAACTTATTCAATGACTTAATTTATAAGGGTAAATTATATTATTTAATGGATTTAAATTATAAATATAATATATTTTTACCATTTAATATAATGTAGTTCATTCGAATTAATTTTACATTAAATTCATATATAAAAATTTATCAATCATTTTCAATATTATTACAACCCTATCTCATATCATATTCATAATTGGGTCATTTTAGAGGTTTTTTGGGTAGGGTTTTATTTTATTATAAATTATTATTTATGGAGATTCCAAAAGTTCCCCTCACCTAAATTATAAAAGTGAACCTCATACCTCATCTCTTTACTTCATTTTAGGCCTTCAAGCTCAGCAATAACCTACTCTTTTTTTCTTCTAAACTTCCCTATTTTCATTTTAGATGTTTTGGTCATATTCAAAGACCAAATCTACTACCCTAATAATAGATTTAGAGGAAGCACGTCGAGGAAGATGTAATCTCTCCTACCGATTATTTAAAACTTCTTTATTCTTATATCTCATCTTCTTTAGTTTATTCATTAAAAAGTAATAATATAACTATCACTCATACATTGATATGTTATTATAAATTTTAAACAACCATATTTCACCTTCTATCCATCCCATGAAATCAAAATCACAGTGCGTGTGTACGTACAACTTATCATCTCCACGCTGTGGTGTAATCTATTTTTCACCACAACCTTACTTAGATGGGTATAATAATAGAAATAATATCTATATATTATTTTTATAAATGATGTTAATTATGAATTATCATACACCATCCACTTTAATTCCATTCAATAATTTTGGGAATGATATCATCGCTTGTGCGTACATACAACCTACTCTCTCCAGATGCGATGCGGTTCATTCTACATGATATTAATTAAAACAAGACAATATAAATGAATTTAATGAATAAATGTGATTTATAAAATACTAATACTATGCTATAAAGGAAACATCTTTAACTTAAAAAGATGAATAAGAACACGCCCGACAAAACATGCATAAAAATATAAAGCAGTAAATACCCAATGTAAGAGTAATAATGAAATTTTAATAAGAAATAAATTAAAATATAATCATATATGATATAAAAAATGATAATGATTGTTTACTAAGTCAATAAAATTATTTAAATCCTTATACATGAGTTTCAGATACATATGAAGGATATCATACTTATAGAAAGGGATAATTTAGCAATCTCATTTTTAGCCGAGATTGTTATAGGTAAGTATTAAATATGGTATATTTATAATCCACATCCACGTTTCATAATTATGTAATATTATTTCTATTCTTCTAAAATTTTTTAAATATAATTTTAGCCTTTGGTGATTTTTTTTAAACGGTATGAATGGAATCTTTTTTCGTTATTCGATTTGAGGCACTTTTTGTCTTTTCTGGAAAAAGTACTAGGAGAATGTTTGTTTTTCAACATATATGGAATGAATGGATTTTTATGGTTTCAGGAAACCATATTTCCATGAATCATTCTCTAAAAAATTTCAAGATTATTTTCAATTAAATTCTTTTCTCTTAAAATTTCATGGAATTTGGAGAAGAGGAATAATTTTTGAAGAAGAATGGATATTTTCTTTAGAAGTTAATTTCATGTGTTTTTTCAATATTAATTTCCATGTAATATGGCACTCTTTAAATAGGGTTATATTTATATCACTATTACTACTATGAAATTATCATGTTTATGATGGAGTGTTATTTATGATGTCTATTTGTTTTATATCAATTATGATGGAATGATGTTTAAGAAACCAATTTTTTTCATGGGTTGTGCTATTGTGAATGTCTTTATGTTTTTTTGTGGAAAACATAATAATGGTTTCATTATGAGATAATTGGGACCTATATATCCCTCCAATGCACTGGTTAATGATTTATATCTCATGATATACAAATGATTGGAATAACAAGTAAATCTAGTTCAATAATACCGGGCTAGAATGAAAAGTGACCTCAGTTAAATAATGGACATTGTCCACTATGATGGTATTTTCAATGATCCTTGAATAATATAAAAATATTTCCTATAATTATTTATTTATTCCATGAAATTTTAAGTCTTATGTTATGACTATAGGTATTACATTTCAATTTTATGATTTATCCCATGACACAATATTCTAATATTTTATATGCAGGGTTTGATTTTTAAATGTTATGTTCATTATGATTATGATATGATTGATATTTACCTTATTTTCTATTACTGAGAATTTGAGCTCACCCATTCATATGTTTCTTTTTCCCATGTCACGAAGAAGTGTATTAAGTAATATATATCAAAAAGGAATCTAGTTATGAAGAAATAAGCATGAGAAAATGAAGATGTTTTATGAACTATTGGTTTATGTTTCCTAGTTTCTATAGAGACTAAACCTATACGGTCCTGGAGTGGTTTTTGTTATCTTATGAAATAAATATTATTCAATGTTGAAGTAATATATATATATATAAATGCATATTATGGTTTGTTATAGTTGGTCTCAGAGAAAAGGTATAATTAACCTTTGGAAACAAGGATTAAAGAACCTTAGTATGAACCCTAAGGATTTGTCTATGTATAGGTTACAATCCTATCCTAGTGTTTCAGAGATGTTCATTAATAACCAAGGATAAATCTTAAAGTGTAATAAATTGAAATTTTATTCGTTAATTATGTGGGTTTCCCATTATTATTAACATTTCTCACACTATTATTCTTGGTATTAATAAATGGATAGAACATGAAGGAACCACGTTAATGCTGAATGCGATGGGAAATGCAATGATTGTCCTCCTAAGAAACCAAATATTATGGGAGATGGAATGAAAAATATTGTAGCCATGATCACATAGCTTTCCCAAGATATGAATCATGATGGACTTCCAAATGAGAAAAGGAGGGAGAAAAATTCTATTGAATTCTTCATGAGCTAGTAAATACCTTCATTCAGTGGGTCTTTTGATCTATTAGTGTCTCTACAATGGAGCAGTACCACCGAAAATATATTTTTAGTTCTAAAATGTTCTGAACATGATAAATTGATCATGTAAGTACATATCTTTAAAGGTGAAGCTGATTAATGGAATAATCTTATCAATAATATGTGCTAAATAGATGAAATTTAGCCCATGGAATGGCACAAGTTCAAGAATAGATTTTTCAATAAGTACTTTCCTCATATTCTTTGATCAATGATGTAGAAGGAGTTCCTTGAACTTAAGGAAAAAGATGATTAATCCATTGTAAACTATGAAACAATTTCACAAGACTTACAAGGTATACTTCTGTAATTATTATCCAACCCAAGAGTAAGATTTATCAACTCTTTAGTGGGATAAAACAAGTCTTTGAAAGGAATTATCCATAAGAGACTTCAATAGCTATAAGGATATTGTTTTATGTGCTCTTAAGTTTGAGATGCGGAATGGAGTAACCCTTCTATCATATGGGTTTGATAAGAAGATAAAAATGGAATTCATGGGAAAATCTAAAGACCACACAGGAAGGAAGACGAGTTTTCCCTTATGATAAAAGTGTGGAAAGAAACATGGAGAGAGTTTTCTTAATGTGATTAGAAAATTTTATAAGTGTGGAAAATAAGTTCATCAGACAGTTGAATGACGAAGTGATGGGAAACGATGTCTAATGATATAAGCAATGAAAATGCTACATAGAATGCACCACCTACACTTCAATGCTAAAAGTGCAAGGAAATGGGTAATTATTCCAATAAATGCCATAATCCAAGGGTTATTGATTATGATTGATGTAAAAAAACTCTTAAGGATAATGAAAAAGGAATGGCACAAGAAATCACTATTGGTGAAGTGGAGTATGATAATGAAGTGGTGAATGGTACACTTACCATCAACTCTAAAGTAGAAAATGATTTATTTTATTCTAGATCCACCCACTCATTTATTTCTGAATAATTTTCTAAGGGTATCACCATATTACCTTAACAATTAGATATTGAGTTAGCTATGACAAATCCTAATTGGACAATGGTCACATAAAAAGTTTATAATTCTTCTTTTATTGATGTTTGTGAGAAATTTATTAGTGAAAAACATGTGATCCTTCCTATAGTTGAATTTTATGTGTTTCATGGAATATTTTTATTTTCTATATATGGATCTCATATCAAGTTCCAAGGAAGGGAAGTCACATTTCATACTCCATATCAATCTATGATCATCTATCGATGAAAAGTTGAATATAACCTTCTAGTAAAAATATATTTCATATTATGGGTCTTTATTTTTCTAAATGAAGTTTATTTATCTCAACTATTTGGGGATAAATTCATGATTAAGAATACACCCATTGTATGGGAATTTGATGATGTCTTTTTGGAGAAATTTCTAGTTCTTCCCTGAAATCGTGAAGTTGAGTTTTCAATATAACTCATATCGGGTACTATGCCTATTTCGAAGTCACCTTATAAAATTTCCCCAATTGAGTTGCAAGAATTGAAGAAGAAACTACATGATAATCTTGATAAGGGATTCACATTCCCTAGTGTGTCACCTTAGGGAGCACCTATTCTGTTTATTGAGAAGAAAGATAGATCATTGAGACTCTGCATTGATTATTGAGAACATAACAAGATCACTATCAAGAAAAATATCCTATTCCCCAAATTGATGACTTATTTGACCAACTATGTAGAGCTCTATAATTTTTCAAGATTGATCTTCATTCAGGATATGATCAATTATGTTCAAAAAGGATGATATACCAAATATGACATTCTATACATGTTATAGAAACTATGAATTTATAGTGATGCATTTTGGTCTTACTAATTACCCCTATCTTCATGGATATAATTAATAGAGCCTTTAGATACTATCTTGATCAATTTGTGGTTGTATTTATAGATGATATTTATTACAATTAAAAGAGAAAGAAATAACATCAAGATCACCTGAGAATTGTACTGAAGGCACTGAGAAAGGAGAATCTTTATGATAAATTTACCAAGTTTGAATTTCATCTTAAAAAAGTTTCATTTTGGTGTCCCATATTCTCATTATTGGGGGTATCTATGGATCTATAAAAAACATAGGTTATTAAAATATGGTTGAGACCAACAATTGTGACTGAGAACTGAATTTTTCCTGGTTTGGCTGCATATTGTCAATGTTTTGTGAATTATTTTTCATAATTATCCTATCCAACCACCATGTTGACTCAAAAATGTGTTAAGTTCATTTAGATTGAGGAATGTGAATAGAATTTCAAAGAACTAGAAAGAAGTTTAGCCAGTGCACCAGTCCTCACAATTCCTTATAGTGGAGAAAATGTTTGTGATCTACAATGATGCATCCAGGAAGGGGATTTGATGGGTTCTCATGAAAAATGATATGGTAATAGATTAAGCCTCAAGGAAGTTGAAAAATAATGAGAAAAATTAACAGAATCATGATTTACAGTTAGCTGTGGTAATCTATGAATTAAAGATATGGAGGAATTATCTTTATAGTGAAAGGTGTGATATTTATAAAATTTATAAAATTTTAATGTATATTTTCAGAAAAAGGAGCTAAATATGAGCCAAAGAAGATTTTTGGAGTTGATTAAAAATTAATAATTCTTAATACATTACCACCCTCGAAAAGAAAATAAGGTGGCAGATTCATTATGGCTACAAGACCATGATATCCTATCCATGGTGAGGATCACAAAAGATCCAATATATATGGATTTGAAAAGGATGGATCTTGAAATTTTAAAGGAAGGGTTGGGGAATATTATCTTTCTAAAATGAATGTTCAATTATCAATAAAAATGAAGATTAATGTGGTGTAGAAGAAAGTTGTATGGCTAAAAAAGAATGGTGAGAAATGTTCCCGAATTAAACCTTGATTGTGATGAAATAATAAGGTTCAAGAACCAAGTTTGTTTTCCTCCCATACTAGAATTAAAGGAGATATTTGATGAGGCTCATAGTACTTCATTATATATTTACCTTGGAAGAAAAAAGATGTACAAGGACCTGAAATAGTTCTTCTGGTGGGATGTCATGAAGAAAGATGTCACCGAATATGTCTCTCAATGCTCGGTTTGCTTGAAAGTTAAGGATGAGAGATTGAAGTCTAAGGGGATATTAAAACCATTACATATACCAGAATAGAAATGGGAAAACATCACCATAGAATTTTTCATAGGTCTTCCTAGAGCATTCCAAGGAAATAATGATATCTTGGTAATAGTTGATCACCTTACGAAGTCTTCACACTTCATTGCTATTAGAGAGGATTTCTCTCTTGATCATCTTGTGAGGATATATGTAAAGAAAGTGGTAATATTTCATGGAGTACCAATTTCCATTTTATCTGATCAGGATCCAAGGTTTACCTTGATGTTTTATAGATGTCTTAAGTATGATCTAGATACAGAGTTATTTTTCAGCAATGCTTATCATCCTCAGACAGATGGTCAGTTTGAGAGGTCAATTCAAACTCTGGACGACATGTTGAGAGATTTCTCTATGGATTTCAAAGGTTTTTGGTATCAAACCCTTCTGTTGCTGGAATCATATTATAATAATAGCTTTAAATCCAATATTATGATGGGTCCTTATGAATCCCTATATGAAAATAAGTGTAGAAATCCAACTTATTGGGAAGATGTTTGGGAAAGAAAGCTATTGGGACCAGATCTTGTTGATGAATTGGTTTAAAATGTCATATCTATTCAACAAAACATAAGAGAAGATTAGAGTCAACAAAAAAGTTATGTTGACAAGTTAACAAAATAAATAGAGATTAATGTGGGTGATAATGTGTTCTTGAAAATATCTCCCTAGAAGAGATTAATGAGATTTGGACAGAAGGGCATGTTGAGCCCGTGGTATATCGGTCCTTTTCAAAATATAGATCATGTTTGAAAGGTAGCTTACTGATTGGTGATTCCACCGAATCTCTCTCAAGTTCATGATGTGTTCCATGTATCTCTCATGAGAATGTACGTACCTGATCTTTCACATGTACTAAGCTCAGAATTCATACGAATGTAGGAAGATCTTTCTTATGAAGAACAACCGATAGAGATTCTAGATCATAAAAAGAATATTCTATGAAACATGACCACTCACTTGGTAAAAGTAGTATGAAGGAAAAAAAAATTTGAAGAAGATATATGGGTACTTTAGGAAATGATTTGGGGGTGGTATCCTCATCTTTTTGCATCCAAGTGACAAATTTTGTGAGAAATATTCTGTTTAAGGGGGTAGAATGTAACACCCAAATGTTTGTATGAAATATTTTATTTAAATCATTTTTATTCTTCAGTATCTTGAGTTTCACTTATTCATGAGTTTAAAAAAACTGTGAGATACCCTTATTATAAAATTACTATTATATCATAGCAGTTAGGTTAGCAGGAATAATTATAACTAACATATGAAAATGAATTGTGGATTCATTTGCTGTCAATTATTTATGAAAAATATAAATCAATTACATATTTTTATTTTTTTGAGTTAATTCCTTTTTTAATGAAATTAATATGATATATATGTGTTATATACTTAATAAAATATTTTTTATATTCATACAATGGATTTTTTAGTCATATGATATGAATAAAACCCTATTTAAGGAATAAAAAACCTATTTTTTAAAAAGTTTAATTTTAAATATTTGAATGGAGAACCCATTTTAAATTAATATTTTGACACATTAATAATCTTTATATGACAAAATAAACATGTCATTTTGAATTGGGATATAAAAATTTACTTTGGATGAATTTCTGCTATTTTTTGATAACTTTCATGTTTTGATGAATAGTAAAAATAAAAGAAATATTAATTAAAAAGAAATGTTTTCATTGAAATAATTTATATGATTAAATTCCATTATTTTTTTAAAAAAATTATAAATATAATATATGTTTACCATTTAATATAATTTAGGTCATTGGAATTAATTTTATATCAAATTCACATGTAAAAACATTTCAATATTTTGCAATATTTTTGACTTCTAAAACACATTTTCTCAACAGGATTAATTCTAAATTAATTAATACAAATTATATTTTTTTAATTTTGAAAAATAGATTCCATATTTGGAATCAGTAGGCCCAAATTATTTTAATAGGAAACTATTAAATTTGGTCATTATTTATAGAAATTGGTATTTATTTTTATTACCTTGGTTAAAGGTAAATAGGGAAATTAATGGTAAAAATAATATTATAAAATTGACTTAACTACTGTAAAAATAATTTTGGATGACTAAATTATACCCTAAAAATAATTTTTTTCAATGAAAATCACCTGATGGAAACTGACCTATGAATATGGCATGAATGTAACAAAAACGAATGAATGTGACAAAATGTCACAATATCATTTTATAGAAGTATATTAATTTTAATATATGGATAAATAGGATATAATATCTACTATAGATATTATATGGAAATATAAAAAAAGTACCCACATCATAGAAATTTATTTATAATTTCTAGAGATTAAATAATTCCCATCAATGATGACATAACAGTAATGTAAAAATTATTTTATTAATAGAAATATCAAATTAATGGTTTTAAAAATATTAAAATAAATATCATATGAACAAATTAATGTGATCCCAAAATTTTATAGTGTAATATTACATGTTATTAGTGTATTAAATGTTTTTTTAGAATTTTTCTTCTCTGTGGATTTTATATAAATCCAAATAAATGAATAGTGTCGAAATTGTCTCTATTGATATTTTTCAAAAATAACACATTATTAAATTATATACAAAACATAAAAATATTTAAAAATTATAGAGTGATAATTATAAGGTCTAAAATGTCTTAAAATATCCATTTATTGTCAATCAAAATCATATATGTAAATATTTATAACTATTAAATAGTTATGATATTATTACCACAATCAAAATTAAATAGAATAACTATGTTTAAATTAATAAGATATGGTTTAAATTGACAAAATAACTTTCCAAAAATTTATTGTTTGATGATATTACAACCCTATATCGTCTCATATCTCGAATTGAGACATTTTAAAGGTTTTTCGGTAGAGTTTTATTTTGTTATAAATTATAATTTATGGAGTTTCCAAAAGTGCCCCTCACCTCAATTATAAAAGAGAACCTCTTCACTCACCTATTTTCTTAATTTTGTGCCTTCAATTTCGGTCTTACCCTGATCTTTTTGATTATAAACTTCCATACATTCATTCTAGAGGTTCTTTTCTTCATCAAATATCAACTCTAGTACTCTAGGAAGTGATTTAGGGGAAGCACGTCAAGGAAGAGGTAATCTATTCTACCGATTCTTTCAAACATCTTTCTTCTGTTACTTCCTACTATTTAGTTGTTTAATTATAAAGTAATAAACCAGTATCCCTCATATACTTATATGTTATTATAAATATGAAACAACCATATTTCACCATATATCTTTCCTATGAAAAATGAAATCACCGTGCCTACGTACGTATGACCTACGGCCTCCAGGCTGTGGTGTAATCTATTTTTCACCACCAACTTACCTGAATGGGTATAATAACAGGAATAATAAATATATATAATTATTATAAAATGATACTAATTTTGAATTATCATACACCATTCACTTCAATACCATTCAATAATTATGGGAATGATATCATTGCTCGTGCGTACATACGGCCTACCGTCTCCACAATGTGATGTGATTCATTCTACATGATAATTATTAAAAATTGATCTTATAAATGAATTAAATGAATAATTATGATATATAATATTCTAATACCATTATTTAAATTAAATAAGTATAACCTAAAAAGATGAATACGAAATTATCTCCCAAAACATGCAAAAAACCTAAAGAAGTGAATATTGAAAGTACGAGTAATAATGAAATATTACTAACAAAGGATTAAAATATAATCATATATTATATAAAAAGAATATTATGATTCTGTAATAAGTCAATAACATTATTAAAATCATTATATATGAGGTTTTGATATATTCAAAGGATATCAGATATAAGGTATGGGTTAATTTTTCAATCTCTTTTTTATCTGAGATTGTTATATGTAAGTATTCACTGGGGTATATTATCATACACATCAAAGTTTTATTATTATTTTATATTATTTCTATTCTTCTAAAATCTTTTAAAGTAAATTTTAACGTTTGGTGAATTTTTATTAAATGATATGAAATGAATCTTTTTTTATTATTCGATTTGATGTACTTTTTGACTTTTTCGGCAAAAGTACGACGAAAATATTTGTTTTTTAACTTATACGAAATGAATGGATTTTTATGGTTTTATGACACCTTATTTCCATGAATCTTACTCTATAAAATTTCAATAATATTTTCAACAAAATTAGTATTTTTTAAATTGTGTGGCATTTTTAGAAAAGAAAATGTTTTTGAATAGGAAAAGATATTTTTTCAGGAATTAATTTCATTCATTTTCTCAAAAAAATTTCCATCTATGATAAAACCCTATAAATAGGGTTATATTTCTATACATATTATAACTATTTGTTTATGGTGTTTATGGAGGAGTTTTATTTAGTAAATCAATTTGTTTTATATCAATTATGATAGAATAATGTTTAAAAACCCAATTTTATTTCATGGGTTAGGCTACGGGGAAAGTTTTTATGTTTTTTGTGGAACTCATAAGAATGGCTTCATTATGAGATGGGTGGGATGTTTATCTCATTCTAATGCAATGGGTAAATATTTATATCTCATGAGATAGAATTAACTAGAACAACAAGTAAATCTAGATCAGTAATACTGGGCTGGAAGGAGGAGTGAAATCAGTTCAGTAATGGACTGTGTCCACTATGATGGTCTTGGTAAAGAGAATTAAATAATATGAAATGACATTATATGATTATGTGTGTATTGCACAAAATTTCATGTCTTATTTTATGACTATTGGGGTTACATTTCAATTTTATGAGTTATCCCATGACATGATATTCCAATCTTTTATATGCAGGATAAGATTTTCCAATGATATGTTTTTATGATTATGATATGATTGATATTTCCCTTTTTTACCCTTACTGAGAATTTGAGCTCACCATTTCATATGTTTCTTTTCCCCATGTCATTAAGAAGGGTATTAAGTAATACATTTCAAAAATTAGTCTAGTTATGTTGAAATAGGTGGGAGATAATGAATATGTTTTAGGAAACAATTATTTATGTTTCCTAGTTTCTAAAGACACTAAACCTATATGATCTTGGCATGGTTTTTGTTATGTTATGAAATAAATATTATTTTATATTGAAGTAATATATGTATGTAAATTATGGTCCATTATAATGGGGTATGTTCTTATATATCCTTATTTATACCAATTTTATGTTCAAATGATGAGAGACCCTTTTTGATATCATCAAATAATTTTTAGAATTTTAAAGTGAAGTTGATAGGATGCCAAATTTTCGTAAAGAAATTGTCAACATCTATTTTTTCCATTTAAGTTATCTTTTATGTGTTATGTCTTCGAAGTTTCCATACCATGTTCTTATTTCAATTTTATTCTATACTTATAATTTATTATGAGTCATTTATGGATTGGAGACCCCTGTTGCCTCTCTTTTTAATGTTTTCTAATACCATGGAGTATATCTGTTGTGCTGTAGAATTTTTGTCTCAAAATCACTTTCTTTTTCTCAATAAATTGTATTATTTTAATTATGTGAATACCCAAGTCTAATTAATTTTTATGGGTATTCTTCAAGACATAAAAATAATATATTTGATTCTAGAATTGACATACATAAAACCCCCATTCCATTTCCATTGGTTATAAATGACCTAATGATATGGTTGTTATTTAATTTTTAAAACATCAGGATTTTGATATGAAACCCATTTCTTTTATTCTCTTTGGGTTATTTATGAAATGTTTGATTATAATATATGTGGATCACATGAAAATAAATAAATATTAAGGTTGAACCCTGATAGTGATCCAATGTATAGGGTAAAGAAATTAAGATATAGAGATGACAAGTTTTATGATACCTTGGTGAATAAGCTTGGTAATTTTTATGACATCATGGGGATGGACCTTGGTGACATGATTATGAATTTATAAATTAAATACTGTAGATGAATTTTCCAATTATGTTTCATGTTATTATTATTATGACACACCTATTTATCATGAATTTATGATATTCCTCATGTTCATGTTGATATCGCTCAAGTTCACTTGTAAACTATTTCACTTTTTTCCCTTACAGGGCCTTCTGACCGCCCTTTCCTTTGATGTGTGTCTCCAGGTTATGAGATGCAGTAATTGTAATTAGGATGAACTTTTGATGTATCTTTTCAAGGGGATTGAAATAATGTTATATTCTCTCATGTATTATGAAACTTTTTTCCAAGACTGTAGAAACTAAAGATCCTCTGTTTGTAAAATGAAATGAAATGTTATGTAATAAAAAGGTGGGATGGAATAGTTATTATCAAAGGATACTTTTGTTATTTATATAAATTATGCTATGAAAAATTTAGGAATGACCATATTGAAAAGCTTAAATATAGGAAAACAACCTGGTATTTTGGAGAAATATTAAGTAAGTGGTTTCAAAATAAATAAATACTTTTCATGATACAAACAAGTGGATGTGGCTCCAGAATATATGTATCTAGGGGAAAAACCCAAAAGCAATGTTTGAAAATTACTCAAAATGGAACCATTTTACTATAATGGGAACTTCTATACTCTTGGTGTGAAACTCTTAGGGTATATTTTTGTTTAATCACAAGCTTTTTATGAATCATTAGGAAGGATTTTTATAGAATTGTAATTGTTGTTAAAGAATAATATATTTAAGCATGATGTTTTAAGACATATATATAAATGATTCATAAGTGAAATATGTTTCTCACTACGATATTATTCTTGTAGAAAATGGTGGCAAATAGGAGGAACTGTGAAAATAGAGACCGTAATGGAAAATGCGTCGACGACCCTATGATGGAAGTTGAAATGTAAACCTTCATGAGAATGAGGAACCAACTAACTCATGTTATGGGAAATAACTTGAATCAAGATGGGAGACCAATTTTAACAATAATGGAACAAATTTCTATTGTTTCATTTATGTGTCAACGACCACCAACATTCTGTGGATCTACAGACCCATCGATTCCTGAACTATGTATCAGCTTTATCGAGAAGATATTTTATGTGATCCACTATTCAGAACAAGATAAGGTCACCCTGGTAGTTTACCTCTTAGAGGGAAAAACTTTTTAGTGTTGGGAGATGATTAAAAACACGAGTCCAATATTAGAGGTTGAATTCACGGAGAAGGAAGAGTTTAGAGGGATCTTATACAATAAGTATTTCCCTCATTTGATGAGAACAAAAATGGAGAAGGAGTTTATCATGATAAAGCTGGAGGAGAATGAATCTGTTGGAAGCCATGAGATTAAATTCACATGAATATCCTGTTACAACTCAATATTTGTCATGGATCCACATGGGATGGTGGATAGATTCTTTGGTGGACTATGACCTCATCTACGGAAGAATCTAGCCAACCAAGATTATGATATCTATGAGGAGAACTTGAGGAGTGATATGAAAGTTGAACTAGAGTTTGGTGAGACAGAGTGGTATCATAAATCCAATCACAAGAAGAGATCAATGGATCCAAGCTTTGGGAGGAGATTTGATCAAGGTAGAGGAGGCAAGCAAGTGAAATATCCCACCTTTAATAAATATTGTATAAAGTATTTATGGAACTAACTTATCAATAGTGGGATGTTCTACATGTGTGGATGGAATGGATATATTGTGCGGAATTTTCATAGTGAGGTGATGCCTGAACTTCCAAAAACAAATGACAAGGGGAAGATGGGGTATGCCCTACCTGATGTCAAATTCTTTAAGTGTTTACATCTTGGGCACTTTTCTAATCACTCTGCAAATCTAAGGGCAGTGGAGGGGAATCACCATCAGCCCTAGAAAAGGCCAAGGGAGTAATGTTGTGATTTTTCTATCACTACGACCGAAGTTGAAGCACCAAATTATGTTGTGAAAGGTACTGTTGTTGTTATCTAAATGATAGAAAGTACTTTTTTTTATTCTGGTTCTACACATTCCTTTATTTCCCCCAAGTTTTCAGGGAATTTTGAAACAACACTTTAATTTCTAAAAGTATATTTATAAGACAAGACTCCTAGTGGGATTATACATGCATCATTAGTGTTTAGAAACTATAGTATTACTTTAGTGAGTAGAATCTTATCAAAAATATTTTATAAATCCCCACGTTGGAATTCAACATTAAACTAGGGATGGAATGGCTCTCAATGTATAATGCTAAGATCCAATGCAGAAGCAAAGAAATATTTGTAGTCTTGAATGGGAAACCTTCAATTATCCTCCAATGAGAGATTTCTCAAACTAATCTTTATCTATAAGCACCTCCTATAGGATTCTATATGAAGTTGATTAGTGAAGAAAAAGAAAAAGGTAATGAGAGTATAAGGAAAGAAAATTCCCCCATTGTCTTGGAATACATTTATGTATTTCCAAAGTAGTTACCCGGAACTACCCCAGAAAAAGAGGTAAAGTTCTCCATTGAAGTCTTAACTAGATCTCATTTGAAATCAAAGACCCCATATAGGATGGAAAATATCGAGTTGGAGGAATTAAAGAAACAAATCCAAGAACTTTTGGAGGATGGTTTTATCTGATCCAGTGTGTCTCCATGGGTAGCACCTTTTCTCTTTGTAAAGAAGAAGGATATATCAATGAAACTATGCATTGATTATAGAGAACTGAATGGGATCACAGTGAAGAAGAAATACTATCTTCTAAGATTTGATGACTTATTTGACCAACTTCATGGGGCTTAATTCTTCCCAAAGATTGATCTTCGATATGGTTATCATCAATTGAGGGTGAAGAAAGAAGATATTCCAAAAATTTATTTCTCATCAAGATATGAGAATTATGAGTTTACTGTTATAATATTTGGCTTTACTAATTCTCCTACCATCATTATGATTTTGATGGATAGATTCTTTAAGGTATACCTTGATAAATTTTTGGTAGTTTTTATTGATTATATTCTGATATATTCTAAAAGTCGCGAGGAGCATGAGGACCATCTAAGGGTTATTTTGAAAACTCAACATAAGGAGATAATTTTTTGAATGTTCAGTAAATGTGAATTTTTGTTACAAAAAGTTTATTTCTTGCAGCACATTGTAACCAATAATGAAATCAAAGTTGTCCCCGTAAAGACAAAGGTTGGGGAGGAGTGTCCTCATCCTATAACAATATCTGAGATTCAATGTTTCCTTGGATTAGTGGGATGTTATAGGAGGTTTGTGAAAAACTTTTCAAAAATTTATAATACATTAAACAAGTTAACTAAAAAAGGGGTCCAGTTCATCTGGACAAAGAAGTGTGAGGATCATTTTCAATAGCTGAAGAAGATATTGGTTTCTACACCCATGTTAACTCTGCCCTCATGCGGAGAAGTATTTGTTATTTTTAGAAACTCATCTCTAAAAGTTCATGGGTATGTCGTAATTCTCGATTAAAAGGTGATTTCTTATGCATCTCAATAGTTGAAGAATGACGAGATGAACTATCCTACACATTATCTGGAGCTATCTACAATTATTTTTTATTTGAAGATATGGAGGAACTATCTTTATTAGGATAAATGTGATATATACATAGACCATCAATGTGTGAAGTATATTTTCACACAAAAGGAATTGAAAATGAGACAAAGGAGATGGTTGTAACTTCTTAAAGATAGTGATTGTTCAATTCACTATCATACTAGAAGAGTAAACAAAGTAACTGATGCATTAAGTAGGAAAGACCCTATTGTTCAATCCATGATGACGATTCAAAGTTATCCCTTAATCCATGACCTAGTGAAAATGGACACTATAATTATAAGGGAAGGTACATCCTAAAATCTATCCCAAATGATTTCCCAACCTTCATTACAAAAGATGATCAAGAAATCTTAGAAAGAAGATCCTTTATTACAGAATAAGTTTGGGGCTGTGAAGGGTGGGATGTTTTTTGAGTTCAATATTGATCAAGAAGGTATACTAATTTTTTTTACAAGACTATGTGTTCCATATGTTTTGGAAATAAAGAACGAACTGATGGTTGAAGCTCATTTCTCTAATTTCTCTATACATAATGGAAGCATAAAATTTTATAGGGACCTTCATGATCATTATTAGTGGAATAATAAGAAAAGGGAGATTATTGAATACACTACAAGGTGTCTGGTATGTCAGCAAGTGGAGGAAGAGCAACAACTTCCAAAAGGGGTATTATAACCACTACCCATACCAACATGGAAGTGGGATAATATCACTATGAACTTTTTCACTGGACTCCTGAGAACTTCCCAAGTAAACAATGTGATATGGTTTATAGTAGACCATCCCACCAAGACTGCCCATTTTATCTCTATTCATGAATATTTATCTATTGATAAACTTGAAAATATTTACATGAAGGAAGTTGTAAGGCTGCATGGATTACCTTTTTCTATCGTATCTGATCATTATACATGGTTCACAACAAAATTCTGGAGAAGTCTTCAACATGCTTTGAGTACCGAATTGAATTTCATTATATCCTATCACCCCCAAATTGATGTCCAATATGAAAGTACTATTCAAACACTTGAGTTCATACTGAGAACATACTCAAGGAAATTTAAGGTTGGATGGGATCAAAATCTCCCATTAGTTGGGTTCTTTTTGAACAATAACTTCCTCTAGAGCATTCAAATGGCACCCTATGATGTTATATATAGTAGGAGATTTAGAAATCCTACTTGTTGGGATGAAGTTTGGGAGAGAAAGATTCTTGGTCTTGATCTTGTGCAATTTATGACATAAAAGGTTCATTCCATCCAACAACACATGAAGGATGCTCAGAGGCGGCAAAAGAGATATGCCAACAACAATCGAAGGGACTTGTATTTTGATGTTTGTGACAAAGTCTTTCTTCTAATCTCACCTTGGAAGAGATCCATGAGGTTTGGGAAGAAAGGTAAGCTTAGTCCTAGGTACATTGGCCCCTATGAAATCCTTGATCGCATAGCAGCATTGGCCTATCGACATGCAATTACTCCAATTCTAGCACAAGTTCATGATTTCTTCCATGTATCCCTCTTGTGGAAGTACATACCCAACCCTTCACATGTACTAAATTCAGAGGTGCTATACCTGGAACACGAACTCTCTTATGAAGAGTATCCGGTGGAGGTCTTAGATCGCAGAAACTAGGTTCTATGCCACAAGACTACCCACATTGTTAAAGCATTGCAGAGGGACCACAAATATGAAGAAGTTACATGGGATCTAGAGGAGTCTATGAGGAAGACGTTCCCACACCATTTATCTTCTAATGGTATGAGATGAAATTTGGAGTAGGGATTTTTTTATGAGGGGAATAATGTAAGGACCCGAACTATTGAATAATATTTTCTTTCCTAAATATGCGTGTTATATAATTCTTACACAAAAAAATATATCCTTTTATTAATGAAGTGAGTTTAATTGAAATGAGACATTTATATTTTGACCATTATATGACCATTGGTCAATATGATTTTTCTAAATAATAATAATTTTTTAATGTTATAATTTTTTCTTAAAATGGAAATAATAGTGGATAAATAATATAGAAAGAAGAGGCGATAGTGTCATCCAGTAGGCTCAGGCCGTACGAATTCCATCTTTCTGAGATAGGGAAGGAGGTAGCATCACTGGGCTTTACTCTAGACAAATCCCAAACCGAGCTTCAACATGTTAATCTTGAACAAAATCACCTTCTGGAGAAGATCAAGATGATATAAATCACCACTCAGGAAATGTTGCTCGAGTTTCCCCAAGATTCTATCACAATTAAAGTCATTACTCTTAATTCCTATGCAAGTGTTAAAAGGGGATATGTAACAAGGCCTTATTTACTTTTTTTAATCCATTTGTATGAATAAAATTGTTATTATTATTATTTTTTAATTTCAAATGTCAAAATGAATATAAGATGATTTTTTATAAGATTCATATTATTGATGATATTGAAAAAAAGTATTTTAAAATATTTTTTATACATTAAATAATTTATAATGCAAACTTATTTTCAAAAAATAGATATATACAGTTGTGATCAATAAGAAATTTACAGTCTGATAAGATCAACTATTTTTTTGACGAATAGTAAATTATGAATAGAAATATTGCCCTTATGATTAGTAATATGACCAATGTAATAGTAACATACCATTAGAAAGTATAAATATAATTAAGTCATATTTAATGGTAATGTGATATAATAGCATAAGTAAACAAATGCTTCAAAACTTATTAGTTAAGTATTAGTATTTGTTTGAGTAAATAGTTATTTTACATAAAAAATTAAATATATCTTTTTTAGAAACATATTTTCATAAAATGGATTTCATTTCTGAATTTAGAAAATCTATATTTGGTTATTGTGAATTTATGAGAATTTTATAAAATGTTTTGTTTTTTGATGAATAGTAAAAAATACAGTTTTGTGGTATCCCTTGGAAATTAATAAAATATTCCATCCTTTTTTCTAAAAATACCAACCAATTCCTTAATTATTTTCATTCCAAATTTATCCTAAATGATGATTTGGTATTTTTACCTCATAAGGAGTCCTCCCATGGTTCCCCCAATCCCCCAATGTCGCAACCTTCATGTTTTTTATGTTACTCTTCATGGTAAGGGAACCTTTCTCCCTACCCTTTTAGTCATGATATTCTCTATGTTAGGTATTATACATTCCATTTAATTATTATTGGGTATTTTATTATGTATACTTATTGCTTAATATTTTATTTCCAAATTATGATATACCCTTTCCACTCTCATCAACTGATTTCCTGAATTTTAAAGTGACGTCGTTAGGCTCCCGAATTCTTGTAAATAAATTCTCAACTTCTATTTTTTCCATTTAAGTTCTATTCTATGTAGTATGTCTTTTAAAATTCCATTACATGTTCTTAGTTCCATTTTATCTTATCCCTAAACATTATTATTAGTCTTTTATGGATGGTAAACTCGTTTCCCCAGTCTTTTTAATGTTTTATAAAACACTGTTGTATAACCATTATGCTACAAAATTTTCATCTAAAAATCTCTCTCTTTTTCTCATGAAATTCCCTTATTTTATTTGTGTGAATAACCAAAAATATTTCATTTCTAGGGGTATTCATCAAGATAAAAAATTGATATTTTTTTATTTTCAAATTGACATACACAAAACCCTTATTCCCTTTCCGTGGTTTATAAATGACATAATGATCTTGTTTTTAAGCAGTTTTAAAAGGTCATTATTTTGATATGAAACCCATTTCTTTTATTATATTTGGGTTATTTATGAAATTATTAATTTTGATATATGTGGATCACATTAAAATAAATACATATTAAGGGTGAACCCTGATATCTCTTTAATACATTAGGTAAAAAAATTAATCTCTAGAGATGACAGTTTTATGATACATTGGTGAATAACCTTGGTTATGTTTTATGACACCTTGGGGAGGGACCTTGGTGATATGATTAAGAATTTATAAATTAAATTTTGTAGCCACACTTTCATGTTATGTTTCAATTTATTATTATTATGATATTCCACTTTATCATGCCTTTATGATATTCCTCATGTTCTTATTGATATCGCTCAAGTTCCCTTGTAAAATGATTCACTTGTTTTCCTTACTGGGCCTTCTCCTCACCCATTCCATTAATGTATGTCTCCATGTTATGAGAGGCAGTAATTATACTTAGGATGAAAAGTTCAAGAATATTTTCAATGGTATTGAAATAATTTTATATGTTTTCATGTATTATGTACCTTTTTCCCAAGACAATAGACTTTAAAGATCCTCTATTTGTAAATTGAAATGAGACGTTTTGTGATAAAAAGGTTGGATGAAATAATATTCATTTCAGGTAATATTTTCATGTCAACTCATTTATGTTTTGAGGATCATGATTGGGGATTATACCCAAGGAGGATTCCCGTGGTGGATGTTTTGGAACAATAGGGATAAACACGAGGCTTGCACTTTAGGGATGCCTGATCTTCTTCCTCAGGTTTGGTTGTGAGGGCATATCGACCCTCTGATGGGTTGAGGAACATGATTGGGTCCTATACCATATAAAGAGGACCATGGTTTATATTTGGTAGTTATATCATGATCATTACATGTGATATCTTATGCTTAACACATAAGGCATTTCATGTTTTTCATTGGAGGTATACTATACTTTTCATATTAGGTATAATATAGTTTAACATCATGTAGAAAGAACTATGGGTTCATCTAAGGATAATATCATTAGGAATATTATGATTGAAACATAAGGCATCTAATTTTTTTTATAGGAGGCATCCTATACATATCATATAGTGTATACTAAAGTTTAACGTCATGTTGAGAGGATTAACATGGTCATCTAATAATCATGGAATGAGGAATCATATGGTTGACACATAAAGAATATCATGTTTTTTTATAGAATTTATCCTACAATTTTCATATTGGGTATAATATTATTTAATAACATGTATCAAGGGTTGAAGGAATCATTTTAGGATCAAAGAATGATGCATTTTACCTCTAACGTAAAAAGAATCTCGTGTTTTTCATATGAGGCATCATATACGATTAATATAGTGTATAATATAGTTTAACATCATGTAGTAATGAATAAATTTCCATATAATTATCATTTAATGAGGAATCTTATTCCTTATAGAAAAGGCATACCATGATTGTCACAAGAGGCATCCTATGCTTGTCATATAGTGTATTCTATAGGTTAGCATCTTGTAGCAAGGAATAAAGGGGCCATCTCATGATCATGGAATGAGACATCTTATAATTTATGCATAGGTAATATCATTTTTGTTATAGGAGTAACATAATGATTTTCATATAGGATATACTATAATTTAATTTAATGTAGTAAGGATGAAATGGGTCATCTCATGATCATGACATGAGGCATCTTATGGATGACAAATAAGTAATATCATCTTTGTCATAGGATGAATCCTACGATTATCATGTTGGGTATACTATAGTTAAACATCATGTAGAAAGGACTAATAGTTGAAATAATCCTAGAAATAGATGATGTTGGACTTACACAAGAGCGACCCTGTCTGGTTCATCCTGTCTCAAGAGTCAGGTGATAGAGATTTAGGAATTTCTTAAGGATTATTTCAACACAAGGTATTCAGGGAATCTAAGAGGAGAATCTAAACCTGTGGCATGGGAAAGAGAAAAATATGATTAAGTTATTTAAGAGAGTGTATAGGAGTATCTCAATCCACATTATTAAATGGGATGGATGTAGGGGATGTATAATGCACAACCCAAAATGTCCTCAACCAAGAATGAAAAGATTGTGGTGTGAATCTCTAATATTAATGGGAATATTATGCAAACAATTTATGCATGGATATAAGATTTACAAAACATCCTCAAACACTAACCAAAATATTTAAGGACTCACATTAGGGTATTCTTGAAGCATGACCATCATATGAAAATAATGTTCTTCATGGATAAAAGATTCATTAAACATTATTAAATAGTAAACTATATATGGAAGGTATTTCATGAAGGAATTCATGAAATATTACGCATGGGTAAATCCGTTATGAAAATTAATGAAACTCTTTGGATTATTAAGAACTGAGAGTGTGATGTCGCAGCTTGAAGTCTCCTATTCCAAATGATGATCCAAGGGGGATATTTATTGGACCACTGGAGAAAAGGTCCAGAATTTTATGAAATATATAGGCCTACATGCATGATTAATAATTCTACATGTTTAGGGGCTTCCACAAAATGGAGTACACAATGTGAGTTTACCACCTCAAGCTCTGTATATTTGGGGACTTCCACAAACTGAAGTTATGGTATGTGGAGGTTACCACCTCAAGCACTTTGTGGATAGAAAATTCACTGTAGTAGAGTTATATGATCCATATGATACCATATTATGTGAAACTTTTCATTCCATGAAAAAAATTTCTTCAGAAAAGATATGACTGTTGTTAATTTTTTAGTTTTTTGAAATTTTATACTTTGTCCCAGAATCATCATTGCTAGCCATTTTCTACCACAAGACTTCGAATGGCTATAAATTATGACCATAAGTCTGTTATGATTCTAAGAATAGTCAAATTAATGTTTGAGAAATGAAATAAACTTCATGACCAGGTTCCTCAATGTTTGATTTATTATTGGACACATTTTCTTCAGAACCAATAGATGATTTAATTATTCACACATTCCCTTATTCAAGTCAATTATTCCTTTTATTTGGATTATTTCATGAGAATGAGAAAATAACTCTTAATCTTATTTTACTCCACATTAAATCTCCACACACATGTTAATACATTCATGGTAAAGTGATATCATCATGATAACTTAAACTTTTTAAATTAATCCCCATAGAAACCATCAAAACAAAACCACCTTCATTCAAAGATAATGTCAACAATAGCCATTTTCCGTAAGCGTGCATATTTTAATGAAATAGGATGTGTCATACATTATTCATGGAATAAGTATTTATGTGATAACCTCTTCTAATTTTACTTCATACAAAATTGAACACCCATTCATGTTGGTGAACTTCATAACCAATTCATCCAAAATATATTCTTGTTCTTGTTAAAACAGATGTTCATAATCCTATATTTCACTTCATCTTTTTAATTTTTACACCTGAATAGTTACACTATATATATATTCCTTGTTATACCTTATATATTTATCAAATATTTTTCATTAAAATAATAGTGGTAATATTTTCCATAATATTTAAAATTTAGTATATCACATTACATTTCACTTCCATAATTTTTTAGAGTAGCTCTATAAATCATGCAACTCATTGTTGATCAATTTTATTTATGATTAAGCTCATTATAATGTTTCATTTATATATTCCAATGGTTGGTTTCTAGACCCCATTATTGGGTATCTATATTCCTACATATAATCACTCATCCCATTATGAAGTTTCTTGACCCTTCACATGGTTTATCAATTCATAATGTACAGTCTATATTCACCTTTTCGGGATCTCTCTATTCCAACAAGTGGTTGATAAACCATTAATTCAATCACTAAACCCTTTTTATATTTATCTATTTAAAATTTAAAGTCTCTTTACACATTTATGTGGTCTATTGACCCTTCATGAAGTCACTCAACCCTTCATACAGTCGATCTATTTATAATTTATGTTAACTTTTCTACTTCATGGGGTTTCTTGAACCATTATACAATCACATGAAACATCATGAAATAAATTTATTTATAATGTATATTCATGATTCCCCTTAATGTAGTTTCTTGAAACTTCATGTAGTTTATCATTTCTAAATTTAATTACATGCCAATATATCAATAAAATTTAGTGATATCCAGTCATTAATAATTTATGTGTTGATAAAAAATTCCAACACCATAATCAATTCCACTTCATGTTCATTATCTTATTCATCAATAAAAAATTGAAACCTATGGGTCTCATAAATACCCTCTTTACTTTTTTCGTCAGTAAATGAACATAATTCACTTATGTTATGAAACCCACGGAATGGATCAATATTTGACAATTTTAGTACTTCGTGAGTAAGATATATGTAAAAAACAAGAATCATTGAATAATACAACCATGCTTTATATAAATTAGAAATCAATAAAAATCACATATTCATAACCAAAACTATCTCTAACCGATAATAAATAGGTCCTACAACAAATTCAAAAACTATTAAAATAGTTCAAACATGATACCATCATTTCTAACCCCTAAAAAATGACCCCTAAATATACATTCTACCTTGATTGGTAAATCACATATTAAGCGATATAATTATGTTTTCATATTTCACCCCTTTTTAATCAACATAAAAAGACAATATGAGAGAGGAGACATAAATTACATACCATAGAATTGAATTGGGTGAGTTTGGTAATCCATTATCAATCTCAATTCCTCAAAAGTGTTCTCTAATAGATCTTTGGTGAAAATAACAACCACCTATTCCTCCATAGAAACAAACACAAAATTTAATTTTTTTCATTCAAAAATATACTTGATAAAATTATATTTAATATAAATGTTCTTTTATCGTGAAAATTGTATAGGATTCTTTCTGAGAAAGATAGAAATTTTATTATAACTACCCAAGATAAGTGGTAGAATCACATCAAACAATAAGGATTACAACTATATATTTATCCACATTAATTATGTGGTACCTTGAGTGGAAATTAAATAATAACCGTCTACAGTTCCAAGAGTTACCAAACATTGTTTTATTATATGGAAATTTACACATATTTCTCCCAAAAATATTTCACCACAACATGTGGATTTCCCATCATCGAAACAACAAAACTAATCTATTTAAATATAGAAAAATATATTAAGCATTCCCTTTATGTTATGATTTATCCTAATTATTTTTGTTCCATTAATGTATCTGATGATTATTTTTCTATAAAAAATACGTTTCATTTCTAGTTTAAATTGAAATATTTCAATGTCGGTAATAGTATAAACTGGGTTAGGTCTAGATTTTTTTTAAATAATACAGGCTTCCAATAAAACTTATAAATTATTTGGGATAAAAATATTTTACAAATTCATATATAATTTTTTTCCCATTAATATATGTGTTGAAACATGTTTTGAATCTTCCATAATTTGTTTAATGTATTTTTCCATCATATTCTTATATGATATGAAAATATAACCCCCTCATGAGATATTTTTAATATAATAATGTACCCCATTTCTCCCAGTATAGATATTTCTTACAATATATTCGTCTCTTTGGAAAACATTTCATCTCCTTTTTCATTATTCCCACTAAATATTTCATCATCAATACAAACAATAGAAATAGAAAAACCACTTTAATTTCATTAATGTTTAGATTTCTATCTACTATTCCCCTATTGAAGTTAATATTCTAAAGATAGAAATCTATCTCAAAATAGCATGATCTTGGATATGGATTTATAAAATATAAATCCTACATAAATTTCTACAAATAATTCTCTTCTATTCCTAGCATGAAACCATTTGGACGATAAATATAGATATCTTCTTTCATCTCTCTATTTAGAAAATAAAACTTTACACACATTTTTAATAACCTAAAATATCATTTTGGAATAATATAAATAAATAATTTGATGTTTTCAAGTCTTATAATTGGGGAAAAGTTATCTTCATTATCAATTCCTTTAACATGTGAGAAGCCCTTATAATCCACTATTTTTTTTACTTCTTTCTACTTCACTTATTTTATTGAACATTTTATAAAAAACCCATTTGATACCAATAACATTTTATATATTTTGGTTTAGGTACCAGATCTCATATATCATTTTTATCAATCTAATCAAATTATTCATTATTGGTATCAATACACTCTTGATGATCAAATTTTTCCTTATCATTTCTTGGATCAACCTATGAATATAAAGAGGTATGTGTTGTCCTCAATGATTTTCTAGTATAAACGTATTTCATTTGATATCCAATGATAGTTTTGATATCCAAATAATTTCTCATCCTTGGATGTGATGAATGACATTTTTTACTTATCACATTAATTTATAAATCAATATCTTCTTCCTTCATAAATTTTACATCATCGGTTTTGTTAAAAACATAACGATTCTATTTAACAAACACTTTTATATTTAATTCCTCTTATATTTATAGTTGACTACGAAAAATTTCTATCATAATGTTCCAATACTTTCACATTAGTAGAATTATAATTTTTTGTTTCCTTATTATAATATCTATATAATCTTCTATTTGGTGAATATCGAAGGAAAATTCTATTAGAAACTCTTTGGCCAATTTCCCAATATTTTCAACTTTATTTTATTTATAAATTGATTGATAAATAACCATAAGTACTTAAAACTTGGGGTATTCTTATAGTAAATATCACACGATTACTTCGGAGACACAATTATGTTTAACTTTTGGGTCTATTTTATCACTTTATTAAGATTTATAGTGTTTTGGAAGTCAGAGGTGGAAATTTTCGATATAGGGGAAAACATGCTAGGTGAAAAGTCTATGTACGGTTAGTAGTAGCCTTGTGGTTACCATGAATGATGAATACCTTAGTTATAGAGGTAATTTTTACATATTAATCATTGTTTTCTAATAGTGTGAGTGTACATGTAAATTGTGTGTGAGGATGGTTTGATTCTGAAGGCTATGACACGACATGATCATGATTTTCCAAAGAATATGGCTATTTCCAAGTAACAATGAACTTTATTTTTCTAGGGGAAATAAATACCATATAAATATTTTATTATTTTTAAACTATGGAGACTAAACATCTGAACCATTTATTTTTATTAAAAAGTAAAATTTGATTAAATCCCCTAATATAATAAACCATTAATCCCCTATCAATTTCTAATTAGCATTAACCAGCCTCTACTTGATGATTTAGGAGGTTTTCCCATTGGTCTCATGTTTAATCCCCATCAATCTATATGGATATCTTTAATGTATGTGTGATTATCCTATTTTTTACCCTATACTCTTTATATATGGACTTTTTTTCTCTCATCCTATTAATATCATGAAAACCTATATGAGATATGATGATATGATATTTAGTTTGGAAGGGTAATTTATAGTGTTTATCTAGGATCTTGGCTTGTAAGGACCATATATCATTATTTCTTATCACTATTTTTGAAGGTGAAAAGTTTTATATATTGGAAAGGTATGTTCATCTATCCAATGGATTCATTCCCATGTAATACATGAATATTCTTGGAAAATTATTGGGTTTATGTTGTTAAGGGAAAATTGAAATCCAAGATTATTACTTGATCTTTGGTGGGGTTTAAAAATGTTTTAACATGTATTTTCATTAAAAATAGTTTTATAAACATTAAGTGTTTGATAAAAATGTTGTTCATGTATTCTCTTGTATAAAATAGTAAAATCTGGCACATAAAGAAGACCTTGGGATACATGTCACTATAGGGACCTAGGATATTCCAACATGAGACCTTGGATGTCCTGCTATCATCGACCCCATCTTGGGGTCTATTTTTACATTGATAGTAGAAATTACTTGGGTTATTGTGAATTAATTACACAATTTTTTTTAAAGTAAATGGATTTTCTTTTCTTAGTTATGGAAATTTATTTAATAAAACATGCTTCACTTCCATGTTCTTAAGACTTGGGATTTAGACTTTTTATAAAGGAAAATCAAAGTGATGTTTTTTGAAAATGAGGTTTCATAAAACCTTATTAAAAAATTTTGGGTTTATTTTAATAATATAACTAATTATTACATGGTTAATGTACTTGTATATATTATGTATGTTATCTGATGAAGATTTAGTGCTTATAGACTATTTTTTCCTTTGGGAATTTGTAGTCAAGGTTTTAACAGATAAATGTAAAGGGAAGAGAAACAAGTGTTATAGTGGCTTCTCTTGGTTTACATCATCATCATAGTGGATTGGTATGGGGGTGACTAATGGTCAAATGGTGCTAAAATATTTTCTTGTGGACTGTGTTGTGTTTTCACCATTATTATTTTTTCTTATTATGTATCATTATTGTTTTTAGACTTATTATTTGTAATATGAATTGGATTAATATTTTTATATTTACTTGGTATATGAGAAATGAATTTTAGTTTTAAAATTTTCCCTTTATTAATGATATTGAATACCGGATGCTTATCTCTAGCCTGTGGTGATTAAGAATGTACTCTGGACCGTATACCGAGCTAGCCTAGGTGATATGTCTGGTTTCCTTGGGTTGGTTAATTACAAAACGATGACCCATCCATTACCCATATTGAAGATTTGTGAAACTACCATGGTGTTGTTTGATATCATGACCCCCTCCCACTAAAGATATCACGACGAGGGGACAAAGATATTGACCCTCGAGTCCCACCTCTAGTAGGCCCCAGGTTGGTGAATATCACCAAGGGTATAAAAATGTCATAATATAAGAGGAATTATCTTCTATAGGAAAACAAGATTTTGAGATAGGATAAATCATCAACATTAAAGTCTATTTGATAATTTAAAATAAATCTAAACCATATGACAATGAATGTATAAAAGAAAACGATTAATATAAAATTCTCCAAAAGAATTCCCAAAATAATAAAATCTAGGTCAATGATGCAAAAACATCTCCAAAGGTGAGAACTAGAAATGTAAAATGTGGTTAAAAAAATTCCTTTTGGAAACCTAAAAACAATTTTTATATACACACAGTGAGCTTATAGGTATACTTAGTAGTAAAACCAAAGTCTCTCATGCATATATGAAAAGAGTATAATAATTCAACAATGAGAAAACAAAAAAAAATCCAAAAATATACTATACAAGTATACTAACCAAAACCCCAAACTCACCAGGGCTCACTAACCAAATCATGCATCCAAGTATAATAAAATAATTTTATGCCTATAGATTATATGGTACCCTGAACCACTTTCCAACAGCGATGCCGATCTTACTCCCCTGCATCGAACATCATGGAGCTAACTTATCTTCTAAATAACATAAAATAACATTGCTATTGATCACACATGGGCCATAAAAAAACATCACATCCTTCCTGCACATACTTGGGCTATAACAACACATCACATCCCACCCGCACACTCTTGGGACATCACATCACATCATAACTTGACAGTGGAACTTTTGACTTCTGGCCATCACATCTTATGCATGTCCTTCACATCTTCTATAAGTGGGAGTAAGGAAGAGAGGGTAGCCACCCATCCATCCTCTTATAGTGATATTGGAAAAAACACCCCTCCACGTGAATATGTAGGTGTCATCACACAGTGCTAGATAGGGGTGGGGTGTGTATGAAAATCTCAAGAACATACTGTGTATATATGCATAGAGTTAAAATACATAATCCCATCCTATGTGTTTACAAATATAAAAAACCATCTCACATAATCCACATAATTACTGCCACATCAAAACTCATAAAAACAAAAAATGAAACAAAACACAATTTATCATTCATATTTTTCTATTTAATCCAATTTCAGAGTCTCTATTTAATAATTAATTCCCCTTTAACAGATCCTTTAATTTATGCATTCAATATTCTATGGAATCCCATTTCATTTAGGAAGACACCTTATTCCAAATTTATATCCCATTAGTTTGTATATAAATATTATCCATTTAAACAACATAGCCAATCATAAATTGTTTCATTGAATAGTATCATTTGAAATAATTATCATGAATCTAATTCAATTAATACTTGGGTAAATATAATAGAACCAAAAACATATCACATGCACAACGCTATAATCCAACTAAAACATCCAGGTTGTTCTACAACAATATCTTGTTACACAACCCCTCTATAAACATACCAAAGCCACCATCATAGCCCTACTGCACCACTGTACCATAACAACTACCAAATCCCAACTACACAACCACATCTCAAGAAATACCCCCCACATCACAATATAGCCACTACACATTAAATCATTCCCACACACACAAAACACAACCATTCCACATATCACATCACAACATAACACATTTTTAGATTTAGTAAAAAGGGGAACATATTAAATTTAACTTATTTATTTAATGGTGTTATCCCAAGATCCATTGGATCCTATGGAATCTATCCCATTAACCAAATATACTTGTTTATCCAATTGTTTATGAAGATATCATAAAATCATCTAAATATCGGTTTGATGAAAAACTCACTATAACATAACCTATTCAGCAATAGACATGATTTTCATTAAGGAATTACTCCCATGCAATCAAAACTGACCAAATAAAATCAATAAAAATATATAAGATCAAACATCCCATTTTCATGCCCCTTTAAATTCATTTTAAAATAATTCATTACCTTTTTTAATTTGGATGAAATTATATTCATAAGAGAGAAGAATAATAAACACATACCATATGATAAAAATATGGAAAAATGAAGGTAAAATATACTTGGATGAAGAATATTTTCACAAACCTTCTAAATCAAAATAGGGTGCATGTATATAAGAGGGAAACTCATTTGGGGGAAACTTGAACCAACCCTAGCAACTAGTTCTTTGACTCCTTGAGAATAAGGATTTGGGACCTCTTGTCAGGAGATAAATTAGTCTCAAAGGAAAGAATTAAAGGTATCCTCATTATAATGAATATATCCAATATTAGGGGGATTGGATTCAGTATTAACATACCATTAATGGTTAAAACCATCAATATATATGATATTTATGTATTTAAAGGGTCTATAGACTTTTTAGAATTCAAGGATATGATTAGTATCTTTTAAAAAAATGTTAACAATATTTATAAAGGAATTTAAACCCATTTTCATCATAAAATATGTTAAAATGAGAATTTGGTATTTTTTTTGGAAGACATGAAAATTACAGAAAAATGGAAAACTATTGAACTGAATCATTATTAGAATGCCTAACCATTGTAAATTTCTCACCATTGGAAATGTCTCTCTGTATGAAATGTCTCACTATTGGAAATGTATCAACGTTGGAAATGTCTCACCATTTGAAACATCTCAATATTGGAGACCTCTCACTATTTAAAATGTACAATTGGAATGTCTCACCATTAGAGATGTGGAAAAGTGGAAAACTATTGAAATTTCTCACAATTGGAATGTCTCACGATTAGATATGTGTAAAAATGGAAAACTTTTGAAATGTGTCTCTATTAGAGATGTGAAAAAAATGGAAAAATATTAAAATGTATAATTATGGGAATGTATCAGCATTGGAGATACAGAAAAATTGGAATATTTTTAAATATATCACCATTGAAATGTATCACTTTTGGATATGTAAAAAAT
This sequence comes from Viscum album, assembly GCA_963277665.1. Classification (NCBI taxonomy): domain Eukaryota; kingdom Viridiplantae; phylum Streptophyta; class Magnoliopsida; order Santalales; family Viscaceae; genus Viscum; species Viscum album. The sequence continues at coordinate 1,845,776,859 of OY728120.1, forward strand.
GGTTAAATGCTGAAATGTATCACCATTAGGGATGTGAAAAAATGGAAATCTGTTGAAATGTGTCACTATTGGAAAGACACAAATGTCCCAAAAACACCATGGATTTCTCCTCGAACACTTCAATTATCCAATTTTTGGTAAATTGACGGTTCATAAGGTTCAATAAATTACATTAGATACATATAAAACTTTTGTCATCCCCTATATTTCTAAACAACATAGAAGGAACGATAGAGAGGGTATAAAAAACTATCCCTCAAGAAACCACTCAAGGACTTCATTAAACCCAAAACACTATAATGAACCAAAAATTCAATCCAAAATTCCCCTAATAACTATAAAAAATTTACTTACCCAAATGTTGGAATAAGAGAATTTAGTCTTCTATGTCAAGATACTGTCTGCTCGGGGAAGTACGGAATCATCCATATGGGATTAATCATATCTTAATAAAATGCATCTGGATTAGGAATCCAATCTTCCCTTTTTTCTCATGTTTGAGAATTTTCACAAACAAAACCACACACATCACAAAAGTGGAAAAAAATTATATCATAAAACACCAAGGTCCAAACAACACAAAAAAGTAAATAGAGAAGGGAAAAATCAAAAGAACAATAGGTACTTTGCTCGCATCTGCACCTCACACTCCAAAGTATTATCCTCTAGATCTCCATTACTCAATAACACACAAACTAGGTAATTGGTCTATCCACATAGAATTAAAACAAAACTAGGAAGAAAAGGGAAATGTGGTTTGAAAAACCACCCTATGGGATGCATCCCATGTTTTTTTAAATAGGAAGAAAACAAGCACATGGGAAATGAAATGAAGATCTAACCAATATATTAAAACCTACCTCCCAGGAGAGATACATATCAAACATAAAAATCCACATATATGGTTATAATAAGCACATCCTAAAAAATATTAACCAAATAAGATTAAAATATTCGTTTAAACACAATTCATAATTCACAGTTTTAAAAAATTACATGCCTTTCCAAATAAACCTAAATTTAATTCCATTTTTTTAGAATCTATATCAAAAAAGAATATTCATATCACTTTTAATTTTATGTTATTGGTTGTTTCAACCAATATTTTCAAATAATTTAAAATAATGGTTTATTTCATAATTTAACGCCCTTTTATTTCAAAACAACCATTAATTTTTTCTTTGTTTTAACCCAGATTGTTATTTAAAATCATTTATTAGAGTCCCTAATTTGAGATATTTCATGAACTGTAAGCAAAACAAAACATAAGGTTTAATCAATACATCTTTTAAAACCTAGTTTTTTTTATTTTCTTGTTTTTTAACAATTAATTATTTATTAGGATCCCAATCATGAAAAATGTTCACATAATAATTCTAAACTAATTAAATAACTAATATCAATATAGATAGAACTGCATCACACATAAAAGTAAAAGGAACTAATATACAACACTAAGATATTATCCACTTTGGACAACAATGACTCACCCTCATGATTTTAATACATGTTGTTATATAATGCATCTTGATATAGGAAATATTTTCCCTCATTTCCCATGTTTTAGATCATAACAAATGTCATAAAAATAATTTCAAGAACCAAAAAACCAACTAAGTCAAAAATTATCATCACTTACTTCATAAAAAGATTTAGGCATGGGAGGAAAACCCATTTTCAAAAATATCATGATTTCCAAAAAGTCCATTTTATTTTAATAGTGACTTAAAATAATTAACCATTTATGGTAGGAGATGTATTCCAACAACATAATCACACCACAATACTACAAAAGTAACCCCAAAATAATAACTACACATCTCTACAACTACACATCACCATCTTCATACTGTACAACAACTGGTCAAACTTACCATCCAATGATAAAAGTTCACCAGACATTCTATATAACCAAATCCCCACACCACATTACCATCCCTAGAAAAATACATTTTCACATAACCACATGATCCATATCATCCCCCAAACATACCCAAAAACGATCATAACTATCATCACACATAAAATCCCCAAGAACAGAGATCAAAGAATCCCCTCTCTCATATCAAGATATCATCCACCTTGGGTGGCACTGAATTGTCCACATGGTTTTAATCACATCAAAGTATAACAAAGATCTATTAGGTATTTATTCCCCCTATATTTATAGGTGATGTTTTTAATCACACATCACATAAGTTAACCCAAAAATAATAGTCACACATAATAGGAACACAGTCAATCTTCCAAAAATTTTCATGGTATTACAATAAATAACCTCATTATTTATCATGGGTATCCTAAAAAAATACAAATTTTCTTAGGGGAACCAAGTCATTATCCATATATAATTAATTAACCTATTTATACATGGTGTTATTAATTAAGGAGTCATATACATGGTCTTATAATCCACCATAATGATTGTATAATATGGGTTTCCAACAACTATTATTACCAGCATGTCATATCAACAATTCAATGAAATGTCAAGAATATAACCATAGAAAGAACTCAATATCCCCAATTAATTTCTGGTGAAACACCAAGACTTTCATTTAAATAGTTCTAACATGCATCTAAGTTAAATACAGTGTTGCACACAATTTACCTCACACACCATGATTAATATTCTTATACAAGAAATTCTAGGTCCATATGAATATCAAGTAAATGAATTTTTAATATTAATTTGAAAATTTTTACATGATATATTATTGTTTTTAATTCAAATAATCCATCACATCCCAAAATTCTTTCAGAATCATCAAAATAAAACTAACATTAAAAAAAACTGCACAAGTTATATTACTATATTTCATGATTTATCATGCTTGAGCTAAAAATTATTTAATAATTTATTGGATTAGGAAAAAACTATTATAAAAACCAATAAGGATAAATTTTTTCTTCATACATAATTAAATCCATGAAATTAAACAAGCTACACACTCAAGTTTCTCATATTATACTTTCCTTAGTTACCACACAAATGATTTGAAAATTATGCATGCTTTACATAAAAAATAACTCATGGCTTAACAAAGGAGGTAAGTTCATTTAGATACTTAAAAGTTATTATCATTCATAAAATAATATGTTTAATCATTATATTAGTCTTAAGTCTCATAAAGTTACCAAATATCATTCTTATCATTTTCAAGATTTTAGAACTAAATGTCACAAGAATTTTTCTCCTAACCAATGATAACTAAATATGTTTATATCAACACTATAGAAGTGAAATAATGTGAAAATAAGGGGCATTTTATTATTTTAAAGATATCCAAATTCAAAGAAATTAATAATAATTAAGACGTTCATTTTAAAAAATTCCCGTGTTTAAATGATAAAACCATTTTTTTTACAATAGCTTATAACACTTTCTCATGAAAAATTATAAATGAAAATAAAGGAAATGAATTTTAACTCACATGGAAACTAGAATAATTCTAAAAATGATTTCATAATAAATTATTTTATTATAAATGTGTGAAATATACTTCGATGCAACATGCCTCATAATTATTTTTTAAAATAAACAGTTTTCACCACAAAATATACTAGACCTACTTCTCTAAAGATTTCAAATATTAGGATGACTTGATGTTTTTTATGTGTTTTATGGAAGGATATTTAATTCAATTCATTATTAATCATGCTACATTATACAAGGAATTATAACATTAAAACCTAAAGAAGATTTCAAATAAATTTCTTTGTCCATTTAAATATCATCTAATATTTCGTTTTTCTTATTATAATAATTTAGAAAATGGTAACCATTTATTATAAACAATAACATGGGAATTGTCAGGGAGACATACATAAAATTTATAGATGTATTAAATTCATTTTAACTTCCAAAGATCACCGAATTTAAATAAGAACACAATTCATCAGGACACATGTACCTCTCATTTTTTACTACCCTATTAGTGGTTCCACCTCACTTGGTCGTTTAGTAGGCTTAGAGTACTTACATAAATTCAAGAGGGCCCATAAAATCCCATGTGCTAACAGGTCTTACCTGACCTATGTCAAATACCAAGATCATATGAAACCAATTCCCTACCAACCCTTGCTTCCTTAACTGTGATTAAATCTAAACTCCACCATATCTCCCAACCATACACTATAATACCATTATTTTATGACCCCTTCTCACTGAAGATACCGCAATGAGGGGAAAAAGATAATGACCCCCCGAGTCCCGCCTCCTAGAGACCCTCGGTTGGAAACTAGCACTAAGGGTGTAAAAATCTCACAATATGGGAGGTATTACCCTTTATAAGAAAAAAATATTTAGAGATAGGATAAATCATTCATATAAAACTCCCTAAAATAATATAAAATAATTCCAAACCATCCAAAAATTAATTTATAATTGAAACTGATACAAATAAAATTCACCAAAATAATTCCCAAAAGAATAAAGGCTTAGGTAATGACGTAACAAAAAATCCTAAGGTTATAACTATAAATGTCCTTTGTAGTCTACAAAGACCCCCCCATAATCCTAAAAATATATTTTATATAGATATTGTGAGAATATTTATATACTATGTTGGATAAACAAATTCTCTCATGAACATGTGAAAAGAGAATAAAAATTCACCAGTGAGAAAAACAAAAAATCCAGAAAGAACATTTACATGTATACTAATCAAAACCCCAACCATAACAAGGCTCACTCACCAAATCATGTATCCATGTATAATAATATAATATTAATCACAACAATTTTAGGGCACCCCACTCCACTTTTCTAATGGTATGCCACTCTCACACCCCAACGTCATACGTCCTAACACTCCCACATCTTCTAAATAACATCACATCACATCACAACCATCCTATAAAAACCTGGGCCATCCCAACACATCACACCCCTCTCACACACACCTGGGCTGTTACATCACATCACATCCTACCCGCACACACCTAGAACATGACATCACATAACATCACAACTCAATAGTGACACTATATTACTTCTATTCATAATATCCCTTGCATGTATTTATCATTTCCGAGAAGTGGTAACAAGGTGGATAAGGTAGCCATCCATCCCTCATCCCACCGGGATGTTGAAAAAAAAACACCCCTCCACATGACTGTGTTGGTGTTGGTGCATAGTGATCGATGGGGATGATGTGAATATATAAATCATAAGAATATAAATTGTACATACAAATACACTTACATCATAGAATCCCATCCTATGGGTTTATAATAAGAACTGACTAGCTCACAGAATACACACAATTACTTCCACCTCTAAAGGCATAAAAATACAAAAATAAAACAAAATTATGATTCATATTTTATTATTTAAGACGTTCTTTGGGTATTTGGTTACCAATAAATTCCTCTTAAACAAAACCTTTAACCTATGTATAAAACGTTATGTAGTATTCCATTTCATTTAGAAAGATACCTTATTTTACAATTATATCCCATTAATTTGTATAGATCATTATCCGTTTAAACCACACAACCCATCATAAATTTATTCATTAACAATTCCCATTTAAAATCATTATCATGTATTTAATTACATTAATAATTGGGTAAATATAACGTAACCAAAAATAAAACACAATATAACACAACATCCTAACTACAAAATCCATATCATTTTACAGCCACATCCTTTTTCATGGCCCAACCACATAACCATACCACAACCACTATCGTATTCCCAATGCACTACTATACAATAGCAATCATCAAAGCCCCACTACAAAACCACATCTCATCCACTTCCCCATCAAACATCACAATATTGATACTTCATAATAAATTAGTTCGACACACATAAACCCCAACCATTCCTCATATCAAATCACAAAATAAATCATTTTAAAATTTATAAATAAGGGGAACTTATTCAATTTCACATATTAAAATTGAGTGTTTTATCGTAGAATCCATCAAATCACGGGGAATCCATTTCATTAATTGAATATATATGGGCAACTAGTTATTTATGATGATACCATACAATCACGAAAATAGAGGTATCAAGAAAAAGTCACTACAATATGACCAAGCCACCAAGAGACATGATTTCCATTAAGTCATTACACCCATACAACCACAATATAAAAAAAATAAAATCTATTTAATAAGAAGATATAAGATCAAAATTCACATTCTCAAACAACTTTAAAATCAATTTAAACCGATTCATTATTTTATTTATCCAGATTCAACCATATTCTTAATATATAATAATAAAAAACCCATCCCACATTATACACAAGAGGATAAATGACAGATAAAACAACTTGGAAGAAGAATATTTTCCCAAAAATGTTGCTCCAAAATAGGGGGCACACATACAGGAGGGATCTTCATCATGGGAAAAATAAAACTGACAATAGAAAATAGTTCTATAAAACCCTAGTAAGAAGGATTTGGGATCTCTCATATTGTGAAAAATTGGTCATTATGGAAAGAATGAATTGTCTCCTCTTTAGAATGTACATATATGATATTAGAGGGATTGGAGGTAGTTTTAACTAACCATTTTATATAGATCCAATCAATATAATTTCTTTATAAATTAAAAGGGTCTCTATAAATTTTTTCATTTATGGATATGATTAATATGCTTCTAAAAATATTTAAAACCTTTAATTTGGGAATTTAAACCCATTTTTTTCATAAAATACACCAAACTGGAAATTTGGTATTTTTTTGGAAAACTAGAAAATTAGGGAAAAATGGAAAAATACTAAAATATCTAACCATTGATAATGTATCACCATTGTTTGTGCATCATCGTAGGAAATATTTGAAAGTTGGAATGTCTCACTATTAAAAATTTCTCACCGTTTGAAATGTATCACTGTAGGAAATGTATCTCCATTTGAAATGTCACCCCCTTAGAAATGTCTCACTATTATAAATGTCTTACCATTGGACTGTATCACCATTGTATATTTGAAAAAATTGAAAACAATTGAAATTTCTCACCAGTGGAGATGTGTAAAAATTGAAAACTTTTAAAATGTTTCACTATTAGAATGGCTCACCATTGGAGATGTGAAAAAATAGAAAACTATTGAAATGTATCCACATTGAAGATGTGAAAAAATAGATTTTTTAGATGACTAACCATTTAAAAGACTAAAAAGATGAAAATAACTCAATATTTCCCCATGAATGCCTCAATGATCATATTTTTGATAATGTAGCGGTACATATGGTTTTTTCTGTTACACTATAATTCTTAAAGACTTGATATAGGACCTATCAAGGGTCAACAAGTATATTACGAGTAGGTGATTCATCACCACAATTCATTATTACACTTGAGTTATCATGGGTATTTGAGAATTAATTTTTGTTCAATTATTTCTAGGAGTAATGGTTTGATATGATGATCTATGGTCATTATTGGCATGTATTGGTTTCATTGGATTTTTTTCTATATTTTGGGTGTAAATAAAAATAATAGCCAAGTTGTGAGGGTGAATTAGTTATCCTAAAAAACCATAAAGTGATCAAATAATTTATTTTGGGAAGATTAATTGGGTATTTACATTCTTGGAACATGGATATCGACTATGTGTCTTGGTCAAGAAAGACTCCACATCCCCTTTCTTTTGTTGTTTAAAACGTATGTTTCCTGGATTCTTTGAGTGACTCTCATTGATTAGAAAACAATTAAGGTGGATATTGGGAAATATTGATAACATGAGTTGTTTTAATTTATTTTCATGTCATTATTTTGTTTGTGAATTTATATGATGACTAGATTTATTTTTAAATAATTGATTTCATAGAAAATATTTTTATTTTGAAAAGTGGATAGTTGTTATTTGATTTCAATATGATGATTGGTTTCTAGATCAGGTTCTTGGATATGTTTTTTAATCATGAATTCATGGAAACATGTTTTCATTTTCAAACTAGTTAATGATTTACCTGTAATAATTTCACTCCCCTAAATCATGTTTTTAATAAGGATTAATTTTTTTAAATGGAATCATTTTTTTACTATAAAGTTGTAAAGGATGGGTTTTTGGTTTTAAAAGAAATCTCATGACTATTCTCAAAACGTAATATAAAAGGGAAAATAGTTTTGAAATTGAAATGGTAAATCAAAATAATTTTCCAACCATTAAGAAAATATGATTTTATAAAATGAATGGAATCTTATTTTAAAGAACATCAAACATGAATAATATAATTAATGATGAAAATGAATTCTGTTTAATTATTTGGTTGAAAATATATTATGTTTCTTCTTGTAATTGAAGAGTTTTGATACATTTATCTTTTATATCTTCTCAAATGTAATGAAATATGATTACATCCAAAATGGGTTACCAATAAAACTATTTTTCAAATTGTGTGTTATGGTTTTCAAAATGAATTTTTTTTTGAAAGAGGCTTCTTATCTTTATGTGTGTTTATTTTGTAACAACTCCGAACATGTTTTCTAAATGTATTGACTTGTATATTCTTTTCGGACGCTTTATTTTTTAAAGTGTTTATTTGATATAATTTAAAGGAAATGTTTGAATGTATTTATCATCTTTTTTATGAAGAAAGTTTTATCGAGAGATTATGAGTTTAATTGTGATTTTTTTTCTTTACAGTGGTATTTTGCTGTTAAATTATATTTTTCTCATGTATTAAATGGTATGGATAGTGTTATAATATCTCTCTTGATGTTCATTTTTAGCAATAATAGAGAGCTGTATAGGTTTCATTTTGAAGTCATGTTTTTAAGGACTAATATTATTGGATTCATAATGTTCTTTGGTAGGAGTGGAGTATTGAGTGAATCCTATGATCTAGGTGGTGACCCTTTTGTGTTCCCACTCCACAGTCTAATAGCAGTTTTGGTTTTAAGATATACTTGTTTAATTGTAATCTTTGATATCATATTTTGTATAATCTATTTATAGTAGTGAACATATCACGTTTCATCATGCTTAATTTCTTCATCTCACTCTATGAACGTTATATTTAGATATAGACTTTAGAAAAATATATTCCATGAGTTTTTGATATGTGTTCTAAACATAATATTCCTTGGGTGTGTGCATGGGAAACTATGTTTGGTTAGGGGACCACATGGGATAAGGAATTCATTCAAGATATTCATATATATGGATGGATCAAGTGATCCATTAGGTTTAATCATCTAAACTTAAGTTATTGTGAATATTTTATCATAACCCAAGATAAGACCCATGTCATTTCTTTTTGGTGAATTTCTTCTTTGGAACTATATTTTTATTAAGATATATAGGGTGGATTTGGTGATCAGTTTTTGACTTCTTAATGACCTTTGGGGTGGTTTGATAAAATGACCTTTTGAATGATTCTTGTGGATGGTTGTAACATGAAAAGCTTCCATGATATATTTTCCATTGAATAATACAATACCTTGTGTTGTACGCAACTTTGAGTTCGAACACACCACAACCAATCAAACTAGCCGTTATGAATAGTAATACCCACTTTTTGAAATTTTATAAATTTTATTTTTCAAAATGGAATTTATATTTGGATTCTAAATATCAAAATTAGCTTAGGGTTAATTTTTGGTATTTTTTTTGAAAACTTTCAATTTTTGATTAATTATGAAAAACACTACGTTATTGTTTGAAACTAACTTTTTATTTAAATAATAAGTTATTTTATTTTAATTTATTTTATGTCAAAATCGATGTACAATACTTATATATGTTCAATATAATTCATTAAAATCATTTTATAATAAGTTTACATATAGAAATTTTATTGAACTTTTTACCATCTTTTAACCTCCTTCTAGGGGCATTTAAAAATTTGCATAAATCCTAATTTTACCACTTCTGTGAGTTGAATTTCAAAAATCCAAGAGACAAGGTTGAAATTAGTATGTAAAATGTGGTTCAATAAGGCAGAACTAATATTTGGTGAATAATATTTTTTTACTTTTATTTACCACGGTTAAAATTAAATATGGTAATTAAGGGTAAAAATTATATTATAATTACCCTAACACATGTCATAATTATATTTGAAAAGTGTATTTCGACCAAAAACAACCTTAGTAATAAAATATGACTCCCTTTGGTCCACTTGGATTAGATTAGGAAATTTATTAATATTTTATTCAAAGAAGAGTTAAAAGAGTTAAATTCAAAGTTTAATACCTAAACCATTTTAAATAGAGTTATACAAAAGATAAATTTGTCTATAAATATTCATTGAAATATAAAAATATTTCCTACATAATAGTATTTTATTTTAATTTTTAGACATTAAATAATTTAATTTATTTATGACACAATGTTGATTCAGTAAATACCTTATTAATAAAGATTAAAATAATTGAAATTATAAATATCCAAATAAATTTAATATAAGACTTTTGATGAATTCCAATAGTTTAATAGGTTATTATGACATGTTAGGGTTGATTAAATAATTTTTTATGAAGTAATAATGTTATTATGATTTTCACAAATACCAAATACTAAATATTGTTAAAATTGACATAATAGAGTTCTTAAAAAAATACTACATTATTGATTGATATAATATTCTTAAAAATATAAGGTTCAGCCAAATGACTTAGATAAAGTTATATATATTAATAATGAACCACTTGGGGTTCTCTAGACTTGTTATAGTATGTTTATTAACCATATTATATAAAAATACAAAGAGACAAAGTAAATGTCAAACTATTTAACAAAGAGTTAAATATAAAATATAAGGTTAATATGATGACCTAAACCTGAATAAAAACTATTTTTTAGAGGTTTTCGACCCAACCCCACCATATCCCCGAAATAATTCATTTTGGAGCCATTATAAACCGAAAATAATTTTATTATGAAATAATTTTTCAAGCTTTTCCTAAAGTGACCATCACCTCTCTTATAAAATGGAACTTCCCCTTCTCTTAATTTCACACCTCCAAAGCCATTTGTCTCGGCCAAAACCTTACCAAATATCCTCAAAACATCCCTCAATTAAACTTATAGGACTTAATTTGATCATAAAGACAACCTAATAATCCCTTTTGATCAACTCAAAAGGAAACACCTGAAGTAGAGGTAATAATTTCACCACCCTCTTTCATGTTCTTTTCTTCTTCCACTTCTTCTTTATTTGTTGTTTTGATACCAAAATAATAAATTCAGTACCTTCTACATTCTGTGAGGTTATTATAAATATGGTACAACCATATTAGTAATTCTATCCATCCTACAAATGACAAAGTCACCATACGTGTGTACATACAACTTAATGTCTCCACGTCGTGGTGTAGTTTGTCATTCAAAAACGTAATTATTTGGATGGGTATAATAATGAGTATAACTGATGTAAATAATAAATATAAAATTTTACTGATTATGTATATATGATATACCATCCAATTACATAAGATTTATCTAACAATATAATGATATTGTCACTCGTGCGTACGTACAGATTACCGTCTCCACAAACGCGATGACATTCATTCCCCATCGTAACTAAACACATCATATTCATTATAAACATGGCTTATGTAACCAAGCCTATAAAGGAAAACGAATCAGTTAACACTCGAAATGTTGATACTATTAAATTATTATCAGCAAAGCAATATTAGAAGGTCATATATGATATCATATTTACATATATTGTTCTTTTATAATTTAATAACAATTATTTATCTATTATATAAGAGGTTAATGTACTCTTTCCCAAGGAAATGTAAAAGGTAAGGGTTAATTTCACAATCTCTTTATTATCTGATGTTGTTTTTACATAAGTATCTAATGATACCTCTTTACCATGCACATCCATGTTCCTTAGAAATGTATTTTAAAACCTTTTTACTATTTACTATACTATGGGTTAAATTCATTTATACACATTTTTGACTTTTTATAAAATGTTTTGAAAAGAATATTTCCGTCATTTTCCAAACAAGGTAATTTATGACCTTTTCGACAAAATTAAGGTAATAATGTCTTTTTTTAAACTTATATGGTAGGTGTGGCTATTTTCTGCTATTATGTCATTGTCTAAGATTCTTATACAAGCTTAAAAGAATATTTTCAAAATAAATGTTTTTTTATAATTTTTTGACTTTTAAATGATTTCAAAATAGAAAGAGGTATTTTTTTCAAATAGTTTTGATTTAATCTATGTCAACATCCTTTTATGGATTTTAAACTTTTTTGAAGTTGATTTATTATGATACAAATATTAAAAATTTTATTAAAGGTTTTGTTATATGTTTGACAATGGATGTGTTATTTTTACACCATTCATGGTCTGTGGATTAATTATTGACATTTTGTATGATAATTTTAATATGAATGTTTATGTTAAGTTTAAACCTTTTCACATGAGGAATGCATTGGACTTAGTAAGTGACAGTTAGATCTCGCTATATCTCCTTGATGCATCTGTAGGTCTCATGTGACAGACTAGTGTCTTGTCATAAGGCCTTGACAAAATCATATTTGTATTCGTGGAACATGGCCTTGACTATATGGTTATGAAGTCAGGCATTATGCATTCCATCATTATGAAAATTTCTACTGATATTGCATGTGATTATTCTACTAGTATAATATCCATGTTAATAAGTAAATGGAATTGTTTGATTTTATTTTTTCTATATTATGTTGAATTTTATGTTTAAATGGCTTTTGTTTTAGTCTTATACATTGACTTAAATGTTTGTGTTTATTTAAGAAAGTTTCCCCTATATTGTTATCCTTACTGAGCATCTGAGCTCCCCCTTTCTATGTTTTGTTTTTTCCCAGGATGTGAAGAAGTATTTTACGGTTGACCAACAGGTAAAGGATAAATAAATAAGTGTATTTAAAGGGGAAAAAATATTGTTTATGTTTTTATTTCATGATGTAATATAAAACTTATGAATGTATCTAATACTTCCAAGGCTACAAAACTTATTAGTCTTTCAGGACATGATTCCTTATATCATGCAAATGTTATGTAATAATTCACAGACTCGGAGTAACTGGGGTTGGAGCATTATAGTTGGTATCAATGGAAGTTTATTATAATACTTTGAAACTAGATTAAGAAAAACTCTGATTAGATAACACTACCCTAAGATAAAATTTGAGGATAATATAGAAGAACTCCTAGAATTTTGGTACTGCAGAGATTTTATGAGTTTTCCAAGAAATACATCCCTTTCTGGATATGAGCAGGTAGAGGTAGCTCTATTATAGATGTACCTAGGCATAAAACGCAAAAACACCACTTTTAGCTAGACTCAAATGGGAACTGGTGCACGAAAACGGGCCTTACTTCACAGTTTGTTATGACACTCCTGGGGGATATGCTTATGATAATTCACATTTTCTTTACAAACCATTATGAAAGATTTATGTGTATATAATTCCTAAAATAAAACATTTTTATTATTATAGATTATATCCAAAAACTGTTCAATTTATGTTAATTGTTTTACATATTCAGAATTATATATTAGAGTTCACAAACTAATCTACTATATGCCATTGTATAGAAATGGTGCCTAGTGGAAAGAATGGAAACTGTATCAATGCACGTAATCAATGTAGGGATTTCAATCCTACTCAAGAAAATTATAATGGAGTTGGTTATGGAACTGGTGTTGATAAGCTTATCACCATACTGGGACAACCCACGCATGTTATGAATAATAACCTTACCCGTATGGAGCACCCTGATCCACAATGTGGAGGATAAATGTTAAACAGATTCATGAGGAAACAACCAACAAAATTCAATGGGACTACAAATACATTTGTAGCCATGAAATGGATAAGTTATTTAGAGAAAATATTTTACACTTTGGGGAGTAGCGAAAGGGAAAAGGTTGTCATGGAAGTTTATCGCCTCACATGAGATGCAGATCAATGGTGGTCATTGATTCAAAACAGAAACGAAGATGATGAAGTATAAAATAAGGAATGTAGGGGGTTTAATGATATTTTTCTAGAAAAATATTTTCCTCGTGACCATCGAGGGGATATGGAAATATAATTTTTGAGTCTGAGACAAAAAAGGGTGAGAATGTCGCAAAATATGATGCTAACTTTACAGGGTTGGCAAGGCATGCTGCAGATTATATATGAAACCCAATGAGTTAGATTGATCGATTCGTTTATGGGTTAAAACCATTTATTTGGTGAGAATTAGTCTCCCAATAATTCTTATCATACTAAGATATTGTCTCATGTGCTATCAAGACAGAAAAATAATTCTCTAAGTCTTACAACCATAAAGCAAAGCAGGAGAAGAACAGATTTTATAAATACTCTGGAAATGGAAATAAGGGGAAGAATGGAAAAGTTGAATATCTATCCTATGGTAAATATAGGAAGAAACACCCCAGTACTTTCCTGAATGGAATGAGAGTCTGTTACAAGTGTGGTGAAAAAGGTCACCAAGCTCATGATAGGAAGGGGAAGAAAGAGGCTGTCAATGTTTAATGATACAATTTTATAGAAAAGGGGAATTATTCAAATTAATGTCTTAATCTGGAATGAAAATTACCTTAGAAAAGGACAAGGGAGCATGGCCAAGATTATGCGATCCCTACTGCTGAGGTTGAAGCTCCAAAAGACATGGTGGAAAGTAATTTAATGGTTTCATCACGTTTATCCAATGTATTATTTGATTTTGGATCATCGCAATGTTTCATATCTTCCTAGTTTCCTAGGAAAATTAGATATTTTCATTTTGACTTAACAAGGTAGTTTTCATTAAAACACCTAAGGGAAGTATCATCGCAACAATGTTTTGTGAATCAGTTACCATTAGGGCATATAAATGTTCTTTATCTGCTAATCTCATTTTAATACCCTTGATTGAATTTTATATAATCCTCGGAATGGATTGGCTTTCATACCATGATGAGAAAATTTATTGTAAGAAGAAAAAGGTTACAAATTTTAATGATGATAAGGAGTACCTTATCTTTAGAGAACAAACGTCACCACCTAATTAGTATCTAGATATTCCCCCAGTAGCTCTAATAAATTCAATTATTGTGGAAGAATATAATGAAATAACTATGGGTGAGGAAAATAATTTTCAAATAGAGTATGTACCTATTTTTCATGAATATGTTAATGTGTTTCCAGAGGATTTACCTAGACATCCTCGAGAATGAGAAATTTAGTTTTCTATTGATTTAATTTCTGGTTCAAGGCCCATATCGAAAACCCCTTATAGAATGGACATTCTGGAAGAAGTGGAACTAAAGATACAACTAGAGGAATTGAGTAACAAGGGATTTATTCACCCTAGTGTTTTTCCAAGGGGAGCCCCTATCCTTTTTGTTAAAAAGAAAGATGGTTCTAAGAGGTTTTGAATTGAAAATAGGGATATCAATGCTATACCAATAAAGAACAAGTATCCCCTACCTTGCATGGATGATTTATTCAACCAACTTCATTGAGCACAATATTTTTCAAAGATTGACCTTCAAGATGGATACCATCAGTTGTGTGTGAAGAAGGATGAAATTTCGAAGAAAACATTTCAAACTAGGTACATGCATTATGAGTTTGCAGTAATTCCTTTTAGATTGACTAATACACCCTTTATTTTTATGGATCTAATGAACATAGTTTTCAAGGAATATCTGGATGACTTTATTGTGGTATTTATTGATGATATCTTGGTATACTAAAAAATCTATGAAGATCATGAAAATAAACTGTACATTATCCTAAATATGATTAGAACAAATTAATTAAATGGGAAGTTTAGAAAATGTGAATTTTGGCTTCAGGTTATTTCTTTTCCTGCACATATTTTCTCAAAGGATGGATTCATTGTTGATCCTTCTAATAAAAAGGCAATCCAATAATGGCCAGCACCAACAAGTATAACTGAGGTATGAAATTTTATTGGTTTAGCTGGTTATTATAGGCATTTTTTCCTGAATTTTTCTAGACTAGATAACCCATTAACCAAGATCACTCTTAAAGGGGTTAATTTTGTTTGGAAAAAAGAGTGTAAAGAATGTTTTGAAAGAACATTTTTGGCGGGACAATATGAAGAGGGAGATTACTGATTTTGTGTCAAGATATATGGTTTTTCAACACGTGAAAGCTAGAAGACAACATCCTAGAGGAGTCATGAAACCTATTCCCTTACATGAGTATAAATGGGAAGATTTTATGATGGACTTTTTCATGGGGATACCAAAGACTCCTAGAATGAATGATACAATATGGGTCATTGTTGATTGTCTTACCAAGTCAGCACATTTTCTTGCTATAATAGAAGATTTACCACTTTAATGTAAGGCAATAATATATATTAATGAAGTTGTAAGACTTCATGGAGTACCCCTCTCAATTGTTTCTGATCGTGATCCACGTTTTACATACAGATTCTAGAAATTATTTCAGAAGGCCCTTGATACTAAACTTCATTTGAGCACTCCCTACCACCCTCAAACTGATGGAACATCAGAACATACTATTTAAACCATAGAAGGCACGTTGAGAACTTTCTCAATTGAATTTCAAGGTATGTGAGATCAATATTTACCTATTGTATAATTTTTCTATAACAACAGCTTCCATTCTAGTATTCAGATGGCTCCATATGAAGCATTATATTTAAAAAGATGTTGCACACCAACTTGTTGGGATGATGTTGGTGAAAGAAAACTTGTGATCCTAGAACATGTTGTGGAAATGAGGGAAATTGTAAATGTTATACAAACCCACATCAAAGTAGCACAAAGTAGGCAGAAGAGCTCTGTTGATAACTGAAGAAAGGATTTGGAATTTTAGGCTAGAGATCATGTTTTCTTGAAGGTATCTCCCTGGAAGGGTGTTATATTTTTTGGTAAGAAGGGTAAATTGATTCTAAGGTACATCGGACATTCCAAAATCCTAGAACGAATTAGAGTTGTAGCTTATCATTTGGAAATGCTTCCATGTCTCTCCATAATTAACGATGTGTTCCATATATCACTGTAGAGAAAATACATGCCTGACCCAACACATGTACTCACATATGAGGAAATTAAACTGGAACCTGATCTATCCTACTATGAATATCATGTCAAGATTCTTGAAACAAGAGAACAAGTGCTGAGAAACCGGACGAATCGTTTGGTAAAAGTTCTACAGGGAAACCATAATATTGAAGAGGCAATGTGGGAACCCGAGGAAATTATAATGGAGAACCACTCAAATATTTTTATGCATTAATTTTCTCGAAATTTCAATGATGAAATTATTTTAAGGAGGGGATAATGTAACACCACAAGTTTCCATGATACATTTACCTTTGAATAATACAATAACTTATGTTGTACGCAATTTCGAGTTCAAACACACCACAACCAATCAAACTAGCCGTTATGAAAAATAATATTCACTTTTTTAAATTTTATTTTTCAAAATGGACTTCTTTTTTGGAATTAGAATATCAGAATTATCTTAGGGTGATTTTTTGGTATTTTTCGGAAAAAATTGAATTTTTTTATGAATAGTGAAAACACTGCGTTATTGTTTAAAACCGACTTTTTATTTAAATATTTTTTTTATTTTATTTTAATTTATTTTAAGTCAAAATATAGACAAAATACCCATATTTGTTCAATGTAATTCATTTCAGTGATTTTATAATAATTTTTGATATATAAAATTTTATTGTACATTTTACCGTCTTTTACCCACCTTATAGGAGCATTTATAAATTTTCATAAAATCTAATTTTATCACTTATGTGAGTTGAATTTTAAAAATATAAGATACATGGTTGACATCTGTAAGTAAAATGTGGTTTAATAAGAAGAAAATAATTTTTGGGGAATAATAACTTTTTACTTTTATTTACCACGGTAAAAGGTAAACAAGGTAATTAAGGGTAAAAATGATATTATAATTACCCCACCACATGTCCTAATTCTATTGGATAAGTTTAATTAGACCAAAAGAACCTTAGGAGTAAAATATGACCCCATTTGGTCCACTGGTATTAGATTAGGACATTTATAATTATTTCATTTAAAGAAGAGTTAAAAGAGTTAAATTCAATGTTTAATAACTAAACCATTTTTAATATAGGGCTATACATAAGATAAATTCTACTATAAAAATTAATTAGAAATATAAGACGATTTACTACATAATTTATTTGAAGTATAATTTTTAGACATTAAATAATTTAATTTATTTATGACACATTGATGATGTATTAATTACTTTATTAATGAGAGATTAAAATAATTGATATTATAAATATCCAAATAAATGTAATTTGAGACTTTTGATGAATTAAACTAATTTTATTGGTTAATATGAAATTTTATAGTTTATTAAATAATTTTTTTAAGTAATAATTCTTTTATGATTTTCACAAAAACCAAATACTAAATAGTGTCAAAATTGACATAATTAAGTTTTTAAAACAAATACTATATTATTAATTGATATAATATTCCTAAAAATATATGGTTCATCCAAAAGACTTAGATAAGGTTATATATATTAATAAGGAACCACTTGGTGATCTATTTTCTTGTTATAGTATGTATATTAACCATATAATATAAAAATACAAAGAGACCTGGTAAATGTCAAACTATTTAACTAAGAGTAAAATCTAATAGATAAGGTTAATATGATGACCTAAACCTGTATAAAACCTATTGGATGAAAGGTTTTCAACCCATAACCACCATAGACTTTAAATAAATCATTTTTGAGCCATTAGAAACCGAAAGGGAATTTATTATAAAAAAATATTTCAATCTTTTCCTAAAGTGACCCTCGCCTCTCTTATAAAAGGGTACTTTTCCTTCACTTAATTTCACATCTCCAAAGCAATTTGGATCGGCCAAAACCTGCCCAAATATCCCCCCAACTTCCCGAAATTCTACATGGAGGCCTTAATTTGATCAAAAAAGGAAACACCCGAAGTAGAGGTAATAATTTCAGCACCAACTTTCATGTTCTTTTCTTCTTCCACTTCATATTTCTTTATTGTTTCCAACCCAAAATAAAAAATCCAGTACCTTATACATACTGTTATGTTATTATAAATATTTTACAACCATATTCTTTATTCTATCCATCCTACAAATGACAAAGTCACCATATGTGCGTACGTAAGACTTACCGTCTCCACATCGTGGTGTAGTTTTTCATTCAAACACTTAATTATATGGATGGATATAATAATGACTATAACTGATGAAAATAATAAATATACCATGTTAATGATTCTTTACATATGATATAAAATCCAATTACATATTATTTCTCCATCAATATAATGATATTGTTGCTCGTGCATATGTACGGATTACTGTCTCCATGAACGCGATGAGATTCGTTCCCCATCGTAATCATTCCAGAATAATTTGTATATTATGATTAAAAATAATGTTTATGAACATAATATCATTCTGTATATGAATAAATACATCGTATTCCTAACAAACATGGTTTAAGTAACTATGTATATAGAGGAAAACGAATCAGTTAACAGTTGAAATGATGATACTACTAAAATATTATTAACAAAGACATATTAGAAGATCATATATGATATCATATTTATGTATATAGTTCTTTTATAATTAAATATAATGATTTATCTATTATACAGGAGGTTAACGTACCCTCTACCGAGAAAAATTACAAGGTAATGGTTAATTTCACAATCTCTTTATTATCCGTGGTTGTTTTTACGTAAGTATCTACTAGGGCCTCTTTCTCATCCTCATCATTTTTTCCTAAAAATGTATTTCAATTTTTTTAATATTTAATAGAATATCAGTTAAATTAATTTATACCCTTGTTTGACTTTCTATAAAATGTCTTTAATGTAATATTTCTATCATTTTCCAAACAAGGTACTTTATAAACATTTTGAAAAAATTAAGGTAAGAATATCTTTTTTTAACTTATACGGCGGGTGTGGATATTTTTTGCCATTTTATCATCTTCAAAGCTTCCAATACAATATTATAAGAATATTTTCAAAATAATTTTATTCTTTTATAATCACGTTACTTTTAAATTATTTCAAAATAGAAAGAGGTATTTATTTCAAATATTTTTCATTTCATCTATGTCAATATCATTTGATGGATTTTAAACTTGTTTGAAGTTGATTTATTATGACACCAATCTTCTATATTTTATTGAATGTTTTGTGAAATTTTTGACTGTGGATGTGTTATTTTTAGACCATTCATGGATTACGGATAAAGTATTGACATTTCATATGATAGTTTTAATACGAATGTTTATGTTATGTTTAATCCTTTTCATACGAGGAATTAATTGGACTTAGTATGTGACAGGTGGATCCCACTATAGTGCCTCATTGCATTGGTAGGTCTCATGAGGGAAACTAGTGTCTTGAAAAAAGTCCTTGAGAAAATATTTTTTGTAGTCTTGGCACAAGGCCCTGACTATGTGGTTATAAAGTATGAAATTATGCATTCCATAATTATGAAAGTGGCTATCGATATTTTATGTAATTATTTGACTATTAGAATATCCATGTGAATAAGAAAATGGAATTATTTGATTTTATATTTTCCATATTATGCTGAAGTTTAAGTTTAAAAAGCTTTTTTTATTCTTATACATTGCCTTAAATATATATGATTATTTATAAAAGTTTCCGCTATATTGTTATACTTACTGAGCATCTGAGCTCACCCATTTCTATGTTTTATTTTTTCCCAAGATGCGATGATGTATTTTATGGTTGACCTAGAAGAATAGTATAAGGATATAAGTGTGATCAATGGGGAAAAATGTTGTTGATGTTTTTATTTCATGATGTAATGTAAAACTTATGAATGTATCTGGTACTTCAAAGGCTACTAAATTGATAGGTCTTTCGAGACAAGATACTTTGTATCATGCCAATGTTATGTAATAATGCAACGACTCTGGGTAACTAGGGTTGGGGTGTTACAATGGAGAATTTTCATAAACCTAATCTAGTTCACACTTGGTTTGATACATCTTGTCAAAAAATGATAGTTGTCCTTGGTTAGGGATTAGAATATTTGGGGTTTCATTTTATTGGAATGTGAAACCTTAGTTAACTTTTCGATGCTCTCTTCCATTGATATAATTGATTATTGACACAAAATATCTGATTGATTATAAATGGTGGGTGGACCCATGTTCGGTATCTATTCCCCTAATATAATTTTCTTGGATAATATGAAACCAAAGAGTCCTTTTAAAGGATGGAAGTGAATTTTACTTCAGCTCTAGTGTTGATTTATGATTAGCCGAGTTGGGTATTAATAATTTCATTTCTAAGCCTTAGGCATATAGTTAGGAAATGTATTGATTTTAGAAATGGGTGATGGGTTAAGGATATCACCAATTATTCCCTCGTCGAAGGAATCTATCCCATTGTGACCTTGAGTTAGTATTTTTTTTGTGATTTCTATCAGATATTTGTGATTTTATTCCCTTTGAGAGAAGTTTATAATATATTTAGATCATGTAATCATGGAGTGTATGTTTACATAGAGGAATATGAACCTATGATAAAAATACTGGGTTATGGGATTTCAGACCATTGATCTTGATATTGTATAAACTCTTGGAAAAAGGTGTGTGATTATAGAATCTTTGGGTAGGATGTTACCAATGAAATCTATGATGGATCCAAAGGATGAAAATTCCTTAGTGAATCTATTTGTAGAAATTATCTTAGTTTTGATCAAATCTATGATGTGCTTATGTTATCATCTTGTGAGTAATCTAGTTTGTCCTTATACAATTAGACTTTTCTTTGGAAAGAAGTGGATGCTGGTTATTAGTGTCTTATTGAAACCTTTTATGGTAGGGAGCCCTTAGGTTTATAGTATCAATCACCTGATGTAGATTTGTCTTTTTAGAGGTAGTTGGTTGATTTGTTTGATCTGAGTCAGAGGTTTATGGATCAATAACATAGGTATAGTTGGCCCATACACTTTTTTGTTACTAGGATGTTTTATAATATGAGTAATCAATGTTAGTATACAAAAATGATCAAGATGATTAATATCCTTATATTAGAATACCTAACCAACAAGAAAAAAATTGGATTGGAACACCATGTACCTACTTATTTTTTGTGACCTTATCCATTCTATCATATAGGATGGATGAATGAACCATGGGCCTTGTAGTTAAACTAATTAATAATCCTATTAGAGTCGAAGATAATAAAATTGGTGATCAATAACTAATTCATGAAACTAACTCTTATATTTTCTACCAAAGGATGTGGTTTTGGTAGAAGAGATTGAATATTTGTATAATAAATGGGTTGTAAATATCCTTAGTAAACAAGAAATTAATATCTATTGAAGATTCCCATGCATTAAATTGAAAATATGGATAGATTTGATGAATGTGATGGTTTTTGAATCAATGTAAAGAATCATATTTAATATTTATATGGATTTTTAGGTTAGAAAAATTATCCAATTTCATAGGATATGATTTATGAGTACATGTAATGGCCCGGACCTCTCCGGTCCATTACTTTGTGAATATGTGGTGTTGGAGGTGTTCCGGGAGGTCAAGGTGACTTTTCCCCAACACTTTGCGAAATTTCCAGTTCTGTGAATAGTGTTTCCAGAACGGTAACCTTCTAACGGTAGACTTGAACAGTGTTTCTAGAACGGTAACATTCAAATGGGGACCTTATAATGGTAGACATGAACAGTGTTTCCAGAACGGTAACCTTCTAATGGGGACCTTATAACGGTAGACTTGAACAGTGTTTCCAGAACAGTAACCTTCTAGCGGTGACCTTATAATGGTAGACTTAAACGGTGTTTCCAGAATGGTAACCTTCTAATGGTGACCTTCTAACGGTGGACTTGAACAGTGTTCCAGAACGGTAACCTTCTAACGGTGACCTTCTAACGGTATACTTGAACATTGTTTCCAGCTTCCTACAGTTTCTCCCCTTTGATGTTTCCTTTGACATAAAATACATTTAAAGCCTTGTTTTAAGGACTCTTAAGGCCGATTCAAATACCATAAATCCTATATTAATTATTCCTATGGCCGGGATGTATTTACTTAGTCAAACCACGTGGGTTAATGCGATCTTTTTTTAATGGAGAATTAACCGGATCTTAAACCGTCGCCCCATTAAATCTTAAAAAAGGGACGAGATATCATTATCCCTTGTTATTTCACTTTTTTCTCATCTAAGATATGCTAGAACCTTTCAATCATTCCCGTAGGAGTTTCACAATCAATCTCTACCCCTAGGATTGGTTCTGCTATGTTTTGGATGAAACTGAACTGTGTCGGTCAATCTTCCCAATAAGGTATGTTTTATCATCATTCCTTTGGGGATCATCTTCTCTTGTTTCTCCCTTCCATATTATACCATGTAATTTCAATGATTCTAATGGGTTTTTCTTGGGGTTGGTTGGTACTATCATACCATGGCATCCTCCGGTGGATGCAGTTGTCATGAGAGGAGGATTGTGACCCATTGTGTGGACAAAGGACGTCAAGAACTCTTCGAGGTAGGGGATTCATGGCTTCTCTAATTGTATATTTGCAATCGTAGAATTATCATGATTTAGTCCTCTGGATCACAATTAAATTTACCTAATTAAATACTTGAACCGGATTAAATGAATTGGTTGATCGCATGTTGTTGCTTTATACCATGATAACGGTTTGCCTCATGTTTTTTTCTAGATAGAGTGATATCTATGATTTCTTTGATCTGTTGTTCATTCATGATAGAAATTGATAATGAACGTAAATCCTGAATTAATTGTTAATTAATTGGCTAAAGATAAAGAGGCATGTAAATTAATCTGGTTTTTTCCATTGTTGTAGTTGTTCGAATTTGAGGATAATCAAATTAGGGAAGTAAGCATGGTTATTTAATTGTGATATCTTACTGATTAGGTATCCCATAATTGTAACCTATGAATAAAAAATCCGCTAATTCAAAATGGATTAAAGAACATATTATGAAGGAATTTCTAAAAGGGTTTTGAGTTACCCTCTTGTTTGTTAAAGGGTCAAGAGCCCATGGTTGTGACTGTTGTTTTCCTGCTGCTTGTGCTGTGATGTGAGCCTGGATGGCTGTTGTGATATGTGGAGGCTTGGAGGCCTTGTGGTTTTGGCAGCAGATGATGCCTAGAGTGGTGAGATGCATCAGTTTATGCATGTGGGTGTTGGGGAGGGCACCATGGGTGATGGAATGGGATGGATGTGGTTTCTGGATGCTTGTGGTTTTCTTTGAATGATAATCTGCTTTTCTTTTCCCCACTTGTCAAGGCAGCTGGTCCTGATACCCTTCTTCCGAAGGAGGTGAAGATGTGTGGGGTATGCCACATGCTTTCCGTGTTTAGCCTCTCGAGGGAGAATAGGTCTATTCTCTTTCTATAGGCAGAAAAGACTCGACGGGTAGTATATCTACTCACCATGTTGAGCCTCCTTTGTGTTTAGAAGCATAGGATTCTTTTCTAGAATGCCTGGTAAAATGGAAAAGTAATTCTATAATGAATGTTTGATTAAATGGTGAAAATCCACGGGGATGGAGATACTAGAATTTAAAGGTGATGTGAATCTTAAAAGGAGTAGTTGATTTTGAATGTTTTTCCAATTCAGTTTAATGTGGAATTATTCATGCATAATTAATGTTTAAAGAATTAATTAATGTACAGTGGAACTGATAAAATGAGAATGGAGTAATCTAATAAATCTCTTCAAATGTTTGTGTGCTTATAGGATACATAGTCTTAGAAGTAGAAGCTTGGAGTCTGAGAGACGTTAGCTGCAGTTGTATCTAAGACTAGGTAATGCCCATAGTGTGGATGTGAGTTATATATATATATATATATTGTACTTTTTGTGTTTCTATAAGCTACTCCACCCTGTTGGTAAGGGAAACTGACACCCCGAGGATTCTGAGCCCTGGGGGGGGGGGTGTTTTCACCAACATTCTGATGGGAGGTCAAATGGGTGACTACCCCCTTTTGGCCCCACTCTATTCTCTTTGTAGATACATGTGCCAACAGGCACAACTGTTAGTTTCCCCATATATGTGTGTAGAGGGCTGTAATGGATTGTGGTTTTTTCACACACATATATTCTAGATATAGTATCCTATGGACTACTATAGGTGTAATCTGTATAGGCTGTCATGGCTTGAGGATCCCTACTCAGTGTATGGGCTATAATGGCTTGCGGTATAATACCCGATGTATGATACACGTTATGCGGGATGTGGTGGCTCCTGAAACATACCTGGTTACTGTTGGTTGTGAGGAGGGTGTGGTGGTTCAACCAGGTGTCTGCGGGAAATCCTTTGTGGTGCATGAGGTGAATATTGTGGAGCTTAGCCCAGGTGTCTGTGGGCAAGCCTTTGGAGAGAGAAGCACAGGACATATGTAGTTGGGGAAAAGCGGAAAACTAGTGGGGAAGTAGTAGTGGGGTAACCTTGATATTATTTATTATATTCTATATTCTTGTATGTGTTACTTGGTGAGAGTGTCCATGGTTAGGTTGGGAACTTAGTATATCTGTTTAGATGACGAGTCAGTTTCACTTGTTGTTCACTGAGATTTAGCATGCTTTCATTACTTTTACACGAGAGTCTTGGGGAGGATCCTACTGAGTATACTGTTATACTCACCCTATGTATATATGAACTATTTTTCGGGTCACTTGGAGCAGGTTGGGGATCAAGTTGGTTACTACTAGCTTGTGGTTGGAGGAGGAGCTGTTCGGGCTTGTGGTCGCTGCCGTTTTACTTTCTTTTGGGTACTTTTAGTTTCCCCTTTCAGTTGTAGGACTTTTTCATGACATTTCATATATGTACTTGAATTTCTATTATATTTCAGTTCTGAGTTGGAGTTGATTGGAGTCTATTCTATCTATCTCTTCTGCATGTGTTCTCTTAGAGGGTAATGGCTCCCATTTGTATGTTTATTATACCCTCGGTGCTAGTCACCAACCCGGGGCCTACTAGAGACGGGACTCGGCGGTCATTATCTCTCTTCTCACATTACCGGACCAGGAGGGGTACACTTTGTGGGTAGGGGGTCATGACATAGTGGTATCAGAGGTCTGGTTGAGGGATAGAATGGAGTTTGGAGTTCGGAACTGGTGAGGATGCTTGGGATGGTAGGGCAACAGTGTCATTCATGTTTAGAAAGTCGGGTAAACACTGGAGACTGGCAGAGAAATAGGAGTTTAGGCCCCCCTATGATCTGTTTCGTGGACCTTCAAGTTTACGATGGCTACTAAACAAAGTGATACTGGTTACAGGGTAGAGACCTAGGAAAGGATCATGCATCATTATTCTTTGTGCCTGTGTTTGAATGGATAAACCTTGGGATAGGTAACCTAAAATTAATAAAAAAACAATTAATTAATTATTATTGAGTCTTCCATATTCAAGGATTGGGAGTTCTAAATGTTGTTATTTTACAGGTATGGCTCCAGGTCGACGTCCTCGTTAGGTTTGCACAGAAGATGCCCAACAGGCTGTTCCAGCAGATCCCCGCCGGGTAGAGGTTGACGACGATGACACTTGGAGGAAGACACTCCGAGAGTTTCAGTGCCAGTGTCTACAGAAGTACGAGGGCTCCATTTCAGATGCAGTCATAGAAGACTGGTTCGAGGAGGTCGAGATAGGCTTCATTTTGATTCATGCTTGGAAGGAAAACTGGGTGTCCTGGGTTGTGACGATGCTGCGTGGAGTAGTGAGGCATTGGTGGTTCTTGTTCCTCGGGGATCGTGAGGAATCAGTGATCTCATGGGAGGAGTTTTGAGACAGGTTTAGAGTCGAGTTTCTTTCTTCGACTGCGAAGGCGTCCAGTCGCCAGGAGCTTCTTACCCTTCGACAAGGGAGCTCTAGTGTTCGAGTGTTTGGAATCCGTTTCAGGAACCTTCTACGATATGCTTCAGACCTGTTACCAGATGAGGAGGCCAGGGCAAGGCATTTCGAGGAGGCTTTGCATCCAGAGATCTAGCGCCAGGTCACCCCATTTATGCTAAAGACATATCTTGAGGTGCTGGCGAGGGAAGAGGTTGGTGAGAGGACTTTGGCTAGGACCGGATCGTCATGAGAGGGGAATCATCATGATTCCTCACGAAGCAAAGATGTGGTCGGGGGATCCCGGTTTTCAGGGAAGAAGAGTTTCTGTTCACCTGGGGGTAGGTCCAGCCCTTCCCATCTCGTTTCTCCAGAGGCAGAAACTCTCAAGCCTATGCCAAGGGATCAGGCGCTTGTTTTTCTTCTTGTGGTTGTGGTCATCCGCAGTGGGAGTGCCCGAATTTTCAGAGCAGTCATCATGCACCGGGCGCTCCGCTCCGGGTTCCTCCGTTGAGGCAGTCCCAGCCGAGGCAGCTGCAGCAGGTTGCACCAGCTTTAGATCACCAAAGGGTAGATGTAGTACACAGAGGACAACCCCATGACGCTCCCCATCCTCAGAGAGCAGAGGGCGACTGTGGTGGTGGTCGTCATCAGGGTCAGAGAGGCTGTGGAGGAGGTCGTGGTCAGCTTCATGCTCTAGCGTTGCCATCCCCAGGTGAGCCAGATGTCATTCGAGGTACCATTTTCTTGTTTTCTACCTTGGTGTATGCCTTGTTTGATTCATGTGAAACACACTCCTTCATATCACCTACCCTTGTCCATGATTTGGGACTTGAGGTAGAGAGGCTTCCAGTGCCCTTGGCATTGACTACGCCAGTTGGAGGTCGAGCCGACTTGTTTGAAGTATGTAAAGACTGTGAGCTAGTGTTGGGGCAACAACGCTCTTGGGGAGATTTCCTATGTTTACGAATACAACCATATGATGTCATACTTGGCATGGATTGGTTGTATTCGATGCAGGCTATTGTGGATTGCTACAGGAAGAAGGTCGTTTTCTTTGATGAAGATGGAGAGAAAGTGGTGTTTGTTGGTGAGAGAGATCCTCATATGAGTCATAGATGAGTTCCATCCTTATCATCCATGATGGGTGGGATGATGCTGAGTTATTTAAAGGTTCAACAGTTGGAGTTTCCTAGGGTCGTAGAGGAGTACCCTGACGGCTTTCCAGAAGAGGTTTTATCCTTACCCCCTCGACGAGAGATCGAGTTTGGGATCAAGCTAGAGCCAGGAGTGTCTCATATCTTTATGTCTCCGTATAGGATGGACCCTTCTGAGTTATGAGAGCTACGTATTCAGCTTGATGTTCTGTTGCAGTGTGGTTTTGTTCGACCAAGTGTGTCACCGTGGGGAGAACTAGTTTTCTTTGTGAAAAAGGCTAACGGCAGTTTGCGGTTGTGTGTCGATTATCGTCGATTAAACAAAGTGAAAATAAATAACCGCTATCCTCTTCCACGGATTGATGACCTATTCGATCAATGGAAGGGTGAAAGTTGGTTCTCAAAGATTGACTTGTGGTCAGGATATCATCAGATGCGTGTAAAGGATGAGGATATCCCAAAGACTTCTTTCCGTTGTCGTCATGGGCATTATGAGTTTGTTGTAATGCCATTAGGCGTGACGAATGATCCAACAGTTTTCATGGGGTTGATGAATGCTATATTTCGTGAATTCCTGGACAAGTTTGTTGTGGTTTTCATCGACGACATCCTTGTGTACTCCACATCTGAAGAAAAGCATGCAGAGCATCTACGAGCCGTTTTGGGAGTTCTTCGCCAACATCAGTTGTTTGGGAAGTTGTCCAAGTGTGAGTTTTGGGCTCGAGAATTTCGTTTCTTGGGGCATGTTGTGTCCCAATAGGGAGTAGCTGTGGATCCGTTGATGATAGAAGGAGTGGTGTCTTGGGCAGCCCCCAAGACCGTGTCAGAGGTGCGAAGTTTCCTTGGTCCCGCAGGCTATTATATGAGGTTTGTAGCCAATTTCTCCTGAGTTGTGACTCCTCTGACAGCTTTGACTAAGAAGGATCAAGCGTTCATATGGACTGATCAGTGTCAGGTAGCTTTCGAGTATCTAAAGGAGAAGTTGGTAAGTTCTCCAGTCCTTTGTCTTCCAGCGGAGGGAGTCTAGTCCGATGTTTTCTGTGATGCTTCAAATCTGGGGCTAGGCTGTGCTCTCATGCAGCAGAGGTCAATTGTTTCTTGTGGTTTTCACCGATCATAAGAGTTTGAGGTATGTTTTCTCCCAACGTGACATGAACTTGAAGAAGTGTTGGTGGATGGAGTTCATGCAAGAATACGACTTTGAAATATCGTATACACCTGGAAAAGGGAATTTTGTAGCTGATGCACTAATCTGAAAGTCACGTAATGATGTTTTGCATGAATCTGGTGATTCCTGGAGAGTGATGAAAGAGCTATCAGCTTTGAATATTGATATGAGAGAAGTTGGGGGTAGGGGTTGTCTTTTCCAGATGACGGTGCAGTCATCCCTGATGTAGAAGGTGGAAGAGTATCAGTTGGGTGATCTAGAGGAGGAAGTTTGGACATACAGAGTTGTTTGTTGTGAGGCCCCTGATGGTTGGTCGGAGGATGAACAACACCGAGTGTTGTATCATTGCAGGATTTTTGTTCCCTTGGCGATGCACGAGACAGTTCTACGAGAGTTCCATATTTCACCCTTGGCAGTACACCTGGTGTGATAAAGATGTACCGATCCTTGAGGAGTCAGTTTTGGTGGCCTAGGATAAAGCGTACGGTTGCAGAGTGTGTGTCTCGATGTTTAGTCTGCCAGAAGGTGAAGGCCAAACACTGTGTTCCTAGTGGTCTTCTCCAGCAATTAGAGATTCCTTAGTGGAAGTGGGAGGACATCTCAATGGACTTTGTTACAGGTTTACCTCGAGCTCTCGGAGTACATGATTCTATATGGGTGGTAGTGGATAGTTTAACAGTGTCGGCCCACTTCATAGCGATCAAGGAGTCGATCTCAGTGGAAGTTTTGTCGAGGCAGTATCTAGAGGAGGTGGTGAGACTTCATGGAGTACCTAGGAAAATCATTTCTGATTGAGATCCTCGTTTTACCTCCAGGGTGTGGAGAGGTCTCCAGCATGCTTTTGGCTCTCAACTGTGCCTTAGCACTGCTTTTCATCCTCAAACGGATGGTCAGACAGAGCGAACCATCCAGACACTTGAATACATGTTGCGCTCTTCTGTTCTGGTTTCTGGAGGTTCATGGATGAAGCACTTACGCTTGGTAGAGTTCTCTTACAATAATAGTTTTCACTCTACCATAGGTATGGCGCCGTTTGAAGCCTTGTATGGCCGGCCATGCCGTTCTCCTTTGTGCTGGACTGGGGTCGGAGAGTCAGCAATTCTCAGACCAGAACTAGGGAAGAATACAACAGAGATGGTTCAGGTGATTCGTGAGTGGATTAAGACAACACAGGATTGTCAGAAATCGTATGCTGATCGAAGAAGGAGACCCTTAGATTTTAATGTTGGGGATCATGTGTTTTTGAAGGTGACTCCCCATCGTGGCTAGCGAAGGTTTGGTCGTGGATGTAAGCTTTCTCCCCAGTTTGTTGGGCCTTTCGAGGTGTTAGCTTGTGTTGGAGATGTGGCGTATTGAGTAGCACTTCCCCCTTAGATGAGTCGGATACATGATGTTTTCCATGTATCACAGATTCATCGTTATCTTCATGATGAATCTCATGTTATCGATTGGGGAGAGATCGATATTGATGATGATGAAACCTTTGAGGAGCGACCTGTGGAGATCCAAGACCGCAAGGAGAAAGTGTTTCATGGGTGTTCTATCCCCTTAGTTCGTGTCTTGTGGCGACACCGTGGCATGGAGTAGAGTACATGGGAGCGTGAGTCACAGATACATGCTCAGTACCCAGAGTTGTTTAATGTTTAACTCCATTCATGTAATGGTGTTTTCTTTGTGGTTGGACCTTTCATGTTTTATTTATTTACTTTTCATGTGATGTTATCTTTTAATTGTTTTGATATGGATTGTTTGTTCCAATACTCTCAAATGTCATAGTTTTGTTCCACCTTTCGAACAACTCATGGTGGTTTTCCCCTGAGAGGCATCTTATGGGGTGGTTGTTTGGACCCCTCTTTTCTTCTGGGTTGGTTTTTAATTATCGAGGATGAGAATGTTTTGTGAGGTATCTAATGTAATGGTTCGGACCTCTCCGGTCCATTACTTTGTGAAAATGTGGTGTTGGAGGTGTTCCGGGAGGTCAAGGTGACTTATCCCCAACACTTTGCCAAATTTTCAGTTCTGTGAACAGTGTTTCCAGAACGGTAACATTCTAACAATGACCTTATAACGATAGACTTGAACAGTGTTTCCAGAACGATAACCTTCTAACGGTGTCCTTATAATGTTAGAATTGAACAGTGTTTCCAGAACGGTAACCTTCTAATGGTGACCTTATAACGGTATACTTGAACAGTGTTTCCAGAACGGTAACCTTCTAACGGTGACCCTATAACGGTAGACTTGAACAGTGTTTCCAGAACGGTAACCTTCTAACAGTGACCCTAAAATGGTGGACCTGAACTGTGTTTCCAGAACGGTAACCTTCTAACGGTGACCTTCTAACGGTGGACTTGAACAGTGTTCCAGAACGGTAACCTTCTAACGGTGACCTTCTAATGGTAGGCTTGAACAGTGTTTCCAGTTTCCTATAGTTTCTCCCCTTTGACATTTCCTTTGACGTAAAATACATTTAAATCCTTGTATTAAGGACTCTTAAGGACAATTCAAATACCATAAATCCTATATTAATTATTCCTAAGGTCGGGATGTATTTACTTTGTCAAACCACGTGGGTTAATGCAATCCGTTTTTAATGGAGAATTAACCAGATCGTAAACAGTCACCCCATTAAATCATAAAAAAGGGACGAGATATCATTCTACCTTGTTCTTTCCCTTTGTTCTCAGATAAGAGATGATAGAACCTTTCAATCATTCCCGTAGGAGTTGCACAATCAATCTTTACCCATAGGATTGGTTCTGATCTGTTTTGGATACAACCGAACTTTGTCGGTCAATCTTCCCAATAAGGTATGTTTTATCGTCGTTCCTTTGGGGATCATCTTCTCTGGTTTCTCCCTTCCATATTATACCATGTAATTTCCATGATTCTAATGGGTTTTTCTTGGGGTTGGTTGGTACTATCGTACTGTGGCATCCTCCGGGGGTTGCAGTTGTCATGAGAAGAGGATTGTGACCCATTGTGTGGATAAAGGACGTCAAGAACTCTTCAAGGTAGGGGATTCATGGCTTCTCAAATTTTATATGTAAAATCATAGAATTAGTATGATTTATTCCTTTGGATCACAATGAAATTGACCTAATTAAATACTTGACCTGGATTAAAAGAATTGTTTGATCACATGTTGTTTCTTTATACTGTGATAACGGTTTGCCTTATGTTTTATTCTAGATAGAGTGATATCTATGATTTATTTGATTTGTTGTTATTTCCTGATAGAAATTGATAATGAAGGTAAATCCTGAATTAATTGTTAATTAATTGGCTAATGATAAAGAGGCATGTAACTTAATCTGGTTATTGCCGTTGTTGTAGTTGTTCTAATTTGAGGATAATCAAATTAGGGAAGTAAGCTTGGTTATTTAATTGTGATAGCTTACTGATTAGGTATCCCATAATTGGAACCTATGAATAACAAATCTGCTAATTCAATATGGATTAAAGAAAAAATTATGTGGGAATTTCTAAAAGGGTTCTAAGTTACCCTCTTGTTTGTTAAAGGGTCAAGAGCCCACGGTTGTGACTGTTGTTTTCCTGCTTCTTGTGCTGTGATGTGATCCTAGATGTCTGTTGTGATATGTGGAGGCATGGAGGCCTTGTGGTTGTGGCAGCTGATGACACCTAGAGTGGCGAGATGCATCAGTTTATGTACGTGGGTGTCGGGGAGGACACCAGGGGTGATGGAATGGGATGGATGTGGTTGCTGGATGCTTGTGGTTTTCTTTGATTGTTAATATGCTTTGCTTTTCCCCACTGCTCAAGGCAGCTGGTCCTGCTACCCTTCTTCCGAAGGAGGCGAAGACGTGTGGGGTATGCCAAGTTCTTTCCGTGTTTAGCCTCTCGAGGGAGAATGGGTCTATGCTCTTTCGATATGCGGAAAAGACTCGACGGGTAATATATCTACTCACTGTGTTGAGCCTCCTTTGTGTTTAGAAGCATATGATTCTTTTCTAGAATTCCTGGGAATATGGAAAAGTAATTCTATAATGAATGTTTGATTAAATGGTGAAAATCCACAGGGATGGAGATACTAGAATTTAAAGGTGATGTGAATCTTAAAAAGAGTAGTTGATTTTGAATGTGTTGCCAATTCAGTTTAATATGGAATTTTTCATGCTTAATTAATGTTTAAAGAATTAATTAATGTACAGTGGAACTGATAAAATGAGAATGGAGTAATCTAATAAAGCTCTTCAAATGGTTGTGTGCTTATAGGATACCTAGTCTTAGAAGTAGCAGCCTAGAGTCTGAGAGACGTTAGCTGCATTTGTATCTAAAACTAGTTAATTCCCATAGTGTGGATGTGAGTTATATATATATTCTGTACTCTTTGTGTTTCTATACGTTACTCCACCCTGTCGGTAAGGGAAACTGACACCCCGGGGATTCTGAGCCATGGGGGGGTGTTTTCCCCAACATTCTGATGGGAGGTCGAATGACTGACTACCCCCTTTTGGCCCCACTCTCTTCTTTTGGTAAATACATGTGCCAACAGTCACAACTGTTAGTTTCCCCATATATGTTTGTAGAGGGATGTAATGGCTTGTGGTTATTTCACACACATATATTCTGGATATAGTATCCTATGGACTACTATAGGTGTAATGTGTATAGGCTGTCATGGCTTCAGGATCCCTACTCGTTGTATGGGCTATAATGGCTTGAGGTATAATACCCAATGTATGATACACGTTATATGGGCTGTGGTGGCTCCCGGAACATACCTGGTTACTGTTGGTTGTGAGGAGGGTGTGGTGCTTCACCCATGTGTCTGTGGGCATGCCTTTGTGGTGCACGAGGTGCAGATTGTGGAGCTTTGCCCAGGTGTCTGCGGGCAAGCCTTTGGAGAGAGAATCACAGGACGTATGTCGTTGGGGAAAAGCAGCAAACCAGTGGGGAAGTAGTAGCGGGGTACCCTTTATATTCTTTACTATATTCTATATTCTTGTATGTGTTACATGGTGAGAGTAGCCATGGTGAGGTTGGGAACTTAGTATACATGTATAGATGATGATTCAGTTTCACTTGTTCTTCACTGGGCTTTAGCATGCTTTCATTACTTTTACACGAGAGGCTTGGGGAGGATCCTACTGAATATACGGTTATACTCACCCTATGTATATATGAACTGTTTTTCAGGTCACTTGGACCAGGTTGGGGATCAAGTTGGTTACTACTAGCTTGTGGTTGGAGGAGGAGCTGTTCGGGCTTGTGGTCGCTGCCGTTTTACTTTCTTTTGGGTACTTTTAGTTTCCCCTTTCAGTTTTATTACTTTTTCATGACATTTCATATATGTACTTGGATTTATTTTATATTTCAGTTCTGAGTTGGAGTTGATTGGAGTCTATTCTATCTCTCTCTTCTGCATGTGTTCTCTTAGAGGGCAATGCCTCACATTTGTATGTTTATTATACCATCGGTGCTAGTCACCAACCCGGGGCCTACTGGAGGCGGGACTCGGGGGTCATTATCTCTTTTCACACATTGCCGGCCCAAAAGGGGTACACTTTGTGCGGAGTGGGTCATGACAGTACATGATTCATATCAAGTTTTTTTGGGTTTAGAGTTTTTTGAGGTCTTATATTATGGATATGAACATTGAAGTGTCATATGGGAAGCCTTATGAATCCTATTTATGGTTGGAAAGGGTAGGTGAATTGCCTATGGAAGGATTGGGTGTTTTCCAGGGTGATGAAGATAGGGTGGTTATCTCATAAAATGTTGGAAATAGTTCTAATCCATAATAAATATTATACAAAAAAATATAATTATCAGTTGAAGGTCGTAGTAGATAATCTGGTCTTTCTTTAGGTTTTACATTGTGTTGGACAATATCATTGGGGTTAGCAGAGTAAGTAGGAAAGAAGGTTTGTTTTCCCTTTTGAGATAATCAAATTACATGGAAAGGTGTATTCTTAGTTAGAATTTCCATATCACTTGATGCTAATTCAAAATGTGTTTCATGTTTCCCAACTGAGGAGGTTTCAACTAGACCCTTCATGTGTGATTAAATGGGAGGATGTTGATCTCATTCCTGACTCCTGAGTGGTGGAGAAACCAATTGAGATTATGGATCAAAAATATAATATGTTTCCTGATGAAATATCCACTTTAGTTTTTGTTTAGTGGAAAAGTGGATATGATAACCATAATATGTTGGAATTGAATTATTTATAAGAATCCATGGACTTATCTATTCAAAATGATAGAATATTCATTTCTTTATAATGATATAATGTTTCATGGTGGGGATAATTATGATGCCCTCTAGGTGATAGGTATGTTTAATTTTGGGAATAGTCTGTCACTTTTGAGGTTCAAAAGGAATCTGGAGTTGGGGGTAAAATTTTTGGTTATTTTAGGAATATAGTTGAGGAAAAAATCCTATGCATATTTATTAGTAATCATATAAGATGACTTTTTGAGTTCAAGAGGCAATTTTCATGGTTTAAGAACAATTTTTCTAGTGACATGAGTTTCCATGAAAGGAGTGTTGATGGATGGTTTGATTCCAAAGGCCTTCACGTTGTTTAAATATGATATTACTAGCTATTAAACTATTTATAATTAATAATAGACATCAATATTAAAGGTTAATTTCTACCACATGATTTTTACACAATTTTCCTTACTATGAGGTCTAACCATGCAACCTGTGTAGGTCTCCTGAAAAAGAGAATTTACCTTAATTCAATTTCTTTATCTTACCTATTATCCCCTCCAAATTCATTCTAATCCTGAAAAAACTGATCCTTGATTCTCTAGGAGGTTATCCCCTTTGTCTCACGGCGAAACAATACCTATCTAGATGGTTCCCTTTGTGGTATGTGTGTTTCATGATTTAGATATTTATCCTTGATCTAGTTATTCTATTCTCCTATTTCTATATCTATCTCCAATATCTCATATTATCTCTTCCATAAACACCTATATGGGGGTATGGTGACACGATATATGCTTAAGATGTTTAATTTTTGAGATTTCTCTTGGATATTGGACTATGAGGTCATATCTCTTTGTTTCTCATCACTATTTTCTAAGGTTACAAGTTTTCTCCATTGGTAAGGTTGATGTATCTATCCATTTTATTATTTCCCATGGAATAATTTAATGTTTTTATAAAATGACTATTTTCATGTTTTTAGGTTATAATTTTAAATCCAAGATTCTAATTTTATCATTTTTGGTGAATGAAAATATATTAAATGGAGTTTTTCTTGGAAAATAGTCTTATGAACATTACGTTTTTTATGAAATGAAACAATGAATCACTAAAAATATTGGTCTTGGATTCTATTGAACATAATGGTAAATATTGTAAATTTGGAAAGACCTTTGTGTATGTGTCGTTAAAGGGACCTAGGATATGTTGGGTTGAGAGTTTGGATGTCATTGTAATGTAGACCCCATTTTATATACCATTTTCACATTGTTAGTAAACATCACTGGAATACTTGTGATTTACTTCCGTACCAAAGAGAATGGATTTTATTTTCTGGGTTATTTTCCTTAATTTAAAAAAACATTCTTTACTTCTATGTTCTTAAGGATCGGGATATGGAATTTTATATAATGTAAAATCAAAGGGTTATTTAATGAATTTTTTTAATATGATCTAATTTATAAAATCTAGTTTTGTTTTAAGGATAGAACTGATGGTTTCATGGTGAAATAACATTTATTCATTCTTAGTGGTATACTATTAAGAATTAGTTACCTCACCCTATTAATTTATTTAGTAATTTTTATT
The DNA here is from genome assembly GCA_963277665.1 of Viscum album. Lineage (NCBI taxonomy): Eukaryota > Viridiplantae > Streptophyta > Magnoliopsida > Santalales > Viscaceae > Viscum > Viscum album. The sequence goes on from OY728120.1 coordinate 1,845,813,793, forward strand.
CATTGTTTTTTAGGATAAATGTGAAGGAAAGGGATTCATGTGGCATGAAATATTCTCTTGGTTGATATCGGCTTCATAGTGTATTGGGATGATGGTAATGAATGATCACATATAGGTGGAATCAGTATCCTAGTTTCTCTTATGTTCTGTATCATTATATATTTATCATGTTTGTCTTCATAATTCTATTTTTTCAATTAATTGGACTTATAGTTATATATTTCACTGGTATATGAGATATGCGTTTCAGAGTTGAATTATTCTCTTTCTCCATGATATTGACACCCAGGTGTATGTCGTCATCCTATAGTGATTCAGAATGTCCTTTAGGACTTATAATGATTTATCTCAATGAAATTTTAGTTTGAACTAGGTTGGTTCATCACATATCATATAGAGACATATTTATATTTTCTATATAGATTCAATTATTTTGAATGTCAACTACATCACTAGTAACATATCTCCAAATGAACCACAAAGTATCATGTTTAATCAATATTATTCAAGTCATATCCACATAGATTATATAATTTCATTCATGAAAAAACAAATTTTTATGGTATGAACGGTTTCTTATGATCATCATTAATACCATACCTTTCATAAAAACCTTTAAACATTCTATTTGGGTTTTTATCATGTTCATAGAGTTTCTAGATTTCTTTTCTACACTTATCTTGAAAATTTTGAACATATTTGGAGTATCTAATTTATGTTTTATAAATGCAATACGTGTAATATTAGTTAAATCATAAATAAATGAAATAAAACACTTATGTCCATTTTTTATTTCATTCTCATGGTCCCACATATTGTAGAATTAATAATCTCTAAGGGATGAGATGTGTTTTTTTCAACCCTCTTCTGAGAAGAATTTGAAAATTTCCCTTTCTAACTTATTTGAAAAGAAAAATATATCCTTTTCATATATGGGAGATATCTAAAAATACATCTATGTGTTAACTATTTCGTGGTTGTATGGAACATATATCCATTCATTTTAATCTATAATTTATTATATTCCCACATACACAGAAGACATGAATTCTGTGCATTTTTAACCTAGAACTAGTTCTCTTTGTTTTGATGTACTCTTTTCACATGTTCCACATATTCAATAATTTTTAAAATATATCCATATATTCTATAGGTAACCTCATTTACTTCATCATGAAGCTATGAAAAACTCAATATATAATGTTGAAATCCCTCAATAAATAATGAAATTCTAGATTTCAGATTCTATTTTCTAGTAAAATTGGATCTAAGACTTTGATTTTTATAGAATCATCATTAAAAATACCATTCCCCTTCATTATATTCTATCACATAATTTAATAGTTTAAAATATCCAGTAATGTGTGAATAAAACCCACTATAAAAATCCAAGGGTTTTCTCCTTTTTTATCTTTGAGATAATTGGAAACTATAAGAGGCTTACCATTTTCATTTTTATCCATTAAATTTTGAATTTTTTATGAATCTTTTTAACTTGATAGAATCATAAGAAAAAACAATTCAGTGATATAGAATCTAATATCACCTCTCACATAAAGCTTCAAGAGGATGGAATATGTTCTCAGTTTTTAAATTGAATTTATTATAATTCTTTTGTGTCTGTATTATTTGAGTGGGATGAATCCACATAAATATCTACCACTAATTCCTCCCAAATACATTATAGTGTTTATGATTTCACTAGAACATTTTCACTAGAACATTTTCAATATATTCCAAAATATTTAGAAACAAAAAAATCCAAAAAAAAAATATTTTTTTTCTTTTTTACCAACGGAATGTTTAGAACTTTGTAACTATATTCTAACATCATTTTAGTCATTATTTTTGGATTTTTATCATGAAGAAGAATTTTGGTAGACTTCCGAAATATTCTTCATCATATTATATTTATTATCATGAATAATGGAGTCTCTAGTTGTAGTAATTTTTTCGTTAAATTTTTTTCTATCTGAAATTTAATTTTTTTAGAATTCACATGTTTTAGTGACATATATGGTAATATTGAATTAACTCTTCTTCTAAGAACCTTTCTAAAAATATTTATACATGTTTTTAAATTTTTGGATGAACTTTTCTGATATTACCATTATTTACTATCCTTAAATGTTTCACCAAATTTAGGTATTGACCTCTGGAAGTAAGATATTCCTCATTCATCTTAAACTAGTTTCCATTGAACAACATCAAATTATTTCCCATTTACTATCATATTTTATTCAATATTGATATTGATATTTTTCTCTTAATCAGGTAACTTCTTTAGGTTTTCAATATATTTTATAAATCTATATTTTTCTAATTCATGAAATGTCTCTTGATTCTTAACATGTTAACGAAATTTCATTAATTTATTATTCTCTCTATCCAGTTTGATAATTTTCAAGATATATTATATCAATTTAACTTTTACCATGAACTCTAGTTATGTTTCTTATTATTTTTTTCTTATAATTTTCTACTTTAATCATTGATAAAACACTTATCATTATCTTTTAAATAAGATATTTTTTATTACCTTCATCACTAAAATTCTCAAATTACACTTATTTATTGTCATCATTTTCATCACATATAGTTTTTTTTTATTTTTCAATTTAGAGAAATTATTATTCCTTCCTTTTCAATATGAATATTATTTTTCTAATTTTCTCTTCAATGATATTTTTTTCCTTCCTTCTAATTTATCACTATCATCATATTATGTCAATCTGGAAACTTTTTTTTATAAAATTTACACTAGCCCCATAGTTAAAGAACATCAGTGGTACCTTTTTATTTATACCTCCCTATAAATAATTTTATATTTATAAAATATAATGAAATGAATTTATCAATATTATTACTCACTTCATCTTCAAAATTATAATCAAAAACCAATTTTTTAATAATATAATTTTATGACTTTTCTTTCTTATGGGATTTAAAGAATATCTCATTATCATTATTCCCCTTTATTTTTATGAAATTTTATTTTCTCATTTAATATTTAATGATAATACCATGAAAATAATATAGAAATATTGTTTCAATCAATTTACCTTCCAAATATTAAATATCAAAATCAAAACTATCAGGAAGAATTCTCAATATCTATTTAATAGTTGTTGTGCCTTCCAATTTGTCCCCACATATTCTTTAGGTTCTTAAAATATAAATATCACGTGTGAATAAATCTCTAAAAATTTAATCATCACTCATTTTAAAATATTCATACTTTAATGTAAAAATTTATAACTTATCATTGTCCATTTTCATGTACCCCTACTAAATATTCTTCAAATTATCCTAGATATATTTCACCATTCAAATGACTTTATCACAAAGTAATTAACTTTATTAGATAAATGATATAATACCACTTCAGGCTCATCATAAATTCACTAAATTACACTTTTTAGTAGAATTTAATAGAGAAACCTTAGTAGGATGAGTGAAATCATTTGCAATAGCTTCCAAAACATCATAAAGAGTGAATAAAATATTATGTAACACTCTACCTTCGAGATATGACATTTCTTACCATCAATGTCAGAAATCCCCCTATTATTAACAGATTTATAAATATCCATGGAATATATATTCTTCTTCAACCTTCAAAAAGACTAATTTTAATTATGGGGTTGGGACTAAGAGTTTTCTGGGATGTTTTGAAGAAGTGGAAGGATGTTAAAAATAAGTTAGTTTTGTTGGAAGAATCCTATTTGAAAGGTAATTTTTTTGTTTTCTAGTACAAATCAATTTACGTGAGAGATATTTCCTAGAAATGCGATGATATGGAGTTGGTTGTACAAAGTTTAACATACTAGGTCTATCGTATAGAGGGAACCAAACTGTGTTGATCAGCCTAAGATTTTTTATCGGCTGCCTATTGTATCATTCTTAGAAATTCCATCAAAAATAATTTTTGATGAAAAAAATCGAGAAATTATTTTCAATTCTTAGTGTCCCTAACTTCATGAAAAATGTAATCTTTCATGATCTGATAATAATTTTAAAGATGTATAATATTTTTTGGGTATAAAAAGTTCATGCTATGAATATCTATAGAGTTCATCACAAAATTCTATTGGTAAAATATTTTTCTTTACTTTTAAGGTTATGATTTTTTGATATAGTGGTGGTATGAATTATAATAATTTAATCACTTATAATTATTATCAATAAGAAAAAATCGATTTTTATTCTTTTTAAGATTTCAATAAGATGTAGAATGATAGATTTTATCTTTCAATTAAATCAGTATTAGTCCATCAAATAATCTATTTTCTTTACTGAAGGTTGTTCACTTTTATACAATGTCTATCAGATAGACATGTATGATGTTTAGATTAGAAGTTTTATATAGGGTTCATAGAAATAAATATCTGAGCCATCATAAATATGGATTTGGTAAAAATAATTAGGTGAATGTTTTTGTATAAATATCATAAAGAGTATGGAATTAAATGGAAACAGTCAATGGTTTATCTAGAGGAAGTGATTTAATAATATTTTATTGGATGAATAATTAGTATTATGATGCACAAAATTGAAGTTATATATGAAACTTTCATATATATATATAAAATTTGATGATTTTATACTTATTGTGGAATGTTATAAATATTATGGATGAAATATCCATGATTGTTTCCTTGCTCAAAGAAAGATTGAAAAAGGTCTTTTATTTTTGAGTTTTATGGAGAAATCTGATATTTTAGTAATAATTTAACTTATTTTTTTGGAAGGATACTTGAAATACTTAGAGGGATGTCTGAATTATGTATATGAATTTATCCAAAATATCGATGAAACCTTGCCTATTTTAAGGGTGTTGTTGTTTTGAAGATTTGTGAAGTGAGTAAAATAAAGTCTAAAGTATTCTAATGACCAGATGTATAGATTAAAGATGAATTGTATGGGAGGATAACATATAATATATCCCTTCAAATTTTTATTGGAAATATGGTGTGAAAAATTGATATGTTTAATAGGTTAGAGAGAAAAACATTGAAAGATAAAAAATATTGTTTTATATAAGGTGGTTTCAGATGGAAAATATACCAAGGTGATCGAAACACAAATGAAGAAGAATATTTATCAGTCTTTAGAAGGTTCCATAAAATTTTTACCATATATATGATCAGACAAAGCGTACAAAATTATGATGGATGAAATATTTTATTTAAATGTGTAAGGAGGAAATACTTACCTACTAAGATGAAATAATATTTACATGAATAATTACTTTCCTAAAAAAAGTTTGAATAAATCTAAAGTAGTGCATTGAAAAAGTACTGAAGAATGTTGGTGAAGGTTCTTATAGTTGTCACAAAAACATAATTACATATTTTATCTATGTTAGGATTAGATGAAATATCTATTGAATATTATTGTTTCCAAGTGTAATGATATTCCCTAATAAATGTAAATAAATACAAATGATTTTTTTCTAGTTGTTCATGTGGAATTTTATTTTTTCCAAATCATCCCAAGGACTACCTACTATTACTATATAGTGAACCCTGTAAATACCTATGTTCTTACGGTTATTATTGGTTTTATGTTTTTAGAATTTCCATATCTATTTAAGAGGAGACTAATTTTCTTTCTTAATGAAGAAAAAATAATTAGAGAAGATCCCTGATTCACCCCTCCCTCTCTCAGTGATCACAAATATCCTCATTAGTTCTTTATAGTGGAATCATAGAAAGGTTCTCTTTAAAATCTTTTTTCTAAAGTTTTAGGTAATATAAAGCTTCTATGGATGTTCATAACTATATGAATTATAAAGGAATTCATATCTTATGTAACACCCAAACCCCTGTTACCATGATTCGGTGCATTATTTTAATACACTGTCATAATGACAAGGAATCAAGTCCCAAAGGGCCGATCAGTTTAGCAATCATGGAAAATAGACTCCATACATGAACATTACATTACAATTTCTAAAAAAACCAATATAAATAATCTTTTGATGATTCCATTATTACCATATATTAACCCTGCATATCAAATATAATACACTTCTTGGCATCCTAGGAAAATAAAACATAAGAAATAGGTGAGCTCAGATTCACATTAAGGGTAAATAATTTAGCGGAATATATAAAATTTTAAGGAAAGATGTATGATAAAAACAATAACCTTTTAAACATAAACATGAACATAATATAGAAAAAATAAATCAAACATTACTACATAATCATGCACAAGGATTTTCTACTAGTCAAATAATCACTTATAATAACTAATTTCATAACGAGGGAATGAATTATTCTAGACATAAAAACTACTACGTCAAGGCCTTGTTCCATGAACCTTAACAAATATTCTATCAAGAACTTGTTACAAGACACTAGTTTGTCTCATTAGACCTACCGATGCATCAATGTGATATATAGGGCCCCACCCATCACATACTAAGTCCAATGTATTCCTCATATGAAAAGGTTTAAATATAACATAAACATTCATATTAAAACTAGAATATTAAATGTCAATACTTTAACTGTAAACCATGAATGGTACAAAAATATAAAATCCATATTCAAACATATAAAAAACCTTCAATTCAATATGGATGATTTTATCATAATAAATCAACTTTAAACAAGCATAAAATCCAATAAAGGATGTGTATATAGATGAAAATAATTTAATTAATTCATTAAAACTCTTTGAAAAAAATATCCCTTTTACTTTAGAACATTTAAAATTTGCACAATTTATAATGGAAGTAATTTAGAATATATTTTTGATCCAAAGTGTCCCATACAACTTTGAAACTTTGGAAAGTAATTAACATTCTATAACAATCATGTCCATATAAATAAATTATTAAAATCATTTTGAAAATATGAACATTAATTAAATAGAATAATAAAAATAAATCCGTAAAACATTTAAAATGATGATATAGTTAAAGGTTCCATTCCATAAAACCTTACAAGACTAATTTTGAAAACATTTTTATGAAACATGGACATGGATGATAAATATATCCTAGTATATACTTACACATAAACAATCTCAGACAATAACGAGATTGAGGAATTAACCCTTAACTTAGATATGATACTCTCTATACATGTTAAAAACTCTTGTACAATGTTTTTAAACATATTATTAACCTATATTAAAATCATAATAATATTTATGATATCATATATGATTCTTTTATGACTTTATATTACCAAATTTTTAATAATCCCAAGTTAATGCAACATTTCGGGTAATAATCGCTTTCTTTATCTGACGTGTTTTAAAATGTTATTCTTGATCATATATCTTATATAATGATTTAATTAATTTCAGAAATATATAAAATTATTTATATATCATATATATTCAGAATATAAATATGTATAATAGATAGATAAATTAAATGGAATACACCATTTATGGAGATGGTAGGTCGTATGTACGCATAAACGATGTTTCCATTTTCATATCATATTGAATTGAAGTAAGTGAATGATATATATATATATATATATAATTATAGTAGACATATTGTGTCATATATTTCATAATTATGAATAATTTAATTTTTTATAATCATTCTTGGATAGTGAACATGGAAGATGAGTATCATCGCTTCGTGGAGACGATAATCCGCACATACACACATGAACGATATCATTTCCTTAATGGTTCAATGGTATGAAACTAGATGAAATATGAATTAAAAAAAATATCATGTTATATTTATTATTTAAATCCTCTATATTCATCATTTTACCCATATAAATAAAGCGTACATGAAAAACAATTTACACCACGACGTGGAGACGGTAAGCTGTAAATACGCACACATGTTGGTATTGTTTTTTATAGGATAAGTAAATAGAGTAATATGGTTGTCCCATAATCTTAAAAAAATTCAAAATATTGTAGATTATAGAGTTATTATTTTATTATGGGAACAACTTAGAATGTGGAAGTAGAAGAAGAAATGAACTTTGAAAGAAGGGATAAAACGATAACCTCTTCTTCAGGTGTGTCCTTCTGATTTTCACAAAATTACTCCTTAAAATATCTTTCTGCCCAAAATTTTTCATTTTGGATGAAGTTATAGATGTTGGGAGGAGATTGGGGTAGGGTGTTTCCAAGCCAAAGGGCTTTAGAGATGTTAATTAAAGGGAAATGGAGGTGCTCTTTTATAAGGGAGGTGAGGGGCAGTTTAGGAAAAACTTGAAATATTAATTTATTATAAAATTATTTTCGAATTATAATAGCTTAATATTTATTTATTTAGAGTGTAACATGATTATGGGTCTAAATTATCTCGACCAATATTCTTTAGACATGTTTAGGTCATAAAGGTATCCTTAACTTTTGGGATAAACCCTTACTTAAACAGTTTAACTCTTACCATGTCTTCTTGTATTTTTATACTATTGGGTTATTTTAGTTACCATAAAATTAAACATGGACCTAAAGTGGATCATTAATTAATTATGTTTCATTTCCTACATAATTTTTCTGCATATTATATTTTTAGGATCTTTATATCATTTAATAAAATATAATTTGTTTTAAAAACTCATTTCTATCAATTTTGACACTATTTTGTAATTGATTTTTTCTAAAGTCAAAACAACATGATTACTTAGAAAAAATGCATTAACTAATACATAAAATTTCAATGTAATAAATAAAATTCTTTTATATAATCAAAACTTTCAAATTATATTTATTGAAATATTTATAAGATCATTTATTTGATTCCTTCATTAATAAAGAAAATACTACATCATTTTTTGTCATAAATAAATTTAATTATTTTATATATAAAAATTAAAAATAGAATACCATGATGTAGAAAATATTTTCATATTTCTTATGAATATTTATATTCAAATATATCTATCATATAACTCTTTATTAAAATTGATATTTTAAAAGATATATGTTTATGTTTTAATTATCTTTACTTTAAATTTATTCTTATAACTTTTCATTGTAACACCCAAGTGGTCCCCAAATGAGACATATTCGGCCTAAGGATTATCATGGTAGAATATATTGCATCCAACTAGAATAGGACATTTTCTAGGGTAGTTTTATATTATTTTTACCCTTATTTAACTGATTTACCCTTTAACCATGGAAAATAAAAATAATTACTGAATTTAATATTCATAATCTCCAAAAATAAAAGTTATATTATTATGAAATTTGGACATTATGATTACATATATGGAATAAAATTTTCTAAATTCAAAACCCAAAATTTGTAGTAATTAATTTAAAATTAATTCCTGTAGTCAAAATCAAAAAGTGGGTTTTTAAGAAGTAAAAACTATGAAAAGATTGATATGTGTTTATATCCAATTTAAATTTGAAATTTCTTCAAATGACCTAAATTATATCAAATTATAGAAATATACACTAATTATACTTTAGAACTACCCAAATTTATAATTTTACAATATAAATTATTTTAATTAAAAAAGCAGTTTTCAGTTTAAATTTTGGATTCTTCACTATTCATAAAAAAATTGAATTTTTTCATAAAAATACAAAAAATTCACCTAGAGTTAACTTTGATATTAATAATTAAAAAATTAATTCTATTTTATAAAATTAAATTCTTAAGTGTTTCTAAAATTAATTTTTTTTGTTCACAGAAGGACATAAAAAGTAGTTAATTTAAGAAAACAGTTTTTCAAAAAATATAACTATTTTAAAAAATACTTATACAATTTTTTATAAATATTTTTTATTTAAATAAAACCATTATAAATAATTTTTTACTATTCATATCATAATATTCAATTGATAAATAAATATATTGTTTAAATAATTATAATACTAATGTGTTGTTTCCTAGAAATTCAATCTTACATATAATGTAAGCCAATTTGGTGTAGCATGAAATATAAGCTATTAAGTTACTTTAACGTACAATGAAATCATGGGGTGTTACATTCTCCCCTCCTTTAATAAAGTTCATCATTTCAAATTTGAAAATTTTCTTCAAAAATAAAAGGTTTAAAATAGAAAATATCTTTGTGGAAAGAAGACATAGGAAATACGGTTATTAAAATTTATTCTTAATAAGAGGGAAAGAGAAATGAAAAAGTAACCACCAAATTAGGATTCAAAATAGGATAACATTAGTGGAAATCATAAACACATAATTGGAGGAAAACATAAATATATTTAGGGATTTATTGAGGTCATCAATAACAAATAAGTGAACAATAAATGGAAAATTGAGGGCCTCAATGCCATAAATATATGATGATTTAAATTATCATTTGTTCCACAAAATGTATGGTATTAGGATAACACATTTCTATTTTCGAGATCCTTTTCCCAATGTTTAAATTTCAATTTCTTCATAGAATATGAAAAAAAGAATACATAAAAAGTGGAGTTCCATCCTTTAACTACTTTTACCAAAAATAATCTTTTACTCTAAAAGATAATAAAACTAAAAAATACTCTCTTTAACCTTATCATATTGGGTTAAAAAAATAAATTTATTATTCATTTATTATACTATTTAAAAAAATTACATTATACAAACCAGGACATCACATAGGCTAGAGTTAGGTGTTGCACCCTTATTGCCCCTCAATTGCAGGTTCTAGTATCGCAGCCTTGCTGGATGCAACCAGTTGTCGCCCGTCCTCCAGGTTGTCCTTTTTATAAAAATCAAAAAATAATATTAAGAAATATTTTAACCATAAACAATGATATCTAATGTCCAACTCAATCAATTCTAACCTTTATAATTATCCATAATATTTTTGTTCAAACTCTCTCCAAAAGGTCTGTAATTTTCCAAAATCAATTTTAACATCAAATTCACAAACAACGTAAAGATGCTATTGTTGTTGTCACATACTAAAAATATAATTACAATCATCATATCAAATCCTAAATGAAAAAAAGTAATGAAATAAAAACCTTATATATCTCACATTCTTTTTATAACCAAAATATATTTCTTGAATAAAAAAACACAAATACATTAATTATTTTGTAAAGACACAGATTCCCCATATAATTGTTTTTAATTATATGGAATTATTATGAGTTTATGAAAATTGAAGGTGCGTAATTCTGAGGCCCGGTGTGCCCTGAATGAATTTATGAACATTTTTTAAGGTATGTTCAGAGAAGGCACATGTTGTATTTTGTACATTTTGAACTCATGCTCGAATTAATAATATAAGGGAACCGCTGAATCCGTAATGCCGAGATTCACTTAAGAGAGGCTTCACTTTGACCGTAGTGGGTCGAGTGAAAAATTAATTTTTCAGACTTTTGAAAGATTAATAAAATAACATGATATGTTTTTTTATTTCTTTTCTTTTTCTCCAGAGGATTAGCGGTGGTGGTAGGACCAACGACATGTCAATACATTAAATGCTTTAACACCCCTTTATTCTTGTAACGGCACCGTTGGAATTTGGAAGGTCCATTAATTAATTGAACCCCATTAATTCCATGTGCGTTAATCACCATCCCCCTATCCTATTTATATATAGCTCGGGGTAGAGGGTTGGAACAAAATCACCAATCGATGAAGCTCTAGAAAAGTACTATGACGCAAACCACTTGGAAGGCGAGACCTGTTTCAGCGAGCAGTGACGAGCACCACCGAATCATGAAACGATGACAACGATGAATGGGGTTCCATCAATCATCATCAGTGGACGTCTAATACTGGTAGAGATTTATCTTGTTCAATTTTCAAGATTTGTTGAATCTTATATCTTCTCTCTTGTTAAGATGCTAATGCGGAGGGAGTGGGCCAAACGAACAGGGCCCGGTCTCTCAGCCTCTTGTTTTCATCTCGTTCTTCATGGGTAAATTATTTTCATTGAGGAAATCTTGAATCTGGGGGTTAGGGAGTGAAGGTAATGACCCGGGAAGACTGTAGGAGCAATAATATGAAAAAATGGACCACCAGAGCTCACCTGGTGGCCCGTGGAAGACCGCCAGAGTGGAATCGGCGTGGCAATATCGACGACCCGCACCGGTAGGCGATGGCAGTGGTAACCACCCGCTTTTCGTGATGGAGGCGGCAAGATGTCGCACGCCATAGGAGGAGGCCGCGACACTAGGTAGTGACAATCACCAAAGAGGCTAGTACTGGCCCACTGTAGAGGTGGTGCGGCACGCCGTTGTGCACCGCTAGAGGAGAAGGACACAACATTTAAGCTGCGATGGTCAAGCAGGGCACCAAGAACCAGCTAGATGTGGAGGAAAAACGGTGCACCATCACGCGCCGCTGGAGAGGGACACATCTCCAATCCACGATAGAGGTCGAGGGACCCACCACTGCAGGTCCTCAGGTGACCAGGCGACGCCACATGGTGTCACCGCTCTTTTACCTGGACAACTTAACCGTTTGGGAGAAAGAGAGAAGCGTTACCCCCCATGCTAGCTTGTGCAGGCCCCGTGCCTCTAGTGTGCTGAGTATCCCCCTGCGACTGGGATGCACCCTCACATGGGCTGGGTTGCGACCCCTAGCGTGCTAGGCTACACCCTCATGTGGGCTGGGTTGCGACCCCTAGCGTACTGGGCTTCCCTCCCTTTCGGGTCTGGTCGTGCCCCTTGCGGGCTTTGCCGCGTCCCCTTGCAGGTGGGCCGCGCCACCTGCATGTCGAGCCACACCTCATGTGGGCCTGCCCAAACTATGGCCTAGCGGGCCAAGTCCGTCGCGGCCCTGCCCAACCGGGCCGGTTCGGGCCGGGTCGACCGACCAGGTCGGACCGGACCCAGACCCACCCCAAGCCCAGTTTCGCTTAAAGGGCCATAAAATGAAATCCATAAGTCTAGTTGATGAATAGTATATAGTTCTGGTATCCTTTGAGTGAGATGGTCCTTTTGATATACTCCACTCAAATTTTGTAGAAAGTTGGAGTACGACTAGGTTGGATCGAACCCAAATCCAATCGGGCCCTCGATACTAAAATAATTATAACTCATAGACTGTGCGTTCGATTGATGTTCCATCTATCGCATTTGAACCCTTAAGACAAGGTGGTCCTTTGGGTTAAACTTTTGTAGAGATTTGAACCAATTAAAATACAACTGCTGGATTGAGGAGCAGTTCACCCAGAATCAAGCGTGTTATGAGCAGAAATCTAGTGGCTAGCTATGACATGAAGAAGAAGAGCATCCAATGCGGGTCAGCATATGAAACACCAGTTTGGGATGATCTAGCTATATGAATAATCATCTCTACCTATATTCCAGTGACCATATATGAATCATCATCATACCGACCCTTTATGGATCATCATCCTAGCGACCAAGTGCGGATCAACATCATAGCGACCCAGTATGGATCAACATCATAGAGACCCCATGCAGATCATCATTATAGAGACCCAATGTGAATCAACATCATAGCCACCCTGTGTGGATCACCATCATAGATACCCTACGTGGATCAACATCATAGAGACCCTGTGTGGATCTGCATCATAGAAACCCTGTGTAGATCAGAATCATAACGACCCTATGTGGATCAGCATCCTAGTGACCCTGTGTGGATCAGCATCATAGTGACCCTATGTGGATCAACAGTGCACGAACCTTTGAGGAATATCCTTAGATCATCCCATCGTGGATCATCAGAAAACATCAAAGAGTGGATTTATAATAGAACAACTTCTTGTGGATTAGTTGTGGAACTTCTAAATAGAATAAGATGATATAGCTTAAGACTAATCATCTATATTCCTAGTCTCTAAGTTGTATACCTGGTATGATTTGACTAATGTTTTGTGCTTGTGATTGGGTTATGGCTATATGGGTTTTCCTTTTTGGATCTCTAGGAGGCCTTCAGGGGTTTCGGGGTCCCTATTGAGTATTGTTATACTCACCCCTGAATGGGCTTCACCCACACCTTCTTCTGTCTTGTGCAGATGACGGGTAGCCGGGCTGAGACTTGAGGGAGCCAGGACCAGGAGGTACACAGAGGATACAGGATGATGTGGAGTGTTGGGTAGACAATATGTACCTACCCTTTAGTTAGGATCATCATTGTATGATCTAGGATCTATTTTCTCTTTTCGTTTGTACTTGTACTTTTTCAGTTGGGCTTGTCTTTAGGCCCCTTTATTTTCAGTAAATTTTTTACTACAACAGTTTACATTGGGTTTTCTTCTTGTTGTGTTCTTGGTTTGTGTGTTTCTACAAGTATAAATTCAATGAATTCCCATTATAGGGATATAATTTTTTGGTGCAAGTTTCCAACCCCTGGCCTATGGAGGGCTGGGTTGAGGGTAGTCACGACATGGGCCCCAGGGGACGGGTCGTAACAATGTGGTATAGGGGGAGTTAGTTCTACCAAAGAAATAGGTCTCCGATATTTTAATAGAGCAATAGTTTAATGCATTTTGAGTGTGGTTTTTAGTTCAAGGAGTCTAGTGTTGCTGCAGCAGCCGACATATCCATACACCAGGATCCAAAATTATAATTTCCAACTCGGTGCACGAAAACACTAATTGCATGTGTCTTGGAAGTGTTTTGTCATTGATCTCTTTGAGCCATCTCACTAGGTATAACCTATAGACCTTGGCACACATGTTTCCTTTGAGGATGCCATCACGAAGACATCTGTCCAAGATTCCTAAGAGAGTACACGATGATGGCCCACCAAGCGACAAGGATTCGATGTAGGGACTTCTTACAGTGATAGTACCATCAGGTGGTGTACCAGCAACCCCGATACCCATTGGGAAGCTATTACCACCATTCCCACGAGCAGATGGTGCACGTAGACTGAGTGCGTTTCATGAATTTCAGTGGAAGAGGCCTCCGATGTTCTAAGGTGAGATAGATCCAAAGACAATTGAGGATTGGATAAAGGATGTGGCCAGTTTTTTTCTTCTGGTTGGGACACCAGCCCACCAGATGGTTATCCTAGATGCCATTCTTTTCCAGGGAGCAGTCGGGAGATTGTGGAGCCTGACGCTCTAGTTACAAAATGAGGCATCCTTCACCTGGGTAGATTTTGAGGGTCTCTTCTGGGAAGAGTTTTTTCCAGTGACTCTACACTCTGTGCGTATACATGAGCTGCTATACTTATAGTAGGGAAGTCTGACCGTGGCCCAGTACTTGGTGAGGTTCACTGAACTCTCACACTACTCTACTGACATGGTGAAATACCATTTCATTAGGGATTTAACCTTCGAGCATGGACTCCGATGAGATATCAGAGCTTCGATGGCATCTCTCAGCTTCCAAATGCATGTTGGAGTTCTAGAGAGATAACTCTTGGTGGAGAACATCCTTATAGAGTAGACACCGACAATGAGACCCACCAACGAGCGACACATTCGAGAGTCCTCTGTGGCTGGTAGTAGGCAGAGGACCCAGAGGTCCATGTGGACAATACATTCTGGTGGATAACCCCAGGATGTTGGGTTGGAGGTGTGAGTCTCACACGGTAGAGCATGCCAGAAGAGGAGTAGACAATGATTCCCTTATGCCGGGCATGGTCACATGGCTCATGAATAACCTAATAGCTGCACTGACTACGAGAAGATGGTGGAGGGACTACCAAGGTATAGGTAGAGATTCATGCGAGGAGTTCTGCAGGGTGGAGGACATGGCATAGGAGAAGGTCGTGAAGTAGGTCGTGGACGATGATTTGAGGCTCTACTTCCACCACCTCCTGGTGGTCCACCTTGATCATAGGGAGTAGGTGGACATGGACGATCTCAACTCCATGAAACTGAGGCCAGCGACCCCGATGCTCCAGAGATGATTTGAGTTATGATATGTGTCTACTCCACCTTATCTGTAGTACTTATAGACATAGGTTTAAGTCACTCTTTCATTTCCACGACTCTCATTTGGAGATCTGAGATTCCGATGGAGCCGTTGGCTCGATCCTTGTGATTAGAGACTCCTACGGGAGATGATTTAATGATTAAACACTGGTTCCCACAGTGTGATATTACACTAGGAGGCAAGAGATTGGGCTATGATTTTCTTGTAGTGGCATCAATTCCTTACGATGTCATCTTGGGTATGAAATAGTTATCCACAGTCCTTGATTAGATTGAATTTATTAGGCGCAATGTGCGGTGTGTCCGTGAGGATGAGACTAGGTTTTCCATCACTAGAGAGAAGTGAACCTTTTAATCATAGGATGGACTTAACTGGAGGAGGCCGAAGTGAATCACACATCAGTTGGCTAGTATTACCCTTGGATCGTTGATGTTGAGTGTCTTCACTATACTATAGCGGTGGACGAGTATGCCAATATCATCCCTGATGATATTCTAGGACTACCTCCTCACAGAGAGGTATACTTATACATCAAACTATACCATGAGAGGAAACTGATATATAAACCATCATATCAGATGGCTACCATGGAGCTTCGAGAGTTACGGGTACAACTGGAGGACTTGCAGAGGAAGGGGTTCATAAGACCTAATGTTTCTCCATGGACAACCACGATTTTGTTTTCCAAGAAGGAAGATGGGAGTTTGAGACTCTGTGTGTATTATCAGCTCTTGAACCAGGTGACCATGAAGAAAAAATATATACTTCTAAGGATTAATGATCATTTATATTATCTAAAGGGAGTTCATTGGTTTTTGAAGATAGACATCCGATCAGGATTTCATCAGCTCAGGGTACAAGGTTTGGACGTGCAGAAGATGACCTTCAGATGTTGGTATGACCACTATGAGTTCTTGGTTATTCCATTTGATGTAAAAAATTCCCTTGCAGTGTTCATGGGACTCATGAATAGGAACTTCCAGCCGTACCTCGATCGCTTTGTGGTGGTGTTCATAGAAGAAATCTTGGTGTAATCAGCGACAGAGGAGGAGCATACCTATCATCTGTAGATAGTACTGGATACACTCTGAGAGAACCAGCTTTATGGTAAACTCTCAAATTTACAGTTCTAGATATGGGAGGTCTACTTTCGAGGACATGTTATCTTGGAGGCTGGATTTGTAGTGGATCTAGCGAAGATAGAGGCTATGCATGCTTGGGAGCCACCTAGAAGTGCGACAGAGGTGCAAAGTTTCTTGGGGTTGGAAGGGTAGTATCGTAGATTCGTACCTGACTTTTCAAGATCTATGAAACCCTTGTCAACATTTATGAAGAAGGGACAACCCTTCGAGTGGACAGAGAGATGCCAGCTGAGTTTTCAGGAGCTGAGGAAGAGAGTGACGAGTGCCCCCATTTTGAAGATACCAGAAGAGATCATTAGGTATGTAGTCTACTGTGACGCGTCAGGGACCAGACTTGGATGTTCCCTGATTTAGGGGCGAGCAGTGATCTCACATAGTTCATGAAAACTGAGAGAAAATGAGAAAAACTATGATACCCATGACTTGGGGTTAGTAGAAGTGGTCTTTTCCTTGAAGATGTGGTGACACTACTTGATGGGTGAATGAGTTACTATTTACTCTGATCACAACCGTCTTAGGAATATCTTCTCACAAAAGGACATGAACCCAAGACAACGACATTGGATAGAGTTCCTCCAGGACTATGCCATTGAGATAGTATATACTCTTGGGAAGGGCAATATATAAGCAGACACACTCCACAGGAGGTCTGGTCTACAATTGCTGAGTGAGGTGATGGAGTAGCTAGCCGCGTTGTCGATATCCTTTGTGGATAGAGATGGAGCAGATTACCTTCAGTCTATGGCTGTCACTCCCCCACATCTTCAGTGAGTTCAGGAGGAACAACTTGGGGACATTTACTGTGAGGATCTATGTGCTTAGATATCCTTAGGAAAGGAACCTAATAGTTTTTCTTAAGGTGGGGATCATGTAATCCTATTCAGAGGATGCACCATGGTACAGAGGTGCTACATGAGGAGGTGTTGGGGGAGTTCTATATGTCACCTCTAGCGGTACATTCGGGTGTGACGAAGATGTACCGGGACCTCCGACATTAGTACTACTAGCTAGGGATGAAGAAGATAGTGGCAGAATGTGTTTCATGATGCCTCACTTGTGAGAAAATGATGGCTGAGCATCATGTTCTAGCAGGATTAATCCAACCACTAGAGGCACTAGAGTGGAAGTGGTATGATATATCTATGGACATTGTGACATGGCTAACATGAATGTCCAAGGGACCTGATTCGATATGGGAGATCATTGATTGACTCACCAAGTCGGCCCACTTACTACCCATCCGAGATAAGAGATCAGTAGAGGGCTTGGAACACCTCTACATATAGGAGATTGTACGACTTCATGTGGCACCATCGATGATCATATCTGACCCTGAAAAATGTTTTATATCCCGGTTTTGGAAGGGGTTACAGGAGGCATTCATGACCCATCTATGTTTGAGCACCACCTTTCACCCAAAGGCGGATGGTCAGACAGAACAAACTATTTAGACATAGGAGGAAATGCTTCGTGCTTGCATCCAAGCATTTGGTTGCAGTTGGGAGGATCATTTGCTCTTGTTGGAGTTCTCATACAATAAACTCTATCACTACACCATCTAAATGGAACCATTTTAGGCCCTGTATGGTCAGCCATGTAGATCACCTCTTTTCTAGGCAGACCCAGGGGAGTCAGCACTTATGGGTCCAAAGATGGTACGGGCTACCACTGAGATGGTGCAGATCATCCAGTAGTGGATGAAGACTGCATAGATCAGACATAAGTCTTATTCTTACAGGATATGAAGACCTTTGGAGTTCGAGGAGGGATACCATGTATTCATATAGGTCTCACCTCGACAAGGTTTGCAGAGATTTGGCCAGGGTGACAAGCTCTCTCTGAGGTTCATCAGACCATTTCAGGTTCTTAGAAGAGTTGTCAAGGTGGCATATCACTGATCACTTCCCCCACAGATTCATCCTGTTCACGAGGCTTTCTATGTGTCACAATTGAGTAAGTACATGCATAATCAATCACATGTTATTGACTGGGATGAGATAGACATTGAGGATGGCGTGACTTTTACGGAGGTTCCAGTGGAGATTGAGGATCACCAGGAGAGGGTCCTTTGTAGATGATTGACACCTCTGGCACACATTCAATGGCAGCACGAGGACCTCTAGGAGAGAACATGGGAGAGGTTGGCTCAGATTCGTTCTTAGAACCCACTTTTGTATCCTTAGTATATGTTGTGGCATTCAGGGATGAAAACCCCTATGGTGGGGAGAATGTGAAGACATAGATTTTCAATGTAATTTTTTTAATTATAAGGAATTATTATGAGTCTGAAAAAAAATTAAAATCATGTAATTCTGAGGTCCTGTGTGCTTGGAATGAATTTCTGACATTTTTTATGGTATGTTCAGTAAATGAGCAGGTGAAATTTTCTATCTTTTGAACCGATGCTCAGATTATAAATCTGAGGATACCGTCGAATCTGTAGTGACAGGATTCATGGGAGGCTTTTTCTTGACCACTGTAGGTCAGGTGAAAAAGTAAATTTTTTAGTAATTTGAAAGATTAATAAAATAACATGTTATGTTATTTTATTTATTTTCTTTTTCACCAGCAAATTAGTGGAAGTGGCAGGACCAATGAAACGCTAAGACATTAAATTTCTCGACTCCTATTTATTCTTGTAACCACACCATTGGAGTTTGGAAGGATTATAAATGTAATAAACCCCATTAATTCCATATGTGTTACTCACCCACCCCTCTCTTATTTATATAGATCTTGGGGTGGAGTGTCCGCACGACTTCACCAAATGACTAAGCTCTAGAAAAGTACCATGACGCCAACCTCTTGGAAGACAAGACTGCTTTCAGTGAGTAGTGACGAGTGCCACTGAGTCATGAACTGATGAAAATGACGAAGGAGGTTCCATCGATCATCGTTAGCAAATGTAAAATCTAGGTAGGGATTTATCTTTTTCAATTTTAAAGAGTTTTGGAATCTTTGATCTTCTCTCTTATTAAGAGGATAATGCAGAGGTCATAGGGCAAACGAATAAGGCTCGATCCCTTTACCTCTTGTTTATCGTTGCGTTCTTCATGGGTAAATTATTCGGGTTGAAAGAAACCCAAACATGAGGGTTATGAGGCAAAGGGAATGGATCAGGAAGACCGTAAGAGTGATTAGATTGAAAAAATGGACAACTAGAGCTCACCCGGTGGCCCATGGAAGACCGCTGAAGCGACATTGGTGCGACAACACTAACTAACCATGTTGACAGTTGATGGCGGCGGCCGACACGGGATGGTCGTCAGAGAGGAGTCACACAATCATGAACTGCATGAGGAGGCCATGACACTAGGATTTGGAAGTCACCCGATTCGCTAGCACCAGCCAACCGTAGAGGTGGTGGGGCATACCGCCGCACACCACTGGAGGAGAAGGCTGTGGCTTTTCAGCCTTGGCGGTCAAGCAAGGTGGGCAGCACCGGCCGCCGAAGGAGGTGGAGCGTCATGACGTCATGCGCCGCTAGGGAG
Organism: Viscum album; assembly: GCA_963277665.1. Classification (NCBI taxonomy): domain Eukaryota; kingdom Viridiplantae; phylum Streptophyta; class Magnoliopsida; order Santalales; family Viscaceae; genus Viscum; species Viscum album. The sequence goes on from OY728120.1 coordinate 1,845,834,203, forward strand.
GGATGCACATCAAATCCATGGCAGAAGAGGAGGGATCCGCCCGTGCGAGTCCTGTGGGGACCAGCCACCGCGACGTGGCACAACCGCTCCGTTACCTGAATAGCTAAGATATTCAGGAGAAAGGGTGAAAGCGTTAACCCCCCTATGCTAGCTAAGGCAGACCTCGTGCCTCCAGCTGGATAAGCAGCATCCCCCTGCAGCTAGGCTGCACCCTCCTATAGGCTGGTTTGTGCTACCCTGGCAGGCTGTGCGGGGCCCCAACTGCGGGCCAGGCCGTGCCCCTGGCTTGCTGGGCCACGCCCCCTGCGGGATGGGCTACACCTCTTGCAGGCCAGGCTGGACATGGGCCCAGCGGTCCGAGCCCACCACAGCCCCACCTGACTCGGGCAACCTAGGATGGTTCGGGCTTGACCATGTTAGATCTCAACTGGGTCATGCTTTGTCAGTCTAACCAGGTTGGACTGGACCGAGACCCACCCTAGCCCAGTTTTTCTTAAAGGGTGATAAATTGAAATCCAGTTGTTTGTTTGATGAACCATCTATGGAACTGATATATTTGTAGAGAGACGGTTCTTTTGGTATAATACACTCAGATTTTTTAGAATTTTGGAGTACGGTCGTGTCGTATCGTACCCAAATCTAACCGGACCCTCAGTACTAAAAAACTTATAACTCAGAGACAGTACGTCTGATTGACACACTGTCTATCACGTTGGAACCCTTAAGAAATGGTACCCATTGGGTTAATCCTTTCTGGATCTTCATAGCAGTTTAAATATGATTGACTACATGAGGAGCGGGTCTCCCCGAATCAAGTGTGTTACGAGCGGGAATCCAGTCGATGGATATGACATGATGAAGAAGAGCGACCAATGCAGGTTAGCATCAGAAACTCGAGAGTGGGATGATCTATATGTACAAATAACCATCCCTACCTCTGTGATAGTGACCCTATGTGGATCATCATCATAGAGACCCTGTGTGGATTGACATCACAGTGACCTTGTGTGGGTCAGCATCATAGCGACCCTATGTGACTCAGCATTATAGCAAGCTAGTGTGGATCAACATAATAGCGAACCTATGTTGATTATCATCATAGTGACGCGGTGTGGATCATCATCATAACACCCCTATGTGGATAACCATCATAGGGAACCTATTTGGATCATTATAATATCGAACCATGTCTGGATCAGCTGTGCGTGACCCAGTGAGGACTAGCCTTAGAGAAGCCCGTTGTGGGCCAGCGACACACGTCCAAGATTGGATTGATAATAAAAAAACATCATGTAGATTAGTTGTGGAACTCTTAAATTGAATAAGATGATATAACTTAATTCTATCCATCTATATTCCTAATCTCTGAGTTGTATACCTGGTGTGAGCTCACTATTTCTTCATATTTGTGATTGGGGTATTTTTTTGTTGTTTTTCCATTGTGGAACTCTACGAGACCTTTGGGGGTCTCAGGGTCCCTACTGAGTATTTTTATACTCAGCCCTATATGGGCATTCCCGTACCTTGTCGTGTCTTGTGTAGATGATGGGTAGGTGGACTGAGACTAGAGGGAGCCATGACCTGGTGGTATATGGAGGAGACAAGCATACATGGAGTGTTGTGGAGACCATCTATACCTACCCTTCAGGAAGGATCCTTGGTGGGTGATTTAGGAGTTGTTTTCTCTTTATAGTTGTACTTATACTTTTCATTTGGTCTTGTATTCTGGACCCATTAATTTCAGTACACTTTTTACTCTTGAAGTTTACTTCATGGTTTCTTCTTATTGTGTTCTTAGATTGTGTGTTTGTACAGGTTTCAAGGCAATGCCTTCCCCTTATAGGGATATGCCTTTTCGGTGTTATTCACCAACCTATAGCCTTTGGAAGTCGGGTTTAGGGTAGTCATGGAATGGGCCCATGGGGATGAGTCATGAGATATTCCAATTCGGCTGTAGTAATAACATAAGGTTTAACTTGATCCATTTTATTTTTTTGAGATATATTTCCTTAACAATTTGGAAAATCATTATCATAATGTCCCATATCATTACAATTATAAAATTTTACAACTTATTTATTTCCCTTACAATCAGAAGCCTGGTGACCTTTTTCTTCACATTTGTAAAAAAATCCCATTCCTTTTAGGCTAGTACCAAGGTGTTTCTTCCCACAATTATCTCATAAGTTAAAATCCTTTTCTCCCTTTTTTCCTTTTATTTATCACATTCCACACCATTTACTTCTTTTCTGGATGTACTTTAATGTCATACGACATAGAGAATTCCTTTTCTATTTTGATAGTACACAAGACTACATCTTTGTACGATGAGAATGTTTGCGATACCAATGCCCATCAGAGGAATGTTTTAACCCATAAAAGTATCAATTAATCTTACACCGTGGGTTACATATGTATTCTACAGCGTTCATTGATAACCATGTGATGTTCGACTCATACTTTGCAACATTATCATCCAATTTTTTGTCATAGAATCAAAAATTTCCTTTAAATATCAGCTCATTGTTCACGAGGAAAGTATTTTTCTTGGAAAATTTCTTCAAACTCCCTCCATTCCATATTTACTACTTTTTAATCTTCCTTTGTGTTTTGAATCCATGGCCACCATTGATCTGTATCTTTTAATAGGTGATAGATTTCCATAACAATCTTTTCAATTTTGTTACTTCCCAAAGACATAAATGTTTTATCTAAAGAAATTATCCACTACTACTTAAAAAAGGATTTTTAGTCCCATTGAATGTTGGATGAATTTTTCTCATGAAGTGGTCTAACATTGATCCTCTGCACTGTGGATCAGGATGCTCCATATGGGTAAGGTTATTATTCCTAACCTGACTCAGCTGTCCCATTATGGTTATAAGCTATTCAGTACCAATTGTCTCAAGAGATCTAATATCATTATCTTTTATTGGAGGTAAATCCTTACATCTATTACATGAGTTAATACAATTTAAATTTCTTCCACTAAGAACCATTTCTAAACAATGGAATACACTAGATTTGGTTAAGAATCCAAATTCATAATTTCAAACTAAAAAAATACATAACAAAAATTAAAAAGTGTATGCATATCTGATTCATAATCATAAATATGGTTCCCTTGAAGAAATGTTTACTCATAAATCCTTCATAATTGATTTTAATGAAAATATTAATTATCCTAAGCATATCCCCCAAGAGTGTCAAACCACGTTTGCAGTAAGGCCCATTGTTGCATACCAGGTTACCCTGAGTCAGGCCCGGAAAACCTTCTCAGAGTTTTCACCCCGTGGTACATCTATTCCTAAACCACATCCACATGTAGCATCTAGTTATGGATGTAATTTTAGAATATTCATGTAATCTGTACATTACCAAAATTCTAGGGGGTTCTTCTATACTTATCCTCAAAGTGTATCTTAGGGTTATGATCCCTAATCTATGTTTTCTAAATATATTTCCAAGGTTATTGCTAAAATTATTTCGATGCCAACTATAACACCCCAACCCCAGTTACCTAGAGTTAGTGCATTATTTCTGTACATTGGCATGATTACATGGAATCAAGTCCTGAAGGACCGATAAATTTAGCATTATAAGAAAATAGATTACATACCTGAAAGTTAAATTACACTTTATAAAAGAAAACAGAATATAAATAATCCTTTTAGAATGCCATTATTCCCCAAGATTAACCCTACATATCAAACATAATACACTTCTTGGCATCCTAGGAAAATAAAACATATTAAAGTGGTTAACATAGATGCTCATTAAGGGAAAATAATTTAACATAAGCTATAAACATTTAAGGAAATATGTATAATAAAAATTGAATCATTTTATACATAAACATGAACTTAATATGGCCAAAAAAATCAAAGAATACCATATAAACATGATCATGGATATTCTACAAGTCGAATAATCACATGTAATAACTAATTTAATAACAAGGTAATGAAAAATGCCAAAAATAATAACTACTATGTCAAGGCCTTATGGAAATACCATTCACAAATATCCTATCAAGGCCTTGTGCCAAGACATTAGTTTGTCTCATGAGTCCTACAGATTCATTGAGGGGATATATAGGGCTCCACCTATCACATACTAAGTCCAATGCATTCCTCATATGAAAAGGTTTAAACATAACAAAAAAATTTCTATTAAAACTATAATACGAATTGTCAATACTTTAACTGTAAACCATTTATGGTACAAAAATAGATCATATACAGTCAAACATGTCACAAAAACTTCAATAAAATACGGAAGATTGTATCATAATAAATTAACTTTAATCAATCATAAAATCCAACAAAGCATATTGACATAGATGAAAATAATTTAATAAATTCATTAAAACACTTTGACAAAAATATCACTGTTACTTTAAAACAAATAAAATTAATACAATTTATAATGGAAGTAATTTAAAATATATTTTTAAACTAAATTGTCCCATAAAAATTTGAATCTTTTGAAATTAATTAACATTTTGAAACATTCATGTCTATATAAATAAATTATTAAAATCATTTTGAAAACATATACATTAATTAAAAATATTTGGAGTAATAAATCCTTAAAAAAATTAAGATGATGGTCTAGTTAAAGAGTCTCTTACATAAAACCTTAAAATATTAACTTTGAAAATATTTTTGTGAAACATGGGAAAGGATTCAATATATATCCCATTAAATAATTACACATAAACAATCTCGAATAATAATGAGATCGAGGAATTAACACTTACCTTAGATCCGATACACTATGTACATGTTCGAAAATCCAGTATAATGTTTTTAAACATATTATTAACTTATATCAGAATCAAAACAATATTTATGATATCATATATTATTTTTTTATGACTTTATATTACCCATTTATTAAAAATTCCATGTTAATGAAACTTTTCGGGTAATAATCGATTTCTTTATCGTACGTGTTTTAATATGTTATTCTTGATCATGTCACTTATATCATGATTGAATAAATTACAAAATAGAATTTTTTTTATATCATATACATTATGAATATAAATATGTATTATATATTGATAAATTAGATGGAACACACCGTTTATGGAGATGTTAGGCCATATGTACGCATAAATGCTGTTTCCGTTTTCACATCGTATTGAGTGGATGTAAGTGAATGAAATATATGTACATATATATATATATATCATTAAAGTAGAAATATAATGTCATATATTTTATAATTATATATAATATATCTTTTTATAATCATTCTTGGTTGGTGAACATGGAAGATGAGTCTCATCGCGTCATGGAGACGTTAAGCTGTACGTACGCATGCGCTATAGAATCATTTCATCAATGGTTATATTGTACTGAATTGGATGAAATATAAAATTTAAAGAAAAAATATCATGTTATATTTATTATTTAAATCCCTTATATTTATCATTATACTCATAGAAATAAAGCGTACATGAAAAAAACTTACACCACAGTGTGGAGACGGTAAGTCGTACGTATGCACGCTTGGTGGTATTGTTTTTCATAGGATGGGTAAATAGAGTGATATGATTATCCCATAATCTTAACAAAATCTCAGAATATAGTTTATCAGGGATTTTTTATTTTATTACTATAACAACTTAGAAAGAGGAAGTAGATAATGAAATGACCTTTGAAAGAAGGGATAAAACAATTACCTCTTCTTCAAATGTATCCTCTTGATTTTCCCAAAAGGACTGCTTAAGATAGCTTTCTGACCAAATTGGTTCCTCTATAATGATGTTGGGAAAGTTGGGAGGATATTTTTACAGATTGTTTCTGATCTCATGGGCTTCAGAGATGTGAATCAAAGAGAAATGGAGGTTCCCTTTTATAAGGGATGTGAGGGGTACTTTCGAATTTTTTTGAAATATTAATTTATTATAAAATTAATTTAGTTTTCTAATAGATTAAAATTTATTTATTTAGAGGATAATATTATGATGTTTCTAAATCCTCTCATCCAATAGGTTTTATACATGTGTAGTTCATAAAATTATTTTTATCTTTTAGGATCAACCCTTTGTTAAACAGTTTAACTCTTATCATGTCCTCTTGTATTTTTATACTATAGGGTTATTTTAGATACTAGAAAATTAAAAGGGGACCTAAAGTGGATCATTAATGAAATAGTTATATTTATATAAGTAATTTGGATGAATATTATATTTTTAGTATTTTTATTTCATTTAATTAAATAGTATGTGTTTTAAAAACTCATTTCTGTCAATTTTGACACTATTTATTAATTGATTTTTGTTAATGTCAAAACAACTTGATTACTTAGAAAAAATGCATTAAATCATACATAATATTTCAATTTCATGAATAAAATTTGTGGAGGACATAAACATCTTCAAAATATATTTATTATAACATTTATAATATCATTTATTTGATTCCTTTATCTAAGGATTGTCCCTTAATAGATACTAATACAAAGAAGTTGGTGAATGATGGGAAATAGATAAATACCATAATTTCTTCTCTATCAAAAAGTGTGCTTCTTAAATTTAATTTAATTTCAATGTATAAAGTATTCTATCATAAATTGAATAAAATATATGTTGTAAATAATAAATCAAATAAAGAAATGCAGCAAATAAGGATATTGATGTACGAAGAACCTAATACGGGTGATAGTTAATTTTTTGTGGTTTATTTATAAGGGTGAATTATATTTTATGCACCATAAGATTTATTTGTGAGATGTTATAATTTTTAAACATTATTTAAAAGATATCATGAATAATTCATGATAAAATTTGTGGAAATGTTTCATCCTTAGAACATGGAGATCCTGAAATAGTTTCTCAACATGATCTATACAACACTCTTATAAATTATGAAATTAGATGTCAGAATTCCATCATAAAGTAGGAGAAAGATAATTGAGAAATATCTTTCAAGGTTTCTAATAAAATAAAATCTATGAAATATGCATTTGAGTAATATGATAGTGAATATTAAATCAAAGACTAAGTTAGTAATATTTTTTTTGAATTTTTCTCCTTGTTTTATAAAAAATTGAAAAGAGGAAAGCAACATCATAAAAGAAAATTATCTATGAAGTTCCTTGGGGGAAGAGTTGTTTGAAATTTATCTAAAAATTCTACATGACATAAATAATATAAAGATAGTGAGAAATATTATATAAATTCAAGAAGATCCCTTAATAATATGGGAGAAAAATCTATGTCTTATTCTATGGGAAAATAAAATAAGTTATCCAAATAAAAAAGTGAACCCTTTTTCCAAAGCACCAGGTAAATGATGATAATGAGGAATAAGTTTATAACTCTAAGGATAAAGCTACTCGAAGGCTTTTCATTACTATATTTAAAAATAAAAAGTTCCTTAGTGATGAAATAATTTTCTCTAATAAAGAAGAATATATGGCTTATATAGAGTTTTTTTTCTCAAGTGAGACTTTACATAATGTACTAGAATGAATGTAATACTTGAAAAAGAGAATCATAAGTTGAAGAAATAAAATATTTAAAAATATAATAAATTACATTTTATTGAATAAAAATAGAATTTTATAAAAGTGATTTATGATCTGATAAAGTTTATTGAAAAATTTTAGAACCATAATTCCAATGTTAAAGAACAAGTTAAGGTGAAGAAGAAAGAATTAATGACTGTTGAACAAAAAATTGGTAATGCTAATTAAGGAACTAGAAAATTCCAAACACTATTATATAAGTTTATGAATGTTTTGGGAAGAATATACCTTATAAGGAGAAAAAAAATTAATATCAAAATTTAAAAATAAGGATGAATATTTGTAGATGAAAAATAAAGTTAAGAAGACCATGTAAGTATCCAAAAGAATAGGATATTAAAAATAAAATGTTTTTAAGGTTTCAAGGTTTAAATCAAAATATGAAACCTTTGGGGATTCTATTAATCCTAATAATAAATCTAAGCTAAATAAAAAAAATTAATAGGTAACCTATACTTAGGTACATAAAAAAGTTCTAATGTGGAAGGTAAATAATTTGACGATAACCAGGCTAAAAAATCCACATAGAATGCAAGTTAAAAATAAAATAAAATAATCGTTTTATAGTTACTATTTGTATGTTAGAGTATTTAATTATGTGATTAATTGTTTTTAGTTCAATCACAAAGGCATAAACAAATATAGGATGAACTAGATGAATCTTGGGTGGGGGGATTCAACCAACTCAAAGAAAAAAACCTAAGAATGTTAGTTTGAATGTTGAAAATAGATTCAATCCCTTAGAAACTACTTTTGAATGTTGTTATAGAATTGAAAATCTTGAAAATTTATATCTTATCATGATATAAACAAAAAAAATTAATACAGAAAACATCAAAAATTATAAGAGAATGATGAAAAATGTAAAAAAATATTTAGTTGTTGAAAATTCTATCAAACATATAAAAGGATAACAACCTTGGATATTGGATAATTTTTATTATTCATATATTATAGGACATTTAATGTTATTTGAAAGTGTGAAATATTATAAAAAATCTATAATTAATTAAGTAAATGATGAGTCACTCTGAATCAAAGGCATTTGATCTGTTGTTACTGGTGAAGAAAAGCTAAAACCCAATTAGAAATATTTATTGATGGGTTGAATCATAATTTTTTGATTTATTCACAACTTTTTAATGAAGGTAAGAAAGTTTTTAAAAAAAATTATTGTGTCATTTTATAATTTATTGATGTGGTAAATTTTTTTATAAGATGGAAATAAACCATGTGAAACTTGTATCATATCGACGATCCGTAGAGTTCATACTATCTGGGCATGATGTAAGAAAATAAACATTGACACAAAAGGTTGGGGAATATGTGTTATAGGTATTCAAGAAAACATACCAAGGGTGAAAGTATTCATGATATTCCTAACATGATAAGAAGAATAGATTAGTGTTTTTCTATATACCAAAAAGGGAGGATTACAAACTCAACACACAAGAATGTTGAAATATATTGAAATCAACCCTTAGAGCTGATACGTTATATCATTGAAAGGACCATGAGAAAACAATAAAAATAGGGATAATTATATTATTTATTTTATTGATGAATCTTCTCCCATTACATGTATTATTGTTTTTTAAATATAAATCAGATGATCACAACATGTATAAGAGTCTTAGCAGAATTGTAGAAAAGAAATGTATATATTCTTTGAATTATATTTTAACTAACAAAGGTGGAGAATATAAAACTATGAAATTTATATATTATCTTGAAAAAGATGAAATTAATCATGATTTTAGTGCATTAAACACACTACAAAGTAAAATTGTTTCTAAAATAATAAATAGAAGTTTGGTTGAGATATCATAAACAATGTTGATCAAACGTGATACTTATCTCTATTTTTATAGACATGTTTTCATAGAAAAAATGCATATTTTGGATCAATGTTTCTATAGGATAGAATATGATATGAATTCTTATGAGATGTGTTACAAAGAAACCATAAAATTTATATACCTAAGGGTTCTCAAAAATACTTGTATAATAAATGTCATGGGTGATAATCTTGGGAAGTTTGATCAAAGTGGTTTTGATAAAATATTTCATACCTCCCCTCCAAATAGTAGAGGATCTTGATGTTATAATAAATAAATTATAAATATTTTAGAATCTAGATATATTAAATTTTTTTAATATTTTGATAAGTAATCTTCACATCCAATTTTATATATGACTGGTTATTAAGATGAAGTTGGTTCAATTGATTACCAATTTATTAAAGATAATAAAAATTTCAATGCTGCTCGAGTTGAATATTCTATTTCAACTATATCATGTTATTAGGAATACATATGTTCCTATAATTTTAGGTTGATAAAGCAAGTGTAAGTCCAAAACATAATCTAAGATTAATAAAAATAGGTTCAAACCAGAAGAACATCAAGGTTAGTTTCACATACTTCATTATATTCATTGGTTTCACCAAAATATGTTGATATAGATTTATAGAATCAATTGTTGATTGATGCTATAACTAAAGATATATATTAGATTAATAATAATGAGAATTTTTAACATATAAGTGAATCTAAAAATAATAATGTTATCAGTATAAAATGGGTGTTTCAAACATGTTGAATGATAAAGGTGAGGTGATAAGAAACAAGGCATAAATGCTTTATAAAGGATACTAAAAATTAAGGTAATTGATTTTTATGAGACCAATTACCCAAATAAAATATTCTAAACTATGAAAATATTTATTTATATAACCAAAAAAGTGAAATTTAATTTTTTTCCTGATGGATTTAAAACACATATATTTTAAATTTAGAGTTAGATAATAAAGTTTATTTTGGACAAACAATTCCTTTATACAAGATAATGATGAAAGATATGTAAAAAAGTTAAAAATGGAATTTTTTGGGTTCAATAATGCTATGATATCTTGGTATTCTATGATAGATACTTACATAAGGAAGATGAATTTCATGAATGGAAGATTTAATAGTAACCTCAAAATAAAATCAAGTTCTTTCTGTCACTGTGATTGTTTATATTGATAAAATTATATATACATGTAATGATGAAGAATCATGATAGAATTTTTCTTAAGAGATAAAGAAGATTTTTAAAATTTATATTATTATATTGAATTACTTTATTTTCCTTTAAATCCATCAAAATAATAAAAAAAAATTCTTATATAAAGAAATGTATGCTATTGAACTTCGAATGATGTTTGTAATGGAAGATTCAAAGACACATTACATACCTATATTAGTGGGAACTAAGTACACAAAATATTTGTAAATAGGTTTATCCTAAATTATTTATAAAGTTTATTGGAATATTTTTTACACTAATAGATTCAGTTATAGATATTGTGTATGTTGTTACACTATGTTCTAGGTATCAATGTGCTCCAAAAAATCACATTTCTGGGTATGAATAAGAATTCTAAGATATATCAAAGTAAAAAAGTAACAACATAATAAAATATGACAACCTAGGAAAAATTAATCTGTTTGGTTATATTGTTATAGATTTGGTAGTTTTTGTTGATATTAGAAGATCAATGTCTGGTGGAGTTTACTTTTTGGAAGAAAGATGTATGAGATGGTATACAAAGAACCTAGATTATGTAATTATCAACACCAGAAAATATAAGTATGTAATTTCCAATAAAACTACAACTTAATTTCTTAAAATTCATACATAATTAAAGGAATTAATTTTTTAATGTGAAGTTACCCATTCTCTTGTGTTTTGATAATTAAGGTGCTATAAATCTTAATAGGAATCATATGAAACATTATATCTCCTAGTACATTGATATCAAATATCATCGAATTTTAGAGAATGTTGAAATGAATGAAATAATGATAGAGCTTGTTCATACAATGGATCATGTGAATGATATTTTCAAAAAACCAATTCCGAAGGAAGCATTTGATAAGCTATGTTTGATCATGGTCATACAACATCATCCTATTTAATGATAAGGTCTATGATATCCATCACTTATGTCATCATGTAACAGTATAATGTTATTAAAGGGGGGATAAAAACGCTGTTACATAAATCTATCCCTTTATATGAGTTTTACCATTCAAGGGAATGTATATATTTATTGGGAGTCATTAAAAGGTCTAATATGTTATTTTATCATATGTGAATGATTTTAATTTTTTGTTCATGCCTATACAGGAAAATTTGTTCTCGAAGGTTTATGATGTTTTTATAATTAATGTTTTAAGTGGAGAATGATATTTCATTCAAGGTGTATGAGAATATTTTTTAAGACACTGCTTATGAAAAACATGGTATTGTTGTTCATGTATTCTTATTTCATAATCCAAGTTCACTCACACAGGATTATAATTTCTGGATAGATAATCTATTTCCTAAGTAACAATGTTTCAGTGATTTTTGTTCGATGGTTGACAAACAAATCCAACATGGTGTATTTTTAGGACCAAGATTTTTTGAGGTGATTTGAAGAAGATGGAAGATATTTGAAAAGAAGTTGGTTTGGTTTAAAGAAGGATGTATGAAATGTTTTCTGTTTTTGTCAAACATAAATCAATTTATATTAGTAATATTTCCTATAAATTTGACCAAAAATTGTTGGTTAGTCTAGGTTTACCAAAAAGGGTTTGTTAGATAGAGGGAATTAGACTGAGTTAATAGATCTAAGTTTTTGTAATGACTACCTATTCTATCATTCTCATATGTAACACCAAAAATATTTTTCAATAAATAAATAGGCTGATGCTCTTATTTTCTTAATTTTCCTTACATCATGACCACTAGAATCATTCATAATCCAAGAAAAAATCTAAATGGGAATAATAATGTTCAGTTATATAAATTTCATGCTATGATGATCTATAGATTTTGATGGACCAATGCTGTCGATCAACGATGTGGATGTACTTTAAAGGTTATGATGTTTTGATCTAGTTGTGGTATGAAGGATAATAGGTCAATCATTTGTGATGAGTATCGATAAATAAAAAGTTAATATTGTATTTTTAATGATTTTTAATCTGATGAAGAACACAAGAAAATATATTTCAAGGACATCAGTCTTTGCCCATCCGAAAAACAATGGGAATTGTTAAAATATTTTTACTTTTGTAAAATCTTTGTTAGATTTAAATTTAAAAATTCATGATTAGAATTTGACATAGGGTTATCAAACATAATTCCCAAAATCACTAGATAAATTGTTTTTATTGAAATCATTATATATATGTTTTTATATAAATATCATTGGTTATAGCATGGAAATTAATTGAAATGGTTGAAGGGAAATCATGTTTATATTCTACTATGAAGTTTTACCAGCATAATGAATGGTAAGAAGATAATCTAGTTTGAAGGGATTTATAGAGGTTACATTGAGATATCAAAAGTGATGATTCCTCACTAATTGTTCAATGTTACAAATATTATTGTGGAAAGATATATGATTGTCACAATATTTTAATGATATTTGATGAATCACATTTATGCCAATACTTCTAGTGAAATTGTTTGTTTTAAGAAGAATTGGTTGTAATTTTCTGACTAGGCCATTGAAAATATTAATCCGTAAGTTTTATTCAAGTCCATTAAATGACCAAAAATATATAGTTAACCTTTACAATATAAAGGGGGTTGATGTATTAAATTTGTTTTGTTGAATATTTGTGAAGTGATTCAAAGTGTTTCTTAAGTGTTGAGATGATTAGATGAATTTATTAATGATGTATTAGTCACAAGGATACCATAATTTTTTTTTCCAGAAGTAGGCATCAAATAGATGATTGGAAAAAGAAATCAATAAAAGATGTTGGAGAGGCATAAGTAAAATATTATAGATGGAGCTTTATATCTGGAGGTATCATGAGAATAGTATACTATGGTGATCATATGGACAATGTGAAAGAGGTTTTATTTTTCATTATAAAGATGACTAAGTATTTTACTTCATAGAAGACCAAATAGAGCATACCAGATGAACATGTGATAAAAAAACATTTTTATATTGAAGTATAAGGAAAAATTTCTTGAATGAAATTCTGTAACAAAGTGAAACAGAAGAAGTAATTTCATGAAAATCAAGTGTGAGTAATGTCCAATCATTATAGTGATAATATATTGAACAATTTAGGTGAAATTTTTTTACATTTTTTTCAAAATCATTTTCATCTTTTATTCGTGAGAGGAGAACATGAAGTTGTTATTGACTATAGTTATTTTAAGTGTATGTATATTAAATTCTTACTATTACAACATACACAAGATTATTTTCTTTTAGTTCATGTGGTTTTGGAATATTCCCCAACCAATCCATGGACTTATTAATCTTATTGAGTAGAGATCTATATAAATACATGTGTTCCTATGGTTATGTATAGTTTCTTATTTTCCAAATATTAGTACCACTACAACATGAGGTGAAAATTATTTATTAAGAAATCAGACATAAAAATATAATATAACTAATTCTACCACTTCCCCTCTCAGTGATCACACAATGCCAGAGTGGTCCTTCTAGAAGGAACCTCACTCTGATAACAATTGAAAGGATAATACATGACATATATGACCATGGGGGGTGTATTAATCGTATTCTCGTTTTATATTTTCTTATAAAAAACAACATTCAACTCCAGTTATATAGATGTTAATATATATAATTACAATTTATAATATCCCATAAAATAAAAGTTTCAATACTTGATAACATTAGATTTTCCTTAAAATGATCTTGAAACAATTGTAGATAAAAAATTCACTATAAAACAATCCTTTGTGGTTTATCAAAAGTATAGTATTTCCTTCACTAGAATTACACTATAGTACTTTCAATTTTATTCTTATTATCATAAAAATAATATAAATAAAATAAATCTGGTAAAAAAATAAATGAACCTTCAATAATAGTCTTGAACATATCATCACTGTTCTTCTTGAAAATTTCACACTTATGCATCTACTAGTCAATTCTTCACCTTCCTTGACTTCTTTCACAACAATTAGAAATAATATCTTTCTTTTTTTATTTCTCCATCACTCTTATTTTACAGTAAAAACACAAATTAATAAATAATAATTGTAAAATATATATCATGCAATGATGATTACTTGTTATATTTCTTTTTAATTAAAATATTTATGAAACCATGTAATTACTTTTAAATTTAAATTACTAGAATTCTTAGATCTGGTCTTCATAATAAATTCAACAATATACCTCTTCCATAACAAATTTCAACTAAATTAAAATAGGAATAGATATAAAAACCTCTTCATTTTCCATTAAACATCCATTTCCTCCACATTAAATTCACATGCATGTTTCAATAAAAGAATGGTACAATGATAAAATCATGAAAACCTTAATATTTATATTATTCCCCTTAAATATAACAAAAACAAAACTACCTTATTTTTATGATAATTGCATAATTGTTTTCTTCAATAAAAATGAATTAATTCATCAAATCTGATGTTCCATAATTCTTTCATTGTATAAGGATTATCAAGATAAATTATTCAAATTTTCATTTAGAAAACACCAAAAAACTCTTTTTAAGTGTGAAATCCAAAACCAACTCGACCAACCTATCTTCTTCTTCTTGTGTAAATTTATATGAACAATCACATCCTTTTGTTCATCTATTCTTCAATAAACTTTAACAATTTAACTTTGTCTCTATTTTTTGTTAAACCTCTTATCTTTACCCAAGAGTCTTTTTTATAAGAATCATGATAATCCTTATCATGAAATTTAAACATTATTACATCACTGTAATTTGTATTATCATATTTTTATTCACAATAGCTTCATCTACCATTAAGATAAAATTAGATCAATTTTATTCATCCCAAAAATATTTACAATGTGAAATCAATCTATTCAAACGTGTAATCATTTAGTCACTTATTATGGGTTCTCTATTAAAATGCGTGATCAATCAACCCTTAATGGGGTCATAAAACCTTTATGTAGTTTATTTATTTAAGATTTATAGTCCCTCTATACCTGTATGTGATCACTTTTTGTAATGAGTATTCTCTTATCCCTTTATGTGGTTAATATATTTACAATGTATTGTCTCTTTAATATTTCATGTAGTTGCTCGACCATTCATGCCATCACTCAGTCCTTCAAGAGGTTTATCTATTGGGTAATATAGGACCACTCTTCCCTTTATGTGGTCACTCAACCCTTCATATAGTATTGAAATTTACAACAAATTGTCTCTATTACCCTTCATGCTATTTCATGACCCTTCATGTTTCTGATTATTCATTCATGCAATCAAATTTCTTTATATCATGTAATTTTAGTGATCTCTATCAATTAATGATTTATGTGTTGAAAAACTGACAAATACTTAATTAATTTCAATTTCTATTCACCATATTCAAACTTAATTAAATAATAATTAAAAACCCCTTGTTCTCAACACTATATTCCTTACAGTGGAAATATTGGGCCATAAGTTGAGGATTTATTAGAACCTTCATTTTTACAGTAATATTTATTTTATTAATCATATACGTTATACATTAACTATCTCAATTAGCTTTCATTTCACATATTAATAATATCAATTTTTCCTTGAATATGGTTTTTATATTATTCATTCACAACTTATGAAAAATGGGATGCTTGATTTTGATCCCTCTATAAGATTTATCCATTAATCCTACAGAGTTAAACTCTGTAATTATATTTTTATCTCTAGACTGTTAATAACATTGTGAATCTTTAATCTATATCTCATATTTATGGGAACCTCAGACTATTTCCTCATATCTATGAAAGTCTTGAATGGATAAATATATTCAATGAATCAAATTTAGTCCACTAAAGGAGAAGTCCACCTTACATTTTGTGTCACTAGAAATTCAAGAGGCATACTATGAAATCCTTAAGAAGTTTACCTCATAAGTCCCAATTGATCCATCCTCCATTTTATTGATTCCAAATAACTCCCCCATTATTTTAATATGGAGTGTGTGAGGAAAATATTTATTGAAAAATATTTTCTTGAATCTTTTTCACTTAATTTATTTGATTTCTTCCCAAGGATTAATATTTATGATCATTTCCCTCTAGTAATTGTTTCCCCCCTATTTGTAGTAAATATCCAGTATGAATTTCTCTTACTCATAACATTATAGGATAAATTATACATTCTAACTGGAATTAATCCATTTTTCCATTATTGGTGGATCATAAGATCCACCAAAATTTGGTGTCCATTCTCATATAAAGGATTCAACATTAAATTTATCTTTTATAAGAGAAGGGGGGGAATCCTCATGAATCATGTTATATTTTATAAATTGAGTTAGTTCACAAAGTACTTCTATATAGTTCTTGTCTCCAACTATATTGATATTAATAATATTATTATTAAAATAATTAAATTTTCCATTTCATAGGATGTTAGCACAATTCCTTCTATTTCCAACTATTAATAAAAATATTGTAAAATTATAGATGTGAATTCTCAAATTAATTATCATATATTAGGTAAAATATGAACATTGAAGGAATAACTCATGAATGATATTTATACCTAAATGTATGAATTTCTAGGTTTCAATCTTGTATATCCATGATTATTTTCTTATTAGGTTATATAACAGAACTATTTATACATTACATCATAAATTTATATAATACCATTATAATATATATTTAAATACCTCATAATCGGTTGTAAAGATCTTGTGAATCATTTAAATAATATCCTCCCATATTTTTTGACCAAGTGTGCAGATATGAAAAATTATTGTGAACTGAGTAAAGAATGAGTTAATACCTATACAAAATTTTTCATGGTTATTAACCATATATGTATCTATGCTTAAACCTTCACCCATTAATTTTTATAAAAACATGCAATCCATTACTTTGAATCCTCATGCTCTATACATAGAAAAATTTAGTATATTTTCCTAAAGTTAAACTTATCCATAGGGTATTCACAAATTTATTTTTATCCTAATACTATAAAATAACTAGAACTTATTTTGATACCAAATATAGATAGATGAGTTTCTAATAATATTTATTTCATGATTTTTACCATAAATTTCATTATAAAATAACTCAAAAATCAAGGGGTCTGATGTCTCTAGAAGATTATAAACCTATTAAAATAAATTAAAAATAAATTACATCATATATTTTTTAATCTCTATAAAATGATATTTAAATACATTGATCTTATTTTACAATATCACGACTCGTATCCCTGGGCCCGTGCCATGCCTATCCCAAGCTCGCCTTCCATAGGCCAGGGGATGGCGAATAACACCAGAAATGAATATCCCTAAAACCAAGAAGGCATTTCCTTTTAATATACCATCTCGCACAATCTAGGAACAAAATAAGATACAAGCACAAAGTAAACTATATAGTAAAAAAGGGTGAATACCGTATGTAAAGGGGCCAGAATACAAGCCCAACTAAAAACTACAAGTAAAACTAAAACAGCTCCTATGAACACCCATCAAGGATCCTACTAGAAGGGTAGGTACAGCTCTCGAATTGTCGTTTTGGTGGTACGTCTCGTCTATTGGTCCACCTTTGAGCAACCTCCAGTCTTGGCAACCTCAGCCTCAATCAATGTTGTCTGTTGTCTGCACAAGACATAGAAAGGTGCGGGCATAACCTGTGCATGGGTGAGTATAACAATACTCAGTAGGGACCCTGAGACCCCCGAAGGACTCTCAAAATCCACAAAGGATAAACCACAAAGCATGACCCAAATCTCAAAGTATGAAGCATTATTTATCAACACTACTCAGGTATATTCCCATACATATACCTAAGTTATCAATATATACTAATCACACAAGTGATGGAGGATTACCACAAAGGTAACACCGCAATGGTAGAAGTACCACACATGTAACACCCCGAAGATAGAAGTACCACATAGGTAACACCACATAGAAGAATATCACAAGGGTATCACCACACAGATGTGTACCAAAAAGGTAAAGACTCACCTCACACTAGGTTTAAATTAAGTATGGAAGTATAGATGATTAGCTGTATTGCTCGATCATCTTACATCGTCAAGAAGCTATACGGTTGACCAACACAGGATCAAAGATGAACCACATTATATCTGAAAATGACCAACACAGGATCTATAGATGACCCACACAAGATCATTATGCGATGACCCACACAAGATCGGTGATCACTAACCCACAAAGGATCTGAAGATGACCCACATAGGATCTGAAGACTCCTCAAGCACAGTCATCCACAGGGTTCCTACACAAATCATGCTTGATTCTAAGAGGATCCAGTCCTCAAGCCATCAGTCGATTCTTTAACTGCCAAAAATTCCCATGAAGAAGTGTCACAATGAACCGCCACGTCATAAGAGTCCCAACACAACAAATGGTGCATCAATCGGACACCCAGTTTGTATGTTATTAGCATTTCCATTACTAGGGCTTGGTTGGATTCGGGTTTGATCCAACCCCATTGTATTCCATCTTTATACAAAATTCATGTGGATTATACCAAAAGGACCATCTCGATCGAAGGTTTCTGGAGCCATAGACGGTTTGTCAAACAGATGTCTGGTTCTCAAGATTTGGCCAAAAGGTATATCTGAGTCCAGATAGGCCCTGGTCCGGTCCGACTTAGTTTGGGTCAACCCAGTCCATCCCAGGTCCGGACTGGATTGGATGGGTCACAGAGAGCATGGACCTCTAGGCTACGGGCTGGTCTGGCCCACAAAGGGGGTGCAGGCCACAGCTGGGGTGGCTAACCGTGGCGGGGTATGCAACATCTAACACCTGGGGGAGGGACCCCCCAGATTCCCAAACTGCCAAATGGCTGTTCAGTTTTGGGAATCTCGACAGTGCCATGTGGAAATGCATACTGAAGCACGGGACCTACAAGAGTGGTCCTTCTCAATGAGAAGTGGCCGGCTGGCGGTTCTGATAAGCTTCCCCCTTCCAGCGGTGCAACTGCGCTGTTGTCCTATAGCGGCCAGCTGGGTGCCGGTCGCCCTTCGGGTGCACTGCCGTGGCTAAGTAGCTGTGGCCTCCACCTCAGCCAGCGGTGCGGATGCACGCCACCCTGCCCCCATGCAGCCGGTCGGTGTGCTAGTTACTCCCCTTCTCCATCGCGGCTGACAGGTCATAGCCTCCTCCGCTACCTGCAGCACGGACGCATGCCACCTCGATTCCGTGTGGCCCGTCGGGAAGCCTGATGCTCCCCTTCTCCACCGCGACTGGCCAGAGTGTCGGCTGCCACTTTGTGCCCAGCCGGCATGGGTCTTCAGTGACATGGCACCAACGTCGTTCACCAGTGACATGGCACTGGTGGGCTTTCTGTTATCCAAGAGTTCACCCGTGAAAAACATGTCAACATAGAGGGACCGGAGGGATCAGGCCGTGTTTGTTTGGCCCGCTATTTCCACATTAGATTGATACCAGGTGGTTCAAGAGGATTTTAGTCAAACATAAAACCATGTAGAAAAATATAAACACTTCCTTACCTCATTCATTCATTGGAGGTGGAATTAGGAAGAAAATGAAGACGTCGACGTTCGTCGCTCCCGTAATACGCTCCCGATCTGAGATCGAGCGTCCTCCTCATCAGAGGATAGTTCTTCATTGGGGAAGGTTCTTCGTTGGAGGATGTTTCTCCAATGGCTCTCCCATGTTCTCTCCTTTTCCAATGATTTCCCAAATGAGAGGTGTGGAGCCATCTTAATTAAGTTAAGTTTATTAATCAATTAATGCAGGATCATTAATTGGGATAATTCTAAGAGTTACCTAACATTTAAAGAGAGGTTTAGGGTCAGGTGGTCCCCACCAAAAAAATTTAAATGGGTTTTTTCAATTAAAAAAAATAAAAGTTAAGAGATTTATTATTATTAATATTTTTAACTCCCCCCCCCGAAAAACCAAAAAACTAACTTCCACCCACGAACTATTGCGGAAAGGTGAAGGTATCCTTAGGATAATATTGGCGCTATGAGTTCAATGGTCTCCTCAGATTTTAATTTCGAGCAACAGTTCAAAAGTTACAAAATTCCACTCATGTGTGCACTGAATGTAACAAAAAAAAAGTTCAGAAATTCATTTCGGGCACACTAGGCCTTGGAATCACATGCCATTAATTTTTGTAGTCTCGTAATAATTCCATCTAATTAAGATACATTTACATATAAAACTAAGGTTCTTTACATTCTCCCCACCTCAAGGCTTTGCATCCCTAAAAGGCACAACACAAACTAGGGAAACAAGTGGGGGTACTGAGCATGGATATGAGCCTCCCACTCCCATGTGATCTCTTGGAGGTTCCTGTGATGCCGACGTATGCACACTAGAGGTATCGATCACCCACAAAGTAATCTCTTTTTTTGATCCTCAATCCCCACTAGAACATCCAAAAACATCACCATTCATTGATATCTAGCTCTCACTAATCAATGATATGCAAGGGATCATCTACGTATCTCCTGAGTTGGGATACATGGAAAACGTTGTGCACCCAATGCAACTGAGGGGGAAGAGAAAAGTGGATAGACACCTCTCTAACTCTGCTGAGGACCTAAAAGGGTCCAACGAACCTCAAAGATAACTTTCCTCCCTGGTCAAATCTTTGCAAACCTCATCAAAGTGAGACCCATAGAAAGACATGGTCACCATCCTTGAACTATAATGGTCTCCATCTCATTTCAGCATACGACTTCTGCCTACTATGTGCAATCTTCATTCTATCCTAGATGACCTATAGCTTCTTCGTGGTATCCCTTACCATCTCCGGTCCCATTAGTAATGACTCCTTAGGGTCAGTCCACAACTGAGGTGATCTACAAGGTCGGCCATACAATGCCTCAAATGGTGCCATATCGATAGTGGAGTGACAACTGTTGCTGTATGAGAACTCCACCAAGGGAAAGTGATCCTCCTAACTACAACCAAAATCAAGGATGCAAGAACACAACATGTCCTCGAGGGTCTGAATGGTCCGCTATGTCTGACCATTCGTATGAGGATGGAAGACAGTGCTCAACCAAAGATGTGTCGCAAATTCATCCTGCAACCCCTTCCATAACCATGATGTAAAATGTGCATCATGATCAGAGACAATCATAGATAAAACCCCATGAAGCCACACAATCTCCTACACAGAGAGGCATACCAAGCCCTTTACTGGTCCCTGCTCTATGATAGGTAGGAAGTGGGCCAACATGGTGAGTTGGTCAACGATCACCTAGATGGAATCATTTCCCTTGAATGTGCATGGTAGTCCCGTCCCAAAGTCAATGGATATTCCATCCCACTTATACTCTAGTACCTCTAGTGGCTGAACTAAAAATGCTAGAACCTAATGCTCTGCCTACGTTTGCGGACAAGTTTGGAACCGTGAAGCAAACTCCCCCACTTGTTTTTTCATTCCCAACCACCAGTGATGACACCGAAGGTCTTTGTACATTTTCCTCACACCTGTATTTACTGTTAGATGGGACGTATGTCACTCCCTCAAAAAATCCTCCTGTAGCGCCACCTGTACCATAGTACGCCCTCTAAAAAGGATTATGTGCTCCCCACCATCAGAAAATCCATAAGGTTCCTATCTTGTAGATATCTAAGCATGTCGAGCCTCACAGTCAGTGTACCCAACCCGTGACTCCCTGACTTGCTGAAGGAGTGAGGAAGTGACTTCCAAACATTGAAGGTAAGATGCTTCATCTCTATCCATGTTGGATATCCGCAAAGCGGATAGCTGCTCTGTTTCCTTACTCAACAAATGTAAACCAGATCTCCTGATTAGTGCATCTATTACCACATTCCCCATCCCATGATTATATACTATCTCAAAGTCATAGTCCTAGAGGAACTCAAAACAACATCACTATCTCAGGTTCAGGTCCTTCTGAGAGAAGATATACCTGAGACTCTTGTGATTAGAGTAGACCTTAAAAATTTTTCCCATCAAGTAATGCCGCCACATATTCAATGCGAAGACCACTGCTGCTAACTCTAGGTCATGGGTTGCATAGTTATTCTCATGTTGTCTCAACTATCGAGAACCATACACAATCATTTCTCACTCCTTAATCTAGACACATCTGATCCCTATCCCTGATGCGTCGCAAGAGTCTACGTGCCCAACGCCCTCCTATGGTAGCCTAAAGATGGGGGAACTTGTCAGTCTCTGTATCAGCTTCTGAAAACTCTACTGTCATCCCTCCGACCACAAGAAGGGTTTCCCATTCCTTTTCAATGCTGATAAGGGTACCTCAACTATAGAAAAGTCAGGCACAAACCTCTGGTAGTAACCAGACAATCCCAGGAAGCTTCGCACCTTTGTAACACTCCTGGGTTGATCCCATCAAAGAAGATACTCAATCTTCCCTATATCCACCTTAACACCGGCCTTCAAGATGATGTGTCCTAGGAAGTTAACCTGTAGGATCCAGAACCGACACTTCAAGAGATTACAATAAAGCTGGTTCTCTTAGACTGTGTCCAAAACTATCTGCAGATGGTAGGCATGCTCCTACTCTATAGTTGAGTATATTAGAATTTTTTCGATGAAGACTACCAAAAAATGATCGAGGAATTGTTCAAATATTTTTTTCATGAGTCCCATGAACACTTATATGCCATTTGTAATGCTGAATGGCATAACCAAGAACTCATAGTGGCCATACCCACATCTGAAGGCTGTCTTCTACACACCCTAATCTCGTACCCTGAGATGCTGATAGCCTAATTTGAGGTCGATCTTCGAAAACCACCGTGCTCCCTTCAGCTGTTCAAAAATATTATAACTCCTTGGTAATGGATACTTGTTCTCCATGGTCTCCTGGTTCAGGCAATGATAGTCCACACAGAGTCTCAAAATACAATCTTCCTTCTTGGCGGACAAAATCGGGGCTACCAAAGGAGATACACTATGCTTAATAAACCCCTTGCTCTGCAAGTGCTCTTGATGTACTCACAGCTCTCAAATCTCTACGGGAGCCAAATGATATGCTGGTGTAGTTATCAGTGTCATCATGGGGAAAATGTATATGTAAATTTCCTCCTCTCTTTGAGGAGGTAGTCCCAGAACATTATCTAGGAAATCATCAGCATAGTGTTCCACCACTACAGGAAAGTTCAGACTCTCTACATCAACCGCTCTAAGGGTAATGCTTGGAAAATGATGTGTGATTGGATGAACCCTACTCCGGGCGAGTCCATCATGTGCTTCAAAGGTTCCCTTCTCATCGGGGATGGATAAACTAGTCCCATCTTCACGGACACACCGCACATTGTGCCTAATACAGTCGATCTGAGCTTGGACTATAGATAACCAATCCATACCCAAGATTATGTGATAAGGCCTCAACACCACTACTAATAGATGCCAGCTGAATATCTCGCCTCCTAGAGTATGCTCACATTGCCATCACCAGTGTGTAATCATCAAATCCTCTCCTGTAGGTTTCTCGAGCTGTAAGTATCGAGCCAAAAACTCCAGTAGAATCTCCGAGATCCGAACGAGGGTTGTGGCAATTAAAGAGTTACTGACACCTGTGTCTATTAGTACTGTAGCTAAGGTGGAGTAGATATAGATCGTACATCAAGTCATCTCTGAAGTGATGCGATCATAGGCCTCAGATACCTGAAGATGATATCATCCTTGTACACCTGATTCCTATGGTCGGGGTGGACCAACTCGAGGTGGTGGCGGTAGAACCTCAAATCGCTACCCACCGCCTGCTGCACGACGAGTTCCTCTTCCATGTTTTACTAATGCATGCAGACCTCATCGATCGAATCATTGCCTATGCCCAAGCGGTCCTTTGACTGGATTCTGTTCATTCGTACAGCGGGTCGGGCATTTGTGAGCCATGTGACCATACCTGCCGCATGAGTAACACGACCTCCTCCTCACTTGTCCTGCTCTTTCATGAGAGCCCTACACGAACAAACCTATATCCCGTAGTCTTCCACCTATAGGTCTAGTCCTCTTGGCCCTATGAATCATTTGTCTGCGACCATCTTTACACGACTCTGCTACGTGACATCTTGTGGTGGGACTCACTGCTGCCAACTGCTTAGCAAGGAAGCTCTCCAATAAGAGGTCTCACTCTAACACCCCTGCCTACGTCGGGATACTGAGAGAAATCATAGAATCTAAAATCTCCCGCATAAGCCCTTGATCAAAGGTCCTGGCCCTAAAGTAAGGGTCCAACATGATGTTAGTAGAGTAGCGCGAGAGGTCATTGAACCTCACTGAATACTGAGCCATGGTCATGCTACCCAACTACAAGTGGAGAAGCTCCTTTATATGCATAGAGCGTAAGGTCCCTGGGAAAAACACTACCTTGAAAAGGCTCTCGAAGTCCACCCAGATGAGAGTGACCTCATCGTGAACCTGGAGTATCAAGCTCCACAATCTGCTCACTGCTGCCTGAAGAAGATTGGCGGCAAGGATCACCATGAGTTCAGTTGGTGTCCCGACATGTTGAAAAACTCTAACTATGGCCTCCAGCCAGTCCTCAACCGCCTGTGGATCCATCTTGCCCCGGAACCTCGGTGGCCTTTGGTGCTGAAACCTGTGAGACTCGCTCAAGCAGTGTGTACCCTCTACTATTGGGGATGGTGGCATCGACTTCCCAAAGGGTAGTGGTGCTTCCGATACACCACCCGATGGTACAACTGTAGAATGGGGTCCTTACACCAAAGCATCGTCGCTTGGTGGGATATCATCGCGTACTCTACCTGGAACCCTGGATGGCTGTCTACGTGGAGGAATCCTGAAAATAATTAGGTGCTCCACAATAAAGAGGTTATTCTTGGTGAGAAGACTCCAGGAGATCTCAATGAAAATTTTCATAAACACCCTCGCAATCTGTTTTTTCATGTACTGAGTTAGAAATTAGAAGTTATGGTCCTGGTGTATGGATACATTAGCTACCGCACCAACATTACATTCCCCAAACTGAATACCACAGTCATCACACTTAACACTATTGCTAAATCGAAAGATCAGAGTACAATTT
The DNA here is from genome assembly GCA_963277665.1 of Viscum album. Taxonomy (NCBI): domain Eukaryota; kingdom Viridiplantae; phylum Streptophyta; class Magnoliopsida; order Santalales; family Viscaceae; genus Viscum; species Viscum album. Next base: position 1,845,859,765 of record OY728120.1, read on the forward strand.
CTCTAGTAGAACCAATTCCTCTAATACCAATTTGTCACGACCCGTCCCCCGGGGCCCTTTCCGTGACTACCCCAAGCCCACCATCCATAGGGATGGGGCTGGAGACTAGCACTTGAAAGGAATACACAAAAAATGAGGATGGAATTTCCTTTTAATATATAATCTCACACAATTGAGTCACATAACAAGATAAAATCACAAAGTGAACTATATAGTGAAAAGGGTGAGTACTGTAAGTTAAGGTGTTGGAATACAAACCAACTGGAATGTAGAAATAAAACTGAAATATCTCCTTTGAACACCCACCAAGGATCACACCCGAAGGGTAGGTACAACTCTCGAACGATCATCTCTGTGGTATGAATCGTCTATTGGTCCACCTCAAAGAAGCCTCTAGTCCCGAAACCTTCAACCTCGATCAATGTGGTCCATCATAAACACAAGAAACAACAAGGTGAATGTGTAGATTGTGCAGGGGTGAGTATAAAAATACTCAGTAGGGACCCCGAGTCCCCCAAAGGTCTCTCAGAATCCACAAAGGATAAACCAGAAAGCAAGACCCCAATCTCAACGCATGAAGTAATAGTCATCAACACTACTTAGGTATATACCAATACATATACCTATGTAATCAATATATACTCATCTCGCACATGATCGAAGATTACCACAAAGGTAGAACCACACAATTAGAATTACCACCCAGGTAACACCATGAAGATAGAATTACCACACATGTAACACCACATAGAAAAATATCACGAGAGTATCGCTAGACAAAAGTGTCCCAAAAAGGTAATGACTCAGCTCACACGAGTTATAACTTAAGTACGAAGGTATAGATGTTTAGATGTGTTGCTAGATCATTTTACTTTGTCGAGAAGCTCTGCTGTTGACCCACACAGGATTGAAGATGACCCACACAGGATCGAAAAATGACCCACAATGTATCTAAATACTCCTCAAGTACAGTCATCCATAGGGTTCCCGCACTAAGCACGCTTGATTCCGGGAGGATCCAGTCTTCAATCCATCGGTTGATACTTCAACTTCAATGAAGTCCCATGAAGAAGAATATAAAAGGAACACCAGGTCATAAAGGTCCCAATGCAACAAATGGTGCGTCAATCAGACACCGAGTCTTTATGTTATTAGTGTTTCCGTTCTAAGGGCCCGGTTGGATTCACGTTCGATCAAACCTGGTCATACACCATCATTATCCAAAATTCATGTGGAGTATACCGAAAGGACCATCTCGATCCAATGATTACAGCACCACGGATGGATCATCAAACGGACCCACAGTTCTCAAGATATGTCCTAAAAGGTGTATCTCAGTCCAGATAGGCCCAGGTATAGTCTGACCCGCCCCGGTTCGGGTTGACCCGACCTGACCTGGGTCTGGACGGATGGGCTAGGTCATGGAGGGACCATCCCACTAGGCCATTGTCCAGTCCGACCCACAAAGTAGAAGTCCCAGCCTGCGCAGCGGGGCCTGCTGGGTGGGACCGGCTGGGCACGGCCTGCTGGGTGGCACGCTCTGCGGCCCGCCGCTGGGGTGGCCCGCCATGACGGGGTCCGCCCTAGCTGAATCCCGGGAAGGCACCCCCAGATTATTGAATGGATACATGGATATTAGGTTTTCGCCATCCTAGCGGAACCACGTGGTGCCACCTTCCGGCACACGGGACCGCCAGAGCGGTCCCGCTCAGTGTGATGCTGTCGGCCGACAGTTTTGTCTAGCTTCCCACTTCTAGAGGCATGCTAGGACCACAGTCCTCCCGCGTTCGGCCGGGTGTCATCTGCCCTTTGGGTTCACCACCACGGCTATGTAGTCATGAACTGCTTCTTAGATGGAGGTGCAGACGTGCACCGCCCGACCTCCACATGGTTGGTCGGCATGCTGGTCGCTCCCCTTCTCCGTTGTAGTCGACGAGCCGCGGCCTCCTCCGCTACCGGCAGTGCGGACACACACTACCCTGATTCTAAGTGGATGGACGGCATGCCAGTAGCTCTTCTTCTCTGCCGCGACCAACTGGCCCCGGCCTCCTCTGGCGGTGTGGTTGCGTCGCCACCCCCATCGTGGCAGACCAGAGTGCTGGCCACTGCCTTGTGCCCTACCGGTGTCATTCACTGGTAATGTGTCATCGTCAGTCTTTTGCTTATCCTGAAGTTAACCCATGAAGAACACATCAACATAGAGGGAGCGAAGGGATCAGGTCGTGTTTGTTTCGCCCAAAGCATCTGCGTTAGATCGATTGCAGGTGGTTCAAGAGGATTTGAATCAACGTAAAACCACGAAGGACAATATAAACACTTCACTACCTCGTTCATTCGTTGGAGATGTCATGGGGATGAAAATGAAGACGTCGACATTCTTCACTCCCGCAACACGCTCCCGATTCGAGTTCGAGCATCATCCTCGTCGGAGGTTCATTCTTCATTGGAGAAGGTTCTTCGTTGGATGATGTTTCTCCAACGACTGTCCTAAGTTCTCTCCTTTGCCAATGATTTCACCCACAATATGTGAGGATGCAAATTAATTAAGTTAAGTGTATGAATCAATTAATGTTTTCTCATTAATTGGGAGATTTCCAGGAGTTACTTCACATTAAAAGAGAATTTAGGGTCGAGTTGTTCCCACCACCAATTTTCAAATGTGAGGTTTTAGTTAAATAAAAATAAAAGTTAATTTATTTATTTTTATTATTTTTTTAAACTCTCCCATGAAAAACCATAAAGCTAACTTCCACCCGTGACCTACTGATGTCGAGGTGAAGGTCACATTAAGTGAATGTCAACACTGTGAGTTCAATAGTGTCCTCAGATTACAATTTCAAGCACTGGTTCAAAAGTTATAAAACTTCACTCACACGTTCACTAAACGTAATGAAAAAAGTTCAGAAATTCATTCAGCTCGCACCGAGCATCAGAATCCTATGCCACTAATTTTTTCGGTCTCGTAATAATTCCATATAATTTAAAAAAAATTACATGGAAAATTATTGGTCATTACATACAATATAGGGTATCCTAGGGTATACCTAATGACGAGGGTGTGTTATAAATATCTATAAGGGAGAAAACATGTTAGCAAAATATAATAGCTGGGGCAATGAGAACAACATGATTTTATAAAGTGATGGATCATGTATCATAAAATAGAATAAAAGTATAAATAGAAAGGATCTTCTTTGACCTTATTAGAAGGACATGTTATAGTAATATATTGAACAAGATCAGTTCTATCTAGTACCATTTAAAATATCAATTCAACAACAACCATTCCATTATATCCTTTCTTTTTAGTCCTTATTTCCAATTAATTCTTATTATGATCTTTTTATTGAAAGGATTTTGAATAAGTGATGGAAATAGATGCATTCATATTTGACATCCCTTTTTAGTCACAATATTAGTAGCTTTACTAGGCATGAAGTGGCCAGTTCTATGGATTGGGGATTCAAAATTCTCTATGTTACCTTCATCATATAGAGATACCCTCATTTTGGAATCTTCTAATAATAGAGACACTGGAGATGGGGTATAAATATTTTGAGAGTGGAGAGATTTAACTGCCACCTTCATATAAAAAATTCCAACAATTGAGATAAAATAACTATCCAATCGTGTCATCTCAACATCTTGTGAGGGAGGATAAAAGATATTCTTAGTTGGAGAACACCCCTCATTCTCAATCACAAATTCATTTTACCTATTCTAATATCAATAAGAGTATGGTTTAAGAACTATATTTGAAATGAGACAATGTATAATGTCTTATCTGTCCCATTCCACCTTAATCAGGCCGCATCATCAGGCCTCTATAATTATAGAACGTGTATAACTTTTCCCTCTAAAACATAAATGATTGGTGGATAAAGAATATAAAATTCAATAAAACTTTCATCTTTATCTCATAGTGAAATTAAATTCTGATACTATCAACCCTAGTAGTTAAAACAACTTCTTCGACGTGGCTGTTAGACATGTACACATACCTAAGAACCATGTTATAATATGCTAATCCTAGATTATCAGTTTTCTTGTCAATCCTAATGGGGTAACCAATGGAGGTAAAAATCTCCCATAGACATTTTGGGTTCCCATAAACCAATTAATCTTTCATATGGGAATTCAATGTTGTGTGTGTGTATTCATGACCTTATAAGGATAAAAGTTAAGATCCCACACCTGTATTATTAGGATCTCAAGCATAAAAAATACATTCCAAAGGCTCCATGCCCTAATTTTTCATTTATTGGAGGAGAAGACAATTTGATAGTAGCAGCTTCCCAAGGAATCTATCTTCTATTAATCAAATCCCCATACATATATATTCCTTTATAGAGACCATTAATTCTGTAATGATTTCCAACATTGGAATTAAAACCCTAGGGATAATGGATTATTTATAGGGAATATCCCTTTCACTAATTTCTTCATGAATCATTGAATCAAAGGTATTAGGGAATCTCTAAGTGACACTTTTAGGAGATGGAATATCATAGTCATAAAATGAAATATTAACATCGACAATATCTAAATAATTATTCCTCAAATAAGATTTCTTAGATGTGGGATGGTCTTTTATGATTATATTTCTAGTCATGTAGTACAAAAACGTTCCTTGTGACTAATGATATCGTCTTGGTTGAATTTCCCCTTAAAACAACATTTATTTCACCATCAAATATACAAATTCCCAACGAATAGGGATACCTAGTATCCATATGATAGTCAAATCAACTCATCCATTTAAATATATAACCTCACATTCTTTTATAAAAATATTTTATTATATCACATAAAATTTAAATAACATTTAAATATATTCTATTTTATTTAACTAGTTAAACTCAATTATTTTATTTTTATAAGAGACTACAATTAATAATATCTAAAACCATAAGACTAATTATTAATTTTCATTTATAATCCTATTACATTCTTCCTAATGTTATTTATATATATAGATATCCTATAATATATTAATGATATTATATGTGTCAATATCTGAACATGAAAATACACAAAATTTTGTTATTTTTTATTCGTATTCCATGTGAAATATTTATTCAATTACAAAACATATGGATATAATTAAAGGAAAATTTATTTTAAAATATTTGCTGTAAAATTCTCAACACCCATTCCCTACCACATAAAAAAACTTCATCCTAAAATTCATATTAATCAAAAGATGAAATATGATTTTTCTATTTTCATGTTCCATTGATTCAACACAATAATTATGATTTCCAAATAGAACATTGACATGGAGAGTAAAATTTTTTCAAAGTAAATATCTATAATCAAAGATCATTTTCAATAATAAATTTTAAGATATATCATTCTCTTATTCAAAAACCTCTAGGTTCATTATAGGTGGACAATATAGTACATAATGTCTAAAAAATTCAACATGTAAAATATTTTGTTAAATAGCATAAAAAATTAATTTTAAAATAATTCTCAACTCGATATATACAATAAAATGTATTATTGATCTTAAAGATAATTACAATATACCATTTAAATATTATTATCTAAATACAACCATTGAAACATATCAGTTAAATTGGTTGTAAGAATAGAAATAACCACATTATGAAAAATATCTATAAAGATTTTATATAATTCAGATATAATAATTAATTTATAATAAATATTTGCTATTGTTTTAATAAACTCATTTTCTCAATCAAAAATATTTTTTCTTTAATATGGGATTTATTAAAATTTTATCATAAAAGTCATAAATAATATATAAAATATTATAATAATTATATGAGTAAATTAGTATATTTTTTGAAATATCCATTCCAATATTATCATAGAGTGTAAAATTTTGGATTTTTATTAAAAAATTTATTTTTTAAAGAATAGTGAAAAAATGATGTTTTTTGTAAAAATGTCATATTGTTTCTTTAAATTATGTAATTTAGAAGATACATTCTATATATATTTAGTTTTAAAATAATATAATATCCATTATATCATGAATTATCTTAATAATTCCAAAGGAATAAATATAATTCTTTTATTTTGGTATAAGTTCATTTCTCTTCATGAAAAAGATTTTCTCTAAAAAGTATTATTACATGTGTTTATCACATTTTTATTAAAATATATTTGTACGACTTAATTAAATCGAATTGTGTAAAATTTATTCTATATTAGGATGAAGAAATTGTAAATTTTTTTATATAGGTTAATATTATTTTTGGTCATAATGAATTGTGACCATAAAAAATAATTATCATAGTAGTAAAGTGTAAATTCATAAAACTAGAGTTAAAAAAGGTAAGAGGATTTTAAATTAGCATAAAAATGAATTTAAATATATTGGAAATGTTTAGTTTGACCATGCCCATAAAATATTTTATAATATGGAATTTTAGTTCAAATGTTCCTTTAAAAAGACTAGTATATTATTTTATGTACATATTAATTCCAAAATGTAACTTTCTTGATTTTAATATCTCTAGTATGATTTAAGAATGATAAAAATAATCAATAAATTATTATAAATGATTATTATTAAAAAAAATAAATTTCATATAATCATAATTTAATTTTTATTTTTAGTGATGAAATAATTACTTTAAATGCTAATGCTACATTGTTATAATGATTTTTCAAGAAGCCAAAAAAATAAAGAAAATGATTTTAAAGAGTTATAAAGTATTATTTTTGGTTGAGTTATTATGTTAAATTTACTTTCTATAAACCTATAATTTATTACTGATGTGACAAAATTTTATATTTTATAAAAATTACAATATTTTAAATTTTTATAGTCAATTATGTGAATGGACTAGAAAATAAAATTTGTTTCAGTTTTTCTTAAAATATATTTTTTATAAATTATTAAGAATACAAAAAAATTGAAAATTTTATATATAAATTGGATATGGTTGAGAATATAATCCAATTAAAACTTATTGTTCACTTGAACATTCATGGTATCATTCTTCACCCTTATAGAGTAAAAAAATGGTTATAAATGTAATCATTAATAGTGTTAACATGAGGTTAAAACTAAGTGATAAGGGTATAAAAATTAGTTAAAATTATTTAAATTTTATTTAATGATAGTATTAATACTTATATTCACCTTATCTTTACATTATTTTAATGTTGTTTTACTATTACATGAAAATTAATTTATATTAATTTAATGTTTTTTGTAATTTCAACGGTTCCCCTATCTTACCGTATAAATGTACACTATCCCTCTACTATTACTCACAACTTAAGATCCATTTAACTCAAAAAATATCATAACAAATCAATTCCCAAATTTTTTCACACTATATAGAAGTACACATCTAACAATAATACCATTATAGAAGGATTTTAATGTATGAAAATAGTGTTTTTCAGAAGAAGAGATATGAATCTTAACTTAGAAATTTAATTTAATTTATTCATAAAACTATTTGAAATTATCTGTAAAAATTATTATATAATTGCATAAATTTATCCATTATAATGATATTATATTATGATTTTGGAACAACCCATTTTCATCTTATTTTCCGTCATGTGAGAAATGAAAATATCATTTATCGTACATATCAACTACCATATCGACAAAATGATGTTCTTAATTTTCCCTTAAAATACATAGAATATTGATTATTATTTTGTATTTGAAGAATATATATATTCATGAAATATTTATTATTCTAGGAATATAATATATTACACACCTTCTTAACAATCAACTTGTTTAAAAATGAAAATTTTGATCGTGGGTATGTGTGGACTTCCACGTGAAAAAAGAGATGTGATTGATTTTACATTTCTTCCATTAATGGATGATTATAAAATTTAATTAAAATTAAAAAAAGAAAATTATGTCATGAGTAATATTATTGATATGATATAACCATTATCCCTTTTATGATGGTGAACCATTCAAATATTTTTTGGAATTTTGAAATGAACATCCTCAAAACACCACATATGAACTTAACTAATTTAATAAATATACATGACATGATAATAAATGATGTAACATGGATTATAATGAGGTAATATACCGATAAAATTTTACTATTCACATAGATAATAATAATTTTTTATCATATAGGATACAAATTATGTACGTGGTGAGTCAAACTCGATGTGTGTGGTCTTCTAAACTAATTTTTATTCATTAGACAAAATAACTTCATGATTGCCTATATTTATCCAAATATATGTCTATAATGGAAAATAATTATTTTATTTTTTATTCCAACTTGTTTTTCCTAGATTTACATTTGATTATAAATAATCAATTATTTGAATAATTATATCATTTTTGTTATGATCATAAAAAGTGTTTCTCATATCTCTTTTATTCCCCTGAGACATATCCCATATTCACCACGTGTTAATTTGTAGTGTTTTTATACCACCCCAATGATATTTTATATCACTGATTTCTTTGTATTCATGGAATTTAAAATTTTTAATGATTTAATTTCTTTCAAGGGGATAATGATTAGAATGTTACCAGAGTTATATGGGTGTAATTTAGTTTCTCATTTTGTTCATAATTTTTTTTGTTTTAAATTTATATTATAGTCATTCTTAAGCTTCTTATATTCTAAAATCCATATCTTTTCATCATAAATAGATCTCTATGGACTCAATTTTTTTCAATTTTTTTTATCTATTTAAAAAATAATATGATTTAGTAAATATATTTCATGAAAAACTAACCTCATTTCCCATTTAGTTGAAAAATGTTTTCTTTCATGTCCATGTTTTTTAATAATTATTCAACAATGATGTTATTTAAATTATATTTATTTATTAAGTTAATTTTAATTTTTAATTTTTTTATTTAAAAATTATTAAATAGGAATCGTTTTCACATTATATATATGAAACCTTGGGAACATGTTTATAAAATTTCAAAAATTGTTTTTATAAAATACACAACTTGACCACAACTTCCTAAAATAATGAATAATATTTTATTTAATGAATTATTTAAAATATTCAATTTTACTTTTAAAATAAATTTATTCTCTAAAATTATAGAAAATTTTCAATTTCAATTAAATAATTCTAAAATAATTTTTTTTATTTTTATCAATAAATGTTTCAGTGATTTTAAAGCATTTTCATCTATGTTTGAATCTATTCATGAATCATCTTCTTTACTGTGGATATATTATAATGATTTCATCCACCATTTTACGATGGGTATCTTATTATTATGATTTTCTATTTTTGACTGAGGAAAAATATTGAAATTATATATGCATGTTTTTATATACATATATTTAAATAGATATTTTATTATACTAATTACTCACCAATTTTCATGTGATAATTAAATTAAACTTTGAATGTTGTGTGTAGACCCCATTATAGCCACTCAATGCTTTTGTAGGCCTCATGATAGGACCTACATATAGTATTTTGTGTATTCTTTCCCAATTATTTATGATTTATTGAAAGGAGTCCTTGAAGGCATGTTTATAATTTATTATAACAAGGCCTTGATAATATGATTTTGATGTCTAGAATTTCATGCTCCATCATTAAGAAATTAGTGATTGTTATAAATTCCATTATGTATGTTCAAATGTTATCCATGGATATATTAACCTTATATTATGTTATTTATGTCTAATATTTTATTATTTTTTATCTTTTAAATATTATTAATGATATATTTATTCTATGTTATAATTTATTTTTGGATTTCCATTACTGAGAATCTAATATAACACTTTATTTTTTTCCATTCATTTGGATATCATGATCTAGTTAATGAATGATTTTTAAGCATATATTACAAGAAATAATAACATTGTCATTAGAATTTCAATGTTGTATTTAATGTTTTCAAAAGTAATTTTATAATCATATATATATCTAGTCTCCCAAGACTTCTAATATATTTTCTACTTTGGGTTGAGATCCCTTATCTCATACTAACATAATAAAATAGTTACCTGATTTAGGTTACTGGAGTTAGGGTGTTATTGTTGATATAAAAGGGTGTTTTATGGGATAGTTGGGAACTAGATTCAAGAAATAATATATTATAAAACATAACCCGGTGATATATTATTAGGATAAATCTAACTATAGTTTAATATCCGGAATCATGGGAAAAGTAGTTACTGTGTGATTTTTCTATCAAATATATAACTATTTGTACACTGAAAATTGGACGTGGGTGCAGAATAGATGAACCTAGGGGTAAAATTTCAAAAGGGGAAAATTAGGTATTAACTCAATCATACAAATATCATGGTGAGTTTTACTAGGAATGCACACCAAGATACACACTCTCAAGGGAAATTCTTGGGTTAATTACCATTTTCATTATAAAGAATTATGATAATTGAGAGTATATAAATTATTATAACCTTTGATATTATATAGTGAAAAAAGATATGAAAATGTGTCATAAGTTGATAAATGTATGGGTGACCATATGGTTAAATCCATAGATACCCATTTTTATGTTTAATATGATGAAAGTTTGTGTTCATTACTTAAACTTTTGGATAAATTTATGGGAATGAAATTCTTTGTTAATTAATGCGTTTAAGTGAAATGGTAATCATGGAAGGATAATATTTTTTTGATATAAGATTAATATTGTTGATAACCTTTAGCATTTATATTATCATTAATGTTAATATATTTAATTTGGATAAAAACATTATTACATTTTCAGAAAATAAATATTATATTATAGATAACCATGGTATTCATAAGTGATTTAGTGACTATGTTATTAATTTTTTTGAATAAGTTCACTATATATTTTTTGAAAACATTTAATGCCTAATAAAAATAGGGTATTATTTCCTTTTATCGGATTTTATTATAAAAATAAATATGGAGTTAACATGGGGATTAAAACATGTTGTAATACATTTTTATAGTGATTCATGGTATTTTTGGGAAATATTAGTATATTTGATAGAATATATTTTTATGATATAAAAAGTATTGAATGCGAATAATTTTGTTTGGATTAATATTTTAATTAGATAAATGAATAATAAATGGTCAAATATTTGTAATTTTTGGGATTCAATGTGGTTTATCATATTTTGAATATTATTTTTGTTATTTATTTATAGAGTTATTTAAGTTAAAAATTGGGAGTTATTATTGATTAATTGGAGATTAATGTTATATTTATACATACAAATTGTTATTTATATTTGATATTATATTATTTTTCGATAAACATTATAGATTATCTAATGATAGGTGGAGTAACTTATTATCCATTAATGAATATTATAATTCACGGAATGTTAATTTATGGGTTTTATTAATGAAAAATTCATCTTGAATATCTAATTCTTGGTGTATGGTATAAGACTGATGTTGAAATTAATCGATTTAAATTCAAGGATTGAAATTATGATTATACAATGAAAATAAATCAGGTAATTGTATTTTCAAATGTTCTACATATAAATTTTAAAATAATAAGAAAAGTATATTGAAAAAAAATCATTTTACCTTTATTTATGATTAATTGATGGTCTTCTTTATCCTTAATGAATTATAGCTTTGGGTTCATTAAATTTTTCATGAACATATTCTCTATTAAAATATATTATTCTTTGTAAACTATCCTTCTCCAATATATACATATTTTAATTTAATTATAACGTTTATTTCATTAAGGAACCAAATATATGTTAGTTAAAATATCCTTTATGATTCCCACATTTCCTTTTCAAATGAATTTATATTATCCCTCTGCACGACTAGAGTTTTCAATAAAGGTAATTTCAAGGATTTTACCCTTGATGATAGATATAAAAATTGTGACGTTGAAATTTATATAAGGGTGTATATTTTATCACCATAAAATTTTATCTTAATAATTAAATATTATCAATATATTTCTTAACATGAAACACTGAGAATTAATAGAACTAAGATTTATTATAAAAATATTATTATTTAAATGGGATCATTATAACATAATCCCTAACTTTTCAGTATGAATAAAAATAAACACATTATTAAAAATATGAATAATGTTTTTATATAATGAAAATATGTTAATTTAATCATAATAAATATGTACTAAATTTTTGGTAATTTAATTTTATATTTCAAAAATATTTTTTTCATCAAAAATGGGTTTTATAAAAAACAATTCTGTGAAAATTAATTAAATTTACTACACTAATAGAAATATTATTTTTCAAAAAGAATATTATTTCAAAAATAATAATTTCAATATTATATTATGGTTTTTTTGATACCCTCACAGAAAAATAATTATTTTTCACCAAATACTGAAAAATATATATCTTTGTGAAACTTTCAATTACAATATTTAAATAAAATATTTTAAAATTCCAATTATTTTCAATATATGTATTTAAATTAATAAAATATATATTTTAGCGAAAATAATATAATTTATTCAATAGTAATAAACATTATATTTTATTTCAGTAGAAGTTAATTTTTATTCTAAGAAAACACATTTTCCAGAAAAATATTTTTCATTTCTTCTTAAAAATTTATATTAAGTTTTTTCCACTAATACATATTTATTATTGAAATAATAATCCATATTTATAATTTTTATTTATAAATTTAATTTAAAAGGAAAAATTTATTTATGATTATAATGAATAGTTCCTTAAATATTGTTAAAATATATTAAATGTTTTTAAAATCACTCTAAAAATTTATTTAATCCATTGAATGTGTGCAGTTTGATCACCCCATAAAATAATTGAGAATATTTCATTTTGTTTTCATTTCTACTATATAATAGAATTTATATTATATTCTGTGAAGATTAATTCCAAAATGTAACTTTCTTGATTTTAATATCTCTAATATGTTTTCACAAGGATTAATAAAACTAAAGGATAGTTCAAAATGGTTATTTTACATATAATTTTTTATGGTGATTTTTTTTATATATTATTGGAGGGTGTAATTTACTTAAATTCTTATGCACTGCTAACGTAGTTCTTTAGTAAGGAGTGTAAAATTTAATTACATGATTTAAGAAAGATAAAATGTATTATTTTTTTGGGGTTTTATAGTGTTCTATTTTTTTTTTAAAATATAATGAATTATTTATGTGTTAAATGTTTAAATTAAAACTACATTACATTAATGATAATGTTTAATTTCAATTATAGTAATAGTATAGAAAATGAAATTAATTAAATTTTATGTTGAATAATATTTTATTAAAGGATTTTAATTTTATCAATATATTATATTTTACAAATTGAATATGATATAGTAAATAATAGAAATATTTATCCACATATAGGTTAATTTTCCTTTTATTGTTACATTGTTAAAAACTAAATTGTTAAAAAAGTTTTATTGTGGAAATCCTTAAAAGAGTCAATAAAAGGTTAAAACTATGAGATGAGTGTTATAACATCATTTAAACATATACAAATTTTAATGGATGTGAGTATTGTAAATTATATTCACCCAATACATGAAATAAATTTTATTCCAATTTAACATTATGGTTAAATTATGATAATTTATTAATTTTTTTAATTCTAGGGGTGTACCTATCCACTTTTATATTAAGAAACCTCACATATTTTATCAATCAGAATTTATGAAAATGGTAAATAGTTCATGATCTACCCAAATCACTTCCCGAAATTTCTTCCCATATCCTAGAGTTTCTTCCCTCATAAAACAACCGATCTATAAGTCTTAAGGTGTTATAAAAAAAGGTGGTCTTCCTAATAAGTGTTATAAATCTTGACAAATCATTGTGATTTTATTTATTGTTATAAATCATTAAAAAATTAATAATTCACGTTTATTTAATATCATTAGTATCTAAAATATTTTAAAATATTATTAATATTGTGTTGAAAACCATTTTCATCTCCTTTTTCTTCCTATGGGGAATGAAAACATTGTTCATTTAGAATTGTTTACAACCATATCAATGAAGTTATACGATTAATTTTTCACCACTAACTCACATGAATGGATATTATTATAAATTTCATGATTATATATTAATGATTTAATTATTATTTATGAAGTATAATATATTAAGTAAATTATTACCTATCCACCCATTAGAAATGACAGCTTTTCTCATGTGCAAGTGTTTACCACCATCTCCACAATGTAATTTATTTTTTATGTTCTCCTTTAAAAAATGACATTAAAATTGTACAAATGTATAAAATTAATAATTACTTTATTATTAATAGTTTTTATATTATGGAATAAATACCCATTTAACCATAATAAACCTCGTAAAGTTTTTTAAAGATTTTGAAAAGAATGTCCCCAAACATCCAATACGAAATTAATTGATTTAATAAAACTAAATTTTAAGGTAATACATGATATAAAAAGGATAATAATATGATATTTTATAGGTTAATTGATCTTATGGTAGTATAAAATTAATTTCTGTTTAATATAATGGTGGTAAACTACAAACGTTGTGAGTTTGAGTTGATGTATGGGATTTCTTAACACAATTTAGTTATATAAGGTTATAAAACATAATCATTTTATCATTATGTTGAAAATTTGTATTTAATGAAATATTATTATTTTATTACTCATTTACACTGCTTTTATGTGGATTTAAATTAGTTATAAAAAATTCACTTAATTTTTTAATTCACACATCAATGTTACGATCTTTGAAAGGGCTTCCCATGTCATATTTTTCACTATGAGCATATTCAATATACAACACATGTTTCTTTTTTTGTGTTATTTTTATAAATATTTTGATATTTTATATAAATATTATATTTATATTCATGGTATTTAATGTTTCTTTGGATTCTATTTCTTTTAAAGGGGTTATGATAAAAAAGTTACCAAATTGGTATGGATTTATTCTACAATATCATTTTTATTCAAGAATATTTTTGATTAAATTTAAGTTAAAGGATATTATATAAAATTTCTATTATAAAAAAGTTTATTTATTTTATGGTTTTATATGTATATTAAATACTTTCAATTAATTTAACTTAATTTTTAAATTAATACAATCAATGAGACATTTTTTATGAAAAGAAGACCTTATTTATGCATTGGTGGATATGTTTTTCTTCAATGTATGTGTTTTATATAATTATTTCACAAATAATTGTATTTATATTTAAATTATTTATTAGGTAAATTTTCAAAATAAATATATTTATTTATAAATTTCTATTATACAATATTTTTATCATTTATTATATCACACATTTTGACATTTGTTACAATGTAAGAAAATGTGTTTTAATATATATGACTTGATTTCCTCTTCCCACCATAATAAAAATGATTTTATATAAAAATATTGTATAGGATTCCATGGTTTTTTTTGAGGAATTTTTTTCCTAATATTATATAATATTCTATATTTTAAATATGTAATATCAAAATTAAAATGGTATTCTTATCAAGAATGTTTTATGTGACATTACAAATGTATTTTTATCTATTTAAATATAATATAACCAATATAATTTATAATGAGGATATAATAAAATGATATCATGCACCATATTAATTATGATTTCTTATGATAATGATATTCTCTTTTTTATTGGTGGAAAATTTTGAAATTTCATATAATAATTTTCAAATGTGGATATTTATGTTTATTTTGTGTTCTATTGATTATTCAAACCATTTAATTTAATGAATGAATTAGACGTAGTATGTGATGGGGGATACAAGTTGTATCCCTAAGTTTCATCTGTAGGTCTCATGAGGATAGATATCTTGGGTATTATATGCATTGCTAACCAATTATTGATGATGTCTTTTTATGAGGCCCTAGTGGTATATTTTTGTTATATCATAACAATGGGTTGAGAAAATTATTATTACATTAAGCATTATGAATTCAATCATTATGAAAATATTTAATAGTTTACATGAGATTATCTATGTTCCCATTGTATCCATGGATATATTCCCCTTTTATGAAATTTGTTATATAAAATATGTCTATATTATTTATATATTCTGTATTATTGATGGTCTATTTATTTTTTGATACCTTCTATAATATGATTTCTTTTACTGAGCATATAAGAACACACATTATTATTTTTTTCCATTTTCTAAGATTTTATGAAAATATCTACAAATCATTTTATAGATATATTATATTAAATGATAATGATGGAACTAGATTTTTAACGTTTTATATCATGTTTTCAAAAGTAACAAGAGAATCATGTATATATCTAGTCGCCCAAGACTACAAATATATTTGGTTATTTGTATTGATAACCCTTGTATTTTGTGCTAATGTTTTAAAATAACAACAAGTTATGAGTTACTTTTATCATGGTGTTAATATTTCATTAGAAGAGGATTTGTGGATATAAGTTTCAATAAAATACGGTTTTCATGTGATAATAAATCTAAATGGGACTAATGTATCTATATTGTATCATTACCTTAAATTCAAATTCCACCCCCCTTTTGATATTTCCTCAGAATAGAAACTCTTAATGATATATATGATTTTTTATGTTTTCGGTGAATATATAAATATGGAATCCACACATCAATTAGTAATTCCATCAATTATTTCACTTAGGGGAAACATATTCACATATCAAATATTAAAAATACCTATTTTTTAGCGTTTAACATTATAATAGTTTAGGCCTTTTTCATATAGCTCCATATTATTCTTCTATGCATCATTGAGCAATAAATATTTAAATCAATTCAATTGGAAAATGTGGGACTTAATCTCTACCCTTATTAGTTAAATTTCCTTCCTTTTTATATCCATAAATATTTGATCTACTTTAATTCCTATCATTAATAATGTATATCTTATTTATATAAATAAAACAATGTTTTTTATATTTTCATTAACTTATCAAATATGGTATGAAAACAGTTATAATAAATATCACATTAGAAATATAAATTGGATAAGAGTGATACAATTCAGAAGAAAATAATTGCAGAACTATGCGTCTTTATTATTTTCAGAAAATTCACTATTTTAGGTGATCATTCAATGTGCATGAGAGATTACCATCTCATTTGAAATAGTATACTACCATGATACATATTTCTTTCAAGATGAAGGGTGAAGAAATATTTTTTTAAATTAATCCAATGTTCAACCATATATGTGTTCAAATGTAAATTAAAAGGTTATATTATTTTATCATAATTGAAAAAATCATTCAGCTTTATTTATTTAGTGTATATAGATATTTTATTATCATAGTTATTATTCATAAATGTAGATATTTTTATAATAAAAACCACAAGAGTTTCCTCACTAACTGCAATTGAATTTTGTTGTCTCTTAGAAAAATCCATGGGTTTCTTTTCACATGAATTTTTCTCAAAAATAAAAATACTTAAAACAATTTTCTAATAATATAGTATTTATTATGAGTAATGGTAGTGCCTAATGAAATAAGAGAAAACTTATATTTTAAAAATTAAGCATAGAGGTTGTTAGAATATGAAACCAATAGTTTAACCAAGGGGGATTTATGTTTTTCCCTATAATTCACATAATCATAAAACAAAATTTACAAAACCATTCTATGATTACATTATAGTTTAATCAAAAACCGCACAAATGGATTTTTAACAAATATATATAATTATATATTAATAATGAAAATTTAAACATGCTTACAGAACCTAATGGTTTAGTGGATTTAATATTCAATACATATCATTTCCATTACAAAATAAAAAATTCATTTTATATATTAAAATCATAATAAATGATCACACTTAATAAAATAAATAGGAGGGGATCACTAGGGAGTTAAAAAAATAGAAAGAACTAATGGGATAAAAATCCTATTAAAGGGGAAAATATTATCTACCAGCCAAAGAAATATAAGTGATCATTATGAAAACTATAAAAGAGAGATCATTTCATGGAAATGTACGAAGAAATTCAAAATCATAGTACATGTCCAAGAATTTTTGAAATTGTGTGGACTTGTCAGTAAACCATATAAATTCCAACATGAATTATATAATATAATTTCTGAACATTCATGTGATTAAAAAATAATATTTAGAGTATATCTTCCCTAATGATCATAGATACATAAAAATTTTACATACCCTTGTCCCATTATATATTGTACCATAAAAATCCACTTTCACATAATGTTAGACACAACTAAGCACAAATAACCCATATCATTGAAGTACCAAGTACTTTATTGATTTTCCTATTAATTATAGGGAAAAGAAATCCCTATAACCTAATCATAATGTCTATACATATGTATTACACATAAAAATTAAAAATAATTATAAATCCATAAACAAATATTGCATGAATAATAATTTTTGTAATATATAATAATATTCCAAAGATAAATAGTTAATGTTACATGGAATATAAATCCTTTAATATATAGAGTAATTTATAATATAATATATTTTAATTAGGTTTAATAGAAAACTTAATTGACAATGATAAAAATATTTTAATAGTAGATAATAAAATGTAGCTGATTTATGAAATGGATTTCGTTGTTTTTATAAATTTTTAAAATATTCCCTAAAATTTAAATGATATATATAAATGTAATTATATAAAACTTAAATTAGAAAAATACCTTAATATTTTCTTTTCATTTATTCAAAAATAATATAAATGGAAGAATGTCTATGAAGATGATACATGAAGAAGAGAAAAAAAATAAAAATAAATAAATAATATCTTAAAAAAGTTCTATCATATAAAATATTGATAAATAATTAAATGAATGAATAAAATATATATTTATGGGAAATTATATATTTAGAAAAGAAAAATAGGAAATAAATTCATTTCAATGTCATATATATAAAATTCATATAATGTACATGTATACAGAATAAAAAATAAAAGTGAAAGAGTGGCCAATTTGATTAAACCCATTATAAACATTTTAGTGAGTAAGATATGTATCAATAAAAGGAATATTTATTTATAAATATTCCAATATTTACATATGACAAGAAATATTTTATTTTAATTGGTAGTTATATAAAAAATATATAAGATGTCAAAAAAATCAAATAAAAAGTGAGATAGTGTAAAGAACTCTTATGATGTGACAATGGGTGAATAACGAATTACTACTAGTGATAAAATATAAATCTAAAAAATAATAGGTGAGATGGAATATATGGTTTCAAATAGAATATAATTAATAAAAAATATTATATATTATAAACTTTTAATAGAAAATAAATAGAAACAAAAACCAAATAAAATTACTTCTAGCTCATTTGAATGCACTTATTCCTAGGATTATTAATTTTATACTTATAAATTATCGATTTTAATTCCATTTTTATATTCACTTTGTTGAGAAATTTATGTTTCAGATACATTGAAAAATACTTTGTTTATATAAAAACTATATAATTTTCAATGAATGATAATATTTTAATTTATAAATTTCATTAATTATATTAGGGATTTTAATTTTATGTTTAATGGTGTAAAATATTTTTCTAATAATTAATTGTTCAATTCTATATAATTATAATGTGGATATTATAAGAAATTTTATATACCAACAAGTTATATGCATACCTAAGGAATTCATACCCTCAATGACAATATAATGGTCATGTAACATTATTGAATTATTCTAAATATCTTTATATATATATATATATATATATTTAAAATATTCAAACTAATCTCTTCACATATTTATTATATTAAAATTTTAATTCATTCTTTCTATAATTATACAATGTTGTAGGAAAATTATAGGTTTTTATAATGAAAATTTTAATTGAAAATCTATATTTTTTATTTAAATTATTTTATCATCCTCTTAAAAGTTTCCTTATTTTTTACATATATATTATAGTGTAACATAATCATATTTATCATGTGTTTTAATAGATCATCATTATAAAATAATGTGTTTTTTTATTTTTAAATTTTAATGTGATGTAATAAATTTGTTCTATTATAAAAAAGAAAATATATTTTTGGAATGAAACTAAAAATAAATTTTATTGTTTCTTGACTATATTAGTAATAGTTTATAATGTTGATTATTAGTCCTCTAGACTCATTCTTAAATAATAAAATCTATCCACATCCCTTATTATATAACTTTAATATTATTTTCTTGAAACATTCCCACTAATTGTGACATTTTGGTAACATTTTAGTAATTTTTTTTGTAAATTAATTAGAAGAGGTATTATGTTGACCCTTTAATGATAAGTATTAATTACATACTCATTAACCACTCAAGTGTCAAATAATTAGATACTACCATCATTGAAAATCAATTGAATACCCCAAATCATTTAGGTTGAAATTTTATTTTATAAATTTTATTTCTCTGTTTCAATAAATAAATTAGGATATTCAAAGGTATTATGCGGTAAATAAAGGGAGGTTTCATTAATAAATGATGTTTGTCAAAATTGATGGAGTACATCAAAATTGGTGGTATAATAATGACTACCCCATAGTATATTATCCAAATTACATAACATTATACATGTATTAATTAGAACTTGGAGGCTCTAAACAAGTTATCCAAGGGATACTAGGTGGCCTATGTTTCATAACATTGTTCCCAACTAGATCAAGATATTTCTTTTTTAAAAAAACAATTCACTAAATAATAATTTTAAAAAAAATCCTAAAAATAGTTTAATAGTTCATTATGATTTCATCCACAAGGAACCACCCGAGAAGAGGATTCAAGAGCAGGGCACATTCACCAGAGAATGGGATAAGTAGATTTGGAAGAATGAGAGGGTATGACATTTTCCATTGGTACCACGCTTGTGCACTTGCATATGGACATCCTAGCCAAACAAACATGAAAAGGGGGAGAGATGATCACGAGGTAGAAGACATTGGGGGGAGGTTACATGTAGTCCTAGTCAGTATGATTTCCTTAAGACCTAAGGGTCCTATAATGTCTCCAAGCCTATGAGCAATGTAATTTCTAAGCCTACAAGCCTTGTAAGGGTTCAACCTCAGAAAAGGGGGTTACAAAAATAAATAATAAAAGAAGGCCTTAAGGCCATTCATGGGTTAACCATTATTCTATGAGATACCTCTTTCATAGAGTCTATGTTAAACTTTTAAGGCTTTTTTATGATTATATGATTCTTAATTCTACAAACAAGTGAATTTACAAATTCTATGTTTATTAACATCACTAAAATATATCAATGTAGTGGAATCTCATCTATTTTGAGTTCATAATTGGTACCCAATAGATTATTTCATATTTGTACCCTCTTATCCCTTATAGAATAATAGTTTTATTATTAGAAAAAACATTAGGTTGAGTTAGATATAACAAATATAAAGTTTTATTTTTAAAAACTAATTTCTTAACATCTATCACAAAAATTAAAAATGGAATAACCTACTTCTTACTATTATAATCTTTATACCATTCCCTATCATGATTCATTTAGTTATAAAATATTATTAATTAAATTTCATTTCATATTTATATTCATCTATAATATTATATACATTAATTGTAGGCCAAGTTGTTGCAAATTTATGTGCAAGGTTTTCAATCCATAATAGAGGATGAATATTGCATATATGTATATATATATATAGTTATATGTTTTTATATATTGTTATATATATACATATGTATATGTATAATTATTGGTTTTTAATATAAGATATTGGGAAAAGTTTCACCTAAAAAAGAGAATTCATTATTTATACACTTCTCGACTTCATTTGTAACTCCCAGAGAGTTTATTAATATTTTTCAAATGAATATTAATTCATTGATAGCTTACGTCACACAGAACACTAATTTTAAGTGAACCATGATATACTGTTAAACTATTTTTATATAATAATTATTTCTTGATTTTTGGATTAATTATTATGAATAATACTTAATAAATTATCAAAAATTTTGGGTTACATATATATAAATTATTTTTATTATATCAATTAATTTCAAATAAATAATAAAAATCATTTGATTGTAAAAAGGGTATTATTATGAAAAATAATTTTCTTGCGCATAATGTATTTCAGTATTAATAAATTAAATTATTAATTGACTTCTAATGGATTTATTGAAATATATATATTATATAGAGAATATAAAGTTTTAACATTCCTTGATTATTTTTCAAGGTATCCTATTGTCATATATGATGTTTCATTCTGAAAAATGTATTTTTTTCTTAACAATGATTTTCATCTCTTATTATGAGCCTAATTTAATATTAGTTTCTACCACTGTTATAAATTTAATATGATAAAATGGATTATATTTTTATAATTATGCGGTTAAAATTTTATTAAATAGGCCCCTTTTATTTTTCACTACTAGAAATGGAGCCTATTCCAACACTTTGTTCCCAACGGTTTAGAAAACCCGTTGGGAAAAAGAACATATACCAATGGTTTACTAGAACCGTTGGCATAGGATATTTTATGTGGGGTTTTCCCAATGGTTTAAGAAAAATTTTGGGATACAGAACTATTACCCATAGTTTTTATTAACCATTGGGAAAAATTATACCCAATTAAGGGCTCCCTCCCTCATGACAATTCATCCCCGCGCACTCCTCCCCTCCCCAACCTCGACCTCCTCCTGGCCTTCGCCTCTTCCTTTCGACCTCCAAATCCACCTCTCGGCCCCCTCCCTCTCCTCCTAAAACATTCCCCTTCCCCTCTCAGCTCCTTCTCTAACTAAGACATCCCCCTCCCCTCTCGGCACCCGGTGACGTTCCCCCTCCCCTATTATCTCCCTCTCTTGGCGACATCTGAGCTCAATCTCCTCCTCCGACATCCCCTGGACCCCTCTCCAGTCACGCGAAAGACCCCCCATGGCCAAACACCCCATGGGACATCCCTTACTCTTGGCTCCCTCTCCTACCACCAGGGAAATAATAGTGTCGGGGCTGACCCCTTCCTCCCAAGAGTTAGCGGTAAATCTTTTCCAAATCAATGCGTTGGACTACCCATCTGAGGTATACCTGACCTCTCATAACGTCTAATATCTTGGTTTCCGTGTTTATTTTTATTTATTTGACGATTTTCTTATATTTTAGGTGTAATCCTAATTTTCCATTTTTTTATTTGTTTTTAAAGTCCGGATGGCCAAAATGTTTCATCTGTTAATTCTTCATAGGTCTAGCTAAACCGTGTTATTTTTTTGTTCATTAAAATGTGCAATTAATTGTTTAGTTGTTCCAATGATTCTTGTAATTGAAATATTTGGATCATGGATACTGCATGTGATGAAAGGTATAGGAGTAGGGGAATCTATTGGACTGTAAATGGTGAAAAATGTCTTTTTATAATCAGTAGGAATTTGGAAATGTGAAAAATTTGGTTCAAAAATCAACATAATGAGTTCTGAGTGGCCTATTTTTAGTAGTCTATTGGTTATGAAAAAAGAAAATTTTAGTAGTTTGGTTATATTTTATAGATTAGAAATCCAAAGGCATGGAAAACGAATCATTTTCAATCATTTAAGGTCATAAGTATGAAATTAGATAGTTTGGTGTGGTGGGAGAGGGGGGGGGGGGGTGAAATGCCAATGACTTCAACCCAATTGCGGACATAAATGGAAAGGGTTCGGTTTTGACATCTGGTGTTATACAAATTGCTGAATATGTATGTAATGAGGAATGGTACATATCAATAGTTTGAGCCGGGTCCCGGTCCAAGTCTTTTAAAAAATGTAAAATGTAAAAAATAATATAAATTAACAATAATAAATATAGTAAACTTACAATTCATCAAACTAAAATAAGATTGATCGAAATTAAAATTGGGATGGGCCAGGATTGGTCTGGTCTTGGGTTTAGTCTTGCTTTTTTGGCCATTCACTAGTTCTAGTCCTTCCCTAAACACTACATGGGTTGTGCCCATTGTAAGAAATATGTCTCACAAACTATCCAAGTCCATGCCTGGCATCAAGCCATTTTTACACCCCTATTGAGTTTAAAAACTAAGTTGTTATGTTATTGTTTTTTACAGTCAAGAGTATTTTTGGACTCTAAACATTGCGTTATTACATTCATGTTACTTTAAATAGAACTTTTACTTAAATAAACGTTGTGATGTTACAATTTTTTCCAATCCCAAACATGGGAACCACTTTATCTGCAATTATTTTACATTACAACCACTCAACATGCCAGTAATATGGGGTTTTGAGGGTGATAATGCTTGGATTGATATATGTATTAATTTTGTTTGAATGAATTATAGACTGAGTTCACAATTGACAGGGGAATGGTTGATGCTAATAGGAGAGCTATTTAAGAAACAAGGGTAATCTATGACGAATTTCATTTTATGATGCATTGGTTATTAATCACCGTAGTAGTCAGTCTCATATCGTGATGCGACGCGGCAGGGTTCTAGCAGGGTTATGTGGATAATATTCAACTCAACTAAGGTAGCATAGGTGTTTATTCAATGGCTAAGTGTACTAGTATGTTGTTTCGAACAATGTTCTATATATAGAACATAATTAAAAATGAAGAATTTATTAAATGGAATTGATTCCCCCTTGATTGCAGGAACAAGATTTAACCCATGGGGAGGTGTAGTTCTTATATATTGGGCGGTGACATGTATGGTCACAGGATACATGTATGTTTTTTTAGTTTTTATTTTATTTTATTTATCGCATTGGCCACATAGGTATTTTAGTTCTTTCTACGGATGGAGGGTAGTGATGCTATCCTGACTAGTTTATGTAGATCACTTATATATTGTAATACCATAAGGTGTGAGTGTGAGGAATCATTTGAAGATAGAGGGGCCTTGGGGTCTTCCATGAGATGGAAATGTTTTTCTAAAACATTCTGTGGGAACATTTATGGAGTATTTTGGAGACATGAAATAACCCCAAGTGTCTCCATGAGATAACATAAATAACCCCAAGTGTCTCCAAGTGTCTCCATACATCGTATCATCCTCGCATGGGTTGGACACTCACCCAATCCTATCAAACCTATCCTAGTCCATCCTCTCAGTCACATAGTCTAGACTCATCTCTTGAGTATTATCCCATGCCTCGATGGACATCTCATCATCCAACTAGAGAAAGAGTGTTATTCACCTTATGACTGTCCTAGTCACAAAATCACTCCATGTCAAACCCATTTACAATATATTCTCAATAATCTAGTCAAGAACCACATCAAAATCATGTATTATAACCCAGCCCCACTAACCATGTTCTATGCAAAGCTAAATCACACCAAGCCTCTTGGAATTATAATGCCAATATGTCCGAAGATACCCAATACTCACACTAGCATCTCATCCTTCAACTCTTTATTTGAACTCTTGGGTCATTAAATGGAGTAAAACCTTTCATAATACATTTTATATACATAGAGGGACCATCCCACTCTACGAACCTACCAGTATTCCAATCCATCCTCAAAAGTAATTCCTTATCAAATGCTTGATGTACAATTGCCACACCTATCACTACAAGGCCCAATATTTTTAGGAATATTTTACTTGATCTAAATCCTCATCACTAGTGACATCAATCACATTAAGAGAATAAATTTCAACTGAACCCTACATTGCAAGAATTATTCATGTGGATAACCCCTATAACAATAGGCTAAGAACTAAAACTATAAATAAATATCCAAATACATGCATCATTTTTAAATAAATATCTCAAGTATAAACATAAAAACCAAGAATAAGAAGACCTCATCCCTTATATCACACAAAACCGAACTAAGTTGAAACTCAGGCCAAATTGATTATGTACCATTAATAGTAATAGCAATAGTTAATTAATAGGAATGTACTATTTGATAGTATCATTTTTAAACATTAATCTATGTCCACTTTGATTATAGGAACATGATTTGACCCATGGGGCCCTATGGTAATTATATGTTGGGTAGTGACAGGTATAGTCACAGGAGACATGTATGTTATAGTTTAGTTTTTCTTTTATTTTCTTTATCGCATTGGTAACTTAGATCTTTGACTGCTATCTATGGAAAGTGGCTAGTTATATTCTGTGAAGGGTGCCAGAAGGAGTTCAGATTGATTCAGTCCACTAGATTTGAAACGAGGTAAGATTCTATAGATAATACTTGTCTCTCTCATCTTGTATTTGGGGATTTAGTGTTTTTGACTTCATATTATGTTTTTTGTAGGGCCTTGGATCGTTTTTTGTTGGTTCAGGTGGATTTGGTTCTCCGCTGTCAATCTAGGTAAGGCTTTAATGACATTGGTTGGTTTCTCACTAGTTATGTAGTATACTTCATGTGTTATAAGGTTCTTAATATCCGTTGTGTAGTGCGTTGATCCCCGCTCATTGGTTTCGAGTCTCAAGTCATGGGTGATTCTCCTGCGTGAGCATAGGTAAAGATGTATATGTGTGTGGGTTCCCATGTTATGTGTATAGTCACTCATGGCAGTTATTATAAATGTATAGGGAAAGGTGTTCCCATGTATATATATATAAATGCATACGCAGGTGAGTGGAGACTGATATATGCAAATAAGCATATGTACATGGATCCCCTTGCACATGCTCATGGCCTTGCAGGTGTGTGAATAGGGGCTAGGTGTCCTTGCATGTGTGTGAAGGTGCGTATACCCAATGGAGGAGCCGAAACTTTTAGATAGAAAGCTCTGAGATCCAAAGTGGATGGCTTGGCTCCACCTTAAGGTATAGTCCATCTCGTAGCCTCTTTAATTTAAGAATGCTTTAAATTGAATTTAGCTTCTTTCTTAATTCTTCTTAATAATATTGAATTTCACATCTTGAATAAGTGTTCTTTAATATAATTGTTTCATTTGATAAATAAAGTCATGCTTTTATAATAAAACCCCTCCAACGGAGGTGCACTATCTACGAAAACTCACAGTGATAGTTTAGGGTGTATAATTCTTTTCCGTTGTTTCATTTCCCTTTAGAAGTTGCGTCATTGTGCCTCTCACTAAAACCTTTTGAAAATACCTTATTATAACATATTAAATAGTTTATTTATTCTATCATGTCCATTCTGACCTTATCTTATGGAGAAACTAGTGTTGGGTGTTTTCCTGGCCTCTTGGCCACCCCTTTGGGTTTTTACTCGGGCCTCTATATCTAAAAACACTGATGGTGTCATTGTTTAAAACCTGTCAGGCTTATGGTGCTCCCCAACATAAGCTTCATCTTAAAACTGTTTGGGGTGTTTGCCTGGCCTCGATGCACATCTGATTTTTACATATATTTATTCTCCCATAAGATATGTGGTGCATCCTGAGATATTAAAAAATACTCAAATTCTATTGTTCTCAAGGTGACTAATGTTTTATTATTACAGTTCCATGAAATGCATATAACATTTATAAGTAATACACCTGCATAATTGGACTCTAAATAAGTAGTTTCAACTACCTAGTACCACTTTTAAAAACAACGAATATAAAATATATATCTTTATTATAGCACAATCCCAAATCAAGAGTCGGTTTTTTATAACATTAGATCAGTTTCTGTAATGTGAAGGATAACTACATAGGATTTATTTGGAATCTTGGATGGAAGATGCAGCCCCGCGAATGTCGCTGGATCGTGCCAACATGTCGTGGTCACACCGTGGTCATGTCGCGGTCATGCCGCGGTCACACGACTGTCACGCCGTAGTCAAACTGCGGTCACACCGCGGTAATGCCGTGATGTGGCCCTGCTCTAGGACGACACCCCACGACGGTTCATAGTCCTGTCGGAATTTGATGTATGATACCTAGATAGAGTTTTAGATACATTTCCTATCCATAGTTTATGGAGAGGGAGGTGACATCCGGAATGTTTCCCCGATTCCTCCCACTCCCTTCACTCCTGGCCAGAAGATGCTGCCCCACGCATGTCGCTAGACCGGGAGAACATATCACGGTCATGCCGAGAGCACTCCGCGGTCACGCCGAGGGCACGACGCGGTCACGCTACGGTCACGACGTGATTTGGCCCTGCTCCAGGACGACACCCGACGGTGGTTCACAGACCTGTCGGAATTCGATGTATGATAACCAGATAGAGTTTTAAATACATTACCCACTCATAGTTAATGGGGAGGGAGGTGACAACCGAAAGGTTTCCCCACCTCCTCCTGCTCCCTTCGCTACTGGGCAAAGGATTCTTCCCCATGAATGTCTCTGGATCGGGCCAACATGCCTCATTCATGCTGCGATCATGTCGTGGTCACGCCGCGGTCATACAGTGGTCACGCCCAGGTCACGCTTCAATAATGTCGTGATTTGGCCCCGCTCTAGGATGACACCCCTTGGAAGTTCGCAGTCCTGTTGGAATTCGATATATGATACCTAGATAAAATTTTAGATACATTACCCAACCTCCATGCTGGACCCCAGATAGCCCCCCACCCTCCACCCTGGACACTAGAAAACCCCCCATACATCTCCCCACCCTCCTCCCTAGACCCTGGACATCCCCCCAGAAAGCCCCCAGATATCCCCCCCACCATCCTCCCTGGAACCTAGACAGCCCCCAGGCAGCCCCCAGAATAGCCCCCCCAACCCTCCAACCTGGACCTTGGATCCCAATCTAATATCTCTTCAAGATTCCCTCTAAATACGTACAGAAAATAGGTTTTTATAGCCTTGGAAGAGGATGAGAGAAGAGTGCAAACCCTAATAAAAAATAAGAAGCAAGGAGAGGATTAGACTCACCTGAATCTTCAATCCACACTTGACGACACTCCAAACACCCAAGTAATGTGTATGAGTCAACCTCGACTCAAACTGAGGCACAGTGTGGCCGATACCACTCAAAGTGTCTCACATTTATTTGAAATGGACAACAGTTTAATTGAAAACATAAACTATCATACGGGAAACCAACCAAACACAATCAAATTCTATTTATACCATAGAACAATGATCCATGGGTCTTTTTTGATGTGTACGTGTCAACCTCGCCTCAATATGAGGCACGATGTGGCCGACACCACTCAAACTGCCACACTTTTATTTGAAATGGACAAGATTTTAAGTTAAAACAACAACTAGCATATGGAAAACTGACCAAATGCATTTGGAATGTGTTGATACTTTATGAAAATGATCCATGGGTCATGTTTGAGGTGTACGAGTCAACCACACCTCAATCTGGGGCACAATGTGGTTGGTATCACTCCATGTGTATGTCTTTTGTTTAAAATGGACATCATTTTAAGTGGAAACAACAACTGAAATACGAAAGACCGACCAAACACATTCAGATTCTGTTGAAACATTAGGAAAATGATCTTTGGGTTATTTTCAACATGTATGTGTGAAAACCACCTCAATACAAAGCGCGGTGTCGCCGACACCACTCAAAGTGTCTCTTTTTTGTTTTAAATCAACATCATTTTAAGTGAAAACAACAACTGCCATACGGAAAACTGACTACACACATTCATATTATGTTTATACTTTAGGAAAAAGATCCATGTGTCATATGTGACATGTATGAGTCAACACCACCTCAATCCGAGGTGCAGTGTGGCCGGTATTACTCAAACTGTCTCTCTTTTGTTTAAAATGGACATCATTTTGAGTAAAAACAATAGGCATATGGAAAAATGACCAAACACATTAAAATTCTGTTGATACTTTAGCACAATTATCCATGGGTCGTGTGTGACATGTATGAGTTAACCCCGCCTCAATCCGAGGCGCGGTGTGGCTGAAACCACTCGAAGTATCTCACCTTTATTTGAAATGAAAAACATTTTAAGTGAAAACAACAACTAGCATATGTAAAACTAACCAAACACATTCAGATTCTATTAATACTTTATGATAACGATTCATTACTCATCTGTGACATGTAAGAGTCAACCCTGCCACAATATGGGGAATGGTGTGGCCGATATCACTCCAAGTTTATGTCATTTGTTTAAAATGGACATCATTTTAAGTGAAAACAACAACTGGCATATGGAAAATAGATCAAATGCATTAGGATTCTATTTAAACTTTCGGAAAACAATCCATGGGTCATATGTGACATGTAAATGTAAACCTCGCCTCAATCTGAGGCACGGTGTTGCCGGTACCACTCAATGTGTCTTTGTTTTGTTTAAAATGGATACGTTTTAAAGTAAAAAAACTGGCATACGGAAAACTAACAAAACACATTTGGATTGTGTTGATACTTTATGAAAACGATCCATGGGTCATTATTGACGTGTAAGAGTCCACCCGGCCTTAATACGAGGGCCGATATGGCCGACACCACTCAAAATGTATCACCTTTATATGAAATGGACATGATTTTAAGTGAAAACAACAACTGGAATATGAAAAACTAACCAAACACATACGGATTGTGTTGATACATTAGTAAAATTATCCATGGGTAATTTGTGACGTGTATGAGTCAACCCCGCATGAATTCGGAGCACAGTGTGGTCAGTATCACTCCAAGTGTATGTCTTTTGTTTAAAATGGACATCATTTTATGTGAAAACAGCAACTAACATTCGGAAAACTGACCAAACACATTTGGATTTTGTTGAAACATTAGGGAAACGATCCATGGGTCATATGTGATGTGTACGAGTCACTCCCGTTACAATCATAAGTGCGGTGTGGCTGACACCACTCAATGTGTCTCTCTTTTGTTTAAAATGAACATCATTTTAAGTGAAAACAACAACTGCCATATAGAAAACAATCCAAATACATTTGGATTCTATTGATACTTTAGGACAAGGATCCATTGGTCATTTTGGACGTCTATGAGTTAACCACGCATCAATCCGAGGTATGGTATGGCCGGTACCAGTCAAAGTGTCTCACTTTTATTTCAAATGGACAACATTTTAAATGAAAACAAAAATTGACATATGGAAAACCAACCAAAAAGATTCAGATTGTGTTGATAAATTAGAAAAAACACACATGAGTCATTTATAACGTGTAAGAGTCAACCCTCCCTCATTAAGAAGTGCGGTGGGGCCGATACCACTCAAAGGGTTTCACTTTTATTTGAAATGGACAACAGTGTAAGTGAAAATAAAAACTGGCATATGGAAAACTGACCAAAAACAATAATATTCTTTTGATACTTTAGGAAAATGATCTATGGGTCATTTGTGACAAGTAAGAGTCAAATCTGTCTCAATAAAAGGCATGGTGTGGCTGACACCACTCAAACTGTCTCACTTTTTTTGAAATGGACATGATTTTAAGTGAAAACATCAACTGGAAAAATGAAAAAATGAACAAAACACATTTATATTGTGTTGATACTTTAGGAAAACGATCCATGGGTCATTATTGAAGTGTAAAATTCAACCCCGCCTCAATATAGGGCACGGTGTGGCCCGTATCACTCCAAGTGTATGTCATTTTTTTAAAATGGATGGCATTTTAAGTGAAAACGACAACTGTCATACAAATAACTGACCAAAGGCATTAAGATTCTATTGAAACTTTAAGAAAACGATCCATGGGTCATATGTGATTGGAAGGAGTCAACCCCGCCTAAATCCGAAGAGTGGTGTGGCCGAGACCACTCAAAGTGTCTCTCTTTTGTATAAAATGAACATCATTTTAAGTGAAAACAATAACTACCATACCGATAATCGACCAAACACATTCGGATTCTATTGATACTTTCGGAAAAAGATCCATTGGTAATTTTTGATGTGTAAGAGTCAACCCTGCCTCAATCCGAGGCCCAGTGTGGCCAGTACCACTCAAAGTGTCTCAGTTTTATTTGAAATGGACAAGATTTTAAATGAAAACAACAACTGACATATGGAAAACTGACCAAACAGATTTATATTATCTTAGTAAATTATTAAAATGATCCATGAGTTATTTTTTATGTGTATGAGTAAACCCAACCTCAATATAAAGAGCGGTGTGGCCGATACCACTCAAAGTGTTTCACGTTTATTTGAGATGGACAACAGTTTATGCGAAAACAAAAATTGGAATACAGAAAACTGACCAAACACTATTGGATTCTATTGATACCTTAGGAAAATGATACATGGGTCATTTTTGACGTGCAAGAGTCAACCCAACCTCAATCTGATGCATGATGTGGCCGACACTACTAAAACAGTCCCACTTTTATTTGAAATGGACAGGATTTTAAGTAAATACAAAAATTGGCATACAAAAAGCTGATCAAATTCATTTGGATTGTGTTGATACTTTAGAAAAAAGATCCATGGTTAATTTGTGACATGTAAATTTCAACCCCGCCTCAATATGGGGAATCGTGTGACTGGTATCACTCCAAGTGTATGTCTTTTGTTTACAATGATTATCATTTGAAGTGAAAAAAACAACTGACATACGAAAAAATGACCAAATGCATTCAGATTCTATTTAAACTTTAGGAAAATGATTTTTCGATCATTATTCATGTGTACGAGTCAGAAACACCTCAATCGAAAGCGTGGTGTGTCCGGAACCACTCAATGTGTCTCTCTTTTGTTTTAAATTAACATCATATTAAGTGAAAACCATAACTTCCATACAGAAAAATGAACAAAGGAATTCAGATTCTGTTGATAATTTAGGAAAAGGATCCATTTGTCATTTGTGATGAGTACGAGTAAACCCCACCTCTATCTGAGGTACAGTGGGGCTGGTACCACTTAATGTTTTTTCTTTTGTTTAAAATGGATACACTTTTACGTAAAAACAACTGGCATACAGAAAACTGAACAAATGATTTTAGATTGTGTTGATACTTTAGGAAAACGATCCATGAGTCATTTTTGATGTGTACGAGTCAACCCTGCCTCAATCTAAGGCACGGTGTGGTCAGCACCACTCAAAGTGTCTCTCTTTTGTTTGAAAAAGACATCATTTTGAGTGAATACAAAAACCGACATACGAAAAACTGACCAAAAGCATTTAGATTCTATTGAAACTTTTGTAAAACGATCTACGAGTCATATGTGATGTTTAAGAGTCAACAATGCTTCAATAAAAGGGCCGGTGTGGCTGACACCACTCAAACTATCTCACTTTTATTTGAAATGGACAAGATTTTAAGTGAAAACAACAACTAGCATACGTAAAACCGACCAAATGAATTCGGACTATGATTATACTTTAGGAAAATGATCTATGGGTAATTTTTGATGTGTATGAGTCAACCCTTCCTCAATCTAGGGAATGGTGTGGCCGGTATCACTCCAACTGTATGTCTTTTGTTTAAAATGGACATAATTTTAAGTGAAAACAAAAAATGGCATATGGAAAACTGACCAAATGCATTTTGATTCTGTTGAAACTGTATGAAAATGATCAATGGGTCATATGTGACATGTACGAATCAACCCCACCTCAATACGAAGTGTGGTGTGGTTGGAACCACTCAAAGTGTCTCTCTTTTGTTTAAAATGAACATCATTTTAAGTGAAAACAAAAACTTCCATACGGAAAACTGACCAAAAAAAATTGTATTCTATTGATACTTTATGAAAAGGATCAATTAGTCATTTTTGATGTGTAAGATTGAACTCCAACTCAATCTGAGGCATGGTGTGGCTGGTACCACTAAATGTGTCTTTCTTTTGTTTAAAATCGACACGCTTTTAAGTGAAAACAACTGGCATATGAAAAAAGAACCAAACACATTCAGATTGTGTTGATACTTTAGGAAAACAAACCACGGGTCATTTGTGAAGTGTAAGAGTCAACCCTGCCTCAATCTGAGGTGTGGTGTTGTCGGCACCACTCAAAGTGTCTCTCTTTTGTTTCAAAAGGACAACATTTTAAGTGAATACAACAGCTAACATACGGAAAACTGACCAAATTCATTAATATTATGTTGAAACTTTTGGGAAACGATCCATGGGTCATATGTGATGTGTAAATGTCAACCCCACCTCAATATGAGGACTGGTGTGGCTGGCACCACTCAAACTGTCTCACTTTTATTTGAAATGGACAAGATTTTAAGTAAAAAAAAACTGGCATACGAAAAACCAACAAAACGAATTCGTATTGTGCTAATACATTAGGAAAATGATCCATGGGTCATTTTTGATGTGTATGATTAAACCCTGCATTAATACAGGGCACAGTGTGGCCGGTATCACTCCAAGTGTATGTATTTTGTTTAAAATGGACATCATTTTAATTGAAAACAACAACTGACATACGAAAAACTGACCAAACACATTCAGATTATGTTTAAACTTTAGGAAAACGATCCATGGGTCATATGTGACATGTATGAGCCAACATTGCTTCAATCCTAAGCATGGTGTGTCCGGAACCACTCAAGTGTCTCTCTTTTATTTAAAATGAACATCATTTTAAGTTAAAACAACAACTACCATACAAAAAAACAACCAAATGCATTCGGATTCAGTTGAAAATTTAGTACAACAATCCATGAGTAATATGTGACATGTACCAGTCAACCCCGCCTCAATACGAGGTGCGGTGTGGCCAACACCACGCATAGTGTGTCTCTTTTGTTAAAAATGGACATCATTTTAAGTGAAAACGACAACTGAAATACGGAAAACAAACCAATAACATTTGTATTTTGTTGATACTTTCATAAAACGATCCATGGGTCATATGTGACATGTACAAGTCAACCCCGCCTCAATACGAGACGTGGTGTTCCTGATATCACTCTAACTGTCTCTCTTTTGTTTAAAATGGACATCATTTTAAGTAAAAACAAATGGCATACGGAAAACTGACCAAACATATTCATATTGTGTTGATAATTTAGAACAACGATCCATGGGTCGTATGTGACGTGTATTAGTCAACACCACCTCAATAAGAGGCATGGTGTTGCCGACACCACTCAAAGTGTCTCACCTTTATTTGAAATAGAAAACAGTTTACGTGAAAACAACAATAGTCATACAAAAAACTGACCAAACGCATTCAGATTCTGTTGATAATTTATGAAAATGATTAATGATTCATCTATGATGTGTACACGTCAACCCCTCTTAAATATGGGGCACAATGTGGCTGGTATCACTCCAAGTGTATGTTTTTGGATTAAAATGGACATCATTTTAAGTGAAAACTACAACTGACAGACGGAAAGCCGACCAAATGAATTCATATATTGTTGAAACTTTAGGAAAAAAATACATGGGTCATATGTGATGTTTATGAGTCAAACTTACCTCAATCTAAAGAGCGGTGTGGCTGACCCCACTCAATGTGTCTCTAATTTTTTAAAATGAATATTATTTTAAGTGAAATCAAAAAATGACATACGGAAAACAAACCAAATGCATTCAAGTTCTGTTGAAAATTTAGGAAAACAATTCATGGGTCATATGTGACGTGTACGAGTTAACCCCGCCTCAATCCAAGCTGCAGTGTGGCCGAAACCACTCAAAGTGTCTCTCTTTTGTTTAAAATGTACAACCTTTTAAGTTAGAACAACAACTGACATACAGAAAACTGAACAAACACATTCGTATTATATTGAAACATTAGGAAATAGATCCATGGGTCATATGTGATGTTTACGATTCAACCCCTCCTCAATACGATGCGTGGTGTGGCCTATATCACTCTAACTCTCTCGGTGTTCTTTAAAATGGACATCATTTTATGTAAAAACAACTGGCATATGGAGAACTGATTAGATGTATTCGGATTGTGCTGATACTCTTTCACAACGATCCATGGGTTGTATGTGACATGTACGAGTCAACCCTGCCTCAATCCGAGCAGCATTGTGGCCGAAAGCACTCAAAGTGTCTAACATTTATTTGAAATGGAAAAAATTTTAAGAGAAAACAACAACTAGAAAACGAAAAACCGACCAAATGCATTTAGATTATGTTGATACTTTATGAAAACGATTCATGAGTCATCTATGGCGTATACGAGTAAACATTTCCTCAATCCAGGGCATGATGTGGTCGGTATCACACCAAGTGTATGTGTTTTGTTAAAAATGGACATCACGTTAAGTAAAAGCAACCGTTATATGGAAAACCGACCAAACGTATTAAGAATTCTGTATGCAACATAATTCATTTTGTATGTGTTATTGATTCATAATTCAGAATTCATTATATAATTCATTATGCATGTATTCAATTGAGAATTCCAGTATTAATTCTCAATTATATAGGGTAATTGGGTTCATATACATGATTATAATTGTGGTACATTCCATGGTTATAAGAGCATCCTATTTTTATGTGCTTTTGTGTGCTATAGTAAGTGTTTGTTTCTTTTAAGAGTGTATACATGTGTATTTAGTTGAGTGTGAAGGTGGTTTTGTTAGTGTATGTAGTTGAGTGTGCAGGTGGTGTTGTGGGTGTTGCATGTAGTACGTGGTTTTGTTGGTGCATGTAGGTTTTTGTTCTATATTCCATGGTTTTGTTGAGTGTGCAGGGGTGGAGGAGATTCTAGGTGGCTGGTCTGCCGAATTCTGGTATTACACAATAGCAACGGTTTACTAAAACTGTTGGTATAGTGTTGTACATATTTTTTCCATGGTTTTAGTAAACTGTTGGTAAAACATGAAAAAGATAGAATACTCCTATATACCAATGGTTATTTAAACCATTGGGAAACTAGGATTACACTGCTAGTATTGCCAATGGTTTTCAAGCCATCAGGAATACTCCTATATACCAACAGTTATTTAATCCGTTCAGAAACTCAAAGATTACACTGCCAGTATTGACAACAGTTTTTAACCCGTTGGGAATACTCCTATATACCAATGGTTGTTTAAACCGTTGGAAAACACTAGGATTACACTGCCATTGCCAACAGTTTTACTAAAATAGTTGGTAATGGGCTATCCTTATGACTTACTTTCCAAGAGTTTTCCAAAACATTGGTATATAGTATACCAATGGTTTGGCATCCTTTAACAACAGTTTGAAACCATTGGTAAAGCCTTAGTTTCCAGTAGTGTTTGGTCAATGAGAATATAAATAGTGGTAATAATTATCACCTTAGTGAAGGTAAAATCAGGTTAATATTCATTCAAAATATGTTAGAAGTTCATAATTATTAAACATTATTCATTTAGAATGAATTTAAATAATTTAAGTATACATTATGCTCTAAATTTACTAGTTTATTGGAAACATGTCCACGAAAATGACCTATACAATATTTAAGGAATATAATGTTACAAAGTGCCACTCTCTTAGTTTTAAATTTCTATTTTGTCCCCATATTGAGAACAAACAATGCTATGAATGAATATAAATTTATATTTTGAAAATAATTTAATTATTTTCATACTTTAATTGTATTTATATTTTTTATTAATTATATAAATACATTAAATATTACGTGACACTGAAAAAATATTTCTTCAATTAGTAATATAATATAAAAAATATTTTAAAATTATTAATAGTAATACAGATTCCTTTATTTATATTTTTTAAAAAATATATTAATATGTAATATTAGTGTTGTGGTATGGGATATATTTGAACTAAAAACTGTCTTTATACATTTTAATAAAAATTAAATGAATTATATTAAAATTGACATTAAGGATATTATATAAAAATAATATTTTAATAAATTATTTAAAAAATGAAAAATCATGTATGAGGACAAATAAGATAATATATTGTCTAAAATTTCATCTCTTTTCCATTTTTGATCAAATTTAAACATTTTATTTAAAATTACATCCCATTTAATAGTCAATGAGATTTTACCATTGTTAATATTAAAATTGGTAAAGTAAGGGGTTAAAAAAGGTAAGGATTAAAAACCACATAAACCAATAAAATTTTTATTGATGAATATAATTTAAATTAAATAATAGATTATCTTTAAATCCATTTCCATTGGGAATAATTTGGTCAATATAATGACTTTATTATATATTAATGTTTTCAGAAATTTAAAAAGTTCCAAACACCTCAATTATTAGATGGAACCTACCCCCTAACATAATCACAAATTTTGATCCTTATAGCTCAAAATACAATAAAAAGTCCCTTATAAAATTTTATATCCATTTTATATAGTTTCTATTCTTACCAAAACACAATCCCATATGTTCCTTAAGAGGGTATTTAAAGGATATCATTCAACGGATAGGTAATCACCTTAACCAGTCACTTTATTTTGAATAATTTTTTTACCTCCTCTAAACATGATATGTTTTGTATAAAATTTAAAATTCATTATCCCAAATATACTCAAATGTTTTTATGATTATGAAATTTCTTTATTCACTATCTTTCTATCAAATGAGTATTGAAAGTATCGCTTCTACGTACATAGAGCATACCGTTTCAACATAACTATACAATTAATTTTTCATCATCCTATTTTATGGATGGTTATAATGTGTATATATTATAATTATGATATAATTATAAATATATGATTTTAATATCATATCTACCATCATAACTTCCAAACTATTGAGAAACGATAATGACGCTTATGCACATGTGCAGACTACCACCTTCACAAAGTGATGTGATACATTTCTCATTTATATTTAACATAGACGGTAGTAAATATATATTTATTGAATATATATATATTAATAATGATTATTTAATGGTTATTTTTTATTTACTATTCATTAATTCCATTTGATGAGAAATGAATATACTGCTCATGCGTATATACGACTTACCATCTCCAGGAAAGGTGTAATTAATTTCTCTATATCTTTATTTGGAGCTGACCCTAAAAATTTATATAACGAATAAAAATGATATTTATTACCATTATTGAATTTATGGAATCATGATAAAAGTATAAGCAACTAATATACCATACCAAAAATTACAAGATAAATGAAGTATATATCAATGAGAACCGTGATTTTAATAATACATTATTAATATATGGGTTTAAAAATGTTATAAGTAATATATATATGAAATGATTTATATTATTATGTTTATGGAATATAATTACAATATATATATTTATTACATATGGATTTATAACATGTGTAAAAGAATTCATACATGAGAAAACTGATTTTCATCTAACTTTTATTTATGTGACACATATGCTATATTAACGAGTTGTTTATCTTATGTGGTGCATATAAATCCTAATTATGTATTTTATGATTATGATAATGAAATTTATGGTGACCTAAAAATATATATATATATATCATTATTTCATGAAGGTTATGATTGAAATGCAATCCAAATGGTAAAATATTTTATGTTAAAGTGTATTTATTTATGAAATTTTTTCTAATTGATGAATTCTTACACAATACCTCTCCAAAATTCAATATTTTTCTTCTCTCATTGTTATTTCTTCAAAATAAATGTTTAAGATTCATTTTCCCCTCAATAATTAGACATGATACCACACATATGTTTTTAAGGAAATCCAACCTTATTTATCTCTTTAGTCAACATTTTCTTCCATATCCATGATTTAAAAATACACTTTAAATAAATTTTTAATAGTATCATATATTTTTTTAAATTAAATTTTAACTATGCTTGAATTTTTATGAAATGGTTAAAAATAATCCTTCCAATTTCTAAATGAGGTAGTTTTTTATTTTTGTTAAAAAAATGTGAATGGTATTATTTATTTTATCTTATATGGAATGAAAATAATTTACTAATGTAATGAACAATAAATATGATAACTCTTCCATTATTTGTTTCCAATTTTATTTTCAATGCATATTATTTTCACAATTTTTTAGTGATTTTTTTCGGATTTGAAAATTTATTTTCATAGTGGAAATTATATTTTCCTTAATAAAGATTTATTGATATTGTCATGGTATTTATATTTATCAATGTCAACAACCCATGATATCAGTTATACTTTACTGGGTATATAATCCAAGTATACCATCCTTATTCTATATCTATATTATTTTTAATGAAAGTTTTCTATTAAAATGTTTATTTTCCATCGGTTATTCTATGATGAAATGATGAAATGTTTACAAACCATGTTTATTTTTTATGGATTTTTTAAGGTGATGTGTTTATGAAACCGATATCTATTCATGGGTTCTTATATTATTTATGTTTTATAATCATATGACACATACATATTTAATTTTAATTATGTGATTGGTAGGGAAAAAAGTAATAAATCCCTCAAATTCATTAGGTAATGGTAAACCTCTCATGAGAAAACAAGTATTGGAATGGGGAGATAACCCAGTTATGTAAGGATCATTGTTTTAATATACTATTCCTATGTACGAACCTTGACTATTATGATGATTTAGAGTGTGAAACCAATCCACAATTATAGTTTTTAGAGTGAATCTCAACTACTATGATGGTAAGGGGAGTGCACCCAATCCACATTGATTATATTCCAAGTGAGACTTTACTAGTAACGAGTAACACCCAAAGGGTTTAAAAAATAAATTGAAATGCATGAAACATTGTTTTATGTAGATATTTATAACTATCATTTAATCATAATTTTGTAGCATTTATTTTATGATTTTCGAAAAGTGTTCATCTACAATTGTGATCCGTAAATAATTTGCAGTATAATGAAACGAACTTGATTTTTTGGTGAATAGTAACCTACCCTTATGAATAGTAATAACAATAGTAATATGACCTTAACGAATAATATATTTTATTATTATTTAATATTTTTAAGGTTATAATATAATGATATCTTGATTAATTATCTAAGGTGTTAAAAAAAGATATATATTTTAAATTGTTATTTTTGAATAAATTATGATTTTATTTAAAAATAATTTCAATAATTTATAGAAAATTTATTAGAAAAAATGAGTTCATTTTTGAAGTCTAAAAATAGAAAAATGGTTTGGGTGAAGTTTTGGGATTTTTCTAAAATAGTTCAATTTTCGGTGAATAGTAAAAATTTAGTTTTGAATTTCAGTGTGTTTATGACATCAGTAATAATTTAATAATGAAGTAATAATTTTGGTATAATTATGTACAATAATATATTTTATGAGGTTTCCCAACTGGAAAATACAATGGGAAGATACCTTGGGAAATCCCATGTATTTCCAAATACCACTAATGAGGTGTCCCTCGGAAATTAATAAAATATTCCCTTACTTTTTCTATACATACATACCATTAATTAATTCCATTCATTACAAATTCCTCTTCAATGATGACATGGAATTCATAAATATCTATTAGTCCTCCCAAGGTGTCTTCAAAGCCCCAAGGTCCCAACCTTCAAGTTATAGGAGTTACTCTACAATGTAAGAGAATTCTCACCTTCTATCTTTTTCCCTTTCAAGTACTCATTTATGTGGAATAACATTAAAGTATCCATACTGTGTTATTATTTACAATTTATTCTAGATATATAATATATTATAATTTATTTATAGATGGGTTACCCTTTTCCCTTATATTTTTTTTTCTAAAACCATGTTGCGTAGCAGTTTGGCTGCCTAATTTTTGTAAAGAATTTGTCAACTATTCTTTTATTTCACCTTCCTTTCCTTTCATATTATTTCCTCATATCCCCTTATCCCAGAGGAATGAATGATCTAGTATCTTATATATTCTATATTTCATAATGTTTATCGAATATTCACCATTATACTTGTTCTCCTCTCCCACTTTTTCAAGAAATTAGAACACCGTCTGTGATGTGTCGATTTACGGACATCGTCGACGATGCGATATAAATTTCTCTTTATTCCTTAAAATTTGGTCATAAAACGATTTTCATGATTGAAACAGATTATAATTTATTTATTATATCTTATATAACGTTATTGAAGTGTTTTTTACACATGTGACTAATTTGTAAAACCAAATTAGTTCTTTATGATCGAAGAATCACCAAAATGCCGTTAACAAATTCCAATAATTCTTTAACTTATGAATCATCCTAATTTAAAAATTAAAGATGAAAATGGTAAAATTTATAGTTCTATAAACATATAAATACTAATCCATTCCAATTATGTAGTTCCACTTCCAATTGACAAGAATATCCAACATGAACTGATCATGGAAACCATGTAAAGAACACACCCGAAACAATGTAAATAACAAAATATTACTAATAAATGTGTCTAATGATGTTGTAAAATGATCATATAAGGTGTTATAAACATTAAAATATTTCATTAAGATATTAATAACACTCTTTTAACCAATATACATTAGGGTTAAACACATTTGTATTAATAAGAAACCGGAGTTAAGGAATTCTTACCCTAATTTTTAATCGTTGGGCTAACCTTCTACTAATCCATTATGTGGTATTAATATTATTGGTGGGATGAATTTTCTTGTATATTATGTTTATATATATATATATGTATTTATATTATATACACATACCCATTTCATTCTAATAATTCCCACTCCAATTGTATTTCAATGGACTTTCCTTTTAAAATCCCTATAACTCTCTTTAATAAATTTCAAAAGGATTGTTTTTTTATATTGAATGAGTGGTTTCTACTAATTTCAAGTTAATTTATTACAATGATATGTTCCTTGTACATTATTTATGTTGGTTTGATCCCATTATAGCTCACTATATGTTGGGTTGAGCCCATTATATCTCAATATATGTTGGG
Organism: Viscum album; assembly: GCA_963277665.1. Classification (NCBI taxonomy): domain Eukaryota; kingdom Viridiplantae; phylum Streptophyta; class Magnoliopsida; order Santalales; family Viscaceae; genus Viscum; species Viscum album. The sequence goes on from OY728120.1 coordinate 1,845,902,268, forward strand.
TTGAGCCCATTACAGCTCAAGATATGACAGGTGAGCCCCATTATAGCTCTCCAATGCATTGGGTACTCTAGAGATGGAAGTTGAAAAAGGGTATTACATTTGTAAGGGAGAATATAAGAGTGATATGGTAAGTATTTCCCAAGTCAACTACATGATGTTCTTATGTATAAGAGTTTTTTATGATTTTGGGTTTTCTTGGTTTTTATGTTATCACTTGACAAAAAATTTCCTCTTTTATATCCCTTATAGAGTTTTATACTCATCCCAAGATTTCCTAATGTTTTTTCATAGTATAAAAGGATGTTTCAAATAAAAAATGGACTCATGATGAATGATATGTATGGGTTTTAATTGAATCATATTTTAAGCTTTAATGTTTTATAAATTAGAAAAATGGATACAGTTTTTAGTAGTATCATCTTGAATGAATGTGGTATGTTATGTATGTAAGGTATAATTATTATCTAAAAATCTAAATATAAAAATATCCTGAAGTTGGAAGGCACTAAGAGGCTGACGTCTGTACGAATCTACACCTTAGAATGGTGGGAATCAAAACCCAGAATTTTGGGACAACAATTGATCAGTTCACTAAAGAAATAAACAAGGGTGGTATCCATGATATATAAGAACATGATCTACCAAAAAGAAACATGTAATTTTTTGGAGCATTTTATGATGCAACATCCTCCATCATTCAGGGGAACCACATATCCAATGATAGTTGAAGGATGGATTATTTCTCTTAAAATGATATTTAATTTCATGGGATTTTCAGAATTTCAAAAAGTAATTATAGTAATTTATCAGTTGGAAGGTGAATCCTATCAATGGTGGTCTTTGGTTAAGAATACGAGAGAAAGAGATGATATAGATAGTATGGAATGGGATAATTATAAGGGTCTTTTTTCTGGAAAGATATTTTCCCAAAACAAGTTGACTCACAATGGAGAAGAAATTCATGGAATTGAAGTAGAAAGATAATAATAATGTTGTATCATTTGAATTAAATTTTACAATACTGGCCAGACACATAATATATTTTACTCGGTATTTGAATAGTAAAATTAATAGATTTTACTCTGGTTTGAAACCATTTTAGTGAGATATTTGGTTTCACGAGTGTTTAAAAGCTATGAGAAAATTTTTAATTGTGATGAAAAAGTGGAGATGGAGTTTTTTGAAATGTTTGTGCCCCGTGATTACATGAATAAGAAGTGGTCTGGTTAGAAGGGTTTGGATAAGAATCCGTTAAAGAAATTTGGAGGTAAGAATATAAATTTCCCTTCTTATGAAAAGTGTGGTAAAAGGAATCTTGGTGAATGTCATGTAAATTCTAGAAAATGATACTGATGTGGTATGTTTGGACACAAGTCTCTTGAGTGCAAGGAAGATGTTCAAAAAATTAGTGAGAAACAGATAGTGAGATTCATTAAATTTAAGGAATTAAGTCATTTTTCTAATGTTTGTCTGAAACTAGTCACTCAAGTAGCGAATAAACAAGATTAGAAGTAGAAGGGTTTGGTAAAATCCTTTCAACCACATCATTAGATATTGAACCATAGAATAAAGTTATATTAGGAAAATTCCTTTTTTTTACAGATTTCTCAATGTGTTGTTTGATTTATGGTCTACACATTCCTTCATTTTTGAGAAATTTTCTAAAAAATTGGGAATTCAACCTCATGAAATGAAACCAGATCTAATAGTAAAAATAGATGGAGGATATATTGTGTAAAAAATAAATTATAAGAATATAACTATCCTTGTGTGTGGAAAGAGTTTACCCACAACTATTGTAGTTTTTTCTCTTATTGAGTTTGATGTTATCTCAGGTATGAAATGACTTTATTTTTTATCATACCAAGATAGATTACAGAGAAAAAGAATTTGTCTTTCAGAAATAATTTCAGTTTGGGTACAATAGTGAACCCATACCATTAACAACATATCAAGAAGCTAAGAAACTAATAAATCATGGAAGTGAAAGTTATGTTGCTCATATTTTTAAGATAATGGAACTATCTAGATTAATGATGTACTAGTGGTAAATAAATACCTAGATGTTTTTCCTGATGATTTTCTCGGTGTTATTCCTAATCCATAGGTTGAGTTTACTATTGAATTATTTCATGATGTTAAGCCAATTTATAAACCTCCTTATCAATTTGACAATATAGAACTTCTATAATTATAAATGAAGTTGCAAGAATTATTAGATAAAGGCTTCATCTGAACTAGAACACCACTATGGGGGGGCCCTATCTTGTTTTTTATGAAGAAATATGGTTCAATGAGACATTTCAATGATTATAGATCCTTGAATAACATTAATTTTAGAAATAAGTATCCTTTTCATCATATCAATGATTTGTTTGATCATCTATAGGGAGAAATTTTTTTTTGAAGGTTGACCTGAGGTTGGGGTATCATCATTTGAAATTAATGGATGAATACATCTAGAAGACTTCATTTCGTACTAGATATCGTCATTATGAATTTTTAGTTTTGTTGTTCGGGTTAAAAAATGCACTAGTAGTATTCATGGATATTATGTATTGAATATTTCATGTGTTCTGGGATAAGTTTTTAGTTGTTTTTATTGATGAAATTATGGTATATTATAGAAGTAAAGAGGAGCATGAAAAAAATATAAGGGTTGTATTAAAAACCTCAATGAAAAATAAACTCTATGGAAAATTCATAATTTGTGATTTTTGGTTGAAAAAAATTAATTTCTTGGGAATATTGTAAATAAGTATGGAATAATAGTTGATCTAGAAAAAAAGTGTTTATTTAATAGAAAATACTTACAAATGTTACATAGATTCATAGTATTATTGGATTATAATTTTATTACTGATAGTTTGTTAAAAACATTTCATGGTTATATATCTCTCTAACTTTGTTAACATGAAATGGGGATAGTTTTTTTGGAATGAAAAAAGTGATGTTTTTTTTCAGGAACTGAAGAAGATATTGATGAATGCTCCAATTTTGGCATTGCCTTCTCAAAATGATGAGTTTTTTATATAAATTGAAGCTTTATTGAAGGGAATTATTTTTGTTCTGATGCAAAATGAGCAGGTAATTGCTTATACTTCAAGACAACTAAAACCTCATGAGTATAATTATCCCACACATGATTTGGATTTGAAATATATGGTTTTTTTCTTTGAAAAATTGGGGGCACTATTTATACAGATCCAAATGTGAAATACATATTGAACATAAAAGTATAAAGTATATATTCACTTGGAAGGAATTAAACATGAGGTAGAGAAGATGTATTGAACAAATAAAGGATTATGATTTCTTGGTCAACTACCATACATGAAAAGAAAACAAATTGGGAGATTCCTTGGGTCGATAAAATCATGCATCATTAACCATGTTACATTTTGTAACAACCTGACCCTAGTTACCCAGAGTCAGTGCATTATTATATAACAGTGGCATGATCACAAGGAAATTATGTCTCGAAACACTGATCAGTTTAGTATTATTGGAAACAATATTTATACATAAGTTCAACTTCACAACCAGAAAATAAATACAACATGAATTTATTAAATTATAAACTTCCAACCATGCTAGATTACACCTTCATGTAACTTATAAATAACTTCTTCATATCCTAAGAAAATGAATCATAAGAAAGGGGTGAGCTCAAACTCTTAGTAAGGGTAAGCAATATAGTATATGATAACATAAATATTATGCATAATGAATAATTTAAACCACATGAAATTACCAATAATGAACATGAATAATTTTATGGAAGGAATATGAGCTGAGTAAATAATTCCCTAATAAAACAAAATAATGGGTATTCTACTAGTCTAATGACCACATGAACTATCAATATTATTTTCATAATGAGGGAATGTATAATGCCAGACATTATGAAACATTTTTTCAAGGCCTCATCCAAGACGTCTAAAAATGATTAAGGCCTCAACCTAAACCATATATCAAAACGATAAAGGCCTCAGCTAGTTCCACATCTAGTTGCCTCATGAGACCTACCGATTCATCGAGGAGCTATAGTGGTCTCCACCCGTCACTTACTAAGCCCAATATATTCCTCATATTAATGATTGAAATATAACATAAACATTCGTATTAAAACTAGAATACGAAATATCAATACTTTAACCATGAACCATGAATGGTATAAAAATAACACATCCATAGTAAAAAATATCACAAAACATTCAATACAATATGGAAGATTTGTATCATAATGAATTGACATCAAAAAAGTATAAAATCCCTCAAAGGATATTGACATAGATGAAATAAAAACTATTTGAGACAAATATATCTTTATTTTTTTGAAACCATTTAAAGATACATAATTCTAAAACAATTTTTTTTTTAAAATATTCATATATACTTGTTTGGGAAGCTTTGATGATGTTATAATGGTGGAGAATAACTGCACCTGCTGTATAAGTTAAAAAAAGACATTCTTACCTTAATTTTGTCCAAAAGGTCTTAAATTACCTTATTTGGAAAACAACTAAAAGATTCCTTTTTAAAACATATAAGTTCAAATAAGGGTATAAATGACTTTAAATAATTGTCTAGTAAATTGTAAAAATGTTTTGAAATACATTTTTAAGAAACATGGATGTGGATGATAAAGAGGTTCTAGTTGATACTTATGTAAAAACAACCTCGAACAAGAAAGAGATTGTAGAATTAACCCTTACCTTGTAAATTTCTTTAGTTGAGGGTAGGTTAACCTTCTATATAATGGTGAAATAATTTTTATTAAATTATACATGAATCATATACATTAATATGATATTATATATGATCTTTTAGCATTTTTTTTGTTTATAATATCTTAGTATTATCGTTATTTCAGGTGTTAAGAGATTCATTTTAATTTATATTCATTATTATGTGAGTCATATTTGTTATGGATGGGATGTATATTATTCATATACAGAATGAAATCAAGTCTTTAAACATTATTTTTAATCATCAAATGAAAATCAGTCTTGAATGGATACAATGGGGAATGAATCTCATCGCGTTCGTGGAGACGGTAATCCGTACGTACGCACGAGTGACAATATCATTCTTTTGATGTTAAAATAATATATAATTGGATGGTATATCATATATAAAGAATAATTATCATGTTATACTTATTATTTACATCAATTACACATCAATATTATACCTATTCAAATAATAATATATTTAATAACAATTACAACATGACATGGAGACGGTAAGGCGTACGTACACACGTATGGTTACATTTCATTCAAATGATGGATAGAATAATGAATATGGTTGTACCATATTCATAATAACGTCACATTATATAGAATATACTGGATTTATAATTTTAGAATGTAAACAACAAAGAAAGAAGAAGTGGAAGAAGGAAGGAACTTGAAAGAGGTGATGCAATATTTACCTCTTCTTCAGTTCTTCCTTTTGATTTGATAAAAAATGTCTCCTTAAGATGGATTTATGACTAAAGGAAGGACACTAGGATAAAGGGAGGATAGTTTAGAGGATATTTTGGCAGGGTTTGGACATGCCAAATGGCTTTGAAGGTGTGAATTAGCAAGAAGGGGGAGTGCCCTTTTATAAGAGGGGTGAGGGGCAACTTTGGAAAATCCAGAAATATATTTTTTATAATAAAATAATTTTTGGTTTATAAGGGATCAAAAATGGATTATTTAATGTATAAGGTGGGGATGGATCTAAAAACACTCAAAAAATATGTTTTAGACTGGTTTTTGTCACTATATTAACCTTATCTTTTAGATTTAACTCTTAGTTAAAGAGTTTGACATTTAACATGTCTCTTTGTATTTTTATATTATATGGTTAATAAACATACTATATACTAACAAGAGAACCCCAAGTGGTTAATTAAGGATAAAATATCATTATATAATTCTTTTGGATGATACTTATATTTTTAAGAATAGAATATCAATTAATAATATAATATTTTTTTGAAAATCTATTTTATGTCAATTTTGACACTATTTGATATTTTGTTTTTGATAAATTCATAACAACAATATTAATTCAAAAAAAAAACCATATAACCAATCCTAATATTACATATTAACCTATAAAATTAGTGTAATTGATAAAAATTCTCAAATAACATTTTTTGATATTTATAATATCAATTATTTTAATATTTCATTAATTAGAAATTTACTGCTTCATTGTTGTGTCATAAATAAATTAAATTATTTGTTGTCTAAAAATTATAAAGAAAATACAATTATTTAGGAAATATTTATAGATTTACAGTTAATATTTATAGTCCAAATTATTACTTATATAACCTCATGTAAAAATTGATTTACTAAAAGATATTTGTTTATGTCATTTTTGCCTTTACTTTACGTTAATTAAAATAAAGTGTCATTATCATTCATAAATGGATCCATGGGGTCCCTAAATAGACCCAAGTATTATCATGGTCGACCTTGACTCATAAAATAAGGTTAAAACAAGTTTTAAGATAATATTTTATTTTTATAATATTCTTTTGACCATGAATTACCTTATTTATTTTTAACCGCAATAAATAAAAGTCAAAAGGAAATATTCAGAAAAAAATATTTTCATATTATTGAACTAAATTTTACTCAATGAGGTTAACTATGTCTCTTGGAGTTTTTAAATTCAACTCACAGAAACGGTAAAATTAATTTTTATGCAAATTTGTAAATTTTCCTAGGAGGTGGGTAAAAGACGGTAAAAAGTTCAATAATATTTTTATACATATAAACATATTATAAAAAGACTCCAATTAATTATATTTAAATCATATTGGTATTATTTATCTATTTTTAACTAAAATAAATTTAAATAAAACAAATTCTTATTTAAATAAAAAGTCGGTTTTAAACAATAAGTTAGGGTTTTTCACTATTCATCAAAAATTGAAAGTTTCCAGAAAAATACAAAAAATTTACCCTAAGCTAATTTTGATATTCAGAATTAAAAAATGAATTATATTTTACATATTTAAAAACTTAGAAGTTGCATTAATTAATTTCAAATTAATTCCCGTCGTATTTTTAAGAAATAATAACGATCAAAAGATTGACACTTTTTTATATCCAATTTCAAAGTGAAATTACTTACAATGACCATCATTGGATTAAATGGAAAAAATATAATATAATTATAATTCTAAAACATTAATATTTATAATTCAACACTATAAATTATTTTGATTTAAAAAGTTGTTTTTAGTTAAAATATAGTATTTTTCACTATTCACCCAAATATGAATGTTATCAGAAAAACACCAAAATTTTATTGAAACAAAATTATTATTTCTCGATTATAAAGAATAAGTTTATTTTTAAAAATTTAATATATAAAAGTTTCAAATATTATATTTTAAAAGGGTTCGCCGTTAAAAGGCGGTAAAATTGCATTTTTTGGAAAATACTTCTTTTATCCAAAAAAATTAATTTGTTATTAAATTATGTATAAGACTCTCATAATATAGATTCTAAAATAATAAGGATTATATAAAGTTCATAATTCAGGTAATACGATTAATAAACTCTTTTGAACAGCTAGTTTGGTAAGTCGTGGTGCGCTTGAACTCAATGTTGCATGTAGTGAAAATTATTGAATTACTTTGATGAAATAATGTACTATGAAATCTTGGGGTGTTAAACATTTGGAACATGATATCTTGATTAATGATTTGATGAATTTTTACCTAGAAGTTTTTGGTGCAGGGAATAAATCGATTTTTTTTGAGGTTTCAATTCAATCATCATTATCCTACACTATTAAGAAACTGTATAAGGAAGAATTTGACCAAAAGAAAAATTTAGAATTGGTTAAAATTGGTGTGTTTCGAGAATTTAACGTTGATAAGGATTGTGTTTTATGATTCGGGAAAAGGTTGGGTGTGACTTTAGATTCCTAGTTGAGGAAATATTTGTTGTGTGAAGCTCATAGTTCTCCATTTTTAGTTCATCATGGAAGTCGTAAGATGTATAAAGACCTTCAGGAGTATTACTGGTGGGTTGTAATAAAAATGGATATTGCAGAATTTATGGTGAAATGTTTGACATGTCAACAGGTAAAAGCATAGTGGAAGTTAACGAAGGGGATGCTTCAGCCATTGACAGTGCCATAGTGGAAGTGGGATAATATATCCATAGACATAATGGTGGGACTACCTAAGAAATCTCTACGTAACAAAAATATTTGGGTTATTATTTATTAGATAACAAAATATGCACATTTCCTTTCAATTCGAGATACGATGTCGTTGGATTAGCTTTCTCAACTATACCTCAAAGAGATTTTTATGTTACATATAGTTCCTCTTTCCATTGAATCTAATATGCACCCCATGTTCACTTATAATTTTTTGAAGGACCTTTATAATTCGATGGGAACAAAATGAAATTTCAGTACATGTTTTCATCCTTAATCAGATGGGTTGTCAGAATGAACGATTCAGAAATTAGAGGATATGCTTCGAGCTTGTTCAATGGACTACCAAGCATTTTGCAATAAATATCATTATTTAGTTGAGTTTTATTATAATAAAATATTTTATTCCAGTATACAGATGGCACCTTTTGAGGCATTGTATGGGATGCAGTGTCGAACTCCATATTTTTGGGATGAAGTCGAGGAATTAATGTTTATGGGACCAGAATTAGTAGAGGAAGTGGCTTATAAAATAAAGATGATTCTACAGCACATGGGGATAGATTAGAGCAGGTAGAAAAGTTATGTAGATTACAGAAGGTAAGATATCTTTTTTGAGGTAGGAGACTATGTTTTACCTAAAATACCCCTTTGGAAAAGTGTGATGCATTTTCATAAGAAAGGAAATCTAAGTCAATGGTTTATCAGTCCTTTTGAAATCCTGGAGAAAGTTGGACCAATTTAATATCGAGTATTTTAGCCTCTGAATTTTTCTATGTTGTGCAATATTTTTCATGTTTCGATGTTGAGAAATTATGTGCCAGATTCAACTCAGGTCTTGAGCCCAAAATCATGTCAACTGGAAGAGAGCCACTCTTATGAAGAGGAACCTATACAGATTCTTGATCTAAGGTAACATGTCTTGTGGAATAAGGTTATATACTAGCTAAAGTCTTTTTGGAGAATCCACATGCTTGAAGAAGCAATATGGGAGTCTGAAAATGTTATGAGGGAAATGTATCCTCACTAGTTTAATGAGTAAGTAAAATTACAAGGACACAATTTCTAGAATGTGAGGATAATGTAACACACCAAGGTTGTTAAAAAATAAATTGAAATGCATGAATCTTTGTTTTATGTAGATATTTATAACTATCCTTGAAATATAATTTTCAAACTTCTATGTTTTGAATTTTAAAAAACAGTCATCTATAATTGTGAACGGTAAGTTATTTGGTGTCTAATTGAAACTACATAATTTTTATGGTGAATAGTAACCTACCCTTACTAATAGTAATATGAATAGTAATATGACCCAAATGAAGTGTAAATTTTATTATTATTTTATTTTCATAAGGATATAAGATAATGAAATGTTCATTAATTTTTCAAGGTGTTGAAAAAAGAGTTATGGATTTTAAATTTTGATATTTGAATGAAATTTGATTTTATTTAAAAATAAAATTAACAATATTTAGAAAATTATTTCCAAAAAAGTGTTTATTAATGAATTCAACACATCAAAAAATGGTTACGGTTAGTTTTTCGGATTTTTCTGAAACAATTGAATTTTTGGTGAATAGTAAAATACAGTTTTGAGTTTCTATGTGTTTAATGACATTTTAATGATGTAATAATGATATAATATTTCTTGTCGACTTATTTATAGTAAAATATGTAATGAGTTGTCTGAAGTGGCCAATACCATGGGAAAACACCATGGTCAAGCCCATGGTTTTGCAAAAAACCACTAATGAGGTGTCCCTTCAAAATTAAAAAAATATTCCCTTACTTTTTCTATAAATACCAACCCATTCCTTCATTTCATTCATTCAAAATTCCACCTCAATGAATATATATCCTTCTTAACTCCCTATTTATCCTCCCAAGGTGTCTTCGAGGCCCCATGATCTCAACCTTCAAGTCTTAGGAGTTACTCTACAATGTAAGAGAATTCTCAACTTCTTTCTTTTTCCATTCAAGTTCTATTTTATGCGGTATAACATTAAAGTTTCCAGACCATGTTATTATTTCCATTTTATTATTGATCTATACTATGTTATGATTCATTTATAGATGTTTTTCTCTTTTCCCCTCTATTTTTAATGTTTTTATAAACCATGTTCTATAGCCGTTAGGCTACAAAATTTTTGTAATGGATTTTTCAACTATTCTTTTATTTCAAGTTCCTTTATTTTCTTATTATTTCCTCATATCCCCTTATCCACGCGGAATTAATTATTCAGTATCTTAAAAATTCTGTATTTAATTTTTTTTATGGATGATTCACCATTATACTTCTTTTCCTCTCCAACTTATTTAAGAAATTCAAACACCGTCCACAATGTGTCGATTTACAGACATCGTGGAAAATGTGATTTTAATTTATTTTACTTCCTTCCAAACTGGTCATGAATTCATTTTTATGATTTAAAAATATTATAATTTATGTATAGTATCTTATATAAGGTTCTGGAATCATTTTTTTACACTTGTGATAAATTTATAAGACAAAATGAGTTCTTTACGATAGAAGAATCACCAAAATGACATTACCACGTATCAATAATGATTTAACATTTGAATCATCCTAATTTCAGAATTAAAAATGATAAAAGATATAATTTATGGTTATTTAAATATTTATATAACACTACATTCGAATTCTGGAGTTCCAATAGCAATTGAAAAGAATATCTATCATGAATCGACCATGGAAACCAAGTAAAGAACACACCTGTAGCAATGTAAATAACAAAACATAACAAATAAATGTGTCGAATGATGTTGTAAAATGATCATATAAGGTGTTATAAACAATAATATATTTCATTAAGATATTAATAACACTCTTTTAACCATTATAAATTATGTTTAAACACATTTGAAGTATAACGAACCCGAGGTAAGGGAATTCTTAACCGAATTTTCAATCATTCAGTTGACCTTCTTCTTATCCATTTTGTGGTATTAACATTATTGCTATTTTGATTTTTTTTATATTATGTTAAAATTTGTGTATTTATAGTGTACAAACATATCCATTCCATTCTAATAATTCTCACTTCATTTATATTTTAAGGGACCTTCCTTTTAAAATCTTTTTAACTATCCTTAATAAATATCAAAAGGATTGTTTTCTTATATTGAATGAGTGGGTTCTCATAATTTCAAGATAATTTATTATTATGATATGTTCATTGGAAATTATTTATGTTGGGTTGATCCAATTATAGAAAATGACATGTTGGTATGATCCAATTATAGCTCAAGATATGTTGAGTTGAGCCCATTATAGCTCAAGATATGACGTGTGAGCCCCATTATAGCTCTCTAATGCACTGGGTACTCTGGGGATAAAAGTTGACCAAAAGGTTATTCCATGTATAAGGGTGAATTCAAGATTTATATGGTAAATATGTCCCAAGGTAACTACATGATTTTACAATTCATATGAGTTTTTATGATTATGGGTTTTTTTGGTTTTTTTGTTATCACTTGACTAGTGATTTCTTTATTTACATCCCTTAATGAGTTTTATACTCATCCCAATATTTCAATTTTTATCAAAGTATATAATGATGGGTAAAATAAATAAGGGAGTTATGATGAATGATATGGATGGTTTTCAAAGAAATCATGTTTTATGATTTAATTTTTTATATTTTAAATACAGTGGATACTATTTTTAGTATTATCCTCTGATATGAATATTGTATGTTATGTTTGTAAGGTATCCTAATTCTCTAAAACTCCAAACTCAAAATGATCCTCAATGTTTCATAATGTATATTATGGACTAAAATTAAATATTAAGTAACATTTTATGGCCGAGTCCTTATATAATGAAATGATTTTTTATTCTTATGTGTATGCCACAATTCCATGGATTTAGAAATTTTTTTGTTCAGGATCGTGATCTTTGATTCCTTTATGATTCACTTCCTATGAATTTTTCAATATTAAATGACTCAATATTAAAATTTATGATATATAGGGTATGGATTTCTAAGATTCTGTTAATGTTATCATACCCTTATGCTCTTTTTATGATTATGTGATCATTGAAATATCTCTTGTTTACCATTTCTGAGAATCTTAGATAATCGATTCTTTTTTTACATTCAATTGGTTCTAAATAAAGGTTGTAAGAATTATATCTCAAGGAAGAGTGAGACTTATTATGAACTTAATGTCAGACTCTTATTAACAAGTTGATAATGTACCCATGTTTCTAAAGATACTAGACCTATATGATTCTATCATTGATCATTATGATATGTAATGAATATTCTTCTTAAAATATGTAATATAAATTTATAAAAAATGGGGTTCCATTGGCTGTATCAGAGAAAAATTAGTTAAAAATTAAAATCTATAATTGGAAAAATATAGTGAGAACCCATAGTATAATCCTTAGTATATAAGAATTTACTATATCATTATAAACAATGGACTACAATTTTACAAGAATACCATATCTATTCAGATAATACAAGTTCATGTTTTTTTGGAACATATGTATCTAGGAATGTAAAACCAAAAATAGTTGGGTGAGGTTATATAATCCATCCTCTTATTTTATTGTCATTATTCCATTACTGGACCCCCCCATTTGAAAATTCTGGTGGTTATGTATAGGATAATTAATATTTTCATTAGGAACTATTATAATGGATTAAAATAGATAATTACTCCAAATAAATTTGGATAAAAATAAGTTTTCATAGATTGAAACTAATGTTTCATGACTGATACATCCTATGTATGATAATTTTTTATGATTTATATTTCATGGTGGCCATTGTATCCATTTTTGTTTTTGTAATTGATAGATGATTGAAAAATTAATTTCATAAGGTGGAAAGTATGGAAGAATATTATTGATTCTTATTCCATTATAGTTAAATGACATAACAAATATCATTATGAGTATATAGTTATGTTGATCCACATACTCAATGATATGATGTTGGATTAATAGTGAATTCATTAAATGGTTTGATGACCACATCTCAAGTTAATTATTCTTCTCTGATCAGAGTTTGAAGGAATATGCTTGTTGAAAATATTATTATATTAAATCGGGTTGAATTTAATTTTATATTAGGTTTTGATTATCATTGTCTATATAAATATCACATCAATTTTTATGGATGGGATGTAATGTTTGATATTTTGAACCGACCTATGATCATCAACTAGTGTGATGATAAATTTTAGCCTCCAATTGAAATCACATCAATTATATGGGTCTTGATACCTATATAATTGTTATGTTTATATCAATTAAATGGGGAGAAACCCAATATCAAACATATATATTGTATGGTATTTTGATGATATTATTCATGATGAATTTATTGGTATTCCATTGAATCATGATGCTGGTTTATAAATTATAATTAATCATACTCCTACATCAATATCAAATAATCCAAATTGAATAGACATGATTTAGTTCCGGGAATTGAAGAAGAATCTCTTGGAGATTCTTGAAAAAGTTTCCATTTTCCATGTGCATCACCTTGCAGTGCACGTGTTCATTTTAAAGAAGAAAGGTAGATCAATGTGGCATTACATTAATAATTGGGAAAATAATAAGATCATAATTGAGAACAAGTATCCTATACCACATATTAATGGATTGTTTAATCAATTTTGTGGATCTAAATACAATTATAATATAGACCTTCATTCTAGATATCATCATTTGATGGTTGAGAAGTTGAATATACCCAAGGAAACATTCCGTACAGTGTATGAACACTATGAATTTACAGATAAAAATTTTTTTCATACAAATTCCTACACAATCTTCATGTATTTAATAAATAAAATCATAAGGTAATACCTTAATAAATTTAAGTTAGTCTCCATATATGATATTATGACACATAAAAATGTCGATGAAGTGGGTGAAGATAATTTGAGGATTATTTTGAAGACCCCAATAAAGGATATGATTTATAATTAATTTAAATACTATGAATTATAGATTCATAATTTTTTTAACAGATAATATAATCTTATGTTTGATTATATCAGTATATTTTTTAGTGATTGATGTTATTGAATGTTGGCCCTAAACAACCACTTTGATAGAGACCCATAATATTCATTGTTTTGAATGATATTATCATCACTTTCTAATGACCCAAACTATTATAAATAAAACTATCTTTATGGTTTCATTAAACGTCTTCTTATGTGTTATGGTTATATAAAACACATGAATTTATTTAGTTTTATTATATCCTTTCTTATTTAAATGTACTTTAATAATCATAACCAATGATAATATTGCTGTTGAACAGTGTTCAAAAGATTAGTATAAATATACAGTTTTCAAAAATCTTATTGATACGGACAAATTAAGTGATGACCTCAACCAGTAGTATCTTATACAATGAAGACCAATTGTCTAAGCCTCTAAGGGAGGTTGAATCACTAGAATCTGAGCTCGAAAAAGTGGAAGCTGGGATCCAACAAGACAAGCATGATAAAAACAAAATATGGGAGAAGTTTAAGATCATCAAGACAACAACCCAAACTATGTACGCTAAACCACCAAATGAAATTCTTATGGTCACACACCGTACCCTTAGGTAATTTTCATGTTTAATAAAGGGATATGTATTATGTCCATAATAATAATAATATGTATAATATATTTTCAATATAATAATGGTTATATTTTCATATTATTATTTTTTACCATATAAATGATTTTGATTTTGATATAATAAAACACATATTATACATTAACATAATATTAAAATTTTATTAAGGTCTTTATTTTGATGAATTAATAGATTTTTTAAAAAAATTAACTTTTATTAAAATATTAATTTTAAATAATTTTTATAAAATATAAATTAACATATAATTTTTATGAAGTAAAATGTAATTTTTATAATGGTTTATAAACTGTTATTGAAAAAAAATCAACATTTTCAATAAATGTTGATTCATAGTTTAAAAGGGAAAATTCATGTATTAGGAAAATTATTTTGATCATGTAAATAATTTTATGGAGTAAGCACATGAAAATTATCAAATTGTTAATTTTCTTTATATTATGAGATGATAAAATTTTTGTGTAAAAATCATATAATGTATAAATAAATGGAGGGTATTATAACATTATATTGACCCAAAAATGATTTAATAATTACAATAAATTTTATCCCTTACCAAATATATATTTCTAAATTAATATAATTTAATATTATGTTTATTTTAATAATTTTATAAATCCTTTAAAAACCCTCCAAAACCTATAATATATTTTATGGTTTTGAAAACATTAATTTAAGGAAATGGATCCATTCCATGTCACCACAATCAATATTTTAATTGGTTATTCCCTTAGACATATAAAGTAATGAAAAAATCTCATATTGGTAGAAAACAAGATAAAAAATCATGTTAAGGTTTATGGTTTTGGTTTTTTATTTTATAGGGTCCAAAACCAATGTTTGAGAAATAATAATGTACTCACCTCTCTCTTCCTATATAAACCCACAAATGCTCCCATTCCTATCCAATTAAAAACTTTTGATAATGTCTTTAATAATCCCCCTTTCCCATAGTCATATAAAGGGGCACCCAAGATCACAAGAAGCTCCTCATAAGGATTTATAATAACCCTCTCCAGGTAGTGGATCATCTCCCTCTCCTCTTTATTAATGCATAATCATTATCATTTTCTTTTTATCTCCATTTCATAATGTTAGAAATTGTTCTTCCATACCACCCTTACATACCATATTATTACTAAATTATTAGAGTCCCATTTAACTCTCTTTAATCCATCCCATGAACATTTATTGTCCCTTGTTATGCTGATTTAATTTCACAGTGATTTTCCATTCCAAAACAATTGCGTTGTGAATACCCACACCTATTTAATCTAAAGGTTGTTCAACATTATGTGATTATAAATTTATTATTGGGTACTTAAATGTATGTACTACACACCCCATTATCATGGAATAAAATTAAATGATAAATAATTACATATGTTATAATATATGTCCCACACTTATGTATGTGAAATAAATAAAAGTAATGGGTTCACACAAAAGTATATAGCACCTCGTTGCATAGGATAATTTTTTTGTCGAATGAGAAATCATTCAGGGGATTAGGGAGTGAACCAAATATACCATGGGAGTTCTTCTATCACTATTTTTGGGTATATATCCTTGACCAATGATTATGATCCCATGTTTTATGTTATTTCTAAATTTCCAGTGTTAACATTATGTTATCACTCTATATCATGACTCATTATTCATGTTTATGATTATTTCACATTATATGCGTCACTGACATGAATATTGTATAAAATTTAATAACTTATTTATTTTATTCTATGTTTATTCCATAACTGGTCTTTAAACCTCACACCTTTCTTATGTATATCCCCAGCTAATCCCTTGTAGTCTTATGTAAGATGGAATAATATGTGCATGTTAACGATGTTTCCAAAAATTGAGATGTATTCCCTATTTTAAGAAGTTATGTATTGTACTTAATTATTATAGACACTAGGCTTATATATCTTTTCTATTGTATTATGTGTAATATTATTTAATAAATCATGAAATAATGTCTAATAAAGGGAAGGGTTTTAATAGTTCGTAACAGAGGAATGTTAAGTTATTTCTCGGATTATGATTTTAAAAATATGTAGAAATACATAGGGAAAAGAATAATCAAAATAATAAATACATAAATTTTGGTAAATATATATTATTTGTTTTACATGAAAATCCATCCTAATTTTCACACTACAAGTGGATGTGGCTCTGACATAGATGTACCTACAGGTAAAACCCAAAACTCTGTATTGATTTTGACTCAATCGAGAACTGGTTCATGGGAATGGTCACTATTTCACACCTGGTATGACACTCCCATCATTTATTCTTGGGTAAATTAACAATCCCATTTCAAACCATTATTAAGGGAATAAAAAAAACCTTTAAGTTTCTATGTTATAAAATAGATCATGGATAACATTGATTGAATCCCCAAAATTCATAAGTTAAGGAATAAATCTCATTTATATGTTATTGTAACATCCCAGGTAAATAAAGAATAAAGAATTTTCATATTTATTAATATTTACGAATTAAATATTAATTTTATTTTAAAGGGGTTGCTATGTTCGATAGCGTACTCGGTACACAACGATGAGTTTCATTGAAAACTTACGTTGCACACAAGTAATAAAATAATATTATTTTAAATGTTAGTTAACAAGTAGCCGTTGTACTGGCAGGAATGGATAGAAATAACTAAAATATGATTAGATATGTTTTTAAATGTTTATACATTTACCCAATAAAAGATAAAGGAATAAAATACGGAAAGAGTTCAATTTTAGGGCATATATACTCTAATTTTCACTAAAGGTTCACTTATCACCTTTTAATGGTGAAACGTCATTAAATATAGTTTTGATCACTCTTATACTTTATTTTGGAGCAAATATAACTCTTCTTTAGAATCGGGACATCAAAATTTACTTTGTGTAAATTTTTGGTACCTTTCTGATAAAGTTCATTTTTTTATGAATAGTGTAAAATGTTGTATTTTAATTCAAAACCTCTTTTTAATCTAAATTATTTATGTGATTAGATTATTATTTTAATGGGTTTTAAAGTGAAATTAGAAAATATTTTTACCGGTTAATCCAATGGTGGTCATTGGAATCAATTTCACTTTGAAATTGGACTTAAACTGGTGTCAATCTTTTGATACTTATTATTTCACAAAAACACGCTATTTGCTCTGACAGCGGGAATTAATTATTAAATTAATTAATTTGACTTATATGTTTTTAATTTTGTAAAATGGACTTCATTTTTGAATTCGGAATATCAAATATAGCTTAAGGTGAATTTTTGGTAATTTTCTGAAAAACTTCAATTTTTGATGAATAGTGAAACCACTAAGTGGTAATCAAGCAAACTGATTTTTTAGTTAAATGAAAGTTTACCACTAATGTTTATTGAATTTTGAAAATCCAACATACATGGTTTTCATTAAGAAGTAAAATGTGGTTCAATGAGATTAAAATAATTTTTTGGTGAATAGTAACTTATTATGTTTTTAATCGCGATTAGTGGTAATTAGTGTAGTTTAAGGTATAAATAATGCTTTAATAATATGAAATGACTTATACACATGTCCCAACCTTATTGGTTGTGTCATGGCCGACCCAGAAAATCCATGGGTCAACATGGGGACCCCATGGGGACATTTTGGTTGGGAAATGACATAAATAATGTTTTATTTAATGTAAAGGTAAAAATGACACAAACATAATACATTTTACGAAAACAATTTTTACATGGGGTTATAAAGATCAGATATTTGATTATAAATAGTCATTGGAAATGGAAAAAGATTTCCTACATCATAGTATTTTTTTTATAATTTTTAGACATTAAATAAATTAAATTATTTATGACATAATAATGATGCAGCGATGACATCGTTATTTGACGATTTAAATAAAATGGAAAGATAATGTAAACACTACAACCTACACATGGACAAAACCAATTGGATGAGTGGATTTAGAAGACTTATCACCTTATCCACGAATTATATCAATGTGGGACCTTTTGAAACCGAAACACATTTTCAAATAAAGTAATATTTCTTTACTTTCCAAAAGTGCCCCTCCTCTCCTCTTATAAAAGGCCCCCACCTCTACCTCATTTCACACACTTCTCAAACCTTTGTCTCGGCCAACCCTTGCCCAATTACTCTCTCCACATCCCTCTCCTCATCCTATAGGATTCCCTTTGGGCAGAATCCTTTCAAAGGAATCCTTTAGGCTCAAATCAAAAGGGAGTTACACTTTTAAAGGTAATTCATTCTCTCTTGTTCATTTGTTTTATTTTGCTTCTCCAACCCTCTAAACTCTTTTTATTTACTTCTTTTGTAACAACACCAGTATCTCAAATATACTAGGATGTTGTTATAATATTTATTTTAGCTACACTCTCACACAAATAAATCAAATGGTTAAAGAACATACTGTTTCCGTGGACGGCGAAATTCTGCCTCCCGAAACGATGATTGTTCAATACTCATTTAACACCTTCAAGGGTGGCCATTATGATGTCACTATTTTTATATATGATATATAATATGTTTATGTTTTCTTTAAGATTCTGTATTTTTCATTTTTGGCATACCTTTATGGTTTCCATTATGGGTAAACACGATATCTTCATTTAAAGAAGTGCGGACTGCCGCCCCCTAAAAGTGATGTGATTCGTTAATGCCATATGTGGGACGTGTAAAGGATGGATTTAAAGTTATTATATATGATGTTATACTGGAATTATAATATACCTCTATATCATTATTATTTATTTCCATTAAAGTATGAGATAGAAATGAAAGTAGCGTTCATGCGTACGTACGGCTTACCGTCTCCATGAACGGTGCATTTCATTTCTTATCCCCAAATGTAATGTACTATTAAAATTACATGTATATAATGTATATATATAATTAATGATATATATAAATGATTAATATAATTCTGGAATTAAAATATACATACCTCTCATTTAGTTTTAATTCCACTAATATGACAAAGAAATGAAAGTAGCGTTCATGCGTACGTACGACTTACCGTCTCCATGAACGGTGCATTTCATTTCTTACCTCTAAATGATTATGTAATATTATAAATACATGTATATGATGGATATATATGATACATATTATATCCAAATCAGTAATTTCATTCTGGATATAAAGAAGCTTTGACCACACGAACAACATGTAATTGTAAGAAGTCCACTTTCGACTTAAGAACCAAATATTGACAAAACAAACATTGTTAACTTAAATGGTTACATAATGTTTATAACATGGAATTAAGTGATATAAAAGGAATAATAAACATTAAAAAGGTTCTTAATCAAGTATAAATTAACTCAAGTTTATTATTCAGGACGTTAAAGAACGATCGAGTCAAGTCGGACCCGAGGTAAGGGACTTCGTCTCAATCTCCTTTCATTGAGGCATATTTCGTTTTAGACACAACTATCTTTTATACGGTGTATAAACTCCTTTGACTTTTACTTTTATACAAAATGAATCTTTTTCTATGAAGCGTTTTACTAAACGACAAAAAGGAATGTTTTTTTAACGTACGCGGTGACAACGACCTTTTCCTCCGCCGCGAGTATTATTTGATCTTTGGCTTTCTCAAAAAGCAGTAATGTTTTTAGAATAAAATAAATACCATATACTATTTTCTGTATTTTGGTATTGAAAATGGTTTTGAAAAAGGATTCTATTATGTCAATATATTTACGATATATTGTGATTGAAATGTGTAAATGTTATCATTCCTTTATATTGGTTTTATGTTTTATGATTTTATACTGGTACTTGGACATTTTAACGGGTGGTTACGTTATAAACCATATGACGGGTGGTGCCATGAATACCAGGACGGGTGGTTACGTTATAACCTCCAATGCATTGGGTATGGAAGTCGGCCGTATGGCTATTCCATTAAGTATGTATGGAAATTGGCCATATGGCTATTCCATTAAGTGATATGTGTGGAAGTCAATTGTATGGTTATTCCACTTAAGTATGTTTATGTCCCAAGTTACCTTTATATATTCTATGTGTTCTTTATATGGGTTTTATGGTAATCCTTTGGTTACAAAAAGGTAAGTAATGATACTTTATTCAGTGAAGATTTTTTTTTACTACTTCATGAAGGTGAAGGTATTACTTTGATATAGTATACCTGGTTTACTTGATGTTTGAAAAACTAACAGTTTTCATTCTTTTTGTATCCCTTACTGATCTTTTTATGCTCACCCCATGTTTTTCGAAATGTTTTTCACAGGACTTAAAGTGGAATAAGGTCAAGGCTGGGATCAAGGGAATTTCATGCTATCTAAAACATGGAATCTAGACATCTTTCTTTTTAAGAGTTTTTATTTTATGGAGACTTAGTAGAAGTGTCTACTTTGTAATCTTTTAAGATGTAATAGTTATGTTCTAATTCTCTAAAACTCTAAACTTGAAAAGATCCTCAATGTGAATTATTCATTTAATTCAATATTAAGTAATGTTTAAGACTGGGGCCTTATAGTTGGTATCAATGATCGGTTTAGACAAATTTTGGAGTTAGAAAAGTGTTAAATTATAATATGATTGAAATGATATAGCATTTAAGGATTACCATGTTGCTTCGCCTAAGATATTTCTGTGTTCAGATTGGTTTTCCGCAGAGGAAACAAAGCAGATATGTTGGGACGACATCAGGAGGAAGATAACCTTCCAAATCAGCAACCTAAGATGGTCAGAATCGGAACTGAACTGTTTGTTTCAGTGATGGCACAGTTGACTCAGGCTATAAATGGTGGTGGTATCCATGCACGAGATCAGCCAGATCAACCGTAGAGGAACATGTCAGTGGTGGAACATTTCATGAGGCAACATCCCCCATCATTCAGAGGATCATCTGACCATGTGCAAGCTGAAGGGTGGATTAAAGCACTGGAGAAGATTTTTGATGTCATGGGCTGCTCAGAACATCAAAAGGTTAGTCTTGCTGTTTACCGTTTTGAAGGTGAAGCTGATCAGTGGTGGTAGATGGTGAAAAATATAAGGGATAGTGATGAGATTGAGGATCTTCACTAGGACGAATTCAAAGGTATATTTCTTGAGAAATATTTTCCTAAGGTGGTTCGTCTTAGGATGGAAAAACAGTTCCTAGAATTGAGGCAGGAGGATGATTCAGTGGCTGCTTATGAAGAAAAGTTCACTCGATTGGCAAGGTATGCTCCAAACTTCATACGAGATCTTGATAGTAAAATAAACCATTTTTACTCAGGGTTAAAGCCAAAGTATCGAAGGGCTTTAGCTTCTCGTGAGTTCAAAAGTTATGAAAAGCTTGTTCGATGTGCTGAGAAGGTGGAAATGGAGTTTGCCGATGATCATGTGTTCTATGACAAACAACAGAATAAGAGATCTAGTTGGCAGGAAAAGGGGAAGAATTCATCAAGGAAGCAAGGAGGTAAGAAAACCAAATATCCATCCTGTGAGAAGTGTGGTAAAATGCATCCTGGAGAATGTTTATCCAAGTCTAGTAAGTGCTTTAGGTGTGGTAAGTCTGGTCATATTGCTCGTAACTGTAAGGAAGATGATCAAGCAGGAAATGAAAAGCCAACAGTAAGATGTTTTAAGTGTAATGAAATGGGTCATTATGCAAACGAGTGTCCAACGAAGAACTCAACTGGGGGAATGCAGCCAGACTACAAGCAGAAAGGGGTGGTAAAATCCTTTGCAACAACTTCAGCAGATGTTGGGCCATCGAATGAAGTGGTATCAGCTCCAGGGAGCTCAGTATTTTTCGAAGATTGACTTGAGGTCAGGGTACCATCAGTTGAAAGTAAAAGAAGCAGACGTTCCGAAGACTGCGTTCCGTACTAGATATGGCCATTATGAATTTGTAGTTATTCCTTTTGGGTTAACCAATGCACCTACTTTATTCATGGACCTTATGAATAAAATTTTCCATGAGTTCTTGGATAAGATTGTGTTTGTGTTTTGAGGTTTGGGAAGAGGTTATGTGTGCCTTGTGATTCACAGTTGAAGAATGAGTTGTTATGTGAGGCTCATAGTTCCCCGTTTTTAGTTCATCCTGGCAGTACTAAGATGTATAGAGATCTGCGGGAGTATTACTGGTGGGATGGAATGAAAAGAGATATTGCTGATTTAACTGTGAAGTGTTTGACATGTCAACAGGTTAAAGCAGAGCAGCAGTTACCGAAAGGGATGCTTCAGGCTTTACCAGTGCCAGAGTGGAAATGGGAAAACATATCCATGGACTTTATTGTGGGATTACCGAGGAAATCTTGAGGTAATAATGAAATCTGGGTTATTGTTGATCTCTTGACCAAATCTGCTAATTTCCTTTCTATACGAGATAATTTCTCTCTTGATCAACTTTCTCGTCTGTATCTTAAAGAGATAGTCAGGTTACATAGAGTTCCTCTCTCCATTGTATCGGATCATGATCCCAGGTTTACTTTTAAATTTTGGAAAGGCCTTCAGAAGTCGTTGGGTACTGAATTAAATTTTAGTACAGCTTTTCATCCTCAATCAGATGGGCAGTCAGAACGGACAATTCAGACCTTGGAGGATATGCTACGAGCTTGTTCGATGGATTATCAGGGAAGTTGGGACCAACATCTTTATTTGGTTGAGTTTTCTTATAATAACAGTTTTCATTCCAGTATACATATGGCACCATTTGAGGCATTATATGGGAAGCGGTGTCAAACTCCAGCATTTTGGAATGAAGTGGGTAAAAGGAAGCTGATGGGACCAGAATTGGTAGAAGAGATGGTAGAAAAAGTTCATTTGATTCAGAAAACACATGAGAACAGCTCAGAGCAGGCAGTAGAGTTATGCGGATAACCAGAGGAAGGATCTATCTTTCGAGGTAGGTGATCATGTTTTTCTCAAGGTTTCTCCTTGGACAAGTGTGATGAGATTTGGTAAGAAAGGAAAGTTGAGTCCATGGTTGGTTGGACCATACGAAATTCTGGAAAGAGTTGGATCAGTTGCATACCGAGTGGCTTTACCTCCGAGTTTATCTCAGGTACACAATGTTTTTCACGTTTCGATTTTGAGAAAGTATATGCCAGATCCATCTCATGTTTTGAGTCCATAGGTAGTTCAGCTGGAAGAGAACCTATCTTATGAGGAACAACCGGTCCAGATTCTTGACCACAGGGAGCAAGTGTTACGGAATAAGGTGATTCATCAGGTGAAGGTTTTGTGTAAAAATCATGTGATTTAAGAGGCAACGTGGGAATCCGAAAATGCTATGAGGGATAAATACCCCCACTTATTTTGATAAGTGAATAAAATTTCGAGGACACAATTCCCAAAAGGGGGGAAGGATGTAACATCCCAGGTAAATAAAGAATAAAGAATTTTCATATTTATTAATATTTACGAATTAAATATTAATTTTATTTTAAAGGGGTTTCTATGTTCGATAGCGTACTCGGTACGCAACGATGAGTTTCTTTGAAAACTTACGTTGCACACAAGTAATAAAATAATATTATTTTAAATGTTAGTTAAAAAGTAGCCGTTGTACTGGCGGGAATGGATAGAAATAACTAAAATATGATTAGATATGTTTTTAAATGTTTATACATTTACCCAATAAATGATAAAGGCTTAAAATACGGAAAGAGTTCAATTTTAGGGCATATATACTCTAATTTTCACTAAAGGTTCACTTATCACCTTTTAATGGTGAACCGTCATTAAATATAGTTTTGATCACTCTTATACTTTATTTTGGACCAAATATAACTCTTCTTTAGAATTGGGACATCAAAATTTACTTTGTGTAAATTTTTGGTACCTTTCTGATAAAGTTCATTTTTTTATGAATAGTGTAAAATGTTGTATTTTAATTCATAACCTCTTTTTAATATAAATTATTTATGTGATTAGATTATTATTTTAATTGGTTTTAAAGTGAAATTAGAAAATATTTTTACCAGTTAATCCAATGGTTGTCATTGGAATCAATTTCACTTTGAAATTGGACTTAAACTGGTGTCAATCTTTTGATACTTATTGTTTCACAAAAACACGCTATTTGCTCTGACAGCGGGAATTAATTATTAAATTAATTAATTTGACTTATATTTTTTTAATTTTGTAAAATGGACTTCATTTTTGAATTCGGAATATCAAATATAGCTTAGGGTGAAGTTTTGGTAATTTTCTGAAAAACTTCAATTTTTGATGAATAGTGAAACCACTAAGTGGTAATCAAGCAAACTGATTTTTCAGTTAAATGAAAGTTTACCACTAATGTGTATTGAATTTTGAAAATCCGACATACATGGTTTTCATTAAGAAGTAAAATGTGGTTCAATGAGATTAAAATAATTTTTTGGTGAATAGTAACTTATTAAGTTTTTAATCGCGATTAGTGGTAATTAGTGTAGTTTAAGGTATAAATAATGATTTAATAATATGAAATGACCTAGACACATGTCCCAACCTTATTGGTTGTGTCATGGCCGACCAATACAAGACATGGGTCAACATGGGGACCCCATGGGGACATTTTGGTTGGGAAATGACATAAATAACTTTTTATTTAATGTAAAGGTAAAAATGACACAAACATAATACATTTTACGAAAACAATTTTTACATGGGGTTATAAAGATCAGATATTTTATTATAAATATTCATTGGAAAGATAAAAATATTTCCTACATCATAGTATTTTTTTATAATTTTTATACATTAAATAAATTAAATTATTTATGACATACTAATGATGCAGCGATGACATCTTTATTTGATGATTTAAATAAAATGGAAAGATAATGTAAAATCTACAACCTACACATGGCCAAAACCAATTGGATGAGTGGATTTAGAAGCCTTATCACCGTATCCAAGAATTATATCAATGTGGGACCTTTTTAAACCGAAACACATTTTCAAATAAAGTAATATTTCTTTACTTTCCAAAAGTGCCCATCCTCTCCTCTTAAAAAAGGCCCCCACCTCTACCTCATTTCACACACTTCTCAAGCCTTTGGCTTGGCCAACCCCTTCCCTATTACTCTCTCCACATCCCTCTCTTCATCCTAGAGGATTCCATTTGGGCATAATCCTTTCAAAGGAAGCCTTTAGGCTCAAATCAAAAGGGAGTTACACTTTTAAAGGTAATTCATTCTCTCTTCTTCATTTGTTTTATTTTGCTTCTCCAACCCTCTAAACTCTTTTTATTTACTTCTTTTGTAACAACAACAGTATCTTCAATATACTAGGATGTTGTTATAACATTTATTTGAGCTAAAATCTCACACAACTACATCAAATGGTTAAAGAACATACGGTTTCCGTGGATGGCGAAATTCTACCTCCCGAAACGATGATTGTTCAATACTCATTTAACACCTTCAAGGGTGACCATTATGATGTCACTATTTTTATATATGATATATAATATGTTTATGTTTTCTTTAAGCTTCTGTATTTTTCATTTTTGGCATACCTTTATGGTTTCCATTATGGGTAAACACGATATCTTCATTTAAGGAAGTGCGGACTACCGCCCCCTAAAAGTGATGTGATTCGTTAATGCCATATGTGGGGCGTGTAAAGGATGGATTTAAAGCTATTATATATGATGTTATACTGGAATTATAATATACCTCTATATCATTATTATTTCTTTCCATTAAAGTATGATAGAGAAATGAAAGTAGCGTTCATGCGTACGTACGGCTTACCGTCTCAATGAACGGTGCATTTCATTTCTTATCCCCAAATGTAATGTACTATTAAAATTACATGTATATAATGTATATATATAATTAATGATATATCTAAATGATGAATATGATTCTGGAAATAAAATATACATACGTCTCATTTAGTTTTAATTCCACTAATATGACAATGAAATGAATGTAGTGTTCATGCGTACGTACAACTTACCGTCTCCATGAACGGTGCATTTCATTTCTTACCTCTAAATGATTATGTAATATTATAAATACATGCATATGCTGGATATATATGATACATATTATATCCAAATCGGTAATTTCATTCTGGATATAAAGAACCTTTGACCACACGAACAACATGTAATTGTAAGCAGTCCACTTTCGACTTAAGAACCAAATATTGACAAAACAAACATTATTAACTTAAATGGTTACATAATGTTTATAACATGGAAGTAAGTGATATAAAAGGAATAATAAACTTTAAAAAGGTTCTTAATCAAGTATAAATTAACTCAAGTTTATTATTCAGGACGTTAAAGAACGATCGAGTCAAGTCGGACCCGAGGTAAGGGACTTCGTCTCAATCTCCTTTCATTGAGGCATATTTAGTTTTATACACAACTTTCTTTTATATGGTGTATAAAATCCTTTGACTTTTACTTTTATACAAAAGGAATATTTTTCTACGAAGCATTTTACTAAACGACAAAAAGGAATGTTTTTTTAACGTACGCGGTGACAACGACCTTTTCCACCGCCGCGAGTATTATTTGATATTTGGCTTTCTCAACAAGCAGTAATGTTTTTAGAATAAAATAAATACCATATACTCTTTTATGTATTTTGGTATTGAAAATTGTTTTGAAAAAGGATTCTATTATGTCAATATCTTTATGATATATTGTGATTGAAATGTGGAAATGTTATCATTCCTTTATATTGGTTTTATGTTTTATGATTTTATACTGGTACATGGACATTTTAATGGGCGGTTACGTTATAAACCATATGACGGGTGGTGCCGTGAATACCAGGACGGGTGGTTACGTTATAACCTCCAATGCATTGGGTATGGAAGTCGGTCGTATGGCTATTCCATTATGTATGTATGGAAATTGGCCGTATGGCTATTCCATTAA
The DNA here is from genome assembly GCA_963277665.1 of Viscum album. Lineage (NCBI taxonomy): Eukaryota > Viridiplantae > Streptophyta > Magnoliopsida > Santalales > Viscaceae > Viscum > Viscum album. The sequence continues at coordinate 1,845,929,947 of OY728120.1, forward strand.
GTGATATGTGTGGAAGTCAATCGTATGGTTATTCCACTTAAGTATGTTTATGTCCCAAGTTACCTTTATATATTCTATGTGTTCTTTATATGGGTTTTATGGTAATCCTTTGGTTACAAAAAGGTAAGTAATGATACTTTATTCAGTGAAGATTTTTTTTACTACTTCATGAAGGTGAAGGTAATACTTTGATATAGTATACATGGTTTACTTGATGTTTGAAAAACTAAAAGTTTTCATTCTTTTTGTATCCCTTACTGAGCTTTTTATGCTCACCCCAAGTTTTTCGAAATGTTTTTCACAGGACATAAAGTGGAATAAGGTCAAGGATGGGATCAAGGGAATTTCATGCTATCTAAAACATGGAATCTAGACATCTTTCTTTTTAAGAGTTTTTATTTTATGGAGACTTAGTAGAAGTGTCTACTTTGTAATCTTTTAAGATGTAATAGTTATTTTCTAATTCTCTAAAACTCTAAACCTAAAAAGATTCTCAATGTGAATTATTCATTTAATTCAATATTAAGTAAGGTTTAAGGCTGGGGCCTTATAGTTATCCCATTGATTTCATCAGATTTTTGTGTATGTGATTAATAGTTTAAAAATACTAATCCCTAATGTTCTTGTTATTTTATCCAATGGATGAATATAAGAGGAACCTGGTAGAAAACTAATTTGAAGGGTAATGTGATGACCTCCCAAATGAGATGTGCAACCAAATGGGTGAAGGAATAATGAACTTTGTGATGACACTCACTTAGTTTGTCCATGTTCTAAATAGAAACATAGATCAAGAGGAGCTCCCAAATACCCCTAATAAAAAAAAGATGAAATTAAGACCTTATGAGACAAAGGCATCCAACATTCTGTGGATCATCTAATCCTTTAATCACAGAACAATGGATCAACTACATTAAGAAGATCTTCTCCATCCTTGAATGTTATAAGAAAGATAATTTTATACTATTTATTTATCGCAAGTAGGGAGATGATACTAAATGGTATAAATTGGTCAAGAATATGAATCCCAAGGATAAATTGAATTAATGGGCTGAAATACTTCTATAAAATGTTTTTCGACATATATTTTCCTTAAACTATCTAAATAAAAATGGAAATATATTTCTTTTCCATTTAAAAAAATAAAAAGAATCTATCATGTTGTGTGATGAAAACCTCACAAGACATTATTGATATGGCTCTGGATTTTACGTTACCCCCAAATGGAAAGTTTTACAACTTCCATGGTGGGAAAAAACTGAGTGTACGAAAATCCCTAGAAATCAATGAAATTGATTGTTTTGAGGATATTTTATGATGTAAACACAATGTGAAAGAAGATATTTGTTAATATCAAGGGTATCGTGGTGATAAGAATTAGGAAGTGGAGTTTAATGTCTGTGGTGTGAAGAAAAAAATATAATGGTTCATAGATATTTCAATATTAGACCTTTTAGATGTGAGGAATTTAACACCCCGAAAATTTCCTAAAAGGTATGAGGAAATTCCATAGGTTTGGGAAGGAATGTCACCTAGCTAGTGATTGTCCATGGGAGAAACCCAGAAAAGAGGTAAAGGAAATGAATTCTATAATAAAAAATTAGTCTATTATTCATTGTTTCAATTGAAATGAAGATGGGAAATTTATAGACCTATGCACTGAGACAAGGGTTCTTAGTGGAAAGAAATAACATCCTAGGAAACAAAGGATATATCATGCAATCAAAAAGTATAAGGTCAATCCTGATAGTGATGCTCTGATAGTTCTCCAGTTATTCATAAAGAATATAAAACTAACCTTTTTATTTTTTTTAGACATTCCCACAAATCAGGAATGCTTATTAGAAATATCCAACCATAACTAGAATGAATGGAAATAATGTTGTCAGTGAAAATGGAAAATAGGGAAATTATTGCATCCCAAGCATATAACTCTTCCCTCGTAAAAATTTTTGGGATACAATACACAATGAGCCTTGTGATACCCCTATTAATGGGATTTTATATAATTATAGTCATGGATTGGATTTCCTCAAACATAACAAATATAAATTTCCAAGAAAATAAAATCAATATCTGTATCGCAAATCGTCCCCTGATTCAGTACAAGTGCAATGAGGAGGATGAATTTTCTTTAGAACAAAAATATGCATTTTTGGTATTATTACCCCAAGAATAAGTTTATTTAGGTTATATGATTTATTAAAAAGAAAATATCATCCTGGAAGACATTCTTATTGTGGGGGAATACACTTACATGTTTCCAAAATAATTTATTAGTCATCCTTTTATTCATGAGGTTGAATTTTCAAATGATATTTTATGTGGGGTATCACCATTATTGAATGATATATATTGAATGAATGTTTTGGAACTTTATAGATGAATAAATGACTATATGAGAGTATAGTAAAATGGTTCATACAACCTGGGGATCCCATTAGGGAGCATCGGTCCTGTTCATCAAGATGAAGTATGGGTCAATTCCCCTTTGCATTGATTATCATGAGATAAACAATGTCATAATAAATAATAACTAACCTATTTCATTAATTGAAGAATTATTCAATTAGATATGTTTATTCTGATAATTCTCTATGGTTAATCATTGGTCTGGGTATTATCATGTTTGGGTGAAGAAGGAAGATATCCCCATGTCCTCGTTCTATACAAGGTATGAGCGTTATGAGTTCATAGTAATGACATACAGACTCACAAATTCTCTAGAAATATTCATGTACATGATTAATAGAGTCATTATTTATTATCTCAATGAAATTTTGGAATTATTTATAGATTATAATCAAATATACTTCAAAATTAAGGAGGATATTGAGGATTATATAATCACTATGTTAAAAACCTCACGATTCGATAAAATTTTTGAAATGTAAAAAATGTGACTTTTGGTTGAAGGAAGTATCACAAATTGAGAATATTATCATAAGTAATGGGAAATTTTTAGACCCCTAAAATATTAAATAAATCAATGGATGGATATTTCCAATATCCGTGACAAAAATTATTAGTTTCCTTCAATTATCTAGGAACTATTGTCGATTTATGAGAAATTTATCATGATTGTAAAACCCTATAACTAAAATAACCAATAAGGGAGTTGTGTTTTTTTGTAATGATGAATGTAATGAGTTATTCAAGGATTTTAAAAGAGGATCATCATTACACATGTACTTATGCAACCTAAAAGTGAGTAAAATTTCATTCTGTACAATTATACTTTGAAGAAGGTATTGGGTAGTGAGTTAATGTGGAATGAAAAAGTAACAACCTATTCCATAAGGTAGTTGAGTATTTAGGAATTGAACTACCCAAAAAAAAATGACATAGTCTTGTCTATAGTGATTATCTCATTATAAATGCGGAAGAATTATCCCCTTGTTGAGAAATTTGAAATATATAGTGATCAAAATAGCCTCATGTATATACTAATATAGAAAGATTTGAGTATTCACAAATGAATATTGTTAAGGATGATCAAGAACTATTAATGCTCAATACACTACCATCATGGTAAATAAAATAATGTGTATTTTACCCTATATAAAAATGATATACCAATTTTATCATTGATGAGAATTTAGAAGGATCTTATCTTCTTAAACATGAAAAGGATGAACATTTGAAACACATAGGAAGGAAAATCATCAATACTTTATAAAATGATTTTTCAATCATGAATTCTAAAGAAGATATAGGACGATTAATGATATTATTTGAGAAATTAAGAGAATGCGGAATCCATAAGAATAGCTAAATCCTCAGATTTCACTGTTAATGAAGGTTTTGTGAGCTTGTTGTCATGACTATGAGTACCATCTACTAATATGTTACTAAATGAGATTACAGAGGATACATGTTGCTTGAAATTCCCCATCATCCCAAATATCAAGATCTCTGAGAGATCTATTTTGGGAACAATATGAAGAAGGAAATAATATAATATAATTTTTTTATCTTAAATCAAATAAATATATGGATGAAATGAAAAACTCCATGGGGATTTTTATAACATTACTGAAACCTATATGGAAATTTGATAAAATTTCCATTGAATTTGAAACGAGTTTTCAGAATAAATCAAGAGTAAATAATGATATATGGGTTGTGGCATACTATCTCAAAAATATATCACTTCATTAAAATTGGAGAGTACTTCTCATTCGATCAACTATCAAGGATATACATTAGTGAAGTGGTGAGGCTGTATGGAACACCGAAATTGATTGTATTTGATTGAGGTCCATGATATACATATATGATTTGGAAGAGTCTCTAACATGTCATAAAAACCATGTTTTACATCAACATAACTTAATAACCTCAGAATAATGTCCAAGTGAGAGAACTATCATGGCATTCAAGGATATATTGAGAGAATCTACAATTGACATCAAAATAGGTTAGTATCATTATCTTCATATGACTGAGTTTTTATACAATAATATTTTCCACTAAAGAATCCATTTGGATGCCAATGAATCCCACTATGGTAAGTTTTTTCATAGTCCTTCATACTTGAATGATATATGGTAATGAAAACTATATGGTCCTAAAATGATCAAGGAAATGGTAGAAATGATCAATACAATCCATCTTCACCTCAAGTATCCACTGAGTTAAAAAAAGATATATGATACCATTCATTAATGAGACTATGATTTCGATGTTGTAAAAATGTATTCATATAAATATCTTCATGGAAGAATGTCTTGAGATTTAGGAATAAGGGAATTCTTAGTCCATGATACATTAGTCCCTTTGAGATCCTTGATCAAATCAGAGTGCTGGCCTTTCGAAGAGCACTCCCACAGAACATATCTCATGTAAATGATGTGTACCATGTATCAATATTGACGAAGAATATACAAGTTCCTTTTTCTATATTGAATCCCATGGTTGTACTATTAGAGAATGATCATTCATATAAGGATTAACTTGTGCAAAGATTTGATTATAGAGATAGAGTTCTATAAAATAAGACAATGCACCTAGTTAAAGTGTTGTAGAGAAACTACAATACCGATGTGGTGTTGTGAGAACTAGAGGAATTGAAAAAAATTACCTTATTATATTTCAGTGCATGAAATTAAATTATATAGGGAAAAATTCATTAAAGGGGGAAGATTGAATCATCCTGAACTGTTAAAAATAAAATTATCATTTTGGATTTATTAAATGTATTATTATGTGTTATGGTTATATAAATGACATTCACTTCATTAGTTTTATTATATCCCATCAGATTGAAAATAATGGCAAGTATCATAACAATTGATAATATTGATATTGAACTATTAACATAATATTATTATAAATATATCGTTTGAAAAAATACAATTTACTTAGAAAAAAGTGACGACCTCAATCAGTAGGATCAAATCCTATGAATCCCAATTATAAGAGAATAAAAGGGATATAGAATCTCTAGGATTATCCCTTGACCAATCCTAATATGAGATTCAACAAATCAAGCATGAGATAAACTGTTTATAGGAGAAGTTAAAGCTCATCAAGATCATGTCCCCAACCATGTATATTGAACCACCACATAAAAGTATCACTACTCCACACCTTACCCTTAGGAAATTTTCATATGAAATAATGGGGAATGTATGAAAACCCTAATAACATGAATATGTATATTATATTTTCAGTAAAAGAATTTTTATATTTTTATATTTTTATTGTTACATTATAAATTGTCTGGATTATGATATAATAAAACAAAAAATGTATATTTGTGTAATATTAATATTCAATTAAGAAATTTATTTTGATTAATTAATTAAATTTATAAAATTAATAATATTTTATTAAAATATTATTATTTAAGAATGATTATTGAATATAAGTGATCATATAATTTTTTTTTAATTCAAATGTAATGTTTATAAGTGTTCACAAACTGCAATTGTAAAGAACCTATAACTTATCAAGAAATGTATATTATTATTTTAAATGTTATCAGTCACGTATATATAACTTTATTATGATAAAATAAAAATTATTTTTAAAATAAGCATGTTGAAATTATCTTATGTTAAATTTTTCATGATTTTATTAGATAATCGAATTTTTAGGTAAAAATGAAGTGTTGTATAAATACACTGTGAGTATTATGAAAAAAATCCCAAATTAATTTAATAAATACTGTAATGGGTATACCCAATGAAATTTATATTTACCATTAAAATAATTTACTATTAAATTTATTTGATTAATTTTATGTAGACTTTTGGAATCCTTAAAATCCTATAATATATTTTAAGTTTTAGAATCCTTTTATTAAGGACTTGACCCCATTCCACATCACTAAGAGAAATGTTTTAGTAATTCAAAATAATGGAATTATAAAATAATTAATACGACACATATTTTTAACGAACAATTTAAAAAATGAGGGTATGATTTTTGGTTTAAGTTATTTTATTATTCAATGTCCAAAACCAATGTTTGAGAAATAATAAAGAACTCCCCTACCTTTTCCAATATAAACCAACCCAATACCCCATTCTTCTCAACTCAATTAACATTTATCGAGTTATTAATATGATATCCCCTCACTATTGTCCTCCCATGTTTCCCAATTTCTCTTAAGAAGCTCCCCCATGCATTTGGAATCACCCTCTCTAGGTAAGCGATCCTCTCATTCACCACTTTATTCATGAATATTCATATATTATTCCTTTTATATCCATTTACGAATTTTGGGATATGTTCTTCCATATCCCAAATAATACCCCTTTAATAAATAAATTATGATAAAACCATTTCACTAAAATTAATACCACCCATGAATAGTTATACACCCCAATTATGCTTTTGAAATTTTACCATGATTTTTCATATCAAAAAAATTGTGTAGAAAATAAACACGCCCATAACCTATTAACGGGTTTTCATATTTATAATCTTATTCATATTTTATAGGGTAATTACATGTATTTATTCCACACTCATTTATATTGAAATAAAATTTTATTATAAATGATTCCATTTTTAGGATCTTTGTGGAACATTTATGCATGTGAAAGAAATGAATGTGATGAGTGTCCCATGAATTATATATTTCTCTAATATATTGGGTAATAATTTATCCTCATGATATTTCATGAAAGGTATTAGAGAGTGAACCAAATCCATTTTGAAAATTTTCCAACCCGATGTCTGGGCAGTTATAGATGACCTATGTTTATGATGGCATGTTGTAAGTTGTTGCCACATTTCCTATCCCGCCTTTTTGTTATCATGATATATCATGAATAATTATTCATTTTTATGATTCTAAACACTTTAATATATCATTTACATGCCTATTTTATGTAATATAATACTTTATTCATGTTATACCATGTTTATTTCACTACTGGGCTTTATAGATCACCGCTTTCTTATGTATGTCTCCATGTTATCACATGCATTTTTAGGTATGATGGAATAATATGAACTTGTTAAGGAAGTTCTCAATTTAAAATTAAACATATTGATCCTTTGACTTGTATAGTACCTAATTCTAAAATAAACTAAACATATTATGTACCTAATTCTAAAATAAACTAAACATATTGATCCTTTGACTTGTATTCTATTTAATCATAAATATTAAATCATGGAAAATGTTTAATAGAGAGAAGGGATTGCATATTGATATCAGAGGAATGTTTATTTATTTTTTAGATTATAATTATAAAACTATACTGAATTTATAAGGTATAATATTAAATATAAGAATACATACATAAATTTAAGTAAATTTTAGATTAAGTGATTTATAATAAAATAAATCCCTAAATTGATATTATAAGTGGATGTGGCTATAGAAAATATTCAACTTGGGGTAACAACCAAAAACACCACATTGAGCTAGACCAGATTGGAAAACAGGTGGATAGAAATGGGCATGATTATAACTCAATTTTAAAATCCTATGGTATAATATATTTTTTAAATTCACTAGATAAATATTAACCATTTTTAAGGAAATAAAAAATACCAATACATGTTAATGATAGAAAATAGATCATATATAACCTAGACTGAATAATATAAAATCATAAGTTAAATAATAAAAATAATTTATAAGTTATCCCTTACAAAGAAATTTATTACTATTTATGTTATTAATATTTTAAAAATACTCTTCCCTAATTTTCACTTTATTCTATCCCATTACTAGAAATTATAGAAGCTAGGTAAAAAAATATGTGGGGTTATGTGATGATTTCTCAAATGAGATGTCCAAAATGATGAGAGAAGATATAATGAACATTGTGATGATAATATATTATATTACATAGGATCTAAATAGAAACATGGATAAGGAGGATCCCCTAAATCCACATAAGAATGAAAATGCTACAATTGATACCTTTATGTGATAAAGGAATCCACATTTTAATGGATTAGTAGATCCCTAAATCATAGAAAAATTGATCAAATCCATTGATAAGATCTTCCCCATCCTTTAATGTTACAATAATTATAAGGTTATACTAGTTGTTTATCTTATAGATGAAGAAGTTGATCAATGGGGGGAATTGATAAAGACTATATATCCTAAAGAATATATTCATGTGATGGTGTGAAAGGAATTATGGAAATTTTTTACAAATAATATTTTCCACTAACTCTCTGAATGAAAATAAAAAGGTATTCCCCTAGCATCATGAAAATAGATGAAGAATATATTAGGTCATTTGGGAATAAAATCACAAGACATGCATGATATGCCTCAAGAGTTTTTGTTACCCATGAATTCAATGCTGATGACTTCTTTGGTGTGTTAAAACCTAGTGTACAAAAAGACTCGGTGATCCAAGAATTTGATAGCTATGGGAAAATTGTCCGATGTTCCCTCATAGAATAAATGTATATCGGAAAATATCAAGATTATCACAAGGATAAGAAGTAGAAGATTTATCTAACATATAGTAATGTGATTGAGAAATATAACAGTACTATGAAATTTCAATATCCCTATTTTCAAAAGTGGAAATGGATGAAACCAAGAAATTTACTATGGTTTGTGAGTAAATGGTTTAGGTTAGGGTAGGAGGGACACCTTACCCGTGATTTCCGATGTGAGAAACCCACCAATGCGATTGATGAAAGGAATTAACTAGTCAACCCATGGTGTATTGTTCATAAATTCAACTACAATGAACATGGGACTTTCCAAACCAATAAAGTAAGACAATTATTTTTAGAGAAATACAAAAACATCCAATGTTTCATGGGTGGATTATTCTATCACAACCACTGAGGCAGATCCTGAATATTAAGTGGTAAAATTTATGAATGTTATTCATTGATTAATAGTGAACATAAATTTGGATTCTTGTTCTACACATTCTTTCGAATCACACATGTTTCGTAGAACTATTCAAACACCACCATAATGAATGGAAGTAGTGTTTTAGTGAAAATAATAAATATGGAAATAATTTCATCTCTAGAATATAATTCATTCCCTATTAAAATTAGTTAGTGGATATTCTTGGTGCACCTTGTTATACTCTTTGTAGAAGAATTCGATGCAATTATTGGAAGGTATTGAATTTACATATATAGAGACGACATAAATTATCATGATAAATAAATCACTCTCCATATTATGAATCATCCACCGTTTCAATAAAAGTGTAAGGAGGATAATGAATATTAATTAGAACCAACCCCTAAAGAGTTGATATTTTTTCCTACAAACAATATTACCTTGTTCAAATTATTGAGATTATGGAAAATATCAACTTTGAATACATTACCATTTTGAGGTAATACACTGATGCGTTTCCCAAATAACTTCTTGGTCTTCTACTAAGTTGAGAGTTTAAATTTTTAATCGATATTATACATGGTACATTTCCATTTTTCAAGACTCTATTTATAATTTCTATTGTGGAACATGTCGAGCTTGATAAAAAAAGCATAATCTAAATAAAGGGTTCATACAAACAAGAACTTCACAATGGGGTGAACTAGTACTCATAGTGAAGAAGAAGGATGGGGAAATGAACCTTTATTATTATTATTGTGATATAAATTAGATAAAGGTAAAGAACAAGAATCCTATGAAAATTTTTGATGACTTGTTTTATATGTTTAGTGGAAAACAATACTTTTCCATGGTGGATCATTGGTTGGGGTATTATCAAGTAATGGTGAGGAGTATATACTGAAGACCAAATTTCATATAATGTATGGGAACTATGAGTTCATATTAATGACATTAAGACTCATTAATTTCCCAAAAATTATTATGGATTTGATGAATAATTTCTTTAGAGATTACCTCAAAAAATCTGTGGATGTTTTAATAGATGATATTAAAATATACACTGAATGAATGGAGGAGCATGAGGAGTATCTGACCACTATGCTAAAAACCATAAAAAGGATAATATTTTATGCAGTGTGAAACAAATATGAGTTATATTTAATGTTAGTCTCATTATTTGGTTATATTACCACAAGTGATGGGATATGTTTGGACAATTAAACGATATAAGAGATTGAAATATTGTCATGGATATCATATGTTATAAAAATCCATAGTTTCTATGGATTAAATTCATAATATTTCCAATTTGTGGGATTTTTTTTGGATTATCATAATATCTAAAAAAAATTAATCATAAGGGAGACATGTTTTGTTTGGAATGATTAATTTTAAGAGGGATTCATAGAGATATAAACGAGTCTTATCACTACACATGTCATTACTCTACCCAAAAGATGGAAACATTTTGTGTTTCCCATCGAATCTCTGAGGAAGGGATTGGAATGTGTGCTAGTTAAACATGAAAAAAATAATAGAATATACATCATGGAAAATAATTTTTCATGAATAGAATTACCCAAATGATGATATAGAGTTAGATGCAGTGATATCTAATTTTATAATATGGAATCATTATCTCTTTGGTGTGAAGTGTTAAAAATATATAGATCAAAAGATCTTAATGTATATATTCACATTGAAAGAGATGAATATGAACCAATGATGATAGTTAGATTTGATCAAGAACTATGACTACTCAATCAACCACCATCTTGGGAAAGAAAACAATGTCAAAGATTCTATATATAGAAATGATCGAATTCTTTTATCATTAATGAGAATTGAGAATGATACTGTACTCTTAGACAAGAAAATGTTGTACATGGGAATCATAAAGGAAGGATCATACCCATTTCTAATATAGAGACTGAATAGGTATTATTTTATTGAAATAATTATAGGTTTTTAATATATCCAATTGACCCAGACATAAGAAGTTATAGCATCAACTAGTATGATCACACCCAATAAAACCCAGTACTTTGATCTTTCATGGGAGATATAATCCATGAACCTTTTCCTTGACCATTCCCAAGATGATATCCAATAACTAAAGAATGATAAAAACTGTTTGTTGGACAAGTTCATTTTCATCAAGATCATGACCCAAACCATGCACGTTGAACTACTACATGAAATTATCACCATCATGAACCTTATCCTTAGGTAATTTTCTAATTTAATAATGGGATATGTATCATGAAAATAATAATTTTAATATGTATGTTATATATTCAATAGAATGATAGTTATATTTTCATTGTATTATTTTCACTTTCTAAATGATTTTGATTTTAATACAATAAAAGAACTATATATTTGGGTAACATTAAACATCAATTAAAACAATTATTTTGAAAAAATTAATGGATTTGTTGTAATATATAAAATTTTATTTAAATAATACTATTAAATAATTTTTATTAAATACAAATGATTATATAACTTTTTTGAAGTCAAATTTAGTTATTATAAGGGTTCAAAAACAATTTTTTGTAAAAAACACATAATCTATCAATAAATGTAAATTATTATTTTAAAATTGAAAACGCAAATATTTAGAAAATTATATTTTATAAAATAAATATATCTTTTGGAATCAGTATATCCAAATTATTCAATGGTGAATTTTTCAAAAACTTTTACAGGTAGTTAGATTTCAGGGTAAAAATTAAATACAATAAAAATATACAGTGTGTATTATGAAATCCGAATGACCCAAAAATAATTTAATAAATAAAATAATAACTATCAATGAACATATATTTGTTTACCATTTAAAATATTTTTATATTAAGTTTATTTTTTAATTTTTAGTGGATTTATGAATCCTCCAAAACATATAATATACTTTATGGTTTTAAAATCATTTCTTTAAGGAAATGATTGTCTTCCACTCCAAAACATGTAGTTTTTTAAAAATTTATGCCCTATTAGTTATAAATGAATTAAAATCACACTCCTTTAGAATAATCCATGGTCAAAAACCATGGGATGTTTTTTTTTTGTTTTTTGTTATTATATAGAATGCAAAACCTATGTTTGAGACATAATAAATAACTACCTTCTCTTTTTATATATAAACCCAAAAAATATCCCAATAATCTCCAGTATAAAAATGGGTCACTTCATTACACCACCCTCCCTTATATAGTGTCACCTCAAGGTGCCCCAAGCTCTCAGTAAACTATTCCCAAGCAATTAGAATCACCCTCTCAAGGAATGTGATCCTCTCCTTTTTCTCTATATTCAAGAATTTTCAATATCTTATGCCTTTTATCCCCATTTATTAATGATAGGATATGTTTTAGCATATCCTTATTCCTTCCTATATGATTGATAATTTATGATAGATACCTTTCAACCTTACTAATCCCTCCCAGGAATATTTATACACCCCAATTATACTATTGAAATATCACTATGATTTTCCGTACTAAAACAATTGTGTTGGGAATACCCACACCCATTTCTTATCAAGAATGTTTACCTTTATGAAATTATACTTATTTCATTCGAGACTTAAATTTATCTATTACATACTCCATTATCATTGAATAAAATGTGATTATAAATGATTCCATGTTATATGATCTATGTGGAACACTTATGCATGTAAAGAAAAATAAAGTGACAGGTACTCCTAAAATTTTATATTTCTCCAACCCATTGGGTAATGTTTTTGTCTAAGGAGATATCATGAAAGGTATTAGAGTTTGAACCTAATATATAACAAGAAATTTTCAATAATTATTTCTTTGTATTTATCCTTGAACTATGTCTATGAGGTTGTGTTTTTTGTTGTTCCCACATTTCCCATGTCTCCGTTATGTTATAATTCTATATTACCCCTCATTGTTCATTTTTATGATTACCACACATTTGTTTTCATTGATATTCTTATTTTTAAACATGTGATATTTTATTCATGTTTTTCCATTTTTATTCACTTAATATACATTATATATCACCCCTTTCTTATGTATGTCCCCAGGTTATACCATGTCATTTTATGGATGAAGGAAAAATATGAGTATGTTATGGAATTTTACAATAATGGTAATGTATAATCTATTTGTAGTTGTTATGTAATGTACCTAATTACCAAATACACTATAGGTATTGATAATGTTGGCTATATTAGGACTAGTATTATTAATTAAATCCTGAAATTAATTGTAATAAAGGCCATGATTTTCAAAAACTTGATAGAGAATGTATCATGTATTCCCAATCTACTCACCAAGGTAATTTGGAAAGAAGCTAAGCTCCATTTTACATATGAATGTGAATAATATTTCAAGAAACTAAACATAATTATTTTCAGTTAACCTATTCTTACTTTACCCTATAGTGGATAAGGTTTTGTAATCTATGGAGAAGCATAAAAAGGGATTGGGTTTAGTTATCATACGAAATGGTATAGTGGTAGATTTTTCCTAATTACAATAGATGGTTCCTAATAAAACTTATCTGACTGAAGATTTAGAAATTAATATAGTAATTATGGTAACAATGAATCTGGAGGAATTATCTATATGAAAAAAGTTGATAAATATATATTGATCATTAAAAATTAAAGATTATTTTCTCATAGAAACAATTGAATATTCACCAGAGAAGATGGTTGGAGTTGATTAAATATTTTGAATGATCGATATATAATGACTGTATGGAAGATAATTGGTGGTATATACTCTTATATGAAAGGATCTTTCTATATTATCAACGATTAAGATCATAAAAGATCCTATATTTATGGATATGCAAAGTAAAGATCATGAGATATTGGCATAAGGGGAGAAATATTATCTTTCTTAAATGAGTGTTCAACAATCTATATAAGTAGATATTAAATTTATAGATATTGAATATATATAGATATTGTAAAAGATGATAAATCTTACTAAACTTTTTCCTTTGTAATGATGGAATGATAATTATCAGTAATCGTGTATATGTTCTAAAAATATCTGAAATGAAGGATGAGTTGTCAGATGAGGTTTATAGTTCATCATTATTTATTCATCTTGGAAGTAAAAAAGATGTATTGATACCTTAAAGAGTATTTATGTTGGGGAAAAATAAAGAGAGATATTTTATAGTATGTATCTGGGTTCCAGGAATGTTAACATGTCAATATTGAGATAGAATATTATATGGTGACATCACAAAAATTATCCATACCAAATTAGAAATGTGAAATACCACCAAGGGTTTTGTCATCATACACCCTAAAAGATATAATTGGAATAATGTTATATTGGTTTTATCTATTCACTTTATGATTTCATAACTCTTCATAACCATTTATTATAATTTCTCTTTTGATTTGGTTGCATTAATTTATATTAAATAAGTGGTAAGAATACCCAAAGTACAACAATCTATTATACCCGATTAGTGTCTGATTTTTACCAAAATGTTTTGGAAATGTATTCATTAAATTCTATATAGAGAGTTAAATTTTAGTATTTATCCTCAGATATAGGTAGATATTCAGAGTAAGATAACAATATAAACCCTTGTGTATGTGATAATATATTTTTCTAGGGATTTAGATGGTAGTTGGGATAAAAAACTTCCCCTCTTTGTTTTTTAATACAAAAATAGATTTCAATCAATCATTTAGATGAAACCTTATGAAGAACTCTATTAAATAATTTGTATACATTCAAAATTTTGGGATCAAATGGGAGAAAAAAAATAAATTTTGAACTAATATGGACATGGAAATGATAGAAATTATCAGAACCATTCTTCAGTACATCAGGGAATCTCAGAGTCAATAGAAATGTTGTGATGAAAATCATCTGCATGACCTTGAATTTGATGTCAGTGAGAAGGTTTTTCATTCAATATCTCTATAGAAATAGGTTATAAAAACTATAATCAAGGTAATAAAGAGACATAGGAATATTTTCCTATTTTAGATTCTTGAGCTAGTAGGGATGAAATATCATCACTTGGAACTTCTACGAAACCACTACCATGTTTATGAAATGTCCATGTATCCATCCTAAGTATTCAGATATTTGATCCATCAATTGTACTAAACTAATATTTCATACCATTGGAACATAATCATTCATATGAAAAAAATAATTCATAGAACATTGAAAAAAAATTCTATAGAACTAGACTAATCAACTAACGAATGTTCTCTAGAGAAATCAGAAATTTGAAGAAGCTACAAGAGAACCCTAGGATGTAATGAAAAAATGACATCCAAAACTATTTTTATCCGAGTGAAAATTTTAAAGGGAAAAAATCTTCTTATGGTTCGTATCATGTAATGTAAAAATATTATATAGAATATAATTTTTCAAATTAATTTGTTTTCTTTTATAGCTTGTGCTATATAGAAAACACAGTTTAAACACACCATAATAAACAATTAAATTATTATTATTTGATAGTTATTACACATCCATTAGACTATATGTTATGAATAATAATTTTTCAATTACAAAAAATTTTGGGTTACATATTTTTATATTAGTTTTCTATATAGAAATAATTATAAATAAAAAATAAAATTTGAAAATAAAAGGGCTATTTTTTGAAAAAAATGTTTCACGTACACAATATATTTTTATCATAATGAAATAATTTTTTCACTATTGCTAAATGATTTTATTTTAATAAATATATTTTACTATAATCTAATGTTTTAGTATTAATTTCATATTTTTATATTCATGGGATAATAAAGAGCACTGTTTTATACTAAAAAATGTATTTTTTTTGTTAAAAATGGTATACATATCATATTGCATTGTTATATTAAAAATAACTTCTTCCAATTTTATAAATTTAATTTGATAAATTGGATTCCATATTTTTATCTGGTGGTTCAATGTGGGTAAATCAGGCCCTTTTGTTTTCATCAACATGAATAGTAACCAGGGTATTATTTATCCCCTTTGAAAAGTGTAAACTTGTTTAATCTCGATTAACAATAATTGATAAGACTATATTTTTTATGCATATTCTAATTTTATAAAGTTAATTCATCCCCTATAATGTTAATCTAGAGATATATTCATTTAATGAACTCATTCATATGGACATGAACTATGTAATATTTAACATAAATAAAGTTACAAAGTCGCACAATATTAGTTTTAAATATTTATTATGTGACCACATAAAGAAGAAATAAAATTTTTAATGAATATAAATGTATATTTATAGAATAATGGAATTATTTATATAGTGTTTTTTCTACTGATTTTTATTAATTATATAATTACCATTAATCCTTATGCAACATTGAAAGAGTTTTTTTTCCAATTAATTAGAAAATATAATAATTGAATTTAAAAATATTAAAATTAATTTAATTTCAAGTAGTTATACTATGATATTGATTTCATAGATGAATATGAAATATTACTGTTGAGTTAGATTTCTAGATAGTAATGAAAAGTTTTCATTTATTTATTTATGTCAAATTTTATGAATAGATTCAAAATTTTCATTAATGATATTTTATTAAAATAATATCTTAGTAAATAATTTCAAAGTATTAAAATATCATAAGTTGATAAGGAGGATAATATATTGTTGAAAATTTCTTCCCTTGGCCAATTATGAGCAAATTTCAACAATATATTTAAAATTACAACCCTTTAAGAGTGAAAAATATGTTATCATATTTAAAGTTAAAATGTGTAAAAAAACAAGTTAAACAAAAATATAATGCTTAAAACACAATATAATCTTATTAAAATTTTACTGGATGATGACATTTAAATAAAATCCACTCATAGACTCAACTCCAAATCATTTGGGAGGAATTCAAGCAATATAATGAAATTATTATATTTTAATCTTTTTTGAAATTCCAAAATTCCCCCTCATTAATAAAAGGGACCCTCTTCTACTCACTTCAACACATATTTTGATCCTTTTATGTTGAAATTAACATAGAAAAATCCCTTTTGTTATACAGATTATAGGGGTTCTATTCTTTCCATAAGTCGAACCCTAATATTATTAATAGGATATCTAAAGAAGATATTTTAATGGATAAGTAATCACCTAATAGATAACATTAATTTTAAAGTATATTTTACCACATCTAAATCAGTAATATTATCGAAATATTTAAAAAATATGTATCATTAATATTTTTAAATGTTATTAGGAATATTATACCAGATTAATTCATTCTCTTTCCCTAAAATGTGATGTGAAAGTATTTCTTTTTCATACGTATGACATACTATCTCCATGTAGAGATAAAATTGATTTATCATCACAAAATTTTATGTATGGTTATGTTAATTGGACTAAAGTTTATATATGATACTTATTAGATATTTATATGTATTTAATTATATTATAAAATATACTTTCTTACCTTTCAAACCATTAGAAAATGAATACCTCACTCATGAGTATGTATGGACTATCACCTCCACGAAGCAATGTGATACATATTTAATTGTCATTTTACATGGAGAGTAATAAGAATGAATTGAAATAAAAATATGATATATATGATATAATAATAATTATTTAATCATGAATTTTTCCTTACATTTCTTTTGTTCAAATCATCAAAAATTGAAGACAATATTCATGAATATGTTCGACCTACCATCTCAATAAATAGTGTAATTAATTTTTTATATCTCTAGATTTATTCAAGACTATAAAAAATTATATAATTAATATATATTAAACTTATTAGCATTATGGAATATATAGTACCACGATCAAAGTAGAAGGACTAAAACTACTAAACAAAAACATAATAGAAAAATAAAGTAGATATCACCCAAAATAATGATTTCTATAAAAAATTGGTAATAATAAAGTGATAAATGTTTATAATTAAAAAATAAATGGTTTGTTATATATTAATATTTTTCTAGAATATATGTAAAATAAATCATTATTTATTACTAATGTGGTTCAAAAAAGTATGAAAGATGTTTGACCTGTGGTAAGTGATTTTCTTCTTACATTTAATTCTATTACACACAAGTAATATTCAATATTTATTTATTTTAAGAGGGTTATATAAATACCTTGAATGTATTTTATGATTTTTAATATGATATTCATGGGTATTTACCTATCCATCTAATTTTATTTCTTTCGTGGTCTTACTCTTCCAATTTTACCAAAGTAGTAAAGGGTTTTAAGTTACTATGTCATTATTTATGATTATGAGTAAAATGATGAATTATTTTGATTTTCCACTAATAAAACTCATTAAGTTTCCTAAGCATGGGACATTTATTCAAAATATTTGTTTTAAATTCGTTTCCCTCACCTTCTTTTCTTGAGATACTAATTTTTTTAGGTAAATCAAATTTATTTTTCTCTGCATTCGAAAAAACATATATCTTCTATATGCATGGTTTATAAAAACTTTTATAAGAACATTTTTTCTATTATCATATTATTTTAATTTATTTTTTACCTATTTTTTATTTTTTTTAAAAGATGGGTTAATAAGACTCTCTTTTTCATTTTCAAAATGATTAACTTTTTTTCATTTTTAAAACATGTGAAAGGAATGTTTTTTTGAACATATAAAGAATAAATGGTATTTACCTCATTCATGAAAACTTATTACTTAAAATATTCTATTATAAGTTTCTATTTCTATTTCATTGGAATAATATCCACAATGTTTTTTGATTATTTAGTATTTGAAAACAAATTTTTTATAGGGGATGGGTATTTTACTCAAGAATTTTTTATGTATTTTTTAATGGTATTTATGTTCATCAATGAAAACAACCCTTTATTTCACATTTGTTTTACTAGACATATAATCTAAAGATAATAGAATAATTAATTACATAGATGTTTTTAATGAATTTTTTTATGAAACTTGTTCCTTTTCCATAGGTTGTTCAATGATGAAATGATGAAATACTTATGAATCTTGTTTTTTTATAATGGCAATGTAATGATGAATGTTTTGTGAAACCTATATATTTTCTTGGGGTGTGATATTATGAATTTTTTATGACATTATGACATAGGTCTACATTATTATCATTATGTGATGGGTGGAACAAAATTATATATACCTATAATTAATTAGGTAGTGATATATATATATATATATCATGAGATAAACTGGACTGGAATGTAAAATAAACCATGTTATGCATAGTACTCTATCCACCATGATAGTATTGGGCATGAACCTTGACTAATATGATGGGTTGGGGAGTGAAACCAATCCACTAGGATAGACTTTGGTTTTATACTTGACTAATACAATGGTTTGGGGAGAGGACCCAATCAACTGTGATAGTCTTGTTAGTGATCCTTGGCTACCAATGAAATGTTTTTCTGTGCTTATTTTTATACTGGAATTCCATGTTTTACCCCAATTTTTTGATCCCATCACTCATGTTCATTAATTCATTTATCATTCATGTCATATAAAGTTATAATTTTTATCCCACAACTCAATATTATGATTTATGATATGAAAGGTATTGATTTCAAATGTTAAGATCATGTTCTCATACCCTTATAATGATGTTATAATTATGTGATCTTTTATATATTTTCTATTTACCCTTACTATGTAGATTAGCGCACCCTTTCATGTGTATTATTTCCCCATGTTATAAATTATGGTTTTAGGAATGATATTTTTAATAAGGGTTCAAGATATTAAGATCATAATGTGAGACCCTAATGAACTAGTTGTTTATGTTTTTATATTCCCAATGATACTAGACCTATAGAATTCTCGAATTTATTTTTATGATATGTAATGAATATTCATGTAATAAGATGTAATATATAGGTAGGAATATTATCGGTCCCTATATGATTTGACCAATTAGTATTTAGTCCTTAATCATGGATTATAAGGACATATAGTAGGGGTTGTAGTTGGTTTCCATTATTCTTTTTTAGAATATTGATTCTAGGACCTAATGTATATGTTTACTATAATTCCAATAGTTAAATTATTAAACAAATTTTATTATATGTTTTTTCTTTCATAATTCATAATCTTATTTCACACACAAGAAGTCATGTTAGCTAGGTAACCAAAGGATGGTGACAACCAAATTTTAATGTTGTACTCTCACCATATTTATAACCCATTAGATATTTTTAGATAAATTTTTTATTACTAATGTATGTTAAGGGACAAAACACATTATTGATGATTGTATTTCGAGATATGGATCATTGTGAAAATTATATATTAAGATGGATATACCCTATGGTGATAGGGGAATGATATTTTTTAACATCATTTAGTTTATTGTATATATAATTCAATTTTGTTATAACATATACATGTATTCCTTAAATTACATCACATTTTTATTTTTTATTCCACACATAATCATATTTTTTATCTATCAGTAATCATATAGTAAGAAAAATTGTAAATTTCCTCCAAGCATACCATACATATTCCATTAATGTTTACACATAACTTTGGAGATTAGGATGAACATCTGACGACTTTTGGAAAGTCCAGGTACATCATGAGATCATGATTGAGTCATTAAACATGGTATCTAAGAAATGCTAGAAAGATTTATTTTGGAGTTTTAGAAAATTGGTTCATTAGGAGTTAGTATGTAATGCATAAATATAAGTGGGCTACATAATTATAATCGATGCTTGTGTTTCCGAGGAATAATTGGTTTGATTGTTGATTATTTTCTAATTTAAACTTAATGATCCTAAGCCGAAAGCCTTAATAATTGGTTTATATAAGAATCCCTAATATTTTTTTTGGATTTTGTATATTTGATATTTTTTTTGGTTTAGATAATTATAATTTTTATATTACTCATAATATAAAAAATAAATAAATAATATTTTCCAAAAAATTTATTATTGATGGATATATTATTTTAACGAAAAATGATATTCATGTGAGTGAGAAATATTTTTGGTTTCTAATTATAATTTAGTTTTTATTATTATTCTAGGAATACTTGTATTGAAATTTGTTGTTTATAATTTAATTAAATTAAATTCTGATAAATGTGAATAAAAAATAAAGGTGTATGGATTTTAACGAGCTCATAACTAATTTTTCATTAAATTAAGATAATATTTTGTTACTAGTTCATTTTTTACATATGATATTAAACACACATGTATATAATGTTTCTTTAATTGTATCAAATATCCATTAGGATGGGCCAGTTGAGGATATAACACATGATAACATATCCTTTAATCTAATTTTAATTGAGTGGATTACTAGTCAATCAGAATATATAGACAATTAATTATTTTTATTAGATTCGATTATAGTTGATTTCATAAAAAACATCAAAATTTATCGTCAAATAAAAAATCCAAGAGTTATCAGAATAAAAGAAGATGAATAAAAAATGTAATATATCATGGCATATATTGAAATTAAATAGATTTATTTGGTATGAATGGCTATTTAATTTATGTAAGGAGAGACCCACCATTAATAGAATAATTTTTTTTCAATCCATACGGGATAACAGTTAATATAAATGTTTTCCAAGGATCTATTCTATGAGAAATTATACCATGATAATCTATCTAATTAAGGCTAATAAATTCATGAAAATCAATTTTTTATTGTTAAAATATATTGAAAATTATTTCAAATTCACTGAACAAACTTAATTTTATCCCAATATTAGTGGGGATTATGAATCTCAATTCATACACCATGATATGGGACTAAATTTAACATTCTACAACAAGTGATATTATTTTTCCGTTCAATATTTTTGATGGATTTTAAGAAGTTAGTAATGGATGATATTTGTTCTTCAAGACATCAATGAACAAATAGATTTACTTCATGTTAGTGTATATATACATAATCCTCTAGTAGACATGAGAGGTTGTTGGAAGAGATATTTTTTGGTGGATCTTTTTGTTATAGTTCATGTGGAAGTGCTACTTTTCCTCTAATATATCCATGATAATTGGTACAATGATACCAAGGTGGAATATTATACAATTTCCTTATTACTTATCAATGATAAATTAGTGTCAATTAAATTGATATTATGATAAATTTTAGAGTTATTTTTAGAAAAAATAGTTGAAAACTACCAATAAATGAGAAAATATTTTTTTAAATATAATGATCTATATGTTGGAATGTTTAATGAAAAGAGTTTACCCCCTAAACATATATATAGTAATGGAAAAATTAGAGGTAGATATAGGTACTATTCAATGGTATAATTTTTTAGTTGGTATTATTGTCATATGGCTACCTTGATATTATAGTTAAGGACATTTTTTCATGAATTCCGTATAATAAGATGTAAAATGTCCATCTACTATGAGATATACTATTTAAATATCATCTACATCCACATGTTCATTATTTCAATAAATGGCCTCCCTCTACTTCATTTATTTGAATATAGTATCTTATCTAATATTTATAGTTTAAGTGTATCATAATCTTATAAGTGTTGATATTTCATTTTCAATGAACATATAAGAAAGTATTCAATGCATTCCATATGTTATTATGGAGGATAATTATCAAAATTTATGGGGTTTTTAAATCATGATGTAAATATCTTTGATTATATATTGGTCCAATACTTTTTAACCATGTTTCAATCCCATATCAACCATTATTAGAAAATGTGTTTTTCTACACTTATATACGCATTCAATATACTTTTATCGATGTGTTAGATTTTCAGGAAGATTTGGTTTCACTAATTCTTTCTCACATTGTATATAGAGTAATAGAAATATTGAGTTTGATATATAGAATTGGAAATTATGAGAATCAAATTGTGTTAACAATTATTAAATTTTTTATTTCTTAAACCATACATGAATATTTTTATGGTTAAATTATAAAGAAGTGGGGAATTTATCCATTGAATTTTTTTGTGAACTTTAACAATACTTAATTCCACTTTATTATAGGACACTAACTATATTTATGGGATAGAAAATTTAACTTGATAATATTGGTCCTAATGCACTTATCACCAACA
Organism: Viscum album; assembly: GCA_963277665.1. Taxonomy (NCBI): domain Eukaryota; kingdom Viridiplantae; phylum Streptophyta; class Magnoliopsida; order Santalales; family Viscaceae; genus Viscum; species Viscum album. Next base: position 1,845,953,287 of record OY728120.1, read on the forward strand.
TAAAATCGATAGTATTCCCCTACTATTTTTTTTATGAATGGAAATTTATTTTTTCAGTTATATAAAGATGAAAAAAATTTAATTACATAAACAAATATGTATCATTTTATATTTTCTCACATTGAATATTTACATAATAAATTAAAATTTTATAAATTTTTTAAAGTGACTGACTTTGGTTATAGATTCAATTAAATCCAAATATGTTTAGTATACAATATGAAGATAAAATTTTATAGAAATTATTATTTCTTTGAATAACTTTTCATTCCATTTGTACATGATTTTGAAGGATAAATTTTAATTTCCATGAAGAAAATTATTTTTTATGAATTATTAAAAACATTTATGGTTGTCCATGTGAATGATATCAATTTGCATTCATGTTTTTTAGGGATATCATGATAAGAATATATATGTTTTTATCAGCCTTATTAGGGAGTTATTTTTATTCAATTATTTAAAAATGATAATTTTACATTAAAAATGTAAAATTACATGGACATATTACATCAAAATTAAAAATACGTAAACATCCTTTAATTATAAAAGCAACAATTTCATGGAATGAGTATAAGAATTTCATTAAGTTATGATGTTTCATTAGACCTACATTATACTACCAACATAATATTTATAAATATTTTTTTAGATAGTTTCCTATTTTTACACTTATATGAATATTGGATTGAGGATTATTTAGTTTATTTAATATCATGTTTCTTTCCTATAACAAAAAATTTTAGTAACATTAACCCTATCATGATAATTTTGTATTCAAGTAATGGTTATAAAGTTGATTGTGATTCCAATTTTCATTGTTTGGGATGTGTTATTGTACAGGATAATCATGTGGTAGTCTATAGTTTATAAAATATTATACAAAATTATAACGATTATCCGTCACTAGATTTGGAATTTTAAATTATAGTTTATAAATAAAAATCCAAGATTCACAATCTTTTTGGAGATAATTTTACCCTATATTAGAATTATAAGATCCCCATATTTATGAATTACATTAAGGATATAAATATGATGTATATGTAATGATCCAAATATGTGAAATAATTTTATTTGAAAATTTATTATACATTTGTGGGTTCCAAATTTTTTTTGAATGAACATATTAGGTACTTCTATCCATATATGTAATATAATGTAATGAGGGACTTGAGGTTGATATATTTTATTATAGAAAACCACATTGATATAAATAAGGATTTTTATTTGATATGATTATTTTATATTGATCATACAAAAATTTTATGTAAGAATTTAATTATTGAAATATATTTTATCATAATTATTTCCTTATTTAAGACTGACTCGAGATGTCCCTTCATGATGGTGTCATTCTAGGGGTAAAGCCCTGTTCAAAAGGGAAGACACACCATGAACCTGATGTGACATTTTGTGATATAGACAAAATGAAAATGAATTATGTCATGAAAATTATATAAATTCCATTATGGTAATTGTGTAGGAGCTGGGACAACTATCGAGGGTTGGTTCTACAATGATAGTGCGTGGACATAGCCCATCATAGGCCTCATGTGAAGGCATCATTTTTTTCATAATTCTTTTTACACTTTGACCAATTCCAGATAGTTTTTTAATTAATAAATGATATAATTATTAATATATTTCAATGGGGTCATATTTGGAATACCCCTATTGCTCCATTAATTCTGATTGATATAGAGACTGGGAATGAGTCTCATTTGGCTCTCCAAAATCATCCACTATTATAAAATTTATTCAGGTATATGTTTCATCACATAGATTTTATATATGACCTATTCACATATACTTTTATTAATACATGAAGTTTCCCTCTAATTATTGTTAACCTAATTATGATTTTTTTTGATAATATTCCACTAGATCATAGTGAAATAATCTAACATTAGAGGGATCTATTTTATATCTTATAAAGTATATCCAAAGAAGTTTTCATGTTGTTGTTCATATATTCACTTGATTTGGGTTACCCATGAAATTTAATTAATTTTAATAAAAAATTAGAATAAATTACTATTAAATTCTAGTGAATAAATTTTTTATTTTTGAATTCATAGGTTTGAGTATCTATCCAGAGTTGACCACGCCATATTTCTCATGGTTTAGGAACTATTACATTACCAATTATGTTTACTTATGAATATTCTATTTTTGTTTCTAGATATAAATATTCATTTTGTTAATTTTATATCTCTTATGTTTTACAATGGTTTTCATGGACATATAGGTTGTACATATGTTCTTGAAGATCTATTTTTGGATTTTTGGTTGAGGTAGTTTTCCTTGATTTTTTTTTATTTTCTTGTTAATTTGGAAATATTATGTTATTGTGAAATTATAATATTATTCATAATATGTTTCATACATTATGTGAACATTCCTATATATTATGGCTGGATTTTATTGTCCTAATATTTAGTAAGGACAACATAGTATACTAAACAATTCAATTTTTTCCAGTTGGATAAACAAAAATTGGTTTCCCTCAGAATAGATTATGTGGTATAGTGAGTTAAATATCAAATAGAATGAGGATTAATTTTTAAAATGTTCTCTTAAAATTTATTTTGCGTTATAGGTGATCTTAAAGGAGATTTAATTATTAAATGAATGGATTTTTTAACATTTAATTCAAAAAATTTGCAAGGTTTTCTATGTACAGTTTTGATGGGACTTTGGCTAAGCATCATGTGTGAGCAAAACAAATGGTTGAATACTTTTATAAATTAATCAATTATTCGTTATAAAAATTTTATAATTGAATAATAGTAGGGTAAGGATGAGTTTTTCTGGTATATTTCATTTTATATAGGTCATGGAATATTTTCCAAAGAATGGTTGGCATGATGTGTTTTTTATTTTTGAGTTCTTATTGGGCTCTTCTGTAATAATGATTCATTATTATGAATATGGGTTTGATAGTATTAAGAGCATCCTATCATCTAATAGGCTGGGTTATGATTATATGATTGACGTCTTAGGGGGTGGAGATGGGTACAATGGTTTTTATTCATTGGGAATAGAATTGCTTCCATAGAGATAGGTATAGATTCTCGCATTAGTAATTTCATTCTAGTGTGATCCATTCAGGCTTTGTCATGGCCAAGGTGATGAGACCATCAAACATATGAGTCATGAAATTCCTTAATCCTTAAAGGTATTATATGTCTTAGTATTTTTGATGTTGGTATCAATGTGGGGTTGATATGGGAAAATCCATGGGATATACTTGGAATGTGTTTGTTCTTAAACACTTATATTAGGTTATTAAGAATTATTTGTATTACTTCCTTGATTATTATAACTATAAAATTTTCTTTATTTCAATATATATGGTATTTTCAATGTGTTGGATGAAACTATAGTGAGATGTGATGTGATGAAATTGTAACATGATTTAATTTATAAACTCCATTAATAGAGAGGGGATGGACTGTGAGCTAAATGTACAAACTCCCTTGAGTGAAGGGGGGTATCCTAGGTAAATTATGATAATGTGAATCCTACAATAATTGATAACTTTTTTATATGTATATTATATTTATGTGAATTCTATGTTGAGCGTGAAGATATTAAGAAGTTAATTTACATTTTTTCCTTCCATATGCTGGGCTTGTAATGTAAAAATATATGTTATTTCCCTTGATATGGGTTAATCTAGGTACATGATGGGTTTTGATATGGTTAACATTGGATATTTTATGGATTTATCAAGAATTTATTTCCGTTATATTTAATATGATAGAAAAATTATAAAAATGTGATAATGAACTTGACATTAGGTTTAATAGTGTCCTAGTTAACAAAAGATTACATATTATATACGATTTTATCTACCTTTTTTTGATATATTTAGAGGTTTCTATGTTTCATTATATTGAATTAAAAACCATATATGAAATGCATGAACATCGACTTTATAACTAATTCAATCAGTATTATATGAGAATTTGGGATTCCTACTATATTATTAGACTTACAAATATCCCATAAACCTAGAACGAATTTAGATGTATGCGGCAGACCTTCATGTTTTCTTATATGAAAATTTATCGATTAGAGATGGATATATGGTATGGTTTCAATAGTTTTAGCAGAACATATATTCTAACGGTGGGTTTATATTATTTGGTATAAAGTCATTTTTTGTCTATTTTCATTTAATATTTCTAATATTCTATTGGTTTGTGCACCAATATGTTAAATTATATGATGATTCATGTTAAGATAATTTTTTACTACACTATATTTATATTATGCATGATATAAGTTATTTTTATACTTTCTATTCTATAATTTATGGGGGGGGGGTCTAGGATAAATTTTTATATTTCCATAGCTCATTGGGACCATTGTTATATATACATGTCGTAAGTGATTTTACATAGACTAAGTAATTACCCTAGTGATTTATTGTCGATGAAATTGTCACATTAAGATTATTTTAGGTTCTAAAAAGTAGTTAAAAAACACTAGAGTATTGAGAGGTTAAAATGTGGTAATGTATTGACCCTACCTTGGTGTTATATGAGAGATATGGGACATTGAGTCAAAATATTTAATTGCATCTAGATTTGGGATAAGGATGTGTTAGTTAGATGTAGAAGAAGGCTTTTGGTACTTGATATGTGGGGAAATAACATTATTGAGAAGCATAGATTAGTTTGAAACCTAGGTTTCTATGGTATGTCTAGTGTTGGGAATAAGAAATCATGGATTAGCGAGGTGTTGTAATGATATACCAAAGGAAAAATTAATGATAATTAATATAATTTAAAATGGTCTATCAATATCCACATATAAATTTATGAATATTGATAGTGGAATTATAATTTATTTATACATTCTCATATGAGTGGCATTGTCATAGTAATTTCCACAAAATTAAATATTAAAAATTGAAGAAACATTCAATAATTTTTTTACGTAAACAATTATAAGGGGTTATTTTATTAATATTGTTTGAAGTCTCATGTCATATTTATTGTGGACTATAATTGTTGGTTACTATAGGAAAATAATTTCCATGATATTTATTTTTAGAAAAACCTTTTTGTAGATATTAAACTCAAATGGATGTAAAAGGTGTGCATGAAATTGTTTTTATAAATTAGTTTTAAATAAAATGGATAATGGTTATATAGATTTTTATGTGTGTTTTAAATTTATAGTTTTCTAAAAAATGGGGTGAGGAGTTTCCAAATTTTATTTAATGTTTTGTTTGTGAATGTGAATGTTTTTTCAACAAAAGAATGGATCAGTTATGATATAGATTTTTGTGATTATATTTTTTGTGAAATTAAAAATATTGTAATGGTTTAATTTAAATGTTGAGATAGTTATTTATAATTTACATGATTATATAATGTTTTAAAATAGACTGGTGGTACCTGTGTAAAATAGACTATTTGGGTACTTATATTTATAATGATATTAACCTAAATATTTTTCTACTGTTCTTGCCTAGTGCACCATTATTTTTCTGGAAGTTAAAAGTTTTATTAGAGGATTCAAACTAGTTTCTTTTAATATATATAATTTTTTTTCTATATATATTGGATTTTAAAAACAATCAATGTTTGGTTGGGAGAGACTAGGGTGTTTCAATTTGTAATTATTTTATTATATAAGGGTTATTTTAATCAGGCCTATAATTTTGGGATTAGATAATAGACGATTAAAATTTTCATTAAATAAAGATATTTTAGTTTTTATTAGTATGTAGTTCGGAACAATTGAGTCACATTTCAATAGGTGATTTATTTAGTGGGATTAACTATTACCATAAATCAACCATTAAAAGAGGACACTTATAGTTGAGATCAAAAAAATCATAGAGATGAATTGGTTTTTAGCACATTAGTGAACTAATAATTATCGATATGGTTGGGATCTATATTCATCAGTAGTAATTTTTTTTGTGTTATCACTTAGGTATGTGGTCGTATGTCACTTTCATTCATCACATTTGGTATTGGAAACGACATGAGTTTTGGAGATCAAGTGTTGTTTTTTAGTGATGAAATTATAAGAATAGTATTATGTTGTGTATTGTATAATAATTCATAAATTCATGAGATTAATATTGGATTTAGACATATGTTCAGGTAATTTAATTTATTATAATGATAAATGATTTATTGGTACTCAATGGTTGAATATGAAAGTAGTTTCAATTGGATTTGGATATAACCATGGAATTGAGTAGAGTGTCTAGATTATACCTCAATGTTGGAGTTTGGATAGTTTTAACATGAATTCAAGATTTACTAATCATGAATAGGAGATGTAGAGATTCATTAGTAGGAAAAGATGATAGTTTTTAAAGATATTGACTTGGGGAGGAATGAATGATTTTAATTATTTCAGAGGATATACTTTGGTAGAAACAACTGTTTTTTATACAACTTGTTGTGGAATTATGTTATAAATATTATAACTATACAAGATATAGATGATTGATACTAGTGGTGTGGGTATCTCAAAATTAAATGAATAACATGTATTAGTTAGTATATAGGTGTATTGGAAATATATTATAAATTTTATGATGAAACACAGTGAGTTAGTAGGAAATTTTTAAATGATATGGGTTAATAATTATAGTTGATATTACATAGTGGATTCATGATAAATATATGTGATTTAGGGGGATTATAGAAATGTATGAAAATGTATGTGTTATTTCCATTTGGGAAAATATAAATTTTTAATGTTAGGGATGGGACATTTTTAGAATTGATATTTGAATTAGTGTTTTTATACTTGTAAAATCCTTATTATATGTGTTTGGATGTAATATGATTCCCAAGAGATATTTAGGGTGCTTGGGAGAGTATTTGTAATAACCAGAGATTTTATAAGATATATTCTTTTTAATTTATTTCATATCTTTTGTTGTACGATACACCAAGATTATTTTGCGCTATACGCAACACCGTATTAGCTTGCATTATACACAACACTAATCCTGGATCGTGTTACACACAATTTCATGTTTTTTTGATAGTAGTTATTCTACGAAACATTGAGTATATATATATATATTCAATGTATTTTGTTATAAGCAGAAAAAAAGGAGTCATGCACTATACACAACCCTGACTTGGCTTGCATTACACGCAATAACGACCTTCCTCGATAGAGTGTGTTGTACGAAATACAGAGTTTTACTAAACAATGATATATTATTATAATATTATTATGAACTAGCCGTTATGAATAGTATTAACTAAATTTTTAAATTTATAACATTATTATTCATCTTACACATTTTCTAGTACATGGTATAAGAACAAAATAAATTTTTCGTTTAAAATAAGTATTTTTAAAAAAATGCAGTTTTGCCGGCTTTTGATGGCGCACCCACATTAAATCTAGTTTTTGACATGTTTATAAGTTCAATTTTACAAAATAAAATTATTATTTGGAATCAGGATATAATGTGTTACCTTGGATAAATTTTTCATATTATTTTGATAACTTTCATATTTTAATGAACAGTAAAAACACATTATATTTTAATTAAAAACAACTTTTTTCATCGTAATAATGTATGTGGTTAAAATATAATACATAATTCTTTTAATGTATAAATAGAATATATTTTTACCATTTAATATAATGTATGTCATTAGCATTGATTTTACATTGAATTCGTAGGTTAAATCAATTCAATCTTTTGCAATGTTTTAAACAAAAACCCGTTTTCATTCAACAATGGGATTAATTTTAATTTAATTTCTGCAACTTCTATGTATTGAATTTGGAAAAATGGATTCCATATTTGGAATCAGTGGGTCCAAATTATGTTAATAGTCTACTTTTAATTTTTGGGAATTATGAATACTAACTAGGGTAAATTTTATTTACCATAGCTAAAGGTAAATCGGGTAATTAAGGGTGAATATAATCTTATAAAATTTCCCTAAAACATGACAAAATTCAATTTGATGACTAAAAGTAGACCCATATCACCTAAGGGTCGGATTAGATTCATTTTGTGGACTTTTGACCATGAAAATAATTTAATTATTATTAAAACCAAAGAAAGTGACAACATGTCACTCTCTTAAATGTTATAAGTATAATAATTTTACATTAGTGATAAACATCATAAAACTTCGAACATGAATATTATATAGAAATATAATTAAATTATTTACATCATGATAATTTATTTAGATTTTTTAGGGATTAAATGATTATCATTAATAGTGATACATTAATGATGCAGAAATTATTTATTAAGTGAAAAATCAGTAATATAGTTTTTATTGAAATAATGATACCCATTAAAAAGCCCAAAAACCTGACCAAAACTTATTGTTAGTGTATATCTATACGATAAGCATCTAAGGACCGAATATATAACCGTTTGGAGTCTTATAAAAGTGATTATTACACTTATATTATTTTATTTTAAATGATGCCAAAGTTGTCACCTTCATAATAAATATAATAATTTAAATATTGTTATTTTAAGATGATAAATTCTAGTAAAAGTATTATTGGGAAAGGTAATAGATTTATCTTCATAATAGGATTTTATTTTTAATTTTTATGCAACAAATAAGTATATTATATAATTATACAAAAATGTTGTAGTAATTATTTTATTAAGAGATAAACAAAACAAATGGTTTTAAAAATAATAAAATAAATATTATATGAACTATTTAATGTGCTATACTAATTTTTTAGATACATATGGCCTTTTATGAATCTATTAAAGCTTTTAGTTTGAACATATCTTCTGTATATATTTTATTTAAATTCATATAAATGAATAGTGTCAAAATTGACACTATTGTTATTTTATAAAAATATCATATTATAAAATTGTTTAAAAATCTCAAAAATATTGAAAAATTATAAATTTCAATTTATATGGTCTAACATTTTATAAAGTATCAAATTATGGACCATTCACAACAAATAAGTAATTTTTTGATATAATTTAAAATTTATAATGTTATTACCACAAATAAAATTAAATTGATTAAGTAAGGATAAATCAAGTTGATAATGTTTAAAATAATTTCCTAACATGTCTAAATTTTATTGGTTGATGATATTTCAACCCTATCTCATCTTATATTCGAATATGAGTCATTTGTGGAGGTTTTTAGGTGGGGTGAGATTTATTATAAATTAATATTTGTAAGATTTCCAAAGGTGCCCCTCTCCTCCCTTATAAAAGGGCACCTCCTCCCTCTCCTCCTCACACAAATTTGAGCCTTTAAGATCGGCCAAACCCTGAAAATTTCCCTTCTCAACTTCCCTATAAACATCCTAGAGGTCCTGGTCTTCTTCAAATACCAATTTTAGTACCCTAAGATGAGGATTCAAAGAGGCGTGTCAAAGAAGAGGTAATGTCCGTTACCGATTCATTCAATTTTCTTTCTTCTTCAGCTTATTCTTATTTAGTTGTTTAGTTATGAATTAATAACATCATTATCACTAATATACTTATATTTTATTATAAGTATGAAACAACCATATTTCACCATCTATCCATCCTATGGAAAATGAAATCACCGCGCGTACGCACGTACAGAATACCGTCTCCACACCGTGGTGTAATCTATTTTCCACCACCACCTTTCTTGGATAGGTATAATGGTGCATGTAATGAATATATATGATTATTTTAAAGTTATATTTCTTATTTAATATTATACATAAACTCTAATACAATTATAAGATCATGGGAATGATATCATCTCTCTTGCGTACGTACGGAATACCGTCTCCACGAGGCGATGAGATTCACCCTCCATGATAACCATTCAAGAATGATTATAAAGTATATATAATAAGTAATAATAAAACATATGACATAATAATGCTACTGGATTTATGTATACATATATTTATGGCATCTACTTAATTCAATTCAATTCAAGAAGGAAACGAAAATAGCGTTCATGCGTACGTACGACCTACCGTCTCCATGAACGGTGTATTTCATTCCATTTATAGATCTATTATATGTATGTATATTATGATTATATATTATATATAAATAATGTTTTATATTCTGGAATTACGTAATCATGATCTAAGTAATCATATGAATAATTACATGTCAAAACACGGATGAAAAATGAAACAATTTTACCCAAAACACTCTTTAACATGGAATTTACAAAATAACGGGTAATATAAAGTCATAAGTGAACCATATATGATATTAACAATGAATATGATTCTATAGTAATGTAATGACATTATTTAAATCATTATACATGAGGTTTGGATACGTATGAAGCATATCGGACCTAAGGTAAGGGATAATTTTGCAAATCTCATTTTTTTTCCGAGATTGCTTATACGTAAGTATTTACTCGGGTTATTGTTATCATCCATGTCCATGTTTTCTAAAATTTTTTTATGTATGTTTAATGTCCTTTTTACCCATTTTGACTATTACTACATGGTATGTAAGGAATCTTTATTTTGTTTTCATTATGAGGTACTTTTTGACTTTTCTGGTAAAAGTATGAGAAGAATGTTTTTTTAACTTATACGGCATGAATGGATTTTTACAGTTTTATAAAGCCTTATTTTTATGAAGCCTCCTCCAAAATATTTCATTAATATTTTCAAAAAAATCTTTTTCTTTTAAAATTTCATGACATTTTGTAAAAAGAGAATTATTTTGAAGAAGAAAGGATATTTTCCTCAAGAATTCATTTCAAGTGTTCTATCAAAACCATTTTCCATATAAGATGACATTATTTCATATGTGTATGTTTCAAGTATAATGTCTCTATGATTTACATGGTTTCACTTTTCTTATGATGAAATGATATCCATTTGTTTTATATGGATTATGTTATGATGGAAGGATGTTTATGAAACCCATTTTATTCTTTGGGTTATGATGAATGTTTTAAGATTATTTTGAGGAACAAGTAAGAATGATTTCATTATGAGATGGGTGGGACCTATATCTCCCTCCAATTCATTGGGAAAAGATTTATATCTCAGGAGATAGACATGGCTGGAATGGATAGTTAAACCGTTTCAGTAATACAGGACTGGAACGGGGAGTGAAATCGATTCAGAAAGAGACTTTGTCCACTGAGATGGTCTCGGCAGAAATTCCTTGGCTAATATGGAAATCATATCATATTATTAATGGTTTCCACAATTACATGTTTTATTCCCATGCTATTTTATAATTATTAATGTTTCTTTATGATCTATGCCATACATACTTCCATGTTTTATGTCATTGCTCAAGATTTTGATGTTTAAACATTATGTTCATGTTTTTAAGTACAAATGTATATGGTATGTTTTATTTTATCCATGCTTACCCTTACTAAGAATTTGAGCTCAACCTTTTTTTGTTTTATATTCCCTAGGATAGAAAGAAAGGTTTTAGGTAAGAAAAAAAGGGGAAGATCTTTATAGGAGATGTTGAAGATCTTTCACCACGATTAGAAGATTACCTTCCAAGATTCCAAAGAAACTAAACTATTAAGGTCCTAGTGTGTCTATTTTTGTCATGTATTAAGTATTCCAAAAAAGTAATGTAATTTTCATGTACGTCAAGATTCAGATCTCTACATTTTGTATCAGAGGAATGGTTTAGTCAACCTTTGGAAACTAGGATGCGAGAACGTTAGTGAGATCCTTAGAGATATTTCTATGGTATGTCTAGGGATGTCCCAAAGGATATGTATACATATAGGTTATAGTCCTAGAATTACGGTAATGATATTATAATTAAACCTAAGATGTTAGATGTCGAAGGTACTCCTCCTTGATTATGTTATTTCCCTTGTATGATTTTTGCCTCTCACAGAATTCTTTTTGTGTTTTAGTCAATAGAGGGAACCAGATGGAATTCGGTTAACATTGAATCCAATGGAAAAATTGGTGACTATGAGAAACAAAATTGTGTAATTCCTAGAGAGAAAGATATTGTGATTATGCCAAATCAGTCATCGCGGTATATGATTAACAAGGTGAAATTTAGTGGCATGCCTAATTAATCAAATAAGAGGAAGATATACTTTTATTCATGATCGCATGTTGAGGAGAATAAAGAAAGGAAGATTGATATTTCTAAACAAGGGAAGAAGAACCTTGAGGAATACCTCAAATGGATGGACATATGTTATTTGTGTGGAGAAAAGGGTCATAGAGTGATTTACTTTTATGGAGTTCAATGTCTTATTTCTGGAGAACATGGGCATTACCCAACTCAATGCCCTGAACTAAAAAGTTAATTCTAAATCAAGGAAGTACTTATTCCAGGACAATCATTGAAGAGGATGGATTGAAGTGTTTATGTATTGGTATTCAAGAATAATTTTGTTGAGGTAATTTTATGGTGGATTAGAATATTTTTTTATTAGTCTGTTGTGGTTTTCAATAATTTTATGGTACCGGTAACCATGAAAAGTGATTCAAATATTTTAGAAAGCAGATGATATGCGCATAATGAAGGGATAAGGAGAATATGAAATGTTTGACAGGATTCATGATCTCATGATTGATATAAGGACTAAGTGATATCATGGTTTGAGTATATAGAATTTGGAGGATTTTGGTATGTGGAAAGAGTTAACTTTTGACAGCACTCATGTTTTCACTAAGATTCAATGGGTATTCATTTTTCAAGAGAATACATGATTATGGTATTCACATGAATGGAATGTGACCAACAAGATATATGAGGGATAAATGATGGTATTCATGTGCTTGTTATAAAACCTTTTCAGTAGTCGTTCTCTTTATACAATGAGGTTGGAAAGAAGTATTTTGGAAAAGCCTAAAGATTGGAATGGATCGTATTGTTTAAGGCTAGAACTTTTTGTTATAATAGTATTGTTTTAGAAAAAGGATAACCTTCAGGACGTGCGACAGCCCATCGTGTCAGACAAGGTTGCGGGAATCGAACCCAGAACCGATGTGCGACAGGTCTTTATCGCCTACCAATGGCCTACAGGAAGTCCCTGGTTAGTAGAAACTAGTTTTATTTTATTAAGCTGTATGATATATGAAGTATAAGATCATTTTTGGAACCATGTATGATTAATATAACCATATGATGGACTTATAACTTTTGCTAACCTTTTGTTTGAAACAGATGGAATGAACCATCATTCTATCACATAATCTGCTAACACATCACGAATAACAAATTCAACTTCATTTCATTTAGGGATGAAGTGGAAATTGTTCAATTCACGAACAACAATGAGATTGTACCAAAATCATGTAAGTATTTATTTTAATTCATCAAATTTAGGGAAATGATCTTGAAAACCAAAAATGTTGTCTTAGTGACCTTATATACGATGAATGAGATGATACCTTAGATCATCACAAATATATGGCTTTGTGATTGTTGGATTTTTCATAGCCATGTTCTCTACCACTCTCTATCAGAACATGATGGTTATATTTCTCTTCTATATCCATATTTTCACCTATGTTATCCTATGTGGAAACCCAGTGATTAGTTTATTTGGGTAACTGTTACATTTCATACTTTAGTTTATAAAGATTTGTTTTGGTATTCCTTTTTACGATGTGGGTTTCAATTAAAGAATCTTTCAAGTAGAAAACCATTTATAACCCCGACGAATTTCGAGGGAGAAATTCATTTTAAAGGGGTAGAATGTAATAACCCGAGATTTTATAAGATATATTCCTTTTAATTTCTTTCATATTTTATGTTGTACAGTACACCTAGATTATCTTGCGCTATACGCAACACCGTATTAGCTTGCAGTATACGCAACACTAATCCCGGATCCTGTTAAACACAATTTCATGTCTGTTTGATAGTAGTTATTCTACGAAACATTGAATATATATATATATATATTCAATTTATTTTGTTATACGAAGCAACAAAGGAGTCGTGCACTACACGCAACCGTGACTTGTCTTGCATTACACGCAATCACGACCTTGCTCAATAGCGTGTGTTATCCGCAATACCGAGTTTTACTAAACAACGATATATTATTATAATATTATTATGAACTAGCCGTTATGAATAGTATTAACTAAATTTTTAATTTTATAACATTATTATTCATCTTACACATTTTCTAGAACATGGTATAAGAACAAAATAAATATTTCGGGTAAAATAAGTATTTTTCAAAAAATGCAGTTTTGCCGCCTTTTGATGGTGCACCCACTTTAAATCTATTTTTTGACATGTTTATAAGTTAACTTTTACAAAAAAAAAGTATTCTTTGGAATCAGGATATAAAATTTTACCTTGTATAAAATTTTCATATTATTCTGATAACTTTCATATTTTAATGAATAGTAAAAACACGCTATATTTGAATTAAAAAAAACTTTTTTCATCGTAATAACTTATGTGGTTAAAATATAATATTTTATGGTTTTAAAGTATAAATAGAATATATTTTTACCATTTAATATAATGTATGTCATTATCATTGATTTTACATTGAATTCGTAGGTCAAATCAATTCAATCTTTCGCAATGTTTTAAACAAAAACCCGTTTTATTCGACAACGAGATAAATTTTAATTTAATTTTTTCAACTTCTATATATTGAATTTGGAAAAATGGATTCCATATTTGGAATCAGTGGGTCCAAATTTTGTTAATAGGCTACTTTTTATTTTGGGAATTATGAATAGTAACTACTGTAAATTATATTTGCCACAGTTAAAGGTAAATCGGGTAATTAAGGGTGAATATAATATTATAAAATTACCCTAACACATGCCAAAATTCTATTGGATGACTAAAAGTTGACCCATATCACCTAAGTGTCGGATTAGATTCATTTTATGGACTTTTGACCATGAAAATAATTTAATTATTATTAAAACCAAAGAAAGTGACAACATGTCACTCTCTTAAATCTTTTAAGTATAATAATTTTAATTTAGTGATAAACATCATAAAACTTAGAAAATGAATACTCTACAGAAATATAATAAATGTATCTACATCATGATAATTTATTTATATTTTTTAGGGATTAAATAATTATCATTAATGGTGATACATTAATGATGCAGAAATTATTTATTAAGTGAAAAATCAGTAATATAGTTTTTATTGAAATAATAATACCCATTAAAAGGCCCACAAACCTGACCAAAACTTATTTTTAGTGTATATATATACCATAATCATATAATGACCAAATATATAACCGTTTGGAGTCTTATAAAAGTGATTATGACAGTTATATTATATTATTTTAAATGATGCTAAATTTGTCACCTTCATAATTTAATAAATACAACAATTTAAATATTGTGATTTTAAGATGATAAATTCGTGTAAAAGTATTATTGTGAAAGTTAATTGATTTATATTTATCATAGGATTTTATTTTTAATTTTTATGCAACAAATAAGTATATTAAATAATTATTCAAAAATGTTGTAGTAATTATGTTATTAAGAGATAAACCAAATAAATGGTTTTAAAAATAATAAAATAAATATTATATGAACTATTTAATGTGCTCCACTAATATTCTAGATACATATGGCCTTTTATGAATCTATTAAATTTTTTATTTCGAACATAGCTTCTGTATATAGTTTATTTAAATTCATATAAATGAATAGTGTCAAAATTGACACTATTGTTATTTTATAAAAATAACATATTATAAAATTGTTTAAAAATCAAAAAAATGTTTACAAATTATAAATTTAAATTTATATGGTCTAAAATTGTATAAATTATCCAATTAAGGAAAATTAACAACAAATAAGTAATTTTTTGTGATAATTAAAAATTTAGAATGTTATTACCACAAATAAAATTAAACTGATTAAGTAAGGATAAATCAAGTTGATAGTGTTTAAAATAATTTCATAACATATCTAAATTTTATTGGTTGATGATATTTCAACCCTATATCATCTTATATTCTAATATGAGTCATTTTTGGAGGTTTTTAAGTGGGGTTAGATTTATTATAAATTAATATTGTTAAGATTTCCAAAGGTGCCCCTCTCCTCCCTTATAAAAGGGAACCTCCTCCCTCTCCTCCTCACACCAATTTGAGTCTTTAATCTCGGACAAAACCTTCCCATTTCCATTATAAACTTCCCTAGAAACATCCTAGAGGTCCTGGTCTTCTCCAAATACCAATTTTAGTACCCTAAGAGGAGGATTCAAAGAGGCGTGTCAAAGAAGAGGTAATATCCATTAACGATTCTTTCAATTTTCTTTCTTCTTCAACTTATTCTTCTTTAGTTGTTTCATTATGAAGTAATAACATCATTATCACTTATATACTGATACATTATTATAAGTATTAAACAACCATATGTCACCATCTATCCATCCTATGGAAAATGAAATCACTGCGCGTGCGTACGTACGGAATACCATCTCCATGCCGTGGTGTAATCTATTTTCCACCGCCACCTTACTTGGATGGGTGCAATGGTGAAAGTAATGAATATATATGATTATTGTAAATTGATAGTGATTCTTTAATATTTTAAATACACTCTAATACAATTATATGATCATGGGAATGATATCATCGCTCGTGCGTACGTAGGGAATACCGTCTCCACGACGCGATGAGATTCACTCTCCATGATAACCATTCAAGAATGTTTATAATGTATATATAATAAGTAATAATAAAATATATGAAATAATAATTCTACTGGATTTATTTATATATATATTTATGCCATCTACTTAATTCCATTCAATTCAATAAGGAAATGAAAACAACGTTCATGCATACGTACGGCCTACCGTCTCCATTAATGGTGTATTTGTTTCCATTTATCGATATATTATATATATGTATATTATGAATATATATTATATATAAATCTTTTTTTATATTCTGGAATTAAGTAATCATGATCTAAGTAATCATATGAATAATTACAAGTCAAAACACGGACGACAAATGAAACGATTTTACCTAAAACAATCTTTAACATGAAATTTACAAAAGAACGGGTAATATAAAGTCATAAGTGAACCATATATGATATAATAAAAGTGAATATGATTATGTAATAAGTAAATGACATTATTTAAATCATTATACAGTAGGTTTGGATACGTACGAAGCATATCGGACCTAAGGTAAGGGATAATTATTCAAATCTCAATTTTTTTATCCGAGATTGCTTATACGTAAGTATGTACTGGGGTTATTGTTATCATCCATGTCCATGTTTTCTAAAAGTGTTTTTATGTATGTTTAATGTCCTTTTTAACCATTTTTACGTTTACTACATGGTATGTAAGGAATCTTTCTTTTGTTCGCGTTACGAGGTACTTTTTGTCTTTTCCGTTAAAAGTACGAGAAGAATGTTTTTTTAACTTATACGGAACGAATGGATTTTTACGGTTTTATAAAGCCTTATTTTTATAAAGCCTCCTCCAATATAATTCATGAATATTTTCAACAAAATCCTTTTATTTTAAAATTTCATGACATTTTGTAAAAAGATAATGATTTTGAAGAAGAAAGGATATTTTCCTCAAGAATTCATTTCAAGTGTTTTATCAAAACCATTTCCATCTAAGATGACATTATTTCATATGTGTATGTTTCAAGTATAATGTCTCTATGATTTACATGGTTTCACTTTTCTTATGATGAAATGATATCCATTTGTTTTATATGGATTATGTTATGATGGAATGATGTTTATGAAACCCATTTTATTCTCTGGGTTATGATGAATGTTTTAAGTTTATTTTGTGGCACAAGTAAGAATGATTTCATTATGAGATGGGTGAGACCTATATCTCCCTCCATTTCATTGGGTAATGATTTATATCTCATTAGATAGACATGGCTGGAACGATAAGTTAAACCTGTTCAGTAATACATGACTAGAACGAGGAGTGAACTCGATTCAGAAAGGGACTTTGTCCATTAAGATGGTATTGGCAGCAATGCCTTGGATAATATGGAAATCATATCATATTCTTAATGGTTTCCACAATTACATGTTTTATTACCATGATATTTTATCATTCTTAATGATTATTTATGATCTATGCCATACGTACTTCCATGTTTTATGTCATTTCTCAAGCTTTTGATGTTTAAATATTATGTTAATGTTTTTAAGTTCAAATGTATATGGAATGTTTTATTTTATCCATACTTACCCTTACTAAGAATTTGAGCTCACCCTTTTTATGTTATCTTTTCCCCAAGATATAAATAAAGGTTTTAGGTTAGAGAAAGGGGAAGATCTTTATGGGAGATGTTGAAGATCTTTCACCACGATTAGAAGATTACGTTCCAAGTTTCCAAAGACACTAAACTATTACGATCCTTGTGTGTCTGTTTTTGTTATGTATTAAGTATTCCGCAAAAGCAATGTAATGTTCATGTACCTCAAGCTTCGGGTCTCTACAGTATTAGAGTATGGCCAATGTTTCTATGTTATGAATTTTGGTTATATATTTTTCATCACAATGTGATGGTTTCCGGTCATTCTATGACAAGGGTTGAGTAAGTTAGAGTTATTTCATTACAGAGGATGTAATATGATTTAGTCATGGTGCCTCATATCCAAGTTATACTTATAATAGGCCCATCCTGAAACACCAATGAAGGTTTTTCCATGATTGTGTATTTCTAGGGGGTCAGGCTCTCATCTAGGGGTTAATCACTTGAAGAACCCTTCGATACATGGTGTAATAGGGTTATAATATATATTCAACATAGTATAAAAATTATTTTCAAATAAAAAAATTTCATGGATTAGGATATTTCCCATTATTTGGATTGGTTGATTTGTGACGATGATATGATAAACTACAAAAATAATCTATCATGAAGGTGTCACAACATGACATTCATGGTAACACTGATACTCTGTTCTAGGTAATTTTTTTGAAAATGGAGTGTTTTTTTATTTTTTGGGGGCCTATTTTAAATCCCACTAGGCTCTCATTGATATTGATTGATCGTAATAGTGGAAATGATCCCCCTTTGTATCTCAAAATCCCCTCCACCTATCTCTGATTAATTTGAGTCATTTAGGAAAGTCCATTCCTAAATATTAGAGGTAATATATATCAGAATGTAAACTTTTTTATTCCCCCTGTCCTATATTGATTTCAAAATTTTATGTGGTGTTTTCAGGTGTATTAATATTCCAAGGAATGGTAGAATCATCATTAATCAGGATTCAATTGTATGTACCTTATATAGTATAACCTAGAAGTATATTTTCATGTCATCATTTATCCTTCAATTTAAGGAATTAGGACCTATGAATTTAGTTAGGGTTTTATGTAAAATTTGAATTAATTAGACATTAATTATGGTAAATACTTTATTTATTTTGTCTTTATTTATTTAAATATCATATTGAGAGTGGGTTTCACACTATTTCTCATTCTTTAAGCCTTATTACAATATCGTGTGAATTTGGTGATGGTTATTTCACTATGATATTTTTCATTCAAATATTTGGTTTATGAATATTATCAGTTTATGGAGAAATTTTTTTCTCATGGACTTAAATGAAGTCGATGAAATGGTGGGTTATATAAATGGATTCCAAGTTGCAATCAGTTGGCAATAAATTCTTCAATATATTTTTTATTTTCTAATTTAATATCTTAATCCAAATATTATTATTATTGTCCACAGGATTAAAATTTTTTGTGATCTCTCCTATAAATTGGGACTATATCTCACAAAAATAATATACAGTGATGAACACATGTCTTGTTAAATTGTTCATAATTTATTCCTTCATTAAACACGAGTCAATGGGAATATTTTGGGAATTTTTGGGGGTGCAAGTTTAATATTAATGAAAATGATGTTTCATTTTTTAAAATTTGGTTTTAAAAATGGATTATGGTTTATAAAGTATTTTAAAGTAAATAATATAGTCTTATAAATTGGATTCGAAATGATATTTTAAAAAAAGTGTGGTATTTTTAATGTATATTATGAGTTTTTTTTGTTAATTTCCTTGTGAAAATAATTTAGTCCGTGATAGATTTTGTAAAATATTTTAAATAGATATTTCAATCTATATTTTATTAAATTCCAAAAGATATTAGTTGGGATTGTATTTTTCTATTTGACTGTGTAAAAAAGGTGGCATATATTTTAAAGTATAAATTCTATTATATCTTTTATAACAAGGATATCCATGTTGAATATTATTTCATGATGATAACTTATTTTGTGTTTTGGACCAATGGTATTCAACATGTTCTATAAATCATTGGTCGATTTGAAAGGATGTAGTTGACACCATAGAGGGAGGATATTTGTATAATGGTAGAGATTCAACATAACCCTTCGGAATTTTATAAAGATATGTATAATTATCATATGGGTAATTTTTGTAATGAAGAAGATATTCATCCCTAGATAAGGATTACTTGACAAGGTGGTTAGGTGTATGAGTTATGTGATTAGATTCTTTACCTACCAAGGTGTTTAATTTATGATAATGTTTAAATTGGGTAACCATAATGTGGTGGATATGGGTTCAGTCGAGCGATATCAATGGAATTAATTTGTTCGTAGAATGTTATCTTGGTCCAGTGTGGTTACTTTTCATTATTGTATTTAGTTTCCCATATACGTTTTTAATTGTATTTTATGGATGATGGATGTGATCAAATAAAGATTGAGATAATTATAGGATGTGATGTGATGGAATGAGGACATGTTTTTATGTGATTCTTCCCATTATTAATATGGGATGTCCTAGGTACCTGATGTGAAACCACCATTAACTAAGATTGGATGACCTGTGTACTAAACGATTATTTATGATAGACCAGGATTGTTAATGTTTGGATTGGGTACATGATATCTCTCTGTGTACTCCCTTGATTAAGAAGGGATTTTCTTAGTACATTATGTGTGACTTCCACTGATGAACTCCATGTGTGATGACCCCTAATAGGGGTCAGTTAGTGTACATGATGAGTTTTTATATTCATAGAAATAGTGATCATAAACCATTCTCATAATGAGTATTAATTTTTTGTGACTATGATAGGAATATTACTATCATGGGAGTATGTAATAGAGGTGTGGTGTCATCATGGCCTAGTTAAAATAGGACGAACTAACATTCATGATTATATGTGCATTATGTGTCATTTTTATGGGTGGTTTTTTAATAAGATAACATATTTTATAACCTATATGTATTTCTTAAACAACCACATGACCAAAATAGAAATTCGTATTTTTAGGTAATTTATGATTCTAACTCAGTCATTAGACTCAGAAACTATACATGTAAATGAGCGGTGTTTCAATGTAGACATGTATACATTCATGTTTTATCAATGTGAATAAATTATTATTAGTGTAAGATTTTTTTTTCATGTTTTCTTGTACTGGGAGTCTATGAATTATTTTGATAGAATAGCATTAGTAATATTAAAGGCTGATGTTGTTTAATTTTTAGTTATTATTTTACGCTTTTAGCATACGGTGTTCTAACATGTCTTGTAATATGATGATGCTTGTATCATGTATTTTTTTAATGTGGATCAATTATAATTTGATTCATCAAATAGATTGTTTTACCACATTCTATTCTAAACTACATAGATATGTTCAGTCCTAGACTAATTTTCCATAGGTTATTATGATTTTTACTATATAGATGAGTGATAATGAATTTTCTATACACATAGACACGACTTTAGGTATTATTTATTGTAGTAATATTATCTTCAAAACTATTTTAGGAAATATTTAATAGTATGTAACTTATAAAAAAATGATTTATTCTTAATATCCCTATTAAACCTCATTCATGTGGTTTTTTGGTGATCCTTTCCATGTTATCAAAGAGTATATGATTAAAACTATCCCAAAACATCAACCCTCATACCGATGCTCAAGAAGAATGAATCATTTTAATTAAGAAGAATATTATTTTTTGAATATATTTTGTAGGTTCCTAGATGTCTGGAAGTTCATTTTTAATTAGTAGAGTATATTTATATTGATATTTAAAATTCATTAATTTTTTCGAAATGTTTTTAGGACATTATAGTAGACATAGTCATTATCCTTTTTTATGTACAAAAATTCATTAATAATCTATTAATGTACTAATCAAAATATTTAATATGAATGAGTTGGTGAAACTAATTTCGAAATTTCATGTTTCTTTTCAATTATTCATAAACCAATATAATCATTATAAGCGAGGAACCATGGAAATTTAGTATAATAATCACAAGTTTCTTTGAGTTTCTCCAAGATTAGGTTAACAATTAATTTGGAAGAATGGAGAAATCATTTAATAACTAGAGTAAATTAAATTCTAGAAAATACCCTTTGGAAATCCAACATATTATTAATACCTACACATTTATATACTATTAGTAATTTCTTCATCATATAAAGGTCATAGAGATATATCTTTTAGCTTGAAAAATTCATCTCTTTGGAGGATAAAAAATTAAAACATTATAGGTCCATTATAAATTCCACAATCTGTTTTGTCAACTACTGTGAGAAAATATTATATGAAAAATTATTCCACATATTGAGGTATAATTTTATCATGGTCAAAATTTTAAATAGAAATTAGATAAATATGATACAATGACATTTTAGTGGATTAATTTATACTTTTTGAAAACTTGAAGATTTTTCTTATGGATAAAAAGTTTATTGTTGGTTTTTTATAGGTAATATTTTTTTCCGAAATGTAATTTATAAAAAATTTACACTGTTATCAAGTTTAGTTGATAAAATTTTAGTTTAAAATGGTTTTAAGGAAAATTATTTGTTTTAATAGTTGAATATAAATGAACTCATGGAAATAGTGCATTTAGAATATTTTTATAGGATATTTGGTACCCATTAGCATCTAGGGGAAATTTAAAAAAATAATTCTTTTATTAAATGGGTTTTATGGATTTATTTGATATACATAGTGGCTATTATATTTTTATATGTTCTGATCTAGGAACCTAGTTGGAATGGGACATGTTTTTTTTGAAATATCGAGAATAATTACTTTATATTAAAATCCCAAATATATCAAAAGTGTTTATCAAAATTTTTATCATTTAGGGTGACACATTACAAAAATACATGTTTTCTCCCAAATAATATATTCCTCAAATTGATGGAATTAATTATTATTTATTTAGTTATTCAACTGGATATTGTAGAATTACTCCATTAGTTAGTGTATAGTGAGGACCTAATCAACTAACTAGATGTTTTATTTCCTATTCAATGGTAGTGAAAAACCTTGTCACTATTTTCTAAGTTTCATGAAATCTATCAATATTTTCATATCACTTCCCTTTCCACATATTGAATAGGGATTGATAAGTAATTTAGATTTTTTTGTTCCACCTATAACATACTATTATTTTGTTATTGTTGTAGGTAGTGTGAGGTTCAGTGTTATATTACCAAAAATAGTTTCCCCTTAGAAATAATATTTTTAAAATAATTACATTCTTATTATATATAAAATAGGCTACAATTTATCTTTTTTTTCATTTTATCATTCTATATCTTGATTACTTATGTTAACTTTGGTCAATTATCATTATTCATTTTATATTTTGGTATGAAAATAATGTGATAAGAAGTAATTATATGATATAAATGGGTTTAAATTTATTATATATGTTTATGAATATAAGAATGATGAAGAGTTTAATATATATATATATATAATTAAACACACACACACCCAAAAATTTTGGTCTATTAATACATATATAGAAAATTTTCTCTCATATTGAAGATGGAGCTATCATATAAAGAAATTTTTTCCACATAAAAGAGGATTTAGTGTGAATATAATTTTTCAAATTCATTTTACCATAGATTATTTAGTACTTTTTCATATTCAATGTGCTTCACATGAAACATGTTGGGTTGGTTTATTTGTAGGCCTAATTCGAATAGGTAAATTGATAACTATTTAAAATATGTTTTCTATTTCCAATATAAAAATTATAATTTCATTATTTTTATAACTTTGTTATTTTATTTCATTAGGATACTTATACATATATAATATTTTATGGAATATCAAAAAGGGTGTGTGTTAATCCCTTACATGGTATATTACAGTAACACAATATCTATATATATCTTGGGATATGTGTATATCATACTACACATGATCCTTTCAAAGGAAATTCACTTGTATATAAGGTTTTACATATCTATAAGCATAGTATCTTGGAGGGTTTTTTATATGGTAAAATTTTCCTCATATAGAGATAGATGTGTGCTAATTTTTTAAATATTTTTTTATTATATAAATATTGATTACATTGTATTTGACTTATGAAATACATTCTTACATGCTCTCACAAATATTTTTCTCTAGCATTAGGAAGACATTAATTCATATATGATCATAGATATTATCATTATTAACTATATGTGTTGATATTTTTCTTCTAATTAGTGATTGAAATTATTAAATGTGGGGAATCACCACCAAGATTAGAATATTTTATATAATAGTCTTTAAGAAATTCTATGGAGACTACAAAACATTCTCGAGGTCTTCTAGTGATTTTTTTGAACCATTTGATCCAAATTATTTTTTTACAATACATTATATCATTTTATATACAATACTTCCTCTTCATTTTTCACTTTTGTAATATAGTAATATATACCACTATAATAGTCAATATGTAGCTATACCATTCTTATATTCCACATAACGATTAATTAATGTGTTAATATATACATTAATATATTATATTCCATATATTTTTTATATGATTCTTTAAAATGATAGTGTTGTTAAATAACTAATATAATGATTGATACTATGAAATAAGTTTCTTTTATTGGGTATTTATTTTTAAAGATCCTTATTTGTTTCAACAACTCATTTATTCTATATAAGAACACACCTATGTAAATTCCATAATACTTTAGTATAGATGAAAAATCCTACTTTTATGATTAGTAATGTCAATATGATTACAGTGATAAGTGAATTAATAAATTCCTCAATTCATTTTTATCATTCCTTAAATGATGAATTTCTAATACCTGTATGTGTTAACCTATTCAATAAATTATCATATTAAACAAAATTTTCTATAATATACCATTAGTTTCATACTAAATAATGTATCTTATATACTTATATTATTATTATTTCTTTAGGATGTTCTTTAAGCACCTTGGTGTCTAACGGGTTAATTGATATACAATACTTGGTGGAAATTTTACCAGGGAAGGAAAACTATTTAAAAAGAATTTATATTTACTAAATTCCCCATTTAAATTCAATTTCAAATATATTGAAATATTAATTATAAATTAATTATTGGATCTTTTTAATTATTACCATAAATCAAGATATAATTAATTTATAACATGATAAATTTATCCATGTCTTCATTGATAACTCAATTCATGTAGTTCATAAATATTATAGGGGTATTAGAAATACTCAAATGGAATAACCATGACATATATTAATTATACCATGTATAGAATAATGTTTTTTGTTGGAAATCCATATTTTTTATTTGAATATGGTAACCTAAAATATGATTAAATTTTATAATTATTTATTTTTCATGAAGTTTGTAAAGTAATTCATTAATGAATATAAATGGTTACTTCTTATTTATATTGAAATTATTAATCTCCTAATAATCAAGGACTGACCTAATTGGCCCATCCTTGTTCTTTAAAAATATATCAGGTTCTCTATTTGTGGAATGATTGGTGGGATATATCCCCAATACAAAAAAACATATATCTGTTTCTTTGTATCTAATGATATCATAGGATCCAAATGGAGTCATGTCTTTAATATATGTTTATTAAATGGAATGATGTCAATAGAACATTTTACATCATTATATAGTGAAGAAATATAATTTAGATGGAAATATATCAATAATTTTTATTTCATATTTACATATTGTATCCTCATATCCCACTTATCCACTATGTTTGTATATCATCAATTTCTTCAGGAATATTTTTACTAGTTTAGACAGAAGTTGTGGTTCATGAAGTTATTCATGTGATGAAGTTTTTCCATTAATAATATTTGACTGAGTAATTTCCTAATAAATATTTATGATTTTCTCTCAAAAGTTATGTTGTTATTGAAGATATAAGATCCAATATTTCTATAAAATTATATACAAATTTTCTTGTTGTTATTATTTTAATGACCCAAAGTTCTTCAATAGAAATTGCCTTCTCGTATGTATGTAATAAAATCACATTAAAACACAACATAATGAACTACTAAGTGGTAAGTGACCTTTAAACATAAGTTCGTCACTTCTGTGTTTGGAATTTAGAAAATTTGGCATACACGGTAGTAATCAGTATGTTATTTGGAGTCTCATAAGGAAAACATAATTTTTGGTGAATAGTAACCTACCCTAACGAATAGTAACATACCCTTATGAATAGTGATATACCCTAATGAATAGTAACCTCAGCTATGGTGGTATAAAAATAATATTCAAGTTGGAAGCACGATATACATATATTTTAGAATAAGGTAAAGAATGTTTTAAAACTGGATTTGATAATATATTATTATTTTAAATAAAAATTAAAAAAATAATATTTAGAAAATTATTTTTGAAAAATGGACTTCATTTTTGGATTAAACATGTCGAAAAATGGTTAGGGTGAATTTTTGGGATTTTTCTGAAATACATGAATTTTTGATGAATAATAGAATCTGATAATTCACAATAATTGCAAAATAATGGATTAATTGAGTCATTGATGATGTTATTATGATGTAAGACCACTTGGTTTGGGATCACATGATAAAATCACTATTCATGGTCATGGAATACTTACTATTACTTTTATTGAGAAAAAAATAATAAATTAATGATTATAATATTTTGAAATCCCTCCTCTCCTCCACTTAAAACTCCCCCTTCACTCCCTCTTCACTCCATTCCTCTCAAGCCTTGTGTGTTGCCATTATTCTGCCCAAATTCCTCCCCAAGGTCTTCCCCAACGTCCAAAATCTCTCAGCCTCCTCAAAATAACAAAACCTCTCCCCTTAAGAGGTTCTCAAAGGAGGAAGTCCTAATAGGTAAATTCCTCATCCCAATTTCTTCTTTTCTTTTATGTTCTTTTCTTTTTTATTTCGTTCCTCACCTCCCTTAACCATAATAGTATGATAAATCCAGTAACATACACGTACTATAATGTATCAATACATGTGGTCTTTTTGATTATCTTCTTTATTTTCGCTACCCTTTTATTTGAATGAAATGAAAGAACCGTTTGAGATGTGCTAATTTAGAACATTAAAGGACAACAGTTTATCAATTTTTATTATTATCTTTAATTATGGTCATGAAACCATTTGAGTTATGGTTGAACCAGATTATTATATATGTAATATATCTTATTTTAGGTTCTGTAATCCTTTGGTACAAATGTAATTAAGTTATAAATCAAAACACATTCTTTGTAATCAAATCCACCGATTAACAAAAATGGTTATCACTATGGTTTTATATATAATAATTTGACTTCACTCTAAGTAACCTAATTAAAATTAAAACCATGTAATCTCCATGATATGAAATAAAGAATATAACTTCAATTCTGTACAACCACTTTCATATTGCATATAATCAAAACTTGAATATGAGTGAACCGATCTTTTAAAGCCAAGTAAGCAAACGAGCCCGAACAATGAAATTAAACCTTGTAACTAATCGAAAAGGCTATGAATGAACTAAAAAGTGTTATAATAAATAAAAATTAATATATAAGAGGTTATGGAATAATTAATTAATAACAATAATGTGTTTATTCCAGTCGTTAATAACAAGTGGAGAACACCAACAGATTTAAGGTAAGGGATCCTCCCTTTTTTACTCTTAATCAAGATTATTCTCTATGCTATGTCTTTTTGTGTAATACCAATTGATGGGGAATAATTATACACATTCCCAATACATCCCTAATTTTTTATAAGTGATGATAAACCCCTTATATCTCTCATCAAGCCCTTTTAGTTACACAAGATACCATGCTAATAAACCATGATGGCTTCTACCCGAACTTCCTTTATTCCTTCATGTTCCTCTACCTTTTTTTTTAACAAAATGTTGTTGTATTTTAAATTATGTATAACATAAAATTTATGCTTATATTATCCCAAATCATGTTTCCAAATCTCTCTCTCATTCTCTTTCGGTGATATACATGCTTTTACGTGAATCTCTCTTTGATACTTCCCAATAAGAACACTCGTTTTAAAGGAACTTCCCAAACTTATACCCAATTTCAAGTGCATTATATATTCTATTTTAAGACTCCATTATCTTTGTAAATTCTATATTTTTATTATGAAATCCTTCTTGGTTAAATTTTGGTTTTATATAAAAGAATGTGATCTTTACTATTTTAAAAGCTCTATAGTATTTTCCCTAAAACCGCACAAAAATGTTTTAATGCTAATGTTTCTAAAATACATTTCTCATTTGTTGTCTCTAATATTTGACAACACTTACCATGTTACATGCCTATTTTATCTTATGAACATCCATTAATTTCCTAATTCTTTACTTAAATGGATACTTTCATGATTCACCCACTAGTTAGGATTTATGTCATGATTGTGGTACCCATTTCTTTCCATGGGTACCCTTATGTTTGTGTTTGGTTGATTATGTATGATTGTATATGTGGTAAGAATATTTATGTGGCCAGAACATTCATGAAAATGTTGAGATGGGTGTGCCCAGATATCCCTCATTTTCATTGGGTAAGGTTAAGTATCATGAGATGTTATGTGAAACGGGATTGGCGGTTAGCCTTGGCCCATACTAAAATGGGGAACGAGATTGGCAGTTAGCCTTGACCCATAAAAAAGATATGATTTATGATTCTACCACATTTATATGATTCCATGTTTATATGATCCCATGCTTATATTAAATTATTTTATAAGTTTCATGCTTTGTATATCACTATGTGATACCTCCTAACTCATGTGCTTGAGATGTATCCTTATGTCCATTACCTTACTGGGCTTCTTAGCTCATCCCTTTTTTCTTGTGTTCCCTAGGGCACCCTATGTAGATGTAAGGGCTCAAAGGATGTTAGAAGATATTTATGGATATTAAATAAAGAAGTTTTTTTACCCCCATGTTTTATTTTATATGTACCTAGTCTTCCAAGATACTAGACATAACGATCCTTGGATTGTACTCTGATGATTAATTATGTTTAAAATCATAAAATGTTTTATGTAAAAGGCTTGGGTCACTATTGTTGGTATCAGAGGATGGTCTAGTTATTTTTGAAGATTAGGAATACAGAACAATAGTGAGAACCTTAAGGATGAGACTAAGTATA
Source organism: Viscum album (assembly GCA_963277665.1). NCBI lineage: Eukaryota > Viridiplantae > Streptophyta > Magnoliopsida > Santalales > Viscaceae > Viscum > Viscum album. The sequence goes on from OY728120.1 coordinate 1,845,982,659, forward strand.
AGAAAACTATCCTAAATTTTTGTGAGTATAGAGTAAGTGGTTAATCAAGAAAATACATCCCTGCCTGGATACAAGCAGGTAGAGGCGGCTCCGGCACAGATGTATCTAGGGGTAAAACCCGAAAACACCACTTTGAGCTAGTCTCGAATGGGAACTGGCACACAATAACTAGCCTTTCTACACTCTTGGTTATGACACTCCTAGAAGATATGCTTCGGTAGATTCACGAGCTTAGTACAAACTGTTATCAAGGGAAAAAAAGAAGCCCATATGAATATAAGTTAAGAAATAGATCAAGGATAACCTAGATATAAACCTAAGGAATCACAAGTCAGGATAAAATTCTTCATTATAAGTTATTACTTTTATGTTCAAAGATTATTTTTATTCTCAATAGCTAATTATTCAAGACCTCTAATTATACGTTCTTTTTCATTGTTAATGGTGGGAAATAAAAGAACACGTTCCAACAACCAATGTGATAGGAAATGTGATGATTGCCCTAATGGAAAGTCTGATGTGAAGAAATTAGGTGCTCAACACATCATGGTAGTACTTGGTCAACTGGATTGAGTTATGAATAATAACATGAATCAGGTGGAATTTCCCCCTCCTCCAAGGAAAGAGAATGTTACCGTAGAATCCTTCAAAAGACAAAGGCCTCCCATGTTTAGTGGGTCTTCCGATCCCCTCCGAGTAGAAAAATGGATTAACTCCATTGAAAAGATTTTCTCTGTCCTCCAGTTCTTAGAAGAAGATAAATTTATACTAGAAGTCTATCACTTTGATAGGGAAGCTAATCAGTGGTGGACACTGATCAAGAATACAATGTCCAAAGAGGAAATTGATTCCATAGAATGGGAGAAATTCAAGAGGATGTTTTTCGACAACTATTTTCCTTGAAACCCCCATCTCCAGATGGAAAGAGATTTCCATGGACTCTAGTAGAAGGAGGATAATTCCATCGAGGCATATGAAGTGAACTTTACAGGTCTTTCTAGGTATGCCTCTGGCTTTTTCATGAACAGCGAAAGCAGGGTGGATCTCTTCTTTAGAAGACTAAAGCTGAGTCTATGAAAAGTGTTGGCGATTCGTGACATTGACAGCTATGAGGAGATTTTTCATTGTGCCCTCAAGGTTAAAATGGAGATTGGAGACTCTCAGTGGTATCATGGGACTAGTGATAATAAGTGTAAAATGGAGAAAAACATGGTTGGATCATCCAAAAAATACCATAATGGAATGAATCCTTACTTTCCCCTTTGCAAAAATTGTGGGAAGAAGAATCTTGGTGATAGTCTCAAGGGAACCAAGAATTGCATAAAATGCAGAAAGTTTGTTCATATGGATAAGAACTGTCAAGGCGATATAAAAAATACCACTATTGTTGAAGAAGAAAGGAAGGTTTAGATCTACACTCATCCAGTAGTACAGTGTTATAACTGCAAGGAGCTTGGGCATTATGCGAACAATTTCCCTAAGCCGAGGGTTGTCGGAGGTAATCAACAACATCCTTCAAGGAAACAAGGAAGGGCTAATTCTATCACTAATGCTGAGGTGGAGTCAAAAAACAATGTGGTGACTTGTACGCTTGTTATTCATTGAAGAATAGCGAACTTACTATTTTTTTAGGTTCTACGCATTATATCATTTCTTTCAAGTTTAGTAGAACTATTCAAACATCACCTCAAAATTTGGAGGAAAAGTTATCTGTGAGAATAGAGAATGGGGAAATTATTGAATACATGGTTTATAACTCCTCCCTGGTTATTTTTTTGGACTGAACCACCCAAAAAATCTTTTTATACTTCCTTTAGTGGAGTTCGATGCTATCTTGGTCATGGATTGTCTATCTTTGTACAAGGCCAACATCAATTTTCAGGAAAGGGAGATCACTTTTCACATCAGGAAGCGTCCTCTGATTCCTTACATGTGTAAGGAAGAAGATGAGTCTCTATTAGAATCATCATATCAAGTTTGGATACTAATTACTTATGAGAAAGAATATCTAGCTCAAATAATTGAGATAAAGGATAGAATTATTCTTGATGACATGCCCATCGTGCGGGATTACACTGATGTATTCCCCGAAGAGTTTCCTGGTCTTCTTCCTGAACAAGAGGCTGAGTTGTCAATTGATCTTATCCATGGATCAATACCAATCTCAAAGACACCTTATAGAGTATCCACTATAGAGCTAGAAGAGCTGAATAAGCAGTTACATGAGAATATAGAGAAGGGTTTTATATGCCCGAGTGCTTCACTGTGGGGTGCTCCAGTCCTCTTCGTCCAGAAGAAGGATAGATCAATGAACCTCTGCATTGATTATCATGAGCTCAATATAATCACTATAAAGAAGAAGTATCCCCTTCCACGGATAGATGACTTGTTTTATCAGCATTGTGGGGCCAGTTTTTTCTCTAAGGTGGACCTTCGGTCGGTATATCACAAACTAATGGTGAGGAAGGAAGATATTTCAAAGACTGACTTTTGAATAAGGTATGGACAATATGAGTTCATAGTGACACCCTTCAGAATCGCTAATGCTCCAGACATTTTCACGGATTTAATGAATAGAGTCTTTAGAGATTACCTCTACAAATTTTTGGTGGTCTTTATTGATGATATTCTGATATACCCCAAGAGAAAGGAGGAACATGAGGAGAATTTGGAAACTATGTTAATGACTTTGAAAAGGGAGAAGTTGTATGCAAATTATAGTAAATGTGAGTTCTGGATGGAGGAAGTATCATTCTAGTGGCATGTTATCACCAGGAAAGGGATATCTGTGGAACCTTCCAAGACGAAGGCAATTGAAGAGTGGCTGAGGAAAACTTCTGTAATGGAGATCCGAAGATTTTTAGGTCTAGCTGGGTATTATCGACGATTCATGGGGAAATTTTCATGATTTTCAAACCCAATCACCAAGATGAAACAGAAGGGAGTAAAGTGTGTCTGGACACAGGAATGTGAAGACTACTTCAAGGAGTTGAAAAAGAGGCTTATCACTACGTCTGTAATCACACTCCCTTCAAGTGGAGAACTCTTTTTGGTGTATAGTGAAGCTTCTATGAAAGGCTTAGGTTGTGTGATAATGAAAAATAATAAAGTGATAGACTATGCCTCAAGGAGGATCAAAATCCATGAGAAAAACTATCCAACGAATGATCTGGAGTTGGAGGCTATGATCTTTAGGTTGAAAATCTAGTGGCATTATCTCTATGGGGAAAATTTGAGATATATAATGAGCAAAAGAGTTTCAAATATATATTCACACAGAAAGAGATTAATATTCTCCAGTGAAGACAGATAGAGAAAATCAAGTATTATGACTGCTCAATCCACTACCATCCCGGTAAGCCAAACAAGGTGGCATATGTTCATAGTAGAAAGGATCCTTCATCTTTATCAAGGATGGGAATTGAAAAGGATCCAATCTTATTATATTTTCAATGAATAGACATGGGGATCATTAAGGGAGGAACATCATCAATCCTTTCTCAAATGATTTCTCAACCATCCCTCTTGGAGAAAATAAATTATGCTCAAATAAAGGATGAGGGAATTCAGAAAAGGGTTGAAGTTGTTAAAAATGGGGAATCCAACGATTACAAAATTGATGAGGAAGGAGTTGTAATATTTGGGACACGATTTTGTGTACTATCTGATCAAGAGATAAAGAAGGATCTATTGAATGATGCACATATCTCGACCTTCTCTATCCACCTAGGGAGCATAAAGATGTATCACGATCTCTGAGAAAACATTTAGTGAATCAATATGAAAAGGGATATAACCAAATATACATAAAAGTGCCTTGTATGTTAGCAAGTAAATCCAGAGAGACAATAGTCTAAGGGATGATACAACCACTACCCATACTAGCTTGGAAGTCGGAGAACATTACCGTGTACTTTTTCACTGAACATCTAAAGTCATCTAGAGAAAACACTACTACATGGGTCATTATGGATCGTCTTATGAAGACAACTCACTTTATCATGGTTCGAGAGTACATATCATTGGATCAAATTGCATGGATTTACATCAAAGTAGTGGTAAGGATGCATGGAGTACCACTATCTATTGTCTCCGATCATGATATGAGATTCACCTCGAATTTCTGGAAAGGTCTCCTGTATGCTCTGGGCACTGAAATGAACTTCATTAAGGCCTATCATCCTCAAACTGATGGCCATTCTGAGCGAACTATTCAAACATTAGAATACATGTTGAGAGTGCGTTTAATGAAATTCAAAAGAGGATGGGACCAAAATATTCCATTGGTTGAATTCTCCTACATCAATAGTTTCCACTAGAGAATACAAATGGAACCATATAAAGCCCCTTATGGGAAAAGGTGAAGAACACTGGCATGATGGGATGAAGTCGGTGAACGTATGCTGTTAGGACCTAAAATGGTCGAAAAAATGGTGGAGAAGGTGAAAACCATTCTACAACATATCAAGGCAGCCCAAAGTCGATGGAAGAGTTATGAAGACAACCGTCGACGGGACCTAGAATTCAAAGTTGGAGACATGGTATTTCTATGTATATCTCCATGGAAGGAGGTCATGAGTTTTGGGAAGAAAGGGAAGTTAAGTCCCAGGTACATCACCCCCTTTGGGATCCTTGATCGAGTCGGATCTGTGGCCTATTGACTGGAACCTCCACCTACCATGTTGAAAGTACATGATTTTATTCATGTATACCTCTTAATGAAGTACATACTAGACCCTTCACATGTACTCTCTTCAGAGGTGGTACAGTTGGAGGATGATCTCTCTTATGAGGAGCAGCCAGTGAAGATCTTGGATCATAGATAAAAAGTTATATGCAACAAGACTATACATCTGGTCAAGGTACTATGGAGAAACCATAAGTACCAAGAGGCAACATGGGAATTGGAGGAATAAATGACGGAAAAGTACCCACACCTGTTTTAGGCTTAGAATGTAAAACAAAATTTAGAGGGTGAAATTTCATAAGGCTGGAAGAATGTAAAGACCCAATGTTTTTCAATTGAAATTCACTTATCATAAGTATGTCATAAAATCACATGAAAACACAACATAATGAACTACTGAGTGATATGTGACCTTTAAAAATAAGTTCATCACTTCTGTGTAAGGAATTTCAAAAATCTAGCATACACGGTTGTAATCAGTAAGTTCTTTGGAGTCTGATAAGGAAAAATTAATTTTAGTGAATAGTAACCTAACCTAATGAATAGTAACATACCCTTATGAATAGTGATATTACCTAATTCATAGTATCCTCATCTATGGTGGTATAAAAATAATATTCATGTTCGAAGTATGATATACCTATATTTTAGAATAAGTTAATGAATATTTTCAAACTGGATATGATAATAAATTATTATTTTAATTAAATATTAAAATAAACATATTTATAAAATTATTCTTGAAAAATGGACATCATTTTTGGATTCTACATGTCGAAAAATGGTTATGTTGAATTTTTCGGATTTTTCCGAAATACATGATTTTTTGTTGAATAGTAGAATCTGATAATTCAAAATAAATGCTATATAATGGATTAATTGAATCATCGATGATGTTATGATGATGTAAGCACACTTGGTTCGGGATCACATGACAAAATCACTATTATTGGTCATGGAATACTTACTATTCCTTGTCTGGGGAAGAAATAATAAATTAATGATATATTATGAAATCCCTCCTCTCCTCCACTATAAACCCCGCCTCCACTCTCTCTTCTCTCCACTCCTTTCAAGGCTTGTTCCTTGACATTATTCTACCCAAATCTCTCCCCTAGGTCCTCCCCCACATTCAAAAGTTCTCAGCCTCTTCATAATTCCAAAACCTCTCCCCTTAAGAGGTTCTCTAAGGAGGATGTCTCAAGAGGTAAATTCCTCTTCCCAATTTATTATTTTCTTTTAAATTCTTTTCTTTTTTATTTCTTTCATGACCTCCCTTCACCATAATAGTATGATAAATCTAGTAACATACATGTACTATAATTTATTAATGCTAGTGGTATATTTCATTATCTTCTCTCCTTTACCCACCCTAATATTTGAAAGAAATGAATGAACCGTTTGAGATGTGCTAATTTAGAACATTTAAGGATTTATCAATTTCTAATATTATCTTTAATTCTGGTCATGAAACCATTTGTGTTTTTGTTGAACCAGATTATTATATATGTAATATATCATATTTTTGTTTCTGTAATCCTTTGGTACAAATGGAATTATGTTATAAAGCAAAACACATTCATTGTAATCAAATCCACCAACTAACAAAAGCGATTATCACTATGGTTATATATATAATAATTCGACTTCACTCTAAGAAACCAAATTAAAATTAAAACCATTTAATATGCTGGATATGAACTAAATAATATAACTTTATATCGGGACGACCACTTTTATTTTTCATTTAATCCAAACTTGAATATAAGTGAACATGTCTCTTAAAGCCAAGTAAGGAAACGAGCCTGAACAATGAAGTTGACCCTTGTAACTAAACAAAAAGGCATTGAATGAACTAAAAAGTGTTATAATAAATAAATTTAATATATAAGAGGTTCTGGAATTATTAATTAATAATTATAATTTATTATTCAGGTCGTTAATAACAAGTGGAGAACACCAACAGATTTAAGGTAAGGGATCCTTACCTTTTTACTCTTAATCAAGATTGTTCACTATGCTATTCCTTTTTGTGTAATACCAAGTGATGGGGTACATTTATACACCTTCCCCATACTAACCTAATGTTTTATATGTGATTATAATCCCCTTAACTCTCTCATCAATCCCTCTTAGTTACACCCGATACCATGCCAATAAACCATGATGGATTCTACCCGAACTTTCATTATTCCTTCGAGTTTCTCTATCATTCTTTTTACCATAATGTTGTTTCCTTTTATTCCATTCATAACATAAAAATTCTGTTTATATGCTCCAAAATCATTTTCCATGATCCATCTCTCATTCTCTTTCGGGGATATACATTCTTTTAAGTGAATCTCTCTTCGATACTTCCCTATAAGCACACTCGTTTTAAAGAAATTTCCCAAATTTTTACCCATTTTCTAGTGGACTCAATCTTCTGTTTTAAGACACCATTATCTTTTTAAATTCTGTATTTTTATTATTAAAAAATTCTTGGTTCAATTCTGGTTTTATATAAAATTATTCTTTCTTTACTATTTTAAAATCTCTAGAGTATTTTCCTAAAAACCGCACAAAAATGTTTTAATGATAATGTTTCTAAAATACTAGTCACTAATTTTTGAAACCACATACAATGTTACATGCCTATTTTACCCTATTAAGGTCCATGAATTCACTAATTCTTTCCTTATATGGACACTTTCATGATACGCCCATTGGTTATGATTTATGTCATGATTGTGGTACCCAATTATTTCCATTGGTTCCCTTATGTTTGTGTATGGTTGATTATGTATGATAGAATATGTGGTAAGAATATTAATGTGGAAAGAATATTCATGAAAATGTTGAGATGGGTGCACCCAGATAGAACTCCAATGCATTGGGTATGGTTAAGTAACTTGAGATGTGATGTGAAATGAGATTGGCAGTTAGCCTTGACCCGTACAAAAATGGGAAACAGGATTGGTGGTTACCCTTGACCCGTACTAAAGATATGATTTATGATTCTGCAAAATTTATATGTTTCAATGTTTATATGATCCCATGCTTATATTAAATGATTTTATAAGTTTCATGCTTTGGACATCATTATGTCATACCTCCTAACTCATGTGCTTGAGATGTATCCTTATGTTCATCCCCTTTATGGGATTTTTAGCTCATACCTTTGTTCATGTGTTCCCCAGGGTACCATATGAAGATGTAAGGGATCAAAGGAAGTTAGAAGATATTTATAGAGATTAAATAAAGAAGTTTTTTTAGCCCTATATTTTATGTTATATGTACCTAGTATTCTAAGACACTAGATTTATCGATCCTTGGCTTGTACTCTGATGATTAATTATGCCTAAAATCATGAAATGTTTTATGTAAATGGCTTGGGTCGCTATAATTATGGTCTATCCACTCATCTTAACTTTAATAACATAATTTATTTTTTCAATAATGAAGTCAACACTCATTGTTTAAACAAAATATTCTTTCCATAATATACCTTATGGTGTTATATTATTATTTCAAATCATTTGAGAGATAAATTAATGTTTGGAAACTGAAGCGAATAATGTATGGGATAAAAATTAATTTACTACCATAGTTCCTTATATTACATCCCTACCAGGTTTACTCTCATAAACTAGATCATAGTGTCCCATGACCTTAGGATCCATTTATTATCATGCTATCTAGTGTTGAATTTCAGAAAAGGACTATACTATTACTATTAGGATACTATATCCCCATATAACAGTATGCTAATAAATTAGTAATTTCAAATAACTAGCCATCCCAATAATAAAACAAGAAATATAAAAAACACAACCAAATAAAAAACAATAAATATCTTATGGCATGAAATAAAAACAACAAATATACAAAAAAAATTTCTAGGTTATTCCAAAATCAACATGATCTCTAAATATAATATCATATGGTACCCAAATAAAAACCCAAAAAAATTGATATGAAAATAACATGCACTTGGGTTACGATATCTTCATGTATTTAAACTCCCCTTATTCTATCTAGCTTAGTTATCCCACACCTTACCTATTCCCTATATAAACATATAATAATAAGGTAAAATTGTGTACCAAAGTCCTATAGCCTCCTAATAATGGTGTGCATATAATTCAGTTGGCCAACAAAAATGGTTTCTTTAACATTAATCATAATATAGTGTATTTATAATGTGTCATTCTTATAAAAAACTAAAAATAAAATAGTTTTCATGAAAAGGGTACTAACCAAGTTTCATTGGTATTAACATACAATCATTTCAAGTGAATAATAAGTCAAAAAATTCCATTACCACATAGGGGGAATAATTTCCCACCTCATGAAATCCCAGATATGACCACCCAAGGTGTAGTGTAGACCCACCCAAAACTATTTCTGAAATATCACCACTCAAGTTGAATATTTCACAACCAAAAAAAGTTTTTAATAATTTCATCAATAATATTTAATAGTCTGTAACCCTGATACCATCATAAATAAAATATTACTAATGGGTGATAACATCTGACTCTGGAAGCATCTAATATATAACCACATATAGGGGAATAAACCCATACCACAGATCCATACTATATGTCTATTTATCTCATAGGTATCAAACCATTCCATATAACAGTCTCTAAAATATCATCATCAAGGTAGAATTGTTCTCCTCATAGGATCCATCTCAAAAAAATTACCCAGTGAATAATTACACCCTACCCCTGAACTATCCTGTATCTCTTGGAAAACAAGTTACAAACCCATTTTCACTTTCAAAAAAGATATATAATCACTAATATTTAATATAACCATGTTATAAATAATTTAAAACATACCATCATATATCATACATCATCATAGGAATCGACGTCCTCTCTATATACCATCATATAACATAATCATCAAATGGGTTGAAAACATGCCGAAACCTGATATACATATCATAAAATGGGTTATCAATAACACCATTTAATCTTTTCACCACATTATTACTAGGAAACATTCCTGATATTACCAACTTTTATTCTATATAGAGGCCAATTATTGAACAAGGGATCTTATATGGTCCCCTAAGTTACATCATGGTGTGATACCCCATGTGGGTTCTGTTATCTCATTTGTCACCCCCAGGTGCAATGAATAATACTTAGTGGAATAACTCCCCTTAAATTGAGAACAATTTTGTCCTTTACCAGATGAGAACAATTCTATTAAAACCTAAGATAAACCCCATATGGATGGAATAATGACTAACTTCCTACTATTGTAATTCTATTTTGTTACTCATTAACCCAACCAATAAAAAACCATACATGATATGGCTATTTGAAAATAATTTTCTATCTATTACACTCCACCACATTAAGTGAAATAATGGAACCAAATCCTGGATCCATCATGATTAAATTTATATATTAATACCTTTTCATTTTCCATATATAAAAAATACATTTTTATATTTATTATGACAACCCTTGGTGACCGAAACATCGAACTAGTATCCAAGGGTTCATCGTGGCCCATGACACTTTTGTTTTATTCATAGATATTTAAGGAAACAATTTATTTATTATTCCATGTTGGTTAATCAAAAATAGAATTAAAATATATTATATGAAACATAACATAATTGAAGAATCCTTTTGGGGATATTTATGGAAGAACTACCCCATTTAGAGTCATTTCCATAGGAATGATCGACCATAATCACCTAAGAAAATATATGACAGACAAGACCTCACCCATCCAAATAAATCCATTACATGATAAAAATTCCAAATTAATTATAATCCAAATATAACTCATTTTAAAAGTGAGATGAAATATAATCCACAAAAAACATTTTTTTATAGTCAAATAATTACTCAAAGGGTCATCCTAGAAGACATAGTGTTTATGAAATATTGTATGCACCACCCCATTTTTATCATAGGTCACTGCCATATATAAATCACAAGTTATAAATAAATATCATATACTAATATCACAAAAAAAATACATATATAACACTATGATGAATCATAACTAATGATAAATGATAAATAACTTAATGTATCAATCCCACCACGATCCAAAATAGGAATTTCAATCATATCTCCATAATAATTGGATGAATTACCAAATAGTCCAGTTTAATAGAGAAAAAAACATTCCCAAATAATTTGAAATCAATGAATCTAAAGCGTAATAATCTTGGATGTATGACAAAATATTAATTTTAACAATAATGAAACATAGTAATAATAACCACAAATAAAGAAGGTTGAAAGGGGTATGTGGAAGGTAAGTGGATGTTATCCTATCCTCATTAATAAATTCAATAAATGAAACATTATAAGGTGGTTTCTAATGTTAACAGGCTAAAATACATCATTTAGATAGTTTTAAAGAATTAAAATAGTATCCATCATGATATGAACCATATTTATCTTGGTGTGTTGCCTCTACATACCCCCATTATGGAATAACCTTTCAGATTATTTTATTGTAAAAACCCACACTAAAACCTATCGAAAAATCATCTTTACCTTGGGTTATGCCACTTCATGAACCTACCCTTCATAATGAAATGTACTATTGATAACCAACCTCTATTCTATGTCCCGTGCCCTTATGGAATTCCATATCATCATGAATGTCATCACATTGAAACTTTTGATGTAATAGAATGAAACCATACATCTTGAAAGAACCATAATGCTCTAATCACCAACCCTCATGGCTAGGAAATACAAACTAATTTTGAAAAGTAGGTTCCCAAAATTTATTCAAAGGATCAAAACCCTTTCATTGCATAGTCCCATTCTGAGCTTCATAGTGTATCCCATTGGCTTAAAAAATTAATGACCTTATCTATATCAAATATTAAAATCGATATGCATAGGGTTCCTAAAAAATGTGACTTTTATAATAATTGATTGAAATCCAAAAATAGGTAATGATATGATTTCTATCATGTAAATGTATATAGATGAAATACAAAAGGTTTCATAGGTGATACAAAAGGGTTATAATCATTTCATAAACCCCCTTCTAGGGAATGATCATCACTGCCCTATGGAGAGAAAATATTTGAATATATCATCCCAAAACTACCTCAATTATCAACTAATCTCCCATGATATCCTACATGAATATTCTAAAAATTCTCAAACTCTCTATATTATTATCTAAATGAAAATTCAAAAAATATCTCATACAGTAGAACCAACAATTAAAATTTCTCATAACTATCCCTAACCATTAAAAATAGAGGTTTTTAAAAAATATCCTTTACAGTGGTTCCCATCCTTAATAATTCACATCATGTGTACATTGTGAACCATCATATTAACCAATAAAAAGGCCTATATCATTACAATTTTAAATGAATCATGAATTTTTTTACTATTTTTATCAATAATTTATTAAGTGAAAATTCTTAATTTTTCTTCCCAGATGGCTTTAGATAATTTTTCAGACCACTTCATCTGTCATTGAATAATGTTTTTAACCAATACTGTCTATTTTGGGGAATTAAATTATGTATTAATTTTAGTAGAATAATTAATATTTAATAAATAAATATAAATTTTTTCATTGATGTTAGAATGGTGATATATTATATTTGATGTATAAGACTTTTATTAAAATATCATAGTTCACTATCAAATTGGGGTTTTTCATAGGTGGTCCCTAAACCCTTCATGGGTGTCGAGGCCTCCATAGAGCCCCCTTTTCCTTTTTTCCTTTTCATTTTATTTCATTTATTTCTTATTACCTTTTTTAAATTATCATTTGTCCCATTTTATATCATTCATACAAAGTAGATCTCACCCTTTTTCATAAGGATAAAACAGACGAGAGTAAAAGAAAGAGAGGCAGTGGGAGGAATAATTGTCATAATGCATCCTATCTGATGCTAGAGTGATGTTATGTAGATTCAAAGTGCATATTGAAGTGAAGAGTATATGAAATATCCCAATAGTATGGGTGGTTTTTTATTATTTTCATCCCAATCATTGCATAATAAAATTATCATCTCTTTAAATAACATTTATGGTTATTGTGGAACCCATGAGGGTTAATATTTAGATGTTTGTTTTTTTGAAATGGTGGTTTTGATCCTATTTTAGGGGTTTCTATTGTAGAAAATATTTCTATAGATTGGTTTTTATAGAATACCTATATAGTATTATTTTATTAAGGTGAGTTTAGGAATGAGAAGATAAATGAACTATGTTTTTAGGACCCAACATGTGGAATGAATTAGGGTGTGGAAAAATAATAGACAAAAAATGCATTTGTGGGAACCTGGTATTGGGTTGTTACAACAGGATATTGTGTACAATACATGAAAAGTTTTCATGAATTGTTTTTCACAAACCCTCATGAAAATATATGGCTAGGTACATTTCCGAGAACCTAATGTGGGTCATATGGTGTGTAGGTTCTGTATACAAAATGTAAACTAGTTTTACAGACCATGTCCATGTAGGATCATAAAAGTATGTGTTTCACCTACTAGTGGAGGAGAAATTATATTTTATAAAATAAAACATAAAATTTTCACGAACTCAAAGAATGATGTAATAAGATATAAAAACACAACTATATACATTATAAAACTAGATGAAAAAAATTTTATTAAAAAAATTAAAAGGTTATTTAAAACTTGCACAATGGAAAATATATAAAACTTGTAGTTACTAAGATTAAAAATGATACAAAATTATTATATTGGTTTTTTTTAATTTTTTAGGAAACATTGCAATGAAAGATCCCACACATCACCCATCAAAGTTAAATGAAATTTTAAATAGCCATAATGTATCCACAATATTTACATATTACTACGTATGCCTTCATAATCCCCCTAAGTAAAATATATAATGAATTAAATTTTTTTCCTTGGTACCCCTCGATCAAAAGATCAAAAAACCACCATCTCTCTAAACCCTGAGATCCCTCAGTGACAGTTGATTGGAAAAAATTGATGACAAAAGCAAAGAATAAATTCACTTTCAATGTATCTTCATAATCATATGAATTATGGAAAGGAATCCATAAAAATTATAATGAATCACTATCTAGTAATAAAATGATACATACTATTTGAAAAAAAATTATATCAATTATTGTAGAATACATACTTCTCCTAGAGTAAAACATTATTTATATGCATACTTCCAAGGACCATATTTTAAATTTCATAGTGTTTTTTTAATGACACCATAAGACTACTTATTCTCTTGAATGGATCAGAACAACGTCTTCATATGTTAGTCATCTTCGATTTAAAACTCTATAATTTATAATTTGTACATCTAATATAACGGAGATTCGTCATCGGATGAAATGTTTGAAGTTCTTCATATGGTAGACTTTATAAAATATGATCAAGAAAACATTTCTTCCATAATATGATAATGGGGTTTTTTGTATAAATGGTATGAATTAATCTGATTGACATCATTTTTAAGAATATTTTTGACTTTATAAAGCATTATTTTATGAGAATTATATCAATCTATTTAAAGTAAAACTTATATATTTTATCCGGTTATCAAATGTTATAATTTTAAAAGAGTATTACACTTCTTGTAAAATAAATTTATTAAAAATAAATCTTATGAACTTGATAAAAATAAATTTTATAAGAGTATAAACATTAAATAAAGGGGTTATTGATTTTTAATAGATAATATATAAATTTAAGAAATTTATCTTTTCATCTAAACAATCTACTCCAATTTGAAAATAAAAAAACACAAATTTTATAGAGAAATCCTAATATTAAGAAACATTGAATAAACTTACTCCCCTCTCATATAAAATGAACTCTTTTACTATTTTATGAATATATAAAGCTTATACTTTTCCTTTCCTTTTTAGAAAATTTCATTTCTATTTAATATTTTATTGTTTCTTCTTAATATATTATATAATTTCTCATTTTTTTTCCAAAACATTTTCCGCCCTTTCTGATTTTAAATAAGAATGGTGGAAATGAGTATGTGTTCCAAAAAAGTTTAAAAAAATTCTACACGAATAAAATTATAGAAAAACATTAATAAATAAATATATGAATGAGATTAATATAATAAATATAGATTGAAATTCATTCAATGATACTTGAAAGAAATCCATTAAAATAAATGTAGAAGTACATCCTTAAAAGATAATGAACAAAAAAGTTTCAGTTTGGTTTATTATAAAATATTTCAGGTGTCAAAAAACTATTTATGGAAAGTATTTTTTATGATAATATTTATCTACTTTGCATAATCCTTTTATTTTTTTCATAGAGTCTATTAACTTCGTCATCTGAAATTATTCTTAATGAATACATATTATCTTGTTTTCATTCACCAACATTAAAAATTCGTTTTATATAGTTTATATTCAATTCCCCTCATTTTATATCTCTAAATACTTCTATATTCCAAGATATTTAAGACTATAAATTTCTTATTAACATCCATAGGCCTTTGAACTGATACCTATTCAAACATTGAAATTGATTTTTTTTAAATCCCATAATTTTTTCATCATAAAACCTGAAATATCCATTGGTGTGTTTAATTCACCTGATAACCTACTTTACCATTCACAAGTACAATTTTAATTTCCCTTTAAAATGTATGAAATACATATCAATATGAATAAAAATATATGTATATTGTTTTCATGAGATTGATTTTTAAAACATATCCTATCTAGATTGGATATATTTTCACTAAGATTGTGTGTCTGTAAATATTTTTATGATCTCACAAAAACGTTTTTTATTTTATTAAACTAGTTCATATTTATCCCCATTCTCTTAAACATTTAATGTGGTTAGGTTTAGTGTAATTTTAATAAACACTATGTAATGATAGGGAATCAATTCTTGGTTTCTATATGTCCTTTCTTTATAAATATGAATTATTTTTAAATACATACATAATTTTAACATCTTGATCATTTATTGCTTTGTCCAATTACTTTTTTGATAATTTTTAACATATTCTTATATGGATTTATTTCTGAAAAAAAAGTATCTTCATTTTGAGATTAGGAATATAAGGAAGTAGAGCTCTCAATAAACAACTTTTAAATATCTAAATAATTATTTGACACTTTATAAAGTTCATAATATTTTAATAACTTTATCATTCCTTATTTTTTGTGAAATTTTTAAAAATCATATTGAATATTTTTTTCTGAAATTTCTCAACAACAACTTCATTACCATTATATTATCTAAATAAAAATGGATCTACTAATACAAGGATTGATATTCATTCTAGTTGAACAAAAATTATTGAATGTACAAAGGACCATTAAAAAATATTATAATTTCATGGTTTGAATTTATTTGAAAGAGTACTATTATGAAGTGCCTGGCCACCTTTTAATTACTCTCTTTTTTCCTTCCAGTTTTTCTTTTTATATTTGTGTTGATTTTTTATATTTTATTCCCAAGTGGAAAATAACCTGCCACATGAAAACAAAAGGGTGGGATATTCTCATTCTTATAACAATTAAATTGAATAAATTATTGGAAAAAATCATTATATATGGTCTTAACCTTCTTATTATGAATCAGGGGTTGATTTTTTCTTGATTTATTTTATTATTAGTTTTTTTAAATATTTTCAGTTTCTAAAATGAATAATTATTTTTATATCTTATTAATAAAAATATTTAATGAATGTACTTAAACACATTTAATATTTTTCAGAATTTCCTCACTCATAAAAGAAGACTTCTCTCTTACTATTCTTTCATAATTCTACATTTTATAAATATATTTATTTTAGAATTAATCATGTTTATCAAATATCGGTTGGGAAGAATCTTTGGCTTTAGATACTTTATTTTCATTAATTATATTAAAATGAATACATACTTCCATAAGTTGAATTTTTTCATGTGTAAATACAAATAAAATAACATATATACATTAATCGTATATGGCTTATCTATCACATTTAATTTTATTATTATAATTTGAAACAATAAGACATGAATTATTACATCAAGAGATAGGTTAAAACATTCCTTACCTTTTCACATGAACAAAAAGAGAATTTTAAGGTCTTCACTTTTTAAAACTCCCTAGTTTATCAAGAAGCATGTGAGTTACTATATTATATTAAAAATACACTATAATTTTAACCAAATTAATTTTTTGTTGGATATTAAAAATATATTGATTTTTGGAGAATGTAATGGTCCAAAACATTAATCCATAAAAATCACTAAATTCTACTGATGTTTTAAATTCAATCACTATCTATTGATTGTGTAATACAAGGTAATATTTAGAAACATAAAAAGATTGTAAAATAAGAAAAACTATATTTGAATAGACCATGGATTCAATCTTCTTAAAAAAAATTCCTTCCATAAAAAATTCAATGAAAACCAATATGATTAAGAAATAATTTCAATAATTCATCCCATATAATTTCAAAAAACAAAATATTACGACAAATAAAAAATAAATAGAAAAAATTGAAATCAAGGTGGTGATATAGTTCTATGAAATTTTTAATGAGAAAAGATGTGTCG
The DNA here is from genome assembly GCA_963277665.1 of Viscum album. Lineage (NCBI taxonomy): Eukaryota > Viridiplantae > Streptophyta > Magnoliopsida > Santalales > Viscaceae > Viscum > Viscum album. The sequence goes on from OY728120.1 coordinate 1,845,999,880, forward strand.
GGCTAAATCATCATTTTATATACATAAAGGGAGAGATGGTTCATCTTCCATGATCCAATGAATCAGATTGAAATACTCATTGAGATCAATTTTTGATAATATTTTTTAATTTATTAAAACAAATATATGAAATATTTAAAATATAGGAATATTATAATAGAAGTTTTAGGAAACATATAATTTATTTTAAAAATTTATAGAAAAATTTAGAAAAAAATATTTATAATTTAATTATCAAAGAAAAAGTTTATAATTTTTCATTATGAAAGTCTATCCTATAATTTTACTATCTTCGTTATCTTAAAAATATATTTAAAATAAATTATTATAATTTAAGTCTGTATAGAAAATTAAATTAAATAATTTTTATGAATAATTTATCAGAAAAATTTTATTCTATATTTTTTAAAAGAAATGTATTTTACAAAAAACTTTAAGGAAAAAGATATTTCAAAAACATTTTTAAAAATTGAAATAAAAATTAAAATTTTCAAAATATAGTAAAAATATAATCCCCCTTTAATGATGCGTTATTTATTATAAAGAGATATGTTAATAAAATATATATAAATGAAAAATTTTCATTTTCTATTTCATTATTTTTTAATTTATTCAAATACATCCAAATGTAGTTGTTTCAAAAAAATATAACAATGTTTTTCGGTATTATGGTGAATTATATAATGAAATATCTCTTTTATTTGTTATCCCATAAGAAAATGAATATTATAACTGTGTAATTATTTCATTATTTACATTATGGGTTTTTAATAAGAGATATGGTAATTTTTTAGTCATGAAAAATAAGATTTTTGGAAGTACTCATTCCAAATTCAGTGATTTGTTTTTTCATCCACAACACTTAAGCACACCAAATTCTAGTTTTAGAAAATTCAGATTATATAGTAGAAATTGAGACTATATATTGTTTCATAGAATACCAAGAAATGAAATCCTGTACTACTAAATTAAATTTTCATGACATACATGTTTTTATCAATTTTACATCAACCAATGTCATCTTGTAAAAAAATATATTTTAAAATAATTTTTAAATGAATAAAATAGTTCTAGATTCATAGTTCCTATAATGTAATGAATTTATTAGTATATATTGAAGATGTAATTAATTTTTATTAGATTTAAATATATCACATATTGATACATAACACATTTAAGTTATTGTACCTCCTGTAAGATATTGTGAACTATCAATAACTCCTCTAAAGGCTTTTTGATCAACTAGTTTCATAGAATAATCATGATCTAAAATTGTTTTTTTTGTTTAGTGAAATATAATGTCATCAAAATAAATTTGAACAATTGTGGTTTCATTAAAGTATTATTAAATAAAAAATTATATCCTTTTATGTCCCTTAAAAAATATTCTTCTGACAAGAGGCAGACAGTGCTACTCGTGCGGCGGGCAGGGCCACATGGCTCGTGACTGCCCGACCCGTCGTGCCGAGGAGCAGCAGACAGTTGATGGACCACCGAGGCAGAGGTAGAGGATCGACCGTGGCGGTCCGCAGGGAGGAGGCGGACGAGGCAGAGGAGCTGGACGAGCAGCTGGTGGTGGCCGACGCTTTGAGGCTCTACCACCACCACCACCAGGAGGTCCACCCCTACCACAGGGAGCTGGCGGGCAGCGACAGGCACAGCTTCAGGAAGCAGAGGCCTACGACCACGGCGCACTCGAGATGATTCGAGGTACTATCTGTGTCTATTCCACCCTTTCTGCAGTTCTTATAGACACAGGAGCGAGTCATTCTTTCATAGCCGCTGCCCTTGTTCGGAGCTCGGAGATTCCGACAGAGCCGTTGGCTCGATCCTTACGGCTAGAGACTCCTACGGGAGCAGACTCGACGATTACGCACTGGTGTCGGCAGTGTGAGCTTACTCTAGTAGGCGAGAGCTTCGGCTGGGATCTTCTTGTAGCAGAGTCGAGGCCTTACGACGTCATCTTGGGCATGGATTGGCTATCTACGGTCCATGCACAGATTGACTGTTTTAGGCGCAAGGTGCGATGTGTACGCACCGACGGGAGCAGGTTCACCTTCACCGGCGAGAAGGGAGCCTTGACAGCACAGGATGGACTTCCGCGGAGGAGAGGACAACCCATCACTCATCAGTTGGCTAGCCTTATCCTTGGAGCAGTTGACGTGCAGAGTCCTGGTTTTCCTGCAGTGGTGGATCAGTTTGCGGAAGTTTTTCCTGACGACGTTCCAGGGCTACCTCCTCGCAGAGAGGTAGACTTTTATATTGACTTGTACCCTGGGACAGCCCCGATATCCACTCCAGCATATCGGATGGCCCCCGCCGAGCTTCGAGAGCTACGGGTACAGTTGGAGGACTTGCAGGGCAAGGGGTTCATCCGACCCAGTGTTTCACCCTGGGCTTCCCCGATATTGTTCGCCAAGAAGGCGGACTGGAGCTTGCGACTTTGTGTTTACTATTGTTGCCTGAACCAGGTGACAGTGAGGAACAAGTATCCACTACCGAGGATTGATGACCTCTTTGATCAGCTCAAGGGAGCACGGTGGTTCTCGAAGATAGACCTCAGGTCAGGCTATCATCAGCTCAGAGTCAGAGACGAGGATGTGCAGAAGACAACCTTCAGATGTCGGTATGGCCACTATGAGTTCTTGGTTATGCCTTTTGGTGTAACCAATGCTCCAGCAGTGTTCATGGCTCTCATGAACAGGATCTTTCAGCCATACCTCGATCAGTTTGTCATAGTCTTCATCGACGACATTCTGATTTACTCTACGACAGAGGAGGAGCACGCCTATCACTTGCGAGTTGTTCTTGACACACTCTGAGAGCACCAGCTTTATGGTAAGCTCTCGAAGTGCCAGTTCTGGATACGTGAGATCCACTTTTTGGGACACTTTATCTCGGAGGCGGGAGTTGCAGTAGATCCCGCAAAGATTGAGGCTGTGTTAGCATGGGAGCCACCCAGGAGCGTGACTGAGGTTCGGATTTTCTTGGGACAAGCTGGTTACTATCGGAGATTTGTGCCGAACTTCTCCAGAGTTGCGGCATCACTCACAGCTTTGACGAAGGAGGGGAAACCCTTCGTGTGGTCATACAGATGTCAACAGAGCTTCCAAGAGCTGAGACAGAGATTGACTAGCGCACCTATCTTGAGGTTGCCTGAGGAGGGAGTAGGGTACGTAGTCTACTGCGATGCATCAGGGACCGGACTCGGATGTGTTCTGATGCAGGAGCGGGCTGTGATCGCCTATGGATCACGTCAGTTGAGGCCGCATGAGCAGAACTACGCTACCCATGACCTGGAGTTAGCAGCAGTGGTCTTCGCTCTGAAGACATGGCGACACTATCTGATGGGCGAGCGCTTTACATTCTTTTCCGATCATCAGAGTCTCAGGTATATCTTCTCGCAGAAGGACCTGAACCTGAGACAGCGACGATGGCTCGAGTTCCTCCAGGACTATGACTTTGAGATAGTCTATACTCTTGGGAAGGGGAACGTAGTAGCCGATGCCCTCAGCAGGAGGACGGGCATTCAGCTACTTGAGGAGGCGACGGAGCAGCTAGCCTCTTTGAAGATATCCTTCGTGGATAGAGATGGAGCAGCCTTTCTTCAGTCTCTCACAGTCACTCCTCCACTACTGCAGCGAGTCAGGGAGGCACAGCATGGGGATGCTGACTGTGAGACACGGCGTGCACAGATATCCTCGGGACAGGCACCTGATGGTTTCTCCCTTGGAGCAGAGCACAACATCCTTTTCAGAGGACGTACCATGGTGCCTGTCGCTCTGCGAGAGGAAGTACTGAGAGAGTTTCACACTTCTCCTTTAGCGGTACATCCTGGAGTGGCGAAGATGTACCAGGACCTCAGACGACAGCACTGGTGGCCGGGCATGAAGAAGGCAGTAGCAGAGTTCGTTTCTCGATGCCTCACCTGTCAGCAGGTAAAGGCAGAGCATCAGGTACCAGCAGGCTTGGTACAGCCCTTGGAGGTTCCGGAGTGGAAGTGGGACGACATATCTATGGACTTCGTGACTGGACTTCCACGCACTTCCAGAGGTCACGACTCCATCTGGGTGATTGTTGACCGACTCACCAAGTCGGCACACTTCTTACCCATCAGAGAGCAGGGCTCAGTGGAGAGCTTGGGACGTCTCTACGTTCAGGAGATTGTGCGGCTCCACGGCGTGCCATCATCTATCGTTTCCGATCGAGATGCCCGCTTTACTTCCCGACTTTGGAAGGGGTTACAAGAAGCGTTCGGGACGCAGCTACGTCTTAGAACATCTTTTCACCCTCAGAAAGATGGTCAGACGGAGAGGACCATTCAGACTCTCGAGGACATGCTCCGCGCATGTGTCCTCGACTTTGGTCGTAGCTGGGAGGACCACCTACCCTTGGTGGAGTTCGCTTACAACAACAGCTACCACTCCACCATCGGGATGGCACCGTACGAGGCGTTGTACGGCCGACCATGTAGATCTCCTTTGTGCTGGACAGACCCTGGGGAGTCAGCACTGGTGGGACCGGAGATGGTCCAGGCCACGACAGAGAAGGTCCAGGTCATCCAGGAGAGGATGAGGACAACTCAGAGCCGGCAGAAGTCATATGCTGACAGGAGGCGGAGGCCACTGGAGTTCGAGGATGGCGACCACGTCTTCTTGCGGGTCTCACCTCGACGTGGTATTTGGAGATTTGGCCGAGGCGGCAAGTTATCTCCGCGCTTCATCGGACCCTTCCAGATTCTCCGCAGGATTGGTGAGGTGGCTTATCGCCTGGCTCTACCACCTCAGTTGCACCGGGTGCACGACGTCTTCCATGTATCCCAGCTGAGGAGATACGTGCACGACCCGACGCACATCATTGACCATGGGGAGCTTGACGTTGACGATGGGGAGACTTTGACGGAGGTCCCGGTGGAGATAGAGGATCGACAGGAGCGGGTCCTGCGTGGGCGATCGATTCCTCTTGTGCGCATCAGATGGCAGCACGGGAATCTCCAGGAGAGCACATGGGAGCGGGAGGCTCAGATGCGTGCTCAGTACCCTCATTTGTTTCCCTAGTTTTTGATGTATCTTTACGGGGACGTAAAGCCCTGAGGTGGGAGTAATGTAAAGACCCGTAAAATTCAAGGGAAATTTTTTCTTAATTTTCTTTAAAATTTTACAAGAGCGCGGTTTCAGACGGCACCTGATTCCGAGGCCCGGAGTGCCCGGAATTAATTTCCGAAGTTTGGCTCGGGTACGTTCAGTGAACGAACGAGCGGGAATTCCTAACTTTTGATCCGGTGCTCGGAATTGAAATCCGAGGGCACCGATGAACTCGCAGCGCCGATATTCGCTTAAAGAGACCTTTTCGGGAGTTGCGTTTGTTGCGGGTTGAAAGTTAATTTAGGGGTTTTTAGTTGAGTTAAATAAAATTTGTGTAGAACAAATTTTATTATAACTTCTTAAAACCTATCAAAGGAGGTTGGAAGTGGGACCCACACCCACTTAACCTCCCTTGGGAGGATTAAGTGTGGTGGGGCCCACACGAACCCCTAATTCTTTTCAAATTCCCTAACCCCTCTAAACCCCCTCTTTATTATGTAACTCTCCCCTACTTTAATTCTTGCCAACCTATCTCTTCACTTAATTTTGTCAACTCTAGATTTAATTAATGTATTGAATTCAACTTTTGAATTTTGAAAGGTTGGCAAAGTGAAAATAAAATAAGGTGTAGCTTATTTTATTTTGGGTTATTTGTTTGTCTTCTTGAGTGGTGGAGAGCTCTTCTTCTTCTTCAAACTCAACGAAGAACGCGAAGAACGTCGTTCATCAACGAAGAACTTCTCCGCCGAAGAACACGGTCCATCCGCGACGCCGTATCCGCGACGCGACGTACTTCTTCCGCGTCATCTCTTCCGCGACGTTTTTCCGCGACGAACACCATCGACAACGACTCTTCCTCCGACGTCAAAGGAATCAACACCGATATTCCACGACTACGTCAACGTGCGACTATCGAGGTAGAGGTTCTTGAGTTCGTTGTTTTCTTTATTATTTGACTTTCCTCAATACTTGACGAGGAACGCTCAATTTCTGACGAAGAACGCCTCTCCGCTCTTCTTCGTTTACCGTGTCAACGAAAGAGAACACCGCTTCCTCCTCGGACCTTCTTCGTCGGCATACGAAGATTCGCCAACGACGTAACTCTTCGGGCATATCTCTTCGTCAACGGATTGACGAATGACGACCGCGACGCCCGACCACCGCGACGTTGTCTTCCGCGGGACGTTGTCAAATCTTCGATCTTATACCTGAGGTAGGGGTTGTTGATTCAATATTTATTTATTCCATTTCTTGAACGTGGATCTCGCATGTCTAACATGAGGCTTGAATGTTTAAGTTGAGTTATTTATTTAACGTGAGGGGGGGCCGGACCGCATGAACACGGCCGAACCCCCCTCCATCGTTTGTGTTGATTTATCTTGCGGGTAGAAGCAAAGTGGCGTGGTGCCATCGCACCACGCGGACATTCGTGCAATTATTCTACGTGGTGCCGTCGCGCTACGCCGAGGAAAATCTTCAAGAACGCGACGCCGTCGCGCCGCGTTGAATGGAATCAAGACACGGCGAAGGGGCGCGGTGCCGTCGCACCGCGCCGGATGACGAACGCCGCAGCCGGTTCCGGGCCGCGGCGGGACGAGGAGACCGCGGCCGGTTCCGGGCCGCGGCGGGACGAGGAGACCGCGGCCGGTTCCGGGCCGCGGCGGGAAGAGAAGACCGGTGCTGGGCCGCCGGCGTCGGAAGCCGAAGAGGGGACCGGAATTTCCGGTCCTGTTGGAGAAAACCGGCCGGCCAGCTGGCCGGCCGGATGCCGTTAAAACCGGGGGAATTAATCCCCCGGTCAACCCTCAAAACCCCCCTCTTTATGAGGGGGGCGGTTTTCTTTGAAGGGAGGGGGGCAGCCGGCCCCCCCGGTTCGCTCAAATCAGGCCCCCCACGTGGGGGGGGGGGGGGGGGGGCGTTTTAAAAGAAACGGTGCGGCACAAAGGCCGCGCCACCCCTCAAAACCGCGGGGGTTTGATCCCCCCCGCGCGGCCTCCTTGCGGCGACAAGCCGCCCCCCGCGCGGCCTCCATGCGGCGCCACCCGCCAAGCCACCGCGGCCCGCCGCGGCTCGCCGCGCCGCCGCGCCGCCGCCGGCCGCCGCCGCCCCAGGGGGGGTCGGGCCGGGTCGGCCCGGACCCGGACCCCCCCGTTTCGAACCAGAATTGGTTTTTGGCCCATAACTTGAGCCTCGGACCTCCGATCGACGAACCGTCAGCGGCAACGCGATCCTTGGATCGAGACGGTCGTTTCGGTATATCGCATTCAAGGTTTCGGATTACTTTGAGTTCGGCCGGGTTGGTTCGTTCACGAAACCAACCGGGCCTTCGGAGCGGAAATGCTCATATCTTGAGCTACGAACGTCCGATTGACGTGCCGCCAGTCGCGTTGTGTTCCTCATAGTGAGACGGATCTTTTGGAATACTCCGCCCGAGATTTGGACGCAGGAGGAGTACGGTCGGGTTGGTTTAGCCTTAAAAACCAACCGGGCCCCGGAGACGAAAATGCCAATAACTCTCAGACCGGGCGTCCGATCGACGCGCCGTCTGTTGCATTGAGTTCTTGTTGACGATACGGAACTTTTGGATACATCAACTCTGGTCTTTGTGACAGTTGATGTATCAGCCTCTCGGCTCGTGGAGCGGACCCTCCGAACGAGCTTGCTGTGTGCGGGAACCCTAGTGCTGGCTGCGACTGCTACAACTGCTACTACTGCTGCGACTGCTACTGTGACTGCGACGACGACAGTACAAAGATCCTGTGTGGATTCGATGACGACAGTACAGAGATCCTGTGTGGATTCGACGACGACGACTACAGCACTCAGCGATCCTACGTGGATCAGTGCTACAGGTCCTGTGTGGGCCCGATCCTGTGTGGGTCCTTGCGCTCAGCGGTTCTGTGTGAGCCAGCGCCTACAGGTCCTGTGTGGGCCCGATCCTGTGTGGGTCTTTGCGGGGGTTAGTTACCTATCGATCCTTCGTGGGTCCGACGACTTAGATGGATGAGTGATCATCTTTATCGTCCTTGAAAAAGTATACCTGTGTGAGCTGAATCCTGTTGCTTTCCTATGTGGATTGTGTTGTGCAATCCTGTGTGGATTATGTTTTGCTTTCCTATGTGGGATACGTATACTTTCTTGCGTGGACTGAGTTGTACTTGGGCTCGGAGGTTGGAGCGTATTTGAATTGATGACTTAGGTATATGTATGGGCATATACCTAAGCAGTGTCGGTTGTTACTTCGTGATTGTACTTTTCTTTGTGGTTTATCCTTTGTGGATTTGAGAGACCTTCAGGGGTCTCGGGGTCCCTACTGAGTAGCTTGTACTCACCCCTGCACGGGCTTTGCCCGCACTACGTTGTTTTTGTTGCAGACGACGGACAACGTTGACCTTAGCTGAGGCTTGCACAGCGGGACGGTACCCGGAGGTGGACCACTGGGCGGGACGTGCTCGGAGCGGACGGTGGGACCCGTGGAGCAGAGGAGTTATCTGTACCCACCTTTCAGGTGGGATTTCCAGTGGACAGCTCGGTGTAAAGGCTTTTACTTTCCTGTTGCTGTTTTCCCTTTCGAGTTGTACTTTACTTTCAGTTTGGGTTTGTATTCTGGCCCATTTACCTTTTCGCACTTTCAGTCGTACTCTGCTTTGTTTAGTATTTACTTTCCGCTTGTTTACTCTGTGGTGTGTGTTTACTTTTCAAAAGCAATGCCTTCCCTTTTTACCGGGATTTACGCCTTGGTGCTAGTCGCCAGCCCCTGGCCTATGGAAGGCGGGCTTGGGGTAGTCACGGCACGGACCCCGAGGGCGGGTCGTGACAGCCTTTGCAGCACAAGATGGACTCACGCAGAGGAGAGGACAACCGATCACTCATCAGTTGGATAGACTCATCCTAGAAGAAATTGACGTGCAGAGTCCAAGTTTTCCTGTAGGGTTGGATCAGTATGCAGACGTTTTTCTTGAAGACGTTCCAGGACTACCTTATCATAGAGTGGTAGACTTTTTTATGGACATTTACCCTGGGACAACCCTGATATCTACTCCAGCATATCAGATATCTCCCGCTGAGTTTCGAGAGCTACAGGTACAGCTGGAGGACTTGCAGGGCAAGGGATTCACTCGACCCAGTGTTTCACCTCGGGCTTCCTGATTTTGTTCGCCAAGAAGGCGAACGAGACCTTGCAACTGTGTGTCGATTACTGTTACCTAAAACAGGTGACTTTGAGGAACTAGTATCCACTTCCGAGGATTGATGACTAGTTTCATCAGCTCAAGGGAGCACAGTGGTTCTCGAAGATAGACCTTAGGTCAGACTATCAACAACTCAAAGTTCGAGATGAGTATGTGTAGAAGATGACTTTCAGGTGTCTGTATGGCCACTATGAGTTATTGGTTATGCCTTTTGGTGTAACCAATGCCCCAGAAGTGTTCATGAGTCTCATGAACTGGATATTTCAGCCTTACCTCAATTGATTTGTCATATTATTCATCGACGACATATTGATATACTCGACTATTGAGGAGGAGCAAGCCTACCACTTGCAGGTTGTACTAGACACACTCCGAGAGCACCAGCTTTTTGGTAAACTCTCGAAGTTTCAGTTCTGGATACGTGAGGTCCACTTCTTGGTACACGTCATCTCAGAGGCGGGAGTTGCGCTGGATCCTGTGATGATCGAGGTAGTACTAGCTTGGGAGCCACCGAGGAGCGTGATAGAGGTGCAGAGTTTTCTAGGTTTGGATGGGTACTACCGAAGATTTGTTCCAGACTTCTCAAGAGTTTCATCACTGCTTACAACTTTGACAAAGAAGGGGAAACCCTTCGAGTGGTCAGATAGATGTCAGCAGAGCTTCCAGGAGCTGAGACATAGATTGATCGGTGCACCCATCTTGAGGCTACCGGAGGAGGGAGTAGGGTACGTAGCCTACTGCGATGCATCAGGGACCGGACTCGGGTGTGTCCTGAAAAAGGAACGGGAAGTTATCGTCTATGGATCACGACAGTTGAGGCATAATGAGCAGAACTACGCTACCCATGACCTGGAGTTAGCAGTAGTGTTCTTCGCTCTGAAGATGTGGCGGCACTATCTGATGGGCGAGCGCTTTATAGTCTACTCTGACCACCAGAGTCTCAGGTACATCTTCTCGCAGAAGGACCTGAACCTGAGACAGTGACAATGGCTCGAGTTCCTCCAGGACTATGACTTTGAGATAGTATATACTGCTGGAAAGGGGAACATGGTAGACGATGCTCTCAGCAGGCGGACGAGCATTCATCTTCTTGGAGAGGTGACAGAGAAGTTAGCCGCTTTGCAGATATCCTTCATGGATAGAGACGGGGAAGCCTTCCTACAGTCTCTCACAGTCACACCTCCACTTCTTCAGTGGGTCAGAGAGGCACAACATGGGGACGTTGACTATGAGACACGACATACTCATATTTCCACAGGACAAGCACCTGATGGATTCTCTATAGGAGGAGAGCACGTTTTCCTTTTCAGAGGATGTCCCATGGTACCTGCTACATTACAGGAGGAGGTGTTGAGAGACTTTCACACTTCCCCATTATTAGTACATCTAGGTGTGGCGAAGATGTACTAGGTTCTCAGATGATAGCACTGGTGGCCGGGTATGAAGAAGTCTGTAGTAGAGTTCATTTCTTGATGACTCACCTACCAGCAGGTGAAGGCAGAGCACCAGGAATCAGCGGGCTTGGTATAGCCCTTAGAGGTCTCAGAGTTGATGTGGGATGAGATATCTATGGATTTTGTGACAGGACTTCCACGTCCATCCAGGGGACACGACTCCATTTGGGTGGTCGTCGACTGACTCACCAAGTCGGCCCACTTCTTACCCATCAGAGAGCAGGGTTCAGTGGAGAGCTTGAGACATCTCTTCATTTAGGAGATCGTACGACTTCATGGTGTGCCATCATCTATCATCTCCGATCACGACACTTGCTTTACTTCCCAGCTTTGGAAGGGGTTGCATGAGGCATTTGAGAAGCAGCTATTTCTGAGCACCGCTTTTCACCCTCAGATGGATGGTCAGACAGAGAGGACCAATCAAACTCTCTAGGACATGCTTCGTTCATGTGTCCTCAACTTTGGTTGTATCTGGGAGGATCACCTACCCTTTGTGGAGTTTTCGTACAACAATAGCTACCACTCCACCATCTGGATGGCACCTTACGAGGCTTTGTAAGGCCGACCGTGCAGATCACCTATGTGCTGGACAGACCCTGGGGAGTCAGCACTTGTTGGACCGAAGATGGTCCATGCCACAACCGAGAAGGTCCAGGTCATCTAGGAGTGGTTGAGGGAAGCTTAGAGCTGACAGAAGTGTTATGCTGACAGGAGGTGGAGACCACTAGAGTTCGAGGATGGCAACCACATTTTCTTGCTGGTCTCACCTCGACGTGGATTATAGATATTTGGCTGGGGCGGCATGTTATCTCTGCGCTTTATAAGACCATTCCAGGTTCTTAGCAGGATAGGTGAGGTGGATTATTGCCTGGATCTACCACCTCAGTTGCACCGGGTGCACAACGTCTTCCACGTATCTCAACTGAGGAGATATGTGTACGACCCGACACATATCATCGACCATGAGGAGATGGACATCGATGACGAGGAGACATTTTCAAAGGTCCCAATAGAGATCTAGGATCGACAGGAGCGAGTCCTACGTGGGTAGTCAATTCCTCCAGTGCGCATCAGGTGGTAGCACGGGAACATCCAGGAGAGCACTTGTGAGCAGTAGGCCCAGATGCGTGCTCAGTACCCTCATTTGTTTCCCTAGCTTGTGATGTATCATTACGGGGACGTAAATTACTGAGGTTGGATTATTGTAAAGACCAGTAAATTTCTAGGAAATTTTTTTCTTAATTTCTTTAGGATTTTACGAGTATGCAGTTTCTGACAGCACCTGATTCCGAGGCCCGGTGTGCGCAGAATGAATTTCCAAAGTTTAGCTCAGATACATTCATTGAAAAAACGAACGAGTTTTTCTATCTTTCCAACCGGTGCTCGGAATTGAAATATGATGGCACCGATGTAACCACAACGCCGGTAATTTCTTAAGACAGATTTTTACCATTGATGCGTTTGAACGAGAGAATGGGTTTAATTTTGGGGATTAATAAATAATTGAATAAAATTTGTGGTGAAAATTTTATTCCTATTCTAAGTGGTTATATCCTAAGTACGGAGATGGGGTGGGACCCACTATTCACTAACTACCTTTGAGAGAATAAAGGTGAGGTGGGGCCCACATGATCCCCATCTCTTCACTTTACGTAACTCACCATTAATTTGAGTAACTCTCCTCTCTCCTTCTTTAATTAAGTCAAATCTCCTCTTCTACATTAAATCATGCCAACTCACATATCAATTAAGAGGGTGATGGGTTTGAATTTTAAAATTTAAATACGTGACATGAATTAATAAAATAAGGAGGAACCTTATTTTATTTGGGGCTTGGCTCGTTGTGTTAAGAATTGGAGGAGAGAGCTCAAGTTCCTTTGGAAGGACTTCATCGTCCCATGAAGAACGACACCCTTCAATGAAGAATGTCAACTCTCCGATGAAGAACATCGACTAGGCATCTCGGTTTCTCCATCCTCTTCTTCCTCTGCGACAAGGAGGGAGACACCAACGATGACGGAATCCACACCATCATTCGCAGTGCTTGACACCCGTGAACTTCCTTCGAGGTAGGGGTGTGTTCTGAATTGAGAATTACAAGTTTTCTTCCATGTTGATGTTTCCCTTTAAAACTTTTTTGCTATCAATGAAATGTGGAAATAAATGGACAAAACTAACATGGTTTGATTCCTCCGCCATTCTTGTTGTATGGTGTCCTCAAACCCTTCATGAGCGGTGAATCAAGGCATGTTTTCGGGGACGATCGGGGGCCTGAAGACATCAGAAACAGTCTTAGAACATCTGGAAAACCTAGGAACGAGAGTTTTGTAGTAAACAGATCATTGGAATAAAGGACGAACACCTCGGGAGGCGTGCTGGCCAGAGGTGTCATTTCTAGAAAATTCCAGAATACATGATGTGTACTTCCAAACCACATGCCGTGTAGTACAAACATTCAGTGGAAGAAGTAATGGACATCAGAAGAAGTGACACACGACGTGTGACACCGGTCACACGACGTGTACTGTCTAGTCAGTTTGATAGAGGATACTTCGATGGACATGGCGTGTAATCTAGGAGATACACAGACACAGGAAGAACTAAATGGCCAAGAGGCACGACGTGTACTTACTTCACTATGGAAGAATTAGCTTCGGTATGACTCTGCATGTATTCTAGGAATACACGGACACGTGGTGGGTATATGAGCTTATACTCCACCACATGGCCAGGTAGGGCCAGTGTACACGAAGCCGACCCCAGAAGCTTGGACACGGCGTGTAACTCTACCACATGCAGTGTATTTAATTTTTGACATGAACATCCCATCGACACAGGCTGTGGTACATGGACAGTACCCGTGGAATGAAGACATGGCGTGTAACCATACCACACGCCATGTAATTACTTTTTACACAACCATACCTGCGACACGGGCTATATCACATGAGAAGTACCTGGTGTCTGATGACACGACGTGTATATCTTATCTACACGCCGTATAGTTTTGGAAAATAGCTTGGTCGTCTTGTTCTCTGTGACTTGGGCACGTTTTTCTTGGTTTTTCCCTAGGACTTGGGATGGAACGTTGGGATACATCATCTCTGGTCTTCGTGATAGTTGATGTATCCATCCCCCTTTGTCTTTTAGAGTGGACCATCCTAGAATTGAGCATGCTGTGTGTGGGAACCCTAGAGATGGGTGCGACTGCGGCGATGATGACAACTATACTGGGATCCTCCATGGGTTCGGCAGCAATGGCGACTGTAATAGAATCCTCTGGGGTTTCGACGGTGATGACTACTGTTCTTGTATCATATGTGGGTGTGGCAGTACGTGACTAATGTTCTTGTAACCTATGTGGGTCCGGTAGTATTTGACTATGTACTTGTATCCTACGTGGGCCCAGCAGAGTAGCTGGTCTTGTACCCTTTGTGGTTCCGACAGCTTAGCTGGTCTTGTATCCTACGTGAGTCTGACAGCATAGATGAATTAGTGGCTACATCTGATCATCTCTATTGTCTTATGAAGATGTATACTTGTGTGAGCTGAGTCTTGAATTTCAATCATTATCTTCATTATGATTGTTTTTCTATCCTGTGGTGATTGGGTTGTGTTATCCTATGTGGATTGAATTGTGATATCCTATGTGGACTAGATCGAACCTGGGATCGGATGTTGGAGCCAAACTGGAATTGATGACTTAGGTATTTGTATAGGCATATACCTAAGTAGAGTTGGTTGTTACTTCTTGATTGTATCATTCCTTTGTGGTTTATCCTTTGTGGATTCTGGGAGACCTTTGGGGGTCTCGGGGTCCCTACTGAGTAGCGTATACTCACCCTTGCATTGGTTATGCCTGTACTACATTGTGTTTGATGCAGATGACGGATAGTGCTGATCGAGGTAGGAGCTCATGGTGTTGGACGGTACCTGGAGGTGGGTTACTGGATGAGATGTACACAGAGCGGATGACTAGAGCCGAGGAGCTGAGGAGACCATATATACCCACCCTTCATGTGGGATTTCCAGAGGACAGATCAGTGTTGTTGCTTTACTTTTCTACTGCTGTACTCTTTTTTCAGTTTTACTTTACTTTCTGTTGGGTTTGTATACTGACCCATTTACTTTCCAGCACTTAATATTATACTCAGTTTACTTAGTGTTTGCTTCTGCCTACATACTCTGTGGTGTTTGTTTCCTTACATAAAGGAAATTTCTTCCCTTATATCAGGATTTACACCTTTGGTGCAAGTCGCCAGCCCTGGCCTATGGAAGGCGGGCTTGGGTAGTCATGGAACGGGTCCCGAGGACGGGTCGTGACAAAATATTTTTCAGAAATTTTTTCCTTGAATGAATCCAATTAAATGGAATATATTCCCTTATTATACATCATGTTCGTGATCATTTTCTACCACTAATAAACTTCACTATCAAAACAATAGACCACTAGAACAAATTTCTATTCTTATGAGCACCATAGTGAAGATAATATCTTCTCTATGGAGTAAATCCATTTCTCTATGATAATGGTCTTGAAAGATCCACTTTATATGGGTGTACTTTTAAACATAACGTATTTAAAAAAATTCCTATTTATTAGGATAAGGTTGGATTTCAGCATGATTCAAGATATTATTTATAACTTGATCTAGTATAGAAAGTATTTTCATGATATTTTGAAATCATGTTCCCATTCTATTTAAAATTTCATTAGGGAAATCGTCACATTTCAAATCACATTGATTGTTTTCACATGGTATCCTATTCCCATACATTAACTATGAAAAATATCATATGATTAGGTGGGATTTATTACATTTATAATAATCATATAAAAAGATATCATTGTTGATAAAAGGATAAAATTTTAAATGGAAATTATATCATGTATTATGATTCCCTATGTCTAAATATAAGTTATCCATGATGATATAATTTTACCTAGGGATCTTAATAAATTTCCCCAGTACTAGTCTCCAAAAATAACTAGGTTATGATTTGATACCAATAATAATTTCCCTACTCTTTAAAACATATTATTCCATAATTTTAAGCATAATTATACATGAAATGAAAACCATGAATCTTAAAGTGTAGTGTCATTAGAACTTATGTTATATAAATAGATAACATGAAAAAAATTTATATAGTTATTTTATTTGAACTCCCTAATGTTCTCCTAAATTCTATTGAGATTACAAATTTACATATGATAACATGGAGAATAAAAAGACAAAAGGGACAATCTAGAAATCCCACTAAGTGAAAAGCCATTGGAATGATGAATAGAAAATGGGTTAGATGGAATAACATGACGACATAAAAAGGTATGGAAAAATAATTAACATAAAGAAACATAACATGTAGAACTTGGGTTCATGTAATCAAGGAATCATTGGAATGTTATAGAAATATACAATATGAAAAAAATCAGGAGTCAAGGCTAACTACAAAGACCATTGCACATACAGAAAAAAGTACTATAAGTGAATATGTATTTATTCTTATCCCAACACAGGTCCTCTTGCGACAAAACAAAAATGAATGCATTGGACTTTTATTTGGATGCACCCATTATAACATGTTCATTACTATGTATTCCGCATCAAGATACAAACATTAGAGTTACCCATAGAAGGAATTGGGAATCATAATCATGTCAGAATAAATAAAAAATGGGAATATCATAATGTTGTTGATAGAAGAAGGTATTTAAATCGGAATTGGGCATTAATAAGATAATATAGGGGGATAAAATGATATATTGAGGTAAAAATGTTGTGAAAACATTTTAAAAAGTGTTTAACAAACATTCAAAATTAAAAATTTCAGTGATGTTTGAGGAAAATATTAAAGATCATCTAATAGAGAAAAGTTATAATCTTTTATATAAAACCAGAAATGAACCTATATTATTTTTCATGATAAAATTATATATATTAAAATATTTATTAGGGCATAAAAGTTATTATGGGTGGTAATTGAAGGTGTTTGTGAGATTGTGAAATTCTTTCTAATTTGGATTTCTAAGTGGGAGGATTTGAGAAGGGAACCTTATAAAAACACATATTTCCTTGTAGAATAATCAATAATTGATATAGGCACTTATTGTTGGAACATAAAAATATAATTTTTAATGATAACATAAGAATAATTTATAATTACATATTGGTAAAATGAGAGAATATGTAACCGAGATTAAAAATGAAGGTAATGATAGAGTCCCCCACCGTATGTCTAAAATTGTTCTTCACATTCACTTAATGTCATATATAATCACATTAGATTAATAAATTAATTAGTTCATAAGCTTTGATACATTTATTTTATTTAATATTGTTTTATTATGTAAATTTATTATATTTTTTATGAGTTATAATATTCAATTTCATCATACTTCTTGTGTTTGTTTCATGATTTTATGATTAGTTCCCTTGAGATTAATTATGAGAATTCTTTTCAAATTGAATAAAAACTCCAAGAGAATAATTATATGATATTTAATCTACTTCATAAATTTAAATGGTCACATATATAAATTTTTAATTGAAATATGAATGACACATTAAATAAATTTAATTTTTGTACATTAGTTTATTCTGGTGAATGTTCAGTCACCATAAACTAGTTTTGTTTTATTATTTAATATAATGCATATATAATGGTTCAAGAACATTAAAAATGATTTAATATATATTTAAAATTATTTTTTAACCATTATTATGGTTTTATGACTAGCATTAAAGGTGGTCATGGAATATGAAAATGCGTTGTTTATCATGGTGGTAAATCAACACATTAGAGAGGATGCTTTCATTTTTAGAATAAAAAATATAGTAAAGAGATTTGATAATCAATTATTACATTAAAATAACAAAATTAGATTATATAATGTGTACAGGAGTTATCATTCCAAATTTCAATAGGGTGTAAGGATAGGATAAGAAGTGAAAATAAATTGAAAACAAATAAAAGAAAATGAAAGATGATTTTACCTCTTAAACTAATTCTCCTTGAGAAAATCATTAGGGAAATATGTTTTGATCATTTTTTGAGACAAAATGATATAGAATATGGGTTGGGGGGAGTCTTGGTATTAATATTCTGTATAATTGGGAAAATCTTACAAGGATTATAGGTGTGAGGAGAATAATTGGTGAGTGGTGGTATTTATAGCGGAGGTGAGGAGAATTCTTTATTATCATATTCATTATTTTATGCTTTTGGATAAAAAATATTAATATTTTGAAACTTATAATTAATAAAATAAATAATTAAGTATATTTATAGATTATTTTGATGACATCATCCATACATAAATGATGACTCAAAAATTCATTTATTTAGTATAATTAATAAATTGTCGTATTTCACAATTCACAAAAAATTCAATGTAACCCCTTTTTGATGTGTAGAATTAAAAAATGGACTCCATTTTACAATAATATTTTTATAAATATTATGAATTTAATATTTATTTGAAATCATAACTTATTCGAGAAATTATGATTTTAATATTATAACCAATTTTATGATACTTCGACAAATTAATTATGTTCTACTAAAATTATGTTATAATCCGAATAGAACAAAATATTAATTTAAGAAAATTTTATGAATATAAATGTTCTTTTCAATCATTTTATTAATTATAAAATTTTCAATAAACATTTACATTTCCCAAAAATACCAATACTAAATTTATCCTTTATAAAAAATTTATTTGAATTTTCAAGGAAATGAATATATTATATTTTCATTAAAATTATAAGTACGTTTTATTTATATTTTTACACGTGAGGTTACAATTCATAATTGTTACATTACTATTCTAATGGAAAACTTGATATTCCATTGGTATAGATTTCTTAATTTCTAGAAATATAAATCACTTAAATATTAATTTTTTAAAATAATGTTTTTATTAGGTTATATATGTGTATTATACTCTGTGATATAATTATATGAATGGAATTTACATTGATAGAATTTTGGGTTGTTATAGGACTACTTCTCTCAGTCTGATTAGAGTTATTTTTTCTATTTTAGATCATGTTTTCTGAGTTTTATTTCCCTACAATGTTTTTATTAGCATTTTTGATCTATATGATTATTCCCTAGCACCTGAAATTCTTCTATGTTCTCATGTGGGACATCAATAAGATTTAGTATATATAGTTCTAATGTTATTGATGTATTAGGACTAGACGAGTCATATTTTGTAAATCCTTTAGAGAGGGATAAAGCGATGGAATATTTATGTCAGGTTTTAGACTAGATCCTAAGGGAAACTATTTTATGTTTTTATTTATTTTTATCATAATATTTAGTTATTTAATGACATATATTATATTTTTTTGACTTGGATGGTTATATAATATGTACATACAAATGTTATGACATCTATTGTTAGAACCACTATCTGTGGGTTTATTTTATATAGATATTTATCTCCCCATGTACATTAACATTATTATGTGTATAGAACATTTATTTCTTATTTAATCTTGGAGTATAGGTTTTATCATGGTTATGATTCAAGCTTGGTGTTTTATGATATAGATGGAAGGCACATGAGGAGAAATTAGATCGATCTGATGCAATTCCTCTATTTTTTAGACTAGGTATGTGCTATGTCTAGGAATCAAATGTATAGCATAAGGTACTTATTTTTTAATTTATTATATATATATATGTTATCACCCCGATATAAATTTTTTAGTTATATATTTTATCACACTTTTGATTAAATATTACACATATCACTTATTAATTTATATATTTCTAGTTCAATTATATTTTTTACTATGATATTTATGATGTGGTTGGGTTTAGTTTATTTTTTCATTTTAGTACACATTGACCAAATCTGTTGTCTACCCACTATATATTTCAGACCATCACCACTAGTTGGAAACATCTTGAATATTAGGAGGTGATCCATTTGCTATCTTTTGAGATTTCTCCTATGCTATGATATATTGAATCTGATTGGTTCTTAAAAAACATTTTTCATAGATATATGGTTTTTTTATTAGGGGTGTTGGTAAAGGTTTTCTCAGAAAGTTTTTGGAAGTGTGGTGGATAAAAAAAGCATCTCATAACAACATTTCATAGAAGGATTCCCTAGTTTCTAAGGGGATTGTTTTTATTTGTTAGGATTAATATAATTTAATATTTAACTTCATGTAAGGAATTCGTTTTTAATGAGTATTGGTATATTAGGATTTTATCTCTTTCAACATTGGTAACATTTTGGGGTACATGAATCAATCTTGATACATGTAATTCCCATGAAATATGTATCATTGTCTATGATTGAATTTCGGATTAAGGTTCAATATTTTAATGTGTACACAACAACCTATCATGTTTTTTCACATACTGCACTATGGTTTCATTCTATTCAAATAAAACACAATTATTTTATTTTGATTATACCTCATGTGGATCTTTCAATTAGATGTTTTTCAGTGATAGAGATGTATTCAGTTCATTGAGGGATATCTGTGGACCCATATGGGTTAGTTTGGTCACATTTCACCCTACTATTATAGTTTGAGACACTATGGGGGTAATGATGCAAGAAATATGTTTTGAATCATAATTTTTATTCCCTAATGTTGAGGTTTTCTTAATGATTTCGGTTTAGGTTGTGGGGGGGGGGTGGATTTTTTCATTTCGTTGGTGTTATGTTAATTATTGTGGTGGATACTTGTGTGTATCCTATAAAGGGTGGGATATGGGGGTGTTTACGTAAATGTGTCTTTATGTTTGAAGAATCTTTTGTGTATTTCTTGTGGTTAATAATTGGAACGCTAGAGGTACTCTTTTCTTGAGAGGGAATTCATGGTTGGCTACATGACCCTATTAATGTTTTTGGGATTTGGGTAGAATAGTGATACTGTGAAAATATTCCTATTCCTTGGATAATTCCAAAGTGGTTGATGTCCATTTTTTTAATTATGTAATAAGTATGATTCCTTAATTATTATGAGTATCATTGCGAGTGGTATTTGATATTGGAACTAAAATAAAAGAGGAGCTCAGTTAGTGGGTATAAATGGGTGAAATTGGGTTTTATTTCTAGGAACATGTTAGTGTGGTAGGTGGTGTGAGGTTCTTTGATAAATACTCTTCTTCGTGGAGGAGAGTGATGGTTTTCAAATTTTTATTTTATAATTCATTTATGTTTGAAATTTAGTTCATGTGGATTGATTGGATTAACATTTGGTTAAAAATTTGATTACATGGGTCGACCATTGGTTTATTATTTTTTTCTAGACATGTGGATACTTGATAGCAGTATTTTACATGGGTATGTGGAGGTTGGTTTCTGAGAAGTGGTTTAAAGAAACATTTACAGCATGGAGAACCCCATAGGCTATTATAGGATGTGATCATTGATTTAAGTGTTTTTTATCTTTTAGGTTATCATTCTAGGGATCTCGGGGATAATAGATAATTACAATTTGTTTCTAGATCATTAGTGTGAGTGATTTGGCCATGTTATGTAATTATATTTGGTATGGGTTGGGGCATGGGTCATTGAATATTTTTTGGTTAAATGTCCACGTTTGGAGTACTCCAATGGTGGGGAAAATCAAATCATCCATAGTTGAATCTCATTCATGTTAGGATATTTTTGGAACACCAACACTATTTAGTGGAAGAAAATATAAAATCAGTTTTTCCAATGAATTGTGTTAGGATATAGTGGTTGGATGAACACCATGGATTCACGAAGGTGTGAAGCATTATTGAGTGGAGTTTTTACCAATAATATGTTATTGGTTATAAAAAATAAGATAAAATATACATATTATTTTCTTAAGAGTCAATTAGAAAAAAAATATTAATTTACCCTCTCATATTATCTAATATAATTTTTTTCAAATCACTCCACTGGTCCATGTATAGGGTGTTTACTAAATGAAAATAGTTTTGTTGAATTTTAATCCATTATAATTTTCATTAATATTTTTAATATCTCATTAAATAAATATTAATTATTCTTTCATGTTTAAAAGTTATATATTCTATTCAAACATTCTAATTGAGGTTATAATTTCTTGGTCAATTTTGTAATAGGGGTTTTTTAGGAGATGCATAATCCCTTTGTAGGCACTGGAGTATGACGATAGACCATTTTTTCCTTTTCATTTTCTGTTTCATTTATTATGTTTTCAACAGTTCATTTTATATTTTTAATTTCCTTTCATATTATCATAAAATACAAAGGGGGTATCCATTTTGTGTCCTATTGTTTAGATAGAATAATGGGATATATATAGAGATATGGAAATAGAGAGGGATGTTCTTATGTAGATCCTATATGACACTAGATCAACATTTGGCTATTAGGAAGCCCATATTTGGGGCAATTGATTCTATATTAATCTTGGAGGTAGAAATTTTTTTTGGGTTATATTCATAATTCTTTTATAATTACTATTTTGTCTTTTAAAATACCTTTTATATTTTTATGGGCCCTTTGATGGATAAAATTTGGCTAGTTTGGAAGAAATAAAGGTTTGGGTCTGATTGTATTGGTTTCCATTTCAGAAAATTTTCTACCATGACATATTATTTAGACAAGCCATGTTGTGTTTTCTTTATTTCGACTAAGAAGATTAATAAGGGTTTAAATATCATATGTTCTTGGAAAAATCCACATAGAATGGCTTAGGGTGTGTCCTAAGGAATGAACAAATATCCCATGTTAGGGAACATGGTCATGTTGAATTTATGACCAGAACTCATGCAGGGTACATGACTAGTTTTTCTATATGGTTTTTTCTAAACCACTCGTATGAATTACATGGACATGTAAATGGACAAGAACCCCATGTGGGTGACATTACCAATTAGGTGGGTAAATTTCATGTATATGATTTTTTCAATCCATGTCTGGATATGGTATATTAATTGAGAAAACATCAAGGGGTACACACCAGGAACATGAGGTTCACACCATACAATCTCCCTTAGGAGTTTTTTTTCTTATTTTCATACCTCATTGATAGAATTATACCAAATTGATGAAAATTTGTAGTGTTATTCAACATAGAACATGATAGTGGAATCTATTAAACATTTTGAGTACATCTTTATAGTGTTTTGGATTGGGTGGGTTTTTTCGAGATGATTTACATGTGGTCATAATCTAGAAACCACCCATGGGTATGGTTGTGAGATTCTAGGATTGATAGGGAGTCATGTTCTTAGTGATTATATTTCTTTTAGAATTCCAAGGATACATTTTTTTATCATTTATGGGTTATTGAATATGGAATCCAGTGATGTCTTGGATAAGGATCATAGGCCATTTATATAAGGTTTGAGTGTTGGAGGTTATAAAGAACATGAATTAGGATTAGATTTGATGTTTCATAATAGGATATATTGGATTATTTTGGATGGGTTGACACTATGGGTTGTATTTTATGGATGGGAGTCTTTGAGATGATGTTGATATATTCATGAGTGACATGATATATATTACCATATGTGAGATATAAAACCTAACGATGGGTTACATAACAGTAATGCAAACTTTGTTTTTTTATGATAGGATTTTCACGAGGCTTTGCATATAATGGTGGATCCAATGGTAGGGTGTCCTTTAATATCATTAAAGATTCCCATGAGGGAGATTTAATAGTCACGGATGGGTTTGGTGTCGTTCATCATTTCATATTTCTCTTAATCGGCATGAACACTAGTTTTTGTTGGACATGATCGATGGGACTATGGGTGAACCATTTTTTTAGATCTAAACATGGGTTGTTAATTACTTAGATTTAGTTATATTGGGTTCCCCCTTATACCCTAGTTATTCATAGTGAGAGATTATATTGGATATCTTTGTCTTTTAGTGTAATATAGGATCCATATGATTTGTTGACCTTTTTATGGTCTATATAGATTCTTCAGTAGTTTCAATAATAGGATAAAGGGATTATGAAACAATTATTTTTTTACATTTTTATTTTATGTATTAGGTATTTTATTCTCAAGAGAATGATATAGGATGATTCCATTAGAATTTTATTTGAAATAACTTTGGCCTGGATATTTTCGGGGTTTTATAATCCATTTTGTAGAAGTTGTAAGAAAAGTATAAGGGGAAAATGAATTATTTGGATGAGTACATCCCTCCCATAGTGTAAGACCATAATATTATTTGATATAACCATCATTAATAAATTTTATGATTTTGATATATTTCGTTACTTGCAACACTATGATTAAACAAACTATGATATAATATTGAATTGTTATTATTTAATTTGATAGTAATCGCCATGTTTTTGTAGGGTGGGAATTAATAATTCCAAATACTATTTTAAATGGTATTATATACAAATTTATATGACTAATTCATTGGTTATTAATTGGTTATAAGTTATAATAAATTCATTTGATTGTTAAAATTGATATTTTTTATGGAAATCTAGTTTTGTATATATTCAATGTGAATTTATCCATACGAGAATAATGTTATTTTATGATTCAAAAATAAATTTTCGTCAAAATGGAATATATTTAATTTGTTTCTTAAATATTATAAATTATTTTTGAAACATTTAAAATTTTATTTTATAAATTTATATATTTTTTTAAATCATAGTGTTATAATTTTCTTATAATGAATATTTTTCAATTATATGAAATGATTGCTTTTTGATTGAATAGTTAATAATTTAAATTTTATAAATACAATTATATTTATGAAATTTAATTATTAAATAATATATTAATAAATTATAAAACAATTATCTTGTACAAATATATAAATGTGGATTAAAAAAAATCATTTTATATAAATATTTTTCATCGAACCCACTTGTTAAATTGTGTTAAGTTATATTTATTCAAATTAATTTTTTTTCATTTTTTTTAATGGTTCAGTTGGTTGGTTTCATTATATTTTTTATTTATTCAGAACACTAAATACCATAGTTTTATTTTAAATAAAAATATTTTTTTTGTAAACTATATTAATACATGATTTTAATTTAATATTATTTTCATTATTAAATATGATATATTTATATAAATTTATTTCTAGGAATTTTATGTTTTGATATTAAAACTAATTAATTCCCTAATACAAATTGAATCAAAATAAATATTACAAAATTTTAATCCACATATTGTAATTTTGATATATGCACCCTCTGGTGACTTTGGTTTTGACCTGTTAAACATTGGAATATTTTTATTAATATTCATGAAGCTTAGTGGTGAGTCTTTGTTTGATTACGGGGCATGGAGATACTTGGTACAATGATTTTCAAAATATTAAAAATATTTTATCCCGTAAAAGAACTTTCTTCTGGAAATGTGGAATAACACCTATTTGGAGTCTCAGGGTGTAATTATGAAACTATGGTTGAGTTTTGAACATAGCGTTTTTTGAAGGCATGACATAAATTTTTTTGGCACCTAATTTTATGTTGGTGGAATGTTTGAAGGTATGTTGATGATATTAGTTTAGTAAAATTTAAATAATATCATCCACCACCCCATTCTCACACATAGAAATGGGGGAGGTAGATTTTCTCCAAAGACATCATTTGGACCGAAGGAAAAATTGAAGTGAAGAGGTGCCATCAAGATTCCAAATTGGACCCCATAATCATGGGATCATCCGTAATGTATCATGAGAACAAATAAATCCCTAAGATTTAATGTTTCACCCTGATATATAAGGATTTTATTTTTATGTTCCTACACCCTTTATGCATATTTTATGGCTGTAGAGCCTTATTAAGCCTGCTAGGGATCGCCTTAGGTTAGATATGTATGTTTTGGGAGAAATAAATGATAATTGGGTGGCTTATTGGGAATTCCCATTCAGTATTCCCAATCAACCAATGTGTAGTACTGTGTCACATTCCTTGTGTTCTTCTTATTTGGGGAATATTACTTTTGGGTACTATATGCCATGTATTGGGGTTACACACTCTGTAGTGACACTCGGTTATGTGCCCAAGGGATATGGATAAGGTATCCATGTGATGGTATAAAGTTGTGTATATGTACACAACCTAAGTAAAAAATGCATGGGGTGTTGGACATTGGCAATGATAAGAAGCATGATCAAGGGACCGTTTAGCTGGGATACATCATGTACCAGTTGTGAAATCTATGTGGAGTACACGAATAACTATTGTGTGTCGTGAAATACATGGTTGGGGTTCCATGTGAGGTGAGATATGTTTTCTACTACCTGTAAATGCTAGGTAATGTTAGGTTCAACGAAGATATGTGGTAGACGACCCATCCATGCATTAAGTCAGGGACACACGCCAGGTGGACCCCGTTACACACCACGTGATTCTATTTGATGAATCTTCCTCCAACTATATCAGCTTCTCTAGGATTTAGATTAATGTTTGCAAGTATCAAATCCTAAGTAATTTTCCTTTTATAAAATGATTATGTAAGTTGTTTGGGTCATTGAAATTCAATGTGAGATTTTTTTGGTCTCTTCAATTATAGACATTCAGGCCAATAGCGGTTGACTGAGTCCCTTGATATTTTTCTATGAGGTTATAATGTGGAATTACATCCTCAATACGGGGTTATGATCTCCTTGATATGATGAGATTGCATAGAATAGTTGTATCCATCTAGGGTGGTTGGGGAGGGATCCTCTATCATATATTTTTTCACTAGATTATGTTATTGGTTTTTTGTGACCAACACTACATGGGACGTGATCCCCTATCTAGTAGGATATCATTTTAGGGTTTGTGGCATCATTGGGTATATGATCCCCTTTATAGAACATAGTTTTAGTAGGGTTTTGGAATATTCATTTACATAGTCCCCTATAAAATAGATGGTTTTAGTAGTGTCTAGGAAATCATCGGTTATACAATCCACTACTTCAAATGTTGTACCATGTGGGGTTTTTGGAATCATTCTGACCAACACAACACAAGAAACAATCCCCTATCTATATGATATGACCTATAGGGTGTCATATTGGGTTAGTGATATACCCCATCATTCTTGGGTGTAATACCCTATCTTAGATATCTTGGAGTTATTGGTTGGGTTAATGTTATACCCCAATGGTCTTGATAATGATCCCCCATCTAAATAGATTTGGTATTCAGTTCTCCAGGTTTGGTTCATAGTGTAACCCATTGATTATCAGAGCAATCATCATTCTGAGTGATGAGACATTTTGGTGTTATAATACATTTCCTAGAATCCTCCATCAAGGATGTGTGAGATCCCATATCAAATTATCATGATACACTATGTTACAATATAACATTATTCCTAAGGATATCTAATGAGAGTGTTTTTGTAACACATCAATATTCCATGGTACACTTATCTTTGAATAAAGCAATAGCTTGCACTGTGCGCAACTTCGTGTTCTAACACACACCACAACCAATCAAACTAGCCGTTATAAACAGTAATACCCAATTTTCAAAATTTTATAAAATTTATCTTTAAAAAATTGACTTCATTATTGGATTCGGAATACTGAAATTAGCCTATGGTGAAATTTTGGTATTTTTCTGAAAACATTCAATTTTTGATGAATAGTGAAAAACACTGAGTTATAGTTTAAAACCGAATTTTTATTTAAATAATTATTTTTTCTTTAAATTTAATTAAGGTTAAAATAGATTCATAATACCTATATATTTTCAATGTAATTCATTGGAGTCAGTTTATAATAATTTTAGACATATAAAAATTTTATTGAACTTTTTACAGTCTTTTACCCATCTCCTAGGAGAATTTGAAAATTCACATAAAACATAATTTTTCCTCTTCTGTTGGTGGAATTTTGAAAACCCAAGAAGCATGGTTAATATCAAGGAGTAAAATTTGGCTCAATAAGATAAAAATAATTTTTGGTGAATAGTAACTTTTTACTTTTATTTACCACGGTAAAAAAGTAAATATGGTAATTAAGGGTAAATATGATATTATTATTACCCTAAAACATGTCC
Source organism: Viscum album (assembly GCA_963277665.1). Classification (NCBI taxonomy): domain Eukaryota; kingdom Viridiplantae; phylum Streptophyta; class Magnoliopsida; order Santalales; family Viscaceae; genus Viscum; species Viscum album. Next base: position 1,846,027,602 of record OY728120.1, read on the forward strand.
TAATTCTATTGGATAAGTATAATTCGACCAAAAACAACCTTAGGAATAAAATATGAACCTCTTTGGTCCACTTGGATTAGATTAGGACATTTATTATTATTTAATTCAAAGAAGAGTTAAAAGAGTTAAAATCAATGTTTAATAACTAAAGCATTTTTAATATAGGGTTATAAATAAGATAAATTCGATTATAAATTTTCATTATAAATATAAAAAGATTTCCTATATAATTGTATTTTATTTATAATTTTTAGACATTATATAATTTAATTTGTTTATGACACAATGATGATGTCGTAATCACCTTATTAGTGAAATATTAAAATAATCGATACTATAAATACCCAAATAAATATAATTTGAGAATTTTTTTGAATTAAAATAATTTAATAGGTTAAGATGACGTATTATTATTGGTTATATGAATTTAATTCGAAGTAATATTGGTTTTATGAATTTATCAAAAACAAAATACCCAATAGTGTCAAAATTGACATAAAAGGGTTTTTAAAACAAATATTATATTATTAATTGATATTATATTACTAAAAATATAAGTATCTACCAAATCACTTATATAATGATAGGTGTATCATTAAGGGACCACTTGGGTGTCTCTTGGAAGTATATAGTATGTTTATTAACTATATAATATAAAAATACAAAGAGACATGGTACATGTCAAACTATTTAACTAAGAGTTAAATCTTAAAGATAAGGTTACTATAGTGACCCAAACCTATATAAAATCTATTTGTTGAGTGTTTTTAGACCCATAACCACCATAGACTTTGAATAATACACTTAGGAGACATTATAAACCTAATATGACTTTGTTATAGATTAATACCTTTTAATTTTCCTAAAGAGCCCCTCCTCCCCCTTATAAAAGGACACCACTTCTAACAAATTCCTCACACCTCTCAACCCTTTTGTCTCGCCCAACCTCTGCCCAATTAATCTCACTACATCCCTATACTCATCCTAGAAGCCTTAACTTAGGAATAAGGAACTTTAAGAGTCTTTTTTGGTTCAAACCAAAGGGAGTTACCCAAATTAAAGGTAACGATTTCTCTTAGCTTCTTTTATTTTATTTTACTTCTCCAACCACTAAACTCTTATTATTATTTTCTTTTGTAAAAAAAATAGTATCCTATATATACTTGGATATTTTTATGAGAGGTATTTGAACTACACTTACACACACCTCCATCTAATAGGTGAAGAACATAATGGTTCTGTGGATGGCAACCAAATGCCTCACGAAACGTTGATTGTTCAATTATCTCCTACCACCTCTCATGGTGGCCATTATGATGGAAATTAAATTAAATATGATATTAATGATATTTATTTTATATTTAAGCTTCTTTAATTCAATTATATAGAATACCAGTATTCGTTTCATGTTGTATATATATACGATAATTTCATTTGAGGAAGTGCGGACTACCGCCCCCTCAAAGTGATATGACTCGTTCATACCATACATGGAACGTATAAAGGATGATGTTAATGAAATTGATTAACACATATAAGATATTATATTATAATGGTATAATAATATACATATGTATAATTTGGTTTTGATTCATTTTAAAATGAAAAATCAAATGGAAGTAGCGTTCGTGCGTACGTACGGATTACAGTCTCCACGAACGCGATGAGATTCATTTCCCCATAATATCCATTCAAGACTAATTATCGTTTGATGATTAGAAGTAATGTTTAAGGACTTGATATCATTATGGATATGAATAAGATACAACCTATCCATAACAAACATGGCTTATGTAACGAAACGTATAAAGGAAAACGAATCAGTTAACACCTGAAACGACGATAATACTAAAATATTATTAACAAATCAATATTAAAAGATAATATATGATATCATATTTATGTATATGATTCTCGTATAATTTAATAACAGTGATTTAAATATTATACATGAGGTTAACCTACACTCTATCAAAGAAAAGTACAAGGTAAGGGTTTATTTCACAATGTCTTCATTATCAAAGTTTGTTTATACATAATTATCTACTGGGACCTCTTTATCATCCACATCCATGTTTCTTAAATATTTATTTAAAAACATTATTAATATTTTAAAGACTATGGGTTAAAGTTAGTTATACCCTTGGTGACTTTTTATAAGATTTTTATAAAGGAATATTTCCATCATTTTCCAAATAAGGTCCTTTTTAACCTTTTCGACAGTATTAAGGTAAGAATGTCTTTTTAACTTATACAGTGGGTGCGGCAATTATCCGCCATTATAAAATCGTCAAATCTTCCCTTACAATCTTATAAGTATATTTTAAATGTAAATGTTTTCTTTTATAATTATTTTACTTTTAAATGAATTAAAAAAATAGATATTTCTCTCAAATAGTTTTGATTTCATCTATCTCAACATTCTTTGTTGGATTTTAAACTTATTTGAAGTTGATTTATTATGATACAAAACATCCATATTATATTGAAGGTTTTGTGATATGTTTGACTGTTGATGTGTTATTTTTATACCATTAATGGGTTATGGAGAAAGTATTGACATTACGTATGCTAGTATTAATACGAATGTTTATGTTATGCTTAAACCTATTCTTATGAGGAATGCATTGGACTTAATAAGTGACGTGTGGAGCCCGATATAGATCCTCGATGCATCGGTAGGTCTCACGAGACAAACTAGTGTCTTGGAACGAGGCCATTACAAAATCTTATTTGTAGTCTTGGTAGGAGGCCTTGGCTACGTGGTTATGATAGTCTGGCATTATGTATTTCATCACTATGAAAGTGGTTATCGATATTGTATGTGATTATTCGACTTGTATAATATCCATGTGAATAAGTAAATGGAATTATCTAATTTTATTTCTGCCATATTATGCTGAAGTTCAGGTTCAAAAGGCTTTTGTTTTATTTATACATTGACCTAAATGTTTATGCTTATTTATAAAAGTTTCCACTATATTGTTATTCTTACAGGGCATTTGAGCTCATCCCTTTCAATGTTTTATTTTTCTCAGGATGTGAAGAAGTATTTTATGAATTACCTATAGGGATAGTATGAGGGGATATGAGTGTGGACTATGGAGACTATGTTGTTATAGTTTTCACTTTATGATGTAATGTAAACTTTATGAATGCATCTAGTTATTCCAAGGCTACTAAACTAATCGGTATTTTGAGATTTGATCTTTCTTTTGATCATTCCAATGTTATGTAATAATGCACCAAATCTGGGTAACTGTGGTTTGGGTGTTACAAATGGTATCATAGGAAGTTTATTACAACCCTTAGAAGCTAGTTTTAGATAAACTCTCATTAGATCACATAGACCTAAGATGGACTTTGAGGATTATTATTGAATAATTTCCTAGAATTTTGGTTTTGTAGAGATTTTGTGAGTTTTCCAAGAAAGACATCCCTATTTGGATACGAGCAGGAAGAGGTGGCTCTAGCATAGATGTCCCTAGGGGTTAAACCTGAAAACACCACTTTGAGCTAGACTTGAACGGGAACTGGTGCATGGCAACGGGGCTTGCTGCACTCTTGGTTATGACACTCTCAGGGGATATGATTAGGATAATTCTCATCTTATTTTCAAAACATTTTGAAGGTTTTATGAGTATATACTTCCACAAAGAGTTTTTTTTTATGATTATGGATTATATCCATAAATAGTTCAATTTATGTTAAGTGTTTTACAAGTATGGAATTATTTAATTTGATTCATAAACTGATCTAGTTTATGCCATTGTTTAGAAATGGCGCATAGTGGAAGGAATGAAAACCGTATTAATGCACGCACTCCATATAGGGATTTCCCTCCTTCTCAAGATAATTATAGTGTAGCTAGTGATGCAACTGGTGCTGATCATCTAATCACCATACTGGGAAAACTTACTCTGGTTATGAATAATAACCTTACTCGTATGGAGTACCCCGATCCACAGTGTGGAGGATCGATATCAGACCGCTTCATGAGGCAACAACCACCAACATTAAATGGGAGTACAAATCCCTTAGTAGCTGAGCAATAGATAAGTTCCCTAGAGAAAATATTTCAGGCTTTGGGGAGTAGTGAAAGGGAAAAAGTTATCATGGCAGTTTATCGCCACACTGGAGATGATAATCAATGGTGGTCATTGATACAAAACACAAAGACAGACGATAAAGTATCAAATATGAAATGGAGAGAGTTCAAAGTGCTTTTCTTATAAATATACTTTTTTCATGACCATTGAGCAGATATGGAAAGGCAATTTCTAAGTCTGAGACAAAAATAGGATGAGAATGTCTCAATGTATGAGGCTAACTTTACATGGCTGGTGAGGCATGCAACAGATTATATATGTAACCCAAGAAGTAAGATTGATCGTTTCTTGGATGGGTTAAAACCGTTTCTCCATCGAGCATTAGTCTCACATTCTTTCTCGTCATACGATGATATTTTCTCATGTGCTATCAAGAAAGAAAAATAATTCTCTATGCCTTGCGACTTTAAAGCAATGCAAGAGAAGAAGAGATCTGCTGATCAATCTGGGAATGGAAATAAGGGGAAGAATGGAAAAGTTGAATATCCATCCTATAGTAAATGAGGGAAGAAACACCCCGGTACTTTCTTGAAGGGAATGTGTGTCTATTACATGTGTGGTGAAAAATGCCACCAAGCTTGTGATTTCAAGGGGTACAAGGAAGCTACTGATGTCCAATGCTACAATTGTAGGGAGATGGGACATTATGGAGATGAATGTCCTAAGCGTCAGGGGAACTTATCTCATAAAATTCCAAGGGATCAAGGCAAATCTTATGCAATCACTACTGCTGAGGTAGAATCCCCAAAAGATGTGGTGGTAGGTAACATAATGGTTTCCTCAAGTTTAGAAAGTGCATTATTTGATTTTGGATCATCGCACTGTTTTATATCTTCCCAGTTTGCTAAGAAAATTAGATATTCCCAATTTGATTTAATGAGGGAGTTTTCAGTCCAAACCCCTAAGGGAAGTATCATTGCAACAATGTTTTGTGAATCAGTCCCCATTAGAGAACATAAATATTCTTTATCCACTGATCTCATCGGCATACCTCTAATTGAGATTGATATAATCCTCTGTATGGATTGGTTTTCATTCCACGATGTGAAGATTTATTGTAAGAAGAAGGAGGTTGTGATTTTTGATGATGATGATAAGAAACACATTCTATTTGGAGAAGAATATTTACCACCTAATTATTATCTTGATCCACCCTCAGTAGCTCAACTAAATTCAATTATTGGGGAGGAAGAGAATGAAATGACTATGGGTGAGGAAAATAATGTTCAAATAGAGGATGTAACTATTGTTAAAGAACATATAGATGTTTTTTTGGAATATTTACCTAGAAATCCTCTAGAACGAGAAGTTGAGTTTTCCATTGATTTAATTCCTGGTTCAAGGAACATATAGAAGAGCCCTTATAGAATGGCCAATGTGGAATTATTTGAACTAAATAAACAACTAGTGGAATTGAGTAATAAGGGATTTATTCACCCTATTGTTTCTCCATGGTGAGACCCTGTCATTTTTGTTAATAAGAGAGATGGATCTATGAGGTTATGTATCGACTACAGGGAAATCAATGCTATAAAAATAAAGAACAAGTATTCCCTACCTCGCATTGATGATTTATTTGACCAACTGCGTGGAGCTCAATAATTTTCAAAGATTGACCATTGATCTAGATACCATCAGTTGTGTGTAAATATGGAAGACATTCCGAAGACATCATTTTGAACCAGGTACGGGCATTACGAGTTTATAGTAATGTCTTTTGGGCTGACTAATGCACCCTCTTTATTCATGGACTTAATGAACAGAGTTTTCAAGGAATATCTCGATGATATTATGGTGGTATTTCTTGATGATATCTTGGTATAATACAAAAGATATGAAGATCATGAAAATCACTTGCGCATTATCCTGAAGACTCTTAAAAGACATGAATTATATGGGAAGTTTAGAAAGTGTGAATTCTGGATTCAAGAGATTTCTTTTCTTGGCCATATTGTCTCCAAAGATGTAATCTCTGTTGATCCTTGAAGACAAGAGAAATCCAAGAATGGACTCAACCGACGAGTATAAATGAGGTATGCAGTTTTATTGGTTTAACAGGTTATTATCGACCTTTCGTCCAGAACTTTTCCCAATTGGCTATCCCATTAACAAAGCTCACATTTAAAGGGGTTAAATTTGTTTGGACAAAAGAGTGTAAAGAATGTTTTGAATAACTGAAGATAATATTATTCAATGCTCCTATTTTGACTCTACCATCGGAAAATAACGGGTTTGTTATTTATAGTGATGCATCGAAGAAAGGACTTGGTTGTTTCCTTATATAGAATGATTGAGTTACTGCCTATGCATCAGGAAAACTGAAAAATCACAAGAAAAACTATCCTACTCATGATCTTGAGTTAGCTGCTGTAATCTTTTCATTGAAGATATGGATACACTATCTCTATGGTGAAAAATGTGAGATTTATACTGATCACAAGAGTTTGAATTGTATTTTCTCATAGAAATAACTCAAGATGAGGAAAAGGAGATGGCTTGAACTACACAAGGATTATGATTTCTCGATACACTACCACCTGAGGAAGGAAAATAAGGTGGAAGATGCTTTGAGCAGAAGGGATCATAGAGTTTTGAACAAGATGAGAGTTGAAAAGGATCCTATATACATGGATCTAGTAAAGATGGATATGGGAATCACCCTGGAAGGTGAAACATCAATGATTTTTCAAATGGTTCTCAAACCATATTTACTAGAAACGATAAAGCGTTCTAAAACTGATGATGAGGAGTTTCAAAAGAAGATTAAAGCTGTGAATGATGGGAGATTTAATGACTTTCTGTATGAAGATGGAATTTTGAAATTTGGGAAGAGACTTTGTGTTCCTGATTTAACTAATCTAAAAAGGGAATTGTTGGATGATGCTCATAGTTCCAATTTCCTTATACACCCTATGAGCACCAAAATGTATAGGGATTTCAAGGAACATTTTTTGTGGGACAACATGAAGAGGGAGGTTGATGATTTTGTGTCAAGATGTATGGTTTTTCATTAAGTGAAAGCTGGAAGACAACATCCTGGAAGAGTCATGAAACCTCTTCCCATACCTGAGTGGAAATGGGATAATATCACAATGGACTTTGTCATGGGACTTACAAAGACTCCTAGAAGGAACGATGCAATATCGTTCATTATTGATCATCTTACCAAATAAGCACATTTTCTTGCTATAAGAGAAGATATACCACTTGAATTTCCAGCAAGGCTATATATTAATGAAGTTGTGAGACTTCATGGAGTACCCCTATCGATTGTTTCTAATCGTGATCCCCGTTATACTTCAAGATTTTGGAAGTGTCTTCAGAAGTCCTTGGATACTGAAGTTCATTTGAGCATTGCAGACCCCCTCAAACAGATTGACAATCAAAATAGACTATTAAAACCTTAGAAGACATGTGAGATCTTTCTCAAATGACTTTCTGGGTATGTGGTATCAATATTTACATATGGTAGAGTTTTTCCTATAACAATAGCTTATATTCGAGTATTCAGATGGAACCATATGAAGCGTTATACGGAAAGAGGTGTCGCACACCAACCTGTTGGGATGAAGTTGGTGAAAGAAAAATTGTAGGCCTGAAACTAGTGGAGGAAACGATGGAGACGGTGATGGTAATTCGAAACCACGTCAAAGTAGCTCAAAGTAGGCAGAAGATCTATATTGACAATCAAAGGAAGGATTTGTAATTTCAGGTAGGAGATCATGTTTTCTTGAAGGTATCTCCATGGAAGGGAGTTATATGTTTTGGAAACAAATGTAAACTGAGTCTCAGGTATATCGGACCATTCAAAATTCTAGAATGAATTGGGGTTGTAGCTTACCATTTGGTAATGCCGCCAAGTCTCTCCAAAGTTAACGATGTGTTCCACATATCACTGTTGAGAAAATAAATGCCTGAACTGACGCATGAACTCACCTATGAGGAATTAGAAATGGAAACTGATATGTCTTATTGCGAAGATCCCATTAGGATTCTTGATACAAGATAACAAGTACTGATAAACCGGACGACTCGTCTGGTAAAAGTTCTATGGAGAAACCATAAGATGGAAGAGGCAAAGTGGGAACCCGAGGAACTTATGATGAAGAAACACCCAAGTCTTTTCATTAGGCAGTATTCTAGAAATTTTGAGGAAAAAATTATTTGAAGGAGGGGAGAATATAACACTCCAAGCTTCCATAGTACACTTCTCTTTGAATAATGCAATAGCTTTCATTGTACGCAACTTCGAGTTCTAACACACACCACAATCAATCAAACTAGCTGTTATGAATAGTAATACCCACTTTTTGAAATTTTTGAAATTTTATCATTCAAAATGGACTTCATTTTTGGATTTGGAATGTCGAAATTATCCTAGGGTGGAATTTTTTTATTTTTCTGAAAACATTCAATTTTTGATGAATAGTGAAAAAACACTGAGTTACAGTTTAAAACCGAATTTTTATTTAAATAAATATTTATTTTATTTCAATTTAATGAAGGTTAAAATTGATACATAATACCTATATAAGTTCAATTTAATTCATTGGAGTTGGATTATAATAATTTTAGATAGATAAAAATTTTATTGACATTTTCACCATCTTTTACCCATCTGCTAGGAGAATTTGCAAATTCACACAAAACTTAATTTTACCGCATCTGTGAGTGGAATTTAGAAAATCCAAGAAACATGGTTAATATCCAAGAGTAAAATTTGGTTCAATAAGATAAATATAATTTTTGATGAATATTGACTTTTTACATTTATTTTCCACGGTAAAAAATTAAATAGGGTGATTAAGGGTAAAAATTATATTATTATTACCCTAACACATGTAGTAATTCAATTGGATAAGTATAATTCGACCAAAATATCTATAGGAATAAAATATGAACCTCTTTGTTCCACTTGGATTAGATTAGGACATTTATTATTATTTAATTCAAAGAAGAGTTAAAAGAGTTAAAATCAAAGTTTAATAACAATTTTTTTTTAATATAGGGTTATAAATAAGATAAATTCGATTATAAATTTTCATTAGAAATATAAAAAGATATACTACATAATTGTATTTTATTTATAAATTTTAGACATTAAATAATTTATTTTTTTTATGACATAATGATGATGTAGTGATTACCTTATTAGTGAAATATTAAAATAATTGATACTATAAATACCCAAATAAATATAATTTGAGACTTATTATCAATTGAAATAATTTTATAGGTTAATATTACATATTATTATTAATTATATGAATTTTATTCGAAGTAATAATTCTGTAATGAATTTATCAAAAACAAAATACCCAATAGTATCAAAATTGACATAAAAGTGTTTTTAAACCAAATATTATATTATTAATTGATATTTTATTCTTAAAAATATAAGGTTCGGAAAAATGACTTATATAATGATAGGTGGATAATTAATGGACCACTTGGGGGGTCTCTTGGAAGTATATAGTATGTTTATTAACTATATAATATAAAAATACAGACAGACATGGTAAATGTAAAACTATTTAACCAAGAGTTAAATCTAAAAGACAAGATTACTATAGTGGCCCAAACCTGTCTAAAATCTATTAGTTGAGTGGTGTTCAACCCATACCCACCTTAGACTTTTCTTAATACACTTTGGAGTCATTAGAAACCGAATATAAATTTATTAGAAATTAATACTTTATGTTATTCCTAAAGAGCCCCTCCTCCCCCTTATAAAAGGACACCAGTTCTAACCAATTCCTCACAACTCTCAAGCCTTTAGGATCATTAAAACTCTGTCCAATTAAGCTACCTACATCCCTCTCCTCCTCTTAGGATCCATACCTTAGGCATAAGGCACTTAAAGAGTCCTTTTTTGGTTCAATCCAAAGGGAGTTACCCAAATTAATGGTAACGATTTATCTTAGCTTCTTTTCTTTTATTTTACTTCTCTAACCCCTAAAATCTTATTTTTATTTTATTTTGCAAAAAAACAATATCCAATATATACTAGGATATTTTTATGAGAAGTATTAGAACTAAACATACACACACATCCATCTAATGAGCGAATAACATAATGTTTCTGTGGATGAAAACCAAACGCCTCACAAAAATTATGATTGTTCAATTATCTCCTACCACCTCTCAAGGTGGAAATTATGATGGAACTATAATTAAATATGATATTAATAGTATTTTTTATATATATATATATGCTTATTTAATTCCATTTTATAGCATACCATTTTTTGTTTCATGTTGTATATATATATGATAATTTCATTTGAGGAAGTGTGGACTACAGCCCCCTCAAAGTGATATGACTCGTTCATACCATAAATGGAACATATAAAGGATGGTGTTAATGAACATAAGTAACACATATAAAATATTTTATTATACTTTAATAATAATATAACTATGTATCATTTGGTTTTTATTCCTTTAAAAATGAAAAATGAAATGGAAGTAGCGTTCATGCGTACGTACGGATTACCGTCTCCACGAATGCGATGAGATTCATTTCCCAATAATATCCATCAATAATAATTATCTTTTGATGATTAAAAGTAATGTTTAAGGACTTGATATCATTCTGGATATGAATAATACACAACCTATCCATAACAAACACGTCTTATGTAACGAAGCATATAAAGGAAAAAGAACCAGTTAACACCCGAAACAACGATAATACTAAAATATTATTAACAAATCAATATTAAATGATCATATATGATATCAGATTTATGTATATGATTATTTTATAATTTAATAACAATGATTTAACTATTATACAGGAGGTTAACCTACACTCTATCAAGGAAAAGTACAAGGTAAGGGTTTATTTCACAATCTCTTCATTTTCCGAGGTTGTTTATATGTAATTATCTACTGGGACATATTTATCATCCACATCCATGTTTATTAAAAATGTATTTCAAATAATTTTTAATATTTTACATAATATGGGTTAAAGTCATTTATACCCTTGTTGAATTTTTATTAGATGTTTATAAAGGAATCATTATTTTGTTTTCCAAACAAGTTCATTTGTAACCTTTTCGACAGAATTAAGGTAAGAATGTATTTTTAACTTATATAGTCGGTGAAGCTATTTTCCACTATTATAAAATCGTCGAAGCTTCCCTTAAAATATTATAATAATATTTTGAGAGTAAATGTTTTCTTTTATAATTATGTGACTTTTAAATGATTTAAAAAAAGAGACTTTTCCCTCAAATAGTTTTGATTTCATCTATGTCAACATCCTATGATGGATTTTAATCATATTTGAAGTTGATTTATTATGATACAAAACATCCATATTGTATTGAGGGTTTTGTGATATTTTTGACTTTGGATGTGTTATTTTTATACCATTCACGGTTTATGGAGAAAGTATTGAAATTTCATATACTAGTTTAAAAATGAATGTTTATGTTATGTTTAAACCTCTTCATATGAGGAATTAATTGGACTTAATAAGTGACGGGTGGAGCCTGCTATAGCTCCTCAATGCATCGGTAGGCCTAATGAGACAAAATAGTGTCATGGCACGAGGCCTTGACAAAATTTTATTTGTAGTCTTGACACGAGGCCTTGGATATGTGGTTATGATAATATGGAATTATGCATTCCATCATTTTGAATGTGGTTATCGATATTTCATATGATTATTCGACTAGTAGAATATCCATGTGAATAAGTAAATGGAATTATCTCATTCTATTTCTTCCATATTATGCTGAAGTTCAAGTTTAAAAGGCTTTTGGTTTGGTTATACATTCCCTTAAATGTTTATTCTTATTTATGAAAGTTTCTGCTATATTGTTATCCTTACAGGGCATTTGAGATCTCCCTTTTCAATGTTTTACTTTTCCCAGGATGTGAAGAAGTATTTTATGAATGACCTACATGGATAGAATGTGGGGATATTAGTGTGGACTATGGAGACTATGTTGTTGTAGTTTTCAAATTATGATGTAATGTAAACTTTATGAATGTATCTAGTTATTCCAAGGCTAATAATCTAACTAGTCTTTTCATATTTGATCTTTCTTGTGATCATGCAAATTTTATTTAATAATGCACCGACTCTGGGAAACTAGGGTCGGGGCATTACAGTTTTATCAGATGTATTCCACCGGAGATGGAAGGGATGTTCCAATTAGTAGCAATGCCAAATGGTTTCTTTCCCCTCAAATGTTCCACCAGTTATAGAATTGTTTTTTTAGATACAATGTATTTATTTAAATAGATCCATATGTGATCGTAGTCATCATGGAGTGTGTTATCCTGAACAATTGTTATCTTTTATCCATGAGTAAAATCCTATATCTTGGTATGATCTTGGTACCACATGAGTCGTGGTTTCTTGGACGAGTAGATCTGGGTGTCTCTGGGGTTCCTTATGGTTTTGTCACAAATCATTTTTTAAACCCTATTTCATATTTGTATAATATTTGTGTATAGTAGAGGATGTTTGATTTGATGTTTCTCTCATATGGTTTCCCTCGAAATGTGTGAAGTTGAATATTGTCATTCTAGTGCTCCCTTTTTATTATTTTTGGAAATTAATGGTAATTGATAAACTCACACCTCCATGAGATTTTCTATAAAACCATGTGTACTATATGGACCGTTGGACTTTTGAAGGATTCCTTGGAGGACTAGTGGATGACAAAGCTTAGTGATATATAATAACCTAGGTTTTTACTGGAGTTAGGATGAGGATATTTTTGGTAGTTTCATTTAAAAGATACCCCCTCCATCTGAGTACCTTGGATTGTTTTATAGTTTTTATTGGATATTATTTTCCCCATTATGTAATTCAACCATAATATATTGTGGGAAAGATGTCTGTGCTATTATCTGGGTTTAGTTTCTACTATATCACTATTGTATCAGGAATATGTTTGTTGGATTTTTCAAAGAAGATAAATAGGCTATGGCCTCCCTTTTCTGTTAAATTAATAGTAGGTGCTGGTTGCTAGCCCCTACCCTATATAGGAAGGTTTTGGATAGTCATAGATCAAGAACCATTGGATTGGGTTGTCCCAGAGTGTAATAAGAGGATTTCCTTCCCAAAGACCAGATATTTAAAAGTTTCCCAGCTGTTATATTGTCATGGGTATTATAGCGATAATGTTACTGTGGTTCGAGTTCGGATTTCAAGCCTAGGACTCTAGTATTGGTGCATCAACTGACATATCCATTGAATCAGACTTTTATTACCAACATGATGACTCAGTAAATCAGGGAACTATTCAAAATTAAATGTTTTTACATGCAAAATTTAGTACGGGGTTTTTTGGTTTCCTATCCTTCTCGATTTTTCTTCGCTGATACACCATTTGACCATGAATTATCTTGATTTTACTTTACGATGCCTCTATGATGAAATCCAGACCCTATTACTCTATGAGATTATGATGATGATCATCCAAGTGATGATCCCTTAGTGTAGGGATTTGGTCTTGAGGAAATACCTCTGAGTGGTCTTCCAGTTGAGACCCCACCCATTGAGTAGTAGGTTGTACAATAGTTTAGGTTAAGGAAGCACAGAGGAAAAGTGTGACATAAAAGATCCAAAGGTTGTGACCTATGAGTCTTTATGGTGATCTAGACCCGCATGAAATTGATCAATTGCTTGATATAACCCCACACTTTTTCCTCCTTGGGAGGAAACCTTTTTTTCAGATAGTTGTCCTAGCAAAGATACTACTATAGGGTTTGGCTAGGAGATGGTGGAATCAATTGATTCATACCGATTTTTAGGAAATAATCACTTGGTTAGAGTCTGGGAGAATCCTTCATGAATACTAATATCTATTCAAATTGATATCGTGGCATATTTAGTAACTTCTACTTCTTTGTTAGGGTATCTTTTCCATGGAAGGTGTCAATGGTATTATGGTGCATTCCAACTTATGATGCAATTACAGAATGAGCCTTAGTGGTGGATAGAATTTTTTATTAACAGACTCCAATAGTTAGTGATGGGAACATAGGAGTAGTGACCTCGATAACTAGAAGCTGATGATTGGATGAGAGATATGGGTTGGTTATAAAATTCATGGGATGATCCCAAGATGGATGGTCTATGGCATAGGGCTTCCAGGATGGTTTTGGAAAGCATTAAGAGAGGTGTTGTTACTTTTATGATGATTGAGGAGAAATTTCTGGGGATTTTCAAACACATCGTGCTGTTGAGAGGGATATGGTTGGTGGACATAATAGGTAGATGTAGTTTTTTGGGGATGGGGTTCAACATTGTGTTGGATGTGGAGGAATAGTTCAAATAGATGCTTGAGGTTAATAGTGTTATGAGGTGTTTCCACCACCCCTAGGTTCTCTATGGCAGGATCATGGAGCTGGAGGACATAGGATAAGATAGCTACAGACTGCATGCATATGATCAAGAGGATTTAATGATGATTAAAGGTTTTATTTGTGTCCTTTTTAATTTCTGATATATTATTGATCGAAACTATTTTGGGTTACTATATTCTTTCCACTTCACACCCACGTTTTTTCCATGTTGACTTAGGAATTTAGTAGAACCCTAATATGGTTTTGTATGATAATGTTTTGGATGAATAAGGAAGATGGATTCTTCCCCCCTAAGACTTGTTTTTGTGTTGTGAGTAAAACCATATAGGTGGGTCAATACTACCCAAAGAGAATAATGATGAGAAGTGCTGGAATATTTCCTTTGACCTGTACATTTAGGGAGAGGTTGTGAGTTGGATGTTTTAGAGAAGGTCTTAGATAGACCCAATGTGTACACTAGGGTAGCCCTTTTTTGTTCATTGGTACCCTAATATGATCAGCACATACTTTGTACATGATATTATTTAGGAGGAAGTGATGTAATTTGATATGGCATTAGACTCAGGATAATTATGGAGGCTATCCACACTATGACATGTTCTTGAGACATGATAAAAAATCATATGGTTGAGTCAGTGCTACCCATAATGGATTGTATCAGTGTTTGGTGGAATAGTTCATATTCTTTTGTGTGGGTTATTGGTTTTTCATTCCTCTATACCCTGTAGTGACTATTAGTTGGGTTATATATGTTTTTCACATATCACACCTAAGGATACATCTTCCACTAGCAGCATGATATAATTATTTTTTATTCTAGACATCTAGTGTGGTTTAAATTTTTTTGTTACTCTACGAGAAACTTTGTTGATAACATTGGAACTCTTCATTGAGTTCACTAGTGTGGGAGTCCCTATGAAGAGATCAATTTTCAGTCTCCTTCAACATAGGAATTTTATTTTTAGGGAATTTTTTTATGGTGGGGAGGATATAGAAACTTTGGTAGTGACCTATCAGACATTAGAATATTTCTATGAAGATTTTTGAAGTAATGAACTATGTGAGCACTAGATTATAGGGCTCAGTGAGCCTCAATGTAGTGATATTAAAAAATTTAAAAATATTTCATAATGCATAGACAATTTCATTCGAAATGTGAAATAAATACCAATCGATGTCTCATATCATAATTCTAGTACTGAGTTTGAGTTCAAAATGTGTGGTTTTTCCAAGGCAAGACATAAACATTTTTTTTGTGTCGAGTGTTCATTAAAGGGTGTATTGGTAGGAAATTTGATGATATTAGTATATTAAAAATTAAATAATATCCTCCCTCATCCTCTTTCTAAAGCACATTGAAGGGAAAGGAGGAGGATATCAATAATAGCCCAATGTTTTATCAATATAAATTCCATACTTATAATTATGAAACATTAAATCACATTAAAAAACACAATGCCACATTATGCTTAAATGAACTACTAAATACTGTGTGACCTTTATAGAATATCTGTTAAACATAATTTTCCAACACTTGTAATTTGAATTTCAAAAATCTAACATACACAGTTTTGATCAGTAATATATTTGGTTTTTGATTGGATAAACATAATTTTTAGTGAATAGTAACATACCCTTATGAATAGTAATATGAACCTTATGAATAGTAAATCAGACATGTGAATAGTAACTTTACCAATGAAATTATAAATAAAATTTATCCATCTTATAAGTGATAATATGATATAATTTTATAATAGTATAAGTAAATAAATATTTTAAAAATTAATGATTGAGTATTGGTATTTTTATAAGTCGTGAATATTTAAATACAATTTTATGATTTCATTAATAATTTAAAAGAAAATTAATCTTCATTAATTGAATTTTTTAATTAATATTTTGTTGTATAATGATTTTATGATAATTGTATGACACCTTTAGTAATTTTTCATGGTCTTATAAAATCTGCTATAATTTTAAAATCAGTATTTTCTACATAAATGATGATTTCAATTAAAAATTAAATTAATCATATTTAGAAAATTATTTTTATTAAACGGAATTAATTTTAGAATTATAAACAAATGAAAATTATAAGGGTAAATTTTTCAAATTTTTTTGAATGGTATGAATTTTTGTTGAATAGTAAAATAATATAATTTAAGATAAATGATAAAAACATGAATTTTTGAGTCATTCTTGAGTCATGGATGAAGAAAGTTTCCATTGGTTCGAACGAACATGAAATAATCACTATATTTATTCCCATTAATCCCCACCATTTCTTGTCTTGAGAAAAATAATAAATTAATGTTTAAAATTATTAAAAAACACCCCACTCATCCACCATAAATACCGCCCCTCACACCCTCTTCTCCTCACACATCTCAAGATTTGTTCCTTGACTTTATTACCTTAATAATATTCCCTATCCCATCCAACATGTCCACAATCTCTTATTCTCAACAAAACACCAAGACAAGGTGTCATGAGGACGATCTCAAAAGGAGAATTCAAGAGCTAAATCCTATGACTTTTTGTTTTATTTTCCTTTCAATTTAAATAATTTTTTTATTCTCCCCTCACATACCATCATACATATGAAATGATAAATCCAATTCCTTAAATATGATTTAATTATATCATGTTAATGGATGATACAACTTTTAAATCCTCCCTCTTTCTCTTTCATCATAGAAATGAAATCGTTGCCTATGATGTGTCAATTTACTAACTTTGTGGGTGATCCACATTCATTTTATGTATAAATATTCAATGATTTAAATAAGACCATTAAATTTTCTATAAAAGATTATAAAAATCATTTTATAACTCTTTTTAGGTTTTGGAAATAACTTATTCTTATAATATGGAGTGATAAACCAAAACAACCTCACTATGTTCGAAAAACTGCTAGAATTAACCTAAAATGATCATCATTAACATTTATCTGATGAATCATCATCATATTATATAACAAAATACTTTTTGAGACCATTTAAGCTTCTTTATTATCATTAATAACATTTAATAATGATTCTCTATATTTATCCTCAATTTAAAAAACTTTTATTCTTGCATACAAATAATGTGATTTTGAAGACCACACAAATGAATGCTCCTGAACGATGATACAAAATTATATAACTAAAGGAACGTCCCATTAAAATAACATAATAAAACCATAAGGAATCATATTAATATATAAAGGGTTCCATAATTGTTAATTACTGAATATAATGTGTTTATACCTGACATTAAAGAGAATAAAGCATCCAGACAGAAGGTAAGGGGAATTCTTGTACCAAACTCTCTTTATTTGGATTTTCTCTATTTTACCCCATTTTTTGTAAGGATATTATATAAATATCATTTATTATTCACTATCATACCTTATTTGGGAAATATGTTTTCTACATGAGTTTATGACAAACACAATGTTTTCCCAAAGAACTCTTCATTCAAAGAAATCATACATTTTACTTCTCAATATTGTCTCTTCTTCACCGAAGATTTATGATTCTTACATAAAGAGTGTTATTATATATTTAATTTGGAAACCTAATGTTTTTTAATTATTCATATTAAATTAAAACCATTAATATACATGGGTTATTATGTGTTCAATACTGATAAATGTTCTTTGTGTGATGAATGATAATGTAAATGTAGTGACGTGATAGGTGTACCCAAAATTATATAGCACAATGTAAATGTTATTACATGATAGGTGCAACCTAAATTATATAGTGCTCTAATTCCTTCGGTTATATGAAGAAACTAATGTTTAAGGTGAAATATTCTTGAAAATGATGCTATATTTGTTCCCAATTGTGGCTGGTATTTGACCAATATGAGACGTTGTTACATTTGTATGCATTTCCCCATTCAATTCATTTCCGTAATGCTTACTCTGATGATTATGATACTATGACTATGTTATGTTGATAATTTTTGTTCTCACCCAATGTTATATTTTTTATGTATTTATCTATCCTTTTATTGAGATTTTTGCTCTCCCCTTTTTTATGTACACACTTAGGGGACTGCATGTACTAAAGGGAAAACAATGGACAATAAGAATCTATCGAAGAAAGAATTAAATAAATGTTTATTTTTTATGTTTTAAAATTTATGCATCGACATTGTTTTTCAAAGAACCTAAACCATTGGATCCTCATTGTGTAATGTTTTTATATTTTTTATCATTAAAATTATGTAATTGTAATGTACAAAAAAGAAGGGTCTCTATATTATCTTATTGCATTAGACAGAACTGAGGCTGGATTGAGTAGAGGAGGTGTCATAAGGATCTATTTTTGTAATTTTTAATCACTGGATCATGATTTAGTGACTCCCATGTACAGATTAGATCTAAAAGATTCACAATTTAAATATAACATAGTATGATTTTAGTTTTCATCTTAACCCCTTTATTGGGATTTTTTATGGTTTTAGAGCCCTATTATGACTGCTAGAGAATCCATGGGGTATATATATAGGATTTATGGGAAACAAGGGTGAGTCTAGTGGATTTCAGGGAATTTCTGTTCGGATATTTCGATCATACATCATGTAGTGCACTCCATGAGTGGGTTACAAACCATGCAGTGACACCTAGTCATGTGGACATGGGACACGACTAGGGTATCCAAGTGATGGTACACAGTCATATGAAAAAACATAGGTAGAGTTCAAGGTAATGGGTTCCTAACCCTGGAAATAGACCGAGGCATGGAAAATGGTTCGTTTAGTAGGGACAGACCAAGTACCGGGGGTGCAAGTCATGTGGAATACACTTCCAGATGAGATGTGTGGGAAATGACAGGTTCAGGGGACTTGGTGAGTAGAGATATGCCATATACTAAATGTAAATTCCATGTAATCTCATGGACATTCCTATTTTACTACTGAGTACACGGTCGGGTGTTCAGGTGAGGTCACTCATTATATGGACCCATGACATGGTGTGTAGTCCTCTTTGATGGAACTTTTTCCCGACATATATTCTTCTCTGGGACATCGATTCAGGCATTCATGTAGCATA
Source organism: Viscum album (assembly GCA_963277665.1). NCBI lineage: Eukaryota > Viridiplantae > Streptophyta > Magnoliopsida > Santalales > Viscaceae > Viscum > Viscum album. The sequence continues at coordinate 1,846,047,096 of OY728120.1, forward strand.
CCCTTAGTTGTTTTCCACAAATAACATGAAGGATTCTATAGTTTGGGACATGGATATACAATGAGAGGAAATAGATTGGTTCACTTTGGATAGAATCATTCAGACCAAAAATTGTTGTGTTAGTCCCTTGGATTTTTATATGAGGGTACATTAGGGAATTGCGCCTTCTTTATTGGATTGTGATCCCCTTGATAGTTTGATCTTTGATAGTTTTTTTTGTATCCCTCCAAGGTGGATGGGGTGAGAACCTATATAGTATCAATATTCCATAAATTAGGATCTTGGTTTCGTCATGACCAATACTATATGGGGAGAGATGTCCTATCTCGAAGGATATACTAGTAGGGTTTGTCAAATCAGTAGATATATGATCCCCAAGATAGTGGAAGTTTCAAAATGGATTATGGAATCATTTGGTATATGAAAAAAATATTAGGAGATAGTTTAAGTAGGGTTTCTAGAATCGTCAGTTATCTGATCACCAACATTATGAGTTGTACCAGGCAGGGTTTGGGGAAACATCGTAACAGACACTACATGAGTGGTTATCCCCTATATGAGAGAAATGATATCATGGATGTGATATTGGGATAAGTGTATCCTCCAGTGGTCCTGGTTGTGGTCCTCTTTATAAGAGACCTTTAAGTTACAGGATTAGGTTAATGGGGCCCCCAATGGCCCGAGGAGTGATCCCCTATCTAAGGATATTTGGCCTTTGGTTTTCCAAAATGGGTTCTTAGTTTCCTTCAATAGTTATGAGAGTAATCTCCTTTCATAGTGATGAGTCCTTTCATGCTTCTAGTTGTATTATTATAATCCCCCATTAGATATTGATGAGATACCATATCTGATTATTGATATACATTGGGTTCTAGTGTAACTTTCATTATGTTGATATCCAATGAACATGATATTTCTGTTTTATACCACCAAGGATGGTGGGGATGTGACATCAACTTTGAAATACCAGATGGAGCCTTACCTCTTAGATATGATATCACAATGAAAGAGGTGTTCCCAATGGAGTGCATCTCTTATATGAGATATATCTGTGATGGAATGGATCAGCAAGTTACTTCCCCTGGAAAAGTGTTACCTTTGATTCTCATGTAAAATCCTATAGATGGAAATGAGGTCGATACCTCATTAGATTCGGAGTATGGTTTGAGAATATCATCGTGTCTTTGGGGGTTCTTGGGATGTTTTCAAAACACTTGGTTAACACACCACATTATACAAGCTAAATAGATTTGTATAGATGAGGATGTTAAAAATGGTGTTTCTCCCTCGTTTGGGTTCCCACTGACTGGTTCAAGTAGTCTTCTACCTTTTAGTTTCTTAATTTTATGTTTGGTTGTTGGGGTTCCAGTTATTTATTTTTATAATCAACCCCACATGGGTTTTCTCCACACATTTTTTTGTCTTTATATTTTTTTTCATTTGATGGAGTCCCAGGAGGACCGAAGACAAGAAGATATTAGTGAGATAGACTAACCATGATTTTTTCAAGTGCTGGGTCAAATATCTTTTCAGAAGTTTCATTTTTTATTGATCCCCTCATTCTTAGGAGGTTGGAAACTTTTACAATTTTTGGTGGGCCTATATATTTCCCTTTTTTACATACACTAAACCCTATTTTGGGATAGATAGATGCCTGAATTTTTTTAGTTTATATTATTTATATATTATTTGATGTACATGTTTTTTGGTGAAAACATAAAAGTACCATAGGAAAAGGCCTCACATGTGAGTGATATGACTACTCAGCACTGGTCAGTTGCCTCTGGCCAGTAGAGGCAACAATTTGGGGTTTTGGATGAAGCCCCGTTCGCTCTAGTCATGATATAACCTTTTAATTTTGTTAATATAATTATGTTATCTTGGTAAAAATTTATGTTATCACATTTTAGATTAAAATTGTTTAAAACTAATTTATGAATATGATGGTGCATAAAATGCCTCCAAGACATTTCTAAAGGAATTTTGGTGAGTTTATTTTAACCATATCATATATTATCGTCATATTTTATGTGACTTATTTTCACATAAAATTATTATGATAAATATTATGTTTAAATATTTTATTTAATTCCAAGTGTATCATTTCACTCACATATAAAAGGGGAAAACTTCTTATTATTTTTTTACAAAATTTATAAACATTTTTTTAAAAAATATATATGATAATACCATCCTATATTTCATTCCATCAGTTGAGATCATGTGATATTACCCTGATAATTTCATTAGAAGTCTTAATGTGTATTCCAAATGATGAATCCCAAAAAATATGCAATCATCTTACCTGAAATTTTCAATGTTTATATTTTCATTTACACTATATAAATATCTTTTATCAATCAAAACACGAGGAATAAATTACCATATATATATATATATATGTCACTCTGATTATTTGAAAACAAATTTTCACCTCCATTCTATCAAATTTGTAATGAGATATCGCTTGTGTGTACATGATAACTACAACAAACAATTAACAATATGAATCTTTTTCCATAACTATATTTCATGGTTTGATATTATGATGGATTTTATAAAAATATATGGTATTAATTACATAGTTTTCTTTTTCAAATTACAATATCTTACCTACCTTTTTATCTTCCAATGTGTTTAAAAAATATTACATCCCTCATACATACATGTAGACTACCACATCTATGAAGTGATGAGATTCAGTGTTCATATTAAATTTTATTTGATATTAAAAAGGATATATTTAATAAATATATATTTTATATTTTTTATATATATTTTATTCAATTATTGTGAATTATTATTTTTTGTCCATTCAATGCATCTTTATAAATGTTATAAAATCACCAGTTTGTTTCAGTGAACTACTATATCCATAAGTAAAAGTGTATATAAATTGTTATATGTATATATATATATAATTAATTCAATTCTTATGTTATGAAATTGATTGTGGAAATTATAAATCCATGACGAAGGCCAATGTAACTGAAGTAGTGAACTAAAACACATTGAAAATGAACCAGTTTTCACTAGTATGTTAATTTTAATAAAAATACATTATGTAAAAGGAAAATAGATGATTATAATGGAATGATACATTGTATTTTATTTATGAATTTAGTTTTGGAATATATATATATACATATTATAATTTTACATTTATTATAAAATATGTTGGAATGTATTAGAAGCTAGTGGAGACCTAAGTTATTGAAATTACAATGAAATCTCATTTCTATTCGTGATTATCAATGAAATATTTTAATTAAGGGAAATTATATTGATATTATTCTTTAAAGCACATTTATTTCCTTCTAATATTGTTATTCAGGGAATTCTTATGAATTAAAACCTTTTATATCTCTTTGGTAATTAAAATTGTTGATATTTTTTTGAACAATATCCCATATTATTTCCTTTTATATTGAGCAACATTTTATTCGATATACATATTATTTTAAATTTATTAATTTTTTATTTTAATTATGCATTAATTTTTTAGAAAAATAATTTAAATTTCATTTTATGTTAAATATTAATTTTTTAAGGGAATCATCTTAATGAATATTTTTAGGAACTATTTTTTTGACTATTTTAGAAAAGTGTGAATTGAATGTTTTATTATATTATATTGTGTTTGAATAGATTACCCTATAGTCATGAATATTATTTTGATTGATGCTAATATTAAAAATTTACAATGTTATTTTCAATAAAAACCAATTTTATTATTTTTCTAAATTTGTAGTTAATAAGTTATGAAAATAATATGACACTTTTCTTTTATTTTAAAAAAATGATATGATTTTCTTTAAAATTAATTTTTCATCTGTTTCAACAACCATTTTGGATTTTTAGGTTTCTCTAGGGATTTGATATTATGATTCCATAAATTTTTTTGATGAATATTGGTGATAATGATCTTATGATAATTAAATGAACCACATTTATTTCCAATAGATTAATTAATATATCTTGAAATAATTAATTATCATATGATACCATCAAATTCCTTTCTATGGTTGGAATAAACGTTCATAGATCTGGCTCAAAATAAGTATTGATATATGTCCCTGATAACCACGCGCTAGTGAAAAGCACAATGGTTTCAATAAATATATCCTTGAGAAATATTAAATCATTAAATACCACACAACATATATCATGATTAAAATGATATGATAACAAAACTGTACAACCCATTTAAAATGATATATATCCCGGAGTCACAATAACCAATCTAAAGGATGTGCCTTGAAATTAGAAGAGTAAAATGAACAAAAGAAGGTATCCATGTCACTATCCATCACCACCATTTCAATCCACATGAATGGATTAAACAATATTGATAATCCTCCACAATATATGAAATCTATATCTTAACCCATTTCCTCCAAAAACTAGACTACATATTCCTAAAAGGAAAATTAGAGTGTGATAACTAATTCATAGTAGGATACCAACAATGAATATACAAGATTTATATCCCCAAGAACCCATTAGTTATCTCACTAAGAAAACATGTTTATAATGTAGTTTTCGTTGAAAAAACACATCATAGAACAAAATTCACCCAATGTTCAAAAGGGATACATTTTCATAAAAACATCTAGTAAAAAATTACTATAATTTTATAAAACAAATTAACATGTGAATAATCAGTACTCCCTTTTTTAAAAATCCATTTATATTCAGAACTATTATCCATTCCTTTCATCAAGCACATGATGTTATTAAAACTATTTTAATGGAAACTACATTGAAATACCCTTTCACATTCAACCAGATATTATATTTAGTAATTAAACCTTCAATAGCATCAATTAAATCATTTTCAAAAACCAAAAAAAATTAATTTACACGAAACTATGGTAAATAAAGTGATAAAAACATTTCATATAGATAGGTACCTCACCGATGGAGAAAAATTAGTCATTTTAAAAAATGGAGATTATAATAAACGATATCTCATACTCATAATTCTATATCTGATATTAAATCTGTATGCTATCCATCTATGTAATATATTAGTGCTTCATACAAAATATTGTTTTTCATGAAATGAATAAGTTGATAATTAGAGATAGTTCTAGAAAGAAGATAACAAAACAATAAAAAAACATTGAAGATACTTTTCCGGACTAATGTATATTCATTATGAGAAAAGGGGGAATACCTCAAATAGAATCAAGGAGAAGGATTTTTTATAATGATAAAATAATAGGGGATTATAAGTTCTACCAAGTGAGGTAATGAAGGAAATTTTCCATTATTATGATAACTGTATGGTTTACACAATTTGACAGACTGTGTGAAAACTATTAGATATATATGCACATTTTTACCTATAAAAATAAACCTAGATAGAAAAACTACAACACCATTATATTTTTAAAATCACTATTTTTGATAATTTATTCAATAATCAACCCTATGTTTGAACGAATTGAGATATAATATTAAAATATTGTTATTTAAATGTGAAAAATATATGCCAGCTACTAATTTTGAAGGTACAAATAGGATTGAATAATTTATTAAATTTATAATATATCCTAATAAATATGATTCTATTTCTAAATTGTTAGAAAAAATAGTCAAAATCTAATAATGATATTTTATTTTGTAAAAAATATGTTTTCTTAAAAATGATTTTTATTACTTTTTTTGTGAGAAAATATTTTAATTTATATTTGAAAATATTAATTTTTTTTAATTAAAATAAATTTTTAAATCACCATATTATAATTAAGTTATGGATATTTTTTGGGATTTTTTTAAAATGTTTTATTTTTCAGTGAATAGTGATACAGACCGATTTTTCAAATACTGTCATTTATTTTCAATTAACTAAGTAATATAATGGTATAATATATTTTTTTACTTATTAATAAAGTTAATTATAAACTATTTGATTAATAAAAATATAATTTATTTCAATTTTATAAGAAATATTCATGATTTTTGTATAAGTTTATTTTATTCTTAAAATAATGGTTTTTATAGTGTTTATAAATGCACATATTGTATCAATTTTATTTAATTAAAATAACCATATGTAATGAATGATATTAAAAAAATTAATATATTATGTTTCTATTTGTATGATTTTATGTTCACATAATTAATAGTCATACATTTAATATAATATCTTCAATTTTATTAAAAATCTTTTTTTAAAAAAAAATCATTTTCTAAACATTTTTCAGATTTATAATCAAATATAGTTCCAACAATTATGATATTTTAATATTATAAAATAGATTAAAAATATATAATTAGAATATTTTTTATTAGTTAATTATGTGTAATTTTTTTTCATAAGGAGTAATAAAAATAGTAAAAAATCCACTTACCATGGTAAAAAAATAAATTTTTTAATCAAGAAACTAGAGGTAAATGAAATAGCATGATAAAAACATGATTATAATTTAAATATGTAAGTATAGATTGAAAATATCACCCCTGAAATAAATTTTTAATCAATTTTAGAGGTACATGGATTGAGAGTGAAATCTCATTATTGAATAATTTTTGTTATTTAATAAGACAAAAATACTCCTCTATTATAAAAGGAAACCACCTACTCACACTTATTAAAAAATATAAATCAATTTTTTTAAACCAATCGTTGAACGAATGTCTTCTAAATATCCTTATAAAATTTATATTTCCTTTTTTATTCCCAAAATTCCAACTGTAGAGTCCTTAATAATATATCCAAAAGATGTTGTTATAAGCGAAGGTAATTATGTTAACCGTGCTCCTTCATTTTACATCTTCTTCATTCAGATTAAATTATGTCATAAAAAAATAATAAAACAATATAAAAAATCAAATATAAACATTTATGTTTTCTTGCTGATGGAATAATGTTAAAAAATATTCTCCTCCATCAAAAGGGATACAAAATCATCGTTCGTGTGTAAAGCGAGCTATCACCTTTTGAACCAATGTAATTTGTTTTCCATCATCGCCACTCATAGCCATTTCCGATTATGGGTTTAAGTAATCTATATTAAATTAATAACATATTAGTAATTTTTTAAAATTAATATATCATATCACTTACTAAATTTCCATCATTGAAAAAATGATAACGCCTTATGTGTGTGTGACAGACTGCCACCTCAAAAAGCATCAAGGTATGTGTTTTACTGAATCATTAGGATGGAATATGTATATTTATTTAATTAAATTATATTCAAATTTTCTTTATATTATCATTTTATAAATATTAAATAATAGTTAATTTTTTACCTCATGATCGTTGAAAAATGTAAATGTTGCCAGAGAGTACGTATGACGTACCATCTCAATAATGGTAACATAATTAATTTTCCATAACCCTAATTCATAGTATTTTTAAAATTATAATTTATGTATAAAAATGATAATTTTTTCATTATTATTATTATATATATTATTTAATAATAATCCCCTTTTCCATGATCAACACAGTAATGCCATTATGAAAATATGAGGTGAAAGTCCTCAAAACACATGCTATGTGCCAAAATGATCACAAAATTATATAAATTATTAAATTAATTTAATTAAATGGTCTAACTATAGATTCTTAAACCTAGAAAATATTATTAAGAAATAATCTATATATTCTTAGTATATATTATTTAAAATACATTCATAGAAATGATTTCAATTAAAGTAAGAGTTTCCTCTCAAAATTTTATTCTTTGAGACACATTTATTTTATGCACCTTATTTATTTTAAATTGTGTATATACATCCCAAATAAATATTATATATTGAATAAATAATTTATTATGACATTTTATGTTCAAATTTATTATCATCATTCATGGAGGTTGTGATTAAAACTATAGAAAAGAGGAAGGTGTTTATATTGAAATCTCATTTTAATTGGGTTTTTTATTATTGAATCTACATTTTAGGAAACTATTTCATATTTTTCTAATAATAACATGTCATTTTATTTTCACTAGTATTTCAATTAAATCTTCATCTAATATTTCCATTATTCAATATTTGGTACATGGAATTATTGATTATTTTTTATAGAAAATATTACATAATTTTCCTCTTCGGTCAAATTTTTTTTCCTTCCATATCCATGTTATCTAAATAAAATTTCATGAATATTTAAAAAATTACCCAAATGATTTATGAAATAATTTTATTTACCCATGATTTAAATTTAATAAATTTTTTGAAAGTTATATTCCATCCATTTTCAAAATGAGTTATTTTTATCATTTTTACTATAGTTAGAATGAAATATTTTTAACTTATACAACATGTACGGAATTAACTATATCATGAGCACTAAATTCATTGAAGAATATTTTATAATTTTCCAGGTATATGTTTTTTAATATAATGTTTTCATTAATATTTTTTTTCTATTTTTATAATTTGAATAAGTTATTTTTAAGTGAAAAGTTTATTTTCCAAAAACATTTCGTATAATATTTTAATGAAACATTCATCAATAGAAATAGACTTTAATGTTATTTATTAATTTTAAATTATGTGCATATTTATCTCAAATATATACATAGATTATTCTAAATTAATTTAATAGGTAATTAAATTCCATATGTTCATTTTTAAAATACCTTTATTATGAAATTTCATTTCATTATGATATGAGGCATGATTATGAAACCTTTTCTTCAATAGATAATTATCAGGTTATACATTAAGATTGATTTTATTTATGGAGAACACATATATCTTGAACATGTTATAAAGGGTGTTCCCATATCGCAACCCAATTCATTGTGTAATTACTTAATCTTATGAGGAATATTGTCTGGGATTAGTTAGTGAATCTAATCCTTTATGGGACTTTTCCAACGTGTGATATTGTCAAGAATATTATCCTTGACTCTTGTTTATTTCATATTATATGTTTCTGAAACATTTTCAAAGATTACATTATCTTATAATGTGGTGTCATTTATATTATGAACCCTTTTTATTACCCATTATCATTATATATTATGATATCATGTTATACCTTTGACACACTTGTTTTGATTAATTTTCATGTTTATTCCCTTACTAAAATTTTATCTCACACCTTTTGTATATTAATACCCTAGGATATCTCATGTAGCATTAGGGGAATAGAAGAATTTATGAGATCATTCTTGATAATAAAATAAATTATTTTATTATCCTCACTATGATGTGTTGTGAAAAAATAATGCCAAATAAATTATACCCCATGATCTCTAGGATGTATCTTTTAGATATTTTTGTTAAATTTTATTTGAAATATCTGTAAAAGGCTTGGATCAATATAGATGGTGTCAGAGGAATATGTATTTTTTTTTGGGTATTAGGACAATAATTATGTTGTGAGGGCTATGGGGATGTGTACAAGGATGAGGAAACGAATAAAAAAATACATTATAATTTTGGGGAAGTATAGATCATATGGGATCTAGGATATTATATCCCTATCTAGACACTACTTATGGATTTTGTTTTGGAAATGTTGTAACTAGGGTAATAACTCTGAAAACGTCCCATTGAGATAGACTAGATCATGAAATAGTGTTGAAAATATTCTTTACTTCACATAAAGTATTACTAGCATAGGGGATATGTATTGGAAATTAAAAAAACAAATTATTAACCATCCTTCCAAAGATGAATAAATTGTTAGGTTAGAAAGCCAAATAGAATATTATACCATTCATAATGTAATGACACGAACTATTTTTAATTTTATTCTCATTTTGATTTAATTAAATGATATATTATTTAATATTATTAAAGAAAAAATATTAACTTATTTGTTTTTTTATGACCAATTATCTTTAGAATACCATTAAGTATAATTAAAATTTCTAATATAACCATTAAATAGTGATCACATTATTATATTAAATATAGGGTTTTATAAAATCAAATAGACATAAACAAAGGATATGATATCCTTAAACTATAGGGTCATACAATATAAATCCCATTTATCAGATCTTCTGATGGAGATAACATCACTATGATTTTCCTTTTACCAAGATGAAGATAATGTGAAAAAACATAAGCATGATTGAAACCATTTATGGGAGAAATTGAATCTCATTGAGATCACAACCCATACCACGTACACAGAACCAACCCATGTATGTCTCACCATCACACACATTACTATTAAGGAATTTTATGGTGTATTAAACAGATATGTATCAATAACTCATCAATATGAGTACATAAATTATATTTTATAGAATAATGAATATATTTTCATTCTATTATAGTTATATTATAAATGATTTTTATTTTGATATAATAAAAAACAAATAGAATTATTGGGTAATATTAAAATTCAATTATAGAAATTATTTTATTGAGTTAATTTAATTTTTGAAATAAAAAATATTTTCGTAAAATTTTAATGTTAAATAAATCTTATTAAATATAAATGATCATTTAATTTTGTTATGTCAAATGAAATTTTTATAAGGTCTAAAAACAACTATTATCAAAACCCCATCATTTTTCTATAAATTTATATTAAAATTTTAAAATATGAAATGAACATATGTGGAAAATATTTTTGATAAAATGAAAATTATTTTTTGTATCAAAACTTTGAAATTATAGAAAGGTGATTTATTCAAAATATTCCGAGACAACAGAAATTTTAGGTAAAAAATAAATTCTCAATAAATATAATTTGTGTAATATGAAATCATAATGACCCAAAATTGATGTAATAAATACTATAATGGGAATACACAAACAAATATAGGTTTTAAATTTATAATCATTTAACTTTATGTTTAGTTGATAAATTTTACGATGCCTGTATGAATCCTCCAAAACCAATAATATATTTTATGGGTATAAAACAATTTATTTATGTCAATGAATCATCTACAGATATAAATGGTTATTATATTATTATGTTCTTCCTTTGGAAATTTGAAATATGGATGGCCACTCCCATTTGGAAGAAACCTTGGGTAACACCCATGAGATGGTTTGTTGTTTTGATTATATTATTATGTAGAGTCCAAAATATAGATAATAAAGAATCTCATAACATTTCTGATATAAACCAACCCAATTTCTCATTTCTCCTACCTAAAACTCCTTGGATCATGTAAATAATCATAATTCAAATCTTTGTATTCCTCCCAAGGTGACACTAAGCTCTCAATAATCACATGCCCGATATTTTGAGTCACACACTCAAGTAAGTTGTCTTTTCCTTTCTCAAATTTATTAATGTATATTCTTTACCATATGTATTTTATCTTCATTTACTTATATGGGATATTTGTTTTCATATTCACATTAATTTTAAAATATTTTCTTAAATTATTAGAGACCCATTGAAATCTCATCAACCCATTTTATGAATTTTTAAGTGACCTTGTTATGCTGTCGAAATTCCACTATCATTATCCATGCCAAAATAACTATGTAGTGAACACCAAACCCATTTACTATCAATGGTACTCACATTTGTACACATATACTATTATTAACTATTTCAAATATGTATTTAGTCCACACTTATTGATTTTTAGTAAAATATAATGATTAATGATTCTATTTTTATGATCTATATATCACACATAATTATGAGAATGAAATGAATGTAACGAGTGCACCTAGAATTATATAGAAGTCCAATGCATTGAGTAATTTTTTTGTCTCATTAGACATCTTTTTGGTATAAAGTGTGAAAATGGTTACTTTATGGTACATTTTTCATCATGTTTTCTTGGTAGTTATCCTTGACCTATGTTTCTGATGCATTGTTTTAAGTTATTTCCACATTTCCCATGTTATGATTATCATGATATATCAAGCCTTATTATACATGTTTATGATTATTACACCTTTTATTACCCATCAATATCCATATTTTCTAAGATATATATCCTTATAACATGTTTATTCCATTAATAAGATTTATATCTCACCCATTTCTTATGAATATCCCCAGATAATCCTGTGTAATTCTAAAAGACATGGAATTTTTGAAGAATGTTAAGGAATTATTCAATAATGTAGTTTTATACCAAGTTAATGATGTTATTCAATATAACTAATTAAACAATACACAATACTTATCGATATTTTGGGTTTTACTATGTTTACTTTTATGTAATAAATCATGAGTTAATGTGTAATAAAGTATATAATTATTATACGTATTATCAGAGAAAATGTTTAGTTATATTTGGGATTAGTATTATAAAAATATAGTTCAGGCCTTAGGGATAAAAATACATATTTTAAAACATCCATAAATATTTGTTACTATATAGTATGTGATTTATCTAGAAAATATGTCCCTACCAAGATACAACATGTGGATGTGGTTCTAGAACATATGTACATAGTGGTAAAAACTTTGAATATGTTACTCAATCTTGACTCGGTGTAACCTAGTTGGAAAAAATTTTCCTTACTATGCACATGTTTTGAAACTCCTCAAATATATTCCTTGGAACAATCAATAGCTCATTATGAAAAATTAATAAGTGAAAATTTTACAATAATAATATATGTTAGGAAATAGACCATGGATAACATTGATTGAATCCTAGAAATTTTTAATTTAAATAAATACATGTATGTTATAATTTATACTTTTAATTTCATTGAATTAACATTTATGTGATTAATAGTTAAAAAATATTCATCTTGAATTTCCATTTTATTCTAGAAAATTGAATAAATAGGATAAATCTGGTAAAAGATAAATGTGATGGGAAATGTGATGACAACCCCAATGATAATCCAAACTAAATGGGAGTAGGAATCTAGAAATTCATGATGACACTCTCTCATATAACTTAGGATCTAAATAGAATTATGGATTGAGAGGAGCATCCAAATCCCCCTAATAAAGAACAAGCTATGATTTATACCTTAATTTGACAAAGGACTCCAACATTCAATGGATCACGTGACCATGAGAAGGTTTTACTATTTTTTTGTCATATGGCGGGAGAATATGACTAGTGGTGGACATTTAAAAAAATTTCCATGCCTTTGGAAGAGATCGAGTGGATGGAGTGGAATAAATTCTAGAAAAAGTTTTTTGATAAATATTTCCTTCAGCATCTCTATCTTAAAATAAAAATGGGTTTCCATACCCAAAATAAAAATGTTAAAAAATATTAGGGTGTAAATGAAAAACATTGAAAGACATGAATGATTTCTCTTTTTCGTTACCCCAAAATTCAATGATGAAAGCATATTTGTTGGGATAAAATCTAGTCTTTGAAAATTCATATCAATACAAGAATTTGACTACTATAAATAATTTTTTTGACGTTCCTTCATGGTCAAAATAGATATTAATGAATCTCAAGGGTATCATGGAGCTATGACGTTGAAAGTAGAGTAAAATGTTCAATTATGATGGAGAACTTTATCAGTACCAAGAAATTTAACATCCCACATGTCAAACATGCGGGAAGAAGCACCCCCGAAATTGCATAAGGGTGATGAGGAAATGATTTACGTTTAGGAAGGAAGAGAACCTAGCTAGAGATTATTGATAGGATAAAACCACTAATGTGATATAGAAAAGGAATTCTCTAGTTATCCCTCAGTGTATCATTCATTTCTTTAACAGTAAGTAGTGAACTTTTCAAACCAATTCCCTAAGCTAAGGGTTTTCAGATATCACCAACAAACACCAAGGTAGAATGGGAATGCCTTTCCATCACAACCATTGAGGTGGATCCCAAAAATGAAGAGTATATAAGTTATCTAGATAATCATTCTACAATAGAGAATGTAATTTTTGATTCTGGGTCTAATCATTCATTCAAATCATGAAAATTTTGTAGAACTATTCAAACGCCACCACAAGGAATTGATGTAAATCTATCAGTTAAAACCAAAAATGGTAAAATTATTTCATCCTAGGTATATATATCCTCCCAAATCTATATTTTTGTTCTGAACATCCCTGTGAACCATTTCACACTGCCTTTTCTGGTATTCAATGCAATTTTGGGTATCAAATGTCTTCCCTTATATAGATCCAATATAAATCACTACAAGAAGTAACCCACTCTATGTATCATGAATTGATACCAGATTTTGTATATGTGAAATGATGAGAATTAATCTTCATTATTGACAAGATCAAAATCATGGATATTCTTTCTCTACAAGAAATCATATCTATCTCAAATGATTGATTCTAAGGGGATAATCATCCTTGATGACGTGCCTATTGTGAGGGAATATGATGAAATGTTTCTCAAATAATTTCCTAGTATTCCTCTAAGTTTAGAGGTTGAATTTTAAATCTAACTTATACATGGGGTGTTTCCATTATCTAAGACTCCATATATAATGGTTGTTGCAGAACATTAAGATTAGAAGAATCAACTACAATAGAATATAGGAAAAGGATTCATATCCCCAAGTCCTTCACCGTGGGATGCACTAATCCTATTCACTAAGATGAAGTGTCAGTCAATGCACCTTCAAATTGATTTTCATGAGCCCAATAAGATCATGATAAAGAACAAGTATCCTCAAAAAAATATTTATGACTCGTACGATCAACTATATGGAGAAAAATTATTATTTATGGTGGATCTATAGTCCAGATATTACCAAGTTATTTTGAAGACATATGATATCTCCAAGAATTATTTTTTTACAACTTAAGGGCACTATGAGATAATATTGGTTTATTTAGGGATCACTAATTCTTGAAAAATATTCATGTACTTGATTAATAGAGTCTTTAAATATGACCTCAATAATTTTTTTTACTCTCTACAGATGACATTCTATTATACTACAAAACAATGGTGGATCCTGAGGAGTATCTGAGTAAATTTATAAGTTCCATGATAATGGTGAAGCTTTAGGCCCAGTACAATAAATGTGGGTTTTGGTTAAAGGACGTATAATTATTAGGGAATATTATCTGATGAAATGATATATCTACGTACCATTCAATGGAATATGAAATTGAATAATATTTGGGGCCATTATCTGTGAAATATATCTATATCCTCCTTGGGTTAGCAGGGTACTATCATTGATTTATGGGAAATTAATCATGATTTTCAAATCCCCTGGCAAAGATAAGTCAATAGGGATCCAATTTTTTTGGAAATATGAATGTGATGAGGGCTTAAAGGAGTTGAAAATTAGTCTTATCACTAAATCTATTATAACACTAAAAATATATAGGGATATTTTCATGGTATTCTGTGACACTTCAATGAAGTTTTTAGGTTGTGTGTTAATGAAGAAAAATAATTATTTGCCTATGCTTCAATGTTGTTGAATGTTCTAGAATAGAACTACCTAATTCATGATCTAGAGTTGGGTTCATTGATATTTTATATAAAAATTTAGAGGTATTATCTCATAGTGGAGAAGTGCGAATTTTATACAGATCACAAATGTATCAAATAAATATTCACACCGAAAGAAATAAATATTATTCAATAAAGATTGTTTGGGATTATCAAGGACTATGAAACCTCAATTCACTATAATCCTGGTAATTATAATAAAGTGATTGGATTTATAAGTTGAAAGGACCCATATTTTCTATCATTGATGATAAATAAGAGGTATCTGATCTTCTTTATAATTTGAATGGGTGGACATTGGAATAAAAAAGGAATGAACATCATTTATCATTTCAAAAATGATTTCTCAACCATCTCTTCTGGAGATGTTAAAGGATGATCAGAGAGATTCTGTGGGAATTAATAATAATGTGGAAACTATAGGAAATGGTATATACTTGGAGTTCAATGTTAATGATTAAGGTATTGTATGATTTGGGTGAATACTATGTATACCATTAAATCATGTGTTAGATAAGGATATTTTTTTTGTTGAACCACATAAATCAACCTTATCTCTCCATCCGGGAAGCACAAAAACGTATCAATATCTCCATGAACTATATTTCTGGGAAAATTTGAATAAGGAGATAGAAGAATATACATAAAGATGTATTTAATGTCAGTAAGTAAAGGTGGAAAAGAAAAAATCTAAGGGGATGATGTTACCATTACAAATACCAACATGGAAATGGGAAAAAATAAAAATGGAATTTGTCAGTGCAGTTTAGAAGAAATCTTGAGGAAAAAACACTATATGGGTTGTGGTAGTATATCTTATAAATAATTCACTCTTCATGAAAATTTGGGAGGATTTATCACTGGATCAACTTGAATGGATATACATCAGAGAGGTGGTAAGACTAAATGAAGTACCAATTTAAATTTTATCTCATCGAGATCAAATATTCACATACATGTTTTGGAAAAGACTCCAACTTGATCTAAATACAATGAGAACTTAAGTATGACATATAATCCTCAAACTAATGTCTAGTATGAATAGACTATTCAGAAACAAGAATACACGATGAGATAATGTTCTATGGATTTCAAAGGAGTATGGGTTAATGATTTTGAGTAGGGGATATTTTATGTATGCTTGGTGTTGTTTGTCCATAAATATTTGTACAAAGGTTCATTGATTGTCTTAAGTCATTAAGTCATGTATGGTTTCTAAAATTTTCCTCAAATGTTTTTTAATAATAAATAATTTAAGTTTTCGTCAGTCAGTCAAAGGAGTATGGGTGAACGATCTATATCTTGTCGAGTTCTCATCCAAAAAGAGTTCCACTAATGAATTAAAATGGAACCATAGGAAGCCCTTTATGTGATTAGGTGTATAAAAAATTCATATTGGGATGATGATGGGGAATGAAAACTTCTAGGTCCTGAAATTATTGAGAAAGTGGTGGAAAATTTTAAGACCCTTCAGTAGCACATCAAGGCTGCTCATAGTCAGTAGAAGTGGTATGATAAAAATAGTCGTCGAGACTTTGGGTATGGTATTGGATACATGTTATTCCTACGCATACCTCTATGAAATAAAGTGATTATATTATGGAATAATGGAAATATTATTCCACGATACCTTAGCCACTTTGATATCCTTGATCTCGTTGTAGCAGCGTCCTACTGACATTCAATCCCACATAATCCTATCTCAAGTACTTGATATATTACATGTATCCTTATTGAGAAAGTATATACCAGATCTATCACATGTACGCTATGCAGATGTGGTACCATTGAAGAATAATATCTATTTTTAGGGGTATCCGGTGAAGATCTAGGTCTTAGAGACAATGTTCTATGAAGTAAGATAATAAAACTAATCATTTTTGTGTGTTCGTAGAAGCTACATGTTTGTATAAGAGATGTGG
This sequence comes from Viscum album, assembly GCA_963277665.1. Lineage (NCBI taxonomy): Eukaryota > Viridiplantae > Streptophyta > Magnoliopsida > Santalales > Viscaceae > Viscum > Viscum album. The sequence goes on from OY728120.1 coordinate 1,846,064,335, forward strand.
GAACTAGAGAGAGTGATGATGCAGAGTTACCACCTTATGTTTTACTGTGGGACAAGAAAATTTTGAGGGAGAAATTTCATAATGGGGGAAGGTTGTAACGACCTGAACTATTATAAATAAAGTTCACTTTTTTATTTTATTATATGTATTATTGTGAAATATGATTATAGGAAACACATATAGTTATTTTTATTTATTATGTATAATTGGATATAAACTAATATTAATTGTCATTACAGTTGATAAGATAGATATTGAATCATGAACACATTATTAGTATAAATACAGAGATTTACCAATTCAAATTAACACAAAAAAGGATGTGATGTATCCAACTAGATGAATCATACCATAGGAATCATATTAATCAACAATTTTGAGGTTGAGAGAATCACTGGGATTTTCCCTTGACCAATCCCAAGGTGAGATTCAATAACTATATTATGAGATAAATTTATTAGAGAATAAGTTCAAGCTCATTGAGATACCAAATCAAACCATGTAGATAAAACCGCCCCACGAATGTTTCATCAATGCAAAACTTACCATTTTTGCATTTTCTGGTGTATTGAATGGATATGAATCAAGAATCTAGAATTATGAGTATGTTTATTATATTTTAGAATAATTATTATATTTTCTTTCCCTTATGGTTATATTATAATTGATTTTTATTTCAATATATTTGATCAAAAATAGTACATTCAAGTATTATTAAAATTCAATTAAATTATTTATTTTGATTTATAACTAGTTTTTTTGAAATATATAATATTTTAATAAAATATTACTTGTAAATATTTTTTTTATTAAATATAAATTATCATATAATTTTTATGAGGCCAAATGTAATTTTTATTTGGGTTCAAAAAAGTCATTGTAAAAAAACCCATCATTTCTCAATAAATATTGATAACTATTTTAAAAATAAAAATTGAAATTTTTAAAAAATTATTTAGATAAAAGGAATATTATTATTGGAATCATTGTGTCAAAATTATTAAAAAGTGAATTTTTCATAGTTTTCATAGAGAGTCAAAGATTTGGGAAAAAATAAATACCATATAAATATAATTTCTGTGTTATAACATCATAAGGACCCAAAATATTTGTAATAAAAACTATAATGATAATCGATGACCAAATAAATGTTTTAAAATTAATATAATGTGATTTTATTTTTAATTTATTTATTTTATAAATCCCTTATGAATCCATAAAAACCGTTAAAAATATGTATGGTTTAAAACCATTTCTTTAAGAGTATGAATCACGTCAACATAAGGAACGATATTATTTTATTAATCAAGGACATTGTAATTATAAAATTCTTATAACCTCTCCCATTTTTCATACACTGAGGGATGGTTTGTTGTTTTGGATATTTGATTATGTAGAGTCCAAAACGAAAATAATAATGAAATCCCACTCATTTCCTACACAAACCCTCCCAAGATCATATTTTTCTTCACTCAAACTCTATGAGGCATGTCCATACACTAACCTCTAATATATAGAGTCCTACCACACTTTATAACGATCTAATGAAGTCCCTCCGAAGAATTTGGAGTCACTAACCCAGGTAAATGATATTTTGGTTTATCCTCTTTGTTAAGTATCCTCTATACATTATTCCTTACATAATCATTTCCTTATAATGAGATATGTTGTTCTATATCCAAATTACTGAAAAATTGATTTAAAAATTCAATGACCCCACTTTCTCTATCATAAACTATTTTATGAATTTATTTGGAAATCCATTATGTTGTTGTAATTTATCCTTTCTTTTCCATGAAAAAATAATAGTGTAGGGAATACCATACCCATTTCTTGTCAATGATATTCACCTTTTATACACATATAACTCTTTGAAATGGGACAAATCTTTATTTATTATACAATAATTAATCTTTTAATTAAATAAGAAGGTGAATGAATCCATGTGGTATGATCAATGTGGAATAAATAACAATTATAATGAAATAAAAGTTACGAGTGTGCCTGAAATTATATAGTGAACCAATTCATTGGGTATTTTTTTGTCTCATGAGATGTCATTTTGAGACATAGAGTAAACAAGTATCCTTAATGGTAATTTTTCCATAATTGTGTCTTGGATGTTATCCTTGAATTATATATATGATAGATTATTTTATAATGTTTCCAAATTTCCCCTATTATGTTAATTATACCATATCATTTCTTATTATTAATGTTTATTATTCTCACACCTTTTATTCCCCATTGATATGCCTATTTTCTATAATGTATCAAAATATGTCATGTTAATTACCTAACAGGGATTTATAAATCATCCCTTTCATATGTTATTCCCTATGTTATCCCATGCAGTTTTAAAAGCCATGGAATTTTGGAATCATGTTATGTAATATTTTCAATAATGTCATTTAATACCTTGTACATGATGTTATTATTTGTACCTAAATCCTCAATACTCAAAACTTCTCAATATTTTAGGTTGTATTATGTGTAATATAATGTAATAAATAATGTAATACTATGTAATTATGAATAGGGTTGTTATAGAAAACCCATATTGAATCATAGAGACTCATGCGACAAGAAATACTTATCATTTGTAAGATATTCCATCCTGGTTTTCATGTTTCCACTTTTACACATTAATTATTTAGCATACATTTTTTTTAATATTTAGTTAATAATGAGAAATTTTAGAAATCATGTTAACCACCAATTTCATGTGAAATTTAATTATTTCCATAATAATATTCCAAAATTAATGGGAATAAAAGTTATATATCACATGATCATACCAAATGAACTCTATTGATGTATGATTATTAACTATAACATATCAGAATTTCCATGTGCATCAAAGAAGTGATGGGTGAAATCTTATAGATGTTTTACTATTAAAGATGATAATAATTAAATATTCAATTTTTAACATGTAAAAAATATGGGAAGAACCACTATAAAAAATTAATAAAGGAACTAGAAGACTCATTATGTGTGGGAATAGAGGCTAAAAAGTGTCATTTTTTTAATGAAAAATGATGACTATTATTAACAAGATTAAGAGAAATAAAGTTGAAGCTATGGAATCACTAATAGATTGAAATTTTTGATGCGGGGAACTTGGTCATTATGGAATTTAATGACCAAATACAATTATTAATACATAATGGCTGATGTTATGACAATTATTTAAGGGTAATTATTGAGGTGTTTATGTGTTAAAAATTAGGAATCATGTTGTTGATGTATTTTTATCAAGAGTATGCTAATTATATAAATAATGATTCTTATAATGATTTTTCTATAGAATATTTATTTTAAAGTATCTAAAAGAATATTTTTAGTGGAAAAAATGACGTAGAAACGTGATTAAATTTTAATGTGATATTTTATGGTAGAAAAATGATTGAGGAATGAATAATATTTGGAATTTTCTTAATTCTTTGCAATTATAGACAATAAAAATTATTTATTTTGATAAACAATGTGGTAGAATAAAAACCTATAGGATTAAAACATTATTTGATTGACACTATTTTTATTGAAGATGTTCACCATATATTTCGGAATGTTATGAAAATTATTTTAATATATTTTTTCAAAAATAGAAGAAATACATGATGGGTGACAACTAATTGTATCTAGAAATCACACGGGGCATAATAAAATGACTAAAGGATGATATGGGTGTATTTGCAACCACTAGACTCCGTATTGTACTAGTTACTGAGACATTATTTTACTGGAATTATTTGTGTGATCAATATTATTATGATTTTGGGAAATATATTTCAGGGTCACAATTTTATGATTTTTTAGGATTTTGGGTGATTAATGATATTTTGGGAAATGGTTCATCAGGTTATGGTATATGAAACCTTGTGGTTTAAAATGTGAGTTAATATAAAGGATGGTTTGGGAGGGACACAATTAAATTTTTTAATGTTTAGGTAATTTAGGATGTATTGTAATTTATTTATGGAATCTTTTTAGTTAAACATTAACATCAATGATTTATAAGATGGTATATAATTTTTGGATGTTATCTTCCCTTATGTTATGAATTTTATTTTTTAAAATATTTAAATATTTTACAAATATTTTTTTATCCAATCATAGACTATATGATCTATTAGATGTTTATTTTAGTGCATCGAGCATGACAATTCATCTTGAATAGTCATATTTTGACGAAACTGCTAATATTTTGGTAAAGTGTGATTAAGTTTTCAATTTTTACTAGTCAATTAAATATGTTTACTTCTGTTCATAGTATAGATGTAAAACTTATCCCTCTAGTATAAAAAATGATGTTGAAATACATTATTTTTCTCATATTTGTTAAATAGATGTTCTCTTTTCTCATAAAAAATGTATAAAATTATCTTCTAAAAGGATATAATTTCTAAATACATGTTTTCATATTAAACCAAGGTTCTCCTATGTAAAAATATAGTTATGTGAAAATTTTTTAATTTCTCATTCAATATTTTTTTGAGGAGGTCTTATTAACATTTTTTACAATGTGGGTTTTCCATAAAATAATATTTAAATACCCAACCCTTGATTACAGACCACATTGTCAAATTACAGGGGTAAAATTATTTTAATGGGGTAGAATGTAACACTAGTAGAATTTAATATAAAAAAAATTATGATAGAATTTTCATCATGAAACCACTAGTTTTAATGAACCATGCCATAATATAAAAATATTATTATTTAAATGCGACTAATATAACCACGAAATTAAATTAGACCATATAATTATGAATAAATATGTTATTAATATTTTATAAATTCCCAAATAAATATGATTTTATAGATAAATGATTTGTAAATAAGCACAAATTTCTTAATAAATATTTTTTTTTCTACAAAAGTATATTTATTTGAGAAATTATTTTTTAACATTATGTGATTTAATATCATATCTAATTTATTGATCTTTTAGTAATGTGACTTTTTTCATGTAAAATTAGTTTTTAAATTATAATATCAAAATTAATAGAGGTTTAAATTTTGGGGTTTTTATAAAATGAGTGATTTTTTCATAAATAGCGAAAATTATAAATTTTTCAAATACAATCATTTATTTTCATTAAATAATGGAATTTTAAATTTCCAATATAAATTTAATTAAATATTATTTTTTCTTATAAACCACTTTATTTATAATAATCTAATTAATTTCATTTGAATAAAAAAATTTCATCATTTTTCAATATGTTTGGTTTTATGAATAAAAACACGATTCCCTTGATTCTTTTTTAAAACGAATAATGTTTATCAATTTTAAGTCCTTTAAATAACCCTTTATATGGGAATATTTTAATAAAATTCATAAAATATGTGTCCATAATTATGAATTTAAATTTATATATTAATTATTGTTAGTCATAAAGTTAATATAATAAAATTTGTTGGAGAAAAATGAATTCTGGGAAAACTAATTTTTCAACATGTTTTACAGGATTATTATTATATTGATTTTTTAAAATTTTTTGATTTTAATTTGTTAAAATGGATTAAATATTTGAAATCATCATAATATTTACTACTTGTTATATTCAAGTTAATTTTGTTCATAATAAATATTAATAAATGTAAACAAACTATTAACCATTCTGGAAAAGTAAAATTATAAAATTGAGTAACCTTAGAGATAAATATAATAAAATGATAAAAAATGTACCATTTTGAAGGATGGAGGTATGGGTAACCCTTATCCCCATATATTCCATTAATTTTCAAATTTTAAGTAATATTTTTGGAGAGTTACCTCCCATTATTGAATTGTATTGAAAAGAACACCACTCCTCAATTATAAAAGAGACACCTCCCTTAACTACTTCACACCACTCATCCCATTTATAGTGAAAAAACCCTACCAAAATAACTCACATATTTCATTATCCACATTATAAATCTTCTTATTTTCCAAAATGACCAATGTTCATGTCTTTCATAAGAGGTTAAACATGGGTTTATTTAATGTTAAGGTAATCCACTTCACCTAGCCCATTCATTTTTATTCTTCTTTTTTCAAGCATCAATTATACATTAAAAATAATTAAACATTAAAAATTATTTATTTTATAATGATATTTCATTTTTCATTATTTAATAAAATTAATCTATCTACACATCCATAAAATGGAAAAAGGGACCACTATTCTCATGTATGGTGGATTACTACCTCAAGAATCCATGTAATTGATTTTCCATCACATCCACTTATGAATATTCATGAGGATGGGTTTAGTGTTTATTTATGATATTTATGATATATAAATCATTATTCATAATAAATATAACATATACATTTTTTACAATACCATCAGTGTAAAAATGATAACAACGTTCATGTGTATGGAAGACTGCCGCCTCATGAAACCATGTGATTCATTTTTTATTACTGCATCACATGGATGGAATATGTAAAAATATTTAATGAAATAATATTATATTTATGATATTATGACCATTTTTAATGTGAAAATTACACATACCTTCATCCAATCACGATCCATGAAAATATGAAATGTTACACATGCGTACGTATGACCTACCATCTTTATGATTGTAACAAACTGTATTTTTCATAAATATAATTAATGGTTATTTTTAAAAGTATATTTGATGAATAAAAATGATAACTATTTCATGATTATTATTTTAGAGATGATGAAACAATGACCCTTTAGACCACTTTCATCACACAGACGAATTTATGAAATTATGAACCAAGCGTCTTGAAAACACACGATGTGGATATAATTTATTAATGAATTAAATTCATAATTATAATAAATAGTGAAAATTCATGATGTATGAGGGATTATACCAGTAAATGATTATTAGTAATAATAATAGATGATATATTCTAATTATACATATTATTTAATACATATAATACAAATTCTATACTCGAGGTGAGGGTTTCGTCACAACACATAACTCATTAAGACTCATCTCATTTAATACACATAATTTCTTTTAAATGGTTTATATGCTATGATGTTACATATTATATCATGAATCCTTCATTATTCACGACATTCTATATTATTATTAATTTTATAAATTCATGGAAGTCATGTTCAAAATTAAGAATGTGGTAAGGGATTATGTTTCATTTTCATTTTAATTGATATTGTTTATGTTTGGATTTCTATTGTAGAATTTTTTTTTATAATTTTATAATAAAGTAATTTAATTTTTTATCTTCTATTAATTCATGAAAATTTTATTTAATTTTACATTTTACACTCTTTTATATTAAAAATGATTGATAAAATGTTTGTAATAAAAGTATACTTGATTTATATCTTCGATCAAAAAGATTTTTTTTATATCAATGTTATCAAGAAATATTTTATTTTTTTTAAAAAAATCCAAGTGATTTAAAAATTATTTTTTTACTCATTTTTGAATTTTTATTAAATGTTTTAAAATTAATTTTATTTTTAATTTATGAATGAGGTAATTTTTAACGTCTTTATAATAGTGCAGAAGCAATGCTTTTTATGTTATACAACATGAACAATGTTATCTTCCATCATGAAAACAAAATTCATTGAATCTTGTTTTATATTTTTTTAATTTAATTTTTTAAATGAAATTCTTCCTACAATAATTTTTAAAGACATATACATTTATGATGTTACTTTAATGTGATAATTTCATTTTCCACAAGAAATATTCTATGTATTATTGTTAAGATAATTTCATCTATGAAGAAAACTTTTGATATTATGGATATGTAATAAATTATTTATATATTTCTCCCACTTATTTAACTAGATTATTATTTCTTACATGGATAGGGTAATACATTCATTTTGTACATTTCAAAAATGAATTCATTATTATATTTCCATTAATTATGATTTGGGGAAAGATTATGCATCCCAATTTGTTTAGATGGATAATTCAATGGTTATACCAATAGAATGATTTCCATCATATAAAACCCAAAAATCAGGAACATGTTTAAAAGGGAATTCATAGATAGTTCTCCAATGTATTGGGTAGATCTTTAGTCTCATAAGGTTTCATGTATGGGATTAGGGAGTTAAAATAATCCTTTGTGGGGCTTTTTCCACCTTGTAATATCACCGAAAAAGTTTCCACTGACTCTTATCTATGACATATTATATGTTAATTCCACATTTCATAAGATTCCCTCCATTTATGATACTATGTAATTTTTGTTATTATGTCATGTGATTATCCATGATCATTATATTTTATGATATAATGTTATACCTTTTACTTACATGTTATGATTCCATGAAATGTTTATTACCTCACTCGGATGTTTATATCACCCTAATTGTCAATGTAATCTCTAGTTTATCTTTTGTTGTGTTTGAGGAAAGAGAGGATTTATGTGGTCATATGGTTAATAATTTGACAATTTATTTATTTTAGAAACACTTTGATGAATTGTTAAACAACTGTTATGAAGAAAATAGGACTCATGATCTTTGGGTTGTAATTAAATGGGTTTTTATGATAAAATAATATCGAGCAAAATGAATGGGTCATTATACAATCTATGTTATAGTGATGTGAAAAAAACTTATCAAAAACCCAAAAAACTATAATGTTATTTTTGGAGAATAGAAGAGTTAGATATATCATGATATAACTATGTTAAATTCCACTAGAAAAAGCATATCCATTCCTCATGGTTACTTCTTGTTTTATACAAACAATTTTTATAGTTTTATATTTCCCATTTTCAATAAAATTCCAAATTGTTAACTATTAACTCACGAAATAATTTATAGTCAAAAATGTGAAAAACCAAGCTAAAAATTGAACATAGATTTCTTGTAGAGGGTTATATAATTCTGCCTAACATGATATTTTTTTCCATAGAATAAACTATTGATTTTGGACTCGTAAATAAAATAAGACATGTATTACTATAAATTAATTATTATTACAACATATAGGGAAGTCCCATCTAGCTTACCACAATATATCGAATAAAGGATTTATTTTCCATGAAATACTTTATACAAAAATTACTAATAATAAATGGTTACTCAAAAACTGATGTATTAGATCAAGACCAATATCCTCACATTCCAAAACATTAGACACATTAGGTTTACTCCCATCAAGATGGAATCCTGAGACATGTCATGATTTGATCCCATAGAAGTTGAAAAACCCAACCAATAAGAATCCATTAGGTGTAAATTAAATAACTTGAAAGGCATAAAAACCATGGTGATAAAATTCCTTTCTTACACAAAAGATGATGTCCCAAATGTGGTGAAACCATGAGAAAATACTAGATCACCCACCACAACTCCAAATGTGAAGAGACAGAGACATGATTAATGTTTCTAGTGGACTATAGCGACTTATATCCTTTTAAAGATAACCACACTATCATTATCAGCCCTATAAAAAGTATCATTAGTACTATACACCATTTAACTACCCTTTCAAACCATCATGGATATCCAAATAGTCAACCATATGACACCTCAATGTGTATCACCTTAATTAAATTTTAGGTTAGAAAATAAACAAAAAAATAACTAATGATAAGAATGAAAAACTCAAGAATATCCTCAATAGTTGATGACTTTTATAATATAATAGTCAATTTATTGATTAAATTTCATTATAAAATTAAATTAAGAAATCATATCATTCATTAATAGTGTTTATAATTATAATTTAACACACAATTTACTTTTATTTATGATAACTATTGGTAAAGAAACGTTTTTCACTATCCCTTTATTATAAAAACGTTGAAGTTCTTATACCACAACCACTTATTTTAAAATAATTATACATGATAATATAATGATATAGATAATAATAATTATAAATCATATCTTTTTCTACACTAAGATTCTATGGTTGTTCAATAAAACTGTCCATGGGTAATACACCCAACCTCTTTAAATTAACAGTTACAGTAACATCTAACTGGCATATCAGTTGTGTTTTCCTTCATTTTTCTAGATGGCAGGGAGTCATGGAATAATTTTTCACAATGAATGGATCAGATTGGGTTAATATATTCCCATTCAAGGATCATGAACCACTATGGTAACCATAGATCTTACATAACAACTCTAAATATGTTCATGATCATTTAATACTTGACACAGATCTGTAGGAACACACAACGTGCTTCAAATAAAAAAATATATATTGGAAGATAGAATTAAGAAACTCGATGTCTCTCCACTATAAATGGATTCATTAAAACAATACCAATTATAATACATTACATTCTAGATCTCAATATAATTTTAAAATAATGAACCATATTTCTCACATGTTGAACATACAAGAGCATTCGACCTTTGATTACAACCAATAGAATTTCTAAAAACAATTTCACTAAGGAGACCTCCCCTTTTTCTTACTTCTTAGAAATTATTATTAACTCAACTATCATTGAATAAATGAGTAAACATTAATTTTAAAGATAATATATAAAATTTAAATAAGAAAATCGAAACCACGTAATCCATTATTGATTTCGTAGGATCAAATTCCTATACATAAAAGCACTATTCAGTTTTTTTATACGAATAAATGAGAAAATACTCTTTTATAAGATTGGGTGACAATGTAATAAAAATTTCTAAAAAAATTATATAATCATGTTAATTTGAAGATATGTTAATTATAATAAGGTATAATTGGTGAAATCCATAAGCCATTTCGCATTTTCAAACAGAAAGACATATTCCAATCCCATTCTTGGGACCACATGGTATCATTATAACGATGCAACCTTGATGAGCAAGAATATATAATAGATATAATTTTATCCTCATTTATAGCCTTTTAGATGAGTGATAAGTACAATATTATCCAAAAAAATATTACATGGGGAATATTTAGAAGACCTTAGTCTATAAAACATTTAAATAAAATCTAAAATTGGTCAACAATAATGAAATGATTCAGTAAAATATTGAAACAAATATATTACTATGGTCTTCAATTTTTAGGTTGTATAAACTCTCTAAAATATATAAACCTACTCATTTGACTCCATGGTCCACATGTAATTCCTTTGTTTCCATTTTATTACCCCATAGGCTATTAGTCATGGGGGTATCTTATCATTCAAATGAATTTACCTAGAGGAAAATATAAGTTCATTCCATATTATTTGTCCTCACTCACACATAACCTATAAAAATTCTGAAGGGGGCACCCATATTTATATAACTCTAGTAAATGACTCATTTAACTATGGATTACAAAATCATTATTCTCCAGAAATGAATAATGAACATTTTTATCATGGGTGTAACATTTATCCAATTATCTATCACATTTATGTTAAATTTAAACTATAATAATATCTATCATGAACCAATGTAGGTAAACAATATAATAAATGATGCAACCAATAGTAGGGAAACATTATCAATCATACAAAATGAACCATTCCTATGAAAAATTCATATGATAATCAAGTAAATCCACCCCAATGGTTACTAATATGAATGAAAATAGATCACCAAATACACCTTATCTATAATAAAATAGAGTTTGTTATAAGCATATCATTCATGATGCAGAACTTACAAGGATCCATTATTGGGTCATGAGAATACATTATTGGCAACCCATGTATTGAGAAAAAACATCGTGAATCTCTCAATCCAACTAAGAACATTAACACCAATGTTGTATTTAATATATCATCATATCACCCATAAAAACTAGTTACTATTGAACTCACCCATGAATTACCATGTTTATAATTCCAAAACAAAACCCAAGGTTTATATTTTTCAAAAAAATTAGACATTGAAAAGTGGATCATATAGTTGAATGAATCCATGTGCGAAAAAGAGAATCATGTAGTACACTACTCACAGTGGATTAGCTTGAAGAATATATCAAAGATCATGCCTAAACAATGATACACAAAAACCAAAGCATCTTTTTAAATATATATTGAGACAATAGAAGTATCATATCCAAGATTGTAATAGTCACCAAAGATTCGACTCTCCTCAAGGGGAAGTAGGAATCTAAGTAAAACATTCATTACCGGATTAACTCCTTGATAATCCTATAAATATCTTTAGTTGGAATACATAATATGATATAATGGGATTATAACACTATCCACTCTAATAAGAGTTTGGGAAAGTATAATGAAATTTGAAAAATTCCATAACGAGGGAATGAATCAAACATAAACTCATGACCTATCCGTAAGTCTTATTCTGTCTATATAAGAGGATAACTCCACACTATTATATCCATTAATGTATATCATGTAACTAATAAATATAATAAATTGTCATAAAAAAGACATAAATCAATTTATAAACAAAATACATTCTGTGATATTATAAGAATAATCCTCTTTAAGAAATATCATTTTAAATCATAAAAAAACAAATTTATATAGATTTATACAAATAACACATTTCATAAGTAAACATATTTTATTAATCAATAAATATCTAAAATTTGTTTTTTTGACAACTTTTCAATCACATGATGAAATGTCCAACCTTTCATGACGAAGCATTAAACAAGATTAATTTTAATCTTGAATTTCATTATCCTTGTTTTAAATTGATTAAGATAAACTAACATTTAAATTAAAAAATGGGTTTTCATTAAAAATATGAGTATTGTTTTAATATATCATTCCTGTAATAGAACCATTGTTTCCTCTATATTACATGTTCAAAACCACCAATGTTTTTTCATAAAACAAACCCCCCAAGTATGTGACTTAACGGAAAATAAATATTTATTTTAAAATATTTAAAAAAATTTAAATATATATTTCATGAGTGATAAATTCATAATTTTAGATCATTAAACAGTGTGTATGCCAAAATATTTTCATTTTTTTTGTAATTAATAAACCATTTTTAAAATATGTGATATTAAAACCTTGAAACATTATATAAAAAATAATTAAATATTCAATTTTAAAACTATGAAAAGTTTCTATGAAATCTACATTTCAAACATAAATCTATTACATTTCACATGTAAATAAAATAACTCATGACTACTAATCTGACTAATTCATGATATCAACATATCTTAAGAACCATCTAGACCCTTTTACTATCATGGAAAAACACTCAATGAATACAAAAATAATAAACTGTAAAACTAATAATGGTAATTTAGCGTTGTTTTTATAAAGAACCAATAATTCAATTCTTAAATATTACATATTGTTAGATGAATATTCAATAAATAACATTACAATTCACATGATAATTATAACGTTCTAGAATATTTAGATAACATATATATAATCATCTTATTTTGGTACATTATTCAATATCTATCATTAATTTCTTCCCACATTCCACTATTCTTGGAACACCCACTATAGAATGTGTCTTCTTAAACCAGGTAAAAAAATCATTTGAATGAGTGATCTTGGCTACTCAGTATAGATAAACATTGAAGATATTAATTGATGATCTTAGGAAATCATGAAATATATATGGTAATGATATAATGGAAAAATGATAAAAAGTAAATACTCAATCATTAAATGATCATAAATATTATTCATGTCATAAAACATTATCCTTTCAAAATAAATAAATCATAAGAGTTTGAAAATATCATAAATCCATCATGAACCATATGTTCAGATCGTAATAATGTCAAAAAATATTTTCACACACATAGGTTTTTAAAAAATTTAAATTTTCAAGGTTAATTACATTTATCATTAAATCATAGTGTATTGGTAATTAAATCATATATCCTATCTCATAATGGAAAAATAATCATTTGCAATATTCCATAGTGGACCAGGTATGCCAAACTATTACCAAAATTTATTGACCACCTCAACTTATTTCCAATAATTATATCATGATATATAATCCATTCCCAAATTATTTGGAGGGATATATAATTATGGGACCACCCATCACAAAACAATATATATATATATATATAATCCACAAGATCATATAATATAACTCATATCATCATAAAACAACCCATTAAATGAAATTGTGCATAAAAATCATAAACTTCATGAAAAATAATAAGGAGGGTATATTTGGATTATTTCAAAAGAAAAAAATAATTAAAATAAAATTATTTTATCATGGATGACTGTTCTATGAAAATATCACTGTTATATTTCTTTAGGAAAATAAAAATTTCATATTGAACACAATTATTTGAAATCTAAATATTATCAAAATACTAGTGAAAAAATTTCATTTATATAAAACATAGGAACATCAAGGGTAATGTTTTAAAAATCATGTGGTCGATATGGTTTGAATTTAAATCCATTTCATATTTGTTAAAATAAATATTTCATACCACATTCAGTAAAAATTATAATATAACTTTTTCAGAAAATGAAATTAAGATTCCTTTGAAATAACTAATTGAAATTTAAAAATTGTAAAATGTAATTTTGAAAATCAATGGAGAATAAAAAAAATAATTTTTGAAATCCTTTTAATGAAAAAAATAGACATTGATGATAGATATTTGGAACCGAATAGTAAAACATAGTCTGTATTTTATTAAAAATTTACTCAATCTATTGATAACATATAGTGTGGAAAATGAATATAAAACATTAATTTCAATGAAATAACAAGAGGATAAGAAAAATAAAATATATTTATTATATAATTATTTTAAAATTTATTCAATGTAAATTCTATCATTAATAATTCTAATTAAAATTGGATTGAAACTTATATCCCTTACCTCTTTTATCTTTATTCATTTTACATGTTCGGAACACATATTCATTGAGAAACCTTCTTTCCCTTACACCATAAGCCATAAAATGATGGATTATTGGAGAGACCAAAAGATCTAGATTGTTTTTAAAAAATAGAGGATGATATTATTGGTGGTGTTGAATAATCAACAATGCATCAACACTATCAATATTGAAAGAGGTGATGTTCCCATTTATATATTATTGGAGGGGAACTCCTTGAATTTCTCAGTGTTTCAAATTAATAAAAATTATCTTCTAATTACAAATTTCTCAAATTAGAAAAAATTATTATATAATATGATTATGAGTCTATATCCTATCATATAATAAAAATATAACATTTTTGTTTATTTTACCCTTATCTCTTATTTATAACCCCATATTATCCCTTTTGTAAATTACCAAAGGATCTATGTTTTATACTATTTTATTGGTTATGAATGATACCATTAAATGGAAATTGATTTATAAGTCGAAAATAGTTTATATTTTAATCCATATCTAATTAAATTGGATTATTTTTGGATTTTTATTGGTTTTAATTCATTCAATAAAATAATATTTATTATTAAATATCATTAATGACATTTTTTGAACTATTCATTAAATATGAAAATTAAAACAACATAAAGGAAAAATAATTTCAATCTAAACCCTTAAAAAACTATATATGTTATATTAAGTTGTAAAAGTATTTTTAAACTATAATTCACTCTAAAAAATTACATTTAGAGTTTTTAAAATCATTTACATGATTTTTGAGATCCTCACACAAGCACTAATTCAGTGTTGTGTGAAAATTTATGGAATTTATTTCATTAGTATTTTATTAAAAAATGTTCCAATGTAAAAAATAATTTTTTTTACTTAAAATTTATTTTTATCACCAAATATGATCCTTTTTTATATATGAGTTATATTATCTATAATAATGTAATGAAAAGGGTAATTTTTGGCATTAAAATTTAATGATAAATTATATGCATAAAATAACATTTAAATGTAAAAGGGTAATTTTTTATAATTATTTGTTTTTTATTGATGATATGGACTTATTTAATTAAATAAATATAATTATTTGGATGAATTTTATGGCTTATCACATTATTTGTAACACTAATTAACCATTTGTACCTTAATCATAGTAATAAAAATATAATATGGTCAATTTTCCTATTGAATAAATAAAAGGGAACTATTTTCAAAATTTGGACCGCCTAATTTAAAATAACTAATCCATTTTTAAATATTCATTTTATGTACGTGGAATAAATTTTTTTTTGATAAAAATTAAATATAAATCAAAAAAGGGTTTTTTTGAGAAATTAATTATTATGTATAAACACATATCTATACCAAATTCAACTATATATATTTTTTTGAAATAAACATAATTCGATTATTCATAATAAGGAAGTAAATTTTACTCTAAAACTATTTAAAAAATAGTATAAAATTGTTAATTATTGAAAAATAGTATTGTTTTCTGTTAAAAACAATATATTCTGCATTCATTAGAAAACTTATATTTTCAAGAAAAATACATAAAAATTACCATGAGATTATTTTTATATATAGATAATTCAAAAATAATAATTTTTTTTTAAAAAAATATAAATATTTCATTAAATAATTCTAATATTTTCTAACATAAGTCAACCAAAAGTATTTTTGATGGAAAATTAATTTTAAAGAATATAAGAATTTACTAAAAATTGAGTAATTGTTAACACATTTTAATTGAGTAATCCAATTATATATATTTCAGAATATTTTTAACATAATTCATATCTAAATATTCATTTTCTACGTGATAAATATTTCATTAAATAATAACATTTCAATAGTTTAAAATTGTCTATTTAAATCAAGAATTGTGTTTAAAGAAAGCTATTAAGGAAATTAAATTTTCTAATAGATAACTATGTCATTAATAAACGGGTGTTACATTACACCCCCTAAAATTAATGTTTCCCTCAAAATTTAATAACTATGATAATAACATGGGAGGAAATCATTGTTTCCTCACATAATTAGGTATCTATGTAGCTTCCTCTAATTTATGTTTTTTCTAAAAAACATTATCTCAATTAGTAGCCTTGTTTTATTGCACTTTATATTTTCAATAAAAAATATCATGTAACTATTCCTCACTATAGAGATATTGTCCAGTGGTACAACCATTATTTTCAGTTCATGTGAAGGATTTTGTATGTACTTCCCCATGATAGATACATATAACACCTCACGAGATTGAGAGAGATTTGGTGAAAGATCCGAATAACAAAATACTATGTCAACACAATGAATAGAATCAAAATAACTAATATATGTAGTGATATTATTTCCCTTATTACAAATATCAAATCCTCCTTCCATGGAGATATTCATAGTAATTGATCTTCACTATCTTCAAACTCCAGATCTCACAGACAACTGTCAATGTAACATTTCCATCACCACTAAAATAACTCTATATATTACTGAATAGAACTTTTATTTTACATTATCTCCTCATATGACAGAGGCCCCAATAACAATATTTATCCAAAATCCATCCTATCATGTTGGAATTCTATACTTCCTCCCATATATGGTTTAATAAGGTGACATCTGATTGTTTGACTGAAAGATAATGTCAAGTAAAATTTCTTCAAATAGAATTTATTGATACAAACCGTCATTGAAATTTAGATAATAGGTTCTCAACATATCCTTATATGGATTAATGGTTCTCCCTGTATAACCATCTATCTGAGGTTAATAAGTACTACTGATACTCACCTATATATCTTGAGCATATTAAATGCCTCTCTAGAACATTGATTTAAAAATAGTATCCTAATCAGAAATAATAGAACATGGTAATATAAGATACCACAAAACATCATTAATGTATATCCCATAAGTATTATCAAGATAAAAATATTGTGTAATGAAAATTAAATTTACTCAATTCACAATGTATTTGACTACAACCCAAAGAGAATAATTTCCTTTATATGTTTTTGGAAGTCTGATGATCAAATATATGATAGTTTTTTCCAATTTCCTTTCAGGTATTGGTAATGGATGTAAAATCCCCTTACAATTATATATCATAGTATTAACATAATAATAGACCAAGAATCAATTTATATTGTTTGTAATATCTCTTTTTATGATGTCACCACTGAAATATTATTTCAAATCTATGTATTTTTTTAATTCATATATGAATATAGAATGAAGAACTATGAACATCATCAAACATTCCCCTATTTAATTTTAGTAATAAAGGGACATATAATTTTTTCATGAACCACATCATTCCATAAAAGTCATCCTTGAAATTTGGATTATTTTTTAGTATCTTTTTTTGTTCCACATCTTCCTTCTTATCCCCATTAATCCTCATAGGGATAGATGGTTTAACATTTAACTGAGAAAGAAAAGATTTATCTATTTTACGTTGGAATTACGTCCAATAATCTAAAAATTCGTATCTATATGATATATTTCAATACCTATAATGTACAAACATGCATTTTATTTCTGACTCAATGCATCAACAACCTTAGTAACATTCCATGTGTGGTAATTTATTGAGTAGTCACAATATTTATTAAATTATAACTATGTTCCCTAGTGGATATTCACTTCCTTCTATATTAACATATTCTAAGAAATATTATAAACTAAATATATTTCAAACATTTAAGCATAAAGATAATTCCTCTATATATTCAACCCAAAAATTATAACTACAGGAACCAAATCCTAATTAGTGTACTTTTCCATATGTATTTTCGATTTGAATATGATATAGTGAAAAACTATATCATTATGCACATGAAAAATTACATATCCATTCATTTTTTCATCCTTATAAATCACAACACAATATTCCCTATAGGGTAGTGTTGATCCCGGGTGCACTAAACAACCTTACAATCAATTCTTTGAAATTATCTTCACATTCATATATCTAAAATAACATAACCCACTTTTGAATAAACTTGGTGAGTGGATTTTATAGTCCTGAGAAATATCCCACAAAGCATTGGTAATAAATTATCGACCCATGTAAACTAAAAACTGCATGAATCAAGGTAGTTGTTAGAAATTTCTCACTAACAGTAGTCATTTAAGGATTAAACAATATACACACACTTGATATTATATGACCCATTAATGAAAATTTCTAATGAAAAAAATCAAAATTGGTAATTTTTTTATTAGTTTTTTTTATTAAGGGTATACATCAAAATTATAAAATGATCCCCATTATCAGGATTTCTATTTGAATATATAAGAATATAATATATAAAATATACCATAATTCGATCGGGGTAATATATGAATAAAAATTTCATAAAATCCATGAATATTTGGGTGGAATTATTCAGACCAAATTTAATTACTACATATGAAAAATGTCCATACTATGCATGAAAAAGTTTTCATGGATAAATCCTCCATCACTATTGTGAATTGTTGATTTATGAAATGACGTTAAATGTAATAAAATTAACTATATATACATATTTGATCAAAAAATTCATTAATATATGGTATATGATAGTTTTTCTCGAATGTGATCTTATGTAGTTCTTGATAATCAATGAGGAGTAGAATTGTTCCACCACTCCTCTTAAATGACATAATAGGAACATCACATGGTTATGAATTTGGATGAATTAATACCTTATCATGTTTATCTTAGAAATAATTCACTAATTTTTGGAACTCAATTGGGGTCATTCTATATAGAGTCTTTTGAAATATGCATATCACTAGGAATCATTCATATTGAAATTTAAACCTCATTTTTACGAGGAAGTCTTCAAAACTTTTCTCAAAATTCATCAAAAAACATAAATTCAATATGAATATATTTGATGTTTATCTTGTCCCCCACCATTTGAGATAAAAACCATGTTCGAAACATAATCAATGAATATATAATGGATTATATTAAAATTGGATTTTAATATTTATCATAACACTGAAATAAGATCATAGGTTGGATTTGAATATAAAACATTAATTGCATTCATCAATAATAAATATTATATTTATATAATCAACTTCAACCCATGACCTATATTATATAAAATTTTAGAAGAGGGAGAATAACATGATTTTTAGTATATAAATTACCACAAACTATAACTAGATAAGAATCAAAGAATCAAGTTGTGTTAATTGTACCATTTTGGGTTTACTCCACTAATTAAACATATAATTACAATTTTGGTACTGTGATACACTTAGAATTTATCAAATATAAAATATTAGGTAGATCAAAAATCAAACAAGACTTTAGATGTTCCAGAGTTGATGGAATGTGTACCTTTAAGAACATCCTTATCCTACCCCACATTTGCAATAATGATAGTGTGTCATTTACCTTTATCTTTTTGAATAAGTTACTAACTTTCATCATCATTATATACCATTATATTTTTTCACTAGTTGGATTAATTACCACACCCATTTCTTTTGAATCATTAGAGTGTGGGGCTTACCATTGTTACCTCTTTTCCAACATATAAATTATCCCTATATTCATAACTTTTTGACATTCACGAGACTTATGAGTAGTACTTCAACATCTAATGAACCACAATGTTACATTCAAGTGATTTCCTTATTCTATCTGACCAAATTTCAAAAAAATTTATGGATTTAATTTCTTTCGATGATGTTATTTGTTAATGATTACATAATAATATACCATTATATTCTTATCAAAACCATGGGAACGGTGGGAATGAAAAATTTCCATTTAAGTATTGAGTGTAAATAAAACTATTTATTCAAAGCATCCATAGACTATTCTATCTATCAACATTCAGAATCATGGTTTTATTCCAACAAAAAGTCAATCAATTTTTCTTTGATAGTTTATAATTAATGCAGAATAATACCTTCCATGTATATGATAATTTTCAAATTAGGTACATATGGATTAAAAAAGGTAATTTTTTACCTCGAGTAATTCATTCTTTATTTTTTACAAAAAATATGAGGGATCAACTTATATAAAAATATATTCTTAAACTCATACTATTCCATCTATTGAATTTCTTCTACTTTAATGTCATTCTATATATTATTTAATATTTAAAATTAAAATACATTAAAATTAAAAATTTATTTGAAATTTTTTTCCTTTCATAATGACTACATAATATAAAATATTTTATCAATGGTGCTTATAGAATCCCACATTTTTATTTCATATCTTTTAATTCCATTTTACAAACAGAGGATCTTTTAAGTCTAGTGTTTTGGAAAAAAGGTACATAATACATGAAAACATAAAACAATATTTTAATCCCCTTGAAAATATTCTTTGAAATTTTATCCTAAGTACAATTACATCATCTCATAACCTGGAGACAAACATCAAATGAAAGGGTGAGTAGAAGTCCCAGTAATAAAAACAAGTTAAATAGTTTATAGGTGAAGTTGAGTGATATCAATAACAATTGTAACACCCCGAGATTTTATGAAAAATATTCTTTTTCACTAATGTCTTGTGTTGTACGCTACACCAAAAGGAGCTTGCACAACACACATCCTTGACTTGCCTTGCATTACACGCAATCGCGACCTTCCTCGATAGCGTGTGTAATACGCAATACCGAGTTTCACTAAACAACGATATGCTATTAAAATATTATTAAAACTAGCCGGTATGAATAGTAATAACCACTTTTTAAAATTCTGTAAATCTTATTTTTCAAAATGAACTTCATTTTTGGATTCGGAGTATCGAATTTAGCCTAAGGTGAAATTTTGGTACATTTCGGATAACTTTCATATTCTGATGAATAGTGAAAATTACTAAATTATAATTAAAAAACAACTTTTTTAATCGAAATAATTAATAGTGATAAATTATTAATTGGAGTAGTTTTAAAGTATATTTAGACTATATTTTTACAATTTAATACAATGTTGGTCATTGGATGTAATTGCACATTTAAAACAGACATAAACATGTGTCAATCTTTTGATAGATATTGTTTCTTAAAAACACGCTATTTGTTTTAACAGCGGGATTTAATTATAAAATTAATTAATGCAACTTCTATGTTATGAATTTGGTAAAATAGACTTCATTTTTGAATTCGGAATATGAAATATAGCTTAGGATGAAATTTTGGCATTTTTCTGAAAACCTTCATTTTTTTGATGAATAGTGAAACTACTAAGTGGTAGTTAAAAAAATTAATTTCTTCATAAATCTTAATTTTACCGCTTCAGTGAATGGAATTTCAAAAATCTGAGAGACACGGTTGATGTCAGTAAGTAAAATGTGGTTCAATGAGATGAAAATAATTTTTGGTGAATAGTAACTTTTTACTTTTTTTTACCACGGTTAATAGTAAATAGGGTAACTAAGGGTAAATATGATATTACTATTACCCTAACACATGTCCTAATTCTATTGGATAAGTTTAATTCGACCAAAAACAACCTTATGAATATAATATGACCATTTAGGTCCACTTGGATTAGATTATGACATTTAATATTATATTATTTAATGAATAGTTAAAATAGTTAAAATCAATGTTTAATAACTAAAACATTTTCAATATGGGGTTATACATAAGATAAATTCGACTATAAATATTCATTAGAAAGATAAAAAGATTTCCTACATAATGATATTTTATTTATAATTTTTAGACTTTAAATAAATTAATTTATTTATGACACAACGATGATGCAGTAATTACCCTTTTAAGGAAATATTAACATAATTGATGTTATAAATACTCAAATGAATGTAATTTGAGACTTTTTATGAATTACACTAATTTTATAGGTTACTATGATATATTAGTGTTGATTTAATCAACTTGGTTCGAACATATAATTCTGTTATGACTTCCACAAAAATCATATATCAAATAGTGTCAAAATTGACACAAAATAGTTTTTAAATCAAATATTATATTATTAATTGTTATTTTATTCCTAAAAATCTAAGGTTCGGCCAAATGACTTAGATAAGGATATATATATTAATAATAAACAATTTGGGGTTTGTTTGGTATGTTATAGTAAGTGTATTAACCATATAGTGAAAGAAAACAAAAAGACACGGTAAAAGTTAAATTATTTAACTTAGAGTTAAATCTAATTGATAAGGTTAAAATAATAACCTAAAATTGTCTAAATCCTATTGGTTCATAGTATTTCGACCCATCCCCACTTTAGCTTCGAAATAAGACCCTTTGGAACCATTATAAACCGATTTTGACTTTAATATAAAATAATATTTTGAGATATTCCTAAGGTGCCCCTCTCCTCCCTTATAAAAGGACACCTCCTCCCCCTCCTCCTCACACCTATTTGAGCACTCAAGCTCGGCCAACCCCTGAAAAAATCTCTTCTCCACTTCCCTATAAACATCCTAGAGGTTCTGGTCTTCCTCAAAGACCAATTTTAGTTCCCTAAGAGGAGGTATCAAAGAGGCGCTTCAAAGAAGAGGTAATTACCGTTACCAATTCTTTCATCTTTATTTCTTCTTCCACTTCTTCTTCTTAGGGTGTTTCATTATGAAGTAATAACATCAGTATCACTCATATAATGATATGTTATTATAAGTATGAAATAACCCTATTTCACCATCTATCTATCCTACGGAAAAAGAAATCACCGCGCGTGCGTACGTACGGAATACCGTCTCCACGCCGTGGTGTAATCTATTTTCCACCACCACCTTACATGGATGGGTATAATGGTGTAAAGAATAACTATACATAGTTATTAAAACATCGTATTGATTCTGATATATTGTATAATCCACTCCAATTCAATTCAATATTTATGGAAATGATATCATCGCTCGTGGGTACGTACGGACTACCGTCTCCACGACGCGATGAGATTCATTCTCCATGTTAACCATTTAAGAATGATTATAAAGTATATATAAGAAATAATAATGAAATATATGACATTATAAAGCTACTGGATTTATGTATATATATATATGTATGTCATCTACTTACTTCCATTCAAGACAATAAGGAAAGGATAACATCGTTCATGCGTACGTACGGACTACCGTCTCCATGAACGGTGTTTTTCATTTCATTTATCTATCTATTATATATATATATATACTGAATATATATGATATATAAATCATATTTTGTATTCTGGAAGTAAGTAAATCATGATATAAGTAATAATAATGTCAATAACAACAAGTCAAAACACCTACGATAAATGAAACGATTTTACCCAAAACGCTTCTTTAACATGGAATTTACAAAAGAACGGGTAATATAATGTCATAAGGGAACCATATATGATATAATAACAATGAATATGATTCTGTAATAAGTCAATGACATTATTTAAACCATTATAAAGGAGCTTCGGACACGTACAAAGCAAATCGGACCTAAGGTAAGGGAAATATCACAATCTCATTTTTATCCGATATTGTTTATTCGTAAGTATTTTCTGGGGTGTATTTTATCATCCACATCCATGTTTCATCAATATGTAATATTATTTCCATCCACTTACAATTGTTTAAATCCATTTTTACCCTTCGGTGAATTTTTAGTAATATGTATGAAAGGAATCTTTTGTCGTTTTTCGTACGAGGTACTTTTTTGACTTTTCCGACAAAAGTACGAAGAATGTTTTTTTAACTTATAAGGCATGAATGGATTTTTAAAACATTATTTCCAAGAAACTTCCTTTACAAGTTTTCAAGTTTATTTTTAATCAACTTATTTTATTTTAAAGTCGTATGACATGTTTTGAAAGGAAAAATGTTTTTGAAGTAGAAAGGATATTTTCCTCAAGAATGAAGTTCAAGTATTTCATCAAAATTATTTTCCATCTAAGATAATAAAAGGGTTCTGTTTTTACCCCTATTATTACATGGATTTGATTATGTTGTGATGGAAACATTTTTATGAATTCCTTTATCTTATATGAATTGTTTAATGATGTCATGTTGTTTAAGAATCCCATTTTTATTACATGGGTTATGCGATGATGTATGATTTATGATTATGTGGCACACATAAGAAAGGATTCATTATAAGATGGGTGGGACCTATATCTCCCTCCAATGCATTGGGTAAAGATTTTATATCTCATGAGATAGACATGGCTGGAATGGTAGGTTATACCGGTTCAGTGAAACAGGACTGAAATGAGGGTTACTCGATTCAGAAAGGGACTTTGTCCACTAAGATAGTCTTGGCAATTAGTCTTGACTAACAAGAAATGATTATCTATGATTATGTGTGTATGCCACAAAGTTTCATGTTTTAAGTTATGATTATTGGGATTACTTTTTCACTGCCATGATTTATCCCATGATTATGAAATTATTCTCTCTTTTGAAGGTTATGATTTCCAAAATGTTATGTTCTTATGAATATGATGCGATTGATATTTATTTTGTTTACCCTTACTGAGCATTTGAGCTCACCCTTTTATGTTTTCTTTTCCCCAGGATATAAAGAAAGGTCTTAGGTAAAAAAAAGGAAGTTCTTTCTGGGAGATTTTGAAGATCTTTCACCACGATTAGAAGATTATAGTCTGAGTTTCCAAAGACACTAAACTATTACGGGCCTTGTGTGTGTGTTTTTTAAATGTACTAAGTATTCCGCAAAAGTAATGTAATGTAAATGTACGTAAAGCTTCGGGTCTCTACAGTTGGTATCAGAGGAAAGGTTTAGTCAACCTTTGGAAACTAGGATGCGAAAACGTTAGTGAGATCCCTAGAGATATTTCTAAGGTATGTCTAGGGATGTCTCTAAGGTTAAGTATACGTATAGGTTATAGTCCTATAATTGCTCTAACGATCTTAGAATTTAACCTAAGATGTTAGATATTGAGGGTACTACCCCTTTATTATGTTGTTTTCCCTAGCATGATTTTTTCCTCTCACACTATTCTTTTGGGGTTTTAGACGATGGCTGGAACCCGAAGGAACGTGTTGATCAATGCAATGGACAATGCAATGATTGTCCCCCTGAGCAACCAAACGATATGGGAGCTGGAATGCAAAATCTTGTAGCCATGCTCACACAACTTTCTCAAGCTATGAATCATGCAGGACTTCCAAACGAGCAAAGGAAGGAGCAACATTCTGTTGAATCCTTCATGAGGCAGCGTCCGCCTTCTTTGAGTGGGTCTACTGATCCATTAGTTGCTGAACAATGGATTAGTACTACTGAAAAGATATTTTCAGTTCTTCAATGTTCTGATCATGATAAAGTCATATTAGCAGTATATCGTTTGGATGGTGAAGCTGATCAATGAAGGAATCTTATCAAGAATACGAGGCAAAGAGATGAAATTGATTCCATGGAATGGGACGAGTTCAAGAACTTGTTTTTCAGTAAGTACTTCCCTCGTATTCTTCGAACGAAGATGGAAAAGGAGTTTCTTGAGCTGAAGCAGAAGGATGATGAATCTGTTGGTATATACAAAGCGAATTTTACAAGACTTGCAAGGTATGCATCTGGCATTATCATCCAACCTGAAAGTAAAGTTGATCGATTTTTCAGTGGCTTAAAATCAAGTCTTCGAAGGGCATTAGCTATAAGAGACTTCAGTAGCTATGAAGAAATTGTGCGTTGTGATATCAAGGTAGAAATGGAAGTTGGTGTTACATATCCATCTCATGGTTTTGACAAGAAACGAAAGATGGAGTTCAAGGAGAAATCTCAGAATAATGGTGAAAAGAAGATGAATGTTTCCTTATGCACAAAGTGTGGAAAGAAGCATGGTGGAGATTGTCTTAAAGGGACTAGAAAATGTTTTAAGTGTGGAAAAGAAGGTCATCGAGCAGCTGAGTGTCGAAGTAATGGAAAAAGGGATTCTAATGAAGTGAATAAAGCAAACACTGCAGAGAACGCACAACCAACACTTCAATGCTTCAAGTGCAAGGAGATGGGACATTATTCCAATAAATGCCCTAATCCAAGGGTTAGTGATGATCGACATGAGCAACCGCTTAAGGCAAAGGACAAAGGGAAGTCACATGCGATCACTATTGGAAATGTTGAATATGACAACGATGTGGTGGAATGATTAAGTTTTTATGTAATGGGATTCCAAAATAATGTTGTATCATGGAATATTGGAATATTTATGTATTGGTCTAATGTGGTATTCAAAGTGATTGAGATATTATGCGCATAATGAAGGGAAAATGAGAAAATGAAATGTTTAACAGTATTCATGAGCTCATGATTGATATAAGGACTAAGTGATATCATGGTTTGAGTATATAGAATTTTGAGGATTTTGGTATGTGGAAAGTGTTAACTTTTAACTGCATTCAAGTTTTCACTAAGGTTCAATGGGTATTCAAGAAAGTACAAGATTAAGGCCTTTGAATGTTTGGAATGTGTCCAACAAGATATATCTTATGATATATGGGGATCAATGATGGTATTAAATCTCTGGTAATCGTTTTCACTATGTTATGAGAATGGACTGCAGTATTATGGATAGGACTAAAGATTGGAATGGATTATGTTGGACATAAGTTAGTATTGTTTAAGGATAGAAGTTTTTTCGATATTATGGGATGTTATAGTAATATAGTTTTAGAAAAAGGACAACCTGCAGGACGGGCGACAACCCATCGCTTCGGACAAGGCTGTGGGAATCGAACCCACAACCGAAGTGCGACTGGCCTTTATCGCCTACCACTAGCCTACAAGAAGTCCCTGTTTAGTAGAAACTAGTTTTATTATATTAAGCAGTATGATATATGAAGTATAAGTCCATTTTAGGAACTATATATGATTAATCTCACTATAGATCGACTTATGTATATAATTTTTGCTAACCTTTTGTTTGAGACAGATGGAATGACCCGTCATTCTATCACTTGATCTGCTAACACTTCACGAATAACAAATTAAACTTCATTTATTTAAGATATGAAGTGGAAATTGTTCTAGGCACGAACAATAGTGAGATTGTACCAAAATAAAGAAAGTATTTATTCCAATTCAAATTTTCAACTTTAGGGAAATGATCTTGAAAACCAAAAATGTTGTCCTAGTGCTCTTATATCTGATTAATCAGATGGTACCTTAGATCATCACAAATTTATGGATTTGTGATTGCTAGCTTTTCCATAGCCATGTTCTCTACCACTCTCCATCAGAACATGATGGTTAGATTTCTCTTCCATATCCATATTTTCACCTATGTGGAAACCCAGTGATTAGTTTATTTGGGTAACCGTTACGTTTCATACTTTTGTTTTTAAAGATAAGTTTTGGTATTCCTTTTTACGATGTGGGTTTCTATCAAAGAAACTTTCAAATAGTAAACCATTTATAACTCCGAAGAATTTCGAGGGCGAAATTCATTTTAAGGGGGGTAGAATGTAACACCCCGAGATTTTATGAAAAATATTCTTTTTCACTAATGTCTTGTGTTGTACGCTACACCAAAAGGAGCTTGCACAACACGCATCCTTGACTTGCCTTGCATTACACGCAATCGCGACCTTCCTCGATAGTGTGTGTAATACGCAATACCGAGTTTCACTAAACAACGATATGCTATTAAAATATTATTAAAACTAGCCGGTATGAATAGTAATAACCACCTTTTAAAATTCTGTAAATCTTATTTTTCAAAATGAACTTCATTTTTGGATTTGGAGTATCGAATTTAGCCTAAGGTGAAATTTTGGTACATTTCGGATAACTTTCATATTCTGATGAATAGTGAAAATTACTAAATTATAATTAAAAAACAACTTTTTTAATCGAAATAATTAATAGTGATAAATTATTAATTGGAGTAGTTTTAAAGTATATTTATAATATATTTTAACAATTTAATACAATGTTGGTCATTGGATGTAATTGCACATTTAAACCAGACATAAACAAGTGTCAATCTTTTGATAGATATTGTTTCTTAAAAACACGCTATTTGTTTTAACAGCGGGATTTAATTATAAAATTAATTAATGCTACTTCTATGTTATTAATTTGGTAAAATAGACTTCATTTTTGAATTCGGAATATGAAATATAGCTTAGGATGAAATTTTGGCATTTTTCTGAAAACCTTCATTTTTTTGATGAATAGTGAAACTACTAAGTGGTAGTTAAAAAATTAATTTCTTCATAAATCTTAATTTTACCGCTTCTGTGAATGGAATTTCAAAAATCCGAGAGACACGGTTAATGTCAGTAAGTAAAATGTGGTTCAATGAGATGAAAATAATTTTTGGTGAATAGTAACTTTTTACTTTTTTTTACCACGGTTAATAGTAAATAGGGTAACTAAGGGTAAATATGATATTACTATTACCCTAACACATGTCCTAATTCTATTGGATAAGTGTAATTCGACCAAAAACAACCTTATGAATATAATATGACCATTTAGGTCCACTTGGATTAGATTATGACATTTAATATTATATTATTTAATGAATAGTTAAAATAGTTAAAATCAAAGTTTCATAACTAAAACATTTTCAATAAGGGGTTATACATAAGATAAATTCGACTATAAATATTCATTAGAAAGCTAAAAATATTTCCTACATAATGATATTTTATTTATAATTTTTAGACTTTAAATAAATTAATTTATTTATGACACAACGATGATGCAGTAATTACCCTTTTAAGGAAATATTAACATAATTGATGTTATAAATACTCAAATGAATGTAATTTGAGACTTTTTATGAATTAAACTAATTTTCTAGGTTACTATGATATATTAGAGTTGATTTAATCCACTTGGTTCGAACATATAATTCTGTTATGACTTTCACAAAAATCATATATCAAATAGTGTCAAAATTGACACAAAATAGTTTTTAAATCAAATATTATATTATTAATTGTTATTTTATTCCTAAAAATCTAAGGATCGGCCAAATGACTTAGATAAGGATATATATATTAATAATAAACAATTTGGGGTTCTTTTGGCATGTTATAGTAAGTGTATTAACCATATAGTGAAAGAAAACAAAAAGACACGGTAAAAGTTAAATTATTTAACTTAGAGTTAAATCTAATTGATAAGGTTAAAATAATAACCTAAACTTGTCTAAATCCTATTGGTTGATAGGATTTCGACCCATCCCCACTTTAGATTCGAAATAAGACCCTTTGGAACCATTATAAACATATTTTGACTTTAATATAAAACAATATTTTGAGATATTCCTAAGGTGCCCCTCTCCTCCCTTATAAAAGGACACCTCCTCCCCCTCCTCCTCACACCAATTTGAGCACTCAAGCTCGGAAAACCCCTGAAAATATCTCTTCTCCACTTCCCTAGAAACATCCTAGAGGTTCTGGTATTCCTCAAAGACCAATTTTAGTGCCCTAAGAGGAGGTCTCAAAGAGGCGCTTCAAAGAAGAGGTAATTACCATTACCAATTCTTTCATCTTTATTTCTTCTTCCACTTCTTCTTCTTAGGTTGTTTCATTATGAAGTAATAATATCAGTATCACTCATATACTGATATGTTATTATAAGTATGAAACAACCCTATTTCACCATCTATCTATCCTACGTAAAAAGAAATCACCGCGCGTGCGTACGTACGGAATACCGTCTCCACGCCGTGGTGTAATCTATTTTCCACCACCACCTTACATGGATGGGTATAATGGTGTAAAGAATAACTATACATAGTTATTAAAACATCATATTGATTCTGATATATTGTCTAATCCACTCCAATTCAATTCAATATTTATGGAAATGATATCATCGCTCGTGCGTACGTACGGACTACCGTCTCCACGACGCGATGAGATTCATTCTCCATGTTAACCATTTAAGAATGATTATAAAGTATATATAAGAAATAATAATGAAATATATGACATTATAAATCTACTGGATTTATGTATATATATATATGTATGTCATCGACTTACTTCCATTCAACACAATAAGGAAAGGAAAACAGCGTTCATGCGTACGTACGGACTACCGTCTCCATGAATGGTGTTTTTCATTTCATTTATCTATCTATTATATATATATATATACTGAATATATATGATATATAAATCATATTTTGTATTCTGGAAGTAAGTAAATCATGATATAAGTAATAATAATGTCAAGAACAACAAGTCAAAACACCTACGATAAATGAAACGATTTTACCCAAAACGCTTCTTTAACATGGAATTTACAAAAGAACGGGTAATATAATGTCATAAGTGAACAATATATGATATAATAACAATGAATATGATTCTGTAATAAGTCAATGACATTATTTAAACCATTATACAGGAGCTTCGGACACGTACAAAGCAAATCGGACCTAAGGTAAGGGAAATATCACAATCTCATTTTTATCCGAGATTGTTTATTCGTAAGTATTTTCTGGGGTGTATTTTATCATCCACATCCACGTTTCATCAATATGTAATATTATTTCCATCCACCTACAATTGTTTAAATCCATTTTTACCCTTCGGTGAGTTTTTAGTAATATGTATGAAAGGAATATTTTGTCGTTTTTCGTACGAGGTACTTTTTTGACTTTTCCGACAAAAGTACGAAGAATGTTTTTTTTAACTTATACGGCATGAATGGATTTTTAAAACATTATTTCCAAGAAACTTCCTTTACAAGTTTTAAAGTTTATTTTTAATCAACTTATTTTATTTTAAAGTCGTATGACATGTTATGAAAGGAAAAATGTTTTTGAAGTAGAAAGGATATTTTCCTCAAGAATGAAGTTCAAGTATTTTATCAAAATTGTTTTCCATCTAAGATAATAAAAGGGTTCTGTTTTTACCCCTATTATTACATGGATTTGATTATGTTGTGATGGAAACATTTTTATGAATTCCTTTATCTTATATGAATTGTTTTATGATGTCATGTTGTTTAAGAATCCCATTTTTATTACATGGGTTATGCGATGATGTATGATTTATGATTATGTGGCACACATAAGAAAGGATTCATTATAAGATGGGTGGGACCTATATCTCCCTCCAATTCATTGGGTAAAGATTTTATATCTCATGAGATAGACATGGCTGGAATGGTAGGTTATACCAGTTCAGTGAAACAGGACTGAAACGAGGGTTACTCGATTCAGAAAGGGACTTTGTCCACTAAGATAGTCTTGGCAATTAGTCTTGACTAACAAGAAATGATTATCTATGATTATGTGTGTATGCCACAAAGTTTCATGTTTTATGTTATGATTATTGGGATTACTTTTTCACTGCCATTTTTTATCCCATGATTATGAAATTATGCTCTCTTTTGCAGGTTATGATTTCCAAAATGTTATGTTCTTATGAATATGATGTGATTGATATTTATTTTGTTTACCCTTACTGAGCATTTGAGCTCACCCTTTTATGTTTTCTTTTCCCCAGGATATAAAGAAAGGTCTTAGGTAAAAAAAAGGAAGATCTTTATGGGAGATTTTGAAGATCTTTCACCACGATTAGAAGATTATAGTTCGAGTTTCCAAAGACACTAAACTATTACGGTCCTTGTGTGTGTGTTTTTTAAATGTACTATGTATTCTGAAAAAGTAATGTAATGTCAATGTACGTCAAGATACGAGTCTCTACAAAAATACTGAGAATATCATAAAGGAATAATAAATATAAATATAATAATAATAATAACATGAAACATGACATGAAAATGTGGTTACAAAATTTAATTTATACATTCATAAGAATCTCACCAATGTCCGTCCCCATGGTGTCATAAAAATTATAAGGTTACTAACCAAGGTATCATAAAACATTTCTTCACTGTAGAGTAATTTCTTTAACTAATGGATTGGAGGCCTATCAGGGAGAATAATTAATATATATTTATTTTTATGTGATATAAATTGATCATGGTTAAAATTTTCATAAATAACACAATTGGAAAAAATGAAATGGGTTTGATATTAAAATTGTGACATTTTAAAAGTACTTAAAACAATAATTATGTCATTTATTACACATTGATAGGGAATTGGGGTTTTATATATGTCAATTAAAAATTAATATATTTTATATATTTTTATTTTTTTATACCCATATATATTAAATAGGTTTTGGTATTCCCATAAAATAAATAAGATAATTTCCTGATAAAAAGAGAGAGATTTTGAGACGAAAATTATGCAGCATAATGACTATACAACATGGTTTTGGAAAACATTAATAATGGTACAGAAAATAGTCTCGTATCCATAAAGGACTCATAATATAGATTATGGAATAAATAAAATGTAAATAATATCATGTTATGTAAAATTTAAAGATATACCACATTGAGGAAAACATTAATGGAAAAAAGAAATATTGAGAATTTCCGTATAGAACATCGGTTTCCAGATGCCATCACTTTAAAATTCATAAAATAATTTGATGAGATAAGAAAGGTTATCTCATCATCTGGACATAAAATGGATATAATTATAGATATAGATGAACATACCCCATCATATTAAAATGAAAACCAGAAGACATAAGCTAAAAGAAATCATGACCTAAAGAGGAGGGTGAAAGGATCCATTTCCTTGAAGAGTAACTTTAGAAAATCAATGTTTGGGACCATGGGGGATTGAGAGATCCTTGAGAGGACTTCTTGGGAGATAAAATACCAGATCATGGTCAAGGATGAATATAAAATTAGGAGAATTGAGGGAAGGGTTGATATTTATTGTAAAAGTGGTGGAATATTTTTTTAATTTCCAAGGGACACCTCATTAGTGGTATATGCCAAACTATGGGATTTACAATGGTATTTTCCAATGTAATTGACCACCTGGAAAACCTCATAACATATTTTATTCCTCAAGAGTCTGCTAGAATTATTACATCATGAATACATCATTAATGATGTCATTGAACACACCAAAACTCAAAACTGTATTTTTTACTATTCAACGAAAAACAAATCATTTTATAAAAAGATCATAAATTCACTATAACATAATATAGAAATTATGAATTCAAAAATTAAATCCATTTTAAGAAAATATATTTATAAATTTAAGATATTTAATTTTTTTATTAAAATCACTATTTACCCAAAAAATACTAATACTTAACTAATAATTTATTAAACATTTATTTACATATGGTATTATAACATATTACCATTAAAGATGTACAAATTATATTTATACATACTTAATTGAGGTCACTATACCATTGGTTAAATTACTATTCATAAGGGTAATATTACAATTCTTAATTTACTATTCATCAAAAAACAAGTTGATCTTTTCAGAATATAAATTTCTTACTGATCACAACTGTATATGTGCATTTTTTAAAAATTATTTCACATTATTAATAATTTAAAGTATAAAAAAATATATTAAAATACATTTTTTTAATAACTTTAACAATAATAATCCTATAAAAAATCATCTAATATTTATTTTTACAATTAAAATTCCAAAATAAAAATAAAAATATTATTTATACAAAAGGATTATACAATGTAACTGAGGACTTATTACATATCCCCTTATAACACCTTCATAGGACCTATGAGTAAGGTGTGCAATGGGGATTGAACCTTGGGCATATCAGACAACATTTCCCGAGTGGTGATTTCTATCAGCTTGAACTTATCCCAAAGGTGATTACAGTCCGGATTAACATATTGAAGTTAAGATTTTACATGGTCCGGAATAAATCCCAATCGTGCTACCTCCTTCACAATCTCTGATAGATGGTATTAGTATAGCCCGAGTCTACTGGATTAGGCCATCAACTCTTCTTTTTATGTTAATTAACCAAGATCATTTGTATTTATAAACAATAATAATAATGTTAAGTGTATAGTTTCCAACAGTCATGTTGACCAATGGTCATATAAGATCCAAAATCCAATGGACTTATTTTAATTATACAGACTTCATAAAAAAATATCTTTGTTTTTTAAGAATTATATAAAAAAAATATGAAAACAATATTACTCAAAGGTTCAGGTCATTACATTGTTCCTCCCATAAGAAATTTCATCACTAAAATTACTTCTCATACCATTAGAAGAGAAAAGGTCTGGGTACTACTACCTCATAGATAATAATGATTCCCATGTTGCTCCTTCACATTTTTGGTTCCTCCATAACTATTTAGCAAGGTGGGTAGTCATGTTCCATATAACCTTGTCCTGAGGATCCAGGATCTCCACCAGATGCTCCTCATAAGAGAGATCATCTTCCAGTTATGCTTACTATAGATTTTTTACATGTGAAGGTTCAGGTATGTACTTATTCTAGAGGGATACATGGAAAACATAATGAAAAATGAGCATGATTTGGAGGAAGTTCAAGATGTTAAGCCACTGATCCTACACGATCATGGATTTCGTAAGAGCCAATGTACCTATGCCTGAGCTTCCATTTCTTCCAAAACCTCACGACTCCATTCCAAGGTGAAATTCAAAGAATGTTTTGTTTCACCAACATAAACTCCAAGTCCCATCAAAGATTGTTAGGAAATATCTTTTGCCGACTCTGAGGAGCTTTAATGTGTTGCTGGATGGAATGAACATTTTCTATCAGCTCTTTCTAATGATCTTGCCCAAGATTCTTTTTCTCACTATATTTATCCCATCTAGTAGGAGTTATACATCTCTTCCCATTTATATTTTCATCGGGTGCCATATTAGTGCTTGAATGGAAACTATTATTGTAATATAAATCAACTAAAGGGTGGTGCTGGTCCCATCCACCATTAAATTAAATCGAGCATGTTCTCAACATGTACTCAAATTTTTGAATAGTCCTCACAGATTAGACATCATTTTGGGGTGATATTTCATACTGAAATTCAATTTGGTACAAAAATAATGTGGAAGACTTATATAAAATTTTTATGTGAACCTTGGATCATGACCAGAAACGATAGAATGTGGAACTCCATGTTGTCGTAACACATCCTTCACATAAATCATGAGAATTTGATCAAGAGAGAAATATTCCCGAGTATGGATAAAATCGGTTGTTTTGGTGAGAGGGTTCACTATAAAACATTTCACATTGTTTCATTTGGAAGTTCTTGGGAGACTAGTGGAAAAGACGATAGTGATATTGTCCCACTTCAATGCGGGTATGGGTAGTGGTTGTAATACCCCTTTAGGTTGTTTTCACTCTGCCTTCACTTGATGACTTACCAGGAACCTTATATAGTAGTAAAAAATTTCCATTTTCATATTATCCCACCAATATTTATCATTAAGGTCCCTATACATTTTTTACATCTAATACCTATAGATGATGTAGGTCTATGAGCTTCATCAATCAGTTTTGTCTTTATTTCAGAAATAGATGGAACACATAATCTCATACAAAACATCAGTACAACTTCTTAATCAATATTGAACTCAAGAACATCCCAACCTTCACATCCTCACACTTATTTTGTAACAAATGATATTATTTATGAGATTTTATGATCTTCTATAGTAATGAAGTTTGAGAAACCATTTGGGATAAGGTTGATGATGACCATTCCCTTAGAATTCCCATGTCTAATTTCAATATATCTTTGATTACGAGATCGCTTTTAATCATCATCATGGAGAGAACAACAAAGTCTTTCCTACTCAATGCATAATCAACATTGTTTTCTCTTTTAAGATGACAATGAATAGAATAATCATAGTTATTGAGAAGTTGAATCCATCTTTTCTATCTCATGTTCAATTCCTTTTGTGTGAAAATATACTTCAATCATTGATGGTATGTGTATATATGACATTTCTACCCAGAAAGATAGTGCCACTATATATTCATAACAAAAATGACCGTAGCCAGCACCAGATCATGTGTAGGATAACTGTAAACATGAGCCTTAAAATGTTGAGATGTATAATCAATCACATTGTCAATTTTTATGAGGGCGCACCCAAAACCTTTCAGAGATGAATCACCAAAAATAAAAAATCCTTCCTTTCTTGAGGGAATAATTAACATGACTGCTGTAACCAATCTCTTCTTCAGATCTTAGTAACATTCCTCAAACTCCTTATTTAGATGAACATGTCCCATTTTCACGTGAACATGGTAAATAAATTAGAAAATTAGGAAATGTTTTTGACAAAACTCCTATAATATATTGATAATACATTAAATCTTCGAATATTTGTTAATGTTTTAGGCTGTGCCCACTCCTTGACAACATTTGTATTTGTAGGGTCAACTTTGATTCCATTATTGGTTACAATGTTCCTCAAGAAAGAAAATTGTTGTCACCAAAATGCACATTTTCTTAACTTTCAAAAAATACTCTCCTTCTACCGAGTTTGATAAATAACCCTTCGATGATCCTCATGCTTATCAGGGATTTTGGAATATATTATAATATCTTCAATAAAAACTACCACATAGATATCAATGTTGTCCTTAAAACTCTATTAATCAAATCCATATATATAATAGGTGCATTAGTTAGTCTGAAGGGAATTACAACAAACTACTAATGCCCATATCATGATTGAAGGTAGGTTTGGGAAAATCTTATTTCTTCACAATCAATTGATGATAACCAGATCAAAGATCACTCTTAGAGAAGAATTAATCCCCATAAAGATGGTCCAATAATACATTAATTATATGAAGTGGGTAATTATTTTTTACAATGATCCTATTCAGTTATTCATAATCAACACTTCGTCGCATTCATCTATCCTTCTTCTTCACAAATAAAATATGTTCTCCCCAAGGAGACACACTCGGTCCGATAAAACCCTTCTCCAAAAGAACATATAGTTGTTTCTTTAATTACTCCCACTCTATATATTCAATCCTGGATGGGTTATTTTATATTGGATGATATCTTGGTATGAGTTCCATAGAGAACCATACCTCTATTTTAGCGGGAGGTAACAATAACTGCTCTGGAAATACATCAATGTATTCCTAGATGATGGGGAAATTTTCAACCCTTACCCTCTCATTTCATTCTTCTTCTTCACCAATCAACTCTATATAGTAGGATATACGAGGTGGTTCTAGAAAAAGATAAGGTCGATAATTATCTCCTTGGAATATACCTATAGGTTTCACATTGAAAACTATAGATATTTCATTGCTACTACTTTTTATAACAGAATTAAACTTTGAGAGCTAGTCAACCCTAGTATAATTTCAAATTCTAACAGTAGAATGACTATATGATTTTTGATAATACTGTGATCACTGATGTAAATAATAGAGTTTCTAAACATTGATGATTCCAGGATAATTCATCAGTATGTCTTGACTAAAAACCCTACTTTTAGAAATTCAGGGGTTGATTCTAAATTACTTATAATACCGGAGTAAAAAAGAGGATTTCATAGAACCAGAATAAAAAAATGTTCAGGATAACATTATGAGAACAAAATGAGTACCTTCCACAACATAATTTGGTGCATCAACATTAGCCAAAGTGATAGAAAATGGATCACCTTTCTCCCATGGCCTTTTCTTGGGATGATTGTGATTCCCCACCACTACCCTCAGATTTGGACACTAATTAGAAATGTTCCCAATCTATCGACAATTCATGCATTGGACACCAGGTTGGGCCTACACCATATTACCCTTGTCACTAGTGTTTGGATGTTGAGGCTTCACCTCCCTACGATAATTACGTGTGATATTGACATCTCTTCCACACTTGTATCACTTCTGGCTCATGATATGGTAGTTCTCCGATTTATTATTCCAATATTTATCACATGTGGGACGTTGAACTTGCTTCCCCCCTCTTCCCTGATCAAATATCCTCCCCAAGATTGGATCCATAGAACTCTTCTTGTAATTGGATTTATGAGGCCACTACATCTCACCAAACACTTGTTTGACTATCATAGCCCTCCACACGATCTCTTCACATATATTGTAGTCTCAGATGGCTAGATTCTTTTTCAGATGAGGTCTTAGTCCACCAAAGAATATGTCAACCTTCCCATGAGGATCTGTGAAGAATATTGATGTGTAATGAGAAAGTCAAGTGAATTTAATCTCATAGATTACAACAGATTCATTATCTTTCTCTCTTTATCCCTATAAACTCGTCCATTTTTTTTGTTATAGAATGTGGGAAATACTTATTGAAGATGATACCTTTGAACTCTTCCCATTACATAGCTTAAACATCCACTCTTGGCCTCATGTTTCTAATCATTTTCCCCCATTGATCTGCTTCTCCCTCTTAGTGGTAAAATGCATGGGATAACATCTCTTTCTCTGAACAGCTGATCACAGAAAAGATATTTTCAATCGATCCAATCCATAGTTCAACACTCAATGGGGTCGGTAGATAAATTGAACGTTAGTGGTCATTGATAAATAAAGAACCCAAAAAAAAAGTTATTCCCTTCATGGTGAAATTATTCCCCCATATTAATTCTTTTTATTTCCCATAACTTGATTTAGTTGGTTAATCATTCTCATTATGGTTTCCTTTTTGGCTTCCATTAGAGGGCCATAACCACATGGACTATTGAAATCACCATTTTCACGGTTCCTCCTAGTGGCCTCCATTTTATAAACGAATAAAACCTTAATAAAACACTTATTTAATTTATGAATATTTTATATATAAAGGATTTTTATGTCTTAAAACATTGTTCTTAAATATATTATTTTTTAACAATAGTTACATTTTTTTCTAAAAATCCTTCATAATGATTCCTAAATAGATTTTGATTAACCAAACATATCCCTTAGTAGTGTCAAACTAGGAGTGTATCAAGGCTGGTTCTCGTGCACTAATTTCCATTCGAGTCTATCTCTGAGTGGTGTTTTCAGGTTGTACCCTGAGTTACATCGATTCAAGTTCCACATCCACTTGTTTGAATCTAGACAAGGATTTATTTTTTCACAAAGAACTTACCTAATATTACAACAAAATAAAAAGATGTTTCCTATATTTAAACCGTTATATAGGGTTCTTCCTAATGTTTTCATATCCTAATTTACACAACTAACTAAACCATCATTTGATACCATCTATGGAATCCTGTCTTTTTTTATAGAACTATTCATTTAATTTTTCAAATAGAGGATCTTTAATTTCTATTATCTTGGAAAAAGGTACATAATACCTGAAAAAGTATAATATTACTTTAAATCCTCTTGAATATATTCTTTAAAAGTTAATCCTATGTATAATTACAACATCTCATAACCTGGAGACATACATCAATGAAAAGGGTGAGCAGAAGGCCTAGTAAGGAAAACAAGTGAAACTGTTTACATGTGAACTTGAGCGATGTCAATAAGACAATATGAAATGTCATAATGGTATGATAAAGAGGACTATAATAATAATAATAACATGAAACATAACATGAAAATTTTTCTTCAAAATTTAATTTAGATTCTTAAGAATATCACCAAGGTCCATCCCTAATGTGTCATTAAAATTACAAAGGTTAATCACCAAGGTATCAAAAAAAAATTAATCCCTAAAGATTAAATTCTTCACCCAATACAGTGGATATATATTAAAGAACACCCTTTATATGTTTTTCTTTTCATGTGATCCACATATATCATAATAAAAAATTTAATAAATAACCCAAAGAGAATAAAATAAATGGCTTCCATATCAAAATCATGACATTTAAAAGGATATTTAAAAAGACCATTATGTATTTTATAACCCATGGAAAGGGAATGAGGGTTTTATGTATGTCAATTAAATAATGAAATATATTATTTTTATTTCTTGATGAGAACCCCTAGAAATGAAATAGGTTTGGGAATTCAAATAAAATATATATGATAAATTATTGATAAAAAAGAGAGATATTTTGAGATGAAAATTCTGAAGCACAACGTCTATAAAATATATTTTTTGATAATATTAAAAACAAAGGGGAAAAGGGTCTACCATAAAAAAATGACTCATAATAAAGTATAGGGAAATAATAAAATGGAAATAAAAACATTGTACAGAAGCATGAAAGACATACCACATAGAAGAGAACTAAAATGGAAAAAGGGGAAGTTGAGAATTTCCTTACAAAAACTCTGCAACCTAACAACAACGCTTTAAAATACAGAAAATAAGTTGATAAGAGAGGAAAGGGTATCTAATAATTTTGAAATAAAATGGATATAAATAATGATATAAAATAACATACCACATAATAATAAAATGGAAACTAGAAGACATTATATAAAGGAAATCCTGACTAAAATAGGAGGGTGAAAGGTTCCCTTACCCTGAAGAGTTACAAAAAACATGGTTGAGACCACGGGGGCTTGAGGGAACCTTGGGAGGATTACATGGGAGGTAAAAAGGCCAGAGTTTTGATGAGGAGGAATTTGGAATGAAAATAACGAAGGAAAGGATTTTTATTTATAGCAAATGTGAGTTAATAGTTTTTTAATTTTAATGGGATGCCTCATTAGTGGTATCATAAAAACCATGTTCTTGAACATGGTATTTTCTCGTGGTATTGGACTCTTAGGACACCTCATAACATATTTTATTATATAAAATTCTACCATAGTTATTACATCATGATTACGTCATTAATGTTGTTATTAAACACACCAATACTCAAAACAATTTTTTTAATATTCACCGAAAAAAATCATTTTATAAAAATATAATAAATTCACTTGTCCTAATATCGTTGTTATGAATTAAAAAATGAAATCCATTTTAAATAAATAAATTCTATATATGATATATACAATGTTTATGTAAAATCACTATTTACTAAAAAAATACAAATACTTAACTAATAATTTCTAAAACAATTATTTACTTATGATATTATGTCATACTACCATTCATGATGAATAAATTATATTTTTACTTACATAAGTGAGGTTACTATTCCATTGGTCATATTACTATTCATAAGGGTAATATTACTATTAATAATATACTATTCGTCAAAAAAAAAGTTGATCTTATCAGGCTCAAAATTTCTTACATATCACAAGAGTATATACAATTTTATTGAATATAATATCACATTATTAATTATTTAAAATGTAAAAAAATATTTTAAAATAATTTTTTTCTAAATCATTAATAACATGAAACTTAAACAAAATCATCTTATATTTATTTTGACTTTTAGAATAACAAAATAATCATAATTTTTTTTTACAGAAAATGATGATTGAATGTAACTATGGACTCATTATATATCCCCTTTATAACACATGTAGAGGAACTAAGAGTATGGTGTGAAATGGAGGTAGAATCTTGGATAATCTGGGAAAACATTTATAGAATAAAGATTTCTATTATCTTGAACTTCTCCCCATGTTGATTACTTTAAATCCTAACATGTTGAATCTTGGCTCATGATTGGTCTACAGTAAAGCGTAGTGATGCAACCTACTTCCCAAGCTTCAAATGATGCCATTTATATGGCCCAGGTCTATTAGATGAGGCCATTGACTCATATTTCTGTATTAATTATCAATGTTAATTTGTATTTATAAATAATAGTCATATTGTTATGATTATATTTTCCAATTGTCTTATTGGACAATGTTCACATAACAGTCAACACCTAATGGTCTAATTTTAATTATACTCACATCGTAAAAAAAATAGTATTTTTGTGTATGATTTATATAAAACACATTTTCAAAATACAAAACAACATTCAAATGTTTGGGTCCTTATAGAGCTTATCCATCACTCAAACAATAGTTTTTATGAAGAAAAATAATAATAATTTGGATGTTGCCTCATGAAGGAATCAAAAGTACAATGTTCACTATATTGATCATTTTTCTGCAAAACATGATTCATTCATAGAGAATATTATGTTTGAATAATATCGAGATTCTATATTCCGCTTCAAATATAATTTATTTTCTCAAGTGGACTATCATTTAGTTGATTATAACATTCATTGTTAACAAAATTTCTTATGGTTCTATCCACTGAGGGAAAAAAATCAACACATAAAAATCAATTAATAATAATTAGTGTGAACACTCATATAAAAATGAATTATGAATCAAAGGATGTCTAAATTAGTACACCTTATTAACTATATTTGAAACCATATGTTTATCCAAAGTTATCAATGGTCCTCAATAAAAAATTTGTATGTATATCCTACACTTATACAAGGACTTATAATTTTCACCAAAGTTATCTAATCTAAATCTACAATGATTAATTAACTCTTACACTGATATTATTTATAATGACCCAATGTGTCTATAAAAAACTTCAATTATTTTAATATGAATATTCAATTCATAAAATTACAATCGACAAAAACCTGTAAATTTATAGTGTCTATGGAGAATAGATACCCAAAAAAATTTATTTAAATATAGTCTTCATCATCTTTTATAGTTTTATTCTCACATTTTATCAGTCTAGACAAACACTCTATAAAATCATTATTTAATACCATGAGAAATGAAATATAAGATAGAGGGATATTTGATTCTTAATAATTCTAATCATGGTTCATATAAATAAATGATCATACGAATTCCTAAGATATGAACAAGGGTACACGATTTTGATAGTAATAAAAATATTTCATACCCAATCTGTCACATATCATAAACATGATTCATGTAATAAAACAATATCATTTCAAATAACGTGAATCATAATAGAGAGAGAACATCACGAATCAATCATGAACTATAAGTTTATATCATATTCATCTCATAAATGTTTTTCATTCTAATAGGTATAAGAACCCTTTCATGCGTGAAGGTTAAATAATGAGACCATAAAATCAATGTTTTTAGGCATCAATATGTGTTTCTCATATCATAATGGATCTGGAATCAGCACCTATTTCCTATTGTGGATCTGGAATCCCTACCTATTTACCATTGAGGATCAATCAAATAAACTTGTTTACCTTAATTATATAATGAGACATAAATCATTACCCATTTCATTGGGGGGATAAATAATTCTACTATCAAACATCATATAATTAAAACAGTACATATTTCCCCCAAAATATCAAAAAAATTCATAATATCATCATTACATAACCCGTGGAATTATAGAATGATTTATAAACATTTAATTATTTCATCATAAAATAATTGATGGCATATAAATGGGTTTCCTAATCATAACCATATAGAATAATAAAAAGGATGGAATCATTGGATCTTAATACTAGAAAATTATAATTAACATATCAATGGTCAATGTTCCTCTAAAATATAATTATAATATTTTTTATATAAAACAGACATTAAATTTTGAAAACACTTTTTTAAAATCCAAATA
Organism: Viscum album; assembly: GCA_963277665.1. NCBI lineage: Eukaryota > Viridiplantae > Streptophyta > Magnoliopsida > Santalales > Viscaceae > Viscum > Viscum album. Next base: position 1,846,108,335 of record OY728120.1, read on the forward strand.
TTTATAAAATACTAAGGAAACATTTAATTTGAAATGATAAAAAAAAATTATAAGGGAAACATTAAAACATTTATCCATCATGATGTTAGGAGATTATTATTTTTTACTATATGATAGATGGAATATAATTTTAACATTTTCAATGAGACGTCCAATGTACCTCGCTTAAAAAATGAATGAATGATTAATTTGAATTTTTTTTATATAAAGTGAAACATATGTTAAAATTAATGATAAAAATCATTGTAGGGTAATAAAAATAATTAATGAAAATATTTTAAATATAAAAATCTCATTAATGAAATTCTTTCAATTTTGAATAGTAAAACATAGTCTATTTTCCATAAAAACATCTTTCAGTCTCTTCAATACTTAAAATAATGTAAGTGATTTGAAAAAATGTATTCCAAATATGTAACTATGGCATAAGAAAAATGGATAGTATTTATAAGATAAAAATATTAAAATTTTTCCAATTTCAATTCATGAAAAATTAATATAGATTAAAATTAGATTGAAATTTAAATCCCTTACATCATATCTGGCCATTGATTGTACAATTTTGAACCTCCTTATGGTTGTGAAAGAAAAATTTACTTACAAATAAATACATGAAGGGATGGTATTTATAAAATATTGAAGCACAAGGATTTTTTTACAGAATCTTAGATGATACTTGTACAGTACCTGGATGAGCTATATGGGTGAAACATCATGAATATGAATGGAGAAGAGATTCCCCTTCATAAATGAGGGGAGGGGAACTCTTGGAATTAAATAAAAAATTAAATTACTATAATTTTATATTCATTGATAAATGGATCCAAATAGATATAGATATAAAATAATATAATTATAACTCTAAATCCTCTAATCTAGTAAACTTTTACCTATTTTGTTGTGTTTTTAAACTTTTCTCTTACATTTATCCCCCATTAACCCTTTTGAAATGTACCAAAATAATATAATATTATTACCTTTTGGGGATAATGTTGTTATCATAAAATAAATAGGGACTCATAAATGGATATTGATTGATACTTTAAACTCAGTTATCAGATAATATGTTATTAGGATATTTTATTAATTTAAAAAAATATTATTTATTATAAAATATTACTAATGTGATTTTTTACAAGTATTTTAATTTTACCTTGAAAGAGATACATAAAGCATAATAATATGAATAGGTTTCTTTAAAATAAACCAAATATTTTATATTTATCTATATTATTTTTTGGTGAATGTAACTCACCAGAAAAATTAATTTTTGTGATTTTAAAATCACGGACTAGATTTTCATACATCATGCACAATATAAATGTTGGCCTACCATAGTAATTTAAAGTAATTATAACATTATAAAAAAATAAATTAACATGACAAAAAAATTCATATATAATTAAAATAACCATTTATAGATGAATATTAGTTGTTTTTATCCGAGTCATGATATATTATCTGTATTAAAATCAAGGAATTCTCATTTTTTTTCCTATATATTTTACTTCAATATTAAAATTGTCATAATAATTGTTAAATTGATAAAAAGGTTATATATTGAAAGTATAGATTATAATATAATTAAAAAACTCTTACAATGGAAAAAAGTAATGATTTTGGATGATTTTAAGCCATTTAAAATTAGTTTTAACTATAATTAACCCTTTCTTCAATTGCCATGTTAACTTTTTTACCATGGTAAATTTTTTTTGAAAAAAATTATAATATTATATAAAAAAAATTGACCTACATATTCCAGATTTGGATTCCATTTTTGAAAACTAAATTTCCTTAATATTTAAAAATTTTATAAGATAGTAATGGAAATGATAATGAAGACAACTTTTCTGAAAAAATACTTTTTATTTAAAAAAATATTTTCTACCAAATTCAACCATAAATATTATACAACTAAAATTATCTATATTATTCATAATATAAGAGAAATATATTCTGGGTGAATCATTTAAAAGAACATTTATATTTCAAAAATATTTAATAAAAAATATACTTTGCAATTAAAATCAGTATTATTCACTATTTGTTAAAAAAATAAATCTTACAAGGAAAATCCCCATAATTATCCCTAAGATTGTTTTTATTTTCTTATTTAAAAAATAATATTAATTTTCTCATTCAATTTTTTTTTCAAATGTAATTAATAAGAATATTCTCTCACAAAATCCAATAAAAACCAATTTTTGCTGATAATGTATTTATGAAGAATAAAATGAAATTATATAAAAATAAGTTCTTATTAATAAAGTTTATTTGATTATGAAATATATAATTATTTCATAATATGACTAAACCAATTAAAACCATAAAATTCAATGCCTATACAATTACTAATACCTTAATTAATAATATTTTAATATTATTATGTAGTTTGATTTGGCTTGGTATTGCGTGTAATGTATGATATGAAAGAAATAAATTTTTTTATATAGAACTACATAATAAAATATCAAGGTATTACAACACTAATCATTTAATCATTATTATGTTCCATGTGAAATGTATCTCAAAATTACCTCAACATTTCCAAAATCATGGGTTTTATCATTATATAGTTAGTTAATCCATCCATGTCACCTAGATAACATAACTCTTCATTCCATCTAGACCTAAAAATCAATGGAAAAATGAAAATTAAATCACAACTAACAATTTTAAATCATGTGCCATGATAAGAGGTGGTGATCATACATATTCTCATAATGTACCCCTTGAACCCTTAAAAATCCTACCTCTAGTCCACCAGACCTCAAAACTTACCTAGGAAGTGACACAATGCATATTGTTCATTAAACATACATCCAAATTTGTATCAAAACCACATTGGTTAAACATAAACAACACATGAGTCATCTTAAAAAAAGTCCAGACGAATACACCCTATCTCCCCAAGATGTTGTTATGAAATAGGTTTTTAAAAAACAAAACCTTGGTAATGATTCTAACCAGAAATAAAACAACATGAATCAAGAATAAAAAAATAAGATAAAAAAAATTTACCTTATGGAAGAAAATATAAATATATAGTAGAGATAGAAACAATGAAATATGTTGTGTCCCCAAGAAAAATACGCATGACCAATACCATATCTCGATATAACTATCCTCTACCACCATCTAAATTGTCAACTAATGGGACGAAAATAAAGATAATTCACCATGCCACTTGACAAACATCCCTTTAAATATATTATTCAAATCTAGAACTATAAATTAAAGAAGGAAACTTTATTTTATGTTTGTAAATTATATATACGATACCAACATTAAATATATAAATTTTTTTCATCATTCAACCATTAGTTGAAACTTAAAAAACATTTCAATAGTGAATTTATAATTAAAATCACATTATATAAGAAGAAATGGTTTTTATTTTATAATGTATCATATTCCAAGATAGAATAGAACCCTCATTAATATGGAATTTCATCCAACACATGAATTGAATAGAACTATTTTTATGGAAACCCCCATTAAAAACCCTCATTAATATGAAATAAAATATAAATTTTCATAAATAAAACTTCTATAAAATAAAATATATAATTTAGATTAACCAAAAGAATGAAGTTTACTTGAAATTATTTTAAGTCAAGTGATATAACCATTTTATGGATATAACTACCTCACAAATGAAAAAAATAATCTCTTTTAAATGTAATGATTACAATTAGAGAGATCAAGTCTTAACAGTCTAATATCTATGACAAAGATATTCAATTATACAAATAATCATATTTTGGAGTCATAATACCCCATATAGTTTTAAAAAAATAATAATATGAGAGGAAAGTAGTATATTTAGACAGAGGATAAGAAAAAAACTAAAAAAATACACATACCTCAAAGATATCCATCAATATTGAAAAGGATTCATCATGATACCAATGGGAGAAACTCATATAATGTCAATTATAGGGTTGTTATAAAAATAAATAATTAATAGGGGTTTAATGGATAAATAATTTGAGAGATTCATGGTAATTTCATATTCTTATGAGTCTCCCACAAATAAGAGGAATAATCCTCATGGTTCGAAAAATTTTGAGTTAACCATGTGGTATATTGTACCCCATGAAAATTTAAGTTCATGATTACTAGAGATAAAACATACAATTTAAAAAGAAATGCTCTAGCCATGTGGAATCAAATGAAAAAATTCCAAATAGAAGAATCATTTTTGTAGTATCATTTGTGGTAAGAAAAATTATTCTAAAATCATGAAAAATTCTAATAGAAAAAACAAATACATTTTGAATGATTACCATAGAGTTAGTCTCGATCGTTCATAGGCCATATTTCTGGCCTATGTTCCCTTAAACTGTACATTTTAAAAATACATATTCAAAGAAGCCGTTAGAACCTCAAAATAAATGAACTTAGCTCAAAATTAAAAAAAAATGTGACCCATAGGGTGTTATTGATATGTTAATGATTATATTTTTATGATTTTTTTTCCTGGGCTATACTATGATTAAATGATGAATGTTTTGTGATCTTGAGGAACCCATATAAATGGGTTTCATTATTATATCGATGTTCTAAGAATTATATTTCTCTTAAAAGTATTTTTTAATTAATTACCTATCCTATGATAATAAGGATTGGAATAGGAAGTGAACCTAGTTCAATAATTGAATCTATCCATTGCGATAATATATGGAGTTACTATTCATTATAGAAATGATAGAATAAGAAGTGAACTATATACACTAAGTTATCATTGGGAATAAAACTCATCTATGGTAATTATTTTCTATTCTTTTGTATAAGTGGAAAAATTATGTCTTATTATTATTATATCTTCTCATGAATCATTATGAATTATTAATGATTCCATTATATTATGACGTATAAATTTTTAATGAAAAAATAATAGGCAATGATTCTTGATTAATGATTTTTGATAGGTTGGTTACAACATTCTTATATTATGATCTAATTATTTCACCCTTATCCATATGCTAATTTGTGATCACATAATGATATGTCCTAAATCTACCATTACTATGAATTTGAGCTCACCCATCATTGTGTATACTTTTCCACAGGTTATGAGGAATGGTATTTTGTATGAAATTCAAAATAATGGTACTTTGAGATAAAACCCATATTGCACATGTTTTTGATATTTTATAATTTTTTTTTTAATTTTATGTCTAGTATCCAAAGACACCAAGGATTTATAGTTCCCAAGTGTGTATTATTGGGAAAATAATTAAATATTCTTGATAAATAATATATATATATATATGTTATGATTAGCAACATTATATTGTATCAGAGGATGGTTTAGTTTTTAATTTACATTATAATTGATGATAATCGGTGAAACCCTATAGATATGTGTATGTATAGGATACCATCTTAATGTTTTGGATATATTCACGATGTGTTGATTTGGTAGAAAATAGATTCCTATTTTTACACTAGAAAGTGGATTTTACAATGGAATATATTCACATAGGTATTACACATATGAATAGATAATATTGGTGCTTAACACGATCATCACTAGTTGATGACATTTCGGCCTCAGACTGCACACTTTTCCTGACACTATTGAAATATATTCTTGGGTTAATTAACATTTTCATTATTAACCATTACGTTTAATTAGAGGGTATAACCATTGAAAAGTAATGATAGTCTATAATTATATTTGATGACATTTTTGTTTCATGGGTTGAATGAAGATTTCAATAATTAGTTCATCATAATAAAGATTTTAATAATCTAATGTGTGTTTAAAAATATTATTAATTTTTGATACAGACAATAGATTTTTATGGTTTTATTAAAGCGATAAAACATAGAAAAATGGGTTAAAAAATTAATGTGTTATCCAAGTAAACATCCATCATCTTGAGAACCCAAATGAAATTAGTGATGGGATGAGAAATATTTCACATATTCAGACCCATCTCTCTTATGGTATGAACAGTAAAATTAATCACATGGAACATCCAAATGAAAATAGAAAATAATAACTCACTATTTAATCATCAATAATGAAGCATCTTATTTCTTTAGTGGTTCATCTATTTTAAATTTTTTTTCTATAAAATATATCAATTCTAGAGAAATAATATTATGTACTAACTAATTCATGGAATATGATAAGAATAGTTTTTGTGTGTATACCATTTAAAGGGTGGAATATAACAATGGTGGAAACTTATAAACAATACGATAGAAGATTAGTATATTAAATCCATGGTATGAGATGAGTTCATTACTTTATTATTAAATAATTATTTTACCAAATAAAATTTCATTAAAATGGAATGGATTTTCCAGATCTATGTTAGATCAATGAAGAAGCTAATAGAAACTAATGTGGAAAACTTGACCAGACTTTAATGTTTTGATTTTGGTTTTAGCATCGATCTTGAATAAACATTAACCTATTATCTTGTGTCTTGTGACCCATTATTAAAAGGAAATTTCAAATATAATTATTTTATAGTAATGAATAATTAATTTTTTGTGCTCTCCAAAGAAAAATTAACATTCGAGACTCTAAGGGTACTCATGTTTTTGGGATAAAAAGGGGAATATGAAATTTAACGGAAATTATAAGAATAAAATTTGTGGAATAATGAAAATTAATTTCCATTCAAGTAAAAAATGAGGAATTTATCCATGATAAAATTTAATTATGTGTTTTAGTAAATCTGGAATTATGTAAAATTGGAATTCTTGTAATAGAATATCCATGTGATTTCAAGAGCCTATTAAATGATATTGAGAATGACCACCCTAATGTGACACCAATTATATAATTATATCAAAGAAAATCATATATACATTATGGTAATTGATTCATGAATATATAAGTTAGTGACAACTGTCATCATCTATGACCACCTAAGCCTGAATACAAAGGGAAAGATTATCTAATCACATCTATTGAAGTGGGTCATGATAATAAAGTGGTGAATGTTAAAGTTATAATATATTAAATAATTAAAAATATATTATTTTATTATTCCCCTACCCACACTTTTACATATTATGAATTTTATAAGGGTTTCACATCACTAACAAAATTACTAGAGGATTAGTTTGAAGTGAAAACTCTTAATGGGACGATGATCACATAACATGTTCATATATAATCTCTAATTGATCTTTTTGGGAATTTATTTTCATGGAAATATATTTATTCTCCCTATTCATGAATTTTACTTTTTATTGGGAAATGATATGAATTATATATTTAATTTACACATCAATTATTAATGAAGGGACGTAACCTTTTTAAATCTATATTAACATCTGATTTTATCATTGAGAGGATGAATACCAATATTCAAGGAAATTTTCATCATTTTATGGGTCTTATAACTTATTTAAGGTGGATAACTATCTCAAATATTTTATGAGAAACTCATACTGAAAGATATGACTATTTTATATGATTATAATATTTTACTAATTTAAGATTTGTATAGTCCTCTCCCAGATTTTGAAGTTGAGTTTTCAATAAAATATACACCTGACTCTACAAATATTTCATAGAATCCTTATAAAATATACCAAATTTAACAATTGGAATTAAAGATTAAACTCTTAAGTAATATAGAAATGAGATTAATATTCCTTAGTTAATCACCATGGGGTGACCTAATTAAATTTTTAATGAATAATGATGCATCATTTCATTAATTATATAGAAGATAAAAAGATCACTGCAAATAAAATATATATTTTCCCTATATTTATGACTAGTTTTACAAAAAACATGAAGCTCGATATTTTTGATGATTTGAAATAATTCCACATATCAAGAATTTATAGTCAAGATTGAGGATATACACAATAAAACATACCGTATTTGTCATAATAATGATGAATTTATAGTGATTACATGTGGAATTACCAATCCCCCTTCCATCATCATAGATTTATTGAATTTATTATTTGGATATTATTTTTATTAGTACGTGGAAATATTTATAAATTATATTATTCAATATTATATTATCAAGGACCAGTATTGAGATCTCTTGGGGATTGTTTTTGAGACACAAAGGATGGTTTAATTTTATGAAAAATAATTTAGGATATTATTTTTTAATTAAAATGTTTCACTCTATAGACATATAATCCCATGATAGGGTATAGTGGTATAACATTCAAATATGGATGTTATTGAGAAATAGCCAAGAACAACTAATTTTGATGATATTCATTGTTTTATTGGGATGGATAGACAGTAATAAAAATATTTAAGGGATATATTATGGATATATAATCTAATAACAATGTTATCTATGAAGGTATTCAATTTCCATTAGATAGATAAATTCCATGAAAATTTCAAGGATGCAAATAAAAGGTTAGTCAGTAAACCAATTATCACAGTAAAATACATTAGAGTGTGTTTTGTGATCTATAGTGATGGATTAAATATTGGAATATAACGTGTTACTATGTTTAATATAAAGTTTATAGCTTAATACTCACTCTAAGAGAAATTTTATGAGAAAAATTAACCAACTCATGATTTAGAGAAGGTAGTGGTAATTTTTTCATTGAACATTTTGATACATTACCTTAATATTCAAATGTGTTCAAATATACATGAAACTATAAAAAATAATTTTTACTAGAATAAGTGTGTTATATAAATATATTTATTATACATATAAAAAATATAAACATAAAAGACCATTTTTATTATTAATAATGTTAGTTACATTAGTAAAATACTAAAACATAGAAAATTCAGTATATCAAAATGGGTCAAAAACAATAATATAGAAAATGTATATTAGTAAAATTTGGGTCATTATAATTTATTATAAGTATAATTCCCACAAATAACACTTTGGAAAATAAATAAAACATGAGTAAACAAAACAAAATCACAGAAAAAAATATAGAACCTTGGGAAGAATTATATTAAATTTTTAATGATGTAATTAATTGGTATTCATAGAGGGGAATATGATTATTGTAACATTAATATAACCATTTTTATTGTAACCTAGCAATTGATAACAGTAACATTAATATCATGAATAGTAACCAGACTCTTAGAATATTAATTTGAATTCAAGACAATAATATTTAAGTAAATAATATTTATCATGAGTAATTTTTTATTAAAATATAAACATTACACTTCCATGAAATAAGTAACAATATTTAAAAAAGAATGAAATTATAATAACACTTTTAATACACACTAATTTAATGTATTTCTAAAAAATAAAAAATTATGTATTAAAATTAAAAATTAAAAATATTTATAATTTAGTTTTTCAAAAAAAAATCTATTTTTCAAATTAGTACATTAAAATTTTATACAGATTATTATTTGGTAATTTCATGAAATACATCAATTTTCTAGGAAATATTAGCAATAAATAGTTTTCATAACTGGTTTATTTTAAATTACACTATTAATGATGTAAAAATGATCCAAGGAATTCAAGAAATGTTTTAATGATTGAAAACATATTTAAGAAGTTAATTTAGAAATTGAAATACAATAAATTTCTTTCAAAATCAAAAAATTATTCTTTAATGTATAATGTATAAAATATTCCATTAATATTAAATTTTATTATTTTCTAACTACTTTTCTAATAACATATTGAATTATGTATTGTAATGTATTTAAAGTACTAATATAATTTTATTTAAATTAAATATGAATTAAAATGAAACAACTTATCTATTAAAATGATTTATATATAAATTATATGTCATTCAATATTCTATCCTAAATATAACCATCCCCTCATGTATAAATAACCCTTCACTAATACCACATAAAACCCAATTACTTACACTTACCAAATCCATATTTCTTTTGAAATACCTAATATTAGGACCCATATCATAATTCGATACATTCTAGTGTCAGTCAATTCTAATCATTCCTGGAGTTTAGTGCTGTAGAAATTAAAAAAAATTGAGAATATGGTTTTTCTTCATAAAATATTTCTCTCAATTTATGATTCTATCTATATTTTTCTCTATCCCTATAGAGAAAAATATTTTAAGATTAACTGGATAGTATTCAGTAATGTATTGATGATGATATCCAAATATAATTTTTTTATATTTATTAATTTTTATATATCATAATTACTCTTTATCCTCTTATTAAAATAAGCTATCAATGGTTGGTTAACCACCTAAAAGGAAACGACCAACATTAGTATTATCATTTCCATTAAAATGATTATAATATATTATTAAAAAATTTATAATTATTTGAATTTTCATTCTTATGGAGTGAATATTAATATTTTTTAAATGTAAATAAATAAATATAATTAAATATAAGAAATAAAATATATTTTAATGTGTATATGTTATTAAAATGTCTCACCTTTATCAAAGGAAATTAGGGAATAAAATAAAATGATTATAATAGATAAAGAGATAAAGAATTAAAATAATTCACTTTTTTCTATGTTAAAATATATTTTTATAATATTGGTGGTGGAAATAGAATTTAAATAAATCTAGATTTATGATAAGGGGATTCCAAAACCCGATTCTCTATTCTTATGTCATATCCTCATACACATTGTTATTTTATGGATTTAATTCTAATGTACTAAATATTTCCCTCCAATTTTTGATTCCATTTTTCTTCAAGGACAAATATATATATTATTACCTTGTTCAAATTATTTCTTAGCTAAATAGAATGATTTCTAAAGGAGACAATAGTTTCCAACACACACTATTTATAACTATTTAGATATTTCTTCTCTACTCAATAATTGTGAATCTTCATGCTATGATATTATTTTGATTTTTAAGTTGGGTTCCCCAAATTTTATTCTAGAATTTCATCTTAAAAAACCTTGTGGGAACTCTTTCCTTTCAGTGGGTTCATTTGATGATTGTGATCTTTATATGTCTTGATCCCAGGTTTAATATATTATTACGAGTGTTTTCTAATATGAAAAACGGGTCAAAAATTATATATTCCTCCAATACATTTTTTACTGTGATATATCTCATGTGATTATTTTTATTATGAATGAAATTGACCCTGTTTTTTGGTCAACATTATGATTTTTTGATTTATGAACATATGTTTTGTAATAAAATGAAGCTATCTATTTTCATACCATGTGTGTTATTTCAGAACTATGTTATATTATTTTATTATTTTTCTTAGGAAACAATTAATTCTATTTCAAAATTATTCCATCATGGCTAGGATAAAAAAACATTCTTATTATTTTATTATGATAATTATGATATCCTATGTGATGTTGACTCATATATCATTTTCCATATATTTTATCTGTCTCCTTACATGGATTTAAACTTACCCATTTCTTTGATGTAAATTATTAGGTGATTGTATATTGTATCAATAATTTAATACATTTTACGGGGATTAAAAAGAAGGAATTAAATAATATTTATGTTTTATTACGTATAAGTGATGCAAAGCCTTATTTTCCCATGAAACTGAACCACTAGATCCTAGATTATATCACTATTTTTTATTTATCATTAAAATGATTTAAAATTAATGTATAGAAAATTTGATTTTTTATAATATTTATTAGAATAATATTCTGGTATTTTGATAATTTCGAAAAGAAAACATTATTAATTCCCCATGGCACAAGTTTACGTTTTAAGGGAATCATATCAATGGTTTGGTATATTATAAGAGACTATTTTATTAATGAATTTAATCCCCTTTCAAAAATCTACATGTTTTTGTCGCTCTATCATAGATGTTAACTGGTTTAATAACCACAAATAGGGAATAGTATGTATTAAATTAGTTGTCACATGGAGAAAAAAAGTTGATTTTTTGTACACTAGGATTAAAAATCCTTGGGAAAATGTTCTAGATAATAAAAAAATAATAAAGTATTTATAACTAAAGTAATTATTTACCTGAAATGTCAGAAATGGAACAATGTGAATGATGCTACATGAGTGATTTGACTGAAATTTTTAACACATAGATACCATAATATTTGACATTAGAAATAGTTATCATAGTAGAATAAATTATTTATTCATTATTTATTTTATTTTATTTTTTAGAGACAATTTCAATTTTGGAATGTTTTGGTAATGAGTAAAAACAAAACCAAAAACCTATGTGAGGGATAATTCCTAGGTATTCTAAATAAAAGTCACAGTAAATTTTGTGGCATAGTTCAAAAATTCATGATCATAATCACTAGGTTATCTCAAGCTATAACAATAACCATAATAATATGGAATGTCATCCTTCACCTAATATGGAGAAACTAGACATCTAGTCCTTTGTTTTGTAACACCCACTAATTTTTATTGGGTAGACTAAAATAGTTTTTATAGAGAACATGGTTATCTCAATTGAAATGGTTTTTTCTATGATATACTATTCTGAAATGAAAAAAATGACTATTTCCACCAATGGTTTAGATGGACATTGGGATTAGTGGCTGGAATTACTGATTAATATAAAACCAAAAGATCTAATTTTTTATATGGAGTGGAATGAAATTAAGGAACGTTTTCTTAATAGTTTTTCCTTTAAAATCACAGAAAAATATTGGAGTGAGAATTCCTAGAGAGTAAGAAAAAGTAGGGTGAATCTATCAGAGCATATGAGGAAACATTCACAAGGATTAGATGATACATATTGGGATTTCTATCGAATATGTTAAAATATTAAATGATTCTATAGTGTTTTATACCGAAACCTCTAAAAGGCTATATCTATATTATAATTTTTGAGTTATAAAGATTTTGTAAATTTTTGGTCATAGTAGGGATGTAGTGTGGATAGAGGTCCCATGGATATGGAGATTATAATCAAAGAATACTATTTTAATATAGTTAATCATATAGAAAATAATGAAAATTGATCAATCCACCCACATGTCAATGATTTGGGGTGATATATCATGGTAATTACCTAAAAGTGATAAGAAAATTAAATAACTAAAGGAAAAAATCCAACAAAGATTATGAATGTCAAAGAGACATGGAGAATCTAGCCAATGTAATGGAGGAAAGAATCGAATCTCGAAATACACCACCCAAGGTTCAATGAATCAACTCCAAATAGAAGGGCTACTATATAATCTAGTGAAATAAATCACAAGCCTTAAAGGGATATCAGTATCAGAAACCACAAAAATGAATGGGAAATAGAATGTCCTTGAAATCACAACTGAGGACGCATAACAAGAAAATGGATTCATAGTGGGTGCACATTTGATTCACTAAATTATGTAAAATGTTTTCTTATATTCTAATTCAATTCATTCCTTTTATATCCTATAATATTAATTGAAATATTGAAATAAAATCCTAGTACGTCGAAGTGGGGATGTCCATAAAAATAGCTATCAGTGTAATCAATGCAACCCCAGTGTTGGAATATTCCCCTATTATCTTTTGTGGAAATGTTCTTCAAATGAATCTTATAATCCATATGTTATAGGGATTTGATGTAATACTTGGAATGGATTAGCAATCATAACATTGATCTAACACTAACTATAAATAAAGTATATTATATTTATATATTTTGAACCATTCCATGATCCTATACAAATAAAATGAAGATCATAAATTTCTTTTGGAAAATCCCCCAATAGTGTTGGTGTTGGTACATAAAAAAGAATCATATCAGGCCCAAATGGTTTTGTCAATGGAATAAAGAATCTTTGAGGACTAGACAATTTTAGGGGAATATATTAATTTATTTCTCAAAATATTTCAGGAAAATCCCATAGATCGTGAGATGGAGTTATGAATAGAGCTTATAAAATGATCCTCTTCTATCAGGAAATGTTCCTCTAGGATGGACCAGAACAAGTTGAAGGTGTTAATGATGTAGCAGGTAGGGAATTTGGGAAAAGGGTTCCAATTCCCTAGAGCAACACCTAGGGGTTCACCAATACTATTTTTCACAAAGAAGTATATATATATATATTGTTATGAATTTCATATCTTTTGATCAATAAGATCACAATAATTAAGAATTATTCACTAATACAGACTGATGACTTGTTCAATCAACTTTGAGAGCTTAGTGAAAATCAATGGTGGATCCTCATTTGAGATATCAATAGATAACGGTGAATAAGGAAGATATTCCAAACCCAACATTATATATAATCTAAGTACACTATGACTTCATAGTGATTAAATTTTCACATACTAATTCTCGTATAATCATTATGTATTTTATGAATAGTGTATTTATTAAAAATATTGATTTTTGGTAGTCTTTATTGATGATATTATAATTTACTCTTAGATAAAAGTGGAAAATGAAGTTAATATAAGAATTATGATAGAAGCATTAAGAAAGGATAAATTTTATGAAATGTTTAGAATGTGTTAATTTTGGATATAACATGTCACTTTTTTGAGTTATGCGATACAAATCAGGGGAATTTCTATATGGCTCTCAATACTAATGGCAAATGAAAAATGTCAATTTCATTTTATTTTAATGAATATATATATTTTTCATAAATCGGTTAGTTACTATGGATGATTATTTATAATTATCTAATGATTCTCAGGATGATTAACAATGTTAACACAAAATGGGTTAATGAATGTCATGATGGATGAAAATGTTGAAATCCATAGAGATCTCAAGAAGAGGTCAATAACTAAAAATATACCCACATTACCATCAAATTGAAAAGGGTTTGTCATATCGATTGAGACCTAAAAGAATGGACTAGGGTTTTTAATCATGTAGAGTGATATTGTGATATCCTATTCATCACAACATTTGAAGACCCATATGAAGAACTACCATAGAAAAGATTTGGGGCTAACATCAATGATATTATCTTCAGATATTTGATTGTACTTCTAGTATGGCGAGTAGTGAAACATATATAGATGATCTCAGTAATCTATAATATATTTTAACATATAAATATCTTAACATGAATAAGAAAATATGGTTAAATATTATCATGGAATTGGATTACTCTATTCAATACCATCATAATTAGTTCAGTAGGGTAGAAAATGATCGTAGTAGAAAAGAACAAGACATTATATTTTTTTGTGTTGATTTGGAAATACCCTATCATAATAGATATGAAAGGGATTGATATATAATTCATAGTTTTATGGATTTCATTCTACCTTTATAATATTATTTTCTAACTATCTATTAAACGTAATATAGTAGAGGCATAAAGGGATGATTTAGAGTTTCAAAAAAGGTGATTGTAATAAGAAAGTGAAGCTTTAGGTGTTCCAAATTGTTGAAAATGGTTTTTTTCACTTCATAAATATACATCGTGTGACTTACTTAATTAATATAAATAATGATATGTTAGACAATGCACTTGGATCATTATTTTCCACCCACCTAGGAAGTACCAAGATATACAAATATCTATGATATAACTTCTAATTGATTAAAATGAAGGAATATTTTTCTGAGTACATATCGAATATCACAATTTTTATGTATGTTAATGTGGGGACTAAAGTGAAAGGGGATGATTCCACTAATTCTCATACCCTTGTGGAAGTAGAAAAATATTACAATGGATTTTTCATTGTTCTCCCAATGAAATCCAAAGGAAGGAAAGAAATATTTTCTTTGGTAGATAGAATCACCAAGAATTTTCACTTCATGACATTTAAGGAACATTCGTCTCATAATCAACTTGAAAATATATCTAAAAATATGGTTGTGAGGCTTCATGTGGTACAAATTTTCATTTCTTCTTGTTTATTATAATGTATTCTCTTCATAATTATGGAGAATTATTCAATTTTACAGAATACTAAATTGGAATTCAGTATGTATTATTACCCTCAAACAAATATTCTACCTGAAAGGACCCTTCAGATTCTTGAGGAAATTCTAGGAGCTTTATCGATGAAATATGTTGTAGGAAACAATCAAAATATTATATTAGGTTGTTTATTATTAAAAAATTTCTTCTAATTGATTGTTAAAATGACACAATAAGAATCTCTATATATGAGATCATATGGAATTATGAAGTTATTTTATAATATTTTTGAACAAAATATAATTGAACAAGATCTTTTAAAGAATTGAAATTGGTTTTTTTAATCCTTATAAACGTATTAAAAAACATATATGATTTGGAAAAGATATATTCTGACAAATCAGGAATCGAAAAGGAGGTTTAAGTTAGAGAAAATTTTTACCTTATGATATATCCTTGTAATGGTGTTATGGGGTTTAGAAATAAAGGAATTATTCCCCATAGATACATTGTACACATTGACATACTTAATCCCATTAGAGTACTAGCTAATGATTTATCACTTCCACCAGACATTGATAATGTTTATGATTTATTCCACATATCCCTCATAAGGAAACACATAACATATTCAATCCATGTATAAAATTTATAGGTGGTGCCATTAGATAATGAACCCTATTATGAGGATAAACTAGTGTTCATCTTACACATTTGAGTAAAAGTTTTACATGGAAAGACATCCCAACATGTATGGGTGTTATGGAGAAACCATATATATGATGTGTTGATATGTGATCTAGAGGAATAAATGAAAATAAAGTACATTCATATATTTGGAACTGTGAATATGTGTAGAAATTCTGTGGCTGAAATTTATAATGTGGGGAATAATTTAATGACCCCGACATTATATATAATATTTCTTTTCTAGACTATTTGTGTGTTATATTATTGTATAGTTTATATAAAGAAACCAAGAGAAAAATGAACCAAACATCATTTAATTAATGATTAATATTACATTAGTCAACAACTAATCAGGTGAAAATTGAAAATATTACAATGAGATAGCTATAAAATAATAAATTCATAATGATAAAATTTATATCATCCCAATAAGCTACATTCATCGCCCCCATGAATAAAAATGTGGAAACGAAAAGAATATTAGTAAAACTATTGACATAATATAAAATGGAAATATAGATACTTTGGTGTTATTTAATTTAATGATGAATCAATGAATAACATGGTGTTTATAGTTGAAAATATGATTATTTTAATACTAAGATTAATCATTAAATAGTAACAAGTCTAGTGGGTGTTATATTCATACCATTATGAATATTAAACCAATAGCTGGAATAGTAGTTTGAGATAAAAATAATAAAACGAACCATTGATAATATTAATCATGAGTAATTTAAGACAATATAAATTTTAAAGTTCCATAAAATAAATACCCTGATAAAAAATCAATGAATATATTAGAATGACTTTAAAAAATAGAATATTAATTTTCAATACCCACCTTCTCCAAGAAGAGCGAAAAAATAGAAAACTACGAAACCCTTCCTTCATTATGTTTTTGTAGAGATAATGACCCCTGAGTTCGGCCTTCAATAGGTCCCAGAGTAACGACTAGAACTAAGGGTAAAAAATGTCACATAATATGGAATTAATTGCCCTTTTTATAGAACAAGATTGGGATCGAAGATGGGGAATCCCAAAAAACTCCAAATATCAAAAGTAAAAGTAAACCCAAAACACTTTTTATAGATGCATGATCAAAATAAAGTGATATATAGTATAGTGAAACTCTTAAGGAATGTACCAAAAGTAGGAAAAGAAACAACAAAAACTATCCAGATGCCTGAGCTATAAAGGTTCGTTATGGTCCTCAAAGAACTCCTAGAAACCTGAATGCAGTTTTATATATATTGGGTGATTATACAGGTATACTTAGTAGAAAAACCAAAAGATCTCACGAACAAGTGGGGAGACATTCTAATGGCCCGAGATAAAAAAAGAGGTAACCAAAACACATAGGAAGGAAAAATACCCACCTAGCCTCACCTAGGAACACTCCCCAAATAATTCAAGTCTGGTAAAATAATAGTAATAGCACATCGATATTTGGGTACCCAGATCTGCTTTCCCACTAGTTATTTGTAACATCCTATGCATCGGACCTACCCCACAAATCCCACTGCATTCTGACTTCTGCCCCCAACTACAACCATTTGGTCCATCCCAACCACACATTTATCCCTCCTGCAAACACCTAGGAAACCACAACCACACATTTCTCCCAAAGAAACATGGGCCACCACAACCACACTTCCTACCCTCAGACACTTGGGGTTCATCCATAAGGCACTTGAGAAACAAACCTTCAGGAACACACTTGGGCTAGCCCACCACAACACACCCTACCGGAAGGGCCTTGTGTCATAATGAACCTTAGTTCATTACTTCCATTCCCAAGAGTCTTGGGCTACCTGGTAGAGGGATAATAAATGAGCTATTAACCATCAAATCATAGGAATGATTGAAAAAACTCCCTCCACCATGAAATGTGGGTGTTCGGTATGAAGTGATCAACATGGGTGTGGTGCGTTTAAGAAACACAAGAACAAAATTTTATACTTATATATAATCAAGAACTCATTTCAAACTAAGGGTCCCAAAACCAACAACTTGCCCATACAGAAATACTCTTGTTTCTACCACTACATGTATAAGTACACAATAACTACAACTAGAGCACAACCCATTTCTAGAAAATATTTCCCCATTGTACCTATTATTATTATCATGATCATGTCATTCCATTAAAATATTCGTTTACTACTGGAAAAATAAAAGGCCTAACCACAAGAAAAAACAACAATTTAAGGAAAACAGCCATGTAGGCCTTTAAGAATTCACTTCAAGTCCTCTGGTATATACAAACATCCAAATGGGATCTCGTGAGATCCCTCGATGTACTGGAAGCAAAACATGACCCAACATATTGGGTCCAGAACATTTACCACTATTTCTACATGGAATCAAATTCACAAACCAACTACCTCTCTACTATAGATTCAATTCCCTCTACGTCAACCCAGAAATCATAAAACAGAACAACCATGCATATTATCCGAAGGGAGAAAAAAAAATTCAGATTTAGCCAACACCATTCACTAAGTTAGTTCATTACATATGGTTAATTGTGGTTATCCGAGAAGGGTTATTATCCATTTATCATCCATTTAAATCAACCAAGTATATATGATTAATCAATTCCCATGTTATTATCCTTCAACCTGGAATTTTGAAAACTCATTAATGTGTGACCAATGATCCCCTAGACACCTCAAACATCAGGATTTGTCAATGTAATGGACAAGGAGTGTTCAACACATTACATCATATAACTATCAAACAATTATCACCCTTCATAATTTAAGAGTAAACTCAATGAAAAGAGAGGGGTCCAAACAGTCACCTCATAAGATATTACTCTAGGACAAACCAATCTATATTTGTTCAAAATTTGGAATAAATCCTTGAGATCTAGGTATATCTCTCCAACATATATCTCCTAAACAACTGTAGAAACACTACCACTCCTCTCTCCCATGTATCCCCATAAAAAATTCACTCCATCCAGACACATGGGTTAGAGAGATCCTTCCTCCTTGCCTAGACACTATCCACTTTGGGTGGTAATGAATCCCCCACACATGTTTAATTGCATCCTCATTAACGCATCTTGATTAGTGATCTGGTCGTCCCCTCTGCATAGTTTGGAAATTTTACACAAAACAGAGAATATGGAAGCAACTTATCATATAGTAAGAAGGTTTAATAATACATCTTATGCATGGAACAAAATAAAAACATAAAGGCTAAGCTCAAAACAACTCTGGGTGCTAGGCACAAACCTATGCCTCCCAGTCCTAGGTACTCCACTCGAGGCCAGCATTTAAACACAAGACATGAACCAAGGGAATGGGTTTTCCATAAATATAATTCTTCGTGCAATCCTAAATTCTAACCAGTCACTCAATGAATGTCACATCATACTTGAAATAAAACACTCCCCTATTGAGGACATGGGATTCATCATGTAGATACTGATGAAGATAAGATATACAAATGATGTTTTGGATCCTATACAACCATGGTGGTAATGCCAGCTAATATTTATCCTCATCGACTCGTCGCCACACCATGAAGGGTCCGATGAACATCAGAGAAAGAAAACTCCCCCTTCCAAACCTATACTTTCCACATCGAGGGGAGAATTTCAAGAACATGTGTTCCCTAACGTCGAACTCTAAGGGTATCCTCCTATGACCAGAATATAACTTATTCTAGTATTGAGCTACCTTTATCGTTTCACATGTAGTGGAACCTTCTATATCATGCTCTACACCACCTATGGGCCCAAAATACTAGCCTCCCCAACATGTGTTCAATACACGGGTGAACAGAATGATCATCCATACAAGGATTCAAATGGTTAAATGAAAAAAGTAGAGTGATAGATATTGTTTTAGGTAGACTCTACTAGAGGTAAGTGTCGTACCCATGATCCTTTGAATTCTAGAACACATGCTTGCAGCATATCCTCCAACGTCTGGATGCTTCTATTTGTCTACCCATCTGTCTGAGGGTGGAAAGCAGTGCTAAGGCATTTCTAGGTGCCAGAAGCACACTGTAATCCATTTCAGACTCATGACGTAAAGAGTGTATCATGATCCTAAATTATGGTTTTGGGGACTCTGTGATGCGACACAACATCACCCACATACTTCTATATCAGGGAATCCATTTCAATCGACTCCTTAACCAAAAATAAGTGAGCCTATTTCATCATTAGATCCACCACTACCTAGATGGAATCACAACCTCCCTCGTCCTTGGGTAGTACTATTACAAAATACATCGATACATCATCTCAATTCCACTTGGGAACATCTAAGGGATGGAACAAACTTCTATAAACACAGTGTCCAGCCTTCACTAACTGAAAAACAAGGAACTTTTCAACAATCTATGATACTGCCCGCTTTACTCAGGTACCCATAAACTGACCTCTCAAGTACCATTACATCTTTGAGACCCTTAAATGTTCCACCATAAGTGAGTTATGGAACTCACCAAGAACTCCATCATGCATCGCCACCGGAAAAAATAGCTTCCTACAGAACAATATCCAATTCTAACTGTCCTCTGACCATCCTTATGGAGCATCACCCAAGCTAACACAATCACACATCACATCAAACTATGTGTCTCCCCACAGAGACACCTCCAACTTCCATTCCAAGGAAGACTAAACTATCATTTGAAATAGAAATCCACTACTATCCTCCACTCTCATTCCTAG
The DNA here is from genome assembly GCA_963277665.1 of Viscum album. NCBI lineage: Eukaryota > Viridiplantae > Streptophyta > Magnoliopsida > Santalales > Viscaceae > Viscum > Viscum album. The sequence goes on from OY728120.1 coordinate 1,846,129,467, forward strand.
ATATAAAGAATACATCTCCTCCATTACCTTCCAAGAATCTACTAACTCCCAAACCACATCCTTATATGAAGTCATTATCCAGGAATTGGCCACCATGTCCCCCTTTACTAAGGTGTAGGAGAGCTCAAAGTCGTATTACAAAAGAAACTCCATCAACCATTACTTTCACATGTTTAGGTTTCACTGGTAAAAGATGTACCTTATGATTTTGTAGTATGTGATGACCATGAATCATTCCCCAATGTAGTAATTCAAACACAAAATCAGCATGAACACAACCATTTTATTTTCCAGTTCATGGGTGGAACAGTTATGATCATTACGGTGTAACTACCTAGACCCACAAGATATCACTCCCCACTACTACATCTGCATATACAATAATCCTAGACAAGAAGTATCACAAACTACTTCAAATGTTACCACTTCCTATGGGAAGCTCTGCACTAGGGAATATAACAACTTCCCTTTTAGATAAATAAAATATTCATGGCACTCCTCACTCCATATGAAAGACTGGTCCTATCTGTTCTAGGATTTCAAAGGAGCATCCACTCGAGAGAAGCCAGGTACGAACCATTAGTAGTAACATGAAAGACCCGGGAAACTACAAACCTCTACCTGATTCTCTAGTATTTCCCAAGAATCAACCCATTCGAACCTTGATGTTTCCCCAAATATTCTTTACTAGGACACCACATGTCTAAGGAAGTGCACTTCTTTGTCCAGAACATGCAATTGGAAAACTTCCCATAGAGATAGTGGTGCCATAGAACCTCAAAAACTATCCTTAAATACTCAGTGAAATCTTCCTATGATATTGAGTAGATAATGGTTTCTTTATTGAACACCACTGTGAACTGGTCTATATGCATAAGAAAAATAGAGATCATGAGTTCCATGAACACAGCTAGTGAATTCATAACGCTGAACAGCCTCAAAACGAACTCAATGCACCCATACCTACATCTAAATGCAGTCTTTGAGATATGACCCTCCATCACCATCAACTGGTGATATCCTAGATGCGACATGATCCTAATGATCCGACCTACTCCCTTCAACTAGTCAAAAAGGTCATCAATCTTTAATAACTGGTAACAGTTATTGAGTGTCATATTATTATGTCTTGGATAGTCTACACATATCCTGAGACCACCATCCACCTTCTTTGTGAAGAATATTGTGGAGAACCCTAAAGACACAATTGGATGGATAAAACCCTTATTCAATATGTTGTCAACATGAATCTGCAACTCCTTCATTTCAGAAGGTGAAATCTGAAAAGGATCCATTGGAACTGGATGAGCACCTCATTCTAATTCTATCCCGAAACGAACATCATATCGAGGGGGTATAGTCTCAACCTCCTTGGGGATGACATCTAGGAAGTCACTAACATTCCCTAGATCTTCCTCCATCTCTGAGTCTTCCAATTTCACTGATATCCAGTCGAAAAAGGAGATAAGGGGATCCACACTCCGACTTCCCTCATGGAAACCCCATTTTCCAATGAATTCTACATGATGGACACCCATATATGAGAACATGACCCTTCTCCGAATGCAATTGATAACAATGTGCACAAAGTAAATCCATTAGATGCCTAAGATGACATCGTATGGATGCACTTTCAGTAGAATGATATAACCATTGGATAGATGTGGCCCCAACACCAATCTGAATCCTCAACAAACAACAAACAGACTGGTCTAACCTCTAACTGGCATACTCAACACCAGGGGCTTGGAATGTCTCTCTATTCCTAGACCCAAGGCATGGGCTAGACAGGGTGAAACAAAGGAGTGGAAGCTCCTTAATCAAACAGGGCACATGAATGAGTACTGAACAGTATGATCATACCACGGATGACCTCATGACCTACTAGAACTGTTTCCACTGTGGTGTCAAACTACCGATGCCGAACTCCTTTTCCCCATAGATATCATCCACCTTCATGACCACTTCCTATTCGAGGCCCCTGAGGAGCACCCTCAGGTAATCCAACTCCAGCACCATCCACCCGCAGTGGAGAAAGGGCTTGCTGCACATACTATAGAAGGGATTGGCTGGAAAATGATGCTGCTGAGGTGGTCTCTAAACCTAACCACCCCCACTGTATTACACTTGGACAAGACACTGATCATGATGATTCCCACAGAGTCCGTAGTTAAATTACCTTGGTCCTAGTCTTGTGGAGAAAGGGCGATGTTTGAGAGATCAGAACTTGAATTTATGAGGTCTGATCCCAGGTTATCAAACCCATGAAGGTCCTAATACTGGAGGAATTCTGCTGACATCCTTCACATTTTATGAATTCAACTATATCACCTCTTGTGGAACACTGCACAACATGTGCATTATCTCACTACATCATCATTCATCAGAACCTCTATGTAAGTTGGTAGAGTGAAGGGAGTAATAAAATTCTGAATAGAAGGTTGGAGTGCCTCTTCTAAGAACCTTGCCCACAAATCCTTAGCATTAAAGATGTCTGAAGAAAAACAAATGAATTCCTTAATCATGATCCCCAGCTCTCTTATTCGTGTACTCCCTTTTTGGGGGGAGAGTAGATCTTGCCTCTTTCTTGACTTCATCATGGAATAGTGAAATTCCTCTCAGAACTCCTTCTCAAATTGGTCTGTGAAACCTAAACATAACTCTTCTCCCAGAGAAAAATCATCCATCACGTAGGTGTGGCTCCCCGCTTTTGGATCATATCCAAAAGAACCTAGTGCTCTATCAGATCTTGGATCAAGCATAAACAAATCACAAGCTCCTCGATCTAGATCTCTATCTCCATGTCCGAGATACTACCCTCATACTTTCCTGAAGTCTACCACTGGAAGGCATGAAGCATTTTATTCCATTGGTCATCCTTCTCCTCTTGATGAGTCCTCCAATGATCATACAGTTCAACCTACTGGGCCTCAACTATATGAACTACTCGTGAATTATGCATGGGTTTTATATATGAAAAGATTAAACAAGAGATCACAAGACCAAGTGGTGTAGAAGATTCCTGTTCAATTACATTATTTTCTTAATATTTTAAATTCCCAAATCACCCAAGAAACAAAAGAAAACAATTCATTATGATTCATGTACCTTTCCTAGGGTCTCTACCCTCCAATCAATGTAGCCTCACATGGTTATTTATTATGTCTAGAACCCTTGCATTGGATCATGGGGGGCCTTAAAATCTCATGTCCTAGTCGGTCCTCCCAGGACTATTTCACACACCAAGATTTCCTAACACTGTTTCCCTAACATCCCATATAATAATTACCGTGTTTGACCTCAAAATACATCCAATACATCAACAATAATCCTTTGATACCATTATGTCATGACCCAGCTTCTCCAAGATGAGGTAAGGGAAAAAATACTACTAGACTGTTCCTTCATCACTTTAAAGAAGAGATAATGACCCCCATGTCCGGCCTTCAATAGGTCCCAAAGTGGAGACTTGCACTAAGGTTATATAATATCATGTAATTTGGAAGGAATTAACCTTATTATAGAACTATATTAGGAGATAATATGGTGAATCCCAAATAAATCCAAATAACCAAAGTAAAAGTAATGCTAAAAATATTTTTTTCGGCATGGATGTTCAAAATACATTGATGCAATGTACATGAAAACTATGATGGAAATTAGGAAACGAAGGAAACATGTAAATGAACATAATCACGATGCCTGAGTTTATGAGATCCAGAATGGTCCTCAATGTCCTCCTGAAAATTTGAAATCAGTTTTATATATGTAGGGTGAGCATACAACTATACTCATTAGAGATCCAAAAGCCCTCGTGCACAAGTGGGGAAGCATTCTAATTCCCTATGGGAAAAAAATATGTAACCCAAATACCTAAAAAAACTATCTGCCCATCCTCACTAAGGAATACTCCCCAAATAATGCATGTTATGTTAAATAATAGTAATAGTTTGTCAATATTTGGGTACCCCTCACTAAATTTCAACTTGTTATTTATAAAATCCAACATATCAGACCTCCCCCACAAATCCCACAGTAGTCCCACTACCACCCCAACAACAAAAATAAAGGTTTTACCTACCCTATGTTTATCAATCCTGAACACACCTGGTCAACCGCAACCACACATCCCACCCATAGACACATGGGACACCACAACCACACTTCCTACCCACAGACACATGAGCCTTATACCTAAGACACTTTGGAAACTAACCTGGCCACACACACTTGGGCCAACCCATCACAAAACACCCTGCCCAAAGGGTGTTGGTCCATGATGAACCTCAGGTCCCCACATCCTGCCTAAATAGTCTTGGGATACAATGGAGAGGGAGAAAAAAAGAGCTATTATCCATCCACTCATAGGAATGTTGGGAAAAGACCCACCGCCATGAAATGGGGGGTGTTCAAGATGAATTTATCAACATGGGTGGGGTGCGTATAAGAATCATAAGAAATAAATTATATGTATATATATATAGTCAGTAACTCATCACAACCAATGGATTCTGAAACTAAAAACCATCCCACACAAAAAAACTCTTGCTGCTACCCCTACATACACAAGTACTCAACAACCACAACCAGAGTATAACACATTTATAGAAAAGAGTTACCCATTGTACGTGTTCTTGTAATCATGTTCATGTGATTCCATTTAATTATTACTTTACTACTAGGAAACTAACATGCATAACCACAAGACAAAACCACAACTGAAGGAAAACTGAAAAGAAAGTGTTTAAGAATTCACTCGTGATCCTCTTGTAAATATAAAAAATAAAAATGGGATCATGTGAGATCCCTCGAAGGACTAGAACCAAAAAATTATAAATTTAATGTGTCCCAAATATTTACCACCAACTCCACACAGCCTCAGATTCATAAACATTCTTCCTCTCAATTAGAGATTCCATGCCCCTCTACATCACTCAACAAAGAATCAAATAGATCAACGATGCATATATCCAGAACAGAGAAATGAAGTTTTTGGATTTAGCCAACACGGTTCACTATGTTCCTTCCTTCTATATAGTTAACTCGTGTGATCACACAATTATAATTATCCATTTGGAATCCATTTAAATCATCCAAGTTTACATGATTAATCAATATCCATTTTACAATCATTAAATAAAATTATTATCCAGAAAAAAGAGCTTAATAAGTGCGCAAGAAATGACCAATAATGTCTATGATTTTTAGTGGAAATGAGCCCACACAATTCGAAACATAAAAATGATGGTCAAACACAACAAAATCAAAATATTCCCCACCCATTAATTCTATAAAAGTCCATTTATTATCATTATTATATTCATTTTATTGTTATTCCTTAAGGGAACATCATCATAACCACCCAGTATGATGAATAGTAAAGAGAGATGAAAGATGAACCCCTACCTGTATGGTCAAGGATCAACGTTTTCTCATTGAACCAAGAATAGTGGACGATGCAACTTACAGGAAGAAATATAAGAATGAGTGGAAAGGGCTCCTACATAGGCGTGTGATTTGTCTCGGGAGGATGTCTCGAGGCGCACTATGAGAAACTAAGGGAAGAAGGAAAAAAGACATCTGATTAAGAAGAGGCCAGATCTTAAATCTGGGAGGCTATTTTGAAGTATATAAAATTCAGATTGTGGATCTGCCACGTCACTCGTTAGTTTCACTCATAGGAATTAATTGATATTGAATAATTCCCATCGGAAATGGTGGAGATAGACTAGTAGAAAACTGTGAGTTGATAGATTGAATTTAAAGGGAGAAGAACATATAACAGTGGCCAAACTGGGAAAACTAGGAAAATTGGGAATCCTGGAAAATGGTGGGACACCGTAAAAAAGGAAACACATTTTGGGAATTCATGTGTCTCCAAACTCTTATGGGTTTTAAAATAACTTTTTCAGGCTATAAATCACATTGAAATGGGTATTAAAACACTTTTACGTTAAAATTGACATTACTGGGGAAAAACTAAATTGTCTGGGAGAGGATATGAATGAATCACTGATGGGTGAGTCACCAATACCCTTACACCATCAACTAGGCATCGCTGCCCTAGCACCATTTCCCAAGAACTGCTGCCATAACACTATCACCCTTGTACCGATGCTCTTGCACAGATTCCCTAGACCATCTCTATAAAACCAAGGCTATGGCACTGATTTTGATCAGTGCCACCGATGGCCGATCAGTGCTAGAATTGTTGATCAGTTTTATCGATGCCGACCAGTGGCACAGATTGCTTTTCTGTCCCACGGATACCCATCAATGCCACCGATGCTCATCAGTTCCACCGTCCGTTCAACCTGAAATTTAGAAATATCCTCAATGAGTCACTGGTGATCCCCATAACAACTAAAACGTCATGATTTGGCAAAGTAATGGACTAGAAGGGTCCCGTACATCACATTAATATATTAAAAAATATATTACAATTTAAAATTAACTATGTTTGAAAATTATTTTGATAAATTTAATTTAATTTCTATAATCGCCACCTCAATATTCTATAAGGTTGTTTTTTTGTGATGTCATTAAATAATTATTTTTTTCAATGAATAGTAAAAAAATATAGTTTTTAACTGCAATATTTTAAAATTATGCATTCATGATTTAATAATGACATGATAAAATATAAAAATTCTGAAAATATAATAATTGGCTAAGTTAGTCATTAAAATTAAATAAACTAATTTTCCATATGTAAAAATTATTTTTTAAAGTCTAATGATCATTGTATTCCACTAAAATTTAAAATTTCCATTATTCAACATTTTTTAAGGAAATATAGAATTCAATTTCTAAAAACCATAAATGCAAGAATTAATTCAATTTTATTCATATTGGACTTATTAATTTAATAACATTACTGTTAAAATTTTGTCCTTGAGTATTATATTTTATTCAATACTTTGTCTTAAAAACACTCATCTCCTCAAGTATAAATAACCCCAAACACCTTCCTTGGAAGGCCACTCACTATCCACCTACCAAGTTTGATGTTCATGTAGATAACCTCTCATAATACTTTATCATCATTAGTTTCGTTTTTTCACTCAACTACAAGAATTCAATTAGATTAGTACAGTAGGAAAGAATCAATACTGAGAATATGGTATGTAATCATGAACTCCTCCTCACATTGTCCTCTTCTCTTCCTAATTTTCTTTATCGGATTCATAGCCAAATAATATAATATTTTTTAGTAGAATTTCATAATTATATAAATGATTTTAAAATAATCTAAATATTTTATTTACAACATATTTAAATACCATATTTCACTTTTCCTCACAATTGAAAATGTCCTATCAATGTTTGGTTAATTACTCTTGAGGACACTCCCAAATCCGTAATTTTGAAAAATAATGTGGTTTATCATAATTATGTTTCTGTAAATTTATTTATATATTTAATTGTATGAATATGTAATTAATATTAATATTATATAAATATCGTTAATATAATATAATTATATCGAATAAAGATGGATTATTTTAAAGAAAATATGTTATCAAAATGCATAACCTTGATCTAGGAGAATTACTGAATAGAATATAAGGATTATAATTGAGAAAGAGTGAATATATTATAATAAATCACTTTTATAAAATATTTTAATAAAACTATATTTATTAAAATGTTGGTGGAAATGAAAAAAATAAACCTGGAATTAATGTATATTGGTTTTCAAAACCATTTCTCTCATTCTTTTGCATTATATCATCATTAAAATTATATTCTGTAGTGATGTTATTATAATTTCCAATATAAATTAATTCCAAAATTAATTCCATTTTCTCTCATTGTATATATATTTTACAAACTTTTCGAATGTATTTATAAGAGATGTATTATTATTTTCTAGAGAGTATTTATTTTTCAAGAAAACACATTAAAAACTCTTGAAATGTTCCTTATCAACTCAAGACCAACAATAATTTTTTCTGATACAATATTTACCTTATCTATTTGATTCCTCATATGGTTTATTAGGGATTTATTTTAAAAAAACATTATAGATCCAATTGTTTTATATTGTATAATTCCATGACTATGATTGAAGTATGCACGTTTCCCATGTTAATGGTATAATTATGGGTATTTTATGATGTTATGAGTGGGATAATAAATATATATCCTTCCAATGGATTTTTTAATGTGTTATATTTCATATTATTAAGTTTACAATTTGTGAAAAATATATTATCTTTTTTCAAAATTGTGATGTCAAAATTTGTGAACATATATTATGCGTGAACTTGATGCTAGCATTGTTCACAAAATTTTTTGGTATTTGAAAACTATGTTGTGATGTTTCATTACATTGAATACGAAACATTATATTCCCTTTTTAAATTGTTCCCTCATTATTTTGATAATTATAAAATTATTATGATATGATTATGATTAATATGCTCACCAATGTGAAATTGATTCAAGTATCTTATTCCTTCTATCTTATATATCATGATACTCAACTATTAGACATCCCCCTTATCTAATGTATATCCTCAAGAGATTATATGTACTACAGATAATGTCAGATATAAAATAAGGATAAATTGTAACGATTAATATAATTTATTTTTTGTTATTTATAAGCTATGTATGAGACTAATTTGGTAAATATACTAAACCTTTGGATCCAATATGGTTTCCTTATGTTATTAGTGTCCATCATCAAAAATGGAAGAGATTTTTCTTATTAAAAGATGAGATACAAAAGGATAAAATATATAATTTCATTACAATATCTTTCAAAATGAGTTATCAAATCATCTGGAAGAGAATCGGTCTACGTTAGTGCCACACCAAGGCCATTGTAAGGAATCCCATATGCAAACATATTAGCATCCTGAAATTCATGTGTGACTATGCTATTAAGACTCATCAGTGTATTCATGCATTCCATTCATTGAGCTATATTTCTCCATTAAATATAAAATTTTCCATTTCTAATATCCTACACAAAAAATAGAATTTTCACTTTCTAACTAATGGTTATTCCAAAAATTCATTTTGAAAAAAGTGATAACCTGAATAATTCCAATCATATTGACTTAAAAAGAAAATTTAACTCCACATGTTCCATAAAAACAACCCTTAACGTTTTCATCATAATAAAAAAGTTTGCACCACATCCCTCAAACGACGATTATCCTTTAAAATGCCCTTGTGTACACATATTCGTCCACTAAGGAGGGGGTTCAGACAAATGTATCGTTGTTTTGTTATTAATTCTAAAAATGTTTTAATAGTTATGTATGAAAATTATGGGGCACTATAGGTCTGTTAATTGGGAAACACACTGCCACCTATTGATGGTGAATAAGGTGGATGATGCTCGGATTATGAGAAGATATTATAGCTTTTCCATGATTATACATAAAAGAGGAATTTATTTATTTATAAAATATAGAAATTGTAATCCTGTGGAATGTGGAAATATCATATCTCTCTTAAATGAATGATCATATATCCATCCATGTGTGGATTAAAATTTAATTGAAGATGATTGTGAAGAAACCCATGAAAGGGATAAATGTTCCATAGTTCATACATGATTGTGATTGAATGATAAGTTTTATGAAGTCTATTTTTTTCTTATTAATAAAAAAATTGAATATGGATATTTTTAACTATGTTAATATTTCATTATTTCCTATTCTTCCTAGATGTACAATGATATATTGAGATCATAATGTGTATTTATAATGGGGAAATATGAATAGAGATATTGATGTGATTATTTCTCAATTCCTTTTATGTTAAAAAATTAAGGGTGAGATATAAAATTTTTGGTTGAAGTTTCAATCCTTTTCCACACCAGAATAGAAATTTAAAAACATTATAATGGATTTCATCGTCAGACTACCTAGAAAAAATAGGTATAATTTTCTTTTGGTTTTACTAATTTGATTTATGAAGACAATTCATTTTATCTACATTAGAAACTATTTCAATATTGATTAGATATCTTGTATATACATAATGAAGTGGTTTTTTTCTTTGAGTACCAAATTCTAAAATTTTTAATTGAGATATAAGGTTTACCTTAATTTTAGGGGTGAGTCATTAATAGTTATCGAAGATGGTATTTGGATTTTTCCCTAAATATAAAATAAAATTGATTATCAGTATAAAGGGATCATATATACTCAAGAATATAGAATGATATACTATTATATTAATTTTAAATGTGGTTTGGATTGAAAACTTCCTCTAGTGTAATTTTTGTACAATAATAACTATTAGTCGAGTATTTTCATGGCTCCATTTAAAAGCATATATGTTAATATTTAAATAAATCTAAAATTATGGGATAATTGTTTGTAAATAAATATATTGGTACATGATATATATTTTGAAATGGAAGATCATTATGGATCTATATATTCTCATGTAATGGATCTCTTAGTCGACATAATTGTAATGATGAAAATATTCAGTGATATTTAATGTTCAGAGTTGAAGATAAGGTCTACCTATGAATATCTACATGCATGAAGTCTATGAAATTTGGAATTAGGATGGTGTTAGGATATATATATATATAATCCATGTCGAGATCTATAATTTTATCAGGATGGTCATATATCCCTTGGCACATCAACTGAATCTCCCATGTTTTTATTATGTGATCTGTGTATCACATTTGAGGAATTACATACATAATCCCTTATATATAATCAAATGAGGGATATACATATGAAGAATGATCTTTCAATTTTTTAACAACCAGTGGATATTCTGAATTATAATTCGAGTGTTATATGAAACTAAACCACTCATCATGTTAGGATTGTTTTTCCAACACTATAAATACAAGGAGGATATGTGACAACATGAGCAAGTAAAAATTTATAAGCATCCTTATTTTTTTGTACATGGGTGACTGGATTTTGGGAAAAAATTATTATAAGTGGTCATAATTTGACATCCAAAAAATTTCTGATATATTTCTATTTTATCAATTTTATGCGTTAAATAGATTTCTTTACAAGAAACACTGATTTTAAGTGAACTGAGGTATTATATTGAATTATTGTTATTTAATTTTATAGTTTTTATTTAGTCATGGAAATGGTGGGTTTGAATAAATTAAAAAAATTATTAAATTTTTTTATTTAAAGATGTATAAAAATAATCCATTTGGTATAAATTGAAATTAAAATAAAATTAAAGCATTTGATGATTAGAAGATTTTTTTCTCTAATAAATTAATTTTATAAAATGAGTGTGTCATTAACATAGAAAATAAAATTTTAAACTTGTTTTGAATGATTTTATTGAATTTTATTGAATTTTTATTCAATAAAATATATTAATATTCAGTAAATTATTGTAATACGTAATAGAATAATGATAAATCAGTCTATAATAAAAAAATCGTTTACATCAAGATGGGTTTTATTTCAATTTTTTTGTAAACATTATAATAAATTTTTTATATGGTAAATTTGTAATTGAATAAACATATTTCTTTAATTTTTATAATAATATAATTATATGTTTGAAATTATTTTTGGAATTTATCGAAAATGAATGATTTTTTAATGAGTATTGAAAATGTGGATTTTACAAATAATGTCACTTTTATGAAATTTTTATGAATAAAACATGAAATACGAGATTTTAAAATAGTTGTCTCTTCCAAATATGTGATTATGTAAAAAATATGTCTTTTAAAATAATAGAATTAATTCTGGAACCATATCATGAATTTTTTCAAATAAGTAATATTTGATTCAAATTAAAAGCAATTTTGGGTTAATTTAATTTAATTGTTGTGTTGGAATTTAAAATTTAGTTTAGCTATGATAAAATTTAGAATAAATTTTTTTAAAAAAGTAATTGTTTTTTTAATGTAACTTTATAATTAATTTCAATGTTACATTTTTGTTGCCCATTAATTTCGTATTTTTCTCTAAAACATTTTTCATGAGTTTTGGGTTATTATATTAATAGTCGTTAATGCTACTTATATAAATTAAATATGAAATAATTTATTCCTAATTCATAATCATAATTTATAAATTTATTTATATGTATCTTTTTAATTTTATTAATAACATTTTTTTACCAAGGGAAAAAGTTCTGTTATCACAGTTGTGGTTGAAATGGGTTTAAAAAGATGCTACTATGAGTTAAGGCATAAAATGGTTCCAACGCATTTCAATATGTTATTAATTTAGTTAATTTATATTATATAATATTTTAATTTATAATTTTGAATTCATGGGTTCCACATGAAATTAATATGATTTATATTAAATTTAATACATTTAAGTAAATTAATGTGTGTCCATTCGCATACTTATAAAATCAAACCCCATAATCTACATTATTCAAAATATTTGAGAATTATATATTTTAAAATACCTAAAACCAACATTTAATGATTCCATCCCTTATTATATCATCTTTTAGTCTTCCAATAATACCATCCTATGATAGAATAATGTGGATGTTAAAAGAGGTATCACAAAGAAGAGGTAATCGTCATCCCAGATTCATTCAATGTCTATTTATTCTTCCAGTCCAATAAATTTTTTGTTTCAATACAAAAATTATTAAATTAGAATCACATATATATATATATATATATTATTATGGGATTACAAATTTCAAAACATTTCCAAAAAATGGGAAATGAAATTATTGATTATGCCTATATGTGGACTACCACCTCCACGTAATGATTTGATTCACATTCCATCACTATTATTTATTGTTGTTTAATATAAGGGATTAAATTAAAATATATAATATTAATTAAATACTGATTATGATGATGTTATATCATGTTTTCTACCTTATAGAATTCTAATCTACTGGAAAAAAAATAGCATCCCACATGCGTATGTGAGGACTACCACCTCTATTAAGTGATGTGATTTGTTTTTCATGTTTTGTTTACAAGTATTATGATAAGGATAAATTAAATTAATATATAAGATATTTATTATATAATTATTATTTTTTAATTTTGAATTTTTATTTTTAATTACATTCATTCCACCCATGAAAATGTTAAAATATCACATCTGCATATATACGGATGAGAATTATAATGGAGTGAAGCAATTTAATTATTCACATATTTATATGTTGAATTATATAATTTTATATAATGAATAAATATGATAAATATTTCATTATATGTATTATTTATCAAATTAATCCATGAAAAAAGGTGACGCACTAGAATTATCCAACCAAAACATGAATAGAGAATAAACATGTTTTCACCAAATCATTCACATTAAGGATGAATTTTTTCAATAAAATAATAAATTTTAATAATAAGTAAATGATAAATAGTATTTGATTTATGGATATGTTTTTTGAATATATGTATAGTAAATTTATATTTATTATACAGTATATTTGAATGAATAAAAATAAATATGTACAATAGGTAATGAATTTTTTATATAATCTCATTTATTTTCAAGATTTCCTATATTAAATCTACATTATGGAATATTATATAGATTTTACCATATAAACACCATATATTTTATTGTCCTTTGATTATTCATGGAATTTTTATCTATCAATTTCATTTTTTATTCTTTGGTAATTAAAATTATATTGAAAATATTAATAATGAAAAGTAGACCATATTTTCTCTTTGTTCGATGAAATTTTTCTTAAATGTCCATGTTATTACAAATTTTATTATTGGTGTTTTTAAATATATATTAAATTTCTAAATGTTCTTTTTTATTAACCAGTACACTATTTACAATCGTTTATAAGGAATATTCTTAATGAAATATTTTCCAAAATTGACATGTTTAAATTTTCACACAAATTTTAAAAAATGCTCACTTTTGACATATATAGAATGAATGGTTTTCCCACTTAAATGATCATTAATTTATATAAATACTCATTTATAAGATTATATGATTATTTAAATATAATATTATTTTAATTTATTTTTGGAATATTTAGTTAAAATGTAATAAAAAGTAATAGTTATTTTTACCATATTTTCAATGAATGGTTCAAATTTCCTTTTCACGATATTTCTCATCTATGTAAATATAATTTATGAATTGTTATATTTAACTGGTGATATGATATTATTATTCAGTCATCATTTTGTGATTACTATTGATGTAGATGATATTATGATTTTTAATAATATTTTTTTTCCCATGGGTTAATTATGTTTTGATGAGATAATGAATGGTCTTATGATACCATAACATTATTTTTTTGAGATGTATTAAGATTATATGATTATGGCTTATTTATAAATCATACTCATTTTTCTGAGTTATGATATGATGAAATTAGGAATAAATTGTTATCTTATATATATTGATTTGATTAAGTGATCTGTTGGCTTTCATTTTTATAGCCCTGTAATTCATTTGGTAAAGAATGATATCACATGAGATTACAAGAACTATAAATTGGTGTGAAACCTATTAAGTATGTGACTCTATCTTCTATTATAATATCTTTAGTGAAAATTGAATATAAAATTAATGGATAGTGGACTTATCCCATTCAACTACAATAGGCTTAGTCACGATCCTTGAAAAAGGAAATTATTTTCTATGATTACGTTTGTGACTCTTACATATGAATTATGCCAAATATATTTTTTCATAGATCATGACTGATTATCAATGATTCCAAACTGTTATTTTTAATGTATTTAAATGGGAAAAACATATTCTACAATTTATTATTAATGATATTTAACTAATTTTGTATGAATTTATTATTATATGATCATGTTCCAATACCCTTATGCATATTCCCAATTACAATATTTGATTGATATATCATATATGTATCCTTATAGGGCATATATGTTCACCATTTATTATGTTTCATTATCACTATGTTATGATGAATGGTATAATGTAACAAGGGTACACTATGATATGAAACTAATTATTGATATTACAGATCATTTATGTAATAAGTTTGTTTTGCATCTGGTCTTCATGTACACTAATCCACTGTGATCCTAGGTTGATAATTATTATTAAATTTATTTAATATGGGTTAATTCATACCCCCCTATTCAGGGTCCAAATCCAATATCTCACACCAGTTATGGATATACTCACACTGCATGAAAAAAGCTCAAATTCTCAAATCCTGATTATATCATGCATCATTAAAGTGACCATTTTAACCGTCATTACAAGACAATCTAATTTTTTAGGAATTTGTGAATTATCAAACAATAACTGATGGGAATGATCATATACTATAGTTATTTACAAATGTATTTTATTTCCCCTAATCATAGGTTTAGTTCCATTGTCAATGTAATTTACACTTTTGATATAACATGCATTATTTTTTATTCACTCATCATTCAAGGTAATGAATGAAAATTTTGTTTTTTCCGTACCTCATGTCGTGATCCTTAACATATGATTTTAATGCTTCTATATTATCTACTATAACGAAAAAAAATCACAAATAACCACATGAGATTAATTGTTTGGATCAAATGAATCTAAGGATTTAGGGTATGTGGGAAAATAATGGAAAATACGTAATTCTAAAATAGATATTATTCTCTATGGAATTTTTCATGAAAATTAAAAATAACACAGCGACGATATTATACTATAAGAAGAAAAATCCACTTCTTTTAAAAATCAATGAAATTTTATGGAATCAACGATCTATAGTGAATAGTGAAGCCTATTGAATTTATTTTTATCATTGAAATTTATAATTTAATTTTTTTAAATGATGATTTTGGATATGTATCACATCCACTAGCGAACACTAAATGATAAAAAAATGTCATGTAAATTATTATTTCTGATCCTCCATGTTGGATCCCATTTTAGTGATTGTTTAATTTTTGTTGTTGCTGAAGAGGGTGTCAAATATATTACAATGAATGGATAATTATGAATCCTACTTGTATCCCCTAAAAAATACTAAAACCTATCCACTTAAATATCCACATCCTATCCATTATATAACCTCTTACCCCATTATAATATTTTTGATAATAATGGAAAATACAATGAGTTAGGTGGGAAAGGATAGAGTAGTCTTATAATTTGGATCTTTCCCAAAAATGGTTTTCATATATTTTTTGGGTGTAATAATAATTAAGGTTAAATTCGGTATCATGGTATAAGGATTAAAAATAATATGACTCAATAATTTCAATAGTGAATGTATATAATCATTAATTTTTTATGGATTAAATAACCTTATAGATAAAAACATAAATGATATTATCATGAAATATTCTCAAGAAAATTTTTATATTTCACTGTTAAATAATTTCTTTGTAATAATAACAGGTAATTGGAATATCACAAATAGAAATTGAAACTAAAAACATAAATAAATGTATATTAATTTAATATTATTAAATCATGGAAGATTTTATAAAAATATCATTTTTAAAAATAATAAAACCTCATGTTTTTCTCAATTTTTTTTTTATTTTTTTCTTTCTTTTTATTGAAAAGGAAATTAAAAATCATGGAATAATCACTATCATAGGATTTTTTTTCTCATTTAACAATTATTAATTTAAAAATGTCAGATGTGTGTAATCTAATTTCAAAATATTGTTTCTATATATAAATGTTTGGGAGTTGGAGAAAAACATAAATTCGAAATCATACCACCCAATTAAACTAATGCGCTTCATTTTTTTTTTCTGAAAATAACATTATGTATATTTTTCTCCACTTTCATTAAGATATTAGAAATTTTAATCCCTTACATATATTAATACTCATGTCCTTTTTAATGAAACTAAACTCTTTTGTGAGATTTCATACACATAAAAATAGAAAATAAAAATTCTAAAAACCCCGAGTTATCTCATAGAAGATATTTTGTTTACCATAAATTTATAGAATATACCACTTAATCTCTAGAGGAGTATGAAGGGAAATATCATACCATATCCTTAACCAAATATAACCACAATTGTTACATTTTCCCAAATATGGTCATCCATCCTCCTTCCAAAAACAACTATATTATTATTTTCTGTAGAACAATTTCAAACCTCTTAATATTATCCACCTGTTCTTTTTAAAATTATAAAATCCTACACCAAGGTCACACATCATTAAAACTATTTATTCTTATTATATGTTTTAGGTTTTAACTATCCTTAAATTATATGTAATCTTATTTATAATCCATCCATTTATTTTTGTAGATTTTAGTAATTATTCATTCTGGACAAAATATATCTCATTATTCCATTCTAACACAATAAAATACTCAATATAAATCTTTTTATATTATTGAAATTTATCGACATCACATAATAGTTATTTATGAGTCATCTTATGCTGAAATGGACTTTTTCACTACCCACAATCAGCTATAAATGGCCAATTATTTTATCGATCAATGAATGTACAATAACCAAAATGGTCTCCGTAGAATAAGAGGTTACTCCCAATCGTCCATATCAGGCACCAGAAATTACACAACAGAGATGAACTTTTACAATTTAATCTGATGGTCTTCGATTAGTCCTCATGGGTATTCAACTAAATAATCCAATTATTGAGGTGAAAATACTGGGGTTTTTATATCTTCAATTACTAGGATTTTGGAGTAATTATTGGACATGATAATGAATCCTACACCTAAATAACATATACATTTATGAAATATATAATACCTAATATAAATACTATTTGAACAACTAACCATGATAAGATTCATTTTTTGTTGATCATTTGACACTATTGGATATCACTCTCTCAGGAGTGGTATTATTCTGATTTCATGAAGATTAATATTTTTCATCACCATTTATTTCATGAAATTTGTTTATGTCATCATTTTTATATTTATTCTCAAAAAGTAATATTAGTTTCCAACATTTTAAAATTTTAAATAATCTTACCAATCTATGATTCTATATTTTCATGATTCAACCTCTCAGGAAATAGTTTATATGGAATTAATGGTGGTAGTGGTTCCTCCTTACATGTTACTTCTCATCATTCTTATATTACTTCATTGGCTCAATTTTTTTTATTTTTCTTTATATCATGATTTGGGATGTTATTTCTTGATTTCATAACTCCATATGGTTATTGAATTAACTTCTCCATGTGGGATGTTTTTTGGGATAAATGGAAACCCACCTTTCATTCTTTCTGAGATTTTACAAAAAATTAAACCCACATGGGATTCAAGATATAATTGAGATGAATTTTGTGTTCTTCAATCATCTTTTAGATCAATTATATTTTTTCCAGTGATGATAAAAAATATTTCAAATGTATATTCTATGAATTAAGATTTTCTTGTAAATGAGTGACATAGAGGGGTTAGTTATTGGATTCCTAACTATATTTCAAGGATCATTTGTTCTTGTGGTTGCTATTTACTCCACACCTAATGTTTATTTTCACTATTATAATAAATGTAAATAAATATATAGTATAAATATATTGGGGGTTGGGATCAGACATTAGTGTATCTAGTTTTTTTTAAAACATTGGGGTCAAAGCCTCAATTTATTATTTAAAGAAAAAAAATATTTGCAACTGGGTAAAGAGACACCAATTACATATCCTAAAGGCCCAAGGCCATGTGGCCTGAATACAAGGCTTGAAAGCCCATTTTTTGGCCCAATGGACCCCTCTGTGAACAGTACATCTATAGTACCCAACCTACTATAGTACCTGCTACAGTAATTAGACCGCTATAGTTCCTACTAAAGTGCCTCCACCACTATAGTGTATTCGATGCACTAGTTTTGTTGTAATTTCCTCTATTTGAACTATAAACACGCACTTATTGTGCACAATATGCACCCATCCCCATTGGGTTCCATCCGTTTTCCACTAAAAAATATGTCCTTCCAAATCATCCAAATGTTTATCCCTCTCATTGTGTGATTTTCTCATCAATAATCTAAAATCTATTGCATTAATGATTGATCATGTTCTCATATTATAAAACCTTATAAAATGTTTGATTTAAAATATATATTTCTATAACATGATTAGGGAATTAATGAGTAAAATATATTAATCATTAAATGGTCGTATATATAGACTCGTAATATTTTTTAAAAAATTTATAAGATCAGCTATATTGTTCTTAGATATTTATGTGAGAATGAACTGGGTCAATATATTTCTCATAAACCCATCCCATATAGTAATGGCATAAGGGGGGATGCATTCAATCAAGTCCCATTATTTAACTTTTTATTGAAATAGAAAAAAGCAGTCCTACCAAATTTATTAATGAATTTTTTCATTTACATGTGTCACAATGTTCATAAAAAATTACAATATGACTATTCAGGAAGTTGGGTGATAATCCAAAAAAGTTGATCAAATATGAGATCTTTTGAATTATATCCTATTTTACTTAGAATTGATGTGCTACAATTGGTGGCAAGAAAATATTGGGATTATTTCCTATAGAATAGGTTCTCCCACAGTGTATGAGTGTACATATATAATGTGTTACATGGGATTCTTATATAATAATGAAATTCCATTCATCCTTATCCATACATTCTTCTTGGTTATTTTTGTACATTGATTTGTTAATTCCAACAAAAGATTATATTTGAGGTTGAAATCATTTCCATTACAATGAGTGCAATAGTCTTAAAATTTAATATATTATGATACCATAGAAATATAAGAAAAAAATTAATACTAGGAAGAAAAAAAAATTCATGAAATATTCTTAATTGACCTATTTATAATTGGAAACGATTCCCCAACAATGGATATAGTAATTTGGTCAGTGTGAAGGCCATCACTATTTCTAATGTGTATAATGAAATTAATTTTTTTTATTTTAAAACACAATCTAAAACTATCAAAAAATTATATTTAGTGATTCATGGGACTTTGGTCGATTACAAGGGATGAATTTTTAAAAAAATATATAAAAATTAAATTATTTATTTAATTGAACAAGAAAAAGAGAAAGGAAAAATAATTGGTCTAAAATCAAATGGAGAAACTATTTTTTCAGTAACTTTAAAATTTATTTGTCGTTGTATAAAAAATTATGTTTTGTTAGTTATGTTTTTGCTGGAATCAAAACTATGAATACACTTTTTATTGGAGAGCCCTAGAGAAATAATTATTGTCCCCAATCCATATGGTCAATTATAATGTAGGGATGAAATAATTAGGAAATTCCGAACCATATTTTAAAAAATTTATCCAAATATGTAAAATATTAATGAATTTATTAGGTTAATGAATTATATATTAGGTAATTCTTCCCTATAAAAGGATCAATGATCATGATGAAAGAAAATGGGATAAATAAAATAGTGGTACAAATATGCAACCAATTATAAAATAAAAAATAAATTTAAACAAGCACATAGAAAAATACCCTAATGAATAGATCACTAAAAATACGAGAGAGTTACTCTCTTACTCTAGTCATGCAAGGTTGATAGAGGGGAGAATGAAATTATGACCTACATGAAATCTTATATCCACAAGATGGGTAGATCTAATGTGAAACAATTCATAGTCTAAGAAATCATGCATCTAAAAATGACCATTTTAGGAGTGATTTGTTTTTGTATTTATAGAAAAAACATCACTCCATAGTGGAAGAAATTCCATAAAATAATCCATAGAATGTGTTTGGTACAATGACTGGGGATACTAGTTAATTAAGTTGTGTCATGGGAGTTTCATGTCAAGTATTATGAATAAAAAATAATTTTTTTAAGGTTTCATAGTGCGACACACGTTGTCATGTGGTTAATTTTAGACTCCCTCCTCGGGTTCTATTATCCATCATTTCATCCCCCATTAGGCATTGATGATTATTTTGGAATCATGAATTGGGGAATCACAATTCTATTTGTTTCTAGTGTATTTTACAGATTTTTTTCATAAATATTCATTTGTGAGACTCAAAATCGATATTTTATTTATCGTACATTGTGTGACTTTTTTTAAATCATGAATTCATATATATATTTATTCAGTTTCATCCTTAAATTTATTATCAAATATATATTCAAAAAATCATATTAGATGTAAAAACACATTTTCCTGAATTATTTTTGTAAAATTATTTTTCAATTGATGAAATGTGGTAATCACTCATGAGGACAAATAGACCACAATCTCAATAAAACATTGTTTTTTCATATTTCACCTCCACATCAGATGTATTTTTATATTGATGGTTTTATTGAATATAAATGATTTTTAATATAAATTTTAGAATATTAATTAAAAAATTATTATTTACACTTATTTAATACAATCCAATGAAAAATGAAAACACCACTCTTTTGTATGTACAAACTAACAATTTTTTATTGTGATATATCTAATTTTTCATCACATTCTTACATGGGTTGGCTAAAAAATAAAAATAAGTAATAAATAAGATATTTAAAAAATTATAAAGATGCTACAGTTTATGAAACTTTGTTTAATGTTCTAGTAAAAGAACCACTAAACTAATACATATAATGATAATGAAACTATTTTTACCAGAATAATGATTTTAATGTAGAATTTTTGATAAATGTGGGATTGAAAATTATAATGAAATTATATATCATACTTAAATTATGAATATTGTTTTTAATTAATATATAATAATAATAAATTTATAATAAATTATTTTAGAGTGTGTAGGAGGAAATCAAAAGCTAGTGTTCTGAGATTGTTTTACAGTCACATATTTAATATGATGGTATATGTTTCAAATTAAATTGATGTAAATTATATTGTATTTAGTTATTTAAACTCATATTTTTTATTTCCAACTATTTATTTATTATTTTCATGTATTCATATCATATGTATAGTTTTTGAACAAAAAATCAATAAACTATTTTAGAAAAAATCTAACATTAGTTATATTTTTTGGGGACGATTCTTCCTCAATATATATGTCATTAAATATTATTTTATAAATTCTTATTAAAAATTTAAATTCATAACGATTATATTATTATACTATAATTTAATTTATTTACTAATGATTATAAGGAATATTATCAACCATTTTCCACGCGACTCAGGTTTGAAATTTTAATAAAGGAACGCAAGAATTATTTATTTTATATTTATAGATCCACAAAAATTTTATAATCATCATGATAATTGTTAATTATGAATATTCATTTACATGATTCCATGATTTTCACTAAAAAAATAAATACAAGATACTATGTATATTTTTAGTCTTCAAAGGTTACTAAAATAGAAGGATGTGGTTTATTATTAATTGAAAAATATTTTTAAAACTATTTTGAAAGTATTTATCTTATTTTTCCAAATAAATTAATGATTGATATGATTCATTTTTTAGATAATCCAATTAATTCATCATGTTATGTTATATGTATGGATTATAATGATGATGTTTTAATGGTCTTTAATGAAATACATTTCATTCTCATTTTCTAATTTAACATTGGAGTATTGATGAATACTATTTTTTTATTCATATATAAAAAAAATTATAATTACATTACTAGTGTTTCTGTTATACCCAACCACTACATTAGGTAATGTTTTATATATGATGATATGAAAAATTTATAAGGGTGGTAACCCTAAGATGAATATTACATAAGAGTTTATTTGATTCCAAATAGGGTACATAATAATTTTCATATCACCATGAGGTTATACAGGTAATTATCCCCTGTCCAAGAGGGTATATAAGCGGTTAACACATGACCCTATGGTTTGAATGATAGTTAAAACAAGGAAATTATTAGATGAATGTCATAGTGAGAAGACATTAAAAGTGAATTTTATGCTTATAGGAATGTGGAGTGAACCCAATATACTATGGGACACTCTTAAAAATCATAGATCATTATTTATATTTGATTATTCTGCACTCCAATGTATCATGTCTATTACCACCACAATGCATAATATCATGAATCATGTCATATGGTTTTTGATTTTTTGTATGATCTCATAATTGTTTTTATCATTTTCTCAAAACCGTATGATTATTTTATGCTCAGTTATGATCATAAATTTAAATATCCCATATTTATCCTAATTGAGTATCTAAGATCATATTTTATAGTGTTTCCTTTCCCTAGGTTAAGGATAATTTGTTCATGTAAGGAAAATAATAAAATTTTTATATGAGAGGTGAAAATTATGGGCGATAATGAATATATTTAATAAAAATGTTCATTATGTTTCTTGTATACAAAGACACCAATCCTTTATGGTAATAGGTTGTGTCCAATTTTCATAAAAATTAAATATTTATCTATAATGATTTCATATTTATGCATGTTATTCATGGGTGACCTCATATGTTATTAGTGAACGTTGTATTAATTTTTTGGGACTATTTAGAGAAGTATTTGATGGTAGAATATAATGAAATATTTAATGTGTTAAAATTGATTTTGGATGAATAGAATGTGAAATAGGTTAATTCAATTTTTTCCTCTATTTTGACATAATATGAATGTTTAAAATATTATAAGATTTATTACTTTGAATAATGATTCTTTATGGTTAATTTTTTTTAATCAGGGGATGGAACAAGGTGAAACCATGTTAATAATGATTGTTGATGGAAATATAATGCTTTGTGTCATGATTGAAAAAGAAAAATGGGATCCGAAACAAAAAGACCCCATTTTTATTCATACAAAATTATTTAATATGATGAATCATGATATTCTTCATAAATATTAATGGAATGAGAAATGAACCTTTTATTAATTCATAACTAAACACCCCCATCTTTTTGAGTGTCCTCAAATCCTTGAATTTCTATATTATGGATCAATGTAACTGAAATGATATTTTCTAACCACCGATTAATATTAAAAACATTCCTATATAATATATCATTTGGAATGTAAAGAAAATAATTAGTGGACCCTTATTAATAATATATAGGATAATGATTAAATTTAATTCATATAATGGGGATATTTTATAAGGATATTTTTCTATATGTACATTCCATGAAATCTATACATTTAAATGTGAATTGTGTTTCTTTAGAAAAAGTAGAAAGATGATGAGTCCTTTAGTATATGTGGGAGATATTTTAGAAAAGCTGTGAGATAAGAATATTGTTTTATCAATAACCTTGAAATAAAATTTGATAATTTTTTTGTGGATGAAAACCATGTATATTAAATACATTATCCATATGGGTCTTTAACATCATTGAATAAATAATTTGATTTCTTTTCAGGGTTTTAAATTAGTATATCACAAAAAAAATTAAAAATATATTTTCACTTAAATTTATAGTATTTATGATAGCCTTATCCACATTCAATAACCAAATTAAAGGATAAGGGATATATTCTATGAATATTGTTAGGAATATTTAAGAAAAATTAATCCTATTGTTTATAAAGTGATAATAATATATTATAAATAAAAAATAACAAGATTAAAAAAATGTTATTTTTAATGGATTTTTTAGTAAAAAGTGTTTTTATTATATAATAAATATATTTTTATCTAAATGATAAATTTATAAATTCTCAAACATGAATATTGTAAAAATATTTCAATTTCATAATTAATAAAATAAAAAATATTATATGACTATTTTTTTTATTTTCTAGGAAAAATTTATTTTTTATAAATATTGTGTAATATAGTTTATAAAATAATTTTTAATTTTATGAAATTATAAATATAAAATAATTAAATATAAGTCTATAAAACAATTTAATTTAGAATGTATTAATTTAATGATTAAAATTATGTATTTTAAAATACCATTTTGAATATAGAAATAAATTGTTCAATATTTTATAAAATAACTGCATTTTTTTAATTTAAAAAAACGTTCTCATTTAATTCAAAATTTATAATTTGATATTAAAATTTTATTTGATTTGAAATTCAAATAAATAAATTTATTTATAATAAAAAAATATATATCTGGAAATTAAATTAAATATAAAAATATATTCTACTAAAAAATCTAATCTTTAAAACTAATTTTTTCTGGTAATAAATTTTATGGTATATGTTAAATAATAATGATATTAACATTTATATCCAATTTTAATTTTATAAAATTATTTTAATATATTATAGAAAGCATGTTAATATTATTTAATAAGTTCAATTTCATTCTAGGCATTAAATTTTGTTACTATGAAAAAAAATTATTTTTCAAGTTATAATAATTTGAAAAACATTTTAATTTTAAATTAAATTCATATATATTGAATTAAAAAAAATTCAATTTTTAATAATATTTAAAAATCAATTATCAATATTTTAATATGTAATAAATGTAAAATAATATTGTTAACACATAATGATTAATGAAAATTTTCTATAAAAAAATTTTCAACACAATATATATTTTCATTTAAAAGTTATATCTCTTCTATTTATAAATTTAATTATAATAAATAGAGTCACAATTTAGATTAATAATATGAAAATTCTTAATATAGGGTTATATAATATTTTTTTGATAAAATAATTACAATGGTAAATTTTAATCTAGATTAATAAGTATCAAAATTATTTATCAAATATGGCTCAAATGTTGGGAAATGAATATTATGTATAAAAAATATATAATAATATTTTTGGGTTGGAATGTCACACCCATAGGTATCACCCATAATTATCCACCTAACATAGATAAATATCCAGAAATTATAACTATACCCCTTACCAAACATTCGATTCCAAATATCAACCCCAATTTTTCTCATATAAAAAGAGTTCTCTTCAATCCATTTCAAGCCGGACCCCTGGTTCAAAATTTAATAGAAACTATATAAAATTTACATCCTGTAGAGTTCATTTATACTTTTATAGTATATCTCATTAATAAAGTGTGTCGTGGTCTTCATTTCTAGTGAATAGTTTGAGAGAAGATCCAAATTAAAATTATTTATATTACCTAAAATTGAACTTATTATCATTCAATGCCTCATCCAACATATTCCAAAACCATTATAAACATATATATAATTTCATTGTTATATATAATATTCTAAAATATTATTATTATAATGGTAGGACCATTATATATTTCCCTCCAATTTAAAGGGAAAAAATTAAAATATTTCTCAACCACATGTACATACTTCAATCTCTGAGAACAATATGTTTTGATTTTCATAACCACCATTAATGGCTAGTATTGAAATGTATTTTGTTTATAGATTTGTTATATATTTACTAATTTATATTATTAAAATATAAATTTCTTATACTATATGTTTTATTATATGTAATTAGTCATTGTAAAACAAACCTCCTAAAATGTACACTAGTAGAAAAGTTTATTTTCACATCGTTTTTTAATGTTACTTGTGCATGGACATTTTTAAATACCACATAAATGAATTTTAATGTAGTTTTTTCAGTACCTAATATTAATAAACCACTTTAAAATTTGTTTCTAGAAAAAAATCGATATTAAAAGTCATCATGGTAGACTTTTAGGTTCGATTATTTATTAAACAACTTTAAAAAGTAAAGTTTTTCCATCATTTCAAGGAAAAATATGTTAAAAGTCACCATTAAAACATTAAACATCTATTTTTTTAATGAACTAAAAATGAAGTTTACTTTCAATATCTATATATTTGAAAATAATGATAATTGTTTATTCAAATTTTCTTTCATTTCCCATGATTTTATTTGTATAGTCGAGGAGACAAAAAGACATAGAAATCAAATGTTATGAATGTTTATTGTGTAAATCTCCAAGATGATATATAATGTTATTCTTTAGGAAACAATGTGAAAGTAACTTTTAATGTCATTTAAAAAATAGAATTCAAAAAAGTAAACTAAGATCTATTTCATTCCTAAAGAATCTATTTTACTGGTTGTAGATCTAGAATGGACTTATTAATCAATTGTTATGGATATAAGAAGTTAGAAATCTCTAGGAATACTTCTAAATTCATTCTTTTCATGAAACAACTTCATATGTAACTTTTAAAATTAGTTTTTAAAAAAATGAAAAAATAAACGTCTGCCATGTTTTATTTCATTTCACAAGATCCAATTTGAGTAGTAGTTGATAAAAAATGGTCTTATATATGAAATTTTTTAGACGTTAGATGTTGAAATTATCAATGAGAAGTCTTAGGGTTTTCCATAATTTTATGATATTAAATTTTGACCTCTAAGACCATTTGAGATCTAAAACCAGTCAAATAAATTCATAAGAAGCAAAATATAAACTTTCTTTCATAGTTTCCATGTTTTCATGTCTATTTTTAATAAAAAACATGAAATTTTTTTTATAAAATTTTACATTGGTTACTAATAATATCCAACTTGAAATGTAATTTTCACATTTGGCATTAGTATTTTTTTGTAAAACTGAATTCAAAAATGTTGAGGATATAATCTAACGTTTGGTTTTATAAAAAATGATTTTAAAATCCAATACAATATGTTTTTTAACATCAGTTATATATTTACATGACATTGAATGTAAAATTTAAATTATATTTGTTTGTTATTTCAATTTATTCAAAATGTAAATTTAAAATTTTAAAATATATCATAAACTTTAATAAAACTCATATTCAATTGTTTTTAATAAAATTTATAAATAATTGTCTCTCTCTTTTAACAATTATTATCTCTTCGATCCAATAAAAATTTTAATGCATCTTCAATGAATCATTTGAACATGGTATCTAATATAATCATTGAATTTCTTTATTATTGTTTCCCTTTATTTCTGAACATAATGTTAAATTTTTCTATAGTTATGAATACTTATTTTGATATTGTTATGATGATAAGGAATCCTCATGAGATTCAACAATTGATGTGGAAATTTCTTTATCGATCACATTTTTCATTTCCTAGCGAGTTATTCCCTAAAATGCAGTGAAATAATGAAAAAACACAATTTGATTCAATAGAAATTTCCCAAATCATTGAAATTATGTAAAATATCTATGTTTATGTTATGTTTTTTTTCATTTGGTGTCCATAATTTTCAATTCATTTTTCTCATTCATTCATTGAAACAAATTTTATTTATAGAAACTTAGATAAGCCAAACTGATTATGACAATAATGTTTAAAAAATAAATATATTTTTATTCCTGACAACCATTAAAATCGAAGTTTAAAAAATCAAGTATGATTTATAATTCTTAGTTTCCATTTTTTGGAATTTATTTTTACTAAAAACAATGTGATATTTATTTCGTTAAATTTGAATTTTTTTATAACAAACATTTAAACATAATATTCACATCAGTTTCTATGATAATATGATGTGATAAACAATATGGAATTACTATTTCGACATTGAGTTTCTAAAAAACTAACATTAAAAGGTCATGATATTACAATTATTTGTTTCTTTTGGAAAATATATGTTGAAATTCAAACATTTAAAATAAAAACACTATTTTTTAAAAAATAATTTTGAAATAAAAAACTTGCAATGTGAAAAATAATTTTCTACAAGTGGTTGATACTAAGTGGAATTATGATATATTTATAGTTACAAAATTCATTTTTATTTTTCTTCTTCTTATAAATCCTCTAAATTATGATTTACCACCATGAATGTATCTAAATAAAATCATCATTATCCTATAATAATATGGTTGTGTTGAAAACTAATTTCATAATTATAATCATCGATTAATAATGGTATGTTTTGTGTATGGGTCACCTTAACCACCTACATGAATAATGGTCTAAAATAATATCAAATTTGAATATGGTAACATAATTACTAAAAATATATAATATAAATATTTAATAAATTATTTTCTATTTCTTCTTTAAGGAAAAATGTATTATTAAACTCATTATTAAAGATACCAATGTATATAAATTAGAAATCATTGAAACATGATATTACCTAATTTCAACATTAATAATTACATCCAAAATAACCCATCGAATGAAATTATGAAATTTTAAATAGTTATAATGAATAAATTCTAATATATTTACATAACACACTAACCCAAACCACTGTGTGTGACTTATGTATTACATGTAAAATATTTTGTTCCTCCCAATTCACAAGAGGTCACTAACTAATGGGAAGGGCCTATTTAACATAATGGGTTGATTATAATCATAGACCTAGGTGAAAATAATATTACATTAAGGATATGATACCAAAGAAAATAATAATCATAATAAATAAATTATTTTCTATTAGACAGTCCATGTATAATAATGAAACCATCATATGTTTTAATAATATGAAATAACATATATATAAACTAAAACATGGTAGTGGATTAAGTGTATGATGTAAATCCAAAATATATAAGAATAAGAATTCATCCATTAAAAACTACATAAAAAAAAGTTTCCACATCCTTCTACTTAACCTCTACAATCATCCACCATAGGGACCTTTTACTTTACCATATCCGTAATTGTGAAATATATATGTGAACCAAAATTCATGAGTAGGGTGTGAGTATATGACTCAATAGGGCATGAAATATTTCTCAAAAAATAATTTCATAAGAGATGTAGGTGATATTTTTTAAACAGAACATAAAAATGTCAAATATAAGTATATCACATATGTCCGGTCTTCTTATATTAGATTTACCTACTCCAAAGAAAAGCTGAAAAAACACCTTTAAGTAGAAAAACACACCCCAATTGATGGGACAGTCCATAAACATACACGATACATCCTCCTTGATGGAATAGTCCAGTACATGTCGATCAATTTTTTGAAACGAAAAACACAGTGGATATTCCACTTCGCTAATTCTACATTTCTAACTCTATATAAATATGAAAAATACATACTTATGATATGTTATTGAAATGATAAGTAAGATAAAAACACATGACAATAATACCATGTTAATATGAATTCATATTATTATAATTCACACTAGATAACCAACCATGTCGAGAAGATAGAATATCTCAATCCCACAAAGATGGTACGTCAAACTGGGTTTCTATTAAATTCAAAATAAAACCCCAATGGAATTCATGATCCTGTGTCTTAGAAATAATCACCCAGGAAACAAGGATAACCCAGTGAAATATTTTTCTGAACAATATAAAACATCCTTCCAGATATACCTGATAAGGGTTGATAAAAACATCTATAATAGAGTCATATAGAAGGAATGGAATAAATAACTTGAAACAACATACCAAAAACTTGAAAAATAGTACAATAGTTACCATAATGAAAAAAATTCAATATCCCTCATCAGTTTTGGCCAAGTGGGTAACATCCCCAACATTAAAATAGTAAATTCCCAAACCCTACTTTCTCAAATACCGTTTTCAGCAACATAGATCCTTTATATATAATATATTATGTAGAAAAAGTTCTATACACACCTAAAGGTATCTGTAGGGAGTGACTAAGACCATCCTTGTGGTATCCCACTATGTGTTTTGTAAACATTCATTGATAAATTATTTAGATATTATCATATTAAAAGAATAAAATACATCATATAAATTTTTCATGAATTATGTAAAAATGCATAAATTATCCCTTCTCGATAATCTATATACAATTTCTTATAAGTATATATCAAAAACACATTAAAATCCATTTTTTCATTCTTTCAACGTATTAACAAATTAAAGAGAAACCCAATAGAATATGTTTGGGTTAGATCCTCACGCCATGAGATTAATAATAACTTGTTACACTAAAAAATATTCCACCATGATGAATTTTTTTTGAAAAGGATCACCCTGAAGTGTAAACCCTCTTTGATATCATGTAAAATAGTCCCTAACATGTTGACATAGGGAGTAGATAAGATTGACAATTTGTGTGATTCCCTTGTAGTAAAGGAATCACATCACTACAAGACACCAAAATGATGATTTAAAACCCAAGTAACGTAAAAAATCTTATAGTTCATTAGAATCAACCATTAATTATTAAATAAAATGGAGAAAAAAAATTTATATAAAAAAATGAACATATAATTATTTTAAAAAATAATAGGTTAGTCCATTTACGACTTCAGAATCAATTTTAGAAATGGGATACAATGAGCAGTTTGTAAGATGATAATATAAAATGAAATATCTCACCTAGAAATAAAAGTAATTCTAATACCTTCACGAGAAAAATAATCCAAGAGGATGTGTTAAATTAT
This sequence comes from Viscum album, assembly GCA_963277665.1. Classification (NCBI taxonomy): domain Eukaryota; kingdom Viridiplantae; phylum Streptophyta; class Magnoliopsida; order Santalales; family Viscaceae; genus Viscum; species Viscum album. The sequence continues at coordinate 1,846,160,566 of OY728120.1, forward strand.
AGAAATTAGGGTGAAGAAAAAAAATATTTATTTTGATTATGAATTTCAAATTAAAAAAATCATATAATTAAGGAAATATGAACAGTCTCATACCACAAATATTTTATAAGAATGAAAAAATATAGATGAATCTCTAGAGAATAATTCCAAATTCAATTATATATTAATAAGAAACCCAATTATTTCATGTAAAATCCTTATATATAGACTGGAAAACCCTAATGTAATAATAAATTAAAGAATACAAGATATGATGTAGAAGAAAAATGGATAACCAAAGCATATCATTAAAAATATAGATCCAATATCCAATAATCTATCATAATTGAATACATGGAGGCATGGAATATCAAAAATCTATAATATGTGTCTCCTAGGTTAATAGAGTAATTTCTGAAAATAATAATTTGGAATTATATAGATTTAATAGATTTTAAAAATACAATTTTAATTAATTAAGTTTTCCACATGGTTTTTCCTCATAGTTTAGAAAACAATTCTCATAATAAAAAACTCTTTTTGGGATAGTGGAGGAGGCAAATATTTTGGATGCACATCATTCACCCATGATTAATTGTTTGAGGATATGTAAACATGGTTTGGAGATACAATGTTCCAACTATTCTCCCTTGTTTGGGAATCCAAAAAAATCTTCAAGGTTCCCAATGATAACCCACGTGGTTTTCCTTAAATGTGTTCCAACTGTCCACAAGATTGTAAGATTATAAAAAGTCAATACTTTTACTTGAAAAAACCAATAAAATATCAAAGGAATTGAATTCAAAAAATATAATGATATATATACAATAATTTAATTCCATGATATTACAATTATACCCAATATATAACTATCTACCCTATAAATGTCAAGCCAATGAATATTTATTGATAAATATATGGGTCTATTATTCCCCCATTAATTATTATCTCTCCAATATCTCAAGAGAATAATTTCTATGATACCATAAAAACAAGTCCAATGGAAAATTCGTTCCACAAAATATTTTCACCACAAAAGCTTCAAATTGCATTGGTTCTTCAACCACAAACATAGATCAAATCAAATCAATTTACTCCCGATTAATTACATGAGAAGGATCAGGATGATATATATAAATTTGATACATTATGTTTTCATCCTGAATAATAGAAAACTATGAAAACTTGGTCACCATCTGAGAATTTTATTAGACTGTGTTGACGGTATTCCTCAGAAATATGAAAAATCTAAGTCATCACTGATCATGGATGTATAACCTCAATCTTCAATAATGTCTATTTAAAAATTATAGGTCCCATAATTGTATCCATTCTTGATAGAAACTATTAAATATGAAATATTAATGGTAAAATATATAGATCATCAAAATAATAAATTCTAATTGAATTTTTGTTATAATTTTTATATGTAGAATTAACCGATTCCAATTGGAAATCCCAAGATCCTATAAAATCCAAAATCAATGTATAGAGAATATCCTCTATTATCTGAATAACATACCTTGTCTAGCCACATTTTTGAGGAACATAATCTATATAGATTTTGACCTATATCCTCAGAACCTCTTTGAAAAACTTATATAATTGAGTTTTATTCTTCATATCCATCTTATAGAATGTATTATATATAACCCCATGAATCCTCACAATCACATTTACATAAATATTTCCCAAATCCTCGAAATTAGTGGTGTCAAAAATTGGAATGATGTTGGAATATTTACTGTTTAGATCAATTATCATATATATATATATATATTTCATTATTTAGAGTGTTCAAGGTAATTCATGATGAAATCTAGGGATATGACATTTAATTTCTAAACTGGATTATGAAGAGGCCCAAGAATAACAAAAACCTCATGGATCCATGCGATGATCTACTTTCAAGTATAACAATGTGATACTAATTCATCTATGTCACACTTAATTCTTAGACAATAGAACCAATGTATCAGGACATAAAACGTCTTTATCATGCAAGAAAAAACAACCCCTAATGAATTATACTAATTTTATATCTTGGTCTTCATAGTATATAATGGGATAATGAATAAACATCTAAAAAAATAAATTTTATAGAGAGATAAAACCTACCAATTATCTATTTATAATCTAATTATTCACTAATTTTCCTAAACTCTTCACCATACTACTACAACTGAGGAATTTAGTTGAGTGGATTTTAAGTCAAATGGGAACTAAATAGAATCATAAATATCCCTCCCTGTCTTGCCAATAGGTGTATATGATAAAATATTTTTCTTGATATTCCATTAACCTTAAAATTCCATGATTTATTATGAAATAATTTTATTTATAAGGGAATCAATAACAACATTCCATTTTAAAGGATGTAGGTGATGTCAATAGAAAACATAAGAAAGTACTTAACCCATAACCTCTACCAAATGGTCATGTATTTCTATAACATTATGTATCATATAATCTTATGAAAATAATATATTTGGAACCAATCCCCAAAAATATATTATCATCAACATTTAATAGAATGAAAACATATAGCATGTTCAAGACAACGAGTGTGATTGTTATTTTCTTTTGTGTTAAGGTAAAGAGAGCTATATTCCACTACATGATCTACATTAATATTCGCAAAACACAGACTAATAATGGAAGCTTTACAATAAACCATACATCATGGACAATATTTTCATAAAAACTTGATTGGACCTTAGTTCAAACATAATTTCAATTCATTAATGGATGTTGGATATTCTTCATCCAATAATAATTCATACATTTAAAAGTAATATATGCATATTATGATTCATGTTTTGATAATTATTTCCGAATACAATGATTGTAACTAGATAATATTAATATTTTTTAGACCTTGATGTCATTATGTGGATCTGTCCATGAAAAGACATCCTTCACTATATCAGTATCAAATAATATTCCATGTTTGGATTCAATATATCTAACAAACATCACATAATGAATATATTATTAATATTTTTTATAAAAATACATGAATATAGTTATTCAAGAAGAAACCTATAAAAATTTCATTTTATTCTCATTTTATTACTTATATTTTGAATGAACAATGATTTCATCCAAAAATGCCACAAAAAAAAATTTATATACTAGTGGAATATAAATTTCATCAAATTTGTAAAAATAGAACAAGAAATATTCAATCCAATTAATATAACATGATATTAATAGTGTCCATAAATACTATTTAATGTGACATTCATCATATATGTCTCCTTTGGTATTATTTTATGATAACCAGACTGATGGTTGATCTTCAAGAACCACAATTCATCCTTTCCCTTATTATATAGGCCATAAAATTGGGAAAGAAGTTACATTACTCTCAATCGTAATCCACTTAATATTTATATAATTTACATTAAAATTAATATATTCACAATAATCCATGGAAATAAACAAATAAGATTCCAACAGTGAAAAAATAGGATGAATTAAATACTTCCCCTTTTAATCATCTTATTGAATATTATGATAATTCAACATAGTTAGTATGATATGATTAGAAGGAACAATAATCCAATAAGTTAAATGAAAAAGATCAATATAATACTCCACATCTCTTACCAGAGTAATACTATATAATAATTAATGTAATAAAATCAAAATATTATTGAAAAAAGGGTGATCAGAACTATAAAAATAATTCATAATCAAAACCAAAAAGAAAAATCAAACTCCCTAATTTTGGATAAAGAGTCTCTAATTTCCTATATATCAGATCCCATTAATCATAAAAGACCCATGAATTCCCATCTAGTTAATGAAATGAAACCCAGTGATGATAAAAATAAATATTGGCTCAATGTGAATCCAATCAATCAATCCGAAAAGAATCATATGATTATTCTTGGTTTTAATGGAAAAAAATCGCATACAACTGATCATCAGTGATTGAGAAATAACATATAGCTAATCAAATACAATAATCTTTATTCTACAAGAAACCCATATCTATATCTATAATAGATAACTTGAGTTCCAATTTATATTTTAAAAGAAGAAAAAGAGAGGATATAAAAGAAATAGGGGCCCCTTATAAAATAAAAATGTTTCTATAGATGATTCAATAAATGCCACACCTATCACAATCACTATTCTACATTAACATACATAGGAAATTATTCTATAGTTTTAGTAATATTAAATCTAGAGGAAAGTGGATGGAGCCTTTTTGACATATATTCATGGGATTGAGCTATATTTGTATTTTGAGAAGACAGAATAGATCCATAATGAGGCATAGATAGAGCATGCCATTTCTTATTAAAATGATCATGATGGCCATAACAACATGAAATATTTTGAGATATGGTAAAAAATTGTGTTCCTTAAATTTTTTTACAAGAAAATATACTAAAAAACTATAACAATTTCCATTTATGGTGTGAAAGAATACCACTGAATAGTTTTACCACCACCACCACCTAAAGTCTCATTTTACTAAAACATGATTCTATGTTATCTAAAAATTATTTAGTTTTTATAGGATAATTTCTATGAGAACCCATAATGATCACTCAATTCATTTAATCCATTAGTACCCTACCCTATACCTATGCATATCTAACAAGATTCTATATCAATATTAGATGATAAATATTCTATCATAAACCCAATAGGATTATATGATCCATCACATGGAAATTTATCACTAATTCAAGAAAAAATAGACTAATTAAGAAAAATGATTATAATATTAAATAACATTATGATAACCATATATAATGGATAAGAAAACTATAACCATCACTATAGCCATGTATTTCAAGTATAAATATTGAATGATGATGGTTTTAAAGTCATTTACCTTAAATACCAAATGTTTCTTTACAATGGACACCACTTTCAACTACCAATAAAAAGGTCTCTCAATTATAAATGTACCAAACGATTAATTAAAATATTATATATTATCTACGATGATAAGGATTTCATTAATATAGTCTATGAATTCATTCAATTTTATAGGGTAATTAATTCCCTTATATTGGTGGATGCTTCTTACAGAGGGATTCCTAATCTCTATCATCATCTTTTATATCTCCTAGTTAGGCCACACTATCCTTATTTTAGTAAGAAGAATATATTTTCCCAAAATTTTTCCAAAATAAAATATTTATATTTTTGGTGAAGATGTGTAGCCTTCTTTTTAATTCAAAAAAAATTTATCTCTCAAATTTTGAATAATGTGTTAAATTACTTAAATTCCAGTTAACAACTATTAATTTTTGATAGAATATTTCTGGGAGTTTGATACTAAATTATCCTGAGATTTTGTGGACCAAAATTGATAAATGAATATTGAAAAAAAATATTAATTATAAATTATTAAGAACAAATATTTTATTTAAAATAATTGAATGAATTCAAAAAAATGTTTCGTATAGGAAATCTCTGTCCACCGTTGTGTCTAGAATAAGGTGTTTACCCTATTTGGGGTATAATATATTTATGCACCAGATTTTTGTACATCTTTCTTTCCAATTTTTATTTAATATTTAATTAATTTCTAAATTTTTATGAATATTAAATAATAAATATCTCTTATAAGGTTCATCATATGAGAAATCTGATACCTCCATCTGGTTTAGAATGGGGTTTACCCATGTGAGGGTATGAATTTTATGCACAATGTGGGATTGATGATATTTAATTTTTAACATTAATTAATTTTCAAATTAATTGAGATAATTAATTGATGAATTAAATAACAGCATTGATGAGATTAATTAATTTTTAAAATAATTAAGGAGTATTTTTGTGTTAACATAATGGAATTATTAAGTTGGGATTTTTGTGTAAATGCAATTGACAGAATTATATAATTAATTGTGGAATTAGTTAAAAGATAATATGATAATAAAATTTTGAAAATTATCTGACGAATTAATTATTATATATTGAGATTTGAGAATTTAGATAATTAATTTTGTAATTTTTGATGAAATATTATGATTTTGAATGAGATAATTAATTATGGAATTAATTTTTGGATTTTGATATCATGAATATAGATTAATTAATATATGGATTAATTAGTGGGATTTACATTTTTAATTAATTGAGGAATTAATTAATGTTATTTATTTAACAAAATAATTTTTTTAATGGACAGTTTTAGTTATAACTATTCCAAATGGTGTTATATTGACACGTCGTCAAAAACCGCATGACCCTATAATTGAGGCTTTTATTTTAATACCAGTGTAGAATATTTAATTTAGGCTCATGGTACAGGTCAATGAATCCCCAAATATGATGACGGGTTAATGCAAGTAATTAATATGCGAGATTAATAAATAATTGATTAAATTCCTTAATTTCACTAAATTAATTGATTAAAATTATTATAAATTGTATTTAGGTTGGTGCTCATGGCATGTGTAGGGACCCCGTTTTTTGGACACCACACACCTCTATTACCCTCCCTATATCTCTATTATATTATATTTTATTCTTCTAAATGTCACTCTTCAATATCTCATTTGATATAGATTTGATGGATGTGTCTTCGATTCGGTTGGCATTATCTCAATGATTAAATATTATTCATAATATTTTTCTTGATGAAGGAATGGATTCACTGCTGTGTGATCAAATTTATGGTTTGTGCATCAACACTAACAATAATAATACTGTGAGGATGTCTATTGAACCAAACATGATGGTTTATCACTATAGCTGAGATCAAAGACCATGAGGTAACAGATCTGAATTTAAAATCCCATAGACTGGATTAACATTATATTTATGTATTTTTATAATTTATAGTAGGTGTTTAGACATTAAATTCATTATTAAATTTATAAATTTGGAAAATTAATCAATCAAACGATATATGAAATTAGAATATTGATAATTTTGATCATGAATTATTAATTGTTCAATTAATTATGAGATATTGAGATTGTCGATTTTAGATAATTAGTTGAACAATTAATTATGAGATATTTATGTTATAAGTTGAATAAATAATTGGTGAATTAATTTTGAGATTCTAAAATTGTGATTTGGATAATTAATTATGGAAATTAATTATGAAGGTAATGAGATTTCTGAACAAGATTAATTAATTATATAATTAATAAATGGGAATATTTATGATTAGGAAATTGTAATTTTTTATAATTTGTTATTGAATTAATACGGGGAAGTTAGAGATTGTAGAAATTGAATAATTAGTTGAAAAAATAATTATTGTTATATTAAGGTTGGTGAATGGGGATAATTAATTATAGAATTAATTAATAGAGATAGTTATGATTATAATATTTATTGAGGTGGAAAAATTAATTGAGTAATTAATTATGGCAGTTGAAATAATGGAAATAGAAAAATTAATTGATAAATTTATTAGTGAAAATAAATAATTTGAGGATGAATTATTAAATTTATGATGTAATTAATGAGATAATTGTGATTATTCAATATATTAATTAAATAATATGATTAATTAATTGGATAATTAATTAATTTGAAAAAATTTGATTATTTAAATTTTTCATTAAAAAAGTATAAATTAATTAACTAATTAATTAATATAGTTTGTAGGTTATTGCAATTGAATGAGTTAAATTAATTAATTTATGAATTAATTAATGGGTATTTTTGTGCTATAACAGTTAATAGATAATTAATTTATGAATTAATTATGTGATATTGTGTTATGGATTTGAGATAATTAACTATGGAATTATTTATGTGATATGGGGATGTTGATTTATGTAACTAATTGTGAAATTAATTATGGAGTATGGATATAGTTAATTGTGATAATTAATTACGAAATTAATTAAGGAATATTGATATTATAATTTGATATAATTATTTAGAGAATTAGTTATGTGATTTGGAGTTGTTGAATTATGTAATTATTTTTGGAATTCATTGTGGATTATGGGAATTATTTGGTTAGTTAATTATTGAATTATTTAACAGAGTTGAAGTGACTAACTAATTTATGAAATAATTGAAGGCGTTTATATGATTAATTAAATAAGAAAATTAATTGATGAAATTTATGTGATTAAATAATTATTGTGTTAATTAATGGAAATGTGTTGTGATTAATTAATTGAAAAATTAATTAATGGAAATTGGGTAGTTAATTAATTATCGAATTTATTAATTTCATTGATGAGATTGGTTAATTTTGGAATTAACTATTGAAAGTGTTTTGATTAGTTAATTATTGTATTAACTAATGAAATTATAGTGATTACTTTATTTTCGAATTAATTAACAATATTATTATAATTATTTAATTATTAAACTAATTAATTCCTTTTATATGTTTACATTATTGTTGAGTTAATAATTTGAAAAACGTGTTTATTATATTATTATATTTTTATAAATTAATTGTTAAATTAATTAATATGACATTGTAATGATAAATGTGATAAAGGGTCAATGTTAATTAAACATGACTATTGTAAAATATGGAAAATTGTGATATATGTGATATATTGTGAATGGTTGATAAATGAGGTGATAGACATGATGTTTTTAACTCATGATATACCTTTATGATTAAAAAATGAGGTGTGAGACATGGACTTATTCTCTAAATACTCAGTGGATTCTACACATGACGTCATACACCCATTATATATGTGTATGATTGGAAATCATGGTGTAAGAAAGGGACTGATGCTCCAAAAACTCACTGGGATCTAGAAATCACATTTTACACACATCATGATTGAAAATATTCTTGGTTTGGTTATGGAATGAGTCTCCAAATACCTATGGGGTGTGAGATAGGGGTTGTTGCTCCATATACTCATAAGGGTGATAGAAATCATGTTCTATACCCATTTATTGACACTGGACTGTGGATCCAATTGGCCATACTGAATTTAATTAAATGGATAGTAAAGTACCATGTTATATAAGGACTATGAATGTAATATGAGAAATAATTTAGACTTTGGGATGAGTTAAAGTAGTTATTGGGGGTGGGGTGTCCTCGGGAACTTGAGAGTTTATACAGAAAAATAATGGTTAATTGAATAAACCAAAACTATTTACTTTATAAATTATATATTATTATTTATATAATTGTATTCACTATTTTTGATAGTATTTTTCACGAAATCATTAGTTGTGGCCTGCTGAGCTATAGTCAGACCCTACATAGGCTTCCTGATCAGTACCTAAATAGTATTTTTTTGTTTAATGGACATGTTAAGGGATAATTCCATGTTTTTAAAGGCTAAGTTGGGATGGAACATGGGTAAGGGAACCAGACATGGTTTGAGATATTCTTGAGAGTTTTTACTCATTACATTTGTGTTTTCATTTGACACATGTTACATAGTTAACATGGAATATCTATAATTTTGTTTTGATTATGGACTTGCAGTTTTGGTTATCTTGGATCATTGGTATTGGTATCGTTCTGGTTATATATTCTTCCTCAATTTATTTATTTATCTCCACTAGTGTTTTACTTAGATAAATAAGAGAGTATATTGTCACCACATGATCGATATTAAACAGTCACTAGTAATTGATAAACCAGGATGTATAGGGAGGCGCGCTAGAGGTCACATGGTGGATCAACTCATTGTTCAAGGATAATTAATTAAAGAATTAATTATTAATGATAGTTATGATTATTAAATTTATTGAGATGGAACAATTAATTTAAAATTTTATTGTTGTGGTTGAATAAATGGATATATGAAAATTAACCGATAAATTAATTGGAGATATTAAATTGTATGAGATAGAATTAATTATTTGAGGTATTAATTAATGGGACAATCGTGATTGTTTAATTTTTGAATTAAGCAGTATGAATAATTAATTTTGTAATTAAATAAAATTAAAAATGTGACTCTTTATTTTTGGAATTATATAATAAGAACATTTAGTTGGAAAATTAGTTAATCTATTTGTTGTTTTAATGAAATTTAATGAGTTAAATTAATTAATTGCTATGTTAATTAGTGGGTATTGTTGTGTTATTTCAATTGATGGATAATTAATTGATGAATTAATTATGTGATACTGAGTTGTTTGGTTGAGATAATTAATTATATAATTAATTATGTAACATCTATATATAGATTTAAGACACTTGTTGTGCAATTAATTATGTTTTATGAACGTTATGAATTTAGATAATTAATTTGGGACTTAATTATGGAATATTGATATCATAATTTGAGATAATTAAGTGAATAATTAATTAGGTTATTTTTAGTTGTTGAATTGGGTAACTAAGTGTGGAATTATTTTTTATTATAGATATTATATTCTTAGTTAATTATTTAATTATATAATGGAGTTGAAGTGACTGATTAATTGATGAATTAATTAAATGGATTATTATGAATAATTAATTGTGTAAATTAATTAATGAAATTGATGTGATCAATTAGTTATTAGGTAATTAATTGAAATGGGTTGTGATTAGTTAATTGGTAAATTGATTAATTGAAATTGAGGTAGTTAATTAATTGTTGAATTAATTAATTGTTTAATTAATTAATGTTATTGAAGTGATTAGTAAATGGTCGAGTTAACTAATAAAAGTGATGTTCCTAGTTAATTGTTAGATTAACTAAAGGAATTTTTGTAGTTAAGTAGTTTTTTAATTAAATAATATAATTTGTGTTATTAATTAATGATTTAATTAATTTATGAGTTTGGCTTCATTAATTAATTGTTGAATTAATTAATTGAAAAAATTCATTAAGAAATAGTTATATTTGGATTAATTAACTGTTAAATTAATTTAAAAGAAATTGTAATGAGAAATGTGATATGGGGTTTAATATTGATGAACATTGATTATTATGAAATATGGGAAATTTTGATATTGGTGATATATTGTGAATGACTGAAAAATGGGGTGATAGAAATGACGTTCTACATCCATGATATACATATATGATTGATAAATAGGGTGTGAGATAGGTAATGATGCTCCAAATACTCATGGGCTATTAGACATAACATTCTATACCAATGATATATATATATATATATGATTAATAAATGGGGTGTGAAATGGGGACTAATACTCCAAATACTGATAAGGTGATAGACGTGAAATTATACACCCAACATGTATGAAAATATTCTTGTATTGGACAGAGACCAAGGATCTAGACACCAATGGGGAATGAGACAGGGACTGATGCTCCAAATACTAATGAGGGTGCTAGACGTGATGTTCTACGCCCATTTATGGACACTGGACTGTAAATCCAATAGTCCATATATGAATTGAATTAAATGTATAATAGAATACCGTGTGAAATAATGATTTTGAAATGAATATGAGAAATAGTTCATAACCAGGCATGATCTAATGATAGTATAGAGGTTCAGGTGTCCACTAGAACCCGAGGGTTGTTGTTGTTAAATAAAGTATAATTGAATAAATGTAAACTGTTTACTTAATTAAATTTATTTTATTCATTATATAATTACATAAAATATTATATACAATATATTTTTAGATGCCATTGGTGGTGGCCTAATGAGATATACCCAAACCCTACTCAGGATACTAGATCGGTACCTAAAGAGACTATGTGTTTTATGGAATCGTTAATGGAAGAGGCCTTGTGCTAGATGGCTAAGTTGAGATGGTGCACGAATGAGGGAACTAGATGTGGTTTGGGAATTTATTGGGATTTATCAGTGTCTTTACATTTTTTTCATATTACACATGGAACTTTGTTAGCATGGAATTTCTACTATTCCATTTTGTTAATGTACTTCTAGTTCTGGTTATCATGTAACATTAGAATCAGTATTCTACTTGCTATACATGGTACATATATTAGACAATTATTTTCACTACTATTTTAATCTGATATCAAATAGGGTATAGTCTCCCCATGATTAATATTTGACCCTCACTTCTAGTTATAAGCCTCTGGTGTATTGGGAGGCATGCCTAAGGTCTCGTAGAACACTGGATAAGGGAACCAGTGCATGGAACTCAGTGCAGGTTGTTATAATGTGCTATTAGAGCTCTATTTTTATTTCTTATTCTACTATTCTATAGTTTTGGAATGGTATATAGGATACTAGGAAGAGTCAAGGCTTGGTAATGAGCTCGTGTGTTGAAGAAGCAACCTCGTGTATGAGTGTAACGTCCGACCCAAACTTCCCTCAAACTCGTAGCCAGAATATTTTTCACATGACCTCAAGCACATATCCTCATACACCAGAGGCTGCCAACTAGTAGTGAGGGTCTATAGAGAGTCAGTGGGGAGAATATACCCTCATATCAAAGTTCAATAATAGATAGTACAAATAAATAGCAGAGTCAGTTTAATAAATGATGAAGCAGTGGAAGGCAGTTTTTTATAAAACATGAACAAAAGTGGAAAATGCTAGTTTATACAGTAGATACATTACTGACATGTCAATGATTCAAAATGGAAATAAGAAAATAGAACATCATGCTTTACAGTAAAGTACCATAAGAAGAATAAAAACATCCAATCCTTATAGGATATGTCCATGAGAATATCGAGATCTACCACAATCCTATGCACCAAACCCATGTTAAGCCTACATTAACAAGCAAGGTCCAAGGCCCTACGAACATGTAATATCTACTCGGGATCCCCAATGAAATGGGGCCTGAGTTGGAAGAGTTATGTAAATCTCAGTAGGCAAGTACCACTAGTTTCTATTTTAATATAGACTATGAAATTTAAATAAATTGTGTGTAGGTATAACAAATTAACAAAAAAAGTAAATAAATAAACTACAACCCATCCCAATTCCTAAGGGACACCTAATGGAGATACATGATTTAGTTCATAGTAATAAATAAGACCCTGAATAGGAAATATATATATATGTAATGAATACATAAACTCTTTGAAATATTATTTGATATTATCTATTTAACTGCATAAACCCCATGGTTACCTTGGACACTCACATCTCAAAAACTTTCTTGGCCATTCCAGAGTCTGAAAAATTTATCATATTCAATTCCCAAATCATCATATAACATTTTATTTCATTATACATTTAATTATATTCATGTAAATCCAATAGAAAGCACATTATAATTTCAATTAATGTGTGTAGAACGTCATTTCTACCACCCTCGTGGGTATTTGGAGCATCAGTCCCTGTCTTACAACCCATTGGTATTTAGAGTGTCAGTCCCTGTCCCATAAAATAAAATTTTGATTCATTCTAGGTGTAGAATTCCATGTCTGTCACCCCGTGAGTATTTGGAGCATCATTCCCTCCATCACGGCCCATTTAACAAACATACAAACACAAACACAGACATATCATTATCATATTTAGAATGAAATGTCCCCCTAATATCGCGGGTGAAAATGCTATATCTGACACCCAAAATCCCATTCATTATTAGATACATAAATTGATTAATCATGTCTATTAATTAGTTCAATAACTTATTAACAACATCAATTTCCTGTTATTTAATTCCCCAATAAAGTAACCCTTTAAAATCTCAACATTCAATGATTAGTTAACCAATTAATTATTTTAGTTCAGAAAATTACAACATGATAATTAAATAAATATTTATTTATCCCAACTTCTCATTTATTTACCTTGGTAATTAATTTACCAATTAATTATCCTTATATCTCATAAAGATTTAAAACTTGACCAAACATAATTAATTCTCACAATTAATTATGTTTTTCATTCTCCTATAATCACAATTGTTTCATTAATTCATAAAATTTATTAATGTATGCCAATTAATTAATTCAATAATTAAATTATTTAGTCAGATTGTATTAGCCAATTCAAAAATTGATTTACCATTCTATTTTCGACACTTTCACTCGGGTGCACGCATCCATCACGGAGAGGAAACAGTACTGTTACCCCGCATTCCGACTTTCCAATGGCGAGTGGTATCCACTCCTTATTCAGGGACCTTTTCTCCTTGATTGAAACAAGATGATGGGATGTCAGTTCTTCCTTCCGTGTATTACTCCTCGGATCTCATCACCTAGTCTGGGTATCCCTCATAGATTTAAGACGTAGTTTTTTAATCTCTTCCGGGCGCCATATCTTCATGGACACCTGTTAATTACGCCGCTTCTATCAGGACCTTCCAAGGGGTCATGTCAGGGTAGCAACATTCGGATAGGAGAGTAGAAATGTTGGGGAATCACTGGCACATCTTGACATTGGGGACTGGCATGTCTGTATTATGTCCCTTATATAGGGCTTCTCGAGGGAACGAAACCCCGAGGAATCCCTCATCGAACGCAGGGAATCATATGTCATAGGGATGTACCTGAGGTTTTCCTCAGCTTACCATGTTTATCACAGGGTACGCCGCATGTTTTAATGTCCCTCGGAGATGGATAAGACTGATCAGAACACTGGAAATAGTTTATTAGCATGAAGAACCCACTGGAGGGAACGCCGATGTTGGTTCCAACACGTGGGCGGCCTCCTGAATGCTCTGACATGGAATGGGGAATGGAGTGGCATCATCCCACAGAGATGTGGCGGCCCGGGTTAGAATCAGTATAGATGATGGATTTGGGCTTGAGCCTCGAAGTGACTTCCTACATATCCCTGTGGGAGGGAAACAAAGTCCTCATAGTTCAATGAAGCGATTGGACACCTGAAGAGGTGACCCATGAGTTTGGATGCTTGGATGGGACCCAAAAAAAGTAGAACCTCCAGGTTAGGGCATGTGCTTCCCAAGACGCGTGGGCTCGAGGGAGAGGTCAGGATGAGACATGGGTGACAGTGATGAACCTTGTGGAGGCCTCCTACGTATCCCCGTGGTGGGGAATCAAAGTCTATGTAGTTCCGGTAGCATATACGGTTTAACATCATGCGGGACGTGTATGGGGATTACACTCTGAGGCGGCCCAATGTGGTGGTGAACCGACGTGAATGAGGCCAGGATGACCGGGTGGTGGGCTTGAACCTCGTGGAGGGTTCCTACGTACCATGCCTTAACATGGATCAATGTCCCCATAGTGTGGGATGGTTTGGGGATTACACATTGACGCGATCCATGGAGGTGGGGCTTGAACCTCATGGAGGCTTCCTATGTACCATGCCATAGCACGGATCAATGTCCTTGTAGTTGAGGATGGGTTGGGTCTTACACTCTATGTTGACCCAAGTTGGTGCTGCTTGAACCTCATGGAGTATTCCTATGTACAATGCCTTAGCACGGATCGAAGTCCCCGTAGTTTGGGATGGGTTGGGGAATACACTCTGAGGTGGCCCAAGGTGGTGGGGATTGAACCTCATGGAGTCTTCTAATGTACCATGCCTTAGCCTGGATCAAATTACTTGTAATTCGAGTTGGGTTGGGGCTTACACTCTGAGGCGGCCCAAGGTGGTGGGGCTTGAACCTCATGGAGGCTTCCTACGTACCATGTCGTAGCACTGATCAAAGTCCTCGTAGTTCAGGATGGGTTAGGGCTTACACTCTGAGGCAGCCCAAGGTGGTGGGGCTTGAACCTCGTCTATGCATCCTATGTACCATGCCTTAGAACAGATCAAAGTCCCCTTAGTTCGGGATGGGTTGGGGATTACACTCTGAGGCGGCCCAAGGTGGTGGGGCTTGAACCTCATGGAAGCTTCCTACGTACCATGCCTTAGCATGGATCAAAGTCCCCATAGTTCAGGATGCGTTGGGGCTTACACTCTAAGGGAGCCCAAGCTGGTGAGGCTTGAACCTCATGGATGCTTCCTACTTACCATGCCTTAGTACCGATCAAAGTCCCCGTAGTTCATATGGGTTTGGGCTTACACTCTGAGGCGGCCCAAGGTGGTGGGTCTTGGACCTTGTGGAGACTTCCTACGTACCATGCCTTAGCACGGATCAAAGTCCTCGTAGTTCATGTGTACAGTTTAATTTCATGCGGGATGATGGCTCTTGGTAGTTTAACGTCATGTAGCTCAGACGAGGGTGTTTGGGGCTTACACTCTTAGGAAGCCCAAGGTGGTGGGGCTGAAACCTCATGGAGGCTTCCTACGTGCCATGCCTTAACACAGGTCAAAGTTCCTATAGTTTGGAATGGGTTGGGGCTTACACTCTGAGGCAGCCTAAGGTGGTGGGGCTTGAACCTCGTGGAGGCTTCCTAAGTATCATTCCTTAGAAGTGATCAAAGTCCCCGTAGTTCAGGATGGGTTGGGGCTTTCACTCTGAGGCAGTCCATGGTGGTGGGGCTTCAACCTCGTGGTGGCTTGCTACGTACCATGACTTAGCACAAATCAAAGTCCTCGTAGTACGGGATGGGTGGGGCTTACACTCATAGGCAGCCCAAGGAGTGTCATGGTCAGTGCTTACTCTAAGATTATGGTAGTCATGCTCGGTGTGAGAATCAAAAGATAGAAGAGACATGATGATCACATTGCGAAGGGTGCGTCCGTGGGAAATATAGAGGAGCTTACGCGTTGAGAGGCCCATTGTGCCAGGACATACTCTAGGATGGAGGCCTGGGGCCGACATAGCACAGCTGGAGAGATATTTGGAACCCCGGAAGAGAGGAGGATATATGTTCCCTATCATGCCCTCCACTGGCTATGGAACCGAGGAAGTGAGGAGGAGTAGTGGTGTTGCATCCTACATGAAAAGCTAGGGGCTTACACCAAGGTGGCTTCCCTTCCCCTCAGAAAAATTCCACTCCAATAAGTATGATATCATCCCCTATGAGGAGTGATCATATCCCCATGGTGACGAGTGGGCATGGAGAATGTCCAAGGTGGGGGGACCCTGCGTGCGAGGCACAGGGCCAGGTCACGGTTTAAGATTATGAGTTTAGGATGAGGTGCTTGGCAGTTTAACTTCCGGCAGCTCGGAAGAGGTGAGATCGCTCCACACCCCTTGGACATACATAACTGGTACCTTCTACCCCTTTTGGAAGGGAAGGCATCGACAAGGCCGTATCGAGGGGGTGCCGTAGAACGAACCATCAAGGGTTCCACGTTTGCGTGGCTATGCAAAGAAGAAATATCAATTAGAGTGCCTATTCGAAAAAGCATGAGGCGATGCAATGCAATGGTAAGTATTGTCCAAGGGACTTTGAAGTAACTTTGTTCAAGCCTTGAAGGTCGCACAGAAAAACAATGCATGCTGCAGATGCGTGTGGTGCACAAGAAACCTGCGAATGGAACCTGAAAGGAGGGCATTAGGCGTTTGTACAAGAGGGTTCCTAGGGATAACCAAGGTGAAGGTCCCATGGAATTGAATGCAAAACTTGAGGTTTGGGTGAAATAATGGGACCTGGTGTGAAAATCCCGAGCCGGCCCGAAATCAGTGATGTTTGCGCAAAATTGGGGGCTGGGGTCTTACACGCGACTCGAAGGGATTGCGCACAAGGGAAAGGATTTTGTGCTCCTTGGACGGCTCTTGCACCACCGAAGGGGTTGCGCGCAAGGTGCGGACCCCGAAGGGGTTTGAATTTTAGTCTAAGCCATAGGGATCTCGCGCGTAGGCAGACCCGGAGGCGACATGACGTGAAAGAGAACCATACCTGAAGGCCATATTGCACGCAAGCGGAAGGAAATTTCCCGCACGATAGCTCAAGATTATCACGTGAGAAAATATGTATGGAGCATGGGACCCTTGGCCTCTTTTATAGGCTAATCATGGGTTCTGCACCCATATGGAAGGAGGATTTCGTGCCCCACTAAGTTTTATGTGCAACCTCACCTTTTTGCACGCGGGGGACCCATGGAGCTCTGCATTTCAACGTTTCCCTCAGAATTCATTTGTTACGACCCCTCACTGATCCAATTATGAAGGGGCGGGGGGGCATTTGATGAAGCCGAAAGGTGCTTAACTGATGGATAAAGTTCCGAAATGAAAAAGTGAAGTCATATTCAGACCCAGAGACCCAGTCTGTGGGGCTCGGAGGTGATGCACGGAAAAAATAGTGAAGTGCACGGAAAATATATGGGCGTCATAGAAAGTACCAGGATCCGCGAAGAGTCCCCAGCGTAGGCGCGAAAAAATTTCACGCCCGCGCCCTACACTATTGAAATTTCGCGCCACCGCATTTGTCGAACAAAAATAACGTGCCGACCTAAATTCAGATTCGCCAAGGCACACACATCCATCATGGAGAGGACGTGCTGCTGTTACCCCACATTACCACTTTCCAAAGGCGTTCTAAATTCTTTCCTTGTTCAGGGACGTCTTCTCCATGATCTAAATATGATGAGGGGATGTCGGTTCTTCCTTCTGTGGATTTATTCTCGGAGCTCTTCACCTAGTTCAGGTCTCCCTAATAGATTTAAGACGTATTTCGTGAATCTCTTCCTGGCTTCATATCTTCATGGAGACTAGCTAATTACGCCGCTTCTGTCAAGACCTTCCAAGGGGTCCGGTCTGAGCATCAACAATCATTTAGGAGAGTAGTCATGTTGGGGAATCACTGGCGCATCTTGACGCTGGGTATTGGCATGTCTATCTTTTTTCCTTATTATAGGGCTTCTCGAGGGTGCAGAAGCTCCGATGAATCCCACATCGAACGTGGGGAATCATATGCCATAGGCATGTAATTGAGGATTTCCTCAGCTTCCCATGTTTAACTCAGGGTATGCTGCAAGTTTTAACGTCTCGTGAAGATGGATCAGACTGATCAGAACATTGGCTACAGAGGATCTGGTTGGGTAACTCCTGGAGGGAATGCCGATGTTGGGCCCAGCATGTGGGTGGCCTCCCAAATGCTCTGATGGGGAATGGGGAATGGAGTGGCATGATCCCACCGATATGTGGCGACCAGGGTTAGAATCAGGATGGATGATGGCTTTGGGATTGAGCCTCGAAGGGACTTCCTATGTATCCCCATGGCAGGGAATCAAAGTCCACATAGTTCGATGAAGCAATTGGATGACTGAAGAGGCGACCCATGAGAATAGGCGCATGGATGTGGCCTAGAGTAAGTAGAACCTTCAGGTTAGGGCATGAGATTCCTGAGACACGTGGGCTCGAGGGAGAGGTCTGGATGAGACATGGGTGATGGTTTTGAACCTCGTGGTGGCATCCTATGTATCCCTATAGCAAGGAATCGATGTATTCGTAGTTCAGGTAGCGGATAGAGTTTAATGTCATGCAGGATGAGTATGGGGCATACACTCTGAGGTGGCCCATTGTGGTGAAAAAATGACGTGAATGGGGTCGGGATGACCATGTGGTGGGCTTGAACCTCTTGGATGATTCCTATGTACCATGCCTTAGCACGGATCAAAGTCCCCGCAGTTCGGGATGGGTTGGGGCTTACACACTGAGGCGACCCATGGTGGTGGGGCTTGAACCTTGTGGAGGCTTCCTACATACCGTGCCTTAGCACAGATCAAAGTCCCTGTAGTTCGGGATGGGTTGGGGCTTACACTCTGAGGTAGCCCAAGGCGGTGGGGCTTGAACCTCGTGGAGGCTTCCTATGTACCATGTCGTAGCACAGATCAAAGTCCCCATAGTGCGGGATGGGTTGGGGCTTACACTCTAAGGCGGACCAAGGAGGTGGGGCTTGAAACTCATGGAGGCTTCCTACTTACCATGCCTTAGCAAGGATCTAAGTCCCCATAGTTTAGTTTGGGTTGGGGATTACACACTTAGGGGGGCCAAGGTGGTGGTTCTTGAACCTCATGGAGGCTTCATACGTACCATGCCATAGCACGGATCAAATTCCTCGTAGTTTGGGATGGGTTGGGGAATACACTCTGAAGGGGCCCAATGTGGTGGGGCTCGAACCTCGTGGAGGCTTCCTACATACCATGCCTTAGCAAGGATTAAGGTCCCCGTAGTTCGGGATGGTTTTGGGCATACACTCTGAGGTGGGCCAAGGTGGTGGGGCTTGATCCTCATGGAGGCTTCCTAAATACCATGCCTTAGCATGAATCAAAGTCCCCGTAGTTCGGGTGTATAGTTTAACATCATGCGGGACGATGGTGGTTGGCAGTTTATCGTCCTAAAGCTAGGACAAGGGTGTTTGGGGCTTACAATTTGAGCCAGCCCAAGGTGTGTCATGTTCGGTTCTTACTCTAAACTCATAGGAGTCATGCTCGGTGTGAAAAACAAGAGCTATTAGAGACCAGATGGTCACGCCGTGAAGGGTGCGTCCATGGGAAATGAATAGGGGCTTACGCGTTGAGTGGCCCATGGTGCCAGGACTAAATCAAAGATAGAGGCCTGAGGGGGGAAAAGCTTAGCGGGAGAGGTATTTGGAACCCGGGAAGAGAGGAGGAGCTTCATTCCCTATCAGGCCCTCCACTATCATTGGCACCGAGGAAGTGAGGAGGAGCAAGGGTGATGCCTCCTACAAGAAAAACTAGGGGATTACACCAAGGTGGTTTCCCTACCCCGTGAACAAACACCACTCCAATAAGAAGGATATTATCCCTTGTGCGGAGTTATCACATCCCTGTGGAGACGATTGGGCATGGAGAAAGTCCCTGGTGGGGGGACAAGGAGTTCGAGGAATGGGGATAGGTCATAGTTTAATGTCACGTGTTGAGGACGAGGTGCTTCGCAGTTTAACATCCTACAGATCGGATGAGGTGGGCTCGCTCTTCACCCCTAGGACTTACATAACCGGTACCTTCTGCCCCTTGTGGAATGGAAGGCATTAGAAAGGCTATAGCGAGGGTGTTCCGTGGAACGAACCATCAAGGGGTCCATATTAGCATGGCTGTGCGAAAAAGCAATAGCTGTTAGCATGCCTATGTGAAGAATCATGAGGTGAATCAATGCAATGGAATGGATTTTCCGAGGGACATTGAAGTCACTTTGTCCAAGCCTAGAAGGTTATACGGGAAAAGCATGCATGATGCGTATTACTGGGGTGCACAAGACACCTACAAATGGCTCCTAGAAGGAGGAAATCAGGCATTCACGAAAGAGGGCACCCAGGGAGCACCAAGGTGAAGGGCCCATGGAATTGAAAGTAACCCTTGAGGTTTGTACAAAATAAAGGGGCCCGACGCGAAAATCCCGGGCTAGTGAGAAATCCGCGATGCTTGCGCAAAATAGGGGACAGAGGTCTTGCCCGTGACTCGAAGGGATAGTGCGCAAGGGAAGGGACTGTACGTAGCTTGGCTGGCATGCGCGCCACGGAAGGGGTTGCACATAAGGGGCAGATCACGAAGGGGTTTTAAGTTTAGTCTAAGCCATGTGGATCTCGCACGAAGGCATAACCCAAGGTGACTTGGCGCAAAAGAGAACCATACCTGAAGGCCATATTTAGCGCATGCGGAAGGCGAATTTCCTACACGAGAGGCACCTCGAATTATTTATCCCTTAAAAGGAAAGGGGTCACCTTTTATTTATAGGAATCCGGTGGTGCGTAATTCAAGTTGGCGCATAATTTTTGCACGATAATAGCAACAATGCAAAATGTCAACCGCATGTGGGGCAGGCGCGAAATTATTCCACGCCTATGCCGGGGACTCTTCGAGAATGCCGGTACTTTCATTGAAGCCCATATTTTTTCCGCATACTTCACCATTTATTCTGCGCAACACCTCTGGTTCCCACGAACTGGTTCTTCGGGTCCGAATATGACTTATCTTTTTCGTTTTTGAAGTTTCTCCATCACTTAAGCACTTTTTATCATCTACAAATTCCCCCCGCAGAATTGGATTAGCGAGGGGTTGCAATGATCGAATTCTGAGGGAAACTCCAAAATGCAGGGCTCCATGGGTCCCCTGCGCATAAAAAGCTAAGGTTGTTTGTAAAACTCGGCGAGGCGCGAAATCCGCATTGCTGATGGGCAGGGAACCCAAGATTAGCCTATAAAAGAGGCCAAGGATCCCATTCTATGTATGAATTTTCTCATGCGATAAGCATGAGCTCTCGTGCGCGAAATATTCTTTGTCCCTGCACAAAAAATCGCTCAGGAGCATGTAATCCCCCTGAGATTTGGAGCGTTTTACGTGTAAACCCGGTTTTTTCATCATATAGCCAAATATTTAGTGTCGGCCTCCCATATTTCGTTCCAACCTTCTAGTTTTGGAACCATCTCCTGAAACACTTGTTCCAAAGAAGATGGCCGCAAAATAGGTTGATGAGGGGGGATCTGCTGCTCGCAGAGCTGAAATTGCTGCGAACTCAGAGTTTTATGGAACAAAGAGGGTTGTCTCCAATAACCACACCCTCTTAAACATACTAACCCCACCCAGAAAGAGTATTCCTTGTATGAAAATCTGCTGCTGTGGAACTTCGGCATTCTAGAAGAGGTTCCCCTGCCGAGTTTCGAGGTTGATAGACCGCGGTCGTGGGTGACCCTCAAAGATGAACTTCCTCAATACAACATCATCAGCAACGATTATACTCCCATAAAAACCAGGAATATGGATGTCTATGTCCTGAATCGTAGGACCATGACCATTGTTGGGGGGTGATCCTATTGCCGAGAGCTCACCCACCCTCTACGCGAGCACTTTCCATCAGAGCATCACTGACGAGACCAATGGTTGGCTACAAGACTGGGACCTGCGGTCCAGAGGCAACTTTACCAGTGAGTGGGACTAGGAATACTAGGTTCTCTATACGTGCGACCAATTTGGGGTTGAGCTATAGAAAATTGGTATTTTTATGGCGGTGTTGACATCGCATTTCCATTTCTACCGACAACCTAAGCTCAGGCCGGAGCTGTTCACCAGATGGTCCCCGGATACCAACACATTTTATCTTCACTGTGGGGAAGTCGGCATCAGTCTTTGGGATGTCCACTACATTGGGGATATCCCTTTAGAGGTCCATCAATATGATGAGTTCCTCCCACTGATGAATATCTGGGGAGAAAGGTCTCGAACCCCCATATTGACGTGGAATCTGCTAAAGTTGGCCAAGGAGAAGCAGGGGGTCAAGGACATCAGGAAGGATATCACCCACAAGGACTGGTTCATCTTGTTCCTAGAGAAGAATCCAGAATTCAAGATGCCAGGGCGGGGAAAACGGTGTCAAACCATGGTTCAGAAGAGCAAGAGTGGATCGTACTCGAGGATCTTGGAGGCGGGGAAACACTAATCATGGAGATATAACATTAACGAGGCCCGAGACCCGAATGTTCGGTACGCCAGATTTTTCACCACATTACTAATCGGATGGCTCCTTACAGTGCAGGACACAAGGATGGGCATCCGTCCGCCGACTCTGGTGATGGCGGGAATCATGGCTGCAAACAAGAGGTTCAACCTGGGGGTCCCCGTGCTGGCTCGAATGTATGTCATCTTGGGATAAATCTTGAGAGGGGGATCACTAGGAGAGTATGTGGCCCCTTACAGATCCTCCATGTCAAGGTTTCAGCTCACTACGGTGGATAAACCATTCCAAATACCACCCTTCCTCCTGGAAACGACCCACGACCCTCTCTGCTGAACATTTATGGGTTCATGCCGATGATGCTCAATGAGGAGGGAGTACAGATCAGGATTGATAAACATGAAAATTTTGCCTTCAGTCCATTCCCCACCCCAACTGGTCAGCTGATAGACGATGGGCAAGGCACATTGGAGCAAAAGGAGTACTTCTAGAGCATCTGTGGTGGGGTACTTGTGGCCCGGATTGACAGGAATATTTTCTGCGAGTGTTATGTGCCATCCAGGTTTTCCAGGTAGTTTGGATGATTCCTGCGAATTCCAAAGAGAGTATTCACAGAAGTCCGGGAGGAGAGGCATCCATGTGCTCTTCATCAGCTGTGGTTTATGTTCACGACTTACGGCTCTAGAGACATCATCACTTTTCCTCTCACTGGTGTCAACGTTGGCCTCTTGACTGAGTTTGCTGAACATTGGACCATAGCATACCCTGAGGGGATTCTGTGGAAGAGAGTTTGGCAGTTCAAATTCTCCAGTGCGGAACCTCGGTGGCTAGAGAGCAGTCAAGGTTCCATTAGAGGAGGAGGATCAGAAGCGCCTCAGGAGATGGGGCCCACACAGGCTGGATCCTCCGCAGTTGGGGCATCGCAAGGTGTGGCTGCTCCATCATTTCCTAGAGGAGGAGGGCCCCACAGAGTAGCTAGAGAAATTCCTGGGAAGTTGATAAGATAAATGATTCAACCATCCCATGACATGATCTTTCCTGCGCTATGGTTGGCTTGGATAACCCTATGGAAGTCAATGAGTATGGAATCCACCTATGAGAAAATAGATTGAAATGGGATCTAGTTTCCTGATGTTGGGCTTGTCCGGGTCACTAACATAGTGAACTTCCACCGAATGTATGCATAACTAACGAACATGAAAACGTACGCACGTCAATGGGGTTGGCGTGTGGATACTCCTCTCTTGGTGAATAAGCTGCTTGGAAAGGATCATGATTTGGAAAGGATGCTGATGGGGCAAGATGAAAGCGATGAGTTAGAGGGCAGCGAGGTAGGATAGTAGGGAGAAGGAGAAGGGGAAGGTGAAGGAGAGGAGGATCCCGAAGGTGACTGGTCTCAGGGGGCATCCCCACAAGGGAGTCTTCGGGAAAGCGGAGAGATTGTCAGCTCCGATATGGATGTAACTGAGATACTCGAGGTATGATTTAACCCTTATCTTCTCATGTATTCCCTTTCCTTTTCAATGCTTAACCCACCTTCCTAATCTTACTGAGGGGAACATCGACGCTGATCAAGTGTCTCTGGCCAAAAAAGGGGAGGAAGCGTCAATAGTGCAAGGCTGGGCACCGGCGCTCGTTATCGAGCTGACAAATGCAATTGGATCCCCCGCCACGATAGCTCCTGTAGTGGCCAGAGCGCTAGAGGTTGATGCCTTGGGTTCCTATAATTTCCTTTCCATGACATCAGTAATTACTGTTAGAGGAATAAAATGATCAGAGTGCTCCTTATCTATACAGTGATCATGACATTAGAGGCTCATCGGGCTGCTAAGCCCATATCATCTACAAGCATGCCAATGGAAAACATACTGCCCCACCTAGAACATGCATCCCAAATTGAGTTGTCTCCGGAAATTGGTGGATAGGGAGTGGCAAACATCATTGGTGCTGCCATCGGTGTAGGGACGAAAGTCGACGGGGGTGACACCAGGATCGAGGGGAGAGAGGAAGATCACCAAGATGCTGAGGAGCATATTCCCCCGGGAGGAATCTCTGAGGAAGACCCTGCTACTCTCATGTTGGATGTCTTTCTTATCTATCGACCTGCTGATCCCGAAGAACTTTATGATTCAGATTCGGAAGCGGTCGAAGAGATCCGGATGGCACGACGCATGGGATGGAAGTTCATCCGAGGTTTTCTCAGGAAGCCTCTGGCGGAATGGCTAGATCAGATTGTGTAACTCCAAACTTGGATATGTTTATTGTGTGCCAGTGGGGAAGATGCTCAACACATTCATCTAACAGTCCGTGTTTACATGTATGAGAACATGCATGAGAGCAGCCAGTGCGCTGATGTCATCTGTTGCCAGGAGGGGTCATAGAGCACCCGATCATTTCAGAGGGTGGATCATGAGGTCCATCGCCTCAAGGAGCAGGAGAAAGAACAAGAGATATTCATCAAAAACTATTCTAAGCTCCTGGAGTTGTTGAGGGCCTAGATGGAGGATGCTCAAGATCAACTATTAGAAGCGAGTCGCCAGATAACTGAGCTTCAGAATGAATAGGTGCGGGCACGAGCCAGGATCAACGAGAAATGTTTCGCGGCCATCGATGAAGAAAGGGTCCTCAGGGGACGAGAGGTAGTCCTAGGGGCCACTAGCGAAAAGGTGGTGGTATTGGAGAGATCCATCCAATAAGCCGACCCTTAGGGGCCCTGTTTTGGCCAAACCCATACACTTATCCCACTTTTGCTGTTTCTTGTTCTCTTTAACTATATGTATGAAAAAAATTACTTTCCCCTTTTCTTAACGTACCAGTCACTTTGGTCTAACATTCTCTACCATGATCCCAAAATAAATAGCAATCCATCCCTAAGCCCACGTGGGCATGAGAAACAAAGAAGGATCGTACTATAACTTCTTTTGATCGTGGGAGTGTCAACCAGCTTTGGGCATCCAAAATTCGATCCTAGATTCCCATGGGGAAGAGGGAGGTCCAATAAAAGGAAGATGACCTTAGATCGATCGATGTATCGTCTTCCCAGTGTGCTCTAGTGCATGAGCGCAGCAATTCCAGGGTAATTGGAATCTGTCTGAACATAGGGGAATGAAAAATGTGAATCACGTTACCCAAATTCCGAACCCTACGGGAGGGGTGTGGAAATAAAGGAGGACTGTTGACTATGTTCAAAACAAAACAACCCCATTGCACTAGCCCGAAATGGGGACAACAAATGAGGGCCGACAACTGGCCATGTTCGCAACACGGGGCCTAAATCAAATATTGTCGATCAGTCTTCTAGAATGTTGGACCAAGATAGTAGGAAGATCATAGGTCGAGCATACATACTGTTATGGGGTCCCTTCAAACGTGATCAGTCTTCTAGAATGTTGGCCCATGAAAGCAGGCGGACCGTAGGTCAAGCATCCGTACTATTAGGGGGTCCCTTCATACATGATCAGACTTCTGGAATGTTGGCCCAAGACAGAAGGAAGACCATATGTCGAGTATTCATAATGATATGGTGTCCCTTAAAACATGAAAGAGGATGAGTATCTGAATAAAGGGGCACACAAAGTGTGGAAAGTGAAGTGGTGGTTTGTTCGAACAGAATACAACACTCCCAAGATTACACCACTGTGATGGAAGGACATTAGGCGGACACATTATTTTGATCATGGATCATCCCAACATTTAAATAGGACCACTATGGTGAGGGAACTGTTTCTTACCAATGTCATTATGGGTCATCCTGAACTTGATCACGACAAATTCTATAGTTACAAAACTCCACAGGAAGTCAGGGAAAGGTCCCGACAGTGAGGGGGTGGGATTTGTGATTCCTAGGGCTGGACCCGAGACAAAATGTCCAGGCGTTCCTACATATCTTATAAGGATGAGAATCAAGAGACACGTAGTTCTTGAAAGGGTCTCAGTTTAAGGTCTTAGGAATCGGTCCAAGGATCGATAAGGAGGGCTGGAGACATATTGTAAGGTGGATAAAAATCCCAACGTGAATGAGGACATATGTCCTACATACCATGCGTTCCTTGGGAAAGTGCTCAGGTCGAGGGACCAAACACGAAAGTTAGGCTGGGCCCATAGGGAAGTGCCTGGGCGCTCCGATGTATCTCAAGAGGATGACTATCAAGCCATACGTAATTCTAGAAAGGGGACACGTCATGGTAAGGTACCATTGAAAAGGATTAAAGGGGCATGTAGGTATAGACCTCGCACCAAAAGAAGCGGCATTTGATGTATCTTGTTTTTCCTTTAATGTGAGTGGTTTTTCTTTTGTGAAGCAACCATCCTAGTGTAGAAATTCCTGGCATCGCCACAATAGTCAAGCCGTATACAGGCATTAAAAAATGGTATGGTAAATGACTGATACCCAATGTGATGTACTCTATGATGAGGTCATCACAATGAAATGATGTTTTTTGTCGTGTGGCCAGGATGATACTATCACAGTTTAGGATCATGTGGTAGGAAAAAACAGCACAATTAAAAGTTATATGGATTTGACATGGGAGAATGCACACAACTCGATAAAGCATACCTGACGTGAATGCAGATGAGGTCCAGATCATCACCACGTGCACCTCTGGGAAAGGAGCCTCTGGCCAAGAGGCTAACGGGGGTTAGAGGATAAGGGGCAGGAGAAACTAGCACCAAGATGAGCTGGACCTAAAATCACGAAGCCCTGGTGATCCAACATACCCCATGGGGATGAGGATCAAGATACACCTAGATCTTAGAGAATATCCCCGTTTATGGTCTTAGCGCTCAGATCGCGGGAGCCCTGAGAGATTATGTATTACTGTTTTGTCCCCATGACGTGCGGAGGTGCACTAAGAGATAGTGACAAAAGTGTCGAGATTCCACCTAGACATGATGGGGTGGAAAATAGTGCGAATCATGCAACTAACATTCAAGGCATGAAGGGGATGGCATGATGACAGTGGACTACTGCTGACCATGTTCGCTACATAGCATCCTGTCGCGCTAGCCTGAAATGGGTACAAACAAATGATCATCGACCCCTGACCATGTTCGCACCATGAGATTTGTATCAATTAGTTGTCTAAAACCCCCAGGGGAGTTGGCCCATAACGGTTGGAGATCCCTTAGGCATAGTACCCATGCCTTTTTTGTGGGTCCATTTGGGTGTAAAAGAAAACGGGGGACCAAAAGAAGGGAAAAACGAATCATGACAAGTGGAAGGAACTTGCCTAAGTTGAAACTAACACTCCAGGTCTAAGACCAGAGTACTCTTTGGCACATTGGAAAACCACTGCAAAGGGTCTGGGGGCTCATCTTGAGAGCTGCCAAGAGATGGAAGATTCCCAGGAGAAGGGGGGATGATGCCAAAAACCCAACACGAATGAGGGCATAACCCTGTACCACACCTATACATCCCACTCATGGAGAGGAATAGGCCAAGGGCCCCAGGTCACCGGGATATCGGGAGATATCTATGATATGGGGCTAGACTCGAAATCTAAATGTTCAGGAGGTCCTACATATCCGATAAGGATGGGAATCAAGCCACACATAGTTCTGGAAGATACAGTTAAACATCCTGATGGACGACATACAGTTTAACGCTATGCGGGATGAGCATTTAGTTTAAGGTCATGTGGGACCGTAATCTAGTTTAAGGTCATGGGGGACCATAATGGACCAATGGTAGGACCAAATAGCTGTTTAAGGTCATGCAGGACCAAAAGATATCAAACAGGGGCTATACCCTAGAAAAAATGTTCGGGCATTCCTACGTATCTCCTAAGGATGAGAACCATGCCACATGTAGTTTTTGAAGATACAGTTTAACATCAAGAAAGATGACATAAAATTTAACATCATGCGGGAAGAGTTTGCAGTTCAAGGTCATGCGGGACCATAATCCAGTTTAAGGTCATGTGGGAAGCTAAGGGCCCAAAGGGAGGACCAAATAGCAGTTTAAGGTCGTACAGGACCAAAAGAAAAAAATATGCTGCTTGACCTGAGGAGAAATGTCTTGGCGTTCCTATGTATCTCATAAGGATGAGAATCAAGCCACATGTAGTTCTTGAAGATACAGTTTAATGTCATTCGGGACAACATAATGTTTAACGTCATGCGGGAAAAGCGTGCAGTTTAAGGTAATGCGGTACTGTAATCCAGTTTATGGCCATGGTGGACCATAAGGGCCCAAAGGTAGGACCAAATAGAAATTTAAGGCCTTGTAGGACCAAATTATTTGGCAATGTATTTCTTGAGTAGCATGGAATTGGTGGGAGCAGTTATACGCTCACCATCCATGGTTACCAGGGAGTATTCACCATTGGGATAAAACTTATGAAAAATGAAAGGTCCTTCCCATTTGGGCTCTAGCTTGGGTGGTTTCCTGCCGGGGATCATTGGTGCCCAGAGAGCTAATACCAAATTTCCTTACATGAATGAGAAGAGGCGAACCTTCTTGTCGAAATTTGAGCCATCCTGCTCTAATGCCTCTCTATGTTGTGCAGGGCAGGAATCTTGTTCTCGTATAATGGTTCCAATTCAGCTAGACGGATCTCATCCAATCTATTTGGCGCCTGTTGGACATAGACCGATGCACGCAATGGGGAAAATTGAATCTCTATAGGCCGAATGACCTCAGTTCCGTAAACCGGGGAATATGGGGTCACCTCGGTGGAATTATGGGTCATCGTCTAATAAGCCGAAAGGGAGTTGGGGAGCTTATCCGGCCAACTCTTCTTATTCTGACCAACCATTTTCTGCATAATGTTAGAGAGGGTTTTATTGAACGCCTCAATCTGTCTATTTTCATGCACGTGATAGCGAGAGGAATGGTTGGAGTGAACATTGTACTTGGCATACAATTTATTCAGCTTGGCTACTCGAAAGTTGGTTCCTTTATCAGTGAGGATATCGTGAGGTACCCTAAATCGATAGATGATATTAGAACTCACGAATTCCATGATAGTATGGTCCTTGACATCCTGGAGCGGTATCACCTCTTCCCACTTGGAAAATAAATCTACAGCGGTCATAATTAATCAGCATTGGCAAGTTGTTGCCAGTGGGTATGGTCCTACAACATCTAACCCACAGACTGCAAAGGGCCAATAAAACATGGTAGTATGGAGAGGCTCCGGTGGCCGATGCACAAAGCTACCATGAACATGGAATGCATGACAGCTTTTGGCGAACTCGATGCAGTGGTGGATCACAGAGGGCCAAAAATACCCTATTCTCCGAATCTGGTGAGATAGTTTGGGCCCGACCTGATGTGTACCACAGGAACTGGCGCAAACCTCTTTCCTGACCTGTGGAATTTCAACCCCTTGGATGAAATAGAAGAGAACACCATCAAATCCACATTTATTGAGGATTTTCTCAAGACTGGGACCTCTATGGAGAGTAAACTGCTGCGCATGGTGTCAAATTCGGTCGTGCTTGGCCCTATCTGATGGGAGGATACCGTGTTGGAGGTAATCAACAAAAGGGGCTCTCCCGTTGGGAATTACTTCAACCACTACACCTGAATTACCTGGGGCTCCTAAAGTGGAAGCCCCGGTGGTAATATGGCTTACCCATGGGCCTTATTCATCCTCTATGGTGACATGTGCAATGAATCTCTGATGTGCCACATACATAATTAGATCATCCTGCTCAGGCTCTGCAAGTGATGCATTCATGCTGGCCAAAGCATCTGCTCGACCGTTCTGCGACGGAGGGACAAGGATAACCTCTGGCCGAGAAGGGAACTGTGCCATTGAATGGAGAGTGTGTTCTAACAGTGGTACATGCTCTGTATTTCTGACCACATAGTTTCCATTGACCTGCTTGATGACTATCTCGGAATCCCCTTTCACATGCAAATGGGGCACGTCGATCTCAAGGGCTAGCTCGAGACATATAATGAGGGCATGATATTATTCCTCGTTTTTAGTGAATCCTTTTGACAACATAAATGAGTATGGTAGGACAGATTGCTCCGGGGGGATAAAGATGATACCCAAGCCTACTCTGTTGAGCCTAAGATCATTGAGCCTCCTTTTTGTGGGGCTCCGAGAGGCACCATCGAAGTGAATCTTCCAACATGGAATGACCTAATCGACTGAGAGGATTGCCTAATCAAAAAAATCTAGATCCAAGGACTGATCTGCAGTGGCTGGATGGGAAGCCAGAAATTTTCCAATGCATTCCCCTTGATGTCCTTATAGGACACAAATATGATGTCAAACTACTAGAGGATCACTACCCACTGGGCTAGTTGGCCAGTCAACATGGAGCAGTTATGAAAATAATTTAGTGGGTCCACTCGAGACACTAACTTTACCTCGTGGTGCTTCATGTAGTGCCACAATTTTTGTATGGAAAACATGAGCGCACAGCAGCTCTCCTAAATGGCAGAGTATATGGTTTCCGTATCGAGGAGCATGAGGCTGACGTAGTAGAGACTGTTCTCTACCCACTCATTGTTCTTCTGAGTGATAAGGGAACCGAGGGACCATTCCAAGGTAGTGGCATAGAGAATCAATGGCTTCCCAATGATGGGTGGCAAAATGATTGGAGGCTGGAGAAAATATTTCTTGATTTCCTCAAAGGTGGTCTGGCACTCTTCATCCCATTCGTAGGAGACACCTTTCTTTATGAGGCTGGAAAAGGGATTACAAATTCTGGACAGGTTCTCAATGAATTGGAGTATGTACGATATGTGGCCTTAGAGACCTCAAAGCTCCGGAATATTACTCGTATGAGGCATCTGATTAATTTCCTTGATCTTCTCCAGGTTGATTTCGATGCGCCAGTACCTAACAACAAATCCAAAAAACCCCTCGCAGGTGACCCTGAAGGAACACTTTAATGGGTTCATCATCAGGTGGCGGGAAAGGAGGAAGCCGTACACTTCTTCAAGGTCCTTGAGATAGTTCTAGCGCTGGAAAGATTTGACTACCAGATCATCCACATAGCATTCCACCAACGACCTGAGGATCAGATGGAATATTCGATGCATGGTATGCTGATAGGTGGAACATGCATTCTTCATGCCAAATGGAATAACCTAGTATTAAAAAGTACATTGGGGTGCCTTAAAAGCTGTGGGCTCTTCATCTTCAGGGGACATCTGGATATGATTATATCCAGAGTAAACATCGATGAAGGAGAGGTCTTGGAACTTGGTTTTAGCATCGATCAACAATTCTATCACTGGAATATGAAAATCATCCTTCGGACAGTGATGGTTGAGATCGCCAAAGTCGATGCAAACTCTGATATGTCCATTCTTCTTCATGACTAGCACGATGTTGGCTAAACACGTGGAGTATTAGACCTCGTTGACAAAGTTGTATTTGATGAGCTTGTCAAATTTGGCCTCGACCATGGAACCGTGAACAGGGTTCATCTTTCTGGGAGGCTACTTGCACCCGCGATGGTTTTTTGGGAGACCAAGACGGTGGACGGCTTCCTGAGTATCTAACCCTAGAATCTCATCGTATCTCCAGGAGAACACGTCATTGTGATATTAAAGGAATTCCACATTCTGTTGCTACTCCTCGAGGGATATAACAACACTGATGAACATGGGTCTTGGATCTTCCTCGCTACCAAGGATCACCTATATCAGTTCATTGACCGTGGAAAAGAGGCCTTCTTCAATGGCGGGTGAATCATTCTCCAAATCCTCTTCTTCAATTGTGAGGGAGGTATTCCCAGTAGATGAGGCTTCCCCTTGGACGGAGGAACCCGACGGGAGGCTGGTACCAGCCTGGACAGCAATGGACAGCGCATCAGGATATTCATGTGCCACTGAGACCATGGTGACGAATGTTGTTGATCCAATACCATTTGGCCTATGGCCCAGGGGTCCATGCTTGATAATATCAAAGTAGTAGTGGAACGTCGGTTGGAGCCGACTTATTCCAGCCCGGCGGAACATACAAGTATAACGTACTGTCATTGCTCTGAGCTAGCCATCCTGAAACCTGACAGGAGTGGGAGGCTCTAGGATCACTGGAGCCTGGTTTATATAAGAATATAAAGTGATCTTCCGACTCCACTTGGATTCAGGATCATGGTTCCCTCTTGTCTCGTAAAAGATGAAACATTTCCCCATATCGGGGTTTTGGCCTCTAATCGATGGATCGGGAAGACGTAGGCAACATTAAGGCCTACCCAAGGTTCGGTTGTAGTGGCGATGGGCTCAACTTCACTTTCCTGGACTTGTTTTTCCTTGCTCTTGTAATAGTCAGTGTCCAGATATCAGGCTTCACATTGGGTGAAAGGAGATGAATCACCTTGCAGCATGCCCACTCTACCATTAAGGGAGAACTTGAGGCATTAGTGATATGATGAGGGGACCGACGCGTGCAGGTAGAGCCATGTCCTTCCCATCAATGCATTGTACACGGTGTCCTGAGAGATGAGCATGAACTCTGTACTAGCAATCAGGACCCCAAATTGGGTCTTCAGATGGATCTTGTCAACTGATGTCTTCTATGTCCTATCATATCCCTAGATTCTCAAATCTTAGGGATTCAGGTCATCTTCAGATAGCCCTAGCTTCTGCAGTGTCCACGTCAGGGTAACATTGATCCTGGAGCTGGTGTCAACAAGATAGTGGTGAACCTCCACACCATTGAATTTCCCGGTGATATACAATGGGCGGATGTGCCCCTAGATGATAGAGCCTTCATATTCTCCCGAGAATGCAATGATGGCCTGTAATTTGGAATCCTCAACTGTTTTGGCATGAAAGGCCTGTACATCTGCTACCTCCGTATCAAACTAGATGGGGCTCTTTAAATCCTAAGAAAGAGCTTTTCACATATCTGGTTACATGTGTAGGGCTTCAAGGATGGAGAGCCTTGCTGAGATACTGGTGAGGTTCTTGAGAATGTCATACATCCATTCCAGGCATGAACTTCTGCATGTAGAGAGTCTCTCTATGATTGGAGGCATGGCGTGCCCTGCCGGTCGGATTGGAGGCTTACAGGTACTAGGTACATCCCGCTGCTCACTGGTTGAATCTCAGAGGGTTGCTATCGGATGAGGACCGAGAAACTGAGATCGGCCTGTAGCAGGGCGAAGCTTGTCACAAAATGGCTGAATTGGCTCTGCATGATCCACTAGCATAAATGGTGGCAGGGGAGGACCTACTAGCACCAAATGAAGAGGTTGCGCATGCTGAGTTGTGCGCTGGACCTGCTGTCTGGTCTCAACGGCATGCATGAACTAGACGGAGGAGCCAACTGACATGCCCCTATAACCCATATGGTCGTGGTTCCACCAACGTTGGTGCCAGCTACGGACATTGGGGAGGTTCGGCTAGTGCTTCCCCTCATCGGGAGTCATGTAGGGATTTACTAACTCGATGGTGTTAACCAAATCATACCCTTGGCTATCATTTGATGAATCATCCACAACTAGGTGGATTCTGGGGGGAATGCCCATCTCTGGGGGCATAATGTCGCCGAGATTACGAGATGACGTCAACCTTGGCGTGGCGCATTTCTTCTTCTTGCGCCGCCGACACATGCTCTTATGGGAAGAGGCCGGTTGAGATGATGACGTAGAAATGGTGGTCATAGATTCTAAAGGCTCCATCTAATTTAAGCGTGCTAAAATGATTCCATGGGCACGAGCGACCATCTTGTGAGCCATCCAGTAGTTATACTTCTGGGACCCATGGTAAAAAACCTGTTGCCACCCACCTTCACCGTCGCTACTGCTATATAATCACACAAAGACATTAGACACTTGTTTCGGGGCTTGGCTCAACCTGACTATGTTGTTATTAATCTAGTCTTGGAGCCGATCCTTGATCACATGGCATTTCATTATGGTGTGTCCCAAGATCTGATGATAAGGATATTAGTTGGGGTGATCAGTGAGATGTGACTCTTCTGGATTCTGACACTCATGCAGTCACACAATTATCTGCTCTAAGGCGCTGCAGAAGTAGCCAGGGACCTGGTCCTCGTTGAATGAGTAGTCCAGATTCTTTCTGTCTGGAATGGTGGCTCTAGGAGCCTGGCCCAGATGAGGGGCTGGAGGAGTTTGGCGAGGAGGTAGAACATGATTATCTAACCTAGGTGGTGGTGGCGCATTGCGCGGGGCCACCTTCCGATTTTGAGGATGCTGCTGGGCTAGAAGTTGCGCCTGTGGTGGTGGACCTCAGTGAGGAAGCGAAGCTGGATCCACTGGTAGCAATTCTATCTTCTTGGGGGCCTCTACCTGGGCCACTGCAGCAGGCTCGGCATTGGAAGGCCTTTTTTCTGGGATCACAAGAGGCAGAAGGTGTGCCTGGCTGGCCTGTTGCAGAGCTTCTTCGAGGCATTAGGTCTTATCTGAGACGTCTCAAACCCTCCGGGATAGTTTTGAGCAATAACGGAGGGAACTAGTTCCGTATTGACATTCTCCATGCACATCGTCATTAATTTCTCTTGAGTTAGTGTCATGTCAATGGAGTATGTGGGCCCCTTCCACCAGGTGATGATGTCCGAGACTCACTCATCGGGCCTTTGCTTGCACTTGAAGAGGTCTACGATTTTCATCTTCCAGGTGGTAGAGATGAACTAGTAATGGAACGTCCTGCGAAGGTACTCATATCTTGTCACAGATCCAACACGAAGCCGGTTGTACCAGACGAATGCATGCCCTTCCAGCATTTGAACAAAACCGCGGAGCTTGGCGGCCTCCTGATGCACTGGGGTCCCTAACATAGACCCACACCTTGAGTTGAAGTGGTCCAGGTTCTGTGGCGGGTCCCCTATCCCGTTAAAGGGGGAGAAAGTGGGATTCCCAAATCCTGGGGGTGCCGACATGTCATACACCCATGCCGGGTATAGATTTCCATCAAGCGGGATATACACATGTCGCGTTCCAAAGCTTCCAAATAGGCAATGAGTGCCACCATTTGATCGTCTAGACTCGGGTCCCTATCCTAACGGGGATCCCTAACCACGAGCGCATTGTTGGTCTCTTCAATGTGTTATCCATGCTCGGTGGCTCGTGATGGTGGAGCAATTCTTCGGGCTGCCGGAGGAGCCCGAGCAGGGTTCCTTGGATTGTCATGCTGCTCGGGAGGGTTCAACGACACATATCGCTCCCTCTTTTCATGAGCTCTGGCTTTCACTCTATTAGTGAATATGGCGTGATCAGGGTTTTCCTGGGAGAATCTCGCTAAGGGGTTGTCATCCTTGCCCCTTCTACCCCGGCCTAGGATCACCATAGTCGGGCCACCACTCTGCAATGCATTCAGCCAGAAGTTCATCAAATAACTTCTTCTGCTCAGCAAGCTACTGGCACAACGTGGCCTTCTCGGGGTCCTCTTCCATCATTTGCAATGAGTCGGACGGGTCAGAGTATTTGACAGCTCCAACATGCTCTTTGCCCTTACTGAAATTCTGTCGTAATATCAATCCCTTAGTGGGTGGAGGGAGACCTAGAAGGTTCCCCTACTGGCAAGTATTCCTCCCTAATGGGTCTAGTAGTGGGGGAACATCATCAGGGAAGAGGTTTCCATCATGACGTTCCATCTCATTTTCCCCTCCTGATAGATCATCCATGTTGACTGCCACTCTTCATGGGGGTATTTCCTCACCATCGCCAAGCGAGTCAGGCTGCAGGCGAAGCGCACTGAAGAAAAGGATAGCGTACTACCCCCAACCATGAACTTTCATGTGGGGGTAGCCTCCTTAATGACATGGCGGAGTACTTGGAAACTCATAACACATTGAAGTTGGAGCGCTGGGTGGTGGCCAGGAGACTCAGGGTGCCGGACCGCGGGGAGCATGGACAGGTCAGCAAGGCAGCATTGTTCGCAGATTCCTTCTAGCTTCTCTAGGATACCGGGATAAGTCACCCACCAGTGGATAAGAAGGAAGTTAGTCGCCCAGAGGGTCTGGTGGAAACATTCAAACTCCTTCGGAGTGAGTGATTCTGGTGTATAAAAATTCGATCCTACAACTGTCCAAAACTTCTCAGGGAAGTGGTCCACTGTGAGGATTGTCCAGAAGCTCGCCGGCTCAGATATATAGTCTGGACTTTGATTCCCCACTCGTCAACTGAGAATGGATATGTAAATGGCAGCGGCGCTAAGGTAGGCTGCTAGGACGGCGGACTGGACAGGGGAGAATACAGTGAGTGGGCTGATTGGCCGCCGAATCTTGGACTGCCCTCTGAGGTTTGCAGCGACCTGGCCACTATATCATGATAGGATGAACCAGTGACCAGGACTCCTAACACAACATCAGCATCTTCCGTGGGTAGGTTATTTCGTATCTCCTCTACAATTTACCCCAAAACAGCTCTCTGTAACCTCTAACCAAGGCAGAGGGTGATCCTGGAGATGTCGGTGGAGACTGCGCGGTCAGTATGGGGGAACATGCCAAGGTCTCGTCCTCCTGGATATACCTTCGGAGGGAGGTAGGGATCTTGTGGATCTCACATTCGAGGAGTACGAGGATGATATACCATGTTCCTGCCCCAGCCCTCGACTCGGAGGACCGAGGGGATGGTTCCCGCAATGAGTGACACTCCGCTTCAGAGTCTTAGAAGCGGACTGGTCTGATTATCATCTGGCCTTACCTAGAATTCCTATTATGACGGCGATGACCCACCTTCCTCCCACTGGGTGGATCCTCGAGACAGGGCTGATTTCCAACACGGGGTCCTCTGACCACACTAGTGCTTGTGCAGAGAGTGTTTCCACCCAAGAAATCCAGGGTGCAGGGAGAACTGAGACAAATGTTTAAAGGGACACGAGGAGGACCTCCCTGTTGGGAATTGGTGAAGCGGGGTTGGCCTCCACCTCTCTGATTGCTGGGGCAAGGAGGACCTTTGCCTTTTGGCATGGGGACAAGGGGAGGACAACTATGTTGGCGAGTGACAGGACATGTAATGTCCCCATAATGGCTGTCCGCGGCAGAGGGAGTGACCCCATACCTAGTGTAATGAGCATAAGAGAGACCCCCACACAGAGTGTTACTGTCAGGGGGGAGATCCTTAATTGGGCTGAAGGTGGCGTCAGGTTGACCTCCAAGCTGAGGTTGGAAGCAGGGTGCGCCCACACCTTCCGTAAAGGCGGTGCAAAGTTGGCGATAAAACTGGGTGGAATTGCTATGGATTGGTCTGTTGCGGCCTTCGCCTGTGCCGGATACTGGGAGAGTTTACCAAACCTGCTCATGGGCAGTTGGGGCCACGATCCAGATTGGGTGTATAACTGCCTCTGATCAACGTATGCAGGGAGTTGGGGATATGATTTAGCATTTGCTGGGGCCACAGTAATCGCTGATATTGATGCCTCGTGAAGAGCGTCTTCTTTTGCTCGTGCCCAATGCTAGCATCGGGTCAGATGGAGAGGAGCCAGTTGGGCAGGTGCGTGGATTACATTCTCCTCAACTTGGGGAACCGGGCGACGGTGCTGACGCTACATAGTGGGGGCCCTTACTAGGAGCCCTTGAAGCGGGACTCCGATCGGGCCGGCCCAGATGTCCCCTACTTAATTGGCTTAGTGGGGGGAGCTATCAAATAACTCTGGGGACAATCTCCTGAAGTGATTGAATGTTTAAGTGGGGAGAAGTGTCTCCTTGCGTGGCCCTCAGGGGAGGTGTTGACGGTGAGGCACTGCTACCTCGAGATCCATGCGGGCCATGTCCCTGGTGGTGATGACCCCCTCCTCCTCATACATGAATACAAGGTCATTGATTACCCATCACTGGATAATTTCTGATGGGGGGAGGGGGCGTGGATGCCCAGCAGTCGTGGAGATTGGGGCCATCATTGTAGAGGTAGAACAACATGGAATAGCTGTGTCGATATTGCGCCTAACCCTGCGCTGGTGGGCAGGTGATTGGGCTCCGGATGTAGCAACTTGATTCTTGAAATTATGGATATGAACTCATTAATGTTGTTAGGAAAAGAAATCAATATCCGGTTCCCTAGTGTCATTCCATCTTCCATGGACGTCAAGAGGGATCCATGGTGACAACGTCACAGGACTGAATGCTCAACATCCTGAATGTCCCAACATCTGGCAAGTTTCACGTCAGGCCAGTTTGGTAGGACCTGGTACTGGATGACGAGGTCAGATGACATGCTTATCTGCTGATTCCATGAATGATACTAGAATCCATGCTGAGGAGAAGAGATTCACATCAGGTTTTCCATTTTCTGTGGGTGATGCTTTCGCCGGGGTGCACACATCCGTCACAGAGTGGACACACTGATGTTACTCCGCATTCCCGCTTTCCAAAGGTGGGCGGCAATCACTCCATGTTCAGGGGCGTCTACTCCTTCATCGAAATGGGATAATGGGATGTCGGTTCTTCCTTCCATGGATTCCTCCACGGATCTCGTCACCTAGTCCGGGTCTCCCTCACAGATTTAAGATGTAGTTCGTGAAGCTCTTCCCGGAACCGTATCTTCATGGACACCAGTTAATTACGCTACTTCTGTCAGGACCTACCAAGGGGTCTGGTCAAGGTATCCAGCTTCAGCTAGGAAAGTAGTAATGTTGGGGCATCACATTTATTTTTTGACGATGGGGATAGGCATCCCTGTCTTATGTCCCTTATTATAGGGCGTCTCGAGGACGTGGAAGCCCGAGGAATCCCACATTGAACGTGGGGAATCATATTCCATAGGCATGTACCTGAGGTTTTCCTCAGCTTACCATGTTTAACACAGGGTATGCCACAAGTTTCAACGTCCCACAGAGATGGATCAGACTGATCAGAACACTGGCTAGAGTGGATAAACTTGAAGAACCCCCTATAGGGAATGTCGTTGTTGGGGCCAGCACGTGGGAGGCCTCCGGAATGGTCTGACGGGGAATGGGGAATGGAGTGGCATGATCACATAGAGATGTAGAGGCCCGAGTTAGAATCAAAATAGATGATAGATTTGGGATTGAGCCTCTAAGAGACTTCATACGTATCGCAGTGGTAGGGAATCAATGTCTGTGTAGCTCGATGAAGCGATTGGATACTTGAAGAGGAGACCCATGAAAATCGATGCATGGATGGGACCCAGAGGAAGTAGAACCTCTGAGTTAAGGAATGAGATTCTTGAGAAACATGGGATCAAGGGAGAGGTCAGTATGAGACATGGGTGATGGGATTAAACCTCATGGAGTCCTCCTACGTATCCTCATGGCCAGGAATGAATGTATTTGTAGTTCAGGTATCAGATACAGTTTAATGTCATGCGGGATGGGTATGGGGATTACACTATGAGGTGGCCCAAGGTGGTTGAGAGTCGATGCGAATGGGGTCGTGACGACTGGGTGGTGGGATTGAACCTCATGGAGTCTTTCTACGTACCATGGATTAGCACGAATCAATGTTCCCATAGTTCAGGATGGGTTGTGGCTTACACTCTGAGGCGGCCCAAGGTGGTGGGGATTGAACCTCATGGAGGCTTCCCATGTACCATGCCTTATCACGGATCTAAGTCCCCATAGTTTGGGATGTGTTGGGGATTACACTCTAAGGTGGCCCAAGGTGGTGGGGCTTGAACCTCGTGGAGTCTTCCTACGTACCATGCCTTAGCACGGATCAGAGTCCCCGTAGTTCGGGATGGGTTGGGGCTTACACTCTGAGGTGGCCCAAGGTGGTGGGGCTTGAACCTTGTGGAGGCTTCCTACGTACCATGAATTATCACGTATAAAAGTCCTCGTAGTTCGGGTTGGGTTGGGGAATACACTTTGAGGCGGCCCAAGGTGGTGGGGCTTGAACCTCATGGAGGCTTCCTACATACCATGCCATAGCATGGATCAAAGTCCCAGTAGTTCGGGTTGGGTTGGGGCTTACAATCTGAGGTGGCCCAAGGTGGGGGGGATTGAACCTCATGGATTCTTCCAATGTAAAATTCCATAGCACGGATCAAAATCCCCATAGTAAGGGTGTACAGTTTAACATCATGTGGGATGATGGCGCTTTGCAGTTTAACATCCTGCAGCTCGGACAAGGGCCTTTGGGGATTACACTCTGAGGCGGTCCAAGGTGTGTCATGGTTAGTGCTTACTCTAAGATCACGAGAGTTATGCTAGGTGTGAGAAACTAGAGCTAGAGAAGACCTGACGATCATGTTGCGAAGGGTGCGTCTGTGGGAAATAAAGAGGGGCTTACGTGTTGAGCGGCCCATGGTGCCGGGTCTTACTCTAGGATAGAGGCCCAAGGGTGAAAAAGAGCAGTGCGAGAGGGATTTGGAACTCAGGAATAGAGGAGGAGCTCTGTTCCCTATGATGCCCTCTGCTGGGCTTGGTACTGAGGAAGTGAGGAGGAGCATGGGTGCTGCCTCACAAAAGAAAAGGTAGGGGATTACACCATGTTGGATTCCATTCCCCACGAAAAAACGCCACTCCAATAAGGAGGATATCATCCGATGTGTAGAGTGATCCCATACACATTGAGATGAGTGGGCATGGAGAATTTCCAAGGCGGGGGGACCCTGTGTGCGAGGCATGGGGCCATGTCATAGTTTAACATTATGTGTTGATGACGAGGTTCTTGGTAGTTAAACATCATGTAGCTCGGACGAGGTCGGCTCACTCTGCACCCCTAGGATATACATAACCGGTACCTTCTACACCTTGGGGAAGGGAAGGCATCAGCATGGCCGTAGCGAGGGGCTTCCCCTGAATGAACCATCGAGGGGTGCATGTTAGCATGGCTATGTGAAGAAGAAATATCCATTAGCGTCCCTATGCGAATAAGCATGATGTGAAGAAAAGAAATGGAAAGGATTTTCTAAGGGACTTTGAAGTTACTTCGTACATGCCTAGAAGGTAGTATGGAAAAACCATTCAGGATGCGGATGCCCGGGGTGCACAAGGCTCCTGCGAATGGCACCCAGAAGGAGGGCATCGTGCGTTCGGGTAAGAGGGAACCCAGGGAGCACCAAGGTGAAGGGGCCAGAGAATTGTGCTCCACACTTGAGTTTTGCGCAAAATAAAGGGGATCGACATGAAAATCCCAGGCCGACGTGAAATCAGTGATGCTTGCACAAAATAGGGGGCTGCAGTCTTTTGCATGACTCAAAGGGATTAAGCACAAGGGAAGGGATTGCACGCCACTTTTTCAGCTTGCACGCCACAAAAGGGGTTGCGCGCAAGGGGAGGACCCCGAAGGGGTTTGGAGTTTAGTCTAATCCATGGGGATCTTGCGTGAAGGCGGACCCCAAGGTGACTTGGCATGAAAAGGAACCATACCTAAAGGCCATATTGCGCGCGTGTGGAAGGTGAATTTCACACACGAGAGGCGGTTAGAATTATTTATCCCTTAAAATTAAAGGGGTCACCTTCTATTTATAGGCAAATGGAGATGTGGAATTCAGGTTGGCGTGTAATTTTTGCGTGACAGAGGCGGTGACGCAAAATGTCAATCGCGCGGGGCATGGGTGTGAAATTATTCCCCTCCTGCGCTGAGGACTCTTCGTGAATCCTGATACTTTCTGTGCAACCCATATTTTTTCCGCGCACTTCACCATTTTTTCATGCAACACCTCCAGGCCCCATGAACCGGGTCTCCGGGTCCGAATATGACTTCGCTTTTTCATCTTGGAACTGTCTCCATCACTTAAGTGATGTTCAGCATCTACACATTCTCAAAAATAATGTGTAAAAATTAATTTACCAATTAATTATTCACAAATTACAATTCATATATTGATAATTATCATGTCATGTAATAATCATGTATTCTCAATTTCCAATATTTAATCGAAGCCACTATTTCCAAATTCACATCATAATAATGAATCAAACCCTTAATTATCCACACTCATTAGTTAATTCATATAAAATTTATTCAAATTAAATGCATTCAATATATATAATGTGTACACCCTCTCATTATCTGCACCTCAGGTGGAGGGGTTTTATTACAAAAAATGCGACATTGTAATTTAACAAAACATTTAATGACAATAAAAATTCAATCCATACTTGTAGTAAAATATATCAAAAGTAGTAAATAAAAAAATGTTTATTTATTTATTTAATACATGTTTGAGAACCATACCTCATGAAATTGGCAGAGCCAATGCTTTCAAACTAAAATAGAAACCCACTCGTGCAGACATAATTCCACAATAATGTGTGTGCATACATAGAATTGATCGCATCACCCTATAATGAATCCGACACCTAAGATTAGTAGGAAAGGGACAGAAGCACACAACACACTTACCCATAAGTCATATAAATAAGGAGAACCTAAAATAAGGGGTGTGAATCCTGTTAACAGGTATATGAAACTTACCCAAACATGAAAGTGGAGAACAAACCCAAGCCGAACAACTTTGAGTTCGGCAGTGGTCATAGGAACTTGGACCAACAGGTTCCAAGAATCCTTCTACACCATTCTAGAACTCAATGAGATAGAAAACATCCATGAAGGAGCCAACATGATCCGGCATGCTGAGAGGGAGTTGGGAGGAGTGGGTGGTGCGCCACCCATGGGATGAGAAGGGGGTGCACCTAGCCTACTAGCACCTCTCCCCCACCTTATCCCATAAATAAGTTAAAATTTTAATTTTAAAAAATTATAATTAATATAAAAATAATTACAATAATTATTAAATTAATCCCCATTTCATTATTATTATTAGTTACTGATTCGAAAACCACTAAGATAAACCCCAACTCCCCATTAAATTCCATTTAATTGAATTCACCTCCAACATATTTAAATAAATACAATCTCTATCTTACCTAATTTAATTAAATTACCTTTAATTAATTTAATTAATAAAACACCAACTCATCGTTATTTAATTAAATTATCTCAATACAATTTAATTAAATAAACTCCCCGTTTAATATCAATTAATTAAATTCCTATTGAACATGAATTTAATTGAATACAAATTCCCCATGACACCTTATTTAATTAAATTTCTAAACCTCTAATAAACTAAATGAAACTATCCTAATAATAAATATTATTTTCATTTAATAAAACACTCCTTTCACAAACCCCAACACCTCATTTAAACATTATTTTAATTAAATTATCTTTCACTTAGTTTAATAAAAAAACCGCATTATTTAATTAAATTCCAAAAACTCAATTTAATTAAATAATTCTCCACCATTATTCTTTAAATAAATTATTTAATCACATTAAATTAATAATTTAACCATTTCTATATTACGTAATAAAATATTTTTCCACTCCATTTAATTAAATAAATTCTTAAATCTAATTACCATAAAAAATATAAAATTCAATAATTAATTCACCAAATTAATTATTCTTGACTCAATACGAAATTTGATGATAAACTATCCTTTAAGTCGATGCTTCCACATTACATAATTAAATTTGTTTTTAAAAATAATTTAATTAATTAAACACAATAATAATAAGAACAACAACATCGACATTATTATTATAATTAAAACATACATTTAATAAAAAATCCTTTTATCCATTAATTTAATTAAAATAATCCCAAATTCCATTATTATTATTCTCCATAATAATAATAAAAACCATATTTAATAATAATTATTATACACATAAAACCAAAATAATAATATTCTCATTATTATTATTATTCAAGCTTAGATATAACCCTACAACTCTATTAAATAAAAAGGATTCAATATTATTTTTGAATAACCTTATTTAATTAATCACATATTCATTAAATCTGAAACACCACATTTAATAAAATGTTTCATTGAGATACCAAAAGGCCTCATTAATTTTGCATAACTATTAAACCTCATTTTTCATCCAATTAAAAACATTTAACATCAAAATAATTCATGACAACATAATAAGAATAATAATAACATTATTATTATTAACTAATTATTCTATTTAAT
This sequence comes from Viscum album, assembly GCA_963277665.1. NCBI lineage: Eukaryota > Viridiplantae > Streptophyta > Magnoliopsida > Santalales > Viscaceae > Viscum > Viscum album. Next base: position 1,846,205,427 of record OY728120.1, read on the forward strand.
TAGAAATCTCTCATTTAATATTATTTAATTAAAATAATTAAAATATTAAACTAGGTGTTCTGTAAGGGTTGGACCACAACCATGCACAGGCCATACAAGTCCACTAAATTGATAATTTCCAGATCCGGTGATCCTGAGACTTATCAGGACACCCGTGGAATTTATCAGGTATTCACCCAGGTCCAAAAAACATCACCTTTAACTGCTCTAACACTTAGAATTGTGTTCCAGATCTTGGTTTAAAAACCGACCGATCCTTATATGGTTTTTTTGAGAACCATCATATTTAAACCATTTTTAAAAATATTGGACATTACAATATTACCACCATAAAAACATCTTGTCCCTACGAAGTCACCAGGAACTACTATAATAGCATCTGATCTACCATGGTAATTTTCTTTGAAATACGTGGTAGGTTCTCAAACCCCAAACATGCTTTTGACCAAAACATAAGTCATACAACATAATTATTTAAAACCCGATCCAATGTGTACTGAAACATAGCTTACATCTGAGGGCATTATAGGGACCTCATTGAAGAGAATGGTTGAATCTCAATCATCTAATAGAAACTGGTTGCACATGACTTTCTAGAAAGGCATTACGGTCCCAAAATCCAGACCCACCCTTAATCTAGCAATGTGCCTTTTCAAATTATTACATCACCAACTACAAGTACACCAATGAACATTCCCAACCTCTCGTGACATACCCAAGTCAAACCATCATAAGGATATTTAGAAAAAAAACCTATGTTCCCTGACATTCATTGTAACACCCCAAGCTTCTACGGTACGTTTCCCTTCGAATAATGCGATAGCGTGTGTTGTACGCAACCTCGAGTTCTAACACACACCACAACTAATTAAACTAGCCGTTGTGAATAGTAATACCTACTTTTTGAAATCATATATATTTTATATTTCAAAATGGAATTCATTTTTGGACTCGGAATATCGAATTTAGCCTAAGGTGAAATTTTGGTACTTTTCGGATAACTTTCATATTTTGATGAATAGTGAAAATTACTAAATTTTAATTAAAAACAACTTTTTTAATCAAAATAATTAATAGTGATAAATTATGAATTTTATTAGTTTTAAAGTATATTTAGAATATATTTTTACCATTTAATATAATGTTGGTCATTGGACATAATTTTACAATTAAACCGAACATAAACAAGTGTCAATCTTTTGATAGTTATTATCTCTTAAAAACACGCTTTTTGTTTTGACAACGGGAATTAATTTTAAATTAATTTCTGCCACTTCTGTGTTTTGAATTTAGGAAAATGGATTCCATATTTGGAATCAGGATGTTCAAATTGTGTAAATAGGTAACTTTTATTTTTAGACATTTTGAATAGTTACTGTGGTAAATATTTTATTTACCATGGTTAAAGGGTAAATCCGGTAAATAAGGGTTAAAAAAATAATATTATAATAATACAAAATTACCCTAAAACGTGTCCTAACCTTATTGGTGGACACATACCCGACCATGGGCATCCTTGGGTCAATTTGGGGACCCCTTGGAGCCACTTGTAAGTGATAATGACACATTATATTAAAAAAGTTAAAATAAAAATAAAAATGGCATAAGCTTACATCTTTTAGAAGAACAATTTTTACATAGGGTTATACATGTTGGATTTTCGATTATAAATATTCATTAGAAAGATAAAAAGATTTCCTACATAATGATATTTTATTTATAATTTTTAGACATTAAATAATTTATTTCATTTATGACACAATGATGATGTAGTAATTACTATAATAGTGAAAAATTAAAATAATTGATATTATAAATACCCAAATAAATATAATATGAAACTTTTAATGAATTAAAATAATTTTCTAGGATAATATGATATAATAGGATTGATTTAATTGACTTTGTTAGAAGTAATCAATCTGTTATGAGTTTCACAAAAATCAACTATTGAATAGTGTCAAAATTGACATAAAAGAGTTCTTAAAACAAATATTATATTATTAATTGATATTAAATTCCTAAAAATCTAAGGTTCGGCCAAGAGACTTATATTATGATAGGTTAATTATTAATGAACCACTTGGGGGTCGCTTGGATGTATATAGTAAGTTTATTAACCATATTATATAAAAATACAAAGAGACATTGTAAAAGTGAAACTAATTAACTTAGAGTTAATACTTAAAGATAAGGTTAATATAAGTACCCAAACCTGTCTAAATTCTATTGGATGAGTTGTTTTCGACCTATCCCCACCTCAACCTTTGAATAGTCAACTTTGGAGCCATTGGAAACCGATTATGAATTTATTATAAATTAATATTTCTAGCTTTTCCAAAGGTGCCCCTCACCCCTCTTATAAAAGGGAACTCCTCCTTCTCATTTCTTCACACCTTCAAAGCCTTTTTGTTCGGCCAAACTCTGCCCAAATACTCTCCCAACATCCCTCACTACAACCTAGAGGCCTTAGTTTGATCGGAAAGCCAACCTATGGAGCCCTTTTGATCAAATCAAAAGGAAGAACCCGAAGAAGAGGTAATGATTTCACCACCCTTTTCTAAGTTCATTTCTTCTTCCACTTCTTCTTCCTTTGTTCTTACCATTCTGAAATAATAACTCCAGTATCTCACATATACTGTGATGTTATTATAAACATGGTACAATCATATTCAGTATTCTATCCACCCTTTGAATAACATGTCACCATACGTGCGTACGTACGGCTTACCGTCTCCACGTCGTGGTGTAATTGTTATTCAATATAATATTATTTGGATGGGTATAATAATGATGTGTAACTCATGTAAATAATAAATATAACATGTTAATGATTCTGTATATATGATATACCATCCATTTATATATTATTTTACTATCAAAAGAATGATATTGTCGCTTGTGCGTACGTACGGACTACCGTCTCCACGAACGCGATGAGATTCATTCTCCATCGTATCCATTGAAGTATAATTATCATTTGGTGATTTAAAAATGATGTTTAAGGACTGTATATCATTCTGGATATGAATAAGATACAACAACCATGGCTTATGTAACAAAACATATAAAAGAAAATGAGTAAGTTAACTCCCGAAACGACGATAATTCTAAGATATTATTAACAAATCAATGTTAAAAGATCATATATGATATCATATTAATATATATGATTCTTGTATAATTTAATAACAACTATTTCACCATTATACAGGAGGTTAACCTACCCCAACCAAGGAAAAGTACAAGGTAAGGGTTATTTCACAATCTCTTCATTATCCGAGGTTGTAATAATCTACTGGGATCTCTTTATCATCCACATCCATGTTTCTTAAAAATGTATTTCAAAACATTTTTACTATTTACAAGAATATGGGTTAAAGTCATTTATACCTTTTTTTGAATTTTTATAAGAGGTTTATAAAGGAATCTTTCCGTCGTTTTCAAAACAAGGTCCTTTTTAACCTTTTCGACAGAATTGAGGTAAGAATGTTTTTTTTAACTTATACGGCGGGTGCGGTTATTTTACGCCGTTATAAAATCTTCAATGCTTTCCTTACAAGCTTATAAGAATATTTTCAAAGAAAATGTTTTATTTTATATGGATCTTAAATGATTTCAAAATAAAAGGAGATATTTCTTTAAAAAGAATTTTGATTTCATCTATGTCAACATCCTTTGATGGATTTTAAGATTATTTGAAGTTGATTTATAATGATACAAAACTTCTATATTGTATTGAAGGTTTTGTGATATGTTTGACTGTGGATGTGCTATTTTTATACCATTCATAGTTTATTGTGAAAGTATTGACATTTCGTATGCTAGTTTTAATACGAATGTTTATGTTATGTTTAAACCTTTTCATATGGGAATGCATTGGACTTAATAAGTGACGGGTGGAGCCCGCTATAGCTCCTCGATGCATCGGTAGGTCTCATGAGACAAACTAGTGTCTTGGCACAAGGCCTTGACAAAATCTTATTTGTAGTCTTGGCACGAGGCCTTGGCTATGTGGTTATGATAGTCTGGCATTATGCATTCCAACATTATGAAAGTGGTTATTTATTTTTGCATGTGATTATTCGATTAGTGGAATATCCATGTGAATAAGTAAATGGCATTATTTCATTTTATTTATGCCATACCATGTTGAAAGTTCATGTTTAAAAGGCTTTTGTTTTAGTTATACATTGCCTTAAATGTTTATTCTTATTGATGAAAGTTTCCGCTATATTGTTATCCTTACTGGGCATTTGAGCTCACCCCTTTTCTATGTTTTATTTTTCCCAGGAAGTGAAGATGTAAGTTATGAATGACCTGCAGGGATATTATGAGGGGATTGTAGTGTGGACTGTGGAAACATTATGTTGTTGTAGTAGTTTTTGATTTTATGATGTAATGTAAAACTTATGAATATATCTAGTGTTTCCAAGGCTACTAAACCAATCGGTCTTTCGAGATTTGATCTTTCTTGTGATCATGCCAATGTTATGTAATAATGCACCGACTCTAGGAAACTAGGGTCGGGGCGTTACAGTTGGTATCAGAGGAAGTTTAGTACAAACCTTGGAAACTAGATTTAGATAAACTCTGATTAGAGCACGTAGACCTAAGATGAACTTTGAGGATTAGTATAGAAGAACTTCCTAGAATTTTGGTATTGTAGAGATTTTGTGAGTTTTCCGAGCAATACATCCCTGTCTGGATACGAGCAGGTAGAGGCGGCTCTAGCACAGATGTACCTAGGGGTAAAACCCGAAAACACCGCTTTGAGCTAGACTCGAACGGGAACTGGTGCACGACAACGGGCCTTGCTGCACTCTTGGTTACGACACTCCCGGGGGATATGCTTAGGATAACTCTCACTATCTTTACAAATCATTATGAAGGGTTTATGAGTATATACTTCCTCAAAGAAAACATTTTTATGATTATGGATTATATCCATAAATAGTTCAATTTATGTTAAGTGTTTTATAAGTATGGGATTATGTATTTTGATTCATAAACTGATCTAGTTTATGCCATTGTTTAGAAATGGCGCCTAGTGGAAGCAATGGAAACCGTATCAATGCACGCACTCCATGTAGGGATTGCCCTCCTGCTCAAGATAATTATAGTGGGGCTGGTGATGCAACTGGTGCTGATCAACTAATCACCATACTGGGACAACTTACTCAGGTTATGAATAATAACCTTACCCGTATGGAGCACCCTGATCCGCAGCGTGGAGGATCAATGTTAGATCGATTCATGAGACAGCAACCACCAACGTTCAATGGGAATACAAATCCCTTAGTAGCTGAGCAATGGATATTTTCCCTAGAGAAAATATTTCAGGCTTTGGGGAGCAGTGAAAGGGAAAAAGTTATCATGGCAGTTTACCGCCTCACTGGAGATGCTGATCAATGGTGGTCATTGATTCAAAATACGAAGGAAGATGATGAAGTATCAAATATGGAATGGATGGAGTTCAAAGATCTGTTTTTAGAAAAATACTTTCCTCGCGACCATCGAGCAGATATGGAAAGACAATTTCTGAGTCTGAGACAAAAGGAGGATGAGAATGTCACAAAGTATGAGGCTAACTTTACAAGATTAGCGAGGTACGCTGGTGATTATATTCGCAACCCAAGAAGTAAGATTGATCGTTTCTTTGATGGGTTAAAACCATTTCTCCGTCGAGCATTAGTCTCACAATCCTTTTCATCGTACGAAGACATTGTCTCATGTGCTATCAAGACCGAAAATGAATTCTCTAAGTCTTATGACTTTAAAGCAAAGCAAGAGAAGAAGAGACCTGCTGATCAATCTGGGAATGGAAATAAGGGGAAGAAGGGAAAGGTTGAATATCCATATTGTGGTAAGTGCGGGAAGAAACACCCCGGTGCTTGCCTGAAGGGAATGGGAGTCTGTTACAAGTGTGGTGAAAAAGGCCACCAAGCTCATGATTGCAAGGGGAAGAAGGAAGCTACCAACGTTCAGTGCTACAATTGCAGGGAGATGGGGCATTATGCAAATGCATGTCCTAAGCGTCAGGAGAACTTACCTCAGAAAAGGCCAAGGGATCAAGGCCAGGCTTATGCTATCACTACTGCTGAGGTAGAAGCTCTGAAAGACGTGGTGGCAGGTAATTTAATGGTTTCCTCAAGTTTAGCAAATGCATTATTTGATTCTGGATCATCGCATTGTTTCATATCTTCCCAGTTTGCTAAGAAAATTAGATATTTCCAATTTGATTTAATAAGGGAGTTGTCAGTTAAAACTCCTAAGGGAAGTATCGTTGCAACAAAGTTTTGTGAATCAGTCCCCATTAGAGCACATAAATTTTCTTTATCTGCTGATTTCATCGTCATACCTATGATTGAGTTTGATATAATCCTCGGTATGGACTGGCTTTCGGACTATGATGCGAAGATTTATTGTAAGAAGAAAGAGGTTACGATTCTTGATGATAATGATAAGGAGCACCTTATTTTTAGAGAAGAATCTTCACCACCTAATTCTTATTTAGATCCACCCCCAGTAGCTCAACTTAATTCAATTATTGGGGAGGAAGAGAATGAAGTAACTATCGGTGAGGAAAGGAATGTTCAAATAGAGGATGTACCTGTTGTGAAAGAATTTGTAGATGTATTCCCGGAAGATTTACCTGGACATCCTCCAGAACGAGAAGTAGAGTTTTCCATTGATTTGATTCCTGGATCAAGGCCTATATCAAAGACCCCTTATAGAATGGCTACTGTAGAGTTAGTCGAACTAAAGAAACAACTAGAGGAATTGAGTAATAAGGGATTTATTCGCCCTAGTGTTTCTCCATGGGGAGCCCCTGTTCTTTTTGTTAAAAAGAAAGATGGATCTATGAGGTTATGTATCGACTACAGGGAGATCAATGCTATAACGATAAAGAACAAGTATCCCCTACCTCGTATTGATGATTTATTTGACCAACTGCATGGAGCTCAATACTTTTCAAAGATTGACCTTCGATCTGGATACCATCAGTTGTGTGTGAAGAAGGAAGACATTCCGAAGACAGCATTTCGAACCAGGTACGGGTATTACGAGTTTACTGTAATGCCGTTTGGATTGACTAATGCACCCTCTGTATTCATGGATCTGATGAATAGAGTTTTCAAGGAGTATCTCGATGAATTTGTGGTGGTATTTATTGATGATATCTTGGTATACTCCAAAACCTACGAAGATCATGAAAATCACTTGCGCATTATCTTGAAGACTCTGAGGAGGCATGAATTATATGGGAAGTTTAGCAAGTGTGAATTCTGGCTTCAGGAGATTTCTTTTCTTGGCCATATTGTCTCTAAAGATGGAATCTCTGTTGATCCTTCTAAGACCAAGGCAATCCAAGAATGGCCAGCACCTACGAGTATAACTGAGGTGCGTGGTTTTATTGGTTTGGCAGGTTATTATCGACGTTTCGTCCAGAATTTTGCCCGATTGGCTAACCCATTAACGAAGCTCACACGTAAAGGGGGTAAATTTGTTTGGACAAAAGAGTGTGAAGAATGCTTCGAAGAACTGAAGAGAAGATTAGTCAATGCTCCTATATTGACTCTACCATCGGGGAATGATGGGTTCGTTATTTATAGTGATGCATCGAAGAAAGGACTTGGCTGTGTCCTTATGCAGAATGATAGAGTTATTGCCTATGCATCACGACAGTTGAAAATTCATGAACAAAACTATCCTACTCATGATCTTGAGTTAGCAGCTGTGATCTTTGCTTTGAAGATATGGAGGCACTACCTCTATGGTGAAAAATGTGAGATTTATACTGATCACAAGAGTTTGAAGTATATTTTATCACAAAAAGAACTCAACATGAGGCAAAGGAGATGGCTTGAATTACTCAAGGATTATGATTGTACGATACACTACCACCCGGGGAAGGCAAACAAGGTGGCAGATGCTTTGAGTAGAAAAGACCATGGAGTTTTGAACAATATGAGAATTGAAAGGGATCCAATTTTCATGGATCTAGTGAAAATGGACATGGGAATAACCAGGGAAGGTGAAACATCAATGCTTTTTCAAATGGTTGCCAAACCATCTTTACTAGAAAGGATTAAGAGTTCTCAAACCGATGATGAAGAATTCCAAAAGAAGATTAAAGCTGTGAATGATGGGAGATTGAGAGACTTTATGTATGAAGATGGAATTTTGAAATTCGGGAAGAGACTTTGTGTTCCCAATATACCTGATCTAAAAAGGGAATTGCTGGATGATGCTCATAGTTCCAATTTCTCTATACACCCTGGGAGCACCAAAATGTATAGAGATTTGAAGGAACATTTTTGGTGGGACAACATGAAGAGGGAGATTGCTGATTTTGTGTCAAGATGTATGGTTTGTCAACAAGTGAAAGCTGGAAGGCAACAGCCTGGAGGAGTCATGCAACCTCTTCCCATACCGGAGTGGAAATGGGACAATGTTACGATGGACTTTGTCATGGGGCTACCGAAGACTCCTAGAAGGAACGATGCAATATGGGTTATTGTTGATCGTCTTACCAAGTCAACACATTTTCTTGCTATAAGAGAAGATCTACCCCTGGAACGTCTAGCAAGACTATACATTAATGAAGTTGTGAGACTTCATGGAGTACCCCTATCAATTGTTTCTGATCGTGATCCCTGTTTTACTTCAAGATTCTGGAAAAGTCTTCAGAAATCCCTGGATACAGAACTTCATTTGAGCACTGCTTACCACCCTCAGACAGACGGACAATCAGAACGGACTATTCAAACCTTAGAATACATGTTGAGATCTTGCTCACTTGACTTTCAGGGTATGTGGGATCAATATTTACCACTGGTAGAATTTTCCTATAACAATAGCTTCCATTCGAGTATTCAGATGGCACCATATGAAACGTTATACGGAAAGAGATGTCGTACACCAACCTGTTGGGATGACGTTGGTGAAAGAAAACTTGTAGGCCCAGAACTGGTGGAGGAAACGGTGGAAAAGGTGAAAGTAATCCAAAATCACATCAAAGCAGCTCAAAGTAGGCAGAAGAGCTATGCCGATAATCGAAGGAAGGATTTGGAATTTCAAGTCGGTGATCATGTTTTCCTGAAGGTATCTCCATGGAAGGGAGTCATACGTTTTGGTAAGAAAGGTAAATTGAGTCCCAGGTAAATCGGACCTTTCGAAATTCTAGAACGAATTGGGGCTGTAGCTTACCGATTGGCAATGCCGCCAAGTCTCTCCAAAGTTCACGATGTGTTCCACGTATCTCTGTTGAGGAAATACATGCCTGACCCAACGCATGTACTCACCTATGAAGATTTAGAACTGGAACCCGATCTGTCTTATTGCGAAGAGCCCATCAAGATTCTTGATACGAGAGAACAAGTGCTGAGAAACCGGACGACGCGTCTGGTAAAAGTTTTGTGGAGGAATCATAAGATGGAAGAGGCAACGTGGGAACCCGAGGAACTTATGATGAAGAACCACCCGAGTCTTTTTATGCAGTAATACCCTAGAAATTGCGAGGACGCAATTATTTGAAGGAGGGGAGAATGTAACACCCCAAGCTTCTACGGTACGTTTCCCTTCGAATAATGCGATAGCGTGTGTTGTACGCAACCTCGAGTTCTAACACACACCACAACTAATTAAACTAGCCGTTGTGAATAGTAATACCTACTTTTTGAAATCATATATATTTTATATTTCAAAATGGACTTCATTTTTGGACTCGGAATATCGAATTTAGCCTAAGGTGAAATTTTGGTACTTTTCGGATAACTTTCATATTTTGATGAATAGTGAAAATTACTAAATTTTAATTAAAAACATCTTTTTTAATCAAAATAATTAATAGTGATAAATTATGAATTTTATTAGTTTTAAAGTATATTTAGAATATATTTTTACCATTTAATATAATGTTGGTCATTGGACATAATTTTACAATTAAACCGAACATAAACAAGTGTCAATCTTTTGATAGTTATTATCTCTTAAAAACACGCTTTTTGTTTTGACAACGGGAATTAATTTTAAATTAATTTCTGCCACTTCTGTGTTTTGAATTTAGGAAAATGGATTCCATATTTGGAATCAGGATGTTCAAATTGTGTAAATAGGTAACTTTTATTTTTAGACATTTTGAATAGTTACTGTGGTAAATATTTTATTTACCATGGTTAAAGGGTAAATCCGGTAAATAAGGGTTAAAAAAATAATATTATAATAATACAAAATTACCCTAAAACGTGTCCTAACCTTATTGGTGGACACATACCCGACCATGGGAATCCTTGGGTCAATTTGGGGACCCCTTGGAGCCACTTGTAAGTGATAATGACACATTATATTAAAAAAGTTAAAATAAAAATAAAAATGGCATAAGCTTACATCTTTTAGAAGAACAATTTTTACATAGGGTTATACATGTTGGATTTTCGATTATAAATATTCATTAGAATGAAAAAAAGATTTCCTACATAATGATATTTTATTTATAATTTTTAGACATTAAATAATTTATTTCATTTATGACACAATGATGATGTAGTAATTACTATAATAGTGAAAAATTAAAATAATTGATATTATAAATACCCAAATAAATATAATATGAAACTTTTAATGAATTAAAATAATTTTATAGGATAATATGATATAATAGGATTGATTTAATTGACTTTGTTAGAAGTAATCAATCTGTTATGAGTTTCACAAAAATCAACTATTGAATAGTGTCAAAATTGACATAAAAGAGTTCTTAAAACAAATATTATATTATTAATTGATATTAAATTCCTAAAAATCTAAGGTTCGGCCAAGAGACTTATATTATGATAGGTTAATTATTAATGAACCACTTGGGGGTCGCTTGGATGTATATAGTAAGTTTATTAACCATATTATATAAAAATACAAAGAGACATTGTAAAAGTGAAACTAATTAACTTAGAGTTAATACTTAAAGATAAGGTTAATATAAGTACCCAAACCTGTATAAATTCTATTGGATGAGTTGTTTTCGACCTATCCCCACCTCATCCTTTGAATAGTCAACTTTGGAGCCATTGGAAACCGATTATGAATTTATTATAAATTAATATTTCTAGCTTTTCCAAAGGTGCCCCTCACCCCTCTTATAAAAGGGAACTCCTCCTTCTCATTTCTTCACACCTTCAAAGCCTTTTGGTTCGGCCAAACTCTGCCCAAATACTCTCCCAACATCCCTCACTACAACCTAGAGGCCTTAGTTTGATCAGAAAGCCAACCTAAGGAGCCCTTTTGATCAAATCAAAAGGAAGAACCCGAAGAAGAGGTAATGATTTCACCACCCTTTTCTAAGTTCATTTCTTCTTCCACTTATTCTTCCTTTGTTCTTACCATTCTGAAATAATAACTCCAGTATCTCACATATACTGTGATGTTATTATAAACATGGTACAATCATATTCAGTATTCTATCCACCCTTTGAATAACATGTCACCATACGTGCGTACGTACGGCTTACCGTCTCCACGTCGTGGTGTAATTGTTATTCAATATAATATTATTTGGATGGGTATAATAATGATGTGTAACTCATGTAAATAATAAATATAACATGTTAATGATTCTGTATATATGATATACCATCCATTTATATATTATTTTAATATCAAAAGAATGATATTGTCGCTCGTGCGTACGTACGGACTACCGTCTCCACGAACGCGATGAGATTCATTCTCCATCGTATCCATTGAAGTATAATTATCATTTGATGATTTAAAAATGATGTTTAAGGACTGTATATCATTCTGGATATGAATAAGATACAACAACCATGGCTTATGTAACAAAACATATAAAAGAAAATGAGTAAGTTAACTCCCGAAACGACGATAATTCTAAGATATTATTAACAAATCAATGTTAAAAGATCATATATGATATCATATTAATATATATGATTCTTGTATAATTTAATAACAACTATTTCACCATTATACAGGAGGTTAACCTACCCCAACCAAGGAAAAGTACAAGGTAAGGGTTATTTCACAATCTCTTCATTATCCGAGGTTGTAATAATCTACTGGGATCTCTTTATCATCCACATCCATGTTTCTTAAAAATGTATTTCAAAACATTTTTACTATTTACAAGAATATGGGTTAAAGTCATTTATACCTTTTTTTGACTTTTTATAAGAGGTTTATAAAGGAATCTTTCCGTCATTTTCAAAACAAGGTCCTTTTTAACCTTTTCGACAGAATTGAGGTAAGAATGTTTTTTTTAACTTATACGGCGGGTGCGGTTATTTTACGCCGTTATAAAATCTTCAAAGCTTTCCTTACAAGCTTATAAGAATATTTTCAAAGAAAATGTTTTATTTTATATGGATCTTAAATGATTTCAAAATAAAAGGAGATATTTCTTTAAAAAGAATTTTGATTTCATCTATGTCAACATCCTTTGATGGATTTTAAGATTATTTGAAGTTGATTTATAATGATACAAAACTTCTATATTGTATTGAAGGTTTTGTGATATGTTTGACTGTGGATGTGCTATTTTTATACCATTCATAGTTTATTGTGAAAGTATTGACATTTCGTATGCTAGTTTTAATACTAATGTTTATGTTATGTTTAAACCTTTTCATATGGGAATGCATTGGACTTAATAAGTGACGGGTGGAGCCCGCTATAGCTCCTCGATGCATCGGTAGGTCTCATGAGACAAACTAGTGTCTTGGCACAAGGCCTTGACAAAATCTTATTTGTAGTCTTGGCACGAGGCCTTGGCTATGTGGTTATGATAGTCTGGCATTATGCATTCCAACATTATGAAAGTGGTTATTTATTTTTGCATGTGATTATTCGATTAGTGGAATATCCATGTGAATAAGTAAATGGCATTATTTCATTTTATTTATGCCATACCATGTTGAAAGTTCATGTTTAAAAGGCTTTTGTTTTAGTTATACATTGCCTTAAATGTTTATTCTTATTGATGAAAGTTTCCGCTATATTGTTATCCTTACTGGGCATTTGAGCTCACCCCTTTTCTATGTTTTATTTTTCCCAGGAAGTGAAGATGTAAGTTATGAATGACCTGCAGGGATATTATGAGGGGATTGTAGTGTGGACTGTGGAAACATTATGTTGTTGTAGTAGTTTTTGATTTTATGATGTAATGTAAAACTTATGAATATATCTAGTGTTTCCAAGGCTACTAAACCAATCGGTCTTTCGAGATTTGATCTTTCTTGTGATCATGCCAATGTTATGTAATAATGCACCGACTCTAGGAAACTAGGGTCGGGGCGTTACATTCATGAAGCCGTATCCTAAGGAAACAATGCATCCCACATAAAACCTAGATAACAACCACTCATCAAGTCCAACAATATTAAAAACATCATTGTGGTGTGAGTTAGACAAGATCATAGTGTCTCTATGATGAGGTCAAGATAGGAGACATGCTCTCCTCATTCACAAGAGCACACTAAGAGAAAACCATGGTCACTATGAAGATTTTTAAAACTATTACCGGTCGAATCTATTAAAAAATATCAGCATCACCTGCCGATACATTTACCGAAACTGATGTGACACTACCCACCACAAGATTGTTGAAGTGGTTAAAAAAAATATTAGCTGCTCACCAGCAAGCTATTTGAGAACAACATAAACATGCATGTGTCATTTCTAAAACCTCAAAAACCACATCAAAAAATTTCACATGAAATCCAAAATTTAAACCAAACGACATGTCAAAACACCCATGTCCCATGAGATAGTCTCTTAGAAGACATAATTGTTGACCCTCTCTCTTGGTCACACAAAATTGAAATCCCTAGGCTCAAAACTCCCTTTTTCATTTTAGCCCTTTAAAATTAATTCATTTAAACATTTAAATATTTGAATGAATATCAACAAACACATAAGTACATTTTCAGAAAAAGTCATTTGGTTTTCAGTCAACGCTTTACAAGAAAAACAGTAATGATATAACAAACATACTCTTTTAACATTTAACATTCAGTGTAATTTCATTTTAATTATGAAATTTATCATCTAAATTCATTTTTAATTAGAAGGTGTCCTCTAAGGGACCCATTTATTCAAATACATGTTCTTCAAAAATAATCCCCATAATTTATATGAGTGACCATCTACCGATCATCATTTGGATTTATTTTAATTAACTCAAAATTCATTTAATAATTTATCTTTAGAACACTTTAATAATTTAAACACCATTATTATGTTATCATAATAAGTGACACATGAACATGCTAAAATACCTAAGCATGAAAAAATAGTAAAACATGCTAAAAGTACATGAAAGAAGACATATAAAAACTTAATCATGTGAAATATATCAACAAAACATACTATTTAATGAGGAATGCAAATGCATATTAAAATATTACATTCCACCCAAGGCATGCAACAAAAATTTGGAGGCATCATGGTAATGGAACATCATGGCATGTTATAGGCACAACATGCAAATATCAAAGTTTATAAGATGATGTATACATGCTACTTTATTTCCTTATCTGGCCATGGAATTTTTTTTTTCAAAATTTACAAAACAAATAATCATCAGAAAATACACCAGTCACTTAAGGTGAAATTATATCACATGTAACCTCAAATAATACAAACATCAATTCCCATCCCTGGCCACTTGGTCATTTTCTTAACAGGGTTTGATCATTCCCAAGAACAACTATTAATGAAAGCAATGGAACATTAATAGTATACTATATACCAAACCCAAAACAATAAGATAAAGGAAAACAATACCATGATACAACTTAGGAATGTCTAACCCATCTTACCCTCAAAACAATAGCTAGACTGGTCACCACATGACCTCAAATGCATCCCCCCTTATTCCATTGGATGCTGACTATCAACAAGGGTCTATAGATAGTTAGTGGGGTGACTATACCCTCATATTAGAGTTCAATGGTATACATTGTAAATAAATAGAGGAAGAAGTTTAATAAATGATAAAGTAGTAGAAGGAGATTTTTATAAAAGTTGAAAAAAGTGACAAGGTCTAGTTTATACAGTAGATGCATGCATGAAATAATAATGATACAAAAAGGAAGGAAGTAAAAAAGTGAAACATTATTGATAATATAGTACCAAAGAAAGAAAAAAATCTAATCCTTACAAGCTATCTCCATGAGCATCCCGAGCACCACCTCAGTCCTTTGCTCCTAACCCCAGGTAAGACAACACCAATAAGGAAGGTGCAGGGCCCTGTGAACCTGTAATATCTACTCGGGTACCCCAGTGAAATGGATGCCTGATTAGGGTGTGAGATATAAATCTCTGTAGGATAACACCACATGTTTCTCATTCAATATATAAATTGAAAAATAAATAAATAATTTGTATGTATAATGAAGTAACAATAAAATTGAATAAATAAACTTCAAACCATCCAGGTTCCTAAGGGACACATGAACGACATATCAGCTTCAGTTAGTAGTCGAAAATAAGAGTCTGAACTGGAACTATATATATATAATTCATAAATAATCAATTTATCTCATTATTTTATAGTCTCTATTTAACCGTATAAACCACCAGGTTACTTTGGAAACCCGCATCTCGACACCCATCTTGACCCTGGTGGAGTCTAAACCATTTATCATATCCAATTTTTAAATCATCATATCACACTTGATTTCATTATCCATTTAATTAAATTCATGTATGTCCAATAGGAACCAAAGTCTAATGTTAATTAATTGGTGTGGAATGTCTAGTCCAGTACCCTCATGAGTATTTGGAGCATCAGTCCCTATCTCACAACCCATGGGTACATAGTGCATCATTTCATGTCCCAAAAAATATAATTTACATGTATGATAGGTGTACAACTGCATTTCTAGCACCTTGTTAGTATTTTGAGCATCAATCCCTATCACATAACCCATTTATTATATATATATATATATATATCACATGTAGATCGTCATGTGTACCACTTAATTTCACTGGTGAAGAATGACATGTCTAACAAAAAATATCATTGTCATTAATTAGTTCATAAATTAATTAATGAATTGTATTAATTAGTTCAATAACTAATTAACAAAAACAAGTCATGTTACTTAATTCACCAATCAATTAATCCTTTAAAAAATCAATATTAAATTATTAATTAACTAATTAAGTATTCTAGTTCTCAAAAGTTCAACTTGATAATTAACTCAACATTTAATTATCCCAAATTCTCATTCATTTACATTGTTAATTAATTTACCAACTTACTGTCCTTATCTCCCATTAAAATTTATAACTTGTCCCATCATAATTAATTCTCAAAATAAATTATCTTATTTATTTTACAATCATCACAATTAATTAATTAATTCGTAAATTTTATTAATGCATGCCAACTAATTAATTCAACAACTAAATAATTTAGTTACATCACATTAACCAATTCAGAAATTCATTAACAATTATAAAAAATAATGTGTAATAATTAATATACCAATTAATTATTCTCAAATTACAATTAAAATTTTTATAATTATCTTGCATTTAATTATCTCGTATCCACAATTTTCAAAATTCAATCAAATCCACTATTTCCAAATTCACATCTTAATAATTTATCCATGCCTTAATTTATCCACACTAATTAATTCAGTCACATAAAATTTAATCACATTTAATCCATTATTAAAATATAATGAGTATACCCTCAAAATATCAGAAAAATAGTTGGAAGAGTTTTATTATAAAAAATGCAAGATTTTAATTTAACAAAACATTTAATGCAAAAAAAAATCAATCCAACCTTGTAGTAAAATTTATGAAAACTTGTAAATTAACAACTGTTTCATTTTATTTATTTAAAGAAAGGTTGATAAAAATACCTCATGAAAATGGATAAGCAAATGCTTTCTAATTCAAACCACAACCCACTCATCCACACACACTTCGCAGTAATGTGTGCATATACCTGGAATTTATCGCATCACCCTCCAACAAAACCATCACCTATGATTAGTGAGAAGGGGACGAGAACAGACCAAAAAATTTACCTGGAACTCATATTAAATATAAGAACCTAAAATAATCGGTGCAAAACCCATTAACATTTATATAAAATTTACCCGAACATAATAGCGGTGAACCAACCTAACCTGAACCGCTTTGCCTTGGGCCAGGATCATTTGAACATGGACCAATGTATCCCTAGACACCTTATACACCATCCTAGAACATGATGAGAAAGATAACATCCATGAAAGGACCACCACAATCCAATACCTGAAGAGGGAGTCTGGAGTAGTGGGTGGTGCGCCACCCATGGGAGGAGAAGGGGGTGTGCCTAACCACATGTGCGCCACTCCCACTCTTTCTCCCTTAAATAAATTAAAATTAAAATATTAAAAAATATGATTTAGTGTAATATTATTATTATTATTAATGATAATAATACCTATTGCATTATTATTGTTATTAATTTACTCACACACCACTTAGATAAACCCAAATTCCCCATTAAATTCCATTAAGTTAAATTCATCTCCAATGAATTTAATTAAATATAATATCTATCTTACCTCATTTAATTAAATTCCCTTCAACGAATATAATTAATAAAACTCCAACTCTTCGTTATTTAATTAAATTATCTCAATAAAATTTAATTAAATAAATCCCACATTTCATATCAATTAATTTAATTACTCTTTACCTTGAATTAAATTATATAAAAATTCTCCATATCATCCCATTTTATTAAATTTATCAACATTAATTTATTTACATGAAACTTTCCTAATAATAACCAATGTAATCAATTAATAAAATGATCCTTTGACTAACCCCATAACCTTATTT
This sequence comes from Viscum album, assembly GCA_963277665.1. Taxonomy (NCBI): domain Eukaryota; kingdom Viridiplantae; phylum Streptophyta; class Magnoliopsida; order Santalales; family Viscaceae; genus Viscum; species Viscum album. The sequence goes on from OY728120.1 coordinate 1,846,223,301, forward strand.
AAAAATTATTTTAATTAAATTATCTTTCAGTTATTTTAATTAAAAAACAAACTCTAATATTTAATTAAAATACTGAAACTAAATTTAGGTAAATAATTCTATAAATAATATATTTAAACAAATTATTTTGTAACTTTAAGTTAATTATTTATCCATTTCAATATTATTTAATTAAATATTTTTCCACTCCATCTAATTAAATAAACACTTAAATCTAATTAACCCTAAAAACACAACGATCAATCATTAATTCAGAAATTAATTATTCTTGACTCAACATGAAATTTGATGATAAACCCTCACTTAAGTTGATATTTCCACATTAATTAATTAAATTCCTTTATAAATATGAATTTAATTAATTAAACTAAATAAAAATAATTATATCATCCATATTAATATTTTTATTAAAAACATTTATTTGTTAAATTTTTAACCATTAATTTAATTTAAAAAACCCCAAATTCCATTATTATTATTCTTTATAATGATAATAACCACCATAATAAATAATTATTATAATAATAATAAAAACACAATAATAATAACCTCATTATTATTATTATGCAACATTAGAAAAAACCTAACACCTTTATTAAATAAAAATGCTTCATTATTATTTATGAAACTCTTTATTTAATTAAACTCATCTTCATTAAATATGAAACTCCTCATGTAAATAAAATTTCCATTGAGATTCCCAAAGGACTAATTTATTTCACATAATTGTTAAACCATATTAATCGTCTAATTAAAATATTTTAACATGAAAATATTTTATGACACCATAATAATAATAACGTTATTATTATTAAAAAATTCTTATATTTAAAAACAAATATCTGATTTAATGTTTTTACTTAAAATAAATAAAATTTTAAACTGGGTAAGACCCAAGGGTTGGACCACAACCATTTACAACTCCTGCAGTTTAATTAAAGTGGTATTTCCTAGATCCGGTGCTCCTGAGACTAATCGCGACACCCCTATAATTTATAGAGTATTCAGCCATGTACAAAAACAACACCTATAAGTTCTCCAATACTCGATATAATGTTGTAGATCTTGGTTCAAAAACCAATGCATCGGTAAAGGGGTTTTTTTGAAAACCATCACATTTTAACGTGGTTAAAAACACAAGACTCTACTATCTTACCATCATAAAAAAATATCTTCCCTGAGAAGACATCTGGAACTACTAAAACTGCATCTGACCTACCAAGGTTGAATTTTTTTTGTTTGAAAGACACATTACATCCCCAAACACCAAACACACATTTAACAAAAATATAAGTCCAACTACTTTGTTTTCTAAAAAATGATACAAAGATCACCGAAACAGAGCTTACATATGAGGCCAATATAGGGACCTCATTGAAGAAAAAGGTCAAATCTTGATTATCCAAATGAAATAAGATGATCATGATTTCTTGGAAAGAAATTACAGTCCCCAAAACCACACTCACCCTTAAACTAGTGATATGCCTTTTAAAATTATTTCATAACCAACCACATATACTCTGAGGACCTTACTAGACATTTGGTGATGTTACAATGTCAATCCATCATAAGGATATTTAAAAAAAACTAACATTACCCAACATTAATGAAGGCATATCCCAATGAAACCGTGGACCATGTGTACAACCCAGATAATAACCACTCATCAAGCCCAACAAAATTTAAAACTATAGCATGGAGTAAGTCCGAAACAATTTTAGTGTCTTCAAAATGAGGTCACGATAAGAGATATGCTCACCTCATTTGAAAGATCACACTAAGATAAAACAAAGGTCGCTAAAAACATCTTTCATAATGATAATAGCTAACACAGTTCAAAATGGTCGGTGTCACCAGCTGGCACGTTTACCAGAACCGATGCGACACTACCCACCATAGTATTGTTTATGTTGTTGAAAAAAAATATTAGCTTCTCACCAGTGCACTATTTGGGAACACCTTAAATGTACATGTGTCGTTCAAGAAACCACAATCACAATGTCAAAACATCTCACATTAAAGATGAAATTTAAACTAACCAGCGTGTCAAAACACCCGAGTCCCATAGGTTATTCTCTTACGAAACATAAACGTCGACCCTGTCTCTTGGTCACACAAAACTGAAATCACTAGGTTGAAAATACCCATTTTCGCCTTGGCCCTTTAATTTTAATTAATTTTAACCATTAAATATATGAATGAATTTAAACAAACACACATGTACATTTTCACAACAAGTCACATGGTTTTCAGTTAACGCACCACAGAAAAAAAATTCATTCTATAATAAAACAACCACTTTAAACATTTAACATTCAGCGTAATTTCATTTTTATCAGCCAATTTAGCATCTGAATTGTATATTAATTAGAATCCATCCTACGAGTGTAACATATATTCAAATCCATGTTCTTTTAAAAGAAACCCCACAAGTGATATGATTGAAAATCTACCAATCATAATTTGGATCCCATTTTTCAAATTCATAATTCATTTAACAATTTATCTTAAGCACCCTTTTCTATACTAAACATCTCTATCATGTTATCATCAGTAGTAATATAGAAACGTTCCATAAAACTTAAGCATGAATAAATAGAAAAAAATGCTAAAATTATATGAATCATGATATATAAACATATTAGTATGTTAAATCTATCACCAAAACATTCAATTTAATGAGGAATGAAAGAGAAGATCAAAATATTACAATCCACCCAAGGCACACAAAAATAATTTGTAGGCATCATGCTAATGGGACTACATGACATGTTATATACATGTAACGTGAATATTTACTTGTCTATGACGATATATGTATGCAACTTTCTTTCCTTATCAGGAGAAGAATTTTTTTTTCAAAATTATCAAAATCAATAACCATATGAAAATACACTAGTCACTAAAGGTGAAATCATATCAACTGTAACCTCAAATACTAAAAACATCAATTCTCATCCCTGGCCACTTTTTTATTTCTTGTACATGGGTTGATCTGTCCAAAGAACATCTATTAAACAAAGCATCGACACATTCATAGTCTACTTTCTACTAAATCTAATGCAATAAGATAAAGTAAGAGAATCCCATGATACCACTTTGTAACGTCTGACCCGTCTTACCCTAGAATAGGTAGAGGGACTTGTCGCCACATGACCTCAAGCACATCTCCCCATTCACTATATACTACTAGCTACCAGTGAGGGTCTATAGATAGTCAGTGGGGAGACTATAACATCATATCAGAGATATATAATAGACAAATAGAATAAATAGTGGATGTAGTTTAATAAATGATAAAGAAGTGGAAGGATGATTTTTATAAAACATGAACAAAAGTGAAAAATGGTAGTTTATACAAGAGATGCATGCATGTCATGCTAATGTGTCAAAAGTTAAAGAATTAAAAAGTAGAAAATGATTTAAAATATAGTTCCATAAAAGGAAAAAATATAGAAGACCTATAGGATATCTCCAAGAGAATTCTGAGCTCCACCTCGGTCCTCTCCTCCCAACCTCGATAAGCCAACAACATAAAGCAAGGTCCATGGTACTGTGAACATGTAATATGTACATGAGTACCCCATTGAAATGGTGGCCCAAGTAGGGCGTGAGATATAAATCTATGTAGGCTGGAACCACCTGTGTCTAGTTCAATCCATACCATGAAATATAAATAAATAGTGTACATGTAAAACGAAGTAACAGAAAAATTTAATAAATAAACTACTACCCAACCAGGTTCATAAAGGACACCAAATAGAGATACCATCTTCAATTCGTAGCTAAAAATAATATTTTGAACATGAACTATATATATATATTGCATAAATAAACTATTTAAAAAATTATTTGATATTATCTATTTAACCGCATAAACCACCAGGTTACCATGGACACCGACATCACAGCACCTGTCTTGGCCAGACATATTTGGAACCATTTCTCATTTTAAATTCTCAAATCATTATATAACCTTGGAATTAATTAACTATTTAATTAAATTCTTCTATGTCTAATAGAAACCACAGTCCAGTCTCAATTAATGGGCGTAGAACGTCATGTGTAGGACCCTCCTAATTATTTAGAGCATCAATCCCTATCTCACAATACATGGGAATTTGGAGCATAAGTCAATATCCAATAAAATAAAATTTCCATGCATGCTTGGTGTAGAATTCCATGTCTAGAACACTAGGTGTATTTGGAGCATCAGTCCCTGTCTCACTACCCGTTTATCAAACATAAACACACTCACACACACACACACATATTTATCACATGTAGAATATCATGTCTACCATTTAATCCCACTAGCGAGGAATGCCATGTCTAACACCCAAAATATGATTCATTAATTAATTCCAAAATTAATTAATCATGTTCATTAATGAGTTCGAAAACCAAATAACAACATAAATTTATTTTTATATAATTCCCAAATCAATTAACGTATTAGAAAATCAACATTAAATAATGAATTAAATAATTAATTATTCTAGTTCACTAAAGTACAACTTGATAATTAACTGAACATTTAATTATCCTAACGTCTCATTCATTTACAATGGTAATTAATTTATCAATTAATTATAGTTATGTCTCCATAAAATTTTAAACTTGAACAAACATAATTAATTCCCCCAGTTAATTATCTTATTCATTCTCAAATCATCAAAATAATTTAATTATTTCATAAATTTGATTAATTATTTCGAATTAATTAATTCAAAAATTAAATCATTTAATCGCATCGCATTAACCAATTTAACAATTTATTACCTATTCTGAAAAATAATCTGTAAAAATTAATATACCATTTAATTATTCTCAAATTAAAATTTATATTTTGATAATTATCATATCATGTAATTATCCTGTAATCACAGTTTCCAATATTCAATCAAAGAAACTATTTCCAAATTAACATATTAATAATTAATCTATCAAATAATTATATACCCTCATTCATTAATTCACATAAAATTTAATCACATTAAATCTATTCAAGACATATAATGAGTATAGTCACTTATTATCCACACCGTAGGTGGCAAGTTTTTAGTACTAAAAATGTGACATTCTAATTTAAGGAAACATTTAATGCCCAAAAAAATTCAATCCAGCCTTGAAGTAAAATTTATCAAATGCAGTAAATATAAAAATATGTCATTTTATTTATTTAAGGAAATGTTGAGAACCCTACCTCAAGAAATTGGACAAGCCAATGCTTTCTAACTCAAACCACAACCAGTTTGTGCACATGCACTTCGACAATAATGCATGTGCATACATGGAATTGATCGCATCACCCTATATTGAAACCATCACATAAGATTAGTGCGACGAGGACGAACGGACAACCAAAAATTTACCCTTAACTCATATAAAGTAAGATAACTTAATATAAGGGGTGAGAAAGCCATTAATAGGTATATGAAACTTACTAAAATGTTACAATGGTGAACCAACCCAAGACGAAGTGCTTCACCTTCGACAACGGTTTTAGGAACATGGACCAACAGGTCCCAAGAAACCATCTGCAGCAACCTATAACTCAATGATATGGACAACGTCCATAAAGGTACCACCATAATCCTTCATGCGGAGAGGGTGTCAGGAGGAGTGTGGGGTGCGCCACCCATGGGAGGAGAAGGGGGCCCGCCTAGCCTCATGTGCGCCTCTCCCTCCCTTTCTCCCTTAAATAAATATAAGATTTCCTTTTATAAAATAAGAATTAATATTATAATTAATATTATTTATAACAATAATCCCCATTTCATTATTATTATTAATTGATTTAAACCCCAGTTAGATAAACCCTAACTCCCCATTAAATGCTATTTAATTAATTTATAATCTCGTGAATATAAATAAATTCAATCCCCATATTACCTTATTTAATTAAATTCCATTCAACAAAATTATTTATTAAAACTAAAAATCATTTTTATTTAATTAAATTATTTTAATACAATTTAATTAAATAAATTCTCTATTTCTCATAAATTAATTAAATTACTCTTGACCGTGAATTTAATTAAATAAAAAATCTCTATCTCAACTCATTTAATTAAATTTATCACCCTCAATTTAATGAAACGAAACTATCCTAATAATAAATATTATTATAGATTAATAAAAAACTTCTTTACAAACCCCATGACCTCATTTAAACATAATTTTAATTTAATTATTTTTTTCTTATTTTTATTTAAAAACAAAAAACATTATTTAATTAAAAGACTGAAAATCAAGTTAATTAAATAATTCTCCAACCAGTATTATTTTAAAAATTTATTTCCTCACTTTAAATAAATAATTTATACATTTCAATATTATTTTATTAAATATATTTCCACTCCATTTGACTAAATAAATAAATAAATCAAATTTACCCTACAAAATAACGGTCAATAATTAATTCACCCAATTAATTATTCTTGACTCAACACACAATTTGACGATAAACAATCATTTATGTCGATGTTTCCACATTACTTACTTAAATTCTTTTCTAAATGTGAATTTAATTTATTAAACACATTAATAATAATAATAACATCCACATTAATATATTTTTATTAAAACAATTATTTATTAAAAATTATTTTTAGCGATTAATTTAATTAAAAACCCCCAAATTCAATTATTATTATTCTTTATAATATAAATAAAAAACATAATTAATAATAATTATTATACTCATAAAAACAAAATAATAATAATAACATTATTATTATTAAACCATTGATAAAACACAACACCTCTCTTGTATAAATATACTTCATTATTATTTGTGAAACTCCTTATATAATTAAATTTATCTTTATTAAATCAGAAATTCCTCTTTAAAAATGGTTCATGGAGATACCCAAAGGCCTCATTATGTCCACATTACTATTACACCTCATTAATCATCCAATTAAAATATTTTAACATTAAAATAATTTATGATACCATAATAATAATAATAACATTAATATTAATAATGAATTCATATTTTTAAATAGAACTCTCCAATTAAATATTATTTAATTGAAATAAATTAAATATTAATCATGGTAAGATGTATGGGTTGGATCGAAACATTGCGCATCCTGTGCAGATCCATTAATGTGTGCTTTTCTAGATCCGTAGCTCCTAAGATGTATCGGGACACCCATTAAATTTATCAGGATTTCACCCAAGTCCAAAAAAAACAATTAAGTGGTCTAGAACTCGAAATAATGTTTTGGAGCATAGTTTAAAAACCGACCCATCAATAAATGGATTTTTATGGGGAATCTTCATATTAAAACACGTTTAAAAAATACGGGGATTTAAAAATGTAGAAAACCCTAGTACCAAAGGTGGGATTGTTGTTAATGCCATTTTTTATTACATTTGATTTTTATTTCTCCTTGGGGGAAATTTTATTGATGTATTTTTTATTTATAATATTTGTTTAGATTTACTTGTGGCCCTAAATGAAAACATAGCTAAGTCTGGAAGAATCAATCTTAGAACTCAAGAGTAATTTTTTTTAGTCAGTAAGGTTTCGTTATGACTTTTCTATTCCTATGTGCTTTTCAAATCATGAACAAATTATCTTAAGGGAAAATATTTTTTTTCCTAAGGAATATTTTTCTAAGGAAAATTTTCCTTCTATAATTTTTTTAACATTAACTATGTTTTTATTATTTCATTTTATAATCACTCTAAATAAAACTCATATTATTACTAATTCTAAAATTAGGATTCTTAAATAAAACCTATAAAACACATAATTACTTGGATATAGAGTGTACTATATTCAAATTCCAAATTTTGTGAAATATAGACTCTCAATTCTTGGAAATTCGGATTCGAAATTCTTTGAAAATCAGATTCTGAATTCTCTGAAATTTAGGTTCCGAATTCTCTGAAAATCAGACGTTTATTTCTCTAAAATTCATACACCAAATTCTATAAAAATCAGATTCATAATTCTATGAAATTAAGACTGCGAATTATCTGAAATTCAGACTACTAATTCTATGAAATTTATACTCCAAATTATATCAGGATTCATATTCTAAATTCTTCAGAATTCATACCCCGATTTCCTCAGAATTTAGACTCCAAATTCTTCATAATTCTTACTCTGGATTCCTTATAATGTAGACTCAGAATTCATCAAAATTCAGACTCTGGATTCCTCATAATTCTAACTCTAAATTCCACAAAATTCAGACTTCGAATTCCTCATAATTCCCAATTAGAATTCCTTAGAATTTATATTCAAAATTCATTAGAATTCAGTCTCCAGAATCATTAGAATTTAGATTCCGAATTATTTTTATAACAAAAACCGAATTTCCATTTATTATTGATTCTGAATGTTTTTTTGGATAGACACCAAATTATATTTTTCATTAGACTTCAAAAAATTGATTTTGTTACGAAACATCATTGTATTGATATGAAACAATGTCGTACAATCTATTTATAACTAACCATTGGTTGAGTGACCTGTGTACAGGTCCCACCAAAATTCAATGATAAATATGTTTGTTGGAGGAGGCAACTGACCGTTGGAGTTATTCCAATAAATAGATTATCATTTGAAAGATATCAAAAATCCATTCCATCAAACTAGAGATTACATGATGGTTATTGATTTCTAGAGAGATAATCTCATGATTTAGTAAGATCTAAACATCTTGTTTCATTTTCTTCATGCAATTACGATTGTTTCTAAGTACAATCAAGGGTTTCTGGGGATAGGAAGACATAGGTTCCGACTACCTTAAAGATTGAGAGCACGTGGGGATAGAAAGACATATTCTAATATTCCCATCGATTTCTTACCTTGGTGTGGATAAGGGAGAAATTTTTTAAGGTATATATCAACAGTCCTTTATCCAAGGTTGTTAGATACACTTCTCTTTGGGTTAAAAGATTTCAAAATTGGTACTTGTTTTTTTCTTGTTTTATTTCTACTGTATTTTGATAATGGAATAATATATAAAATTATTATTCTTTATTTTAATTTTGCATAATCTGATAAGTAAGATTCAATACATTATAAGGGAGAATCTTTTCCTTGTAATCATTTTTGATGTTTCATTTCTGGAACAATATTTTCAGAACCTAATCATTTTGTTTATAACAATTTTTAGGGTCTGTTTATTTACCTTATTTATCATTGTTAAACATAGTTTTCATTAAGGTTAAAAATGAACGTTTTAAACATAAAATTATTCCCTCTTGTAATTGAGAAACTACATTTGTATTTTGAATCTATATTTTTATGAATGCATCATTATAGGCACACATGAGAAAATGGGCATTTGGTATGTTGTAGACCATGATATATTTTTACTCTTTTTTAAATTTAACTAAAAATGGTTAAATAATTAATAAAAGAATTGCGAAATTATGGGTTTTGGGTACAATTTATTATTTAATTAATTATAATATATTGATACCGAAAATTGCGGATGATTAATTGCAGAATTAATTATGTGATATAACTATTATTATTTCAGAAAATTAATTGTGGATTTAATTATGGGATGAAGATATATTGAATGATATCAATTAATTATGGAATTATATAATGTAATCTATGAATTAATCATTATTATTAAAGATATTGTTTTAGTTTTGGAATAAAATAATGTCATTAATTAATTGAAAAATTAATTAATGTGTGTAAAGAGAATATTTAATTATTGAAATAAATATATTGTTTATTAATAGATAGACATTGTTAAATTATTCAAGATAATAATAAATGGGAGTATAAAAGAGAAAAATTTAATAATTTTTATACCTTTTTTAACATGGATGTAAGTGTAAATTTGTTAAGGGTTGTGATAGTGCCTCAATATTGGAATGTGTGATAGGAATAAAGGAGTAAAATGCTAATAAAGGATTATTAGTTGTATTTATAAATGAATTCATAGCGTACATTTAATTAATGAAGTTCATTTCCCCTACCTTGACATCGTCTTGGGTATGTTGAGAAAGTTATGGATTTATGCAATGTTAAATGTATGTGTTTTGGTTAGCAATTGTGCCCATATGAGGTTTTGATTATGAATTAGTCTATTTTTCGAGCTGGATTGTGTGGGGCACGAGATTGAAAATTTGTAGTTGAGTTTCTTTGGATTGACCGAGGGAAGATTAAAATAATGATTATTGAGCTAGATAACAATAGGGGTAAATGATGCTCCAAAGGTGGACAAATTTCAAGAACCTAGTTTTTCATAATGTTTATTTGAATTACATCTCAATAAAGATCTATTATACAGTGCGAAGATTGTAATATCTCATCATTTTTATGGTTATGACCCTTTGATTTTTTTTGGTGAAGATGGGTTGCCTTTGTTTTAATTCCGAAAAATTATTTATCTAATTTTTTTTGATAAAAATGTAAAATCCAATAAATATTAGTTAATATATTTTAATTTTCAATAGAGTATTGTGAAGAGTTTGACACTGAGTTAGTGTGAGATTTTGAGGCCTGCAATGTCTGTGTGAAGATTGAAAAAAATATTTAAAAAATATTAAGTCTATACTTTTTATAAATATTATTGAATTACTCCAAAATGGTGAAATGTATGGGAAATCAGAGACCACAATTGTGTTCAGAAATATGTTTTTACACTAGGAGAAGTATAACATTTGTATGCATTGGATGTTTCGAAATATCACTCATAAAAATAACATTTTTAAGGGTAATTAATTTTATAATATTAAATAATTAATATATCTCATATGGGGTGTCTTATGAGAAATATGATACCAACTTAAGTTCCAAAATAGGGGGTTACCCAAGTTAGAGTATGGATTTTATGCATATTTATAAATTGATGTTAATTAATTTTAATGATTTATTAATTAACAAATTAATTTAGATAATTAATTAATGAATTAAATAATAGTATTGATAAGATTAATTAATTGTCAAATTGACTAATTAGGATTATTCTGTAGATGAAATGGAATTAATTAATGGGGATTATTGTGTGGCTGAAATTTTGAGAATTATATAATTAATTATGGAATTAGTTAGACGATGTCAATATTATTGAATTATGATAAATTATTGATGAATTGATTATGATATATTGATATTTGACAACATAGATAATTAATTGTGGAATTATTGATGAAATATTTAGAGTGTGAATGAGATAATTAATTGTGGAATTAATTATGTTATTTTGAGTTTGTATGTTTTTATTAATTAATTTATGGATTAATTAATGGAATTGACATACTTGATCAATTAGGGAATTAGTTATCGATATTTAGGTGAAAAAATAATTGTTTTCAAAACACTATTTCAGTTATAACTCTTTTGTATGCTGTTGGATTGTCACACTGTACGTGGTATCATGACCCTAAAATTGAGGCAGTCATTTCAATAAAAATGTTGAATATTTATCTTGGACTCATGGTATGGTTCCAAGAAATGAATAAAATCATGATGGGTTGACACAATAAATTAGTTGGAGATATTAATGAATAAATAACGTAGTTTACAAATATAACTACTTTAATTGATGATAAAATATTATAAATTGGATTTCAGTGGTGCACATGGCATGGGTTGGAAGCTTATTATTTATGAAACCTCTCCCCACTATTTATCTATTTTTCTCTTCTATTTTGTTTTATTCTTCTAAACTTATCTCCTCAACATCTTATTCGATGTTGACTATATTTATGCACCATCAGTTTTTCTGGATTTGTCTTGATGAGTATAAATTTTTACTAAGATTATTTTTGAAGAAGGATATTATTTTTTGGTGTGTGATCAAATTTCTATTTGGTTTATTGATTCATTTGATAAAAATTCCGTGAAGAGGTGTATTAAACCACCCAAGGTGGTTTATCATTGTAGCTGACATCATCAACATTGAGGTTGGTGGTTTGAAATTAAACTTTGATAGTTTAGATTGAAATTATGTAAATAAAATTATTGAATTACTATTATATGTTTATCCTTTGGGTTCCATATTAAATTAATTAATTTGGTGAATTAAATAATTAATAGATATGTGAAATTGGATTTATGTGATTTTCATTCCGGAATAATTAATTATTAATATATTTAAGAGATATCGATATTTTTGGTTTTAGATAATTAATGTTAGAACTAGTTATGGAATATTGATGTTATTAATTGAATAATTAATGGATTAATTAATTATGAGATTATGAAATTGTTATTTGGACAATAAATTTTTTAAATTAATTATGAAGTTAATGAGACTGTTGTACATGATTATTTAACTGTGAATTTTGTTAATGGGAAACGTTTGGATAATGAAATTATGATTTGTTATAATTAATTGTTAAATTAATTTTGTCTTTTTATATATTATTGAAATCCAGTAATTATTTGACAAAATAATTATTTTTATATTGAGGTTGGTGAATAAGGATAATTAATAGTAGAATTAATTATTTTAGATAATGATTATTATTAAATTTATTTAGATAGAACAATTAATAGAGAAATTCAATAGGTTGGTTGAATTAATATAGATAAGGAAATTAATTGAGAAATTGTATATTGATATAAAAACACATCAGTATGTTAAATCAATCACCAAAATATACAATTTAATGAGGAATGAAAGAGCGGATCAAAATATAACAATCCACCCAATGCACACAATAATAATTTTTAGGAATCAAGATAATGGGACTCCATGACATGTTATATGGATGTCATGTGAATATCTAATTGTCTAAGATGATGTATGTATGATACTTTCTTGCCTTATCGGGAAAATATTTTTGTTTCTAAATTACCAAAATCAATAACCAACTGAAAATACACCAGTCACTCAAGGTTAAATCATATCAAATGTAACCTCAAATACTAAAAACATCAATTCCCATCCCTGGCCACTTTTTCATGGGGTGATCTATCTAAATCCCATCTATAAAACCATGAATCTACACATTCATAGTCTACTGGCTACAAAATCTAAAGCAATAAGGCAAAGGAAGAGAATCCCATGATACCACTTTGTAACGTCTGACCTGGCTTACCCTTGAATATGTAGAGAGACTTGTCACCACATGAACTCAAGCACATCTCCCCATATACCATATACTAATGGCTACCAGCGAGGGTCTATGGATAGTCAGTGGGGAGACTATAACATCCTATCATAGATCTATAATAGAAAAATTGAATAAATAGTGGAAGTAGTTTAATAAATGATAAATGAGCGGAAGGAATATTTTTATAAAACTTGAACAAAAGTGAAAAACATGAGTTTATACAGGAGATGAATGCATTCCATGCTAATGTATCAAAATTTAAAGAAGTAAAAAATTAGAACATTCTTTACAATTTAGTACCATAAAAATAAAAAATATATGAGATCTATAGGATATCTTCATGAGAATTCCGAGCTCCACCTCGGTTCTCTACTCTTAACCCCAGCTAAGCCAACAACAACAAGCATGGTCAATGGTACTGTGAACATGTAAGATCTACTTGGGTACCCCATTGCAATGGTGGCCCGAGTTATGCGTGAGATATAAATCTCTGTAGGCTGGAACCACCTGTGTCTAGTTCAATCCATACCATGCAATATAAACAAATTTTTTACATGTAAAAATAAGAAACAAAAATATTTAATAAATAATCTACTACCCAACCAGGTACATAAGGGACACCTAATATAGATACCTGCATTAATTCGTAGATGAAAATATGATTTTGATAATGAACTATATATATATTGCATAAATAAACTATTTAACACATTATTTGATACTCTATATTTAACCGAATAAACCACATGGTTACCATGGACACCGGCATCTCAACACCTGTCTCGGCCTGACATATTGGGAACCATTTATCATATTTAATTCTCAAATCATCATATAACATTGGAATTCATTTACTATTTAGTTAAATTCTTCTACTTCTAATAGGAACCACATTACAGTGTCAATTACTGGGCCTAGAATGTCATGTGTAGGACCCTCCTGAGTATTTGGAGCATCAAACCCTATCTTACAACCAATTGGAATTTGGAGCATAAGTCAATATCCCATAAAAACATTTTCATGCATGCTAGGTGCAGAACGACATTTCAAGCACCCCAGGTGTATTTGGAGCATCATCCCCAGTCTCACAACCCGTTTATCAAACATAAACACACAAACACACATATATTTATCACATGTATAATGTCATGTCTACCACCTAATATCACTGGTGAATAATACCATGTCTAACACCCAAAATATGAGTCATTAATTAATTATAAAATTAATTAATCATGTCCGTTAATTAGTTCGATAACCAATTAATAACATAAATTTCATGTTATATGACTCCCAAATCAATTAACCTGTTTAAAAATAAACATTAAATTATAAATTATTCTAGTTCACAAAATTACAACTTGATAATTAACTGAACAATTAATTATCCTAACTTTCCATTCATTTTTGGTGGTAATTAATTTATCGATTAATTATAGTTATGTCTCAATAAAATTTTCCACATAAAAAACATAATTAATTCTCTAAATTAATTACCTTATTAATTCTAAAATCATCACAATCGTTTAATTAATTCATAAATTTGATTAATGTTTTCCAATTAAAAAATTCAAAAATTAAATAATTTAATCACATCACATTATCCATTTCAAAAATTTATTACCTATTCTGAAAAATAATGTGAAAAAATTAATCTACCATTTAATTGTTCTCAAATTAAAAATAATATTTTGATAATTATCATGTCATGTAATTTTCCTGTAATCATTATTTCCAATATTCAATCAATGACACTATTTCCAAATTCACATAATAATAATTAATCCATAAAATAATTATATACACTCATTCATTAATTCACATAAAATTTAATCACATTAAATCTATTGAAGACATATAATGATTATACTCATTCATTATCCCCACCATAGGTGGCTGGTTTTTAGTACCCAAAATGCGACATTGTAATTTAAAGAAAAATTTAATGCCAAAAAAGATTCAATACATCCTTGAAGTAAAATTTATCAAAAGTAGTAAATATTAAAATATATAATTTTATTTATTTAATGAAAGGTTGAGAACCCTACCTTAAGAAATTAGACAAGCCAATGCTTTCTAACTCGAACCGCAACATGCTCTAGAACATGCACTTCGAAAATAATGCATGTGCATACATGGAATTGATCGCATCACCCTACATTGAAACCATCACATAAGATTAGTGTGGCATGGACGAACACACAAGAAATAATTTTCCCATAACTCATATAATGTAAGAGAACCTAAAATAACGGTTGATAAATCCATTAACAGGTATATGAAACTTACCAGAATGTGACAATGGTGACACAACCCAAGCCGAACTGCTTCACCTTCAAGAACGGTTATTGGAACATAGACCAACGGGTCCCAAGACACTATCTGCAACATCCTATAACCCAATGATATGAACAACTTCCATAAATGTACCACCACAATCCTTCCTGCATAAAGGGAGTCTGGAGGAGTGCATAGTGTGCCACCCATGGGAGGAGAAGGGGGTGCTCCCAACCTCCTGTGCGCCTCTCCCTCCCTTTCTCGCTTAAATAAATACAAAACTTCCTTAAAAAAATTAATTAATATAAAAATTAATATTTTTTATAACAATAATCCCCATTTTATTAGTATTATTAATTGATTTAAACACCAGTTAGATAAACCCTAACTCCCCATTAAATGCGGATTAATTAATTTCTAATCCCTTGAACGTAAATATATTCAATCCCCATATTACTTATTTAATAATATTCCTTTCAACAAAATTATTTATTAAAACTCCAAATAATTGTTTTTTAATTTAATTATTTTAATACATTTTAATTAAATAAATTCTCCATTTCGCAAAAATTAATTAAATTACTCTTTAACAAGAATTTAATTAAATAAAAAATCTCTATCTCACCTCATTTAATTAAATTTCTCAACATCAATTTAATGAAATGAAACTATCCTAATAATAAACATTATTATATATTAATAAAACACTTCTTAACAAACCCCGTGACCTTATTTAAACATAATTTTAATATAATTATCTTTTTCTTTTTTTTATTAAAAATCAAAAACCATTATTTAACTAAAACCTTGAAAAATCAATTTAATTAAATATTTCTCAACCAGTATTATTTAAACAAATTATTTCATTACATTAAATAAATAATTTATACATTTTAATATTATATTATTAAATATATTTCCACTCCATTTGTCTAAATAAATAAATAAATCAAATTAACCCTACAAAATAACAGTCAAAAATTAATTCACCCAATTAATTATACTTGACTCAACAGGAAATTTGATGATAAACCATCATTTAAGTCAACGTTTCCACATTAATTACTTAATTTTCTAAACCTTGAATTTAATTAATTAAACACAATAATAATAATAATAATAATAACATCCACATTATTATTATTATTATTAAAACATTCATTTATTAAAAATTATTTTTCAACATCATTTTAATTAAAAACTGCCAAATTCAATTATTATTATTCTTCATAAAAAATAAAAAACGTAATTAACAAAAAATATTATACTCATAAAACCAAAATAATAACAATCACATTATTATTATTCAGCCTTCGATAAAACATAACACCTCTATTGAATAAATATACTTCATGATTATTTCTAAAACTCCTTATTTAATTAAATGTATCTTCATTAAATCAGAAACTCCTATTTTAAAAAATGTTTCACTGAGATACCCAAAGGCCTCATTATGTCTACATAACTATTACACCTAATGAACCATCCAATTAAAATACTTTTACATTAAAATAATTTATGACACCATAGTAATAATAACATTATTATTATTAATGTGTTCTTATTTTTAAACAGAAATCTCTAATTAAATATTATTCAATTGAAATAAATTGAATTTTAATATTGGTAAGCTTTATGGGTTGGATTGCAACAATGCGCAGCCCATGCAGATCCATTAATGTGTGCTTTTCCAGATCCAGAGCTCCCAAGATGTATTGGGACACCCATGAAATTTATCAGGTATTCACCCAAGTCCAAAAACAAATCCTTTATGTGGTCCAGCACTCGAAATAATGTTTCGGAGCACATTTTAAAAACCGACCCATCAATAAATGGATTTTTATTGAGAATATTTATAATAAAACATGTTTTAAAAACACGGGCAATTAAAAAAGGTGAAAACCCATGGTACCCATGGTGGTATTGTTGTTATTACCATTTTTTGTTACAGTTTATTGTTATTTCTCCTTGGGGGAAATTTTATTGATGTAGTTTTTATTTATGATATTTGTTTTGATAGACTTCTATCCCTAAATGACAACATAGATGAGTCTGGAACAGTCAATCATATAACTCAGGAGTAATTTTTGTTAAGTCAGTAAGGTTTCATAATGACCTTTCATTTCTTATGTGCTTTTCAAATCACTAATAGTTTATCTTAAAGATAATTATTTTTTCCATAAGGTATATTTTCATAAGAAAAATTTCCCTTCTATAATTTTTTATCCTGAACGATGTTTTCATTATTTCATTTTATAATCACTATAAATTAAACTCATTCTATTACTAAGTCTAAAATTTTTATTCTTATATAAAACCTATAAAAGTCATAATTACTTGGATATAGAGTGTATTATATTCCGATTACGAATTTTGTGAAATTTAGAATCTGAATTCATGGAAATTTAGACTCGAAATTCATTGAAAATCAGATTCTGAATTCTATGGAATTCAGGTTCTGAATAATCTGAGATTCAGACTTTGAATTCTATAAAATTCATACCCCAAATTCTATAAAAATCATATTCTGAATTCTATGAAATTCAGACTCCGAATTATCTGAAATTTAGACTCCCAATTCTTCGAAATTTAGACTCAAAATTCTCTTAGTATTAAAATTCCAAATTCTTCAAAATTTAAACTCCGATTTCCTCAGAATTCAGACTCCAAATTTTTCATAATTCCGGCTATGTATTCCTTATAATGTAGACTCGGAATTCCTCAAAAGTCAGACTTTGAATTCCTTATAATTCTAACTCCAAATTCCACCGAATTCAGACATCGAATTCCTCATAAATCTCACATAGAATTCCTCAGAATTAATATTCCAAATTCATTATAATTCAGACTCCAGAATCATTAGATTTTAGAATTCAAATTATTTTTAAAACATAACACGAATGTTCATGTCTTATTAATTCAGAATGTTTATTTGGTTAGACACCAAATTATATTTTTCCTTAGACTTCAAAAAAAAATAGTTACGAAACATAATTGTATTGATATGAACCAATGTCATACAATCTATTTTTAACTAACCTTTGGTTGAGTGACATGTGTATTGGTCCCTCCAAAATTCAAGGATAAATATGACTGTTGGAGGAGGTAACTGACCGTTGGAGTTGTGTCTATAAATAGATGATCATTTGAAATATATCAATAATATGTTCCATCAATCTAGAGATTACATGATGGTTATTGATTTCTAGAGAGATAATCTCATGATTTTTGCAGATATAAACATCTTGTTTCATTTTCTTCATGCAACTACGATTGTTCATGAGTACAATCGAGGGCTTCTGGGGATATGAAGATAGAGGTGCTGACTACCATAAAGATTGAGAGCATGTGGGGATAGAAAGAAATATTCTATTATTTCTTATCGAGGACTTACCCTGGTGTGGGTAAGGAAGAAATTTTTGAATGTATAAATCAAGAGTCCCTTATCAAATGTTGTTAGATACCCTACACTTTGGGTTAAATGATTTCAAAATTGGTACTTGTTTTGTTTCTTGTTGTATTTATACTTTATTTTCATAAATGAATAATGAATAAAATTCTTATTCATTATTTTACTTTTGCATATTCTGATAAGTAATATGCTATATATTATAAGGTAGAAACTTTTCCTTGTAAAATTTTTTTAAGTTCCATTTCTAGAACAATATTTCAAAAACCCAATCATGTTTTTTATAAATATTTTCATAGTGTGTGAATTTACCATGTTTAACATTGTCAAACACAGTTTTCAGTAAGGTTAAAAATGAATGTTTTATACATAAAATTCATCCCTCGTGTAATTGAGTATCTATATTTGTATTTTGATCCTACATCTCAAGGAATGAATCATTATAGGCACACATGAGATAAGGGGACTTTGGTATGTTATAGACCATGATATATTATTCCTTTTTGGAAATTTAACTAAAAATGGGTAATTAAATAATGACAGAATTGTGAAATTATGGGTTTTGGGTACAATTAATTATTCAATTAATTGTAATATACTGATACACAAAATTGGGGATGATTAATTGCAGAATTAATTATGTGACATAACTATTATATTTGAGACAATTAATTGTGGATTTAATTATGGGAAGATGATATATTGAATGATATCAATTAATAATGTAATTACATAATGTAATAGATGAATTAATAATTGTGATTAAATAAATTATTATAATTTTGTAATAAAATATTGTGATTAATTAATTGAAAAATTAATTAATGTGGGTAAAGATATTATTTAATTATTCGAATAAATATATTGTTTATTAATTGATAGACATTTTAAAATGATTCAAGATGAAAATAAATGAGAGTATAAAGGGGAAAAATTTAATAATGAGTATAATTTTTTTAACCTAGAAGTAGGTGTAAATTTGTTAAGGGTTCTGATTGTGCCTCAATTGTGGACTGTGTGACAGGAATAAGGTAGGAAAAATGGAAATAAAGGATTATTAGTAGTATTAATAAATAAATTCTTAGCATACATTTAATTAATTAAGATCATGTCCCCTACCTTGACATCTTCTCATTTATGTTGAGAATGATATGGCTTTGTGCAATGTTAAATGTATATGTTATGGTTAGATATTGTGCCCCTAGGAGTTTTTTATTATGAATTCGTTTATTTTTCGATCTTTATGGTATGGGGCATGAGATTGAAAATATATGGATGAGTTTATCTGGATTGATCGACAGTTGATTAAAACAATGATTGTTGATCTAGATAACACGACAGGTAAATGAAGCTCCAAAGGTGGATAAATTTCAAGAACCTAGTTTTTCATAAATCTTATTTGATGTATATCTCAAGAAAGATCTATTATAAGGTGGGGATATTGTAATATCTCATCATTTTTATGGTTATGACCATTTTAAATTTGTTTTGGTGAAGATGGTTTTTCATTTGTTTTAACTCCCAAAAATTATTTATCTAATTTTTTTGATAAAAATGTAAAATCCAATAAATATTAGTTAATATCATTTAATTTTTAACAGAATATTTTTAAGAGTTTGACACTAAGTTAGTGTGATATTTTGAGGCCTATAATGTCTCTGTGAAGACTGAAAAAAATATTTAGTCTACACTTTTTATAAATATAATTGAATTACTCCAAAATGGTGAATTGTATGGGAAATCAGAGACCACCATTGGGTTCAGAAACATGTTTTTACACTAGGAGAAGTATAAAATTTTTATGCATTGGATGTTTTGAAATATCACTCATAAAAATAAATTTCTTAAGGGTAATTAATTTTATAATATTAAATAACTAATATATCTCAAATAGGGTGTCTTATGTGAAATATGTGAACAACTTCAGTTCCGAAATAGGGGGTTTACCCTAGCCAGGGTATGGTTTTTATGCACATTGATCAATTGATGTTAATTAATTTTAATGACTAACTAATTAACAAATTAATAGATATAATTAATTGATTAATTAAATAATATTGTTGATAAGATTAATTAATTGTAAAATTGTCTAATTAGGATTATTTTTTTGATGAAATGGAATTAATTAATGGGGATTATTGTGTAGTTGAAATTTTGAGAATTATATAATTAATTATTGAATTAGTTAAAAGATATTAATATTTTTGAATTGTGATAAATTATTGATCAATTTATTATGATATATTTATATTTGACTACGTAGATAATTAATTGTGGAATTATTGATGAAATATTAAGAGTGTGAATGAGATAATAAATTGTGTAATTAATTATGTTATTTTGAGTTTGTATATTTTTATTAATTACTTTATGGATTAATTAATGGTATTGACATACTTGATTAATTGGGTTACTAGTTATCGATATATAGGTGACAAAATAATTGTTTTCAAAACACTGTTTCAGTCATAACTCTTTTGTATGGTGTTGGGTTGTCACACTGTCTATGGAATCATGACCCTAAAATTGAGGCAGTCATTTCAAGAACAATGTTGAATATTTTTCTTGGGCTCATGGTATGGTTCCATGGAATGAAAAAAATGATGATGGGTTGACACAATAAATTAATTGGAGATATTAATGAATAAATAAAGTAGTTTACAAAAATAACTACTTTTATTGATGAAGAAATATTATAAATGTGATTTGGGTGGTGCACATGGCATGGGTTGGAAGATTATTATTTATAACACCTCCCCCTTCTATTACTCTATTTGTCTCTTTTATTTTATTTTATTCTTCTAAACTTCTCTCCTAAACATCTTATTCGTTGTTGAACAGATTTATGCACCATCAGTTTTGTTGGATTTGTCTTGATGAGTTTAAAATTTTACTAAGATTATTTTTGAAGAATGATATTTTTTTTGGTGTGTGATAAAATTTATATTTGGTTCATTGATTATTTTGATAAAAATGTCATGATGAGGTGTATTAAACCAACCAAGGTGGTTTATCATTCTTGTTGACATCAACAACATTAAGGTTGGTGGTCTGAAATTAAACATTGAGAGTTTAGATTGAAATTATGTCAATACAATTATTGAATTACTATTATATGTTTATCCCTTGCATTCCACATTATATTAATTAATTTGGTGAATTAATTAATTAATAGATATGTGAAATTGGATTTATGGGATTTTGATTGATAAATAATTAATTATTAAATTATTTATGAGATATCGATATTTTTTGTTTTAGAGAATTAATGTTAGAACTGGTTATCGAATATTGATGTTATGAATTGAATAATTAATTGGTCAATTAATTATGAGATTATGAAATTGTGATTTGGATAATAAAAATTTTAAATTAATTATGACATTAATGAGACTCTTGTAAATGATTAATTAATTATGTATTTTATTAATGGGAATGGTTTGGATAATGAAATTATGATTTGTTTTAATAAATTGTTAAATAAATATTGTATTTTTATATATTTTTGAAATCGAATAATTATTTGAAAAAATAATTATTTTTATATTGAGGTTGGTGAATAAGGATAATTAATAGTATAATTAATTATTTGAGATAATGATTATTATTAAATTTATTTAGATAGAATAATTAATAGAGAAATTCATTAGGTTGGTTTAATTAATAGAGATAAAGAAATTAATTGATAAATTGTATAATGATATTAAATTGTGTGATATGGAATTAATTAATTAATAAATTAAGTAATTTGATAATTTTGATTATTTAATTATTGAATTAAATAATAGGATTAATTAATTATTGAATTAATTATTGTGACAAATGTGATTATTAATTTTGGAATTAAATAGTGGGATTAATTAATTGAAAAACTAATTAATGGGGCTTTATTTGTAAATACAATTGAATGAGTTAAATTAATTAATTTCAGAATTAACTAATGGGGACTGTTCTATTATTTCAATTGATAGATATTTAATTGATGACATAATTTGGTGTTTTTGATTTTTTTATTTGAGATAATTAATTGTAGAATTAATTAAAGGATGTAGAGATATTGATTAAAGAAAAAGATTGGGTAATTAATTATAGGTTATGGGTTTTAAGAATTGAGATAATTAATTTAGGTGTTAATTTTGTAATATTGATATCCTAATATTACATAATTATTTATAGATTTAATTATGTGGTTTTGGGTTGTTGAATTGAGTAATTAATTATTTTACTAATTATAGGTTATGGAATTTATTTGGTTAATTAATTGCTGAATTACTAAACAGAGTTGAGGTGGCCGAATAATTTATAAATAAATGCAACATTTTGTTATGATTAATTAATTATGGAAATTATATAATGAAATTGTGGTTATTAATAAATTGTTGGGTTAATTTATAGAAATGTGTTATGATTAAATAATTAGTAACTAATTAATGTAAATTGTTGTAGTTGATTAATTGTTGAATTAATTAATTAATTAATTAATTAATGTTATTGATGTTATTAGACAATTGTTGAGTTAAGTATTAAATTTGATGTGACTAGTTAATTGATAGATTAACTAATGGATTTTTTTGATTAATTAATTATTGAATTAATTAATAAGACTATTGTAATTATGTTATTGATTAATAAATTAATGAGTTTTACATGATTAATTAATTATTGAGTTAATTAATGGAATAATTTCACTATGAAATTGGTATATTTTGATTAATTAATTGTTAAATAAATTAATATGACATTATAATGTGAAATTTTATAAGGGGGTTATTTTTTATTAACCATGATTATTATAAAATATGGTAAATTTTGATATTTTTGATATATAAGGAATGATTGAGAAATTGGTTAATAGACATAATGTTCTACACCCATGATATACATATATTATTGTTAAACGTGGTGCGTGACAAGGACATATGCTAAAAATACATACAGGGCGCTAGACATGACGTTATACACCCCTGATATATATATATATATATATCTGTGTGTGAGATTGAAAAATAGGGTGTGACACCGGGGATGATGCCTGAAATACTCTCAGAGATCTAGACATGGTGCTCTACTTTAATCATGCATGAAAATATTCCTTTATGGGATAGTGATAATGGATCCAAACACCCACGGGGTGTGAGATAGAGACTGATGCTCCAAATACTCACTATGAAGATAGACATGATGGTCTACACCCATTTATTGACATTGTAATATGGATCCATTTTTTCATATATAAATTTAATTATGTTGATAATAAATGGACATTTGAAATAATTATAATTAATTGAATATTAGAAATATTTTAGAATCTAG
This sequence comes from Viscum album, assembly GCA_963277665.1. Lineage (NCBI taxonomy): Eukaryota > Viridiplantae > Streptophyta > Magnoliopsida > Santalales > Viscaceae > Viscum > Viscum album. Next base: position 1,846,247,353 of record OY728120.1, read on the forward strand.
CAAGAGCCAAAGAAGATATTAAGGTTCTTTTGTCCTCGAGAACCCGATGGTTTATGCGTTTAAATAAAGGATAATTGAATAAATATAAAATATTTAATTTCATACATGTATTTTATTCATTATACAACTAAATACACTATTACAGTCTATATTTGTTATAGATGCCTTTGGTGGTGTCCTATTGAGTTGTACTCATACCAAACTCAGGCTACATAAAAGTTACCCCAATGGACTATGTGATTTCTGTATAGGTTTAGGGAAAAGGCCCTGTGCTAGATGGATGGGTTGGGATTGACCATGGTTGAGGGAAACAGACATGGTTTTAGACATTCTTGGGTGTTGTCAGTGTCTTTACATTTGGGTTTTCATTTAACTCTTGGCATGTAGTTAGCATAATGTTTCCATAGTTTAGTTTGGATTTCGTACTTCCAGTTTTTTATATCTTGTAACATTGGTATTTGTATTTTTCTTGTAATATATTCTTCCATTAAATATTTCATTATTTCTATTGATTTTTTAAACTGATAAAAAAGTGGATACATTCTTCCGATGATTTATATTAGATTGTCACTGCTAGTTGGGATCATCTTGGGTATGATTAGGTGCGCATGCTGTCATGTGGTTGACCGATTCAAGGAATTGGTGTGTGGAACATGAGCCGGGATGATACAAATTACATTTTAGATTTATAGATTATGTTTTGATAAAATACTCTCATCATGGTTGTTATCAGTCGAGGGTACCATCATAGAGTGAAATATATAGATCCTTCCTAAAGAATGTGATGATTTTTTTAGAAAAACATTATACTATATCAATCAATGAACATTTTCTATTAATCAAGGACTAAATACTATTTTAAATCAAGATAATTCCTATAAGAATTAAAATTATATAAAAAACCATCATATGAGAAACGTTTCACTAAATTCCGTATTATCCAATGGTTTTTTATGATGAAGGATGGTCATGAAATCACCCGTAAACATCCCCTTATTTCTGAATAATCCTATATCATGTTTACCAAACATCCCAAGTTATGAACACTTGAGTACTAGATAACATTGATTTAAAATTTTCCAGAATATAATAGGATGGACAATTCTTTTTAAAATCAATTCATAACATTATACAATGAATATTCCCGAACCACATGGGGAAATGAAAATAATTCTGGAAATAATTGTAACATATGGAATGATTTATCCAATACTGATAAAAAACAAAACTATATACTTGATATGGTTAGATAAAAAATTCCATAATATTTAAAAAAACTAGAAAAGTGATACATAACTACAAAATTAAAAAAACTACTAATATGATACTAGAGTAAGAAATATACAAAATACAATGACCCATATCTCTATATATCATTTGGGAAATATCCCACTATCTCTCTAAATATGTCTCAAACCTAGTTAAATCAAATTACACTACCTAATTAATGCTGATTTACTTTTTGTAAATTTTTCAAAATATGGACTATATATACCCTATGGTGTGGAAAGGGTACGAGCAAAAAAATTACAATGATATCCCACCTTGTTATTTAGAAATGATATTTTTTTAATAATCCAACATATGATAATTACAACTAAATATAATGAATGATTTAAAATTTAAAAAAATTCCAAAAAACATGTGAAATTACCATTTTTAATAAATTATATATAATTTCATATAAAATATTTTCCTAATCATGATAATTTAATCCATTTATAATATTTATGAATGCATCAAAAATCAACACCAATTAAATGCACAATATAAAATAACCCTAGGATATTAAATTCTTGGTCTAGATGGGATCCTCATATCATCGGATCAAAAATGAAAACATTGAACCTAACATGACCCGGGTATGATGACCAATGAAGTATTGGAATACTTATAATTTTTACCTCCCCTATGATGTTGTGTATGATCATCCCCATAATATGTCTTTGGGATAAAAGGATCCCCTGAATGTGTGAACCTCTGTGATTCATGGAAATAGGTACATGTATGACTCACTATAAATCTCAGGATATAATGTTTTGAATAATTAAAATCACTTACAATTAAGAATAAAAATTAATACCTTATTTCACAAAAATATAATTATTTGAAACATATTTTTCTAAAATAATCTAGTGATGAATTGAAATAAAACATTTGTTATTAAATAAAATGGAGAAACCCACATCATATAAAAAATTAAAATATTTAATTTTCAATAAATTGCACTCCAATACATTAGAAGTTAATAAATCATCTTAATAAATCAAAAATAATTAATAATTTGTTTGAAAAAAACATTATTTGAAACAAACAACCACAAAACCCATTGAATTGAAAAACCCACATGGGATCTACATGGAATGTAGAATTGATGGCAAAAAGAAATGAGAGATAACACTGAAAAGGATTCCAAATTTTGAATCTCTATTTAATTAAAATATAGAATAAAGGATACATGAGAAATAAATTATCCAAATTATTACTCAATAAAAAAATTGATAATAAAACATATGTATAATAATTCTATATTATATGATTCATCTATAAAAATTTAAATTAAATCATGTCACAACCTATAAGTTGGGCCTCAACATCCAAGGTAAAATGGTCCATAAAAGATGAAAAATAATATCTATAAGAAAAAATGAAAAAAGATATATTTATTTTAAAATAAAGATCACACAACCAAGGATCCATCAAAATTATTCATTGGGGGAATATAATATAAAAAATCTATAAGACGCCTCACCTAATTCATGTTCCCAATTCAAATTTTAAAAAAAAATTGGAAAATTAAAGGTGTTAATTTTTTTTAAAAATAAAATACATTTTAATTAATTATCAATTAATGGTTTTGTTTCATGTTTTTTAAAACCATTTACTAACCATACTCTCTATTCTGGGATACACTAGTAGCCACACATTTTGGATGCATTATTTGACATACTATTTGAAAACCATGAAAATCATTAGAATCCCATTATACACATTTTAAATAGTGTTACACACACTTTTTCCAAAGTGAAATCCATCCTTTGGGAATCCAAAACAATATCCATTATTTGGTAGGATGACCCGTAAAAGTTTCCCTAACCATTTCAAAACAATTAAAAGACATTTAAAAGACTGGAAATACAAATAAAATCCCCATAAACAAACACAAAATATTAAGTGAAGTGTTTTTAAAAATAAAAGTATATGAATAATTAAATTATATGTCAGTATGTGTAATATACAAATGTATGGAATAATGGATATATTACCATCCACAAGAGTTACCACTAAATAAAATCTCCATATCACCATTGATCTAGTAAATCCTAATTCATTACTCAACATTGGTTCATAAAATTATTAAAAATATATGGACTATAATAACACCATGACTTCCTTGTAGGAGATACGAATATATCTTATAAGGGACTCACCATTTTACCATAATATATTCCCTCTTATATCAGTGTTCGAATGAGTAAATTTTATTATATAAAACATAACACATAAGAAAATTCATCAAGAAGTCATATTCTAACATGGACACAATGATACCAAAATATACCTTCTTCAAATCATACAATAAAAAATATATTATGATTCTAATAATCACAACATATACCTGGAGACCATGGATTGGAATCTTTCCCATGTCCAAACCCAACCCTAATTGTTTCTAGTGGGGGGTTTTTCCATTCATTGACCTCAAACCCTCCCATTTCTTAGTTTCAGGAATCTTTCTTTGATCACTAACTACTAATTTAATGTGTGGTCACACATAAATTCATAGAATATACCCTTTAACCTAGGTATATTTTCCATTTATATCTCCTAAAATTTACTCTTACTCGTGGGAGGTATAGAAAAAATTGTATAGAATACCCCTCCTTTATGATGTCAAACATCGGGTACTAAAATTATTCTCTATCATCTATGAGATATCTCCCATCAATTAAAAAAATCATAATTTCTAATATAGGATATGTCTTACATCACATACCCATAACCTCCATTCTCAATCTAGGGAAAGCATTCATCAGTCACATTACACTAGACACCCCCTCTCTTATGGTGGGTATCATAAACAAAACCTAAACACTAACATCCAACAAAATAAATAGTACTTCCAACACATTATCATTAATGGGGAGTCTAACCAAGGTGATCCTCTACCACATCATATATAAAGACCTGAATACCACCTTCATAAACAAGGTAGGGTTCTACCACCACCTTCTCAATTAAGGGTAATTTATATAACAAGTATTGTCATTGAGAATTCACATAACCATGCACACACATGAAAACACAAATAGTGAATCTAAAAAAATTTCACAAATTCAAAAACTATTTTATTACTAATAGTTATTCAATAAATATCCCCACATTCAAAATAATGTATCATCATACATTTTCTTATTAGTATACCATTTACAAGACTATGAGGACACAAATTAAAACATTACATATTCATGTGTTTCTAAACTAGAAATAAAATTCAAGGATATTTTCAGGTTTTAATTTTAAAATAGTAGGAAAAACGCAAACACAGTAAACCTATACATTAAAAGTACAAACATATACTCAGTATCCAATTTTTTCCACCAAGGGAACCCTTTTAAAATAAAACATGTTTTCTTTAAATTAAATGTTTCCATGATTTTCTTCATGAAGTTTTAATTATCCCTAACATACATGAAACACCATGAAAAAAATTTCAAAACATTGGATGATCGAAAATTATCATTAAGGTATATAAATAAATAAAATAATTATCCAATTGAAAACATGAAAACCCATTAAAAAAATTTCATTAAATTTTATTGGAATGAATAGAAAAATAATATAGTTTCATTGGAATATATTTGTTATTTGACTATAACATTAACCATTAAAAATGGAATAACCTTATGTTAAACTTCGATCTTTAGATTACTCAATGCACTGGAGACCCATAATGGGCATAACCCTTTGTATAAGCTATATCGAGATCACCCAATTTTCATGAGAAATAATGGTGATCAACACTACATATAATCTGTCTTTGGCTCTCTCATGGCCTATAATGGGGCCCAACCCCTTTTTTAAAATTTTATAATGACCAAATCAAGAATAAATTCCTTAAAAAATATTGTATACCCTTTTGTAAAAACTTAATTATATAAAATTTTCATTTTCTTGTAACCTTTTTTTTAAAATCATAATATCATGCACATAAATAATAATCAACTATCATTGTAAATAAAAATGAAAATTTCAAAATAGAATCATTAAAGATTTAAATTTTTATGAATGTGGAAAATTCTATTCATATCATATATGAAAAAAAAGATCTTTTCACCTTTTTAGAAATAGTTGAAATGGAATATTTAAATGTGGTTTTTTAATAGAATTTCATTTGCAGAAAAACATAAAATGAATCATTTTTTAAAACAATTTAGGAAAATTTAGAAATAACCAATTTAAAACATTTATTTCTATATGAATAAATTAATAAAAATTGTTTTAACATCCTGGAATGTAAAGAGAAATATTTCGAAAATATGCCTTTAAAACACTTCAAATATTGTTTATTTATTCAAAAGACCATTACTTTGACTTAGACTCATTATATAAGTCTATTATCATGAAAAATAATAGACCTAAGTTAATTATTTTTTTTATTTAGAACCATTTTCATGTGTATTATACCTTTTATATCACTTATTAACCTATTATAACTACTTAATTATTTATATTCACATCATACATTTTGATGATATACAATACATGGCTCCAAAATGACTTTTGTGTGATCTATATAGTCATAATGGCCATTTTTAAATCATCTCCATCATAACATTAATGACATAATAATCACATTTATAAAAAATTATACTTTTAAATTCATCCATTAAATAAAGATATTAAAAATTAACTTTGTTACAGTCATGGAGAGAGTAATTCATACATGAACATGAGCTACGTTATCATTTTTTAAAGATATTTATGAAAATAAGGTAATTATTATTTTATACTTAAATAAAGATGATAATATAATTAATATCATATAAATTTTATAAATATAGTTATATATATCATTAATGTGGTTTGGTGATGAAAAATAAGTCACATCGCTTCATGAAGGTGACAGTTAACACGTACGAATGAAGAAAATTATTATTTTTATGTATACATAAAGGTAAGAACGTAAATGATATATTGTTATTTAATAATGATAAATATGGAATGAATATCATATATATACATTTATTAAATCATTATGACACATTTTTAGTGTTGGTGATGGAAGAAGAATTATATCATTTTGTAAGGTGGTGGAAAAACATTGAATTCTAATACATTCATGGGTTCAAAAATCCAAGAAAAAGTAAAGTCGTTATGAAATTATGGAGAAAAATAAAATTTTAAATTTTAAATAATTAATTTCAAATTAAAAAAATTCTATAATAAAGGAAATCAGAATAAACTCCTACCCCAAATATTCTTGAATAATGACCAAATATAAATGAATCCTTGGACAATAATTCCCAATTCCATGTTAGATCTTGATGAAACCCAATATATCATGATAAATACTTAAATATAACCTAAAAATTCTAATGTAAAAATTAATTCTTGAGTAAAAGAAAATATATTTGAGAAAAATGAATATTGGTGGTATAACTTTGAGAATATAGATCCAATATCCAATGATCATTCATAATTTATCACTAGGAGGAATGGTATCCTAAAATCTCCAAGTGGTGTCTCATAGGTCAAAAGAGTAATTAAAAAATAGATTAATAAAAAAATATATGTCTTATATATTTTAAAAATGAAATTTTAATTAATTAATTTTTCCACATGGTTTTTCCACACAATTTATAAACTATTACCAAACCAAAAAAATAATTTTTGGATAGTGGAGGAGAAATGTTTTTTGAAACACACCATTTTCCGATGATTAAAAATATGGTGAGAATGAAAAATTCCTTAGATATACATTGTTCTAATTATGTTCCCTCCATTGGGAATCCAAATCATAAATGAAAGGATTCATAAGATAACCCAAATGGTTTTCTAATAATGTGTTCCAACATTTCTTAGAGTTGAAAATTTTAAAAAGTATATAATTACACTTCCAAAAAATCAATTTAATCTCAAATGATGAGTTGGTAAAAATAGAATGATATATGTACAATAAAGTGATTCCATGATGTGACAATTCTACCCAAAATATAAATATCTACCCACTATATGTCAAGGGGATAAATATTTAATGAAAAATATATGGGGCCATTATTTCCAAAACAAGGATTCACAGTCCAATGTCTCATGAAAGTAATTTTTGTGACACCAAAAAATTTGACCCTTAGAAAATTATTTACACAAAATAATTTCTATTAAAAATAAATAATCAACACCACTTCCTCAACCAAAAACATAGATCGATTCAAGTAAATCACCTCCCGATTCATTAAATTAGAAGGATGAAGATGATATATCAAAATTTGAAACATTATGATTTCATCTTGAATAAAAATCAACTTTGAGGTTAATAATAACCACTAATACACCACTAGAATTCTACCAATTATCATAAATTGTCAAAAATATTTAATGCTAACATAACTTGCATTCTATTATAATATTGACCCAATATAGGTGATTAATTAATTAAAAATTAGTCATTGATTGTGAATTCTAATATATGGTTTCAATGTTATTCAAAAAACAATAATCCAAATCAAGATCGCCACTAATCGTAAATTAATAATATAAATATTCAATAATGTATCTTTGAAAATTCTATGTCCCATAATGGAAATACATCTTGATAAAAACTAATTAACCTAAAATTTACATGTTCAAATATACATAGCATCAAAAGGATACATTCTATTTGAATATTAGTAAATATTTTAATGAAAAATTTACCAATTGGAAAATAAATCACACAATCCTATTACATAAATAATGATTGTTCTAAAAATATCCTTGATGATCTGAATAATATATTCTATCTAGTGACCATTATGAGGATCTTAATTTATATTCAATGTATCCTAAGTCCCCACCACCTTTATGAAACCCTCCTAGAACTATAATGTAATATTTAGATCCATGTAAAATAAAATATTAAATGGAACCCCAAGAAACATAAACATCACATTGAAATAAATCATTACCAAATAATCATGTTAATGGGGTCTAAAATTTGAATTAGGTGGGAATATTTTTTTAATAGAAGAATCATCATCTATATATATTTCATTATTCCGAGTCTTAATAGTAATTAATGATAAAATATAGGGATGCCTCATTTAATTTCACAACTAGTATAAGAAGAGGGTGAAGAATACCATAAAGACAAAGGAGTCTAGGTATAAACTTGTTATATGTATAACAATGAGATTATAATTAATCTATGCCACAATTAATTCATAGACACTAGAACCCATGTATCCTAACATAATACATCTTCATCAAGGAATTAAGAACAACCCATGATGAAATATAATAATTTTATATCATTGTATTCATAGTAGATAATGGGATAATAAATCAATATCTAAAGACAAAAGAATTAATTTTAAAGATAGAGAAAATCTACCATTGTAATCTCTATCATATAATGATTCATTGATTTCCCTGCACTCAACATCTTAATGCTACACACAGGGACTATAATTGAGTTGTTATAAGGTCAACTAAGTAGTAGATAGAATTGTAACTATCATAACCTCCCTTACCTCTTGGTCTATATGGGAAACTTTTCCTTGATTTTATATTTCAATTAAAATTCCATGACTTATTTGGAGGGAAATTTATTTCTAATGGAATCAGTAACAACATTCCATATTAAAAGGCTCTATGTGATGTTAATGGAAAACATCTGAAGACACATTACCCATAAACTCTGCAAAAGGATCACTAATTTCTATAATATGATGTATCTTACACTATTATGACCATAATATATTAGAAACAACTACCCAAAATTATATTGTTACAGATCATTAATGTGAAAAAAATACATCGAGTTCATGATAATTAGTGTGATTGTTATGTTTATGTGTGTGAAGTTAACGAGAGTTGTATTCCACTACATGATCTCCATTAATAATCCCACAACCCGACACCTTCTCATGATTCATCATAATTCACCAAATATCACTAAAAATATTTAGATTGAAACATGGAACGATAGGAGGTCAAAAAACATATAAATTCATTAGTTGATGTGGAATATTCTTAATCCAACAAGAATGTAAACATTTCATAGTACAATATGTAAGTTGTGATGAATGTTTTGATAATTAGTTCATGATCAACAAATAGTATCTATCTAATATTAAGAATAATTGAATCTTGAAGTGATTATGTGTCTCTACATATGAAAAAATAGCATTCACCATATCATAAATAACTAATGTGTGATGTTTATAATCCATATATCCAAAGAATTTCACTTCCTAAATCTATAACTCATATTTTTATAACATAACATTAATATAATGATTAATCAATATTCTAAAATTTATATTTTACATATTATTCTCATTATACTACATGAATTGGAATAATCAATGATATCATCTAGAAATACCAAAACATAGAATTAGATATTTTAGTGGATTATAATGGAAATCAAATTCATAAAAAATATATGAGAAATAGTTAATCCAATTGACATAAAATGATATAAAATGTGTATATACATTTTCTTTAATGCGATATTCATGATATATGTCTCTTTTAGTATGAGTTTATGATTACCAGACAGAAGGATGATATTTAAGAACCACTATTAATTAATTCCCTTATTAAACATGCCATCAAATATGGTTACAATTTTCTTTATTAGTAATCATCAAACAATTAATATTTTCATAACTGAAATTTAAATTAATATATTCATTATCCGTTATAGAATGAAGCATAGATGATTCCCATGATGTACAATACGATAAATTATATTCTTCTCATTTAAATCACACATTTGAATATTAATCTCTTTACACTTAGTAAACACCATACTATAGGAAGGAACAATAATATTATAATTATAAGGAACAAGATTGATAGATAAATACACCTATTAGACCATAGGAAGACTTAAGAAGCCATAAGGTAATAAATCAGAAATATGATTGATAAATATTGGAAGATCAGAATTATAAAATTAATTCCCAAACGTAAAAAAAATATCATATCAAACTCCCTAATTTTGGATGAGGTGGATCTGATGGTCTAGATATCAGATCTTATTCACCATAAAATATATGAAACCTCCCATAGAGTAGATTAAATGACTCCCTCAAATGATAAAAGTCAACCAAAGATCAATGGGAATCCAATATATCTAACCCAACAACATCATATGAGTGTTTTAGTTTCTAAACTAAAAAAATACCATAATAACTAAACATCCTTTATTGATAAATAATAAGTCATTATTCTAATAATATACTACATTTTCTATAGAAAATCCATCTCCAAATATATAATGACAGAAATGAGTTTGATTGAATGCTTAAAAAGCAGAAAAAATGGGTAGATATAAAATAAATAAGGGCCCCATGTCAAAAAAAATTGATTCTATAGATGATGAAAAAATAAAAAACCTATCATAATCACTATTATACGTTAACATCCATAGGAAAATCCAATACTGTTTCAATAATTTTCACTATAGATGCATCTTATTGGAGCACCACAGATACAAAATATTATGAAAATGCTGAATTTTCCTTTGGAGAAGATGAAATAGATTTATAATGAGGTATAATTAGATCCTGGAATAACCTCTTCAAATAGACATGATGCCTACAAATACATCAACTATTTAAAAGTGTAAGAAAAAATCATTGTTTTCATTATATTTTTACACTTGAAAGAACTCAATAGATTATTGATAGTTTCCATTGATGATGTGGAGGAATACCATTGAATAGATTTACCACCATCACCTCAATACATATCATTACACTTATACATTATTCCATGTGGTCTAAAATTGATTCCACATGGTATTGGATAAATTCTACGAAAACCCATTAGGCTCGCTTGACCCATTTATTCCAAAAGTTCCATGTCTTTTACCTAATAATATGTAGTGATCTTAAATATGGAGATGATATGATAAATTTCCAATCGTAAAATGATTATGATTTGATACTCCATCACATGGTCATTTATCAAAAATAAAAGATAAAATCGAACAATTAAGGAAAATTGTTAGTATATTCTAACATAGTGTGTTCACTCTATCAAATAGATAAGAAAACATTAAACATCACTATAGTAATGGATTCCAAGTATAAGTATTGAATGATGATGGTATTTAAGTAATTTCTACCCAATCCCTAATGTTTCTTCACATGGGCCACCATTTTTGACTACTTATACCAATGTCACACAATCATAAATGTAACACACTTCGTATTAAAATATTATCTACTTTCTCTTATTTTAGTGATATCAATACTCTTATCCATTCATTAATCTTATTTCATAGTGTCACTCATACCATATATTGATTGATTACTCTTGTGAAGTGATTATTATGCTTGATTATTGTCTTAACTAGCTCTCAGTTTGGTCACAGTACCCTGATTTTAGGAAGAAGTAAATTTTAGAACGAAACATGATCTATTGATTTAAGATCCTCATCATGGTTTTAATCAATTGTAGGGTTCCATCATGGAGAATAATTTGTTTTTCTATCCAGGGGAATGAGAGTATTTCTTTTGTAAAACGCAATATTATATTAGTCAATGAACATATTACTTTGATCATGGAATGAATACTTGTTTAAATCAAAATAATTCATGTATGAAATAATATTACATCAAAAACCAATAGAGTAGAAACATATCATTTAACAATGTATTAACATATGGTTCATTATGATTAAGGATGTCCAAGAACTCACTCGTGAACTTCCCCTTCTGTCTGAACAATCCTATATTATGTTAATAAAACATCCCAAGTTAGGAAAAGTTGATCACAAAATCCCTTTGATATAATATTTTACTAAATAGTATTGGATGAACATCGAAATTTTTTTCTAAATAAATTCATATAATTACTTGAACAACATTCCCAAACCACATGTGTTAACTAAAATATATTGGTCAATGAGGATAACAGATGGAATGATTTATCCTACCCTAATAAAAAACCATCATGAATTATTTGATATTGTTAGGTAAAAAATTCAACAATAGATCAAAAAATTAGTAAAGTAACACATAACATGAAGAAACAAAATAGAAATAAGAATAAGATTGTAGATTAAGAAATAAAAGAAATTCAATAACCCATACCTTCATGCTTTAAATGGGAAGCATCCCCTAACTCCTCACCTGAGTCCAAAACCTAGTTAACTCGAATTCCACTACCACTTTATTGAACAATTACCTTTTCTAAATTAATCTAAATATGGTTTACATGATCCCTAAGGTGTGTGAAGGGAATGAGAATGAAAATTATTGTGATATACCTCGTTGACTTTTCGAAGTAAATTTTGTTCAATAATACAAATATGATAAATATAATACAATATATATAATGATTTAGAGTTTTCAAATATTAATTGAAAACAAATAAATATCCCTTTTCAAACTATTATAAATAATTTATTATAATTTTTTTCCTAATCATGATAATTTAATCCAGTTATCATTTTTTAGCATGCATCAAAAAGATACATATGGAGTAGAGGATCACCCAAATGTGTAATCCTCCCAAAAATTCATGGAAAAAAGTACTTGTATGACCCCATTATATGAATATCATGATATAATATGTTGAAAAATAAATTCTTTTACAAAAGTATTATCCCATTTTTATGATTAAACTAAAAAAAATTATCACACCAAAACGCTAATTTGAAACCCATTTTTATAAAATAATACAATGAATATTTGAAATAAAACATTCATTATTAAATAAAATTGAGAAAACCACATTATATACAAAATGACCATATTTAAATGTCATTAAATATTATCTAAATTCATTAACAGTTTATAGAAATGGTTTATGAATGAGAAATCATGAAAATATAATTTGAAAAGATCGTAGATGAATCTACTAACCACAAAATTCAATGAATTACCAGACCCACATGGGATCCATATGACATGTTTAATGAATGGAACTAGGAAATGATATATAACCATAAAACAAGAGTCCCAAATTTTGAATATCCAAATAAATAACTTAAAAAAATTGAATGAATTGGAATTACTTACCAAAATGATTCCAAAATAATAAAAATGATAATTAGGGATCAATAAAATAATTACATATTCAATGATTCACTTATAATAAGTACAATTAGATCATTTCACAACCTATATATCTAGACTCAAAATCTAAGGAAAAATATTCCATATAAGATGAAAAAATAATATCTATAAAAACAATGATGAAAATTACATTCATTTTAAAATCAAGATCCAACACCCAAGGATCCCACAAAATTGTTCATTGCATGAAATAAAATATAAAAAAACTACAAGAGCCTTCACCAATATCATGTTTCTAATTAAACAGTAGATGAATTAGTAAAAACATAGGTGTTTATATATTAAAAAATATAATTATTTTTAATTAATAATTATTTAATCTTTTGGTTTAACTTTTCTGAAAACTGTTCACTAACCATACTCTTCCTTCTGGGATACCATATTAGCCACACAATTTGGATGCACAATTGGACAAACAATTTGACCACCATGAAAATCATCAGTATCATATTAAACATTTTTAAGAGAGTTTCAAAAAAATTCCTTTAGTAAAATCTATCCTTTAGAACTATAAAAAAAATTCCATAGTTTGCTGGGACGACCCCCTAAGTCTCTTTAATAATGTGAAAACCATTTACAGAACCAAAAACTCGAAAAGATAATTACAAGAATAATATAGGAAAAATAAAATAAATAGTATTTATAAATAAAATTATGTCCATAATTGAATGTCATATTAGGTTGTGTAAAATACAAGAGAATAGTATGATGGCTTTATAAACAACCCCATCAGTGATAATTTATCATTAAATAAAAGATACTCTTTATAAGACTATAAGGATACAACTTAAATATTACATATTCAAGTGTTTTTAAATTATAATTAAAACTATTGGATATTTTTACTTTATAATTATACAAAATTATGAAAAATAGATACATAGAAAACCCATACAATAAAACTAGACATATATACTAAATATCGTATTCTTTCCAAAAATAGAAAATCATTTTATATAAAGCATGTTTTCTTTTTTCTGAAATGTATCCACAATTTTCTTAATGACCTTATACTTCTCCTTAATCTACCTTAAATGTTTTTAAAAACATTTCTAAATATTTTGTTGATTAAAAAATATCAATAAGGGACATAACGTAAGAAAATATTTATCCCATTGAAAACATGAAAACCCATTATAAAACTTTTCTTAAAAATATATTCGTAAGAATAGAAAAATCTCATATTTTCATTATGGTATAACTACCTTATCACTATTACATTCACCCTTAAAATAGAATAACCTTATGGTTAACTTCCATCTCTGGAGTACCTAATGAATATGCTATCTATAATGGGGCTCACCCATCATATATTCTTTATTTCGCTTATATAATTTTCCTGAGAAATAATGGGGATCAACCCAACATATAATATATATTAGGCTCACCCATGATCTATAAAGGGGCCAAATACTTTTTATATATTTTTTCAGTACAAAATTATGAATAAAAACCATAAAACACTTTTAAATAAACCTATAAAACACTTTCATATATCAAATATCTATTTTCATGTAAAAATAAAATTTAAAATATAAAAAACACGCATAAAATAAAAAATGACATTATTTGTAAATGAAAATGATAATTTTATAAAGAAAAAATTAACAAAATAATTTCTAATGTAAGATGGAAATTACGTTCATGAAAAAAATGTAAAAAATCTCTTCTATCTTTTTTTAAATATATGTAAGATAATATTTACAAGTGGATTTTTAAAAGAAATTCCTTTATACTAAACCCTGGAATATTTATTTTTGAAAAAATTAGAGATAAATTACAAAACCATTTTCAAATATTTATTTACCTTTTAATACAATCATACAAATTATTTTAACACCATGGACATGAAAGAGAAATATTTATAATGAAAATATATAAAACATTTATAATATCGTTTATTTAATTAAAAACTCAATTACCATGACTCCAAATCATCATGTATGTTCTTTATATTCCTAAATAATAAAAATAGGTTAATTATATACTTTATTTAGATCCTTTTCCATGTTCATTATTTATTTTATATCACTTAATGACTTGTTATATCAATTACTTAATTATTCATATTCACATCAGTTGATCTAAAGAAATTTGATAAATGATACAAAAATAAATTTTCAATGATCTCAATAGCCATAGTGTCTATTAGTAAGTCATATCTGAAATTATATTCATGAAATAATTATATTTTTTAAAAATAATTTATACATTTAAATTAATTCATTAAATATAGATATGAAAAATGAACTATGTCACAATCATAGAGATAGTAATTCGTACGTATACATGAATTTCATTTTCATTTTTCAATGATCATTATGTAAAGAGGGTAAATATTAATTTATCCTTACATAGGGATTATATTATCATTAATATCATATTTATAACTTACATATACTTATATAAATATCATTAATGAGATGTGGTAATGAGAAAATATTCACATAAAACATATAAGTCATGTAAGTGTATCTGAACTAGATATATATGAAGTGATGCTTTGAAAGATGCTAATATTCAAGAACCACATATATGAGGATAAATATACAAGTTTTATTCAAGAATTATGTTCATTTAAAAATTTAATTCCCACTGATAAATAATGTTCATGTTCTATTTGTAGGATGATGAATGATGAGGAGGTATAACGGAGTGGTGGGAATGTGATGATGAGTAGGTATTCGTTAACAAAATTTGAGGAACATTGATTTATGTGGTGATAAAACTATGGGTTAATGGGAAATTGTAGTAAAGAATGTTTGAGTTCATTTATTAAATTTCACTGATCATGAATGATGGGGCTTATTAAGATCTTTTTTTCTATGTTTTACTGTCTATATTCAAGGATAATAGGTCCAAATGTTAGAAGGGGTTATCAGTAGGATACTTAGGAAGCATAGTAATTGATTATTCAGGTGAGTCATGCATCATTTATTAAAGGTCATTATCTATTGAGAGACATGATTTATATGATTAATTAGGTCAGGGAAACCAATAGATAGTGACTATACTGTTAGAGTTATGATCATGATTACTTCTACCCTTTATACTTTATTTTACCATCCAGAAGCCTATCATTATTTAAAATCAACATAGTTAATCATTTTCTTATATCCACATGTTAAGATGTCTTCTGGGATGATATTTGTTGACACGAAATCGGGAAAGAGAGTATTCCATATCCAATGTTGGGGTAAATGTCCTATATTAGTTTCTTGGCAGAGTTTCCATTTGGACTTCATAATCATAGATATGACTAGTTTTAATATAAAATTTGGAATGGAATAAGTGACACTTTACCAAGAATATTTAATCTACTCTAGGATAAATGTATTATTTACCAATGAACTGAAGAGAAATTTTCAAATTAGTCATCTAAAAATATCATTTTATGGGAATGATATGAGTAGACAAGATCCAAGAAAGATAAATCATAAAAAGGTAATAGTATTGGTTATCATAGAAGAATCAATTTTAACTCCCTCTAGGATTCCTCCGGTGAATGATTTTTAAGATAATTTCTTCACAAAGAACATCAATTCTATTACTTATAAATGGGGAAATAAGTCTGAGGTTGAACATGTGGTTAGGGTATAAAATATTTAAATTTCACCACAGCATATTGAACTAAGTGAATAGAGAGAGATAAATTTTATGTTAGTATAATTGGAGATTAATGGATTTATTAGACTAATAAAGCCATATTGGGGTTCATTATTGTTGATTTCCATGATGCTATATAAGAAAATATGACTCTATATAGAAAACCTAAAGCTAAATTATGTAATGATAAATAAAATATACCCTTTAACCTTGATTGATTACCCATTTGATATGTTAAAAGGAGCATTGGGGTTTTGAGATATTGATATTCATTTATAATACCATAATATATGGGTTATATAAAATGATATTCCTATGAAATCATTTTAGAGTACATATGAAAGATACATGTATCCACTAATTCCTTTTGGTTTAATGAATGTTCTATTGGCGATCATAGGCCAATTAAATATTATTTTCCATCTATATACCAAAAATTTCATCATTGTGTTCATGAAAAATATCCAAAAATATTCTAATAAATAAATAATTTATTCTAGGAATATTCAGATTGAATTAGGAACTCATTGAGGGAATAATATTAATTCCAAAATATAGATATTCAAATTACTAATTCATGAAGTTCATATACACATGAATTTGATTTATGAAGTATGGATTTCGGAGGAACTGAGGATGTTAGAGGCTATGATTTCATGATAACAAACTGTGAATGTGTTTGAGAATACAATTCTCCTTGGACACATGGGATACTATCAATGAAACATCTATGAATTATAACATTTGGAATCATCAATGCTAGAGATTTCCAAAAAGAGGTAATGTTTGTGTGGTCAAATTAATATTTAGATTCCTATCTATAGATGATGTATAGATTAAATAAATTAAAATTTTCAATTCATCTATAACCTATGATTTTATATTAGGTGTACAATGATGCCTCAAGTTTTATTTGGGACCTGTGTTGATGTAATGTGATCCGGTTGTTTCTTATCAGTCATATTAGCTAAAAAACCATGATAAAAATTAAAAGAAACATGTATTATATTTGGAAGTTGTTTTCCACAATCAAAATTGGTGGTTACATTATCTATTTGGTGAGATATATATTGAATACAATGACATTAAAAGATTTTATCATATATTTTCTTTGTCGTATAACAATATGAGGTAGATGAACTGGATAATATATGTTTCTATTTTTTAATTAAACACAATTAAATAAATGAAATTCCATTTTTAGTTGAGTAAATGAATTAGTATAAAATTTAATTATAGAAAACACATTAAATACATTGGTTATTTTAGACAAATATAATGTATTTATAATTTAAAATACAATTAAAAATATTAACCATTGATACTATAATAGTTGTATAAATATCATTAGGATTTGTTTATTAAGTGTTTTGATAAATTCCTATCAACACATAAAATAGAAGTGGTGGCCTCAACAAGTAGGAATTTACCATATATAGAAAATTTATCAGAGCTTCAATAGGAGATAGTATTCCTGTGATTTTCTCTTTTCTAATCCCATTCCAAGATTCAATAACTAAATCATGAGAAAACCCATTTATGAGAAAAACTAAATATCGTTCAGATCATGAAACAAACAATGTTTTTCAATCCACTACATGAAAATCTCACCACCCCACACCGTAACCTTAGTGAAATCACTAGTTTAAATAAATGGATAGGTATCTAATCATTTATAGTACAAATTTTTTATATATTTTCAATTTAACCATGATTATATTTATAATTTTTAAATATTTTAATGAAAAATAATTGATACTGATCTTGATAATATATAGATTTTAATACTAAAAAACATGAATTATATTTCAATGAAACATAGAGTTTCACATTATACAATTTGTCTGTTAAATTAATAATTTTTTTTAGAAATTAAATTTAAATAAAATTCTATTTTAGATAATATTTATTTAATATAATTGATAATATAGTTTTAAGAAGTTAAAAATAATTTTTATAAGGGTTAGAAGACTATTATTAAAAACACAAAATATTTCACTACAAATGATGTTTTATGATTTTAAATGGTAAATTATCAAATTCATAGATTTATTTTTTTAATTTTTTTAATTTTAACTTGTCAAAATTATCCAATGGTGAATTGTACATAATTTTATGGGATAATAAAACATTCGGTCAAAATTAAATACGGTATTGATACCTGATATGTATTATTACCTCATAAAGTCCCAAAAGATACATATTATTTGGAATAAATGGTATCCATGACAAAATACTAATTTACAATTAAAAATATTGCACTGTTATGTTATTTTATTTATTTTATAAACATTTTATTAATCTCGTAAAAATATATATTAAAATATAATATTTTAAAATAAATTTATTATGAATATAACTCATATCCAATTTCATAAAATAATTATTTAAATTTTTATAGTTGTTAGACTTAATAAATAATAAAACCCAGTACGCATTAGGAGTATCCATGGGAAAAACCATAGGAATTTTTGGGTTTTGATTAATTTTTCATATAGTGTGAAAATCAATGACTGGAAATTAATAAATAAACATCCTCAATTTATAAATATCGACACCAATACACCCATTCATTATCCATAAAAATCCAAATATAATGAAACAAAATATTCCATATCCTTTCTCTATCACTCCCATGGTCCCCCCACACATTAAAGAAGCTCCACCCAATATTACAAAGAATCCTATATTGGTTATGGATACTGTCCTTGTATTTATACCAGACCATACTTTATATTATCAATTTTTAACTTTGTAATATTGTGATATGTTTTAAGGTATCCCTCATAATTCTCTTATGACGTCAATTAAATGATATACCCATTTAACTCTAATTAGGACCTCTAATTATTCATTATGTATCTCTATTATTTTGATAAAATTAAGCAGTGTATTTCCATGAGAAACATTTATGTTGTGAATATTAACCACCATTTCCACTCATGTGTATTAACCTAGTAATACCTATATTTTATCCATTCTTGATTTACATATATAAAACCAACAAAATTTAATTATTGGGTTGATATTGAAGAAATATTTTCTTATGGTATATGATAAATGAGGTAGTCAAATGCATGTACATGAGATGAATGTGATTGGTGATGCAAGAATTATATAGCCCTCTAAAGCTTTGTGTATTCTTTTAATCTATTTTAATTCCATATAAGTTGTGAAGGTGGATATCAAATAAACATTATGCAATATTTGATTGACTTTTATCCCTTAATCATGGAAATTACTAAATTTGTTATGTTTTTTTCCACAATCTTAAATCACCTTTATTCAATCATGTTATATTATAGCTCATATTCCATGATTTTGATTCTCAACATAACCATGTAAATTGTATACACATATTATAGGACACATAATTATTTAATATAAGATGTTGTTTTTTTTGTTCCCTTACTAGGATTTATTCCTCACCACTTTATTTTTTACATCCCAATGTTATCCAATGGAATTTTAAAAAAATGATGGAATTTTAAGAGTATATTAAGGAAGTTTTCAATAGATTTATTATATTAATTTTCATTGTTCTTATGTTATATTCCATATTTCCTTACATATACAAGGCTAAATAATAATCTGGGATTTTATTAAGTTTATATTTATGCAATAAATAAATAATTAAAGTGTATTATAGATATGGGTTTTCATAGTCAGTATTAGAGAAGTGTCTTGTTATTTTTTGGAATAGAATTGGAAAGTTATTCCATAAGTCATAGGTGTAATGACCCAAAATTTTAAGAATATAGTTTACCTTATTATAAATTATATGGTATAAAAACATATATAGCATATAAATACCAATAAAAACATTATCCTAATAAATAAATAATTAAATAAGTGATATTTATCTAAATTAAGGAACATATACCAATAGAATAGTAACATGACCTTTAGAATAGTAACATGACCAATAGTGGTAGTAAAACAGACAATAGAATAGTAACCTCATCTATGAAATTATAAAAAAATTATGCATCTTGTAAATGAAAATATGATAAAATTATATTATTGGATAAGTAAATAAATTTTTTAAAAATGATAAATATGTTTTGGTACTTTTTTATAAAACATAAATGTTTATTAACAATATTATAAATAATATAAGTATTAAAAATAATATTCATTTTAATTAAATATGTTCTTAAATTAATATTTTGTTGTATTATGATTATAAGATAATTTTATGAGATATAAAATAATTTTTAAAATTGTCAAAAATCAGTCATAATTTTTAAATCGGCAATTTTAAAATAAATGATGATTTTAATTAATAATTAAATTTCTCATATTTAGAAAATAATTTTTATAAAAATACATCCATTTAACTATTTTACACGTCATGAAATGTTTAGGATTGATTTTTTATATTTTTCTAAAATAGTTGATTTTTTTGTGAAAAGTAAAATACAATTATTTATATTATATATACATTATATGTTAAATAAACTATTTCATGATTATTTTAGGATATAGTCACCATAATCTCTAATAAACCATGATTTTTTTAATATAGTTAGTGATAATTATAAAACTTTTCATTTCATTAATCCATAATAATGAACTAGAGAATGAAATAATGGGAAAACAACGCTCTCCTCCCATATAAAAAACATATCTCACCACCTATTCTCATCACACCTTCCAAGATTTTATCTCAATAAAAATTCTTAAAAAACCTTTTTCCACGCCCCTTCCCCGTTTCCATGATGTTCTGGTCACAACAATATACAAATACTAAGTGCCTTAAAGATTTTCTCAATGTGCAGAATTCAATTGGTAAAATCATCTTTCATTTCACATAGTTTTTTAAATTTCTTTTTATTTTCAAATTTTATCATCACATACTATATAAAGATATTCATTATTAGCAAAATATCATCTACATACTAGATTTATATAATTTTAATGGACTATTTATCCTATTTTTTTTTCTATTTATATTTCATTCAAATAATGAAATCATCCCGCTTGGATATGTCAATTTACTGACAACATTGATGATGCATTTATATTTTCCATTAATACCTTTAGGTGTGTTAAAAAAACACTATAACAATTTATACATAAATTAAAATTTATTAAATAAAACTTTTTATCTTCTGAAACATACATATATATAAAATAATAAATAATGGAATAAAACTAGTTTGTAATGTTCCAAAAACTGCTAAAATATGAAAATTATTATAACTAACTTTTAATATAATTATTAATCCACATAACTTTTAAAAAAGGATTTATATATATATCCATTTCAAAATATTAATTTTCACTAATAAAATATACTTTTAATTCTATATAATTATAACCATTTTATATAAACATCCATACTCATATTCAAGTGAACTAATCTTGAAAACCAAGAAAATAAACACTCATGAATGATTAAATTTAACTCTATAACTCATGTAAAAATGAAATAAATAAATTTAATTTAATTATAAAAACCCAAATAAAGGAATAAAATTTTCTTTAAATATAAATTAATTTATATAATTCAATTATATTGGATATTAATCTGAAGAGAGAATTCAATCATAAGGTAAGGGGATTCTCAAACAAAACTCCATTTCCATGGGTTTTCACACCTTCAAAACAATTTTAGTATGTATATTAATTAAATGTTAACTATATATATTCTATCTAATCTATATTTTTTTACAACATATAAATGTATTCTACTTGATTTCATGTCTATCCAAATGTTTTCCATAATAAATCTTCTTTTTAAAAACACACCTTTTAGTAATTTTGAGATTATTTCTTATTCACACATGAATGATGATTTATATTCAATTTATGTTATTTTCACTTTATTTTTGGAACCAAAAAGTTCATTAATGAACTAATTATTTATAAAATGGAACCAATTACTTTCCATGCTATATTATATGTCCAAAATTGATATTTTTTCTATTTTGCATGATTTATTATGAAAATGTTACGATGATACTGGTGCACCCAAATTTATAAAGCACAAGAATAAGTTATAATGTAGTAGGTTCACCCAAAATTACATATCTCTCTAATTAATTGTGTAATTTGTTGAATATCATGAGACAATATGAAATATTCCTGAATATTATTTTATCTTTGTTCACAAATATGTGTGGTGTTGAAAAATATGACATGTTGTTTCTTTTTTATGAATTTCCACATTCAATACCTTTATATAATGCTTCCTGTAATTATTGTGAGGAAGATACTTTGATCATGTTATTATGTTGATGGTTATGTTAACCCATTTTTATTCATCTTATTAATCTTCTTATTGGGCTTTAATCTTGGGTCTTATTTTTATATATATCCTCAGGTGAATACTTTTAAAACGGAGAACATGGGGGAAACTAAAAATATAGATAACATAGAAATATGTATATTTTAACATTTTATTACATAGATGTTATGAATGGTCCCAATTTCCACCAAAAACCAAATCATTGTATTCTAGTTGTTTAACTCATTTATGTGTTTTTTAAATGAGGTAATTATCATATCGGAAAAGTAGGTTCACTATTGTTCATATTATAAAATGATTTAGATTATTTTTGGAATTAGGATTATTGAAATTTATTGAAATACATTATTATGAGACTATGTACTGGTAATAACCCAAGAATATTTTATTTTAAAGGATCTTCTCCACAATGAGATCATACAAGATATGATTTTAGAGGTAATTTCACAGTGGAATGAATTATTTAAGAATTATTGACTAATATTTTTTTCAAACATTTCTACTTAATAAAATTGTTGTAATTAGGAGAAACTAGATCCATAACCTATGTTTTGGATAATATAAGAATATCCTAAATGACATCACCAATTACTTGTGATGTGGAGTTGAAAATTTAATAGTGATACACACCCAACAACCCTAGGATATGAACAATAACCTGAATAATGTGAAACGTCAACCATTCCCTGGCAGTGATTAAATAGATATCAATTATTTTATGTGGCAACGGCCACTTAAACATAGTGTATCTTATGATCCTCTACTTATAGAAGAGTGTTTCATTTAAATGGATACAATCATTTATGTTATTTTCTGTTTTGAGAGAGAGAAGGTTACTCGAGTTGTTTATCGTCTAAATATAGTGGATATCCGCTAGTGGGTATTGATTAAGAACACCAAGACGAATGATAAAAGTAATGATATTGAGTGGGAATAATTTATGATAATTTTTCGTAACAAGTATTTCCCTAGAATTATTCATTCAATTATTTAGGTGGAGAATTCATTGACGTCAAGAATAATGAAAGTGAATCTATCAATGATTCTGAAGAAAATTTCACAAGGATTTTGGGCTACTCATCGGGCTTTGTTATAGAAGTGATAGAAAAATTGAATGATTATTTAGTTTTTTAAAACAACACATTTAAAAGGCTATACAAATTTAATACATTGAGTGTTTTGAAGAGGTTGATCGATGTGATCTCAAAGTGAAGATACAGTTTGGATAATGGCTCTATATGAAATGAAAGATGGAGTTTCATGTTGGGGAATCAGAAGGGAAATGTGGAATGAAATATCGACCAATCACATGTAAAAATCATGCGAATAAGAGTCATGGGTACTACCTCAAATAGAATTGGAAATTTTATAAGAGTGGGATAGGAGGCCACCAAGCTCATTAATGTCATAGAGACATAAAGACACTGAGAAATGTGATAGAGAAATGAAGTCTACCACCCATAGTCCAATGATTAAACTATAAATATCATGGGAAATATGTAAGAAAGTGCACTAAATATCAAGTCTTAAAGAGTTATTATTGTCATCAGACATCAAATCCAATTGAGAAATGGCAGGATTATGCCTTCACTATGAGAAAAGTTGGGAAATAATATGTATTCATAAATGGTACACTTAATATTCACTAATGAAAGGAAAAATTTTCATTTTATTTGGGTTCTTCATATTCCTTTATAACATGTTACTTTGGTAAAACTTTTTTATCGAAAACCCGAAGCATTGAATTAGAGATATCTAAATAAACATATAGTGGTGTAATAATTGAAACCCAAGTATTGGAATCTTCTCCTATTAGCATATATGGAGAGATTATTTCATAAAATATCAGGATACTTTCCATGGTATAATTTTTTGATATAATGGGAATGGATTTGATCTCATTATATAAAGAACACATCAACTATTGTGAAAATAAAATATCATTTCATTTTCGAAAAAAACAAATGATCCTCTAGAAATTAAAATAACACCATTAATATCTTTTGGGGGATATCTCAATGGTATAATTTTTGATTCTCTGTGAAGAGTCATACCTCGCACAAATGGTTGAGTAAAATGTAGGTATCAACCTAAGAGAAATAACCATCATAAGGGAATACCATTATGTATTTCCTGAAGGGTTACCTAAAAATTCACTAGATCTTGTGGTATAGTTATCAATAAAAATCATACCAAGAGAAACTCCAATATCAAATTGTAACTATAGGATCGCCTGTATCGAACTAGAGGAGTTAAAGAGGAAGATGCAAGAGAACTAGAAAAAATTTGTTCCCACACCCTAGTGAATGAACTTTGGGTGTTCTAGTTCTCTTTTTCAAGAATAAGGATGGACTATTGTGGATCTGTATCAATTTTTAAGAACTCAACAAGATCACCACAATGAAAAAGTGTCCTCTTACAATATTTACAACTTGTTTGACTAGTTATGAGGAGGTTAGTACATCTCAAAAATAGGTCTTTGTTCTGTATATCATCAGAAAAAAGTGAAGAAGGATTATGTTTGTATGTCTTCCTTTTTTAAATGGTATGTCCACTTTTAGTATCTACCAATTCCTTCAAGACATATAAATTTCCTTATAATCCTCATGGATTTGACAATTCAAATGATTATACCATATCTTGTCAAATTTATGGTAGTGTTTATCAATTATATTCTCATCCACTACAAGATAATTGAATACCATGATGAACATATAAGTATTGTGCTAGAAACATTGAGGAAGGGGAAATTGTACACCAAGTTTATCAAATCTTATTTGTTGAAGCATCAAGTGACATATTTTGTAGCATGATCACATGTGAGGGAATTAATATGTACCCCTAAAAAACAATGGTAATTTAGGAATGAACAAGACCCCTGAGTGTCACATATATCCATAGTTCTCATTATTTATAAGAGTAATAAAAATGTTTTTTTGAGAAATTTCTCACAATTTTCTATCATGATAAATATGTTAATAAAAAAAGGGGTGAAGTGTGTTTGGAAGGAAGAATGTGAGAAAGAATCAAGGAGCTAAAGAAGAGGTTGATCACTTTACATTCACCCAAATTAAAAAATAGTTGATATAGTTTTTTCATATATTACAATTCTTCAAAGATAGACTTGGGTTGTGTACTCATAAGAAATGATAATGTAATAGCCGATGCCTCTCGACAGTTGATGATCCATGAGCAGAACATAGGGGTTATCAACTATTATTTTTCTTATGAATGTTTCGCTAAACTAACTCTACCCTGAGAAGTGTGGCTTTTGTACCGACCACATAACCTAAATTATATATTCTAAAATAAGGACCACAACATGAGACAAAGGATAAGGATAGAACTAATCAATGAGTATTATTGTTCTATTCACTATCATACTGTGAAGTCACACAATGTAGATAATTCTCTTAGTAGAAAAGAATCTTCTACTCTCACCATGATGCATATTGAGAATGAACCTCTCTTTCTGGATATACAAAGAATATGTTTGTAAATAATAATTGTGGGGAATATATCCTAACATGAGGAAATGATTGGAAAACCATATATCCAAGAGAATATTAATGAGGTGCAATGGTATGATATCGAGATTCCAAAAAAGTAAAAGGAAGTAAAGTAAGGGAATCTACAAGATTTTTATATCTATTCTAATGGTGAGTTTTAGTTTGGAATGAGTATTTTTTGTTCTATAAATACCATAGATAAAGAAGGATGAATTAGATAATTAAAATACCTCAAATATCAATATCCATCATGGAAGTACCAAGATGAAATGTTATCTTAGAGATCACATATATTGGGACTACATGAAGAATATGGTTGTTGAATATATCCAAATTTTCTTGATATTCCAGAAAGCTAAATAAGAGTGATGGATTCTAATAGGATGATGCAACCTTTTAAAATACCCATGATAAAATGGGATAAAGTCACCTTGTACTTCTTCATTGGTATCAATGATACATCCGAAGGAATAATGCGATATGGGTTGTGGTGGATTAAATCACAAAACATCCCACATGATCACTATTTTTAAGTGATATTTCTCGAATAGAATGATAAGATATACATGAAGGTAGTGGTAAGGTTTCAAAGGGATCCACTGTAGATTGTATGTGATCTAGATCCAAGGTTCACATCCAAATTTTGGAGAAGTCTACAACCTGATTTGAGTACTAAATTTAATTTAATAACAACCTATCACCGCCAAACATGAGACTAATTTGAAAGTAAAATTATGATGCTCGAAGAATTAGTAGAACCATTATCTATGGAATTTACTAGTGAATGGGATCCACATCTCCCATTGGTTGTGTTCTCAAAAAAAAATTTCTACTCATGTATCTCGATGAATCAATATGAATCCTTGAATGGAAAGTGATTTAGAACTCCAACTAGTTTGGACAAATTTGGTGAATGGAACCTACTTGGAATATATCTTGTGAAATAGATAACATATAAGGATTAATCCATAAAAAAAATTCAAATATTATTGAGAGTAAGTAAAATATATATTTTTAAATCCATCGAAGGGAATTGGAGTTTGATGATGGAGATAAAGTCTTCCATAGAATATTACCACAGAATAGAGTCATGCAGATTGGAAGGAAGGGGAAGCTAAGACTAATATAAATTAGCCCATTTGAGATACATGATCTCATAGTATACATGGATTATCATTTTTAATTTCCAATGAATATGGATCAATATCATGATGTGTTCCGCATATAATTCCAGAGGAAGTACATACCAGATCCCTAACATGTACAAAACTCAAAGGTGGTATAACTGGAAGATGAAATCTTTTCTGAGGATAATTGAACAAAGATTTTGTACCATAGAGATAAGCTTTTATGAAACAAGATATCCAAACTTGTATAAATATCTTTTAGGAACCATATGTTTGATGAAGAAACAATAGAACCAGAGGAGTTGATGATGGAGAAGTACCACCACTAATTTTTGTGAAACAAAATTTTGTGGGTGAAATTTCAAAAGGGGGTGAAGAATGTCATGGTCCAAATATCTATCAATGGAATTTCACTTTTTATAATTTAGTGGCATAAAAGACATAAACAGAACATAAATCCCAATATATTCATTAAACTCATCCATAATGAATAAAATAATTGATATTTATAGAAATTAAGGAACCCATATTGATGCAATAATCACTTGAACATTAGAATAGTAACATTAACATTTGGAATTGTACACTATTTAATAGAATAGTAATATTTCCTAGGAAATTATAAATAAAATTCATGTGTCTTATAATTGAATATATTATATAATTATATAATTGATTAAGTAAATAAATGTTTTAGAAATGATAAAATGTGTTTTGGTATTATTATAAAAAATAAATGTTTATTTAGAATTTTTTAAATAATATAATAAAATAAATGAACATTTATTTTCATCAAATAAATTAATAAATTAATATTTCATTTTATTATTATTATATTATTATTTTATACGGCCTTAATTAATTTTTCAGAGCCTCATCAAATAAGTTAGAATTTTAAAATTTTTATTTTATGAATAAATTAATATTTGAAATAAAAATTAAATTTCTCATTTTTATACAGTTATATTTCTAATATGGAGTTCATTTTTGAGTTTTATATCTCAAAAAATATTTCGGGAGTATTTTTTTCTGTTTTCCTAACAAATAAAAATTTTGGTGAATAGAAAAATACAAATATTTATTATATATATATAACACTTGTTAAGTACACTATTATATTAGTAATGTTTTACATAATCTACATAATATCAAACTATAAATTATTATTTTATTATATTTTGTGATAATTCTCAATCTATTCATTATATTGAGCTAAAATAATAAACTAATGAATAAAATAATGGGAAAACACCCCTCTCATCTAATTAAAATAAATCCCCTCACATCCTATTCTCCTTACACCTTACATGATATGATCATTATCCAAATTCTATCCAAACCACGTATAAAGACCCTTTCACATGTGTGAGAGGTTCGGGTCTCAAAAAAATTATAATCAAAGGTTCGATAATGAGGTTCTCAAAGATGATAATTTAAGAGGCAAAACCATCATACTTTTTCTATAAATTTATTTTTAATTTCTGTTTCGTTTCTTATTCTCTCCTCACCTCATCAATTAAAATATTCACTATGACTCCATTATATTTTATATACATTAATTCTATCATGTTAATGGATTATCGGTCATCAAACTCTTTTCTTTCACTCTTTTATTTTAAAATCAAAATCATCGCTTGTGATGTGTTAATTTGCTGAGATCAAGGACGATGAATTTTCATTTTCTATTAATGCCTTAAAATATTTTCATAAAACCACTATAATGGTTGTTAAATATTGTAAACATTAATCTATAACCCTTATTTCTAGAACTTTCTAATATATAGAATATTAAATTTTAGAACACAATTAGTTTGTGATGTTCAGAAAACCACAAAAAATTATAAATAATTGTCGCTAGAAATTTTGTTAATGATTCAACCTAATTAAATTTTAAAAAATTATATATATTAACAATTAAACATAAGAATTTTCAAAAATAACATATTATTTAAATTCTGGATAATTATACCCATTCTTCATAAACTTCCAAACAAATATTGAAGTGAACCGATCATTAAATGAAAGAAAACGACCACTCCCAAATGATAAAATTGATCGATATAAGTCATCTAAATGGATATAAATTAATTAATAAAAGTTTTAAAAAATAAATATATGTTTTATACATTTTTTATATAGTAATTAAAGTATTTAATTTGATTTTATATGATATTAATGTGAATAGGTCTTTCAGACATAAGGTAAGGGGATTTACAAACCCAACTCAATTTCATTGGGTTTTCCATATTTCACAATAGTTTTAATAAGTATATTCATTTAATTATCCCTAAATATCATTTTTTATTCTCCATATTCCTTTTCTATGATATAAATATTTTACACCTGATCTTATGAAAGTCAAAATGTTTTCTAAAAGAACAGTTATTTTAAAAAAACACACCTTTTACTTATCATGAGATTGCGTCTTCTTCACTGATGATTTATGATTCATATACCAATAATTTTAATCCATAATTCATTTATGAACATATAATTTTAGTCATGAATGTATAATTAATGAAATAATACAATTATCTTTCATGGGTTATTATATATCCAAGACTGATACATATTCTATGTGGCATTTATGATTAGAAAAATGTTAAGATAAGACTAGAGAGACTAGAATTATATAGTAAATGAAATATATTGGATTTGATTAGTCCACAAAAAATATTATAGTGCTACAATTGATTGGGTAATGTGTTGAATTTCATGAGATAATGTGAAATATGTGTAAAAATGATGCTATCTTTGTTCAAAATTTTCTATGGTTTTGACCAATAATATATAATGTTTAATTTTAAGGCATTTCTACTTCCAATGCCTTTATCTAGTTCTTCATTTCATAATTATGATGATGATAATAGGATTATGTTATGGTGATGATTATTATGATCTCCCATGTTTCATTTCTTTATTCATCATCTTAATGGGTGTTTAGCACACCCATTCATTTCATGTATATCATTTGGTGAATACTTACAATAAAAAGAACACGAGGGAGACTAATAAGACTTATAAGAAAAAATAATATATATATTTTTTGTTTCATTATGTAGAGGTTACATATAGTCCTAATTTTACCAAGACACTAAACCTTTTGATCATAGTTTTGTAATGATTTTTTTGTTTTTATTTTTAAGATGATGTAATAGTCATGTAAGAAACATAGGGATGTTATGTTATGGGTAATATTAAACATATGAAAACACCCAGAAATTATGGTTATGTATTAATTATGTTGTTAACAGGATAATACATCCCTATCTAGATACTATAAGTGGATTCATCTATGGTAATGATGTACATATGTGTAATTACTATGAAAAGGGTGTTTTAAGAAGGAGATGATCATCATAGGGGGTAGAGAAATGGCCCTTTCTATACAACTAATTCGACACTCCAAAGAGATATGATCGAGTAAATTCCAAACCAACTTATAAATAGTTATTATTTTAATTAAATTCCCATGTTATTTTATGTTATGAAATATTTCATAAAAAATATGTTTAAACATATAAAAAACTATGTCAAAATATATTTTTATATTATGTGTTATACCTTTATTTTTTTGGATTCCTATTTATTACTTTAATAGTTTAAAAATTATCATCCATAAAATTTCCATATTTTAATTAAAAATCTGGAAATAGGAAATGCCAACACAAAAATGAATGTTAAAGGCAATGTGATGAATGCCCATATGAGATGGTAAAATAGATTAGAGTATTAGTTGAGATAATTGTGGAAATAATTTCATATTAAAACCATTGTCTAAAATGAATCCTCAATTTTGTGGAATGACTAAGTCCACCTAAGAATGATGAAGTTTCAACTGTGACCTTTCTTCAACAAATGCCTCTAAATTTATGTTATTATTATAATCCAGTAATCATGGTAAAATTGAAGCTATCCATTAAAAAATCATTTATATCCATTAATTAACATATTTAGATAATTTTCATCTAGGTTTTATCATATGTAAGGAGAAGATGACTAACGGTGTACATAGATCAAAAATTTGAATTCTATGGAGGAGATCAAAGTTCTGGGGTTTAGGTAATTATTGAAGTCGTTTTTTAGAAAATATTTTCCTCTCACTATAGGACATAAAATGGAGTGGGATTACCATAGAATCAATAGAAATGGAAAAAATCTATTGGGTTTTATGAATTTTACTTCACAATATATGATTTATATTACAAGGAAATTTCCCTCTAGTCCAAAATTAAATTGGACTACATATTTGGTCAGATAAAACATTGTCTATGAAAATAGTTATACATTTGGTAATTTAATAGTTACATGGAAATTGTTTAATGTTCCTTCCTTGTCAGTATGGAGACCAATGAATCTCAACTGTCTTATGGGACAGGATATAGGAAGTTGAGCTAGATATTTAATTCAGTGTGTATGATGGGGAATTAACTTTATGGTAAGAAATTAAGACACCACACATATCAGTTATCTGGGAGGAAACGTCCTAGAATTTTCCTAAATGAGATAATGAAATACATCTGGTGTGAGACATATGGACATATATCTAGAAATTTCCATTTGGAGAAAACCAAATTTTTTTGGGTGAATGGATTCCCCCAATAAACCCTAAACCTATTTTCAAGTGTTTCTAGTTCATGAAAATGGACCTGATGTGGATCAATTACCTAATGCAAGGGATATTGATGAAAATTGATGATAACACCCTCTAAGGCGTAAAATTCAAGTGTATTCCAATATAATAAAAACAAATGTGTTTGACCCAAAAAATGATATGGGGACAAGTAAGCCAATTTTTTATTCAAAAAAGAATTTAACATACATTTTAAATTTGATTTTATGAATTATTTCATAACATACATGATTAGTGGGACTATTCAATAATAAAATCAAAAAATTTAAGTCAAGATATCATTGATGACTAAAAATGGGGAAATTATTACCTGAAATGTATATGACTCCATCCATGTCTATATTTGTGTCCTAAAAATCCCATAAAACCTTATGATACTCCTTATTGGGTAATCTGATGCAATTAGGGGTATGGATTAGCAATCCATATATATAACTACCTTTATTTCTAATATAAGAAGATCGCCCTCTACATCAAAAATAATTATCTTATTCTGTTAATGTGCATGTTGGAGGATGATTTTTATTGGGAATAACTTCTTAAGAATGTCTACTACCTCATTGAGAGATATTATATCTAGCTCCGATGATTGAGTGTGAAAAAAAGATAATCCCTAATGACATGCCCATTTTAATGGAATTTACAGGTTTTTTCTATAGAATAGTTTTCTTATTATCCTCCAATATGTGAGTTTTAATTATCAATTGATGTAATACTTAAAAATTTTCCAATATACAAGACTCAATATATAATGGGAATTGTTTAATTAGAGGATTCGATGAAATTATTACCGGATAATCTGGGTAAATGAATTATACACCCAAGTGCTTCACCATGTTGTTAACTTTTCCTCCTCATAAAATTTAAGTATCAGTAAATACACCTCATAATTGATTACCACGAGCTCAAAAAAACATTGATAAATAACAACATACATCTGACACATAATGAGAATTTTTTTGATTAGCTACCGGAATCTGAGTAATAATATATAGAGTATATTTGATAGACATATTATCATATAGAGGTAAAAATGAGGTTATCCCAATGAAAAGTTTTCATGCAAGGTATATTTAATACATATTAATAATTATTCTATTTTGACTCACAAATGATCTAATTTTATTCATGGAATTGATGAATAGCGTATCAAGGGATTACCACAATAAATTTATTGTAATATTTACATATGAAATTCTAATAAACTAAAAATTATTAGAGGATAATTAATATAATTTAAATACTATACAAAATACTTTGTGTAATGAATGTTTTTATGAAGAGTAAATTAAATATGAATTGTGGTTTGAGAAAGTAAATTTATTTTGGCATGTTTTAAAAAAAAATGGGATATCCAGGGATTCATAGAAAACACAGTCAATTTATAATTCATAATGAACAACTTTAAAATAAATTAATACTTTCTTTAGATTATATTGGTACTATATTCTTGTTTTTGAGAAACAACGTATGATTTTAAATCCCACTAACCAGCTAATATAGAAAGGTTTTATGTATTTATGGACAGATGAATGTGAATAAATAAATAATGAACTAAATTAGTGGATAATAACTTCACCTAGGATCACATTAACCCCCAATAGGGATTGATTTGTGAATTATAGTGATGCATCCTAAAAGGTATATCAGTTTTTTCCCATGTAATATAAAAATGTGATAGACTATTCCTCCTTATAATTAATGGTCAACAAGTATAACTACCCAACTCATGATCTAGATTTTGTTATAGTGATATTTCATTGAACATTTTGTGAAATAATATCTATAGATAGATGTGTGAAATATAGAAAGTCCCCCAATGATGAATTATAAATTACTATAAAAAGATTACTATGAAAAAATAATGTTTTTAATGATGATAAATGATTATTATTTTTCAATCCATTTCCATCCTTGGAAGGAAAATAGTGTGGCAGATGCTCTATGTAAAAAGGATCCCAAAACCCTATCAATGATGGATATTTAAAAATATCCCAACTTATTATAAATTAATAGATTAATTTGGGAATAATAAATATATATTCATCGTTCATTTATCAAAAACCATCTTAACCATTTAATCTCTAGATGATCAAGAAGGCCTAGGAAGAAGATGTGTTTCTAAAAAGGATGTTGAAAATAATTTTAATTTATTATTTTATGAATATAGAGTTATGAAACATAGATTCCAAATATTTAACACATAATAACCATAACTAAATATGGAAATTTTGTTTGAGGAATATATTTCATCTATCTCAATTCATTCAATATGATCTAATATGAATAGACATTTGAATAAAATATTCTGGTGGGATAACATGAAGAGGGATATTGCAGAGTTTGTATCTCGATGCATGGTATTCAAAGAAGTCTAGTAAAATGATTAATGTTTAATGGAATGATGAAAAAATTTATTGTACCATCATGGAAATAGGAAATCATATCCATGGATTTCATAACAGGATTACCATGGACACAAAAAGTTAATAAATCCATTTGGGGTTGATTAATTCATTTTTAAGCGAGGATGATATTTCCCTTCAATAAATTTACATGATCTACATAACATAATTTTTAGGAATGCATGCTATTAATCTATGTATTTTATCTATTCGAGATACATGTTTTCCCATGCTATTTTGGAGAAGCCTCTAACAATCATTAGTTATGGAACTGAGCATCAATAGTGATTATAAAATTCAGGTGGATGGTTAGTTAGAATAAACCATTAAAACTTTGGAGGATATATTTATATCATTTTCAATGGATTTCAAGGGATATTGGGATCAACACCGCACACTAATGTATTTCTCATTCAATATTTTTTCTATTATAATGTTCAAATAAATCTCTATAACGAACTATTTCAAAAGGGGTGTTGGACTCTAGATTTATGCTATGATGTTGGATATTTGATTAATATGGGAAATTATAAAATCATTGAAATAACAGGGAATTTGCAAACCCTTATTCATTTTAAAAACTCATGTGAAGTTGAAGAAAGATATGTAGATAATCAATGATGAGACATGTATTTTAATGTTAAAGATAATGTGTTCATTTTTAGATCATTATATAATAATTTTATGACGTTTGGGATGATGTGAATAATTATTCCAAGATACCACATCAAATTTGTCATCATTGGTAGGATAAGATCAGTGGCATATCGACTGAAAATCCAACCTAACTTATCTCAGTTATATGATGTGTTCCATGATTCCCTCTTTATAATGGACATAAAAGACCCCGCTATATATATTAAATCCATAGGTAGTACCATTATATAATCATCTTTCAAAACAGGGATGCTAGTAAATTTCTTATATCATAGAGAAATTTTTTTATGAAAAAATATTACTTATCTAGTCTATGTATTTAAGAAAAACCCCATGATTAAGGATGGTAAATGGGAACCAGAAGAGGCAATGAAAAACAAGTTCATTAATTTTCTATAGTATATGAAATTAATATTTCTGGGGATAAATTATTGAAGGTGGAAACAATTTAATGACAATTTATTTTAATGAAATTTACTATCTAAATTCAAGAATGTCTTATAATGAAATGGAATTGTAAAAAATACTTGTGCTAAATTAGATAATTTGAACATTTTATGTCCTGTCAAATGTAGTAGACCATTAACCATCATAAATATTGATAATAAAATGATTTTGTACTATCCAATATAATTAATATATTTATGGTCATGATATACTCCTTTTCACAGTTACAATGGAAGTAATGAACTAACCAGTTGGATCATTCATTTTGAATCCAATTTATTATAAATTACAGGGGATATTTAATACCTTGTCATTATCTTCATCCAAGACCAAAAATAGATGGAATAAATAAATAATGATAATAACGATTTATGGGAGAAGGTGAAGCCAATTGGGATCAAGGCCCAAAAATGTTTTTCCAACCACCCCATGATAAAATCAGAATCCAACAACATAGCCTTATGGTATTTAATGGTAAAATAAATGGATATGTATGTATACCCAAAGTGCATGAATTTTTATATTTTCACTTTTTATAAAAATAAACATACTTATCCCTTTTATTAGTTTTTATTATTATTTGAAAATGAGTTTGATAAAAATTAGATTTTAATACGAAAATACTGAAATTTATTTTTTAGGGAAAATTATAGTTTCAATAAAGACCCTATTTTTGTTGAATTATTGTTATTTGAATAAATTATAGTTCACTGAAATGTTATTGATATGTAATATTTTTTATCATATTTCATAGTATTATTTTATAGTGTAAATACTAATATTTATATGCGTCAAGAAATATTAATAAAAAAAATGTTTCTAAAAAATGATTATTTTTTTTGAAAAACCAAATTATCATATTTAAATATTTAATTTGATAAAATAAATTTCGTTATATAATCAAATCAAAAAATTTAAACTGTGATTATTTCATAATTTTTATAGAAAGAATAATTTTTTTTCTAAATTAAATATTGTATAAGTATACCTTTTTTATTATTACATCACAATGTCCCAGAAGTGATGTAATATATTATAAAAATGGTTTTCATGACCAAATACATATTTCCAATTTAATATATTATTTATTTTATATCATTTTTTAATTTTATAGATCATTAATTTTTCCTCAAAAATATATATTTTGTTTTACCTCTTTAAAATCAGTTATTTATAATGATGATGTACATTCGCATAATTAAGTTATTTTATTAACGTGTTTGGTAAAAAACATGTATTTTGAATAAATTTCGGTAAAAAAATATTATATGGTTGTTTTTGTTCTGATTATTTTTTCATATATATTCTAAAAATAATGTTTTGAAATTAATAAAGAACACTCATATATTTTTTCTATATAAAACCCTGAATCCTCCATTTCTTCGTCACTCAAAAACCAGGGAATACGAAATATATTCTCATTTTATACTTATATACACACCACGATTCCATAATAAGATATGAATCGATCCCAATATTTTATTATTTTCCTCTAAATGAAATTTAGCCACTCCTACTATTTATTCACATAGTTACTCTATATAATTCAATTTTATTTCATTTTTTTGACGGTATGTTTTCTAAAATATCTCACAATTCCCTTAGGAATTTAATAAGATTAGAGACCTTGTTCATGCTCATTATTTCCTCCCATGAATCATGAAGTACACCCATTATGATTCTATAATTATCCGATGATTTTCCATGACAATACTTAGTGTGGTGAAAACTCGTCCTCATTTTCAGTCAAGGTTAATCACGTGGTTGTATTAATCTTTCATTTAATAGGGATTTACAATAATATTACCCCCACTACTTAATAATGTTATGAAAAATGATGAAGGGTATTTTTATGTTGTATAATCTATGTGGAACACTTATGCATGTAAATGATATAATAGTGATGGGTAGACCCAAAAATATATAGCTCTCCAATAGATTTTGAAAGTTTTAATCTCATTATATTCTAATTATGTTTATGGGAGGATGTCCTAAGAATAATATATAATTTTTTTCATTATGGTTAGACATGAGATACATTTATGATGTAATTTTTTTTGTTACTAAAAAATTCTCATGTTTCCCTTACAATATCATGTTGTAACATTCCACATTGTTCATGATTATGATTCTCATCCCTCATATGTTACCCTGATATTCCTCTTAGATCATGTGTACTACATTATCCTATTCAATGATTTGTTTATTTTATTTCTGGACTTTATACCTCACCATATTTTTATGTATGTCCCAGAATATCAATGTTATTTTTCTAATAATGATGGAATTTAGGAACATTCTAGGGATGTTTTCATTAATTTTTATGTATTAATATTGAAATTTATTATTCGATGTTCCAAATGTCCCAAAATAAACTAGGTTACATGATGTAATGTGGTATTGTTATGTTTTTATTGTTATAATAAATCATGGACATTGTTTTATTAATGTTATGGGATATCATGGATTTTTATTTGAGAAGCACTATGCACTATGAAAGGGTAAAATAAGTGTAGATGAACATAGTAGGAAAATACATTTTACCATAGAACTCATTAAAAATGTTACATAAGAAATGTCATATGATGACATTCATGGGTCTGTGTTTTGGGAATAAGTTTTAGGATCTTGGATTAATGATATTTGTACCTTTGGTTATCATGAATTCAATAGTGGACCAGGAAAAGTATATCTTGGGATCAAATATAAAGTGTGCATTGATGTAATAGTTCCTGAATAGGGATGATCCTACTCTAATATGGTCCTTAGATGTAACACCTAAGACTTTTATTCTATATAAATCATCAAAGGAATCTTTTTCTACACAACACTTTCTTGGCTTGCTTTAGACGAAATCGCGACCTTCCTCGATAGCTTGCGTCGTACACAATACCGAGTTTCACTAAACAACAATATGCTATTAAAATATTAATAAAACTAGCTGTTATGAATAGTAATAACCACTTTTTGAAATTTTATAAATTTTATTTTTCAAAATGGACTTCATTTTTGGATTCGGAATATCGAAATTATCCTAGGGTGAAATTTTGGTATTTTTCTGAAAACTTTCAATTTTTGATGAATAGTGAAACCACTAAGTGGTAGTTAAAAAAACTGAATTTTTCATAAAACTTAATTCTACCACTTCTGTGAGTAGAATTTCGAAAATCTGAGAGACACGGCTAATATCAAGGACTAAAATGTGGTTCAATGAGATGAAAATAATTTTTGGTGAATAGTAACTTTTTACTTTTATTTACCACGGTAAAAGTAAGTAGGGAAATTAAGGGTAAAAATGATATTATTATTACACTAACACATGTCCTAATTCTATTGGACAAGTTTAATTCGACCAAAAACAACCTTATGAATAAAATATGACCATTTAGGCCCACATGGATTAGATTAGGACATTTATTATTAATTTATTTAAAGAAGGGTCAAAATAGTTAAAATCAATGTTTAATAAGTAAATAATTTTTAATATAGGGTAATACATAAGATAAATTAGACTATAAATATTCATTAGAATGATAAAAAGGATTCCTACATAATTGTATTTTATTTGTAAATTTTAGACATTATATAATGTAATTTATTTATGACACAAAGATGATGCAGTAATTATCTTATTAATGAAATATTGAAATAATAGATGTTATAAACACCATCATAAATGTAATTTGAGACTTTTTATGAATTAAACTAATTTTATAGGTTAATATGAAATCTTAGTATTTATTTAATTAACTTGGTTCGAATTAATAATTCTGTTATGAGTTTCACAAAAATCAATTACTAAATAATGTCAAAATTGACATAAAATAGTTTTTAAAACAAATATTATATGAGTAATTGTTATATTATTCCTAAAAAACTAAGGTTCTGCCAAATGACTTAGATAAGGTTATATATATTAAT
Source organism: Viscum album (assembly GCA_963277665.1). NCBI lineage: Eukaryota > Viridiplantae > Streptophyta > Magnoliopsida > Santalales > Viscaceae > Viscum > Viscum album. The sequence continues at coordinate 1,846,287,209 of OY728120.1, forward strand.
AATAAACAACTTGGGGTTCGTTTGGATGCTTATAGTATGTTTATTAACCTTATAGTATAATAACAAAAGAAGACACGGTAAAAGTAAACTTATTTAACTTAATGTTAAATCTAAATGATAAGGTTAAAATAGGAACCTAAAATTTTCTACCTTCTATTGGATGAGATGATTTCTACCCATACCCAGCTTAGCTTCGAAATATATCAATTTGGAGCTATTTAAAACCGAACTTGACTTTATAATAAAATAATATTTTTAGTTTTCCCAAAGGTGCCCCTCTCATCCCTTATAAAAGGGCACCTCCTCTCTCTCTTCCTCACATCACATTGAGCCTTCAAGCTCATCCAACCCCTACCAATTCCTCCTCTCCACTTCCCTAGAGACATCCTAGAGGTCCTGGTCTTCTTTAAAGACCAATTTTAGTGCCCTAAAAGAAGGTCTCAAAGAAGCACTTCAAAGAAGAGGTAATGTCTGTTACCGATTCTTTCATCTTTATTTCTTCTTCCACTTCTTCTTCATTAGTTGTTTCATTATGAAGTAATAACATCAGTATCACTCATATATTGATATGTTATTATAAGTATAAAACAACCCTATTTCACCATCTATCCATCCTATGGAAAAAGAAATCATCGCGCGTGCGTACGTACGGAATACCGTCTCCACGCCGTGGTGTAATCTATTTTCCACCACCACCTTACATGGATGGGTATAATGGTATAAATAATGACTATATATGACTATTATAAAGTGATACTGATTCTGAAATAGTATACATACACTCCAATACAATTCCACGATCATAGTAACGATAGCATCACTCGTGCGTACGTACGGAATACCGTCTCCACGATGTGATGCGACTCGCTCTACATGATATTCGTTTCATAATGATTATATAAATGAATTGAATGAATGAATATGATATAAATTACACTAATACCATTCTGTAAATGAGGTATCTATAACCTAAATAGAAGAATAAGAATTTATTCGACAAAACACGCATAAGAACAAAAAGTTATAAGCACCCGAATAACAAGTAGCAATGAAATATTACTACTAAGAAGCTAAGAATATGACCATATATGATATCATAAAAATAATTATTAATCTGTTATAAGTCAATAACATTATTTAAATCATTATACAGGAGGTTCGGACACATACAAAGCATATCAGACCTAAGGTAAGGGAAATATCACAATCTCATCTTTATCTGAGGATGTTTATACTTTAGTATTTACTAGGGTGTATTTTATCATCCACATCCATTTTTCCTCAATATGTAATATTATTTCCATTCACCTAAAATTGTTTAAATCCTATTTTTCCCTTCGGTGAGTTTTTAGTAAAATATATGAAAGGAATCTTTTGTTGTTTTTCATACGAGGTACTTTTTTGAATTTTCCGACAAAAGTACGAGATGAATTTTTTTTAACTAATACGACATGAATGGATTTTTAAAACATTATTTCCAAGAAGCATCCTTTAAAAGTTTTCAAGTTTATTTTTAATAAACTTCTTTTATTTTAAAGTTGTATGACATGTTAAGAAAGGAAAAATGTTTTTGAAGAAGAAAGGATATTTTCCTCAAGAATGGAGTTTAAGTGTTTTATCAAAATTATTTTCCATCTAAGATAATAAAGGGTTCTGTTTTTATCCCTATTATTACATTGATTTGATTATGTTGCTATGGACTTAATTTTATGAATTCCTTTTTCTTATATTAATTGTTTTATGATGTCATGATGTTTAAGATTCCCATTTGTATTAAATGGGTTATGCAATGATGTATGATATATGATTTTGTGGCACAAATAAGAATGGTATCATTATGAGATGGGTGGGACCTATATCTCCCTCCAATTCATTGGGTAAAGATTTTATATCTCATCAGATAGACATGGCTGGAACGGTAGGTTATACCGGTTCAGTAAAACAGGACTGAAACGAGGAGTGAACTCGGTTCAGAAATGGACTTTGTCCACTATGATAGTCTTGGCAATGAGCCTTGACTAATAAGAAATGATTCTATATAATTATGTGTGTATGAAAAAAAGTTTCATGTTTTATGTTATGATTATTGTGATTACATTTCACTACCATGATTTATCCCATGTTATGAAATTATGATTTCTTTTGCAGGTTAAGATTTCCAAAATGTTATGTTCTTATGAATATGATATGATTGATATTTCTTTTTTTATCCTTACTGAGAATTTGAGCTCACCCTTTTGTATGTTTTATTTCCCATGTTTAGGAAGAAGGTTATTAAGTAAAATATGCCAAAAGGGACTCTAGATATGATGAAATAAATGGGAGACAGTGTAGATGCTTTATGAACCAGTTGTTTATGTTTCCCAGTTTCTAAAGACAGTATACCTATACGGTCCTTTCGTGGTTTTGTTATATGTTGTAATAAGTATGCTTCAATTTTGAAGTATTAACAATGTATGTAAAGTATGGGTCGTTAAAGTTGGTATCAGAGGAAAGGTATAGTCAACCTTTGGAATCTAGGATGCGAAAGCCTTAGTAAGAACCCTAAGGATAAGTCTAAGCATAGAACACAATCTTAGTGTTTTAGAAATGGCCATGAATAACCTAGGATAAGACCTTAAGTGTGAAATATTATTCTTGAGTATGTGGTTTTCCTATTATAATTAGTGTTGCTCACACTATTCTTCTTGGTTTTAGTCAATGGATGGAACCCGAAGGAATCGTGTTAATGCGGAATGCGACGGGAAATGCCATGATTGTCCCCCTGAGCAACCAAACGTTATGGGAGCTGGAATTCAAAATCTTGTAGCCATTCTCACACAACTTTCTCAAGCTATGAATCATGCAGGACTTCCAAACGAGCAAAGGAAGGAGCAACATTCTGTTGAATCCTTCATGAGGCAGCGTCCACCATCTTTCAGCGGGTCTACAGATCCATTAGTTGCTGAACAATGGATTAGTACTACTGAAAAGATATTTTCATTTCTTCAATGTTCTAAACATGATAAAGTCATCCTAGCAGTGTATCGTTTGGAAGGAGATGTTGATCAATGGTGGAATCTTATTAAGAATACGAGGCAAAGGGATGAAATGGAGTCCATGGAATGGGACGAGTTCAAGAACTTATTTTTCAATAAGTACTTCCCTCGTATTCTCCGAACAAAGATGGAGAAAGTGTTTATTGAACTGAAGCAAAAGGATGATGAATCTATTGGTACCTATGAAGAAAATTTTACAAGACTTGAAAGGTACGCTTCTGGTATTATTATCAAACCTGAGAGTAAGATCGATCGATTCTTTACTGGTTTAAAACCAAGTCTTCGAAGGGTGTTAGCCATAAGGGACTTCAATAGCTACGAGGAAATCGTTCTATGTGCTCTAAAAGTCGAAATGGAGATTGGAGTAACCCTTCAGTCATATGGGTTTGATAAGAAGAGGAAAATGGAATTCAAAGGAAAATCTAAAGAGCACGCTGAAAAGAAGATGAGCTTTCCCTTATGCTCAAAGTGTGGAAAGAAACATGGAGGGAGTTGTCTTAAAGGGAGAAGTAAATGTTTCAAATGTGGAAAGGAAGTTCATCGGGCATTTGAATGCCGCGATGATGGGAAGAAGATGTCTAATGATGCAAACAAAGGAAGTGATACACAGAATGAACCTACTACACTTCAATGTTTCAAGTGCAAGGAGATGGGACATTATGCCAATAAATGCCCTGATCCAAGGGTTGTATGATGATGGTCAACTTCAGCAAACTCTTAAGGCTAAATACAAAGGAAAGTCACATGCAATTTATATCAGCGATGTGGAGTACGATAACGATGTGGTGAAAGGTACACTTAACATCCACTCTAAAGTAGCAAATGTTTTATTTGATTCTAGATCCACCCACTCTTTTATTTCTGAAGAATTTTCTAAGGGTATCACCGTATTACCTCATCAATTAGATGTTGAGTTAGCTGTGACAACACCTAATGGAACAACAGTCGCATCAAAAGTTTATAATTCTTCTATGATCGAAGTTTGTGGGAAAGTGCTTCCTGAAAATCATGTGATCCTTCCTATAGTGGAATTTGATGTGATTCTTGGCATGGATTGGCTTTCTTTATATGGATCTCATATCAATTTCCAAATAAGGGAAGTCACATTTCATATTCCAGATCAATCTATGATCGTCTATCAATGCAAGGATGAACATAACCTTCTAGTGGAAAATTATTCCATATTATGGGTCTTGATTCCACTAAATGAAGGTTATTTATCTCAAATGGTTGGTGAGAAACCCACGAATAAGAATATGCACATTGTATGGGAGTTTGATGATGTCTTTCTGGAGGAATTACCGGGACTTCCACCAAATCGTGAAGTTGAGTTCTCAAAAGAACTCGTACCGGGTGCTTTGCCTATTTCAAAGAAACCTTATAGAATGGCCCCAATTTAGTTGCAGGAATTGAAGAAGGAACTCTAAGAGAATCTTGATAAGGGATTCAGACGCCCTAGTGCAGCACCTTGGGGAGCACCTGTTCTATTTGTTAAGAAGAAAGATGGATCAATGAGACTCTGCATTGATTATCGAGAACTTAACAAGATCACTATCAAGAAAAAATATCCTCTCCCACGCATTGATGACTTATTTGACCAACTACGCGGAGATCAATACTTTTCCAAGATTGATCTTCGTTCAGGGTATCATAAATTAAGGGTCAAAAGGGAGGATATACCAAATACGGCTTTCCGTACAAGGTATGGACACTATGAATTTATAGTGATTCCATTTGGTCTTACTAATGCCCCTGCTATCTTCATGGATCTAATGAATAGAGTCTTTAAAGACTATCTTGATCAGTTTGTGGTAGTCTTTATAGACGATATTCTTGTCTATTAAAATATCAAGGAAGAACATGAAGATCACTTGAGAATTATATTGAAGGCCCTGATAAAGGAGAAGATTTATGCCAAATTTACCAAGAGTGAATTTTGGCTTCAAAAAGTTTCATTTTTGGGTCACATAATCTCAAAAGAGGGGATATCTGCGGATCCAGCAAAAACAGAGGTTACCAAAATATGGTCGAGACCAAGAACAGTGACTGAGATCCGAAGTTTTCTTGGTTTTGTTGGATATTATCGACGTTTTGTGAATGATTTTTCACGATTATCTAATCCACTCACCAAGTTGACTCGGAAAGGAGTTAAGTTTGTTTGGACGGAGGAATGTGAAGATAATTCCAAGGAGTTGAAAATAAGGTTATCCAGTGCACATGTGCTCACACTGCCTTGTAGTAGAGAAAGGTTTGTGATCTACAGTGATGCATCCAAGAATGGATTGGGGTGTGTTCTTATGCAAAATGATATAGTGATAGCTTATGCCTCATGAGAGTTGAAAATCCATGAGCAAAATTACCCAACACATGATTTGGAGTTAGCTGCGGTAATCTTTGCATTAAAGATTTGGAGGAATTATCTTTATGGTGAAAGGTGTGATATTTATACTGATCATAAAAGTTTAAAGTATATTTTCACACAAAAGGAGCTGAATATGCGTCAAAGAAGATGGTTGGAGCTGATTAAGGATTATGACTGCTCAATCCATTACCACCCTGGGAAAGCAAACAAGGTGGCAGAGGAATTAAGTCGACAAGACCATGCTAGTTTATCCATGATGAGGATCACAAAAGATCCAATATTTATGGATTTAAAAATGATGGATCTTGGAATTATAATGAAAGGGGAAAAACCATATCTTTCTCAAATGAATGTTCAACCATCTATACATGTGAAGATTAAAGAGGCACAAAATGAAGATGTCTAGTTACAAAAGAAGGTGAGAAATGTTCCTGAATTAAACCTTGATAGTGATGGGATAATAAAGTTCAGGAATCAGGTTTGTGTTCCTCCCATCCCCGAATTAAAGAAGGAGCTGTTGGATGAGGCTCATAGTTCATCATTCTCTATTCATCCTGGAAGCACGAAGATGTATAGGGACCTGAAAGACTACTTCTGATGGGATGGCATGAAAATAGATGTTGCTGAATTTGTCTCTCGATGCTTGGTTTGTCAACAAGTTAAATCTGAGAGACAGAAGTCTAAGGGGATGTTACAACCATTACCCATACCCGAATGGAAATGGGAAAACATCACTATAGACTTTGTCACAGGACTTCCTAAAACATCCAAAGGCAATAATTCTATTTGGGTCATAGTTGATCGTCTTACAAAGTCTGCACACTTCATTGCTATTAGAGAGGATTTCTCTCTGGATCAGATTGCCAGGATATATGTAAAGGAAGTGGTAAGATAGCATGGAGTACCACTTTCTATTATATCCGATCGGGATCCGAGATTTACCTCGATGTTCTGGCGAAGTCTTCAGCATACTCTGGATACAGAGTTGAGTTTCAGCACTGCTTATCATCCTCAGACAGACGATCAGTCTGAGAGAACAATTCAAACCCTAGAAGATATGTTGAGAGCTTGCTCTATGGATTTCAAAGGTGGTTGGGATCAACACCTACCTTTGGTGGAATTTTCTTATAATAATATCTTTCACTCCAGTATTCATATGGATCCTTATGAAGCTCTCTATGGAAAGAAATGTAGGACTCCAACTTGCTGGGATGAAGTTGGGGAAAGAAAGCTATTAGGACATGATCTCGTTGATGAAATGGCAGAAAAGGTCATATCTATTCAACAACACATAAGAGCAGCTCAGAGTCGACAGAAAAGTTATACCGACAACCGAAGAAAAGACCTAGAGTTTTATGTGGGTGATAAAGTGTTCTTACAAATATCTCCCTGGAAGAGAGTTATGATATTTGGAAAGAAGGGGAAGTTGAGCCCTAGATATATCGGTCCTTTCGAAATACTGGATCGTGTTGGGAAGGTAGCTTACCGATTGGCGCTTCCATCGAATCTCTCTCAAGTTCACGATGTGTTCCATGTATCTCTCCTGAGAAAGTACATACCTGATCCTTCACATGTACTCAGCTCATAAGTTGTACCGCTGGAGCAAGATCTTTCTTATGAAGAACAACCGATAGAGATTCTGGGTCGTAACGAAAATGTCCTACGAAACAAGACCACTCGATTGGTGAAAGTTTTATGTAGGAACCACCAATTAGAAGAAGCTACATAGGAGCTTGAGGATATGATGAGGGAGAGGTATCCTCATCTGTTTGTTACAAAGTGACGAATTTCGAGGGCGAAATTCATTTTAAGGGGGGTATAATGTAACACCCGAGACTTGTATGATATATAAATCATCAAAGGAATCTTTTTCTACACAACACTTTATTGGCTTTCTTTACACAAAATCGCGACCTTCCTCGATAGCTTGCGTCGTACGCAATACCGAGTTTCACTAAACAACGATATGCTATTAAAATATTATTAAAACTAGCGGTTATGAATAGTAATAACCACTTTTTGAAATTTTATAAATTTTATTTGTCAAAATGGACTTCATTTTTGGATCCGGAATACCGAAATTAGCCTAGGGTGAAATTTTGGTATTTTTCTGAAAACTTTCAATTTTTGATGAATAGTGAAACCACTAAGTTGTAGTTAAAAAAACTGAATTTTTAATAAAACATAATTTTACCGCTTCTGTGAGTGGAATTTCGAAAATCCGAGAGACACAGTTAATATCAAGGACTAAAATTTGGTTCAATGAGATGAAAATAATTTTTTGTGAATAGTAACTTTTTACTTTTATTTACCATGGTGAAAAGTAAATAGGGTAATTAAGGGTAAAAATGATATTATTATTACCCTAACATATGTCCTAATTCTATTGGACAAGTGTAATTCGACCAAAAACAACCTTAGGAATAAAATATGACCATTTAGGCCCACTTGGATTAGATTAGGACATTTATTATTAATATATCTAAAGAAGGGTTAAAATAGTTAAAATCAAAGTTTAATAAGTAAATAATTTTTAATATGGGGTTATACATAAGATAAATTAGACTATAAATATTAATTCGAAATATAAAAAGATTTCCTACATAATTGTAGTTTATTTGTAATTTTTAGACATTAAATAAATTAGTTTATTTATGACACAAAGATGATGCAGTAATTATCTTATTAATGAAATATTGACATAATGGATGTTATAAACACCAAAATAAATGTAATTTGAGACTTTTTATGAATTACACTAATTTTATAGGTTAATATGACATGTTAGTATTGATTTAATAAACTTGGTTCTAATTAATAATTCTGTTATGATTTTCACAAAAATCAATTAATAAATAGTGTCAAAATTGACATAAAATAGTTTTTAAAAACAATATTATATTAGTAATTGTTATTTTATTCCTAAAAATCTAAGGTTAGGCCAAATGACTTAGATACGGTTATATATATTAATAATAAACAACTTGGGGTTCGTTTGGTTGCTTATAGTATGTTTATTAACCTTATAGTATAAGAACACAAGAAGACACAGTAAAAGTAAAATTATTTAACTTAAAGTTAAATCTAAATGATAAGGTTAAAATAGGAACCTAAACTTGTCTAAATTCTATTTTATGAGAGGATTTATACCCATCCCCTCCTTATCTTAGATATATATCAATTTGGAGCAATTTAAAACCGAACTTGACTTTATAATAAAATAATATTTTTAGTTTTCCGAAAGGTTCCCTTCTCCTCCCTTATAAAAGGGAATCTCCTCCCCCTCTTCCTCACACAACTTTGAGCCTTTATGCTCGGCCAACCCCTGAAAATTCCTCCTCTCCACTTCCCTAGAGACATCCTAGAGGTCCTGGTCTTCTTCAAAGACCAATTTTAGTGCCCTAAAAGAAGGTCTCAAAGAAGCACTTCAAAGAAGAGGTAATGTTCGTTACCGATTCTTTCATCTTTATTTCTTCTTCCACTTCTTCTTCTTTAGTTGTTTCATTATGAAGTAATTACATAAGTATCACTCATATACTGATATGTTATTATAAGTATTAAAGAACCCTATTTCACCATCTATCCATCCTACGGAAAAATTAATCACCGCGCGTGCGTACGTACGGAATATCATCTCCACGCCGTGGTGTAATCTATTTTCCACCACCACCTTACTTGGATGGGTATAATGGTATAAATAAGGACTATATATGACTATTATAAAGTGATACTGATTATGAAATAGTATACATACACTCCAATACAATTCCACGATCATAGGAATGATATCATCACTCGTGCGTACGTACGAATTACCGTCTCCACGATGTGATGCGACTCGGTCTACATGATCTTCGTTTCATAATGATTATATAAATGAATTTAATGAATGAATATGATAGATATTACACTAATACCATTCTGGAAATGAGGTATCTATAACCTAAAGAGAATAATAAGAATTTATTCGACAAAACACGCATAAGAACAAAAAGTTATAAACACCCGAATAACAAGTATCAATGAAATATTACAACTAAGAAGCTAAGAATATGACCATATATGATATCATAAAAATAATTATGATTCTTTAACAAGTCAATAAAATTATTTAAATCATTATACAGGAGGTTCTGACACAACAAAGCATATCAGACCTAAGGTAAGGGAAATATCACAATCTCATTTTTATCCGTGGTTGTTTATACTTTAGTATTTACTAGGGTGTATTTTATCATCCACATCCATGTTTCCTCAATATGGAATATTATTTACATTCACCTAAAATTGTTTAAATCTTATTTTACCCTTCGGTTAGTTTTTAGTAAAAGATATGAAAGGAATCTTTTGTCGTTTTTCATACGAGGTACTTTTTTGACTTTTTCGACAAAAGTACGAGAAGAATGTTTTTTTAACTAATACGACATGAATGGATTTTTTAAAAATTATTTCCAAGATGCATCCTTTACAAGTTTTCAAGTTTATTTTTAATCAAATTCTTTTAGTTTAAAGTTGTATGACCTGTTAGGAAAGGAAAAATGTTTTTGAAGAAGAAAGGATATTTTCCTAAAGAATGGAGTTCAAGTGTCTTATCAAAATTATTTTCCATCTAAGATAATAATGGGTTCTGTTTTTATCCCTATTATTACATTGATTTGATTATGTTGTGATGGAATTATTTTTATGAATTCGTTTATCTTATATGAATTGTTTTATGATGTCATGATGTTTAAGATTCCCATTTGTATTACATGGGTTATGCAATGATGTATGATTTATGATTTTGTGGAACACATAAGAATGGTATAATTATGAGATGGGTGGGACCTATATCTCCCTCAAATTCATTGGGTAAAGATTTTATATCTCATGATATAGACATGGCTAGAACTTTAGGTTATACCGGTTCAGTGAAACACGACTGAAACGAGGAGTGAACTCGGTTCAGAAATGGACTTTGTCTACTAAGATAGTCATGGAAATGAGCCTTGACTAATAAGAAATGATTCTCTATGATTATGTGTGTATTGCACAAAGTTTCATGTTTTAAGTTATGATTATTGTGATTAAATTTCACTGCCATGATTTATCCCATGTTATGAAATTATGATTTCTTTTGCAGGTTATGATTTCCAAAATGTTATGTTCTTATGAATATCATGTGATTGATATTTCTTTTGTTTATCCTTACTCAGCATTTTAGCTCACCATTTTGTATGTTTTATTTCCCCAGGTCAAGAAGAAGGTTATTAAGTAAAATATGCCAAAAAGGGACTCTAGATATGATGAAATAATTGGGAGACAGTGTAGACGCTTTATGAACCAGTTGTTTATGTTTCCCAGTTTCTAAAGACACTATACCTATACGGACCTTTCTTGGTTTTGTTATATTTTGTAATAAGTATGCTTTAATTTTGAAGTATTAACAATGTATGTAAAGTATGGGTCGTTATATTATATGATGATGATATGATGTATGTTCAAGTGATGGTAGTTGTTCTATCTCCCCTGAAAAGGATATTGTCAAACCCCACCCTTAATATTTTAATTATCATTATTTATAAAATTATTTTTAATAACATTGTTCATCATTAGGAAAGACCATGATAAAAATGTAAATTTTTTATAATTTCAGCCTATGAACAAAAAATGTACCATGTTTAGTTGAAAATAAAAATATAAAATGTGGGTGAATCTTTATGAATTACCTATCTTACCAAATTACTAATTCAAAGATCCCCTAACAGTGTTCCATGACCACCAATGGTGATTTAGGACATCTTGTGTGGGGCACACATTTTTTACATGGTATGGAGAACCACACCACCAAACCGTGTGTGATGATAGATCACTAATTTTTTCAAAAGTTCCTATCTATTTATATTGATTTATCCTATAACCACTTCCCTTTTCCATTTTCATTTGAAAAAATTATTATAAGGGTATCCCTCATGAATGGACTCCCTCCTATTTCCCCCAATATTATTCAAGTTTCATGTCATTTCAATGTGTTATCACTTTATGTTAGGTGTAATTAAATATTTTATCATCCATTATATCATTTGTTTGGTTCATTTCCCACTCTTGTAGTTCACATGACCTATCCAAACATAAATGGGTCTGTGGTATTCATTTTTTCATTTCATTGGGATTAGGGTTCTTGAGCCACAGTTAATGTCATTTCTTATTACGTCCATTGAAGGAAATGAGTTCTATATTATATTTTTTTTTTATTATTTCTCTTATTATTCATATTAATATGAATATGAATTACAGATTAAGAAATGTTTATTTCATTTTTTGTTATTTTGGGAATATCGACCATTGTTAGGTCGAATAACACCTCTATCAGGGAAGGTACAATGTTCTAGTTAGGCTTTCCTCATGCTAAACATTTTATATGAGAACAATATATTTATTGGACATTAAATTATCATTATGGATGCCTAATAACTATGTTAGATCTGTTTAATAACACTCAATGGATACTATTTTTGAAATTTTTTTTAATTTCCATGGATTCACTCATTAATAGATTAGGCCAATGGAAACCATGTTTTCCCTTTTCTTGGAAAATATTTAATGTGATAAATTTTTTTTAATTTGGTATTTTAATATCTCATAAGATTTTTAAATTAATTAAATATTAACTGGTAATTTAATTTAATTTATCCCACATTCCATATTATATTTTGGTTTTATTGTAATTTATAATAAAAACTATGTTGTTTTGTAACATTTCAATTATTATCTATATATATACCCACGTTTCCCAATGTTGACTCAAGTGGGATTTCACTCAAAATAAAAGTGACAACCTATATGTTCCATACATGCTTATGATGGTCATTCTTGTAAGAAAGATTATACAAAAACACAAACAAACAAATGTATATATATATATATATAATTTTACAAATTCTCAATGCATCATGGTATCCTCCAATAAGAGGAATGTGTATATATTTATACTTACATACATTGGTGTGTGTGTGATTGAATTATAATATAGTACGAAAAAATATTAATTTAATAATATTTTTCAAAATATTTTTGAATATTTAATTTTATTAATTGAAAAAATAAACTGTATAGTATGTTGGAACATTTTGAAGACTTTTGAAAATTAAACATCACTCCATTATAAGCATATAATTTCTTTTTGATATTGTTGGACATTGATTTTATTTAATAGATAGGTTAGTATCAAAATGAGGACTGGAAAATGCATTTGTTATTTGGGGAGGTGAGGTGATGTTTTATTTTTTCCATGAATTTTTGAATAATTGAGTCTTTTTCTACTACACCTACCATATGTATTATGGATTATGGCATGAAATATGGGAATCATATGTACCTATAGAGGATGACTAGGGAATTTACACTAGATGTGATAACTAACCATTGGACTATCCTCCCATTCATGGTTATGATATAGTAGTAACAACACTACATGATGATGACATTAATTGTTTTTGACTTGAGCATTAGAACTGATCTGTAGATCTGTGGTTCTAGCTTGTAGAGTTTAAGGATTGTAGGCCCCCACTTACACTTTAATCATATGGTTTCATGTTTTCTTGACATTATTTATTCTCATTTATATGTTTCTATATATAAATTCAATTTTAAATAGTTTTCATAATCATGTTTAAAATACTAAAACTCCTTTTCTCATTACATATTTATATAATGTTTTTCTCATATATAGTTCATACTATTTTCTATATTATGATGTTTGATTTATGATTCCTTTTAAAAAAATTAGTTATTTCCTTTATTTTCTATTGGTAACCACTAGATCTCTCTATTTTTATTACATTAAATTAAATCTTAGGTAATTTTTAACCTAATGGTAAAATTGTGTTTTAAATTATTTTTCAAAAACTTCTCAATATTTATTTTAAATTATTGTATTTTCAATCTATAAATATAATAGATCATTAATTAATGTGTAATTATATATCTAGATAGTTAGTAGATGAATAATATTTTTTATACTCGTTCATATTTATATCCGTTTTGTTTTAGGTTTAACTAGTAATTTCCTTCACAATGACTGATGTTTAGGTTTAAATGGAGAGTGAAATTAGGTCACAATGGATGGTTTTTTAATGTATACCAATTATTTTATTTTGATTTTGATTTATTATTTCATAAACCTTGGACATTATTTTTTTCTACAAAGGGAGGGTAAATAACAAAACTATATCTAATGTAAGGGATTATAGTGGCAGATATTTGGGTGTCATTTCCTTTTATAGTAGGGGGATTTGTGTTTTTTTTAGTTTTTTACATGTTATGTTTACTTCTTCAATTTTTTTTTTGAATGGATGTATGAATTTAATAATGGAAATTTTAAATTCTTAGTAAAATTTTCTCTATTAATTTAAATAGTTTCTATGAAATTTGAAATTCTCATGTGGTGTTTCATTGAATCCCATGAACTTGTGTCAATATTTGAGTATGAGGAATTAAAAATTCTTATTTTCATAGGCTATCTATTTTATCTAATGGAGAGAAATAATTTGAATGTTCAGAACAATATGTTTTGAATGACTTCATTTTTTAGAGGGCCAAGGTTTTAACCCTCTTCATTTTATTTACAATTTAATGGGAGATAGCTATCGTACTTGCATTACTCAAGAGTATGTTAGAGAATAACATATCAATAAATTTTCCTTTTAGAGCCTTATGTTTATAGGGAAATTAGGGATTCTAGTCATGAGTTTTTTGAGTAGGTTAACTATTTTGTTATTTTCAGATGAAAATAGGTGTGAAAATTGGGTACATGGTGACCTCAAAGGGAGAGAAAATCCATTTGAAGCCAGATTATATTGATCATGATAAATCCTATAACTGGTTGTGCTGTTAGACCGTGGTCATCCAATCTATTTATTGAAGTTTCATACTCATACCAGTACCCTCTTGAAATTATGTGTTGGAATTGTGTTAATTTTTTTTGATTTTATTATAGCATGATTTGTTATTTCGTAAAGGGTGTAATTTTTATTTTTTTAATATCATGATGTTGATGTTATTGTTAAAAAATGAAAAAATATTTTTTCATATATCAATCAAAAGAAAATCTTAGTGATTGGATATTTTGTAAAATTTTTCCCCAAAATATTATTTAAATTTAGATAGGTGGAAATTTATTTAAAATATATAAATTTTTTAAAATTTTTTATGTTATATTGTGGATAAATGTATGTGCCTTAATATATTTTCATGGTTTAAGAATAAATAATCAAACAAATTTAAAATATATTTTCTAAATGTTTTGAATACCGGTATTGGATATTTTTTTAATGATTTTGATAAAGTATTAACAATTTTTTTAAAATATAGAAGGGCTCTTGAATTTCAAAGAATAATATTTTTTAATATAATGAACCTTAGATAATTAATATAGTTTCTTGAATTATGGTTTTTGGTTTTAATCAAGGGAATATTATTCAAATGTTTTTTAAACAGGTAATCTAGTATATGTTAAATTGTTTTAAATTTAGTGATTCATGTTTTAGGATATGTTATTTATTGTTTTTATATTTCCTAAAAGGTACGGTTTGGATGAACGGGGGGATAATTTCCCCTCTATGATGAATTAAATTCGTAATATCCATGTAACTGCATTCTAGATTGGATGGTTTTCAATCTTGGATATATGACATTGTCGAGAATTTTGGGGATAGAATATTTGGAACCATTCTTCTCAATCATGGAATTTGGTTGAATTTTTCTTGATATAGATTATTGGGGGTTTTCCTAATATTATTTTAAAATAGATATATTTCCTCAAGATGTTTTTATCCTATTACTGATTGTGTTTCATGGGTTTCACAGAAAGATATCTTTTCCATGTGATCTTTTTTGAGATGTTTTGAAAAAGGACATATTGGGTGTATTCATGTAGGGTTATATTTTTGGTTATCCCAAGTGTTTTTTATACCCTATGAGGTACATTTATTATGAATATGGGTTTTCACTGGTTTAATTTTTTTTTGAATTTGACACCCAAAGATACCTACCAACTACCACTTCTATATATCTAGAATTAGTTGATAATATTAAAGAACATATAATTTAGGGTAATTGAGAATAAACTAACATTACATCAATTTTTTTCCTAGTTATTACTTTTTGAAATTATTATTATACCTATTTTAAATAGATGTGACTTGTTATGGTACATGTTGTATTATTATGGTATCTTTCATGAATCCTATTTCAAGAGTAATGTTTTCTTGAAATATATTTTTCATGTTTTATTTTCATCTTCATCGTGATGATGTGACCTTATATATTTACTTTATTAGTGTAATTTTATATTATAGAGAGAAAATTAGAGGTGATGACATTTTTGATATTAGCCATTTTTATTTTATTCCCTATCACTCCCATATGAAGTGAAAGTTTTATCAATTTCCCTTCATTTCCTCTTTCAATCATGAACAATTTAGTTTGTTTATATATTATGTTTTGGAAAACTTCTTTAAATATTTGAACCTACTATTTCATTAAGGAGATTATTATTAATTTCAATTATGGGGAATTGTTCTCTTAGAACCCTTCTATGGCTATTTATAATGAGGAAATTATAAAAATAGAGTATGTTATAAATCATTTTTAAGGATGATATGGGGAACTATTTGTTGTTTTTCATATAGATGTTTTGGTTTTGGGGATCATTTAAATTTTTTAGGGCTTTGACATTCTTCTTGTGGGAACTTCTTATTGTATATAAAGCCTTTATGGGGAAATAATTCATTATAGTATGGAGAATTTTCAATCCATTACCTTAATTTATCAACAATATTTTTATTATTCAATTATATTTAGTCCCATTCATTGATATCAACCCAAATTATGGTATAATTTAATTTTTTTTGGATTTTAATCATTTATACATGGTTATAACATGTTAATTTAAAATAATGTGAAATCTATGCAAGTACCTCTATAATATTTTTAGACCTCACTTCATGTCTAATGCGTAGTGTCACAAACAATATTCCATAACCGTGTAAGACACTCTAGGTTATCTAGAGTGGGGTGTATAGTGGGAACATAAATTTTTTGAACATGCCTCCAAACCAGGAAAAGTTCCATATGTGTTAGAAACATCATGTTTACATTATTTACCAACTCTTTTAACCCTAAATTATTATAATACGTATATAACATTCAAATTTCCATTATGGAAAACAAAATATGGGATGCCTCACACATAACCTCCATCCATTCTCTCTATTTTGTATATAATATTCAGGATGTTCCCATATGTCAACACTTAATGCTTGGATTTCATCTCCTCCTTCTCCTCTACATTTATCTTCTTTTTTCATTGGTTTTAATTACATCTCTTGGGATTTGTGTGCACTAGGAATTCCCTAACAACTTTGGGGTCTTCTTCTGGTCAATTCTTGGTGTCTATGGTTCTTGAGGCCAAAATAATGAACCTACTTGTTTCATACATAGAAGATATTTGTTTCCCCATCAAATCAGGGTAGGTTATAGTCAATTACTCATCATTGGTAAAATTTAGATATGGAATTATTTGATTTTGGGGTTCCTTTTTGTTATTTATGTTTTTTGGGACCCATTTGATGCTGATAACACATGAAAACTCAAAGGAAGTGATTTCCAAGTAGGTTTTCCTCTTTAAGATTTTATTTTTATAACCATTTATTGTATACCTTTTGAATTATGGTTCTTGGTTCCAAATAATCAATTTTTTATGAATATAATATCTTTAAGAAATTTATTGTGCTTCAATTTTTTAATTTCAATATATTCAATCATTACATTTGATCTCTTTAGAAATATTTTTATTTATTTTCATGTAAAATAATATTTTTATAATATTTAATATGAAATTCAGTATTTAAATATCTCATTAATTTTTTATAATTTATATATCAAATGGTAAATGAATTAATTTTATCCCACATGCCTTAATTCGTTTTTTATATTAATATTTATTTTAAATCTGTGTTATATTTTTTATTTTAATTATTATATATAATTAAATTCACCCATCTATCCCAAATGTTTTTAAAGAGTGATATAAAATAAAATAAATGCGAGATCATATATATGTGTTACAGGTATCCAATGGTTATTCTCATATGAATACGTATATATATATATACAAATTTGAGAAAATTTACATAGTACATGTGCATTTTTAAAATAAGACGAATGAATATATATATACTTTCATTTGGGAACAAGAAGAACAAGGAATTATAAATTTCAAATTATTTTTCAAACATTTGTTTCGGAAATTTTTTTAATGAATTTAAATAAAAATGATAATGTCATTGTTTGATGATAATAAATCCTTTAGGAAAGAGGATTTCACTCCAATGAAATGAATTTTTTATGTCATTATTTATAATGATATTTTATATTACAATAATTTTGGTTTGAATAAATGGAAGGGGTTTTTTATTGGTACTATTGTAGGGTGAGGTTGTTTCATATTTATTCCTTTAAATTTTCATTGACTAAGATATGGTTTTTCTACCAATCCTCGGTTATAAATTATATATTTTTTATTAGAACATGGGAACAATAGTGACATATGTCCGAATATAGTTATGTGAATTCTAGATAAGGTAACAATGCATTAGATCACCCTCCTTGGATTAATTACACTATAATACTCACTAAATTGCGTGATGATGATTTGAATTTGTTATTGTTCGAGCAAGATAACTGATCATTTAATCCATGGTTTTTTTCACTAAGAGTAAAAGGTTCATAAGTACCCATTTAACCTAGATGGTTAGATTTAAAAATAATTCTTCCATTGATTTACACTCAATATTTTTACACTATATTGAAATTATATTTTATTTAGTTTCCTTCTTTACTATTGAAACTCTATACAAGTAACACTACTTACATTATTATATGATTTTTCTATCACATGCAGTTCCATACTAATTTCATTATTGTTTTTACATATATATATGTATCCCTTTTTAAAATTACTATTATTAACTTAATATTTTATTAGATACAATTGGATCATTGTATTTTTTTAAAACTAAATAAATTATACACTATTTTAGAAACTAATGGTGAAAATGGATTTTTTAATTTTTTTTCAAAAATAGATAAAAACTTATTTTAAATTATTTAATTTTTAAAATATCATAATAATGGATAATTAATTAAAGGTAAATAATATGGAAATGATGGCATTTGAATAATATGAATTTTTATACTCAGACTTATACATGTCGTTTTAGTTTTTGGTTTAGCTCTTTATTTCTCTCAGAGTAGTTGATTTTCCATTTAGGATGGGGAGTGACCACAATCCAGAGGGGATAGATTCTTCATGTATGTTAGTTGTTTTATTTTTATTTTTTATTATCACACTATCTATTTAATCCTTTTTATTTCATCATATGAAAATAGGGTATAAATTTCTATAGTAAGTTGATGAAAATGGTTTTTTGGTTGATTTTTGGGAATCGTTTCCTTACATGGGATAAAGTCACTTAAAGAGATGATTTTTTTTATTTTTTCAGTATTTTTTTGTTTTATTTATTATTATATATTTATTAAATGTGATTATAACATACAAAAGGGTCATTATATATTTTAACTTTAATTAAAACTTCATATTTAATTAATTTATATGGGTGAAAATATTCCCAAGTGGTTCTTCAATGATTCCCTAGAACATGTGCCAACCCATGTCGATTATTAATTCCTTTTGGACCATGTCATGGGATGAATATAGAATCCAATAGAAAGAAAAATACATTTTTTGTGAGATATATCATAATAAACTACCATTCATTAAGATGGGAAGTGAATCAATGGTTAATTAAGATATATCATGAAGTCGCATGTTAATTTGGGTGCACATGTATTTATAGAAACAATTTGATTCACAATTCCATACCAAAAAATGGGTAATATTAAATCATCTATATTATGGTGGGTTTAATCAACCACTTATGGTGATTATCTAGAATAGGGTGACATGATGATGGGATTCATGATGTGGTTACCCAAGATGTAAATGTACCATGACATTATTTTTTGGTATTTTATTAGATGAATAATGTGGATTTCTCATATCCATTTAAGAGTCACTTTTAATTGATGAGTTTGAGGTTATTCATTTATTGTATATTTAACACTTTAATTTGTTTCTATTTATAATTTTATCACCTAGAGATTCAAACATCATCTCATGGTTTAAGTTAGGGGTACACAGGGATTTTGTAACCCAACTAAAACTATGTATAACATATTATCTATAGTCAAAATGATATCCAGTGATGAATATATCCATTTTAGAGGATTTTATGTAAGAATATGTTATGGTATTTATAGGATATATTTTAAATCACCTTGACTAGTTTTAGTTTATATAAAATAATTGGTTCATATCTTAAATTTAGATGAATCATTTTGAGGCTATTTATGGTCATCCTTGTTTCTCACTATTGTGTTGGCATAAATGGGGTTGGGTAGTAGTTTTAGGGATTGTTATTGTATCATATAACTATCCAATATAGTAATTTTTCTGAAAAAAGTTAGTAAAATCTCATAGAATTAAATGATTTTATTTTTATAGGTGGATGTGACCCTTGGAGGTCACTGTATGTGACAGAGCCTTATTATAGGCGAGTCTTCAACTAGGGAATCTATAGTAGTGAATGTAAGTGATGCTAGAGATGAGATTAATTGGGCCATTCTGGATTACCAATTATATATTTATAATTCCCAACCATTTAGATCATCCTAAAATATATATAGTTATGGAAAATGAGTTACATGCCGCTTATAAATAGAGTTACATGACTGATACTACACATGTGATAGACTGCAAGGGAACATATATAGTTCATGATGCATCAATTATGGAATTTATAGTTATAATCATGGAAAATATTGAGAAAGTGTTTTCATGTAAGAATGTGAAACCTTTTAGTGTTATTTGTTAAAAATGATTGATTTTATTAGAGAAAGAGTGTTTGATTTAGTTTCATAGCAACATCAATATAACTTCTCGATTGGGTTGATAAGTCAATAGTATTTTAAAAATATAATATCCAAAACAATTTATGCTACATTGTGTTTACCTTTTCATGTATAATGTATTATTTTTTATGTGGAATTATTTATTTGTTAATGGGACATTGGATGTGATCTATAAAGGTTTAATTCCAAAGCGGGAAATGAAGTGGCTGAAATTTGGTCAATAACTTACTAACTGAGGGATTCGGTTAGGCGAGTGTTCTTATAGTAGGAAATTCATTTTAAAATATCAATCCAAAACCTGTAGGTTCCCACTATCCCATTTATAGGTATGTAATACTTTATTTATTCAACCTAGCCAACCTGGTTAGTGGATAGCTAGGCGTGATCCTGTTGCTGGGGACACCATCCCCCCCAATGTGGCTTACCAGCCAGTCGGTGGTTCATAGAATTAGTATTCATCAATTTTTTTTATAATTTTCGTATTATATACGTATTATTCTAAACCACACTCATATATGACCAAAATGAGAACAATTCTTCCAATGGATCATTTATATTGTGATCTAAGAATTCTCATCCTCTCCTCATTGATGCTTGATATCCAGATCAATTTGTAGTATCAATTGTAATTTCATCAATATATTAAAATAATAATTATTTTAGTTCCATTAGAATACATCTCATATACATTAAAATTTATCTAGATATATAGATAACCCTTGGATCTAAAATCGAATTCTTGTATGATTGATCTAGTAATGTTGAATTATGAGATCTGTGGGCCACTCATGGACCAATTATAGATATTCCTATAAAATAGAAATCTTTTGGGGTTTTTATTGGAATTTAAATAAATATCATTATTAATTCATTTAAATTATTATACTATAGTTTTTATGTTCATTTATGATGGTGCTTTACGGATGGCTGGTGTTTGAGAATGATCTTTGTGACATTTCTCAGAATATATTAGAACGTTCAATCATTATAATAATGGTAGAAAGTCCTAAAATCTTTTAATATGTATTTAATTATATGAGTTTTTATTCCTATGTGTATATTATTCATGTATATATATTTTCATGATAGGTGGAATTGACATGCATTGGGTCGCACTTGATAACTTTTATGGATTATGCATGTGTTATCTATGAACTGACATTTATTACCAATTTAATATTTCACAGCACAAAGATGTAATAGTTTTTATATTTTGTTACAATTTATTTTATGAGTGATATGATTTTTTACATATCAATTGGTGTCCGTATTTATGGGTCCATTATTATAGGTGGCCCTAATAGACTAAGAATACTATATAGAGGGGAATCATAGATTATGGGTCTAATTTGTGATATATCTTTGTATGATGGTTAGTTATATAGCTCAGAATACCCTATGGGAATATGATATATCCTTTAGAAAAAATTACATATTTTTTTGGATTGATCTACCAATGGAGAACATCATTTTTTATGAGAGAGAGTCTATTGTCTTGGATTTCGATAAAAGTTTACCATCATAGGTAGGAATGTAACCATGGGATATATGAATGAATTTTCCATAAAGGAGGGTTTGATGTTTTTAAATTCAATTGGAAAATTGTTTTCTAGAAAGGATGATAGAGTTACATTGAATGATATAGTTTATGCAATACTCCTTATGATATTTTTCTAAATGGGGATGAATTAGGTACATGTGGGGTTTGTGGAGGATTGATTCACACATGATCACTTGAAACATGATTGTTAATATGATCTATTGTATATTTTACATTCCATAATTAAAAAATTTTTTATATACATTTTCAATTACGTAAATTATGAATTGTAGGTTCCATAATTGGTCCATACTCAAACCATACTGTATAATTTTGATGCATGTACATATTTCATGTTTATTGATCAAAATTAGTTAAAGGGGTACATGCAAGGATTTTGAGGAGCCCAATTTTTTGAGATAGGTTTGGTACTAGAATGGACCATAAACCATTGTCTTAGAATCATTTATTTATTTATTTTGTATATTACTATTATGCTTACTAAAATTCCCCATTGGGTATCCATTTATCTTATTATTGTATGCATGATAAAGAATCTAATAATTTTTTATGAAATGATTTTTTTTATATTTTATTTGGTTTAAATTTTGTTGTTATTTTTCTTCTTTTATGGATTTTATATGTGATGTTATAGTCTCCCCACAACATTATGTATCGTTATAATTACTTTATGATATCTTATGTATGAGTATTCTTACGTGCAGTTATGTGGAACAATTGTTTTTAATCAATAATTTATGGTCGGTTGACAAAATTATAGTATAACCATAAGAACTATGAAAATTATTATATATATTTAAATTTATATTTATAAACAGACAATGAAACAATATTTATTGTCATTATGTAACATAATTAGAGTAAAATATATACAAACATTTTATATCATTTCAACATAGATTTTGATAATAATTTTTCAATAAATATCTTATATATGTGATGATATATATTCATCGATAATAAAATCAAATAAATTATTTTTTATCTATAATTAAATTTAAATGATATTAAATTCCAAAATCAATATTTTTACCATTTCATTAAAATATTTAAATTTGTTATAATTCATGTAGATCATTTCCCACTTCCTTAAAAAGTTAATCAAATTCTAAAGGACCAATGCGATTTATTAAAATAAAATCCTTCATAAAAGATATGAGATATAAGATTGAAATTTTATTTCATATTTTCTATGTAATTATATTATCTTTTTGTACAGTGATATTTATTAAAATGAATCTTTTTTATCAGTCAATAACTGTTTAGGTGATACAAGACAATGTGAACCTCTATACTCATATCTCCTAGAGTAACATGGGTTAATATTACACTGAAACAAAATTTTTACTATCACATAAAAAATATCCAATGATCAATTGTATTTAGGTAACATGATACACAATAAAAAATTTATTTATATTGAAGTGACATTAAATAAAATGTAGGAAAATAAATTATTCCATGAAAAATTATGATATACTAAATGATATTCATAGAATGAAGTGTTTTTTAAAAATTATTTTTACCTTAGTATAATAATAATCATAGATCAACGTTGTTATTTCGTTCCTATTAAGGGATAAAATATCATTTAATCTAAATGAATCATGATCATTAAATAAGTAATATTTAATATTAAAATAATCACAAAAAAATATAAAATAACACAAGGAAATATGATAAAGAATACATCAAAAGAGAAATTTAAATAAATTCATATAATAACTATTGTAAAGTATAATGTTGGATATCAAAAACATACCATTGGGGAATTGTGAAATTTCACCATACATTAATTATTGGGGAACACCCATTACCCAATCATAGATCTCTCAGAAGACCAACCAATAACTTGTGATGAAATTTTGCAGGCACCACTAATCACAAGACTTAACTTATCCGTTATATTGTGATTTAAAAATATCAATAAAAATATAATATTTAACAGCTAAAAATATGATCATATGGATTAATTATGGTATATTGGATAAAAAAATAGTTGATAACATAATAATATGTGATATTGGAAAAAATCAATTTTCCCTAGTCAATCAAATGGAATGGTTATCTTGGTTAATATTATTTTATCTAAATATTAATGTAGTGTGAATTAACATAGTACAGAATAATGGAACATATTATTATATAAATAAATTTCCCCAATAAATTTTAATTATGGTTATCTAGGTGAATTATTTTCATTATGTATATTGAATTATATGATATTAATTATTTTGTTAATATGTATTTTTATTAGAAGAAAAATTTCCAATATGAGTAATTTATTATAATAAAACAAAAATGTGGTGATATGTGTCTCCTATTTTTGTGATTTCTATTTCATAAAAACAATAATAATTCATAATATGTATAATTAAATAATTAATTTATTTTCATTGAGATTTATAAAAAAATTTCTATAATTAAGTTGAATAAAATGTACGTTTTGTTTATAATATAGAATATAAAATCATTTTTTTCATTTATGAATAATTCTATATAGTGAAATATGAAATCTTCTAGTATTTGAAATTTTTTTAAGGAATATTGAAATTACCAAAAAATAGAGGACATCAATTTCACTATGTAATTTTAATATTAAAATATTTTCACATGATTTTTTTAAACTACAAAAAGATAAGAAAATGTAATCCAATTTAATTCATTCAATATAAATTGTGATAAGAAATTGGGGATATTATAAGATACCATTAAATACATATCATAATAATTTTAATATTTTAAGAGATATATATGAAATTTTACTAAAATGTTGTCAAGAAAAATGAAATAAAAATTTAATAAATTCATAGATTGTGATAAAAAATGGAATTATATAGATAGAATAGAAACAATGTGAATATAAAATATAATTATCATGTAGCGGTATCGATTAAAACAAATTTATTATAAAATCCTCAAAATCAATGAAGAATAAATTTATTAGAAGGAAAATAATAGAAAATATAAAAGGAAAAGAATATTATTAATGTTGTGATTAATATATATATAATACTCTATTGAACCAATAGATTAAAATATATTTTTATAATTTTAATGTATATTATATATTATGACAGAAACAGTTAAAAAATAAATAATTTATAATGTAATAAAAAACATTAAATATGTAATACAATAATGAAATTTATATACTTAAAATTAAATTTTTTACCATTACTAATAGCATCAGGGTTTTATAAGGTTCAATTATTTCAAACAATACACATGCCAATTTGTGGGATCTTTGTAAGGATAATAATTTTTTTTATGAATTATGAATGATGATTTATAGTTATGAGTAATGTATGTTTTAATATACAAAATTTTATGTAAGTGTAACCTAGCTATTTCGTAAGAGTAATACTATATTTCTAAAAGGCTTCCCTTTTTTTCAATGGAAGAATAAGGGTAATCTTCTACCCATATAAGGGTAATACAATGTTACATAAAGGTAACATGAAATTTCAAAATGAAATGTAATGGAAACCTACTTTTTTGAGGTACATGTATTAATTTATGAACTATTATAGGAAAAAATTATAGACATATGTGACAGCACTTAGCTATATAATTGTGAAACATTATCTCCGTTATGAAACACCTTTGTTGGGAAAAAGTAATTTATAACATCGTTTTTCATTTTTCCTTTAACAACATGAACCTGTAATAATTTTTGTGTATTTCTAAAATTATGAAATCTTAGAATAACATTTCATTGGAATTTTTTATGTTTGTAATTCTTGTTATATAAGGTATCTAATGAACCAATTGAAGAATACCTTCAACCTAAAATTAATTAGTGATATAATTTGGGGTATGTGATGATACGTATACGAATTCCTTATTTATTAATAAAATTATATGATAATTTTCACCCTTTTATTGTTGATATCATCTTCATTCTAGGTAGTCCATAATTCATTCTACCAAAATATATAACGACTTCTCTGATGAATGTGAGTTATTCTTCTAGTTTATAGGTGTGTCGATACTCTATCTTTCTATCTTTATCTCTTTTCCATTCATAATATCATCATTTACCATGGAATATATTTAATTTAAAAATATTTGATTCTTGTATTATTTGTGAGATAAATGTTTGGATTCAATCTCAATGGTCAATAAATACATTTATTATATAATGAAAAAGAATTATTTTAGGATTATTTTGGATTATTTTGGATTTAAAAAATAATAATACAGTTTTAGTTTTGTTAGAAATAAAAAAATTTAAACAGTTGAAAAAATATTTTCCAAAAATATTGAATTAGTTAATACAGTAGCTTGTTTCAGCTGATAATTAATTGGTGATATTTTGTTCATGACGAAGATAAGATTATGGTAGGATGTTTCTTACAGTGTAGTGGTCATGTATATAATTATAATCATGTTATGATGTGGGGTAATTATATATATTTAACCATGTTTTACGTCTAATCACATGTGTGTGTATGTGTAGCCAGCGAGACCATGTTTGAGTATGATCACATTTGGGTATATGGCTGTTGTAACCATTCATGTTATGGTTTAATTATTTTTTATTATATTGATTTACAAGTTGTTGTGTGTATAACTAGGGGATTCTATATCATTAGTGTTTTGGTTCATTGGTGGCCCAAAAGGATTTATTCACTCCTATATAAGGGGATTGAAAATATTGTGATCACATTCTCCAAAGCCACGACTAAGTTAAAACATGTTGTATGAGGATATCCCCCGAGGAATAAATTGATTTAAGTTGTTCTGGAACATAAATGTGGATGTTGGTGACATTCTTTGAGAGATTAATGTTAATATCCATTTACTAGATAGAGGTAATGTTCCTTAATGGAAGAACATTACATTCCATTGAGGTCAGTGAAATCATTTGGAAATACCTAATTAAATCAACTGAAAATTTGTATGTTTTTTATAGAATAGAGTTGAATCTAGTATGCTCTAAGGTTTGTGGATGTTTTGTTACTACAAAACATCTTGGTTTGTGATTATATATATATTTCCTTCTCATTAGTTAATTATTATAAATAATAAAATTATTTATGTGTACAAATTTTTAGTATGTATTAGTGGTGTCCTTTTTGGTTTAAAATAGAACCCAACATGGGTATATTTATGTACATGATAAAATGATGATCATGTATGTATGAATCAGCATAGTACACATGAAAAGGTGTTAGGAGACCAAAAATGTAGATATGTTGAAGTAATAGGATGGACATCGATGTGATGTTTTAGTGCTTATGTAACACCCCAAGATTTCATAGTGTGTTATTTCTTCAAAATAATTCAATAACTTGCACTACACACAACACCGAGTTCAATCACACCATGGCTTACAAAAAAAATGGCCATTAAAAGAGGTCATGAATAGCATTAACTACATTTTAAACTTTATATAATCCTTATAATTTTAGAATCCATATTATGAGTTTCTTAGTCATAATGCAAGAACAGATTCATTTTCAGTATTGCACTTTTATCAACTTTTAATAGTGAAACCTTTTTAAATACAATATTTTAAACTTTTTGACTAAATGGGCACATCAAAAAAATTAAAATGAAACATCCCAAGTTTACACGGTACGCTTTCCTTTGAATAAAACAGTAGCGTGTGTTGTACGCAACTTCGAGTTTTAACACACACCACAACCAATCAAACTAGCCGTTATGAATAGTAATACCTAAATTTTGAAATTATATATATTTTATATTTTAAAATGGACTTCATTTTTGGATTCTGAATATCGAATTTATCCTAAGGTGAAATTTTGGTACTTTTCGGATAACTTTCATATTTTGATGAATAGTGAAAATTACTAAATTTTAATTAAAAACAACTTTTTTAATCAAAATAATTAATAGTGATAAATTATGAATTTTAGTAGTTTTAAAGTATATTTAGAATATATTTTTACCATTTAATATAATGTTGGTCATTGTACATAATTTTACAATTAAACCAAACATAAACAAGTGTCAATCTTTTGATAGTTATTACCTCTTAAAAACACGCTTTTTGTTTTGACAGCGGGAATTAATTTTAAATTAATTTCTGCCACTTCTGTGTTTTGAATTTATAAAAATGGATTCCATATTTGGAATCAGGATGTCCAAATTGTGTAAATAGGTAACTTTTATTTTTAGACATTTTGAATAATTACTGTGGTAAATATTTTATTTGCCATGGTTAAGGGTAAATCCGGTAAATAAAGGTTATAAAATAATATTAAAATAATACAAAATTAACCTAAAATGTGTCCTAACCTTATTGGTGGACACATACCCGACCATGAGCATCCTTGGGTCAATTTGGGGACCCCTTGGATCCACTTGTATGTGGTAGGGACACTTTATATTAATAAAGTTAAAATAAAAATAAAAATGGCATAAGCTTACATCTTTTAGAAGAACAATTTTTACATTGGGTTATACAGGTTGGATTTTCGATTATAAATATTCATTAGAAAGCTAAAAAGATTTCCTACGTAATGATATTTTATTTATAATTTTTAGACATCATATAATTTAAATTATTAATGACACAATAATGATGCAATGTTTACCTCATTAATAAATCATTTAAATAAATAAGATTATAATGATTAAAATATTATCTAAAACCTGTCCAATTATTATTGGTTGATGTTATTTAGAATATGAGTCATCTTATATTCGACCTCAATGATTTTTGGACCATTATAAACCTAATATAATTATATTATAAAGTAATACTTTCACTCTTTCCTAAAGAGACCCTCTTCTCCCTTATAAAAGGAGACCACTTCTACTCATTCCTCACACCTCTCAAGCCACTTGGCTCGTCCAAACTCTGCCCAACTAATCTCCCCACATCCCTCTCCTCCTCCTTGAAGATTCCCCTTAGGCAGAAAGCATTTCAAGAAGTCCTTTGGTTCCAACCAAAGTGAGTTACCTAAATTAAATGTAACGATTTCTCTTAAATTATTTTCATTTATTTTGCTTCTCCAACCCCCAAACTCTTTTTATTTCATTTCTTTTGTAACAACACCAGTATCCTAAATACACTAGGATGTTGTTATAAGAAGTATTCAAACTACACATACACACAACTCCATCTAATGGATGATGAACATAATGTTTCTGTGGATGGCAAACTAACGCCTCACGAAACGATGATTGTTCAAATACATCTTACCACCTCTCATGGTGGCCATTATGATGGCACTATAATTAAATATGATATTAATGATATATATTTTATATATAAGCTTCTGTAATTCCATTTTATTTCATACCATTATTCGTTTCATGTTTTATATACATACAATAATTTCATTTGAGGAAGTGCGGACTACCGCCCCCTTAAAATGATATGACTCGTTCATACCACACATGGAACGTATAAAGGATGGTGTTAATTAACTTAAGTAACATATATAAAATATTATATTATACTGGAATAGTAATATACCTATGTATCATTTGGATTCAATTCTTTTAAAATAAAAATTAAATGGAAGTAGCGTTCGTGCGTACGTACGGACTACCGTCTCCACGAACGCGGTAAGATCCATCCTCCATCGTATCCATTCAAGTCTTATTCTCATTTTAGGGTTAAAAATAATGTTAATATCATTCTGATTATGAATAAGATATAATCTATCCATTACAAACATGTCTTACGTAACCAAACATTGAAGAAGAACGAATCGATTATCACCCGAAACGACGATAATACTAAGATATTATTAATAAAGCAATGTTAAAAGAACATATATGATATCATATTAATATATATGATTCTTGTATAATTTAATAACAATTATTTAACCATTATACAGGAGGTTAACCTACCCCAACCAAGGAAAAGTACAAGGTTAGGGATTTTCTTATCTCACATTCAATTCCGTGAGATTTCCATTATTTTCCACTAAATTATTGAAAGTGGTGTATTGTGTACTGGGATTTGATATATATTATCATATTCATGTTATTATGTAAATAATTTGGTGGTTATTAACTTTTGGCCATACGACTCAGTTGATTAACGTGGTAAGGGGTTTTCATCTCACTCCTTATTCCCGTGAGATTCATGCCATATTGCCACCATTACCTTTTGTGTGGTGTATGTACTTCCCATAATTATATTCTTTGTGTAATACACTCTAATTTATGTGTACTTACATATTAATTGTATGATACCTCTTTCATGGGTTGTATGTTTCATAAGTTACCAAACTATTAAGGGTTACTTCACAATCTCTTCATTATCCGAGGTTGTTTATACGTAATAATCTACTAGGATCTCGTTATCATCCACATCCATGTTTCTTCAAAATTTATTTCAAAACATTTTTAATATTTAAAAGAATATGGGTTAAAGTCATTTATACCATTGTTTGATTTTTTATAAGAGGTTTATAAGGGAATCTTTCCGTCGTTTTCCAAACAAGGTGCTTTTTAACCTTTTCGACAGAATTAAGATAAGAATGTTTTTTTAACTTATACGGCGTGTGCAGTTATTTTCCGCCTTTATAAAATCGTCAAAGCTTCCCTTAAAAGCTTATAAGATTATTTTCAAAGAAAATGTTTGATTTTATATGGATCTTAAATGATTTCAAAATAAAAGGAGATATTTCTTTAAAAAGAATTTTGATTTCATCTATGTCAACATCCTTTGATGGGTTTTAAGATTATTTGAAGTTGATTTATTATTATACAAAACTTCTATGTTGTTTTGAAGGTTTTGTGATATGTTTGACTGTGGATGTGCTATTTTTATACCATTCATAGTTTATGGTGAAAGTATTGACATTTCGTATGCTAGTTCCAATAAGAATGTTTATGTTATATTTCAATCTTTACTTCATATGAATGTGTTGGACAAGTATATTCCAGGTTGGGGACTGGTTAAAGTAAGCCCTCCAGGTTGGGGACTGGTAAAAGTAATCCCTCCAGGTTAGGGACTGGTAAAAGTAAGCCCTCCGGGTTGGTGTCCGGTTATTAGAGGCACTCCGGGTTGGTGTCCGGTTATTAGAGGCACTTCGGTTTGGTGTCCGGTTATTAGAGGCACTCCGGGTTGGTGTCCGGTTATTAGAGGCACTCTGGGTTGGTGTCCGGTTATTAGAGGCACTCCGGGTTGGGTTCCGGTTACAGTTAGCCCCATGGTCTTGGGACGAGGCCTTGAAAAGTAATTAAAGTTTAGCATTATGCATTCCAACATTATGAAAGTGGTTATTGATTTTGCATGTGATTATTCGATTAGTAGAATATCCATGTGAACAAGTAAATGGAATTATTTCATTTTACGTTCGCCATACTATGTTGAAGTGCAAGTTTAAAAGGCTTTTGTTTTAGTAATTCATTGCCTTAAATGTTTATGCTTATTTTTGAATGTTCCGCTATATTGTTATCCTTACTGGGCATTTGAGCTCACCCCTTTTCTATGTTTTATTTTTCCCAGGATGTGAAGATATAAGTTATGAATGACCTGCAGGGATATTATGAGGGGATTATAGTGTGGACTGTGGAAACATTATGTTGTTGTAGTAGTTTTTCATTTTATGATGTAATGTAAAACTTATGAATATATCTAGTGTTTCCAAGGCTACTAAACCAATCGGTCTTTCGAGATTTGATCTTTCTTGTGATCATGCCAATGGTATGTAATAATGCACCGACTCTGGGTAACTGGGGTCGGGGCATTACAGTTGGTATCAGAGGAAGTTTAGTACAAACCTTGGAAGCTAGATTTAGATAAACTCTGATTAGAGCACGTAGACCTAAGATGAACTTTGAGGATTAGTATAGAAGAACTTTCTAGAATTTTGGTATTGTAGAGATTTTGTGAGTTTTCTGAGCAATACATCCCTGTCTGGATACGAACAGGTAGAGGCGGCTCTGGCACAGATGTACCTAGGGGTAAAACCCGAAAACACCGCGTTGAGCTAGACTCGAACGGGAACTGGTGCACGACAATGGGCCTTGCTGCACTCTTGGTTACGACACTCCCGGGGGATATGCTTAGGATAACTCTCATTTTCTTTACAAATCATTATGAAGGGTTTATGAGTATATACTTCCTCAAAGAAAACATTTTTATGATTATGGATTATATCCATAAATAGTTCAATTTATGTTAAGTGTTTTATAAGTATGGGATTATGTATTTTGATTCATAAACTGATCTAGTTTATGCCATTGTATAGAAATGGCGCCCAGTAGAAGGAATGAGAACTCCAGAAATACACATGATTCAAAGAGAAGGAAGGATCATATCTTTCATGGTCTTAAGCTAGAATTTATAAGAGAAATAGTCTCCCATGTATTATCATCATATGAAGAAATAATATCATGTGTTGATAAGATAAGTAAAGAGTTTACTGAGTCCTATGGCTTTGAAGGGAATCAAGAGAAGAAAAGGATGGAAGAGAGAAAGATGGATAAAGGGAAAAGGGAAAAGAAGAATTTTCCCATATGTGGTAACTGTGGAAAGAAACACCCTGGAACTTGCCTGAAAGGAATGGGAGTTTGTTATAAGTGTGGAGGAAAAGGGCACAAAGTACGTGACTGCAAGGGTAAGAAAATGGTTTTAAATGTACAATGCTTCATTTTCAAGGAGTTTGGACACTACGCGAACCTATGTCCTAGTCATCAGACTATTCCGAAAATGATGTTATTGGATAATAATCAAGTTATGATACTACCACAGATGAAGAGGAACGATTAGAGTTCTTATGTTGATTATGTCAATTGAGTGTTGTATCAACAATGTACTTGTTATAATAATTATGGAGTATATAAGGATTGTACTGCAGTACTATTTCATTTAGGACTTTAGATTGTGTGGAACAAAGAAAAGTGACTCAATAGCAGGATAAATTTTTGGAAAATATATGGTTGAGAGAACAATAAATCATAATATAGTTCTGATACTGAGGTAGTGATTTTGGAATAATACATGATTGTTTTGGATAAATTAAATTGGATATTCTTGACTACCTTGGAACTGATTAATGATTTGTATATTCCATCATTGATGGGGTTTAAAACATTTTTGGATTAATATCCAGCATTCAATATGGAATAAGGGAGCATGAATGTAATCAATAAGGAATATGGTAATTCAGGATGTTTCAGAATATTAAAAGAATACATGATGAAGGTATTCATATTCTATTACGGGGTAAAAAGGATCTACATTATGTTTACCTTCCTTATAAATGTTGGACTGTGAGTTTGGACAGAAGTATTTTGGATAGTTCTAGTTTGGATTATTTTGGATTTCCATAAAAGGACAAACCGGAGGTCGGGCGGCAACCCGTCGCGTTCGGAAAGGCTACGAGACTTGAACTCGCAACCGAAGGGCGAAAAGGGTGTATCACCTACCACTGGCCCAAGAGATGTCCTGGATTAAATAATGTAGTTTTTTTTAAAAGATTTGGTATATGAATTATAAATTCATTTATTTTGGAACCCTGTACGAATAGTATAAATAGAATT
Organism: Viscum album; assembly: GCA_963277665.1. NCBI lineage: Eukaryota > Viridiplantae > Streptophyta > Magnoliopsida > Santalales > Viscaceae > Viscum > Viscum album. Next base: position 1,846,320,666 of record OY728120.1, read on the forward strand.
TTTTTTTACGTCCTATTATCTTTTAGAGTGAAAGATGAGTTTGTGGTAGAAATTTATTAATGGATAAAACTCTAATTATAATGTAAGTATATCTCCTTATAATCTTAGCCAATCTCATAAATAAATTCCTCAACATTAATAAAAGGAACTTAGAACAAAAATTTTGTCCTAGATGGTACCTTAAATCATCACTAATTTATGGCTTTGGGATTGTTGGCCTTTTCATAGCCATGTTCTCTACCACTCTCCATCAGATAATTGATGGTTAGATTTCTCCTCCATATCCATATTTTCCTACATGGAACCCTAGTATGCGTTATTTTCGGTAATCTTCATACTTTCCACTCTTTATTTTAAATAGAGGCCTCATTAATTCATTTTTCGATGTGGGATTTCAACTAAGATATTTTGAAACGTCAAAAATGTGTTATCCCAATACCCTATGTTTTGTTGAACCGATGGTATTTCAAATCCTCATAGATTGATGAGTTTAAGGACCTCAATTTTATACTTGTTTGTGATTGATTACCTCAATCACTACCTATAAATATTTACGTTTTTCCTCCAATTATATGTCTCTAATTGCCACCAATGTTCTCCTAATGGAGATCATAATTTGGTGGTGACCCTTTCATTTCTCTTTTCATCATATTAAGACTAAATTTTAGTAACCCAATTTCCAATGTGGGTTTTCCCACAAATATATTTTCTATTTTCAACCTTTTATTTTCGAAGAAAAATTTCAAATTGCGAGGACGCAATTTATTGAAGGAGGGGAGAATGTAACACCCAAAGATTTCATAGTGTGTTATTTCTTCAAAATAATTCAATAAATTGCACTACACGCAACACCGAGTTCAATCACACCATGACTTACAAAAAAAATGGCCATTAAAAGAGGTCATGAATAGCATTAACTACATTTTAAACTTTATATAATCCTTATAATTTTAGAATCCATATTATGAGTTTTTAGTCATAATGCAAGAACAGATTCATTTTCAGTATTGCACTTTTATCAACTTTTAATAGTGAAACCTTTTTAAATACAATATTTTAAACTTTTTGACTAAATGGGGACATCAAAAAAATTAAAATGAAACATCCCAAGCTTACACGGTACGCTTTCCTTTGAATAAAACAGTAGCGTGTGTTGTACGCAACTTCGAGTTTTAACACACACCACAACCAATCAAACTAGCCGTTATGAATAGTAATACCTAAATTTTGAAATTATATATATTTTATATTTTAAAATTGACTTCATTTTTGGATTCGGAATATCGAATTTAGCCTAAGGTGAAATTTTGGTACTTTTCGGATAACTTTCATATTTTGATGAATAGTGAAAATTACTAAATTTTAATTAAAAACAACTTTTTTAATCAAAATAATTAATAGTGATAAATTATGAATTTTAGTAGTTTTAAAGTATATTTAGAATATATTTTTACCATTTAATATAATGTTGTTCATTGTACATAATTTTACAATTAAACCAAACATAAACAAGTGTCAATCTTTTGATAGTTATTACCTCTTAAAAACACGCTTTTTGTTTTGACAGCGGGAATTAATTTTAAATTAATTTCTGCCACTTCTGTGTTTTGAATTTAGAAAAATGGATTCCATATTTGGAATCAGGATGTCCAAATTGTGTAAATAGGTAACTTTTATTTTTAGACATTTTGAATAATTACTGTGGTAAATATTTTATTTACCATGGTTAAGGGTAAATCCGGTAAATAATGGTTAAAAAATAATATTAAAATAATACAAAATTAACCTAAAAAGTGTCCTAAACTTATTGGTGGACACATACCCGACCATGAGCATCCTTGGGTCAATTTGGGGACCCCTTGGATCCACTTGTATGTGGTAGGGACACTTTATATTAATAAAGTTAAAATAAAAATAAAAATGGCATAAGCTTACATCTTTTAGAAGAACAATTTTTACATAGGGTTATACATGTTGGAGTTTCGATTATAAATATTCATTAGAAAGATAAAAAGATTTCCTACATAGGGATATTTTATTTATAATTTTTAGACATCAAATAATTTAAATTATTAATGATACAATAATGATGCAATGTTTACCTCATTAATAAATCATTTAAATAAATAAGATTATAATGATTAAAATATTATCTAAAACCTGTCCAATTCTTATTGGTTGATGTTATTTAGAATATGAGTCATCTTATATTCTACCTCAATGATTTTTGGACCATTATAAACCGAATATAATTATATTATAATGTAATACTTTCACTCTTTCCTAAAGAGCCCCTCTTCTCCCTTATAAAAGGAGACCAGTTCTACTCATTCCTCACACCTCTCAAGCCACTTGGCTCGTCCAAACTCTGCCCAACTAAGCTCCCCACATCCCTCTCCTCCTCCTTGAAGCTTCCCCTTAGGTATAAATCATTTCAAGAAGTCCTTTGGTTCCAACCAAAGTGAGTTACCTAAATTAAAGGTAACGATTTCTCTTAAATTATTTTCATTTATTTTGCTTCTCCAACCCCCAAACTCTGTTTATTTCCTTTATTTTGTAACAACACCAGTATCCTGAATATACTAGGATTTTGTTATAAGAAGTATTCAAACTACAAATACACACAACTCCATCTAATGGATGATGAACATAATGTTTCTGTGGATGGGAAACTAACGCCTCACGAAACGATGATTGTTCAAATACATCTTACCGCCTCTCATGGTGGCCATTATGATGGCACTATAATTAAATATGATATTAATGATATATATTTTATATATAAGCTTCTGTAATTCCATTTTATTTCATACCATTATTCGTTTCATGTTGTATATACATACGATAATTTCATTTGAGGAAGTGCGGACTACCGCCCCCTTAAAATGATATGACTCGTTCATACCACACATGGAACGTATAAAGGATGGTGTTAATGAAATTAAGTAACATATATAAAATATTATATTATACTGGAATAGTAATATACCTATGTATCATTTGGATTCAATTCTTTTAAAATAAAAATTAAATGGAAGTAGCGTTCGTGCGTACGTACGGACTACCGTCTCCACGAACGTGGTAAGATCCATCCTCCATCGTATCCATTCAAGTCTTATTCTCATTTTAGGGTTAAAAATAATTCTTAATATCATTCTGATTATGAATAAGATATAATCTATCCATTACAAACATGTTTTACGTAACCAAACATTGAAGAAGAACGAATCGATTATCACCCGAAACGACGATAATACTAAGATATTATTAATAAAGCAATGTTAAAAGAACATATATGATATCATATTAATGTATATGATTATTGTATAATTTAATAACAATTATTTCACCATTATACAGGAGGTTAACCTACCCCAACCAAGGAAAAGTACAAGGTAAGGGATTTTCTTATCTCACATTCAATTCCGTGAGATTTCCATTATTCGCCACTAAATTATTGAAAGTGGTGTATTGTGTACTGGCATTTGATATATATTATCATATTAATGTTATTATGTAAATAATTTGGTGGTTATTAACTTTTGTCCATACGACTCAGTTGATTAACGTGGTAAGGGGTTTTCATCTCACTCCTTATTCCCGTGAGATTCATGCCATATTGCCACCATTACCTTTTGTGTGGTGTATGTACTGCCCATAATTATATTCTTTGTGTAATACACTCTAATTTATGTGTACTTACATATTCATTGTATGATACCTCTTTCATGGGTTGTATGTTTCATAAGTTACCAAACTGGTAAGGGTTATTTCACAATCTCTTCATTATCCGAGGTTGTTTATACGTAATAATCTACTGGGATCTCTTTATCATCCACATCCATGTTTCTTCAAAATGTATTTCAAAACATTTTTAATATTTAAAAGAATATGGGTTAAAGTCATTTATACCCTTGTTTGATTTTTTATAAGAGGTTTATAAGGGAATCTTTCCGTCGTTTTCCAAACAAGGTGCTTTTTAACCTTTTCGACAGAATTAAGATAAGAATGTTTTTTTAACTTATACGGCGGGTGCGGTTATTTTCCGCCGTTATAAAATCGTCAAAGCTTCCCTTAAAAGCTTATAAGATTATTTTCAAAGAAAATGTTTGATTTTATATGGATCATAAATGATTTCAAAATAAAAGGAGATATTTCTTTAAAAAGAATTTTGATTTCATCTATGTCAACATCCTTTGATGGGTTTTAAGATTATTTGAAGTTGATTTATTATGATACAAAACATCTATATTGTTTTGAAGGTTTTGTGATATGTTTGACTGTGGATGTGCTATTTTTATACCATTCATAGTTTATGGTGAAAGTATTGACATTTCGTATGCTAGTTCCAATAAGAATGTTTATGTTATATTTCAATCTTTACTTCATATGAATGTGTTGGACAAGTATATTCCAGGTTGGGGAATGGTTAATGTAAGCCCTCCAGGTTGGGGACTGGTAAAAGTAAGCCCTCCAGGTTAGGGTCTGGTAAAAGTAAGCCCTCCGGGTTGGTGTCCGGTTATTAGAGGCCCTCCGGGTTGGTGTCCGGTTATTAGAGGCACTCCGGGTTGGTGTCCGGTTATTAGAGGCACTCCGGGTTGGTGTCCGGTTATTAGAGGCACTCCGGGTTGGTGTCCGGTTATTAGAGGCACTCCGGGTTGGGTTCCGGTTACAGTTAGCCCCAAGGTCTTGGGACGAGGCCTTGAAAAGTAATTAAAGTTTAGCATTATGCATTCCAACATTATGAAAGTGGTTATTGATTTTGCATGTGATTATTAGATTAGTAGAATATCCATGTGAACATGTAAATGGAATTATTTCATTTTACTTTTTCCATACTATGTTGAAGTTCAAGTTTAAAAGGCTTTTGTTTTAGTAATTCATTGCCTTAAATGTTTATGCTTATTTTTGAATGTTCCTCTATATTGTTATCCTTACTTGGCATTTGAGCTCACCCTTTTTCTATGTTTTATTTTTCCCAGGATGTGAAGATATAAGTTATGAATGACCTGTAGGGATATTATGAGGGGATTATAGTGTGGACTGTGGAAACATTATGTTGTTGTAGTAGTTTTTCATTTTATGATGTAATGTAAAACTTATGAATATATCTAGGGTTTCCAAGGCTACTAAACCAATCGGTCTTTCGAGATTTGATCTTTCTTGTGATCATGCCAATGTTATGTAATAATGCACCGACTCTGGGTAACTGGGGTCGGGGCGTTACAGCTTATGTTTTACCTTTCACACCCATATATAGGAATGAACAACCACACTGTGGATCCTTGGTTTATTTATTTCATGTATGACTATTGTGACATTCGTTAAAATAATTTATTTACATTATACTATATAATGTTTTAATATCATGTGATGGATTTTATTTCCATTGGGTTAGTCTTCCCATGTTATTTTTTATCCTCACCACTAACCAAAACCCTCTTTGATATAGGGAGGTGTGAATTATTTCATGTTTTTATCTAGCCCAAATAGGTTAATTCATTGTTGGGAATTATTAAATAGTGTGAATGAGATTTATTTTCCATTAATTATTTTCATTTTCTGATTTTGTAGGAATGAGATTGACTATGTGAAACATGGTTCAGGGAGTTTTAATGTGCTTGGATAGATATACTGTAATGAACCTCAGAGTTACTAGTAATGGAATTTTTATTCTATTTATATGGTTTTTTTGAGTTCACGAATAACGAGGAAATACATAGTATCAAATTCCTTATATATATCTATTGTGAGCTTCATGTTAGTTTTATAATTTAATTTATCTATTGAGAAATCTATTTCAGATACCCCTACAATTCTTGGTTGAGTTATACGTATGAAATATTGTTGTTATAACATACATATTTTTGAATCAGTTAATCAGTGATGAGAAAATTGTTATATTTATTATATAATATTTCAACTAAAATGTAGGGATAGAGGGCTAGTGGTGAGCTTCATGTTGAACTATTTCATTTATACATTATGTGTAGATATCTCCTAGTATGTTTTTTTAATTACATATTATTTATGTGTGACATTAAACTATATTTGGACATGTAGGAAAGTTTTTATATTAATTTTAAATTTTTTTTTGGAATTAATGAAAATATTTCCTCCTTATAGATGCCTAATTTCTATAACATGGGTTGGTACACTAATTACAACACCCACTATGCATGATGATTTATGTGAGTGTGCACCAGAACCCGAACCAATGGATTTGGTAGTGAAACCACAATATCTAATTTTCATGGAGAGGATAATGGTTTAATATATCATAAAAATTTATTTATAAAATTTACCACAAGTTCAATGCATTGGTGGTCCTTTTAATGTTACTGATTAGATTGAAATAATATTAGGAATTTTTTACTTTTTAGAGACTATCAGGAAAAAAGATGAATCTAGAATCTTTTATTTTTCAGTGACCAAACATGTTGTCGTGGGGTGTCATGAGCTTGACAGGGATGTGAAGGTTTCTTACATGGGAGCAGGAATATGATATATGAAAAAAAATTCCCAATTAGTTTAAATACGAACTCTAGAGACACTTATCAACAAAAATAGGACCTGGTGGGATCACTATATTCATAACCCACTGTTTGTTATAATTTATAAAACATTTAGAATATAATTTTATACAATTAGTTATTTTTACCCTTATATAGATCATAGGGTATCCATAAGGGTAAACGTTTTCTTTCTATAAGAATTCAGCTTTTTGTTTCTTTTTCAAATAAGACATTGTTTTTTCATACAGGTGTGAAAGGTTAATACAATATTGTGTAACTGTAAGTTGGATTTAATAACCTATATAAGAGTAAATATAATTACCCACACATTAGATATCTGAGATGAAAATGTGGAAATCCAAGTTACAATTAATTTGTGCCCATTTGAGGTATAAAGTTATTTTAACACAATTTGTCACTTATCCTTTACCCATTTGAAACTGTTACACATTTTAAAGAATTTTAAATTCATGAGATCATTCAAAATAACTTATATTGTATCTTTAATGATTTTAAATCCTTATTTATATGTTTTTAAATAACCACATATAAGAATTTTTTTATATTAATATCGAATAGGGATTTAATTTTCTATTTTCAAAATGAAAAACCAAAAATCCGTATGTATTCTTAAAAATATCTGAACATTTTATGAAATTATTTGTTTTTAAATTTTTATGAATATAGGATGTCCAAAAAAATTCAACTAAAATTTACAACATCTTCTATGATCAATATGAGTTCATAATATGGTATACTTGAATTGAATAACTATTTCTCAACCCATCATATATTATTGGCAGCATTATTTCCCTTGGAATAAATTCAATCGAGGAGTATATTATTATTATTAATACATTTTTTGAGGTAAATGGCTGGATTGAGCCTTAAAATTTCATAACTATAAATTTACATTAATGATAATTATTTATCTCATTATGATCTCAAATTATATTAGATAGGTAAAATTATATATCATGTAGAGTTTTTATTTTTTTTACAAATAAAATTCTCTGAATTTTTTCTAAGAATCCTTGACGAGGGGATCAAATCAACAAATAATATATTTTTTTGGGTGTAAAATTAATTGTAAAACATTGGACGGAATATTGAAAATATTTTTCAATGATATTATATACCATGTATAGGATATGTATTTAATTATTGAAATATTATGGTATCTTTTCATTATGTGAATTAGACAATGTTTTATGTTTAGTGACTTGTGTTTGTGAAATAATCATGATACCATGTTTTATTATAATATATTTTTTAGGTATATGGAATCTTATACCAATATTTTTATTCCATAATGTTCCTTTTTTATGAATTATATGTACTTTGGAGCATAGCTAATAAAACCACTATTTAAAATTGACCAAGATGATTGGTTTCCTTGAGAAACTCAATCCCTTACATAAAGAGGTAGTGTAGATGATATATTTTGTTTCCCTAGAGTCATGGGTTTTTTTCAACATGTTGTATGTGGATATCTCTATGTAAGTGGATTTTGGGATCTTTATCTTGTCTAAAAATGTAGATAATTGTGTTATTCCTTAAAGGATGAATATTCATGTACTCAAAAGAATAATAGGGTGTTTATCTTTAATGGTGAAATTTGATTATCCATAATGGTGGAAAATATAACTCAACATTATCTAAGTCATACAACTGAAAATTTATATGTTTTTATGGCGTGGAACCGAAGGTTTTATGATCGGGGATTACTGGTGGCTTTGTTAGCACATGAATACATGATATATGATTGTTTGTAGTTTTATTTCACAATAATTTATTAGCGTTAAGAAATATTATGCATGTTCAGTCGTGTTGAGGAAGTATTGGGTTGTCTATAATTGCATTTTTAATCACACTATACCCTGTAATTTTAATGGGCATTAAGAATTAATGATTTGGGATAAAATAAAGGGTAAAGACCATGTGATAAGGTTTTAAGAGAGAGATAATATTGATCTAAGGCAATATCATGGAAGACTCTAGAATTATGCATCACCCTTTAGTTTTTTATTGTCATAATCATATTATGGTCTCACATACCACCATTAGAGAATTTTTATGAATTATTTTTTATTTGAATTTTATTCCATCTTGTATAGAATTTATTTTCATTATCTTCTGCTGGGTTTTACTATAATTTTATGTATATAATTTTCCAGGGTATAGTATCCCAATGTCATTTTAGACCCACACGTGTAGTCATCAGCCACTTTTATGTTATAATATATGCAATACATTATGTAGATCATAAATTAAATGAATAAAATTTTGTAATGGTGTTAAAATTATAATAAATTTTAACATAAATATTTCTATGAATAATTATATAAATAATATATATAATTTTACCAATTTTTATTTTTTTGATATAGAGGTCTTAATAATCATTAATTCTTCATGAAGTACTTATTATATTAATGTTGAAGTTACAATAAACATAATGTCATAATTTTTCATAAAGCCTTTCATTCATTAAATGGTATACATTGGTACAATTAATGATGTATATTTTTCATAAAGTCATGCATTCGAAATATATGAGTATATAGATATGTAGGATGTAAAATTAATCAAATGTTTAATTTTTATAAAAGAATAATTTTAACCTAACATCTAAATCATATTAATGTTGTATTTCTTACTGTATAATCCTATTATAAAATTCAAAATGGGATTTTGTAATTATTTATATTTAATTAATAATAAATTACAATAGTTTTGTAGCATCTTTATTTTTAGCCACATTTTTAAAATTTATAGGTCTACTATTATAGACAAAAAAAATTAAAAATTATATTTTTACCACTACAAAGAGTATCAGGGTTTTATAAGGTTCAATTATTTCAACCAATACACATGACAATTTGTGGGACCTTTGTAACGATAACAATATTTATTGAAGAATTATGAATGATGTCTTATAGTTATGAGTAATGTAAATTTAATATTCCAAATTTTATATAAGGGAATACTAGATATTTCATAAGAGTAATAATATCTTTCTTAAAGGATTCATTTTTTTTCAAAGGAAGGATAATGGTTGTCCTCAACGCACACAATGGTAATACAATGTTATATAATGGTAACATTAACATTATAAATGAAATGTAATGGAAACCTGATGTTGATGAGTCACATGTATTAATGTTTGAACTATTTGAGGGGAAAACATTAAACACATATTTGACAACACTTAGTTATATAATTGTGAAACATTGTCACCCTTATGCATCACCTTTGTTGGGGGAAAAGTAATTTGCACCTTGTTTTTCATTTTTCCATTAACAATGTGAACCTGTAATAATTTTTGAGTATTTCTATATCTATGAAATCCAAGAACAACTTTTCATTGTAATTTTCATGTCTGTAAGTCTTGTTATATAAGGTATTAGAAGCACCAATTGAAGAATACCTTCAACAGAAAATTAAATAGTAATATAATTTGGGGTTTTCAATGATATGTATATGAATTCCTTATATATTAATAAAATTATATGATAATTTTCTACCTTCTATTTTTGATATCATGTTCATTCTAGGTAGTCCATAATTGATTTTACCAAAATATATAATGTCTTCTCCGATGAATGTGAGTTATTCTTTAAGTCTCTAGGTGTGTCGGTACTCTATCTTTCTCTCTTTCTCTCAATTCCAATCGTAAAAGCATCATTTAACAATGAATATATTTAATTTATAAATATTTTTTCCATGTATTATTTGTGAGATAAATTTTTGGTTTCAATATTAATGGTTAAAAACTACAATTATTATTGAATTAAAAATAAATATTTTAGGTTTATATTAGATTATATTGGATTTATAAAATACTAATACTGGTGCAATTTTTTTTAGAAATAAAAAAATTAAAAATTTGAAAAAACATTTTCCAATAGTATTGAATTAGTTAATACACTTTCTTGTTTCAGCTGATAATTACTTGGTGATATATTGTTTATGACGAAGATACGATTGAGGTAGTATATTTTTTATCGTGTATTTTTCAAGTATATAATTGATAACATGTTATGATGTGGTGTAATTTTATAGATTTTACCATATTTTATGTCTAATCACATGTGTGTGTATGTGTAGCCAATGAGACCGTGTTTGTGTATGATCACATGTGTGTATATGGATCTTGTTACCATTCATGTTATGCTTTTCTTATTTTTTATTGTTTTGATTTATATGTGGTTGGGTTTTAACAAATGTAAGCTATATCTTTAGTGTTTTGGTTCGCAGGTATCCCCAAAAGATTTATTCACTCCCATATAGGGGGAGTGAAAATGGTGTGATCACATTATCCAAAGCCACGACTAAGGGAAAACATGTTGTATGGGTCTCTCCCCCAAAGAATAAATTGATTTAAATTGTTCTGGCACATAAATGTGGATGCTGGTGACATTCCCTTATAGAATAATGTTCATATCCATAAACTAGGATAGAGGTGATGTTCCTTAATGGAAGAACATTATTTTCCATTGAGGTGGGTGAAATAATTTGGAAATATATAATTAAATAAATTGAAATATTATATGTTTTTTATACAATTTATTTGAATCTAGTATGATCTTGGGTTTGAGGAAGTTTGGTTACAACAAAAATTATTGGTTTGTGATTATATATATTTATATTTAACATTAGTTAATTATTATGAAGAATAATATTATTTAAGTGTAATAATTTTTAGGAGGCATTAGTGGTGTTTTTTTGTTTAAAATAGAACCCTACATGGGTATATTTATGTACATGAAAACATGCTGATTAGGGTTGTATGAATCAGTATAGTACACATGAAAAGGTGTTAGGAGACCAGGAATGTATATATGTTGAAGTAGTATGATGGACATAAATATGATATTGTAGTGTTTATTTTTTTACCTTTCACACCCATGAATAGGAATGAACGACCACATTATGGATACATGGTTTATTAATTTCATGTATGACGGTTGTGACATTCATTATATCATTTATTTACATTATAAAATATTATGTTTTACTATCGTGTGTTGGATTTTATTACCATTGGGTTAGTCTTCCCATGTTATTTTTTATCCCCACCACTAATTAGAACCCTCTTTTATATAGGAAGGTGTAAATTATTTCATGTTTTTATCTAGCCAAACAGGTTAATTCATGATGGGGAATTATAAAATGGTGTGAATGAGATTGATTTTCCATTAATTATTTTAATTTTCTTATTTTGTATGAATGAGATTGATTTTGGGGAACTTTGATTGGGGAGTTTCTTGTTCATGGATATATCTTGTGTAATGAACCTCAGAGTTACCAGTGATGGAATTTATATTCTATTTATATGGTGTTTTGGCTGAGTTCACTAATGATGAGTAAATATATAGAATCACATTCTATATATATATATCTATTGTGAGTTGCATGTTAGTTTTCTAATTTAATTCCTTGATTGAAAAATTTGTTTCGAATACCCTTACAATTCTTGGTTGAGTTATACATATGAGATCCTGTTGTTGTAGCATACATATTTTCTAATTAGCTAATTATTCATGAGAAAACTATTATATTTTTTATATAATATGGTAACTAACATGTAGGGATAGAGGAGTAGTGGTGATCTTCAAATTGAACTATTTCATTTATACATTATGTGTAGATATTTCCTAGTATGTGTTTTCAATTATTTATTCTTTATGTGGACACAAAACTATATTTGGACATGTAGTAATGTTTTTATAGTAATTTTAAATATTTTTTTGGAATTAATTAAAATATATCCTCTTTAGAGATGCCTAATTTCTCTAACATGGGATGGTACACTAATTACAACACCCACTATGCAGGATGATGCATGTGAGTGTGCGCTGGAACCTAAACCAATGGATTTGGTAGTGAAACCACTATATATAATTTTCATGGAGAGGATAATCATTTAATATATCATAAATATTTATTTATAATATCCACCACCAGTTCAATGCACTGGTTTTCCTCTAGATTGTACTGGTTTGATTGATATAATATTAGGAATATTTTACTTTGTTAAGACTATAGGGGAAAAAAGCTGAATCTAGAATCTTTTATTCTTTGAAGACTAAACATATGGTCATGGGTTGTCAGAGAATGGGGTATCCATATGGTTCAATTTTTACTTTCTAAATGAATTATTCTTTTTGGGTCTTTTTAAAATGTGGCATTGTTTTTTCTTACAGGCGTGAAAGGTTAATACAATATTTTGTAAGTGTAAGTTGGATTTTATAACCTATATAAGGGTAAAAATAATTACCCACACATTAGATCTCTAAGGAGAAAATGTGGAAATCAATGTTACAGTTAATTAGTGCCTATTTTAGGTATTAAGTGATTATAACTCTATTTGTCACTTATATATTACCTATTTGAAACTGTTACAAATTTTAATGATTTTTAAATTCATGAAATCACTGAAAATAAATTATATTATCTCTTTAATGTTTTTAAATCCTTATTTATATGTTTTTAAATGAACACATCAAAAAATATCTTTATATTAAAATCTAATAGTTATTTAATTTTCAATTTTCAATATGAAAGAAAATCCTTATGTATTCTTAAAAATATATGAACCTTTTATGCCATCAAATTTATAAAGTTTTATTTATATAGGATGTCCAAAAAAATTCAACTAATATTTATGATGTCTTCTATGATCAATCTGAGTTTTTAATATGGTATAGTTAAATAGAATAACTATTTATCACCCCATCATATATTATTGAGAGTATTATTTCCCTTGGAATAAATTAAATTGAGGATTATATTGTTATTATTAATACATTTTGTGAGATAAAGGGTTAGATTGAGCCTTAAAATTTCATAATTAGAAATTTATAAGATTGATAATTATTAATCTCATTTTGATATAAAATTATTATCGATAGGTAAAATTATATCTCATGTGGAGTTCTTATTTATTTTATAAATAAAATTATTGGAATTCGTTATAGGAATCCTTGATGAAGGGATCAAATCAAAAAATAATATAGTTTTTTTTGGTGTAAAATTACTTTGAAAAACATTGGACTTAATATTGAAAAGATTTTTCTATGATATTCCATACCAGGTATAGGATATGTATTTAATTATTGACATATTATTGTATCTTGTCATTATGTGAATTAAACAAAGTTTTATGTTTAGTAACTTGTGTTTGTGAAATGATCATGATACCATGTTTTGTTATAATATTTTTTTGGTATACGGAATCTTATATGAATATTTTTATGCCATTATTTTCCTTTTTTAAGAATTATATGTAATTTGGAGCATAGCTAATAAAACCACTATTTAAAATTGACATGGACGATCAGTTTCCTTGATAGACACAATCCCTTACATAAAGAGGTAGTGTAGATGATATTTTTTGTTTCCCCAGAGTCACGTGTTTTGTTCAACATGTTGTATGAGGATTTCTCTAGGTAAGTGAATTTTGGGTGCTTTTTCTTTTCTATAATTGTACATAATTGTGTTATTTTTTAAAGTAAGAACATTAATGTACTCAAAATAATATTAGGGTGTTTCTAATTGATGGTGAAATTTGATTATCCAAAATGGTGGAAAATATAACTCAACATGATCTAAGCCGTGTAGCTAAAAATTTGTATGTTTTTTATGGCATGGAACCAAATCTTTTATTATCGGGGATTACTGGTGGATTTGTTACACATGAATACTTGATATATTATTTTATGGAGTTTTATTTCACAATAATTTATTAGCGTTAAGAAATAACCTGCATGTTAAGTCTTGTTAAGGAAGTATTTTGTTGTCTACTACTCTTTTTTTAATCACACTATACCTTGTAATTTTAATGGGCCAGAGGAATTCATGATCTGGGATACAAGAAAGGGTAAATCCCATGTGATAAGGTTTATATAGAGGTAAAATATTGATCTAAGAAAGTATCATGGATGAATCTATATTTATGCATCACCATTTAGTTTTTTATGGTCATAATAAAATTAGGGTCTCACATGCTTTAATTAGAGAAGTTTTCTGATTAGTTTTTTTATTTAAATATTATTCCAACTTATATTGAATTTATTTTCATTGACTTCTGTTGTGTTTTAATATAATTTTATGGATATAATTTTCCAGGGTATAGTATCCTAATGTAACTTTCAACCCACACTTGTAGTAATCAACCACATCTATATTACAATATATGCAATACATTATACAGATCTTCAATTGAATCAAAAAAAATTGTAAGGGTGTTAAAAATATATTAAATATTTACATAAATATTTCTATGAAGAATTATATTAATCATATATTTTATATCAAATTTTCTTTTCTTATTATAGAGTTATTAATAATCATTACTACTTTATTAATTAATTATTATAGTTACATTGAAGTTACGATAAACATAATGTCATAATTTTTCATAAAGCCATTCAATCATTAAATTGTATACTTTGGTATAATTAATGAATTATATTTTAAGATTAATTTATTCATTCTGAATTTCCAAATTATAAAGGAATATTTTAATAATTATTTTTTATTATACATGATTTTTTTTTTAAATTAATAGTTTAATATATAAATATATTTATATTATTCATTATTTTTAACACACATTGATAATAAGAAATAAAATGAACTATCAATTTCCATGTTTTCCATCTAAATGACCTTAAAATAAATGATATATTAGAGAAAGTGACTATAAACACATAAATATGTAATTACATCACACATATTATAGAATTATATCATGGTTAATTTTATGTTATTATTTTTATTATTAAAATATCAGTATTTTTATAAAGAGAATATATAAGGAATTAGAAAAGAAAAGTGGTTTCAAAGTTTAATGAGATAGAATCATATCATGGTATCATTATTTGATTTACTATATTCAAAATTATTCAACTGAATTGGGGATATAAAAAATGATTAAGTATTAGATTTTTGGTCATTTTTATATTTACAATACTCAAAAAAATTATATATGTGTGTTTGTATGTGTGTTGTTTTGAATGGATATTGTAGAAGTCTATTTGTAGATACATTTTTTTTGTTTTTCTTAAAATACCCATTACACAATGGTTGATAAATTAAATGTTTTTGGGAATTTTACTTATAAATAGTAAAAAAATAATTTTTTTATGAATTCATCATCCATATAAGTTAATGATATTACTTATGATATTTTAGAAGCACAAAATATTTTTATATTATATTTCATATTTATTCTATTTACAATTTATATTCATAACTTAATAGAGTAACATAGATTTGTTTTATAAAATGTTATTAAAAAACATATACAATATGAATTTATTTATGTCAACTATAGGATTCATTTTATTAAATATAAATTCAAAATAATGAAATTTTAAATTGAAATAAAAAACATAATATGTTATAATTTTTTTTAAAAAAATCATTTTTTCATATAATTCTATAAGTTAGTCATTTGTTATCAAGTTAAAATATATTACTCAAAATAAATTGTTCCCTCTATCATGAATGATCAATTTTATTCTTTAAAACATTTATATATCCATTTTCAAAAATTTTAATAGGTGACTTTATAAATACACTATTTCCATTTTCTATGTCCTTATATTCATCCCTGAAATAAATCATTTTATTCCATTTTTATTTAAAATGTGTATTTTTTTATTAATGATTTTATATATTTCCAGAGTTATATAAGAAAATTTATTTTCTTTAAATATCAAGAAAATAGTGTTCATAGGTTATAAATTTTTTATTTATCAACATTTATATACCTATTTTACCTGAATTAATCATATTAATTTAATTTATCATCAATATAAATGTTTAGTATTGATGAATAAAGTTTCTTATTTTATTTTAGAGAGGTCATGTCTTATATTGCACCCCCATAAAATTATACCATCCTTAATATTTCTAATTCCAACATTTCATTATGAATAAATGTGTATGGTTCATAATTAATTATTCTTCAAGCCCCCACATTTTCTCAATTATATTTTTTTCTCCTTAGGGGAACCAATGCTTGAATCGTTTTCTGGTTCTAAAATATAGTTTATCTTTTAAAAATCAATATCAATTTACTAATCATTATAGGATAACTCAAGATCAAACCATATGTCATTAGATTTATGTATAAGTATTTGGATGAGTATGTACTTCCTCAGGATTGATATATAAATGATATCATGTACATTAGAGAGTTTATGTTGCTTAAATAAAAGATATTTAATATAAATAATATAATTTATTATCACAAAAGTCAATTATTCCTCAAAAATGGGTTCTATTTCATAAAAATCTATATTATACTTTCTCATATTGAGATAATTAAAAATACAAGGCCTATATCATAAAGTTTTAATTTCTTTATTTTATTATCTGTTTAAATTTTCCATTTACCCTTGGATAATTTCATGTGTTTCTAAATGAATAATACCTTCTAATATTAGTTATCAATATGATGTTGAACATATAAAATTATTTCCATATAATCAACATAATACATTAATGTAAAAAATAATTTATGAATAAAATATCAACAAGGTTCCTTTTATATGATTGTGTCAAAATATATTTTATATAAAAATTACACCAAAGGATATTATTGGTCTAAATATTTCTATAAATAGAATTATTATCTATTCATTATGTCCAATATTATCGGAATAGTTATTTTAATCATTCAATTTTTTCTTTTTTATAGTTGGTTTTGAGAGTTATGTTAGTGTTCAAGGCTATCATGATAAGTCTCTAAAACAAAAATGTGAGTTGAATATTTCTATTAGATACAATATTTTATTGTTCAAAAATATGTCTCAGAGCATAATTAATAATAACTTATTATTGGTAATAAATATAGAATCCATTTCATAATTATGAGAAATGATATTTCATGTTATAGTGATATATGATAACCCATATTTCATCATCTATATTTTTATTCCATGAAATAGGTAATAAAATATTATGAATGTATTGCATCATGTTTTCCTACTAGATGTATTATTTATGATCCATTTTCATCTTAGAACTACAAAGGGGTAAAAATATCTTAATGATATTATGACCATACAATAATTTTTTCTTCATCTCGGGTGATTTAGAATAAACTGTAAACTAGTATTTTATACAATTAAAAATGAACTTACATTATAAATAATTCAAATAAAAAATTAGAAAAAAAAATATTTTTTGAGATTAGATACATATCCATTTAAATAGATATTTATTATATATTTCTCCCATATATTTCTCAACTAATGATTTTATTTTTTTATATATCAATAGACATGAATCCTTAAGAATATATGTAAATGAATGTAAGTGAGTTTTAAATATCATTATAATGTATAAAATATATGACGTATCAATTGGTAAAAATTTATTTTGTCCTGATGAATACTGTTAGTACTTGAGAATAAAATAAAATTATATGTTTTAATGCATAATAAAAAAAATTATTTTGTATAAATTTATTTATAAAACATTAATAATATAAACTCGAATAATATCTTAGAAATGTGAAATATACATTGAATAACACTATAATCCTATTTTTTTAAAATCCACATTTTTTCACTGGAATACTATAATATAATAATCATAAGTCGAGAATAACCTTATAAATAATCCTAAAAACATTAACATATAAATTTACCAATGTCATTAAAATTCATTAACTAGGATAATTTCCCATATTCCATAACTAAGAGGACTAGTATGAACAAATATTCCCCATAATATAGTATATGGGGTTAAATTTCCTTTTCACCTAACACACTAATCATGTACAATGTAATTTTATACCCAATATACTGGAGTATTTTTAGGGAATTTGATTTTACTCCACATACCAAGGAATCATAATAAAATTAATTTTAAAAAGAAAATGTAGATTAAATTAAGAAAATATAATGACATAAAAAATAATTTCTTTATGGTTAAAAAATAATCCAATTAGATAATGTTTATGATACCATGTCTGTAAGTCAATAAGAAAAGAGAAATTTTTTTAACAAAATATAAATTCAATTGGTTTAATATAAAATTGAAATGAAATAGGTGGAAACCATTTAGTTGGAATAATGAAATTTATTTAAATTTATGTAGTATATAATATATTTTTTACAGATCATTGAAATATTCAATAATAATTAATAATAAAGTTAAAATATTTTTTCAGGAAATACATTTAGAGAACATTTATAAAAATTAAACTCACATAATTATTGATAATAATTGTTTACCCCCACAAAATAAGCATAAAAAACCTAGGATTGGCGAAATACCTACAACAACGAACAACATGGATACATTTATATCAAGTAACTTGATCACATAAATCATATGAACCCAAATAAGACATATTGAAAAATACCTCTTGGAGTATCACACGACCAAATTATTCCATCCTCATTATCTAGGAATGACCACGTGAAACACCGTTAGGGAAACCTTTTGGTCTAAAATTCCCCCTCAGATAACATGCTTCATTATATTAAGTCTCTCCTATATGAAATTGATATCATGTGAAGGATTTTAGTTTATTTCCTCCCAGAAGATGATATGTGAATTAACATACACCTATCAATCAATAAAATCATCTAAGCAAATAAATCATGAAAAAGGCTAAAGAATCATGCAAAAGGATGTCACACTATTTTCATATGAAGGGATAATTCATTCTTCATGACCAATCAATTAATCATGTGTTATACCTATGGATTTTATAACCTCGTCACATGAATTATTATGTACATTCCATTTCTATAATGTGAAAGATGTTATACATGTCCATTCAATAATGTGAAAACCTAATAGAAATCCGGTTAGTGATCACCATAGGATTCAAAAATAATAATATATGAATAAGGTGACAACCATATGTGGGGAAATGTTACCCTTTATTAAATGATAAATGTGTTATGAGCATATTGTGATATGATAATAGATCACGAAAATTCCATTTGACATGCAAACAAGATCTCATGAAGGAAAAAAAATCATCATTGATCTTTAAAAATCCCCTTCAATATTTGACCTAATTTTTATAAGACCCCCAAAAATTACAATATGATACTTCAAATTCCATCTAATCTGTCAGATAAATTATATAATATCCATTTTACAATACATATGAGGAATAAACATAGTAATGGTGAAGTTATCTCATGGTCACTATATATCACATGATTAGATGATGAAGCCATGTAATCCCCAAGATAGAATCATGCGAAACAAAATATTCTCCACCGACATAAGATGATATATGTTATATATGAAAAATATAACATTGTGTGGTACTAGGAATTCAAGGACTACAAATTCTCCTCCCCCCTCTGCACAAAAAACACAAAAATTAGAGGGTAGAGGTGAGGCAAGAATCATTGAAGGGGAAATCTAAACAAGCAATAGGATCTTCCACCACGTAAACATGGGAAAAGAATTAATGGATTAAATGAAATTTATATATTCTTTTTGTGATAAAATTTTTGATAATGTGAAAGAAACATGTTTTATCACATAGATCACATGAATGAATTTCGAATTGTTTTATAGGTCGTACTAGACCCCAAATGTCCCTAACAAATATAAATTGAAGAGTTTATGAAATAAAGACTTAAAAATGGGGATTAATCACATGAATATAGGTAATATTATTTTTATTTTAATGAATTATGTTCTTATCTTAACATATGAAAATCATGATTTATTGCTAAGACATGACATCCAAGTCACGTGAGCTCCTTTTAAATTGTGAACCAATTCACACAAGGACCACATGACATGATAGACATGAAACGAAAAGTCATCTAGATATATTAGCCAGGTCATGTAAGTTCTCTTCACATATAAGAAATATGATTCAATATTCCACTAATAAGTCATCACTGGTCATGAAAAACACCTTTACATTTCCACACCATTCACATGATTATTATTTAGATAAGACAACTAAATCATGATAAAACTCTCTTACATGTGTTTTTAAGTCATGTCATGTACCTTGGATATGTCAGTCTTGTCATGCAGCGGAACCTGAACATGCTAGCTAGATTGTATAGAAAAAACCCCAGTCCCATCTTCTAGGCATCCTTTTTCATTTTAGGAAGATGACTAGGGAATGTCCAGAAATTTCCATATATATTAGTTACCCAACAATGACACGTTCAGTAGACAATAGTAACATGTAAAGTATGTTAGGAATTGACCAATATAATGTGAATGGTGTGAGGAAACAACCCTAGGTAATGATAGTATTTTCCAAAATACACGCTTAAAACACACCAGTGAAACTACCATAACATTAACTCCTATCGAAATAGAATTGAAATAATTTCATCCATGATATTGAGCTTAAATTTAGGATTCTCCATGGTGTAATTACCTATATATCTCATATATCTATCACATGGGATGCTAAATCTCTTATGAGTTTATTATTATTATTTATCCATTCTAAGATTGAGGTGAAATTGAAATATGAGAAAATCGATTCCTGTTATATGTAGGGTATGTTGGATGCAATCCAATGGGTCAATCTTTGTACCACGAAACCCATTAGGGATTCCCCTAATTCATAAATCCCATATACATATGTATTGATTTCGGTAAAATATTATCCCTTATTCATCACAAAAATTATGAATCACACAGGATTAGGGATTATCAATTATAATATCATCAACATCATGAATTTACCTCAACTAGGGAAACCAAAAATGTGTATTCCCTATTCAATTGCATGATACGGGTACCCTAATATAAGGGAACACATCTTAGAGTATGTACTAATGGAACTACAACATTGTTATACCCTAGGGAAACTATTCTCAAAGGTATCAGTTGTCTCTCACCACCCATAATTGTGTTAAGGGAGGACCAAACTACGATGACACTAATTCTTATTATAAGAATGATATATAGGACACCTTCCTAAGGATCATTTTTCATACCTAGTGACTATGTCCCTTCATATATGAACATCCCACATGATAGTAAATAGTAGATCTTGGATTCAAACAGGGTGTGTTTATTTTGATTCATTTTACAAACATGATATGTTGGATTCCATATAAAGGATCAATCCCATATTTAAAACACCAATTTACTACCTATATTGAAAAAATCCTTGGGGTTCATGGAAATCTGATTTTAAAATATATGAAGCTACCCATTTCTATGAAAGGACAGGAAACCTATTAATAACAAAAAAATACATACACTATAAATCACAAATATAACCCCCTTTAAATGAATTATGATTCAACACATGATTATTTAATTTGGGTAACCATCCCAGCATAAGGATTTTTGAGGAGATTCGTTATTATATCATAAAGGTATAAGAGAGTCACAGAATAGGAAATAATCCCCCCAAAGGATGTGTTGAGCCTAAACTACCATCCTATCGACCAACGTGACTTCCTATGTGTTGTTGGGTTTGAAACCCTTAATGACAACCTAGATATGGAAATTAGGTTTATACCATTTATGTATGTTCAAACCATTGGGAGTTTCTATAATAGATAAAAATGGTTAAGTCAACTTGAATGATAGTGAAACTATAATTGAATCCCCAAATCAATCATTAACACCCATCCAAAAAATTAGAAATAAAAATGTTGAAAAAAAATGAAATCTGGTATAACTAGAATAACTAAATCACTAAAGATCTCAAGAATGTTGTGTTATAATCCTAGGATTCGATATATTATTTTACAGGAAACAAAAATGGTAAACCTAATGTGAATCTATCATGTAGAAAAACAGTAATGTGACTATGTGTCGAGACATTTTTTATTAAATCCCCTATAAAAATGAAAATGGTATGATCAATGTGAAAACACTAAATAATAAAATTTAATTGGGATTCTCATAAAATGGGACATTATCACAATGAAAATTCCATTTGAGTAAAATTGATAAACCGATAATAAGAAAGGAAAATATAGATATCTATGAATATCTATTTGAGAATGTTTGACACATGTGATTATGAACTTATATATTTCCTTGTTCCCTATAGTATTTATGAATGTAGAAATTGATCTTAGAGAAATAATGACCAAAGGTTATGTATTTATCCATTGAATCTTCTGGAACTGTAGCAATGGCAGAAACCATTACATGTCATAAAAATGTAACCAACCAGAATCGTTCATATTTGGGTGGAAAATATAATGGTTTTAGAATACCACTGATAATGTGTGATCCCAAGATAAAAATATACAATTAGATATGTCAATATGATGAAGAAAAAAATTTCATCTCATTCTGGGAATGATGTAATGAAATCGATGGCACCATCCATCACAAAAAATAAAGGGATGTGCTTATCTCAAGAGAAGAAGAATCATAAAATTACAAACCTTAATAAGGAAAATCAATTATTAAAATATGACTCTATACTATATTTTGACCTAAATAAGTGTTCTCTTTACAAAAATGGCCACCAACTATACCCTCCTAGTGGCCCTCAGTCAACTGCTCATGGTACCACCCAAAATATTATCACATGGGACACTCTTTAATGAGTACCAAGTAGTGATCATAGGAAAATTTATATCCTAGATAAATAAAAGTGGAATAATATACCCCCATAAAATGAAGAACCTCATTGCATTATTCCAAGAGGATTATGGACCGATTATTGTAATGGATGTGTCACAAGATCAGGATCATATCATAGTTTTTGAGGAGGCTCACAAATTGTTTTTGGAAGATGCAACAATTTATTCACCCATTCATGTTAGAAATACTAGAAAAATATTTAAAAGGGACCTGTCTGAGATTATATCCTAATTGTGACTGAGGCATACTAGATCAGTTTGGAACATGTATCATGTAATGCTCACGTGCCTATCAAAAAAACTAGTGGCATACTCCAAAGGAACATGACTCGGATCATATCCCCCCTACAACCGAGGGTTTTTAAAAAAATTATGAAATAACCTCAATTAATGATCATATCTCTACCAATAATGATATTCAACATTTTATAATAGCTCAAAGAAGCTAATATAATATCCCTACTTACATCGACAAATAATGAAAACAATATCCCTTATAATCTATATAGGATGAGGCCCATATCCCTTCTCCCAGTCTAGAGGTTTATCAGAATATTCTGATAGGGAATGGATATTTGAAACAGTCACATTCCCCTTCTATAGTCTAGAGTGATTGATATATCCTGATAACCACCCCTATGATGGATCTTATTCCTGATAATAATATAGAATCAAAATGACATATTCCAATAGCTTCTTAGAAGGTGGATCATATCCAGATAGTACTAGAAGGTTATAAATATATTCTAGAAACCAAAATGAAGTAGACATGTATCCTTACATGACCTCAAAAGGTAGGTCATCATATTCTTTCCACAACATATAATGAGGCTCATATCCCAGGTCTACTCAATTCCACATTACTTATTGTTTTTTAAAGAATTTATTCTAAACATAAAGGTTAATTTGACTCATCAAAAAGGTATATGGAAATGACAACATTAATGGTCCTCCACACAGTTGTGAAGATATGGATTTTAGGGACACCACTCCGGACGTCTATCTTAATTAAAGTCCCAAGGGTGATATATCTCTTAGACAATGATATAATCCACTTTAACTTTCACATTCATATAAATAGGTGAAAAAATAAATGACATATTTTATAAAGAGGTTTCCAAAGTATCGGGGTCAAAACATTATTGTTATATATCTACTATCAGTAACACCACACCCTGGTCTGTATCAGACCTAGAGAATTAACATTTATGGTCAGATTAGTTGGATTCATAAAGTTATAATGAAGAATAGGATGAAATAGATATATATATATATATATATATATATATATATATCAGGAATCAACTGTCATCCGTGTTATATTCCATCACTACATCCAACTATCAGATCTCAAATGAGATATAGAAGGATTAGATGCCTTTCATAAAATATAACATGTGGGAGACTCATCAATGGATGAAGGATAAACACATCCCTAATCCAGGATATTAGTGAAATATCAATATATAACTACATTCTATTTTCAACTAGATATGATAATTTTCTCCAGATCCCAGAACCTAGGGATGGAAGTTCATGATAAACACCCATGAAGTGTCTATCTTCATATCACAACATGACTTTCTCGTATTATTTCTAAAACCCTATCAAATATATTTATTCAGGGATTGGGAAAATATTTAGAACTTCACTTCACTATTTCCCTAGAATAGACAATCTCACATGATATGACATTATAAATGGTATATCTATAAGAGTAATCAAGGGACTGGGTAACACATGATCCAGTTAGACAATTAGGATATATTACCACACATTGAAGGCATAAATACATCATAAGAAAAGGAAAAGGGCCAAAAATATTCTTCTACGATGGTCCCCTCAAAAATATTGGATCACATTTAAAACAATGAATAAAATTTTAAGAACTACCCATTAACTTCCAATGGGAAATTACTCACATTATAATAACTCACTCGAACCAGCCTATAGAAGATCACATTTTTACAATATCAAATAGATTGTAATTGAAGCTTCTATAGTGTCTATCCAAGAAAGAACCTCAAAAAGAGATAGGGTTATTTTTAACCCACACCTCATCCCCTAGGTAATAAAACCATGATTGGATTTACAATATAAGAGTATAATTTTCCCACCAAACATATCTAGTACCTATAGAGGAATAAACATCTCAATAACAATCATGGGATTCGTCACAACCCAATAGGGTACTAGAAAAATCATCATCTATTCAGGATAAAACACATCTTATATTTTTGGAGGATTTTATATCAAAATTCCTTTCTTAGGTTCCATTAGATCGTCGAATGGAATCATTAGATCCACTGCTACTGGATCTTAAAGTGCCAATTGTATCCCTGAATCACTAAAATCCCACAGGGATAACATATGTTTTACCACTATCTTGTCCCAAAAAAGTCAATTTTATCCAGTTTCGGAGGTAAATATTGGCAG
This sequence comes from Viscum album, assembly GCA_963277665.1. Lineage (NCBI taxonomy): Eukaryota > Viridiplantae > Streptophyta > Magnoliopsida > Santalales > Viscaceae > Viscum > Viscum album. The sequence goes on from OY728120.1 coordinate 1,846,346,200, forward strand.
ACAATATCCCATTACTTCTTCCAATTGTGAGAAATACCAATCTGGTTTGGGACTTATTCAACAAGATCAACTAGAAACCCTCTTACGGTCACAATAGATTGCCTAAAAAGGAGTAATTAATATTTAATTTCATCTGAACACATAGGGGTCATAAGCTAAAATGGTTCAATTGGACATGTTTTAGATATATGACACTTGTGCAACACTCTAAAGAAGAGTTATGAGTGAAGAATCAAAATATTGTTTCGAGAGTAATAGGTTAACAACAATTTCCTCATACACCTTAGTGAATTTCAACACCATCAATAAAACAAATAATCTAGACCGTGATGTAAATATGGTGTGATGTAATTAATAAACCATACCTTGAGTGGTACGTGATATGTATTCACAAAATGAGCCATCACGTACATAGAATCATAGAAGGATCCCAAATTTGGAACATTTTAATGATGAGTTTTAATTTAAAAAGAAGAAAAAAATAATGGATAATACAAAAGTTGTGTCTGCATCCAAATCACCAACAAGAGTACCCAAAATTCCCATTATATAGGAATAGGTGGTATGATATAAAAATGAGATACAAAATCATAGACATCTCCTTGAGGAACAACATTGATGAAACATTCTATCTAGGTATTTTACAAAGATATAGATGAATATCCCTCATCCCACATATTAAGAGAGACTTAATCCTCAAACAAGTGTGGAATCTAGGAATCAGGACGGATTTTGATTTTTCAGATAGGTCTATAAATGAGGATGTTGAGGATGATCCTGACATTTCTCCATTTGAATGATAACTTCTCCCTCATCAGGGAGATCACTCAATTCTATCAAAAATCAAGAATATGTGGGATATGAAAACATGAAAATTTTATGAATCATTTACCTATCATTATATATTGGAGGTGTCACAAACATCGTTAGCTCAAGAACTCATTAATTCCATTGAATCTATAGCTTCTCAAATGAAAAAAAGGATGATATTCATTGAATGATGTAACCCATATATAATCTATATCCAACATGGGAAGATGGATCATTTTCACCACCAAAATTTTGACATCCTAATTTCTCAACCATTAATGGTTCATGAGATCCAAAATAAAATCTCATGAACTTAATGTGTCTATGTGGCCTGATGATAGGCCCTTCAGATGAGTTGGAGGAGACCAAGATAAGATGTTTTTTAAAAACTATGATAGACCCACGCATTTTTTATACAATATCTTTCCAAAAGGATCATTATTGTATTGGAATAGATTTTTCCTCAATTATATTATCATTTCTACTCTATTCAATATAAAATGACAATTTTTAAACACACAAATTGGAAAATATGTTAAAATGGTAAAAATTTTCACATCATTTATAGATAGAAATTTTTAACCTTATAACTCTTCTCCCTCTCTCATAGGAGATACTAATTGATGTATTTTATAAATATCATACTGATTAGTTGAAAATATCTTTGATCTCGATGAAGCATCCTTTAGATTTTGTGAGTATGAAGAAATTACATAATTCCTAAAATATTACATTTTGGTGACCTGAGATACATCTCATCCCATTCCCTTATTAGACTTTAAATTCCTTACCAAGGAATAAAATGCTGAAATTACTCTCAAACTAATAGTAGATCACATTCTAGCACAGAGGATAACCAAGAATCCTTTTGTGCCTCTAGTTGTGTAGAAATAACAGTAAAATCTCCCTAACCCAAAATAAAAAAGAGAAAAGGGATTACCATGATTTGAGGTACATATGAATAAAGTGAATTCCTACCAAAATGATAATTTCAACAACTATTTATTTTCATACATGGAAAATAAAATACTCATTCATCTAGAGACTAGGAATCCAATTAATGTAATTCTAACTTGCCACCTTGACTACTTATCTTTCCATAGGATTCATGGAAACAACATCGGGGACTATATTTTACTTAAAGACATTCTCTAATAAATGCTTGATTCTATATTGGTGATACTAGATAATTCCTCAGAATCAGTGACTTTTGTAACCATTACTCTTCCAAAAGAAGATGGTGATTGGAAGGATGATTTGTACATTCATGGATAAATGTTCAATAACTGGAAGACTCGAAATATAGATGACAATTTTTATACTAGAATAAGAGAACAACTTAGTAAACTATATAAAATAATGGATCCTAGGGAGGCATCATTTAATATTCCTCCTAGAGGAATATATAATCATTATACAAAGGAAAATACGTGATAAAAAGATCCACATCCATATCTTACACAATATATAACACTTGTTGACATAATTCCTTCAACATCTATAGAATTGGATCTACCCCATCATATGGAACCCCGATCAAATAAAGTTATCATTTTTTTCTTAATATAGTTCATTTAACTGGTCTATAATCATGTGATCAATATTACTCCATGTATGGGTTTCCCATACATGGACCAAGAACTGTATTCTGATGATGGAGATGCCATGTATGCAGGGGAAAATGAAATCATGGTGGAACACAATATTTTTGTTTTATCCCCATTTAATTCATATATATGTCTGAGTCTCGATGGAGAGAATTCAACAAGACCAATTAAATAATTGATTCATATCAGAGACCTGAAATTATAATTCATGAATATCCATTTTTCATGATCGACTTAAAAGTGTGTGATTATCTAATCAAAAAAGGAAAAGGGGAAGGACAATGTGACTCATGATTCTTTTAGTAGAATCTGCATAGGTATATGATCAAGGACTATGGATTTCAACCACAAAAATATAAAATACTCAGTCACATAATTTTGAGAATCCCTTACTTGTTAGTTGACGTCCTCAGTCACAAAATAATGACATTCTAAAAGAATTTGGGTTTTCTCATGACAATATCTTAATCTTGGATCCTCTCAATCATTCCAAATAACATTGTGGGAAACTAATCCAAGCCCTATAGATCCCATAAATATTTTAGAAATAATTCACTATAATATAAGATTATTGAGTGGATTATATTACACCAAACTCATAAATCACTATCTTGTTCATAGATCAGTATCTAGATGATGTTATACATCAAAAAATAAGGCCAGAGTATGTTTTAGTAAATCTTGACAGTGTACACATATAATGGTATATTGTAAATAATTTTTTTGTGTATAACCTCATCTGGATTCTAACCCACTGATGTTGATGATAAAGTGAAGGGGTATTCTATCCAAAAATGGTGACAATTAATTGGTATGTCAAGAGGGAGGAAAGGCCTCTCGGGAAGATCTACCTCCATTTGAGTTCGGGGATCTCAGATTAAATGTTCAGTTCATGTTTATACATCAAGACACAACATATGATGTTCATCGGTTAATACATTGATTTTATTGACACAAATAGTCACCTTCATCATTTCATTAGCGCTTGAAATACCCCAGTGATGGGAAGGTCAACAGTATCCATAGTGATAGTTCCCCCTTGGAGTGTTGAAAATCCTTATATTTTGAGGAAGGTTTCTATAATAAGGAATGAAAATGAACAACTATGGATGAAGATATCTAGTTAAAAAGGCCAAATAGCATGGGGACCTCCAATGATATTCCCTATAGAAATATCGATTCTGAATATGTGCTACCCATAAACCTTATTGAGATAGTTGGCTTAATCCATGTTACCAATAATTTTCCAAAAAATTACTTGGATCATGTACATATGAAATCAGTAATGTCGATTGAATGGGATTAACCAAATGAGGTCACACTAATTCTCTATTAGTATTAGATTATTCCATCACACCATTAAAAACAAATTGATGATTCCCCTAAAAAAATTTATCAAAAATTGATATTTTTTGGATCAACTTTCCCATGGTGGAAGAATAAAATAAATAAACTATCTTTGGTATCTCATTAAGATGAATCCTATAGTTTATGATAAATATATATCTTCTCATGGAACATCATCCTTAAAAAGGCATATAGGTTCCCCCATAATACCCACCAGGTCTAAAAATTTGTCTTCAATATTAGAGATGAAATAATAAGAGGGCGACCTTAGGAACACCAATCATTCCATTTAGTAAGAGATTTCCAAAACCATTTTGATCTCATGTAGGTTTATCTAGGAATTGACGAAGAAAAAAATATATATTTATAAGTGTATACATGCCTGTAGAGTATCTAGTGATATATATGACTTTAATAAAGAGGAATTGAAAATTTTAAACAAAACATTATTCCAATATTCCATGGGTAAGCCAAAATATGGGAACAAATTACATAGGCTTACCAGATAACCATTTGGGTTTCAAAAAGGCATCCAAAATAATTCATCCCTATCATTATACTAATGTAGAATAATTTTTAAAAAAGATGATAAAATAAAAAATTGATCAAGATGTGTAGTACCAAAAATTGTTCACCAACATCATCCCCATCATGAAAATTATTGTCCAAACTAGGGGCCTTATAGATTTTGGAGACCCTAATAAGAAACACACAATGGATGATTTACCATTGAGGATCACAAAACATTTGTTTGATAAAACTACTAGATTACCCGATATTTACATCATGGATGGGTAAGAAAGGTATAATCCAATGAATATGTCTCATCGACATGAGGAATCGATTTTTTAGCACACCTTAGGGGATATATTTCTATCAGGTCATGCCTGTTGGAGTAAAGGGTAATGGAAATACCAAACAAAATTCTATGAATCATATCTTTAAGATATAATAGGGTTAAATAGATGAATTATATGTTGATGACTATGTAGTAAAATAACATATGGAAATTAATAACCACATTCATATTGAATTTTTTTTTGCAAGTTATAGAAATATTGTTTGATGATGATTCCTATGATGTGTGTATTTAGTGAAATAGTTATAAAATTCAATTTAAATGTGATATTTCCTCATGTAATTGAGTTTAATCTATAAATGTATATTTCAATCCTAAAAATTTCACTCCCTTGTAATCATAAACAATTGTGGGGACAACAAGGAATCCTCACATAGATTGAACATTTCATATATAGATTGGCCAAAACATATATCCTCTTCACTATTTTAATTATGTATGGAATCACATACCAATTGAATGATTATTTCCAAGATGACATTGAGAATATAAATTCACACATATGAAACTTACTAGGGTTGATGATTTTGATGGATGAAATTCTGGCGATCTTATATGTATCCTCTATGGAATAATAGGTTAGTTATATTCCCATATAGAATAAATAACATAGGGAATTATGACCACCTATAATACATAAGATGAATGATTCTAGGTATTCCTCACACTCATCTTGGTAGTGAAAAATATGAGACACTAATTTCATTATCATGAAGCCCACTTGGTTCCTCATATTGAAATGCTAAAATAAATTATTAGATTCCCTAGGGTGACTATGTGATTGAAATTATATGCAGTAATTATCCAATAATATTACATCCAATATGAGTCCTTAAAGAAAGTTACTTGGATGGACCTTGTAAATTTCCTTATAGAATTTCCCACCCTAGAGAGAACACTAGTCAACACTGAAATTTTCAAAAAAGAGTGTTTTTATAACTATAACTCCCCATTAAAATGTGATATGTATTTTGACTATGCCTCATGAATTCCTATTGGAAGGAGTATTAAAAACCAATAGTTTAATCAGGTTTTTTAGGCATTCAATTTTTATTCCCATGACAATGATATTTTTTCATAATATATCTCACTATTCAAATGTTTCACTAATAATAAGGTAGAATACCAATCCCTTATTGTCGTCATAGAACAAGTCATATCGCTAAAGATAACCTACTGTAACATCAATGTTTATTCTAATCTAGTGATCAAGAACATAATTGTTGAGTATTCCATAAAGAAGGAAAAACTTATCCCTCAGTAGTTATGTCAAAGGATTCATGGAAGAGTTACCTTTTTGCCACTATTTCATCATATCCCAAGAACAAAAAATTTGCAAGACAAAAATCAATATAATAAAGACACAATCTTGGGAGTCTCCTCTCAGGTTGAGGTGGATTTACAAATCACGTATATATGGATGGTATAATCATTCAATGTTTATGATATAGAGTAAATTAATCAATTTAACATTACCCCAAGTTGTGATGAGATGATATCCAACCCTAGAAGGATAAATCCCATATATAATAAGATCAAAAAATACATCCTACCATTATATCGTGTCAAAAGGGATTAGACTCAATGTTGAGTATTAATATTTACCCTCTTAGATGGGATAAATGAGAAAAAATAACTCTATAAATGTTGCCTTGATGGAATCATGCTCATAAGAATAGAAGAAGGAGAGAATCATGTACTCATTGAAGATGCATACATAGGATCCTATAATTCTCATCAGTCCTACACCATAACCTCCTACTAGATTAAGATCCATAGTTACCACAAAAAAAATATTATACAATACTTTTTGAAAGTACCCATGAAATTTTATGAATTCATAATTAATGAAAACATCATCCACAAACCACCTTGAGTTGTTACAAACAGCTATATATTCCTTACCATTATTTTTATGGTGAATGTACAGTGTGGGGACATATCTCCTATCCATAACTACATAGATTATGCAAATCGTTACTGTTATTGAATTATATCCTCATGGGTATAGAAAATACCCCACATTTATGTGAGGATGACTAATATCATTCACATCATAAAATAAAATATCATCACCATATTCAATATTAATGGAAAACAACACCAAATTATATTCTATACAATTTATGAAATTGTTGAAGGAGTACAACATCGAATCCAATCATTAATCAAAATACAATTCATTAGAAAATGGAATATAGAGGTCCCTAACAATACTATGTCAAATATAACCTAGAAATTGGTGGAAAATAAAAGATATTCTAGCCAGTCCATCTCATTCCTAATTTATCATCCAACCATCCCACTATGAACACTTCCACAAAAGAGACTCCATATTAAATGGTTTATATAATTTAATTAATATTTTCCATTATAGAAAAATTTACCTCACTCAATATAGAAATATTTAGAAAAATCATAGATGATTAGAAATATAAAAATTGGTAGGATTATTTGGTAAGAATAAATTAGAAAAGGTAGTGTATACTATATTTTATGAGGATAAAATATTTTGAGCTTCAATGAAAAGGTTTACCAATGTTAATTCCTAAAAATAAAAATTAAATTGGATATCATAATCACAATGACACTAGGAATGAAAAATACAAAGAGAGATCCCATGTGGGAATGAACATACATCATATATAATGTATATACCAATAGATAATACTAATTATACATTATGGTTAGAGAACATATTAATCCCCCCCCCAATATAAGGATTATCAAAAATTACATTACATAGATTCCATCAATAATCATATGTCCTGAAATATACACTCTAATCTATATATAATTGTTTTGTCTTGGTGGTATGAATTTAAACTAAACAATGTCATACATCTTTATCAGATGACATTAAACAACATGGAGGATGTCCATATAAAATGACATTAAACATCATAGATAATTTTAAATTTTAGATGATTCACTACACATGTTTTAGATCTTTTTTATGAAAAATTATGTACTCACATCCTCGTGTATGGGTTAAACCTTTATTGTGAATATTTTAATTCATATACTTTGTGTGGCTTGATTATTCCATCATTGGATATGTATTGATGCACAGACCTCAAATTTTATGTCTAGCCTCAATATGAACAAAATGTATCCCCCCTCTAGATTTAGGTTTAAACCCTTTGTGGAGATATTTAAATTCATGAACCACATGTAGATTGGTTCCATTAATCATAGGATTTGTAGGGAGGCCCATATCTCAATTCCAAGGTATAACAACAATATAAATTATAAAATTCTCAAATATGTGTATGGGTTTGAACTATATGTAGTCTTTTCCATTAAAGATTAATAGTGTCTTCATTCCTACTATCACATGATATATAGTGACACATAGATCAGAAAACCTAGTTCTAACCATAATATAAATAGAAAAAATCCAGCCATCAACATATAGATTAGACATGTGTGGATTTTTTTTACCTTTAACTACTACGTGTGGCTTGATTACTACTACTATAGGATACATAGTGACACCCATATCATCAATTCATTCCCCCCAAAAAACATATAGAATGATAAAAATATTTCTCTTTCTCTATATGGGATGGACTTATTTAGAAAACCATCAAGATAATCATGTGGGCTGACAACTTTTATCTTGGTATATGTAGTGACAATATGATCATACATCCTTGGTACACGTGCAATAAAAATGGAAATCCCCCCATCGTAGCATAGGGGTCAAACATGCATGATGTTATTTTCATTCATGAATTTTGTGTGGATTGATTCCTTTCATCATAGGATATATAGTGATCACCCGATCTCAAATCCTAGTTCTAGCCGCAATATAAATTAAAACATACCCCTTCTTTATATTGGACCATCCTATGGGGAGATTTTTCCATTAAATAAATATGTGTAGCCTAATTTATTCCATTAAAGGATACCTTGTGATTATTAAATATCAAATCCTGGGTCTAGCGTCAATATGAAAGTACATGATACCCACTCTACACATGGGTCAGACTTACATGGATTGTTTTTCATTCAAGAGAAACATGTGACTTTATTATTTCTACTATAGGATATATAATGTCACATAGATCTCAAATAAAAGGTCAATATACAATATAAATTGAAAAAATATCCCACAATATATATTGGGCAGACACATGTTGGGAGTTTTCTATTAAAGAACTATTTGTTGTTTGATTCCTACTACTATAGAAAAAATAGTGTCTCATGGATATACAATACTGGATCCAACTAAATTATATAAAATGATCAAATATTCACCCTCCCCATATAAATACTGGACCTATGTCGACAAACATCTTAGAACTACTTGTGGATTGATTCCTACCATCAGATGATACATATTGATATACAGATCCCCCATTTTAGGGACAACCCAAAGTCATCATCACTACCAATCATATACCCTCGTGAGAGTCGTATAAGTGTAGAATTCATAGTTCATAAATAATTATGAACGCACCATCAAATTCTCCATCACGGACTCCTATGTGACATTGATGGCTGATGATTTATACCTTGTTTCTCAGGTAATGTTGGACTCATGTGATTAGAGTAAACCAAGAAAGCCACGACAACTAGTGTGAAAAGATTTTTCTTTGATAGGGAACCATATACTAGTCATCTAATGTTTCAAATTACATGTAATGTTTAGTGAGGGGATTTTAAACTACCTAAAAGGAGGTCTTTACATTGAAAAGATCATCCCCATGATGATTTTTTACTCATGAATAACATGATTTATCTCTTAACATCAAGATGTTTATAATACACACTAGAGTAACATTTATTTTTCACTAAGGATTTTTGAATCTTACGTTCGACTTTATCCAACATTATATTTTTAATATATGATGTTGATACTTTCCAATTACTTCAGTTTATATTACTCTCTTGGAACCCCATTGTGTTTATGATCCCTTTCTCCTAGTTCTTCCATATAAAAACTATTAATATGGACAATATAATATAAAATAATCCATCTATGACTAATGGTAGAATTGAGTCCCTTTCAAAGAGCATATTCTTAGAAAACATTAGGACACATATGAGATGACCACCTTAAATACATGTTTTTTTATAATGATTGAATAGAATTTTATATTATCAATTTATAACTTGTACCCATGAGTTTCAATATCTAGTTAACTCATATATTCTTTTTTTTTATGATTTAGAGTCCCTATAACCCAAAAATTCTTGTATATTAGGATACTATTGATGTTATACAGCTGTTCAACATACCCATTATCAATTTTATATTAATAATTCATATCCTTTATCCTTTTGTTTTACGGTGTGAAAATTATATGAAAAACAAATTTCATATGTAGGTTACTCCACTCAATGATACATCCTACTCAAATGATGTTAAAAATCACACCAATATCCTTGTCACATGTTGTAAAACATCCTAAAACCATCCCAATTGCATGAAATTAAACTACATGACATATTTTTCACTCCGAATGCATGAAATTACCTAGATCTGGACATCTGATCCATTAATCTATGCGAGGGGTGAATTTTGATCTCCATGCCATAATGATTTTTAAAAATTCCTTATCCCCACATACAATCCCTATATTTTATAGGAATCCATAGATGACTATTACGTTGATACTCATTGTAAGAATAAGATAGAATTACAGTTTTCTACGAATATGAGTTATATATACATAGAGAGATGTCCTTAAAGTATTTTATTATAGTATGATTCCTACCCATAAAAAATTATTAGGGTGATCTAGGGATAAAAAGACCAAAAAATTTAATATACCAATGTTTAATTATGTATATATCATACATACTCTCTCTTCCTTTGTAGGGTCCAGATATCTGTATGAATATCATACACAAGAGAAGAATATATAGAATAATTGTCGCAAAATATGGATACCCATGAATAATCCATTTCATGAATAAATGATGTTTCACACATCTAATTACCAAAATCCAATGAAATGTGTCCCAAAGGATATATTGAACAATTTCCCAATATTTAAAATTCCCATACCATGTGACGTTAAATTGGAAGGAAAAATTATTTTTCATCGGGTGTTTAATTGCACAATAGATACGTCCCTGGTACATGAAGTTAAAAAGTTAATACCATCATCCATAATCATTCCATTGGAAAGGAACACTAATAATGACCCTGGTAAACCAATTATTGTGTGATTCCATCATCATTCAAAGCACCTCAATCAATAAATCACACTTCCTATCCTGATCTACATGAGTACCCACAAACCATTCCAAACTCTATAAAATAATAAAATTTCACTCAATTTGACCATTTATGTGGTGTACTTGCATAAGGACCTTAGAACCATCTTCCCTGAGGCATCGTGTTCCTACCATAAGGGCATTCATATCCTTGTGATACCTGACATCATCATAGTCATTCTCATCAACAATGACTAATTCAAAATAATTTTCTATATAATTTTCTTATAACATTAATCATGAACCAATAACAGTGATCCATGATAAACAAAATTTTTATCTCCATATAAAAATAATATTAGATTGATCTTATCCCCGATTATCTTAATTAGAATAATTTTTAGCGGTCCCCTCATACATGGTCCACGTAAATCGTGTAATTAGTCTACAAGAACCTAGGTCAAATCTTCAAAACCATAAATATTATCTTCTTATGGTCCAAATCAAATTACCCTAATATACTAGTGAATGATACGTAATAATTCATAGGTTAAAACCCAAAAAATATACGATTAAGAAAATATCATGTTTTTTCTTACTGAAATATTCATCTCTAGGGATATCAAAAAATTAGATCATATAAAATATCTAACAAAGATCATGGGTCCCATATTATCGAACTATTAAAAGATAATATATGTTTTCTGTTCATCATGGTACAAATAATGTTAGCTATATGAATCATCAATTTCCATTACCATAATAATGTTTTTAATATGTGGAAACATAACCTTTATAGTGATTGAAACCTTCTTTAATATTATGATTTACATAAAACATCTTCATTTCTTTGGAGTATGAGCTAGCACATCCAATCCCTTGAGTTGATATTCTTCTCTTAGAAAACCTGTATACCTAGGTTTCCCTTGATCTTGGATCTCCTCTATAGAAATTAGATCCAAATTCTGAGATAATATAATTAGACCCCTCTAATAATTTCTAGAGAATTAACACCCTTCCAAAGATTATGTTCTGAAAGATTGAATGGTATTATAGAGGAGGCTCCCCCTTAAGACCAAAAGTTTTTTAATTATCAACATGTATTATGGGATTAATACATTATAAATGGTTGACATATTCCTACTAGTTTCCACCATTAGTTAATTCAAATATTAAATGACCATTATTTACAATCACGTTTTCCAGATTATTCAAGTGAGTTAATAGCATAAACATTACCTCACCATTTATTTTACCCTTTTTTGATAAAATAATTCTATATTATAGTCTCATTCATTTTTATGGACCACACCACATGACTGCTAACAACATATCATGGGACCAAAGATTAAAAAATAGAATCTAAATTTATCTAGGGTTCCATATCCCTTCTTGGACAGCTTTGTTCTCTATTTCTATCTTCATTGTATAAATTTATGAATATGTAGAAATTATTTGGGGACATTAGAATAGATAGGGGATAAGTCTCATTTAAAATGAATATAATCCAAATGGAATCATTCATAATGGTATTTGAAAAATAAATTTGATGAATATCCTCCTTACAGGAAAAGACCTCTAATCCTCTTGTGCCCTAGAAACTCGACGACTGAACTCATCACCTTAGGGTATTTTTCAATAATCCGTTACATCTCAACTCCATTACATATTCACCAGCTAGATATTATGGACACATGATTTCAAAATAACCATATTATAGCTATTCATTGAGACCTAGAATGCATCATTACTTCAACTAAATCCCATTATGGTATGAATGAATGGTGTCACAACAAATGATGAAGATTCAACCAACATGTTTTCTATAAGAAAAATGGTTGTGAGAACCCTCTATCAATATTCATTAATAAGAATATAAATTAATAATGAAGGGTATAATATCCATTCATGGACACTAATTATTTTGAATCCCATCAACGATGATGGTTCCTCAATCCATTGGTGAAAATTGATCATTTATTACTATCAGCAGAAGTTATTTTTTAGAAGACTGTAAACTGCAGAAGAAGATGGTTGGAGATGAAAGAACACAAATAGAAATAATAGAAGTATTTATCTAGAAAACAATAATATATATAAATATATGATCTGAGATAAAATACCATTATAAAAATTAATAGATATCCTTATTTAAAATAACTTAAATTGCATCAATAAATGGTTAAATCAAGAAAAACCAAATATATACTAATAGAATATATGAAATAAAAGATCCTAAATTAAAACATTTGATGGTCCCATGTAAAATAATCTAAAAGAAATATAAATTGAATCTTAGAAAACCATAATCAGCTAATTGAATGAGGCATAATGTTTGGTAACTTAAAAAGGGTACATGAGGAAGTAGCCATGTCTTTTCTCAATGGACATAAACTTTTTATAATATTGGAAATTTTTAGCACTTATAAAATTTGGAAGGCATAAAAATTGTGATCTAAAAATCCCATAAAAGAGATAACTAATAATAATCCAAGACTACACCTATAAATATTTCCTCTTAGGAAGATTGTGAAAAATTTATGAAAATGTAAAAAATATATATAATGATTAAAGGGATCAGTAATTGTTTTTATAAAAAAACGATTCTATCTAATTCCATTTAAATAGTTAGAAATTATTTAATTTTAACTCTGGGGCATATTTTTATCTTTGTAACCCTTTTAGACCAGGTGCTCTTATAATATCTATATAAAACACAACATGTAGGATGTTTATGACATTAATAAATTAGGTATATTTCTTACAACATTATTATTATGACCTATGTATTTATATCCAAGTATTTCAGTTTACTTGTTATTATAAAAAGTAAGGGTATCATTGATGATCGTTTTGATAAAAAGAAAAAGAAATTCCATTCATGTCCTGAATGAATGAAATCCTGGAAATGAAATTTAATGTTCAAAATCTTTATTCATTGATAATATTCAAAGGATAGATGAATCTACACATTAAAAATACTATCTATGGAATGAAAAAAATAAGAAAACTAGTCAAGGACATATCGTGATAAAATATAGTTAGTCGTGGTAACCATATCAACCATAGTCTAGTGAGAGGTGTCAATTAAGTGATGAATTTTCATCCTCTCCATTTCATTATTCAATGTCCTAGACTAATATTCAAGTTAAAAGATCATAATTCTTCACATCCTTTTAATGTGACAAATAATAAGGTTGATGACATCAATATATAATACTTTGACCAATTTATGACATCCTCCTCCTCTCTTATCTATGATGTCATGTAATCCATTTGGGCATGATGGAGTGAGCTTTCTCTAATGTACCTATTCATGTAGCTCCAAATATTCTTTTATAACTTTGATCATAGAAGTCTTATAATCAAAATCCTCCAAGTCCTTCAAATTCATTCCAATTGTCATTGAACCAAGAAAATCAGTAGCATGTTATCATAGATTTTTTGATAGAAAAATATGTCATATAACAACTCATGATGTAACATGTGAATACATTCTTATTGGGAAATAATTATATCCAAGTGAGTCTCTATAATAAAAATATTCATTTTATGAAAAATTATACACTATGGCGTCATTTCCATTGAAGAATATATTGGTTGAACCAATAAGGAAGCATGAAAAGTAGTGTTTCTAATTTATCCCTCAACAGTTACATCATTGATCACTATAAATAAATGGTTTCCCTCCCCAAAAAATATTGACACCATAATGGGCAATTTTTCACAATAGAAAAACTACATCCAAGGATGCTCCCCCAGAGTCCGGAATGAACTCTGTTAATTCCACAATTCCGGGGCTATGGGATGAACAAGTCTTTTCAACCTAATGAATCAGTCGATTTAATATTCTAGTAGGGTTTTATTCCAAATTTTTTTGAAGATAGTATTGAGACAATAATATTATGGTGTAATAGTATAAATACAAATTTTGAAATTTTAATAATCACATGAAAACATAATATTATATTTTCAAATTAACATGGGAATTCATTCTATCCAAATGCTTGCTAAATGAATAGGGGAAACTGTATGAATACATCATAAAATAGAGATAAAATCTTTAAGGGGAACACATATAAGAAATAATTAGCTCCTAAACATTAGAAAAATGGACCTCATATGAATGGTATATTTTATATAACTTATCATGAAGAGGGACAATTTTATTATCAGTAATTAGTCTATTATGATCAAGATATAGAATGAAGTTGATATTTTCATGCCGACTAAACATATCAAAAACCTCATTGAGAACAAATGGCATAAACTATACCCCATAACCATTCAACTACATGGGATGAAATGTAGCAGCAGAATACCATAAGAATTATTATATATATTTATCACTATAAATCCTTTTCGTCTAGCCAAATAATATCTGGAAAGGGATTCAAATTGAAATGTGGTTGTTACCAAGTTGAATATGTCCAAGGAGGTAATATATATGGGAAATAGACATAAAAACTAGATTATATGTCCATCAATATTCCAATTTCACTTATATTATAAATATTTCGACTTAAACACACATGATTGCGTAACTGGTTAGGTAATTAGATCCATTAAAAATATGGCTAAAAACTCGACTAAATAATGAATTTGAGGTACCTTTGGTCTTAGTTGGTATCCCCACGAGGAATGTTATCTAGCATCTAGAATGACCTATTTGAATCATGTACTATATCATCCTTTTTGGGATTGATATCAATGGTGGTGTATAGTAGTTACCCAAGTCCCCTCCGATAAGGGATAATTCTGACCCCATATTTGAATGAAAAAAGTGATGGTACATTTATTTCATTCCTCTGCTTTATCCTCATAATAGTGAGCATGTATCACCCCAATGTTGGAGTCTTTTTAGGTTTGTCCCATGCATCTTCAATTGGAAGGAATTCATCACACATCTCCCCAAGATGAGGTATCCCTCCAAACTGATAAACAACCTAGAGGATGTTAAATAATTGTCTATGAAAAATGAAAGTACTTATGAATGGGAAACCATTGATTCACCATATCTTTAAGGATTTATGATTGATGGTACATGAAAAACTCAGAAATTCATGTTTCTTCATAAATACAGATATCCTAAAATTAATTGATAATTCTAAGAAACTATAACTAACCATAAATTGGCATTCCCATTACATTATAAATATTCCACTGTAGTGTATATACCAAATTGAACTCCATTCATTCATGAGAATTATGAAATACTAAATGATTATGATTGGATAAATCTGAGTAATTATTTATTGTTTGGGATTGGGGTCCCCTAGAACCATACGGTAGTTATTTAATATATATAAAACCCTCTTACGTATTAACATGATCATATTATTATCTATAAAATTTATTATTTGAATTTGGTTAGGAGAAGTTGAAAACTAGGGAGGTGGAATAATATAGCGGGGTGAAGGAAGGGAATAGTTTCCATAAGAATGAATAAATAAAAATGATGTATGTCACACAACAGGTAGTTATTAATTTTTGTCTAGAATATGTAATTTGAAAACCTTTTTTATAATATATATGGTATTAAAGTTTGGCATTATGATTCCTAAAAATTATATCCCTCTGACCAACATCATTAAGAGACATTTTAAAATAGTAATCCATGTACATAAGGGTATATAAAATACATGATAGGTAGTACCATATTAAAATGGGAGATGAGTTAAAAGAAATTTGTAACATGTGTAGATTTATGTCAATCTAATCAACCATATAAGGTTTCACGGTCAGGTGACATGTTACCATTATTGAAAATCATGTGACCCATATAACATATTGCAATTGTGTGATATTCATTTATGTCTTTCACACACATGAAAAAGTAGAGGTCATGAATGTTGAATGTTGATCAAGACAGAACATAATTATTCACTATTACAGCACAAAATAATAACGGGATAGGTCCACCATTTACGGTATGCGACATTGCCTAAGGAAATTACAGTTGATTAAATCATGGATTAATTAATTATGTCATTTATATGTTGTGATAATTATATGAGATCATGCGATTTGATATCATGAGGCTTTCTCATGATATCTTTGTTGAAATGTGTTCTTGAAAAGTCATAATATAAGATAGGATAACACATGAGCTATGAAGGTATGAGTTTCTATCGAAATAACAATATTTCTAAATACCCTATTTATTTGGTGACTTGAAGATTACTGAAGGAAATCGAGAACATTAAAAAAAATCTAAAAACTCGAATGGAAGACCAAATTAATAAAGAAGGAATTTATATTCCACATAGCTGTGTATTTTTTATTACATAACAAAATCATATGGGGGATTTGAGTCCCTCCAAATGGGCATCGAGAAATGTTGGATCAATGAAATAGAATATGCAAAGAACAACATAGCCACATGAAGATTAGGCAGCTGGATCATGTGAATCTTGTGAACACCTAGAAGACATGTGGTAGAATGACCCCAAGAAATTCACGTGGCTGATTTATTAATTATGTGTGATCTAATTATCATTATTCAAATTCCCTTTAGTGGATCCTTTTGAACATATAATTTTTTTTTGTGACAGTAAACATTATCATGTGAATCCCCTCCAACAAGACCCCAAGATCAAACAAATGATTCCCGAAGAGATCCTCTAATTAGGATTCATGTAAACTAATAGAAACCTAATATTCTCCCAAACCCCATTATAAAATAAAAACTATTTTTTAAGATTCATGATAATGGACGTTATGATTATTTTCTTGTGAAGGGATGATATGTTCCATGTGAAAACCCCATTGATCACCAAAATGACCAGGGGACATGATGGAATCACTATAAAAAGTCTATTATACATGTCATATCCATAATGTGAATGAATTTATACACGTCCATTAAATATTTTCATGCCCTGATAAACTATCAATGGTGGGTCTATAGGTCTTATAAATAATGAATTCCGTTCAAGGATGTATACCTCGTGTTTGGAAATGCAAAAAAAAATTTCTTGAGAAAGGTGTAATATAAATTGTGTGACAAAATAATTGATCACATGGAGTCCCTTTGACATGATTTCTTGATTACATGAAGGGACCTAGACAAAAATTCATTGATCATACGAAATCCTCTTCAATAGGTGACCAGATTTAGAAAATACCCAAAGACATGTTGTACTGATATTTAAACATTCATTTTATAGGTGGTATTGATTGTATTAATGACCTTTAATAAGGTATGTGTCCACTATGTATGTAGACAAGGAGTGGTCAATAATATACTTTTTATCAAATTACACAAAGTTGATTCCATAGATGACCCACAACAGGTTAATGAAAAATTCATCATACTCCACCAACTCAAGACCATAATTGTAATAAAACCACCATATGAGGTGGTTTATAAATATGGGTGAGATGCCTATATATCCTCCACCATAGAAAAACCACACACATGGGAGAGAATATGTAGGAGAAGAGTTATTAGATCAGAAATCCATGAAATCATAAGGGTCATCTACTTGATAAACCTGGGGAACAATCTATGTGATTACAGAACATTAATATACACATTGTGTGATCAAAAAATTGATTTCATAATGAACTAATGGTGTTCTATACAGATCAAAAAAATGATTCTTTTCTTGTATACATACTCTTAGGAGACCGAAATAGGACATACTAGAAAATCATTATTAATTTATGAAATAAAGGATGAAGAACATCTTGGTATTATGTAAATTAAAACCTGAATAATTTCATGTAATTGAATTATGTTCTTCACATGACCTATCTAGATCAATTCACAACACCAAAACATGTCATTCAAGTCTTGTGAGGCCCTATAAACATATTATCCTAGTCATGTGTGGTAGTTTAAAAATTTTATCTCAATCACATGAAGTATACCATAAATATCATATATTTCATGGAAATTAATCCACACATGTTATACATATCATGTCGCATCATATAGAAATGTAATCCCAAATCATGGGAGACCCTTGGATGTGTAGGAATATATCATGTGAAGGATCCACAAAAAAAGTTGAATAATGAAGAAAACCAATAACACTTATGATTTAATCAGGTAAAACACTTTGGACCCGCCATCCTTATCAGGTGGTGACCCATGTAAAAGTTATCTTTATCATATAAGAGAACCTCATACATGTCTTCCATGAATCATCAGATAGGTCATGATGATATCTATGAAATTCTAATAAATCCTCATATATGTAAGGATGAAAAAAAGACATGTACAATAACTATCTCTAACACATCAATTAGGTCAGGAATTGAACCCCAACTTGTTAGGTGTGCTAAAAAGTCATTTTTTACATGATAACTATGTTTGAAGGGAACACTAGGACACACAGAAGTCAAACTTCAATTATTATGATTCCATTCTAAACCTAATACATATGACACCTTCTCGGGGACCCATCTACAATTATGCACCCACCATGGATTAATTCTCTCCATATATCATAAAATCATTCCCATGAGACACAAAATCTTCTGGGGGTTTATCATTCTTCCCCATACATTATCACATTGATCAGTTATTGAACTACGATGAATCTATTTTATTCTGTATGTGTGATAGATAAGATGTCTTATGATGTCCAATTACCCATATTAAACACCAAATTCAGCCCACCATAATTCCTATGTCTCATATCCATATGTAGTTAGACTGAAAACATGTAATCCTTTTCCTCTCACACCAATCATTAATTAAGTGGGATCATGGATGTACAATGATCATAGAAACATAATAATGAATTTTCATTATCTAGGGAAACTATAGTGTGTAAGCTTGGATTAGTAGCACAATACAACTATATCCATAGAATAGAATCCACTGTGGTGTTTATCCTGAATTCATTCCCTCACAAGAAAGCTTCCATTCAAATGAATTTCATGGTTTTTGATTACTATTATAAATAAGAAACATAGGATTCCACGTGAAGTTTTAATCCCATATAATAAATAATAATAACCTCCCTAGACAACATTAAATACCAGATTTCATCATTATATGGAATCAAAATATAATCATATTCCCACTGTTTATATGTGAAGGGAAACTGATGAAGAAACTCAGATATATAGAGATGACCTCATCAATAGAAACCCATTTACACCCAGAAGGATCAATCCCCAAATCAATTTATTAGGGTAACCAATCCCATATTTGAATTTGGATGATATTTATGATTAGATCATAAATTTTTAAGTGAGACACAAAATAGGAAATAATTCCATCCAAAAGAGTGTGATGAGCCTGACATCACATCCTCTCGACTAATGATTGTTCCTAAGTGATTTTGTCTCTAAAACCTCAAATGAATTCCTTTAATTATAATTCAGGTAAGCAAATTGTTATGGACATGGGATTTATTGGGATATTCCATAAGAAATTAAAATGTGGAACCTAGTGTGAGTTATTATGAAACTATACTTGAACCAAACACAATCAATAATTATCCCACAATCTTCAAATGTTGAAAAAAATGGAGAACCTTTTGTTAGTGAATGTAATGATAGATTAATTGAATCATTATTGGTGTCAGGTATATTATCTCTAAATACTAAGCCAATATAAAACTTCCAAATATAACATAAATTAAAAAAATATATTTCTTTTAAAATAAATTTATCTTGAATATAATAAAAATATTTTATATAAAATAAAATAAATCATATTTTATAAGTTTATTATATAGATAAATTCAAGGAATAAATAAGATTCTTGATTAAAATTAAAGGGATAAAGAAGGAAATAAAATTAATTAAAACTACATGAAATAAGAATATATTAAACACTTATATGTCAAAATAAGTTTATGAACATAAATATTGAATAGAAAAGTAATGTAACAAAAAAACATTATAATCGGAGTTGTATTAACCAGTAAACGTGAAAAAGTCTTTCATTTCCTAATAATAAAATAATGATAAAAATAATGGAATATAAATTTTATATACATGAAATGAAAAATTCATGTTGATAATCCTATAAAATAAAAGAGATATGGGGAAATCGCCAGAAAGAGTCAAAATATTTAATGTATAATAAAGGAAAAAGTAATTTAAAACCACAAAAAGAATTGTTTTGATGAAATAAATTTCATTACATATCATATAAATAATTATTATGAATTTTGATTCATATATATAAACAAAAATAAAGAGAATCCACATTACCGTAACTATTGGTTCGCAAAAACACTCTCTAGCTCCTAGTATAAATAACATATATGTGATATTAATATTATTATAAAATATTTTTTATATTTATTTGGTATATTTTGAATAAATTATTTGCAATTATTAATTAATTATAGGTTAGTAATTGTTTTTCAAGACCATTACTATTTAATGGTTCTAATGGTTTCATGATTGAACATATATGGAAGTCCCAGTACGCATCCCTTGATCATGAGTTCATAATCTCAATAATTGTCAAGTCACTATATTTATTTTATTATAATGATTATTCTTTGGATGATATATATAGTTTTCTCAAGGAAATAATTACATAACATTTTCATTATGATTAATATTATCAATAATATATAGTTAATAAATATTGAATATTAATTTCATAGTCAAAAATAAAATAATAGATAAATTATTTTTAAATAACATAAATATTCTTGTATTATATACATTTTACACTATATTATTATAATAATTATGATATAGTAGTGTTTGTGGTTGATATTAAATGAAGAATATCATGAACATTATTGATAGAATGAATTATTATAATCCCATAAATATTTCATTCTTATTCTATTATTATATATGATAATTTATTTATATTGTCTTTTATTTTAATGATTAATAAGTGTTAGGAATTCACATTGGAATAAAGTAAATGTTATAGGATATGTATAAGACATTACCTTGTAGGAAGAAGTCAAATTAGAAATTCTATTTAATGAAGGATTTGATAATTTCTATCGGGATATATGGTTCTGGAAAATGTAGAATGATTATAGGATAGAATATCTTATTATATTATATGTAGAAAACCAAATGGTATATAATAGGAATGGAATTTCACATTTATAGATTAAAATTAATGATATTTATGTTAAAATATGAGGTATATTATGAGATAACAAATAATTACAATGCAGTTAGTTGTGATTAATTTATGAATTATTTTTATAATAATACCATTGATTTAAACAACTAAAAATGTATATTATTATATAAAAATTTAATTTAACTTATTTAAATTTTAGGTTATTTGATATTTACTTGGTTTTTAGTTTATAACTATTCATAGTATATTTTTATAAAAAAGTAAATATTTACTTTCATATAGAATACAAATATTTTGAGTGAAAATATTATATCCATAATTTTAAATTTTACCACACTACATGATAAATGAAACCATTCGATAAAAATAAAAAATTGTAATAATTCCTATTAATTGTACATAAAATATTTATAAAAAAATATAATCATTTATTAAATATAATGTAACATATGAATATTAGTGCCCAAAAAATAAAGACATGGATTTTATATGATTATAAAATATAAATCATGGTTATAAAACAATGTTTGAAACTAATAGAGGTTATATTTGTATATTAGATAAATATCAATATTATTTCACATTAAAATAAATATTTCAATTAAAAAATCATAACTGCTGAATTCATTATAGGCATATAACATTATATAAATCATTGGAAAGAAACAATAATAAAGAAAACGGTAATAAAAATAGTATACTATAGGGAATAATATACTAAAATCCAATTCTAGTAATATATGCTTTCAAATATTTTACCCAAAAACAGTGATAAAAACCGTGATTACTTGTATCCACTATTAAATAATTTTACATAAGAAAGAGAGAATCAAGGATTTGATTATGGACTATGGGAATATAAAATTTAAATATATTATAGTAATATGGTCCATAATTTGGTAATCTTACAATTAATTCAATGATGACCACCAATATGATCATAACAACATATAATTGGATAAATATTGATGTCCTATAACATAGTGTACTAAGAAAACTACATATTATGAATTATATAGATGATAAGGCTAACATCCCACGACCAATATATAGTGTACCCAGATAACATCTTTGTTCTTGTAACATATTGGACAAGTTAATCTTCTCAGTGTACAAAATATAGTTATATCATTATATGAAAGAATTACCCAATATATTATAGAGATACCCAAGTCCATCACTTATCCATAACATTCATAAATATGATTGTAATACACCAACCCATAGGAATAAAATTTAACGACCCGAGAAAACCATGTTTTGAGTTCTTGACAAGGTTGTTTTATAGTGTCACCTGATTATGTGAACAGACAATCAACTTATAAGGTAATAATAATAAAATGCATCAAATGAATGAAAGTTCCTTTTATTCAAATAAGTAACATCTCGGCTACAACTCCCACTTACCAAATAAGAATATAAGCTAACCAAAAATTTCAATTAAGAACATGATTACAATAATGGGGAGACCGCTTAAAACCACCAAGACCCCAAGAAGGCGGTAGTGGATTCGGGCATCCATCAGAATGAACATGAGGATGGATGAAGCCACTGCAACCATGTTAAGCACCAAGGGAATCACACGAACCATCTCTTCCTTTCTCCTTCAGTCACCTGGAGTGAGGGACACCCCGAGACCAAACCCTTTATAAGAACACTAATCTGACCGTTGAACCCAAACAACTATAAATATGACCGTTGGATTCTCCTATCTTCTATGTTTTGTTTTTTGACCGTTGGAGATAAGAATGGATTACCCCTGAAAGGTTCGGAATGCTAATTATGTAATTTGATTTAATATTTAAAGAATGACATCAATGATAATTTAATCAATTTATTTCTTGTTTTCCCAAAAATGAGAATTATATTTTATGTTTCAAAATGGTGAAAATTAATATTATTATTCACTACACTTATTTTCTTAATTTGAGCAATTAATGTTTTATGTTGTAATTATATTAAATCTGATGTTTTTTTATTTTGTCTAAATATGTACTAACTCTTGAGTTATATATATATATATATTACATCAAATTAAATGATTCTTTTTCTCTAAATTAAATATAAGGGCTAATATTAATGCAAATGTTTATAACATGGATAAACAGTTTTGGAAACTACGTCAAACTATGATTTCTTTTACTTATGTGTTTCGTGGTGATGATATTTATATCAACTCACGTTTATGTGTGATTGAATGTAGTTACATTTAATGTTTACTTAATATTAATCTTTAAATAAGAAAATTATGGTTATTAGCTAATAAAAGAAACTAAAACATATATATGGATATGTGATATGTTTTGATTAACCAATGTTTTTATCCATTGGCCTTCATAATGTAATATTAAGTAATTAATAATTATGGTTTAATAATAATAAAGGTAATATAATAAGTTTAATAAAAAATTATTGATGTTTTAAAAATAAAATAAATATATATATATATACATATAAATATATGTTTTGATTAAATCAATATATTTTTATTGACCAATGAATTTTCTTAAAGTAATAAAAGATAGATTAAAAATTGAATATTAATAATAAAAAAATTATACAATAAATTTATAATTACATTAATTAAATAACTTTTTTTTCTTAAACCCTGTTGAACCGCTTTTTTTTAAGCACCGCAGCTGCCGAGCCATCCGATCCTTTTCCCCCACAAATGCACTATCCGTTTCTTTTAAAGCCACACCGCTTTAAGGCCGCCCGATCATCCCTCTTTTAATCCCGGCCATCCGTTTTTTTTCTCGGTTCTTCTTCTTCCCCGCGTCCCGCAGCTTCTTCTTCCTCGCGTCGTCGAACCAGTATGATAGGGTGGCTTGTTTTTCTTCTCGTAGGCCGGCTTGTAGACCCCACGTTGCTCCCTCCATTCCACGGGTTAGTCACCGACTCGCCTCAGATACCTGATTCGACGAATCCACGAACAGTCCGCTTCTTCTTCTTCTGTTTTTTTTAAAACCCCAGTTTCACCGAGGGCCATAGAGTTTGCACTCGGCTTCTTTGATCCTTCCGACCACCGGTCCTCGTCGCTGCATCATTTCCCCTCCTCCTCTCTAAGCAAAGGTAAGTGGCTAGTTTTATTTTGTTTGTTTTTGTTGAGCTTCAGTTTATATAAATATATATATACATGTTATATGTATATATTTCCAGTGTGTATGAACCGGGTGCAAACCCAGACCATGAGGATCTCCCTCTCAGCTTGAAGAACCAAATAGGAGTAAGGGGAAATCCTCTTCTTCATTTCCTACCATTTCTTTAATCTTTACATAGTTATATACTCTTGTTATAAAAATGTGTATAAGAATATACAGGACCATATGAACCTATTTATACCCGTTTTACCTCTTCCTAGGACCGAACCTAAGAAGGGGAGGTCTTCTTATTTTAATTTGTCACCTACTTCAGTGAATATACACGGTTATATATATGTATATACAGTTCATGCATATGTGTGTACATATATGTATCTGTATTCGTACATATATATAAAATGATACATGCACCTTTCCTTCACATGCTTATAACCCTAAATTTATTTTCACCTATGAAAAATGGAGTTGTCGAATATTTGCATGAACATGTAAACCATGCAAATATATGGAGCATAAATATGTATATGTACATGTAATCATATAGATGTACATGTACATCAATGTTCCTAAGGGATGAATTTGAATCTTTCATTTTGTACAATATAACATGATAACTTATTTACTCAATAGCATATTATTTCATGAAAAGTACCCAAAAACCATTGATATACATATTTATATGTATGATGAAGTTTAAGGGTTAGTTTGATATCAAAATAGTTCTTTTAATTGAAAATTTTCATTTATCATCCTTCTTGATAAAACAGGATTTTGGTTTTGAAAAAATGGTAAGAATTCGTTAAACTTTTATATACATGCATTCATGTATATGTGCACGTTTTTATAGATCGACCATGTTGCATGAAAGGTTGATTTCATGCCAATAAGGGTTTCATGAAAGTTAAGTTCATTTCTTTTTATATAAATGAACCCCACTCGGTTTGCCAAACATTATTTTTGTTAAATGTATAACTTGGGAAATATTTTTTAGTATGGTTTAATGTGTTAAACCCATGCATATGTGTAGGTATATATATCATTATGTTGTCTTCAATTACAAGTTCTTTTATGATGTTTGAAAACGTTATAAAGAAAAGGGGTCATGTTATTTAAAGTTCTAATAAGAGTTTTTATAGAATTATATACATGATTTCCCTAAGATGGACCTGATTATGCACATTGTATCCCTCACTACATGTATGTTTACACAGTTTTAAATTAAACACCCACAATACCCATTTATCAACATATGTGTAAGTTATGAATGAACTTGTTTTAACTGGGTATTATGATGTTGTGGAATGTTATGTGTTTGTGTTTATTTCCTTAAAACCCATGTTCCAATTGATAAGATGATTTCTTTGGTGTACGAATTTTAGCATGCATGTCTCAGTTTATTTATGATTGATCTGTCTTCAAGTTATGAATATGTAAGTGAAATGGGGGTGGATTAAGAATTCATGAAACCCTATGAATGAAAGACCATGTCAAGATATGTGAGGGAGGTATTGGACTTAAATGTGACGGGTGCGCCCGGAATTATATAGCGAAATATGAATAATGTGACGGGTGCGCCCAGAATTATACAGCGCTCCAATGCATTGGGTAAAGCAAGAGTCTCATGAGACGTTATGTGCGATGGACTTGGCAGTTAGCTGTGGCTTGTGCTACCATGGAAACGGGATTGGCAGTTAGCCTTGACCTATTATGTATGTTATACGGTCTTGACGAAAGGTCTTGACAAAGTCCATCATTATGCATTCCCTCTGCATGTGATGATAATTGGTCAACCAGGGGTTAGTTCAACTAACATGACATCCCCTAGTTGAAAATTCCCATGACTATGAAAATTTTATTATGTGTCAAGAACTGATTTTCATGTGGTAAAGTGTTAAAAGAACTGTATATGCTCATGAATCATGTAATGGATGTTTTCCCTGCTTAGTCACAGAATCCTTTTTAGAATTTAAGTAACATTGTTTGAATTTTAAGCATTGTCTATTCTTTATGTGTTTCTCTCTCTGCTCATGTTTACTTTAAAGCCTATTTTAAGTACGTACATCTCTGTCCAAGTGGTTTTAAAAAATGTTGTATTTCATGTTTTTAAGAAAGGATAATGCTTCATTTTTAGCAAAGTGTTTTACTCTCTTTAAAAGTACTTCTTTGAGAAAGAGTTTTCTTAAAACGTTTTTAAAACCCCTTAGTGGGCATATTTGCTCACCCTATGTTTATGTTTAAAAATTTTTAGGCATGGTTGGATCTAAGGAAGTTTATCAGATGCAGCTGGTTTCCCAGAATCCTGAGCCTCACGATCTTCTGTAGTAATGGGACATGATATCTTATTTGTAAATGATGTAATGAAATTTTAAGTATATCATGTCTCATAGGCACCCTATGTTTGGGGGTCGCTAATAAAATATCCCTAAAAATAAATTCATGATTATAATATGAGAATAACTACTACAAAACGGGGTTTATCCAGCTTTAGGGTTATAGTAGCACCAAATAAAATTGATACAAAAAACCCCTTTGTTAGTTATAAAAAAAGAACAATTAAAATGTGTCTTTAGCATATCTTTTTATCATTATTAAAGTATAAGGCCCAAGCCTTAAACCTTACTTAATCTTGAGATATTACAAGATTACACATTGAGGATCTTTTCAGGTTTAGAGTTTTAGAGAATTAGAACATAAAACTTGCATTACATTCCACATTTAAACAAAGTGGTTACATAAAAGATAGTATTCATTTTTCACATCAACAGAAACTTATTTAAAATAAAACATGGATTCTTTCTTGACACTTCCTTGACACTATCATCATATCATGTACCCTTCCCTTGACCTGTGAAAAACATATCAAAAACATGGGATGAGCATAAAAATCTCAGTAAGGGATATAAAAATATGGAAAGGAAACATGAGTACATGTATACATAAGAATGAAATCATAAATTACCCATAAAAAATAAGCACTTGAACATACCTCATAAAAATCATGAATAAATCATAGAAATCATAAGACATAAAGGTAACTTGAGACATTCATAACATTCTTACGTAGGGAGTAACCCTCTTGGTTACATTTGGAATACCCATCACAGTATATTCCCTAAATCTCTTCGGGGAAACCTTAACGTTTAACCCCATCATGTTACCCAATGCATTGGAGAGCTATATCGGGATCACCTGCCCTTAGTTTATCACGGAACCACCAGTCTTCATAATAATGCCCAAGAACCCTAACATAATCGTATCACATAAAACATGCATAAAGAAAACATAACATTTCCACTTTTCAATCACAAGATATCAGTATAACAAATTGATATAAAAACATTATGAAAACCATTTTCAATACCAAAATAAAAGAAAAGTAAAACATGGTATTTATTTTTCTTTTCAAAAAAAGGTATGGCTTGTAGAGGAAGCCGAAACCCAAATAATGGTCACGGCGGCAGAGAAGTCGCTGTCGCCACATACGTACGACAAAAACATTCCCTTTTGTCGTTTAGTAAAATGATTTGTATAAAAAAGATTCCTTTCTGATAAAATTAAAAGTCAATGGGGTTTATACACCATATAAAAGAAGGTTGTGTATAAAACAAAATATGCCTCAATGAAAGGAGATTGAGACGAAGTCCCATACAAAGACGGTATCCTTGGATTAAGGATAAATCAATTACATAATTATGTGTGACAAACTAATAAACAAAATATAAGTGGATATTAAGTGTAAAACATCAGAGGTTATTCACACATATTCATAGAACGACATATTCAAGGAGTACAAACATATCCCATAGAATCACAATTGAGTTAAGAAGTTCCCTTGCAAATATTTGACAGCCTAACGGCATCACTACAAAATTCAGAAAATGAGGTGATGAGAGATAAAAAGGGTATCTCATCACTTGGACACAAAATTTAAATCACTAAGGATATATAAGAACATATCCCAACATAATGTTAGGTGAATTAAAAGACATAACAAAATATGTCTTTTAAAAAGAGGAGGGTGAAAGGTTCCCTTACCTACATGGGTATCTTTCGAAACATACACCCCATGAAAGAAGGACAATAAAAAATTGATGTAAATACTCATAAATGAATTTACATTACACAATGAGTAAAATAATGGTCAGTACATACACCAATCAACGGAAATTGTGGAAAATGTAGCATAAATCTCACGGGAATAAAAGTGAGATTAAAAATCCATTACGAAAACTCAGCAACCTAATAGCGCCACTTAAAACTTCCAAAAATGGATTGATGAGATCAAATAGGGTCTCTAATAATATTATAATAAAATTTAAAGAAAGGGTAATATAAAGGAACATCCCCCATCATAACAAATAGTAGCTTAAAAGAAGTGACATAAAGGAGAGTACATAAAAAGAAAGAGAGAGGTTAGATCTCTTACGAAAATTCGGCAGCCTAACGGCGCCACTCAAAACATCCAAAATGGATTGATGAGATAGAATAGGGTCACTAATCATATGAACATAAAAATTAAAATATGTTTAATATAAAATAACATCCCAATCAAAATAAATATGAGCTTAAATGGAATGACATAAAAGAGTGTACTTAAAAAGAAAGAGAGGAGTAGGATCCCTTACCTCGGGTCCGACTTGACTCGATCGTTCTTTAACATCCTGAATAATAAACTTGAGTTAATTTATACTTGATTAAGAACCTTGTTCAAGTTCATTATTCCTTCTATATCACATATATCCATTTTATAAACATTATGTAATCATTTTAGTTAATAATGTTTGTTTTCTCCATATTTGGTTCTTAAGTCGAAAGTGGATTTCTTACAATTACATGTAGTTCGTCTGGTCAAAGTTTCATTATATCAAGAATGATACTAATTATTTGGATATCATATATATCATATATATCCATAATATACATGTATTTATAATATTACATAATCATTTATAGGTAAGAAATGAAATGCACCGTTCATGGAGACGGTAAGCCTTACGTACGCATGAACGCTTCTTTCATTTCTATGTCATATTAATGGAATTAAAACTAAATGAGAGGTATGTATATTATAATTACAGAATTATATTCATAATTTATATGTAACATAAATCATATATAATCACTTTAAATACATCCTTTATACATCCCACATATGGCATTAACGAATCAAATCAGTTTGAGGGGGCTGTAGTCCGCACTTCCTAAAATGAAATTATCCTGTTTACCCACAATGGAAACCATAAAGGTATGCCAAAAAAGAAAAATACAGAAGCTTAAGTAAAACATAAACATATTATATATCATATATAAATATAGTGACATCTTAATGTCCTCCTTTGAATGTGTTAAAAGAATGTTGAAGAATCATCGTTTTGGGAGGCAGAAATTCACTATCCACGGAAACAGTATATTCTTTAACCATTAGATGTAGGTGTGTGTATGTTTAGCCCGAATCCGTCTTATAAAGAAATCCTAGTATATTGAAGATACTGGATTTGTTACAACATTAATGAATAAAAAAAGTTTAGGGGGCGGAGAATCAAAATAAAACAAAAGGACTCAAGTGAAGACATTACCTTAAAATCGGGTAACTCCCATTGGTTTCAGCTCAAAGGCTTCCCTGGGAAGCCTTCTGACCAAAGTGAGGATTCTAAGAGTTAGAGATGGATATGGAGAGAGAAAATGGGCAGTGGTTGGCCGAGCCAAAGGCTTTGGAAGTGTGGGTAAGGAGGTAGAGGTGGGGGCCTTTTATAAGAGGAGAGGAGTGGCACTCTTGGAATGTAAAGAAATGTTACTTTATTTTAGAATGATTTTTGGATTTTAATGGTCCCAAAGTGATGTGTTTAGAGGATAAGGTGATAAGTGTTCGAAATCAACCCATCCAATAGGTTTTGGACATGTGTAGGTCTTAGATTTTACATTATCTTTCTATTTTATTTAAATCGTTAAATAATGAGGTCATCACTGGATTATCATGATGTCATATATAATTTATTTTATTTAATGTCTAAAAATTATGAAACAAATACTATGATGTAGGAAATATTTTTAAATTTCCAATTACTATTTATAGTCAAAAATCTGAGTTTTATAACCCCATGTAAAAATTGATTTAGTTAAACAACTCATGTTTGTGTTATTTTAATTGTAACATTAAATAAAAAGGTATTTATGTCATTTTCCAACCAAAGTGGCTCCATGGGGTCCCCAAGTTGACCCATGGATTTTCTTGGTCTTCCATGACTCATCCAATGAGGTTAGAAATTGTTTCTATGTCATTTCATATTATTAAAACATTATTTTTATCTTAAACTGCACTAATTACCTCTAATCGTGATTAAAAACATAATAAGTTACTATTCACAAAAAAAATTATTTTAATCCCATTGAACCACATTTTACTTCTTAATGAAAACCATTTATGTAATATTTTTTAAATTCAAAACACAAAGGTGGCAAAATTTCATTTAAAAAGAAAATCAGTTTTTATAAGTACAACTTAGTGGTTTCACAATTCATCAAAAATTAAAGTCTTTCAGAAAATTACCAAAAAATCACCCTAATCTATATTTGATATTCCGAATTGAAAAATGATTTCTATTTTACAAAATTCATAACATATAAGTTAAATTAATTAATTTAATTATTAATTCCCACTATCAGAAAAAATAGCGTGTTTTTATGAAACAATATATATCAAAAGATTGACACTAGTTTAAGTCAAATTTAAATGTGAAATTAATTTCAATGACCACTATGTGATTAAATGGTAAAAATATATTCTAATTTACTTTTAAAACCAATTAAAAAGATAATAAAATCATTTAAATAAATTATATTAAAAAGATGTTTTGAATTAAAATATAACATTTTTCATTATTCAATAAAAATTGAACTTTTGCAGAAAAATACCAAAAAATTACAAAAAGTAAATTTTGATGTCCCGATTCTAAAGAAGAATTTTATTTTTTCAAATATTACACATAAAATTGTCAAAAAGTGGATTTAAAATAGGTTCTCCATCAAAAGGCGGTTAATCGACCTTTTAAAGAATATTAGAATGTTTACGCTTAAAATTGGATTCATTTACATTTTTAATTCTCTATCATTTATTGTAAAGAGTAAAAATATTTGACAAACATATATAATCATTTTGTAGTCAGTTCTGTTCATTCCCGCCATTACAACGGCTAGTCATTAACTATCATTTAAAATAATATTATTTTATTATTAGAGTGTAACGTAAGATTCCCAAGAAACTCGTTGTTGTGTGTTGGGTACGCCATCGAGCATAGCGTCCCCTTTAAACATATATTAATATTTCATTCACAAATATGGATAAATTTGAAAATTTCATATTGTTTATTTACCTGGGGTGTTACATCCTTCCCCCCTTTTGGGAATTGAATCCTCACAATTTTAAAATTGGGCTAGGAAACTTCACTGAAAATCCCACATCGGAACAAGAGTCAGTAAAACAATAACTTTAAAATAAAGAAAGATAAGTACAAAGGTCACCCGAGTTAACACATACTAGGATTCCAAGTATGAAAATATGGACATGGAGGAAAAAACAAAGGGTTATGTTCTGATGGAGAGTGATAGTAAACATGTCTAGGAGAAAGTTAACTATATGAAAATCACAAACTTGTGATGGGTTAAACGGTATTCAATTCCCCAGTAGGAATAGTTAACAGACAACAATTTTGTTTTAAGTTACTCTTCATTGAGGAATTTATTTTTGATCTTAAGGAAACATACTTACTTGTCATGTTGACTTTAAACTTTTACTAGATTTCTTACACAAACTCATACTTTCCCCAAAAGACGAGTATTTAGGAATACTAGTTCACATTAAGGGCACTATAATCAACTTCTAGAGAATCACATAATCAACAAAAAGGAACTATATAATTCCCATGTCTTTAGACTCTAACCAAAACCAAAACCAAAATGGTTTTTACAAGACCAGATAATCCAGAAAAGGATAACCCTTTATAAAAATAAAATCTATTCTTAATCTCCAAAATTTGTCCAACAAATCCTACAGTTCAATGAGGACTATTAGATAAACAATTTGTCCATAAAATTCTTCAAAGTAAACCAAACTAATATTGAAACCCAAAATCAACTTAATCATAATTCATAAAGTCACAAAACTAAAAAGAGTTAATCAAACTAACCAGGGACTTCACATAGTCTAGTGGTAGGTGGTAAATACCAGTCTCACTTTGGTTGTGGGTTCGATTCCCGCAGCTTTGTCTGACACGATGGGTTGTCACATGGTCTGTGTGTTGTCCTTTTTCCAAAATTATATAATTCTTAAAACATTCCCTAAAACGAGATAAAATCTTAAAAAATAACCATAACATAATTTAACATCAATTTTATCTCATGCCTTTCACTTCCATAATAACATGTAGTAAGGATCATATAAACCCAAATGGTTCTTTATTACTATGTCCACAAAAGAACAGATAACTATTCCTTGAATAAAATTTTCATATATTAAACATCAGGGTTACACATACTATAAAAAGTCTTCTAATGTAACCCCATCATCAAAAGAGACTTAATACTCTTAATAATTTCACCATAACTCTTGAAGCCCTTATATGTTGTCTTCTTACTCATTCAACATTCTTCATGATCCATTAACCATTCCTTTCCAACTTATTCTGAAATACTTCTTTCCTACAAAAAAAATCATGAATCATATCCTAAGATTCCAAAATAGGAAAACAAAAGTTATAAAATAATCCATACCTTTGATCGGTCATTTTCAGTTTCTTCATCCTCAATCGGAATGGCATTAGGTATTGGTAAACGAATATTTGTACGAGCTTGGTGATCCCATTCATGAAACTTCTTCATAGGACATGTGTTATCATAATGACCATGCACACCACATTTAAAACATTCAATTGATCCTTCAGAAATAACTTCTTTCCCTTTCCTCGAGTCAACTGGATGCTTCCTTTTTCT
This sequence comes from Viscum album, assembly GCA_963277665.1. Taxonomy (NCBI): domain Eukaryota; kingdom Viridiplantae; phylum Streptophyta; class Magnoliopsida; order Santalales; family Viscaceae; genus Viscum; species Viscum album. The sequence continues at coordinate 1,846,380,109 of OY728120.1, forward strand.
ATGGAAGTTTATTGCTTTATGACCTTCATTTCTACATCTATAGCATATTTCTGTCCCATCGAAACATTTTCCCAGGTGTTTCTTTCCACATCTTTGACACATAGGATTTTGAACACACTTACCTTTATGATTATTACCTATAGTTCCGTAGGGATTTGTTTCTCGCATATATGATTCCATATAGAAATTACCAAGGTTTAGGTGGTCAATCATGAATCCAGATATTTGGCTGAGGATAAGGACAAGAGTTCTCATTGAAGCTCCCATATCATTCAGTTGCTTTCTCAAAAAACTATCACAGTTTCCTTCACATCCACTGTTACTTTGGTGCCTGCTAGATCCATCCATTTACTAAAACCAAAAAGGTCAGTGTGAGTATATCAAAAAAACCATCATGTAATAATGAGGAAGATAAACACTAAGATATACTTACTCATTTACTTTATTTAAAACTAGGACTCTTTCTGAAATCCTATCCATTATGGTAATGTCACTTACGCTTAAAGAATACCCTAACCTCTAAAGTTATCTAAACCGACCATTGATACCAAATATAAGGACCCCGCCTTAAACCTTACTTAATCTTGAGTTATTACAAGATTACACATTGAGGATATTTTCAGTTTTATAGTTTTAGAGAATTAGATCATAAAACATGAATTACATTCCACATTTAAACAAAGTTGTTACATAAAAGATAGTATTCATTTTTCACATCAACGGAAACATATTTAAAATAAAACATGTATTCTTTCTTGAAAATTACTTGACACTATCATCATATCATGTACCCTTCCCTTGACCTATGAAAAACATTTCAAAAACATGGGATGAGCATAAAAACCTCAGTAAGGGATATAAAAATATGGAAAGGAAACATGAGTACATGTATACATAAGAATGAAATCATACTTTACCGATAAAACATAAGCACTTTAACATACCTCATAAAAATCATGAATAAATCATAGAAATCATAAGACATAAATGTAACTTGAGGCATTCATAACATTCTTACGTAGGGAGTAGCCCTCTTGGTTACGTTTGGAATACCCATCACAGTATATTCCCTAAATCTCTTCAGAGAAAACTTAATGTTTAACCCCTTCGCATTAACCAATGCATTGGAGAGCTGTATCGGGCTCACCCGCCCTTAGTTTATCAGGGAACCACCCATCTTCATAATAATGCCCAAGAACCATAACAAAATTGTATCACATAAAACATGCATAAAGTAAACATAACATTTCCATTTTCCAATCACAAGATATCAATACAAAAAATTGATATAAAAACATTATGAAAACCATTTTCAATACCAAAATAAAAGAAAAGTAAAACATGGTATTTATTTTTCTTTTAAAAAATGATATGGCTTGTAGAGGAAGCTGAAACTCAAATAATGGTCACAGCGGCAGAGAAGTCGTTTTCGCCGCATACGTATGACAAAATCATTCCCTTTTGTCATTTAGTAAAACGATTTGTATAAAAAGGTTTCCTTTCAGAAAAATGTAAAAGTAAAAGGGGTTTATACACCATTTAAAATAAGGTTGCGTATAAAACAAAATATTCCTAAATGAAAGGAGATTGAGATGAAGTCCTATACAAAGACGGTATCCTTGGATTAAGGATAAATCAATTACATAATTATGTGAGACAAAATAATAAAACAAATATAAGTTGATATTATGTATAAAACAATAAGAGGTTATTCACACATATTCATAGAATGACATATTCAAGGAGTACAAGCTTATCCCAAAGAATCAAAATTGGGTTAAGAAGTTCCCTTGCAAAAATTTGATAGCCTAACGACGTCACTACAAAATTCAGAAAATGAGTTTATGAGAGATAAAAAGGGTATCTCATCACTTGGACATAAAATTTAAATCAATAAGGATATATAAGAACATATCCCAACATAATGTTATGTGAATTAAAAGACATAACAAAAGAAGTCTTTTAAAAAGAGGAGGGTGAAAGGTTCCCTTACCGACATGGGTATCTTTCAAAACATACACCCCGTGAAAGAAGGACAATACCACATTGATGTAAATACTCATAAATGAAATTATATTAAAAAATGAGTAAAATAATGGTCAGTACATACACCACTCAAAGTAAATTGTGGCAAATGTAGCATAAATCTCACGGGAATAAAAGTGAGATCAAAAATCCCTTACGAAAACTCGGCAGCCTAACGGCGCCACATAAAACTTCCAAAAATGGATTGATGAGATCAAATAGGGTCTCTCATCATATTAAAATAAAATTTACAACAATAGGAATATAAAGGAACATCGCCCATCATAACAAAGAGTATCTTAAAAGAAGTGACATAAAGGAGAGTACTTAAAAAGAAAGAGAGATGTTAGATCTCTTACAAAAATTCGACAGCCTAACGACGCCACTCAAAACTTTCAAAATGGATTGATGAGAGAGAATAGGGTCTCTCATCATATGAACATAAAAATTATAGTAAGAGTAATATAAAATAACATCCCAATCACAAGAAATATTAGCTTAAAAGGAATGGCATAAAAGACTGTACTTAAAAAGAAAGAGAGGAGTAGGATCCCTTACCTCGGGTCCGACTTGACTCGATCGTTCTTTAACATCCTGAATAATAAACATGAGTTAATTTCTAATTTATTAAGAACCTTTTTCAAGTTCATTGATCCTTTTATATCACTTATTTACATGTTATAAACATTATTTAATCATTTAAGTAAATAATGTTTGTTTTGTCGATATTTGGTTCTTAAGTCGAAAGTGGACTTCTTACAATTACATGTTGTTCGTGTGGTCAAAGGTTCATTATATCCAGAATGATATTCGTGATTTGGATATCATATATATCATATATATCCATAATATACATGTATTTATAATATTACATAATCATTTAGAGGTAAGAAATGAAATTCACCGTTCATGGAGACGGTAAGTCGTACGTACACATGAATGCTACCTTCATTTCTATGTCATATTAATGGAATTAAAAATAAATGAGAGGTATGTATATTTTAATTCCAGAATTATATTAATCATTTATATGTATAATAAATCATATATAATAACTTTAAATACATCCTTTATACATCCCACATATGGCATTAACGAATCAAATCACATTGAGGGGGCGGTAGTCCGCACTTCCTAAAATCAAATTATCGTGTTTAGCCACAATGGAAACCATAAAGGTATGCCAAAAAATAAAAATACATAATCTTAAGTAAAACATAAAGATATTATATATCGTATATAAATATAGTGAAATCTTAATGGACACCATTGAAGTTGTTAAAAGAATGTTGAACAATCATCGTTTCGGGAGGCAGAAATTCGCCATCCACGAAAACTGAATGTTCTTTAACTATTAGATGTAGGTGTGTGTAATTTTAGCCCGGATACTTCTTATAAAAAAATACTAGTATATTTAAGATACTGTATTTGTTACAAAAGAAATGAATAAAAATATTTTAGGGGTTTGGAGAAGCAAAATAAAACAAAAGGACTCAAGTGAAGACATTACCTTAAAATCGGGTAACTCCCTTTGGTTTGAGCTCAAAAGATTCCTTGAGAAGACTTCTGACCAAAGTGAGGCTTCTAAGAGTTATAGAGGGATGTGGAGAGACAAAATGGTCAGGATTTTGTCGAGCCAAAGGCTTTTGAAGATTGGGTATGGAGGTAGAGGTGGGAGCCTTTTATAAGAGGAGAGAAGGTGCACTCTTGGAAAGTAAAGAAATGTTACTTTATTTTAGAATGAGTTTAGGATTTTAATGGTCCAAAATTGATGTGTTTCTAGGATAAAGTGATAATGGTTCTAAATCCACCCATCCAATAGGTTTTTTACATGTGTAGGTCTTATAGTTTACATTATCCTTCCATTTTATTTAAATCGTTAAATAATGAGGTCATCACTGCATTATCATGATGTCATAAATAATTTAAATAATTTACTGTCTAAAAATTATAAAAAACTACTATGATGTAGGAAAGCTTTTTATCTTTCAAATGAATAATTATTGTCAAAAATATGACTTGTATAACCCCATGTAAAATTGTTTTAGCTAAACAACTCATGTTTGTGTCATTTTAATTTTAACATTAAATAAAAAGGTATTTATGTCATTTTCCAACCAAAGTGGCTCTATGGGGTCCCCAAGTTGACCCATGGATTGTCTTGGTCGGCCATGACTCATCCAATGAGGTTAGGACATGTTTCTAGGTCATTTAATATTATTAAAACATTATTTTTACCTTAAACTACACTAATTACCTCTAATCGTGATTAAAATCTTAATAAGTTACTATTCACCAAAAAAATTATTTTAATCCCATTGAACCACATTTTACTTCTTAATGAAAACCATGTATATCGGATTTTTGAAATTCAAAACACAAAGGTGGAAAAATTTCATTTAAACGGAAAATCAGTTTTTATAAGTACCACTTAGTGGTTTCACTATTCTTCAAAAATTGATGTTTTTCAGAAAATTACCAAAAATTAACCCTAATCTATATTTGATATTATGTATTCAAAAATGATGTTTATTTTAAAAAATTCATAACATATAAGTTACATTAATTAATTTAATAATTAATTCCCGCTGTCAGAACAAATAGCGTGTTTCTATGAAAAAAATATATCAAAAGATTGACACTAGTTTAAGTCAAATATCAAAGTGAAATTAATTCCAATGACCACTATTTGATTAAATGGTAAAAATATATTCTAATTTCACATTAGAACCAATTAAAAAGATAATATATTCATATAAATAAATTAGATTAAAAAGAGGTTTTGAATTAAAATACAACATTTTTCACTATTCAATAAAAATTGAACTTTTTCAGAAAAATACCAAAAATTTACACAAAGTAAATTTTGATGTCCCGATTCTAAAGAAGAATTTTATTTTGTCAAATATAACACATAAAATTTTCAAAAAGTGGATTTAAAAGAGGTTCGCCATCAAAAGGTGGTTAATCGACCTTTTAAAGAATATTAGAATGTTTACGCTTAAAATTGGATTCATTCGCATTTTTAATACTCTAACATTTATTGTAAAGAGTAAAAATATTTGACAAACATATGTAATCATTTTGTAGTTAGTTCTGTTCATTTCCACCATTACAACGGCTAGGCGTTAACTACCATTTAAAATAATATTATTTTATTATTAGAGTGCAACGTAAGATTCCCAAGAAACTCGTTGTTGCGTGTTGGGTACGCCATCGAGCATAGAGTCCCATTTAATGTTATATAAATAATTTTTCACAAATATGGATAAATTTGAAAATTTCATATTCTTTATTTACCTGGGGTGTTACATAAAGTGGTAATTTTACAGTGTTATAATTTCACTGTTAAACAGGTACTTTACTAGCATTTATAAGTAAATGCTGATAAAGGATTCCCCTTATCAATGCTAGTAAAAATTCAGTGATAAAAAGGAGCCTTTTATAATTTCATCTAAAAAGGATCTTATAGAGGGGGGATTTTAGGAGTGATTTTTTCTAGCACTGATTAATGTTATATTTAAAAAATATATTTCCATAAAAAGAGTATATTAATAGACTAATATATTTATATTGATATAAATATGACATCTATTTTTTAATATGTTTTAGATATTTTTAAATCGTTATCTACACATAATATATAAGATATTTCGTGAAAATGGAATATAAAATAGTTAAAGAAACATTTTTAAGTAATAAATTTAGAATTTTAATTTAGTAATAGTAATATAATTACAATTTTAAAATAAAAAATAAATAAATTATTAAAATATAAAAAATTATTCTAAAAGATAACTCAAACATCAAACAATAATAAATTCTGAAACCGGAGTTAGTTTGGTCTCTACTACACATCAAATAAATGTTAGTGATGATTTATATGTTGTGTGAACTATGGCAGGGGGAATTAACAGTTTTCCCAAGGCCAAAATTCCCATAAAGTCCTCCAAACCATGTTTTTAGTCATGGTACCCAAATTGTTTTTAACATTATAAGGATTTCCCACCTCATTTAAGGGCATATTTTTTCCCCATTTCATTGGAGAATAAATATATTCCAGAGGATTACATTAAAGTTGATGTTATGAATTTTTAATTTAATAATTTATAACAATTTACAATTATTAATAATCAAATATATAATAACATAAACATATTTTTTATATATTCACTTATAAAAATTTATTTTATAAATACATAATTAAACATATTTACATAATTAATAGAATTTTCAATATATAACCCTTATATTAAAGAGAAATAATATCTATTTGATTTAAAATAAAAATTTATGCATTCTTAAATACCTATAAAATTAATATATATATAAAATATAAAAAATATATATATTTGTGCATGTAATGAAAAACATATATATATATATATTGTTTTATATGTATATAAATATTAAAATATAATATATTTAAATATATATAAACATGTATAATTATATTTGTTGAAGAATACACACAATGACATATATATATATAAATTATATCTATAAACATACTTATAAATATTGGGTCAAAAATTAATTTAAATCTATATAAATATATAGAAATATCATAAAATGAAAAAAAACATAGGAGGGTGGAAAAGGGATAAGTGTATAAGATGGAGTTGTCAAGTTTGAATCTCACTCGACAAATTAGTGTGAAGGGGAGTTATATGTTATCTAAAGTGTGGATAAAGGGTAGGGGAAGCATTTGGAGGGGGTGGGAGAATTGATATGGTGGGTCTGAACAAATTTTTCCCCTTTATCAGTGGGTCCTTTATCAGTGATTAAAAATAACTTAAAAATACCCCCCAGATTAGTAATAAAATGGTTGTCATAAAGGCCCCCTTTATTAGTGCTTTGTGTAGAACTGTTAAAGGGGGAAATTATCAGTGATTTTTTTGAGCACTGTTAAAGCTAACCCTATTCATCTCTTATATTATCAGTGCAATTATAGTGCAGATAAATCTTTTTAAGTAGTGATTTTAAATTCTTGATTTGTAGTAGTGAATATAAGGGGAAAAATGAAAATTTTAAATTGTATACATTAATTTAAAATAAATAATATTGACTATTCCTTAAATGTAAATTTATATAGTTCTTCTAGAAAATGTAATATAATATTTCTTCATAGATTATAATATAACATGTAGTTACGAACTATGATAATACATAGGATGTGATAAAAAATTGGTGAATATTTATAAAATAGATTTCATAATTTCTATACAATATTAAATTTTGAATAATACAGAATAGAGAGGTTTAAATATAATTATCTTGATGTTAAAAAATGATAATTTCCATGATGTGGATTTATATAGATGAAATTTTAAACTATAATAGATGCTAAAAATTAATACCACTTTATTTCTCTTAGTTTAATTGTAATTGAATTAATAATATTTTAATTGAATATTAATAAAATTTAAAATAAATATAAAAATTACAATGTAATTAATATAAAAATATTTCAGCGATATAAAAATAAAAAATAGTGAAATAACATGTATATAAAATAGAAAAATACATTTAAAATATTATTGAATAAGAATTGGCCCACCCAGTTACTATGATATCAAATGCATGAATATATGAATGGAAAAATATATTTTAATATATATTATGAATATAAATAATAAAAATGTGTATTTATATTATAATTATGTACAAAGATATATATGTCTTTTGGAGATATATATAGAAATAATCCTATGAATATCATTATGGGTGATGTATGAATCTATAAATGTTGATTCGTCTTGTAAATCCCAAAAAATAGATCATAAAAAATATTCTGATTCAAATTATAAATATATCCAAATATATATTAGAGATTGATACTCTAAAATTAGATGATAGATAATGGTAAAACACCTTATGATATCATTGAACATTCTTAAATGTGTACTAACCCTATATATAATAAACTAAGACATAATAGTAATTTTATTGGAAATTATTATTTTTATATATTTACAAGTATGAATTGACTATATGAATTTTGTACAAAATTATATGCTATAAATATTTTATCATGATCATAAAATATAAGAAGGTCCAGTAATTTGATAATTTTTTAGGTCTATGTAACTCGATTATAGTTCCTTATTTGTGAATTCATTATCTAAAAAATAGTATTTGAATATGAATGATAATTTAATTATGAATTATAAAGATTTATGTTTATTCCATAGATTTTATATTTTATGGTCATCATGGAATAAATAAATAACGTAGTCATTTTGAAAAACATTAATAATAATAATTATTTATTTAAAAATTAATGTTAATCACTATTCAATCTTACCAAAACCATAAATTAAATTAAATTTTAATTATGTAATATTAATATTACTTATTTATATTTACTATAATCTAAATAATATTAATTAAGAATACACTATATCATTATTCATTTAGGATGTTGAATATACCCATACGTGATTTCTGAAAATACCAATAAAGATAGAAATATAATCAATATTTTATAATTATACCCTTATTATACAAGTAAACATTATTATAATTAAAATACTAAATGTAATTAATAATAGAATAATACAAAATATAAGATAAATAGAAACTAATTATGGGGTTAATGAATTTGAAAAATTTATACCATACCTTTTTTATTAGTAATGATTTGAATATACTTTTATTGAAAAAATATACTAAATTTTTTTATTACTATAGAAGGGATAATTTTTTTAATATAAGGTTATTATCAAAATGAATAATAATTGGATGAACAATACCCATTTTATATATGAAGTGGTTGGAATTTAACTAATAACCTGAATATGATATAGTACAACCATGAATGCAGATAAGCCTTAGATAAGTTATAATTTTAGTTGTTTAAATGATTAATAAAAAAACAAAAAACTATAACTAAAAAATATAAATTTAATTGATTAATGTTCATGGATTTCTATATTTACCATATTTACCTTATTTAATAATCTAAGACAATGATTAAGTTTTCCCTAGAAATATAATATTTAGCTACAAACTAATTATTATTTCATAATTCATTGTATTCAATCCATTAACTAATTTTATTTTCCAAATTTGAGATATTAATCATTTAAATAATTTGAAATTTATTTCATCAAACCAAAGTAAACTTTATTTCATATGGGTGATTTTTTTTTCTTATTATTCATTTTCAATATATATATATTAATATGTTATTAATCAAAATGTAATGGATCCAAGTAGGATGGTAAAAAAATGCCTTAATAATGTAATTGACCTAATATTATATAATTAAAAGGAGTTATAAAAATTCACGAGTGGGACACATCTTGTTTGTCCACAAGAATCAATTATGAAAAGTTTTCTAGATTCCCAATAAGCCAAATTGAGAAAATCTCCCTATTATCAATCTTAGATAAAGTATCATCCCCTTCATTGACTTCCCTAAAAAATGAGTGAAACCATAATATTGATAAGAATGATATTTTAATGTCATATTATCCAATGTACCGTCACTTTAAATGGGAAATTCCGAGTAGTTATTGTTAATGCATCAATATAATGTGTCGAGTACCATTCATTCCATAGATAGTACTATTTGTGATGTAGAGAATGCTTGATATCTTGAATCATATCCCATAGTTAGGCACCATATGAAATTCCATTACCAATATTGTGTGGGTATCACACCATGATGATTTCTTGATGAGATTAAAAAAACCTCCACACACAGAAGGTCTGGATACCCTAGATGTCGCTACCTTAGAATTAAACATGGTCCATTAAGGGTTCATAGGGATCCACCATAAACATATCCCAATGATTGGATGTGATTCCCAAAATAGTATATGGGGTTTGAAAGTTGTATATCAGAGCATTTTAGGAACCCCATTGGAATAAAATTACAGCTAAACATGCCGCTTGGAGAAAGTTTCCAATTGGTTCAATTTAATACGTACCAATGGTGGAATCGATCCAGACAACAATCCGTGTGTTCTTCGATATGATGATTCCAAAAATAATCAACTTGTAATATAATATTTTGGACATAAATTAAATGATTAAAAATATATGTTGAATTCATTCAATGACCCTCATGCCAACATGGAATATTGGTATTCAATCCCACTAAATTTCATCATTATTTCATAATAATTCATTCAATATTTCAAAATTAAATAATTTTCATGAGGGGTTGATAAATATAACTCTATCATTGGATAGGAATTGAAGGTTTTATGAGGTCTGTTCACAATTTTTTTTGTTGATATAGATTTCATATAAGTGGACATTTTTATTTGGAGTCCAAATGAAGGTGTATCTATCCACTAAATGTATATTCAGATTCCAAGAGATATGTGATAAGATATAAACATATATTATATAGGATTATTTAAAAAATAATATGATTTATAGGAGATTCATATTTTGTGGGAAAACCATGTTGCCCTTAAGGGTATTTTTAGGCCCTGGAGTACCCTAGAAATTTAGTATAGACTGCATGAAAAATATTAACATGAAACTACCCATAAAGACATCTCAAGAGTACCGGATGGTAGTCCAAAGAGATATTCCAATGTAATATATATAACCATTGAGTATGACTTTAGTGACCCTACATGAATTATACTATAATTAAATATTATCAAATATTAGGTGAATCCATGTAATTGTTTTTGAAAATTATGTAATTGAAAATTCAATGATCCTTATTCCCATGTCCCCTTATAAAAATGCTCTTAATGAAATATTTTATCTACAAATTGATGAGTTTTATTTCATGAATTGATCCAGTCTTGATGAAATTCGTAATCATGGATTAAAGGATTTCAACAAAACACCATTACCATCTATAAATGTAAAATTCATAGCCAATTTATTATGTAATAACCACGTTAACCTAGATTACCCTCCAATTATATGACATTAAGTTTCTTTCCCATTTATCTATCATGTTAGTTATTCTATATCAAAAATTTTTAAGGTTAATTATTTAATATTTCCACAAAAAATTGTAAGTAAATGAAATATTAAGGGTACAATCCTACTCCTCGCAACAAGGATTCTATAAATCCCGTTCTCCCTTGTATTAGAATCATGTTATCCAAAAATAAATAAATATTTTCTTATATCATAACATTCCCAAAAAAGTCATCATAGTGAAAAAATGTTTCAAATATTAGATAGTTTAATTTTAGAGGAATTAAAAAAGAGTGTTATGTCCTCAATGTAGATTAGGTGAGAGGCAGTGAACATATCTATCCCAACCATTATACATTTATAGAGGCCAATATTAACTGGATCCTTTATTCATATACTCCTGTAATCATCCAAAATATAAAATAAGAGACATGAGGTAGGTTATATTTTCCTAACACCTGTAAATTGACGTAAGATTCATATGGGAGATTTATTAATGATAATTGATATCCTTTATATCCCTCGATTTCTTATGACACATATGAAAAAATAATAATTATAGAATCCATATCTTTTATGAAACACAAAAATTAAAATCTATATTATGGTCTCAAAGGATTTAGATATGTCAATATTTATATAAAATCTCACATCCTTTGATTTTTTTTCTCAATTCCACCAACACGTTACAGATCCATAAACATGGAGTTTCGAATTATATTTCGATGAAAAAATAGAAATTGGTTCTGTGTGATTATTTCTTCGAAAAATCTTCTCATCATAGTCATAATGATATTTATATTCAGTAGGGGTACAATGTTCATAGTTTCAAGTATCTATAATTATCTAATATTTATTTGATTTTTTCTTTGGTATTAGGGGAATGGAATTCTAGTTTAGAAAATAATGAATATTTATATGATTTAATATCTTGCACAATGATTTCATTAAACCCCTATATATTATATCCAAGGATAACAAAAAAATATATTTTAATATTAATGTCCCATAAAAACTCTCAATGATCAAATATTATAGAGATTTATTTACATCCTCTTCAAACAAAGCCATGGTGAGGCCACTATATTGATTATCATCAATGAATTTTAGAATAAAATCAACCATTTAGTGAGTGATATTATTCAAATAATCTGTTTATAAACCTTTTAAATAATCAACCACTTAATTAGAAATGTAACTCTCTGTGTTGAAGAGATATAAATTGAATCTTATGGAACTAATCCCACCATTTAATCATCTCTAAAAATTAATATAGTGAAAGAGTTATGTGTTCTTGTCATCAAAATTTAACTTCATTACTTTTATTTGGTCTTTTTTTAGAATCTCCCTAAATAATTAAATCATGTACAAATTAGGAAGGGTTTGAAAATCCTTCGTAATGGGCATATTCTGATTATTGTTTTCATATTTGTAGTAGGAAATTTTATCTTCAACATACTTATCCAAAAATATATCTTTGGTATAGTTTTATTAATAAAATTACTTAATAGGAATATGATTGTAATTATTATTTCAACTAATAAATTAACGAGGATTCCAAGTGATCCCATATTCCACAAATTTATATTAATTTACCTGAATCCCAGTTTAACAGTAAAATAACTCTAAAATTTTAATTTAAGTGGAGTTAAACTATAAATTTGAAAGATATTTAAATAATAATGTTATTGTGTTCATAGTGATGTTTGGGGAGAATAATTCAAAAGAATATTAAGACAACTCTTATTCAATCATCATAGACCTAGAATTGACTAAGATTGCTGGTCTTCCTACCATTCATGGTATATATACTCAAAGTGAACTCATCTCTAGAAATCAGGACCAACATAAGGTTTCACTGGTTATTTAATAAAGATATTTCATGTAAGGAAATACTTATGAATTTTTAACTAGTTTTTTATTTAGAATCATCAGTATATTTAAATATCCTATGATAACCAATTTATGGATCATTTTTTTTGGACATCATTCCCATCTCCTATAGAAATGATCATTCCATGATGTAAGAAATGGGGAATAAACTAATGTTATAGTGAAATGATATTCAATGATGGAATATTATAGTGATACATAATAATTCATATTATTACAATAATATATCTAATGACTATCACACATAATTACCCATAACTAGTCAATGTCAATGTTTTGTAAATTTTGGGAGACAAAATTATATCCATGTGATTCGTAATTGAATAACATCTACCTTTTAGAAACAATATTTGTTTCAGAAAAACCAATTAATAAGTTTTTCTGGGTTTCTATAAAATTTTTAAAGGCTATGTCTGTGGGATAATTCAAAATAAATTAACAATTCAAGAAGATGAGCCTCATTTCTTACTGGATTTTCCTATACAAAAAGGCCCTTCCTACTATGGAATCTCATTCATTCATTATTATTTTTTCCTTTAGTGTTTTTTTCCTCCCATGTAGTTTGTATAGAAAAATATTCTATCATTTCTCATAAGATATTTTACATTATCCCGAAAGTGTTCCATATGTTGCAATCATCATTTTCATCATCCCAAAATGTACCATTGAGAGTATGAATTTATTCATTTAAATCTCAATATATGTAGAATCATACATAGAGTGATTACTTCTTGTAACATCCCATTAACATGGTTGGGTATGTTATACACCTTTTATCCACTCCCATTTAGTTAATGATCATTTTATGTGATTTTTCTAGGTTTTCTACAGACTGTAGAACAGGTACACAATGTGTACCTAAAGTACATGTCGTGTACTTGGTAGTGGTTGCATGTCATGAAAGATGATATCTTTTTGTGAATTGAGAGATCAGTACATAAGCTAGTACACATTTTGTACCTGATTTACATGTCTTGTAGGGGTTCAATTGTGGGTTTCAACTCGAGCTGATGGGTTATTCAGCATACTTATCCCTCTTGGCCTACACGTCATGACCCCTGGGTGCACTTCATGACCTGGCCCACACCCATCCATAAGTAAAGTGTTTGGAGGTACTACTCGGTCCATTATTCCCATAACTCTTGAATCTCGACTGTAAACTCCACCTAGATGGTTTTTAGAGGGTCCCAACCTTTCGATTTGATTTGATCGACTTCAGATATTCATTGCATCTATGATGTGATTCTTGAGTTGGTGTTCTCTCTAATTATTTGATTTTTTCTCCATCTATTCTCTTGATATTCCAATGGACAATATTGGGACTGATGGATATATGTATTTTGGTGCTAGATGTATCTTCTATGTAGAGTTTTGAGGGCTCATTCAACTTCAATCTCATTGAATAGTTCCACTGCGAGTTTCATTCTTTGGGAAAGAGGAAGGTGGTTCTATCTTGATATTCTCGAATTGTTTACCATTATATATCTTGATTTATTTCAATTGGTTATATAAATTCATATTCTATATATTTCATTCAATTTATTTGATAAATCATATTTCCAAATAATTGGATTATTTGAAATGGTTTTGGCATTGAAATTTGGAAAAAACCCCAATTTGAATGAATTGTGGCTGGGTTTGTGGAATGTTAACCGATTTATATTTTTGTATTTAATTGGTGGTTTTGATGGAAATATTTTCAAATGAATTGTTGAATTTAATTTTAAAAAGGAACTTTGAAATGGATGGAATTTGGTTTAAATGAATTTCAAACTTGTGAATGGCTTAAAATGATTTTATAGAAAACAAGTTGTTTTATCTTGTGAAAATTTAGGGTTTTTAATAAAACCTATTTTGGGTTTAAATGGAATAAAATTACATTTTTTGAAATGGAAGAATGATATTGATTGTAATTTTATGAAATTTTTGAAATAGTTCACCCAACATATAGGAACACATGAAATCTATTGGTAATTAGTTAGTTATTTTGATACACTGAATACAATGAAAACATTCTAAAACATACACGTGGAAGGTCTCATCCCCGATGAGTTGGTGAAAAGTCTCCTTTGTATAGTTTCCTAGGGATGTGTTTATACACATTTTTTTGAGTTCACATAGATAGTTCAGAGTCTTATAGGTGGTTAATTTTTATCCTAAAATTTGGAAGATGACCATGTTTCTCACTTATTTATTCACATTTGAGATATAAATGAATGCCAATGTTGTTTCAACTCCTTTACATACCTACATAATTTCTTCAAAACATTTAATATAAATGTTTTACCTATGAAATATTTCTAGAAATGTACCATCTATTGTACAGTAAAGCCTACGATTTAAAGGTGTTTTCATCATTTTATAATTTATAGCATGTTTGGTTTGAATATGATTTTAAACTTCCAAACATATTCGATCTAAGAAAATGAAATATTATATTTTTATAATCTATATTTATCATCTGTTATCAAATATTTTTTATTATCATAATATTATTTGGATCACATCATAATTTTCCCTTCAGGTGTTGGTAGACTTTCTCCTATCTGGCTCAAGCAAAGGGAAGGGATCTTTTAGAGGTGGATCCAGCTGTTGAGATTTGGATTTGGTGATTTGTGTATTTAGGGACATTGGGGTTGTTTCTAGTTTTAGGTACTTTGGTTTCAGTACATTTTATTTTATTTCTTAATGTATTTCCAGTACCATTACTCCCTATTGATTTTTCATATTTATATACATACATACTTTTATCTCTTGCATCTACATTCTTGTGGAAAAATAATTTTCACTTGTATTTTGTATGATCCATGTGCTAGTCAATAGCTCATGGGGATTGGAAAACCCCTTTGAGTCATGTTAGGGCCCGTACAGTTATTAGGTTACCGGGGTACCAGTACTGGTTCATGAAGAATTGGTATTAGAGGAGGCTGTTTAGCTTTTCTTGGATTCGGTATGCATTTTTAAAATCTATTCATGATAGAAGATGTATTTGAGATGGAGTTACAAGCCCGTTGTAACCATAATGAACCTTATTTCTCTATGGGTACTTATCGAATGATTTCCTATGAATTTGTTCTTGTATTTACCCTAATAAGGTTTGGATAGGGATAATTCCAAATCATGTTAGTCCCTTCAATACAGAATTTATTTCTCTTAGTACTCAGTTGGGGTGTTAATCTAATGTCTTCCTGTTGTCTTATGATGTTTTATAGCATCTTTCCTACGAGAAGATGTATGAATCAGATATAGTTGTATGATAATACTGAACCGTAGTAAGAAAATACGGTTTTTGATCTTAATCTGGTGGAGGTGATTGGGCACACCGTTGAAGCTCTGAGACAAGCACCACCTCCAGTTCATGTTCAGGCTCCAACTGTGGATCCTTAGGGGGATGTTCATGGGAGTAATTATCAAGATTTCCTTTTCCAAAATCCACTGGTCTCCAAAGGCTCCATTGATCCTCAAAATATAGAGAAATGGTTTGGAAAGAAAGAACATCTGGTTGTGTTATTGGAGACACTATAAGTGATCTGGGTGAAGTGTGCCACTTACGTGTGGGACGGACTGAGTAGGTGATGTTGGGACATTATGGTGAAAACAGGGAATCATGAGGGATTATAGTGGAAGGGCTTCAATATAAATTTTAGAAACTAGTTCTATCTAGATTCAATGGTTTTGGATATGTTAGGAGAGATATTCAAGATTGAGAAGGCCAAAAAATCCATGACTGGGTATTCAAATCGATTTTCGGAGGTAGTGCAGTTTTCTCTGGAGATTTTATCTAATGTGAGGATTAAGGATTGATAGATCAAGTTTGGAATTCTATCAGATATCCATTCTCCGGATTTCTTTCCCAAGATACCCACTTATATTAATGTGCTAGATTGGGCAATGATGGTTGATATGGACATGGCAGCCATGTCATGGTTTATAGGAGTCCCTTATTCTCCATGTGGTGGCATTGATTCAATCAAAGGTAAAAGAAATCATGATGACCCTCATAGTAGTTCTCGACGGGAGGTTCATTCCAGATCACTTATATCTCCAAGATGAAGTTCTTTAACATTCTATCAGTGTGGAAATCCATGTAGTTCTAAGAGGGGTTTCATTTAATCACACAAAAACAATTCCTTCTATAGAAATTCATGACACTTGAATAGGTTCTTCCATCACATCTATACTCCATGTGAAGTGAAATGATCATAAAATCTTCCCAAAAACTATAGTGAAATCATATGATTCACTGAAAAAGTGGTTCTAACCACATGCATTAGGAATAATGCCTCTTCGATTAGTAGAAGAGTCTCTAGAGGGAGCAGAGATAGGTCCAGTGACAATGAGAGGTACCATTTATAAAGTATCATTGTCAGTGACTGCCCTTTTTAATACTACTGCGTCTCCCTCTTTTTTTCAAGCTTTACTATAATTCTTCTTAATATTCCTATAAATAAAACATATTTTTCAATACATATTACTAAAACCCTTAGAACTAAGAGTGATAATGGTCCCTAAAGTCTTTATTGTGTATTTTCTCTATCATAGGCTGAGCAATAATGATGTTTTTTATTCTTTATTTGAAATCTCTTGATGTAATATTCTGGTTAGATTAGCTCATTTACAAGAAATAATTAACATATTGATATCTTAGATGAGCATTCTTTAATACACCCAGTGTTGTGTCTCATGTCAATCATGGAGAATGGGATCCAAGGTCGAGTAGTGCTAGGCCTTCTTATCCAGAGCTGGGGAAAGTGATTTCTATTTTTACTTATTATTTCGAGTGATATTTGATCAGTGGTGTTCTCTCTTTAGTTATCAACATGTTTTCAGAAATTTTCTCTTTTGATTTATATGGTCTACCACTAGTGAGAGAGGAGGATATTTATATCATCTTAACTCCTAGAGCTCAACCAGTATTTAACCCCTCTTACATCAAGGAAAAAGCATAGAAAATAGAGATGTTGTCGTGGTTGGATGATCTCCTTGAGAAAGGATTTATTCTTCCATGTGTTTAACCATGGGAGGCGATGGTTCTCTTTACTAAGAATTCTGATTGTTCTCTTTTCTTATGTTTTTATTATCTAAATCACAATCGAGTTTTGATAAAGAAATAATATACATTTCCACAAATGATGATCTTTTGGATCAGCTAAAAGAGGAAAAGTGGTTTTCAATGATTGAACATTGATCTGGTTACCATCAGTTGAGGATAAAATAATATAACATTTTGAAAACCATATTTCAGAGCTGGTATGGGAACATTACACATATCTTTATACCCATTGGTTTGATAAATGATCATGTTTTTTATGGATCTAATTAAACTAAGTTTTCCACAATAATACTGATACCTTTATAGTAGTCACTATGGTTGAAAATCTTTTTTACACCAAGACCAAGTAGGATCATTTGAAACATCTGAGAATAGTTTTGAATATTATATGAAATCATCACCATTATTCAAAGCTTTCAAAGTGAGGTGATTGGATTCGGGAAGTGAAATTCTAGGGACATGTGGTGTCTGAATAGGGTGTATCAGTTGATCCTGAAAAGGTGGAGGTTGTTATGGCTAGGTAGAAACCATAAAATGTATTTGAAATTTGGAACTACATGTTCATAGCTAGATATTACCATGGGTTAATGAAAGTCTTTTCTAAACAATCATCACCTATGACTCCTCTAACTCAAAAGGGGGTGATTTTTGCATGGAATGAAAAATGTAAATGTTTTTTGGTTGAGATGAAACATCTGTTGACTACTACACCAGTGTTGACTCTTCCAGATTCTAAACAGGGCTATGTTGTCTTCCTTGGTGCATCATGTTCGGGATTGGGTTGGGTTCTCATGCAGGTTGATCATATTATAGAATATTGATATCAACATCTTAGGCCACATGAGATGAATTATCCTACCCATGACCTGGAACATGATGATTTCATTCACATGCTTAAGAGTTGGTGACACTACCTTTTTGGTGAAATGATAATGGGGTATTCAGACCCCAAAATCTTGAGTTATATATTCTCTAAAAAATACATTAATCTCCAATAAAAGCATTGGGTGGAATTCCTGCAGTCTTTTGACATTGATATATTTTATTACTCAAGGAATGGAAATGTTGTTGTTGTAACATTGATCAGAAAAATTCCAACCTGAAGTGAAGGAATCTTCAGAAGAGTGGAATATGATGGATCTTTTTTCAAAGTTTCATATTTGTGTTCATAAGGATGGGGAGATGTTTCTTTATCTAGAATGTAATTATCATATTCCCTTATCAAGATGATTCTTCAGGATAAAGATCCTGATGATGAGTTTCGTAACATAAGGGAATACATTTATGGTGTGGAGAAAATTTCCCACTAGTTGTTATCCAAATAGGGTCTTCTATGTTATCACAATCACATCGTTGTTTGGTCAATAACAATGAAGTTGGTGAAGGGGGATTTCCAGAATTCTCTGCGGGCTATGCACTCAAGAAGAACTATGATGTTCAATGACATGAGGCAGATGTTTTGGTGTCCAGGTATGAGATGATATATTTCTATGTTTGTTTCTCATTGAAATACATTCCAAAAATTGAAATCCAATCACTAGAAGATTTTGGTTTCTCATCAACCTCTTCTATTCTATATATGAAATTGGATGAAATTTTTGTAGAAGTTGTTGTTGGGTTTCCTTGTACCCCAGAAATGAGGAATTCAATATGGTTTGTGATCACTAGGCTTACTTTGTTGGCTCACATTATTCCCATTCATGAAAAGGAAAATGATGGGCCGTTGTAAAATAACTATATGAAAGTGATTTTTCATTTTCATGGAGTTCCATATTCTATAGTCTATGATAGGGATCCTTGTTTCACTTATCTCATCTGGAGAGTTTTTCAGGATGCACTAGGACATAAGGTTTTTTTAGCACAACATACCATTCATAGTTGGATGTCCATATAGTAAGTGATATTATAATTCTCGATTATATTCTTGGTTTTTATGTTCATGACACCAGTGGTGCTTGAGATAATCACTTGGGGATGATTGAGTTATCTTATAATAATAGTTACCAATATTCTATTAAAATGACTTCTTTTTAGGCCTTTTATAGACAACCTTGTAAATCTCTGTTGTATTGGTTGAAGGATGGTTAATGTTCTTTGATTGGAATAAGATCAGTGGAGGAGAAAACAAAAACGATTCACCTGTTTCCTCATTGTATTTTGAGAGAACAAAGAAAATATAAGTCCTATTTAAATCTATTATGTAGGCCTTTATTGTTTTTATTTAGTGATAAGGTGTTCTTAATGATTTCACCCCAGTTGGGTCATTGATAGCTTGGGAGGGATGAGAATCTTTCTCCTTGCTTTTTGGGACCTTTTGAAGTAGTTGAGAAGGTGTGGAAAGATTCATACTATTTGGATCTTCTACCGCAACTGATTCCAACACATAACACATTCCATGCATCATAGATGAGAATGTATCATTCTAATCTATCTCATATTTTGAGCTAGAGTGATCTTGGGATCGAGCCGGATTTATCTTTGGTTGAGAGAAAATTCAAGATAGTTGATCCGAAGACCAAGGTTCTTCGTGGGAGGATGATAACATTGGTTCATGTACTATAGAAAAATGACTCTGATATTTATGAGAAGTGGGAATATAAGGCACTAATGAGAGGGACATTTCCTCATCTCATTGACACAGATTCTTCTTTATTGGATTTCTAGGGGAATAATGTTTTCATGGTGGGTAGGTTGTGACATCACATTACCTTGATCGGTAATGTTTTACTACTTTTATAAGGTACCTTCCATTTGAAAAACATTTTATGTGATTTTTTTGGGTTTACTACAGACTGAAAAACAAGAAAAAGAATTGTACCAGAAGTACACGTCGTGTATATAGTGTTGGAAACATGTCGTGATCTGGTAGATAATGTCGTGAACTGGAGATCATTCTTTGAGTTGGTACACATCGGGTGCTTAAGGTACCCTCTGTGTAGGGGTTAAATATCCATTTTCAACTCTTGGTGATTGGTTTATCAGGGTACATATCTCACATCACAACCCTTATATAGATGGTGTGACCCTTGTGTTAACGTCGTGACTCAGCCCGTGCCCAGCCTTATATAATGCGTTTGGATGTACTAATGTGTCAATTATACCTAGACCTCATAAATGTCGACCATAAAACTCCATTGATGGTTTTTAGAGGTTACCAATCATTGGGTTTGATACGATCAGCTTCAGATCTTGATTGCATCTAAGGTGTCATTCCCGGGTAAGGGTTCTCACTCATTATTTGAGTTTCTATCCTTCTCTCTTCATGGGATTTCAGTGGATCATCTTGGGATTAATGGATCCATGTCCTGTAGGGGTGGATATTGATTCTATATACTATTTTGAGGTCTCCTTAATCTTTTTTCTCATTGATTGGTGCCATTGTGGGTGACATTCTTCGAGAAAGAGGTCGGTGGTTCCATCTTGATTTACCGAATTGATTACCATTGTATCTGATGATTTATGTCAATTACAAATTTAAATTTAAATGCACAATATTAATTTCAATTACTTTGATAAAACCCAATTCCAATGAATAGGATGATTTGAAATGGATTTGGCCTAAAAATTTTGAAAACCCCTTATACCAATGAATTGGGGTGGGATTGTGGAATGTTATCCGATTTAAATTGTTTAATTTAAATGGTGGATTTTAGGGAAATATTTTTAATTGAATTTTTGAACATAATTTTGAAAAGTAATTGTGAAATTCTTGGAATTTTGTTTTGTTCGAATTTCAATCTTGTAAATGGATTAAAAATATTTTTTAGAAACTGAGTGGTATTATCTTGGAAAAATACTATTTTTTAATAGAACCAGTTTTGGGATTAAATGGATATAAATTTGAATTTTTGAAATGGTATAATGGGATTGATTATATTTTTATGAAGTATTAAATTAGTTCTCCCATCATATAAGGGCACATGAAATCGTTTTGTTTTTAGTAAGTATTTAGATACACTCTACTCCATGACAACCTTCTAAAACACACATGTGGCGGGTCACATCCCCTATAGGTTGGTGACAAGTCTCGTTAGGCTAGTGTCATAGGGACCTATATATACACATTTTAATGAATTCATATAGAGAATTTGGAATCTTATAGCTGGTAAATACAATTGTAACTTTTGGAGGACGACCATGTGGCTTGCTTGTTTATCTATATTTGAGAAATAATTGTATACCAATGTAGTTTTAATTTCCTTACATGCCTATTTAATTTATGTAAACAATTTTATACAAATTTTTTACATAAGACATTTTTTCTATAAATTCCCCACATCTTATAATGTAACATATGTTCATTAATGGTGTTTTCAATCATTTGGAAGATGTATAACGTGTTTTGTTTAAATATGCTTTTATATTTCCAAACCTATTTTATCAAAATCACAGAAAGAATTTATTTAGATAATCTCTATTTGGAATCTATTATGGAATCATTGGTGGTATCCTACTATGCTTAGGCTCAAATAATTATTTTTTCCTTCAGGTGTTTGTTGACTTCCTCTTTCCAGGAACGAGAAAATGGATGGGATATCTTAGAGGTGGATCAAGCTATTATGTTTTGGACTTGGTGATTTGTTTCCTTTGAGACTTTGAGGATTTGTTCTTATTTTAAGTACTTGTATTTCCATACATTGGATCTTACACCACGATGTATTTATTGTAACATTACTCCCTATGGAGTTTATTTATTGATATAAATACCATATTTTATATTTTTCTTGCACATTATTTTGGAAATATCATTACCACATTTATGGTGTACAATTCTAGGTGCTAGTTTCCAGACCATGTAGATCAAGAATGTCCTCCAGGTCATGTTAGGGGAAGCATGGTTATTAGATTTCTAGAGTACCCGGGCTGGTTTGTGAAACTATTGTAATCATTTGAGGAGGGAATCATTATAATTGGAGTCTATAATTGAGATTTATCCCCATAAAATATAGAGGGCTGGTTGAAACTTTAGAATGATATAATAGGTCTATCATAAAACCTTTTCAGTGTCATTGAATCAATTGAAAATACTATATAAATTTTTTATGGGATTATTTTCTACCACAAAGCCTGTATGAATGGTTTATCAAGGTAAGGTTTCTCCTCGACCAGATAAAAAGTAGATATTACAATAATATATGGAAACCACTTAGCTAATTATGGTGCCCCTTCCAATTTCATTTCACCAATAACCATTCCAGTCTAGTCTTTTATTTCATTCCTATCTATTAATTCACTTTTATATTCACCTCTTGGTGAAAATAGTTCATAGAATTAATGAAAACATATCAATTACTATATCATCTCCCATCCACAATCACTATACTATTAGCCATAGCAATAATTAAATTCTGATTTTTGAGGTTTTGGGACACCATAATGTTTTTTATGTCCCCCATACAAATCTACCCTATTTTCACAGTCCTTCAAGAATAAAGAATAAGGAAAAATATTATCAACATGTTGAATGTGAAGAGCTTTATCATCATCTATATATTTTTTAATAATGGATGAAATAGAACTATCCCATTTTTTCATCTCAACATCATGTGACAAGGAATATAATGTATTCTTAGGGGGAATTCACCACTCATTCATTGCCTCACATGCATCTTCACTATTCAAAACATCAAAATAGAATGTTTGAAGGACAATATTTGAAATCAAACCATGGTACATGGTCTTATAATAACATATCATCTTTTATAAGATAAACTCATGATGTACCAAAAAATTAAATAAAATTAATATATTGTCTCAATTAAAATTAAAAGATATACATCCAAAGAATACATAGTTTTTGAAAATTTTGAGCTTTCTATCATAGGGAGTCTAATGACAGATACATACATCAATACTAGTTAACACAACTTCATCGACAAGGGTTGTTGACATATACACTTCCTTCAAAACCATAGATTAATATACAAGTCCCATGTTATTAGTTTTCTTGTACTAGAAATGGGTATACAAATAGAATAAAAAATATCCCATTGACATCACAGATTCAATTACCACGAATTGAACATTATTATGAAAATATAATGTTGTGTGTTCGGATTCCTAACATTATCAAAATCAATGTTTTGATCCTACTATTGTAATATATAGATCTCCGGATTCAAAGAGGCATACCCAAGACTCAAAACCATCATTTTCATTAATAGGAGGTTAAGAAAAAAAGATATTATCCTTTTTTCCATGGTCATTATCTTCTTATATTATAATATTTTAACATATCAAATCAATCAAATGAGATCATTAAACAACCAAAATTTCCCCCTTTTTGGCATCATGACCATTGAGATAATTGTTTATTTATAGATATTATACAATTATTCATAAATCATCATGATTTAATAAAACATAGGGAATTCATCCCTTCATTCAGACCCTATAAGGACTTGGAATAAAAACTTCATAGAAAGAATTACTAGCATCAAATAACCTGGAACCTCAAATATTATTCTTTCAGGAATATGAAATTTATGTTATATGGGTTTTCATCATTTTTTTCTAGTTATAGTGAAATGAAAAAATTTCAATATGACCGATGATCTCTTCTTGAATGAGGTTCCCTTGAGGACAACATTAAATTCACGATCTATTACAATTATTTCAAATTTAAAAAAAAAATATATTCAATGTTAATAAAAAAATAAAATAAATTCTTACATTTCAATATATATCATCATATTATTTAATGATAAAAATTTATCAAATTACATATATAAATAAATCAAATATATAAATATATATTTGATTGTAAAAGGTGTAATAAAAGATTTAATTTTTATAAGAAACTACAATGAAGAATATCACAAACCATTAGACTAATCCTTATACTTCAATTCACATACTCTTGGATGTTTTTTTATTTTTATTTATATATATCTCCAATAATATAATTAACATTATTTTATGTGGTAATTATATACCACGATCAAATATAATTTTTTTATTTTATATTAAAATTTCATGTGAAATATTAACTCAATTCCAAAAAATATTTATGTTACAGGAAGAATTTTTTTCTTAATATATTGGTTGTTAAATTCTACCTACCCCACCACCATCCTCATAAAACAAATTTCATCCTAAAATTTATATTATTAATAAGAAAACATATGTGGTTTATATTTATAAATTCACATGGTTTAACACCTAAATTATGATTTGAATATAGAAAAAATTTTGAGTGTGGTCTGGTTTCAATGTCAATCTCAATAGTCCAAAATTATTTGACACAATTCATTATAATATATATCATGATATTATTCATGAACCTATATGTTCATTATAGGGGAAGGATCTGAAATATAATGTCTCAAAATTAAAACATGTAAAATATGTTGTTATCGAAAACCAAAGTTTTATTTTAAAGGAATAATAAAACCAATACCTAGGAAAAAATGAACAACTAATCTATAAGAGAACTGTGATATACTATAAAAAATTATTACTCAAATGCGACTAGTATATATTATGTGTTAAATTGGTTCCCTGAATTAAAATATTCAAATTATGAGAAAAAAATATTATTGTTTTTTGTAATAATAATGTAATAATTAATTCATAATAAATATGTACTGAAATTTTTGTAAAATTATTTTATGATTTAGAAATATATTTTCTTCAAATATAGTTCATAGAACAGCCTGTTCATGGAAATTCTAATTAATATCTACCATTATTGTAGTATTATATATGTATATTAATATAAATTTTGATATAAACATTTCAGTAATATCATATACTGATTTTTTATAATTTCTATTCAAATATTTATGTTTCAAGTAATAAAGAGAAATTCATATTTGTTTTAAAATGTCATATAGTTTCCTAAAACAAGTTAAATTAGAAACCCTATTCAATTTTTATTTACATATAATGTTATTTTTGGCCAATTTTATCATTTAAAATGTAAAAAATTCCATGAGAATAAAAATTATATTTTATTTTAGTTCAAGTTAATTTTTATTCCTAAAAATATTTTCTCAAAAAATTAATTTTCATTAAATTTTAAGCTTTTGTATTAATAATTATTTCTTCCACTTCATGAAATTGTATCATAAAAAATGTAATCCATATTTGGAAATATTCATTCAATATTTATGAAATAATCCAACATTATTTTTTGGTCAAAATGAATTGGGATGAATAAAATATATCATAATATAAAAGCAAAATTTTACGATAACTTTAGTTAATTTTTTTTGAAAAGATTCAAAAAACACCATAAAATATTCTATAAATCTATTGAATGAGTCATGTTTGACCATAACCATCCAATATTTTACAATATGGAATTTTGTTTCCATTATTCCATTATAAAGTGCACTATATTATATCATGTAATGAATAATTCCATAAGGTAACATTATTGATTTTAATACCTCTAATATCTTTTCCCAATGATAAAAATACACCAGGAATAGTAATAAATTATTATTTTTAATATGAATTATTTTCATATAATATTAATTTAATTAGGATTTTTAGTTGTTAATTAATTACCATAAATTATAACATAACACCAAAATACTTCTTTTTCAAGAAGGTGAAAAAATCAAGTATATGATTTAAAAAATTACAAAGTATTAATTTTATGGGTGAGTTATTGTGTTATAAAATTTTATTATGAAAAATTAAAGTATTAGGGATGTGTTAGATATTAATATTTTAAATAAATTTATATTTTTTTTTAATTTCAAAAATGTCAGTAGATTTAAAATTACATTAATCATTATTTATTTTTAAATATAATATTTCAATATATTAATAATTAAGAAAAATCAACTTTTTATATGTAAATTTTATATGGATGAGAATATGATCAATTTAAATTTTATTTTTCACATGACCATTTTGTGTACCATTCTTTACCATTAAATAGTAATAGATATTTTTATTGTTGTAATCATAAAAAGGGTTAATAAGAGGTTAAAAATAAAAGATAAGGGCAGAAACAAAACCTAAAATGTTATATATTTTATTTTATAATTTGATAAATATTTATATTCACCTTAGATTCAAATATTATTAACTTAGTTCTACATTGGAAGAAATCTTAAATAATATTAATTAAATAATTTATGTAATTTCAATTCTTTCCCTATCATTTATAATATGAGAACATCATTCCTAATATGTTCCTCATATTTGAAGAGAAATGTCTCTTAAGAGATATTTATCCAAATCACTTATAAAACATTCATCCTCAACACCTATATATATTTTTCATACCAAAATACCATACTATAAGTCTTATCATGTTATCCAACAATGGTTTAATGAGAAATAGGTGTAACTCATAACATATCAGTTTTATTTTATTTATTCATCAACATATTTCAAATGATTTATAAAAATAGTGATATAATAGAATCAATTTCAAATTATAATAAAATTTAATTATGCTTGTGGTACAACCATTTGTAATATTCTTTTCTATCATATAAGGAATGAAAACATCATTTGTCCACACCTGTCGACTACCCCCTCGACGGATCGATGTGTTTCATTTTTTTCACCAACTCACATGAACGATTATTATAATGGATATAATGAATATATATCCACGAATTAATTATGATTATATAAATATAATATATATAACTTTTTTTACATTACATTACCTGCTTGTAGGTCCTTCCCTTATATTTACCTTCTTTCCTCTCTCATTGGGCACATTAGGGAAGAACTGATGATGGAGAACATTTAATAAAAAAATGACATAATTTACAAATATGTATGTATGTTTGAGTTAACTAAATCCAGTGTAAATGTGTAATGATTTTGAAAGGTTATCCTATAAATCATATAATAATTATGTTTGTATTATTATTTTTTAGGAATCTATTTTCTTTTCTGTCTAAAAAGAATTTACAAGTTCAGTAAGGAGAACACACTATGTAATTTTTGATTGGATCGTGCCATTATCTGAGTGAATAGGAAGAATAAATGAATTCGCCATAAATCTTAAATATTGTTTAAGGTTACAAATCATATTTTCGAAAAATAAACAGGTTTTTTATAGTACATGGACCCTAAGGATTAAACGAATAGTAAATTTCATAAACATATAGTTTAGGGCCTTGTATAAGTTATATGTTTATTAGTTCTTACACATCCATCTCACATATCTTTATAGAGATATTATTAGAAGAACATTGAGACCTAGTCTCCATCCGAATAACATCGTACATTGATTTATCAACATTGTGATTGGTTTGAATCCATCAGGCCACGTAATAATTTATACTTATTCATTTACATTGATCATGTTAAATCTCTTTCATTTCATTATCATATATATTAACATGTGGTGACAATTATTTTGATTTCATTATAGATATTTTGGGATATCATATTCTAGGGGCCGATTACTAATTGGTTCTATTTTGGAATGTGTCTGTTCTTGAGGTATGTGATATTTCCTGAAATCTATCAAAACATTGTGTTAAATTGTATCAATTATGAGATGTGTCGAAAAATTATTATGCCACATATTTTATTTTGTTTTATTTTTTTTGGGTGGATCCCGTTGTTGCCATGTGAGAACAGAGTTTTTGCATAGGTTGTTCTATTTCTATCATGTTTTAGAGAATTTATTTTCTCCTTTTTTGAAATTTCTTTATTAAATGAAATGATATTATTATATTAATAGATCTATGGGTCTGGAAATGACATATTGGTAAAAAATGGATTCCCTTAGTTTTGGTAAATGAAATGGGTTTTCCAGTTCATTTAAATTTTTTTGAAATGGTTATCAATGAATGATATAATGAAATGGTTTTGAAAATAGAGACATGTGAATCTATGGGTCATTATTTTGACGGGACAGTAATAGGTATGTTCAACCATCAGGGGGGGGGGGGGTCTCACAAGGATTCACTTTTCTCCATAGGTTATTATTGTATGGACATATTAGACTTGTTAGGGGTTAACTTTAGGTGTATTCCTATACATTCTAGACTCGATTCATTTTTATAGTATATTTATGTATAAATAATTATCCTTGTTAGGTATGTGTGGATAATCTATATTCACAAAGTGCGATCGTTGGTGTGATGTTACCTATGATTTGTACCAATTTGAGATATTTTGGATTCTGTTATTTTAGTTTGTACTGACATGGATTTGATATGAGATGTGATACTTGATTTTCATTAATTTGATATATCTATTTTTATATCTATATATGAAATAACTTGAATCTGATTTAGCCGGTTTATTTGAAATGTGCAAAGAGTGTAAAATAAACTTTTTTCCATGATTCTGATATAAAATCTATTAAACCATTATATTTCAGCATTTTACTCAAATCAGACAATTATTTGATTATTATTCGAAGAAATTACATTGAACACCTGGATGAGACCATAGTGGGATTATTAGCTTAAACCCTATGAATCTATTTAGTTGTTTATAGACAAGGTTACATCTTTTGATGTATATAAATAAAAGGTTCTCTAGATTGAGGCAGAACATTCATTGTTCTATATATGTTATGAAATATATTTTTATCTTCTACTATATGATTCTACAATGTTTATATATTCCAAATAGATGCTTCATGTTGGGTGAAATAGTTAATTCTTATTTTTATTTGATGTAAAAGTGGTATTCATCGGCAAATGAGGATCAAGAATTCTTATTTGGTATGTGGATGTTTATGGAAAGTTGATGTATTAAGAGGATATTAAATTAATTTTATTAAAAAATAAAATCATTAAATGTATTTCCTCAACAGGCCTTGAGTTGGGATGATGGGAATATTATAGATAATATTGTGAAGACATGTGCGGTATATTATGCCGAGTTTCTCACTAGTTCATAACATGAAAAGACTCAAGCTACAATTTTATATTCGGATGTGTGTATCCTGTTTGGACTTTCAAACCTTACTCTTGGCCATTCTTATGGTTGTTTAGTTTGAAATGTGATTATTATATTTCGTTATCATTTCTTCTATTTCAGTGTCTTGTGGTATGCCTCAGATACATATTCCATGAGTTCATCAGGAGGTTGAATCTAATGATCCTCAGTTGTAGTTTCCAATTGATTATAATTTTATCGAGTCTATTGTGTGGGTAGTTCTTTGGTCAAATAAAATTTACTATATGTTCTTTAGACCATTTTATAGTTTCATCCAAGGGATGAAGTAGACAGGGAACAATAATAAGAGTAAATGAAAGATAATCTACCACCCATAAAAGGCATAAATGAGCCTAAAGAAGCATAAGACTCAAGTAAAATGATTTATAAGAAAATTGAAATCCTGGATACAATTGAGAGTATCTTTAGGAAGTGAGTGGAATTCGTACATGAGGCTCATAGTTATCGATGGTATATTTATATTGTGTTGGAATATAGAAATGTGGTATTGTATTGGAAGGGTTTCATGAATCAATTAATCCAAATAATTTTCTATATTCACTAATAATGGTGATTTATCTTCTGTTCCTCTATTTTCTGTAGGGAGAGTTATTATTTTTGATGTACCCCAATTGTTTTGCTAGGCCTATTCGTTTTCCCCATAGTTAATTATGAATAACCACATAAAGTCTCCAAAGAACATTGAGGTTTTATGAACATGTATCAGATTATATATTTTGGTGATTAATATTTTGACCAATGTAGAGAAAATATTACAGGATATGATGGAAGAGATTAATATTTTATATAGGGCCTCTTATATTCCACCAAGTGGAAGCCTCAGGGGTACTCTAGGGATAACGAGTAACTTGAAGGATCATTGAAGGAGTGATGTAGGAAGTTACCAGAAGAAGTACTATTCGACACCTCTAGTGGTAATTAATAGTTTTTTTCATCCATGATATCGCTGTAGAATATTTGGACCCCCTCTAAGTTCTATTCCCATAGATGAAATTATGTAAAGTTGTTATGGACATTAAGGTCAACAACAATGTTTCTATCTGGATATATCTACTCCATGATATGGTCAGAGATCATCCACTGTAAATGCTTCTACTGTACAGTCAGATGCTTGAAACACCATAGGTGTCCATCCAACGGACTATGGAGTAAAGGAACAACATGAAATAGATGAATTTTAATAGAGGTGTATACAGATCCAGTGATATTTAAAGGTACCATCATTATTAAATCTCTAGTATAGGTTTTCTCATATGATACTAAAGAATACACACAACTATATCTAGCCATTTTTTATATACATGACCATCCCTCCAAAATCATGTACTAAGTTGTGCAGTTAATGACACATCGATGAAAGAGATAGAATATGGGTTTCAATATCCTTCTTATGTTCTTTCAATAGATGATGCATATTGAGTCTAGGGTTTCTTTTTCTTGATCAAGATTTGTTTGTATTCATCATCATGATGGATTGTATTGTTTCACATCATGATAAGGATAATTTTTATCATCATAATTTATTATTTATTATAGCTAATGGGATCTCACAAGTGTTTTAGGGAGAGTAGGATATGTAGCCTGGTAGTGGATGACCATCCGTCCCAAAGCACAATGGTTTTTTTTCTACATGGTAAGTAGAGAATGATCATGTTTCTTTTAATTTTTATATTTCAACTATTTCTTGCGCTCATTTTTATATTTTCAAAGAAAATTTCAATAGGATACCCATATAGAAGGAGATAGATTTTAAAATTGACCATGTTCTGGGTATGAATATGATTTCGATACCTTCTTATCAAGTGAAATTAGTAGAGAAAAAAGTGATCATGATTTTGTTAGAATACCTACGAGAAAAGGGTTTTTTTATCATTAGCATTTCTCTTTGGAAATTCATACTAATTTTTTATTAGAAGGAATATAGATTATTGCAATTAGGTGTGGACAATCATAATTTTAACTGAGTATTTATTCATACAAAATATAATTTTTTATGCGTAAGATTTCATTAATTAGATAAAGGATGTAAATTGGTTTTCAATGATCAATATTTGGTCAAGTGATCACCATCTTAGAGTTCAGGATTATGATATACTAATGACATATTTTAGGAGATGTAATATACATTACATGTATCTTGGGATTCTCTTTGGTATGACTAAACCTCCTATAATTTTATGGCATTGATGATTCAAATATTCAATCGATGTATTGAAAATATTATAGTAGTGTTCATGGATGCTATTTTTTACACAATGTCTGATCATGATCATAAAATGAATTAGAATATGGCATAGAAAATTCCATTACATTACTATTTGTATAAAAATCTTCAAAAATCCATATCTAGATCTATTAAATGATGTTAATGGGGAATGTGCTTTTTGGGGATAGTTTGTCAAATGATATTGAGATGGTGGATGCTTTTTTCATGGGAATAAATGTTGAATGTCTTTGAGATTAAAACCATCATTGGATTTTCCATGTAATATCAATGGATTTTCAATGATTTATAATATTTGGTGTCACCTTTATATACTATTAATAGAAATAGTGTGAAATTAACTTGGGATTCTAGGTGTCAAATGTCTATTGATGAATTGAAAATACAACTTTCATTAAATCCGGTTTTGATCATAACAGATCCCGCTAAGGGGTATGTGGTTTTCTATAATGATTTTTCTATAGGTTTTATTGTCTGACCATGTAGGATGAACATGTAGTTTTATACATTTCCTTTTATCATTTACCTCATGAGAATATTTAACACACTCTTGATTTAGAGCATAAATTGGGTATGTATGAGCTTATATATCTACATAACTTTCATTTTTGGGAGAGTTTCGCATCCCATTATATCCATTAAATTTTGATCTATATCATTTCTTATAAATATATGAATTTTATAGAGGATTTCAGTGGAATACATTCACATATTTTTATTTTATATCACCTATAGCCTAGGGAAGGATAATATTTTCACATTATCTCTTTGAAGGAGAGTTCCATAAAAAGCTATTTTAGAACCAATGAAAGAGTAGAACCCTATGGGTAATTTTTCACTGATGCACCTGGATGATCCGGAGGATGACTCTGGTATTGTTTTGACCAATGTTTAGTTATCTTGTTCTATTTTTTTTCTAATATATAGAGTCATCATCTAGAATTCTTGTTTATATGAATTCATGAAAACCTATTTGTCCAGTAGATCATTTTTAGTTTGTCTCTCACTTCAGATAGTTTTATCCTTGTTGAGAATTAGTTTTTCATAATAAAAATAGTGGTAATGTTTGTTTTTTTAATTTTCATTATTCTCATGGGATGACTATATAAGAACAATAAATATTTATTATGACATGAGATGGTGATCTTGGGGGCAGGGTATGAAGGATGACATTGTTGAATTTGTGCCACATTATTTCACCTTCTAATTTATAATGGTAGGGCATTGGAATCCTTATTTTTTGAATCAACCTATTTTGTTTACAGTTTAGAAATTAGATGGTGTAACCATGGCCAATGTATTTTGATTACCATCAACTCCCCGAGGGAGGAATTCCATTTGTGTTCTGATTGTTCTGTTGAAAAAGTAATCTAATTTAATTCCAATCACAGACACCAAAATAGTCAATGATTTCAAAAATCTATATGTTCTTGAATTGGTGAATATGCATGGGTTTTATTCTACCATTTTTTCAAACATGGATCCTAGGTTTTCATCAAGGTGATGGAGTTGTCATAAAGATATGATGAGTACTGAGGTATGATTGAGTACAACATACCATATATAAAGAGATGTTTACAATAATCATGCTATTCTGATCCATGAAGATATTCTCCATGTGTGTGTCTAGGATTTTGGTGGATTAAGAGATAAACATCTTATGTTGGTTATGTTTTCTTATAAATATAATTATTATTCGTCGATTAGAATTTATTCACTAAAGGATTTCAATTTTTTTCATGTAAACAAACACATTCATGGTATGACAAGGGTAATGATTCCTTTGTGGGACTTAGTTGGGTTCATTAGATGTCAGTGTGGATTCAAAATATATGGTGGTAGCTAGTTATCGATCAAATTTTAATGAAATATTATAGATATCAATGGAATAATTATTTGAAATTTTCCATTGGTGACAATATTTTATTCAATTTTCTCCAAGGATTGGTCATTTTCATATTTGGAAATAGGTAGAGTTAGATCTGAGGTACCTTATATTTTTTGAGTTCATTGAGTGGAAAGGGTAGGATTATTATCAGTTAACATTTCTATGTTTGTTTTTGAAAAATCGGGATGTTTTATACTTATAAAAACTCATGAAATACCATCCTAATGACTCTCACATTCTGAGTTGAGAAGAGATCGAGCTAGATCTAAATGATTCCTTTTCCAAGTATCTAATAGAGATTATTGACTCTCATGCGAGTGTCTTAAATGGGAAGCAGATTCCATTTTCTAGAGTGTTATGGAAGCATTGATCAGATTCTCATGAGAAATTTTTGCATGAGTAATTGATGAGGTTATAGTGTGCCCATGTCTTTACCATGGATCATACATCAACATGACTCCACAAGGATGAAATATATTATTACAGGGAGTTTGTAACATCTTTTCACCCACATAAAAGTCACGTACTTCTCTTCACTCATTTTCCTATTTAATTAGGTGTGTCTTCCATCTGTAAAGAATAGAAAAACTTTTACAAGGAAAATAATTTATTGTTCAGGAATTTAATTTGTTTTTGAAATAATGATGACTACATATAATGGTGTAATGGCTTAGTGGGGTTCTCCCTATGTTCAGAGAACACTCTAGGTGGTTAGGGGATTCATGTATAAATCTTAATCATTCACTATCTTGAATGAATTTACACACTGTGTAAGGAGAACACAATAACAAAAAATACATTATGGTAATGTTAAAAATCTATTTCTTAATAAAAATTACATAAAACTTTTAATTTAGAAGGACCATTTGATTTTACTTTTGTGTAAAGGTCTGACATATAATTTAACTATTGCATAATGGGATTTTAAGAATCAATATAGGTGTTATGTTAATTTATATATCTGAATCACTCTCCCCTTTAATCATAGATCTATTATCTGATGATTTTGAAGACCTCCCCGCAATACAAATCACTTCATTCTTTGATTTATCACCAATGTGGTTGGGATTCATATATTAAGGTGAGTAATACTTTTACCTTATTCATTTTGTTTGATCTAGAAAGGATTGTTTCATAGTGTTATAATATCCATTGACATGTGGTGATGATTTTAATGATTTCATTATAGATTAATTATGAAATATTTTGGTGAAAATTAAATTGATCATGTTATCATTGTTGTTGTGTGTTCATCAATGTTGGTGGATCCTGTTTTGGGAGTGAGGGACCTGAGTTTTGAGGTAGGTGGATATGTCTTTAGCATGATTAATTAAAATTAATTCATATAGTTTCTAATAAATTATTTTATAATGTGAAATGAAATTATTGAATAATTTTTTGGGATTAAAAATGGATTTTTGATAAATGATGTTTTTATCATGGTTGTGTTAAAAGAAAAGGTGCTTTCAAAGCATTTGTAAATAGTTTTGTGAAATGGTTTTCAAAAAAAAATAGAGGATGAATTGTTATTTAAAATAGAGTGAATGGGTTCCTTGTGTGTATAGGTGATATATATTGTAATTGGTATCATTCATTATATTGGGGATTTATCATGGATATTTCAACTTCTCCATGGGTTTTTTTGTCATTAAGAGTTGTTAAACCTGTTAGCGTGGTTCAATTTTTAGGGTGTTCCTATAATTTCTAGACTCGATGCATATTTCTAATAGCTTGATGTTCTCATAATTTTCTATGTTATGTATGAGTGTCTCAACCATCCTAACATGATTTTATCGTTGGTGTGATGTTATCTATTATATTAGTCTTTTTAGGATATACTCACTTGTACTATTTTAATTTTAACTACCATGGATATGATATGAGTTATAACACATGATTGTCGTTGGGTTAATATATATATTTTGAAATATTTATATGAAATTAATTTAAAATTATATTGCAACTATATATGAAATGGGGTAAAAGGTGAAATTAAATATTATTTCCATGAATTTTATATAAAAACTTATATAATGTTATATGTATGATTTTCTATAAATATGATCAAACATGGATTATTGTTCAGAGTTTTAATTTGGATCACATAGGTGAGACCATATTGATCATGTTAGCTCACAACATGCATAATTATACAGTAGTTTGTTGACATGGTTATGTCTTTTGATGTAAATAATGGAATAGAACCATAGTGTGAAATTGAGGTTTCCTATTAGCTGGGTTTCTCTTCCAAGTGGTGAGATTATGGGACTTTTTTTCATACTATCACATGGAGCTATTGAAGTATCACATTGAACATTTATATCTATTAAATTAGTAATTTTATATTAGAGAATATATTTATATCATTTCTATTGCTTCTATTTAATTTTTCAATATCTATTAAGGCACAAACTTTTATCTTACGTGTTTTAATTTTTTTACAATGTGTATATATACCACATTGTTGCTTTAGGTTTGGTGAAATCATTCCCTGTGGTGTTTTTTGGTTCTCAAGTACTAGTTACCAGCTTTTGGCAATCGATAATGCCCTTTGGGTATGGGGAGGATAAGGTTAGCATCCATTATTTAGTGGTAATCATGTTATGTTTGTTACAACATACCATTTTAACCATCCACATAATTAAAAATGAGAACATCGCTCATGCACACATTTGGACTACCACCTGCATGAAGGGATTTGGGTTGTTTTCCATGAATGACATTCAATGATGATTATAAAAAAATTCAATAAAAAAATAAATTTTCCATTACTAATATTTTATATAAGACATAAACATTACACTATTTTCCATGTTTAAATTACCAGTATTTTCATCAATTATGAACCAAAACTCCTTAAAATGATTGAAATTAACATGGATGATTTAATACATAGAAAATGAATGATAATAAATGAAATACAATGGATAATATTAAGTTAATATATCACTAAAATGTCCTCATTTATATATAAATTAAAATAATTTTATCAATAGGATTAAAATTATATATTTGGTGAGTCGGACTTGAGGTAATGGGTTTGTGAAATCAATTTATTTTAATTTGGAAATATATGTTCATCATTTCATATTTTATTACAATATTATGACTTTAATAGACACATGTTATTAAATTTTTTATATCAATTTTTGTTATTTTACATTATATACATATAATATATTATTTAAATAATTATCATTTTAAGGATACAATATTAATAAGAGTTTCTCATCTATCATTTATTCAAATGAGACATAAGGACTTTTTAATACCTATTTATTTTGTATTTATATTATACCCCCATTGATTTTTATTCAGGAAATCATTATATTATTGTAATTTAATGTGTCATTTAATGTTATTTATTAAATGGGGATAATGATTCCAAATTTACCAATGTTGTAAGGGTTTATTTTACAATATCACTTTCATCTAGGATTGTTTTTGTATAAATTTCCTTTGAAATTATTGGGTCTATAAAATTTTTAATCAACGTAATTTATTATTCTATAGTTATATATTTAATTAAAAATTGTTCTAATAATTCTTCTCAATTTTTATATAATAAAATTATGAAAATATATATTATGAATTGATGACCTTACTAATTCTTCAATTGTGAATATTTAATCTTCCATGTCAAAGTTTTTTAAAAATAATTCCAGGATGAAATTATTTACTCTAATATAATTTCATATAGTAATTTACAATAATATTTTTGTTTAATTAAATTTATTTAATGTGGTTTATAGTAAACATTTCTAGTATGTAACCTTTTTTACTATCATTACAATGTAAAAAATTGTTTCTGTCAGAAAAGTTTCTTGACCACCTCTTAATACCCTCATTTCAAATATTTTATTCGAAAACTATTTTCAAAGAAAATGTTTTGTCTCATATTATAATACATTTGTAAATTCAAATAATTAATTTCATAATTTGTTTTGTATTTTTCTCAATTAATGTTTTACTAAATATTTTATGTAAGGGCCTGATCCCCAAGTGCCTGGAGCCGGTGCCCATGAGACACGATGTAGTATAATTATTAGATTACATTTACATTAATCACATCATGTCTCATGCTGCAGAGGATCATGAGGTTCAGGTTCTGGGAAAACCATCTGCATTCTGGAACATCTTTGATGACATTACTAAAACTTGAAAAATTTTCATTTCAAATGTAGGGTGAGAATTGAAATACTCTGTAAGGGGTTTTGAAAGTACTTAAATACAGTTTCTTGAAAACTAACTTTGAAAATACTTTCACATACTTGAAAATAATTCTTTAAAGAGAAAAAATCATGACATCTCAAAGGGTGATACAAAAGAGTTAAAGCACTTCATACACAAGAGTTTGAGTATTTAAATGAAATCTACTAAAAAGACAATGTAATAATTATTGGGTAAAAATACATAAATTATACCAAGTAATGTAGGAATAAAAAGAAAAGTATGCAAGTACTACTAGGAATGAACATTATCAGAGTTGCGTATAAAAAATTTCACTACATTTTGTAAAATTCACATTATGTAATGGTAAAATTTGCATTAAAATTCTGGAAAGGTAAACTCAACATGCATCATCACTGTCTCATCATGTGCCATGTGCACGTAAATCTCATACTCATAGGTAATGGTTTTATAACCAAGGATATTCCTCTAATCAAAGTAATCACATGGTTGATCATATACTAAAACATGATGAGAAAATTTATATTGAAGGACTCATGGTCTCCATGTCAAGGCCATGTGCCATGACCTACGGTTAATAACCCAATCCCACTATCTAGAGAACTACCAATGCATCGAGGAGATTACTTTTATCGATCTCCAACCCGAAGGTATTACTTTAACCAGTCCCAAACCTGGAGGGATTACTTCAACTAGTCCCCAATCTAGAGGGCTCTCTTTTAACCATTCTCTAACCCAACAGTCCAATACAATCCTCATATGTCAATATGATCTAATATTCAAGGTTTACCATACCACATTGAATATTTAATTTTATTTCTCATTACCCAAGGTGTCCCATACAATGTTGGGTAATTTAGGTCTTTGATCATTATCATGGTATGTCATATGCATGCATGATGATCAATAATATGGACAAGGAATCCATTATACAATTGGTCAACAAATACATGAAATAATAGATAACATTGCAAATTTGGAATAATTAATCAAAAGAAGGCATGGTTTATTAATCAATCTATGTACACATGATAATTACTAATGCACATGAAATGAAGGATTAAAAGGGTTTTCCACATGAAATGATAACTCCTTATATTAAAAATCATCATTTCATGGAAATGAAATACTTAATAAAAATACATGTCATTAAATATGATGATAAAAGGGTCAGTGAGCATGCATTTTTACTAAATCATAATCTTGGTAACCAATAGAAAATATTATGAAAAATTAAAACTACATGTGTGCACAACATGGTTTACAAATGTAACATGATTCTACAAATCCATTTATTCTTTAATAACTTTTTCTCAAGTCAAAATATATAGTTTTAAAATATAGAAACACCACATGATTTAATATTATGATAAATATTTAATTCAAACACATGTTATATAATAATATATACTTATAAAAACACATATTGGTTTAGCAGATATCAAAATTAACATTTAATGTAACAACCCAAGATTTAATAGTATGTACTTATTCAAAACAATTCAATAACTCTCACTACACGTAAAACTGATTTCAAGCGCACCATGACTTACTAAACAAGCCGTTCAAAAGAGGTTATGAATAGTATTAACTAAATTTTGAACCTTATATAATCCGTATAAGTTTAGAATCCATATTATGAGTTTCTTAGACATAATTAAGAACAAATTCCTTTTTTATGATAAATGAAGTATTTTTAAAAAATGCACTTTTAACAACATTAATAGTGAACCATTTATAAATCCAATATTTTAAACATTTATATATACAATTTGACTAAATAAATCTATTCTTTAGAATAGGGACATAAAAAAATTTACAATGTAACAGCCCAAGCATCCACTGTACGCTTCTCTTTGAATAATACAGTAGCGTGTGTTGTACGCAACTTCGAGTTCTAACACACACTACAACCAATCAAACTAGCCGTAATGAATATTAATACCTAATTTTTAAAATTTTATCTCTCAAAATGGACTTCATTTTTGGATTCGTAATATCGAATTCAGTCTAGAGTGAAATTTTGGTACATTTCGGATAACTTTTATATTTTGGTGAATAGTGAAAATTACTAAATTTTAATTAAAAACAACTTTTTTAATCAAAATAATTGGTAGTGATAAACTATGAATATGAGTGGTTTTAAAGTATATTTATAATATATTTTTACCATTTAATAAAATGTTGTTCATTGGACAAAATTTCTCAATTATACCAGACTTAAACAAGTGTCAATCTTTTGATAGTTATTATCTCTGAAAAACACGTTTTTTGTTTTAACAACGGAAATTAATTTTAAATTATTTTCTTCCAATTCTATGTTTTGAATTTAAAAAAATTGATTCCATATTTGGAATCAAGATGTTCAAATTGTGTAAATAGGTAAATTTTATTTTTAGACATTTTGAATAACTATTTCGATAAATATTTTATTTACCATGGTAAAGGGTAAATCTGATAAACAATGGTTAACAAATAATATTATAATAATAACAAATTACCCTAAAACGTTTCCTAACATTATTGGTTGATACATGTTCGACCATGGGCATATTTGGGTCGATTTCGGGACCCCATGGAGCCACTTGTAAGTGATAGGGGCACTTTATTTTAATTAAGTTAAAATGAATACAAAAATGACAGAAGCATATATCTTTTAGAAAAACAATTTTTAAATAGGGTTATATATGTTGGATTGTCGAATATAAATATTCATTATAAAGATAGAAATATTTAATTTATAATTATCAGACATTATATATTTTAATTTATTTATGACACAATGGTGATGCAGTAATTACCATAATAGTGAAAAATTAGAATAATTAATATTATAAATACCCAAATAAATTTAATATGATACATTTTATAAATAAAATAAATTTTATATTTTAATATGGAATATTAGGATTTATTTAATTAACTTTTATCTAAGTAATCATTATTTTATGTAATTTAAAAAAATCAATTATTGAATGGTGTCAAAATTGGCATAAAAGAGTTTTTAAAACAAATATTATATTATCAATTGATATTAAATTCAAAAAAATATAAGGTTCATCCATGAGACTTATATCATGATAGGTGTATCATTAATGGACCACATGGGGGTATCTTGGATGTATATAGTATGTTTATTAACCATATAATATAAAAATACAAAGAGACATTGTAAAAGTGAAACTAATTAACTAAGAGTTAATACTTAAAGATAAAGTTTATATAGAGAACCAAACCTATCTAAATTCTATTGTATGATAGGTTTTCGACTTATCCCCACCTTAAACTTTAATTAATCCACTTTGGAGCCATTATAAACTGAATATGAATTTATTATAAAATAATATTTCTATCTTTTCCAATGGTCCCCCTCACCCCTCTTATAAAAGGGCACTCCCCCTTCTCATTAATTCACACCTTCAAAGCCTTTTTTCGTCCAAAACCATACCAAATACTCTCTCAACTTCCCTCACTTCATTCGAGAGGCCGTCCTTTAGTCATAAATCCAAACTAAGGAGCACTTTTGATCAAATCAAAAGGAAGAACCCGAAGAAGAGTTAATGTTTTCACCACCCTCTTTCAAGTTCCTTTCTTTTTCAACTTCATCTTTCATTGTTATTAACATTCTAAAATAATATCTCCAGTATATTATATATACTTAGATGTTATTATAAACATGTTACAACCGTATTTCAGTATTCTATCCATCCTTTTAATGACATTCCACCATACGTGCGTACGTACGACTTACCGTCTCCACGTCGTGGTGTAATTATTATTCAATAAATTTTTATTTGGATGAGTATAATAATGATGTGTAATTCATGTAAATAATAAATATAACATGATAATTATTCTTTATTTATGATATACCATCCAATTATATATTATTTTAATATCAAAAGAATGATATTGTCGCTCGTGCGTACGTACGGACTACCGTCTCCATGAACGCAATGAGATCCATTCTCCATCGTATACATTCAAGTATAATTCTCATTTGATGATTAAAAATAATATTTAAGGACTTGAAATAATTATGTATATGAACAAGATACAACCTATCGATGACAATCATGGCTTAAGTAACAAAACATATAAAAGAAAACGAGTAAGTTAACACCCAAAACGACGATAATTCTAAAATATTATTAACAAAGTAATGTTAAAAGATCATATATGATATCATATTAATATATATGATTCTTGTATAATTTAATAACAATTATTTCACAATTATACAGGATGTTAAACTACCTTCAACCAAGGAAAATTACAAGGTTAGGGTTATTTCACAATCTCTTCATTATCTGAGGTTGTTTATACGTAATTATCTACTGGGACCTCTTTATCATCCACATCCATGATTCTTTAAAGTGTATTTAAAAACATTCTTACTATTTTAAAGAATATGGGTTAAAGTCATTTATACCCTTTTTTGACTTTTTATAATAATTTTATAAAGGAATCTTTCCGTCATTTTCCAAACAAGGTCCTTTTTATCCTTTTCGACAGAATTAAGGTAAGAATGTTTTTTAACTTGTATGGTGGGTGCGGCTATTTTCCGCCGCTATAAAATTTTTGAAGCTTCTCTTACACGATTATATGGATATTTTCATAGTAAATGTTTTATTTTATAATTATGTGACTTTTAAATGATTTCAAAATGAATATTTTAAGAATTTATAAAAGGTACTCTTTATCAAAATCAGAATTTTAAATGTTTTAATGATTTATCTTTATAAATATTTTTAATTAATGTCCATGTTTTCAAAATTATTTTAAGGATTTATTTATATATACATGAATGTTTTGAAATGATAATTCTTTTCAAAAGTTTCAAAGTGGTATGGGACACTTTGATTAAAAAATCTCTTTTAAATTACTTCCTTTATAAATGTGTGACTTTTCAATGATTTCGAGAAAAGAGATATTTCTCTCAAATAGTTTTGATTTAATCAATGTCAACATCCTTTGATGGATTTTAAGCTTATTTGAAGTTGATTTATTATGATACAAAACTTTTGTATTATATTGATGGTTTTGTGATATGTTTTACTGTCGATGTGTTATTTTTATACCATTCATGGTTTTTGGAGAAAGTATTGACATTTCATATGCTAGTTTTAATACGAATGTTTATGTTATGTTTAAACCTTTTAATATGGGAATGCATTGGATATAGTAAGTGATGGGTGGAGCCCGCTATATCTCCTAGATGCATCGGTAGGTCTCATGAGACAAACTAGTGTCTTGGCACAAGGCCTTGACAAAATATTATTTATAGTCTTGCCATGAGGCCTTGACTATGTGGTTATGATAGTCTGGCATTATGCATTCCATCATTATGAAAGTGGTTATTTATATTCCATGTGATTATTCAATTAGTAGAATATCCATGTGAATAATTAAATGGCATTATTTCATTGTATTTTTTCTATAATATGTTGACGTTTAAGTTTAAAAGGATTTTTTAGTT
Source organism: Viscum album (assembly GCA_963277665.1). NCBI lineage: Eukaryota > Viridiplantae > Streptophyta > Magnoliopsida > Santalales > Viscaceae > Viscum > Viscum album. Next base: position 1,846,423,658 of record OY728120.1, read on the forward strand.
ATACATTTCCTTAAATGTTTATGCTTATTTATGAAAGTTTCCACAATATTGCTTACCCTTAAGGATAATTTGAGATCACCCCTTTCTATGTTTTATTTTGTTCCCAGGATTCCAAGAAGTATATAGTGATTGATATGCAGGGTTAAGACAAGGGAATAATGGAATTCATAAAGGATTATTTATGTTGTTTTGTATGTTATGAATTGTAATGTAATATTCGTGTATGTAATCTATTTTCCAAGACTTCTAATGTAATCAGTCTTTGGGACCTAATTCCTTGTAATCATGCCAATGTATTAAAATAATGCACCGACTCTAGGTAATTGGGGTTGAGGCGTTACAGTTGGTATAAGAGGATGTTTAGTACAAGCCTTGGAAGCTAGATTTAGTTAAACTCTTATTAGAGCACATAGATTTAAGATGGACTTTGAGGATTATTATAGAAGAACTTCGTAAAATTTTGGTATTGTAGAGATTTTTTGAGTTTTTCGACCAATACATCCTTGTCTAGATACGAGCAGGTAGAGGCGGCTCTGGCATAGATGTACCTAGGGGTAAAACCTGAAAACACCGCTTTGAGATAGACTTGAACGGGAACTAGTGCATGACAACGGGCCTTGCTACACTCTTGGTTACGACACTCCTGGGGGATATGCTTAGGATAATTCTCATTTTCATTACATTCCATTATGAAGGGATCATGAGTATATACTTACTCAATGTAAACATTTTTATGACTATGGATTATATCAATAAACTATTCAATTTGTGTTAGGTATTTTACAAGTTTTGAATTATTCATTGCAATTCATAAACTGGCCTAGTTTATGCTATTATATAGAAATGGTTCCCAGTATAATTAATGTGAACTGCAGTAATACGTGTGATCCAAAGAGTAACGAGGATCATATCTTTCATGGTATTAAGCCATCATTTTAAGTGAAATAGTCTCCCACATATTATCATCATATGAAGAAATAGTATCATGTGTGCATAAGATAACTTAAGAGTTCACTGAGTCCTATGGCTTTGAAGGGAAGCAAAAGAAGAAAAGGATGGAAGAGAGAGAAATGGATAAAGGGAAGAGGGAAAAGAAGAATTTCTCGATATGTGATAACTGTGGGATGAAACACCATGGAACTTGCCTGAAAGGAATGGGATTTTGTTATAAGTGTGTAGGAAAAAGGGCATCAAGTACGTGACTGCAAGGGTAAGAAAATGGTTTCTAATGTACAATGCTTCATTTGCAAGGAGTGTGGACACTACGGGAACCTATCATCAGACTATGCCACAAATGATGCTATTGGAAAACAATCAAGTTATGATACTACCACAGATAAAGATGAATGATTAGTGTTCGTATGTTGATTATGTCATTTGACTGTTGTATCAGCAATGTACTTGTTATAATAATTGTGGAGTATATAAGGATTGTACTGTAGTACTATTTCATTGAGGATTTGAGATTTTATGGTACTAAGAAAAGTGAATCGACAATAAGTTAAACTTTTTGGAAATTACATGGTTGAAGGAAAGATAAACCTTAATATGGTCCTAATATTGAGGTACTTTTTTTGGAATAAGATATGGTTGATTTGGGTAAATTATATTGGATATTATTGACTTCCTTAAAACCGATTAAAAATTTGTATATTCCATATTTGTTGGAGTTTACAACATTTTTGGATGGATGAAGTATATCCAGCATTCTATATGGAATAAGGGAGCATGAATGTAATCAATAAGGATTATGGTAATTCAGGAAGTTTCAGTGTTTTAAAAGAATATATGATGAAGGTATTCATATGCTATTACGGGGTAAAAAGGATCTACAATATGTTTACCTTCCTTATAAATGTTGGACTGTGAGTTTGGAAAGAAGTATTTTGGATAATTCTAGTTTGAGATTAATTTTGGATATCCATAAAAGGACAACTCGGAGGTCGGGCGGCAACCCGTCACGACCGGAAAGGCCGCGAGACTTGAACCCGCAACCGAAGGGCGACAAGGGTGTATCACCTACCACTGGCCCACAAGATGTCCTGGATTAAATAATATTGTTAATTTTAAGAAGTTCTAGTAGATGAATTATAAATTAATTTTTTTAACCCCAAACGAATAGGATAAATAGAATAAATTTTTATGTTCTATTATCTTTTAGAGGAAAATATGATATTGTCGTAGAAATTAGTTAAAAGATGGAACTCTACATTCCAAGTATATATTTTTCTTCTCCTCTTATTCTTTGAAGAAATTAATTCTTATACATTATTTAAGGTATCTTAAAACCAAAAATGTGTTATCCTAATACCTTATGTTTCGTTGAACCGATGGCATTTTAAATTCTCATAGATTACTGAATTTAAGGACCTCAATTTTAAACTTGTTTAAGATTGATGAACTCAATCACCACCTATAAATATTTACGTTTTTACTCCAATTATATGTCTCTAATTTCCACCAATGTTCTCATAATCTAGATCATCATTTGGTGGTGACCCTTTCATTTCTCTTTTCCTATTATTATGACTAAATTTTATTAACCAAATTTCCGATGTGGGTTTTCCCACAAAGATATTTTCTATTTTCAACCTTTATTTTCGAAGACGAATATCAAATTGAGAGGGCGCAATTTATTAAAGGAGGGAAGAATGTAAAAACCCAAGATTTGATAGTATGTACTTCTTCAAAAACAATTCAATAACATGCACTACACGTAACACTGATTTCAAGCACACCATGACTTACCAAACAAGTCATTCAAAAGAGGTTATGAATTATATTAACTAAATTTTGAACCTTATATAATCCTTATAATTTTAGACTCCACATTATGAGTTTCATAGACATAATGTAAGAACAAATTCCTTTTTTTAAGATAAAAGAAGTTTTTTTCAAAAATACACTTTTACCAACATTTATAGTGAACCCTTTTTAAATCCAATATTTTAAACTTTTATATATTCAATTTGACTAAATAAATTTATTCTTTAAAATGGGGACATAAAAAAATTTACAATGTAACACCCCAAGCTTCTACGGTACGCTTCTCTGTGAATAATATAGTAGCGTGTGTTGTACGCAACTTCAAGTTCTAACACACACTACAATCAATCAAACTAGCCATAATGAATAGAAAAACATAATTTTTAAAATTTATAATTTTTATCTCTCAAAATGGATTTTATTTTTGGATTCTGAATATCGAATTTATCCTAGGGTGAAATTCTGGTACTTTTCGGATAAATTTTATATTTTGATGAATAGTGAAAATTACAAAATTTTAAATAAAAACAACTTTTTTAATAAAAATAATTGGTAGTGATAAATTATGAATTTGAGTGGTTTTAGAGTATATTTAGAATATAGTTTTACCATTTAATATAATTTTGGTCATTGGACAAAATTTCACAATTAAACCGGACATAAACAAGTGTCAATCTTTTGATAGTTATTATCTCTTAAAACATGTTTTTTGTTTTAACAACGGGAATTAATTTTAAATTAATTTATGCAACTTCTATGTTTTGAATTTGAAAAAATAGATTCCATATTTGGAATCAGGATGTTCAAATTCTATAAATAGGAAACTTTTATTTTTAGACATTTTGAATAATTACTTCGGTAAATATTTTATTTACCATGGTTAAAGGGTAAATCCGGTAAAGAAGGGTCAAAAAATAATATTATAATAATACAAAATTACCCTAAAAAGTTTCTTAACTTTATTTTATGATACATGTCCGACCATGGGCATATTTGGGTCGATTTTGGGACCCCATGGAGCCACTTGTAAGTGATAGGGACACTTTATTTTAATTAAGTTAAAATGAATATAAAAATGACACAAGCATATATCTTTTAGAAAAAGAATTTTTACATAGGGTTATAAATTTTGTATTTTCGACTATAAATATTTATTAGAAAGAAAAAAATATTTCCTACATAATGTTATTTTATTTATAATTTTTAGACATTAAATAATTTAATTTATTAATGACACAATGGTGATGCAGTAATTACTATAATAGTGATAAATTAGAATAATTGATATTATAAATACCCAAATAAATTTAAATTGAGACGTTTCATAAATAAATATAATTTTATAGGTTAATATGGAATGTTATGATTGATTTAATTAACTTTTTTATAAGTAATCATTCTGTTATGATTTTAAAACAAATCAATTATTGAATAGTGTCAAAATTGTCATAAAAGAGTTTTAAAACAAATATTATATTATCAATTAATATTAAATTCATAAAAATATAAGTATTGGCCAAGAGACTTATATAATTATATTTTTATCATTAAAGTACCACTTGGGGGTCTCTTGGATGTATATAGTATGTTTATTAACCATATAATATAAAATTACAAATAGACATTGTAAAAGTGAAACTAATTAACTAAGAGTTAATACTTAAAGATAAGGTTTATATAGTGACCCAAACCTGTCTAAATTCTATTGTTTGAGTGTTTTTCGACCTATACCCACCTTAACCTTTAAATAATCCACTTTCTAGACATTATAAACCGAATATGAATTTATTATAAAATAATATTTCAAGCTTTTCCAAAGGTGCCCCTCACCCCTCTTATAAAAGGGCACTCCCACTTCTCATTAATTCACACATTAAAAGCCTTTTGGATCGGCCAAAACCTGCCCAAATACTCTCTCCACATCCCAAAATTCATCCTAGAGGCCTTAATTTAGTCATAAATCCAACCTAAGGAGCACTTTTTATCATATCAAAAGGTAGAACCCGAAGAAGAGGTAATGTTTTCACCACCCACTTTCAAGTTCCTTTCTTCGTAAACTTCTTATTTATTTGTTATTAACATTTTAAATAATAACTCCAGTATATTATATATAATTTTATGTTATTATAAACATGGTACAACCATATTTCAGTATTATATCCATCCTTGTAATGACATGTCACCATACGTGCGTACGTACGGCTTACCATCTCCACGTCATGGTGTAATTGTTATTCAATAAATTATTATTTGGATGGGTATAATAATGATCTGACATTCATGTAAATATTAAATACAACATGATAATGATTCTGTATATATGATATAACATCCAATTATATATTATTTTAATATCAAAAGAATGATATTTTCGCTCGTGCATACGTACATACTACCGTCTCCACGAACGCGATGAGATTCATTCTCCATCATATCAATTCAAGTATAATTATCATTTGATGATTAAAAATAATATTTAGGGACTTGATATAATTCTGGATATGAATAAGATACAAACTATCCATGAAAAACACGGATTACGTAACAAAAACATATAAAAGAAAATGAGTAAGTTAGCACCCGAAACGACGATAATTCTAAAATATTATTAACAAAGTAATGTTAAAAGATTATATATGATATCATATTAATATATATGATTATTGTATAATTTAACAACAATTATTTCACCATTATGCAGGAGGTTAACCTACCCTCAACCAAGGAAAAATTGCAAGGTAATGGTTATTTCAAAATCTCTTCATTATCTGAGGTTGTTTATACGTAATTATCTTTTGGGACCACTTTATCATCCACATCCATGTTTCTTGAAAGTTTATTTCAAAACATTCTTACTATTTTACAGAATATGGGTTAAAGTCATTTATACCCTTGTTTGACTTTTTATAATATTTTTATAAAGAAATCTTTCCGTCGTTTTCCAAACAATGTCCTTTTTAACCTTTTCGAAAGAATTAAGGTAAGAATGTTTTTTTAATTTATACGGCGGGTGCGGCTGTTTTCCGCCATTATAAAATTTTAGAAGCATCCCTTACAAGATTATAAGTATATTTTCAAAGTAACTGTTTTATTCCATAATTATGTGACTTTTAAATGATTTCAAAATGAATATTTTAAGAATTTCTAAAAGGTACTCTTTATCAAAATCAGATTTTTAAATGTATTAAAGATTGGTCTTTCTAAATCATTTTAATTAATGTCCATGCTTTAAAAATGATTTTAAGGATTTATTTATATAGAGACAAAAGTTTTGAAATTATATTTCTTTTCAATAGTTTCAAAGTGGTATGGGACACTTTTATTCAAAAATCACTTTTAAATTACTTCCTTAATAAATGTGTGACTTTTCAATGATTTCGAGAAAAGAGATATTTCTCTCAAATAGTTTTGATTTCATCTATTTCAACATCTTTTGATGGATTTTAAGCTTATTTGAAGTTGATTTATTATTATAAAAAACTTTTGTGTTGTATTGAAGGATTTGTGATATGTTTTACTGTGGATGTGTTATTTTTATACCGTTCATGGTTTATGGAAAAAGTATTGAAATTTGGTATGCTAGTTTTAATACGAATGTTTATGTTATGTTTAAACATTTTCATATGGGAATGCATTGGACTTAGTAAGTGATGAGTGGAGCCCACTATATCTCCTCGATGCATCGGTAGGTCTCATGAGACAAACTAGTGTCTTGGCACAAGGCCTTGAAAAATATTATTTATAGTCTTGGCACGAGGCCTTGGCTATGTGATTATGATAGTCTGGTATTATGCATTCCATCATTATTAATGTGGTTATTGATATTGTATGTGATTATTCGATTAGTAGAATATCCATGTGAATAATTACATTTCATTATTTCATTGTATTTTTTCCATACTATGTTGAAGTTTACGTTTAAAAGGATTTTGTTTTAGTTATACATTGCCTTAAATGTTTATGCTTATTTATGAAAGTTTCCGCTGTATTGCATACCCTTACGGAGCATTTGAGCTCACCCCTTTCTATGTTTTATTTTTTTCCCAGGATTCCAAGAAGTATATTGTGATTGATATGTAGGGTTAAGACAAGGGAATAATGGAATTCATAAAGTATTATTTATACTGTTTTGTATGTTATGAAGTGTAATGTGACATTCATGTATGTAATCTATTTTCCAAGACATCTAAACTAATCGGTCCTTTGGGACATGATTCCTTGTAATCATGCCAATGTATTAAAATAATGTACCTACTCTGGGTAACTGGGGTCAGGGTGTTACATTTAATAAAATCTTACTAGCATTAATTACATCAAAAGTAATAATTAAATTTTGAAATTCATTATTTGAGTCTCCCAATCAGACTAGGGTTATATATTTATAACCATATATACACCAAGTGTATAAATATGTGTTTTTTGTAACTAAAACCAGGTTTAATAATTTCTTATATGTAATATATACTTTAAAACTTATTTAAAACACCATTATTACATGATTGAAAACAAAATCCATGTTAGGTTTGTAGTATATAATCATATCTCTATACATATATAAAAATTGGTGTCTTTCATAATAATTATAAATCCAATTGAACATAAAACATAATTCGCATCAAAAACAATATTTGAGGTTTAGAAATTATCTTTAAAAATTTATAAGATAGATTTATTTTGAATCATATGTATGCTTGTAAATACCTGAATACACACAATATATATATATATATATATTCAATTTTAAAAAACCCATGTTAATGAACCGTTAAATTATTAAAAACTTGAAAATCATTAAATGACACATCTCCATTTAGAAAATCTTCAAAACATAAAGGATTTGAATTGCATATATATATATATATATATATATATATATCTGAATATTCTAAGTTATATAAACACAATTTTTCTTAAAAATAGCAAATACACCCTTACCTATGTGAGATTCCTAGTAAGACATCTTTAATCTTCATTGAAATTTTAAAATTGAAAGGGATTTAAAAAACATGTGCATATTTACATATATATTTAAACTGTATATGATTAACACCACATAAAAATAATTTGGAAAATTGAAAACATTACAAAATAATCACTTACACATACTGCCAATATGTGTACATTAATAAAACATCAAGATCCTCTTAAAAAAATCAAAAAAGAAGGGATATATATATATAAATATATTTTCAAACTACATATACAGTAATATATATATATATATATTACTGGTTTTGTATAATAAAACTAATTGAAAATAATCCATTACCTAGATAGAGGAGGAAGAGGAAACGATAATTATACTGAGTATATATATTTATATATACATACTATTTAAACGACTATACACAGTGGGTGTATATCAAAATTTTCATCAAAAAAACAGATGGATAAATCCCCTTACCTAAAATGAGGAGGAGAGTCATACTGGAAGAGAGGGGAAGCTTACTGAAGATCTGCATAAACATGAGAGAGAGATGGGGAGGAGAAACATAATGAACCTATGGGGTTCATATGTATTGAAGGAACTTTTTAAAAAACCAAGAGGACTCGTCTTGATCTCCACTGGGGGTCCCTCCACTTCACTACTGAGGGTGAAAACGATACTTCAAGTTGGGGAGAAAACAATAAAACAAACATTTATATATATATATATATATATATATATATATATATTATCCTTACCCAAGGAAAATGTCGGGAGGATAAGCTTCAAGGAGATATAGGGGAGTATGTTTGTGGAAAGGTGAGGCTAAAAGGGATTATTAGAGCATCACGAGATGATGTGATGTAGTGAATAGGGAGAGGGGGTGACGGTGATAGACACAGGATGTCTTGCTGAGGAAGACGATGCGAGGAAGAAGGAGAAATGGAGTGGATGGCTGTGATCACGCCGGTCTGGATTGAACGGATGCAGGTGGAGCAGTAGTCGATGGAGAGTATAAAAAGGGATGAGTGTCCAGGATTAGATCTTGTGAGAGATCAAAAAGTCTCAGGGAGAAGCGGGGTGATGGCACAACTTCGATCGGTCGAACGGCTTAGATCGAGTGTGAGATGCAGCGGATGGCTTAGATCACGCATCACCAAAAATTATCCATCCCACATCGAAACAAAATGAGTTTTGAGCGTAGATTATATGCCAGATCACTCCCACCTCATCCCATGGACACTAACAGACACACACCCCGGGGCCTTATACACGGGCCCCTGCGGGCCTTTGGCCCACCCTCACACACTGCGCACTGCGGGCCTTCGACATGGTCCCACCCCCGACCTGGCCCGGCCTCTACATGGCTCAGACTCACAATCAGCCAGGCCACACCATGCATGCAAAAACTTGTGACCCTGATGGTCACTACCTTGGCTATATTAAGGGTGCAGTCTTGACCTTGAGGGCTTGGCCTTCAATGCTGCCCTCAGTTGGCCGGTTCAACTCTAAATTTTAATCAAAAAATTATATCATCATATTTAAATAAACAAAAAAAGTATACATAGTATGTACATATAGATAAACATATATTTTATTTAAAACAGTAAGTCTTAACATTTAATGAAAACATTAATAATTGAATTCATTCCTATTAAACCATTCTAACTACATGGATAACATGGAAATCAAAAATCTAATACATTTAAATCACCACTAAAAAGATAAAGGTTTATAAATATAATACATAGCTAAAAATATTTAGAACATATTTGATGTACTTTTTTTTTCATATGAAACATAGTTCCATATCCCTTGTAGAAACTACATTTCATAAATGTAATTTTATAGTATGATATTAGTGGTATAGTTTAAAATATTCAAAACCGTTAAAACCCTTGAAATACTTATAGACCTAAAACTATGTATTCTAATTTTGAAATCCTATATAAAATACACATATAACATTAAATAATTTGAAATACTGATAACAATATAAAATCTTTATAAAAATCTAATCTTTTATTAATATAAAGACAAACTTTATTAATTTAAAAACATTAACCAACAGTCATCAAGTTTAACAGTCACAAAGGAAGGAAATGGTCATAATTTTCTATCAACGTTCCAAAGGACCCTTATAAATATGTGTTTAGGGTGACACATTCCCATAAGACACCTAGGATTATAAGGATAGTTCAAGTCATCCCTTTAGTGCTTAATGTGGATGTGGTGGCTTTGGCAGTTCTTATGCTCGTTATGCCAGATGCTAAGGACCCCTATTATCTTATCGGGGTTCTTGTTGTTTTGAGTGGTCTTCCTGTAATCATAATAGGGTTTTTAATTGGTATATTTTTCTAGATGAATTTCCCATTTTATTTCAATGTATTGTAATTAATATGGTGATCCCATTTGTATAAAGATCATTTTGTTCATTTGTGTGTTTACTCTATTTCATAATAAATTAAAATTTTATTATTACTTTTCCATAATAAACCAGCTTGTTTGATTAATGGGTATCATAAAATATAAAATTCAAAATTACATGAAACAAAAATTCATGGGATGTTACAATATTCCCCCCTACAAAAAAATGCGTCATCAAAACACTACTCATAAGCTGTAAAAGCAATTACCCAGATGATCATCATTAGAAAAATGGGAGATTTAGCTCGGTAAACAGAATTCCTAGGTTGGTACTCTATTCCTCTGCTTCACTAGCCTAGATACACATCAAGGAGTATGTTTTGAACTCCTACTCATGCATTCTACACGGAGGCATCCATAGGGAGGCTCGAGAGGTAATAAATTTGGGGATGTCTGGATGGACATATGCTCTGGTGCTCTGCCGGACTACATCATGATCAAGATATTCCATTGAAACGATGCGATTAAATAGACTATGTTTTAGAATCTATAACATAAAGTCTTCTCTGAGGTTCCCATCTAGGGAGGCCACAAGGAAACATGCTCTGGAAGAAAAATTTTGTGCTAGATTAAGACATTGAAACAGATCCTCTAAGTATCTCCCCCTCCGCCTATAACAAGGGAGTTGGGTAATGGCGATGAGGAGGAAGACATGGTCAATCCCTTGATAGGAACTAAGTATTTCTTGGATGTTAGACAAATAAAAGATGCATTGACATGATCCTCATAGGTTGAGGAAAGAATGATAGTCCACAACGCACATCCTGATTAATAAATCCTCCAAAATTTCATCGGGTTGGGATGAGATATTTGTTTTTCCAGCCATCCTAAAACATATTCTTGAGAATTCACTTTGAATGTTCAGACAATGTAATGACATGAAAGGAAAAAAGATAACATTTTAATAACACATAATTTTATACATTAGTTCCTGATTTTCCTTTAAGGACCTACTATATAAACTCCACATAGAGAAGCAAAACCCCCGAACTCCTCAAACCAAACATAGGTTAAGTATTCAGCGTTAAACTCATGGGGGCACCAGTGAATTATCATGAGTGTAGAATGAGGAGTATGAAGTTGGGAAATGTCAAAATACACTTGTTGCCTATAAGATAGTCGGGTGGAATCATCTTTTAACATCTTAATGTCCAACAACTAGCCCCAGAAGACATTGTTCAAAAAATGACAATGATAGGCTGCTTGGAGGTCTCCGGTAGAAGCAGCTTCTTGAAAAGTGTCAAGGGCCATAAATCCAACATCCTCACCTACCGTGAACACTCAAAAAACTCTCTCATGGTATCTTCCTCAACGTATATAAGATGGGAATTGGGTCATCATCAGAAGAAGGTAATCAAATCCTAGTCCCCGGTGTGGCTGACACACCTAAGGTGAGTTTGACACGTCATACAGGTCTTTTCACGTCATGCAGATATGAGCATAGTTAAGAAAATTCTATTAGATATCCATAGACACAATGGCCTCTAGGAACATAGTGGGGAGTGATAGCAGATTTGTTGGAACATTTTCATATGCCATCTGTATGTTATAATAAATTCACTTAGTAAGGTTCAGTCATAATTATATATTTATATTACTTGGTTTTCCAAAATTTTCTGAACCCATCCTCTGATACCAACTATAAGGGCCTGAACCCCGTGTTCCCAGAGCTGGTGCCCATGGGACACGATGTACCATAATTATTACATTACGTTTACATTCATAGCATCATGTCTTATGACACAGAGGATCTTGAGTTTTAGGTTCTGGGAAAACCAGCTACACTCTGAAACTTCTTTAAAGACAATACTGATACCTGAAAATATACCATTAAAAACATTGGATGAGTATTGAAATACTGTGTAAGGGGTTTTTAAAGTACATAAATATAGTTTTTGAAAACTACCTTTGAAAATAATTTCACATACATTAAAATAATTCCTTAAAAGAAAAAACATCCTGAAATTTCCAAGGGTGATACAAAACAGTTAAAGCACTTCATAAACAAGTGTTTGAAAATTTAAATGAAAGCTACTAAAATAAAAATGTAATCATGCTTGTATAAAAATAAAGAATTCTACAATGTAATGTAGTAATAAAAAGAAAAGTATGAAATTAATACTAGGAATGAACATTATCAGATTTGTGCATAAACAATTTCACTATATCTTGTAAAATTCAAATTATGTAATGCTAACATTTGCATTAAAATTATGGAAAGGTAATCTCATCATGCATCATCACTGTCTCATCATGTATCATGTGCACTTAAATTTCATACTCATATGTAATGGTTCTATAACCATGTATATTCCTCTAGTATAAATAATCACTTGGTTGGTCATATACTAAAACATAATGAGAAAATGCATACCGAAGGAATCATGGTCTCTGTGTTAAGGCCTGGTGCCATGACCTACGTGAAATAACCCAATATAACTATCTCGAGAACTACTGATGCATCAAGGATCTTACATTTACCGGTCTCCAACCTATAGGGATTACTTTATCCACCCCCTACATGTAGGGCTTACTTTAACCAGTCCCCAACCTAGAGGGCTTACTTTAACCAGTCCCCAACCTTCAGGGATTTCTTTTAACGGGTCCTCAACCCGGCAGTCCAATACATTCCTCATATATCAATATGGTCTAATATTCGAGGTGTCCCATACCACTTTGAATATTTAATTTTATTTCTCAATTCCCTAGCTGTCCCATACCACTTTGGGTAATTTAGTTCTAATTTCATTATCACAGTATGTCATATGCATTCATGATGATCGATAATATGGAAAAGGAATCCATTATAAAATTGGTCTACAAATACATGACATAACAGATAACATTGCATATATGGAATAATTAATCAAAAGAAGGCATGGTTTAGTAAAAAATATATTTACACAGGATAATTACTAAAGAACATGAAATGAAGGATGAAAAGGGTTTTCCACATGAAATGGCAACTCCTTAATTTAAAAATCCTTATTTCGTGGAAATGAAATACTTAATAAAAATACATGTCATTAAATATGTTGATAAAAGGGTCATTGAACATGAATTTAGACTAAATCAAAAGCTTGGTAACCAATAGAAAATATTGTGGAAAATTAAAAATACAAGTGTGCACAACAAGGTTTACAGACGTAACACAATTTTACAAATCCATTTATTCTCTAATAAATTTTGGTCAAGTCAAAATATATTCTTTTAAAACATAATAACACCACATGATTTGATATTATGAAATCTTATTTAATTCAAACATACCTTATATAATAATATATACTTATATAAACACATATTGGTTTAGAAGACTTCAAAATCAACATTTAATAAAATCTTACAAGAATTAATTACATCAAAAGTAATAATTAAATTATGAAATTCATTATTTGAGTCTCCCAATCAGACTAGGGTTATGTTTTTATAACCATATATACACCAAGTGTATATACATGGGTTTTAAATAACCTAAACAATGTTTAATAATTTCTTATAAGTAATATATATACTTAAAACATATTTAATACAACATTATTACTTGATTGAAAACCAAAACCATGTTAAGTTTATAGTATATAATCATATGTGTATACTTATATAAAAATTGGGGTCTTGCCTAATAATTATAAATCCAATTGAACACAAAACATTATTCACATCAAAAACATTATTTGAGGGTTGGAAATTATATTTAAAAATTTTAAAAATAGATTTATTTTGAATCATATGTATACATGTACATACCTGAATACACACAATATATATATATATATATATTCAGTTTTTAAAAACCCATGTTAATGAACCCATAAATTATAAAAAACATGATAAACATTAAATGACACATCTCCATTTTGAGAAGCTTCAAAACATAATTAATTTAAACAACATATATATTTATATATATACAAATATATATATGAATATACTAAAGTATATAAACACATGTTTTGCATAATGATAGAAAATAAACCCTTACCGATGAGAGATTCTTAGTATGAAATATTTATGCTTATTTGAAATTTTAAAATTGAAAGGGATTGAAAACACATAGGCATATTTACACATATAAATATATATGTAAACAATATATGATTAATACCAAATAAAAAGAATTTGGTAAATTGAAAACATTACACAATAATCACTTACACAGTCTTCCAATATGTGTACCTTAATAAAACATCAAGATCCTCTTAAAACATTCAAAACAGAAGGGATATATATATATATATATATTCAAACTGCATATATAGAAATATATATATTAATGGTTTTTTATAATAAAACTAAATAAAAATAATCCCTTACCTAGATATAGGAGGAAGTGGGAATGATACTTATACTGAGTATATATATTTATATACAAATACTATATAAATAACCATACACAGTGGGTTTATATCAAACTTTTCATCACAAAAACATATGGATAATCCACTTACTTAAATGGAGGAGGAGATTCGGACTGGTAGAGAGGGGAAGCTTGCTGAAGATCTGCAAAAACTTGAGAGAGAGGCGTGGAGGAGAAAGGAAATCAACCAGTGGGGTTCATATGCATGGAATGAACTTTTTTAAAAAACCAAGAGGTCTCAGCTTGAGCTCTAGAGGGGGTCACTCCACTTGACTACCAAGGGTGAAAATGAGACTTCGAGTTGGGGAGAAAACAATAAAACAAATATATATATATATATATATATTATTTTATATAACCTTAACTGAGGAGTAGCTCGAGAGGATAAGCTTCGAGGTGATAGAGGGGAGTAGGTCCGTGGAATGGTGACACTAAAAGGGATTCATAGAGGGTCACGAGCCGATGAGATGTAGTGGAGAGGGAGAGGCGGTGACGGTGATAGCCACATGATGGATTGATGAGGATGACGATGCGAGGAAGAAAGAGAAATGGAGCGGACGACTGTGATCACACGGGTCTGGATCGAACGGCTGTGGGCAGAGCGGGAGTCGATCGAGCATTTAAAATGGGATGAGTGGCCAGGAATATATCTCGTGAGAGATTGGATGGTCATAGGGTGAAGCAGGGTGATATCATGGCTTCGATCGCGTGAACGGATCAGATCAAGAGAGAGATGTAGTGGACTTCTTAGATCGCGCGTCACCAAAAATTCGCCATCCCACATCAAAACAATATGAGTTTTGAGCACAGCTTATAATCCAGATCGCTCACGCCTCATCCAGATGACCCGAACACACACACCCAATAGGGCCTTATACACGGGACCTTGTGGGCCTTTGGCCCATCGTCACGATTCGCACACCACAGGTCATAGACACGGGCCAGTGAGCGACCTGGCCCACCCTCAACATGGCTCAGACTCACACTCAGTTGGGCCGCACCATGCATGCACAAACTCGGGACCCTGATGGTCGCTACCTCGGGTTTCTTAGGGGGGCGGTCTTGATCTTGAGGGATTGGCCTTCAAGGGTGCCCTCGGTTGGCCGGTTCCCCTCTAAATATTTATCAAAAAATTATATATTCATTTTGAAATAAACATAAATAGTTGACATAGTATCTACATATAGATAAACATATATGTTAATTATAACAGTAAGTATTAACATTTAATGAAAACATTAACAATTGAATTCATTATTATTAAACCATTATAATTACATGGATAACTTGGAAATTCAAAATCTAATACATTGAACTCACAACTATAAAGACAAAGGATTATAAATAAATTACATACATAAAAATATTTAGACCATATATGAAGTACTTAACTTTTGTTTTGAAATATAGATCCAAAGAACCTATAGAAACTACATTTCTTAATTTTAATTAAATACTATGCTATTAGTGGTATAGTTTAAAATATTAAAAACATTAAAAACCCTTTAAATACTTATACAATAAAATCTAAGTATTCTAATTTTGAAATCCAACATAAAATATACTTTTAATTTTAAAACATTTTAAATAATGATAACATTATAAAATCTTTATTAAAAAATATAAGCTTTTATTCATATAAATACACGCCTCATTAATTTAAAAACATTAACCAACAGTCATGATGTTTAACGGTCACAAAGTAAGGAAATGGTCATAGTTTTCTACCAACGGTCCAAAGGACCCTTATAAATACGTGTTTAGGGTGCCTCATTCCCTTAAGACCCTTATTCTTATAAGGATGGTTCACACCATCCCTTTAGTGCTTAGTGAGGCTGTG
The DNA here is from genome assembly GCA_963277665.1 of Viscum album. Lineage (NCBI taxonomy): Eukaryota > Viridiplantae > Streptophyta > Magnoliopsida > Santalales > Viscaceae > Viscum > Viscum album. Next base: position 1,846,439,978 of record OY728120.1, read on the forward strand.
ATGGCTTTGGACATTCTTATGCTCATTATGATGAATGATAGGGACCCCTATTATCTTCTCAGGGTTCTCGTTGTTTTGATTGGTCTTCCTGTAATCATAATAGGGCTTTTAATTGGTATCTTTTTCTAGCTTTATTTCCTGTTTGATATCATTGTATTTTAATTACTATGGTGTTCCCATTTGAATAAAGAGTGCTTGGTTCATTTTTGTGTTTACTATATTTCATAATAAATTAAAATTTTATTTTTACTTTTCCATAATAAACTTGTTTCTTCAATTAATGGGTATCATAAAATATAAAATTCACCATTACATTAAACACATAATCTTGGGATGTTAAATTTTAAACCATTTTCATCGATTTCAATATATATTTATGGATATGTTACATTATTGGGGATATACTATAATTATACCATCTACCATTTTACTATTATTAAATTATTATTATGATGAACTATATTGGTATGGTGACAATTATTTTCATTCTATTTTGATGTTATCAAATATTTATATTTATATAATTATTTTCTGTTGTACTAATTATTTTCCCATTTTCGTATGATAAATGAGTTAGACATTCTATGTGGTTGGAAGGGCCTGTTATAGATCATCAATGAATCGGTAGGATTAATTATATTAACAAACTTTGGAATTTGGGGTATTCCTACCATATTATTTATGTTTTCATAGAAGGATGCCCTGAAATTAATGTTATGATATATTTGTACTAGGACCTAATAGTATGATTATGATGTATGGAATTACAAATTGGATTATTACGAATCCATAATTTTCAACAATGTGATTACATATGACCATGTGATGTCCAAGGACACATTCATATTTTAGGATATTAGTCAAATGACATATTTTATAAAAGCTTATCATTTATAAATTATTCATGTTTTATTTATTTCATGATATTATTTATTATATTCACTCTGATACTTAGTATCTCGTCTCACACCTTATTTTATTTTCCATTCATTTATATATCAAGAAGGGTTCAAGTAATTCTTTTATTGATATATCACAAGAAATAATAATGTTATCACTATAATTTTGATGATGTATATAATTATTTAAAATATAATGTGAGAATCAAATATGTATCACATGGTTAAATCCATAGACACCACTTTTGAGTAATAATATTCTATGAGTTAATGATTATTGAGGATATTATTAGATAAATTTTTGTTACTAATATCATTAAATATGTTTTTCACTTAAATGGTTATTATTGAGGAATAATTTTATAATTTATGGACATAAAATAAATGAAATTGGTAAACATTTATATATATGATCATTGATGTTAATATGGTCAATTTCTATAAATTGGTTTTATATTTTTTCGGAAAATATGTTTTATATTCTATGTAACCATGTGATTTTTATTTGATTAGGTGACTAAGTGATCAAAAATATTTTGGAAGAAGTGGACTTTTTATTTTAAAAAAATTACTTCATTAATATAAACAAATTATTATTTCCTATGATGTGATTTCATTATTAGAAATTATTTTTAATAAAATTGTAGAATCATATATTGTACTGTATTGGTTTTATAGTGATTCATGTAATTTATTGAAAAGAATATGAAATTTCAGAGAACATATCATTTTCTTATATAAATTGTAAAATGTGGATAATGTTTTTTAAAAATAAATTTTAGTTAGATCATGGAATAATATCTAATCAAATATTTATAGTCACTTGGATTCAATTTGGTATATCAAATTTTAAAGAGTAATATGGTTTTTTATTTCTTGAATGACATATGTTCAACATTGGGAGTCATTGTTGTGACTTTGGGGACTAATGTTGTATTTCTTTAGATAATGTTTTCTTCATAATGGAAATTTTCTTATTGTAATGGCCCAGACCCTCCTGTCCCATTACTTTTCCAAAAGCGAGGTTCCACCAAAATTGTGGCACCGTGAAGGTGACACCATCACGGTGGAACCGTGATGGTGGCACCGTGAGGGTGACACCGTGTCCCCTCACTGAACCTTTCATTCTTCTTCCAGTACCTGACTTTTCCGCTCCCGCTACGTATGTTTTGATGTAAATTAATTCTTTTACTCCTTTTTAAAACCATTTAAAGCCCATAATTAATTCCTAAAAATCCTGAGAGACCTCCGTCTGTAACTGCCCTGCCGCGTGGTCAACCCACGACCCCTGCGTCTTATGCGGTTACGCGTTCTCACCTCAACCCTCCGCGTCTCTTATAAACTAAGGGTTAGCCATGTTTTCTCCTTTCCTCGATCATGGATTTTCACAAACAGCTTCTGGTGCATCGGGTGTGCCGCATCGTTATCCGTAAAGTTCTGTGCCCAGCCTAAGCATCGATCATCTATCAACCTGTAGGGAATTTCTCCTTCGCCTCTCTCTTTTGTGTATCATGCAGGGTGGGCGTGCTTCTGTTCTGTAGAATTGGACAAACCAGACCTAAATGAAGATAATGAACTGGATTTTATAAATAAGGGGGGGGGGACTGTGATCATTGATGTTGTTTATATTATGACCATCTTGTTGGGTCGTGCTGGCTTATGCCTTCTGAAAATCGAGGCCGTTGGTGGTTGTTGTTTGTGCACTAATGTACCCCTACTGATGTTTTAAATTGCTAGTTGTGGTTGTAAACTCCTGATATGAAAAGTAAATTGGTTAATCACGTATATCCGGTCAAATAAATTGACGCACCCGGATCAATCCTTATGTGATAAACCCGGTTAAATCACACGAAAATTGTAATCATGGGGTGTGTTAAGTCGTTTAAAGCTGAAAATACCGTCTTGGCCCTGACTTGTGTTGGTGGTGGTAGTTGGTTGTTTTCTTTTTCGGGCTTATTTTTTGAGGTGTGGGAGGGGATGGGATCCCCTATCTTTATACTCTCGGTGGTTTTGTGAATTTGGGGATGGGATCCCCTGTTGGTATGGATTCGGTGGTTGTGAGTTCTAAGACCAGGTGGGTACTTGTTTATATCACGAATTGGGGTGGGATCCTCTGTTGTTGAGAAACGGGTGTGGGTGTTACATTGATGTTCGACTGTTTACTTTCCTAGAATTGTGCCTATGCCAACTAGTTTCCCAGTAGTTCTTGAACTTAATTAAACATTATTACTTAACATGAAACAAGAATGGGACAAATGTGTTTTCTTGGCGAGAGTCGTGACTTGTGACTTGGATGCAGTGGTGTTGTGTTCTTTAGTATGGTTAGGAAAACCTATGCTTTGGGTGAGTGTTTGTTACCTATATCTATACCTGTAGCTTTGTGTTTCTTATTCGTGCCCCACCCAAGTTGAGCACTTAGTGCTGAACACCCCCATCTCATGGGGGATGGTGTTTTTCCCAACACTATTCTTAGTGGCTAGTTATTAGCTCCTTTTCTGCTCCCTTTTCCGGATAGCCCAGTATCTTCAGGTAGGATATGATGGCCTGAGGTCCATTATTAGCCCAAGAACCTTTGGGCGGGGCAGTGTGACTGTTGGCCAGGTGTGTGTGGTAGGTGGTTTCCCAAGCGTCTTTGGGATGAGGCCCAGGTGTCTTCGGGCGTGGCAGTGGATCTTCTGGCCCAGGTGTCTTCGGGCATGGTGGTGGTTGATATGGCCTAGGTGTTTGTAGGCATGGTTACATGTGATATTTTTGGACTAGGTGTGTGCGGGCGGGATTTCAGCAGTGGGGCTGCGTGTAGTTGTGGCCCAGGTGTGTGCGGGTGGGTGTGGCAGTGGGACACTGGTGAGAATGGCGGGATTGGTCCGATGCGTAGGATGTATCAATAACCAGTGGGAAAGTGGCGCGGGGTACCCAAACATCGATGTGCTCTTAATATATATATTACTTGACTTGCGTTATTTGGGGAGTGGTCCTTGGTGAGGCTTGGGTGGATAGTTTACCTTGACAGGCATTTGGTTTATTCCTTTTTCTCACGGGACATTAGTACGTTCCCCCACTTGTGCATGAGAGTCTTTGGTTTTCCATACTGAGTGTACTGGTATTCTCACCCTACGTATATAAAACTACTTTCAAGTTTCCAGGAGGACTTCGGGGATCACGCAGGACTATAGTAGCTTGGACCTTTGCGGTAGTTGCAGTTGTTGCTTTTCCTCCTTGGTACTTACCTTTGTAGTCACTTTTGTACCTTGTGGCTTTACTTTTGGAACATGAATGTGGGAATGGTTTACTTTTGGCTTTACTTTTCTTTTACCTTTGTGTTGATGAGTTCCATCATCTTATCTCTCGATCTTATAAAACAAAAATGGGGTAATTCCTTCCATTTGTGAGAAATTTCAATGCCCTTGGTGCTAGTCACCACTCTAGGACCTATTGAAGGCGGGTCTTGGGGGTCATTATCTCTCCTTCAACATAAAGAAGGAAGGTCCGGGCAATCTGCTGACCTTTCCCTCCTTTTGGTGAAGGCAGGTCGTGACAGAATGGTATCAGAGGTGATGGTTAAGAGATAGGATGGATTCTGGAGTTAGGCACAATGAGGATTGCATGGGATGGTAAGGAAACAGTGTTGGGTGACCTTGGCGCATGAATTAGGCCAGGGAATATCGGCTAATACACGGGATTTTATGGCCACCCGTGATCCTATGCAAGGACTCTGGACCTACCGAACGACCAAGTGAGGCCGCACTAATTGCAGGGTAGAGACCCTAGGAAAGGTACATGCATCATAATGACTTGTGTTCTTGTGTTTCTGGCATGTCATGGGAATTAATAATAAATTAAAAATTTTATGATGTTTTAAGAACGATATTATGCACTACTTGGGCTTAGGCATTCCTTATTTACCTTGCAGCTATGGCCCCTAGAAGGCGACCACGTGTGGTACGCACGATCGAGGCCCCGGAGACTACTTTGGCTGATCGGCAGAGAGTTGATCGAGAGGAAGGGGACGACTAGTGGAAAAAGACACTTTGGGCCTTCCAGCGACAGGCCCTCGAGAAGTATGAGGGCAGCACCTCCGACATGAAGACGGAAGGCTGGCTAGAGGAGCTAGTTATAGATTTCGGCCTAATTCGGGCCCCGAGCGAGTACTGGGTTCCTCTGGCCGTAATCCAGATGCGGGGAGCGGCGCTTCAGTGCTGGATTCTTTACCTAGGGGAGAGGAGAGAGGCTGAGGTGGTTTGGGTGGATTTCGAGAGGGAGTTCCGGGCGAAATTCTTCTCTTCGACGGTGAAGGTGGAAAAGAGACAAGAGATAATCTCCCTCCAACGGGGGAGTATGTCTGTGAGGGAGCTAGGGATCAAGTTCAAGGACCTCCTAGGTTTTGATACGGACCTCTTTCCTGATGAGGAGTCTCGGGCAAGATGTTTGGAGGAGGCGCTCCGACCCTCCCTCCAGTACGCAGTTACTCCCTTTACCCTACCGACTTACTTGGAGGTCCAGAAGAATGCCGAAGTGGTGGAGAGGATGCATGCTCTAGGATGAGTGTCATGACAGGGTATCCAGCTGAGACCATCGAAGGGAAAGGTTGTCAGCACCAGGCCTCCAGCATCAGGACCCACCAGGTTCCGACCAGTAGGGAGCAGACCGCACCAGTTTCAGTTTCGATCCCCCGACCCTCGCCCTTTCCCTTCAAGCTTGGGACCACAGTGCATCGTCTATGGGAGCCCAGGACATCTCTAGAGTCAGTGCCCGGACCAGGTGTAGTACGGCGGTGGCGGACACCTCCCGCACCCGCCCCAGCAGTAGATGTCAGCCAGACATTTCCAGTAGCAGCAGCAGGGACAGCGAGCTGCCGCTCCTCTGAGGGCAGACGTAGGAGGAGGAGGCGAACCTCAGGGCGCTCCCCAGGGACCTCGACCGTGGCGTGGTAGGGGAGGTGGTCGGAAGCCTAGGGGAAGAGGAGCTGGGCATGGATAGTGGCACTCCGCAGAGGCAGCAGTTCCAGCAGGGCCAGAGGTTGTTCGAGGTACGATCAGTCTGTTTAGCACTCTTGATTATGCCTTTTTCGATACTGAAGCTTCACACCCCTTTGTTTCACCAAATCTAGCTCGTGCCTTGTGTTTAGATGCAGAGAGACTTATAGAGCCCCTAGTGTTGATCACAAAAGTCGGAGGTCAGACCAACATGTTGTTTGTTTGTCGGGGATGCAGACTGATGATAGGGCCACATCAGTCGGTTAGGGATCTTCTTCTGCTACAGATTCAGCCATACGATGTCATCCTTAGCATCGACTGGCTATTTTCTGTGTGTGCCTTCATCGACTGTTTCCAAAGAAGGGTTGTGTTCTCGAACATTGACGATCGATGTGTTACCTTCACCGGCGAGCGGAGAAGTCAGAAGGGAAATAGGCGAGAGGAACCCCTCCTCTTTTTGTTGGTCGAGCTGATAGTGGAATCAGTAGATGCTAAAATGGTGGAATTGCCAGTGATCATCTGTGAGTTTATGGACATCGTCCCTGAGGAGGTGACGACTCTACCCCCCTCGGCATGATATTGAGTTTGGGATAGACCTACAGCCTGGTGCTCGACCAATCTCGATGTCTCCTAAACGGATGGCACCTTCAGAGCTACGGGAGTTCCAGATCCATATTGACGATCTGATGAAGAGGGGTTATGTTCGCCCGAGTACGTCCTCGTGGGGCGCTCCAGTCTTGTTCGCAAAGAAGTCAGATGGTGGTCTCAGGTTGTGAATCGACTACAGGAGGCTGAATCAGGTGATGATCAAGAATCGCTACCCTCTTCCTAGGATAGACGATCTCTTCGACTAGTTGAAAGGGGTAGGGTGGTTCTCAAAGATCGACCTGCAGTCTAGGTATCACCGGTGAAGAGCGAAGGAGTGTGACATCCCAAAGACGGAGTTCAGTTGTAGGTATGGACACTTCGAGATCGTAGTCATGCCCTTCGGCATTATGAACTCCCCTGCTGTGTTCATGGGGCTTATGAACTCCATCTTCCGGGTGTACCTGGAACAGTTTGTGGTCGTATTCATAAATGACATCTTGGTCTACTCAAGATTAGAGGACGAAAATGCGGAGCACCTAAGGACGGTTTTGGAGGTCCTCCGACATCATCAGCTCTATGGGATGTTGTCGAAATGCAAGTTCTGGACACGGGAAGTCCACTTCCTCGGGCACGTGGTGTCCGAGCAAGGGGTAGCAGTGGACCCATAAAAAGTTGACGCAGTTGTTTCTTGGGCAGCACCCAAGAATGTGGCAGAGGTCCAAAGTTTCCATGGGCTGACATGTTACTATTGGAGGTTCGTACCCAACTTCTCCCGAGTTGTGGCCCCTTTGACAGCCCTCACCAAGAAAGACCGGGTTTCATGTGGAGCGAGCAGTGCGAGTCAGCCTTCAGCTGTCTAAAAGAAAAGTTGGTTAGTGCCCCAGTGCTGAGATTCCTAGAAGAAGGGGTGGCATATGAGGTGTTCTGTGATGCTTCAGGACAGGGCATGGGATGCGAGTTGATGCAGAGACAAGGGGTGATCTCTTATGGGTCCAGGCAGTTATGCCCCCATGAGCGTAATTACGCCACCCATGACCTGAAACTTGCAGCGGTCATTTTTACGCTAAAGTTATGGTGGCACTACCTCATCGGGGAACACTTTGTGGTCTTCACAGATCAAAAAAGCATGAGGTATATCTTCTCCCAGCGGGACATAAACTTGCGACATCAGAGATGGGTGGAGTTCCTCCAGGATTACGACTTCGAGATCTCTTATACTAAGGTCAAGGGCAATGTGGTGGCCGATTCCTTGAGAAGGAGGACGCAGAAGGATGCGGTCCGAGAGTCATCGGACGCCTGGAAGGAAATGGAGGAGTTGGATGCCTTACACCTGGATGCAAAGATGTATAGTGGCAGAGGCTGCCTATATCATATGATAGTGCAGTCATAACTGTTTCAACAAGAGGAGGTGTCTCAGTGGGGAGACCCGGAGTGCGAAGTGATGCGTGACCGAGTTGACCAGGGTAATGCTCTGGAAGGATGAAAAGAGGATGTTCAGAACCGGATGCTTTTCCAGAAAAGGTTATTTGTTCAAGGAGTGATGCACGACAAAGTTCTCAGTGAGTTCCAAAACTCACCCCTGGCGGTACAGCCATGAGTTTCCAAGATGTACCAGGGACTGAAGAGGCAGTTTTGGTGGCCCGGAGTGAAGCGAGCTGTGGTAGAGTTTGTGGCCAAGTGCTGAGTGTGTCAGCAAGTGAAGGCTGAATACCGAGTTCCAGGTGGCCTACTCCAGTCTCTAGATGTCCCCGAGTGGAAGTGGGATGACATATCGATGGATTTCGTCATGGGACTACCCAAGGTCCAAGGGGGATACGATGCCATCTGGGTGGTAGTGTACAATTTGATGAAATCGGATCACTTTCTGGAAATCAGGGAGTCGAGTGCTGTGGAAGCTTTGGCACGAAAGTACGTGGATGAGGTGGTGCAGTTACATGGAGTTCCGAGGTCTATATTCTCAGATAGGGATTCACGGTTTACCTCACGAGTCTGGAGAGGATTGCATCATGCGTTTGGCACCCAGTTACGCCTTAGCACTGCTTTCCATCCCTAGACAGATGGACAAACTGAGCGCACCATCCTGACCATGGAGGATATTCTACGGGCATGTGTTCTGGACTCAGGAGGATCATGGGTGCGACACTTTCCCCTGGTAGAGTTCGCATACAATAATATCTATCACTCTACCATTGGAATGGCCCCATTTGAATCTTTGTACGGGAGGACATGCCGTTCACCTATGTGTTGGGCTGAAGTAGGAGAGGCAGGCATCCTTGGCTTGGAGGTGGTGCAGAACACAACCGAGAAGGTTCAGCTCATACGAGAAAGGATGAAGGCGGCCCAGGACCGACATAAGTCATATACTGATACCAGGAGGATGCCCATAGAGTTTGAGGTTGGGGACCACATGTTCTTGAAGGTCTCCCCTCGGCGTGGGCAGCGGAGATTCAGCAAGGGGAGTACGCTTTCCCCCAGGTTCATCAGACCCTTCGAAGTGTTGCGGCAGGTCGGCGAGGTGTCTTACCAGATAGCGTTTCCAACGCATCTACTGAGGATACATGGTGTCTTCTATGTGTCCCAGCTCCATCAGTATCTGCACGACGATTCACACGTCCTTGATTAGGGTGAGCTGGACATCGAGGACAACGTGACCTTTGTGGAGAGACCAGTTATGATCGAGGATCTCAAGGAGAAGGTGCTTCGTGGGTGAACCATCCCCTTGGTTCCTGAGTTGTGGAGACATGGTGGGATTGAGGAGAGTACATGGGAGAGGGAAGCATAGATGCGTACCCAGTACCCTGAGTTTTTTTTTGAGTTTTGTTCCTTGTTGTACCTGTTGTGGTAGAACATTTTGTCTTTTGGTTATGAAATGTACTGGTTTTTCTTCCTCTGGATGTCTATGAAAAGCCCTGGCTATGGGGGAGGAGAGAACCCGACCCATAATCAAGACGCATTAAGGTGGATGCGATTAAACCCGTGCAGGAGAGTCAGTGCCACCCAAAGTGGATAATATCTTGACATGGGGGGAGGAGACTCCCCAACACACATGCCTGGGAAGTTTGGCATGGTATGTTTCTTTGGTTCTTGACAGAGAAGTGTTTTTGGTTAACATGGGTTTACTTCTAAGAGGTATCTTTCGAGGTGGTTGTTCAGACCCTCTCTTTCCTTCTTGGTTTGTTTTGATTCTAAAGGACGAGAATCGTTTCAGAGGTATCTAATGTAATAGCCCGGACCCTCCTGGACCATTACTTTTCCAAAAGCGAGGTTCCACCAAAACAGTGGCACGGTGACGGTGGCATCGTGAGGGTGAAACTGTGCCGGTGGCACCGTGAGGGTGACACCGTGTCCTCTCGCTGAGCCTTTAGTTCTTCTTCCAGTACCTGAATTTTCCGCTCCGGCAACGTAAGTTTCGACGTAAATTAATTTTTTACTCCTTTTTAAAACCATTTAAATCACATAATTAATTCCTAAAAATCTCGTGAGACCTCCGTGTGTAACTGTCCAGCCGCATGGTCAACCCACGACCCCCGCACCTTACTCGGCTATGCTTTCTCACCTCAACCATCCATGGCTCTTATAAACTAATGGTTAGCCATGGTTTCTCCTTTCCTCGATCATGGCTTTTCAAAAGCATCTTCTTGGGCATCGGGCAGCCACATCATTATCCGTAAAGTTTTGCGCCCTGCCTAAGCGTCGATTATCTATCAATAGGTAGGGAATTTATCCTTCACCTCTCTCTTTTGTGTATCATGAGGGGTGGGCATGCTTCTATTCTATAGAATTTGATAAAGCAGACCTAAATGAAGATAATGAACTGTATTTTATAAATAAAGGGGGGGGGGATGTGATTGTTGATGTTTTTTATATTATGACCATCTTGTTGAGCCGTGCTGGCTTATGCATTATAAAAATCGAGGCCGTTGGTGGTCGTTTTTTGTGCACTAATGAACCCCTGCTGATGTTTTAAATGGATTTTTGTGGTTGTAAACTCATGCTGTGAAAAGTAAATTGGTTAACCACGTATATCCGACCAAATAAATTGAGGCACCAGGATCAATCCTTCTATGATAACCCATGTTAAAGAACACGAAAATTGAAATCATGTAGTGTGTTAATTAGTTTAAATATGAAAATACCGGCATGGCCCTGACTTGTGTTGGTGGTGGTAGTTGGTTGTTTTCTTTTTCAGGCCGATTGCTGGAGGTTTGGGAGAGGATGGGATCCCCTGTCTTTATACTCTCGGTGGTTGTGTGAATTTGGGGATGGGATCCCCTGTTGGTATGGATTCGGTGGTTGTGAGTTCTAAGACCAGGTGGGTACTTCTTTATATCATGAATTGGGGTGGGATCTTTTGTTGTTGAGAACCGGGTGTGGGCGTTACGTTGATGTTCGACTGTTTACTTTCCTGTACTTGTTCCTATGCCTACTAGTTTCCCAGTTGTGCTTGAACTTAATTAAACATTATTACTGAACATGAAACAAGAATGGGACAAATGTGTTTTATTGGCGAGAGTCGGGACTTATGACTTGGATGCAGTGGTGTTGTGTTCTGTAGGCTGGTTAGGAAAACCTAAGCTTTGGGTGAGTGTTTGTTACCTATATCTATACTTGTATCTTTGTGTTTCTTATTCACGCCCCACGCAAGTTGAGAAATTAGTGCTGAACACCCCCATTTCATGGGGGAGGGTGTTTTCCCAACACAATTCTTAGTGGCTGGTTATTAGCTCCTTTTCTGCTCCCTTTTCCGGATAGCCCAAGTATCTTCGGGTAGGCAGTGATGGCCTGAGGTCCTTTATTAGCCCAAGAACCTTCGGGCGGGGCAGTGTGACGGTTGTCCAGGTGTGTGCGGCTTGTGGTTTCCCAAGCATCTTCGGGATGAGGCCCAGGAGTCTTCGGGCGTGGTCGTGGATCTTCTGTCCCATGTGTCTTCGGTCGTGGTGGTGGTTGTTATGGCCTAGGTGTTTGTAGGCGTGGTTATGTGTGACAGCTGTGGCCCAGGTGTGTGCGAGCGGGATTTTAGCAGTGGGACTGCGTGTGGTTGTGGCCCATGTGTGTGCGGGCGAGTGTGGCAGTGGGACTGCGGTGAGAATGGCGGGATTGGTCTGATGTGTTGGATGTCTCAATAACCAGTTAAAAAGTGGCACGGGGTACCCAAACATCGATGTTCTCTTAATGTATATTTTACTTGACTTGATTTATTTGGGGAGTGTGCCTTGGTGAGGCTTGGGTGGATATTTTATCTTGACAGGCATTTGGTTTATTCCTCTTTCTCACGGGACTTTAGCACATTCCCCCACTTGTGCATGAGAGTCTTTTGTTTTCCCTACTGAGGGTACTTGTATGCTCACCCTATGTATATAAAACTGCTTTCAGGTTTCTAGGAGGACTTTGGGGATCATGCAGGACCATACTAGCTCGGACCTTTGGGGCAGTTGCAATTGTTGCTTTTCCTCTTTTGTACTTACCTTTGTAGTCACTTTTGAACCTTGTGGCTTTACTTTTGGAACATGCATGTGGGAATGTTTTAGTTTTGGATTTACTTTTATTTTACCTTGGTGTTGATGAGTTCTATCATCTTATCTCTTGATCTTATAAAACAAAAGGGGTAATGCTATCCATTTGTGAGAAATTTCAATACCCTTGGTGCTAGTTGCCACTCCGGTACCTATTGAAGGCGGGTCTCGGGGGTCATTATCTCTCCTTCAACTTAAAGAAAGTAGGGCCTGGAAATCTGCTGACCCTTCCCTCCTTTTGGTGAAGGCGGGTTGTGAAACTTATATTTTGATACACATTTTTTAAGAGATACGCAGAATAAATTGTTAATTGTAAATGGATACTATAATCCATTTAATGTTAATTTATTTACATTAGGAATTAAAAATTAATCTAGAATATTAAATTCTTGTGGTAAGAGATGGCATTGAAGTTGAAATTCATCAATGTAATTCCAAGGGATGAAATTATTCTTATATAATGAATGAAATTAATTATGTATATTTTTTCATGTTTTCAATATTAATGGAAAACTTATCCCCAATATCTATTAAAAATAATCTTTAAATAAAAAATTACCCTACTACATTCATTTTTGATGAATGTTTTCTCTTCTTTTCCATTTATTATATATAGTTATAGGGTCATTATATCCCTCTGGAGAATATTTATTATTATTCAAAATTATTATTTTAAAATTATCCCTCACCTCGATTTTGATATTTTCACTTCACTAGAATGTCATGCTCATCTGGGAACCCAATTATATGTTATCACAGATAACATTTAATTTTTCAAGATACAATTTTCATATTATGTTTTATTATACCTTTTCATGATGTAGATTTCTAAGGAAGGTAATTTAAAATATTGAAACCTTGATGATATAGTTAAAAATTCATAGGTTTAAATTTATTTGGGTGAGGGAGATTGTGACAATGAAAAATTTAGTCTAAATATATATTATTTCAATATCATCGTTAACATGATGCAATGATAATTTATTTGACTATTATATACTATAAAAATATTACTAATATATAAATCTAGAGATTATAATCAAGACATAAAACATTCTGTATGATTGAAATAGTTTTTTTATTTAATGAAAACTTAATAATAAAATAATAATAAATATGTATTATATTTTATGTAAATCAATTTTAGGATTTTAGTTTTTTTAAAATGGATTTTCTATATTTTTTTGTGTAATAATTATTATTAATTTCTTCCATTATTCAAAATTTTAATTTATGAAGTGAATATAATTTATTAATTAAGCATTCTTATATTATCTTAGTGTTTCTTAAAAAACAATTATGTTTTCACAAAATATGAAAAAATATTGGTATTTATAATACAGCAATTTCAATTTATTAATTGAAATATTTTAAAAATATCATTATATTAGAGATTTATTTAAATTAATATAAGTTCTATAATAGAGAAAATAAGATAATTAATACAATAGTAATCAACAACATATTTTATTATCTTACATGTTCATTTCTATTCATAGAAAACAATTTTTTTAAAAAATATTTCTCATTTACATTAATCAAATGATATTAAAATTGATTCCATTCACTCCAAGATATTTACCCTTCAAAAAAATATTTCATATTTTGAGTCATCATATCCAATTTTATAAATTGTTTATCTTTATTTACGAACATAATGAATAATGTGTTAGTAACCATTAAAAAAATGATTAATGGTGTTAAATTAACCATCATACATTACATTGATATATACGATGAGTGAAAGTTTTATGTTTTTTAATAAAGGCCATTAAATTATTTGATTATAAGAATAAATCCAAAATTATACTTTGTTTAATTTATTAAATCCAATATTTTTTCACAAGGATAATTAAAATCCATAAACAATTAAATATGGTTAATTTTAAAATGATTTTTTTATGGTTGTGATTTATTTGAAAATTTTATTAGTTTAAATAATAAACATAAATTATTACATAATATTGACATTGTTGTTCCACAATGAGTATAAAAATTTAAGTATAATATTTTGAAAACATATAACATTTTCATCATGTGATCTAACGTACCATTTTTTGTTGAATAATATATTGTATCAGTGATGTCTTAAAAGTTTATGTGAACAGTCCATTACATTGATGATATTTATTACGGTGAATTAGTTAAATATTTCTAAAAATGTCTTTAGTTTAATTTTATGTTTTAAATATTTTATTAAAAGATTTAAAATTGAAAAAAAATACATGACTGAATGGTATATGGTCTAGAATATAAAAAATTATCCTCTTATGGTAAGTTGTTCTTTTCTAGTAACACTGTCAAAAACTAAAGAGTAATTATTTTTTAAAATTTTATAATATCATATTGAATAATGTCCTCAAAATATTGAAATTTGGTGTAATAAATTTTTAATAATTCATCTCCATTCTACTATGAGTGTCCCCCTTCTAAGATTCAACATTAAAGCTATCAGTTTATTCCATGGTTGTATTATACTTGTTTAGATTGTATATAAATTTCCTATGAGTATATTTAATAAGGTCATCATAATATATAAATTTAGTGTAATATATTCCCTTTTATGTTCTATGTTAGAACCCAATAAGTTATTTAGTATGTGTCTAATCCATTTCCCACAAATTAATATGGTGTTATTATAAAAAACAACAAGATTTATAGTGATATGTAAATAATAAACAGTTTTTATCAAAAACAATTCTCACTTCTATCTCTATAACATTGTTACGACTCCTACTCCACATTGATATCACAATTGGGGGGATAGAGAGTGAGTGTTTTCCCAAGTCCCACCTTCATTAAGCCCGTAGTTGGAGACTAGCACTGAGTGTATAATTACATAAACATGGTAGGTGTTACCCTCTTGGAGATCATGTGGAAGATAGAGATAACATAGGTACATAAATAAACAAATTATTATATATATATATGTGTGTGTGTGTGTAAATACCATGTAAAAAATTTTCATGTTATAAAGTAGTATAAAAAATAAAATGAAAACTATAATTATATAAAGGTAAAGAAGGCAGTGACTATGAATCCCAAAAAACTCTAGAGAAACAGTGAGACAGTAATATCCATCCAAATATTCAAACATTCTCTTGCTGACCTAAAAGTAATTTTATTTTTTAATAGGGTGATAATTATAGGACAATTTTTCGTATCCTCCCTAGGGCCTCTCATGAAAAATGAAAAGAATGCATGATAAAGTACACTAATATTATTGAAACTAACTCATCACTTAAATATGTATACAAAAATTCCAGCTTCATCATGGATAACTCAAACCATAGAATGCATAAAATAGATTATATAATATAATAAAAAATCATTAAGGGTACCTCACTCTTAATTCTCCACCAGATTTTCACTCTGCCTAAACATCACGCTTTCTGATCAATCTCTCTTTAATATAGGCCATCCTAATGAAACCTTAATAGGGTATCATAACTTGTACCTCGTGCATCACATCATCACATCATACCATATCACATCACCATATATATTAGTAATATAGTTTCAATGATCAGGAATAACTGATATTGCATATATCCAAAAAATAGGTAATATAGTGCATGTTGTTATTGCCCATACACCAAGAAAGTGACTCAAGCCATCAACACATATGTGAATCATACCAGTAATAAGCCTTTTTAAACTATAATTGGTAGTGAAGTTGTTTGAAATAATCACAATCCTACACATCATTCTATACACAAAAATGGGAAAACTAACATCCATGCATACTGGTACAAGTAACTACCATGTGAACAGTGTGGGACTAAAGGGAGTAGTTATCCAATCGTTCTCCCACTGGGTAATTATTAAAAAGACCATCCTAGAGGCCACTGAGTGTCAATTTATGTACATGAAATGGGTGGGGTAGTGCATGAAATCATATAATATACATGATATAATTTGTCTCGCTACCACACTATGGGAATAACCTAATAATAGAATCAACTATAGGTAACGTCTCCCAGACTCCCAATTTCCATTACTATGACTAGATATCGTTTAATCCACTAGAATTTTAAAAAAAATATTAATTTCTATATACAATTTTCTCATTTTTTAATTAATTAATTAATAATTAATTAATGTACCATTAATATTAATCCACATAATATTATATTAATCCTTAGAGTAAAGTTCATGACATACTTTCCTAATCTGATCTGAGTCCACCAATTATGAAGATTATATACTTTTCATATTTTTTCTTATATCATTACTGACACCCTACATTTATAATTATTTAATCATTATTATCTATATTAAATAATTTGGGTACCTTATGAAAACTATCCTAATCTAACACCAAGCGGAAACTTACACCCAAGAACATCCAACTACCTCAGGTTGTGGGGAATGAATGTAGATAAAATAGGAAACCTAAACAATAACCATTAAACATATTCATAAGAGATCATCCAAGATATCAAAATAACATCATCGAGTACACCCATATTCAAAAAATTCAATTATCTATAGTTTCATCAATGAGATAGAAATACATATCTTGATAAATCTTAACATCATATGCATCAACTATATCAACATCAACTGGGAATCCATAGAAAAATATCACATCAACCATCCCATGATCATCCCTATCATTTTCATTTCAATTCCGATCCTCCCTATCCAATCACATCCAATAGCAATGATCACATTTGGAATGAATCAAAAAAACTAGAATCAAATGATCATATCCAACATTAAAGTGTAGTCCCTAAAATAAGGCATCCATGACACAGACACAAATGATCTCTAATGACTCAATACTCAAGGAAATCAACATTCTCATTAAGATGAGAAACTCATGACCTAACAATTATATTTTTTCACATAATTGGATCACATTTCATCTTTAATTAACTCATTCATTATCCATAGGTTTCTACTATGGGAATCATATGGAATCAAGCTATCAAAAGAGACAAATTTTATGAAAAAATAAATTTAAATAGGCACACAAGTATAAATTCAAGTTTCATGACTCTATGGAATTCTCATTCTTAACAATATTATTTTTCATTATTTTCCTAATGAATAAACACACTTCAGATTATTTATCTATTCCATTAGTTATAGAAGATCACATATAATTAAATATGTTCATTTCATCTATTCGAATATCATCAAATTTTATCAACCACAATATTTAAAGCATGTCTCTTATTTAATTACACTTATCCCAATTAATTATCAATTTATTATAGCTTTATGTTGTTTTTACCAATTTCAAAATGATACTATAATAGTAAGATCATGATAAAAAATAATATCATAGATATTAGACGATATATAAAATCAAGAGGGAACCCATAATAATGTTATAAAGAACATAATCATATGATCACTCTGAATTAATTTACTAATATAGTTCAATAGATTAATAGTTTAATTATATTTCCATCAAAAGGTGTGAAACATTCATTATTTATGATTCCACTTACATAAAATAAGAGATGAAAAGAATATGTGACCACAAATGTGCCACCATTCATCACATGAGAATAAACCAACATTGGGGATCCAGATCACCTCTCCGGAAAGAAGATACACCCATCCATTAATGTTGCAACATAACCACACAAAAAACCAATAAAAACTTCATTAAAACAAAAATATTGCCCTTTATCAAATGAAAATAAGAAAAAGGAGTAAATGAGACTGATTAAGGAAATCATGGTAGGGAAAAAATGAACACCCCATGGATTTCCAAGGATCAATGAATAAAAGATGATAATTAATCACCATTAACGAAATCCAAAATAGAGTAGTAATAGGGGCCTTAACCTCTTGAGAAATTGTAAAAGGCATATAGATTGAGGAAATATAGATCTGATTCAACATTTATATACGTATTTAATAAGAAATTTACATGGCATGTAATCATTACATACCATGTAATTAATAGTTTTTTTGTTTCAAAAAAATGAATCTCCTCAAGCTAATTAATATTAAAATATTACACATCATGTAACTCACCATGAAATGCACTTAATATTTTTTGAATATTAAATAAAAGATTTTAAATAAATATTCACACTTTTTATTCTACCCCACCAAAAATTTTGTTGTTTAAAAACTCTTAAATCACTTCAGACAACCATGGAGTAGCATGAGCTTCATAGTCATGAAAAGGGTCAGACTACACATATATGGTACTTTACAAGAGAGTCCAATAAAAAATTATGTTCATAAATAATGCAAAACCAAACCAATAGGGAAAATGTAAAATGGATCATCCGAACAAGAATATTCAAGGATAATTCTCGATGATATCATCTTAATAATAGCTCACACACATTATCAGAGGAAAAATGTGGTACCCAAAATCTAAAACAACCATCTCATAAAAACACTACCAAGGGAGATACCACATAAATGAGAGTAAAGACACAATATGAAATAGGGAAAACATATCATAATATTGAATGAAGAACATATACCAGTGAACATTGAAATAAAAGAAGAGTTAAATATAAAATAGAATTGGGTTTGGAGTGTGCATCTCAGACACATATTTTCATATATTCTCATCCACACCACCACGCTTCCACACAGCCTAAAAAATTAAATAAAATTCTATCACAACCCCATATTATGGTGTTCAGGATTATAAATATAACACTCCTCCATGATGGCGTCATCATCAACACAGTTCTCCCCCAAATTAATGACATGAGAGTCATCATGAAGATAACAACAGATCCATATAACATGGAAACCATCATGTATCTAACTCATCTATAAGGTATATTATATCTAAAACTCCATGAATCTAAAAAGTTACAAAACCTAAAATTACCCAATATACCTGCAGAAGGATTATTAATACCAGCAAATATCTATTTCGCATGATGAGGTGTTGACTACAAACACATGTGATATCTAATTTCAAACTAAAGATGTATCAACTTGTGATTGGAAAATGATTTATGTTGATCTCGTACTACCGTAATCCTATCATGAATTATATGTACTGTCAATATTTTATTTTCAACATATTATGACCTGTGAGTTGTTGTCTCTCCAACCCCATTCCAATCCAATGAAAAATGAATTTTTCATCAATAAAATTATTCAAATTTCTCTATAACAATGGATGATAGGAAGATATTACATAATGAAATTTTGATCAAGTGTAGGTGCATCATCAACGAACATCCAAAATCGTATAAAAATGATCACAACACATATTTAAGAGTCTAGATGCTCTACCCTATATAACTTACTATATACATATGAATACCATTTTGATGACATAAATGAGACAAAAATATTTATGGAGACCTCTCCACATAATGGCGGTAAAATGAGTACCCTGATATAATATGATCTTCTTTGAAACTCCAAGGAGTCACACCAACACCTCTAGATATTTCCTCATAAATTCCATCACTGAGCCGAACTCCATGATCTCTATAATTTGGGATGATTACTCCAAATGATACACTAATAACCATATAGAATCATATCCTCTACAAGATAGAGGTAAAAAGGTAACAAATTACATTGATATGTCCTCCCACATCCATTGGAAAAAATATAATGATATGAGAAACCCAATGGGGACCCAGTACTCAGACTTCTCCTTCTTGTTGGCCAATCATCTTGAAATATACTCATAAACCTCAGTCATCAAACATGGAAACCAAAACAAGCATCTCATAGATTCGAACATCTTTTTCATGCAGGTTGTATAGCCAATGGTGAGTTATAAAGGTCATGTAGAACCATATAATGCATCACTGAAATATAGAAGTTCATTCCATAAAAAACATCATGTTCTATACATCAATAGACCAACCATAAGAAAAATCACCAAAAAAACCCATCCCCTCCAGGCGTCCACCTCATAATCCCTTAATAGTGACTTTTAAACATGATCTACTAAATATGACTATACTATCATTTAGAAAAGGAAATCACTATCTCAAACCACTCTCATAAATATAGGAATCGTTGATATTTATTCAATCACACTCTAAGAATATCCAAATTCATGTATGGAATCACTAAATATATTCACGATCAGTATATCATCTAATGTTTTCTTTTATATTAATATAATAAATATCAAAATCCTAATATAGAAAAAATTCTTTCCAACAACACCAATACATGTTCTAGTCATGATGGGAGATAACATACATCAGTATTTTATGATCAGTACAAACCACAAAAAATTCTTAAATTAGGTAATATCACAAAAAATAATGGAAAATCCAAATCCATAAACAGAAGATCATTGGATTAAATGTTATTCTCATGGTGATATAATTACTGAGACTATGAAGAAAATCCCCATCTATATAGCATCAGAACAGAACAAAAACAACAACACGAATGATCACAATAATTTTCATACAGAACTCGTTATTTTGGAAAATAATTGAATGGAGTGTTCGACAACATCTCCATTCAATACCCAAATGTTTATGGACACTAATATGTCTATATGAATGCCTAATACTCATGGGGAAATGAAAATATTTGAGTTTTGAATCAAGAGTAATGAACTATGAACATCATTTAATGTCATTCTACAACTAGGAAAATGAACACCTCATCCTATATCTTTTGTTCTTCCCAAGAAAAATCTATCTATATATTGAAAGGGTCTACAGAAAATCCTTGTCAGGACATAACATTCCCTGAGAAATAGACTTCACGATATCAAAACTCACACATGGAAAAAATTTCCAAATAGATTATCATAATAATGAAAACCCAAAATGATAGAAAAATTCTCTATATTTTCATTATAATATTCATATCACACATTGATGTCAGTGAAAAAATAATACACCAATTCTTCAGGAGCTCTCTGAATACTGTGTTCAACAACACCATGTACATAGATGGAGAATTTTTTACACTGAATGGAATCAAAAGAAACAAGTAATTACCATGACAAAGATATAGAGGGGACATCTAAATATATTCATCATTAACCTAAATACAATGATTATCAAATTGGAAATAATTTTTTGATAAAAAGAATTCTATTTTCAACTAATTTAATAGATCATAACTGTGTGGAATAAGAAAATAGTTCTTCAATGTCACATGATTCAAGAGATTATAAATGATATAAAGATAAAAACGTCTAGCAGCCTCCCTTGTAAAAAAACTAGTGTACACCACAGTGACAGACTAAGCCAAAAAACTACAATATATCATAGAGTTGTACACAATGATCTCACAAATTAGAATGAATCATCCAATATAGAATCATAGAGATAAGAGACCCGCCTGGATGAAGCACAATATTAGACCTGATTTACCATTGGTGGGGTAAAACTATAACCTCCCCTGGAAAGACATTTCTGTTATCATTTAAACTACTAACACATATCAATTTATACTACAATAACAAGTTAAACATCATCTTTTCCATCATAGAATACAAGGAAAAAACATTCCTTTGACCCATCTGAGGGTCTTCATATAAAATAACATGGGATCCCCATCATCGACATAAAAAACATTCGTAAACATAAATATATCCATGATATCCTACATAAAATATATCAAATACCTTACATGGATCAAATAATATGGTTTTACACATTAATATAGGAAATATTAGAAATAATTTTACTTCCCCAACACTATATTATAGTCTGTTAATACTTCATCATGTTAGCATAACCAAAAATTTAGATAGTCAACACCAAAGGCACTAGATGTCTCAATTACTCAATTAAATAATAATGGAAATTTTTTGGTTATATAATGGATTTCGTATCTCATAAATCAAAAAATAATTCCAAATATAGTGAATATGAAATAGGTACCCTGAATGACATCTCACTCAACTGGTGTTGGAAAAGATAAATAATGTAGCTTAACATGATAGGCTCCAGGACCATGCTAACCAAATTGATCCCCACCTACAAGGACATGCTATACTCTTTTATGATTATTAGTATCTCTATGGGTACCTGCACATAACATAAAAATGATATTACATCATTTTAGATGAATATTCAGTACATTACAATAATACATTCCAAAGGACCATAATAGTTTTGTGTCTTCAAAGCATGGTAAAAAAATCATCAATCCTGGTGAAAGATCTTCAACATATCCCATAAATACATCCGTCTTTATTACATCTACATACAACATTTATTCACAACCTCTAGAATGGAAACACATGAATGGGTCGAAGTCAAATTATCGGTAAGTGTAAAAAATTGGAGATAAGTAAGTGTAATCATGAGAATAAGGATATGATAACATGATGGTGAAAATAAAAGACCATACCCTATATATCAGTGATTATATACATGAATCTTGGAATAAATATTTGTAGTTCATAGAGAATGAATCATTATGAAATAAAGAACATAATCCAGAAAATCATAACGAAGGAATGAAACATGGAATTTTTAAGACACACACACACACACACACATATATATATATATATAAAGATTTACATAGTAGTTTGTTCACTATTTCTAAGAAAATATTAGTAGAAAATTTCCTTTAAAAAACTTGGTTCACATCCCATTTCCTCCTTGTATTACTAAATCGAGATCACTCCTCATTCCAACCTTGTATTAATGAACTCGGTTCATTTATTGTTCTAGCCCTATATTAATCATCCATGTTCTATCATCATTGCAGCCCTCTATTGTTTAACTAAGATCATTTGTCATTCCAGCCTAGTAATACTAAACTGATTTTTTTTCTCATTCCAACCATGTCTATCTCATGAGATATAAATCAACACCCAATGCACTGGAGGTAGATATTGGTCTACCCATCCAAAAGTGAAATGATACATACATGTTCCATAATATGATAACTGATTATATCATAACACATGAAATAAAATGGATATAATAAACAAGTAAACATGTCATAAACTGGGTAAAAGGATACAAGTTTTATAATCACTTAGTCAAAATCATAACCCATGAAATATTAATGGATTTAAAAATCATATCACACATGAAGGACAAATGGATTTCATAAACATATAAACTATAAAGGATAAATGTATTTTATAAAAATATAACCAATGAAAATGAAATTTATTTCATTAACATATAACCCATGAAAGAGAAACATTTTTCACTATGATGATGACATTAAGGATAATCCATTCATAGTTAGGATATGAATGCAACACTTAGATCATTTACTATAAGGTCATGAGTAACATCAATGGATGTCATAGTTGAATGAAAATAATTTTGGAATATATTACAAAAATATTTATTGAGTAAAATATCATTTCTTCAATTAAAATGACTTTTTGAAACATAAATCCATTTAAAAATAATTTTTCTTATAATGAAATATGAAAAATTTTAAAGAAGAATTGAAATAATTTTGAAAACGTTCTTCATTGAAAACATATAAAATATGAAAAAAATATTTTAAAAGCATTAATCATTTAAAACACTTATAAAACTCATAATTAAAGCATTAAAATGTATTAAAAATCATTAATTTGAATATACATTGAAAACCATGAAAGGGAGCATGAAAACAATTTGGAAACAATTTTCTGTGAAATATTATACAAGAAGATTAAAAAAAATTAAAACAATTTCCCATGAAAATTACTTTTAGAAAACCTTTTACTAAATATTATACATTTAAAAATTCAATGTATGCTTCAAATAAATGATAGTGGGTAAATCGGTAAATGTCGTAAAAGTTGGATTGAATGTTCCTTTTTCCTTATAACATGTTTAGAAAAATACCTCTCCAGAAAGGAGACTAGTATATTCCTTTAGAAACACTATAAAATGAAAAAATATTAGAAATATTATTTAATTATCATATAAAATTAGTAGAAATATCCTAGAAACCATTTTTTAGAAAACTTGAATTTAGTGGAACATAAATTTCCAACCGAAGAGAGTATAATGTCGAGATCTCTTAAAAACACTTTATCAACTATATTATGTTCCATTGAGTTGAAAAAATATACCAGTATGTGAATATATCTTGAATAAAGTGGGGAAAAGGAAAATTATGGGTGTTATTTAAATATGGATCAAAATATTCTATAATGGAATCATAAACATAAACAATCTCGAATAGTGAGGAGATTGATTAAATAAACACTTATAACTTGATAATTTGGAATAATTTTACCCGTGTAAGAAATTTAAATTAAATGATTCTTAAAATACCATGAAAATAATGACACTCATTACACAACATGTATAATGGATGTTTATACACCATGAAAAATAAGTCAGATCATAAAAAACATGATTCTCAAAGAAGGAAAATTGTGAAAAAAACTATTTTCCAAATTAATATCTTTTGAAATTCAAACCCCTAGAAATAAATATTGTGGAAGGGTTATGTTAATACACATAAATATTAGTATAAGAATCATTTAATACATCCATGATATTTATAAACACCACAAAAAGGAATTTTTGGTTAAGAAATCATTTCTCTCATTTAAATAAAAAGAGAGATGAAATCTGCTTACCATATGTCATGACTCTCATCGTACTAATTCAAACCACCTATTACTCATGTAACTCTTTTTAGTTTGTTCCAAAACTATTTATTTTATTTCCTCATACCCATGGAATGTATTTTAGGAGGAATAGAGTTTTTCTAGTAATTGTATTGGTCAAGTATTTTCTGAAGCTACGAGGAATGAGAGGTGAGTGGATGTGAGAGAGGTTGTGTCCTTTTATAGGGAAGGAAAAAGACTCACTTGGAATCATTGAAAACAACTTATATGTAAACATGTTATTAAAAAAAAGTTATAAAAGGAAACCTAAATAAATAATGGAAGGCTTATGACTGAAATAATTATCCAATGGGTTTGGGAAAAGAATATGGGTCATTTGGGAACCAATGATTAAGATTTAGAGCATAATTAAGCTTATTTTGACCTTAAGCACTGTAATTAATTTGAGTCACTTTATCTAATAATTTTGGTTAAAATTCAACACTATCAAATTAGAATATATGTTTTATCCTAATAATAATGTTGATTTTCATATTTTATAAATTCAACTGACATCATCAGAAAAAATAATATCAATTCTATTCCTGCAGTTGGGGTGAAATTATGTGTTTTTAAAGTATAAATAAGATGCAAAGTTTAATAAGTTTTTATATTAAATTCCCATGTGAAATTGAATATAATTTCCTAAATTTTGTTAACATATTTATTATTGATATAATGCTTCATTATAGAAATTTATAATCTAATTTATTGTTAATAATTATTCAAATGAAAAGGATGTTTTGAATAAAAAGGTGTATTTTTCAATATTTATCAAAAACTGAAATTTCATAGAGAAAAACCAAAACATCACTGTAAGATAATATCAACATTCTAAATTCAAAAATTAAGTTAATTTTATAAAAAAAAATTCTAAATGTGTCAAAAATAATTTTTTTTAAAGTGGTTAATTAAAAAAAATTAAACCTAAAAAGGAAATTAACACAAGTTATATATTTAGTTATCAATATGTTTTATTTATATAAACCCATTATAGAATATACATATAAATCCATTATTAATATTTATATCACCATGTTTAATGGATTGGTTATTCTTATATCTTTATAAATTATGATAAAATGATGCTTTGTAGAAACTTAGAGTTGCATGTAACAAACGCTATGTCGGTGTTGTGTGTAGTACAAAAGAAGTCAGTATTGCATGTGAAAGGATTTTTCTTCATAGTGCTTTAATATATATATATATATATATATAAATATTAAAATTTCAAATTTCATTTGAAAAAGAAAATATTAAGAATAAAAATTAATTCAAAAAATTAATTCACAAAATCATGGGGTGTTACATTCTATCCCCATTAAAACGAATTTATCCATAAAAATTTATTTCGGTTATCAAATTTTTTTAACATAAATTATTCATTAAATAGAAATCCAATAGCATTAAAATGGATTGTAAAAATTCCCTTAAATGGTAATTATGGGACCATAAGGGTTACATAATGTAATATATAAATGTTATTCCGCATAGGTGAACCTAGTTTGGGAGTGATGATTAGGAATGGAGGAAATGTGTAAATAATTATATAGAGTGATTGAGGTCATAAAAAAAGATGATTATTAGAAAAAATTTGACAGCATCAAATTCATTACTATGTGATGATTTAAAAGGCCATCAGTTCAATAAAATTAATGTTTTAAGAAAACACATTTTATTTTGAATATTTTTTGTAACATTGATTAATTATTTTATGGAAGAAGAATATAATGGAATATAATTACATGACATAAAAAATTCATTCATTAGTTATTATTTTATCAATTTCCAATTCATCCAATACATTGTGTAATGTATTTCCAGAAATAAACATTTATTCTTGAAGTTCATAAATATTATTTTAGAAAATCTCAAGGCCAATAAAATAATGAAAAACAAAAAAAAATTATCTCTAGCTATTATTTAAAAATACATGTTTAATAAATTAATATATAAACATAATAAAGAATAATAATTTTTCATCATAAATTATTATTTAAAAAAATAATTACACATTAAACATGACATCGTATAGGCCAGGGTAATGTGTAAAACTGTTATCATCCTTCAAGAATGTTATCAAGACCCATGTCCTTTCTAGACATGACTGGTTGTAACCAAACATATATGATGTGAATTTATAAAACAACACTAATATAATATCCAAAATATGATGTCAATCCTACCAATAAGGTTAACCACTTAATACCCTTTTAACCACGCATTTGAATACAATAATAGTTCATAAATTCTTGCTCTAATGTTTAACATGAACATCCCATGAATCCCTAACATTATAACCCTTCTGAAAGAATAAAATCCAATACCATAGAAAGAAATTCCTGAAATCGTCTTAAAATTTATCCCCAATATATCAAAATGTATTTCATGGTCTTCACATTCCAATAATGTTAATAACTTATTGGTAAATTCCCTTAGAATATGGTAAATAACTGAATTACTATAATTAATTTTGAAAAAAATGCATTCTTCCTTATTCCATTGATTACTGGATACATCCCGTTAATCCGTTAATTTTTCAACAGCATTCATAATATAATGAACTAATTTTCCAAAAGTCCATAATTATTTATAATGTAATATGTACTATTAAATTTACTTTTTCATTACATAATTAGCTTAACATGGTGAATATATTAAGGGTTGCCCTGTTTTAGGGAAAATATCAACTTTTTATTAAATCACTACACTAATACATCAGAAAAATTAATCCTAAATGTGTAAATACTAACGGAAAAACATAACTAGAACAATATTGGTATATTTTATCATTCATATTACTAATATTTTGTGTCATTACCCGAACCATATAGGGCCCCGAGCTGCAACTACCCCAAGTCTACCTCTACAGGCTAGGGGCTGGCGACAAAAGTTGTAGGGATAATAATTCAGGGAGTCTTTTCCTAAGTATATCTACTAACGCAAACAAGAAACTCAATGAAAAAGTAAATAGTAAATGGGAAGAAAATTAAAACTCTATTATAAACAACCACAAGTATGTATTAACCTCTAAATAGTACAAGTATAGTTGATGAAAATTAAACTGAAAGGTAAAGGGAAAAAATAAATTCCCAACAAAAAAAAGTGCAACAACCTGGCTATATATGAAAAGGTAAAAACAACTAAGAGAGTTCTACTCTAGGAGCCCAAGGAATAACCATTACGCGTGGTCAAAGCACCCAGTATCCCCGAGCTACTTTGATGCCACGATCAACATGTCCATCGTCTACAAGGGAACCCCGTGTGCGGGCCATGCTTAAGCAGGGGGGGGGATTATAAAAATACATAATAAGATTCCCTAAAGGCTTATGGGAGAAGAAAAAGATGTACATAAGAGGGGATAATTAGATAGAACAATGTATAATAAAAGTGTACTACTCCAACCAACATGAGAGTAAAGTGAACTCATCCAAAAAATATGGAGCTATAAAAGGAGAGAATATTTACATCTCTTTGAGTCTTGTATAACAATAGTGGGAGAGTAGAATCATCCAACCACTATAAGCTAAACACAAAAATCACATTTCATACCCCACATGCCTTTTCCTCCCCTAGAGAAAGAGTGACCAAAACCCAAGGAATGGGTACTGAAAAAATAGAATATCTATATGATTATTCATGAAACCTAAATGATAGTGTAAGGGTATTACCATTTCATAGCTCAGCCTATGATGGAGAGTCTTTATCATTTCTGTAAGTAACCACCAATGATTCCTAGCATCCCTCATGTATGTGCTGAACTACAAGTAAAAGGGACTCAATAACCGCACCTTGATACTATCTGCATTGGGTGGTTATGTCTCTCCCGAATGGTTTTATTTCATATCATAAGGACACATCTCAGTGCGTAAAAGTCCCTCTTACTCATGAGTCCAAATGTATGTAAAGCATGTACCATAATTGACCCAACATTGGAGAATGAGTAAACACAATTTAGAGGACAGACACCCTAGTGTGTGAGGGGTATTCCAATGTAATAGTCACTATAGAGGACCCCACACTGATCTGATTAGGGGATTCAACTCTTTTTCAATGGCGACCCTTACCCTAATGTGTTAGGGGTATTTCACACATTTTGATCAAGGACCCTCACCCTATTTCATCAGGGGGATTCCATTTGGATGTAGATGACAGAGGTCCCACAACCATGTCTGTGGGGGATTCAATGCTTTGTGTTGTAGGGGACCCCAATCCTAGAGTGTCAAGGAGATTCCACACTCATAATAGTCATATTGGACCCACACCCATGCTGATTTGGGATTCCAATCTAGGTCATTGAGGAACTAAACTGGACATCCCTGCGGGATGGTCCCTTCCAGAATATATTTATATGTCAATTCCCGATCACTTCTATCATTGGACATCACCGTAATTGGCGTCACATTCAGATAATCTCTTATCATATCATGAAAACCACTATGAGAGGCACCATAACATTCCACATGAAAAAAACTTAGTATAGGTTACTTTATTGGAAAAATATGAGTCAAAATAAGTATATACAAATGGTAGATGATTCATTGTGTGGTACATGGACCGAATGGGGCCCACATGATGTGTTTCCAAGTATCATCTCCTGCAGTGTACCAATCCATTCTCAGGTATAAATATTTGAACATGTACCCCTTAGGTGTGCCAATTTACTCCCAAAGTATATGGAACCTCTAGACAAAAGGCCAATGGTCATACGATGCTTGTTCTTTGATCTGAAAGGAGAAAATTTAATCCTACTGACATGTGTCTTGAAATGGAGATGGATAATTAATGGCATCAAACAATCATGATCCTTGGAAAAAATGCACAGGATTCACTATTTATTTTCCCAAATCAGACACTTGTGAAGAAACTTTTTTTAGATAAATGCGCATGAAAAATCCTTCATGGGACCCATTCCCTTATCTAAAAACACATCATATAGATTACAACTTTTTGATCATATCGGAATGGAACATGGGATTGGATATTCATTCACCCCAACTGGACACCATATGAAAATACTACATTTCACCATTAATTCCCAAATAAGATCTCATAGGGCCTACACCTCCATTTTTGTTTATGTTTTTGAAATATGTCTTAAAAATACCACCACAACTCTAAGGTCACAACACATCTCATGACACATCAATCAGACATTATAGCCATACATACTATCCGGTATAATTTTCCAATATATTAATAATTTTATTATTATTATTTCAATCAGACATCTCATGCCAATAATACTTAAGCATTAATTATACAAAAAATCCCTAAACAACCTCCAAATTTACTCCTCAAAGAAAGGGTTGTGTTACTGTAGATGGAACACAAATTGGACATCCCAAGTTGAAGTTACTCTTGAATCAGCATCTGAAAAATAATTATAATAATATTATTATTTGAATGTTTTATTGAAATTCTCATTGGGTCATTGAAAAATACCCAAAATTTGTTCTATATATACACATCTATGGTATGGTCACATTTACACTAATGGCGCATGAATCGGAAGCCACACGGTGAAGTTACGACTATTTAATGTTTCAATAAAATAATAATAATAATAATAATATTATTATTATTATTATTATTATTATTATTAAAGGTTTTTTGAAAAACCATTTGGGGGTTCCCATGGCTGACTTCCTCCCACTGTTGTCCCACTCTACGCTACCATCCTGGCTCTACACCACCCAACAACATCCACTGTCGCACCCGACCACATAACCAAACCCAGCCATCACACCTCCTACTGAGCCCGCTATACCACCACCATACAAGAGCCACACCTTTCAGAAACTACACCGCCACCACCTTCATGGACCACTGTAACCACTACATTGGTTGATTAATTATATTAAGACCTAATATGGGATCCTTGGATCCTGATCTACACAATAGTTTTCCCCACTCGATGAATCAACAACATTTCTATTGATGAAAAGTTGTTCGATCTTACTCTTTCCACTAAGCCTCATCTAGTTCCCAAAACTCAAATATGAGCATAGAACGAGACTCCTCGATTTTATATCTTCACATAAATATTTCCCTCTCCATGTTTCGTCTAAGATATGATTGATCCAAATTTTGGAGGATGAAGAACCAAAGGAACGAGAAATCGAAAATTCAATCGGACAATAGTCATTTTATTTTGGTAATCAAAAAATGGTTTCAATGAAGTGAATTTGAAAAGAATATGAAATAACAATAGAATCATCAATTGGGAGATGGAAAATCTAAAATAGAAACCTCACCTCGATATTTGGTTCAATTATTGTGTTCATTATACTCTGATCTACCAGTTCCTGAAGCTTTGTCACTATCTGACAAAGAATGGACATCGAATTTTCATCGGAAGGGAGAGGGGAAAATCACCCATTTTTTAGAGGAAATGAGACAATCCCCTACTAATTTCCTTATTCTTAAATTTATAGGAAACTATTAGCCTTCATAGGAACTGATCCGTCTGCACCCTCTCACATGAGGTCTCCCCTTGGGAAAACACTATACTGCAAACTCAATGGTGATCTCTAATTTCCATTCCAAATCTCCATTCAGAAGTTATTCGATCTGACATACAGAATAAATTAATAATTTTAATTAATATATTTTTAAAACATCCCTTGAGGGAATTTTCCATTAGAAGAATTCTCCCACAAATATTGTACCCCAACTAGGGTAAACAACATGCTCTCAAATCAACTATTGCCTCATATTTTTTATTTAAGCTACTATTTGTTAGATATAACATTTCTTGTATGTGCATAGTTTGAAAAAAAAATATTATTTCAAGAAAAGTTATTTTGGAAACATCAATCCTCTGAAATCAATGTTGTCATTAACCATATCTCTTTAAATATATGTATAAACATTCCAATGTTTTAGGAGTTGAATACCAAGTCTCTACACCATTCATTTCATGAATATTTTCAAACACTCAAGGAAAAAATTGGTAAAAAAACTTAGGCTACCGAGACTTCTCTTCCATCTCCGACAACTAGAAACTCTCCGGGAAATTTTCGTGCTGCCCTAACATGAAGACCAAGGGGATGGTCTATCCTATTAAGTTTTTATCTTATCGATGATGTGTGTAGGGAAACATTCACAAACCTTCTTAGCTATGTCACATGGAAAATGTCATGTACTTGTTCCAACTCTAAGGGTATGTCATGGTGGTAAATGACCATTCCAACACTCATCATGATCTCAAACTACCTGAAGGACCCCTTGGGTATCATGCTTCCTTGGAAGAAAACCAACAAGCAAGCCCATATAATATCCTCTTACACATGGATAGTGAAATCAGTCTATCCAACAGTATAGTGTAAACAGTTTTTCTCATCTACATCAGGGTGTTTAATGACTCCTCCAAGCCTCTCTATAGTCTTAACATAAATGGGTTGTCATGATTGGAGGCTAACGTCATGGTTATCCCAGGAAGGCGGACGATATCATGCATAAAAAAATATCTGAGACCCTCTACCATGCTCTGCTCCTTGAGCCAAGGAGTACACTTTCTCTGTGATTCATTCTACTATCACCTAGATGACATCATGGCACTTAATTTTGTGAGTAATCACTTTTATGATGTCCATGGATATTCCAACCCATTTTCACTATGGGATTTTAATAGGATGCCACAACCCACCAGAACTCGATGGTCATCCTTCAATTGATGACAGGTGAGGCATCGTGAGATGAACTCAACTACGCTTCATCTCAAACTGGTCCACCAGAACTTCCAATGAAGATTTCTATAAATTTTCCCCACACTTGGATGAACAGCTAGGAGTGTGGTGGAGCTCTCATGTCACATCATCCCATACCACAACTTGTACCACCTGTTTCCCATGAAACATGATCTTTGGATTCCCTTCTATAGAATATGCATGGGGTGGGTCGACTATAGATATGTGATTAATTCAAGATCTCTCCATTGGTGTTTCACATTTTGGAATCTCTCTCAAGTTCAATAAGTGATGGAGTCAACACTGTTGTATAGGGAAATTATATAACCTCCTACTCCACTAGGGTCAACTATAGGGAAGCTACATACTCAGAAAAATCCTGCACTAGGTGATCCAGAGAATTCCTTCTATGGTAATTTCTTAAAACCATTCCTTTTATTAGAGTATAGGCTTTCTCAAATTCATAGTTTTATAATAATTTCAACCAACATCGTCACCTTATGTTATTTTATATCTTGGGGAAGGCACACCTAAGTCTATGTTGGTCCGAATAAACAACAAATAACTATCCTAAAAGTTATCTTCTCCACATTCTATGGGAAAATACTACCAATATATGCACAAAATAGTGAGTCTCTATGTTTTATTCATGGGGTCTCCATCACCTCAACATGTATATACTAACTATTTTATCAATACATGACTATGAGCATAAAAGGTACTAAAAAACAGTGAAGGTGAGTAATATCATCCAACTACAAGAGGATAGACATGGAAAGAATGTGGACGACCCCACATGTCTTAACCTCCCTTGGAAGGAGAATGTCTCCTGCCCAGACACTCTACCACACACACTAGTGGTATTCCCTGGAATAGGGGGTAATACTGAAATCACCACTTTCAAAGCCATGACCTGCTCCAAAATTTAACTACACAACTCCTCCATGAATAGACAAGTCATAGGGATTCATCCACCACTCCTAAATACTATCCATTATGGGAGGAACTGACTCTCCATCACAATTTTGGAGGTTTCCCAAAGACATATCTCAGTGTTGGACGGTTCCCTCACCCTTCTACTTTAAAATCTATGTGTGAAAACACTGATAAAGGGTTACAACAATGTCCAAAAACACCCTGGTAAAACCTCTAGCTTGAAATAGGTAGAAAAGATTACCTCACGCAGTTTCTATCAATTTATACTGACAAATGTTTTAAAAGAAATATAGTGTACCTCAAATCATCTAATGCGTTGTAGGATCACAGAAATCTAGAGCATGCATCTAGTTATAGCCCATGTCACTAGCTCCCCGCGCTAGACATAGGCCACTCCGTGGTGGTGGAAGGACCTCATATATAACAACCCATACTTTACATACATTGGTAATAATTAAAAATTGATGCACACTTATTACAACATATAACAAAACCATGAAAGGACCGTATAGGTATAGAGTCTTTAGAAACTGGGAAACATAAACAACTGGTTCATAAAGCATCAACACTGTCTCCCATTTATTTCATCATATCTATAGTCCCTTTTGGCTTATATTACTTAATAACCTTCTTCCTGACCTGGGGAAAGAAAACATACAAATGGGTGAGATCAAATGCTCAGTAAGTGTAAACGAAAGAAATATCAATCACATCATATTCATAAGAACATAACATTTTGGAAATCTTAACCTGCAAAAGAGAGCATAATTTCTTATCAGGGGATAAATCATAGTAGTGAAATGAAATTCCAATAATCATAACTTAAAACATGAAACATTGTGGAATACAAACATAATCATAGAGAATCATTTATTATTAGTCAAGACTCATTTCCAAGACTATTTTAGTGGACAAAGTCCATTTCTGAACCGAGTCACCCTCGTTTCAGTCCTGTTTCACTGAACCGGTTTAACCTACCGTTCTAGCCATGTCTATCTCATGAGATATAAAATCTGTACCCAATGCATTGGTGGGAGATATAGGTCCCACCCATCTCATAATGATACCATTCTTATGTGTGCCACAAAATCATAAATCATACATCATTGCATAACCCATGTAGTAAAAATGGGATTCTTAAACACATGACCTCATAAAACAATTCATATAAGATAAAGGAATTAATAATAATAATTCCATCACAATATAATCAAATCAATGCAATAATAGGGATATAAACAGACCCCTATATTAACTTAGATGGAAAATAATTTTGATAAAGCACTTGAACTCCTTTCTTGAGGAAAATATCCTTTCAACTTCAAAACACTTTTCCTTTCTTAACATATCATAAAATTATAACTAAAAGAAGTTGATTAAAAATAAACTTGAAAACTTGTAAGGGAATTTTCTTGGAAATAATGTTTTAAAAATCCATTCATGTCGTATAAGTTAAAAGAAAACATTCTTCTTGTACTTTTGTCGGAAAAGTCAAAAAGTACCTCGTACGAAAAACGACCGAAGATTCCTTTCATATATTTTACTAAAAACTCACCGAAGGGTAATATTGGATATAAACTATTTTATAAGGATATAGATATTACATATTGAGGAAACATGGATGTGGATGATAAAATACACCCCAGTAAATTCCAAAGTATGAACAATCTCGGATAAAAATGAGATTGTGATATTTCCCTTACCTTAGGTCCAATTTGCATCGTAAGAGTCCGAACCTCCTGTATAATGGTTTAAATAATGTCATTGACTTTTTACAGAATCATATTCACTGTTATAATATCATATATGGTTCACTTATGACTTTATATTACCCATTCTTATGTAAATTAATGTTAAAGTATGTTTTGGGTAAAATCATCTTATTTATCGTACATGTTTGGACTTGTTGTTCTTAATGTTATTATTACTTATATCATGATTTAATTACCTACAAAATGTAAATAATGATTTATATATCATATAAATTCATTATATAACCAGCATATACAATCATTTATAATAGTACATAACATATGTAGGTAAGAAATGAAACGCACCGTTCATGGAGACGGTAAGTCGTACATACGCATTTACGCTACTTTCATTTCTATTTATTATTTTAATGGAATTAAAACATAATGATACATAGGTATATTATAATTAGAGTATAATATCATATATTATATCATTAACCACATCCTTTATACATCCCACATAAGGTATTAACGAATCACATCACTTTGAGGGGGTGGTAGTCCGCACTTCCTCAAATGAGATTATCGTATTTACCGAATTTGGAAACCGTAAAGGATTGATATAATTGGGAAGTAAAGATGTATAAAGAAATAATAAACATAATATATATTATATATAAATAAATTTCCATCATAATGGCCACAATGAGAGGCGGTAGGGGAAAATCGAACAATCATCGTTTCGTGAGGCGTTAGTTTTCCATCAGAGAAACATTATGTTCTTCATCCATTAGATGAAAGTGTGTGTAAGTGTAGTTATAATACTTCTAATAAAAACATCCTAGTATTTTTAGGTTACTGTTGTTGTCACAAAATAAAGGATTAAAAAGATTTTAGGGGTTAGAGAAGTAGAATAAAAGAAAACAACTTAAGAGAAACTGCTACCTTTAATTTTGGTAACTTTCTATGGTTTGAACCAAAAGGACTTCTTGGAATGTATTCTACATAATGTAAGGCTTAAAGGGGAAGGAGAGGGATGTAGGGAACTTAGTTGGGCAGAGTTTGGACGAGCCAAAAGGCTTGGGAGGTGTGATGAATTGTATAGAATTGGTCTCCTTTTGTAAGGGAGTGGAGGGGCTCTTTAGGAAAGTGTGAAAACATTATTTTATTATAAACTTATCTTCGGTTTCAAGAGGTAGAAAACACATTAATGTATAAGATAAGATGACTCATATTCTAAATAAAATCATCCAATACGAATTGGACAGGTTTTGTATGATATTTTAATCATCTTAATCTTATTTATTTAAATCATTTATTAATGGGGTAAATACTGCATCATTATTGTGTCACAAATAATTTAATTTATATGATGTATAAAAATTATAAAAAAATACCAACATGTAGGAAATATTTTTAGATTTCCAATTAATATTTATATTACAAAATATAATTTATATAGCCCCTTATAAAAATTAATTACTAAATGATATTTGTTAATTCCAATTTTGTCTTTACATTAAATTAATTAATCTAATGTGTCATTGTCTTTTATAAGTAGCTCCATGGGGTCCCAAAATCGACCCAAAGATGACCATGGTCGGCGAATACTCATCCAATAAGGTTAATACAAGTTACAAGGTAATTTTGAATTATTATAATATTCTTTTAACCTTGAATTACCCTATTTACCTTTAACCGTAGTGAATAAAAAATTAGCGTAGTTACTATTCATAATATCAAAAAAATAAAAGTAACCTATTAATATAATTTGGACCCACTGATTCAAAATATGGAATCCAATTTTCAAAATTCAAAACAGAGAAGATGTAGTAATTAAATTAAAATTAATCCCGTTGTTAAGCAAACAGGTTTTAAAAGTTAAAACAGTGCCAAAGATTGAATTTATTTAACCTACGAATTCAATGTAAAATCAAGGCTAATGACATAAATTATATTAAATGGTAAAAATATATTCTATTTATACATTGAAACCATTAAATATTATTATTTAACCACATAATTTATTACGATGAAATAAGTGGTTTTTAATTAAAATATACTGTGTTTTTACTATTCATTAAAATATGAAAGTTATCCGAATAATATGAAAAATCTATCGAAAGAAAATTTTTATATCATGATTCTAAAGATGAATTTTATTTTGTCAAATTGAACTTATAAACTTTTTAAAAACTATATTTAATGTGGGTGCGCCATCAAAAGGTGGTAAAACTGCATTTTTTGAAAAATACTTATTTTACCCGAAAAATTTATTTTGTTTAACATGTTCTAGAAAATTTATAAGACGAATAATAATGTTATAAAATTAATAATTTAGTTAATAATATTCATAACGGCTAGTTTTAAAAATATTTTAATAGCATATCGTTGCTTAGTGAAACTCGGTATTGCGTATGACGCAAGCTATCAAGGAAGGCCGCAGTTGCATGTAAAGAAAGCCAAGCTAGTGTTGTGTGTAGTGAAAGATTCCTTTGATGATTTATAAAAACATAATATTTCTCATAAAAGTTTCGGTTGTTACATTCTACCCCCTTAAAATGAATTTCTCCCTCGAAATTCGTCACTTTGTAACAAACAGATGAGGATACCACTCCCTCATCATATCCTCAAGCTCCCATGTAGCTTTTTCTAATTGGTGGTTCCCCCATAAAACTTTCACCAAGTGAGTGGTCTTGTTTCATAGGACTTTTTCGCTACGATCCAGAATCTCTATCGGCTGTTCTTCATAAGAAAGATCTTTCTCCAGCGGTACAACTTCTGAGCTGAGTACATGTGAAGGATCAGGTATGTACTTTCTCAGGAGAGATACATGGAACACATCGTGAACATGAGAGAGATTCGGTGGAAGCGCCAATCAGTAAGCTAACTTCCCAACATGATCCAGTATTTCAAAAGGACCGATATATCTAGGGCTCAACTTCCCCTTCTTTCCAAATCTCATGACCCTCTTCCAGGGATATATTCGTAAGAACACTTTATCACCCACTTCAAACGCTAGGTCTTTTCTTCGGTTGTCGTCATAACTCTTCTGTCGACTCTGAGCTGCTCTTATGTGTTGTTGAATAGATCGGACCTTCTCTACCATCTCATAAACAATATCAGGTCCTAATAGCTTTCTTTCCCAAACTTCATCCCAGCAAGTTGGAGTCCTGCATTTCAATCCATAGAGAGCTTCATAAGGAGCCATATGAATACTGGAGTGAAACCTATTATTATAATAAAATTCCAGCAAAGGTAGGTGTTGATCCCAACCACCTTTGAAATCCATAGAGCAAGCTCTCAACATATCTTCTAGAGTATGAATTGTTCTCTCAGACTGACCGTTTGTCTGAGGATGATAAGCATTGCTAAAACTCAACTCTGTATCCAGAGTATGCTGAAGACTTCGCCAGAACTTTGAGGTAAGCCTCAGATCCCGATCAGATATAATAGAATGTGGTACTCCATGAAATCGTACCACTTCCTTCACATAAATCCTGGAAAACTGATCTAGAGAGAAATCCTCTCTAATAGCAATGAAGTGTGCAGACTTTGTAAGACGATCAACTAGAACCCAGATAACATTATTTCCTTTGGATGTTTTAGGAAGTCCTGTGACAAAGTCCATAGTGATGCTTTCCCATTTCCATTCGGGTATGGGTAATGGTTGTAACATCCCCTTAGACTTCTGTCTCTCAGCTTTAACCTGCTAACAAACCAAGCATCGAGAGACATATTCAACAACTTCTCTTTTCATGCCATCCCACCAGAAGTAATCTTTCAGGTCCTTATACATCTTCGTGCTTCTAGTATGAATAGAGAATGAAGAACTATGAGCCTCATCCAGCAGCTCCTTCTTTAATTCGTGGATGCGAGGAACACAAACCTGATTCCTGAACTTTATTATCCCATCACAATCAAGGTTGAATTTAGGAACATTTCTCACCTTCTTTTGTAACTCTACATCTTCTTTTTGGGCCTCTTTAATCTTCACATGTATATATGGTTGAACATTCATTTGAGAAAGATACGATTTTCCCCCTTCCATTATAATTCCACGATCCATCCTTTGTAAATACGTAAATATTGGATCTTTTGTGATCCTCATCATGGATAAACTGGCATGGTCTTGTCGACTTAATGCATCTTCCACCTTGTTTGCTTTCCCAGGGTGGTAATGAATTGTGCAGTCATAATCCTTAATCATCTCCAACCATCTTCTTTGAAGAATATTCATCTCCTTTTGTGTGAAAATATACTTTAAACTTTTATGATCAGAATAAATATCACACCGTTCACCATAAAGGTAATGCCGCCAAATCTTTAATGCAAAGATTACCGCAGCTAACTCCAAATCATGAGTTGGGTAATTTTTCTCATGGATTTTCAAATGTCATGAGGCATAAGCTATCACCATATCATCTTGAATGAGAACACATCCCAGTCCCATCTTGGATGCATCACTGTAGATCAGAAACCTTTCTCCACTATAAGGAAGTGTGAGTACAGGTGCACTGGATGACCTTCTTTTCAAGTCCTTGAAATTGTCCTCACATTCGTCTGTCCACACGAACTTAACTCCTTTTCGAGTCATCCTGGTGAGTGGATTAGATAATCGTGAAAAATCATTCACAAAATGTCGATAATGTCTAACCAAACCAAGAATACTTTGGATCTCAGTTACTGTTGTTGGTCTCGACCATCATTCGATAACCTCTGTTTTTGTTGGATCCAAAGATATCCCCTCTTTTGAGATTATGTGACCCAAAAATGTAACTTTTTGAAGCCAAAATTCACACTTGGTAAATTTGGAATAAAGGTTCTCCTTTCTCAGGGTCTTCAATATAATTCTCATGTGATCTTCATGTTATTCCTTTCTCTTTGAATAGACAATAATATCATCTATAAAGACTACCACAAATTGATCAAGGTAGACTCTAAAGACTCTATTCATCAAATCCATGAAGATAGCAGGGGAATTAGTAAGACCAAATGGCATCACTATAAATTCATAGTGTCCATACCTTGTACGGAAAGCTGTCTTTGGTATATCATCCCTTTTGACCCTTAATTGTTGATACCCTGAACGAAGATCATTCTTGGAAAATTATTCAGCTCCGCGTAGTTGGTCAAATAGGTCATCAATGCGTGGGAGATGATATTTGTTCGTGATAGTGATCTTGTTAAGTTCTTGATAATCAATGTAGAGTCTGATTGATCCATCTTTCTTCTTAACAAACAGAACAGGTGCTCCCCAAGGTGACGCACTAGGGCGTATGAATCCCTTATCAAGATTCTCTTGGAGTTGCTTCTTCAATTCCTGCAACTCAATTGGGGCCATTCTATAAGGTGTCTTTGAAATAGGCAAAGCACCCAGTACGAGTTCTATTGAAAACTCAACTTCAAGATTTGGTGGAAGACACGACAATTCCTCCGGAAAGACATCATCAAACTCCCATACAATGGTCATATTCTTAATTTTGATTTTCTCACCAACCATTTGAGATAAATAACCTTCATTAAGTTGAATCAAGACCCATAATATGGAAGAAATTTCCACTGGAAGGTTATGTTCATCCTTGCATCGATAGATGATCAAAGATTGATCTGGAATAAGAAATGTGACTTCCCTTCGTTAGCAATTGATATAAGCTCCACATAAAAAAAGCCAATCCATGCCAAGAATCACATCAAATTCCACTATAGGAAGGATCACAAGATTTGTAGGAAGAACATTCCCACAAACATCAATCGGGGAAGAATTATAAAATTTTGATGCGACAGTTGTGCCATTAGGTGTTGTCACAGATAACTCAACATCTAATTTCTGAGGTAATACGGTGATACGCTTAGAAAAATCTTCAGAAATAAAATAGTGGGTGGATCCAGAATAAAATAAAACATTTTCTACTTTAGAGTGGATGATAAGTGTACCATTCACCACATCGTTATCGTACTCCACATCTCGGATAGAAATTGCATGTTACTTTCCTTTTTCATTAGCCTTATGTTTTTGTTGATGTCGATCATCATAAAAAACCCTTGGAATAGGGAATTTATTGGCATAATTCCCCATCTCCTTGCACTTGAAACATTGAAGTGTAGTAGGTTCATTCTATGTGTCCCTTCCTTTTTTTTGCATCATTAGAAATCTTCTTCTGATCATTGCGGCATTCAAATGCCCGATGACCTTCCATTCCACATTTGAAACATTTACTTGTCCTTTTAAGACAACGCCCTCCATGTTTCTTTCCACACATTGAGCATAAGGTAAAGCTCATCTTCTTTTCAGTGTGCTCCTTAGATTTTCCTTTGAATTACATTTCTCTATTCTTATCAAACCCATATGACTGATGGGTTACTCCAATCTCCATCTCGACTTTGAGAGAACATCGAACGATTTCATCATAGCTATTGAAGTCCCTTATGGCTAATGCCCTTCGAAGACTTGGTTTTAAGCCACTAAAGAATCGATCGATCTTACTCTCAGGTTGGATAATAATACCAGAAGCGTACCTTGCAAGTCTTTTACAATTTGCTTCATAGGTACCAACAGATTCGTCATCCTTTTGCTTCAGTTCAAGAAACTCTTTCTCCATCTTTGTTTGGAGAATACGAGGGAAGTATTTATTGAAAAATAAGTTTTTGAACTCGTCCCATTCGATGGACTCAATTTCATCCCTTTACCTCGTATATTTAATAAGATTCCACCATTGATCAACATCTCCTTCCAAACGATACACTTTTAGGATGACTTTATCATGTTTAGAACATTGAAGAACTGAAAATATCTTTTCAGTTGTACTAATCCATTGTTCAGCAACTAATGGATCAGTAGACCCGCTGAAAGAAGGTGGACGATGCCTCATGAAGGATTCAACAGAATGTTTCTCCTTCCTTTGCTCGTTTGGACGTCCTTCATGATTCATATCTTGAGAAAGTTGTATGAGCATGGCTACAAGATTTTTCATTCTAGCTCCCATAACGTTTGGTTTCTCAAGGGGACAATCATTGCATTGTCCGTCGCATTCCGCATTAACACAGTTCCTTCGGGTTCCAGCCATTGACTAAAACAAAGAAGAATAGTGTGAGCAACACTAATAGGAAAACCACATAATCAAGAATAAAATATCACAATTAAGGTCTTATCCAAGGTTATTCATGGTCATTTCTAAAACACAAAGATTGTGTTCTATGCTTAAACTTTTCCTTAGAGTTCTTACTAATTCACATCCTAGTTTCCAAAGGTTGACTATACCTTTCCTCTGATACCAACTATAACGACCCATACTTTACATACATTGTTAATACTTCAAAATTGAAGCACACTTATTACAACATATAACAAAACCATGAAAGGACCATATAGGTATAGAGTCTTTAGAAACTGGGAAACATAAACAACTGGTTCATAAAGCGTCTACACTGTCTCCCATTTATTTCATCATATCTATAGTCCCTTATGGCATATCTTACTTAATAACCTTATTCCTGACCTGGGGAAAGAAAACATACAAAAGTGTGAGATCAAATGCTCAGTAAGGGTAAACGAAATAAATAGCAACCACATCATATTCATAAGAACATAACATTTTGGAAATCTTAACCTGCAAAAGAGAGCATAATTTCTTAACATGGGATAAATCATAGTAGTGAAATTAAATCTAAATAATAATAACTTAAAACATGACATTTTGTGGCATACACACATAATCATAGAGAATCATTTCTTATTAGTCAAGACTCATTTCGAAGACTATCTTAGTGGACAAAGTCCATTTCTGAACTGAGTCACCCTCGTTTCAGTCTTGTTTCACTGAACCAGTTTAACCTACCGTTCCAGTCATGTCTATCTCATGAGATATAAAATCTTTACCCAATGCATTGGAGGTAGATATAGGTCCCACCCATCTCATAATGATACTATTCTTATGTGTTCCACAAAATCATAAATCATTCATCATTGCATAACCCATGTAGTAAAAATGGGATTCTTAAACAACATGACATCATAAAACAATTCATATAAGATAAAGGAATTCATAAAAATAATTCCATCACAACATAATCAAATCAATGTAATAATAGGGATATAAACAGAACCCTATATTATTTAAATATGTAAAATAATTTTGATAAAGCACTTTAACTCCTTTCTTGAGGAAAATATCCTTTCAACATCAAAAACACTTTTCCCTTCTTAACATGTCATAAAATTATATCTAAAAGAATTTGATTAAAAATAAAATTTAAAACATGTAAGGGAATATTCTTAGAAATAATGTTTTAAAAATCCATTCATGCCGTATAAGTTAAAAGAAAACATTCTTCTCGTACTTTTGTCGGAAAAGTAAAAATGTATCTCGTACGAAAAATGACAAAAGACTCCTTTCATATATTTTACTAAAAACTCACCGAAGGGTAAAATTGGATATAAACTATTTTAGAAGGATATAAATATTACATATTGAGGAAAAATGGATGCGGATGATAAAATACACACCAGTAAATTCCAATGTATAAACAATCTCGGATAAAAATGAGATTGTGATATTTCCTTTACCTTAGGTCCAATTTGCTTCGTAAGAGTCCGAACCTCCTGTATAATGATTTAAATAATGTCATTGACTTATTACAGAATCATATTCATTGTTATGATATCATATATGGTTCACTTATGACTTTATATTACCCATTCTTATGTAAATTAGTGTTAATGTAGTGTTTTGTGTAAAATCATCTTATTTATCGTACGTGTATGGACTTGTTGTTCTTGATGTTATTATTACATTTATCATGATTTACTTACCTATAAAATGTAAATCATGATTGATATATCATATAAATTCATTATATATCCATCATATACAATCATTTATTATAGTACATAACATATGGAGGTAAGAAATGAAACGCACCGTTCATGGAGACGGTAAGCCATACGTACACATGAACGCTACTTTCATTTCTATTTCATATTTTAATGGAATTAAAACATAATGATACATAGGTATATTATAATTCCATTATAATATCATATATAATATATTTAACCACATCCTTTATACATCCCACAAAAGGTATTAACGAATCACATCACTTTGAGGGGGCGGTAGTCCGCACTTCCTCAAATGAGATTATCGCATTTACCGACTATGGAAACCGTAGAGGATTGATATAATTGGGAATTAAAGAAGCATAAAGAAATAATAAACATAATATATATTATATATAAATACAGTTCCATCATAATGGCCACCATGAGAGGCGGTAGGGGAAAATCGAACAATCATCGTTTCGTGAGGCGTTAGTTTGCCATCACAG
This sequence comes from Viscum album, assembly GCA_963277665.1. Classification (NCBI taxonomy): domain Eukaryota; kingdom Viridiplantae; phylum Streptophyta; class Magnoliopsida; order Santalales; family Viscaceae; genus Viscum; species Viscum album. Next base: position 1,846,484,116 of record OY728120.1, read on the forward strand.
ATACATTATGTTCTTCATCCATTAGATGGAATTTTGTGTAAGTTTATTTCTAATACTTCTCATAACAACATCCTAGTATTTTCAGGATACTGTTTTTGTAACAAAACAAAGTATTAAAAATATTTGAGGGGTTAGATAAGTAGAATAAATGAAATCAACTTAAGAGAAACTGTTATCTTTAATTTTCGTAACTTTCTTTGGTTTGAACCAAAAGGACTTCTTGGAGAGTCTTCTGCATAATGTTAGGCATCAAGGGGAAGGAGAGGGATTTAGGGAGCCTAGTTGGGCAGAGTTTGGACGAGCCAAAAGGCTTGAGAGGTGTGAGGAATTGCATAGAAGTGGTCTCCTATTTTAAGGGAGTGGAGGGGTTCTTTAGGAAAGTGTGAAAACATTAATTTATTATAAACTTATCTTCGGTTTCAAGAGGTCCAAAACACATTAATGTCGAATATAAGATGACTAATATTCAAAATAAAATCATCAAATAGTAATTGGACAGGTTTTGGATGATATTTTAATCATTTTAATCTTATTTATTTAAATCATTTATTAATGAGGTAAATACTGCATCATTATTGTGTCATTTATAATTTAATTTATATGATGTATAAAAATTATAAAAAAATACCACAATGTAGGAAATATTTTTATATTTCCAATTAATATTTATAGTCGAAAATATAATTTATATATCCCCTTATAAAAATTAATTACAATGCGATATTTGTTAATTCAAATTTTGTCTTTACATTAAATTTATTAATCTAATGTGTCATTGTCTTTCATATGTAGCTCCATGGGGTCTCAAAATCGACCCAAGGATGCCCATGGTCGGCCAATACTCATCCAATAAGGTTAAGACAAGTGTCAAGGTAATTTTGAATTATTATAATATTCTTTTAACCTTGAATTACCCTATTTACCTTTAACCATAGTGAATAAAAAGTTACCGTAGTTACTATTAATAATATCAAAAAAAATAAAAGTAACCTATTAACATAATTTAAATCCACTGATTCCAAATATGGAGTCCATTTTTCAAAATTCAAAACACATAAGTTTCAGTAATTAATATAAAATTAATCCCGTTGTTAAGCAAACAGGTTTTAAAAGTTAAAACATTGCCAAAGATTGAATTTATTTAACCTACGAATTCAATGTAAAATCAAGGCTAATGAAATACATTATATTAAATGGTAAAAATATATATTCTATTTATACATTTAAACCATTAAATATTTTTATATAACCACATAATTTATTACGATGAAAAAAGTTGTTTTTAATTAAAATATAGCATGTTTTTACTATTCATTAAAATATGAAAGTTATCAGGATAATATGAAAAATTTATCCAAAGTAAATTTTCATATTTTGATTCTAAAGAAAAATTTTATTTTTTCAAATTGAACTTATAAAATTGTCAAAACTAGATTTAGTGTGGGTGCACCATCAAAAGGCGGTAAAACTGTATTTTTTGAAAAATACTTATTTTACCCGAAAAATTTATTTTGTTCTCTTAACACGTTCTAGAAAATGTATAAGATGAATAATAATGTTATAAAATTCAAAATTTAGTTAATACTATTCATAACGGCTAGTTTTAATAATATTTTAATAGCATATCATTGTTTAGTGAAACTCGGTATTGCGTACGACGCAAGCTATCGAGGAAGGTTGCGGTTGCGTGTAAAGCAAGCCAAGATAGTGTTGTGTGTAGTGAAAGATTCCTTTGATGATTCATAAAAACAGAATATTTTTCATAAAAGTTTCGGGTGTTACATCATAACTTTCCCCACCAACCACAATTTCTCCTGATATTCTAACAACACCATACCCATGGGGACCACCCTATGCTCACCTGGGAGATCGTTAATCATGAAATTTTCTATAAAATCGAGATGAACCAACCAACTACCTATGAAGCTCAACATTTATGGTCGGGTAGCCTTGTGACATATGGCCTCGCCAGTCACAAGCATAGTACTGACCCTCCTCGGTCTATCCTAACACTCAATGTTGTCCCTAACCACAAGCCTGAGTCTGAACACTGGATGTCCTCCTATGTCAAGGAATTGAAAACTGGCATCTATTAACTATGCCAAATGTCTCAGATCAATCGCAACCACAACCAAAACTAGATGAATTTCATTTCACTAAAATGAAAATATCTATCACTATTTCTCACTCAAACACCTTCTCTATGATGGAGATCCACAAGGGTACAACACTGGCATGAATCTCACTACAAAGTCCATGATCAAACATCCTTGCCTATAAGTAACCATCGTTGGCAGTGTCAAAAGTGTACCGTGTAAGTTGTACACACCTCATATCAAACTCTTCCACTATCATTCCTACCTATTAAAGATTGATAATCTTTTGAAAATGAGCCGAAAATAACAAAGAGGGGTATCACTCCTCATGGGATAGTTGTAGGGAGTCATCCCACTTGAGTGATAAGTCATAGTCCATCTATGTAAACAAAAATCCACTAAAAATCCGATGATCCATGGAAATGGCTGGCTACCAAATCCACCATCTAATCATTCGGGTTCTGAACAGGTTTAAATAGGGAACCACCAACTCCTGCCAAACCTCAGCTTCCTGAGGATAGGGATCACTATAAAACCTCAACGGTCTTTGATGGGGGAAATCATAGACTATTCATAGCCTATACACGCCCTCATATTGATATGATGGGGATATCCACTACTCAAAAGGTAGATGTGTTGCTTCCTTCCAAACTAGAAAAAGGGGATTTCATGATTGGTCTAAACTGAGACCTTGTCTCTCACATGGTCATCATCACAAACTGAAGTTGGTATCCTGGTAGGCCATTTTCATGGAGACATCCTCAATGTTATCACAGACTATCTCAATTAAATTATATGATATATATATATAGTCCATGATGGGGACCCGACTAATAATTATAGTCAATGAATCAATGTTATATGATGCATGCACCATTTTTTCCTGAAACAAGTGTCTCATGGTGCCATTCTAACTAGCGAGTTATTAGGTTCCTAGTGAATGGATACATCAGTCACCCTTAACATCACTGGACTCCCTATCCTGAGAGACACTCTCAAGACACTTTGATAAGTTTTCCCTAAAACCTACCATGAAAATTTTAGGGAATCATTTAAACAACATTCCAAGGGCCAAATCGCCTTTGATACCACTTTTTCATGAAAAAAAAAGTGTACATTGACCACTGAACATTATTATAATAGGTGCTAAAAAGTAAATTGAATGTTAAAGGGGAAAATACACCCCAAACCAAAAAAGATTCCATACCCTGACTATAGGTATAAAAGTGAAACAATAGATAGAGATATGATCCTAGATCTCAAGCATCAACCATCACACGTGGTCTAAGCACCCCATATGCCTAAGCTTCTATGATGTAGTGATCAACATATCTATCTTCTGCAAGGTCACACCATGTGTGGGAAAATCCCAAGTAGGGTTGAGTATAAAAATAGTTATTAGGATTCCCTAAAGGCTCAAGGGATCTAAAAATGATGTACGAAAGAGAGTAATATAGATTGAGCAAGGGACTTCAAAATAGTAAAACTCAACACATGAAGAGTGTTATGGAAACTCATCTAAAGAACAAGGAGAAAGAAACGATGAGAAGATGAGATTATCTTCAATTTTTTGATACCTATAGTAGGGGAATAGACTTATCCAACCATGAGAATATCTACACAGAGATCATGTGGCATACCCCATGCCTATCTGCCTCTCCTTGAATGAGAATAACCCAAATCCATGGAGTGAGTTCTGAAAAAATAAAAGATATATATGATTAATCAAGAAACCAAAATGAGAGAGTAAGGGATCTCCATTTCACATATTGGCATTAGAGGAAGAGTCCCCAATAGTTCAGAAGTAACCACCAATGATGGCCAACATCCCTCACATCTTCCATGAACTACATGTCAAAGGGAATCAATCACCACACCTTAATTTTATTCCATTTGGGTGGGTTTGTCTCCACTGAATAGTTTTATGTCATGTTATAATGATGAGTCTCAGTGTGGAAAGTGACTATCATACATATGAGTCCAAATGTACATCAAGCACGTCCCTTAACATATCCTGTATAGCCAAAAGAGTAATCCCAAAGTAGAGTACCCAAACCCAAGTGTGTATGGGGGATTCCTCTATAATATTCAATATAGAGGAACCACATTCTAATGTCTTAGGGGGTCCACTATGGTTAAATGAGGACCCTCAACCTATTTCCATACGGGGATTTGACTATTGTTCATCAAGGAACCTCACCCTAGTGCATTAAGGGGATTCCACTCGGTTGTAGATGATAGGGTTCCCACATCCATAATGATGGTACATTCAAATGTTATTTTCTTAGACGACCCATGACCTGGTGCATCAGGGGGATTCCACTCTCATAGATGTCATAGAGTACCCACACCCATGATAATGGGGGATTACACTCTATGTCATCAATGAACTACACTGGCCATCCCTGCTAGATGGTACCTCCTGAAAAGCACTGATATGTCAGATCTTGATCTCTTCCTCCATCATATATTTCCAGAATAGGTGTCACATTAGTGACATATTTCTTCATATCTCAAAATCCATTATTGAGGGAACCATCACATTCTATGCGGTAAAAGACTCTGGATAGGCGACTTTTATTTGAAAATGTGAGTTCAAAATAATGTTATACGATATGAATAATATTCATAGTGTGGTATACAGAGTGTGTGGGGACACATGATGTTTGATACTACCTCATCTCCTGGTCATGTACCCAACCATACTCAGGTACTAATCTATGAACAAGTACCCATTAGTCGTGCCGGTGTACTCCCAATGTATATGAAAACTCTGGCCCAAAATTTTGATGGGCATATAATGATCGTTGTTTGATCTGAATAGAGAAAAAATAATTTTACTAACATGACTATACAAATGGCCCTGATAATCAAATGGATCACAATTTCATGATCCTTAATGAAAAAACCATAGGATTGAATATTCATTCGCCCGATTCAGACTCTTATTGATGAATCTACCTTTCTTAGTATTGTACCTGAATAATTCATCATGGGGCCCATTACATGATCTTGAAACACATCAAATGGATTGCTCCATTGTGATCATCATTGAAAAGAACATGAGATTGGCTGTCCTTTTATCCTAAACAGACACCTAGTGATAAAACTTCATTTCATCACAAACGCCCCAATCTGGTCTCATGGATCCACACCTCCATTTCGGTTTAAGAGCCCAAAATTGGTCTTAAAAAGTACGCATCATCTCCAGGGTAACAATACCTCTAATGAATCATCCATTAATGTCACGAACCAGCCCAGGTCGACCCAAAGCCGGTCACCCGAGCCAGTCCGCAGCATGTCCCGAGGGACGTTCCCGATCCCCCCGGGATAGAAACAAGTTTCAGGCATCAAAACATTAATCATTGGGAACTATTTGGACCATCCTAAAGAGATAAACAGACAAATAAAAACTGACGATAAAAAAAACAGTAGTGGAAAGAAACATAACGACACATACCTCCTTGTGACCCTTTGGTCACCTCCCAACTAAAGCCAACCTTGCTCCCATAACGAGCAACTCGGCCATGAAAACATGAGAAAAGGAACCTAAAACTTAAATGATAATATAGGCGTGAGAATTAAAAATGCTCAGTAGGGAATCCAAAGTAAACCATAGGATCCAACCAATACCACTTTCTAGAAACAAACCAAAAAAACACTAGTTTGCACTAGAATGATAGAAAATAGGGTTTTCACATTTTAAAGGAATAATGATCCTAATTTACCTTTTCAAAACCAACACACGTCACAACCATTTTTTTCCAAAAACAATGAATTTCTAAATAACTGGATTTCAAATCTATGTTTATCACATTATGTCAAAGATGAACAGGTAATATGTAAATGCTGGAAACCATGAAAAAGTAAAAGCAAACAAGCAGAAGTAAGCAATAACCATGGGTTATCCCAAACACCCCTAGAAAACCCAAGGATGTACTCGGGATCAGACTACCTGCCAGCGTGGTACTCCATATTCAATAACCAACTTGCCACACTAATAGCCAACCAGTGGAACAACCCTCTTGGCCTGTCCACGACTCCAGGGGGTACTAACCCGTCTAATCAGGGCAAGAAAGCAACCGTCACTCGATAATCTATAAGACGTCCGGGTACCCATGGCGGTTTTAGTAATATTGTGTAAGTGGGAGTCCCTCGCACACGTGAATCATCTCACCGCACTTGCCAACCCATTACACGGACACCACTACATGACAACCCTCAAGGGAAGTCCACCTGTAGAGGTTCCCCGCAAGAATGCACACATCAAAAGTTCTTTCACATTCAGTAAGGTGCCAACCGGGCCTTCACAACATTAGAACCTTTAAACATTTCACAAATTGGTTGGTTTTCCACTCTGGCACAATCCACCTTTCTCAAAATTCAACGCAATCATCCATTTACATTTTAAAATTTCAAACAGGCCTTTAATCCGAAAAACCATTCAACTCACACCAAAAGCCAACTGGGCCAACCACGCTTCTGCTCCCTTTTTTTAAACACCAATCCATTCATCAAAAACCTATTTTATGAAAATATAGTTTTAATGTGTCATTTATATTTGGAGGCACATCCATGGGACCACCTAGTGCTCCCAGGGATGTGCCAACATCCAATGGAACCTTTAGTTTTTTGATAAATCACCTAAAAAACATCTTTCATAAAACACTTTAGCATTGAAACCAAACTCAAATTCTTTCACAACACTTTATAAAACAAATCCATCCTTCAAACCAACCACCATTTCCAAATATTTTCTAAAACAACTATTGGTTCGTCTTTTTGTTAAAAAACACACCAAATCAATCTTTACATTTCCAAAACACAATCACTATCAATTGAAACCAAAAAAATCACAAATAAATTGATTTAACTTTACTAAGAACCTATGCATTTTATATTAACAAACATCAAAATCCACTTTCAGAAATTTAAAACAGCAAAATGACTAATCCAAATGCTTTTGATAAATACGATAGATATGCAAACGATATAAAAGGATTAATTGAAAATATTCAAGTGATAAAGGTTTGAATCTAAAAGGGAAATGGTTGGAAACACCTACCCCGACACGTGCGAAAATGGAAGAACCTCAACAGAAGGAGGAATGACGCTCCGCAGACCAAAAGCAGAACCTCGGTTAACCCATGTACATAGCGCACATGACCTTGAAGTGATTATATATATATATATCGACATATATATATATATACAACTATATAACCATACACCATAGGTATATATATATCCTGGAATGTAAACCGGAAAACATTTCTAAATTAACAACTCAGGTAAAGTCGACTCTGGACCAGAAAAAGACCTCATGGGTCCGCAACTCAATCTAAAATCAAATTCCCATTAAAAGACATAATGAACCACATAAAAAATTTTATGAAACAACTCCAAGAAATGTCACAGGATATTCAACACAAAAGCCAACCCAAAAACCTCTTCCAAGGCCAAACACACACCACTCACTTGTCAAAACAGAATATGCAGCCAATGTACAACATAATAAACCAATTGCACAGTCTATAGAATAATGATAAACAGCTCGACAATAATTTTTCACAAAAATAATCAAACTCATTTTTCATAAACATATCACTAATGTATCGAAGCATGCCGAACCTCAATTCGAACAATTTTGCACCATGAAAACTGATTAAACAACACACTAGATTTCTTTTAAACACCCAAAATAAATTGATGACAACTCAAAAATAATAAAACCTCTAAAATAAAATTAACCCACAATGACGAAACTGAAGAACCCATACTTGAAAACCATGGTGAACCCACTGCCCTTACTGGCAGTGGCTAGAACCAACCTCAACGGAACCCAATGAAACCTAAATAACCGGGTTCAATCAAAGGAAAAACCCCAAATACATTACGGTTCATCCAAAGGAGTCACGCGGTGGTCGGGGCTGCTGATCAGAGTGCGAGGAGGTCGGTCGGGGCGGCTGGCCGGAGCGAGAGAGGAGGGGGAGGACCGGAGCAGGTCGGGTCGGCCGGAGTAGGTGGGTTCGGCCGGAGTAGGCAGGTTCGGTCGGAGCAGGAGGAGTCAGCCAGGAGGGGGGTTGCGGGTAAGAGAAAAGGAGGCCGGAAGGGGGAGAATGTGCGCAGCGGAGCAGAGGGTAGCCGGTGGAGTCAGCAGCGGACGGCGGTGGACGAGGGTGGACCGGAGGCGGCTGGAGGTGGGGTCACACGGAGGGGTTGGGGGGGGGGGGGTAGGGGCGGCGCGGGCTGGCCAAACTTGGAAGGGCGGGGAGAGACATGGGAGAGAGGGGGAGAGGGGGAGGCTTGGGTAGATTAGGGTTGATTATTAATAATTTTTTTTATATTACCATAATAATAATATAATTAATAGTAATAATAATTTAACAAACTTTAATAATAATAATTATCATACCCAAATAACAAATAATAATAATAATAATAAATCATAATTATTATAAACATATATACATATATTAAAATATATATAACATATATAAACATAAATACATAAATACATATATATATATATAAACATATATATAACATATATAAACATATAAACTTATATGAACATACATATAAACATGTATACGCATAAGCATATAATGTTAAAACATAGTTATTTATAAACATATGTGTATATATATACACCTATAAACATATATACACATACCTTATATATATATACACACAACGTTAAAACATAAACGTATACAAACACAGATACACATATATATGCACATATGTCAACATACAAACATACATATACATATATATACAAACATAATGTTAAAACTGGATGACCGTGCGGTATTCGCACTCCGTACGGTATCCATGCAGACTGCATGCGGACAACACATACCCAATCGGAAAGCACGTGCCCAAGAGAACTATGCATCTTAAGCGTACGGTTTTCGTGCACTATCGCAAAACATAAACTCACCCCAACGTTAAAAAAATTTAAACCGGGACTCACCCACACTTAGGAAAAATCACCCGACACCAAGTGAAAAAAAGTAAAATGACTAAAAAAGGCGGGTGTGATAATTCTCCCCACCACAAACACTTTCTGCCCCCAGAAAGTCACCAAGCCAATTGTTATCTTAACTCGAGTCTGTGCCCAGGAAAAATCAGAAGAAATTGAGAGGCTCGGGGTGACCATTACCAATGCAAGTCACACCCGACCAAATCGAGTACAAACATTGTCCGAGGATGAGGGGAGAACACGGGAGGGTTCTCCCCACCCCAGAAATTTACTAACACAGAGACCTTGAAACTTGAACACACCACCCCTGAGGGGAGGGGGGGAAACACGGGAACTCCCAAACCGAACCCAGTTCCATTCTCCACATAGACCTAACAACACTCGGAGACTTAAACAGGAAGCTTTCTAAGAAACAACCCAACAGATCGAGCATAAGGAATTAACTCAACCCCTCCCACACTGACCGAACAAACTCGTCCCCACAACCAGAGACTAGGGAATTCCTAGCCCGAACTCACCAAGGGCCTCAAAATACAGCACGCTAATTTCACAAAACCAAACATCCCCCTAACACACAAAATTGAGACCCAACTCAAAATTAGAACGACCCATTCATTTGTGGGCCCAACATCCTTCAAGGAAATCCGAACGATTTGAGAACACACTGAGAAAAAATAAGACTTCTTAGAATGCGGTAGAACAAGTTCATCGTGAAACCACAACAAAGGTTATCTTTCAATGATGACAAGAATAGAATAATTTTTTTGGATATTTCCCATTAGAAGGCTAAAAACTTGGACTAGACCAAGGTTCCATACAATCTCGACAATTCCTAACTGTGTGCGAGCTTCACCCCAAGACCTGTGGTTGGGGATCTGATGTCTGAAGCATCTCTTGCCTCATAGTCAAGAATTTTCATTCTCCATTCCCCAACTTCTCCTTCTTCTCGACGATTCAAACGACCACCATGGTAGCATGTTTTCAAAGGGATGTGAGATGATGGCTTAGAATTCCCAAAGAGGCCACACTAGTGACACGCAAGAGATAAGTTAGACAACCTAAAAGTCGACAGCAACGGAGATTGTGTCTTGGCGATAGGTTCCTCCGGCATGAATTCCTTGCCAGATGAGAAACCTTCACTGAAGAAAATTACCATTAGACACACCCCAAACTTCAACGATGGCGAGACATTTCACCTTCACTAGTCCAAAACTGGACCCTCAAATAAACCTGAGATGGTGCGAACCCTAACAACCCTGGGAGTTCCCAACCCAAAGACACACACTAATTCCACGACCACACAACTTTCCTTAAAGGAATTTAATTACTTTGATAAATAGCCAATATTCAAAAAGATCTGGAAACTGGGCATGACACATTAACAAACTTAACGACCTTTCTGGGTGGCATACTCATGACAACACGAGGAACATCATCGAAACCAGCATCAAGCCAAAACTCAATCAAGGAAACAACACAAGACAAGGGAAATATGCCCATAAGCCAAACGTATACAAACACAAGCATATATCGCTTTTCCGAAACAATCATTTCTTTAACATCTTAAAACCATCCTATGGAACCTTATGAACAGTCACATGTGCGTTCATTCGATCTCGCTCACATCATCAGCAAACAAGTTCCCCCTACGCACTCTCTGTACATACCCATGCACATGTGACCCTCCATAAGGAGTGACAAGGTTCAAACACTTCATTCATTACCAAATTAACACACATACCATATTGTTCCAAACCAATACACATTCTCTTTAAAAACCTACTTTAAAAATTTCAAAAACAATTTAGAAGAACCCCTTTTTTAAATTTCAAAAACACTTTCATTTTCAACGCACACACAGAGAGACCGAGTTCAAAATGAAACACAACCAACTATGAACCGTCAGAATGAGGGACCAGTGTCCGTGCTTAACCCGGCGACATGGTGGTGAGCCATTCCCCAAGTAAGACATAACACTAAGAGGACCATAAACTGGGCACTTGGACTCCACGTGGGTCACCACCCCATGTGAGGCCGCAATGTGAACTGATTCGCTCTCATTTTCATCCCTAAATCCAAAATAACCAAAGACTGAAGGCTCAAATCCCAGACTAACCATGGTAACTCAGGTCTCATTACGAGCGGTGGTGATCAGGAACCAACCCGTAACTTACCTCATGAGCCCCGACAGTCCTAATCTACTTCTACCAGACATCCCAAATAACAAGAGTCTCCTCTGATACCATTTTGTCACAAACCATCCCGGGTCGACCCTGAGCTGGTCACCCAAGCCGATCCGTGGCAAGTCCCGAGGGGCGTTCCCAATCCCCTCGGGATGCAACAAGTATCGGGCATCAAAACTTTAATCATTGTGAATGATTTAGCCCATGCTAAAGAGATAAACAGACAAATAAAAACTGAAGATAAAAAAATAGCAGTGGAAAGAAACAAAACGACACATACCTCTTTGTGACCCTTTGGTCACCTCCCAACTAAGGACAACCTTGCTCCCATAACGAGCAACTCGGCCTTGAAAACCTGAGAAAAGGAACCTGTAACTGAAATGATAATATAGGAATGAGAATTAAAAATGCTCATTAGGGAAGCCAAATTAAACCACAGGATCCATCCAATACCAATTTCTAGAAACAAACCCAAAAAAACACTACTTTGCACATACAAGGATAGAAAATAGGTTTTCACATTTTAAAAGAAAAATGATCATAATTTACCATTTTAAAACCAACACACGTCAAACCAGTTTTTCCCAAAACAATGAATTTCTAAATAACATGATTTCAAATATATGTTTATCACATTATGCCAAAGACGAACAGGTAATAAGTAAATGTTGGAAACCAAGTGCAAGTAAAAGTAAACAAGAAGAATTAAGAAATAACCATGGGCGATCCTAAACATCCCTAGAAAATCTGTGGATGTACTCGGGTTCAAACTACCTACCGGCGTGGTACTCCATAGTCAATAACCAACTGGCCGCCCTAATAGCCAACCAGTGTCACATCCCTCCGAGCCTATCCACGACTCCAGCGGTGTACTGACCCATCTAATCAGGGCTAGAAAGCAACGATCAATCGATAATCTATTAGATGCCCTGGAACCCATGGTGGTATTAGTAATACTGTGTAAGTGGGAGGCCCTCGCACGCGTGACTCATCTCACCGCACATGACAACCCCTTACACGGACACCGCTACACGACAACCCTCAAGGGAAGTCCCCCTATAGAGGTTCCCCGCAAGCATGCACACATCAAATGTTCTTTCACATTCAGTAAGGTGCCAACCAGGCCTTCACAACATTAGAACCTTTACCCATTTCACAAATGGGTTGGGTTTCCACTCGGGCACAATCCACCTTTCAATAAATCCAACGCAATCATCCCTTTACATTTTAAAATTTCAAATGGGCCTTTCCACAAAAAATCCTTTAAACTCACACCAAAAGCCAACCAGGCCAACAACGCTTCCGCTCCCTTTTTTTAAAACACAAAACCATTTGGCAAAAACCTAGTTTTATGAAAATATAGTTTTAATGTGTCATTTTCATTTGGAGGCACATCCATGGGAGCACCTAGTGCTCCCATGGATGTGACAACATCCAATGGACCATTTAGTTTTTTTAAGAATCACCTAAAAAAATCATCTTTCATAAAAAAAATTAGCATTGAAACCAAACTCAAATTCTTTCACAACACTTTATAAAAACAAATGAATCCTTCAAACCAACCACCATTTCCAAATATTTTCTAAAACAACTACTGGTTCATCTTTTTGTTAAAAAACACACCAATGCAATCTTTAAATTTCCAAAACACAATCACTATCAATTGAAACCAAACACATCACAAAGCAATTGATTTAACTTTACTAAGAACCTATGCATTTTATATAAACAAATATCAAAAGCCACTTTCAGAAATTTAAAACAGCGACATGACTAAGCCAGATGCTTTTCATAAATACGATAGATATGAAAACGATATAAAAGGATTAATTGAAAATATCCAAGTGCTTATAGATTGAATCTAAAAGTGAAATGGTTGGAAACACCTACCTCGACACGTGTGAAAATGGAAAAACCTCAACTGAAGGAGGAATGACTCTATGTGGACCAAAAGCACAACCTCGGTTAACCCATGTCCAAAGCGCACGCAACCTTGAAGTGCATATATATATATATATACAAATATATACCCATACACCATAGGTATATATATATCCTGCAATGAAAACCGCAAAACATTGCTAAATTAACAACTCAGGTAAACCCTACTCTGGACCAGAAAAATACCTCAAGGGTCCGCAACTCATTCTAAAATCAAATTCCCATTAAAAGATTTAATGAACCACATAAAAAAGTTTTATGAAACAACTCCAAGCAGTGCCATAGGATATTGAACACAAAAGCCCACCCAAAAACCCCTTCTATGGCCAAACGCACACCACTCATTTGTCAAAACAGAATATGCTGCAAATGCACAACATAATAAACCAACTGCACAGTCTATAGAATAATGATAAACAGCTCGACACTGATTTTTCACAAAAAGAAAAAAACTCATTTTTCATAAACATATCACTAATGAATCAAAGCATGCCGAACCTCAATTCGAACAATTTTGCACCATGAAAACCGATTAAACAACACACTAGATTTATTCTAAACACCCAAAATAAATTGATGACAGCTCAAAAATAATAAAAACTCTAAAATAAAATTAACCCACAATGAAGAAACTGAAGAACCATACCTGAAAACCATGGAAAACCCACTGCCCTTACCAGCAGTGGCTAGAACCCACCTCAACGGAACCCAACGAAACCTAAATAACCAGGTTCAATCAAAGGAAAATTCCCAAATACATTAGGGTTCAGCCAAAGGGGTCACGCGATGGTCGGGGCTACTGATTGGAGCGCGAGGAGGTTGGTCGGGGCAGCTGGCCAGAGCAAGAGAAGAGGGGGAGGACCGGAGCAGGCTGGGTCAGCCGGAGTAGGCGGGTTTGGTCGGAGCAGGCGGGTTCGGCCTAAGCAGGCGGAGTCAGATGGGAGGGGTGGTTTCAAGTTAGAGAAAAGGAGGCAGGCATGGGGGGGTTGCATGAGGCGGAGCCGAGGGCGGCCAGCGCAGACAGTGACAGACGACAGTGGATGGCGGTGGACGAGAGGTGGCAAGAGGCGGGGTCGCGTGGAGGGGTGGGGGGGGGGGGGTGGCGCCGGCCGGCCGAACTAGGAAGGGGGGAGAGATAGGGGAGCGAGGGGGAGAGGGGGCGGCTCGGGTATATTAGCGTTGGTTTTTAATAATTTTTGTAATCTTACAATAATAATAATATAATTAATAGTAATAATAATATAAAAAACTTTAATAATAATAATTGTCATACCCAAATAACAAATAATAATAATAATAATAAATCATAATTATTATAAACATATATACATATATAAAAATATATATAACATATATAAACATAAATACATAAATACATATATATATATATATAACATACATAAACATATAAACTTATATGAACCTACATATAAACATGTATACGCATAAGCATATAACGTTAAAACATAGTTATTTATAAACATATGTGTATATATATACACCTATAAACAGATATACACATACCTTATATATATACACACACAACGTTAAAACATAAACGTATACAAATGCAGATACACATATATATGAACATATATAAAAATACAAACATACATATACATATATATACACATATAATGTTAAAACTGGATGATCATGCAGTATTCACACGCCGTACAGTATCCATGCAGACTACAAGCAGACTGCACGTACCCAAGCCGAAAGCACGTGCCCAAGAGAACTGTGCGTCTTAAGCGTACGATGTTCATGCACTATCAAAGAACATAAAATCACCCCAACATTAAAAAAAATTAAAACAGGACTCACCCACACTTAGGAAAAATCACCCGACAACAAGAGAAAAAATATATAAGTAAAATGACTAAAAAAAGGCGGGTGTGACAATTAAACATCATATCTAGATGTGTGATCTGAAACATGATTTCTGTATAATAATAATTATATTATTATTAATATTTGAATATGAATTTTTTATCCACTAATCCTTAGAAAATAATTAAAAATATCCCTAAATAGTCAAAAAACGTTCACCTGGAATAAAGTGTTGCATTATTTTTTATGGAACACTGATTGGGCATCCCATGCAGGAGTTATCCTCGACTCAACATCTGAAGAAGAAGAAGAATATTGTTATTATTAGGAAATTTTATTGAACTGAAGCATTAGTCAATGAAAAGAACCCAACATTGGCTCTAAAATATCACGTTGAAGGAAGGATCATGTTGATGATGATGGTGTGTGAATCAGTGGTCACACTGGGATGTTACTGGGGTTTAAAAATTTAGTAGTATTAATAATAATAATAATAATAATAATAATAAAAATAATATTATTATTATTATTATCTTATTTTTTATAGGATCTTAAAAAATATATGGGGGAGGGGTTCCCATGGTTATTATCTTTCCATTATCATCCCGCTATACATTGCCATCCTGAATCTGCAGTATCACACCTAGCCACCACAACTCCTAAAGAGCCCACCGCGTTGTCGCCTTTCCAGAGTCGCGCCCTACCGGACCCGTAGTTCCACCACCTTCCGAAGACCACCAGAACCACTCCAATGATTAGAAAAATATTTTGAAATAAGATATGGGATCCTCAAATCCTAATCTATACTATTGTGTGCTCCACATAAAGAATCATCGATTTTTTGATGTGATGAAATGTTAGCGGATCTTCTGATTTCCATTGTGCCAACTACGGTGCCCAAAACATGAATCCGAGAATAGATCGAGAATCAAATGGTTGAGATATTCCCAATAAAATTCTTTTCTCAATGTTTCATTGAAAATTTGATGGATCAAAATTCAAGAGGATGAAGAACACAATGAACATGATGAATGGGAAATTGAATATCCAATTAGATGATATTTGTTGTTAGTATGTTGATCGATAAATGGTTTCAATGTTGTGAAATTTATAAAATTTTGAGAATGAAAAGAAAATCATCAATTGATAACTGAATAATTTTAAATAGAAATAGAAATTTTATTTTTTGTTAGGTCAGTGTGTTCGATGAACTCTGGTCTACTAGTTCTAGAAGTTTTGTCATGATCCAATGAATAAAGGACGTCGAATCACCATCGGAAGGGAGAGTGGCACTTTGACCATGCCTATGTGGAAATGAACCAATCAATTTCTCATTTCCATAATCTTATATTTAATGTAATTTCACAATTACCGCAGAATCCAATCATTTTGTACCCTCTCACTTGAGGTTTCCCCTATGGGGAACACTACGCTATAAACTTATTAGTTCTCTTAGATTTCCAATTAAAAATTATATTCGGAAGTTATTCAATCTAACATCCAGAATAGATTAATTATTTTAATTTATTAAATTATGAAAATTCCCTTGATTTTTTTCCATAGGAAACTTTCACCTGCAAAAGTTATATCCCTCATAGGGAAAATGGTCTACAACGGATTGAACCATGGCCTCATATTTCATATCTGATATACTATTTTTGCAATATACCATTTCCTCCACATTCATTGTGTGAAAACACGTATTATTTCTATAAAATTTATTGCAGGAACACCATGCAAAAAAACGAATGCTTTCTCAGTTCTTGGATCTGGAAATATATGTATAAATATTCCAAAGTCTTATAAGGTGAAAACTGTGTCTCTATATATTGATTAAAATAACATACAAACATTTTTTATTCCATTTTAACATAACTTTATTAACAATGATACCACATCCTATTACACAGTACCTAATTCCTTTCACATTTCACCTGTCGTCTCTTAATCATTATAAATATAATGATTACTCGTCACCTTTTGGTTTTCCTTTAGGAGATTTCATATTGGGAAATTGAGTTTAGTAATGTATACTTACTCCACACATAAATCACATATCATTTGATGCTATTTTAGGGAGGCCAAAATTCATAACCCATTCATTTGTAGAACACTTCAATTTTCCATTACATTCACTTTTTTGGGTCCTTATTCTCTACATTTGATAAATCTTTTTTTACTCTAAGTCATTAACATATTTGATTATTTTCATGTTCTTCATACAATATAAACCAAATATTATTTCCTACATGGTCTCTATTACACGATCATTCAATTAACTACTTCTTTTTCTTCTTTAGTGAGTTGAGGAGTTGGTTAAGGTACATGTTGTTAATCATGTTCCAAGAAAACTGATTAGGAAGAATCCAAAAATATTTCAACCTAGTAATCATCCCACGTGACTTCTCATTAGAAAATCAACCATCACATTAAATAATAATCTAGTTCCTTTCAGTTCGTACAATTAATTTAAAAAATAACCATAGTGTGAAAATTAATTATTAATGAGGAAAACCACATAGTTATGAAAAGATTTACCTTTAGGATGTCTAAATCTTAACTAATTCCATTATTATATGATACAGTAGTTTCATCCTATGTTATTCATTTCCAAATTATATACAAATCCTTTTGGATGGTTCGTGATTTTTTTTTGAATTCCTAAATCATTTCCACTAGGAGTTTTTATCAAGGTGTGAAGAAATGCCCTTTTTCTAGTACCAGATTACCCCGAGTTTGGTCAATAACATCTTATTGGAGTTGTAACCCCTAGGTACATCTGTTCCAGATCCACATCCACTTTTAGAATCTAGATAGAGATATATTTATTAGAAAACACTCACTCTATCCTTTACCAAAATTCAAGGACATCGTCTTAAAAATAAACTCATCCTTATACTTATCCTTATTGAAATACCTAGATATATCAATTGAAATTTTCCTAGGGATATCACTAATGTTTTCTCATATGAGATTTTAATGGTTAACTAATTATTTCCTTTAATAGAAAATATAGAAATGTAGGCTTAACATACATGGATATTACATCATTTTAGATGAATATTCAGTACATTATAATAATATATGCATGAGGTCCTCAATAGTTTAATGTCATGGGAAACATTGGAACAAAATCACCTACCCTAGTGAATGATCTTAAACATCTCCAATATGGATAAATACCCTTATTAATTATATAGAAAACTCTTCTTAAAAACCTATTGAATTGAAGCATATGAAATGGGATACCTCAAATGCTCAGTAAGGGTAATCAAGGGAGATATGAAAGCATAACAATGAGAATAAGGGTATGATAACATATTCATTAAAATAGATGATTATACTCTACATATCAAAGTTTATATACATGAATCATGGAATGAATATTATTTTTTCATAAAGAAATAATATTAATGGAATAAAGAACATAATACATTAAAGAATAAAGTAGGAATAGAACAAGGAATTTTGGATGACACATAAGAATATATATTTATTTCTATAGAATCCATGACATTGCTTCCACAAACATCTTAGTGGAAAAAGTCCATTACTGAATCGAATTAACACCCTGTTTTAGCCCAATATTACTAAAAAGATTTTTCTCATCATTCCATCCATGTATTACTGAACAAATATCATTTCTCAATCTAGCCTTGTATTACTGAAATGATTTCACTCCTCATTCCTTCCCTTTATTACGGAATCGAGTTCATTTATCATTACATCCCTGTAATACTGATCTGAGTTCATTTCTAATTATAGAAATTTCTATAACATGAGATACAAATCTCTACCTAATCAATTATATGGAGATATAGGTCCCACCCATCTCATAGTGATATTATACATACATGTTCCACAAAATCTTATTTAATAATATCATAACCCTTGAAATGAAATGGATATTAAAAACATGTAAACATATCATAAACTATTGAATAATAAAACTGTTTCATAATAATTCCGTAAACATCATAACACATGAATGTGAAATAGATTTCAAAAACATATAAACCATAAAGGGGAAATAAATTTCATAAACATATAACTCATGAAGGTGAAATCAATTTATTAAAGATATAACCCCTGAAAGTGAAATTGATTTCACAGAAAAACACATATGAAAATGAAATTGGTTTCATAAAGACTATGAAGATAAGTATAACATAATCATATAAAGTATATTAATGGAACCATTATATTATTTCCAATAAGGGAATGCATAACATCATCAACTGTATTCATAGATTGAAAATAATTTTTAAATATCATTCCAATAAATTTCTTTGAGAAAATAACCCTTTTTCATTGAGAAGTCATTTTAATACATATAAGTATTTAGAAATCATTTTCATAGAAAATACAGTGAAAACATTTGAAGAAGACTTGATATAATTTTAAAATATTTTTTACTTGGAAACATATAAAATAAAATTCAAAAAAAATTTAAAACCCATTTTCATTTAATTAACATTAAAAACATATAAATAATACATGAAAATGTTTTAAAACCCATTAAATTGAAAATACATTGAAAACTGGGAATGAATGCATGAAAACATTGTGAAAAAAAATCCATGAAAATTTATAAAAGAAGAATAAAAACAGTTCGGAAAACAAATTCATTGAAATTTATTTTAATTGTTTCCTTAAATGTTAAACATTTAAAAATGAGAATTATTCTTTAAAGAAATGATTTCGGGTAAATTTTTACATATCATACATGGTTAATAAAATATTCTTTTTCCCAATTTTTTTTAGAATAATGCATCGTTTGGAATGTGACAAGTAGAATCCTTTGGGAATATTGGAAAAAAAATCAAAAAAAATATTTTAATGATAATAAGAGATTGGTATATTATTATTGAAATTATTTTTGTATTAAAAATTGTTTTAATGGAACACATATTTCCAACTGAAGAGTGGGTAAAGACATTCTTTCTTAAAAACACATTCATAACTATATTATGTTCCAAATAGATGAAAAATGGTACTAATACATGAATAAATTATGAATAAATAGTGGATAAGTAAACTCATGAGTTTTATTTAGTGATAGATCATGATATTTTATCAAAGAAAGTATAAACATAAAAAATCAGAAAAATCGATGAGATTCTTTAAATAAACTCTTATAACATGGTAAATATGCACCATTATCCCCTTGTAAGAATGTGAAATTATATGAAGCATAAATTATCACTAAAAGAATCGTATTAATTATATTACATGTAAAATGGAAGTATATACACCTCTAAAAATAATTTATGTGCATAGATAAACTTTAATATCCTATAAAGGAAATTGAAAAAAACCATCTTTCCAATTTGGTAACTTTTGAACCATAAACAAAATAAAATGATGATAACAAAATGGTTATGTAAATACTAATAAATATAAGTATAATAATCATTTAATACATCTGTGGGATGTATACACAACTAAAAAAAGGAATGAGTGGTGAATAAATCTTGTATCTCATGGAAATTAAATGTGAGGTGAATTCCACTTACAGTGTTCCTTGAATCTCATCGTACCTATTCAAACTACCTATTAGTTGGGTAACCCCTTTTGGGTTATTCAAAAAGTATTCATTATATTTACTTACTCCGAATGGATGGATTCTATGATTAAAGCTGGGATATTGTGAATTTGATTTGTGAGGGCTTGGATGAACCTAAGATGTTTAAGAGTTGTGTTCACATGAAAGAGGTGGTATCCTTTTATATAAAAGGAAAAAGACTCACTTAGAATTTTTGAGAAGATTTTTGGTTTATAGACGTTCATACCTTTAAAATTCAAAAAACCAACTGAGATGTACAATGTTATGATTTTGGATAAATATTTTCCATCAAATGTGTTTTCTGGATGTTTCTAGGTCATTTGGTCTTCTCAGATTAAGGTTTAGTACCTAATTATACCGAACATGACATTAATTGTTGCGACTAATTTTAATCACTTTTAGTTTTCATTTTTTTTAAAAACCAACATGATATAATTAGATAGTAAATATTATACTGACAATAATGGTGTATGTTGTATTTTAAAAATTCAATTCATAGAAGCCGAAAAATTATGATTAATGCTAATATCTTACAAGAGGTGAACATACAGGTTTTTAAAGTATAATGAAATTAAATTCATTATTATATTTCTATTTTAAATTACAATGTTAAATTGATTTTAATGAAATAAATTTTATTAATAGATGAAAAATTTATACAATGTTACCATAATACAAATTTATAATATAATTTATAATTAATAATTATTTGAACAAGAAAAAAGATTTTAAATGAAAAGAAGTATTTTTCACTATTCATGAAAAAATGATGTTTCTCAGTAAAATTCAAAAAATTATCTCTAATATTATATCAAAATTATAAATAAAAAAATTATGCTTATTTTATAAAATTAAATTTATAAATGTGTTAAAGAATAATTTTATTACTAGAAGTTGTTCATTAGAGACATTTTTTAAAACATTAAAATGGTGTTATCAAAAATTATGTATATTTTTATTAATATATTAAATTTCTAAAAAATATTATAATAACTATTTGAAAATTCTTAATTAATATTTATATCACTAATTTTAAAGGATAGGTTACACTTATATCATTTAAAAAATATTAATAAATTGATGCTTCATAGAAACTCGGTGTTGTGTGTATTGTATTCTAAGTCTGGGTTTTATTTGTAGTACAAGACAAGTCAGTATTTCATGTGAAAAAAATTTCTAGAATAGTGTTCTAATATATATATATATAACTATTTCTAGAGTCACATGAAATTAAAAATATCAGTATGATAAATTAATTTGAAATAAATTATTCACAAAATCTCAGGGTGTTACAATCCAAAGGTTGTAATCTACCTACATTATATCCACTTTACTGATCTAAAAATGTAAAACCATGATTTTTATTCATTGGAAGGAAATTTATCAATGGATGAACCTATTGTGTAAAAAATTTCACATAATTAAAACTCAAAAATTTCGTCCACAATCACC
The DNA here is from genome assembly GCA_963277665.1 of Viscum album. Taxonomy (NCBI): domain Eukaryota; kingdom Viridiplantae; phylum Streptophyta; class Magnoliopsida; order Santalales; family Viscaceae; genus Viscum; species Viscum album. The sequence continues at coordinate 1,846,506,175 of OY728120.1, forward strand.
TATAATTACCTCATTATCCATAATAGAACCATGGATATGATCACATAGAAAACAGATAAGAGACTCCTCTACTATTAAATTTTATTATAGAACCTTCGAACATCCCCTAGATGAACAAAAAGTATTCTTCCATAATAAATAGGGACCATATATCCTTGATTTTGATCATTTTGAATCCTAAAGACTCCCCTATGCTGACAATTATTTTCTAGAAAACATCCTCTCAGTAAACCCTTCCTTATCCAGCAGGTCACTGCATTTCTTCATCATGAATATGGTGAAATATTGTTGAATCCTTAGAAGTTAATCCTCCACTAAATACCTAACATGGACTCATCATCTGGTAAAAGGCCAAATGATTATCGCAGAATTGACAAAATATGGGTCCAAAAATATCTCACACTTGAACTCCCTTATCAATGTGTCAATGGATCCTGAAGATAGGCTTCCATTATGGTAAAATAAAGATAGTCTAATTGGAACTAGTCTTGAATTATCTCCCATTATAATTATAACTCAACGCAATACCTAATGAATAATAACCCCCACTACCTCAAATATCGACACAATATCATCACAACATAAGGAATCATGTTATCCCTCTGAGCACAGATCTTACCGAATCAATTCTCAACCTCCTACAAATGGTCTTCTATGATTGAATCTAAAATGTATTGAAGGTAATTATGTAGACTATGGTTCAAGAAATCTTGTAGTGTCCTCCACCAAGTTGTATCATTGTTAACCTCAACTCTGTGGATTTATAAAGGCACATATAACTAATATTCTATAGTGTGAACCTAATATAAATATCAACATTTTTCCATACCTAAAAAAGAACAAACAATTATATCTACTAAACCAAGAATATGTAATATTTTACAATTATAATTTACTTTTTTTTACTATTTAAGGATTTATGAAATATAACAGTATTCCCATTGCAAACATTTGATCATATAAGAATGATTTATGATCCTTTCAAAGGACTCTATACTCATATCAGTATCACATCAATAATTGGGAAAACAAATTATAAAGGTCCATGCATCATATTATTGGGTGCCCAAAATACTCATGTCTCTACGGGTCTCTCGTGTTTACATCACTAATCGAAACTTGGGGGAACTGTTTCCCTACTGTCCCATACAACCTCACCTCTACCTAACTCCAAACACAATCATATCCCTGAATCCAAAACATTGATAACAATATGCCATGACACATTCCCAACAATGATAATACAATGAGGGTACAGAGATAATGACTACCCATGTCCCACCTATAATAGGTAATTAAGTGATGATTAGAATAATGGAGATAATAAAATACATATAAGAGAGAATAACCTCTAAGAGAACATGTGAAAGTGAGAGATAATCCATATTCACAAGTAAATAATATCTCAAATATAAATATATATCCTATATGAAAATATGAAATGTCAAATAGTATTATAAAAAATTAAATGAAAATAAGTACAAAGAATATAAAGATGATAGTGCCAATGAATCCCAAACAACTCCTTCCAAACCAAATTCTAGTAATATGGATATTGATATAAAATATAGTCTAGATAACATGAAACATAGTTTATATATATACATAGGGTGTTCATAACAACATAATTAGTAGGATCCTCCCCAGATCCTCTCTTATAAAAGATAATGACAACATGCTAAGCACAACTAACATCAACAAAACTGACTCATCACATAAAAAGGTATAATAAGATCCCACTTAACCATTTATATCGAATTTAAGAGATCATATAATAAAATAATTAATCATAAATGGTACCCCTATCTAGATTCCACTCTGATTTTTCTCTCTTCCCCAATGTCGCATGTCATGATCCAAATCTCTATATGAAGGACATCCCAAAGACACATTAAAAAGTCATCACAACAATCACCAAATGAATCACATCATCACATCATTCTATATGAAATCAAAATATATATTAAACTTGAATTTTATGAGAGCCATCACTTCTCATATGATATCTAGCATACATTGGGTATTATTCATCATGCCATTACATCCTATAAACTGAGTACACTCCTCAAGACATCACATCCTATGCATGATATACCTATAGAAGTCAATTGAGTTGTATATCTATTAGTAAATGTTTGAACAATAACCTAAATACATCATTTATCTTCACACACATATATGGGGAAACTAAACAGTGTTCGTACATAAATAAACAACTGACAAGATAAGAGAGTGAGGCCAGACTAGGAAGTCGGCCATCCATCCTCCCATCAGGATGTTAGAGAAAACCCATTACTATAGTATGATGGCTATTGGTTCCTATAAATGAAATTGGTAGGGATGTGTTTGAAATTATATAATATATATCACAACCACACTATGGGTATAACATTTCATAGACACAAATATTTCATACGCTAATCAGACTCCCTACTGACATTTCTAATGTCAGATATCAAATAAGTATATAATCATTTGAAATTGATAAATTAATTAAATTATTTGTTTTTTATAATTTCATTCCATTAACTAGTAATTAAAAAGATAATTATCCTTTTACATTAATATAAATTTCCTAATATTAATCATAAGTGTATAGTCCATACCTTCTATGAATAATCTTAACTGAGTCCACAGTTTATCAACGTAGTCATATTTTCAGCTTTTTCATTCCATAATTTCTATAGCCAAGGGTTAATAATGATTTAATCCTTATTATATTCTTTCTATAATAAATTTAGTGTTGTAAAACTATCCTAATAAACCGTACAAAATAAAACATGAAACCAACCACATCAAGCAGTCTCCAAATGTATGAAATTAATGCATAAATAATAATAAACCCAACCAAAAACCATTAAATAGATTCATTAGAAATAATTGAAGATCTCTACATCATATAAATGGGTAATCCCATCATTAAACCATTCCATTATCACTATTTAAATTTTTTAGAACCACATACATATCACAGTTCTTCATTCCACCAGAGGAGTCAACTACATCGAAGTAGTTCAGGCCTCCTTTCCAGTATATAACTTTTACCATCTTAGGCTCATCCATCCTAGGATTATATCACATCCAGGACTCCCCAAACCATCAGATCAAATAGAAAAACACACATTAGTAGAAATACAAAGAAAGAAATAGAAAATAGAAAAACAAAGATAATAGGAAAATATAGGCACTAAAAATAGGCATCTAACCATAGAACATAAATGATATCTCATGGATCCTTACTCAAGGCACTCAAAATTATCTTGTAGAAGATAAACTCATTCAATAAAAATTTTTTGTATCACACTATTGGTTCTCATTCAATCATGAATTAAATGATTCATGATTCACCTATTCAAAATACTGAAAACATATGTCATCATGCTATAGTAATCCATTAAATTAAAAAACTATTAATTAAGAAATTCTCCCAAGCATTCCTTCCAATTTCAGAAAACTATTAGTAGTATCATTAAACCTAACATTCCATTTCATTATTGTAAAAAACAATAATGATTTTAATATTTTTATTAATTCAATTAATTATCATGAATCATATTTAATTAAACATACAAATTTCATCATTTTTATCATCATCAAATTTCATTAAACATTGGATTACAAAATTGACTCTTCTTTATTTACTCATATACCAATAAATTTCCAATTAATTATATATTTACTTTCATTAAAATTTTAAACATTATTTTTTATGAATAATATCATTCTAGAATGAAATATCATATATATCACAATTTCCCAATAATCAACAAGAAACACCTAAAATAGTATTGATCACATCAACATGAGGTCACTAGCCTTTTATTTTTTAATCCGGTTAAGTAAATTTTTTTGTTAATCCAATTGAGATAAAAGGGAAAAATGATGATCAATTTATGATTTCGTATAAATTAAATTAGAGAAGTAATGATTCGCGTAGATCAAAGGAATCAAAATACTTTGAATGAGAATAAACAAGCATTGTGGATCCCGATCACCTCTCCCAAAATATTTTGCATCCATCCAAGGATGACACACCATAACTTTGCCAATAAAAACCATGAAAAACTCCATCTAAACATGAATATTATCTTCCATCACAGAAAAAGAATAAAAATTTGGAAATGTGATCATCTATGGAGAACCCCCTTGAAAATATAGAAAAAAATAACCTTTTTTCACTTTAGAAAGAAAGAAAAAGGTTAGGAATCAATTCATATGGAAGAAATCCAAAAAACCCATAAATAGTGCCTCTAGATTCTTGAATGAAGTGAAAAGGTATTGGGTTTTGGTATATCCGGAGATTATATAACATTTATAGGAGCACTGAATAGTGGATATACATTTAATTTAACCCGTACACATTGTGTAATAATTTGGTTTTATGTTTCACTTAAAAAATTCCATTATAAAATTAAACCTAAAATATTGAACATGACATAACACCCCCTATTATGGCCCTTAGAAACCCTATGCATCAAATAAATGATTTCAATCATTGTTAAAAATTGTATATTTTCCCTACAACCATATTTTTAAGGCTAAGACTCTTTTTTCCAACTGTTGATGTCATCTGAGCACTAGAATATTCAGAAGCACGCAAAAGGGTCACATTATACTAATCTCGACACATATAATGTGAAAATGGAATAAACTAATTGTTATGATTGTTTTCATTATACCAATCTCGGTCATGATTTCATTATTTATCACAAACAAATAATTATGTTTTATTACATATTAATATGAGTATATAATATAAAAAATGTTAATCATAACATTAATAGTTATAAATTTATTAACTATGTTTTCATGCCATAATTGAGGTGGACGGTTTCTTACTAGTATAAATGGATATACATATATAGTTATATATAAATATATATATAATATTATTTTTTTGGATACTTGAGAAATGGGATATTATCACCTTAAAAAGGGATTTCATTAAAAAAAAATTCCCAGTTGATTTGTAACACCTAGATATTTTTTAAAATATTTTTTTCTCAAAATATATTTTTCATTTATAGATTATGTTTTATGACGCAATGAGTGTAAATGAACCATGGTACAGTGTTAAAATATTATAATGTCATAGTTATTACATATCTATTGTATATTTGGGTACGAATATGTTGAACTAAAAAATGAAAATTTTATGGTTACATTTGTATAAATGAATTCTTTGGGTATCAATTAATTTTAAGTAATAAATAAAAATCACTTTAATGAAAAGCGATATTTTTATGAAAAACTTTTTTTATGTTCATTAAGATTTTCTCTAATAATTAATTAAATTATATTTTATTGGTAATAGATTTTAATGATATATATATATACTTATTATAATAAATAAAATGTTTTAATATTCAATTTATATTTTTCTAGGTATGGGATAAGAATAGACCATGTTTTTCGATTTAAAAATTATTTATTTAAAAAATATAATTTCATCATGTGTTGTGAGAATATTTTAATATTAATTTCAACGACATTTAAAAAATGAATTTGATAAAATTTATTATATATTAATAATTAATATATTTAAATTTTGTAAATCGACCCCTTTTATATTTGGTGAATATGAATACTAACAGTGGTAAAATTTATCACCTCATTAATAGATAAACATGGTTAACCTAGGTAAAAAATAAGTTTTAAAGATATAACTATTCATCCTATATAAATTTTGAAGATTCTAAATCTACCCTTATTACCTTAGACTCTAAATTGTGTATTTTAATGTACACATGTCCAATAAAATGATCTATATAATATTTATAGAAATTTTATATACAAAAACTCAATCTCTTAGTATTAAATATTTATTATGTGTCCACATTTTGAAAAAAGTATCTAATCAATGAATATAAATGTCTATTATGAGAATAAAGAAATTATTTTTTTGATTGAAATTTATTTCTAATTTTTTGTAATTATATAGTTACATTAAAATATTATGCAATAATGATACACTATTTATTCATTTATTAAATAAAAATAATAATTTATTTTAAAAGCATTAAACGTTATACAATTGGAATTTGTCATACTGTTCCACAACTTTTATTTTTCAATTTGAATTATTAGTTTTGTGTTATCGGTTATACTATAAATAAAAAAATTTCTTCATGTCTTCTATGTCAAATAAAATTAATATTGACAAAAGATACTATAATGATATTTTATTAAAATAATATATTATTAAATAATTTTAAAATCCTAAAAATATTATGGGAGGAAATGGTGGATAATATATTGCGTAAAATGTTTTTCTATTTCCATTTATGATCTAATTTGAACCTTTTATATAAAATTTTAACGATTTACGTATGATAAATATTTTACAATGGTTAATGTTATAATGGGTAACCTAAGGGGTTAATCCAAATGATATGGTTAAAAAATAGGTAAACCAAAAAAATTTATTGGATATTGGGATTTAAACCACCTAATAGCAAAAAATCTAATTATTAGATTTGTTTTGGGAATCTGTGTTATATAATGACATTATTATAATTAAATATATTAATAAATTGGAAATCTTCCCCTCAAATCAATTATTAAGGGGATCATCCAATCCAAACTTCGTTGCACATTTTGTGGCTTATAACCCAACCATCCCTTGAAAAAATCACTCATCATCAAAATTTTACATTATATTTCTTTTTTTTTCAAAATACAAATCCAATTTCCCTTAATAGGAGATCTAAATGAGTTCTTTAAATGGGGAGTTTATCATCTCCACCATTAAATAAAATTTAATTATTATTTTAACGCCACTAAATTTATGAAATTGTTTATAAAATAATATATTATTTATCATAAATATGAAAAAATTATATTATTATTTTTAAAACCTCTATCATACACCCTCATTCCATCATATTGGATGTGAAATATCGCTATTGCATATGTAATTATTACTATCTTAATGTAGATATACAATTAATTTCTCATCACCGTATTTTAGGGATGGATATATTGATAGGTATACAATTTTAACATGATACTTATGATATAGTTATACAAATTTCATAATAATATTAAATCCACCTTCTTAACATACAAACTATTGGAAAATGATAGAGATGCTTTTGTGTACATATGGACCACCACCTCCATGAAGCGATGTGAACATTTTTCATTTAAATTTTCATTAGATGATAATAAATTTGTATTTATGGAATTTATATGATATGTATTATTTGTATATTATTCTGGAATGTTGATTTATTGTATAAAATTATTTCTTTCCATTTTTCAGTAAATGAAAACAACCTTAAAGCATATATAAAGTCTACCATGTTAATGAATAGTTTGAATAATTTTTCTGGATGTAAATTTATGGATGAACCTAAACATGTATATACTGATTGTATATAATATTTATTATAATTATAGAGAATATGGAAGCAATATTATAATTCATGTACCAAATCCCTCAAAACTATAACACACATGAAAAATTAATCAAATATCATTAGGAATAGGGATTTTAATAAAAAATATTGTTAATAAACAGAGAATATAAATTTTTAAGTAATCAAATATCATATGATATATATGATTATGATTATGTAACTTATTTATAATAAACACATATTTATTATATTTTATGTTCCAAGATGTATGATGTAAGTAAAAACTGAGTTAAGGGATTTTCATCTAAAATTTATTTTTTTGCGACACATGCTATATTCAATATATGTTTAGTATTTGAGGTGTATATACTACCCAATGACATAATATACGATTTTAATTATGAGTTTTATTTACATTTAATAATAATCTAATATTTTTTATTTTATGGGAATCTTGATTCAAATGTTATGAGTATGGTAAAGGGTTTCATGTTATAATCTCTCTATTTTTGGTAGAGATTCCAATTATAATTTCACATGAATTACCTCTCATGAAAATCATTAATATTCAAACAATATATTTGTTTCAAAATAATACATGTTTTAAATTAATTTTACTCAACTAAATTACTCATCATACAGTAAATATATTTTTATGGATAATCAACTTTATTTCTCTTTTTAGAAGAAAAACCTATGTCTTCCATATCTATGTTTTCCGAAAATGATTTTAAGCTGGTTTTTTCTATTATCCCATGAGTATTTAATTTCATTTTCACCCATGATTTAATTTTAAAAAATGAATAAAAATAACGTTTTTTTTTCATTTTTTGAATGGGGAATTAGTTGAATATTTTCTATATATGTAAATGGAATGTTTTATTTCACTGTATACACCCTAAAAAAATTACTATTGTCAAGAATAGTAAATACAATAAATATTCCTTTATAAGTATCAAATTATATTTTAAATTATATTAATTTTCACCATATGTTATGATTTTAATGTTTTTTTAAATAAATTTTCAATGTGTAATGTTTACTTTCCTCAATAATGTTATAATTGTACAGAAATGGTATTTATATTTAACAAAGGAAATCACCCTTGATTTCCCTAATATGATATTAGGAATATAATCAATAAGTTTCATCCTTATTATCCCTATATATTGGGTTTTATGTTGAAGTAATGTATATGAACCCTGTTCATTTTTCAGGGCTTATACTATTAAGAAGTTATCAAATGTTTATGATACCCATTTATTTTTAATGGATTATGTTTGGATGAAATGTTTATAAAAACCATTTAAATTCATAGTTTATAGTTTGGTATATATTTATGTTCTAATAACACACATATTTAAGATTTTTAAAATTTTACTTTTTGGAATAAAATTATATAACCCATTGAAGAATTGTGTAAATATTGATATCTCGTGACATAAATAGGAATAGAATGGGGAGTAAACCAACTTCAATATCATATATTTCCACTATTATAGTGTTTTATATTAATCTTATTTATTCTGAGGGTTTCGAGAGTTAACCCAATCCACTATAATAAAATTGGATTTGAATCGTGGTTATAAAGATGATATGGGTAGTGAACAGAATCTACTTTGATTTTAAATTTAGCAATACATTACATCTGATGAACGGATTTTCTATTTTTACGTGCATGAAAAAATTACAATTTTTAGGAAAATTTTATCCTCACTATGATCATGTCCGTTCAATTAATTATGAATAATGTCATCTTAAACAATTATTATATCATGACTCAAGATTAAGATATATGATATTTATGGAATATATTTTAAACGGTAATGACATATTATCATAACCTCATGCACTAGTTTTTCTTATATTATCATTGATGTCATCCATTTCTATCATATTTGAGCATCTAATATCATCCTATAACATGTTTCTTTTCACAATGTTATCAAAAAATGTTTTAGGATTCATATATCTTGGATGTGTGCTAAATATGATGTAAATAACGAGATAATCTTATGAAAATGATATTTATGATTACATTTTTTCAAGTATACTAGTCATATTTGATTCATCCTTGGATTTTTATGATATTTAATATTTTTTTACAATAATATGTTGTAGGAGCACAGAGCATCCTTTGAGGGAAAGGGTTATTTTCGGTGTCAACATTATCTTTTAATGTGAGAGTTCATATTCCCACATTTATAAGAACTCATTAAACATATTTTATGAACTAGAACAATATTAAAAAAATCACATTTAGATATACTAAACATCAAATTTATTTGGCTCACCACTAAGGGCTACATCTAAGGAGAATATGACGATAGTGTGTCGGTCATACATTAATCCACAAGTCTTCCCTAGTTGTAGAGTACAAGTGTTTCGATGTAGTCAATTTGTTCTTGAAAAATAGACTTTATAATGATTTAGTGATATCACACTATATCCATAAAATCCCTTCCACTAACTCCCCCTATCTCACTGCTTTTATTGAAGTATAACTCATTATATCAACTTAGATATTTCCTCAATGATTTGGCATTAAAATCATTATACATGACATAGAACGGGACCCTTCATAAAATTTATACCTATGTTTATGCACTCATAAATCCCTTTGAAATTAAACATGATAATCATGTTCTTCCTTTAACAATGCTCCTTCATGATGCTCCTTTTTGAAGCTCACTCCTTCGTGAATCACCCCATACTTTATAAAAGACAATTCCTTTGCGAAGCTCCATTTCCTTCATGGAATATCATACCTTCACAAATCTCACTAAGATAATGTGGAATATCCAATATTTGTGAAGAAATAAATACATAGAAGCCTTGAATTTGGTTAAGTGTAGAAAGGTATTTTCAAAAATATCAAGCTTGCATGGACTACCAGTTTCACTGAGCACCCGTTGATTCACAAAATCAAATCAATTCCCGATTATCACGGAAAATTTTGTCTGAAAAGATGAGGGGTACCTACTTCATTATAGGATCTTCTGATCTCAAAGCTCTAATACCTCAAGTTAAATTTCTTAATAGATCACAAACACAATCATGATGCTCCTCCATTCGCAATGCTCCATGGAAATTCCTTATTTTCTATGCTCGTCGTAACTATAGAGAATTCCATCAAAACACTTCTTTCCGCTGAAGTGCTCTAATTCTCATTATCAGAAAGTAACTCTATCTCAAATGATACTACTTCATATCCTAGAAATAATCAAGATATTATTCCCAACGTCAATCAATTTAAAATATTTATGATTTTTTATTCCATAAAAATACAATTCGCCAAGCTGGAACTCTCGTAATCGTAGACCACACCATCATAATACATTAATCGTTCACGAAACACAGATCATGATTCCCATATTCACAGAACTAGCCACATTTCCATATTTTCATAAATATTTCAATAAAATAAAATTTTTTCATCATTTCCCAATCTCTATTTTTGGACCCCAAAAAATTGAAAATGGGAAATGACACCACCTTCAATACTGCTGATAGATTGAACAGTATGATCTATTTCCTCGAAATATTCATGATTATACATGTGAGGGTTAAAAAAACCGAAGCACACTTCATTTCCAGTAATTAAAATCTCTGGTTCCATCATATATAATATATATGTATGAAAACATTGATTTTAATATTGGGTATTAGATTTATGTTTAGTAATCCTTTTGAATCCATAATTAGATAACTATAGTCAGAACCCTGAGGTTAATTATATGAATAGGATAATATCCTAATATATAGTAAAGAAAGGAATTTTATTTTCGTAGGAAAACATATCAATCTAGGCCTAGTAGTGGATGTGATTTTGTAATATTTGAATCTAGGGTTAGTAACACAGAAATTAGTTTGGTGAGTTTTTCTCTTCCATCAATCTAGCATATGATGAAAGATCCCTTATGATTCACCCATTTGGAAATGTATATGGGTTAGGAATAGGTCATATTATACATTATTTGTTATCATTATAACGTATTGTGATAAGTACTGACTATAAATAACATAGTTTAATCCTATGGTTTAAAATCATTCAAATAAGGTGTAAAAATTTATACATCATAAATTATTTTTTTACATAAAATTTATTAATTGTCATTTCAACAAATTTGGAATTATTAGGGGATTAAATATACAATATTGAGGAATATGTGGTGATAATTACAAACAATTACATAACAATATAATTTGATAATAGTTATATAAATTCCCTTATATCATGAAAAACCCAACAAGAATACCGATTCCTATCAATAATTATTTGATATCAAACTAATAGTGAAGGCACTTAATGGTGAGATGAGCACATATCAAGTGTCTGATTCAACTATTAATGATATTTTTTTTGTTTCTTTTAATTCATAAAAATATCAATATTTTTACTTGGGTTGAATTTGAAGTCATGTTAGTCTTATAATTTGTTTCTATATGTGATTACCAAAATAATTTACAAGGAAGGTAAGTCCCATTTGATACTTTGAACTAACCTATGATTAAATATTATAGTAATGATAAGTATTATCATCAAATGGAAATAACATTCATTATGTGGGACTTAATAACTATTTAATATTGGGTATTTTTTCATAAATAGTTGTGGGGTACTCGACATTATTGATATACATATTGTATGACATTATAATCATTTAATTCAAGATGAATTGATTGATTTATGAGTGAATCTTGATGATGAGTTATTAATTGAACCTTATCCTAGTTCTATAAATATTTTCATGAATCCAAATAGAATTTCCCAATTGAGTTGTATGACATGAAGATGATAATCTAGTAGTATCATTACAAGGGATTAATTAATCTAGGTGCATCACATTGTGGTGAACCTATTCATCTCCATAATAAGAGAGATTCAGTAATGCAGTAATTTATTGATAAGTGGGAAAAATAAAAGATCACAATAAGGAAAATTTATGTCTAACCACAAATAAATATTTTTTTTATCTATTTTGATGTGATCAATAACTTTCTAAGATAGAACATGAATCTTGATATCATCATTTGAGGATCAAGAAGTTTGACATACCGAAGACTACATTTCATACATGGTATAGACACTAAATGTTTATAGTGATTCCATTTAGTCTAACTAGTTCCACAATTATCTTCATGGGTTTAATGAATTGATTTTTAAGAGATTACCTATATCAATTTATGGTAATATTTCTAGATGATATTTTTTATATTTTACGATCATGGAAGAGAATAATGATTATTCAATGATAGTTTTCATTACCCAAAGGAAGAAGATTATATATTCAAATTTTACTATTTTTGAATTATGGATTCAGAATGTTTTATTCATGGATCATATACTCACAATTGATGGTGTGTTTGTATGTCCTTCAATAATTGTATTTTTTTGAATTTTGACCTAGAAGAACCGTTATGAATGAGATCCATAGTTTCATGGGTTATGATGGATACTATCAGTGCATTATGGGGAATTCATTCTGACAGTATAACACAATAACTATGTTATCCTGAATGGGAGGTAAGTTCTTTTTACAGATGAATGTAAATAAAATATCAAGGAACTGAATTTATATTTAGTAAATCCATATATCCTAATAGTACTCTACTTTAGGGAAGGATTTTTAATATTTTTTATTCCTAAAATAATGGATTTGGTTTCATTATCATGACGAACGATATGTTGATAGCTTATTCCTCACATCAATTGGTGGTTAATGAGAAAAAATAATCAACTAATGACTTGGAGTTAAATATGGATATTTTTACATTAATGATATGTAGGTAGTATATTTATAAAGAATAATGTGATATATTTATATATCTATATTGATCATATATTTTTTTGGAATATTTTCACCTAGAGATAATTCAATATGCACTAGATAAGATGGTTAAATTAGATTAAACATTATTGCCTCCCAATAAATTATCACCTTGGTAAATAGAATAAGTCGATTCAAAATCTTAATTGAAAGGATCATTATATCTTCTCTATTATTATAATCCTAAAAGATCCATTTTTTAATTTAAAAATTATGGACTATTATATCTTGAATGAAGGGGAGAAATAATATCCTTATAAAATGAATATTCATCCATCTATCCCGGTGGAGATTAAAGATTCATAGAAAATAGATATAGATATATATAACATGGTTAGAAATTATCCTTATTATTAAATTGATATTTATGGAATGATATGGTTCCAAAACTATGTTTGTGTTCCGACCAAACCAGATTTGAAGAAGGATTTGATGGATGAGCTTCAAAATTCATCATTATATATTCATCTTAGATGTGAAATGTTGTATAGTGATTTGAAAGAATATTTATGGTGACACAAGATGACGATAAAAATTTATTATTATGTATCATAGTGACTGATATAATATAATGTTAATGGTGGTACGAACAATTCTATAATAATTTTATTGTTATTACCCATACTAGATTGGAAATGTGAAAAAAATCACTAGATGTTTTATCATAAAACTCCGTAAAATTCAAAACTGAATAATTTTATATGGGTTATAGTCGTTACATATATGATTTAATTAGACATCATTAGAAATAGAAAATATTTCTATCCTGACCATAATGTCTGAATTTGAATTAAGAAGGGTTAAGGATATATGGTGTGATATATTCAGTGGTATCAGATTAGGGATCGAGGTATACATTGATTTCATAAAAAATCATTATACATGTTCTAGATACAAATTTGAGTTTTTCAAATTCACATCATACCAATATAGAGTTCCAACCTAAGAGAAAAATACAATCCTCGAGGATTCGATACGTTACTTTTATATTTATTTCAAATGTGGTTGGGATTAACACCTTCCACTGGTTGTTATTTCGTAAAAAAATTAGTTCAAATTGATTATTCACATGGATTAAAATATAATCATATATGAAAAAATGTGTCAGAATCCAACATGTTTAGATGGGATTGGGTAATGAAACCTATTGGGAAAAACATATCTGACGAACTGACATACAATATCAGAGAAATTACCTTGCACATCAAGTCATACCAAAGTCAGCAGACATTTTATGATAGAAGTCATCTATGTGGAATGTAATTTGATGTTACTGAGTTGTTTTTTCCTAGAATATATCCATATAAGAATTTTATTTTAATCATAATGAAGGGAATGATGATACAAATGATTATTGTCCAATTCAATATCATTGAATGAGTTGGGACAGTATCTTATCAATTGATGCTTCCACCTACCTTTTTTAATTTCAGGATGAGTTCCATACATTTACTATATGGATGTACGTACCAAATATATTAGATGAACTAATTTTAGTGAATTTACGACTATCTTATGAGTTTTCATGTACCAACCTGGGTCGAACCTGAACCGGTCACCTGAGCTGATCTGCGGAAAGGCCCAAGAGGCATTCTCGATCATCTCGCGTTGGAGACAAGTTGCATGGAATAAAACGAAGAGAATGTGGGAATGATTCCACCTAATGAAAATAAGTAAAGTGGCAAAAAATGTTGAAAACACAAGGTAAATAAATAAAACATAAATGAATGAATGAACAACAACAACACACTAACCATACCACAACTATAACACCTCTTGACCCCAAGGGTCACTCTCAAATCTACAACTATCTTTCTCCCATAGT
The DNA here is from genome assembly GCA_963277665.1 of Viscum album. Classification (NCBI taxonomy): domain Eukaryota; kingdom Viridiplantae; phylum Streptophyta; class Magnoliopsida; order Santalales; family Viscaceae; genus Viscum; species Viscum album. The sequence continues at coordinate 1,846,521,192 of OY728120.1, forward strand.
GTAGAAGCTCCAGTCAAACCCGCAATAGAAAATGAAAACAAGAAAGCACTGTAACCAGGATTAAAAAAACACAGAACATGTGCCCAAAAATACATACCCAATGCACTAACATTAAATAATGAAATTTAATAATTTTTTGTTTGAACTAAATTGTATAAAATTAGAGTTTTCACACTCAATTTAATTTATAATGCAAGTAATAGTCTATTGTCCTTTTCAATTTACAAACATTTTTATGGATTAAAGAAAAAAGATGCATTAAATTTTAATAACACATCCTGAACATTTTAAAATCCAAATTTTAGTTGTTAAACAAGAAGAAAACCATACACACACAGAACACACAAGTAGGGAAATGAAAAATGTGGCACATGGGGGCATCAACCAAACTAAGCACATCAATCGTCCACCACATAAAAATAAGCACTAAAGAAAATATGGGTCGATCCTAGGATCTCGTGAACAATACAGAACGTACTGTATGGCTGACTAATCCTAAAGGCATGCCCTACTCAAGGATGTCATGACACCCTAATGCACGACCATCACCCTACCTAGCCTTTTCGAGGGGCCCAATCCCATTGTAATAATAATAACAAAGTATCCCCTACTATGGGCCACTATCTGGTGCATAATCTAAACTTGTGCATCAATCATTTATTAATAATTCACTTACTATATTCGGTTCCCATAGAGAGTACTAAGTGGAGAAAGGTGTAAGTCAATAATGTCAATCGGGAAACCAATCACAATGCACGAACATCACACACAACCACTCACAGAACCAACACACCCTACATGATCACCCCTGAGTCACCCCAAAGATAGTTTTCAATAACATTTATTTCATTAAAGTTCCAAATGTGAATTATATACCTTAAAAACATCTTTTCTCAATTAATTCCAATAAAATTGCACACACGTCAGAAGAAATCTTTTAATATCAAACCAAAAGAACACCCTAAAGTTCATGAATAATATTCAAAGGCCAAATGGGAGTTCTTTCACTATTGTGTGATAATTCATCAAGAAAATAATTTCTGTTCCCTGCATAAAATAAACAGCTTCATTTACATCAAATAATTATTCAAAAAAATAAATATCTAATATTATTTGTCATTTATCAAAAATACATGAAATTTAAAGTAATTAATAAATTCTAAATATAAAGTTGAGTGTATTGGGAAACCATCCTCGACTCACAGCTAGATCACAACCACATGACATGTTGTTCACTTGTGCACAAGTTCATGCACCCCACTGACTGTGGTATCTCAGGTTTCCCTACTGACACAATGAAACAACTGCACAACAACTAAAATATATAAACATAGTCAGAAAAAAATAGAAACAAAAAAATTACAATATAACAAACAAGAAATGTTTTCAAAACATAATTCATGTAATCTACACTATTTAGAAAACCACTTTACAAAAACTATAAAAAAATACAAAGAGAAATCAGGGCTTTGCACACCCAAAAACCCTGCAAAACCACTTTTATGTTATACTGTATATCCTCAACATACCAGAATAGAAAATGAATGACTTGCACATTCGATGAAACTAATTAAAGAATTTAATGAAAATATATTGAACATAAAAAACATTGATTCCAACAAATCGCAACTATTTCACATAAACATAGCACAAATTATCAAACATAAAGAATAATAATTTAAAAACTATATTTATACCAGTATAATTATTCAAAAAACTTCCAAAACTAATTATAAATTATTCAAAAATGAAACTTTGCAAACCTCACCTCAATGTAGAGACAACATGACTAGTGGGGTCATACGACAGTCAGAATGGGGTGGCATGCACCAACAGGGACTATCACCGACCGGAAAAGAGTGCACTTCACACTAGTGTGGGATAGCTGAAGTAGTGAAAGGGTATGACACCGGCATCCTAGAAATTGTGGAACATGGAGGATACCAAATGGACCAAAAATTGGTTTGGTGGTGGTTGGATGGTGGGTGCTAGATCTGTGGTGCAGGCAGTGGCTGAACAACGTGTTCCGGCTTGGTGGTTCATGGAATGGGGGTGTGAGATTATAGGGTTCTAGAAATGGGTTGGATGGAAGTTATATAAGGGATTCCGGCTGGAGGGCCAGCCGGAGAAGGCCGTGCCGGAGATGGTCATCGGCCGGGAAGAGGGGAACGATAGGGAATTAGGTCACTAGACCTGTGTGTATCCAGGAGATGGAGCAAAAGATGGAGGACCCGTCAAAACATGGGTGATGACTGATTTTGTGACCAGAGGATAGCAACGCCAGGATAGGGGGATATAGCAGCAATCAATGCTTGTTAGAGGGGGAGGCAGCCTGCACGAAGTGGGAGAGGAGAGGAATGAGTGGACGACATATAAAATTAGGGTAATAGGGGTTGCAGCTCGTGATGAAGAGATAGATAAGTGAGGGAGAGAGAGTGAAAAAATTAAAATAAAGATATGGAATGAAAATATTAATAATAATAAAAAATGAAAAGAAACTAAAAAACACAAACACACCAATAAATAAATATGAAAAAAATGATACTAATAATAATGCCTTAATTATAAAAATAATAAGGATAATCATAATCATAAAAAAAGAAATGTAAATAATAAAAATATTCTTTTCAATTTAATAAAAATAATTAAATTTTTAACAATAATTTTTTTTTAAATATCATATTAAATAAAAAATTTACTCCTTTATATTTTTAAAATTACTAGGTCAGGTAGTTTTATTTTAAAAGAATTTCGGTGTTCCAAAAACTTGTTATTCATGTTTTTCCAATGACATCAAAAAATTGGACTTTTTGAAATAAACTAACAATTCTCCTTTATGATTCAACCAAATCCTCAACAAAAAATTTAAAAACCAAAGAAATAAAAATGTAAAATTGTTAGATTGGTTGGGGTGTGACAATTATCCCCACCAAAATTATCCCCCCCACCTAAAAAGGCCCAACAAGATATATAATCAACGAAAAAACAAATTAACTATCATACAACTCCAAAAGTTTAAGGACCTCTAGAAGATTGATCTAAAAGGAAACTGAAATACACTGAAACAAAACTCATCCTTAAAACATGATCCCCTTAAATGTCGCCTAGAAGAAACCAGACAATCCATTTCAACCATGGAACGAACCTATACCACCTTTGACATTTATTCCAATAATATTAGTCTAAATGAACCATTGGGTTTACTCCAATCGAAACGTTTACTCAAGAGGAAGAACATAGGATTAGGTCGTTCTGCATGAGAACACTCACAACCAAATGATACATGAAATGAAACATTGACATTGATATGATGAGGCCCAAATGGACTCCCCACCATAACGATTCGGCTAACACTAAATTACTTCAGGTGTAACTTTGTGAGACCCTCTTTGCGTGTCCCTACCATAATAACTGACAAGATTATCCAATCTAGAAACATTTGACATGGAATAAAAACCCCCACCATGAGGGGGGATAACAGAAGGTCCTAACTAATAGAGCATGAAACTACATCCATTTCTATATCAACAAAATTACACCCTTATAAAAACACAAAACATTACACACTATAGACAATGATTAAACCATGGCCCTTTTAAACTGCTAGATTCTCTTGACTATGTGATTGCTTTACTCCATGGCCTATGGTTGGAGCACCAATGATTGAATCTTATCTTACCTCACAGTTAGGCTTCATAAATTTCCAAACATAACACGCATATAAAAATTGTACCAAAAAACATCAATTAAAATAAATGTTTCAAACAGGTTCGATAATAACCATTCTTATGACTGAAGGAAAAAACACCACAAAGCACTATAATAGATGATCAATATATCCAAGGAAATCAATGAAGGGAAAACCCCAAACTAATCCCAAAATTTTTCCCACTTCTACTAACGGGAAGATGTGACCTTCGATGAGCCAGGTCTGGCTTCAACACTCTTTTTGGGTACACTCAGAAGAACATTCGGAAGTGACCCAAGGGCCCAAAAGTGTGGCATGGATTTAGAACACATAGACACATTGGATTCTTATGACCATGATTTCCAAACTGATTAAAGATAATGACATTACACTCTATAGGTGTCGAATACAGATATGAACGCCTCTTAATTCACCTAATAGTACCACCAAAATCATGATACTTCCCATTATTTGTATCACCATCCTCTACATTTCTTCCAAAAGATATGGGATGATTCACCACCTCATGTCCTTAGACAATCTCTGCTTCAGTTATAGTGAGTTACACAAAAAAATCCGAAAAGGTGGTTAGGTTGAGCTCTGCACTGACGACTACAACTCAAGATGAAACCTCAGTTCAAAATGTCGAGCATTCAAATTATCATTTCTAACATACCCTGGATCATATGGATCTAGGTCCATGAAACATCAAAAATAATTCCAACACTGATCCAACACATTACTGAAGACCAAAAAACTCTATCCTCTTCATCACATTCTTCACCTCAGAAAAATAGTTTTGGATTAATGATAACATGAAGAACTCCCAAGTGAGATCTTTTAGAGTCTTTCTTCAAATCATAGACTTACACTATTTCCAAGTTAGATCTCCATGAATAAAGGTATCCAAATTCACCATCAATGACTCAGGAAGCCCGAGAAAACTAGAGTTCCTCTCAATCATCCACAACCAATACTCTACCATAAGAGGATCTTATTGTCCATAAAAGAGAGGAGGGTTCAATTTATGTAACTCGTCGACATAGTCTATTGGCTGATCAATATAAGGATTTTCTAAGGGCACACCACATGAAGCTTCACCTTGGGAATTCATCAAACAATCATGGGGGAGAACACTAATCAGAAAAGAAACAAATAACTTAATCAAAATAGGGTCAATTTTATTTTGAATTCAAATTTTCTCAATTTCCAAAATAAACATTACAAACTATTTTAAAATAAACAAATACCTAAACCATTCACTATGGGAAACTAGTACCAAAGGGTGACTTATAAATATGGTTGGAATCCACATACATATCATGCCACAATCATGAAGATAATTTTAGGTTAATTTCTATGGCTCTACATGGCTTTAAAGGCCATGTGAGATCAAGGGGTTACATTCCCATCTCCCATTTCATTTCCAACATAAAACAATTCAATGGAACAAAATAGACACAAACAGCTCAGAAATCCCATGGTAACCTGAGGTTCAGAACAAGCAGGGGTTCATTACATTTTATCATACCTACACCCCGAGTTCCAACAATCCTACTCTATCTACCATGAGAACCCAAAAAACCATTGGTCCTCCATTAACCAATGTCCACATAAGAGTCATACTTCCTCTGATACCATTTTATCATGAACCAACCCATGCCAACCCTAAAATGGTCACCCGAGACGATTCTATGAAAGGCCTAAGAGGCATTCCTGATCCTCCCAGGCTGGAGACAAGATAGAAGTCATCAATAGAATGAAATGGGGAATGATTTATCCAAATGAAAATATGTAAAATAGAAGAAAAATGTGGAACAACCAAAATTAAATAAATGTCATAACATTGAAATAATAACCTACAATAACACACTTATCTTACAATGAAAAAAACACCCCATGACCCTGAGGGTTACTCTCTAAAGAACAAGAAACTCTCACCCACAGCCCACAAGAGAAATTCAAACCTACAACATAAACTAAAAAGAAAAAAAACACTATAGGAATGAGTATTAAAACATATTAAGAATGCCCAATAATCTATTCCCAAAGAACTACCATTAAATAAAGAATTTTTTTAATTTCAATTTTGAACTACGTTATATAAAATATGAGTTTTCACAAACACACACCTTCATTTAAAAATAATGTAACTATCCATTGTACATTTGAATATAAAAATATGATTATGGTTTGAAGGAAAAAGATTCATTACATTTTTAAAAAAATCTGTGAACAATTTAAAATCCAAATTGTTGTTAAACAAGAGAAAAACCACACTCACACAACAAACAATAAGGCAAACTGAAAAAGATTCAAATAGGGGACAACAACCAAACAAGGCCCCTCAATCATCCACAACATAAAAATAAGCACTAAAGAAAACATGGCTCTAACCTAGGAGCTCGTGAATAAACTAGAATGTACAATATGTGTGACTCATCCTGAAGGTATGCCCTACTCAATGACATTATAATTCCCTAATGCCTGATTGTCACCCTACATGGACTGGTAGAGTGTCCAAATCACATAGAAATAATAATAACAGAGTATCCACTGCTCTAAGCCACTATCCAGTGCATTATCTAAACAAGTGAAACAATCATTCATTGAAAAATAACATACTATGCTATATTCCAATGGTGTGTACTATGTTGAGAGAGGGATGACTCAAAAATGTCAATCATGTTACCAATCACAGTGCATGAACATCTCATATAATAACTCACACTACCAACGTACACAGAAAGGTCACCCTTGAGTCAACCCAAATAAATTTTTAAAACTAATTTGTTTTTTGAAAGTGCCAAACATGCCTTATGTAACGTTAAAAAACATCATTTCTAAAAATAAGCCAATAAATTTTGTCACAGATTAGAAGATAACATATTAAATCAAACCTGAAAAACATTTGAATGATCATGAATTATTTTCCAACTATAAATTGGAATTATTTCACTATTGTGCGACAATTCATCAAGAATATAATTTAAGTGCCATGCATAAAATAAACACCTTCATTAAAAAAATTATTCCAAAAATAACTATCTAATATTATTTATAATTTATCAAAAATCAATGAAATATAAGTAATTAATAAATTATGAATTTATAGGAGACTGTAGAAGGGAACCTACCTTGACTCATAGTTCGATCACAATCACACGATATGATGTACACTTGCTCACAAGTACGCGTAACGTTCTGACCATGATATCCTATGTTTTCCTCACCGATATGCTGCAACAAAGACACAATAGCTAAAACAGATAATCACAAACATAAAGAAATATAAAAAACATTAATAAAAAAACACCTATATATGTATTCAAAACATAATTCACACTATCTACACTGGTTAGTAAACCACATTAAAAAATTATAAAGCAATTCAATAGAGAAACCCATGGATTTACACACCCAAACCCCCATCAAAACCTATTTTATGATCAACCACACATCATTAGCATACTATAATAGAATATTAATGACCTTCATAGTCAGTAAACTAATTAAAAAATTTCATGAAAAGATATTAAAACATCACAAATATGGTTTCCAACAAAATAGACCTATTTAATATAAACACGAATAAATGTATCAAAAACAAACTAAATTATTTTAAAAACTAAATTCCCACCAATATAATTAATCACAACACTCAATAAAATAATTATCTATTATTAAAGAAAGAAACAATGTAAACCTCACCTTGGTGTACTGACGCACTCGATCAGTGGTGTCGCGTGACAGTTGGAACGGTGTGGCTTGCACCGGTAGGGAATGTCGCTTGCCGGAAAAGCGTGCACATCGCACCGGTGGGGGTAGGATAGAGAATTGTAGGGGGAAAATGTCGGTGACCTGAAAAAGGGGGTGAATGGATGCTGTCGGCAGGGTGGCCCGGGCGACGACCAGATAGTGGGTACAGACTGGGTTGTGTGAGGAAGGGGGTACAATGCCGGAGGGCTCTGAAAACATGCTAGATGGTGGCCAACTAGGCAAGGCCATCTAGAGGGCTTCCCAAAGAAGGCCACTTCGAAGTTGGTCACTGGTGGGGAAGATCAGCATAGCTGACCATATGGTCACTAGACCTTGGTGTGGCCAGGAGGTGGTGTGGTCTTGAGAGACGCCGACCAGAGGTAGGTGTCGCTATGGAGGGTGGCCATAGGAGGGTGACACCAAGATAGGGTTAGATGGTAGCGGCCAGAACTGGTCAGAGTGTGAGGCGGTCTATGTGGAGAGTGAGCAGAGAGGAATGAGGGGAAGGTGCGTAGAATTTTGGTAATATTGGGGGGTGCTGCTCATGGTGGGGAGAGATAAAAGGGAGAGAGAGTGGAATAAAATAAAAGAAATAATTGGAATGAATAATAATAATAATAATAAAATGAAAAGAAACAAAAAACATAATCTCGCCAATAAATAAAGAAGATAATAATAATAATAATAATAATAAATCCTTGTTATTATAAATTCTAATACGAATAATAATAATCATACCAATATAAATATAAATAATAAAAATATTCATTTCACTTTAATAATAATAATGAAATTATTTACAATAATGAAATTCTCAAATAGCCCAATAAATTACAAAAATTTATTCATTTTATTTTTTATAAAATGTCAGGCCATGCAGTTGAATTTGGAGATGTTGTGTTGGGTTTCCAAAATGCACTTTTCATATGAGTCCTAAGACATCAAACTTAAAAATTCATTTTTGACATAAACTCAAAAATATCCGTCGGGATGCAACCCGAACCATGAAAATAAATTTAAAAACCAATGAAATAACAATGTAAAATAATTAGATATGTTAGGCTGTGACATGAAAATTATATTGAATAACGAAATTCCTAAATCCTAAACTCTTGAGAAAAAATTATACATACCATGACTACAAAAATAACATATGTTATCTGGTGAAATCCAAAATTCAATGAAGCTACCAAGGATCCCAAGGATGTAATTAATAAATGATATCCTCAGTTTTTTCGGTATCATTTTGATAAATTTTTATGGATGAACTCCTTCAATATAGGGTAGAATTTTAAACCCCTATAATTTATGAAATAATTTTTTCAGATGATTTTTATTTCCTTAATGAATTATATTTTTATTATTTATTAAATATATAATTACCACAAAGTATTGTGCACTGTCAACAAACTGTTTATGCAATTAATAAAAAATATAATAAATGATTTTCATATATTAAATGTATCCAAATATGAATAATATATATCATTTCATTGAATATTATATTAATATGAAATAAAAGAGTTATTTTGATGGATTACATTCTAATTTAAAATATTTATTAATGTTTTTTTTCAAATTAAATGAATTATTCAAAATTGAACATTAATTATATTTTATGAAAAAACAATTCATTAAAAAGTTTAAACATCATAATAATTTATTATATGGATAATAAAGCTAATATATGGTTAAAAATTTCTTTCAATGGAAATTTTGTGCCACGTTTTTCTTTATGTATAAAATTATAACCATTTAATTTTGGGAAAATCTATTTTAAGTGTTAATGTTAAAATTGGATAACTTAGGGTTTAAATGAAATGATATAATTTAAAATTCCACATTAAATTATCCATATATTATTGGTTTATGAGATTTAAATCATATTCCATATCATCTTATAATCCATGTACTTTTAGTGATATTTGGACAACATAATGACTTTATTGTATTATAATATTTTTATGAAATTCCAAAGGTTCCCCTCACCACATTTATAAAATAATCATCCTCCACAAACACCATCACATATTTTGAGCCTTTTAGATAGAAAATCATTAGAAAAAACCTCCAAAATACTTATTTATGAAAATTATAAGGGTTTGGTTCTTCCCAAAATTCCATCCCCTGAATTAATAAAAGGATATAAATATGAGTTCTTTAAAATGAGAGTTAATCACATTAACTCATAACATTATTTTAAAAAATAATTTTACAATTTGAAAAACTAGTATATTCTTTATAAATTAATAAATTAATTATCTTAAATATATTGAAATTATATAATTATTATTAATCCACCTTTATCAGCCTCACTCAATTAAATGGTATGTGAATGTTACATTTGTGCGTATGTAAAACATATCCTCACCACATAACAATAAAATTTATTTATCATTTCAATATATTATGGATAGTTTTTTTATCGATTTAAGATTTACATATGATACCTATGAAATATGTAAATTTTTTAATGAAAATACCATATTTACATTATTACCTTCAACATTGTTGATTAATTATAATGTCCCCTCATTCATATGTCTGGACTACCACCTCCCTGAAGCGATGAGATTCTTTTTTAATTTCATTTTACTTCACTGGTTGTAATGATTGATTTAATGAAAAAATCTGATACATATGGTTTAACAATTCTTATTCATTGTTTATTTATTTTTTACCTTTGATTAGTTAGATTGTTTGAAATATTAAAACAATGTTCATGTATATGTATAGTCTACCATCTCTATAAAAGGACTGATTCATTTTCAAATATCAACACTCATGGATGAATCATAACATGTATGTAATGAATAAATATAATATATATTTACATATTGGAAACTATCGAACTGGGGTCTATGAAAAATTGATAAAACCATTGAACAGAAACATACAACAACAAAAAAAGGATATCACATAAAATACTAACATTAATAATGAATTGGTAATAAACTGGTGATAAGTGGTTTTAATTAAATTATATATGGAATTATATATATGATTTTGGTTTTCAAATATATGTTTAATAGATTTTAATTTATTATACTAGTGGTTCAAGCCTGTGTGAACAATTTCATACTTGAGGTACGAGATTTTCATTTCACATTTTTTAAGATGTGAAATATATCTAATTAATCAATTATTTCTTGTCTGTGTTTTATATAAAACTACTGATTTTTTATGAAATTTTTTAGGAACATTATGGTGATTTACATATCCATATAAAGTTATATCATTCTTGAGGCTTGTGACTCATATTTTACCAATGTGTTAAAGGGTTTTACATTACGACATCATTGTTTGTGATTATTTTTTCTATTGATTAACTATTATGATGCACCATTTGAGATAGTTTTGAATTTTATGTTACATGTTATTTTATTGAAAAAAATTATTTCTATTACTTTTCCTCACATTATGTTTTCGAGAGAAGAAAAATTTTCTAAATTAAAATTTTAAGAATTTGTATATTCATTTTAAACAATATTTCCACCCATATCATTGTTATGAAAAACTGATTATCAGAATATGTTTTCAAATATAAAATTTATATTAGATTCAATTTTACATATTCTTTAATTTTTTTTAAATGTTCAAATTAAATATTTTTATTATTTTCCCAATAAATTATTTTTTATCTTCATTAAAAAAATGTTAAATTAATGTTTTTTGTTATCTTATATAGAATTAATGGATTTTACCAACATAATTAAAACATAATAAAAGAAATATTAATTTATATATTAAAATGTTTTTTTTCAAAGAAATTTATTTTTACAATATTTTTTATGTATTATTTTAAAAAAATAAAAGTGGAAAGTCTATTTTCATCAAGAATGTATTAATGATTAGGTAAATTTATTTCCCTATATAAAAGAAATAAACTCCTACTTTATAATATGGATTTAATGGAATATAACTAAACGATACAAAACATATTCATTATTTGGTTGACTTATTTTTATGATTAATAAATATTTATATAACTATTTCACTTTTTAAGGGTTCTGTTATGATGAAATTATAAAATGGAAATGAATCACATTTATTTACCCTAGTTATGTAATAATGAAAAGTTTATGAATCCTATTTTATGTCATGTGTTATGATATAAGGAATTTTTTATGAACATATTGCACAAAAATGTATGATTTTCCTTATTTTATGGGTGGGATGGGATTATATATCCCTCCTATGTGTTCGGTAATGAAATAGATATATTGAGAACCATGGGATTTAAATAGGGAATGAACCTAATTTAGAATGTGATAGTATCCACTATTATTGCCTTGGGAGTGATTCTTGACCAATTCAATGTTTTGGGGAGTTATCCCAACCCACTATGATATTCATCCGTGTGATCCTTGAATACTACTATACCTTGAGTAGTGATACCAGTCTACTTTGATTGCCTTTGAAGTGCACCTTGACTACTAATGAAATGATTTTCTATTATTATGTCTTTGTGCTAATTGCATGTCCTATGGAAATGTTATTTTTTCATTTCTCATCTCTATTGATTATTTTATAAATCACGCATTGTTAACTATAATGTTTTATTCAATTAATCGAGACCACAATATCTGGTATGCACGGTATGGATTTAAAATGTTCAAAAAATGTTATCATACCCTTATCATCATGATAAACATACATTATAATTGACATATCCCCTGTTTTTTCTCATTATTCATTTCTAGGGACCATTACATATGTTTAACTTTTCCCCATGTCAGGAAGAAATGTTTTTGGAATGAAATATTCAATAAGAGTTCTGGTTATTAACAATAAAATTGGAGACAATTATTAACTAATTGTTTTGGATTCTTTGTTTTTAATGATAATCGACCTATAATATTATGGCATGTATAGTTATAATATATAATGTATATTCATATAATGAACCATTATATATATATATATACAAAAAGTATTGGTCACTATTTGGTTTATCCTATTAGGATATTGTGCTTCATCTTTGACTCCAAGAATAGTATGATGTTGTTATAGTTGGTTTCCATTGTGGATTTAAAAAAATATAAAAATAAATTCCTAATTTATATGATTATTACTATTATAATAACTATATAATTCAATTAATTTTTTATATTTTTTATAGATCCATAATTCTGACTCCCATCATAAATAATTTATTTCATTTTTGATACGTAACTGAAGGGTGTTGTATACCTTTTGGTATTGTCAGACTCACACCATATATATATATCCCATGGAATATATTTACATATTTTCTATGAACTATGTTTCTGAAGGGACATAACACATGTGTGTTGATAGTATCATGGGATATGGATTAATATGAATATTAATAATGGTGATGGTTATCACATATAGAGTTTTTCTAGTGATCATATTATATATCATTCAAGTAATTTAATATATGATTCAACTTTGGTTATATCATATGCATGTATTCCTTACAGTTCATTGAATTTGTATATTTCAACCTAAATATAGTAATATTTTTAGTCAATTAGAATAATAATATTTTATTAAAATAGATTAAATTGTATTTAGACATACCATACATCAAACATTAGTGTTTAAACCAACCAAATGAGATAAGAAAGTGAACCTTTGGTATTATAGAAATTCAGGGTTCATCACAAGATCTTGACAAATTCAATATATATGGTATCAAAGGCGTGTTGTATAGTTGGGTTAGAGGGATGAAAAAATGGATCAGTATGACTCTAGAAGTAAACCATAAATATACGTGGTCTACCTAATTATAGATTTTGTATGAATTAACATGGAACAATAGTTTTGAATTTGTTTTATTTTTTTATTTATTCTTACTTATCCATAGTTTGATGCATCATTAGATGGTTTTTATTGGAAACCATAACACATTGTGTATATTCATGCTTGAATAATTTTCAATAAAATCATAAAAATAAGTAAATCCGAACATAAATAATAAATACTAAAATTTTCAAACAATGTTATAATTTATGGATATATTATTATAAATAAATAAGAGATATGTCATTCTAAGAAGATATTTAATTGATTATTATTGAATATTTATGATTATTCATAGAATACTTGTATTTAAATGTTTCTATTTATGATTTAATAAAAAAATTTATGATAAATGAGATTAATACATATAGGTGTAGGGATTTTAGATAAATTAATAATAAATTCTCCTTAAAATTAGAAACATTTTTAGACCAAGTTCTTTTGTTGATATGTTATTATACATAAGTGTTCATTATGTTTCCACAATGTTTACCAAATTCCATGGGGAGGGGTCTGATGAAAATATACCACATGATAGGATATCAATTGAACCAATTTTATTTTAAGGGATGATTAATCTATAAAAATATGATGGGATTATGTATTTTTGATTATATTCACCTTATGTTGATATCATTAGAAAAATAAATATATATCATTACATTAAAAATACGAGTGATTTAAGACTAAGAAGTTCACAAATAGATAAAAAACTATTATATTGGAATATATTTTAATAAAAAGGAGTCATTGGGTGTGACTAGTTGATTTCATGCTATTAGGGGAATCTCCCCATTAATTGATCACTGTGGTACACTCAATGATGGATCCAGGATTATCTTATATGTTCTTCAAGGATATATTCTAAGACTAATTAGACCATGATAATATATATATAATCATGACTCAAAAATCCATTAATATAATGAAATTTATAATAATATATATGGAATATGATCACACATTCAATAACTATCCCCAATTTTATGCCTATATTTGTGGGGTTTAAGAATAAAAATCACAAAACCATGATAACAGACTGAAATAAACATTATAAAAGGAGTGATGCTATTTTGTCTCTAAATATATTTAATAGATTTCTACAGGATAATATTGGATGAGGTTTTTTCCAAGATACATATGTTAACTAGTAGTTTTAATCAATCTAAGAGTATATTAATGTGATACTCTAGTGGAAATGAGAGGATGCATGAAAAGATGTGTTGTGGTGGATATTTTTAGGATGGTCGGGGTGGAGTGTTACTTGTACTCTAAGATCACTGATTCAATGGGTGTAATTAAATAAGGGTAAAATGTAATTTCATTTCCTTAATTATTGTATATAAATGTTAATTTAGTTTCAATTTTGTATCTAGTAAAATAATTTTAAGGTTTATTTAAAAAAACAATTAAAGTCAAGTAATCAATTTAAAAAATATGATTACAAATATAATGATAATTTTTTCAGATCGATTAATAGAAAGAGTATACCACCTAAATGTATATATATTAAAGGAAACAAGAGTGGTGGATAGAGAAATCCATTAGGGGTACCAATTTTTCTGTTGGTGTTATAGACATTGGGATGTCGTCATAGTATATGTTTGGTTATTTAATTCTTGATGTCCATATTATAATAAGTATAATGTCTATCCCTGATAAGATATACTCTTTAAATTCCATATACTTCCACATTTTAATTATTTCATAAAAGGGCCTCCCATAGATTAATTTATTTTGTTGTTCTATATCATCTAATATTTATAGCAGAAGAGCCTTATTATATTATGACTGTAGATATTTAATTTTGAAAGAACCTATAAAGTTGTATGTAATGTATATGAGGTGTTATTTTGGTGGATAATTTTTGGATTTTGTGGCATTTTTTACCCTTTATATAAGTAACCGATATTCTACATTTGTTATGAAATTTTTAACATTTTTTCAAACCTATATAAACACTTACTAGATATTTTGTTCTTCCCTTTCTTTCACGTATTCAATATATCTTTATTATTGATTTTAAATTTTTGGAACATAGAGTTTCCCCAAATCATGGGAATATTTTATATATCATAATTGAATTATTGGATTTGGTATATAGAGAACATGAATATGAGGAACAAATGGTGTTACCTATTATAGATGAGTTGTTTCCTTATTGCATATATAAATATATTTTAATAATCAAGTATAAATATGTGGTGGATTTTTCAATTGAATTTTTCTTCAAATTTAACAATTATTAGTTCCACTTTATTATATGAATAAAAATGTATTGATGGAATTGAAAATTTAACTTGATAAATTTGAGCATAGAGGTTTGACTTGGTTTAAAACATCTAGTGGGAATTCTCCTATACTTTTTATAATAATGTGATTGTATATTGAGCATTGTGTGTATAAAGAGAAAATTTTTATTCAATCCCAAATAAAGTATAATTTTATGTTTCTTGAAATTTAATCATTACATGATCAAATGAAATTGTATAAATAGTTTACGGAGATTGATATACGATCTAGTTACAATTAAATGTATTTAAAAATTTAGGATAATCTAAAGATTTAATTTTATAATAATTATTATTAGTGTTTGTAAATTTTCATTAGATTTTGAATGAATCATGATTTTTACATTTTACTATCCTTTATGAAGATGAATTTTATGAACTCTTAAAAACTTTTATGGTTATTGTGTATATTATAACCTTTTGTATTCATTTTTTTTTTGATAACAAGATAAGAATATTAATATTTTGTTTTAGGACTTTTGAGGTTTTTATTTTTATAAAATGATTTCAAAATGAACATTTTATGTCCAAACTATCTAATTACATGGGAAAGTCATAACAAAATGAAAAATATATATGTTAAACCAAAATAGTTCACAAAAAATTTATTTATAAATCAATTAAATAGATTTTTTACAAAACACTAGGCACAAGTGTACCATGATATTTTAAAAGTTAAATAATTAATAATTTCAAAATTGATAGAAATTATACTTTAAAATACATAATATGACATTAAATTGTATATAATTGATAAAATTATAAAATTAGGACAAATAACTATAATAAATATAAATATATAATCAATGATCCATTTAATTTACTATTTACATTTTATATTATCTATATTAACACTTTAGTAATAAATATATATGTTGCCATGGTAAGAGTTAGAGGAATTATTTTAAGGTTAATAACAGAAGATAAGGGTAAAAATATATCCCAAAACATACTAAAAATTTTCAGATGTCATTATTTCCAACCATAAATATCTTATCTTATGATTAACTCACTTTAGAGTTCTTTGAAATTGAAAAATAAATTAAAATTTATTTAATATTTTGCAGGATTCCAATAGTCTCACATCCCACTATTATTTAAAGGCACCCTATCCCTCACTTCCTCAGAACACATTGATCATTATTTCTCTAACAAACCCTTACCATATCCTTTATAAACATCCCAAGACAAATTATAGATGTCCGGGCATCTCAAAAGACCAACATTAGTGTCCCTAATAGGATATCCATTGGAGATTCGCTAAAGAAGCGGTAATCATTTCTACTGACACCTTAAAAATATCATAATCTTCCACTTCCTCTTAACATGTTGTTTCATTATAAAATGATTAAAAAAATTATAATTTATATTATTACATTTTATTATGATTATAGGACAAACATATTCATCCTTTTAACCAGCTTATGAAAAACAATATTGTCATTCATGTGTATGTACAACTTATCGTCTCCATGATGTATTGTAATTTGTTTCTCATAACCACATTATTCAGATTGGTATAATTGATAGTATAATCGATATAAAAAAAATTTGACATGTTATTGATTTTTAACAATATATATACAACCATAGTATTTTACAATTTACCAAAAATGAAATGATATTGTCGTAGGTGCGTAATTACGACCTACCTTCTCAACGACGCGTTGAGAATCATTATCCACATTAACAATTTAATAATGATTATAATAATATATTTTATGAGTTAATAAAATATTTATGATCATCATGTTATTTTTTATATGAATAAAATAATTTCAATTTGTAATAAACAAGACTTACACGACAAAGAATTCATAATAAGATAAAGCGGGTGACCCCGGAATCAATCGTAATAATGAAATATTATTAAAAAATGATATAATTTGATCATGTATGATATTATAAATATGTATATAGTTCTTTTATAATTCAATAACATTTTTTAGAAGTTATAAATGAGGTTAAAATAATCTCAACTATAGGAAACTATAGAGAAAGGGTTAATTTAACAATTTAAATTTTTCAGGATTGATTATATGTAAATATTTTCTGAGACATTTATCATCCATGTAGATTTTTCTTAAAAATGTATTTAAAAATTTTATTACATTTATTATAAAATTTTTAAAATTATTTTTAAACACATTTTTATTTTTATAAAAAATTTTGAACTGAATTATTCAACATTTTCCAAATGATGTACCTTATGACTTTTTCGACGACAATAATGTTTTTGTAACTTATACAGTACGAGAGTACTTTCCACCACCATGAACCCTTATCATTTTGAAACTTCAGATACAAGATTATAATGATATTTTAGATGTAAATTTTTCATTTTATAATAGTTCTACTCTTTTGAAAATTTCAAAGTAAAAGTGTAATTTCTCTTATGACAATTTTAATGATTTTGTCTGAGTATGTCAATCTATATCAACATCATTTATTGAATTTTGTTATTAATTTAGGTTGATTTCATATGATATAATCTACAATACAATATTAAAGGATTTATGATATGTTTTATTGCAGAGGTGCTATTTTGATACCATTCTTGTTTATGGTTAATGTATTAACATTTCATATGATAGTTTTTATAATAAATTTTATATTGGATATGATTCAATCTATTCATATGATTAATCCAATGGACTCATTAAGTGACCTATGGGGAAAAATATGGCCCTTTGATGTATTAGTTAGTGGCGAGAGACAAAATATATTGGGTTTTAACTCATTTATGTACGGTTTGTTCACTAAGTATTTAATGGTATATTTATGATGTCTGTCATCATACATTCCCTTAATATGATATTATTTATTGATATTATATGTAATTTTTCTATGATTATAACATACATGAGAATGTTTATATAGAATTATTTGATTTATTCTTCCCATATTATTCTTATGCTTATGTCTAAAAGGATTTTGTTTTAGTTAAACATATTTCCTTAAATGATTAGGATTATTTTGATGGCTTCCTCTAATTTATTTACCCTTACAGAAAATATGAGCTCAACCATTTCTTAGGTTTCATTTTCCTATGAAGCAAAGACGTATATTATGACTGATATTATGGGTTATTTATAGAATCATAATATTCAATGGATTATCTATTTTGTATTTTATATTTTTAATTTTAATGAAAGGATCATGTATGTAATATATTTTGACCAAAATACTAAGTTAGTCAGTCCTTTAAGATTCAAAAGTTATATCTATTACAAATTAATGAATTAGGGAACTGTCTTTGGTATACTAGGGTCTTGTTTATTATAGTTGGTATTAAATGATGTTCTTTAGAAACATTGTAAATTGTATATAGAAAATAATTATTATGAAATATAACCCCTAGAGAGGCTTTGAGAATAAGTATAGTAAAATGTTCTAGAATTATGATAATGTAGTGTATATTCCTATAAATAAATCAATTTATGAATACTACAATTGGATGTGGTTTTGTAATAGATGTACCTAGGGGTAACATCTCTGAATAGGTGTCTCGAGCCTAGCTTGTGGTAACATGGTACACAACAACGGGCCTCACTACGCACTTGATTTGACACCCCTGATATTTATGTCTTAGTATACTTCTCATTTCATCTACACATCATTATAAAAGATTTAAAAGTAAATATGCCCCCAAAGAAAGCATATATATGATATAGAGATATGATATGCCTAAAATTTTCCATTTATGTAAATTATATTGAAATTATACATTATGATTCATTAAAAAGTCTAGTGTGTTACATTGTTTAAAAATTGAGCATAGTGGAAGGAAGGGAAATAGTATCAAGACACACAATCCTTGTAAGAATTTACCTCTTATTCGTGATAATGATGTTGGAGTTGGAGATACGAATGGTGGTAAAAAACATATAACTATACTGGGACACCAAACTCAGGTTATGGATAATAAAATTACCCATATTGAGCATCCTGATCCATTCCATGGAGGATCAATGTTAGAGAGCTTCATAAAAAAACAACCTCCATTATTAAATGAGATTACAAATCCGTCTATAGTTGAGAAATAGGAAATTTCATTCAGTAAGATAAATCTTTCTTTGTGAAGTAATGAATGGTAGAATGTGGTCATGGAATCATATCATCTCTTAGGATTTACAGATTAATGGTGGTTAATGACTAAAAAATTTGGATTAATAATTAGAAATCATGGAATGGAGGGAATATAATGATATTATCATAGAAATGTTTTTTCTCATGCATGGAGAGTGGATTTGGATAGGATATTTCCATGTTTGAGGAAAAAGATGGATGAGAATGTTTCAATGTATGAGGATAAATTTTCATGGTTCTAAAGGCATGATATGGATTACATATACAATCCAATGAAAATATTTATTGATTCATTTATGTGTAAAAATAATTCCTTCTTTGGGAACTGGTATACAAAACATACTCATTACAAGAGGATGTACTATCATGTGATATTAATGTAGAGAATGAATTATCTATGTCTTATGAACTTAATGGAATTAAATATTAAAAATAGGGATTTTTAAAATGGTGAAATGTAAATAAGGTAAATGGGAATAATAGAAGAGTAAAAATTACATAATGTAATAATTACAGGTGGAAAAACCATGGTAGTTGCCTAAAGGGAATTATATTTTGTAACAAGTGTATAGAAAAATGACACCATGCCGATGATTTCAAGGGAAATAAATAAGTAAAAAATTATTAATGATAAAATCCTAAAAAATGTGACATTATTTGAATGATAATTCTATGAATCAAAGATATTTTTCCTAGATGAGGATAAGGGAGAAAGGCCATGCATATACGATAAAAAATAATGAAAGTGAAGTTCCTATTGATTTTGTGAAAGGTACCATACTCATCTCTTCAATTTTATCCATTGTTAAATTTAATTATTAATCATCAATGTCAATTATATCTTCTCAATTCTAAAATAATATTAAACACTTCTTTTTAATTTATCAATGGAGTTTTCCATCAAAACCTATAAGGGAAGTATCATTAGAATAAATATATGTTTGTAAATATCATTAATGACACATTATTTTACTTTTGTTTCTATAATGGTGATCATAAATGTCATTTTATTTGATATAATATTCTGTATGGATTGTATTTCCAAATATGATGTGAAAATTGTTGTAATAAGAATGAAATTATGACTTGTGAGCACGAAAAAGAATCATTTATCTTTAAAGAAGAAACCTACTCAATTTATTTTTATCCAGATCCACCCCATGTGGCTTTACATAATGAAATTATTGGGGAGGAAGAGAAAAAATAGGGATGAAGAAGATAATAATCAAATTAGGGATGTACACATTGTAACCGAATACAATGATGCATTTCCTGAAAAATTATAAGGACACCTCCCAGACGGTAAAGTTGAATTTTATTTTTATATAATGCTTGATGGAAGTCCACTATAAATTATCCCTACATATTTAATATATTGTAATTAGTGGAGTTTAATAAACCACATGAATAGTTGGGTAAAATGTATTTATTCTCCCTTGTGTTCTCTATGGGGAGCCCCTATTCACTTTCTTATAGAGAAAGATGAAGCCATGAGGATGTGAATTGATTATAGAGAATGAAATTCTATTACAATAATGAACATGTATCATTTACCTCGTATCGATGATTTATTCGATTATATTCATGGTTCTAAATTATTTTATAATATTTTCCATCATTTTGTATATCAAAAATTTCAAGTGGAGAAGGAATAAATTTCAAAGAAATATTTTCAGATGAGGTATGAACATTAAAAATTTAGAGTAATTCCACCCGGATTAACTAATAAACCCTCAGTTCTTATATATATAATGAATATATTATCGACGGAATATAATTTAAATTTGTTTGTGGTATTCATTGAAGATATTATATTGTATTTTAAAAGGATTGAATGTTATGAGAATCAATAACAAATCATTCATGTGTATCTTTAAAGTGATGAGTTATATGGTACATTTTTGAAGTGTTAATTGTGGATTCTGGAAAAAAAATTCATGTATATGTTGTCTTTAGGGATGTAATCTTTGTTGATATTGCAACAAAAATAGAAATCAAGAATTGACTTCACCAACTATCATAACATAGGTACATAGTTTCATTGGTTTAGTAATTTACTATGGGAGTTCCATTCAAAATTTTCCCCATTTAATACCATATTAACTATGATCACAAGTAATGTGGTTAAATTAGAATGGAAAAAATACTGTGAAGAATGTTTTGAAGGTTTAAGTTGATGATTCTTCAATGCTCATATCTTGAATTTACTGTATGGAAAATTATGGGTTTTTGGTTTATAGTGATCCATCAAATAGGGGACCTAGTTTTTTCAATATATATAATGATGAAGTTATTTAATATGCATAAAGGGAGTTGAAAACTCAAGATAATAACTATCCGACTCATGATCTGGAGTTAGTAGTGGTAATATTTTCTCTGAATATATAGAGACACTATCTTAATGGGTAAAGATGTGAGATATATATATGTATATAATAATTTATTGAAATATATTTTATCACATAAAGAACTGAATATGAGGAAATTTTAATGGATCAAGATATAAAGGGATTATGATTTGATAATACACTACCTCCTAGAGAAGGATAATAAGGTAGAAGATGCATTGAGCATGATGGGTCTTGGAGTTATGAACAAAAGTAGGATTGAAAGGGAACCTATGTACATGTATCCAGTGAAGATAGGTATGCATACTATAAAATAAGGTGAAGCATCACATCTTTTCCAAATGATTTCAAACATATATTCCCTAGATTGTTTAAAAAATTATTAGTCAAATGATTAAGGTAATAATATGAAAATTAAAGCTATTAATTATGGTTAATTGACTGAATTATTATATTATAAAAAAATTATGAAATTTTGGAAGAGGATTTGTGTTCCCTCTATACCCGATCTGAAAAGGTAGTAATTTGATGATTCCCATTGCTCAAATTTCACTATACACTCTAGTAGAAATAATATGTAGATCTATTTGAGGGATAATTTGTTGTGGGATAATAGGATGTGGGAGATTTCTGAATATGTCTCAATATGATTGGTATTTTGAAAATTTATGGTTGCAAGACAACATCCTAGAAGTGTTATGAAACTGCTTCTAATACCTTTGTTGAAGTGGGATGATATCAAAATGTAATTTTTCATGGTTCTAACAATGGATCAATGAATAATTGATGTGATATGGGTTATTGTTGATTTTCATTCCATATTAGTGCATTATCATTTTATAATAGAACATATACCTATTGAATATTAAGAAATAAATTATATTAATGAATTTTTAAGACTTCATGGTTTACCACTATCGATTGTGTCCAATCATGACCCCTATTTTACATCACTATTTTAAAAAATTATCTAAAATTCCCTAGATAATGACAATTATTTCAAAACATCATACCACCGTAAAATATATGTAAAATTAGAATGGAATATACAATCATTATATCACATGTTGAGATCATTTTCAATTGACTTTAATGGTATGTGGGATCAGTATTTACGATTCATATAATTTTCTTATAACAATATATTCAATTAAAGTATTAATATGGCATTGTATGTAGCTTTATATGGAATGATATGTCATAATTGAACATATTATGGTGATGTTGGTGATAGAAAAGTTATATCCTCAAAATATATTGAGGAAATAATGGAATTTGTGATTACTATCCAAACCCGTATCATAACATCTAGATGTTATGAAAAGAGATATACAATTGCTGATTGTTGTTTTAGGAATTTCCTGTTTGATATCTTGTTTTCATGAATTTATATCCCGGGAAGTGCGTTATATGATTCAGTAATAGAGGAAAATTAAATCCCAGGTATATTAGAACCATTGAAATTCAGGAAAGATTTATAACCATAACTTACTATTTAGAAATGACACCATGTCTCTCTAAATATCATGATATATTCCACATATCAATGTTAAGGAATAAAATTCCATACCAAAAGAATGTATTCCCCATTGAATAAATATTATTGGAACTCGGTCTTTATTACATAGAAGATCCTACCATGATTATGTATACTGTAAAACAATTATTATGGAATCAGACAACTAGAATGGTAATGGTTCATTAGAGAAACAATAAATTGGAAGTGTAGCCATGAAAAACTAATTAAAAATGATGGATAACTACCTGAATATTTTTATGCGGTGATGTTTGTGAAATTTTTAGGAAGAGTGTTTTTTAAGGGGGATGAATGTAACACCCAAAGATTTTACAGTACATTTTATTTTTAAATAAATTCAATAGCTTATGTTTCAAACAACATTGCGTTTGAGAACACCATGATATATTAACCCATCCATTTCAATTGTAGTTATGAATATTATGAAACACATAATGAAACATAGGTATATTTGATTTATCTTATTTGTTCCAAAGACACTTATATAAGAACAATACATATTTTACGCACAAAAACTATATTATTTTTAAGATGAGTTATATAGACTTTTAAATGAAGAACCTGTTCTAAAAATAAATTTTGGAAATATTAGAAATTATGTTTTTCAAAATCTATATCATTTATTAATTTTCAATATCAGAGTTAGACTAAGATTAATGTTTGGTGTTTTTCTGAGAATATTCATTTTTTTGAAGATTTTTGGAAATTATAGCATTTTAGTTTAAATACTAAGATTTAATTTAAATAATTATTAAAAAATATTGTTTTTAAAATTTATAATAGAAAAATAGAAAATATAATAACTCACTTTAGGTTATTGGAATCATTTTTATTAAAATTAGATATAATATAACTTATTGAGATTGTAAACGACTCTTTTACTCATCTTCTCCCTGGATCTGTAGTATTATTGTTAAACGTAATTACCATCTTATGTTAATTGAATTTGGAAATTTATGCATAAAATATTGAAGTAATAATTTTATTTAGATTCTAGTATGATCAAATTATTTTTTTGGTGAAAAGAAACTTTAGTCTTTATTTTAAATGGCTAAAGGTAAATTGGGTAATTTATCTTAAAAATAATATTATAATACTATAAAATTATCATAAAAATTATCCTAATTTCATTTGATTAGTGCGTTTTGACCAAAATCATCATTTGGATTTAATTGTGACCTATTTTTCCAATTGGTTAAGAATTTTACATTTATTATATTTTATTTCAACATTTTTAAAAATTTCATAATAATATTTTTATTTAAATCAATTAATTTCATAATACACTAATATCAAAGATAAATTAGACATTATATGATAATATTAAGGCCAGTACACTTATATTTATCATTATAATATATTTTCTTTTTTCTTTTTCGATATTAGGCAATAATTGTTTAATATTTGGAAATATCAAATTAATGATATGAAAAATATTAAAATATATATAATTTTAAATAATTATTTAAATAAACATATTTTAAATATATCAAAGATGTGTTAGTGATTTAAAAAATGTATTTTTTTACATATCAAATTATTAAAAATTTTAATGTGATAAATATTTAATAATGTCAAAATTGACGTAAATGATACTATAAAATAATTAAAATTATATTAATCATATAATATTTAGAAAAATTATTATTATTTAAAAAAACGTGAATAAGAATAATAGGTCATATTTTATTCATTTGGGGTTCTTTTATAATTTTATATAAACAATATTAACCCTTAATATTGAAAAACACATGTTTCCACTATAAGAGTTAAAGGAATTAATTTAGGGTTAAATCTGAAAGACAAGTATAAAAATATATCCTGAACCTATATAAAAATAATAGGGGGATTTTATTTTGACCCTTATGCATCTTATCTTATAAATAACTAGCATATGGTAAATTTAAATCCAAAATCTCTTTATATTAATTTAATATATTGAGTGATTCCAAGAGTTCCCCTTCCCTCTCGTATAAAAAGGAACCTCATCCCTCAATTCTCACAACACATTGGGACTTATTGATCAATAATAACCTTACCATTAAAATTATCATCTTCTCTAGATACATCTTATATGAGATTTTATTCTCAAAATACCAACAATAGTGTACCTATAAAGAGATCCAAAGGAGTTACGCTGAAGAAGTGGTAATAATTTTTACCGACTCTTTCAAAATTATTTTTCTTCCACTTCATTATTATTAATTTATTACATTAAAAAATATTAACACAAGTATAATCAATATTTTGAGATTTTATTTTGATTATGGGACTACCATATTACTCATTTTACCAATTTTATGAAAAACAATATCACCATGAATGCGTACATATGACTTATTGTTTCTACATTATGGAGTAATTTGTTTTTCATAACCAATTTAATTGGAAGGGTATAATGAAGAATAGAATGGATATAAATAATAAATTTTATATGATATTTTTTGTCTATAATTAATATACCATCCATTTTCTTACCACTTTACCATTAATGGAATGCTATCATACTTATACAAAGTCTACCAACCGACGACAATATTAGATTCGTTCAATATGTTAACAATTAATTAATGACTATATGAATATATATTATGAGTTAATAAAATATTTAGTAACTTTATATAATTCTAGATATGAATAAAATATATCCAATTAATATTAAACAACACTTACACTATAAAACAGGTATTAAAAAATGATGCACTTAACATGAGAAACAATGGTAATAATGAAATTTTATAAATAAAATGATATATTAGGTTCATATATTATATCATAAATATGGATATAGTTCTAGAATAATTTAATAACATATTTTTCCATTATAAAGGCGTTTATAGAGCCATAAGATAAATGATATTATGATTCAATGGTTAATTTGAAAATCACATTTTATTGGTGATTTTTTATACATTTGTATTTACTAGGAAATATTTATAATCCATTAATATGTTTCATAAAAATTTATTTTAAAATATTTTTTCGATTATTATAAAATAGTTTAAATTCATTTTTACAAAAATAGGTATTTTTATAAATAATATTGAATGAAATTTTTTCATTTTCCAATCAAGGTACTTAACAAATTGTTTACTATAAGAATTTTTTTTATCTTAAATGACATGAGTGGATTTTTCATCAATAATGGTGGCTTAAAATTTACTAGCTTCACCTAAAATCCTGCTGCATTTTTTTAAATGTAAATATTTTATTTTATAAATTATTGGATTTTAAAAATTACCAATGTAAAAAATGGCAATTTATCTAAATAAAATTTTAATGATTTTATTAGATTACTTTCATCTATGTTAACAGATTTTGTTGGGATTTATTCTTAATTAAGGTTTAATTATAATGATTTAATATAAAATATTTTATATAATATTTTATGATATATTTGACTCTAGATGTTTTAATTTTATACCATTCATGTTTTGTAGTTGTTTTACAAACATTTCACATTATAGTTTTAATAAGAATGGTTATGTTTCAAACTTTTCAAATGAGGAATTCATTAGACTTAGTAAGTGACTGGTGGAGCCCTCTATATCCCCTCGAGGCATCGAAAAGTCTCATGAGGGAAAATAGTTTGGGTTTTTACCAATTTATTTATTATTTCTTCGCTAAAACTTTGACAACATAGATATTATGTTTGATATTATTCATTCACTCTTTTTGAGATTACTTATTTATATTAGATGTGATTATTCAACTAATATAATCTCACTAGGGATGTTTATATTGAATTACTTAATTTATTAATTCGATATTATTTTCAATATTATGTTAAAAATGAATTTTTATTTGTTATAATCATTGATCTAAAATTATCTTCTAATTTATAATAGCTTCAACAACATTATTTACCTTTTACTGAGCATATGAGCTCACCAATTTCTCATGTTTCACTTTTCCAAGGATATGAAATTGTGTATTATGAATGATATGTAGAGTAAATACAATATAATCTTGATGTTCAAATGTTTCTCAATATTGAATTATATATTTTTAATTGTAATGCAAGGATTGTGAATGTAATATATTATACAAAACTATGAAACTAATCGGTCCATTGGGATTTGACACATGTATCTGTGTCAAATTAATAATGTAATGAACTATCTTCGTGAAAAGGGATCAAGGTTGTCACACTACACACATCCTTAAATTTAAAAATTATATAATATCATATAATTTTTATAATAATTTAAAATATTTCGGGTTATTTATCATATATTCCTTTTACTATCAGCTCTTTCTTCATTTATATTAATAGATAGTTTCTTAATTTTTTCCTTATATGAAAAGGGATAGCATTTAACTTTTTAATAAATTTTTGGTTTCATTTTTATATTAAAATATGATGAGTAAAACTACTCATATATTGATATTTCTAATATTCATATATTTAATTTTATATCAATTATGATTCCCCTTTTTTGGGAATGGGAATCATTCTTATATAAGAGAACAATTTGTTGCCTATGGGTCTTAAAACTTGTAAAAAATGAAAATAATTATACAACCCAATATATTGAATTAGAGACTGTTGTGGTTAAAATATAATACCATCAGTATAATATATTTTTAGAATGGTTAACCCTATAAAAAATTATACTAAAATTATTTTTATATATTCCCTTAATGATCTAAAAATTATGTAGCTTCAATGAGACAAATACATGCAATAATTTTATTTAAAATTATATTATCGTATTGGGTGTGCCAATAATGATTTTAATGAACATATTACGTATATATAGTCGTATATGTATTAGTATTTATAGGGTGAATTGTTGTTGATATAATTTATCACATAAATGCACATATATATAATTGGGGATTGTTGTTTGAAATGATTATTTTATATTTAACATATTCCATATATAATTTAATATGTAAATAATTAAAATATATTTGATCAAAATTATTTTAGTATCTAATAGAGTGTCAATGTATAAGATATCCTATAGGGATGGTTGAATAATATTTTAGTCATTTATAATTTTTTATGGGATGAGTTATGCTCAATCCATTTTGAAGGAACTGCTTATAAAATACTATCCCTCTTGAGGATCTTTTTATCTCACAAATTTATCAAATATATACCATTATATCTATATTAATTTCTTATTTAAATATACAAAATAAAACATAGAAAGGTTTTCTAATGTTTTCTAAAATTTTATGTTGAATAAAAATTAAAAATATATGAATTATATCCACACACTATATAATAATTTATAATGGATGGAATTACCTTCGGTTTTATAACAAACATTTCACGATCCAAAATATTTTGTAACATGGTTGTGATAATTGGTTATTTTTTTAAAAGGATACCTGAATATATATATATATATATATCATTAATTAATATAGAAAATTTTAATTTTGATAATTTGTGAAACTACAAGACATGCTAGTATGAAATGTCCCAGATCCGTAAATGGAGTATATATATTTTTAATTTAATAATGTATTTAATATCAAATGTGAGTACAAAACCCCAAATGTTTTTAACTAATTATTTTTTATTGAAAATATTTATCATTTATCATAGGGTTAGGGTAATTACAAGATTTAGTATTTGGATTATAATTACTAATGTTGGGACTTATTTAGGAGATATTTTTGGATTCGATTGCAGTCAAGACTGTTTTTACATTAGATACATTTAGTCATAGTTTAGATTGAAATGGTTATTAATTTATTATTCATGATTATTATTACACTATGATAATTAAGGGTCATATAATTATGATGATTTTTTGTTGTTTAGTAAGAATATATTGGGGGATTCCATGACATTGTGGCATCAAGATTCAAATTTAGATTCCTCATCGAATCAACACATCAATCTGGGACTCAAGATGTCATTTAATGATGGTGTTTTGTATGTAATGAATCCATCCACCCAGGTGGTTTTGAACCATGACCCATATTAGATATTTTTTGATATGGATGAAGTGAAAATTCAATAGATCTGAAAAAATATAGAAATAATATTTTAGTTCGTGGTTAAAACATCAGACCACTCTCAGGGGGTAGTCACCCCATGACCTCGAGTGGACACATCAAAATATAGGCATTATGTGGCGGCCTCCGTGATTCATATTCCTGATCATAATTGGACTAATATGTAGTTAGTTTAATTATTTATGTAAATAGGTTATTTTTATTATATTTTATTGGGATACTATATGAAACCCCTAATGCTCCTTTCATTTTAATTGATTGAGATATGGGAAATGAGTCACATTTGGTTCTCCCAAGAATATTAATTAATATCCCATTGATTAAATCCATTTACTAATGTTTGATTGCATATAATTTATATATTACCTTTTCATCTCTACACTTTTCTCAAACTTACCATTTACCACTAATTTTGGTTAACCTAATAATGGGATTGGGTAGAATATTCTACTAGATCCTATTGAAATTATATTACTTTATACAGGATTTGTAGTATGGATTATAGATGTTATATAAGCGGGATATTTATTATTTATTTTTCAACATTTAAATTTTTGTATATTTTCCAACATATTTATTTATATTTTTTTGAAAAAAAGTTTGAATTATATATTAATTTTGTTAAATAAATTTGTGATTTCTATTTTCCTAGTTTTTGGATTCATTCTAGAGTTTACCGCACTATGTTTCTCATGATTTATGAATTACTACACACATATATTATTTTTATGATGAATTTACCTTTTTTGATATTTATATTTGGTTTTTTAGTTTATAAATTTTACATTTATTTTGTTTGAAATATTCGGTCATATATTTAGAGGTGGTACATTTGTTCTTGTTATCTTTTTCTAGATTTGTAGTTTGTGATGGTGGTTATGAAATTTTTTATTCACTTTCTTATATGGATGTTTTATATTCACATGGAACTTATATAATGATTAATAATAGGTTTCATAAATTTTATTTAATTTAATATAAATTATGATCACCATCCATCATCCTAGTATTCCAAAAGGATAACATAGTTTTCTAAATGATTCATTTGTGTCCCCTTGTTTGTAAAATAATTAGTGTTCCATATTATTTATTTTCAGTTAACCTGAGATAAATTTCATAGAAAAATGGAATTACTTTATAAAATGTTATTTTTATGTGTGTATGATTTTATGTTCAATATAAGGGTGATTCAATTTTTAAATGAATATATGTTTAAATTACGACTAAAAAATGTGTGGGGATTCATAAATTGAGTTATAATGGTATTTTTGGAAAAGGACCTTGTGGGATTAAAAAAATTTGATTGCCTTTATAAAATATTTAATAAGTGTTTGTGCAATGTTTTTACTAGAATAATGTCTAGTAATGGATTTGTGTTATTTTTATGTGTCACAATATACAGATTGGAATATTTTATAAATAATTTTATTCATGATGTGATTTCATATTTTGATTTCCTATTAGATTATTTGTCAAGTAATGATTTTGTATTATATTCATGGGTATAATGATATTCATTTTTTATTGTCAGCTCCAAGGATGGGTTGGGGTTATGTGGTAGATGACATAGTTGGTAGATGACATAGTTGGTAGATATGGGTAGAATGGTATTTTATATATTCAAAAACACTCGATTACATAGAGATACGTAAGTATATAAACATTGGTTATTTTATTATATAGTAGAAAATTAAGACTTGGTTAAGGCTTGGGTGACTCAGCTATCAGACATATGATTTGATGAATTACATCATCTATAAAGGTGTTTTTGGCTATGAAAATTTTTACTGTGGGTAATAATGTGGTCATGATAAAGAGGTTTATAAGTTATTTAATTAAAATATTTTTGAACCTATAATGTAAATTTTGGTTATTGGGGGTTCAAAGTATTAATTTTTTATAATTTATATTGACTGTTTTTTTGGATATCAGAAAATTTGGAATTTTCCATTGGTAGGATGAGAGGATAGTGAGATGTGATGTTTGGAAGTTAGAAAATGATTTGATGTTTAGAATCCATTAAGTGAGAGTGGATGGACTTTGAACATGGAATATTTCCTCCATATAGTGAGCGTATATATCCAAGGAATGTGATAATAATATTTAAAATAAATTAAATGATAATTTTTTATCTTGGTATGATATATTTATGTGCATCCTCCCATGAGTGAGAATAGATTATTTGGTAATATTTTATTTTACCATCGCAAATTTTAACTTGTTCAGGTACAATATATGTGGAATCTGTTGAGAGGAGTTCATCTAGGTACATCATGGGTTATTATATGCATAATATTGGGTCTGTTATGGAATTCACATTATGTGATTTATACATTATTGACTATGATAGACATATTATCAAAATTAAATGAATAAGTTGTGGTTCGTGTAATGGTGGCCTAGCTAACACATGATGATAAGATTTTTTTTTCATTTTTCATAATGTTTCTAGGTAGTTATATTACAGATCATGTCATGAAAACATTATATGTAATGTATTTATGTCCATATGATCACAACTTCACTCAATATTATTCATTCATTGGGTATTGTTTCTGTGTTATTCGACATAAAACCAAACCATGTACATTGTTTTGTTTTATATATAAGCATTTGAACATCTTGTTTTCTCAATGGAAAATGTATCAGTTAGAGAAGGACGTGTGGCTCGAGTCAAAGAGTTTCAGGAGACCACATAATATATCTGTTGTTTAATGTGAGTTGGCTTGAAGGCTATTGTAGTATATGTTCAATTTATATTTTACTATTATATCATCCATCATAGTTATGAAATAAATATGTGATGATGCATGTTAAGTGTATTTTTTGTTAATCCACTTCAATATTTTATATATCATAGATAATTCGTTTTAATATTTATTATAGATAAGAGGGGGATCTTGATTAAATTTTCATTTACTGACAATATATTAGGATATAAAATATACATACAAGTGTTACCTAATTTGTGATAGAAAAGGTCATAATTATAGGGATTTATTATTGAGGTAATAGTCAGCATAGGATTATTTTGGCTGCAAAAAATAGTCAGGAGCCACTATTATATTGGGAGGGGAAAATGATGTCATGTAGTGAATATAAATTGTTGTTATTAGAGGTATCTAGGATTCAGAATAAAAGAATATATCCAAATAAAAAATATTGTTTGGGGAAGTGTTAGTTGGATTTAGAGTAAGGGTATTTGTACCTAGTAGGTAGATAAGTTAAATTCTTATGTAGGAAAACTTAGTTATAATCCCATGTTTCTAAGGGATGTTTTGTATTTAGACTAAGAACGATGCAATTAGTGAGGCGGGGGATTGTAAATCCAAATTTAAAATAGATGATACTTAGCATGAGTCATACAAATTAATAACGAGACACTTATATTTTGTTTTTTTGTTAATGAAATTACTAAAAAGGTATGCATTATCATATGGTTAGTGTTGATTTCGTAGTTTCAACATAATTATACATTATTAATTTAATGAAACATATAATATATTCCTTATTTTCACTCAAAAATTAAAATTATTGGATTCACAAATATATTATGAGGTGGATTTTTTTATTTCATGGGGACTATGATTATTAGATTCCATAATGAAATAATAAAAATCAATTATTTTTTTTAGAAAATCCCTTCATTTGAAAATAAAACTGAATTGGTTAAAAATGTGTGTATTTAATTTTTTATACACATTTTTTGACATAAAAGGGATCATGGTTCTATTTTTTAGTGACATATAAGATTATCGTTTAAATAAAAATTTGTGAATGGGTTTTAAAATTTGGTTTAATGTATTTTTTATGAAAAGGGATGGGTTTTCAAAATATAATGGTTCAGATATTTTATAGATATTTTATGTTGTTTTCTAGTGGAAATGTAAATATTATAATTGGTTTATTTAAATGTATTTATTTTTTTTAATGTGAAATTTTTTTCAACGTTTCAAAATAAACTAGTGGTACTTGTGTAAACTAGACTACTTGAATTATTTTGTTTTGAATTAGAGTGACATAAAAAGTTGTATATTGTTATTTACTAGTGAAATATTCGTTTATGGGAAGGGAAATGTGTTATTAAATGATCTACACTAGTATCTTTTGACCTATAGAAAAAAATTTGTTCTTCTGATGAAAATGTTTGATGAATTTTCAATGGTTGGCCAGAAGAGACTAAAATACTTGAATTTGTCATTCATTATTTATATAAAGATAGTTTTTAGAAATATGTGTATCTAATATTTAAAGAATATATTATGGAAATTTTTATTTATAATATAGATGTTTGTTTATATTGGACGATTTTTTTTAAATGTTGATTTTTGTTTTGATAATATATTTTTTTATTTGGGGGCACCATTTCCTCAAATCAACATTTATGAGTTGACACATACAATGGGGGACCACCGTAAACCTATTTATGAATTGGTTTTTAACACATCATTAATATAATAGTGATGAAAATGTTTTATAACTATATCTTTTTTATATTTTTGGTTTTGTTTTTTGCAATCCCTTTGGTTTCTGTTACATCGTTAATTTCGTTCATTACATTTATTAATAGAAATGAAATTATTTATGAAGATCTATTGTTTTTTATTCTTTATACTTTGATAATGATAGTTATTTTTTTTATAGTATCTATGAATTTATTAATTCATGACCCTCGTATGGGTTATACTCACAGATTCATTTGAATCAATGTATTTTATAGAAAAAAATATTTTTTCTATACTCTTGGGTTGAATATGATCATATTTTTCATTGGTTGAGTATCAGATAGTGGAATTATATAGACTATCATACTATGAAACTGATGTGTACATGTAGAGAGATTTTACACAACTCTAATATTTAACTAATCATTATTGGGAGATGTATATGTGCCTTAGTAGGTGAATAAGTGAGTTAATAGGGATGTTCTCCCATAGAGAACTGGCTGGTTTGTAGTGTATAAGAGGATATGTATAGGTATAAAAAACTACTGTATTGTTTTAGAGTAGATGGTGTGGAGTGATGGTAAAAAATGTGATAAATATCTACGCTAGTTAGAAGTTATTATTAGGGTTTACATATATCAATATTTAAATTTATTATTTGTATTGGTGTTTGGAGTATTTTTGTGGAAACTCAATTATCATTTTTTGATGAAATACATTGTGTTAGTAGTGACTTTGGGTCTGATATGGGCAAGTAATTATAGTTGATGAACCTTAATGGATTCTTAATGATAATAAGTGTATGGCGGGTTTGGGGGTTATAAATATATATTAGAATATGGGTTGTTAATTTATTGGAAAATGTTGATAATTTATTTTGGGGATGGGAACATTTTGAAAACTAGGCTTCAAATAATACATTATAGTGTTAGATGAACACTATGAGATGTTTTTGGATTTGACTAGAGACTTGTGAGATATTTAGGGTGCTAGGTTGAGTACTATTGTAGGGCCTAGGCTTCTATGAAATGAATTTTAAGGAAAAAAAATCCTGATACATTGAATGTTTCATGTTATTCTATGATAATGGTTGACTGAGGTATATTCATGCCACTTTATAAGAGTCTATACATTGTAGATCTGGAGCCTCAAATCCTAGTTCTATATATATTATAAACATCACATAACACCTAGGGGGTTTCACTGTGATGGGGTCTAGGTAGGGGTTCAATCTCTCTTCCTAGGATCATTCACTTCTTGACTATTTTCCAAACTAGTATAAATATCCTGATATGGGGAGGGAGTGAATATTTCTATGATATATTAAAATATATACACCTATAGATATTATTGTATTGTATAAAATAATTATTTTCTCCCTTTCCAATTAAAATTTATCAACATAAATGTAATTATTAATCAAAAAAAGAAAATT
Organism: Viscum album; assembly: GCA_963277665.1. Taxonomy (NCBI): domain Eukaryota; kingdom Viridiplantae; phylum Streptophyta; class Magnoliopsida; order Santalales; family Viscaceae; genus Viscum; species Viscum album. The sequence continues at coordinate 1,846,556,532 of OY728120.1, forward strand.
TTCATGGTTCACCCACACCAGGATATGTCCAAGGATTATACATTGACAATTTAATGATGTACCCAATTTGCTATGGCTCATTGAAAAGTCACAGTTTAGGATTTTTCGAATATATTCTGTGGATCAATATATTTTTAATGTATAAGTACAACTAATTGTTTCCCATGTGTCACTCCCAAAATCATACTTTTATAGATCACTACTAGTGGAAATGATATGTTTCTTGTTCTTCCGTTTCTCACTGCATTATAAAGGATTAAAAATTATGTACAGACATCCATATCTATAAATTTGTAACAATGAATGTATTATCATATTTAGGCTGATGTACTATTGATGTAACACATTCATCCCCTTATTAAATTCTATTTACAAAATATGTAATTGTTATTCCAATTTTAATACTTTTTTATGCTCATAATATTCAAGAATCTCTCATAGACTTTGCGAAACATCTCGTTTCCTGAAAATCATATTCTGCCATTGCGATGCTTAAATTATTCATGTAGCTAGATTTTGTCACAAAGTTCAACTATCCTTTTGAAATAAATTTTCATTCAAGATGCTCAGTCATAATGATAAAGTTCACGAATCCTTCAGGAAGCTCACAACATTATTTTGGATTTTAATGGACTTTGAGAAATTTAAATCATTCATGAAACATACAATTGATAATCATATCTCATAGATTTCCTGAGCTTCCTTTCATTGCAAACAATTTCTCACGAACCACCGTCATGATTCATCTTCCTGAATTTTGAATCATTATATTTTCATTAATAGTTGATCTATTTTTTTGAAAGGGGGGAGTTGATTTTAATTTATAGCTATTTCCTTCTATTCTGTAAGATTCTATTCACAACATTACCTTTTAATAAAATTCCCCAACATTATTCAAGAAGATTCCTATTTTATGATGATCCAAGGAAATTTTATCCTTTTCAAATCTCCTCACAGATTCTATGAGCTACATAAAACCATTGAGAATTAATGATGATCCACTTGTCATAGTCATTGAGACATTCCTTCTTTCTCCAGGCATGTTTTATGCTCCACAGCTTTGGAAAACCCAACCGTTGCAACAATAAATTCTCTTACAAATATCTTCCCCATAACCAAACACTAATATTCATGAAACTCAAGCCTCATTCATATTTTTTACAATGAATTCATTGAAATCAATATTTCACAGTGATTATTTTATCCTCTAAATTTTGGTTCCTAAGAATTTGGATAACACTTGGAATGAACGCCACTATCGATATGAGACTTTTTGTAAAAAGTATGGAGAATCCATTATTTTTTCATAGGTCTTTTTCAACATTCCTAGTTAATAATATCTTTGTAACTCCATAATTATCCATGGATACCTTATTTGTAAACAAACACAATCATCTCAAAAACACTCTATGTCAACTTGGTGATTTTCCCAATAGTCTCCCCCTTTGGATTTTATGAATAATCATTATATTTTGATACCACATTAACAATTCTTCCATATTATTTTATTATTTACTTATTCAAATTCAGATAACCACCAAGAAATTAATCAACATATACTCTAAGACCACAAGAACGATGCTCATAATGAGAAAGTAGAGAAGCATAAAAGTTTCATCAATGAATCAAATTAATTCTGAAACCACTTAGATACTTTTATTACAAACACCATTTGTAGTTATATTTAACATTTGAACAATCATATTTACTGTCATCAAATGTTAAACATCCCCATATATTACTGCTTCCCCTATCATCTTCTGCCATTCCTTTATTAATATATTTTCTCCCTGATTATATACCTGATTTCTCCCCTTTGTCAATGAACAAGAATGTCACTTTGTCGTAGTCTGCAATGGTGTATAGAACATAGATCATCACATTAGAGAAAAAATAATCATACCTTGAGGATAGGGGGACCCAAAGACACGCATTTAAAAGAATGAGGGTTCAAAGAGCTCCTAGATCTAGTTGATGTCATTCAAATTCTTCTTTAGGTATGTCCTTCATTTGATTTTCCACATCCTGTAGTAATATAGGCACATCCTCCAACGTCACAAAAACATACACCACATTCTCCTAGATAAAATTATAATTTATTTTAATTTTCATTTTTATTGAATGATGGGATGTATTTTGTATATAGTTTGAAGATAATAAATTATCTAAATAGATTCAGATAAGATACATAACTACAACTCCCATATCATCATGCTATTTCTTCATCAATAATAACTCTATACAAGATTGAGTGGCTGATAAATATTTACTTCTATGGTGATCATTGAACATCCATCATATTTCATACATAGAGAAGAAGATATCAATCCTCTATGAAATAATGAAATATATGGGTTGGATTTTCTATCATCTTTTAATCCGGCCCAATATGCTTCATTATAACCCAACAACTCTTGTATGTATTTTTCATTTTAAATAAACTAAAACCCAACAAACCCATGATATACCATATTATTATTTTCATTGAAATCAAGTGATTCTTGTTGGGTTCTTTTTGATAAATTTATGTTGGGAATGATAAAAAACAATATCATCTATTTTCAGGATCATGTACAATAGACTACCAATGAATTTCATTTATTCTATTTAATTAAATATGTTAACTTCATCACCTCTTGACTGATTTGTCTAGGTAGAAACTAGAGTAGTCATCTCACTGTAATAATCAATTGAAAATGTTTTGAATAACTCTATTGAATATTTTAATTGAAAGATGATTGTTCGATTCTATCATTATGCAACCTATAAATCACAAAAAACATCAGTTTAATATTCATTAACATTTAAAATTCACCATTCATGAATTATGTAAAATATTTTTAGTATGCTTCATCTTATTTTACAAAGGGTATTTCATCCACATACGCCTACACCATAATACTTTTTTTACTTTCATTATTAACATATAGATTTTAATGAACTCCACCTTACTAAAAACCATGTTTCTTTAGGAACCAATTTAGTCTTGAATGACATGATCTTGTTGCGTTCATCAATACATATACTTCCCTTTTATATAGAAAAACTATGTTTTCATATTAATTTAAGGTAAAAACATATTGATTGTGAATATAATCTTCTTATTCCAGAACCCCATATTGAAACTCCCACTTGAAATCCTTCTGGAAAACAATAAACCATCTTTGAACTGAAATATCCATGAATAATATGATTTTCTCTAGCCTTGCAACAAGTGAAAATGTTTCATAAATTATTATACACCTTATCTTGGCTAACCATTTGTATACTAGTAATGATTTTTTTAAAATTATTTCTCAATAGTCATTCATATTATTGTTAAGGTACCATCTATTCCCGATGAGATTCTAATCTCATTGTCTCGAAACAATAGCTCTTTACTAATTCATTACTATTTTTTCATGATCTTCATTAATAAATTGAACTCAATTCCTATCTCCTACTTTATAATCATAATATTTATGCTCTACCAGAGATAAGAATCATGCGTACTATAAGGACATCATTCTTCCTATTTGAACTGGAACTGCCTGATAGCTATTGATATTCTGTCCATAAATTTCAGATCAACTCCTTGATTTTCATGACGTTAAAAATTTCACTTCCCCCTTCTCATAATCTATATCTTTATCCAAATAAATAATTTCCAACTCAACTCCCTCATAAGTTCTTATGTCCTCATTACATTCATCATAAAACTAGTCCCTATTTTATTGAAGTTTTAGTACATTTTACTCAATAGTAACATCATGAATGTCACCCAAATTTCCAATCCACATGTTGAATTATTTATATTTTCTTTCCTTAATATCAAAGAAATATCCACTTATTTCAATGTTATTAATATTATCTATGATTCTCCTTATATAATAATAAAAACATTACGTCAAATTATTCAAATGAATATAAATTTTTCTTCCTCTGATACAACATCTCGTATGAATAATTTTCTCCCTTCAGATAAAATAGATCCCTAATAGAAATATATAACATTTCAAGACAACTTTGTTCATGAATTTATCTAGTAGGTCCTTTTTAATAAGAATTAATCTTGAAATAATATTGATTGATTGATTTATCCTCTAAACAACACCAATTTATTAAGATTTCATTATGCTAAAACATGATTCGTGATCATGTGTTTTGTGAGATAACCATACAATTGACTGTATTTGTAACACCCCAAAGTCGAAAGTCTTATATTGATAAGTTATGTTTACTTTTGTTTGAATAACTGAACAAAACATGTTTCTCATGACTAGGTAATAATATTTTTTTAATTTATATTAGAATGTAACTATGTAAAACACATAAGTGTATAGATTTATTTTCATTTAAATAAAAACATTGTAGCATTTACAATACACCAAGATCAAAAGAGTAATCATGCTGACCAAAAATTCATATTAAAAACCCTTTCAGAATTATAGGGAGACAACTTAAAACAATGAGAGCCCCAAGTCTTGGATTTATGAGACATTAATGTGACTATTTACTTAGAAAACCATAGAACTCTAACGGCTAAAAATATATTCATTGGCCTTGTTTGATAATTAATTGAAAACTTATATGTATATTTTAGTTCTCCGTGTAATTAGGTCATAAATTAAAAAATTATAAAAACTACTCCTAACCATGAACATTAAAATGACATAGTGAAATGTTTTGAATTATACATTGGTGTTTTTAAAATGTAATAAGGAATTCAAAACATGATTCAATTAATTCAAATGTATTGTAAATATTTTCATTCAGTGACTTAAACTATGTTTAATTCCCTTTAATTGAATTATAATTTTAAATAAACAATGTTTTTACCACTATAACACTAGTATAAGAATTATCTTTCAATTTATAACTTTTTTTATGTTAAAGGTTTAGTGTTTATAAAAAACATTATAAAATACGTCTATGTCTAATCTATACACATTAACCTTATAATGTTTGAGAAAATCATTGTTTAAAAAGGAAAATTTATATATAGTATTTTTTTAAGAATTCCTTTTTATTTTAGGTTAGGTGTAAAAAAAATTGGGCCTGCTAGGGCCCACCATTTTATGGCTGGACCAAGGGAGGCCGATCACACAATGTGGCTGAGCCAAGCCCTCATCCCATGCCCGGGATTGCCCAAGCTCAGGAATATGTCTCCCGAGGGGCGCATATGAGCATGAAAGCATATGAGGTCATGAGTGCGCAGCACGGGCGCTAGGCCGCCTTGAGCATGGGTAGGCTGAGGCCTACGTGGGAGGTGGGAGACCATGTGTAAGGACCCCTGAGTGTGTGTTATGTGATTTTTGAGTGAGGCTTCAGAGGGTAGGGCTTATAAAGAAGCAGTGTCCACCTCCCTGTTTCAATGTGGGATGCATTGTTTCAGGCGAAACAAGATCTGGACCGTTGGATCGAGTTGCGCACGATCAGGGCCACTAATCCCAATCCCATTTTTTGACCTCCACCTACCACATTGAAACACCAGGTTCTTTTTTGTCCATTCAATCTGTCGTGATCTAATCGTGGTCATAAGATTTTTTTTAAAATGCTCCGTCAATCTCATGCCATCCGATCAGACACAGATTTAATCCGATCTTTCCATTACCTTTATATACCACGAACGCATCGTAGCCCTTGATTCCAAACCGGATCTGATCATGGCCATTGAATCCCTCCAATTTTCTCCTCAAATCGTTGTCTTCTTCCCCCACAGCCTTTTCTGAACCTGTAAACCTAAACCCTATTGCTTCATCGTTTTTCTCCTCCTTCACACGGTTTCCAAAAGAGTTGACTATTAGTACTTTTTAAGCACACTTGGGCCTCAGATTCAATGAAACTTGCATTAAATATATATATATATATATTTTATAGTTTTAGTTTATAAAAACCAAACAGAGACATCCAAAGAACCTCCCGGTTCCTTACACCCAAGCCACCTGTGGACCTCAATGATTCCTCTTAGTTTTCTAGTGCCATCCCAAGATCCTCCTCCTCATGATAATGTAAGTAATTATACATTTTATTACATCAGTTTTAATTTATATGAATATATGTGTGTCTGTGTGTCTACTTGTAAAACAATATACATCATCATATGTTTTGAAATGAATTATTTAAAGTGGTGGGATCTTGAGTTACAATGTATTAATAACCCTTATCATTGACATTCCATGCAAATTTATATTTTTTCGTTAAATACTAATTGATCATATACATATATGTATGTTTATGAAAATATGTGGGTATAATATTCACATCCGCAATATTTTCATAATGTTCATATAACCAAGGTAAAGATTTCTAAATTTGAGTTTCAGGCTAATGAGGGACTAAAATGAATTGAGTCACTTTGTGTAGGAAAATTTTATATCTAATCATGTATGTTCTTATATATGAATTCACATAATATTAATGTGGATTTTATAACAATTAAATAATTGAACCCTAACAATTAATTCCATGATTTTGAAAATTTTACAAGTGTCATATAACTTGGAATGAGAACCTTGCATATATTTTTTATTTACAATTGGTCATGTGGGTATGTGAGTATATATTCCATCATTGATCCCAGATTTAATTTATAAATTAACAAGATTTGTGAGAAAGATACAAATCTTTTATTTTCAAATATTTTATTTTGGCTTCGACTAAAAACTACTTCTCAAGAACACCCCAATGAATGAATGCTTTACACAACATGAAACCCTAAGTGTAGGTATTATAAATTATTTTATTTCAATGTTCATAGTTCATGAGTAAAGTTATTAAAGGCATGGACATTTAATAAGACATGACTATTTATCAGCACATGCTTTGTGTACAACTGACTTCTGTCATAATTCAAATAGTCATTTTTAAACATTAAAGGTTTATTATGAAGAACATGGTTTTGAAAAACTAATGAACTATCATTTGATGTGGTAACCCCATTCTATCACTACATGGGTGCTTTATATCAGTGTCTCAGGCATAATGCATGTATAATAGTTTATACATATCTTGAGAAACTGGTTGTCAAACTAATTATTGGAATATTATGATTTAGTCTGTTTCCAATACCTTTTATCAGTGCCTGAATTGAACGTGAACAAGGAACATGTATTTTAATTCATTGAAAGTTTATTTCTATAGAAGAGATGTAATGTTATTGTTTTATGTGATAATAAAACAATTTGTTGTTACTAATAATTTATGTGATAAGCATTTAATTATTCAAGGTGGTATGGGACACTTTAAATAATGCGAATTAAGAAACCAAGTAATTTGTGTATTAGGAATGACAAGTGATTTAATAAATCAAAGTTGTATGTGCACTTTGATTTATAGATATGATGAATACATTGGACTATTATGTTCCGGGTTGGGGATTAGTAAAAGTTATCCCTCCGGGTTGGGGTCTGGTTATAGCAGACCCTCTGGGTTAGTGTCCGGTTACAGAGGCATGCCAGGTTGGTGTCCGGTTACAGAGGCAGTCCGGGATGGAGTCTAGTCACAAAGGCTCTCCGGGTATGGGTATGGTTATAGTTAGCCCCTAGGTCTTGGCAGAGGCCTTGACACAGTCCCACATATGAACTTTCCTCATTAATATGATCTAATTTAATTATCTAGGAAAATATTCATCTAGTAGAATATTTTTGTTAAAGAGCTTATGGATTTTCGTTGAGGCCTTAATCATTAGACGTCTTGGCCAAGGCCTTGAAAAAATGTTTCAAAATGTCCGACATATTCATTTCCCCCCTTATTTGTATGATAATTAGATTACCAAATGGATATTCTACTAGAAGAATATCGATGGTTAAGAGCTAGAACATATGAGTATTAGAAAAATAAAAGCATGTGGCATGAAATTTATATAGGACTCGGTGATTTAGTATTCGATGAATGAAATTGAAGTTATTACATTTATGCACAACTCTAATTATTCACTACTCTTGACTATTTAATTTGTGGTCTCATATGCATATGTCATAAATGTTTAGAACATATTTTACTTATTACTCCAAATGATCATGCCAATAGTTGAATCATGAATCCATATAATTATGTTAGCATGTTTTTATTGAGAACTTTTATAATATGTTAAATGTGTTATAAATATTCTTAAAAAGAAAGTTTTTATGGAAAGTTTTAATGAATGTTTTCAAAAGTTATATTATGGTATGGTATGTCATTTTAAAACACCTTAGTAGGAATTCTCATTCTCACCCAGTGTTTTTGAAATAATATTTTCCAGTATTAGCTTTTTGCAGAAGAAACATTTCAGTAGCTGCTAGTTTCTCAGAGCCAGAACCGAATTTAATCCTCTGTATGGCACTGGCTCTGGGTACATGGGAGCTGGGGCACCACAGTTGCTATAAGAGGATTCAGTTTGGATAACTATAGAAAATTATAACTGAATAATTAATAACATACTTAATTAATACTAAGAACGATATTTTCTTAATTTTCAGATGTAAAATGAAGATACCGATCTTCTGTCTCTTCACAACGAGGCCCTAGAAACCCAAATTTCAATAGCCAGGAATAAATTTTTTATAATCTATGCCCATATCTAAATCATGTGTAAGAATATCTATGACATATCCAACTCACCCCAAGTACTTAATCTTTACCAAAGAGAGGGTCTGGATTACATTTTCATGATGAAAGCCTAGTTTCCTTATTCCGCATGATGAGGAAAATACTATGAGGGTATTTTTAGATGCTTCACCGCAGCGGATGGATTCTCGTACCTCATGGCCTTATAGGAAGATATAGTTGTAGGAGACCTCCGTGCAACATATATGTGTCATGTCTTGTCTTATACCCATCTTGTTTAGGTGATGGACTTTGAAATACTTAAAAACGAAGCCCCCCGTTCAGTATACTGACAACAAGTACATATAGACGTCTCAAAATTGTACACCCCACATGCCATACTCTGGAGACAACACATTTGAACTGACTATATCGAACCATATTGCCCATGTTTCATACAGTTCTGGTAAATTTAAAGTTTTGAGCTAGTTCTGGGGATACCTGTATTAGGGAACTGCAGAAACCATTAGCATGTCTAGTTTTTTATGAACAAGTGGTGATGTGAGGGCACAATTTGTTATGCATTATTTCCTTCAGCTTCCTGATTAGGATTCACCAATTGATCCTTCATAATTAATTTTTATATGGAAGTATGGAATCACATCCTATCGCTCCCTACTGAGATACCAGAGACCATATTGGTGATGACCTGTGAAGAGGAGTACCTACCTTTCGCAAATTTGCGAAGAATGTGCATGAAAATATATGAAGTGTCAAAAAGCCTGAAAGTTCTCCGTTCATATCAAGAGAATTCCTACATATACCATATAATATCCATGGTACAGTTGGCTGAGTATAGTAAAAGAGGGAAATAACATGAAGGACTGTTTCTATGCTTTAATCTGCGTTGAAACTTCGTGGATAGAAAGATATTTCAAGAGGCTGCATTGGAGGGAGACCTTTGTGTAGCATACATGTACCAAATCCTTAGTTTCAGTTTATTCAAAAATTCCTATGACTTAGATATTCTCAATTGAGAGTCAGTATGGTGAATAATTCGGGAGATGGTCCAATTGGGCATCTCCGAACATTCCACCGCACAAGCATCTCTTTTAAGGCCTGAATGTACTATGTAGAGGTTCAAACCATTCTGCTAAAAATGTATCCAGGATAGAGAAGTTGAAGAGTTAAACCAAAACATTGGGAATTCACCTAGCCACACCATAGGACCATCCACAGTAGAGGTTGTGGGGAATATGATAAATGATTATTTCTCTTATGCATATGTAGAATGAATTGTGAGGACATAATTCATCATAGGGGGAATGATGTAACACCAAAAAACTGAAACCTCATGTATTTATCAGTTATGTTTACTTTTGTTTGAATAACTAAAAAAACATGTTTCTCAAGAGACGGTAATAATATTGTTTTAATTTATATTAGAATGCAACTGAGTAAAACACATAAGTGGATACAATGTGTTTCATTTAAATAAAAACACCAGAGCGTTTACAATACACTGAGATAAAAATTGTAATTATGATAACCATAAATACCAATTAAAAACCCTATCAGAATTACAGGGAGACCACTTAAAACAGTGAGAGCCCCATGAAAATAATATGTGTCCTTATAATTTGTCATAATTAACATAAATATGGTTGAAGCCACCGCAGCCACATTAAGTACCAATGGTATGACTTGAACCATCTTCTTCAATCTACATGAGTTTTTGGACACCCTATGTCTTGGATTTATAAGACACTAATGTGATTGTTTCCTTGGGAAACCATCAAACTCTAACGACTATAAATATAATGATTGGCCTTGCTGGATAATTAATTGAAACTTTATAAGTATATTTTAGTTCACCAAGTAATAAGGTTATAAATTGAAAAATTATAAAAACGACTTTTGTCCATGAACATTAAAAGGTCATAGTGAAATGATTTGAATTATACATTGGTGTTTTTCAGATGTAATAAAGAATTTAATACATGTTGAAATTAATTCAAATGTATTGTAAAGATTTTCATTCAATGACTTAAACTCTGTTTAATTCCCATCAATTGAATTATACTTGTAGATAAACTATGTTTTGACCACTATAACACAAGTATAAGAATCATAGTTCAATATATAACTTTTTTTATGATAATGGTTTAGTGTTTATAAAAAAACTTATAAAATACGTCAAAGTATAATATTTACACATTAAACATCTAATATTTGATAAAATCCATGTTTTAAAAGGAAACATTCTCTATAGTATTTTTTAAGAATTTATTTTTATTTTAGGTAAGGTTTTATATAAATTTGGTCCCTCCAAGGATATCCCTTCTATTGGTGGGACAAGGGTGGCAGATCATGCTAGGTGGCTGAGCCTAGCCCTCTTCCCAAGCCTAGGCCAGCCCGAGCTCGGGCATAGTTCTCCCGAGGGGTGCACAGGAGCATGGGAGCGCAAGAGTGCATGAGTGCGCAACGTGGGTGCATGGCCGCGGTGAGCACGGGTAGGCCGAGGCCTGCGGGGGAGGCATGATCCTGTGTGTAAGGCCCCCTTAGTGTGTGTTGTGTGATTTTTGATTGAGGGTTAGGAGACTAGGGATTATAAACAAGTCGTGGGTGCCTCCCCATTTCAATGTGGGGCGTATTTTTTCAGGCGAAACGAGATCTGGACCATTGGATCACATCACACGAGATATGGGTCGTTGATCCTGATCTTGTTTTCGACCTCTAACAATCATTGTGCATCATTAGTTTTTCTGTGTTCCATTCGATCTGGCGCAATCTATTCATGGTCGTTCGATGTTTTTTTTAAAAACGCCGCGTCAATCTCATGACATCAGATTAGACTCGAATTTAATTCGAGCAGTCCATTACCTTTATAAACCACAGACAAATCCTGGCCCTTGATTCCAAGGCAGATCAGATCCTTGTCGTTTATTCTCTCGTGTTTTTCTACTCAAATCGATTTCTTCTTCCCCCATGGCGTTCCATGAACTAGTAAACCTACACCCTATTTCTTCATTGTTTTTATCCTCCTTCATGTGGTTTCCACAAGAGTTGACTATCAGTTTTTTTATACCCACTTGGACCTCGGATCCCATGAAACATGTATTATATATAAATATATGTTTTATAGGTTTATTTTATAAAAACCACATGGAGGCATTCGAAGAACCTCATAGTTCTTTGCACCCTGGCCTCCAACGGACCTCAACGAGTCCTCTGAGTTTTCTAGTGCCTTCCTGAACTCCTCCTCCAAAATCTAATGTAAAGGGTTATACTTTGTATTTCTTCTGTTTTAAGTTGTATGAATATATATATATATATATATATATACTTGTAATAAAATATCCATCATTATATGGTTTGAAATTAATTCTTTAATATTGTGGGATCTTGAGTTACAATCTATTAATAACTCTAAGCATGGACATTACATGAAAATTTATATTTTTGAATTAAATACCAATTTGTCATATACATATACGTATGTTTATGAAAATATATAGTTATAATATACACAACCACCAGATTTGCATAATGTTCATATGACCAGGTTAAGTATTTCAAAATTTGAGTTTCATGTTCAGGAATGACTGAAATTCATGGAGTCACTACATTTAGGAAAATTTAATATCTGATCAAGTATGTTCTTATATATGAATACACATAATATTAATGTGGTTTTTAGAAAAATTCAATAATTTAACCCTATCAATTAAATCCATGCTTTTGATAAATTTACAAGTGTCATCTAACATAGAATGAGAACCTTGCGTATATTTGTTATTTACAATAGGGCGTGTGGGTATTTGAGTACATATGGCATCTTTGATCCCTAATTTAATTTATAAATTTCTATGATTTGCAAGAAATATAAAAAACATTTATTTTCAAATATTTTTTTTAGCTTCGGCTAAACCCTATATCTCAAGAACACCCTGTTGAATGAATTCTTTACACAACATGAAACACTAAGTGTAGCTATTTTAAATGCTTTTCTTTCATTTCTAATAGTTCATGAGTAATGTTATTAATGTAATTTCCATTTAATAATACATGAATATTTATCAGCACATGATTTGGGTACAAATGACTTTAGTCTTAATTCAAACATTCATTTTTAAACATTAATTGTTCATTACCACGAACAAGGTTTATGAAAATTAATGAACTATAATTTCTTATGGTAACTCCATTAAATCATTACTTGTGTGCTTTAAATCAGTATCACATTCCCAATTAATGTATACTAATTTATGAATATCGTTGAGAAACAGGTTTTCAAAATAATATTTGGAAAATTATGATTTAGTCAGTTTCCAATACCTTTTATCTGTGAATGAATTGAACAAGAACAACGAACATTTATTTTAATGCATTAAAAGTTTATTAATATGGTAGAGTTGTAATGTTATTGTTTTTTGTGATAATCAAACCATTTATTGTTATTAATAATATATGAAATATGAATTTAATTATTCAAGGTTGTATGGGAAACTTTGAATAATGTGAATTAAGAATTCATGTAATATGTGTACTGGGAATGATACATGATTTTATAAATCAAAGTAGTATGTTCACTTTGATTTAGAGATATGAAGAATGCATTGGACTAGTATGTTCCGGGTTGGGGACGAGTAAAAGTAAGCCCTCTGGTTTGGGGTCCAGTTATAGTAGACCCTCCGGGATGGTGTCCGGTCACTGAAGCACGCCGGGTTGGTGTCTAGTTACAGAGGCAGTCCGGGTTGGAGTCTGGTTATAGAGTCTCTCCGGGTTTGGGCTAGGTTATAGTTAGCCCCTATGTCATGGCCAAGGCCTTCACATATTCCAACATATGCAATTTCCTCATTATGATTATTTGATTTAATTAACCAGTAAAATATTTGACTAGTAGAATATTTTGGTTAAAGAGATTATGGATTTTGGATGAGGGATTAATCATTAGACGTCTTGGCCAAGGCCTTGACAAAATGTTTCAAAATGTCCAGCATATTCATTTCCCTCTTTATGTGTATGATAATTAGTTAATCAAATGGATATTTGACTAGTATAATATCCATGGTTAAGACACAATAATAATGATTATTAGAAAAATAAAAGCTTGTGGAATGACATTTGTATAGAACTCAGTGATTTAGTATTCGATGAATGAAATTGAAGTTGTTACCTTTATGTGCAACTCTGATTATTCACTACTATTGATTATTTAATTTGTTCTCTCATGTGAATATGTAATACATTTTTTGAACACCTTTTACTTATGAATCCAAATTAGCATGCCTATAGTTGAATCATGCATCCTTATAATTATGTTAGCATGTTTTTATTGAGAACTTTTATAATATGTTACATGCGTTATAACTTTTATTAAAGAGAAATGTTTTATGGAAAGTATAAAAAAAATTTAAAAGATATATTATGGTATGGTGTGTTATTTTAAAACCCATTACTGGCCATTCACATTCTCACCCTATGTTTTTGAAATAAATTTTCAGGTATCACCATTTAGCAGATGAAACATTTCAGTAGCAGCTGATTTCTTAGAGCCCGAACCGAATTCGATCCTCTATATGGAACCCTCTATGGGTACTCCAGAGATGGTGCACGATCGTTTTTGAATTCATTATCCTTATTTGTATAAATCTTTAGAATATTCTGTCCTAGAATCCTTATGTATTCCATTCGATATTGTTTTATGTAGTTGGACACATTTGACAAGTGGGAAATGAAAATTACACATTCCATCTTACAGAAATCACTAATATAAAGAATTAAATACCTCTTTCCTTTAATGTATCATGGTGAGATAGGTCGACATAAATCTTGATTCAAGAATTCAATCACGCTTGATTAATTTTTCAATTTTTGCATGTATATATTTTTGATGCTTTTCACCTATTGAAAATCAAAACATGTATGTGTATGATAACATGATAGCTTAGGTAGATCTTTAGCTATGTCTCATATTATTAGATCTTAATGTGAAATTTTCCATTGTTGGATATGTCTCTAATTCAATAATTTATTTTATTTATATTTGAATAATAATATCATATCATTCTATCTATCTACAATATACAAATTCCCTATTTTTACATTTCCATATAGGAAAATTGTACAATATCTTCCTTTGACGATACCCATATTTATATTAATTTGTAGATAGTTATACAAGTACCATTATTGACTGACAATAATGAATTGGTTACTGAGACCTTCATTAACTAAGACATAAACACATCTAATTTTTCCCCCAAATTTTGGTTTTCCTAGGCCAATAATCAATATGAAATAATCATTTACATTTTTTAAAAATCATTATTTTATCTATGTTATTCATATTTCAAAATACTCATTACCTATCAAATGTTATGTTCATGCATTATCTAGGATCTGAATTATAGAATGATCTGATGCATTAAGTGAAATCTCTACAACTACTCCACAAGCTGCTATATTTTTCTTGATCTATGTTTTCTACGTCCCACAAAACATGGAATAATAATATTTTTTCCCCATAATATTAGGGATCATCTTCATCATGAAAAGATAAGTATGATTTTCCATTTTTAACTCATTTGATTATACATTGAACTACTTCTTATGAACACATTCTATCTATTTCATCACATTTCTCAACATTTATTATGAGAAATATCATGTCATGTTCCCAAATCATCCCCACATGAAACTATAACCATAAAAAGATGTCGTGGAATATTCATCTCATAATGGATGATTTTTTAGCCATGTTCCATTTAGTACATATTAACTATAAAACATACATTTCTTAGTGTCCCATCTTTCCATAATAATAAAATATCATGTGGGGTACATTCCAATGTGTCCATAATCCAAAAATAGTATTCCCTTTCGATTAATGAATCTGATCCTTATGATTTATACCTAATTAAATATTCAATCTTGGAGTAGGTACTTTTTGTATGAAATTAACCATTAAAAATTTACGTATTCAATCAATAACTATACCTTTTTTCTCATTTGTTTCTTACTATTCCTTCTATTATAAAATCCCTCTAAGATCCGTATACAAATTTTTTATTTGCTGAATGATCATATTTCCTCTTTTATGATAGATATTTATGAGTATTTATTGATCATTTACACTTCATCACTGGCTAAAAAATTCATCTTCATGTTATTTGAAACATTTTACATGTTCTTTTTTATTATTTGTAAAACATTAAATTTATCTATTATGTTCTTCAAATTTGAATTTGTACTAATCAATATATTATTAGCACTCTTGTATTGACGAATTCAGTTTTTTAATTTATGCATTCATCATATACTTCTATTCATCATATTATTGCTTAAAAATTTTGGCATCTTTAAATACATTGATAGATTTCTTCGTTTTGGATCTCCAAACATCTTTATTCACATGGGTGGCATCTAATTCATCCTTCATAAAAAATCTTCTTTAATATTTTTCTATATCATTATCTATATCATCCCTTCTTATGGAGATATCGGAAAATTCCACCATATCATTTTTTCCATGATATTTTCATTTCCTGATCACTTAAACATCATCTTCTTTTGAACTATCATTTTCCAATGATTGACAATTTTAATATTTTATGAAATTTACCATGGGAGTTTTGATACCATTCACATAGGCCAGGGAATTTTTCAAAGAGATTTTATATTCAATCTCATCATATTCATGAGTATTAATTGGGATTCTTACTACAAGATGTCTGACTTTTCCACATCAACAAATTGCAATTAGGTGTTTCCCTAGGAATATTAAAATTTTAATTTTAAGAGTTAAGGAATTGAATGATATATACTCACATATCCCTTCTTCACCTTTTTATATTCCATTATGATATTCTTTATTTCATTAAATACCACCAATTCCAAAAATCTCATTTTCTATATCATCATTATCATCATTTTTCATCTCATATGAAACATAATTACCCTTTATGATATGAAATGACAACTCCTTTAGATCATTAACATTGAATAAAAAAACTATTGAATTGAAGCCAGGTGGAATTATTCTCACAAGGAACCTAAAAATCATTATATATTCAGTAATTTACTAAAGACCACACATGCCATCCAAAAAAATATTTACCATATTAACGATGAATCAAAAGATTCATTAGCTTGAATTATGAGTTCCTCATACTAGTTCAATATTATATTCATCTTTGTGTCTCAGAATTTTATGTTATAATCATTAGTATTTCAAATCATTTCCCACATAGTAGATGATATGTTATATAACATCATAATCTTATATATTGAATTGGATTGAGATCCCCCATAAGAAATGATTCCTTTTCTTCTATCATCCAGTTCCCTTCACTAATCTTCTAATAAATCACTACACTCAATAATGGTTGAAAATAAATGAATCACTACTATACAAAAATCCATTTTATAATGATTGGAAGTAGTGCTGAATCTGATTATTCCTTTATTTAAAATAGTTCCAATTGCTGATCATAATACCTTTGTGATTTAAAACCTCCATTAAAACCCATTAGAGAGAATCACATAAATTATCTTCTGGCTCAAACTATAATTGTATTCCCAACTAAATTAAATATCCTGAGAGAGTAGGTGAATCAGGTTATGGATGATTAAAACAACACATGTTTATATTTTTATTCATCGTTAACCAAAAATTTCTTCTCTCCCATTCCTATAAGAAAAGTATGAATAGAAATGAAATCACCCATGAGACATATCCATTTTACTTGGTTCCCCCACATATGTGTACATCCATGGAGAATATAATGATAATGTTTCAATATTCCAAATTTACTATGGATCACTTCCTATTAATGTTTTTGTCTTTATTTCTTTCTGGAATAGTCTTACTGAATTTATAATATTTAGGGACAAATCACTAATTCACAAGGGTCACCCCTCAAAATTCATTCTATAGATCAGTATATATGAAAAGGATCACATTTTTTACTTCCTTTTATTACTGTTATATAAAATTTTCACACATTTTTTATGGACATGTGGATCCCTTCATTATAAACAATAAAAACATCATAAATTATAGGTGGATTCTCTATTGATGTTCCACATTAATCCAATTAATGAATATCTCTATACCATAAATTCTTTAGGAATATCACATTTTACAAATTTGTCGACCCTCACGGCCATTGTACAGAAAGGAAAACATTCATGAAACATCCCAATTCAAGAAAACTATATACTAAATTCATGAACCCCACATCTTTCAACCAGGTCATCTCTTTTGAGAGTATGAACTATCCTTCACAAAGTAGCCTTATTTTTAGATATTCAAATACTTTCATGAAGTTCACTTTTTCTTCATGAAGCTCACAATATTTAGTCAGCTTCTTAGAAACATCATTAAATTCAATTCATTAGTTATGTTGTCAATTTTTGATCAGTTTTTACAGCCTTTTAGAAATTCCATTCTTCATGAAATTTCTCTGAAGAACAACCTTTGAGATCCAACTTCAAGTATTTGGTGCCTATAGGTTTTATTAAGGTTTTTTTTAGTCGAGATAGAGGCTTATTTATTGGTTTTTCATCCCATTCTAGAAGCTTCCATTAATATCAAAAAAAAATTGAGGATCCAAAACTTTATTCACGAAGCTCCCGATTTCGTTAAGATTTATGGAAATTTCATCATTTACAGAGCTTCTCATAGTTGTGGAGAGTACCATAAAACATTCATGTATTAAAAATACTCCACTTGTCGTAGTCATGAAGAAATTTTGTTTTTTTTCTGGTGTCTCAATGCTCCAAAACTTTGTGAAACCCATCCTTCACAACACTGATTTCCTTTTCAATGCTCCTTATCTTTTAACAAAATGTATCTTCATAATGCTGAGGAATTTTCAATATTTTCACTTGGGAATTCCTGGAAAATCAATTTTTTGGATGATTGAAGTATCCTTAATGTTTTAAACCCCAAATATTTGGAAAAAAATTAATAATTATTCCACCTTACATATGATATTTTCTATACTGCCAATAATCGCAAAAAAAATACAATGTTTCATTAAAAAATTGGTTTCCCAATATTGACCCATTAAGGCTATGGTGTGATCAGTTTGTAGTGTTGATTAATTATAGAATAGACATTATGGTCACAGCCTAACATTTCATTCCATAAGACCGAGCCATTTTTATGTTGGTGGTCGATCTAAGACCCTGATGAGAGACACCGTAATAGTTTTCACTCATGAACGTGTCGTAATATGATGTTTATAGTAATTCTAATACTTTGTGTGCGGTTGTGTCTTTAAAAATTAGATCAACTTTTTTATTTTTTGGGGTTCTATTTTGAAATCCCAAGTTATCTCCTTGATTATTATCAATCATAATAGTTGGAAAGAATCAACTTTGGATCCCCAATCCCCACCACAAGTCTCCACATAATTTATCCAATTTTGGAAGGGTTTTTATATATATTTGATGTAGTATATCCCTCATTCTAACATTCACTCTTACCGTATTTTAAATTTATCTTAATTTTATATATCTGGTTTATAGGTGTGATAATATTATTGGACATTATAGAATCATCCTAAAAAACGATTAAATATTGTTTAACTTATATAGGGGAACCCGCGATGAGATTTTCTTGTAATTTTTCATCATTGTATTAGCAGTATGTGGGTCCATGAATCTACTTATGTCTTTTGAAAAAATATGATTTTATTTTCCAAAATAGGATTTATAAAATTTGGGTTTTTTTATCTTAAATTCATGTCTATATTGGGACTGGTTCACACATTTTTGTTCATTATTTTGTCACAATTACACTGTCATGTGATTTTTGAGATGATTATTTCATCTTGATTTTTTATTCAAAGGTTTGGTTTGTGATTTTTTTATTTTTATAGATAAAAAAATTATCATGTGATTTGACGTGCTCAATAAAATATTGGTATATATTTTTGCATTTTATTTTTATTAAGGTGGCCTATAAACTCCTTAGCCTATTTTTTATTCATTATATTTATATTTGTATCCCATTTTCATTTTTATAATCATTATATTTAATTAATTTTGTGATCTCACCTATAAAATCGGATAACCTCACTCTAACATAATAGATTATAAAATCCAAATAACATTTAAAATTGTGATATAGGGATTTCTTCTTCAAACATCTGTCAATGGGCCTCAATATGGAATTTTTGCAGGTGTGAGATCAATTATAATGATAAATATTATTCAATTAAAAAATTACATTTTAAAATGTCATATGGTTTAACTATTGTATAAATTGAATTGATATGATCTCATGAATGTGTATTGAAATGTCAATTTTAATGTACTATGATTTTTGAAAATATATTGTGATTTTATTTGGTCTAATAGAAGATTGAAGATAATATGAAATGTGATACCTATTCTAAAAATCTTAAAATGGAAATTTGACAATATATGTAATTGAAATCCATAAGATCATAGTTGAGATTTTATTTTTATATTTGAATGTGTATAGGTTATGACATATTTTTAGATTAAGTTTTCATTGATATATTTTTTAATTATGATTTAAATATAGACTATTTCTTAATGAAGATACATAATTGTTTGTTTTGTATGAATAATATGACACATGTAATGAAACATCCAATCCTGGTTGAAATGTGGTATCTCGAACCATATATAGTTGATATTTTTAATATGTTATGGATTCATTGGAACAATTACTAATTATATATATATATTTATGACTATCATATTGTTATTATTAGTATATAGTATGTTATTATACCATGGAAAAGGATTTGGTGACCTGGTGGTAAGGCGTATGAGTTATTTTCTGAGCTACATCAACTAAAAAGTTGATTGATTCATGATAATTGTTAATATGGGTAACCATGATGGGGGTGGATAAGGGTTTAGTAGTGAAATATCACTAGAATACATTTTTTCATTGAATATACTCTTGGGATAGTGTGGTTTATTTTTAGGACATTGTTGAATATTAACTCTTCGTAATTATTTTTATTTCAAGGATGATAGTTGTGAAAAAATCCATAGTTGGATAATATTAATATGTTGTGTGATGGAATTAGAACGTGGTTTGATGTGAAATCTCTAATGAGTATGAGTGGATGGACTTAGAACATGACGTGAAACCACCTATGAATGAAATATGATTACCCGGATACAGAATGAAAATGTGAGATATACCATAAGTGGGGATTCTTGGTATAAGGGTAAAACCATGAAATTCATAAATATGAAATTTGTATATGATAACATATTTGACATGAAAAAACTGATCATAAACCACACATGAACCATATTTCTATAAAATATAATCCCCTCAATAGTTTATAGGACATAAAACCTCAGGAATTAATGAACACTAATATAGTACCCCATTATAAACTAGAAGTTAAATTATTGTGGATTAATAATAGTAACTAATTGTTAAAATTTTTGTTATTTTTTTATTATAAATAAATTAATAATAATTTGAAAGAAATTTTTTTTTTTAGAAAACTATAATATTTATAAGAGATGGTTCGGTCTCGATTTGTGAACATAATTTAAAATTAATTTTTATCAATTTGAGATAATTTTTTATTCAAGTAATATTATTTTTTAAATCATAATATAATAATTATATTTGGGTGAATTTTTGTAAATTTTCACAAATATTTCATTTTATTATGAATAGTGAGATTACTAAATTTTAATTTAATATTTACCTTTTTGTTTAAATTATTTGCAATGTTAAATTATATTTTAGTAGGTTATAAATTAAAAATAGTTAAATTATATATTGATTAATCAAATTTAGTTCATTGAAATAAATGTCATATGGTATTTTTATATAAAAACATTTTATGTTTTTGAACATTTTTTCTTTTAAAAATAGATTTCTCATCATGTTTATTTGATTAATATTAAATTATCATTTTCTACTAATCAGAATGTAATTTTTGAAAATTTATTATATATTAAAAAAATAGTTTTTATTTTATAATAAGTTCATGATAAATTTTTCCAAAAATGAATTGTGAGAACAACAAAAATTATTTACCCTGGTTATGGTAAATATGGATTTATGTGTGGTAAACTAAAATGATAATGGTTTATAGGGCCTAAAAATAATATAAAATAAATTTTATATCCATATATACACCATATAATTTATAATTCTGTTGAATTATTTATTTTTGACCGATGTGGAAGGTGTAAAATGAGGGTAAACCTTTTTTTAAAAAAATACCAGTGTTCCACTAACCGATATTATAAAATTCCACCCATCTTCTCTTTTATTACCACATTAATAAACTTTTGGTTGAGAAAATACCTAAAAAATAAATTCAAAACATCTATTACCTCATCCTATAATCCCTTGTTTGGTATGAAATATAACATATAAATACTTTCAATGCAATGCCAAGGAAGAGCCCTAATGATGTGGTGATGTTCTTTAATGAGTGTTTTTATACTTTTCTTTCCTCCATCTCATTAAACTATTATAAAAATATTAAAATATCAGAAACAAAATATCGTACATATAATTTTTATTTCTTATATTATGGGAATTACCTACAACCATTTCCACTTCATTCAAATGGGTTATGAATTCATTAGTTGTTTTTAGAGCATTCTACCGCCTAATGAATCGACTCAATAAATTTTTCCATTACCACCACTCAATCGTGGATATAATGATTGATAAAATGTATATAAATATATATATGATGTTTATAAAATAATTATATTTTTGGGGTAATTATACATATATACATTTTTTACTATCAATTTTGTATTTGATAAGAAAATGTCACTTGTGTGTACTAGAGTTTACCACCTCACAAAAGAGACGTGATTCATTTTTCACTAATAGTTTACATGGAATGTAATATGGATAATGTTAATAAATATATATGAGATATAAATGAAATAATTATGAATTTAATGAAAATTATTTCATAATAAAAATATAACTAATAATTTTCATTCTTATATATTCATTATCATAACGATGAAAACATTATTCATGTACATGTGGACGTCCATCTTCCCAAAGTGATGTGAAGGTATTTTCATTACCAGACCACATGGATGATATATTGGAGTATATTTAATGAAATAATATTTTATATATTATATGATTATTATTATTTAAATATAATATATTACATACCACCTTTATTTAATGATCATTGGAAAATGGAAATTTTACTAATTTATACGTACATGTTATGGTCTAGATGATCGTAACATACTTCATCATTCATTACTATCATGCCTAATTGGTTTAAAATGTAAAATTGATGTTAAAATATTATACTTATATTAGTATGATGATTTTATAGATGACAGAACTATATAATATTCACAAGACACATAAAATTCATAATAAATCATGAATGAGAAAACAGGGTAACTGACACATGGAATAATGAAAAGAACAATAGATTAATAAATAACAAGTGATAAATTTTTAAATAATAATAATATATGATATTATAGATATGAATATGATTTTATATAAGTTAATAAAATGATATAATCCACTACACACTATCTTAATTCACATTCAACCAAAACAATAGTGAGATAAGGGATTTTTTAACTCAATTTACTTTCATTGGGTTAGTCTTCAACATCACTAAATATGTCAGTATATGATTATGTGTTAATTAATATTTTATTATTTTAGGTTTAATGTAAAAATAATAATTTTGATTTAAAATTGATACACATAATCTATTCATTAACGAATATCCACATCAATGATGATTTATTTGTAAGGGATTATGTCTTAATATCCATTCAATGATCCATATTTTTATGCTATAAAATAATTTATTTTACATGTTTTATAAACTACCTTTTTCACATGTAACATCATGAATAAAATATAATTATTGATATTTCTATTTAAATTTGAATAATTTTATCAAAGGCAATTTTACATAAATGTTACCATGTTTTATTGAAATTTGCAACTCATATTATTTTCCATAGGTTATATTATTTCATCACTATCATTAATATTTTCAGATTACATGAGTAATGAATTATGAGTCACTTATGTTTTATTTTAACATTTTCTACAAGTTATTCAATTTGATACACATTATTGATTCATTGATTAGTTTTTACATCATTGTTATGTTCATTTAAATGGTTTATTTCATAACGTAATTATAATTGCAGTAATTTTGTTCTTGAATTTAAGTGTCTGAATATTAGTTGATAATTTTTTGATAAAATCATTTAATTATATTATACATTAGTTATTCCTAATATTTTCAAGATATATTAACAGATCCATGCATTTGTACTTAGATTAATTGATATTTATTTTTAATAATATTCAAATTCATTTCTCTGTTCGATTAGAAAAACATTTCCACCATAACCCTAGTTTCTATTTTTTAAAAAAATTCAATTTAAAAAAATTTTAAATTATTTATTAAGGAATGTTTTACAAATTTTTCTTTTCAAAACATGTTTTATAAGGATTGATCAAGTTATTTTCCAAACATTCCCTTTTGGGTCTTATTGAAAAATTTAACGAAATATTTGGTTCATCATATACGACATGATCAAAATTGCCAACAATCATGTCTACTAATTTTTTTATGAATATTTTTTATGATTCCAATATTATTTTTAAATATAAATATATTAATAATTTTTTTTAAACATTATTTTAAAAGAATATTTTTAAAATGATTAGGATATTTTCTTGAAGAATATTTTTTAATAATTTATTAGTGGAATTTATATTCATCAATTAATGTAGCCCTTGATCCTTTCTCTAAAGGATATATGTTGTATTCAAACCATAATAATTCTTTATATGGACCGTTTATGATCACATTGACCATTAAATGTATTGAAATTTACATACTTTTTTTATTTTGGTTGTCATTATCATTACTTTGAAATACTCCCTTCCTTATGATCATTAAAAATTAAATATATACTAAATATATATATTAGTTATTAAAAGTATTCTTATTGAATAAAAAATATCTCATTTATTCATATGGTGTTTTATTGATTGAGATATTTTCATGACTGGGGATGTATTGATAATATGTGTCTTTTCTTTAATACAGATATTTTTTATTAAGAAATGTTGTCTGTAAATTCATGAGATTATTTGACATATGAGTAATACATGGGACATGCAGACAAAGGATGATACATGTTATAAATACCTCTTAGATGAATTGGTAGTCTGATGAGTTGAATTAGTTATGTATTATAAAATTACTTGGCCAAACTAATGTATCTTATTAAAAGTAGTTTTAAAATGTCTTAAGAATGGTCATGGAAGAAATTGTATTATGATACTGAGTCTATGATGTCCAACAATATTTAATATCCATCATTAAGATTTCAATTATTATTTCAAATGTGATTTGGCAACAATATTATATTAGGATGCATTTTATTCACACTTATTTATTATATGACATATGATTTCTATTATTTACCATGTTTTATTGATTATTGCGTATCTAGATTCGATAAACATTTTATTACATAAATTAAATTTAATCAGTTATTTTCCATTCTCTATTTATTAGTATCCTTGATATATTCACTTTTATATTACACCAATAAACACTTCCATATATATTTATCAATTATATTGAACGTGTGTTTAGTTATTTTCCATTCCATATCGATTATTATTTATTAATTTAAAGAAGATTCTATTGTACATATCACTTACTAAGAATTTATGTTCAAACATATTTTTCTTAATTTTATTGGAATCCATGATGTGTACAATATTTGATATGAAATGATATTCCACATGGAATGATAATATTCTAAAAAATATATGTATTAATTTATGAATCCATATATAATATGGGAATTATTTATGTATCTAGATTACCATGATTAATAAACTATTTAGTCTATTGGGATGTGAATCATTTTACATTATTTGAATGTAATAAAGTAGACATCAACTGTAACTATAGGTTTTGGTGTAACTAAACTGGATACTTGATAATTATATGGGACCTCCATAGATTTTGAATTGTTGTTATTAGTATATTATGTGTTTCCTCCACTGAGGTAGGTTGATTTGAGTACTCTATGTTATATGTAAACTAATTGGGGTTGGTTTAGGTACGTGATGTGTTTTTAAATGTAAAAAAATAGCTAGTATAAAACATTTCGAGGATGAGAATCCTATTTTTGTTACTATGATATTAATATTACTTATATTTTAGTATGTAGGAGAGGTGAGGTCTCATGGTGTCCATGTAATCTTTGGATGAACATACATTCATGATCACATTTTCATTGTTTGTTATTTTCTGTAGAGGGTGTGTTACAAGAGATCATATTTTGTAGAATATATATATTTCATAAAATAATGATTTAATAGTATATAACTCACTATTATTTATGCATTTATGATTCAAAATTGTCAATTGGACTCCCCTGATTCACTTGTATAATATAGGTGTTTTTATGTACATGGTATTTCATTCTTATTTTATCATCATAGTATGTAAATTATAGAGCAATAAAGTTGGTTCTTGTTTTTTAGTCTATTAAGTCTTTGTATTTGGTTGATAAGATAGTGTGATTTATGTTTGTGGCAAATATTGTTAAATATTTAGTTTTTATTCTACACTTATATCAGAATGTGTCCCGATATGTTTAGTCATATAAGGATACATAAAACATATATTTTCTAAATATTATATATTATTATTTTATGAAATATATAGACTATTTTACTATAATAAATTATACATTACATGAACCTATTGGGTCATAGTTTATTTTCTCATAAGATATTTTTGTTTTTATTATATAAATATGTTATCAAGAACTTCTCTAAACATAGTAAAGATCTTATAGGTTTTTTATTTATGAACCATTCCATAAAAAATATTTTATAGACTATATATTTGTATGTATCATATAGAATACAACGAGGTATACATAATGTCTCTTGGAATCTATAGTCATGTGTCTTTTGGGTGATCCATGCCTAGGTATCAAAGGGTACTTGAGTAAAATTGTGTACACATATAAAACCTCAGACTAATGGTCAAGATAAATGAGTCACTTTTATTTGGTAGGATATTATTTTTGAATATATTGGGGATATTACAGGAATATGATATGATTATTTATAATTATTATAGTTAGATAATAATATTAATTAAAATCCAATAATTTGGAGGGATCAATTTTATCACACAACGGTAAACCTAATCATTATCCATTGTGATGTAAAAAAATTATAGGATCATATGTTATATGACTAATAATAATATTTTTTATAAATGTTTATTTAGAATATATTTTTTTATTTTCAATTCTTCCTAGAGCTATATGATAATTATTGGTCAGGACCATAGGAAATTTTAGATAATAATCACATGTATCTTTGTGTTTCCTGAAGAGTAGGTCATAAAATATTTTTTAGGTAGAGAAAGTAAATCCATGATAAAATAAGATAGATTGAAATTATATAAATTATCAATGAGATATCCAAATTAGTATATATAATTCCACATTTATATATAATTAATAAGGTCTGTAACATGAACCTATTATAAAGATAGGTATTTAATCAAACATATATTATCTTTTTTGAGTAAAAAATTATAAATTTTGGTAGGTTATTTTATAAATTACCTTATATATATTTTCAAATTTTATTAGAAAATATTATATGGAAAATCATTCTATCTGTCAACTTATAATGGTATCATGTTCATCTTTTAGATTAGAAATTAGATCAATATGACATAGTAAAAACTCAATGGATTAATTTATACACTTTGGAATCCTAATGATGATTATTGTGGATAAAAATAGAAATTTTTATTTAAAAAGAAATATTTAATTTTTTAATGTAATATATATATATTTTATTTTTTATATATGTTTTATAAGATAATCCTTTTTTTCCAAAAATTTGATTTAAGATAAATTAGGAGTTTTAATTATAGGAATGGATGAGTGCTAGTGGTAGTGGGTAATATTGAGCCTTATTATATGATATTTTTTACACTTTAGTGTCTCATGGAAATTGAAATTCATCATGATTTTATTAATGGGTTTTGTTGGGTTTTTACCATTTACCTGGTGACCATAATATGTTTAGTTGTTTTGATACAGGGACCCAAAAGGCCGTAAATATGTTTTTTAGAAAATGAAAAATATAACATTATTTTAAAATAAAAAATATATTTCAACGGTTTATCATATTTTATACATTAAGTGTATAATGAACACAATTCCATGTTTCTCATCCACCATATCTTCCCCCATGTAAAAAACTTTATCATAATTAACTCAATTCATCAATAATATAATGCAGTGTTTCTCCATTGGTTAGTCTATCGTGAGGACATGACCATCTACATAGATGATTTGATTTGCAATCAATGGCAGCGAAAATCCCCTTTATTATAATTGTCTATGGTTATTGAAATACATCAATTTTTCTAGAATAAATTTCATTTTTTAATATAAAATAGGCCATGATAGGATATTAAGTCTATATCCCCCATATCTAACATACTATTTTTGTGTTTTTCTTAGTTATTGCGTGAGTTTGTGTGTTGTATTTCTGAAAAAAGGGTTTGTATCCAAAATCACATTTTCAATCTCACTTTATTCCAATTATAAATATGATATGCTGATTTTTAATCTTATCTGGATTTTATATTTCACTATAATTGTTATTTGTGTAAACATATGATTATTATCTTTATTCATTATATACTATTGTGATAAAATAGTGTCATAAAACAAAATAAGACCCTAAAAATGGATTTAAATTTAATATATTGTTTTTTAGTATATTTCGGACGAGGAATTCAAAATATATATATATATATATCTAAATCTACAAAAAAATAATTTCATAAATAATTATTTTTTGGATGTGAATACATGATACATAGAACATTTCCTCTCACATTGAATATGGTACTATGATATAAGGAATATTTACCCATATAAAAGGTGATTTAGTATGCTTAAACAATTCACACATCATTTAACCATCGATGATGTAGTCCATTCTCATAGTTTATGATCTTGTCTTGTTACATGTATAGTTTGTTTCCATGGAGGTACAGCTAGAACATGTAAATGGATAAATATGGTATATGTGTTTTCTATTTCTAATACATAATTGATAATATAATTCATTTTTTTATTTTTTTTATTTTATTACAATTGGAAACTATTAAATACAATCTATTTTATGGTATATTGGAAGAGGTGTGTGTTAATTTCATACTCATTATATTATACTCACACACTATATATATTGTTTGATATTTGTATATCCAATTAACCATGATCATTTTAATGGAATTTCTCGAGTACACATAGATTTACATATCCATGAATTTTTGACACATGACAGTTATTTGGATATGGTTACATTTCTCTCAAGAAGAGTTGGATTTCTTATAATATTTATAATATATTTCTATTATATGAATTTAAATTACCTACATTTTTTCATATTATATTCTCTCCTCTCTCAAATCCCATATATATTTTTACTAAAAAATTATGGAAAATTAATCCACTTATGATAATATAGTTTACAGTTATTCGGAGTCTATGAATATATTTTTCTTCATAATATTGATCAGGATGATAAAATTTGGGTAAATCACTGCCAATATTATCATATTTTATCTGATATAAATAACGTTATTCATTTATGATTATAAAAATTTCATTAGTTATTCCAATGATCTGGTTTTGAATAATGTTCTCCAAACTAGGTTTTCACAGAACAATATTGACATTCATACTAAATACGTTATGTTCATTATATTATATGATACTATTGTAATTTATAACACATTAATATTTCATGAATAGTTCTATCATTCCTATTTTCCACAAGTTGGGTTATTTATGTGTTAATATATACATTAATGTCTTATCATCCATATTTTTGTAGAACCATCCTCTATAATTATTGTATTATTATATTAATACTATATTATTTAATACTTTGAAATTAAATTCTAGTGTTGTATTTTTTTATGGTACATTAGTTGTTTTAATAATAGTTCCAATAACCTTATATTCTATATAAGAAAACACCCATGTAAGTTCCATAATAATTTTTTATCGAAATTAATCAAACTTGTATAATTTGTAATTTCAATATCTTTAAATTAATTGGAAAATTCAAAAAAATCCTCATTTAATTATACGCATTCCTCTTCTGATTAAAATTTAAGGATCTTATTTTTTTTCTGTTTAATATGTCAACCAACTGGTGAATATTTTATATATTGAATAATAATTTTACTCAAAATAAAATAACTTATATACTTAGGTTATATATTTTTTGGTATATTTATTGACCACATTTTTGTTTTAATGGAATTTTGATATACCATCCTCAGTGAAAATTATACCTTGGAATGAAACGTACTGATTCAATAATTAAAATTTACAAAACCACCCATTTAACTTCTCTGTCACAATGTTTACATTATTAGTTATATATTTATTTTCTGATCATTTTAACAATTACCATAAATATAAATATAATTAAAATATAACATGAAAATTTTATTTATGTTATTATAAATAAAACAATTCATGAATTCAATAAATATGAAATGAATATTTGTGAAACCCCAATGGTATAACTATTATTCATAATGAATATACCATGTTTGAAATAGTTTTTTGTATTGTCATCATTATTAAACATTTGTAAATTTTACTATAATTGGTTATTACATTTCTAGATTATTTTTCCATATGATGTTTTTAAAATAAATCATTATTTTACATAATTGGTTAATTTTTATTTATATTTATATTATTTATATCAAAATATTCAATGAATAAACTCATTGACCCATCCTTCTACATAAAAAATATGAGATATTCTCAACATTGAGAAATTTCATTTAGAGTATAACCTTTATCAAAACAATTGTGTTTATATCTGTCAATACAATAGAATTAAAATCTATTTATGTCATTAATATATTCTTATCAATAAGAATGAAATAAATGGACAATTTTACAAAAAAATATAAAAAGAAAATAAATGACATGGGAATATATATATATATATATTATCATAAGTACATTATATATCCAAATGGATTAATTCTCAACAATATTTTTATTTCACAGACATCCACATGAATAGTTTTACTAATTTAAAACATAAATGGTGGTCTATGATATGATTTACGTGAGGAAATATATCCTCTAAATATATAATATTTAATGCATTCTAATGTTTTTTTATTTTATCTCAAATGTATTTTTCATATTAACAATCATATATCCAATCCATCTCTAATATTATATAAATATTATTTTAGTGTTACTATTATATTACTAAATATCATAATTTTAGTAATATAATTTATTTTTTCAATATTGAAGGTATAACTGAAGGTTTAAATTGAATATTCCATTGATAATATAACATATTTTACAAAAATACTATTTGTTATCAATTTTTTAATAAATTAATATTTTGAATCTAATTTAATTAATTATTGTGGAATAGATTAATTTAATACCATATTTGCCGGTAAAACTTCTTGACCAGGTTCACCATTAAGATAATAGATCATAGATTCACATGACTAGATATACCCTTATGATTTATTCTATTGGCTGGTGAATAGTAGTTGTGGCCTACATTAATACCATTTCGAAACTATATCCTCATATATTGGTATAAAAAAATAAAATTAGTCATTAGAATACAAAAATAGAATAGTAAACAAAAAAACCATGGAAACAAGAATAAATATCATATGAAATTCTATAAAAATAACAACTATCCAAATCATTCGTCAATTTATATGTAAAGGTAAGGATTTTCCATGTAATTATTTTTAATTATATGGAATTATTGTGAGTGTTTGAAAATTGATGGCGTGGGACTCCTAGCCCGCTGTGGTCGGAATAAATTTCGGAACCTTTTTTAAGGTACCTTTAGTAAACGTGAGAGCGGCATTTTCCAACTATTGAACTGGTGCTCGGAATAAAAATATGAGGGCTCTATTGAATCCACATCACTGGGATTTTATAAAGGGAAGGTTCACTTCGACTATAGTAGGACTGAAGAAAATGTTATGTTTTG
Source organism: Viscum album (assembly GCA_963277665.1). Taxonomy (NCBI): domain Eukaryota; kingdom Viridiplantae; phylum Streptophyta; class Magnoliopsida; order Santalales; family Viscaceae; genus Viscum; species Viscum album. The sequence continues at coordinate 1,846,588,171 of OY728120.1, forward strand.
GGACTTTTTTATGAAATATATAAAATAACATTTTATTTTATTTTGTTTCTATCTTATCTAACAATCGTCAAGTATTGGTGGGACCAGTGATGAGTTAAGCCATTAAATGTATTAACCCTTCAATCCTATGTAACAGTATAATGGGAGAATTGGGAAGCGTTCTAATTAATGAGCCACCATTAACTCCCAACACAATTATAAACCCTCCCCCTCTTCTATTTATATAGATCTTGGGGAGGGGTGTTGGCACAACTTCACCATGAAACGAAGTGCTGAAGGAGTACCGAGACACCATGAATTTGGAGGACAGAGCCAATTCTAGCAAGTAGTGATGAGCAACACCGAAACCCCGAACCGATGGATGACGTGAAAATGGAGACGTTCGAAGCCAGTGGTGGGAACAAAGGTCATCGTTCAACCTTCAAGCACATACGTTCTCCAACGGGTTTACGAGGTAGGTGTTTGATTCTTGTAGTAAATTCATGTGAATTTATTGAACCCCCTTTATCTCTATCATTATTACAAGCTAACGTGGATGGCGCAGTCCTAACGAACCCGGCCTGGACCCTAAAGAACCTTGTTTACTCTAGGAGTTCTCTATGGAAGACCATTTGAAAGGTAGAACCGGAGCCCAGAGTCGACGAGGTCATAGGAAGCAGCGGGAACACCAGTCATCCAAGAGGTATGAGGCGGCGCACCCACACTAGAGGGGGAACCTGTCTGGTCTTGTCATCCGTGACGATAAGAAGAGGCGAATGGCACACCGGACGACCATAGAGGAGGAGGGTGGAATGAAAAGAATGCCAAAACACTTCAGCCTTGGTGGATCAGAAGGTGGCTAGAACACCATCCAGCCATAGGTGGTGGATCAACGTGCCGTTGGAGACGACGGCTGACACACCGGTCGGCCGCAGAAGGATGTGGGACCCACTCTAGTGGGTCTTGTGAGTCAATTGGAAGCACCACATGGAACCGCCATTGTTGAAGTAACTACACTTCCCTCGAGTATGTTAGGTAAAATCAGGAGAAACACCCCTGCATAGCAGCTAGGATGGGCCCCACCACATCCGGCGGCTTCATCCAGCAGCGGGCCACACTTCACACTGTCGGGCCGCCTTCCACTGGGCCGTATGCCCAGCAGGCCGGGCCTCCCCCTAGGCCAGACCGTAGGGCCAAGCTACCACTTATAGGTCGGGCCGAGCCCGCCATGGCCTAGCATAGCTAGGTCAGACACATACCGAGTTGGTCTGACCAGGTCGGACAGGACCCTGGCCCCACCAGACCCATAAGTACTTAAAGGGCGATAACAAGATATATGGGTATCCATTTGATGAATCGTTTTCTGCGCTAGGACCCTTTTACCGAGATGGTAGTTTTAATATACTCCAGTTGTGTTTTCAAGAAATTTGAGTATAACTGAGCATGATCGAACCAGAATCCAATCTGGACCCCGGAACTAAAACGCTTATGACTCAAAGACCCGGCATCTGATTGACAGACCATCTATCGTGTTTGAAACCTTACAAAATGTGGGTACTTTGGATTTATCTTTTTTTGAGTATATTGGTTGTCAAGGAATGACCGTTCTCTCAAGGGGATGATTCTATGGAACTTGAGCACACTGGGTGTGAGGAATCCAGTGGTTGGATGTAACATGAAGAATGAACATTGATCCTCTGTGGGTCAGCAGCTATAAAATCCTTTGTGGGTCAGTGCTCAACAATTTTTTGTCGGTCAGTGCATACCAATACTGTGTGGCTCAGATCCTAGGAGATTCAGTGCTCAGTGATCCTATGTGGGTCATTGCACACCGATCCTTTGTGGGTCCGCGGGAGTTAGTTACCTATCGATCCTCTATGGGTCAGCGAGGGTCAGATACCTATCGACCATGTGTGGCTCAGAAGTAGTGCTACCTAACAGAATAAGATAATATAGCCTTATGAATAATCATTTTTCCTTATGTACTTAACATAACATGATTCTGAGTTGTGTTACTTCTGTCTTCATGGGGTTCCCTATGTGGTACTTCTCTCTTTGGGGTGTTACCTATGTGGTACTTATAGATTCATGGTGATACTTGTGTGGTACTTATACCATCATGGTGTTACCTATTTCGTTCTTCTACATTCATGGTGTTACCATAGTGGTGTTACATGTGTGTTACTTCTACCTTCGTGGTATTACCTATGTGGTATTCATTTCATAGGTATGAGATGAGTATGTCTTGATATAATTGGAAAATGTATAGGAATATACCTAAGTAGAGTTGATATCTATTGATTCATGCATTGAGATTGGGGGCATGTTCTGTCGTATATTCCTTTTTAGAACTCTAGGAGACCTATGTGGGTCTCGGGGTCCCTACATTGATTCGTTATACTCACCCCTGCAGGGGTTACACCCATACATTGTTGTGTCTAGTGCAGATGACGTACAATGTTGATCGAGGCTGAGGGATCCAGGACTAGAAGGTTCTCGGAGGTGGACCATTTTGATTACCATGATGCTAGGAATACTGATCGTTAGCTTTACCCACCCTTTAGGTAGGATCCATGGTGGATGAACTAGGGGATAATTTTCACATTTTAGCAGTTTTTACTTTTCATTGGTACTTGTACTTAGCTTGTTGGGCTTTTATTACAGCCCTTTTTGTTTTAGTACACTTTTACTATAGTTTTTTACTTCCTAGTTTCATCATGTTTCATTCTACTCATTGTGTTTATATAGCTTAAAATGAACTTCCTTCCCAGTTTAGGGATACACGATTCTGGTGCTAGTCTCCAGCCCCTAGCCTATGGAAGGAAGGCTTGGGGTAGTCACAGCACGAGCCCTGGGGGACATGTCATGATAAAGTGGTATCATAGGAGTCGGTACTACCGATGAACTATGAATCTGAACTTTTCTGAGTGGAAAACGTGTTATGTGATATGATTTTGGTTTTCAGTTTGGGGAATCCAGTATTAGTGCGGCAGACAACATATCCAAACACTAGGACCCTGAATTTTGATTTCCGACTTAGTACATAGAAACGCTGATGGAGTGTGTTTTTAAATTTTCATTATTATGATCTATTTGAATCAACTCACCATGAATAATTTATTGACCATGGAACACCTGTTTTCATTTATGATGCTGACACATAGACAACCATCCAGAATTCAAGAGATAGTACGTGATGACGGCCCACCGTGCGATGTGGCCACGGTGTAGGGCCCTCTTATAGAATTAACACCTTCAAGTGGTGTACCGGCATCAACACTACCCATTGGGAAGAGGTTGCCTCCATCCCCATGAGTAGAGGGTGCTTAATGAATGATCACATTGCATGAGTTCAAGCGGCAGATGCCTCCGAGGTTATGAGGCAAGACGGACCCGCATGCGATTGAGGACTGCCTGGAGGTTGTAGATAGAGTTTTCTGATTTGTTGGGACACCAGTAGACCTTATGGTGATCCTAGAGGCCAGTCTTTTTAAAATGTTTAATGAAGATGGCGGAGTATGATGCTCTAGATACACGAACAGGTGACCCTAATCTGGGCGAACTTCAAGAGCCTATTCAGGGATGAGTACATCTTAGCGTCCCTATACTCTGTGAGTATACTGGAGCTGATGCACTTATAGTAGGGCAGCATAACTATGGCCCAATAATCAGAGAGGTCCACTGATCTCTCTCGCTACTCCACCGTCATGGTACAATAACAATTCATCAGGGTCTGGCTCATTGATAAAGTCCTCCGGCGGGAGATCATAGCATCGATGATGTCACTCATCATACCGACGCAGGATGGGGTGCTAGAGCTAGCGCTCTTGGTGGAGAGTTTCCTACCTGAATAGGAACCGACAGCGAGAGCCACCACCAGGAGATAGGTAGTGGAGTCATCTATAGTAAGAGGTAGGAGGATGAGGTAGGTCCCCAAGAGGGATAGACCTTCTTGTGGACAACCTCATGATACATGGTCGGTGGTGTGGGGCTCATAGGACAGAGTAGGTTAGTAGAGAACTAGGCAGTGCTACACGTGTGGCGGGCATGGTCACATGGCTCATGACTGCCAGACCAGCAATACAAATGATCAATATATGTTTGAGGGACTGCTGATGCAGAGGTATATATTCGATTGGGGAGGTCCGAAGGTAGTAGGCGGATATGGCTGGGGAGCTGGTTGTACAACAGGCGGTGGGTGGCGATTCGAGTTTCTACTGCCACCAACTCTATGTGGTCCACCCTGACCACAGGGAGCCAGTGGACATTGATGATCTCAGCACCAAGTAGCTGAGGGTTATGACCAAAGTCCTCCAGAGATGATTAGGGGTAGGATCTATGTCTACTAAACCTAATATGTAGTACTTATAGACAGAGGTTTCATTCACTCTTTTATTTTCACAACCCTCATTCGAAGCTAGGAGATTCTAGTTGAGCCGTTGACTTGATCCTTATAGGTATTGAATCCTACTAGAGCAGATTCGACAATTACACATTGGTGCCAGCAGTGTGGGATTACTCTATGAGGTGAGAGCTTGGGCTATGATTTTCATTTAGTGGCATCGAGTCCTTACATGGTCATCATGGATATTGAATGGTTATCCACATTCCATGCTCGGATTGACTGTATTAGGAAAAAATTATGGTGTGTACACAAAGATGGGACTATGTTTTCCTACCCCAACAAGACTGGAACGTATGTAGTATTGGATGGAGTAACCCGGAGGATGGTCAACCCAATCACACATTAGATGGATAGAATTACCCTTAGAGTAGTAGATGTTTAGAGTTCAAGATATCCTATAGTGGTGTACCAATATGCCGATGTTTTTCCTGATCATGTTTCAGGACTACATCCACACTTATAGGAAGAATTTTACATCCACTTGTACCCCAGGATGACACTAATATCTACACTAGCATATAGGATGGATCCCACAAAGATTCATGAGTTACATATAATGTTGGAAGAATTTTAGAGGAAGGGGTTCATAAGGCCTAGTGTTTCTCTATAGGAAACCTCGATTTTGTTAACCAAGAAGGAAAATAGGATTTTCAGACTCTGTGAGGACTATCGGCGCATGATCCAGGTGACCGTGAAGAACAAGTATCCACTTTCGAGAATTGATGATATTTTTGATCACCTGAAGAGGGGTCAATGGTTTTCGACAATAGACCTCAAATTAGAATATCATCATCTAAGGGTACGTGATGATGATGTGTAGTAGATGGCCTTTAGATGTTTGTATGGCCACTTTGTGTTCTTGGTTATGCCATTTGGCATGACCAACGCCTCTGTAGTATTTATGGGACTCATGAATAGGATCCTTCTGCCATAACTCAATCTCTTTATTGTGGTCTTCAACGTCGAAATCTTGATATACTTAGTGACGAAGGAGGAGAATACCTATCATATTCAGATAGTTATAGATACAATCTGAGAGCACCAACATTATGGTAAGCTCTTGAAGTTCTAGTTATGGATACGAGTGGTTCACTTTCTATGAAACGTTACCTCAATGGTTGGATTTGTCATGGATCCAGTGAAGATAGAGGCTGTACTTTCTTGGGAACCACCCTGAAGTGTGACTTAGGATTGAAGTTTCATGGGGTTGTCTAGATACTACTAGATGTTTGTGACTTACATTTCCAGAGCTACGGAACCCTTTTCAACATTGAATAAAAATGTATAACCCTTCATACAGATGGAGAGATTCCATAAGAGTTTTCAGGAGCTGAGGTGAAGACTGATGAGAACCCCCATCATGAGTCTACCAGAAGAGGGCATGGGGTATATAGTCTTGTGCGACGCATCAGGGAACCATCTTGGGTGTGTCCTAATGCAAAAGTGATAAATGATCAATTATGGTTCGTGATAACTGAGAAATCATGAGATAAACTAAACTACCCTTGACTCGGGGTTAGTAGAAGTGGTATTTTCCTTAATTATGTGGTTACATTAGCTAATGGGCGAACGTTTTATAGTCTACTCTGATTACAAGAGTCTAAGGTATATCTTCTCTGAGAAGGACATGAACATGATACAACAACAATGGATATAGTTCCTCTAGGTCTATGACTTTGAGATGGTCTATAATCTTGGGAATGGGATCATGGTAGCAGATTAACTCAGCAGGTGGTATAGCATGTAGTTACTAAGTGAAGAGACAAAGTAGCTAGCCATGTGGCAGATATCCAACGTGGATAGAGATGGAGAAGCATACCTCGAGTCTATGATAGTCACACCCTCACTCCTTCAGTGAGTCAAGAAGGTGCAGCATGGGGACATTGACTATGTGGCTTGATGTGCTCAGATATCATCAGGACAGGAACCTGATGGATTTTATGATGTTGGGGAGCACATCAAACTCTTTATAGGACTTACTATGGTACTAGTGGTGCTACAGGAGGTGGCGTTGAGGGAGTTACATACATCCCCTATGGTGGTACATCATAGTGTGGTGAAATCTACCAGGACCTCCAGTATCAGGACTGGTGGCCAGTGATGAAGAAATCAGTGGAAAAGATTGTTTCTCGATGCCTCAATTGTCAGCAAGTAAAGGGTGAGCATCAGGTACCAACAGCATTAACACCACCACTAGAGGTGCCGGTGAGGAAGTGGGATAGTATCTCCATGAAAATTGTGAGAGGGATTCCACATATGTCTAGGGGATATGATTCCATTTGGGTTATTGCTACCCACTCACCATGTTGGCCCACACCCAACCTATCCGAGAGTAGGGTTAAGTAGAGGGTATGTGATGCCTCTATGTATGGTAGATTTTGCGGCTCCATGGGGTGCCATCGAATATTGTCTCTGGCTGTGATGCATGTTTCACTTCTCGGTTGTGGAAGGGGTTTCATGAGGGATTCCTATATCAGCTATATTTGAGAACTGTATTTCATCCTCAGACAGATGTTAAGAGACAGTGGACGAAATAGACACTGGAGGATATGCTACATGCAGGAATCCTAGATTTTGGCCACAGTTGGGATTACCAATTACCTGTGTGGTGTTTTCATACAATAATTGTTATCAAATCACCATCAGTATGGATGCATTAGAGGCTCTATATGACTAACCTTGTAGATCACCTCTATAATGGATAGACCCAGGGGATTTAGCACTTATGAGTCCAGAGTTGGTATGAGCTACCACTGAGATGATGAAGATCATCTGGGAGAGGATGAGGACTTCATAAAGTAGGAAGAAGTCTTATGATGACATGTGACATCGTACTTTGGAGTTCTAGGTGGGGGATCACAATTTCTTATGAGTATCTCCTCGATGGGACTATAGATATTTGGATGAGGTGGCAGGTTATCACCGAGGTTTATCAGACTATTTTTGATACATCAGAGGAGTGGAGAGGTGGCATAACGATTGGAACATTCACCAAAATTGGAGAGGTTTCAAGAAATATTCCATGTATCCCAACTGAAGAGATTCAGGCAAGAACTATCTCACATCATCAACCACAAGAGGCTGTACTTTGATGATGGGTTGACATTTACGTAGTTTCCAATTGATATTGATGATCGACATGACCGATTCCTTCAAGGGTGTTTGATATGTTTGGTTCGTGTTTGTTGGATGCACTAGAACCTCCAGGAGAGAACATGTGAGTGGGAGGCTCATATTCAAGCTCAGTATCCACATTTGATTTCATAGCCTATGTTTTGGATTTTGGGGAAGAGAATCCCTAAGTTGGGGAGAATGTAAAGACCCATATTTTCCATGTTATGTTTTTAATTATATTAAATTATTACGAGCATGTAAAAATTGACGACGCGTGATTCCGAGGCCCGGTGTTCCCAGAATGATATTCTGAAATTTTTTTAAGTTACATTCAATAAACGCGCAAGAGGAATTTTATAACATTTGAACTCGTTCTCATATTAATAACATGAGGAAACCATTGAATCCATAGCATCAGGATTCGCCTAAGGGAATCGTTACATCGACCATAGTAGGCCCGAAGAAAATGTTATTTTTTGGAACATTTTGTTTAGAAATAAATAAAAAAACCTTTTATTTTATTTTGTTTATATCTTATCCTATCCTCCAATGGACTAGTGAATGAGGGACCCGCGATGTCTCAGTACATTAAATGTATTAACCATTTATTCCAATGATATAGAATTGTTGGATAATTGGAAAGCTTCCTACTTAATGAGCCCCCATTAATTCCAAACACTATTAGACACCCTCCCCCTCTCCTATTTATATGGAGAATGAGGAGGGGTGTTGGCATAGATTCTCCAAGAAAAAATGTGTTGAAAGAGTACTGAGACACCAATCACTTGGAGTACAGAGCCAGTTCTAATGAGTGGTGACAAGATACACCGAAACCACGAACCGAAGGACGACGCGCCAGCGGTGATGTTGGAGGCATGTGGATGGAATGAAGATCACCGAACCAACTTAAAGAGCGGACATTATCCAATGGGTTTATGAGGTAGGGGTTTGATTCTTGTTTTAAATTCATGTGAATTTATTGAAACCCCTTTATCTCCCTCGTGATTACAAGCTAATGTGGGGGGAAAAAGCCTAACGAACCCGGTCCGAACCCTCCGAAGCATTGTTTACCACATGCATTCTCTGTGGAAGACCGCCAGGGTGGCGGTAATGGAAATCGGTGTCGGTGGGGACCTAGGTGGTGGATGGCACACTGACCGGCCATGATAAAGGAGGCAGTGCACCCGCACCGCCAGAGGAAATGTTTTCGGCTCGTTAGTTGTGGTGATCGGAAGAGGAGACTGACACACCGGTCGTCCATAGAGAATGAGGGTGGCATGACTACTGCACCGCCAGAGGTCATGGGGCACTGCTTGTCAGTCGCAGCAGATCGGAAGGTAGCAGACCTGCTAGACGGCCATGGGTGGTCGATCGGCACGCCATCACAGGCCTCTAGAGACGGTGTCCATCACACTATCTGGATGCGATTGGAGGCAAGACCCACTTCAGTGAGCCCCATGAGCCATTGCAGAAGGAACCGAACAACCCTTGCATTATTTCAGGAAACCCAAGGGACAAACCCCTAGGTATAGGATATTTTGGCCCCCACAAAATCAGGACACCCCACCCAGCCGTGGGACACACTTCATGCGGCTGGGCAACCCCCCCCCCCCCCCCCCCACTACGAGCTAGACCAACGGGCCACCCCCCTATGGGTAGCCCCCCCCCCCCCCCCGCCCCGCTGTGGGTCATTCAGACCCTCTGCCCATCGAGCTGAGCCCGATGGGGCCCAGCTCAGCTAGGTCAGACTCAGAATGAGTCAGTCCGACTGGGTCAAAACTGACCCAAGCCCAACCAAAGATGAAAATAATAAAATCTCCATAACATTAAATTCGTTCATCTACTTTACAAATTGTCTACAGTGCTGGGACCCTTGGTGTGAGACGGTCCATTTGGTATAATAAACATGGGTTTTGGAGATAGTTGGAGTTTGGGAAGTTTGGATCAATCCCGAATCCATCCAGGCCCCTGGAACTGAAAACACTTATAACTCACAGACCGACTATCCGATTGAATGACCAGTTGTCACATTAGAATCCTTCCAAAATGATGTTCTTTGGGGATACTCCTTTGTGGAGCTCAGTGGGCATATAGGTACTACTGATCTCTTGGGGGAAGATTATATGAAAGAAGAGAAAAGCAGGTGCATGGAATCATGTGGCAAGATATCACCTGATGAAAGAACATCAATTCTATGTAGGTCAACATCTATCAGATCCTGTGTGGGTTAGTGCATACCGATCCTGTGTAGATCAGATCTTGTGTGGGTCAGCGCTCTGTGATCATGTATGGGTCAGCGCATAAAATTCTTATGTGGGTCAGTGGGGGTTAGTTACTTATCGACCATATGTCAGTCAATAGGGGTAAGATACCTATCAATCTTGTGTGGGTCAGAGGTAGTGTTACCTAATAGAATAAGATGATCTATCCTTAAGACTATTCATCTGTACTTCTTTACATATATTATACCTAATTTTGAGCTGATTTACTTTTTTCTTCATTTTGTTAGCTATGTGTTCGTTATATCTTCATGGTGTTAATGGTGTAGTACTTCTATCTTCACGTTGACACTCGTTTGGTACTTCTCTTTTCATGGGGTTACCTTTGTGGTACTTCTACCTCAGTGGTTTTGTCTTCGTTGAGTTACCTATGTAGTACTTCTACCATCATGGTATTACCTTTGTTGTATTTTTCCCTTAGGTATGAGATGTGTATGTCTTAATATCTTAGGTATATTTATGGTCATATACCTAAGGTTATTTGATGTCTCTTACTTCGTGGTTTGATATTGGGGGCCTGTTTATGGTATCGACCTTTAGGGAACTATAGAAGACCAATGGGGGTCTCGGGGTCCCTCTTGAGTATCGTTATATTCCCCCATGGATGGGCTATGCCGATACATTATTGTGTTTTGGGCAGATAACATATAGAATTGATCGAGGATGAGAGAACCAGGACGTGATGGTGCTCGGAGGTGGACCATTTTGCGTGACGTGATGTAGGGACTATTGATCATGAACTGTACTTACCATTCAAGTCAGATCCTTCATGCATCAACCATTGGTTTCTTTTCACCTTTCAGTTGTTTGTACTTTTTAGTTGTACTTGCACTTATCTAGTTGGGCTTGTATTCCGACCCCCTTTCATTGAGAACACTTTTACTACAGTAGTTTACTTTGTGGTTGCATCTTGTTGCATTTTAATCTATGTGTTTGTACACGTTTAAATGAAATGCCTTCCAATAATAGGGAGACGTCTTTCAGGTCCTAGTCACCAGCCCCTGGCCCATGGAAGGTGGGATGGGGGTTGTCACGGCACATACCATGGGGGATGGGTCGTGACATTATTCCAAAATAAACATGATCTCTCACGGTAAGATCATATAACTCCCAAATCCAAAACAACAAAAATAATATAACAACGCCCCCTCAAATCTTTATTTGTTCCCATATTTTTACAGACATTAATATATACATATCAACCATCCATGAACAAAGATTTTTAATATATGTTCATATAATCATAATATCATCTTTTATACCATTATATTAGAGGCTCCAAAGAATGTTTTTAGTGTAATTCATTTGGATACCACCAATAATATCTCAAATGTAACTCATGCCATAATGTAATTATAATGTGGAATTATTATAATAATAAAACTAACCACATAAATCTTTTCATAAAATGGGTAATAACCATGTTACCCAGGTCTGGCCAAACATACATCGTCCAGTTCCAAATATCTCAAAACAAAATACATCACCACCTAGGTAGAATAATTTCCCACCTCTTGAAATATTTGATATCACCACCCAAGTGGAATATGTGACCCACCCCCCCAACCATATCAATAAATTCACTACCCAAGGTGAATATTTACCCACCATAATACCTTTGGTAGAATATAATCACCAATGGTGAATATTGCTTGACCCCAATATATTCATAAAATATAATATAACCCATGTGGGATTGATTCCCACTATAGAACCAACATATCTAACACCTCCTATGTGGGAATAAGTCAATAGGCTATAAAATTACCATATATATATATATAGATATATATATCAATGGGGGATAACATCATTCCCTATATTCATCTCTTGAATATCATCATCCGGGGGGAATAGTGATCCACATAGGATCAATCTAAAAAAATAATTTATGGATGAATAATAGACAACCCTTTAACTGTCTTATATCTCATGATGGTCATCTTCCCAAGAAATATTTAAATTATATACAGATATCCAATGACAAAAATATAATATAAACAGTTTATAAATGGTTAAAAATCTACTATTATATGTCATACACAACCATGAGAATGAGATACCACCCTAAATAACATTATATATCATTATTATAACATTGGTTGGAAATGTCCCTAACTGTGATGTAAAAATCAAATAATGATCCCTAAAAAACACAATATAATCTCATCACCATATTCTTACCCTCATAAATTCATGATTTCAACTATTTTATTCATCATTGTGTTTTTTTAATGATTGGTATAGTATATATAGTCCCATAAAACACATAATGGAATAAACACCACATATGGGTTTTGTTATCTCATTTGCGACCACTAGGGTCAAGGAAAATCACTTATTAGAAAAACACCCCTAAACATGAGCACAGTCATGTACATACCCATATGTGATCACATGTACCACAATATAAGATAAAAACATAAAATATATCATAACAAATAACTCCCTACTAAATTAAAACATTTTTGGTCCTCCTTCATCAAATCTATTTAAACCCTTACATTGAATATCCATTTAAAAATAATTTTTTTTGGTCAATTACACTCCCCTACAATATGTGAAAATAGGGAACTAATTCCAAAGTCCTCTAAGTTTCACCCACTAGTGTAACACCCCTCCAAATTTCATATATAACCAATTCATATTTATATTTAATTCCTCAACTGTTAGTGGCCAAAACATCATGCTATGTTTCAAGGGTGTATCATGGCCCATGAAAGTTCTCATTTACCCATGGTGATTAAGGGAATCAATTAATTTATAAAAAATATTTTATTTATAACATATGTTATGAAGACATATTACATTTAATGTAACATAAATCATTAATATTATTTATATTTTTATGGAACACCGACCTCGCTAATAGTTATTCTCATAGAAATGATCGATGACCACCACTTAAGCTCATCCTTATCAAACTACTCATCACCCATCAAAAGAAGACATTTATTGATAAAACATCATCCAAATTAAATATAATACAATTATATGTTTTTTATATATAGAAAAAAAAATATATTACAAAACTAAATATAATATTATAATCAAACAACTAATCACCAGGTGACCCCCATGACACATTCATTTTGAAAAGTTGGTTTCACCACCCTTGACATTGACTAATAACAAATCCACATTAAATAACTAATTTATCATTTAAACTAATTAATTAATTTGAATAAAATAAATAGAATCCATAAATAACAATATAGTGAATCATATCTCAGATGAGATGATACATCACATAGTATATTTTTCCCCTAATTGTCTAAATTATTTATATCAATAAATGTCCACATCATACTAGGATAAATTACACTATTCCCTAGAGGAACCAATAAGAAAACATTCAAGAATCATAGGACATCATTATATATTAAGGGTGATAACTAAAAAAGAAATATAAAACAATATATTTAACAATAATGAAACCTAGATTTAATATACACATATCATTATGGTTGAAAGGGGGAAGAGGAAAGGAAGTAGAGCATGACCATACATTATTCTCAAATTCATGAATGAACTACCATAATGTGGCTTCTCATTACAAAATGAAAAAATAGTCATTCCCATGGTTTTAGAAAAATAGAAATGTATCCATCATGATATGACCATTGTGGATCATGTTGTGTTCCCTCAACCTGACTCCAATTATAGAATACAAATATATATCATGGTATTGAAAAACACCCTCAATTAAACTAATTAACATAATTTCATTACATAGGATCATGTCACTACATGACCATACACTAATGGAGAAATAGACAATAAATGACCATCCTCCATGGTATGGTACTCACCCTTATTGAAAAACATATCTCATCATGAACCTATTTAAATCAAAACTTTAGGTGAAATATAAGGCAACCCTAACTCTAGAACAAACCATATCCCTTACATCATAAGTCATTACAACATACAAATCCACCCTTCATAGTGAATCCAACGTTCTCAACCTTCATTCATAGGATTAAATCCTTTTCATGGAACAATATCATTCTATACATCACAAAATAACCCATGGGATCATAATTTGGCCATCCTAAGAAATGTTTTTTTAAAGGATATACATATTTTTTTCAAACACAAATGTAAAATTTATCCTCATGGTGTTACACTCACACACATGGATATATTTTTTTTCATAGTGATAATTAAATAATATAAATACTTATTATGTTCTAGATGATATATAAAAATTATCATCCAGGAATGATACCTCATACCATTGCATGATTGACATTGCCAAATGATAACCATTACAAAGAAAAAAAACCACTTTTATGAATTTACATATCATAATGGCCAAGGAAAAGATGTGAGTTTTTATTAATATATAGATGAATATTTTGACATAGAAACCTGTCACATAATAACCTTAACATCTCAAGTAATAATAGCCACATGTTCTTCCCTTAGCATGGAATGAATTTGACTATTCATCTTATATGAGACACATAAAGAGAAAATATTTGATAATATCATCATAAAACAACTTCAATTGTTACCCAATCTTCTATGATATCCCACTAGAATCTAAACTTATTAAAAAATATTTATCAAAGTTTTTTTGTCTCACAATATGGATCTAGAAATAAATTCTAGAAAAACATATCCTACACCTGGAACAAAAATTAACATTTCTTATATTTTTAACATACCCTTAATAAAAAGGTTTACTAAAAACTCTTATAAAAAGTTTAATAGACAAGTATTTTAAAATATGAATCCCATATTGGGTATCATATTTGACATGCATCACCACGAGTTTAAAGGAACATAACATCCTTAGATATTATGATATATTTAATAAATTAAAAAATCAATTAATTATATATCTTTAAATAGATGAAACCTAAATTATATCATTTGTTATATGGAAAAACTACATTATTTGATAACATTAGTTTCAATAAAAATTCATTGATAGATTTCATTACACACAATACTTACTTTTTTCGAGCAGTAATATACTATTAATATTATTATTACTATGATTGTTATCTTTTAGTAGTTTTAATAGAGGGTATGAATAGGATTATCTAAATTAAGAAAACATATATTTTCCAAAATTTTATTGATTATACTATGATTATACATATTATTAATAGTGATTTAAAATAAAAAATAAATGTTTTTTCAGATAAAAGAACAATTTTTCTAAAATATGATTTACCCATTTTTGTGCAAACAATTTAAAATTAATTGCTAAATTTTTTGTATAATTTTTTAAAAACTAAAATTTATTTTCTATTTCAGATTATAAAATTATCCTAGGGTTAAGTTTTATTATTTTTCTGAGAAGTTTATTTTTTTGATGAATAGTGATAAATATTTGACTTTATTTGAAAACTTCTTTTTCAACTAAATTTATTACATTGTTAAATTTATTTTTTAATTTTATTAAATTATATATAGTTCAATTATTCACATATAAATACAATTTATTGCGTTGAAATTATTTTCACAATGAATTTATTTATAATAACATAGTAAACATTTGAATATTTTCACTTTAAGAACCTAAATTATTTTCACATCTGTAGGAGAAATGTTAAATTATATTATCACAAAATTGTATATAGAATCTGTAAAAATATATTTTATCTTTTGAATAAGAATAGTTTATAATTTATAATATTTAAATTTAATGTTTTTCTAAATAAATAGTGAATTAAATAAAAATTATTTATCACAGTTAAGTTTAAAATAGGTTTACTGAGCGGTTAACCTAAAACGATACGAGTAAAAGTGATCGATATAAATTTTTTGAACATATTTTTCAGAAAAATATTGAAATTAACTACTGAATTTGTTGATAATGTATTATTTTGGACTGTTTTTATGTATTGAAAATATTGGATCACTCAATACATTTCAAAAATACCATGTGTGTCCCCCATACACTAATATAATGTAACCCACTCTCCACCTTATTCAAACCTTTATACCACATTGGTTCGACATAATAAAACACCAAATAACATCCTAAAAAACCTCAACTCATCCAAGAATCTTTATTTTGTGAATAATTTGATAATAGGTATGTTTGAGTGCAAACCCAAAGTGGATACCTGAAAAACAGTTAATGTTCTTCAACAAGCCTCTTCAATTTACATTATTCTCCACCTCAGTAAATTTAAGATAAACAATAATGATATAGTGAACTCATTATATTTCATATAATAGTATATATTTATAATATTTTAATTTCCAAAAATCATATGAACTTTTATTAAATGGGTTACGAAACCATCAATCTTGTGTACGGAAGAGTACTTCCTCGCTAACTGATGACATTAGTTTTTCCATCTCCAAATATACGTATTGAGTATGATGATGGACATGAATTATGAATAATATATTTATAATTTAAATATATGTATTTAGTCATTATATTATGTATATAATTTTAGGTTACATTAAATATGAGATATGATAATATTGCTCATGTGTATGGCAGAATATAGCATCACGAAGCGATGTTATTTATCTTTACTATCATTTACAATGGAAGGATAACATAAATGATTAATTTTGAATATAAATTCCATAATAATGATATTATTTACATATTTATTTTTATATTGATATATTATCAATTATTTTTTATTTTTTCACTCACATAGGATGATGTCAATTTTCTTGTACATGTGGACTACTGCCTTCACAATGTGAAGTGACAGTCTTTCCATCACAATTACATATAGATGATATATAAATATATAAATATAAAAAATGATATATAAGAAATTATTTGTATTATTTTATGGTAAAATATGACTTTCCTCAATTCAATAATAATAATTTAATATTGTAAGCATTATTAATGCATACGTATATCATACTGTATCTATGATTGTAACATTATTCATTTTTCATAACCGTGATGAAGATTTGTTTTGAAAGTAATTTTCATATTGAAATATGAATAATATTTCATGATTTTTAATCTGTGTATAATATAAGTAAATAATATGTGTATGAGAAAGATCATTCCTAAAAAAACATATATTATAAAAACATGCCAATTAACAACTATATCGTTGCATATAATGAAATATTGTTAACATTGAGTGATATGATGTCATAATAAAAAAATAAATATGTTGTAAATATTAATATTAATATCTAAAAAACTACTAACTTATTTAAATCCACTATAATATAGTTTAAATCAAGTTCAACTAAAATATATTGTAAGGTAATGGATTTCTCCTCAATTTCATTTAATTGATGTATAATGTAATGTTATGAACCTGTTTTTTGTTATATGGATTATATAATACATATTTGACATTTAGTATACTGAATAAATCATTATTCATTGTATTTTCCTTCAAAAATTTATTTATTTCCTCTATTGGGATTTAAATAATATTTAACCATGTGGTGAAGGTTTTATTTTCTCAATTTCCACCCATTGGGTTAAATATTTATTTTGTTGATTACATGAAGATAAGAGTGTTAATGCAATTATGTATTGTTATCTAATTTTATATTTATACTTTCTTATGTGGATACATTTTTGGTAAAATTATTCAATACATTTATTAGTTATCACATCAATGTTATGATAATTTTAACAGTTTATTTTATAATAACCTTCAATGTAATAATTTTTATTATTTAATATTTGTTATTAGATATTTATAACAAAATTACCACATAGAACCATTTAATTATTTTATCCTATTTTTAATAATTAATTTTTCATAAAATGTTACAATTTACCATTTTATTGTTCCTTAATCTATTTTTTGAAATGGTTTTAAGAAAACCAGATATCATTTCTCTATTTGGTTTGATTTATGTTTTCTCTCAAATAAATGTCTTCTAAAAATGTTTTCAAAAATGTTTTTATCATTATTTTTATTTAATTATTAATTGTTTTACCGATTTTTACCTTTTAAAAAATATTTTTAATGGAATATTCTTTTTATTTTATGGAACATGCACTTTTCATTACTTTTTACCATGGAAATAGAATGCTTCTTTTTACCAATTATAAAATGCAATGAAATAACCACCACAAATTTATTGATTAATCCATTGAAATTTAAGACATTTTTTTTTTGAATAAAACATATTCCTTATATTATATTAATTATATGTTTTTCAAAAGTGATTACAATTTTTTTTTCCAAATGTGTTTTATTTTAAAATTTTGTTTTCAAAACATAGATGACATTCTCCTGAAGAATGTGTTTAATGATGTTTTTTTAATTTCTAGTCATTAATGAAATAAAAAATTTATTATTACACTAAATGGATTAAATTGCATTGATACCATCCAAATAATTCCACTTTACTGTTAAATATTATTCAGACCAATTATTGTAATGATTTTCAGTACATTATATAATTGTTTATTAAATAACATCCCATAGAAATGTTCACATTATAGTGATCAATGGTCATTAAATATAACCAATATATATATATTATTTTTCATGGATTTTAATATTACTTACACTATATCTCTTTTCTATATATGTTGTTTTACTTTGAATTTTTTTGATTGAATATAGAAACTATTAATAATAAACATCCTTTACTCAATAAATATATTTTATTTTAAGACACATAGATTCATGAATTAAATTGATAAGTTTATAGATGAGGAATGATTTGGACCTATAGTGATGGGTGGGGCCTATAATTATATATCCATTTATTGCCTCAATTTTTTTCATGAGATAATGAATATAATATAGAATTTAAATGGGTTTAACTATAATTTAAACCACCTTGTGAAATTTTTTGATTGTAGATGCACCATGTTCTTAGACATACCACCTAATAATTAATGATTTCTTCTGTTATTATTTCAATTCATATTTTCTAGGATATTTTCTCAAAGATATTATCTCAGGATGATTTTCATTATTTGTTTATTTATTTTATGGGATTTTTTTTCATTTATTCACACTTTTATATTGTTTTATACATATCCAGTTATTAAAATGGAAATTTTTATTTTTTATTTACCATTCCATAATTATTTTTCATTATATTGTAATTTAAATTAAACTTGTTGTCCGAAATTTTCAATGAAATATTTATTATTAGCCATGAGATTTTCAAAATGATATAATCTTTGAATTTAGTTCCTTCTTAGTTTATTGACTATATGGAGTGTGTCTTCAGTTATTACACATTATTACTGAATATTATTATTTATTTATGAATACTTCTATTATTCTTTAATCATAAAAGGAATTTTAGCACACCCATATTTAGTTTCAATTACATAGGATTGAAATACATTTTATATGATAGATATGTACGTATTTTCAAGATTAAATAATGATATTATCAATACAAATCTGGTTATAATTATTTCTTCAAATGTAATGTAAGAGTTTTGTATGTATGTAGTTTAGAAATAAAACTAAATATATAGGTACTTCATGATGTTACTCCTTATATCTTATGCCAATATAATGGTGGGTGGAATCTGATCTAGGCTACTAGTGTCGAGGTCTCTATAGTTGGTGTTTGAGTAAATTTAATAGAAACAATGGGAATGAGAATTTTGATCATGTAGATTATGGAACATGAAAATGTAATAAAATTTCAATAAAAGTATAGAATATCATTCTATTTCATTGGTAAAGTTAATATAATGTGTTTTTTACATTGGAAAACATCCATGTATGGATACTATAATTGGATATAGTTCTAGAACAGATATAACATTGGAAAATAATTCAGAAATTGGAACATCTGGCTTTACTAGAGCATTAATAGGTACACGGAAATGGGCTTCACTAGGATCCTATAGTGATACTGCTAGAGGATATGTTTAAAATAATACAAATTTTCATACAAACGAATATAAAATATTTAAACATGTGATAAAAATTCATATACATGTTTAAAACTAAAGTTTAGTAGATTGATGATATAGTTTCATGATTTATATAAAATTTAAATGATTATATGATTAAAACATATACCATGAAAGGATATATTTTGAAATAAAATTTATGATGAATTTATGTATTGGGATTCTATAAATAAATTTTAGAATTATTTTACCATTGGTATTTTGATTATAAAATTCTAGAAATATCATTTTAATATGTCAGAATTGAATAATATGTCATCAAAATTAGAGTTATAAAAATCACCATCAGTTAATGAGATTAAGTTTAATCAAAACATCAAAATGGTGAAACAACAATGTTAGTTTTTATGTTATGGGAGAATTCTATGAATAAGGAAACATGGGAAGAATTTATTGAAATGATATGTTTTATTGGAAACCTTATTTTAGGAATAATTCCTTTAAATTTTAAAGAAATTATCCTTTAGCTGCTGAAAGTCATTAGTGTGAATATGATCATTAATGAAATTGTAAAAATCGTTAAATAATATATTTATACATTGAAATAAAAACGTTTTAGAGAGAATTTGTTAAAATTTTCGTAGATGAATAATTTTATTTCAATTATTTCCATCCTTTTTTAATAACTTTTAGAATTATATTAATACAAAATAAGAAATAGGATAACCCTTATGATGGGTGATAACTCATCCTATCCAGTAAAGTAGTGGGAAATATACCCTTGACCGAACGATGATATGGGTTTTGTGCCAAACTCTATCCTATTCCATGTCATAGTAAAAACGTCATTAGTCAAATTTTTTTGAATCTAAATATTAATAATGAAAATATATTGTTAATTTTGATGATAATAGATTAATTTATTAGAGAAATTATTTTAAATATGTTGGATTTGAATAATTAATAGATTAAAGAACATGTTAATTTTTTGGATCTTTTGGCCTGTTAAAAGTGAGTTTTAGTTATTGAGGAATAAAAGATTAATTTTTTTGTTACTTCTTTAATGGAGTAAGGGATGAATTGAAAAATATTGAAGAATAACTAACGGAAGAAATGGGTTTTTGAAATAGAAATATATCATATAAGTATATTTTCTTAAATCTCTATGATATTAAAGAATCAATCATCATTTATAAAATGATCTTGAATTTTTAATCCAAATGAATTCATATATTTTTATTTTATGTCCTCTTAAGTCGTCATAGACTTAGGTATCTGAGGGATCCAACATACAATTGATCTTTCTATTGATTGGGATCAATCAAATCAATCACTCTCTATAATATTTTATACTTTACCTATATGTTTATATCATAAAAATCAACCAATGATATCTTACAAAATAGAATAGTTAATCATTATTTCATATGACATGTGTTATTCTATTTATCTCTTATTAAGAGGATATTTCATTAACCCATTTAAGTTATGGGTTTTTCAAAAATTCAATTTTCAAATATCAGAACCATGGATTGATGAGATAAATTTAAAATTAAAAGGAAAAAATTAATTTTATTTGTTTGGAATATGACTCCACAAAAAATAAATTATGAATATTATATTGGATTGTATATATGACATGCAATAATAATAATTGAGAGGAATATAACATCATGGGCCATTATGATATATTTCACATTATAAATATATTTAATTAATTTTATAACTTATAATTCATGTATCAATGAGTCTATATTTTCATACATGAAACTATGATATCAATATATATCTTTGGTAACACCTGAAAATGACTTTTTTTATAGATATAATTACATGGAATACTGAGTTCTATGGATGAAAAACATACTAGTATTATTTCATTTAAAATGACAGTTATTTCTTAGATATTTGAATATAAAATATTAATGGTATTTAATGGCTATTAGAAATAAATAGTATATAGTTATTTATTTTTTATCTATTTATAATAAAAATTAAAATGAAATGATTTAAAAGAAACTAATATTTTTTGGGAAAAATCAAAATTTCCTAAACGACCGTTTAGTCACACTTGACACAGATAATTTAAAATTATTTTTTAATGCTTTTATAAATTATATTTTTAAAAAATGAAATAGTTTTATAAAATTGGAATACTAAAAGTGTATTTTGGTGAATTTTTTAGATTTTTTGAGAAGTTTAATTATTTTATAAATATTGAAGAAATCTAAATTTTAATTATAAATTTTGTTTTCATCAAAATAATTTAATATTATAAATAATATTTTGATTATTTATAAAATTAATAATACTTGCATTAAGATTTCATTAATCATATTTAGGTTATTGTAGTAATTTTTATAATGAATTTTGATTTAATAAATTTTTAAACTTTTGAACATTTTCTATCTAAAACACCTCTTTCTTTTCACTTTTGTGAGATTAAATTCAAATTATTTGAATTTAATTTAGAAAAATGTATTCCAATTATGGAATTAGAATATTTTTTATTAATAAATTATATAAAATTAAATTTTATCCAAAATCTATAATGGATTTAGTAAAAATTAATTACCATGGATAATGTAAAAGTGTGATTATCAATGGTTGACATAAAATTATAGGTTTAAAAAAGGACTATAATATAGTACAAGAAATATATTTTTTGAAATATTTAGACCATTACACATTTAATGTTTTAAAATGTCCCATTTTGGATCGATGTTTCAAATAAACAATGTAGGAGAACTCATATATTTTAAAAAATATTTTCTTCCTTCTCCAGCACATATAAATGGCCACACCCCCTCATCCCTTAATCACACATTGAAACAAATTGGGCTCACCCCAAACCTTAAAAAAACCCTTAATCAATACTTTTTTCTCAATTTTGGCCTAAATCTAACCTATGAATATTTACTTCAAACCCAATGTAGAAACTCAAAGATATGTAATGTTCTCAAATGAGAATCTTTATTTTACTTATTTCTCCACATCATTATGTATTTATTAAATTATTATGATATAATAAAAATTAATATTAAATATAATATAATGATTTCCTAATATTTTAAGGTCATGAATTCATATCCACGGCCATCAAATGGGTTTTGAAATCATCATTTACGTGTATGGTGGTCTACTGCCTCAACAGTTTGTGACATTCATTTTTTCCATTCCAACCCTCAAGGTAGAGTATAATGATGTATATAAAGTATATATATGTTATTTATATCACATTAATGCCATTTGTTTTACTATATCATTTATATATTTTAACCTACCATTGTTTAGGAGATTTGATAATGCCATCCATCTGTACAATAGATTACTCCCTCACGTTGCGATTTGAATCATATTTTACTAACATTTAACATCAAAGGTTAAAAAATAAACATAAATAATATATGTGATAAAAATGAAATAATTATGATAATTATGAAATATTTATAGCATTTTTATGATGTTATAAATCGTTTTCATTATTCATTTTCACTGAAATAAAGATGATAACATTGTTCGTGTGCTTGTGGTCTACTACCTCCACATTGCGATGTGAGACTATTTTAGTCACCAAAACATATGGATAACATATAAAAGTTTGTAATATATTATATAGGGTATTATAATCGTTATATAGTGGTAAAATATAGATTTTATCCTATCAATAATGATGATTGTAAAATGTAAACTATACTCATTCGTACGTTAATCCTACCATCTCCATGATCATAACATACATAATTTTTCATAATAATTATTAAATATTGTAGTTAAAATTGAAATTTATGTAAAATATTATAATAATTTAATGATTATTTTTTTATCATATATATATATAATATATGTAATAACCATAAAATTCACAACAAAAAACTCAAAATAAAAACATGGAAATTGAAAACTAAGATAACTAAAATGATGAGTGATTATTAAAAAAAAGGTGATATTATAATATATAATAAATTAAATTAAATAAAAATATACTATTATGGGGTTTTAATTAGGAAATAACATGTGTAAAACCACTATACATGATGTAAATGAATTTTTAACCCAAATGGTGCATAATGTTTTGGATTTCACTTCAATTTCATTTCAATGATGAATATTGTTTTTGGTTTTGAACCTAGTTTATTTTAAATAGTGTATATAATTCCCTATTGAAATTTAATATCATAAATAATTCATTAAAAATATTATTTTAATTTCATTCATAATTATTTCATCTCAGGTTATTTAACATAAAGTTACCATGTGGTAAGTTATATCATAACTCAATTTCAACTCATTAGGTTAAAATTATATTTAATTGATTAATTCAAGATAATATTATTTAAATTCTGAGCATTTAATATATTATTTTTTATTTAATTTTTTATGTATATATATAATACATACCAATTATTGATCCATTTACTGGTACCCACTTCCTCGTTAAAATCATTTTATGGGTTTATTTTACAATATCATTATAAGTAAGGTTTCTTATTGATGAATATAATATAATGGGAGTTTACCAGAATATTTCATAATAATTAAATTTTAATTTTTATTATCATTTGGTAATTAATTATATTTTTATGTTATATTATAATTTTACACTCGTTCCAATATAAAATTTTTAATAAATTTTTTTAGAAAAATGTGTCTTCATTTCCCTCTTTACTCAAAAATCTCTTTTATTCCAAAATCATGTTGTCCTAAAAATATCTTTATAAATGTTTCTACACTTTTAATAATGATTTATTGTTATTATTTACCCTATTCTTCATTTTGAAAAATATATTTAAAATAATATTCAATTTATTCTTTTTAATCTACTTCTACAACAATTTTATAATAGCAAAAAAATATTCTTTTTTTCTTATATGGCATGTACAGAATTATCCTTCATTATTTAGATTATTATACCTTTAGAATTTTATGAGAATATTTTTAATGAATATTTATTTCATAATAACATCGAAATGATTAGTTCCAAAAATTACTTTTTAACGAAAATAATATTCAAAATATCTTATGTTTTAAAATTTATTTTCAAAAAGAAAATGATATTTTATTCAAGATTTATTTAATGATATTTTATTTTTATTTAAAAAAACCTCCACTTATTATTTATCCAATGGGTATATTTTGAATTGATATTATGTTTATTCTTCCTCTATATTGTTACTATAATTTTAACCCAAGATTATCTTCACATTAAATTCCATATTTCATGTATTTTGTCATTAATTACCCCTTGAAATAGTAGCATTCATTTGACCAATAGATATCTAATTTCCCCTAGATATTCATATTAGTTTTCAGGTATATAATTCTTACTTTTACCTTATCATATTTTTATAATGGGGTTTTTACGTTAAATATAATTTGATTGAATTTGTGAAATATTGATAAATTTGTATCCATTACACAATATGGATATTTGACATTTAGAAAAATAGATTCATGTGTTAATTAATGAATTTATAGATCATGAATTCATTGGACCTATAGAGATGGTTTGGGCATTAAATTATACAGTCCCTCGATGCATTAGTAGGTCTCATAAGGCAATAATGTCAAGGTAGCATTAAACATGTTTTTTGTTTTAGATTAAACCATATTGTGAAAGGTTTTAATAGTAGAGGCACCATGTGCCTGAGACATGAAATCTATTAATTAAGCATTTCTTGCATTATGGTCTTAGTTAATATTCTCAAGGATATAGTTCCAATCATTTAATTTATAAGTGAATTAGATTATCTGTTTTTTAATAAAATAGAATGAGTTTTTAATTATTTACCATTCCATAATACTTATGAATTATCCAATTATTTAAATGAAATGTGTGATAAATTAGTTACCTTTCCATAATTGTTATTTTTTTCGAAAATTATTTAAATTCAATGTGTTTTCTGGTATTTAAATTTCCACATAGATTATTTTCCCTCATATTTTTACAATTATTTTATTTCTAGATATAATTAGTTATAAGATTATCAATTATTTGGAAATTTATAGGCACTACATTTACACATTGATAATTCTTATTGATTAATTAATGATCCCACACTACGTAACCCTTACTTCTATTTTTAGATCTCCCTTATTTTGTTTCATTTTCATAGAAATGAATTAATTATTATATGAAATATATGACAGAATATTATAGAGGAAATATTGGTATTAACAGAACAATTTTTTTGTAACTGACATATTATTACATAATGTAATACCCATATATGTGTTTGTATTGGAATGGCTAGTTTCTTGATGGGTCATTTGGAATGTGATTCCTTCTAGCGTATTCCAATTTAATTGTAGAAGTCAATAAATATGGTCTACATTTTTTTCAGTGAAAAAATAATACTCTTCACATCATTAATAATTAACATTATAATTCCTTTTTGATCTATCATATTCTACAATATAATGACCACTGTCCCTACAGGTTGTGAGAATTTATGTAATATGTGTAATTGTTTATCTAAAGAGTGTTTTATGTGAAAATTAGAAATTTTTCATATCATATGGTCTCAAATAAAATTTTAACCACTTAATTTTTCCTTTATTAGGGTTGTTTAACACAATAACATAATTTTGTAGGATTCTATGATGTATAAATTTAAGAAAAAAAATTTAATATTTAATTAAATAAACAATACTTTATTCATGGATTGTGGAATGGTGATATCTATATATCTTGATACATAATATTTATTTTTGAAAATCATGGTTCAATCGAGAATTGGTTTTTTTTCATAGATAGGTCCTAAACCCATCATGGTATTCTAGGTCCTTGTCAAGCCACATTTTCCTTTCATTTTATATTATATTCTTTCACTACTTATTCTATCTTTTCATTTCCTATATTACTATTGGATTATGATTGAGACCTAATGGGATATAACCTTTTTCACCTATGGATATCATAAATGATGGAGATAGTGGGAGATTTATATAGAGGTATTTATGTGTATCTTGTCTATTTTTACATCGATATGAGGCAACTATAGAGTGTTGATTCAATTGAATAGTCATTGATTTATTTAAATAGGTTAGATGGTTTCTAATTTTTAAATGCACAATCTACGTATAATAATTTTTTATTTTTAATGAAATTTAATGTATATTGGGTACCCCTTGAGGTTAAATTTTTAATTTTTATCGAAATGGTGGGGTTTGACCTTTTTTGGGGAATCTATAATTGATAACCCATATATATGATTTATATTTTATAGATGATGTGATAGAAATTCATGCATTATGGGGAGGGGAGGAAGAAGTTACCTGACATGTGTGTTTAGGACACACTATGTTCAATTAAATGGGGTTTTTCCTAAGGAATATCCTAACAAGAATTTCAATTGGAAATGGACATGTGAATTTCACAACTAGACCTTGGGAATTTTATATGTCTAGTTGATATGAATAGTTTTCTTTGACTAACTTGTAGGGAATAAGGATAGGTAAAACTCTAGGAACTGTTTGTGGGAAACATGATGTAAGGTGTCGGTACACTCTATGTACATGGGTAGTACACATGATGTCAATGTATGATCATAAGATTATTTTTCACCAAAAACACCATATAAATTAATTGATTATAAAAAATAATAATAAAAATTATAAACTGTAATAAAAATGTAATTTTACAAAGAATATTTCCTATTTATATTATAAAATTAGAGGGATAAATCATCATAATGACATCTCAAACATTCCCTAATTAATGGAAGAAAATTTACAAAAACATCTAGTTAATATGAATAAATTCATAACAATAGTTTTATAAAGGTTTTAAGGAAAATAATAAAAATACAATCCAAAGAATGTTACCACACATTTTTCTTTAGTGTTAAGGACTTATTTGAAAAGATATAAGGTATCCAAAACATTAACCTATTTTAAGGTCTTCTTTCTTAAACATCATAATCCCTTCATATTATTATTAGAAAAAATATATAGCTCTATGTACCTATAAATATTCAATAAAATAATTAGAAAACCCTATATCACACTAATGTGTATGTTACCTCGGTCACACATGATCAGAAAAAATGATAAAAAATTTGATTCATTATTGAATTTTAATGTATCCTTACTATAATATGGTATTATGATAAACTATATAAATATTGAAATTAAGATATATATTGTAATAAGATGTTATATACAGTTTATAGAATAATTAGATTACTATTTATAAAATTCTACATCCTCCCAAAATATGGATTTATTTATAACATATCATCCAATTCCCACATTATTTATATCATATATATTTTTACGATAAAGAATGAAATCATTCTTCCTATTAAATGACCATTTCAATTTATTTACCTGACTTCCATCATGGATTTATACTGTGACATGTTAGAAAGATTACATCTATTATAACTATGTTAGATTATTTGATGGATTAAATGAAGTTCTTTATTTTTTTGGCTTCATATATATTCATCCTATAAACTTTTCTATCATATTTTGATATTTTATTATGGAATACATTATAAAACATCAACTAATTGACATATTTTTTCATTAAATTTCAGGATTTATAAACCATTATCAAATGAATATTATATCCATCCATCAAATGTAAAATGTAAATATTTTTCTTGTTATGAAGTTATATCCTTTTTAACTACTATTTAACATATTATTGGACTATATTCAATTAAATACTTTCTTTAAAACCTAAACAATATAATATCTGAGTAAGATTATAACCATCTAGTTAAGGGGACTCACATATTGAAAATATAGGTTAAAAAGTGGAGAATGTTTTATTTTTGAATAAAAATTCTCTATTTCTATTAATATGACAAATCTCATCATTTAAAAAGAAAACAAAAAGTTATGAATCAAGAAATATAATTCCTCCCCATAACATTTAAAACCAATCTTTTAATATTTTCAAGAAAGGTTATAACATTATAATTTTTCCCCATTTTTTGAAAATTCATTTGTATTAAATATTGAAATTATTTCATCCAAACACATTATACACATTATCCTTTCCAAAAAATATTTCTCACCAATTCTATTTTTCTAAATGATATACAGAAGGATCAATGTATACCTGAAATGTTAGAAGCAATTATACAAGAAGAAATTATATACAAATATTCATTTAAAAAATTATGATGAATATTCAACCAATTAATATATATATACAATTATCAAATGATATTAGAAAAATAATTTAAATTTTTTTGGAACAGCATATATAAAAAATATAGATCCAATTTTTTTGGTTACTCAAAAATATTTCAATAGTTGATAAAATAAATCTTTCATTGAAATAATTTACATGATTGATTTTATATTATTCACAAAGTCATGGTATTTTTGTGTCTAGGTATTATTAAAAGCATCTTTATGATATATTTTTCAGGAAAATATACCGTCTTATTAATATTCATAATATTTGAGACATCGTCCACTATACCTTCAATCTTATTACCTTGATTTTAAATCCCAAATTCATTTTACATTCCAATATATTTGATATTATAAATTTCCTTTAATGTTTCCCAGGATTCTAAACTGATACTTAATCCATAATTCAATCTTTTTTTGTTGTCTTTTTTTTTCCATTAATTTATTCATTAAAAACTTGATATCCACCATAGTATGTTTAATCCACCTAAAAATATTATTCAACATTATAATGTCTAATTTTTTATTTATTTATAAAATACATGAAATAAACATCATTTAGAATAATGTCAATATCATCATTTGGATTAATTATCATCAGTTTTTTGATACATGCATTCTAAAATAGATATATTTTCACCTTTCATGAATATACGGAAAAAGTTTCATGATCTCAAGAATAATTTTTACAATTTCATTAATATAAGTAATCATCATCTCCAGTTCCATTAAACATGTATTGGTGGTAGAATTAGTTCAATTTTAAGATACATTAAAAATAATTAGAGAATCCACTCTTGATATTCTTGGATATTTTATCATTTATTAAGATGTTTTTCAAACACATCAATCAATTAAAACTGTTTTTAAATTTTATCATTGTCTAAATATTTGTTGGGGTATGATAAACTTCTTAGGTAGATTTTTCTTCCAAAACACATATATTATCATTTTTTGAGATTGGGTATCAGATAAGGTAAAGGTATCACCAGATATCTCATAAATATATAATTTTATTCATTATCACTCAATCATGATCATCATATTATTTATACAAAACATTTAATATTTTTTTAGAAATTTATTAATATTACTTTCAATATTATATCACTGAAATTTCCCCGAATCAATTCCTTACCCATTAAAGTTTATAAATAATCATGGTTCTAATATGATATGTTTTGGATTTTCTTCTTGCTGAATAGATAATATTTGAATGGATAGAGGAAACATCACTTTTATTGTAATTTCAAGGACTTAATTTATTTGGCCATGTTCCATTTTTTTGTCCTTATATAACTTTAAATACCTCATTTTTTATTCCTACCTCTTATTGACATTCACTTTAGGAAAAAATTTTAATGTCTTCTACTGTTGGGAAGAACCCTTAACCACATCCAAATAAAAAGATGAGATATTTTCATTATTTTTAGCATTATTTTTATGAAATTATTGAAAATATTCATTATAACTGGTCATAGGTGTATGCTATGATGTTCGTTGTGAATTTAATGAAGATTTATTTTTGAAATTGTTTTTTAATTAAGCATTTCAGTTTGGTCAACGATTGAATATTAATTAATTTTTATCAAAAATATTATTTAATGAAGGAACATAAAAATGATTCACCTTTTTGATAGTTGGATTATGGAAATAATAATTTTTATCTCTTAATACTTATTATTAATTCATTATTTTATTCAAATACATATCATTTTCCAAAAAAAAATAAATTAATAAAACACGGATAGAGATGAATCCTCATTATTAGGGAGATATATTTACTATTTAAATAAAATAAAATAAAAACATCACTGAGTTGAATTATCTCATATTGAAAATGAAATAAAAATTCTATAAGTTTTAACCATTTATATAATATTAATCTCATTTCCTTAGAATACAATAAATTTGACACCAATATAAATGAAATATGGCATTAGGATATATGTTATGAACATTTGTTACAATTTAATAATTGTTTCCTTGGAAGACTATATATATGATATATAAATTGAATATTCCATCTATTGTGATCTGGTGAACATAATTAATCTCAGGAAAATAAATTATATATTTTATCTTGATGTCATGTTCGGGATATGTTTATTTGAAATTAGTTTGAATTTAAGACGTCGTTACACCCATCTTCAATATCTGAACATTTATAGAGTGATGTTTTAGCATCTTAAATATAATACCCTAGAATTAAGTTCTCATATAGGTCAATTTTTTTAAGGTTCAACCAAAAAGATATAAGTATCATAACCTTTTAATTTTTAAGAATAATTTTCAAAATATATTGATATTATATAATGGATTATAAAAATATATTGGGAAAATTTGATAAAAATATCTAGAATTTACCATTCAGATAAAAAAGTAATAATAATTCATTATAAAAGTCTATCCAGTTATTTGAAAATCAGGGGTATATTAAAATAATATTGAATTTAATTTTTTATAAAGGGATGTCTAGGTATAAAATGAAGTAAAATATTGTTTCGAAAAATGAACAATAAAATATATTTTTTCTTATTTTTTAAATAGTTTTCTTGGAATAGTTTTTAATTAAAATGTTTATTCAAAAAGGTTTTTCAAATAATTAATGATTTTTTTCAGGTCATAATGAAATTAGTATTCATATATTTACATAATGTATTTATTTATAGTTGATATATTATCAAAAAGGTGATAAATTAACCGTTTTAATTGACTATTTCTAGCTTTTTAAATAAAATAAAGTCTACCAAATTTCGGGATTTTGTAAAAACATGATCAAGTATTTCTTGAATTGATCGAATTTTATAATGATATAATCTTTTTAGTTTGATCCAAAAGGAAAAAGATTCTTATAACAACATTTTTATCAAATGTGGGATTTGTGGGTTTTTTTCAAGAATATTTGTAAATTGGTTAACCGGTCAATATAGGACTTTTTGAGGTAATCATGAAAAATTAAATGAGTTTGTGCTACATTCACAACACTAGATAACATCAACTTATATCTATTGCATATTGTGATATAGTTGTGATAAGTGTGATAGTGTGTAGTTTCATAAAAGAACAAGAATCTAATACACTCATATGAAATTCCATTTTTGGGATGTGATGTTTTCCTTTCTTTTATATCTTCCAAAGATAAAATTTAGAAAATTAGTAAAAATTAATTTCCATAAGAGAAAATTAGTTCCTACTCTATAGTTACCTTTGGACAGTAGAATTCGTTTATAGATTTGATAAGGGATTCATTTTTATTATCTTTAAATCTATAACACATTCATAATAGAACAATTATATTTATCTAACTAGATGTATGATAGAGTAAACTACCAATAATTCATTAAAAAGAACATTGATCAACATGTTTCCCAGTATAATCATGATCTAAAGTCATTTTTTATGTTGAAGAAAATATAATTTCATTGAAAGAAATTGGAATAGTGATCCATTATTTTTAATATTTCTAAATACAAAAGTTGGATTTTTGGATCCCCTAAAAAAATTATAACAACAGGCCAAAAATATACCATACTCTTTTCTTGAGACTTTAATTAATTTATAGTGGTACTTAATAAGTATATAAATATTTAATGTTTACTTATTGTTTTAAAAAATAGGTGCTTGGTCAACATAAAATTACACCTAAACATATAAATTAAAAAACCCAATTCACATCTATTTGATAATGGTTGAATTTTAAGAATACTCATTATGATAGATAAATTTGGATATACAAAATTCCATTAAATAGAGAAAAATATCTCTACATTCTATTCCTTCTTGTTGATTAAAATACTTTTAAATATTACTCTCCTTATTTCTAATAACTATTCAATTTTTTCTAGTTTTTTGAGTAAAATTTTTTTGACTAAAATGATATAAATATCATCATATGTTCAAATTATTTTCAAACATGTATCATCTAAAATTCATTGTGTTAATGTTGCATTTAAATTATCCAATAATCATCCCATCATCTTCATTATGAGTAATCAGATACAATTTTGAAAAAATGAAAAATATTGTTAATCATTTTTGAATTAACGCCTAGTTATGAACGGTTGACCTATATCAATAATTTTATTATGAGTGGGATAATTTATGATTATTTATTGATTTATTATATTTGAAGAGCATTATTATTCAATAATATAGACCAATCAGTATTATGGTATGTCTTTAGAATGATATTCTATTGTTTTTTCTCATATAATGCTTTTTCTATCATTATTTGAAAAGTGTTTTTAGAAAAATCATCAAATGTTTTGGTTTTAGATATTTAAAAAAAGGGTTAGTATCAGAAAATATCAAATGATCTACTTTCTCATTTGTAGATTTATTTTTATTTAAAAATATAAAATAAATATTAGAGTAATAATATCTCAAGAAATTTCCTTCATTACAATTTGAATAAAATTTGATTAAGTTTTTATTAGTATTTAAAATGAATAAATTTTATCAAAGACCATTGATGTAATATTTCAATGTATTTTTTCCAGTCCAAAATAAGAAGGTGTTTTATTAGGAAAAGGTACATGTAAAAAATGATATCAAGTTTTTCATGATGTAACAATAGCCTAATCCCAAAAATTATTATCAATAAAAAATCATTCAACATTATTCTAGTTACATCATCTATAAATCTATTTATTCATTCAACAATATAATTTTATTATGGATTTCTATGTGATGAGAAGTTATATAGGATAACAATTTTACTAAAAATGGTTTATGTATCAAAATTTAAATATTTCTTACCATGATCACTATGAATATTTACCAAAGGTATAATTTTCACACATTTATTATGGTCTACGATAAATTTAATATGGATGAAAGCTTGTTCATATCTATACAAAATATACTAATATTTATCTAGTGTAATAATTAATTAAGATATTTGAGCAGAATTTTCTACTTATTGTTCCAATTTTTCTAGAACTAAATATATCAACATGAACTATGTGTAAAACAATATAAATTGAATTATCACTAATATATTTAATTATTGACTTCTGTTTCATTCCAAATAAACAATAATGAGAAACATTTGGAGAAATATAACTCGGTTCTGGTAAATCTATAACTATTCCTTTCTTACAATGCATCAATAATTTTTTTTAAAAAAATTTCCTGACCTTATATTCAATTACCACGATTGATTTTCTGATAAAAGAATGATAAATCTTAGCATCTAATGAGTTATTTTTTATGCTATATACATTAACATTCTTGTTAATAAAATGAGTAAATATACTTTATTCAATTTAAAAATTAAATTAATAATTCATGAATATTATAATGTATCCTTAATCACATAACTAAATTATGATAATCAGGTAGTTCAAAATTCTTAAAAATATATATAAATTGATATTTATAATCTTCCATGATTAATTATATCACAAATTCTATATATTTTTTCATGATAATTATCTCAAAAAGTGACATTTACACCTTTGATCTGGATAGAATTATAAATTAAATTCTTAATTCCAATCATTTTCTATGAATATCTGCTATAAATTTATAAAATATTATTTTTTAGTATATTTATTACAAAAATTTTATGAAATTCATCATAATTCATAACCCAAAAATTCTTAGGTCTATAATTTTTTGAAAATAATAATTTTTGTGTGATCATATGTCAAACCTTCTTATATTTTATAGTTAGCAATTACATAGAAATGTAATATTGGTTAAAAAAATCATTTTACCTTATTTAAGGAACAATTATTAATTAATTTTCAAAAAAATTAACACTTTTTACCAAATGGGAGCACATTTCAAAACAACACAATTATTTTAAAATAGTGATTATAGTTTTTAAAGAAATCCAATAAGTATTTTATATATATTTTCACAATCCATACAAGTTATAAAAATTTTCTTTCTCAATGGATATATTTGAATATATCATTTCCATAAATTATATTATAAAAAATTTAAAAACCAAATTATAACATTTATCAGTTTATATAAAATTATATTTCATTTTAACTCTTTATTAAGATATTAAATCTCTATATAATTTATTAGAATTATATAATATTAATTATATTTTTTTCCTACTAATTATCATAAATATTTAGAAATATTATAATATAACTTTTCTAAAAAGTATCATATCTTGATATTTATTCAAAACAATGTAAAGATACCTAATATTTAAATGTAATTTATTTTTCTATTTTAGAATAATAAGAAAAAAATTATAAGAATTGGGATAATTTTGATAAAAAGATTAAAATTTTAAGATTCACTTGATACAATATCCATGAATAATAGATTAGTATTTTGAATATTTTCATATATACCCTTTAATTTCATATTATCACTTATATTTTTGTATGATTTATTATAATAACTTATTCATTTAATTTCAATTAAAATGTAATAAATATTTATGATTTTCTTGAAATTATAATTATAGAATAATAATGATTTCTGTCTTTGCACACCTTCTTATTCAATCATGGGTTCTCAGGTTGAATATGATAAGGCTTATTAAATTTAAGGAAAATCATAATTTATTTTTCTGTCTGATGAACATTATATTTTAAACTTGTATTATATTTATAATGAAAAATTTATTTTAAAAAATTTATTTCCATCCTTCTGGATAGATAACTAGGTTAATTATCACTAATTTTAGATGAACTAATTTCATTGATAACCATCACATTCTAATTCGTAGATGATTTAATAACATTTTTATCTCATCTAACATTCATAGAAAAACATAATAAAGAAACAAAATACCCCATTTTCATCCTTAATTTATTAATATTTAATTTCAATCATCCATTATAATACAAGAGTTTTATTATCGAATCATCAAGACTTAACATAGTCTTTTGATTATTAACATCTAGAGGTATCCTCTTATATTCAAATTTAGTGGGTATAATATCAACGATTTTTTCAACCAAATTTTGATTGGGAAATTCTCTTTTACTTTTATTTAAAAACTATTATAAATGGTCATTAATCTTTGAAACATTTTGTGTTATAATTCAAAAGGAAGAATATAAAATCTCAATAATTTTCTATTATTATATCTCTTCTAGTATCAACACCATTTGTTGATCCAAAGAGAGTAACCACAAATTTTTCTGTATGTTCTTCATAGTTTCTGAA
This sequence comes from Viscum album, assembly GCA_963277665.1. NCBI lineage: Eukaryota > Viridiplantae > Streptophyta > Magnoliopsida > Santalales > Viscaceae > Viscum > Viscum album. The sequence goes on from OY728120.1 coordinate 1,846,624,052, forward strand.
TAAAAAATATAAATTTAGATTTTACTTATAAGTGATATTAAAATTTTATTTATAAATCCATAATTAATTTTATATTCTATCATTTCATCATTAATAAATTTAGTCAACTCTTTGATTGGAAATTGATAACATTCAAATAATATAATAAAATTATTAACACCAGTATTTAATTTTATTAACTAATATCTATAGTATTCATTATTATATCAGTAGAATGTTTTTCGGATATATAGATTTATATAATCCAATTTCATAAAACATAAATATTTAATATTTATTAATAATATAATTTTATAAAAAAATATCTTAGTTTCAATGTTTATAATAGTGGAATCTCCTCTGATATAGATTTTAAGATTCTAAGTGAATATGTTATACCTATAAGAGGGGGATGGGGGTGTGAATTATAGTATAAATAATATTACATAAAAATTTCAATTCCACATATTATAATGTAATGAAAATTAGAAACATAATAATATAATATATATAAAATCATATTTATAAAAACTGATAATAAAACATTAAAAATTCCATAACACATACACAATGGAAAATATGAAAATCATATAGTTAACAATAATACAAAATTATCATAAGTATTATAATGTTTTTAAGATGAAAATATGAAAACATGCATAATAATATTACCACACATTAACATTCAACAATTTATATGTCCTTAAAATCACCTATGTTATCCATCATATTAACATATTTTATGGTTTGTCTTCGTAAAACATAGAAGCCTCTAATATAAAGATCCAATAAAATATCTATTTCCTTATATGAAATAAGGCTTGACCAAAATATTGGAAAACCACTATCTATAAAAATGATCACAGCCTTTCATAACACAAAATCTGATATAACGATTAAAAAATCATATATTTAAGGAAATTACAAATTATCCTAAAAATCATAAGCATATAGGGAAAACACTATACAAATTATAATGAATTTATATCTTGTAATAATACAATAAAAATCCTATAAATCAACTTGATATTTATTTTTGAAACATATATCCCTAGAATATATGATTATTTATAGTCAAAATACCAATGTTTGTTTTTACCATTTATGGAGTTGGTGGAAATGAAATTAGACCCACTATATATTCACATGAAATGTTAAAATCAACATATTTTATTGGTTTTCATCTATTATTTACACTAAAATTGTTTATAAAGTTTATATCTATAAATTAATGTCACCTCATACTTTGGAATGTATAAATTTCTTCATCTAGTAGGCTTTGAAAAATTTCTTCCAGAAGTCGTTCCATCCTCTTTCCAATAATGGTTTTACTATAGACTTGTTAAAACCTCTAGTTTTGTAATTCATTTTAATTTTAATTATAAAATTTAGAACCATTTTTTGATCAAATTTATATCCATCCATATGATGGATGAATTAAATATTTAGCCAATAATGACGTAATGTCTTTTTTAAGGATTTTATTATGCCTGAAAAAATAATCATCCAACATAAACATTCCTATAAACACGGGAAATATATAATTTATAAGAGTTTAAACTTTTTATATTAGTTATTTTTGAATTCCACATTTATTCTATAATATTTTTTTAGTTAATATTCTAACTCAAAACCCCATTAGGGGAAATTTTCAAGGTAATACTCTTGGGGGTACACATCATGAATTTGTTGTTAATTCCATGTAAATTATATTTTTAGATTTTTTTTCTTATTCTATCAGCCTAGAATTATAATTGGAAATATTAGTACATTATTTTATACCTTATTATATATATATCATGGTGGTGGAATCATTTTAGAATGGATATGTTTTTTATATTTTGATTTCGATTGGGTTAGTTTGGTGGGAATATTTCCTTATGGTCTTCATCTAGAATCAACCAATGGGATGGGCTGTGGGATGTAAATGAACATATAGGGTCTTTAGAATGGTGATTTTACCAGATTCATTATTAAAAAAAATTGAGGTTATTTTGGGAGTCTCTTCATAAAATGGTATATTGATTCCTTGGATGAGTAATTTTAGCTCGATTTCCTATCTTTAGAGTTGTTGAGGTTTTATACTACACTATTGATGTTTAGATCTGATGTATTAGGAATATTTTTTTTGAGACACTGAGATGGGTTTAAAATGTTAGGTGTTTAATATATTTTTGATCCATATAGAAGATGTCGAGATGGGTATAAGTGAACTTTAATGAATTCGATATTGGGATAGATAATACACATGGATGGTTTATTTTCTTAGAATGTTGGTTATGGATATATTGTGATGTAAACTTCAATAAAATAAAATTCTAAAGGAGGAGATCCTCATAAGGATTCATTTCTTATATATTTTGATATTTTTGAGAGAGAAATAATGGTAATTTTTGGTTTTGGTTCCAATTCTCCATTTGTGTTTACTAATATCTAGTGTGGATCATGGACTAAGATGGTTGTTATTCTGGGTACTGAGGGATTACCATGTCTGGATTGACCTATTATTATTTTGGAACATACTATACATTAGTACCATCCTTTTTTCAAATTAACTATAGATAATCATTGAGGGTTATTTATGGATATTTTTATGTTTTAGGGGATCACAGGGGCCCCATTTTTTGTTTACTATGAGATTGTTTGTGTTAAATTCATTGTGGAATGTATAATTTCTTTTATATTTGATCATCCTTTTATTTTTTAGATTATTTTTGTAGAAGTTATAGGCAATTTCAATATATTACCTTCAAGTAAGTTTATTTATTTGGGATATATTTGGATTTGGATCTAGACATGAGATTTATCTTAATCTCCCCATTGTTTTCTATTTGTGTGTAGATGAGATAATTGATTAAATGGATGATCGATAGGAGTACAACCCTCCAATAATACAGTTGATACTTAACTAGATATGCATTGGATGTATTTGTTCCAAAATGTATTGATACATAATGTTATTACAATATTACATTCATTAATTTTATATTTTAGTAATTTTTATAATCATTAGAAATATACATATATGGACATGTTCACTCAATTTTAAATTAGACATTGATTCTTTATTAGACCATTTCGTTGGATTTATAAATACCATTAGAGTTTTTATTGTCAATTTAGATCCCTTTGATAATTACCTAGGGTATGACATTATTCTATTTCCTTATGATAAACATCATGGATATCTGCTTTAGATAGGGTTGAAATGCATGCTGGTTTATGGTTGGGATACACATTTACTATAAATACTTTTGCATGGGCCATGGTGGGGGTGGACTTACCTTAGGTGTCAACCTTTATCTAGTGCACAATTGTATTATATAGTTTTTCTATTTATAATATTTTTTAATTTTATGCCCTTTGATACATGTTTTAAACATGGTTATGCGTATGATCTATACATACACATGTTATGACAACTAATGTTAGGACTAGTATTTGGTGTAGCCTATATAGTATTATTTTCCACCCCATAGACACGATAATTGGTGTGCATATATACCCAATATGGATTCCTTTATCATAAATCACAAGTTTCATAGTGGTTAGGGTTAAGGAACTTTGTTGCATGATAGCTTTGGATGGCTCATGAAGAGCTATTATATGGATCTAGTTCTATTCATCAATTTTTTAGACTTGTTATTTAGTATTTCTATGAGTTGGAAAAATATAATGATGTATTAATTTTGTAGTTCTATTTTTTATGCACATGTGACCATCATGATAAGATATCATTTTTTTATCAAGATCAATAGTCAATATTCCACATTATATTTATTATAACATATTTTTTATCATTATATATATATTGTTGTTTTATGTTTATGTTCTAATTGTGTTTTGGTTTATTTCCCTTTTATTTCATATTGACTAAGTATATTTCATCCTAACCTTATCATATATACCCTCACCACTTGTTTTAGTCCTCTCGTGTATATGTTTATGTTATTTAAGCCTTTTTATGAGGTTGATCTTATGATGTTCCAAGTTAACATCAATTGATTCATTAATTAGTGGATTCATAGCTATCTGATTTTATATTAGTGGATTTTTTATAGGTGGAATAAAAATATTTCATAATGTGTGATGGATATAGAATTAGTGTCTCAAAAATTATTATTTTTATCATATTCTATGTTTTTATTCCAGGGTTTTCTATTATATATATATATATTATATACATCCATATATAAGAATTTTTTAGGTTTAATGATCTATAGATTTTTTATTTATATTTTCGTTCCTAGACCATTGGATAATTAATAATTATTGGCACATAGAATTCACCATACATGTGCCTCTTTTTGTTTGATTTCACTGATTATAGTGCTTCATATTTTTAGTTCATCTACAGTAAAAAATATGGTTATTTAACATTTATCCCCTTGGATGAATTCTAATAAAAAATTGGTTATTTTATTTTGATGAATGATCATGTAGATCTTATAATGATATGTTCTTCATTGATGGAGACACATACCAATAATTGGGGGATATTGGGTGACTGTTATGGGACTGTGTGAGAGATAGTTTCTCCATATTAGTAGTTTGAGGCTTGATGGGGGAAATATGAATGAAAAATGTTTTGGATCGGGGTTGTGATTACTTGAGTTTAAGGTTTTCCCGATGATCCTAATTTATGTAGTTTAGGATGGAATTCTTTCAAATTGTGTGTAATATGGTAGTTCATTTTTTGGGGCCTTGTGTGCATTCTATGTCTAGTAGTTTGGGTTAGAGATTTTTATATTCATTTTTTTGATCCCACATTGATCATCTATAGATAGTTAAACATTGAATGAAAGGTTCCTTTTTTTGTGTTCTTGAGTAGTGAAATGTTATAATTAATATGGTCTTAAACATGAATTTTTGATTGGTTAACACACTATGTTCCATTTTATTGGGATTTGGGTGGTGTTGTGATAATGTGATAAGATTTAAATTATATGGAGGATTATAGTGTGGATGGTGATTCTCTAGTTTATTATGTAAAAATTAAAATTATACAATTTCGAAGAGGAACACTATGATTGGTCCATTTTAGTGAAAATGAAATTCAAGTGGAACATGGTTAGTGTTCTAATGTGGGTTATACGAGGTTATTATTTCATTTAAAATGTTGGTATTAGAGCTCATGTGATGTTCATGGAGGAAAAATCTTCACTATGAAAGAGGTGATGGTTTTAATTGATATTTTTATAATGTCTGGTTATTTAAAATTTGGTTCATGTGGTCAATTTATAGTATCTATTGGATGATAGTTTGATTTAAACGATGATCACTGGTTCATTATGTTTTTTTCTGTTCTTTTGGAAATTTAAGAGGTGTTGAAATAATTATCCTATAGAGGTTAGTTTTTTAGGAGTGTTATATTGAATTATTTTGTGGTTTGGAGAACACCATAAGAATTTTGAGGATATGTTCATTATTTTTAGTGCTATCTTGAGCTTTGAGGTAATCATTCAATGTTGTCAAGCGATCGGTTTCTGTAAATAAAACTACACAAGATTTTGTGTGAGTGTGTTTTCCTTGTAAATTTACTTCATTTTGTAGGGGATGTGGAATGAGTAATGAAATGTTATATTTCAATTACCAGATGATCATAAATATAATCTTATGGTGGGGAGAATGAAATCGGTCATTATTGAATGATGTACACATTAGGAGAGTTCTGGGAACTACTTCACTAGTTAGTGGACATATGAGATAACAATACTTGTTCAAATGTTTGGTGTGAGAGTGTAGTTATTGAATGGCCATTGTGGATTCTACAAGGATAGATCATTAAAGTGAGTATTTTCCACCAACCTTTTTGTTACTAGTTGTGAACTGTTATATGAAATCATATTTTATTTTTATCAAAAGAATATCAGATGAAAAATTGTAATCTATCTTACCATATGATGTCATTATTATTTTTTCCAAAACTCCATTTCTCATGGAAATTTTTGTTTACCATATTGTAGTGGTGTGGTGTATTTTTTCCATTCTAGTTTTTATAGATTATAAAATATTAATGTATACATTCCTCTTTTAAAGTGATATATTATCTTCCGATCATCAAATAAAGATTATATTTTTATGGCTGAGTCTGTGTAATGTAATGTTTTCAAAATAATGGATAATTATATCATGAGAATTGGGGCCAACCATTGAACCTCTTGTCATTTTCATTGTTTTTTTTCATTTATTCAGTTTAATTCATTTAATTTTATATTATTTCTCCCACTTTATCATACATTGAATTCTAAATGGGAACTCCCCTTTTAATATTATTGATGAGAGGGAAGTAATTGATAGAGAGGGATATATAGGGATGGAGATATGGATATGTCACTATATATGTTTTCTAATTCATGATCGACATGAATATTATGGGGAGAATAGATTTTAGAGAAGCATTGATGTTTTATTATTGGAGGTAGTAAAAAAATTATATCCTTAATCCCTATAAAATTGCATTTTAAAAAACTTAAATATAATTTTTGTTTTTCATTGACCCCTTAGGGGTATTCCTATTGTATTTTTTAAAGAAATAATGGTTACATGATGATTTCTTGGTTTTCCACTCACTAAGGCATGTCTACATGACCAGTCTTTTATATAAAAAATTCTTTTTTACTTCAATTGAATGAAGATGATAAATAAGTGGTGAATTTTAAATGTTTTTTTATATTTATTTTAGAATGAATTAAAATGTGGAATGCTGAATGGATATTTACTGCATTTTAGGGAACATGGTCATGTGGAAATTTTGGCTAGGCCCTGTGTTAGGTACATGACCAGTTTTTATGTACTCATATTATCTAGACCACTCATATGGAGTACATGACCTGGTAAGTGGAAAATAAACTTATGTCTGTGGAATTCCATATAGTGTAGGTATATTTTTTTTACACGAATTTTAAATTACATGTTTTGGAAGGGGACATGACTCATGAGAACTATTAGGGGTATAAATGATTTTTATGGGGTTCACACATTATACTTTCACTTATCATAATATTATCTCATTTTATCTCCCTAAAGTTGGAATTAAACAAATTGGATGTATATTTAATGTTTTATTCAATATAGAACAAGATAGTAGACTAATGTATCCATTGAGAGGAAATATTTGTATTGTTCTGTACATAGTGAGTATTTTAAAAATTATTTTCGTTAGATGTTGATCTAGAAATGTTATGTGGTTATGGTAAAATGATGATTGACCTGAATGGGAGTCCTATTTTTATTTATGATATTGGTTTTATAATTTCATGAATATTTATTTTTGGGTATTTTAAAGGTTATAAATGATGGAATCCAGTTTTAACTTATTAATAGTTCTTTAGCTTATTTCTTGAGGTTTGAGTGGTAGAGTTTGTATATATTTGACATAAGAATTATATTTTTTTTCTTGTTAGGTAATGTTATATACTTTAGAGAGGGTGAATATGTGAGGAGTCAACTATGGATTTGTTTCATTGGTCAGTAGTTGGGAAACATATAAGTGACCTGTTTTAGATTCCATTATGGGAGGAATATTATATGATGATGGGTTTTATAATGGAGAGGATAATTGTGAATTTATTGTGTCATGATTTTAATAAAGTTTCATTTATAATGTTTGATCCCCTAGTTGGGTGTCCGATAATATTAGAATGAATTCCATTGAGGATGAGTTAATGGCCACAGATGGGTTCAATGATGTTTAATCAGTTATGATTTCATGTGTGGGTCTGTGACATAGGTTTGAGATGAATGTGGTCCACGGGATTGAGGGATCACTATATTTTTATTGAACATGCAAGGGGTTGGTATTTATATAAGTTTAGTGACATTGGTTTCCACTTATAAACAAGAAACTAAAGGTGATATATTATAGGGGCTATCGTGGTGTTTTATTGGATGGTCGGAGCCTTTTTCTTAAATGAAAAGAATTATATATTTAGATTTTTTAGTAGTATGTATAATGTGTTTAAATGATGATTAACCAATGATTTTATTTCCTATGGTAGAGGATGTATGGGGCAGTTTGTAGTCAGGCATTTTATGTAGGATGATACCATTGGGATATCATTGAACAAATCATTTTCTTTTAAAAGAGTGGCCATTGGAATATAATTAGAATAATGAAATTTTATTTTTCAAAAATAAATTTTCCTCAAATTTGTTATTATTTAATTTAGTGTGTAAATATTATAATTATGTTTTTTTACATTTATAAATTTTTATGAAATATATATAATTTTCAATATCACCAGGTTATTAATATATTATGATTAATACATGGGAATTTTCAAAAAATATTATCTTTAGAGTGAATAGTAAATAAAACCAATTTGTAAAAATATCTTTACATTTATCAGAATACGATGATGATATAATGAAAAATAAATTGAAAAATAATTTTATTGAAAAAATAATTTTTCTGGATTAAAAAATACTCTACTTAAATATATTTATTATGGGAATCCATTATTTAGTTTTTGGAAACAAATTTATATTTAATTCAAAGTATTAACTATTTGTTGGTATTTGTATTTAATTTTTTGGTTGGAAGGTGCCATTAGTCTTTAAATTGATCTAATAGTTTAAAACTCTTACCTTTTATTTAAAATATAATCCATATATTTTCAAAATTTATTTTTTCATGATTTAAATTTTAAAAATATTATTAAAATTAAACAAAATATTTTCATACAAAATATTCTCATTTGTTTAGTAGTCTGATATTAAAAGTAATTACTTAAACATATATAAATAGAATCAAATAATATGGGTTTTTCATTTTAAGTTGAAATTTTATTATTTTCTACAATGAACATTTTATTTTTTTACTAATTTAGTTATCATGGTAAAAATTTTTGTTCTTGCAAAAAATGATAAATGGGTTTAAACTGGTTTTTGAAGCATATAGGGCTTAAAATGGTTCAAAATATTTAAGAAATTATATTGGTTGAGTTTATTGTTATCCTGTCAAATATTATATTAATATTTGGTGTTTTTTATTTCCACATTTCATGACTGTGATATATATTATATTTAACAATTTTATGTAATTACACGTGAGTCCGTTCCCTAAAATAAAATTCAGGACTATATCGTCTGATTTATTCTCAAAACAGAACCTCATTTTATCAAACAATTTATATTATAGTACCTCTAGTAATTTTTTCCAAAACATGATAAGCTTATGGTCTTCCCACAACTCCATTTTTTATGTCTAATGGTGTATACATAATGAGGCCTATCAAAAAATTGGTATTCATATTATGTGAATTGTTCAAAAAAAATTCTTATTCTATATCATATAAATATTTTTCTTCCATCCAAAGTAGATGAAAAATTATCACATATATATATATTATGATTATGGTAAAACCACTTTTCTCCTCCATTAATTTAATTAGGAAATGTGATTACCACCTGGGTGTATGTGTGGTCAACAACAAGCACCAAGTGATATGAATAATGTTTCATAACCACATGCCATTATTGGTTATTATGAGATATTTTCAATTGTATATGATACTAATTATATATATATTTAGGAATTATAATATATTATATATCTTCTAACATTCCCATTTGTTGGAAAATTATAAAATCACTCATTAATATGTTTAGACTATAACTTCCATTATAATCTGCGATTTATATTTAATTTATTATTTTAATGGATAATAATAATGATTGATTTTTTTATTATATTTGATATTTAAGATATATTTTTTATTCTAGAATTATGAATTATTATTTTTCCATTTTTCAACTATCAAAACGTGAAAAACATCACATGTGAATATGAGTAAACTATAGTCAAAAAAAATAATAGTGTTATTGAATTGACATAAATGTGTGTATATATAACGAATAAATATGATACTTATGTCATTATTTAGATTACTTAGATGTTAAATTTAGGAACAAGGATAATGTACTAGACCTATTGAACTAAAACATTCATTGAAAATTAAACAGTTTTAACCCCTAAATTAATTTTAATGAAACAACACCTAGAAAAAGGATAATTAAAAAGTAAAAATTAATTATAAATAATATAGAATGAATGAATATTGTTTCATATTATGTTTTTATATATGTATAACTAATATATATTAATTATACAATAGATATGAATGTGTAAAATGTTATATGGGACTGAACATAATGGATATATGTTAAAATGTCATTTTATACAAGTAATGGATATAATATATTTCAATTCTTGGAAATTATTTTGGTTTTATTCATTAAACACTATTTATTTTCCTCTTATTAGGTAATTCATGGGATTTTGATTTATTAGTAACTTTTTTTAACCATGGTATTTAAAATAATGATAAATTGAATTTAAAGAGTATAGAAAATTCATTCCACTTACGTAAGACACCTTTTCTTTCTATCTATATAACATTTAAAATATCATAAATTATAATTTTACCTATACATGGAATTTTTTATAAAAAAAATTACAGTACATTTTAATTTACATATAAAGAATTAAAAGGAAGCTATTGAATAAATATTTTTTAAGGAATATTTTCAAAATATTTTAGTGAAATTTGAGTAGAATTTTCTCATTTAATATATATGGTTTGACTATATTATAATATAATCATTAGTTTTTTTACAATTGAATAATCTATTACCAATTTACTAAGTGATTTTCAATTAAAACCATTTTCTCAAATCATCTAATATTTTTTATGAGTCTATCAAAACAAAATGAAACTTTTCTCATGTAATAAAATTGATATTTAAAATTTCTTTAATTGTATTTTAAAACTCTATTTGTACCCTATTTTTATTTATTGGTTTTACTAGGGATTCTTTCTTTTGATTCCGCAATCATTTCAAGATGATTTTTGATGATGAAAATATTATGTTTATTCAATGAAACCCATTTCATTCTCATGGATTAATTAATCCAGGTTATAATAATGAATTCTTAAATGATACCTTCCAGTCCTTTTCAATATTATAATGAAACGTCACTAGGCCTAGATAAAAAATATCTTCTAATGTGAATACTTAATGACCACGGGCTGGGGACATACACCATTGTGTTAAAAAAGAAAATAATGGGAAGAATTACACCCTAAAAGATAACACAAAATCACTCAAGAATAAAAATATATGATAATAATATCGTAAAGCTTGGAATAAAAGATGTTTATCCATGACTCAAAAAACCAATAAAATTATGTCATAAAAATTAAAAAAATAAATGAAAAAATCATTTTCTCAATTTTATTACCCATTACAAAAATTCGTATCCCAGATAAAGGTGATAACAAATATGAGAATCCTCTATTCCATGTTGAATCCTTCACATCACTAATTTCCAATAAAACAAGAATACATATATCCATAGAAAAATTTAGAGTCTAATAACTAAATCTATGTACGATACCGCTATAAAATTTAGACTATTTCAATCACCATTCAACTAGTACATATACCATTAATAGAAAGCATGATTAAAATGACATTTACATTGAAATAACTTTTCATAAAAAATAATGTGGTGTCTATTTTCAATCATATCCTATTCAAATCCATAATAATATAAATATAAACATTAGTAACAAATAAAGGGTTATTATTAAAAGTAACCACATCTCAAAAGATATACATGTGAGTAACCAAAAATGATTCAAAATTTAAATTTAATAAATCCAGTATATTTTGGGAAAAAGAAAATGGGAAAATATAATTACACAAGAAAAAGAAGAAAATAAAATCATATTTTTAATCTTAATGACATAATTTCCTACCATATTCTAATAAAATAACATGAATAAACTATAGTTTTAACATACACAGAAAGGTTTTCTCATTTCCATAAACAAACACACCCCAGGTTCCCAAATACTATTTTTTCAGAAGTAAATCCAAGTAAAGTAGTATAATTATTTTATAAAACATATTCATGTATGATGAATCATTCTGTTTTGTTTAGAAATTAATTTTAAATTAAAACCCATTATTAATACCTATCACTAAAGACTCTATGTTCATAAAACTATTTTCAAATGAAAACACCACTAATACATATTTACCTACTACACTAGATGAAATTTAATAAAAAAATCATTGAGATAAAATAAAAAAAATGTATAAATCAAAACGTATATTTACATAAACCAATAATATATAATGAAATAAAACCAATATAAAGAGATATCTACATAAAATATAGATGAAACCTAATCACAATTAAGGATATTAAAATAAAGGTAATCTGGTACACATAATCCTTGTTCTAAGTGAGAAGCCATAATTTATTCCTAAAAATGTTATATAAGTTCATTATACCACATATATGATTTCTTTGTAACACCCCAAGATTTCATAGTGTGTTATTTCTTCAAAATAATTCAATAACTTGCACTACACGCAACACTGAGTTCAATCACACCATGACTTACAAAAAAAAGCCATTCAAAAAAGGTTATGAATAGTATTATCTAAATTTTAATCTTTATATAATCCTTATAATTTTAGAATCCATATTATGAGTTTCTTAGATATAATGCAAGAACAAATTCATTTTCAGTATTGCACTTTTATCAACTTTTAATAGTGAACCCTTTCTAAATACAATATTTTAAACTTTTTGACTAAATGGGGACATCAAAAAATTAAAATGAAACATCCCAAGCTTCCACGGTACACTTTCTTTGAATAATACAGTAGCGTGTGTTGTACGCAACCTTGAGTTTTAACACACACCACAACCAATCAAACTAGCCGTTATGAATAGTAATACCTACTTTTTAAAATTATATATATTTTATATTTTAAAATGGACTTCATCTTTGGATTCGGAATATCGAATTTAGCCTAAGGTGAAATTTTGGTACATTTCGGATAACTTTCATATTTTGATGAATAGTGAAAATTACTAAATTTTAATTAAAAACAACTTTTTTAATCAAAATAATTAATAGTGATAAATTATTAATTTTAGTGGTTTTAAAGTATATTTAGAATATATTTTTACCATTTAATATAATGTTGGTCATTGGACATAATTTTACAATTAAACCGAACATAAACAAGTGTCAATCTTTTGAAAGTTATTATCTCTTAAAAACACGCTTTTTGTTTTGACAGCGGGAATTAATTTTAAATTAATTTCTGCCACTTCTGTGTTTAGAATTTAGGAAAATGGATTCCATATTTGGAATCAGGATGTTCAAATTGTGTAAATAGGTAACTTTTATTTTTAGACATTTTGAATAATTACTGCGGTAAATATTTTATTTACCATGGTTAAGGGTAAATCTGGTAAATAAGGGTTAAAAAAATAATATTATAATAATACTAAATTACCCTAAAACGTGTCTTAACCCTATTGGTTGTTACATGGTCGACCATGGGCATCTTTGGGTCGATTTGGGGACCCCATGGATCCACTTGTAAGTGATAATCACACTTTATTTTAATTAAGTCAAAATGAATACAAAAATGACACAAGCATATATCTTTTAGAAAAACAATTGTTACATAGGGTTATATAAGTTGGATTTTAGATTATAAATATTCATTAGAAAGATAAAACGATTTCCTACATAATGATAGTTTATTTATAATTTTTAGACTTTAAATAATTTATTTTATTTATGACACAATGATGATGCAGTAATTACTATAATAGTGAAAAATTAAAATAATTGATATTATAAATACCCAAATAAATATAATATTAAACTTTTAATGAATTAAACTAATTTTCTAGGATAATATGATATATTAGGATTGATTTAATTGACTTTTTTGAAGTAATCAATCTGTTATGAGTTTCACAAAAATCAACTATTGAATAGTGTCAAAATTGACATAAAAGAGTTCTTAAAACAAATATTATATTATTAATTGATATTAAATTCCTAAAAATCTATGGTTCGGCCAAGAGACTTATATCATGATAGTTTCATCATTAATGTACCAATTGGGGGTCTCTTGGATGTATATAGTAAGTTTATTAACCATATTATATAAAAATACAAAGAGACATTGTAAAAGTGAAACTAATTAACTTAGAGTTAATACTTAAAGATAAGGTTAATATAAGTACCCAAACCTGTCTAAATTCTATTGGATGAGTGGTTTTCGACCTATCCCCACCTTAACCTTTGAATAATCAACTTTGGAGCCATTAGAAACAGAATATGAATTTATGATAAATTAATATTTCTAGCTTTTCCAAAGGTGCCCCTCACCCCTCTTATAAAAGGGCACTCCTCCTTCTCATTTCTTCACACCTTAAAAGCCTTTTGGTTTGGCCAAACGCTGCCCAAATACTCTCCAAACATCCCTCACTACAACCTAGAGGCCTTAGTTTGATCAGAAAGCCAACCTAAGGAGCCCTTTTGATCAAATCAAAAATGAAGAACCCGAAGAAGAAGAGGTTAACCTACCCCAACCAAGGAAAAGTACAAGGTAAGGGATTTTCTTATCTCACATTCAATTCCGTGAGATTTCCATTGTTCGCCACTAAATTATTGAAAGTGGTGTATTGTGTACTGCCATTTGATATATATTATCATGATTCTACTTATATTCATGTTATTCTGTAAATCATTTGGTGGTTATTAACTTTTGGCCATACGACTCAGTTGATTAAAGTGGTAAGGGGTTTTCATCTCACTCCTTATTCTCATGAGATTCATGCCATATTGCCACCATTACCTTTTGTGTGGTGTATGTACTGCCCATAATTATATTCTTTGTGTAATACACTCTAATTTATGTGTACTTACATATTCATTGTATGATACCTCTTTCATGGGTTGTATGTTTCATAAGTTACCAAACTGGTAAGGGTTATTTCACAATCTCTTCATTATCTGAGGTTGTTTATACGTAATAATCTACTGGGATCTCGTTATCATCCACATCCATGTTTCTTCAAAATGTATTTCAAAACATTTTTAATATTTAAAAGAATATGGGTTAAAGTCATTTATACCCTTGTTTGACTTTTTATAAGAGGTTTATAAGGGAATCTTTCCGTCGTTTTCCAAACAAGGTGCTTTTTAACCTTTTCGAGAGAATTAAGATAAGAATGTTTTTTAACTTATACGGCGGGTGCAGTTATTTTCCGCCGTTATAAAATCGTCAAAGCTTCCCTTAAAAGCTTATAAGATTATTTTCAAAGAAAATGTTTGATTTTATATGGATCTAAAATGATTTCAAAATAAAAGGAGATATTTCTTTAAAAAGAATTTTGATTTCATCTATGTCAACATCCTTTGATGGGTTTTAAGATTATTTGAAGTTGATTTATTATGATACAAAACTTCTATATTGTTTTGAAGGTTTTGTGATATGTTTGACTGTGGATGTTCTATTTTTATACCATTCAAGGTTTATGGTGAAAGTATTGACATTTCGTATGCTAGTTCCAATAAGAATGTTTATGTTATATTTCAATCTTTACTTCATATGAATGTGATGGACAAGTATATTCCAGGTTGGGGACTGGTTAAAGTAAGCCCTCCAGGTTGGGGACGGGTAAAAGTAAGCCCTCCAGGTTGGGGACTGGTAAAAGTAAGCCCTCCAGGTTAGGGACTGGTAAAAGTAAGCCCTCCGGGTTGGTGTCCGGTTATTAGAGGCACTCCGGGTTGGTGTCCGGTTATTAGAGGCACTCCGGGTTGGGTTCCGGTTACAGTTAGCCCCAAGGTCTTGGGACGAGGCCTTGAAAAGTAATTAAAGTTTAGAATTATGCATTCCAACATTATGAAAGTGGTTATTGATTTTTGCATGTGATTATTCGATTAGTAGAATATCCATGTGAATAAGTAAATGGCATTATTTTATTTTACTTTTGCCATACTATGTTGAAGTTCAAGTTTAAAAGGCTTTTGTTTTAGTAATGCATTGCCTTAAATGTTTATTCTTATTTATGAAAGTTTCCGCTATATTGTTATCCTTACTGGGCATTTGAGCTCACCCCTTTTCTATATTTTATTTTTCCCAGGAAGTGAAGAAGTAAATTATGAATGACCTGCAGGGATATTATGTGGGGATATGAGTGTGGATTATGGAGACATTATGTTATTGTAGTAGTTTTTCATTTTATGATGTAATGTAAAACTTATGAATATATCTAGTGTTTCCAAGGCTACTAAATCAATCGGTCTTTCGAGATTTGATCTTTCTTGTGATCACGCCAATGTTACGAAGTAATGCACCGACTCTGGGTAGCTGGGGTCGGGGCGTTACAGTTGGTATCAGAGGAAGTTTAGTACAAACCTTGAAAGCTAGATTTAGATAAACTCTGATTAGAGCACGTAGACCTAAGATGAACTTTGAGGATTAGTATAGAAGAACTTCCTAGAATTTTGGTATTGTAGAGATTTTGTGAGTTTTCTGAGCAATACATCCCTGTCTGGATATGAGCAGGTAGAGGCGGCTCTGGCACAGATGTACCTAGGGGTAAAACCCGAAAACACCGCTTTGAGCTAGACTCGAACGGGAACTGGTGCACGACAATGGGCCTTGCTGCACTCTTGGTTACGACACTCCCGGGGGATATTCTTAGGATAACTCTCATTTTCTTTACAAATCATTTTTAAGGGATTATGAGTATATACTTCCTGAAAGAAAACATTCTTATGATTATGGATTATATCTATAAATAGTTCAATTTATGTTAAGTGTTTTATAAGTATGGGATTATGTATTTTGATTCATAAACTGATCTAGTTTATGCCATTGTTTAGAAATGGCGCCCAGTAGAAGGAATGAGAACTCCGGAAATGCACATGATCCAAAGAGAAGGAAGGATAATATCTTTCATGGTCTTAAGCTAGAATTTATAAGAGAAATAGTCTCCCATGTATTATCATCATATGAAGAAATAATATCATGTATTGATAAGATAAGTAAAGAGTTTACGGAGTCCTATGGCTTTGAAGGGAAGCAAGAGAAGAAAAGGATAGAAGAGAAAAAGATGGATAAAGGGAAGAGGGAAAAGAAGAATTTTCCCATATGTGGTAACTGTGGAAAGAAACACCCTGGAACTTGCCTGAAAGGAATGGGAGTTTGTTATAAGTGTGAAGGAAAAGGGCACAAAGTACGTGACTGCAAGGGTAAGAAAATGGTTTCAAATGTACAATGCTTCATTTGCAAGGAGTTTGGACACTACGCGAACCTATGTCCCAGTCATCAGACTATTCCGCAAATGATGTTATTGGATAATAATCAAGTTATGATACTACCACAGATGAAGAAGAATGATTAGAGTTATTATGTTGATTATGTCAATTGAGTATTGTATCAACAATGTACTTGTTATAATAATTATGGAGTATATAAGGATTGTACTGCAGTACTATTTCATTAAGGACTTGAGATTGTGTGGAACAAAGAAAAGTGACTCAATAGCAGGATAAATTTTTGGAAAATATATGGTTGAGAGAATGATAAATCATAATATAGTTCTGATACTGAGGTAGTGATTTTGAAATAATATGTGATTGTTTTGGATAAATTATATTGGATATTCTTGACTACCTTAGAACTGATTAATGATTTGTATATTCCATCATTTTTGGGGTTTAAAACATTTTTGGATTAATGAAGTGTATCCAGCATTCTATATGGAATAAGGGAGCATGAATGTAATCAATAAGGAATATGGTAATACATGATGAAGGTATTCATATTCTATTACGGGGTAAAAAGGATCTATATTATGTTTACCGTCCTTATAAATGTTGGACTATGAGTTTAGACAGAAGTATTTTGGATAGTTCTAGTTTGGATTATTTTGGATTGCCATAAAAGGACAACCCGGAGGTCGGGCGGCAACCCGTCGCGTCCGGCAAGGCTGTGAGACTTGAACCCGCAACTGAAGGGCGACAAGAGTGTATCACCTACCACTGGCCCATGAGATGTCCTGGATTAAATAATCTTGTTTTTTTAAAGATCTGGTAGATGAATTATAAATTCATTTATTTTGGAACCCTGTACGAATAGTATAAATAAATAAAAAATTACATTCTATTATCTTTTAGAGTGAAAGATGAGTTTGTGGTAGAAACTTATTAATGGATAAAACTCTGATTATAAAGTAAGTATATATCCTTATGATCTTAGCCAATCTCATAAATAAATTCCTCAACATTAATAAAAGGAACTTAGAACAAAAATGTTTCCCTAGATGGTACCTTAAATCATCACTAATTTATGGCTTTGGGATTGTTGGCCTTTTCATAGCCATGTTCTCTACCACTCTCCATCAGATAATTGATGGTTAGATTTCTCCTCCATATCCATATTTTCTTACATGGAACCCTAGTATGTGTTATTTTCGGTAATCTTCATACTTTCCACTCTTTATTTTAAATAGAGGCCTCATTAATTCATTTTTCGATGTGGGATTTCAACTAAGATATTTTGAAACGTCAAAAATGTGTTATCCCAATACCCTATATTTTGTTGAACCGATGGTACTTCAAATCATCATAGATTGATGAGTTTAAGGACCTCAATTTTATACTTTTTGTGATTGATGACCTCAATCACTACCTATAAATATTTACGTTTTTCCTCCAATTATATTTCTCTAATTTCCACCAACGTTCTCCTAATCAAGATCATAATTTGGTGGTGACCCTTTCATTTCTCTTTTCCTCATATTAAGACTAAATTTTAGTAACCCAATTTCCGATGTGGGTTTTCCCACAAATATATTTTCTATTTTCAACCTTTTATTTTCTAAGAACAATTTCAAATTGCGAGGACGCAATTTATTGAAGGAGGGGAGAATGTAACACCCCAAGATTTCATAGTGTGTTATTTCTTCAAAATAATTCAATAACTTGCACTACACGCAACACTGAGTTCAATCACACCATGACTTACAAAAAAAAGCCATTCAAAAAAGGTTATGAATAGTATTATCTAAATTTTAAACTTTATATAATCCTTATAATTTTAGAATCTATATTATGAGTTTCTTAGATATAATGCAAGAACAAATTCATTTTCAGTATTGCACTTTTATCAACTTTTAATAGTGAACCCTTTTTAAATACAATATTTTAAACTTTTTGACTAAATGGGGACATCAAAAATTTAAAATGAAACATCCCAAGCTTCCACGGTACACTTTCTTTGAATAATACAGTAGCGTGTGTTGTACGCAACCTTGAGTTTTAACACACACCACAACCAATCAAACTAGCCGTTATGAATAGTAATACCTACTTTTTAAAATTATATATATTTTATATTTTAAAATGGACTTCATCTTTGGATTCGGAATATCGAATTTAGCCTAAGGTGAAATTTTGGTACATTTCGGATAACTTTCATATTTTGATGAATAGTGGAAATTACTAAATTTTAATTAAAAACAAATTTTTTAATCAAAATAATTAATAGTGATAAATTATGAATTTTAGTGGTTTTAAAGTATATTTAGAATATATTTTTACCATTTAATATAATGTTGGTCATTGGACATAATTTTACAATTAAACCGAACATAAACAAGTGTCAATCTTTTGATAGTTATTATCTCTTAAAAACACGCTTTTTGTTTTGACAGCGGGAATTAATTTTAAATTAATTTCTGCCACTTCTGTGTTTAGAATTTAGGAAAATGGATTCCATATTTGGAATCAGGATGTTCAAATTGTGTAAATAGGTAACTTTTATTTTTAGACATTTTGAATAATTACTGCGGTAAATATTTTATTTACCATGGTTAAGGGTAAATCTGGTAAATAAGGGTTAAAAAAATAATATTATAATAATACTAAATTACCCTAAAACGTGTCTTAACCCTATTGGTTGTTACAT
Organism: Viscum album; assembly: GCA_963277665.1. Classification (NCBI taxonomy): domain Eukaryota; kingdom Viridiplantae; phylum Streptophyta; class Magnoliopsida; order Santalales; family Viscaceae; genus Viscum; species Viscum album. Next base: position 1,846,643,840 of record OY728120.1, read on the forward strand.
GGTCGACCATGGGAATCTTTGGGTCGATTTGGGGACCCCATGGATCCACTTGTAAGTGATAATGACACTTTATTTTAATTAAGTCAAAATGAATACAAAAATGACACAAGCATATATCTTTTAGCAAAACAATTGTTACATAGGGTTATATAAGTTGGATTTTAGATTATAAATATTCATTAGAAAGATAAAACGATATCCTACATAATGATATTTTATTTATAATTTTTAGACATTAAATAATTTATTTTATTTATGACACAATGATGATGCAGTAATTACTATAATAGTGAAAAATTAAAATAATTGATATTATAAATACCCAAATAAATATAATATGAAACTTTTAATGAATTAAACTAATTTTCTAGGATAATATTATATATTAGGATTTATTTAATTGACTTTGTTAGAATTAATCAATCTGTTATGAGTTTCACAAAAATCAACTATTGAATAGTGTCAAAATTGACATAAAAGAGTTCTTAAAACAAATATTATATTATTAATTGATATTAAATTCCTAAAAATCTAAGGTTCGGCCAAGAGACTTATATCATGATAGGTTCATCATTAATGTACCACTTGGGGGTCTCTTGGATTTATATAGTAAGTTTATTAACCATATTATATAAAAATACAAAGAGACATTGTAGAAGTGAAACTAATTAACTTAGAGTTAATACTTAATGATAAGGTTAATATAAGTACCCAAACCTGTCTAAATTCTATTGGTTGAGTGGTTTTCGACCTATCCCCACCTTAACCTTTGAATAATAAACTTTGGAGCCATTATAAACCGAATATGAATTTATGATAAATTAATATTTCTAGCTTTTCCAAAGGTGCCCCTCACCCCTCTTATAAAAGGGCACTCCTCCTTCTCATTTCTTCACACCTTAAAAGACTTTTGGTTCGGCCAAACTCTGCCCAAATACTCTCCCAACATCCCTCACTAAAACCTAGAGGCCTTAGTTTGATCAGAAAGCCAACCTAAGGAGCCCTTTTGATCAAATCAAAAGGAAGAACCCGAAGAAGAGGAGGTTAACCTACCCCAACCAAGGAAAAGTACAAGGTAAGGGATTTTCTTATCTCACTTTCAATTCCGTGATATTTCCATTGTTCGCCACTAAATTATTGAAAGTGGTGTATTGTGTACTGCCATTTGATAAATATTATCATGATTCTATTTATATTCATGTTATTCTGTAAATCATTTGGTGGTTATTAACTTTTGGCCATACGACTCAGTTGATTAAAGTGGTAAGGGGTTTTCATCTCACTCCTTATTCTCATGAGATTCATGCCATATTGCCACCATTACCTTTTGTGTGGTGTATGTACTGCCCATAATTATATTCTTTGTGTAATACACTCTAATTTATGTGTACTTACATATTCATTGTATGATACCTCTTTCATGGGTTGTATGTTTCATAAGTTACCAAACTGGTAAGGGTTATTTCACAATCTCTTCATTATCTGAGGTTGTTTATACGTAATAATCTACTGGGATCTCGTTATCATCCACATCCATGTTTCTTCAAAATGTATTTCAAAACATTTTTAATATTTAAAAGAATATGGGTTAAAGTCATTTATACCCTTGTTTGACTTTTTATAAGAGGTTTATAAGGGAATCTTTCCGTCGTTTTCCAAACAAGGTGCTTTTTAACCTTTTCGACAGAATTAAGATAAGATTGTTTTTTTAACTTATACGGCGGGTGCGGTTATTTTCTGCCGTTATAAAATCGTCAAAGCTTCCCTTAAAAGTTTATAAGATTATTTTCAAAGAAAATGTTTGATTTTATATGGATATTAAATGATTTCAAAATAAAAGGAGATATTTCTTTAAAAAGAATTTTGATTTCATCTATGTCAACATCCTTTGATGGGTTTTATGATTATTTGAAGTTGATTTATTTTGATACAAATCTTCTATATTGTTTTGAAGGTTTTGTGATATGTTTGACTGTGGATGTGCTATTTTTATACCATTCATAGTTTATGGTGAAAGTATTGACATTTCGTATGCTAGTTCCAATAAGAATGTTTCTATTATATTTCAATCTTTACTTCATATGAATGTGTTGGACAAGTATATTCCAGGTTGGGGACTGGTTAAAGTAAGCCCTCCAGGTTGGGGACTGGTAAAAGTAAGCCCTCCAGGTTGGGGACTGGTAAAAGTAAGCCCTCCAGGTTAGGGACTGGTAAAAGTAAACCCTCCGGGTTGGTGTCCGGTTATTAGAGGCACTCCGGGTTGGTGTCCGGTTATTAGAGGCACTCCGGGTTGGTGTCTGGTTATTAGAGGCACTCCGGGTTGGGTTCCAGTTACAGTTAGCCCCAAGGTCTTGGGACGAGGCCTTGAAAAGTAATTAAAGTTTAGAATTATGCATTCCAACATTATGAAAGTGGTTATTGATTTTTGCATGTGATTATTCGATTAGTAGAATATCCATGTGAATAAGTAAATGGCATTATTTCATTTTACTTTTTCCATACTATGTTGAAGATCAAGTTTAAAAGGCTTTTATTTTAGTAATGCATTGCCTTAAATGTTTATTCTTATTTATGAAAGTTTCCGCTATATTGTTATCCTTACTGGGCATTTGAGCTCACCCCTTTTCTATGTTTTATTTTTCCCAGGAAGTGAAGAAGTAAATTATGAATGACCTGCAGGGATATTATGTGGGGATATGAGTGTGGATTATGGAGACATTATGTTATTGTAGTAGTTTTTCATTTTATGATGTAATGTAAAACTTATGAATATATCTAGTGTTTCCAAGGCTACTAAATCAATCGGTCTTTCGAGATTTGATCTTTCTTGTGATCACGCCAATGTTACGAAGTAATGCACCGACTCTGGGTAGCTGGGGTCGGGGCGTTACATTCTTGACATGATAATATTGGAAATCTGTTGATAATCTTGAATTAAGTGAACAAAAAACTAGAAAATAAACACATACATCGAAGAGACCTATCTATATAAATGTTGTTTCTCCTTGAGAAAAAAGGGAGAAAATTTCAGATAATCATGGAGGGTATTTTTTTGATAATAAAAAAATAATATGAGATTAGATGTTAAATTGATCATGTGAATCATTATAATTTTCCATTTATAGATACTCAGATTGGTCATCAGTTAGAAAAAATGTGCGCTAACCCTGTTGTAGCTTATACCCCATAATATACAAACATAATAGTTTTGAATTAGATCATTCTATGACAGTTAAAATATAACACCATGTTATTTTAAAGAAAACTATTTTTGATAACGTATTAAACATGCAACATTTATTTTAAATAAACTGTTATATATTATTAAAATATTATTTTTTTTAAATTCCTTAATATGTAATAGACATTAAATCAGTAGATGTAAACAAGATTAAAGTATTTATGAAATTGTTAAAATGGTTATAATCAATATTATTTTATTCATATAATATTTTATTCATTTATTATTATGTAATATTATGGTAAATTTTGATTAAAAAATTTCATTCTACAAAGATGTGATTTCCTAAAAAAAGCATTTTTTATTAATTTCCTTAATAAAATTGATTCATTAATTTATTGAAATTGTTATATATCAATTTTATGAATTTTACATGATTTTTTAAATCATCATATTAATATTTATTTAGGGTTAATATTTTTTTTCTAAAATGTTTGATTTCTCAGTGAGTAATAATAATTATCGTTTTATACAACACTATCATTTATTTTTAAAAAATAAATTTATTTTATTTTTAAATTTTATTTTTTTATTTGGTATTAATTTTAATTACTAACTATTTGGTTATTAAAATATAATTAATTTTTTTTAATTGATAAATTATCAGGATTTTCGTAAAATATTTTATTATCTCCAAATATATGATTTTATACAAATAGTTTTTCAATGTTTTTAGTATACATATTTTAAAAAAAATATATATAACCTATATTAATTAAACATTTAAATTATATTCATAAATTATGAATATATTTTTTGAAATATAAATTAATAAATTTTTTTATTAGATACGTAGCATAATATCATCAATTCGTAGACAAATTCATTTCTTGAATCCAAATTTTTAACACGGATTGAATATTTAATTTTAAATTGAATTTTTTGAGCACTGTTACTTAAATATGATAAAATTAATTCCATATATATAATAAAAAAATAATATTGGGCTATATTATTTAAATATTTTTTTATAATGAATATAAATAATAATAAAAAATTAGATACCTTATTTGAATAAAAACTATAAATACGAGTTACCTTAGAGGTAATTTGAATAACATGTATAAAAAATGTTTCCCATTTAATAGTGGTTTTTTTATAGAAAATATCACTACTAATAAAATTGTTAATTTGGATGAAATTTTCTTAATAGTGACTTCCCTTTAAAAAATAGTTTTGGATATTTAAAAAATGTCGCTCTTCCTTAACTATAAATAAAATCTCTTCCCATACAATATTCAAAAATATAAATAAGTTTTCCATTTTAAATGCATGATAAAATATCTCCCAATAAACATATTCCATATTCTATAGCTTTTGGAATTTGAAAAAGTTAAATCGTAGAGTCATTGATAAGGTATTTAATGGGTTTTCTTATAAGTGAAGGAAAACATGTTAACCGAGAAGATTATTTTGTATTCTTATTCTTCCACCATCAATTATGACTTAGAAATTATAAATATAATAACACCATATCAACTATATTCCTAGATTATATTATGTTTATTTAATAATATTCAACCATCTTCCCTACCATCAAATGGGAAATGAAACCATTATTCATGAGTAGGGGAGACGACCACCTCACAAACTTACGTAAATAATTTTATATAATAACCATTTTTGGATATTCAGGAAAATGTAATTATTGATTATATATTGTATTAATGGTTTTTTTATAAATTATTAAATGAAATATTTCAGATACCTTCATACCTTTGCAACCATGGAAACATGAAAACGTCATATGTGTGCCTGGGTGACAAGAGCCTCCTGGGGCTATGTGACTCTTTATTTTACAAAATTACAATGATGAAATATTTTAAAATATTTAACATTATAATATTATATTTATTATAAAATTATAATTCATCATAGATAATATAACATTAAACTTCATTCCATCTGGATTATTGAAATGTGGAAATGTTACATATGCATATGTATGACATAGTTTCCCCATGATTGTAATGTATTTCATTTTTCATTACCATAATTAACATTTATTTCTGAAAGTGTAAATTATGTATAAAAATTATAATTATATACTTATTAAATCTTTGGTTATTCTAGGAAATTGACCCCTTTGATCATGGTCAACAAACTGATGCAATTTTGAAAATTTTAATATAGTGGCCTTAAAACACACGATGTTGACATAACTAATTATGTAATTATATACATAATTAAATGAACTCAAGTAAATCGTTAATGTACAATAGTTTAAAGATAGAAAATATTTTTAATATATAAAATAATTTAAATATGTTTATTATAAATGATATAAAATACATACGAGATAATGATTAGACATATATTAAGGTCTTCATCACCCAACATCCCTCCTTGAGACATATATCTATTTCTTTAAATAATTTATTTGATATTTTTTATATAATACCCTATTAAATATATATTATATATCCTTAATAAATATTAATTTTTTAAAAAATAATTTACATCATTAATTGGAGTTATTATTTAAAATATAACAAAGCAGTAAGGGTTGATATATCAATCTCATTTTAATTGGGAATGATTATGCTTAAATTTCAATTATATGAATTTTTTATGAAAACATTCTATCAAAACCTTCTAAAGTAATTAACCTGAATAAATTCATGATTTTTTGCAATTAATATAACTAATTTCCTCTCTTTATTAGTTAATAATTTTTAGAATGTGTGTGTAATGAATGATAACTACATTTCTTTTTTCTGTCAAAAAACCTTTTTCTTCCATATCAATGTTTTGTAAAAAAAATCATGAATATTTTAACTATATAATAATGATTTAATAAATAATTCATTGGACATGTTTTCATATTTATGATTTTTTTGAAATAATCATCTTGGCTTTCTCAAATAGAGGTACTTTTAATCTGTTTTACAATAGCATTGAATTATATTACTCTTTATTCTATTATACAATATGTACTAAATCTCACGAAATCATGACAACTCAAATATTTGAAGAGTAAATTATATGTTTCAATGGTAATATTTTAATTAAAATTATATTTATAATATTTTTTATATGTTCATAAATTTAAAAAGTGAATTTAATGTTTAATGTTTATTTTCCTAAAAATAGTCTATAAAAGATTTTTTTTAAAAATTATTAACAAAAACATCCTATAATGTTTTGGATTGATTATAAATTATATATATATATATATCGCTCGCATGTATACCTAGATTATCCTAGTTAACATTCATTACATTAAAGTTAATGATTGTGAAACCCATTTCAATTCCATGTAAAATCACTATGTCATGCCTTATGATTTATTTCCTTTATGTGGAAGACAAAAATCATGAACATGTTATTATGGGTGCACCTAGATAGCACTGTAATGATTTATATGAAGATTTAGTCTCATTAATCATCATTCATGGGATTGGGGGTAATCCTAATCAATTTTGGGACTTTTTTCTACCTTGTAATATCATCTTAGTAGGTATTCGTGACTCACAGTTACATAAATTTATAAGCTTCTCCTACATTTCTGATATATCCATGATATTATAATACAAATATACAAATATTTTTATTATATGGGTTCACCATTTATCCTTTTATTTTATGAAGTCATTTTATACCTTTGACTCACATGTTACATTTCATGGTGATATTTATTCACTTAATGAGAATTACTTGTTCACCCATTTTTATATGTATTCCTCAGGATATCTCATATATATTTTTTATAGAACTAATGTATCTTCATTCTCATTAAAAATAATAAAATGAAATAGTTTTATATTATCAACACATATATTTATTTTGAAATATGTCTCCCAAAGACATGTGGCCCCATGATATTTGTGTAGTAATTAATAGATTTCTATGTAAAAAATAATGTAATAATATGTGTAAAAATAATGGGTCCCTATATGATTATATTTGATATTTCTATTGTTTTTATTTGGATTAGGACTACAATAATATAGTTATAACCCCTAAGACTAGTATAAGCATAAAAAAGTATCCTTGAATTTTGGTGTGTTGTAGAGTTAGTGGATTCTAAGAAATCAGAATCTTATCTCTATAATACAAATGGATGTGGTTCTCAAACTATTGTACATAGGAGTAATACATTTTAAAGCGGATAATTTAACTAGGCTAGATCATGACCTGTTGTATTAAAATAGGCCTTTTTCTGACTAGGTTTGACTCAGTTTGATGTATTTCATTTGAAAATCACAAAAAAACATTACAGACCACTGTGAAGGACATGAAAAAATAGTTAGGTTATAATACAAATCAGTATATTCTATCACGGATAACCTATATTGAATGATTTAGATTCATATACCCACATATACTTATCATTTATATTGTACTCCTTGTACGATTATAAGTTTTATCTTTTTTATGTTAATTCATTCTATTATCTATGCTTCTATATTTTTTAGTTAATGATAGGAAATATGTGAATGTATGACAACAAAAAATGAAATAGGAAATTTAATTATTTCCCTCGAATTCTATGTAACCATATGTGAATTTAATTTATAATTTTCTTGATAATTCCAGATGAGCTATCTCAATTTACGATTAACGGTTATAATATTTTTGAATTTCCATTCACGTTATAAAAATTAATGATGACTCGTTATTGAAGATCGAAAAATAAATATAAAATTAAATAATATTAAATTTCCAAAAATAAAAAATGATTGAAGGGAAACCATGGATAATTGATTAATGGAACCTGAAGAAGCATAATTAGTGGGAATGAAGGACACATACCAGATTATTACTGGTGAAAAATAGAGGGATATGTTTATAGGATATAAGAGAATAATGTTATACCTAAAGAACCACTAAAAGTTGAACAAGGTAGATATTGGTATCATGGATATTTTAGATGTCAAAGAACTAATCCAATATGTAATTATTATGTATTAATGTTAATAAAATAATTGAGGTGTAATAACAGATGTTTGTAGGTGTTGAAACATGAGAATAATATATTTAATGAATTTTTCTCAACGATATGATGGTTTTATGATTCATGAGACATATAATAATATGTATACTATAGTTTTAATTTATTTATATACAGGAATATTTTAAATTGAAAAAATGAACAAGAATAATTATTTCATGATAAGGCCATATTTTATTGGAAAACACACGACTGATGAAATATAATCTTTAATATTTAAATGATTTTGGGGTATTTATACTCAACTAAAATTATTATATATTTTTTAAAAGAATGAACTACATAGAAATATTAGAGGTTAAAATAAATGATTTTATGAATACAATTATTTTTTAATATTTTCATCACATATTTGGGAATCATATAATAATTATATAAATATAGTTTTAGAAAAATGAAAATCTAAATGCTTGTTGACAACTCATCATATTCAGCAAGGACATGAGGCTTAGACCCACAATAAATGGACGCTAATGGTGTATATCCTACAATACGACTATTTAAATGAGTTGACTTATAAATATTATTTTGATTTTTGGGAAGTTATTTTAGTGTTATTTTTATGTGATTAATAATATTTTTGGGAAATGTTTCATCAGGTTGATGGATATATAACACTTTTTAATAACATGGGCATTAACATAATGGATTGGACAGGAGGAACACAATTAAATTTTTTATGGTTGATGGTTTTTAATAGGGTGTTTAATTTATTTTTGGAATCATTTATATTAAAAATCATATTTAGAAATTAATCAAAATGTTGAAAAATGTGGAATGTTGTATTTCCTTTTTTAATCATTCCAATTTAGGTTAATATTTAAATATTGGATGGAATTTGTTTTATCTTTCATAGATTATGTTATCTATTAAATGTTTATATTAGTGTATAAAAATTGATAATGCATCATGATTAATTATTGGTTGAAGAAAAAATGATATTGGGATAAAAAATTATTATATATTTTTATTATAATTGTCAAGTAAAAGATATTTACATAGTATATTATTATAGATGGTCAAATTATCCATCAATGTAATAAAGAGGAAATTGAAATACAAATCATTATTCATTTTCAGTAAATTGATTTTCCTATTTATATTAAAAAAAATATAACATTATCTCATAAATATATCTTCTTTCTAAATCCTAGATTTCACATCCCTCCATTTATCTCCTACTTGGTGACCTATTTATGTGATGGCCTTTTTATTTCAATTTCCCCCATTAAAAGAGTAATTTTTATAAAATCATTATATAATATAGGATTTCTAAGAAATAATTTTTGAAATATATATCTTGTGGATAATGAAAACAAGATAAAGATAAAAGTATAAAAATAATTTAAGTAGGAGGAATTTAAAAACTAGATATTTTAATAGAAAAAAATTCATGATAACATATTCTACATCCACTACTAAGATTAAAAGAACCATGATATAAAATGAAAATATGATTGTTTAATAATGAACAATATTACTTATCTATTGAATTAGACGTCACAAATAGTATTAAAAGATATAAAAATTGAGATATTTTTCTTATTAATTTTTTTTTATTTTACTAATAAATTATTGTTAAATAGGATCACAATTTTTAATTAATGTATTTTTCTACTTTTCTTCAAAAATATACTTTTTCCTTTTTGTAAGAAAATTTTATAAATAATATAATTCTTTTTGAAATGTTAATTTGATATATTAATTTTATGGAAATAATAATATCAATTTTAACATGGGTTTAAATTATATATTTTTCTATATTTGTTTATTCAATAAATAATGAAAATTACTGATTTTAAAAATACATTCCTTTATTATCACTAAATCGTAAATTTGAACATTTAAAATATATTTATTAATTTCATTTCAAATTTAAATATAAACAATTTTATTTATAATAATATAATTTATTTTATATTAATAATAAATTTTTATTAATTTTCAATAGGTTTATTTTTATTCTAAAAAACATAGTTTTCTGGAAAAAAATTAAATGATTAAAAATTATCCCCTTTAATTAATTAAAATAACCCTTATAAATGGTCAATATGAAAGAAATTCATAGATCATGTATCAATTTATATGAATTTAAATTAATATATTTACTATTTTTAGTCATAAATTAAATATATGATCATCTACTCCTCCAAAAAAGGAATTACCTGAAAACCTGTTTTTAACACACTTTTCTAGTAAAATGATAAATTGAATTTGGAAAATAATTTGATTTAAAATTGGAAAAATTGATTAAATAGTTTTAATCATAATAATCAATATTATTAATTTAGTTAAATTTAATAATATTCATAATTAATAGTAAAATCACTAAAAATACTAGTTACCATGGTGGAATACTAAAATTCTAAAATTGTGAAACAATAGAGGTAAATGGAATAAAATAATAAAAAAATGTTTATCATTGAATTTTCATGGTCTATATTGAAAATATATCCCCTATTCTATATTATTTTTCAATTTGGATTATTTTTCTATTTTTATTATCCTTTATTGATTAAATTTGGGTATTTATAAAAATTATACACACCATGAACTATAAAAGGGAACCCACTCCCCTAAAATAATCACAGAACTCAAAACAATTCCCCTAGAAAACCTTACAAGAGCCACATTCCAACATCCTTATCGACATTATAATTCATCTGGCACTCACAAATTACCAACCATAGGTTCTTTAATAAGTTTCCCAAAGGAGGATCTTCTTAGAGAAGTTAATCCTCTTCACCAATCTCATTCATTTTTCATTATAATTTTTCATTATAAATTAAATATTTATAAAATAAAATATAATTACACCATTATCTAATTTATACAGGGAATATTTTAGGTTTATTTTATAGTATTCATTAATATCTCTTTCCATTAAATGGGAAAATAAATCATCATTCATTTGTAAAATAGACAACCGCCTCATGAACCAATGTAGTTAATTTTCCATATTTATTTTTAAATTAAATATTTTTATAATATATTTTAAATATCCTGAGTTAGATGAAAAAATTACAATGTGAACATTTTACTTTCCTAAAGAAACAATCCATTTAATCTATTAATTAAATTTTCCCCAATGTTGACAACTATTTTTGTTATCAATTACATCTAAATTATGAATATATTTCCATCAAATATATACCTAGATTATAATCATAGACATTGTTGGGGTAATATATATATTATGATAAATTATAAATTGACTTTATTATAAATCATCCATTTATCATGATTTGAGAAAATATTTTGCAACCCATTTTCAATAAATGAATTATTTTAATATTATTAATTTTCAATGATTTCATATATGTGGTGAACATAAATCATTATCATGTTATGATGTATGTTCTAAGATATATATCTAAAGAATTGTGTAAATAATTAGTCTCATGATACACCATGTATGAGATTATGTAGTAAACATTATACATTATGGGACATTTTCCACCACGTGATATCATTTGGGAAGTCATCCTTGACTAATGTTTATGGAATTATATATGTTGCTTTACATTTCCTACGATTCCATGTTCTTAAGATACTATGTAATTTTTTTATTCTCTCATGTGGTTATCCACGAGCCTTATCTTTCGTGATATCATTTTATTAATTTATAATACATGTTATGTTTCCTCGAAATGTTTAATCCCTTAAATGATTATTCGCCCACCCATTTCATTTATTCTTTCTATAGGTTATCTCAAGTATTTTTGGTTTCAATAATTGATTTAGGTGGTCATTATTGAAAATATAAAATGATGTTTTATTTTAGCCACAAATATATTTATTATGAACATAGTATGAAAAATATAATTGGACTCATGATATTTAGATTGTTAATAATCAATAATTATGTTGAAATGTATTCAATAATCATTATAAGATTATTTTTTCTATATTAAAAATTTTTTATCTATGAAATATATACTATAAAAAACCCAAACACAAAAATGATTATTTTTAATACTATAATAACTATATATATCATGCTAAAAAAGTATCACATGCGATTTTAACAGACAGAGCCATTCTTCATTGTTACATTAATGTTTCTCCTAACTTTGTGTAGACCTTTCATCTTACATATTTTTTACAATACTAAAAAATTTAAACATCCATCTCCGAAAATCCATTGAAAACATATATGTAACAAACTAAGATAAATATTAAACATATTGTTGACAAGAATTTCCTCATAAATCAACCCAATATGATAGATTATACTCCTAAATGGAACTACATATTTCTTTTAACATAAATTGAAGATTCCACTTCAACCACATCAATTATTTTTTGTTCCCACATAAATGTAAATCCTATTAGTAATACTACCATATATCAACCATGGTAATCATTTTACTATAAGAAACCATACCCTAAGAATCCATATCCTGAACTGGTATCTTGACAACTGAGTTATCATCCCAAGACCAGTATCATCACATAACAACACCTCAAATAGATTAATTTGATACCAATAAAAGTGGTAAACATGAGTAGTTCTAGGATTTTATTCCATATAAAATGGAAAACACTAAAAATTAAAGTCCTTTCATAATCCATTAAAAATTCATAAAGAACCAAAAATCATGATACTAATATAACGTTCATACCCAAATGACAATGTCATAAATTATGTTTTCCTTGAGTAAAATATATACCACCTACCAAAATCTCCATTTAGAAAAGACAGTGGACATATTAACATTTCTAGTGGACTGGATCTGATTTTAACCTTTTGGAGATACCCACACCATCTCCACCCCCCTAGGACCATTATTAATCATATAATAAACCATTAAACTATCGTTTTCAAATATTAATGATATATATATTGTCTTATATATCCCATTTAAATGTATTCATTTTTTAAAAACCGTGTTAGATATAAAACACAAAACCACTAATATCATGCATGAATGCCTCAAGTATATCATCCATAATTTGATGAATTTTATAATATGAAAATGCATTTATGAATTGGCAGACATGATCAAATTCAAATAAGAAACCATTTTATTTATCAATCCCTAATATAATGGAAATGTAACACAAGAGTAACTTCTATGGATTATCACTATAGGTACACCATAATTATTCATAACCCCATTATTATACCAATGTTGAATGTATTCTACAACAATCACTTCCTTGGAACGAATGATATGATATAATTTCATGAATATGAAAATCTTCATCATATATCATATTATGTTCTACACCAATACTATATTGTATTTCAATAATGTTATACATGGTTCATTTTCCCAACCATCTTATTTAAATAGTTAAGTCCACAGCAAAGACATATGTCTTTCATGTTCAGTTTCACTTTTCAAGGTGGAAGGATATATTGAAATAATGTTTGAAATTGAAAGAATCATATTGTGAAACTAACATTTATTCCATGGATCATTAAACATTATTTTAAACCTACAGTTAATAGTCATTATAATAATATTCTCATGGTCATTAAATCAATTACCCAAATTATCCAAAATAACCAACTACCTAAAAAGTTAAAAATCACCATTTGAATATCAAAACCAAAAAATAATGGTCTCCCAGCCATAAAAGTATTCATAAAAAACATCCAATTAATTTTTTTTTTGACATTCAATAACTAATAAAAATTGTACATGGAAGATCCAACTTACACCCAAGACGATTATACAAGAGAAATATATTCTCAATATAAATCAAGATTATTTCTATAAATAGATTCACCTAGGATCCCTCCACTGATTACTTCACATTATTTATTAGTAATTAAATTATCATGTAATCTATGAAAAAAATCCATTTATATGAATTTTCTAAATATCCATGTAACAATTTTAAATCATATAAACTAGTATTCATATAAATAGATTAGGTTACTCTATATAAAAGCACACTTCATGATTTTATGGTTTTAATGAATTAGATGTTAATATTTGAGGGGATGGTATCACTAGTTTTAATGAAACATTAAAAATATTATATACTCATGTTAATGAGGATACATACTCATTATATATGTTATAATTAGAAAAATTCATAATGTATCCACTATTTTCATTCATCAAGATATATCCCAACTATATGCCTAATACATCATAGTAAAATTATCACGATCTATCATGGGATAACATGATTATATAATATAAATGATGATAACCTCGCATACATCCATTCAATGGATTCTTAGGTTAAATATTTTCAAATATAATGATCTATGTAGAGTATAGAGCCAACATGGTTATTTTTAATACTATAATAACTATATATATCATGCTAAAAAAGTATCACATGCCATTTTAACAGACAGAGCCATTCTTCATTATTACATTAATGCTTCTCCTAACTTTGTGTAGACCTTTCATCTTACTTATTTTTTACAATACTAATAAATTTAAACATCCATCTCCAAAAATCCGTTGAAAACATATATGTAATAAACTAAGATAAATATTAAACATATCGTTGACAAGAATTTCCTCATAAATCAACCCAATATGATAGATTCTACGCCTAAATGGAACTATATATTTCTTTTAACATAAATAGAAGATTCCACTTCATCCACATCAATTATTTTTTGTTCCCACATAAATGGAAATCCTATTAGTACTACTACCATATGTCAACCATGGGAATCATTTTACTATAAGAAACCATACCCTAAGAATCCATATCCTGAACTGGTATCTTAACAACTGAGTTATCATCCCAAGACTAGTATCATCACATACCAACACCTCAAATAGATTAATTTGATACCAATAAAAGTGGTAAACATGAGTAGTTATAGGATTTTATTCCATATAAAATGGAAAACACTAAAAATTAAAGTCCTTTCATAATCCATTAAAAATTCAAAAAGAACCAAAAATCAAGATACTAATATAATGTTCATACCCAAATGACAATGTCATAAATTATGTTTTCCTTGAGTAAAATATATACCACCTACCACAATCTCCATTTAGAAAAGACAGTGGACATATTAACATTTCTAGTGGACTGGATCTGATTTTATCCTTTTGGAGATACCCACACCATCTCCATCCCCCTTGGACCATTATTAACCATATAATATACCATTAAACTATCGTTTTCAAATATTAATGATATATATATTGTCTTATATATCCCATTTAAATGTATTCATTTTTTAAAAACCGTGTTAGATATAAAACACAAAACCACTAACATCATGCATGAATGCCTCAAGTATATCATCCATAATTTGATGAATTTTATAATATGAAAATGCATTTATGAATTGGCAGACATGATCAAATTCAAATAAGAGACCATTTTATTTATCAATCCCAAATATAATGGAAATGTAACACAAGAGTAACTTCTATGGATTATCACTATAGGTACACCATAATTATTCATAACCCCATTATTATACCAATGCTGAATGTATTCTACAACAATCAATTCCTTGGAACGAATGATATGATATAATTTCATGAATATGAAAATCTTCATCATATATCATATTATTTTCTACACCAATACACTATTGTATTTCAATAATGTTATACATGGATCATTTTCCCAACCATCTTATTTAAATAGTTAAGTCCACATCAAACACATATGTCTTTCATGTTCGGTTTCACTTTTCAAGGTGGAAGGATATATTGAAATAATGTTTGAAAATGAAAGAATCATATTGTGAAACTAACATTTATTCCCTGTATCATTAAACATTATTTTAAACCTACAGTTAATAGTCATTCTAGTAATATTCTCATGGTCATTAAATCAATTACTCAAATTATCCAAAATAACCAACTACCTACAAAGTTAAAAATCACCATATGAATATCAAAACCAAAAAATAATGGTCTCCCAACCATAAAAGTATTCATAAAAAACATCCAATTAATTTTTTTTGACATTCAAGAACTAATAAAAATTGTACATGGAAGATCCAACTTACACCCAAGACGATTATACAAGAGAAATATATTCTCAATAAAAATCAAGATTGTTTCTCTAAATAGATTCACCTAGGATCCCTCCACTGATTACTTCACATTATTTCTTAGTAATTAAATTATCATGTAATCTATGAAACAAATCCATTTATATGAATTTTCTAAATATCCATGTAACAATTTTAAATCATATAACCTAGTATTCTTATAAATAGATTAGGTTACTCTATATAAAAACACACTTCATGATTTTATGGTTTTAATGAATTAGATGTTAATATTTGAGGGGATGGTATCACTAGTTTTAATGAAACTTTAAAAATATTATATACTCATGTTAATGAGGATACATACTCATTATATATGGAATAATTAGAAAAATTCATAATGCATCCACTATTTTCATTCATCAAGATATATCCCAACTACATGCCTAATACATCATAGTAAAATTATCACGATCTATCATCGGATAACATGAATATATAATATAAATGATGATAACCTCACAAACATCCATTAAATGGATTTTTAGGTTAAATATTTTCTAATATAATGCTCTATGTAGAGTATAAAGCCAACATGGTTATTTTTAATACTATAATAACTATATATATCATGCTAAAAAAGTATCACATGCCATTTTAATAGACATAGCCATTCTTAATTGTTACATTAATGCTTCTCCTAACTTTGGGTAGACCTTTCATCTTACTTATTTTTTACAATACTAAAAAACATAAACATCCATCTCAAAAAATCCATTGAAAACATATATGTAATAAACTAAGATAAATATTAAACATATCGTTGACAAGAATTTCCTCATAAATCAACCCACTATGATAGATTCTACTCCTAAATGGAACTATATATTTCTTTTAACATAAATAGAAGAGTCCACTTCAACCACATAAATTATTTTTTGTTCCCACATAAATGGAAATCTTATTAGTACTACTACCATATATCAACCATGGGAATGATTTTACTATAAGAAACCATACCCTAAGAATCCATATCCTGAACTGGTATCTTGACAACTGAGTTATCAGCCCAAGACCAGTATCATCACATACCAACACCTCAAATAGATTAATTTGATACCAATAAAAGTGTTAAACATGAGTAGTTCTAGGATTTTATTCCATATAAAATAGAAAACACTAAAAATTAATGTCCTTTCATAATACATTAAAAATTCAAAAAGAACCAAAAATAATGATACTAATATAACGTTAATACCCAAATGACAATGTCATAAATTATGTTTTCCTTGAGTAAAATATATACCACCTACCACAATCTCCATTTAGAAAAGACAGTGGTAATATAAACATTTCTAGTGGACTGGATCTGATTTTAACCTTTTGGAGATACCCACACCATCTCCATCCCCCTAGGACCATTATTAATCATATAATATACCATTAAACTATCGTTTTCAAATATTAATGATATATATATTGTATTATATATCCCATTTAAATGTATTCATTTTTTAAAAACCGTGTTAGATATAAAACACAAAACCACTAATATCATGCACGAATGCCTCAAGTATATCATCCATAATTTGATGAATTTTATAATATGAAAATGCATTTTTGAATTGGCAGACATGATCAAATTAAAATAAGAAACCAATTTATTTATCAATCCCCAATATAATGGAAATGTAACACAAGAGTAACTTCTATGAATTATCACTATAGGTACACCATAATTATTCATAACCCCATTATTATACCAATGTTGAATGTATTTTACAACAATCACTTCCTTGGAACGAATGATATGATATAATTTCATGAATATGAAAATCTTCATCATATATCATATTATTTTCTACACCAATACTCTACTGTATTCCATTAATGTTATACATGGTTCATTTTCCCAACCATCTTATTTAAATAGTTAAGTCCATATCAAACACATATGTCTTTCATGTTCGGTTTCACTTTTCAAGGTGGAAGGATATATTGAAATATTGTTTGAAATTGAAATATTCATATTGTGAAAATAACATTTATTCCATGGTTCATTAAACATTATTTTAAACCTACAGTTAATAGTCATTCTAGTAATATTTTCATGGTCATTAAATCAATTACTCAAATTATCCAAAATAACCAACTACGTACAAAGTTAAAAATAACCATATGAATATCAAAACCAAAAAATAATGGTCTCCCAGCCATAAAAGTATTCATAAAAAACATCCAATTAATTTTTTTTGACATTCAAGAACTAATAAAAATTGTACATGGAAGATCCAACTTACACCCAAGACGATTATACAAGAGAAATATATTATCAATAAAAATCAAGATTGTTTCTAAAAATAGATTCACCTAGGATCCCTCCACTAATTACTTCACATTATTTCTTAGTAATTAAATTATCATGTAATCTATGAAACAAATCCATTTATATGAATTTTCTAAATATCCATGTAACAATTTTAAATCATATAACCTGGTATTCATATAAATAGATTAGGTTACTCTATATAAAATAACACTTCATGAATTTATGGATTTAATGAATTAGATGTTAATATTTGAGGGGATGGTATCACTAGTTTTAATGAAACTTTAAAAATATTATATACTCATGTTAATGAGGATACATACTCATTATATATGGTATAATTAGAAAAATTCATAATGCATCCACTATTTTCATTCATCAAGATATATCCCAACTACACGCCTAATACAACATAGTAAAATTATCACGATCTATCATGGGATAACATGAATATATAATATAAATGATGATAACCTCACATACATCCATTCAATGGATTCTTAGGTTAAATATTTTCAAATATAATGCTCTATGTAGAGTATAGAGCCAACATGGTTATTCTAATCATTTAGATTCTGTCCCAAATGATATAATAGCATGTAACTTTATGAAGATGAAATAAAAGTAATATTATTAAAATGTTATCAAATTTATAGGGATGTTTCACTCTCCCATATACATAAACTTACTTATCTACCCCATGAGAAACTAGTAATAAATTTTTTATCTTCTGAAAATACTATATATACTTACCCACTAGGGTATCTTATCATTAAAATGATTTTTCTCAAAGTAAAAAACATTTAATTTCAGATTTTTTCTCCACATAAACACACCCTAATAATTTTCCCATGGGTTCACTAATCCTTACAATAACTTAGTAAAATCTTCACATAAAATTGTTTTGATGATTTGGTGGGCCTATAAAATGAATGGGGGACATTTTTGAAATGGGATGTAAAATTTTCCTATTATATCGAGATTTTTCATTAAATGGAAATCCTAATTATATATATCCAAAATCGAAGAAAGACTAAAATAATTTACCAAATGCAACTAACAATGTAAAAAATGATCAATCCTATAAAAGACACCATACCTATTAATCATTAATAGGGTCATCGATTAGAACCCCCCCCCAGTGATAATTAATATGGAATAAAATATTTAAATAGCTCCCACATATATATAATAAACAAGAGATGATTATATTTAAGTCATGGTTTAATAAGAGGTTATATTTATTTAATATACGGTCATGTAAGTACATTTTCAGTTAAATGGGTTTTATAATAAAAACAAGATTTCTCAATTAATCCATTCAAACAAATTACATAATTATTGGATTCCCAATCCCATTATGTTTTTATATAAATGTTGAAGCCCATTCACACACCTAGGGATAAAAAATATTAGAATTCAATGCCAAAATACATGTTATACCTTTTTTTAAAAAGATTTAACTAGAAAAATTATTCACATCGGTTAGAGAATGAATAAGGCCAACATAAATTCATACATTCCAATACTATCATGTGAGTTCTCAATGATGATATAAAATATCTCATATATAACATGCTACCATAAAACCATGAACACTAGGAAAATATAGAGTGATAACTCATAAGGATCATCAGATAGATCATATAATACACCCATGATTTTACATTCCTAACCAGATAATACAAATCCTCCAAAAATATTACTTACTATATGGAAGCCCTTCTAGACATCTTAATATATGTATTAAATGTAGAGAATTTCATTTATAGGGATTTAATCCCTCCAACTGTAATAGGAATCAAAGAACGTCTATTGATATACCGAAAATGCCACACTCATGGAATGCTTGTTGATTAAACTCATTACCACTCAAAAATAATTACTCAATACACACAATACAGGAACACTATCAAGTAATATACATTAATTTTTAATAATCGACTAGTTCTAAAATTAGTGGGTAAGGGAGAAAAAAAATAAATATTGAAAGAAGATAAATTGACTAATGTTTGAATACAATATACCTAAATATTAGAAACCTATTTCAACAAATGATTATGTTTATATCCTATAAAACACTACATGAATATAATTTAAAAAAAACCAATTGTTAAAGTAATAATTCATTATTAGAAAATAATTATTTAATGTTGAAAATTCAAAAAAATTTAAATTACAAGATGAATCCTCTTACCAATCATTTTAATGAATAAAAATTGATTTATTTTAAACATAAATTTTATTATGGATGATTCATATCGTAAAATGTAAAAAATTAATGAAATTATAAAATATGGTTTTCTTAAAACTCATAGTCATATTTTTTTGTCATTTAGGGAGATCCATTCTTATTTTTTGTTTTAAAAATTATTGTTTATTTTTTGACATCAATCTTTTAATAATGAATTCTTTTATAAAATAGGTTTTTTATAAAATTTTATAAAATAAATTATTATTATTAATTGTGTATGATTTGTTTCAAAAATATGAAAATTGAATTAGTTTTATGTTAGGTAAGTTGTTATCCTCAAAAAATTCCAAACCAATTTATGTGAACGTTTTATAATACAAATGTTCTTAGTGTCATTAAAAACCTTGGGATATATTATTTTGAATAAATTATAACGTTTATGATCTCTTGATGTTGACTTTTATGAACATAGTGAATCAAATGCATATTCTAATGCAGTTACCAGAACGATCCAAAATGGTAGATATTTTTTTCAATGATTAAGGTTTATGTCTTAGATTTCAGGACACATTAATAAAGGATTTGAAACCACAAGAAATATAATCCTGATGTTTCTGAAGGACAACCATTCATTTGATTAGAATATATGAGTATGTGGAAATTTAAGTTATTGGAAAAAATGAGTAGGAATAGATACTAGTTTTAAATCAGGATGATAAAATATTGGTTTTTATAATAATATTTAAAATTTATATATTTCTTATTGAACATACATGATTAAAATTATGTCATAGAAAAACAAACTAGGGGATGTTTATCGCATGGAGAATAGACAATGCACAAGAGAAATATCATTAAATAGAGACTTTTTTTTAAAAAATAATGTTGTGGTTGAGGATTTTTTTTTTGTTTTTAAAAATGATAATGAAATGAATTTTTACTGAATGAATTAGATTCATATATCTGAGTAGGGATAATGGGGGAGATGATTATTGTAATGAAACATAGAACTATAGAAATTGACAACTAGAAAATTGTCACATATGGAGATGTGTGTGAATTATTGAATTTCCTCTGTCGAAAAAGAGTTATTCAATTTAATATAGTTTTTAATAACATGAGAAGTTAGAATTTGATGATATCATGTTTTTACAAAAACAATAACTTAAAAAAATGAAAATATTAGAAATATTGATGATACTACTATACATTCATTATAAGAAACTAGATTTTTAGATGTTGGGAAATGTAAAAAAATATGATTAGTATTTTTTGGATGGATAGAGGAAGGATATGAGTTTCTAGATAGAATACATGCTTGATGGTTGAAGATAATATTATTAAAATAGGATACACAAATTTTGAATTCTTGTGTTGTTACCAAGTTTCAAATATAAAATAATACCAGACAGAATCAATGTTATGAATTTCAGCAGGACAATATAACTGGACGGATGTAAAATTTTATACATAGAGTTTGAGATATATAATCTCTAGACTATAAAATTTTTTTTAAAAAAATTGTATTAAATTTTAAAACGTTGAATTCATTTATTCTTGATATTTTTGTTGTAATATATAGTTCAAGAATATTTGATAACAAACCAAAATACTTGATAATATCTAAGATACACCAAAATGATGTTCAAAATATCTTATATATTCAAATTTTCATGGCTAAGTAGGAAAAAATTTCTTTTTTATGGCATTTTCTATTTATAAATTCCAATAAATTGAGATACAAAATATGGTGGTACATATAAATTGTCAATAATGTGTAAAATATAAAACACTATAGATTTTGTATAAAAAAATTTCTATAAAATGTAGTGTTTTGTGTTTAATAAGTGTTAAGAAAAATATTTGATCATAAAAT
Source organism: Viscum album (assembly GCA_963277665.1). NCBI lineage: Eukaryota > Viridiplantae > Streptophyta > Magnoliopsida > Santalales > Viscaceae > Viscum > Viscum album. Next base: position 1,846,666,373 of record OY728120.1, read on the forward strand.
TTGACTGTTCAATGTTCATAATACTAGAATCATTTTACAGTGTAGTGAAGATTAGAAAGTGTTTGAAGGAGGTGTTAATGAGACATTGATTTTTCTAAACATACAAAATATCTTCATTGAAATAGGGGAATGTTTAGAAAAGGTAAATTGGCTGGAGTTCAGAAAATGATAGAAAATTAGATATATTCATATAGGATAGATTTTTCATATACAGCTTTGGTGAAAAAATTTGAATTACGATACAAAATTTGTTGTGGATAGTTTTTTAAGGAAAATTTTTTAATCTATTGGATGCTAAAATAATCCTTCATATCAGGAGATGGAATTTTTACAATAGGATATGACTCAAATTTTGTAGTCGCATTTTCACTATAATGAGTCTATTTTTACCAAATTTAGTGGATATGAAAATAATTTAAGTTCTCACACTAAGATTGGAACTTCAAAATATTATATACGTTATATTATTTTCTATATTTTAATTCTTTTTTGTACATTAAAGCATGATATAAAATGAAAATTAATCTTTTTTATGGTTAATGTTTATTATCGATGAAATTTGAATAAAAACCTCAAATTCATTCCCCTAAAACTCTCATGAATTACAAAATCCTTAGAAACATCAACTGGAATCAGAAAATATGTTTCACCTATAGAAATATAGTCATGGATAATCTCAATTTCACAAAAAAATATTTTAATTCCATCATTTTATAGGAAAACATATCATAAATATAAAATAATTGTTTTTAACAATCATTTTTCACTTATCCTAGATTTTTTTAAGCTTCTACAATTCAATATCCACACATTGAGTAATATTCCCCTTTGAGTTTTCTAGATAAGAAAAAAATATAATTTGTTAGAATGTCTTGAAATTTTATTTTTATGTCTCTATAATAAATTGATTCTATGAAGATGATGGGTCTCAGAACAAAAATCTTAATATGGGAAAATATTGGAAGGATTTTTAATGGAAATTATAAGTGTAGAAAAATATGGTATCAAATCTATAATCCCATATTTGATTTCATAAACATTAAATATGATGATAATATTTATGAGTATATCTCGTGAGTGAGTAATGTGGTTTCCAAAATTATAGGATTAAAATATTTCTTGGATGATTCTACAATTTTCAGGAAACTCATGAGAATATTTTTAGATTTTTTATATTCTAAAATTATTTTTTTGGAAGACAAAGTAGATTTATATATTTATAAATAGAATTAATTTATACTTCCCATTGAAATAACAAAATAACCCTCAATGAAAAATAATATTAAGGAAAAGAAATATTTTAATGAAACGAGAATAATGAAGATTTAATATGTTGACAATGTTGATCGTTATGATTATTAAAATACTGAGTTTGATGACATAAATGAAAAAACATGTATTAAACAACCATGAATTTTCAATGAGGTAGCGAGATATATATAGGATAAAATACTCTGAAATGTTATATCTCTGGTGGAATTTTGAATTTCTCAATAAATTTACCAAAAAATATAGCTCATGAATTTGAATAAAATTTTCAAGGGAACCATTGGTGTTATAATTTTGATAAGACATCCATGAAATAAAATTAGTAAATTAATGGAAAGAAGAGGCTCACTAAAAATAGAAGAATAATTATACTTTAGAAATTTGAATTTGAATTATATGAAATTAATTCATTATGATATGAATGTTTATAAATAATTATATCCTTATTTTTAATTTTGGAAAAAATAGGGATTAATCCATTAGTGAAGAAGACATAGGCGAATATTCATATATAATGTATTTGTTTAGATCAAAATAGGATTTATTTTTTGTGAAAAATATAACTCTTAAGAAATAAATCATAATAATGAATAAGGATAATGAAAATGTTATCGATGGATGAATGGTTTATATTGATAATTCTGAATAATAACTTCATCATATAATAGTATATAAAAAATGAATTTCTGTATATTGAATGGAAATTCAAAACCTCAGTAAAAAATGGAACTTAAATAACATGAAGAAAGAAAAATCTATCAAAACTCCATGAGGCTTAATGAAAATTAATGATTTTTTTTTGAAAATTTAAAAAATTATTCAAATGTAAAAATTATATCATCTAAATTTATGGAAGAATAATAATCCATGGATCATGTGAAATATAAATCATCAACTAATAATTTTTCATGTGATTTTTCACTCATTTATGATGTCATGAAATGTGTTGGTAAATGATGGGTTAATAAGGGTTATGAAACATCTATCGCATTACAAAACATTGAAAAATATATCAATGAGAAATATAGTTCCATCCCTACTATATTATAGTACAAATTAGTTCTTAACCAGAATAAAATTATTATAGATAAGGATCATATTTTTTGATAAATCTACAACATGATGGATTATTATGGTGATATCCAATCAATGGGTACAAAGAATATAATTTTTTGAATAATGTTTCACATACCAGAAAAATTGATAAATATAGGGGATGAAATATTGAAACTTGAATAAGTAAATTTTAAAAAATTGTGAATATGGGAAAAGTGAAATCTCATGATGTTAGAAAACATCAAAACAAAATTAAATTTTATTTTTGAGATATATTATATGGAATAAGTGAACAGGTTGGTCACCATACCAATTAATCTATGAAAAATATGTGCAATAAATTTTCACATTATTCAATATAAAAGGATGTTGGAAGGAATAAATTAGAGTAAAATGCCATTTTTGGAGAAATCATTAAGAAATCGAACAAACCATGGATTCCTAATAGTGGTTTCTCTTAACACATTATTCGTGTTTAGAATATAATTGAAAATTCTAAAAAATAATACAATAGAGTTGTTAATATCAATAAAGGTTCATTATTTGTAATCATATGAATTAGAAAATAATATATTAAAGAAGAAAACATGAAATCCTATAAAGTTATATTTGTCAATGGGATAGAGGAAAACATATTTACTGTATCAAAATTTTGATATTGTAGAAAAGAAGTGGTCTCTTGAAAAGATTATTTTATTAAAAATTGATGGAATGATTGTATATTTTTATGTAATGGAGAAATAACAAGTGGAAATATTTTATAAATAGGTGATCATTGTGGATTCATTTATCTTTGAAATGAGAATGGAAAAAATTATGGAATTGTAGAATCAGTATCGTGGGTAGAAAATAGTGAATTTATTTTTCATCTTGATGTGGTAAAATATTTCCATGAATTGAAATTAATAGAAGAAACTATCTTAATAACATTTTAGAATGATAATATGACTAGTAAAATCCACATGAATGTTGATATATAGTCAAATAGTTCTATTGAACATATTTATTCTGGTATTTGTGGGAAAATGAGACATAAATATTCAAATTTATATTAGTAGAATATCACTTATTTTGGGGATTTAACCGAGATAAACCAAATTATTTTTAAGACTCAGAAGATAGAGTTTGTCGAGATGATTATAGTTATAAAAAGGGATGTTAATAGAGAAATTTTTGGTTTTATATGGATGATGTGAAATTATAATGGAATGTAATAAAAATGAAATTCCTATGAGTAATATTTTAGTAAACATAAAATTAAACATAAATATATTCATTCAGACACACCTAAAAATTGGGGTTTCATAAATTATTTTTTTATTCAAAATGGTAAGAAGTATATTGGTTGAATAAAAACTTTCTATATTTTTCTTCAGTGAATATTTTAATAATATTGTGCATGTTAGATATAGTGGTCTATTCATTCTATAATAGAACACGTCTTCCTATTAATTTTTTTATAAAAAATCATTTAATAAAATATTTCAAGGCTTTTGGAGGTCCCTATTTACAAAAAAAATATACAGATCATGGAAAATAATATGTTGGTGAAGAGGAAAGAAAATTGGTGGGATGTTCACCTGGTGAAGGAAGTAGAAAATTTTGGAACAAATTTTTATATAAAACAATAGAAACATTTGATCTGTAACGTAATAAAAACCCACATTCCATAAGAAATGATGCTGAAATTTTTAAAGAAGAGAAACTGAATATTAAAAAAAATGTGCGTAAGTGGTCCAAAATAGATATTTTAGGACTCAGATGAATCATTTTTCGGAGAAATTGAGGAATTAATAGAGTCTCTAGAATTATATGACTTAAAAAAATATGATTAAACAAATAATATACTTGGAATAATCTAATTCAGACTAGGGGAAATTTTTTATTTGAAAAACAGACATAACTCATTTCCTATAAGAAATGAAAATAAGAACCAAAAGTAGTAAAACAAAAACAATGGTTGAACTCAATGAATGAATATTTGGATCTTATTGGTACGAATAAAACATCGTAACTTCTTAATTAAGCCATTAGAATTTTTTTATTTGAATAATATATATGTACCAAAACATTTTAAATTAACTTGTTTCAAATTCAAGAAAAAAATCAATAATTTTTTGTAAAGTCTATTAGATTGTGAAATTGGTAAATTTTTCAGAAAACATTCCCACAATTTAAAGAATAAAATCTATAATTTTGATTACATAGGTTGATACATTTTTTGCTTCAGATTTTTAATAAAGGGATGTAATTTCATCATTAATTATTGTTGTTGTTGAATATGTTCACATCAGGAATCCAAGTGGGATTCTCGTTGGTAAAAATGGAAATAAGGTTTCTAAATTCAATAAATACATCTATATGTTGAATTATAAACCATGTTATTGGAATTAGGACATTTACAATTGTTTGAGAATGCAGAGGTTTTTTAAAGGAATGGTCTATAATAGCATATATGGGATGGAAGATAACTCCAATAAACCTACTATAATTGTGTCCATAGATGATTTTTTTGGGTGGATATAAATAATATATTTTTATTTAATTTTATTAATAACTTAGGAATAATTTTCATAATTGAATTTCAGGATAATTATATTTTTTCTTATAATTAAAATTTCATGAAAAAGAAAATTATATTAAACAATATCATGAAATTTATGTCGGATAATTATTATATATTTTCGGTATATTATACTGTGAATATATTAATACTATTATTTTAGTTGGGATAATGATGAGTAAAATTATTCTTGAGAAATATAGAATTACTAATAATTTCAATAAATTGTATGAAGTTTTTTATATCAAACAACTTGGAGACATAATATTATTCATGTTAGGAGTTTAGGTGCCAAATAATAGGGTGATCTGAATGAATATCATATATTATAAAATAGAGATATATAAGATATGATAAAAGAAAAAAATTCATATGCAATGATATAAAAAAGGATTTGTGATATTATATTTAATAGTTATATTGATGATGATTAGGATGGAGAATGTAATGATATAAAATCAACATTAGGAGGAATATTTTTCTTGGATGAATGTTTTTTGAGTTGTAAAACAAAGAATCAAATTTTAGTACCATTGGGAATATAAAAATTATAATATGTTTCAGCTACATATGTTTGTGCTAAAAATTTAGGATGAATGTTTGGTTGGAATATTTCAATGAGGAAGAATCTACACCATAAATGATATTTTTTGATAATAATATAAAATTGATATTCCTAAAAATCATGACCGACAACCATGATCCATGAACATTTATATTATGATTCACTTCATCAATGAGAATTTTTATACTATATATATTTTTTGAATATATTTAAATGAAATATAAAATTAATATTGTTTTTACAAAATCTATATCAAAAGAGATATTTGAAAAATTGAGGTTAAACTTTACCTTAAGCCTACACCATGATTGTAATAAATTTAACATATGGGATATTGATTTATTTTCTTACTTTAATAAATTTCATGTTGGTTTTATCATAAAATATGTAAGAGAAAGAAAATTGAGTGTGATGAAAAGTGATTGGGAGTTTTTCATAATATAGATCTGAATTTTCTTGATAGGAGGGGATGTTATTACTAATAAAAAACTAATTTATCAATTAGTGTGGAGTTTTGACTCTCTATTTTACGAAATAATGTGTTTTTAAAAATGAAAAAAATTGAGTTGTTAAAATATGTTGGTTTTAAATGATGATGAGTTGAAAAATATTTTAACGATATTTGTAGAAAAGTTTAAAGGGGGAGATAGATCATCCTTTGTAATGTTTTCTTTTAATAATATTTCATTTTGTTAAAAACTTACTATTTCTAATGATTATTTTAATTAAATAAGTAGATGTTCTTAAATGAGTTTTATGAGATCCGAAAATGAAGAAATAAGTAACGCTTGGATGTTTGGTATGTTGGGAAGTTGTAGAGCTTTACAAACCATGTCAAGTGATGCTTTTCTGATCTCAAATTTATTATTTTAATGGAAAACCGCAATATATAATATTTAAATGGAAAAATAATTTATTTCTCTTTGGACACGTATTTTTTCACATGTATTTTATAATATGTATCACATTATAAATTTTTGATAAAATATACAATGGATGATGTCATGTACAATTTATATGGTTATAGATTCAAATTTCTAGACACACTTATCTAGATTATGAAACTTACTATGATTGGGGTTTTATATTTCAATATTATGACCTTGCTACAGTTAGAAAATATATTTTTTTGAAATTATAATTCTAAAAATAATTGAGTTAAAAAAGAACATGGAAGATGAATGATCATCTTTTTAGTCGGGCACATACGGAAGAGTTTTTTATAATAATATCGATCATTTAAATATTTATTATTGAATAGATACGATTGAACTTTTTTAATATACTATAAATATCATATGATGTCTATCATATAGATAATAGAAGAAGCACGTGGCCTAGTTCATAGGATAGAGAATTTGTAAGAATATATGATTTCATTGCTATTTAGTTTTCATAGTTTACTAATATGATATAAAAAGGAATAATTAAGTCTTAGATTCATATTTTAATATTACATAAGAGATAAACGAGGATATTATTTTCTTATAATAAAATCCCTACAAAGACCAATAAAAAATTTGTAGGTAGATATTTGCAAGAAAAATTGAAGGTTCATCTTTTGTATAAAGTCAATATGTTGAAGTAATTTGGTAAATGACATTGGAAGACTGATTTATAAGAGTTCATAGTCATAATTAAATTATGTTTTCACAAAAATTTAGAATGCATGATGTTGAAATCGTAAAGTCATCATAAAGACCAAAATTTATTATGATGTTTTAAAAATATAATGAACCATGTTCAATTTTTATATAGGAACTTATCACAAAAGGATATGACTTTTGAAGAAAAAAATGTATCAAGGTAGATGATTAGAGTCTTACAGGAGGACTTAAAATGTCTGAATTATTTTAAAGAAAATGATTATGAATAATGATATAATGACGATATTAAATAAATGTTTTATATTTTTTTATAATGTGAACTCGAAATATAAATAATGTTCTAGAAAACAACCTGGGAAAATAATTTCTAGAATGTCATTATCTTTAAAGAACATTCAAGAAGATACCTAACAAGTTCTAATTTGAGAAAAATTGGCAACTGTGATGTTCTTTAGATTTCATGATAAATTGTGAAGACAACACAATATTTTATAATATATGATACATAGTGAAATGAATTTAAAATATTTGTAAATTTCAGATTTGTGACATTGTGTGACTATTATAACATTTCATGTTTCCGGCCTTTAGAATTTCTAATGTACCAATAAATACCAATGAAATGAATGACAGTAATTCTCACAGTTTACAGACACATAAAATATATAATGTTGTATATTTATTATCATTAACAAATTTCTATTAGAATCCATGTTTTAAAGTGATGAATATTTTCTAGATATATGATTCTATCATATGGTCAAGAAAAAACATTTTAGATTATCAAAAGAGTCTTACCAGATATTGATGATCACAACATGTGTCACGTATATGTTTTAAAAAGTATGTGTTTTATAATCAGGAATTACTGAGGTTTTGTAAAAGGTGTTGGTTATGGAAAGGTAGATCAGATAATTTTCATCAGACATAGAACGTTCAAAAATATTCACATAGGATAGAGTATCCAGATAGACCTTTGGTGGAGCAGTTTGAAAATTGATACATATTTTTTATTACTCATTTTTTTAATTAAAATTTCAAAATTGAGGGGAGTTAGTATACTCATTTCAAATGGGAGAATTTTTTTTTCCAATGGGATTTTAAAAAAACTATATCCACTAATTCATTATATTGAATATTCCAAAACTAATGATAGTGGATATGGAGTGAACATTTGTTTCCCCTTGGAAGATGAATCTTGTAAATATTGGGTTCCTTAATTAAATATATATATTTTTATGCTTTTGTGTCAACAGAAATTTGATAAGGAAGAATCAATAACTAGTTCAAGAGATTAATATTCTAAAATATAAAATTTGGAAAAAAGGAAGCCATTGATTTAACCTCCCCCTTCATCTAATTTATTCAATGATATCTAGGATCTTTAATTCCTCATAGAAAACCATTTTATCTTTTAGAGTATAATTTGAATAAAACACATGGTTTTCATTAGAATAACAACCCACATCTTACAACATTATAGTAAACAACCATTCATTTTGAAATATTTTAGTCTTATTAAATTCATATTTATAGAGTGTAAAATTATTATGTGTAGATCAATAATTGTTTTTTAATACAAACCATTATATATTATTTAATGACTAATCAACCATTATAAGATAAAATATTTAAAATCCCTAAAACTTTTTATAAGAATGACTTAATGATTCCCTTTTCAAACAATTAATTTTTTTTTTTTGAATTCCAATTTTCCTAAATAAAGAGATTATAGAACACATCTATAAAATAATATAACTCATGACTATTTATGAAACTAAAAAATGATATAAACATTTTCCAAGAACTGGATTGACTTATTTCTGGTCAATGATATAAACTCTTGAAAATCAAAAAACATTGTTTATAAATATCTATGTAAAAGGTAATTGCAGTTATTATTATAAAGACACAATCATTCCATTCATAAATATTTCATTTTGGTATATTAATATTATATACATAATATTATCATCTCTATGAGAATCATAATGTTTTATTGTCATTGGGGACTATATAAAAATCATATTTTGGTATATTATTCATTGTCAATATAAAAATTCATCTCTTATTATACCTTTATTTAAATACCCTAAATATACTATATCTTAATAACCCGGGGAATGGGAACAAAAGAATGGGGGATATTTTATTATTTATAAGGTTTAATGTGGGTCATGTTAATTAGTGATCCTATGAGAGAATTATATATGCATATGTGTATGACATCATGTCTATAATATAAAAAGTGCATGCCAAATCTGTAAATGATTATAAACATGACTCGTGAGATAAAATATTATCCATCCAAAATAAATTAATAATATGAGTTATGAAACATCATAAATCCATAATAAACCATATGATTAGGGAGTAATCAATTTATAATTTTTTTCTTAAATTATATGATCTAAAACCATTTCACATGTCAATTTTAACAACCTTGAACATAAAATAATAGTTTATTTGAAATTATCACTTGATTCCCTTGTGATAAAAAATCTAGAATATAATTAATTAGAGGCCCACAAATAAAATTATATATACATATACATATATATAATCATTATTAAATATCCTAGAATATTCACCATAACTTCATAAAATAACATGTTGAAAGAAATAGGGTTTCATAACCATTTCATCATTTCATTGTATCATGACATGTGGTAAATAAATAGGTTTTGTAATCATAAACATTAGGATAAATAATAATAACAATCACATTAGATCATATAATTTATAAATAATAATTTACATTAATGGATGTTATCATAGAATAATTTTAGAAAAAAATATCACTATAATATTTCCTAAATAAAATACACTATTCATTTTGCAAAAAAAATATTTACAATCAAAACATTTCTAAAATATTTATGAATATTTTTTAACCAAAATAAAACATTGAAACATTGAGAAAAATCTTATCAACATTGAGATGTCTAGGTGGAATATAATTACATTCATTCAATATTGGTATAAACACGTATCAAAACACATAATCTGTTAAATAAAAAAACTATATTCTTTAAAAAATTAAAGGAATATACAATTTAGTCATTTTATATGTAGAAAAATACGTGTAAGAATGAAATCTAAAAATTATTGTAGAATAATAATAGAAATTTTAAATAATAAATTGATATATAAAAACATAATTCCCACTAAATAAAAAACATAGTCCATATTCCTTAAAACATTATTTATGTCCATTAGTACATAGTGTGTTGACAATAAAATAAATAAATTTTTTCACCCAATATAATGGGAGTATAAGAAAATTTAACAATATTTATCAGATAATTGGCTTATAATTTTTTCAATATAAAATAATGCAAAAAACATAATTAACATGGTATTAAAACGTATATCATATACATCATGTATTGGTTTTTTCTATATATTCACACCACCTCCTTATTGATGAACCAATTTTATCTTTCACCTTATTCCATAATAGGATATAATATTAGAAAACCCAAAATCCCTAGTAAGTGTTGATGGAATCTAGGATGAAATTATTTTAGGTATTTCATTTTCAGGAATTATTAAACACTACGAATAATGAAAGAGGGGAGGCGACAATTTATATGTGAGTGGAAGGGAACTCTTGAAATTACAAAATGATTCAAATAAATAAAAATTGATTTCATTTTTAAAAAATTTCCAAAGTGATATACCATAAATATAATATCGGTAAGACTCTAAATCCTCCAATTTAAAAAACACTAACAATTTGAGTCATTCTATTACCCTTATCTATTTGTTTTAACCCCACACCATCATTTTTGACAATTATTTAACTGTTAATAATTTATACTAATTTAATGGTTACAGATATTACCATAAAAGGAAAAGTGAATCATAAATTTACCATTTATTATATTTATATCTATATCTAATCCAAATATCAAATTATTAGATTTTTAATAATTTGATATCATTTAATAATACATTTTTTATCATCAATTATATTTAATTTAATTTTTATGAACTAAATATTTAATATGACATAGAAGAAAACATTAAAAAAATATAATTATAATCTAAATAATTTAATCAAACCATATATTTTATATTTATCTATAATATTTTTTGTACACTATAATTCAATAAAAAAATTATATTTGTAATTATTAAAATAATTTACATTATTTTTCGAATCATTACACAATCATTATATCAGTGTTGGGTAACCATTTAATGTAGATATTTCAATACAAAGAATTTCAAAAAAAAATAATGAAAACAAATTTCACTCATCATTCAAATATCATGTTATTAGAAAATACTTATTTATAATATATCCATTGAAAAATATTATATCTAATAAAACTAGTAAAGTAACATTATTTTCATTTGTTTTTTTCAAAAAAATAAAAAGTTCAATGGAAAAGTAAAATGGGAAAAATATATTTTATCAGTATATACGATTCTGGATGAAATATATTAATCAAATTAATTATAACCAGTTCCATTGATAAATTTTATACCTTATCACATTAGTTATAACACTAATTTATTTATTTTACTGTTACTTTGGTAACAAAACATTTTCATAGATTATAATTCAAATTTTAAGATATGGGAAATATTTAAATAATATAGACCTCCTCACTAAATATCTGTAATAAATTTTTGAAGAATCAATTATATTAAGGGGAATTAAATAATTTATTATAAAAAATGAAATGAAAATGGTTTTCTAGAAAAATCCTTTTTTGTATAGAAATAAGTTTATACAAAATTATACCATAAAATTTATTGAAATGAAAATAATTCTATTATTAAAAATAAATAATGAATAATTAAACTTTTTAAAAAATTCATGAACCATCCTATTTCGACCCCATACGGATCAACTGAGACGACCCACAAAAAGGCACATGAGCTTTTCACAATCCTCCCTTACCAAAAACTTGTGTTGAGCCTGAAGAAAAACAAAATTTAAATTATTTATCCAATGAAAATTTCAAAAATAAATATTTTTTAAAAATAAAACTAAAATTAGCTGTTGAAAATAAATATACTAGTCATTCCTCAATGTAACCTAGCAGTTCACCATTAACCATATGATCACACATTCTCTATGTGTTGAGCAATGATGGGTAAAAACTAGAACAGAAAAAAGAAAAGGAATATTGACCTCAATATTAAAACTCAAATGGATTTATTGAATAAAAATTTCCCTATTCATTTCCATTAATGATAAATAAAATAACTATATTTTTAAGACAATTCATTTGGAAAGTATGGTTTTTGATTCATTCCAAAACAAGTATCAACATTAGGTTTTTAACATAATATAATATCTCCATTATATTTTCCAAATTTTTTCAAAATAATGAATCCAATTAATAGAAATTAATTAAATGAAAATCATTGTTGAAAAATACATTTTAATAAGTATTTCAATTTTGGGGAGTCACTTTTTACTAGATCTAGGAAACAAAGAAATGTAGCATAAATGTAAAATAGGTTTCATGGTATTTTGGGTGCTAGTCAAGATTGTCTACGAAAAATATATAATATTATGGATTAATCAAACTCTACCAGTACTGGTTATCCAAAAACATCAACCTAATACTTGGAGACACCCTCTCTTGTTTAACTATGGGGTACATCACAAAAGCAAGCAGGAAAACGTCCCAAAGCCACTAGCCAGTGTGTAATATAAACTACTGTAGCATGGGTACCTAGGATCCCATATATCCACCCAAGGCTTCCCATTAAAATTAATGTTGGTTTGAAATATATTAATCTATTATATAAATTGTTATATATAAACCTCTTTAAACAAAATCACAACCACTTTCTCACCTCTGAACATCCACCTTATCTGAAACCGCTTTGAATGATATACAAAACAATGACCAATTAACAACTACTATATCAGAAACCACCCATTTAAAACACATTTCATATATCAAAATCAAGTGGAATGGCTCATAAGGGGACATCAATTACAGTGAAATATATTATTTCTTCCAGTCTTGCCTCATCATTTTAAAATGAATAATTTCACTTCAGAAAATGCTAATGCCCAAATATTTAGAATAATATATCCATTTAGAATAAAAATTATGTAATTTAGGAAGAAAAAATTTAGAAATAACCTTTAATCCATTATTAAACCAAATATTCCCTTTCTAAATGATTAATAGAATTCCTAGAAACCAAGTGGGAAGTCCCTTTACAAGGAACACAATATATTATATATAAAATTCATTTCATATAAAATGAAACTCCATATAAAAACAGCATGATGTCATTGAGTTTAATTTTAAAGGATTAGAATTATGTAAGCTACCTCAAAACGTTATTCTTTTAGTTCATCCTCACAAATGGTGGTCCAAAATTCACAAAAAAAATTCTAAAAAACTAAAAATTCACAAAAACCCTAAATTATAATTTTATCAAAGATAAAGATTTGAAGGAATCTTAACCAAAACATATATACCTTAAAGGTAGTGGCCAGAAAATATTCAACAGCTCTAAGGGACCCAAGAGACCAAGAAGAAATAATAAAATCCAAAAAATATGTTATTGTATATCCATAGAAAGTACATCCAATGAAGAAGAAGAAAACTTATAATATTGGGAAGAAAGAGGATGAGGGGATGTGGTAGACTCTCTAGAGGTGACAGAGTCAATAATTGTATGTACAATTATTGAAATTCTTTGTCAAGAATGTGTATCTATGTGTGGTACGGATATATGAAAATGAGGGGTGCTCAGTCGCTTGAGCAAGAGAATGGTTGGAGGGTTGAGACACATAGGTATGGGGGACAGAAGGGAAACCCCATAAATATGGTTAAATAATAATTATTATTATAAATATAAAACTAATAATATATAATAATAATAATAATAATAATAATATCATTAATAATGAAATAGATTTTATATTTTTTTAACATGGGATGACTGCACAGTTTGCAAGCATGGTCTACCAAACAATGTGAAAACTCTATGTTGATCTATATCCTAAATGAGAGTGAACACATGTGATACAAGGGAGAGGAACATGCCAGTATGTATTTCTATGTACCATGAATGATTCCAATGTCTAGGCCACTCAGATAGTACTGGGTTGGCACATAGTTTCTCTTAGTCGTGAACTAACTATGCTAATTTTTCAGTTTTTTCAATTACAAACATTTGTTTTATGAAAAACACTCTCAGAATCATTTGAATAAATGTAATGAAAAAAATAAATGATATTATAGTGTGTTGTCGAGTAAGGAGGTGAAAATATTAAAAATAATTGTACTTTGTAAGTTATTAAAATAAATTATATTATTCCGTAAAAATCAATGTATTTATTTTTCACTATAAATGAAACTATTTCTAAAAAATTACCCAATAATAATATTGAAATGGTTATTTCATAAATCATATCATCTTACGAAACAAAACAACAAATTTTTTGATAATTTTAATATAATATTTTCTATTATATGGAAATCCATATTTTAGTTGGAAAAGAATTATGGAAGAATAAATTGATATTACAAAACATTAGTACTTATTAACAATGTTTTATTTTGAGGAAAATTTATTTATTTTTCATAATTTATTTAATAAAATTAAAACTTAAAAATTATTTTTATATGTTATATATATTATATTAATAAATATTATTTCATTTGTATAAAAATTTGTATTTAAATGATGTGTTTATGTGGAGAATGCTATGAAGGAAATAAAATTTACATATATTAAACAATGCCAAAAAATCTATTGGTGTTACATTATAACCTCCATAAAATGAGTTTTTCATATAAAATTTCATCACTTTGAAATAGACATGTGATTATATAACCATTTCTTCATATCCTTGGTTTTCAAAGTACATTTATCTAATTTATTGACTTTCCAAAAAAATTACCTGGTGAGTAGTCTTGTTTCATAGAACATTCATTATATAATCCAAAATATCATTTTGTTATTCCATCTAACAGAGATCATTATCCGGTTTTATGATATATATATATATGATCATTTCATATGATGGATTCTGTGTGTACTTACTTGGGAGAAATAAATGGAATACATCAAGAACTTAAGACACATTTAGTGGTAGTGCGAACAGATAAAATAATATCCAAATATAATCATGAATTTTGAAATTAAAAATATATCTAATTCCCAATATTGTAATATTACAAAACACAGAACCTTCATCAAGGGAGATATTCATAGGAATAAATTATCATTTACATTTAACATTAGATCTCCTTGAATGTTGTGTGTGTAAATTTTCAGGCACAACTTATATGAATTTATATACTTCTGAATGGAACGTACATTTTCTACCATATACTCAGCTAGATTAGGTCCCAAATAAATTATTTCTCCAACATTATCCCATCATATTGAAGTTATACACTTCTCTACATTGATGTATTAATAAAAAGACATATGATAGCATTAGAGAAATATACTATTGTATGAAAATTATCTCAATGGAAAGTGTTGATCCCAACCACCTTTTAATTCCAATGAATATGGCCTCAAAATAAACTATATAGATTGAATGGTTCTATTAGATCCATAATCTATCCAAGGATGATAATTATTAATAAATCTCAATATATATCTAGAACATACTGATGAATTATCTTGAACATTGAGGTAATCCTAGCATCCTAATATAATATTATATAATTTTTTACACCATGAAATCACACTACATACATAATTTTAATCATAGAATTAATTCCAAGAGAGAAATATTACCAAATGGAAATTATGTGTAATAATATCATAAGGTGGTCAAGTATAACCCAAAATTCATATTTCATATTAAATTTTTTGAGGGTACAAAGTACAAATCATTCAAAAAATTTCCCATTTCCATTTAGGTTTATCTATTGGCTATGAGATCCCCTTATACTTCTATTTCCCACTATTAACTTACAAACAATCCTAGAATCTTGATATATTAGCTAAAAAATAATATTTCATGTTTACCCATAAAAATAATATAGTATATCTCAATTCATTTTTTTATTCCTAGTTGAATAGAGAATGAATTTTTTTGAGCATTATCTAACATTTCCATCATCAGTTTATGTAATGATGGTACATTTAAATAATTCAAGAACCATGTTATTCCATCACAGTCATGAATGAACTCTAGAATATTTTTGACCATCTTTTACATTTCAAAATATTCTATCTACTCCCACTCCATCCTCACATGGATATATGGTTTAACATTATCTTGGGAAATTTGGATCTAACAACTTTCCTTAAATATTTTGTTCTATATTTTTATAAATCCATATGTATTCAATATATTTCTATCTCTATCATGAAAAAATAACATAGTCCCTATAAATATAACAATTTATCACCTCATTCACCTTCCTATTGGTGTAATTTATTGAGTAGTAAAAATATAAAATCAATCATGATCGTCTAATATTGTGTATATCCATAAATTTCTATGTAATTATACTATTAAAAATATTAGGAACTATATATCTATATCACAACATTCACAATAATGATATTTCTTCTATACATTCCTTTTAAAAATACCACCACAAGAACCAAATCATGAGTAGGATAATTTTCTCATGTATATTTAATTAACATGAGGAATAAGATATTAAAATATCGTTCCTTATGAAAAAAATCATTATAACATCATTGAAGCATCACTAATAATCAAAATACCTTCAATAATAAATGTTTCTATGAAAAAAAGTCCCACGAATAACATTTTAATAAATTTCTTGATGTCTTCTTTACATTTATTTTTATAGAATAAATTAAATACATTATGTTTCATCATTGTGAGTAGATAATGTTGAAATGAAAAATATATT
This sequence comes from Viscum album, assembly GCA_963277665.1. Lineage (NCBI taxonomy): Eukaryota > Viridiplantae > Streptophyta > Magnoliopsida > Santalales > Viscaceae > Viscum > Viscum album. Next base: position 1,846,683,275 of record OY728120.1, read on the forward strand.
AGAATAAATATTAATATCCCCAAAAAAATAAACATTTGATATTAGAAATCAAGTGTAGTTTAAAAAATTTCTCAATATCATCATTATTTGATGAATCCACCGATATATCATTATATGAGATGATATTAACAATTAATGAATATTTTTAGTTCCCAAAATCACAATTTATAAAATTTCAAAAAATATTTTCTTTCCCAAGTGTCTGTAAACCAGATCTAAAATGATCATCATTTTATTCCTCTATCATTAAATATATAAAAATATCAGCTGTGAATTCCACTACAATATGATCAATGTAATCTAAAATGATCATCTTTGTATCATTCAATTCTACCCCTTTGTGATTTTCCAAAAGGAATAAATGGAATGTAAAAAATTATACCTGAAATATTAGTACTATTTAGTAAAACACAAGAAGGATAACCAAAATTTTCATTAAGATTGGAAAAATTTGAACAAGAAAGGTAATACAACAAAAGATTGGAGTTAAGTAAAAAAACTAACTTTATTTTTCCATCAGAATATATTTGTTCGCAATGGTCTTCGACTTCTTAAACTTCTTATGATCCTCTTAATCATTTTTGACAAGTTGATCCTAATCTTCAATTTTCTTCTCCAAAGCTATTATTTTTTCTTTCTTGAGCCTTAAGAGTTTCATCCAGCATCTACAAAATCTCTTCTTTCTTATTGATATTTTCATCGATCTCAATTCTGAGACCTCTTTCCATTTTCAGATTCGATGAAACTGAATAATGATTCCCATTCAGATCTTTGTCTTCCTACTTCTGAGCAATTTTTCATGATTTTGCTTCTCGTTAAAACATGTATTAATATCATTGATCTTGATATCTATGGTATAAAAATCATCCTTAACATTATATTGAAAGTCATCAAGGATTCTTATCTCATTATTTGTCTTCATGGTAAATTTAGGGATTTCCATGAATGAACCTTTCTTAGTATCGTACCTCATGTAGAAGGATGTAAAATTGTCCTCAAGCCGGATGAATTTATCCATAATCATGGAAACTGAAAAAGATTTCTGATTTAATGAATGCTGATGAATCTGACATCACGAGTCAATACATGGAAATAGAGGAATTGTATCAATCAATTTCTTCAGGGGTCAGACCAAAAAATCATGCCTAGATAAGATCTTACTTAATCAGATTCTCTTGTTGGTGAGGATTCATTCTTTATATCATAAATAGTTCTTTTAGTAGATCCACCAAAATCTTTCATATCCACCACAACCTTCATCGATGTATCTTCTAACATATTTTTTCCTTTATCAGCTCTATGAATGATCTCAGCAGGATCTGGGGATTCATGTTCACTATCTGATAGATGGACTATCGTATCTTACTCAAACATTTTCTTTCCAGCATCTCCCATCAGTTCCCCTGGTTAAAACAATTAATGATTTCTGCTATCTTCTTTTGATGGTTGGTTTACTTCTTCCTGAACCTTTATTATTTTGTGGGGGATACAATTTTAGAATATTTGGCTGGGGAAGTCTAGATCAATAATTTCTCAGAAAGACTCTACTTATCATGATATTATTCAAATCATCTTATGATATCACCAGTATAGTCACTTCCTTCCATTTCTTCTTCTTCCACTTCTTCATCCTGCAAAATATATTCCTCCTCATAAGGTGTCAAAACGACCATTATCTTTCTTGGATTAACTAGAAGTTAATATTTCAAAAAAAAATTGTACCTAGATTTTTTGGAAGCCTTCTCAATATCTTTGACAATATCTTGAGCTAATTTATCATCATGAAATTTTTTCCTATTATTCTTCTCATTCTATTTTATTCATAATACTCATAAAACATAAGCTTCAATGATTTTTCCTCAGTAGGGTCCAAGAAAATGTTAGGATCATCTTATTTCTTATACTTTTTATCTTCTTTATACTTAGCAACTACTTCATCTTGATATTTCTTTTTCTTCTTAGGTTTTGGAGGTGTTGATTGGGTTTCATGGACTATAGGATATTTTTCTTTTACATCCAGTTCCTTAAAAATTCTCTTCTTTCCACCTTTCTTGGGAGTCTCACCTAATTATATATTCTTAGTAAGGATTCAATCTCACTTTTAGAAAAGTCATAAAATTCTCCATACTTGCATTTAAACCCAACCAATATTTTTCTTAGGGTATCATCAATCAGCAATATAACAATGAAATTTATTAGCGTAGAATTACATGAAATTTTTAAATAATCTATAATATGGACTCTGATCTTAGAAATAATAACCATATACTTTATGATTTGTGATTTTAGGGTTTCATTCTTGATATTCATAATTTTAAGGCAGACCTAAATCACCAGATTTATCTTCCCGTGGATCACCAAAAAATCCAGAATGTAGATATCACTTTTTTTATTGTATCTTTATCACCTTTTCTCAGAATGAGAAATCCCTAAACCCATCACTATATAATCTAAAAAAATTTATATAGACGATTAATCTTAAGTGTATTCACCCCTGATAAACAAAGGAACTATATATCCTTATCCTTATCAAAACATCCTAATTTATCTGGAAGCTTGTGGGTGTAGAAATCAGCTTCCCCTCACACATAATTCTTATAACAGTTGCAGCCATGATAAAGGAAAGGGAATATGGTTTCCTATTACTCATAAAAGGAATCTTCACATTCCAGTCTTGAACAAAAAAACATACAATCTCCTAAAATTATACCCTCCACTCTGGATAAACTACATCTTGTTCCTTTGGTTTGGATAACCACAGACTCTCCCCACCATTCAACATCATATTATTCAAAATAAGAGAATCATACATAGTAAAAAATATAGGATCTACTAACCTCTCAATGTAGATACTTCATTCATAAATTTTGTTAACTAATGAAATTTTCTTCTTAGGGGATGCTTCCAAAGGCCTTTAGATTTGGGAAACCAGATAATTCAGAACGGGCCTTATGTAGAGTGGCAGAGCTCTAACACAGAAGATCATGAAAACTAACATGTCACAACTATTAGAGGTGCCTTTATATAGTCATTGAGGTGATGATTCATATTTTTGTACAGATCCAATGGTTGAATCAAAAGAAATTTTATTTGATGGTTGAGATGAAATCGAAGTAGCATTTTTGATAGGTTCTGATCTTTTCATGTTTAAATGTAGAAATTTGGATTTATGGAATATGAATTCAAAAAATTTTCATAAATAAGATGATAATACAAACAATTAAAAAAATATGAAAATATTATGTAAGTAAATATAGAATCTAGATTTAAAGGAAAATTTTTAGTATTTCAGAAAATTCTTCTTGAAGGACATTAGATTCCTGAGAAATTTCATTAAGCTATAATTTTTTTATATTCGTAAACATTAAAACCAAAAACTCCTGGTAAAAAAAATCGATTGTGAGAAATTTTATTTATTAAAAATTTTATTAACAAGGAAATTTTCTCCCAATATGAAATGTATTTTTTTAATATAAGGAGGTCGGTTTCAATAAAATTATAATATTAAATATTAATTCACATTTATCATTCCAACCATTTGTTTGAATTTTTAAAATCTATCGGATGGTAATGAATCAAAACAATATTTGCATGTTGATCATGTGTTCTGATAAATTAAAGAAGGATATCTCCTTTATGTAAGTGATAACTAAGAAAGTGATTCCTAGTATCTATGTGTTTTTCACGAGAGTGATGAGCAGTGTTTTTTCTTTGTGCTATGGAACTAGTGTTATCACAGAATATTTGTGTTTTGGTAAAACTCATGCCATAGTCTGTGAATGTGTGTTGCATCCACAACACTTGAGCACAACAACTTCCAACTGAAACATATCCAACCTCAGCAGTGGAAAGTGCTACTGAATGTTTCATTTTGCATTAAAAAGAAACTAATGAATCTTTTATGAAATTACATGTTTGGGATGTACTTTTCTTATCCATTCTATATCCACCATAATCAGCATCCGAAAAAAAATTTAAAACAAATATTTTCCCAAAGAATAAAAGAGTCCTAATTGTATAGTTCCCTTCATAATAGAGAAAAGGTATTTTCAATTATTTTAAATAACATTCCTTTAGATTGAATTCATATCATGCACATAAGAATACTAAAAACATTATATCTAGATGAATATATGTTAAGTATAGTAATATTCTATGATACCTCTAAATGATGTTTGATCTACTGGTTTCCCAGATTCATCAAGATCTAGTGAATTTGTGGTACATATGGGAGTACATATACATTTAGTGTTTTCATATCCACACATTATAAGATGATATTTAATATACTTCTCTTGATATATATAAGTCCCTTATGATTTTTGAGAAATTATAAAACCTAGGAAAAATGTTAACATACCCATCATACTCATTTCAAACTCACATTTCATTTTATTCATAAACAAATCAGTTAATGATTGGTATGTTGAAAAAAATATAATTTCGTCAACATATATTTGAACAATGAAAACATTTCAATTCTATTTAATTATAAAAAGGGATGGATCAGCATTTCCTTTAACATAATTGTTTTGTAACAAAAATAATGTAAGTCTACTATACTAGGCTCTAGAGGATTGTTTAAGTCCATATAAATCTACGGTATGTTTGAAAACATGTTTAGGATATTTTGTATCCACAAAAACCGAAGTTCGTTCAATATAATATTCTTATTGAACATATCCATTAAGTAAAGCACATTTTATATCCATTTAAAAAGGTTTAAAATTGAATAATGCTGCAATGGAATGTAAATTGTGAATAAATTCAAGTCTAGATAACAGAGCATAGATTTATTCATTGTATATTTCATCTTATTGATTTTAAAAATTATAAACTAATCTATATTTATTTATTACAATAATTCCATTTCCATTACACTTATTTCTAAAGACCAATTTTACTCTAATAATAGAGGTTTCCATAGGTCTTGTAACCATGGTCCAGACATTATTACATTAGAAATCATTTAGCTCATCTTGCATAGTATTAATATAATAACAATTACCTAACGTTTCATTAGTGATTTTGTGTTCTAATTGGGAATGGAATTCTAGATGTTCTGATTCATTTATTAAGGAACATCTAGTCCTTACAAGTTTATTTAAATCTAAAATGATAATATCACTATTATGATTCTTAAGGAACAACTGATTTGGGTTTTGTAAAATATTTTCATCATCATACGGTAAGAAATCTTCTGGGGTAAATGCTTCAGTAATATTTTCTTGAGTGTTTTCCTTATCAGAATGATTTTCTATCAAGCGTTGATAATCAGTTTTTTAAAACACATCAAAAGATATAGGTTGGGGTTGTTTCAAAACAAAAGGATTAGTTTCATCAAATTTATCATGTACTATTTATTCAATAGTACATGTATTTTTATTAAAAACTTTATATGTCTTAGATGGTGTGGAGTCTCCTAGAAAAATTACATTATTATATTTAGAAGAAAATTTAATAAAATTATATTTAGTATTCATACTGAATACATTGTAACCAAATTCATTGAATTAGGAAAGTCAATGTTTTCTACCATTCTTCAATTCGTAAACAGTTTTGTTAAGAAAATGTCTAATCAAAACACGATTTATTGTATAACAAGAAGTACCTACAGCTTCAGCCCAAAAGGGCTAATCTATATAATATTCAATCAACAAGGTTCTAGTTGTCTGTGGAAAATTTTTATTTCTTCATTCAACAACACTATCCTGTTGAGGAGTTTCTAGAGATGAGAAATTTTGCGTAATGCCTTTTCTACTACCAAAATTTTCCAAATCTATATTTTGAAATTATCCTCCATGATCACTATTAATAGATATCCATGGAAGGTTTTTCTAAGTTTTAATATGGGCTCTAAATATTTTTAAATAAAAAAATCTTCATACTTATTTTCTAAAAAATATACCCACATAAATCTCGTTTAATTATTAACTAATACAAATACATAATATTTTCCTCCAATACATCCAGTTTGTGTTGGACCCAAAATATCCATATGAACTAACTGTAATGCATCATATGTTGAGACTTCACCGGTCAATTTAAAACTTGATTTATATATATTTCCATATTGATAAGGATCACAAACTATTGAATAATCAAAACTATGCTATGGTAGATCCTTAACAAATTTTTTAATTGAGAGTTTGAATAGATTTATAAGGTTACAATGTCCTAACCTTTTTTCCATAACCATAATTATCTTCTACTACACTAATTAATGTTATATCTTTGATATTAAAGACCTCTATGTTGAGTGTGTATACATTGTTTTTCCAATGGGTAGAAAGAATAAACTCTTCCTTGTAATTGGGTACTAAGAACTTATGATTCCAAAAATTAACAAGGTAACCATGATCATATAATTTAATTATGCTCATGAGGTTGTTATTAATACCCTTAACAAATAAAACATTTGAAATCAATGTTTTTTCAAGAAGAATATTTTTACTTATACCAACAATTTCTCCCGAATATTTATCACCGAAAGTTACTTTTCCTCCTTATATCTTGATAAAATTTTAGAAGATGTTTTTGTTACCAATCATAGGTTGGGAACATCCACTATCCATGTACTATGTATTATTACTGGTAGTTTCCATATTGTCTAGAAAATGAAAGATTTAGAAATTTTGGATCCCAATATTCCTGGATCTGGAAATTTTAGAAATCGAAATTTTTGGAATCCACATTTACTTAGAAAAATAAAATTTACGAAAACTGAAAGATTGTGTTTTATTTTAAGAACAATTTTCTCCCAATTTTCACCAAACAGACATTGAGTACACAATGAAGCACTTTGGGGAACAAAATAAATATTTCTAAAGACTAGGATAGAATTTTTATAACCAAAACTAGAATGATTCCTTAAAAGACTAAATTGGGAATACATCTTGTAAAAAAGTTTCTTATAAGAGGTAAAGATTGAAATACATTCCATTGAGGATAATATTTATAACATTAGTTTAATAACAAATTTTTTATCCTAAAAACATTAGTTTTTTAACTAGAATTATCCTCTAATATATTTTTCATAGAATTTACCTTTTCTAGATGCTTAGAATGTTTATCCTCCTCGGTATTTACTCTCAATGATTTTATAAATATTTTCAAAATAAGAAATTATCATATCAAGAACTTTAGAATGATCTGATACTTTATTAGTTAAAATATAATTTCTAGAATTTTATTTTTCTATCATTATTTTGAAATTTATTTTCTCAGGAAATTTAGAAAACCTAGAAACATCTTTATTAGAAGGTAAAATATTATCTTCTAATGTGGAAGACTCATCATATGAAGACTCATAATATATATCATCAATATATTTTTTATACAACGATACATTAATAATTGATTATACATTGTGTACCTTGGCCATTAGGCAATGATTTTAAATGGGTAGTTTGGATAGTAGACCAAGATTCTTCGGACTAGAAGATTAATAATATTAAGACTCATCAGATGAGTCACCACCACTACAACTCATAGTGTCACTATCATTCAATAAATTCTTAGCCTCGTACTTGTAACAATTTTTTTATTCTTCTCAGATTGTTTTTCCTTTCAATACATTTTCATAATCATAGGACAATATAGCCTTATATTCCCTACTCTTTTGCATTCATAGCAAGTGACATCCGAGCCTTTCATGTCCATTATTTCATTCTTCTTATATCTATATTGAAATTAATTCTTTCACACTATCTTTTTCATCATTAAAGAAATATTACATATAATATTATCCAAATTTTCACTTTCACTATATTCAAATAAAAAAATGACTTACTTAGACTTAGATATTGGAACCGTTTCCAGATTCATGACTTTAGTAGTTGTAAAAGATATAGTTCCATTTCTATTCTTCTTCTTATTCCTCTCATCATCTCTTTTCATTCTTATCGCATGTTGAAGAAGAGTTACAAAAATCTCATCAAGAGTGATTTGAGTTACATTTTTATTCTCATCAATGACTATTCTTTTCAACTCCCACTCATTATGAATAATATCAATAATCCTATTGGAAAGAGCTTTATCATCAAGAACATTCTCACCCATATATATTAGAATATTGAAAATGGTCATAAACCTATGTTTCTCTTTGTATACAGGTTGTTTATAAGGAAATATAAATCCATGATATTCTACTCTATGCATATCTCTTCCAGTTTCTATAATTATGCATGTACAAAAATGTTTAACATCCAATTTCTTCCAAATGTAATTTGATGCTTCAAAAGTAGAAATATGAAAATTTATATTCTCAGTCATGGAATAAGAAAAATTATTGCATAACTTGTAATTTAGTTGATATTTTACATTTTCTAGGTTAGTAGAGGTTTTAACTTCCTTGTCTAGGATTTTGTAATTTCTTGTAAGCAAGAAAATGTTTTTTACTCTAGTAATAATCACAAATTTCATCATTCTATCTCTCTAGTACTCATAATTATTACCATAAAAAGAGTTGGTTAGGAAGTATTTAGATTTTCAATTCACCCAATATTCATTCCTACAATTCTATAAGAAAATATCTTTCTGCAAAACTTGTTAATTGAAAATGTGTGTAAACAAAGATTAAAATATCTAAGAAAAACTTAAGGAAGAAAAGTTACACAAGAAAAAAATTAGAACAATTAAAACTTGAGAAAGGAAACATATGTGTGAATATAAGTTTTTCAAATAAATCCTATGTTACCAATTGTAGTATCTAAATAAGAATTTCGATGCTCAATTACGAGTGGGGGTTAATTATATAATTAAAAACATTTTTTTAACTTTAAAGAAAACTATCTTTTACAATTTTAAATTAAATAAATTCACAAGACCCGTTTTAGTTCTACTAAACAATCATGCATGGTTCCGGAAGTATGATTCCAAAAATGATACTTAAGGAAAGTTTACATATGGAAAAAATTATACCTTAAATAGTATATAATATTACTTATCAGAGTACATAAAATAATATGAAAGTATAATAATGTTATAAATTTTTCCTTCTTAAAAATATAGTGGAAATAAACAAGAAAAAAGTAGCAATTATGAAATCATTTAACCCCAAGATAAGGGTATCAAACAACCTTGGATAAAGGTACACTGATTTATACATTCAATAATATCTGTCTTACCCAGTTTAGGGTATGCCCTTGATATGAATATTATAATCTATCTTGTTATCCCCTTAATCCCTAAATCTTTAAGGTAGTCAGCACCTCTGTATTCCCATCCCTAGAAGCCCTCGGTTGTACTCAACAACAATTGGAGTCGCATGAAGAAAGCTAAAAAAGATGTTCAATATGCACAAGGTAGGGGGATCTCTCTCTCTATAAATCCCTTCTACAATATATAATCACTAGGATGATGAAATGGTCATGAGATCTTTCAAATGATCTCCTATTTATAGCCACTTATCCAATGGTCGGCTCCCTCTCTAGACGGTGTTATTTTTCCTTAAATTTTAGAGGGAAGTAAACATGTGTCACCTAATAATTGGTTAGTTAGAAATAGATTATACTAAATCATTTAATAAAAAGTGTATGGAAACTTATGTTACATAACCAAATCTATTTTTCAGAGTCAAAGGAAAAACTATAATTCAAAATCAAACCAAATAAAAATTCCGAGTTTATAAGACATCGATATTCGGATTCTATTTAACAAAGAATTCAGAATCTGAATTATATTGATTTCAGAGACTGAATTCCAATGAATTCATTATCTGAATTCTGAGGAATTCGGTGTCTAAATTCTAAGGAATACAGAGTCTGAATTCCGAGGATTTGATAGTCGGATTTCGGAATAATTTGGATTCCGAATTCAAGGGATTTCGGAGTTTTAATTCTGAAAAAAATAAAGTCTGAGTTCAAAGGAATTTGGAGTAAGAATTTTGAAGAATTTGTTGTCAGAATTCTAAAGAATTTAGAAACTGAATTTCAGAGATTTCAAAATCATAAATTCATATAATTGTGAATTTGATAATATAACACTCTATATCAAAGGAATTATAAGATGTCAAATTTTTCATAAGAATCCGAATTTTAGAATTAGGAATAAAATTTGATATCTATAAATATAGAATTTGTAAAATGAAATAATGAAAACATTGGTAAAGATAAAAATTTCATTAGTTAATGAATATTATCGTTATTTAAATAATCTTTATGGAAATATAATTATCTTTAAGATAATGTTTTTGTTATTTTGAAAACATTGATAAATGGGAAATTCATAAGGAAACCTTATTGATAGAACAAAAACACTAAGAACTTGATTAATTTTAAAGGTACAAAATGAAATCTATTGATTGTTTTTGTGAAATTTATTTAATGAAATGAATTTATATTAACTAATTGTTTTCTATTAGTTAAAATTCAAAAATATGAACGATTTTTTGACATGAATAAAGTGAACTAAGGATATTTTAATTTTCAAAATAGATTTTCTTAACACTCAGTCTACTCATGATGGAAGGAATAGATTCAACGTAACTATTGATGCATTGGACTTCCTGAAAATGGAGTATTATCAAGTTATCCTATGAAAAAATATATAAGATGTTCTTATGATGAATTGAGAGAAATTTACTAGATATTATCTACATTTTAAAAAAATAATATTATAAATACTCAACACATAAGTGCGGATATTCCCAAATATCCTTCATTTATGTTTATTTATTGAGATATAATTTGTTCCACAAGAAAAAATCAACAAATATATATGATTATTTTCTTTCCATTATTGTTAAATTTACTTGCATTTTTTTGAATTACATTAATTGTAATAATCAGAGGATCTAAATATTTTTATGTGTTTGAACAGCGTTGTAACACTATGACGACTATCTGGAAATAAAATATTGTTGGATATAATAATGCAACATTTTAAGGTCATCTTCTAAAGCTTGGAATTACCCATGACCAAATCCAAGGAATACACTAAATAAATATTAGAGGGTTAAAATATGAATAGAATCACGCCATATATAGATCACTCTATAATGATAAAGAAAGATAATTCATGGAATTTCTATAGGTAGGATGTTGGCGAAACTATTCCCATAAAAGGTTACTTATTAGATAGAAAAAATTATAAACTGACATTATATGATGTGTATTAACAAAGAAAAAGAATTAAATATATTAGGGTGTTTGTTTGTCCTTGAATCATAAATTTCATGTGAGAAAATACTGAGATGTTTACGAAAAGTGGTTTAAATTTTAATTTATTGTGACAATATCTAAATATAAGGTTATTAATTTATTAAAATAATAAATATTGTAATATTTTAGATAATAGTTAAGTGAAACTATCAGGAATAATCATGAAATAATTGTTACTTGATTAAGAAATATTCAATAGTAATTAAGATGAATTTCTTTTGGTCAAAAAATATGAGGGGGCTCAGAAAAGTCTTGAAATTAAATAAGAATATAGTTTGAAGATGATGATTAAATAAATTATAGTGATGAATATAAACCATTATCATCTCATATAAATATGAATAAATGGTTGGATGTTTAGAACAACATTATAGAACGATGAGAATAGGTTCGAACCAAGAGAACATTGAGGACACTAAAACATACCTCATAGAATCTATAGAGCATACAGATTATGTTGATTAAATTAATGTTGTAATTGAACAAAAAGAGAATAATGAATCTTTCAAAATAATACCCATTTTTTATAATAAGAATTTTATTCAAATAAATTTGGAGTTTCAAATTAAGTTCAATAAAAAAGTATAATTTCTGTGAAATAAAGAAGGAATTGTGTCCAAGGGGTACTCTAAGGTTGAATTCATTGATTTTTTTCAGACCATTTCATTCATTTATAGACTATAACCCACTGGGATATTAATATTTATTGAAACTATATTGAAATATAATATTTACCAATTATATTTCAAGTCTTATTTTCTTAGTGATGTGAAAAATAAACATTCTTCATTACTACATATTAAAGATGATTACTATGTTTGTATGTTAAATAAAAATATATCTGTGTAGAAAAAGTCTATTGATAATTGTATTACATGTAATAAACTTACTAAATATCATCATATTTTAAAAATAAAGAGTTTACAAAAAAAATACATTAATGATGGTAAAAAATTATCACCCATTGTCATTTTTTTGTAGGTGATATATTTTTACTAGAAATGAATAGGGTTTTTTATGAATAATTTTATATTGGGATACAAAAGTTATTTGACATATACATTATTGATGAAATGATATTATTTTCTGTTTTGGAAATTTTTTAAGAGTCAGAAAAAAATCAATTATATGAAAATTATTCTTGGAAATATATAATGATGTTTGTTATATAGAATTAAAATCCATTTTCAATACTAATTTCTTTGGGAACTAAATTTCTAAATTTTTTGGAAGAAAAGGAAGTCGACCAAAATGAATTTATGAACCTAATTGGGAATTTTATATACTTTAAAGATTCAATAATAGATATTATCTATTATTTCACGTTTGTTATATGTTTCAACATTCACAAAAACAATCTCTCATATAATGGCTATTAAAGTTATTATGAATTTTAAAAATGGAAAAAATTTATGGAATGATGTATGGTAATAAGAAATGGAATGATATATTTTGATAGAGAAATTTATATTTCACATGGGATGTTTAAAATATAATTTCTATATATATTTGATTACTATACTTCATTGAGTAGTGTTTATGTTATCACTAAAAGAGGAAGAGTTATGTAACCATGTGTAGTATTAAAGAAAAATAGTTGGATATGTATCAATATACTACCAAATTTATATGTATAAGAACTCAATTTTATGACCTCATTGTGGAAATTATGTTTTCAATACCTTTTATTTTTTATAGGATAATTTATCTTAGTTTTTTAGGAAAAAAAATTTATTATTGAAGGTTTATGAAAATTGATATCAAATATCACTTTATCAAAGGGACTATAGAAAGAAATTATTATATGAATTAATTAGTTCATCCATTGATACAGATAATATATGTGTTCGCCAACCACTTTTCGAAGGATTCATGTCAAATATAGAGGTTAGATATGGGATTTTTCATACATTTTTCCTACGGATAAGGCATGTTTTTATATTCCAATATGTCATTTTTTCTTTGGATATTTTTTTCAATGGGGATAAAAGGAAATCAAAATCCATTAAATGTTCTACTTTATGTATTCTTAAAGGTGGAGGGAAATTATATTGTGAGATTTCAGATAGAGTTGTGTTTCTCTAATTTTTATGGACAATGTATTTAGAGATAGTTTTTATAGTGGCTATATTGAAATATTATATTGTAGTGTGTGTTTCTAAAGTGTTATACTAGTTTTTTGAGAATATCTAGAGGAATTGTCTTCTCATGAGTTTAATTATTTTTTTATAAATTTAAAGAATAGTGAGTGTGTTTGTCTCTAGTAATATCCCATGTTGTTTCAAAGTTTGTACTGACATATAATATTTTATGAGGTCTCACGTGGTATTGGGTGTTTCGTATATGTCAATATAAATAATTTTTTATGGATAAAATTATTATTATATTCGAATATTTTATTTTTCTAAAACTAGTTCACTAATATAGTGTTAAAATAATTGAATAAGTATTCCTTGTTCTGTTTATTTACTATTATATTGATTTAGGTTCTTTAGTTTCTAAAAAAATCAGGTGGCTGATATTATTGAGACCATGATATTATTTTTGATGATGTTAAGATCTTATATGATGTTTTTTATTGGAGATATTGTTGATACTCTTATTTAAACATATTAAATCTAAAATTGAATAATAAATACTGAGTAATGTGGTATTTATTTAAACAATATAATTTTACGATTTTTGGTGTGACTAATTTTATTATATATATTTTCATTCAATACATAAACTATATTCAGATTCAAGTGAAATTTGTTGATTCATTTTAGGTTATGTTTTTTGGAATATTTAAAAAATGATTGGAGATGATGGAGAATTCCCTAAATGATTTGATCGTAGATGAATCAAATCTAAAATATCAAGTTTTGAGCTAAATATTTTACAACATATCAGACCTTATAAACGGAGTTAGGATCCTAGGATTTATAATTCCCATGTACGTCTTTGTAATGTAAAAATATTTATATTATAAGCTTAAGATGAATATTGTACAGTTTAATTAACATAAAAAGGTACAAATATTTTTAGGGTACCTTACATCATAAGGTTTAATTGAAGACTACATTAGGTTCATGTAGATATTTTTACTGAACAACGATTCTCAAGAATTAATTAAATCATTAGGTTTGAAGACTATATAAGATTCCACAGGTCTTCTTATTATTTTTTAAATTAATTCTAAAATTTATTTTTTAGTTAAACACATTATCACATTTTATAATGTTTGGGTTGATTAGGAAATAAAATTATTATGTATTATGATAAATCCAAACCAAATGGATCTTTTTAATATAATCATCATAAAAATGACTACTAAAGGATGTTATTCATGATAATTTTTGATAATTGTACAATTAAATTATGATTACCACATCATAAATCTTTTATGGTCTCATTCATAGTTTGATGAACACTTAAAAGGAAACAACTTCTTTGGATTTCATGGAGTTTTTAAGAGAAGAATCTATTGATATTTGTAGATGAATTATATGAGAAGATCATGGATAGTTTTTTATGTAATTTAATATTAAAAAATTGGAATTTTTTATTTTGTGGGATATAGATATTAATTTGGAAACATCATACCTAAGAAATGAAGATGGTTGAAAGAATTTGAATATCTATTAATTATTTATCAATGTATTATTTAAATTTATATTGAATATAAATGGGAGAAGAAGTACTGAATAAATTTTTTTGAACAATGATTCATTAAGTAACCTTTATATCTAATACATATAAAATAAATAAGAAGGTTATAACCTTTTTGACTTTAAGAAAGTATGAATAGAAAACATTAAGGGTAACAAAAAGTTCAGTGAAAATGAAAATGAATTCTTATTGTGATGAAAGACTATAATGTTGAATTGGAACATTATTTTATCATTTTATAACTATAATATTTGCACATACATTTTCCAGATACATATAATGTAAATACATTGATAAACCCTACTCATTGTAATCCACAGCTTCATTTGAGAAGATCATGTGATCAAAGGTGATTCTAGATCATGCTGTTGGACTCCTCATGTATTAATCATGTTTTAATGATCACAAATCCTACTACTGTTAATTAATCTCAATCTTAATTACACATTATGTTTTTATGATAAAAAATAATTTTGATGTTAATTACTCTATTATTTACAAGTCTTAAGCATGATCACAAATCTCACTTATATTTTCATGACTTTATATTTATGATTCAAGTTCTCTTAATCTCTAATGATTCAGCTTAATCCATATTCTTCATATTACTATTTAAGTATAAATACATATATTTGTCTAAGTTTAGACACACCGTGACCCAGACACCGTGAAGGACACACCGTGACCCAGACACCGTGAAGGACAACGCATGACCCGGACACCGTGAAGGACACACCGTGACCCAGACACCATGAAGGACACACAGTGACCCAGACACCGTGAAGGTCACACCGTGACCCAGACACCGTGAGCTACACACCGTTACATGGAGACACCGTGAATCACATACCATGAACCACATACCGTGAATCACATACCGTGAACCACATACCGTGAAGAATACACCATTTACATAATCATTGTGACACCGTTTCTTAACCTTTTTGTCAATATTATTTAAATAATGCTAACGGTCTTATTTGATGTTTTTAATGCAATGAATGTTATTTAATGATAGTTGTTGTCATGTCAGGAAACTGTATCTCGTACCAATGAAAATGGAATAATTCCTACTTCTAGAACTCGTGGAATATAAGGAATATTGAGTTCATGTACATTTCCGCAAGTATGACGATACAATAAGAAGAACGTACATACACCCGAGAGCACTGTGTTGAACAAGTAGAACAGTCCCGAGCAAGAAAGAGATTGACAGACTTTCAAAGAACTGTCTTGAGTGCAATCCAACACCTCTGAATAACACACGACGAATCAAGAGATCATTTTCACTCATGTAGAACACAGGCTGAACTACGACACTCTGTTTTTCAACAGAAAAACCAGAGAAGGACTTAGAAGCATTCCTTCTGAATCCAACGAGTCTAGAGCTGAATTGATAATCACTAGAGCTTTCTAAACTCTTATCTATTTTCTCTAAGTGATTTGATTATTTACTTTAGAGTAGTGTGGTGTACTCTATATATCTTACACACACACTGTCTCCTGCATTGAACTGGAGGATACCAAAATCCTCACTCGAAAACTCTTAACTCTTGTTTACCCACGTCAACTGTGGAAGAGGTCCTTGTGTGGCCTGGTATTTGTTTGGTTTCCCACGAAGAACTGTGGTAGCGGTCCCTGTGTGGCCTAGACAGTTTTGTAAATTGTTTTTAACCCCGATCCAGGGTGTGGATAAAATTTATATAAATTTGAGAGGGCCAAGTCCCGGCTTGAGACTTAACCTCTTGTTATATCTGTTGTGCATATTTAGTTTAATTTTAAAGTATAATACATATATCTTTTATTTTCCGCAACTATTACATTGATATACAAAACTATATTAAGGCTAGATTGATAGTTAAATTAGCTAGTGTTTACACTTATTGTAAATTAGTAGGTTAGTATCAAAATATAGTTTAATCTTGTGGTTAAATTAACTAAGACTTAATCAATCTTTGAGAAGCTAAGTGATAATTTACAATTAGTATGTATTCCCAACAGTTTAACTTGTTTTATAAATTGGGGGAATAAAAATAGACAATATTTTAACAGAAATTTTAATTGGAACTCAATTCACCCCCCCCCCCTCTTGAGTATCCACTCCAACCAACATTTGGTATCAGAGGTTGTTTTTGTTTAAGGAATTTTGAAAAACTCTTTTTTTCAACTATGATTTTAGTTGCAAATTTAATTATCTTAAATTTATTTTAGTTATAAATTTTATCTCTGTAATTATACATTCTAAAATCTAGTTATGGATAATAGACTAGAGGGTGTTGCTACTAACATGCCACCTTTCATTAATGGAACAAATTATGCCCAGTGGAAGCTTAAAATGAAAATTCATTTGGAGAGTATGTTTTTTGATATCTGGACTACTATAGAATCTCAATATAAAATTCATGATACTGAAAGAACGACATGGGATGAACCTACAAAGACTTATTATAATAATAATTGTAAATCCATGAATTCCATGTACTGTTCTCTAGGAGATGTGGAATTTAACAGAATTTCTGCTTGTAAAACTGCTTTTGAAATTTGGGATACTTTGGGTGTTTCTCATGAGGGAACAACCAATGTTAAAGAAATGAGATTGAATACATATACTATTAAATATGAAAATTTTAAAATGAAGACTGATGAACCTATTTCGGATATATATCACATGTTCAATGTGATAGTCAATACAATGAATTCAATAAGAAAGGTTATTCCAGCAAAGAAACAAATTATGAGGATACTGAGATGTATACCAGACCGATGGAGAGGCACATATGTTTCAATTAGAGAGTCATGTGACATTTCTGCTCTACCTGTAAATGAACATATTGGAAAACTTATGATGTATGGGGAAGAACTCAAGGTGAATAAAAATGAAGATGATGAACCAAAAAGGAAATCAGTGGCTTTCAAGACTACTGCTTCAATGAACAAGGACAAATAAAAAGCTAAAATACAAAATGACAGTTCAACAAGTGAATGCTCATAATCTGATAGTGATGCTGAAATGGCTCAGATAGCCAGAAGGATTAAGAAATTTTATAGGAAGAAGAAATTTTTCAGAATATAAAATTACAAGGGAAGGTATGACAATAAGGGACATTGGAAAAAGGACTGGAAAAAGACAGATAAAAGTGATGAATTTGTTTTCTACGGGTGCAAAAGAAAAGGATACATTAAAGCAGACTACCCAAAGATAAAATTCAAGAAGAAATATGATTACAAGGATAGTAAGTACAAGAAAGATATGAAGGCTAAATGGAGTGCTTCTGAAGATAGCACAAGTGGATCTGAAATGTCTGATTTTGAAAAAAAATGAGCCAACATGTGTTTCATGACAAACACATCTAAGGTAACCTTAGATACACCTACTTTAAATTCTTATTATTCTGGAGATGATACAGAATCTTATTCGGATTCTAAAAATATGACTAGTGAGGAATTATTTGAATATTGTAATATGCTGGAAGAGACATGCAATGAAATTAAGTATAAATAAAAATCATTGAAGAAACAACATGCTCTCACTACAACTGTTAAAATTGAACTCACTATTGAAAAAGAGAATAATGGTAAACTATTAAAGGAAAATATAGAACTAAAAATGTAAAATAAGGAACTTAAAAGGGACTTAGAGAAGTTTACAAATGTAAAGGATACACTAACTCAAATTCTAGGAAAGAATGTGGCACCAAAATACACTACTGGAATAAGCTACAAACCTGGACAGAGAAAGATTACTAAGAAAAGACTTTCTCCTAAATTTGGAAAGAATACTACTAGTTCTAGTTTTGGACATTCATACGTTTCAACTAGTTATTCATATGGTTATAGATCAATTAAATTTTATCATTCAAAATCTATTGATTCTGTAAATTATATGAGACCCATAAGACAAATATGGGTACCTAAAGCATTGATTTCTAACCTTTCTTGACCCAAGAAGATCTGGGTACCAAAATAATTTTATGTCTACATCTATTTTGCAGTAAACATGCATAAAGAGTTCTTACAAGAAGGTATAGTACTTGGAAAATGGATGTCCAAGACATATGTCTGGAGATTATTCAGGTTTCAAAAGTTTAATAAAGTTTGATGGAGGCCATGCCACCTTTTGTGATAATTCTAAAGGAATGATCATCGGCCTATGCCAGATTAGTAACACTAATCCAGTTTTAATTTCTAAAGCATTATATGTTGATGGACTAAAATATAATCTGTTATTTATTTCTCAATAGTGTGATGATGGTTTTAATGTCATGTTTGAAAATGATTCATGTAATGTTTTTAACTCTAAAAATGTTTTAGTATTTTCTTCTTTAAGAAATGAAAATTTTTATGTACTTGATTTAAATTCTTTATCTAAGAAAAATATTACTTGTTTAAATGAATTTCATAAATAATCTTGGCTTTGGCATAGAATATTAGGAAACTACAGCATATATTCTCTTAGAAAACTGACTAGGAATAACTTGGTTAGAGATCTTCCCAAACGTGAGTTTCCAAATGACAAAGTGTGTAATCCCAGTCAAAAGGGAATGCAACACACTTTTTTTTAAATCAATGAATGAAGTCTCAACTTCTCAACCTCTCGAGTTGGTTCCCATGGATTTTTTTGGACCATCTAGAGTTTCTATCTTAAATTTGAAGCACCATGTCTATGTCTTAATAGATGAATTTTCTAGATATACTTGGGTATACTTATTAGCTTACAAAATTGAATATTTTTCTTACTTTATAAAATATTCCAAATATGTAGAAAACATCAGTGGACTTAAGATTAAAACATTGAGAAGTGATCATGGTCGTGAGTTTGAAAATCATGAATTTGAATCCTATTTCTCACACAATGTCTATATTCATAACTTTTCTGCTCCTATGACACCTTAGTAGAATGGTGTAGTAGAATGAAGAAATAGAACCCTTCAATAAATAGCTAGAACCATGCTTAATGAGTGTGACCTGCCTATTAATTTTTGGGCTAAAGCTATAAACACAGCTTGTTATATTATTAATAGAGTATTAATTAGACATGTTCTTAAGAATACACCTTATGAAATTTGGAACAATAGAAAACCCAAAGTTAGTTACTTTAGAGTCTTTGGATGTAAAGTATTTATTCTCAATACAAAATATAGTCTTGATAAGTTTTCTTCTAAAAGTGATGAGGGAATCTATCTGGGTTATTCTTTAACCAACAATTACTATAGTGTTTTCAATAAAAGAACCAAGTGTGTGGAAAAATCTGTTAACATCATGTTTGATGAAACTAATCCACATGAGCTTAAAACCTCTCTTGAAAATCTTGAAGAATATTTGAGTGTTCTGGACCATAATGACAAATCTAAAGAACCTGCTATAAAGATAACCCGTTCTGGAGTTATTTCATAATCTTCTCCTAATGAACCTAAACCTAGAGAAGATCCTGAAATTTCTAGTCCTACCTTTACTAGATCAACTAGAATTATAATGAATCATCCTTTAGATGTTGTTGTAGGAAATCTTGATAGAGGGACACAGACTAGAGCTTCTCTTAGAAATTAGGTTGAACATCAAGCCTTCTTGTCATGGCTTGAACCTAAAAACATTGATGATGTTATTAATGATTAATTTTGGGTGATTTCCATGCAAGAAGAACTCAATTAGTTTGAATGAAATAAATTTTGGAATCTTGTTGAAAGACCTAAGGAAACTTTCACCATAGTCACTAAATGGGTGTTTAGAAATAAAGTAGATGAATCTGGAAATATAGTTAGAAACAATGATAGGCTAGTTGCCCACGGCTATAGTCAAGAAGAAGGTATTGACTATGAGGATACTTTTTCTCAAGTAACCATATTAGAAGCTATTAGGATTTTACTTGCTTATTTTGCACATCTAAATCTCAAACTATATCAAATGGATGTCAAGAGTGCATTAAAAAATGTATATATTGCTGAGGATGTTTTTGTTGAACAACCACCTGGATTTTGAAACCCTCATTTTCCAAATCACATTTTCAAATTATCAAAAGCATTATATGGTTTAAAGCAAGCCCCAAGAGCTTGGTAAGATAGATTAAGTACTTTTCTAATTTATAAAAGTTTTACAAAAGGTATAGCTGACCCTACTCTTTTTATAAAACGAATTTCTAAAGATGTTTTAGTTGTAAAAATTTATGTAGATGATATTATTTTTGGATCTTCAAAAACTACATGATGTACTAATTTTTCTAAAATGATGTCAAATGAATTTGAAATGAGTTTAATGGGTGAACATAAATTCTTTCTTGGATTTAAAATCATTCAATATGATGATGGAATTATTTTAAGTCAAAGTAAATATACTATAGATCTTATAAAATGATTTGGATTGGATAGCACAAAAAGTTGTGACACACCCATGAGTACCACCTGTAAGTTAGATCATGATGAAGATGGTAAATCTGTTGATCCAACCACTTATAGAGGAATGATTGCAAGTCTACTCTACCTGACTGCTAGTCATCCTGATATTATGTTTAGTGTGTGTATGTGAGGTCATTTTCAAGAAAACCCTAAATAGTCAAATTTAAATGTTGTAAAGAGAATTTTCAAATACCTCAAGCATACTCCCAATTTAGGAATGTTCTCTCTCAAAGGACAATCATTAGAACTAATTAGTTATTCTGATTCTGATTTTTTTGGATGTAAGTTCGATTGAAAAATCACCTCTAGAACTTGTCACCTTTTAGGCAAGTCACTATTATCATGGTGTAGTAAGAAACAAAATTATGTTACATTATCTACTGCATAAGCTGAATACATAGCTGCTGGAAGTTATTGTGCACAACATTTTTGGATGAAACACACATTACTAGACGGTGGATATCAATTCAGACATGTCCCAATAAATTGTGACAACACAAGTGCTATTAATATTTCTAAGAATCCTGTTTCTCTTTCTAGGACAAAACATATTGATGTAAGACATCACTTTTTGAGAGATCATTATCCAAAAGGTGATATCACTTTGGAATTAATTGGTACTGAATATCAACTTGCTGATATATTCACTAAACCATTATATTTTGAAAGATTAGACTACATCATACATGATCTTGGAATGATTAATCATAAATAGATATATTACTAATCTTAATGTTTAATATTTTACTATATTTTAATTTACGGTTTCATCCTCAATATTTTATAGTTACTATTTCATGCATACAGTCTCACTGTTAAGCCCTTGTGCTCACGGTCAATCAACTCATTGTCTCACCATGACTGTACAGAGTGGTCACTGTCTCACCGTGAAGACCACCAACAATCTCACCGTGATGACTGGTTTTCATCACACCGTAATTCCTACTCACGGTCTCACCGTGAAGATTATTTATACACTTATTTTAACCCGTATCACAATAATTTTTATTTCACTGATATTTGATTTCCTGCATTTTTTTTATGATGTTTGACATTCCCAAAGGATAAAACTTAAGGGTTTCATTCGATTCCTTACCCGAACTGTCTCTTAAATCTTCTTACTCTTGAAAATCTTCTCCTCTCTTGCCTGAACCATCAGTGGATGCCAAGGATGAAGCTTCCTTCTTCACCCTCGTCTGAGAAGCGCCGCTCTAAGAAACAGAAGAGAATACCGAGGATAGATCCCGAAGGACCTCTAAACCAAAACCTGGTAAGTCATTCTATTGTACCTGAAAATGATATTTTCCCTGAGTGGCTGCTGTCTAGAAAGTCGTTAGTCTTGAAAATCATAAATGAACAAGGATGGATTGAATGGTTATCTAGACAAGATAGACCGATTTACCTGTGATTGGTATCTCAATTCTACCAATATGTGATTGTTTCCTTTGATTTTGGAGAAAACATTATGGTGACCAGCTGGATCAATGGTCAAGAGTGTACATTCACCTCGAGGTTGTGGGCTCCATGTCTAAGAATTCCACATGAAGGAGTTTGTGAAGACTACCAGAGAGACCCTCCTCTATCATCTGATATCTTCAATCTGGAAAATTCCTTGGAAATTTTAACTAACAATGGAACCAAGGGCTATAGCTGCAGAGCTAGATGGAGAAACTAGACTTCTATTCAAATTTGTTCATAATTTGATCAGTCCGAGAAAAGGAGATTTTGCTGTGATGATGTATTAGGATGTGTTCCTGATTCACCTGTTGAAAATGGCCATAAGATCAACCTATGAAAGTACTGTATTAACCATATCTATGAGATTATTAATGTCAATTCCAAATACACCTCCTTGTTTTACTCAAGGATGATTTCGTCCATTCTAGTTACCAAAGGGATGGTTGGACCGAATGAAGAAAAGTTTGAGGACTTTGATTTCTGCTTATTCAAGCCTATCATTAGAAGGATGAAGATTAGTTGGAACCCTTGGAAGAAGAAATGAGTTGAGGAAAATGATCAATTGTATAAGAAGTTTAATCATATTCATTATCCAAGAAGACCTCAGAACCTAGCTGATCCTGGTTTGGAACCAGATGAAGTGGCTGAGTACACAGAAGAAGAAAAAGTAGTTGTAGAAGTGGTAGCTGATGTTTCACCTAGAGAAGAGGAAGAAAGACAACAAGTGGAAGCATCTCTTGTTAAAAAAGAAAGGACGGATGTCCCTACTGTTGTCCCTATAGATATAACTCAAGGAGAGGAAGTTGTTGTTGGTTTGAGAGAAGAAGAAGCTCCTGCTTCAACTGATGATGTCAATCCAGAAACTCATCCTATGACTACAATAAAATTGATTTTTCTTAATTTACAGTAGAAAGAAACCATAGAGACATATCTGATTGAAGAGGATCTCCCTGTTGAGAAAGAATTCAATCTAGAAGCACAAACAGTGGAACAATCAGTTCCTAAGATAATTCCCTCAGCTGAAGAGAGGATGGAAATTGCCTTTCAGAAGGCAAGGCAAGAGTTTACTAAAGAGATTAGAGATGATCTTGTGGATCATGACCTTGTTGCTGAGCCTATAGTCTCTGAAATGGAAGCACAATTTCAGGGGGAGGAACCTCAAAACCTTGAGATTATAGAAGCTGGATCTGCTGACCCTTCTCCACCAACTGTCACATACTTTGTGTACACCCGTTATGTTTTCCCAATCTTTTATGATGTTAATGAGTCACAACAAGTGACTACAACTAGAATGGATCTCTCTTCTGTGTTTCAACTGATGATTGTAGCTCATCCAAAACCAGAACCAGAACCAGAGCCCCATTCTCAATCTGAATTGCAATCTATGTTGGAAGATGACTCTGAACCGCAACCAGAACATGCTCCACTACCTTCACCTTAAATCTTACCCGAGCAACACTTTTTTTTATCTAAGGATGATTTGAATGTCTTTGGAGAGAATATCTTGGCTGGTGTTGAGAAGATTTTATCCACTCAAACTCTTCCACTGACTCAGTTAAGTCAAGAAGATTCCTCAATTCTGTTTGAAAATATTATATTGCATATTCAACCAATGATGATTCGTGAAATTCAAGACATCATGGTTGAAAATTAGTTGCTTAGTACTGATGTTGCAGATTTGAAAGGTTCAGTGGGAAACCTGCAATCAGAACTGTCTTCAAGATCAGAGCATGTGCCAGCTCCTATTTCTGCCTCTGCACCTATTTGTGCTTCTCCTGAGCCAACTGATTCCACCCTTGATAGAGAGATTTTTTCTCAAGTGCATCCATATCTATTATCTTTTGATGAGAAGATTGAAAATAAGATGCACAAAAATGCTGGAACGCATGAGGGAGCTTGTAGAGAATCTGAATACGCTCACATATGAGTACACTGGATGTCTGCAGAAAGTTTTGAAACAGCTCAAAGTTCTATACATAACCGTAAAAGCTTCTCAAGCTTCTTGTCATCCTTCTGTTCCTCATTTGGATGATTCTCTGCTGAGATCCATAATCATGGAAGAACAACAGAATGCCTTCAGTGGCTTGGATCTGTCTTCTTTGTCAGAAGTGGTTAAGAATAGTGATCGAGCATTGGATTTGGTTAGAATTCATTCTATGATATCCAATGATTCTTAATAGGAGATCTCCAAGAAAATTGATTTTTGTCTCACCCGGATTTTCTACAAAAGTGATATGACAGATCACTTTAGATTTCTTATGGAAAACCTGAAAATCCATCCGGTAACTCAGGATTTTAATGCTCAAGTTAATAAGCTTACAAAGTTCACCAGAATGATGGACAAATTTATGGAGAATAAGGATGATTTTGAAAAGTCCATGCAATATGTTGGTGAAATCATTGCTGATTTCATCAATCTTTTGAAGCCATATCTTCATGTGAAGAGTACTGCTTTAGTTTTTCCAGCTGATTCACCCCATAGACCTCGTCTACATGCCCTAGCCTCAACTGCCATATTAGTCATCCAAGATCTTTCTCAGATCTGACCAATCATTCATGACCATCCATTTTTGAAGTTCTACCTTACCCTATTTGTCTACCATATCTATGCCTTCTTCTACATCATCCCCATCACCTGATGCTGATAAAGGCAAGGAAAAGGTGGATCCCTGAAGAGTCCAGGGACAGTTTCTGTTTTCTTTTTTGATGGGATGTCATTTTTTGTTAAATGTTTTTATTTATCCAGTATGTTTTATTCTTAACCATTTCAATGAAAAATGTAGTGTTTACCTTCAATTCTCTTTACTTTTTGATAATCCCAAAAGGGGGATAAAAACTAAAAGTATCATTACTATAATGAGATATGTAATTATCGAATCTATTATTCCCTAATTTTTACTGTTCTAATATTCTAGTTTCGTTAATGTTACCTTTATTTTATATTTTGACTATACATGATTTGTGATCATCAAAAAGGGGGAGATTGATGGAATCCTCATGTATTAATCATGTTTTAATGATCACAAATCCTATTACTGATAATTAATCTCAATAATAATTACACATCATGTTTTAATGATAAAAAATATTTTTGATGTTAATTACTCTCTTTATTATTTACTAGTCATATGCATGATCACAAATATCACTTATATTATGAAGCATTTATATTTATGAATCAAGTTCTCTTAATCTCTATTGATTAAGCTTAATCCATATTCTGCATATTACAGTTTTGGTATAAATACATATATTTGTTTAAGTATAGACACACCGTGACCCAGACACCATGAAGGACACACCGTGACCCAGACACCGTGAAGGACACCCCCTGACCCGGACACCATGAAGGACACACCATGACCCAAACACCGTGAAGGACACACCGTGACCCAGACACCGTGAGCTACACAACGTGAGATGGAGACACCATGAAGTACATACTGTGAACCACATACCGTGAAGCACATACTGTGAACCACATACCGTGAAGCACATACCATGAACCACATACCATGAAGACCATACTGTGAAGAAGACACCATTTACGTAATCACTGGGACACCATTTCTTAACCTTTTTTTCAATATTATTTAAATAATGCTAACAGTCATATTTGATGTATTTAATGCAATTAATGTTATTTAATGATAGTTGTTGGCATGTCAGGAAACCGTATCTCGTACCTATGAAAAGGGAATCATTCATACTCCCATAAATTATGCAATAAAAGGATGATTGAGATGCAGTACATGTGCGCAAGTGTGACGATACAATAAGAAGAACTTACATACACCCTAGTGCACTGTGCTGAACTAGTAAAACAATACCGAGAAAGAAAGAGATTGCAAGACATTCAAAGAACTCTCATGAGTGCAATACAACACCACTGAAGAACACACAACTATTCAAGAGATCACTTTCAATCCTGTAGAACACATGCTGAACTATGACACTCTTTTTTCAACAGAAAAAAACAGAGAAAGACTCAAGAGCATTCCTGCTGAATCTAACGAGTCCATAGCTGCATTGATAATCACTAGAGCTTTCTAAACTCTTATCTGTTCTCTCTAAGTGATTTTTTTTACATTCGAGCAGTGTGGTGTACTCTATATATCTTACACACACACTGTCTCCTACACTGAACTGGATGATATCAAAATCCTCACTCCAAAACACTTGACTATTGTTTACCCACGTCAACTGTGGAATAGTTCCTTGTGTGGCCTGGTCTTTGTTTTGTTTCCAACGAAGAAATTTGGTAGAGGTCCCTGCGTGGCCTGGACAGTTTTGTAAACTGTTGTTAACCCCGATCCAGGGTGTGGATCAAATTTATATGAAGTTGAGAGGACTATGTCTCGGCTTGAGACTGAACCTCTTGTTATATCTGCTGTGTATATTTAGTTTATGTTTAATGTATACTACATATATCTTTTATACTCCACTCCTGTTACTATGAAATAGAAAACTATTTTAAGGCTACATTGATAGTTAAATTACCAAGTGTTTACACTTATTGTAAATTATAAGGTGAGTTTCAAAATTTAGTTTAATCTTGTGGTTAAATTAACTGAGATAAAATCAATCTTGGAGAAGCTATGTGAACATTTACAATCTGTATAAATTCACTACAGTTTAACTTGTTTTATAAATTGGGGGATTTTAAATAGACAATATTTTAACAGAAATTTTAGTTAGAACTCAATTACCCCCCCCCTCTTGATTATCCACTCCAACCAACACATGCCAATGATTTAATACTTATGTTGACTAGTGAACCATATAAATATGATATAGGGTTTTCTATGTGTTTTAGTCTTCCATTAATTTAAAATGACAAAGTCAATAACTCCAACAAGTGAATAAGGTTTTTATAAAATGTGAAACATCCAAAATTTATTAAATCTCTTACCACCATTGATTTAACTAATCTTATGGGTAGATTTTCAACCTTCCCCTAAACAACACCTGTAACTCCCATCCAATTGAATGAGAGATATAATAAAATGGAATGGAAACATACAAATACCCCTTACACTAGAACAAACTATCAACACCGATCCTATGAAATATATTATACACTAAATATATCAAAGATGCATCCCAATAGTTAAGTAAATGGGAATTCTATCAAAGGAAGGGGTGGTAAACAAAAGATTCATTCCATATATAATTAAATATAAATATTTTGATCACAGGACTGATGAACAAAATATATTTGTTATTTATTGAAAAATAGGAGATTTCTATTGATAGATTATAAGAATATAGTAATAAATAGAATTATATATCAAGAAGGATAATACATAAAATTAAAAATAATGTGATGAAAATATATTATTCCAAAAATATAATAAAATCATATAAATCTCCTACCATAATGGAGTTGACCAATTCCATAATGATTACACTAAAATTTAAAACTAACAAGTCCTTGAGTAGATTCCACAAAACTAAATAATGTCAATCTGCTTCAAATAAAATCCCAAACACATAATATATTTATTATTGAAAGCATGTCCTGAAGAGGAATTAGAATGAATGAATTAAAACAGATAGGAAGGGAACCCCATATCGAATGATAACTACATTTCATAGCTATGGGTACAATAACCATAAAAAACATCCAAAAAATACAAATGTAAACATATATGTCGCAAGTGGTTCAAGAGAAATATGTAATATGTAACCAAATTGAGTAGAAACACAAATTATATCATTAAAATTATCATGAAATAAAATATGGCACTATGAGAATATTAACGACACAATAGTGTTTCTAAAAACATTTTATCTATGATCAAATAAGAATCCACCTAATGATTTTTCTTTTAGGACACATTCGACTCTATTAAATTCAATATGACTAAGTAATTAATCCTAATCAACCGACAACATTTCCACGATATAATGGCTCAAACAAATATATTTAAATAATTCTATAACCATGGATTCACAGTGTAATTCCAACCATCACATCACAACCTCTCTTGTTTATTTCTAACTCAATGTCTAACATATTATTTACTATAAATTGAAATTCCACAACCAAATCATCCTAGTGATATTTAGGAACCTAATATATATTTATTTCACAATTTCCACAAACCTAAATTTTACCGTTATTTATAGAAGAAAAACTGGGTAAAATTCTACCAAGTTTGACTAATCAAAAAACAACACCCGTAAACAATAACTAAAATAAAAAATGATAAGGTTCTGGAATGAGAAATTCATTTCCCCTATATCTAAAACCTCCCAAAAAGTATCTACATTCATAATACAAAAATTCTAGGATAAATGTTGACAAATCCGTTGTGGATAATTGGGAATAGAAAATCCTTAACACTATACATTACGTCAAATTAATAATCATTAATTTTATGGGAGATTGTGCAATAAATTACATTAATACCTCTTAGTGAATGATTTTATATGATTTAGGAGATTAACTATGGTCAATAGAATATGGAGGAAACACCAAGATGTAATTTGGGGTGATAAAAAAGGTGAAATGTCCATGGTTTCAAACATGTAATTCTCAATTAAACTATTTTTAATTAGTGATAATGAATTTATTGAAATGGTTTTCATTTGGGAGAACCAAAATTTTTATCGTGACTTGATGAAATATTTAAATTCATTAATTTTATAATATGATTAAAGAATTGATAAGAATAATATTAGATACATTTTATGTAAAAATATATTTCATTTGAGAATTATGTCATGGAATTTTAGACCATAAAAATGATACATACTATTATGATATCCAAAGAAAAAATGACAAGGACAATATCAAGGATAAAAATAAAAACTAACAAGGAGATAATTTTTAAAGATTCAGTATGATTGAATAATTCGAAAAAAAGAACTGTCATGTGGAATAAATGAATTTCAAGTATGTTTCCATTAATTTTTATGAATTTATATCAATACTGTCTAAAAATAATGAAATGAAGAAAATTCAAATACTAGGATAATCACACATTAATTCTTTTAAATTTTGGAAAAATATGGTAATTTTTAATTTTTTTCCCAATGCAGAATAATGTAGATAAAAATGATGATCAATCAAAAATATCATTAAGGAGTAATAATGTGTTAATTGGATTCAATATTGTAAATATATTCATTGTAAATGTAAAAGAAAACACATTATGTGATGTACCTTCTATAAAAACATTATGAATAACCTTATGATGAGGAAATTTAAAATGATAGTAATTTTTTAATGAGTATATACTAAAATCATTCATTATCCAATCCAAACTATAAAAATATAAATAATGTGATGATGAAGTGAGTTTTGACGATGAATGTAGTGAAGAGGAAACAAAAAATAATTTTAATTATTAATTGAACTATTAGTGTACATAATAGGAAATAGACAATATAAAACAGAGTAGATTTATTTAAGGAAGAAAAATGATTCATAGAGAAATAACTAAATGAATCTAAATTTATATGAATTGATAAGTATGAAATTTAGTTCACAGGAAATATGGGATATCTCATTGCAACACATCAATCTAGGTAAATTATTCTGGATATTTACACTAAATATTTCATTACTAAAAATGAGTACATGAAGGATATTGAAAAAAAATTATTAGAAACTAAAATTTCAATGATTAAATAAAATTTTTGGGAGTTTTTATTCTTTTATATAACCTTCTATAGAGGATATTGGACTACTACATTTATGATATTTAATTCCACATATATCATTATTTTTCACTTTTGATTTCTGGTCTTTTTTTATATTTCATTTTTTCTTCCATGTGGAATTTATTTTATTCCACCGCCTATAGAATGTTCACATTACATATATAGTTATGGTTACGCCAAATAATTTTTTTATTAATTCAATAATAGTTTAAATTAAATAATTTCCACATTCTTGATCATGAACTAATTTTGATTAATTACCCTAGAGTCTGCCATTGTTCTAGATATTTTTCAGTTGGTGTATCTAGTGGACCCTTTATATTAGGATTTGGAATATTTCATCACTATAAGGAATTATCATTTCACCATTTACTCTGTTGTAAAATATCATTTCATTGAGTTCATGTGTCCTAATTTGGAAAATGGATGGTTGCTTGTCAGGTTTGTTTGTTTAAATTTTTTGGTGATTTCCCTTAGTTTTTTTCTTCTGGTATGTTTCTTTTCTTATTTAGTGGTATCCCTTGTGTTTTAAATACCATTCATTTGGTGGGTGATGGTATTGGTGGATCTGATTTAGTGCCACTTCATTTTTTAATTTTTCCCACAATTTAATTTTTTAGTGTATATAATGGTTGTGGGAGTCATTTTTTTCTATTTATCTCATTGGTATGTGGAATACATTTATAATGATAGTGTAGTAAAGTTTCTGGCATAGATGGTTCTTTATATCATTGATTAATTTTGTATGTAGTGGATCTTTCACTCTATAATTTTGCATGGAAATGTAATAGAGGTGGTGAATAGTCTTGTGTGGGGCATGATGGCTCTCAAATCATTCCCATTTCATGATGAATTGAAAAGGATTCTGATAACGGAACATGTACTTTTATTACATAAAAAATTTCCAATAATGTTTTTTATTTTTGAATGTATTTAGTTGATTTAATTTAATTTTACTTTATTTATTCACGTGATCATTCGTATGTGTGGGTTCTCTATTTTCCTTAAAAGTTTTTTTTTCTAAAATTAAAAAAAAAAATCTGGAGGAAGAATGTTCTACATAGAAGATAAATTATTAAACATTAACAAATAAGTTATATATTATCCTATGATAATAAAGACAATGAAATTTTATGAATAATTAATTTTATTTTTACATATATCTTATTTATAGTTAAGTATGAACCGTGATAGATAATAAGATACATCCAATACACATTGCACCAAAAAAACGAAAAACCACTGAACACATATAGCATATTATAAATAAAAATATGAATTCAAGATTGGGTTAGATCACAGTGGAGTGGGGAACCTAGTGAATGTTATTTCAACTCATTACTAATCCCATGAACCAACAATATTTTCTCTAATTAAGGTATTATAATGAAATAAAGTATTATAAAGAGACCCATATAATTTTTGTGTCATTGTTCCACTACAATTATAAAAACACATTGAATGTCATATAACTAATTCCTTAGTGATTTCTTTTTTATCACTTCCAAATCACTATAAAACCTACAAAACCACTCCAAAAAACAAAAAATAAATGAGATAAATCACCGAAAAATCACCATAAGTAGAACGTTAGAAGCACTTACATGAATGAAACCAATTCACTAGAAGCACCAACACCAAAGGACATAAAATCGCATCAAAGTCCATATCCAACCAGAAAACCATGAGAAAAAAAAAAACTACATCCACAAAAAAAATTAATACATAGTATAGAAAAAATGATACTTTTAATAAATAATCAAAAAATAAATTCTTATTACCAGTTCATTCAGTATAATGGATTCCATGGGTTGATCAGTCGAGGAGGCCTCTCACTGGAATTGATATTCTATTATCACAATCTATTATTAATGTTTTCTTTAATAAAATTAACTAATAATGTTTATGGATTCAAAAATAAATTTGATATATATATATAAAATAAAAATATATATAATAATGAAACACAAAAAATAAGTTGTCCAGAAAATTAAAATTCCATAGAGAGCTTACAGGAGAGATATAAATATTCTTTAAAAACCCATCAATATTTTAATAAATGATGTTATTAAACCTATCACTCAACACCATCCCATTTGAAATCATATTACCTCATATCAACCATATTAAAAAGTCATATTATCCCTTACATCATCAACACAATGATACTCCACCAAATTCATCATTATGATGAAGATGGAAATGGAAAATAAATCATAGGAAGAACACAATATTAAAGAATGAGGGGTAACCCCATCACTATAATAGATTTAAATACTATCAGAAATATTATAATATAATAAATTGGAGTGCTTAAGTGAATAAACTCAAGCATCGATCACAACATTTTAAGAACAAAAAAAGGTTTGTTATCTATTTCCACTGAGTTATAAATTACAAGTTAGGAAAAATTGATCAAATGTAAATGTGATAAATAAAAAATAAATAATAATTTATATTTAAAATTACATGTCTATTATATCAAAATAACCTATACCTAGATACTCAAAAAAGATAATTATTTTTAATTTAAGAAGATGTTAAAATTTATAAGGAAGAAGGAGGGTCATCTTTTATTAAAATATTTCCTATGAATTTTTTCATTACTTAAAACTAATGAATGGAAATATCATGGAATTTGTTGTTATTAAAAATAATACGTATATATATTTACCATTATCCATAAAATTAATCTTATTTTTGGATTTTTTATCCAATGTTATGATTGAATTTATCAAGACAATATTTTTTCATGTAGGCCATTCAAATTCACATGTTTCTAATTACAATGCATTTTTTGACAATTTTAGTGGAAAAAATATTGAGAAGACCAATATTATAAAATTCATACTATGCCCCTCATCTATTTCGTTATTATATTTCATCCAATTTAGATCAATATCATTAAATATAGGATCCCATATTAAGAATTAGTCCAAACGATGCATGGATTTTGAGGCCCTATATTTTTTCATTATTTGGGATCATATTGAAGGATTCATAATTTTATTTTGATGGATGAAATATATCCCACAATTATTTGATACTAAAATAATAATTTCATAAATTATATTATCTTATAATTGATATGGTCAAAAAAGATATGTAATTAAAATACCTTAAAATTAAAAAATTTAACCATTTTCCAAAATAATATCAAATCATCCCAAAGCATAAATGTTAGAAAATATCAATTCAAACACCAATATTTTGGGAATTAAAAAATTAATTATATAATAAAATGATTGAAAATATTGTCTTATTAATTCAACAATACTTATTTATTGCACTCAAATGTAATCATATATACTATGGTAAAATCAGATGTTCTTAGGGAGAAATAGAGACATAACTTAATTACGACACAAGAAAAATATATCATGCCACCTTCATTGAAATAATTACCTCAATAAAAATGACTATGATAAAATTTAAATCTATATCATGCTAATCCCCTTTTACATATCGTACATGCCTCCCCATAAATGTATTATTTTCTTGACAATATTTTATTATTGTGGATCTTTTCTATTTTCGACCACATTCCGGATCATAGTAATATTTTTAAATCTCTCATCCCTCCACACAAAGCGACATAATTTTTTTAATCATGAGGTCTTTACAAGGTGAATAAAATGGATAAGGGTTAGTGGGTAAACATATTTAAAAACATAAAGCTGAAAATATGATCTTGAACTTCTAAGTACCAATGATGAAAATTTATGTTAAATATTAGTAAATACCTAACTCAATTCCCATTAAAATACATAAAATATAATACCACCTTTATTAATAAAATTTTCCAGGATTAATGCAACAAATATAATTAACATACTCATATTAATTATCCATTTTTTATTTTTCTATTTTTTATACTTGTTATATTTTTTATTTCTTTGTTTCTGTTGAGAAGAAAATAAAATAAATTTATTATAGGTAAATTAAAGCCATTAATTTTTGATAGGAAAATGATTCATAAATGTTAGTAAAATGATAATTTATGATAATACCAATTTAATAGTATTTTTTATTTTTTCCTTTTTTTTCATTTTTTATTAGTGAATATGATAGTATGAATGATGTACAATTAAAAATGAATCATTATCATGTATAAAATTCTCAAAAATTTTACACACTTCTCGCAAAACACTAAAATTTTCCTTATCTAAAAGAATTTTAATGAATGAAACCTCCCCCATAGTCAAACATTAAATATCTGTGAACAATAATTAAGAAATATGGTATGAATAGAATAGATGATTTTAATATAACTTAATCATATAAATAAATTCATGGTCTATATGATATAAATATGGGAATATGTAAATTTTTTTTCTGAATATACAAATGTCACTAGCCAAAACAATTCCCTAAGCATATCAAAATAATTCAACGAACTAAAAATTATTAAAAGAGAATAATCACATGTTTTTCATCACCTATCACTCCTCATAACTCAAAAGGTGTATTTTAGATATCAAATGAAGTTTATAAATATCTGTAGTTGGGAAAGATAATCATTTTTTATAGTGATAGTGCACATTATTTTCACAATAAATCTAAGTCATTAAATTAGATGATTGTAAATTAGGGAAAAATAATTAAGTGATCATTAAAATCATCAGGTATTCAAATGAATAAATATCACAAAAATATCAAGATAGTTATAATTTTCTAAATAATAAAATTACTCTCAATAATCCTAAAAATAAATGAATAATAGAGACAAAAAATTTGCATTAAAATTTCAAGAAATAATTATAAAATTTAAATCCAGAAAATAATTAAAAAAACATGTAAAAATCCACCTATAATGAATATTTATATACATACCCAATTAAGCACAAATATAGTTGAAAATATATTTGTTAAAATTTTTATAATATGGAAGGATATAAACTGACCTTATTTGAGGGTTTCTATTATGATTTAAGCTTCTAGATACTTCTAAATTATAAATATGTTGAAAGAACCCAATTTATAATGTTTATTTAATGAAAAATAATTAAAAATATATACAGTGAAAAAATAATATTTCTTGTTTTGAACAGTCATATAAGAATTGGTTTTTGAATGCCTCTAGATAGAAGTTCTAACTATTACCCAAAATCATATTATGAGTGTTTTTGTGTGATTTGACCAACCATAATATTTTCCTTCTAATTATATCAATTTAACATTAGTTAAGGAATAATCCTTTGATAGTCTAATTAAGAACCTTCCTTAATGATATATAGTACATAAATCAATGTTCGAGAAATATAATGAATAAATCCCCTTCTTTTTCTTTATCCTAAATCTATTTTTCATCTTATTCAACATTGTCTTTGATTTCTTCTTTGTTTATTGATATATTTGAAACTATTGTAAATAGAAAGTTAGTGAAAAAATCGATTTCTAATATAATAAAATCATGATGAATCATTATAAAAATCATTACATTCATATTTTTAATCCTCAAATGTGTTTTCATCCAGTTGGGCTAGTGGGGGTTTGGTCCAAATAAGGATATCTTTGAGTTCTTCTTCATCATCGATATAAAACAATGTCTTATGTTAATATAAAAAATTCAACTAATTTCTAATTACTACTAAATTTATTTCTATTAAAATAATAAATACATTTTTTTAATAACATATTATCTGCCTAGATTTTAATAACATTATTTTATTAGTTTATTCATATTGACACATGGAGTTGCCTTGTTAGAGATAGAGGTAGATAGTTAGTCTACAACATAACCTATTTTAAATATCAAACCTCAGTGGAGTTTTATTTCATATCCATAGATAGGTATAGTGGTTCCTATTTTTAGTTTTCAAATTGGGATAAAATTAATCTTCTAAAAAACATATACAATATTAATAGAAATAATTTTTATTTCTCACCTATTGATTAGTTTAATATTATTTATTTTTAATTTTAAAATAAATAGAACATATATTTTTATGTTATTTCCATCATAATTACATCTTCACATGGTTATTTTATTGAAAATGATAGAGGAATAATCTCTTATTCAATTTTTTCTTTATCATCTTCATAATATTTCAATTTCAAAAAGGAATGGGAAATAATTTCAATTGGATTATTCAATTCTAAAATCATTCATGAATTATTTTGAAATTGATTCCTAAATGATTCTTTACTTCTATAAAAATTAAAGTTGTGATCAATAAGAAATTTGTAGGATAAATAAATATGAAATTCCAATTTGTCTAAAATGAAAAAATGAAAAAAATAATTATTTAGTTAATTTATTTTGAAATTTTTTTAAAAGTTCATTAATGTTATGCTCATCTCGGTAATGGTGAAAATTTATTGAAGTTATTTGAAATAAATATATAACTAATTTTTTTTACCTAATCGAGTTGTATAATTAACCCTTGGGGTAAATCTTTTGAAGATACAACTTATATGCTATGATTTTCAATTTTAATTATTTATTACTAAATATTAATAAACTAATAAATAATTATCAAGTGATTGGGGTTAAATAATTTATATAATTTTAAAAAAATATTTATTCAAAATACAATTAATAAGGAAACACAAAATGCAGTTAGTGGGAAATGGATAATGCCTAAGGGAGTTCAAAATAGTGTTATCATTAATTTTTAAATAACTCTCAATATTCTACTAAATAATGAGATCATCCTTATAACTCAAAACCCACTAATTTGAAATATTATTACCTAACACTCATGCACTACATTGGGGATAATATCCCTCACATCATTATAAAAATTATACCACATCATATATAACATTATGTTGACTATAGATAAGGAATAATTAATGGAAATATTAACACAATAGTAGGGAAAGGGGATGACCTTGTAAAATCAAGAACCCACCCCATATCATAGTAGGAACTATAATCCACTAAAATTATGTGGAACCCCATGGATAAAAAAATTAAATAAATTTAAATGATAATATAAAAATGTGGGTGATGATTTTTCATTATATACAAAAAAATCTACAATATACGATCATTCAAAGACATTATAAACACGATACATGACACCAAACAAACTAAAATACATGTATCATTGTAAAATAATTATTATATTCACAATAGTAAAAAATATAAAAATTTTAAGACATCCAAAACATAAGATACTTTAGGGAACTGATGTGGCACCCTAGAAACTCTTTTATAACACAATCTCCACGATCTATATCCAAAAGTAAATGATTGTATCATCAATCAGATACCCTATAAAAATTTTAAATCTTCACATTTCCCATATCATAGTAATAAACATCGAAATATGCTCTATCGTGAATATATAAGGTTGACTATACAAACCAATATGAAATCACCAAGGCTTCCCACACACTCTACTCAGAATAAAACCTGTCAAATCATAATAATAAATATATATAACAAAAATCAGAAAAGGAAAAAATTCTAAAAAATAATAAGATAAATAAATAATTTAAATAACTCATTCCATAAAATTATTCCATGAATTGATCATATAAACACACACATTAATGTTCCCAATTAGGTAATTTCAATCAAAATTGTTGAGATTGACACCCATCCATCTAGACTTAAGTCATCACCGAGTGGTATGATCTAGTTAACCTTAACTCCATCACAAGAAGATTAGTATGAACCAAAAACTCCATAACATATATCATAATCTAATACACATATTTCCATTCAATTTTCCCACACAAAACCATTATTTCTAAATAAAAAATCATTTATTAATTTTATAAAACATATTTTGGGTGACACCTATAATATATGTTTATAAATACACAAAACCGTAGTTTTCTAAAATAGATTTCTCTAAAATTACTATTTTAAAACATCATTAAGATCATTGGAAATCAAAACCATAATGTTATTGATAGACTATATTTTTAGATAATCCACCAAAATCCTATCATAATGCATAGTTGCATTTAAGAGGAAGATCATTGTCAAAAAATCAAACACCATGAATCACCTCGTAAGGTTCCTGGTTTGAGAAATTAATAAATAGAAAAAAATTAATGTTTTTCCTAAATAGTAATCAAGACAATATATCACTAATACCTTTAAAAGAAAATAAATATGGTTCCCCATCATGTTTTGAAAATTCCTCTAATATTCAAATACTGAATTGGTTATTTGAAATCCCATAATATTCGACACAGTGTATTAGACCATTTTAGGGTGCACTCACCAAACCCATTTTTAGTGACCCACAAGGGAATGGCATAAAAAAACCATGTTTGGATTGATAACATGGTGAATTTTCCTATGTCATTTTGGGTGATTCAAATATAAGACCCACCACAGCCTATCACCACACCCACACATTAATAATTTTAATCTTATTATTACCCATAGGTGGAATTTCTAGTCACCACAACCGTTAAAAAATTGGATCTTTTGGGTACCAAGATCCATCAACTTGGATTATTCATTATGACCACAATTCCCCTATGGTTTGGTCCATGACCTTCACCATGGTTTTCACTAAGCCTTGGTAAATCATTTATGGCTTTAAAATTATTTCCTTCAACATAGAATTAATCTATTGATTCTAAATCATAAAACAAAAATATTATTGCGTAAAAATATATATAATAAAGAACATACCTAAAATAGGGGGTTTCATATTATCCCAGCCATTAGGATATCCATATATTGATAATTGGTTGATGTTAGTGTTTTATAAATCCTATGGTCATTGGTTTAGAATAAAAATTTCTCATTCTCATGTATCTTCATGAATCTAGCCTTGATTTTATAGTTCCCGCACCAGAGATATATATATTCTATGTAGGAAATTATCATTTATATTGAAAATACAAATCAGGGATTTAAAAATGGACTAATTGGGATAAATATTCACGTAGTTCCAACTAATCACATGAGTTAGGTATGTTAGATACTTCATCATTTGAAATATCTAAAACAAATTATTTAGTAAGATAAATCATGGATATAATTATAGATGATAAGATTCCTCACTAATATAATTTATAATTTCAAATAGTCCCATGTAGTGTGGTTGTATCTTCCATTACATAACCAGATTATGGTTCACCGACATTAAAGCTACTCAAAAGAAAATATACTTACCCACATTTCATGATATTGGAAAATGAATGTGGTCAGTATATAATTTTTTTTACTTCATTAGATTTTGTCCATCCATTGTAAAGTTAAAATGATATTCTTAGAAGAATTATTCACCTGTTTGGGTAGTAATGTTTCTCTAATCACATCCAAACTAAATGGAAATTGAAATGGATGACCATAAAATGACTTATATATATTCATATGCATATTTTTTGGTAACTAATTTATAAGAAAACTCAACCAAATAAAAATTCTAATCCCAATACCCAAAAAAGTCCATCACATAGGTTTTTAGAATATCCATCAATTTCTAAAGCCTATTCTTTGGATGACTATCAATTTTATAATGATATTTCATTATTATGGTCAAAATGGTTGGAAGGACCTATTTTAATGGACACTAAGACCATAAGTTATATCTATAGTCTCTATTTAAGATAATTTAAACTGCTTCCCTGGGAAATTTTTCCACATACCAGGGACATATATTGTACAGAATATCTTATATACCTATAAGTGAATGTCATAGTAATCCTTCCTGTAATAATTAATGTTATGACAGTAATGATTCAATAATAATATATCAATGTATTTGTGAAAAATAAAATTCCATAGTTTCACGAGTATTTTTAATTTATTACACAGACTAAAGGGAATGAACATGTATTAATAGTTTTTGTAATGGATTATACTATTTTTCATGGGAATATCCTCTTTCATGAATAAGATACGGTGGTACCCCCAATAGTGAAAATTTCTTAAGAACCACATATATCACTTCAAAAAATCAAATATATTTTTAATACATGTAAGAATACATGGATTTATTATTTTGACATCATTTTGATTTTGATTATCAATAAAAATTCACTTTGTATTATCATTTTTCATAAAAATTAAATCATAGAGGCCAAATGTGATGTGCTTGGTACACCAAAATTGATAATTTCCTACACTTAAAGTTGTACTCTTATCTCTCTTATTTATATAAATTCTATTCTGTATGAAGGATGTTAAATAACATTCCATCATAGTAGCTAGTTGATAAAAATTTCCACTTACATTTAATGAGTTAATCCATAGAAATTTTCCAAAAAGGCATCAGGGTATTGGTCTATTATTATGGGAATAATTTTATGTTTATTTAACACAAAAAAAAATTTAGGTGGTACCTTAAAATTGATATGAGATAGTCCCCACCCACATCACTAAAGTTCCTCATCTTATTGTATTAATGTATCATTCCCCTTGGAATAACTAAACATCTCTCTCAT
Organism: Viscum album; assembly: GCA_963277665.1. Lineage (NCBI taxonomy): Eukaryota > Viridiplantae > Streptophyta > Magnoliopsida > Santalales > Viscaceae > Viscum > Viscum album. The sequence goes on from OY728120.1 coordinate 1,846,723,971, forward strand.
GAGATGTGAATATTACTATCAAATTTTAATATTTGATATGATCCTCGAATACAATTTTCCCATCCATTCCAATGATGTCGTTGAAGATATAACTTTATAATATGATATACTATAATAAAAATTGTAGCGTGATGTTAGTGATAGAATGTGTCAGACATTTAAACCCATTACACTTTTATTGTGTCGGAGGTTTCTCAATAATCATAATGTAATAATAATTTTCATATATAAGGCGAATTTTTTTACAATGAGAAAAGAAATAAAATAAATGTAATTAGTAGTATCAAACATTACATATATTAATGTTACGTCAAGAAGGATGTCACATCACACCATAAAGGGTTGTACTACTTAATTTGGCACACAATTATCAGCTAAAAATCTATCTATACACTCCCAATGATCGAATTCGTCTGACATAATATGGTTTTTGTAGTATAGTTATTGGGTTTTTATGAGATCTATCAAATTAACATGATTTTAAGGGACATAATTTCTATAATAAGAGATTTCAGGTTAGGGATGGGAACCCGATATCATGGAAGAAAAGTCCACACCAGTTGACTTTGGATACTTCATATAATAGTGACTATGTGGTCACTATTATAACACACTAAATGTATTACTTTGCATTTCCATTTTATGTGATCTACTAAATATTTGTGGAATTAGACCAATAATTAATTTTGAGGAAAAGAAACTGATTTATTGTATTAGTACTCTAGTTCTCTATAATGTTAGGTGTAAATATCCATTGTTGAATTATTCATAGTACAACAGTTCAGACATGTGTCTATGTGGATAATGTTATTCCATCAACTGAGGATCGTAGTGATTTCGATCTATATCATCGTAGAATTTTTTACTATTTCCATGTATTTCTGAATGATGAAAAAAGATCTTTGTGAGGAATGTATGATCCAAAATATTCCTCGAACTTCTGTTCATTGAGATATTCACTAGATTCTACTTCTAGTGATAAATTATAAGGGTATGAAAACTATGTTCAAAATTCCATTACTAAAATTCATCTTTATTTATTTGAAAATAATTATTTTTTATATTCATAAGGAATACATTTTGAATATTTTGAAAAACAATTCCTTAAAATCATCTCGAGTAAGGCCTTGGAAAATTTTATCTTAGAGATGAATCTCCAATAATATCCATGAAATATAATAGTTAATTTAAATTATAAGATTCAAAATAAAAATGTTAAGATTCCCAAGAAATTATATATTTTATTCATTTATCACATCCACACCTATATGTACAGATAACCATCCTTATATCCAAGATTGAGGGGTTTAGATTATTACATTGTCATACGATACATGTAATCACATCCTAAATGACCATATTCTATAATTTTCCTTTTAAAAAATATACATACATGAATATAAAATTATAATTGAAAATATAAAAGATATAATTTTATTTTCCTCATGTGAATGATACGTTCCTAATGTGTAAAGTTGTATATCAATCATAATACACACCCTATAATCCTAGGAAATGAAACATAAGAAATGAGTGAGCTCTAATTCATAGTAAGGTTATGTGTATAGTGAAACATATCTTGATTAAATAATTATTATCAATATGGAATTTTAAATAGCTATACCACAAGTCATTTATATAAAAACATGAGTGTAGTATGGAAAGAATATATGATGATCAAATATATCCAAATAAATAATCACATTAACCTGAAAAATTACCACATATATTCTATGAAATCAAATAATCGGGTGGAAATTAATAATTGACCACAGAATGTTGGAATTCACAATTTTTGGCAACATAATTATATTTTTATTACATTTCAGAAGAGATTTTATAATTTTAGATAAAAACCCCTTTAAATTTTCCCACTTATTTTTATCATGATACGTATTGATGCATTAAGAGACTACCTATAACCAGGACCCACCAACCAAATAAAAATTTGAATGAATTACTCATTTTAAATCAGTGAATCATAATCAATATAAACATTTATATTGAAAACATAAAAAAGGAAATGACAGTATTTACAACAATCAGATAATCATAATCATAATCATTAAAGAGTAAAATAAGAAATTGTAATAACAGTGAACATCCTTAATCAGCCAAGTCATAATCCATCAAAATAAATAATAATGATGATATCAATAAAATATTTTCCTAGTAGATCATATTTATAATGATTTTTTAATTTCATTGATCTATTGAAATATAATAATAATATCATTACAACAATTTTTATGAAGATAACCTTTCCACTTTGAATGTTTTATTAAAATAAAAGGTAAACAAAATGTTTGATAAATTATTTTAATTGAAAATAACATTTTAAAACTAGTAATTTAATATTTAAAACACTAATTGTCCCTGCAGGTGGAAAATTATTTCCATTATATATACGTTCAAACAAATATTTCATTCACATTTTCAATTGAATCCAAAGAGAAATTATTTGGAAAATTACATCAAGATTAATCTAAAAAACTTTTGAAAATCAAAATGTGGTTATAAATATCATTAACAAATAATTCAGATAATTTTAAAATTATTTCAAAAAAATAGAAGACACGGTTTTGGAAAATACCATTTTCTACAAAACAGTGAAATAAGGATGGATTTTATTCATACCATTTCTCAATAATTTTAACTACCAAATAGTATCAAAATGAATATATTTCCTGAAAATATTCATGAATAACCATATGATAATAAAATTAATTAAATTTAATAAATATCAAATAATTCCACCAAGGGACACTTAAATATAAACAATCTCAAATAGTGATGTGATTGTCAAATACAATGTTAACATTTTGGTATCATTTGAAACATAACCCATATAAAAGGAATAAATTCAAAAAAAACATTAAATTACATTAATTGAAAAATATTAATTATATAAAATATCCAAATGGTCATTATATATACCAAACAATGGAATATGTTATTATTATGGATTAAGTCCGATGAAAGTAAAAATGATACGACATGAACATACATTAAATCCAATTTCCTTTGTACATATATATACCTCCCATATAATAAATTAATTTTTATTATAAATATATTACATAACTATAATAATATATTTAAAACTACATTATCTTTACTTATATCCTTTTAAGACCTTATTTATAACAATAATCTGTTAAAATAACTCTTTCAGGTGATAATTACAACATTTATCATATATATTTTGATTCGATAATCTTGGTAATATTAAATTCCTCAGGTTTAAATCATATAAAGAATTATAAAAATGATATATACATAATATATATTCATAAATATTTATTTATATTAATCAACAAAATCTTGATATGGAAAATGGATTGCACCATTCATGATGATGGTTGGTTGGTTGTATGTATGAATGATTATTCCATTTCTTATCGATGAATATAATAGAATGAAAGAAAATATTAATCTAATATTACATAATAATTAAAATGTTATATATATAATATATATTAATCACTTCCATCCATATTACTATACATGTAAAAATAAAATGAAAATAATTTCACATGTCTTCATGGAGGTTGTAATCCACATGTATGCAAGAGTGAAGTTATTTTTTTCAAAATAATTGGAAGTTAAGAAGTTATATTTGATATTATATTTCATTAGGTATATTTAGGAAATAAATATCACATATATGTTATTAAAATTATCATTACTAACATCTATGCATTGAATTAGAGAATACAGAACCATATCGCTTTGCGAGGTTGTAGTCTTTCGTAGTCATGAATGATGCTATCATATCCCCCACCCCACAGAATGGAATTTAATAAGTCATATGAGATATCATAATTAAATATGATAATTAATTTCATATTTATCATATATATATTTTAAATCCATCATTATATCCACACATGAAATGTGGTGATTTAAAACAAACTGCATCGATTAATGAGGTAGTAGTCTTCTGTGCTCATGATCAACATATTTATTTACCATTTTATTATAGCTGATATATATTATGTTATTGGGGGTACAATTACATTCAAACAGACACACCACACACCACAAAAACTATAGTGGTAGTTCATAGCCCATCCAAGGCGATGAACGAACCATTTTATCCGGATAACCTATTTATGTTTTCACCAATATCCTTTATAGGTTAGAGTTATTATAAATAGAATTACTCTATAATGATTATATTTTATTAAGGAATGTATTTTTGTATTTATTTTGCAAACAAATTTTTTTGGATGTCTGAATAAGAGAGGATATGTGGTGGCCTTTTATAAGTGTCTGAGAAGAAACACATGTTATTTTTTAAAAGAAAATGTGATACACAATTTTTTCTCATGAAACAATCATCCATAAAGGTTCATTATAGAACCTCATAAATTATATGATCTAAATATGTCCATATAATGTGTTTTGACATGTTTTAGGTCATTATTAAACGTTATTATCTTATTTTAATCCCAGAATAACCAATTTTAACCCTCAATAAGGTAATTAATTTTTTTCATTGATCATTACTATAAAAAAACTTATGACCTTATTTGATAAAAAAATTCAAACACAAAATATAGAATCCGATTTTTTAATTTCAATTCATAGAAGTGGTAGAATTCTATTTAAAATTAAACCTACCACTGGGATAAAATAGGAGGCTTAAAATGGAAAATTTATTATAAATATATAATATTTTAATATAAAAAATCTATATTATATTGATTACACTAAAATTAATCACATTTATTATAAAACTATATTAAAATGAATGTAAAATATAATGTACCTATATTAGTTATTTAACTGAAAATTATTGAGACCCATGCTTCAAATACCTTGATATTACATATTTTAGATGAATATTCAATGCATTAGAAAAAACTAATTCTGGAGGACCATAATAGTTTATTGCATTTGGAAACATAGAAAAAAAATCTTTTATCTTGGTGAAATATCTTCAACATCTCTAATAAGTATCTTCCCTCTAGTACTCTACACAATTATACCCTACTAAAAACGATTCATCATAACATAGTTAATGAAAACATTAGAATGGGAAAGATCAATTGCTTTTTAAGGTTGACCAAGGAAGATGCATAATAACAATATACGAATAAGGATTTGAGAACATGGGAATTGTATTTTATGATCATATCGTACATAACATAGATCATACACAAGATTCATGGCAAAAATTATGGAAATTCAATAGACCTGAATCATATGGTAATCAATTGAATCATACACGAGAGTATAAAATAGGAATAATAAAAAGAATTATGGCATTAAAAAAATGATATGAAATTATTTCCATAATAGTAATGGATCATTTAAATGGTTTTCATAGATGAATGGGTTCACTCAATAAAATCTGTCAGTAGTCAAGGTTCACTCCCTATACAATCTTAATTGTCATGGTTTACTACATAGACCATCTAACCAGAAAACATTCCTTGTTAGACTATGTTAACTCCCAATTAATTCCACATCATTCTCATGTGATATAAATATTTACCCATTACATTGGACGGATATATAAGTACCACCCATCACAAAATGAAACCCCACATATGTGTGTCGCAATAACATAAATATTCATCATATCATAGTCAATGAAATACAATTCCTAGAATCAATATTTTATAATAAAATTACCTATAAAATTTATCTGGTTTTGTAATCAGTTCATTATTTTATAACCCATGTAATGAAGTGGGATTCAAAATACTTTATCACAGTATATGTTAGAGAAATAAATTGGTTTCAGTAAAATGGTTTCTACTTCCACAAAAACCTTTTATGTAAATATTAATAATGGTTTCCAAGGATCATAAACCATGTAAATCATATACTACAATAACAGATCTCATCTAACAAAGAGAATAATTTTAGAATATCACATTGACCATTTATTAAAGAAAATAGAATCTATCATAAAATCATTTTCATAAATCATTCTCAAAATAATTTTCTTAGAATATAATTTTTTTAACTTTTAAATAATTGTTTTTTATTTTATATAAATATTTATTGAAGAAAATATACTTTCCACTATCAAAATTCTTTTCTAAAATGAAAAACATTTGAAAACTATTTCTTTTTAGAATAGCCTTGAAAGGTTAGAAAGGATTAATTGAAAAACTATTAAAATAAATTTAAAAAATATAATATCTTGTAAATACTTTTCTTTAAAATTACATTTTAATTATATAAAGTATTATTTGTAAATTATTCAAAAAAAGCAAACATAAAACAACTTTAAAATTGATTTTTTTGAAAATAAATTTAAAATATTAATATTTTGAAAATATATGGTTGAAAATTTTATTTTGAAAATATTAATTCCAATATATAAATTATGTTAAAATTAATTTATTGTTCATGATGTTGGTTGATTCTATATAGGTTTCATGTGTGAAAATATTGATTCCTTCCGATATTGTCGGTAGAAGTCAAAAAATATTGATCAGAAAGTGAAAAAATGGTTCCTTTTAAATCAAAATCATAAAAATGTAAACAAAGTGAAAAAATTTATTTCCAAAAATCATACAAGAAAATTTTTTAAAATATTTTTAGAAAGCATGGTTTGGAAAATAAAATAGATATCAGATCGAAGAGAGAAACAATGACAAGTTTTCAAAAAAACATTATCTTAATTATAGTAAGTACAAAATAGGGGATAAATTGTTCCATTATATGAATAAATAATTAATAAATATAGTATAACAAAGTTATTTATAATTATTTGGAGGTATATCATGATATTTCAACATTTGAGACTTAATCCTGAACAATCCGGATAAATTATGATATTATAAGATAAACCATTACAACTATGGTAACATTGGATCATAATACCCAAGAATTTATAACTATAATTAAACATAAAAATCATATGATATAAATTATAATTATATTAACTCTCAAATTGGTTTTAAATGAAATCCATGATACGATATAGGTGTATATCATAACATATGTCTCAAAGAAGGAAAATTAAGGAAAAAAATACATTACTGATTGGGTAAATATTAAAATGTAATCCCCATGAGAAAGAGATAAGAAAATGGATATATAAATAGAAAATTTAACTATGAGAATCATAAAATATATTTATTTTCATTATATGCACCACATATAATAATGATGTTGTCAAAATAGAATGTGTCTCATGAAGGATAAAAAGTAAGATATAAATCCCTTTTGATATGTCTTCACTATCTTTTTACTGATTCATACCACCTATAAAATATATATATATTTATTATTAATATATAAAAAATAATATCAATAAATTTAATATTTAATATTATTCACTTATTACTTTATTTTACTCTTTATTTATCAATTCCATGTTATAGTTATGTTTCAAGTAATAATTGCCTTGTTTTTTGTAATTGTTTATAAATTTCATTATTATTGACCACACATATATCATATTTTATAGTATATATAATTAAAACAACAATATTAATATGATATTTATTCATTATATATTTATTTATTATAATCTATTAAACGTTGATTTAAGAAATAGAATACTCCGTTCTTGGAGATGGTAAGGTGTGTGTACACATCAACGTTGTTTCAATTTTATTTTTATATTGAATGAAAGAGAATTATGTGATATATTTAAAAAATATAATCATATTTATACCATATATACCACAAAATATTATTAAATCCATCCATAATTCATACGATATATAGTGTGAATGAATCACAATGCTTTGTGAGGAAATACTCCATCGTATACAAGAACCAAGTTATTATATTCCAAAAAATGGTTAGAATTAAGGTATGTGTTATATATTTTTCCTATAAGCACAAATATATCATAAAAAAATTTATATAAAATATGAATATTATTAATATAATTATTTTCAACCTTTAATGGTTGAAATGGTAAAATTAAAGGCATCAGTTCGTGAGTATGTAGTTCACCATGAACATGAACGATTATTTCCTAATACATTTGATGGATGTGTGTGAATTTTTTGGTGGTAAACATAAAATAGAAAAATATATCATTATGTATTATAATTATGATATTATATAATAATTATTAAAAAATAATTCAATGGGTTTGAAAAAATAAATAAATCAAAACGTTAATTGATGAACATTACCTATTCATTGGGTGTGTTTTTTTAGTTTTCACCATATGAATTACATGGTCATATTTAAACCCAAATTTAATATTACATAATAAAAGTTTGTATTAATATTAGTTATTTGGGAAGTTATTATTTATGTAAAATGGATTTATATGTTTGAATAATGGGGGAGAGTGAGTCCCCTTTTAATGTTCATGAAGAGTGGTGTTCAAATAAATATAAAATTAGTATTTATTATTGGGAGGATGATAATAAATAAAGCTTATCAAAATATGATAATTGAAATGTTGGAGGGATTATATAGATTATGAAATCCTCCACTACACTTTTTTACACAGATTCTAAAATTTTATTTCTTTTAATCTTATGTTTCCTTATTTTATAATTTTTTATAGTATATGTAAATATTTTCTAACCTAATAAATATATTTTTTTGGTCTGAATTAGGGTGATAATTATTAGATAATTTTTATAAAATAATTTTATATACTTTACCTAATTTAAAAAATATAAACCCTATATGTGATAGAAGATAACATTAACACAAGGACAAGTAACTCGCAAAACACTCATTTAACTGTTACCATGCTAACTATGGTTTTCTATTTAACTATTAATATAGTCAATATACCTTACCATTGGAACTTTAATGGACTATTGTTGATATTTACAAATATTTACATAATAATTTACATATTATAGTAGTTTTAGTAATTCTATGTCAATAAATAAATTAACACTTATTATAAAATTACATTATACTCAATTCTGAAATTATTCATTTAATTTCAATTAACAAATTATCAAAACCAAATAGAAATTGAACCAATCAGGTCAAAACCTATTTAGCATGATATATTCACATAAAAAATTACACAATAATCTATTCAATTTATTTCAAATTTTTGTTTCTAGAATAATTTGATTTAATTAATTACTAAATAAATAATTCATGAGTTAGTGATTTTTTAATAATTTAAAGTTACTATAACATCTATAATATTTTAAAATATATTAATGAAAAAATAATAAATTTTCTTCAAAAACTATAATTATAACTAAACATGTTTTTTCTTTCCCAAATCATTATAGAGATTACAAAGAAGAAAGGTACCTTTTTCTTATTATTTACATAACATATTATTTGGATCATTTTATTGTAAATGTGTCCAAAGGACTCATAAAAATATATCCAAATGTCATAGGGGTCTAAATATTTCAATCCAGTTGGTAATGGATTAGTTTTTTTCATTCTATCACCTTATATCCAGTGTTTAACAACAAGGAAATATTTTTTTTACATTAATCACTATAATTTATTTTATTTTTTTCTCTAATAACTTTTTTAAAAAATAATGTTTTCAATATTAGAAATGACAAATTATTAAAATTCTAAATATGGAATTAATTTTTCAAAATTGAATACATATAACTAGTAGAAATTGACATAAAATTGTTCTCATAGCTATAATGAGAATGGGAGATTTTTAAAGTGAAAAAAATGATCATTGTTTTTCAGTTTCTTTATATTAAATTATAATACGAAATTTGTAACGTCTCGGTTCTAAGAGCCACCCTCAGTCTTACCATAACCTATTGGTCACATGGCCTCAAGCGCATTTCCCTAAACACCAGAGGCTTCTGACTAGCATCGAGGGCCTTGGGTGTTATAGTGGGTAAATTGTTCCCTCATCGGAAGAGTAACATAGTAGAAGAATACAATAGAAGTAGTGGAAATAGTGAAAAACCATAAAAAAGTAAACATCGAAAGACTAATAACAATAAACTGGAGAACATATATATATATATATATATATATGAATGATGCATGATACATATGTCTAGGGAAAAAACCAAACAAATCACAATGATGGAACACAACAGTACTAATCCAAGGTACAAAAGAAATCAACTATACAACACCTCAGCATCGCTAGCCATAGATTTTTCCAATGTTCTACAGCTCCATAGAGATCAAGTACCTAAAGTTGAAGGGATCTTTCCCTTGTCTATACCTGAAACAATATAATATTGTTTGTCCCAAAAGCATGGCCCAAACAAGGAATGAGACTAATCCAATTAGGTAACCACCATGAGATTTGTTCCTAACAGTCAGTGAGTATATGGAAGGAAAAATTACATGAAACAGTAAATAGGATAGTACTCAAGAGTAAACAATCCACATTTACAATATTAATAAACAGCTAAACAAGAAGATAAACACTACAGGTTACCCTCTGGGAACCACACTAAGTCTAACCCATCTGGTTCTACCTAACAAGTAGAAGAAATCAGCCAATATAAAGGTAACCCTCTAGGGAGTACACTCATTCTAACCCCTCATGTCCTACCAAACAATTACAAACAACCCTTTGGGATGTACACTAAGTCTAATCCCCCTGGTTCAGCTTAAGCACAGACTCTGTGAGGAATCACTTGACGTCAATTCCCCCCTGAAGACTTATATAATAAATAAAGGTGCTCTAGGGAATCACTTACATCTCATTCCCTATATGGCCCACGTCGAGGAACTACAGACACTATGAGGAAGCACTCAACATCAATTGCCAATGTGTTCTCGCATCGTAAAATTATAAAGACACTCTGGAGAAGCCCTCAACGTCCATTCTCTATACAGTCTATACACCAGGTTATAATGGCCTTGTTTATGTCAAGCAGGTGTAGTAGCATGTATCGGCCAAGTTAAACCATAAGAACTACTTTTCTTGCTTTCTACAACATTACATAATAATTGGACAATAGTCACACCATCCTACAATACTCGGCATGGGAAAGTAAATAGCCACCTAACAGGAAAACTAGACCCAAAGGTAAAAACATGAAAAAAATGCATGGGAAATACATCCAAATCATATCAATTTACCCTATTCACAATCAATTATCATCTACTCATGCATACAATCATAACAGGAATACAATAGGGCTAAAAGGGTAAACACACAACACCCTGTTCATGAGTATTGGAAACTTTTGCACATAAAACTCAAGAAATTTCAACAGAAAGGAACAAACCACATACCTTGACATTAAGATGTCACTATATGTGAACCATGAGGCCTGAGTCTCGCAAGAACACCATAGATCTAAAAAAATGATCAAAATGTTCAATCGAAGATAACTTGGAAAAGAAGATGAATTAGGAAACAATTCTCTAGAATAAGGAAGAGCTTACTGATGTGATCCAAGTGCAATCGACAGTGGTCGTACTGGATATCGAATGGAGGCTTGTGGAATTGGAGAATGACTGTGGCCATATGGGATCCCTTAGCCAAATGAATCCTAGAAGTAGGGTGTTCTACCTACCAGACGTGACCCCTGTGCATTTAATGAAAAAAACAAAATACAAGACGTATACATTTAGAGTGCATGACATGTACTTTATGATTTCGTACACCTCTTTTGGTGGCCTCCAGGTTACCCCACCATGGTCATGTGTTTGACCCTTACACAGCCAACACACGGCCTTCTGCGGCAACCAAGTACACGATGTGTTCTTAGAAAGTACATTGTGTGTACTTCAAAAATTTCATGAAAAAACTCATTTCCTCAAAAACGACCAGAAAAGGAAAATGTACCTGAAAAGAAAATCCATGTTCTTACAAACATCCCCCTTAAATACATTCGTCTTAGAATTTCCCTAGCGCAACATCGAAGAAGAAACCATGAACAGCTCTAGCCACTGGGCTTGTACATCGGCCTCCCTCTCCCAAGTCTCGTCCTGTACCCACCTATGTTTCCATATAACTAATAACAAATGAACAAACCAGCCACAGATAACTTTGTACATTGATCAATAATCTGGATAGGATGTTCTCGAATGATGTATCAATATCATGCTCAACCTCCTTAGGTGGAAAGACAGAAGATGGGTCTGAAAATTAACGTCAGAGGTGAGAAGGATGAAAAACATCGTGCATAGCCCAGTACCTCTGAGGTAAATGAAACCAATAGGCATCAGACCAACTCTCTATAAAACCTCAAATGGCCCGATGTACCTCAGTGATTTCTTATCCTATCTCTTAATCCTCGAGTGCCCTAACCACATCGTGGCACGCAGGAAAACCTGATCCCCGACCATGAACTCCAGATGTCATCTCCATTGATTAGCATAAGACTTCTGTCATGATTGTGTAGTAGTCATCCTCTTTTGAATCAACTCTATCTGCTATGTAGTATCATGGACAAGACGAGGTCCCAGCAAAGCTGCCTCTCCTACCTCAAGCCAACATAAGGATGATTGGCTTGGCCTTCCGTACAAAGCCTCATAAGGTGAGATCTGAATAGTTGTTTGAACAATATTGTTGTAAAGACCCGGAAATTTCAAGGAAATTTTTTTTCTTAATTTTCTTTTGAATTTTACAAGAACTCGGTTTCTGACGGCGCCTGATTCCAAGTCCCGGTGTGCCCAGAATTAATTTCTGATGTTTGGCTCGGGTACGTTCAGTGAACGAATGATCGGGTTTTTCTATCTTTTGAACCGAAGCATGGAATCGAATTCTGAGGTCACCGATGGAATATAATCACCGGTATTTGCTTAGAAACTCCTCTTCTGGAGTTTCATTTTCTCGGTTGTGGTTTTTAAATTTTGGATTTTAAGTTAAGAAAATAAAATAAAGTTGTGCGACAATTTTATTTTTATTTCACTTAAAGCCGCATGAAGACCACTTTAAGCTGCAAAAGCTCAGTTGAAACGGATAGGGTGCAATCAAAAATATCTTATCCACTTGATAGGATATTTGTGAGGTGGGGCCCACACGAGCCCCACCATTTCTTTCCGCTAAGTAACGCACCCGCGAAAACCCCTATTAAATAAAAGTCAACTGGGGAGTTTTCTTAAACAATTAAATGGGCGGTTTATTCGTTGAAATTAATTATATGAATTAATTTCGTTCGTTTCTTAACACATTTTCGTTTTGTTGGCATGTTAATAAAATAAGGCCAACACTCCTACTTTTTGAATTGTACATTACTTTCAGTTTGGGTTTGTATTCTGGACCACTTACTTTCCGCACTTGCAATTGTACTCTGTTTTTTACTTAGTTATTACTTTTTTTCCGCTTTCTTACTCTGAGGTGCTTTTTTACTTTACAAAGGAAATGCCTTCCCTATTTATCAGGATTTACGGCTTGGTTCTAGTCGCCAGCCCCTGGCCTATGGAAGGCGGGCATTGGGTAGTCACGACAAGGGCCCCGAGGACTGGTCGTGACAAATTGGTATCAGAGGTGGTCGGTTCTACCGCAGAATCTGATCTTTCTTCTATGTGAAGCAATAGTGTTTAGCGTATTGGGTGTGGTTATCAGTTCAGGGAGTCCAGTGTTGGCGCGGCGGCAGACGTATCTATACACCCGGACCCTGACTTCTGATTTCCGACTTAATTCACGAAAACATTGATTGCATGTGTGTTTCAAGTTTTCATTGTGATTACTTTATGTCAAATCACCAGGTATACTGTTCTGACCATGGAGAACCTGTTTCCTTTTCAGGATGGCCCCACGACGGCAGCCAGCTAGGGTTCCGAGTGATGTGCATGGTGAGAGCCCATTGAGCATCGAGGACTCGGTACAGGGCCCTTTAACAGCTAAGGCACCGGCGGTACCCATACCCGCCGAGCCACTGATGCTACGAGCCCTAGCCGCTGACGATGCACGTCGCCATAGTGCACTGCATGAGTTCCAGCGCCAGCGACAGCCCAGGTTCCGTGGGGAGACGGACCCTCAGGCCACCGAGGACTGGCTGGAGGCAGTTGTACGGGTTTTCAGATTAGTGAGGACACTAGCAGACCTCATGGTGATCCTCGCAGCGAGCCTCCTGCACGCGGTAGCAGGCATATGGTGGAGCTTGATTCTCCAAGTGCACGATGAGACATCTCTCCTCTGGACGGACTTTGAGAGCATCTTCCGCTCCAAGTTCTTCCCATCCACCCTCCGAGCTGTGCGCATCCAGGAGCTACTACAGCTGCGGCAGGGCAGCATGACAGTGGCCCAGTACTCGGCGAGATTTTCTAATCTCTCGCGCTACTCCACAGATATGGTACGAGACTCCTTCTTCCGGGCCCGGACCTTCGAGCAGGGACTGAGGCACGAGATCAGAGATTTGATAATCTCCCTAAACATTCCGACTCAGGAAGGGGTGTTGGAGTGATCCCTCTTAGAGAAGAGTTTCCCTGCTGAGCAGTCTCCAGCAGTAGGACCCACCACTTGTCAGCATGCGGAAGAGTCTTCTGCAGCGGGCAGTAGATAGATGACGCATGGGTCCAAGAGGACTAGACCTACAGGTGGTCGACATCATGACTCTGGATCGTTTGAGTGAGGCACTCGGGGTGGACAACGACTTGCCATGAGAGGGCAGTGTTACTCCTGCGGCGGGATTGGTCACATGGCTCGTGACTGTCCGACCCGCCATACAGATGACCAGCAGATAGAAGAAGGGGCCCCCAGGCAGAGGCCGAGGTTCGATCAGGGCGGGCCGCAAGGAGCAGGCGACCATGGCAGGGGAGATAGTCGTGCAGCTGGAGGTGGACGATGCTTCGGGGTGTTGCCACCACCACCACCAGGAGGTCCACCCCAACCGCAGGGGACATGAGGACATGGGAGAGCTCCTCTTCAGGAAGCTGAGTCCTACGATCATGGAGCTCCGGGAGCAGATGGACAGGAGAGGGACTAGCTCCAGACCTGGAAACTTTTTTTTCATGTTTCTTCTAGTTTGTAGATTCTTTTTGTCTTTGTACTTGAGCTGCAGTAATAAAAGACACTTTTTCTTGTGGCATTTACTTCCATGTCCTCTCTTGTGTTGTTACTAAGAGGTTCCGGTGTAGACTGTTGACTTGACCCTCACTTGAGAGGTACCTACTGGAGGAGACCCAGTTACCACACACTGATGCCGACAGTGTGACTCAACCCTTGGAGGCTAGAGTAACAGTTGGATCTTTTGGTAGTAGTGTCGAGGCCTTACGACGTCATCCTTGGTATGGGTTAGTATCATCCATGTCAGGATTGACTGTATTAGGGAAAGAACGTGGTTCATCCAGGGGATGAGACCGGATTTCTCTTATCGGCAAGGAAGAAATCATAACAGCTCTTGTGGGACCAGAGGTGGTCTAGGCCACGTTAGAGAAGGTCCAGGTCATCCAGGAGCAGATGAAGACAGCTCAGAGCCGACAGAAGTCTTTCGCTAACAGGAGGCGGAGGCCACTAGAGTTTGAGGATGGCGACCACGTCTTCATGCAGGTCTCACCTTGATGTGGATTACGGAGATTTGGATGAGGTGGCAAGTTGTCTCCATTCTTCATAGGACCCTTCCAAGTCCTCAGCAGTATTGGAGAGGTGGCTTACCGCCTAGCTCTACCACCTTTGTATCCCTAGTTTGTGTTGAAGCTTTACAAGGACATAAATCCCTGTGGTGGGAGTAATGTAAAGACCCGAAAATTTCAAGGAAATTTTTTTTCTTAATTTTCATTGGAATTTTACAAGAACGTAGATTTTGACGGCGCCAGATTCCAAGGCCCGGTGTGCCTGGAATTAATTTTCGAAGTTTGGCTCGGGTACGTTCAGTGAACGATTGAGAGGGTTTTTCTATCTTTTGAACCGGTGCTCGGAATCGAATTCCTAGGGCACCGATGGAATCACAATGCCGAAATTTTCTTAGAAACGCCTCTTCTGGAGTTGTGTTTCCTCGGTTGTGGTTTTTAATTTTTGGGTTTTATGTTACGAAAATAAAATAAAGTTGTGCGACAATTTTATTTTTATTTCACTTAAAGCCACTTGAAGACCACTTTAAGCTGCTTAAGCTCAGTTGAAACGGATAGGGTGCAATCCAAAATATCATATCCACTTGATAGGATATTTGTGAGGTGGGTCCCACACGAGCCCCACCGTTTCGTTCCGCTAAGTAACACACCCAATAAAACCCCTATTAAATAAAAGTCAACTGTGGAGTTTTCATAAACAATTAAATGGGTGGTTTATTCGTTGAAATTAATTCTATGATTTAATTTCGTTCGTTTCTTAACACTTTTTCGTTTTGTTGGCATGTTAATAAAATAAGGCCAACACTCCTTCCTTTTGAAATGTTGTGTTAAACCTTTGAATAATCTCTAAGGATCTTCCTCCTTCTTCGCGAAGAACACGAAGAACGTCGACCTCCGACGAAGAACGCCGAACCCGCGGAGATCAGCGATGCGACGCTGTGTACCGCGATGCCGACGATTCTCCCTCCGAGACAATTCGTCCGCGACGATCCAACCCCACGACAACCTTCGATCGACAACGAAAAGGTAGGGGATTGCGGTCCTTTAATTTTCCTTGTGGATTATAACTCAACAAGGATTGAATTATTAAAAATAATTCTGTTGTTTCTTGATCCTCGGAGATCGTCGACGCGACGCCCTTCCACGATGACGCGACGCCCTTCCGCGACGTGAGGCTCCACTTGTTCCACGACGGTCAATTCCGCAAAGAACGTGCGTGCGATGACTTGGTGAGGTAGGGGTTTGTTGTGAAATAATCTATATTCCCGTGAACGTTTCTTTTAAATTAAAGAACCGGTTTCATAAGAACAATTTTAATTTATTAAAATTGTTGTTTGATGTGTTGTTTAATCCTCCCAATTGTTATCGCCTAACACGAAGGGTGCAGGCCAAACGAACACGGCCCGACAACCCTCCGCAGTTCTTCGTTGTTGTGTGGATTTGGCGGGCGACGACAAAACATGACACAAGGTCGATTTGATGATCCCGAAGTGAAGAATGGATCCCAGGAGGAACAACGGCGCAGACGGGAAGGAAAACGGACCACCGGAGCAACTCCGGTGGCCCGCGGAAGCCTCCGGCGGCGCCAGCGGACCCGCTGTTGCGCGGGTCTGACGCACACGAGGGACGCGTCCTTTACCGCGTCCATTGACCAGGGCGGCCCCCCACGGGGGCCGCAGTGCTGTCACGCGGGGGCAGCGAGCCCCCCCTCGCTGCTCGGCTGCTCGGCCGAGGCGAGCCGGACCGGCTGGCCAAGCCGGGCCACTCCCTGGCCTGGCAGGACCGGGTCCCGTCGGGTTGGACCGGGTCGGGTCGACCTGGTTAGGCCGACCCAGGGGGGGTCGGGCCAGGTCGGCCCGGGCCTAGACCCCCGTCTTCGGACCGTTTTCGGTCTTTTGTCTGTAACATGAGCTACGGGACTCCGAACGACGCGCCGTCAATGACAACGTGATCCTTGGATCGAGATGGTCGTTTCGGTATATCACACTCAAGGTTTCGGAATACTTTGGGTTCGGCCGGGTTGGTTCGTACACGAAACCAATCAGGCCCTCGGAGCGGAAACACTCATATCTTGAGCTCCGGACGTCCGATTGACGTGCCGTCAACTTTTGTAGATTCCTCTAAGTGAGACGGATCTTTTGGCATACTCCGCTTGAGGTTTGGACATAGGTGGAGTACAGTCGTGTTGGTTTTCCTTAAAACCCAACCGGGCCCCTAGGACGAAAAAGCCAATAACTCTCAGACCGGGCGTCCGATTGACGCGCTGTCTGCGACATTGAGTTCCTGTTGACGATACGGGACTTTTGGATACATCAACTCCGGACATTGAGTCAGTTGATGTATCAGCCTCTCGGCATGTGGAGCGGACCCTCTCGAACGAGCTTGCTGTGTGCAGGAACCTTAGAGCTGGCTGTTACTGCTGCTATGACAGCGATGACTGTACAGAGATCCTCAGTGGATTCGACTGCGACGATGATGAAAACCGTACGGGAGTCCTCCGTGTTTTCCGTAGAGACCACTACGGTACATCTTGGGATACATCAACTCCGGACTACATGTCAGTTGATGCATCGACCTCTTAGCACGTGGAGTGGACCCTCCCGAAATGAGCATGCTATGTGCGGAAAACCCTAGAGCCGGTTGAGACTTGACGACTGCTGATCGAACGACTCGGTGTGTTACGGATAGCCCGGCGGGGGAGCACTTGGTTGTATCGGCACAGGGGAGCGCATGGTTGTAGCGGCAGACCCATGACAGAGGTGCTCTTGGTTGTAGCGGCACAGGGGAGTGCTTGGTTGTGGCGGCAGACCCACGACGGAGGAGCGCTTGGTTGTAGCAGCACAGGGGAGAGCATGGTTGTAGCCGAAGACCCACGACAGAGGTGCACTTGGTTGTAGCGGCACATGGGAGCGCATGGTTGTAGCGGAAGACCCACGACAAAGGTGCGCTTGGTTGTAGCGGCACAGGGGAGCGCTTGGTTGTAGCGGCAGACCCACGACGGAGGAGTACTTGGTTGTAATGGCACGGGGGAGCGCTTGGAGGTAGCAGCAGGCCCACATTACCCGATAGGTGGAGAACTACAGCAGTCCAAGGTAAGAGGGAAGCATTTGGTTGTAGCGGCATAACCACTGCACATGATGGAGGAGTTTCCCAATAGCTTTGGGTTCAACCTCATGATCGAACCTGTGTGAATTGAATCATGTTTGCTTTCCTGTGTGGATTGTGTTGTGCAATCCTGTGTGGATTACGTTTTGCTCTCCTGTGTGGAATATGTATACTTTCCTGTGTGGAATGAGTTGTACTCGGGCTCTGAGGTTGGAGCATATTGGAATTGTTGACTTAGGTATATGTATGGTCATATACCTAATCAATGTCGGTTGTTACTTCGTGATTGTATATTTCCTTTGTAGTTTATCTTTTGTGGATTTTGGGAGACCCTCGGGGGTCTCGGGGTCCCTACTGAGTAGCTTATACTCACCCCTGCACGGGTTATGCCCGCACTACATTGTGTTGGTTGCAGACGACGGACAGCATTGATCGTGGTTGAGGCTTGCAGAGCAGGACGGTACCTGGAGGAGGACCACTGGGCGGGACGTACTCGGAGCAGACTGCGGGACCCGAGGAGCAGTAGAGCTATCTGTACCCACCCTTCAGGTGGGATTTCCAGTGGACTGCTCGGCGTAGTGGCTTTTACCATTCAGTTGCAATTTTCCCTTTTGAGTTGTACTTTACTTTCAGTTTGGGTTTGTATTATGGCTCACTTACTTTCCGTACTTGCATTTGTACTCTGTTTTTACTTAGTGATTACATGTTTTCTGCTTTCTTACTCTGAGGTGCTTGTTTACTTTACAAAGGCAATGCCTTCCCTGTTTATCAGGATTTACACCTTGGTGCTAGTCTCCAGCCCCTGGCCTATGGAAGGCAGGCTTGGGGTAGTCACAACACGGGCCCGGAGGACGGGTCGTGACAATTGTTTTAGTAAAACTACACAAGAGGTATATGCTTCTACAAAAAACCTAAAAAAACTAAGATGCTAGATTAATGTATGTCCTCAAGCACCTGAATCATACGCTCGGACTGGCCATCAGTCTGGGGGTGGTAAGCTGTACACAAAATTATATGTGTACACAAAGCCTTCTGATGCCTCTTCAAAACCTGAGAGTTAGAATGAGAAAATCTATCTGAAAATATGGAGTGTGGAACTCCCTTAGATGTACAATCTCAGAAACGTACATCCATCCTATCTCATCAACACTAAAGTCTCCTTGATTGGAAAAAAGTGACCACCCTTTGTGAGTCTATCAATGACAACCCAAACTGCATCATTCCATCGAGGTGACCTTGGTAAACCTGTCAAGAAATTTATCAGGACATCGTTCCACTTCTACTCAAGAATAAGCAATTGCTATGAAAGACCTATTGGTTGCTGATTCTCCGCCTTCAAATGCAGACAGGTGGAACACCTCATGACAAAACCTGCAACGTCCCACATAGTACCTCGCCACCAATACTGATTGTGTAGATCACGATACATCTTAGTGACACCAGGATGAACTACAAAAACTGATAAATGAATGTCTTGCATCATCTTCTCGCATATGTCGGTTGTCACCCATACGTGCCCCTAGAAACACAAGATCACATCCTCGCATATGCTCCATTTTAGAATATGGTCTCACTTGACACATTCTCCCATAAGACTAGGCCTTAAGAATATGACAGATGCCTCATTGGTAATCGATAAAGAATGGCATATGTAATAGCTAAAGAATAAAGGAAATTCCGCCCCTGTCTGTCGTGGACCTCCAAATGCATCTCAATGAATAGAGCCATAAGCTGCCACTAACTACTGGCCTCCTGAACTGCGTGTATCTGAGTCCTCCTGCTCAATGCATCGGCCACTGTGTTGCCTTTCCTAGGTGTTTTGGCAAGCTCAAAATCGAAGGACTATAGTTTTTCATCCATCCTTCGCTATCACAAATTCAGATTACACAGAGTAAGGATTTACTTGAGACTATTGTGGTCAGTGAAAACCACAAAATTCTCTTCCAGTAGATAATGTCTCCAATAGAATAATGCATGGACAACAGTATCCATCTCGAGATAGTGCGTCGGGTAATTACTCTCATGTGGATGCAACTGCCGATACCCATTCACAACGACTCCTTCCCCCGGTATAAGCACCGCTCCCAGCCTAATACTAGAAGAATCACAATACACAGTATAACTCTATCTTGGATCTGAAAAGACTAGTATCGTTGCTAAATTCAACCATGCCTTCAGCTCCGGAAAGGCTTACTCACAATAATTTGACCACAATAACTTTTCACCCTTCTTAGTCAGACTCGTCAGTGGTGCTGATAAGTGTGAAAAGTCATATATGAAACATTTGTAGTATCTAGCCAGCACTATAAAACATTGTACCTCAAATATGTTCTTCAACTGCTCCCAAGAAGCTACTACTCTCACTTTCTCTGGGTCTACTGATACTAATGTATCTGAGATAACATGACCCAAGAATTGAATCTGATCCATCCAGAAGTGACATTTTTAGAGCTTAGCATATAACCGATGCTCTCTCTGTGTACTCAAACCAATATCAATATGGGTAGCATGTTCATATGGAGTGTGAGAGTACACCAAGATATCATCCACAAAGACAACTACGAAATAATCCAAGTACGGATGGATCACTCGGTTCATCACTTCCATGAAATCTATAGGCGCGTTCGTGAGACTAAATGGCATAACCATATATTCCTATATGGAATACCTACTCTAGAAAGATTTTAGTGGTATATTAGATGGTCTAACTCGCAACTATTGATAATCGGACCTCAAGTCAATATTCAAGAACACATGGTCTCCTCGAAGCTGATCAAAGATATAATCAATCATTGGTAAATGATATCATTTCATAACCATCAAATGGTTCAACATCGGATAGTCCTCTCAAATCCTGACGACACTGTATCACTTATTCGCAAAAAAATAGGGGAACCCCAAGGAGAAGTACTGAGTTAGATGAAACCCCTTTCATGCAACTCCACCAAATGCTTCTTGAGCTTAGGTGTAGCCATACTATTATGAGGAACAGACACCGGTTCCATGTCTGGAACAAGCTCAATAGAAAATTCCACCTCTCACTCTGGAGGAAAACCTGAAAATTCCTCGGGAAAGAGTTATTTGAAATGATGCACCATTGGAGGAAATTCCAACTGATTAGTCCCCTGATCATCCAGATATAAACTAAAAATCTAGGCTATGACTCCTCCTAAACCATGATGCTCTGTACCCGCTCTGCTCGCCTAGACATCCCAATCACCCTTATGAAGAAAGGATCCACCGTCTCGTGATATGAAACTCATCCTACAGCGATAACATTTGATGACTACCAAGAAGGGAACTAACTAGTCCATTTCAAGAATGACATCATAGACTTTCATCTCTAGGACATAGCGGTCCCATAAAAAGTGACACCCACCAACCACTAGAGGGTACTCCATACACTGACATACACTCATCATTCTATTCCCCAACAGAGTGCATAGTGTCAAGATTTCAGTAGAAGAATAGATGCAGATCCTAGGGGTCTACACAACCACAATAGATATAATTCTATGGGAATCCCATGTATCCAAAATAAAAGAAGCTAAAACTGAGGCAACTAAGATCATACCCCGAATTGTAGAAGGTCTGAGATCCTGCTCCTGCTAGGTCTGGTCCACTGCAAAGGTCTGGCCTGCTCCACGGCCCTATGACCCTATCCGACCACTCTGAGCAGATCCACTCTGATGTTGCTAAAAGATCAGTGATTGAACACCATATCCACAACCTCCACCTCATCCTGAATGGCCAGAAGAACACCATTTTCCTGGCTGGTGAGAAACAAGTGGTGCTTCTCCCGAATGTGGATTCATATATGAACTTCTGTCACTAGCTTCTAGTGAGATGATCTGACAGAAGCGCTAAAGATAAACCATCTTATTGTAGGATCGACACTCCACTAGGTCTCTCGGGTTGTGTGGCTTCTTTTCCTGCTCTTCCATCACTGGTAGCACACCACCTTGCTACCAGAAGAAGTGTCTTGCCTCCTTGGATCACCGTGTGAAGTCACCATGCGGTGCTTACTATTGTTAGTAGGAGGGATGATAACTCTAGATGTCAAGCTACCATGGTTCAAAACTCTATAATCCCTCAGATTGTGCTCCGTGATCAACACTTAGTTGATGATATATGGGATAAAATTAAACCATAAGATGTTCATCTTCCATTAGATGTCGTGCCTCGGACCATCCTTGGACTTCTTTGCCATGAATAACTGAACACCTCTTGAAATAGTCATGAAGCTCTGCAGCTCAGTAAAATGGGAGTAATACTCCATAATAGGAAGAGTAACGTACTCCAAACTTATAAAATATCAGGCTCAACCATCCCTCAAGATCTCTAGATATAAGTAGTCATAGAAGATGTGCTGAAACTTGTCCAACACCATAATATTTTAGAATCCTTCCTGTGAGATCGAATCCCACAACCTATTGGAGGAGTCCCGAATCATGTAGGTGGTGAGATTGACCGTCCTCTCTATTGTGTCTCTAGATTCTCAAAGATCGTAAGAATGTCTTCTAGTCGTTACTCTACAACCTTAGTCCCTCCTTCCCCTAAGAAGGTGGGAGGATTCTTCTTCTGGAAAACATGTGTCAAATCTACCATCGATGGGGTAGGAGGCGGAGTTCCCTGAAAAGTCTACATTATCCATATAAATCCTTCCCTGAACTGTGCATAAACACCTACATTCGATATAACGGCTGGGGCCAAGACTGGAGAAATAAGAGGATTTAAGGGTATATCTCTCACAAGCCACATCTGGTGTCCAATCACTACCCTGCAACTGGCGCACAACCGGAGGACGTATCAGAGGCATGACTCTGCAATGTCAAATGATCACCTTAGATCAAGATTATCAAGGACTGAAAACTGGAAGTACATTAAGGGAACAAGATAAATAAACATTCAAGTTTTACAAAACATGACTACATGGTGTGTATAATTCCCAGATGATGTGTTCCCTTAAGACATTCACAGGGGCGTGTACCTCTGCCAAAATTGGTCGTGTAACACCCAAAACACATGGCGTGTTGTCCCAACCCATTGCATATACTTGAATCCTCTCCCCATACCCATGTCCTTTTACATGGTTAAGCCACATTTCTCTCCCCGTACACGACTAAATAGTGTGTTCATGGTAGATAGGAGTGTATTAGACAAGATTCACTTGGCCCGTGTTATTAGTGACATGGCCTGACACACTGCTCACACTACACGGAGTGTTCATGGCAGAAATGGCATGCACGTGTAAGGATAACACTGACCCGTGTTGTTAGAGACACGACCGGGTACCGGGGTCATACTCCACGGTGTGTTCAATCCTGACATGGCATGTGTATCTTATGGTTTATCTGTCTTTAATGTTTGTTACACGGGCGGACACAGGGTCAACACTAAACGGAGTGAAAAACCAGTACATGATGTGTTCCCGAAGAATTTAACTATCTCGTGTCTCTTCCCACACGGCCTATGACACGGTTAGGGATTACACGGTGTGTACATAAAATTCTCGGTGTGTACTCAAGAAAAACAGTTTCTTTCGGAATAGAAGAACACAAGGCGAGTTGTCAAAACTACACGGCGTGTATTCTGAGTTTTTCCAGACAGTAAGCCTTAGAAACTAATCTAGAACCTAGAAAAACACCGAAACAAATAATGAAGGTGCCAAATTCTGATTTGTGAGGTCACATACTCCTCGTGAATCAAATCTTGTCATTTTATACAAGTTATAACAAGGAAAAATAGTCAATGATCCACCACGTTTTGGTCCATGAGGGCCCATAACACCTCAAGAACCAAAGTTTGGTTTTCATTTAGAAAACACCTTACACCAAAATGCCCTATCAAATAGCTGAGATTTTAATCAAACAATCTACAACAACATCATGCATATTCTACATGACATCTATCACAACAACTTGAAATTGCTAATACACCCTATATTCCATGGAAAGAATGCATGACATGTGATTTCAAGCAAGTGCCTATATGATTCATGAGATGGAATACCCTCATCTCATCTGGTTGAGATGGAAATAAAACCTCAATAAAATAAATAATAACCAACAAGAAACATTTGAATCACCTAACGGTGAGAATCAAGGCAACCATAAACTTGAAAAATCAGAAAATTTCATTAATGATGTAGATTGGATTTTCCCCATACACAAGTTAGCTACTCCCATGCACAGTTTATTACCATGAACCTATTCCATCTTATCCCTGACTATATGCTCTAAATAGTAAGTCAAGTGAAAATAATTCATCTGATACCACACTGTAACATCCCGGTTCTGGAAGCCACCCAGAGGCACCCCATACCCGGTAGGTCACATGGCCTCAAGCACATTTCCACAAATTTCAGAGGCTGACAACTATTAGAGAGGGCCTTGGGTGTGATAGTGCTAAAACTATGCCCTCATTGGCAGAGTAACACAGCGGAATAAAACAATAGCAGTAGCAGAAACAATAACAAACCATACAAAAGTAAACTGCAGAAGACTGGTAATAATAAACTAGAGAACACATTTATATGTGCATGATGCATGATACATATTTCTAAAAAAATAGTCCAACAAATCACAATGATAGAATACAACAGTACTAAACGATGGTACCAAATAAATCAAGTAAAAAAATCCTAAGTATTGAATTCCATAGGTTGGACTTATGCTCTCGAGATCCACACCAATCAAGTGCCTGAAATAGAAGGGCGCTTTCCCTTGTATATACCTGGAATAATATAATATTTTTGGGTCAAAATACATGGCCAAAACAGGGTGTGCGACTATTCCTAGTAGGCAACCACCATGAGATTCGTTCCTAACAGTCAGTGAGTATATGGAAGGTAAAAGTAAAGGAAATAGTAAATAGGAATGTACTCAATATTAAAAAATCCCCAGCTTTAATATCAAGAAACTACTAAACAAGCATATAAACACAACAAGTAACCCTCTAGAAAACACACTCAGTCTAACCCCTCTGGTCCTACATAAAAAGTAAAAGCAAGAAGCTAACATAAAGGTAACTCTTTAGGAATTACACTCAGTCTAACCACGTTGGTCCTACCTAACAAGTACAAACAACCCTCTGGGTAGTACACTTAGTCTAAACCCTCTGGTTCAGCTTATACATAGACTCTCTAAGGAAGAACTCACCGTCAATCCCCCCCTATAGTCTCATATCATAATAAATGGATCTCTAGGGAAGCACATACAACACATTCCCTTTGTGGAATGTGTTGAGAAACAACATACACTCTGAGAAAGCACTCAAAATCAATTCCCCTTGTGGTCTCACATCGTAAAATTATATAGACACTCTCGAGAAGCCCTCAATGTCCATTCTCCCAATGAACTATACACCAGGTTCTCACGGACCTTTGTATGTCAAGAAAGTGTAGAAGGATGTATCGACAAAGTTAAATATTAAGAACTACTTGGCTAGAATTCTATAGCATAACATCATAATAGAACAACAATCACACCATCGTGCAATACTAGGTATGGGAAAGTAAATATCTTCCTAATAGGAAAACTAGACCCAAAGGTCAAAACAGGAAAACAATTCATGGGAAACACATCCCAAGCACATAAATTCATCCAATTCATAATCAATTATCATCTAATCAAGCATACATGAATAGTATGAAAACAATTGTGCTAAAACATAAATGTGCAATACCCCGTTCATGGGAATTGGATAATTTTGCACATAAAACTCAAGGACATTCAACAAAAATGCACAAACCACCTACTTCAAAGTTAAGAGGTATCTATATGTAAAACTTGAGCATTGAATTTCCCAATAACACCATAGATCTAAAGAAACTCTAAAAATGTTAAACCAAAGATAACATAGAAAAGAAGAGGAATTAGGAAACGATTCTCTAGAAGAAGGAAGATCATATCAAGGAGATTCCAACGCAATCAACAATAGTCGAATCGAAAATCAAACAGAGGATCGGGGAATAGGAGAAGGATCGTGGTCGTATGGGATCTCTCAGCCGAACGAAACCTAGAGGTACGGTGTTCTGTCCATCAGACGTGACCCTACCGCATTTAATTAAATTAATACAGGGTGGGTGATTTTGGAGTACACGGCGTGTACATACTGATTCTGTACTCTAGTTTAAGCGGCCACTAGGTCACCCCCACCCCATGGTCATGTGTGTGGCCATTACACATCCAGCACATGGCCTCCTACGGAAACCCAGTACATGGTGTGTACTACACATTTATTTAGAAAAACCCACTTTTCCTAAAAAACGACTTGAAAAGGAAGATGTACCGAAAAGAGAAAATCAGGGTTCTAACAAAATTTATTAATATGAACTAAGTTGGATTAATAGATTAATAATTTCACTTTAATGATACTAAACATGATTGAAAATATAATTTTACAATATAAATTATTTCATCAAAAGAGCATTTTCAATTAAAATTTATTATACTTCACTATACATTAAAAAATTATATTTCTTAGATAAATATAAAAAATGACACTAATATAAATTTAACATTTTGATTTGAAATTTTAATATAATTTTTTATAAAAAAAATTTATAATTAGTAAATTTTAATTTAATTATGTTCACTAATAACGAATAAGAGAACTTTTATGATAATTTACTATTTTCAAAAAACATTTCTAATTCTTTTAAGTTCTTATTTTAATTATAATTCAGAAATAAATAATAATAGGTGAAAATATATATTTTCATAAGTTAGTAAGTCTTATTCATATCATTCAATCCAATGGATAGGTGATAAATATCATTTCAAATAATAATATTAACAATATATTTTAGATTGGTAAAACATTGTCGTCTATGTAATGAAAGAATTATAAGAAACTCTATATTTTGTGTAACAGAAGCCAAATATAATGGTATGTGTATCAAAATAAAACATTTTATTTCATGTAGTGCAAGCCTCACTTGGGGATTCACATAAATCAATCTCAATATGGTGTATCTTTCAATGGGATCCATCAAATTAAATTTATTTACTCAAAAAAATAATAATTCACAAATGTTCAGGGTGTTATCCTCTAGAAAACATAAAATGAGTTTTTAGGTTCATCAATAATTTAATACTTGAATATTAATTTCATGGAGACTGAAATTGTAAAAATGAATACAGAAAATTCCATTGAAATTATAAATATGGAAACATAATGGTTACACAATGTAACTCCTAACTAGGTTTCCACATAGGGGAACATAGATTGAAGTGAGAACATTAAAAAATAAGATAAAACTAACACCCAATTACTGATGGATAGTGATAAAGAACACGGTAAGGGTAATGTTAATGATAGGTAGTCCATAGGGTAGAGATTAATGGAAAATTTATTTGATATCATAAAAATTGAAGATATTAGGAAAAAAATAATTCTAATAACCCTTTCCTAAAGTTGATTTTTTTTCTTAAGAAGATATACTTAAATGATTCCATTTATTATGTACAATCACATCTATATATTTCACATTGATCAATTTCCACTTCACCTCCTACTCTATTAAATAATGGGGAATTTGTTTTATTTCAAGCATTAATTGATCATATTACCTATCATTAGATTTATAATTCAACGCATCTTTCTTTAGATATCTTCATAATAAAATGGTTCACATGGGTTATCCAATATGAATAAATCATCATATTAGGAAACATAAAATACAAAAGTCATTATTCAATGTTCAATATATTCCTTTTAATAATTGTTTATCCTTTTTACCCCTCTGAGGAAGAAAATAAAAAACAATAGAAATAAGGTCACTAAATTTGTTAATGTCACTGATACCCCATAAGTAACTCTTGATTATCATATACTAAATTTGTGAATACCTTAATAATGTATTATCATAAAACATTGTAATAATCTTAATTACCATAATAGCTTATTTAAAACATACATTATTATTCATTCCATAAAAAGAACATGGATTATTGGATATATTCCTAACAATTGAAAATGTTGTAAACTTCATTAATGGTATAATAACCCTCTTTTTCAAAAATTCCTTTATCAATTTTGAGCATATAAATACTATCCAATTTAAATTATCAATTTTAATCATCAATTTTTACATAGAAAAGATCGTTTTCTATTCCTTATTTACATTTAAATGTTTATATTCCTATAATAAAAATATATCCTTTCTCATAAATTGGTATTCAACATATCCTTTCAAATCTATAATGAAAAACTTATACTAAAAAATAAATATATATTTCATGATTCATATAACATAGTCATTGAATTATAATACATAAATATATCATTCATCCCACTTCTTTCTCACACTATTAACTAATACCCCTCATATTGTTCAATAAAAATATATTCTTTTCACATTTAATTTTTAGTCACTTCATCAATATCATTATAACCATTAGTCAAAAAACATTTCCGATTTTTTTAACAAGACTTTCCCCATGGACATAATTTTTTATAATTCTAATACCATCCACAATTAATCCATTCATTCATTTATTATACCTTAGGATGAAAATAATTTCAATCCATTACGTTAATTTAACTCTTCATTTATCCATTGAATTTACATTCTTTCTATCTTAATTTTCCAATGTCACATATTCTTCATGTTCCTTTAAGTCATCCCATGGGTTCTTCTTTCCACATTATCGAAATATAATAAATTGAATCTTCATTCCTATATGGTAACCGTCCCCATAACTCTCAGTAAATTCATTCATTCTCTGCTTTGGTGAGTTTGATAGTTTGTTAAAGACCATGTTGATAATAATGTTTTCTGAAAATTGATTACGCATAATCACAACATCCTTTACACCTGTTATCATCCCTCTTAGTTTGTCATCTGAAAACCATCTATCACATTAAATGTTAACCTGATTCATTATGGTTCCTTACTTTCACTAAAATAATAATTCATAGTCTTAGAAACACTAATCCGATTGGGAAGCAAAATAACACATAAAAATCAATCATATGATATCTAATTCATGAAATCTTCCATAATATAATACTCCTTATGTACATCCTAGGGTATTCATAGTTATATCATATTTAAATATTTCATGATGGTTTGTAAAGATGTTGAAATTTTCAAAATAATATCCCCATAGAGTGTCAAACTATGTGTGCAACGAGGCTCATTTTCATTCACATGTTCTGATTCGAGTCTATCCCAATAATGTATTTTCATGTTTGTTTCCCCTATATACATATGTTCCAGATCTACATCCACATGTAGTATCATGAAAAGTATATTTTTCTGAAAGACCACTCACTCTATCATTTACCAAAATTCAATGGCATTTTATAGTATATAAAATCATCCAAAGACTAATCCTTAAAAACATCCCTTGACATATCCTTAAAAATATCAATAGGGATCACAATGAATTTTTCTCATACTAGTTTTCAATGGTTGAATAATCATTTTTGTTGATACCAACTATAGCGACCCAGCCATCACATGCATTGATTTTAAATTTATTTTATGAATATTCCTTACATTATAAAAAAACAATCCAATAAACTATAATAGATTATTGTGTTTGGATTTATGGACACATAATATTCTAAATTGGTGAAATATATTTAGTGTTTCCCTTATATATATACCCATTTAGTATTCTTCACAAACTTACACTGTATAAAACCAATCATTATAACATTGGGAAATGATACATAAAAACGTTGTGATAAAACACTATATAAGGATAAAGAGGGATGATTTGTAAGCATGACATAAATATAAAATATTAAGACCATACCATGTATATCAATGAAATTAAACATGAGTAATGGTATAAATATTGTCAAATCATAAGATATAAATCATAAGGTAACAAAGATAAAATAACATGATATCATAACATAGAGATAAAACATAGAATTGTGGATACCACATAAAAGTATTAAAATATATACATAGTTGTGAAGTCTCACTACCAATGATATCTTAGTTGAACTGGTCTGCTCCCCAAGACCATATTAAGAGAATGGTCCTTTACTGAATCGAGTTCAATACCCAATCTATTCATGGCAATCTCAGGATATATATATATATATTACCAATGCATTTCAGGGAGATATATATAATGACCATCATGTAATTAAATCATAAATATGTTTTCCACAAAATTATAAAAAATCATAATATCGTAACCCATCAAAATTAAATCAATTTCATAAAAATTTCATTATATCATAACCGATGAAAAAGTGATAGGTTTCATATTCATTTATATTAAAAGTGTGTTCCCTAAACCCAACATGTATTGTACTCTGATTACCACTACATATATGCAGTTTTTTATAATACATGTGTTTATCTTTCCATAATAGTGTAGATACTTCTGTATCATCTTTGATTATGGAAATTTCCTTAGATTAATTCTCGTAACAAGGGGGTATAGAAGATCCTAAACTATAATGAGAACCTCGAGATACCATGACTATAATCATTATGTAATGTCCTATGTTCGAGTTACATATTTCAAAAATGACATAGATTATGTGTGACCATCAGGTGCTAGGGCCTCATAAGAATTGAGACATCATCTCATGAAGTTTTCAATTGATGATCTCTAGTAGTTAAGATCATGAGGAAAAACCCACATAATAGTAACACCATATGTTTCCGGTGTCATTGGTCGTTCCAATCTATGGACATGGGTAATGATCTCCAGACATGAGATCATTATCAATGAATGTCATTTTATTATGTACATTTTATGTAAGGTGAAAACTATAGTGACAAATTCATGGTGAGTTAGTTTGTATCAGGTATGTCATTAATGGCATGGCATTGATTGAATGATCAAGGAAGGATTTTTAGCTTCAAATTTTAGGAAGAGATATCTCCGGCCTAGTTGATTAGGATGGTTGCAGCTTCATTTAATCCATGGCCTTGGTAGTGGAAGGTAAGAGCATCCAGAAAAATCAACAAATAAATTAAATCAAGATAACAGATGACGAATCTAGAGTGAATTCTACTTTATTTAGATATCAATGACAAAGAGATTATATTACATAGACCATGTTCGTAGGAAGGAAGTCATTGCTCTGAATTTTCCTTCTCCATATAGGGCCTGGATGGGGTGCTTGACCCTGATCTTGGTTTGTGGATATTATTCACTACTATTGAGATAAAGACCTAGAGGGTCACAAACAATAACACTTTGAGAATCTGCCTTATTCTATGAATAGGAATGTTGAACTTGGTGGGCTATGCTAAAAGGTCTAAGTACTATACAAGTTATATGGATCACAAAGTAATAAATAAATTCTTTAATTATTCAAGCCTGGAATTATATGTTGAATTTATTTTTAACATGTATTTACAAGTGATTAGTAAATACAAGTATTAATATTTTTCTAATGGATGTTAATATCCTAGGTTCGTTTAATATTAATATGAGTTGTGAGTCGAGTTAAGGAATCATGTTTATCACGTAATATATAATATATATAATATGAGTATGTGATAAATTATAAATATTATTTATGGCATAATTTTATTTGTCTTAAATAATTATTTATAACACTTATATAGAATTTGTTTATTACACGGGGACTGGGAGCACGCTGTGTGTTTTAATCACTCCCTATATAAGAAAGAGAGAGGCTCTTCCCATGTAATAACTCATGTGTTGGGATTGAGAGCTTCTCTATCCTATTGGAATATAGAGAGAGAGTCTCTCAAGAGAAGTAAGATCTTCAAGTTTGTCCATATCAGATCAAAGTTTCATTCCATGCGGTGATCAACGTTGTGCATGAGTGAGCATTGAAGATCTACGCTAGCACTCCAATCTTGACGAATAACGTGTGAGAAGATTAAAGAGGTGTGTGTGGACGATCTAGAGGGCTTCGACATCGGAGTCATTGGGAAACTATCGCCGGTGTCCTGCGGTGGAAATTCACACGTCAGATCCAAACTAGGTACATGATCAATTTATTTGTGCTTTGTTTAAACCTTGCATGATACTCGGACGGAACCGGGACAAGATCAATGGAGTAGATAGAGATATGTCGCTATGGTGATGTAGAAATTTTTAATAGACCGGCTCACCTACTTCCATTACGGCGTCCCGGTACCTAAAAATTGTATTAGAGGGATTGCATGGTTTTTTCTGAGTCAACAAAATTAAGATGCATTAAATTTAAGTGTTGGGGGTTAAAACTTTTCATTCGGATCTGACATCATGTTGATTATTTTTCAAATGACCAAGCAATGATCATTTGGAAAACATTAATCGAATCAACATTGATGTATTTTTTCTCTCATTCATCTGATGTTAATCTATATTATAATTGAAATAAAATAAATATTTTATTTTATTAAAATGTTTTCCCTTTTTTAAAATTTTAAGGGGGTGTGGAAGAATATCTTCCACAATGTTATGGGGTGTGGAAAAATATTTTCCACAAAGTTTTTTTAAATAAAAAAAAATCAAAGGGAAATACCCAAACCCAAATGGATATTTATTTTTATTCTTTTGTGGGTTTTTTGTCAAAAGACTAAATTTTATTTGAAAAAAGGATAGAAGACCCAAAATGGGTATTCTACTTCTTCACGTGGTGCACCAAGACGCTTGGGGTGAAACCCTAGTAGCGCCTTTCCCATGCTGGACTCGCCTTCTCCCCTACCACCGGACCATCGCCCCGCACCACTACCACCTCGGTCACCCCTCTATCTCACGTAGGCCTAGACTCACATAGACTGTCGCCCCACCATGGATCACCACATTGCTCGGACCCTGCCCGGCGCTGCTCTCTGCCACACCCTGACCAGACCACCTCCGTCTTGCTAGCCGGGTGTCCTGGAAGTGTCGAGCCAGGCCACCACCGGTCTAGGCGCTACTAGAGAGGGCCATCGCCCCTACGTCTGGCCGGTGTAGTGAGATGTTGCCTTTGCAGCTGACTGGAGGGTTGTACTGCCTCTTCCTTCTTCAATTTATTCTGGTTTAATTACATTTCCGTCATGAGTTCTTCTAGACCTGGAAGACATGCAACAGTCATGCCGCTATCACACCATGGTCACGCCAAAATCTGGTATTGCTCTAGTAAGATACTCGTGGCGGTTCACGGTCCTTCGGAACTCCTCCCTGACTAGTGGTAACCCCATCTGAAATTAATTTTATTTAATTTAGTTTTTTAAATTTAATTTATTAGAATCAGTTTGGTGGATTCAATTTATTTTAATTCGAATCATTAATTTAATTACATATAAAATTATATTAATAGTTTAATTTAACTTTACAGTTAAATTAAATTGATGGTTTAATTTAATTTTGGAATTAAAATTAAACTAAATAGTCTGAATTGATAAAAATAAATTAATTGAATTTATTCAAATTAATTTAATTTATAAGGACCCCCCATACAATTTAAATTTATTTCAATTTAATTTTATTGCACATAATTTGCATTGACTGGTCTTGAGCTAACAACTGACCCGTGCATGTCTAGCTTTATTTATTTAATTATGTATTCAATGTGTGCAATGTATGTGATATTTAATTAGATAAATGATAGTATGTGAATCTTATTTTAATTAAAATATGTATAAGGGATTGCACATCCATTACACTAGTTGTATTTTTTACCCTAGACACCCTCACTTGTGTGTGAGTATATTTGTAATTATATTGTGACGATATGTGACGCAGACTCCGCCATGAAAAGGTAGTAGTATAGACAATAGTTGAGTGCTTTCCATTGGGGCCAGTAGCGACGCGATCCACGTTTCGACTAAGGTATAGATTCCCCTAGGTGATGATTGATCTGTTATGGACCGATCATTATATGAATTCTCAATACTAGTTGGATTGCATTATTTACCTTTATGTATTGTTTAGTGTTTTTATGTGAATGTATGATTTTTTCGTGTTCACATAGAATTGTAAATAAGATAAAATTCATAAATATGTGACAAATTATATTATATTTCATGCTCAGTTTTGAGCGCGATAACCTAGTTTGAACGTAATAAATAGAAAAAAATCTTATATTCATTAATAAATATAAAAATCCCTCAAAGATATATTAACTCCAAAAGCCTTCCATTTCTTAAATTTAATCAAAATCGGCTGTTTGGGGTGCTCGTCATCTATAGTTGAGAGTGCCGCTAAATAATGGAAAATTTTCATGAGAGAATTGTGTCAACATAACTAAAGAGTGTAGTCAAGGTTTAGACATAGATAAATTGCTATCACTTTAGATTAATGTGGTTGAGGGAATCACTTTCTGATTCCAATAGTTGGGAGATTACTCAATGACACAAGGAACCACGAGCTAAGTAGTTAGACAGCTAGTACCTACCTTGAAACCCTCCTAGTTGTGGCGTAGCCATAGCTTGTATACTAAGAGGAAGGTTTAGAGGATCTTTTCCACTAGAATAATCAAGCAACATAGTATTTCGAATTTAATAGTGAATGATATTATAGTCTGCTAAAATAGTGGGAGTCATAAAAATGATATCATAATATATTAATCATAAATTTCAAATGATATTCAAGGCAAATTACTAACTGTTAAATGTTTATTTGATGTACATTCAAAATAAAAATCACCAACACCCCATGTACATTATCATCACAATCAATTTTGGATAATGAAAATATCTAGACTGACAATAACTTTCATGAGTGGTACAAGAGCTTGTGCATTGTACAATGCCAAAAAAGAAAGTTATATGTGAAGGAGTCCCCAATTCATTCTAATCCTCCTCATGTATCACAGAATGAGTAAAAATATAAATGGAGAAAGCATGTAGACGATGCACTTGATGTACAATGCTTCATGTGGAAATATATGTCCATCCAATTGCAAAAAATTCATGAGGATGAGGACGCCTACAAGATTCTTTCACATCTCCAAGAATTATATCAGGGAAGGGACATGCACGAAAGGTATGAGATCTCAAGTGCTCTTTATAAGTGCATTCTAGAAGAATGGAATCAAGCCAGTCCTTACGTACTCCAGATGAATGGGTGTATTGAGAGTCTTGATTCCCTTGGGTTCAAACTGAACCAAGAACTATCAGGGGATCTCATTCTTGCCTCATTAATGTCAAGTTTCTTGATATTTATTGTCAATTATAATATGAATGATATGACAAAGTCGCTCCTAGACCTTTTGGATTTAGTTCACTAAGTTGAAAAGGATATGAAAAATAGCAATTCATCTGTCCATATGGTGAACCCAAAACACAAGGTCAAGTAAAAGGGGTATAAGGCCATGTCAGATCCAATGAAACCAATGCATCTTCCTGCAAAGAAGCAAATTATTCAGAGGCATACTAATGAGTAGGAAGTCTTTTTCTTTGGATGTGGCAAAAAAGGCCACTAGAAGAAGAATTGAAGAGCTGGGAAGAAGAAGCAAATTGATGATACTCCTTCAGATATTTTTTTCATTGAATACAATCTATCATTATCTACACATTGGGTATTGGATACTACATGCGGCTCACACATTTGAATTCAAATACAGGAAACAAGTAGGTTCAAGAAGATTGAAAAAGGCCAAGTGGATATCTGATCTGCAAATGGTGCATGTCCGGCAGCCTTGGCAGTAGGTGACTATCACCTAACCTTGCCAACTGGTTTGGTTCTTGTTTTAGACAATTTCTATTATGTACCTTTTGTTACCAGAAACATTATCTCTATGTCTAGTCTCGACACTAGGGGTTTTTATTTCAATTTTTGGAAAAAAAATTTGTCTCTTTTATAGGGATAACATATGTTATAGTATAGAATATCTTAGAAATGGTATATATATGTTGGAACTAGGGAACTTGGTTATGGAAATCAATGACAAAAATATCCAAAATGACTCAAATATCACCTACATATGGCACTTAAGGATTGGACATATAAATGATAAGTGATTACAAAGATGACATCAAGAAGGGTATCTAGACTCAGTAAAGTTAGAACCCTTTGATGTATGTCAATCTTGTTTACAAGGAAAGTTGACTGGAGCACCTTTCTTAGGAAAAGTAGAATGAGCCAATGCATTTCTAGATTGAATACATACTAATGTGTGTGGTCCATTTCTTATAGGGGCAAGGGTGGTTTTTTATAATTCATTACTTTTACCTATGGCTGTAGTTGGTATGGATATATCTACTTAATGCAGTATATGTCAGAATCCTTTAGTATTTTTAAGGTATACCAAAACGATCTAGAGAACCAAATTGGTAAAAAGATAAAAGAAATTAGCTCAGATTGAGGTGAAGAATATCTTAACCAAGATTTCATTGATCACTTGAAGGATTGTGCGATAGTATCTCAACTCACTCATTCTTATACACCACATTGAAATGGTGTTAGTGAAAGGATTAAAAGGACACTTCTTGACATGGTCACATAAATTATGAGTCATGAAGCCTTACTATTGACCTTTTGAGGGTACACCATTCAGACAACAGCATGTACCCTTATCTGAGTACAAACTAAAGCTACTGATGGGCTTCCATATAAGTTATGGTATGGAATAAAACCCATTCTGACACACATACGTGTGTTGGGGTGTGAGGAATTTTTCAAGACCTCACCATATTACAAATTATCATCTAGAAGCACTAAGTGTGTCTTTATAGGTTATCCAAAGGAAAATAAAGGATATTACCTATATAAAACATTAGATATAAAGGTCATTGTGGCAAGATACACCATGTTTCAATAAATAGATCACATTTCTATTGAAAATAGTGGGAGAAATATTGAATTCAATGAAGTTAATGCTCTAGATACACAAGTGTTCATTGAGGAACAATATTAACAAGAACAAGTGGAAGAAATTGTTCCTAAGACACATACATTGCGTAGGTAGACGAAGGAGGTTATAGAACCAGAGCATTATGGTTTTCTTGTCACCGAGTCAGGTGACACATTATTCATTGAGGACGATGATACTCTAACCTACAAGGAAGAATTAGAAGGTAAAGAATCTACTAAATGGAATGAATCCATGAATTCTAAGATGGATTCCATGTACAAAAATCATGTTTGGATTTTGGGAGACCCTCCAGCTGATGTAAAGCCCATTAGATGCAAATGGGTATTCATGAAGAAGCTAGACATGTATGGTGAGGCTAATACCTTTAAATAAAGGCTGGTTGCAAAGGGTTTCAAGAAACGTCAAGGGAATGACTATGATGAAACATTATCACAAGTAGAAATTCTTAAATCTATCAGAATATTAATTGTAATACCAGCCTTTCTTGATTATGAAATTTGGAAAATGGATTTCAAAACAGCATTTCTAATAGGGAAGTTGGTTGAAGACGTCTATATGACTTAACCTGAAGGGTTTTTCAATTCATATAATTCCAATAAAGAATTCAAGCAATAGAGATCCATTTATGGATTGAAGCAGGCATCAAGATCATGGAATGTTATTTTTGATGAAGCCAAAAGAGATTTTGGATTTGTCCAAAATGAATGTGTGCCTTGTGTATATAAAAGGGTTGAAGGGAATGACATTGCTTTCATAGTATTATATGATCCTGACATTGTAAATATGCAAAACGAGGTTCATTTCATACAGTCAGTGAAGTCTTGGTTAAATTAATGCTTCTCCAAGAAAGACTTAGGTGAATTAACCTATATTCTAGGGATCAAGATCTATCGAGATAGGTCTCAAAGGTTTCTTGGGCTAAGTCAAAGTACATATATTGATATGGTACTAGAAAGGTACAATATGGAAAAATCCAAGAGCAGATTGTTACCTATGTCGCATGGTATAAATCTCTCCAAGAAAATGTGTC
Source organism: Viscum album (assembly GCA_963277665.1). Lineage (NCBI taxonomy): Eukaryota > Viridiplantae > Streptophyta > Magnoliopsida > Santalales > Viscaceae > Viscum > Viscum album. Next base: position 1,846,762,222 of record OY728120.1, read on the forward strand.
CTTATACACAGGAGGAAATTGTCCAAATGAGTAGATTCCCATATGCCTCATTTGTGGATTCTATCATGTATACCATACTGTGTATAGGGTTTTATGTTGCATTTTCTTTAATAATGGTGGGTAGATATCAATAATATCCAGGATAGCTACATTGGAATGCTGTTAAAACTATACAAAAGTACTTGAGGTGTACTAAGGATATGTTCCTGGTGTTTTGAGGAGATGAAGAACTAGTAGTTAGGGGATACACTGATTCTAGTTTCCAGATAGATAATGATGATATGAAATTTCATTTAGGATACATAGTTTTCCTGAATAGTGGTGAAGTGAGCTGGAGAAACATGATGCAAACAGTGGTTGCTGATTCTAAATCAGAATCCGAATATATTGCATCATCTGATGTTGAATGAGAAATAGTATGGATATGCTGCTTTATCTCAAACATTGGTGTTGTGCCTAGTGGTGTAGACCCAGTTCCTGTATATTGTGATAATACTACTATTGTCATGCTTTCCAAGGAGCCCAGGTCTCATGAGAGGTCAAAACATATTCTTCAAAAGATTCATCTATTGAGTTGTTTTACTCAACGAGGTGAATTCATAGTTAGAAGAGTATCCATAGAGGAAAATGTGGCAGACCCCCAGAACAAAGCCAATTCTCAGTAGAAGCCTAATTCTCATGTGAGATATAATGGTTTGAAACCTCTTAACAGTTGGCTCTAGTGCAAGTGGGAGTGTTGAAAGTGGGTGACGAAGACCCAACTTGTATTGTACTTTTATTACCACTACATGTATGCAGTTTTTTATAATACATGTGTTTATCTTTCCTTAATTGTGTAGATAATTATGGATCCACTTTGTTTTTGGAAATTTCCTTATATTACAAGTCATATCAAGGGGGAATAGAAAATCCCAAGTTGTAACGAGAACCCCTAGATACCATGACAGTAATGTTATTGTAATGTCCTATGGTCCAGTTACATCATTCTGAAAGGACACATATGATATGTGACCATCAGGTGTTGGGGGTTCATAAGCATTGAGACTTCATCTCATGAATTTCACACGTGATTTTCTATAGTAGTTGAGATCATGAGGACAGACACGCATAATTGGAACACCACATGTTTCCGGTGTCATTGGTCATTCCTATCTACAGACATGTGTAATGGTCTCCTAACTTGAGATCATTATCAATGAATGTCATTTAATTATGTACATTTTACGCAAGGTAAAAACCAAGGCCACTAAGTCATGGAGAGGTATTTTGTATCATGTACAATCTTAATGGCATGTCATTGATTGAATGATTGAGGAAGGATTTTTCTCTTTCAAGTCCATGAAGAGATATCTCAGGACTGGTTGATTAGGATGGTTTCACCTTCATTAAATCCATTTCCATGGTAGTGGATGGCATGACCATTCAGACAAATCAACAAATAAAATAAAGAAAGATAAAGGATGATTGCACTTGTGTGCATTATTCTTTATTAAGATATCGATGATGAATAGATTAAATTACACAGACTGTGTTCGTAGGAAGGTAGTCATTACTCTGACTTTACTTTGTCTCTATAGGGCCCCGATGAGTTTCTAGACACCACTCTTAGTTGGTGGATATTATTCGCTACTATTGTGACAAGGACCTAGAGCGTCACACACAATAGAGCATTGAAAATCTATCCTATTTTGTGAATATGAATTTAGAGTGTAGTGTGTCACACAAACGGTCCAAGTACTTTCCAGGTTTTATGGATCACTATGTAATAAATAAATCCATTAATTATTCTAGCATGGAATAATATGTTGGATTTATTAATAACATGTATTTACATGTTATCAGAAAATACAAGTACTAATGTTATTTGAATGGATGTTAATATCCTAGGTTCGTTTAATATTAACAGAAGGTGTGAGTCAATTTAAATATTATGTTTATTAGTCAATATATATATTATATATATTGCAAGTGATAAATTATAAATATTATTTTTCGAAAAATTTTATTTGTCATAAATAATTATTCATAACATTATTATAGAAAATGTTTATTACACGGGGACTAGGAGCAGAGACCGTGTGTTTTAAACATTACCTATATAAGCAAGGGAGAGGCTCTTCCCAAGAATATATTCATGTGTTGGGATTGATAGCTTCTCTTTCATTATGAAATCTAGAGAGACATTCTCTCAAGTGAAGGAATATCTTCAAGATCATCCATCTTAGATTGATTTTTCTTACCATGTGGTGATTGTCGTTGCGCTGGAGTGAGCATTGAAGATCCACGCTAGAAACTGTATCCCGATGAATGGTGCCCGAGAAGATTCAAGAGGTCTGTGTGGTCGATATAGAGTGATTCAATGTTAGAGTCTTTGAGAAATTATCATCGGCGTCATAAGATGGACTTACAAAAGATTGATACGAACTAGGTACATGTACAATTCATTTGTTCTCAGTTTCAACCTTGCGTGATCCTTAGACCGTACGTAGACAAGATCACTAGAGTTGACAGAGTTATGTCATTTTGGTAATGTAGAAATTTATAAATGTCCATCTTTTCTACTTCCACTGTGGCATCCTGGTACCTAATTATTTCATCATAGATTAATCCATCAAAATAAGTGGGATTTACAATAATTTTACCATGGTATAACCTAGGGAAAAAGGGTTTCATATAAAATTTTCTTCCTAAACATAAATCATTCAAATAAATATTAATAACTGTCCTTGGATCATATCCCCAGAATAAAAATCAACTATATCAAATGATATCATCTTTTATGGGAATTTATTTTGAAATATCACTTGGAAAATATTTTAAAATATTATCCTTGATATGTAAATAACATTCATAAAAAATATTAGAAGCATATTTTTATGAAAATATTATTTTAAACATATAAATATTGTTTTGAAAAATAATTGGAAATTTTTTTTAGAAAATATACTTTACTCTTCAAAAAACGATTTTCAAAATGTAAACCCTTTAAAAAATAATTTCCATTGAAAATATCCTCAAAAACACACAAAGAATTATTTAAGAACAATTTAAAATACTTTAAGATTATAAAACATCATTCAAATAATTTTCTCTAAAAATTAACACTGAAAATTATAATGGATTCTTTGAAAATAATTTAAAACACTTTTTAGAATAAAAAATAATTTAAAAAATAATTTTTTTAAAATCAATTTATGCCAAGAATTTATTGAAATTAGTAAAGATAATATTTTCATTATAAAATATTGTATAAAAAGTATAATGTTAAACTAATTAGATGGATTTTTCATGATTGTGGAAAATTCCATAAATTACGTAGATGTAAAAAAATATTCATTTTATATTGTCAGTATAAGTCAAAATAGCCTTAATAAAAAAAATATTCCTTTTAAAACCATTTTGTAAAAAGGTAAAACATGTGAAAAATTATCTATATAAATATCATATAATAAATATTATGGAAATATTTTTTTAATAATGGTTTTGAATGAAAATACATTTCTTATCAAAGAGAGAAATAATTTCATATTTGTATAAAAACATTTTTTTATAACCAAATGTAAAAAATAGTGGGTAAATGGTACCATTATGTGAAGATATTATGAATATAAAGAGGATAATAAAATTCATGATCATTATTAGGAGATAAATCATGATATTTCATCCTTTGAGTCTTAATCTTAATCATTTCTGATAAACGATTTGATTGTAAAATAAATATTTAAAACATTGGTGACATTGAATCAAAATCCCCATAAAGGACTAAAATAAAATAGAACTTATAGTATCATGAGAATATATAAATTAATGATATTACATGTCAAACAGGATTTATATAAACCTCATGAAAAAAATAGGTTATTATCATAACATATATCTCAAACAAGGATAATTGAGGTAAAAATAATTTACCAATTTTGTTAATATTGAAACGTAAAACCCAGGAAAGAGAGATCCATAAATAGATATTTAAATTAAAAAATTAAATGTAGAATAATCATAATTTAATTTCATTGGTAATACATACACAAGTAATAATAGTGATGGGTTGAATATGGCATGTGTCTTATAGAAATAAAATTTAGAGACGTAAATTCTTTACCGTAACTCTAAAATCTCATCATACTTTTTCAAAACATCTGTATAATAAACATATGTTTATTATAATACAATAAAATAATTGTATTAATATATATATATATATATATAACTATATATGATTTACTTTTGAATTTATTTTACATTTTTATTAACAATTCCAGGTTGTGGTTTTTTTCAAATAATAAGTTCATTGTTTTTTTGTACTTGTTTTGACTTATTATTCTTGGTCCCCATACATAGATCATGATTTCATAATATCCAAAATTAGAACCATGATATAATTAACATATATATTCATTATATATGTATTTATAAAAATCTCAATAATATTAACTTGGGAAATTTAGTACACTATTCTTGGAGATAGTAGTCCATACATATGATTGACATTGTTTCCATTATCTTATTATAATTTATAAAATTAATGTTTGTAACAACCGAGCAATTATAAAATAATTTTTCTCACTCTGGAAATAAATATAAAAATTTATTGTAAATATATAATGAAATAAGAGGTATTAATTGACATTAATGAATTTATAATAATATAATAGCAACCTCAACTGTGGATTTCATTTTATAATTCTACACACCAAAAAATTATTGTGGTGAATTTTTTGGATTTTTCTGATATAAATGTTTTTAGGAATCATGAATTATGATAAGTTATATTATATATAAATTATTAGTAAATACAATTTTTCTAGAATCATCACTAATTTAACACCCATAATCTCGAATCCCCCTTCATTATTTTAATATTTTTAGTGTTAATGCTCAAACAATTCATATTCTTAAGCCAAAAATAAAAACAAATTAATGAGAAAACACTTCTCTCCTCCATTATATTTTTCCCCCTTACAATCTATTATCCTCACACATAAAATCAAATATATAGTTTAATTTTATCTCAATTCCCATTATAATCCTCTTCACAACGTTCTAGACCCTCTGGTCTCACCAAATTTCAAAAACCATGTTCCTTAATGAGGTTCTCAATGATTAAAATTAATGAGGTAAAATCATAATTAATTTTCTTTTATTTTAATTTAATTTCATTTTATTTTTATATTATCTCATATAATCCCCTATCCAAAATTGAAATTATATCTCAATTATCTTATATATACTAAAATTTTAGTCTTTTAATAGAATAACCTTCATCAAACCTCTCTTCTTCTCCCCTTACAACAATATTGTCTTTGATGTGTTGATTTACCATCATTTGAGATGTTATGTTTTTATCTTAACTTACCACCTTCAAGTCTGGTCATGAAACTATTATTATGGTTAAATCAGATTTAATTATACATTTAATTATTTATGTAATGTTCTGGAACCAATATTCATATATGATATTAAATTAAATGATATTAGTTTTTGAAGATCGTAAAATATAGAAAAAATAAATTAAATAATTTAAATCAATGTTTCTTCTATTTAATCATCCTCATATCAGAAAAAATGTATATATGGTATTATTTAAAATTATAGAAACTTATTAATATCAATTTATTCTATATATAGAGTTTTCCTTCCATTTTATAAGAATATCCATAATGAATCAACCATGGAAACAATGAAAAATTCACCTAAAAGAATTGAAATAAGATAATATTTTTAACAAATGGCTCAAATATTATTATAAAAATATCATATAAGGTATTATATATATGAATATAGTTTTATAATATGTTAATAACACTCTTAAAATATTTATATAGGTGTTTTGAACACATTTTATGTAATGAGAACCTGAGGTAAGGAACCTTTCCTTAAATAACTTCTTTTAAAAATATTTTTAAAAAATTTAAAAAGGATTGTTTTTATGATGGAAGTATTCATTTTTTTGTTATTATTTTCTGGTTCATTAGAATTTTTCTATGATTAGGAGTGGGGAATATATCACCCTCAAATTCATTGTTAAAATTAATGTTAGAAGTTAACTATAATGGTTATTCCAAATGAAACTTATACGTTTACACCATAAGATAGCCACATGGGTTACATTGAATGTTAGACATGAGAATTGCACTATATGGTATCCCTAAGGGTTAAAAAACATATTTTTACAATTAGGGTTATAGTCTTATATAATTAATCATCTGTGTAACATAAATAGTTTTTTATTAATTCTATGTTTTTTGGAAATATCATGTTTTGACAATGTATGAATATGATACTTTATGGGTGAGAAGTGAATCTAGGTGAATATTATTTCATTTATTTCTATGAATTTATAAATTAATGGTTTCATTCCTTCTTTTTATTCTCCTTTCTATTTTTTTTCTAATACCATGTTTTAAAAAAATTCCTTGGTTTTAAAGTTTGAATCTTATAAAATAAGATAAGGTGAATGTTGTAATGTTTTTTATGAGAAGAATTGATGTTATTCTAAAAACATTCGTATTATGAAAAAATTGATATTGTTTTAGTATTATCCACTTTTTATTCTTTGGGTTCTTCCATTATGACTTAATTATATGAAACTATAGGCTAAAAATATCTTTTAGAATGTAATATGTATATTCTTGTTGAATTAACTAGATAATTTAATGTTTAAGGCCATGTCCTTAGAGATGATATCAGAGCACAGTTTAGATTAAATTAATGGTTGTGATGATGTTAATATTTTCTCATAAATGATTTATTTTCTCATAGCTTAGTTGAAATGATGTAGAATTAAGATATTTCCATGTAGAATCAAGAAATATATTTTTGTTCAGAATGTTATTCTGGATAAGAAATATTGACGCTAAAGTAAAAAGGTACTGAGAGGGTCATAGATTTTTTAATTTGCAACATGTCATAGTAGAAATTATAACCAAGTAGTTCTTGATATTAATGGATTAGTTGAGGTACTCTTTAGATAGTGGTGGAATCCATTCAATAGAACAAATATAGAAACCAAAAATGGACAGGAAGACACTAGAACATTTTATGAGGCAACACCCTTCGTCTATCTGTGAAGCTTCTGATCCAGTTTTGTATGAAGGGTAGATTAAATAAATTTAAAGCATATTTAATGTTATGGGGTGTATAGATAATCAAAATTTTAGTATTGTTATTTTTTATTTTAAATGTTAAGCTATCCAGTGGTGTCCAATGGTCAAGAATAAGAAGGATATTGAGGAGATTGATGCTTTGGAATTCAATGAATTTTAGAATTTGTTCGTTGAAAACTATTTTCATATGGTGGTTCGACATTTAATGGAAAAACATTTCCTATAATTAAAATAACATGAAGACCATTCACTTTCCATGAATTAATAAAACTTTACTCAATTGGAAATGTATGCTTCAAATACTATTTGGGAACATGATAGAAAAATAAATCATTTTTTCACTAGATTGAAGACAAGATATTAAAGGGTATTTTAATCCCATGAAATGAAGTGTTATGATATAATTCTTTGATATACTGAGGGGGTATAAAGAGATTTTTTTAGAGATCAAGTTTACATTAACAACAACCATGAAAATTTTTATATTGTAGGAAATTTGTAATAATAAATCAAATAAATATAATGGTAGGAATGTATAGACACTAGTTTATGGGAAGTGTGGTAAAAAGAACACTCGTGAAAGCCTTAAAAAATCGGTGAAACATTTTCAATGTGGTATGATTGTATATGTTCCCCAATATTTACTTGAAAATTATTATATGGTTATTTATGACAATCAAACTGTGAAGTATTTGGAAACTGGTGATATATGGAATCATGAAAATACATGACCATTGAAAGATATGAATGATGGAAAGATGCAATATTATAAGCATAAAGGTGCAAGGAAATACATTGTGACAACATTTATAGATTCTACTCCATCTAGTGATGTTGTATCATGTAGTTTCATTGTTTTATTTTATTTCTATAATATCTAGTTTGACATGGGTTTGACATATTTTTTTATTTCTGTGAAATTTTATAATAAATTTGAAATTTAATCTCAAGAAATGAAATTCAAAAATATGGAAAAAACACCATGAGAAATATTATAGAAAATGACATTAGAATAATTTCTTAATTGTTTTCTATGGAACTAATTAACTTGAAACCCTTGTTTTTTTCTTTTTGCATAGTTCGAGGTTATTTTTTCTATGTAGTGGATTTATTTTTATCATTATATGATTTATTATAGAGCTAAATAAATTGTTTTTATTAAAGTTTTTCTTTTTTTATTAAATAATTAACACATACCATTGATAAAATATCACATATATTAGGAATTTTAAAAAGAAAAAAATGAATATTATCTTCAACAAACTATTTAAATCAACATAACTACTCAAATAAATGATTTGATAGTGGTAACTAAATACCTAAATGTTTTTTGCATGACTTTCCCGGTATAATACCTGATTGGGAAATTGAATTTACTATTGAATCAGTTCTTGATGATAATTCATCTTCAAAACACCCTTATTGAATGGATCATGTTGAACTTCTAGAATTGAAAAAGCAGTTGAAGGAGTTTCATGATAAAAGTTTCATTCTTCATAACCCTTCACCTTGGGGTGCTCCTATTTCTTCGTTAAAAAAAATATTGTTCCCCGATACTTTTAATTTATTATAGATCATTGAATAATATAACTTTTAAGAAAAATTAAACAATAATTCATATTAATGACTTATTTGATTAGATCTAGGGAGCTCAATATTTTTCCAATATTGGATTCAGATATGGGTACAATTAGTTGAAGGTGAAAGAGGTTTACATCCCATAAATAGAGTTCCGAAATATATGTGGGCATTATTATTTTTGTATTCCCTTTGTATTTATGAATACTTCTACTGTGTTTAAGGATATTATTAATAGAATATTTTGTATATAAATAGACAAGTTTTTTATTGTTTTTATTGATAAGATTTTATGTTTTCAATATTTTTTTAATATCATGAAAAAATAAGGATTATCTTTCATCCACTTAAATAAAATAAGTTATATATCAAATTTAAAAAATGTGATTTTCTATTGCAATAGATTTCTTTTCATGTACACATTATAAATAAATATTTCACAATAGTTAATCCAAATAAAAAAAATTGGATTGATGAATTTCCAAGACCAAAAATTTTACATAGAATCTTGTTTTTCTTAGATTATCAAGTTAATATTGAAGGTTTAATAAAAACATTTCTTGGTTATCTATCCCGCAAACTATGTTAGAAAACAAAAAGAGTTATTTTTTCTGTATAGAAGACTGTGATGTTTGTTAACATGAACAAATAAAAATATTGGTGAAATATCTACTTTTGTCCCTGCATTCAAGAAATGGTATATTTTTCATCTACATTGATGCTTCATTTTAGTAACTTAGTTTTGTTCTGATATAGAATGATCTGGTAATTTCATATTATTTTAGAAAACTAGAACCTCATTAGTTTAATTATCGACGATATGATTTTGAATTAGAAAATGTTGTTTTCTCATAAAACAATTTTAGTAACCATTTATATAAAGAAAAATTTAAAATATATAATGACCATAAAATTTTGAATTATATATTTAATAAGAATAAATTTAACATGAGGTAGATCAGATGGATGGAAATAAAACTATATTACGATTTCACGATCAATTTCCATCTTAGAAGTGAAAAAAAGTGAAATATTCCATTAGTATAAAATAACATGATGAAATAACAATGTTATGAATGGAACATGACACCATTATTAATGATTTGATGAATTTAGGCCTGGAGGTTTTGGGTGATGGAAATTTCCCAATTCTATTTAAAGTGTTAGTATAGTTGTCTTTATTAAAATGAATTATGAATGAATAGAAGTAATACCTTGATTTTTAGAAAAATGTGGAATTACATTAAAAGGGAATGTTTACCAAATTTGACATCAATAAAAATTATGTTTTCAAATTTAGGAAGATATTATGTGTGCTTTCAAATTCTTATATGAATACATAATTATTATGTGGATATCATACTTCCCTTTTTTCATTTCATCCTATAAGTACTAATATGTATAAATACTTTCAAGAGTATTACTAGTGGTCTATAATGAAGATTTATATTATTGATTTTAAAATGAAATGGTTTACTTGTAAAAATGATAAAGTAGAGAGATGAATAGTAAAGGGTATGATTAATCCTTTTCTAGTATAAAAATAGAAATAAAAAAATATATCTATGGACTTCATGGTGGTACTATAACAGACTCCGTGAGGTAACAATGAAATTTGGGTTATTATTGATCAGCTGACTAAATATAGAAATTTCATTTCCATTCAATACAATCATTCTCTAGATCAACATTCTCGATTGTACCACAAATGGATTTTCAGGTTTCCTGAAGTTCCATTATCTATTGTATGTAGCCAAGATCCCAGGTTCACATATATATATTGGATATTCCATTATAAGTAATTGGGAACTAAATTAAATTTCATCAAAACATTTCATCCTCAATCTGATGAATTAACCGAGCAATGAATTGTTTAAATAGAATATAACTTATATTCTTGTTTGATGGATGAATAGGGAATTTTCTATCATCATCTTTCATCAGTTGGGTATACATATAATAAAAAAATTTCATTCTAGTAAAAAATGTAACCTATTGAGTAATTATATTGAAAGCATTACCAGAATCTATAAATTTTAATGGATTTATGGAATGAAAGTTGATGATACTATAATTAGTTGAGTAATTAGTTGAGAAAGTGACGAAAATATTGCAACACATCATGACATATTAGAGTAGGTATAAAATCATTTTATATAATTGGAGGAATGAGTTTTTCTCCAGGTAAGTGATCATTTTTTTTATATAATTTCATCTTGGAAAATATTTTTTTGTTTCGGTAAGAAAATAATGTTATTCTCAATTTTCATTAGACTGTACAAAGTCCTAGATATATTTGGTTCAATTTCTTACAGAATAGATTTTCTTCTATATTTATCTCATGTAGATAAATTCATTCATGTTTAAATGTTAATAAAGCATGTTCTAGATTCATCTCATGTTTTTAGCCTATATATAGTTAAGCTAGATGATATCCTTTTTTATGAGGAAAATTTTGATCATGTTTTTGATCAAAGAGAGAATGTATTATGGAATAATTTAATTGACCAAGCTAATAATTTTTTTTGCAAAAACCACATTGTTGAAGAAGAATACTGGGAATCTAAATATGATATGAAGGAATGTTATTCTCACTTATTTAATAAGTAAATATAAACTGTGAAGTTAAAATTTCTAGAATGTTGGGAGAATATAACAACCCATGAATGTATTATATTTTTTTTCACATTATAGAAATAAATAGTTAAATTTTTTCTAAATGTGCAATGGATGAAGTGTTATTTAATGAAATAGAAGAATATATCATAATAGAATAGAAACCTAAAATATGATAGTGTAAATAATTTTTTTGTATCATATAAGTGAAATGATATATATATATATATATCATAGAGTAACAAAATTAATGTTTTGAAAATGATAAATTAAGTGTTTAAATTATTTGGAACATAAATGTTTATTTACAATTTTATAATTAATATAAAAAATTAAAATAAAATTTTTATTTAAAATATATATTCAGAAAATAATATTTTATAGTATTATGATTTAAATATAATTTTATGAGACCTTACTTATTTTTTCAAAGTGTTATAAAATCAGTTATAATTTTGAAATTATTATTTTTCAAAAAAATGATTATTGTAATTAGAATTAATATTTCACTTATTTAGAAAATTATTTTCATAAAATGGATTTTAATTTTGAGTTCTACCAATTTAAAAAATATGGGGTGAATTTTTTGGCCATCTATGGAGAGTTAAATTTTTTATCTATAGTGAAATACAGTATTTTACTGTATTTATATTGTATCAGTTAAATACACTATTACCTAATTCATCATTGAAGTAAGCTCTATAATCTCTAGTGATACTTCATTATTTTAATATAATTAGTGATAATTCTCAAACTATTCATTATCTTGAATCAAAATAATAAACTACTGAATAAAATAATGACAAAAGACCCCTCCCCTCAACTATAAATATCACCCCTCACCACCTCTTCTCCTCACTTCCAAAACCCTTATACCATATTTTATTTTAGCCCTATTCTCTTACCAATACTCTTTAACATGTAAAAGTCCTAATAATACCCTGAAAGGTTTATAACCATGTTTCATTTGGAGGTTCTCAAGGAGGAAAATTCATGAGGTAAAATCTTATTTCTTTTCCTTTTGTTTTTTTAATTTTAATTATTTTATTATTATACCCTTTTATCTACTATAAAAAGTAACATGATAACTCCATTATCATTAATATACTATAATTTTATTTTGTTAATGTAATATCCATGAAATATCTCCTCTTATCCTCTAATGAAAACATTTTATGTGATGAGTGTCTTTGCCATTACAATGGATGATGTGTTTTTATTATCTTTTACCTTATATAAAATGTGGTCATAAAAACATTATTATTGATAAATAATGATTTATTATATATATAATTTTTAATATAATGTTATGTAACTAATATATAAAACAAATTTTAAATAAAATGATATTATTTTGTGATGCTCAAATTATACCACTAAATCAAATTAAATCATTTTCAATAACATTTTCCTTTTGAACCATCCTTATATCATAAAAATGATACATTATATCAATTAATATTATTTAATCATACTAACACCATTTCATTCCACTTGTTTATTTTTTATTCCATTTGAAAAAATCCATAACAAACTGACCGTGGAAACCAAGAAAATAACGCACCGAAAACAATGGAAATAACAATGAATTATTAATAAATTGGTTGAAATATGTTATAAGAAGATCATAAAAGTTATTATAGATATGAATATTTTTATATAATATGTTAATAACAATCATTAAAACATTATAAATGATTTTTTAAAACATTTTATATATGAATAACCTAAGGTATGTGGCTTTTCATTGAAAATCCTCTGTTAAATTTATTTTTCTCAAAATTCAAGAGGATTGCTTTAATGATTAAAGTATTCAGGTTTTATGATTTTTTTAATTTTTATTTTTAATTTTTAAGATTAATGGTGGTACACATATCTCCCTATAATAGATTGTGTAGGTTTATGCATGATGGTGACAGAAATAGTTATTCTAGGTTTAACAATAGTGGTTACACCATAAGGTAGTTGTGAGGGTTACATTGTAATGTAGTCATGATGCTGACATTATATGGTATCTATGATTGTAAAAAATCATTTGCTATCCATGATGATTACAATATTTATTAATTATTTTCCCATGATCACTAAATGATTTATTTATGTTTTTTATATTTTATGGAAATCTAATGTTTTCACAAAGTATATGATACTTTAAATGTGACAAGAATATCATTGAGAAAATTATTTCATTTATTTAAAAATTTTCAGGGCATGTTGATTTTTTCCTTTTTTTATGCCCATTACTATGATTTTTGTGCACATCATTGGTTTTAAAATGACTTGAATATGGCTTTAAGGATGTATAAGAGAATAAAATACAAGCTAAATGTTATGAATATTTTTACAAAAAGAATCGATGTTATATTAAAAACATTTTATTGTGAAAAAAATTTAACTATATTATTAGTATCAAATTTTTATTCTTTTTGGTTCGCATTACCAGATAATTCACTAAAAATATAAGCTGAAATCATATTTGGGAATTCTATAAGTTTATTATAGTTGAATTAACTATATTTTCTAATGTTTAATGACAGTTCCTTATAATGATTATGATATATAATCATTTAAAATAATTCTTATGTCATATATATCATTAATTTCCATTAAAACGTCTATAAAACATTCTTTTTTAGCATGAATGAATCACATAGCTTCATGAGGTGGTAGTCCTTCTCACAAATGAATGAAGTTATTGTATACCCATGAAATGGAAACATTGATGGACTGTATTATATAATAATTAAATAATAATAGTGTCATAATAAATATCATCTATATATAATATAAATTATTTTGCATTATTATTCCCATCCTTGAAAGGTTGTAATTGAAAAATGAATATCATCGGTTTGTGAGGGGGTTGTTTGTAGTACTCACGAATGATGATTTAAAATCCATTTAATGGAAATGTGGTAAATTTTAGGTAATATTCTAAATATAAAAGAACCTACGTATATATATGCTAATGAGATTATTATATATTTTTGATTTAAAAATAACATAAATTTATTGATGAATAAAAAAATTGATTATTGATGATCATTAACTCATTTTTTGGTATCTCAGTATGGTTTTCACCAAAGGACGTACTTTTTTGGTTTTTTTTCCAATGAGAGTCTTCTAGGATGATAGGAGATATGAATATAAGTACTTTTTTCTAGTATTGGATAATCCATATTACTTGAAATTTCTGAATAAGGGGGTAGAGTGAGTAACCATTTCAAGTTGGGGAGGTGTGGAAATCTTGTAAATATTCAATGGTGTTTACGATTGGGTGTTCAACCATTCCTCATGTTTCTGATAATTAGGTAATTAATGTGTAGAGATATTATATCATTTATACATAGCTCCTCCAGATAATTATAAAAATGTTTTAAATTTTTTTTCATTAACTCTTTGGTATCTCTATTTTACCATTTTTAGTTTTTTATTATTTTAACTAGTTTTCTAAACTAAATAATTCACCATGACTATGTTTGGGAGATATTTTTTAGATGATTTAGACTAAATAATTATAAATATTATAACTAATTTAAAATTATAAAAACTATGTCTGATGGAACTTAACATTAACTAAACAGAATGCAACGCACAAAACATTGTTATAACTATAGTCATAGAAAATGATTTTCTCTATTTAATTGTAATTATAGTCACTATAATATAAAATTTTTCCAATGAATGAAACATATTTTATAATAATTAATATTTAAAAATAAATTTATGTATGATATCATTCTTAGTATAATTTAATCAATCAATAAAATATTATTTATTATAAAATGACATTAATTTCGATTTTCATAATTATTAATTTAATTAAATTTAAAAAAATTATAAATGAAATATTGTAAATTTTATCCATTATCCTAAGAACTATGTAACATTATATATTATTCTGGAAAAATAATTTACCACATTAATTAACTAAATTTACATTACATTTATTGTTTTTATTATCATTTGATTTAATTAATTATTTATTATATAATTCATGCATCGATGAATATTAAGAACTTAATGTAATTATATCATACCTTAAAATTTAAAATATATTATCATTATAAAAACTATTTTTATCATAAAATAGTATTTATTAACGAACTTATTTAGTTTTTCCTGTTCTAATGCTTTATTGAAATTAAATGTAAGATATGTACATTTTTTCATTATTCTTCTTATTATATGGTTATTTTCTTTTGAAAATTGTCCAAAAAAATAATAATTTTCATGGATAATTTCAAAAATGGTCAAAATATTTCCATAAAATGGTTTTAAAAAAATTATGTGTCGTTCTTACACTTTCTATTATACATTTAAGAACTATATAATCTTGTTCTTACCTTAATCACTATATTTAATTCTAATTGGTTTTACTAATCGCTTTAGTAAATATAGTAATTTTGATTTATTATAAAAAATATACTATTATGATTGTAACACCCCAAGATTTCATAGTGTGTTATTTCTTCAAAATAATTCAATAACTTGCACTACACTCAACACCGAGTTCAATCACACCATGACTTACAAAAAAAATGGCCATTAAAAGAGGTCATGAATAGCATTAACTACATTTAAAACTTTATATAATCCTTATAATTTTAGAATCCATATTATGAGTTTCTTAGTCATAATGCAAGAACAGATTCTTTTTCAGTATTGCACTTTTATCAACTTTTAATAGTGAAACCTTTTTAAATACAATATTTTAAACTTTTTGACTAAATGGGGACATCAAAAAAATTAAAATGAAACATCCCAAGCTTACACGGTACGCTTTCCTTTGAATAAAATAGTAGCGTGTGTTGTAAGCAACTTCGAGTTTTAACACACACCAAAACCAATCAAACTAGCCGTTATGAATAGTAATACCTAAATTTTAAAATTATATATATTTTATATTTTAAAATGGACTTCATTTTTGGATTCGGAATATCGAATTTAGCCTAAGGTGAAATTTTGGAACTTTTCGGATAACTTTCATATTTTGATGAATAGTGAAAATTACTAAATTTTAATTAAAAACAACTTTTTTAATAAAAATAATTAATAGTGATAAATTATGAATTTTAGTTGTTTTAAAGTATATTTAGAATATATTTTTACCATTTTATATAATGTTGTTCATTGTACATAATTTTACAATTAAACCAAATATAAACAAGTGTCAATCTTTTGATAGTTATTACCTCTTAAAAACACGCTTTTTGTTTTGACAGCGGGAATTAATTTTAAATTAATTTCTGCCACTTCTGTGTTTTGAATTTATAAAAATGGATTCCATATTTGGAATCAGGATGTCCAAATTTTGTAAATAGGTAACTTTTATTTTTAGACATTTTGAATAATTACTGTGGTAAATATTTTATTTACCATGGTTAAGGGTAAATCCGGTAAATAAGGGTTAAAAAATAATATTATAATAATACAAAATTAACCTAAAACGTGTCCTAACCTTATTGGTGGACACATAACCGAACATGAGCATCCTTGGGTCAATTTGGGGACCCCCTGGATCCACTTGTATGTGGTAGGGACACTTTATATTAATAAAGTTAAAATAAAAATAAAAATGGCAAAAGCTTACATCTTTTAGAAGACCAATTTTTACATAGGGTTATACATGTTGGATTTTCGATTATAAATATTAATTAGAAAGATAAAAAGATTTCCTACATAATTATATTTTATTTATAATTTTTAGACATCAAATAATTTAAATTATTAATGACACAATAATGATGCAATGTTTACCTCATTAATAAATCATTTAAATAAATAAGATTATAATGATTAAAATATTATCTAAAACCTCTCCAATTCTTATTGGTTGATGTTATTTAGAATATTAGTCATCTTATCTTCGACCTCAATGATTTTTGGACCATTATAAACCGAATATAATTATATTATAAAGTAATACTTTCACTCTTTCCTAAAGAGCCCCTCTTCTCCCTTATAAAAGGAGACCACTTATACTCATTCCTCACACCTCTCAAGCCACTTGGCTCATCCAAACTCTGCCCAACTAAGCTCCCCACATCCCTATCCTCCTCCTTGAAGCTTCCCCTTAGGCAGAAATCATTTCAAGAAGTCCTTTGGTTCCAACCAAAGTGAGTTACCTAAATTAAAGGTAACGATTTCTCTTAAATTATTTTCATTTATTTTGCTTCTCCAACCCCCAAACTCTTTTTATTTCCTTTCTTTTGTAACAACACCAGTATCCTCAATATACTAGGATGTTGTTATAAGAAGGATTCAAACTACACATACACACAACTCCATCTAATGGATGATGAACATAATGTTTCTGTGGATGGCAAACTAACGCCTCACGAAACGATGATTGTTCAAATACATCTTACCGCCTCTCATGGTGGCCATTATGATGGCACTATAATTAAATATGATATTAATGATATATATTTTTTATATAAGCTTCTGTAATTCCATTTTATTTCATACCATTATTCGTTTCATGTTGTATATACATACGATAATTTCATTTGAGGAAGTGCGGACTACCGCCCCCTTAAAATGATATGACTCGTTCATACCACACATGGAACGTATAAATGATGGTGTTAATGAACATAAGTAACATATATAAAATATTATATTATACTGTAATAGTAATATACCTATGTATCATTTGGATTCAATTATTTTAAAATAAAAATTAAATGGAAGTAGCGTTCGTGCGTACGTACGGACTACCATCTCCACGAACGCGGAAAGATCCATCCTCCATCGTATCCATTCAAGTATTATTCTCATTTTAGGGTTAAAAATAATGTTAATATCATTCTGATTATGAATAAGATATAATATATCCATTACAAAGATGTCTTACGTAACCAAACATTGAAGAAGAACGAATCGATTATCACCCGAAATGACGATAATACTAAGATATTATTAATAAAGCAATGTTAAAAGAACATATATGATATCATATTAATGTATATGATTCTTGTATAATTTAATAACAATTATTTCACCATTATACAGGAGGTTAACCTACCCCAACCAAGGAAAAGTACAAGTTAAGGGATTTTCTTATCTCACATTCAATTCCGTGAGATTTCCATTATTCGCCACTAAATTATTGAAAGTGGTGTATTGTGTACTGGCATTTGATATATATTATCATATTCATGTTATTCTGTAAATAATTTGGTGGTTATTAACTTTTGGCCATACGACTCAGTTGATTAACGTGGTAAGGGGTTTTCATCTCACTCTTTATTCCCGTGAGATTTATGCCATATTGCCACCATTACCTTTTGTGTGGTGTATGTACTGCCCATAATTATATTCTTTGTGTAATACACTCTACTTTATGTGTACTTACATATTCATTGTATGATACCTCTTTCATGGGTTGTATGTTTCATAAGTTACCAAACTGGTAAGGGTTATTTCACAATCTCTTCATTATCCGAGGTTGTTTATACGTAATAATCTACTGGGATCTCGTTATCATCCACATCCATGTTTCTTCAAAATGTATTTCAAAACATTTTTAATATTTAAAAGAATATGGGTTAAAGTCATTTATACATTTTTTTGATTTTTTATAAGAGGTTTATAAGGGAATCTTTCCTTCGTTTTCCAAACAAGGTGCTTTTTAACCTTTTCGACAGAATTAAGATAAGAATGTTTTTTTTAACTTATACGGCGGGTGCGGTTATTTTCCGCCGTTATAAAATTGTCAAAGCTTCCCTTAAAAGCTTATAAGATTATTTTCAAAGAAAATGTTTGATTTTATATGGATCTTAAATGATTTCAAAATAAAAGGAGATATTTCTTTAAAAAGAATTTTGATTTCATCTATGTCAACATCCTTTGATGGGTTTTAATATTATTTGAAGTTGATTTATTATGATACAAAACTTCTATATTGTTTTGAAGGTTTTGTGATATGTTTGACTGTGGATGTGCTATTTTTATACCTTTCATAGTTTATGGTGAAAGTATTGACATTTCGTATGCTAGTTCCAATAAGAATGTTTATGTTATATTTCAATCTTTACTTCATATGAATGTGTTGGACAAGTATATGCCAGGTTGGGGACTGGTTAAAGTAAGCCCTCCAGGTTGGGGACTGGTAAAAGTAAGCCCTCCAGGTTAGGGACTGGTAAAAGTAAGCCCTCCGGGTTGGTGTCTGGTTATTAGAGGCACTCCGGGTTGGTTTCCGGTTACTAGAGGCACTCCGGGTTGGTGTCCGGTTATTAGAGGCACTCCGGGTTGGTGTCCGGTTATTAGAGGCACTCCGGGTTGGGTTCCGGTTACAGTTAGCCCCAAGGTCTTGGGACGAGGCCTTGAAAAGTAATTAAAGTTTAGAATTATGCATTCCAACATTATGAAAGTGGTTATTGATTTTGCATGTGATTATTCGATTAGTAGAATATCCATGTGAACAAGTAAATGGAATTATTTCATTTTACTTTTGCCATACTATGTTGAAGTTCAAGTTTAAAAGGCTTTTGTTTTAGTAATTCATTGCCTTAAATGTTTATGCTTATTTTTGAATGTTCCTCTATATTGTTATCCTTACTGGGCATTTGAGCTCACCCCTTTTCTATGTTTTATTTTTCCCAGGATGTGAAGATATAAGTTATGAATGACCTGCAGGGATATTATGAGGGGATTATAGTGTGGACTGTGGAAAAATTATGTTTTTGTAGTAGTTTTTCATTTTATGATGTAATGTAAAACTTATGAATATATCTAGTGTTTCCAAGGCTACTAAACCAATCGGTCTTTCGAGATTTGATCTTTCTTGTGATCATGCCAATGTTATGTAATAATGCACCGACTCTGGGTAACTGGGGTCGGGGCGTTACAATGATTCAAAATAGTGAATCAATTTTCCAAAATTAAAATCACATAAGTGGTCTATAAACATAAAATAAGTCCCACAACTGTGATAAGAAAGTAGGTTTTTAATCCGAAGAAAATGTTCGAATTTATACAAAAATTTTAATATTCAATTTCAATATGAAATTAATTCCAATTAAATAAATTTTGTTAATATATTTTTAATTCAACTATTTTTACAATAAAAAAAATTCAAAATGAATTTTAATATAATACATTACATAAACAAAAAGTCATTTTTCAATTGAAAATCATTATTTTTCACTACACATCTAATAAATAATCTTTTAGAAATACAAAAAATTTCCAGTAAGAAAATATTCAAATTAAAATTTCAATAATTAATTATTTTTATTTGAAATAAAATTTATTAAATGATAAAATTTAATTTAAATTATCGTTACCAAGCATGATTAATCCATATTGAAGAAAAAATAATAATTTTAAGAAAAACATATATTTTTCTTTTAAATGATTAAAATTTTATTTCTAATTGATACATAACTAATAAAAATTTGAGAAATATATATTTACAAAAGTTAGTTATTGCAATTAATTCCCATTATTCCAATGTCTATGTGATAACATCATTTTAAATTATAATATTTGTATTATATTGTATCCTTTTAAAAATTTAACATGTGAAGCTATCAAAGAAACTCAATAATATGTTTAAAAAAAGACAAACATAGATTTATGTATATTGTAAGGTAAACTCAGTGTTTTTTGTAGCTCAAAATTAACATGGTGTTTCATATAAATCAATATTATCTTGGGGTAGTGTGAAACAAAATCCATCAAATAGTTTTAGTTTATTCAATATAATAATAATACATTAAGACTCTTAGCCCTGAAAAATGTTGCTTTAGTAAAAAAAATATTTATCACTATTGTTTTGAAAATATTGTTTTAGAAAAATATCAAATATTCACCTTAAGATAATTCTGAGAGGATAAATTAAAATTAATAATTTCATTTTATGAAATACATTTTTTAAATGTTTCAATAACTAATTTTATCATAACTTCACTAGAAGAAACAAAATTATTTTTGATGGAAAATATAGTTTTTCATTAAACATTTCATTTAATTTCAAATGATTTTATTTTTAATTCAAACAAATAGATAACCAATAAAAATTTTAATAACAAATATTTTTCATAATCTTGTTATTCATATTAATACCTTCCAGTTCATGGATAGATTATAATTGTAACATTTATAAAATATTTTAATAGTGTTTCATGTTTTTTAAACCCAATATTGCATACAACACAAGCCATCAATGCGATTAAATTTATTTAAAATGAAATATATCAAAAGGAATTAGGGTGTTATTCTATCTTATAAGATAAGTGTTTCATGTCATACCTTCTATCACGCATGATTATACTCTTTTAAAATATCATGGTGTTACATTCAACCCCTTAAATAAATTACATCTTCACGATTTAATAATGATCTCAATAATAAAGGGATGGAAATTTCTAAATACCTTCACTAAAACCCCACATAATAAAATTTGTTAATAAAACATACCATTGATAAGAATGTAAGGTAAGTATGAAGTTAATCTATAATAAGACATACTAGGTTTCCAAATAAAAGAACAATTTTGGAATGTGAAGATATGGACATTGAAGAGAAGAGAATATAATTGTGTAGAGTGATAGAGATCATTGATCACATGAAAGTGAATAATCTATGAAATCTAATGACCACAAATCTATAATTATTTCATTGGTTAAGTGTCCATTTTATATATATATAATTGATATTCTAGTATAACATTTTGATTTCATGAACATTTTTCTGGAACATTAAAAATTACTTTGACATCTAGAATGATAAAACAATAAAATATAACTAATTGTTATATTTATATTTTATAAGAAAATTTTCACCCTTTTTGTTTTCTTTGATAAATTTTTACTTAACTCTTACTCCATGAAAAGAATATCCATAAGGAATTTCTATGCCTGCAATAAAAAAAATAACATCTAACAGGTCTTTTAATCAATTAAATAATGATAATTAATTCCCCTTTTCTCTTGATAATTTCAATAATGAAAACTGTTATCATATGATATCCATTATAAAACATTAATTTCTAATAACACAACTATAACCACACAGTTAATCTTAATCCATTTCATAAATAGTTAACACATTGACTCATCCAAAATCTGTCTTAAATAATTTAGAAGGAAGGTCATCAAATCAACCTTATATTCCCATGAAAATTTAAGTCAATCATACTGTCACATTCCAAATATTTGAAAACCTTTTTCCCTATAAAAACATTATGAAAACATGAATACTCCTGAAAATAAAATCTTAGGTTGAAAAATATATTCAATAAATCCCATCATGTGGTCAACTCGAGCAAGGATAACCTAACCCATTAAATCACTAAAAAATAAAAATTCACCAATATTATCCCATAAATATCTATTTTCCATTATTATCTCAACATCGAGCACATATAGAGGGATATCATTTCCAAATCAAGTGCTCTCCCAAAATTTCAACATTCCACTAAATCACTTTTCTTGTTTATCAATACTATTAAACATATTGTTTCAAATTCATAAATAAATACTAATATAGATCAATAATTGTATATTTAATGATTCTTATAACAATAATGTCATTAATAATATTCTCCCATAACATAATTCTTGAAACAATGTTCATCAGAACCTAAATCATTCCAATTCAACTGTGTATATTGCATAATAATGACCTTATCACTTATCTTATTCTATGGTATATTACCTCGTAATTTGGGTAGTTAATTTTCATAATTAATCATCTCCATTCAATTTATAAATTTCACATGGGAAGATTCATTCTTTCCATTTAAATTAGGTGCTTGTGTCCTTTCTCTCCACACTTGTAGAAAACTATCATTCCATTCAAGCAATTACCAGGGTGTTTATTTTCGTTACTATAACATTGGGAAATCCTTATTTCCTATTTTTCATTTATCATGCTATTTATATATCATCATCTTCCCCTCTTTCTTCCCTTAAAAGACATAATCCTAGGATATTTATTTCTCTATCTTTATTGAACAAGATATTATGTTCTTATATGATTAAAATGAATGGGAGACAATTACCCATAATATAATTGGTACTAACCTATCTATTAAATGACCAATATTTCTATTTGGATTGTGTACATAGTTCATAGTATGACTTTCTAACCTTATAAAATTTACTTCACACAAAGAAATTGTTTCCTATTCATTTATCCTTAGAATCACAAATTGTCACTCAGTATAACCTCATTGATCATGAGGAAAATACTATTCCAATAAAATATCTATTAAATCCTTCCATTCTAGGAATGATATTTCCTCTGCATCAATACTATTTTAAATCAATGGAAACCATTGATCTTTATCTCCAAAGAGATGATAAAAATCGAGATAACCTTCTCATATTCATTATTACCCAATATAGGAAATGTCTTATATAACATTTCTAATTCTCAATTAAAATGGATTTGTAGTCCAATAAAATAATGGTAGTTTCAAATTTATTAATTAGTCTTAAATTGATGAACCGTTTTTGGGATCATTAGGATTTTTTTAAGAACCTGACCAAGATACCCTCCCATACTAGTACCCCGCCTTAATTACAATAAACCTGAAGAGAGTTTATGATCTCTAATGGAAGGTGACTATGAATTGGAGATTCCACAAAAATAAAAGGGAATGATATCACATAACCTTGAGAAACAACATGATATATATTTATATATCAAAGGGAAATAGAGTAAGAGATAAATATATATCATTGCTGAAAGAAGACATGAAAAATGATAACAATCAATGTAGTTTGAACATCTAAGACAATAATTACAGCATCAAAGTCCATTTAAATCTTGAAAATAACAACTCCATGTGATATAATGAAAAACTAACACTATATCACTGCCAACTACATATAATCATCTGACAGAAACCTTATTTCCTAACTGTAGTGCCTTTCAATTCCCTACATTGAATGTCAGACAACAATCAATGAATTATCAAATGGGTGAATATGGTGTAATCTAACAGATTCAGTAAGATCCCACCTAGGTGTTCTATAGGTTTTATATTTACATGAATCTAGACAAACACAATAGTATATAAAACAAGGTATAAAAAATAGTTAAATAGTTATTATATCAAAGGAATGGGAAAAATTTTATTTTTCCTTTTTTGTAATTTTGAAAATAATATTGGTATATTATTTTCACATTATTTAATATTTATAATATAGTAAAATATTTTCAAAATAAATCACATATCACATAACATATCAAACCATTGCAGCCCATGTAAAAATAGTACAAACGAAAAGTACATGTAACATTACACCAAGGATCACTAAAGGGAATGCAAGAATACTAATTATACTACAATCAATGACTACTATACACTAGTATCCATATAATAGATCCCCCTTAGAAAAGAAACACCGCATGAGTGAATCCACCGGTAGTTTCAATATATATTCCATTGAACAATGGGACTAGGAAAAAAGAAACACCCCATGAGCGAACCCCCTATTATACAAGGATGATGGATCTAACCTAAATATCACAGTCAAGTACCCATGGATTCTAGTTTTCACTATTTTACAAATCATTTCCTCTAAACCAATTCTTATACCAATTTCACATTCATTTAAAAAATCATTTTTTACTAAAACAGGGTAAAAAAATATCTTTTCAAAAACCCATTCGGCGGGATAAAATATATGAATCAATCATATCATTTCATTTATGGAACAATTTATCAAAATTGAGAAATATAGTTCATCCATTATAAGATAGTGATGAAAAAATATACCAAAAATTTGGATTCACTTGACCGTAATAGTTTCCAACAACACAGAAGATTTAGTAGATAGTGATAGAGGCCCAAGAATTAATCCAAATATCTCAAAATCATTTCAATAAGTGAAAGTCTTGGAAAATGGATATATCATAATATTGATTATGGAAAATCACACACTGAACCAAAAACAACACAATGGTTTGACTAAATAAGAATATAAGGTAGTGGATCAATAAAGAATCACTAATATTAACACCCTAGTTTAGTGTATCAAATAACATAACACAACATTATTCCTACAATCAACATCAATGAAGAAAAAGAATGATTACTCATCTGATGATACTCACAAATCATAAACAATGATCAATCACAAAAAGAATCTATTCATATGGGTAAAAGTTCAGAAAATTCCATAGGAGATCTCTTATGTCGAATGGGAAGAGTATAAGGATAAATTATTTTTCCCAAGCTATGTTTTGGTTTTATTTTCTGGAAATATATCAATATGTTGGTTATGATGAATAAAGAATATATTTTGGAATGGTAGTGGAAATATGGATTGGATAATAGAGGATTAAAGAATTCTGTGTATATGAATTTTTTAATCATATCTAAATCATTGGCTTGAAAATTGAATCCTGATCATCAGCATGGAAATCAGATCCACCACATCAACATTTGTTAATACAATCCATATAACTGAGATGTTGATAAAAATTTGGAAGCTACATAAAACTATATAGTTCCTCAAATGAATGCTTTGATCATAATGAGTAGTCATAGACTACTCAGGAATTGGTCTCAAGAAGAATCATCCACATATGATACTAAGTGACAGAAAAATTTTGTAATGTGATAGAACTTCCAAAGGTAAAACTTATTATTTATTGGTTGTTTGTAATTAACATAAGTCATAAGTTTTCTAGATACATGGGAAACAATACTTATAAAAAAAGGGGAGAGATGATGCTACCAATCGTATTGAGGATTGGTTTGAAATAAATATTTTGTTGGAGTACTATGAATTTACATTAATTCTCATGGTATGTTATATGTTTCTATTCCAATCCATAACATATCAAAACTATTTAAGAAGTCATGATACCAATAGTGGATTGTGGAAAAAATATGTTTCTAGATCTGGGTCATTCCATTCATAATTCATCAATATCAAATCAACAAAAGAATTTTTTTATGGTTATGAATGTTAATCACAATGTGAAAATCTAGAAGTTTTGGTTTATAGTTAGAGAAAAAATATATAAGAAACAAATATTTGAGGAATTTAGTTAGTGTATCATATTAAGAGTAGAAAATATATTGATGATGTCAAAGATACAAAAACCAGTCTATCAGATCTAGCGTGCTATCAAGAATTGGATTCATGCTAACCTCGATAATCAGATGCAATCAAAAGGGAGAATTTTATTGTTGGGAGTTTTTAGGACCATCAAATTGGAAATTAACGTATATTTGGTTGCATCCAAATGTAAAATGGATCAATTCTCAATCAATAGTGAATTCAACCATTTTCAACAAGATGAATTGTTTTTTTTATTTCATTTGGGTTAAGAGATTGAAAAGCAATAATATGTTTTTAACATTTGGATCAAGAACCATCGGACTAAAGAAAATACTCTTTATCATAGTGAAGTGGATATCGATATTTCAGACACATTCTCACATTTATTAGTTTATCAAACTCAATATCATTCATATAATGATAAAAATATAAGAATAAATATTTCAAAATGTTGGAAATGTATTATCAACATGAGCTTGAATATTCAAGTGGTGGGAAAAGTGTTTTTCACTGAAGATTTTATTATTTTTATCAGTTGGTATTGAGAAATATAATGATAGTAAATATTTCTTCCATATGTTATAATATGTTTCATTCCATGTAGTGATATTTCATTAATTAGGGCTTATATGAATGAGGGGCAGGAGAATACGAGTGAACTTATGCTTCCATCGTGATAGGAAAATCATGATCAAAATAAGAAATATATTGAATATTTTTAATAAAATATGAAGTAAGATAAAGTAGTGAGAAGATTCTAGATGGTTCAACAAGAGTTTATAATAATTGAATAACTTAATTATTCCTTGAAAATATAATGAAACATTATTATTTATGAAATTTATTTGAAAATTTAATGTTTTCAAAATACCTCCCGAACCAATTTCTGGTCACCTATAAAAGGAGGATGTTTTCTGTACATTTTGATAAAAATAATATGCCCATGAGATGATGAAGAAAGGTAGAGCACCGAATATTTCTAGATAAAAGGGGTTTTTGGATTGGGCATTCCTGAGAAATTTTTTCAATTAGAAGAAGAAGAAGAAGAAAACTAACATATTAAGAATATAATAATATCTTTATATATCATTGGACAAGGAAATAGGATTAGGATTTCCAAACTATGTTAGAAGATGTTCACATTTGTTTTGGTGGTATTATCGAATAATTATATTTCTGTATTGTGGAATCGTACATTGCAATTGAAATTGGGAATTAGACTGACAATCAGAAAGAGTATCATTATAAATTCTAGAATAAGATATTTCCTACTTCTATTTATGAAGGTGATGAATCTTTTTGAATATTATATTTTGGAAATTTTTTATTTAAGAAAAGTAAAATGTTCAGAAGCACCATGTGAATGTTTATAAAAATGTTACACAATTTGGATTACATCATTTCTATAGCAATGAGCACATGAAATATTGTATTGAAAATAGTCCTAAACAATTTTAAGGAAATATCATACTCATTATATTCTAGAAAAATGATTGTTTTGTAGTGTATTGTGTTGTATTATATTTTTTATAACCCATACTAAGGATGTAGCTACTCTGGTTGTGCAGTGATCATTAAAAATTGTTGTGCTCATGTGGATTTGTGATTTTTTAGGAAGACAAAAATTCTATAATCGGGTGTTAAGGTTGTCTCTTGAAAAAAATGAAACATGAAAGAAAAATATATCCCCGATTCACCCCCTCCCCCTCTTCGTGAAACATTATCTTGACTTGGCACTTACAAGTGTTATCAGAGATGAATGTTCCCTTCGTTTACTCATTGTTAAATTTAAGGAAAGTGAATTTATGATGGGTAATCTGAGTTGTCTGAAAATTAATGATAATTCAATCATAAATTATTTTAATTATCATATCTAGAAGTGATGAATAATTCCATATCCTATGTCCCTTGGGTATTATGTTTCAAAAGATACTATAGATGGTTTTCCCCCACATGTGGATAATTAACCGATTGCAAATTCTTATAATGAAAACCATGAGAATGATTGAAGAGTCAATAATTATTCACTCTCATCACTCATTGAATACTTTTTGATATTAAATAGAGTTTCCATTTCAAAACGTAACCGGCTTATGTTGGAAGAACATTTACGAAGTCATCACAAAATTGAAGAATGAAAATTTACTAATATAGAGACTAAATTATGAATATCTTATGGTGGAAGAGTATGAATCTATGGTTAACTTATTACCATGCTAAATGATATCGTTATAACTATTATATATCTTGATTAATAATTATAATATTCTACTATTGTTGAAAATATCTTGATAATTGTTCAAGATTACATTGATGAAATAGTTTCCTCATTAGAAGAATAGATCCTAATGTTTTGTCTATGGCTGCTTTTCATATTACTCTCATTACTAATGAAATAAAATGTTATAAAGTGATAAATTGTAATTTTTTTGATAATTATATCTATTTCTATAATTAAATGATTGCAAAGGCCATGAAAAATATTAAAGAACATGCTGTACATTCTGATTCCCAAAATGATGTATGTAAAACCCTTGATGAAATTTTATCATTTTTTCAAAAAATATGAAATGTGGTAAAGGTTAGTAAATGTTAAAATTCAATTAAAAATATTTGTGTGTGGATCCATCAGGCCCTTCATTTCCAATTTTTCATGAAGATTCGATGAAGAAGAAAATGATGAAGAAGTAATTGGTGTAGAAAAAAAATGCTAAAAAGAGATTAAAATAACAAAATCCAAAAATCAAAATCATATTCCAACGGGAATGATAAGAAGTTATCCAAATCCCAAATGATAATTTTTTGTCTAAGGATAATGATAGTGAATAATTTACAAATGGTTATGAAGAAAACAGATTTCTTTAAATAGTTTGTGTGGGTAGTTTTATTATCTATGAAATTAGTTGTTCAAAAAATTAAAATAGGGATAATGAATATAAAAAGACTATTAAGAATGATAGAAAGAATAATTTCATTGAAATAGTAAATGATTAAGACATAAGAATCTAATATTCTGAATAGGAAGAAGAATAAAGTAAAATAAAATTTTATTTGAAAGAATAATATAAATAATTCTAATGAAATATTCAGTGGCTTGAGAAAGAAATAAAGAAGTTAAAAAATGAATACCATTCATTAAAAAATCATGAATGTTTTCTTGATGATAAATTTATGTTACAAGTATAGATTTTTCACATCCATGACATCTTTTAAATTTATTATTTTTATTTACATTCTATTCTAGTTTTTTTGTGGGGGTTCTGAAGCATTTTTCGAGAAAATGGTGGTTTTTTCAAGATTTGGGTCAAACACGGAGCCCATTGCCAGATTAAAAAAACAATTATTCATAAATGATTATTTTTATTAACATTTTCACCCATTACACTTCCTAATGGGCCTCTACATACTTTTTAATACTTCTATATCCATTTAGACCCCATATGAACTCATAATCATGGTATATTTAGGTTATTTATTCAGGAATTAGGCCAACCTGTGAACACATTTCTAGATTTAAGGAAATAATATAATTCATTAATATCTCATTGATATTTTAACATTTTTAGGTCATTCCACATATAATAATGTGCCATAAACGCTAGTTGCACCCTGTGTTCTAATTTACCTCAATGGTGCTCATCTTCATCGTGGATTAGGAATAATTTTCCCAATGTTTCCCAAATCATTTAGAATTGCGATGGGAATTTTTTTTGGTTCATAAATCATATATTTTTTACTCTTTTCACCCCATTTTAGTTCCCAGTCGAACTACTTATCCTTATTCTATCTTCCATTTTAATTTTGGTTGTTTATAGGTTCAACTATTAGTGTATTTGGGGATATTTGTTCAATGATTATCAACTAAGTGAATTCATCTCTTCTTCCTTCCATTTACTAGGTTTTCTCCCCTCTTTATTGAAGTTACAAATTTCCAAAAACTATGGATTTCATCCTATGGTTTTTTTTAGTTTCTTGGCCCATTATTGTGGTTTTAGGTTTGTTTACACACCCTTGTAGTGAAAAAGTGGTGTGATTGAATTTCTATATAAGGATTTGATGGTATTGACACTCATGGTAGGTGATGTTGTGTGTTAAAATTGTAGAATGAGTTATCATACTGGTTATATATTTTTATGTTCTTCTTTTATTATTTTGGCTGTGAACACTATTTTTAGTATCATTTGTTAATATGCTTGTTTATTGTGATTTTTTTTGTTAAAATGGGTGTTTTACATTTTCATTTCATGTTGTATCAATTGGTACTATATATTATTTTATGAAATGGCTTTATAGAAATGTTTTACTGCTGCAAATTCTAATTTTTTGTAATATTGGTATGAATTTGGTTTCAAATCGGGGTTTTAAATGTATTTTGTTTTTCAATTTTTTTAACAACTTGTGAAATTGTTTTATTGAAATTCTAAGTGTTTATATGAGTTATAAAAATGTTGAGAATCATATTTATATACTATTTTGAGTTTGAAAGACCATAATTAGTGTTTTTATGTATAAATGGAATTTGAAAGCATATGTGACTTTTTTTAGCACAAAGAGGGATACAAGGGAATCTAGGTGGGCGAATGTGTACTAATACACTCATGATCTAGAGTGGTTTTGTCCCTCTTTCACATATAATTTTTGACATTGAAAACACTAAAAAAGGTAATGGTGATGACTATGGAATTCTAGGTTATGAGTATGTTCCCATCTATAGACTCTATCCTGAGAATGAATATTGTTATGGTTACTTTCACATCGAGATACATTGTACGTGGAAATCAAAATTAACTAGTTCCTAGGGGTGTTTCCATGTTTAGTTATCATTGAAAATTTGGTGTTTATATTTACCTCATGGTATGTTTGGATGGATAATTCATTAGAATGCA
Organism: Viscum album; assembly: GCA_963277665.1. Classification (NCBI taxonomy): domain Eukaryota; kingdom Viridiplantae; phylum Streptophyta; class Magnoliopsida; order Santalales; family Viscaceae; genus Viscum; species Viscum album. Next base: position 1,846,793,440 of record OY728120.1, read on the forward strand.
TGTTTAATTTAAATGTTTTTATTTATTATTGTTTACCCTTGAAAACTGTTGTCACTTAACGGTTTCACCCTTCAGTAATTATTTATACCATTTATTGTTTACAACACTTACATTTTTTTATCTATGATGTTTGTCAAAAATAATACTTGGGTTGTATTCTATTGGGATTATGATATCATCCTAATTACCCATTTCGGTGTAAGTAGACTTGATTATATTGGACATTGGTAATGGCAAGGACTTTGGAGACGGTGGGTTGAATTGTTAGTTTCTTTTGTGGTGCAGTGCTGTGGAGATAGATCTTGGGTGATGAACCATTGTCATGTGGTTGAATTTGGTCTATTTCTACTTCTACATTTGTATTTTTTACCTCTTGCGTCACGTTAAAAACCTTTTATCAGTTCTAATTTTTATTTATGTCTTTTTTGGAATGAATTATCGGATTAGGTTTATTCGTTGATATTTGATGTTTTATGTATCTTAACTCAGGTAAAACATTCCCAAAACATTTTTTATTATAACATGGAACATTTTAATCCCATGGGGATAGAGAATTTCCTTTGGTACATTCAATGGGCTATGTTCGGTGCTGGTTTTGATGGCAACCAGATTCAGTTTGTGACAAAATTGAATTAGTGGTATGTTATCTTTTTGGGTTATATTATTATTTTTGGGATGAGTATTCTTAGATAAAGGATATTACTATTGGGGATTGGGGATTTAGACCTGATTAGGGTTCCTCACCCACACATCTCATAAGATACCTAAATTCACCATGGGATGATAGGATTGTTTTTTTACTTCTCCACAGGGTAGGATGTGTGGGCTGTAGACTGCACATAGACATCGAGTGGGAGTGAAGTGGTTTTTTATTTTTTTATTAAGATGGGATTGACTTATTTATATTTCTTTTTATTGATTAAATATATTAGTACAAATGTTAAAATTATTTATCGTGTGACTATTTCCTTTTGTAGCAACATGACCCCTCAAAAAGACCCCATATACCCATCGGAGGAAGCTAGAGAGAGTTCTCCCCCACTGCTTGATTAAAGGTTAGTGGAAGTTGTCGATCACCCATTCATGCTCTAGGATAGGGAGTATGAACTGTTCATACCATAGTTAGGGAAGATGAACCTAGTCCTATGAATGAAAAAATCAAAACTGTTTCTAAAAAACAGGCCTCTTACTTTCTGAGGTAGCACATCACCCGAGTAAGTAGAGAAATGGATCGAAAAGATCAATAGCATGTTTGAGTTCCCTAACAAGCCTGAAGTGGTTGGGGTGAAATGTTCCTATTTTCTATTAGAGGGTCCCAATCACAGGTGTTGCGAATTAGTGCATCAATCTGGGAAGCATGAACAGATGAGCTGGAAGGACTTCAAGGCGGTCTTCAATGACCCGTACCGCACTAAAGTCCTGGAATATGCTAGATCCCAAGAGTTTATGGAACTCATTCTGGGGGATCTTTGAGTGATAAAATATTTAAACTATTTTTATGAGCAAGTCTGGTATGCACTTGAAATGTTCTTTGATGGGTAGATGAAGGCCTAGAATTTTGAAATGGGCTTGCGAATGGAGGATGTACTCTCATGTGTCCATGTTTAAACTGAGGACCTATAATAAGGTGGTTTAATGGGCATGTATAGTGATCATTGACCGCAAGGTGAGGTTTTGATTTTGTAATAATTTATCAGTTATATGAAGCGGTACTTCATCTAAAAATATAAGGAAGAGGGAGGAGTGTGGGTAGAATGGAGTTGTTATTTCTTTCCACACTTCTAGGGAGAATTCATCTATGGATTCTGATGCATTGTTACACATGTTCCATTAGTGTGGGAGGCTGGGGAACATTTGACCAACTGGAACATCAACTCTGAATCCCTGTTTTTAATGTGGAGGTATTTGGCAGTTACATTGTTTTTTTTAGGATTTCCCGTCCACTTTTATATTGGAGAAGTATCAATGTTTTCAAATGGAGTGCCATCCCAGTCAGAGTAGTCTCGAATAAGGGGTCATGGTTTTGTTACTATGGCGGAAGGGGAGAATCAACATTGTTCAGATCCAGTTCATGGAAGAGCCACATGTGAGTGGATGTTCTGAAGAAGAGATGATGCATCTTCATGCTGTAGAGCAGGCACCAGTGGGATCAAATGCAGGGATATTGAATGCTTAAGGTACCGTTTAGATTCCATTTTCTTTGGATGCAACTCTTTTCGATATTGGTGATTATTTTTCATTTTTCTCTACTTGTATTATGATCATGATTAATTCTCCAACTGATATTTTTTTCTTTCATGATGGAGTTAGTAACGCAGTTGGGAATGAATAAAGTGTCGGGTCTCAGGTGCCCATCCTGTACACTTTCTATGTTAGGTGTTGAGATAGAGTGGGACCTTATGATCAATGATATGAATTTATTTTACATAACACATGGCATGGAATAGCTAGTTCACTTTCAGTATCACATCAATTTCTATAGGCAGTTGGTCGGTTTTAGTGCAGTTAATGGAATTCCATATGTTTTTGGTGGGGAATGGGATCCTTGGTCTGGTCGTACGGGAACTCCACTACCAGAGTTGGGGAAGCATATCTACTTATTTCGATTATTTAAGATAGAGGATGATGGTATTGATCCTAAGGGTGGATTACCTAATGTAATGGATGAGTTCCCAATGGTATTTCCAAATTATTTTTTATGATTTCCACCAAATAGGGATGTAGAGTTCTTGATTAATTTTTTAACAGGGACACAACCAAAATCTTCCCACATATATCGTATGCATGCCACCATGATGAAGGAATTATTGTAAAAGGTGGAATATTTAGAATCCAAATGATTCATTCTCCTGAGCGCCTCTCTATGGTCCGCACTTATTCATTTTGTGAAAAAGGATGACAGATCTCTTCAGTTGTGTATTGATTATCCGAAGCTGAAAAAGGTAACCATCGAGATAAAATATCATTTCCCCCGAATTGATGACTTATTGGATATGTTTATATTGTAAAACTGGTTTTCTAAAATTTAATTTCATTCAGGCTACCAAAAACTCAAGGGGAAAGATGGAGATATTCCGAAGAGAGCATTCTGAAGTAGGTACAACCACTTCGAGTACTTGGTCATGCCATTCGGATTGAAAAATTCTCTACAGGTCATTATGGAACTCATGTATAAGGTGTTCCACAAGTATCTTGACTCATTCATCGTGTTATTCGTGAATGACATTTGGGATTAATCTATATCCAAGGAGGAGCGTGAGCTTTATTTTTGGATCATGTTGGGAACTTTGTGTGATCCCTACCATTGTGAAAAGTTATCCATGTGCACCTTCTGGATAAATGTGGAGATGTTTCTGGGGTATGAGATCCTAGAGTAGGGAGTTTTTATAGATCCCAAAAATATCATTGTAGTGATTTCATTAGAGCAGCCGAAGAACAAATTTTAGATGAAAATCTTCCTGAGCTTAGTAGGATACATTAGGAAATTTTTTCTGGATTTCACTCAGCTATCTTATCACATGACCATGCTGGGATGGAAAGGTGTTGAGTTTGTTTGCGGCCTAGAATGTTAGGCATCCATCAAGGTGTTGATTCTTTGGTTAACTACCACCCATGTGTTGATCTTTTGAGAATATGGAAAGGGCTATGTGGTGTATTATAGTGGTTTAGGTATGGGTATCAGGTGGGTTCTTGGGTTTGATAACCACGTGGTGGTGTATGGCTCCAGCTAACTCTAAACAAATGAAAATAATTACCCAACCCATGACCTGGATCAAGAAGCAATGATGCATGCTTTGAATGAAGGATCATAACTGGGTGTTCTATTCTAATAACAAGAGTTTATCCTACATCGTCTCGAAGAAGGATCATAATCTGATACAACAACATTGGATTGAGAACTTGGAGTGTTTTTACATTGATATCGTCTATACCCTGGTTAATGGTAAAGTGGTGGCTGATGCCATGAGAATAAAAGTACCCATTCAGGATTTAAGGAAGTTCTGTGATGAGTGGACTCTGATAGGGCTATTTTCCCAGATTCACATGGAGACCATGGAGCATAGTGGAGCTGCATTCATGGATGGTGTTTAGTTTACTCCTTCTATTTTAGAGCTGATTCAGCAGGAGGATCCTAGTGATGAGTTGTGTTAGTGGTCTAGGAAATTTCTTCATTATGGGGAGAGTTCATCAGATTGGTCACAATCTTCCATGGGGATCATGTACATCAAGGGTTGTACAGTGGTAGTACTATCTTTGGGGAATGTGGTGATGCAGTATAGCCACCTGTCATAGTGGTCCATCCATCCCGGTTCTACCTAGATGTATTATGATTTATGTTGCTAGTTATGGTGGCCAGGCATGAGACAGGACATAGCTTCCTTTGTATCGATATGCTATACTTTTCAATAGGTGAAAGCATAGCATAAAAGGCCCTCAAGTTTGCATCATCAGATTACCATTCCTACCTATAAGTAGTCTGGTGTTACCACGGATTTCATAGTTGTATTTTCTCATACACCTCACAGAATGAATGATATGTGGGTGTCGATTGATCATTTGACCTAATCGTCCCATTTCATTCTGATCAATGATTCAATTAAATTGGAGGAATTGGGCTAGTTTTATGTGATGGAAGTTGTGAGGCTCCATAGTGTGCCATAACCCATCATATTATATTGGGACCCTCATTTAACCTCTCGATTTTTGACTGGCCTTTAGATGGAATTGGGGTTGTAGATAATGTTGAGTATGAAATACCACCCTCAAACTGATGGTCAGATAGAGGGAGGTAATTAGATTCTATAAGACATTATTTTCACATGTTTGAGGGATTTTTGTGTTTTATGGGATTTCCATTTGGGATAGATAGAGTTTTCCATTAACAATATATATCAATCCTCAACGAAGATGGAAATGATTGAGGTGTTTTATAGTAGGTCGTGTCTATCTCTTTTATGTTGGGTGGAGAAGGGTGATACCTTGTTGTTGAGTCCAAGTATTGTGTTAGAGACATCAGACAAGTTTCATTTGATTATAAAATGATTTTTGAAACCCAAGAGTTGACATAAGTCTTATTCTGATCATAGCCATTGACCTGTGATGTTTTCTGTGGGTGAATTGGTATTCCTGAATGTGGCACCTTTCTTGGGTCATCATCATCTTTGTTAGCATATGAAGCTAACATCATGGTATGTGGGCCCTTTTTAAATCATTGATAGGATTGGTAAGGTGGAAAAACTTTTATATTTTCCCTCCTTGTTGACATAAATCCAGGATGTGTTCCACGTCTCCTAGCTAATGAAAAACTATCTGAATCTGTCCCATGTTTATAGTTGGGAAGAGTTGGAGTTGGATCTATATCATTATGTGGATGACCATCAAGTGCATATTGTGGAATCCCGAGAAAATGTTCTTAAAAGGAATAATGTTCCTCTAGTATGATTCCTTTGATAGAAAGTGACTTATGAGCATGGGACTTGTGAGTGGAAGTATTTTGTCGAAGTGCATTTTTTGTTTCCCTTATCTAATCAGAAATCAAGATTACTTTCTGAGGGTGGAAATTTTTTGTGGTGTCAATAATTGTCACATAAATGACATATTTTAATGTAATTTTCATGTAATTCCTATTCTACCTTTATTTTTAGGGGTTTCCAAGGATTTTTTGCAGAAAAGGGTGGGTTCTTCTTGATTTGGGAAAAACCGTGACCCCATTTCACGATTTAAAAACCAATTTTGTTTTATTTCTAAATAATTCAATTTTTATAATTTTCCACCCATTCCATATTCCACTTATCCTCCCCTGAGCTATTAAAACCACCATATCAATTAATATCACATAAGAACTCATAATAAAGGTAGAATTGGGTGATTTTTTCAAGCATTGAACTAACATGTGAACATGTTTCCATATTTAAGGAAATTATTTATTTCTCTTATATCTCAGTCACTTTTTAAGGTTTTTTTGTCATTTTTCCACTCTCTTGAGTCCAGAAACCCTACATGAACCCCCATGATCCATTTTCCCTCTTTAGACATAATTTTTATCATGAAATTTGGAGAAGTTCATAAAGGTTTCTGAAGTTAACCATATTTTCAAATGGAATTCATTTCATTCATAAATCGTTCATCTTTTACTCTTTCCCCCCATTTCATTCCCTACTTGACCTCCTCGTCCTTATTAGAACCTACCTTCCAATTTTTGATGCATGTAGAATCAAATATTGCTGTATTTGGGGTGATTTATTTAAAGTTTCTCATGTAAGTGAATTCCTCTCATGTTCCTTCCTTTTCCTTAAGGTTACTCCCCACATTCTTTAAGATCCATATTTCAATAAACGAGGAATTAGTAACTATTTTTTTATTTTATTGGTCCAATTTTGTGGTTTTAGGTTTTTTTTCACTCCCTTGTTTTGTAGCGGTGGGGCAGTTGAAGTTACACACAACTATTTGAGGGTTTCATCACTATTGGTAGGTGATTACTTGTGTAACAATTATAGAATGATTTAGAATGGAAGATTTTTTTATGTCCCTCACTCGTTTTTTGGGTGTGAAAATATTTTTGGTACTATTTTTTATGCTGGTGATTTGTATGTGCCTATTTTGTTTGAAAATATGTGTTTTACATGATTAATACATGTTATATCAATTGAAGTATATTAATTAATGAAATGGATTTTAGAAAAAGTTTTAGTGGTTCTAATTCTGGTTTTGTGTAATATGGACTGGAATTTGGTTTTAAAAGTGTTGTTTTGAATGGATTTTTTGTGAAATGTTTTGTTATAACTTGTGAAATTGTTTCATGGAAAAAATATGTGTTTATTTGAGTTATACAAATGATGCGAAGCATGTTTAGCTACTTTTATTAGTGTGTATGACCATAGATGGTGTTTTTAGTTATAAATACAATTTGGTACAAGGATTATCTTGTTTGAGAATAATGAGGGAAACCTTGGTATCTTGGTGGGGGGGTGTACTAGTACGCTAGTTATTCGGAGTGGGTTTTCCCTATTTCACATAGATATATTGCCATTGAAAACACTAATAAAAATATAATGGTGATGATTGGGGACCAAAAGGATTTGTTTATCTTACATACTAGTGGATTGTTAATGATAATGGATATTCATATAGTTACTTTCACCTTGAGATATGAGGTACCTTGGGCTCACAAATAACTAGTGTCTATGGGTGTCCCCTTGTTGAGTGCTCCATGAAGATAAGGTATTTATCACTTGATCATGTGGAGTGTGGATGAAAAAAATAGTATCTTTCATGTTTCATTTATATGTTTTCATTATTTAATGTTACCCCTTGAAAACTAATTTCATTTATATGTTACATCCTTTAGAAATCATTGTTATCATTTTGTGTTTACATCACTTCAAATTTTTTTATCTATGATGTTTATCAAATGTAATCATTTGGTGGTATCCTTTGGTATTAGGCTCACACCTTACATACACCATTGTGGGTAATTGGACTTTATTATGTTTGACACATTTAAGGGAAAGATATTTTGATATGGTCATTCAGGTTCATAGTTTCTTTTGTGGAGTAGTGTTGTAGAGACTGCTTGTGGATGATGGGCCCTTGTCATGTGGTGGTCCATGAGTAGTTTTTCCTACTACATTTGTTGTTTTTTACCACTTCTGTTAGGTTAAATACCTTTTATTCAGTTCTGAATGTTTGGTTAGTCTTTTGTGGAATAAATTTTCAATTATGGTTTATTCTTTGTTATTCATTGTTTTATGTATGATAACTCAAGTAAACCTTTCCCAAACCACTTCTTATTATAACTAGGAAAATGTTTTAGACAATGGTTATTGGGAACGCCCTTCGGGCCATTCCACGGGATGGGTCAGGTACCGTTTTCGATGGCGATGAGATTCATCTCATGACAAGGTTGTTGTATTGAATAAGTAAATGGATAATTAAATGAATCATAATAAAAAAAATTATGTAAATTAGTATTAAAAATAAAAAGAAATTGAACATTTACAAAAAAAATCTAATTCTGAATAGAGGGATAAAAGATTCCAGAACTCTATTTCTGAATATGGTGAATTTTCAAGAATGACTAAACATATGATGGATTGAAAATTAACATTAATAGTTGAAACTAAATTTGAAATTTTTTCTGAGATGAATAAATCTAGGAAAACTATATATATGGCCAAAACCAATAGTGTGGATAAGTCAGAAGTTTCTAAAATTATTTAATCTGAAACATATTCTACTACTCTAGGTTTGGATATGGCTATAAAGAAATATAAGATAAAGAAGAAGAAATCCATAGATATTAGAATGATTGGTGGTAAAAAATAATTAATGTCAATATAAGAATGATTCTCAGAAACATGTCCAAAATATCAGATTGTATTTATGTTATAGAGTTAGTTATTCCTTCTATGGGCACTGTTGGCATTATGGTGTTTTTTGGAATATGAAAACTATATTTTGATTCAACCAACAACATTAAAACTAGTCCATGATTTGTATGGTGAAATGTTTGAGGGGTATTAAATCCTCCCAATGTAAGAATTATGAGAAATGTATTTTGAAAATTGAGAAAAATGAAAATACTTAGTCTCAAAATAAGACAATTCAGTAGTTTTTCAATAATAAGTAATAATGGCTAGAAAAAAATCAGCTTTAGAATAAGAAAAGAAAATGTTTTTTGAAAATTATAAAATTGAAGTTGATAAAAATATATGAAAATTTTCTGATTTTAAGATCAAGAATTGATGTAAGAGCTATGAGAAATATGGTAATTTTACTAAAAGTTGTTTACCTGTTTTTCCAGGAAAATAATAAAGAATCAAGAAGGTGTTACAAAGTAATTGTAATAAATACGTCACTAAATTGTGGAAAATTCAATAGCCTCATCAGAATATTCTACAAATGATAAGAAATCTATTACAAAGTCTGATAAGTATGAATAGAAGGAAAAAACATCAAATGAATGATCCAATAAACATAATAAGAATTCAATAATATGCGAGAACTCTCAACCAAATTTTTTTAGAAGGTGCAACTATGGTTCCTCATTATTCCCATATTTTTTTATTCTTGCACTAAAATGTTTGGAATTGAAGGATCAAAATATAAAAGATAGTGTTAATGAATCTATTACTATTGTTGAAAAAATCAATAATGTGTTTACAAAATATATGTTTTTGGAATGCCGTGTTAATTCAGATGAACATTCTGATAGGCCTTTTGTGGTGGGTGTAGGTTGATTTTATCTTATACAAATCCTTTCAAAATAGCACTAGAAATGAAAATGTTGAATGGTGCATGGAAATGTATTATAAAAAAGTGTCATCATTGAAAATGATAAAAAAACATGATTAGGAACTTTTTTTATCTACACTGGGTTCACCTACATAGTCATAGAATTCTGTAGTCAATATCCATTTTTCTAAAACTCATGTTATAATTATGTTCTCCAGAATTATAATTTGAATATTTTTAAATGAAAATTTCCATAACTTGGAAATGAAATCATTTTTCAATAAGGGGGAAACATATCAGGATAGATCCTTTGAATTTTATTGTCATTAAGAGGGATATATAATAAAAAGGGTCAGATATACGAAATAGGGGGATAAATAAAAGAATGAGGAGAATAAATAGTGGGAAAAGAAAAATACTTCTATTTTTTTTATGCGGTTGAATCGGGTATTGAATAAAACACAATGGGGGAGATTGTTAGGTCCAATATGTTTTTTGGTTGTATTTTTGTCAATAAATCAATATATTGATTATTTTTATGAAAGTAAATACATTCAAAAGGTGATGGAAATCTGGATTTATGTAATTTGGATTAAAGAAAGCTATGAACGTGATGTTTTCAATCATATCCATAACCATTAGAATGAGAATATGATTTATATCACTATCATCAAATTCAAATTCATCACATTGGCATGAGTCTATACGATCCATAGGATTTGGATATGGATAAAAATTCAAAAACTATAGGAAATTATAATTATCTTGGAATGAAATCTTTTATCATAATGAGTTGTCATAAAATGGTGGGGAATCAGTTCCAAGAAGAATCACCCTCATACGAAGTTGAGTGTGACCCAAAGTTTGGGAATTAACAAAAATTTCAAATGCAATTTTAAGGATTCTTTGTTTGTTTTTTATTCACAAAATCTATACATACTATGTAGACTTGTGTTGTTAAACATATTAAGGAAAGTTGGGGAGATAATGTTTCCAATTGTATTGAAGATTTTTTGGAATGAAATATGTTTCTAGAAGATTGTGATATTACAATAATGTCCAAGTTATGTCATATGGTGATATAATGATCATAAATGTATCCAATGTCATCTGATGTCATGATACATGCAGAGGTTTGTTGAAGAAGTATGTTGTGAGAGAAAATGATTTATAGATTTAGTTCATCGGTGTGAGATCAATGGATGAATATTTATTTGAGGTCTGTGAGGGTGGATCATATTGTTAGAAACAAATGTTTCTGATTCTTATCCAGACCAATAATCCAAAAGAAAAAATATTAGGATAATAATTTTCATGTATCATAACCAGAAATGGATAGAAATTGTTAATGTCAAAGAATCCAGAACCGGTTCATCAGATATAGTGTGCCATATAGAATATGAATCATACTAACACTGATAATCAGATGAAAATCAGAGTCAAAATTTTATTGTTTAGTGTTTTGTGACATAAATGAAAATAATGTGGGGTTTGATGGGAGCAATGAAAAATGGATCATAGATAAATTAAAATGTATTTGATCCTCTTAATCAATATGATTTATTAGTTTTTTTCCTTTTATGTGGTTCAATTGAAAAAATAACTTTCATATGATTTCAACATTTGTGTCATTAGCCATCATACTAGACTTGATAACATTTATTAGTGTGATGTTTAGAACACTTTATCAAATGAAGACTAACAATAATTAGTTCATTAGACTCAAGATCATTGATCTGAAAGAATCTTAAAAAAAATGTTTTCAGAATTCTAAAAAATTTTATCAAGGGGATCTTGATGTTTGATGTTTTGAGAGGAAGAATTTTGACTGATGTGTTTTTTGGTTTTATAATTATCTACAGAGAATCCTTTTGAGAAGACTTATGTTATCTATATATTAAAATTGGTGTTGCACAACATAGTGAGATTTCATCAGTTACTATTTTTTTTGAAAGAGGTCAATATAATTATATTTACCTTAATCGTCCATCGTAATGGGAAAATCAGAATGAGAATCTTAATTAAGTTAAAGATTATTCTGAAATTATTAGGTGAGCTAAAATTGTGGGACTATTCATGAAGTATCAATGTGAGATGAGAAAAATTAAAGAGTAAAAATATTCATACAAAATAGAAGAAAAAAATTATAAATCTAGAAATTTGGTTTAGTAAGGAATGTTTTTATAAGACCCCCCCCCCAAACCACTTTTGGGATTCCTATTAAAGGAGGAATTACTTTGTACATTTTCATGAAATTACATTTAATGTTTGAATTCGAGAGAAGGTGGAGTGCTGAATGTTTCTATAGAAAAGGAGCTTCCAGATTTATCATTCTTGACAAATATTTTCAGGAAGAAGAAGAATAATGAGATAATATTTAGCTAATTTTCATATCAATATGGATCCTCAAACAAGGAAATCATCTTGGGATTTTTTGAATGAGATAGAAGTAGTTTGAGGATTTTTATTGTTATTTTGGATGTATTTTATATCGATATTGACTAATCAGATGTCAAAATAAAAATGATTATTTAACTGAGTATCATTAAAAAGTTTATAATAAATTCAGGTCTTCGAATATATATGAATTTGAAGAATTATTTTAAGATCATATTGGTAAAATTTTACAAGGAAACATAATTAAGTTTTTGGAATAATCTAGTGAAATTATATTAACATGTTGAACGAATTTTATTACATCCTTTATGCTATAATAAGAAATTTATGGTTTTTATTGAAAATATTACTACATGAGTGTATAAGAATATCCTACTAATTTTATTCCACAAAATATGACTAATTTCCTGTGGATTGTTTTATATTGGATTGTTTCCAAACCATACCAAGGATGTAGATACTATTTTTGAGTAGTGAACCTTGTAAATTATTACGTTCCAATGGATATGTGGATATTTTTTTCAAAAGGGTAACTAATATTTATCATGGGGAAATTATTTTTTCAGAAATAAAGACACAAAAAAGATAAATATATCACTTATTCACCCCTATTCCTCTCCATGATACTTGATTTTTATGGGCCCTCACGGGGAATGTAATACCTTGTCACTTCATATAGTCCACAAAAACAAAATATGAAGATAAACCTATCACCTCAAGTTAAAAATAAAATTTTTATTCATACACGGTATATAATATAATTTCAGGGAATGTAATATTCCAATCTTGTATAGGTTCATAACATCTATCTGGAATACATTACACAATGTGGAAACATGTTAGACGGTGTGTAAACTTCTCATGCATTGTAGCAGCACATGAATTCTTCCTTGTGATTAATATATGTAGTTCAACTACATTACATGAAATTTATTTATTCTATAGTTGGATAATTCACCAAATTTAGATCAAATGTCCCAACAAATCTATGATATTCAACAAAAAGGGGGATAAACCCATTAAGCCTTTAAGAAGATTATACTATGAATACCAAGATTAATAAACAGACATATTTACATAAACATTAGGTCATTTTTACAAAAAAATCATTCATTTATTGTGATTTATAGAAAATGCCCAAATTAAGAGGGAGATGACATGAGGGAAGATAAATACTACAAATTTATAACATGATTTCACAAACATCAAACCATAACAATTTCCATGCTCAGGAAGTCATCAGAAAAAATGATGTTTGGAAGTAAGGAGAGGCTAGGTCCCCTCATCAATGACTTGTGGTCCCACATATCATTATTGTATGATCCATGTATCCATAATAATAAGATCAATGGAATCAAATTCACATGCAATATGTTCACCATATAATCAACAACTGTTATTGGGTTCTCTATAAAAGAAGCATATAGATCAAAATGAATCTCTTCCCATCATAAAATGTTAGACGGATCAAGATGGTATTTAATAATATGTGATTTGTGGAAAAAATCATGATTTTCTATCCACTGAAATTGAAAATGCAATTGATAAATATCCTATCACAGATTCTCAGTAGCCTCAAATGGTATAACATATCTCAAAGCTAACATTATAATTTTTACAAGATGAAGGGGACTCAAATGAGTAGAAACATTCAAGAAAACAGGATCACCGTTGGAAAACCCAAAAGGATGATTCCCCTGATCATTATTATACTTAATTTAAATCTAATCTATATATAAACAGTCAAATGTATCGTGAAAATTCATTGATACCTACTAAATAAAACATAGTCCCACCAATGTCGCATTACCCACCTCTTACTAGTAAAGTTGTGGTCTGCAAGGGAGACCATAAATATCCTTTAATGTAACCACTCTGATCAATGAATGATAAAATATCTCATAAGAATAATCAACCAACCTTTGATTTGTATCCCATGATCCACTAATGTCACAAACATAATCATGGAGAACATCCTCCATGATTAGAATAACATGGTCTATAGGATTGTTTGAATATGGATGGTAAGCTATACACATCCTAATCTGAGTCCCCGTCACCTCTTAGTGACTTCTCTAGAACCTTTGAGTAAACCTGGGATCCCAATAAAAAAATAAATATGACACCTCATGAAACCTCTTGATATTATACACATAAATCATACATAGATATTCAAGATTTTCGGTGTCACTAATTGGAATGGGATAAAATGAAATTGTCAATCGATCAATCAATACACAAATATTATTCCTCCCTCAAAGAGTCTATGGTAATCCAATAAAAAAATCCATGGACACATTATACCATTTCCAAATCATTAATAGAATATGCTTGATAAAACTAGAGGGTTTCATATGCTTTGCTTTTTATTTTGGTTGGTGTAACAGCGGACACATAATTTGCAAATATCTACTTCATAGTCGACACTGAAATCATTATTTTAGGTCATAGTACATATTATTAGTTCCTAGATGAAATTATAATTAAGAACCATGAAAATCAAACAATACTGAGATTATCCCAGAATTTTGACCAAAATAATATCCCCAATATAGGGAATACCATCCAAAGAGAGATACCAACTAGAAATGATCTCCCTTCCATAAAGGGTTTCTCAAATTCCTTGTAACCCATAATATTGTTGATGAATCTATGGAATATACTCATAGAGATATGATGACTATTATCCACTAGTCATAACCATACCTATAATATTCTCTTGAGTTTCTAGGTGAAACTGATGAAAGAGTTCTATCATGTTTTACTCATATTTCAATTACCACAGATCCTTGGATTGTACATTATAGTTGATAGTTTCTATGACGACATTCCCCTTCTAGGGGTGTAGAAAATATTTAATTCAAACCACTAAATATATTCCACCAACAGGATATTTTTGAGTTTCAATTATTTTTATGAAAAGATATATCTAAAAATCTTGTGGTTTGATAATCCCACAATTCATTAAATAAAAAATATAGTTCTCCCAACAATTACACTCATCTATAACCTTGGGAAGATCTAAATATTGGTTGAGGCTATTTATCTTATGTAGTAAAGGTTATAAATATTCATAAGAAACCATATTAACATCCTATATAATCACACAACCCAAACCATCTAAATAAGAATAAAACAAATCACAAGCCCCTTATCGAGCTCAAGTACGATCAAGAGAGGAGATGAAAATAGAATTTATTTGATCTCACAACAATAAGACTGATAGTTTGTATCCCCTATTTATTTCGCTCCTTTCTTGATAAGTGAGGTCAATGAAGTGAATTACTTTTACAAATCATTGAAAAATAGTTTATTATTTCCAGTAAGACCATGAAATCTTTCAATCTCAATAAAATTCCATTGACTTCACCTGAAAAAATAGGATTCACATTCTCAGGATGAACTAATAAACCATGTTCAAAATTCATGTGCACCAACAAAATTCACATCTTGGATCTAGAATTTTCATTTCAAAATCATTCCATAAATATTTTTATTCCTATGGAGTTCCAAAACAAAACGAAAATTGTGCTCATTCTCATGCTTGTATCTCAAATAAACCATGATATAATCTGTGAACACTACAACAAAAGTTTCAAGATACTATATGAATATCGGATTCATCAGAGATATAAATATCGATAGAGAATAAGCCCAACCAAACAAAATCACCAAATAATTATATTTTATATACCTGCTCCTATTTTCCATATTATGTATATAAAATCCTGAACTCTGAGATAATGATAACACAACCAAAGATAAATTTCCAAAATTCACGTTTCCCCATTAAATGAATGGAAAAAAATCATCCAATCAATGAAAATGATACATTTTCTTAACCATCAACTAGTTCAACTCCCAATAATCGATGTTTAATTAGTGTATAACATCTAGAATCATGGAACAGAGCAAACGTGCTGCCCAAGGTGAAACACTGTGATGAACAACGATGTTTGACATTAGATCATCCAACTGAATCATGATATCTTTCATCTCCTCATTTTTAATATCATAAGAAGGTATCAAAATTAGTAGTGTTCCCAGCACTAGGTCAATTGTAAACTCTCCCACTCACTCTAGAGGAAGACTGAAGAAATAAATTGGGAAGACATCATGAAAATTCATGACAACCATAGGAAGGAAAAACACATAAGAAAATCCATCATTCTCATCTAATATAGTATATAACTAACTCATGAATTCTAGGAATGATGGTACTTCCTATCACATCCACAGATCCCACTCTCCTCGATACACCCATGATATCCTATCAGTATTTAAAAGTAAGACAAGCCGATGATAAAAATAAACCATAGAATGATGAGAAAATTGAAAATAAATCATGATGATGATTCCAAATATACCCATATTAAAAATAAGGAAATCCCAGTAAATATTTTCATCAGATATAAATAGATAACAGGAAATTTGAATACTCTACCCTTTTCTATTCCCAGTAGGTGTCTCTGAATCCATAAAAAATGGAATTATCTCTATCATACATCTTATTATATCAATAAAATATCCAGATATAAAATAGTGAGAAACAAAAATATATAATAATGAAATAAAAACAGATGATGTAATAAATATGGTTATAGAAACTATCACTAGACTTGCAACTAAATCCATCATAAACTAATATAATGTGTGAAAGTTATTTACTCATTACCCCTATTTCATGATCCATATAGTCTTTGAAGAATATGAGTGCACTTTTGTAGCCATTATAGTGGAACATACCTAACCATGTCGAGGTATTGAAATATCCTAACAAAAATTCTGCAGATGACCACAACATCCAAAAGTATTACTCATATTTATAGGTGAATTTATATATTCTTAGGTGCTTCTGACCATTCCATAGATATATCATGTTAGTGTAATACTTCAAACTATATCATAGGGTGAAGATAAGGACATTCAGTAAGAACTACCTACACCACTCATGTGTTGATCATGTCACTTATTTTTTACCTTCTATGCCACTGGAGCTGCCACTAGGTGGATGAGATGGGGGAGAATAACCATATTTATCTTCAATATTAATATTTTAAATTATTTCCATATCAATAATCTCTTAATAGGTCGAATGATTTGGTATAAACAACTATGATTTCATATTTGGTCTCAACCTCTATAGTCTCTTCAAAACCTTCAACTATTCATTCTTTAGTACTTATGAAAAAATGTGAACTAGATTTGTAAACTGATTGGGAAATGAAACCAAAAAATTATCTCCATTCATCAAATAGTGGAACTATATAAACTTTTCCATCAGAACAAAATCTTCTTAAAACATCAATAATAACTGTGTATTAAAACCCTTCCATTCCATGATGGGATTCCAATATTCTTATACATGAAATCTCACTATATATTACTAATACCCTTAGGTCTGAACACATCACACATAACCTTGATACACATAGGTGTATCTATAATGTCAAATTTCTGATTGATTTTGACTAGTCAGTTCTCCACCACTTGAGTTTTAATCATACCCTTAAAGGATGTTGGATTCTCTCATAATAACTTGTGTGATCAATCCTTATCTTCTCCACCTATTGGTTTTACAACAAAAATATTGTTTGGGACTTTTAGTAAATTATGATTGACAACATGAACATTCGGCATGATAACTGTTAGTTACAATGCGGTTTATATAACCTAAAAGGGTGGTGAATCATGGTATGGATATTGTTTTCCAATATATTCATTCCCCACTATATATAGACCTCTTTTTTATGAGGTTCAATTTTTTTTCTCTATAGTTTTAATATTGATCTTATGTTCTACAACAACATCTAACGATGATTCAAAGAAAGTAAAACAAAAATAAAAGAAATCACAATCACATGCCTATTTTTAATTGTATCACACTGAATAGGCTACACACATAGATAATACAACATCATCTTAGCAATTTTCTAAATTCACTAAATATCACATATAATACTAGTTTATCTTCTAGATAACTTCTACTACAATTTTCATTGTATTACATGATTTTTGGAGATCACACTGCTTCCCAAAGTTATCTCCATCGATCATTCCACCATAGGAAAACTATTGATGGTTAGGATAACCTTATTCCTCTTACATTTTTCACTACTTTGGAAAGGATTGACACATATTTTATGGACATTTAATTACCTTGACCAAAAATAATGAATGAATCCTCAACTGTAGGTAGATGCTCTGTTGACGTGCTACTTCGTCCGATACTTTACATATATGAAATCACCATGATGCATAACTACTAATTTCTAGATAAACTAAATATACATATCTTAACTAAAGATACATAAATTAAAAAATCTATATTTTGTTAAATCTCTTATGGATGTCAATTATTATTTTTACTGTCCTGGATGTAGCAATGAACAAACTCCATCTACATGTATTATCATATGGGTAAAATCCTTATTATTCATCATAATATAGATATAAAAATAAAACTATTAATATGTTAATTTTGACATTCATATAATTAAATATGTCTCTAGTGTGATATTGTTTCATGTGACCTTGGTGAGTAACCCCTCTCATGATATCCTAGTATATAAACCTTGACTGAGATCGTGGAATGTAACCCCATGAGAAAGATCCAAACATATAACTATTTTGTCAGATCCTATATCGTAACCCTTGCATGACATCCAAACATGTTACCTATTCAGGAGATACTATAGTGATACCCATTTTTATGAGATCTTCTCATGAGTCCCTTGTGTGAAATCCTTGGGTATAACCCTTGCATGAGATCTAGGCCCAAGACCCTTTCCTAAGATCTTGATGTGATACCCCTTTGTGAGATCCTGGCACTAGAACCCATTGTGTGATAACCTCCAATGAGACCCTTTTGTGTGTAACACTTTCCATGAGACTTGGTTTATATTATTCGTATCACAATAATTTTTAAAATCATTAATACAACCCATGATATGTAAATCATGTATACTCCTTCCTATCATGTGTAACCCTTCTCCAATTGATTATTTGGATGTATCTTTTATGAAACAATTTCACACCACTTATAGATGGTTCATTGGGTATTTTTTAGTGAGATTAAACAGCCATAACTCAACATGTCATAGAAAGCAATTTTCCCACTAGTACAGCAATCGGCATCACATGCTTTGCATGATCCCTTCATGAGAACAATTCAAAATAATGAAATGTTCGGGGAATTTTTCGCATACTTGTCTGTGTGATCTATCACTGGCTCCAAAATCAATAATAAGTGCTTCATTGGGTCAAATCAAGAGATATAAAAAAATATTGTGCTTTCATCATTCACTTCACAATATCCTATTGTGAGATCATTTAACAATCCTTTGGATATTTTCTAGATCATTTCATACATTCACACATTGCATGATCTATCATTTAACAGTACTATGAGATCATACATTTCACACTTTCATGAATTAGACATTTTATGCTTCTGTGAGATCATACATTTTACATTTTTGTCCTATTATATATTTTTCTCACCCATAATATTAGAAATTGTGTTCTCCAATTAGATTAGTTATACCATGCTCTAATGATGTCAAACAATTTTTAATTCCATGAGATTAGAAATTTCAATATTCTATGAGATCAGGAATATCAATTGTAAATGAGATCAGTTATTTTTGAATTGCATGAGATCAAACATTCAGCCTAACTCTTTTAGCCTTATTTAATAAAAAGAATTTTTCAACAACCTCACTCATTTTAAAAAACTCAATAAACCCAAAACCATATCCATGATTGATTTTTTTCAAAACAATAACCAATTTGTTTTGTTGACAACACTTATAATCTACATGAATCAACTTTCTTAAAATTCAAGTTCATGTGAAACAATTTTCATTATAAAACCCCAAATAATGATCACGAAATTATTTAACACTTACTCTAAGCCCACATTAGTCAATCTCAACATGAGAAATAAGAGTTTTGAGAAATGTTCATATATAAATCACATTTTTCTAAAAAAAATACACTCAAAACCCATCTAAATATAAAATATAGAAAATTATCATCCTTAGAGATATAATTTTAACATTTACTTATCTTATTATTTCATAATGAACCTCATTCCATGAATATTGTTCACCGACAGAATACTATTTGCATCATCAAATCTCATACTCACCTCACTTCTCAACTCCCCCCATATAAGCATCTCCCCTCCCTAGATTAAGAATTTTAATCCCCATTTTTCAACAAACCTAACGGTAATTACTTTATTGGTATCAACATGGTAAAGAAAACATATCATTATGTAGGGGAAAGCACAACATACCTCCAAGAGTTGGGGTCCCACATCAATATTTTTTATGTGTGGGATGTAGAATGAAATCCAAGATCTAGTTAATGTATTTAAAATTATTCTTTGTTTATTATTTTATTACAATGTCTATAACCTATAGATTAGTTAACACATGATCCAACTTATCAGGATCATTCTCTACATTCTCATTGATGAGGTGATATTTTATTTCTCTGTTTTTCTTACATGGATGATGGACTGGATTTTTTCTAAGATTTATAACACAGGAATTATCAAAATAGACACTAATTAGAGAATCCACATCAATATCAACCTTTCTAATAGAATTAAACACGTGATTCCTTCATTTATGAATTTTATCCACCTTAGTCAATGATCTCCAAGAATTGTATTTTCAATAATCTTCCAGCATTACTATTATATATCATGAAATCATGATAAATAATAAATAAGTTCCCCATTTGGTTATTCCTTTCATTTTACCCCATGAAACATCATTTTTTGACATATGAAGTCCACCAGGCGATGTAAAATATTTTTTATTTCACCATTGAGTTTATTTATCAACTTTACATTGAAGCATTGATTATTTTGTCACCATTGATGATCAGAGTAACATTTTTCATTATATATTCACACTAAATAAAAATTTCAGCATGTGAAATGACAACATATAATTGATTCATTGAATGATCCTTTAAGAATATTAATTCTTCACTCATTGTAGTGAAAATGTGTTTAATCCAATAAACCCAAATTATTTACATTTCAGAAACATAATTTCCTTGATTTTAGGAGCATAAATTTCTTGAATTATTCAATGGAAACTCTTTTGATAAGAGACTATATCAACAATAATTCTTATCACAATATATCCCTAAAATCCACTAACAATTGATATCCCAAAGAATTCATTGGATACTACATTGTTGAATCTAATACTGCCTTCAAATTTCAAGAGATCTAATTATTATATTCTAACACATCTCCATTCAACTTATACATGTGTTCCCATTTTGAAAAAACACACCCAATTAATTTTTTATACCCATTCATCCTATAAAAATTCACTCACATATTAGAACAATTGATTTTGGGAGATAAGGTTACCTATATAATCCCCAATAATAAGATCATTGTAGATCATGGTGGACCAACCATTTAATTTTTTCATGTAAAACATTGTACACTTTTTCAAAGTGTTCCGACTTCCTAGATAACATTAGTTATTCTAGACATATAACTAGACATTATTTACCCACATTCTCATTCCCCATTGGATATATAGTTTCTATTGTCTTGTAATTTTTCACAACAAGCAGTTTAAACACACTAGTAAAAATTACTTTTTTATCCCACAAATATTCCATTTTTCATTAAAATTTATTTAAATATAAGTATTTCCACTAGTATGTAATTTTTATTCATTATCTATTGGAGGGATCTTTCTATTTCCTTCACATATCTCCTAGGGTCATGGAATGTGATTTTTTCAAGCCATTCCCTATTCAATTTCCTTGTATCATTTATATGATTCACATCACCATTTTATATGAGGAATATATCATTCAATATATATACATAATTTTTACTTAAAAATGATGAATATATTCCCTTTTCCATCCTTGTTCAGTCACATCTTTTCTAAGGGGTATATTGTGAGTATAATAGTGGAGGTGATTCAATCATTTTTCAATAGGCTACTTATGTTTCCTAAATTAAATTGAACTTACTTTTCAATGTAATATGATGTTTTTTATTATAAGTATTTGTGATATATGAGACTGGATTTGAATATTTAGTATCTAGTTATTTCACCTTCACTAACTTCTTCCAACTATAATATCATACCAAATATTCATGATTAGAAGTTATAAATCATCACTTTTTAGAAACATACCATGCATCATCATTTATTAGCTGTTATTTTAATGAAGGTAGAGATCTTCTAGATATGATCCCTCATGAGTCTACGAACATACTCATAAAATTTTTTTGTCTTCGAATATAATAGCATTTAATAGATACTTTCCTTAGATTGAATCTTCATATAGATTTCTCAAGAAGCTTCTTTCAATTATCATTTAAAAAATATTTATATCTTCACCGTATGAAATCTATTCCAAATCCTCAAAATAAAAACATGAAATATTACATGGAATCCCTGGGAAATAGCACTTTTTCATTACACCTAATAAAATCCTTTTTAGTTATGTTTGTATCACTAATATGTTTCAACCTAGCTATTAAAATATTCATGGATATCATTATCTCTTTCACATGAGAGGGTGAATCATACTAAATACCATATTCTCAAAAACTTTATGAACTTTGGTATGAAGAAATAATTTCATTTTTTTCCTCTAAAATATTATATTATATTTTCCTTTAATTTTTACTTGATGAATGATAGTCAAATAATAAATGAAATGCCTCATTAAATTGGGGAATGATTTTGGTATTAGTTTTCCTCACATCTATTATGATGGATTCTAGATCATCACCCAATTGATGAATCATCGTGTCCCTATATTCAATTTGATCATAAGCTATCTTTTTAGGGTCTTCCCACTAGTCATCTCATCTTCAAATTCTAGGGAGATATTTTTAGCCATGTATGTTTTCTCTTCTAATTTATATTTTATCTATGTAACAGAGTATTTATGTGTAACACCCTGACCAGAGTATCCTCGAGTTTCTACATTATTTTAATATATTGGTATGATTTTAAGGAATCAAGTCCTAAAGGACTGATCAGTTTAGATTCTTAGAAAATAGATTATATACATGAACATTACTTTAAAATTCCAAACATAAAATTTATAATTTATAATCCATTGATAAAACCATTATTATCCTATCATAACCCTACATATCAATCCTAATACACTTCCTGGCATAATGGTAAAATGAAACCTAATAAATGGGTGAGCTCAGATGATCGGACAGAATGGCATGAAGGACTTAATTTTTTATTATTTTGATAATCCAACTTTCGAGGGGTGAGGTGGAACTATAATAAGGCCCAACGACATAGAGATAATTAAATGACCTGTAGGGCTTAGAGGGAATCACCTAGACAAGATAACTTGGAACTAATCCTACCCAGTATATTTCATGATATCAGCACTCAACCTTACCAAGGCTGGTTGGCTTGCTGTCCTATGAAAATATGCACAGGCTTGGTACCAATGGCAAAACCATACCCTCTCATTCTTCCAAATCTAGTTAACTCTGCTCAAGTGAATGTGCCTGCCCTGAATCCTCATTTGAAGCCTTGTTCCTTTTAGTCAAACCAAGAAATATAAATTCAAGTGGACCTAAGGCCTTCAGGGGCCCCTAAGTCCTTAAGGTGTCCTGAAGGCCGTGATAATCAACTGGCCTGAAGGCCTTGGGAAGCCCAAAATCTTTGAAAAACATGAGGCCCAAAATGATGGCCCAAAGGCCCAAATGGATGAAAATTTCTGGGTGCTACAGTAACTGCTACATTTCCTGCTATAGAGTCATACCAATAACTAATCTCATAATTATTGAACGAATATTTATGGACATACCATCAAGGCCTTGATCCAATACCATATGGGTAAAAACCCAATTTAGTTTCTCCTAGGATAACTATCGAGGCATTGAGGGGATTTCATTAATCAGTCCCAAACCTATAGGGATTTCATTAACTGGTCCCTAACTTGTAGGGAATTCATTAACTGATCCCGACCTGTAGGTATTTCATTAATCGGTCCCCAACCTAATTCATTCTATTTAAAATGCATTCCTCATATGAAAAAGGAGAAATATAACATAAACAATTATATTAAAACTAGAATGAAAAATATTAATAATTTTACCATAATAAATGAATGGTATCAAAATAGAACATCCATATTCAAACATAACATGATCCCTTAAATACCATTTGGATGATTATATCAAAATATATCAACCACAATTAATCATAAAATCCAATAAGGGTTTTTGACATAGATGAGAATAATCTAATAAAATCATTAAATCTTTTTGAGAGAAATATCCATTTTTTACATTGAAATTCATTTAAAAGCCTATGAAATTATGGAAGGAAACATATTTATTTAAATTTGACCTTATAATTTTGTAAGGGAAATGTCAAAACATTAATGAATTATAATGGTGGAATTATCTTATCATGCCGTATATGTTAACATATATTCTTCTAATAATTTTTTAAAAGGTCATAAAGTACCGCGTTTCAAAAAGGATTGAACGATTCCTTTCAAAACTATTTATAAAAAGTAAATCATGGATAAAAAATACATAAATCAATTTTTAGAGAATAGTAATTATATTTTGAAATACATTTTTAGGAAAAATTGACATGGATAATAATGGTGTACCAGTAGATACTTATGCATAAACAATCTTAGATAATAAAGATATTGTGAAAATATCCCTTACATAAAGAATTTAAAATATTATTATTTAAAGTCATTTTAAAGAACATAAAAATAGACATTTAATTTTATTTATAATAATTTATTATCAATATAAATAATATTGTAATATAAGACTAAGAATATTGATATAGAGAAAGGTTTAATTCCTTAAACATTCAAAGCATCCCATACAACTTGGAACATTTGAATCATAATCCTAGTACCTTCATATGAATCATTAAATACCATAATGAAAATATATTCATCATATTAAAAATAACAGGGCCATTAATTATACCAGACATATGTATTAGGTGCTGAAATTGGCTTATATCTCATGAATGTTAAATGTGAGATGGAATTCCATTACCCTAGGTCTGATACACTCCATATGTGTTCAAAACACCTGTACAATGGTTTTAAATATTTTATTCACATAATACAAAATAATAATAATATTTATGATTTCATATATGATTCATTTATGATTTTATATTACCCATTTATTAATAATTTTCATGTTAAAGAAACATTTCAGGTAATAATTTCTTTCTATATCTCACGTGTTTTGACATGTTATTATTGATCTTATTATATAGATCATGATTTAAATAAATCAAAAATATATAGAATGATTATATATAATAGATAGATATTTTAAATAGAATACATCATTAATGGAGATGGTTGGTCGTACGTACTCATGAATATTCTTTCCATTTTCTGATCATATTGTATGGAAATAAGTGAATGAAATATATTTACATACATACATACATACATAAATATATATATTTATATTATGGAAGCATTATTATTTCATATAGTTCATACTAATTCATAATATATATTTTTATAATCATTCTTGGATGGTCAATGTAAAATATTATTCTCATCGATTCGTGGAGACGGTAATTCATTCGTATGCATGGGCGACAATATAATTTCCATAACAGTTAAATGGTATTTAATTGGTTGTAAAAATGATTTTTACACAAAAAATATAAGGTTATATTTATTTTTTAGATCCTTCACAATCATATTCATATCAATATAAATAATGTTTATGGGAAAAACATTATACACCAAAGAGTGGAGATGAAAAGTTGTACATATGCATGTATGGTGATATTGTTTTTTTAGGATGTTTTAAAAGAGAAATATGGTTGTACCATAATCATAAAAACATATAATAATATATTATATTATAAATTTATAATTTTCTATTAAAAAACATAGGACTTTTAATTATAATAATAAAATAACTTTGAATGACTTTGACAAAACAATTACCTTTTTTGGGAAGATCTTTTTTATTTTCACAAAAGGACTAAATATGTTGGATTTTAACCAAAATTATGGCCTCTAGAATGAGTTTACGGATGTTGGGAAAGAAAATATATAGGTTTTGGCTATGAATAAAGGGTTTTGTAGGTGTGAATTAAAGAGAAGGACAATAACCAATTTAAAGGAGGGTGAGGGGCACTTTAGGAGAATATTTAAATATTAAATTATTATAAATTTATTTTCGGTTTCTATTAGCTAAAAAGATATTCATTAGGTTATAAGTTTCTTATGGTTCTAAATCCTCTCAGAAAAAATATTTTAGAGCTATTTAGGTCGTAAAACTAGCCTTATATTTTAGAATTAACCCTTAGTTAAATATTTTATCTCTTATCACATCTTCTTGTATTTTTACACTACATGGTTAATATTGTTACAATAAAATACCAAAAAAACATAAAGTAAAAAATTTATGAAATTTTCATAACTATCCAAGTTATATCATAGAACCTTATATTTTTTTGAATTTTATATAATTTAATAAAATAGTATTTATTTTAAAATAACATTTTTGTAAATTTTGTTATTGTTCAAAATATTCATTTTAAAAGATTATAAAAAAACTTGATAACATTGAACCTATATATAAAAATTTCACCAACATGTCTATGTTACCAAGAAGATTAGTGTATTTCATTAAATAATTAAAATTATATTTATTTTGATATTATTAATACCATTTATTTGATTCTTCATTTATTAATTATATTATTGCATCATCATTATGTCAAAATTAATTTCAATTATCTAATGTAAAAAATTTATAAATTAATTATAATTATGTTGATAAATTTTTTACCTTTATAATGATTATTTATAGTCAAATTTGAATTATGTATAACACAATATTAAAAATTATTTAGTTATTAAAATTTGATAACATCACTTTTAACTCTTCATTAAATAAAATATAATAAATGTATTAATTTAAACAAGTAGCATAAAATGGATCATAATTTTGACCTGAAATTTTTTTAGTCAAACCAAACATATTAAATAAAATTATGAAATGTGTTAGGGTAATTTTTTATTATTATAATACTGTTTTTTCCTTTAATAACTCTATCTACCTTTATCTATGGTAAATAAAATTCAAAAGATATTATTCACCATAAATTATTTTGATCCCAGTGATCCAAATTTTTTAAACTTATTAAAAAAATGTGTTTCCTTTTTTTAAAATTCAATTCAAAAATTTAGTAAAATTACGTTTAATTATAATCTATAAATGTGTCTATAATGCGAGTAAAAAGACGTTAAAAATGTTCAATTAATTTTTTTAATCTAATTCTATTATAAAATTAACTCCAATGGCCTACATTATTTTAGTATATTAAGTATTTCTCTTTTGTGAAATTAAAATAAATTTATTGTAGAATAATTATTTAAATTAAAAAAAATTATTGATATTGTAGTTTTTTCATTATTCATCAAAAATATAAATTTTTTAGAAAAAATACAATGAATTCACTGTAAACTAATTTTAATATTCAGAATAAAAAAATGAAATGTATTTTAACAAATTCCTTATATAAGAGTGTATAAAATTAATTTTATTATTGTTCACAAAAGGACATAAAAAGTTGTTTCTTTAAAAAATAATATTTCTAAACATATTACTATTTTAAATAAACATAAACATTTCACTATAAATATGTTTTATTTATGTGAAGACGTCATAAATAAAGTTGAAAATTTATTTTTTACTATTTTTATTACTATAGTTATTAGATATTTTATAAATATATTATTTAAATAATTACAACAATAATGTTTTCTTTCATAGAAACACAATCTTGCGTGTTACACAAGCTATATCTATATTATATGTAATGAAAACTATTAAAGACAGCGTAATGTAAAATATTGGGGTGTTACATTAAACCATTCATTATAAAAATCCAATTTTGTTACTTTTTTATCAATATCATCATTCCTAGATTTTATGCCATAAATTTATTTTGATTTAATATTAATTTCATTTTCATCATCATTGTCTTTTTCTATTTTTGTGGACATCACTTCCAATTCCTAGGTTGGGAATCATTATTTTCCCTTCCTTTTTTGGCAACTTCTATGAGGCTCTTATATAAACATTTTATCTTATTGATTTCAATTTCCTAATATTTGATCCAAATAGCTTGAGAATTATTTTCCTATTTTAATTTATGATCCAATTACTTTTTTACATAGTCATATTTGAATTTTTTACTTCTTGGAATTTCTTCAGAATTGGTAGTTCAAACATCACTTTTCTTGTCAATTTCTTCACTCATTTTTATAGCTTCATTATATGAGTAAATTGTTTTAATAAATTATTTATCAATTCATTTTTCTATTAAATATTTTAATTTATTTATCTAAAAAACTCTATTTTCATATACAGTTCCACTCTGAGGAACTCAACCACATAATTGATTCTTATTTGATTTTATTCCCTTTTCCATGGCTCACCAAAATATAAACAGAATGAATTAGAAAATTCAATAATATTTTTAATCTTTCTAGATAAAAAAATATAAAATTTAAAATGTTTCTAATACCAATTTTATGTCACAAAATGTTCATAGATACCCTGGGAAGAGGTGAATTAGGGTATGGATTGAATTTTCATACTTATTAATTCCCCACTTGGTATTGACCTCGTTAGAATGATATTTACTTCTTTTCACCTTTAATTTTTTTTATTTTATCTGTTCAAAATATATTTGATGTTGATTCCCGTAAAATTATACAATAAATCATGTACATGGAAATAATGATTTTTACATGGTTCTCCTAAACTAAGCGTTATCCAAGGAGCATACTAAAACAATGTGCAATGTATAAAATCCACTAAATCTCACTTATAATCCATGTCTTGGGCTAGATTAGATCTATGATCAATCTAATTGAATTATTATATTTAGGATACAATAAACCATACCAATGGTAAATCCCTCATTATTTTCATCCTTAAATCACTCCAAGTAGATAGGATAACCTTCTTATTCTTATCATAATCACTTCCCCATAAATAATTCGAAAATAGTTTATGGAAATGTAGGACCCTTTATCGGAAATAATAAATGCATAATAAATAGTAGTAGATGCTATGTTGATTTCCTTTCTCTGATTCTATTAAATATTTCTGAAAACACCTTAATAATGTAATTCCACTTTTAAGAAAACCCCATTCCAGATATCTCCTTAATATTGACAAAGAAATTAAAAAATCATTCTTAGGAAGGATATCCAAAGGATGAAAATTATACTTTTTCATGGGTTAGACAATATAGTGCCTAGAAACCTTATGAAATTATTATTGAATGGTGAATATCTTATGAATTATTTAGAATACATATATGATAATGATAATATTCATAATAAAATTCTTCCAGGTATCTCATTTCACAAGACTCTAGTGTGATACACAAACGTGGGACTCTGGTGTGTGACATGTTGTGTGATATCCATGCACATAGATATTGAATGAGATATGGGAATGTTACCAATTATTTTAGATCATAGCAAGTAACCATTTCGTGGGATCTGGGTGTGTATCCCTTGTAGGAGATCCTAGCATGTGACCCTATCATGAGATCCCGGAATGATTCCCCTCTGCACAAGGTCCTTACATAAGATCCTAGTATTTATCCCTTATGCGAGGTCTTGGGATAATACCCTTTTTAAATATCCTAAAACATGACCCTTTCTTGAGATTATGGTGTGATACCCCTTTGCACATGGTCCTTAGTTCATATCACATACATCACGAGACTTTATTCCCATAATTAACAACACATATGTGATTTCAATAATGTATACTACTTCTTAACACATGAAACCCCTTCCTGAGTCATTTCATCATATATATTTTAATAAAACTGTTTCCATTCTTTTTAAAGTGTTATTGGGTATTTATAAGAGAGACCCCACTATCATAACACCACAAATTGTAGAAATATTTCCATTTCACTTCCATAAGAATCAACATCACACGATTCACATGTCTTGATCACTATATCAATTGATAATCATGTGTTGGTTGGTTATTTTTTATTCATGTTCATTTTGTGATTCATCATGATATCCAATGAAAATAATTATAACTTCATGAGATCATAGCATTAGATCTAATGATAATCATTAATTTTCATAGTGTTCATGGGATCTCAATGCGATATCATCTGAAATTAATATAGTTCTTTGTGAGATCAATTTATCAATTATACCTCATTTTGATCTGTCATTTAATGCTACCATGAGATCATACATTATTCACTTTCACAAAATCATACATTTCATGAATATGTGAGATTTTACATTTCATTCTTCCATGAAATCAAATGATTCATGCTCCCATGAAATGAAACAATTTATTTTTCCATGAAATCAGTCAAATCATGCCCTCAAGAGATCAAAAATTTCTACCTTCCACAATGTTATCCTTTTCACTCTTCAATATGATCAGTAATTTCACTCTTATGTAAGATTAGTCATTTTACACTTGCATGAAATCAAACCTTTATTTCCACTATTTAGGAATTACATGACCACCAATCTTTGTCAAAATACCCAATATTTGTAAATAAACACATTTAATTGAAAATAACCCTTATGATTGATTTATTACAAAAAATGTTTCTCATCATTTTGATTATTATGAGGATTCCCATGAGGAGAATCTATTTGAGCCTCCTAAGTAGCCTATATAAAATTACATGAAGGCATATTCATTCTCACAAAAAATAAAATAATCAATCAGAAACTAATATAATCGTAGTTGAAACTAATAATCCTTAATCAAAATTGATATTGATATGCTGAAATCATAATAAGAGACATGATTATGTATATCCCATGCTAACTCGATTATTTTCATGGAAATATATGGCTTGGAAATCATTGGGAACTACCCAAAAGTAATCAAATTTCATATCTACAGTCTACTAAAAATCCCAAGTCAAATATAATTGAGGATATCACACCTATGATACCGAATAATGGTGTTCCTAACCTAGATACCCTGTCAAACTCTTACAAAGATTTAATATCCTCAATCATGAAAGGTGTTCCTGATCCCCATGATTTGACTAATTTCATTGCGGTATCAAACAAAAATCCAAGGAAAAAATTTATCCCATCCTAAAGAAACAACATGGAAATATATAATATATATAAAAATTTGAATAGATAAATCTATTCTATAATCAAAATAATCTAACTAATAAGATACATCTCAATGTAGTCAGAACATCCTTATTTCTAGTCATTTAACAAGGGCCTACGTACAGTGCATGTTTTTCATTTCCCTTAATTTCCCACTTTCCAAAGGTAGGTGGATTTCAACACATCCAAAATTAATTTATGCTCCATGATAAAAATATAGTGATGGTATTTTTGTTCCAGTTTCCATGGATTACTCTATAGATATCTTTTCATATTCCAGGTCCCCATATTATATTATTTCGTATACACAAAACTTATTCATGGTTCCCTGTATATATAGAAACTGGTTTATTTCACTTCATCTTTCCTGACTAGGTATTATCCTTTTTTCCAAGAGATTAGTCCTATTAGGAATATTTGGGCTTGTCATGATATTGGGTACATTGGTAACCTATTAATTTTCCTCTTAGGAGGGAATCTATTATAAGGCATCTTTGGAAAAAGCCCAAGGCATCCTATGTTGACCACGTGGTCATTAATGTCAATGGGGTGTAAGTCATCCAATGATTTTCACCTTTGGAAGCCCATGTTTATTTAATGGGGAAGGTGTTATGGGTCAGGTCACATGTTATATGTATTATGGAGATGCATCTGGACATCCAATTGAGATTGACAGGGGAATGGTATTAGAATCTTGTGAATATGGGATGGTTGATTAGAATTCTTCATATAGGTAGATCATGGAGGTGTGTCGGTAAGAGGGAAGGTTTCAAACCTTAGTATTCTACTAAATGGTTAGAATTCCCCATGGAGGTACATCAGTGAGGTGTGTACTAGAGAGTGAAAAGTTGGATAGTTTTGGAGTTGGATCAGGACATCCCATGGGGGATGATCCATGAGGTTCTCCCATATAAGGGATCAGCTAGATATCATACTAATAGATTATAAAACCCTATGGAGGAAGGAACGAGATGGGAATACATTAGAATATAAACATAGATAGTCTACTAGTTGAATCAAAATTCCACATGGATGTATATTTGGGAGGTGCATCCTTGTGAGGGAACACCTCGATAGATTACTAGTTAGACTAGAATTCCCCTTGGATGTAGATCTTAGAGTTGTGTCCCTTGGAGATACAACTGTATATTTTACTAGTTACCAGGATTGAACCATAGGGAGGCATCCTATATACCCTTTTTTGAATTTAGAACTAAAAATAATTGTAGTTAAATTTCATAGCTTATGTTCATGTGACATGAATGATCAATGTACTTTTAAATCATATGATAAGGACCCTAATGTTTCAAAAGGAGAATCTATGGGAGATGGTGTGGGAATTATTCATATAAGCTAAAAATATTGGAGGCTTGTTTCCTATGGTGAGAAAGGGTGGAATCCCATTGATGATCACACATAGAGAATCATGTGTTTATCACACAGGTTGGGGATATAGTTTTACATCATGTTTTGATGATGTTGTCACACAATTTAACAACGCATGACTAGGTTTTGGGACTAGGAAGTTTTATTTCATATAGATCAGATTTTGGTAGTCTAAATCATTTCCAATAGGGATTAAATGAACAAAACTCTTGCACCTTTTGGCTGGACAAGGAATTTGAACTTCCATGGAGGAGTTTCCAATCTTGGAGATGATTTAAAAATCTTTATTGTTATAATATGAAAGAATTACATACCTATTAATAGAATAAAGAGTTAGGATGAAGCTTTGGGATGTACTTGGAATAATGTGTGAAGACATGGGAGTAGGTGGTACTGGTCACATAGGCATATGGGGTGTGCTTGAATGTGTTCTATGATGGTACGAGAACCCATGGCACTCAAAATTCATGGAAGGGAGTCAGAAAAAGGGAGGATCTATATAGAGTATTTAGAGAGAGGTTTTTGAATATTGGGGCCTCACGGCGATGTTCATCGATAATCATAGTTGGATTATGGATGTTATATGCTTTTCTAAGTAGTATACTATGAAAACATGATACCCCAACCTCAGAGTGGTGTCGTAGTTACTAGGGGTGAGGTTTGTGATGGTTCAATACTTCATGAAGCATTACGTTTTTCCTAGTTCATTTTTCCTTAATTAAGGGAATGGTACATCATGAGAAGAATCTCCACCATGGGATGAGGATCTCAATGCACAAGGAATTTGGTATTCTAAATCCTTAATACCTAGGGAGATCCATTTTCTATGTAGTTCATGATGATCCGGTTGTTTCTGAATATAGGGTGATTTTCAAAAGTTAAAATATCTTCATCCACTTAAATGATAGAAATATGAATTTATTTTAAAAAATTGTTATTTTTCAATAATTTTAGGACTATGTGATATTTTACGAGTGTCATGAATGGATGGTCTCTTCAAGCAGGAATGTTTTTATATGGAGATTACCATCAACCGTTCACACATTCGCGAAGTGCTTCATGACCAGACGAAACATTACAAAATATTTACCTTCAGTCAATAATTATCTCATCAGGGAAAACTATATCCTGGGTTTATTTTTTAGAAATATTACTATTAGGTATCCAGGCAACTAATTCCTTCATGACATTCTCCCATTTGTGATGGTGGAAAATTCATAAAAAAATACCGCTTTGAAGTGATCTTTGGGATATTTTGGATATAATTCACACAAAAATGGCCATTACTTCCTCACGTATATCTATTATTCCAATATATTGGCCTAAAAATGACTCCCCACTTCATAATGGGTTCAAAAGTGTTGTATTTTGAGGGTTAATTTTAAAATATTATCATTCAACTCCCGTTCTCAAAGATCATTCGTGAAGAAAACTCGCGATGATCAGACTGCAAATCCCATGTGTAAAGGTCATTTGAGATCCTCTAGGATGTACACCTATAACTATTTTAGGGACCCCATAGAGGGAAAACTAGACATCATGAAGGGGTATTTTTATTCTTTTTTTCAGGAATCTCACAACCTTTGTGGGCACATTTTAATTTTAATCCCCACCACTCATTAATCTCAACACCTCCAAGATCCTATCTTTATGAATAATTACACAAAAATAGTGTTACATGAACCCTAACTTTGGAAAAAACCCTTCTCAAAGAGACCATTGTGAACCAGACCTTCATGATCCAAGATCTACAATCAATCCTTCAGGAACAAGACCATCAGAACACCAAACTCAAACTAAAATTTCCTCTCAAGGAGTCAATGTTCATACCACTCATCATAAATAAATAGTCATGAATATATTTATTAGGGAGAGAATTCAATGATTCTTGGAAAATGATGCACATTTATTTTTAATAAATGATTCTTAGAAGGAGTATCCTTTGCACAATATGAAGAAACATTACGGATTTTTCATGGGGGAAGATGTATTTATCCCTATATTGAGAAACAATGAAGTATCCTACTAGTTCTGATGCACGTTGGGGCAGTATAAGTGGTATAGGGTTATCGGGTGACCCATTAAGAATTTCCAAATTCCAATCAATGATGACACACTCTATAACAAAATCAATTATATTTTTGGTGAGAAGTAGGAGGATGAGACCCCCCCCCCCCCTCATTATAATATGACGGTCAAGGTGGATTTGGGGAATCTGAAAAAAAGTTGGATGGACAACCAGGACCAATGCAAGGGAGAAAACATTATAGTCAAATGGGACTAGTAATATTGGTTGTGTGACTTTTTTATATTAATTTGAGGTTTATATATAATTGGTGGGGAACTAAATGGGGGTATGGGTCTTACAGTTTCATGTCCACTGCCACTCCCACTTCCAATCGAGGATGCTTACTAGGTGGTCACCTGAGAATGACACATCTCATATGTAACCTTTGGTGGTTATTATCATCCTATAGTATATTAAATATATTTTTTGTATTCTAATCTAGGGGGTTATGTATAATGGGTTCCTCCCCACATTGAATGTGTGGGTGGGCTTGGAATAGTTTTTTTCCCTAGTGAAGATGCCTCAAGATTTGGTTCAAGGTACTAGTGAATAGATTCTAGGGATGGAAAATATCCAATTGAATAAATGGTTTATGTATTATGTGAAAAAACTATAGTATGAGATTCTCGTGGGTTATAAACCTACAGACAATCTATCAGAGTGTCTAGTCCCTTTAATGGGGAATTATGTAAGGGTAAGGAGCACCCCTATAGGAAAATATTGGTGGTGAGAAAGAGGAATATACGGGGATGCAACATATAAAATGATTGTCAAATAGATAGCTTGGTGGGGTTCATTTCAATGCTAAATTTTTATGGATTCTCAATTATATGTATGTACACATTAGGTTCTGGACGAGCACTATTATTATTGCATACTGGATTGGTACAAGAAGTGTTTTATTTTGGATATCCTATATTGGAAGAAATGTATATGGTGATCCACCAAATCAGTGAAATAAAGACTCTATATCATGTGTGTGGGACCTCACTTATAGCTGGGTACCCATAAATATGGGGGATATGAGTAAATAAAACTCATCTATCCTTCCAATAAGAACTACTGGAAAGTGATCCTGAAATTTTTTAGGAGCTACCCACTCATGATGGTTCCCAATGAATTGTGTGAATGGGGAAATCTAGTAATCATATTTATGTTTCACATATTCCCCCTTCCAATGGGGATGGTGAACAGTGTTGGTATAATTACCATCGAGTATCGATTGTACAACTTTGCCATCTAAGGTGGGATACTAGTGGCGAGGGTTAACTGTGAGCCGATTTGCAAACCATACAACACTCATTTTTTATGAGGCCGTTCAAATGTCTACAGTTGACAATAAAAAATGTGAACATAAGGGTATATCATGATTGTCATCCTTTAGTTACTAAAATGATTTGGTGCATGATCACCCATGTGTTTTAGAAAGGGAGGAATAGGTTGTGAAAATTTACTACTATATATGGATTAACCAAAAATTACACATTGATATAGGAGATCATGTATGATTGGGAGATGTAGAGGTGTTGAACTACCTTGGTTGAGGATGGAGGAGTCCCACAACTATGGATTTGAGGAGTATTGTTGGTTAGAGAACAACATATAGATTACACCGATCTAGTTTGAGAATTTTCAGTCACTGGGACAGGATTCCCTGGGATGACACTAGCATAGGCTGGTGGGAGAGGGTAGAACAATGTTCATTTTTCCTGGGTAATTGATCATGGGATGAGGTTGGTCCCTCTAAGGTGTCTCTAAGGGATTTTAAGAGTCTCATAGGAATAGTTGTATAATAGTGGTTTCTCTAGAGATCGGATATTTCTATATTCTTGGGAGAACATGGGGCACTTTAGATTTCTCAAGACTCTCCATGGGATGTGGCATGATCTCACCCTAGAGTGGATATTACTCTAATGGCTAGGCCATGATAAGGTCAGATTTCACATTCCATAGGGTGAGGTAGTGTTTTACATTATATAACTAGAGGATCTAATCCATAATATCATCACGACATGTTGACTAGCCACTCGGATGAAGGTTTGGTTGGGTATGACCTCTTATTATGATCAGTTGGATAGTAGTTTAAATACTTTCTTGCCTCCACAATGGGACTCGAACAAATACTAGTTGATGGATTCTTACTGGGATACTCACCTGCTGAATGAGGTCCTATATTTGATAATGTAAATATTCTTTATTTATATTTAAAAGCTACCAAACCCCTATGAGTGTTTTCTAACTCTTCTTGAATTTTTGCAGGGATTAATGAGCATGGAGGAAGGTCAGGTTTTTTATCAACCTCATGTATAGTTAAAGGGAACATCAAAACATGAAGAGTAGAATGTTTAAGGGAACGATGATGTTTGGGCCATGGGAAACCACCATTCTACTAAATCGGGACCTCTGATTGAGGAAACAACCACAGTGGTAATACCCTTTCTATGGGGATTTCATATAAATATTCCAGAGCTCCTAAAAATCTATAAAACAAATTTTTGATTCATTTCCCTTTAAGATTTTCCTATTTCTATTTTATTTTTTGAACATGGATTATGTATAAATAAAAGTTAGTTCAAATGGTGTGTGGGGATAAACTTCAAACATCAACCTTTAATTAAGAGGCGATAGTGGATGAGGTGGAGAACACAGGTGCTATTGACCCAATGTAAAAGGATAGAGAGTCCATAATGGTTTTAACAACAAAAGAGACTCAATTGGAAAGGACAACAGAGTTCACTACCTTGATGGAGGGGGTTGAGAAGGTGCCAATGATGTGGTTTGCTGAAGAGATTGTAGTGGTCCATCATACAATAGTGGCTCCACTAGAGAAGAATATAGGGTTTGAATCCTTGATGGTGGAATTAGAAATTGTGAAAGATATTTAAGTACATAATGAGGTTTCATTTGACATTCCAGCCACATAATTTTTACTAGTTGTATCTATGGGAGGTGAATCTAAAATCATGCCACCAGTAGGGTGGATGAGGAAGTTGGGATAGTCACATCCACATCCTTTGTTCTAGAGGGGTTTGTGGGTTGCTTCTCTTTAGAAGAAGAGCAAGAAGAGGATATGTTCCTAGGAATACATTTCCATATGATCACACTTGATGATATTCACATGGATGATACAGCCTATGCGTTTTTTGTGATCTTACATCCATACGAGCCTATGCCAGGAGAAGACTTCAACAATTTTTTCTTGGATGTCCCGAAAGATAATCGATTAACTTTTTGTAAGGCATGGAGGTATGTAGGAAACATAATCGGATGTAGATATATATATATATATATGACCTATTACACTACGAGAGGCCCCTCTACCATTGTCTTGTTGTCCTCGGGACCGGTGAGTAGACTCAAGCTACATTCACGGACTAGATTGAGGCATCCTAAGTGATCAGGAATGTTTTGAATGGAATGTACTGAAAATTTACTTTAAATATCATATGTATAAGGGTTATTATGGTCCTCGGGTTGGTTAGAATGTGATCTACCACCTATACTGGGCGGTGCTCGATCAAGTAATCTTAACTTCCTCCCATGTTGAGATCCTCAATAATTTGAAGGTCAGAATGTTGATGGGTGAGGGAAAGATGATGGAATCCACATTCATAGGCGATGAATGACAAGCCTAAATAAACAGTCATCAAATTAGATCTGAATAAGTTCACCCCATAATATATGGAGAGGTGGATGACCTGCTGTATTGACCATTAACCCTAGAGGTATGTCAAAATTGGTTGATTGAGCTCAAATTTGTGGTCATCAGGGTAAATATTTAGGCTCATCATTTAATGGAGTGACTCAAATATGTGGATGAACCTCTAAATTGTTGGTAAGTATTATTTTAAGAACTTTCATGAAAAAAATATTACTCTTTTATTATATTATATTATCAAATATCAATCATATTCATGATACTGCAAATGAAAAATCCCTAAACAAATGTTATTTATTCTTTATGTGAGAAAAAAGTTATAACCATATCATTTATCACCTATATGAGAGTGTCATACAATTAACGAACACATACGGTCTATCATGATTGACTGACCATGCAGAGTTTTCTAACAGAGAGGGAATATGATTAGTGAAAATGTCTCCCAATATGGACTACTTTATTTTCCAATGTGTTTGTGTGTAATAATGGGATAATACTAGTTCTATTTAATTTATAAATATTAAAGAGGAATTAAAAATCATGAATCCTGACACCCAATATTTGGAACAGAAGGTGTGTATCTTAAAAATAGATGATAAATTTTTACCATGTTTGAAACACAACATCCATATAACATATCTAGGAGGGGGAAAATAGATGAGGGTCAACTGTTGACCATATTTGAAACAAGATAACTATCATAAAAGTTTTTCCAAATTCTTCCCTAATGTTTTCTTGGTAGGGTAGGTAATCTAGTGTAGCCAGACACCAACCCATTAAGGGGACCTTTTTTACTGTGAGGAGGATTAGCATCCAAATAATGGAGAACACAATGCATGGAGAATCATTTATGGAATGTTATAGTGTATTTTTATAATCCTTGGATTATTCCACCATAACTTCTGGCATTTTGGGTTTACATATTGTTCTGAACAATGGTCAAACACATCTTCAGTGGAATCATCACCTTAGATGTTGAGAGATGGAATAAGGAAATGAACAATGTCTTTTATCACTGGAATTAAAGGAATGTAACTCTAAAAAGGTTCTATAATTAATTTTACATTTTCATCATACGGGGAGGATGATGGACACGTAGTTTGACATCATATGATGTGGATAATGTTTCACATAGTTTGACACCATTTTATTAGAATGTTATAAAGGTATGTTTTATGTTTTGTAGTTCGTATATGTGAAATAACATGCATAATTTATGCTCATAAAAAGTTTTAGATGGAATATGAGGTTAAAACATTGGGTGGGATCCCACGAGATATTTATATTACTCTGTACTAATAAAATGAATTAGGGGAAAGTCACACATTGTTTATGGTCATGATTCCTTGACAAAATGGCGGGAAATAATTTATGGTAATATTTCATTAACAATTTTTATGTCTCAAAAGGTGTGTGTGTGGAACAGTGGGGAGGTTACATGGTGTGAATGTGGAGTATATAAGGCACATTCACATAGTATATCATTGATACATATTTCATGTAGTTTAATGTTATGATTCAAGGTCCATTTCAAACAGTTTGATGTCATGTTCTATGAAAAATTGGGTGAGATCCCTGAAATGAAATTTGTTGTGTGGAGTAGAAACAACCTAATGTTAATAGAGGGGACTAATTGGACAACTCATTATACAAAACACATTCGCTTGAGGACTATATCATAGATTAAATTCATGATGTTAGAAATTGGGCTCCTAGTTTATGGGAATAGGGTTTGGAGCAGTGGGAAATCTAAATTGTTTATTTTGGAAGACAAGTGTAATAACCTTACATGATTGGAAACAAATATTACCTATTACAAACTAAACATGAGGGGAAGGCTCAAAATATTTTATATCTGTGATGCTGGAACCTGAGATCTTAGTTTAAAGTCATTGTGTTTGGACCTTGCAGTGATCTTCCCATAATGGGTATGTGATGTGTGGCAGAATAACCACTCTATGTAAATAGAAACAAGGATTCGTTGAGGTCATAAAAACATCATTGGAGATTATTTGACATATTTTATGTTTATGGGGATTATAATTGATGGAGTGTGTCTTGAATGAATATGTGATACATCAAAGTAAGGTTTACCTATGTGAATATAAGATACTAGGAGCCCAACCGATTTTATACAACACATATATTATAAAACATTAAAATAGTTTATGGTTCTTATTCCTAGAACTATGGACGTGAATACACCAAAAATACATTTTTATCAAGGAAATGTGACACACTTATGTAAAATGAAATCCAAAAAGGCCATTCTAGGCAAAAGATCCATGCGGGGAACCCACACATCGTTTCAATTCACGATTAATGGAAATGAAAAAAGTGTGTAATGTCATAGATTTCATAACATGGTGGGATCATGTAAATCAACCTTGAATAAAGAAAAAAACTTCTTGACCATTAATACCATGTGATCCATGCTCAATGTGAGAAATATAGAGCGGTGTGGATTTCCCTTCATTTATAGGGGAGAAAAAAATGAGGGGAGAAAGTGGTTGAAAAATTATGCAAGTGAGATCAAGTCTTTCCAAAATTGGATAGTTAGAGTGGGAAATAAATATTGGATAAGGACCATTTTTTTACCGTGTTTTAAACATAGATCAAATACCTACATCATTTTGAAATTTGGTCAATAAAATAAGGATTATCCATTGAAAAGGATTGAAAAACAGGATTCACTATCTACTACCAAATATCATTCAAGGTGTGATCATAGGATGGTAGGTGACCATGTTTGACTAGGATCCATTTTCGTAGTGAACCAGTTCATATAGGGTGAATAATTGTTATAAAAATTAGGAAAAAGTCATAGCATTATATATATGGCATCGTAGGAGTCTAAAGTTGGTAGGGAGACATTGTCTCTAGAGAATATATCATATCATCTCATATTAGGAGGCATCTCGGTATTATGTGGGGTTGGGTGTGGTTCATCTCATACTTCTCACATGATGTATCCCATTAATACCTGGGGTTTCATGATATAATTTTACAATCATATGAGGCATCATAATATTGGATTGGGTCATAATACAGTTTCATGTTTTCACCTAGGATATAGAGCATGGAAGTTTAAAGCCAAGAAATTTTGACTAGGTTTGTTACTTGTTTATAATCATAGAGCTAATCATGTATGTGTAGCTTATAGTTTAGGGTAAATTAGATTCAACCATATGTTGGATTGTGTGTTCAAAAATAAACTTTAATTGAATAAATTATAGATAACTAGACGGTAATAGAGGGTTGGAGGCACCCTTTTTCCCCAAAAACATGATTATTGGTACCCTATGCTAATATAGTGACATTGTATTAGAAAAGGCCCCATAAAAATTCATTGATTGTTGTTTCTCATAGGTTGAAATTTCATCCCATCACTACATATACCATGATGATGGGAATTAAGCATCAAATAGTTATGAAAATTGGGTTTGGTAGGGGACCTATTCTAGACGGGGATTTGCCTATCGAATGATGATATTGAATCATACCATGTTAGGGTATAGAAGATCTCAATTATATATAGGGTAAATCTATAGTTTAACATCATGTACAGATGACATTGGTGTTTTATCACACCATATTTTTCATAGGGGGTATCCGGATTTGTTATGGGATAAACCATATATCATTAATAGGCATCCTAATTTTATAAGGGGTAAGACAATTGTTTATCATCATGCATTGAGGAAGTGTTGTACGGGGCCTCATAATTGAGCATATTTTTTTATTCACTATAACAGGATAAGAGGCAATATCAAACCACTAATATTTCAAGGTAAATGAATGGTCTTATACATAAATGGTGGCCCCATAGGTAACTTTTGGATGATAGCATCATGGGTAATAGAGGATTTCAATGTGAATCTAGGGTTGGGAATGGAGATATAGTGTATAGGTATCACTATGTTTCCCACAAGGATGGGTATTGAGAAACATGTAGTTATGCAAAGAGGTAGATGCATAGGATTTCTGAAATGGTAGGGTTGAATTGAACCATGGGAATAACGAGTCAATCCCAACATTTTTGGGTTATAGTTTATGGAGCATGGATCTTAGTTTGAGGTCCTAGATCTTGGACCAGTTGAAAATACTTTGAGTTCATAAATCAAGGACCATGCAATGGAACAATAAGGATTATTTTGGGGTGAAAAAGTGATAAAACCAGATGTGAATGTATTCAAGGATTCATGACACCATATAATGAAATACTAAATCCGGTTTCACATAGTTTATGTTTATTAGATCTGTACCATGGAAAAAAAGTTTAATGTAATGATGATTATAATATTGGAGTGTTAGATTCAATGGTATATATGTGGTATGAAAGAGGAAAGCCGAATGTTAAAGGATCCAAGGAGGCCTTATGTAGCACAAAAACATAGGGAGTCAAAAGAAGCATATTTTAGTGTCATAATGAATGAATCCAAGATTGAAAGTAAAATTGTTTAAATTCATGATACTTCAACTAATGTTATGTTAGTATCAAGGGTGTCTATGTGGAATTGAAAAGATATTTCCTAGAAAAAATAAAAAACGTACCACATGAACTCCTCAAGACAAACTTCACATAGCATATTTTTAGAATGTTTGGAATGTAAATGTGTCCAAGGAGACTAAGGATTGATATTTGTTCATTTAGGCCAAGAGACAAGAATAATGGTGTTGTTAAATATCACTTGAATA
The DNA here is from genome assembly GCA_963277665.1 of Viscum album. NCBI lineage: Eukaryota > Viridiplantae > Streptophyta > Magnoliopsida > Santalales > Viscaceae > Viscum > Viscum album. Next base: position 1,846,836,078 of record OY728120.1, read on the forward strand.
TGGGAATCAATCAACGTGATGTTTTAGAGAATGATGATATAGGTAATCGACACCAATGGCGTAAATCCTCTCCAAATAGAGAATAGAGGATTCCCATGATTTTTGTGGGGTATCCCATGATTGGGACATGGGGTAATGTTTTTTACCATCTTATACTTATCATAGAAATAATTCTTATTATATATGTGTTATGAAAACTTGGATAGTATCATATATATAATATAAGTAATACCAATTTTATACTAGGTAAAATAATATCTCATTAATATAAAACCCTATTATATATGGGGTAGAATAAAAATTTAACATCATGTGCTATGGATGTTAGGATTTTTATTTTAGTTTCATACAACTCTGAATATAAGAGATTCATTTTCTAAGGTAATAATACTTAAACATTTGTGAAAAGTTTAAATTCATGTTTCATGCACCATGAATATTAGTTTATGGATGTAGAGTTGGGACAAGGGGTTAAGAATCTAAAATTTTTATGTGTAGTGATGAAATGTGATACAAACCTAGGTGAATTGAGGAATGAGGAGGCCCAACACCACATAAAACGTTCTAAGGATTACTTACACAAAGTGGAAAATATTGATGCTTGTAATTTGACTCCTATTTTATGTTCATAGCTTCCAGAATATTTTTTTATGTGCATAAATTTAATACCAATTGAAAATAGTTTAATGTTTTACCTCCTGCACTATGGATCTACTATTAGTATAGAGTCTTAATACTCAGACCATTGTGAATCCTTAAATGAATTTATACTTGAGAATCTTGGCATTGAAAGGAAGTGTGATATGCTCTCTATCCATGGTGATCAAATATTATGATCAATTGGAATAGACCTTATGAAAAATTTAAGGTCCTTCCCACTTGAGTTCCTTTTTGAAGGGCTTTTTTGGTATCACTGGAATACTGAGGGCTAGTATCATGTCACCATATGGGAAGGAACATAGTAAAACCGTTGGGTTAAAAAATAATTCTATCCCATTTAGGTTCCTCTCTAGATTTTGAAAATCACATATCCTATTATCAATGGGGGATTCCAAATTAGATAGAAATAAGTATTGCCTTCTATCTGGATTCTTCTAGTCATATAAATATATTCAGAGTGATAAAAATTGAACCACTATGAGTATGAATACCTCTATTCATTGCACTAGGTAATATGGGGTTAGCTTGGTGGAATTCCTAATTTTAGTCTAATAGTCCCATAGAGAATTGGTGATCATTTTTTAATGAAAACATATTGTTATTTCCAACCATTTCCAATAAAATTTAATTTAGGTTCCTGTTGAACAACATAATATATCCATTTCCCAATTCATGTTTGAAAAAATTATTATTGGACCAGATATTATGCTTGGTGTACAATTTCTTCATCTCATCATCCATTATGTTATTGTCTTTTTTTAGTGATAATTACATGAGTAAGTACAAATAAATTGATGACATGGGATCCCATGAACTCATTAATGTATCTGACTTTAACTTTTTTTAGGGGAATATCTTCTGTACATGTGGAAAAAATAATCCCATTACAGTTATAATTAAAATACATTTGAGAGTGGATGATGGCGAGTATGGTGCCACAATTTCATGACCCCATACTACAAAGAGACAATAATCCAGTATCTAAATCAATTGAGAGATCTTCAATCTAGGCTAAGGGTAACCATCGGACCCGTCAGGGACTTCCTATATAACCTAAGGTGTCTTTTCTTTTAGGATGAATTATGGGATAATTACATCAAACCAACATCATTAGAGGGACCACTCAATGATTTTATTTATCTACAGTGTGAAATATGATGCGCGCCAATGTATTTTGACACACTCATCTCAGTTTGTTGTGAGAATGACTTTTTGGAGATACATTATGAAAGGAGATGTCCAATTTGGCATTTTATTGGCTATGAGGGAACATGAAGGTCTTATAATGGAAGCACCATTTCCTTGGTATTTACCTGATTCCTATAATCATCATCCTAAATGATGAGGGCGATGACCCTCTTGTGTTCCACATGGATGATGAGGCCATCGTGGGAAAGTCACGAAAAGGACATGACCAAGATTTTCATGAAATATTCTTGACCATTATATGACTGAGGGAAATATGTCACCTATGAAATAGAAGGTAACTTATCTAAAAGCAGATGAGTGTGCTCCATAAGGGGAATGATATCTTTATTTCATAACATATAGTCACCATTGATCTGTATGATGAATATTTCAAACTATCCCTTCATATTAATGTGGTGGGAAATTAGTCTCTACGGATAGTTTGGGACTAGATTGGAGATCCTCACAATGATAATCATTGTTAATGTATCCTTATGACAATATGAATGAGTGTGGAAGGTTAACTTGTTTTTGGGTAATTAATATTATTCAAAAGAATACAATATTATGATTTGGATTTTTGATCCATCTTCCAGTCATGCTACAGTAATCACCATCAAAATGAATCTCTGAACAAGGGATGGTCAGGTCTGCTGAGATGATAGACTCATCTTTAAAATCAACATCTATGGGTTTTTATTTTTGTATTGGACACGTTGCCACATATTCATCCTATTCCTGGCCTTTGATGACATTCAATAGAATAAGCCATATGTCAAACTATTAGAGGATCACTACCCAGTGATCCAACAATCCTGTTATCATGGGGAGATTGAAGATATGCCTCAATTGTTCCATGAAATACACAAGTAGTGTCTGCTGATGTTGTAGATAATTCTACAGCTTCTTCACTTAAAAAACTATTGTGAGGGATCTCTTTTGGATATATGGTATCTGGTCTCCATGTTAAGGAGAATGGGACTAAGACAGTATAAATTATTTTTTCTCTACCCATTATTTTTCTATGTGATATGGCCACTGAGGTAGCTTTGTTAGGTTTTGAAGTAATAGACCAATGGTAATCCTAAAATAGGGGTAATCGTAACCAAAGGATGTTGTAGATCACTCTAGATATCTGTGAATGAGGTCTTAAACTCATCATCCCACAGGAAAATGGTTCTTTTATTTATGACCCAAAATATGGGCTTAAAATTTGAGGAAAATATCATGATGAATTGGTAAATGTAGGGTAATAATCCCTAGAGTACCAATAGATAATGGAGGTTAATTGGGGGAGGCATCTTATTACCGGATTTAATCATCTCTAGGTCGATTTTGGTTCCTCCATATACAACAACAAAAACAATAAAGTATTCATAGCTTAATCTAAATGCACACATGAATGGTTTCATCTTCAAATTACATGAATAGAGGAGGATAAAAACATTATAAATATCCTTGGGAAGTTCTTGACCCTTGTGGGATTTTATCACCAAGTCATTAATGTAGTATTCCACCAGTTTCATGAGAATCAGCATAAAGATGTGGCAAATTTCTCACAGATACTTAGCTTCTCTTTTATTTAGGAAAAATGGGTTTACCTAATAGCGTAAGGTCTCTTATAATACCATAAAAGTGGTATAATCTTCATCTTTATGGGCTATATGGATTTTTTGTACCTTGAATTTCCATCCATGAAGCCTAAGGCATGTAACCATGAAATAGAATCAATCAATTGCTCAATCAATGGAAAGGGAAAATCATCCATGAGACTGTTGCAGTTAAGGTCTCAAAAATTGATACAGAAAATGATATTTCAATTTTTATCCTAACTGGGATGATGTTTGCCATCCTCATGGGGTATTTTCCTTCCCGAATAAAGTTGTATTTGATCAACTTATCAACCTCATCCTCGATTATTGAACCAAGAGAGGGGATCTTCTTTTAAAGAGCCTTTTTAAACCCGTGATGGAACACTATGAGGCCTATATGGTGGATGGTGACTAGAGCATCAAGACCTAGAATCCCATAATATATCCAATAGAATATATCATATTGCAGATTTAGGAAGTCCACATGTTTATACTTCTCCTCTAGGGGAATGGATTCACTGATCATCATTTGATCGAATCCTCCTTGGTGTTAGGATTCACCTATATTAGCTCATTATTAGTGGTGGAGACACCCTATTTAAATGCAGTAGGAGAATATTCCAAACTATATTCATCATCTATAGAAAGAGAATAGGTATGAGGAAGTTTTTCATCTAGTCCATCTGACTCAGAGGAGGCAATTGTATTTGTATAGGTGGACTCATAATTGTTGTGGGGTTCTTGATGTTCTAAAACCTTGGTGAAAAAAGTTGTCGAATTGACTCCATCAGTCCTTTACCCATGGGTTCCATTCTTAATATCAATGAAACATTGGTGAGTTGACTTCTTTTTTTTCAACAATTCTCTATTTAATAGGTGGTAATGTATTAAAATGGTGTCCAAAGGGTGAAATTATCAATACCTCATATGAGTGGTGGATTAGAGGGTCACATTAACTTGTCTAATATAATGGTGCGATGTATTTTCTAGATGTTCCATATTCTTATGGATACTAGATACATTTTTCTTGGAGACAATAAAACAACCATCAAGTTCTTTAATTGTGGAATCTATCTGATGAATCGCTATAATGAATGTGCCATCCATGTCTTCCAAAAAATTGGGTAGAGTGGAAATAAAATCATTGGAAGCATTTATGTTTTCAAACCTATTGGTCAGACCAAACATTCCATCACTCATATAATAGACACATCTAGATTAAATGATCCATTTGAGTAAATGGGGGTTGATTCTTCATTTATTACCCTTACTAGACCATTGAGTGAGTATATGAGTTACTTCTTGTACGAGTAGGGTACTACTGCCTGAAAATGATTCATGGTCCTACCTAGAAATGTATTGTAATAAATACCTTAGTAAACTACCATAAATTTGATACTTGATCAAAATACACAAAATTAGGTCTTTAGATGAATCCTTACACATATTTTTTGGTCACTATTTTCATGATCCTTAATTTCTAGGTTTGAGGGGGTTATGTCCTCTTCATTTGTCCTATCTTGTTGTGCATCCGAGTCGGGAGGATGCAAATCACAAAATAAACATCCACCATGAAGTTGAAGACATTCATTTCATTAAACCGGAATGTGATGTAGAACACATATATTTTCCCTTGTATGATTACACCCTCATCTTCACTTGAGAAAGAGAAAATTGCATTGGATACTTCGTGCTCAATATCCTCTCCATAGTATTCTTATATGGAAGATAACTCTACATTTAATTATAGAGGGGATTTCAAAGATTATATGAGGGATTCAATAATTTATATGGAAATGTTTAGGGTTTGAGGATAAAACCCTCATTAGATTCTTAGATATGTGCTTCAACACATCATTCTTCACGGTAAAGGGAATATTTTTTCATATAGAGGATCTATCATTAGAAGGTGAAACATGTTCTTCTAGATGAACTACTAGGATCAAAATATTAATAGAAATATTCATAAACAACATAGATAAACCAATCTAAAAAACTAGTGGCTAACTATTTTTTGATGAGGATTGACTATGGATGGACACGACTGATCACGAAATGGCCTTGAATGAGCTACTCTATCAACTTAAATAGTTGACTTTGGGGGAATACTCAAATGATTGGACTTGGAAGAAAAATGAAAATTGGGATCTGGGAAAGCCCTATTCTAGGACATGAGTAGCATGAATGTCTCATTTTTAGGTGATATTCTATGAATTTGGATATATTATACATCCTTGGACATTCTATTAATGGTGTTAGCCATAGGCACCCAAGGGGTTTTTCATGGAAATAACAACTATAAAGAATCATAAAGTGGCCCATTATCTCGATGGTGTTCACCTACGAGGACTCATTTTCCTTATCCATGAAATAGTCTAGAATATGATGCACTCTGGGGGACCTAGTAACTATTGATGCATGAATTCACCATATATGAAAGATGGCTTCGACATAGGCAAGGTACTCTAGTTTCCCAGGACCTATCAATGCATGTTATTCTAAGACATGGAATGAAATGATGCAAATGTAGATTCAGTGGATGAAGGATGCATAATAACTACATGATGGTTGGGCCTACCCAAGAGACCACAAATGACACCATTAGCATGTATGACCTCCTTTCATGACAACCAATCATCATGATTTGGGGGCCCATGGTTGGAATCCTACATCTATTCACTATAGCCTTAAATTTCATTGTCGATGTCAGCATATACATAGGTAAAATTCTCGAAGACATCACCCAACGTGACTAAACTAGGACCCCCTTGGACATAGAAACAAAACATGAAGATGTATCATTCTTTTATGTTTTCTATGAGGATTATATGGTATGGAAAATGATCAAGGCGACCACTAGTTCTGATCTTCGGGGGATTTCTACACTCTGGAAACTATAGAATCCCATTTTCAAGGGTATAGATGATATAGCATGAAAAATGTGAATCCCTTAAGAAATAGTAATGGTTCTTTAATTCTAGGAATGGATATTTAGGACAATTTACTTGATGAGGGGTTGGGGATACATTCATCATGGTGTATGTTCATGAAATAATTGATCATGATGATTCTATTTTGGAATATACTATGCGTAATAATTTTGTTATTCTAGGATAGGTTCTTCAGAAAAAGGGGCCTATAACTCCATTGGATTAGGGGACTCTACATGCATGAAATTAGAAATCACTTTTTTTTTGGAATTATTAATAGGGATGTAAGACGTAATGGGTGAAACAATTTTTTGACCTACTCAAAAGCATCCTCCAAATACTAGGATTATTAGGAAATCTCCCAGAATTCAACAGGTTAGTTATAAGTGATGAGGGTATGAAACAGATCACCCTTAACGTTCCCCATATATGTAATTAGTATCTCCTCCTGATTCATCAGAATGTTGAGTTAATATGTGAGTCACATTCACTAGGTGAATAATTCAGTGACTCACACACCAAGCCATTTATTAAATTGAAGTGGTCATAAAGATAAGTCCTTCACACGGTGGATATGAACTGATATAGGAACTACCTATGAAGGTCCTCCCATATAGTAGTGGACTATATGGGTAGTTTGTTGTACAAGTAATATAGGTGAACCTCTATTGTATGAATACATAAATGAATCTTGGTGGCCCCCCTATGACAATTTGGTTCCCAACATACTTCCAAACCTTGATATAAATATGTCTATATGCTACAATGGGTCTTCCCTCCAATTAAATGGGGCGATACTAGGATTTCCATGCACTGGGTGTGTTATGATTTTGATCGCTCATGTAGGGTATATATTTAAATCAATTGGGATAGCCACACATTGGTTTTTCAGGTCATCTTGTGTCACAAACCATCCTAGTGGGGGCCGTGTTTTAACTATCCCATCCCCAACTCAAATAGTCCATGGGATGGAAACTAGCACCGATTAAGAATATCTAATAATTGGTATACATTTTCATAAGTACCCGTACACACACACACACACACAATCACACACATCTCCAATCCCAAAATTCTAAAATGTAAAAACACTATGTAAAAAATGAATTCATAAAATAATATACCAACCACTGAGTATGATTGTAGAAAAACTAGAAAGTAAACATAATTAGAATACATGCCCACCAAAATACAGAATATGTTATGTGAATGAAAAATATCTTGAAACACATTTGTAGAAAACCCTACCTTAAGGGTAGGTGTTGGATAGATTCCTAATGTTGTAGGAGCACAACAAGTATATGTGATCTCTATATGCACCTCCTGGTCCTGGACCACCTAGAAATCGGTAAAATCATCGATCATCTTCAAAATACATGAAACATGTGGGAAAATCCGATGGCAGGTGGTGTATAACAATACTAAAAAAGACACCACAAAAAACACAAAAGAAATACCACTATGAAATGCATGATGTATACCAAAAAATAAACACATAAATAATACCACAAAGGAAACACATGAATTACACCACAAAGGAAATACATGATGTACAGTAAGCTCACGCAGGTATACGTCTGTATTAAGAAGAAAAGGATTATTAGTTTTCGTCCACATATCACTTAGTTTCCTTGACACATAGATAGTCAATGATTCACAGAATGTCGAGGTACCATGGAGCATCAATGGATCATAGGGTGTTGATGGAACATTTAGTGTCAATGGAATTTGGAGCATCAATGGTGCCCAGAGCATCAATGGTTCATGGAGAATATATTGTGCATGGAGCATTGATGGAACATGGAGCATATATAGTGCATGGAACATTAACGATTCATGAAGCCCCCATGTCACATAGTCACCATGTCATAGTCACCAATAAGATTTTGTTCATAGTGCAGTTATACCAGGAGAACCTAATACTAAAGACAATAGGAATATTACAAACATCAGAAAGACTCACTCAGAGTATCTCAAAAGTATAATCTCGTCACAAGGGTCCCAACACCACAAATATCTCAACAAATGGAATAAATTATTGAATGTTATGCCTATTTGTTTGTGGAAAGGTCTGACATAAGGCTCATCTGGGTCCGATCTGAACCGCCAGACACTACTCGGTCCATTCGACCAAACCCGAACCAATAAAACTGACCTGACCTAGCCCCCTTTCGCCATCCAGACCCATTTCAGCATCTCCTAAACCATTTCAGCATGTTGTTCCACTGGAGTGGCCTGACTCCTATAGTCTAACCAACCGCATGAAGGGCAGTTTGTCTGTGTTGAACACAACCCACCCTATCTACATCCCTCCACTCAATGAAGTGTCATGTTATGTTCCACTAGGCATGCCTATCACCTCTTCATGGTATTGTAGCCTCATCGTAACTATGGGTTCCTCTCACGTGTCTTTGAACCACATCCTATATCACTGTGGCGGCCTCCTGTTGTGGGCCCCATCATCGCCCATGGCCTATACTACAGCGGGATCCCACATGATCCCCATAAACTGTTTTCTAACTCCCCCACCAGCTGCCCTATTAGTAACTCATCCTACTCTATGCTCTGTCTAGCCTAACCCCACTGGGCCACTATTACCTCTACCACTATCCACCCTTCTTCTGGCATATCACCACATCATGCTCCTCATGGACTAGCCCTGTCAGCCACATCCTGTACTCACCATCGGTCGCCCACCCTCTGTCTACCTTGCACTCTCTTAAGGCGTCACCCCATCCAATGTGTACCAAACTCACGTTGCACATTGGATATACCATCTTAGGGTTAAACCATCAACCTCAGACCATTATGTTGTGGATCAGAGGTGTAATGGTCGATCATTCATGTAGGGGTTTCAAGGGTGAATATTTTATGATGATTATAACATATTGAGGGGGGAGAGGTAAAGAACATGGAAACCCAATTAAAGATTTTAGGACTTGTTCGTTTCAGCCTTTTTCTGTTAATGTTAGAAGGATAAATGAAGAAAAAAATTACACACTGATCTAAATTCCCATTTAAATATCACAATAAGTTATTGATCCCTCAAGAAAGAATGTAGTGAAGATCAACATGTTCATGGGTTGGTCCATGTTTGGCATCTAAATCAAAGTGGTAAAGTAAATAAAAAATACATAAAAAACAATGAATCATTGTTAGATTAGTCATTTATGAAGAATAGAGGTATGTTTCATCGCCGATCCTTGATCTCCCATCATTCTTCTTTGACAGAGTTTCCTTCATTGCCCTATTGGAATTAAAGTGTTTTCATGTTAACCCTAAATTCCTAACAATGGTTTCATTAAATAGAAAAATTTATCTACATCCAATGAAATATTTCTTTTAAAATATTTCTATTTAATGTTATTTATAAATTAAAACTTTTACAGTCGACCCACACTGGTTGATATTAGGCCCGACTAATGTAATTTCATTACTCTGAACGCAACAGTGCGCTCATATTTTTGATTAAATCTCCCGTTTAGAATTTATTCCCATTTGAAAGAAAAACCACACACCAAATTTAATAAAAACATAAAATTTTTCCTTGTATCCTTCCTGAAAAAATGGGAATCAGAATCTCATGTAGTCTCAGTGCATTATCTTATTATTTTTCCAATTAATTTATAAAAACAAAACTGGAGAAAATACGCATCATTAAATTCTCCCCACCTTAGGGTTTGATGTCAATGAAATTCAAAAAAGGGTCTAATCTACAAAAATATAAGGGTATTGAGCATGAATCTGATCCTCCCACTCCCATGTTCCCTCTTTGAGATTTTTGTGCAACCCCCAAACGTGAACCAGAGGAATCACCCACCCATAAAGGATATGCTCTTGTCAATACTCAATATTTCCTAGGTACTCCATAAAATTCAACCCATCATCAATAACTATATCTCCCAAGTTTATGAAATTTGATGGATCATGATTGTACCTCTTCATATGTGAAACATAGATGTCATAATGCACCCAATTAAATTGCGGGGGTAGATCATGGTGTTCTGCCACCTCACCAACCCTAATCAGAATATAAAAAGGGATGATGTATCTCTATTATAACATGTCATCCCTATCAAATCACTCCAATACCTATCGAGGTGAGACCTGAAGGAACACATGTTCTTCCTCGTTGAACTCAGTAGCCTCCATCTCTTGTCTGTATATGACTTCTATAATCTCTTTGTAGTCCTCATCCACTCATGGAAGATCATCACCTTCTTGTTTATAGCATGCACCAACTCTGGACCCATGATTGCTGACTCCCGAGGGTCTGTCTAGTATATTGGTTACCTACATGGTTTCCCATAAAATCCCTTGAATAGTTCCATACCAATGATTGAATGATATTTTTGTTTATGGAAACTCTAATAGTTATATGTGATCCCCCCAACTGTGGCCATAGTCCAATATTCAATCACATAGCTTGTACTCAAAAACAAGGATAGTCCTCTCTATTTAGCAATCCATTTGGGGATGAAATTTTGTGTTAATTTATAACCAGGTCCCAAATACCTCTTGATATCCCTTAAATAACCAGGATGTGAAATGATTGTCATTGTCTAAGATGATCATTGATGATAATCCATGAATCTGAACTATCCCCTACACATAGAGGCATCCCATGCTCTCTACTGAGCTCTCCTCATGGATAAGTTGTAAGTGGGCCAACTTGGAGAGTTAGTCAACAATCACATAGATGGTATAATTTCCCCTTAACATGAGTGGTAAAACCATCATGAAGTCCTTTGATATCTCATCCCACTTCAAATCTGGAACCTCATGTGGTTGAATCAAGACCACTAGAACCTGGTGATTATCCTTCACTTATTGACAAGTGAGGCATCAGAAAATGAATTTTCCCATCTTCCTCCTCATCCCCATCAACCAAAAATGACATTGGATGTCCTAGTACATCGTCTCCATGCATAGATGTACTGCCAATGGGGATGTGCGGACCTTCCTCAAAATCACGTCCTACAATGTTATTGATACCACTGTTCTCCCTTTAAAAGAAAAAAATTTCTCCCAACCTATCGAAAATCCATTAGGGGCATACATCATATAAAACTAATCACTTGATATCTTGTAGTCAATATACCTAAGATGTTCCTCTATGAGTCATTATAAAAGTGGTGGGGTGACAACAATCGAATGGAGGTAAGATACACCATCTCCATCCACAAATTATATTTTTAACATGGACAAATTCTCTGATACCTCACTTAGAAACAAAAATTGGGATCTCCTACTAACAGCATTCGCCACTACGTTCCCCTGCCCAGGTGTATAGAAAATCTCAATGTCATAGACCTATAAGAACTCTAACCATTTTCTATGTCTCATGTTCAAATAAATTTGAGAGAAGATATACTTGACACTCTTTTGGTTAGAGTATTTGGTAAACTTTCGTCCCTTCAGTCAGTGTCACCACATATTCAATGAAAAGACTATCTCGACAAGACAAAGATCATTGGTCATGTATTTCTGATCCTACTAACTCAACTAGTGTAAAACATGTGAAATCAAAAAATTCCCTTTCATCAAGACACAACCATTACTATCCCCTAATGCATTACAAATCACTATATACCCAACTCCCACCTATGTTAGTCTAAATATAAGAGCGCTCGTTAAACATTCCCTCAGCTTCTAAAATATCCCTTGGAAAATCTATATACACAAAAATGACCTCCCCTATCATGTATTGTACATTAAGGGTGCTGATAATCTAGATATGATTGGTACAATCCTCTGATAGTACATAGCCAAACCTAGGAAACTCTACACCTCAGTAACACTCTTGGTTTTCTCACAATCATGAACTACATTAATCATCACCAGACACACAGAAACTCCAGCGACTGAAATATCATCTCCTATAATGTGGACCTCCCAAATAAAGAACTGAAACTTATAGATCTTCCCATAAAGACATTACTCTGGAAGTGTTTCCAGGACCATTCTCATGTGTATCGTGTTCTCCTCCTTGGATGTCGAGTTCACTAGGATGTCATAAATGAAGACTATGATGAACTAGTCTAATTATGTCTAGAATATCCTATTAATGAGTCCTAGAAACCATGTTTGGGTGATCCGCATTCAAAATATAATTACCATGAATTCTTAGTGGTCATACCAACATATGATGGATGTCTTCACAACATCCATGTCCGTACATAAATCTGGTGATAACCAGATATGAGGTCTATCTTCTAGAACCGCCTCACTCCATTATTTTGATAGAATTAGTCATAAATCCTCAGTAGGGGGGAATTATTTCACACAATCATGTGTTTCAAGGACTTGAAATCCACAAATAATATCAAGCTCATGTATTCCTTATTGGAAAACAAAACGGGGGTCGCCCATGTAGAAACACTGGGTCGTAGGAAACCCTTCCATTGAAAGTCCTCTAGTTGTACCCTCGATAGATGAATCATTGGAGGAGTCATTCGATATGAAAGTGTAGATAGTAGCATTTTCCCAGGGTACATGTCAATGTAGAATTATACCTCCCGATGGGGATGTATTATAGGTATATCCTTAGGAATGTTTCCCTCATACACCACCACCACTAAAGGAAACTATGGACTCATTCGATCCACCATAATGAGGGTGAGGCTAGAAAACTGGTGACTAATCAGCATCACCATTATATGCATGAGTTCTTCATACACTTCATGTGTCTCCTTTTAACCAAAACTGTAAAACATGGTCCCATATCCATTGACATATTGCCTTCTATTCCTAAAATATTGAATATGGGAATGAACTACAGATAACCAGTCTATACCATGAATTATTTCATAAGGCCTCGACATGGACACCAAGAGAACCCAACCAAATCTCTCTCCACCTACTATCATCACTAGTGTTTGATTATCGAATCACCCCACTAGGAGTCATTATGAATAGGTATTTAGTCAATGGTTCCACTAGAATATCTGAGTCTCGAACGAGGATTGTGGTGAGAAAAGATTGATAGAAACTTGTTTCTTTAAAATATATAGGTAGTGTGGAAAATAAATATATCATACCTATAATAATCATTGGATAACCGAGTTTATAATCATCTATTTCCTGATTTTTCTTCATCCCTATCCACCCACTCCCTTAGCCCATGGTGGACCACCTTGGGGTGGTGGTGGTAGTACGTCGAACATCTACCCACATTCTACTGGCTGACCTACTCCTATCCCACACCCTCCCCCTTTTAGAACATTCTTCTATTAAGTTCAAATCTTCCATAGAGGTCCCTCAACCATCTGGTGATTATATATATTGATATTCGGTAAGTATCTAGCCTTGTAACCCCGACCGCTGTATGAGTAACACAACATGTCTTTCAGCGAGACCACTCTGCCTTGGGCTCCCACACTACTGATATCATGTCTTGGGTTCATCTCCTATAGATCATGACCCTCTTTGTTTCCTATATCTGCTTTTGGCTACCCACCACTGAAGACTCAACTACTTAGTTCCTAATGTTGTCTCCCACTACTAGAGTCTACTCTACTAGAAATCTCTTGAATATCAAAGATCGCTTCCGCACCCTAACATATGTAGGGGTTCTAACAGATATCATGGATGCCATTATCTCAAAACATATCCCTTTATTGAAGGTATGATCCCTAAAAAATGGGTCCCACATAATATATGTGGATTAGTGAAACGACACATAAATCTCACCAAGCACTCCGCTACTGTCAGGATGCAATGCTATAGATGCACAAAAACCTGTATACACACTGGGTGTAACACTTATTCAAAAAACTCATCTCTGAATATGTGATGAATTTCATACCTTGAGAGTCATATCATCTTTCTTCTGGATCACTAAGCTCAACTTTCCCCGTATTGAGCCCTAGATAAGGCCCGTGACTACAACTACCATCTAGTCGGAAGGTGTCCTCACATGGCGTAAGGAATGTTTAATTTCCTCCAACCAATCCTCACCTACCTCGTGGTTTATCTATCCCGTAAAACAATGAGTTTAATACCTATGGAACTCATGCAATACAGTTAACCTATGTGCGTTCTCTACTGGTAGGGCTTTTAGTAATTTATTCTCAACGGGGTGTGGTATCACAGGTACACAACCCAAAGGTTCTATCTCTGGTACTAGTCCTTGTAACGAAGCATCATTTCGTGGAATATCATCCTCATGATCCAGTATAGTAATATAGGATGGATGTCTATATAAATCCATCCACAGATTGGTCATGATTAACCACACACAATAGAGTATACCTGGTGAGATGACTCAAGAATGACAAGAGAACACAACCAAATCCTATATGATGCATATACCATTAATTTCTCTTCAAAAAGTGATTTCATGTACCATGTTTGATATCATAAATAATATTCATAGTATCTATATTCATCAGACACTACACCAACATTGGATTCCCTAGAATGGAAATCGAACTCTAATCACATAACATTTTTTTCCCCAAAACAATCTCACAAACTCTTGGTTCATTAGGTAGAACCGACATGTCGTTGATACTACTATATCATGACCTATCCCATAGGCTCCCATTCCATGACTATCCTAATCCCACCTTATATAGGATAGGGGATGGTGACTGGCACTATGTAGGCATATACAACGAATGGGAAGTATTTTCCTATGTACATGTGCACACACACACACATATCCAAGCCCAAAATGCTGAAATGGAAAAAAACTATGTAAAAATGAATTAAAAAACTAAGATACCAATCATAGAGTATGAAAATAGGAAAACTGTAAGGTAAACTAGGATAAAATAATATCCAATCGAACGATAGATTATATCATGGGAAGGAACATGTTCTCGAACTCATCCATAGAAACACTACCTGAAGGGTCGGTGTTGGATTTCTACCGGATGTTTTAGGAGAACAACACATTTATTTATTCCCTCTATGAACCATCTGGTCCATGTCTGTCTATAACATCATCAAAGCATCTATTGTCTACACAATAAATGACACATGTACAAAAATACCATACAGGGGTGAGAAAAACAATACTCTGTAAGACACCCAAACCCACAAAGTAAATAACTCTATGAAATAAAAAAAGTATACCACAAAGGAAACACACGAGGTACACCACAATGGAAACACACAAGTTACACCATTAATGAGACACACTATGTACAATTATATCCCATAGTTATAAGAATAAATCATGAAGATATGGATTTTCATTTATAGTACACAAGTATCTCACTTTCCATGACACATAGAATGTCGATGACATAAAGAGAATAAATGTTTTCCAAAGGATTGATGGTGAAAAAAGTGTATATAGAGCTTGGAAAATTGATGGAATCTATAGTGTTGGTGGTTCATGGACTTTATTTGGCTCATGGAGCCACGCTGGTGCATGGAGCGTCAATGGTAAATGGAGAGTGGATGGGTCATGCAGCCCCACCTCCTCCACATAGTCCCACAGCCTCACTAACTCTGTGGGTTCCTCCAACGTGACGCTGAGCCACATCCAATCTCACTAACTTGGCCTATTGTCGTGGACCCTAGTCACCACCCACAACCTCTTCTTCTAGGGGATCCCATGTAGTCACCACTGGACTGCATACCACCTCTTCCACTGGCCACCATGCTGGTTGCCTATCCTCCTCTATGCTCCGCATGTCTCGGCCCCTGCCATGCCACTACTTCATCAACCTCTGGTCACCCTACCAGTAGCTTTTCACAACCTCATTCTAACTTAGACTAGCCTCATCCTTCCATCACTATCGGCCTCCCTATAAGTGGTCTTCTATGCACCATCATAAGACGCCACCTCACTCAAACTATACCACACTCCTATCACACCTCTGTTATTCCATCGTGGGGTCAAAACATCGATCTCAAACCGTTGTTCCATGGATCAAGGGCATAATAGTTGATCTTTATTGTAGAAGTTGTAATGGAGAATAACGTTTTAAGGACTAAATAGATTCATGGGGGAGAGATGAAGAACATGAATTCCCAATGAATGTATCTAGTCTTTGTTCATGTAATCCTTGGTATATTCCTTTCAGAAGGTTTAAAGACAAATAAATTGACACACAAATCCAAATCGACACTCAGAATCCCACAATCAATTACCCATCATACAAGAACAAAAGAACTTCGAATAAACCTATTCGTGGGTTGTTCTATGTTTGTCATTTTTAAATAATAGGGAAATGAAATCAAAAAATTTTATAACACCACACATCATGGTTGGATCAGTCGTTGATGAAGAAAATAGTTTTTTGTCCTCATCGTTTCAGGATCCAGTGTCGTTCATTGTTGAGATAGATTTCATCCAAGCCTCATAAGAATTTTAGGGTTATAGTGATAACCCTGAATTCTGAAAAAATGTTTCATTAAAAATACAATCATGGCTTCATACCATAAAATATTTTTATTAAAATACATTTTATGATGGTTATGTCCAAATTATAAGTTTTACAGTTGACCCATGTTGGTCGACGTTAGCCCCTTCCAAAGGTGAAGTCACTACTCGGAAAGCAATTATTCCCTTATATTACTAATCTGGGCACTTATTTTTAATTTTTTACATTTTAATGGAAGACCCCTATATGATTTATTAAAAAGATACCATTTTCCATTGTTTCAATCCAGGAACACCGGGTTTTATAATCACATTCCTTCTCAGTACCTAGTCTTAGAATTTTCCCAATTAAAATATAAAAATAAAATCATAGAAAATCCGAATCAATATATCTTGGATGTTAGTGTGACTAGATATCAAAACATCTTTAAAATGGTCCTTATCTTGGTGAGGGTATCTTGGTACTTATGCATTGAAAATTTCATCAACCGAACGCATGGGCTCACCGAACCCAGGGGTGGCATGGACTAGATCCAATGGACAATAATTTTACTTCTTAGGTGGATTAGGTGATCATACCATGGTCGATTTCCATATCCTCTATTATCATATCTTATTTTTTTTGTAGGGACACAAAGAATGACTAGGGGTACCTAGTAGAAGAGGATTATATTCCAAATTGGTGTGTGATATCGTCCCATGGGACATTTCTAAATTCTTGGCATCAATCGATAATGAGGTCAGCGATAGGGCTTTTATGCTCTTTAATCCTACAATGTAGGGTGGAAGTTGTGGGTTTTGTCTGAGAATTCATTGAACCCTCAAATGGATCTAAGGTATTTTCATGTCCCTCACCATTTTCAAGATATAAATGGGTGAGTATCAGTGTATCGTTAGGGGGATCTCTAAGCCCATGTGTCTACCTCTTATGTTGTGTGAGGACACCTGTCAAAAGGTAATATTTTTATTGTGTTTTCCCTTGGGTAATATCTTTCTTTTCAAACCATATGTTATATCCCCTATTCTTTTGTATTACTATAATATCCATGTTTAGTGTGACTGGTAGAGGGGGATATTTTATCTTCTAAAAAGGCTTGATTTTATCAATATGGAGATGAATTTGAGAGCATCAAACTACCCATAGAAATTTATATACAAGTAAAAAGAGTCTTCCATTATAATTTTTCATAGAAATATGAGGCTTATTGAAGGTTATTCCTGTAATAATATAACTCAGGGGGGTGAACCACAGGGAGCAATGCCTTCTCAAAAATTTGGCACCACTAGTCGATGGATTTGAGGTCCTCCCAAATTCAGGGATAGGTTAACTGATGTTGTTGGATGCATTGAAATTTAACCCATATAAATTGGATGAAGAACAATACCATGACATATTTTATGGAATCTATGATGTCATATTATGATACTGAAGGCAGCCATTAAACCATGAATAGCTAGTCGGATACCAGCACCTCTCACAATCCATCTTTCTTAGAAGTGGGTTCATTCTATTGGTTGTTCTAAAATATAATCTGTGATAGACGATAGATTGGTAATGACACTGATGTGGACCAACTCTAAAACTGACCTTCTGAGATAGGTTTTTTTTTATGAGTCATGTGTTCAATTCTTGATAGAACATCTTTTTCGCGAAGTGACAATATCATAATCACATCCATGTTAGACAAATGTCTCACAACTACATCATGTGTGATTATAGTGGTGTTCTTTTGGAACTCATTGGAATTCTCTCCATCTAAATGAGTTATCGAAGACACTAAAATATCACCCACATATCAGGTTGATGTAAAAATGAGGGAAACAGATAGTGATGCCGATGGATGTAGTGAAATAACCTAGATGGTAGCCCAAATGTACAAGACCTGCATGTAACTATGGTGGGATATGTGGATCCTATGGACCTCAACATATGATATTCAAAACATCATTTGTAGATAACCTTGCCACGACTCTAGGAGTTATGTTAGATACTCATTAAATATTCTACCGTCTCTTTAGGATCATAGAGACCAACAAAATAAAAGATGACTTGGTGATTTCCATGGTATCTATTATGGTAGTGAGTGTTATCCATTGGTTCTCTATGATGGTTCTATTTGGAGGATATGTCTCTAAAATGTTCAGTGTCTTAGTTCTGATTAGACAGAACATGGGTAGGACTTCCTTGTTGGTTGATTGTGTAATTTGGAGGTCCTCTACTCTTGTTGGTAACAACATTATGATGACCTTTTGTGATGACGAATGGATGTATAGGGGGGCCTCTGTGCAGACTATTAAAGTCGTAGTGAGGTCTTCCACTCTAATAGAATAGATTGTGGGGAGGACTACCACACTGGTCAATAATTGTGTGAGGAGGACCCATATACCAACTACATTTAACTCAGTGAGTACTACTATGTTGGATAGAGGAAGGAAGGGGAGAACCTCCATACTAGCTAGTTATTGTTATAAGAGATCCTATGCTCTATTTATCATCACTATAGGGGGTCCATAACAGTCTATGATGTTACTAATGATTCAAATAGTCAACCATCCTACATGTGAGGTGCATAAGTTTTTGAATCAAATATGGACAAGAATGATCCTTATTATCATATTAAATGGAAAACAAGATGTTTCAGTGTTATCAAGAGCCATATAATACATATAATATGCCTTTTTAATGTGATATTGTGGTTATTCCTCTGATATTGGTAGTGGGTGATTTTTGATCGAGGCCACAGGATCAGGCGTGAAGTCCTCCTGCACTACGCAATGAGGGACCAATTGTTACAGTAGTTGGCGAGGGTGCTTGGGATCTATTTAGGGAAGCTCCCAAGTAGTATCAATTGTATATATGACTAGTTAATCCCCTACCTTTCTGTTTTAATAGACTAAATCGTCAGGGTTCTCATGTTAAAGTCTCTCGAATATATTTTTCAAAGAAATGGTTGGATATTCGCCCCTATATGGACCTTAAGGAAGTGGTTTCCAAGTCTAGGAGGGAGTTGTACCATGAATTAATGGCCCCTCCTATTCATACATGAATACAAGGGTGTATTTAACCAACCTCTATATGAACTATGTGGTTATGATGGGATCAGGGTGATCTCTAGTTAATTCCATGGAAGAAGCAAAGGAAAAACCATATCATGTTGGATCACTGAATCAATGTTCCTCCTCCCGTGGTTCATGCGAGGTCCAGGATTATGATTCTAATTGGATTTAATCATAAATGTGAGGTGGATTTAAATATTGGTATAGGTATGTAAAATGTAATTTCTAATACCCCATCATCATCCAATCTTCTAATTCAAATAAGCATCCATGATGACAATGTTTCAAACCAAGGATACCCAATCATTACTACCTCAATTCACAAGTGAGTATCATTGTGGGCCTAATATTTTCATTGGTTTACCTAGTGTTGAATTCTTCAAATCTGTTGACATGAAATATGCTTATTTATAATTTTATACTAGTTCCACTTTGGAGTTAAAGAGCCTTCACATTGGATTACAATTTCTATTTCTTATTTTTATCACTAGGTCCTGCATAAAGTGTGGGTGTATTGTTACCCTAAATTCCCACATTCTGAATGTGGGTAAATTATTTATCTTTCATTAGAGATGTCATATATTTTATCAAATCTTGATATATTGAATTCAGTTCCTACTTCCATGTATTCCTTCTTGGAGATTGTTTCCTAGTCTGTGTCTCTATTATACACTAAATATTGGTGTTGTAATTCATTACACATTCCATATATATGTTAGAGTTTTTTAATTAAACTGATTTTTTCTTGATAGGGGAGTAACCTTCAGTGAGGAGAGTAGTCACATTGAGAATATCAATCATGTATTGAGATTGAGCGCATTGGTTACCTTTGAATCTTCCACTTATGAGGGAATCATGTATATGGTATCTTATGCATAGAAGCCATGCATACTATTTCAATCATGAGTTAATTAATTTCAAGGATCTTATGTATTATAGAAAAATTTACCTCATTCCTCCCATGTTTATTTAATGGTTTTGGATTCTTGGTTCATGTTAAATGTTCTATTTCCTATGGAGATAGATCATGATATCATTTTAAGAATAACCAAGGAATATGTTTAATATAATAAAATGATGGTATGGTAGACTATGTTTCCTCACAGAGGCAGATCAAGGAGGGGTCACCCTATGAGGGAAAGTGTCACACAAAAATAGTTTACCAATGGATCCTGACACCCCTAAGAGGGGGGATCTAGGAGGTCCATCAAAATAAGAGAACACCATGATAGTTTAACAGTTAGAATATGACATTAAATGGTGGTAGATTCAAGATGTTCGTCCTTAAGAGGGAACACCTATATAGTTTACCGATGGATCATATCACCCCATAGAGTCTGATCCCATAGATGCGTCCCTACAAGGGTGCATATAGATAGCTTAACAATTGGATAATAATTACCTTGAGGCATATCAGGGAGTAGCATCAATGGAATGGAACACATGGATAATTTACTATTTATATCAAAACACACTATGGATGTTGATATGGGAGTTTCTTCTTTATGAGGGAACAACGAGATACTTTACCAATTTTTAGTATCTAAACATAGAGAGTCATCATGCATTCTCAATTTACAATACAATGATCAAAATCCACATAGTTCAATTCTGCAGTTTAGAGTCATTTGAAATGACTGATCCATGTACTTTTACATCAATTTATAATGAAACTCATGTCCAAATGGAGTGTCTGTGAGAAACAGTGTGTGGATTATGCATAGAAGAATCCCAAAATGGTGAGATTTTTCTTTTGTGGGATAGGGTGGAATCCCATGATGATCATTCCTTTATAATCCTATATCTATCACATCAGGTATGGATATTTTTTTAACATCATGTATTGATGATGTTGTTATGCAGTTTAACATTATACGACTAGGATTTGGAACTATTCAATTTTACTTCATATATCTTAGACATGATTATGATCACTCTTTACCCCTAGAGATTACATAACCATCATGCATGCACCTCTGGGTGGGAGATGTTGTTGTCACTACCATGGAGGAGTGGCCATTCATGGGCATTAAATTAGGGTCCCCATGCTTTTAAGAAACAATAATTTGGGTATATATACATTGAATAAATAATTAGGATGGGTGGCTAGTTTTCACTTTGGGTGTATTGGGAAAACACATGGGTAGGTGTTACCAATCACAGAGGCATATGGGGTGTAGCAGAACTGATTCTAGGATAAAATGGGGATTTAGGAACTAAACCTCCAGGAATAGGTGTTAGTTGAAATGAGGCTCCATGAAGAAGCCCAAGAGTGTGGGTTTGAAAATATTAAGGCATTTATGAGAGTTTATTTTCAAATTTTAGGTTCCTTTTAGAAGTTAGGTATTTGTTTGGTAGTATGACTCCCAAAATATTATTCCCCTTCCTTAGAGTGATGTCTTGATTATAGGGGGAGAGCTTCTCAATTTCATAATTCTTCATGAGGACTCAAGTGCCTTAGTGGGAAATCTTCTTTAATGAAGGTATTATAACTTCATGTAATGAATCTTTAGCTTGGGTGGAGGATCTCAAGAACAAAAGTGAGTATGTTTCATGAATCCTTAATTGCATGGGTGATCCATTTTATTTTTCATTCATGGTGCTTAGTTGTTTCAGAAAAATAGATCAATTTACGGATGTCAAAATGTCTTCAACTCCTTACATTTTATACATAAGGGGGTATTTATATAAATTTTGGTTCCACAATGATTGGAGGTATCCATGAATATTTTTTTTCTTCAAGAATGGATGGTTTTCTCAATTATGAATGTCACTGTATAGAGATTATAATCCACCTTTTTTCTGTTAATAAAGTACTCAACGAGCGTCATTAACATGGTTTAAAGGTTAACATCAAGCCTTAAATTATCCAGAATGATTAAGGAATCCATAAGGTGACATTTTTTTGATAATATCATTATTTATCCATATGGATGGATCCTTATTGAGCTTCTACCACTCATGATGTTTTGATCATTGTCATGTAGACCCCTTTGAATGTATTTTTGGCCTACTTGATCTCAAAATCACCCCAAACAGGCCATGAGTTAATAAACTATTCATGTTAAATTTGTATTTTTATTCCATAAATCCCAGATAACATGCTCAACAACAACAAAAAACAAAAATGCGAAACCTAATGCACTATGTGATAGTGTGGGAAACTCCCAGCATCTCACCACGAGCTACCCAGACTCAAGAGAAAAAAACCTCACGACATCACTATAGAGACATTCCTTTCCCTTCATTGAATGAGATACAATGTTCTATGCTGTTTTGAAGGGATGTACCGGGTGTGAGCTGACACTCTTTATAGGACCCAAACCTAGTGATTCATAACAAGTCTCTATAAAATAATATAATGATTTACAACATTAAAAATAACATGGAATGATTAATTTTTATAATGTATTTATATCAAAAACAACGAAAAAACATTAATACTACATTTTTTATATTTAATTTTTTTTTAGGTAAAATAGATTCAAATTATATCATATATATCAAGTAGTAATCAACTTAAAAAATAATGAATCACATATCATATAGAAATATGGAAGTATAATCTAAAATTGTAAAATCCAAAATTAAATGTAACATCATTCCAATGACTATAATAAGTCAGGATATCAGACTAATCATACTATAAACATTGACTACAATGCACCCATGTCCTTAGAACATAGGACAATAAATTGAAAAACATCCCATGATTTCATTCCCAAATAGTGTCAAATATCTATTCCCTGGAACAAAACTCCAAGGAAACAATTTGATTACCAATGAGTGAAGCCCTCAAGAAATAAATAGACGATGGTGCTAATATAATCCTTGAACCTAACTACACAAGTTTTCCCATGTGCTATATTTTCCAAAACCATTTCATCAAAACCCTGATTTAAAACACATTTCCTAAATCCATTTCATAATAATTTTAAAATTCCTTTTTTTACCAAAACAAGTTAAAAAATATATTTTATCAATAAATAATTATATACACCCAATTCCATCAATCCATCAGTTCATTTAATTTGTAAAAAATTTCAAACATCAGAGAAATTCAATTTATTCAACATAGGAAATAAATAGAACCGCCTACATCAAATTCAAGTCACGAATTCCCAAAATAGGTCCACCAACATGTAAGAACACAATGATAATAACATACTCCCTACAATAAACTCGCACATCCCAAAATTGATTCAATAAGAAAAATAGTTATTTAAAAGGACAGATAAAAACATACCTCAATTAAAGCCACACTCATTACCATAACCCACACAAGGGTTAGAATTGAAAGGCAGATCATGGAACATGCCTAAAAGGAATCAAGAATATTATCATCCCATATTAATATATCCTACATCACTACACAACAGTTCTACCATGACCAACAATAAAAAATAAAAATAAGGGTTACTCACATAAAGATAATGAACACAACCACAGTGATGATCAATCATTGAATGGAATGATTCATATGGAGCTTAGGTCTCTAATTTTTCATTGGAGATCACACATATTGAGGGGGATGAGGAAACTGCTGAATAAAAAACATGAAATACATTTTGATCCCTAAAAAATGAGGATTAAATAGTCTATAATCCTTTTTCACATCAATTATTCCACAATACAAAAATATCTTCATAAACCAATAGCATGAGGATTACGATACCAATTTTATAATTATAGGGTGTGTAATTTTTATTCATGGCATGTAATAATCACATCGTGTAACTGTTTATGGAATCATCCTAAAACCCATTACATGATGTCAAAACATTTCACATGGTGTGTAAACTTCTCATTCCATGTACTGGTTCATTAATTATTCTCAAAGATCAATACATGGTGTGTATCCACAATGTATTATGTATATTTCTCCTGTAGATAAAAGAATATCCTAGATTTAGCTAAAAATCCTAAAAGAAACTTAGGAATTATATAAAAATAGGGAGAACCTAAAAAATCTTTTAACACATTAATTCTTAGAGTCAATTAATTCAAAAAAGACATATATCACAAATCATTAGGTCATTTCTCCATCAAATTGTCTCTTTACATGTGATCCCCAACATGGACCTAAATAAATAGGCAAATTAAAAGAGAAAAGAGAAATAAATAAAAGTGGGGAATGGGATGTTACCAAGTTCCATTAAGGAATATTTATTGAGAAGTACTTGTGTTAGGAGCCCCAATGTGTTTAACATTTGGTCGATTATAACTGCAGATCATCCAACATCATTATCTTTACTGGGAATGAAATATCTATAGAGAGTATCCACATTGATATGGTTACCATTATATATTCTATGTTCCATTTCTAAATAATGGAATAAAATATATTAGATCATAACACTATGAAACATAATATATAATTCCAATGCTAGTGATACACTTAGAATAAATTGAAAAATTTATTCATGGATAATCTCATAATCACAAAAATGGTTTCATTCAGATTGTTTTCAAATCATAATATATTTTTAAATTCATTATAATGGTTTCTAATGAATATAATGGTTAACCAAATCATATGAAATGATAGTGGAAATCCATGTGCATAGTATGACACATTTTTTATACTTGGTAATGATAAATTAAATCCCAACATGAATTTTTTTAGTTTTTATCCATAGGTACATATGTTATAGAACTAATTCCACATATAGATTCTAGACATGGGTCTATTTCTAGGTAAAACTACATAATCTATTACAATTACGAACATTGTGATGACCTATTATAATTACACTAAAAGTATGTCGCAGGTTTATATTTCTAGATCTATGTTTTCATAAATTTGTCTCCCAAGGATACTATTAAACATTTTCTTATACCAACTATGAAGACACTAAAACTTGTAACCTAGATTCAACCATAACATTATTACATTGGATTATGATATAATAAATTTCACTCGAAAGGAAATTATATTTTAATTTTAGTGGTAAACTACAAACATAATTGAATCTATAATTACAATTTTATAAAATTAAAATATAACATATTATTTTCATCAAGTGTATTGTTATTTACTAAATCCAGACCCTAAATATAATTATAATACACATCTTTTCTTCTAAGGTATGTAATCATAAGATATGGGGGACATCAGTTGCTTAGTAAGACTATTCATAAAATGAAAGATGCCATGCATAAATATGCATACTAAATAAATAATCATAATTAACTAAAACATAATCCATTTAAATATTTACGTGAGTATAAAATGGAATGAATAAATGATGATAAAATAAATAAATATAAATAATCACATGGGAAAAAATGTATCCTTCAATATTCAACACATTCATCATATTAAAGGGGTTAAACATAATAAATATAAACATTAATATTAAAAATTATCTAAAAAAATTGCAATATTTTCCCCAACCAAATAAAAATAATCATAAAACATCTAGAGAAATATGGTTAATGGTGAAAAAATTGAACATTGTCTATCAAATAGATTATAAACCATAAAATTAGAGAATAAATTATATATCAATAAATAATATACCTTTTTAATGATTAATAAAACAATTTTCTATTATTTTATCAATAGAAATACGATAATAATTTCATTAAAAACATTTTTGAGGAAATTTACATTTTTGTGTTAAAAATATTCATAAAAGATGTTCAGAATATATTTTTCCAATAACATTCTATAAATATAAACTTTTTAAAAATATATTTCATTTTTTGAAATATTTCTTGTTCATGAAGGTTTAAAATAATGCTCATCCAGTAAAACATAAAACAACTATTCCTTTAAAATTTTTAGAAAATCCAAATGATTATTGTTTAGAAAATGACCAGAAGATTATTTCCAAAAAAACAATAAAATTCAAACATGGGAAAAAAATTTATAAATAAATTATTTGCAGAATGTAAAAAATATTGTATTAATTTTTTTTTGAAATATTTTTTTTTGAAAAAAATGTTTTTGACTGAAGACAGAAATACAATCATATTTTAGAAAAAAAATCTCAACAATTTTATGTACTAAAGAGTGGGAAAATTATAATATTACATGAAATGTTTCATTAATAAAAATATTAAAATATATTATATTGAGATTAATAAATATAAAGTAATTTCCATAATGGGAACTTAAAGATAATCAATCTTGAATAAATATGAGATTGTGGAATAAACCCTTACAATATGGATAAAATTTTAATAATAATCCCCATGAAGGCGATAAGATAAATTAAAACACTAAAAACATTAAGAGAATTATTTTCTGGATATAAAATATAAAAAGTGGCATTCTATACACCGCAAAAGTAATAATTAGGGAATATTAGATATGCCCAATGAATATATAAGATAAACTAGAAACCCTTACCTCATGTCTGGTTTCATTCATATGTATCCAAAACTCATATATAGTTAATAAATATTTATACCATATCAATTATATAGTTACAAACATATATATCAAAACATTTATTATTTATATATAGTCTTTTAGGATATATTTATTAACAATTATTTGTTAAAATCCCTCTTTTGGGTGGAAAATGCTTTGTTTTTCATATATGTTTTGGTTTGGTAATTTCATTAATTTTTAATAGATCATTGTTAAATAATAAAAATAATATTAAAATTTATATAAATTAATGATTTATTAGTTATATATATAGTAATCAATAAAATTTAGATATGGTACATGGATTACAATATTCATGGAGACCGTATGTTGTATGTTCATAAGAACATTGTTTCCATTTTTATCGAATAAGGGAAGATAATGAAAATAAATTTTAAATAACCATTATAAATTCATTATCATGTTTTATATATATATAATTTATATTAATAAATAAATTCATAATTAAAATCCATGTAAAGTTGAGATGAAAAAAATTTCACATTATTGTGTGGAGGCGGTAGTCGACATATACACACTCACTACATTATTATTCAAAAATGGTATGCATGGTAAGAAGTTATATGTAATATTATATTTGAAAATTTGTTTTTAATTCATTAATATCACATATATTTCCATCTAATTTTGTTTAATAATGTTAATGTAAAGAATAAGTGAAAAATTATCATATTGCTTCACGAGGCTGTATTCTTTCATACACACGAGCGACATTGTCATATCCCCCAACTGAATAGAAAGTAAAGATGGTATATGTAATAAAATAATTAAATAATTATAATAAAGTAAAAATTTATATATAAATATTTTAAATCTATTATTATATCAATCCATTAAAATTGGTTATGGAAAACAAAATACATCAATTCACATGGTGATATTATAGTGTTTGAACGATGGATAGTTTCATTTTCCATTTAATAGAAGTGAAGACTAATATAGGTTGTTAAATTAACATAAAACATATAATTATGTATTATTTATGTTTTATATTATATTATAATTATTTAATATTATTTTATGATGGTTGAAGAAGAATGAATATGAAAAATATATTTTACAAACATTACCTCTTCCTCAGAAAACATCCTTAGGCTTTCACCAAAATTATTACTATGAGGTATTGATGACAAAAAATGGAATATATAATGTTTTTATAGGAATAAGTAAGTTATTTTTACAATAATTTGAATTAAACTATGTGTTTTTATGTGTGAAAATGCGACGATAGTGGGCGGAATTGTTTATGTGGGAGAGAGGACACACATAGAATTTTTGAAAAGAAAATGTGATACCCATATGTTTTTCATTCAAATAGCCTCAAAAATGGTTCCATAACAATAATAAATATTATATGTTCTATATATATATATAAAAATGGGTTCTATACAAGATTTAGATTAGTTATATCAATATCTTCTCAGTTTAAAACCATAGTAAACCAATTTTTACCTTAACAATGGTGATTATTTTTTTACTTTTACAACTATTCATTATGGTAAAAACATAAATTTAACCTGGTATATAATATATATAATTATGATTCAAAATATGGAATAAAAGTTTACAAATTTAATTCATATGTGTGGAATAATTCAATTACAATATTAATCCCAAAAGAATAATGATGAAGACGGTTTCGAAAGAGAAAAATCTCTAAAGTAAAGAATGTATTAATATCCAAATTCAATATAAATTTGAATCATCTAACCCAAATTGTATTTATTATATTAAAATTATAATTATGATACGTTAGAACCAATTTAAAATATAATTTATAATTGTATATAATTAAAATTAAATTTCAATTTTCAATAAAAATTATTTATTTCACTACTCATCTAAAAATGAACCTTTTTAGAAAAATATGAATAAATTACACTAATATATTTTTTATTTGGTGATTTCAAAAATTATTTCCATTTTATTAAATATATTATATAATTTTTTTATATGTAATTTTCCCCTAAGTGCATAGGGATCGATGAAAATATTTCATTGGCAAAATACATTTTCTCAAAAATAATTTCTTTTACATTCAAATTATTAATATTTTATCAAAAATAAGTAGAAAATCAATTAAAATTCCTGAAATAAATTTTATTATAGTTTATAAATTCTTATTCAAACTCATCAATTTATCTACTATGTAATAATTTTCATGTCTAAATATTAATTTAATTGATTATCATGTTTCATTTAAACACACAGTTGAATAAATCACAACCTATCAAAGGGATTGAGTTTATTTAAATATAAATATGTCACATAGACTCAAGGAATTATATTCTCTTTTATTATTTTTTTTCAGGGTCTTACATACTATCAACCATTATTTTCATCTTTGAAAATATTATTATGTTAGACTCTGCTTTTTAGAGTCTTGTGTTACCCTAATAGATTGGTGAGTTATGAATTTACAATTCTTCTGAGATATCCATAGGAAGTTGTTACTTTGGTAAATATCATTTTCAAGTAGACTATGATTATTTAATAATTATTCTGACTATCATTTGACCCGCCCATTTTTCCTTGGGTAGAACCATGTTTTCAAAGACATCAACATGATGGTTTTTTTGTCTCCTAAATATATGATGTTTTTAAAAGTTATAAAAACCATTACTCAGTCTTAATGGAATACAATAATTAAATATAAATTTCAATCAATTGATTAAAAAAAATTGCAATAAAATATAATTTTAATTATTATTTCCCAGTGTAATGTCATTTTACTTGTTTGTGATACTAAATGCTCATCATCTAGATCCATGATGATGAGATGATGAGAATCCTAGAAGTTAATAAAAAATATTTTTATACCTAGACCACCATTATAACATGAGACGAAATTTAAAAAGACTAGATATTATTTTTAATACATGAAATTCAAAATCATGACACATCCTATATCGATACTTACCATCCCAACAAATATACCACACAAAACTGATGTCATTTATGACAACATGACCCTGACCCATTGGCTAGAGAGGGACTAATACGACACAAGCATTAGGAGACATCCTTTAGATACCAAATTCTAGAAATATATTTCAATGAAATTATTTATACATGAGGTATGATTATATATTACATTCAAGACTGAAATGTTTCATGAATATCCCTACAAGATAACAAAAATTTGATGTTTTCAATAAAATAAACCAAAATCCCATTGATATAGAAATAAAATAATAAAATTCGCCAAAATAATAAAGGAAATATAACTTATTTAAAATCCAATACATAACATAATCTTTGTAACAAATGAATAACCACAAATACTAAACTTTATGATAATCTAAAATCTCAAACTCCCAATGGATACGACTGAATCATTAGGATGATCTTCATAAAATTATGAAATAATATACATACCTATATCAATATAAAAAATCTATCCATAATTAGATTAATATATAAGGGTCAATAAAAAACCAAGTTGGAAATACCCAAGGCTTAACCCACAAGCTACTCAGAAAAGAACACATCATCTCTCATCAATAAATAAATATAACAAATGTAATGATAGGATAATAATGATAGAAAAAAACACAATAATAAAAAAGTGAAAAATACTCAAACGATGATGATCTCAAAAAAATGACCACACACATCCATGAAGCCATCCAATAAATACATTTATATCCAAACTATCCTTTGAACATTCTATATTTATGAGTGATACTCATCCCTCCAAACTCAAGTCGTCACCTGGTTAAATAATCTTGTGGGCCCCAACTCTGGAACAAGAATCCAATATGAATGAACAATGATGTGATGTACATCATGAACACACTCACCCATATCCAATCAAATTTCATTCACTAATGAAATATTTTGAAATAAAAATACAATATTTAAATTTTTTCAAAAAAATTATGGGGGACACCAAAAACCTACATTTATAAAGCCACAATACCAATGGATTTAAAAAACATTCTTTTTTCAAAATAACAATTTTTCAAAAACAATAAAGAAATTTGTAAAGCAAGACCTTTTAGTTCATTAAAATTTAACATGGAAAAGAAACCCTCTACCTCAAATATTATCACATAGTAAAAACCAACATGATGAAATTCATCCAAAACGATATCATTCGGAATCACATATGCAAGTTTCTGGTTCAAGAGAAAAATTGAGACGAAAATATTGAGGTCATTTCACCAATAATAATAAAATTAAAATAGAATTAACAAATTTAAAATATATATAAAACATTCCTATCAAGTCATGATAATTCCTCTGAGATATATTATTTTCATATGATACTTCAAAAACCATGACTACCCACACCACACCCAAGACCATGTTGTGTTGTGCTCTCCCAAGATGTATTGAGTGTCTTACATGAGAAAAAATTCAACCAAAACCACTAATATAAAAATATTGTGGTGGAATTCAATCAATTAATTTTGGATGGATCCAATGTGATATAATCCACACCCATCTTATATTCTGAATTACAATTTATTTTTTTCCTTCCTGTTACCATTATTTGAACATCCTAACCCCCACATGCACAAGAATTGTTTGTATTATGGATTAGTGATGTCATGTAACCTAGAATACTCAACATAACCAAAGAAACTCAATAGTATAGTCCATGACCATTAATAAAGTTGTCTCCATTCCATAAATAATCCTATATATACCAAATTTTATTCCATTAACCTATAAAAACTACAATTATTCTCGTCCATAAAATGAACAATATTATTACATAAAAATATACAATAAAATGAACATACCTCAAATAAGTGGTGTAATATGCCACATACATATAATTTATTTAACTAAAATTTCAGTTATAATAATATAACAAATATAAATTTTTATGAACATAAACTCAATAATTTATCACTAATTTCCTTTGAACAAAATCTAACATTATTTTAAAATTCCATTTAGTTTAAAAAGCATATAGTTAAAAATATATGAAAAACATTTGAATGAAAGGAAGATAGAATTTGAATAATATATATGTGAAAAATAGAATTCCATTTATACCTCATAAAAACTACTTATATACCCAATATGTATAATTATATTTAATGAAAATGGAGTTATAGGTTTACTGGGAAAAATTTATATCATTTTTTCTCACTATATTTCCAATGAAAATTGGCATGTTTTAGCCTAATAAATGATAGAACATTAAAATGGTTACTTATTTAATGTCTTTTTTTTCTTCCCTAAATAATTAATCATATTTTGAAAATTTATATTGATTTTATGAGAATATTTCTTAGGAAAAACTTTTTAACCAAGAGAGTAATTAAATTCCCATGATTTAATTCACTAATATTTATTTATCATGAATAGGAAGAACTATAACAACCATATTTGAATAAATGTTTTCTTGGAACCACTTTTATATACATTTTAAATTTAATCCCATTTACATAGTGACCCTATGAGATATGATAAATTCTTAAAAATTAGTCCAAACTATGGACATATTTAAAAGCCCCACTAATTTTCATTATTTCAGCCTTATAAGGTTGGATTCAAAATTTAGTGCAGTTCTATTAAATATATTGCATAATTTTATTATTCATAAGAATAATAATTTCATGATTTATATTATGATAGAATATTTATGGTCAGAATTGAAAATAAATCAAAACCTAATAAAACATCATAATTAATAAATTATAAATTTTATACTTAAATAATTCCATACAAATTTTTTTGACAATTATTCCTAAAATAAAAAATTTGATTAGGATAAAACAATTAATTTTAGAGTTAAATATATATAAATATTATGTTCATTTTCATCACAAACCTCAATGAATTAATGTGATAAAATTTGACCAAAGGCTAAAACATGTATGGGAAAACAGTATAAAAAATGTAAAATAAAACAAGATCCTAATGAGAAATAAAATGTCTAAAGAATAAAAAGACCAATAAATAAATCAAAATATAATTGCAAAAATAATTTTCTATTCAAAATTGTGGAAATTATATAAGAAATAGACCATGGTGATCACATCACCTTAATATAAAAGCCAATTATTATATTTAAGGGTTATGATTGAATTTTAAGGAGTAGTGTGGAATGTAAAAAATAATAATTTAAATAATAAGATATTGGAATATTTAATGTAAAATAATAATCATAGATGGATGATAAAGATGATAAAAAGGGTACAATTTCAAATTGGATGGGAATTCAATTAGTAGATTTTAAAGAATTTATTTTCTAACTAAGGTGATTTTTCTTTGCTAGAAAATGTTTGTTAAAATATTGTGATTATATGAATAATTTATCAATAAATCCATAAAAAAGAGGATATGAATCAAGGGGGATTCATCTTAATTGTTTATGATTCCATCCACAAAAAATATATAATATAATATATAACTACATATCTTCTTTAAAAATATAATGGAATCATGTTGCAGGTTTATTAACATGGACACACCACCAAAAAGTCTCTATTTATGATATTAGAGTAATTGAAGAAAATAATAAATTCTAAATATATCCACAAGAATAATTAAGAGTATGAAATAGTGTTTAGTTCATTTATATTTTTTCAAAAGAGAGAAATTGGGAGATTAAATTGTGTTTATCACTACATATTATTGGAAAATATAATTGATTGAAGATGAAAATTATATAATGGGGTAGTTTTTAATTTTTAAAATGATGAATCACATAATGTTAAAGGAGTTGGACTCACAAAAATTAGTGATGAAAAACCTGAATCCAATTATGTTCTCTAGTTCAATGGGTTGAGGAAAAACCTCTTATGTGTTCCTCAAATTTGCGAATACGGTAATGAGGTGAAAGTTTGAATAAATAGTTGTATTATCATAAGTCTAAACAATGAACAATTCTCATAAATTGAAAATGAACAAGCATGAATATAATAAATATTTATAGTGATCAATACACGTGATGCATGAGTATGATGTAGACAATTTTATATTGTAACACCCACTATGTCATGAGTATGTATTTATATACTTATTTTCCATTTCATTTTATTTTATATACTTGATTATGTGAATAGAAAAAATCATTGAAATTCACCACATTTCAGAGTCCATGTTTATGGTCCTGGTGATTTTCTATCTATACCATATAACTGGGGATACATGTGATAGCTGTTGTATCATGGTCAATACATGGCCTTATGACCATGTTGTCAAGCAATAAATTTTTCAAGAAAAGCTAAAATTTGGTATTTTTTAATCCATTTCTATACTCATTTTTGGGATTTTTAAGGGGACCCTACAAGGGTACTCTATCTATCATCCTCTCCTCCTTTGAGAACCGTTGGTACTCTTCCTCTCCTTCAAAATTTATTTTCAAGTTAAATCCATCATTAAACATCTATTTCTTTCCCCATTCATTCCCTCTTATCTTATTTTTAATATCTATTTTATCATCCTTCCTCCAATTTTTGGAGTTTCATGATCTGGGTTAGGGTATTGTTAATATGGAGACCATTAGTTTTGTAGGTTAAAAAAGAACCAAAATTAACCTAATATCATGGGATTTGAAGAAGAAAAAAAAAATTTGACAGTTAAATGTAGGTCCATTAATGTGATTTTCTTTTTTTACAACTATTAGTTCGTAATATTTTTAAAAATTATTCCATTGTAAAGTATAATTCCATATTGATTTTTTAATAATAGATAAATATTTTTTATTATTTTTTATTTTCAACCCAAACTAATGGATTTTACCTTAGATTCCAATTGTTATGAATTAAATGTGAATTCGAACACCATCATGGTGGTCTATAATATTCTTCTTAGACATATATTTTAGTTCATAATTTTGTGAAAATGTATTTGAATGAAATTTAGTTTTATCCAAAAGTGGTTTTATGAGATCAAATTATTTAATGTTTTGAAATGTTATTTTCTCATTATATTTATTGTATTTTATTATATATATTCTCATTCAAAACTTATCTCTTGTTTGTTTTTGGTAAAAATGTGAATTTTTTATATAGTTACTTGGTTACAAAATTGATGAAGTTTGCTTCTCTCTAGAGTGATTTCGGCGTTATACATTTTGAGTTGTTCAAATATTATTTCTCAAATAATTTTATTGGATATGATGATTTACATGGGATCGTGGGGTGATAGGTGGGAATTAAAGGGTGTTTTATTCCTTAAATATTATTATTCTCTGTAAACGGGGGCCTAATAATCAATTATTTATGGATAGGGGTTGTCACAGAGGGAGGAAATGTTAATGATGAAAGAGAAAGGATTCATGTAACAATCATATTTTTTAATGACTAATAATTTTGAGATCATTTGGTATTTTATTATTCGATATAAATATATTTATGGTATTAATTTAATAATATAATGGATAGTCAATTTCAAATATCAAATTGATTACTAATATCAAAATGTTTTTTTTCATTGAATGGAAATACACACACCTTACATGATATATGGGATCCATAACATTGTCTATTAAGAACCATTATTCCAGATACTAGATATACCTAGTGTCTATTATCATTTTTATTATTAGAATATATTAAATATAGTTATAGAGGTTATATTTTTATGGTTCCTGATTGTTTTGTTGTGAAATTTTCTAATGATTTATCTCAATTTTTATTATAGATAAAGGTTTAATTCCCCATTTATCCTATTATAATGATCAGTACAATTTCATTTTGATTATATAATTTTATCTAGTTAAGTTAAAATAATTAATGTTACCGGATGAATATCTCAACCCTAAGGATTTCATTTTATCTAACATATAATTGTTGGATGAAATGTCAATTTTTGAAAAGAAGGTAAGCTGATGTTTTTTATATATTTTTTAAATCTATATGAGGTGACCATAAATTATAAGTACACATATTCATGGATTTATAATCTAATATATTATCTTTGTGGATCATGTTAGTTTTCCTAGATTGACCTTATATAAAGATACCATCAGTGAGAGTGAAGTAAGGTCATATTCCCAAGGCCAATTTCATGAGAAGTTATTGGTAATATGACTATATTTTTATTCCATATGTGATTATGAATTATCTTATATTATTAATGGAAATGATGAAGCATATAATCCATTGATAATATGAAACCATTTTTGATGTTTTTATGGATGATATCTTGGTTTTTTCCATGACAATGGAGGAACATAATGATTTTTTATATTATCTAATGAATAAGGGGTGATAATCAACTTCATTAAAAATTCTCTAAATAATAGATCAAGATTTAGGATGCTAAATTCATGTGACATGTTTTATCTTAGGAAGGATTTTTTGTACCTTATAAATAATCAAGTGGTGATGTATTGGTAAATAAAAAATAAATACTTTTAAATTAGAATCATTTTTAGTATTGATATGTATTATATTTTTTTCATATATCCTCAATGAAAAAATCACTAATTAAAATTAAATTTATATTAATAAAGAAGATACATGATCGAGGGGGCCTAAAGTGGTGATAATAATGACCATCTCCCCACATAATATTATTAAAATAAATATGAAATACTAGAATAAACCATGAATAAAGTTTCCTCAAATGGAGTGAAAATTTAATTTAGTGAATGTATATAGAAATAAGTTGATGATTTGGAAAAAAGGTTGACTTATGATCTTATTTTTAAACTTCCTAATCCTAGAGAAGGCTCTATGGTATATTATGATGTAAAATTTATAGGTATGTGGTGTGTATTTATAGAACATTATCAAAATGTATTGTATTTCATTATATAGTTAATACTTCGTGAGAAAAACTACGTCGGTCATCAATTATAGTTACAAATGGTTATGTAAGAACTTAAAAAATTGAACAATTATCTCTTCTGGTGTAAGTATGTTGTGTATATGGATAATAAATGATTGAAATATATTTTCTCATAAAATGATATGGACCTCATATATATATGTTGGGGGTATTGTATCCGGGCTCAGGAATATTCCTTCACATATGTTGTGGGTAAAGCGAATATGGTAATTTTCACTCTAATATAGATTACAAAGACACTGGTTTTGAGTGAATTTTTAGATGAATGATATTTTATTATCCTTTTAATAAAAAATATCTAGATGTGGAGGAAAAAAGTTTCATTTAATAGTGGATGGTATCTAAATAATGCCTTATATAGATGATAAATTCAATAGGGTAAAAATATGATAATAACAGTCTTTATACAAGTAGAATTATAAATATTGGGTAGGCCTCAGGTGATTGGTCTTAGGCTCTTAGTGGGGACATATGTTTTAGTAAGAGAGAAGTTTTTTTGTTCCCAAAATATAAGATCTCATGAGTGGTGTTCATCATTCTAGTTGGGTAGCTCACCATGATACAACATAAATATAACATGGTAAAAAAAATGATATTACTCAATGGGAATAAGATGAGTTATTTCTTATTTTATATCCCATTTTCTCACATAATATACCATAATGGTTGAGAAAGAAAAAAGAAATTATATTATTTCAACTACTTCATCTTCCATTATCGAAATGGGAAGATATATCTATAGACATTTGATTTTGATTTCTAGGACTCCATGGGGAAATAATACTAAATGGATCATAAATATTCATTTGAAAAATAAAACATAGTTTATACCTATAGATTAGTGTCATAAGGTTAATGATATTAGACAGCTATATGTATATGAAACCATAAAGATCCAAATATTTTTATCAACTATTGTACTTAACTAGGACCATCATTTCACTTCTCAATTCTATAATCTTCTTTGAGAATTTATGCGTTCAAAATTCATGTAAATCATGGATTACCATGAAAAAATATATGTTCAAACTATATAGGTAATTTGGATATCAAAAACATGATTTTTTCTTGTGTTCATTACTTTTGAGGATCTTAAGATATGAACTATTAATTGATTTTGTTTCCATATATATTTCTATATCATTCATATGTAATGATAGACCTATTTGATGCTATTTATAGTCATCCATTAAAATCCCATATTTTTGGGCTTATTTAGAGTACATTATTTGTTGGGAACAGAAAAAATTTAAGATATGATAAGATATGTCCAAAAAAATCATAAAATATTAGTGATAGCTCAAATTTATTATAAATTATATATAAATTGTTCTCTTGTTCCATTATAATTTAAATTGGGTTATAATTATCTACCCAAATAAACTCACAAACAATAACATCTGAGGTTTAGAATTTTGGGTACCTTTCTCTAATGGTTTTTTTGCGCAATTAAAATTAGAGTAGCACCACAGGAAAGATGAATACTATCTAGCTCTATTATCTAGGTTGACTAACATTCACAGTGCATTACATGTGTCCCAATAGTGTAAATATCATACTTATCCCTCAGATATGATTTAACAGGAAGGTGTAAATTTTTATCTTAATCCCACTATAGTTTAATAACCAATTTGTTATCCTTGAAAACCCCAACAAGTTGTTGTATGTAAAATGTATCCCTTTAGATTGTGTATTAAATATGAAAGATAAGGATATCAAAAATAAATAAAAATTTCATAATAAAATGAAGGCCTTTGGTCTATTGGAAGGATATCCATGAAGCCATGAAGCATGAGTTAATTATGATGTAAAAATATCCTCAGCACTTCTAAATCAATGAATTTTAACTATTCAATTTATATATAAAGAAGGAATATTTTTAAATCCTATGATGTTTTGTGTATGATTTTCTTTATTTTTTCATTTATTTTATTTTTCTATGTATGATCATTAGAGTTTTGAAAATGTTGAAAATTTCATGTATTCATTTACAATTTCATGGATTAGGTGATGATTTATATTGTCCTTGAAAATAGAGAATACATGCGATAATAGTTAATGTACAGTTTATGCATGGTCCTTGACAGCCTGAAGTCAATTCGTGAAAATTTACCAAAAATATTAAATTCAATATTTTTGTATCTTATTTTTGTAAATAACATAAAATTAATTCTAGGGGATTTAATGAGACTTTTCCATGAGTTCTCCATCTATCAATATCTCCTCCTACATACTATAATGATGCTACTCTTCTCATTATCAATTGATTCCCAAGGTAAATCCCTTATTCCATTTTCATTTTCTCTTCTACTCTTCCCATAGAAAATTATTACTCTTAATTCATCATAATTCATTTTTATAGTTGGATATAGTCTCTGAGACATAATCTATTGTTGGGATAATCATTAGGAACTTGGTTTCTAGGGTTTATAAATGTCATGTTTTGTACTAATCTCTTATACTTTAAGGAATGAAATATGGATTCATTTGAAAAATGTGGGTGTCAGAATGTAAGATCCTTAATTAATGATAATTATTGTGGTTGATGTTTCTATAAATTATAGATTAAAAATTTAGTTTTCTATCTTTATTTTATGATGGATTGATATATTTCCACACAGAAATTTGTGAATTTAAAAAAACCTATAGATATTATCGTTATTTCAATATGTTTTGGTTTTAAAATGAAATTTAATGACCAATATTGGTTTAATAAAATACCTAATAAAATACATTAAAGAGTTTTTTTAGTTCAAATAAATTTATAAAAAAAATTTCAAATATTTTTATTTTAATCCATAGTTGCATTCATGAGTTTTACTTTTTTTATTCGTTAAAATGTTATCTTGTACGTTATTTCCATTGTTATTAACTATCGATATCCTCATTCACATATTAAACCATGTCGTTATTGGTTGTAAAGTAAAAATTTTAATATATTTCCATGATTATAGAATTGATAAATGGGGTTACGATGTAGAGTGTATTAGGGTTAGGCTTTGGAAGCTTTTGAAATATTATTACGTGACTTATTTTATTACAACTGATTTTGTTTCAAGAGAGACATAGATGTTATGAGGAAAATAAAGTATCAGTTCATGATTATATAAGATATTGATCAAGATTAAGGTCTCTAGTTATCATTTTCCTCTAGCTTATGGTTTCCTCTCGGTGAGTCCATGTGGGTAATTTGGGGTCCAAATCAATCGCGATTACATTAGGATAAAAATTACTCCATGAGTGAAGACCTCATTTGTCTTAAATATATTTGTAGTTTTCATTCCATGTTTTTTATATTTTGTAATTTATATCATTATTTATGACACGTCCTTTGATATCTTTTATGAATTTTTAGGTTTATTATTGTTATTCTTATGAATTTTATTCTTGATAATGAATTTTCCAAATTGGAAGGTTTTATGAATGAAAATTTGATGTGTTTATATTCCCCTAAAGATAAAGTATGCAATACATATTTTATAATTAGATTTTAAACTATAATTTGATGTATGAAGTTTATATGTATTTTTATT
The DNA here is from genome assembly GCA_963277665.1 of Viscum album. Taxonomy (NCBI): domain Eukaryota; kingdom Viridiplantae; phylum Streptophyta; class Magnoliopsida; order Santalales; family Viscaceae; genus Viscum; species Viscum album. The sequence continues at coordinate 1,846,876,541 of OY728120.1, forward strand.
GATTCTTGGTGGTATCCTTTTGGAAAACATATCACACCATATATATAAAATATTATGTGCAAGTAGACCTTTTTATTTATAATATAGTAAATGGTAAGGGGGATACATTATTTGATTGAGTTAATTAGGAATATTCTTTATATTTTTATGTATATGATCATTGGGTGCTGATTATGGGTAATAAGGGGTTGGTAATGTTGTTATGTTGTAAATTCATAATTTTATGTCACTGATGCACCAACGTTATTATTCTCCCATTTCTTTTTCATTTCTCTTATAGTACAAATTTCATGTATCCCTATACATTATTATTATAGAGTTATTCTTGGAATTTAATGTTGGATTTTGATATGTTATGGAATGTTTGGTTTGAATTATGATTTGAAATCTATTTATTTACATGGAGTTAATTTGAAATATATGGGTACCAATGTTGGATTATTTTTAGATTTTATGGTATTTTTTATTTTTTAAGGGTGAAATAATTCATAATTAGTGTGATTTGATACCCTCAGTGATTTCCCCAACCCATAAGGATTAGAAATTCACTTTTGTCCATGGGACAATATGACTCAAAAAACATGGTGGGTTAAGCTACATATGTTCATTATATTTTTGTCACAGAAAACATAACAATTTTAGGAAGAAGAACATTGATATTATTTTCAAGTATGAGGTGGTGAGGAAACCATGAATGATGAATCATTAATGAAATGGTGTTTTTCAAACATATCACAATTGAATGATGGTCAATAATAGACATAAAATATTGGAGATAAAGATAAAAAACCATTTAATTTATAGAATTGGAACTATCTATAATGATGATATTGAATTAGGCCAACATATATATATATATATATTTAATTAGTTTTTAGATGATTGTGTTGGAGTTGGCTCCTTATAATCTACTAAAATGTTTCATTAAACTACAAATTATTAATAAATTCCATATCCCATGAGGATTATTCATCATTAAAACATTTATATGATAATTCCCTTAGATTATTTTTTTCATAGAATGGTTATAGGTGTTCCCATTTATAATTATAATCCATAGAACCTTTGAAAATAATAAAAATATATTTCATATGTTCTAGATAAAACCAGTATTAAGGAAAAAAAATTGACAATCAGGTGTTATAGGATTATAAGACATTAGGACTTCATCACATGAAGTTTTCACATTGTGATCCATAGGGTGTGATTTCAAGATGATAGACCTAACAATTGTATTATACATTTTTTTTCATTTGAAATTCTTATATGTGAACTTTTTTATTCATCCTTATACTTGTGATTATTATTAATTTGTACCATTAATCTCCCATATTGTGTTGTGGAAAAATATTCTGATAATAAATGCTCGTGATGAGGAAAGGTATGTATGTTGATTCATGAGTGATGTGGAATTAGTGAAATAAATTAATAAATTATTTTTCCCTAATATATTAATTAAATAATATACAAATGGTAGTTTTTTGAAATGGATATTTTTAATTAAATATAGGGCCATGATAGTACAATGATGAGTTTATTTTAAACATTCAATGAATGATAAATAATGAAATTATTTTGAGGATACAAGTATACATACTATATGATGATATATCAGAAGAAAATTGAATTATATTACATAAATCCATTTTTACATGTTATTTTATTATTGTGACTTTAAATTCATTCCCTATGATTGAATTTATGTGTACTTCATGATAATATTCAACTTTAGGTAAGTTCACCTAATTCCCTTTATAAAGCGATCAATAAGGATAACAGATAAAGTGTATATAGATCAACTAAAATTAAAATGAATTAAATATAATGAATAAATATTATTCTTATCTTGTGGAATAATTTTTATTCAATTAATGTTGATCACATAATAATAATTCTATTTATATTTATATTTGGAATATATGAGATTAATTTTATATACAGATTACTATTCAGATGGAAAAAAAAATTTATGTATTCTCTAGTTTAGTTAATAGATTAATATTAATTTATATTCAGTTACATGAATTTTATTGTAAATATTTATTTATTATTTTTTGGATATAATGAATATTTATTTATTTAATTTATAATATTCATTTGGTTCAATATTTTATTTTCATAAATTAAATAAATTTTCTCTAGGATTTAAGGGTTGAGTAATTGTATTTATTGAATTATTATATTTTTTTGATGTCATTTAAATAAATATTAATGTACATACATAATATATAAAATTTAAAAAACCATGTGTCATGGGAAAAAAAATAAAATTATTATTATTATTTAATATGGGGATTACATATAGTAAAAAAATTCATAATGATACTTTTTTGTAATTATTAATTATTTAAACATATGTATAAATTATTATTCATATCATTTTAACGAGTGAGACTTATTATTAAAAATTATAGGGTCACTATAATTCTATAAACCCCTATAGATATTCTTTCTCTACTATTATTTTACCAAGAGATTAAAGATCAAATTTTAGAGATTTATGGAACACATGTGGATACACATAGTGGAATCCCCTCTTGTATTCTTCACTACAACAATTGAATAGTAAGAGAAAAAATAAAAATTGATCGAATACAATTATGTACCTGCGATAAATCTTGTTTTAAATTAATTAAAATTTTAATTTTAAATATTATCTCTATGATATTTAAAGTATTAATTCCTCATGTTACTTTGACATTATCTGTTGAAACAAACAAAAATCAAAAATCAAACATTGTCGTACAACATCCACTATATCCTGCAACCATTAAGGGGTATCAGAGTAGTCATATTATAATTTATAATTATTTTAAATTTGTTTGATAAATATCCTATGTAATGTTGTTGTGTTTCATTGAATTTTATTATTAATAATAATGTCAATATGACACGTTAACATGAATTCATATGTTTATAAAGAATATTGCAGATGCAAGGATAACTCAAAGATTTCATTAAACTATTCCATATATTCTAGTCACATGGAATTGATACATGGAGTATAATGGTATTCTATATATCATGTAACCTGGGTAATATCAAACAATGAGAGAATTTCAAAAATATGGCATCGTCAGGTTTTTTCACATCTAGTGTCATTACACTCCATGTAATGACATTCATTGAGGCGGGTGGTTTTGTAAATATTATACGTCGTGTTTCTAGAATACATGTTATGTAACCCCATTTCTCATTACAATCATATAAATCCACAGTATTACTGTGGAAAACAAACAATGTACTTACACATAATTAATGACTTCTAATCAAGTGATATGGCCAAACGTGGACTTCTCTACATATGGATAAAATATACATGTAATGTACAACATTTCCATTCACATAATATAAAAATGGTTTACTTTCTATTTTGTTGTTTAGGTGAACAAAATGAGTAATAATTGAGAAAGACAAACAACAGGGTATGTAGCGACTTTTCATGCTAGTGGAATAGTATCATTCCACACAAAGTGAACATTGAGTGAATTTTAGTATTTTGTGTAGGAATGAATTCATAATTATTATTATATATGTAAATATTAGAACTAACATATGTTTAATAGTTATTCAGATATTTTTACTTTTCACACATGTCGTGTTCTAGAGGGTGATTATATTAGGGTGTGTTTTGTGTTTATTCATTTTATATAGACTATGGGTATTAGATAATGGAACTACATGTAATTTATATTACAACATTATTTATCGAAATAAATTTCATTTAGGTGCACAATATATGATAAGGACTATAGATAGTGTGAGTAAAATTATATCTCAACTTAACATACATGTCCAGTAAGTATTATATTCAAAAAATGGACTTAATTAGTCCCATAAGGTGCACACCATGACCCATCATATATATCAATTCTGTCCATGGTTATTTTAAAATTAAATTTAAAATATTTACATCATTTTACAATAATATAAGATGGTAATCTAACTATATCTTAAGGTTCATTTAGATAGAGTATTAAAATAAATAAATAATTAACTAGCTGTTTAATTCAATATATATATAAAATTTGTCTTAATTATAAATAATTTAAATAAATAAAATGATTAAAAATTCATAGTTGTTACATGTTGTGTTTGATCACTAGATTAACCAACATATTTTTGAGTTATATTTATTGACATAATTTTTGTTTTTAATATATATTTTAATGTGATATTTTTTATTAAATTAAAAATTCTGATTTTTAATCATCTCTCTCTCCATTATTATGCATATTTTTTTATATCGAATGCTTATTTTATGAGACCATATCCCCCTAATACCACTCATCGGTGTGTGAGAAAACTATAGTAAATGATAAATCTAGAGGTGAGTGGAAATTGTTTAGGTTTTGATAAAAGTTAAATATAACCATGTTGATACATAGTTGAATTGAGAAATTTTACAACTCATTCTAAGGATGAGATCATTTATTTATATCCCCTTGGGTATAGGAATTTTTTATCCCCACTTGATAATCCAACAAAGAGATTAAATCTAACGATCATATCACAAATTTGATTTATTTTGTTAATTACCAATTATTTCTTTATTTCTTCATTGGATGGATTTTTTATATGATCAATCATGATTACATAAAGTATATAAATTAACTACCATATTAATAGTAAAATAATGAAAATATTCTATATAAACTATTTTAAATAAAAAGAAAAATTATTTATATAATTTCCATATCATAATAACCATAAAGAGTAGAATAAAATAAAGAATATATATTTATAAAATCAACCATAACCCTCTGTCAAATTATTGATTGAAATAAAACATTTTATTTTCTATGATAGAAAGAAACAATAATTACTGTCAATATGGCCATATTCATGGGAACAGTTAATTATCATCTAGAATAAATAATGATAATGGGTTGACATAACTAATCATTTATTAAGGATAATGGCCATAGACTATATAATAAAATTTGAGGGTAACTGTTTATGAAACATGAGACTATGATTTCATGATTGTTGAGTCCACACAAAAGATCAAGGTGTTATGATATAATATAGTTAGAATGAAATCCCTGGTTAAATTCTGATGAGAAATTATCATGCCCAATTTTTTGGTTAATTGATGGGGAATGTTGATGATTTCCACTGAACTATATGAGTGATTAGATGTTATAAATATATAATTGATGGATATTGGAACGTGATAATTTAGTATGAGAAAAAAAATTAATTTATTACATAATAACTAGTAATAAATATAAATTAATAAATAATTTTTTATGTTGTAGAAAAAAAGGAAATCCATTTAATAAGGTAAATATTTCTAAGATTCAATATTCCAAAATATAATCTCTTAATTTGTGCAAACATCCAATAATGGAATAGGCACTTTTGAATTATAATACAACAATATAAGAGGTTTATTATACATCAGGCCATAGTTACTATTTAAATTTCATATAATGATGGTGAAGAGGATTAAAATCTTCTAAAAATAAGTGGTTAAATCATTAGATATGTAATTCATCATGATATAATAAATGAATAGTATGCTCCAAAAGATATATGAACACATGGATTACTACACCATGATTCCTCATTTATGTGATATCTATCCAGGGAATATAAGATAATAGAGGTATAATATATCAAACGTAATATGTTACGAAAATCCCTAAAATGGTGTTCCAACTCAACCTCATGTATTTAATATGGTTACATAGATTATTAATTTTGAAATTATGTGATTTATATTGTTCACGGAATTAGACATAGACCTAATTATCTCCTCAATTCCACAATTCCTCTAACTTTTCATTTTGAATTTCATCATGAAAAATATTGATTAGATACTCTTACAGGTCATTATATTGATTTTATGAGTAAAAAACAACAAGAATCATTGAAAAACTATTGTCCATATGGTGATTAAGAGAAAATTAATGATGAAAATATTAATATAAAATAAAATGTCTAAGGATCCTTCACACCACCCTTCCAAAATGATAAATAACTAGATATAGGCCAAATAACAAGATGTATAACGTTTTACTTGTGTAAATAAAGGTATCTAAAAAAATAATTATCCCTTTATAAATAATAAATAAGAATCACATTGTACATTTATTATCTTGTACAATTTTACTATTTCTAAAAATGGGTATTAGATACAGCTCATGGTTCCCACATTTTTATCAAAATATGTAGACCAAGTAGATTATAGAAGATTTAAAAAGGTTAGGTGGATCTTTGAACTTCTAGTGGAGCGATAAAAGATTATTTTCCTATATGAGAATACCTTACCACATTAAAAACTATTATCATTTTATTTTTAGATAATTAATATGAAGTTCCCAATGTAACCAATTATTTTTATGTCCAATTTAGAAATGGATAGATTTGTTTTCAGGTTCAAAAATAAATCATTCTGTATTCAAAATGATTAGATTTATTATGGGAAAGAACTTTTGAAAAATACTCTTTATATACAAAAATATAATAATATATTCTTGGAGTACATATGAAATATGGGTTACACGACTCATATCATAGCTAGTTTTGGAATAATATACCTATTATAAACTTTGATAAAATTATAAAAAAAAATATCCTAAAGGTTATATAGGATCTTTTGAGTTGAACCCATTGGATACGTGTCATGATTTTTCATGAGGAATATGACTCAGACTCCATTTAGTTTCAATGGTTAATGACTTATATATCTTCAATAATTAGTTCATACAAATGTGTGTGGACCCATTCTAGTAGAATCTATTGGTGGATACTCTTGGTTCATTAGTTTTACTTTTTAATTTAGTAGATATAAATATATCTACCTAATGTGGTATAAGTAAAATTACCTTGGGATATATAAGGAATACAATAATGAAGAATATAACAATAATTTTATGATGATATAGAATCTCTACATTCACTGAGGTGGTATTATTTTTACTATGAGTTCATCAGTTATCTAAAAGAGTTTGGGACACTATCAAAAATCACTCCTCCATAAAGACCATGGTTGAATGATGTAAGTGAAAGGTAGACTAGAAACATGTTATACAAAGTGAGTTCTATAATGAGTTTTACAAATCATCCACTAATCATTTGGAGATACATATTATAAACATTGGGGTACACACTAAAATGGGTTCCAAATAATGTTTCATGAAGAATCCAATACAATTCACACTATTGGAATAAAGTGGTTATTTCATATTTAAATATTTTTGGATGATAATATATTTTAAAGGAGAATTATACTAATAAAAAATCTTTACAGGGCATAATATTAATACTTTTAGTGTATCTTGTTGAGGAAAAACGTAAATCTTTATAGTGTATAGTAGTTGACATAGAAATATAACCTATTCGAAGATGTTGTTGGGGGGACACAAGAACAACATTGAAGAACCAAGGATTTTATAGAAACAAATTGGTATATATTTATACCCACTACGGTAGGTGACCCATTATTAGTGGATAATAATGAATATATATCATATAATGAACGAATAAGTATCAAATATGTTTCAATGTTGAATTAAAGGAAAATTTCAATAATACATTCAATATACCAAAATCATGTTTGGGTTTTAGTGGATATATTAGTTGATGTAAATCATGTTGGGTGTAAATGATTACTAAAGAAGAAATTATAAATTGATGTTATTGTTAGAATGTAAAAACTATATCTATTTGTTAATGGGTTTAAATAATGTCCTTTAATAGACTATAACAAAAACTTTTTATTCAAAATAAAATATTTTCCTATTTAATATATATTTTCATTTAATTTATCAATTTACAAGTTTAGATATAAAATTTTATAAATTGGATTTCATTTCTGGATTCATAATTATTAAATTATTTTAGGGTGAATTTTCAATATTTATTTATGAAATCATATTTTTAGGTGAATAGTTAAAAAAATATATAGTTTCAACAATTAATATGGATTTTAGGAAATTATAATGACATAAATAATATTTAAAATGTTTGGAAATTATTTTATAGACACTAAAATATAAATAACATAACATTATTTCCATGATATAATCCAATTAAAATAAATTAAATTTTAATCCAATATAAAAATAAACACAATTTTAGAGTTATTACAAAGTATTTGAAACACTAGAACAAACTAAATATGTGGATTTAAAATACTATTTGTAATTGGTTATTTATAGGATTTAATTGAAATATAAATATGATTCTCATTATTAGAATATAATTTTAAATTTTAAATTTTTGAGTTATAAAACTAGGAAATTGACCAAATTCTTACCCAGTGCTTATGCAGTGTAAGAAAAGTCAATGTAATATCTTAGAATTTATTTAATTGTAACGATGAGAGAAAATATAAATTATTAATGACTAAAGAATAAGATATTGTACAGTAAATTTTTATAAATTTTTGCCTCATATTTTCTTTAATATAATGGGATAATTTCTAAAATTTGTATTCAGTATTGAAACATTGCTTCTGTAAATAGGTGGAATGTCAGTGTAAAGGTTCTAGAAATAATAAATGTGATATTATTTAGATTACTTTTGGTCTTGAATAATTATTATCGATGAATATAAATTTTAATGAATGATCTAAATATTTAAATTATACTTCCATTGTTATATTTATATTTTTAAGTCCAATTTTTATAAAAATATCCTCAAAAGTAATTTAAAGGGTAATTAATATTAAAAAAGATATTTATATTATATTAAATCATACAAATCGAATAATAATTCAATTGTGATTTTTAATTTTCAAATGTATGATTTAATTTCTTTTTTTGAGACACTATTCATGTTAGAATTCCATTCTTGACTATTGAAGGCTTAATATTTTTTCAAAAGTGTAGAGTTTTTTCTATAAAGTGTGACTCATTATAAAATTCTCAAAAAATATCTCATTTTTATTTTATCTTAAACTATATTCAAAATAACTATCTAAAAATCCCTTTATACATCCATATTCTTATTTCCATTCCTTAAATTATTTCTCTAAAGGATATTGGCTCAATATGAATGTGTACATTCAAAGAAAAGGAAAAAAAAAATTATCATCATTCTCATTTCTTATTTATTATAATTTAACATAAAAATTCTTTTAAAATTATATTATTTTTCTATTACGATTCTATCACTATTGTGTTAAAATATTTTTGATCCATAAATTTTGAAAAATAATCTATTATCTCTCACAAATAACTTCTTATAAGTAGGTACTCAATCAAATTACGAGCCTTTAAAAAATTGTATCTTTTCAGCTCAAAACTTTTATTACACTTTTCAATAACATATGTAATATTTAAAATTTACCATAAATATATATTATTGAAAATATAATTATTTTAAAAACATTTATCATTTGTTGGTTTTTTCATTTCTTTTAAACTATTTGTGAAAACATCGGTCATTGTAGTGATTTACGCTTCCGAAGTGAGTTATAGGGTTTCTGTAAAATTATTCATTTCACTGATATTGTTGAAAATTTATTTTATCATTGAATAAAATATTAATTTTCAATAAATTTCATTATGATTATATTTTTCTAACATATTCCTCTTGGAATACAATTATGAGTAAAAATCATTGGTATTTTTAATAGTTAAGATCAATATTTTCAAGGAAGATTCTCAAAAATGGAATTGTACCATTTGAAAATACCAAAGAAAAATTTGATTCCAATGAACATAGAAAGAATAATATTAATAATAATAATTTAAAAATTGAATAAAAATGAAAATAAATTATTTAAATGAGAAAAAATAAACATGAAAATGGATCTAAATACATAATATAATTTATAAGAAATTATTATTCTGGTGGTTATAAGATATATGTGGTGAGTTAGGACTCAAGGTATGGGTTTTTATTTTAAACATTCACTTCACATGTTTTTAATACTTTATCTGAAAACATTTTCCTAAATATTATTTTGATAAAATTTTTCTTAATATTCAAATTATTTTTTAATTTAATTTCATAGTTTCTTTTACTTTCATTACCAATATTTATAAGGAACCTTTTTAACATTTAATGTGTTGGTTATTTTTATCTTTAAATATTAATGTGTGAAAAGATACTCATTTTTTAAAAAAATTCTCATAAATATTATTTATTGATTTTATAACTATCTTAAATAATAAATCATCAAGTTCAAATTTTCATGGTTTTCCAATGTGATTTCAATATAAATTATTTTATCAATTTTTCATTATATATTTATGCAATGAAAAGTTTATTTCTTCTTATTTTAGAAATTAATTTTCTGATGCTTTTATAGTATTCCATGTTTATTAATAATTTTCCTTGCAGTATTAAATTAGATTAACAATTTCTAGAATATTTATATTTTTATGGGTATACTTAGGTGTTGGTAATTATGGGTTGAAAAGAATGTTATTATAAGTTTTATTGTAAAATGAAATATATTTTTTGTTTTATTCATAATAATGTTTTTAGAAATTTTAGATGATGATGTGTGGGACAATAATATATCACTCTAATTAATTTTTTAATTATTTATTTTCTAGAGATATGATGTTATAATTATAAATTTATGTTATTTAAATAAATTTTTATGATGTTGGGATTATTTTTTTATGTTATTCATTTATGAATGATTCTATAATTGACATGTTATGTTATTCCAATGAAATGGTGATAAAAATATGATAATACTTCTAACAATTATGATCTTTCTATAATTCTAAATTATTCTATGATATTATGTTATGTAATTTTTTTTTGAAAAACAATTATTTCAAGTAATAAATAATGTTTATATAAGTTTAGAAGCCCAAATATGTTAGTTTTCAAGGAGGAAAATTTCAATTTATTTCAAGTATTTTGATTAAATAATGGGGTTTCTAATTAATTTATACCTATTATAGAGCTTTATACTCATCATAAGTTTTAAAAAAAAATTCACAAATTTTAAGGGTGATTTGGAACATTTCTAAGGTCTAGATCTTAAAATAGGATATTAGCCTTGAACAAATCATGCATATCATTTCAAGAGATTACATTGATTGAAAAAATTTCCTTCTATAGGAACATTATAGTTATTTTTATGTACGGGGTTTCCAAATTTTATAAACCTATAATCCTAAATGGCCATGAAAATGTATGTAATGAAATATTATCTATAAATCATGTACTCATGGAAAAGATATCAAAATCTAGTCAAGGATTTCCACATTATATTATTTATGTATTTGTTCTTATTCTTATTCTTGAGTTTTTTTGTATTTCCTCATTAATTTTTTAAGAAAAAAATTTGTTTTTATGTTTCATTGTTTTCACACAGTTAGAAGAAATTGTGTGGTAACTATGAATGTCTTTCTATGTTATTACTATATATGTTTTACATTTTTGGTAAATGATTTTCCTAATCATGTGGATAGACCATGCGCAGTTCCCTAGCGAATCCCACAAGAATCTCATTGTAGGGGAATTGTTTGGAAATCCATGTACCTAGTATAGGGAATTAAAGATATAAAAGGTGTTCTTTGATCCTCTATGATTTATATCCATCATGCACTTCACCCCCAAATCATTTGGAACATTCAACTCCTAGAAACCCCCCATTTAAGAGGGATAAAAATTTATCTTTTTTACTTGATATGATTTAAGATAATAAGTGATTATCCATTTAAATTGTTTCTAAAAATATAGTTTTCAAAAGATGAACTCATAGAATAGATGGAACATTTGATTATTTTTTTTAAAAAATAAACCCATCATGAATTCCCATTTTTTGTGTTGTTAAAATTAAGGAAACTGAAATAATTATGTGATTTATTTTTAGAGGGATGTGAATATATATATTATATATTCCTTCCAAAAATAATTGTTTCGCTTCCCTCTACCGATAGAATATAATATATATATATATACATACATATATATTAACATGTGAAACTCTCTTTTTAGTTAGAATAATGGAAAACCAAAATTTAAATCTTGAAATATCACATCAATAATCACCCTGACACTATTGGAAATAAGAAAAACTCAAGCATAATTTGAAAATTTAGATTTCCAATTTCAGAGATGGGGTTTTTTATGTTTCTCCATTGATATAAAATTAATTTTTTTGTAAATCAAAATTGAGGATTTGAGATGGAAAAAATGGAAATCAAACCATTGAATTTGATGCATTAAATGATATAAACCAAAATGATAGTGATCACAACCTTGAAATAAATAAGTCCAAAATAATATTCATCTGAATTTAAAAATGATATTCTAGGATGAGTAAAAAGATCTAATTTTGATTGATTGAGTGTCGTGGTTAGAGATTGGGATCGAGTATCACCATTGAAATATCATATCCCATCTAAACATCATGATACTTCCATTGGAAATAAATATGAATATTTTATCATCAAAATAATCCATGATCTAGTCAATTTAACAATAAGAAATATAATTTAACAACTTTTGATTCTTTATTTTAGCATGTCTTCCCTATTTCAGGTCCATTTCTATGGATTTGGATGACCTTAAGTACTCTATTGTTATAATCTTACGTCCACTGATGTCTGAATTCCACATGTTTGAATGAATATCAAATTGAGTTATGGTACTCCTACCATAGTCTAAATAAGGGAGATTTAGAGGAACACTGAATCCATATTGATAATAAGTATCTCTAATATTAGGATAGAAATATCGAGCTGTAATTATGGTATCGAATATGTGCATAGTTCAAAATGTAGTAGGATGTCTTTGAGATTAATTTTACGATAATTATGGGAACATTGTCATATCTACATCAATTTAAATCATCAGTTGCATCAAATTGGGAACATATATTTGGATTAATGTTGATTTATGACAATTTTTTATAAGATAACCAAATAAATCCTAAGGGACTACTAAAAAGCTTGATAAATAGTCTATTTTTATGTGTTAAATAATGTCACCATTATATAAAGACATTAACAGATAATTTTATGAATGATAGTGAAGTAATATAGTTTTTTTTCTAATAAAGGTGTTTAAATTATAATAGTTGATCTATATGAAGACAAATGGGATTACTAGAATTGAAGAGTCTATGTGGCCCTAATCATTCCATTTTCTAGACCTACCAGACAATACATGAACTCTTGGTACATAAAGGCACAACCAAATTCTTGTTCAATGAAATGGGTCAAAGAAAGTCCCAAGTTCTAGTGAATGCCCAAACGCAATGAGGAAAAGGGACATTTTTTAATCTAAATCAGAGTGAAAAATTAAGTCCAAATCCCAACTAGGACCACAAATTTTTTATATCCAGTATTCAGGTTTCATTTGAAAAGTTCTCACACCTCTCACAAATGAAACAAAGAAGAATAAAAACACCATTATTTCATCATAAATAGAAAAAATTTTCCATTGAAGTATTATTGAATAAATTTGGAACACTATCATGGGATTATGGGTGGAAAATATTTTAATGAAAAATATTTCAATAATGAACATATATAGGATTCATGATCATCAATCTAGGAACATATAAGGGATCTCAATAGAGGCATAGATTTTGAAGAATGATTTCCAATGTTCCCAGATAACCCTTTCTCGTTCAATAAAAAATAGATTGTTCACTAAATATGGAGTGGGTTTCATAATCACAAATTTGAGATCTATTAGGGCATATTGTCCTTATCTTTCTCACATTAATTTTTATTTTTTGTAATTATCTTGTGATTCACAACTAATCCATTAGAGTATTATTATAGGATAATCATCTAACCCGCTATAAATGGATTTTTATTATTAATTATTTATCTCAAACTTTTGTCTCTCTTAGTTCATTCTAATCATTTAGATATTTGTAAATTCATATAATAATGTGCATTTTGAATTTATATTCACTATATCGATATATTTCATAGATTTTCCACTTGGATTCAATACACTACTTATGATCATAAATAGTGGGGAGATGTAATCATTACGAGATATCATAGACCATTATTCATCGTAAGGATATAGGTTGTAGTGATTATTATATCCCTATAATTAATATAAAAAATGTATTTGAGTTTGATATGTGGGGTTTCATCTAACCTAATAGAGAATAGAGGAATTTAATTTGAATTATGATTTTAAAAGGAATAAAATAAGATATCAAAGCTCTACCACATTCATTAAATAGATTCTAAAAATAGTTTTAAACAATAGGAACCAAACACAACCCCCGACATCATAAATCAATATCATTAAACAAAATAAGAACACTCACCGTGATATTTTATTCTCTGGGAGACAACATGAGTTCATTATTAATTAAATTTTATTAGACATATTTATTTGGGGAATCCCTAACACATGCATCAACCTGGAACCATTTTTGGGTGTTTTATTTTATTTTTTTGAATTTTTTAATGGTTCCAGGAGAGGGCCAAAATCAACTCATCTTACCTTATTTAGATTAATCTAGAAATAAAAAAAATTATTCAGGTGAGAATTTGATCCTAAAAGATCAATAATCATGAAAAGAAATAATTCTACATAGTTGAATTTAAATGATCCACATACTCAAGTTATTCCTCCAAATGAGTGGAATTTGGGGGCCAAAACATGGAAAATATAATAGAATAATTTAATAGAACATTGAAAAAACTTTATATACCCAATTTCAACCATGTTCAATGGCTTAATGAACATAATAATCCGCAATATTTTAAAATAAGTACTGGTATCAAACAACTCATACTTAAGTTTCTGGCCTTTGAAGTAGATGACCCCAACTGGCATGTAGGTAAATTTTTATATATTTTTTTCAATTTTAATCCTCTTGAAATATCAAATGATAAAGTTAGTTTGAAAGTCATACCATTGTCTCTAGAATAAGCTCTCATGGAATGACTCTCTATCCTCTAGTCTAGGGAATCCACAACATGTGATAGGTTGTTGATGGTGATAGTTATGAATTAAATCTCTTCCTCAAGGTGAAATCACAGAAGGAAAGGGGTGTATTGAATCAAGAAATGATGTAGAGAAGCTATATATGATATCTAGGTTAGATTTTAGTGGTTGAAAACATCATTCCCTCATAATAAATATAAATATCTAAATTTCTTAATATTATTTTATCAAGGGTAGAAGGACAGTGATAGAAATATTTTGGTTTATTCAACTAATGTTTATTTAATTTAAAAATCACCCACTAATATTAGAGATCAAATAAAGAGTATCTCCTAAAACTCATCACAATTAAGCAAAAGAACAATAAAAAGTGTGTAAATTATGTAAACATTTCTATATCTCCTTAATGGGATATTTAAATATGTCAACTAAACACTCTTACATGACATCTAGTTGTGAATATGGTGTAGAAGAAATCACCAACCAAGACTCTATGGTTCTGAAGTTTTTGTTTCTATTTGGATAACTACAAATATGTATTCCAAGATATTTTAAAAATAGAGATATATCATTACATATACAAATGGGGGTATTATAAAAAACCCTAAAACAATAAATGATACATGGATTCTTCCAATACATATTTTTGAGTATGGAATAAACAATAATAAAAGAATTTGTTTTCAGTATTGCTTTCAGACAACCTTCTAACCTCCAACCATCTAAAGACAAATTTCTCTTCCCACTTAAAGATACCAACATGGGAATGATCAGGAACCAATATTGATGGAATTACTAGAATAATTTTTTTAATCTCACACCACTCAGAAATTTACACTAAAACCCCATGGCTAAATATTGAAGGAGATGCCTGGAATACATAGATTATGATTGACATAAATTACCTGAAGATGAAAGGATATAGTAAGCTTCCCAAATTTCCAATTCAAACCCCCCAAGGGTAAATATCAATTATATTTCACTTATTATTGGTTTGAATGTACGAAATATTGAAGAATTACTATATTAATAGGGATCTAGAAGTGAATAGCATGTTGTACCCAATGAATAACCCTCAGAAAAAATATTGGAAACATCTATAGAAACCCATCAATAAATAAAGAAAAAGGGAACCCCAAACATTATATATTTCATTATCCTCCACCTCTATTCCCGTCAATAGTCATACCACCCATGTATGTCCTTAATATTGAGTGAAATGTTTTTCGAATTTATTTAAACTTCAAATATTATTTATTTCATGGAACACATAATATATCTTGTGTTATATTAAATAACCAATATATTATTTATTTTTATGCTAATAAATCGTATTATTTTGTTATATTCTTCCCCAAGATAAGATTGATCTATACACAACACTAAGATAACTATTCTTATATGCAGGATTGATTTTTACCACCTTTTAGTTGAACATCTATTTAAAATATATATTTTGTCACTTTTATAAATTTTATTTGTCAAAATAAACTTAATTTTTGAATTTTTATTGTCAAAATTATCTTAGGATGACTTTGTGGTATTTTTCTCGGATGTTAAATTTATTGAAAAATAGTAATAAATACACCATTTTAGTTAAACATTCATTTTCATCTAATTTATTTTTATTTTGAAATTATATTTTAATTTCTATAACATATAATTAGATAAATTTTACATAAGTTAATTAAATTTATTACCATATAACCAATTTCACATTGAAATTGGATATATAAAAAATCAATTTTTTAAACATTTTTTCTTAAAACCCCTTATTTTGAGAGATATCTATAGGAATAATTTTAAATTAATTTCTTCCACATATATGTTTATAATTTGGAAAACTAGATTAAATATTTTTAATAATATAAATTTATAATTTCTTGTAATTTCAACATAGTTTTTGATTTAATTTATTAGTAAAATTTATTAATATTAATTAGAGTGATTAAGGAAAAAGATTAGTTTACTTACTGGTTAAACAATAATATTGATAGGGAAAATTGCCTAGACCCTTGTTAGAAATCCATTAAAGGTACTTATTTAGATTAAATACACACTTTTTTATAATTAGATTAACTTTTTGGGAAATATTTCATGAAAGGGACCCATATAATAAATTAAGTAAGGAAAAAAGACAAAAAAGGAACATTTTTTACCTTTAACATTTATAAAGACATGATATAAAGAAAAAAACAAACTAGTTCAGTTTTTCAATGTTTTTTAATGTAAAAAAGTTTTTTTCATAATATTAATTTATATTAAATTTTTAGTGATGAATTATTTAGATTAGCTGCTTACGTTACACTATGTGCGGAAAATATTTATTTAATATTTAACTAAAATACAATTCTAAAAATATAAAAATTGGATTAAATTGATTTAATAATTTTATTTAATTTTTTATATTAATATATCAAGTTACATAGTTTAGATATTAATATATTAAAATTACATCTTTTTCTTCAAATTGTTACATTTAAATTAAGTAAATAATGTCAAAATTGACATTAATATTCTTTTATAATAATTGTTATTTTATTATATGCTTTAAAATTTACTAAAAATTTATTATGAAAATTTATTTCTATATTATAATAAATATAAAAAATGTTCTATTCGTGCACCAATTTATCTTTTATGATGAATGTATTGACCCTTAAATGGAAAATACACTGTTATCATTCTTCGGGTTAAAGCATTATTTTTTCACGTTAAATGAACCTATTTTAACATTAATTTCCAACACGCGTTGGATTTATTTCATTGTAAATTATATATCAGATTTATAAATTAGTGGGTATTTTTTTTAATAAATCTCAATTTTTTTATACTTAATCGAAAAAGTACATAGGTTATAAAACTAGTTACTTTAATAGAATCCAAAATGAAAAAAGTGGTTACACATAGATGTTAATGAACAAAATTATAAAAATGAACTTTTTTAAGTGGTGTTGATTTTTCTTGAATACAATTCACAATTAATACATTATTTTTACATTTTTTTAGAATATTTGGTTAGGGAGACCTCTTAATAATGTTTACCTTTTAGTATTTTAATGAATACCAGCCCTCCTCCTCTATAAAAAGGAATTCACATATCCCCTTTTTGACACGTCTCAATAAACATTGGATCATCCAAAAACAACAAAAATTAGCTACAAATTCATTAAATTCATCTTATAGGCCTCAAATTATTCATTAATCCCTCCATGTAATCCCTTTGGTGAAAGCTAAGAGGAGTTAACGAAATAAGAGGAAACATCATTCCACAATATCATTTTTTCATTCTCCACCCCCTCAATTATTATTATTCCATTTTTATATAATAAACTCATTATAATTAATATATTGTATTTCATTATTTCATGGGTTATACCTTCACTAACGCAAACTTCTGTCAGCTACGACACACATTTATCCTTTCTATGTATGATGGACTACCTCCTTGCAGACTAATGTTGTTTTCTGTTCCATTACCATGTATCATGGATGGAATTAATAATTTATATTATGTTTTTATATTATTAAAATGATAATAATAATTTATTTATGATTTTTAATTAATATTTTAAACATACTGTCGTGATTTTCATTTTTTGTAAATATGATATATTCATTTGTGGACGTGTGGACTACCACCTCCTAAAAGTGATGTGATTCACTCACACTTTGGATGGAATGTATTAATGAAGTTTTTAATAAATATATATCAAATTTATGAAATAATAAATATACTACAATAAAAAAAATATCTGAAACTAATTTTCTTTATTTCATTCAATATGATAATAATATGGAAACAACATTCATGCATACGTACGACCTATCATCTCTATCAACGGTGTATTTCATTTTCTATTTCAACACTATATAGAATATTATAAATATTTATATACTGGAAATATATTATACTTATATCATATTTTTCATTATTTAAATAAGTAAATCAATATTTAAGAAAGAGGATCAATAATTAAAAGTAAAAACAAATATGAAAAAACGATATTACCAGAATCAAACCATTAACACGAAATTGTAAATAAATCGGTAATATAAAGATAGAGTAAAATAATATATGATATTGGATATAAGAATATTTTTCTTTGTTATTGTTTAAATAAATGTATATTCATCATATAGGATGCTTTCATGATTACGATGACATTCATGCAATATAGTAAGGGTATTCTGATCTCACTTTTATATTCCATGATAGAGAAGTCATGTTCAGCTAATCTTTTCTAATAAATGATGTTTATTCTTTCCAAGGATGTATTAAATGATTAAAATAAAAATATTAATGGTTCATTAAAAAAAAATTCATTTAATCTATCCCATTGGTATTGATGGTAAAAAAGATGATAAAGTAGAAGTATTTTGTGTACATAATTTTCCCTCGTAGAGGAAAAAGTTTTTTTAAGAACCTATATTCTTTTAAGAGGTGTATATACAACCATTAGACATGATATATAATTACTCTAATTATTTTCATGATATTGTAACCTTAATTTAATTCCATTTTCTAACAAGGGGATTATGATTCAATTTTACCATGTGGTGAGATTTTACTGCAACAATATAATCATTTATTGGGATTAATTATTAATATGGTTCTATTGATGAAATACAATGATCCATATCTCAAAAACACTAATAAACATTCCTCTCCTCTTTATATTCATGATATATTCATGTATTTGTACCATTATCTGACTCTAAGGTACATAAGATAATTAACAATTTTTTTATGAAAATCCAACTCTCTCCCCCATCATTCAGAAATCATTATTAATTAAAAAACATTTCATAAAAAGGATTTCAAAATTATTTATTATAAAAAAGTTTTTAAAATGTATTCAAGAAATATATATATGTTTTAATTATTTTCAACTAATAATGTTTTAAATATTTTTATGATTTATTTATATGTTTTCAATTTTTTTAAAAATTATTTTTAAAAGTTTATCACAGTTTATTTATATGTTCTGTAAGTATTATCATAGAATATGGTCTGAATAATATTTTTTAAATTGTTATATATTTTTTCATTGAGAAATTTTTTCATAAAATTTCAAGAATATTTTATACGTCATCGATGAAAAGTTTTTTAAAAATATTTTAATGCTTCTTTTATAAGTTCTCAAGAAAAATGGTATTTACAATGTTTTCATGCTTATTTAATAAGTTTTCAAATAAAAATACATTCTAGATTCTTTTATAAACATTCTAGGAATTTTTTTTTCAAAATTTATTCAATAATCCATTTTACGTTCTCATGAAAAAATGTTTTCAAAAAATGTTTCCAAATAATCATTTATAAATAGTCAAGATTATTTTATAAGATTGTAGTTTTAAAAAATTTATATGTTATAAAAATTATTTTTAAAAGATGAATGTATATTTTCCAGGAGTAACGATTTGAAAAGTATCATTAAAAATAATTTTTCATTTAATATGATATCATTTTTTATTCATTCCTTTTGGGGGAAATGGACCAAAGGCACCGTTCATATTATTTCTCTGATTGGTTTATTGTTTGATTGTATGATTTTTATAAATATAGTTTCTCTTTCATTGGTTACATAATTATAAATCCCATTTATGTTTCACTGCATCTATCAGTATGAAATTTATTTCTCATTCAATGGTTGTATTTTTATGAAACCCAAATATTTTAATGGGTTATTTTTTGGTGAAATGATTATGAAACCTTTCAATTTTCCACAGGTTATGATATGTTTACATGCCTTTTATTCCCATTTCATTTAATGGGATATGACATGATTTTTTATGATCATGTGGCACACACATGTATAATTTAATTAAAATATTGGTGGGACTTATATCACTCTCTAATTAATTGGATATAATTTATATCTCATTAGATAGATATGGTTGGAATTGGTAGTATGCTCAGTTCTGTAAAGGATATTTTCCACTAAGATGCTTTTGTGAGTGAACCTTGACCAATAATATGGTCATGGGAGTGGATCATGATGTCTAAGATAGTATGTGGAGTGAACCCTTACAACTAATATAGCCTTGGAAGATATTTCATAACTACTAGGGAAATAATTTTATATTCTTATGTATTTTCCATAAATTTTATGTCTTAATACCGTGTAATCATTACATATATTATGATCTTGATTAAATTATAATTCATGATTTATGAACTACCAATATTTTTTCGAAGAATCATTTTCAATATTTGACATGAAGGGTATGATATTCAAATATTATTCTCATGTTTTCATAAACTTATTCTCATGTTTTTCATATGTATATTTATATTTTACCCTTACTGGTAATCTGAGATCACCTATTACTTATGTTTCATTTCCCAATTTTTTGTATAATGTTTTTATGTATAATTAATTTAGTTAAAGATATTTTCATGAAACATTGAAGATATTTCATCAATTTAGAATATCTTATTCTATGTTTCCAAATACACTAAAATATTTTGGACCTTGGGAATATATATTTTTTTATTATGCTGAACAATCTTATAAAATGAGCTAATATCCATATATGTTAATATTGGTTCTCTATAGTTGGTATTAAAGTAAATTTTTAGTCAATGTTGGGAATCTAAGATAAGAAAACCATAGTGAGGTCCCATGGGATATTTCTAATGATATTTTTAGGGATTTATATAAGGATAATATTATATTGTAATAGATTTAGATAATGTTTTCCTAGTTAGGGCATCCTATAAGTAATTTTGTTTATTATCTGTCATTATGCTATGATAAGTCTGTCTCACATAATGTATTCTAGTTTTAGTCAATAGAGGTAACCGGAAGGAACCATGTTAACATTTACTGTGATGGAAATTTTAGTGATAAATAAAGAATATCTTGGCTAATGACAAGTGAGAAAGATATTATAATTATGTATAATCAGCTATCATGATATATAATTAATAATATGAACTTATGTGATAATAAAAACCCTATCGAATAAGAGGAATATATACTTTAATAATTTTTTTTCAGGGTAAGAAGTATATAGAAATGAATATTTGGATTCATAATTATCAATAATAAGGGAAGAATAACCTTGAGTGTTACCTCAAATGGAGGGGGATGATTCTATCTATATAGGAAAAAGTTTTATAGAATGATGATGATTCATGGAGTTCAATGTATTATCTACAAATAAATTGTAATTACCCCTCTCAATGCCCGGAAATAGTAATTTACTTCGAAACCGAGGAAGGTCATATTCAATTCCAATCATTAAATAATAGTGACTGATGTTTTTATGTATTAATATTCAAGAATTAGGGAATATATATGGTTAATTTATTTTATGCTTTCTTGTAAAGGATTTACAAGAATAGGTTGAATGATTCTGATGGACTAGAATAGGGAATTCATAGGAAGATAAAATTTTAAATAAGGGGATATAACAATTAATATGTTCCTAATGTTGAGATAATGGTTTTTTGATAAATATTTATACAGTTTGAAGAAGAAAATTGGATGGAAGTAATTACCTCAAATTCTATAATGGTTTTCTCAATAATGCAGTTTTTTCAACCATTGATTGAGTAAACCACATTTTTGTATTTAAGAAATTATCCAAAAAACTTTGGAATAAAGAAACATGCATTTTTCAATAATTATTTTATGAACGTTATGTTATTACCATGATTAAAGATAATATATGATGAATGTAATGACCTGAAATTTTGAATAAATCTTATTTCCTAATTTTGTGTGTTATTTTTATACTCAACAAAACTGTTTCATTTGATAACATGAGTATAATTAAAATGAGACAGTTGGGTTTTGAATGTTATATGACCATTTTTCAATATGACCGTTTTAAACTAAACATCTCGATTAATTTCTCTAAATACAATTAATCTTGGTTATTTATTATAGAAAAAAGATTTGATAGCCTCACCCAGTAGTCTTGGACCGATCGAAGCCCATCTAACAGAACTTGGGAAGGAGGTAGCACCACTGGTCCTTGCTCAGGACCAAACCCAAGCTAAAATTCATTGTGTGAAGCGAGAACGGAATCGCCTTTGCGAGAAGTTCAAACTGATAGAAATTACCACTCGTGCGATGGTGGTCGAGCCTCCCTCAAATTCTATCACATTAGCATACCTTACACTTAGGTCCTATGCTGGTGTGATAAGGGGCTATGTAAGGAGACCATAACTGCCTTGTGTAATCCTTTGTTTTAAATAAAATTGTGATTTCTTCTTATGATGAAGTTTATGAATTTTCAAATGACCGGTTAAATATAGTATGCATATTTTTGATGATTTTTAGGAAAAGTATATTTGAAAAATATTTATGTAAACCTTAAATAATTAAAAATGTGTAATGATATTCAAAAAATGGTCTTCTATAATTTTGTTCAGTATGAAATTTAGAGTCTAATAAGATCAACTTGATTTTTGATGAACAGTAAATTATGAATAGTGATTTTATGCTTAGGATTAGTAATGTAACCAAATGTATTAGTAATCTCACTTAAAGGAAGTATTAATATAATCTAGGCACCTTGATTGAGTAATGTGATTCAATAAAATGGTTAAATAACGGTTTCATAAATTATTATTCAAGTATTAGTTTTTTTCGGTTGAATAGTGTTTTTTAATTAAAAAATTAAATTAAAAATATTTAGAAAATTATATTTATAAAATGGATTTCATTTTTGAACTCAAATCATCGATATTATGTTAAGGTAATTTTTGGGGTTTTTTCTGAAAAAATGAATTTTTGGGGAATAGTGTATTTATTTAAAAATTAAATTAAAATTATTTAGAAAATTATTTTTATAAAATGGAGTTCATTTTCAAAATCATAACATTGATATATAGTTAATGTGAAATTTTGGGATTTTTCTAAGAAAGTTGAATTTTCAGTGAATAGTAAAAAAAAAGCAGTTTTAGGGTTTCAGTATGTTTAATGACATCATAACTATGTCATGGTGATCTCATGAGATATTTTAAGGGTTGGCCGACCAAAGAGTGACTAATTATTGTATTGGGGGTCCCATGTGTCCTAACTTCATGTGAAATATCATGGGAGAGCACATGGTTTTGAGAAACCCACTTATGAGGTGTCCATTGGCCATTAATGCCTTATCCCCTCACTTTCCCTATAAATACCAAGACATTATCTCATACTTTCGACTCCCCACACTCCCCCAACGAATTTCGGGTCTCATTACCTCCCAAGGAGTCCTCCCAAGGCGCCCCTAAGCCCTCAAGGTCCCAACCTTTGAGTTTTAAGAGTTACGTTTAAGGTAAGGGATCCGACCTCTCTCTTTCTTTTCAAGTAATATATTTTATGTCATTCCTTTTATGCTCCATGTTCTTATGTGGGAGGATGTTATTTTATATTCCTCTTACTTCCCTTTTCATATTTTTATGATTATAGATCCCCTCTTACTCTAATCATTACATTTATGAAAGTTTAAGTGATGTCGTTAGGCTGCCGAATTTTTAAGTGGTTCTTTCACCTTTCTCCTTCTTCAAATTTATAATTCCATGTAATGTCTTGAATGTTCCTTTTTATTATGTTGGGGTATTATCTATATATCTATCATAATGATATTTTGTGTTCATATTATGATAGAACCTATTTGATCTCATCAATTCATTTTTGGTTGAAGTTTAAGTAACGACGCAAGGCTTTCGAACTATCATAAGAGAAATCTAATTTTTGTCTTCCTTCCATGTTTTTCATTTCAAATGTTATGTCGTTAAAATTTAATTACCATGTTCATATATCCTTCTTATTTTGTCCCTATACTTTTTTATGGGTCATTTATGAATGTTTGACCCATGTCCCCTATTTTTTCAAAGTTTTCTAAAACCTTGTAACGTAGCTGTTATGCTGCAGAATTTTCATCTCAAGATGCCTCTCTATTTTTCTCAAATTTATTTTATGTTATTTAGGGAATACTCAAATCTCTTATTTATATAGGGGTATTCACATATATATCAAAATTTTCTATTTTAAATTCTGGTATTTACATACATGAATCCCGTTTTGACTTTATGTGGGTTTAAAGTGACATAAAGATCATGTCATTAAAGCAGTTTTTAAAACATTATGATTATGAAATAAAACCCATTTCTTTTATGCTATATGGGTTGTTTATAAAATGATTTATGATGATATTTTTGGCTCACATGATAATAAAGACATGTCAAGGGTGTGTCCAGATAGCGCTCCAATGCATTGGGTAAAGACTTAATCTCTAGAGATGAATTTTTAGACTGATACCTTGGTGAATAACATTGGTAATTTTTAATGACACCTTGGGGATGGACCTTGGTGAAACGAAATGATTGTCAATATTAAATGTTGTTTCCACATCTTAAAGTTATGAAAAATGTTATTTTTTTATTATGATATTCCACATGATTTCGTTCTCATGCATTAAAGTTCTTTTTCATGACATAGTTGATGTATCTCAAGTTCACATGTCAAATGTTTCTCTTGGTTCCCTTACTGGGCCTTCTGCTCACCCTTTCTTTTTATGTATGTCCCTAGGTTATGAGATGCAGTAATGAACCTCGGATGAACTTAAGGATAAGCCTTTCAAGTGTTTAAGAAGAATGTTTTATGTTGTTTTCATGTATGATGTTCCTGGTTTCCAAGACATGAAACCTTAAAGATCCTCAGTTTTGTGTAATGTAATGATAGTTTATGTTATAAAAAGGTGGGATGCTATAGTTGGTATCAAATGATGATTTAGTTATTTATGGAAATTAGGATATGAAAACTTTAGGAAGAAACCTATAGGAAAGTTTATATATAGGAAATCTTCTTGGTATTTTGGTGAGTATTGAGTAATGGGTTGCAAAGAAAATACATCCTTGTCTGGATACGAATAAGTAGAGGTGGATCTGGCATATATGTACATAGGGGTAAAACCTGAAAACCCCGCTTTGAGCTAGACTCAAATGGGGACTGATACACGACAATGGGCCTTGTTGTACTCTTGGTTATGACACTCCCGTGGGATATGCTCTGGTAAATTCATAAGCTTAGTATGAACCATTATTAAAGGAACAAAGATAAAATAAAATAAAGACTCACATAAGAATATATGATCATGGATAACCTAGATTGGAACCTAGGGGATCACAAGTTAGGATATACTTTTATTCTACAAGTTTATCCTTTTATTCTTAAATTTTCCATTTCATAATTATTGGCTAAGTATTTAAGCCCCTAATTATTGTTTCATTTCTTAGTTAATGGCAGGAAATGGAAGAACATGTCCCAACAACCAATGTGATAGGAAATGCGATGATTTTCATATTAATATTACAGAGATGATTAGTGGATTAAAGGATGATTATTATTTTGGAATACATTCACTATTTTGGGGACCATATATGATCGAGGTAAATATATTACTATGGTATTTTCATTGAGGAGTAAGGTTGAATTATATTTTGAAGAATAGATGAATTTAAGGTGGACTTATAGTAATTTAGGTTACTTATGGGAATGATTAACCTATCTTGGGTAAAATATGTTTAGGTTAGCTACTTTTGTTATAAGATGTTAGGAGTGGTTGATGTTATTTAGAGATGAACAATGAAGTTTATTTTGGAAGACTTTGTTATCAAATCATTCTTGTATTTGTGTTTCAATCTTAGTTTGGTTTATTTTGATGAATTTTAAGGACCGTTATCTATGGAATGGTCTATTATGAACTTTGGGTAGTACCATATAACTTTGAAGATTTAAAAGTAGTTTCCATTCCTATGGGATTCTTTCTTTTTGAAGAGTTGTTTTACCATACCCTTCTTGTTTTTGGGATAATGTTTAAAGATAGAAGAAATAGATAATTAATATGTTGTGGAATATATGACTCTCTAGAAGATGATTCTTGTGCTTTTGATGAGACGAAGTGTTTTTGAATTCTCATCGTTTGGAGAAAATATTAGTTTTGGTAGAGAATTATTAAAGGATGAAACTCTACATGAAGGTATGTACGTTTCCTTATGTTTTTGTTCTATGTTATAAATGAATTCCTCAAAATTATGAAAAGGAACGTAAATCAAAAACGTTGTTGGTTTACGTTTCCTACTAGGTAATCAAATACCATTTACAAACATCATATGTTTGGGATTTTCTTGTGGTTAACTTTCTCCTAATCATGTTTTCTATCACTATCCTTTAGAAGGTGACCCTTTGTTTTCTCCTCCATTTCCATGTTTTCCTACATGGAATCCTAGTATGGGTAAACTCGGGTGGCCTTTGTACTTCCTTTTCATTCTTTTAAAGTAATAGTGTTACTGACTCTTTTTCCGATGTGGGACTTTCAATGAAATTTCAAACCCCAATTTTAAATAATTGCGAGGATGCAATTTCTTAAGGGGGGAAGATTGTAATGACCCGAAATTTTGAATAAATCTTGTTTCCTAATTTTGTGTGTTATTTTTATACTCACCAAAACTGTTTCATTTGATAACATGAGTATAATTAAAATGAGACCATTGGGTATTGACTGTTATATGACCATTGGTCAATATGACCACTGTAAACTAAACGTTTTGATTAATGTATCTAAATACAAGTAATCTTGGTTAATAATTATAGAAAGAAGATTCGATGGCCTCACCCAGTAGTCTTGGACAGATCGAAGCCCATCTAACAGAACATGGGAAGGAGGTATCACCCCTAGGCTTTTCTATGGACCAAACTCAAGCTGAACTTCATCGTGTGATGCTAGAACGGAATCAACTTTAGAATAAGATCAAACTGATAGAAATTACTACTCATGCGATGTTGGCCGATCCTCCCTTAGATTCTCTCACCTTAGCACACCTTACACTTAGGTCCTATGCTGTTCTGATAAGGGGATATGTATGGAGACCGTAACTACCTTGTGTAATCCTTTGATTTAAATAAAAATTGGGATTTCTTCTTATGATGAATTTTATGAATTTTCAAATGACCGGATAAATATAGTACGCATATTTTTGATGAATTTTAGAAAAAGGATATTTTAAAAATGTTTATGTAAACCTTAAATAATTAAAAATGTGTAATGATATTCAAAAAATGGTCTTCTACAATATTGTTTAGTACGAAATTTAGTGTCTAATAAGATCAACTTGATTTTTGATGAATAGTAAATTATGAATAGTGATTATATGCTTAGGATTAGTAATGTGACCAAATGTATTAGTAATCTCACTTAAAGAAAGTATTAATATTATCTAGGCACCTTGATTAAGTAATGTGATTCAATAAAATGGTTAAATAACGGTTTCAGAAATTATTATTCAAGTATTAGTTTTTTTGGGTGAATAGTGTTTTTTAATTAAAAAAATTTAGAAAATTATTTTTATAAAATGGATATCATTTTTGAACTCAAAGCATCGATATTATGTTAAGGTAATTTTTGGTGTTTTTCTGAAAAAATGAATTTTGGGTGAATAGTGTATTTATTTAAAAATTAAATTAAAAATATTTAAAAAATTATTTTAATAAAATGGAGTTTATTTTTGAAATCAGAGCATTGATATTTGGTTAATGTGAAATTTAGGGATTTTTCTGAGAAAGTAGAATTTTCAGTGAATAGTAAAAAAAGCAGTTTTAGGGTTTCGGTATGTTTAATGACAACATAACTGTGTCATGGTGATTTCATGATATATTTTAAGGGTTAGCTGACCAAAGGTGTTGAATTATTGTATTGGGGGCCCATGTGGCCTAACTTCATGGGTAATATCAGGGGAGAGCAAATGGTTTTGAGAAACCCACTTATGAGGTGTCCCTTGGCCATTAATGCCTTGTCCCCTCACATTCCCTATAAATACCAAGACATTATCTTATCTTTTAGACTCCCCACTCTCCCCCAACGAAGTTCTGGTCTCATTACAACCCAAGTAGTCCTCCCAAGATTTCCCTATGCCCTCAAGGACCCAACCATTGAGTTTTATGAGTTACGTTTAAGGTAAGGGATCCGACCTCTCTCTTTCTTTTCAAGTAATCTCTTTTATGACATTCCATTTATGTTCCATGTTCATGTGTGGGAGGATGTTCTTTTATATTCCTCTTACTTCCCGTTTCATGTTTATATGATGAGATATCCCCTCTTACTCTCATCATTACGTTTTATGATTGTTTAAGTGACGTCGTTAGGTTGCCGAATTTTTAAGTGGTTCTTTCACCTTTCTCCTTTTTCAAAGTTCTAATTCCATGCCAAGTCTTGAAAGTTCCTTTTTATTATGTTGGGGTATGATATCTGTATCTATCAAACTGATATTTTATGTTCATATGATTAGAGACACTATTTGATATCATCAATTCATTTTTGGTTGAAGTTCAAGTAACACCGTTAGGCTGCCAAACATTCATAAGAGAAATCTAATTTTTATCTTCCTTCCATGTTTTTCATTTCAAATGGTATGTCCTTAAAATTTCATTGCCATGTTCATGTATCCTTCTTATTCTGTCCCTATACTGTTTTATGGGTCATTTATGAATGTTTGACCCATTTCCCCTCTCTTTATGACATTTTCTAAAACCCTGTAACGTAGACGTTATGCTGCAGAATTTTCGTCTCAAGATGCCTCTCTCTTTTTCTCAAAATTATTTTATGTTATTATATGAATACTCAAAGATATTATTTATATAGGGGTATTCACATATATATCAAAATGTTATATTTTAAATTCTGGGATTCACATGCATGAAACCTGCTTTCCCTTTCCGTGGTTTTAAAGTGACATAAAGATCATGTCTTTAAAGCAGTTTTTAAAACGTTATGATTATGAAATGAAACCCATTTATTTTTTTCTATATGGGTTGTTTATGAAATTATTGATGATGATAAATGTGGCTCACATGATAATAAATACATTTCAAGGGTGTTCCTAGATAGCATTCCAATGCATTGGGTAAAGACTTAATCTCTAGAGATGACTTTTTAGACTGATACCTTGGTGAATAACATTGGTAATTTTTAATGGCACCTTGGGGATGGACCTTGGTGAAACGAAATGATTGTCAATATTAAATGTTTCAGACACATCTTAAAGTTATGAAAAATGTTATTTTTATTATGATATGCCACATGATTTCTTTCTCATGACTTAAAGTTATTTTTCATGACATAGTTGATGTATCTGTAGTTCACATGTTAAATGTTTCTCTTGGTTCCCTTACTGGGCCTTCTGCTCACCCTTTCTTTTGATGTATGTCCCCAGGTTATGTGATGTAGTAATCATACTAGGATGAAATTAAGGAAAATCCTTTCTAGTGTTTAATAATAATGTTTTATGTTGTTTTCATGTATTATGTTCCTGGTTTCCAAGACACTAAACCTTAAAGATCCTCAGTTTTGTGTAATGTAATGAAAGTTTATGTTATAAAAAGGCGGGATGCTATAATGAAGGTATTAACATGTTTTTTACATGACAACCAAGAGATAATTTATGATATATAGGGGATCAATTCTAAGTTCTCTTTGAGAAATTTAGTGACTTATTTATAAAGTTCTGGTCTTTCATTTTTTAGAAATGTTATCGGGTTAACCATTTGTAGAATAGATTATGTTAAAAAGAAGATGAGATTTTTGAGAATATACTATTAAAACATTGTATAATTATTTTTTTATATTGTAAAACATGTGAAAACATATAGATATTATTTAAACAAAATATATATGGAATCACTTCTCATACTACCTTAGGATATATTAGTACATCATTAATGAAAAAATATCATTAATTTCATTGAGAAAGATTTTAAGTTGAAATTCATCATGGAACAACAAATAGTTCGATTATACTAAAATCATGTATTTATATCTTCACATTAAATTTATTCTACTTCATAAAAAGTGTAGTTAAATAAAATGGTGTCATATTATCATCATTTTTAATCTTATAAATTACCTTTTTCATGCTTCCTCAGTTTATGGTTTTGTTACATTTTTTCTCTTGATCACCCACATTCATTTTATTAGTGATCGTTGTAAATATCTATAATTATTGACACATTTCAACCATGTCTATGATTTCACATTCCATCAATGTACTTCAATGTAGAAACCATTTTTTGAGTAACTATGGGTAACTGTTAATTTTCCAACTTTCCTTTTTTAAAAAAAATTTATAGTATTCCTTTTTACAATATGGGTTTCAATGCAAGTAACATTCAAGTATATTAACTTTTATTACCCAAATAAATTATAATGGATAATTTCAGTTTAAGTACGGTAGAATGTAACACCCCAATACTTTGGGATATTTTGTCTAATTAATTTAAGATTTTGATATCATTCACTTGACAAAACAAATAAAATTGCTTCTGTTAGATGAAGGAACGATGTTATTATTTATTATTATACTAAACAATGAAAATATTTCATTATAATCTACACCATGATAAAATTATACTGTATGAAATTATAAGTTAGCCTGTGTTTCACGTAAAACCGAGTTTTCCAACTTGTATTATAGTGCCTATTTTGAAACTAAATTGTAACAATTTAATAAATTTTAATTTTCAAAATAAACTTTAGTTCTTCATTTGTAATTTCAAAATTATACTAGGTTGAATTTTTTAATATTTTTTTTAAGGTTTCATTTTTGATGAATAGTGAAAATTACATTATTTTTGTTGAAAACTGTTTTTATTTCTAATTTAATTGTATTGTTAGATTATATTTTGATTTTTTAAAAGATTAATTGGATCAATTTTACATAAATTAATCAAATATAGGTCATTTTAACCCATTTTATCATTATATTGGATAAAAAATATTTCTATCTTTTGTACATTTCTACATAAAACCCTGCTTTTGTGACATGTCACCGGGATTATTTTTAAATTAATTTCCAACACATATATGTTACTAATTTGGAGAATTATAATACATATTCGTAATCATAATTATTTATTATTTATAATATGTTAAAATTATGTTTTTACCAAATATATTTGTAAAATTAATTATAATTAATTATAGCAATTAAGGTAAAAAACATTTGTTTACATAGTGGATAAACATTAAATATTAGGGGAAAATGACCTAGAGACTTGTTCAAAAGAAATTATATACCCATATTTCCATAATAAATACTATTATTTCTACTTTTATGAGTTTTTGGGATGCTATTTCAAGAGATTGACCTATATAATAAGTTATTTAAAGTAAATGACAAAATCTACATTCCATGTATTTAACATTTATAAATCCTTAAGATATGAAAAAACCCACATTATTTCAATTGTAAAAATTATTTATAAAAGTTAAATGATTTTTTTAACATATGTTTTCATATTGAATTTTTAGAGATGAATTATTGATATTATCTTCTTATTGAATGCCAAATGTTATAGTTTTATACATAATAATTAATTAAATAAATGATAAAAAAATATTAAAATTGGACTGAATTTATTAAATTACAATATTTATTTATTTAGATGAATATATAATGTTACAAAGGTGTGAAAATAAAATATTAAAATTACATATTTCTCTTTATATATTTATATTTAAATTTACTAAAAAATTCAAAATTGACATTAATTTTATTTTATAACAAATTATATTTTATTAAAAGATTTTAAATTTACTAAAAATAAAATACTAAGAAAAATGATTTTTAGGTGTAAATAAATATTAAATATTCTTAATTAATGGGCCAATTGATCTTTTATAATCAACATATTTACTAGTAAATAGATACAATATTGTTATCATTGTTTTGGTTAAAGTAGAATTTCTTGTATGTTGCATGCACTTAATTAAAATTTAATTTTCAAAACATGTGTGATTTGTTATTTTTTATTATACATAATATTTTTATTTAATTATATATATATTTTCTAATCGATATCACCCTCATTTAGCCTTTATATTTAAATTACATAGGTTATAAATCTAGTTACCTTAATAAAAACGAAAATGATAAAGGTGTGGAGACCTAGTATTTAGGGAATAAAATTATAAAAATACACTTATTTTTTCTGTTTGATTTCTTTATTTAAAATAAATACCCATTAATAAATTATTTTTCCTTACAATAAAAACATGAGTTAATGTAGACTTCCCAATGGTGTTTACCTTTTTTATTTACAAGAATGCCAACCTGCTCTTATATAAAAAGGCATTCAATATTCCCCTTCTGTATACCTCTCAAGACACATTTCCTCTTCCAAAAACATCCAAAATAAACTCCAAAATTCAATAAATTTATCCTATAGGACAAACTGTTTGGTGGAATCCATCCATATAGGCCCATTGGTGCAATCCAAGGGGATTTTTCCAAATGAGATGTAACATCCTTCCAAAAGCACTTTTGTGTTATTTTGTTTCTCCACCCCAGCAAATGTTATTGTTCCATCATTATATAAAAACATTATTATCCCCAATATACTATGATTTTTTTATTTTAAGGGTTACACCTACACTGACACACACTTCAATTAACTCTGATATGAAATCATTATTTTTGTGTACGGTGGACTACCGCCCCACAAACTAATGTCATTTGTTCTTACATTATCGCCTCTCATGGTTGTAAATAACGATGTTAAATTTTTTTGTAAGATATATATTATATTCATGATTAATTTATTCTTAATTAATTAAAATAAAAAACATACATTCATGCTTTCAATTTTTCCTAAATACAATTTCTTCATTTGGGGACGTCTGGACTACAACCTCCACAAGGCGATGAGATTCGTTCAAACAATTCATGGAATGTATTAACGATGGGTCTAGTAAATTTATATTATAAGAATGAAATAATAATTATTATGTATGATATATATATTTATATATTTATATATCACTTAATTTAACTCTTTTAAAAATATGATTAAATGGAAATAGCATTCATTCATACGTATGGCTGACCGTCTCCATGAATGATGTATTTCATTTTATATTTATTTATTTTATATATTGATATATTAATATATATATAATGAATATATATTTTATTTATATCATTTTTAGTTTTTTAAATAATTAAATTATTATCTATGTAATAGGATTAAGGAGAACATGTGAAAACATATTAAAAAAATCGGATAATACATAAAACATAACATTAACAAGGAAGTATTCATTATCAGGTAATATAATGTCATAATAAAATAATATATGGTAATATATATAAAATTATATTTCTATAGACTATTTAAAATTAATTAATATTTATTATACAGGAGGATTTAATGATTATGAAGTTGGTCAAGACAAAAGGTAAGGGTTTTCTCATCTCAATTTTATTTTCCATGAGGCACATGACTTTTTCACCTCTTATTTTCTTATGTGTTTTGTTTATATTTACAATTGATTTAATATTTTATATTATTATTAAATTTTTGGGTACTTAAAAATTATTTTAACGATCACTATATCATGGGTTCTTAAGGTTAAAAAGATACTAAATCTGTAGGGTAGTTTTTTCTGATTTTTCTTTATAAAGGGCATGTGTTTTGTTATGCACCTATATTATTTTATAACATGTATATACTACCTTTTGACGTATTGTATCATTAATATACTTATTTTCATGATATATTAATCTTTATATAATTAAATTTTCTTATACTGGTAGTATGAATCAATGTTACCAAGTGGTAATGGTTTGTTTGAATAATTTCATCCTTCATCAGGATTATTTTTTATTATCCTTCATTGATGAAATATTGTGATCCATTTCTCAAGAATAGTGATGAATTTGTATCCCATATTTATTTTACTCTTATCTTCATGTATTGGAACAATTTTCCAACTCTTGAGTACTTATTTTATTTAGGAAATCCTTTTAAGAAAATAAGACTATATCTCTCTCTTCGGATAGAAAAATTTATTCCTTCAAAACCATGTATTATAAATTTTTTTTCAAAAACTATTTTGGTTAAAAATATTTTTAAACTGTTTTCAAGAATAAATTATTTTTTTATTTTATTTCTTTTAAAAAAAATTTAAAATGATTTAATTATTCCAATATATTTTTTCAAATTGTTTTCAATGAAAAATATTTTCGAATGGTTTATAAGAATAATTCATATGTTTTCAAATTATTTTAAAATGAAAATTTTTCAAAAATGTTTCGAGGGTTATTTTATATTATTTAGAAGAAAAAGGATTAAATTTTTTATGTTTCATTTATAAGTATTCAAATAAAAATAATTTAAAAATATTTTCAACCTTATTTTATATGTTTTCAAGGAAAACAATTTTAAAATTTTTTGTGATCTTCATTTATATGTTATCATGGACAATGGTTTTAAAAATATTTTCAATATAAGTTTATATTTTATCCATGGAATATTTTTGTTAAAAAGTTCCCCCATTATTTTTTATATTTTTAGTGAAATTTTTTTCAAAAATTTTTCAAGTATTATTTTATATATTTTCAATAAAAATAGTTTTAAAAATATTAAATGTTTCCAAAAGAAATTCTCACAGAAGAATGGATATTTTCTTTGAGAAATATTTTCAAAAGTATTTATCAAAATTATTTTTCATCTAAGATGAAATCCATTGGTTTTTCTTATACATTTCCTGGGAAATATCGAACGATTTTATTTATATTCTTTATCTAAATGTTTTATGTTTTTATGGAATTATGTTTATGAAACTTGTTTATCTTTCACGGGGTATATATTTATAAAACACATTTATCATAAATATGTTATATGTTTCTGAAACACATTTCACATTCATTTTTTATATGATTTTTAAACCTTATTCTTTTCATGGCTTATGATTTGATGAAATGATTATGAAACTTATATTCTTCCACTGCTTATGATATGATAATATATTTATGATACCCATTTAATTTCATTAGTTATTATATGTTTTTTTATAATATGGAAAAGGTATCTCTCTTTTCACTATGATATGGGTTGAATCTATATCTCCATCAAATATATTGGGTAAATATTTATACCTAATGATATAGACATGTAAAAATGGAGAGTAAACTCAGTTTAGTAAAAAACTTTTCTACTAAGATGATATTGGGAGTGAACCATGACTACTAATATGGTCGTTAGAGTAAACCATAACAACTAATATGGTATAGGGAGTGAACACATATTACTAAAACGACACCAGTATCGATTTCTTGACTATAATGAATATCATTTTATATTTTTTTGTGACTTCTATTAATTCAATGTCTTAATAAAATTCTATACATTCATATATTATGATCTTGATTCCCTTATGATTAATATATCAATATCATTAAATATTTATGTAATTATTCTTTTATATGATCTTTTATATGCATGATATGATATTAAAATGTTTTTATTATATTTTTATACCCCTGTATCGATGTTATTCTTATATATATCTATTTTTCCCTTACTAAGCATATGAGATCAACTCTTTTATATGTCTATTTTTTCCTGTGTTATAAATAATGGTTTTGAGTAGAAGTACTAAAGGGTAATAAATTTTGAAAAAAATGATGATATTTTACCAACTTATTAGATTTTTTCCACACTTCCAAATACACTAAACCATTATGGTCCTCATGAATGATTCTTTATAATGTTTGGAATATTCATACAACAATATGTAATATCCATGTATGTTAAGCCTGGTTAACTATTACTAAATAATACTAATGAAGACCTAATACAATAGTAGATAATAAATATATTCAAGAATGTGGATATTATCATCCCTATTATGGAATCCATCGTCTGACTCCAATTGTTTAAAAAAAATTCAAATAGATATGCATCAAGATGAGAATATAGTAATTCATTGAAAATGAATGTTTTGGTAAAAAAAATTGTAGATGTTACCCCATAGATATAAAACATTACATGATATAGTTTCCTATAGTATCCCTTCTACTATGGGTGATATTATGTTTTCCAATGAATAATGTGATTTAGAAGGCTCAATTAATATAATTCCTTACTTGGAATATTTATAATTTAAAATTAGATATGTTAATCCCACTTAAGTAGGTTTGTGACATGCCAACCAAGCTACTGCCTACCCATCATGTGTTTGGAAATATGTTTTAGAATGTGTATAAGTTTGTTTTCCCTGTTTGTTTGCACATTTTTTATATAGAGATAGACAATGGAAAGACTCGTTCCCTGATTATATTAGGTAGGAAATTACTCAAGACTTCTAAAAGTATATAAAATTTAATTATGGAACTCATTGAATGAATTTTGGTGAAAAAACAATGAAATTTATCATAATTTATTCAATTAAGTATCCCTATTATGAGAATACCATTTTAACATTAAACCATTTTTAATTGAAATGTTTCTTTAGAGAAGAAATATAATTGTTTGGTGACATAATAAAACTAAGGGAATCTCTAGAAACACCTGATCTTGCTGAGGATTGTTTTTAAAAAATAGTGTAAATATTGAAAAATTGATGTGTGTTGGAGAAATTAATTTTAATGATTATTATTTTTATTATTTTTATAAAACCGTCAATGAAACATCTACTTTTTATATATAGGTTTAAATCAGGTAGAAAATCGAGCTTGAATCATCACTAGAAAATAACCTTTAGCTAGAATCAAATCAACTACCGTAAAATTTGAAAAATAATTATTTAATTGATGAATAGAAACTGCTAAAAATTATTTCAAATAAATTAAAACCCAAACCGTACTATAATTTTTTGAATTTTTTTAAAATAAATGATATGGATATTGGATATTCACGTTGAGACCTTCCATATTTTATCCATACTTATCAAATGACTTGGTTTTGTCTTTAAAATGATTCCAAAGCCCTAAAATAGCCTCAAATAATCCTAAATGAAATCCTTCTAGAAGTAGGGAGAAATTATATAAAAATTCACATAAGATATTGAATAATTTATTCCATATCAAACTATAAATTGGTTAGTAATATTCAAATCATCCTAAATAAAAAACAATACACAATTGTAGAAAATTAAAACAATGAAATGGTGATTATATGAATTCAGAATAGTCAAAGAGTTTTCATTGAATATAAGAAGAAAAACCATGTGACCAGAAAAGACCACTTCCT
Source organism: Viscum album (assembly GCA_963277665.1). NCBI lineage: Eukaryota > Viridiplantae > Streptophyta > Magnoliopsida > Santalales > Viscaceae > Viscum > Viscum album. The sequence goes on from OY728120.1 coordinate 1,846,914,415, forward strand.
GATTCCCTTTATTGAATATATGTTTAATAAGTTATCTTATAAGGGTTACTAATTTTTCTTTTATGGATTTTCTATATACTTTTAGGTTCCAATTTCTTTAGAGGACAAAGAGAAGACCACCTTCACATATACCATCGATAGTGTTTATAAATAAATGACTCCTTTATATTTTTATAATGATAGATATAAAAAGAAAATAAACCGAGTAAGTATCTTATTACATCACATTGAGATATTCTTGCTGGTATTTAATGATGATTTTTCTATCTATAGAATTTGTTTTCAATATTCCTTGAAATGTATGGAAAATGTTTTAAATGGATGAAATGAGTAAAACATGGTGTTAAATGTTGAAAATCTTCATTTCATTATATAAATAGAAAATGTTTTAGTATACATATTTTTTAAATTCATGATTGATACTGAAAAGTAAAAAATTGATGTTCTCTCTTTGTAGCCTTACCCCACTATTGTGAGACACATTAGGTCATTTTTAGTACATCTTAGATTTTATAGAAGGTTAATTATAGAACTTAAAATAATTTATTTTCCCCTAACTAACATACCTAATAAATAAAATATGTTTTTCATTGATAATATATATAGGATAGATTGTAATTAGCTAATATAAATCTTGACCAATATCCCCTTATTTCACACACCTAACAGGGATCATCATTTTAAGATATAGAAGGATTATTAGAATAGAGAATTAAGAGATGTAATTTCATCAAATATTTATATACATTCACATATGATATCTTATACATTAAAGACCTTATATATAGTAATATTAAATTAGATAGAAACTATGATGGATTTTAAGTCTATTTTTTTTTATATATTTTCAATCATATTTCATAAGAAGTAATGTTAAAATTTTATTTAATCATACAGAACATTAATAATTGATTTAAATTTATGTATAAAAGTATATGAGAGTGAGATGTACATTTCCACTACAAGATTTCGACATGAAGATCAATGATAAGAAGGGTATTGAAACTATTGTTGTGGACCACATGATAATATTTCACAACACTTCCATGGAAAAACCCCATATTGATGAAAATATAACTAATTCATCCCCTATTTAGATTCTATTTAATTCCACTAATGTACCACTGTAGGCTGATTTAGTAAATATTATATTGACATTAAAGGTATCCTTACTCTTTTCGAAGGAACAAAATTCCAAATTAAAATATGATGGAATATATTGTGTCTAGAAATATCCATATTTATAGAATATTTATTGTAATAAACTAATTAGGATGTGTGAAACCATAGAGGGAATTAAATTTTTTGTCTTATTTCTCTGTACACTATTGTGTAAAGGCTATTTTGAACATCAATTATTATTTAGGAAGGATTCATAATTTAGTTTATTTTAGACTTAAATTTTTAATGAATAATATTTTTTCCTTAAGGTGTAAAACCTATCATTTTAATATATTTTTATCAAAAATGAATGAAATGACACAAAAACCATTTATTTTAAATAAACTATTTTATGTGTGGGGATTAGATTTCTTGGTAACATCTCTAACATAATTGGGTTTTCCCTAAATTCTTTAGTTTTTTTCTCAATTGTAATAGATTCAAATTTACAAATAACTTATGATAATAAAATTTTCATTGGGACTCTAAAATTAACTATTTTTTAGTTTTAGGGTCCAAAAATGAATAATAGGCCACCACAGAAAATTCATATACAATAATAAAATTTTATATCTAATAAAGAAATAATGGGTGTACATCAAAATATACACATCTTGTCACCAAAAACCCATTAAAAAGTCGAGGATTCAAAAAATAGATAAAAAGGATTCTATAGAAGAAATGAATCCCAACAATTAGGATTGTATTAAGAATATTAAAGATGCATTTTGGGCATATATAATAATCTACAACCACACATGGTTATGTGTCCTTATGTTATAGTCTCTATAAAATATTTCCAGCTACCTATTATGTGGCATCACATAGCATATTATGTTTCTAATAATGTGGGATTGAAGATTGGTAAATCTTGATAGTTGATTATACTATGATTGATAGGGATTGATGAACTAAGAAGAGATGCATCTGAGAATTTTGTATGGTATAAGGAGAAATCCAGATTAGTCCATGGAAGACTCTTTTGAAAAATAGATTCTTAAATTGGAGATAAATAGTTGTTCTTATCTTTAAGGACAAAACTCATGAAATGTTGACATTGTTCAAAATGGATCGGACCATTCATAGTGACTAACACATTTTGATTGGGTGTAGTAGATATCATGGGAGGTCAATATCAAAAATTAATTAATGATAATGGATAAAAATGAATTCATTATCATTATTGTTATTGAATGATCTAATAGAGGAGTCTAAAATCCAATATGTTTTAGTTAAATACGGAACTACTAGGTTATCTCTTTAATTCACACTAGTTGAGATGCATTTATTTCTAATCTATGTTCCTTGATAAATGCATTTGGAAATTAAATTGATGTGTGTCCAAACATTGTTTGGGGGAGAGAGTTGAAGTAGCTGAAGATTTAAATGCATTTTCTATTTTCATTTTTATGTGTTTTAGCCTCAAATATACTTAAAAATGAAAAAAAAATTATTCATATATTTTTTTCATTTTTTTATGTTTATAAAAAATTCATTTAGAATAATTCTGCCCTATATAATTTAAATACAATTCCAAGGGGGAGGGAATTCATTGCTTCATAAATTTATATAGATATAATATTATTGAGAAACTTCACTATTGTTTTCATGTATGTTTCTAACTCTGAACTCAGAATAGAGATGAAATGAAAAAGAAATTATTAGAATTAAATCCATTGATTGAGGAAACTAGACCAAAGAAATCAAACCTATGTTACAAAAAATTAATTATTTGGTTGAACCATAGGTAACCTACCAAAATTAATATTATATAGCTCATATAATCTATAGTAAAATAAGAAAATTTTTATGGTCATTAAATATTAATAATCCATCATTATAAAATTATTTCCTATGTTAGCCTTAATATAAGAGTTACAGTGACCAACAAGTCGGGTGTTCAGGTTTTTCTTATATTACATGGCCAAAAAATTAGTCATAGTGGATATCAATGTTCATTAGATAGTTTACTTTTGTTTTAGCTGCAATCATTCAATATGTTCATTGAAAAAATATGGCTTTTTATATTTCAATAAAACATAATTGAAAAAGCAGAGGATTGGTTTGTGGAATTCTAAACATTGATAAAGAATGAGAATATGATATATATTAATAACATTTAGTAAGTATCACTGAAATATTAAAATGGCCCTCAGAATAGAAATAATGGTGAGAAAGTCTCATATTGTTTCCACTCATTAAAATCAATTTTCCACTTGGATTTATTCCATTTACAACCCAAAAGGTATATCGGGTGACAATTGAGGTGATTCAGTGAATTGTAACCTTAAAAGAGGCATGATAATACCAAAAATAAAGGGGTATGCAATTTTTAAATTGTATAATTTTTTTATTAAGATCATAGAGAACAATTATTTTTGAATAATGAAATCCATGGTATTACCTAGAATAATAATAGTTCAACTATTGGGAGTGATGAAGGATTAATATATCAAAAAATAGTTAAATTTCATTGATAATTTCCCCAAATATTCTTCCACAAAATAAGTAATTAATATATTTCTTGGGTACCATTTAAATTATATACAACATTGAATAAATTTTGTTAACCATTAATCATAGTGGTTCTAAATAATAATTTATATAATTAATGAATCCATACTTGAATTTCATATTTTAAAACATAATTGTTTTATATAATTTTGAATTTATTATAGAAATTAAATGTTTAAACAACTCAAATCGTTATATTTTAGTCTTTCATTAATATTTAATTAATGAAAATCTATAAAATGATTTTCTTTAATTTGGAATGAAATTTTTAATCATGCTTTTATTTTTACAAATAAAATATAGAATGAATTAGTAAGATGGAATCAATTATGAAATTCAATAAATTTATACATTTTCTTAATGAAATTTCATCCAAAATTATTTTGGGAAATAAATTTAACATGTAGAGGGATAATTTAAATTTAAATTTAGTTTTTTTTCTTATTTTGGAAATTACTTAGGAAACTTCAACACTAAGTTTACTTTTTAATTTTATAGTATAAAATGTGTAAATGGATAGGAGATACCATATTTCCACCACGCATTTCAATCTACCTCACATCCAACCTCAATCGAACACTGAACCATCCATTTTAAAATAGATCTGTCCACATGAAACAATTGATGAACTGTCCACTAGACTAAATAACTGGAGATCACCATGCTACTATTGGAACTTAGTATAGCTAAGACTGATTTCCACTTTGGTATCATCATATTCAAAGAAGCGAGTAGGTTTGATTATCTTCTTTCAAAATGGAATTATAATTAATACAAATAAAATAAAGTGATTCTATCTAGAATAAAATGAAAACCAATATATGTAATTTTATTCATTGAAGGAGACCTAACATAGACAAGAATGAGCACCACAATGAATGAAAAAAAAATTGAATTTAATAATGGCCAAAATTTGAAAATGGTAGGTGGGGATGAAAAATTAATTCTATGAATAGATGATGGGGTGTCAAGGTTTTTATATGAGATTGATATTCCCCATTGAAATATCCTACAACTATAGAAAATGACTAGAATATTGATCGATGTACTGTGGATTTTGAGATTATTTGAAAACACATGTTTCAGAACTTCGTGAAAATGAGAAAGCTAATATATGATATCATGTTGCAAGATTTTAGCATGTGTTCAAAATTTTATGCTCGTTACAATGGGTGAGGATGATGTCAATCACTTTAATATTATGGTTATTAGCCCATTAAAGGATAAAATCCACATATTTTAAGGAATATAAAACTTTTTTGTGGAAATAAAACCCGAATATGAATTATGAAGAGATTTATTCTTAATGAATCCATGTCTATTCTAATGAGGACTGATGTCGGGATAAAGATACCAAAATATACTATGGTTTTCAACACCATGAATAATTTATACTATTGTAAAATTACATATAAATGAAACATTCAATAATCATTGTGTCTTATCAAGTCTATATAAATTTAATTCCTAAGATGAATCAGGCTAGAAAAATGGTTTTGGATTAAAATTCAACCGAGGTTGAGTTTTGAAGGATGATAGAACGAAACTTAAGGGACTATTAAAAGATCCTGATAAACGGGAAGGTATAATGAATTTGGGGATATTTCCTCTATTTTTGTATTTTAATATTGACTTGTGCTATATCTACATAAATAGGTCAATATGTTCCCCAATCAGGGTTTCTGAAGTCATAGTTGATCTGGACGAAGACATATGAGAATACCATAAATGGATACTCTGTGTATCCCTTCTAATGATATGCTCTAGGACCTCTAGTATAAGTACACAACCATGGTCTTGTCCTCAACAAAAAAAATTCTTAGAGAAGTGGGTGATGTTCAGAACCAAGTAACAGTGAAGGTACAATGGATATAGAAACATATCCAAATTCTGAATCCAAATTAAGTGACAGGTCATGTCCAAATCACTACTAGGCCACAGAATTTTTTAAATTCTCTATTTATATAAAACATGAAAAATTTTCCTCCATGATCAGATGAATCAAATAATCCAACAATGTTTTCTATTCCAAGATTCCAAAAATCAATTTTCATCTGATACATATTGAACTAGAATGGATCTTGATCCTGATATTATGGTAGACTAATTTTTTCAATGTAAGGTATTCAAGAGATGATGATTAGAGGAAATCATAAACATCAAGCAGTTCACATGGAAGGAATATGAATAGAATCTTATATTTTGTGGAATTATTTTCCAAGCACCCAAAAACCCTTACTAATTCAATAAATAATGAACTATTCCTTGATGAGGGAGAAATTTCCTCGATTTGTAAATCAATACTTTTTACTTCCTTTATTTCCATGATTTTATTATTTCTTTTTTCCGAACTATAATTCTCTACAGATGGAACATTTAGCCATTAGTGGTTGAGATAAGGAGATTCCCCTAACCCCCTATCATTGAATTTAATTTATTACTGATTTATCTCTACTGTTAATATCTCTATATTCACTATAATCATTTAGATACTAGTATATTCACATAATCTTATGCATTTTGAATTCCCATTCCCTCTCTCACAGGACTGAACACTCATGAAACATGGGTTCTATAAACTGTTGCAAATAGAAATACATGATCGACATAATGAAGATTTGATATCATTGATCAGTGTTAATGGTATGGTTAAATGTTATATTGATTAATACATCCATATATTTGGGGTTTGGATTAGTGGTAGGCACCCCTTAATTCTACATTGAAAATGGGGGTTCAAATCCCATTGGATGCAGGTACTGTAGCAGTATTGTAGCGTACTGTAGAAGCAGCGGAACTGTTGCAATGGCGGGCACTGTAGTGGCGGAAGAGTACTGTAGCAGCGGTGGGTACTGTGCAGTACTGTAGCAATGTGGGTACTGGAGAAGTACTATTCACAGAATTGGCTTTGGGCCGAAAAAATGGGCCTACGGGTCATGTAATGGGCTAAATGCCCACTGGGCCTTCGGGCTATGTAATGGGTCTCCCTCTACCCAGTTAAAGAGGTCTTTTCTTTGATTTGATAATAAATGAGGCTTTGGACCCAACCTTTTTAAAAAAATTAAGATGAAACAATTAAAAGAGGTTGATCAGTGTGGTTTCCACTATTATTTGAGGGAGTGGGGGAACTAAATTATAATTATGGTTTTACAAGGAAGGTAAGATGATATTAAAGGATATTGAACTCTATTTAAATATATTCTAAAAAAAATTTAATTAAAAGAAAAAAATTTACACTACCATAAAAATTCAAAACAATTTATAAATTGATAAAAACACCCATAACAAGGTCATCTCCGACCGACAACTTGAGTATACTAATATTGCATTCTTCTCGAGTTCAATATTTTTTTACTAGTGGACACATGATATCGAGTGAATTATTTATTATTTTACATGAATATGTGTGGATATGGTTTTATTTATATTAATTATTTTTTTTTCTTAGATATATCTTCTACTTTATCCTTCCCTAATTTATATGATCTTATACCTTTGGTTGGGTATGGATTTTCTTAGTTTTTATGTGATATATTTCTTATTTTATTGGTCTAGTTTTTTATTGTCATTATTTTATAAAATTTAATTATATTGTGTGTCATTCCAAGATATTGATGGGCCATACCAAGCATCAGGGTGGTAGTTTATTTTTTTTATTGATTCATCAGGAGAAATAATACCTAATGGTTTCATTGAGTACCTAGTGCTTATCACCAAACTTTTGGAATTAGTAAAAACCATCACGTTATGTCATTGGCCATATTGGATTCCTAGATCGGGGTTATCCTAGCATAGTTCCTAATATAGTGCAATTGTATCCTTGGTTATAAATATTTCTTAGGTTCTAGAGTCTCCCGTATTATTAGGGGTTCATGGTAGATATGATATAGGATCATCAGAATTTAAGTATAATGTAAATTGTATGTTCTTGAAAACCACTTTTTGTGATGACACATGAGTATCTAGGGTATTTTGTGATTTGTGTCTTTAATATGAGATTATATATTATATGTAAAAAAAATTAATTAATTTTAATCTCTATTGTTTTATATAGTTTCTTTATTGGACATTTTAATGAATTTTTAATCTTTTTGTTGAGAAAATTGGGAATAAAATATAGATTTCCATTTTCACATAAATGGTCTATAAATCAATTCACAAACCAAGTAGACCCCTCTAAATTACTCTCTTGTAAACTATTATGGTTTTCATAATGTTTTACAAATTTTGTTATCAAACTATACCCCATTTTATTTCTATTTTAATTAGGAATTTTCTGATTCTTTGTGGTATGGGAATCCATTTTTTTCATAATTTATTTATTATAAATTGGAGATCATATTTTCTATTTTTAAGGATATCAATTCCATTCAAATTTTATTTTTAAATATTTTTTTATCTATGAAATTAAAAATTAAATTGATATATTAAATTTCTCAGCAGTTACTGGGGTGGGGTACATAATTTTTTTAGGATATTAATTTATGTTATTTTTATTTTGTTGAATTGTTTTTAGGATTATTTCTAGGGTAGTTATAGGATAATATTATCTTATTTTATGAAATATTATTAAAAAAAATTCATAAAAGCATAGTTGTGCGGATTTAAGAAAGCTTTTTTAATAAATTTTTTTTCTTTTACAAAAATATCATAAACATTATATAATGTTACCTACCTGCAAATCACTTTTTTGATTTTCTAATGGCCGGTTTGAGGGTAGTCGGTTCCCCTGAAACCAGTTAAGGGTTTTCCGGTACCCGAAACACTACAAATCCACATCACCACATCAGGAAATTAAAAATTCAAATGAAATACTTCAAAATAGTAAAAAACACCGCCTTCAACGCCTCGAGCCACGCACCACCTCGGGCTTCGTCGAATCAACTTATTTTTTATGATTGGATGTTGGCGTAAGGTTTTTTTTTGTATTTTGAGGATAAACCTTTTATTCATGTCTAGTTTTTTAAAATATCGGGTTTTATGATTTTTTTGGATTTTTTAATGTTTTTTTATAATTTTAAAACAACCTCCCCATCCCAAAAAATATTATTAATTCCTAACATGGGTATATAAGAAATTCAAAACATGTATACCATCTAATTGATTAAGTTTAATCAGATTTGATTTCCCTGTCAGACTCATCAATGTTGTGTAGTTCCATTCATCATCTTCCTTGACATCTGTATTATTTATTATAATTATAAATCTTGAATCCACCTTAAATTCACCATAAATTGGACTATCAATTATCCAAATGCTGGTTTTAGTTTTTTGAGATGATCTTTATATATTTTATAGTCTCACCAACTCATGTTTTCTATAATGATGCTTGAGGGGAAGAACTAGAAGAGTTGTAAGTGTATAGTCTAAATGGGTGTTCAAAAGGATCATTTGGGAAAAATAATTAAGATGTTTTTAATTAAATTTTAATCCAATAAATTCATGAAAATAATAAATAACATAGAGTTTTATTTCCATCAGTAAGGTGATAGATTGATTTTTGAATGTGTATATTGATTCAAAAAGATGAATTTTTATATTCCTAATCAGTAAATGGATGATTCTATAAAGTCTTCATATTTTAATGCTATTATAGAGAAATTTTATCTACTACATCTTTTATTGACCATTATATAAATAAATAGGTGGTTAATTAACCATTAGAATTTTGGATTTCCTAGAAGGGATTCCAAAAGAGATCGATTTATCATCTATCCCTAGTTGAGCTGGAGGACATTCTAATAGATGGAAGGAGAAGTAATATAATTAAAGACTATTTGGTAGTAGTTTCAAGATCCCATACATTTTTTCACATTGGTTTCTTTTTGAAAAATTATTGGGTGTCCACTAATTTTAAAATTATATAAAAAAGAATTATTAGTGTTTATTATCATATTTTTTCCATATTGGACCCCACTAATGGTTTTTTAGAGGTTTTCCCAGAAGACAGGGAAAAGTATAAAATTCCTTTTAGAATATAAATATTTTCGAACCCCTAAAAATAATATTTATGTTGAATATTTTTTAGGTATTAGTTGTTATATTTTTCATCAATGGTTTCATTTTACTTCCATTTTTTCTTCTATTTGTGTATTTTTTGGATGAAGGTGCACTTGAATATATAGTAATAAGTTATTGGTGGAAATGTATTTTATATATTATTGCATCTCAATGGTGTTGTATGAGGTATTTTTTGTTTCATTACCCCTTTCTTTATGTATTTGGATGTTATTTCAATTTTATGATTTTTTCGGTTTGGTGGTTGAGTTTGGACAAGGCTTTTTAATATAGTGGGGATACTAACAAAATTGAGACATTAGGGGGACCCATTTGTGTGCCTCTATTACATTCCAATCAATAATATGGTCTCTATATGAGAGTTACATATAGTATACTCAATATTTTATCATTGTTATTAACTCTAGTAGGTCAATGATTGTCCTTTTGTTTTTCAATCCGTTGTCATTCAGGCTACTCCATTTTGTGTAATTTTACCCTCTAGCTCATGAAATTAACAAATTTACCTATTATGTTCAAAGGAAAAAAGTATTATGGTAGGGATAATTGTCAAACCCTTTCCTTTTATTTTACATTTATTTATTTTTTTAGTTCATATTCATTTCCTTGAGTTTTGATTCTTAACCTAGGAATTTTTTAAAAAAACTACATATTTTTTCTATTTAATCATTTGTGCATGGCTAGTTGAAATTGTCAAGAAATCACGAATGTGTGTCAAAAAATTTACCAGATCTATTTCACATGGATGGTATATAGTTTTCACAGTTGGTCTATGGTTTGGTAAACCATGCTGCTAAATTGTACAACATGTCCTAGTAATTCACAATGAGAAATGATTTATATCTTCTCTTATGATTCATATCCCTCATTGTTATTTTTCCTCCCCCATATAGCTCACATATCCCCATGTAACTTCTACCTCTTCTTATTTCTCTCCTTGTGTGATCACTATGGATATTATTCCTATTTTAATGGAAAATATAAAAGGTAATATCTTCTAGATTCTGTATTCTTGATATTTAATTCCTTTTCTATCTTTTTTACTTTCATAAAATGGCCTTAAAGATCAAGGTTATGTGTTCAATTAATATTTATTTATGGATTTCCTGGTTTTAGGGTACCTTCCATCCCTTAATCCCTTTATGTACCTTCTACCTTCCTTTATTGTGATTCAAATAATTATTTAAATTTTTATTTCACAAAATATTTTATTAAATTATTATATTTCCTTTCATAAATACTCCTTAATTTTTATAAAAACTAGATGTCATTGGCTTGTTCATTATAAGGTTATTTTTAAATCATGAACTTTTTTAGTTATTTAACATAAAATAAAATTTCTTTTGACTATGATATGTGATTAATAATGTCAATATAATCTAATGATAAATTAGTTTTAAGTTTATATTTTTCAAAGGATAAACATATTTCTTTATTGAAACTATTTAATCTCCACTTTGAAAATGAAACCCCAAACCCAAATGCATGACTCTTTTTAGTATAGTGAAGATAATTTAAATTGTAATGAATTATGTGGATTTTCCAATAGAGGGGAGTATATAAATATATTCTTCATAAAAGGAATGTATTTGGAAAAGTGTTCGAAGGTGAAGAAGAGTTATTTATTACCAGATGTGATTACAGTATAGCTTCATGTTTGATAAATTCTCCTAAAAATTATGTTTTATAACAAACTTAATGTGACTAGGTGTATTGTCTAGGAACACATGTTGCAATAGTTTAGAATAAAACATTGACTAGGAGACCAATGATTTATTTGGATATACATATAGTATTTTCCCATTAGTTATTTCAGGTGCCGAAATAATTAATGATATGGAAGTATTTTCATTTCAGTGACCTAAAATATCATACATTGATATCTATATCATAAATGGATTATATTATTCCTCACAAATTTTCTTTCACATTTGTAAGATACATTTTTTGGGAAAGTTGTTTTAAAATAAAATTGAATGTTCAACTACTGGAGTACTCACTTTTTTATAAGATATTAATTGTGGAGTTTTTATGCATTGATTTCCTAAAAATATTTTTTTATAAGTAAAATGAGGCTTAGAAGATGATTCAGAGGTTTCTAAAGAATCTTGTTTCTCAATATCACAAATCAAAGTTTTTGGAAACATGTTTCATAGGGTGAACAGTAGGAAATATTTTAGTGTAAACCACGCCTCCAAATAATGCATCCCAAATTTTAAAGGAACATGGTTTGATAAAGTGTGAATCATGAAAAGGGACACCATGTGGTCTCTATAATTTATTGAAATAATATCACACAATTGTTTCATGGTCTATTTAATAATGAAATGCAATCATCTAAGATGGATGGGTTGAGACAATGTCAACCCCACATTTAGTGCACAGGCTGTAGATCTATCTAGATAACCATGGTAGGTGAGTTTTCCATGTATAGTGGAGTCACAATGTTGATTCACCATTTTTAAAACTATGTGGTAAAACCATTATAATTATTCAAAATTGAGAAATTAGAATTATTCCCCTCCAAACCATAAAGGGATGTACTCCCTTTTCTTCAACATTTTACACAGATACCTCCTCCGCACATGTACTCCTCCTTCTCCCTTACTCTATGAAAGATCTCCTTTTTTATTAGTCTGAATAGAATGTTGTAGGATTCATACGATTAATGAAGACAGTCATTAATATGTTCACCTTCATTGTGTTTTTATTCTCCTTTGTATAAGTTCAAATTATCTAATTTGAGATTTTATTCCTAATTCTAATGGAGCATGGTGGAATCAGATACCGTTGAGATAGATTTCACTCTTCCATGTATTTTGGTGACATGGGAGGTCATTTGTACTTTTACATGATTCGTCTCATCAATGTACGTCACTGTGGTGAATTTTAAAATATTACTGATTTAAATTAAATTATTAGGGACTTTTTCTGTTGTTGTTTAGGTCCTAGTATCTGTTTTAATTTGAAGATGTTTCAAGGGTTGTTCGAGAGTTTTAGATAGTGGTTATGGACTTATGTGATCATCTATTGTGATTTTTAGAATTAATCCATTATAAATCCTTTTGTTTAACTTTTTATAACATGTAAATTTTAATTGATTAAATATTGTTAATTATAATTACTATCTTCATGTAGTTTTTTGTGTGAAATGAAATTCATATATCTCAGGTGAGCTAGGATCATCCTTGGAACTTTAAACAATCCATTGGAATATAAATATAAATCATCCTATGAGGTAGGTTGCCTATCATACATTCTCTATGGTATTAATGCTTGTTTATAGTAGTATGTTCATTATATGTTTCTACCGTGAGGGTGATTTATCCTACATAAATTATTCTAGAATACTATTTCATTAATTAATTTTGAAATTTTAAAAGAATAAACTCCATGGGTAACTAACAACCCCTCCATGATAGCTTTATGGATTGGACTTCTAAGAGATTGAGTAGACCTTAGTGCTCTTAGGAGGTGAGACTACACTTTCTAGGGGATGTTGTCCATTTTAAAATAAAAGGTGGATAAACATTAGGAAGACCATGAATGGTTTGGGTATTTAGACCATCCTAGAGAGACATTGGATTCGAGATTGGTCTATGACCCATCTATTGATGGTTTCCAATATGTAATGGCCTTGAGTATCATCTAAGGCCATTAAACCCATTTTATGATGTCATGGGATAGAATTACCTCGTGTGTCAGGTGATGGGCCAATTCCATGACTCTATTCAAGAGGATCCTAAGAAGGATTCCAATGCTTCAATACCTTTTCCAAGGGTCACAAGTGGGATTCCTCATCATAGTTGTTATCAATGAAGAACCCAAGTTGGATTCATATCATGTGTATTAACCAAGGTAACCCATTGGGTTCCATAGTATGTTGACAATACTTTAAATAAGATTTATATCAATGAATGTATACTAATTAACATATATCAATGGATTGGAAAACCATTGGTATAGGTAGAATGTACCAACTGTTAGGAAAAAACCATTGGTATAGGTGACTTAGAGAGACCCTATACCAATGGTTTGGGGAATATATTGGTATAGGTATAATGGAGAGACCCTATACAAACAGTTTTAGACAAAACCGTTGGTATAGGCCTTTTATAGACACCTTATACCAATGGTGTCCCAAAAAATATTTGTATAGGTCACTAATTAATAACGGTACCCAATATTTTGGCCAAAACCAATTGTATAGGTCCATTATATACACCCTATACCAACATTTGTTTCTGAAACCATTATTGTAGGTCCACCCTATGCCAACGATTTCACCAAAATCATTGGTATAGTTCAAAATATCAAAAAACATATAACAACTATTCTAAAACCATTAGTATAGAGATATACCAATGGTTTTTATAACCATTGGAATAACTACCTATATTTTGTATGGATTATTTTTTCAGATAACATTTAATAAATACAAATAAAAATTACTTATATATATATATATATTAAATTATGAAAACAAAATCCATCTTAGGATAGTGGTTAGGTTAATGAATTATAAATGGAATGTGTCGTGATAAAAATAAGTATGGGTGTTATTTTTTGCATTACCTATAATAATAGTTCTAAGAAACCATTGGTATATGTTTTTTATATGACATATACCAATGTTTTAACAACCCCCTTGGTATAGCTCTGTACCGACACCTTTCCAGCCAAACGCTCTCCAAACAGTTGGTATGTGCTATACTAATGGTTTTGAGACCTATAACAACGGATCTAAAAAATTGGAATAGGGGTTTTTTACTATTATTGTGATCAACCAAATGATTGTGTTCGATGAATTTCGGTAGATATGGTAGAAGGTGTCACCTTATAACACATAACAAACATGTATGTCTGAGGGGCTATGTAGTAGTGATGGATTATGCATTTTTCCATCCTCATCCTTTATTTATATTTTCTTCCATTAACAATAGATTCAGTTACGAATACTATATTTAATTATCGATACCTGGATGATGATCCTGATATGATGTGTTTTAAGAAATGTTTCCCAAATCAACTCCTAGGATCTATCTTATGAGCCAACTAGTTTTATTGATAACATATTTTTATGCCTAGACATAGTTATTGGGATCTAGATTTTTATCCTTTTGAATGACTATTACAATATCTATGATTCCCAAAGGTGAATTATAGGATCTCGAAAATGATATTACATTAGTAATACATGGTTTTATTCTAAATAATTCCTTGGATGGCCTCATAGATTAAATAAAATTATGTTATTCCTTAACTGATATAGAGTATCATTATATAGAATTTTATGGACCAAATGATATTAAATGAAATTATGTTATGCCTTGAAAAATAATTGGGTTCCAAATATTTAATTCCATATATGGAATAACATATTAAATGAAATTATAATATTCCTTATGTGCTACTTGGATTCTGATATAGAATGCAATGGATTGGAATATTTGTAAAATGGAATTATATAATGTGTTAAGTGATACATGTTTTCCGGATACAGAATACCTTGGATGAGCTCATAGTCAAATAGATTTATGTAATGTGTGATTTCTATTAAAGTTACCCTTGATTGATAAATATTTAATTCCATAAAACCATTAGAATACTCTATGTGTATCACTATTGTAAGAACCCGGATCTTCGTTTTAGGTTTGTTTTTCCTTATCTGGTCGTTTTTTAGAAAAGTGGTGTTTCTAGAAATTTTTGAAGTACACACCGTGTACTTTCAGAGTACATGTTTTGTACTCCTTTTCCACTCGATCCATGTGCTGACAGTGTCCGAGCCACACACATGATGTGTAGGGGTGAGATGGAGGCCTCTTAAAGAGGATTACAGAAAAACAGAGTACACGTTGTGTACCCCAGAAGTACATGTCGTGTATTTTCTTTTTTTCACTAATTGCATCGAGGTCGCGCCTAATCGACATAACAACTTTCTTCTAGGATTTGTTTAGATGAGAGCTTCCTTACGGCTGCGATCCTTCCCCGAGCCCCCGAGCTTCCATCCGATCTCCGTTTCAGCCGTCGTCGATTGCGTTGGGATCACCTCAGTAAGCTCTTTATTCTTCTTTAGCCTTGTTCCATGATTCCTCCTCATTTTCAATTTATCATGGGTTGATAATTTTGGATGTTTTCTCACATATTCGATGTTCAAAGGAGAATCAATCATCGTGGTTCACTTATATCGATCTCTTAGATTCGAGGTACGTGGTTTGTCGCCCTGCGTTGAATGTCTTTGTGTTTTGGTTGCAAAAGTGTCATATACCCATGTATCTGGTATCCCAGGTTTGGATTTTGATCCTATCATTTATTTGTCTTATATTTCTTGTTATTTTATGATTATTTGATACTAATATTTGCTTGGGTTCATGTTTGAGTGTCACCCCATAGGTGTTTTTCCATGTTTGGATGTTTATCGCCGTTTGGGACCGTTGCATATGAGGAAAACACTACTGAAATTGCTAGATTACTTGTTATAACTGTTTTCATGTGTTTCCTACTGTTTAAATGATTTTGATGCATTGTTACTTTTATACAAGTATTTTTTGAAATTACTTAGGGCTATTGATAGTCGATTATGATCGACTGGACTGCTCAGGGCTGTGAGAACCTGGTGCGGGAGATCAAAGGGGGAATAGACAATTAAGTGCTTCCCTATAGGCTCTATTGGTTTTAGTTTCGTATGCAGGACCTACAGGAATAGGACTTTGTGCTTCCCAAGAGTGTTCTTAGTTTACACACATATCGAGACCACATGAGGAATTAGACATAAGTTCTTCCTCATAGAGTTCGTAGCTATCATTTCAAGACCATAGGGGAATTGACGTGAGAGCTTCCTAGAGTGTATGTGCCTTGTATGATTGCTGGACTGTTGGGTTCTGCTAGTTTGAGCCACCCAGAGAGTCAGTGTGATTTTTTTTTGGTTGGTTGTGACGAGTCCACTAAGCCAATGAACAAGCTTGTGTTTGTACTGCTTGTGGTTCAGGTAGTCTTTTGAGTTACATGTTGTGTTACATGCTTTACCTTGGAATAGAGATCTTTGCTAGTTTCCCTAATTGTTTAATTAAATGAATGTCAATGTTAAATTTTAGGACTTTTACTGGTGTGCTCCTAGTTCATTACTCTATTTATTTCCTTTACTTTTGATATATTGGTCACCGACATTAGGTGACAAATCATGATGTGGTTGCCTACTGGGATTAGTCTCACTCCCTGTTTGGGTCCTGGTTTTCAACCAAAACTGATTATATGGTTGCAGGTGTGGATAAGGATTATGGCCCTTCTACCTCAGGTACATGATTGCTGGTTGGAGCTGGAGATCATCGGACTGGGCTTTGGCTTGCGATGTTGCTGGAGATGGTGTTCACTTTTAGTACATGGGTTTCATTTGTATTTCGGCATATATATTTGTTTACTGCTTTCCATAGACAATTGTACCATACTTTATCATTATAATATCATACATTTATTCTACTTTTAGTTTCAGTTGTTGTATGTTGTTTACTGCTTCTGCTATTGTGTATGTTTGTTCTTACGCTATATACTTTAACAAAAGAGGGCATAGTTTTCCCACTGACTCACCAAGGCCCTCACTGCTAGTCGATAGCATATGGAATTTGGGGAAACACACTTGAGGTCATGTGTCGAACCAGGTACGGGGCACCAGTTATGTGGCTCTGGATTGAGGTCATTACAAAGTGGTATCAAAGTTGGTTTCATTCTTTTTTATTTCCGTACATTTTGTGACAATAGACAGGGATAGGAAGGAATGTGTTGTTAGTACATAACTGTGCCCAGGAGTAATTAACCCGTGTACTGGTAAAATCTATATTACCTCGTAATTGCAATTTTCTGTTTTTGCAAGTGTTACAATTTATTATATTTCACCGTTGGGTGATGCACGTGTTTTTTACAGTTACAGTTTATATTATTATGGTTCTATTTTTTTGCAACATAATGATATTAGGTTATTCCATCTCATGCATACTTTAGGAACTGGTTAGGAAATCACATGTCATGCTTTTTTTCTATGTCATCAAGGGTGCATTAGAGATTTCATGTTGTTGTGATAAATGTCGTGATAGATTATGCATGATGTTCTGGTAGTTTCTAAGATAGAAATACCCTTATGTTGATAGGGTGTCATTTATTTTACAGTTAATTTATCATGGATGCCAAACTTTGGTCTTAGAGGTGTTATGGGCCCTTGAGGATCAGAATTTGGCGGATCATTGAATTGTTATGGTGTTTACTTGTTGTACGCATTTTTATGATGCCAAGCGTTGATTTTCGGCGAGTATGGGCCCCCACGGATTGGAATTTGGAACATAAATGCTTGTTTTTTAGTGTTTCTAGAATTTTGTGTAGTTTCTGAGTTACTGACCAGAAAAACCCAGAATACATGGTGTGTACCTTATTAATTCACGTCGTGTAGTTTTTAAACCGTGTTAATAATTGTGTGAACAGAAACTCAGGGTTGTGGAAAGTCTTTGGGGGCATGTCGTGTATGATAAGTACACATTGTGCAGTAGTCAACCATGTACCCAACCGTGTCACTAACAACACGGGTCGGGGAAGCACATGTACTACACACCGTGTTTTGTATGAACACGCCGTGTAGCCTTGTTCTATGTACCCGACCGTGTCACAAACAAAACGAGTTGGTGTTATCTTTTCTTATACACACCATGTATGTTCATAACACACTGTGTAAGGGTCATCCATGTATCCGACCATGTAACCTACTACACGGGTCGCCGAACCTGTCTAGTACACGTCGGGTACTTAGTGAACACGCTGTTTAGTTTATGATTAAGGGGACCACGTAGGTTAGCTGTTGTAAAGAGACTCGGTCAGGGGAGTGGAGTTCAAGTACATGTCGTGTGTTGGGACAACACACCATGTAGTTTGGGGTGTTACATGACCAATCATGGAAGAGGTACACACCCATGTGAATGGATTTAACAAACACACCGTGTAGTTTAGATACATGTCGTGTAGTAGTGTTTTGCAAACTCAAGTGTTTCTCTCTCTTGTTCCTGTTTTGCACCCCTATGTCTTTTGTCCTTGTTAAACCTAAATATGAGGTGTCCTTATGACCTTTTTTGGCTATGGAACCAAGATGTCCTCCCGCTGCACGTCAAGAACTAGGATGTGACTGTACGCCTGATATGGAAAACTGAGGACTACCGATAGTTCCGCCGATCGTTCCAGATAGGGCACCAGTAGTGATTCTAGACACTGGTGCTGATGCTCATTTCAGAGAGGGTTTCATGAGATTCATGAAAAACATCCAAGGAGCTCAGCATCTGGCCCCGTCTATGGCAGAGATGACCTGGGTTTTTAGGAGCAGCATCCTCCCACTTTCACCGGGGATGGAGGACCTCCGGCTGCAGAGTCATGGATAGAAACCACGATTTTAATCTTCGACGATCTCAAGAGTCCTCCAGATAGAAGGTTAAAGATCGCAACTTATATGCTGCGAGATTCTGCCAAGAGATGGTGGGATGTAGTTTCGCAATTAGGGTGCCAACAGACTATCTCGTAGGAAGAGTTCCAACTTATGTTCTACGACTACTTCTATCTAGTGACGCTGAGGGCCGACAGAGCCAGAAAGTTCATGAACCTGCAGTAGGGTACTATTTCGATTATGAAGTATTCCTCTCATTTCACTGAGTTACAATGTTTCCTTCCTGTTTTGGGAAATGATGAGCTATTTCTGGGAAGGAAGTTTGAGGAAGGCCTCAAACCAGAGTTTAGATCGCAGGTGAACGTCTTCCAGTTGACTTCTATTATTCTGATAGTCAACCAGGCGCTGATCACTAAACGAAATCTGGGGGAGACTGAATCTGTTGATCAGGGCAGTTAAGCATCCAATGCTAATTCATTTCATACTAATAGCAGGAAGCACCACTGTGAGTCTACTCGAGCTGACTCGAGGAAGAGAGGTATTTCATCTGGTAGATGGGATCTTCCTTCTGGAAACCAGGTGGTGTGCTATCAGTGTGGAAAGAGTAGGAATAAGAATCCTCAGTTCCGAAGAGACCTAGTGGAGTGCCGATCTTGCAGCAAGATGGGTCATTTGCAGCGTTTTTGTAGGGTTCTTCTTCCAGCGGCTAGTGAAGGAGGATTTGTTTCGAATCCTCATACAGGAGTGGGATTACCAGCTCTACAGTAGACTGGGGGATGAAATTATTTAGGTCGTTCAGGACAGGTAAGAGGCCACATACATGATGGTCAAGCTTAGGGAGGACTAGCTACGGGATATCAGGTTGCTACCTAGGGTCGTGGTACTGGGCAGAAGTTCGAAATAGATTAGATTAATCAGGGGCATGATCGTGAACCTTCCACTGTTTGTGGTATGATATTAGAAGCCTCGGTTTTATCTTCTGCACTTTCCGATACCAGAGCCTCTCATAGCTTTGTTTCTGTGCACACTATGGAGAGCCTTAGACATGCTATATTTACATATGAGGATATGATGACACTAGAAATTACTTTGTGACATAGAACAACTAGTGTGCATCAGTGCAAGGAGTTCCCCCTTGTGGTTGGTGGGTGTCACTTCTTGTGGGATCTTTTTGAACTTGAGATGACGGGTTATGATTTCATTCTCGGAATGGACTGGCTTGTTACTTTTCAGGCCTTTTTGGATTTTTATCACTGCAGGGTGAGTTTCACGTCACCAGAGGGAAAATCTTGTCTTCACAAGGGTGAATGGGATGTCCAGGAAAGCAGAGCTGGACCAGAGCATCATAGGTTGGGCAGTGTTATAGCCCAGATTGCTAGTTTATATCTGGATGAACAGGGGACTTCTCAGATAGATTTTCCTCCAGTGGTTGATCGTTTTCCAGATATACTTCTAGAATACTTTTTAGGTTTACCTCCGGAGTGAGAGGCAGACTTCTCTCTTGAGCTTGTTCCAGGAGCAACATTGGTATCCATACCTCCTTATAGGATGGCTACACCTTAGTTTCCAGAGCTCAAGAAACAGTTGGAGGAGTTGCATGAAAATGGTTTTATCTGACCCAGTTCATCCCCTTGGGGTTCTCTTGTGTTGTTTTCGAAGAAGGCGGATGGTACCTTATGAATTTGTGTGGACGATCGGAAGCTGAACCAGTTGATGGTCAAGAACCGATATCATTTTCCATGGATTGATGATCTTATTGATCATCTTTAAGGAGCTAGGATGTTCTCAATGATCGAATTGAGATACGGCTATCATTAGTTGCACGTCAGACCATCAGATATACCTCTTATAGCCTTCTGGAGCAGATATGGTCTATATGAGTACTTGGTTATGTCTTTCGGTCTCACGAACGCACCATAATTTTCCATGGTGCTGATGAACACAGTTTTCCATCCTTACATGGATGACTTCGTGGTGGTTTTTTGGATGATATCTTGGTGTAATCTCACACTCGACACGACCATGCTACCCATATTGAGATCGTATTGAGTACACTCAGTTATATGCTAAGCTCCCAAAGTTCCACTTCTGGATGGATGAGATTCCCTTCCTGGGTCATGTCATCTCAGAGAAAGGAGTGTCAGTAGACCCAGAAAAGGTGGGAACGGTAGTTACCAGGGAGAAGCCGAAGAATTTATTTGAATTAAAGAGTTTATTGGGACTATCTAGATATTACAGGTGGTTTATACAGGACTTTTCACGCCTAGAAGCACCGCTAACAGGTCTGACCAAGATTGGGGAAAATTTTTTATGATCAGATTCTTGTGAGTCAGCTTTTTAGGAGCTGAAGGGGAGGTTGACGTCAGCACTGATACTGGTCTTTCTAGAGCCAGGCAAGGTCTATATTGTCTACTATGATGCTTCAAGAATCGGGCTGGTAGTTGTGCTTATGTAGGGATATGGGGTCACTGCTTACGGGTCTCGGCAGTTGATGCCACACGAGAGGAACTACCCGACACATGATCTGGAGTTGGCATCTATTATTCACGCCTTACGCTGTTGGAGACACAACCTTCTAGGACAGAGCATTGTGGTTTTCACCAACCACAAGATTCTCAAGTACATCTTCACCCAACGTGATCAGAATCTGAGATAGCGTAGGTGGGTTGAGTATCTTCTGTCCTTCAACATTGAGCTTGCCTATACACCCGGGAAGGGAAACGCAGTGGCTGATGTGTTGAGAAAGAGAACTCAGATTCAGGTAGTTCAGGAGGCTGGCACTGAGTGGAAACTCATGGCTCTGTTCTTCGAGATGCACTTGGAGGTACACGATAGACAGGGACAAACCTTTCTCTCTTATGTGGTTGTCTCCTCTACTCTTCTTGATCGGGTGCGGATGAGGCAGCTATCAGATTCAGAGGGCTTAGTCCTGTGGGAGAGTGTGTTAGGAGATGACCGTATTTCTAGATGGATAGTGGGAGAGGATGAGATCTTACATTTATAGGGACGATTATGGGTTCCAATAGACATACGTGAGGAGTTGATGCCAGATTTTCATTCTACAGTTTGGGCAGTTAATTCTGGCATCACCAAGATGTATCATGATCTACACCGCTAGTACTGGTGGCCACGTATGAAGAGAGATGTTGCTGGTTTCGTCTTGAGGAGCTCTACTTGTCAGTAGGTGAAGGCAGATCATCAGTGACCAGCAGGCCTTTTACATCTGTTACCCATTCCAGAGTGAAGTGGAACGATGTCGCGATGGACTTCGTGACCGGTTTTTTGAGGTTTCCTCAACGGAACGATGTTGTTTGGGTTTTCTTCGACAGTCTTACAAAGGATGCTCACTTCTTGCCGATCAAGGAGACCTTCATTTTTAATAATCTGGGATGACTTTACATCCAAGATATTGTACGTCTTCATGGAATTACACACTCCATTATTTTAGATAGGGATGTGCACTTTACTTCTCAATTCTGGTAGGGACTTTATAAGGCTTTGGGTACACAAGTACTTTTGAGTACAGCATACCATCCCCAGAACGATGGCCAGTCCGATCGTACTATCCAGGTGCTTGAGTATATTCTCCAAGCTTACATTTTAGATATTGGTGGTTCTAGGGAGAAGAATATAACTCTTGTGGAGTTTGCCTGTAACAACAGTTTCCAGACGACTATTCAGATGGCACCTTACTAGGCCTAGTACGTTTGGCCATGTCGATCACCTTTATGCTGGATGGAGGCAGGAGAGGCATCTTTGCTGGGATCACATATTGTTCAGGAGACCTCATAGAAAATAGAGTAGATTCGAAAGAGGATGGTTAAAGCACATTCTCGGCAGAAGACTTATGATGATCAACGGAGATGACCTCTGGAGTTCGAGGATGGGGATCAAGTTTTCTTGCATGTCGCACCAAGGTTGGGACACAAGAGGATTCAGATACAGGTTAACTTTCACCACGGTAAGTCGGGCCATTTGATGTGCTGGAGAGAGTTAGGTCAGTTTCCTATCAGTTTTAGTTACCTCATAGGTACCGGGCTATGCACATCGTCTTCCATGTTTCACTGCTCTGACGTTACTTTTCAGACTCGTCTCATGTCTTTCAACCTGAGGAGGTTGAGCTTGAAGAGAATTCGTTTTTTTAGGAGCATCCCATCCGGATTGTTGATCGTAGTACGAAAGATCTCCATGGCCAGTATGTTCCTCTAGTATAGGTGCTATGGAAGAACGGGTGAGTTCCAGATGAGACTTGGGAGCGGGAGCCCGATGTATGATCACAGTAGCTGGAGCTGTTCAGGGTTTCTTCTTCTACGCCTCATTAGGGAAATTCAGGGATGAATTTCGTTAAGGGGGAAGTTTGTAAGAACCTAGATCTTCATTTCAGGTATTTTCATCCTTTTCTAGTCGTTTTTTAGAAAAATGAGTTTCTGGAAATTTTTGATGTACATGCCGTGTACATCCAGAGTACACACCGTGTACTCCTTTGCCTTTCAAAGCCGTGTGCTAACCATGTCCGAGCCACACACAAGGAGTGTAGGGGTGAGATGGAGGCCGCTTAAAGCGGAGTATAGAAAAACAGAGTACATGTCGTGTACCCCAGAAGTGCAATCCATGTATTTTCTTTTTCTTTTTCACTAAATGCACCATGGTCGCGCCTAATCGACAGAACGACCTTCTTCTAGGTTTTGTTTGGCTGAGAGCATTTGTACGGCCGTGATCCTTCCCCGAACCCCTAATCTACCAACTGATATCCATTTCAGCCCCCTTCGATTGTGTTGGGATCACCTCAGTATGCTCTCTCTTCTTCTTTAGCCTTGTTCCATGATTACTACTTGTTTTCAAGTTATCATGGGTTGAAAGTTTTGGACTTTTTCTCAGATCATCGACGTTATAGGGAGAATCAATCTTCGTGGTTCAATTATATCGATCTCCTAGCATCAAGGTAGGTGGTTTTCTGCCCTGTGTTGAATGTCTTTGAGTTTTGGTTTCAAAAGTGTCTGATACCCATGTATCGGGTATCCTGGGTATGGGATTTTGATCCTATTGTTTATTTTCCTTAGATTGATTGTAAGTTTATAATTAATTGATACTAATATATGCTTGGTTTCATGTTTGAGGGTCACCCCATGTGTGTTTTACCCTGTTTGGATGTTTATCGCCGTTTGGCACCGTTGCCTGTGAGGTAAACCCTATTGAAATTGTTGGTTTAATTGTTATAAATGATTGCATGTGTTGCCTACTGTTTAAATGCTTTTGATGCTTTTTAGCTTTTAGGAAAGTATTTGTTGAACTTACTTAGGGTTGTTGATAGTCGATTACGCTCGACTGGACTTCTCAGGGCTGTGAGAACCTGGTGAGGGTGATCAAAGGGGGAATAAGGGATTAAGTGCTTCCCTATAGGGTATGTTGGTTTATGTTTCGTACGCAGGACCTATGGGAATAAGACATTGTGCATCCCAAGAGTGTTCTTAGTTTACTCACATATCGAGAACACAGGTGGAATTAGATGTAAGAGCTTCCTCAGATAGTCTGTAGATATCGTTCAAGACCATAGGGGAATTTATGTGAGAGCTTCCCAGAGTGTTTGTGCCTTGTTTGATTACTGGACTATAGGGGTCTTCTAGTTTGATCCACCCAGAGAGTCAGTGTGAATTTTGTTTGATTGGTTGTGATGAGTCCACCAATCCAATGAACAAGATTGGGTTTGTACATCTTGTGGTTCAGGTAGTCTTTTGAGTTACTTGTTGTGTTACTTGATTTACCTTGTAATATAGAGCTTTGGTAGTTTCCCTGGTTGTTTAATTAAATAAATGTGAATGGTAAATGGTAGGACTTTTACTAGTGTGCTTTTAGTTCATTACTGTATTTATTTCTGTTACTTTATCTATATTTCTCAATGAAAGTACGGCACAAAACTTATGGTGGTTGCCTACTGGGATTAGCCTCACACCCTATTGGGGTCCTGCTTTTCGGCCCAAATAGATTATATAGTTGTAGGTGTGGATAGGGATTGCGACCCTTCTACCATAGGTACTTGATTGCTGGTTGGAGCTGGAGAGAATGGGACTGGGCTTTGGCCCATGATGCTGCTGGAGTTTCTGTTCACTTTTAGTTCTTGGGATTCAGTTGTATTTCAGCACGTTGATTTGTTTACTGCTTTCCATAGACACATGTACCATACTGCATCATTATTATATCAATCATTTCTTCTAATTTTATTTTCATTTCTTGTATGTTGTTTACTGCTTCTTCTATTGTGTATGTTTGTTCTTTTGCTGTATAATTTACCAAATGAGGGCATAGTTTTCCCACCGACTCACCAAGGCTCTCGCTGCTAGTCATTAGCCTCTGGAATTTGGGAAAATTCACTTTAGGTCATGTGGTGAACCGGGTACAGGGCACCAGTTATGTGGATCCATATTCAGGTCGTTACAACTTTATGTGGAAACCGTTCTTACGTATCTCAGTTTCCAATTTTTTATATAAAGTAAAGTGCATAGAGGAATCCAAGAACTGGATGAATCGGGTTTGGTTGATCGGGATCATATACCCAAGGGTTGGCTATGGTTTTACTAAATTATTTTATTCTTCAATTCCTCGCATTTTCTCGTCTTGGCTCAGAAAATTCCATAATCATTACCATATTAAGAAGACATGAATATTACATTATTAAAAATCTTTATTTATACAGATAGGTATTATTGTTATTTTAAACCTAATTATTAGCTCCCATATCTATACCCTTCATTTCATGTATTTTTATGGAACCATGTTTGTGGTTCCCTGATGAGTTTTTTACTCACAACATGATTAGGCTACCATTTCAATAGGGTACCCGAGCCGACCTTCACATGGTTGTAGGAAAGGTTGTGATCTGGTTTCTGGCTAATCGAGCAAGATATCATGTATATTTATTTGTAAATTGGGCATGTGGTTCAACTATTAGTTAGTATTAGATACAGATATGTTTGTATTTGTTTCATTTATTCACTCATCTATATGTATGGTCAACCCAACACTACCGGAAATTTGACCTATACCCATGGTTTGACACTGTGGGTATAACCCCAAAAATTGTGGGTATAGTCTATACCCACGGTTTCAGGGAACCATGTTCTCCCGAGGCATCGGGATAGCCCATGAACTATACCAACATATTTGAAAACCGTGTGTAACACCCACAGATTTTATGAGAAATAATATTTCTAATTTCTTTGATGTCTTATGTTGTACGCTACACCAAGATTAGTTTGTGCTATACACAACACCATATTAGCTTTTATTATATGCAAACACTATTCTTGGCTTCTGTTTCAAGCAAGAGAGACCATCCTCAATAGCGTGAGTTGTACGTAATATAGAGTTTTACTAAACAAAGATATATTGTGATAATATTATTATGAACTAGCCGTTATGAATAATATTTACCACATTTTGAATTTTATAACATTATAATTAATCGAAAAAAATTTCTAGAATATTATATGAGAACAAAATAAATTTTTCTTGTAAAATAATTACTTTTAAAAAAATGCAGTTTTGCCACCTTTTGATGGCACACCCACATTAAATCTAGTTTTTCACACGTTTATAAGTTCAATTTTATGAAATAAACTTATTCATTTCAATAAGGATATTAAAATTAACTTTGGATAATTTTTTAATATTTTTTTGTTAACTATCATATTTTGATGAATAGTAAAAATATGCAAAATATTAATTAAAAATTTTTTTTCATCAAAATAATTTATATGGTTAAATTATAGTATTGAATTATTTTAAATTATAAATACAATATATTTTTACAATTTAATATAATGTAATTCATTACCAGTAATTTAACATTGAATTAATAAGTAAAAACATTTCAATCTTTTGCAATGTTTTAACTCTTTAAAACCCGTTTTCTCAACGGTGCGATTAATTTTAAATTAAATACTGCAACTTCTATGTTTTGAATTTTGAAAAATGGATTCCATATTTGGAATCATTATGTACAAATTATGTTAATAAGCTACTTTTTATTTTTGGATATTATGAATAGTAACTACGGTAAATTTTATTTACTACAGTTAATGGTAAACCCGGTAATTAAGGGTAAAAATAAGATTATAAAATTACCATAATGTCATCCACTAGATCTGGTTGCGACTATTAACGTCACCAAACCCAGCCCATGGCAATGCCCGAAAGGTGTTCCCTATCCCCATGGTCTAGCACAAGTGCCCGGGTATGAAAAAAATTTGGTTTGGGAATGATTTACCCGAGTATGAAAGCATAAAACATAAAAAACAATCAATAATTAGAATTTGAAATTTCTATGCTAAACAATTCCTAAAAAAACCAGATCCTAATAAATTTGTTTAAATAAACTACAAGAGGTCCAAATGAAAATAATGACAATAGAAATACATCCCCAAGGACTCCACACGACAAGGGGGGTCATCACCCGCAAGCCTTCTCCACAACTTCGCCCCAGCGATGGGGACTAACACCCTGAACCGCCATAACCCTTAGCCTTAACTGTACCTGAGTGAAGCATAAGATGGTCTACTTAAACCCAAGGTTTGTAATTAGGGTGTGAGACTAAGCCTAATATGATACCACCAAATGATTCCAAATAGAGTACAATACAATGTGAAAAAGAAAGCAGTTTTAATACGCAAAGAAAAGCAGTGATAAAATCTATGAAATGCAACTTACAAATGATAACAGTTTTCAGGCCAAAATATTCAGAATGTTCACACATTTAAATAGACATTTGATCTACTGTAAATTACATCCAAAAACACCCCACAACAAGGGTAAATACCACAAATCCAACGAGCACCAAAACCGGGAACACCCCTAGGCAACTAGATAGTTTCAGGCCCTATGTACCTCGTACCTCAGTGTAAAGTATCGAAGTCACAATCCTTTCTCGTGCACGAGCCACTAGTATGGAACATACCCACAACATAATGTTCACCAAATATAATCCACATAGTTTAGTTAGAGTTGTTGTTATCCATTTTCTCAGTGAAACAGGGACACAACCCATCCGGTCCACTAGCCGTACTAGTACATATCTGCCCACCTAAGTACTCAGGATTCCCCTTTTGTGCTCAAACAATTTCAGCAAAAAACATACATCCTTTTGAATATAAAATATCACTACTAGTCACAAACAAATTGTACAGTAGATACACTAATTTTATACCATTTAAAACACACAATAAAATATTTTGATTTTCAATAAAACAACCTATCAAAAAATCACGTTGTTTTGCAAACAAAGCTCTTTAGAATATCCATTTTTCACACTATGTGAACACTTATCAGTAATCAAAATAGAACTTCAGTTCAATAACCTTTAATGAAACAAACAATTCAGTTATTGGGCATCCCAATGTGATCAAAGAAGTTATGTCTTTTAATAACCACCATTTTCACACAAACATGGTACTTAAAGCCCATTTTCTTCCCAAACACCATTTAAACAAACTTTCACAGCAACAACCAAAAAGAATAATCATTCAAAACATGATTTTAAGTCCTAATATAGTTCAATAAAATCAACTAAGTAATTATAGGTCATCTTAAAATGAGCCAATAAAATATTTGTATGAAAAAACCCCAATTTCACCAAAAATTGGAAATTAAAATTCATTTTCAATATAAATTCAACTAAAACAAATTTTTACAGAAACATTAAAATTCAATAAACATTAAAATACCATGAGAACATAATGATAATTCACAAAAATTTAATGCATAATGGAATCACCTACCAATGTAACAAAAACCCTTGAATCTCCATGCGAAAATCATATCACACCCCCACCCCACTAATAGAGACCTAGATGAAACCTAAAACCACAAGAATTTTCCAAAAAATCCCAATGTTAAACACTAGGTTCGAAAACCTACATTCTAGACATTAGGAAACTTAATGATAAGCGAAGAAACCCTAATAACAATGAATGAACCCCAACGTAATTTTAAAGAGGAAAGAAAAGGAATAATTTTCTTGATGTATGTTGAAGAAATCACTCCAAAACACCAGTATCTGAAATTTAAAACAGCCAAAATTTAGTGTTTGTTGGAATAGGATTTATTAGGAATTTTAGGAACTGGAATGGAGGGAAAATATTTAGAATTGATATATTTATGAAATAAATACTTTACCTCTTCAAATATGGACGATTTGAGGAAGCCTATGATGTTCAGCACCAATTAGAGATTAACAAGATCTCCAAAAAGGGGGGAGAGAGTTAAGACGTGCGTCTGGGTTCAATGGTCTCGGGTGAGACTTGGAATCACGGAAAAATCACAATAAATGAATAATTTATAACATAAACAAAATTCATTTTTAAAATAGTAATTGGGATTTTGAGCAGGCACAACCCCTTAGATAAAAAACCAAATAAACCTTGGTTATTGATTTATAAAGGCTCTGAATTGACTTGGTGGTGTTAATAGGTTAAGGGAGGCCAAGTAGAAATTTGAATGGATGAAAAAACTTGAAAAATAAAAAAGTTATGAAAGAAACAAAATTTATTTTTCAATATGGAATTGGGCTCACAGTTTGGCCCAATTCATGAAAACTCATCTATTCCTCCATAAAACCAAAGGAAATCCCCAAAGCAAAGAAAGGATATAAATTATATGAAAAATACCTTTAAAATATGTCATGTATGTGTCACATAACACCTGAAAAAATTATATTGCATGAATAAAAGTCGACCCATATCACCTAAAGGCCGGAATAGATTCATTTCATGGACTTTTGACCATGAAAATGATGTAATTATTATTAAAACCAAAGAAAGTGACAACATGTCACTCTTATATCTTATAAGTGTAATAATTTTAATTTAGTGATAAACTTCATAAAACTTAGAAAATAAATAGTCTGCATAAATATAATAAAATTATTTAAATCATGTGAATTTATTTAGTATTTTTAGGGATTAAATAATTATCATTAATGGTGACACAATAGTGATGCAGAAATTGATTATTTAGTGAAAAATCAATAATAATGTTTTTATTAAACAAATAGTGCCCATAAAAGACACAAAAACCTGATCAAAACATGTTGTTTGTGTTCATGCAATCCATAAGCATCCAATGTTAGAATATGTGACAATTTGGATCCACAAAAAGTGATTATTACACTTATATTATTTTATTTTCAATGATGTCAAAGTTGTCTCCTTCGAATTTTAGTAAATATAACAATTTAAATGTAGTGATTTTAAGATGATAAATTAGAGTAAAATTATTCATATTTAAGATATTAGATTTATATATATCATAGTATTTTATTATTTTTTTTCAAAAAATAATTATATTAAATAATTATACAAAAAAGTTTTAGTAATTATTTTATTAAGGGATATATCAAATAAATGGTTTTAAATATATTAAATTAAATGTTATATGAACAAATTAATGTTCTCCATGAATTTTTTAGATGAATATGAAAAGTTAGGAATCTAATAAAAAATTTTGTTCGAATATATCTTTTGTATGGATTTAATTTAAATTCCAATAATTGAATAGTGTCAAAATTGACATTATTGATATTTTATAAAAATAACATATTATTAAATTGTTTAAAATTCACAAAAATATTTAAAAATTAAAAATTGAAAATTATATGGTCGAAATTTCAATAATGTATCTAATTATGGACTATTCACAACTCATAAGTAAGTATTTATAACAATTTAAAATTTAGAATATTATTACCACAAATAAAATTAAATAGATTAAATAATGATAAATCAAAATGATAAGGTTTAAAATAAAATAAAAAAATTTATAAATTTGATTTTTTGATTATATTACAACCCTATATTACCTCATATACGAATTTGAGTCACTTTGGAAGTTTTTATGTGGGTTTTGACTTTATTATAAATTATTATTTTAGAGGATTCCAAAAGTGCCCCTCTTCTCTCCTACAAAAGGGAACCTCCACCCTCTCATATTCACAACATTTTGAGCCTTCATGCTAGGCCAAAACCTATCCCTTTCTCTTCTCCACTATCCTAGAAACATTCTAGTGGTCCTGGTCATCTTAAAAGACTAACTTTAGTGCCATAAGAGGAGGTTTAGAAGAGGTGCGTCGAAGAAGAGGTAATGTCTTTTACTAATTATTTCAAATATATTTCTTATTATATATCATATTTTTTTGATTGTTTCATTATAATGTAATAACATAGGTATTACTAATATATTTATAAGTTATTATAAATATTAAACAACCCTATTTGACCTTCTATCCATCCTACGGAAAATGAAGTCACCACGCATGCGTATGTATGGTATACCGTCTCCACACTGTAGTGTAACCTGTTTTTCCACCACCACCGTACCTGGATTGGTATAATGGTGTGAATAATAACAATATATTATTATTATAACATCATAATCATTCAAAGATATTATATCATCCACTCTAACTCCATTCAATAACTATGGGAACAACATCATCGCTCGTGCATACATACGGATTACCGTCTCCACGACGCGATGAGATTCATTCTCCATGTTAAGAATTAAAGAATGATTATAAAGACTATATAATATATAATCATGAAATATATGACCTAATAATGATACTATATTTATTTATTTGTTATTTACTTAATACCATTCAATTTAATACAGAAACAAAAACATAGTTCATGCGTACCTACGGCCTACCGTCTCCATGAACGGCGTATTTGATTCCATTTATCGATCTATTATATATATATATATATATATTATTATGAATATATTATATATAAATAATGTTTTACAATCTAGAATTAAGTAATCATGTTCTATGTAATCATATGATTAATTACATGTCAAAACCCAGATGATAAATGAAATGATTTCACCCAAAACGATGTTTTAACATAGAATTGAAAAATGAATGGGTAATGTAAAGTCGTAATTGAATCATATATGATTTCATAAGTATTATTATAGTTATGTTACAAGTTAATAATATGTTTACACACACTATAAAGGAGTCTCAGACACATACGAAAGTAATTGGACATAATGTAAGGGATAATTATTCCTATCTCGTTCTTATCTGAGATTGTTTATTCGTAAATATTTATTGGGGATATGTTTATCAAGCATGTCCATATATTCTCAAAATATTTCCATAAAAAGTTTATTATTCTTCCATGTATGTTTAAATTCATTTTCACCATTTTTTTACTTTTACAACATGTTATGGAAGGAATATTTCTTTTGTTTACCACACGAGGTACATTTTGACTTTTCAAAAAAAAAGTACGAGGAGAATGTTTATTTAACTTATATAGAATGAATGAATTTTTACAGTTTCATAATGCCTTATTTTCATGAAGGTTACTCTTCAATATTTCATGATTATTTTCCACAAAATTAATTTCATTTAAATTTCATGGCATTTTGTCAAAAGAAAATTATTTTTAAGGAGAAAGGACATTTTCCTCAAGAATTCATTTCAAGTGTTTTATCAAAACTATTTTCCATCTAAGATGAAATTAATTAATATGATTATGGTTCATGTATAATGTCTCTATTATTTACATGGTTTAATTTTTCTTATGATGAAATGATATCCATTTGTTTTATAGGGATTATGTTATGAAGGGACGATGTTTATGAATCCCATTTTATTCTTTGGGTTATGATGATTGATTTATTAATGTTATTCGGAAAACATAAGAATGATTTCAATATGATATTGGTGAGACCTATATCTCCCTCCAATTCATTGGGTACAGATTTATATCTCATGAGATAGACATGGCTGGAATGAAATGTAAATCTAGTTCAGTAATACAGGGACAGAGCAATAAGTAAAACTGGTTCAATAATGGACATTTTCCAATATGATGGTCTTGGGAGAAATGCCTTGGATACTATGGAAATAATATCATGTGCTTAATGGTTTTCCACAATTACCTATTTTATTCCCATTCTATTTTATTATGATTTATGTTCCTTTATGATCTATGTCTTGCGTACTTCCACGATTTGCTTCACAACTCAAGATTTTGATGTTTCAACTTTATGTTAATGTTTTTTTAAGTTCAAATGTATATGTTTGGTTTTATTTTCACCATGATTACCCTTATTGAGCATTTTATCTCACCCTTTATATGTTTTCTTTTCCCTAGTATATAAAAAAATGTTTCAGGTATGAAAACAAAAGTGGAATATCTTTATGGGAGATGTTGAAGATCTTTCACCATGATTAGAATATTATGTTCTGAGTTTCCAAAGACACTAAACTATTATGGTCCTTGGGTGCCTATTTTTGTTATGTATTAAGTATTCCAAAAAAGTAATGTAATGTCCATGGATTTAAATATTTGGGTCTCTGTAGTTGGTATCAGAGGAAATGATTAGTTAACCTTTGGAAACTAGGATGCAAAAACTTTAGTGAGATCACTAGAGATATTTCTAATGTGTGTATAGGAATATCTCTATGGTTAAGTATATGTATAGGTTACAGTTCTATAATTATGATAACAATAATTAATAACCAAGGATTAAACCTATGATGTTAAACATTTAAAGCGCTCACCTTGATTATGTTATTTTCCTAGTATGATTTTTGCCTCTCACACTATCCTTTTTGGGTTTTAAATAATGGTTCGAACCTAATGGAACCATGTTAATGATCAATGAACTGGGCAATGAAATGATTGTCCATTTGAATGACCAAATGTCCTGGGATATGGAGTGAAAAATATTATTGATATACTTAAACAAGCTATGAATCATTCTGGACTTCCAAATGAGCAGATAAGGGAACAATATTCTATTGAGTCCTTCATGAGGCAACGTCCACCTTCTTTCAGTGGGTCTTCTGATACACTTGTTGCAGAACAATAGATCAGTACCATTGAAAATATTTTTTCTATAATTCGTTATTTTGAGAATGAAAAATTTATTTTGGTATTTGATCGTTAAGAAGGTGAAATAGACCATTGGTGGACCCTAATTAAGAATACAAGACCCCAAGATGAAATTGAATCAATGGAATGTGATGACTTCATGAACTTGTTTTTTAATAAGTACTTCCCTCGTATTCTTCAAACATAGATGGAAAAGTAGTTCCTTGAGATTAATCAAAAGGATGATGAATCTATTGTTATATACTAGGATAATTTTAAAAGGCTTACAAGGTATCCATATGGATTTATCATCATACCTGAATGTAATGTTGATAAATTATTTGGTGGCATAAAACCAAGTTTTCGAAGGGAGTTTGCTATAAGAGACTTCAGTACCTATGAAGAGATTGTACGTTGTGTTATAAATGTAGAAATAGAAGTTGGTGTTACGTATCCATATCATGGTTTTGACAAAAAATGAAAGAAGAAGTTCAAGGAAAAATCTCAAAACAATAGTGAAAATAAGATGAATGTTTCGTTATGCTCAAAGTGTGGAAAAATCATGGTGGATATTGTCTTAAAGGGACTAGAAAATGTTTTAAGTGTTGAAAATATGTTCATGGAGTAGTTGAGTGTTGACGTAATGGGAAAAAGGTAGCTAATGATATGAATAGAGAAAATACTACAGAGAAGGCACCTCCAACACTTCAAAATTACAAGTGCAGTGAAATGGGGCATTATTCTAACCAATGCCCTAACCCAAGGGTTAATGATTATTGAAATCAACAACCTCTTAAGGAAAACGACAAAGGGTAGCCACATGATATCACTATTGGTGATTATGAAATGACAATGCGGTTGTGGAATGATTAAGTGTATATGTAACGAGATTCCAAAATAGTGTTGTGGAATCTCATTTATAGTATTATCGAATATTGGAATATCTGTGTATTGGTTTTCAATAATTGTATGGTAATGGTAAAGATGAAAATTGATTGAAATATTTTTGGAAAGAAGATGATATGCATATAATGAAGCGATATGGAGAAAATAACAGTATTAATGAGCTCATGACTGATATAAGGACAATATGATATCATGGTTTGAGTATATACAAATTTTTGGATTTTGGTATGTGGAAAGAGTTATATATTGACAGCATTCATGATTTCACTAAAGTTATATAGTAATTCATGTTTCATTAGAATACATGATTGAGGTATTCAAATTTTTAGATTCTCACCAACAAGAAATATTGTATGATATATGGGGGATAAATGATGGTATTCAAATATTTGGTAGATGACCTTTCTGGTAATCGTTTACTTTATACTATAAGATTGGATAGAATTATTTTTGATAAGCCTACAGATTGGAATGGATTATTCTAGACATCAGATAGTATTGTTAGATGCTAGAACATTATGGTAATAATTCTAAAATGTTATAATAGTATAGTTTTAGAAAAAGGACAACCTGTAGGACGGGCAACAACCCTTTGCGTCATACAAGGATGCGGGGATAGAACCTACAACTAATGTGTAACATGCCTTTATCACCTACAACTGGCCTATAGGAAGTCCGTGGTTATTATAAATCAGTTTTATTTTATAAATCGGTATGATAGTTGATGTATAAGTCCATTTTTGTAATCATATAAGGTTAATCTCACCATAGATGCATATATGTATATTTAACAAATCTTTCTATGTTTTTGAGACAGATGGAATAACCGATCATTCTATCACATGATCTACTAACATTTCAAGAACGAAAAATTAAACTTCATTTCTTTAAATAAGAGATGAAGTGGAAATTGTTCATCGAATGACCAATGATGATATCACACCGAAATCAAGTATGTATTTATGCTTATGCAAAAATTCACCAACAGTAGGGAAAAGATATTAAAAACCAAAAAAATTTCCTAGTACCCTCAGAACCGATGAATCAGATGGTACCTTTGATCATCACAAATTTATGGCTTTGTGTTTGTTGGATTTTTCATAGCCATGTTCTCACCACTATCCATCAAAACATGATTGTAACACCCCTAGGATTTATGAGATATATTATTTTTAATTTATTTGATGTCTTTTATTATACACTACAGCAAGATTAGCTTGTACTATATGCAACACCATATTAGATTGCAGTATACGCAACATTATTCTTGCCTCGTGTTACACACAATTTCAAGTTTGTTTTGTGGAAATTATTCTACACAACATTAAGTATAGATTTTGTTTAATGTATAAATAAAATAAGTTTGGATTATGTTATAAGCAACACCAAACAGATCTTTTACTACACACATTCATGACTTGGCTTTAGTTACCCGCAATCAAGACCTTCCTCGATAGCATGTGTTGTACGCAATACCGAGTTTTACTAAACAAGGTATTAATTATAATATTATTATGAACTAGATTTTATGAATAAGAATACCCAATTTTTTGAAATTTTATAAATTTTATCTTTCAAAATGGATTTCATTCTTGGATTCAGAATATCGAAATTAGCCTACGGTGAATTTTTGGTATTTTTATTAAAACATTCAATTTTGGATGAATAGTGAAAACACTATGTTACTTTTTTAAAACCAACTTTTTTTTAAATAATTATTTATTTTATTTAAATTCATTTAGGTCAAAATTGAATCATAATACCTATATAAGTTCAATTTAATTCATTAAGATTCATTTTATAATAAATTTAGATATATAAAATTTTTATTGAACTTTTCTCCGTCTTTTACCCACCTCCTAGGAGAATTTGAAAATTTACATAAAAAATAATTTTACCGCTTATGTGAGTGGAATTTAGAAAATCCAAGAGACACAGTTAATATCAAGGAGTAAAATGTGGTTCAATAAGATAAAAATAGTTTTTGATGAATACTATGTTTTTACTTTTATTTACCACGGTTAAAAGTAAATAGGGTAATTAAGGGTAAAAATGATATTATTATTACCCTAAAACATGTCCTAATTCTATTGGACAAGTGTAATTCGACCAAAAACAACCTCAGGAATAAAATATTACCCTTTAGGTCCACTTGGATTAAATTAGTACATTTATTATTATTTTATTTAAAGAATAGTTAAAAGAGTTAAAATCAATGTTTAATAACTAAAACATTTTTAATGTAGGGTTATACATAAGATAAATTCGACTATAAATATTCATTATAATGATAAAAATATTTCTCAAAATCATGGTATTATATTTATAATTTTTAGATATTAAATAATTTAATTTATATATGACACAATGATTATGTCGTAATTACCTTATTAATGAAATGTTAACATAATTGATATTATAAATACCCAAATAAATGTAATTTGAGACTTTTTATGAATTACACCACTTTTTTAGGTTAATATGACATGTTAGTATTGATTTAATTAATTTTTCTCGAACTAATCATGCTGTTATGATATTCACAAAAATCAATTACCAAATAGTTTCAAAATTGACATAAAATAGTTTTTAAAATAATTATTATATTATTAATTGATATTTTATTCTTAAAAATATAAGGCTAGGACAAATGTCTTATATATGGTTATATATATTAATAACTAACCACTTGGGGTTCTTTTGGCTTGTTATAGTTAGTTTATTAACCATATAGTGTAAGAAAACAAGAAGACATGGTAAAAGTTAAATTATTTAACTTAGAGTTAAATCTAAATGATAAGGTTAAAATAGTAACCTAAACTTGTCTAAAACCTACTATTTGAGAGGATTTCGACCCATAACCACATTATCTTCAAAATAAATCAATTTGGAGCTATTATAAACCTATTATGACTTTTTTATAAAATAATATTTTATGTTTTTCCGAAGGTGCCCCTCTCCTCTCTTATAAAAGGGCACCTCCTCCCTCTTCTCTTCACACAATTTTGAGCCTTCAAGCTCAGCCAACCCCAGCCCATTTCCCTTCTAAACTTCCCTAGAAACAAAATAGCGGGTTTTTTTCGCCTCAAAAGACCAACTCGAGTTCCTTAAGAGGAATCTTAAATGAGCTGTGTCGAAGAAGAGGTAATCTCTTCTTCCGATTCTTTCAAGTTATCTTTCATCTTCAACTTCTTATTCTTTATTTGTTTCATTATAATGTAACAAAATCAGTATCACTAATATACTGATATGTTATTATAAATATGAAACAACACCATTTCACTTTCTATCCATCCTACGGAAAACGAAATCACCACACGTGCGTACGTACGGAATATCATCTCCACGCCGTGGTGTAACCTGTTTTTCCACCACCACCTTACTTGGATGGGTATAATGGTGTAAAGAATTACTATATATAGTTAGTATAACATAATACTAATTATGATATATTATATCATCCACTCCAATTCAATTCAATAATTATGGGAATGATATCATAACTCGTGCGTACGTACAGATTACCGTCTCCACGACGCGATGAGATTCATTCTCCATGTTAACCCTTAAATAATGACTATAAAGTATATAATGAATAATAAAGAAATATATGAGATGATAAAGCTACTATATTTACGTATATATATATATCATCTACTTACTTCCATTCAAGTCAATAAGGAAAGGAAAATAGCATTCATGCGTATGTACGGCCTACTGTCTCCATGAACGGTGTATTTAATTTAATTTATCTATCTATTATATATATATGTACTGAATATATATGATATATAAATCACGATTTACATTCTGGAAGTAAGTAAATCCATTATATAAGTAATAATAATATATATAACAACAAGTCCAAACACGTCCGATAAATAAAACGATTTTACCCAAAACGCTGCTTTAACATGGAATTTACAAAAGAACGGGTAATATAAAGTCATAAGTGAACCATATATGATATCATAATAATGAATATGATTATGTAATAATTAAATTACATTATTTAAATCATTATACATGAGGTTTGGATGCGTACTAATCATATCAGACCTATGGTAAGGGATAACTTTTCTAATCTCATTTTTATCTGAGATTCTTTATTCGTATGTATTTGCAGGGGTTATATTTATCATCCATGTACCTGTTTTCTATAAATGGTTTCATGTATGTTTAAATTACTTTTTACCCATTTTTACTTTTACTAAATGTTATGTATGTAATCTTTCTTTTGTTTACCATACGCGGTACTTTCTGACTTTTCTGGAAAAGTACGAGAAGAATGTTTTTTTAACTTATACGGCATGAACCAATTTTTACAGTTTTATAACACATTATTATCATGAAAGTCACTCTACAATATTTCATGGTTTTTTTCAATAAAATACTTTTCTTTTAAAATTGTGTGGCATTTTGTGAAAAGAAAATTATTTTTATGGAGAAAGGATATTTTCCTCAAGAATTCATTTCAAGTATTTTTTCAAAACCATTTTACATCTAAGATGAAATTATTTCATATGTGTATGTTTCAAGTAAAATGTCTTTATTATTTACATGGTTTGATTTATTTAGGACGAAATGTTATCTATTTGTTTTATATGGATTACGTTATGATGGGATTATGTTTATGAAACCCATTTGATTATTTGGGTTATGATGAATGATTTATGTTTATTTTGTGGCACAAGTAAGAATGACTTCATTATAGGATCTGTGGGACCTATATCTCCCTCCAATGCATTGGATAATGATTTATATCTCATCAGATAGACATGGCTGGGACTATAAGTTAATATGGTTCAGTGATACAGGACTGGAATGAGGAGTGAACTCGATTCATAATGGGACTTTGTCCACTAAGATGGTCTCGGAAGCAATTCCTTGGCTACTATGGAAATCATATCATGTGCTTAATTGTTTTGCACATTTAAATGTTTTATTCCCATGATATGTTATCATGATATATGTTACTTTATGATCTATGGCTTACGTACTGCCAATATTTATTTCACAACTCAAGATTTTAATGTTTAAGCTTTATGATCATGTTTTGAATTTCAAATGTATATGGTTTGTTTTATTTTCTACATGCTTACCCTTATTGAGAATTTGAGATCACCCTTTATATGTTTTCTTTTCCCTAGTATATAAAGAAATATTTTAGGTAAAAAAAGGGAAGATCTTTATGGGAGATGTTGAAGATCATTCACTAAGTTTAGAAGATTATGTTCCATGTTTCCAAATACACTAAACTATTGTGGCCCTTTGGTGTCTGTTTTTGTTATGTATTAAGTATTCAGAAAAAGTAATGTAATGTCCATGTACGTCATGACATGGGTATCTATAGTTGGTATCAGAGGAAAGGTTTAGTTAAACATTGGAAACTAGGATGCGAAAACTATAGTGAGATCCCTAGAGATATTTCTAAGGTATGTCTTGGGATGTCCCTAAGGTTAAATATAAGTATAGGTTATAGTCATAGAATTACGGTAAACCTAAGATGGTATAGATTGAAAGTACTCCCCCCTGATTATGTTGTTTTTCTAGTACAGGTTTTTACTCTCATACTATTCTTTTGGGGTTTTAATAAATGGTAGGAAATAGGAGGATTCATGTTAATGGAGAATATGATGGACAATGGAATGATATTCTTCATGAGCAATCAAATGAAACCAGATTTGGAAGTCCAAACATCGTTATTATGCCTAATCAGAAATCTCATAATATGATCAATAATCTCATCTTTGGTAAATTTCCTGACTCAGCTAATAAGAGAAAGATGAAGTTTCCCGATGATCATAGAGGAATGAAAGTTCAATATCCCTCATGTAATTCATGTGGGAAGAGGCATCAAGGAGAATGTTTAAAAGGAACTAGATGATGATTTAAGTGTGGAAAAGAAGGAAACAAATCCAGTAATTGCAAAGGAATTGGTTGAGTTAACACTATGGACAAGGATAATGGTTTTTCTAAGACATCAACAATAGTTAAATGTTTTAAATGTGGAATGTGTGGGAATTATGAAATATAATACCCTAAGGGAATGTCTAATGAAGAGAATAAACATGGTCATATGGGTAGTATTTATGTCGATGATGATGAGGAGAATACAAATGATATATGGTATGAAGGAAGTGTTGAGGAATAACATGATGCAGCTCGGTCGATGGTTTAAGAAGGTTGTTGAATGATTTTATGTTTATCAAGAGTAAAGTTGTATAGGTAATTTAATGGTACTATGGAATAAAGAAACATCTATGGATTGTTACGCTATTGTTTTTCCTTGAGTATTTGAAACTATACGTTGAATGTGACCAGTAACCCTGAAAGGTTATTTAGATATTTTTGGAAAGCAGATGATATGCACGTAATGAAGGGATAAGGGGAAAATTAAATGTTTAATAGTATTCATGATCTCATGACTGATATAATGACAAAGTGATATCATGGTTTGAGTATATCGAAATTTTGGGATTTTAGCATGTGGAAAGAGTTCACTTTTGACAGCATTCATGTTTTCACTATGGTTTTATGATAATTCATGTTTCAAAATAATACATGATTAATGAATTCACATGTTTGGAATGTGACCGAAAAGATATATATATCTTATGATATACATGCGATAAATGATTGTATTCAATTCTTGGTAGATGAATTTTCTAGTAATTATATTATTTATACAATTTGATTGGATAGAAGTATTTTGGATAAAACTAAATATTAGAATAGATTAAGTGATACATTAGGGAGTATTGTTTAAGGCTAGAAC
This sequence comes from Viscum album, assembly GCA_963277665.1. NCBI lineage: Eukaryota > Viridiplantae > Streptophyta > Magnoliopsida > Santalales > Viscaceae > Viscum > Viscum album. The sequence continues at coordinate 1,846,956,086 of OY728120.1, forward strand.
TTTTTTTTATGTTATAATAGTTTAGTTTTTGAAAAAGGACAACTCGTAGGGCGGGCAACAACCCGTCACGTAGGACAAGGATGCGGGAATCAAACCCACAACCGAAGTAAAACAAACCTTTATCACCTACCACTGGCCTATAGGAATTCCCTGTTTAGTAGAAACTTGTTTTATTTTACAATGCAGGATGATAGATAAAGTATAAGTCCCTTTTGGAACTATATCTGATTAATCTCACCATATATCAACTTATGTATATAACTTTTTCTAACTTTTGTTTGAGACAAATGTAATGACCTATCATTCTACCGCATGATCTACTAAAACTTCGTGAAATAAAAATTCATCTTCATTTCTTTTAGAGATGAAGTGGAAATTTTTCGAGGCACGAGCAATGTTGAGATTGTACCAAAATCAAGTAAGTATTTCGTTTAATTAATAAAATTCTTCAACATTTGGGAAACGATCTTGATAACCAAAAATGTTGTCCTAATTCTCTCATATCTGATGAATCAGATGGTACGATAGATCATCACAAATTTATGGATTTGTGATTGTTGGATTTTTTTCATAGCCATGTTCTCTACCACTCCTTATCTGAACTTGATGGTCAGATTTCTCTTTCATATCCATATTTTAACCTATATTCTCCTCTGAGGAAACCCAGTGATGTGTTACTTTGGGTATTCATTATGTTTCTAACATTCCTTTTTAAAATGATGATTTAGTATTCTTTTTTACGATGTGAGTTTCTATGAAATAAACTTTCAAGTAGTAAACGATTAATAACCCCAATGAAATTTGAGGGCGAAATTCATTTTAACAGGGGTAGAATGTAACACCCCGAGTTTTTATGAGATATGTCATTTTTAATTTCTTTAATGTCTTCTATTATACACTACACCAAGATTATATTGTACTATACACAACACCGTATTAGCTTGCTATATATGCAACACTATTCTTGTCTTGTGTTACACACAATTTCAAGTTCGTTTTTTGAAATTATTCTACGCAACATTAAGTATAGATTTTTTTAATGTATAAATGAATTATGTTTTGATTATGTTATACGCAACACCAAAAAGAGCATTTACTACACGTAGTCCTGATATGGCTTGCATTACATGAAATCAAGACCTTCCTCAATAGCGTGTGTAGTACGCAAGACCGAGTTTCACTAAACGAGGTATTAATTATAATATTATTATGAACTAGTTGTTATGAATAGTAATTCCCAATTTTTTTAAATTTTATAAATATTATATCTCAAAATTTACTTCATTTTTAGATTCAGAATATCTAAATTAGCCTTGGGTGAATTTTTGGTATTTTTCTAAAAACTTTCAATTTTTGATTAATAGTGAAAACACTATGTTATTATTTAAAAACTGACTTTTTATTTAAATAATTATTTATTTTATTTAAATTTATTTTACGTAAAAATTGATACATAATACCTATATAAGTTAAATTTAATTCATTAAGAGTCATTTTATAAAAATTTTAGATATATAAAAATTTTATTGAACATTTCACCGTCTTTTACCCACCTCCTGGGAAAATTTGAAAATTTACATAAAACATAATTTTACCGCTTCTGTGAGTGGAATTTGAAAAATCTGAGAAACACGGTTAATATCAAGGAGTAAAATTTTGTTCAATAAGAAATGAATAATTTTTGGTGAATAGTAAATTTTTTACTTTTATTTACCACGGTTAAAAATAAATATGGTAATTAAGGGTAAAAATGATATTATTATTAAACTAACACACGTCCTAAGGGTCAGAATAGATTCATTTCATTGATTTTTTATAGTGAAAATGATGTAATTATTATTAAAACCAAAGAAAGTGACGACATGTCACTCTCTTATATCTTATAAGTGTATTAATTTTAATTTAGTGATAAACATCATAAAACTATGAACATAAATAGTCACCATAAAGATAATCAAATTATCTAAATAATTTTTATTTATTATGAATTTTTAGGGAGTAAATAATTATCATTTATTGTGACACAATTGTGATGTAAAAATTGTTTATTTAGTGAATAATCAACAATACAGTTTTTATTAAACTAATAGTGACCATAAAAGGCACAAAAACCTACCCAATACTTATTGATCATGTACATGTAACCCGTAAACATCCAATGGTCAAATAATTGACTATTTTGATCCTTATAAATGTGATGATGACACTTATATTATTTTATTTTAAATGATATCAAATTTGTCACCTTCAAAATTTAATAAATATAACAATTTAAATATTGTGATTTTAAGATTATAAATTCGATTAAAAGTATTATTATGGAAGATATTATATTTATCTCCATTATTTTATTTTATTTTTTTTTAAAAAAAATTAACTATATTAAATTATTATGCACAAATGTTGTAGTAATTATTTTATTAAGGGAAATATCAAATAAATGGTTTTAAAAATATTAAAATAAATTTTATATGAACAAACTAATGTCATCCATGAATTTTTTAGATGAATATGACAAGATAGGAATCTATTAAATATTTTTGTTCGAATATAACTTATGTATGGATGTAATTTAAATTCCAATAATTGAATAGTGTCAATATTGACACAATTAATATTTTATAAAAATAACATATTATTAAATTGATTAAAAAACACAAAAATATTTAAAAATAATAAATTAAAAATTATATGGTCTAAAGTTTTGTAATGTATATAATTATGGACATTTCACAACACTTAAGTAAGTATTTATAACCATATAAAATTTAGAATATTATTACCACAAATAAAATCAAATTGATTAAATATGGATAAATCAAAATGATAACATTTAAAATAAAATAAAAACAATCTAAATTTGTTTGGATGATGATATTACAAGACTATAATATCTCATATCCTAATTTGAGAAACTTTGGACGTTTATAATAAGGTTTTGAGTTTATTATAAATTAATATTTTAGAGGTTTCCAAAAGTGCCCCTATCCTCTCTTATAAAAGGGAACCTCTTTGCTCTCCACTTCACAACTTTTTGAGCCTTCATGGTGAGACAAACCCTATCAATTTCTCTTTTCGACATCCCTAGAAACATACCAGAGGTCCTGGAATTCTTAACAGACCATCTTTAGTGCCCTAAGGGGAGGTTTAGAAGTGGCTCGTCGAAGAAGAGGTAATATCCTTTACCAATTCATTCAAATTTATTTCTCCTTCTACTTCCTATTTTTTTATTTTTTTAATTATAAAGTAATGACATAAGTATCACTCATATACTGATATGTTAATATAAATTTCAAACAGTCCTATTTCACTTTCTATCCATCCTAGGGAAAACGAATCCACCGTGCGTGCGTACGTACGGAATACCGTCTCCACTTGTTGGTGTAATATGTTTTTCCACCACCACCATACATGGATTGGTATAATGGTGGGAATAAAAACTATATATGATTATTATAACATCATAATGATTTTGAGATATTATATCATCCAATCCAATTACATTCAATAATTATGGGTATGACCTCATTACTCGTGCGTACGGAATGATTACCATCTCCATCACGCGATGAGATTTATTCTCCAAGATAACCATTCAAGAAAGATTATAAAGTATATATAATAAATAATCATGAAATATATGACCTAATAATGATCATTTATTTATTTATATTTTATTTACTTAATTCCATTCAATTTGATACGGAAACGAAAAGAGAGTTCATGCGTACGTACGACCTACCTTCTCCATTAACGGTGTATTTCATTCCATTTATCAATCTATTATATATATATATATATATATATTATATTCTGAATATATTAAATATAAATAATTTTATACATTTTTATGTAATTAATAATGAACTAAGTAATCATATGATTAATTACATGTCAAAACACGGATGATAAATGAAATGATTTTACCCAAAATGCTGCATTAACATAGAGTTAAAAAATGAACGGGTAATATAAAGTCATAAGTGAATCATATATGTTATCATAAATATTATTATGGTTTTTTTAAAAGTTAATAATATGTTTAAACACACTATATAGGATTCTCAGACACATGTGGAAGAAATTGGACATAAGGTAAGGGATAATTATTCCAATATCGTTCTTATTTGAGATTGTTTATTCGTAAGTATTTTATGGGCCTATGTTTATCATCCATGTCCATATGATTTCAAAATTTTTTCATAAAATGTTTAATATTCTTCCATGTATGTTTAATGTCATTTTAACCATTTTTTGACTTTTACAACTTGATATGGAGAGAATCTTTCTTTTTATTACCACATGCGGTACATTTTGACATTTCTGAAAAAAGTACGAGGAGAATGTTTTATTAACTTATACGGAATGAATGGATTTTAACGGTTTCATAACGCATTATTTTCATGAAGCTTACTCTATAGTATTTCATGATTATTTTTTACAACATTATTTTTTTTTAAAATTTCATTGAATTTTTGTTAAAGAAAAATGATTTTGAAGAAGAATGGATATTTTCCTCAAGAATTTATTTCATGTGTTTTATCAAAACAATTTTTAATCTAATATGACATTATTTAGTATATTTATGTTTCATGTATAATGTCTCTATTATTTACATGGTTTGATTTTTCTTATGATTATATGATATCCATTTGTTTTATATTGATTATTTTATGAAGGGATGATGTTTATAAAACCCATTTTATTCTTTGGGTTACGATGAATGATTTATGATTGTTTTTTGGAACATGTAATAATGATTTCAATATGAGATGGGTGAGACCTATACCCCCCTACAATGCATTAGGTAAATATTTATATCTCATGAGATAGACATGGCTGGAATGGAAAGTAAATCTGGTTTAGTAATACAGGGTTAGAACGGAAAGTAAACCCAGTTCAGTAATGAACGTTGTCCAATATGATTATCTTGGAAGCAATGCCTTGGATACTTTGGAAGTCATATCATGTGACTAATGGTTTTCCTCAATTAATTTTTTTATTATCATTCTATTTTATCACTATTGATGTTCTTTTATGATCTATTCCTTACGTACTTCCAATATTTATTTCAAAACTCATGATTTTGATTATTAAAATTTATGGTCATGTTTTTTTAAGTTCAAATGTATATGGTTTGTTTTATTTTCACCATGTTTACCATTAATGAGAATTCTAGCTCACTCTTTATATGTTTTATTTTCCCCATGATATAAATAATAGTTTTAGGTTAGAAACCAAAAGTGGAATTTCTTTATGGGAGATGTTGACGATCTTTCACCATGATTAGAATATTATGTTTCAAGTTTCCAAAGACACTAAACTATTACAGTCCTTGGGTGAGTGTTTTTGTTATGTATTAAGTATTCCACAAAAATAATTTAATGTCCATGTATGTGAAACTTTGGGTCTCTACACCATGGGAATAGGTCATGTCCACTGTGTCAGTCACCATGACACTATGTCATTCACCAATACCCACGGTTTAGAAACCATGGGTATAACATTAATAAAAAATATCATTCGCGGGATTTGATCCCTTGACCGCTCTTTTATTCCTACAGTGCCTAAGCACTAGCTTATATCTTTTATTAGAATAAAAATATATATTTTTTAATATATATTTATATAAACCATGGCTATATATATTAAACCATGGGAATAGGTGTTCCCGCAAAAAACAATTTGTGCCACGTGAAAAAAAATTCACTCCATATGGTGGGAAAGATATACCCACGGTTTACAAAACCATGGGTATAGGTCTTAAATAATCAATCCTATACCAACAGTTTCTATTAAGATGTGGGTATAGGTCTAAATAAACTACCCTATACCCACGGTTTTAGAAAACCTTGGGTATAGGTTTCCATACATTACCTATACCCATGTTTTTCCAAAAACCATGGGTATAGAGGTGACTATACACGTGGTTTTGGTAAGACTGTGGGTATAGGTTCCAATATAATACCTATACCCAGGGTTTTTGGTAAACTGTGGGTATAGCTCTATTTTCCAGAATTGCAATGGGTAATCTATGTTGTATGTATGACGTACTCATTCTGGTTTTATTAATTTACATTTATCATTACTTCATTGTTATATTTATTTCCTTATATCTATATTTATTTACTACTTTGGAAGATGTATAGTTATTTATTATGTATTATTATATTCATATTATGATATAGATTCAACACATAAACATCATTGTCCCTCAAATCAAGATGGTAGCCTCTGAAATATGGGGATCCACTTGTGAGGAATTATTGCCAACCGGTTTAGCTACTATTCATAGAATGAATAGTATTGGGACCTGAAAAAGTTGTATCGGAGTATGGTGTTCCATTCATGTTATTTTAATTTTTGTGATTTGTTAGAAAATAGTTTTAGGAATGTTTCATAGCCGCATATTTATGTCATACAAGTGTTTCAAGAATAGTTTATCAAGTAAGAATTCCAGGTATCATGGTCTATGGGATTTTTATTATTGATATGTGATATTAAAGTTGTATTTGATTTTCACTTTTATTGAAACACGTGATGTTTTTATTTATGAATTTTTATAGATATGTGTATACTGGCCCATTTGTAAGTGTCTAGTTAAAAATATTGACTCATTCATAGAAAAGTGATGTGGAAAATCATTCAACATATTTGGAACACAATGTCCACATGTTATAAGGCTAATAGTTTGTGTTTATTTGATGAAGACATAGACTAGTTGTTAAACATATCAATAAAAAAATAATTTGTTCATTATGTTATTTTTAAGAACCCGGATATTCTTTTCAGGTATAGATCTTTATGTTAGGACATTTTTTATGAAAAGGGAATATTTGGGAAAATTTATAAGTACATGTCGTGTACTTAGGAGTACACACTGTATACATAGGTACCCGGTACAACTGCGTACCGGTTGTCTAACTTCCAAGAACATGGCTGTGTGGATGACCTGGCAGACCTCTTAAATCTAAGGATGGTTGAGGCTAGTACACTGAGTGTACATTAAATTAACACATTGTTTAATTTTCATTTTATTTGATATATCGGTTCTCGGTCATGTCTCACATCCAGAACCATCTTTTTCTTCCCGTGTTTCAAACAAGAGAGCGATGAGATGGCCACAAACATCAAACCCATACTAATTCTCTATATGACCTCTATTTGAGACACCTCTAGTTGTGCTTGATTCTATCTGGTGAGTTCTCCCTTTCCCTTGATCCTCTCTTATTGATTCCTCAGCTCTTGTGATAATTTTAAGAGTAAATGTTTTTTACATTTTGGTATATCTATATTGTTCTAGGATGATTAAAGGGCTGAAGATCAAGACTTCTCCTCGTACAACGTCGAGGTAGGTGGTTTGTTCCATTCATTTTTGTATGTGGATTATATACATTTAATGTGTAAAATACCCATGTTGGGTTATTGCATGTTTTGGAAATTTTCCTTGTTTAATACCATCTAGGTTTTTTCTATCTATGAAAGGGTGATTTCTTATGTATAAGGTTTCATACCTTGTTATGGGACACCCCATGGTTGTGTTCCCCTATTTTACTATTTATGTCCATTTAGCCTAGGTTGCCTATGTGGCATACCTTGTATCCATGCCTTGGATTGTCTAGGATGTATTTTATTTATTATATGAATATAATGTGTTATGCCTATTTATGTTAGTCATTTATCAGTTATTGATTACATGTGATGCCTTGTATTATAGGCGCACTATTTTTCCACTGGACAGTGAGAGCCTTGGGCCCGAAAAATTGTGGGGGTTTCCTTGTTTATTACACAACACCATGAGAGCCTTAGTGTTTTCTTGACCTAGGTGGTGTTGGACATGAGAGCTTCCTGAAGATCTTTTATTAATTTATTTATTCTATGCTGACCCAGGTGGTATTGGACATGAATGATACCCAGAGGTCATTTATAATTTTGTTATATTATGCTAACCTTGGGGTATTGACCGTAAAACCTGCCCAGTTTTTCAATAGTAACATTTGAGTGCAATGTTAAACCAATGGGTTTAGATTGTGAGAGATTTTCTAGAGGTTTTTAATGAATTATTGAATGATGGGGGTGAGTCTTAAAATCCAAATCACAAGCATTGACTCATTCTTATTGGATTGTTTAGATGGTATTTTTAGTCGTTTGTTGTCACTATTACACGAAGGGATACAGAGCATACTCTATATCCCAGAATTCATTATTCAATGATTTGAATAATAAATAAAATAAAATAAATGTAATTGAAATTGTAGGATTTCATTTTTTTAAGTACATCATAATTTATTGCTTTATTTCTTCATATTAAATTCAATATATATATTCAATGACAGTTAGGAAAATATATTTGGGTGGTTGCCTATTGGGATTTGTCTCAAACCTTATTTTAGTCAGTTTTTGAGCCAAAAAGATTATATGGATGCAGTTCTATATAAGGTAATGTGTCCTCCTTCTTTTGGTACTTGAGTGCTATTTGAGATTGAATGCTTGGACCCAAGATGAGTCTTGTGATGCTATTGGAGTTTAATTATTTTCTATACTTTGGTTTTAGACTTGTATTTCTAGTATTCTGACTTTTTTGGATGATTTATTATACACATGTGACATGAATAATTTATATGATCTATATTTGTTATATTACCATCAATTTCCACTCATTACTTTTTTTAAAGGTATTTTTAACTCTGTTATTTCAGACTATTTTGATATCCCACTGTATATACATTACTAATAAGGAAACAATTTCAGTATTATCATACCTTGTCCATACCTACTAGTCAGTATCCTGTGGCATTTGGAGAAGTGATCAGGATGTCATGTGACCAACTGGTTATGAGGCACCTTTGGGCGGATCTTGTAACCAGGACATTAAAAAGTAAAATCAAAGGAGTTTCTTTTCTGCATGTATTAATATTTGGAACTTATATATAGGGATAGGAATAAATTGGTATTTTGTAATAAGTTGTTCCCTAGAGTTGCTAACCTGTGTATAGGGAAAATCCATTTTACCTCGAATATTGAACTCTTCATAATTGTTACAATTGTTACAGTTGATTTGATTACACCGTTGGGTGATACACTTTTTTGGTTATTATTATTTATATAATTGTGGCATTATTTCTCTTCCAGCCATATTATATGAGGGTATTCCATCTCATGCATCAAATATTCTCTTTCTAGAGATCACATGTCATGTATTATTTTCATTCCAGTTAGGATGATTTACTAGTTGCATGCTATTATGAAAGGTATTGTGCTATATAACAATGTTGTTGTGATATATTTTGTGATAGAATACCTTCTATTTTGATAAGGTATTAGAAATTTTAATGTTTCATTTGGATGGACGCCAAACATTGGTCTCTGAGGTGTTAAAGTCCATCTTTGATCATATTTTTGTAGATCATGTTTGAATATTAATTGCATTTTGTCAGGTTATGATGTGAATAAGGTTTAAAAACATTGATTCATGGGAATATGGGCTTCCATGGGTCGTAATTTGTCTTGGCATGGAATGCAATTTATGTTTTTAAGGGTTCTGAAGATGTTTTAGAGGCCTACAATCCAGAATCCCATAATATATGGTGTGAGTTTTTATGAACACACACCATGTGTTCTTCCATTCTCAAAAAACAAATTTCTTCAATACATGTCGTGTAATGGGAGTACATACCCTGTAGTGGTTGACCGTGTGAATAACTGTGTGACTGGAGACATGGGGTTGGGAAACTTTTTGTAGAACACAACATGTCTAGATTGAACATTTCATGTTATAAAGAACCATGTATCTAACTCTGTGACCAATGACACGGGTTGATGAAACTTAGGTTGTGTACACGCCATGTCTCTTTTTTTCACACCATGTTGTTATCAACCATATATTTAGCTATGTGACTAACAACACGTGTCAATGTCAATTAACTGGTACATCCCATGTCTTGGGTAAACAAGCCATGTAGTGTTACACTAGGAGAGAATTGTGTAGATCTAGCCTTGTAGAAGAACCTAGGAAGGAGGGAAAATTCAAGTACATCTCATGTCTTAGGAGGAACATTCCATGTGTATGGGTGTTATATTACGTTGTTTGGGAGAGGTACGCACCATTTTTTAAACATAAAGGAACATACTTTGTAGAGGTTATACAAAAAGTGTAACCCGATTTAGTGAAACTGGAATTCATTCCTTCTCATGTTCCATTCCTGCACATCAAACACTCGTCTCATTATAAAATTGAACTAAGGTGTTCACTAGACCATGCAGATTCATGCCAACAAGACATCCTCCAGTTGTACACTAGGTGCTATGTGATGAAAAAACACCCGAAATTTTAGATCTGGGACAACTAGTAGATCCTTTTATCATGCCCATCGTCACACCAACTATTATACTGGACGCATGTGCTGGTGCATAGTTCTATGAAGGTTTTATGAGGATGATGCAGAACTTTTAGGGAGCACCACATGTTTCCCCATATATGGCAGAGTTGATGTTGGTGTTCAAGTAGTATAATCATGCCACTTGTTTAGGGGATGGAGGACCACATGCTTTGGATTCATGGTTGCAGTCCATTATTGCTATCTTTGATCATATGGAGATGCCTCTAGATAGGAGGGTGAATCTCATGATGTACATGCTACATTATTCCATGAAGTGGTGGTGGTATTTTTTCTCATAGGTGGGACTTCTATGAGATATGTCTTAGAAATAGTGTCATAGGAACCTCTATGATTACTTCTACCCCATGAAACTGAGGGCCGATAGAGCCAAGGAGTTCTTCCATTTGGATATGGGAACTCTTTCAGTGATGGATTACTCCTCTACTTTTATAGATCTTTAGTACCTTGCACCTATTCTAGGAGGTGACGAGTAATCTCTAGCAAGGAGATTTGAGGATGGTCTCATGTATGAAATCTGATCACAGGTGAATGTCTTAAGGTTGACATCGGTGATGACTATACTGAACCAGCTGTTTATTACAGAGTGCAATCTGAGGGATTTGGGAGCTGTGAGCCCAAGAAGGTCCACATCTAGGGATGGCACTCTCTTGTTTGATAGTAGGAAGCACCATAGGGAGCCTTCACACAGTGATTCTTGTAGCATGTAGATACCTACATGTATCCAGGTGAGGTGCTACCAGTGTGGGATGAGTGGGAACATGAGACCACATGGCCCAAAAGACCCAGTTGAGTGCTGATCTTGTGGGAAGATAGGTCATCATCATTATTTTTTCTAGTTTTTTTCACTAGAATATTGTGAGAGGTGATCAGTTATGATTCCATGTTTAGAAGTAGGACCACAAGTTTATCCCCAGATAGGGAACTAGAGTTCTTCAGGTAGTTCAGGATTAGGATTTGGTCGTTGCTATGTTTTCCAGACAACATTATTTTAGAAATAGGAAGGTGGATTAGCTCGGGGTAGACAGGTAGGGTCACAAGGGTGAGGTACATGTCAGAAATTTGCAGTGTCGCAAACCTAGAAAGTATATGATCTCAGACCCTCTACAGTTTGAGGTACAATTCTAGTTTTCTTAATTTTAACTTCTACACTTTTCAATACAGGGGATTCACATAGTTTTATATATGTTACCATTGGGGTTAGCCTTGTTCTGTATATATTTACATATAATGATGTTATGTTTTTATACAATGTATTGGGGAATATGACAGCTAGTGTAAGCCAATGCTAGGAGTGCACTCTTGAGGTTGGTAGTTGTCACTTTTAATGGGTCCTCTATGTCCTAGAGAGTCTAGGCTTCGATTTTATTCTTGTAAAGGGATAATTAGTCTCCTTTCTATCCTTTGTAGACTGTTATCGTCACAGTGTGAGTTTCACATCACCAGAGGGAGGTCCTTTGCTATAGAAGGTGAATGGGATGTCAAGGGGAGCAGTGTTGGACCCGAGCATCATGGGTTAGGAGGAATTACATCCCAAATTTCTAGTTTATATCTGGATGGCCAAGGGACTTCACATATGGACTTTCCTCAAATGGTGGAGTGCTTCAAATATGTCTTCCCAAAAAAAAATTTAAGCTTTACCTCTGGAGAAATACATATATTTCTATATTGATCGTGTGTTAGGAGCAGAACTAGTGTACATTCCTCATTATAGGATGGATACACCAGAGTTACAAGAGCTCAAGAATTAGTTAGACAAGTTACAGTAAAATGTTTTCATCTGACTTAGTACTTATCTTTGGGGTTCGCATGTCCTTTTAGCAAATAAGTCAGATGGTACCCTCAATCATTTTGTGGATTATCGGATGTTGAACTAGTTTACAGAAAAGAACTGATATCCCTTTCTATGGAATGGTGACCTCTGTGATCAGCATTGAGGATCCTAGGTGTTCTCTAAGATTTTATTTAGATTCAGTTATCATCACTTTCACGTTAGATCATCTGTTATACCTCTCACAAACTTTTAGAGAAAGTATGGTCTATACAAGTATTCGGTTATGAGGTTCATTATCATGAACATGCCAATAGTTTATATAGAACATATGAACTAAGTGTTCCATACTTACACTGATTCTTTTTTTTCAGTCTTCATGGATAACAACTTGTTGTAATCTCACACTTTAAATTACCATTCCATCAATTTTGAGATCATATTCAGTACACAGAGAAATCATCTTCTATATGCTAAGCTCTCGAAATTCCACTTTTGGATGGACCAGATTAACTTCTTAGGTTATGTAATCTAATAGACCGGAGTATCAGTAGACCTAGAGAAAGTGAGAGTAGTAGTTTCCTTGGAGAATCCAAATAACGTATTTGAGGTAAAATGTTTTTTGGGACTGTTGGGTTACAACAAGTGCTTTATTCAATACTTTTAACGCATAACAGTGACACTGACCTCCCTGACTAAGATGGTTGTGGAGTACTTGTGGATAGATTCCTATGATTCGGCCTTTTAGGATGAATGAGAAATTGAAATCTACACGGATACTGATTTTTTTGGATCCAGGTATGACTTACACCATTTAACGTGATGCGTCAGGTATCAGGCAGGGAGCAGTGCTTTTGTAGGGGGTGGAGTCATTGCGTACATGTCTCTTCTATTATGGACACATTAGAGTAATTACCCAACACATGATCTTGAGTTGGATGCAAATGTACAAGATTTTAAATTTTGGAGACATTATCTTTTGGAAGATAATTTTGTGGTATGCATTGACCACAAACGTCTCATGTGTATCTTTACTAAGCAGGATTTGAATTTGAGATAGAAAAGGTGTGTTAAGTACCTTCTGTATTTTTACTATGATATTTCCTACACACCTAGGAAAGGTAATGTAGTGGTTGGTGCATTGAATAGGGGGACACTGATATAAGAAGTTGAGGAATCCAGCAGTGAGTAGAAGCTTAAGGATCTATTATCTAAGAAGAATTTTGAGGTGCATGACAGACTGGGGTAGACATTTGTTTCATCTATACTTGTTACCTCTACTCTACTGAATCGAGTGCCTATAAGGTAACAATTGGATTCTGAAAGCCCACTATAACATGAGAGCGTGTCAATAGGGGCCCCTACTCCTTGGAGTAATAAATTCAAGGATGTTTTTTCCTGAATTCATGGACGTGTATGGGTGTCAGAATTCATACGTGAGGATTTTATGTGAGATTTTCATTCCTTAGTTTGGGCAGTTCATCATGGTGTCAGCAAGATGTATCGTGATTAAATCATCAGTATTGTTTTCCAGGTATTAAGAGGGTTTTATCTGGTTTTTTAATGAGATATTCCACTTTTCACTAAGTGAAGGAGGAACATCAGCGACCAGTATCTATTTTACAACAGTTTCCCATTCCCGAGTGAAAATGGAATGATGTCAATATGAATTTCATGATGGATTTACCGAGGTTGAATGGAGAGAATGATGTTTTGTGGGTTGTTGATGATAGTCTCAAGAAGGTTGCACATTTCTTGCTTTTAATGGAATAATTCAGGGTTGATGATCTTAGAATGTTGTACATTTAAGAGATTATACGTTTGTATGGGGTTCCACAATCTATCATTTCAAACCGGGATGCCCAGTTTTATTCGCTTGTCTGGAAGGGACTACGGAGGGATTTGGGTACACAGGTAATTCTGAGTACAACATACCATCCCCAGACAGATGGCCAGTCAGAGTGCATGATTCTGGTTCTTGAGGACATGCTTCAAGCATGAATCATATATTTTTGGGGTTCTTGGGAGACACACATACCCCTAGTAGGGTTTCCCTACAATAACTATTGTTAGGTGATGAATCAGATAGCATCTTTAAGGATTTTTTTGGTAGTCCATGTCGATCACCCCTATATTGGCAGAAGGTAGGAGAGGAATCCATGCTAAGACCTCACCTTATTAAGGGGACCATAGAGTATGTGGTGTTGATTTGGAAGGGGATGGCTATATCACAATCTCAGTAGAAATATTAGGTTGATCAATGGAGATAACCTCTGGAATTCGTGGTGAGAGATCCGGTTTTCTTACGTTTCACACTAATGTTGTAACATAAGAGGATTATGATACAAGGGAACATTTCATTGAGATACATCTGGCCAATTGAGGTTTTGGAGCGATTTGGGCCAGTTTCCTTTCAGTTGTAGTTACAACAGACGTATCGGGATATACCCAACATCTTTTGTGTTTCTTAGTTATGACGCTACTTTTCAGACCCATCTCATGTTTTTGAACCTGAGGAGGTTGAGTTGGAGGTGGATTCATTTTTCAAGGAGAACCATATTCGGATTATGGATCGTAGTATAATGGTTCTCCATGGATGGTTTGTTCCTTTGGTACAGGTTCTATGGTATCATTGGTGAGTAGAGGATAAGACATGGGAGTGGAAGGTCGATGTTCGATCATATTGGCCTGAGTTGTTTAATATTTCTTCTTCACCAGCATTGGAAGGGATATTCGAGGATTAATTTCTTTAATTGGGGTTGATTGTAACAACACAAATCTTCTTTTCATGTATGGATCTTTATGTTGGGTTGTTTTTATAGAAGATGAATATTTTGGAGATTTTATAAGTTCACATTGTGTACATATGAGTACACGTTGTGTACACAGGTACCTTGTATAGCTATGTACCGGTCATGTAATGGCTCAGTACATGTTTGTGTGGATGACATGTAGGACTGCCTAAATCAAGGTTTGGTTGAGGCTAGTATACAACATGTACATTAAATGAACACTCCATGTAATTTTAATTTTATTATATATATTGGTGTGGGGTCACGTCTCATATCTAAAATTGTCTTCTTCATCACATGTTTCATACTTGAGAGTGATGAGATGGCTGTGAACTTCAAACCCCTACATATTCTCTATTTGAGATGCTACAAGTTGCATTGGATTCCCCCAGTGACTCCTCCCTTTACCTAGAGCCTCTCTTCCTGATTCATACTCTCTTGTGTGTATTTCATGGATGAATAATTAACACATTTTTTAGATCTACATCATTATAGGATAATTCATGGGCCAATTTTCATGATTTTTCATCGTAAAACATCTATATAGATGGTTTGTGTTGTTTTTTGTTGTCTCTAGATTATATATACAGAAGGTATCAAATACCCATGATAGGGTATTTTGTGTTTTTTAAATTGGACACGTTTAATACCAACTATGGTTTTTTTTGAGAATGGGGGATTGCCTATGCATAAGTGTGTACACATTGTTATGGGACACCCCATGGGTGTGTTCCCCTATTTGACTATTTGTCTCCATTTACCCCTAGTTGCCTATGATGCATTACTTGTTTCCATGCCTTGGAATATTTACGATGGAGTTGATTGATTATATAAATACCATGTGTTATTCCTATGAATGTTATCATTGTAGTAGTTATATATTACATGTGATACATTGTTTTATATACGCATTGTTTTTTAAATGGATTATGAGAGTCTTGGACTATGAAAACTATGCGGGTTTCCATGTTTATTACACAAGACCGTGATAACCTTATTATTGAATTGACCTTGGGGGTATTGACCATGAGATCTACCCGGAGGTCATTTATAAATTTATTTATGCTATTTCAACCCATGGGGTATTGACCATGAGAGCTACCCGATGGTCTTTTATAAATTTTTTACATTCTTCTGACCCATGGGTGTTGACCATGAGAGCTACCCGATGGTCTTTTATAAATTTTTTACATTCTTCTGACCCATGGGTGTTGAACATGAGAGATTCTAAGGTGTTTTTTTTAAATGTTGAGTTTAATTATTAACCAAAGGTGTCTGATAGTGAGAGCTTTCTCAGAGGGCTGTTTATGAATTATTGAATGATGGGAAAGATTTTTCCAATCCAAAGCACAAACATGGTAATAGATTTTTTAGATGGTATTACCACATGTGTGTTGTTACTATTACACAGAGGGATATATAGATTGTGATAGATCCCATAATTCAATATTCAGTGGGTTGAATAATTAATAAATGAAAATGAATGTAATTTAAAACTGCAGGATTGTTTACATTTTAGTACTACCTAGTTTATTACTTCATTTTGTCATATTACCTAATATATATCCATATATTAACAGATAGTTAGGCATGGATATTTTAGTGGTTGTGTACCAGGATTCATCTCACACCCTAATTGGGTCATGCTTTTTGATCCAAAGAGATTATATGGTTGCATGTATAGACAAGGGAAGGAGCCCTTCCTTATCAGGTAGTTGATTGTTGTTGAAGATAGAGCGCATGTGACCAAGATGAGGCTTGCGATGTTATTTGATTTTAATTCATTTATATACTTTGGTTTTAGTATTTTATTTTAGTCATTCTAAATTGTTTGTATGATTTCCTAGACACATGTGACATGAATCATTTATATTTTCTCAACTTGTTATATTACTATCAGTATTCTGTTCTTTACTTTTTTTTCATTGTAATAATTCCTCTACTATTGCATACTATTTGATATTCTGATTTGTATACTTTTCCAATGAGGGTATAGTTTCCCTATTACCAGACCTTGGACCTCTCTATTAGTCTCCAGCATCTAGCATTTTGGGAAATACGCTTCTGGTCATGTGACCAACCTGGTATGGTGTACATTTGGGCGGCACCTGGAACTGATATGGTACAATATTCTACTCAATTGGGATTACCAGAATATATATTTACTTCTTATTTTAATCATTTGGATCTATAGTGAGATATTCAAACATCAGGCTAATGAATTATTCCTCAATCACATGATGTGAACTTATAAAATGTGGTAGATATAAAAAATGGAACCAATTTTTGGACACCTTTTAGTGAACCATGGAAGTTACATATCACATAACTCATTGAGATGATGTCATTTGGGAACTATTGAACCCTATAGCTCAATGTTTGTTGGTGGTTTATTTCTAGTAGACCCTTTGTGGGTTAATCTTTTTTATGAATGGTTTAGTTATATTTGGTAACAACCCACTTAGAGATTTCCAAATGATATTACTATGATATTTTATCTAAACTACCATCATTTATGGTTATCAAATCAAATCCATTAGTGAAATGTTGATAGGTACCGAATCATTTTAAAAAAAATTGATATTGAGGGGGTCTTATAATATAAAAATCCCAGTGACGATAATTTTATTATTCTTTAGTTGATATTTTAAATATATCAAGATTGCTTCCTTATGAAGATTACAAGAGAGGATCGAGGCCTGGTAGGTCATGTTGGTTTATTTTTACAGTCATAGGTGGATGTTTTGATAACTTCTATATATAGGATTGCTAGGCATGTTAGAGACCATAAATAGATATACGGGAATAGAACATTCTTATGATATGTGACCTTAATGAGAGGATACATCATAGGGATATGTGGTCAGATCTAGTTGTCCTATTAAGATACATGAAAGGTATGGAAACATGCGAGATGTAGACACCATTAGTTTTGACTCAAGATTTTATGAATCCAAGTTTGGATTGATCAATGTAAAACAATGATAGGTGTATGACCAATATCTAAAAAAATATTTTAGTAAGTGATATTTATTGCACAATCTTGATGATACGAATTAATGATTCAATCTGCTCATTCAATATAGGAAAATTGATGCCTTTAGTCATAGAGGTATTACCTAGGGTTCTCGGGTTTTATGACATGCATTGATGTATAAGAAAACATATGTGTTTCGTCCTGTTGACTAGTGCTTTTACTGTTAGCTTTTTTTTTCAAATTGTCGGTAGACGATCATGACTGGAGTGATATTGTGTGATGGGAAATTAGGGAATAAATTGTGGAAAGGGTGAGATTCTTTATTTTGGAGAGGATTTCCCAGTGAACTTCTAGATTATAAAAATGAATTTTCCTGTAGCACCATAATCTTTTATATAGTGACATGTGCCTCATGGTAGCATTGGTCAAGATATAACTACGTGGTACTGGACATTACACCTACTATGTCAGGATATATAGAAATGGTATGAATTGGTAACACATAGTATTATTTAAATATTTAATTAGTGTGTGGATGTTTATAAGATATGGATCAACATTTTTTAATGTGAATATTGTGGGTATGGTGACCCAAGGATTTCAGTAAAATTAATAAAGTTATTATGATGCAGGATAAGATGGAAACTAATTAAGTTCCATGAAATTGTTAACCCGTGGGTTGAACTAGACACACATTTTCTAGAGACTTAGTGTCAGGGGTTGGTTAAAGGCATGTATAGCCTAAAATGGTGTGAGTGTGGATCATGGATATATACAGACAAATATCAATGGAAACATGGTATACTCTTTTTTATATGAAACCATTCCAAATATCATGACATATTATTAAGTGCACTATGAGGTTATCAACTATACACTACTAGTTTTCAGTATATTCTCAATTGTGTTGTTGGAGAAAATTTATTTTCTACTCTAGGAGTGATATTAGGTAATCCGTATAGTTTTGAGTGAGCTGTTGGAATTTTTTTTATGTGACCATCAGTATGATATAAAATTAGTAGTTTCTATAGAAACTAGCTTGGGTAGTGGGAACATGTGTTTTTCCATTTGGTTCTTGGGAGTAAGGTAGTTTATTTACATTCTAGTAATTATCACTATTAATGGAATGGAAATGGTCTAGAGTTATATATAATTAATTTTTATGGTTCTATGACATGGATAATTCTATGGTTGGGAGTGAGGAATTATTCTACAATTTTGGAACCTCTTGTGAGATGTATTGTGGGATCCTGAGATAGGTCATTGGATGGTTGTTTTGGATTTCAAATTTAATTTAATAAATACAGCTACGAATTATTGGATTTCATGGAAAATATAAAGTATGTGTTTTAATATAGGATTTGGTGGAGTCCCTGTGTGGTTTTCATGCTCGAGAGGGCTTCTAATTATCTGATTGTGTTGGATCCGAAAATTGCTAGTGTTCATACTATGGAACGACAACAGATTGTAGAAAGGGATGATTTGGAAAAAATATTTCACCAAAATATTGGTGGGATTGAATGATAATTATTATAATGAAATCTTTGTGGATTTCAATTATGGAATTGATATTGGGTCTTGAAAATTCCTAAACATAATGAGCATAGAATCCTAAAAATATTTTTTTAATGGTGGTTTGACTTGAGTTCTCTTGTTTTTTGGATGCAATCGGTCGGAAACATCATAAATAATTCCATTGTAATGACATTGTTATAACCTAAATGCCGGTTGAGGATTTTCATGGAAAATCTATTGGGACCAAGCATATATGGGTAGATTAGAATTCAGCAATATCGATTAATCAAAGGACTAAAGGATATATCCTCTAGTTTTATAGTATTATCTAGGATGAAAAAACATTTTAAGAGAATCTTTATAATTAAATTAGTTTTCTTCATTTTTAAATTATTATGGAGGTATTATCATGGTTCATAATTGAGAATTTAATAAAAGAACCTATGGAAGAGACACCATTGGCCGGCTAATGAAAGATATAATGTTGTGATCATGTATTGGTTTAGATGATCTTGGGTAAGATCAAACTATATCTTTAGGCATTAGTTATGAGTATGGCCCATGTTCTAGGAGAATTAAATGTTTTATGTTTTATGTGGCTCTTTAAAGCATGTTTTCATTTTGAAACACAAGACGGTTATTAGAAAATAATTCATGACTGGTGTAGGATAGGTTGTTCATTGTGATGCCACAATGTCTTATTAGGGATAATATAAGATTCGAGGTTGTAAGATCCTGTGTTTTTTTCTCAAGTTGTAGGTTTTAGAGGGAAATTGAATTTTAAACTATTAAACACATCAAATATTGATTGGATATTTAAACTATAACTATAATGGTTTAAAATCTTTAAAATGGTGTTCTCATACATGAAATGGCGATGTTAAGATGGATTTCTAGTTTTGGGAGTGTCTAGGGATTAGGGACCATATGATAGGTTTTGGAGACATGCATCATAGGGTACACGATTGGCATAAATTGTTAGTACAAACAATGTGACCCAATACTGTGGAACAACTTGTATAAGTACACAGTTTGAGAAACCTTGTGGCTGTATAATGGATCCCATGTGGGGGATTTCAATTTATTACATACATGATTCATGGTTAGTGGATGATATGCTAAATTGTTCACTACAACCATGCAAGGTGTAGGTTCCAATAATGTTCCAACCATACAGTTGGAACATAGTCTTTTGATATATTTTGATAACAATCATAGGTGAGTTTCCTTTAGAAATAGGTGGTTCATGTTTAGTGGAATGTTTTCTAAACTATTTGAAAAACCAGTGTGGATCATTTAAATGGGTAAATTTATTATTTTCTCTTTTGAACCACAACAGATTTTACCCCTTTATCCTCTGTTTCTCACAATGACCTCCTAATTGTTCATCCCTGCCTTCTCCCTTCATCCATGAGATATCTCCCTTATTATTAGTTTAAATTTAATACCTTAAAATTCATTGTATTCCTTACAGTATGCATTCAATTATATTACCCTTCATTGTAGTTATATTCTCCTTCCTTTAAGCTTGTATTCTCTAACTAGGGTATTTATTCCAATTGTTATGGGGCATGGTGGAATTATATTCTAGTGATAATGCTTTCATGCAACCTTCAAAGAGGGTGACATGCATTATTGTTTACACTTTACCAATTGACTATTCATTGGAGTATCAAACCATTGATAACATCTAATGATTTATTTATTTTAATTAAATTTTTATGGTGTTTTTTCTTTTTGTTAGTCTTGGTGATGGTTTGAGGTTAATGATGTGATTATGGTTTATGGAAAACATTGGTCTTGGTTTTTTTGTGACATGATCATATGGTTTGGTTTTGAGAATTATAACCATATAGTTTGATTCGTTTAATTTTATATAACCTATTAATTTTAATTTATTTATTATAGTTAGTTATAATTAACTATCTTTTGGTGGTTTGGTTGAGATATACGACTTCCTTATTTCATGGATGATCATAGATGGTCCATAGAACCTTTAACCATCATATAGAGAATAAATTAAAGGATTATTAAGAGTTAAATGGTCTATTGTACCTCCCCGATGGGACTTATACATGTTTATAGTATTATATGTATTCCAGGTCTGTAACCTGAGTAAGATGATGCCTTTTTTAGTTTATTCCATCATATTATTTAATTATATAAATGGATAATTTGTAATGGATAAATGTCAGGGTTTACCTGCAAACCAGGTGTGCTAGTTTCATGGATTGGTCATTTGAGAGAGGAAGTATCCTTTACACCTCATAATAGGTAAGAACATTCTTGGTTAGGGTTGTTAGAATTTGTATATGATTAGGTGGATGAACCTTAGATAGACTGGACTAGTTTGGTCTTGTAGACCATCCTTGAGAGACAATGTCATCGATATTGTGTTATAACCCATCTCCTAAAAGTTTCCATTGTGACATGGACCTGAGTACCCAACAAGGTCCTGATACCCTTTTTATAATTTCATGGGATGTAATATCCTTGTGTGTTAGGTGTTGAGAAGATATTGTGTCTCAATTTTAGGGGATCCCAATAATAATACTTCTATTATACATTTTCTATGGGTTCCAAGAGAGATTCCACTTCATATATATTGACCTTGAGGAACCCGAGTAGCACAAAACTCATAATCATTGACCATGGTAACCCATTGGGTTACCCATTATGTTGATGGACATGTGATAGTGTTTCAATGGATTTCATAGAGATGTAATTACGTGTCATATTCTAATACGAACCAAACATGTAATCTTGAGGGGCCTTGAAATAGTGATGGTTTAGGAAATTGGAAGACCTTAATATTTATGTATACATTCACTCAATTATTCTGGATGTAGATATGATTTTCATTGATGTTTCTTAGTACCTAGCCGAGGATCCTAACACTATTTTATATATGACACGATTCCCCAAGGTACACTTTGGTATCTAGATTATGAGACAACTTGATTAGTTGTTACCATATTGGTATTCCTAGACATAATTTCTTGGATCCGGTTATTGAGCCTTTTTTATTGATACATTATATGGGATAACTGAAGTTACATCTTCGTAACTATATTATTTTATGGATTGGGTGATACATGGGGTCGTTATATCTATTTCTATGGATGGTACATGGATTTAATGATAGGATAAATAGAAGTCTTTATTCCTTTTGAGATAATCGGGTTACTTCAATATAATTCCTTGGACTAACTCATATGTTAATTGAAATTATATTATTCCTTGAGAAATAATTGGGTTCCTTATATATAATTATTTAAATGGAATCATAGGTTAATAGAAATTATATTATGCCTCGGCTGATACATGGATTTTGATATAGAATTACATGGACATGTTTGAATAGAAAATAGATTTATATTACACCTTTATCAATATGTGGGTTACTATTACAAAATGTCTTGTATGAGGTCATAGGTCATATGGAATTATGTAATACAAAATTTATATTTATATTACCCTTTATTTATATATTATTTATTTCATGAATCTTATAAAACACAATATGAGTGTTGTTTTACATGGATTCCTTGGTTACATAACTTAGTTTGAGGTTTTTATTACATAATGTTCATAAAGACATATCGACATTAGATTAATTAGGTATGGTCTATCAGGATCATAGACCCATGAATCGAATGTGGTTTTATTTTTTTATATTATTCCTTTATCTCCATCTATGCTTTATCTTGAATTATCACATTCTATGAGCATTCCCTTATGGAATAGGAATATGCACCACTTTTTTACTTATATAAATTATGAAGATTGATTTTATGAGTATTATGTTTATCTAGATGAGTAGATCACATATACATGAAATTCATTTATTTTATATATACAGGACAATTTTATTGGTTCCCTACTATGTTATTTACTCACACCCTGATTGGGATTCTATTGCACTAGGGTACCCTAGAAGGCGTTCACTTTGTTTCAGGAATAGTGTGGACTGAGACCTTAGACTGATCGAGAAGGATTGCATGGATATGTATGTGGAGATCAGGTATGTGGTTCATCTGGGATTTTTTAGTAGATCCATATACTTTTAGTTTTGTTTATTTTATTAACACATATATATATGGTCATCCTAGTTGGAGATCATTGTTGTATTTATTAAATGGTCATTCTAGTATTTTAATTTCATTTATCATTATATACTTGTTATATTTAGTTCTTCTGTTTTTTTTATTTTCTATTATGGATGGTTTTTGGTTATTTCCATTGGTTCCATTGACTAGTATGAATTAATAGCCTCTATAGATACACATCCTCTACCATTTCGACTAGTAGGTAGCCTCTATTATATGGGGGGGAATACTTGTGGCCTTATATCCAAGGGGTTTGGTTACGATTTATATAGTGAACTAATCATTTAATTGATAACATGGGTTTTTTATTGGGATATATTAATGTTCTAATGATTTTAATTATATTAACACATTTGGTTTTCACTTGTTTCGAATAATACATCTGCATAAATGTTATCTATTTACCTCATTTTTCAATGGAATAGATTTTAAATGAGTAACCCCATATATTTGTCAACAAAATTGGAGAACCAATCTTATAAACATACATTATGCCGGAATGAAATGTTTCTATTTTAAAATATTATGCATGGCGTGTGGGGTGGGGACTAATGGAATTTATTTCTCCAACTTATCATATTAATTGTCCAATGTTGATTTATGCATGGATGGATTATTCGATATAAAATTATTTATATTGTTTTTATGGTTGTGAAATTTAATATTTTCCACTTGACTATGGAGATGGGTTCAAGAGTTTTTGATTCTTTATATTTGTTTTCATTATATTTTTCATTCCAACTATTTCATCATCCCGTAATTTTATTAATCTTCATCTTTTAGTTGGGTCTGTATTTAATTTAATTTAATTTTTATTATATAAGATATTTATTATTATTGTGACATAGTTGGTCTTTTATTAATTTTGTAACAGAAAACATTGATCTATACCGTAAAATGTTATAGAAGTCTCATTTCAATATTTTATGTAGGAATTCAATTTTTTATTGATCTATTAGATGAAATTTTTCCCAATTTTTTAGAATGATTCCTTAGATCTTTTCTCCATCTTGTTGGGAATGGGTACATCCTTCAATCCACATCTAAACCCTACTCAAATTCAAGGTATAGGGGTATCCCATGTTGGTTCCTGAGAATTGATATATATAGGTCTTTACAGTTGTCATTTTATGAGTGTTTAAAAAACATTATATGTCAGTATATAATATATTGAGGATAATTTATGACTTATATATACCTATATGGTTTAATAATATTATAGGAAATTATAATTCAAAGGTATAAAAATTATGTATTACATTTTTATGTGATTGAAATTTTGGAAGTGGTTACTAGTATTTTGGAGGGAATTTATAGGGTTTAGGAAGAATCCCTTATTGTTTCATATATATGCCTTAAATTCTAAATGTGATTTAGTTTGTTGGTATTTTGGGATGAATTTTAATATTTCCAAAAATATATATTCTTAGGGGAATTTCATAATATATTTTCTATGTGATTTTGATTAAAAAAATTGAAAATCTAACAGGTATTTATTTCCACTTATATATATTAATTTAATTTTCCACTCCACACTTCTACTCCACACTCCCATATATGGGCTTCTTTTGAAAATTAATTTTTCTAGATTCTTTTTTATCCAATGAATTATATTTTGGAAATGTATTCCTACACTCTTTAGACCACTACAGATCAAAATTTAGATAATACAGTGACTAAAAAATTACTTTATATTGTGGAATGTGACAACCAAGGTAATTTTAATAAGATACAATTTTTATAGTTGATTAGTATTCATGATTATAAATTTATAAATATTATTTAAACACTTATATATGTTTATATAATGTTTAAAATTATATTATATAATCAATTGGATACCAATCATACATTAAAAATTATTATTTTTTATATTTTGAAAGAAAAATTAGTTTATTTAATAGTTAAATTTATTTAATGACTTATTGTCTTCATATATTTAAATAATTAATTGATATTTTATTAATGGATATTTATATTATTTCTATAAATTAAAATTATTATTTTTTATTATAATATTATGAAAAATTTTATTAATGTATGAGTCAAGAATATGATTTTTTATTTGAAAAAGAAATTATTTTTATTCTAAAAACATTTTAATTTGATGTGCCATATGGTTTTATTTAATTGAAAAATTCATAAATTTTGGAAATAAAATTTCATAAAATGGACTTTTGTATTGGCTAAATAATGTGTAAATTATCTTTGTGTGATTTTCTAGTATTTTTCTAGGAATGTTTATTTTTTATGAACAATTATAAATAATGATTTTATAAATGTGCTAACTTTAATGACATCATCATGATATAAATATGAATTAAATTTTCATAAAACATATTTTTGATAATTAAGAGATAAATTTTATTTTTTTATACCCAAAAATATCATCTTGGTCATATAAATTAAATTTGTCTCAAGATAAACATAAAAATTGATTATTGATAACACGGTGCCTAAATATTAATGGAAAAGTCAAAATTGGTTCTTTTATGATAATTTATAAAAGGGTATTATTCTGTGATAAAATTTAAATAAAAATAAAATGAATTATAATTTATTTTTTGAGTAGTAATGAATATTATATTTATATTATAATATAATAATCCAAATGCATACTCAGTGCTTGTAGAAGGTAAGAAAAGTAAAATGAATATCAAAAAAATGTTTTCATGAAAAGGAAGAGAGTAAATATGAGTTATGAATGATTATAAATAAAAAAATTTATTCAAATAAAATTATATATAAGTTATTAAAATATCTTAATATTAAATAATAGGATAATTCTCCGAAAAAGTGAAACATCCAAGAAATGCTTGCATATGTAAGAGAAAACCAACACAATCAATTTAGGAATATTAAAGCTGATAAATTTTAGAAAATATATGGAATTGAATGATTTTTATGGATGAATATAAAGTGTATTTAAATGTTTAAATTCAAATTCCATGGTTATCTAGATATTCTTTAATGTCTCGTTATAAAAATTACCCAAAAAAAGACTTTAAAACGTATTTAATATTAGTAATTATATAAATTATTACAAAATAATAAAAATGTTATATTTGGTCAATATAAATTTTAAATTTTCTATCATATTATCCATTATCAATTTTTTAACCAATTTACAAATTAAATTGTCATTCTAGACCCTTAAAATCTTAGTATTTTCAAAAACACTATTGATTTTTCCTATAAAATGGGGAATCATTATAAAATTTTGAAAACACCTATCATTTCCAGTTATATATTAATATTTTCTCTAAATACATCTATATAAATCCCATTCCACATTACAAATTTTCTTCCATAAAAAAACCTTTCTCTGATGGTTTTATATTCAATATGATGGAAGCGATTTGAAGAGTAAGGTATGTGTTTCTCAACCTCATTTCCATTTATTATTTAATAATCATTTTCATAAAACCCCTTTTTAAACATATATTATATTTTTAACATGATTTTATTACTATGGTAATTTCATATTATTTATTCATCAATTATGAAAATTATTCCTTAATTCTCTCCAATATCTTTTCATTAGTCGTTTCAACATCAAAATATGTGTTTTCCAAAAAAATATCTTTTCATATCATTTCTTATATTAATATTATATATAAAACATGTAATACTAAAATTAACATTAATAGAATATATATGTTATAATATAGTTATTTTATAAAACTAAAAATATGTACTCATCATTCCTTTTTTTTAATATTTTGTTAAACATCACTCACTGTAGTTGTTTACAATGCCTAAGAGATCTATTTTTTATTCATAAAATTATTCCATTCATCGGTATTAATAAAAATTGACTTTTTTATTTAATATAATATCAATAATCTAGTAAATTTATTTTTTATTATTTAATGTCAAAAGTTTCATCAAATCAATTGAATTAACTATAATCAGTCTTGGTCTTTTATAACCTTAAAAAAATCTTATCAAGGAAGACTCTCCAACATTCAATATTTAATATTTTATATATAATTATTTATTATGGGATGATATGGAAACAATAACTTCACACTCAGGGATATTGTGAAAAAAATTTAAAAATACTTTTTACAATTATAAAATATTGGATATATTTTGGATATTATGAAATAAATAACCCTATTATTACTAATTAGATCATTAATAATATAGTAATGGAATAAAACATGATAATATAATATTTCAATGTCATCATATACTAAACAGAAAAATATTTTTATTTAAATAAATAATTAATAATGTTTTTTATTATTTTTGAGGTTAGTAAATATATGAATTATGATAGGACTTGAGGTAAGGGGTTTTTTACATTTACTATACATGTTTTAAAGTCTCTACCGTGAAAACAATTCCCCATCTTATTTAGATAATTTTATTATCAATATTTAAATTAATTTTCATATTCATTTTACATTATCAATTACTTTCAAAAATAATTTATACGAAATATTTTCAAAGTTTTCTACATTTTTAATTTTTAAAAATCTATACAAGGGTGTGCAATGAATCCCATTTTTAAAATTATTATCATGAAAAAATATTATTACTTCTAAAGATTTTTTACACAATGAAAAATTATATTGATTCATAAATGATCTTATAATGTAATTTATGTCCCCATTTTTTTGTGATTTATTTTATCGTTATCAAAAGAAAAGGTTATTTCATACTATTTTCAAGATATTTCATAATTCTATTATAATGTTCCAAGTTTAGAATTAATTATTTGTTATGTGTTTGATGGACAAATAAAAGATCACATGTGTTTTATTGATGTTACATTTCTTAATCATTATAGATGATGATGGGTGGAAATTTGATATATCACTCCAATGAATTTGGTAATGATGTATCCTATGGATTTATTATGATTGAATTTACTAGATCTATTAATCTATAATCATTTTATGATGTTTCAGTCGACTAGATAAGTTATTAAAAAATAAATAATGCTGGAATTATTGGTTAGGATATTCCATTGAATGTGTGATAAGAATATAATGTTCCATGTAACCTTCACAGTTATTATTTATTTCTGTAATTCTTATTTACATTGTTTTATGAACCTTTATAAGAAAAGTACATTATTTCATGTCTTACATTATGTTTATGTAATTTCACAACCCAAAATTCATTGTTTTAAGAAGTTATTTTCGTTTATTTGGACCATTATTTGAGCCACATGATGTGTTTAAAATGTGGGTGGAATTCCATTTCCAAAAATTTACCAGATTCCCACTCCTCCTCCATAATAAAAAGGCACTCACCCTAACCACATATTCTCGCCTATAAAGCCATTTAACTCAACCATACTATAAATAGTTAAGATTTAAATGTCCCTAAATTTATCATATAATCCTCCACTACTGAATAAATCCATATATGTAATTCTAGTGGTTCAATCCAAAAGTAGTTACCCACAAAAGAGGTAACATCCTCCCTCAAGCTCCTTTGTTTGATTTTCCTTCTCCACCCCCTACACTATTCATATATCGATATTATATAATAAAATCAGTATAATAAATATACCATAATTTTTTAATTTAGATATTATACCTACACTAAAAAACAGTTCAATCAAATGGAATACACCATCGTCATTTTTGTTCAGGACTGATTACTACCACATGAACAGATGTCGTTCGTTATTCCATTCCAAATCTCATGGGTGGGAATTATATTGGAAACTATATTCTTATATGATATTTATTATATTTATGATTTTTTATACTTTTTTTATTATTATATAAACATACCATCATGGATTATATTTTCTGCAAATATGACTACATCATTCAGGGATGTGGGGCCTACCACCTCCTCAAAGCGATGTGATTCATTTACACTTTATTTAGAATTTATTAGAAACTGGTTTAGTAAACATATATTATATATATGAAATAATAATTTCACTATAATTATACTATATATACATATATAAAATTATTACATTTACTTTCTTTCTTTCAATACGACAATAAAACAGCAATTGCAATCATGTGTATGTACGACCTACTGTCTCAATGAACGGTGTATTGCACTGAATATTTCTGTATTTTATAGATTATTATAAATACATATATTAAGAATTTATATAATATTATAATCATTTTTTACATTCTTTATATAATTAAATCATTATTTTACAAATACAATCAAGAATAAAAATCCAAAACATCCACGAAAAACATAGCATATATTACAAAAAATAAAACATTAACATGGAAAAATCATCTTCATTTCTTGTGAAAAGTGATGAATTGGACGTTGTTATAGACTTAAAAAATGTAAGGTTGTACTGATATCATGTTAATATATCATTTTATGAATATTATTCAAATTTGAGTATAATGGCCATTAAAAAATTTATGTTATTATATTATTTTATAATATCAATGACCATTTTTAAACCACATTTGGTAATGGATTTGTAATTGATAACTTTCTTCTTACCATGTTGTCTATCACTCTAAATCATTATTTAATAGACAAATTTCTCTTCCTTGTCAATGTTTTCACTTTCCACCTATGTTCTTGTAATGTTTTGGAATATCTTAATATTTTTTTATTTATATGGAATGATTTAGAGACCATGAAATCTGAAGAAACGTGATTCCAAGGCCTGGTGTGCCCGGAATGATCCATCGAAAAATGTTATGTATAAAATAGCGTGCGTGAGTGGTTTTCCTGAAAAAAGTGGAATAACTTTTCAACGAGTGCCTGGATCATCAATTTGAGGGAACCTTTGCATTCAGTATGGAAAGTTTACCCTAGTCACGACATAATATTAGTAAACGTAGGCCTCTAGTGATAAGACTCGAAAATGTTATAACCATAAATAAAATTATTTTATTTTTCAAATGCTTATAACTCGTGAACGGTGAATCAGATTAAAATTTTGAGACCACCACTAAACTCATTAGAGTATGCATTACATAGGTAGACCCTATCACTAGTAGGTGTGGGCCAATAGTGGAAGCTAGTTTTTGGCCGTAAATAAATTAATTATGTAACAATTATATTATAGATAAAATCCATAACATAGAAATAGTAACTTGGATTAAAAATATGAAAGAAGCATTGAGTATGTTGGGGCGTGTTCTCCTTAGGGAGATCCTAAACTTGAATGGCCCGTGTCGAGGGTGAATGTTAATAATTTATTGATATTTTTAAGGTACATTCAGTAAATGTGGGGGCACCATTTTCTTACTTTTAAAATGGTGCATGAATTAAAATTTAGAGGGAACTATTGAATCCATAGCACTGAGATTCGATTAAGGGAGGCTCCACTTTGAAATTAGTAGGATGGGAGAAAAATATAGTTTTTGAAATTTAAGATAATAATGAAATAAAAATGTTATTATATGTATCTTTTTCTTTTCTCCGATAGACTAATGTTGGTGGCAGGACAAATGATATGTCAAGCCATTAAATGGCTTGACCCCCCCCCCCCTTATTTTTGTAACCGCACCATTGAAATTTGGAAGGTACATTGATTAAATGAACCTCATAAATTCCACAGAGCATTACCCACCTCCTTCCCCACCTATTTATATAGAGCTCGAGGAGGGGTAATACCATGGCTTCACCAAATGATGAAGCCCTGGAAATGTACCTCAACACCAATCACATAGAGGATGGGACTGATATTAGTGATCAGTGATGAGCGCCAATGAATCACGAAAAGATGATAACGATGAAAGAGGTTTCGTCGATCATCTTCAGCGAACATCTATTCTAGGTATACGGTTTATTTCAAAGTTTACTTTGATGAATTAAATCCTCTCCAGCATGCTATCACATTAACACAGAGAGTGCAGGCCAAATAAACAAGGCATGACTCTCTACTACATCGCTCATGCTTCATTCTTCAGGGACAATTTCCTCAGATTTATGGCAACATGAAATAGGATGTCATGCTATGTTGGCGACAACACGAGAGAGTTGTACACATTGATTCCACCAAACACGGACACTAGAGCATGCCCAGTGACCCGTGGAAGAATCCATCGACACACTATGTATGCGGAAACCGGTAGTGGCTGGAGGAGACCCGCGGAAACCGGGCACGGACAGTGGAAGGCGAAGCATGACAGTCCACTGGAGTGGCTGAAGGTGGACGACCTTGCAGGACTTGGGCTGCGCCCGTATGTGCCACTGACGGAAGTAGCTGCGGACAACATGATGCTACTGGAAGGTGCATCGTAGCCTGCACCAGGCTGTGTTGGCGAAACCCTAGTCGGGAAAATGGCCTTCCGGTAATTGCTGTGGGGCAGCTCCCCACAGGCTGGCGAATGTCCCCGCAAGCATGGGGCCAGCTAGATGGCCAAGCAGACAGGACCTGCCCAATGGGCTAGATGCCAGTGGGTCGGGCTGGATCTGCCGCCCGATAGGCCAGCACGGGTGAGCTGAGCCTCACCCAGCGTGTCAGGCCAAACGTAGCCTGGGCCCGCGAACCAAACTAGGTCGTCCCCGATGGGTCGAACCCAGTGAACCAAGATGATCCATTAAGGGCCAGACCCGGGCAGGGTCAGGTAGACCCCGTGTCCTATTTTATCAGGACAGTCTTACCAAGTCGGACCGAGCCCAACCCTAACTGGTCCCCGAAAAAATAAACAAACATAACTGAAGAAACATGTGTTTAATTGAAACGTCGTCAGTGGCATTGGGAACCTTTTTGGGAATCGGTCCCTTTGGGATATTCGGGCGTGACCAACTGAGCCGGGTCAGACCAAGGTAAGATCAGCCCTATTTCACGGAAAGAGATTCAACTAACAGACCAAGCGTCCATTTGATGCATCGTCTATTTTTTGGAACCCTTATGACGAGGAGGTCCTTTTAAAATAATCCATGAGTGTTTTGGAGAAATATGAAGTACATCCAGGTTGGACCAACTCCAAATCCATTCAGGCCCTTTCCACTAAAATTCCAATAACTGAAAGATCTAGCTTCCGGATGTCATAACGTCTTTTTCATTGGGACCCTTATAATGTGACTGATCATAAAGATAATTATTTTTGGGACTTTTTTACAGTTTAAATAAAACCAATGGCTTGAGGAGTGGTTCTCCCAATATTAAGTGTGATATGAGCAGGAATCTAGTGGTCATCAGTGAGGCTGCAGTTGGAGACATATCATCTGGAGGTTAGTACAGAGCGATCCTATATGGGTCATCACTGATCATGTGTTGGCCAGATCCTATGTTGGTCAGTGCTCAGTGATCCTGTGTGGGTCATTGCATATTGATCATGTGTGGGATGGATCCTATGAAGGTCATTGTAGGGGTTAGTACCTATTGACTATGGGCGGGTCAGATCCTATGTGGGTCATTGTGGGGTTAGTACCTATCGACTTTGTCTGGGTCTAACACCATATGGTCTATAGTGGTTCCTATTAATTAATTAATATGATCTAGCTCGACAATTGATCATCTATACTTTTATACTTCAATAATACCTACTTTGAGCTGAGACTCTGTTTGAGCTGTGTCTTTTTCTTTGTGCTTCATGATTTAGATCGTGCTTGTGATATTACCATTGAGGTATATCATGTGATTTTATCCATTGTGGATTACTAAGAGATCATCAGGGGTCTTGGGGTCCCCTAATGTGTATTGATATACTCACCCCTGCATGGGATTCTCTCACACATTTTTATATCTTGTGCAGATGATGAGCAGCTGGGATTAGGCTTGAGGGAGCCTAGACCAGGTGATACACGGAGAAGCTAGGCTGACGAGGAGTGTTTTGGAGATAATTTGTACCTACGCTTCAGGTATGATCCATGGTGGATGAACCCAGAGCTGTTTTCTCTTTTGTGTTTTACTTTTACTTTTCAGTTGGGCTTGTATTCCGACCTCTTTACTTTCAGCACACTTTTACCTTAGCAGTTTACTTCATGGTTTCTTCTTGTTGTGTTCTATGATTTTGTTTTTGTACAAGTTTAATGAATATGCCTTTCCATTTATGGGGTACTCTTTTTTCAATGCTAATCACCAAACCCTGGTCTGTGGATGGCGGTCATGGGGTAGTCACAGCACGGGCCCCATCGGACGGGTTGTGATAGTTCTCCCATGCAGAAACAAATTAATGAGTTACTTTGGGTAACTATCTTGTTCCTTTAATTCTTTACCTGAATGAATTTATAGTATAAATTTTTACGAAGTGTGTTTATATGACAGGAAAATTGATGTATTAAATTATTAATAACACATAGGAATTTAAACGGTGAAATAAATTCTTAAGGGGGTAGAATGTAAAACCTTGAGATTTTTGGAAATATTTTATTCTGAACTAATTTAACCTTTTTGATATTTTTCATTTATCAAAACATTGAATATAGTTTTTATATATATATGTAAAGACCCATAAAATTCAATGATTTTTTTTCTTTCTTAAATTTCTTGGGAATTTTACAAGAACACATTTTTTGACGGCACCTGATTCCGAGGCCCGGTGTGCCTGGAGTCATTTTCCAAAGTTTGGCTCAGGTACGTTCAATGAACGAACGAGTGGGTTTTTGTATCTTTTGAACCAGTGCACGGAATCGAATTCCGAGGGCACCGATTGAATCGCAGCACTGGTATTTTCTTAGAAATTTCTTTTCGGGAGTTGCGTTTTCTTGGGTGTGGTTTTTTATTTTCGGGGTTAAGTTAAGAAATAAAATAAAGTGGTGCGGAAACTTTATTTTTATTTCACTTAAATCCACATAAAGCCACTTAAGCCAGGTTAGGCGGATAAGGTGGGACCCACGATATCCTACCCACTTGGTAGGATATTTGTGAGGTGGGTCCCACATGAGCCCCACCATTTCTTTTCCTCTATGTAACGCACCCGCGAAAACCTCTTTTAAATGAAAGTCAACTGATGCGTTTTCTTAAATTTTTAATGCCCCTATTAATTGGGCAGTTAAGTCGTTACCATTAATTCATCAAATTTATGGTTCGTTTCTTAACTTTTTTTTCAATTGTTGGCATGAAATAAAATAAGACCAACACACGTTTTGCTTGTGGGTGTCTTGTTGAGAGGATTTGGAGAAACTCTATGTTCTTAATCCTCTATCGTGAAGAATGCGAAGAACTCCAAGAATGAAAAGAATGTGAAGGCGATGAAGAATGCTGAACCCTCGGAGATCGACGACATGACCCCGTGTACCGCGACGCCGACGAATCTCCTTCTGCGACGTTTCTTCCGCGATGATCCTTCCCCACGACAATCTTCGATCAACACCCGATTGAGGTAGGGGATTACAGATCTTTTATTTTCCTTTGTGGATTTTATCCTCAACATGGGTTTAAATGGTGCATTTAAATTTGTGTTTTTTCTTTAACCCTCGGAGATCATCGACGCGACACCGTGTACCACGACGACGCGAAGCCCCTTCCGCGACGCGATGATCCTCTTCTTCCGTGACGGTCAATTCCGCGACGAACTCACGTTCAACGACAACTTTGAGGTAAGGGTTTGATTCATTTAAATCATTGTGATTTATACCCGTGGCGTATGATTAAATTTTTGTTGTGAGACTTTTAAAACCGCTAACGCGGTGGGTGCGGACCAACGAACAAATCTGAATCCACTGCCCTTGTCGTTCGTGGTGTGCGGAACGGCGGACGATGACAAATCAAGCCGTGCGGGCGATGTGAGGTCCTCGCAGTGAAGGACGGGCCCCGGGAGGGCCATTGGCGAAGACGGCGTGCTATTCCGACCACCGGAACCCGTCCAGTGGTCCGCGGAGCAACCCACCGGCATGGCGGCACCGGCGGCGGAAGGCGGTGGCAGAAGGCGACGGTGCCCGGCGCGCCGCCGTCGAGAACCGCCGCGGCTGGAGCCGCTGCGGCAGGCCAGCCATCCCGTGACCACGCGGGACCGGCGAAGGATTGGACGTGGTAGCCCGACCGCGTCCACTGGCGAGGGTGGCCCCACGTGGGGCCACATATCCTTCACGCGGGGGCAGCGCGCCCCCCGCTCCGCTCGGCCGAAACCGGTCGAGCCGACCCGGCTGGCGACCGGGCCGCGCCCGCGCTGGCCGGGCTAGGTCACGCCTAGGCCGGGTCGGTCCACCCAGGACGGGTCGGGCCGCGCTGGCCGGGTCGTACCTGGACCCGGGTCGGGTCGACCCAGGGGGGGTTGGTCCGGGTCGGTCCGGGCCTAGACCCCCCGTTTTCGGACCTTTTCGTTCTTTTACTCATAACATGAGCTACGGGCCTCCGATCCACGCACCGTTAGCGAAGATGTGATCCTTGTATCGGGATGGTCGTTTTGACATATTACACTCAAGGTTTTGGAATACTTTGGGTTTGGCCGGGTTGGTTCATGCACGAAACTATCCGGGCCCTCGGAGCGGAAACACTTATAACTTGAGCTCCGGATGTCTGATTGAAGTGCTGTCGACTTTGATTGATTTCTCATAGTGAGAGGGATTCTTTAGCTTACTCCACCCGAGGTTTGGACGAAGGTGGAGTACGGTTGGGTTGGTTTTGACTTAAAAACCAACCTGGCCCCTAGGACGAAAATGCCAATAACTCTTAGACCGGGCGTCCGATTGACGCGCCGTCTGCGACGTTGAGTTCCTGTTGACGATATGGAACTTTTGGATACATCAACTCTGGACTATGTGTCAGTTGATGTATCAGCCTCTCGGCTTGTGGAGCGGACCCTCCTGATCGAGCTTGCTATGTGCGGGAACCCTAGTGCTGGCTGCGACTGCGACGACGACGACGATTGTGCAGAGATCCTCAGTGGATTCGACAACGACTACATCACTCAGCGATCCATTGTAGATCAGTTCTACCGATCATGTGTGGGTCTGATCCTGTGTGGTTCAGCACTCAGTGGTCCTGTGTGGGCCAGCGCCTACAGATCCTGTGTGGGTTTGATCCTATGTGGGTCTTTGTGGGAGTTAGTTACCTATTGATCCTATGTGGTCCAGATCCATTGTGGGTCATTGTGGGGGTTAGTTACCTATCAATCATGGGTGGGTCATTGCGGGGGTTAATAACTATCGATCCTTTGTGGGTCCGATGACTTTGATGAATCAGTGGAAATATCTGATCATCTTTATCGTCATACAAAGAATTTTACTTGTGTGAGCTGAAATCCTGTTTTGCATTCCTTTATGGATTGTGTTGTGCTATCCTGTGTGGATTTACGTTTTATTTTCCTGTGTGGACTGGGTTGTACTTGGGCTTGGATGTTAGAGCCGAACGAGAATTGATGACTTAGGTATATGTATGGGCATATACCAAAGTAGTGTCGGATGTTACATCGTGATTGCATATTTCCTCTGTGGATTACCCTTTGTGGGGTTTGGGAGACCTTCGAGGGTCTCGTGGTCCCTACTGAGTAGCTTATACTCACCCATGCACGGGCTACGCCTGTACTACCTTTTGTTGGTTGCATACGACGAACAACGCTGATCGTGGTTGAGGCTTGCGGAGTAGGACGATACCTAGAGGTGGACCACTGTACGGGACGTTCTCAGAGCGGATGACTGGACCTGAGGAGCTGTAGAGGCTATATGTACTCACCCTTCAGGTGGGATTTCTAGTGGACAGCTCGACGTTGCGGCATTACTTTCAGTTGCTTTATTCCCATTCAATTTGTATTGTACTTTCAGTTTGGGTTTGTATTTTGGCCCACTTACTTCTCCGCACTTACTGATGTACTCAGTTTTTACTTAGTGTTTACTTCTACTGCTTGTTTGCTCTGTAATGTTTGTTTACTTTACAAAGGCAATTCCTTCCCTTTTTACCGGTATTTACGCCTTGGTGCTAGTCGACATCCCCTGTCCTATGGAAGGAGGGCTTTGGGTTGTCACGGCACGGGCCCCGAGGACGGGTCATGACAAATTGGATTCAGAGGAGTTCAGTTCTACAATAGAACTTGGTACTTTGATTTTTCTATGTGAAGCAAAAGTGTTATGAGTATTGGGTGTGGTTATCAGTCCTGAGAGTCCAGTGTTAGTGCGGTGGCCGACGTATCTGTACACCAGGACCCTGACTTCTGATTTCTGACTTAATGAACGCAAACATTGATTTCATGTGTGTTTCAAGTTTTCTTTGTGATTACTTTATGTCAGCTCACCAGGTATACTGTTTGACCGTGGTGCACCTGTTTCTTTTCAGGATGGCCCCATGACGGTAGCCAGCCAGGGTTCCGAGAGTTGAGCGTGACGATAGCCCACCGAGCGACGAGGCCTCGGAACAGGGCCCTTTGACAGCTGAGGGACCGGCGGTACCTTTACCCGTCGAGCAACCGATGTTTCCAGCCCCAGCCATTGACGATGCACGTCACCTTAGTGCACTGCACAAGTTCCAGAGCCAATGACCGCCCAGGTTCTGCGGGGAGACGGACACCCAGGCAGCTGAGGACTGCCTGGAGGTAGTGGTATGAGTTTTCAGGTTAGTGAGGACACCAGCAGACCTCATGGTGATCCTCGCAGCGTGCCTACTGCACGCGGCAGCGGGCCGATGGTGGAGAATGATGCTCCAGGTGAATGATGAGGCTTCTATGCTCTGGACGGACTTTGAGAGCCTCTTCCGCTCAGAGTTCGTCCCAGCCACCCTCAGTGCGGTGCACATCCAGGAGCTTCTTCAGTTGCGGAAAGGCAGCGTGACAATCTCCCAGTACTCGGCGAGATTTACCAATCTCTCATGCTACGTGACAGACATGGTATGAGACCCATTCTTCCGGGACCGGATCTTTGAGAAAGGATTGAGGCATGAGATCAGGACATCGCTGATCTCTCTCAGTATTCCGACTCAGGCAAGAGTAATGGAGCGATCCCTTTTGATCGAGAGCTTTCTTGTTGATCCTTCTTCAGCAGCGAGATGTACCGTGGGGCGGCACGTAGAAGAGTCTTCTGCAGCAGGCAGTCGACGGATGACTCATAGTTCTAGGCAGACTAGACCCTCACGCAGACGACCTTAGGACACAGGCTCAACGGTGCGGGGCACACAGTGTGGAGCCAGTATTTCGAGAGGCAGGCAGTGCAACACATGCGTCGGGCAGGGCCACATGGCTCGTGACTGCCCGACCCACTGTGTCGAGGAGTAGCAGATGGTTGAAGGGCCACCTAGGCAGTGGTAGAGGGTCGACCGTGCCGGTCCTCAAGGAGCAGGAGGATGAGGGAGAGGAGATGGCCGAGCAGCAGGTGGTGGGCGACGCTTTGAGGCTCTACCACCACCACCACCAGGAGGTCCACCCCGGCCACAGTGAGCTGGCAGGCAGAGACAGGCATAGCTCATGGCAGTGGAGGACTATGACCACGGCGTTCCAGAGAAGATTCGAGGTATTATCTATGTCTATTCCACCCTTGCTGCAGTTCTTATAGACACAGGAGCGAGTCATTCTTTCATAGCCGTTGCCCTTGTTCGGAGCTCAGAGATTCCGACAGAGCCATTGGCTCGATCCTTACGGCTAGAGACTCCTACGAGAGCATACTCGATGATTACGCACTGGTTCCGGCAGTGTGAGATTACTTTAGGAGGCGAGATCTTCAGCTGTGATCTTCTTGTAGCGGCGTCGAGGCTTACGACGTCATCTTGGGAATAGATTGGTTATCTACATTCCATGCACAGATTGACTATATTAGGCGCAAGGTGCGATGTGTATGAACCGACGGGAGCATGTTCACCTTCACCGGAGAGAAGGAAGCCTTTGCAGCACATGATGGACTCTCGTAGAGGAGAGGATGGCCCATCACTCATCAGTTGGCTAGCCTCATCCTAGGAGCAGTTGACGTGTGGAGTCCTAGTTTTCCTGCAGTGGTGGATCATTATGCAGACATCATTCCCGACGACGTTCCACGACTACCTCCTTGCAAGGAGGTAGACTATTATATTGATATGTACCCCATGACAGCACCGATATCCACCCCAGCATATCGGATGGCTCCTGCCGAGCTTCGAGAGCTACGGGTACATTTGGAGGACTTGCTGGGAAATTGTTTCATCTGACCCAGTGTTTCACCCTTGGCGTCCCCGATATTGTTCGCCAAGAAGGCGAAGGGGAGCTTGAGACTTTGTGTCAACTATCGTCGCCTGAACTAGGTGACAGTAAGGATCATGTATCTGCTTTTGAGGATTGATGACCTCTTAGATCAGCTCAAGGGAGCACGGTGGTTCTCAAAGATAAACCTCAGGTCAGGATATCATCAGCTCAGAGTTCGGGACGAGGACATGCAGAAGACGACCATCAGATGTCGGTATGGCCACTATGAGTTCTTGGTTATGCCCTTCGGTGTAACCAATGCTCCAGCAGTGTTCATGGCCCTCATGAACAGGATCTTTCAGCCATACCTCGATCGTTTTATTTCAGTCGTCATAGACGGCATTTTGATATACACGACGACTGAGGAGGAGCATGCCTACCACTCGCGGGTTGTACTAGAGACACTCCGAGAGCACCAGCTTTTTGGAAAGCTCTCGAAGTGTCAGTTTTGGATATGTGAGGTCCACTTCTTGTGGCACGTAATCTCTGAGGCGGGAGTTTCGGTGGATCCTATGAAGATCGAGGCAGTGCTAGCTTGGGAACCCCCTAGGAGCGTGACGGAGGTGCAAAGTTTCTTGGGACAAGTTGGATACTACCGGAGATTTGTGCCAGACTTCTCTAGTGTTGCGGCACCACTCTCAGCTTTTAAGAAGAAGGAGAAACCCTTTGTGTGGTCAGAAAGATGTCAACAGAGCTTCTAGGAGCTGAGACAGAGAATGACCAGCGCCCCTATATTAAGGTTTCCAGAGGTGGGAGTAGGGTACGTAGTCTACTGCGATGCATCAGGGACCTGACTCGGATGTGTCCTAATGAAGGACCAGGCAGTGATCGCCTATGGATCACGTTAGTTGTGGCCGCATGAGAAGAACTATGCTACCCATGACCTGGAGTTTGCAGTAGTGGACTTTGCTCTGAAGACATGGCAGCACTACCTGATGGGTGAGCACTTTACAGTTTTTTCTGACCATCAGAGTCTTAGGTACGTCTTACCTCAGAAGGACCTGAACATAAGATAACGGCGATGGCTCGAGTTCCTCCAGGATTATGACATTGAGATAGTCTATACTCCTGGGAAGGGGAACGTAGTAGCCGATGCTCTCAGCAGGAGGACGGGAATTCAGCTACTTGAGGAGGCGACAGAGAAGCTAGCTATTTTGCAGATATCCTTCGTGGATAGAGATGGAGTATCCTTCCTTCAGTATCTCACAGTCACTCCTCCACTACTGCAGCAGGTCAGAGAGGCACAGCGTGGGGACACTGACTGTGAGACGCGGCGTGCACAGATATCCTCAGGACAGGCACCTGATGGTTTCTCCTTTGGAGCAGAGCACGACCTCCTTTTCAGAAGATGTATCTTGGTACCAGTTGAATTACGGGAGGAAGTGCTGAGAGAGTTTCACACTTCTCCCTTGGTGGTACATCTTGGAGTGGAGAAGATGTACTACGGCCTCATACGACAGCACTGGTGGTCGGGCATGAAGAAGGTTGTGGCAGAGTTCGTTTCTCGATGCCTCACCTACCAGCAGGTGAAGGCAGAGCACCAGGTTCCAGTAGGCTTGAGACAGCCCTTGGAGGTCCCAGAGTGGAAGTGGGATGGAATATATATGGACTTCGTGACTGGACTTCCACGCACTTCCAGAGGTCACGACTCCATTTGGGTGATTGTCGACCGACTCAGCAAGTCGGGTCACTTCTTACCCATCACAGAGTAGGGCTCAGTGGAGATCGTGGTACATCTCTACGTTCTGGAGATTGTACGGTTTCACGGTGTTCCATAATCTATCGTCTCTGATCGAGATGTTCGATTTACTTCCCGGCTTTGGAAGGGGTTGTAGGAGGCATTCGGGACGCAGCTTCATCTGAGCACTGCCTTTCACCCTCAGACGGATGGTCAGACTGAGAGGACCATACAGACTCTCGAGGACATGCTCCGTGCATGTCTCCTCGACTTTGGTCACAGCTGGGAGGACCACCTACCCTTGGTGGAGTTTGCGTACAACAACAGCTACCACTCCACAATCGGGATGGCACCATACGAGGCGTTGTACGACCGACCTTGCAGATCTCCTTTGTGCTGGACAGACCCTGGGGAGTCACCACTTGTGGGACCGGAGATGGTCCAGTCCATGGCAGAGAAGGTCTAGGTCATCCAGGAGCGGATGAGGATAGCTCAGAGCCGACAGAAGTCTTATGCTGACAGGAGGCGGAGGCCACTAGAGTTTGAGGATGGCAACCACGTCTTCTTTCATGTCTCACCTCGATGTGGATTAAATAGATTTGGCCGAGGCGACAAGTTGTCTCCATGCTTCATCGGACCATTCCAGGTCCTCTGCAGGATTGGCGAGGTGGCCTATCGCCTGGCTCTACCACCTCAGTTGTATCGGGTGCACGAATTCTTCCACGTATCTCAGCTGAGAAGATACATGCACGACCAATCGCATATCATTGACCATGGGGAGATAGATGTTGATGATGGGGCGACTTTTGCAGAGGTCCCAGTGGAGATCGTGGATCAACAGGAGTGGGTCCTACGTGGACGGTCGATTTCTCTAGTGTGCATCAGATGGAAGCACGGGAACCTCCAGGAGAGCACTTGGGAGCGGGAGGCTCAAATGCGTGCTCAGTACCC
The DNA here is from genome assembly GCA_963277665.1 of Viscum album. Taxonomy (NCBI): domain Eukaryota; kingdom Viridiplantae; phylum Streptophyta; class Magnoliopsida; order Santalales; family Viscaceae; genus Viscum; species Viscum album. The sequence continues at coordinate 1,846,998,268 of OY728120.1, forward strand.
ACTTTTTTTCCCTAGTTTATGATGTATCATTACGGGGATGTAAATACCTGAGGTGGGAGTGATGTAAAGAACGGTAAAATTCAAGGATTTTTTTTCTTTCATAATTTTCTTGGGAATTTAAAAGAACGGAGTTTCTGACGGCACCTGATTCCAAGGCCCGGTGTGCCCAGAATCATTTTCTGAAGTTTGGATCGGGTATGTTTAGTGAACGAATGAGCGGGTTTTTCTAACTTTTGAACCGGTTCTCGGAATCAAATTCTTATGGCACCGATGGAATCACATCGCTGATATTTTCGTAGAAACGCCTTTTCCGGAGTTGCGTTTTCTCGGGTGTGGTTTTTAATTTTTGGGGTTAAGTTAAGAAATAAAATAAAGTGGTGCGACAACTTTATTTTTATTTCACCTAAAGCCACTTAAAGCCACTTATGCCAGGTTAAGCAGATAAGGTGGGACCCATGATATCCTACCCACTTGTTAGGATATTTGTGAGGTGGGGCCCGCACGAGCCCCACCATTTCTTTTCCTCAAAGTAACGCACCCGCGAAAACCTCTTTTAAATGAAAGTCAACTGATGCGTTTTCTTAAATTCTTAACACCCCTTTTAATTGGGAAGTTAAGTCATTACCATTAATTCATAGAATTAATGGTTCGTTTCTTAACTTTTTTTTCAATTGTTGTCATGGAATAAATTAAGACCAACAAACGTTTTTCTTGTGGGTGGCTTGTTGAGAGGATTTGGAGAAACACTATGTTCTTCATCCCCCTTCGCGAAGAACGTGAAGAACGCGAAGAATGCGAAGGCGACGAAGAACGTCGAACCCTCGGAGATCTACGACGCGACGCCATGTACCGCGATGCCGACGAATCTCCTTCTGCGATGTTCCTTCCAGGACGATCCTTCCCCACAACATTCTTCGATCAACACCCGATTGAGGTAGGGGATTACGGATCTTTTATTTTCCGTTGTGGATTTTATCCTCAACATGGGTTTAAATGGTGAATTTAAATCTGTGTGTTTTCTTTAACCCTCGGAGATTGTCGACGTGACGCCGTGTACCGCGACGGCGCGACGCTCCTTCCGCGACGTGATCATCCTCTTCTTCCACGACGGTCAATTCCGCGATGAACTCACGTTCGATGAGAAAATTGAGGTAGGGGGTTGATTCATTTAAATATTTTTGATTTATACCCACGGTGTATGATAAAATTTTTGTTGTGAGACTTTTAAAACCGCTAACGCGGTGGGTGCGGACCAACGAACAAATCCGAACCCATCGCTCTTTTCGTTCTTGGTGTGCGGAACGGCGGATGATGACAAATCAAGCCGCACGGGCGATGTGAGGTCCTCGCAGTGAAGGACGGGCCCCGGGAGGGCCATTGCCGAAGACAGTGTGCAATTCCGACCACCGGAACTCATCCGGTGGTCTGCAGAGCATCCCGCTGGTGCGCGACGCCAGCTCGGTGGCGCGGGCGGCGGAAGGCGGCGGCACCCAGCGTGTCGCCGTGGAGAACCGCCGGGGCTGGAGCCGCGGTGGCAGGCCGGTCATCCCGCGACCGCGCGGGACCGGCGATGGATGGGACGTGGCAGCCCGGCCGCATCCGCTGGCGAGTGCAGCACCACGCGGGGCTGCAGATCCTTCACGCGGGGGGCAGCGCGCCCCCCGCTCCGCTCGGCCGTAACCGGCTGAGCCGACCCTCCTGGGGACCGGACCGCGCCCGCGCCGGCCAGGCCGGGTCGCGCTCAGGCCGGGTCGGGCCAACCATGCGGGGTCGGACCGCGCCGGCCGGGTCAGACCCAGACCCGGGTCGGGTAGACCCAGGGGGGGTTGGGCTGGGTCGGTCCGGGCCCAGACCCCCCATTTTCGGACCTTTTCAGTCTTTTTCTCATAACATTAGCTACGAGCCTCCGATCGATGCACCGTCTGCGGAGATTTGATCCTTGTATCGAGACGGTCATTTTGACATAATACACTCAAGGTTTCGGAATACTTTGGGTTCGGCCGGGTTGGTTCGTGCACGAAACCATCCGGGCCCTCGGAGCGGAAACACTTATAATTTGAGCTTCGGACGTCCGATTGACGTGCCATCGACTTTGATGGATTACTCTTAGTGAGACGGATCTTTTGGCTCACTCCGCCCGAGGTGTGGACGTAGGTGGACTGTGGTCGGGTTCGTTTTGAGTTAAAAACCAACCGGGCCCCTGGGACGAAAAGGCTAATAACTCTCAGACCGGGCGTCCGATTGACGCGCCGTCTGCGACGTTGAGTTCCTGTTGATGATACGTAACTTTTGGATACATCAACTCTGGACTATGTGTCAGTTGATGTATCAGCCTCTCAGCTCGTGGAGTGGACCCTCCCGATCGAGCTTGCTGTGTGCGGGAACCCTAGTGTTGGTTGCGACTACGATGACGACGAAGACTGTGCAGAGATCCTCAGTGGATTCGAGGACGACTACAGCACATAGAGATCCTTTGTGGATCAGTGCTACCGATCTTGTGTGGGTCAGATCCTGTGTGGGTCAGCGCTCAGCGGTCCTCTGTGGGCTAGCGCCTACAGATCCTGTGTGGGTCTGATCCTGTGTGGGTCTTTGCAGGGGTTAGTTACCTATCGATCATGTGTGGGTTAGATCCATTGTGGGTCATTGCGGGAGTTAGTTACTTATCTATCCTGTGTGGGTCAGATCCTTTGTGAGTCATTTCGGGGGTTAGTACATATCGATCCTTTGTGGATCCGACGTCTTAGATGAATCAGTGGCAATATCTGATCATATTTATCTTCAAACAACTAAGTATACCTGTGTGAGCTGAAATCTGGTTTTTCATTCCTTTGTGGATAGTGTTGTGCTATCCTGTGTGGATTTACGTTTTGCTTTCCTGTGTGGACTGGGTTGTACTTGGTCTCGGATGTTGGAGCCGAACGAGAATTGATGAATTAGGTATATGTATGGGAATATACCTAAGCAGTGTCGGATGTTACTTCGTGATTGTATATTTCCTTTGTGGATTATCCTTTGTGGGTTCTGGGAGACCTGCGGGGGTCTCGGGGTCCCTACTGAATATCTTATACTTACCCCTTCACAGGCTATGCCCGCAATACCTTGTGTTGGTTGCAAACGACGGACAACGCTGATCATGGTTGAGGCTTGCGGAGCAGGACGGTACCTGGAGGTGGACCACTGGACGAGACGTTCTCGGAGCGGATGGCTGGACCCCGAGGAGCTGTGGAGGCTATCTGTACTCACCCTTCAGGTGAGATTTCCAGTGGACAGCTCGACGTTGTGGCTTTACTTTCAGTTGCTATTTTCCCATTCAAGTTGTATTGTACTTTCAGTTTGGGTTTGTATTCTGACCCATATACTTTTCTGCACTTACTATTGTACTCAGTTTTTAATTAGTGTTTACTTCTACTGCTTGCTTGCTAGGTGGTGTTTTTTTACTTTACAAAGGCAATGCCTTCCCTTTTTACCGGGATTTACGCCTTGGTGCTAGTCGTCATCCCTTGGCCTATGGAAGGCAGGCTTGGGGTAGTCATGGCATGGGCCCCGAGGGCGGGTCGTGATAATATATAATATCTAAATTTGGAATGCATTATACAAAACACAGTATTAAAATATCACTACATGAAAAACATAGAATAGATTGTGGTATATGAAAATCTATGTATGGATTTTATTACACAAAATACTAATTCCCTTTGATTTATTGTTTTACATACATGGATTATTTTTTACCAAACTACAATATATTATTAATATGACAAATAATATATAATTATATCTACCACGTATATATTGAAATAGAGGTTATTAATAATAATAAATAAATTTGGAAAATATGATTTACACATGTTTGTAAAATGAATCATTTTCTTACCAATTAGTAAAAGTTAATGTCTCCAAATTGATTTTTTTCATTTCTAAAAATCTGATTTAATGATAAGTGGGAAACCAAACATTCAAAATTCCAAACACAATGTTTCATTCAATACATTTTAAAAATATCAAAAAAAAACATCATTATCATCTCGGTTCCTGTGAATATCGAGTCAAGAGCCTGCATAGAGTCGACACCTATCACATCAAACATACTTTCCCTTCACCTCACAATAATCACCATGCCAAAGAGAGCCACCAGAATCCTCATCTATGTAATCTTCAACTTCACCACTATCTCACGAACATCCGAGATATCATTGTCACTATCATTCACATTGATCTGATCCAATTCTATTATCGTTGTTGTAGTCCAAACACCAGACCAGTTCCTCGGAGAAGGTTGTAGTTGCTGTCATGAACACAAGCTGGATCAATCTGAGAGTTCACCACCATCAGCACGTCTCCAGCCAGCCCCCATTGCTGTCATCATGATAAAAAAAATCTCCAAGTCCATCATCCTCCACACCTTGTCACCGTCGGCCTCTGCAACGCCGCCTGACTTCACAACTGACGACGCCTGGACCTTCGATGATGAAACATGCCACCGGCGTCAATTACCCAGAACTGGACGCTCGATCTCATGACCCAAAGAACCACGATGACCACCTCACTGCTCCGCCTTAGAGAGATTCTGGGAGTCCCTAAACCGGAGTAGAAAAACTAACTAATCGGGACAGGATTAAACGCCCGTGAAAATCATCTTGACATCGTCATGTCGTTGTTGTCTTCGCCATCAATAAAACATCAAAAGAAACAAAAACATAAAGCAAACCAGACTAAAATCACCGCGAATTACATAAGTAGAAACAAAACCCCTAAAACATGGGAAAAAGACATCGATGAAGGGCCGCACAAGGCATGTCAACGACCGCCACACCGTACATCCCAAAGTCTTTCCATTAAAATAACGAAATTATGTTTCGATGAAAACTTGTTTTATATGTACAAGAACAATTTTATATTAAAAAATTATAAAAACCACTTTTGATTAATTTTTTCAAAAATATTTAAATATTATATATTCAGAAAATATTTTTATACTCATCCAATATATTTTATATTTATTATTTAATAATATGTCTAACTCAGGGAATAAAATGTTGAATTTTTCTAAAAGTAAATTTGATAGATTTTTAATGTAAAAACTATCTTTCATATAATTTTGGAATTTTTTTTAACTTGAAAAAATGAAATTTATTTATTTATATGGAATATAAAACTTTAATTTTTGGAGAATTGTTTGGTATTTTTCTGAGAAGTTTCATTTTTTGATGAATAGTGAAAACACAAATTTTCAAATCAAAAGTGATTTTTATTATAATTTATTTATATTTATATATTATGTTTTAATATAATTTTAAATTATATTTTTATTAATTATAGATCACTTATACAAAAAAAATTATTCGAAAAAAATTCACAATGAAATTGGATGTAAAAATATTTCAAAATTTCAGACATTTAATCATTAAAAACTTATTTTATCATCTCATCTATGAGATTAATTTTAAATTATTTTTTTGGCACTTCAATGATTATACATTTTTAAAATTTATTCCTTATTTCTAATCATAATAATTTATAATTTATAATATGGTCAATGCAATTTTTGACCCCAAATATCTATGAAATATATTAAAATGAAATACAAGGATTATGAAAACAATTTGCATAACAGTGGACAAATACCTGAACATAAACCATAAAATGACTGAGAACCTTAGATAAAATCCATATTAGGTTCATATTTAGACCATATTCTCCCTTTTCTATATTTTTTATCATTATTGGAGCCACATGACTTGTTAAAAACAAGATTGGAGTTCCGTTGTAAAAAATTTACAATAATGTCACTCCACCTCCACTGTAAAAAGGAACTCACCCCTCAAACTAATTCTCATATATCATCATTTTGTATTGAAACAAATATGATAAATTAATCTACCAAAATCACTACATCCATCTTAGATTCCTTCCTTTTTGAATAAATTTATATGTGGAATCCATTTGGTTCAAACCAAAATGTGTTACCCCAATGAGGTGCAACATCCTACTTCCATCACATTTGTTTTATTTTCATTATCCATCCCCAAATATATTATTATTAAAAGATTAAATAATAACATAAGTATCCTTAATATATATTTTTATTTTTATTATATTTTTCATAACAACACTAATTTATACATCCATAAAATGTGATATGAAATCATCGTTCATGTGTAAGGCGGACTACCGCCTCATGAACTGATGTTGTCTATTCTTCAATTACCACCTCTCTTGGGTGGGAATTATAATAGGCACTAAAATTTTAAATTATATATATGATAATTATTATATATTTATTCTAATTTAATTATAATATAAAACCTAAAAACATACTTTCAATTTTTTGTAATTAAGATAACTTCATTTGTGGATGGGTGGACTGCAGCCTCCTCAAAGCGATGTGATTCGTTCACACATTACATGGAATGTATTAAGGATGTATTTTTTGAAATAATTTGTTATGTATGAAATAATAATTTTTAATATAATTATATTATATACATATATATTACCTTTAATTTTGTTCTTTCAATATGATAATAAAATAGAAACACTTTTCATATGTATATATGGCGTACAATCTCCATGAATAGTGTATTCATTTACATATTTATATATTTTATAGATTATTATAAATACATATATAATGAATATATATGAGATATATATATATTAAGTTTTTTACATTATATAAATAATTAAATCATGATCTATGTAAGACGATCTTGAATAATAAGCGAAATGATTTATGAAAAAATGTAGATATTACCCAAATGTAACATTAACATAGTATTATTAATAAACAGGTAATATAATGACATAACCAAATAATATATGGTATTATATATAATAATATGTTTATTTGGTGTATTTATAATAAAATTACATTTGTTAAAGCATATATTTGAATGTGTACAATGAAATTCAAGACTTAAGGTACGAGTTTTCTCGTCTCACGTTTATTTTCTATGTGACAAAATCCGTGTTCACCTACTAATTTTATATATGTGGTGTGTATACTAACCATGTATTTATTCTATTATTATTATATTTAAATTTATGACTATTTAAATATCCATTTTATGATTTTTATTTCTTGCTGGCTTATAGTTAAAAGTTACCAGATTAGAAGGCTTGTTTTGTTTGAATTATCCTTTTTAGTGGCACATGTTTTTAAATGAACCTATATTATTTATTGAGGTGTATATACTTCCATTTGAAATTTTAAATCATTAAAATATTTTATTTCATGAAATTATAATCATCATTTAATTTCATTTTTATACATGTGAAGTATGATTCAAAGTTACCCAGTGGAAAGAGTTTATTATAGTAATCTCATCATTTATACAGATAGTTTATTATTTTTATTCTATTAATGAAATACTATGATCCGTATTTTAAAATATCTCTTGACAATTTATCCCCTATATTTATTCAAGATATCATCAGGTGTTGGTACCATTTTTTCACTCTTTTACACATAATATAATTGATAATATTTGGCTAATAAATATAAATCTACCCATCTCTTCATTCGGAGACCAATATTCACTCAAATCATTAACTTCTAAATAGGTTTTAAGAAAAAATATGTTTACAACGTGTTTGTAATTTTTTAAATTATTATTTATATGATTTCAATTTATTTTCAATTAAAAAATATTCATAATGTTTTCAATCAGTTTTTATAAGTTTTCAATGTGTTTTCGAAGAAAAAGTGTTTCACAAGGTTGTAAAGATTTATTTAAAAGTTATCATATTATTACCAAATAATACAGTTTTTAAAAATTTTCAAGATACTTTTATATAATTTTAAAGGGAGAGGATTTCAAAAAAACTTTTAGTATTCTTTTTTGTGTTTTCCCCGAAAAATGGGTTTTAAAAATGTTTTCAAGCTTCCTTTATAAGTTTTCAAGAAAAATGGTTTGAAAAATGTTTTAAAGATTCATTTATATGGTTTTAGGGATTTTTTTAAACTTTTTCATGATTATTTATACATTTTCAAGTAAAAAGGGTTTCAAGTATAGGGTTTTAATAAAAATATTTCAAATATTACATTATATGTTTCATGTTTATTTTCAATGGAAATATTTTATAAATATTTTTTTGGTTATAATAATATTTTACAATGATTAAAGTATAATTTCATTATGAATTATATTTTAAGGGATATTCCAAAATTACTTTTCATCTAAAATGGCATATATTATTTTCACTCATTCGTTTCCCGGGAAAATATCAAAAGGATCCATTTATATTCATTCCTTGAATGGATTTCATTTTTATGGAATGATGATGAGGAAACCAATTTCACTTTCATGGGTTATATGTTCATAAATCATATTTCTCTTTCATGGGTTACAAATTAATGTATCCCATTTCACTTTAATGGGTTATAGTCTTATGAAACCTACTTCCCTTTTCATATTATTCCTTCTTGAAATTATTATGAAACCTATCTCTTTTCCATAGTTTATTATATGATTACATGTTTATAAAACCTATTTGATTTCATAGGTTATTATTTGATCTTTATGATCTTATGGAACACATTTGTATGATTTCATTAGGACATGGGTGGTAACCTATATCTACCTCTAAGTCATTGTGTAGAAATATATATATCATGAGATATACATGGATGGAATGAGGTGTGAACTCAGTTCCTTAAAGGATATTGTCCACTAAGATGTCCTTGAGAGTGAACAATTACTATTAAGATGGTCATGAGAGTGAACTGTGGATTCCAAGATGGTATGGGGAGTTAACCAGTATAACTAGGTTGGCCATGATAGTGATGTCATTACTACTATAGATATAATTTTTTATTCTTATATGTCTTCCAAAAATTTTGTGTCTTGGTAATATGTTATGGTTTCAGGGATTACACTCTTTATTACCTTATGATTCCTGACTTATGAAATACCAATATTTGCGACATGACTCGTGTATATGATTTTTAATATGATGGGTAAAATATGAAATATTATTTTTATGTTCTCATTCCTTTATGGTCATGTTATACTTATGTACCTCTTTTTTAACCCTTACTGAGAATCTGAGATCACTCATTTCTTATGTTTCCCGTTCTACATTAATGGATAATGATTTTTTGTAGAAGTAGTGAAGGGGAATATATTTCTATGGAAAGTGAATATCCTTCAACAAGTGAGAATATTTTGTTTCATGTTTCCCAAAACAATAAACTATTACAGTCATCAAGCATATATCTTTATAATTAATTGAATATTCATCTAAAATGATGTAATATCCATGTATTTTAACACTAGGTCTCAGTAGTTGTTATCAATGGAATGGTTTAGTTAACATTTGAAAACATGGATGATAAAAAAATTAGTGATATCTCTAGGTGTATTACTTCTGTTATGTCTAGGTATGTCCCCATAAATAAGCCTATGGTTTCATAGATTAAGGAAGGATTCATAATTTAGACATCATGTAAGTGATTTTTCAAAATTATGTGGTCTTATACTATGATATTTCTTTTCACATGTGATTCTTTTTCGTTTGATTAAATGGAATAAACCTTAAGGAACTATTTTAATGTTGAATGTGACGGAATAAATTTTTTATGAGATGTTAAATGTGATGATTACTAGAGTTAAGGATGTTGTGATATTTCCAAGTAAGTGATCATATAACCTGATTAAAAACAAGTACCTTAACAAACTATTGGAATCACCAAAGAAGATAAAGAACGATTTTAATAATATTTAATGTAATAGAGACCATTTATGAATTAATATTCAGTTTCCTCTTTTTCATGAATGTGGAATGAATCACTATGGTGAATTTAAATAGGAACGAGAAGACATTTTGATTGAGGAAAATAATGAAACAATGAAATTAACTAAAAAGTAAAAATGAAGTGTTTAGTTAACTTAATGGACAAGAATATTATACATTGTAATGTACCATCAACTATTAAATATGTTATGTGGGGTATGAATGGTTATTATGAAAATTGATGTCCCAAGAGGAAATATCACAAAGTGAATTACAATGGTTGTATGACTAATGGTTATATTTCTGATCATGAGGTTACTACAAGTGAAATGTAAAAGGAAAGAGGTATTCTGTATTATGATGAGGTATCCTTATGAATAAATTAATTTTGAAGTAGACTAATTGAAGTGTTTATGTATTTGGATTCATCAATTATAATTTGAGATATATTTAAGGATTTTTCAGTTTATTTTTCTTACTAAGGATTTCATTAATATGTAGAATGGTTCTAATGTAATATAAAATTGTTTTAATGGAAAGGTGATGTTCTTGGGAAACACGTTTTTAAGGTAAATATAACCGTTAATACATTTATTATATCATGATAACTATGATTTTATAATAATATGTTATATATGAATAAGTAAATTGAATGGTACATATTACTTTATAATAAATTAAAGATTTGTTTAAAATTGGATTATACGATCATTGATGAAGTTTTCATTTTTTTCTGTTTAATTAATATATCTAATAAACTTTGGGATTAAGAATCTGGCTTGTTTTCAATATGTATTTGTGGTATTTTGTGTTTTTCACTATAAGGACCCAACCTTAAATCATAACATAATCTTTAATTAAAAAAAGTAATTCACATTGGTGATATTTTCAGTTTTAGAGTTGTATATAATTAGGCCATAACTATTACATTTCATCTCAAAATTTTCAAAGTTGAGACATCTACCATATTTCCATTTTATTCATAAAATAAAAACTCATGAAAAAAGAGTCAGGTCTAGTTCTATGTTTTAGACAATATGACTCTTCCTTGATCGCATGATTGAACCTATTAATCTGTATGTCTGGTGAAAAACATTTTAAAAATGGGATGAGTATAAAAAGATTAGTAAGGGTAATAAAACAAAGAAATAAAAAATTAATTCATCAATACATACAATACATAATCTATTTAACAAAACTCATTAATTCATAAGATTTATGAATAACCTATACTAATAACAATTTATAAAGGTAACTTGTGGAATCCATAAAATACTTACGTTGTAGCTCTCACAGATACGTAGGGAGTTACATTTGGAATACCCATCATATTATATTTCATAAACATCTTAGGAAAAACATTATCATTTACCTCTTTCAAGTTACCCAATGCATTGGAGATCTATCTCACGCTCACCTGCCATAGGTTTATCACAGAACTACCCTTCACTACTAGAAAAGGGGGCATTGGAGCCCCCCAGACTCGGGCGACCGCCATTGGCGGTCGCTATAGGTCACCATTAGCGACCGCCAATGGCGGTCGCTAACCGGCCTAAAAAATTTCAGGGGGTTTCTGCGCCCCCCCCCCCCCCCCCCCGCGCCCTCGATCTCCCTCGATCTCCCCCGCCCTAACCCCCTCCCTCCCTCGCCGCCCTCCCTCGCGCCGCCCTCCCCTCCCCCGCCGCCCGGCCTCCCCCGCCGCCCGGCCTCCCCCGTCGCCCGCCCTCCCCCGCCGCCCGCCCTCCCCCGCCGCCCGGCCTCTCCCGCCGCCTGCCATCCGGCCTCCGGCCACCGCCCTCCTCCCTCGGGCCTCCGGCCGCCGCCCTCCGGCCTCTCGGCCCTCCCCCCCCCACCCCGGACGGCACCGGCACCCCGGACAGCCCCCGACGCGCACTCCGGACCGCCCCCCGCACCCCAGACGCCTCCCCGCACCCCGGACAGCACCCCCCCCCCCCCCCCCGCGCACTCCGGACCGCCCCCGCACCCCGGAAACCTCCCCGCACCCCGGACAGCCCCCCCCCCCCCCCCCCCCCGCGCACTCCGGACCGCCCCCCGCACCCCGGACGCCTCCCCGCACCCCGGACAGCCCCCCCTGCACTCGGACACCCCCCTCCGAACCCGGACAACCCCCCCACACCCCGGACAGCCCCCCCCCCCCCCCCCCCCGCACTCGGACACCCCCCCTCCGAACCCGGACAGCCCCCCCGCACCCCGGACAGGCCCCCCGCACCCCGGACACCCCCGCACCCCGAACACCCCTGCCCGCACCCCTGACAGGCCCCCGACACCCCTGACACCCCTCCCCGCACCTCGGACAGCCCCCCCTGACCCCGGACACCCCCCCTCGCTGCCCGTCCCCCGTCCCCTCACCGCCTCCTCTCCTCCAGCTCCCCGCCGCCGCCGCCGCCCGTCCCCTCCCTTGCCGCACCGCCTTTGGCTCCGGCTCCCCTTCGCTGCCTCCTCTCCCTCGCAGCACCGCCTTCGGCTCCCCTCCCTTTCAGGTTTGTAGCTCAATCAGTTAACATGAGCTTTCAGTTACTTTATTATTTTATCAATGGTTCATAAACAAATGGTTAATATTTATTTTGAATATAGTTGATTTGAAAAATGTAAATGTAATAAGTATTGTGTAAATGTTTGTTATACAGATATTATTATGGATAAGAGTTGGATTGATCTTCCAAATCGAACGTCAAGAGAATATTTCAACGGCATTATGCAGTTTATTGACTTCACGAGAGGATTTGAAAGTGACTATATTAGTTGTCCATGTAGAAAATGTGCTAACAGATATCAATTCACACGAGATACTGTGAGGGAGCACCTTTTCTTTAATGGATTTTTGAAAAATTATAAGAGTTGGACTCGTCATGGAGAAGAATATGTTCGTTGTCAAAATACAGATGCAGCTCAGATGGATGTTGATGCAAGGATGACTGATCCAATGCATGAAATGCTTACTGAAATGGTACGTGGGTTTGATCCTAAAGGCATTGACATCCAGAATCTTGAGACCGGTGAGATAAATCTTCGCTCTGGTGCAGATCGTGATTCGAGGAGGTTTTATGAAGTACTTGATGATGCGAAAATAGAATTATATCCTGGATGTACTTCTTACAATAAACTGTCGTTTATCGTGGAGTTGTTGCATTTGAAGACTTTGAATAATTGGTCAGACACATCATTCGACATGCTTTTGGTTTTCTTGAAAAAAGTTCTTCCTGTCGATGCTAAGATTCCTGAGTCGTATTACTATGCTCGTAAGTTGACAGAGAACTTAGGGTTTACATATGAGACTATAGATGCATGTGCAAACAACTGTATGTTTTTTAGAAATGAAACTTCTCATTTGGATATTTGTACGGTTTGTGGCGCTTCCAGGTGGAAAGAGAACAGGGGAAATAAGACTCATCAAAGTCAGATTGCGATACAGGGGAAACTGATTGCCGTAAAGCAAATGCATTACTTTCCCCTTAAACAGAGGTTGAAAAGATTTTTTATGTCATCTAAAGTTTCTAATTTAATGAGATGGCATGAAGAAAGAGTTCATGAAAGTGACATGTTAACCCACCCGGCAGACTCTCATGCATGGAAGGATTTTGATAAGAGACATCCCGACTTTGCTAAAGATGTTCGTAATGTCCGATTGGGATTGGCAGCAGATGGTTTCAATCCATTCAAGTCTATGGTTGGTGCAACTCATAGCACATGGCCCGTGGTGTTGGTTCCATATAATCTTCCTCCGTGGCTTTGTATGAAGCAACAATTTATATTACATTCCACTCTTATTGATGGACCTAAAAGTCTGGGGGATAAGATTGATGTTTACCTTCAGCCATTGATTGATGAGTTGAATGAATTTTGCGGCGATGGTGTGATGACTTATGACTGCGAAACGAATGAAATGTTCAAACTGCATGCAGCTTTATTGTGGACAATCAATGACTTCCCAGCTTATGCAAATTTATCAGGCTGGAGTACAAAAGGGGAATTTGCTTGCCCTTGTTGCAATAAAAGTAAAAAATCGGTATGGCTTAAACATTCCAAAAAATGGGCATACATGGGTCACAGGCGTTTTCTCCCTCCCCAGCACAGGTTCAGAAAGGACAGAGTGGCATTTGATGGTTCTAGAGAGTTCAGCCCAGCACCAAAGATCATGACAGGAGTCGAAATGTTATCGCAGATTGAGGAAGAAAACATCCGCACGGTATATGAAATTCAGGATTTGGTGGCTCCTCCAGTACGTAATATTCGTGCTGCTGGTAGGCAGCGCAGTCACAATTGGAAAAAGAAAAGTATTTTTTATAGTCTTCCGTATTGGAAAACTAACATGTTGAGGCATAATTTGGATGTCATGCACATTGAAAAAAATGTTTGTGATAACATATTGTGGACCATTTTAGGTGTCAGTGGAAAGTCAAAGGACCATGTTAATGCACGCCGTGATTTGGAAGAAATGGGTTTAAGGAAACAGTTGCATTTACAGTTAGCTGAGGGAAACAAGGCATATATTCCTGCTGCACAGTATTCGATGACTATAGAGGAGAAAGAGACATTTCTTTCCATTTTGAAGATGGTCAAGGTGCCTGATGGTTACTCTTCTAATATTTCAAAGTGTGTGAATCTGACGAGCAAGACATTGCAAGGGTTGAAAAGTCATGACAATCACATATTACTTCAGCAGTTGATTCCAATCGCAATTTGTGATTGTTTATCCCCCAATGTTGTTCAGCCCTTGATTGAGATGAGTAATTTTTTTAGACAGCTTTGTTTAAGAAATCAACGAATGAGTGATTTAAAAAGTTTGCAGGACCGAATTGTACTTACGCTTTGTCACTTTGAGAAACTTTTCCCCCCCTCATTTTTCGATGTTATGGTCCACTTGACAGTGCACCTAACTGATGAAGTAATGGCTGCTGGTCCAGTGCAATTCAGGTGGATGTATCCTATTGAATGGTATTTGAGTACATTGAAAAGATTTGTACGCAACAGAGCTCGTCCAGAGGCATCAATAGCCAATGGTTATTTGATGGATGAGTGTACTACCTTTTGTGCAGAATATCTTACGGATGTTGAAACAAAATTAGATAAGCCCTCTCGGATTCATGATGGTCCAGTTGGAGAAGGAACCACATTTGATATGGACAACATCGAGTGGATACAAGCACATCGATATATCTTGTTCAATACTCCATCAGTTGCACCATTAATGCAGTAAGTATCTTATCAATGTGCTTGTATAACTTTTACATGTTTTCTTTGCATAAGTTGATCTTTTAAACATAGCGTAATCATTTGCAGGAAACACATTAATGAGATAAAAGAAGAGATGCATCGTGCGACTGAGTTGCAAATTCAACAATCTCATTATGCGTAATTTCATGATTGGTTCAAGGATTATGTATGTATAAATTGATTTTCATTATGAGTGAAGTATTAAACTAATTCTTTCTGCATATATCAGTATTGATTTTTATAAAATATGTATGTTCGTAAGCTGAGGGAGTTAGGGGACCCCACGCTACCTGAAGTATTTATCCAACTGGCTGAGGGTCCATCTATAACGGCTCGTCGTTATAAAGCTATTGATGCTAATGGTTTTTGATTTCGCATTAAAGATGTTGACGACAAACGAGCAACACAAAACAGTGGCATCGGTTGTCCCTTTGTCGATTCTGGTTATTAATATGGTCAATTGATAGACATCATTGAAGTTGTATACACACACGGTTTGAAGTACATATTGTTAAAGTGTAATTGGGTTGATCCAGTGCGTGGATGTAAAGTCGATCAATATCAGTTTTCATTGGTGAATTTTAACTATATGTTATACAGAAATAATGAACGAGTTGAGAATGAACCTTTCATTTTGACATCACAAGCGGAACAAGTATTCTTCGTTACTTTGCCTTCGGATCCAAGTTGGCAAGTTGTTGTCAAAATGTCTCAGCGAGGAGTTTTTTTATTTGAAGAAGATGAACCCGAGACTGTTCCGTTTGTTTACCAACAACTTTATCAACATACCGTAGTTCAACGTGAAGAAGATATTTATTGGGTCAGAGCGGCTGTTGAAGGAGAAACGGTCGATTTGCATGCTTAATGAAAGGTATAATTGTTTTCCCGCTATTCAGTAGAATGTCCTAGGATATCATAAATTATCTAATCATTTTATAAATCCTTATAAGTTTTAATCCTCACTTTTGTAAGTTAATTCAGTCATAAATATTTAGGTTGACTAACTTTCTGATTTTTTAAAATTCATTCACAACTAATTATTCAATCCATTTTTTGTTTGATTAACAGTTGTACAAGTTTGATTTATTAAGAACAATCCAGTTTATCTTTTAAACACTTTGGACTCATTACTGATATTTTGTATGACTACAGACATGTCAGGGGAAGAGGCAGAAAATCCACATCATCCATCTGAGGCATCTACGTCTCAGGGTTGAGGTATGTTTGAATGTCATTGTCTATAATTTTTATGTAATTGACATATATATATATATATATAACATTTGTCAATTTATATATAAAATTGTTTTCAACAGGATCAGACTCGGCTGCTTCTTCCTCTCGTAGGAGAGGCCCTGGTCGTGGCATATTATCATGGAATTCCGACACGACGACAGATGTTTCATTTGATGAGGTATTTCATCCCGTGGGACCGAATGCCCCGGCATTTATTCGTCAGCTGGGTCATATCATACGTGACCCACATCGATTTCCATTGACCACGCGTGATTGGGCTTCTATCCCTCAGGACACATTAGATCGTCTATGGAGGGAGGTTCAGGTAAGAAAATAATTTTACTTTATTTTCTATTTATAAATAATACTAATATGTTTGATTATTTTCATTATAGCAAAATTTGAAAGTATGCCCTGAAGAGTTTCGGCCCGTGTGTATGAGCAAATGCCGTAAGCTATGGAAAGATTATAAAGGAAAAGTGAAGAGGGACCACTACGTACCAAATGTGGGTGCCCTTGACATTTTGGAAAAAGTCCCGAGAGGTGTCCTCCCGGATCAGTGGCGTGACTTGGTTGCATATTGGTCTACTGAGGGTGTTGTGGTTTGTATATTAATTATTTTGCTGTATATATATTTTCAACAATATGTGATTTGTTTGAAATTTGAATGAATTGAATGTAGGAGGTGTCAACACGCCATTCGGAGAATCGAGCGTTTCAGGGACCAGCTCACAGGCTCGGGACTCGTCACGTGTCTCAGATCCGACATGAGGTATATATTATTCATTTTTTAATTTATTAATTAATATGGTTTTGTGTTTATATTCTTTTAATATACAGTTGCGAGGGCAAGGTGCAGCAACTGATAAAATGTCGGTGTGGATAAGGACTCGTGATCGCAATGATCCAGAGGTTGCAGCATTGATAGTAAGTGTCTGTACTTACCAATAATTACATAAATCTATATATTAACATATATATATATATATATATATATATTTAAATATTTCACAGGATCAATTTGATGCTGAGTTAGAACATCTGCCAGAGGACCAGCGACAGCTTCCCATGCGACGGGATGAGATCTTTCATCACATTATTGGTCGGGACGGGCATGGCTATAGTTTTACCTATGGAGCAGGGATTCCTCATTCTGTAGTGTCACGCGCTGCGGTTGTCGGTCCTGCTGTTGCTCATATGACACAGCAGATGTCAGATTTTTGAGGCACGGCTGCGCGCTTCCGAGAAGACAAATGCGCAATTGACAGCTGAGGTTAGAGCACTGCGGGAATATGTGCGTCGAGCTGATGGTACAGGGGATCATACGACGCAGGTATATACTGTATTTATTTATTTAATTTAAATTATTTTTGTTATTAAAATATTTATAATGTTTATTTATTGTAGGCACCTGGCCCACCAGAAGGAGGTAGCAGTGATGACAACGCGTGACGCACCATATATTCACGAGATATGTATTTTGTTTGTACTGGTAGGGTTGACATTGATGTACTGTATTTATTCATTTAAGTAATGCATTATTACCATCCATGGTGGTCTTTTAAATATTTTATACACATATTGAGTTTTTGATCAGATAATCTTGAATGATTCTACATTTGAAAAAAGTCGAACTAATTCCAACAGATCAATAAATCTGATATTATAGATTATGTATTATCCAATATATTTTTTATAAATTTCAGTATGGTATCGATAAAAGAAATATGTATTAATTAGATGTTATCACTTTTATTTTTCACTTTTGTAATCAATGGGATGACCTTTGCACCCTCGGAGAGCCCCCCGCACCCCCGTACAGCCCCCCGCACCCCCGTACAGCCCCCCCCCCCCCCCCCCCGCACCCCCGTACAGCCCCCCGCACCCCCGTACAGCCCCCCCCGAACCCCCGTACAGCCCCCACGCACCCCCGTACAACCCCCCGCACCCCTGTACCTGCCCCCCGCCACCCCCGTACAGCCCCTCGCCACCCCCCGTACAGCCCCCCACACCCCCCGTACAGCCCCCCCCCCCCCCCCCCCCCGCACCCCCGTACAGCCCCCCGCACCCCCGTACAGCCCCCCCGCACCCCCGTACAGCCCCCCCCCCCCCCCCCCCCCCGCACCCCCGTACTGCCCCCCGCCACCCCCGTACAGGCCCCCGCCACCCCCGTACAGCCCCCCGCACCCCCGTACAGCCCCCCCCCCCCCCCCCCCCCGCACTCCCGTCCAGCCCCCCGCACCCCCGTACAGCCCCCCCGCACCCCCGTACAACCCCCCGCACCCCCGTACAGCCCCCCGTCACCCCCGTACAGCCCCCCGCCACCCCCGTACCCTGCCCCCCGCCACCCCCGTACAGCCCCCCGCCACCCCCGTACAGCCCCCCGACACCCCCGTACAGCCCCCCAACACCCGCGTACAGCCCCCCGTCACCCCCGTACAGCCCCCCGCACCCCCCGTACAGCCCCCCGCACCCCCGTACAGCCCCCCGCCACCCCCGTACAGCCCCCCGCACCCCCGTACAACCCCCCGATTGTGTCGTTTTCAGCAGCGCGGCGCGCGCTGAAATGGCGCGTTGGGGGGTCAAAACCACCCGAACGACCTCCGAATGCCACGAAACCGTACGACAACATCCGGGGCATGAATTGTAAAATTTTCGGCCAGACGGCACCTCATTCGGAGGTGCCGTGTGACCGCGGCGGCCAGAAACGCGTTTCCGGTGCCGTTAAACACCAAAACGGCGTGCGGCGGTCCGATTCGGAGCAAACGTGCTCCGAACGACCTGAAACCGCACGGGAATGATAGAAATATTATTCCTGAGATGCAGGAGGAGGCCGCACGTCCATCGGACGTGCGGTTCGCACGGCACGTCCGTTTGTGGCGTTTTCAGCAGCGCGGCACGCGCTTAAATGACGCGTTGGGGGGGGGGGGGGGTCAAAACCACCCGAACGACCTCCGAATGCCACGAAACCGTACGACAACATCCGGGGCGTGAATTGTGAAATGGTTGGCCAGCCGGCACCTCATTCGGAGGTGCCGTGTGACCGCGGCGGCCGGAAACGCGTTTCCTGCGCCGTTAAACACCAAAACGGCGTGCGGCGGTCCGATTCGGAGCAAACGTGCTCCGAACGACCTGAAACCGCACGAGAACGATAGAAATATTATTCCTGAGATGCAGGAGGAGGCCGCACGTCCATCGGACGTGCGGTGCGCGCGGCACGTCCATCGGACGTGCGGTGCGCGCGGCACGTCCGATTGTGTCGTTTTCAGCAGCGCGGCGCGCGCTGAAATGGCGCGTTGGGGGGTCAAAACCACCCGAACGACCTCCGAATGCCACGAAACCGTACGACAACATCCGGGGCGTAAATTGTGAAATAGTCGGCCAGACGGAACCTCATTCGGAGGTGCCGTGTGACCGCGGCGGCCGGAAACGCGTTTCCGGCGCCGTTAAACACCAAAACGGCGTGCGGCGGTCCCATTCGGAGCAAACGTGCTCCGAATGACCTGAAACCGCACAGGAATGATAGAAATATCATTCTTGAGATGAAAGAGGAGGCCGCACGTCCATCGGACGTGCGGTGCGCGCGGCACGTCCGATTGTGTCGTTTTCAGCAGCGCGGCGCGCGCTGAAATGACGCATTGGGGGGGTCAAAACCACCCGAACGACCTCCGAATGCCACGAAACCGTACGACAACATCCGGGGCGTGAATTGTAAAATGGTCGGCGCCGTTAAACACCAAAACGGCGTGCGGCGGTCCGATTCGGAGCAAACGTGCTCCGAACGACCTGAAACCGCACGGGAACGATAGAAATATTATTCCTGAGATGCAGGAGGAGGCCACACGTCCATCGGACGTGCGGTGCGCGCGGCACGTCCGATTGTGTCGTTTTCAGCAGCGCGGCGCGCGCTGAAATGGCGCGTTGGGGGGTCGAAACCACCCGAACGACCTCCGAATGCCACGAAACCGTACGAAAACATCCGGGGCGTGAATTGTGAAATGGTCGGCCAGACGGCACCTCATTCGGAGGTGCCGTGTGACCGCGGCGGCCAGAAACGCGTTTCCGTCGCCGTTAAACACCAAAACGGCGTGCGGCGGTCCCATTCGGAGCAAACTTGCTCCGAACGACCTGAAACCGCACGGGAATGATAGAAATATTATTCCTGAGATGCAGGAGGAGGCCGCACGTCCATCGGACGTGCGGTGCGTGCGGCACGTCCTATTGTGTCGTTTTCAGCAGCGCGGGCGCGCGCTGAAATGGCGCGTTGGGGGGGTCAAAACCACCCGAACGACCTCCGAATGCCACGAAACCGTACGACAACATCAGGGGCGTGAATTGTGAAATGGTCGACCAGACGGAACCTCATTCGGAGGTGCCGTGTGACCGCAGCGGCCGGAAACGCGTTTCCGGCGCCGTTAAACACCAAAACGGCGTGCGGCGGTCCCATTCAGAGAAAACGTGCTCCGAACGACCTGAAACCGCACGAGAACGATAGAAATATTATTCCTGAGATGCAGGATGAGGCCGCACGTCCATCGGACGTGCGGTGCACGTGGCACGTCCGATTGTGTCGTTTTCAGCAGCGCGGCGCGCGCTCAAATGGCGCGTTGGGGGGTCAAAACCACCCGAACGACCTCTGAATGCCACGAAACCGTACGACAACATCTGGGGCGTGAATTGTGAAATGGTCGGCCAGACGGCACCTCATTCGGAGGTGCCGTGTGACCGCGGCGGCCGGAAACGCGTTTCCGGCGCCGTTAAACACCAAAACGGCGTGCAGCGGTCCCATTCGGAGCAAACGTGCTCTGAACGACCTGAAACCGCAGGGGAATGATAGAAATATTATTCCTGAGATGCAGGAGGAGGCCGCACGTCCATCGGACGTGCGGTGCGCGCGGCACGTCCGATTGTGTCGTTTTCAGCAGCGCGGCGCGTGCTGAAATGGCCCGTTGGGGGGTCAAAACCACCCGAACGACCTCCGAATGCCACGAAACTATACGACAACATCCGGGGCGTGAATTGTGAAATGGTAGGCCAGACGGCACCTCATTTGGAGGTGCCATGTGACCGCAGCGGCCGGAAACGCGTTTCCGGCGCCGTTAAACACCAAAACGGCGTGCGGCGGTCCCATTCGGAGCAAACGTGCTCCGAACGACCTGAAATGAGATTATTTCTTGAATCGAAGTTTTTAAATTATTATAGCACAATGATTTGATATTATATATATATTAAATATATATTAAATATATATTAAAACATTTAAAATATATTATATATATATATATATATATTTAAAATATTGTATTTAATAGTATATATATGAATATTTTTACACACACATATATATATATATTTATATTCAATTCAAAAAAAAATTTAGAAATTTTTTTTTTTAGAATAGCGACCGCCAAGCTGTCGCTGAAGGCCGACCTGCCGGGCACCTATAGCGACCGCCATTGGCGGTCGCTAAAGGCCTCTAGCGACGAGGCAACAGCGACCGCCAATGGCGGTCGCTGCGCGGCCGCTAAAGGCCTTTTTCAACCGCCAATGGCAGTCGCTAATGGCAATATTTATAGTAGTGCTTACACGTAAACAATTCCCAAGATCCCAAACATATTCATAACACTAAAAAAAATAATGTAAATATAAAATTTATACATTTCAATAACAATATATCATTTAAATATATTCACATAAAAAATCTATTATCAAAACCATTTTCATTACAAAAATACCTAAAATAGTATATGCTATTTATTTTCCTTTTAAAAACATTACGGCTTGTTAGGGAATCCATAGATCAAATAATACTCGCGACGGTGAAAAATGTCATTGTTACCGCATACATTAAAAGAATAATTATTTTTTGTGGTTTAGTAAAATGATACATAAAAAAATATTCCCTTTGAATGAAATGAAAATTCAAAGGGTTTTATACAACGTATAAAAGAATGTCCTGTATAAAATAAAATACACCTCAATGAATAGTGATTGAGACGAAGTCCCTTACCTCGTGTCTGCTTGACCTGTTCATTCTTTATTCTCCTAAATAATAAACTAAAGATAATTTATACTTTATTAAGAAACTTTTCATGTTTATTATTCTTTTTATATCACTAATTTTCATGTTATGAATTTTATGTAACCATTAATGTTAATAATTATTGTTTTGTCGATATTTGGTACATAAGTCAAAAATGATCTTCTTATAATTACATGTTGTCAATTTGGTAAAAATTCCATTATATCCATAATTATATTCATGATTTAGATATCATATATATCATATATATAAATATATAGTATATATATATTTATTTATAAAATTGCATAACATTTGGAGATAAGAAATGAAATGCACCGTTCCTGGAGACGGTAAGCCGTACGTATGCTTGAATGCTAGTTTCATTTCTATTTCATATTTAATGGAATGGAAACATAATGATGAATAAGTATATAATAATTATATTATAAAATAATATATTATTTCAGTAAATCCATCCTTTATATGTTACACTTATGGAACGAACGAGTCATATCACTTTGAGGGGCCGGTAGTCCGGACTTCCTCGAATGAAATTATCATATTTACCCACAATGGAAACCATAAAGTTATTATACAAATGAAAAGTAAAAAATAATAGAAAATATATAAATATAATATATATCAAATATAAATATAGTACCATCATAATGGACACCCTGAGAGGTATTTAGAGATATTTGAACTATCATCATTTCGTGAGGCAGTAGTTCACCGTCCAGAGAAACAGTATGTACGTATCCATTAGATAGAGGTGTGTGGAACTGTAGTTCGAATACTTCTTATAAAAAAACCTAGTATATTGGGGATACTAGTTTTCTTATAAAATAAAATAAGAAATAGAGTTTAGGAGGTTGGAGAATAAAATAAAAGAAAAGAACTTAAGATAAGATGTTACTTTTAAATCAGGTAACTCCCTTTGGATTAAACCAAAAGGATTACATGTATTGCATTATGCATATGGAAATTCATATAGAAGGAATATAGTGATGTAGGGAGATTAATTTTGTAGAGTTTGGAAAATCAATGTGGCTTTAGGGGTGTGAGTAATGGTTAGAGGTGATGGCTTTTTATAAGGTGGACGAGGGGCTCTTTAGGAAAGATTGAAAATATTATTTTATTATATAATAAATTTCGGTTTCTGAAGGTCCAAAATTTATTGAAGACTAAGATAAGATGACTATTGTTCGAAATATAATCATTCAATTATAATTTTTCAGGTTTGGGATAATGTTTTAATTTTTATAATATTATTTATTTAAATCATTCATTAATGAGGTAAACACTGCATCAATATCGTGTCCGAAATAATTTTATTTATTTGATATCTAAAAATTATTAAAAACATACCATGATGTAGAAAATATTTTTATATTTCAAATTAATATTTATAGTCGAAGATATATGATATATATCCCCATTTAATAATTTATTTACTAAATGATATATGTTTATGTCATTTTTTCATTACTTTAAATTAATTAATAGAAAGTGTCATTATCACTTTCTAGTGGCTCCATGGGGTCCCAAAATCGACCCAAGGGCGCCCATTATCAGACATGTGTCAACGAATAGGGTTAAGACACATGTTAAGGAAATTTAATATTATTATAATATTATTATTTTACCCTTATTTACCAGATTTAACTTTGAACCATGGTAAATAAAATATTTAATGAAGTAAAAATTCATAATGTATAATAACAAAATATATATATACATAATTTTGACCTCCTGATTCCAAATATGGAATCATTTTTCCAAATTCAAAACACAGAAGTGGTAGAAATTAATTTGAAATTGATTTCCGTTGTCAAAATAAAAACCTTGTTTTTAAGAAATAATAACTATCAAAAGATTGACTCTTGTTTATTTACAATTTAAAGGTGAAATTACATATAATGATCCAAATTGCATTAAATGGTAAAAATATTGTCAAATTACAAATTAAAACCAATTAAAAGGATAATTTATCCATATAAATAAATTATATTAAAAGACAGTTTTGAAATAAAATGCAGTATTTTTCACCGTTCATTAAAAATGAATTTTATCAGAAATATAACAAAAAATTACCCAATGTAAATTTTGATGTCCCAATTCTAATGAAATTTTTTTATTTTGTCAAATAGAACATATAAAAGGGACTAAAAAATATTTAATGATGGTTTATCGTCAAAAGGCAGTAAATCAACCTTTTAAAGAATATTAGAGTATTTATGCTTAAAATTAGATTCATTCACCTTTTAAGCCTCTAACATTTATTGGATAAAATTAAAAACATTTAAAAAACATGAATAATCATATTATAGTTAGTTCTATTCATTCCTACCCACACAATGTATAGGTTTTAACTACCATTTAAAATAATATTATATTATTATTTTTCAGTATGACTCAGCATAGTTTGTAACATTAGACATCAATGAAACATGTTGTTGTGTATCTGGTATGACATCAAACATAAAATACAATTTAAAATAAAATTAATATTTAATTCACAAATATTGATAAATTTGAAAATGTATTATTCTTTACTGACATGGTATGTTACATCCTTCCCCCTTTTAAAAATTTTTTCCTCGCAATTTTTATTCTCTTATCAAATAAGTGGGGGTATTTGTCCCTCATAGAATTTTCAGATTCGCACATTTCCTTTTCAACCATATGGTTTTCCACCAAAACCATTACCTGATAAATTACCTTATTTTTCCACACATTCTCTCTTTAGTCATGAATCTAGACTGGTTTTTCCTCATAAGATAGATTCTCTTCCAACTAAACTACCTATGGGCCCAAAAGATGAGATGGATCTGATATATACTTCCTCAACATTGAATCATTAAAATCATTGGGTACCTAGGATAAACATGGAGGTAAATACACTATGTATGAAACTGATCCAACGTTATATAGGATTTCATAAGGTCCAATGAACCTCAGGCTCATCTCTCCTTTCTTACCAAAATGCATGAAACATTTCCATGGAGAAATTTTTTGAAATACATGGTCACCTACAACAAAAGAATGATCCTTCCTCCAATTATATGCAAAACTTTTATGATTACTCTTAGTTGTTCTCATGTGATTATAAATCATCTAATTCTTCCATATCTTTCACCAATTCTGGTCCCATCAGCTTTCTTTAACCTACATCATACCAAAACGTTAGTGTTCTACCCCACTTCCCAATTAATTCCTCAAATGGAGCCATCTGTATACTGGAATAAAAACTATTATTATAAGAAAATTCAACCAAGAATGATGTTGGTCCCAAATTCACTAGTAATCCATTGAACATGCAGGTAGCATATCCTCAAAGGTCTGAATTGTTTGTTATGACTGCCCCGCAATTTGAGGATGAAAATATGTACTAAAATTTAATTCAATACCGAATGACTTCTGAAGGCCTTTCCAATAGTTTGAAGTAAACCCGGGATCATGATTAGATACAATAGAGAGGGGAACTCCATGAAACCTAACTATCTCTTCAAAATACTACTTAGAAACTTGATCTAGAGACAATGTATCTCGAATAGGAAGGAAATGAACAGATATAGTCAATCAATCAACTATAATCCAAATTGCATTATTACCTCGAGATGTCTTCAGTAATCCCACAATTAAGTCTATAGATATATTTTTCTATTTCCACTTTGGAACCGGTAAAGACTAAATAATCCCTTTCTGTAACTGTTGCTTTACTTGAATCTACTGACAAGTCAAACACTTCACATTAAAATCAGAAATATCTCTTTTCATTCCATCCCTTCAGTAATACTCTTGAAGATCTCTATACATCTGATTACTTGTAGGATGAACATAAAACAAAGAACTATGAGCTTCACATAATAATTATATCTTCAATTATGAATCACAAGGCACACATAATCTCTTCCCAAAACTCAAAACAAAATCATTATCAATGTTAAAATTAGGAAACATTCCATTCTTTACCAACTCTACCTTTCCTGGAAACTCACTATCTTCCTTCTGCGCCAACTTAATTATATCTGATAAAGATGATTTCACTACCACCTGAAACAAAATAGAGTAATTTCCTACACCAATAACTTCTATGCCAATTTTCATCAAATCAAAAACCAAAGGATCTTGTTCCCAATGTAGAATGGTTAATATAGTGTTACGTTTTCAACTCAAAGCATCAACCACTTTATTTGCCTTTCCTGGAGGGCAAGGGATCTTGCAATAATAATCCTTGATTAATTCCAGCCATCTCCTCAACCTCATGTTTAATTCTTTCTGGTTTAATATATACTTAAAACATTTTTGGTCGGTATATGTTTCACATTTTACACCATAAAAATGATGCCTTCAAAATTTTAATGCAAAAAACAACCGTTGCTAATTCCAAATCATGTGTAGGGTAATTTAACTCATCAAGTTTCAACTGACATGAAACATAAGCAATTACTAGATCATTTTTGATAAGGACACATCCTATTCCATTAAATTGAGAATCACTATATATAACAAAATTACCATTTATGGAAGGTAATTCAAAAATAGAAGCATTCACCAATCTTCTAATCAATTCTTGAAAAAAATCAAAAGATTATATTGTCCAAATGAACTGAACTCCTTTTTGAGTTAACTTATCCAGTTGGATTGATAACTGTGCAAACGTTTCAGAAAAACTCTGGTAATAACCTTCCAAACCAGGAAAAAGATAGATCTCAAATATATTTGTGGGTCTTGGTCATTCTTCAACATCTTTTCTTTTATCCAGACTAATAGTTAATCAATTTTTAGAAATAATGTGACCAATGAATGAAGTTTTTTGTAACCATAAATTACACATTCTAAATTTCCCAAAATGTTTGTTTTCTATTATGGTTTGAAATATAACCA
Organism: Viscum album; assembly: GCA_963277665.1. Lineage (NCBI taxonomy): Eukaryota > Viridiplantae > Streptophyta > Magnoliopsida > Santalales > Viscaceae > Viscum > Viscum album. The sequence continues at coordinate 1,847,025,389 of OY728120.1, forward strand.
TTATATGACTTTAATGCTCCTCTTTGATTTTCGAGTAAACCAAAATATCATTAATAAACCCAACCAAAAAATTATCCAAATACTCTTGGAAATTTATATTCATATGATCCATTAATAAAGCAGGTGAATTGGTTAACCTTAAATGCATAATTAAAAATTCATAATGGCCTTGTCTAGTATGGAAAACAGTCTTCGGAATGTCTTCTTCCTTTATTATCAGTTGATGGTACCCTGACCTCACATCAATCTTTGAAAAATACTGAGCACCCTGGAGATGATAAAAAAATCATCGATATGATGAAATGGATATTTGTTCTTAAAAGTGATGTTATTCAATGATCTATAATCAATGAAATGTCTAATTGCACTATCATTATTTTTAATAACCAAGATAGGATCACCTCACAGTGATGTTCTAGCACGAATGAATATTTATCTAATAAATCCTTAAATTTCTTCTTTTACTCTAAAAGGTATACATGATACATTTGATAAGGCGGTTTTGAAATTTTCTTAGCATCGAGAACATAGTCAACAATAAATTAAACTTCCAGATTAGGTATAATACCAGGAAACTCATTAGTAAAAATATCAATGTACTCATTTATCACTAGTACATCATTAATATGAACAGTTCCTTTGTTTTCATCAATATGTGCAAGTTAACATTAATTTTCATCTTTTACTTTTTTCTCAGCATATTGATATGTTATCAAAATTAAGGGTTCAGTCTTGTACATAAACTAAAAATATATCTCAAAAGAAACTATTTTTTCTCTACATTCAATCATAGGTTAATAAACAGATAACCAATCTTACCCAAAATAATATCAAACTATACTAGATTCAGGACAATAATTTTTTCAAGTATATTCTTTCTGCACACAAGGAAAAAAAGGTTCTTATAATTTCTTTTTTTTCTCCACATTTCCCCCAAGTGTTTTTATCATTATTTCAGGATTTATATCTTGATATAGAATTCCAAATTTACTAGAAAATATCTAGGAAATGAATAAATGTGTGGACCCTGAATCGAAAAACTCATTAGCATAATATAAACCAAAAAAAGTGTACCAGATACTACTTAATTTAATGGCCCAACATCTACAGAAGTAGTGGCAATGGATATTTCCACCCCTTTCTGCTTGTAGTCTAGATGCTTTCCCTCATTTGAGTTCTTCGTTGGACACTCATTTTCATAATGACCCATTTTATTTCACTTAATACATTTTTTGAGCTATAAATCATATTTTTTCTTACCATTAACTTGATCTTTCTCAGTGAAATTATCAGCCTTATGTCCCATATTACCACATCAATATCACTTGATAGAAGTGAAAAGATATTCCCCGGCATGTTTTTTAAAAAAAATTCAAAAATTGTAAACTTATGTTTCTTACCATCAGACATTTTTTAGGAGTTCATCCCTTTCTTCTACAACCTCAACCTCTTATTCTATTATTTGTCAAAGAAAACATGTTAATCAGCAAACTCTATTTCCACCTTCTCCGCACATCGAACTAGTATTTCATAACTTTTGAACTCATGAGAAGCTAAATCAATTCGATACATTGGATTTAATCCGGAGTAAAAATAGTTGATTTTACAATCAAGATCTCATATGAAATTTGGATCATACCTTGCCAGTCGGGTGGGTTTTCTTCATAAGAAGCCACTGAGTCATCCTCCTACCTCAATTTCGAGAGTTTTTTTCCATCCTAAGATGAACCAAATTTGAAAATTATTTCTCAAAAACATACCTTTGAATTCATCCCAATCAAGTGCATAAATATCCTCTCAATCCCTGATATTTTTAACCATCGACCACTGATCATCTTCACCTTAAAAATGGTAAATAAAGTGACTAACCTTCTATGTTTTCAAAACCCCATAACATAAAAAATAATTTCCAATTCATTAGTTGAACCTTCATCTACAAAAGTGTCAGATGATCATATGAATGATAGAGGTTTTTGCCTCATGAAATGCTTCACTGCTGACATGTTCCTCTGTGGCTGATCTAGTGGATCTCATACATAGATACCACCACCATTTATAGACTTAGACAATTATTCCATCACTACAAAAAACTATTTAGTTCAGCTTCTGACCATCTCAGGTTGATGATTTGGATGGTTGTCTTCATCCGGATGTCGTCCAATCATAGAGGCCATGTTTACTCTATTGAATACCATTCTGAACACAAAAATTTCTTAGGAAAAGTAACATGGTAATCTGTAAATGCTATATAATTTCAATATTAAAATTAATTAATTTATTGATATTTATTTTCCAATATCCTAACTCATAATGTTTTCTAAACCGATATCTGATACCAACTATAAGGACCCAACCATAAATCAGTACATAATCTTGAATCAAAATAATAATTCACATCCATGATGTTTTTAGGTTTAGAGATTTAGAGAATTTGGCCATAACTGTTACATTTCATCTCAAAAATTACAAAGTAGACACTTCTACTCTATTTCAAGTTTTATCATAAAATAAAACTCATGAAAAAAATGGTCATGTCTTGTTCCATGTTTTAGACAGCATGATGTTTCCCTGATCCCATCTCTTAACAATTTCATCTTTATGTCATGTGAAAAACTTTTCCAAGCATGGGATGAGCATAAAAATGTTAGTCATGGTTATAAAACAAAGAAAGAAAACATTATTTTAACATTACATACATAACATAATACCTTTAACATACCTTGAGAAATCATAAGACTTATGAATAACACATAGTAATCAAAAATCATAAAGATAACTTATGGAATCCATAACAAACTTACATTGTATCTTTTATAGTTAAGTATAGAGTTACATTTGGAATACGCATCACAATATATTCCCTAAATATCTTAGGAGAAACATTATCATTTACCTATGTCACATTACCCATTGAATTGGAGAGCTATATCGGGATCACATTCCCTAGGATTGTCGTAGAACCACCCGCATACGTTAAAAATTCCCAAGAACCATAACATATTCAAAACACATAAAACAAAAATGAAGTAATGATTAAATTTCCACATTTCAATGATAATATATAATTTTAATATATTGACATAATGAATCTATTGTCAAATCCATTTTCTATACCAAAATACATAAAAGAGTATATGGTTTTTATTTTCCTTTTAAAAGAATTACAGCTTGTTAAGGAAGCCATACATCAAATAATACTTCCACCGGAAGAAAAGGTTGTTCTCACCACTTTTGTTAAAAGAAACATTAGTTTTTATCATTTAGTAAAAGGATAAATAGAAAAAATATTCCATTTGGTTGAAATGAAAATTCATATGGGTTTATACACCGTATAAAATAATGTCTTATATAATACAATATATCGCTCATTGAAAGGAGATTGAGACAATATCCCTTGCCTCATTTCTAACACGACCCGTTAGTTCTTTAATCTCATGAATAATACACTAAATTTAATTTATTATTTTTTTGAACCTTTTTCATGTTTATTATTCTTTTTTATATCACTTATATCCATTTTATAAACAATATGCATTCTTTTAAGTTAATAATGGTTGTTTTATCGATATTTGGTACTTGAGTCAAAAATGAACTTCTTATAATTACATGTTGTCTATGTGGTCAAAACTATATTATATTAATAATTATATTCATTATTTAGATATCATATACATCATATATATCCAGTATATATATTTATTTATAACAGTACATAACATTTGGTGATAATAAATGAAATGCACCATTCATGGAGACGGTATGTCGTACGTACGCATGAATACTACTTTAATTTCAATTTCGTATTTAATGGAATAAAAACATAATGATAAATAAGTATATTATAATTATAGTATAATATCATATATAATTTCTGTAACTCCATCCTTTATACATTCTATTTATGGATTGAACGAGGCATATCACCTTGAGGGGGCGGTAATCCGCATTTCGTCAAATTAAAATACCATATTTAACTACTATGGAATTCATAAAGGTTTTCTATAAATGAAATATACATAATCATAGAAACAATATAAATATAAAATATATCAAATATAAATATAGGACTATCATAATGGGAACCATGAGAGGCGGTTAGAGATAATTGAATAATCATCGTTTTGTAAGGTAGTAGTTCACCGTACATAGAAACAGTATGTTCGTTTCCATTAAATGTAGGTGTGTGGAAGTGTAGTTCGAATCCTTCTAATAAAAAATCCTATTATACTGAGTATATTGTTTTTGTTATAAAATAACTCAGTAAAAAGAGTTAATTGGGTTGCAGAAGTCAAATAAATTAAAACAACTTAAGAGAAGATGTTAACTTTAAATCACGTAGCTCCCTTAGGTTTGAACCAAAAGGCTTTCTTGAATTATCTTCTTCCTAGGGGGAGGATTATAGGATGAATATAGGGATGTAGGGAGATTCATTTTTTAGAGATTAGAAGATCCAATGGTCTTGATAGGTTTTATTAATGGGTTAGAAGTGATGGCTTTTTATAAGTGGGGAGGGTCTCTTTAGGAAAGTTTGAAAATATTATTTTATTATATAATGATTTTCCTTTTATAAAAGTCCAAAACATATTAAATTATAAGATAATATGACTATTAATCTAAATAAAATCATCCAATAATAATCAGATAGTTCATGGAAATTTTTTTATTTATTATAATCTTATTTATTTATATCATTTATTAATTTGGTAAACACTGCATGAATATTGTGTCATAAATATTTTTATTTATTTTCTGTTGAAAAATTATAAAAAGATAAAATGATTTCTGAAATATTTTTATATTTCAAATTTAAATTTATAGATGACTATAAAACTTATGTAACCCCATGTAAGAATTTATTTACTAAAAGTTATATGTTTATGTCATTTTTTTACTACTTTAAATTAATTAATATAGAGTGTCATTATCGCTCTTAAGTGGCACCATGGGGTCCCAAAATTGTCCCATGGATGCCCATGTTTGGAAATGATTCATCCAATTGGATTAGGACACATGTTAGAGAAATTTAATATTATTATAATATTAGTTTTGTACCATTATTTATTAGAATTACCTTTTAACAATTATAAATAAAATATTTACTAAAGTAAATATTCATAATGACTAAAAATAAATGTTACTATTAACACATTTTGGAACTCCGGATTCCAAATATAGAATCCATTTTTGAAAATTCAAAACAGGGAAGTGGAAAAAAATAAGTTAGAATTTATTCCCTTCGTCAAAATAAAAATCGTGTTTTGAAAAAAATAATAACTATCATAAGATTGACACTAGTTTATGTCCAAATTCAAAGTGAAATTACTTCCAATGAAAAAAATTGGATTAAACAGTAATAATATAATCTAATTACACTTTTAAACCAATTAAAAAGATAATCTATCCATATAAAAATATTATATTAAAATATAATTTTGAATTAAAATACTGTATTTTTCCCAATTCATTAAAAAATGAATTTTATCAAAAAATACAAATTATTTACCCAAAGTAAAATTTGATATCTCAATTCAAAATAAGAAATTTTATTTTGTATAATATAACATAAAAGAGTGACCAAAAATGGATTAAAATATGGTTCGTCATAAAAAGGAAGAAAATAGACCTTTAAAGAATATTAGAGTACTTATGCTTGAAATTAGATTCATTCACATTTTAAGCCTATAACTTTTATTGGATAAATTTAAAAAAATTAACAAACATGAATAATAATATTTTATTTAGTTCTGTTAATTCCTTCCAATACAATGGCTATGATTTAACTAACATTTAAAATAATTTTATATTATTATTTTTCAGTATGACTCAGCATTGTGTGTAACATTAGACTTAAAATAAACTCTTTGTTGTGTATGAGGTACGCCATCGAACATAGAATACCAATTAAAATAAAATTAATATTTAATTCACAAATATTAAAAAATAAGAAAATGTATTATTTGTTATTTACTTGGGATGTTACATTTACCATGTTTCAAGAGAATACCTAATGAAGGTATTCACATGCTTGGTAAGAGATAACCAACAGCTAATTTATGATATACGAGGACTTTTTAAGAATTTTAGGGACTTTATTTCTAATGTTTTTAACTTATATATTTTTGAAGGATTGTGATGTTAAAAATTTATGGAATGTTATGCGTTAAACATCACATGAGGTTTTATAAATTAATGTATAATCTAAATATATAAGTTTTTATTTATATTTGATAACATGTGATGAGATTTTCATATGATAAAGACAGATATAATGACCAATCATTCTATTTATGGATCTCATGATCTATTCATTCTTATGTAATGAACAATGCACCTTTATTTCTTGAAGTAATAGATTTTTTTGAAGTTCATCAAGGAACAAAAAAGAGTATTGTTGTCCTTAAATCATGTAATTATATATTTCCATGAAATTTCCCTAACTTTTGACAAATGGGTCTTGTCAAAAAAAATCACGTTGTCATTATTTTTTATGATATGAATGACCTATTTCAATTCACATTGGGTTATAGATTTGGTATTGTTAACTTTATCCTAACCATTTTTCTATCACCTTCCATCAAATCATAATATTTATATTTATTTTTTATATTCTTGATTTCACTTTCCATTTATGTTCTCCCATGTTGAAACCTACTTATGAGTTACTTTAGGTATCCTTTATATTTCTAACATTCATTTCTTAAAGGATGTTTTATAATTAATTTTTAATCAAATGGGTTTAGATGAAAGAAACGTTCAAGTATTACACCATTATTTACAATGAAAAATTGTTAGGGACAAATTCATTCTAAGGTGGTTAGAATGTAACACCCTCAGGTTTTATGAAATATATTTTTCTTTATTAATGAAAAACTTATTATATTTTTCATTTCACAAAACACTAAATATTGATTTTATATATATAAATGAACTATGGTTTGAATGTGACATATGAAACACCTTGTTTATAATTCAAAAAAAAGAAATAATTAGATTAATTTAAGGTACACAATACACTATTTTTCCTTGTGTTATACATAATAATGAATCCCTTCAATAGCATGCATTGCATGCCTGAATAGGTTTTTACCAAACTATAATATATACAAATATAATTATTTAACTATTTTTATATAAACCCCCATGATGATGAAATGAATGTTAATAATTTGTTTAATTAAATTGAGAAACTATTATTTATAAATGTATATAAAATAAATACTTACTAATCTGTTAGTATAAGTTTATTTATAAACTACTTAAAAATAATGAAATTACATTTCTAAGGTAAATATTTCTCTATGTACAAACAAAAATTTATCTTAACAAACAAAAAATTATATGAATATTTTAAAAAAAAACTATATTATATATTCAATAAATACTTTTGATACTCATCCAATATATTTTTTAGGTTTAAGATAAGATGAAATCCAGTTTTATAAATAAAAATGAATACTTTTCTAAAATATAATTCATCTACCTTTTAATGGTGAAACAATTTCAAATATAATTTTTAAACCTTTAATAATTTTTATTTGAAACAATAAACATCATTTTTTTAGCAGAATAACTCTCTTTCCTTTGGTATATTATTTTTATTTTTCTGAGGTGTTTTAATTTTTGATTAATATTGAAAAACACAGAATTCTAAATCGGTTCTGATTTTTAATCAAATTTATTTATTGATTTATATAATTATTAATTTTATTTAATGTATAAATATATAAATTATCCATCAATTAATAAAATTAAGTTCATTGGAACCAATTTCAATATTAAATTGGATATAAATAAATTTCAAATATTCTTACCTTTTCTCTTTAAAACCCCACATTGTCATCCCTTCTTAGATAAATTTTAAATTAATTTATGACAGATATGTTATTATAATTTTTAAAATTAATTATCTATTTGGAATAAAAAAAATGGAATGTCTAATAAGGTAAAATCCATTTTTTCCAAAAAAATTTGTGAATGACATTAAAATTAAATACAACGATTAAGAGAAATTTTTTTACCAAATGAATAATCCCGAAACATAAGGCCCATAATGACCTTGACACATTTCCAAAATCAAGTTGATGTTAATATTTTTACAATATAGTCCCTTTTTCCGAATATTTACCATTATTGGATCCATATTACATGTTAAAAACGACGGTGGAATCCACTTTACAAAACGTTTCTCGAAATCACTCTTCCACCACTATAAAAAAGAACGCATACGTCATACTTATTCACACATATAAAGCCATTTTTCTCACTAAAAGTATGTTAATTTAATTTAAAAAAATTATTAAATTAGTCCTATAATCCTCCCTTTTTAGATAAATTCATCGATGGTGTCTTGTTGGGGAAAACAAAAATATATCACCCAAATAAGAGGTAACATCCTTCCTTAATGTCCAATATTTTATTTTCATTCTCCACCTACTCAACTCTTATCATTACATGATTATATAAAATTCTCTATAACATAAATATATTTATATTATGTTATTATAATATTTATACCTATACAAACCCTCAATTACAAAAAAAGGGATATGCAATCATCATTCATGTGTATGGTGGACTACCGCCCCAGGAACTGATGTCGTTCGTTCTTCCGTTACCAACTATCATAAGTGGGAATTATGATGTAAAATATATTTTTATGATAGTTATATGATATTTATTATTTATTTATTATTATATAATTATTATATAAAACAGGCCTTCATTATTTCCCTTTTTTAAAATGTGATTACATTGTTAGCAGATGTTTGGACTATTGTGTCCTCAATCAATACGATTTGTTCACAATTTATATGGAATATATTTAAGATGGTATTATTGAAATTATATTAAATATATTAGATAATAATTCTAATATAATTATATATTATATATATATACATATATTTCATTAACATACATTATTTCAATACGACAATAAAATTGAAGCATCATTCATGCATACATACGACCTAACATCTCTATAAATGAAGTATTCCATTTCAAATTTATGTATTCTTTATATTGTTATAAATATGTATATAATGAATATATCTGTGATATTTATATCATTTATTAAATTCTAAAACTAAATTATTCATGAACTAATTAAGAGGATCAAGAATAACAACCCAAAACATATATGAAAAACGAATTTGATATTATCCAAAAAAGTATCATTGTCATGGAGTTGTTAAAAAACAGGTAATATAAATTCTTAAACAAATAATATATGGAATTATATATAATAATATAGTTATTATTTTGATTTATAATAAACATATATTTATTATACATTAGTTTTTAACATGAATGAATAAAGTCAAGACTTAAGGTAAGGGATTTCTCATATCACTTATATAATCTGTGAGACACAATCATGGTTTGCTTCCTTTTTCTTGTATTTTGTGTGTAAAATGAACATTTATGTATTAATTTATTATTATACATATATTTAACGGTATTTATTAATAAATTTTTTATATATACTTTATGGGTTTTTATGATTCAAATATTACCAAACCAGTAGGGTAGGTTTCTCTCAATTTGACTTTTTAGAGGTACATGTTTCAAAAAGAACATATATTATTTTGAGATGTGTGTATATTTAGATTTAACATGTTGTATCCTGAATATATTTATATTCATTATATTATAATATTCGTGTAATTTCATTTTCTTATATGGGGATTATGATTCAAGGTTTCCATATGGTAAGAGTTTTTTTGTAACAATCTCATCATTTATCAAAATTGTTTACAATTATAGTTCCTTTGATGAAATATTATGACCTATATCTCTAGAAAACACTTAAATTTTCTTCCCAAAGTTTTATTCATTGTATATTAATTTATTTTTACCATTTTTTCACTTTTAGATACTTAAGAAAATAGAAAAATTGATATTAAGAAAATATGACTATCTATCATTTTGGTCAGAAATATGTGTTCTTTCAAAACCAAGTTTTCTAAAATGTTTTTCAAAAAAATTCATTTAATAAGTGTCTAAAATGGTTTCATGAATTATTTATAAGTTTTTAACTTATTTTAAAAGGATAATATTTAAAAAGAATTCAATATTTCTTTATATGCTTTCAATGTGTTTTCAAATAAAATGGATATTAAAAGGTTTCAATTAATTATTTATAAATTTTCAACGATTTATACAAGAAAAATAATGTTAAATTTTTTTCAAGGTTATTTTATATATTTAAAATAAAAAGGTGTTTATAATTTTTCAATCTTAATTTATACTTTTTTCAAGGAAAATGATTTTTCAGAATTTGTTCAAGATTATATTATATTTTTTAATGAGAAATTGTTTTCAAAATGTTTTCAAGAATATTTTATATGTTTTCTAGTATAAATATTTGTAAAAGTGTTTTATTCATATTTTATATATTTTCAAGGAAAACGTATTTTGAAAATGATTTCAATGATTCATTTATAATATTTCAAATTTATTTTCATAGAAAATTGTTTTCAAATTGTTTTCTATTTTATTGTTAACTTTTCAAAGAATAAATTATATTTTCCATTGAAATATTTTTAAATATATTTATAAATAATTTTCCATCTGTGAAGAATTCTGTTGGTTTTACCCATTCCGTTGTCGTAATAGGATTCAATGGTATCATTTATTTTTTTTCTCTGAAAGGGAAATGTTTTTATGGGATTATGTTTACGAAACTATTTTCTCATTCATGGGTTGTATTTTCATAAACCACATTTATATTTAATGGGTTATGTGTATAGAAAACTCATTTCAATTTCAGTTATATGCTTATAAAACCTGAATCTTTTAATGGGTTATGATTTGATGAAATGATTATGAATCATATCCCTTTTAATATGTTATGATATGATTCCTTGTTATGGTATTGATTTCATTCTTTGGTTTATGATAAGTGTTTTTATAATCTTGAAGTACGTGTATATATGATTTCATTATGAAATCGATGGTACATATATCTCCCACCAAATCATTGTAAACTTACTTATATCTCATGATATATACATGGATGGAATATGGACTAAAATTAGTTTAATAAATGACTCTTCCCACTAATATGGTCTTGGGAGTGAACCGGGACTACTAACATGGTCATGGGAGTGATCCATGAATACTAATATTGAATGGTTAGTGAACCCATTCTCCTAATATGGCCATGGAAATGATTCTATAACTATTATGAAAATTATTTTATATTCTTTTGTGTCTTCCAAAAATTCTATTTCCTAACACTATAGTATGATTCCATGGATTATGCTCTTTATTCCCTTGTGATTCATGTATTTTAAAATTCTATTCATTATTCCATGACACATGTATATGACCTTTTATATGCAAGGGTTGATATTCAAATGTTATTCACATTTTCTCAAACTGATATGCTCATTTTTTTCATATGTATCTCTTTTATTTACCCTTACTAAGAATATGGTCTCACCATGTTATTATGTTTCCTATACCAAGTTTATGAATAAATATTTTATGTTTATGTACTGAAGGGGAAGATCATTGTGGAAAAAAATTTAATATCATTCACCAAGTTAGAATATTTTTTCATGTTTACTAATACACTAAACTATTACTATCCTAGGGAATGTATTTTTTAATGTGTTGAATCATCATTTAAATCATGGAATATCCATGTATGTTATGTTTAGGTATCTATAGTTTGTATAAAATGATATGTTTCATCAATAATTAGAACCCAAGAATAGAAAACATTAGTGATATCTCTAGGTTTATTTCTATGGTTATGTCTAGGGATTCATCTATAGATAAGCCTATGGTGTAATAGATTATGGTATGTTTCCCAAATTATATATATTATAAGTGATTTTTAACAATTATGTGGTTTTATAATATCATATGTGTTTCTCATTCGATGATTTAAAGTTTTATTAAAATGAGGGAACCAAAAAAAACTGATTTACATTCAATGTGATATTAAAATTGATGATGAGCATTCAAATGTTTTGATCTCTGGAGTGAAGGATGTTATGATCATTCCTAATTGGTTTTAATGAAACATGGATAAAAATGTATACCTTAAAAAACTCTAGGTCTTTCCCAATCATATAATTAAGGTATTCTATAAAATATTAGGTAATGGAGACGATGGTGTAAATAAAATTTTGTTTCCTTTGTGTCAGCAATGTGGAAAAACCCACACATGTTAATGACTTAGAGGAACAAGAAAATATTTCAATTGTGGAAAATAATGAAACAAATTAAATAACTAAAAAGGCAAAATGAATAGTTTACCTAACATAATGTCTGGGAATATTGGCCACAATAATATGTCATTGATGGTTACTTTATGTGTGGATTTAATGGTCATTATGAAAATAGATTTCCCTAATCTAATGTTCAGTAAGAGAATATGTAAGGTTGTGCAAGTAATTGTTATATTGTTGATGATGAGGATAATATAAGTTAAATGTAAAAGGTAATATGTATTATGTAATATTATAATTAAGAAATATAAATGTATTAGGTATGAATAAGAATAATATAATTTTTTATGTATTTCGATTCAATAATTATGAATAAGGAAATATATAAGGATTGTTTGGTTTATGTTTTTTGGTATGGAATTACATGAATATGTTGAATAATTACAATAGACTAGAAAATTAATTTAATGTAAAGGTTATGTTGATGGGAAACACATAATTAAGGGAAATATAACCCTACTAATATTCCTTAGGTCTATATAATGATGTGTGAATAAAGATATGTTGTATATGAATATGTAAATTGGATCATACCAATTACCATGTAATAAATTAAGGATTTTTTTAAAAGTGGTTTCTTATATCATTTTTGATGTTTGTAACATTTATTAAATAACTAAATATATCCAATAAACAAGGAAACATGGAAATATGCATGTTTTCAATAACCATTTGTGGTAATTCATGTTGTTACCATGTTTTAATATAACACATGATTAATGAATTTACTTGTTTATTAAGAGAAAACCAAGGCCCACATTAAGATATATGGAGGACTAATTCTAAGATATTTTTGATAAATATAGTGGCCCTATTTCAAATGTTTTGACTTCCATATTTAATCAGGGTTTTAAGGATATCCATTTATGTAATAATTTAAGTTAAACATCAAATGAGGTTTTAGTGATTAAATTATTATCTCAATATTTTAGTATTTATTCATATTTGATAACTAATGATAACCTTTTTGTGTGATAAATAAATATATAATCACTTATCATTCTATTAATGGATCTCATGATCTATTAAGGCTTCAATAATGAAAAATTCACCTTCATTTCTTGGAATAATAGATGGGTTCGAAGTTAATCATGGCACAAAAAAGGGAAAGGTTTTACTAAAATAATTTAAGTATATATTTCCAATAAAACCCATTTTATTTAGGAAAAAGTGTCTTGAAATAAAATTTTATCAATTTTTCATTGTTTTTTGATATTAATGACCTTTTCCAAGCCAATTTGGGTTATGTATTCGTGATTTTTAACTTTATCCTAACTATTTTCACTATAACACTCCATCATAACATAATATTTAAATTTCTTTTCTATGACCTTGTTTTCACATTCCACCTATGTTATCCCATGTGGAAACATAGTTATTAGTTACATTGGGTAACCATCATACTTCCAACATTTCTCTCATAAAGTATATTTTATAATTCATTTTAATGGTATGGGTTTCAATGGAAGGGTAATTCAGGTATTGAACTATTAATAACCCAAAAATATTTAGAGGGAGATATTCATTATAAGGTGGGTTTGATGAAACAATAAAAGATTTTACAAAATATTTTTTTTGTAATGAATTTTATCATTTTTTTTATTTTTCATTTCACAAAACACTGAATATTGTATTTTATATTTAATAGAGCTATGTTTTTCTTTTGATATATGCACAAATGTGTTAATATTCCACAACATGAAACACAATGAATTTTTATAACACACAACACTGTGTTTGGATTATATTACGCACAATACTGAATGCCTTAAATATCCTACATTACACTCATGAATAAGTTTTTACCGAACTACAATATATTATTAATATAATTATTAAAATATTATTATATAAACCACCTAAATGTTGAAATGGATGTTACAAATAAGATTTATTAAATTATGAATTTTTTTTAAAAAATTTATTAAAATCACTCCTTTATTTATTAGTTAGTATAAGTAAATATAAATACTACTTTAAAATAAATAAATAACATTTCTAAGAAAAAATGTTCTATATATAAACACAAATTTATCTCAATAAATTAAAAAAAAAATTTGATTAATATTTATAAGAATATAATATATATATATATATTCAATAAATATTTTTGATACTCATTAAATATATTTTATTGATATATGATATGGATAAATCTAATTTTTCGAATAAAAATATTTATTTTTCTAAAAGGTAAATTTTCCACACTTTAATAGTGAACCCATTTTAAATATAATTTTTCACATTATTATAATTATTATTTGAAAAAAACATCCTTTTTTGAATAAAAATATCAAAATTAAATTAGGTGAATTTTAAGTATTTTTCTGAGAAGATTGATTTTTTGATTACTATTGAAAAACCCTGAATTTTAATTCAAATCTAATTTTTCATCAAATTTATTTGTATAGTGAAATTATATATTATCTTGGTTTTAAACAATAATTTGATAAATTATAATTCACTTAAGATAATTTATTTTATTGAATCTAATTTCACAATGATGTTAGGTATACAAACATCTCAAATGTTCACAGTTCTCTCTTTGGAAACCTGCATTGTCATCCCATTTGTGGGATTAGTTTTAAATTAATTTCTCAAAATTATATGATTATCATTTCTAAAAATGGAATGAATATTTTTAATAATCATAATTTATAATTTTTAATAATGTCTAATAAGTTTTTTAATGAAAATATTAGCAAAAGAGATTAAAATTAATTTTAGCAGTTAAGAGAAAAAATTACCTACTCAAAAGAATAAAACTTTATCATAAGGCCTATAATGACCTCAAAACATTACCAAAATCCATGTTTTCATATTTATACCCTTTAAAATTGTAGATATAGTTTTTCCCTTACTAGAACCACTTTACAAGGAAAAATTATTGGTGAATTTCCTTTTTAAAAAAATTACAAGAATGTCACTCCTCCATTAAAAAAAGGCACTCACATATCACATTTATTAACTCCTCTAAAACCATTGTCTCTCTAAAAAACATTGAAATTAATCTCCCCAAATCCATAAGATAATCTTATATTCCCCTTTTTGGTTATAAATTCATCCAAGCAGGCCCTTTAGTGCAAACTAAATGGAGTAACACCTTGGTTTTATTTTTATACTCCACACTCTTATATATTATTATTATATTATTATATAATTTACTAAGTATCATAAATATAAATATATTTTTTATGTGTTTTATACCAAAAATAATACACATTTCTCTAAAATGGGTTACACAGTAAACTTTTTTCAGTACAATAGACTACTATCTCGCGAACTGATGTTGTTCGTTATTCCATTACCAGTTCTCATGGGTTCGAATTATGATTGACACACTAAATTTACATGATATTTATGATATTTATTTTTTATTTTTTCTTAATGAATTATTTTATAAAACATGCTTTAATTTTTTATTTTTGTGTCAATATGAAAACTTTGTTTGTGGACATGTGGACTACCGCCTCCTCAAAGCGATGTGATTCGTTCACACATTAAAATGAATTTGTTAAGGATTGATTTATTGAAATTATATTATATATATTAATAATAATTACAATATAAATACATATTATATATGTATATATACAGATATTTAATTTACATTGTTTCATTCATAAAAATAATAAAATTGAAACAACACTCATGTGCACGTACGACGTACCGTCTCCATGAACAATGTCTTCCATGGAAAAATCATATATCTTTTAGTTTATTGTAAATACATATATAGGGAGTATATATGAAATTTATTTGGTATTTTGTATTATTTAAATAATTAGATCATGTTCTATGTATGGTGATCAATAGTAACAATCCAAATATATATAAAAAACAAAGTATATAGTCCCCAAACCATAACATTAATACGATTTTTTAAATAAATGTGTAATATATAGTCATAATAAAATAATATATGTTATTATAAATAATAATATGGTTTTTTGTTGGATTTATAAAAAACTTTTATTTATTATAAAGGATGTATGAACATGTATTAAGGAATTCAAGACTTAAGGTAAGGGTTTTCTCATCTCACATTTATTTTTCATGAGACACACGCCATGTTCAAATCCTATTTTCTTATATGTGGTGTGTATACTGAAAATGGATTTAATTTAGGAATATTATACTTAAATAAATTTCTATTTAAAAATCAATTTTATGATCTCTATATCAGGGAGTTTTACAGTTCAAAAGATACCAAATCAGTAGGGTATTTTTATCTAAATTTTACTTCATTGAGGAATATTTTTTTGTTATGAACCTATATTATTTAACAGGGTTTATATACTACCATTTTCATGTTTTATCATTAATATACTTATTTTCATGATGTTATAATCATCATTTAACTTCATTTTATTACATGGGTAATTATATTCAAAGATACCAAGTATTAATAGTTTTTTGAAATAATCTCGTCAGTAATCAAGATTGTTTTTCATTATGATTCCATTGATAAAATATTATTATCTATATATAATAAAACCTAATTAGTATTAATCCCCTCTCATTAATAATTATATATTCAGGTATTGGAACAATTTTTCACTCATGGGTACATTATATAGTTAAGAAAGTGTTATTAATAAAATCTGACGCAATCTGTCATTTGAGTTAGAAATCTATGTTCTTACCTATAGATGTTCTCTAAAACTTTTCAAAACAATTTAATGTTTACCAATTGTTTAAAATCATTTCAATTATTATTTATACATTATCATTGTATTTTCATAGAAATTCTTCTCCAAAATGTTTTCAATTATTCTTTCTAAGTTATCAAATTTTTTTCAAATAAATTTTTTTTCCAATGTTTTTCATGATTTATATAAAACTTTTAAAAAAATTATAAAATAATATATTTTTTAATTTTTTTCAATTTTATTTTATATATTTTAATGTAAATTATTTTTCAAAATTTATTATTGATTATTTTATATGTTTTAATTGAAACAACCTTTCAAATGATTTTAATCTACTTTAATAATTATTCTAGGAAAATGTGTTTTAAAATGTTTTCAAGATTATTTTATAATTGATCATAGAAAAATATTTTCAAAATTCTTTCAATATTATTTTATATGTTTTCCAGAATAAATGTATTCAAAATCTTGTTAATATTATTTTATATATTTTCAAACGAAATGGTTCAAATAAAACTAATATTAATTTATATGTTTTCAAGTTTATTTAAAAATAAAATTGTTTTAAAACTATTTTATGCTTTCCAAATATTTTTTTGAAGAAGAATGGATATTTTAAAAAAAAATATATTTACGATGATATTTCAAAATTATTTTTCATATAATATGAAATACATCTATTTACATATGTCTTTATGGGTAAATGATCTAATGTATCTATTGGTATTCTTTCTCTATATGGTTTATGTTTTGATGGAATGATTTTTATGAAAATTGTTTTTCTTTCACAAGTTATATGATTATAAAACCTATTTCTCTTTCATGGGTTATATTTTTATCAATGTTATTTCACATTCATGGGGTATATTTTTATGAATCTGGATTCCTTCAATGGGATATGTAACGATGAAATGATTATAAAACCTAACTATTTTCCACATGTTATGATATGATTACTTTTTTATGATACACATTTCATTTCATGGGTTATGATATGATTTTTTTTATATTATGGCACACATATTTATGATTTAATTTTTTGATGGTTGGAACCTATATCTCCCTCCAATGCATTAAGGAAATATTTATATCTCATTAGAAAGACATGGATAGAACAAGGAGTTACCATGGTTTAGAAATTTACATTTTTTTCTAAGATGGTCTCAGGAGTGAACCTTGAAAACTAATATGGTCATAAGAGTGAACCATGACTACGAAGATGGTATAGAAAGTGAAACCATACTACTTATATGGCCTTGGTAGGGATTCCTTGACTATTATTAAAATAAATTTACATGATAATGTGCCTACCAAAAATTATATGTCAGAATCCTATGTTATGATTTAATTTATTATAATCATGATTCCCTTATGATTCATGTGTTATTAAATCCATTGTTTATGTCATGACTCATTTATATGATCTTTGATTTCCATGGTATGATCTTCAAGTTCTTTTCTCCTGTTCTCATACCATTATTATCAAGTTATTCTTATCTATCTCTTTTTTAAGCCTTACTGAGCATATGAGTTCACCCCTTTATTATGTTTCCTTTATGCATGTTATGAATAAAGATTTTTAGTAGATACACTAAAGGATAAGATCTTTGTGGGAAACATTGATGATCTTTCACCAAGATAGAATATTTTTGCCATGTTTCCAAGGACACTGAACTATTACGTTCCTCTGGAATGTATTTTTATAATGTGTATAATATTCATATAAAACGATGTCGTATCCATGAATGTTTAGAATGGGTCCCTATAAATTGAATTAGACTATTTCTGGTTTTATGGAAATATGGTTAGATTTAAGTAGAAATTTGGGGGTATGAGAAAGAAATGGTGGAGAAATGTACCAAACTCATTGAAGACCACATGGTTTTTCAACTTCCTATAGATAGAAAGGCCAATAGTTGGTAGAATTTATCACCCCATATTTCAATTGCATAATAATATTTTCATCTACTTCAAGTCTATATTATTTTTGGTTTATTTTTTAGGAGTTTGGAAGGGGTTTGGTAAATTCTTGGAGGATTTCATATATGTGAATAGTATTTTACATGGTTATTTTAAAATTTTCATCAACTCAATTAAACTGTTCAATGGAATATAATTGGCATTGGGAAGTAACCTGGTTGGTTCATGGTTTGGCCAAACTATAAGAACATCTAAGAGAAAATTTCATTCTTGAAATAGTGGTAAAAGAACTATTCATTCGTGGTTTTCTAACTATACAAGACAAACATGGGATGAATGGATTTAAGGTAGTATAAGTGCATCGTAGGAACAAAATTTACCAAACCATTTTTGGTGTAAATGAACGTCCATAAAAATTTAATCTTATCTGAATTAAAACTTTTCACCATCATATTGATCTTTTAGATTTAATGATCATATAATCATGATTCTAATGATCTTAATGAGTCTCATGTTTTTTGTAAGAATATTATATTCTAGGATAGTTTCTAAAATTGAATAAGGATGAGACACCATTATGAAATAAACAGTTTTCCATCAATTTCCACTAATAGAACTATTTCACCATGGATGAGATACTTCTAGAATATCATACCGCCAGAATATTACACCATTGGACTGGAAAAATTACATATTTTGACACACCATCAGGCTACTCATCATCAGGATTTTAGGTAGCTAGTGCATGAATTTTGATAAGTCTGACATTCAACTAGACTGACCTTCTTCCAGATGAGGCACTGTTAGTGTCATAACACTAACATATAATTTTTCACTAAATCTAAGATATTGTCAGGCAGCATACTGCTAGACCAGACACTCCTAGTTGTGATGCTTCAACATAGTGTAACTTTGGACATGACTAAGACACTACAAATATCACTCTTCCAGATCCACATAACTTAAGAGAAAGAAACCATCAGACCTTAACGCATGTCCATACTGATCACATGCTACAAATTTTATTAAATTACTTATATTGAAAATTTTCTAACAGATATATTTATTGAGGTTAATTCAATTTATTATTCAAATAATTTTCCCTTAAATGATCAACATAAATTATTGAAGAGGGTTTTAGGATGTGAAATATTAGGATGATGCTAAAATGGATATTATCCCTCATGTTTCAGATGATAAAATTGCAGCACACTCCCAGATACAAGATAGATGTAACAGTGGATGAAGTTAGTTGATAGAAAGTTGAGAGCATAAATTTTTTAAGCACACAAAGTGTTGAAAATAATTGAAAAATAATAAGATCTCATTTGATTCTTTCCTCAATTTAATGAAAAAGAGTATGTGACACTCAATTTTCTTGAATTTTTTGAAAGAACTTGATTCAATCATCAATGCTGAATCAAATAAAGACTCACATACTATATTAGAACATACGAATAAATTCTAATCTCTATACTTTTATATTTCTATATTTTGATTTTATTTGTTACATTTCTATATGTATGTGTATATACTCCATTTTATCGCATGCACACTATCTACTGTGATGAATTTCAAGATACTCGATATCATATCTAACAATTTCCATATTTGTTTCTTCTACAGATTATTGTAGAATAGATCTTTTTGTGTCTTGTTTACTTTTTCACCATTGAATAACAATGGAAATGCCATTTATGACCTTGACAATTGTAAACTGTTTTAAAAACCAGATCCATGTTCTAGATTAGCTTGTTTATTTTTTATAAACTACTGGGTGGATGTTGATTACCAATTGTAGAGGAATAAGTCTCTACTTGAGATTGAATAAAACATATTCATTAATTCAGTTATGTGTTCTATTTTTTTTACTTTATTTCGTATTTAAAACAGGAAAATGCTTTATCTATAATAAAAATATAAATTTCGATATATTATCTTAATTTCTGATCATATAGTATTTTGATCAAGTTATCTTATTTCAAAGGATCCAATAATATTGTATATTATTCATAGAATACCTAATAAATATTTAATGATGTCTTTAGAAAAGATAAAATATATACCATACTACTTATTTTGATAAACTAGGTTATATTTAAATATTTGGGGGATTTCCAAATAATCCATTTAGACAAAAAAATTAATGGGTCCTCAATTTACCCCCCTCTTGAGATTCACACTCCCAAAAAAATTTGGTATCTAAGGTTTTCAATCATTGGTATTAAAATTTTCAAAACATTTTAACTATTATTATAGTTTAGCATTAAGGATCTCAAAATTCATTCATTTCTAAATTTATTTCTTTAAATTGTATAATTGAAAAATAAGGATCTTCTACAAATATATCTCCCTTTTTCAATGGAATAAATTAGGCTTAATGGGAAATTAAAATGAGTATGCATATATTAATAATGGGTTTAGATATTTTTTCTAAAATAGAGGATGAATACGTTATTCCTAATACTGTTAGAAGTACATGGGATGATGCAACACAATCACATTATAATAATAAATGTAAAGATATGAATTCCCATTACTAGGCTTCTTGAGATGGGGAATTCAATATATTTTCTTATTTGAAGTATTATTTTTAAATTTGGGACCATTTTCCTAGTCCAATGAAGAAACATAAAATGTTAATTAGATTATTCTTAAAATTTTCATTTTTAATTATTATAATTTTTTGATTAGTATTGATATACACATTTTGGAATTGTATCTCAGGTATAATGAGCTTTTTAATACAGTGACCTCACCTAGAAAACCAGTATCTTTTAGGTATAAAATCATGATATTGTTAAGATGTCTACTAGAAAGATGGAGAGGCACGTTAGTTTCAATAAGAAAATCTTTCTCCACAAGTAAGTTGGATGTGAAAGAGTTGATTAAAAAACTTATGATTTGAGAAGAATAATTAATGGTAAACAGTGAAGAACATTAGGAATATAAAATATTGTTAGTATCTTTCTTGGCTACATCCTATAGGCAATAAAAGTAAAAAAGGAAATGACAAAGTTCAAGTTATAGTATCAAGTTATAGTTAATCACCTCATGATAGTGATGAGTAGATGACTCACTTATATATAATATTTAAGAGTTTTTATAGGATGAAAATTTTCTACATAAAATCCCACTATATAGGTAAGAATGAATGAAAATATACTAGAAGAAATATTAGAAGAAGGATAATGATCCCATGGATGTAGTATGCTATGAATGTAATTGGAAAGGTCATATAAAATCTGACTCAACAAATCATATATACTAAAATAAATATGTGGGAAAGGATATGATATAAATAATATCCATTAAGAAAACCAAGAGTGAATATGAAGATAGCTCCAATGATCTTCATGTATAACCTTATGTTAATCCAAACAGAGTAAACATGTGTTTCATGACTAATTTCTATGAGGAAGTTTATTTACCTACTATTAAAAATGCAATGACTATTCATAGTATTTATAACTATGAAAATTAACAACATAATGATGATAATTTTTCAAAATGAGAATTATTTTAATATAGAAATATTCTAGAGGATATAATTAATTAATTAATGTATTCATATAAGATTCTAAAAATATAGCCCTGTTTATCTATAAATATAAAATCTAAACTGTCTAGTGAAAAAGAGAAAAATATTCAACTGCACAAAAAAACATTGAAATTAAATTTTTAAATGAGTAAATGAATAATGGACTTGAAAAGTTTAAAAATTGTAGAGATACCCTAAATCAAATTTTGGGAAAGTAAGTTTCAAAAAATATTTTATAAAAATATAATATGATCCTAGACAAAGGAGAATATATAAAAACAATTTGGTGCTTAAATATAGACCTAAAACACCACTACTAATATTTTTCAAAAGGGGATTACCACTTTTTTTATTTCAATGAGTACTCAAGATGTGTATAGGATACCAATGATATAAACATGGGTTCCCAATGCTATGATAACTAACAATTCTAGACCCAAATAGACTTTGGTACCAAAATAATTTCTTGCTTCAAACCAGTTTTGTTGGAAACCTTTTGAAGACATCCTATAGAATTATATGGTACTTGGATGTTGGTTTTTTAAGACATCTGATCAGATATTATTCACACTTCAATGGCCATATAAAGTTTTATGGTGGACATGTCACTTTTGGTGAAAATGATTCAAGAAAAATCCTCTCCCTTGGATAGAATTGTAATAAGAACACATATTAAATTTTTAAAGATTTATTTATTGATGGTTTAAAGAATAATATTCTAAGAACATCCCAATTATGTTGTGATTGTTTTTATGATAAATTCAATAATGATACATGTAATGTTTTTTATTCTAAAAATATATTAGTTTGTGATTCTTTGTGAAATGAAAATGCTTATGTTTTATATTTATATGCTTTGATTTTTCAAAATCATTCATGCTTAAGTTCCATTCAGGATGAGTCATGGATTTTGAATATCAGACTAGGCCTTTATTGAATTCACTCACATAGTAAGCTAAATAAGAAATGTTTGATTATGGAACTACGTAAGCTTTTGTAACCAACTGATAATGCATATAGCCCCAATCAAAAAAGGCAACATAACAATGTATCCTTTATATTAATGAAATATGTTTCATCTTCTCAACCCATTTATTTTTTTCAAATGGATTTTTTGCACCTTAAAGATAATAAATTCTTAATGTGAATTATTATTTTTATGTTCTAGTATATGAATATTCAATGTTTATATGGTTATATTTTATAGATCACAAAATTGAAGCCTGCACTTTATTTACCATGTATGCTATGCCTTTATAAATTTTTAGTGGTCTTAGGATTAATACCTTTTGTAGTTATTTTGTGATTCAATTTGAGAATTGTGAAATTGAATTTTTTTTCTTAAAAAATATCATCACTAATAACTTATATGCAACTAGGACCCCCCCCCCCCCCCCGTGAAAAAATGCATTTTTTGAAAGAAGAAATAGAACCATACAAGAGATAACACAGAACATATTTACTGACTATGACATACATATCTATTTTTGTGAAGAATCTATCAGTACAACCTGCTACATCATCAATTGTGTTTTCAATAGACCTATCAACAAGATAACCCCTTACGATATTTGGAATAATATTAAACCAAAGTTTAATTAATATATAGTTTTTGGGTGAAAAGTCTTTATTAATAAGAATAAGGATAATCTTGAAAAACATTCATACAAAAGTGATGAAGGAATTTTACCTAGTTATTCAATATTTAGAAAGCCATATGTTGTGTATAATAAGAAGGCCAAAACTATAGATGAATCCGTTCATGTGAAATTTGATAAAATTGACCCACAAGAGCCTAATACCTTCTTATAAAACCATAATGATAATTTATATTCTCTAAATTTAAATTATAAAACGTTAGAATCTATTATAAGATAAGTTGAAAAATCTTAAAATTCCGAAGAATTTCCATGACGTCCAAAAGATAAACCTAAAATTACAACAGTGACTAGTACCTCCTTCTCTATTGCAATTATAATGATTAAATAATATTCAATATATGTTTTTTAGGTGATATAAACATAGGAATCAAAAATAGAGATTCTACTAGAAATTAGATTGATATCAATCTTTCATTTCTCATATTGAACCTAAGAACATCAATGAAGAAATTAAAAATAATTTTTAGGAAATAACTATGCAATAATAATTAATTCATTTCTATAGAAACAAAGTGTGTGAACTTATATATAGACCCAAGGACACCTTGAATATTGAAACTAAATGGGTGTTTAGGAATAATATTAAAGATTCAGGATCTATAGTTAGAAATAATTCCAGACTTGTTGCACAAGGTTATAGTCAGGAAGAAGGGATAAAATATGAGGACACCTTTGAACATGTCTACCGACATGAGTCCAAAAGAATCTTTCTTTATTATACAGAACATGTCGATTTTAGGATTTATCAAATGGATGTCAATTGTTCTTTCTTGAATGGTTTTATAGTCGAGGATGTTTTGGTTTAGAAACACCCTAGTTTTCAAAATCATCATATTCAAAATCAAGTTTCTAAATTATCTAAAGCATTATATTGTTTAAAAAAGGTCTAAGATATTGTTATGATAGGATCAGCAATAATATTGTTTCAAAATTAATAATTGATCCTACAGTTTTTATAAAACTAATTTCAGAAGATGAATTTTTTGTAAAAATCTATGTTGATGATATTATATATGTATCTTCAAGAAATATATTATGTACTAAATTGACTAAAATGGTGAAAAATGAATTTGAACTGAGTTTAATGGGTGAACACAAAATCTTTCTTGGATTTCAAATTTTCCAAAAAAAAGAATGAATTATTTTAAATCAACATAAATATAAAAAAGTTCATTTAAAACTTTTTAACTGGGATTACACTTAGTATATCGATGCTCTTATGAGTACCACATGTAAATTGGATCTTCGTGAAGCTAAGATACTAGTGGATCAAACCAGTTACAATGCTATTATTGTAATTCTTCTCTACTTAACTACTATCTGACCAGATATTATGTTTATTGTGTGTATGTGTGCTTTCTCTCAAGAAAACCAAAAAGTGTCTCATTTAGTTTCTATGAAAATAATTTTAAAATACATCAAATCCATAACCAATTTAGGATAATTTTCCCATGAAGAAAATAACCTAATTTAGCATGTCACATTTTAGGAAACACTCTAGTTTAATATTGAAGTAAAAAAAGAAAAATTTTGTTTCATTATCTATAACTAAAGAGGAGTATATAGCTGCATGTAGTTATGGTGCCCAAGTTTTTGGATGAAATAAACTGTACTATTCAATGGATATAAATTCGGATATGTACCCATAAACTGTGACAACACAAGTGAAATAACCATTTCCTTTAATAATGTTTATCATTTTATGCCAACACTTATTGATATATGAAAACACTTTTTGAGATATCATATTCAAAAAGGAGATTTCACTCTTCAATTTAATTGAATAGAACATCAGTTAGTTTATATATTAACTAATCCATTGAATTTTGAGTGAATTAATTTTATCAAAGATGAGTTAGGAATGATTAATTTTTTTTAATTATAATTTCCTTTAACATGACATTGTGATGACATGACATTATGGTAACATGTTTTTTTCTCATCAAATTGTTGGCTTTCCATGTCATTGGTATCATGTCATTGGATTCTCACACAATTGATATGTCATTTAATTGGTCTATCATAACATTTTCTTTTAATGTCATTTCTTTCATGTCTTACCATTTTTTTCTTTATTTATCGATATTTTTTAATTAATGGTTTGTTTCTCTGTTTATTTTAAATTTGGTAACTTGATGCTTGTTTTTACCCATTTTTTAATTTGATTTCAATTATTATTTCAATAGTGGAATACTTAAATTCCCAAAATATATCAAAATGGAATTATTTATATTCCCAACATACCTTGATCCCCACATGATACTCCTGTTTCTTTCTCTCTTGAGCCTAGTGAAACCCTTTTCCTCCTGCATTTCAAACCTTCTCCTTTCATGACCAACATTGTCGAACTGATCTAAATACCAAGAATGAAGATTGATTTTGTGTTTTATCCTTCTAAATCTATATCTTTTATTAAGTAGAATAATGAATAGAGATCACATTCTCTAGTCGCATCAGTTAATACAGATCTTTCCAATTGGATTTTTTACCAGAGAAGTATGTTGAATCAAAGTGGTTGTTGTCGAGTAAGTATCTAGTACTCAATGTGATCGAGTACGAAGGATAGTTATTATTGTTATTCTAAAACAAAATACTTTCTACCCTAAGACGGTTCCATGATTTTTATCAAAATGTAGTGTTTTTTATTAATAATTGTGTTGATTCGATCATAAGTAGTATCAGAGGACATGTATTTTTTTTCTTTAAATAAACGGGATAAATGATTAGGTGTACCTCATAATGGAATTTATTATGAACACCGAAGAATAATTCAAAAAGCAAGTTATTTTTTCATATATGTGGATAATATTATTATGTTAATAAGATATGGGACAACCAAAAGTAATGTTTCCTCAGAGATGGATGAAGAATATAGGATTATTTTTATGTTATTTATCACTTTCTATGCTCAACGTAAGGTAATTTCACAACCTAATGGTACCAAGATATTTGTCTTCTATCTATGATGACAGAATGTCTCAAGATCAATATTTGAAGATATATTAGGGTGTAAATATGTTATATGACAAAACCATCCTCAAGATCTAAATATTTGATATACCCCAATATGATTTATGTGATATTGGAAGCCAAGGGCCTAGTATATGATGCTAAAAATTCGGCAACAGACTATCGTGGTTTCTACAACACAAGTGACACTAGTTCAAGGGTGATGAAGATCTGGAGCTTGTGGGAAAGGCAATGGGTTAGTTATTCTGAGAAGATCTATATTGACTATACTCTAGTTGATCATCCAACTAGACCATGGGATGATGTTCATCCATTCTTGGAGCCTGATGAATTAGTTGGATAATGTGATGAGGATAAAGGAGAAGTTGATGTAGAACAAGAGGAAAAGGAATCATCTGTTTATGTGTGGAGTGATCCTGATTTTTCTCTCAAATATTCTCCAATTATATTTGGAGATTCTATACTATCTAGGAGGTTACCAAAAAGAGAGATATTGGATAAAAGTGATGAAGAAGATACTGAGATCTATGTAGAGGATCAGTATAAGAGTTCAAAATCAAATGAAGATGATGATGTAGAGAAAGAAAATGATTTATAATATGTGAATGAACTTGGTACTATAAATTAGAGGAATGTAGCTAATAATAGTGATGATATTGATGAATCTGACCCCAATGGTGCTAGTGGCAGAATTAAGTATAATTAATTGGATATGACTCTAGAACATCATGGTGCACTTTTTAATGTTGAGAAATCCCTGTCTATTGAAATATTTCATGAATCTCTATATTTTAATGATGTTGAGTCCGGTATTGATTCCACTAGTCCAATGGTTATTAGTTATTATACGCTATACTAGTTGAGTGTGATAGTTGATGTAGAACAACAAGTTACTAAAAAAGAGAAAATGGTGATTCATTCATCAGAGAAAGGTAGTGATTCTTATTTAGATGTTTCAGCTATTGATAAGCCTTATGTTGATAGTTATATGGAAGTAGAGACTCATGTGGATGACATGGTGGAAGGTGAATTCATTGATGTTATTCAACAAAAGGATGATTCTTCATAGTTCTTGGTAACTCATATTTTTAAATAGATAGAAGGTGAACCTTCCAATGTTGAAAACACCTTGGATGCATAGATTTTAGATGTTCAGAAGAATCATGAATTGTATGTTGTACGTAATATTATGGTACCTCCTTCCACTACATTTTTCTTAGTTGTTGTTTTCAATCAATGGGTTGATCCCATTTAAGATAGATGGGTAATGTTTTCCAATGTTGTAAGGATTCCACAAAATCACAGTGGACCTGAGTTTCAAATTAAAAGTTGTCCTAAGGGATCCATAACAACTCATGTAGTTTATGATGGAAGGATAGAAAAATTTCTTCTGTTAAAGATCTTGCTCCTAAATCAGTTTCTCCAGCTCCTCCAATTTTTCTATATATATCATCCTTGTAGATGACATGAAAAAATTTAGTGAAAATATTTTTTCAATGTCTCATTAGTGTTTGTGGAATCAATATCCCCTCTTGAATAATTTTTTTTAAAAGGATTGCAGATATATCATTGAGTTGGTTATCCAGCATATCTAACCAAATATGATTCATCACATACACTAAGTTGAGATTTTGAATTAAATAATTAGAAATGAGTTGGATTCTACCATGGCAATGATTGATGACTTGAACACATGTTTTTCTTTATCTATGTCTTTTGTCCTTAAAATTAATGATTATAAATATTTATATTATTATGTTTATTCTTATCCTCCTCCTCTAGTACTTGATATTGATTTTATCTAATCAGTTGTTTGAGATGAGTTGTAAGATTCTTCAGCTAGTGCTTCTTGTAATATTACTTATCTTCCCTAAGAGACCTTGAGTTTAATTTCATATAATTTTGATCATGTTCTCAAGTTGGTTTCAAACTATGATCATGACATGAAAGTTGACATAGAGACTAATACTAATTCTGTTAAATTATATCTCTCTATGATTTACAACAAGAATGAAATGGATGGAAATTTTAAATTCTTGGCTGAAAATTTACGAATTCCTAATGTGACTAAAGAATTAAAAAACAAGTTAGGAAACTAATGGAGTAGACCCTTGCATTGAATAGGTTTGTGTAGAATAGTGGCTTCTTTAGTCCAATGGAATGGGGTGGCCAAATGATAATGGATTTCATAGATTGCATGAATCATTTTCGTCATGTTCCAGGTCATGTGGTGTGGCTTAGTCATCCATTCCATTTACTCATTAGTCCTGTTTTAGAACAGCTATTACTAGTGGCTCTAATATCCCTATTCCATCAAACATTTTTCCTTTTCGTATGGATCCTTCACATGATGTCAAACAGATCAGACCAGTTCTCATTCTGGAATATCTTCCACTTCGGGTTCTCATTGGTCATTCTTTCAGTTCCCCATCTACTCTCCCTCGGATTGATCTAGCTATCTCAGATAAAGAGCATGAAAAATACCAGGATATTTGAAAGTAACCTCAATTCCATTCATCCAATCCTTAAACCTTTTTCATTAGTTGGTTTATACTATATGTATTTGATGGGAACTAATTTATTATGACATTTTGATTATAAATTTAAATTCCTATTATTCTGTTATTTTTCATTCTTTTACTAAATTTAATATATTTTATTTTCTAATAGTTACCTTTTTGATAATCCTAAAAGGGGGATAATTCTTATGAAATATTTTAATCCCTAATAGAATTTTTTATTTATTACAGTTATTTTCAATGTGAAAATTTTTAATATCTATTTTTAATCTTTCATTACACAATTCTTACCTTTGATACATAATATTTTATAATTATTATTATTTTTTCATATCACTAACCCATATTATGAATGATAAGTCTTGTTTTATATTTTTATCTTACCTTGGATATATTTTTGAACATTTTTAATACCTTTGATCACAAGTTATTATTTTTATTATATTCTTTGATACCATGATTTTTTATCATCAAACGGGGGATATCGTTTTCCCCTGGTTTTAATGATCACAAAATCATGAATATAATTATCTTAACGAGCATCATATTTTTTGTAAGAATATTATATTCTAAGATAGAATCTAAAATTTACTAAGAAATATGCACCATTTAGACAATCACTTTTATCAATGAATGGATTCCATCCTAAAAATTTCACTAAGGATAAGATACTGCCAATATACTGCACCACCAGAATATTATACCATTAGATTAGAAAAAGACATTGTCTGAGGCACTGTCTGGATGTCATGATGTTGGAGCATGTTTTTGGCTATGTCTGACATACCACTAGAATAGCCTTTATCTAGATGGGGAACCTTCAGATTGATAAACCATTAATCCATGGCCAAATATAAGACACCACCAGTATCATGCTACAGGCACCATATACTACCAGAGTGAGACACCGTCAAACCTTGACACACATCCATATTGAGCCACAAATATTAATTTTCTTACTCTAATTATTTTTATTATTTTAAAATTGATATATTTATGGATATTAATTCCATTTTTTATTCTAATAAATGTCTCTTCCATGATTTATATAATTAATTTAAGAGATTTTCAGGATGTGCAGTATGATGAATCATATCATTCGAATATTAACCTTACTATTGTTGCAGATAACAGTGAAACACACTCCCTCATATAGGATAGATGAAATAACAGATAATGTAGGATGATATAATGTAAATAGGAGGAATTTTATGAGTACAGAGACATATAATCCATATTGAAAAACCAGAAGAGACCTTTTTCTTCTTTCCTCCAATTAAATAACAAGAGACTGTGACACTATTTTTTCTAATTATTACAAATGAATTTGAATCATGTTGCACTACCAAATCAAATCAAGAGTCACAGGATACAATGAAATAGAATGACCACTTCTAAACTCTACAATATTATATTTCTAAATTCTATTTATATTTATTACATTTAAATTAGTGTGTGTTCATACTCAATTTTTTTACATGCACAATGTCTCATGTGATTAACTAGAAGAAATTAGATATGTTCTAAAACTCTTTCCATATTTTTTATTCTCACATATAAGAGTGGTAGAGATCCTTGTGTGGAATTCTTACTTTTTATACCATGAATAAATTTGGAAGAGGTCGTGTGTTGCATAGATAATTGTAAACTATTTTATAAACCCGATCACGGTTGTGGATCATCATGTTTATTTTATAAAAACTACTTGGTGGTGGGTTATCACCATGTAGAGAGGGATATGTCTCAACATGATTCTGAACCAATTTTATTCAATCTTTCCCCTGTGTGTTTTATGTTTTTTTTTTACTTTTTTCCTCATCAAAATTGAATTTTTTTAACTATAAAATATATATATAATTTGAAAGTATTTCTTAAGTTTTGTTCATATCGAATTTTGATTAACTAATATGGTTTAAAATGATCAGATAATATTTTATACTATTCATATAAGACCTAATAAATATTTAGAAAAATATTTAGAATGTTTATGATCTATATCATACTATTTATTATCAAAACTATACTATATTAAAATGTTTGGGGGTTTTCAAAATAATAATTTTTTTATAGAATAGTTTATTGGGTACACAATTCGCACCCTCTTGAGATATTCATTGTAAAAAAACCTTTCTTCTATTAATCGTTACATAATTTTAATTATTTTTTCTCCCTAAGCATGATAAATGATCCCCTTTTATCATGGAGAAATCTTTAGGGGATTCAAAGTGAGTTGGAGGCTTGGATTCGTTGTTATGTTCTCATTCATCGCTAATTTTCTTAGATACAAGGTTCTTATCACTCTAAAAACCTTATACATAGTCTGTTATAAATATATATGTTTGTTATGAAATATTTTATGATGGTATACTATTGGATGTAGTTAAGGTAATTTGACTTTTGATCAGATCCTGAAATTCTTTTGTTCCATTATTCATTTCACCCATTCTCATGAGGTGAGTGGATTGTCTATCGACTCCTTTTAATTTAGAAAATAAATTATTATTTTCAATTGAATGAATTTTTGGAAATGATTATGAAATTATTATTTTTTATTTAGGATGGATTCCTTTTTTTTATTTTCTAGAAAGTGATTGGTTTTGGGAAAACCCATTTTTATTTTTAAAGCAATTCTTTTAAAATAATGGATTCCTTTGATTCATGTAAAGTGTTTTTTTAGGATTAAAAAAAATTATTGATGGAAATTAATTTTCCTGGTGTTGGAATAAATGTACAGGGACAAGTAAAATTGGATTAAATTATTGTGATGTACCATCATCAAATAAGATGGAGTATGGTTGTAAAGTTCCACCATCAATGGTTAAAAAAACATGATTGTATATATAGAAAATATCCCAATAATATGAGAAGTTTTTTAAAGGATTTCCTTATTCTTTCCAAATAAAATTGGTCTATAGAATTGATATGAACATTTTTTTACTTAATAAAACAATTTTACAAATTTTTCTAATGAGTTCTTTTTTATTGGAATGAGTTGGTAATTCATTGGGAAAATACTACAGAGTTTATACTCTCTGATTTCTTTAGTATTGTTGTGAATTTATATATATCATCTATTGGGAAAAAGGTAAATGAAATTTATCTCAGTTTTATACTGATTATTTTTTAATCCATGACCATGGAATGTGGAGTTGAATATTGGAGAAGGTTAGGTGTTTTTGGGTGATGTCACATTTATGAATTCAGTTTTGTAGTCTTCTGGACCACTTTGTGTATTTCATTTTTTCCCTCTTGAAAAATGATATGTTTTATTGTTTTTTTATGATTTTATTTTATTTTTTTATCATAAATCATATAGATGATTTTATTTGTTATGGTTTTTTAGTTTAAATGTTATATCTTTCAAAGGGAAAATCCACCCAAAATTTTCATGAGGGCCTTGGTATTTACTATAATCCTTTGGTGACATAGATGTATCACCTAAGTCATAGTATATCCCACATCGTTCCCCTATCTAATGAGGATGGGTGGGATATTACAAACAAAACTATAGACAATTTCAAAATGTGGACTTAGAGGAAAACACAATTTTAGAGGAACATCTAGGTCCTTGTTTTTTTCTTCTAATGAAGAATCCCTGCCTTCTTTAGGTTATAAAAACATCACAAGCTTGAGGTCCTAATATATATTCAGTTTTATCGTTCTCTATGGGAACAAAAAAAGTAAGTATCCTTTTATCTGAAAAATCCTTAGATGTGGGAGGTTGTTCATGTGAAATATTTGTTATATATCCATAGGATTGATATTTATGTCCAAAATTGTTATATGATTAAAAAAATTTGGGTAAAATATCATTAAATACATTATACATAATCCCTAAATCACCATTTTCGATCCAGATGCATGATGTATGTTATACCAAGAGATTTAAATCATAATTGATCCTATAAAATATTTCCTTATTTCATTCTTCATAGCTTAGTCCAATAGGTGTATCTGACCAATGAGACAATTGATGGAGGAATGAGATGACAATCGAAACAAATGGATAATAAATCTATAAAACCCAATCTAGTTAAAGAAAATAGGGGGTTCAATATCCACACCTTGGACTAAGGATCATTTATGAGAAATTATTAAAAGAAATAAAAGGAAAATATCCCCTACACCAACATCGGTAGTAGCCATCCTCAGAATAAAATATGTTAAGTTCATGTAATCGATAAATAA
This sequence comes from Viscum album, assembly GCA_963277665.1. NCBI lineage: Eukaryota > Viridiplantae > Streptophyta > Magnoliopsida > Santalales > Viscaceae > Viscum > Viscum album. The sequence goes on from OY728120.1 coordinate 1,847,059,082, forward strand.
TACCTAATTAAAAAATTACAAACATGATATATTCAAAATATTTGTGAATAAAAACAATACAGGTTTATAATTTAAGAATTTTACCAATTTGGGAAAATCATATGTCTGTATATATATTTTTAATAACTTCATTTGAAAAGGAAATAGTGGGTAATACTTTATAGAGATATATCAATGAAGAATCAACATTATAATCCTTATTGAACAAAAAATGAAAATTTTAAAGGATAAATTTTAAGGTATTGTACCTCATTGTTATCTCATAAAGACTTGTACCTTAATGATTGAGTCTATCTCATACATGGGAAATTATGGTAGTGTTAAAAATAAAAAATAAATTATTTATATTAAAAAATATATTCTCAGTAAAATAATATAGAAATAACTCTTTTTAGGATCTGTAATTGAAAAAACCCCAAACTGACTACTTTTGTAAGAATGTATTCTTTCCCAATGATGGAATTTACCGTAATAGTTCAAGGAATTAACAAATATTGAGGTATAATTTCTTGGATCAACAATATTTTATTTACTTTTTCAATCCTTTGATTCCTACATATTATTCTAATTATTGTGTGTAAATTCCTAAATAAATTTTACCCTTTATTCTCAAAAAACAAGATAATATTAATTGAATTTGATTGAAAAAAATGTGATTCAAGTATTATTATTAAAATTTTAGAGAATATTAAAAACATAGATTCATTTCAATGCTAGTTGAATCCAAAAATATTAAAACACATAAAGATTGAATTTTATATATTGATTCATTTTTTAAAACAATTATAATGGTATATGTTTTTTATAATTCAAACATTTGGTTTTAGTGATATCTTATTATTAAATATTAAGGAAATTTTTTACAATTTCAAGAATAAAATATATACAATAAAAATCATATTACAATTAATATATCACTTAATAGATAATATTAAGTAAAATATAATGATTCAAAAAAAGGATGATTCAAAAAAACATATCACATGTTATTATAGAGTATATTTTCATACAGTTATCACTTTCTCCCAAATTTTTCAAATCATATTTGATTGATTAAAGAATAAAAATACAATTTATTTATCTATTAATGAGACAATGTAACTATATGAATTTATACATAAATTCACTCTCTAGAAACCAACATGGATAGAAATTATGTAATGTGGTGCGGTGACTAGTAGAGGAAGATCATCTGCCATATGATATTCTATCAAATGGTAATAATAAATCCATTTGATTCCTAGTTTAGGGTCAAACCATAGTACCATGAAACACAACATACACATTTCCCAACCATCTGATACAGATTTTATATATTATTGTATGTGTGTTTGCATAGCCACGTAAAGGCATGGATAACATATTTATATTAGAAACCCATTAATTCAGAAAGGAAAGAATCCCATTTGTACACACAACCATATTAAACTGTGGATCATCTAAATTTGATCCATGAAACTAAAACCATCTAATCAACTATTAAATTTCCATGATATACCAGTGAAGAGTTACGACATGGAAGAATGAATCCAAGGGTTTGGATGTGTTGTTTAGTGCCACATGTCACCCTCTAATTCTCCTTATCACACTTGGGAATGTGGGGTGTGAGGAAATCCCATTTTCTAGAAAATGTTTTCATTGGACTCCTCATGACAACCCAAACATATTGATATAATATTTCGGTATTTTTTATAATTCTTGAATGATCAATTTGAAAAAACATCACTAATAGTGAATTCTAATATTAATATAATTGTGTTTCCACACTAATAATAAGTTAAGTACTTATTCAATTATAGATAATGCCACTATGAGGAATTTTGTTTATTTCACCAGGACATTACATGTTTGTACTCATAATTATATCAAGTATATTAATAAGATAATTATTTATAACAATTTTAGTGAAATTCAAATGAATGTGTTTTGAAAGTTTACTTAATAAATTAATATGGGAATTCATTATTAATTATTTAATTGAATAATGAATATAGGTAATTTATATTGAATAGTTGAAATTTCATTATGATGATTGAGAATTCATTGGTTTAATGACTTCCCATAATGATGAATATGTGAATTATTTATATTCATGTTAAAAATATTCTTATGAAAATCATGGATAAATTAATATTAATGTACGAAATATTATGAAATTGATGGATATATAATATCTTTGGTTATGATGTGTAATTAAAATTTTATTTTATATATTCATGTTGTCTATTTTATTTCTATGAGTGTATAATGTAGAGGGTGATGGGTAGAAATTAATGATGATGATACATTGGTTACTACACTATGTACTCACCCACTTACATGGATCTATGTGATACAATAGAATTTATTCATCTCACAAACTACTCTTGAATGAGGTAGATCATATATATAGTCATGTGTCTTGTATATGATATATTGTGATTTCATCCAATTGTTTTCACACTTTCTCTAAAACTGATATTAGATTTTTCTAAATAATAATGAATTGAAAAAATATTCATTTCCCCTCAATAACACTAGGTTATAGAAAAATAGATATACACATGTGAATCTGGTATGATATTATTATAGCGGTATTTATTTATCATCACATAATAATACATCATCAAGTGACAAATTCATGAAGGGACAGGAGATGATATTATTGTTTTCTAATATATAATTTATAATACAAAAATATCATCAAAATATGGGTTGTATTAGTTTTAACGTATATTGAGTGAGTTGTATAGTGAATCTATATGGATAAGGGCATATGAAATTAACTACTAACTGAGTTGGATGTTTTTGATAAACCTATAGAAGCCTAATGTATCTCTGAATGGGTGATGTTCATGGGGGACCAAGTAGATGAGTTTTAAAATCAAATGAGATATGTCTAGACTGAATTCTGATCGATAAGGGGTTTGGACTAGATCTAATCACTAAGGTTATAAAATATTTACATAGAAATAGGTACTTAATGGCGCTCTACTAGGGGGTAGTTTATTAGGGGACACTTTATTATTTATTTATGAATCGTGAGTATGTATATTATTATATATAATTATTATTATTTATGTTTATGTAGATAATGGGTAATTATATTTAAGTTAATGAATAAGTGATTTATATCAATATTTTTATGTACATATTTCTATGTATCATAACCTGATTTTTTTCATGAAATATGATTGATTTTTTAAATGGGGGTTTGGGTACAACTGATGAGAACAAAAAGTATTATTTCTCAACCATTATTTAAAAAAATATTATTTGAATTATTCATCTGTAGACTAATAATAGTGGATTGGAGGTTCTTGGGTACATCATTGGATCTGTGGTGACATATTATTGACAATTGTTTGAGACAATTCTTTATGGTATTTTTCATTATTTTAAAAAATTTATTTTTTGGTATAGGATTTATTTTTGGTGGACCTTTTCATTATTATATAATTTTCATCATTATTTTTTCAAAATTTATATAGATATTTGTTTTCATTAATTATGTATCCATACAGGGTTATATATTTAGTGATAGATCAGTTTTTCATAGAGGTAATGCTTCTCATTTATCTGTGGATACCCCAGTGCTAGTTTCTATACACTAAACTAGAAGATGTGTGTCTAGGAAATTCATATAAAAATAATTTAGAGAATAACAGTTAAAAAATAACTTATCAAAAATAAATATAAAAACTAAATCATATTAAATAAATGAATTCTGAACTAAAGATAAATTAAATTTGAAAAGATATACAAAATATATAAAAATAAAAAACATAACAGATTAAATAAAATTAATAGAGATATTTATAATAATTAATTATTTATATATTATATATAATGTAGTAAAATATATAATGCTTAAAAAAATTAAAACTATACTAACTAGATAATACACATTTTCCTTGAATTAAATATTTATACAATATTTTTAATAATTATCTCCTAAAAATTGATGCCTTATATTAAAGTGTTTTGTCTTATAATGATATAGATGAATCATAAAATATTTATAGATCATGAATTATTATAAATTATAGTGACTAATATGAATTAAAATATATAATATAGAAAAGTTGATTCATCCCCAAAATGACGGTTAAATTACTAGTAGATATTGAAACAATTTTTTTTCTCACAGCACCGTGACACAAGAAACATTGCTAAAAATTAACATGTTCCCTCCTATATTTTTTTGTCTGTATTACATCCATTCTAATTAATACATGGATAAATTTAGAAGTAAAATTGTACCCCATAAATGTAGACAAATAAAATTTCTAATATAATATTTGAGATATTTATCAACTATTTTAGTAAAGAAAAAATTAATATTTTATAGTGTTTGATTAAATTTTATAACATATAATATCATTAAACATATTTCCATGAAAAATTATATTAATGTATAGTAAACATTATTGTATACATTTATAAAGTGATTGGTCATCTCGATTCTCAGTTTCAACATACTATTATAACATCCCCCACCCAGTACCCACTATGCTAGTTCCCTGAGCTAGTGCTCTATATGAACCCATGTGCACTTTACCAAACTCTAGAGGCTAATAACAAGATATTGGTGAATAAGGTGGTAGTTTAATGGGTCTATACCCCTATAAAAGTTAGAAATAATAATATAAATAACCAATAATCATACACATCATGGTATGTGAAAATAAAGAGTAAATATGAATATCTAAAATATGTTATAAATATTATTTCACAAATATAGAAGGATTTTACAACTAATGTAATGAAAAAAACAAAATTATCTATAAAACCAATACAACTAACAACCCACTAGGGAAGTTACATAGCATACCAAAGTAATATATAATCCAAAAAAAAGGAATCTATTATATATCTAATATGATCCTCATCCAATCCCCTAATACCATTGATATATCCAAACTAATAATGGAAAACTAAGAACAAGATTTAACACAACCCTTTGCCTTTAATAATTATCTGAGGGATACTCAGGTACCCATGTGAACTAGAAAACTATGTATGGTGTGTGTATAACTGAGTAGGCCACCACCAATGGTTTCTAAATAAAATACCAGTAGTAGAAACTATTCAAATAGATAGAATGCGGGGAAAATAGCTATTATAGAAAAGAATATACATTCAAGAGCAATCATTTATCTTGGAAAACATTGTCCATTGATCTATATAGTGAAATCGATCCCACCAAACCAACATCAACCCCAAGATATTCTTCTGAGTCAAAAATATTTCTGTGATACATAGTGTATGTAAAGGAATGGGATATTTATTTTTCATTTAACTCATAAATCATAAAACATCACTCCCAAGTATACATCTCATGTTCTTATTCTATCATCTCCCATCATGTTATTCCAATTTCTCAACCATATATCAATATAAATCATGCAAGGAAATATATTCCTACACCTCAACCAAAATGAAAGATATCAGTTATATTATGGATAACCATGTTCAATAATCTAAATAATGTATGAGTATTATCATGTCCAACATCCAAAATAATGTATAGGAATCACTATGTCCAAAATTTAAAACCAGAGTTTAGGATATCCATCTCTAATATTCTATATCATGTATGCAGATCTCCATGTCAAAAATCCTAAACCATTGTTGAGGATCTCCATGTCCAACATCCTATACCATTCAATAAATTATAATAAATGCCACGGCTAAAACTCTTGTCCGTTGAAACCTAAAAAATGGACTCAAAAAATCATTTTAAAACATTTATTATTTTCCATATTTCTTATGATCCTTTAACAACAAAACATGGCTTAGAATGTTGATCCTCTTTCACATTTGAAAACACAACCCCAATTAATATTTATAAAATTTTGGTTATCAAACATCAATTTTAAAACATTTCAAATCCACCCATAAAACAAGGTTCTTCCCCTTTAATACCCACTATAAGGCCTAAGCCTCTTATTCTGTCCAAACATTAAAATGGTAATTCATTAATTTTATTCTTTGGGAAACCACACACAATCCTTTGAATTTTTACATGTTATATTCATCTAAAAATATTTTTTAATTTCACATTATGATCATTTTAAAACACTATCCACTTAAAAATATATCTCTCACCCATTAAAAACCTAAATAGGATCCAAATGCAATGAACATAATTTCACCTATTTATATAGAATCACATGAATTTGACAAACCCTTAACACATATAAACAACCCATTATATCCACATAAAGGTTTTAGTCAATTTATTATCAAGTTATACCCATTATAAACTAAACCATGCTCTCGATACTACTAATGAGACTAACTTGGTTGACCATGTATTCAACATTGATTACCTTTCAAAACTTAAGTCTTGTAATATCATGGATTGGAACAATATAAGGAATGTATTTGGATCAATATCATAACCACTGACTGGTCCTATGAGACACAACCAAAGTCTTTGGAATTAGTCAATTGTCTATGCTATTTTCGTAATATATGGATTCAACACACTACACAAAGGCATTAATGACAATAATACATACTCATGTATTCAAATTACCAATACTATAGGTAAATATAATAGACCTCATACCTCATATATATATATTTTCATAACATTTACAAATATCAATATCCTTTTTAAGGCCCTTCCATGCCTCATGAAAACTCCATGGTGTCCCAATGAGCTCATGTCGATCACCCAATATCTAACCTCATGCAAAGAAAAAATAATTAATTAATTATGAAAATTATAATTCATTAATTAATTAGACCCCAACATGGTAAAATCCTAGAAAACTCAGCAGTTACTCCCCTCATATCAAAACTACATGCAACAACCATGGGTGGTCCACAATGGAATCCCAACAAAATTCCCAATGAGATCACTAATAGGTGATACCATTACATCAATTAATTAAATTAATTCATTAGTGGAGACATAATAAAGACTAACATGAATCAATACCTTAAAAAACACCATTATATAATGTTTTGAAGACTTATTGTGATCTCTTATACAAAATACAACTGAAATCAAAAATATAAACTGATGATTCCATAATTCTCTGGAAGAACCTTCAATGATACCTAAACTAAATAACTCAAAATATATATTTTTGGAAGAAAGAACAGATAAGAAGCTCTCATTGGGTGATGCTAACCATAAAAAATCCTAAAGATCTCCATTAATTCATCACCAAAATATGGGTTGTTGAAGGAGGAAGGGGTTTGGAGTACCCCTAGTCCACGCACACCTAATGGGGTAAGATGAGGGGTGGATTAAAACAACGAGGGGTAATTTAGGTCATTTACAACTTTTTATAAAATTTTTGGAAGCTACATGGTTTACCAAACCATGATTTAACCATTTTCAGTTCTTGGGGATAAAACAAATTCCTATCATGGAAAGGAGACATGGTTAATCAGTCCATGGTCCAACTTTGCAGTTTTCGCTTCCTCCCTTCCATAGCAAGGCACATGATTTATCTAAAACTACACACAAATCCAGCACCATTCCATAGGATCTCAATAAAATTGAATAATTTATCATTTTTCTCGAACTATCAACCTCAAACCTTGATCTAATCTTGAATTTTAACCATGATTAGTTTAAAATGATCTGAAAAAACCATATGAATAAATGTGTCACAAACATTCTTCTAAGACATGCACACAAAACTGTACAACTTGTCCAGGGAACTCCAAAACACCAGAAACACAATATAAATTTCATTAGGTTCACCTTAACACCTAAGCTAGCATCCACACCACGTTCCTCATCAAAAAACATTACATTGAGGAATTTAATCTCTTATAAATTTGTTTCGAGTATCACTTCGAATGACGACTCATCCAATAAAAGAAAATTGAGATTCTTTTTGATATTTTTAACTCATTTAGATGTAACACATTAAAACCTCCCTACCATAATTCTTATCATCCCTATGAAGTATTAGTGTTCATCCATCTACACCAACCAAAATATTTAATTTAATAAATATTTCTAACAGTAAAATTTTGATTTTGAATGCCTAAAACACAAAAAATGCGCAACTTAAAACTAAATGCACTCAACAAACAAAAACCTAATCCAACACCCATTGTAAAAACTAAAACACAATGATGAATATTACAAAATACTGTCCTACCAATGCACTAATTATGTAATCACCCAATCACCCACTAGATAAATGGGGCACCCACTATAAATATCAACTAATAACCATTAAAATTCCATACCTGATACTATTTACATATGAAAATACAAATAGATCATCAAATTTTTTCTCCCACAAAATGCCTAGAATGGTTCCTAACACACCTCTTACAACACCCCTAGGAACATAAATCATTATTGGAACCCATCCTCATCAATGAAAACCAACTATAGTGGATTCATTCCCACCATCCATGCATGAACTAAGTACAAAATATATTTTCTTTAAAATTCGTATTCACATTCTAAAATGTATCCATCATTTAAAATATGACCATCCATATGTGGTTTTTCACATACCATGTATATTTTGTTTACTAACCAAATTCCGACTATCCTCAACATACATGTCCTGCAAAATTGTGGCTCCACATGTTGGAATGTTGTCACATCACCTGATCAAGATATCTACACACATAGAGGTGTTCCGCAACCACTCGAGGACACCCAATGGTGTCAATATACCAATCTAAGTGATATTCCATAGTAATATCCTCTACTGACCCAAAAATCATTATTATTCCTCGTCCCACCACTAATTCACCTCTGACATAAGCACCTCTTATTACTCTTTTGAAAAAATTTGATCTCAAATCCAATGATATACTCAACCATCCTCCACAACTGATTTCATTTGACACTACTGAATAAAATTTAATCATGCGATACATTGGCTATTCATTGGATGGATGGAACCACCATGATTGTTCTATGGCCACTTTTACACACATATGACCCTTCCAGCATGAGGGTCACACCTCCATGACTGACATGTCACTCTATATTATAGGAGTGTAATTTTCCCCACAACACTCAATTGACCCCAACCACCGTGGCCCATATTTCATTAACTTTCAACCAATAAAATGGATATGACCATCTCTCAATCACTAATGTATCCAATCAAAACATAAACAATCACCTATCTCTAGTAAGTAAGATTGGTTGTCATGAAATTTTCTATCAAATGGTCCATTACAAGGAAATTACCAATAAATGGATGAAAGAATGCTCCCCACTATATATTTTGACATACATTTCTCCATGATTAAATCCTCTAAAGATGCCCTCCATCTATCTATAAGAGTCATTTTTATATCATTTTGTATGGATTATTCTTTCTTAGAGTACATGGTATGATTTTAAGATGGTAAGCATGATCGTACCTAGACTAGATGTGCACTAGGACATCAATGAAAAATATAACCATAACCCCCCTTACAACACCAAATGTTTCTATAGGGACATGTAAAACCCACTCGGAGGCCATTGGACACCATTCTTATAGATGTCTTATCAAACCATCAACAATTATTAGAAAAATCATAGCTATTTTTTAACACAATAACCTCATGAGTATTGTCTCCTAACATATGTTCCACAAGACAAATATCATAGTGTGTCACAATGAATTTGTGCCTCCAATATCCCACTCATGCATAACTATTACATTAAATTTTTTAACCTATACCTAAAACCTATTTAAAACACTAGGAATTCACATTTCAAAAAAACATTGATTAAATTCCCTATCAATTGGTCATTACTTATTGCATTCTCATATCAACCATTATAGATCACCCGTGTTTCTTAACAAAAAACAATGAAAAATTACTAAGGAAAAAATACTTTCATAACCAATTAAAACATTATTATTAGTCAAAATATTCACTAGATTCACTTACTCTATCACAAAATTCCTAACGACACATTCGAAGAAAACTAGTTTGGGAACCTAACAGATCGATCACTCTATAAAATATATATTCTATGGAATCATCATCACTCCAAGTTCATTTACTTGAATGAAACCAGATATATAAAAATGAATCAAACAAAAAACACTATTTAAGGATGACTTTGTCAACATGAATCACCCTCTTTCTCCTCCAAGGGAATTATAGTTATTCCTTACAAGAGTGTTTACTAACAATAGTGAACCTTCACACCAAGAACTACACACTACTTAGAACCATGGATAACCCTAATCCTTCTCATAACCATTGGGTTAATCCTATATATAGAACTGTTAACAAGTCTAGGCACTTGAATCGGATTGTCCTTCTAGAAACCAACCACAAGGATAAGGCATTGGAGAAAATTCCCTCCCTGTAAAAAAGGCATATAATATTCCTAAAACTTAAACTTGTGTAATACACTGATATTTTCAAAAAAAAATTAAATTTTATATTTCAATACTTTTATTACACATAACACTGAGTTAAACATGTATTACACAGAACCCTATGTTTAAACAAAATGTGTCATATTATTAAAATATTTTATCTAATAATAATAACTTTGATATTAGAATGGAGTTTGAATATGATTAAATAAATTATTAAATTCAATGTTTTACACATGTATATAAAAAGAATTCTTGGGTGACCTATTAATAGAAAATATAAATAAAACTATTTTCAAATAAAGAAAATGCTTTTTTGGGAAACTATTTTTGTGCTAAATTAACATGTTCTCTAGGGTATTTTTTTATCTATATTTAAACCATTATGATTAATACATGGATAAATTTAGATGTAAAATTATTCACCATAACTTTATAACAATTAAATGTTTAATATAATCTCTGAGATATTTATCAACTATTTTAATAAAACAAAAATTAATATTTTATAGTGTTTGATTAAATTTTATAATATAAAAAATCATTAAACATATTTCAATGAATTATTATATTAATGTATAGTAAACATTTGTTTATACATTTATAAAGCGATTGGTCATCTCAATTCTTAGTTTCATCAAAATATTCTAACATCCCCACCCAGTACCCACTAAGCTAGTGCCCTGAGCAAGTTCTCTATATGAAGCCAAGTGCACCTTATCGTACTCTACAGGCTATTAACAACAAATTGGTGTATAATGTGCTACTTTAATGGGTCCATACCCCTATCAAAGTTAAAAATAATAATATATATAACCAATAATCATAAAAATCATGGTATTTGAAAATAATTTGTAAATATGAATATCTAAAATATGTTGTAAATGGTTTTTCACAAATATATCCTGATTTTACAAATAATGAAATCCAAAAATGCTAAATCAAACATAACACCAATATAAATAACCTCCCATTAAGACATTCCATTGCATACCAAAGTAATATATAATACAAAAAAATGATTCTACTATATATCTGAGATAATCCTCATCCAGTCCCCTAATACTATTGATATATACTTACGGATTATGGAAAACTATGAACAAGATTCAACACAACACTTTTCCTTTGATAAATATTTGGGGGATACTCAGGTACCCATGTGAAGTATAAAACTATGTATGGTGTGAGTACAACTGAGTAAGACACTGCCAATGGTTTTTAAATAAAATAATAGTAATAGAAACAATTCATATAGATTAAAGTTGGGGAAAATAAATATTATATAAAATAAGATACATTCAAGAACAATCATTTATCTGGAAACACATTGTCCATTGATCTCTATGGTGAAATCGATCCCACTAAACCAACATCAACCCCAACCAAGTCTTTTGAGTCAAAAAAAATAGTGTGTTACATAGTGAATGTAAAAGAAGAGGATAATTATTTAACATTTAACTCCGAAATCATAAAACATCAATCCCATGTACATATCTCACATTCTTATGCTATCATCACCCTCATGTTATTCCAATCTCTCAACCATATAACATTATGAATCATGCATGTAAATATGGTACAACACCTCAACCACATAGAAATATATCTGTTACATTTTTGATAAATTCGTTCAATAACCTAAATAATGTACGAGTAGTATAATTTAAAACATCCAAAATAATGTATGGGGATCACCATGTCCAGTATCCAAAACCAGAGTTTAAGATCTCCATATCTGACATTATAAATTATTTGTATGGATATACATGTCCAAAATCCTAAACCATGGTTGAGGATCTCCATGCCCAATATCCTAAACCATTAAATCATTAATATGAAATACCCAGGATAAACCTCTTGTCCATTGAATACTGTAAAATATACACAAAAATCACTTTAAATAATTTATTATTTACCATGTTTTTTATGATCCTTTGTCATCAAAACATGGATCAGAATGTTGAGCATTTTCACATTTGAAAAAACAATTCCATTTTATAATTTTAAAATTTTGGATATCACACATATATTTTAGAAAATTTAAAATACAACCATAAAACTATGGTCTTCTTCTTTAAAACCCATTGTAAGGCCCAAGCCTTCTATTCTTTCCAAACATTAAAATGGTAATTCATGCATTTTATTCTTTGGGAAACCACACATAGTAATTTCAATTTAACATTTTATATTTATTTAAAAATATTTCTTAATGTCACTTAGAAATCATATTAAAACACTATCCACTTCAGAATATTTATTTCACCCCTGAAAACCCAAAATAGGATCCAAATCCAATGCACATAATTTTAACTATTTAAAAATAATCACATGCATTTGACATACCCTTATCATATCCAAACAACCAATTTTATCCATATACATGTTTTAGACATTTTGTTTTCATGTAATACCCATTATTCCATAAACCAGGCTCTGGATACCACTGATGAGCCTAACAATGTTTACCATGTAATCAATATACATTAGCTTAAAAAATATAACTATTCCAATATAATGGATCGGAACAAAAGAAGGAATACATTACGATCACTATCATAACCACTGATGGATCTTATGAGACACATCGAAGTTCAAAGGAATTAATCAATAGTCTAAGCTATTGTCAATATCCATGGATTCAACACACAACACAATGGCATTGATGACCAAACTACATAATCATGTATTTAAAATAAAAATACTACAGGTTAAGAAAATAGACCACATAACTCATCTAAATATCATTTCATAACATTTACAAAAATCAATATCCTTTTGTAGTTCCTTCCATGCCTCATGAAAACTCCTTGATGTCCTAATGATATAATCTCAACCACCCAATCACTAACCTCATGAAAATAAAAAAATTTAATTAATTATAAAAATTATAATTCATTAAATAATTAGACCGCAACTTGGTAAAATCCCAGAAAATTCATCAGGTGTTCCCCTCATATCAAAACTCCATGCAACAACCATGGGTTGTCTACAATGGGATCCAAATAAAATTTCCATGGAAATCCCTAATACGTTTTACCATTTCATTAATTAATTAAATTAATTCTTCAGTGGAGACGTAATAAAGACTAACATGATTGAATACCTTAAAAACAACATGAAATAATGTTTTGATGTCTTATTGTGATCTCCTATACGCAGGACAACTATAAGAACAAATATAAACCGATTATTCTATAATTAACCAGGGGAACCTTCAATGAAACCTAAAATAAAGAACTCAAAATATAGATTTTTGGAAGAAGGAAGAGATAAGAAGCTCTAATAGGGTTATTATAACCATAAAAATCATAATGATCTCCATGAATGCACCACAAAAATATGGTTTGTAGAAGGAGGATGGGGTTTGGAGTGCCCATAGTCCACACAAACCTAATCGTGTTAGATGAGGAGTGGCATAAAACCCCGAGGGGTAATTTGGGTCATTTAAACCTTTATATGAAATTTCGGGAAGCTATATGGTTTACAAAACAATGATCCAACCACTTTCCATTTTTGGGGACAAAAGAATTTCCTATCATGGTAAGGAGACACGGTTAACCAAACCACATTCCAACTATATATTTTTCACTTCCTCCTTTCCAGAGCAAGGCACATGATTTATCTAAATCCATAGTAAAATCCATAACCATTCCTTAGGATCGCAATAAAATATAAAATTTTCTCATTTTTCATGAACAGTCAACCCAAACCATGATCTAATCATGAAAGTTAATGATGATTAGTTTAAAATAAACTAAAAACCCATATGCATAAACGTGTCACACACTTTCTTCTAAAACATGCACATAAAACTGTACAACTTGTCTAGAAAACACCAAAACACCACCAAAACAATATAAATTTCCCGAGGTTCACCTTAACACCTAAGCTAGCTTCCAAGAAAAATTCCTCATCAAAAAACATCACGTTGAGTCATTTCATCTCTTAGAATATTGTTTTGAGTATCACTTAAAAAGATGACTCATCCAATAAATGAAAATTAATATTATTATTGAAATGTTTAACTCATATAGATGTAATACATTAAAACCTCCACACCTTAATTCTTATCATCCCTATGAAGTATCAGGTTTTATCCATCCACACCAACCAAACTGTGTCAATTAATAAATATAGCTGACAACCACATGTAGATTTTAAATTCCTAAAACACAACAAATGCATAACTTAAAACTCAAAGCACTCAACCATCCAAAACCTTATCCAACACCTATTATAAAAACTAAAACACCAAGATGGATATTACACAATACCGTACTACCAAAACACTAATTATGTCATCACCCAATCACCCAGTAGAGAAATGGGGGACCTCACTATATGTATCATCTTATAACCATTAACAGTCCATACATGATACTTTTTACATATGAAAATACAAATAAAGCCTCAAAATTTTACTCTCACAACATTCCTAGAATGGTTCCAAACTCACAGCACACAACACCCCTAAGAACACAAATCATTATTGGAACCCATCCTCACCAGTGAATACCAACTACAGTGGATTCATACCCACCATCCATATACGAGATAATAAAAAACTATACTTTATTTAAAATTCATATTAACATTATAAAATGTTTCCATCATTTCAAATATTACCATCCATAAGTGGTTTTTTAAATAACATGTACACTTTATACACTAACCCAGTTCCATATATCCTCAGCAAACTTGTATGGAAAAATTGTGGCTCCACCTCTTGGAATGTTGTCACATCACCTAATCAACATATCTACACAAATAGAGGTGTTCCAAAACCACTCGAGGACACCCACTAGAGTCAACATACAAATATCGTTGATATTCCATAATAATATCCTCTACTGGCCCAAAAATATTTATTATTGCATATCTCACCACTAATTCACATCTGACATAAGCACCTCATATTACTCTTTTGAACCAATTTAATCATGAATACGATGATAAAATCAGTCATCCTTCACAAATGATTTCTCATGAAACTACCAAATAAAATTTAATCACGCACCTCATTGGTTGTTCCTTGGAATGATGGTACCACCTTGATTGATCTATGGCCACTTTTACACACATATGATGGTCACACCTCAATAACTGACATGTCACTACCCATTATAGGAGTGTCATGTTCCCCACCAAGCCCAATCAACCCCAACCACTATGGCCCATATTTAATTCAATTCCAATATATAAAATGGACATGACCATATCACTATAACCAATGTTTCCAAAGAACATCAACAATCACCTATCTCTTGTATCCAAGATTGGTTCTTAGGAAATTATCTAACAACTGTTGCATTACAATGACCTTACCAATAAATGGATGATATCACTTTTCCAACTATATGATTTGAATACACTTCACCATGAGTAAACCCTCTAAATAGGGTCTCCATATAAATAGAGAAGTTATTTTTATATCTTTTTGTATGGATTGTTCCACCTTAGATTACTCAGTATGATTTCAAGATGATCAGCATGATCGTACCTAGACTAGATGTACAGTAAGATATTAATGAAAAATACAACCACACCCCCCCATCCAACACCACCACTTTTTATAGGGACATGTAAAACCCACTCAGAGTCCATGGTCCACCATTCCTACAAATATCGTATCAATCCCTCATCAATTATTAAAAAGTTCACAGCTATTTTACTACTCAAGAACCACACCAGTATTGTGTCATAACATAAGTTCCGTAGGTAAAATGAAATAGTGTGTCACAATGAATTTGTGACTCCAATATCCCACTCATGCATAACTATTACATTAACTTTTGTAACTTATCCCTAAACTTATTTACAACTATAGAAATTCACATCTCAAAAAAAAACATAGATCACATTCCCTATCCATTGGTAATTCCCTCTTGAATACTCATATTAACCATTATAGAGCACCCTTGTTATATCCCTAATACAATGGAAAATTAATAAGAAAAAACTACTTTCATTACCACTTAAAACATTATTATTATCCTAAATATTCACTGGATTCACATACTCTCATAAAATCCCTAACGGCGCATTCAAAGCTAACACGTCATGGAACCTAACAGATCAATCACTCTAAAAAATATATATTCTACTGAAGAATCATCACTCTAGGTTCATTTCACTTGTTTGAAATGAGATGTATAAAAATGCCTCAAACAAAAAACACTCATTAAGGATGTATTTGCCAACATGAATCACCTTCTTTCTCCTCCAAGAGAATTCTAGATATTACCTACAAGTGTAGTTACTAACTAAATTGAACCTTCACACCTAGAACCACACACTCTTTAGATCCATAGATAACCCTAATCCTTCCCATAACCATTGCGTAAATACTATCTACAGAACTGTTACCCATTCTTAGCAATTTAAATAGCTTGTCCATCTTGAAACCAACCACAAGTTAAAGGCATTGGAGCACATGTAGTCCCTCTAAAAAAGTAATATAATATTCCTAAAACTAAAACTTGTGTAATACCCTAATTTTTTCTAAAAAAAATAAAATGAATTTCATATTTCCAATACATTTGTTACACATAACACTGAGTTAAACATGTATTACATGGAACCCTATGTTTAAACAAAATGTTTTATATTATTAGAATCTTTTATATCCCAGTTATAATCTAGATATTAGAATGGGGTGTGAATATGATTAACTAAATTATGAAATTAAATTTTTTAGAAATTTATATAAAATGAATTATTTGGTGACCAATTAATAGAAGAAAAAAATATTTTCAAATAAAGGAAATGTTTTTCTAGAGAACTATTTTTATTCCCAAAAAATATGTTATAATTCAATAAATTTAATAAAAAAACAATTCTAGAATGATACTAATGAAATTTATATACTAAATATTAAATAAAATATTTATCATTTATCTTATGGGAATTTTTTGATAAAATACAAGAATAAATCAAATTTTATGCTCAAAACTACATTAATTTCTAAAAATATGTTTTTCCTTTTTTCACTAATTTTGAAACTATTTTTTGAAAAAAATATAAAAATTTAGATGAAAAAATAAAATTTATTTTTTTAATCATAATTTTAAATAAAATTTGGTTAAATTATTGGGATTTTTCTAAATGGATTCTGTTTTTGATGAATAGTGGGAAACACTTAATTTTTTCTGAAAACTTCCTTTTCATTTAATTCATTTTCAAAGTAAAATTTTATTTTAAAATAGTTTTAAATTAAAATTATAAAAAATATACACAAAATAATACAATTTGGTTCAATTTAATTAATTTTATATTTAATTTTCAATCCAAAACCTTCTAAACATTTAAAAATATTATCTCTAAACACTCACATTTCTTATCGTGTCTACAGGATTAATCTTAAATTAATTTTTTCCACTTCGGGGAACATAATTTTGACAAAATGGATTTAATGATAGGAATAATAATAATATTTAATTTTTATTAAGGTAAAATTATTTTTTGGAAAATATTAATAGTGAAAAGAATAAAAATTAATTATAGTGGTTAAAGAAAATTGTGTTTATTGGGGTTTAAAATAAAAAGATAAGTGTTTAAAATAATAGGAAACTTATCAAAAACCCATTTTATTTAGATTATTTTAATATGAAATAACATGGCTTGATATATAGCTTTCAAAATATTACAGGTCTGCTACTAACATTTACTTTAAAAGGCCACCCATTATCATCACTTATTTACACCATCAAATCATTTTTAATCACACAATAAATGACCAAATAACTAACTCAAGATACTTATATCATTATAGAATTCTTATTCTAGATATAAATCCAACATAGGAATTATTTTGTTTAAAATCTAAGGAGGATACCTAAAAAAGAGGTGACGTTCATCAATGATCATTTTTTTTATTTCTTCTGCCACCTCTTTTAATTCCCATTATAACATGATCATAAAATTTCCATAGTATATTCAATATACTCATATGTTGTTAAGTTATAATATTTATCTACAAAAAACACCACATCCCTAAAATGGTTTATGAAATCACCATTCATGTGTATAGTGGAATAATAACTCATGAACTGATTTTGTTCATTTTTCATTACCACCTATCATGATTAGGTGTGATAATGGATAAAAATTATATTGATGAGGTTGTATTTCAATACAAATTTCCACATATTTTTTTATTTAATTATTCTATTAATATCAAAAGGTGTATTTTAAATAATATTTTTCAAATGATTCCTTTTTGGTATATAATTAATAAAACGGTGATTTTTTTTCAAATATGTTTTTTAGTTTTCAAATTATTAATTTTTAATAAATTTAAAACTAAAAAATTAGTTAATTTTTTAATTTTATTTTTTATTAATTTGTTTTTTATTATTTTTAACATCAGATTTTCTTATATTTCTTTCATGAATATTTTATTTATTTTTTATTTTATGATTTTTATTTATTTATTTAATAATTTTTCAAATTCATAATTACTATATTCAGAAATTAATTGTTATATTTTTTCTAGTTAAATTATTATTGTCATTCTTTCATAAATTTAATAACTAATTCTTTTATTTAATTCTATAATCATATTTTAATTCGAATTAATAAATATTAATTTTTTATAATAATTTTTGACCTTTTCAAATGTATTAATTTGTAACTAATTTTGAATTTATTAATTTCTAATTATTTTAATTTAATTCAATATTTTAATAAATTTATATTTTTATTTATTTCAATATTCAATTTTTTTATTTACTAATTTAATTCATTTTCTTAAATTGAAATTTAATTATTCATACTTTGTTGAATTTATTTTGTTGTGTTTTGATTTTATGTAATAATTTTTTTTCATAAAATAAAGTTATTGTGTTTTTTCAAGTGTTTCTTCTCCCACGACCCTCCACACCTCTAACTCACCATTGGAATTTCCCAATGGAGAATCATGCACTCCCTATTGGAAATGAAATTGGTGACTCACCCTTTTCTATCTACCCACCTCCACACTTCAATGGGTGACTCCCTTGAGTCACAGATAGATACTTCCAATGGTGACTCCACAAGTCAAAGTTGCATCTCCCAACCCACCATCACCAAATAGAAACCCACCATTGGGTTTACCTTCCATTTGTCCACTATACTCTCCTACCTCACACAATGGTAACTCTATTTAGATGCCATAAAATATATTGTCACCATTTATCACCCAACGGTTAATCCTTCCCATTATTATAGCTCAACCCTTACCCACTATTTATTCCTCCTTTTACAAATTCATCATCAAGACCCCTACTTCATACTTTTGTCACCCAAAATTATAGCTACTACCCTAATGGTGATGTATGAATTCATTGCCAGAACCAACCCCTTAGTGGCACAACACAACCTACCATGTTGTCAGAAGCATTATTTTATTTTCAAAATGCTGTCGCCACCTATAACAAATCAATGAGGGAAGGAAGTGTGGTAGGTGTTGGGTGGCCAACCCCACCAAACCCAACTGCGGGAGAGGGGGAACATGGGGTAAGGCTTTTCTATAAAATCCAAAATCCTCATCCCATTTGGATATCTCATCCCAACACCTTCTAATCATCTTCTATCATCACTTTTGCAAAGTATTTAGTGAAGTGTTTTCCCCATTATTCAGTAGATATATTATGAGGGTGTTATTCATATAATAGTGAGGGATTGTGTACCATTTTTCACCCATAGTAAGATCCTTATATTTTCCCATGTGTTTTTACCCTATCCATTTTGGGGGTTTCCACGTTATATCTTGTGTCCATTTATTTCTATATTTTTTACTTCATTTTATCCATATATTATTACTTCAATCTGAGTCAATCATATTTTGTTCCTAACGAGTGGTATTAGAGGCAAGGTTCTAGCCTGGTGTTGGTCATGTTTTTAAGTATTAATAATTCTTGTCAATTTGAGTATGCTCTTTGATTAAAACTCCAATTGATCTAAAACATCATAAAAAATTTATTGAGATTATTGAATATGACATTGTGAAATGTAGGAGGTTTGCGATTGACATTGTGTCTTGATGGCGGTGAAATTCGTGATCAAAAAATTCAAAGGGAATAATTTTTGTTGTGAAAAATGGAGATTCAGGCACTAATGTTGAAGGATAATTGCCTGAAAGGAATTGGAAAAAAGATGACAGTTGTGACAGAGGAGAAACAAAATGATTTAGATCAGAAATATATTTTAAACATCCATTTTTCTATGGAAGATGGGGTCCTATCGAGCATTGTAGAGAAATTACGACAAAGGAATTATGGGATACTCTGACGATGTTATACAAGGCCCATTGACTGCTCAACAAAAGTTTTCTGAAAATAATATTGTAAAATATTCAAATGGAGGAGTCATCATTAGTGACCAACCAAATAAACAACATTAATACCATGTTCTCCTATCTCACAGAATCTAGATATAAAATTGTGATTAATGAACATGCAGAGATTCTACCACAATGTTTTCTCGATTCATATGACCAACTCATTATCAACATCACCAATTATATCCTAATGGATATGCTTGTCGTTAATGATGTTGAAACTGAGGTTCTTGTAGAATAAATTCAGCACAAGAACAATAAAGACAAACATACAACATCACACTAGGAAGAGACTCTATCAATGGAGAGAGTAAGGATGGTGGAGCATGGTTCCTGTGGGAACCAAAATCATTGCAGGTGAAAATCATGGGGTAAGAAGAAGAACGACACATGTTTCAATTATATCAAGAAGGGGAATGTCAATAAATATTTTTGTAATAATAATAGTAGGGAAAATATATCTAAGGGGAATGTGGTGAGTACTTTTGGAAAAGGATATATACTTGTCCATGAAGTGGTGATGACTGAAAGAAGTAGGAAAAATCTTGACGATGCATGGATTATCTACTTAGGAGATACATGGAACATGAAATCTGGATGGGAATGGTTTGACCTGTATGAAACTATCCCAGAAGGAATTTGGTACATGGGGAATGATCACACCTTGAATATCATTGGAGTGAGTACCATCAAACTGATGATTCATGATTGCATAATATGGACCATCCAAGGAGTATGTCATGTGATGGGCCTAAAGAAGAACATGTTGTTTTTGGGACAATTTACCGACATGGGATGTGAGACTGAGATTGAGAATGGAGTGATAGGAATTGTGAAGGGACCACATGTGGAAATGAAGGTGAATAAGATCTCAAAGAACATGTACATGCTTATGGGTAAAACGTAGAAGTAGCTGGAGATACTTATTGCATCAACCAGCTCGATGGAAGTGTTTATGATGTTATAGAATTAGAATCATGGCCATATGTCAGAACGAGGCCTGAAGATTCCTTCAAATTCAATGTTATTTACATGGGTGTAAAAGGTATCATTACCATTTTTTGATCATTTTGTTTTGAGAATGAAACACAGGTTAATGTTCGTGATTTCAATAACAAGAAGCTAGGAGGTCATGGAGTTGATCCATTTCGATGTTTGGTAAGTATTTTTTATATACCAGGGAGAAGTAAGGTACTTGGTATCATTTATTTATTATTATTTTAGGAGATGTTGGGTTTACCCAATCAAGAGGAAGGTGGATGTTTTTGAAGTCTTACAAACATTCAATTAATGGATGGATCTTGACTCTATAAAGAAGATGAATTATCTATGGACAGAAAATTGTGGAGAATATACAAGAGAGGAATTTGATACTTTTTTCAACATGAAGGAATCAAGAGACTACTCATCGTTGTATACCCTCGACAATAGAATGGAGTGGAATAGAAGATGAACCGAACCATTTTGGATGTAACAAGGGTGATGATTAAGAGTGTAAGAATTGTCGAAACATTTTTGGGAATAAGCAGTGAATATTTCATTTTATGTGATAAACCAATCACCTTCAATGGAGATTGAGTTGAGGAAATTTATTGAGATGTGGAATAAAAACACACTGACTATTCTTGGTTACATACTTTTGGAAGTCCTATATATGAAATATTTAAATATGAGGATTGATTGAAGATGGATTTGAGATCCATGAACTGTATCTTCTTGAGGTACACTGATGGTGTGAAGGGGTATCGTCTGTGGGACCCCATTGCTTGAAAACATGCCATCAGTTCGATTTTATTTTGGAATAATACAAGGTGAAAATGGAAATTTATCAAGACATATAAAAAGAGAATAAATAAACGTCAACTATCGAATTAGATGAAAAATCCAATGATGAACCAGTTTTCTCTGAAGCATTACCAAAGCACGATGATCATGTACCGATTTAGTCTAGACCACAATGGTCAACTCAGGAGAAAAGATCACCAGTGTGGCACTCATACTATGTCACTGAGAGAAATATTTTGTATTGCTTATTGAGGGAGGAAGGAGAGACATATTCTTTTGTTGAGGTGACCCAGTGTCTAGATGTATTGTTATGGATAGAGGAGATGCAAGAGGAACATGTATACCTACACAGAATCTAGACATGGAATTTTGTTCCATTACCTCATGGATGGAAGGCTATTAGAAATAAAATGGGACTTTAAGATCAAGCATGATGGAATGATGTAGGTGGAAAGATATCGTGCATGATTGGTGGTCAATGGAGTTTCTCAGAAAGAAGATATTGATTTTAATAAAATATTTTCTCTTTTTGTTAGACTAGTGACAATTAGGATTGTTCAAGCGATGTGTGATACATACAACTTACATCAGGATTAGCTAGACGTGAAGACTGATTTTCTCCTTGGTGATCTTGATGAAGAGATATATATGCTCTAACTGGAAGGTTTTTCCGAAGAATGAAATTAGATCTTGGTTTGCAGGTTGAAAAAATCAAGGTACGGTCTCAAACTGATATCAAGGTGTTGGTACAAGAGATTTGATAACTATATCACAAACCTTGTATGCAGCAGAGTTCATTTAGATTCTTGTTCATATTTTAGGGGTTTTAATTTTAATGATTTTACCTTTCTTCTAATTTATGTGGATAGAATGTTTGCTGCAAGCCCCAACAAAGATCAGATCCAAGAGATGAAGGCACAATTGGCTTGAGAGTTTGATATGATGGACTTGGGACTAGCGAACAAGATTCTTGGGATGAATATAAAACAAAATAGAAATAATGGAGAATTTCACTATTATATAATAATTACTTACATATATTCTTGAAATGATTCATCATGAAAGACAATAAAACAATTTCTACCCCTCTTCCAATTAATTTCAATTATCATCCATGATGAGTCCTAGAAGTTATTCATAGAGGATGGAAATGTCTCATGTAACATATGCATCAGAAGTGGGAAGTATGATATTCACTATGTTTTGTACTATACAAGATGTTTCACATGAAATGGGATCAGTTAGTAAGTACATAGTGAATATAGGATGGGAGCATTGGATCACAGTGAAGAGGATCCTGAGATAACTCAGGGATACCTCAGATACTACATTATTTTATGGAGGATCATATTTCCCTATTAGAAGATATGTTGATTTAGATTCTGTAATTGATTCAAACCAGTGTAAATCCACTATAGGTTATGTGTTTACTCATACAGGAGAATATGTGAGTTGGATTTCAATGTTATAGTTAGTTGTGGATTTATCTACAATAGAGGCCGAGTAAATGGATGATACCCATGCTTCCAAAGAAGCAATGTTGATGAAAAGGTTACTGGAGGAACACAGGCATATACAAGGTTAGATTCTTTTATTTTGTGATAGTCATATTTCTAGGAACACTGTAAAGGATCCATATTTTCATTCTAGGATACAATACATTGGGGTAATGTATCACTTTTCCCGAGATGTGGTGGAGGAAGGAAGTGTGGATATGCATAAAATTCATACTAAAGAAAATATGTCAGATTTTTTGATGAAGGCAATTGACTCTGATAAGTTTAGATGGTGCAGATCCTCGAACGGCCTCACTAATACATGAGCAGAATGATTTGGCAGAAAGAAAGGATGTGTGGAGATGTGATTGGTTCAAAATCAAATATCCATGCGGGTGATGTGTCGGAAACATTGTTTTTTTTGCCAGACGGTGTCACGCCCTATGAAAAATCATTGTAGGTTGGGAGTGTGGTAGGTGGTGGGTGGCCATCCCCACCAAAACTAGTAGTGGTAGTGGAGAAGCAGTGGGTAAGGCATTCCTATAAAAAGTAATACCGCATCCCATTTTTATATCTCATCCCAACACCTTTTCATCATATCATATAATCTATTTTTGGCAGTATTTAGGGATGAATTTTCCACATTATTCATTAGAGATATTATGAGGGTGTTCTACTTATAATAGTGAGGGAGTGTGTACCAATTTTTACCCATAGTGAGATCTTTCTATTTTCAAGTGTTTTGTTAGCCCTTCCATTTTCTGGGTTTTTCTAGGTTACATCTAGTGTTCAATAATATCTTTATTTTTCACTTCGTTTTATCTCATGATTAATGCTTCATTAGGGGTCATTCATTTTTTCGGTCCCAACACATGCATCCTCAACTCACCACCAGCAACTCAACTACAAGATTAATCAAAAACCATTGCATATAATAAGCATAATTAAAAAAATCAATTTCACTATACACAAAGATAGAAAATTAGAATTAAAATTCCAAATTATCCTAATTCAAAAAACCACAAAAAATTTTCTCTGTGATACTAGATGCTAGACCAGAATGAGATCCCACTGAGCTGCACCACTACTCAAACCCACCAGTGACCCCCAATTAATGTAGTAGCCAAAACTTTTCTCAACCTACACATCCATGTGCTCTCTTAAGAAGACCATTGAAAAGGATCTAGAAACCACATCCCGAACTAGGTCTGCTCCTCCGCTTGATCTGAATGAAATATGGGATTTCCAAAGATTTCGTCAAATCAGAGCATCTTGAAGATTTGTGTCACGATCACTCACTTTATAAGGAGATTGTTCAGGATCCCTTTCTACCCTCCTCTATGAGCTGAACACCATCGAAATCCCCTCTTCTTCGGTCACTCGACCCCCCCCCCCCCACACACACACCCCCACCCCCCACCTTTGATGTTCTTTTAGTTTCCATATAATTTAATTTATAATATAATTTTTATCATAACAAAAAAATTTATAAAAAATAAATTAACTAATATAAGTATTTATTATAATAGTAATGATGTAAAATATATTAGGTGTCTTAGGTTCATATATATAAATATATATTAATACCTATATTTATATATATATTATTTATACTTATAACAGTTAATAAAAAAACTTATATAAGTGTTTAAATTTAAATATCTAATTATATTAATATTAATTATAAGTCATTGTAATTATAATTTTATTATAATAAGTTCTTGTTATTTTTAAATGTTTTTAATTATTTTTATTCATATATATATATATAATAATACACACATATTTAAAAAATCTATGATGTCTTTTTATATTTTTTGAAATAAGGGGAGTTTGATCAAGGGAGTTGTTCGAAGGAAATGATAGAAAACGAGAGGGGATATGCAAGTATTTTTTAGAGGTTTGGTGTTTTCACATAATTCTCTCTAAATTATTGTGACATGCACATCATGGCACACCATGTGAATTAGTGAAACTGCTTGTTTGTTTGTTTTTTTCAATGCATTTTCTGCTTGTTTTTTCCAATAAGAGGATAGATAATCATTCATTTTATATGGAATCAACCACCCCAGATAGGAGAACTGTCTCTGCAATTTAGAGGTGGTCACCATGCCCTTTTTTTTAATCTTCACTATTTTCATTTTTTCATCACTTTAAATAAACATTCTTTTGGGAATATCCCATTATTATTTCTCAGTTTTTTGAATTATGATTGTGATGTATCTTGGTACATTCTTCATTGTTTATTGTTGTGATCTCGAATCTCTTGTAATGGAATTATAATTTTCAGAGCCATATTTAGAAATTGAATCTCAAATCCTCTTGGAGATCCCCATTTCATTAATATCTTCATATCTTCCTCACTCTGAGGAGACTGTGAATGCCAATTGGGGTATGTGAAAGAGCACTCAGGCACTGGATCAGGTTTTCTTCTCTTTCCCGTTGATCATTTTCCCCTTATTCAATTAATTATTTCTATTAATGGAATAACGTGGTTTTTGTGGTTTTCGATCCCTTATCGATCATTAAACACATTAAAAAGTTATAGATGGAGGGATTTTATTTGGACATTTATTCACTTTGGGAGAGTGATTGTTTATTTGAAGTGATTCTTCACATGATTGAACAATGTTTTGGGTGATATAGTTGTGTAGCCTGACACATTGTTCATTGAATTAATGAGGTTGAGAGTTGTTGGTTTAATTTTTTTCATTAAATTTTTGATAGGGATTTGAGGGTGGATCAACCGAGTTCTGGGCATGTTCTTACTGAATTTATTTTTTCTCTATTGTTTTTTTTCATCTATTGGTAGTTCTTCATCATTCAATGTTTCTTCTCCCTCATTTTTTTAACCATTTTTTTCTTGTTTTATATTTTCTATTTTTAAATTTTAAAAATTCATAAATACCTCTTGGGCTCTCAACACTCCTTCCTTCAAAGAGACCCCATGTTTATCGATTTTGATATATCATGGAAATTACAAATGTACCCTTATCCATCATAATGGAATTAAATCTCTAAAATTGTGGCATCATTTTTTGAATATAGATCATTTTCTTGGTGGTGTTTTTAATTTAAGGAAACATAGCGAAAAAAACTCACAAAACAAGAACTAAAATGGATACATTATTTTCATTGGATGATGATATTCTAGATTTATCTGATGTGAATAACTATATTAGGATGTATAATTATTCCAATTTTAGTTATAAAACTGACCGGTATGAGATATCTAACATTCTACAGAAGTTATGAATCAGAAAAAAAGCATTAGTATGCATATAGATACAACAAAATAAAAAAGTTTCAAGAAGGGAAGGTACCTTAAAAAATGGATTTTATGGAAAAAATAGAATCATGGACATACATGAACCTACTACATGGATCAAGAGGACATACATAGCATAAAATTACTCCAAAAATTCACTGATTTTGCATCTTCTAGAAAACAGTTTAGAAAAAAGAAAAAAGAAGAAGCAATAAGAAGATAGAGATTTTTATTTTCCAATCCAAAATACCCTCTGATTTCCTATATGAAATTCATGAGTGGCATCTGGAATCAAATTTTTTTAGTTGGAAGGAGATAAGATAAAGATACATTGATGTATCTTCGAATAGTCTGGAAGATCATTTTATTTCCATCACTTCATTTAACGATATTATGTGTTCTGAATTAGCTCATTATTTTTTCATGTTTCAAGGGGATGATTTAGCTCAAGGGATCCTTCACATTTCCACAGAATACACCACATGAGAGTTAATTTTTTATTGAGATTTTTGAAGAGGTTGGCTACTTAATTATTTCCAAAGACATACACCTAGGACCAATGGCTTCTCTTGGAGAAGAGAAAGCAATTTAAACACAAAGAAGAATTTAATTTTATAGAACTGGATTTTATTTTATATGATCTGATTTTTATTTATATGATTTTACTTATGATTAATAGTAATTTTTTCTATTGTTTCAGATAATATGCATTCTTTCATGGACAGTCTTAAGGAAGAATCTCCTGCAAAAGGAGAGTTGTGTTTTGAGTTTCACACAGCTATTACAGAGAGTGTTGTAACACTTATTTATTTCAACGAGGAAGCCTTGTTTCTTACTAAAATAGAAGAAAAGTGTCACTATAATGCTAATGTCTCAACACCTATACATACCAACACTCAAGAGGTAGAAGAGGTGATGTTCCCCTCCATTTTATTTACCCATCCATTACTCTACAGGTGGTCCTCTACCACGGATGTGGATTTTTTGAATCTTCATTAGGGGAAATACAAATGTTGAAAGTATTTGGAGTTTAGCGGAATCATATTTTGTGGTTCCTTAGAAATAGTACACATCCCCCATCATATTGGGGTTGATCCATTGACTGTCCAGCTATAGAAAAACAAACTACAACACCCAATGTGTGTTTTCACCAGGTTATCCTTTTTTATTTCTCTATTTATTACTTTATGCATAATATTTTAATTTTTGTGTTTTTTCATTATAGAAAACAATCAGGCAGTAACTCCATTGGGTGATCAGTCCATACCCAAGGGAGAAATACATTGGATTAATGGATAACCCTACTTAACTCACAATTTGGACACATATTTCATTGATCGTTAAATCATGAAAACTAATGTTAACTTGTTTACATATTATGTGTACTAGAATGAAGAATCCATGGATCTAGAAAAAAAAATAAAATAGGGATGAAAAATGAGAAAAAGCTAATAAAATGAGAATCTTCCACATTCAGGGTAGTACAATTTTTAATTTTATAATATTTTAATATGTTCATTCACATAAACTTTAACAGGAGTGCGTTTTGGGGGATTACACCAGTTGTGTTTTATAATTGATAATAGTCTTTCCTACATTGGTCTAAACATTCTAAAATCTATTGAGTTGAAAATTTAGATGAACTGGATCATTAAATCTTCTCGCACACATTTTATTCACCTTCATTCAACTTTTTTTTACAACATTTTACAACATTATACATATTGACATGCATTTCCAAATATTTCTTCAGTTTATAATATCTTAAAGAATGAGCTTTAAAAAAATTATCTTGTCTACAAATTATGGATGGTGGGTTCCTTTTTTACCTTTATTTTGTGTGTGGATAGGTGAACTTCTGAACATCACTTCTACCCATTCACTTGTCATTTTAGGATTAATTTTCCATCTACTTTGAACTTTGTTATCTCCCACCTTGATAGTCAAAATTTGGGAAATGATGAGTTTTAAGTGTGTGGGGGAGGTGTCATTCCCTCAAATCAAATTCAACCTATATTTTTTCTCCAAAAAATGTTCATCATTTTTAAAAAAAATTTAAATTCTTTTATAAATTTTCATATTATTTCATAACCTGAGGGGTTCTATCATCCATTTGTATATAAAATCATTCATGCCTAGAGGATAACAATTGGTTTTTTTAATCATTTTACTATGTTTGATAATTTTGGGGCTGAACAATTGGTGATTGTAGTAGAAATATTGTTTATGGATTGTCTATTTAGGAACTGTGGATGGGAGTGAAAAAGGATAGTTTTGTTGAATTATGATATTTATATTAGTAAAATTTATTTCTGAAATGAACCCTAGAGATCTAATCATTAAATAAATAAAAAATGATCACTTTATGGATCCCACTGAAATGGTAACCTTATCAGTCCTTTGAAACTAGATTAAAATTGGAAAATTGGATCCCATAGTGATCATTTGAGACTCTAGCCACTACGTGTCTTGCAACTCTCAATACATATTACTAAATTCTTTTTCATAGTTCTTTTCACATACATGGAAGGGTAACAAATAATAATAAACTTCCAAGTGGTTACAAATTATTTCATTAAGGTAAGAATATTTTAATATCCTTATGAAGAAGCGGGAAATTGATTTGTTTCAAGATTAATTTGGTTTTGTCAATATAGTTATTAAAAAATTGAAATTGGTTTTTGGAACATTGGAAAATATGAAAATTGAAGGGGATTTTAGTACTTTAATTCCATTTTATC
This sequence comes from Viscum album, assembly GCA_963277665.1. Classification (NCBI taxonomy): domain Eukaryota; kingdom Viridiplantae; phylum Streptophyta; class Magnoliopsida; order Santalales; family Viscaceae; genus Viscum; species Viscum album. The sequence continues at coordinate 1,847,089,000 of OY728120.1, forward strand.
TAACATGTTCTCACTCTTTGAATTAGGACTTGAACTAAAAATTAATTATGGAAGTTGTTGAATTCATATTAGAGGCATGGAATCTCTTTATGTGAATGAGTTTGTATTCCCTTAGTTCTAATGTGTGTTCAAGATAACTTATAATTTATTTTTATAACATTATTATTTTGAAATGGACCACATCTATTTTTGTACCTCTATTTCTAAGGTCTTGACATTCCCATTTGAACATAATTTAAAAAATAATTTCCTTGTATTTTTAAAAGACAAAATCATGAATTTTGTTCAGTACAAACAAAAAATTTAAGTATAGGGGAGTTTGATGTAGCTCTCTTTCAATGCATATTGCAACATATTTTTATTTATTTTATTGAGTTATTAATATCCAAATAGTGTATTTGAATAAATATTTATCAAATGTTGTCTTTTTGTATATAATTAATAATAAAAGTTTTTTTTTTCAAATATGTATTCTAGTGTTTAAGTTACTGTTTTTGAATAATTTTTAAATTATATAATTCATTATATTTAAATATGTTTTTTTATTATTTTTTTTGTTTTAATTTTAATTTTTTGTTTTTATTTTTTTCATTCATGAATTTTTCATATATTATTATATTTAATTAATTAATTAATTATTTATTTATTTTCAAAATTAATAATTCGTAATTTGGGTAATTAATATATTTATTTCTTGTAATTAATTATTTCACTTCATTCTTATGTAAATTAAATAATTCTTCATTTTAATTATTTCTATGATAAAATTTTATTTTAAAATAACACATTTAAATTTCTTTTAATATTTGTTTTAATTTGGATAATTTATTCATTTTTAATAAATTTTACCATTATTAAGTTCTAATTATTTTAATGTAAATCTATTTTATAAATAAATAAATAATTTAATTAATTTTTAATTAATTTTTTTCTATTTAATTAATTTAATTCATCACTTTAAATTGAAAATTAATTATTCTTAATTTATTTATTTTAATTTGGTTTTAAGATGTTTTTTAGTCCTAAAATATATTTATTTATTTATTAGGTGTTTCTTCAACCGTCACCCTTTGCATCTCCCACTAATCATTAGCATTTTCCATTGGATAATTCAGCACAAATTATGGGTAATGGCAATGGTGACTCCCCATTTTTCGTCAACCAATCACCAAAATTCTAGTTGTGAGTCAATTGAGTCACTTCCAGACACTTTCAATGGTGACTCCTAGAGTCATCATTTCATCTCCCTAGCCACCTTAACTGAATCCAACCCACCATTAGGTTCACCTTCCTCCAGTCCCCTATCATATGCTACCTCACCAAATGGTGATCTATCTGAGCCACTATTAACCATTTCTCACCATTTCTCATCCCAATGATGACTTCTTCCCAGTACTGTAGCTCCTCCCTTACCCATCGTCACTACCACCTTCCACAAATTACTCCTATATCATCTTTCTTATCCTTCTCTCATCCATATTTGTAGCCCCTTCCCTAATAGCGACTCATGGAGTGTCTTCCAGCACCAAACCATAGTTGGATAACAAACACCTCCCATGCATCCTCAATTTTGCACCCACAACCCAACTATGGTAGAATCAACAACCACCACATAGCAGAAGAATAGTGAAAAAATACTTTTTTTCCAAACTCAATGATTGAAAATATAAAGAACGAAATTGAAATACCCAAAATCATAAAACATCAAATAACTTGTAGTCTAAATATTTGGAAGTCAAACTTGAATGATATCCCACCATGTTGCATCGCTACTTGAATCAACCGGTGGCCACCAATTAAAATAGTCCCTGAAACATTACTCGACCCATTCCACCCTTCCCTCTCCTTTTCAAACCACTGTAATAGATCTAGAAACCCCTTTTCTAATCCAGTTCTAGTCTTCCCATTGAGACAAATGAAACTCGGGCTTCAATAAGAAGTATATAAATCCAATTATCTTGATTATTTTTCTACCACTTCTCACCATAGATGAATATCATAGTGGATCCCCCTCTCCACTCCACTGTGATCTGAACACCCATGCAATCCCATTTTTTAATCCCCAGCACCTTCCATCACCCTCATTTTATTATTTAATATATAATATATAATATTATATTATTATTAATATTTATAATAGTTAACATAACTAATAAAAATAAAAATAATAGTTATAATTAATTTAAATATATTAAATATATTAATTTATTATGTCAATATATACATTAACACATTAATTTATATGTATGATATTTATATATATAATTGTTAATATAAATAATTAATTATAAGATTTAATATATAAATATATAAGTGTATTAATAAAAATTACATGTTTTTGTAAATATATTTTTATTATACTTTTTTGTTATTTTTAAATGTTTTACTTAATATTCATAATTATATATATAATAATACTTACATTTTAAAACAATGTGTTACATATTTTTCTATTATTTTCAATAAGGGGGGTTTGACCAAGGGTGGTGTTCATAGGAATCAAGGGAATATGTGACGGGGGGCGTGGATCAGTTCCAAATATTTGGTGATTTCATAAACTCATCACCAATGGTTTGGGATGTGAATACAAAGGCATTCCACATGGATTTATGATACTTCATGTTATCTTGTTTTCATCACTTCATTTTCTACTTTTTCAAATAATAGTAGATATACTCCTTTGTACTCTTTAGAATTGACCACCGCAGACATGGGAACTACCTCTATTACCTGCAGATGGGCACCCTATTCCTTCTACTTCATTTTTTCACTATTTCATTTTTTTAATCTCTATAAATAAATTTTTTGGGAATATCTCATTATGTTGTCTCAATTTTTTTGGAGAGTTATTATGAGTTGGAAGTGATTATGTGCATGATTCCTCAATTATTTGGGAAAGTGAGTTATGTGGTCTGATTATTCAGTAATTCACTAAGTAGGGTTGAGTGTGGTTGATTTAATTTTTTCACTAGATCATTGTTAGGGAGTTGATAGTGGATTATCCTGGGTATGGACATGCTCTTAGATAATTTATACTCTTTCATAATGTTTTTTTAATCTATTGTTATTATTTATTAATTCAATGATTCTTCTCCGTCAATATGTTTTTAAACACTATTTGTTATTTTTTAATTTTCTATTTTCAAAATTTTAAAATGATAATAATATTTTAAATAATACCTCTTGGTTTCTCAAAACTACATTCCTTGAGGGTGACCATAAGGTTATCCACTATGCTATATCTTGGCTATTATAAATATATCTTTTACTATCCTTGTGACAAGGATATATTCATATATACATATCATATTTATAACATAATTAAACCGCTATTATAATTTTATCATATATACCCTTTTAAATTATATTACATAAGGGATATTATAATGTTTTTCACGTGTACAAAGGACTACATCCATGTGAAGCGAAGTGATTAATTTTCACTAACTCTTCACATGGAATATAATAAGTATAATGTTAATGAGTTTTTGTTATATGTATGAAATAATTATGATATTCAGAAAAAATGTATCATTATAAAAATATAATATATCATTTTATTTCATACCTTTTCACTCACTAAATGATGATAGTGTCATATATGAATGTGTTTACTACCACCTTCACAATGTGATTTTAATCTATTTTCATCACAACACTATAAGGATTATATATTTAATTATATTTTCATAAGAAAATTTTCAATTATTGTATTATTATATTTCTAAAATTATATTATATTACTTATATTCTTTCAATAATTATCGTTGAAAAAATGAAACATTACACATATGTATGTACGGTTTACCGTCTTAATGATCACAAATACATCATTTCTCAAAACCATATATCATGATTATTATTAAAAGTGTAATTTATATATAAATATTATATCTATTCATCATTATTATTCAATATAAGATTGATCCATGATCAAATTAAGTGGAAAAAAATAAAAAATCAATACATATATTAAAAAAAGTAGTTTTACCATAAACAAGAACTTAACATGTATTTGTTAATAAATGGTTAATAAATAGATATAAAAAATAATATATGGTATGATATATATAATTATGGTTTTTTAATAGATGTATAATACAATTATATTTATTTTACATGAGTTTTTAATGAGTTTAAAGGAAGTCGAAACTTATAGTAGTGGATTTCAATATCACTTTTTTGTTCTGTCAAATGCATTCCATGTTCACCCTCCTATTTATTTTATATGGATTATATAATTCAAATAAATTTATATTATTTTTACTATCAGAAAAAATATTAGTATTTTTGTAACCATTTTATTATATCCCTTTTATAGAGTTTACATTTAAAAGATACCAAATTAGTAAGGGATTTTTATCTAAAAATTTCTTTTATTGAATAGTACATTATATTATTCACCTATATTAATTAAAGAGGTTTATATAAAACCCATTCTACATATAATATCATGAATTTATTTAACCTCATGGAATTTTAAGTTAAATTTTATTTTATTCCTTCATGGAGATTAAGATTCAATGTTACCAAATTGTTATTGATTATATATTACAATCTCATCATTTATCAAGATTATTTATGATTTTGTTTCTGATGATAATATAATATGATCCATCTCTCAATAAAGTCAGGAATTTTATTATCTTATATTTAAAAATGATATTTTTAAGTTATATAGAAATTTTCTCACTTTTTATAACATAAAATAATTGATAAAATATTTTTAGGAAAATATTTAATTATTTATCTCTTCGGTGGAAAATCTATTTTCTACCAAAACCCTTTTTTCCAAAAATATTTTCATATTTCTTTAAATATCATATTTTATTAAAAATAAATATTCCCCCATGTTTATTGTTTTTTAAAAAATTAATTAAAAGGAATATTCATGTTGTTTTCTAAAGAATACCTATTTGGATTTTACTAAAAAATTGAAATGATTTTATTTTATAACATGTTCATCATGAAATAGACTTCTTGTCATCATGAAAATTATTTTACATGAAGATTCAATTATAATTTTACACTGATAGTTTTAATAAAATAATTTTAAAAAAAATTATGTTTTAAAAATTATTATTCAATATGTAAGGGTTATTTTCCGCCATAAATTATCTAAATGATTGTTCAAAATCCATTTCCCTCGAAGATGATATTTGTTATTTTAAACTATTATTTACTTTGGATTTGATAAAATATTAAATTATTATTGTTTCTATTAATAGTTTATGTATATTATGGAAATCTTTTTTGGAAAAATATTTCTTTTCTATGGCTTATACCATGAAAAATTTATTATGAATCCCACTTAATTTTTAAGAGTTATGATATTATGAAATGATTAAGAAGTCTATCGATTTTATATAGGTTATGTTTTAATGAATTGTTTATGAAACCCTTTCCATTTTATGATTTATTATATTATGAATGTTTTATGGTCTTGTTGAACACAAATGTATGATTACCATTATGTGATAGGGAGGACGTATATCACCCTCCAAGGCATTGGGTGAGGATTTCTATCTCATGAGATAGATAGGATTGGGATATATAGAGGACCCATTTTATTGATGGAGATTTTCTTCTATAATGGTCTTTGAAGTGACCCCTAACTACTATAATTGTTTAGAGAGAAAACACATTCCACTAATAAATCCTATGTCATGATACATTTCTAATATGAAAATAATTTTATATTCTAATTTTTATGCGGAAAATCTATGTATTATCCCAATGTTATTCTCTCTTGGCTCATGTTATTTGATTCCCCTTTGAATTATGTCTTATAAACCTACAATATTTATTCCAAGACTCAATATTATGATATTTTATATTAATGTTATGTATTTAAAATGTTTTTTCATGTTATTATACCCTTATGTTCATGTAATACTTACAAATCTCCATTGTTTACCATTACTAAAAATTTGAGATCACCTGTTATTTAGTTTCATTTTTCTCTAGTTATGAAGATATGTATTACATATTATATGTCTAAAAGGGGTGATAATAATGAGGATCATAGTGGGAGATTATGTATTTTATTTGAAAACTAGTTTTTTGTGTCCTCAATTTTCTAAATACATTGAACTATTTCAATCCTGAAGAAAGTGTTTCTATAAAATAATGAATATTCATCCAAAATTGAGTAATTTCTATATATGATAATCATGTGTCTCTATATTTGGTATCATAGAATTGGTTCAGTTAATACTAGGAAATTATCATGAGAAAACCTTTATTATAACCCTAAGGACATGTCTAAGGAAAATTTTAAGGACGAGTCAATGAAAATGAAAATTTCATGTAATTTTCATTGACGATAGATAAAATGGTTCCCATGAAATTTCATCTATGTCTGGATACTACAATTGGATGTTTTTCTAGAATATAGTTACCTAGTGGTAATAAAATTTAGAAGTTTCCATTTATATGGTCTTTATCATCCCCCTGGTGCACGATAATGGGTCTTATTGCACACCTGGTTTGTCACTCATTTGGGATATGATTTAGAAATTCTCAATCAATTTATAAACCATTATAAAGTATTTTAATATATTTTTACTATTAATGGCCTAGGATATACCTATGGTTTCATATATTAAAAATAAATGTGTCAATATTTAGAAATCCTATAAGTGATTTTCTTGGTCCTTTGTTTTCCAACTATTATTTTTTGTTTTAATCAATTATTATAGCTAGAAGGTATCATTTAAACACTAAAACTAATAGAAAATTGGGTGACTATGAGAAACCAAATTGGATGATAATAGAAGAGATATAAATTTTGATTATTAATAATAATTTATAATGATATATGACTAAAAACATGAAATCTGATGAGATTATTGAAGAACCATAAAAGAGGAATATGACCTTTTATGAATGTTTTTATGGTAATGAACATAGAGGGAAGATGATTAAGATTCTTACATGTTAATAAATTGGTAATAAGAACCAATAATAATACCTCCAACGGAGGATATCATGTTATCTTTGTGTAAAATATTTTCATAGAGTGGCCAATTGACGAGGAGTTCAATGTATTATATTTGGAAAACATGGTCATTATCCAACTCAATGCCCTGAAATAAGAATTTACAAATATTAAAAGAAATTACCTATTTATTTTCAATCAATGAATTCAAATGATTATGATATTTGATAATTGTAATTCAATGATTATGTTGTAGAAGTCTATTCCAAATGGTATTTGTGTTGTATGAATCTGAAAAAATCTATGGATTATGTTAATTTTTAAATAATATATGTCTCCAAGAAATATTAACATAATATTTATGGACTCCATTATAGGATTATACATTTTAGGTTGATAATATATTCAAATTCCTAGAAACACCTAAAGGAGTTTTATGTTATGATATTTTTTCCATATTAATGGTATTTTAGGAGACATTTATGAAAACACAAACCATTGGTTTTTAGAATGAATTCCTTGTTATAGAAATATGATTAATTATATTAGTAACCATTATGGTATATCATATCTTTATTTTTATGGCATTTATTGATTATTTTAATTTAACAATATTTTTCGACATAAATTTAGAAAAAGGATATTCTCACAAGTTATGTGATAACCTATTGAATTCAAAAAGACTATGGGGCTTGAACCCACAACCGAAGTGTAAGGTCCTGTGTTTTCTTAAAGTTTGGTTTTACTTTTGTTTTGGGTCAGTACTCTCCCTTTTGGCTAGATAAGTGTTTTTCGAAGTCCTCTAGAATCCTCAGGGGTGTTCTGGGGGTTCGGGACATGAAAAGGGGGGGAAAGGGGGATCCTTGGGAATTCCACACAGCTTGCACATGGTTTGGAAAACTATTCAAGAGGAGATAGTGTGGGTAATAGAAATTTGTACTATTTTAGCACAGTTTGGAAAATCAAGTGTAATTCCAAGAAATCGTTTGAAGGGGGGAATTTTTGGGTAGTAGCTTCTACATGGTTTGCGCATGATTTGAAAAACCATGCTACCAGGGAAATTATAAAAAATTAAAAAAATTACATCCCAAGACTTTAAACCTTAACTCTGGTTTCTCCTCCAAGGCACCCTCTATAACCCCAATGGAAATATTGGATGAACCAAGATCCCAAAGGGTGGTTCTCCCTCATTTATGGCATGTTTTGGATGTTGTTGGTTGCGTATCGAAGCTTCAGGTAGGTCTATTCCTCTCCTTCCATCTATTTTTCAGTTAAGGGATTTTGGTTTCTTCCATCTTCTTCTAAAACCCTAAAACCCTCTTTTTTGGGAGAGATTTTTGTTGAGGCTTCCTGGGATTCTTGAATCTGGGTTGAAGGCTATGATTAAGTGTTAATTCATCATCAAATTCAAGTTAGGTAGTCTACATGCTATATCCAATAGTTTCGCAATAGATTTTAGAATGGGTGTTGGGGTTTCTCTCTTATCGTATTGTGTATTGGTTATCTTTGGTATGAATTGGTAAACTGGGTGTCTAAAGGATTTTTTGAAACCCTCACGATCCATATGGGATGTGTGCAGGAGGACTTGACCATTTCGGGCCTGCCTTGGGGAGTGCTTGCAAACCCGAACCATAATTGTGGTATGGTTCAATGAAGGGATACTGAATAATAATGTGGAACCTATGTAGAATAGGTCATAATGATTTTTGGTAAAAAATAGAATGATGAAAAATATTCCTAGGGTTATAACATAATATGATGATGATGGAATTACTTGAAAAGGAGTAATTGGGGTGAAAGAGGTTATATCGATTGATTAATGAACATTGGTCTAAAATGAATAAGTAGATTAGTTCATATTAAATGGTAAACTTATAATTTGGTAATGTAATGGAAAATGTGGAATGTTTTAATGAAATTTAATAATTTAATGGATGAACTTGTGGGATGGGTTAATACATGAGAAGTATGTGGTACACCTAAATGATTTAATGTAAGAAGGGATTTTGATATGTGATATGAGAATTGTACTTGAAATTCAACTGTGGATAAGTGACTGTGAAATGATAAATGGCCTAAATGGGTAACTGTATGGTCAATGATGAATTTGGATATTAAATATGGGTTTTTACATATATTTAAGGGGTTAAGGAATGAAAATATGAATTGGGTTAAATAGAAATGATTTGTAATTGGTTAATGTTTTAAAAAAGCTTGTGCACACGGATTGTAAGAGTGGGGTAATTACATAAGGTTCGATGCCAATGGGTCGAGTTAGAACGAGGCAATAAGCTCCACCTCAAAATGCATGGGTTAGTGAAGGTAATAGAGATATATTCCCCTAATGGTTTTATTCCACCCAGACTGAGGCAAGGAGGGGAGGATAATGTGTGGATCATTCCACTAGACAAAGGCTTAGAGGTGAGGATAAAAGAATGATGTGATATGTATATCCCTAGTGAGATAGAGATTTGTTTGGTTTCCCCTATGAATTTTTATTTAATTCCATTTAACCTTGGGTATATGATAATTATTCCTAACCCGTAGAACATGTGTTCAAATAGGCTTATATAATGAAGATGGAATAAGAAGTGGAATTGGAATAAATGATATTCAAGATTTTAATGAACCTTTATAACTAATGGAAACGAAAATTTCCCTTCCTTACATACCATTTATTTTTACTTTCCTGCACTATCTATTAGAATGAATATTTTGTAGACATCTTTGGTGGTGGCCTACTTAGTTTTTACTCACACCTTGCACTGACTGTCGTTGGGTACCCAAGCAGATTTCTTGGTTTTAGGATAGGACAAGGGAAAAGTCCCTATCACTAAGTTGTTGAGTTGGGATTGGGATGTACATGGAGACAGACGTGAACATAGAGTTGGGACCCCTATGGAGGTTTGGCCATTTGATTTATTTTTGTCTTTATTCACTTTCCCTACTAGTATAGCCTGGCATGGTTGTATTTGATTTGTGATTTGTACCTAGTTTTGGGGTAAAATTTGGTCATGCATGTTTATTGGTTGTTCATATTATTTTCTGTATTTATATTGTATTATGATACAAAATAATCAGGTAAATAGGGTATCATCTCCCCACATGACATATTAGACCCTCACTGCTAGTCTTCATCCAATGGAATACGGGGAGGTGCACATGAGATCATGTGATGACCCGGCTCAGAGCATGAAAATGGACTGATGTGATATGTATATCCCTAGTGAGATAGAAACTTGTTTTGTTTCCACTATGCATTTCTATTGAATTCCATTAACCCCTGTGTAGATGATAATTATGCATAACACATAGAACACATGTTCAAAATGGATTATGTAATCAAGATGGTATAAGAAATAAAATTAGGATAAATGATAGTCATGAATTAAATAAACCTTGCTAACTAATTGAACTCCATATTTCCTTTTCTTACTTACCATTTATTTTTACATCCATGCACTATCTGTTAGATTGAATATTTTTTAGACATCGTTGGTGGTGGCCTGCTATGTTTTGTACTCACTCCCCACTCAAGCCACAGTTGGGTACCCGATAAGATTTCTTGGTTACAAGACAAGACAAGGGAAAAGGACCCTACACTAAGGTATTAATTTGGTTTTGGTATTTATATGTAGACGGACCCGGACATAGAGTCGGAGCCTATTTGTATTTTTTTCAATTTTTTTTAATTTTGGGATTTATTCCACTTCACTACTTGTATGGAATGGAGTGGTTGTATTTGACACGTGATTTGTACCCCGTTTAGGGGAAACATTTGTTGATTCATGTTTATTGGTAGTTCATAATTGTTTTTGATAGTTATATTGTGTTTCATAGTGTCTAACTCGGGTAAAGAGGGTATAGTCTACCAACATGACCTATTATACCGTCACCGCATTTCGGTAACCATTTACGTACGAGGAGGTGTGCTTTATGTCACGTGATGACCTAACTTGGAGCACTGGTTACTGGCTTCTGGGTCTAGGATGATACAAAGTGGAATTATTGGCATTTCATTACTCTTTCCTACAATTTGGCGATGGTAGACAGAAGATTGGGTTGTGTCTTACCTTGGTAATGAGATCATTCTTAGGAGTAGTTAACCCATGTATGAGGGAAAACCCATGTCACCCTATGTGGTAATTGTTGTTATTGATTTTCGTTTTTCCATATGAATGATATTTCACCAATGGGTGATGCAAATGTTGTGTTATTTGAATAATTTCTGATATTTGTTTCATGGATGAAATGAATTTAGGTTTTTCATTCATGAATCCTTTCTGGAACCTAAGGATATAGGTGTCATGCATCATTATATGAACTCGCACGGGATGGGTGTGTGGGGTGTAGAGAGTATAATTCATTTAACTTCTTTGATAAATATGAAGAAATCGATACCTAAAAATGGTGATGAAAGTGGGTGAATGAAAAGAATGAAAATGAATAGATAAGGAATATCATGTATAAAGATATGTTGTGTAGAGACCCAAAGATTGACGTACATGGACATTACATTACTTTTGCGGAATACTTAATATATAACAAAAATAGACACACAAGGACCGTAATAGATTAGTATCTTTGGAAACTCAAAATAAAATCTCGTAGTCATGGTGAAAGATCTTCAACATCTCCCAATAAAGATCTTCCCCTTTTTTTCTTACCTAATAACTTTATTTATATCCTCGGGAAAATAAAAAATAAAAGGGGTGAGCTCAAATTCCCAGAAAGGGAAAACATAGAGAACATAATACAATCCATAAACATTTGAATGCAAAAACTTGAACATAAAATCTAAACATCAAAATCTTGAACAAAGACATGAATCTTGGAAGTACGTAAGACATATATCATAAGGGATCATCAATCATGATAAAATATAATTGGAATGAAACATGTAATTGTGGCAACCATTAAGCACATGATATGATTTCCATAGTAGCCAAGGCATTGCTGCCAAGACCATCTTAGTTGAAAAGTCCCTTTCTGAATAGAGTTCACTCCTCATTCCAGTCCTGTATTACTGAACCGGTTAAACTTTCCATTCTATCCATGTCTATCTCATGAGATATAAATCTTTACCCAATGCATTGAAGGGAGATATAGGTCCCACCCATCTCATAATGAAATCATTCTTACTTTTTCCACAAAATAAACATACATCATTCATAATAACCCAACGAATAAAATGGGTTTCATAAACATCATCCCATCCTCACATAATCCATATAAAAGAAATGGATATCATTTAATAAAAAGAAATTTGAAACCGTGTAAATCATAGAGACATTACAATTGAAACATACACAAATGAAATAATGTCATCTTATATAGAAAAAATGGTTTTGATAAAACACTTGAAATGAATTCTTGAGGAAAATATCCTTTCTTCTTCAAAATAAATTTCTTTTCACAAAATGTCAAGAAATTTTAAAAGAAAGAGATTTTTTTGAAAATATTCATGAAATATTTTGGAGGAAGCTTCATGAAAATAAGGCTTTATAAAATAGTAAAAATCCTTTCATGTCGTATACGTTAAAAAACATTCTTCTCGTACTTTTGTCGGAAAAGTCAAAAAGTACTTTGTAGGGTAAATAAAAGAAAGATTCCTTCCATACCATGGGGTAAAAGTCCAAATGGGTAAAAAGGAAATTAAACATACATGAAAACACTATTATAAAACATGGACATGGACGATTGCATTAACCCCAGTAAATACTTAAAAAATAAGAAATCTCGGATAAAAATGAGATTTGCAAAATTATCCATTACCTTAGGTCTGATATGCTTCGTATGGATCCGAAACTCATGTATAATGATTTAAATAATGTCATTGATTTATTACATAATCATATTCATTGTTATGATATCACATATGTTTCACTTATGACTTTATATTATCCGTTCTTTTGTAAATTCCATGTTAATGTAGAGTTTTAGGTAAAATCATTTCATTTATCGTATGTGTTTCGACTTGTCGTTTCATGATATTATTACTTATATCCTGATTTACATAATTTCAGAATGTAAAACATGATTTATATATAATATATATTCATCATATACATATATATTGTTGATCGATAAATGGAATTAAATACACCGTTCATGGAGACGGTAGGCCATACGTACGCATGAACGATGTTTTCGTTTCCTTATTGAATTGAATGAAACTAAATAGATGACATACATATATATATATACATAAATCCAGTAGAATTATTATTTCATATATTTCATTATTATTTATTATATAAACATTATTATCATTCATGTATGGTTAATCATGGAGAATGAATCTCATCGCGTCGTGGAGACGGTAGTCCGTACGTACGCACGAGTGATGATATCGTTCCCATAATTATAGAATTGGAGTGGATGGTATAATATATCAGAATCAATATGCTGTTATAATAACCATATATAGTTATTCTTTACACCATTATACCCATCCATGTATGGTGTTGGTGGAAAAACAGATTACACCACGACGTGGAGACGGTATTCCGTACGTACGCACGCGCGGTGATCTTGTTTTCCGTAGGATGGATAGAAGGTGAAATAGGTTTGTTACATATTTATAGTAACATATCAGTATATTAGGTATACTGATGTTATAACTTCATAATGAAACAACTAATGAAGAATAAGTAGAAGCATAAATAAAGTTGAAAGAATCAGTAACATACATTACCTCTTCTTTGAAGCACCTCTTTGATACCTCCTCTTAGGGCACTAAAATTAGACTTTGAAGAAGACCAAGACCTCTAGGATGTTTCTAGGGAAGTGGAGAAGAGAATTTCTCAGGGTTTGTCTGAGCTTGAAGGCTCAAATTGGTGTGATTAAGGGAGGGAGGAGGTTCCATTTTATAAGGGAGGAGAGGGGCACCTTTGGAAATCTTAAAAATATTAATTTATAATAAATCTAGTCCCACATAAAAACCTCCAAAAATTACTCATATAAGAAAATTAGATGAGACAGGGTTGTAATGGAATCAACCAATCAAACTTATAAAAGTTTTGATTTTATTTTAAACCTTATCATTTTGATTTATCCTTATTTAATCTATTTACTTTTATTTGTGGTAGTAAAATTCTAAATTTTAAATGGTTAAAAATAATCACTTATATGCTTTGAATTTTCCATAATTGGATACATAATAATATTCTAGACTATATAAATTTTAATTTATAATTTTTAAATTTTTTTTTTGATTTTTAAACCATTTAATAATATGTTATTTTTATAAAATAACAATAGTGTCAATTTTGACACTATTCATTTATTTGAATTTAAATAAAATATATAAAGAAGATATGTTCGAACTAAAAGAATTAATAGATTCATAAAAGGTCATATGTATCTAGAAAATTAGTGGAGCACATTAAATAGTTCATATAATATTTAGTTTACTATATTTAAAACCATTTATTTGGTTTATCTCTTAATAAAATAATTACTACATCATTTTTTATACTCATTTTTGCATAAAAATTAAAATCAAAATCATATGATGAAGATAAATATATTAACTTTCAGAATAATAATTTTACTAGAATTTATCATTTTAAAATCACAATATTTAAGTTGTCATATTTATTAAATTATAAAGGTGATAACTTTGGCATCATTTAAAATAATATAATATAAATGTCATAATCACTTTTATAAGGCCCCAAATGGCCAAATATTCGACCATTGGATGATTATGATTTACATATAATGACCAATAAGTTTTTGTCAGGGTTTTGTGCTTTTTATGGTCACTATTAGTTTAATAAAAACTATATTCTTGATTTTTCACTAGATAAACAATTTTCTTCATCACTATTGTGTCAAAATTAATGATAATTATTTAATCCTTAAAAATTATAAATAAATTCATATGATGTAGATAATTTCATTATATTTTTGGAGACTATTCATGTTCTAAGTTTCATGAAGTTTATCACTAAATTAAAATTAATATACTTATAAGATTTAAGAGAGTGACATGTTGTCACTTTCATTGGTTTTAATAATAATTAAGTAATTTTCATTGAAAAATGTCCATTACATGATTCTAATCCGGCCCTTATGTGATATGGATCGACTTTTAGTCATCCAATAGGGTTTTTTCAGGTGTTAGGGTAATTTTATAATCTTATATTTACCCTTAATTACCATATTTACCTTTATCTATGGTAAATAAAATTTACCATAGTTACTATTCATAATGCCAAAAAAAAGTAATCTTTTAATATAATTTGGACCCACTGATTCAAAATATGGAATCCATTTTTCCAAATTAAATACATAGATGTTGCAGAAATTAAATTAAAATTAATCCTGTTGTTGAAAGAAAATGGGTTTTTGTTTAAAAGATTACAAAAGATTGAATTGATTTAACCTATGAATTCAAGGTAAAATCAATGCTAATGACATAAATTTTATTAAATATTAAAAATATTTTCTATTTATAATTTAATACCATTAAATATTATAATCTAACCACATAAATTGTTACGATGAAAAAAGGTGTTTTTAATTAAAATATAGCGTGTTTTTACTATTCATTAAAATATGAAAGTTATCAGAATAACATGAAAATTTTATCCAAGGTAAAATTTTATATCCTTATTACAAATAGTAATTTTACTTTTTAAAATTTAACTTATAAACATGTCAAAAATAGATTTAAAGTGGGTGCGCCACCAAAAGGCGGCAAAACTGCATTTTTTGAAAAATATTTATTTTGCCCAAAAAATTTATTTTGTTCACATAAAATGTTTTGGAAAATTTATAAGATGAATAATAATGTTATAAAATTAAAAATGTGGTTAATACTATTCATAATGGGTAGTTTGTGATAATATTATAACCATATAACATTGTTTAGTGAAACCCAGTATTGCGTACAACACACGCTATCGAGGAAGGTCATGATTGTGTGTAATGAAAGCCAAGTCAGGGTTGCATATAGTTCAAGACTCCTTTGATGTTGTGTATAACAAAATACAACCATATTTCATTTATACATTGAATATATATATATATACACTCAATGTTGCATAGAATAACTTCTATCAAATGAACTTGAAATTGGGTATAACACGATCCAAGAATTGTGTTCCGTATACTGAAAGCTAATACGGTTTTGCGTATAGCACAAGATAATCTTGGTGTAGCATAAAAAACATGACATCAAATAAATTAAAAATAATACTTATCATAAAATCTCGTGGTGTTACATTCTTCCCCCTTTAAAATGAATTTCTCCCTCGAAATTTGTCGGGGTTATAAATGGTTTGTTACATGAGAATTTCTTTCATAGAAACCCATATCGTAAAAAAGAATGCTAAAAAATAATTTTAAAAAGTGAAGTATGAAACATAACGGTTACCCAAATTAACGCATCACTAGTTTTCGACCGAGGAGATAATAAGTGAAAATATGAATATAGAGGAGAAATCTAACCCTCAAGTTATGATGGAGAGTGGTAGAGAATAGGTCTATGAAAAATCCAACAATCACAAATCCATAGATTTGTGATGATATAAGGTACCATTTGATTCATCAGATATAATAGAAATAGGAGAAAAATTTGTTTTCAATATCATTTCCCTAATGTTGAAAATTTTGAATTAGAAGAAATACTTACTTGATTTTGGTACAATCTCACTGTTGTTCGTGCATTGAACAATTAACACTTCATCTCATAAAGAAATGAAGTTGAATTTTTTATTCATCAAGTGTTAACAGATCATGTGATAGAATGATCTGTCATTCCATTTGTTTCAAACAAAAGGTTAGGAAAAGTTATCAAATATACATAAGTCCATCTATGGTTAGGTTAATCGTATAAGATTCCAAAAATGAACTTATACTTCCTCTATAATGCCGCTTAATAAAATAATACTAGTGTATACTAACCAGGGACTTCCTGTAGGCCAGTGGTATGCTATAAGGGCCAGTCGCACTTCGGTTGGGGGTTCGATTCCCACAGTCATATCCGACGCGATGGGTTGTCGCATGTCCTGCAGGTTGTCCTTTTTCTAAAACAACATTACTATAACATCCCATCAATAATATCAAAAAAGCTTCTATCCTTAAAAAATACTAAATTATGTCCAACATAATCCATTCCAATCTTTAGGCTTATCCATAATACTACAGTCCAATCTCATATTATAGTTAAAACAATTACCAGATATTTCATATAACCAGCATGTTAATACCATCGTTGATCCCCATATATCATAACATATGTCTTGTTGGTCACATTCCAATCATGTGAATACCTTAATCATGTATTCCTTTGAAAAATGAATACCCATTAAACCTTAGTGAAAACATGAGTGCTGTCAAAATTTAACTCATTCCACATACCAAAATACAAAACTTCTATATACTCAAACCATGATACAACCTTCTCATTATATCAGTCATGAGCTCATGAATACTATCAAACATTTAATTTTCTCCTTATCCCTTCATTATGGGCATATTATCTACTTTCCCAAAATATATGAATAACCTTTCATGGTTACTGGTACCATTCATCATACACTTTCAAAACTTAAGGAAATACAACAGTGTAACAATCCATAGATGTCTCTTTGTTCCATAGTACCATGAGATTACTTACACAACATTACACTTGATAAACATGTAATCATTCAACTACCTTCTTAAACCATTGACCAAGCTTCAACAATTCTTTAATCTCACATATCATTTGTAGTCTCTTCATCATCATCAACATAAATACTACCCATATGACCATACCGATTCTCTTCATGAGACTTTCCCTTAGGGAATTTGTTTTCATAATTCACATACATTCCACATTTAAAACATTTAACCATTGTTGATGTCGTAGCAATACCATTATCCTTATCCCTGGTGTTAACTGAACCTTTTCCATTTCACTTACTGGCATTGTGTCCTTCTTTTCCACACCCAAAGAATCTTCTAGTTCCTTTAAAACATTCTCCTTGATGCCTCTTCCCACATGATCTACATAGGGGAAATTGAACTTTCTTTCCTCTATGATCATCATGAAACTCCATCTTTCTCTTATTAGCCAAGTCAGTAAACTTACCAAATTTGAGTTTATTGATCATATTATGAGATTGCTGATTCAGCATAATAATGATGTTTGGACTTCCAAATCCCATTTCATTTGGTTGATCATGAAGAATATCATTCCATTGTCCATCATATCCTCCATTATCGTGAATCATCTTGTTTACAGCCATTTTCTAAAACCCAAAAAGAATAGTGTGAGAGGCAAAAATCATAATAAAGGGGGAGTAACTTTAATATCTAACATCTTAGGTTTAATTCTAAGATCGTTACCATGAATATAAACTATACTTATACTTAACCTTAGGGACATCCCTAGACATACCTTAGAAATATCTCTAGGGATCTCACTAAAGTTCTCGCATACTAGTTTCCAATGTTTGACCAAACCTTTCCTCTGATACAAACTGTAGAGACCCAAATCTTGACGTACATAGAAATTAGATTACTTTTGTAGAATACTTAATACATAACAAAAACAGACACACAAGGACCATAATAGTTTAATGTCCTTGGAAACTCGGATTAAAATCTCCTAATCGTGGTGAAAGATCTTCAACATCTCCCAATAACGATCTTCCCCTTTTTTTCTTACCAAAAATATTTATTTATATCCTGGGGAAAAGATAACATAAAAGGGGTGAGCTCAAATGCCCATTAAGGGTAAACATAGATAACATAAAACAATCCATAAACATTTGAATGCAAAAACATGAACATAAAATCTAAAAATCAAAATCTTGAGCAAAGACATGAATCTTGGAAGTACTTAAGACATATATCATAAGAGAACATAAATCATTATAAAATATAATTGGAATAAAACATATAATTTTGGCAACCATTAAGCACATGATATTTTTTCCATAGTAGCCAAGGCATTGCTGCCAAGACCATCTTAGTGGACAAAGTCCCTTTCTGAATTGAGTTCGCTCCTTGTTCCAGTCCTGTATTACTGAACCGGTTTAACTTGTCGTTCCAGCCATGTCTATCTCATGATATATAAGTATTTACCCTATGAATTTAATGGAGATATAGGTCCCCCCATCTCATAATGAAATAATTCTTACTTGTGCCACAAAATAAACATACATTATTCATAATAACCCAACGAATAAAATGGGTTTAATAAACATCATCCCATAATCACATAATCCATATAAATGAAATGGATATCATTTCATAATAAGAAATGTGAAACCATGTAAATCATATAGACATTACACTTGAAACATACACATATTAAATAATGTCATCTTAGATGGAAAAAATGGTTTTGATAAAACACTTGAAATGAATTCTTGAGGAAAATATCCTTTCTTCTTCAAAATCAATTTCTTTTCAAAAATCATCCTGAAATTTTAAAAGAAAGAGATTTTTTTGAAAATAGTGATGAAATATTTTTGAGGAAGCATCATGAAAATAAGGCTTTATAAAACCATAAAAATCCTTTCATGCCGTATACATTAAAAAACATTCTTCTCGTACTTTGGTCAGAAAAGTCAAAAAGTACTTAGTAGGGTAAATAAAAGAAATATTCCTTCCATACCATGGGGTAAAAGTCAAAATGGGTAAAAATTACATTAATCATACTTTGAAACACTTTTATAAAACATGGACATGGACAATTTCAATAACCCCAGTAAATACTTACAAATAAGTAATCACGGATAAAAATGAGATTTACAAAATTATCCCTTACCTTAGGTCTGATATTCTTCGTATGGATCCGAACCTCTTGTATAATCATTTAAATAGTGTCACTGACTTATTAAATAATCATATTCATTGTTATGATATCACATATGTTTCACTTATGACTTTATATTATCTGTTCTTTTGTAAATTCCATGTTAAAGTAGCGTTTTGGGAAAAATCATTTCATTTATCGTATGTGTTTTGAATTGTCATTTCATTATATTATTACTTATATACTGATTTACATAAATTAAGAATGTAAAACATGATTTATACATAATATATATTCATTATATACATATATATTATAGATCGATAAAAGGAATTAAATACACCGTTCATGGAGACAGTAGGTCGTACGTACGCATGAACGCTGTTTTCATTTCCTTATTGAATGGAATGAAAATAAATAGATGACATTTATACATAAATCCAGTAGAATTATTATTTCATAAATTTCATTGTTATTCATTATATAAACTTTATGATCATTCATGTATGGTTAATCATGGAGATTGAATCTCATCGCGTCGTGGAGACGGTAGTCCGTACGTACGCACGAGTGATGATATCGTTCCTATAATTATAGAATTGGAGTGGATGGTATAATATATCAGAATCATTATGATTTTATAATAACCATATATATTTTCTTTACACCATTATACCCATCCATGTAAGGTGTTGATGGAAAAACAGATTACACCACGGTGTGGAAACAGTATTCCGTACGTACGCACACGAGGTGATTTTGTTTTCTGTAGGATGGATAGAAGGTGAAATAGGTTTGTTTCATATTTTAAAAAAAACATATAAGTATATTAGGTATACTTATTTTTTTACTTCATAATGAAACAACTAAAGAAGAAGAATTAGAAGAAGAAATAAAGTTGAATGAATTGGTAATGGACATTACCTCTTCTTTGAAGTACCTCTTTGAGACCTCCTCTTAATGAAATAAATTTGGTCTATGAAGAAGACAAGGACCTCTAGGATGTTTCTAGGGAAGTTTATCAGAGAATTATTCAGGTGTTGGCCGAGCTTGAATGCTCAAATTGGTGTCAGGAAGGGAGGGAGGATGTGCCCTTTTATAATGGAGGAGAGGGGCACCTTTGGAAATCTCAAAAATATTAATTTATAATAAATCTAACCCCACTTAAAAACCACCAAAAAGGACTCATATTATAAAATTAGATGATATAGGGTTATAATCTCATCAACAAATCAAATTTATACATGTTTTTATTTTATTTTAAACCTTATCATTTTGATTTATACTTATTTAATCTACTTACTTTTATTTGTGGTAGTAAAATTCTAAATTTTAAATGGTTAAAAATAATCACTTGTATGTTTTTAATTTTCCATAATTGGATACTTAATAATATTTTAGACTATATAAATTTCAATTTATAATTTTTAAATATTTCTGTGATTTTTAAAGAATTTAATAATATGTTATTTTTATAAAATAACAATAGTGTCAATTTTGACACTATTCATTTATTTGAATTTAAATAAAATATATACAGAAGATATGTTCAAACTAAAAGCTTTAATATATTAATAAAAGGTCATATGTGTCTATAAAATTAGTGGAGCACATTAAATAGTTCATATAATATTTATTTTACTATTTTTAAAACCATTTATTTGGTTTATCTCTTAATAAAATAATTACTACAAATTTTTGTATACTTATTTGTTGCATAAAAATTAAAACTAAAATCATATTATAAAGATAAATATATTAAAATTTACGATAATACTTTCACTCGAATTTATCATCTTAAAGTCACAATATTTAAATTGCTATATTTATTAAATTATAAAGGTGACAACTTTGGCATCAATTAAAATAAAATAATATAAGTGTCATAATCTATCTTATAAGGCTCCAAATGGTCAATTATTAGACCATTGGATGATTATGGTTTACATTTAGATGACCATTAAGTTTTTTTCAGGGTTTTTTGCCTTTTATGGTCACTATTAGTTTAATAAAAACTATATTCTTCATTTTTCACTAGATAAACAATTTTCTACATCCCTATTGTGTCACAATTAATGATAATTATTTAATCCTTAAAAATTATAAATAAATTAATATGATGTAGATAATTTCATTATATTTCTGGAGAATATTCATTTTTTAATTTTCATGAAGTTTATCACTAAATTAAAATTAATATACTTATAAGATTTAAGAGAGTGACATGTTGTCACTTTCTTTGGTTTTAATAATAATTAAGTAATTTTCATGGAAGAAAGTCCATTAAATGATTCTAATCAGACCCTTAGGTGATATGGATGGACTTTTGGTCATCCAATAGTATTTTCTCAGGTGTTAGGGTAATTTTATAATCTTATATTTACCCTTAATTACCCGATTTACCTTTAACTATGGTAAATAAAATTTACCGTAGTTACTATTCACAATGCCCAAAAATAAAAAGTAGTCTGTTAATATAATTTGAACCAAATTATTCCAAATATGGAATACATTTTTCCAAATTTAATACACATAAGTTGCAAAAATTAAATTAAAATTAATCTTGTTGTCGAAACAAAATGGGTTTTTGTTTAAAACATTACAAAAGATTGAATTGATTTAACCTACGAATTCAAGGTAAAATCAATGCTAATGACATAAATTATATTAAATGGTAAAAATATATTCTATTTAAACTTTATGGCCATTAAATATTATAATTTAACCACATAAATTATTAGGATGAAAAAAGTGGTTTTTAATTAAAATATAGCGTGTTTTTACTATTAATTAAAATATGAAAGTTATCAGAATAACATGAAAATTTTACCCAAGGTAAAATATTATATCCTTATTCCAAATAATAATTTTACATTGTATAATATAACTTATAAACATGTCAAAAACTAGATTTAAAGTGGGTGCACCCTCAAAATGCGGAAAAACTGCATTTTTTTGAAAAATACTTATTTTACCCAAAAAATATATTTTGTTCACATAAAATGTCTTAGAAAATTTATAAGATGAATAATAATGTTATAAAATTCAAAATGTGGTTAATATTATACATACCGGGTAGTTCATGATAATATTATAACCATATATCATTTTTTAGTGAAATACGGTATTGCGTACAACACACGCTATCGAGGAAGGTCAGGATTGCGTGTAATGAAATCCAAGTCAGGGTTGCGTGTAGTGAAAGACTCCTTTGTTGTTGGGTATAACAAAATCCAACCATATTTCATTTATACATTGAATTTATATATATACACTCAATGCTGCGTAGAATAACTTCTATCAAATGAACTTGAAATTATATATAACACGATCCAAGAATTGTGTTGCGTATACTGCAAGCTAATACAGTGTTGCGTATAGCACAAGATAATATTGGTGTATCATAAAACACCTGACATAAAATAAATTAAAAATAATAATTATCATAAAATATTGTGGTGTTACATTCTACCCCCCTTAAAATGAATTTCTCCCTCGAAATTCATTGGGGTTATAAATGGTTTGTTACATGATAATTTCTTTCATAGAAACCCACATCATAAAAAGGAATGCTAAAACTTAATTTTAAAAAGTGAAGTATGAAACATAACGGTTACCCAAATTAACTCATCACTAGTTTTCCACGTAGGAGATCATAGGTGAAAATATGAATATGGAGGAAAAATCTAACCATCATGTTCTGATGGAGAGTGGTAGAGAACAGGGCTATCAAAAAGCGAACAATCAGAAAGCCATAGATTTGTGATGATATAAGGTACCATCTGATTCATCGGATATAAGAGAACTAGGAAAAAAAATTTGTTTTCAATATCATTTCCCTAAAGTTGAAAATTTTGAATTAGAAGAAATACTTACTTGATTTTGGTACAATCTCACTGTTTTTCGTGCTTTGAAAAATTTCCACTTCATCTCTTAAAGAAATGAAGTTGAATTTTTTATTCGTGAAGTGGTAACAGATCATGTGATAGAATTATGGGTCATTCCATTTGTTTCAAACAAAATTTTATCAAAAGTTATCAAATATACATAAGCCCATCTATGGTTAGGTTAATCGTACAAGATTCCAAAAATGAACATATACTTCCTCTATCATGCAGCATAATAAAATAAAACTAGTTTATACTAACCAGGGACTTCCTGTAGGCCAGTGGTATGCGATAAGGGCCAGTCGCACTTCGGTTGGGGGTTCGATTCCCACAAGCGTGTCCGACGCGATGTGTTGCCGCACATCCTGCAGGTTGTCCTTTTCCTAAAACTACATTACTATAACATCCCATCAATAATATCGAAAAAGGTTCTATCCTTAAACAATACTAACTTATGTCCAACATAATTCATTCCAATCTTTAGGATTATCCATAATATTGCAGTCCACTCTCATATTATAGTGAAAATGATTACAAGAGATTTCATATAACCAGCATGTTAATACCATCGTCGATACCCATATATTATAAGATATATCTTGTTGGTCACATTATAATCATGTGAATACCTTATTCATGAATTCTCTTGAAAAATGAATACCCATTAAACCTTAGTGAAAACATGAGTGTTGTCAAAAGTTAACTCTTTCCACATACCAAAATACAAAAATTCTATATACTCAAACCATGATACAACCTTCTCCTTATATCAGTCATGAGATCATGAATACTATCAAACATTTAATTTTCTCTTTATCCCTTCATTATTCCCATATCATCTACTTTCCCAAAATATCTGAATAAACATTCATGGTGACTGGTACCATTCATCATACACTTTCAAAACTTAAGGAAACACAACAGTGTAACAATCCTTAGATGTCTCTTTATTATATAGTACCATGAGATTACTTATACAACATTACACTTGATAAACATGTAATCATTCCACTACCTTCTTAAACCATTGACCGAGCTTCAACAATTCTTTCATCTCACATATCATTTGTAGTCTCTTCATCATCATCAACATAAATACTACCCATATGACCATACTGATTCTCTTCATGAGACTTTCCCTTAAGGCATTGGTTTTCATAATGCCCATACATTCCACATTTAAAACATTTAACCATTGTTGATGTCGTAGCAATACCATTATCCTTATCCCTAGTGTTAACTAAACCTTTTCCTTTGCACTTACTGGATTTGTGTCCATCTTTTCCACACCCAAAGAATCTTCCAGTTCCTTTAAAACATTCTCCTTGATGCCTCTTCCCACATGATTTACATAGGGGAAATTGAACTTTCTTTCCTCTATGATCATCATGAAACTCCATCTTTATCTTTTTAGCCGAGTCAGGAAACTTACCAAGTTTGAGTTTGTTGATCATATTATGAGATTTCTAATTCAGCATAATAATGATGCTTGGACTTCCAAATCCCATTTCATTTGGTTTCTCCTGAAGAATATCATTCTTTTGTCCATAATATCCTCCATTATCATGAATCATCTTGTTTCTAGCCATTTTCTAAAACCCAGAAAGAATAGTGTGAGAGGAAAAAATCATAATAATGGGGGAGTAACTTCAATATCTAACATCTTAGGTTTAATTCTAAGATCGTTACCGTGACTATAACCTATACTTATACTTAACCTTAGGGACATCCCTAGACATAACTTAGAAATATCTCAAGGGATCTCACTAAAGTTATCGCATCCTAGTTTCCAAAGGTTGACTAAACCTTTCCTCTGATACCAAATGTAGAGACCCAAAGCTTGAAGTACATGGACATTACATTACTTTTGCGTAATACATAATACATAACAAAAATAGACACACAAGGACCATAATAGTTTAGTGTCTTTGGAAACTCAAAATAAAATCTCCTAATCATGGTGAAAGATCTTCAACATCTCCCTTTTAAGATCTTCCCTTTTTTTCTTACCTAAAAACATTATTTATATCCTGGGGAAAAGAAAACATAAAATGGGTGAGCACAAATGCCCAGTAAGGGTAAACATAGAGAACATAAAACAATCCATAAAAATTTGAATGCATAAACTTGAACATAAAATCTAAACATCAAAATCTTGAGCAAAGACATGAATCTTTGAAGTACCTAAGACATATATCATAAGGGAACATCAATAATTATAAAATATAATTGGAATAAAACATGTAATTGTGGCAACCATTAACCAAATGATATGATTTTCATAGTAGCCAAGGCATTGCTGCCAAGACCATCTTAGTGGACAAAGTCCCTTTATAAATCGAGTTCACTCCTCATTCCAGTCCTATATTACTGAACTGGTTTAACTTGCTGTTCCATCCATGCCTATCTCTTGAGATATAAATAATTACCCAATGTATTGGAGGGAGATAAAGATCCCACCCATATCATAATGAAATAATTCTTACTTGTGCCACAAAATAAACATACATCATTCATAATAACCCAACAAATAAAATGGGTTTCATAAACATCATCCAATCATCACATAATCCATATAAAAGAAATGGATATCATTTCATAATAAGAAATGTGAAACCATGTAAATCATAGAGACATTACACTTGAAACATACACATATGAAAAAATGTTATCCTAGATGGAAAAAATGGTTTTTATAAAACCCTTGAAATGAATTCTTGAGGAAAATATCCTTTCTTCTTCAAAATCAATTTCTTTTCACAAAACGTCATGAAATTTTAAAAAAAAGTAGAATTTTTTGAAAATAGTCATGAAATATTTTGGAGGAAGCTTCATAAAAATAAGGCTTTATAAAACCGTAAAAATCCTTTCATGTCGTATACGTTAAAAAAACATTTTTCTCGTACTTTTTTCGGAAAAGTCAAAAAGTCCTTTGTAGGGTAAATAAAAGAAATATTCCTTCCATAACATGGGGTAAAAGTCAAAATGGTTAAAAGTAAAAATGGGTAAAAGGAAATTAAAAATACATGAAAACAATTTTATAAAACATGGACATGGATGATTGCAATAACCCCAATAAATACTTACAAATAAGCAATGTCAGATAAAAATGAGATTTGCAAAATTATAACTTACCTTAGGTCTGATATGCTTTGTATGGATCCAAACCTCATGTATAATGATTTCAATAATGTCTTTGACTTATTACATAATCATATTCGTTGTTATGATATCACATATGTTTCACTTATGACTTTATATTATCCGTTCTTTTGTAAATTGCATGTTAAAGTTGCGTTTTGGGTAAAATCATTTCATTTATCATATGTGTTTCGACTTGTCATTTCTTTATATTATTACTTATATCCGAATTTAAATAATTTCAGAATGTAAAACATGATTTATATATAATATATATTCATCATATAAATATATATTATAGATCGGTAAAAGGAATTAAATACACCGTTAATGGAGACGGTAGGTCGTACGTACGCATGAACGCTGTTTTCGTTTCCATATTGAATTGAATGAAAATAAATAGATGACATACATATATATATACATAAATCCAGTAGCATAATTATTTAATATATTTAATTATTATTAATTATATAAACTTTATGATCATTCATGTATGGTTAATCATGGAGAATGAATCTCATTGCGTCGTGGAGACGGTAGTCCGTATGTACGCATGAGGGATGATATCGTTCCCATAATTATACAATTGGAGTGGATGGTATAATATGTAAGAATAAATATGATGTTATAATAACCATATATAGTCATTCTTTACACCATTATACCCATCCATTTAAGGTGTTGGTGGAAAAACAGATCACACCACGGCGTGGAGACGGTATTCCGTACGTACGCAAGTGCGGTGATTTTGTTTTTCGTAGGATGGATAGAAGGTGAAATAGGGTTGTTTCATATTTATAATAACATATCAGTATATGAGGGATACTGATGTTATTACTTAATAATGAAACAACTAATGAAGAAGAACTAGAAGAAGAAATAAAGTTGAACGAATCGGTAACGGACATTACCTCTTCTTTGAAGTGCATCTTTGAGACCTCCTATTAGGGCACTAAAATTGGTCTTTGAAGAACACCAGGACCTCTAGGATGTTTATAGAGAAGTGTAGAAGAGAATTTGGCAGGGTTTGGCCAAGCTGAAGGCTCAAATTGGTGTGAGGAAGGGAGGGAGGAGGTGCCCTTTTATAAGGAAGGATAGGGGCACCTTTGGAAATCTAAAAAATATTAATTTATAATAAATCTAAACCCACTTAAAAACCTAAAAAATGACTCATACTTGAAAATTAGATGAAATGGGGTTGTAATCGCATCATCCAATAAAATTTAGACATGTTTTTATTTTATTTTAAACCTTATCATTTTGATTTATCCTTATTTAATCTATTTACTTTTATTTGTGGTAATAAAATTCTAAATTTTAAATGGTTAAAAATAATCACTTATATGTTGTAAATTTCCATTATTAGATACATTATAATATTTTAGACTTTATAAATTTCAATTTATGATTTTTAAATATTTTTGTGATTTTTAAACAATTTAATAATATGTTATTTTTATGAAATAACAATAGTGTCAATTTTGACACTATTCATTTATTTGAATTTAAATAAAATATATAAAGAAGATATGTTAGAACTAAAAGATTTTATAGATTCATAAAAGGTCATATGTATCTAGAAAATTACTAGAGCACATTAAATAGTTCATATAATATTTAGTTTATTATTTTTAAAACCATTTATTTGGTTTATCTCTTAATAAAATAGTTACTACATCATTTTTATATACATATTTGTTCCATAGAAATTAAAACTAAAATCATATGATGATGATAAATCTATTAATTTTCACAATAATAATTTTACTCTAATTTATCATCTTAAAACCACAATATTTAAATTGTTATATTTATTAAATTATAAGGGTGACAACTTTGGCATCATTTAAAATAAAATAATATAAGTGTCATAATCGCTTTTATAAGGCTCCAAATGGTCAAATATTCGACCATTGGATGATTATGGTTTACATTTACATTACCAATAAGTTTTTGTCAGGGTTTTCTGCCTTTTATGGCAACTATTAATTTAATAAAAACTATATTCTTGATTTTCACTGGATAAACATTTTTCTGCATCACTATTGTGTCACAATTAATGATAATTATTTAATCCTTAAAAATTATAAATAAATTCATATGTTGTAGATAATTTCATTATATTTCTATAAACTAATCATGTTTGATGTTTCATGAAGTTTATCACTAAATTAAATTTAATATACTTATAAGATTTAAGAGAGTGACATGTTGTCACTTTCTTTGGTTTTAATAATAATTAATTAATTTTCATGGACAAAAGTCCATTAAATGATTATAATACGACCTTTCGGTGATATGGATCGACTTTTAGTCATCCAATAGGATTTTGGCAGGGGTAGGGTAATTTTATAATCTTATATTTACCCTTCATTACCCGATTTACCTATAACTATGGTAAATAAAATTTACCGTAGTTACTATTCACAATGCCCAAAAATAAAAAGTAGTCTATTAAAATAATTTGGACTCAATGATTCCAAATATAGAATCCATTTTTCCAAATTCAATACACAGAAGTTGCAGAAATGAAATTAAAATTAATCCCGTTGTTGAAAGAAAACAGGTTTTTATTTAAAACATTACAAAAGATTGAATTGATTTAACCAACAAATTCAAGGTAAAATCAATGCTAATGACATAAATTATATTAAATGGTATAAATATATTCTGTTTATAATTTAAGACCATTCAATATTATAATTTAACCACATAAATTATTATGATGAAAAAAAGTTGTTTTTAATTAAAATATAGCGTGTTTTTACTATTCATTATAATATGAAAGTTATCAGAATAACATGAAAATTTTATCCAAGGTAAAATTTTATATCCTTATTCCAAATAATAATTTTAATTTGTGTAATTGAACTTATAAACATGTCAAAAAATAAAATTAATGTGGGTGTGGCATCAAAAGGCGGCAAAACTGCATTTTTTTAAAAATACTTATTTTACCTGAAAAAAAATATTTTGATAACATAAAATGTTTTAGAAAATTTATATGATGAATAATAATGTTATAAAATTCCAAATGTGGTTAATAGTATTCATAATGGGTAGTTCGTGATAATATTATAACCATATATCATTGTTTAGTGAAACCCGATATTGCATACAACGCACGCTATCGAGGAAGGTCACGATTGCGTGTAATTAAAGCCAAGTCAGGGTTGCGTGTAGTGAAAGACTGCTTTTTTGTTTCATATAACAAAATCCAACCATATTTCATTTATACATTGAATGTATATATATACAATCAATGTTGCGTAGAATAACTTCTATCAAATGAACTTGAAATTATGTATAACATGATCCAAGAATTATGTTGCGTATACTGCATGCTAATACGGTGTTGCGTATAGCACAAGATAATATTGGTGTAGCATAAAACACATGACATCAAATAAATTAAAAATAATACTTATCATAAAATCTTGGGGTGTTACATGTTGTGACTTGGGTTAATGTTCTAGTTTGTGATAAATTGTGAAGTTTCTTTTGGCATCTAATAGAAAAATGGGTGCATAAAGACAGTAAACTTTTCAATGAATTTTTCTTAATAGAAGGTTTTAATGAGTTAAAATGGTGATGTTAACCTGTATTTTAATAGGAAATGTTCCTAAGAGCGGAAGAATCGTGTTGTGACAGGAGAATTGGGTCAATGTAGTGTTGAAGAAATACTTGTGATTAAGTTAATTGGTTACACATATTGACCATGGCCATGGAAGGTATGGTAGAGGGTATTTTTCAAGGTATGGTGATGACTATTCTGATCAAGTATAAGGAATGGTTTGATTAAGGTTGATAACGTGAGATATTTTCCATCTGTGCTTAGATCTTGTTGGTCATTCTTCTAAGCGTAATGTGAATGATAATTTTAAATTCATAATGTTTTGTTCGAAAGTGGGTTTCCTTTGTGTTGACTGTTTGAACCGTGTGTGTGTGGGTTGGGGAAGTGATACTGCACTAGTTTGAGGCTTTGGGTTTGGGTTGTTAATCCTTTCCTATTGTGATATTTCCTAGGTGGGGCGTCTATGGAGCCCTTGCTAGGGTTGTGGCCTCGGGGTTGTTAGGCATTGTTATGTAATTTGGGTGAGGAAATTCTCATGGTTAATGACAGTATAGAGTGCATGCTGGACCCTAAGGATGGTTCTTGGGTCTTGGTTACCATATGAGTTGAGACCTTTCGAGTTGTGTCTTGAGTCCTAGAGAGGATTTTTTCTTTTACTGTAGATAGATGTGTACATTTTTTTGTGTAACCTAGAGTACATGGTTGTTTGGTTCACTAGGCACAGTGTGCATCAAAACTGGTGTGATAGTGCCATGTAGAAGCACTACCATGTTCGTAACATGATATGTATAGTTAGACAGAGGGAAAATTAATTTTCTTAGTATTGACTCCAGTCATGGGAGTTTGTATCTTTCAACCTTCAAGGTGACCGGTGAGAGAGGTCGAATATGGCCTCTGGTTCTTTTGGGTATGTTTTGTGAATGCAGATGTTTTGGGCCCTGATAGTAGAACTCAGAGTGTTCCATGGTTTACGATTGGACTTGAAGGCTACCTATGAAGGATGATGGTCGGTGATGCTACTCAATTCATGGTTATGCAATGATATTTTTTGAAAATAAACGGTAACATAATGGGAGGTTATCTCAGAAGTTCATGTTCCTTAGAATATGAAGCATGAAAGATGCTTGAGAGACATTGTCAATGGATACTATATACCCCAAGTTTTAGTGAATGGTGTAGTTGTTCCTGGTTCATTCATAAGGGAACTATAATTCTTGTGATATGACGTCAAAAATTTGTTTTCAAGTGGTGTGTAGGAAGTAGTGCCACTTGAAACATTGATTTACGACTGCTTGGTGATTTGGTCACAGAGTGATTATTAAACATGGTCAAAAATCACACCTTAGTAGTGGTGGTTAAATTTTGATGAAATACGTCGGACATGGTGGCCTTAAATCCTTTCCAATTCATGGTGTCCCATAGCTTAATATGAGTAATGGATAAGTTGGTGGTGGTGTTCTTCGAAAACTTACTAGCGTACCTTAGATAGATATGTTTCTTACCAATATCTTGACATCATACCAGGTACGTTGGGAAGCTGTGGATTACGCCAAGAGACAAGAAGGTGTTTGGTTGGATGATGGACATTATGGAGTTAAAACTCATTGATATGGTATATGTGGATCCTAATGATGGGATGTACACCCTCGATGGCTTGGGATGAGGACCTTGGGATGGACCAAATGTTGATGAAAGTCATGGGTGATGTTCACAGAAGCTGGGAACGAGAACTGGGTAATTTTCAGTTCCTTGTTTTAGAAAATTTAGATGGCCATGTCTATGTTTGAGGTTCGGTTTTTGATCACATATAATATGTTGGAGTTGAAATCTCTCTTAGTGATATATAGTAACAACACTCCTATGGTGAGGAGTGATATTGCAGCTTGGATGTGGAGAACATTACATCGAGTCAATGTAGTAGAACCAGGGTGCCAATGAAAAACCCAAGAGGTTTATGTTAGGTTCCTTGGAGGGGCATGTCGACCTTGGAGATGTTGTCTGATGATCCATGTGTTGTCTTGAGAAATATGTGGTGCCATGTGAAGCATGTGTTTTCTTTGATGAGTCATATAAGGGTGTGGTTGGATATGAATACATGTTATAACAAGAGATGTTGGGGTCTTATAACTAGATGAAATATTGGGGTTAGACTCGGGTAATTTTCCTTGTGTCCTTTTAGAACATGGTGAAGTTGGGTGAACCTTGGCAATGTGATGTGGTGTCATGCCAAGGGTGACACTGATGATGGTCTGGAGGATGGTAATGTTGTGATGATGGAATTCTAACATAATATAAGTAATGATCTCAGTGGGTGCGTGGTATGATGATGATTAGCTTGATTTCAGTAAGAAACTTGGGATGGTTAGAAAAGGTGTGGAATAACTTTAGTGGAATGTAGGTGTTCTAAGGAAAGATAGTTCATGGTGGTCCTCCCTAATATGGTAAACATGAATGGGTGTGGTGAGATTGACCAACCTCCAGGTTCATACGGTAGTAGAAAGTTCATTTTTAAATGATTATGTGGTTGAGCGAGGTCGTGTTGATCGTATTCCTTGAATGGATAGTGCTGGATTTTCATTCTGAACGGTTTTGATGGTGTGGGTAGATGCCAATGTGGGGAAATGCCCTATGGATTCTTGGGCGTGGTGAGTTGGAATATGTTAGGTGATGGGAATGTTGGGTTGATTTATAGGGGTCCTTCGTTGATGTAGGAGGTTCCAAGTAATTTTAAATAGTATAGAGAACCACAAAAAATAAATAGTTAGTTGATGATGTGACTGGATTTTCAGGTTTTAAGGACTCAACTGGTCACCGTTTGGGTGAGTTAGCCCTGGTAGAAAGCCTTGGCACGATTTAACTAGTCAGGTAGCAAAACTTTTTGAGTTATATTGGGATGAATAGTTTTAGAATAAAATCATCAAGAATCATGGATAGAAGGATCATGTGTTTTCCCTCAGGTGATATCAGGTTTGGTTCACCATTAGAGTTTAAAAAAAGGAAAATGATGTCAAGTGATTTGGGTCATGAGTTGTGTAGAAGATCAGGTGGATGAGGTGTTGATTGGTTCTGCTATGATGATGTGACTCTATGTGTTAGTTTCCTTGTGTTTTGATTTAGGTTTTTTACCTATGTTTCTCCCATGAAGTTCACATGGTGGTAATTTTGGATGTGGATACTTTCTTGACGATATTTCAACTCATGTTCTTGTTGTAGTGAGGAAGGATTGTAGAGAAAGTACATGCCATTGTTTCTGGTTTGATGGGATTGGTGATGTGAAATCAAGAACATAAAAAGTAGGAATGGATAGGCAGGCCTAGTGGAATGGACATTAGTTACCAAAACGTAATTATTCTAGGAGGAGACGCTTGAGGACGAGACATTATAAGGTAGGGAAGATGTAAGGTCCCAAATTTTTATAATATCTGTTTTTGCATATGTTTTGGCTTGGGCCCCTCTTTTTTGGACATATAACTGTTTTCCCAGGTTCTATAGATGTCTCATGGGTGTTTTGGGGGTTTAGGATATGGAAAAGGGGGGGAAGGGGATCTTTGTTTAATTTGTATAGTTAGCACACGGTTTGGAAAACCATGTGAGGGGAGACCATGTAGGGAGTAGCACTCCGCGTGGTTTGTGACAGTCTAGGAAACTGTGCTAAATTCCAAAAGAAACCGTGCGAAGGGGGTGATTTTCCATAAATATATTCTTCACAGTTTGCATACTGTTTGGAAAACCATGAAAATAAACTATGTTGCCTTGTAATTTTTAAAAATTTACAAAAATGATATCTTGGGACATTAAATCCCAATGGAGGATTTTCCTCCAAGGCTCCCCCTTGCAACCCTAGTGGTGATATTGGTCGACCCAAGCTCCCCAATGGTGGTTCTGCCTCATTTCTAGGCTGTTTTGGATGTTTTCGGTTGTGTATCATAGATCCGGGTAAGTCTAAACCTGTCATTCCTTCTCTTTTTAAAATTAGGGTTTGTGGTTTCATCCATATTCTTCTGAAACCCAAAAAACCTGCTCTTCACGTGAGATTTTGGTTGTGGCTTGAATGGATTCTAGAATCCAGGTCAAATTCTATGATTAAGAGTGTGTTCATCCTCGAATTCTAGGTGGGATTCCTATAAGTAATATCCCATAGTTTTTCACTAGATTTGAGCATGTGTGTTGAGGTTTTTCTCTTCTAATATTGTGTATTGGTTATTATGGGTATGAATTGGTAAACTAGGCATTAGTTGGATTTCATGAAATGCTCATAATCCCCCTAGGATGCTTGGAGGAGGACTTGACCGTTAAGATCCACCCAAGGGGTGTTCCAGAAAACTCAGACCATGAGTGTGGTGGGGTTAAGAGAAGTGTTAATGAATAATAAAAGGGGACTTTTGTATAGCAGGTCATAATGGATGGTGGTCATAAATAGAATGATGACTAATATTGTAGATACCCAAAGATTGACGTACATAGATATTACATTAATTTTATGGAATACATAATACATAACAAAAACAGAAACACAAGGACCGTAATAGTTTGGTGTCTTTGGAAACTTGGAACGTAATCTTCTAATCGTGGTGAAAGATATTCAACATCTCCCATAAAGATCATCCACTTTTTGTTTGCTTACCTAAAACCTTTCTTTTAATCCTAGGGGAGAGTAAAACATAAAAAGGGTGAGCTCAAATGTTCAGTAAGGGTAAGCATGGATAAAATAAAACATACCATATACATTTGAATTTAATAACATGAACATAATATTTAAATGTCAAAATATTGAGAAACGACATAAAACATGGAAGTACATAAGGCATAGATCATAATGTAATATAAAGCATGATAACATAGCATGGGAATAAAACATGTAATTGTGGAATTCATTAAGCACATTTAATGATTTCCATAGTAGCCAAGTCATTGCTGCCAAGACCATCTTAGTGGACAAAGTCCCTTTCTGAATCGAGTTCACTCCTCATTCCAGTCCTGTAATACTGAACCAGATTAACTTACCATTCCAGCCATGTCTATCCCTTGAGATATAAATCTTTACCCAATGCATTGGAGGGAGATATAGGTCCCACCCATCTCATAATGAAATAATTCTTACATGTGCCACAACATAAACTTAAAACATTCATCATAACCCAAAGAATAAAATGGGTTTCCTAAACATCATATCATCGTCACATAATCCATATAAAACAAATGGATATTTCATTATAAGAAAATTTAAAGCATGTAAATCATAGAGACATTATACTTGAAACATACACATATGAAATAATGTCATCTGAGATGAAAAAAGGTTTTGATAAAACACTTGAAATGAATTATTGAGGAAAATATCTTTTCTTCCTCAAAATGATTTTATTTTCACAAAAGGTCATGAAATTTTAAAAGAAAATGATTTTTTTGAAAATAGTCATGAATTATTTTGGAGGAAGCTTCATGAAAATAAGGCTTTATAAAACTGTAAAAATCCTTTCATGCCGTATAAGTTAAAAAAACATTCTCCTCGTTCTTTTTTCAAAAATGTCAAAAAGTGCCTCGTACGTAAACAAAAGAAAGATTCCCTACATACCATGTAGTAAAATTAAAAATGGGTAAAAATGACATTAATCATACATAAAAAAACTTTTAGAAAACATGGACATGGATGATAACAATAACCCCAGTAAATACTTACAAATAAGCAATCTCGGATAAAAATGAGATTTGAAAAATTATCCCTTACCTTAGGTCAGATATCCTTCGTACGTATCTGAACCACCTGTATAATGATTTAAATAATGTCATTGACTTATTAAAGAATCATATTAATTGTTATGATATCATATATGGTTCACTTATGACTTTACATTACCCATTCTTTTGTAATTTCCATGTTAAAGAGCGTTTTGGGTAAAATCGTTTCATTTATCGTCGGTGTTTTGACTTGTAATTATTCATATGATTACTTAGATCATGATTAATTAATTCCAGAATATAAAACATGGTTTATATATAATATATATTAAGAATATACATATATTTAATAGATCAATAAATGTAAAGAAATACACCGTTCAGGGAGACGGTAGGCCGTACGTACGCATAAACATTGTTTTTGTTTCCTCATTGAATTGAATGGAAGTAATTGGATGACATAAATATATATATAAATAAATATAGTATCATTATTATGTCATATATTTCATGATTACTTATTATATATACTTTATAATCATTTATGAATGGTTAATCATTGAGAATGAATCTCATCGCGTCATGGAGACGGTATTCCGTACGTACGCACGAGCGATGATATCATTCCCATGATCGTGGAATTTTATTGGAGTGTATGTATACTATTAAAGAATTAATATCACCTTACAATATTCATATATAGTTATTATTTACACCATTATACCCATCCATGTAAGTTGGTGGTGGAAAATAGATTACACCACGGCGTGGAGACGGTATTCCGTACGTACGCACGCACGGTGATATCTTTTTCCGTAGGATGGATAGATGGTGAAATAGGGTTGTTTCATACTTATAATAACATATAGGTATATTAGTTATACTGATTTTATTACTTCATAATGAGACAACCTAAGAAGATGAAGTGGAAGAAGACATAAAGTTGAAAGAATCGGTAATGGACATTACCTCTTCTTTGAAGCGCCTCTTTGAGACCTCCTCCCAGGGCACTAAAATTGGTCTTTGAAGAAGACCAGGACCTCTAGGATTTTTCTAGGGAAGTGGAGAAGATAATTTGTCAGGGTTTGGCAGATTTTCAAGGCTCAAAATGGTGTGAGGAAGAGAGGGAGGAGGTACCCTTTTATAAGGGAGGAGAGGGGCACCTTTGGAATAACTACAAATATTATTTTATTATAAAGTAATATTCAGTTTTTAATAGCTTCAAATTGAGTTATTTCGAAGCTAAGGTGGGTATGGGTTGAAATAATATCATGAAATTCAATTTAGGCAAGTTTATGTTTTTATTTTAACCTTATCATTTAGATTTAACTTTAAGTTAAATAATTTTTCTTTTACCATTTCTTCTTGTTTTCTTACACTATAAGGTTAGTAAACTTACTATAACAAGCCAAATGAATCCCAAGTTGTTTATTATTAATATATATACCCTTATCTAAGTCATTTGGCATATACATACATTTTTATGAATAAAATAACAATTAATAATATAATATTTGTTTTAAAAAATACTATTTGGTAATTGATTTTTTGAAAATTATAACAGAATGATTAGTTTGAAAAAAGTTAACGAAATCAATACTAACTTGTCATATTAACCTAGAAAATTAGTGTAATTCCTAAAAAGTCTCAAATTACATTTATTTGGGTATTTATAACATCAATTATGTCAATATTTTATTAATAAGATAATTATTGCATCATCATTGTGTCATAAATAATTTAAATTATTTTATGACTAAAAATTACAAATAAAATTCCATTATGTATGAAATCTTTTTATATTTCTAATGACTATTTATAGTAGAATTTATCTTATGTATAACCCTATATTAAAAATGATTGAGTTATCAAACTTTGATTTTAACTATTTTAACCCTTTTTTAAATAAATTAATGATAAATGTCCTAATCTAATCCAAGTGGGCCTATATGGTATTATTTTATTCCTAAGGATGTTTTTGGCCGAATTACACTTTTCCAATAGAATTAGGACTTGTGATAGGGTAATAATAATATCATTTTTACCCTTAATTACGCTATTTACTTTTAACCGTGGTAAAAAAAAGGAAAACGTTTCTATTCACCAACATTATTTTCATCTCATTGAACCAAATTTTAGTCCTTGATATTAACCGTGTCTCTCGGAGTTTCGAAATTCTTCTCACAGAAGCGGTAAAATTATGTTTTATGAAAAATTCAGTTTTTTAACTACCACTTAGTGGTTTCACTATTCATCAAAAAAATGATTGTTTCCAGAAAAATACAAAAAATTAGGCCTAAGATATATTTGATATTATGAATAAAAAAATGATGTCTATTTTACAAAATTGAAAACATATCAGTTAAATTAATTATTTTAAAAATTAATTCCCGTCGCAAAACAAATAGTGTGTTCTTAAGAGATAATAACTATCAAAAGATTGACACCTGTTTATGTCTGGTTTAAATGTGAAATTACATCCAATGACCAAAATTGTATTAAATTGTAAAAATATATTCTAAATATACTTTAAAACCACTCAAATTAATAATTTATCACTATTAATTATTTCGATTAAAAAAGTTGTTTTAATTAAAATTTAGTAATTTTCACTATTCATCAAAATATGAAAGTTATCCGAAAAGTGCCAAAATTTCACCCTAAGATAATTTCGATATTCTGAATCCAAAAATGAAGTCCATTTTGAATGTTAAAATTTATAAAATTACAAAAGGTGGGTATTACTATTCATAACGGCTAGTTCATGATAATATTATAATAATATCTCGTTTAGTGAAACTCTGTATTGCGTACTACACACTCTATCGAGGAAGGTAGCGATTGCGTGTAATTCAAGGAAGGTCAGGGATGCGTGTTGTGCAATATCTTTTTAGTGTAGCGTACAACAAAAGACATTAATGAAATTAAAGATATTATTGTTCAAAAAATCTCACGGTGTTACATTCTACCCCCCTTAAAATGAATTTCGCCCTCAAAATTCGTCGGGGTTATAAATGGTTTACTACTCAAAAGTTTCTTTAATAGAAACCCACATCGTAAAAAAAATACAAAAACTTGGCTTTAAAAACTAAAGTATGAAACGTAACGGTTACCCAAATTAACTCATCACTGGGTTTCCACGTAGGAGAACATAGATGAAAATATCGATATGGAAGAAAAATCTAACCATCAAGTTCTGATGGAGAGTGGTAGAGAACATGGCTATGAAAAAGACAACAATCACAAAGCCATAGATTTGTGATGACCTAAGGTACCATCTGATTCATCAGATATAAGAGCACTAGGGAAACATTTTTGATTTTCAATATCATTTTCCTAAGGTTGATGAAATTGGAATTAGAAGAAATAATTTCGTGATTTTGGTACAGTCTCATCGTTGGTTATTCTTTGGAAAATTTCCACTTCATCTCTTAAAGAAATTAAGTTGAATTTGTTATTTGTGAAGTGTTAGTTAATCATGTGATAGAATGACGGTTCATTCCATCTGTCTCAAACAAATGGTTAGAAAAGTTATCAAAAAATACATAAGTCCATCTATAGTGAGATTAATCATATATGGTTCCTAAAATGGACTTACACTTCATATATCATACTTATTATTATAATAAAACTTGTTTATACTAAACAGGGACTTCCTGTAGGCCAGGGGTAGGAGAAAAAGTCCAGTCGCACTTCGGTTGTGTGTTCGATTCCCACAGCCTTGTCCGACGCGATGGGTTGTCGCTTGTCCTGCAGGTTTTCCTTTTTCTAAAACTACATTACTATAACATCCCATCAATAATATCGAAAAAACTTCTATCCTTAAACAATACTAACTTATGTCCAACATAATCCATTCCAATATTTAGTCTTATCCATAATACTGTAGTCCACTCTCATATTATAGTGAAAACGATTACCAGATACTTCATATAACAGGCATGTTAATACTATCGTTGATACCCATATATCATAAGATATTTCTTGTTGGTCACATTACAAACATTCGAAGGCCTTAATCAAGTATTCTCTTGAAAAATGAATACCCATTGAATCTTAGTGAAAACCTGAGTGTTGTCAAATGTTAACTCTTTTCACATAACAAAACCTCAAAATTCTATATACTCAAACAATGATATAACTATTTCCTTATATCAGTCATGAGCTCATGAATACTGTCAAACATTTCATTTTCCCTTTATCCCTTCATTATGTGCATATCATCTTATTTCCAAAAATATCTCAATCACTTTCTATGGTTACCGGTACATAAAATTGTTGGAAACCACAATAGACCATAAATATTCCAATATTCCACGATACTATATACACCATTATTTTGGAGTCCCATTACATAAACACTTAATAATTCCACCACACTGTTGTTATATTCAACATCGCCAATAGAAATCGCATGTGACTTCCCTTTGTCCTTTGCCTTAAGTGGTTTCTCATGTTGATCATCATTAACCCTTGGATTAGGGCATTGATTAGCATAATGCCCCATTTCATTGCACTTGATGCATTGAAGTGCTGGTGGTGCGTTCTCTGTAGTCTTTTCTTCATTCACACCATTAGCAACCCTTTTTCCATTACATCAACACTGAGATGCTCGATGACCTTCTTTTCTACAATTAAAACATTTTCTAGTCCCTTTAAGGAAATCTCCACCATGCATCTTTCCACACTTTGAGCATAAGGAAACATTCATCTTCTTTTCACCATTATTCTGAGATTTCTCCTTGAACTCAATATTTTGTTTCTTGTCAAAACCATGAGATGGATTTGTATCACGAACTTCCATTTATTCCTTAATAGCACAACGCACAATTTCATCATAGCTACAGAAGTATCTTATAGTTAATGCCATTTGAATATTTGGTTTTAAGCAATTGAAGAATCGATCAGCTTTACATTCAAGTTGGATGACAAAGCCAGATGCAAACCTTGCAAGCCTTGTAAAATTCGCTTCATAT
Organism: Viscum album; assembly: GCA_963277665.1. Classification (NCBI taxonomy): domain Eukaryota; kingdom Viridiplantae; phylum Streptophyta; class Magnoliopsida; order Santalales; family Viscaceae; genus Viscum; species Viscum album. The sequence continues at coordinate 1,847,129,960 of OY728120.1, forward strand.
ATACCAATAGATTATTCATCCTTTTTCTTTAGTTCAAGAAACTCCTTCTCCATATTTTTTTGAAGAATACGAGGGAAGTACATATTGAAAATAAGTTCTTGAACTCTTTCCATTCCATGGACTCAATTTCATCTATTGGAATCATATTCTTGATAAGATTACACCATTGATCAGCTTCACCTTCCAAATGATATACTACTAAGATGACTTTATCATGTTCAGAACATTGAAGAACTAAAAATATCTTTTCAGTGGTGCTGATCTATTGTTCAGCAACAAGTGGATCAAAAGACCCACTAAAAGAAGGTGGGTGTTGCCTCATGAAGGACTAAATAGAATTTTGTTCCCTTCTCTGCTCATTTGGATGTCCAGAATGATTCATAGCTTGTGTAAGTATAGAAATAAGATTTTTCACTCCATCTCCCATAACATTTGTTTGTTCAGGAAGAAAATCAGGGCATTTTCCATTACATTTATCATCACGGTTCCTTCGGGTTCCAGCCATCGTCTAAAACCCAAAAAGAATAGTGTGAGAGAAAAAATCATGATAGGGAAAACAAAATAATAAAGGGGGAGTAACTTCAATATCTAATATCTTAGGTTTAATTATAATATCGCTACCATAATTCTAGGAGTATAACCTATACTTATACTTAAACTTAGGGACATCCCTAGACATACCTTAGAAATATCTCTAGGGATCTCACTAACGTTTTCGCATCCTAGTTTCCAATGGTTGACTAAACCTTACCTCGGATACCAACTGCAGAGACCCAAAGCTTGACGTACATAGATATTAAATTACTTTTTAGTAATACATAATACATAAAAAAAACAGACACACAATGACCGTAATAGTTTAGTGTCTTTGGAAACTTGGAACACAATCTTCTAATCGCGGTGAAAGATATTCAACATCTCCCATAATGATCTTCCACTTTTTGTTTCCTTACCTGAAACCTTTCTTTTAATCCCTAAGGATAATAAACCATAAAAAGGGTGATCTCAAATGCTCAGTAATGGTAAGCATGTATAAATTAAAACATACCATATACATTTGATCTTAAAAACATGAACATAATGTTTAAACATCAAAATCTTGAGCAATGACTTACAACATGGAAGTACATAAGGAATAGATCATAATGGAACTTAAATAATGATAACATAGCATGGGAATAAAACATGTAATTGTGTCATCCCTTAAGAAAATGTAATGATTTCCATAGTTTCCAAGGCATTGTTGTGAAAACCATCTTAGTGGACAAAGTCCTTTTCTGAATCGAGTTCACTCCTCGTTCCAGTCCTGTAATACTGAACCAGATTAACTTACCATTCCATCCATGTCTATCTCATGAGATATAAATGATTACCCAATGAATTGGAGGGAGATATAGGTCCCACTCATCTCATAATGAAATCATTCTTACTTGTGCCACAACATAAACTTAAAATAGTCATCATAACCCAAAGAATAAAATGGGATTCATAAACATCATATCATCATCACATAATCCATATAAAACAAATGGATATTTCATCATAAGAAAAGTGAAATCATGTAAATCATAGAGACATTATAATTGAAACATACACATATGAAATAATGTCATCTTAGATGAAAAATGGTTTTGTTAAAACACTTGAAATGAATTGTTGAGGAAAATATCATTTCTTCCTCAAAATCATTTTCTTTTCACAAAATATCCTGTAATTTTAAAGGAAAAGGATTTTGTTGAAAATAGTCATGAAATATTTTGGAGAAAGATTCATGAATCTAAGGCTTAATAAAACTGTAAAAATCCTTTCATGCCGTATAAGTTAATAAAACATTCTCCTTGAACTTCTGTAAGAAAAGGCAAAAAGTGCCTCGTACGTAAACAAAAGAAAGATTCCCTACATACCATGTAGTAAAATTCAAAATGGATAAAAAGGACATTGAACATACATAAAAACACTTTTAGAAAAAATGGACATGGATGATAACAATAACCCCAGTAAATACTTACGAATAAGCAATCTCGGATAAAAATGAGATTTGTAAAATTATCCCTTACCTTAGGTCTGATATGCTTCGTACATATCTAAACCTCCTGTATAATGATTTAGATAATGTGATTTAATTATTACAGAATCATATTAATTGTTATGATATCATATATAGTTCACATATGACTTTATATTACCCGTTCTTTTGTAAATTCCATGTTAAAGAGCGTTTTGGGTAAAATTGTTTCATTTATCGTCCGTGTTTTGACTTGTAATTATTCATATGATTACTTAGATCATGATTAATTAATTCAAGAATATAAAAAATTATTTATATATAATATATATTCAGAATATACATATATATAATAGATCGATAAATGGAAAGAAATACACCGTTCATGGAGACAGTAGGTCGTACGTACGCATGAACGTTGTTTTCGTTTCCTCATTGAATTGAATGGAATTAATTGGCTGACATACATATATATATACATAAATCCGATATCATTATTATGTCATATATTTCATGATTACTTATTATATATATATTATAATCATTTATGAATGGTTAATCATTGAGAATGAATCTCATCGCATCGTGGAGACGGTATTCCGTACGTACGCACGAGCGATGATATCATTCCCATGATCGTGGAATTTTATTAAAGTGTATGTATACTATTATAGAATCAATATCACCTTAAAATAACCATATTTAGTTATTATTTACACCATTATACCCATCCAAGTATGGTGGTGGTGGAAAATAGATTACACCACGGCGTGGAGACGGTATTCCGTACGTACGCACGCGCAATGATTTCGTTTTCCGTAGGATGGATAGATGGTGAAATAGGGTTGTTTCATAATTATAATAACATATCAGTATATGAGTGATACTGATTTTATTACTTCATAATGAAACAACCTAAGAAGAAGAAGTGGAAGAAGAAATGAAGTTGAACAAATCGGTAACGGACATTACCTCTTCTTTGAAGCGCCTCTTTGAGACCTCCTCTTAGGGCACTAAAATTGGTCTTTGAAGAAGACCAGGACCTCTACGATGTTTCTAGGGAAGTGGAGAAGAGAATTTGGTAGGGTTTGGACGAGCTTCAAGGCTCAAAATGGTGTGAGGAATAGAGGGAGGAGGTTCCCTTTTATAAGGGATTAGAGGGGCACCTTTGGAATAACTAAAAATATTATTTTATTATAAAGTCATATTCGGTATTTAATAGCTCAAAATTGAGTTATTTCGAAGCTAAGGTGGGGATGGGTCTAAATCCTATAATCCAATAGAATTTAGACAAGTTTGGGTTTCTATTTTTACCTTATCATTGAGATTTAACTTTAAGTTAAATAATTTTTCTTTTATCGTGTCTTCTTGTTTTCTTACACTATAAGGTTAATAAACATACTATAACAAGCCAAACGAACCCCAAGTTGTTTATTATTAATATATATAACCTTATCTAAGTCATTTGGCCAAACCTTAGATTTTTAGGAATAAAATAACAATTAATAATATAGTATTTGTTTTAAAAAATATTTTTTGGTAATTGATTTTTTTAAAAATCATAACAGATTGATTAGTTCAAACAAAGATAACTAAATCAATAAAAACATGTAATATTAACCTATAAAATTCGTGTAATTCATAAAAAGTCTCAAATTACATTTATTTCGGTATTTATAACATCAATTATGTCAATATTTCATTAATAAGATAATTATTGCATCATCATTTTGTCATAAGTAAATTAAATTATTTTAAGACTAAAAATTTAAAATAAAATACCATTATGTAGGAAATCTTTTTAGCTTTATAATGAATATTTATTGTCTAATTTATCTTATGATTAACCCTATATTAAAAATTAAAAAGATATTAACCTTTGATTTTAACTATTTTAACACTTCTTTAAATAAATTAATAATAAATGTCCTAATCTAATCCAAGTGGGCCAAAATGGTCATATTTTATTCCTAAGGTTGTTTTTGGCCGAATTACACTTATCCAATAGAATTAGGACATGTGTTAGGGTAATAATAATATCATTTTACTCTTAATTACCCTATTTACTTTTAACCGTGGTAAAAAAAGAAAAAAGTTACTATTCACCAAAAATTATTTTCATCTCATTGACCCACATTTTAGTCCTTGATATTAAATGTGTTTTTCGGATTTTCGAAATTCCGCTCACAGAAGCGGTATAATTATATTTTATGAAAAATTTAGTTTTTTAACTAGCACTTAGTGGTTTCACTATTCATCAAAAAAATGAAAGTTTCCAGAAAAATACCAAAAATTAGGCCTAAACTATATTTGATATTTTGAATTCAAAAATGATGTCTATTTTACCAAATTCAAAACATACCAGTTACCTTAATTAATTTAAAAATTAATTCCCGTCATCAAAACAAAAAGCGTGTTCTTAAGAGATAATAACTATCAAAAGATTGACACTTGTTTATGTCTGGTTTAAATGTAAAATTACATCCAATGACCAACATTGTACTAAATTTTAAAAATATGTTCTAAATATACTTTAAAACCACTCAAATTAATAATTTATCACTGTTAATTATTTCGATTAAAAAAGTTGTTTTTAATTAAAATTTAATAATTTTCACTATTTATCAGAATATGAAAGTTATCCGAAAAGTACCAAAATTTCACCCTAAGATAATTTCGATATTCCGAATCCAAAAATAAAGTCCATTTTGATTGTTAAAATTTATAAAATTTCAAAAAGTGGGTATTACTATTCATAACGGCTCGTTCATGATAATATTATAATAATATCTCATTTATTGAAACTCGGTATTGCGTACTACACACGCTATCGAGGAAGGGCGTGATTGCGTGTAATGCAAGGAAAGTTAGGGATGCGTGTTGTGAAAGATCTTTTTGGTGTTTCGTACAACAAAAGACATTAATGAAATTAAAAAGAATATTTTTCATAAAATCTCACGATGTTACAAATATTCCTAAGGTCATAAGGGCATAAGGTGTTGTTGGAATGACATGAAAATGGGGAATTGGGGTGAATGAGATTATATCGATGGTTTGATGAACTGGGGTTATAAATCCCTAAGGGTATTAGTGCATATTAAATGGTGAAATTATAATTTTGTAACGGAATGGGAAATGGGAAATATTTTAATGGGATGTAATATGTGAGTGGATGAACTTGTGGGATGGGTTAATACATGAGAATTAGGTGGTACACCTAAATTATTTAATGTGATAAAGGGATTTTTTATGCGATATGAAAACTGTACGTTAAATGCAAAGTTGGTAAGTTCTTGTGAGATGATAAATGGGATAAATGGTAAAATATTTGGTCAATGTTGAATTTGGGTAAGGAATAGGGGTTTTTTTATTACACTTAAGGGGATAAGTCATGAAAATTGGAATTGGGAAAGATGGAAAATATTTTTAATCGGTAAATGTGTTAATGGGTTATGGAATAGTATTAATTCACATGTTATTTGTTACACGTTTTGAAGGATGATTTCCAATGGAATTGGTTATATTATGTTATGTTATTTTATGGTTTTGGTGACTTAATAAATAAGCCGGTGCACATGGCTTAGAAGAGTGGGGTATTGACTTGGGGTTCTACACCTACTGGTCGAGTTAGATAGAGGCTCTAAACTCCACCCCAAAATACACGGGTTAGAAAAGGAGATAGAGTTCAATTACCCGAATGGTTTAATTCCACCCATACCGAGGCTTCAAGGTCAGGATAATGTGTTAATAATTCCACCCAAACGAAGGCTTAATGTTGAGGATAATGGAATAATGTTATATGGGTATCCATAGTGAGATAGGGACTTGTTTTTCCCCTATGCATTGGGATTGAATGCCTTTGACCCTTGTGTAGATGATAATTATTCCAAACCCATAAACATGTGTTCAACATGTCTTATGTAATAAATATGGAATAAAGAATGGACTTGTGATAAATTCTAGTCGTGAATTAAATAAAACTTTCTTACTAATGGCACCTAAAATTCCCCTTCCATAAATACCAATTATTTTTACTTATGTGAATTATCTATTAGACTGAATTTTTTTTAGAAATAGATGTTGGTGGCCTAATGAGTTTTGTACTCACACCCTGCTCAGACTACCATTGGGTACTCGAGCATATTTCTTAGTTGCAAGACAGGATAAGGGAAATGGTCCTTAAACTAAGGTGTTCAGTTGGGCTCGGGATGTACAAGGAGATAGACCCGGACATAGAGTCAGGACATCATTTGAGTTTTTTCCCTTTGTTTAATTTTTCTGAGTTATTCACTTGCACTACTTGTATGGAATGGAATGGTTGTATTTGATATGTGATTTGTACCCTATTTTGGGCTAACATTTGGTCATGTGTGTTTATTGGTTGTTCATATTTTTTTTGATATTTACATTGGGTTATTTTGTTGATTACTCATGTAAAGATGGTATAGTCTCCCCATGTGACATATTAGACCCATGCCACTAGTAGACAACCTATGACATACATGGAGGCATTCTAGAGGTCATGTGACTACCCGAATCAGAGCATTGGATAGTGTCTTCCAGGTCGGGGATGTTACACGAAGGGTGAAAAGGGTATAGTAACTACCACGAGCATGTATTAATGAATAATTATAGTGGGGAAACATAAAGATGGATATTATATATTTACTATGATTTGTAATTTAGTAATTCAAGGATAATATACAATGATGTAAATATATTCTAGGTCCATTATCCATTCCATAATGGAAATGGAAATATATCATCATAGGTTTTTTCATTAAACTACCCAAAACATCTAATGGGACTAATACAACATGGGTTGTAGTAGAAGATATTAAAAATTCACCACTCTTTATATATATCCGAGAATATTTATCTTTGGATTATTTTATATGATATAAATTAATGATATGGTATGTTTACATGGAGTACCTCATTCGATTGTATCTAATCAGGATATGATGTTTAGCTAAATGTTTTGGAAAAGGCATCTAAATTATCTTTATATATTGTTGAGTTTCAATAATATGAAAATAATAAAAGAAAAATAGCATTTTATAATATATTTTTCAATGGATTTCAATGGTGGTGGGTTTCACTCCTTATCCTAGTGGAGTTTCATTAAAATAATAGATTTCACTTAAGGATTTATATGGGTCCTTATGAAACCCTTTATATATACTCGAATGAAGTTGAAAAAAGAAACTTATTGAGACCTAATATAGATAATGAGATGAAAGTGAAGGTTTGATCCACTTTAAAACTTATAAGTACTTAACCATGTTTACATAAATTATTGAATAATAATTTTCAATAGGATCTATAATTTTAAATCAGTGAGATGGGATTTCTATGAATTTCTCCATTCATGAAATAATGGAAAATAATCAGTAGATATATTGTTCATATTAACATAAATGATTTTACTGGGATAGAATATTATTGTTTGGATCATCCACTAAACATCTATTATATTTATAGAGTGTTCCGTGTATCACTCATGAGGAAGTAAATACTGAATTCATCACATTTAATGAACTCATAATTTATATCGCTGAAGCTTGATATTTATTATAATTAATGAGTGGTTTAGATTATGGATCAAATATTGAAAGTTCTACAAAACAAGACCAATAACATGGTTATATTTTTGTGGCAAACCCACCATCTTAGGTAATCTATGAGGGAACGATAAGACACAATGTTGGACAGTTGTGCTTAGTTTTTATTACCAATGTAATGAATATTGAAGGAGAAATTAATTTAAGGGTTTTAATGTAACACCATGAGACATTGTTCAACTATTTTATCAAATAAATATTATATTTTCTCTATTTTTTATTACATTTCACACTTAGTTTATCTTTCATTTCATGTAACCATGATTTTAAATAAAATGCTTTATTTTATAAAAATGATATTATACAATAATTTTCAAGAAGCCAATGGAAAAGAGGGTATAAATAAGACCAAATAAATTATGAAAATTTATATTTTAAAAATGTATATATAATTAATTATATATTATCCAATTAATTAAAAATGAAAATAAAAAAACTTTTAAAATAAAGAAAATATTTCTCCAAAAAAAATACTTTTATGAAAAAAACAAGGTTTACCCCAATAAATTAAAAAAAATATTTTCTTTGGATTTTTATTGAAGAATTTAATATATTATATAAAATATTATATATTTAACATAATTTTTTTTGTTTTATAGATATGGAATAATAATAAATCCAATTTTATGCTTAAAAACTACATTTTTTTAAAATTATTTTTAACCTTTTTGAACAATTATTTTAACTAATTTTTAATTCTTTTAGAAAATTTAATTGAAAAATAATTTTTATTTTTCTAATCATAATTTCAAATATATCCTATGGTGATGTTTTTTATTCTTCTAAAATGATTCTTTTTTTATAAATAGTGAAAAATAATAAATTTTAATTGAAGACATCCATTTAGATTAATATATGTATAATGTTAACATATATTTTCAGTTAGTTTTAAAGTAAAATAATTTCTTTTATAAATAAAATAAAATATTTTATCTCATTTTATTCAATTTTATATTTAATTTTTATATAAAAACATTACAATCTTTTAAACAATTTTTCTTTAAAACTGACTTTCCCATCACATTTGTAGAATTAATTATAAATGAAATTTTTTCGACTTTTTTTGTGAAATTTAAACAAATGGATTAAATTTTTATAATAATAATTTATATTTTATAATAAATTTATTCTAATTTCCAAAATATTTAATATTGAAAATAGAAAAAATTAATTTCTTTGGTTTAGGAAAAATGAGTGTACCATGGGGGGTTAACTATAATCATAACGATTAAAAATAACCCAAAACCAATAAAAACCCATTTGATGGAAATATTTAATCCTTATAACTTCTATTATATATAATTTTCCACTTTTGTATCATTGTGACATGAAAAATTTGGGTTTTCTTTCAAAATTTTACTAGTGTGTCGGTCACCTCACTTATAAAAGGCCACCCATTATTATATCCTCTTCATAGCTTAAAACCATTTTGGTTCATCTATTACCTTCCCAAATCACTTTTAAACGTTCTTATCCTCATCCTAGAATCATTATTTTTGACAAAAATCCATCCTAGGATGTCATTTTGTGAAAACCTATGAAACATACCAAAAGAAGTGGTAACGTTCATCAATGATAATTTTTTTATTTTCATACTTCAACTAATTTAATTATTATTTACCATAATTTTATAAACATATCATTACCTTAAATATACTTATATGTATTTTGGTTAATGTAATGACCTAAAACAATCTATACATCCATGAAATAGGTTACATAATCATCATTTGTGTGTACAATTGACAACTTCCTCACAAACTGATGTCATTCATTTTTGCTTTAGCACCTTTCATGATTTGGTATAATGATGGATATGAATTATTTATATATATAAATATATTATATGATATTTAAAACATAATTTTATCTCTTAATAATATTTCTATAGGGTATATGACAAGGTCATTCATGTGTATGATAGACTTCCTCCTCATTAAATGATCAGATTTGTTTTCACAGACATTTTACGTGAAAGATAATAAAGTTAATTTACTGATTATTTGATATAAAAAGGAATTAATTAATATATTTATTACATATTTTTCATTCATATAATATTATATATCATTTTCTTTCTTATTTTTTCACTCACTAAAAAGGACAACTATGTTCAGGTATGTGTGGACTACCGCCTTCACGAAATGATTTGACTATATTTTCATCACACACCACATGGATGATATGTAATGGTATATTTAAATATATAATAGGATTTTTATTATATTATTATCATTTTTAAAATATAATATATTACTTACCTTGTTTTGATAATAAATGTAAAAAATTGAACCATTACGCATGCATAAGTACGACCTACCATCTCCATGATTATAAAATACTTCATTACTCAAAATCATCATTAATGATTGTAATTGAATGTATAATTTCTGTATAAGTATTATAATAATTGCATTATTAATATTTTTTAGATTATTCAATCTTTATCAATGTAATTGGATTGGAAATAACAAATCCAGACATACAAAAAATAATTTAGTTATTAGCCAAAATGTGACTTTAGCATGGAATTGTATAAAAATTGTTAATAAATGGTTATAAGTACATAATATATCGAATGATATATATATATGTCTCATTATTATGTTAATAATAAAATTATCTTTTTTATATCATAGGTTTGAATAATTTTAAATGATTTATAAACATACAATAATGGTTTTTTCTCACTTTTTACTTATATGACAGACATACCATATTCATCGCCTATTTATTATTGGAAGTGCATATTCCTCATAGATATGTATTTTATTATTATTATCAAGATTATTTTTTGTATTTATATATCCATTTTATGATCTATCGTTCATGGGGTTTACAGTTCGAAATTTGCCAAAGCTGTAAGTGATTTTTGCCTCAATTTGGATTTTTTGAGACATAAATTATGTTATGAACATATATTCCTTCCCATGTGTATATATATCCCATTTAACATGTTATATCATGAATTTATTTACCCTCATTATTTTTTATCTTATTTTATGTTATTTCATCACAAGGGTTACGACAAAATGATAGCAAACTAGTAATGATTTTATGTTATAGTGGCATAATTTATCTTGATTATTTATGGTTATATTTATAATGATAAAATTTTATGATATATATCTTATGGAACTCATGAATTTTATTATACTCTGGTGATTCATGATATCATAAAGTAATAGTACCATTTATCTTATCTTTAGTAAATAAATTCATTGATAAAATATTTTTAGGAAAATTTAACATTATTTCTATCTTTAAAAAAAATAAAATGTCCCAAAAAAAAATTTCAAAAAAGATTCAATCCTTTTGTATTATTCACATATTATTTTGAAATAAAATTATAATTTTTTTATGATTTTTACAAAAAAAATGAAAGGAGTGATTATTTTGTTTTCTAAAAAAAACTCTCTTTTGGATTTTACCAAATATGTGAAAGGATTTCTTTTATAATGATTATGACCTGAATGAAACTTCCAATAGACATGAAAATTATTTTCATTGAATATTACTTTATGAGTATTCTAATTTACATTAAATGGAAAATATTTTAAATTTGTTTTTGTTTTAATTTTTTTTTCATAGTGGAATCCTTATTTTTCTTAAGAAATGTTTTAAACGATCGATAAAAATACATTTAAATCTAAGATGGATTTCTTTTATGTTACCTATGAATTATTGAGGATGTATTAAAAGGATACCATTCCTATTATTTTATTTAATGGTTTATTTTTATGATGTAATGATGTTAATAAAAACTATTTCTCTTAAAAGGGTTATACCATGATAACATTCTTATGAAACCCGATTCTTTTTCCATAGGTTATGGTGTGATGAAATATTTAAATTATCATAAAAATTTTCTCATTTCTACAGGTCATGACAGGATTAAATGTTTATAAAACCCATTTGATTTCATAGGTCGAGATATTATGAATGGTTTATGATCATGTCGCACACATACGTATCATTTTTATTATGTTATTAGTGGGCAATATATCTCCCTCTAATAAATTGGTTAATTATTTATATCTAAATAGATATACAAGAATGGAATGTGGAGTGAACCTATTATAGTAATTTAATTTTTTCACTATGATGGTCTTGTGAGTGAACTATGACTACTATTAAGGTTGGGCAAGTGAGCCAATTCCACTAATATTTCCATGGAAATGATACTCGACCAATATGGGAATAATTTTGTATGATTATTTATATGCCTCAAATACATATAGTATGTCAATTTTATTCTGTCATGTATCATGTTATTTGATTCTATTATGAGTCATGTCATATGAACTACAAATATTTATTCCATGAATCATTATTATTGTCCTTGATATGAAGGGTATGGTTTTCAAAAGTTGTGCTCATGTTCTTATACCATAATGATCATGTTATTCTTAAAAATATCCATTATTTACCCAAACTAGGAATGTGAACTCACCCATTATTATGTATCCATTCCCAATGTTATGAAGAAATTTATTATGAAAGATATGTCTAAGAAGGATGATTATTATCTAGATCATAGTTGGAGACAATGTAGTTTAACTATGGGTTAGTTGTTTGTGTTTCCTAGTTTCCAAAGACACAAAACTATTAGGGTCCTCATACATGTGTTTGTGTTCTATAATGAATATTTATAAAAAATGATGTAATATCACTGTCTGATATTCTTTTGTCATTATAACTTGTGTAAACCATTTTTCACAAATTTAAAATGTTCCAAAACATCAGCTCATATCTCACGCACCAAAAGGCACACACAACTTACTTGACCTCCCATACAAACCACCCGTGAATGTCATACGATAATAAATCCCTAAATTAGAGACACTTCAATGAGAATACTTGGCTCTACCATCGAGATGCATTGGTAATGGTTGAAAATATGTCATTGGATATAGCTAAAAAGTTTTATTTACCCTCATAGATGGTAAAAACTCATAATTCATTAAACACACTCACATCCTGCATCACACGACATCACCATACCATAACACCCATATATAGGGTCTACTATATGAAAAAAATCACATGATAAACTATCTATGAAAAATTGGGGAATATTTTCCCTTTGGGAAACTCCGCGTCAGACTGATCCCTGGAGGACCATGCCACACAACCAACCTCAAACCAAAAACCACCCACAATGGTCCAATGGTCATATTGCTATACCATATTGACTCCCTATGTTTAGTGAACCATTTTTTTATGAAGATCGCATCATCATCCCCATCATTGAACATCTCATCATAAGTCTATATAATCTTCCCTAAAAAATATATCCATATAAATGTCATCCTTGATAAGTATAATTTCACCATATATTTATATAGTAAAAGATTGTATGAGTAATCAGAACACTTTACACAATTTATCCCATTTCATCAACAAAATCATATTCTATCTTTCCTATAACATGTGGAACCTACTTTCTTAACCATGATGCATAAGAGATTAGTTTTCTATACAACAAAATATTTAAAGTAAAAGCATGGAAATCATGAAAACTATCCAATAACAAAAAAAACCATCACTAATTAAATCATTCAAACAACTCATGCCACACCCAAGGTGAAAATCATAAACAAACATAATACAAAATACCAAGAAAATATTTTCATCCCCTTATAACCTATATTATCTATCAGAATAGGTTTTTGTGATGCACCATCTTGTTATCCGTCACATGCTATAAAACATTCCTAAATATTTATACTACAAAATCCCAATGATTAAATAAAAATAATGTATCTATTCTTATATAAATCATTCACATCCAAGATTGAGATACACTTAGCTAGTACCGTGATTCGGTTCTCTACAGGACGTCAAGTGCACCTCATCATATGTCATAGGTTTTTGTCTTACAACGAGGGACTAAAGTTGTACTATATGAAGAATATAACCATATACAAGAGTACACAATAATAATATAAATGAAAAAGCATCATACACATCCTATAATTAATTATAACTAACTAAATATCCACATATAAAATTTACTAGAAATAGATGTTAAAAAATATTAGATGACTATACAACTAATGAAATTAAACTGGGACCAAAAAATGCATAACACCCATACAACATACTACTAACTAGGATAGTTAATTTGAATTATATAATAAAATAAAAACAAAAAAATATCTACTATATATTTGAGCTAAACCTAATCTAGTTTTCTAATACCATCCCAGCTATCCGACCCAATCATAAAAAACACAACACCTGCCTCATCCCAAACTTGTGCAAGCAATAAACATTTTTTGGATGTCTAGGTACCCATGTGTAGTGGTGTCCTAATAAGGGTGTGAGTAAAATTCATCTGGAAAACACAAATAGTGTTTAAATAAAATAACATTCAGAGAAATGGTGTATGTATATAATGAGAGAGATAAATAAATATAATTAAAAATAAGACAAATTAAAACAGTTATTTATCTAATAACCCATTGAACCTTTGGTTCAAAGGTGACACCTAGGTACCCCAATCAAACATATACACCATGTTGTTCATATGAGTCATAAAATATTGGTTGATACATAATTTAAATAAATAAATTGTGTTTTCATTTATCATTAACTCATAAATAATAAAATACCACTCACATGTATCCATCATATGTTCTTATGCTATATGTTCCCAGAGTATCAGTCTCGTATCTCAACAACGTATCATTTTCAATCGTGTTTGGAACCTCAGTCTATATTATAAAGCATGTGAAAATTTTATCAATGCCAATGCAGAACATTATTTCAAAGAACCTAAACCATATATAAGGATTTCAAGGTCTTACATCATAAACCATGTATAAAAATCAGTGTGTCCAATATCCTAAACCAAGTATGGGTATCACCATGTCCAACATCCAGAAATATAGATGAGGATATTCATGTCTATAATCCTAACCCATTGATGAGGATTTCAATGACCAATGTCTTAAACCATTCCATCATTTTCAAGAAATTCATAGGCTTAAACTATTTTCCTTTCAAAACATGTAATGGGTACTCAAACAACCATTTCTAAAACCATATTTTTACCACGATACTGATGGAGAATTAACACCAAAACATGTCTTAGAATGATGATCATTTTCACATATTAAAACACCATTTCAATCACTCTATATAAAATGATTCATATAACACATTCATTTTTTTAAAAACATTATGACACCCTTCAGACATGAATATTACTCATTAACACTAATGGAAAGGCCAAAGGCATCCTTTCTATCAAAACATCTATAATAGTTGATGAGGATTTTTAAAAAATGGAAAACAACATAAAATCATTTTAAATAATAATTTGAAATAATTTTAATTTTTTTTTTAAAAAATGTTATCATCATAATCTCACTTTAAAACAATATAAACTTGAAGAAAAAGTTTTTACCAATTGAAACCTAAAATAGTATTGAAATTCAATGCATGAAATTTTAACAATTTCAAAATACTTATAAGTATTTCAAAAATTTATTAAATATAAAAAATCCATTTTACCACATAAAAGTCATAAAATAATTATTTTCTTTCCATAACAATTATCCCTTTAACTATTATCTTGATCCATCCACATGAAGAATCTAGTTAATCCCATAATTCAGTTACATTTGTATTCAAAACCCAAATATACCAATTTTAAGGATTGGTACACACCAAGGGGAACCATATGTTATGTATAATAATAACCAAATAATCTAAAATGATATGTGAAAGTTAAATGGAATCAATTTAAATTTGAAGATAATTTCGTAAGCCATAGAAGCACTGCATCCCAGAATAACTCTATTTGACATACTACATACTCATGTTATAAATTTACAAGTCCTTGGGTAAATATATTAGAATACCTAGCTCCTATATGAAACATTATATAAGAATTACAAAGCCTAGAAGCCTTTTTAAGGTTCGTCCAAGCCCCATCCAAACTCATTGGTATCCCAAAGATCTTTTCTAGACCACCCATAATTTAACCTCATTCCAAGAAACAATAAATAATTAATTATAAAAATTATAATTAGTTGATTAATTAAATCCCACCTCAACATAATATTAAATAACTCATCGAGTGATCACATCATATCGAAACTCCATGAAACCACTATGGGTTGTCCATAATAGACTAGTAACACAATTAATACAAAAATATCAATGAGGGAATACCTTTTATATAAAATATTAAAATATTTTTTTATGAGAAACCTCAAAAAATAACCATGTAAAAAACCCCTAAAACAAAAAACCGACATACAGAAGTTATTTAGTGACCTCATCTACACAAGTCTACCAAAATTCTTAAGAGAACTGAACAATCCCACCTTTCTCTAATGGAACCTTCAACAAAATCTAAACTATATAACCCTAATGTTAGGTAGGAGGAATGATTAATAGGGAATACATAGTATGAGGGTAATTATATCCTTAAAAAATTCAAATATATCTTTATAAACACACCTAACAAAAATGTTTTAGAAGGAGGAATGTGTTGGGATCACCCCACAACCCTGCATGGCTATTGGGGGAGAAAGAGGTGTCGTGGATTAAAAACCCAATGGGTAACTTTTTTTATTTACTAATTTTATGGAAATTATCCATAGTATCTTGGTTTGGAATCATGGTTTTCCAAACCATGTTCCAACTATAAATCCTTCACTTCGTATTACAAAATTCCTCGTAGAGTTAGGCAAGAGGGTTAGAATAATTGTACACCAGCTGTGCAGGAAACACCATATTACATCTATAAATGGTGAATGGATTTTCTAAAACTATGAAAACATTATTCATCATACCTTAGGATAACAATCACCTCAGACAGTTTATCTCGTTGATTGCAGTTTTCACAACAAATTGTTCTCTAATTGTTAAATATAATCATGCTTAGTACAAAACATAATAAAAAACCAAAGCATAAAGTTGTCACATGATTTCTCATAATTTATTTTCCCTAGATAGAAAAACAAAAATCTCTTTAAATGTAACAAAATATATTTAGGCTCACCTAAATATAGAAGATACCTTCATATCTCTATTACTTATCTAAAAACAACACCTCGAGGTATTCCATCTATTTAAATTACAATTAATGAATCCCTTCAAAATTATACTCATCTGGTAAAAGAATGTTCTGATTCCATATGGATTTTTCACCTCTTATAGATGAAGGATCCAAAAAATATAATTTATCACTTATACTCGTAAGAGTTTGACATTGTTTTCTACATGTAAAAATATTTTAATATTTTTATGTTCTCATTGATTTAAAATAATATTGATTCTTTTTTAATAAATATGAATAATAAAAAAATTTATTCACTTCTTAAAATAATTTGAAATTAATATGTTATGATATATAAAATGGTTACATTATGATATTTTGTTGTACAGAAAATAAGATAAACCAATATTTTATTATCTAAAATAACTTCTGAAATATTTTTATAGGAAAAAGATGATCAAATTAACTATCAGTAAAGACATTTTATAAAATAAAATCTTTCATTTTTTCATAATATGTTATTAATGAATTTTTTATACTCTATAAGGTTTTAGAATATTCAAAAATTAATTATATTACTTCAAAATTGGAAAAACCAAGGGGTTTTAAAAAAACATTCAAAAATATTGAGATTTGAAAATTCTCTTTTTCACATTTGTTTGATAAATATTAAATTTCAAATAAGTATTTTAGGACGAAATTATTTTTATGGAATTAATGCTAATCACTAGAGAAATGGTTACAGTCAAATAGATTCAATAGTGGGATAGAATTAAATTTTATCAACATGTTAGAAAACATTATTCTTTTCAAAGTGATTAATTTTTTCTTGTATAAATGTCACCAAATTTTTAATACATACATAATCAATAATGTATTTTTGTTAAATTTTCTAAAATAAACTTGATGTTCAGCCATTTTTCATATTGATACTCATATTTAAGTTAATTTTTCAATATAACAAATAACTATTCCAAAAATAATGGTTTTATGGGTCTTAATGGTTATAGATAAATATATTTTTATTTCTCCATGTTATCATGTTTGGTGGTATAAAGAGTCACTACCATATAATTTTTTAAATCACAACCATGCTCCCTTATCAAGGTTGATATGTTGATAA
Organism: Viscum album; assembly: GCA_963277665.1. Classification (NCBI taxonomy): domain Eukaryota; kingdom Viridiplantae; phylum Streptophyta; class Magnoliopsida; order Santalales; family Viscaceae; genus Viscum; species Viscum album. Next base: position 1,847,147,728 of record OY728120.1, read on the forward strand.
TAAAATTTTTTATAACAAACTCAATGTAATCAACAATGTGATTTGCCTCATATTGACCACTTTAAACCTTAGTAAATATCAAAATCATTTAATGAAACTATATAAACTTGAATATAGTGTAGTAATATTGGATACGATTAGGGGAGGGGATATATTAAACATTTAAATAATTCCATGATATTAGAACATTTTAGGGATAAATGGTTCCTTTAATTTTTTGGAGGTGAATTATTTATTCACAAAAATATTTTATGTGTTATGATTATCATAGAAACTACAATTTCTATAAATAAAATATATATTTTGAAACTAATATTTGTTAAATTATCAATGATAATGTTAAAAATAAATTTAATATAGTCAAAAATGGTGTAATATTAATTTCATAGTACCTGGAATGTGCTACTGTTCTTGAAAATTGTTTCTGGTTCTAACTGATTCATTTTATGGTGATATTTGGTAACAAATCACATTTTACATGTTTTTCCTAAACATTTAATGATTAAAAATATATAAAGAACCTATAGAGGACCTTTCAAATGAATACAGGTATATGATTTGATGTTGGGATTGTTATTAGGGATTTTAACTTTATTGTTATTATAAATGGACATTTATATGCGTGAAATTTTAACATTAAATATTTGGAGGGATTGAATTACTAAATTTTCCTATTTAGAATATAAGATCATGATTCAATAAGGTTGTACTATTTTTTTATATTAATTAGTGAAGTAAAAGTTTCGTCCTATATAAATTATATTAGTTATTTGTTAAAAAGGATTTGTACTCATTTTTCCAATAAACCAATAAAAAATAATTCCATTGGGTATCTTTTACCAAAACCCATGTATTGTCTCAGTTATTCATAATGGAATTGTTAAGGAACCCTTTAAATTTAGTATTTTATGGTATAAGGAGGAAGGGATTGGTCAATTATTTTATAAATTATAGATAATTAACTCTAATAAACACTCTCATAGTTTATTTATAAAACCTGCAAAAGGATTGAAAGGTTGTCTTTTATTAAATTTTAATAATGGTTCTTCATTTCAAAAGAACACAATTTAAATGGTTAGAAATGAATTTTTATGGTTCAATGGGTTATATTAAATGATATATAGGAGTATTATTTAATTATATATGATCAATATATCACTTTATTCCAAATTAAAAAAAAATATTTATTTGAATTTGGGTTAAACTATTCAAGAGAATAAGGATAGTAATTTTTAATTTCATAATTTCTAATGTTTTTATCAACTTAGGTATAACTTGAAATAATATTGGTATCATGTTGACTAAATATAACAATTATGTAGATATACTAAGGAAATAAATTATTATTTCATTTCCTTTTTTACAAATCAGGAAGAGAACAGACATGTGATTAGAGTATAAATTATCACCTTTTTAAGTGTTTTCTTTTATTAGTGGATATAAATAATTTTGATATCATAGTACCATATTGTCTATGTAGTTAAAAGTATTTTTAATTATAATTATAAATTAAAATACTTCCATACCAAGTTATTTTTCTTCCTAAATTTTAATTATACGTGTGATATTATTTGAAAGATGTTATATAGGGAATTGGGGAAATTCATAAGAGAAAATATATCTTTTTTTACCTTAATTACATGATTTACTCCTTTATACCTTATTTTTTTAATCATGAATCAGTGATTAACATTCACCCTTTCTCTTATTATATTTTTGGTTTAAAATAAATTTCAAATATTTTATCAAATTTAATTAATAATTTTATATCCAAATTGGTTGGGAAAGAAAATATAAAATTCTTAAAGAGAAATTAAATCTTAAATATTATATTAGTAATATTAAAATTGGTTTGTAAGTATTTTTATAAATAGTTAAAACTTATATTTGAAGTGAATATATACTCACCAACGTCTTATTAATTAGTTCCTTGAATATTTTTGGAAATAATTATAAAGGATTATAAATTCCCACATAAAACTGTTCAACCATTAATGAGTTGGTTGACATCTGTCCATTATTTAGTAATGTTAAATTGTGAACTTCGAGGTTTCTTTCCTAGTATGAAATATCTTGGAGCGGGTGACCCACTTTCTCATTTTCCGTTTATTTTATTATAGACAAATTTTATTTAATGGTTAAAGAGGTATAACTAACTATGTAATTTAAATTTCATCATAGGTATTACAAACATGAATGTGTGCATGTTATATTCAAAGGTGACCCCTTTTTCTATAGTTGATCCATGTTTGATGATGATTTCATTGAGGGATATATTTGATATCTGTAATGTTTCTCGCTTATAATGAATGATAATAAAAGAAATATTTTATTTTATGGATTATACTTTAAAATGATGAATTTATTTTCTTTTATTATGAACATTAAAGAAAGTCATCGACACACAAATTAACAACATATTCTGGTTATGAAAAAAGTATTAGTTTTTTAGTTCTATATTCCTTTTGGAAGAACATTGAACTTGTATACTATCTTGGCCCTTGAATTTTTGATTGAAGGGGGTAGATTTTCTTGGGTAATATAAATTATTTATTTATTATTCTCTTATTGTGCATGTATTTTGGTCATTCCAATGACCATTTGATAAAATTTCAATGATATTTTATGTATTTTCATCTTTAATGGGAAATGAGAGTTTTGAAAGCCCATATATCATGGAGTAAGATTTTACTACCTATATATTTGGGGGTTATGATTGGACCCACCTAGACTAAGACCCCAACTAAATTAAAAAATAATAATAAGAGTGTTATTATAACCCCCTAACTCAGTAGATAGTAGAACCAGTTCCCTATGCTAGACCTCCATAAGACCTCATGTGCATCTCCCTAAACAACAGTGGTTGTAGAATAGCAGTATTAGTCTATAAAGTTAATATGGGATGATTATACTAGTTTATTAGTGTAGAAAAATAATAGAAACATTACCAAAAAACCACAATCTAAATAAATACAAAATGGAACTATATGCGACCAGATCCAAAAGTAACCTAAATGTAATAGGATTTTATAATTAAATTTAGACCATACATGTCATCTATTCATACAAATAAATCCCAAAACAATGGTACTATGAAACAGCTAAAATATGATACTAATTCCAAAAGAGTCATAACATATAGTGCTCTATCCCACCACCCAATTATCATACCAAACAATAACTCCCTATCATAAACTTATACTAGAAAAAATGTATTATTTTCTCAACTACACAAGTGAACGGTGGCCTAATAATGATCTGAGTATAACACAGTAGGCCACTGCCAATTATTTCTAAAGAAATAACTAGTCATTACAATCAGGTATTCAATTAATTAAGGTGTAAAAAATAAAAGTGGAAATAACTTGTCATATTTTTCATTTAAACAATTATTAACTAACTATTATTTCTTTTTGTTTCTATCATGAAATTATGCCAACCTAACTAGGTATGGACATGTCGGGAGCTAATACATGGCCTAAAATTGGTAAATACATTTATTCATGATGGTAATTTCACAAATAATTTCAATTTAACCATGTACCATGATTTGATAGTGTAGGTAACAATATAATTTCCATACATTAAGAGAATAGAGCCTCTATCTGACATCCCGGACCATTACATCTTTAGGGGGAAAATCCTAATTCTAAAATCCCAAACTATGTCAATATTAGGATAATAGTACCTCATTCTCACATACCAAACCATGAAAAAAATTTGGGGCTTAGAGCATCAATTTATCATGACCCATTGGAGTAAATCCTTAGTCCAATACTCGACTCAAACTATTGACAACATATACATGATTCTTTAACCATTTATCACATTTACATTTTTGTCTCATAGCTCATTTAACTCTAAAAAGTAATCCAAACACTCCTTTATGACATTCCACATTTACCTTCAATTTTTCAGGACATTAAACAGTAATTCTAACTACCCTTTTAAAACATGTTAAAATCACCCTTTAAAACATGTGCCTTCCTTTAAAATCCCAACAAGGCCCAAAAAATTCATTTTTAAAAAATCTATTCAAAAGAGACCCAATAAAATTTTTACCAAAAGAAACCACACACTAATTTCAAATAAACAATTGAACTCATTTAAAATTCTATTAAATATCGCCTTGAAGTCGATTGCTCATTTTAAATCATAAACCCATTTTTAAAACATCAATTCAATAATTTGAAACCATGATCGGATAAAAATCCAAAAAAAATCAATTAATACTTTTAAATAGACTCTAAAGAAATTTCACCGAAGACAAAATATAATAATTTCAATGAGCCCTTTATCCATTACCACATAACAAATTTAAAAGTTCATTATATTCACTTTCACAACTAACCCAGCTCAATATTTAGAAATTCATGTAATCATCATCAAGGGTTTGTCACACCCCATAGGTAACCCTATGTCTAGTATCCAATCATTAATGGACCCAACATGGTCTATGATGGGTATCTTTGCTAAAATACATGTCCAAATAAGATTATTTAGCCAAATATACGACAACGTGGCATGGAAACTCAATAGAACAACCACATGCATGATAAAGATATGATTTCTGTTGGTAAAAGATTATAGACCACTTAAATCATGCTTATAAATGACCACTCATCTAATAAAACCCATTGATTTGAGATAAAATTTCCTCAAACACCATGATAAAGAACACCCTAGAAAACAAGGTTTTAGAGCTTTGTAAGGACAGAAAACAGCACACCAAACCACTTCTAGAAAAATGATTGAAGTAGAGTCAAATACTTCTAGTATGTACCATGTCTTTTGGTCTAGATCTTACAATCTACCCACCTTATAACAGCTCATCCTTGGGATTCATTCCAAAAAATCAAAAAACCTCTATGAAAAAAGGATAGGTCTTAGACCCATGTATCATCTTCTATATCTCATGTTTCATCATGAACATGGGCATTACATCGTGAAATTATAACCCATGGAGTGGTCTTATCCAAATAATTTTCCACTAAGTGATCCATAAAACGAACTAGATTCCCCTCAAAGGATGCTACAACCTCAAAACCATCATTAACAACATCAACCAAAAGTAAAATTTATAGGTAATACAAATGAAACTACTTCATAAAGAGGTAATTTTATAAATATATACCCTGGATGGGGAGATGTAATAGGTATATATCTAGTATGCTTCCCTCCACCACCCCAAACAACCCTACATACCCTGTTACAAAACATTCTGACATTCTAAAATGAATGATTACCAAAAAATGGAATCACCAAAAGGAATATACAACTTTTCATACTTATTCAGGAACCAATATAATTTCACAAATCATTGTCCAATTGCTTAATTCCACATTCAAAAACAAAAAACAAAACCATATCACAACCTTTAGATCATATCTCTAGACTAATCTAAACACAACCCAACACCAATTTCCAAAATGAAAAACTCATTGATGGAACATATCCAAGACCATCCAATCCATATCACTAATAAAATAATCAAATGACCACCTACCCACTATGGTACTCCCCCCGATTTTTATTATCACACAAAAACCATCATCTAGTGTTTTTCACCTCCATCATCAGTAGAGGGACATTAAAATTAAAACTCATGTTTTAACAAAAAAACTCAGCACGTTTCCCAAATCACTATGCACAAAAATACTCATGAGATCCAACTAACAATGGTGAAATTCCACTATCAATGAATCCACTAACACATATATAATGAAAATACTCAGATTTAATTTAAAAATACCCCAATCGAATATCCAACAGTCAACTTGATCAACCAATACATCCAAGTCCCACATGTACATAAATGAGGGACCCAAACATATACCTCATAAGTTTTTCATTATAATTGTGATTCCACCACATCCAATACACAGTATGATCAACACATATATGAATGAAAAATCACCTCCCACATTAATATTTTCATTATCACCACCTCACCCAACCGAAATTAACCATCACAGTTCATGCTCTCATCACTGTAGATCCAAAAAAATGATTGTGACCATATCATCCTCATGTGAGTTAAAAAATGAAACATCAAAACATTTCTCATTAGAAGCTTATAAAAATTGAACATTTAGTATTTAGCGGCACACAACCATCATAAAAACCACACTCAGAGATTGACAGTGGTTCCCCATCCACTATAGAGATTCAATTTAAACTTTGTCAAAGGGAGACACCTTCAAGAAGGTCCTTCATTCCACCAGAATAAATCTTTAAGAATCTTGACATATAGACAATGTTCTATTCATGTAACCAAGATGATGTTAGGTTATTGTACATGATCATCTCAATTTTTTAAGTATAGTGAGATTTCATTAAAGAATACAACCACTACTAATCTATCATTGATGTCACCATCCTCTACGGAGACACCTTAACCTATCAAAAGTCTTACATTACCTTCCTATGAGAATCTCATCATCACTCAACCACCACTGGTTTTGTTGTATTGTCAACCAAATCACTACTACTTGATACACCACTTCCATCCATCCATGACCCAACATTCCACTAGGAACTACATTCAACACCCAACTTGAGATTTCCAACACAACCCTGGTGATTCATAATTGAAATACAACGACCTTACACACTGATCCAAAACCAAATGGTCTCTCATAGAACAATATATTCCCACGTTTATCTTACATAAAATGATAGTCTATTATCTTTAGAGTCCTATTATAAAATCTAACATGTTTTTATGCCTCCTTATAAAGTTCCTATCATTTGGACCTCATCATAACCATTGAGGAAACTTATTTTCTTATGTCCATTATCTCACAACAACTCTAAATCCAACAATTCATACACCAATGAAGCTAGAACAAAATTACTACTCCCACTGCCAACCATTCCTGCTGGTCTATCTGCCTTATCAAACTCAAGGAACTCTTTTAATTTCAATAAAAACATAACCTTTTACCCATTCTAGGTAAAACCATAGAACCAATCATTTCCAGAGAATATTTATTAAATCAAAAGTATTATTTCACACTCTAACCACCCTTACCTCATCCACCCAAATACATCATTGTTTCTAGCATTTCATAATGTCAGAAAAATTGGATTAGGATTTTGAATGATCGTTATTTTTTCAAAACCAACTATAAAATCAATCTTAAGTAATCAATGTGCATCCCTAGTGAATGAAACGAAGGTATATTCATCCCATTGTCATATACTTGATATCACCTACCTTTTATTGATTCAACCTGTAAATCATCCCCCCTATACTTCTCATTCCCAATAATCTGCAATACTAAGACAAACCCCCTTGGTTCCACCCTCAATTTCCCAAAACGAAGAATTTCTTCACTGATCCATATAATCCTAACATACACTAGTAAATACTCTCTACACAACACTTTCAAGGTCCCAAATGTCCACTAGAAACTTACTCTCTCAAGAACACTCAAAATAAGATCGAACCCTCTCATGGGTATCCCATAAAGGTCAACTAAATTTCACTCCGTAAATTGGGGCCACTTATAAAAACAACCAATATCTCTCCCTCTATTCGATACACATAAACTTCTATGAAATCTCCCTATAAAGGTGGAAATCCTTCCCCCATTCTGAAACACACTGCATTGAACTCACACCAGGAAAAATTTACTCTTGATTCCAAACCAATATTAACACAACAACCAAAAATCAAACTATGGCCAAATCACCCACTATTAAGGATGAACACAAACCAGCATTATGAAAACCCACCAGGGTTACCATATCCACATTACCAGACAACATCTCAAAACACTTAGGTCATATCCCTACCATAGGTGATGAAATAACATCTCCTCAACAACACATCAATACACATCAAGCCTCCTGACCCATAAAAATGGTCTCTATCTAGAGTGATCTCAATCCCAAACAACCCAAAAAAATCTACAAATAAACAACATAAGGGTACTCATTGCCCACATCTAAAGGTTCCCTCCTATCATATTTTTCAGTTTAATAAATCATTGTCATTTTGAAAACATAAGATTCAAATATCAAAAACCTTATTACTACCCATCATTTAAAAAATACTAGATTTATTCAAATTAAAATTTAAAAAGATTTTTATTAACAAAAATTTAAAATAATGATAAGTATTGATTAACAACAAATATATGGTATACTACCCGCATATGAATCATAGGGATCTATCCATTATAGGAAACCTTTGGATGACCTATCAATCCTATATTACTGGAATGATTTATGAAACCACACACCCACTCTTTCCAAATCAGGACAATATATAAAACCTTTTAAATCAGAAAATGAACATCCAAGTTCAACACTTGATGTGGAAAAATCAATCCATGCTAAAAGAACAAAATATAACTTCAATTATCTATCCCAGGAATATTGGGATTCCCCAATGACTGGGGACATAGAAACCTTGTGATGATCTAATTACCAACCCACCAAAAGGTCCTGGTCTCTAATCTAGAATTCTCTAATAGTAGGAAAAAATACAAACCCTTTGATACCACATTAAAACACCTCGACCTGGAAGCCACTAAAATTGGTACCCTGAGATGGACCACCATATGAAATCAAGCATATCTACCCCTATTCCAGAGGCTACCGACTAGTAGCATGGGTCTCTAGGGGTAATATGTGGAGACTATAGATTTTTATCAAATTAAAATAATACCTTTTCAAATACCAAAATATACTCTATTCTGAATAAATAGTAAATGGAACTACATAAAACTAGTGAAATCAATAATCCAAATGAAGCATGTTGTGAAAAGGAAATGTGGAATTCATATTTTAGGAACCCATACAAATAATACCCAAAATAATAAAATGATAGAAAACCCAGAACACAGTCCTGAGTCCAACCTGGTCCCAAAATCGCAAGAAAAAACAAAAAACTCGGTCCCTATCTAGAACATGTACTAGAACAGATGTTGCATTTCTTTGGGTACCCAAGTGAATTTGAGGCCCAATAAGGACGTGAGTACAACCCAGTAGGACATCACCAATCGTGTTAGAAGAAATAACTAGTCTATACAATGGGGTATGCAGATAATCAAAGTTCAATAAATAAATAGTGAATCAAATGATTTTTTTTTAAATTTAATCAATTATTAATTAACCATTATATTTTTTATATTCTATCATAGAATCCAACCATCCTAACCTTCTCCAATCATAAAATGAGCCTAATACATAACATAAAATCGATACATACTTTTAGTCAAAAAGAGACATTTACTAATACAATCAATTTGACCCAGTACCTTGGAGTATTAGTCAAGGTAACCATATCATCTCCATAAATTGGAAGGATAAAGATTTAATATGATGTCCGTAACCATGAAATATTTAGGATCACATGTCCTCATTAATAAATCCTAAACCACGAAAAATTTTGTTTCATAGATCCTCATTCTTACATCCTAATCCACGAATCACATAGATGGGGCCTAGAGCATCTGTGTAGCTCAACTTGTGGGTGTAGAACCTTTGTAAAATACCCCACTCACACTTTTTACCACCTAGAAATTATTACTTAACCATTTATCACATTTTATTATTACATAACAGAACTCATTTAACTCTTCAATTTAATCCAAACATCCCTTTATGACATTCCTCATTTCTCATTATTATTCCCATCATGAAACACATAGATCATCTACTATTTTAAAACATCTTGAAGGAAGACTTTAAAACATGGTTCGTCCTTTAGAATCCTAATAAGGTCAAATAAATTCACTTACAAAACAACCATTCAAAATTCCCCTTACAGTATTTTCACAGAAAGGAACCACACCCTAATTTAAAATACAAAATTGAACTAATTCAAAAAACACTTTAAAATAACCCTGATTCCAAACCCTCATTTTAAATCATAAACCCTTTTTAGTCATCTCTTAATCCTTGAAAAACCTGACCAGGTTAAAATCCAAAACACATCAGTTAAAACATTTAATATTTCAATTAAAAAGTTCCCCTAATAAAAAAAATAATCATTCAAATTATACCATTTACCATGCTCACATATGAAATTAAAAACCTTATTCAATTAATTATCACAACTATCCTACATCAAAATTTAAAAATTAATTTCATTTTCATTAATTGGTTAAAATACCCCATGGGTATCCCATGTTCTTTTATTGAATCATAAATGTTACCAATAGGGTCTGTTAAGGGTCTTTATTTTCAACAACAAGCACAAATCACTTTGTATTGGAAAATATATTAAAATAAATTAAGAAAACTAAAGGGAAAAATTATATACAGAAAGATGATATAAAAACTATGTGTAGAATACTATAGACATCCAACTTCATGCTTGTAAAAAAACTATCATCCAACATCAACCCTTGATTAGAGCTAAAATAGACTGAATCTCCATGACAAATAAGATCTTGGAAAAATAGGTTTTATCACTTTGTGAATGAGAGGAATCAACACCCCAAGAATCTCCAAAACATTGCATGGAAATGGATTTGAAGTCTTACCCATAACTTTGATTCTCACTAAAATGAACTCCAAATGAATAAAAAATAATGGATAATCATCCCTAGAAGATGCCGGAGATCTTGGTTTTTCACCCTCACTATATGGGGTCAAATGAGGGAGAAAATTGAGGGATACACCATAATTATTGGGGGCCTAACCACATATTCTTTCTAGGAAACCCACACTATTTGGACAAACAATGGGTTCTTGTGTGCCTACGTCTATCCAAGGGGGAACAGCTACATGGGTACCTATAAATTCCATCATTATTGTCAAACTATGAAATATCCATTCCCTTATTTCTATTAGACACCCCCACACCCACATGGTTATAGTGTGTTGTTAAACTAAACATATACCAACCACGAAACATGCATTGTTTGGCCTATTTTAAAAAACTTCACCTCTTGAAACCCTAGAAAACACCTGAGACATGTAATAGTCCATTAAACTATTCCGGTAAACATTAAAAATTGAGTGTAACAAAAAAATAATTTTGAAGGTACCTCATCTCATGGTCGAAATCTTATAGCTCCCTCGATGTGGGGTCTTTGTGTGGGTTTTTTTTAAAGTGGTGTCAATTAATTTATTTGATTTTGTTTTTTAGGATAAATTATTGACAAGGTATATGTAATGATATTTTCATGTGAGAAAAGTATATTTATATTCGATTTTTTTAGAAATGGACTGGGTAAGCCTATTATAGATATGGGTCGTCATTCACTGTAGAGACCCAAATCTTGACGTACATGGACATTAAATTACTTTTGTGGAATACTTAATACATAACAAAAACAGACACACAAGGACCGTAATAGTTTAGTGTATTTTGAAACTCGGAATAAAATATCCTAATTGTGGTGAAAGATCTTCAACATCTACCAATAAAGATTTTTCCCATTTTTTTCTTACCTAAAACCTTTATTTATATCCTTGGGAAAAGAAAACATAAAAGGGGTGAGCTCAAATTCCCAATAAGGGTAAACATAGAGAACATAAAACAATCCATAAACATTTGAATGCAGAAACATGAACATAAAATCTAAACATCAAAATCTTGTGCAAAGACATGAATCTTGGAAGTACGTAAGACATATATCATAAGGGAACATCAATAATGATAAAATAGAATTGGAATAAAACATGTAATTGTGGCAACCATTAAGCACATGATATGATTTCCATAGTAGACAAGGCATTGCTGCCAAGACCATCTTAGTGGACAAAGTCCCTTTCTGAATCGAGTCCATTCCTCGTTCCAGTCCTGTATTACTGAACTGGTTTAACTTGTCGTTCTAGCCATGTCTATCTCATTAGATATAAATCTTTACCCAATGCGTTGGAGGGAGATATAAGTCCCACCCATCTCATAATGAAATCATTCTTACTTGTGCCACAAAATAAACACACATAATTCATAATAACCCAACAAATAAACAGGTTTCATAAACATCATCCCATCATCACATAATCCATATAAAATAAATGGATATCATTTCATAATAAGAAATGTGAAACAATGTAAATAATAGAGACATTACACTTGAAACATACACATATGAAATAATGTAATCACAGATGAAAAAAATGGTTTTGATAAAACACTTAAAATGAATTCTTGAGGAAAATATCCATTCTTCTTAAAAATAAATTTCTTTTCACAAAACATCATGAAATTTTAAAAGAAAGAGATTTTGTTGAAAATATTCATGAAATATTTTGAAGAAAGCTTCATGAAAATAAGGATTTATAAAACTGTAAAAATCATTTCATGCCATATACATTAAAAAAACATTCTTCTTGTAATTTTATTGGAAAATTCAAAAAGTACTTTGTAGGGTAAATAAAAGAAAGATTCCTTCCATACCATGGGGTAAAAGTCAAAATGGGTAAAAAGGACTTTAAACATACATGAAAACACTTTTTTAAAACTTGGACATGAACGATTGAAATAACACCAGTAAATACTTACAAATAAGCAATCTCGGATAAAAATGAGATTTGAAAAATTATCCCTTACATTAGATCTGATATGCTTTGTATGGATCTGAATCTCCTATTCTTTGAAGTGCCTCTTTGAGACCTCCTCTTAGGGCACTAAAATTGGTATTTGAAGAAGACCAGGACCTCTAGGATGTTTCTAGGGAAGTGGAGAAGATAATTTTTTTGGGGTTGGCCGAGCTTGAAGGCTCAAATTGGTGTTAGGAATGGAGGGAGGAGGTTCCCCTTTATAAGGGAGGAGAGGGGAACCTTTGGAAATCTTAAAAATATTAATTTATAATAAATTTAACCCCACTTAAAAATTTCCAAAAATGACTCATATTAGAAAATTAGATGATATAGGGTTGTAATCTCATCAACAAATCATATTTAGACATGTTTTGATTTTATTTTAAACCTTATCATTTTTATTTATCCTTATTTAATCTATTTACTTTTATTTGTGGTAATAAAATTTTAAATTTTAAATGGTTAAAAATAATCACTTATATGTTATTAATTTTCCATAATCGGATACTTTATAATATTACAGACTATATAAATTTCAATTTATAATTTTTAAATATTTTTGTGATTTTTAAACAATTTAATAATATGTTATTTTTATAAAATAACAATAGTGTCAATTTTGACACTATTCATTAATTTGAATTTAAATAAAATATATACAGAAGATATGTTCAAAATAAAAGATTTATAGATTCATAAAAGGTCATATGTATCTAGAAAATTAGTGGAGCACATTAAATAGTTCATATAATATTTAGTTTATTATTTTTAAAACCATTTATTTGGTTTATCTCTTAATAAAATAATTACTACATCATTTTTGTATACTTATTTGTGGCATAAAAATTAAAACTAAAATCATATGATGAAGACAAATCTATTACCTTTAACAATAATACTTTTACTTGAATTTATCATCTTAAAATCACAATATTTAATTTGTTATATTTATTAAATTATAAAGGTGACAACTTTGGCATCATTTAATATAAAATAATATAAGTGTCATAATCGCCTTTATAAGGCGACAAATGGTCAAATATTAGACCATTGGATGATTATGGTTTACATTTACATGACCAATAAGTTTTTTTAGGGTTTTGTTCCTTTTATGGTCACTATTATTTTAATAAAAACTATATTCTTGATTTTTCACTAGATAATCAATTTTCCGCATGACTATTGTGTCACAATTAATGATAATTATTTAATCCTTAAAAATTATAAATAAATTCATATGATGTAGATAATTTAATTAGATTTATGGAGACTATTAATGTTAGAAGTTTCATGAAGTTTATCACTAAATTAAAATTAATATACTTATAAGATTTAAGAGAGTGACATGTTGTCACTTTCATTGGTTTTAATAATAATTATGTAATTTTCATGGAAAAAAGTCCATTAAATGATTATATTCTGACCCTTAGGTGATATGGATCGACTTTTAGTCATACAATAGGATTTGGTCAGGTGTTAGGGTAATTTTATAATCTTATATTTACCCTTAATTACCCGATTTACCTTTAACTATGGTAAATAAAATTTACCGTAGTAACTATTCATAATGCCCAAAAAAAAGCAGTCTATTAATATAATTTGGACCCACTGATTCAAAATATGGAATCCATTTTTCAAATTCAATACACAGAAGTTTCAGAAATTAAATTAAAATTAATCCCGTTGTGGAAAGAAAACGGTTTTTTGTTTAAAACATTACAAAAGATTGAATTGATTTAACCTACGAATTCATGGTAAAATCAATGATAATGAATTACATTATATTAAATGGTAAAAATATATTCTATTTATACTTTATGAAAATTAAATATTATAATTTAACCACATAAATTATTACGATGAAAAAAAGTTGTTTTAAATTAAAATATAGCGTGATTTTACTATTCATTAAAATATGAAAGTTATCAGAATAACATGAAAATTTTATCCAAGGTAAAATTTTATATCCTTATTCCAAAGAATAATTTTACTTTGTAAAATTGAACTTATAAACATGTCAAAACTAGATTTAAAGTGGTATCACCAATAAAAGGTGGAAAAACTGCATTTTTTTTTAAAAATACTTATTTTACCCGAAAAATTTATTTTGTTCACATAAAAATTTTTAGAAAATTTATAAGATGAATAATAAAGTTATAAAATTCAAAATTTGGTTAAAACTATTCATAATGGGTAGTTCGTGATAATATTATAACCATATATCGTTGTTTAGTGAACCCCGATATTGCGTACAACACATGCTATCGAGGAAGGTCATGATTGCATGTAATGAAAGCCAAGTCAGGGTTGCGTGTAGTGCAAGACTCTTTTGTTGTTGAGTATAATAAAATCCAACCATATTTCTTTTATACATTGAATATATATATATATATACACTCAATGTTGCGTAGAATAACTTCTATCAAATGAACTTGAAATTGTGTATCACACAATCCGAGAATTGTGTTGCGTATAATACAAGATAATACGGTGTTGCGTATAGAACAAGATAATATTGGTGTAGCATAAAACACATGACATAAAATAAATTAAAAATAATACTTATCATAAAATATCTGGGTGTTACATTCTTCCCCCCTTAAAATGAATTTCGCCCTCGAAATTCGTCCGGGTTATAAATGGATTGTTACTTGAGAATTTCATTCATAGAAACCCACAACGTAAAAAGGAATGCTAAAACATAATTTTAAAAAGTGAAGTATGAAACATAATGGTTACCCAAATTAACTCATCACTAGTTTTCCACAAAGGAGATCATAGGTGAAAATATGAATATGGAGGAGAAATCTAACCATCAAGTTCTGATGGAGAGTGGTAGAGAACAGGGCTATGAAAAAGCCAACAATCACAAAGCAATAGATTTTTGATGATATAAGGTACCATCTGATTCATCGTATATAAGAGAACTAGTAAAAACAATTCGGTTTTCAATATCATTTCCCTAAAGTTGAAAATTTTGAATTAGAAGAAATACTTACATGATTTTGGTACAATCTCACTGTTGTTCATTCTTTGAACAATTTCCACTTCATCTCTTAAATAAATGAAGTTAAATTTGTTATTCGTGAAGTGTTAACAGATCATGTGATTGAATGATGGGTCATTCCATTTGTTTTAAACAAATGGTTAGCAAAAGTTATCAAATATACATAAGTCCATCTATGGTGAGGATAATCGTATAAGATTCCAAAAATGAACTTATACTTCCTCTATCATGCCGCTTAATAAAATAAAACTAGTTTATACTAACCAGGGACTTCCTGTAGGCCACTGGTATGCGATAAGGGCCAGTCGCACTTCGGTTGTGGGTTCGATTCCCATAGCCATGTCTGACGCGATGGGTTATCGCACGTCCTGCAGGTTGTCCTTTTTCTAAAACTACATTACTATAACATCCCATCAATAATATCGAAAAAGGATCTATCCTTAAACAATACTAAATTATGTCCAACATAATCCATTCAAATCTTTAGGATTATCCATAATACTACAGTCCACTCTCATATTATAGTGAAAATGATTACCGGAGATTTCATATAACCAGCATGTTAATACCATCGTTGATCCCCATATATCATAAGATACGTCTTGTTGGTTACCTTCCAATCATTGGAATACCTTAATCATGTATTCTCTTGAAAAATGAATACTTATTAAACCTTAGTGAAAACATGAGTGCTGTCAAAAGTTAACTCTTTCCACATACCAAAATCCAAAAATTCTATATACTCAAAACATGATACAACCTTCTCCTAATATCAGTCCTGAGCTCATGAATACTATCAAACATTTAATTTTCTCCTTATCCCTTAATTATGTGCATATCATCTACTTTCCCAAAATATCTGAATAACCTTTCATGGTTACTGGTACCATTCATCATACACTTTCAAAACGTAAGGAAAGACAATAGTGTAACAATCCTTAGATGTCTCTTTATTTCATAGTACCATGAGATTACTTATACAACATTACACTTGATAAACATGTAATTATTCCACTACCTTCTTAAACCATTGACCGAGCTTCAACAATTCTTTCATCTCACATATCATTTGTAGTCTCTTCATCATCATGAACATAAATACTACCCATACGACCATACTGATTCTCTTCATGAGACCTTCCCTTAGGGCATTGGTCTGAATAATGCCCGTACATTCCACATTTAAAACATTTAACCATTTTTGATGTCGTAGAAACACGATTATCATTATCCCTGGTGTTAACTGAACCTTTTCCTTTGAACTTAATGGATTTGTGTCCTTCTTTTCCACACCCAAAGCATCTTCCAGTTCCTTTAAAACCTTCTCCTTGATTCCTCTTCCCACATGATTTACATAGGGGAAATTGAACTTTCTTTCCTCTATGATCATCATGAAACTCCATCTATATCTTATTAGCCGAGTCCAAAAACTTACCAAATTTGAGTTTATTGATCATATTATGAGATTGCTGATTCGGCATAATAATGATGTTTGGACTTCCAAATCCCATTTCATTTGTTTTCTCATGAAGAATATCATTCCATTTTCCATCATATCCTCCATTATCGTGAATCATCTTGTTTCCAACCATTTTCTAAAACCCAAAAAGAATAGGGTGAGAGGAAAAAATCATAATAAAGGGGGAGTAACTTCAATATCTATCATCTTAGGTTTAATTCTATGATCGTTACCATGACTATAACCTATACTTATACTTAACCTTAGGGAAATCAATAGACATACCTTAGAAATATCACTAGGGATCTCACTAAAGTTCTCACATCCTAGTTTCCAAAGGTTGACTAAACCATCCTATGATACCAACTGTAGAGACCCAAATCGTAACGTACATGGACATTACATTACTTTTTAAGAATACTTAATACATAACAAAAACAAACACACAAGTAACGTAATAGTTTAGTGTATTTGGAAACTCGGAATAAAATCTCCTAATCGTGGTGAAAGATCTTCAACATCTCCCAATAAAGATCTTCCCCTTTATTTCTTACCTAAAAACATTATTTATATCCTGGAGAAAAAAAAAACATAAAAGGGGTGAGTTCAAATTCCCAGTAAGGGTAAACATAGAGAACATAAAACAATCCATAAACATTTAAATACAAAAACATGAACATAAAATCTAAATATCAAAATATTGAGCAAAGACATGAATCATGGAAGTACGTAAGACATAAATCATAAGGGAACATCAATCATGATAAAATATAATTGGAATAAAACATGTAATGGTGGAAACCATTAAGCACATGATATGATTTCCATAGTAGCCAAGGCACTGCTGCCAAGACCATCTTAGTAGACAAAGTCCCTTTTTGAATCGAGTTCACTCCTCGTTATTGTCCTGTATTACTGAACCGGTTTAACTTGCTATTCCAGCCATGTCTATCTCATGATATATAAACCATTACCCAATGCATTGGAGGGAGATATAGGTCCCACCCATCTCATAATGAAATCATTCTTACTTGTGTGACAAAATAAACATACATCATTCATAATAACCAAACGAATAAAATGGGTTTCATAAACATCGTCCCATCATCACATAATCCACATAAAAAATGGATTTCATTTCATAATAAGAAATGTGAGACCATTTAAATCATAGAGACATTACACTTGAAACATACAGATATAAAATAATGTCATCTTAGATGGAAAAAATGGTTTTGATAAAACACTTGCAATGAATTCTTGAGGAAAATATCCTTTCTTCTTCAAAATCAATTTCTTTTCACAAAACGTCATGACATTTTAAAAGAAAGATATTTTGTTGATAATATTCATGAAATATTTTGGAGGAAGCTTCATGAAAATAAAGCTTTATAAAACATTAAAAATCCTTTCATGACGTATAGCTAAAAAAACATTATTCTCGTACTTTTGTCGGAAAACTCAAAAAGTACATTGTATGGTAAATAAAAGAAAGATTTGTTTCATACCATGGGGTAAAAGTCAAAATGGGTAAAAAGGACATTAAAAATACATGAAAACACATTTATAAAACATGGACATAGATGATTGCAATAACCCCAGTAAATACTTACAAATAAGCAATCTCGGATAAAAATGAGATTTGGAAAATTATCCCTTACCTTAGGTCTGCTATGCTTCATATGGATCTGAACCTCCTCTTCTTTGAAGCGCCTATTTGAGACCTCCTCTTAGAGCACTAGAATTGGTCTTTGAAGAAGACCAGGACCTCTAGGATGTTTCTAGGGAAGTGGAGAAGAGAATTTGGCAAGGGTTGGCCGAGCTTGAAGGCTCAAATTGGTGTGAGGAAGGGAGGGAGGAGGTGCCCTTTTATAAGGGAGGAGAGGGGCACGTTTGGAAATCTTAAAAATATTAATTTATAATAAATATAACCCCACTTAAAAACATCCAAAAATGACTCATATTCGAATATTAGATGAGATAGGGTTGTAATCTCATCAACCAATCAAATTTAGACATGTTTTTTTATTTTAATCCTTATCATTTTGATTTATCCTTATTTAATCTATTAACTTTTATTTGTGGTAATAAAATTCTAAATTTTAAATGGTTAAAAATAATAACTTATATGTTGATAATTTTCCATAATTGGATACTTTATAAAATTTTAGACTATATAAATTTCAATTTATAATTTTTAAATATTTTTATTATTTTTATACAATTTAATAATATGTTATTTTTATAAAATAACAATAGTGTTAATTTTGACACTATTCATTTATTTTAATTTAAATAAAATATACACAGAATATATGTTCGAAATAAAAGCTTTAATAGATTCATAAAAGGTCATATGTATCTACAAAATTAGTGGAGCACATAAATAGTTCATATAATATTTAGTTTATTATTTTTAAAACCATTTATTTGGTTTATCTATTAATAAAATAAGTACTTCATCATTTTTTTATACTTATTTGTTGCATAAAAATTAAAACTAAAACCATATGATGAAGATAAATCTATTACCATTCACAATAATACTTTTACTAGAATTTATCATCTTAAAATCACAATATTTAAATTGTAATATTTATTAAATTATAAAGGTGAAAACTTTGGAATCATTTAAAATAAAATAATATAAGTGTCATAATCACGTTTATAAGGCTCAAAATTGTCAAATATTCGAACATTGGATGATTATGCTTTACATTTACATGACCAATAATTTTTTTTCCGGGTTTTGTGCCTTTTATGGTCACTATTAGTTTAATAAAAACTATATTCATGATTTTTCACTAGATAAACAATTTTCTGCATCACTATTGTGTCACAATTGATGATAATTATTTATTCCTTAAAAATTATAAATAAATTCATATGATGTAGATAATTTCATTATATTTCTGGAGACTATTAATGTTCGATGTTTCATGATGTTTATCACTAAATTAAAATGAATATACTTATAAGATTTAACAGAGTGACATGTTGTCACTTTCTTTGGTTTTAATAATATTTAAGTAATTTTCATGGACAAAAGTCCATAAAATGATTATAATCTGACCATTAGGTGATATGGATCTAATTTTAGTCATCCAATAGGATTTTGTCAGGTGATAGGGTAGTTTTATAATCTAATATTTACCCTTAATTACCCGATTTACCTTTAACTATGGTAAATAAAATTTATCATAGTTACTATTCATAATGCCCAAAAATAAAAAGTAGCATATTAATATAATTTGGACCAACTGATTCCAAATATGGAATCCATTTTTCCAAATTCAATACACAGAAGTTGCAGAAATTAAATTAAAATTAATACCGTTGTCAAAAGAAAACGGGTTTTTGTTTAAAACATTACAAAATATTGAATTGATTTAACATAAGAATTCAAGGTAAATTCAATGATAATGACATACATTATATTAAATGGTAAAAATATATTATATTTATACATTAAGACCATTAAATATTATAATTTAACCACATAAATTATTACGATAAAAAAATTTGTTTTTAATTAAAATATACCATGTTTTTACTATTCATTAAAATATGAATGTTATCAGAATGACATGAAAATTTTATCCAAGGTAAAATTTTATATCCTTATTCCAAAGAATAATTTTACTTTCTAAAATTGGACTTATAAACATGAAAAAAACTATATTTAAAGTGGGTTCCCCTTCAAAAGGCAGCAAAATTGCATTTTTTTTAAAAAATACTTATTTTACTCAAAAAAATTATTTTGGTCACATAAAATGTTTTAGAAAATTTATAAGAGGAATAATAATGTAATAAAATTCAAAAGGTGGTTAATACTAATCATAACGGGTAGTTCGTGATAATATTATAACCATATATCGTTGTTTGGTGAAACCCATTATTGCGTACAACACACGCTATCGAGGAAGGTCACGATTGCGTGTAATGAAAGCCAAGTCAGGGTTGCGTGTAGTGAAAGGATTCATTGTTGTTGTATATAAAAAATTCCAACCATATTTCATTTTTACATTAAATATATATATATATATACACTCAATGTTGCGTAGAATAACTTCTATCAAATGAACTTGAAATTTTGTATAACACAATCCAAGAATTGTGTTGCGTATACTGCAAGCTAATACGATGTTGCGTATAGCACAAGATAATATTGGTTTAGCATAAAACACATGACATCAAATAAATTAAAAAGAATACTTATAATGAACCTCGGGGTGTTACAGTCACTACTCATCCCATTGAAAACCCCTCTGAGGCCTACTAAAATTACATGAATTACACCTAAATATTTCCCACAATATTTTATAGTATTTTGACATCCATTGAGGGTAAAAAAATATATGAGAAGAATTACTCTATTAAATCATAGGATAAAATAAAATTTTCCATCAACAAACTATATATAAAAAACAAAAAATAATAATAATATAAATTCATCTAATTAAATAGAAAAAACAATGAAATGGAAAACAAAAAGAGAACTTTTATGAAGGTAACATTGACATTAATCCCCAAGCCTCATGCTACTAAAATATAGCATAGTCCCTGAATCCCTCTTGAAAACATATAAATAATATATATATATATATATATGGGTGGTCATACATGTACACATAGTTGGATAATTTTTTATATCACTCATTAAAATGTTGAAGAAGCTTATTAATGATTTTGTGAATAAATGATAAAACCAATAAGAACCTACCGAGTAAATTATCACCCGAACTCATTATGTATTTGGTACCAAATATCAATTTTTTTGATTGACATAGTATCAGAAAAATATATCAATGATGTACCCTCTAACCACTTTCTAATTTTTCACTCTATCACCCCAAAGAAAAATTTCATGTTCTTTCATCCCTTCCAAACAAATGCATTCTCACTATATAAGTATATAATTTCACCAATAATCTGGGAAAAACTGTATCCCTACCATGCCCAACCATCATAGGATCCAATGTTCTCAATGACACCTGTCTATAATAACCATACTAACATTCTATTTATAATATATTGTAGTAATATATTGTGAACATTAATGAATTTAAATTTGTGACCACTTCCTACCATATGTGATCCCCACTAGGAATCATCATTTCACCACCACATATCCATATAAGAGTAGGGATTCATGAATATGAAGTATATAAACCATGTTCCCTCCTCCTCCATGAAGGACCCTATCCATATAACCACATTATGCTATATTGAATACAATAACTTTATTTTATCATTTACCCAAATCATACACCAAATATTATCTATCTCAACCTATACTACAGATAATGGGATATTGGGTATGTGGGATTTTCTAATATCTATTCCCTCAGCAACTTTAATATTTCTTGAAAACACCAAGAACCTACAAAATTTGGGTTCTAGTAAGGTTATACAACATTATTGAGGTTCCTATGAAATCATAGGTAAAATTATATATATATATATATATCATATCCACTCACATAATCCTCATTAAAAGATTCTTATCAAACAACACTATAATGTCCAATAACTATTACCACACTTCCACAAAAATTCTTTAACCACTATTATCTGGTTCACAAAATCACCCAACCCATTTATTATCAAAAAAAATATCCATATCAACAATTGAGAATCCCTATTAAAAATAATAGGTATGAATATCCAAATTTTCCATTTTCCATCCATATTATGATTATTAATCCATTCATTAAAAATAATTAATGATAATATATTCAATATTCATCACCCAATTTTATATCAACCATTATCCATTTTTTCAATCATTTACATTTCATTAATATCTCTATGTGAATTAAGTATCATCCTGTATCCTTTACCATACGCATTCATACTGACTAGATTCATGCCACTAGGAAACTATAACACAACCCCACAACAACAATATTACCACTTCATGAACCACCCTATGATCCAATGCCAACAACCACACATTTTCAACCTAACAACCATATCACCAATTTCACCTCTTTCCTAAATAATCATATGAAAAAATCCACCAAATATTTCATTCAATTCAAATTTGATTTCCATGTTCGAAAATTTTTACCATACATTCCATATTCACACAAAACTAAATCATTACCATATTAAACTTATTTAATTAATTATGAATGTGAAAACAACTTCAATAGAGGCTTCCAATTCGATCACTGTATCACTCCTCAATCAACCATAAAAACAACAACAGCAATGAAAAAATATACTTATTAACTATATCATTAAATCATTTTATATTTATTTTTCCATGTCAATTATTTGTGTTTATCTTAAACATCCTAATTTTATACATATATTTTAATGCTACCAATTCATTAACATATTTAAATAATTATTATTTTATTAATGGTGAACCCATTAACGGAATTAAATTTTTTTCATATATTTTATAACATCAGGCAATATTCTTAGCAACAATATCAAACATCCTCCAAATAGATGAATTATTAATTATTCGTAGAAATTAATCTCCCTACTCCTTATATAACCCTTTAATCCATTTCATTTTATTCATTTTCTAAATTGTTACTTTTCAACCAATGAAAAAATGGACAAAAGTTCAATAATTTACAATAAAATGAGGTAGAACACATGTATACCCTATAATAAGTATATCTTAAACCAGAATTCATCCAATAATCTTGTAAATATGTGATCATGAATCAAATATCATGGAAAAACACCTCAATAAACATCAACCAAATTTTTTTTTTCAAAATAACAACTCGCAGAGAATATGCCCAATGATTAATATTTGAATAACCTCTAAAATAAGAAATAACAAGTTGATAACCATTAAGGAATGAAATAATTTCACCCCAAATAACATATAAAATTATTATTAGATGTCAGGGGAATATCCAATTCAAGGTCACTTATAGGTCTCTAAAGGGGTTTCACTTGCCACCAGAACCTAGGGAGAATGGAGGAAATTAAAATTAATTAATATGGACATTAAAATTCTTACTAATCCTTGATATTTAATGATTTATGGTGAGATAGAATAGGTTCATTCCACGATGTGTCTTAATTGAGATAACCTCTAAAAATGAGACCACATATCCCTATATATCTCTCATTTAAATCTCGATCTAATATCATAATATGATATGACAGAGGAAGGGTCACACCATCAAAAAAATATTCATTAATTGACCAAAACCAAAAAGTGGGAACCCATAAACACATTATATGGCTCTCAAACCATGATAGATGTGGTCATTATAAGATGGCTACTCATAGACCAATAAAAAAATCTCCCAGAGATCACATCATTCCATAAATAAACATCCCATGATATGAATAAAAAATGTAAAAGGAAAAATATGAGACCAATAGAACATTACATGAGAATAAATATTCCTAGTATAATGTTTTATTATTCACTAGAATCTACCTAAAAATACCTAACCCCATTATATATACCACACTTCCAAGACTAAATCTCTATCCCTGAAGTATTGTCGTGCCAAACTCCCACATATTCAACCATCAAGTCATGACACCTTTTTATTCAGTGAAATTAAACCCCATGCCATGATTGAAACCTAAAAATTGTGGCTCAAAAACATTCACAAGCTCCCTTAATTCAAATTATATCTTCACGACACCTAGGGATAGATAGTGACATTATTCTGCTAACCAAAATCTTAACTGAAACTCTACCTTTCTATCTTTATCCACTTACCAAAACCTCAAACACGTAAAATTCATGATTTAAAGGGTCTAATTTATTATTTTTGTTTCATTAGATACCTATTAATTAATTCTCATATTTGAAAATAAAATAAAATATTAAATGAAAACAACAACAAAAATCACATCACTCCCCTATGATATTCTTCTTAAATAGAATGAAGATATCACCAAAGCATAAAGTATCATAGAAAAAAAATTGAAATGAAAAACAACTAAATTATCTTTTTAATCATAAAAGAAAAATAAGAATAAAAATATATTAGGATACATATCACACATATAAAAATCACATTATCATGTAAATTCTTTCAAGGTGTCATGCCTATATAGAATGAAAACAAATTACTGAAAATCTCAATCATAATTGAATAGAATAAATAATTCCAACATAAAGAAAATATAATAGAATGTACTATGAGAAACATTACTTTTTTGGAAAGATACCACCCAAAAAAGAGGATGATATTTTATAAAAATACTCTATAAAACCTTCTAAATTCAAGACTCTTCAAAGAACTACATTTTATATCTCCAATATTTCTACACTCAAGAGAAAATATCTAAAAAACTACACAGGATACATCTCAAAAAAAATTCATTAATTTATAAGATAGGTAATAGGTAAAGGAAACAACATCCACTTTAAAAATAACTACACCCACCTAAAAAAACCTTTCACCTTTCATAATGATAAATATAATATTCAGATCATGATTTCACAAGAATTAATTTTAATATACTTTTTTTAAAACATTCATATGATTTAAAAAAATCAATGTTTCTATAGGAAACTATAAAGTAACTAATACTTCCTTTTTAACTCATCCAATAATAAATAATCCCCCCTATGAGAAAAATCCTATATTTTCAGAATCACTTCATAGAAATTGAATAATAATATGCTATGGGAATTTTATACTATAATATTAAAGATCATTTAAATGTAATGATGATAAAATAATTATGGTCACTTACTCAAAATACAACCATTTATAAATTTTCAAATTAAATAATTATGTCCAAACTGACTCCACCATAAAATATGATCTCCAAAAAAACCAGGTACAACAAGAATCATAGGGAACTTGAACAACCTATAATCAACAACACCAAAACTAAAAAATTTCATCCAAAAAAAATTTAGATTCCAAAAGCTACTCAAAATCAAGGTTTTGTGATTCACTAAAACCTTAAGAAACTACTTCATGTATTTACCTAACATTACACAAATTCCCAACTCAAGGATCCCTCTTATTTCTTCTCATTACCTCAAAGTAAATATATATCCACTTCCACATAAATATCTCTTCCATCCATCCATGACCTAAACTGCAACATTTACATCCTTTATTGAATATACGACCTAAATGTAAACTCAAAATATCATGCTTCCATGTCTTCATCAATAAATTGATCCTTAAACTAGACCACTATTGTATATGTGAACACAAAGATATTCCACACTATAAATTTACTAGTATAATTATCATATATCATAAATATTTTTATGCCTTCATAGTTGAGGGAAATTCTACTTAATCGAGGTTGTGAAATTTTACCTATTCCAATAAATAATGATTTTATTTTGGCCACTAAGAATCCACCCTATAATGTAAACCCACTATCAGAGAAACATAAAATTTATCTAGATTAATCATCAATTCAAATAAAAATTCATTTATTATATCCACTACTCAACCTTAAGTTCCAACACTCCACTAATGAACATTAGAACATTTTAATTCTAAAATATTGACGATAACTTATCTCATTACACATGCATACTCTTCTCAAGAACAACTCCCTAATGATTACCTGAATTCATATCCTCTATCAAAAAATTAAAATTAATGAGGTTATTTCAATATATAAATATCACACATCAAAACTAGAGAATACATGGACATTCTAAAAAGGGTTACATCTACTATTATTCCAACAAATCTCAAAACCATATCATTAATTTTGAAAATTACTCATCGTTATTCCAAATCACCATCATCCTTTCCTCTAACAACACATCTTCCCTACCACTCAAACCTTCAATAAATCAAAACACCATATATTATCTCCAAAAAACATATCTAAAAAAATAATACAATAATCCAAGTTTTAAAAAGGACCACTGCAATATCCTCTGTGTAAAAAAACCACCTTGCCTAAATTTTAGATCTTATATTATACATGAACATACCTTAAAAAATATTACTTTAAAACATGAAAACATATCCTTGAAACCTACCTTATTTAAAAAATTTAAAACAATCATAATTTTCCCCTAAATAATCATTTTTAAAAAAAATATAATTTAAATAAATCATTCATTAATATTTATTTTAAAATAAGGTACCAAAAAAAACCTTAATAAAACACCTCTGGCCATTTTGGGAGGCATATTTTATAACAAATAAATATTTAATATGAAAGAATGTATTATTTTATTTATTTAAGAATACATATCTCCAACAGAGTGCATAATTGTTTAAGAATATCATATAAAAATATTTAATGATAGTGTTAATTTTATTTCAAAGAGTAATAAGTGTCCTAAAAATTTAACATAGTTAAATATCAAATGAATTTCTAGAAACATCCCATAAAAAATAAAACCAAAATAAAAAATCATTAAGTATTCCAATATAAATTTTCATTGACAACATGATATAATTAGTTCAACCATTAAGGAATTAAAAGTTTAACATGATTCTCAATATTAACCCAATGATATTTAAGATATTGAAAAATATTAACTATCATACAATTTCAAATATTATGCTACTATCAACACACATGTCTCAAAATAATGTTCATATCCTATGAAAATTGTTTTAGTTCTCCAAAACCAGTCATAACATACTCCTTTTCTATTCAATATTAATATGATATGATTAAAAACAAAGAAATATAGATTAATGCATTCCAAGTTTTAGAAGAAAGGTGGATGAATCAATTTTTAATCCAATTAAATGTTTATTTTTATTACTATCATATTAGAAATTATCAATAATGAAAAAATTTAAATACCCAAAAACATAAAATCATAATGATGGTTTTATTATTTTCAAGGATTCAATTTTTCATTTAATTCAATTTTCCATTATAATTTCATGAAATATGATCATAAACTGATTTATCATATATAAAAAATAATGGAGATAATAATTTACATCACAGCATAAGGATAACTACACCAATAATACCTTGTGACAGCAGAAGAGGAAACAATGGGACTTGTATTGAAAATTCTAATAACACCTTTCATATTATAAAAACATAAATAGAGACCAGCAGAAAAAAATAACCACTAATCCTGGTATATGGAATTTATAAAGGGAATTTAATTAAATGCATTTCATCTTCCTCTAAATCACCCCAATCTATCCATAAGTGTAAAAAACAATATTTTTGTACCTATCCTATGTAATTATCCCATGATCTATATTATCAAACTCTAGTTATTAAATGTAATGACCCGAATATTTCAAGGAATTTTTTTTCTTAATTTTCTTTGGAATTTTTCAAGAACGCAGTTTCTGACGGCACCTGATTCCGAGGCCCGGTGTGCCCGGAATCATTTTCCGAAGTTTGGCTCGGGTATGTTCAGTGAACGGATGAGCGGGTTTTTCTAACTTTTGAACCAGTGCCCGGAATCGAATTCTGAGGGAACCGATAAAATCGCAGTGCCGGTATTCGCTTAGAAACACCTCTTCCGGAGTTGCGTTTCCTCGGGTGTGGTTTTTAATTTTCGAGCTTAAAGTTAAGAAATAAAATAATTTTGCGACAACTTTATTTTATTTCACTTAAGCCGCTTGGAAGCCACTTGAAGCCACTTAAAGGCGGCTTGAACTGAGTTGAACTGGATTGGGTGCTATCCAGGAATATCCTACCCCCTTGGTCGGATATTTGTGAGGTGGAGCCCGTACGAGCCCCACCGTTTCTTTTCTTCTTAAGTAACGCACCCGCACCCCCCCCCCCTATTAAAAGAAGTCAACCTTGCGTTTTTCTGGTTAAGAAACGCCCCATTTAATTGGGCTGTTAATTTTTTACAATTAATTCTTTGAGATTAATTGATCGTTTCTTTTCTTTTGAAATTCAATTTCTTATCTTGTGTTAATAAAATAAGACTTGGGATTTTTTTTTTGAGTCTTGTCACGTTGGGAGGATTTGGGAGGCTTGAAGAACATCTTCTTCAACGACGAAGAACGTGAAGAACGAATCGGTCTCCGATGAAGAACGTCGTCACGTCCTTCTTCTAAAGAACGACGACGCGCCATCCCTCGTTCTTCTTTCCACATCAAAGGAAGGGAGACGCCGTTCCACCTCGGACAACCTCCGTCTTCGTCTACGAATCCTCTTCCGCGACGACGCGACGCCTTTCCGTGACGACGCGACGATCCCCCTCTTCCGCGACGAGCCTTTCCGCGAAGAACGCCCGCGCGCGACGATCAATGAGGTAGGGATTTTATAATTTTGGAATACCCCTCTTTATATTCCCGTGAACGTTCTTTAAAAACTTAAGAGCCAGTTTCAAATGAACAATTTTATTTTATTAAAATTGTCGGTTCATGTGTTGAACAATTTCTCCTGTTGTTTTTATCTAATGCGGAGGGTGCGGGTCAAACGAACACGGCCCGACAACCCTCCGCCGTTCTTCGTGTTTTGCGGATTTGGCGGGCGACGACGGAACGTGCCGCAACGGGTGTTTGATGATCCCGCAGTAAAGAACGGAACCCGGGAGGAACAACGGCGCAGACGGGAAGGAAAACGGGCCACCGAAGCGACTTCGGCGGCCCGCAGAAGCCGGTGGTGGCGCGGGTCGCCGGCGCGGCGGCGCCGGCGGTCGGAGGCAGTGGCACCCCGCGGGTGTCCAGGGCGACACCCCGCGGGTGGCCAGCGCGACACCCTGCGGGTACCGCGGGGTTGTCGCGCGGCACCCCACGGGTGCCGCGGGGTTGTCACGCGGCACCCCGCGGGTGTCCAGGGCGACACCCCGCGGGTGTCGTGGGGTTGTCACGCGGCACCCCACGGGTGTCTGGCCGACACCCCGCGGGTGCCGCGGGGGTGTCACGCGGGGCGGCGGCTTTCCCCCGCGTCGGCCGCTCGGCCGCTCCGCCGAGCCAAGCCGGACCGGCCCTGGCCGGGCCGGTTCGGGCCAACCAGGGGGGGTCGGGCCGGGTCGGCCCGAGCCCGGACCCCCCGTCTTTGGACGGACTTCGTTCAAATGGTCGTATCTTGAGCTACGGGCCTCCAAACGACTCGCCGTCAGCGGCAACGCAATCCTTGGAGCGAGTCGGCCGTTTCTGTTTATCGCACTCAAAGTTTCGGAATACTTTGGGTTCGGCTGGGTTGGTTCGTACACGAAACCAACCGGGCCCTCGGAGCGGAAACGCTCATATCTTGAGCTACGGACGTCTGATTGACGTGCCGTCAGCTTTGATAGTTTCCTCTTAGTGAGACGGATCTTTTGGCTCACTCCGCCCGAGGTTTGGACGCAAGTGGAGTACGGTCGGGTTGGTTTTGCCTTCAAAACCAACCGGGCCCCTGGGACGAAAAAGCCAATAACTCTCAGACCGTGCGTCCGATTGACGCGCCGTCTGTTGCGTTGAGTTCCTCTTGATGAGACGGAACTTTTGGCATCCTCCGCCCGACTTTTGGATGCAGATGGATAGTGGCCGGGTTGGATCGCACTGAAATCCAACCGGACCCCTGGAACGGAAAAGCTGATATCTTTCAGACCAGACATCCGTTTGACGAACCATCAGCGGCATTAGTGATCACGTTGAAAAACGGTCCCTATGAGTATACCCTGTGAGTGTTCAGGGTATAGTTGAGTTACGACCGGATTGGTTCACTCACGAAACCAACCGGGCCCCTGGGACGAAAAGGCTAATAACTCACAGACCGGGCGTCCGATTGACGCGCCGTCTGCTGCGTTGAGACCCCAATGACGAGGTGGTCCTTTGAGATACTTCCTTGCGGGACTTTGTGATACTTGTAGTATCGACCAGTAGCTCGTGGAGCGGACCCTTCCGGAGACGAGCAGTCGGAGCACGGAGACCGTGTAGCTGACTGAGACCCGACGACTGCTGATCGAACGACTCGGTGTGTGACAGAGGTACGCTTGGTTGTAGCGGCACATGGGAGCGCTTGGTTGTAGCGGCAGACCCACGACAGAGGTGAGTTTGGTTGTAACGGCACATGGGAGTGCTTGGTTGTAGCGGCAGAGCCACGACAGAGGTGCGTTTGGTTGTAGCGGCACATGGGAGCGCTTGGTTGTAGCGGCAGACCCACGACAGAGGTGCTCTTGGTTGTAGCGGCACATGGGAGCGCTTGGTTGTAGCGGCAGACCCACGACAGAGGTGTGCTTGGTTGTAGCGGCACATGGGAGCGCTTGGTTGTAGCGGCAGACCCACGACAGAGGTGCTCTTGGTTGTAGCGGCACATGGGAGCGCTTGGTTGTAGCGGCAGACCCACGACAGTAGTGCGTTTGGTTGTAGCAGCACATGGGAGCTCTTGGTGGTAGCGGCTGGCCCGCATTACTCGATAGGTGGAGTACTACAGCAGTCTTAACTTAGTGGGCAGTACCTCGGAGTTGTGACAGGACCACTGTACACTCCAGAGACGGAGCTCTTCAGCAGTTACGGTTTCGATGATGAAAATCCTGGTTTGAGCTGAGACTTTTGACCTTGTGTTTGCCTCATGATTGAGATAGGTTACTTGATAACTTAGGTATATGTATGGGAATATATCTAAGTATAGGTTATCTGTTGGGATCTTCTTGTGGTTATCCTTGTTGGTTTTAGTGAGACCTTGAGGGTCTCGGGGTCCCTACTGAGTATCGTTATACTCACCCCTGCACGGGCTATGTCCGCACTACGTTGTGTTGGTTGCAGACGGCGGACAGCGCTGATCGTGGTGGAGGCGTGCGGAGCAAGACGGTACCTGGAGGTGGACCACTGGGTGGGACGTACTCGGAGCGGTCAGGTGGACCCGAGGTGCAGTGGCGGCTATCTGTACCCACCCTTCAGGTGGGACTTCCAGAGGACGGCTCCACGCTGCGGCTTTTCCTTTCAGTGGCTATTTTTTTCCTTTCAGTTGTACTTTACAGTTGGGCTTGTATTTCCAGCCCCTTTTACTTTCAGCATAGCTTGTAAAGTTTTTACTTAGTGTTTACTTTTCCGCTTGCTTACTCTGTGGTGCTTGTTTACTTTTCAAAGGCAAAGCCTTCCCTTATTTTTGTTGGGATTTACGCCTTGGTGCTAGTCGCCAGCCCCTGGCCTATGGAAGGCGGGCTTGGGGTAGTCACGGCACGGGCCCTGAGGGCGGGTCGTGACATTAAATAAGCTAAATTTCTTTTTGTTGGATCTCCATGTTCCCTAATCACATGTATCCTATCAAGTCTCCCACAATAAATCACACACTAGGTTTCACTAATATGTTTCCACAAGGAATATAATTCAATCATAACAAGTTAATAAAACTAATATAATCCCTAAATCTCATCCTAATCATTTATACAATATTTCCAACACTCACACCGATTTAAAACACTTCGCATCCCTATAGTGAAGACAAATGTGACACCCAAATCCAACCTCAAATTGGTCACATGTTCGCTAAAATTAATGGGGGTAAAAAACATAAATTTTGTTGGTATTACCCTTATAAGTCCTTAGATATCAAAAGAGGAATCACCATTAATCTCTATAACATAAATATATTCTAATATTCATATAAATTCATTTAATTTCACACAATAAAAAATTCCAAAATGGAATATCAAAATATAACTCGTATATAAACAACTATGCCAATAATATCCATGCCTAATGCTACTAAAAATTATATTAGTCACGGAATCCCTCCTTAAATCCTTTCAAAAAAATTATATACATATATATATGGGTGATCATATATGTATTCTCATAAGGTTCCTCCCCCGTACCACTCGTACAATTGTAAAAGATACATCCTTATGATTTATTGAATAAATGGTAGAACCAATAAGAACCTACCAAGTAATCTATCAACAAACCACTCTATGTATCAATCACCAAATATGAATTTCATATATAGTA
Source organism: Viscum album (assembly GCA_963277665.1). Lineage (NCBI taxonomy): Eukaryota > Viridiplantae > Streptophyta > Magnoliopsida > Santalales > Viscaceae > Viscum > Viscum album. Next base: position 1,847,180,504 of record OY728120.1, read on the forward strand.
ACATAATATCATAGTAATATATAAAACAATTTACCCACAACAAATTCCTCACTAGTTTGCCTCTCTCATTCCCTAACAATAAATTTAATGTTCTTCAATCACTCCCATGCCTTCGCTTTCAAAAAATATATGTGTCTATGTGTGTGTGTGTTTATTTTTAAAATAGATCTGGGTTTTACCATAATCCCACCTTTCAAACCCTGCGTAAGGACCAATTCTCTCATTAGATCCAATCATTATTCTTCATTCCCATTTTCTCTTTGCAATACTTTATAGTATGATATCATGAACATATAAGACATCAACTATTTTCTCTCTACCTAACATGCACAATATATTCCATGTATTATCTTATCAATACCACATATCCCTATAATATTATAAAGTCATTAAAATTAAGGAAATAATCCTCATGCCCTCTTACTACTATGCACATCCCCCACCATATTACCATATCTTGGTATATTTCATAATATAACTTTAACCCATCATAGCACATATGAATGAACTTATTTTAATCCATTATAACCCATACTACATATTATATGAGATTATAAAAGAGGGTTTAATCATCCATATGTTCCCCAACCATGGTGGATTCTTGGACAAAAAACCTAGAACCCAAAACATTTGGGAAGGGGTAAGTTTATCTCATTAGGGTGTGGTGTGTTTAAAATCACAAGGGAAATTATATATATATATATATATATATATATATATATATATATATATATTATCGAAATACCCAAAATCCCATATAGGGGGATTTTATCAAACTGTAATACTTCATCCCATAACAATAACAACACCTTTCAAAACATTCATTAACAAATATTGACACATCGGAAATATAAACAAGCCTGTTTGTTTTCTAAAAAAATGGATGAAATAGAAATCATAGTTCCCATTTAAAAATAAATTTTAACTAACTATAGATTTACCATTTACTATCTATATTATGTTCATTATTCCATTCATTAACCATATTTAATGATAACACATTACTTAGTCAAGAAAAACTTTTTTCACATATGTTGTCTATTTATTCAATTATATTCAGATAATTAGTGGCCTATTATTTATCATGTTCTAGATTATACCCATTATTATAATGATTGATAATGCCTATATCTATGCCACCTAGAAACGACAACGCAACCTTTCAACAACCATGCAACTACATCATTTACCACATCACGATCCAGTGCTAATAACCACCACACATTTCCAAATTGAAAACCACAACCCCACTTTCACCTCTTTCTACACCATTCATTTAAAACCATCCACAAAATCATTTTTTCATTTCAAATTAGATTTCCCTATATAATCATCTTCACCAAAAATTCAAAATTTATACCAAAGTAATCATTAGTATCTTCACATGATTTAACAAATTTTTATGGTGAAAAACAAAACAACCCAAGCCAATATTTCCATCACAAAAGAACAACCAAATCAAACAAATATAAAAACATCTACTAGAAATAAATATATTAGAGAACCATACCATTCAGTAACATTTTCATCATTATATTCATATGAAATATTTTATTCCAATGTAAAAATTATTACAAAATTCATATATTTTCAAGAAATGGGTCCATTGCCATTTAAAAATAATTTTCCATTTATAATAGTTTATCCCTATTACTAAATTGAAATAAATAGAACAAATTTTTGAATAATATGTAAACATACCAACAGAAACATCAAACATCCATCAAATATATACAATATAATAGATTCATTTAATGAACTTTAGAATCCTTATTTCCCTTCAATTGACATTTTTTCCATTTCTTTATATTAATTAGGTTAATCCTTAACATACTTAAAATTTAAAAAAAAATTAATTTATCATCTGTAATTTATACAAAATAATAATTGAGAAGTCTCAAATACCCTTCCTCAATGAGAGATTAAACTAATTTTCTTACAAAAATCAAAGAGAGAGATGATCATGAATAAAAAAATATAAGAACACACAAATCAACCTATAAAAAATATTATTCCACAAAACAAGACCCAAATCCAAAAAAAACATGTCCTAACAACCTCAAAACCAATTTGAGATGAAATAATATGGTGAAAACCAAGAAGGAAGGAAATGACTTCATCCAATATCTCTAAAATATTGATCCCTATAATTATAAGGTCAATATAATTCAAGAGAACCAAAAAGTTGTCCAAAGGGATTCCTATAGTAACCAAAAGCCTAGTATAATAATGGAAAACAAAATAATTCATATGGGATTTCAATGTTATACTATATCTGGAAATTTAAAACATCACAATGTTAGAGATGATTGTCAGGTCAAGATAAGGATATAGATATAACCCATGGATGTCACATTATGGATCCTTGTATCTCCCTAATTTAAAACTCAAGAAAATATATTAATTTTATACCATTAATAAAGGGTCACACCATTAGAAAATATTTGTGGTTTGATGACACCCAAAAATCAGTTACACCAAAACTCAATCATTAAGTCCCACACTGTGATAGAGGTGGTTATACCACGATTTCCACTCATAGAAATATAAAATAAAATCACAAAACCCAAATTGATAGATCACCAAACACACTATGCCACAACCAGAAAATGATAACGGAAAAAAGATGGAGAAACAACCATACATAAGAATAATTATTCTCAATGTATGTTTTTGCATTTCAGTTACTTTTCTTTTCAAAATACATCATTACATGATATATACAGCCACATAAAGGAAAAAAATTCATCCCCAAAGTAACATGGTTTCTAATTATCATGACCCACACCCCAATATTGTGACACCTCCTTACACCGTGGCACAAAACCACACACCACAACTCAATCCTTCCTAGCATGACTCGCTAACCTTCACATCTCCCCTTCCTTCCATCCATAAATTTATGACATGAAAATAAGGGTCATGTAGTTTCATGCTCGTAACTACTTAAATATCTACTATAGACACACCATTCCTCCTTCATCCTCCTTCTAAAATATAAAATACTCAAAAATTAAAAATTAAGGGGTTGGAAATGTCAATTACATTACAGGGCCAAAATATTAGTGTTAAAGGACAATGATCATCTATTATCAATACCTAGGACATGAAAATACTTTCTATAGGGTACTCTTATAGGAATAAAACCAAGAATAATATAGTTTTTCATAGGTTATAATGGTTGTATATGTCGGCAAGAAATATTGGTTTCTATATAAAAATCCAATCGGTATATATAATTCATATATCCAAATAATTATGTGTAGATTAAATATATTTCTTATATTTATTAAGATCCATATCATGGGGATAGTGGCCTAAATATGTGGTTGTAGAGTATCTAGTAATACATGTTCATAAAATGATTAGACTAAAGATCCCATAACCATAGATTACTTTGGGTATAGTTTTTTATAAGTACTAGTGTAAATGTTTATCAAGGTATGAGGGAACTTTTTTTTATCCAATATATAAGATGTGGGTTCAAAGAGTTATAGGTGATTTATTTATTATATATAAATCCTCTGAATATAAGGTATCATTGGTTGTGCTATTATTGAAAGGTATATCAGAAAAATGATTGAATCTTTATCCTAGAGATCAATATGAGTCTATTATATAATAGACACAATTGCATGTCCAATTTAGGGAATAGTTTTTTAAATTTACCCTGATGGTACAACAATAGTAAGATTTATTGATCATCCAATAATGAATACAATGTGTGTGAGAGTTTTGTGCTAGATATAACGATTTGATTCATTTATCATCTCATATCTTAACTGATTAAAGGATAATTAATGAAATCCTTTTTCTGAGTGTTATGATCATTGATATACTGATAGATTGGTATATCGAATATTATTCAACATTGATGGAGCTAGTGAATATGGATAATCTATTTTGAGCTCAGATGGATTCCCCATAGGAAATGATATAGTGGATGATTTTATAAAAATAAACTAAAATATATAGTTTTGTTTCATTGATGTTTTGAAAAACCCATATGCATTGAATATTAGTACACCATCAAACTTCAATATCAAGTAATATAGGTGCATATTGTGGTAACAAGGACCTTATATGCTTCTCTTGTGAATTTATGGGCCATTATTAGTCTGTATTCCAATATTCACTAGATTTTAGGGGAGTTATGTGAATATTTTAAGGGTAAATGATCCTCCTTATTAATTTTATCAACCACATACATTGATGTATCACAAAAAAACAACTATAGTATCCTTAGAGATAATAAAACTAGAAGTAACAACAATATGATATAAATATTTCTGGGTAACAGTTGTATAATGGAGTTTATGATGGCATAGTTTAACTAATGTTTGTTATAATATCTCTGGATTGAGGTAAATGTAGTGGTATGTACTAACACTATTGGGAAATAGTGGTTGTTCATAGATGTCTACATGCAAAAAAAGTTTTTGTTATATGGATAGAATGAAGTTAACACAATGTGCTATATGGGTTTACTCTACTCTTATATTGGTATTAGAAGTAATAGGATCATTAAATTATTTTATCACTCCCCCCATTATATTAAGGATTAATCATTATATAGAGATACTGCATCTAATGTTCTCCAGGTCCTACACTCCCATATCTAGTGATAAACATACTTACTATTACATAAAACATGAAACTAAAATCAAGTCCCATAATCAAAAGTTTAGTTTTTTTGAAACTGGGGACATAATACAATATCAACCTATACAATACCATAAAATTTAAACCAAATCCTTATCATAGATTACATATAATAAAACCATAATTTCTATAACACCAATAATTACATGGATTCATACATAAAATAAGGAGAGATATAAAAATGCTAATAAGTGGATAATCAAAGGGAAACACAAATATAATAATAAATAGTGATGTCAAAAAATTATTTAGCATGAATTGATGTCAAAAAATAAGAGGAACAAAAGTTATGTCCTAGGAATATTGAAAAACAATGAGGGATACCCAAATATTTTTTATCATGGAATGATATTATAAGTTATAATACTCGTTAATAGAGAAAAGGAAATTATAGTAATGTTGAATAAATATTAAACATGTCACCAAAATATTCTAGTCTCACTACAACTAAATTACAAAAACTGAATTTCTAGGATCACTACCAGTATTCCATTAAAATTTTTATTGGCTGACTAACCATTCATCATAACTTATTATTCTTGAATCATTACCCTTTCACGATACATATCATTTCATGGGATATGAAATTTTCCTAATTCATCAAATTTTTGTATAACTCCAGTTCCACACATCATGTCAAAATATGTTCATGCACATGATTACTGTATAGATTATAAACATAAATGAATTATAATAATGATAACCCATGTTTAATGAAATGTGTCTCAAATCATTGTCATATGGTATAATAGTAGCATATGAAATTAATTAATCATCAAGGTAACCAAAGAAGAAAGGTATAATTCAAAATCATTTGAAAATAATAGTGTAATCCATGAATAAAGAAATATATAACCAAAATATAGAGATCCTAGTAAAAGAATGATCATGAAGAGAGGAATCATAGAAGGAACCTTTTAAATAAGAACATATTAGAGGAAATACTCATAAATAAATGATTGAAATGTAAATAGATAAGTAAATAACAACTTATACTGGAAAATAAATATTTTCTACATTCACGGAATGATCCATAAAATATATATATAATAGGGTATATTATAAAGAGAAAAAATAAAGCTAATGTAAAGAATGTGGGGGGAGTGTTTCCATTATTATCAGTATAGAGTATATTTATCAATAAATTCTAGAATATATTGAAAAAATGATATATATATATATATTGATTAAAATTCTTATATAATAATATATGATTATGGTATGGTATACATAATTCATAAAGTATGATATACATGAAGATAAAATTTGAAGAAAAAATTAGTAATTAGAAATTCTTTAATAATAATTCCCTTGATAAAACTTCCATGAGGATTTTAAAACATCTTTTAAAGAATTTGAATTTTTATAATTTCTCAAAAACTAGGGAAGAATAATTTTTATTATTTTATAAATAATATCTTCTTAAAACGTTCTAAAAATAGTCCTGAGACAATTAATACTTGGAAATTAAGAAGATATCGAAGGATTTTCCATAACATACTTTGTATGGTTAGAATTAAAATAAATGTTTATAATAATAGTTTAGAAATATCTGCAATAATATAATTAATGGAAAATGATATTAAAATATATTTTGGAGGGAGTTATTTTGATGATAATAAAATATATGAGAGAGAGAGATATTATGATCACAAATGTAATGAAGAAATTATTATGTGGGGGTATCCTTTTTAAACATCGAATGGTATGAAATACGAATCCATAAGAAATCTAAGGAGGTAATAATTTTTAAAAAATGACGGTAGACTATTAACACAAAATATCAAATTTTTTGAGATGATATATAGAAGATAAAATGGATAATATAAAAGAAATATATGAAAGTAATGGTCATTTTTAGGAGAACTATAATATTGGATATATAATAAATGTGGCTTTCAAAATCATTGATGAATAATATTATCATTATATGGTTGTAAAATAAAAAAAATAGATGGTAATTTCTCCCTAATATATATTTAAAAGGATTTACATAAATTAAATTATTTAAAATAGAAATAGTATGACATGTATATACCATAAATAAAGGGGAAATGAAACAAATGAAATTAATAATAGACATAAATATAATATATAATAATTATTGGTTGAAAGATCATATGTCACCCATGATAATGTTAACGATGAAAGATCCCCCATACTTCAAGTCCCAAATCTCTCAAAAACTCCATTAACTACCTCAATATCTAATTTATAATCATCAGTTCTAAAAAACCAACCAGAATACATAGACACTATACCAAAATCAATACACAATTATGCCCAATATATTTTCTTGATTTCCCTGACCTAAACAACTAATATCATGGGTACCAAATATGGAATGGGAATGATTTACCCATTACCACATAATAAAAACTAAATTCACATTAATAAGGACATCAAAATAAGAAAATAATTAACCATATAATAATAATTTACAATATTAAAAGTAAAAATAGTCTATATAAAAAAGGAAAAATATTCAAAATGAAAAGCATATATTAATCCATATTCCACATGGAAATACCAGTATGCCACCTCTTCCATAACTCTTACCGTATCTATGTTCCACATCTAGAAACCTGAGGCATCAAACAAACCTACAAGATATTCCCTAGAAATACAATAATATATACACACTATGGTAGATATGTAGAATGTGAAAAAAATAGTAGTAATCCACAAAATATTATATAAAATGATTTTGTTTGATATTAAATAAATAATAGTTTGAAATAAAACCGTAAAAATAGATTTTTTACCCTTTATGAAAACAATTGACAAAGGCTCTATTTTAATAAAAATGTTTAGAAAATAACTTTAAAAACATGTGGATAAAATAATAATTAAAAGTTTCTAAATAAATAATATAGGAGAAAAAATATATAATATTATTTTTAAATGTGATTCATGTGTAATTACCATGGAAATGTGTTTAGAGATTCCAAGGGTCACTAAAAAATAATTATAATTCATGAAATAGATTCCAATTGGAGAGTCATGTCAACCCAATGAAGAAATGGAAGGGAGAACAATGTCGAATCAATAGAAAGATAATGGAGAAAAATATTAAAAACTAAATATACCGTTCTAGCTTAACATTTTCCTAGGATCCCTCCAAACCACCCAAAGGACCCCTCCCCCTCATGAATATTTAATGTTTTTATGATCTATTTCAAACCATTTTAAAATAATTAAAAACCTCACTTAAACTATCAGGAATTATTAATCAAACAAAATAATAAACCGATAAAGGGTATATATAACTTTTCATGAAAATAATTTAATTTTATTCCCAAAAAATTACATAAGTAATTTCATCAAATAATTTGTGAGTTTCAAAAAAAATCTTAAAAATTTAGGCATCATATTTTTTATCTAATTTGAGAACAAAGTTATTAACCATGATATAACTAGAATAACTAGCACAAATTAATAATTTTATTTTAATAATAAAAAAAATCATCTAAAAAACATTATTTATAAGAAAAAAACATGATTAAATATTTTAGAGACTAACCATGTGTCAAACCCCAAATAAAATTAGATTTTATCATAAATAAGTGTCGTACGATCTTCATCGAATACCATGTGGTCATGAAATTGGGAGACTAGGATTTTAGTACTTGAGATCTATAAAAGATGTTCCGTATAACATAAAATAATCTTATAAAACATAAAATAATTTTCATGATACATCATATAAAACAAATAGAATAATTATATTGGTAATATAATAGTTATAAAGACTAAAAAAATCAATTTAAAAATAAATTAGGAAATATATTTTCACATACCCACATTTGATGAACTCTAAATGCCTTTAATCATCAATAATATATTGGAGATAGTTTATAGGTGATTATAACATAGAAATAATCCCCTATTTTAATTTATGGGTTTTTTCTTAACATGTAAAAATAAAATATTTTAATTTCATGAAACATAAATAATTAAAAAGTATGAGAATAGAAGGATGAGAATGAAAAGGAATATTGTAAAAGGAAATAAATTCTCTTAACTTGGGATTATAAAAATAAATCAAGAGTCGTTTTTATGTTTTAAGTGGTATTGGGAAGTATGGAGAAGAGTAGATCATCCCTCTTTGTCGAATCTTAAAGGAATGTGAGGGGGAGAGGGATAATTTCCATTTTTTAGAAAATAAACATTATAATAAAAATGATGATAATTATAATGATAATTATATATTTATATAATTGTTATAAATTAACTAGAAAATATACCAGATATTATATATATTATAACAAACACATTACTAATAATTATAAAATGTACTCATATTTTATTTCCATCAAAAATACATTATAATTATGAATAATTTGATCAATAATAAAAAAACTGAATTCACATATCATGTGTCAAACACATACATTTTAAAAAATACATAAACTAATTTAATTGGAACCAATCCCAAAAATTTCTAATCACAATAAATGTAAAATAATGTTATTATATTAGTAAAAAAAAAATTTAAAACATCTTGATTAGTTGGGATATGCGATATAAAGTCTTGAGTAAACTATGGGGATGCATGGTTATCTTATAATAATACCCAAACCAGGACCTAACCATGTTTTTTTCATTATCTCCCCTTAAAAATGCATATTATTAACTCAAACAGTATCTCTTAAACATGCCTAAATCATGCATCCTTTTATGTTTCTCAAAAATTTTAAATTTCAACTATTTACATTCTAAGATGTTTATAATATTAATAATTTAATAAAATTAAAAAATTATTGTTGTTATAATTTCTATATACTCTATAACCTTAATAATATTTAATTATTATTTTCTTTTCAATATATTTTCAATTTTATTCATTTATGAAATTAATATTATTCATATTGATCATTTGGAGGTTGTTCGGTTCATGACTCCAAAGATGATTTGGTGATATGGTAATGGTCAATGGTGTCAATTATATAGTTATATAATATTTAACAGTGTAAATATGTATTTTCATTATCATTATAGTGTAATTGAAGTTATGTCATCAAATAGAGAGACAAAAATAGTTTAAATTGTGAAATGTGTCTCAATATTCATGTTTTAGGCGGTTAAAATAAACATGACTATTTATTTTTAATATTATTAATATTATGATAATTTTATAACTCTCTGATATTAATCATGTCATAAATAATATATTTACTCCTAAAATATTTCTTAAAAACCATCCATGGAAGTAAGTAATAGTTGATTTGTTACGACGTCCATTTAGAAGGTTAACACCAAACATAATCACACTAGTATTCTAAACAACTGCAAAATAGATTTAATTAATTATATATTTATATTCAACATATTATTGAATAATTATATCCTATATTAAATGTTGAAAAATATTTTTTCTAAACCTATATGGGTGAAGGGGTGGAATTAATGAAAAATTAATTGAATGTGACAAGAAATGGAAAACATACATACCCTCTATGACACAACCTCTTTGGGGCTCACCCTGAGGCCTCCAGGATTGGGTTCCTGGTTAGAAAAGTACTCCACAAATGTTTATATGATTATTATGATATATTTTACTTAATAAGTGAAGGGGAGTATATTTTTGAATAAAAGATTGATTTTTTTTCTTAAGATGATATATAGTATTTATTATTATAAATAAGAATAGTAATTAATGAATGTGACACTAATCCAAAATTATTCACATAATATAAGATTCAATTATTCATGTATATAAGTCATAATGAAAAATACAATTTTTCATTAATATCCATTGTATTTAACATTTATTTTAATTTACAAAAGCTTCACCATAACTTATCAATCACATAATAATTAAAAAATGACATATTTTTTTATAAATATGTTTATGAATTAGGTAATTATAAAAATAAAATTATTATAAAAATTAGTATTTTATTAAAACATATTTGTTAAATAAAAATTATAATTATATTTTTGATTTGTTAAATCGACTATGTAATTATACTGTTGTATTTTTGTAATTAATTTTACTTTTTTTATAAATATTAAATATTACTTATTATATATTTATCTCTTCCAAGTTGTATGGTTATTATACTAAATGTAATTTTATTATTAAAATGGTTAGTCACAATTCCATAACCTGAGGGTTTTCATATTATTTAATAACCAGAGGGTTTTCTAGCTTCCATTTGTATATAAAATCATTCATACCAAGAGGATAACAACTTGTTGCCTTTTAAGCATTTTACTAAGTTTGATAATTTTGGGGATGAACAATTGGTGATTATAGTAGAAAAATTCTTTATGGATTGTCGATTTAGGAACTGTGAATGGGAGTGAAATAGTATAGTTTTTTGGAATTTTGATATTCATATTAGTAAAATTTATTTCTGAAATGAACCCTAGAGAACTAATCATTAAATAAATAAAAATTGATCACTTTATAGATCCTAATAAAATGGAAGCCTTATCAGTCCATTGAAACTAGATTAAATTTGGAAAATTGGATCATATAGTGATCATTTGATACTCTAGCCAATGTGTGTGTTTCACCTCTCAAAACATATTAATAAGTTCTTTTTCATATTTCATTTCACATACATGGATTGGTAAAAAATAATAATAAACTTCCAAGTGTTTACAAATGATTTCATTAAGGTTAGGATATTTTAAAATCCTTATGAAAAAGTGGGAAATTGATTTGTTTGAATATTATTTGGGTTTTATCAATATTGTGATTAAAAAAATGAAATTTATTTTTGGAACCTTGGAAAATGTGAAAATTGAATGGGATTTTAGTGCTTTAATTCCATTTTATCTAACATGTTCTCACTCTTAGAATTAGGACTTGAACTAAAAATTAATTATAGAAGTTTGTGAATTTAGATTAGAGGCATGGAATCTCTAAAAATGAATGAGTCTATATTCCCTTAGTTTCAAATGTGTGTTCAAGAATAGGAAACATTTATTTTTATAACATTATTATTTTGAAATGGACACACTTCTAGTTTTGTGCCTATTTTTCTAAAGTCTTCAAATTCCCATTTGAATATAATTTAAAAATCATTTCCTTGTATTTTTAAAAGAAAAAATCATGAATTTGTTTGAGGACAATCAAAAAATATAATTGTAGGCGAGTTTGATGTAGTTTTCATTCAATGCATATTGCAACATATTTTTATGTATTTTATTGAGTTATTAATATCCAAATAGATTCTTTGAATAAATAATTATCAAATGTTGTATTTTTGTATATTATTAATAAAAAAGTTTTTTTGTTCAAATATGTATTTTAGTGTTTAAGTTACTCTTTTTGAATAATTTTTAAATAATATAATTCACTATATTTAAATATGTTTTTTAATCTTTTGTATTGTTTTAATTTTAACGTTTTGTTTTTATTTTTTAATTCATGAATTTTTCATGTATTATTTTATTTATTTAATTATTTAATTAATTTTTTATTTATTTATTTTTAAAATTAATAATTCTTAATTTTGGTAATTAATATATTTATTTTCTGTAATTAATTATTTCATTGAATTCTTCCATAAATTAAATAATTCTTTTTTTTAATTAATTCTATGATAGAATTATATTTCAAAATAACACATTTAAATTTGTTTTAATATTTTTTTTTAATTTTGATAATTTATTCATTTTAACAAATTTTACCGTTATTAAGTTCTAATTATTTTAATGTAATTCTATATTCAAAGTAAATAATTATTTTAATTAATTTTTTCTATTTAATTAATTTAATTCATGAGTTTAAATTGGAAATTAATTATTCTTAATTTATTTACTTTAATTTGCTTTGTTTTTGTTTTATTTTTTTATTCTTAAAATTTATTTATTTATTTTTTAGGTGTTTCTTCAATAGTCGTTCGTCGCATCTCCCACTCATCATTGGCATTTTCCAATGGAGAATTTAGCAACGATTATGGGTAATGTCAATGGTGACTCCCTAAGTTCCATCAACCAATCACAAAAATTCTGGTGCTGAGTCAATTGATTCATTGCCAGACTCTTCCAATGTTGACTCCTAGAGTCATCATGTCATCTCCCAGTCCACCTTAACTAAAACCAACCCACCATTAGGTTCACCTACCTCCAGTCCCATAACCTATGCTACCTCACCGAATAGTGATTTATCTGAGTCACTATCAACCATTTCTCACCATTTCTCATCCAAATTATGACTCCTTCCCATTAATCTAGCTCCTCCCTTACCCATAGTCACTACCTCCTTCCACAAATTACTCATTTATCATATTTCTCATCCTTTTGTCACCCATATTTATAGCCCCTTCCCTAATAGTGACTGATGGAGTAACTTCCAGCACCAAACCATAGTTGGGTAACAAACACCTCCCATGAATCCTCAATTCGCCACCCACAACCCAACTATAGTAGAATCAATAACCACCACATATCAGAAGCATAGTGAAAAAAACTATGTTTCAAAACTCAAAGATTGAAAATCAAAAGGACAAAAATGAAATACCCAATATTTGAAAATGTAAACCAACTAGTTTTCTATAGATATAAAAGTCAATCTAGAATGATATCCCACCATGTTGCATCACTACTCGAATCTGCAGGTGGCCACCAATTGAAATAGGTAATGAAACATTACTTGACCTAACCCACCCATCCCTCTCTTTTTCGAACCACTGCATTAGATCTAGAAACCCCATTTCTGATCCAGTTCTTGTCTTCTCTTTGAGACAAATGAAATATGGGCTTTAATAAGAAGTAGATGAATCCAATTCTCTTGATGATTTTTCGACCACAACTCACCATAGAAGAATGTCATACTGGATCCCCCTCTCCACTCTAATGTGATCCGAACACCCACACAATCCCATCTTTTTAATCCACCTCACCTTCCTTCGTCCTCTTTTTATTATTTAATATATAATATAATATAATATAATATTATTGAAATTTATAATAGTTAATATAACTAATATAAATAACAATAATACTTGTAATGAATTTAAATATATTAATTTTATTAATTTTATATATCAATATATACATTAACACATTAATTTCTATGTATGATATTTATATCTATAATTGTTAATATAAATAATTATTTATAAGATTTAATATATAAATATCTAATTTTCTTAATAAAAAGTACGTGTTTTTGTAAATATATTTTTATTATAATTTTTTTGTTATTTTTAGATGTTTTAATTAAAAATCATAATTATATATATAATAATACTTACATTTTAAAAATATGTGTGACATATTTTTCTATTATTTGATTTAGGGGGGTTTGACCCGGGGAGGTGTTCAAAGGAATCAAGGAAAAATGTAACGGGAGGTGTGGATCATTTCCAAATGGTTGGTGATTTTATGAACTCAAGACCAATGGTTTGGGTTGTGAATATGAAAGCATTCCACATGGATTTATGATACTTCATGTTATCTTGTTGTCATCACTTCTGTTTATACTTTTTCGAATAATAGTAGATATACTCCTTTTTATTATTTAGAATCGACCACCCCAGACACGGGAACTACCTCTATTACCTGTAGATGGGCACCATACTCCTTCTTCATTTTTCACTATTTCATTTTTTTACATCTCTATAAATAAATTTTTTGGGAATATATCATTATGTTGTCTCAATTTTTTGGGAGAGTGCTTGTGTGTTGGAAGTGATTATGCGCATGAGTGCTCAATGATTTGGGGAAAGTGGGTCATGTGGTCTGATTATTCAGTAATGCACTAAGTAGGGTTGAGAGTGGTTTATTTAATTTTTTCACTAGATCATTGATAGGGTGTTGATGGTGGATCAACCTATGTATGTACATGGTCTTAGATAATTTATTTTCTTTTATAATGTTTTTTAATCTATTATTATTATTTATTCATTAAATGATTCTTCTCAATCACTATGTTTTTCAACACTATTTGTTATTTTTTTATTTTCTATTTTCAAAATTTTAAAATTATAATAATATTTTCAATAATACCTCTTGGTATCTCAAAACTACTTCCTTGAGGGTGACCGTAAGGTTATCCACTACACTATATATTTTCTATTATAAATATATCTTTTATTATCCTTGTGACAAGGATATATTCATATATACATATCATATTTATAAAATAATTAAACCTCTATTATAATTTTATCATATAAACCCTTTTACATTATATTACATATGGGATATTATAAGGTTTTTCATGTGTACAACGGACTACATCCTTGTGAAGTGAAGTGGTTCATTTTCACTAACTCTTCACATGGAATATAATAATTATAATGATCATGAGTTTTTTTTGTATTTATGAAATAATTATGATATTCAGAAAATATGTATCATTATAAAAATATAATATATTATTTTATTTCATACCTTTTCACTCACTAAATGATGATAGTGTCATATATGAATGTGTTGACTACCACCTTCACAATGTGATTTGAATCTATCTTCATCACCACACTACATGGATTATATATTTAATAATATTTTCATTAGAAAATTTTCATTTATTGTATTATTATAATTCTAAAATGATATTATATTACTTCTATTATTCCATTAATGATCATTGAAAAAATGAAACGTTACACACATGTACGTACGGTTTACCGTCTCCATGATCACAAATACATCATTTCTCAAAACCATATATCATGATTATTATTAAAATTGTAAGTTATATATAAATATTATATTTATTACATGATTATTATTCATTATATGATTGATCCATGATCAATTTAAGAGGAACAAAAATAAAAAATCAAAAAATATATTGAAAACAAATTAGTTTTTACCATAAACCTGACTTTAACATGTAATTGTTAATAAATGGTCAATAAAAGGATATAAAAAATAATATATGATATGATATATATAATTATGGGTTTTTAATAGATGTATAATACAATTATATTTTTTTACATGAGGTTTTACTGAGTTTGAAGGAAGTCGAAACTTATAGTAGTGGATTTCCATCTCTCTTTTTACTTTTGTCAGATGCATTCCATGTTCACCCCTATTTATTTTATATAGTTTATATAATTCCAATAAATTTATATTATTTTTACTATCAGAAAAAATATTGGTATTTTCATATCTATTTTAGTATAACTCTTTTATAGAGATTTCATTTAAAATATACCAAATTAGTCAGGGATTTTTATCTAAAATTTTCTTTTATTGAAACATACATTATATTATTCAACTATATTAATTAAAGAGGTTTATATAAAACCCATTTTACATGTAATATCATGAATTTAATTAACCTCATGGTATTTTATGTTAAAATTTTTTAATTCCTTCATGGATATTAAGATTCAATGTTAGCAAATTATTATTGATTCTATATTACAATCTCATCATTTATCAGGATTGTTTATGATTTTGTTTCTGAGGATAATATATTACGATCCATCTCTCAATAAATTAATGAATTTTATTCTCTTATATTTACACCTGATATATTTAAGTAATATAGATTTTTTCTCACATTTAAGTATATAAAATAATTGAGAAAATATTTTTAGGAAAATATTCAATTATTTATCTATTCGGTTGAAAATCTATTTTCTACCAAAACCCAGTTTTCTAAAAATATTTTCATATTTATATAAATATCCTATTTTATTTAAAATAAATATTCACCCAAGTTAATTGTTTTTAAAAAATGTTTTGAAAGGAATATTCATTCCACTTTCTAAATAATACCTATTTGGATTTTACCAAAAATTTGAAATTAATTTATTATATAACATGTACATCATGAAATAAACTTCTTGTCATCATGAAAATTATTTTACTTGAAACATCAATTATAATTTTACAATGATATTTTTAATGAAATAATTTTTAAAAAAATTATGTTTTAAAAAGTATTCTTAAACGTGTAAAGGTTCTTTTCCTCCATAAATTTCCTGAATGATAGATCAAAATCCATTTTGCTTGAAGATGATATTTGTTATTTTTAACTATTCCTTAATTGGGATTTTATAAAAAATTAAATTAATATTGTTTCTATGAATATTTTATGTATATTATGGAATAATTTTTGGGAAAACAATTTCTATTCCATGGGTTATACCATGAAAAATTTATTATGAATCTTGCTTAATTTTTAGGAGTTATGATACTATAAAATGATTAAGAAGTCTATCTCTTTTATACAGGTTATGTTTTGATGAATTGTTTATAAAACCCATTTCATTTTATTGGTTATTATATTATGAATGTTTTATGATCTTTTGGAACACATATTTATGATTACCATTATGTGATAGGCATGACCTATATCACCCTCTAAGGCATTTGTTAAATATTTCGATCTCATGAGATAGATTGGATTGGGATATAGAGTGGACCTAGTTTACTGATGGAATTTTTCTTATATACTGGTCTTTGATGTGACCCCTAACTACTATTATTTTTAGGGAGTAAACACATTCCACTAATAAATCCTTGGTAATGAGACATTACCAATATTGAAATGATTTTATATTCTAATTTTTATGCAGAAAATCTATGTATTATCCCAATGTTATTCTCTCTTGGCTCATGTTATTTGATTACCCTTTCAATAATGTCTTATAAACCTACAATATTTATTCTAAGACACAATATTATGAGATATTATATTAATTTTATGGATTTAAAATGTTTTTTCATTTTATTATACCCTTATGTTCATGTAATACATACATATCTCCCTTGTTTACCATTACTAAAAATTTGAGATCACCCATTATTTTGTTTCCTTTTTCTCTGGTTATGAAGATATGTATTACATATGATATGTCTAAGAGGGGTGATTATAATGAGGATTATAGTGGGAGATGATGTAGTTTATGTAAGAACTAGTTTTTTGTGTTCTCATTTTTATAAATACACTGAACTATTTCAGTCTTCAAGAAATTGTTTTGGTAAAATAATAAATAATCATCCAAAATTTAGTAATATCTATATATGATAATAATTTGTCTCTATATTTGGTATCATATAATTTTATTAGTTAATACATGGAAATTATCATGAGAAAACCTTAATAATAACCCTAAGGACATGTCTAAAGACAATTATAAGGATGAGTCAATGTACAGGAAAATTTCATGTAATTTTTATTAACGATAGATAAAATGGTTCCCATGAAATGTCATCTATGTCTGGATATTGAAATTGGATTTTTCTCTAGAATATAGTTACCTAGAGATAATAATATTTAGAATTGTCCATTTATATGGTCATTATCATCCCCCTAGTGCACAATAATGGGTCTTGTTGCAGACCTGGTTTATAACTCCTTTTGGATATGATTTAGAAATCCACAAACAATTTATGAACCATTATAAAGGATTTTAATATATTCATACTATTAATGGCCTAGGATAAACCTAATGATTCATATATTAAAAAAAATGTGTCAATATTTACAAATCCTATAAGTCATTTTCTTGGTCCTTTGGTTTCCAACTGTACTTTTTTGTTTTAATAAAATTTTATAGCTAGAAGGCATCATTTTAACACTAAATCTAATAGAAAATTGGGTTACTATGAGAGACCAAATTGGATGATAAGATGATAGATATTAATTTTGATTATTAATAATCATGTATAATGATATGTGACTAAAAACATGAAATCTGATGAGATTCTTGAAGCACCATATAAGAGGAATATGACCTTTTATGAATGTTTTTACGGTAATTCACATTAAAAGTAGATGATTAAGCTTCATAAATGTTAATAATTTGGGAATAATAACCTATAATAATACCTCCAATGGAGGATAACATGTTACCTTTGTGTAAAATATGGTCATTGAGTGACAAATTGTTGTGGAGTTCAATGTATTATATGTGGAGAACATGGTCATTATCCAACTCAAAAACCTAAAATAGGAATTAAAAAATAGTTCAAGAAATTACCTATTTATTATCAATCAATGAAGTCAGAGGATTAATATATTTGTTTACTGGAAGTCAAGGTTATATTGTAGAAGTGTTTTCCAAATGTTTTTTGTGTAGTATAAATTTGAAAACATATATGGATTATGTTAAATATTAAATAATATAAGTATCCAAGAAATATTAACATAAGAGTTATGGACTCCATTATAGGAGTACACATTTTAGGTTGATAATAAGTTCAAATTCATAGAAACACCTCAAGAAGTTTTATGTTAGGAGATTTTATCAATATTAAGGGTATTTTAGGAGACATTTTTGAAAACACAAACCATGGGTTTTGAGAATGAATTCCTTGTTATAGAAATATGATTAATTATATTAGTGACCATTATGGTATATCATATCATTATTTTTATGGTAATTATGGTTTATTTTAATTTAAATATGTTTTTTGGACATACATTCAGAAAAATGATAACTCACAAGTTAGGTGATAACCTATTGCATTCAAAAAGACTATGGGGCTTGACCCACAACCGTAGTGTAAGGTCCCGAGTTTTCATAAAGTATGGTTTTTCTTTTTTTTGTCAGGACTCTCCCGTGTGGCTAGATAAGTGTTTTCCCAAGTCCTCTAGAAGTCTTAGGGGTGTTCTGGGGGTTCAGGACATGAAAGAGGGGGGAAATGGGGATCCTTGGTCAATCCACACGGCTTGCGTATGGTTTGAAAAACTATTCTAGGGGAGATAGTGCGGGTAGTATAAATCTGTACTATTTCAGCACAGTTTTGAAAATAATTTGTAATTCCAAGAAAACCATTTGAAGGGTAAATTTTTGAGTATTAGCTTCTTCACGGTTTGTGCACGATTTGGAAAACCATGCTTCTCGGAAAATTATAAAAAATTAAAAAAATTCATTCCTAAGACTTTGAACCTCAACTCTGGTTTCTCCTCCAAGGCACCCTCTATAACCCCAATGGATATATAGGATGAACCATGATCCAAAAGGGTGGTTCTCCCTCATTTATGGACTATTTTGGATGTCATTGGTTGCAGATCAAAGATTCAGGTAAGTCTAATCCTCTCCTTCCTTCTCTTATTCAGTTAAGTGATTTTGGATTCTTCCATCTTCTTCTAAAACCTTAAAACCCTCTTTTTCGTGTGAGATTTTGGGTGAGGCTTCCATGGATTCTTGATTCTGGATCGAAGGATATGATTATGTGTGCATTAATCGACAAATTCAAGTTAGGTATTCTATAAGCTATATCCAATAGTTTTTCAATAGATTTTTGAATGTGTGTTGGGGTTTTTCCCTTCTTGTATTGTGTATGGGTTATCATTGGTATGAATTGGTAAACTGGGCGTCTAAAGGATTTTTTGAAACCCTCACGATCCCTATGGGATGTGTGGAGTAGGACTTGACCATTTAGGTCCTACCATGGGGAGTTCTTGCAAACCCGAACCATAATTGTGGTATGGTTAATTAAAGGGTTTCCAAATAATAATGTGGAACCTATGTATAAAAGTTCATAATGATTGTTGGTAAAAAATAGAATGATGAAAAATATTCCAGGGGTTATAACATAATAAGTTGGTGTTGGAATTACTTGAAAATGGGTAATTCGGGTGAAAGATATTATATCGATGGATTAATGAACATTGGTTTGAAATGAATAAGTAGATTAGTTCATATTAAATGGTAAACATATAATTTGGTAATGTAATGGGTAATGGGGAATGTTTTAATGAAATTTAATAATTGAATGGATGAACTTGTGGGATGGGTTAATACATGAGAAGTATGTGGTACACCTAAATGAATTAATGTAAAAAGGGATTTTGATATGTGATATGATAATTGTACGTGAAATTCAACTATGGATATTTGCATGTGAAATGATAAATGGTCTAAATGCGTAAATTCTTGTTCAATGATGAATTTGGATATTTCATATGGGTTGTTGAAAATATTTAAGAGGTTAAGGCCCAAAAATGTTAATTTGGTTAAATGGAAATGATTTGTAATTGGTTAATGGGTAAAAAAAGCTTGTGCATGCGTCTTGCAAGAGTTGGGTATTGACATGAGGTTTTTTTCCAATCGGTCATGTTAGAATGAGGCACTAAACTCCACCCCAAAATTAATGGGTTATTGAAGGTAATATAGATCTATGCCCCTAATGGTGTCATTCCACCCGGACTGAGGCTAGGAGGTGAGGATAATGTGTGGATCATTCCACCAGACCAAGGTTTCGAGGAGAGGATAAAGGAATGATGTGATATGTATATCCCTAGTGAGATAGAGACTTTTTTGGTTTCCCCTATGAATTTTTATTGAATTCATTTGAACCTTGTGTATATTATAATTATTCCTAACCCATAGAACATGCGTTCAAACTGTCTTAGGTAATGAAGATGGAATCAGAAGTGGAAATGGGATAAATGTTATTCATGAATTTAATGATCCTTTATAACTAATGGCACCGAAAATTTCCCTTGCTTACTTACCATTTATTTTTACTTTCTTTTAATATCAATTAGACTGAATATTTTTTAGACACCATTGTTGGTGGCCTACAGAGTTTTTTACTCACACCTTGCTCCGGCTGTCATTGGGTACCCAAGCAGATTTCTTGGTTGTAGGATAGGACAAGGGAAAAGTCCCTAGAACTAAGGTGTTGAGTTGAGCTTGGGATGTACATGGAGATGGACCTGAACATAGAGTTGGGAACCCTTTGGATGTTTGTCCATTTGTTTTATTTTGGTCTTTATTCACTTGCACTGCTAGTATGTCCTGGCATGGTTGTATTTGATTTTTGATTTGTACCTAGTTTGGGGGAAACATTTGGTAATGCATGTTTGTTGGTTGTTAATATTATATTCTCTATTTATATTATATTATAATATGAATTACTCTGGTAAATAGGGTATCATCTTCCCATAGAACATATTATACCCTCACCGCTAGTTGTCATCCTATGGAAAACAGGGAGGTGCACATGATATCATGTGATGACCTGAATCGGAGCACGATAATGGATTGATGTGATATTTGTTTCCCTAGTGATATAGAAACTTGTTTTGTTTACTCTATTCATTGTTGTTCAATTCCATTAACCCCAGTGTATATGATAATTATGCATAAACCATAGAACATGTGTTCAAAATGTATTATGTAATGAGGATGGTATACGAAATAAAAATAGGATAAATGATAATAATGAATTAAATGAACCTTGATAACTAAAGGAACTACATCTTTCCATTTCTTACATACCATTTATTTTAACATGCATGACTATCTATTAGATTTAATATTTTGTAGATATCATTGGTGGTGTCCTACTATGTTTTGTACTCAATCCCTACTTGGGCCACCGTTGGGTACCCAAGAAGATTTCTTGGTTATAGGACAAGACAAGGGAAAAGTCCCCTACACTATGGTATTGAGTTGGGTTTGGTATTTACATGGATACAGACCCTGACAAAGAGTCTGAGCCTATTTTTATTTTTGTAATTTTTTTTAATTTTGTGATTTATTCAATTGCACTACTAGTATGGAATGGCATGGTTGTATTTGACATGTAATTTGTATCCCGTTTAGGGGAAACCTTTTTTCATTCAGGTTTATTGGTTGTTCATAATTGTTTTCGATATTTATATTGTGTTTCTTTCTGTCTAACTCAGGTAAAGAGGGTATAGTCTACCCACATGGAATATTATACCCTCACCGAATGTCGGTAACCTTTTATGTACGAGGAGGCATGATTTATGTCATGTGATGACCTGACATGGAGCACTGGTTATTGGATTTCGGGTCGGGGATGATACAAAGTGGTATTATAGGCATTTGATTACTCTTTCCTACTATTTGGGGATGGTAGATAGGATATTAGGATGTGTCTTGCCCTGTTAATGAGCTTTTTCTTATGAGTATTTTACCCATGTACGATTGAAAACCCTAGTCACCCTAGGTGGTAATTGATGTTCTTGATTTTTGTTTTTACATATGAATGATATTTCACCATTACGTGATTCAAATGTTGTGTTATTTGACTAATTTATGATATTTTTCTCATGGATGAAATGACATTAGGTTGTGCATTCATGCATCATTTCTAGAACCAAAGGATATAGGTGACATGCATCGTTATAGGAACTCACATGGGATGGGTGTGCAGGGTGTAGAGAGTACAATGCATTTAACTTCATTGATAAATATGAATAAATCTATAACTAATAATTTTAATTAAGTGGGTGAATGAAAATAATACAAATGAATAGTTAAGGAATATCATGTATAAAGATATGTTGTGACCGGGGTTAATGTTCTGGTTTGTGATGAATTATGAAGGTTCTTTTGGAATCCAAAAGAAAAATGGGTGCAGAATGACTCTAAATTTTTTAATTAATTTTCCCTAAAAAAGGATTAAATTAGTTAAAATGGTGAGGTTAACAAGTTGTTTAATTGGAAATGTTCCTAAGAGGGGAAGAATCATGTTGTACCCGAAGAATTGGGTTGAAGCAGTGTTGAATAATTCCTTGTGATTATGTTCATTAGTTACACATGTTGACCATGACCATGGAAGGTAAGATAGAGGGTATTCTTCAATGAATGATGATGACTATTCAGATCAATTATGAGGAATGGTTTGATTAAGGTTGATAGCGTGAGATATTTTACATCTTTGGTTAGATCTTTTTGGTCATTCTTTGAAGCAACGTGTGAATGATAATTTCAAATATTATAATGTTTTGTTCGAAAGTGGGTATCCTTTGAGTTGACAGTTTGAACCTTGTATGTGTGGGTCGGGGAAGTGATACAGCACTAGTTTGAGGCTTTGGGTTTGTATTATTAATCCTTTCCGGTTGTGATATCTCCTAGTTGGTGCATTTATGGAACCCTTTCTGGGGTTGTGGCATGGGGGTTGTTAGGCATTGTTCAGAAATTTGGGTGAGGAAACTCTCGTGGTTCATGACAGTACAGAGTGCATGCTAGACCCTAAGGATGGTTCTTGGGTCTTGGTGACCATGTGAGTTGAGACCTTTTGAGTTGTGTCTTGAGTCCCATAGAGGATTTTTTCATGTAGTGTTGATAGATGTGTACACGTTTTTTTTGTAACCTAGATTACATGGTTGTTTGGTTCACTAGGCACAGTGTGCATCAAAACTGGTGTGAGTGTCCCATGTAGAAGCATTACCATGTTCGAAACATGATATGTATAGTTAGACATATGGAAAATGAATTTTCATCTTAGTGACTCTAGTCTAGGGATTTTGTATCATTCAACCTTCATGGTGACCTGTGAGAGAGGTCGAATATGGATTTTGGTTCTTTTGGGTATGTTTTATGCATGCGGATGTTTTGGGCCCTCACAGTAGAACTCATAGTGTTCCATGGTGCATGCCTGGCCTTGAGGGCTACCTGTGAAGGTGGATGGTTGGTGATTCTACTCGAGTCATGGTTATACAATGATATTTTTTTGAAAATAAAGGGTAACATTATGGGAGGGTAGCTCAGCTGTTCATATTCCTTAGAATATGAAGCATGAAAAATTCTTGGGAGATGTTGTCAATGGATACTATATACCCCATGTTTTATTGAATGGTATTGTTGTGCCTGGTTCTTTCATAGGGGAACTATAATTCTTGTGATATGAGGCCTGGAAGTTGTTTTTAAGTGGTGTGTAGGAAGTACTTCCATATGAAACATTTATTTATGACTGCTTGGTGATTTGGTCCTGGAGAAATTATTAAACATGGTAAACAATCACACCTGAGTGGTGGTGGTCAAATATTTATGAAAGGTGTTGGACATGGTGGCCTTAAATCCTTTCCAATTCATGGTGTCCCATAGATTAATATCAGCAATGGATAAGTTGGTGGTTGTGTTATTCGATAACTTATTAGTGTACCTCAGCTAGATATGATTCTTACCAATATCTTGACATCATCCCAGGTACGATGGGAAGCTCTGGCTTACACCAAGAGACTAGAAGGTGTATGGTTGGATGAAGTACATTATGGAGTTAACACTCATGGATACGGTAAATGTGGAGCCTAATGATGGGATGTACACCCATGATGGCTTGGGATGAGGTCCTTGGGATTGACCAAATGTTGATGAATGTCATCGGTGATGTTCACAAAAGCTAGGAAAGAGCACTATGTAATGTTCATTTCCTTGTTTTAGAAAATTTAGATGTCCATGTCTATGTTTGAGGTTCGTTTTTTGATCACATATAAGATGTGAGTGTTGAAATCCCTCTTGGTGATATATAGTAACAAAACTCTTATAGTGAATAGTGATATTTCAAATCGGATGTGGAGAACATTACATCGAGTCAATATAGTAGAACCAGGGTGCCAATGAGGAACCCATGAGGTTTATGTTAGGTTCCATGGAGGGGCATGTCGACCATGGAGATGTTGTCTGATGACCCAAGTGTTTTATTGAGAAATAGGTGGTGCCATGTGAAGATTGTCTGGTCTTTGATGAGTCATAGAAGTGTGTGGTTGGATATGAAGACATGTTGTAACAAGAGAATTCAGGGTCTTATAACTACATGAAATATTGGGGTTAGACTCGGGTAATTTTCCTTGTGTTATTTTAGAACATGGTGAAGTTGGGTGAACCCTGGAAATGTGATGTGGAGTCATGCCAAGGCTGAAGCCGACGATGGTCTGGAAGATGGTACTGTCGTGATGATGGAATTCTACCGGAATATAAGTAATGATCTTAGTGGGTGAGTGGTATGATGATGATAGGCTTAATTTCAGTAAGAACCTTGGGAAGGTTATAAAATTGGAAGCATACCTTCAGTGGAAGGTGGATGTTATATGGAAACATAGTCCATAGTGGTCATCCCTAAGATGGTAAACATGAATGGGTGTGGTGAGATTGACCAACCTCCAGGTTCAAACAGTAGCAGAAATTGCCTTTTTTTAATGAATATGTGCCTGGGTGAGGTCGTGTTAATCATAGTCCATGAATTGAGAGTGCAGGATTGTCATTCTGAATGGTTTAGATGGTGTGTCTAGATGCCAATGTGGGGTAATGCCCTGTGGATTCTTGGGCATGGTGAGTTGGAATATGTTAGGTGATGGGAATGATTGGTTGAGTTCTAGGGGTCCTTCATTGATGGAGGAGTTTCCATGTAACTGTAAATGGTGGAGATAACCACACAAAATAAATATTTAGTTGATGATGTGACCGGATTTTCAGGTTTGAAGGTCTCAACTGGTCAACTTTTGGGTGAGTTAGCCCTGGTAGAAAGCCTTGGAATGATTTAATTACTTAGGTAGCAGATATTTTGGGTCCTATTTGGATGAATAGTTGTATAATGAAATCATCAAGAATCATGAATAGAAGTATCATGTGTTTTCCTTTAGGTGATATCAGGTTTGGTTCACCATTAGAGTTTTCAAAACAAAGGAAAATGACGTCAAGTGATTTGGGTCATGAGATGTTTAGAAGATCGGGCAGATGAGGTGTTGATTGGTTCTTCAATGATAATGTGACTCTATGTGTTAGTTTCAATGTGTTGTGAGTTAGGTTTTGTTGCCTATGTTTCTCCCATGAAGTTCACATGGTGGGAATGGTGGATGCGGATGTTTTATTGAGGAGATTTCAACTCGTTTTGTTGTTGTAGTGTGGAGGGATTGTGGAGAAAGTCCTTTCCATTGTTTCATGTTTGATGGGATTAGTGATGTGAAATCAGGAACTTTAAAAGAGGGAATGGATAGGCAGGCCTAGTGGAACAGACTTTAGTTATGGATGCTTAATGATTCCGGGAGGAGACACTCGAGGACGATCCATTATAAGGTAGGGAAGATGTAAGGTCCCAAATTTTATTAATGTTTGTTTTTTATTATGTTTTATCATGGTCCCATCTTTTGTGGATGGATAAATGTTATCCTAGGTCCATGACATGGGTCATGGGTGTTTTGAGGGTTCGGGATGTAGAAAAGGGGGGAAAGGGGATCTTTGGTTAATTTTTATAGTCAGCACAAGGTTTGGAAAACCATGTGATTGGAGACCTTTCATGGAGTAACATGCTTCATGGTTTGTGCATAGTCTAGGAAACTATGCTGAATTCCAAGAAAACTATGTGAAGGGGGTGATTTTCTAGAAATATATTCTTCATAGTTTGTGCACTATTTGGAAAATAATTAAAATTAACTGTGTGGCCTTGAAATATCTAAAAATTTACAAAAATGTTATCCTGGGACTTTAAACCCCAACTCAGGTGTCTCCTCCAAGGCACCCCACTACAACCCTTGTGGTGA
The DNA here is from genome assembly GCA_963277665.1 of Viscum album. Classification (NCBI taxonomy): domain Eukaryota; kingdom Viridiplantae; phylum Streptophyta; class Magnoliopsida; order Santalales; family Viscaceae; genus Viscum; species Viscum album. Next base: position 1,847,207,340 of record OY728120.1, read on the forward strand.
TATTGGTCGACCCAAGCTCCCCAATGGTGGTTCCCCCTCATTTCTAGGCTATTTTGGATGTTGTCGGTAGTGTATCAAAGATCCGGGGAAGTCTAATCTTCTCATTCCTTATCTTTTTCAAATTAGGGTTTGGGGTTTCATCCATATTCTTATGAAACCCAAAAACCCTCCTCTTCGGGTGAGATTTTGGATGAGGATTCAAGGGATTCTAAAATCCAGGTTGAATTCTATGATTAAGAGTGTGTTCATCCTCTAACTCTAGGTGGGATTCCTATAAGTAATATCCCATAGTTTTTCACTGGATTTCAGCATGTGTGTTGGGGTTTTTCTCTTCCCATATTTTGTATTGTTTATCTTGGGTATGAATTGGTAAACTGTGAATCTGTTGGATTTATCGAAACGCTCAATATCCCCATGGTGTGCATGGAGGAGGACATGACTGTTTAGGGCCACCCAAGGGGTGTGCCCGAAAAATCAGACCATGAGTGTGGTGGGGTTAAGATAAGTATTGTTGAATAATAATGGCGGACTTTTGTATAATAGGTCATAATGGATGGTGGTCATAAATGGAATAATGAAAAATATTCCTAAGGTTATAAGGGCATAAGGTGTTGTTGGAATGACTAGAAAAGGGGAATTGGGGTGAATGAGATTATGTCAATGGGTTGATGAACTGTGGTTAGAAATTCCTAAGGGGATTAGTGCATACTAAATGGTGAAATTATAATTTGGTAACAGAATGTGAAATGGGAGATATGTTAATGGTATGTAATATTTGAATGGATGAACTTGTGGGATGGGTTAATACATGAGAAGTAGGTGGTACACATAAATAATGTAATCTAATAAAGGGATATTGTTATGAAATATGAAAACTATAATTGAAATGCAAAGTGGGTAAGTGCTTGTGAAATGATAAATGGGATAAATGGTAAAATGTATGGTCAATACTGGATTTGGGTAAGGCATATGGGTTTTTTAAAACACTTAAGGGGTTAAGTCAAGAAAATTGGAATTGGGAAAGATGGAAAATATTTTTAATTGGTAAATCTGTTAATGGGTTATGGCATAGTATTAATTCACATGTTATTTATTACGCATTGTGAAGGATTATTTCTAATGGCATTGGTTATGTTATGTGGGGTTATTTTATGGTTTTGGTGACTTTATAAATAAGCAGGTGCACATGTCTTAGAAGAGTTTGGTATTGACCTGGGGTTCTATACCTACTGGTAGAGTTAGACAGAGGCTCTAAACTCCACCCCAAAATACACGGTTTAGGAAAGGGGATAGAGTTCAATTACCCTAATGGTTTAATTCCACCCATACTAAGGCCTAGAGATCAGGAAAATGTGTTAATTATTCCACCTGGACTAAGGCTTCAAGTTGAGGATATTCAATTAATGTTATATGGGAATGCCTAGTGAGATAGGGAATTGTTTTTTCCCCTATGAATTGTTATTGAATACCTTTTACCCTTTTGTAGATGACAATTATTCCAAACCCATAAAACATGTGTTCATTGTGTCTTATGTAATGAATATGGCATAAGAAATGGACTTGGGATAAATTCTAGTCGTGAATTAAATGAAACTTTCTTACTAATTTCCCCAAAACTGTCCCTTCCATAAATACCAATTATTTTTACATGGGTGAACTATCTATTAGACTTTATATTTTGTAGAAATAGATGTTGGTGGCCTAATGAGTTTTGTACTCATACCATTCTCGGGCCTCCCTTGGGTACTCGAGTAGAATTCTTGGTTACAAGATAGGACAAGGGAAATGGCCCCTACACTAAGGTGTTGAGTTGGGTTCGGGATGTACAAGGAGACAGACCAGAACAGAGAGTCATGACCTATTTGGAGTTTTTCCCTTAGTATTATTTTTCTAATTTATTCAGTTTCACAACTTGTATGGAATGACATGGTTTTATTTGACATGTGATTTCTACCCTATTTTGGGTAAACACTTCTTCATGTGTGTTTATTGGTTGTTCATATTGTTTTTGATATTTATATTGTGTTATTTTGTTGATTACTCATGTAAAGATGGTATAGTCTCCCCATGTGACATATTAGACCCTCGCCGATAGTCGACAACCTTTGGTATACGGGGATGCATTCTTGAGGTCATGTGACTACCCAACTTAGAGCACTGGTTAGTGGCTTCCAGGTCTGGGATGTTACACGAAGGGTGAAAAGGTTATAGTAACTACCACTAGCCTATATTAATGAATAGTTATAGTGGGGAAACATAAAGAGAGATATTATATATTTACTATGATTTGTAATTCAATAATTCAAGGCTAAGATACAAAGATCTAAAAGTATGGTAGGACTATTATCCATACCATAAAGGAAATTGAAAGATATCATCATAGGTTTTTTCATTAAACAACCCAAAACATCTAGTGGGACTAATGTTACATGGGTTGTAGTAGAAGATATTAAATATTCACCACTATTTATCTATATCCGAGAATATTTCTCTTTAGATAATTTTATAGGATATAAATTAATGATATGGTATATTTACATGGAGTTCCTCATTCAATTGTATCTAATCAGAATATGATGTTTAACTCAATTTTTTGGAAAATTCCTCTAAATTATCTTGATATAGTTTTGAGTTTCAATAATATGATAATAATACAAGACAAATAGGATTTTATAATATATTTTTCAATGGATTTCAATGGTGGTGGGGTTCACTCCTTACCCTAGTAGAGTTTCATTAAAATAATAGATTTCACTTGAGTATTTCCATGGGTCCTTATGAAACACTTTATATATACTAGAATGAAGTAGAAAAAAGAAACCTATTGATTCCTAGTATAGATGATGAGATGGTAGTAAGGGTTTGATCCATTCTAAATCCTATAAGTACTACACCAAGTTTACATAAATTATTGAATCATAATTTTCGATAGGATCTATAATTTTAAATCATTGAGATGGGATTTATATGAATTTCTCCATGCATGAAATAAGGGAAAATAATCACTATATATATTGTTCATATTAACAAAAATGATTTTATTGGGATAGAAGATTATTTTTTGGATCATCCACTAAACATATATTAGGTTTATAGATTGTTCCATGTATCAATCCTAAGTAAATACCTAATCCATCACATTTAATGACCTTATAGTTTATACCGTTGAGGCTTGATATTTATTATAATTAATGACTAGTAGAGATTATGGATCAAATATTCAACGTTCTACAAAACAATACCAATAACATGGTTACATTTTTGTGGCAAACCCACCTTCTTAGGGAATCTATGAGGGAACGATAAGACACAATGTTGGAGAATTATGCTTAGTTTTTATTACCAATTTAATGAATATTGAGGGAGAAATTAACTGAAGGGTTTTAATGTAACACCATGAGACTTTGTTAGATTATTTTTTTCAAATAAATTTTATACTTTCTCTATTTTTTATTACATTTCACACTTAGTTTATCTTTCATTTCATGCAACCATGACATTAATTTAAATGTGTCAATTTATAAAAATGTTATTATATAATAATTTTCACCGAGCCAATGTAAAAGAGGTTATAAATAGGACCAAATAAATTATGAAAATATATATTTTTCACATGTATATAAAATTAATTCTATAGTATCCAATTAATTAAAAATAAAAATAAAAATACTTTTAAAATAAAGAAAATATTTGTCTAAAAAAATATTTTCATGAAAGAAAACCCACCTTAATAAACTAAAAAAAAAGTTTTTTTGAATGGTTTTAATGAATTTTATTTATTATATAATAAATAATATATTCCACATTCATTTTATATGTTTTCTAGATATGGAATAATAATAAATCCAAATTTATACTTAAAAACTACATTTTTTAAAATCATTTTTAACCATTTGGAACAACTGTTTTAACTAATTTATGTGGCTTTTAGAAAATTTAGTTGAAAAATAATTTTCAATTTTCTAATCATTATTTCAAAATTATCCTATTGTGATGTTTTTTATTCTTCTACAAAGATTCTTTTTTTGATAAACAGTAAAAAATAATAAATTTTAATTGAAGGCATCCATTTTGATTAATATATGTATAATGTTAACTTATATTTAAAGTTAGTTTTAAAGTAAAATTATTTCATTTATAAATAAAATAATCTATTTTATCCCATTTTATTCAATTTAATATTTAATTTTTTTATTAAAACATTATAAACTTTAAAACAATTTTTATTTAAAACTAAATTTCCCATCACGTTTGTAGGATTAATTATAAATGAAACTTTTTCCACTTTTTTTGATAAATTTAAAAAAATGGATTAAATTTTTTATAATAATAATATGTATTTTATAATAAATGTAATCTAATTTTCAATAAAAAATATATTGAAAATATAAAAAATTATTTGCCTTGGTTTAGGAAAAATGAGATTACAAAGGGGGGTTAACTATAATTATAAGGGTTAAAAATAACCCGAAACCTATCAAACACCAATTTGATGGAATTATTTAATCCTTATATCTTCTATTATTTATAATTTTACACTATTGTATCCTCCTGACATGAACAAAGTGGGTTTTCTTTCAAAAAACTACTAGTTTGCCACTCACCTCACTTATAGAAGGCCACCCATTCTTATATCCTCTTCAGAGCTTAAAACCATTTTGGTTCATCTGTTGCCTTCCCAAATCACTTTTAATCTTTTCTAACCTCATTCTAGAAGTATTATTTTGGACAAAAATCAAACCTAGGATATCATTTTGTGAAAACTTATGAAGCATACCAAAAGAAGTCGTAGCGTTCATCAATGATAATTTTTATTAATTTCATACTTCACTTAATTTAATTATTATTTACCATGATTATATAATCATATAATTACATTAAATATATTTATATGTTTTTTGGTTAATTTAATGATCTAAAACCATCAATAAATCCATGAAATGGGTTACAGAATCATCATTTGTGTGTACAATTGACTACTTCCTCACAAACTGATGTCATTCGTTTTTCCATTAGCACCTTTATGGTTTGGTATAATTATGGATATGAAGTATATATATAAAAATATATTATATTTAAAACATAATTTTATCTCTTAATTCTATTTCTATAGTGTATATGACAAGGTCATTCATGTGTATGACAGACTAACTCCTCATGAAGTGATCAGATTTGTTTTCACTAACATTTTACGTGAAAGATAATAAAGACAATTTAATGATTATGTGATATAAAAAGGAATTAATTAATATATTTATTACATATTTTTCATTGTTAAGATATAATATATCATTTTCATTCTTATGTTTTCACTCACTAAAAAGGACAACTATGTTCAGATATGTGTGGACTACGACCTTCAAGAAATGATTTGACTCTATTTTCATCACACACCACATGGATGATATGTAAAAGTATATTTAAATATATAATATGGTATTTATTATATTATTATCATTATTAAAATATAATAGATTACTTACTTCTTTTTGATAATAAATGTATCTAATTGAACCATTACTCATGCATAAGTACGACCTACCATCTCCCTGATTATAACATACTACATTAATCAAAATAATCATTAATAATTGTAATTGAAAGTATAATTTATGTATAAATATTATAATAATTCCATTATTATTATTATTTAGATGATCCAATATTTATCAATGTAATTGGATTGGAAATAACAAATACAGACATACAAAAAACAATGTAGTTATTAGCCAAAATGTGACTTTAGCATGGAATTGTTTACAAATTAGTAGTAAATGGATATAATTACATAATATATAGAATGATATATATAAATATGTATCATTAATATGTTTTTAATAAAATTATATATTTATTATATCATAGGTCTGAATAATTATAAATGAGTTATAGACATACAATAATCGGTTTTTTCTCACTTTTTACTTATATGAGACACATACCATATTCATCGCCTATTTATATTTGGTAGTGTATATTATTCACATATATGTATTTTATTATTCTTATGAAGAAATGTTTTTATATTTACATATCCAATTGATGATCTCTCATTCATGGGGTTTAAGTTCAAAAATTATCAATGCTGTAAGTGATTTTTGACTCAATTTGGATTTGTTGAGACATACATTATGTTATGAACATATATACCTTCCCATGTGTATATATATCCCATTTAACATGTAATGTCATGAATTTATTTACCTCATTATATTTTATATTTTATTTTATGTTATTTCTTCACAAGGGTTACGAAACAATGATACCAAACTAGTAATGATTTTATGTTAAAGTCGCATAATTTATCTTGATTATTTATGGTTATATTTCTAATGATAAAATTTTAAGATATATATCTTATGGATCTCATGAATTTATTATACTCTGGTGATTCATGATATCATAAAGTAATAGTTACATTTCTCTAAACTTTGGTAAATAAAATCTTTGAAAAAATGTTTTTATGAAAATTTAACATTATTTATCTCATTAAAAGAATATATTTTTTCCCAGAATAATTTTTTTTAAAAAAATCAATCCTTTTATATTATTCACATATTTTTTGAAAGAAAATTAAATTTTTTTTATGATTTTTACTGAAAAAATTAAAAAAAATTATTATTTTGTTTTCCAAAAAATTCTCTTTTGGCTTTTACCAAATATGTGAAAGGAGTGCTTTTATAATGACTATGACATGAATGAAAATTCCAATAGGCATGAAAATTATTTTCATTGAATATTCCTTTATTATATTTCGAATTTACTTTCAATGGAAAATATTTTAATTTTTTTTTCTTTTAAAAAGTTTTTTTTCATAGTGGAATGGATATTTTCCTTAAGAAATGTTTTAAATGATCGAAAAAATGCATTTAAATCTAAGATGGAATTTTTTATGTTACCTATGAATTATTGGGGATGTATTAAAAGTATACCATTCCTAATATTTTATTTAATGATTTTTTATGAAGGAATGATGTTTAAAAAACTGTTTCTCTTCAATGGGTTATACCGTGATAAAATTCTTATGAAACCCGCTTCTTTTTCCATAGGTTATGGTGTGATGAAATATTGAAATTATCATAAAAATTGTCTCATTTTTATAGGTCTTTATAGGATAAAATGTTTATAAATCCCATTTTATTTCATGGGATGAGATATTATGAATGGTTTATGATCATATGGAACACATATGTATGATTTTTACTATGTTATTGGTAGGGAATATATCTTGATCTAATAAATTGGGTAATTATTTATATCTAAATAGATATAGAGGAATGGAATGGGGAGTGAACCTATTATAGTAATTTAATTTTTCCACTATGATGGTATTTCGAGTGAACTATGACTACTATTAAGGTTGGGTGAGTGAGCACATTCCACTAAGATTTCCTTGGAAATGATACTACACTAATATGGAAATAATTTTATATGATTATTTGAATGCCACAAATACATATAGTATGCCAATTTTATTCTCTCATGTATTAGGTTATTTTATTCTATTATAAATCATGTCATATGAACAACAAATATTTATTCCACGAATCATGATTATTGCCACTGATATGCAGGGTATGGTTTTCAAAAGTTATTCTCATGTTCTTATACAATAATAATCTTGTTATGCTTCAAAATATCCATTATTTACCCATAATAAGAATGTGAACTCACCCTTTATTATGTATCCATTCCCAATGTTATTAAGAAACATATTATGAATCATATGTCTAAGAATGATGATTGTTAACAAGATCATAGTGGGACACAGTGTAGTTTAACTATGGGTCAGTTGTTTGTGTTTCATAGTTTCCAATGACAATAAACTATTAGGGTCCTCATACATGTGATTGTGTACTATAATGAATATTTATAAAAAATAATCTAATATCATTTTCTGATAATCTTTTGTCATTGTAAATTGGGTACACACTTTTTCACAAATTTAAAATGATCCAAAACATCAACTCATATCTCATGCACCCAAAGGCACAAACAACTCACTTAACCTCCCATAAAAACCACCCATGAAATTCATATGATAATAAATCCCTAAATTAGAGACACTTCAATAATAATACTAGGCTCTACAATCAATATGCATTGGTAATGGTTGAAAATAAGTCATTAGGTCTAGCAAACAAGTTCTATTTACACTCATAGATGGTAACAACTCATAATACAATAAACACACTCACATCCTGTATCACACGACATCACCATACCATAACACCCATCTATAGGGTCTAGTATATGAAATACTTCACATGATGAACTAGTTATCAAAAATTGGGGAACATTTCCCCTTTGGGTAACCCCACGTCGGACTGATCCCTAGAGGACCATGCCACACAACCAACCTAAAACCAAAAACCACCCACAATGGTACAGTGGTCATATTGTTATACCATATTGACTCCCTATGTTTAGTGAACCTATTGTTTATGAAGATTGCATCATCATCACCATCATTTAACATATCACCATGAGTCCATAAAACCCTCCCTCAAAAATATATCCATATAAATCTCATCCTAGATAAGTAAAATTTCACCATATATTTATATAGTGAAAGATTGTATGAGTAATTAGGACACTTTAAACAATTTATCCTTTTTCATCAACAAAATCATATACTATCTTTCCTATAACATGTTGATCCTACTTTCCTACCATGATACATGAGATATTTATTTCCTCTACAACAAAATATTGAATGTAAAATCATGGAAATCATTCCAACTATCCAATAACCAAAAAACCATCACTAATTAAATCATCCAAACAACTCATGAAACACCCAAGGTAAAAATCATATACAACCATAAGATAAAATACCAAGAACAACATTTTTATCCCCTTATAACCTATATTAACCAACAAAATAGGTGTTTGTGGTGCACCATCTTGTTATCCATCACATTGTATGAATCATTTCTATATATTTATACTTCCAAATACTAATGATTAAATAATAAATAATGTATCTATTCTGATATAAATCTTTCACATCCTAGATTCAGATACACTTAGCTAGTACCATGATCTCATTCTCTACAAGACCTCAAGTGCGCCTCATCATATGTTATATGTTGTTGACTTACAATGACAGACTAAGGTTATACTATATGAAGAATATAACCATATACTGGAGTACACAATAATAATATAAATTAACAAGCATCATACACATCCTATAATTAATTATAACTAACTAAATATCCACATCTAAAATTTACTATAAATAAGAGTTAGAAAATATTACATGACTATACAACTAATGAAATAAAACTGGGACCAAAAAGGCAGAACACACATACAACATACTACTCACTATGATAGTTATGTTGAATTCAATAATAAAATAAAAACCAAAAACATATGTACGATGTATTTGAGCTATAACTAATATAGTCTGCTAATACCATCCCAGATATCCTACCCAATCATATAAAACTCAACACATGCCTCATCCCAAACCTCTACCTGCAATAAAATTTTGTTGGATGTATGGGTACGCATGTTTAGTGTTGGCCTAATAAGGATGTGAGTAAAATTCATCTAGAAAACATTAATAGTGTTTAAATAAAATACCATTCAGAGAAATAGTGTATGTAGATAATGAGAGGTAAAAATAAGTAGAATAGAAAATAAGATAAATTAAAAACAATTATTTATCTAATAACCCATTGAAACTTCGGTTCAAAGGTGACACCTAGGTCCCCCAATCCAACATATACACCATGTTGTTCATATGAGTCATAAAATATTGGTTGATACATAATTTAAATAAATAAATTGGTTTTTCATTTATCATTAACTCATAAATAATAAAATACCACTCCCATGTATCCATCTCATATTATTATGCTATATGTTCTGAGAGCGTCAGTCTCGTATCTCAATAATGAATCAGTATCAATCATATTTAGAACCTTAGTCTATTTCATAAACCATGTGAAAATTTTATCAATGCCAATGCAGATCATTATTTGAAAGAACCTAAACCATGGATATGGATTTCTAGGTCCAATATCATAAACCATGTATAAGGATAATCGTGTCCAATATCCTAAACAAAGGATGAGTATCACCATGTCCACCATCTTGAAATATGGATGAGGATATTCATTTCCATCATCCCAGCCCATGGATGAGGATTTCAATGACCAATGTCTTAAACCATTCCATCATTTACAAGAAATTAAAAGGCTTAAACTATTTTCCTTTCAAGACATGCAATGGGTACTCAAACAAAACTTTTTAAAACCTTATGTTTTACCACGGTCCTGATGGGGAATTAACACCAAAACATGTATTAGAATGATGATCATTTTCACAGATTAAAACACCATTTCAATCACTATGTCTAAAATGATTCATATAACACATCCATTTTTTCAAAAGAATTATGCCACCCTTCAAACATCAATATTACTCTTTAACACTAAAGGAAAGGCCCAAAACATCCTTTATATCAAAACATCTATAATAGTTGATGAGGATTTTCAAAAAATGGACAAAAATATAATCTCATTTTAAATAATAGTTTGGAATAATTTTAAAAACACTTTTTAAATAATGTTATCGTCATAAACTCACTTTAAAACAATATAAACTTGATAACACAGTTTTTACCAATTGAAACCTAAAATATTATTGAAATACAATGCATGAATTTTAACAATTTCAAAATACTTATAAGTATTTCACAAAATTAGCAGATATAAAAAATCCATTTTATCTCATAAAATTCATAAAATAGTTATTTTATTTCTATACCCATTAACCCTTTAACTATTATCTTGATCCATCCACAAGAAGAATCTAGTTAATCCCATAATTAAGTTACAATAGTATTAAAAACCCAAATATACCAATTTTAAGGATTGGTACGCACCAAGGGGAACCATATGTTATGTATCATAATCACCAAATTATCTAACAAGATATCTGAAATTTAAATGGAATCAATCTAAATTCCAAGATAATTTCATAATCCATTGAAGCAATGCATAACACAATAACTTTATTTGACATACTATATACTCGTGTTATTAAATTTACAAGTCCATGAGTAAATATATTATAATACCTAGCTCATAAATGAAACTTTATATAACATTTACAAGGCCTAGCAGCCTTTCTATGGTCTGTCCCTGCCCCATCCAAACTCCTCAGTATCCCAAAGATCTTGTCTAGAGCACCCATAATTTAACCTCATTCATAGAAACAAAAAAATAGTTATTATAACAATTACAATTAGTTGATTAATTAAATACCACCTCAACATAATATCAAATAACTCATCAAGTGATCACATCATATAAAAAATCGATGAAACCACTATGGGTTATCCATAATGGACTAGTAACATAATTTATACAAAAATACAAAAGAGGGTATCCCTTTTCTATAAAATATTAAAATACTATTTAATGAGAAACCTCAAAAAAATAACCTTGTAAAACAACCCTAAAATAAAAAAAACAACGCATAGAAGTTATTTAGTGATCTCCTCTACACAAGTCTACCAAAATCCCTAAGATAACTGAACAATCCCAACATTATCTAATGGAATCATCAACAAAATCTAAAACATATAACCATAATGTTAGGTAGGAGGACTGAGGAATAGAGAAGACATTATATGAGGCTAATTATATCCTAAAATATTTTCAAATATGTCTTTACAAACACACCTAACATAAATGTTTTAGAAGGAGGAATGTGTTGGGATCACCTGTCAACCTTGCATGGCTATTGGGGGAGGAAGAGGTGTCATGGATTAAAAACCTAATGGGTAAATTTTTTTATTTAATCCTTTTATTGAAATTATCGGTAGTATCTAGGTTTGGAAACATGGTTTTCCAAACCATGTTCCATCTTTGAATCCTTCACTATGTATTACAAAATTTCTCGTAGAGTTAGGCAACAAGGATAGAATTATTGTACACCAGCTATGCAGAAAACACCATATCACATCTATAGATGGTGAAAGTATTTTCTAAAACTATGAAAAAAATTATTCATCATACCTTAGGATATCAATCACCTCAGACAATTTATCCTCTGGATTGTAGTTTTTACAATAGATAGTTCTCTAATTGTTAAAGAAAATCAAGCATAGTAAAAAACATAATAAAAAACCCTAAGCATAAAGTTGTCACATGATTTCTCATAAATATTTTTCCCTAGATAGAAAAATCAAAATCTCTTTAAATGTAACAAAATATACTGAGGCTCAACTAAATATAGAAGATACCTTCATATCTCTATTCCTTATCTAAAAACAACACCTCAAGGCATTCCATCTCTTTAAATTACATTCAATGCATCCCTTCAAAATTATACCCATCTGGTAAAAGAATGTTCTGATTCCTTATGGATTTTTCACCTCTTACAGATGAATGATCCATAAAATATAATTTATAACTTACAATAATAAGAGTTTCACATTGTTTTCTACATGTAAAAATATTTTTATATTTTTATGTTCACATTAATTTAAAATAATATTGATTCTATTTTAATAAATATTAATAAAAATAAAAATTAATTCACCTCTTAAAATCATTTCAAATTAATATGTTATGATATTTAAAACTATTACATAGAGAGATTTCTATGTACAAAAATATGATAAACCAATATTTTATTATCTAAAATAACTTCTGAAATATTTTTATAAGCAAAATATGATCAAATTAAGTTTTAGTCAAAACATTTTATAAAATAAAACCATTTATTTTTTCATAGTATGTTATTAATGAATGTTTTAAACTATATAAGTTTTTAGAATATTTAAAAAAATAATTATATTAATACAAAATTTTCAAAACCCAGGGGTTTTCAGAAAAACATCCAAAAATATAGATATTTGCACATTCTATTTTTCACATTTGTTTGATAAATCATAAATTTCAAATAAGTCTTGTATGATAAAATTATTTTTGTGGAATTAATTCTAATCACTAGAGAAATGGTTACACTCGCATAGATTCAATGTGGGATAGAATTAAATTTCATCAATGTGTTAGAAAAAATTATTCTTTTTAAAGTGATTAATTTGTTCTTGTATAAGTGTCAACCAATTTTAATTAATTTCTTAATCAATAATATTTTTTTATTAAATTTTTTAAAATAAACATGATTTTCAACCATATTTCATAATGATCTTCATATTCAAGTTCATTTTTCAATAAAAAAATAAAAAATTCCACAAATAATGGTTTTATGGGTCTTAATGGTTATAGTTAAGGATATTTTTTATTTCTCCAAGTCATCATGTTTGGTGGTTTAAAGATTCACTAGCATTTAATTTTTTAAATCGCCACCACATTCCCTTATCAAGGTGGATTTTTTGATATTAAAATTGTATATAACAACCTCAATGTAATCAACAATGGGATTAGCCTCATATTGATCACTTTCAAGCTTTGTAAATCTCAAATACATTTAATGAAACTATATAAATTTGAATATAGTGTAGTAATATTGGATATGATAAGGGGAGGGGATCTATTAAACATTTAAATGATGTCATGTTATTATAACATTATAGGGATAAATGGTTCGTTTAAATTTTTTGGAGTTTACTTATTTATTCACAAAAATATTTTATATGTTATGATTATCATGGAAAATAAAATTTTTATAAGTAAAATATATATTTAGAAACTAATATTTTTAATTTATCAATGATAATGTTAAAAATAAATTTAATATAGTACAAAAATGGTGTCATATTAATTTCATAGTACCTGGAATGTGCTACTATTCTAGAAAATTGTTTCTTTTTCTAACTGATTCATTTTATGGTGATATTTGGTAACAAATCACATTTTACAAGTTTTTCTTCAACATTTCATGATTAAAAATATATAAATAACCTATATAGGACCTTCAAAATGAATAGCAGTATATGATTTTAAACTTGGATTGTTATTAGGGATTTTAACATTAATTTTATTATAAAATGTCATTTATATGGGTGCAACATTAATATTAAATACTTGGGGGGATTGAATTACTATATTTTCCTATTTAGAATATAGGATCATGATTCAACAATTTTTTACTATATTTTTTATAATAATTAGTAAAGTAAAAAATTTAGCCCTATATAGATTATATTAGTTATTTTTTAAAATGTATTTTTACTCATTTTTCCAGTAAACCAAGAAAAAATTATTCCATTGGGTATCTTTTACCAAAACCCATGTATTGTCTCTGTTAATCATAAATGAATTGTTATGGAACCCTTTAAATTTAGTATTTTCTGGTATAAGGAAGAATGGATTAATCAATTAGTTTATAAATTATAGATAATTAACTATAAAAACACCCTCACATTTTATTTATAAAAGCTACAAAATTATTGAAAGGTTTTCTATTATTAAATGTTAATAATGGTTCTTCATTTCAAAAGAACACAGTTGAAATGGTTAGAAATGAATTTTTAAGGTTCAATGGGATAAATTATATGATATATAGGAGGATTATTTAATTATATATGATCAATATATCACATTATTCCAAATTTAAAAAAAAATTATTTGAATTTGAGTTAAACTATTAACGGGAATAAGGATAGTAATTTTTAATTTCATAATTTCCTATGTTTTTGTTAACTTAGGTATAACTTGAAATAATATTGGATTGATATTGGATAAATATAACAATTATAAATAAAATACTATGGAAATAAATTATTATTTCATTTCCTCTTTTACAAATCTTGAAGAGAACTGACACATGATGAGAGAATAAATTATCACCTTTTTACGTGTTTTCTTTTATTAATGGATATAACTAATTTTGATTTCATAGAACCATATTGTCTATGTAAATAAAAGACTTTTTATTTATAATAATAAATTAAAATACTTCCAAACCAAGTGATTTTTCTTCTTAAATTTTAAGTATACCTGTGATATTACATGAAAGATGTTATATACGGAATTGGGAAAATTCATAAGAGAAAATATATCCTTGTATAAAATAATTACATAACTATATACCATATCCCTTATGTTTTTAATAATGAATTAGGGATTAACATTCACCCTTTATCTTATTCTAATTTCGGTTTAAAATAAATTTCAAATATTTTTTCATTTCTAATTAATAATTTTATATCCAAGTTGGTTGGGAAAGAAAATATAAAATTCTAAATGAGAAATTACATCTAAAATAATATATTAGTAAGATTAAAATTGGTTTGTATGTATGATTATAAATAGTTAACACCTATATGTGAAGTGAAAATATACTCACCAAAGTCTTATTAATTTGTTCCATGAAGATTTTTGGAAATAGTTATAAAGGATTATAAACTCTCACATAAAATTGTTCAATCATATATGAGTTGTTTGATATCATTCCATTATTTAGTAAGAGTAAATAGTGAACTTCACGGTTACTTACCTAGTATGAAATATCGTGGAGTGGGTGACCCACTTTCTCCTTTGCTATTTATTTTTTTATAGAGAAATTTTATTTAATGGTTAGAGAGGTATTATTAACTATGTAACTTAAATTTCATCATACGTATCACAAACATAAATGTGTGCATGTTATATTCAAGGTTGACCCCTTTTTCTATAGTTGATCTAAGTTTTATGAATATTTCATTGAGGGATATATTTGATATCTTTAATGTTTCTAGCTTACAATGAATGATAATAAAAGAAATATTTTATTTTAGGTATTAACCTTTAAAATAATGATTTTATTTTCTTTTATTATTAACCTTAAAGAAAAAAATTGACATAGAAATTAACTACATATTCTGGTTATAAATAAAGTATTACTTTTTTTATTTTATATTCCTTTTGGAAACACATAGCACTTGATTCCGATCTTGTTCCTTGAATTTTTGATTGAAGAGGGTAGATTTTCTTGGGTTATATAAATTATTTATTTATTATTCTCTTATTGTACATGTATTTTGGTCATTCAAATGACCATTTTATAAAATTTCAATGATATTTTATGGATTTTCATCTTTAATGGGAAATGGGAGTTTTGCAAGACCCTATATCTGGGAGTAAGATAGTACTACCTGTATATTTGGGGGTTATGATAGGACCCACCCCGACTAAGACACCTACTAAATTTAAAAAAAGAATAAGAGTGTTATTGTAACCCCCTAACTCAGTAGATTGTAGAACCAGTTCCCTACGCTAAACCTCCATATAACCTCATGTGCATCTACCTATACAACAGTGGTTGTAGAATAGCAGTATTAGTCTATAGACTTAATATGGGAAGATTATACCAGTTTATTAGTGTAGAAAAATAGTATAAAGAATACCAAAAAACCAAAATCTAAATAAATAAAAACTAGAACCATATACGACCAGTTCCAAAAATAACCTAAATGGAATTGGATATTATAATGAAATTTAGACCATACATGTCATCTATTCGTACAATTAAAACCCAAAATAACGGTACTATGAAAACATCTCAAATAGGATACTAATTCCAAATAAGTTATAACATATTGTGCTCCATCCCATCACCCAATTATCAAACCAATCAATAACTCCCTATCATGAACTTATACCAGAAAACATGTATCATTTTCTCAATTACCCAAGTGAACAGTGGCCTAATCATGATGTGAGTACAACACAGTAGGCCACTACCAATGATTTCTAAAGAAATAACTAGTCATTAGAATCGGGTACTCATTTAATTAAGGTGTAACAAATAAAAGTGGAAATAACTTATCATATTTTTCATTTAAACAATTATTAATTAACTATTGTTTTTAGGTTCTATCATGAAATTATTCCAACTTAACTAGGTATGGACATTTCGGGAGCTAATACATGGCCTATAAAGGGTAAATACATTTAGTCCCGAAGGTAATTTCACATATAATTTTAATTTAACCATGTACCATGATTTGATAGTGTAGGTAAAAATATAATGTCCATACATTAGGAGAATAGAGCCTCTATCTGACATCCCAGACCATTCCATCATTAGGAGGATAAATCCTTATTCTAAAATCCAAAACTATGACAATGTTAGGATAATAGTACCTCATTCTCACATACCAAACCATGAAAAAAAATTTGGGGCATAGTGCATCAACTTATCCTGACCTATTTGAGTAAATCCTTAGTCCAATAGCCCACTAAAACTATTGATAACATATACATGCTTCTTTAACCATTTATCACATTTTCATTTTTTGTCTCATAGCTCATTTAACTCAACAAGGTAACCCAAACACTCCTTTATGAAATTCCACATTTCCCTTCAATTTATCATGACATTAAAAAATAAGACTAACTGCCCTTTTAAAACATGTCAGAGGGACCCTTTCAAACATGTGTATTCCTTTAAAATCTCATCAAAACCCAAAACATTCATTTCTAAAAAATATATTCAAAAGAGACGCTAGAAAATTTTTACCAAAAGAAACCACACTGTAATTTCAAATAAACAATAGAACTCATTTAAAATTCTATTAAAAATCACCTTGAAGTCATATGCTCATTTTAAATCATATACCCATTTTAAAAACATCAAATCAATAATTGGAAGCCATGATCGGATCAATGTCCAAAAAAATCAATTAATACATTTAAATAGCCTCTTAAGAAATTTCACCAAAGAAAAAATATAATACTTTCAATGATCCCTTTATCCATTACCATATACCAAATTAACAAGTTCATTATATTCACTTTCACAACTAACCTAGCTCAATATTTACAAATTCATTTTATCATCATCAAGGGTTTGTCATACCCCATAGGTTGCCCTATGTCTAGTCTCAAATCATCAATGGACCCAACAAGGTCTATGATGGATCTCTTTGCTAAAATACATGTCCAAATAAGATTATTCATCCAAATATATGAAAAAGTGGCATGGAAACTCAACGGAACAACCACATGCATGATGATGATATCAGTTCTGTTGGTAAAAGCTTATAGACCACCTACCAGGTGATTATAAATGACCACTCATCTAAAAACCCCATTGATTCGAGATAAAATGTTCGCAAACACCACGATAAAGAAAACCTTGGAAAACAAGGTTTTTGAGCTTTGTAAGGAGAGGAAACAGCACACCAAACCACTTATAGAAAAAGGATTTAAGTAGAGTAAAATACTTCTAGTATGTACCATGTCTTCTGGTCAGGATCTTACAATCTACCCACCTAATAACATCACATCCTTGAGATGCATTCTAAAATATCAAAAAACCTCTAAGAAAAAAGGATAGGTCATAGACCCATGTATCATCTTCTATATCGCATGTTTCATCATGAACATGGCCATTACATCGTGATATTATAACCCATGGAATGGTCTTACCCAAATAATTTTCCTTTAATTGATCCATAACATGAACTCGATTCCCCTCAAAGGATGCTACAACCTCAAACCCATCATTAACAACATCAACCACAAGTAAAATTTATATGTAATACAAATGAAACTACTTCATAAAGAGGTGATTTTATAAATCAATACATTGGATGATGAGATGTAATTGGTACATATCCAGAATGCTTCTCTCCACCACCCCAAACAACCCTACATAATAGGTTACCAAACATTCCAACATTCTGAACTGAATGATTACCAAAACTTGGAATCACCAAAAGAAATATACATATTTTCATACACATTCCCAAACCAATATAATTTCACAAATCATTGCCCAATTTCTTCATTACACATTCAAACACCCAAAACAAAACCATATCACAACCTTTATATAATCTCTCTAGACTAATCTAAACATGATCCAACACCAATTTCCAAAAAAGAAAAACTCAAGGATCAAACATATCCAAGCCCATCCAATCCTTATCACTAAAAAAATAATCAAATGAACACCTACCCACTATGGTACTCCCCTCTATTTTTATTATCACACAATAACCATCATCTTGTGTTTTTCACCTCCATCATCAGTTGAGGTCCACTAGAACTAGAAACTCAAGTTTTAAAAAAAAACTCGACATGTTTCCAAAATCACTACACACAAAAATACACATGATATCCAATTTACAATGGTGAAATTCCACTATCAAAGAATCCACTAACACATCTCTAATGAAAATACTCAGATTGAATTTAAAAATACCCCAATCGAATAACCAACACTCAACTTGATCATCCAATACATCCAAGTCTCACCTGTACATCATTGAGGGACCCAAACATATACCTCTTAAGTTTCTTATTGTAATTATGATTCCACCACATCCAATCTGTGGTATGATCAAAACATATATGAATGAAAAATCACATCCCACATTAAAATTTTCATTATCACCACCTCACCCACCCAAAATCAACCATCACAGTTCATTCTCTCGTCACTGTAGATCCAAAAAAATGAATGTGACCATACAATCCTCACGTGAGTTAAAAAATGAAACATCAAAACATTTCTCATTATTAGATTATAAAAATTGATCCTTTAGTATTTACCATCACACAACCATCATCAAACCTAACTCGGAGATTGACAATGGTTCCCCATCCACCATAGAGCTTTAATTTTAACTTGGTCAAAGGAAGAAACCTTCAAGAAGGTCCTTCATTCCACCAGAATAAATCTTTATGAAGCTTGACATATAGACAATGCTCTCTTTGTGTAAACATGATGATGTGAGGTTATTGTACATGATCAGCTCAATTTTGTAAGTACATTGAGATTCTATTAATGAATACCACCACATCAGATCTATTATTAATGTCACATTCCACTAAGGAGACACCTTATCCTATCAAAATTCCTACATTACCTTCCAATGAAAATCTCATCATCACTCAACCACTACTTCTTAAGTGGTATTTTAAACCAAATCAATACTACTTGACATACCTATTCCATCCATCCATGAACCAACATTCCACTAGGAACTACATTCAACACCCAACTAGAGTTTTCTAGCACAACCCCGGTGATTGATAATTGAAATAATACGACCTTTCACACTGATCCAAAACCAAATAGTCTCTCATATAACAATTTATTCCCACTTTTATCTTATATTAAATGATAGTCCATTATAATTAGAGACCTATTAACAAAACTCACATGTTATTATGCCTCTCTATAAAGTTCCTAACATATGGGCCTCATCATAACCATTGAGGCAACTTATTTTCCTATGGCCATTCTCTTACCACAACCCTAAATCCCACAATTCATACCACAATGTAGCTAGATCCAAATTACTTTTCCCACTGCCAATCGTTCCTACTGGTCTGTCATCCTCATCAATCTCAAGGAAATCTTGTAATTTCCATAAAAAACCCAACCTTTTAGACATTCTAGGAAAAACCATAGGACCAATCATTGCCCTAGAATATTTATTGAATCATGAGAATTCATTCACACTCTAACCACCCTTACCTCATCCACCCAAATACATCATTGATTCTCACATATCATATTATCAGA
Organism: Viscum album; assembly: GCA_963277665.1. Lineage (NCBI taxonomy): Eukaryota > Viridiplantae > Streptophyta > Magnoliopsida > Santalales > Viscaceae > Viscum > Viscum album. The sequence continues at coordinate 1,847,227,791 of OY728120.1, forward strand.
ACAATTGGATTAGGATTTTGAACTATCGTTCCTCTTTCAAAACCAACCATAAAATCAATCTTAAGTAATCAAGGTGCTTAGCTAGTGAATGAAACCTAGGTACATCCATACCATTTTCGGATACATCATATCACCTACCATGTATTGATTTAGCCTGTAAAGCATCCCCACATACTTCTCATTCCCAATAACCTACAACACTAGGATAAACACCCTTGGTTCCACCCTCAATTTTCCATAACCAGTGAATTTCCCACTGATCCATCTAATCCTAACATATACTATTAAATACTCTCTACACACCACTTTCAAGGTCCAAAATTTCCACTTGCAACTTACTCTCTCAAGAACACTCAAAACAAGATCGAACCCTCTAATGGGTCTCCCACAAAGGTGAACTAAAACCAACTCCATAAATTGGGGTCACTTATAAAAAAATCCATTAGATCTCCCTCTATTCCATACACAAAAACTTTTAAAAAATCTCTCTATAAATGTGGAAATCCTTCCCCCATTATGAAACACACTGCTTTGAACTCACCCTAGAAAAAATTTACTATAGATTCCAAACCCATATTAACACAACAACCAAAAATCAAACTATGGCCAAGTCACCCACTATTAAGGATGAACACAAACCAGCATTGTGACAACCCATCAGGGTTTCCATATCCACATTACCATACAAAATCTAAAAACCCTGAGGTCATAGCCCTACCAATGGTGAAAAAAGAACATCTCTTCAACAACACATCAATACCAATCAAGACTCCTAACCCATAACTAAGGTCTCTGTCTAGAGTGATCTCAATCTCAAACACACCACAAAAATATAAAAATAAAAAACATAAGGGTACTCATTGCAGACTTATAAAGGTTCCCTCTTATCATATTTTGTTTTTTAATTAAACATTGTCATTTTGAAAACATAAGATTCAAATATCAAAAAACTGTTTACTACCATCATATAAAAAATACTAGATTTATACAAATTAAAATTTAAAAAATAAAATTATTAACAACAATTTCAAATAATGATCAGTATTGATTACCAACAAATATAAGGTATACTACTAGAATATGAATCATAGGGATCTATCCACTATAGGAAACATTCGGATGACCTATCAATCCTATATGCCTAGAACGATTTATGAAACCACACACACTCTATTTACAAATTAGGATAAGAGATAGAACCTTATAAATCAATAAATGGACATCCAAGTTCACCACTTGATGTGGAAATATCAATCCACAATAAAAGAACTAAATATATATTAAATTATCTATCCTAGGATTATTGGGATTCCCCCATGTCTGGGGCCATAGAAACCATGTGATGAGCTCATTATCCGCCCACCAAAAGGTCCTGGTCTCTAATCTAGAATTCTCAAATTGTAATAAAAAATACAAACCCTTTGATACCACATTAAAACACCCCGACTTGGAAGACACTAAAATTGGTGCCCCGAGATAGACCACCATATGAAATCAAGCATATCTCCCCATAGACAGAGGCTACCGACTAGTAGCATGGGTTTATAGGGGTAATATGGGGAGATGATAATTTTTTATCAAAGTAAAATAATACGATGAAAAATACCAAAATATACTATATTCTAGATAAATAGTAAATGGAACCACATAAAACTAGTGAAATAAATAAACCAAATGAAGCATTCTGTGTAAAGGAAATGTGAAATTCATATGGTAGGAACCCATAAAAATAATACCCAAAATAATTAAACTATAAAAAACCCATAACACAGTCAGGAGTCCAACCTGGTCCCAAAATCCCATGCAAAAACAAAAAACTCGGTCCCTATCTAGAACATGTACCAGAAAATAAGTTACATCTCCTTGGTTACCCAGGTGAAGTTGAGGCCCAAGAAGGGTGTGAGTACAACCCAATAATCCATCACCAATAGTGTTAAAAGAAATAACTAGTCTATACAATGGGGTATTCTAAAAATCAAACTTCCATAAATAAATAGTGAATCAAATGAAGCTTATTTTAAATTTAAACAATTATTAATTAACCATTATATTTTTTATATTATATCATAGAATCCAACAATCCTAACCTTCTCTAATCATACAAGGATCCTAATACATAACATAAAATGGGTACATACTTTTACTCAAAAATATACATTCACTAATCCAATCGATTTTACCTTGTACCATGGAGTATTATTGAAGGTAACCATATCATCTCCATAAATTAGAAGGACAAAGCTTCAATATGACGTCCCTAACCATGTCAAATTTTAGATCACATGTCCTTATTAAATGATCCTAAACCCTAAAAAGTTTAGTAGCATAGTTCCTCATTATAAAATCGTAATCCATGAATGACATAGATGGGGACTAGAGCATCGATGTAGCTTAACCTGTGGGTCTAGAGCCTCCATTAAATACCCCACTCACACTATTTACCACCTAGAAATTATTCCTTAACCATTTATCACATTTTCTTATTACATAACCTAAATCATTTAACTCTTAAATTTTATCCAAACATCCCTTTATGACATTCCTCATTTTTCATTATTATTCACATCATGAAACACATAGATCACCTAATATTTTAAAACATCATGAAGGCGGACATTAAAACATGGGTCGTCCTTTAAAATCCAAACAAGGCCAAATAAATTCATTTACAACAAAACCATTAAAAATATCCCTATTAGTATTTTCACAGAAAGTAACCACGCCCTGATTTAAAATTAAAAATTGAACTAATTTACAAAACCCTTTAAAATAACCCTGATTTCAAATCGTCATTTTAAATCATAAACCCTTTTTAATCATCTCTTAAATCCTTGAAAACCCTTACCATGTTAAAATACAAAAAACATTAGTTAAACCATTTAAAATTTCAATTAAAAAGTTCTCCTAATATAAAAATATAATCATTAAAATTATACCATTTACCATGCTCACATACCAAATTAAAAACCCCATTACATTAATTATCACAACTATCCCACATCAAAATTTACAAATACATTTCACCATCGTTAATGGGTTGAAATACCCCATGGGTATCCCATGTTCTTGTATTGAATCATAAATGTAACCAATAGGGTCTGTGAAGTGTATTTCTCCTCAACAACATGCAAAAATCACTTTCCATAGGAAAATATATTAAAATAAATTAAGGAAATTAATGGGAAAAATTATATACATCAAGAAGATATATAAACTGTGGGTAGAATAATATAGACATCCAACTTAATGCTTGTGAAAACCTATCATCCAACATCAACCCTTGATTAGAGCTAAAATATACTGAAACACCATGATAAATAAGAACTTGTAAAACAAGGTTTTATAACTTTGTGAATGAGAGGCATCACCACACCAAGAATCTCCAAAAAATTACACGGAAATGGATTTGAAGTCTTACCCATAACATTGATTCCCACTAAAATGAACTCTTAATGAATAAATAATTTTGGATAATCATCCCTGGAAGTGGCAGGAGCTCTTGGTTTTTCACCCTTACTATAAGGGGTCAAATGAGGGAGAAAATTGGAAGATACACCTTCATTCTTGGGAGGGGGTGGTAACTTTACAATATTTTAAAGGGTGTGGGGTTTTACAGCATGGTTTTCCACATTTCTCAATAAAATTGTGGATTCATCTATCCAATAGGGGGAATAGCCCCATAGTCTAGCTAGGAAGCACACACTATTTGGGAAAACTATCGGTTTCTTGTGTGCCTACCTCATTGCAAGGGGGAACAACTGCACGGGTACACAGGAAGGCCATAATTATTTTCAAACTATGCAATATCCATGCCCTTGGATATATTTGAGACACCCACTCCCCATACACACACCCACATGGTTATAGTGTGTTGTTAAACTAAACATGCACCAACCAAGAAACCTGCATTGTTTGGCCTTTTTTATAAAACATCACCTCTTGAACCCCTAGAACACACCTGAGACATTTAGTACTCCATAAAACTATTCCATTAAACATTAAAATTTTAGTATAACAAAAAATTAATTTGGAATGTACCTCATCTCATGGTAGAAGTCTTATACCTACCTCAATGTGGGGTCTTAGTGTGGGTGTTTTTTAAAAAGTGGTGTCAATTAATTTAGTTTATTTTGTTTTTTAGGATGGAGTCTTGACAAGGTACATGTAATAATATTTTCAAGTGAGAAAAGTATTTGTATATTTGAATGTGTTTTTATAAATGGATTGGGTAAACCTATTATAGATATGGAACTTCAGTCACTACCCATCCCATTGAAAACCCCTATGAGGTCTACTAAAATTACTAGAATTACACATAAATATTTCCTACAATATTTTATTGGATTGTGACTTCCATTGAGGGTAAACAACAAAAAAATGAGTGTAATTACTCTAATAAATCAAAAGGATAAAATAAAATTTACCATCAATAAACTCTATAAAAACACAAACAAATAATCATATAAATTCATCTAATTAAAAAAAAAATGAAATGGAATAAAAAAAGAGAACTTATATAAAGGTAACATTGATAGTAATCCCCATGCCTCATGCTACTAAAATCTATCTCAGTCACAAAATCCCTCTTGAAATCATATAAAGAATATGTTTATATATATATGGGTGATCATACATGTAAACATAGTTGGATAATTTTTAATATCACTCATTAAAATGTTGAAGAATCATATTAATGATTCTGTGAAGAAATGATAAAACCAATAAGAACCAACCCAGTCAATTATCACTTGAACTCATTAAGTATTTGATAACCAATATTGATTTTTTTGTTTGAAAAAATATCATAAAAATATATCAAATATGTACCCTCTAACCACTTCTCTAATTTTTCACTCTCTCACCCCAAAGACAAATGTCGTGTTCTTTCATCCCTTCCAAACAAATGAATTATCACTATATAAGTATATGATTTCACAGATAATAAGGGAAAAACTGTATCCCTACCATCCCCAACCCTCATAGGATCCAATGTTCTCAATTACACCTATCTATAATAACAATACCAACTTTCTATTTATAATATATTGTAGTAATATATTGTGAACATTATGAACTTTAAATTTGTGACCACTTCCTACCTTGGGTGACCCCCACTATGAATCATCATTTCACAACCACATATCCATATAAGAGTAGGGTTTTATGAATATGAAGTATATAAACCATGTTCTCTCCTCCTACCATAAAGGTCCTTCTCCATATAAACACGTTATGATATATTGAATACAATTACTTTATTTCATCACGTACCCTAATCATACACCAAATTTTATCTATCTCAACCTATACAACAGATAATGGGATAGTGGGGATGTTGTATTTTCTAATATCCATTCCCTTAGCAACTTTAATATTGGTTGAAAACACCAATAACCTGCAAAATTTGGGTTCTAGTAAGGTTATACAACATTATTGAGGTGCATATAAAATCATAGGTATATATATACATATAATATTCACTCACATAATCCAAATGAAAGGATTCTTATCAAACAAAACTATAATGGCTAATAACCATTACCACACCTCCACAAAAATTATTTAACCACTATTATCCTGTTTACAACATCATCCAACCCATTTATTTTCAAAAAATGTATCCATATCAACAATTAAGAATTCCTATTAAAAATAATATGTATGAATATATAAAATTTCCATTTTCTAGACATATAATGCTTATTAATCCATTCATTAACAATAATTAATGATAAACTATTCTTTTTTCATCACCCAATTTTATATCAACAATTATCCATTTTTCCAATCTTTACATTTTATCACTATCCTGATGTGAATTAAGTAACATCACGCATCCTTTACCATACACATTCATACTGACTAGATTCATTAGATTGGGAAAATATAACACAACCCCACAACAACAATATAACCACCTCATCAACCACCCCATGATCCAACGCCAACAACCACACATTTTCAAACTAACAACCATATCACCCATTTCACCTCTTTCCTCAACAATCATATAAAAAAATCCACCACCTATTTCTTTCAATTCAAATTTTATTTCCATGTTCGGAAATCATTACCATACATTCCATATTAACACACAACTAAATCATTACGATAATTAAATTACTTAATTAATTATGAATGTGAAAATAACTTCAATAGAAGCTTCCAATTCTATCACTGTAACACTCCTCAATCAACTATACAAACAACAACAACAATGAATAAATATAGTGGTAAACTATATCAAAAAATCAATTTCTATTTATTTTTTCATGTAAATTTTTTGGGTTCAGCTTCAAAATCATCCTTTTATTCATATATTTTAAAGCTACCAATTCATTTACATATTTAAATAATAAAAATTTCATTAATGGTGAACACGTTAATGAAATTAAAAAAATTTCTTATATGTTATAACAACAGGTAATATTCTTAGAATCAATATAAAAAATCCTTCAAATAGATGAATTATTAATGATTCATAAAAATTAATCTCCCTACCCCTTCAATCACCCATTAATCTATTTCATTTTTTTCATTTTCTAAATTTTTACTTGACAGCCAATGAAAAAATGGACAAAATTCCAATAATTTACAAATAAAATTGGGTAGAACACAAGAATACCCAACAATTACTATATCTTAAACCAAAATCCAAGAAATAATCTTGGAAATAGATGATCATGAATCCAAAATCATGGAAAACACCTCAATAAACATCGACCACCAAAATATTTTTCAAAATAACAACTCTAAGAGAATAAGACCATTGATTAATATTTGAATAACCTCTCAAATAGGAAAAATTTGGTTGATAACCATTAAGGAATGAACTCATTTCACCCCAAATCACAAAAAAAATTATTATTAGATTTCAGGGGAATATCCAATTCAAGGTCACTTATAGGTCTCTAATGGGGTTTCTCTTGCCACCAGGACCTAGAGAGAATGGAGGAAATTAAAATGAATTAAAATGGACATTACAATTCTTACTAATCATTTATATTTAATGATTTATGGTGAGATAGGCAAGGGTCATTCCAGGATGTGACTTAATTGAACTAACCACTAAAAATCACACCACAGATCCCTATATATCTCTCATTTAAATCTCCATCCAATATCTTAATACGATATGATAGAGGAAGGGTCACACCATCAAAAAAAATTCATTAAATGACCAAAACCAAATAGTGGGAACCCATAAACACATTATATGGGTCTCAAACTATAATAGATGTGGTCATTATAAGATTCCTACTCATAAACCAATAAAACAATCTCCCCAAGACCATATAATTCCATAAATTAATATCCCATGATATGAATAAAAAATGGAAAACAAAAAATATGAGACCAATAGAACTTTACATGAGAATAAATATTCGTAGTATAATGTTTTATTATTCACTATAATATTCTTAAAACTACCTCACCCCATTATATATACCTAGATTCTAAGAAAAAATATCTATCCCCGAAGTATTGTGGTGCCAAACTCCCACAAATTCAACCCTCAAGTCATGAATCCTTCTTATTCAGTGAAATTAAACACAATGCCATGATTAAAACCTATACAATGTGGCTCACAAACATTCACATGTCCCCATTATTCAAATTATATCTTCACATTATGACACCCCGGGATAGATAGGGACATTATCATCCTAACCAAAATCTTGACTGCAACTCTACCTTTCTATCTTTATCCTCTTAAAAAAATCTCCAACACCTAAAATTCAAAATTTAAAGGGTCTAAATTATTATTTTTGTTTCATTAGATACCTATTAATTGATTCGAATATTTGAAAATCAAATAAAATCTTAAATAAAAATGACAATAATAATCACACCACTCCCCTAGGATATTCTTCTTAAATAGAATGAAGATATCACCAAAGCATAAAGTATGATTGAAAAAACAATTGAAATAAAAAACAACTAAATTATCTTTTTAATCATAAATGGAAAACAAGAATAAAAATATATTAGGATGCATATCACACAAATAAAAATACCATTCTCATGTAAATTCCTTCAAGATGTTATTCCTCCATAGAATGAAAGCCAATTAATGGAAATCTCTATAATAATTAAATAGAATAAATAATTCCTTCTTAAAAAATATAAGAGAAAGTAATACCTGAAGCATTACTTTTTTGGAAATATACCACACAAAAAGAGGAGGATATTTTATAAATCTACTCTATAAAACCATATAAATACTTGATTTTTCAAAGAACTTCATTTTATATCTCAAGTATTTCTACACTCAAAAAAATATATCTACATAGAAATCCCACATTGAATCATGAATCATAGTCTAACACTTGTCCTATTTTAATAGAGTTTATCCTAATTCCTAAAAAACTACATGAGATACCTCTCAAACAATAATTCATTAATTTATATGATAGAGAATAGGGAATGGAAACAACATCCTCTCTAATAATAACTCCACCCTCCTAAACAACCCTTTCACCTTTCATATTGATAAATATAATTTTCAGATCATGTTTTCACAAAAATTATTTTTAATAAACATTTTTTGAAACATTCATATGATTTAAAACCATCAATGTTTCTATAGGAAACTATAAAGTAACTTATAATTCCTTATTAACTCTTCCAATATTAAATAATCCCCCCCTTTGAAAAAAAGCCTATATTTTCAGAATCACTTCAAAGAAATTGAATAATTATATGCTGTTGGAATTTTATACTATAATATTAAATATCATTTAAAAGTAATGATGATAAATTAATTATGGTCACTTACTCAAAACATAACCATTTATAAATTTTCAAATAAAATAATTATGTCCAAACTGACTACACCATAAAATATGATCTCCAAAAAAACCAAGTACAACAAGAATCATAGGGAATCTGAACAACCTATGATCAACAACACCAAAACAAAACCATGCCATCCAGAAAAAATTTATATTCGAAATGATACTCAAAATTATGGTTTTGTGATTCACTAAAACCGTAAGAAACTGCTTCATGTATTTACCTGACATTACACAAATTCCCAACTCAAGGATCCTTCTTATTGCTTCTCATTAGCTCAAAGTAAATATATATCTATTTCCACATAAATATCTCTTCCTTCCATCTAAGACATAAACTACAAAATTTCCATCCTTTATTGAATCTACGACCTAAATGTACACTCTAAATATCATTCTTGAATGTCTTCATCAATAAATTGATCCTTAAACTAGACCACTAATGTATATGTGAACACAAAGATAGTGTGCACTATAAATTTACTGATATAATTATAATATATCATTAATATGTTTATGCTTTCATAGATGAGGGATATTCTACTTAATCGAGGTAGTGAACTATCACCTATTCCAATAAATAATGATTTTATTTTGGACACTCTCAATTCACCCTATAATGTAAACCCAATATTAGAGAAACCTAAAATTGATCTAGATTTACCATAAATTCAAATAAAAATTCACTTATTCTATCCACTACTCAACCTTAAGGTTCAACACTCCATTAAAGAACTTCAGAACATTATAATTCTAAAATATGGACAATAAATTATCTCATTACTCATACATACTCTTCTTAAGAACAACTCCCTAATGATTACCTGAAGTCATATCCTCTATCAAAAAATAAAAATTAATAAGTTTATTTCAATATATAAAAATCACACATCAAAAGTATAGAATACAGGGACATTCTAAAAAGAGTAACATCTACTCTTACACCAACAAATCACAAAACTATATCATCAATTTTGGAAATTACTCATCATTATTCAAAATCAACACCATAATTTCCTTTAACAACACATATTCCCTACCACTCAATGCTTCAAAAAATCAAAACACCACATATTATCTCCACAAAACATATCTACAAAGAAAATTAATACAATAATCCTAGTTTAAAAAAGGACCACTGCAATATCCTCTATGTAAAGAAATCAACTTGCCTAAATTTTAGTTCATATATTATACCTGAACATACCTTAAAAATATAAATTTAAAACATGAAAACATATCCTTGAAACCTAGCCAATTTAAAAAATTTAAAACAATCCAAATTTTCCCCTAAATCTTCATTTTTAAACAAAATATCATTTAAATGAAGTATTCATTAATATTTATTTTAAAATAAGGTACAAAAAACAACATTATAAAAAACCCCTGACCAATTTGTGGTACATATCTTATAATAAACACATATTTATTTGGAAAAAATGTAATATTTTATTTATTTATGAAAATATATCTCTAATAGAGTGCATAGTTGTTTAAGAATATCATATAAAAGAATTTAATGATAGTGTTAATATTATTTCATAGAGTGAGAAGAGTCCCAAAAATTTAACATAGTGAAATAACAAATCAATTTACAGCAACATCACATTAAAAATAAAACAAAAATAAAAAAAAACATTAAATCTTACACTATAACTTTTCATTGACAACATGATATAAGTAGTTCAACCATTAATTAATTAAAAGTTTAACATGATTCTCACTATTAACCCAATTATATTTAAGATATAGAAAAATATTAACTGTCATATAATTTCAAAATATTATTCTATTATCAGCACACATGTCTCAAAAAAAAGTTCATATCCTATCAACATAGTTTTATTTCTCCACAACTAGTCATAACAGACTATTTTTCTAATCATTATTAATATGATATGATTAAGAAAAAAAATATAGATTAATGAATTCCATGTTTTAGAAGACATGTGGATGAAAAAAAATTTAATACTATTAAATGTTCATTTTTATTACAAACATATTATAAATTTTCAATAATGAAACAATTTAAATACCCAAAAACATAAAGTCATAAGGATTGTTTTATTTTTTCAAGGAATAAATTTTTCATTTAATTCAATTTTACATTATAATTTCATGAAATATGATCATAAACTGATTTATCATATATAAAAAATAATGGAGATAAAAATTTACTTCACACCATAAGGATAACTACACCAAAAACACCTTGTGACAGCAAAAGAGGCAACAATGGTACTTTTATTGAGAATTCTACTAACCCCTTTCATATTATAAAAACATAAATAGAGACCAACAGAAAAAAATAACCTCTAATCCTAGTATATAGAATTTATAAAAGAGAATTTAATTATATGCATTTTATCTCCTTCAAAATAACCCCAATCCAACCAAAGGTGTAAAAAAATACTTTTGTACCGATCCTATGTAATTATACCATAATCTATATTATCACACTCAGGTTATTAAATAATCTTAAATTCTTTGTGTTGGATCTCTATGTTCCCAAATTACTAGTGTCCTATCAAGTCTCCCACAATGAATCACACACTATGTTTCACTAATAATTTTCCACAAGGAATTTAATTCAATCATCAAAAGTTAGTAAAACTAATATAATCCCTAAATATCATCCTAATCATTTATAAAACATTTCCAACACACACACTCATTTAAAACCCTTCATGGCCCTATTGTTAAGACAGATGTGACACCCAAATCCAACATTAAATTGGTCATATGTTTGCTAAAATTACTGGGGGTAAAACACATAATTTTTTTTGGAATTACCATTATAAATACATAGATATCATAAAAATAATCACCATTAATCTCTATAACATAAATATATTCTAATATTCATATAAATTCATTTAATTTCACACAATAAAAAAAAATTCCAAAATGGAATATCATAATAAAACTCTTATATAAACAACTATGCCAATAATATTCATGCCTAATGCTATTAAAACCTATATTTGTCACTGAATCCCTCATTAAAACCTATAAAAAAGTTTTATATACATATATATATATTGGTGATCATATATGTATTCTCAGAATGTTCCTCCCCTATACCACTCGTACAATTGTAAAAGATACATCCTTATGCTTTATTGAATAAATGATAGAACCAATAAAAATCTACCAAGTTAACTATAAACAAACCACTATATGTATCAATCACCAAATACTACATTCATGTATAATAACATAATATCAAAGTAATATATAAAACAATTTACCCACAACAAATTCCTCACTAGTTTGCCTCTCTCATTCCCAAACAACAAATTTCATGTTCTTCAATCACTTCCATGCCCTTGCATTCAAAAAAATATACGTGTCTATGTGTGTGTGTTTATTTTCAAAATAGATCTAGGATTTACCATAGTCCCACCTTTCAAACCCTATATAAGGTCCAATTCTCTCTATAAAACCAATCTGTATTATTCATTCCCATTTTCTCTTCGCAATACATTAGATTATGATATCATGAACATATAAGACAACAACTATTTTCTCTCTACCTAACATGGAAAATCCATTCCATGAATTATCTTATCAATAACACATATCCCTATAATATTATGACATCATTAAAATGAAGGAAATAATCCTAATGCCCTCTTACTACTATGCACAACCCCCACCATGTTACCATATCTTGCTATGTTTCATAATATAACTTTAACCCATCACATAACATACGAATGAACTCATTTTAATCCATTATAGCCCATAATACATATTATAAGAGATTTTGAAAGAGGGAGTAATCATCCATAAGATCCCTAACCACGATGGATGCTTCGACAAAAAACCTAGAACCCAAAACATTTTGGAATTGGTAGGTTTATCTCACTAGGGTGAGGCGTGTTTAAAATCACAAGGGAAATTATATATATATATATATATATATATATATAGACAAACCCAATATCCCATATAAGGGGATTTTATCAAACAATACAACTTCATCCCATAATAAAAACCACACCATTGAAAACATTCTTTAACAAATATTGACACATCGTAAATATAAACTAGCACATTTATTTTGTAAATAAATAGATGAAATAGAAATCATAGTTTCCATTTAAAAATAAATATTAACTAAATATATATTTACCATTTACTATCCATATTATGTTAATTATTCCATTCATTAACTATATTTAATGATAACCTATTCCTTAGTCAAGAACAACTTTTTTCACATATGTTGTCTATTTATTCAATTAAATACAGATAATTAGTGGCCTATTATTTTTCCTGTTCTAGATTATACACATTATTATAATTATTAATAATGTCTATATCTGTGCCACCTAGAAACGATAATACAACCTTGAAACAACCATGCAACTACCTCTTTTACCTCATCCCGAGCCAATCCCAACAACCACCACACATTTCCAAAGTGAAAACCACAACCCCACTTTCACCTCTTTCTACATAAATTATTTAAAACCATCCCCAAAATCATTTTTTCATTTCAAATTAGATTTCCCTATTTGAACATCTTCACTAGAAATTCAAAATTTATACCAAAGTATTTCATTAGTATCTTTACATGATTTTACAAATTTTGATGTTGAAAAACAAAACAACAGAATCCTATATTTCCATCACAGAAGCACACTTAAATCAAACAAATATAAAAACATAAACTATTAATAAATATAGTAGAGAACCATATCATTAAGTCACATTTTCATCATTCTATTCATATGAAATATTTTATTCCAATATAAACATTATTACAAAATTCCCATATTTTCAAGAAATGGGTCCATTACCATCAATATATAATTTTCCTTTTATAATAGTTTATCCCTATTACTAAATTGAAATAAATTGAACAAATATTTAAATAATATGTAAAATTACCAATAGTAACATAAAACAACCATCAAATATATAAAATATATTAGATTCATTTAATGAACATTAGAATCCTTATTTCCATTTAATTGACATTTTTTCCATTTCATTATATTTATTAGGTTAATCCATAACATACTCCAAATTAAAAAAATTAATTTATCATTTGTAATTTATAAAAAATAATAATGGAGAAGTCTCAAATCCCCTACCTCATTAAGAGATTGAACTATTTTTCGTACAAAAAATCAAAGGGAGAGATGATCATGAATACAAAAAAAATATAAGAACACAAAAATAGTCCTATACCAAAATATTATCCAAAAAAACATGACCCAAATACAAAAAAACATGGCATAACTACATCAAAACTTATTTGAGATGAAATAATAGGGTGAGAACCAAGAAGAAAGGAAATGACTTCATCCAATATCTCTAAAATATTGATCTCTGCAAGTATAAGGTCAATCTAATTCAAGAGAACCAAAAAGGTGTCCAATGGGATGCCTATAGTTAACAAAATCCTAGTAGAATAAAGGAAAACAAAATAATTCCTATGGGATTTCATTGTTATACTATATCTGGAAATTTAATACATCATAATTTTAGAGATGATTGTCAGGTAATGATTGGGATATAGGTATAACCCATAAATCTCACATTATGGATCCTTATATCTCCCTAATTTAAAACTAAATAAAATATATTAATTTTATACCATTAAGGAAGGGTCACACCTTTAGAAAATAATTGTGGTTTGATGACACCCAAAAATCAAGTACACCAAAACTCAATCTTTAGGTCACATAGTATGATAGAGGTGGTTATACCACAATTTCCACTCATAGAAATATAAAGAAAATCCCAAAACCCAAATTGATAAATGACCAAAGACACTATTCCACAACCAAAAAATGATAAAGGAAAAAAGTTAGAGAAACAACCATACATAAGAATAATTATTCTCAGTGTATGGTTTTGTATTTCACTAACTTTTCATGTCAAATTACATCATTACATGATATATATAGCCACATAGGGGGAAAAAATTCATCCCCAAAGTAACATGGTTCCTAATTATCATGATCCACACCCCAATATTGTGACACCTCCTTACACCGTGACACAAAACCACACATCACAACTCAATCCTTCCTAGCATGACTCACTAACCTGCACATCTCCACTTCCTTCCATCCATAACATTATAACATGACAGTAAGGGTCAGGTAGTTTCATACTCCTAACTATATAAATATCTACTATAGACACACCATTCCTCCCTCATCCTCCTCCTGAAAAATAAAATATGCAAAAATCAAAAATTAAGGGGCCAGAAGTGTCAATTACATTACAGGGCCAACATATTAGTGTGAAGGGACTATGATCATCTATTATCAATACCTAGGAAATGAAAATACTTTCTATAGGGTACTCTTATAACAATAAAACCAATAATCATATAGTTTTTCATAGGTGATAATGGTTTTATATGTTAGTAAGAAATATTGGTTTACATATAAAAATACAATCGGTATATATAATTAATATATCTAAATCATTATACGTAGATTAAATATATTTCATTTATTTATTGAGATACTTATCATGGAGATAGTGTCCTAAATACGTGGTTGTATAGTATCTAGTAATATATGTTCATAAAATTAATATACTAATTATCCCATAACCATAGATTACTTTGGGTCTAGTATTTTATAAGTACTAGTGTAATGCTTTGCCAAGGTATGAGGGAAAAAAATTTATCCAGTATATAAGATGTGGATTCAAAGAGTTATAGATGGTTTTTTATTATATATAAATCATATGAATATAAGGTAACATTTGTTGTGCTATTATTGAAAGGTATATCACTAAAATGATTGATGCTTTATCATAGAGTTAAATATGAGTCTATTATCTAATAGACACAATTGCATGTCCAATTTAAGGAAGAGTTTTTTTTAATTTACATTTATGGTAAAACAATAGTAATATTTATTGATCGTCCAATAATTAATATAATGTTTGTGATAGTTTTATGCTAGATATAATAGCTTGATTATTTTATCATCCTATATCTTAACTGATTAAATAATAATTAATGATATCCTTTTTTCTGAGTTTTATGATCATTGATCTAGTGATAGATTGGTATATCAAAGATTATTCAACATTTATGGAGCTAGTAAATATGGATAATATCTTTTGAGCTCAGATGGATTCCCCATAGGAAATGATATAGTTGATGATTTTATAAATATGAACTAAAATATATAGTTTTG
This sequence comes from Viscum album, assembly GCA_963277665.1. Taxonomy (NCBI): domain Eukaryota; kingdom Viridiplantae; phylum Streptophyta; class Magnoliopsida; order Santalales; family Viscaceae; genus Viscum; species Viscum album. Next base: position 1,847,243,764 of record OY728120.1, read on the forward strand.
TTTTATTATTATTTTTGAAGAACCCAAATGCATTGACTATCAGTACACCATCAAACTTCGATATCAAGTAATATAGGTTCATATCATTGTAACAAGGACCTTATATGCTTCTCTTGTGATTTTATGGGCCATTATTAGTTTGTATTCCAATATTCACTAGCTATTTGGGTATTTAGGTGAATATTTTAATGGTAAATGATCCTCCTTATTAATTTTATCAACCACATACATAGAAGTATCCCAAAAAAACAACTATAGTTTCCTTAGAGATAGTAAAACTAGAAGTAACAACAATATGATATAAATATTTTTGGGTAACAGTTGTACAATGGAGTTGATTATGGCATAGTTTAACTAATGTTTGTTATAATATATATGGATTGAGGTAAAGGTAGTGGTATGTACTAGCACTACAGGGAAATAGTGGTTGGTCATAAACTTCTACATGCAAAAGATTTTGGTGATATGGATGGAACGAAGTTAACACAATGTGTTATATGGTTTTACACTACTCTTATATTAGTATTATAAGTAATAGGATCATTGAATTATTTTATCAATCCCCCCATTATATGAAGGATTAATCATTATATAGAGATATTAAATCTAATGTTCTCCAGGTCCTATACTCCCATATCTAGTGATAAACATGCATACTATTACATACAACATGAAACTAAAATCATGTCCCATAATCCAAAGATTAGTTTCTTTTGAAACTAGGGACATAATACATTATCAACTTATAAAATACCATAAAATTTAAATCAAATCCTGATCATAGATCACTTATAATAAAACCATAATATCTATAAAACCAATAATTACATGGGTATATACATCAACTAAGGAGAGATCTAAACATACTAATAAGTGGATAATAAAAAGGAAACAAAAAGATAATAATAAATATTGATGTCATAAAACTATTAAGAATGAAATGATATCAAAAAATAGGAGGAACATAAGTTATGTCATTGGAACATTGAAAAAAAATGAGGGATACCCAATGATTTTTTTTAGAATGGAATCTGATTATAAATTAAAATAATCGTTAATAGAGAAAAATAAATTATAGTAATGTTGAATAAATATAAAACATGTCACCAAAATCTTCTAGTATCATTACAACTAAATTACAAAAAAATAATTTCTAGGATCACTACCAATATTCCATTAAATGTTTTATTGGCTCACTACCCATTCAGCATAACTTATTATTCTTTAATCATTACCCTTTCACCAAACATATCATTTCATGGGATATAAAATTTTCCTAATTCATCAAATTGTTGTATAACTCTTGTTCCACCCATAATGTCAAAATATGTACATGCATATGGGTACTGTATAGATTAAAAACATACATGAATTAAAATAATGATAACCCATGGTTAATGAAATGTGTCACAAATCATTGTCGTATGGTATAATAATATCATATTAAATTAATTAATAATCAAGGTAACGAAATTAGAAAGGTATAATTCAAAATTGACTAAAAATAAAAGTGTAATCCATGAATAAATAAATATATAACTCGAAGACAGATATCGAACTAAAAAAATTATCATAATGAGAGGAATCATAGAAGGAACCTTTTTAATAAGAACATATAGAAGGAAATACACATAAAACAGTTACTGAAATGTAAATAGATAAGTAAATACCATCTTATAATGGTAAAAATATATTTTCTACATTCATGGAATGATGTATACAAAGTATATAATAGGGTATATTATAAAGAGAAAAAATAAATCTAATGTGAAGATAGTGGGGGAGTGTTTCTATTATTATCATTATACAGTATAAGTATCCATAAATTCTAGAATATATTGAAAAAAAATAAATATATTGAATAAAATTATTATATAATAATATATGATTAAGGTATGGTATACATAATTCATAAATGATAATATACATTAAGATAACATTTGATGAAAAAATAGGTAATTAGAAATTATTTAATAATAATTTCCTTGATAAAACTTCCTTGAGAATTTTAGAACAACATTTAATGAATTTAAATTTATATAATTTCTCAAAAACTAGGGAAGAGTAATTTTTATTATTCTGTAAAAAATATTTTCTTAAAAACAATGTAAAAAATATTCATGAGACAATTAATAATTGGAAAATAAGAAGATATCGAAGGATTCACCATAACATACTTTGTATGGTTAGAATTAAAATAAATGTTTATAAGAATAGTTTAGAAATATCTACAACAATATAATTAATGGGAAATGATATTAAAATATATTTTTGATGGAGTTATTTTGAGGATAATAAAATATATGAGAGAGAGCGATATTATGATCCCAAATGTAATGAAGAAATTATGATGTGGGAGTATCCTTTTTAAATATCTAAAGCTATGAAATATGAATCCATAAGAAATGTAAGGAGATAATAATTACTAAAAAATGAAGGTCGAGTATTAACAAAAAATATCAAATTTTTTGAGATGATATATAGAAGATAAAATGGGTAATATAAAAGAAATATATGAAAGTAATGGTCATTTTTAGGAGAACAATAATATTGGATATATAATAAATGAGGCTTTCAAATCCTTGATGAATAATATTATCATTATATGGGGGTAAAATAAAAAATAAATTGACGGTATTGTCTCACTACTATATATTTAAAAGGATTTACTTAAAAAAATTATTTAAAATATAAATAGTATGACTGGTATATCCCCTAAATAATGGGGAAATTAAAAATATGACATTAATTACGGACATAAATATAATATATAATAATTTTATGTGTAAACAGTGTGTGTCACCCATGATAATGTTAACGATGAATGATCCCCCATACCTCAAGTCCCAAATCTCTCAGAAACTCCATTAACTACCTCAATATCAAATTTATAATGGTCAGTTGTGACAAACCAACCAGAATACATGGATACTATGCCAAAATTAATACGCAATTATGCCCAATGTATGTTCTTGATTTCCCTGACCCAAAAAAACTAATATCAAGGTTATCAAATATGGAATGGGAGTGATTAACCCATTATCACATAATAAATAATAAATTCACATTAATAATAACATCAAAATAAGAAAATAATTAACCATATCATAATAATTTATAATCTTAAAAGTAGAAATAGTCTATATAAAAAAGGAAAAATACTCAAAATGAAAAGAATATATTAATCCATATTCCCCATGGAAATACCAGCATGCCACCTCCTCTATAAATCTAACCATATCTATGTTCCACACCTAAAAACCTGAGGCATCAAACAAACCTACAAGATAGACCCTGGAAATACAATAATATATACACATTATGGTAGATATGTAGAATTTGAGAAAAATAATAGTAGTAATCCCCAAAATATTCTATAAAATAATTTTTTTTGATATTAAATACATTATAGTTTTAAATAAAACCTTAAAAACTGATTTGTTAGCCTTTATGAAACCAAGTGACACAGGTTCTATTTTAATTAAATATTTTAGAAGATAACTTTAAAATCGTGTGGATAAAATAATAATTAAATGTTTCTAAATAAATTATAAATGAGGAAATATATAAAATATTATTTTTATATGTGATTCATGTGTAATTACCAAGGGATTGTGTTTTGAGTTTCCAAGGGTCACTAAAAATTCATCATAATTCTTGAAATAGATTCCAATGGGAGAGTCATGTCAACCCAGTGAACAAATGGAAGGGATCACAATGTCAAATCAGTATTAATATAAGTGAGAACCATATTAAAAACTAAATATACCTTTCTAGATTAACATTTTCATAGGATCCCTCAAAACCACCCAAAAGACCCCGCCCCCCTCATGAATATTTAATGACTTTAGGTTCCATTTCAAATCATTTTAATATAAATACAAACCTCACTTAAACAATTGGGAATTATTAATCAAAACAAATTAATAAACCGATAAAGGTTATATATAACTCTTCATGAAAATCATTTGATTTTATTCCCAAAAAATTACATATGTAATTAAATAAAATTATTTTTGAGTTTCACAATAATAAAAAACAAATTTCTTAAAAATTTAGGCATCTTATTTTATATTTAATTTGAGAACAATGATTTAAAACATGATATAACTAGAATAAGTAGCATAATGTAATAATTATATTTTTATGAAAAACAAAAATCATTTTAATATCATTATTTTTAAGAAAAAAAATGAATTCATATTTTAGAGACTAACCCTGTGTGAAACCCCAAATAAAATTCTATTTTATCATAAATAAGTCTCATATGATCTTTATTGAATACCATGTGGTCATGAAATTGAGAGAGTAAGATTTCAGTAGTTGATATCTATAAAAAATGTTCAATATAAAATAAAATTAACTTATAAAACATAAAATAATTTTCATGATACATCATATAAAACATATAGAATAATTATATTGGTAATATAATAGTTACAGAGACTAAAAAATAAATGTATTTACAAAAGAAATTAGGAAATATATTTTCACATACCAATATTTGATAAACTCTAAATGCCTTTAATCATCAATAATATATTAGAGATAGTTTATAGGTGAGTATACCTTAGAAATAATCCTCCATTTAATTTTAAGGGTTTTTTCTTAATATGTAAAACTATAATATTTTAATTTCATGAACCTTAAAGAATTAGAAAGTATGAGAATAGAAGGATGAGAATGAAAAGGAATATGGTAAAAGGAAATAAATTCTCTTAATTAGGGATTATAAAAATAAATCAAGAGTAGTTTTTATAGTTTAAGGGATATTGGGAAGTATGGATAATAGTAGCTTGTCCCTCTCTGTCAAATCATAAAGGAATGTGAGGGGGAGAGGGTTAATTTCACTTTTTTTGAAAATAATCCCTGTAATAAAAATGATAATCATTATAATGATAATTATATAATTATATAATTGTTTTACATTAACTCTAAAAATACCCACATATTATAATTATTATAACTAAAACATTACTAATAATAATAAAATCAACACATATTTTATTTTAAACAAAAATACTTTATAACTATGAATAATTTGAACAATAATAAACAAACTGAATTCACTTAACATGTGTCAAACACATACATTTTAAAAAATACATAAAATAATTTAATTGGAACCCATCCCAAAAATTTATAATCATAATAAACATAACATAATGTTATTATATTAGTAAATAATTTTTTGAAAAAATCATGATTAGTTGGGATATGAGATACGTAGTTTTGAGTAAATAATGTGGATGCATGGTTATCTTCTACGAATACCCAAACCATGACCTGACCATGTTTTTTTCATTATCTACCCTTAAAAATGTGTATTATTGACTAAAAAAGTTTCTCTTAACCATGCCTAAATCATGCATCCTTTTATGTTTCTCAAAAATTTCAAATTTAATCTATTTACATTCTAAAATGCTTATAATATTAATAATTTATTCAAATAAAAAAAGTGCTGTTATAATTGATATATACTCTATAACCTTAATAATATTCAATTATTTTTTTCTGTTCAATATATTTTCAATTTTATTCATTTAACAAATTAATATTATTCATATAGATCATTTTGAGGTTATTCGGTTCTCGACTCCAAAGATGATTTGGTGATATGGTAAATGTCAATGGTGTTAATTATGTAGTTATATAATATTTACCAGTGTAAATATATATTTTCATTATCATTATAGTGGAATTGAAGTTATGCGATCAAATAGAGAGACCGAAATACTTTAAATTGTGGAATGTGTCTCAATATTCACTTTTTAGGCGATTAAAAAAACATGACTATTTATTTTTAATATTATTAATATTACGATAATTTTATAACTCTCTAATATTAATCATGTCATAAATAATATATTTACTCATAAAATATTTTATAAAAACCATCCATGGAAGTAAGTAGTAGTTTATTAATTATGACGACCATGTAGCAGGTTAAAACCAAACATAATCACACTAATATTATAAAAAACTACAAATAGATTTAATTACTCTTTTAGTTATATACATTATATTATAGAATAATTATATCCTATATAAAATGATTAAATGTATGTTTTTTAAACCTAGATGGGTGAAGGAGTAGAATTAATGAAAAATTAGTTGAATGTGATAAGAAATGGAATACATACATACCCTATATGACACAACTTCTTAGGGGTTCACCATAAGGCCTCTAGGATTGGTTTTTTGATTAGAAAAGTACTCCAAAAATGATTTTATGATTCTTATGATACGGTTTCATTAATAATTGAAGGGGAGTGTATTTATGAATAAAAGATATATTTTTTTTCTTAAGATGATAAATAGTTTTTATTATTATAAATAAGAATAGTAATTTATGAATGTGATGCTAAAGAAAATTTATTCACATCATATAGGATGTAATTATTCATGTATTTAAGTTATAATAAAAAATACTATTTTTCATTAATAAACTTTGTATTTTACTTTTATTTTAATTTACAAAATCTTCACCATAACATAACAATCACATAATAATTAAAAATTGACAGATTTGTTTTATAAGTATGTTTATAAATTAGGTAATTATAAAAATACAATTACTATAAAAATTAGTGTTTTATTAATAACTATTTATTAAATAAAAAATATAATTATGTTTTGATTTGTTAAATTGATTATTTAATTATTTTATGGTGTTTTAATAATTAATTTTACTTATTTTATACATTTTAAATATTACTTATTATATATTTATCTCTTCCAAGTGGTATAGTTATTATACTAAATATAAATTTATTATTAAAATGGATAGTCACAATTCCATTGGTGAGAAACTATTATATTGATCATATAATAATTATACTTCCTTCAAATAATATGTATTTTTATCCATCTTCATTCTTTCAGTTTTCTCCCATGGTAATCTATGCTTCATTGATAATATAGAAATCTAATTTCGATTTTTTTTCTTTTTAAATTGTATTCATCTAGTGAAATATTTTTAGGATACTATAACCATATTTATTTACAAATTCTTCTCATGTAATTTATTTTTTCTTATTATCTCATTGTGTTATTTTTAATTTGATTAGTGTTTTTAGGAGATATGCATTAAAATACTATATACATATAATGGATTATAGGGATATCGATGGGTATTATTAGACATGTTGAAAGGAATGAAATGAGACTTCATATCATAGTTAGTTCTATATAATATCCAATTTTAGAATGCATTATATGGTTAAATTAAATGAAATCCATAGCACTTTCTACATCAGACATAATTTACATCTGGGGTATAATATTGCACAATTATAAATTTCCCCTAAATGAATTATTCAATATTTTTGTATTATTTATGTGGATCATTTTTCATGGTTTCATGCTCATTCCATGAAATTCAAATTCTATATCACTTCAAATCAATAAACATGTTATGTGATACTATTATCTTTGGAAAAGTTGTTATTATACAGTCAATAGATCTTCCATAGTTATCTATCATTAAAAGAGTAATTACATGGGAGATAACATGAGGGAACATGTTTCATTCATGTGTACAATATATTATCTATAAAATTCATTAACCCATTGATCATAATACATGATTTAATGCAAGAATCATTGAGGGGTTTCATCGGGCCTATATAAATACCACTTTTATGCAATGGTAGTGGGATATTTTTTTAAATTATGCTTGGTCAAGAATCCCTATTGCCCAAAGATTTATCTCTCCTATAACCTTATATAAATTAAATACTATAACATCTTAATGGTTGAATTGTTCCACGTGATGGGTGGGTGATCATGTCATCCCATATATACTTCCACAAGTTGGTGTCCATTTTTTGACACTTCTATAATCATCATCAAACTCCTTTCAATATATAAAATAATTGATAAAGGAGAATAATTGTGAAAATTAAATGATTTTACAACATTATTATTTTCTATTTTAGGTATATTTTATATTTCAGTAATATTATATGTAATATTCCATATTTCCAAAAAAAATCTTAAATTTTCTTTCATTTATACAAAATTAAAATTACGAATGAATTTATTTATTTTTAATTAACCAAATATTTATGAAAATATTAATCAATTAAGTTATTGATTTATATATTTTTAATTTATAATGAAAGTTTATTTAAATGATTTATTATAAAAATAGCATCCCACAAGCCAGGTGATAACATGTGACATCTATTAAATCCCTGGGGTTTAAATCCTTGACTAAATTGGAAAAAAGTTTTTTCACCTACCACTGGCCTATATATTTCTTTATATCCATGTTCCATACTTTTTATATATACTTTTTCATCACTATTATTATATATACGATTCTAATTATATATATAGTTTAATTTGATAACTACATCAATTTTATTTATAGTATTATTTTATTGATACTTAATGTAGTAAAAGGTAATTGATAAATATTATTTTTACACCAAATGGATAATATCATACAATTTAAATTTCATTTTTTTCATTCAAATTCTAAATGGTTTTTATCAAAAAAATTAGATATTTTATTACTCTATAAATTTGTAATTAAATATGATATGTATAATGATTCATATTAAATATAATATAAAATATGTATTATTTTTATGTATATAAAAGTTTATTATAATAAAAAATATATTATTATGTTTTTAGAATATTTTTTTTCAACAAAGTTAAATCGACATTGACATGACATTATAATTATGAAATATTAATGTTCTCAAAATAAAACCCATTTCTCTCAATTATTTGTTTAGAAAATATATCTCACATAATTAGAATAATAATTTCATAATAAAATTATTTAATAATAATATAATGTAAAATAAAAATTCCATATTAACAGAGATGCAGACCTATCTCATTATAAAATAATTTTTTCTAAAAGTCGCATTTTTTAATTTTACGCACTAAATGCTTCATCACAAAAACAAAATTATTATTAACTTTGACAAAAATAGAGAAGTATTTTAATTAAAAGGAATTATTTTTGGACTCAACAAATAGAAATTATATTCGAGTGTATTTTTTGGATTTTTCTTACAATGTTTATTTTTAGTGAATATTTGAACATTATGGTTTTATGTGTACCATGATTTTGATTATATCATTATGATGTAAGTGTTACATAATTTATTTTGAAACATTTACCTCGATAAAATATTATTTAAGAAGTATAATAATGTATTTAAAAATATCAATTTCAATTTATAAATTCATAATTAAAAGTTTAGAACCATAATTGGTTTTCCCTAAAAAATTTATTTTAGGAATTTATGTATTAAATGAGGTTATTTTAAGATTACATTATGTTATATCCTAATTATATGGTAAATTACTCTAGTTTTTATCATTATTAATCCATAAAATTATTTTTTAATTAATTCCAATAATAATCGGTTGGCTTAAATATTAAAATATATTATATTTTGACTCTTAAATACCTCTCTACTCAAGTATAAAAACCCCTACATTTTCACCACCACTATTCAATCAAAATCTATTGATATTGAACCCAATCAAATTACCACTATTAATTGTCTCTAAAATTTGGTTATAAGGTACCAACATGTCCCTATAAAGCATTTAAGGATCTCTCTAATTGGGTAAGGGTTTCCTAAGTCCTTCTCATTCTGTTTCATGTTCATTACTTTTTTATATTTTCCTTGTAAATTCTTTTTTCATATACTACCATTATTGTTATTATATGATATTATCTTCCATTGAAAACATTGTAAAATATTTTATATTTATTCCATCTCATTATATCCATTTAATAATATGTTATAGTGCTGAAATATGGGTTCCTAATCCCTATTTTCCCATTATATTTGTAGGACAATTTAAAAGTCATTTTCATTGTAATGGGAGATGTTATTATATATCATAATTATAATTTCCATACAATTTTATCAATTATAGATCACTATTCCATCTCATTATACTAACTTTATATTCCATTATAATTCTCTAACTATCCCATAACTATAAATCCATCCTATATATGATATTGAATATTTTTGGGTGGTTTTTCAAGAAACAAAATCCTTGTTTAGATACAAACAGGAGGATGAAGTCTCTAAAATTTATTTACCTTAGCGTAATAATCATGAAAATTATTGATTTGGTATCAACTCGATCATCCCCTAATGCGCAGTATAGTGTCTTAATATAATTTTCTATAATGATAATGATATAATTGACTAAATGGTATGACTCATGTCAACAAGGTCCACCCTCTTTTCGGGAGCCTACTTGATTAGAACTCCACAATTAAGCTTGTTTTTCATGAAGTAGTGATTAGGATTGATGAGCATTTGCGATGTTTTCCTGGGTGTCAGTGAGGGAGTAAAAAACACACTAGAAAGGACACGTGTTGGCCTCTGGGAATTGTCATTAGTCAAATTACCATTTTAGGCATGTGGGTGGGTGTCACAACCCGCCCTCACCAAGTTGAGGAGAGGTAATGAAAAATTCTAGACCCTTACTCCATCATGTTGAAGGAGATATAATGGCCCCCGAGACCCACCTTCAATAAGTCCCTGATTGGAGACTTGCACCAAGGGTATAGAATCGTACACAAAATGGAAGGCATTACCCTTTTTATTTAGTATTATTGGGAGAGAAGATAGTAAATCCCAAACAACGCCAGTGTTGGTAGAAAAATTGAGGCCAAATAAATTCATTCTCATAAGAATGTTCCAATAATTAAGTTCTACAAAGTACAATAAAAACTTAAAATAAAAGTACCAAAAGAATAGAAAAAATGACAATGTCAACGGTCCCAATGTCCAATCTAATAGGGTCTGGAATAGTCCTCTAATTTCTCTTGGAAAATTTAAATTAGTTTAATATACATAGGGTGATTATACAGGTATAGTTAGTAGGGAAACCCAAAGGCCCATGTTCACCAGTGGGGAGGCATTCTCATGCCCCATGAGAAAAGTCGATAACCAAGGAACGTATCAAGGAACCCATCCACCCAACCCTCACCAAGGAACACTTCCCCAAATAACTCAAGTCAAGTAGAGTAATAATAATAACACATCGATGTTTGGGTACCCCGTACCACTTTCCGACTAGTTATTGAAGACATCCAAGGAATCTGAGCCTCCCCTCCATTTTCACAGCAGTCCCACTGCCATAGCCCGGCAGCACACACCTAGGCTACCACAACAACACATCCTGCCAGAAAACACCTGCACCACAACTACATGTAACCATGACGGAAGACACCTGGTCCAGATAAACTATTACCATGCTCAATGACACCTGGGCCGGAATAACTACCACCATTCCTAAAGACACTCGGGCCTCATCCTGAAGACACTTGGGAAAAAACCTACCTGCACACACCAGGGACAACCACCACAACATACCATTCCCGAATAATCTTGGGCTATAATGGATGTCAGGTTGTCACATTCTACACGAAGAGTCTTGTGCTACCCATGAAAGGGAGCGGAAAATGAGCTAATAACCAGCCACACAAAAGAGTATTGGGAAAAACACCCTCCCCCATGAAATGGGGGTCTGTGGCATGAAGTTCTCAACAAGGGTGGGGAACGAAAAAGAAACATAAGAACTAAATATTATATATAGGTAAACAAGCACTCTTCTCAACCTAGGGGTTCTAAAACCATCCCATAAACAAACACCATAGTTACTATTCATTCATAAGAAGCACCATAGCCACAACCAAGTCACAAATATTTCCCAGAAAAAAATTCCCCATTGAACGCATTCTTATTTTCATTTTCACATGATTCCATTTAAATAATTATTCGATATCAGGAAATTAATAGGCATATTTGCAAACCAATGAAGGAAAACAATCAATCGTCAATTTATTCATCCACACCCGTTACTCTTCTAAGTCACAACAAAAAAGGGATTCGTGAGATCCCTCAAAGTAATTGAACCAAACCAAGCCCGACCCTATGGCTCCACACAACCTTAGATCTAAAAACCAACAACTCCACCACAACTGGGGATCCCATCCCCATCCATGTCACCCCACAAGAATCAAGTTGAACAACTTTACAAATTTCCAAAATAGAGAAATGGGTTTGCCGATTTAAACACACCATTCATTGAGTTCCTTCTTTTCTGTTGGGTTTACCATGGTGATCACATAAGGATTCATGTTCACTGGACATCCATTAAATCAACTGAGATTACATAACTAACCAAATGTACATGTGACAACAATTAAATCATCCTAGAAGATAGGGGTCCATTAGTTCGCAAGGAAAAACCACCAACAACCATGATTTTCAGTGGATTGATGCCCATACAATTCACAACATATAAGCACTGGTAAAATAGTACAACAACATAATCAAACACACCCCTTCATTATTTAAAGTTCTGTTTATTGTATTAATTAAGGATTGGTTTCATAAATCCCTATAAAATCATTATCATACCTGCTCCACAGGATACATAGTAAAGTGAAATGAAAGAAGAACCCTACTTGGATGATCAACAATAGATGTTTTTTTCCATGTGCCGAGAATTGTGGATGCGCGACTTGTAGGGGAGGAACTTTAGGGACTCCAAGGGTCAGTAGTAAGGGCTCCAATATAGGCACACCACTAGTGTCGGGAAATGGGGGACTCCAAAAACAACATGTAAAGGAAAAGAGACCAGCCAAAAAGAAGGATAAATCCCGGTGCAATAAAAAGGAGACATCTTGGAGTTACGAGATATGAATTTTGAATAGCATTAAAGGTGTATCATGGTTTTACCACTCTATTATATGGTTACACATGATGGAAATAATTGTTATTTAATAATTCTCATCGGAGAGGTGGCCAAAATGGCTATGAGTAAAAGGGTTTCCTTGAAATATAAAAAAATGTGTAACAAGGGAAGAACTGGAGTGTATTGGAAAAAAGGTTTGACACTGAGGAAAGGCCACACATTTTGGAAATTCAAGGGTGGCCTGACTCTTGGGAATTTTAGATATCATCTATGGGTTTTTAAATGGCCTTGAAAGGGGTAACAAAACACTCTAATGTCAAAAGATATGATTCGGAAGTGGAAAAAGTTGGAAACTAGAAATAAAAGGAATAAGGGTGGGACACCATTTGGTGAGACACCATAATGGTTCCACGGTCAAGGTTCCACCCTCACGATTCCACTGTCAAGATGTATCCCTCACGGTGCCACCATCAGGGTGTCACCCTCATGGTGCCTCCTTCACGGTGTCACCCTCATTATTCCCCCGCCACGGTGCCACTGCTTCATCGAGCGACTACGATGGTGCGACCACCACAGTTCCACCATCACGGTGTCACCATGACCAGTGCCACCATCACGGTGCCACTATTTCGGTGGAATCATTTGATGGGATCAATATTTTATCACAGTACTGGGCCAGGAGGATCCATGCCATTACATCATATACCTCTCATACTATTCTCACCCTAGAGAATCAACTAGACCCGAAGAAAATAGAGGGGTCTGAACAACCACCTCAGAAGATGCCTCTCATGAGTAAACCTCTTCGACATCTTGGAACACATCTCCCTCATGTATACATAAAAATAGGTAAAGGTCATACCTTCCATGCATATGGATTAGGGAGTCCCTTCCTCCATGTCAAGATATTATCCTCTTTGAGCGACACGGAAACGCCCGCACAGGTTTAACCACATCCACATTAATGAGTCTTGATTAGGGATTCGGTCCTCCACTCCCCACAGGAAAGACTTTTCACACACATCCAGAGAACAAGGGAAACATTCCATTTTATAGTTAAAAAGGTCAAACACTACATCAAAAACAAGTATAAAATAAAACAAAACAAACTCAAAAAAACTCTGGGTATTGACGGTGCATCTGTGCCTACCATTCCCAGGTACTCTCCTCAAGGCCACCATGCCTCCACAACACATGAACCAAGGGAATGGTTCCTCAATGAAGCACCTTCTCCCCCTAATCCTCAATCATCACCGGTCAATCTACGAATGTCGCATCATCCTTGATATCCATTGTTCCTCAGTCGAGGACATGAGATTTTTCGGGTAGATATCAACAGATATCATACACATGAAACGTTGTGTACCCTCAGTAGCGGCAGTGGTAGTGCCAACTAATTAGCCACTTCTCCGACCCGCTGCAATACCTCTATGGGTTTGACAAACCAAGGAGAAATCTTAATCCCCCAGTCGAACCATCGTTTCCCACACCGAGGGGAGACCTTCAAGAACACATAGTCCCCAACCAATATCTCCAAGGGTATCCCCCCATGGTTGACATATGACTTCTGTCAGTCCTGATCCACCGTCATCCACTCTTTTATAAGCTAAACCTTCTTCGTCCTGCTCTGCACTACCTATGGGAAAAGAAAACCTGGTTCCCCGACCTCTGTATAGTATACAGGTGAGTGACATGACCCCACGTACAAGGATTAGAATAGTGCCATGCCAATGGATGATTGATATCAACTTTTGTAGGAAAATTCTACAAGAGGAAATTGTCGTACCCAAGATCCCCCAAAGTCCAAAACATATGCACGTAGCATATCCTCCAACATCTAGATTGTCTGCTCTATCTGGACACTTTTCTGGTGGTGGAATTCAGTTCTAAAGGATAATTGGGTGCCAAAAGCATATAGAAAAACTTACCGAACATGTTAGGTAAACTGGTTATGTCGATCAGAGACTATGGACCTCCATGATCCATGTAACCACACCACCTTGTCCACGTACCGTTGTTCTTGGGCATCCACTACACTCAACTCCTTGATTTCCATAAAGAGAGCTGACTACCTCAGCCAGTCCAGCACTACCCAGATAGCATTCCATGCCCCTTGAATATTTGGTAGTCATGTGGAAAAATTGATCAAGATGTCATCCCACTTCTACTATGGGACATATAATGGTTGTAACAGACATCCTAATATGTTATGTTCAGCCTTCACTTGATGACACATGAGGCACTTTTCCACAGAGTATTCCACTGCCTGCTTCACCCTCGGGCCACCAAAACTGACCCCTAAAACCCTGGTACTTCTTGGAATCTCCTGGGTGTACCACCATGGGTGAGTTGTGGAACTCACCAAGAACACTCATACACATTTTAAGGGGGATGAACAACTTTCCACACACAAAACATCAGATTCTTCCCGTCTTCTGGCCATCCACTTAAAGAATCACCCTGGGTAACAGGATCACACATCACTTCAGCCTCTATGTCCCCCCACTGAGACTCCTCCACCATCCATAATAGAGAGCACAACATTGTCGTCTTGAATAGACAGCCTCTTTCATCTGCCAACCATGCATCCAGGTGTAGGGCATCCAACTCCTCCATTACCTTCCCAACATTTTCCAACTCTCGAACCACATCCTTTTGTGACATCCTACTCATGAAAGTAGCCACCACATTCCGTTTACCTTCAGCGTAAGATATTGCGAAGTCGAAGTCCGGAAGGAACTCCATCCACCTCCACTTCTGTATGTTCATGTCCCGCTAGGAGAAGATATGCCTCAAGATCTTATGATATATGAAGACCACGAAGCGCTTCCTAATGAGGTAATTTCACAAAATCATTAGTGCGAACATGACCAATACAGGTTACATACTATGGGTAAAAAAGTTATTCTCATGGGGATGTAACATCCTAGATCCATAAGAGATCACCCCTATTGTTTCATCAACAAACACCCCAAGCCTTGGCCTGATGCATCACAGAACACTTCAAATGTCCCCCCTTCTTCTGTAAACCTCAGTATTGGGGCACTAACCAGCTTCCCCTTCAGATAACTGAATCATTCCGTGCACTGATCACTCCAAATAAAATCTTCGTCTTACTTTGGTAAAGGCTATCAAAGGGGCTGCTACTCGGGAGATGTTGGGAACGAACCTCCAATAGTAACCTGATAGACCCAGGAAACTACAAACTACTGCCACATTCTTGGGTGCTTCCAAAGAAACAACCACTTAGACCTTCATCAGGTCCACTGTTATTCCCTTTTCAGACACCACATGTCCAGGGAAGTGCACCTCTCATGTCTAAAACATGCACTAGGGAAACATTCTGTAGATCTAGGGCAGTCGAAGGACCCCTAAATTCGTCCTTATATGCTCAGTGTGGACCTCTTATGATTTTTAGTAGATTAGTATTTCATCAATAAAAATGACATTGATCATATCTTGATATTCCTAGAAGATGGTGTTCATGAGCCCCATGTACATGGATGGTGCATTCATAATGTCGAACAAAATGACCACGAACTCAATGTTCCCAAATCTGTACCTAAAGGCAATCTTTGAGATTTCAACCTCCTTCACCCTCAACTAGTGATGTCCTAACCGTAGGTCGATCTTGGAGAACCATCCATCCCCCTTCAACTGATCAATAACGTCATTGATCCTTGGGAGGGGTAACAGTTCTTAACCATCACCTGGTTCTTCCTTCGGTAGTCTATACACAGCATGAGACCACCATATTCTTTCTTTGAGAACAATACTGGAGAACCCCATGGAAACACATTTGGTCGAACAAAACCCCTCTTCATAATATCATCAATCTGAATCTGTAACTCCTACAACTCACAAGGTTCCATCCATTTTGGATCCATCAAAATAGAATGGACATCAAGTTGCAAGTCTATTATGAACACTACATCATGTCAAGGGGGTACAGTCACCACCTCCTCAGGGAAGACATCAATGAACTCACTGACAATTTCTAAAGTATCCACCCAATATAAGTCCACTGACTCCACTGATATCTTGGGTAACAACGAAATAATGAACTCCTCTTGTCAGCTACCCTCTTGAAAACCATGCTGACCAACGAAAGCCACACGCCGACTAACCTTATTTGAAATAACAACCCTTCTCCAAAATAATTCGATAATGGAACACACAGAGAACGTACTGTTGATGCCAATAATGACATCATACAGCTGCATATGTAGCAAACAGAGGTCCCCACTGGACTGATGTGGTCCCAACATCAATCTATATCATGGACAAACATGATACAAGATGGGCTAACCTCCAACTGGTGTAGTCAAAAACACGGGTACAAGAAGTCTCTATGTGTCTAAAACCATATCATGGGTTAGTCTGGGTGCAAAATAAGATTTTGAATCTCCTGAATCAAACAAGGAACATGAAAGAGTGCTAAAAAATCTGATGGTACCTCAAACGAGCTCCGGCCCTGCTGAAACCATTGCCTACATGGCATGAAACATCCCTCGCATAGCTCCCCTACCCCATGGTTTTCAGCCTCCTCCTCAACAAAACCCTAGTAGAGGTCCCTAAGGAGTGACCTGAAGTTGGCCTCCTCCTACAATGTCTGCTATTGGAGGAGCAGGAGATCGCTATATCGGATGTTGCTACTGAAAGGGCATGGATGGAAATTGTTGTTGTTGAGGTGGGTGCTGAACATTAACACCTCCAATGTACTGAACATGGTACGAGAAATAATTCCAAATATTCCCATGACTTCCACAGATGAAGAATCTTGGTCCTGGTCTCAAAAAGTAGGGGCAATGACTAGGATATTGAAACTAGAATTTCTGGGTCATGCTCCCCACTAGTCGAAACCTGGAAATCCCTAACGTTGGCGGCCTAATGCTGAAAGAATTCCCCTTTTATGATCCTATCTAGCTCCCTTATCGTGCCATACCTCCCAGCGTGTGCATACTCTCAACCACTTAATCCTTTTTCTGGACCTCCATGTATGATAGTAGAGTGAAGGGAGTAACAGCATTCAGAATAGATGTTCAGAGTGCCTCCTCTAAACCTCTCGCCCGATACTCTGCATCTGGAAAAAGGTTGGGAGCAAAGAGAAGGAGATCCTTGAACATGATCGCCATCTCCCTCACTGAAATTTTCCCCTAATGAAGGCAGAGTAGCTCCTACCTCTTCTCTTCCTTCATCATAGAAGAGATGAATTCTTCCAGGAACACCCACTCGAAGTCCGCCCATGAAACCTCGGCTTCCCTCTTTTCTCCAATATAGAGAATCCACCACTGAAACACCACTCCATGCATCTGTCTTACAGCCAGAGGAACCCAATACTCCATTGGAGCTTCGATCAAGCTGAAATCTATCGGTAGCTCCTCAAGCCATCTATCTTCCTCTATTTTCGAGATGCTTTCTTCATACTTCCCAAGGGTCTGCCACTAAAAGGTATAAAGCATCCTCTACCACTCGTTTTCCACTTCCTCTTAATCATCCCTCTACTGATCAGTTAATATTCCTCCTGGTCCTCAGACTCCTGCACTACTTGTGGTCATCATCCGAGTTCCATAGTTGCAAGGTAACCAAAGAATGCCTAAGCCCAAAATGTTTAGAAGATTGCATTTCATTTTTTCCTTAAAAAGATCATTTATTTTAGATCCCCAAAGAACCCAATATACACAAGAAAACAATTAATTATGATGCATGGACATTTTCTAGGGTCTCTACCCTAAAATAAGTGTATCCTCACTTGTTCATTCAGTAGGTCCATATTCCTTACATCGGATTATAGGGGGGCCTAAAATCCTGCATCCTAGCTTGACTTCCCTATCCTATTTCACGTTCTAATATTACCTAGCACTATTTCTCTACCATCCCATGTAATCCTCAGTGCATATCTCTAAACTCCATCCTATCTCTCAACCTCCCTCTGATTCCATTTTTTCATGACCCGCCTTCACCAAAATGAGGGGAGAGATAGTAGATTGTCTGACCCATCCTTTGTCCAGTTGAAGGAGAGATAATGACCCCCAAGACCTGCCTTCAAAAGGTCCCGGAGTGGAGACTATAATGAAGGGTATATAATCAGATGAAAAATGGAACGAATTTCCCTTTTAATAGGATTGGTAGAAAAGATAGTTAATACAAAACAACACCAAAGCTGGAAGTAAAAGTAAGGCAAAAATAGTCCATTTCGATATTCATGTTTCAATAATGAAGTGCTAAAAAGAACAATAAATACTCCTAATAAATGTACCAAAAGAAAGGAAAAAATAGAAATGTCAATGGTCCCAGTGTCCGAGCTAATAGGGTCTGGCATAGTTATCAAAGTCCTCTTGGAAACATGAAAGCTGTTTAATATACGTAGGGTGAGTATACAGGTATTCTCTGTAGGGAAACCCAAAGGCTCATGTTCACTAGTGGGGAGGCATTCTCGTGCCCTTTGAGAAAAGTCAATATCCAAGGCACGTATCAAGGAACATATCCACCCAACCCTCACCAAGGCACACTCCCCCAAATAACTCAAGTCAAGTAGAGTAATAATAATAACACATCGATGTTTGGGTACCCCGTAACACTTTTTCACTGGTTATTGAAGACATCCTACACATCAGAGCTTCCCCTCCATTTTCACCACAATCCCACTCCCATACCCCACCCGCACACACCTAGGCTACCACAACAACACATCACGCCAGCAAACACCTGGGCCACAACCAAACGTAACCACGACCGCAGATACCTGTTCCAGAACAACTACCACCACGTCTGAAGACACCTGGGCCTGAACAACTATTGTCTTGCCCGAGGACACCCGGGCGTCATCCCGATGACACTTGGGAAACAACCTGCTTGCACACACCTTGTCCAACCCCCACAAAGTACCCTACTCGAAGAATCATTGGATATAATGGACTTTAGTCCATCATAGACTACCCAAAGTGTCTTGGGATACTTGATAAAGGGAGAATAAAAGGAGCAAATAACCTGCCACTCATTGTAGTGTTGGAAGAAACACCCTCCCCCATGAAATAGGGGTGTCTGAAATGAATTTCTCAACTTGGGTGGGGCACTAATAAGAAACATAAGAACTAAATTATAAATATATATAAAAAATCACTCTTCCCAACATAGGGGTTCCAAAACCGGCCCATACATAAGCACCCTTGTTACTATTCTTTCATAAGAAGAACCACATCCACAACCAAGTCACAAATAATTCCCAAAAAACAATTACCCATTGAAATCATTATTTATTTCATATTCAAGTGATTCAATTTAATGAATTATTCACTATCGGGAAATGGACATGCATACCCCCAAACTAAGGAAGGAAAACATTCATGTAGTACTTCAATCATTCAAACCTGATTCTATTGTAAGTCACAATAATAAAAGGAATATGTGATATCCCTCAAAGTACTTCAACCTATCGAGGCCCCACCATACGGCCCCACACAACCTTAGATCCACGAACCAACTACTGCACCACAATAGGTGATCCCGTCCCTATCCATGTCACCCCATAAGAATCAAGTAGAACAACCACACATATTACCATGAAAGAGCAAGGGAGTTTACAGATTTAATCACATCCTTCATTGAGTTCCTTCTTTTCCTATGGGTTAATTGGGGTGATCACACAAGGATTATTGTTCACTAGACATCCTTTCAATAAAATGAGATGAAGTGATTAACCAAATTTCCATGTTACAACCATTCAATCATCAAATAAGACAAGGATCCATTAGTGTGCAAGGGAAGACCACCAATGACCATGATTTTCTATGGATGAATGAATATACAATTCACAACATATAAGCATGGTTAAAAGAGTACACCAACATCAAAAAATACACCAATTAATTCTTTAAAATTATGTTTATTGTCTTCTTTATTATTTGGATTCACCCATCCTGGAAGAACCATTAGCATACTTTCCCCGCATGATAATTAGAAAAGAGAGATGAAGGAGAAACCCTACATGGATGATCAATGATCAACACTTATCTCCGTATGTCGAGAACTGGGGATGCGTGAATTGTAGTGGAGGAACTTCAGGGACTCCATGGGTGAGTGCGAAAGGCCCCAGTACAGGTGCACCACATGCGTCAGGAAGGAGGGACTCCAAACGCACCATGGAAAAAAAGATATCATCCAAGAAGAAAGAATAATTCCCATGCAACAAAAAGGTGATATTTTTTAGTAACGATATATGAATTTGGAACGTATTTAAAGGAGGATTGGGGTTTCACCATGTGGTTGGATGGTTACACATAATGGAATTAATTTTTATTCAATAATTCTCATTTGATAGGTGTGTATAACAGCAGTGAGTAAAAGGGTTTTCATTAAAGAGAGGAAAACATATAACATGGTTGGAACTAAAAAGTATGAGAAAAAATGGTGTGTCAACAAAGAAAATCCATAGGTTTTGTTAAGTTAATGGTTTCCCAAATCATGGTGGATTTCAGATATCATATATGGGTTTTTAAATGGCTTTGAAAGGGGTAATAAAAAACTCTTATAGAAAAAGATACGTTGCGGGAGCGAAAAAAGTCAAAAACATGAAAAAAATGAAGAAGGGTGGGACACCATGTCATGAGCCACCGTAATGGTTCCATGGTCACAGTTCCACCCTCATTGTACCACCATCACGGTTTCACCCTCAAGGTGCCACCATCACCATTCCACTGTTTCATTGAGCGACCGTGACAGTGCATCAACCGTGGTGCCACCGTCACGGTGTCACCGTGACCAGTGCCTCTATTTCGGTGGAACTGTTTGATGGGATTGAGATTTTTGCAAAGTGTTGGACCGTGAGGGTCTAGGACATTACCGCGGGACCTAGGTTTGGGACCATTTTTATGTGCGGAAACTTCTGGTACCTAGTGGGATAGGACCCAATGGCCATGTTAATGCAAGGTTTATGTGCTGTCACCGGGACCCAGTTGTTACATTTGGTATCAGATGTGGTACTGATCCTTATATGTGTTTCACTACATGGGTTGATATGTAAGGCCCAAAATTATGATGGTGTTCTCTATAGTGGAGGTGAATATAACACCTCTGAATGATAAAGGGCTAAATAACTAAATGATATGACTCAAGTTAACAAGGTGAACCTTCCTTTTTAGGAGCGTACATGATTAGAATTCCACAGTTAAGTGTGCTTGGCCTAGAGTAGTGATCAGGATTGGTAGCCTTCAAGAATGTTTCCTAGGGAATATGTGAGTTGTGAAAAAGAATACTTGAAAGGACATGTGTTGTCATGTGGGAATAGTCATTAGTCAGATGACCTATTTGGAAATGTGGGTGGGCCCTAGGGTGACAACCACGTGTCTATGGGGAAAATGGTGGGACATGGTGGGCCAGGACCGAATGAAAATGTTAAGGCGAGGTGTTTGTACTGTCATTATGACCCAGTTGTTACACATAGCATCCCACCTTATTTAACAGTGTAAGTGGATACACTTTGGATAATTCACATTCTATTTATTATCAGTAATAATGGATTGGAATATATTATTTAGATTGAATTTGAATTCATATCCATAATCTATGAAATTAATCACTGCTACTACTTGATGATATTTCCTCGATTATAGTACTAGCGATAGAATTTCTGAATATCCAGGCTTGTGGGGATATTCATTAGTCAGATGAACCGTTTGGGCATATGGGTGGGCCCTAGGGTAAGGATCATATTTATGCGAGGCAACTGGTGGTACCTGGTAGGCCAGGACCTGATAATCATGTTAAGGTGAGGTGTCTGTACTGTCACGGGGATCCATTAGTTACACTAAACTTCCCATGTTTTTTAATAGTGTAAGTGGATACACATTGGATAATTAAAATTCTATTTATGATCCTTAATAATGTCTTGGCATATATTATTTATATTTAATTTGCATTGATATCCATATTTCATGAAATTACTCACTACTAAAACTTGATGATATTTATTCTATTAGAGTACTACCTATTGAATTGTGAATATCATGTAATTTCTATATTTTATTATATTTCATTCACATAGATAGTCACATTAATCCACTTAAAGGGGTTCTTTTATGTTTATTTTGAAATTTAAGATTAAATTCTATATCACTCTACATCCTTCTCTTGTATTTTACCCTTATCCACAATGTATATGTTCCTATGTACACATGGTATGATTGAGATGAAATATATATGGAGAATTATCCATCAATTCCTTTTTCTTTACTTATCATCAGTAATGAGTAATTTTTCTTATATTTCCTTTTCCATGTGTACAACCTTTATGGTTCTTCTAGTTTAAGAGTAATCATATAGTTGATCACACATCAAATAAATTTGGAAATTATATAATAAAAAATATAAACATTATATATATTGTGTATGTACCATATACATATTTTTCTTGATTGTTAGGTATTTACATAGAAAGCTGCCAAATTTCATTTTTCACCCATTTAATTTCCGGTGGTTTTATCATGTAATTATTTTTAATAGATTTTTTACCTTTTTATCTTTTTTGTAAACATAAATTTAAGAATTTGAAGGTTTCAACCTAATATAAATACAATGCATTAGGTAAATAATTAATCTCTATAAATAACATGTTTATGATACAACGAAATCATTCCATGGAAATGTTTTTTGATACCTTGGCAAATAAATTTTGTATCAGGATTTATGAAACATACATGATGAACCTAGAGGATATTCATATAAATGTCTCGATTTTATGTTATAGATGCATTTCAATTTCATGTATCATGTACATATGATGAATTTTTTTATTATTTCCTTATTATTATGATACCATGATCATATGATGTTTACTTATTTATGCCAAAAGAAATATACAATGATTAATGACTTATGATGTATGTTGTTCTGGTATAATTGTTTTATATTATGTCTTTGAACCTTGAATATATTCCTATCATCACATGCTTATCATATACTCACTTATGACCTGAGATTTTTATTTCTTATGGTTAGCCTTACTGATTATATGATCTTACATTTTCTTATATTTCCATATTTCCCTAGAAATTACAATTAAATTGATACAAATAAGAGATTTTTATGCGTGGAATGTTATTGTGGAATGAATGTGTAGTGTACCCAAGGTTTGGATTGATATGTTCCCATTTCCCCATGACACTAATGATTTGATCTATGAGATTTTTTTATTTCATGTGATGTATAAAAGTAAAATTGTTTTAGAACCATATCCAAAAGTGCAGGCCAAGGGTGTTTCAGAATGTTCTTAGGATTATGATATCACTAATTCTACTACTTTAATTAATTTTTAATAGAACTATAATAATATTAGTATGGGAATAATATTGTTCCATATTACAAAACATATAAAATCATGTGTAGTGTGAAAAAATGTATGAATCATATCTCATATCATCTTCTAAATTTAAAAAAATGATATTGTATAAAATTTTTCACATTCTATATTGTGTCATATGATATATATATCATAATCTACAACACATGATTGACTAAAATATTTCTCTATTTTGTATATTATGATACCATGATATCATATAAAATGATAAGTATGCAGTTTTTATGAAAAACATAGCATCAAATCAATAATGTGATATTGGTGCTTTCATTAAATATGATATATTGTATTAGAACATAGGACTAAATCCTTAGTCGTAGAATAATATTAACAATGTTCCTAAAAATTAGTGAATTAAAAATCTATTTATTAGTACAAATGAATGATTGATAAAAAAATATAATTACACATTAACAGTCTTACACTACGAATAGTTGAATCGTAAAAAATGATTGTTGAAGAAAAAATTTATTTTTATATATATTACATTATAAATTAAATATATTATTTATGAATTATTTAAAAATAATAATAATAATAAATGGTATTTTAGGGTATTTTTTAATGTATTGTGATTTTTATTATTGATTAATTAAAAATAGTTTAAAATTAATTAGAAAATTGTTATGAAATAAGTTTTTCTAATTATTCTTTAATAGTAAAGGTTAATATAATATAATCCTTTTATAAAAAACATATATGGAATTAATTGTGGTTAAAAAAAGGTTTTTTTGGAAATAATAAGGTTTAATTTATAGTGTATGAGAATTATAAAATAGTGTTTAGTAAGAAGTGTTTATATTTGAGTAAATTATGAAATGTTCCAAATTTTTAATATCAAATGTTTAATATAAAAAGAGTGTTATTTATAAATTATTTTAACCCTATGAAAATAATTTTGAAAATTTATATTTATCAATAGTTTTATTAATAATAAAATATTTTATACATATTCAACAAATTGTTCCCATAATAGGAAATTTTAAATAAAAAATGTTCTTATTAGATGAAATATCAAATATTAATGTAAAATGGCATATAATGAAATATAAAGAGTTTATATGTTAAAATTAATATAGATATTTTTTATTCATAATTCTGGAAAGTAAAAAATGATTATCTAATTTATAGAAATTATATATATATATTTTATTTAAGAATTTTTAATAGATTTTTATCTCATTTTTAAATACTTGAATAGATTATTTATTAACATGTTATTAACTACAAAATTCCTACGTATAAATTATTTATATATTGTGAATAATAGTACGTTTTATTTTATGATATAAATTAATTATTATAAATTAGAATATCATAAAAGAATAAATACATGGGATTTATTTTTCTTCTACTGTAGCATCATTTTTTGTTAAAGTTATTAGCTCGAATATACTTCACTATCACAGTTCATTCCTATTATGTTTTTGAGATACGATTAATTGGACCCTCTCTTATGTAATAAATCATTGGGTATAATGAATTTGTATTATACTTCCAGTTATCCTGGAGTCTTATGATTTTTTCTATAAATGTGGAGTTTTTCTATTTAGGGATCCGGGCATACTCATGTAGATGTTTTAAATCACATATAATTATAAACCTTAACTTGATTATTTGATATACCTTATGTGTGAGACACATTTAGACATGTGTTAATCAATGTTGCATCTATTTTTGGGCGAGTAAAATAAGTTCTGTGTTATATAAATATTCACACATCAATACAGATCAAATATATTTATTTGGTTGATGCGATAGGATTCCAAACATAATAATTAAATACATGAATGTAAAAAAGAGAATAACTTGAGAAAATTTAGTAATATTAAATTCTCTTCAAAATAATTTATGTTAGAATTCTTCTATGGTCAAACTTATTAAGACCCTTATCCTCTAGTATGGGTGACAAAAAGAATTAGTTTCCTATGAATTATCTTATATAATCAAATACTGAAAAAGGTGGCCCTAATTGTAATGTTCTTTGTTCTTAGACTTTTCTTTGAATCACACTTTGTTGGAAAACACTAACAGATATTAAACCATGGTAATTAAGTTTATATTTTATCCTTATGGTGGATTTGGATAAAGTCTTTATCCACTTAACTATACAAAATTCATATATGATATGATTGGAATGTTTTTTCTACTACATATAGTATTCGAATATTTATATGCACATTTCACTATAATCAAAAATAAAATATGAATTTTAACCCACTAATGGGTATGAATAATTTTAAATGGTTCATAATTTTTTTGGGAACACATTTAGTAAAAAAATATCAATTAAACAGAAATAGTACATTTATTGTTCCAAAGTGATTTTAGTTTCACTTTTTTCAATATATCAATATGGGTTGGAATAGAAAGTTTATTAAGAATCATGGAGAATATTTACAGAAGAGATATTGATGGAGTCATGTTAGAAATTTACCTAATGGACTGTAAGAATGTTTACATAACTATGTTTGGATACATTCCTTGAGTATGGTGCTATTTTGGATTTCTTCAAGATCATAACATCATTAATAGACTCATAATCAGAGATGAGTTTTTTTTTAAATATACAATTTTAATGAAGTATAAACTTTGATATAATGAAATTATTCTAGATAGAATATGGATTATTCTACTAGATGAAGAGTTAATATAATTTAGTGTTGTTGTGTTTGTATGATTTTGTATAAATTATGAGATGTTGGTATCCATGGAATACATGACTTTCTATTTTGTATAATGTTCAAAAATGTTATTATAATAATAGAATCTATATTAGCAAATGGAGATATTTGTTTTTCGTGTTAAAAATATTGAAGATACAGCTATATGGATATTTATTAATGAAGTAGTAGTTTTCCAATGTTGGATTGTTAAAAATATCATTATTACAAGAATAATGGATTGTCGTAGAGTGTATTAATATTTCAAGGAAAACATAAAAAACTCATATTGGATAGAATAAAACTAGAAAAGTGATATTATTAATCCATGGTGTTCTAATGGGTAGATATTTTTTATAAATTTCAGCATTGGGAAGTATATAAAAAGACTGTGGTATAGACTTAAAATATGTATCAGATGGTGGAAAAAATTTCAATGCTATTGAGATGAGATAACTAATGTAGATTACTAGAAGGAGAAATCTGTGAGGTTGAATCATATGAATATGCATCTGATTGAAACACAACAGACCCAGTGGATGGATTATTATGATAAAATCGAATATAGAATTAGGATGTCATCATATAGTGTCATTTCATGTAGAAAATGGAATATAAAGATTGAGATGAAGTTTAGTTTTATCAAAAAGACATATACTAATACTAATAGGTATAGGGTACCTAAAACAATGGAACCAAGAAAATTTAGAAAAAAATTGATTTGGATTATCATTCCATCAGATTGAAAATGCTGAATATATTCCATTTTAACAAAGGACTTCTTGAACATTGAATCAGATAGACATACCAAACGAATATCTAAGGATGTTAACATAAACATTTCAAAGTTCATATCAATGATGGAGTTAATCTATTTTTTAAATATTTTTTATATTCCCAAGGTTAATGATGTTTTTAAAATATTATTAATGACAAATTAAGAATGCTTTTGGATGTTTATTACCACATAAAATAATCTAGGAAGCCTCAAGATTCTCCTAGAACTATTGAGAATCATCCCCCACAGTTGAATTTCATGAAAAATATATATTATTAGTTTATTTTAACAGCAAAATAATTTTATTTCCCTCCTATTAAACTTATAAGCACACCGATATAAATTGATATAATAGTATGGGTTCAGAACATTGGTCATATGTGGATTAGTATAAGTGAAGAAGAATTTATGCTAGAAGGGTCAAACCTAGGTTATACTTGTTTATTGAGAATCATTAGAGTAAGGATATTTCAAAAAAATTAAATGTAATTAGTTTCATTTGTTGACGTAGAATTACAGTGATAATTTCTAAAATAGTTCCTACTAATTAGATGAACATTCATCCTGTTGAGTTTCATCAAATGAAATTTGAGGAAATATAACTGAGGTTTCTTCAATGGATAGATTAGCCTCAGAAAAAGGGGAACTATATAATGTTTCAATAGATAGATCATGCAAAGCTAAAACATATTTATTTTATGAGATGAATATTGTGATAAATTTGATGGAGAATATACCATATAGAGAATGATCAGAAGGAATTTTACTAAAGTGAATTTATAGACAATGTTCTATAATGTAAGATTAATTTATCTATTAATTTCCCTAACAATGATATAGATTTTAGACCAAAAATAATTTAAGAGAGTAATTGACGATCATAAATATTATACATTGGAGAAGGTGATCCAATATTCTTGTAGAGAAGGAACATATAAAGAATTTCTTTCTATAGTATATCAAAAACAGAAATGGAATATCTTATAGTTTGGGTGTATAAAAATTAACATGAAAGTGTTTAAAATATGATGTATTCCCAACTATGAAGTAAGTGGATATGATGAGGTTAGTGTGTGTATAAACATTTATGGAGGAATAATTGATCGTTGGAGTTTAGAAATAAGGTTATTTATTGGAATCAATACAGGGTTGTAGAACCATTTTTTCATTTTCCTCTATATTTCTGTATGTAGTTAGTAAAATAATCCTTGTTAGGGGATAACCATCATGGGAATGAGTGGGACATTTTACAAATATTTCCAAATATTATGTGTTTATCTCTCACTTTATAGTACTACATATAAATATAGGTTTAGAAATTTCTTTGAGTAGATGATAACACTGACATGTTTAAGAGGATTTGTTCATAGATGAATTAATAAAACAAAATGGGCATTGATTCACCCTCTCCCACTCTTAGTAGTCATATATTTATCATGGACCATTAATTGGTATCAAGGGAGGATCCTTATAAAATATCAAACTACATACTGAGGATGGAGAATATAAATTTTGTGAATAATAGGGTTATCATGTAACCAATGGTAGAAACTATCACAGCTATAATAATAAGATGTTACCCATTTTAATATCACATATACTCAAAGTTATAAATGTGGTAACCATGGAATTCCATCCCATTAATGTGGTTTTTATGACAACTAGTGATATGTGTAATTTGGAAGTTGAAGGAAAATATCATAAATCTCATTTATTCAAATCTCAAAAAATTTATGTACAAATGTTATGAGGATTTAAAATGATGAAAATGTGGATTAACTGAAAAGATTCTGTTAATAAAATGAAAATGTTGTAGAATTTGAGGTACAAATCTGGATGAGAAGGTTCAATGATACTAAAATGTATACTAAAAAATTAATTGATGAATACATTATAAGAGAAAATGATACTTTCAAAAATATTAGAGGTCTCAGTGAGATGCTAGAAAATTATACTATTGTAAAGAAACTAATGGGTAACATTATAGATAGATTTGATTCTAAATTCACAGCTCTATAAGATTCGTAATATGCTCTATTGATGAAATTTAAAATATTCTTCTAGAATATGAAATTGAAAAAACAATAGTCATTAATAAGAGGCATAAAGAAGATATGGGATTTGACTCTTTTATAAAATGTAAATACTTATATTATAAAGTATAATAATAATCAAGTGATTTAGATGTTGATGAAAATGAATAGGACTTTAACACAATCATTTCTATTCTTTCAGAGAGATACAAAAATTAAAATTTGTAAGGAATGGACAGGAAATCAATAAAATGATAAAATTGTAATTATATATGAATTTTTGGTGTAAATTATCCTAAGAATAAGATTTATTATTTTTAATTAAAAAAAGAAGATCAAAAATATTGAAAATGTAAGTAGAAGAAACATAAAAAAAGATGTATGGTATGAATAATAAATTTTTTTTCAAAAGAAGAGAGATATATGATTATTTAACTAGAAATGAATTATATTCTCATGCCAACATCATATAATGTGTTAGAAAAAGAATTCATTTATTAGATTGTTATGATGTTGGAGAATATATAAATGTAATTGGGTTGATTATATAAGAACATTTGGAATATTCACATAATCAAATTACATAACTCCATAATGGAAAGAATAAGTTGTTTAAGTATGTCAAGGGGTAACATTTGAGAATGGTGAAAGAAATAAAAAGTAGATAATAAACCATGTCAATATTAAAAATTATAAAATGAATGTGGAAGTGCTTAAATGGAAAATAATAGTTTGTGAATTAATAGAAACTAGAAAGGATAATCTCAATATGATAGAAATAAAACATGTCGAATAATGTAAGAAAAATGGATGATGTTAAATGAATTCAAAATGATGGTATATGTATTTATAGAAATTTTAACATGAAAGATAAATTATTATCAGAATCAAAATCAATCTTTCCTAGAGAACAATGTGATTTATGAATGTTCATATAAGGCTTTACCGAAGCTATTAATATTAAATGGTAATCTTCTCAAGATGGTGAAAATAAGGGTCTTTCAATGTAGGACGATTCAATTGAAAAAAATTTCAATAGACATTTTCATCTAATAAAAATTTAGCTTCCAACTATATTAATTGTAGGAAATAATCCCC
Organism: Viscum album; assembly: GCA_963277665.1. Lineage (NCBI taxonomy): Eukaryota > Viridiplantae > Streptophyta > Magnoliopsida > Santalales > Viscaceae > Viscum > Viscum album. The sequence continues at coordinate 1,847,274,391 of OY728120.1, forward strand.
TATTATGAAATTATTGAATTTATAACCAAAAAAACTCCCTGTACAAATTCACTTATTGTTTTTGAAACTAAATACTTTATAGTGTTACTACTATTAGTATAAAAATCAAATTTAGATGAAACTCTTACTGTTGTGGGGGTATTTTGGATCAAATCATATACATTTTTATACACTTTTTATCTACCATAAAGAGGGTATGAATCAAAATAGATCTATATGAAGGACACCAGAACACCATGGGAAGGGGGGATGAATTATGATGTTAAATTTTTCTTTTAATATAACCGATCTTGTTCCCACATTGGTAGGAACCTATTGCACCAATTTGATGAGAACATGAATTAAAAAAAATAATCTCATGTGAAGAGGAAACACATCAATTTTACTTTGTAGAGACCCGAATCCTGACGTACATGGACATGACATTACTTTTGCGAAATACTTAGTACATAACAAAAACACACACACAAGGATCGTAATAGTTTAGTGTCTTTGGATACTCGGAATATAATCTTATAATCGTGGTGAAAGATATTCAACATCTCCCATAAAGATCTCCCTTTTTTACCTAAAACCATTCTTTATATCCTGGGGAAAATAAAACATAAAAGGGTGAGCTCAAATGCTCAGTAAGGATAAACAAAAGAAATATCAATCACATCATATTCATAAGAACATAAAATTTTGGAAATCATAACCTGCAAAAGAGAGGATAATTTCATAACATGGGATAAATCATAGTAGTGAAATGAAATCCCAATAATCATAATTTAAAACATGAAACTCTGTGTCATACACAAATAATCATAGAGAATCATTTCTTATTAGTCAAGACTCGTTGTCAAGACTATCTTAGTGGATAAAGTCCATTTCTGAACCGAGTCACCCTCGTTTCTGTCCTGTTTCACTGAACCGGAATAACCTACTGTTCCAGCCATGTCTATATCATGAGATATAAAATCATTACACAATGAATTGGAGGTATATATAGGTCCCACCCATCTCATAATGATACCATTCTTATGTGTCCTACAAAATCATAAATCATACATCATTACATAACCCATGTAATAAAAATGTGAATCTTAATCATCATGACACCATAAAACAATTCATATATGATAAAGGAATTCATAAAAATAATTCCATCACATCATAGACAAATCAATGTAATAATAGGGATAGAAACAGAACCCTTTATTATCTTAGATGGAAAATAATTTTGATAAAACACTTGAACTCCATTCTTGAGGAAAATATCCTTTCTTCATCCAAAACACTTTTCCTTTCATAACATGTCATACAATTCTAAACTAAAAGAAGTTGATTAGAAATAAACTTGAAAAAATTTAAAGGAATCTTCTTGGAAATAATGTATTAAAAATACATTCATGTCATATAAGTTAATAAAAACATTCTTCTCTTACTTTTGTCGGAAAAGTCAAAAAGTACCTCATACGAAAAACGACAAAAGATTCCTTTCATATATTTTACTAAAAACTCACCGAAGGGTAAAATTGGATATAAAATATTGTAGGTTAATGGAAATAATATTACATATTGAGGAAACATGGATGTGGATGATAAAATACACTCCAATAAATGCCAAATTATAAACAATCTCGGATAAAAATGAGATTGTGATATTTCCCTTACCTTTGGTCCGATTTGCATCGTAAGTGTCTGAAACTCCTGTATAATGATTTAAATAATGTTATTGACATATTACAGAATCATATTAATTGTTATTATATCATATATGGTTCACGTATGACTTTATATTACATGTTCTTTTGTAAATTCCATTTTTAAAGAAGCGTTTTGGTAAAATCGTTTCATTTATCGTAAGTGTTTGGACTTGTTGTTCTTGACATTATTATTACTTATATCATGATTTACATACTTCCAGAATATAAAACATTATTTATATATCATATATACTCAGTATATATATATATAATAGATAGATAAATGAAATGAAACACACCGTTCATGGAGACGGTAGTCCGTACATACGCATGAACGCTGTTTTCCTTTCCTTATTGTCTTGAATGGAAGTAAATAGATGACATACATATATATATACATAAATACAGTAGATTTATCATGGCATATATTTCATTATTATTCATTATATATACTTTATAATCATTCTGGAATGGTTAACATGGATAATGAATCTTATCGCGTCGTGGAGACGGTATTCCGTACGTACGCACGCGCGGTGATTTCTTCTTTCCGTAGGATGGATAGAAGGTTAATTAGAGTTGTTTCATATTTATAATAACATATCAGTATATAATAAATACTGATGTTATTACTTTATCATGAAACAACTAAATAAGAAGAAGTTGAAGAAAAAATAAATTGAAAAAAAATCGGTAATGGATATTACCTTTTTTTGACGCGCCTTCTCTTAACCTCCACTTAAAAAACTAAGGATGGTCTTTGAAGAAGACCATGACCTCTAGGACGATACTAGGGAAGTGGAGAAGCGATTTTTTCAGGGTTTTTCCGAGCTTGAATGCTCAAATTTATGTGAGGAGGAGAGGGAGGAGGTGCCCTTTTATAAGGGAGGAGAGGGGCACCTTAGGAAAATCTCAAAATATTATTTTATATTAAGGTCAAATTCGGTTTATAATGTTTCCAAAGGGTCTTATTTCGAAGCTAAAGTGGGGATGGGTCGAAATACTCTCATACAATAGGATTTATACAAGTTTAGGTTATTATTTTAACCTTATCAATTAAATTTAACTCTAAGTTAAATAATTTAACTTTTACCGTGTCTTTTTGTTTTCTTACACTATATGGTTAATAAACATACTATATCAAGCCAAAAGAACCCCAAGTTGTTTATTAATAATATATATAATATTATCTAAGTCATTTATCCGAACCTAAGATTTTTTAGGAATAATATAACAATTAATAATATAATATTTGTTTTAAAAACTAATTTATGTCAATTTGGACACTATTTGGTACATGATTTTTATGAGATTCATAAAAGAATGATAAGTTCGAACCAAGTTACTTAAATCAACAATCACATGTCATATTAACCTATAAAATTATTGTATGTCATAAAAAGTCTCAAATTACATTTATTTTGGCATTTATAACATCAATTATATCAATATTTCATTAATAAGTCAATTACTGCATCATCTATGTGTCATAATAAATGATAACTATTTAATCCCTAAAAATTCTAAATAAATTCCTATGATGTATATAATTGTATTAGCTTTCTGGAGAATATTCATTTTCTAAGTTTCATAAAGTTTATCACTAGATTAAAATTATTATACATATAAGATTTAAGAAAGTGACATGTTGTCGCATTCTTTGGTTTTAATAATAATTAAATTATTTTCATTTAAAAAATTTAATTAAATGAATCTAATCCGACCCTTAGGTGATATGGGTCGACTTTTAGTCATCCAATAGGATTTTGACATTTTTAGGGTAATTTTAAAATATTATATTTACCCTTAATTACCCGATTTACCTTTAACTATGGTAAATAAAATTTACAGTAGTTACTATTCATAATTACCAAAAATATAAAGTAGATTATTAACATAATTTGGATCCACTGATTCCAAATATGGAATCCATTTTTCCAAATTCAATAAACAAAAGTTGCAGAAATTAAATTAAAATTAATCCCGTTGTTGAAAGAAAACGGGTTTTTCTTTAAAACATTGCAAAAGATTGAATTGATTTAACCTAAATATTTAAGGTAAAATCAATGAGTATAACATAAATTATATTAAATGGTAAAAATTTATTCTATATATACTTTAAAACCATTCAATATTATAATTTATCCACATAAGATATTACGATGAAAAAAGTTGTTTTTAATTAAAATATAGCGTGTTTTTACTATTCATTAAAATATGAAAGTTATCGGAAAAATATCAAAATTTTATCGAATGTAAATTTTTATATCCTGATTCAAAAGAAGAATTTTATTTTGTCAAATTGAACTTATAAAAATGTCAAAAACTAGATTTAATGTGGGTGCGCCATCAAAAGGCGGCAAAACTGCATTTTTAAAAAAATACTTATTTTACCCAAAAAATCTGTTTTGTTCTTATACCATGTTCTAGAAAATGTGTATGATGAATAATAATGTTATAAAATTGAAAATTTAGTTAATAATATTCATAACGGCTAGTTCATGACAATATTATAATAATATATCGTTGTTTATTAAAACCCGGTATTGCGTACAACACACGCTATCAAGGAAGGTCGTGATTGCGTGTAATGCAAGCCAAGTCAAGGTTGCGTGTTGTGAAAGAATCCTTCATTGTTTCATATAACATAATCCAACCATATTTCATTTATACATTGAATATATATATATATATATATATATATATTCAATGTTGCGTAGAATAACTATTATCAAAATTGTGTGTAACACGATCCAAGAATATTGTTGCATATACTGCAAGATAATACGGTGTTGCGTATAGCGCAAGGTAATCTTGGTGTAGAATACAACACAAGTCTTTAATGAAATTAAAAGAATATTTTTCATAAAATCTCGGGGTGTTACATTCTACCCCCCTTAAAAGAATTTCGCCCTCGAAATTCGTCGGGGTTATAAATGGTTTACTACTCAGAAGTTTGTTTAATAGAAACCCATATCGTAAAAAGGAATACCAAAATATGGCTTTAAAAAACTAAAGTATGAAATGTAACAGTTACCCAAATTAACTCATCACTGGGTTTCCACGTAGGAGAACATAGGTGAAAATATTGATATGGAAGAAAAATCTAACCATCAAGTTCTGATGGAGAGTGGTAGAGAACATGTCTATGGAAAAGCCAGTAATCACAATGCCATAAATTTGTGATGATCTAGGGTACCATCTGATTCATCAGATATAAAGGCACTAGGACAACATTTTTGGTTTTCAAGATCATTTCCCTATAGTTGAAGAATTTGAATTGGAATAAATACTTACTTTTTTTTGGTACAATCTCACTGTTGTTCGTGCTTTGAACAATTTCCACTTCATCTCTTAAAGAAATGAAGTTGAATTTGTTATTCGTAAAGTGTTAACAGATCATGTGATAGAATGATGGGTCATTCCATCTGTTTCAAACAAAAGTTTAGAAATTGTTATCAAATATACATAAGTCCGTCTTTGGTGAGGTTAATCATATACGATTCCAAAAATGAACTTATACTTCATATATCATACCGCTTAATAAAATAAAACTAGTTTCTACTAACCAGGGACTTTTTGTAGGCCAGTGGTATGTGATAAAGGCCCATCTCACTTTAGTTTTGGGTTCGATTCCCATAGCCTTGGCCGACGCGATGGGTTGTCGCACATCCTGCAGGTTGTCCTTTTTCTAAAACTAAATTATTATAACATCCCATCAACAATATCAAAAACAATTTATCGTTAAACAATACTAACTTATGTCCAACATAATCCATTCCAATCTTTAGGATTATCTAAAATACTTCGGTCCAAGCTCATAGTATATATAAAATGATCACGTTAATGCCATCATTTATCCCTCATATATTTTGTTCATCACATTCCAGTCATGTGAATACCATAATCATGTAATCTCTTGAAAAATGAATACCCATTGAATCTTAGTGAAAACAACAGTGCTGTCAAAAGATAACTCTTTCCACATACCAAAATCCTCAAAATTCTACATACTTAGTCCTTATATCAATCATGAGCTCATGAATACTGTCAAACATTTCATTTTTTCCTTATCCCTTCATTATGCGCATATCATCTTTTTTTTCTAAAAATATCTCAATCACTTTCCATGGTTACCGGTACCATAAAATTATTGAAAAACACAATAGACTAATACAAAAATATTCTAATAATCCATAAAAGTACCTCAACAACATTATTCTTGAATAAAAATACATAAACACTTCAATCCATCCTCTTCAATGAATGTCTTGGAATAATTCCTTCCTTGATTTAGAAGTAGCTTTTTAGGTCATGGCATTGAGTTTGGTAATTCCCATGTTCTCCACAAATAAGACATTGAACTCCATAACAGTATATCACTCTATGACCCTTTTCTCCACACAAATAACATCGGTCCCTCCATTTGAGGTATTCCTCAAGGTTCTTCTTCCCTTCTTTAGAAATCTCAATCTTCCTTTCTTTATGCTCCTCAACATGCGAACACGCATAATAGTCTATCTTCCTCTTCTTTAATGAATTAGGTATACCACTAAATTTCACATTGTTAATCATATATCGCGATGACTGATTTGGCATAATCACAATATCTTTCTCTCTAGGCATTACATAATTTTGTTCCTCATAGTCACCAATTTGTCCATTGGATTCAATGTTAACCGAATTCCGTCTGGTTCCCTCCATTAACTAAAAGACAAAAAGAATTCTGTGAGAGGAAAAAATCATGCTAGAGAAAACAACATAGTAATGGGGGAGTACCCTCAATATCTAACATCTAAGGTTAAATTCTAAGATCGTTAGCGCAATTCTAGGACTATAACCTATACGTATACTTAACCTTAGAGACATCCCTAGACATACCTTAGAAATATCTCTAGGGATCTCACTAACGTTCTCTCATCCTAATTTCCAAAGGATGACTAAACCTTTCCTCTGATACCAACTGTAGAGACCTGATGCCTGGTGTACATGGACATTACATTACTTTTGCGGAATACATAGTACATAACAAAAACACACACACAAGGATCGTAATAGTTTAGTGTCTTTGGAGACTCGGAATATAATCTTCTAATCGTGGTGAATGATCTTCAACATCTCCCATAAAGATCTCACTTTTTCTACCTAAAACCTTTCTTTATATCATGGGGAAAAGAAAACATAAAAGGGTGAGCTCAAATGCTCAGTAAGGGTAAACAAAAGAAATATCAATCACATCATATTAATAAGAACATAACATTTTGGAAATCTTAACCTATAAAAGAGAGCATAATTTCATAACATGGGATAAATCATAGTAGTGAAATGAAATCCCAATAATCATAATTTAAAACATGAAACCTTGTGGAATACACACATAATCATAGAGAATCATTTCTTATTAGTCAAGACTCATTTCCAAGACTTTCTTAGTGGACAAAGTCCATTTCTGAACCGAGTCACCCTCGTTTCAGTCCTATTTCACTGAACCGGTATAACCTATCGTTCCAGCCATGTGTAACTAATGTGATATAAAATATTTACCCAATGAATTGGAGGTATATATAGGTCCCACCCATCTTATAATGATACCATTCTTATGTGTGCCACAAAATCATAAATCATACATCATTGCATAACCCATGTAATAAAAATGTGAATCTTAATCATCATGACATCATAAACCAATTCATATAAGATAAAGGAATTCATAAAAATAATTCCATCACAACATAGAAAAATCAATGTAATAATAGGGATAGAAACAGAACCCTTTATTATCTTATATGGAAAATAATTTTGATAAAACACTTGAACTCCATTCTTGAAGAAAATATCCTTTCTTCTTCAAAAACACTTTTCCTTTCATAACATGTCATAAAATTCCAAGCTAAAAGAAGTTGATTAAAAATAAACTTGAAAACTTTTAAAGGAAGCTTCTTGTAAATAATGTATTAAAAATCCATTCATGTCGTATAATTTAATAAAACATTCTTCTCGTAATTTAGTCGGAAAAGTCAAAAAGTAACTCGTACGAAAAAAAGGCAAAAGATTCCTTTCATATCTTTTACTAAAAACTCACCGAAGGGTAAAATTGGATATAAAATATTTTAGGTGAATGGAAATAATATTACATATTGAGGAAACATGGATGTGGATGATAAAATACACCCCAAAAAATGCCAAAGTATAAACAATCTTGGATAAAAATGAGACTGTGATATTTCCCTTCCCTTTGGTCCGATTTTCTTTGTAAGTGTTCGAACCTCCTGTATAATGATTTAAATAATGTTATTGACTTATTAAATAATCATATTCATTGTTATGATATCATATATGGTTCACTTATGACTTTATATTACCCGTTTTTTTGTAAATTCCATGTTTAAAGAAGCGTTTTGGGTAAAACCGTTTCATTTATCGTAAGTGTTTGGACTTGTTGTTCTTGACATTATTATTAATTATATCATTATTTACTTACTTACAGAATATAAAACATTATTTATATATCATATATACTATGTATATATATATATAATAGATAGATATATGAAATGAAACACACCGTTCATGGAGACGGTAGTCCGTACGTACGCATGAACGCTGTTTTCCTTTCCTTATTTTCTTGAATGGAAGTAAGTAGATGACATACATATATATATACATAAATCAAGTAGATTTACCATGTCATATATTTCATTATTATTCATTATATATACTTTATAATCATTCTGGAATGGTTAACAAGGATAATGAATCTCATCGCGTCTTGGAGACGGTATTCCATACGTACGCATGAGCGGTGATTTCTTTTTTCCGTAGGATGGATAGAAGGTTAATTAGAGTTGTTTCATATTTATAATAACATATCAGTATATTTTAAATACTGATGTTATTACTTTATCATGAAACAACTAAATAAGAAGAAGTTGAAGAAGAAATAAATTGAAAAAGATCAGTAATGTATATTACCTCTTTTTGACGCGCCTTCTCTTAACCTGCAATTAATGAACTAAGTATGGTCTTTGAAGAAGACCAGGACCTTGAGGATGATACTAGGGAAGTGTATAAGAGATTTTGGCAGGGGTTGGCCGAGCTTGAATGCTCAAATTGATGTGAGGAGGAGAGGGAGGAGGTGCCCTTTTATAAGGGAGGAGAGGGGCACCTTAGGAAAATCTCAAAATATTATTTTATATTAAGGTCAAATTCGGTTTATAATGGTTCCAAAGGGTCTTATTTCGATTCTAAAGTGGGTATGGGTCGAAATCCTCTCATCAAATCGTATTTAGACAAGTTTAGGTTATTATTTTATCCTTATCAATTAGATTTAACTCTAAGTTAAATAATTTAACTTTTACCGTGTCTTTTTGTTTTCTTACACTATATGGTTAATAAACTTACTATATCAAGACAAAAGAACCCCAAGTTGTTTATTATTAATATATATAATCTTATATATTTCATGTTTCCGAACCTTAGATTTTTTATGAATAAAATAACAATTAATAATATAATATTTTTTTTAAAAAGTAATTTATGTCAATTTTGACACTATTTGGTAGATGATTTTTATGAAATTCATAAAAGAATTATAAGTTATAACCAAGTTACTTAAATCAACAATAACATGTCATATTAACCTAGAAAATTAGTGTAAGTCATAAAAAGTTTCAAATTACATTTATTTGGGCATTTATAACATCAATTATGTCAATATATCATTAATAAGACAATTACTGCATCATCTTTGTGTCATAATAAATGATAATTATTTAATACCTAAAAATTCTAAATAAATTCATATGATGTAGATAATTGTATTAGATTTCTGGAGACTATTCAGGTTCTAATTTTCATGAATTTTATCACTAGAATAAAATTATTATACTTATAAGATTTAAGAAAGTGACATGTTGTCACATTCTTTGGTTTTAATAATAATTAAATTATTTTCATTGAAAAAATTTAATTAAATGAATCTAATCTGACCCTTAGGTGATATGGGTCGACTTTTAGTCATCCAATAGAATTTTGACATTTTTTAGGGTAATTTTGAAATATTATATTTACCCTTAATTACCCGATTTACCTTTAACTATGGTAAATAAAATTTACCGTAGTTACTATTCATAATTCCCAAAAATAAAAAATTGCTTATTAACATAATTTGGATCCACTGATTCCAAATATGGAATCCATTTTTCCAAATTCAATAAACAAAAGTTGCAGAAATTAAATTAAAATTAATCCCGTTGTCGAAAGAAAACAAATTTTTCTTTAAAACATTGTAAATGATTGAATTGATTTAACCTACGAATTTTAGGTAAAATCAATGCTAATGGCATACATTATATTAAATGGTAAAAATATATTCTATTTATACTTTAAAACCATTCAATATTATAATTTAACCACATAAGATATTACGATGAAAAAAGTTGTTTTTAATTAAAATATTGCCGGTTTTTACTATTCATTTAAATATGAAAGTTCTCGGAAAAATATCAAAATTTTATTTAATGCAAATTTTTATATCCTGATTCAAAAGAAGAATTTTATTTTGTCAAATTGATCTTATAAACATGTCGAAAACTATATTTAAAGTGGGTGCGCCATCAAAAGACGGCAAAACTGCATTTTTAAAAAAATACTTATTTTACCCGAAAAATATATTTTGTTCTTATACCATGTTCTAGAAAATGTGTAAGATGAATAATAATGTTATAAAATTCAAAATTTAGTTAATACTATTCATAACGTCTAGTTCATGACAATATTATAAAAATATATCGTTGTTTATTAAAACCCTGTATTGCGTACAACACACGCTATCGAGGAAGGTCGCGATTGCGTGTAATGAATGCCAAGTCAGGGTTGCGTGTTGTGAAAGAATCCTTCGTTGTTTCGTATAACAGAATCCAACCATATTTCATTTATACATTGAATATATATATATATATATATACTCAATGTTGCGTAGAATAACTATTATCAAAATTGTGTGTAACACGATCCAAGAATAGTGTTGCGTATACTGCAAGCTAATATGGTGTTGCGTATAGCGCAAGGTAATCTTGGTGTAGAATACAACACAAGACATTAATGAAATTAAAAGAATATTTTTCATAAAATCTCGGGGTGTTACATACTTGGCTAACCATTAATGGATAGTCCAAAGAGAATTGTATAGCAGTGTGTCAGTTATACCTAATTCAACCAATATTCACTAGTTGTGGAGTACAAAATTTTAGACACATTCACTCATTCTCAAGAACAGAACCATTACAATAGTTTAGGGATAACACAATGTGTCTCTCAGACAACATCTGATAACTCCCACAATTACACTACCTTGGTTGAGATCCACACAATGTTTATTGACTTGTAGTTATGTATATTTTTCATTAAATAACACATCCTCAACTATATATAGATGCTCAATTGAAGTACCACTTTTACCCATGGATGTAATACTCTTTTCTGTGCGTTGTTTGTTTGTGAATGGTTCCTACCTAAACTGGCATACTTCCCCTACGAATTGTGTTTCACTGCGTATCATGTGATCTTTACGGACCACCTCTCCTCTAGGTAATACCTCCAATTTTTTGAATTTTATTGCATTTGAAAACCTCTTTTTCCACCATGGACCAACCATTATTCAGAAAACCATCCATACTTCATGGAAAAGTTCTTATTCCACAAAATAACTCTCTATTATGGACCATTTCCATTTTCAAGCTACAATTCCCCATAAAAAATCATTATGTGGACAATCTCATTATGTCACTTCACCTTTAACAAAATCCTCCTCATGACCCTCTTCTCCTTCATGGTTTTATCTTCTACTGATCCACATTGCACCTCACCAACTTCTTCATAGTTTACTAATAAAAATTACCCATTTCAATGAATGGATTAGTGATCCTTATATTGGAAAGTAGATCCAAAAATCTCACTAATATTATTTCCCCAAATATTCAATGTGGTATCGAATTCACCATGTATTGTGCTCCTCTCGTGAAGAATGTTTTCCTCTATAGTATACATAGAGCCTTTCATTCATGGTGGTGGATGTATACCATGAACAAATCCATTTTTATCTACTCAATTAAATTCCTCCTTTTGTAAAATGAATACCCATAAAAAATCTATTTACCTCCTAAAAATTTCATGCCTTCACATAAATAATTTTGTTCACACGAACCATTTTCCCTACGTGGTTTGCATACCAGGCTTCACGATCTATATAGTACCACTATGCAGAAATATTCCCTTATCCAATTTTCATCACCATTATGCATACCTCCTATGAGGTTTATGAACTATGGTTCATCATATATATATATTATACCCTCCTTTACAAAAATCCTTCCTCAAAAACAAACTCCAAATTTTGAGGCCCAAAAATTTGGAAAACACAGGGAAATGATAACACTTTCAACACTTATTTCATCTTGTACTATGTGATCACTCATCCTCCAAGATCCTTGATCTTGCATGTGAGGATTATCAATAAACACAAATCACACATAATTTCATGGAATGAGCATCCTTGGTTCTAATAATATCCTCATTTGGGTTTGTTGGTTGTTTGTGGAAAAATTCAATGATGCACTAGCCACAACTAGAACCTGACTTTCAAGAAACAAGTCATCCAACATAATAATTTCATGTGAGAATATATCAGTTTAGAAAACAAGAGGATAAGTATGATTTGGGTTCTCATGTCTCAGAATACTTGAATATGTCAAATCTATTTGTCAATGATCTGAAACCAAAAAACCATATTTTTTATTCTCTCACTCTACTAATAAACTCTCTTACAGCTTCTAATTTATCCTCAAATATCATAGTATTAAATTTTCATATTCTCCCCCATTGGAAATAAACCCAAATAACCTTTTTTGAACATTTGGAACTCAAAACACACTCTCCCTAGATCATATCTTCCCTGTAAACCTAGATCACTACCAAAAATAGTTTAAAATAGTTAACATAACTATTGGTAGGAGACCAAATGTAACGTCCTCATACACTGGGAGGTGGTTGAAAACCAATATTCAACTTATGATTCTTGAAACGTGTGCTGAAAATATCTTGGTCAGTATGTTAGTCAATTGATCTTTATTTCTAACCGGATCCATTTTAATCATGCCTTTTCAAATTTTTCCTTGATAATGTGATATTTTATTTTAATCTGTTTCATATAAGAATGATGAATAGGATGCTTTGTATGATAAATTTATCTCCTGTTATCACATTTAATCACCGTCATTTTTTTCACCACATCACCAATATGAATATTTTATTCCTTTATCCATAATAGTTGAGTGAAGGACTTTATAGAGGAGATTTATTCAGCTTCAGTAGTACAAAGAGAAGTTATTTATTGATTCTTAATCAGCCATCCCACACATTTCCTTCCAATAATGAATTACCCACCTCCAATATACTTTCTATCCTCTAAACCTCAAACCTAGTCAGCATTATAAAATATTGATACTTCATTATCTTTTCTAGTAGAAAAATATATGCCATAATTGTGAGAATGCTGAATGTACCTCCTGATTATTTTCACTTCAACCGTATTTTATTTCATTGGATTTATTTCATAATTTCCTTTTAAGAATGATCCAAATATAATATCTGGTCATGTCTTTGTCAGGTACTATAATCTTTCTATGATTCTCTTTTACACTGTGGAATCTATAGAAGATTCATACTTATGATTTCCATGTTTTATCCCTACTACAATCGGAGGAGAAATTGGTTTGGAATCATGAATATTGAATTTATTCATAAACTCTAAAGCATAAATTTATTGAGAAATAAATGTATGGTCTTTCCTCTGAGTCACTTCATCCCTATGAAGAGTGTGAGTTCAAAAATCATAGAAATTTCAATGTCTGATTTCAAGAGATTGGATAATTCATCCATTAATCCCTACATACTTCCAATAAATATAATATCATCTACATACACCCATACCAATAACTGATCTTTATGATAATTCTTAACATAGATATTTTGATATGCTTATCCCCTTTTAAATTCAATCTTATTTAGATAAAAATATATTCAAGTATACCATGCATGCGGTGCATGTTTCAGGCCATAAAAATATTCTTTAATCTGTGAAACTTCATTTCATCATAACCAAAAATATTCCCCATTGGTTGTTCAATGTAGAATTATTCTTCTCGGAAACTGTTAAATAAAGCTACATTGACATCCATTTGATATAGTTTGTATCCTATTTGAATTTTCAGTGAATGAAAATGTCTGATTGACTCCCTTCTAGCTAGCATAGAAAATGTTTCTTTGACATCAACAACATCAATATGTGGATATCCATCACACACCAATCATAACTTATTTCTAATCGAATTACCATGATCATAAAATTTATTCAACCAAATTTACTTTATACCAATAAAATTGTGAATTTTGGTTCTCTAAACAAGATCCTAGGTCTGATTATTTTCAATCTGATCTTACTCTTCATTATTGGATTTCACCCATGATTCTTCCTTTGAAGCTTCTTCAAATTATGTTGGTTCCGAACTTGATAAGAATGCATATGGTTCATTATTATTCATTATCAACATCTCCATGGGTGTTATCCCATCTCTAATTAGGTTGGATTCATAAATTTATTCTCACTGGTTTCTCTTATGTGGTTCAAAATAATTATCTTCTCCCATGGTTTTCTCTTCTGATTATTATTCTAAATCAATATCAGGTTGTGACCTCTAAATCGTTTTCACTCATTCTTATACTGTAGTATTTTAATATATTTCATGTCTACTTCCTTCTTCATTTTCAATCAAATAATCATAAGAACCCATCAAGGTATTTGTGGTCTTATCTTCAATGATCATAACATCACTGCATTTGAAAATTCTCTAATATGGTTATTAATTCATTTTTATGATTTTTTATTCATTGAATATGTGAGGAATATTATTTAATCTACAACATCACCATACTTCCCTTGATTTCATTCCTTGTTTTGAATGAAACACTTACTTCCAAAAACATTATAATACATAAAATAAGGATTCCTTACATGCCACAACTCATATGTTGTTTTGGTATCTCCATATAAATTTATATTTGATTTTGGTTATATACAACAGCTTTAGTAGACTCTTTCTAGTAATAGCGAGTGATAAGACTATTAATCAAAACATTTTTGGCCCTATTGTTCACATATCAATTCTTGTACTCAACAAATCCATTTTCTTATAGGGTAACCGCAGTATCTGCCTAGTGTTGTATTCCATGTTTCCCTAGGAAATTTTCAAACTCAATGGATGTGTATTCCCCTACATTATTAGACTGTAAAACATTGATTTTCTATCCAGTATCATTATCGACTATTTGATGGAAAATTTTCATGAAACCAAGACCTAGTAATTTCCTTTTTATAAGCATCCTACAAGAAATTATACTGTAATCATCAATGAAAAGAATGAAATAACTTTCTTATATGTTCCATCAACCTTTATCGGGCCACATAAATCTATATGGATGTGATCAAGAGGATTTGATAACCTCTTCCTCTGTGGCTAATCTCAACTGCAGAAAAAAATCCCTTGTATGTAAGAATCACAAGTCTTATCATGTTTACACTTTATATTGTGGATTTTTATAAATCTCTTCATCATAGATATCATTTTCATGTCTTATTGATTTATGTGAACCAACCTATGGTTCCACAATTTGTTTTCTTCTTTAACTATCATTTAGTAAATGGTTTCTTTACTATCAAACTGATATGAGTTTTCATAAATTTTACATCATTTTATAAGATAATTCCTTACATTTCCTCTCATAGTTCATCCATTTCGATTAAATTTCACCACCAGTCCTGAGTTACATAGTGGACTCACACTCAATAGATTGTGACACAGACCATCTACATAGACAACTTTATTTTTCTTTATCTCATCATTTTCTAGTTCATTACTTCCACTGACTCTAATTTTCAAAGAACCATCATTACCAAATCATACTATTCTGTAAAACCATTTATTAATATTTTTTAACTGTTCTTCATTTCCCATCATATGGGATGACCATCCACTATAAAGAATCTAGGTGCTATTGTTCTTTGTATCTTTGTGAGTGACATCTATAAGATTGGATTTCTCAACATTATTGGTTTACTTTTATGAAATATTTGATTGAGTAGAAGATAAATATGGTCTTTTCACTATCTTTTCAATGTTTATTGGTTCATCACACTCAAATTATTCTACTATAGGAGAAAACTAGTTTGTAATAGAAACACCATCTGGTCGGAAAGTATCGTCTTATCTATGAGTTATATTGGCATCATTTCCACCATTACTATTCATGAAATGAATATATTTATGGCCATATTTAGAGTACTGAAATAAATATACACAAACAAAATATCTTATTTGAGTTGTAGCAAAATAATTTTTCTCATTTGATGAATTTCTTGCTCTTCCCCATTCAAATAGCTCATTTCCTCTTCACAGTATGATATATTGTGACCCAGATAGCCAAAAAAGAGACATTTCATAAGAGGAAACATTTTACCACTTATATTCTTCCTCATGTACCATTATATAGGAAAATATTTTGACTTCCAATAATTTTTGAATACAAGGGGATAGTTTTTAGTTCTTTTTGTTTGATATGATGATTTCATTGTTAGGACTTCAGGTGACTTTGTGATATGTACAACATTCAAATTTCCTTTATTTTTGGCATCTTTTATTTTCTTCATTTGATATTTCAAAATCACATCCAATTCCAATTTTTCTTAGTAATGTGGAACCTTGATCATTAAAGGAATTCTCTAATCCTTCAAAACTATTGTTAAATATCTCTAATATCCCAATATCTATGAATATTCCAAAATTTATTTTCTTCTTTGTTTCTTTTGAGTTTAATTTACTTTTAAGTTTACTCCTAAGAGTAACAACTTATTCTTCAAGTCCCTCAATAGTCTTGGACTTATCCTCTAGTATGGATTTATATTCAATAATGACCATTGCATGTTCTTGAATTATGAGATTAAGATATACTATATATTTTATGATTTCAAGGTATATTGAATTTTATTTTACTACTTCTTCTAGTATATTAATTTTATCTTCTAGTCCATCAACATTTTTTTATGACACTTCTACAACTTATCTCCAATTTTTCTTATTTTTCTCTGATTCTCAAGAACAACAAGAGAATATTCGAGTTTCATCTTGGTATCATTATAAGAAATAAACTAATTGTTTCTAGATTTATTTTTTGATGGATCTGAATTATCCACTATAGCTACCGTAGATGTCTGAGTTCTAGATTTAAACTCCAGCACTTCTTCCTAGAAAAAATCATTATAATTATATTCTTCTTTATAAAAAAATCTTTCTATATAATTTATTTCCATATTTGAATTCCCTATTTTGATAAAACCTTTTATAATGATTCTATGAGTTTCCCTCTTCACTTTCTTCATCATCAAACTTCCTTTAGCACTAATAGGCAATGATCCTAACTTGACCACAATGAAAGTATTCAGACTGTATATTTCCTTCAAATAAACCATTTCCCCTATTTAATTTCATTGAAAAGAGATAAAGGAGATCATATTCCACATTAACTTCATTAACACTATCTCTAGAAATCTCATGTTTTTCATGCCTTTTAATTCTAACTCTTTTCTAACATGACTTGTTGCATCTTCTAGTTTCACTTTCATTTCTTATGCTACAAAATTACTTAGAAAATCATCCAATAAAGGTTTTGAAAGATCCATTTCTTCATGGAATCAAACTTTTGAATTATAAAGAGGTGAATTTTTTCTCAAGATTTTCATTATAATATCAATTTATTTAATCTCCTCACCAAGCCTTTGAGTTGATCGTATAACTTTGGTAATTTGATTGAAAAAAGAATCTACATTTTCATCAGGATGCATCTCCATGTAATAAAAAATATTGTGGAATATTTAAATTTTGAACTCCTTTACTTTTTATCAAATTAATTTATATTTTCCATCTTTTCCCACATATAGTTTGATGTGGTTCATCTCATAATCTTCAAATAGATTTTATATGACATGGCTATAGTGAGGGTATTTTGCGCTCTTGCATCTGCATCGAGCATTTTTATATATGTATCAATCATAGACATCCATGTTGGATTAGTGATATGTATTCCATGTGTAGTGGACAAAATAATTACATTCAATGATATCATATATGAGATCTCACTATATTCTTCAATATATGAAATTTACTTCCTTCAAAATGGGGAAATCCCCATAAATTAACTATATTTTTTCATGATTGCATTGAAAGTGATATTTAACATGAGTAACCTACCTATGATTCAACATTATGGACCCTAGAACACCATAATAGGGGGTGTATCAGGGTGTCAAATATTTCTTTTAATGTTATGTATATAGTTCCCACAATGGTAGGAACCTAGTAAACCTATATTATTATAATGAGAAGTAAACAAACAATCTCATGTGAAGATGTAAAAATTTTTACATGGTACATCCCTAAGGGCTAGTTGATGAAGCATACGATGATAGTGTTTTAGTAATACAAAAAACCACTAATCATCACTGGATGGGGAGTACAAGAGTTCATACATAGTCACTCTATTCCAAACAGACTTCCTTTGTAACATTTTAGGTATATATCATTGTGTCCCTTAGAAAAATCAAAAGACTCCCCCAAGCACCCTTTATTGGTAGAGATCCACATGTAGTCAATGGAATTTTAGGTCCCTTCATATTAATTAAATCATGCATTCTCAACTATAGAAATATGATCTTTTGAAGTCAACTATTACCCAGGGATGTAATCCACTTTTTTGTGCATTATTAGTTCATGAACTATTCCTCCGCGGACTATCCTGCTTCCTCTAAGAACTACATTGCACCGCATAGCTCATTTCCTTCTCAGACCACCTCTCCTCCATAGACTACCTCTAATTCCATGAACTATATCTGTTTCTAGAACATCTTTTTCCTCCATGGGCGAACCCTTCTTCTACAAACTCTACCTACTTCACGGATGAGTTCTTCTTTGAAATACTACCTCTCCTCCACTAAAATTATTCCATTGTGACGTTTATTGCCCCACAAAACTCATTCCATAAAAACTCTCCATGGATCGCATCTCCTTTCATTAAATCCTCCTTGAGAACCTCTTCTCCTTCATGGGGGTTGTCTTTACAATAACTAATTTCTTCTTCTTTGAATTCCTCTTGGATTTCTAACAAAAATTCTCCCTTTTTAATGAAGGTATTATTGATCCTTAACTATTTTTTCCTTTGCAGTCCATACAATATCATTCCTTCATGGAGGCTAATGTCTTCTCAAAATAAAAACCTTTGAGCCTCCTCAAATCACTACCTCCTTTCAACAAATGATGAGACATCCCATGAAATTATTTCCTTCTACATACTGAAAACCTTCACATGAACTATTTTTGTCCCTAAAACTCATTCTTTTATGCGGCCCTCATACCGTACATTACAATTTGCATTGCACAACTATATAGAAATATTCCCTTTTTAGATTTTCATTTTCATTCGGTGTACCTACTATGTAGTCAGTGAACCGTGCTTCACAGTCCACTTACTGTTCATTCATTTTTTATATCCTTTCTCAGAAACATACTCCCAGTTTTGAGGGCCAAAAATTTGGAAAGCACTAGGAAATAATTCCACCTTCAACATTGATGTCATCATGTATTGTAAGATCACTGATCTTCTAGACTCCATGATCATCCTCATGATGATTGTAAAAAAAACACAAACCATACTCAATTTAAATAAAATAATATACTTTATTACATCACTATAATAAGCATAGAATTAAAAAAAATTCAATAATATGTAATGTGGAAAAAAAGAATATTCAGATAGTGAAGATTATTAAAACACCAAGTGAGAAGATCAATAATTTCATGTTAGGTAAGAAAGTATTTTTAGTTATTTGGATTGATCAAATGGTTTTTGATATAAATATAGAATAATAATTAATATCTAGTAAGGAAATAGTGTATAAAAAGGCTTCTGAAAATAAGAACAATGTTGAAAATAAGTTTCCAATAGATAGTGGTTTGATGATAAAAAAAAGTGTAAGGGATGTGAGAAAGATTATAATATTACTAAAATTTGTATTATTATCTTACAAACCCAATATGAAAACGTGAAGAGGATGTTACGAACTCATTATAACAAATAAGTTGATAAATATGAATATAATATGAAAAAATCATCTATAGTTTATATAGATTAAAATAAATACATTATTAAATCTGGGAAGGTAGATCATAAGGAATAAATTATATCATATTCTAAATATATGAAAAAGAATAAGAATAATTCTAGACTGGGAGAATACTCTTGCACAAATAATTAATTCTATAGATCATTATGGTTCATTTTTTCCCAATATATATTCTTATTAATAATAACATATAGGTAACTGAAGGAGAAATTGTAGAATATATAGCTATGTATTGTTAAAATTTCATAGAAATAAGAGTTATATATCATGGAAAGATGTGATCATGTGGAAGTTATGTTTATGCACATATTATTTTTTTATATGTTTGTTTATATCAGTGCAATATCTATCATAATAGACATAATCATATGGATCCTAATATAATGATGTTGGAATGTTATTAAAGAATGTATTACATGATATATATATATATATATATGTATTGGAAAACATTGATAACAATTATTATACCAACTTTGTTTCTACACAGTGTTCACCCATTTAGACTTAGAGCTACTTTGTTAATGTCTATTTGGTGAGAAACTCATGTGATAATATTTTCCTCTTGTGAAAATATTTCAAGTTTCTAAAATGAATAATGATGTGCAGAGATGATCCTTACGATACCCTTTCAATTGTATAGTCAATAAGGGGGATAAATAACATAAGTAGAGCTTGAAAATAAAAATATCACGTAAAGAGGAAGTATTTAGTGCACATATTGACTTCATTAAGTA
The DNA here is from genome assembly GCA_963277665.1 of Viscum album. Lineage (NCBI taxonomy): Eukaryota > Viridiplantae > Streptophyta > Magnoliopsida > Santalales > Viscaceae > Viscum > Viscum album. The sequence continues at coordinate 1,847,295,102 of OY728120.1, forward strand.
TGATGTTTTCTGTAGATATTGATAACAAATATAAATGGGGAGATTATTGTTCCAATGTGACTTTGGTTTCATTTGATTTAAATATATCAATATGTGTTTGATGAAAATGTTTCTAAATAATCTTATTGAAATTTTTGAGAAGAGATTCTGTTGGAGGGAGTTTGTAGGCATTCATAAAAAATAGATATAAGAAAAAAAGATGATGCAACACAATGTTACTATGATAAAAATGGATTATGTTACTAGACTAAGAGTTGTAAGAAGATGGTGTTATTGAGTTTTATGAGTTTTTATAGAAGGTGACAAGTACATTTTTGGGGAAATATTGGGTTTCTAGTAGTATAATGATGAATAATACTATCAAAAAAATATACTAAATGTGAATAGATAGATTTGTATGTAGTCAAAGTTATAATTTCTCATGATGAATTTATTTGATGATTGATTTATGAATTTTTTGTTGTCAAAATTTTTATTGTTTATGTTATCGTGATTTGATAAATACTAATTTTTCAAAGAGTTGTATTATGATTACAATATGGACCTGAAAAAAGACATATCGGTTTGAAGAAAACAATACAAATAGAGTTGAAAATAATTTTAGTTCCAACATACTAATTTTTTTATAAAAGTTCAGTGTTATTATGTTTGTACATGTTTAAGGTAATGATTTAAAATATTTATAAATCATAGGATAACATTTCAATTTTATCATATGAGGATAACCATTATAGATCACTTGATAGAAAAATCTATTGGGTTTCATTGGATAAAGGTCCAATGGATGGAAACTATAAATATCTAATAGATGTATTATTATTATGGAATCCTATTTAAAATTATGATTCCATTTGATGGAGGCTCTCTTGAATGAAAATTTCCTTTATAGTTTTGTTTGAAGTTGGGTTTTATCTAAAAAAAATGTGTTGATCTCAAAGTATATAGGTTCCCTAATAGAGTGGAACCATGAAAAAATATATCAGATATAAATTTAGAAGATGATTCCATCAAATGGGATAGGTTAAATGTGTACCATCAGATAGAGGAGTTTTTACAATGTATATTGGACAGACATAATGAAAAAATATTTATGGATATTTACATTGGCATTGTAAATTACATTAAAATGGAAATTCTAATCTGTTCATTCAATAGTTTTTATTTTACCAAGGTTAAGGATGTTTGAAGTTGTTCCTTAATTAGGAGTTAATGAAGTTTTTGGAAGTTCGTTAAAAACTCAAATTTTCCAAAAAGTCTCAAGATTATTCCATAATATTTGAGAAGTGTCCCATGAATTGCAATTGATAGGTATATATTAAATTTTAAGTTTGATTAAGTTGGAATGGAATTTTTTTTCCTTCATAATCACCTGAGTAGCACATCCATATAATGGGGTACAATATTATTTGTCTGTAATACTAATTATAGATAGAGGGGAAGAAGTATTGAATAATTTTTTTCATCATTATCCAACCTATGTAATAATTAGTTTAAGGATGAATATTGGAATGAGGACCATCAAAGAAGGATCATTTGACTGAGTCTCATCAGTAGAATAAGAAGTGTAGTGAAATTTGTTTAATCAATTCTTACTATGTGGAAAAAGATTCATCATACCAAGTTTCATCAGACAAACAAGAAGCCACATCATGCTAATACCACTTCGAAAATATATAGATTCTTTGGAAAAAAATAATTGGATAGAGGTGGATCCGATAGAGAACACAAAATATAAGCATAGTGTTCTGATTAATACTAGATGGAGACATACTGGTTTAATATTGTGATCCATTGGATAGAGGGAATACTAGATAGATAATTATATGACATAATTTTTGTAAGGAAAATTTCTAGAAAATGTTATTATAGGTGATATTTATTTTTCTAGGTATTCATATGATTGAAAAAAAAAATTATAAAATAGATAGATCATAACATAATTATTTAATATCGAGAGAATTTACACAAGTAAATGTGATCGAACATGATTATAGAGAAATAACATCTAAAGAAAGAGATATTTAAAATGTGGATCAGAAATAAAAAGTAAGATCTTGTAGTTAGGGACTAGAACCAGTTACTAAAAAGGACTATTGGTGGGTTGTATAACTAACTGGGAAGTAGGTGGATATGAGAATGTAATTTTGGGGGTCATAACCAACTATTTAAAAATAGTTAATAATAGGTGTGTAGAACTATGGTAAGATAGAGGAATGAATACCATGTTGTAGCACTAGTTGTTACATGTGCAATTTTATTCCTTAAATAATTTATTAAAATAATCCATGTTGGTAGCTATAACAAATATAAAAATGATTGTGTCTTTGTATCGAACAATATAAATCATGTGTTTAAATCTACCACTATTTATAATTATATAGGAATAGATGTTGATAGATATATTTGCATAGATTACAACTCTAATAAATTTCAGAGGTTTATTATGTAATAATTATTCATAAAATAAATTGATTACTGGGTTTCCTCTATCCCCATCTATATGATCCTACACTGATCATGGAAGTTCATCAAGATTGTCATTTGATAAAATTATTTTTTATAGATAATAGTAGCATCAAGATAAAATTAAATATTCAAATTAATATTAAAAAAAGAAAATTCTTAATGTAAGTAACTCCAAAGACTGTTGACTTGAGAAAAAAATCCAAAGTATGAGAAATTTTGTGTGTTAGGGAAAAACATTCCAAAATATCTAAGTTGTGTGGCCATTCAACAATAAAATATAGATTCTTGTGAATAATATAACGATTCAAAATAGGTTTCAAAGGAATTAGATAAAAAAGGAAATAATTAATTTTATTTTCCATTTGTATATTTAATACGATTGTGATATTTAATGATTGTTAATATGATTGATAATGCTAATGACTGGTTGATACTAGAGGTTTCCATAATTTTTTTTCTTATTTATGAATTTATCCTGTTGATATCGTTGATATTTTATAACAATATGAATGAGTTTATGTAAATTTATTTATCCAAATATCATACATTATCCCTTGTAACAACCCAATAATTCAAAATTTATTTTCATTAGTAAAAATATTAATTAGCATTTGGTATATGCGACATTGATATTTAAGAGGATTATGATATAATATAAAAAATTATTTAAATTTTATTTTTATGACATAACTTTTAAATATGAGTTAATAATATAAATAAACAATTTTTTTCATAATTAATAACACATAAGTACTCACCTTTCAATAAATCAAATTTATACATCAAATAATCATTAGAAATGTTTTTTATTTAATATTGTGCATGGAAATTATAATTAATTTCTAACATTTTTTTTAAATAAAATTTGATGAAATTAATTTCATTTTTACAATCATCATGTTAAAATTATCTTAAATTTACTTTTTTTATGTTTCTAGACATATTTAATTTATAATTGAATAGTATAAAATATTTATTTTTTCTGAAAATAATATTTTTGATTTAATTATTAAAAAGTTACATTCTATTTTGGGATATGTTTTAATGTTTATTTTGTTAATTTTTATTCATAATAATCTAATCAAATTTTTTCAATAAAAATACAATTTATTTTTGCATCAAAATATTTTTATACATAAATATATATTTTTTGGTAAATAATTTCTCATCACATTTAGTGGGGTTTTTATACTGATTTATACAACTTATAGAAATTAAAATTTATAAAATTAAATCCATATATTTAATTAATTTTCATTAAAAAATTAATGATTTCACTTTAATTTTTTTATCATCATGAATTTAGACCTTGGAAAAAATTGTTAGCACAGATGCAGTTAAAACAAGTGAAGAGATTTAAAAATCAAATGGTATTAAATTACTTAAAAAATATATAAATCCGATTTTGAATGTAAAATTTAGATCTTATATCATCTTATATTTTAATATGAGCCATTTTTTTTCTATTATTATTCAATAATATCATAATTTATTTTAATCTATTAGAAATTTCCAAGGCTTTCCCCTCCCTCTCTTATATAAGGACACAGCCTATCCTATCTTGTCCACACTTCTAGAGACACTTATATCAAAAAAAACTTCCCAACTATTTTCTTAATATTCCAAAACAGATCATAGAGGTTATGTTTTATTCATAATACCATCCTAGTAAGGGTTTAGTTATAAACCTAAAGAATTTGTCTGGAGAAGAGATATAGTTCATAATCGAGTGTTTTATTTCTATTATAAATTTTAACTCTTTGAAAAATATCCAAAAATATAGTGGTGTAAGAATATATTTATATCTCATATTATTAAATTTTATTTAGTTTATGCTATAACCCTTTGTCATCTACATATCCATCTAATGTAAAATGAAAAAAACATTCATTCATACACACAAACTATAGCCTTGTGAATATGAGGTGTTTTATTTTTCATAAAAAATATTATAGATGGTAATAATAATGTATAAGAATGAAATAATGTAATAAATTTGATGTAAATTTTTTTAATTTTCATAAAATATTATAATTACTTATTTAGTATTCAATAAAAAATAAAAATATTTATCTTGTGTACTTGAGGACTGACGTCTCATGAATAGATGTGTTTTATTTTTCATAATGGTCATACATTGATGTTATATAAATGTGGGTTTAAATAAAAATAATTATTATTTTGATAAAATTATCCTTTTATAAATATAAAATAATATTTACTTTATTTCTGTAATGTTAGGTGAAAAATAAGAAATCTTCTCATGTGTGCATAAGGATGACCATCACTATGATGTATTGAAATAAATATTTCATAACTACGTTACATATTTGATTCTAAAATTATAATTAATTTATAAAAATGATTAGTAAAATATGACTAATATTATGTAAATGATATATTTATTATCCATTTGACCATAGTTAACCTACGAATGTCATTTTGGGATTATGAACCAAACATCGTCAATATGTTTGAAGTAAACTTAATCAATTATGTGATTATATATATTAAATGGAAATAAGTTGAATAAAAGGAATAATAAAAATAAATTTAACATAATAAATTTGTAGGATCGAAATAATGATGTAGATGCTCAATATACAAGAGGGGGGGTGAATTGTACACATTAAAAATTCCTTTGGAACCTTTAAAGTTAGTTATGAATAACTATTTTTTCCTTAAGCAAAGGAAAGGGATAAGTTTAACAAAGTTAGACATAGCAAATTCACAACACCTCTAACACCAAATGAAAACTTTGAATAAGGAATAGAGTTATAAACTTCAACTCCTATGAACATTCTTAAAACTGGAAAGAGATTCTGAAAGTAGGTTCTGGAAATATGGTTCCGGAAATTGAAACTTAACAAAAGATTACAATATGATATTCTACCTTAAAGAATATAGAATCTATATGAAACATAATACAAGTATTGAAGTATAAGAAAGATATACTTTCCTTATAATACAAAATGCAGCGGAAAGAAACAAGTATAAAAACTACAAGTAACAAGATATAAGTCTTTTAACCCAAAGAGAAGGGTATCCAACAACCTTGGATAAAGGTCCCTTGATTTATACATTGAAGAAAGTCTATCTTACCCACAACAGGGTAAGCCCTAGATACGAAAATCGGAGTCTCAGTCTTGCTATCCCCGCAAGCCCTCAACTTCAAGGTAGTTGGTCACCTCTTTCTTCCACAGCAAGGAAGCCCTCAACATCAAGGTGTTGGAAACCTCTATCTTCCTATCCTCGGAAGTCCTCGAATGTAATCACCAACATTCAGAGTCGCGCGAATCTTTGAGAGTTAATAAGAGCCTCTCTCTCTAGAAATCACTTCAACAGCATGTGTGAACAATGTCAAAGAAGTCATTCATCAGTTAGCATTGATCTCTTTCAAATGAGCTCCTATTTATAGGCAAGGTCGGCCTCCTTTCCAACGGTCATATTTTCCTTAAAAATAGGAGGGACCTGTTCAATTGTATCTTAACCAACGGTTAGTTTATAACAGAATAGACGACATTGTTTTATAAAAAAACAAGTGTTACAGAATGTACGACATAGTTTTAAGTCTTAACTAAAAAGTTCGGAGTGATGATTTGGAGTGAAGGTTCCGAGTGTAAGAAAAAATATTAAAGAGTAGAAAAATTATAAATGCATAAGCAAAATGAAAGTTCGGAGTCCAACCAAAAATAATTTTCGGAGTCTAAATAAATTCGGAGTGAATAAAAGAAAGATGATCAGATTCAGTTTAATATGTGAATTCGGAATGAGAATTCATCATCAGAATTCGTAATGGGAATTAGTCATCAGAATTCATAATGAGAATTCGTCATCAAATTTCGTAATGAGAACTCGCCATCAGAAATCGTAATGAGAATTCGTTATCAGAATTCGTAATGAGAATTCGTATCCACAATTCGGAGTAGAACTTTATTACAGTTCTCTTCTAGAATTCGGAGTGAGACTTCATTACAGTTATCATGCAGAGTTCTAAACCTAAAACATAATGCTTCATATCAAAGATTCAAATGATTCCGAGAATATAGAAATGAATCTAAATCTTATACTTAATAAATATATTGATGAAAATATGATAAGGATAATCATTTCTAACAAAAGCGATTTTCCATATAAAATAAATTTTCCTTATAAAAGCAATTTTCCTTATTAAAACGATTTTCCTTAAGATAAGGTGTTTATGATTTTCAAAACAAGAAGGAATGAAAAAGTCATAAGGAAAACCTTATTGACTCAACAATCTCCCCCTTTTTGGAAAGCACAAAAATCCTTATGAAAAAGAAATTCTAAGAAGAAAGAAAACATTAAGGCTTATCTCCCATTATTTTAAGGATATTGATGAATACGAATAACTCCCCCTTAGGCTTTGAAACTCTAAGGATTGTATTCTAGATTTCCGGAATAATATTTCATTACGAAAAAGAATGTCTTATTTAATGAAAAAACCCCCCTTAGATAAACTCTATTAGAGTTGATTTTCTTTCTCACCCTTTGTTAAGATTCTTTTCCCCCTTTTATTAGGGTTATTTTCCTTCTCCCCCACTGTGATTTTCAAAAAGAATTCAAGGGAATGGAAAATATAACAAAGTACCTGAAAAATTAGTAGCAACAAAAAAAGAAACGAGCAAGCACAAATTTCATTAAGTTTGAATGCTCGGCAATAATGAAATTTAGATACAACAAAAGATCGGATCTGTCTATTTTGGATCTTTTTCCTTCGCTATGAGACCCTTAATAATAGTATTTATCTTCTTCAAATCATAATGATCTTCCTCGGCTTTATTCTCTAACACAACAATTCTTGCATTTTGAGCTTCAATATTTTCTTCATGAGCTTTAAGCTTTTCTTCCTGAGTTTTAATCTTTTCTTCTTGAGCCTTCAACTTTTCTTCAAACTCAATCCGATGATCCCTTTCAAATTTCCAGTTTTGAGAAACCGAATTCAGCTTCCCATTCAGATCCCTGACTTCTTGAATCCTAAAATTCATTTCATCTGTCAACTTTTCTTCAAAGGATGAAGTAAGTTCATTTATCTTCATGTCCTCTATCTCAAAGGCATCCTTCACATTGACTTGGAATTCATCAAATAGCCTCATCTCTTCTATAGTCTTCCTTGAACAACTAGTCATCCTCTTGCAAGACCTTTTGTGGGCTTCATAGCCAACAAATAAAGTTTTAAACTGAGCCTCTATCTCAACACATTTATCCATAACCCTGGATACGGAGTCTGTTTTCTGATTCAAAGCATGTTGGAGCATCTGGCATCTTGAATCAATACTTGAGAAAGTCGGAATAGTACATACCAACTTCTTTAATGACTGAACAACAAAGTCATGCCCCAACGAAGATGACTCTGAATCCGAAACTTTTCTTGGAGAATTTTCTTCTTCAAAATTCTCAACCTTCTTCTTAGAAGAATCACCAACTTCCCTTCTCTTTACAACCACTGAGCTCGGGGTATCAACAACAAGTTGTTTTCCCTTTTCCTTTTTCAGAATGGATTCATGTTCCGGAGTTCTCTTTTCACTGTCAGACACTTGAACAACATTGTCTTCCTCATCAACAACTTTCTAAGCACCAACCTCTATATTCTCCATTTGAGCAAAATCATGTAGAAGTTTTTCTTCCACTACATGATAAGCTACTTCTTCTTCTCCTTTCTCCTCATCCATTGCTGTAGTGACTAACTTCGAAGACTCAGCTTCTGAGGTTCGGAGTGACAAATGATCCGAAGGAGTCCCCTTATAATCATCTACTTTCTTTAAAACATCTCTGGTATCACCACTTCCTTCGGCAATAGCTTCTTCCTCTTCCACTTGCTCAATCTACTCTACTTCCTCAACATGCTTAGCAACTAATTCTTCCGGAGCGACAAAGTTTCTTCCTAGGGTCTGAGGTAGAGATTCCATAGAAAAATATCACGGAACATGAATGTTCTCTGAAAACATCTCATTAAACTTCAATAAAGTCTGAGCTACCTCAGCTTCAGACATCTTCTTCTTAAGCTTCTTTTCTTTCACTTGTTTTTATAGTTCATCCATAGTTCTTTCCTTCAAGGCCTTAGCCTCCGCATGATCCAAGCCAAAATGAGGCTCCCCTTGCACTCTCTTCTCTTTGATGTCCCTCCATTTAGCAATTACCTCATCTGGGTAATCTTTCTTCTTCTTCGGTTTTGGAGGTGCGGAATGAACTTCCTTTGATTTGGGATTCTCTGCTTCACCTTCAAATTCTTTCATCTTTCTCTTCCTCACTAGCTTAGAGGATTTAGGTTCAGCAACATTCAGAACCATTTCATCTTGAGCAGGTAAATCAATAAACTGACCAGTCTTCTTGTCGAAGGCTACATCCATCCTTTTGAGAGTACTATCACTCACCAACATAATCTTGAAAACACTTGGCTTAGACTTTCAAGCCTCCTTGAAGGACTCAACGCACCGAACTATCAACTTTGAGAGGATTTCTGGATACATTATGATCTGAGCTCTCAAATTCCCTTTCTTAACATTATCAAGGGTAATAAGAATGTGTTTCATCAGATTAAACTTCCTCAGATTTATCAGAAAATCTAGGATGTAGATCTCACTCTTCTTCAAACTATCTTTGTCACCCTTTCTCGGTACGATAAGGCCTTGTACCCATAACTCTAGAATCCGGAAATTTGTAGACAGAGAAGCAATCTTCAGAGCCTTATCATCTGACAGTCCAAGAGTTTCCAAAGCCTTTTCCTTGTCGAAGATTACCTTTGAATCCAGAAAAACATGAGAAATAAAATCAGCCTCTCCTTCATTGTTCAGCCCCACCAAGCTGGCTTCCTTGGAATAAGAAAGCTTATAAGTCTTACCGTAAGACTTAAAAGACAACTTCTCCCTTCCATCTTCCTTAAAAAAAGAGACTGTCTCATCAAATTCTACAAGAAAATATGAATAAACAAAATCTTGATTCCTGGGCTTTGACACCGCAACATCTTCCCATCCATTGTGCTTAATATTCTTGGATATAAGAGAACCATACTTTTTGAAGAAATTAGGATGAACCAACCATTCTCTATATACCAACCACTTCGAAATCGGTTTAGAGGAAGACATGTCTTGAGAACCTACTTCCACAGACATTCAGATCTGAAGACCTCTGAGAAGTTCGGAACGGTCTTAAAATAGAGAGTCAGAGCTTCGGGACGCTGGGGCTTGAAAACCGATGTGGGACAACCATTTGGGGTCCCCTTTATATAGGCAATGAAAAAATGGTTCAACTTCCTCAGTTGATCGAATGGTTGTGACAAGCTGAGATCAAATTTGACGGTTGAAAACCAATTCTCAAGAAAACTGGAATCTGATCTTTTGAGGTTTTTATTAAAAAAAGGATTTGTGAAAACTATAATCCGAAAAAAAATATAATAAAATGCCAGCAAGTAAAGTATGACTATGAAAACTTGAGTAAGGAAAACATACCTTTCGTATTGTCTTAGGAGGATTATTCGTAATGGGTAACAAAAAAAACTACGAAAAATATTTACTACGAAAAGACATAGTTCACAATACTCACTATGAAAAACAAACTCAGTATGGAAAACTCAGTACGAAAATTTCATTACAAGAAATTGAAAAACGAAATGCTCATTATGAAAACCTCGGTACGAAAATCTCGTTATGGAAATACCAGTACAATGTTTTCCATTTCGGAAGTTTTCAATATGAAAATATCTATTCTGGAAAATTGTAGTTCGGGAAATTACCATTCTAGAATTTTAGTTCCGAAAAGTTTGAAAAAAACTTTGAAAAACTTAGTTACTCTAACAAACAAATGTACTCCCCCTATGAAAAGGAGTTTATTATTGTAAGGATATTTTTTTCAACAGAATGTTAATTAAGAAAGATTACCTTACGGTTATCATTACTAACTTCTGTTTAATGTTTTCAAATCTATCAGTAGGCAAAGATTTTTTGAAAATATCAGCAAGTTGAATTTGCGTTCTGATAAAATGAAGAATAATATCTCCATTTAGTGTGTGATCCCTAAGAAAGTGATTCCTAATATCTATGTGTTTTGCACGAGAGTGATGTTCGGGGCTCTTACTAAGGGCAATAGAAATTGTGTTATCACACAAAATTTGAGTTTTAGTAAAACTCATGCCATAGTCTGTGATTGTGTGTTGCATCCACAACACTTGAGCACAACAACTTCCAACTGCTACCTATTCAGGTTCAGAAGTGGAGAGTTCTACAGAATGTTGCTTCTTGCAAGACCAAGAAACTAATTAATCTCCTAAGAAATGACAAGTTCCGGATATACTTTTTCTATCCATTCTACATCCACCAAATCCAGCATCAGAAAAGCTTTTTTGAACAAAATCATTTCCAGAAATATAAAATAATCCTAGATCCATGGTTCCCTTAAGGTAGAGAAAAATCTTTTTACTTCCTTTAAGTGAGATTCCTTAGGATTGGATTGATATCTTACACATAAGAATACTGAGAACATTAATTTTGGTCGACTAGCTGTTATGTAAAGTAAACTTCCTATCATATATTTAAAAGATATTTGATCTACTGGTTTCCCAGCTTCATCAAGATCTAAAGAGTTTGAGGTACCAATGGGAGTACTTATACTCTTAGTGTTATCATAACCATACTTTTTGAGAAGATCTTTAATATACTTATGTTGACATATATAGATTCCTTCTGGTTTTTGAGAAATTTGAAAACCAAGGAAAAAGTTAACTCACCCATCATACTCATTTCAAACTCAGATTTCATTAGACATTCAAAAGATTCGGTTAAAGATTGCTGAGTTGAACCAAATATGATGTCATCAACATAAATTTGAACAATCAAAACATTTTTCTTATCCTTCTTTATAAAAAGTGTTGGATCTACATTTCCATTAACATAGTTATTTTGAAGGAAAAATCTAGTGAGTCTATCATACCATGCTCTTGGGGCTTGTTTAAGTCCATACAGTTCTTTGGTAAGTCTAAAAACATAATCATGATGTTTTGGATCTTCAAAGCCAAGAGGTTGTTCAACAAAAACTTCCTCTTGAACATAACCGTTAAGAAAATCACATTTCACATTCATTTGAAAATGTTTAAAATTAAAGAATGCTGTAAAGGCAAGTAGAATACAGATAGATTCATATCTAGCTACTGGGGCATAGGTTTCTTCATAGTCTATTCCCTCTTGCTGATTACAGCCTTTAGCAACAAGTCTAGCTTTATTTTATACTATGACTCAATTTTCATCACATTTATTTCTAAAAACCCATTTTTCTCCAATAATAGAAGTTTCCTTAGGTCTTTCAACCAAAGTCCAGACTTTATTCCTTTCAAATTCATTTAGTTCATCTTGCATGGCTTTGATCCAATCGTCATCACCTAAAGCTTCATCAGTGATTTTAGGTTCTAATTGGGAAAGAAATTCTAGATGTTCTACTTCATTTATTAGGTAACATCTAGTCCTTACAGGATGATTTACATCACCAATGATACTATCACTGGGATGATTCTTAAGAAACACCTGATTTCGGTTTTGAAAAGCATGTTCATCAACATAGGGTAGAAACTCTTCCGGGGTAAATGTTTCAGAATTATCTTCTTGAACATTATCCTTATCGGAAGATTCTTCTATCGAAGGTTGAAAATCAATTTTTGATAAAAAAATATGAGGATGTAGGCTAGGATGGTTTAAAAACAAAAGTATCAAACTCATCAAATTTTACATGTACTGTTTCTTCAACAGTACAAGTATTTTTATTAAAAACTCTATAATCTTTAGAAGTTGTGGAATAACCTAAGAAAATTCCTTCATCATATTTTGGTGCGAATTTATGTAGGTTATCTTTAGTATTCAAAATGAATACTTTGAAACCAAAAACCTTGAAGTAGGATAGTCTTGGTTTTCTACCATTCCATAACTCATAAGGGGTTTTATTAAGAAAATGTCTAATCAAAACTCGATTTATATTATAGTAAGCAGTACTTACAGCATCAGACCAGAAATGTCTAGCTATATAATATTCACTCAACATGGTTCTAGTTATCTCTTGAAGAGTTATATTTCTTCTCTCAACTACACCATTTTGTTGGGGAGTTCTAGGTGCTGAAAAATTGTGAGTAATATCTTTTCTACTACAAAAAGTTTCAAAATCTGAATTTTGAAATTCTACTCCATGATTACTATGAATAGTTTTCAATGGAAGGTTTTTCTCTTTTTTAACTTGAGCTCTAAAACTTTTAAAATAAGAAAAAGCTTCAGACTTTCTTGCAAGAAAATAAACCCAAGTAAATCTAGTGTAATCATCAACTAGAACAAACACATAGTATTTGCCTCCAATACTTCCAGTTTGCGTTGGACCAAAAAGATCCATGTGCACTAACTGTAATTTATCAGTTGTTGAGACTTCACCAATTGATTTAAAACTAGATTTATATTTCTTTCCATATTGACAAGGATCACAAACTTTATAAGAATCAAATCTAAGCTCTAGTAGATCCTTAACTACTTTCTTCTTAGAGAGTTTACATAGGTTTCTAAGGATACAATGACCTAATCTTCTATGCCATAACCAAGAATGATCTTCCATTGCACTTAGGAAAGGTAAATCTTGGCTCCTGAGGTCTTATAGGTTCAATGTGTAAACATTATCTTTCCTATTGGCTGAGAGAATAAATTCTTCATTGGAATTGTGAACTAAGCACTTATCATTCCTAAAATTCACAAGGTAACCTTCATCACATATCTGACTTATGCTAATGAGGTTATGCTTAAGACCCTTAACAAAAAGAACATTTGAAATCAATGTTTTTCCTAAAAGAACAATATTTCCAACACCAACAATCTCTCCCTTAGCATTGTCTCCGAAAGTTACCTTTCCTCCTTTCGTTTTGATAATCTTTTCCAAATAGCTTTTGTTACCAGTCATGTTCCGGGAATATCCACTATCCATGTCCCATGTATTTTTGCTGGTAATCTCTTTATTTTCCCAAAATCAAGAAGAGAATTAGACTTTCGGAATCCAAACTTGTTTGGATCTGAGATTACCAGATAACAAAATTTTAGGAACCCACATCTTCTAGGAAAAGTAAGCTTTGTGAAAACCTAAGGATTGAGTTTTGTATAAGGAACAATTCTTTGCCCAGTGACCACCACATTGACACTTGGTACAAAATGGGGCACTTTGAGGAACAATTAATTGTTACTAAAAATAGGTTTTCCATGGGTATAACCAAATCCGGATTTATTTCTTAAAGGTCGTATTTGGGAATACATTTATCAAAATTTTCCTTACCATGGGTAAAGTTTGATAAACACTACTTTAAGGAAACAATTTCGGACTTGAGTTTTATAACCAAGTTTTTATTCTCAAAATAATTAGTTTTAGAACTAGAGATAGGCTCAAAAACATTTTTCTTAGAAATTAATTTTTCTAACTCATTAAAAATATGGCTCTTCTCAGAACATACTTCCTCAAGATTTTTTAAAATAATTTAAAAATCATCATTTTTCTTATCAAGATCTATAGAAAGATATGATATCTCTTTTGTAAGAATAGAATTCCTAGAGTTTTCCTTATCATGTTTCTTGTTGAGTTTAGAGTTCTCAATTTCAAGAAGTTCAGCAAACCTAGAGACTTCTTCATAAGTAGGTAATGTATTTTCTTCATCAGAAGAGGATTCTTCATCAGAAGAGTTATAATACTTATTATTATTAGAATTTAAAGAAACATTGGTCAATGATTCATCATTTCGTACCATAGCCATAAAACAATGATTATTAATAGGTAATATGGCTATAAGAACAAAATTCTTCAGTCCTGAAGATTCATAATCAGAAGATTCATCTGAAGAATCACCACCACTGGCACTCCAGGTGTCACTAGCTTTCAGAAATTTCTTAGCTTTGGCTTTATAATACTTCTTTCTGTTCCTGTCTGAATGCCTTTCTTTCCTTTATTTCTTTTTGAGTAAAGGGAAATCTGGTCTAATATGTCCAGCTCTCTTGAATTCATAACAAGTAACTTCTCCATCTTTCTTATCTTTCCTATCCTTTTTCCTATACTTGGTTTGGAAATTTCTCTGACCAGCTATCTTGTTCATCCTTCGAGTAGGATTTGCTAACTCATTTTATGAGATTTCACTTTCACTAGATTCTGATTGAACAAATATCTTCTTAGACTTGGATCTGGTTACTCTCTCAAGAGTCTTAGCTTTCATATGATTTGATGTTGATGTAAAAGCAACAATACCATTCCCATTCATCTTTTTGATTTTGTCAGCATCTCTCTTCATTATGGTTTCATGTTGGAGAAGAGTTCCAAATAACTCATCAAGAGAAATTTGAGTGACCTTCCTATTCTCATCTATAGCAGTTCTTTTGGATTCCCACTCATTGGGAATAATATCAATTATCTTATCCACAAGCACTTCATCATCTAACAGTTTTTCTCCTATAGACTGTAAGATGTTGACAATAGTCATAATCCTCTGTTGAGCTTTACAAATTGATTCACCATACAGAAAACTGAAGCCATGATATTCAACTCTAAGCCTATCTCTCCAAGTCTCAATCACTTTAGAAGTTCCAAAGTGTGTAACTTCTAACTTCCTCCAGATACAATTAGCTGCTTCAAAACAACAAATTTGGCTATATATATTTCTAGTCATTGAAAAAAGTAGAGTGTTGCATACCTTATAATTGAGTTGATACTCTTGCTTTTCCTGGTTAGTAAACGTTCGAACTTCCTTATTAGGAATTTTATAATCTCCAGTAAGCATAACAAAATTGTCTACTCCAGTATTGATAACAAAAGTCTTCATTCGATCTATCCAGTACTCATAATCATTACCATCAAAGATTGGTGGTCTTGTAATATTTAGATTATCGATGGAACCAACATTAATTCCTTCCATACTTAAAATAACCTTTGGCACACAAACATGTTAGAAAATAATTCGTAATAACAATTTTCAGAATGAGAAAGTTCGGAATAACAATGTTCGGAATAAGAATGTTCGGAATGAGAAAGTGAGCAAGAAAAACATATACATGAGTAAAATTATTTCAGAGACCTGCTCTGATACCAATTGTAGGATTGGTATAGAGTATGAGGTTTCCAACCTTTGATACCAATTGTAGGATCGAAATAATGATGTATATTCTAAATATACAAGAGGGGGGGGGGGGGGTGAATTGTACACTTTAATTTTTTTTTGGAAACTTTAAAGTTAGTTATGAATAACTATGTTTTCCTTATGAAAAGGAAAGGGATATGTTTAAAAAAGTTAAACTAAGAAAATTCACAACACCTCTAACACCTAATGAAAACCTATAATAAGGAATGAGGTTATAAACTTCAAGTCCTATGAACTTTCATAAAACTGGAAAGAGATTCTGAAAGTAGGTTCCGGAAATATGGTTTCGGAAATTGAAACTTAACAAAAGATTACAATATGAGAGTCTACCTTAAAGTGTATAGAATATATATAAAATAGAATACAAGTAAGGAAGTATAAGAAATTTATACTTTCTTTATAATAAAAAATGCAGTGGAAACAAACAAGTAGTAAAACTATAAGTAACAAGATATAAGTCTTTTAACCCAAAGAGAAGGGTATCTAACAACTTTGGATAAAGGTCCCTTGATTTATAATTTCAAGAAAGTCTGTCTTACCCACACCAGGGTAAGCCCTCAATACGAAGATCAGAGTCTCTATCTTGCTATACCCACAATCCCTCAACTTCAAGGTAGTTGGTCACCTCTATCTTCCTCAGCAAGGAAGCCCTCAACTTCAAGGTGTTGGAAACCTCTGTCTTCCTATCCCCAGAAGTCCTCGAATGTAGTCACCAACATTCGGAGTCGCACGAAACTTTGAGAGTTAATAAGAGCCTCTCCCTCCCTAGAAATCACTTCAACATCATGTGTACACAATGTCGAAGAAGGCATTCATCAGTTAGCATTGAGCTCTTTCAAATGAGCTCCTATTTATAGGCAAGGTCAGCCTCCTTTCCAACGGTCATATTTTCCTTAAAAATCGGAGGGACCTATACACTTGTAACTTAACCAACGGTTAGTTTATATCAGAATAGACGACATCATTTTATAACAAAACAAGTGTAACATAATGTACGACATCATTTTAAGTCTTAACTAAAAAGTCTGGAGTGAAGATTCAGAGTGAAGGTTTCGAGTGTAAGAAAAAATATTAAAAAGTAGACAAATTATAAAAGCGTAAGAAAAATGAAAGTTCAGAGTCTAACCAAAAATAATTTTCAGAGTCTAAATAAATTCGGAGTGAATAAAACAAAGATGATCAGATTCAGTTTAATAGGTGAATTCGGAATGAGAATTCGAAATGAGAATTCATCCTCAGAATTCGTAATGAGAATTTTTCATCAGAATTCGTAATGAGAATTCGTCAGCAGAATTCGTAATTAGAACTCGCCATCAGAAATCGTAATGAAAATTTGTCATCAGAATTCGTAATGGAAATTCGTATCCAAAATTTGGAGTAGAAATTTATTACAGTTCTCATCTGGAATTCAGAGAGAAACTTCATTACAGTTCTCATCCAGAATTCAAAACCTAAAACAGAATGCTTCATATCACTGTTTCAAACGATTCCGAGAATATAGAAATGAAACCTAATCTTATAATTAAGAAATATATGGATGAAAATATGATAAGGATAATCTTTTCTTACAAAATCTATTTTCCTTATAAAAGCAATTTTCCTTATAAAAGCGATTTTCCTTAAGATAAGGTGTTTGTGATTTTCAAAACAAGAAGGAATGAAAAAGTCATAAGGAAAACCTTATTGACTCAACAAATTTTTTTATGCATGTAAATAATAAACATTACTTTGTTATTCTAGAAGATAAAGAACATACATGATAACTGGTACATGAGGTATGATATACTATATATTAATACCTAGTTTTTAAATGTTTTAAATATTTCTTTATAAAATTTTTACACCATGTGAATATTGTTTAATGTATGTTTAAATATGAAATTAACTATTTAAAATTTTTAGTTTCCCTCTACTTTTATATTCATAAAATGTTCATTGAGATGAACAGTTGTGTGTATTTAACAATGAATGGTTCAATTTTTTTTCAATTGAAAAGAAAATGTTTTTAATATATACAATACTATTTGAATAATTGTGTGTATTTTATAATGATTTCTTTATTTTTTTTTACAAATTAAAAAAAAATAATGTATAATATATGACTGTAATTTCTTCCTATCATGTCCTTTATTTTTTATTAATCTTTGAAAAAAATTCATTATTTTAAAAAGTAAAATCAATTTTAAATTCTTGTTCGTAATATTCTATTTTTTTTTGATTTTTCATATAAAATGGTTATTTCTCCTTATTATTATGTGAAAATATAAATGGTTTTACTTATTTGTAAAAAATTATATTATTACGAGTTTTATGATGGAAATGAAAATTTTAATGGTGTTCATGTATGTTATAGTTCTAATAAATTCATTATAATTACTAGTGCACCCGATATAGATTTATAATGTGATGAGTAATAATTAAGCTCTCTATAGTATTATGTTCGAATCAACCATATAGGTTATTCCATTTTTAAGTGTTCTTGTAATGGTTCTATGAAGATGATGTGTCAAATAATGAACATAACTTTTCTATACAGTAAAATGAGTTTTTACGAAATACCTTTATTTCATAAGCTATGATAAGGATCTATTTTTTAGAGGATGATTACTATATTTAAAGGTAAAAAATATTTTTTATGAAAACAATTTCAAGGGTTCTCATGTTTTCCAAGAAACCCTCATGGTAATGATTTTTCATTTATATTTACTTATAAGGTGTTTCATAAAAAACAGTGGGTAATAATGATAATGCCGTGTTAAATAAAATTATTAATTGAGATCAATTAGTTTAACATAAAAGAAAAAACTCTTATATGAAATCATTGTTTTCGATGGGTCTAATTGTAAAATTTTATTCTTTGTATATGTATCTTACTATTTTTTTCTGCTCATCCAATTTTTTAAAATGTTTTTCACTGGTTTTTAGGATGAGTAGGGACAACGATGAATTCATGTTGAATATAATGAATATTTTATGTGAAAATAATTCATGTTTCATATTAAAAATATTTTATTATTAAAAAAATAAAAAAATTGTATAAGTTCCTAGTTTAAAATGCATGGGTTCATTATTTAATATTTATGGCCTAATTTTATAAAAATATAACCATGAACATGACATTGTAAATGATATAAAATTAACTCTTGTTTAAAATTGTAAATATGGGTTGAATAAGGATTGTTTCCTTTAACCCCCACCATTAGATTTTGGAAGTACCCATTCTATTCTAGGAATAAAAAGCCTATTGGCACAACTCTCCCTCTACATGGGGGGGAAATCCCATCCCCTATCCTCACTAGGATCCTAGTTGGTACATCCCATTCACAACACTACTCTCACAACCAATATTCATATTCATCTCAATAAAGCCATAAGTATGAGACATATTCAATATAAATCCTTTTCTTTGTATTTCTTAATATGATTTATTGGAAGAATCTCTATAATACACTAAATGTTTAAAATATGAGCATCGTATTTGATAATGTATATGACACACAACACCAAGCATAGAAAGAATATTACATCTTAATAATTTAAGATATGATAACTATATTAAATAAATTAAATACATTAAATACATTTAAATTCATGGGAAAATGATTTTATATTATGTTACATGAAATAATAATTTTCTTCTATAGCTTGTATTACACATAAGATTGAGTTTTATCGAACAAAGATATACTATTAATATTGTTATTTAATATTTTTGTTGTCAACTAGACATTGAAATGGTGGGTATGAGTAGTATTAAATAAATTATGAAGTTATAAATTTTATAGACTTTTATTGGTTATATATTGATTATAAATAAAAATAAGAATCATTTAAAATAAAAAATATGTGTTTTGGACAAATAGTATTTTAATAAAAGAATCTTTAGTCACACTAGGTGAAGATAATTTAAAATTAATTTTTAAAATTTTAAGAATTTTTTTTTATAAAATAAAAAAACATTTTTGTGATAAACATACAATAATTATCATCGGTATTTTTTTTGATAAGTTTCATTTTTTAGGAATAGTTAAAAAAACTAAATTTTAATTTAAAATTTCCTTTATATTTAAATATTTTAAAATGATAGACTACATTTTGAATTGGGTTTAAAGTAAAATTAGTTAAAATTTATTTAAATTAATCCAATTTAATTAATTTAAATAATTTTCATATTGAATTTATATATACAAGCTTTTCAACGGTTTGAACATTTTTTGGGTAAAAATATGCATTCTCATCAAATCTATGATAATCATTTAAAATTTATTTTTTCCAATAAAATGAATTGAATTGGGAAAATTCAATAAAATATTTATAATAACCATAATTTAAAATATATAATACGTTCAACTTAATTTATTGCCAATATTAATAGTGAAGGCTTTAAAAAATTATTACCATGACTAATGTGAAAATGGGTTTACCATGGGGTTAAATTAAAAAGATATGGTTAAATGGGACATATAAAATTTTCTAAACACACATATGTAGACATAATTAAAAAATTACTCATATAATTATCTATAATTTTCTATTTGGAATCTTTTTACATATTTAAAATGTGGCGGCACTCAACTCATTTTAAAAATACCAATTGTGTCTTATCCGCCACTTATAAAATAGTCACACATTCTCCTCTCTTATTCACAACTTATAACATATTTGGCACACACATTACCATACCCAATCACTTCATAAACATATATAATAACATCCTATAGTCATTATTTTATGATTAAATCCAACCTTTTATTCATTTAAAGCAAACCTAAGGAGGATACACTAATGATAGATAATTCTCTTCAATTAGAGTTTTTAATTTAAATATTTTTCTCCTCATTAGTTTTGTTTAAACTGTTGTGGTATAATAGTAACTATATCAATAATATAATTTTATATTTTTATAATTAGTTTCTAATCTAATCCCATCCCTAAATACCTCAATTGTCTTATGAAATCATCGTTCATGTGTACCAAAAAGTACTACCTCACGAACTGATGTCTTTCATTATTCTATTTTAAAATCTCATGTTTGGGTCTAATGATGGATATAATGTAAATATATGATATTTATAACATATTTATACCTATTTAATAACTATATTATATATATATATATCTCTCTTTGTCTTTATATTTCCTTCCATAATAGATACGATAATTTTTCTCATGTTTATGTAAGACTACCACCCCGTGAAGAGATGTGATTTGTCTTTCACAAGTGTTTCATATGGAAGACGGTAAAGATAAATTTAATTATTATATGTGAAATACATGAAAAGATTATTATATATGTGAATTTTTTATCATTCGACAAATATAATATATATTATTTTATTTCCTTTTTTTCACTCAAATAATGATGATAACATCATTCTTATATGTGTGGACTACCGCCTTCTTGAATCAATGTGAAACCCTTTTCATAACCACAAGACATGGATGATATGTAAGTATATAATATCGAATATATTATATTCTGATGATTATTTAATGTTAAAATATTACATACCTTTTTCATAAGGATTGTTGAAGAATTGAATCTTTACTCGTCTGTACGTGTGGCCAACATTCTCTATGATCATAACGTACTTCATATTTCATAACCATATTACATGATTGGTTTCAAAAAGAAAAAAATGATAAAATATGAGAATTATTTCCTTATTATTATTTTGGATATCATATAACTATATAATATTCACAATAACCCAAGCTTTAATATTAATAAACACATACGAAAAATAAGGCAATTACCACCAAAAATAATGAAATCAATGAAATATTGTTAACAATAAGTGATATGATTTCATAATTGGATCATATATGATAACATAAATATTTATATATTTCTTAAATAATTTAATAAAATATTTAAAACCTTTATTCTTGGGGTTAAATAAGGTTTAACAAAAAAGGAGTGTATGGTAAGGGATTTCGTCTCAATTTTATTCCACTGAGGCGTATTGTAATTTTATGCAAAAAATTTATTTTATATTGTGTATATAATTCTAATTTGACATCTAAATAATGAATTTTTTGATTTATATTTTATGATTTAATTTTAATTATTCAATTTTATGGGATTTGGGTAAAAAGTTTCCAAGTGGTATGGAATTTTATAAATCAATTTCTTTTCATTTGAATATATTTCTCCTTTTTTTCTTTGATATTCTATAATCATTTATATAAATAATTTTGGTTATATTATTTTATATTTTCCATTTTTTTATTTGTATATATAGGTTATCCACATAATATATTCATAAATAACTCCCACTTCAATTTAATGAACGTTTCAAGGGTTTACATCACAATCTCACTCAAATCCATAATATTTATTCTTAAATTTTAATAAAAGGAAATTATTTGACCATTTAATAATGAATCCATTTCATTTTATTTGATTATTTTTATTCATGAAATTCTAAATTAACAATACAATTTTTCTACATTTTAGTACTTAAATAAATTGATATATTTTTTTAATAAAATCAGACATTATTTCTCTCTTGGATGAAAAATGTTTTTCTTCTGAAACTATATTTTCTAAAAATGTTTTCAAAAGTGTTTTTAAAATTTTAATAATGATTTATTAAATAAATTATCACCATTTATTATATTTCTGAAATGTATTCAAAATAATCTTATGTGACATTTAAAAACAATTCATGTTTTCCCATTTATTAAAAATGTGAATGTAGTCATCTTTCTATTATTTGAATAGAGAACCTTCAAATCATTTTTATAGTGAAAAATAATTGTTCATTTTAAATTTTATAGCATGTACATAATTACTAACCTTCATGATCTTCATTTCATTGATGCTTTATTTTAAATATTATAAGGATCATTTTAAATATTTTTTTATGTGATTTTCAAATAAATATATATCAAAAAAAAATTCAAAATGAAAATGATATTTTACACTATAATTATTAATGTTCTTTTTAATTCATTTCAATTAATTAATGAAAATTACCCTTATTATTACACCAATGGTTATATTTTTATACAATCCTTATTCTTAATTTAGATGGTTTATGATTATTTTTACAAATTATAATATCGATATTCACTTCCTTATTTCATTTTAAAGATTTTTACTTCCACATGAAATATTCACCTTCATGTGGTCATTAAAAATTTAATTTCCCACAAATATCTTTATTATTTATCAATTATATTCTTATTTATTAATCTATATCCCATTTCTATATGTGGTTTTTTACATTGGATGTTATTTTATTAAATGATGGAAATTTTGAAAAATCTTTATCCTTTACTCAATATAAATATTTTGTTGTTATAGAATATGGATTATTAAATTAATATGATTATTAGATAAATAAGGACTTATTTAGACCTATATTGATCAGTGGGGTTGTCATTATATATCCCCTTCAGGCATAAGTTGGACTCATGAGAAAATCTACATAAAATAGCTTTAAATGGGGGTTTTTCCTCCAGTCTAAACAATCTTTTAAATGGTATTAATGGTAGAGGTATCATGTGCCTAATACATGACATCCATTAATTTATAATTTCCTATAATACATTTTTAGTTTTTTATCCATGATATTGTCACAATGATATTATATTTGGATTAATTTCATTATTAGTTTATTAATTATGTGGAATGTGTTTTCAGTTAATTACCATTCCATATTGATTATTCCTTATCAATTTATTTAAATGGGATGTCTGAAAAGTTATTTACCTTTCCATAGTGATTAGGCTTTATCATGTTATTTAAATATAAGGTGTGAATAGTTATTTACATTGACATATTGATTATTATAAATCATAATTTACCATTGATATCATCTAAAGATGCACTTACATCTCATTTTATTTATTATATGTCACGTTTGTTTTGATAATGCATTTATATTTTGATTATTCTTATTGATCCAGGAGATATTCTACTATACTTAACCCTTATTGGGAATTTAAGCTCCCCCATATTTTGTTTCCTTTATAACTGACTCCATGAACATTTAAATGATATATATGAAAGAATATGGTAGAGGGAATAATGATATTCTTTAAAAAAAATTCTAACTTCTGTATTCAAATGTAATGTACGAATCATGTATGTTTATATTTAACCATGACAACATAAATGGCTAGCCATTGGGGATGTGATTCCTTTTATCTTATGCTAGTGTAATAGTAGCAGGAATTGGCTTCGGGCTACTGTGGTTAGGATCTCTATAGCTAGAATTAGAGGAAGCTTAGTAGAAACTATGGGAACTATATTTTTGGAAAAATATTTTATTGAACCTAACCCTATGATATGATTTTAAATAAGAATATAATACCATCCTAATATTTTAGTAAGGTCTACATTATGTTATTGTTTTTAAATACATCCATGTCTGGATATGACAAGTGTATTTGGTTCTTCGAAGAGATATACCTAGGGGAAATAATGTTGAAAAGGGGAAATCAGGTTTGAATCAAACATTACATGGTACACAAAATAAGTCTTACTATACACCTAGTGTTACACAATAATGGGATATTCTTTGGATAATTAATATTTTATTTACAAACAACTATAATTGATTTGAACATATGATGATAATTAATGACCTCGGTTAAACCAATAGTGTCTCATATTAAATATATGTTGTTATGATTTGGACATCATATAAAAGATTATATGGTTAAAACATATACCAAGAAAGGACCTATGTTGAAATAATATAGATGATGTATATATGTATTGGGGTTCAAGATTTAAATTTTAAAACTATTTTACCAATGGTATTTTTGTTATAAGAATTATGAAACATCATTGGATTATCCATGAATAATATATTTCATAATTAACATAATAGTTTTGGATACCATCATGGGTTAATGAGTATAACATTAACCATAAGATCAATGTATTCAAAACACTTTTTATTTTATATATGATTGGAGTATACCAAGAATAAGGAAATTTTGATTAAATGTATGGAAATTATATGTTTTAGTGTAACATTTATTTGGGGAATGATGAATTTAAATTTTTCAGATACATTTTTAAAGGTATTAAAAACAATTTAGTTTGATATGATCATAAATGAAATTGTCACAATATTCAATTAAAAATATTATACATTGTAAAAAATTGTATTGAAAACACTAGTAAAAAATTTATTTAATGAATAATTGAATTGAAAGGATGTCCATCATAATTTTTTGGGAACAATATAAGAAATATATTGTTATGGTTTTAGAAAAAGGATAACATGCATGATGGGTGAACACCTGTCATATGCGGTATGGAAGTGAATCTTGAACTATAATATCCTGATCCAGTATACGATCAAATCGGTAGCTTTAACGGTGGGTCATAAGGCCTCAAGAGTGTCTCCTTAGAGGTCATAGGATTTCGACTAGTAGTATGGGTCTCGAGAGGTGATAGTGGGGAGATTATACCCTCTTATCAGATATATACATTCATATAATAAAACATACAAGAAGATGATAATTGAAGAAGTAAGTTAACAGATAATAAAGTAGTGGAAGAATAATAGTAATCAATTAAATAAAAAGTGTCCAATACTAGTTTATACGATAATTCATGCTTGATCTGGTGATGATACAAAATCTAAATCCGTAAACAAACAAGATTCTTTACAAGACAATATATAAATAATGAAATGATAGAAATGATCCAAGGGAGAACTCCATAAGAATCCTGAGGTCGAGCTCGATCAATTTCTTCTAACTACTAGGTAAAAGTATAGAAAAATCAATCAACAAACAATACTATGCATTTCATAAAACAAGAGATTCTACTCAGGTACCCCAGTAAAATGGTGGCCCGATCAGGGTGTGAGATATAAATCTCGGTAGGTGATCAACCATGGTGTCTAACCCAAACCAAAGGGTATAACATAAATTAAAGCAGTGTGTAGGTTTAGAGAATAACAAAAATTATGAATAAATAAATAACTGTCCATTCAGGTTTCTAAGGGACAACTGACGAATATACCTGATTTGGTACATAGTCGGAAATTGTTTGAACATCTCACCACATATATATTTGTAAATATATATTATATATAAATACATATACATATATATATATATATATGGTTGGACTGAGATGTAACACGCAATCATCCAACACCAGTATATGAGATGATAAGCTCTACTCATGGGGTAGTAAGTCTAACATCCTGATGTAAAGGAGCATTGAGTTTTCATTCTCATCATACCTCCCTTACCATACTTTTTCAATATTGATGTAACGGAGCATTGACTCTCCATTATCATCAGACCACCCGTACTGTCATTTTTAGCATTGATGAAATGCAATGTAGCGTCTCTATTCTCATTAAACCTCCCATAACATCATTCTTAGCATTGATATAAAGTATTTTAGAGTCTTCATGCTCATTAGACCTCCTTTATCATTATTTTCAATACTAATGTAAAGGATCATATAGTCTTTATGCTCATAGAACCTACCTTTCCATCATTCACATCCTCTATAATGTAATATCATAAGTATAACTAGAATATGGCATTTCCTACCATCTGTAATAATTTTTATTGTCCATTTCCATTTATAAAAATACACACAAGGCATAACCTCTTATTCCTTCCATTAGCCAAGTTCAATTCCATTTAAAGGAAGTGATTTTATTTAAATAATTTAGACCTAGAATTCAATTAATTTTGACTAAACCATTTAATAATGGCATTCCATTTGGTGTGCTTCAACATACTTAGGGTCATCTTACTAAATTTTCTTAAATGTGGAAAATTGATTCAAGGTATGTGATCCAAAAGAAGTGATCATGTTTATTACCATTAAATGATAATACCATCTTCCAAAATCCATTCTAACCATTCCATTTACATTAACCAAAATATTAGCTCACTTATAACATGGAAACATCACTAACAAATACAAAGGGTCAAGATCAAGGAAAATGATATAGAAAAATCTCAGTTAGTCAATTGTGTAATTATTATTCTATGTTGACGAAACACCCATGAGTTGTCTTGGTTTTATTGAAACACACATGAGACAACATCAACTTAATTTATAAGGCATGACTTGTTTTTCCAATGCCTGGAAATATTCATTACACTGCTTTAATGAAGGCCAATTATCAGTATACCATTTACCAAACATAAAATCAAGGAAAAAAAAGAAAATGGCAATAAGTAAATCTAGCAGTAAAAGTCTAATAATTACATTTAGCTTGAGGATAGTGCACCTCAATTTGGGGAGTTTTATTATAAAATCATGAACATTCTTATAAAATAATCATTTATCACATTTTGATCATTTAATTAATATTATCAAAGTAATAATTTTAAAATAAAATACCATACATGGAAAAGCATAAAATAAAGGTGCGAGGGACAAGGGGCCAAGAAAGGGATCATACCTCTTCATGTAGAAAAAATCCAATCCAAACACTTTTTCACTTGTTAAATTGACCGGAATCGAGTCAAAACTAGTCCACTCTTTTACAAACATATATTAATATATATATATATATATTTATATATATATCCTTTAAACAAATACATGTATTCTCATATCCATGAGTGAATGATTACATGAAATATGTATATATACATACGTACCTAGTTATGTTAGCACCGACCTCCAAGAATTCACCAAACCCTCTAAAAAATATACAAATGACTCAAAATAACCTAAAGGAACTAAATAAAATAGGAAAAACCAGAATTGGAATAAAAACTCACCTTAAACAATTTGTGGTGAACCCATCGAGCCAAACCGCTTCATCATCGGTATTAGTTTCCTGAATCCACATGAATATGTCATGGGAGACCCTCTACACAACCTAAGATCAAAATAAAACTAAAATCACTCAGTTAGAACAAACACTTGGTCCAGCCACACCTCACCGAGCAATGGGGATATTGTAAATCATCCAGAAAATGGAAGGACATGGGAGAAAGAGACTCGCCGTGATGGATTGTGCAAAGAATCGGATGAAATTTGGTTGAAATCGGCAAAATATAGTGGAGAAGGGTGGTCTTTCATGCATGGATCAAAGGAGAACCCCTAGGGGTGTTGTAATGACCCAAACATTGGTTAATGTAAATCTCTCTTGATCTAATTAAATATGTGAAATGGTTATACAACATATGAAATTATTTTGTTTTATATTTTTTTAATTTTAAAATACCATTAAGAATTGTGATCGTTGCTAATATAGTCATTTATTAGTGATCACATGATTACTATAAATATAGGGCCTTAAAAAATTCTTTTTACTTAGACAAAGGAAGTGATGGCCTCATCCAGTAGACTTTACCCATATGAATCCCATTTAATAGACCTCGGAAAGTAGGTTGAATCTTTTGGAATTGCTGTTGACCAAGCCCAAGCTAAGCTTGAATACATTATGCTCGAGAGAAACCGCCTACAGTATAAGAGGAAGTTTATAAAGACCACCACTTGAGCAATGTTATCTAAGCCACCCCAAGAGTCTGTCACCATCATGAACCTTAACCTAAGGTCATGTGCTATTGTTTTAAGGGGTTATGTAACAATACCCTAGTACTATGATTATGTATATTATTTTTTATATAATAATGAATGTACTTTCATTTTATTGTTGTTACTTTATAAATAGATTTTAACGCAAAAATAGTTTTTTTAGTTAACTATTATTCTATGAAATATATTTTGATGAAATAATGGGTTTTTTAATTAAATAATATTTTAATAAAATAATATTATCATTATTAAATTAATTTCTATTAAATTTAAATGATCGTATAATTTGATGAATGCAATTGTAATTTTTATTAAGGTTTAAAATCCATTTTTATCAAAACACATGAATTTTCGATAAATGTCTGTTTTTATTATTAAAAGTAAAAATTAAAATATTTATAAAATTATTTATATAAAATCAATATTATTTCTGGAATTGGAGCGTCTAAATTATCCAACGGTGAATTTTTCATAATTTTCTAAGACAGTCAAATGTTGGTGCAAAAATTAAATTCCGTATAAATATATATTGTGTTTTATGACATCATAATGACCCAATAGTGATGTAATAATATACTATAAACTGCATGTTCGGCCAATATATGTTTTACCATTAAAATAATGTGATTTTGGGTTTTTTGATTTATTTTTCAAAACTTTAGTGGACCCTCCAAGATTATATAACATTTTGTCTTTTTTAAATTATGTTTTTGGGAGTGTGACTCACCTTCACATAAGAAACCATATTTTTTTAAGAAGTTAAGACATTTTCTTTATAAAATATGTTTTTCCACTCTCTTTTGGCTGAATCCATGGGAATTAATCATGGTCTAGTTTGTGGTATCGTTATGTTTAATGTGAGGTGTCCCAAACCTAAATAATAAACAATTCCCTCCCCTTTCCTATATAAACCCACCCAAGCTCCCACATCATCGTCAGTCAAATCCTTTTATGTTTATAAATATTATGCCCTCATAATCTATAATCCTCCCAATGTTCCCTCAAGCCTCCCAAGGTCCTGACCGTCAAGCATTCAATGTTACTCTTCAAGGTAAGGGAATCTTTCACCCTCCTCTTTTAAGCCGTGACTTCCTTTATGTCGTGTATTCTAGTTTCCATTACTTTATGTTGATGGTATGTTATTATATGTAATCATTACTGTCCAATTCAGTTATAATTTTTGAGATACCCTTTTCCACTCTCATAAATTTGTTTTCTGAATTTTTAAGTGACGCAGTTAGGCAGCTGGATTTCTTTTAAAAGAAATCACATCTTCTATTTTCCACCATGTTTCTTTTTCATGTGGAATGTCATTGAAAAATCCATACCATGATATTATTTTGTAAACATACTGTATTATGAATTAGTTAGGATTCTGTGACCCTTATCCCCTCTCTTTCCAATGTTTTCTAAAACCATGTTATATAGCTGTTATGTTGTAGAAATTTCACCTCAAAATTTATATCTCTTTCTCTACAGAAATTCTCTTGGTTTATTTATTTGAATACCTAGATCTTTTTCGTTTCATTGGGTGACCATAAATATATAAATATAATATATTTTATTATATAATTTACATACATATAAACCTCTCTCTCTTTCCATGGGATATGAATGACATAATGATCTTATTTTTTAAGAACTTTTAAAATGTCACTATCTTGAAATGAAACCTGTTTATTTATTCTCCATGGGTTATTTATGAAATGTTTGATTATGATCTATGTGGATTTCATGAAAATATATAAATATTAAGGTTGTGCCCTGATATCACTCTAATGTATTGGGTAAATAATTTTATTTTTAGGGATGACAAGTTTCATGATACCTTGGTGAATATCGTTGGTAATTTTCATGACACCTTAGGGGTTGTACCTTGGTGATATGTTCATGAATTTTTAAATTAAATCTTTTAGTGACATATGAAAGTTATGTTTGAAGTTCCATTCATTATGCTATGCCTATACTTCCATTTCTCATGTCTTTATGTTTTTATCAAGTTCTTATTGATATCAGAATTAAACGGATTCCCTTGCTTCCCTTACTAGGACTTCTACTCACCCATTCCTTTGATTTATTTCTCCAGGTTATAATATTCAGTAATTATAATTAGGTTGAATCTATTATGAGTCCTTACAAGTGTATTGGAATAATATTTATGTTATTTTCCTGTATTATTTCCCTTATTTCCAAGAAAATTGTCTTTAAATATCCTATATTTGTAAAATATAATGAAAATTTATGAAATAAAAAGGAAGGATCCCATAGTTGGTATCAGAGGGAGGTTTAGTTCTTTATAGAAATTAGGGTTTGAAAACTTTAAGAAGAACCCTATAGAAAATTTTGAACATAAGAAAGGTTCCTATTATTTTGGTGATTAATGAGTAAGTGGTTTATCAAAAAAAATACAACCATGTCTGTATATGAGCAGGTAGAGGCAGCTCTAGCACTGATATAAATAGAGGTAAAACCAAAAAACACCACTTTGATCTATAATCGAATGGGAACGGCTGCATGACAGTGGGCCTTGATGCACTATTGGTTACGACACTCTTAAGGGATATATTTGCTTAATCGCAAGCTTTTTATGAATCATTATGAGGGAATTAAATAGAAATGTAATTATTTAATCATGATGTTTTCAGATATAAAATCCTTGATTGTGAAAATATTTTTAAGTGAAATAAGTTTCTCACTAAGGTTTTATTCTTTTAGAAAAGGTTGGGAAATAGGAGGAACCGTGAAAATGGTGACCACAATGGGCCATGCGCTAATGGCCCTCCAATGGAAGCCAAAATGGAAACATTCATGCACATGATGAACCAACTCACTCAAGTTATGGGAAATAACATGAATCAAGCTGAGTGATCAGTCACACTGTGAAGGTAAAATAATTTTGTTGAATCCTTTATGCGTAAAGGACCACCAACCTTTAGTGGATCGACCTACCCATTGATTGGAAAATAGTGGATCAGCTCTATCCAGAAGATATTTTTTCTTCTCCACAGTTCCGAACAATAGAAGGTTACACTGGTTGTCTATTGCTTATAAGGAGAAGCTGATCAGTGGTGGGAACTGATTAAAAACACAAGGCCAAGTGTGTAAGTTGAAGCTATGATGTGGTAAGAGTTCAGAAAGATATTCTTCAATAGGTATTTCCCTCGATCAATGAGAATAAGAATGGAGAAGGAGTTTCTAGATCAGAATCAAAAGGAGAATGAATCTGTGGAAATATATGAGATGAACTTCACAAGGCTATCACGTTACACCTCAAGCATTGTGATGGACCCAAATGGCAAGGTTGATAGATTCTTCAGTGGATTGAGACCTCATCTACAGAAGAATCTAGCCAACCGAGATTGTGATAGCTATGAGGAGATTGTGCAGAGTGCGATGAAAGTTGAGATGGTGTTCTATGAGACGCAGTGGTCTCATAAATCAAACAACAAGAAGATATCAATGGAGCCCAGCATAGGTAGGACCTTTGATCATGGAAAAAGAGGAATGTAATTGAATCTTCCCATGTGTAATAAATGTGGGAATAAGTATTCGGGGAACTACTTGCTTGGGAGCGAGAAATGATACAAGTGTGGAAGAGATGGCCATATTGCATGTAATTGTCATAGTGAGGTGAAACCTCCACTTCCAAATAATAACGACAAGGGGAAGATGGTGCATGCCCTACCTGATGTCCAATGATTTATGAGTGGAAAACATGGTCACTTTTCCAACCACTATCCAAATCTAAGGGTAGGGGAGGGGAACCACGATCAGCCTCAGCAAAGTCCAAGGGATCAAGGTTGTGCTTTTGCTGTCACGACAGCTAAAGTAGAATCTCTGAATGATGTGGTAGCAGGTACTCTTTTGGTTCTCTCAAAGCAATCAAGTACTTTTTTGATTCTAGTCCTACACATTCCTTTATTTCCTCCATATTTTCAAAGAATTTAGAATCAGCCCCCAATTTTCTAAAATTATAGTTATCAGTCAAGACATTTGGTGGGATTATCCATGCATAGCCAGTGTATAGAAACTCTAGTATTTACTTTGGTGAGCATAATATTATCACAAATATAGTAGTCATTACCTTGATAAAATATGACATTATACTAGGGATGGACTGGCTCTAAAAGTATAATGCGATGATCAAATTCTGATGTAAGGAAATATCAGTAGTCTTGAATGTATAACCTACAGTTATCTTCCAAGGAGAGACAACTCAACCAGATCCTTTTCTAGAAGAACCCCCTATATCCTTATTTATAGAGTTGATTGGTGAAGAAGAAGAAGGAGATGAGAGTTTAAGGATAGAAAATGGCTCATCGTCCAGGAATATGTTGATGTATTTCCTAAGGAGTAACCCAGACCTCCCCTATAAAGAGAGGTAGAGTTCACCATTAAGCTCATACTTGTATCTCATCTGATATCAATGTCCCCTCATATGATGGAAAATGAGGAGTTGGATGAATTAAATAAAAAACTCCAATATATTTTGGAGAAGTTTTTTATCCGACCGAGTGTGTCTCCTTTGGGAGCATTAGTTCTAATTGAGATGAAGAAGGATGGATCGATGCAGCTATGCATAGATTATAGAGAACCGAATGGGATTAAAGTAAAGTACAAATAACCTCTTCTAATAATTTTTTACTTATTTTACCAACTTCGTGGGGTTCAATTCTTATCTATGATTGATCTTCATTTTGGTTATCATCAATTTATGGTGAAGAATGAATATATTCAAAAAACTGCCTTCCAATCAAGATATGGGCATAATGAGTTTGTTGTTATGCCCTTCAGACTGACTAATATGCCTACCGTTTTTAAGGATTTGATGAATAGAGTATTTAAGTACAACCATGATAACTTTTGGTAGTTTTTATTGATGATATTCTAATATATTCCAAAATTCCTTACGAACATGGAGATCATCTAAGGGTTATTTTTCAAAATCTAATGAAAGTGAGGCTTTTTAGAAAGTTCAAAAAATGCGATTTTTGGTTACAACAAGTTAATTTCTTGGGGTAAATTGTTACCAATCATGAAATCACAGTTGAACCTACAAAGACAAATGTTATAGAGGATTGGCCTCAGCCTACAACGATAACTGAGATTCTTAGTTTTCTTGGTTCAGCGGGATGTTATAGGAGGTTTTTGAAAAACTTTTCGCGGCATTCTAATCCATTAACCAAGTTAAATAGAAAAAGGGGTCAAGTTCATATGTACAAATAAATGTGAGAAAAGTTTCCAAGAGCTAAAGAAGATACTGGTTACTGCACCCGTGGTAACTCTACCGTCAAGTGGAGAAGGATTCGTTATTTTTAGCAATGCATCTCTAAAATGGATTGGGTGCATCCTCGTGAAAAATGAAAAATCCATTGCTTATGAATCTCGATAGTTGATGAATCATGAGTAGAACTATCCTACGCATAATCTGGAGCTACCTGCATTCATTTTTTCTCTGTAGATATGGAGGCACTATCTTCATGGGGAGAAATGTGATATATAAATAGACCATCACTGTTTGATTCATATTTTCATTCAAAAGGAATTGACCATGAGACAAAGGATATGGTTGGATCTTCTTAAAGACTATGATTGTTTAATTCATTTTCATCCCGATAGAGAAAAAAAGTTGTTGATGCTTTAAGTAGGAACGACCCGTTTTTTCTTTCCATGATGAGGATTCAAAAAGATCCTTTGATCAATGACATAGTAAATTTGGACATGGGAATTTTAATGGAAGGGACATCATCAACCATAACCAAAATGATTTTTCAACAGTCATTACTAGATAAGATCATGAAATCTCAGAAAGAAGATCATTTGTTACTGAAAAAGATTGAGGCTGTGAAGGATGGGAAGTTTCCTAAGTTCATTTTTTATCAAGAAGGTGTACTGAAATTTTGTACAAGACTATGTGTTCAAGCTATTCCAAAAATAAATAAGGAGATGATGGATGAATCTCATAGCTCTAATTTCCCTATACATCATTGGATAACAAAAAATTTATAGGGACCTTATTGATCCATATTGGTGGGATAATATAAAAAGGGAGATTGCTAACTATACTTCAAGGTGCCAGGTATGTCAGCAAGTGAAGGCTGAGAGACAACTTCTTAAAGGGGTATTGCAACCACTACCCATATCAATAAGGAAGTGGGAAAATATCACTATGTACTTAGTCACTAGTCTCCCAAGAACATCCAAAGTAAACAATGTGATATGGGTTGTTGTGGACCGTCTAACCAAGACTATCCATTTTATTTCTATTTTGGAAGACTTCCCTCTTGATCAACTTTCTAGGATTTACATGACGGAAGTTATATAGATGCATGGAGTTCTACATTCTATCGTATCTTATTATGATCCGAGGTTCACATAAAAATTCTATTGTAGCCTTCAACATGCTCTAAGCACTGAATTGAATTTCAATACGACCAATCACCCCCAAAAAGATGGACAATCTGAAAGGATTATTCAAACACTTGAGGACATGTTGAGAACATGCTCAATTGAATTTAAAGGTGGATGGGATCTACATCTCTCTCTTTTTAGTTGAGTTCTTTTACAACAATAGCTTCCACTCAAGTATTAAAATGGCTCCATATGAAGCTCTATATGGGAAGCGATGTAGAATTTCTACTTTTTGGGATGAAGTTGGTGGGATAATGCTTCTTGGGCATGATCTTGTACAAGAGATGACAGAAAAAGTCCATGCCATCCAACAACACATTAAGGCTGCTCAAAGTCAGTAAAATAGATATGCCAACAACCGTCGAAGGAACATAGAGTTTGATGTTGGGGACAAAGTCTTTATTCATATTTCACCTTAGATGAGATTCATGAGGTTTGGGAAGAATGGAGACCTCAGCCTTAGGTACATTATCCCCTATGAAATCCTTGAAATTGTGGGATCAATGCCCTATCAGCTTGCACTTACACAAAATATTGCACAAGTTCATGATGTTTTCCATGTATCCCTGTTGAAAAAGTACACACCTGACCCTTCACATGTAATAAACCCCGAGACAGTACAACTGGAACATGACCTCTCTTATGAGGATCAGCTGGTGGAGATCTTGGATCATAAATATAAGGTTCTACACAACAAGACTACCAACCTTGTTAAGCTGTTGTGGAGGAACCACAATTGCGATGAAGCCACGTGGGAATACGAGGAGTCTATGAGTTAGAAGTAACCACACCTTTTCTCTTTTTTGGGTATGAGTTAATATTTTGAGAATGACATTTCTTAAGCGGTGAAGATTGTAACGACCCAAAATATTGTTAGTGTAAATCTCTCTTGATCTAATTAATTATGTGAAATGGTTATACATCATATGAACTTATTTTTTTTTATGTTTTTTTATTTTAAAATACCATTAAGAATTTTTACTGTTGCTAATATAGTCATTGATCAGGGATCACATGATTAGTATAAATATAAGGCTTTAAGAAATTCTTTTTACTCAGACAAAGGAAGTGATGGCCTCATCCAGTAGACTTTCTCTGTATGAAGCCCATCTAATATATCTCTCAAATGAGGTTGTGTCTTTGGGCTTCGCTCTTGACCAAACCCAAGTAGACCTCTAATACGTTATGCTCGAGCAGAACGGACTACGGGAGAAGAGGAAGTTGAGAGAGATTACCACTCGAGCAATGTTATCTAAGCCACCCCAAGAGTCTGTCACCATCGGGCACCTTACCCAAAGGTCTTATACGGGTGTTTTAAGGAGTTATGTAATATAACTCTAATACTATGATTATGTACATTATTTTTGTATATAATAACGAATGTAATTTAATTTTATTATTGTTACTTTGTAACTAGTTTTTAAAGCACAAATAGTGTTTTTAGTTAAATATTAAACTAAGAAATTTATTTTGATGAAGTAATGGATTTATGAATTAAATAATATTTTAATAAAATTTATTTATTATTATAAAATTTATATTTATTAAATATAAATGATCATATAATTTTATGAATGGAATTCTAATTTTCATTAGGGTTTGAAATCCATTTTTGTCAAAACCCATGAATTTTAGATAAATGTAAAGTTCTGTTAAAGTGAAAATAAAAATAATTAGAAAATTATTTAGATAAAATTAATATTATTTCTGGAATTGGAATGTCAAAATTATCCAATGGTGAATTTTTCATAATTTTGTAAGACAGTCAAATCTTTGGGTAAAAATTAAATACCGTATAAATATATAATGTGTTTTATGAAATCTACTATAAACTGTATGTTCGTAAAATATATGTTTTAAATTTAAAATAATTTGATTTTGGGTTTGTTTGATTTATCTCTCAAAGCATTAGTGGACCCTCCAAGACCTATATAACATTTTGTCTTTTTTAAATTATTTCCCTCGAGAGTGTGACTCACCTCCACATAAGCAACCCTATTATTTTAAGAATTTCGGACAATGAACATATAAAATATTGTTTTATACTCCCCTTTTTCAGAAACCATGTGGAAAACCAAAGGTTGGTTTGTGGTTTTTTTAGTTTAATGTGAGGTGTCCCAAACCTAAATAATAAACAATTCCCTCTCATTTCTTACATAAACCCACCCAAGCTCCCACTTCATCTTCACTAAAATCCGTTTAAGTTCATCCAAACTCAACCCTCCTCTATCTAGAATCCTCCCAAGGTTCCCTCAAGCCTCCCAAGGTCTGAATCTTCAATCTTTCAAAGTTACTCTTCAAGGTAAGGGAATCTTTCACCATCCTCTTTTAATCCATGAATTATTTTATGTTGTGTCTTCTAGTTTACTTCTATTTATGTTGAGGGTATGTTATTATATGATATAAATACTTTCCATTTCATTTATAATTTTTTAGAGACCCTTCCCACTCTCATCAATTTGTTTTATGAGTTTTTAAGTGACGTCGTTAGGCTATCGAATTTCTCGTAAAAGAAATTGCATCTTATCTTTTCTTTCATGGTTACTTTCCATGAGATATGTCATTAAAATATCCATACCATGATCTTATTATGTATCCATACTTTATTAAAAATTATTTATGAGTGTTTTATCATTTTCCCCTGTCTTTTTAATGTTTTCTATAACCATGTTTTATAGTCGTTATGCTGCAGAAATTTCGCCTCAAAATTTATATCTCTTTCTCTCCTGAAATTATATTTTATTATTTATGTGAATTCCCAGACCTATTTAGTTTCTATGTATGTTCATAAATAAATAAATATGATATATTTTATTTTGTAATTGAC
The DNA here is from genome assembly GCA_963277665.1 of Viscum album. Taxonomy (NCBI): domain Eukaryota; kingdom Viridiplantae; phylum Streptophyta; class Magnoliopsida; order Santalales; family Viscaceae; genus Viscum; species Viscum album. The sequence goes on from OY728120.1 coordinate 1,847,332,446, forward strand.
ATACATAAAACCCTCACTCCCTTACCATGGGTTATAAATGTCATAATGATCTTACCTTTTAAGAATTTTTAAAACGTCGTGATCTTGTAATGAAACCCATTTCTTTTATTCTCCATGGGTTATTTATGAAATTTTTGATTATGATCTATGTGGAACACATTAAAATATATAAATATTAAGGGTTCACCTTGATAGCACTCCAATGCATTGGGTAAATAAATTTATCTCTAAAGATGACAGGTTTCACGATACCTTGGTGAATAACCTTGGTAATTTTTATGACACCTTAGGGTTGTAACTAGGTGATATGTTCATGAATGTATAAATGAAATGTTGTATCCAAATATGAAAGTTATTTTTCAAGTTATTTTTATTATGATATTCCTATACATACATTTCTCATTTCATTATGTTTTTATCATGTTCTTTTTGATATCACAAGTAAATTGATTCCCTTGCTTCCCTTATTGTGCCTTCTGCTCACCCATTCCTTTGATGTATGTCTCTAGGTTATAAGATGCAGAAATTGTACATAGTATGAACCTATTATGAAGCCTTAAAATTGGATTATAATAATGTTTTATGTTTTTCTCATGTATTATGTCCCTGATTTCCAAGACACTATACTTTAAAGATCCTCTGTTTGTAAAATGTAATGAAAAATTATGAAATAAAAGGGAGAGATGCCATAGGAGTCTTATGAGTGAGGGAGAGAGGGGTGAGTATAGTTTCTTATTTTAATTAATTTTTTAGTTTTCATTTTATTTTATCCATTTTTTTAAAAAACCTCATGCACGGTTTATGTCTCACGGTTTAGAAAATCGTGCTCCAACCGTGCACCCCTTTTCTTGGCATCTGGGGAACCCCCATGTGCTAGCCACACAGATTGGAAACTGTGTTCCAATTTTTATGTGAATAGTTATTAGCTACTGAACATTCCACTAACTGAAATTTCTAGGCACATGGTTTGAACAACTTTATATAGCCTATGTAGAACCCTCCGTACATTTTCAAAAAGATGTGTGGTTTTAGACAAAACATGGGCCCTCTGTAGGTCCTCTAAATGTTTATATTTTAGGTCTAGCAATTACAAAACACTTTAAGACACCTAGGAAACATATCATGCCTTTACCCATGTCTTAAAACATTAATTTTAAATCTTCCAACTCTCGGAACATCATTAAAGGGCTTAGTTTTAATATTGTCTTATTAAATAAACACAAAAGTTCAAATTCCTATGTATTGTTAATCATGTTCAAAACATCGATCGTTGCAACCGTCCCACCTTGGAGCTTATCATCCCCAATAATCCTGATGGAACAATGTGAACATCACCTACCATACAATGGTCATGAATCTTTTTTAAAATGCTTGTGTTGTGTTCCTAAACGCCAAACTCACCTTTAAGAATCTATATAAGAAATATGCACTTAAGCAATTAAAAACTAGAGCCAATGTCTGTTTTCCTACCAGAACACTGATATGGGGACACGATCACACCATTTTACAATCATGTAACTATCCAAATGTACTTCCCACCATAGGATTTAACGTTTAAGAGGGCCAATTCAAAGTCATGGAATCCCACTATTGGAACATCCTTTCAAAGCATGCCTGTTAGCTTTTGGAAGATGCTTGTGTATTGATTTTAAAAGAATCCAATGGTCGATTTCCCATTAACCTAAAATCCCAAGACAAACTGTCTTTTCATAAAAAAACATGCATGAAACAAATTACTCTTCTCCCCCTAAAAATGTTCTAGATATTTTCTTTCACCGACCTTATTGTTTTGGAATAGGTATAACGAGTCGAGCCTCTCTGACTGACATACCATTTTCAAAATTCCTAGCTTATATGGTCAGAATTTTTAATATAACTAGATTAATTATCCTAATTCTTATTGAATCTATAATTAACATGCTCACTGAAGTCTATACATGACATTTTGTGATGTTCCTTTGTCAATTCATCACCTCACCATTCAGAACTATTAAGCCTCGGGGTAAATGGGTGTGTAACTTTGGTCTATACTACTGGAATATTCAATCATTAAGAATTTACTTTGGGCCTATTAGTGTATCCTAGAAAACCTCTGATTCAACACAATGGAGTCCAAAGGACTCTTCTAGGGTATCCCACACTCCATAATTACAAGTAATATTTTGGAATAAGGCCAAAATGGCCACCTTAGATCAACGACGGATCCCATATCAGTATTTTCCTAGAAACCATGTCAACGAATGGTACTTCTAATGTCCAAGAGTAAACCCAAGGCATTCCTTCATTTAACTTAGGCATCACTCGAGACTAATCTTGCCTCAAAACAACCTCAAGTCCAATGTGTAACCGGATAATGATTAAACATCAATCCCAACGGCTTATAAAACATTAGTATGGAAATTGATCGATACTCTCTTAAGGTATCTGGGATGACTTCATGATAGTTGGCATGATCATCCTTCATCATAATACACTAATACGATTGAAATTGGTTATAGTCAACCACCCAACAACTGGAATGGAGAAAAGTCGAACCACAACTGGTCGACTTCATGAAAGTGGCCCAGCTTCTCCTACTAATGCATCTCCATATCAAACCAATCAAAATTCATTTTTCCACATGAGGAATTATATAATAGTTCATGTTTAACCATTAAATCCCATCTATGACCAATGATGTTTCTTTAAGGTTGCACACACATATAACCATTTCAATATCATATTGTCGAGAAACCATCGACATGAATAAAAATCTCCAATCTCAAATTCATTCAAATAAAACATAGCATCTCTCAATGGTCCTCTTAGTTTGTCCTCCTTATTCTCATAAATACATTTAACCACAACTTTAATATTCTCTTCACCTTAGGAGTGTCTTTGTCATCATGAAAAAAGATAAACTAGTTTTCACAAGTACACTAGAAGAAAATCACCTTAAAATGACATGTGACACTCATCTAAGCCACGATTACATGAAAAAACATTCAACGAAATTCAAAACCAGACTAGAGAGAATGTCAAAAAATTAGAGTCTCAATATTTTCCACCCAAACATTGGGACAAACCTTTTTATTTAATGATCAGGTCACTCAAACTAGAGTTGTCCTATGATCGCACTCAACATCTTAATACTCAATGATTCCACTGAAATCAACTAGTTTTTTTCACAAATAACACTCAACAGTACTGAATATATAAACACATACATATTGGGGAAAGAAATGGTCTCAAATGACCAATGATGTAGCAACCCATTCTTGAGGCATGTCTAGCCTGCTAAAAATGATCTTTACCTGATGATCATGCCTACAATAAGTTCAAATAAATACATGACCACCAATCTAAATAAGTTTATCATTAAAAAATATAAAATTTCTTATTTGGGAGAAAAACACAAATGGAACCAGACATCAAGAAACTCACAATATTTTCAAGGCACAAAATCATTAAGGGTGCTACCTACAATGGGCTAGCCCCTTAAAAAGAAAAAGCATCTTTCCCTACACTAGGTCACAACAAATAAAAGTAACTAGGATCAACATCTAATCTACTAATAAATTTATAATGAAAAGAAACCCTATATAAAATATATACACTTTTTATCAAAGGAGACTCAAAGGAGAAACTCAAACTTCCCTTACATGAGGGTTTCAAAGATAGAGCACTCTATAGGTTCCATTTCATTAACATATTTACATTTAATCTCCTTTAAATCATTAAACCATAAAACTAATTAATTTTTAAACATTCATGTACCATTTACAAAAAAAAGTTACTTGATTACGATTACTGCCTAATAAAAAAATAGGAAAGTCTCAACAAACATCCTTCTAAAGAATAAAAATTTTCATGAAATCCTATCCATATTAAGTGATTGAAAAAAATTATTCTGATTAATAATTAAAGAAACCTATGAGGGTTCCATTTTTCCAACCTAGGTTACCAAGAAAGAAACCTAATAGATGTTTCTCAATTTAATTTTTTAAACTCCCAAACATGTCATTTCACAAGATCATTTACCAACTAGGATACTTGGGAGTATTTTCATTTTAAAATATAACTAGTTATTTTTTGATTAAAACTAAATTTCTTTTACATATAAAATCATTTTACAATACATCAGTACATTAAATATTTGAAATGGGTTTCCATTCCCCATTTAATGAAGCACCCATACACATTATGGACTGATAATTGGATCACATTAATCAATACCAATCTATATTAACAATTGAACATAATCATATTAAATGATCTAGTCAAAAAGATGGCCACATGACAACTTAAAAATCTCTCATACACATTACATTTTTTCATTTGGATCTTGTCAGTAAAAACCAATTCACCTTTTAATTTTACTTTAGTATCCTTCACACTTTTACCCTATCCTTTAAATGTACTTATGTATATATTACTCAAGACAGTTTGAATATACGAGTTACCCTTTAATATTTATATGGTGCACATAAGCCTCAAAATCGAAAACAGGTTCCCATTCATTCAAAACTGATATATTTTCATCCCTTGTAACCAATTACATATTAACAAAAAAATAGCATGTTATCGTAAGAAGTAAACACAGAAGCATGATGTAACACATAAGCATGGAATGTGACCATGAAAGGTTTGATAAATAAAACAAATAGAATGGAATTGGGATAACATTATAAATATTTCCCAAAAACATAATATCTAAAGAGGAGTACTAATAAATAAAAGGCATGTGATAGATTCAAGGAACACTATTCTTATCAACAGGTAGCTCTACAATGCAACTACATGGCATAGAACTATACATGACATATTAACTTATATGTGAATAATATAATGCATGTAATGAAACCTTATTCCCATACCTAGCAAGGGGAAAATAATATAAATTCCATAAATCATTATGAAACAAACATTACTCTACTCACTATAGGTGAAAGCAAATTAAATCGTAATAGAAAACTGCATGAACAACAATCCTAGCCCTGGCCACTTGGCCATTTCCCATATGTGGGTGATCAGTCTAAAGAATAATTATTAACCAATAACTAAAACATTCCTCGGTTCATATATACCATCCCAAAATAATATGATAAAGGAAAATATTCTTTTGATACCAATTTGTAATGTCCCAACCCAGCTTTTCATCAAATAGGTAGCTAGACTAGTGGGTCACATGAAAACCATATAATAAAGTCCTTAAATTTTTTGTGATCCATTATACACAAGGTCATCTCACTCAATCATCCAAAACATTGAAAATTTATAGAAGGTACATGTTCCAAATGAAGGGATCATGTTCATTTCCCTAAAGGGATCTACAATCTTACATATGCCCTTATAATCATCCCATTTACCTTAACCAAATGAGTATCTCACTAATAAAATTGAAACACCACATAAAATGCCCAAGGGTCATGTTCAATGGAACGTTTATTGCATCAAATCAGTCATTCACTTGGTTAATTCCCATTCTAAGTTGACCAAACACTGGTGGAATGTCTTAGGTTTATTGAAATACACATGAGATAAGGGTTACTTCATTCAAAAGTAAATATAAGTTATAAAAAGTAAGGGAAAACTTATTCAATCACTTAAATAAAGGATAGGTCTCATAATACCATTTACCAAACCTAACTTCAAGGCATAAACAATGAAACTGGGAAATAAGGAAGACAAGAAGTGAAATTCTAAATGATTTTTTTAAATTGATGAAAAACATACCTCCATTGGTAGGGTTTTATTATAAAATCAGGAACATTATTATCAAATAATAATTTATCACATTTTTATTCATTCATTAATTTAATAAATTGAATCATTTTAGTATAAACTACCATACTTGGAAAAGTATAAAATAATGATTCTTGGAATGAAGATCATGGAAAGGGATCCAACCTTAGCATGTAGACCAAATCGAAGACAATCACTTTGGAATTCGACAACATTATCGGTGTCCACTCAAAATTGTTCCTCTCAAGTATAAACAAACATTCAAATATATATATATTTATATACCTTAAACCAATTCATGTATTCCCCTTACTATGAGGGAATATATTCATGGAAGATATATATATATATATATACCTATGTATGTGAGATTAGACCACCACAGAGTCACCAAACCCTCTACAGATTATATTAGGGACTTAAAATCACCTAAAGGCCCTAAATAAAATAGGTGGAAACCAAAAGAGGAATAAAAATTCACCTTAAACTATTATATGTGAACCCAATCAATTCAAAACACTTCTCCATTAGAGGAGGATGCCGGAATTTACACAAATAGGTCTCGGGAGACCCTTCACACAACCTAAAATGAAAAGAAAACCAACATTACCTTGTTTGACCAAACCCTAGGATGGGACACACATAACAGGATGATGGAAAGACTGAAAATAAGTAAGAAAAGGAAATGATATGGGACGAGAAATCTCACCATGAAGGAACGTTCAAATAATCTGAAGAAATCTAATAGAAAATCATTAAAGGATAGGGGAATCAATTGCTGCATCACATGCAGTTAAAAGGAAAACCCACCGGGGTGTCACACGAGTGAGAGGGGGAGATGGGTGAGTAGGGTTTCTTATTTTAATTCATTATTAGGTGTAAATTAATTTAAAAAAAATTTAAAATAGGATCTCATTCATAGTTTAGGTCATATGATTTATAAATTCGTGCACCAATTGTACACCCATATTTTGGGGACCTAGGGCACCCCCAATAGGATGGCCACATGGTTTAGAAACTATGTACCAACCATGTGGTGAATAGTGATTAGTTATTTCCCAATACCACAAACTATTTAGGCTAGTCCCACTGTTCAAAAAAATGTATGCAGCCCGTACGACAACCTCTTTCCACCTTCAATAAGTTCCATGGTTTCTTTCTATGGGCCACATTGTATCAAACAAATAGTGCACCCTCAACAGGTCCTTGAAAAGTTTATTTTATCATTCTGTAACTATTGATACTTCTCAAGTCATCTGGGAAACTTCTCTGGACTTATCACAAGTCCAAAAACATTTCTTTTAAAGTTTCCAACTCTGGTAATTTCATTCTGATGCTCGGTTTTGAAATCGGCACATTTAGTAAATGAAAAGGGTCGAATTCTTTTGGCTTATTCATCCAGTTCATAACATGGATTTTTTTATGAACCAATGACCAAATGATGGTAATATTTTATCACATACCTCTAGGTAACCTAATTTCCTAGTTAATATTTTATCTTTAAAACAATTTGAAGGATATAAATTAATGATGAAACAGTAGTGTTACATTTTTGTTTTAGAGATTAATTTATTGGGTAACTTGTGCTAACCATATTGGTTGTTGAAAATGGTTATACGAAAATACATATCTGGATTTTATAGATCATATAATCCATTCAAAATGAATTTTGTTCACTTCATGATTAATAAAAATCATTTTTTGGATATTCATTTCATAGAGTAAGGGATGAGTTGTAAATTGATTAAATAACCCAAAAAATGATGAAATTGCGTTTGGGAAATAATAATATATCATGTATATATCTCAATACTCATAGGAAATAAAATAATTACTTGAAATGTGGAAATGATCTTGAAAAAATTACCATAATAACTTCATTTTTGATGAACTGATGGACTTCTGAATCATCATATATTTATGAATTTTAGGCCCTCAATATTCCATTGATCATTCAATTTTTTTATCAGTGTACTCAATCACTCTTTATAATTACATAAGTCATTACTCCATTTTCATATCATCACCTTCCATTAATTTTCTCCTACATAGTATCCTGGATATATTTTATTCTATATGACCATGATAATTTCAATTCTATCTTATTAAGAGGATATTTCATTAACCCTCATAGGATATAGGTTTCCGTAAAAAGAAATTTGAAAATATCAATACCTGGATTACCGAGATTAGGATTAAATTTCTAGGACAAAATTTATTTATGACGGGGAGAATGTAACACATAAAAATTTTAAAACCTGAACATCATATTCGATAGCACACATGAATCACAACACAAAGAGTAAACTGTAAAATGAAATCATGAGACATTATGATATATTTAATATTTTAAAAAAATAAATTAATTCTATATTTTTCAATGAATACAACACATAGTTTATCTTGATTTTCAAAAAATAATAGGTTTGTTTAATAGCACGTGATACATGCAAGACCAAGTTTTACCAAACAATAATATACTCTTAATATTATTATATAATATGATAGTTATCGTCTGATAATTTGAATGGTGTAAATTAATAGGATTAACTAAAATTTAAAAATAGTTATTTTAACAATATTTATTGGTTATTTATTAACTATAAATAATAATAATAATAAAAATTTAATAGAAAAATAAATGTTTAAAAAAAATTATTTTCTAAAAGTTGATTTAGTTTCATTTGGAACAGATAATTTAAAATAAATTTAACACATTCATAATATTTATTTGGAAAATTAAATTCATTTTTTAATTAGGAACACCAAAATTATCTTAGGATAATTTTTTATTATTATTATGAGATGTTTACTTTTTTTTGTTAATAGTGAAAAGTACTGAATTTTAATTTAAAATATTCTTTTCATTTACATAATTTATAATGATAAAATATGTTTTGTAATGGATTTATAGCAAAATCAGTCCAATTTTATATTAATTAATAAAACTTAGTTCTTTAAAATATTTTTCATGTTGAATTTAGATATAAAAACTTTGTAAACATTTGATCATTTTCCATTTAAAAATCTGTTTTCTTATCACGTATTTTTAATTAATTTAAAATTAAAATTTTCCAAATATGTTAATAGAATTTGTAAAAATGTATTCCATATTTCTAATCATAATATTTAATAATTTCATAGAAGTTCAACATAATTTTTTATAAAAATAAATAGTTAATGTAGTAAAAAATAACTACCACAACTAAAGTAACAATTGGTTTACTATGTGGTTTAATAAAAAACATTACTGTAAAAATGACCTAAAAATTATCAAAAACTATTTTATGGACATATTTATACAATTAAAACTTTAATTATTGATAATGGACTATTTTAGTCCCCTTTAACATATGTAAAATTTTGTAGCACTCTATTGATTTCTAAAATACCAAGTGTGGCCCCTCCCCATTTATAAAAGGTCACCCTCTCCTCACCTATTCACACATTCATACCTCCCTGGTTCAGAAAATCCCAACCCAAATCACATTCCAAAATCCCACTAATAATTTTAAAAGGCATATTTTGGAATGAAATATAACCTTTGATGCCTTTACTGGAAACCTATGAATGATACCTAAAGAACATTTATTGTTCTTCAATAAGAGTATTTATTTTACTTCTTTCTTCACCTCCTTGATCTTTTGTTAAACCATGATGATATAATATCCTCATTACATGGATGATTCTATGATTAATTAATGTCCTAAAACCATGTCCACTTCCATAAAATGGGTTATAAAATCATTATTTTTTTGTACGGAGGGCTACATCCTCATGAACCAGTGTCATTCGATTTTTCATTTCTAGCTCATAAGGATGGGTGTGAGGAAGGATATAATGTAATTATATGATATTTAAAACATATTTCATGACTTTTCCCTTGGGACCCGTGTTGTGAATACCCTAAACCCACCTTTTATAGGTCAGGGGTTGGCGACTAGCACCAGAAAGGAATATGCCTAAAATGGGATGGTATTGCCCTTAAACCCATACCAACACACAATCGATGAACTCAAAAAGCTGCAACCACGAAGTTAAATAGTAGTAGAAAAGGTGTGTTCTGATAGTAAAGTGGAAGAAATACATCCCCAACTGAAAGGTGCAACTATAACTAAAAAATAGATAACAACTCATGGGATCTTCCACCGAGGATCCTACCTAAAGGGTAGGCACAACTCGTCTCCGCTGCTCTCCACATTATCCAATCTCCTCCGTGTACTGCTTGGGCCTGGTTCCCCCAAGTCTTAGCCGAACTTCTAATCATATGCACAAGACACAACAAGGTGTGTGTGGAGCCCTTGCAGGGGTGAGTATAACCATACCCATTAGGGACCCCTAGTCCCTCGAAGGTCTCTCAAATTTCCATAATGTAAAACAAAAAATCATGATCTCAATCACATAGAAAAAATAAATAGACACAACTCAAACTAGGTATATGTGAGGAACATGAGTACCAATGATTAGTCGAGAAGCTAGATCATTTTATTCTGTTGAGAGGAACTACTGCTGACCATACAGGGTTGGACCCACACATGATCGATAGGTAGAACCCCCCACTGACCCACACTAGATCTGATCCTCCTAGGATTGATAGGTATTAACCCTAGCTGGACCACACATGTTCCGACCTGTAACACCCCGAGATTTTATAAAAAATATTCTTTTTAATTTCAATAATGTCTTGTGTTGTACGCTACACCAAAAGGAGCTTTCACAACACGCATCTCTGACTTGCCTTGCATTACACGCAATCACGACCTTCCTCGATAGCGTGTGTAGTACGCAATACCGAGTTTCATTAAACAACGATATGCTATTAAAATATTATTAAAACTAGCCGTTATGAATAGTAATAACCACTTTTTGAATTTTTTTAAATTTTATTTTTCAAAAATGGACTTCACTTTTGGATTTGGAATATCGAAATTATCTTAGGGTGAAATTTTGGTACTTTTCGGCTCACTTTCATTTTCTGATGAATAGTGAAAATTACTAAATTTTAATTAAAAACAACCTTTTTAATCGAAATAATTAATAGTGATAAATTATTAATTTGAGTGGTTTTAAGGTATATTTAGAATATATTTTTACAATTTAATACAATATTTTTCATTGGATGTAATTTCACATTTAAACCAGACATAAACATGTGTCAATCTTTTGATAGTTATTATCTCTTAAGAACACGCTATTTGTTTTGATGACGGGAATTAATTTTTAAATTAATTAATGCAACTGATATGTTTTTAATTTGGTAAAATAGACATAATTTTTGAGTTCATAATGTCAAATATATCTTAGGCCTAATTTTTGATATTTTTCTGGAAACTTTCATTTTTTGATGAATAGTGAAACCACTAAGTGGTAGTTAAAAAAATGGATTTTTCATAAAAATTAATTTTACCGCTTCTGTGATTGGAATTTCAAAAATCCGAGAGACACGGTTGATGTCAGTAAGTAAAATGTTATTCAATGGGATGAAAATAATTTTTGGTGAATAGTAAATTTTTACTTTTTTTTACCACTGTTAAAAGTAAATAGGGTAATTCAGGGTAAAACATGATATTATTATTACCCTAACACATGTCCTAATTATATTGGATAAGTTTAATTCAACCAAAACCAAACTTAGGAATAAAATATGACCATTTAGGCCCACTTGGATTAGATTAGGACATTTATTATTAATTTATTTAAAGAAGGGTTAAAATAGTTAAAATCAAATTTTAATAAGTAAATCATTTTTAATATAGGGTTATACATAATATAAATTAGACTATAAATACTCATTAGAAAGATAAAAAGATTTCCTAAATAATGGTATTTTATTTGTAATTTTTAGACATTATATAATTTAATTTATTTATGACACAAAGATGATGCAGTAATTATCTTATTAATGAAATATTGACATAATTGATGTTATAAATACCCAAATAAATGTAATTTCAGAAAAATGACTTATATAAGGTTATATATATTAATAATAAACAAATTGGGGTTCGTTTGGCTTGATATAGTATGTTTATCAACCATATAGTGTAAGAAAACAAGAAGACATGGTAAAAGTAAAATTATCTAACTTAAAGTTAAATATAAATGATAAGGTTAAAATAGGAACCTAAACTTGTATAAATTATATTGGATGAGATTATTTCGATCCATCCACACCTTATATTAGAAATAACTCAATTTGGAGATATTAAAAACCTAATTTGACTTTATAATAAAATAATAATTTTTGTTATTCCAAAGGTGCCCCTCTCCTCCCTTATAAAAGGGCACTTCCTCCCTCTCTTCCTCACACAACATTTAGCCTTAAAGATCGGAAAACCCCTGCCAAATTCTCTTATAAAATTCCCTAGAAACATCCTAGAGGTTCTGGTCTTCCTCAAAGACCAATTTTAGTTCCCTAAAAGGAGATCTCAAAGAGGCACTTCAAAGAAGACGTAATGTCCGTTAACGATTCTTTCAACTTTATTTCTTCTTCCACTTCTTCTTCTTAGATTGTTTCATTATGAAGTAATAACATCAGTATCACACATATACTGATATGTTATTATAAGTATGAAACAACCCTATTTCACTATCTATCCATCCTACGGAAAACGAAATCACCGCACGTGCGTACGTACGGAATACCGTCTCCACGTCGTGGTGAAATCTATTTTCCACCACCACCTTACTTGGATGGGTATAATGGTGTAAATAATAACTATATATGATTATTTTAAAGTGATATTGATTCTGAAATAGTATACATACACTCCAATACAGTCCCACGATCATGAGAACGATATCATCGTTCGTGCGTACGTACGGACTATCGTCTCCACGACACGATGAGATTCATTCTCCACTTTAACCATTCATGAATGATTATAAAGTACATATAATAAGTAATAATGAAATATATGACATAATAATGATACTGGATTTATGTTTATATATATGTATGTCATCTACTAAATTCCATTCAACTCAATAAGGAAACGAAAACAGTGTTCATGCGTACGTACGACCTACCGTCTCCATGAACGGTGTATTTCTTTCCATTTACTGAATTATTATATATATTTATATTCTGAATATATATTATATATATATCATTGTTTTTATTCTGGAATTAAGTAATCATGATCTAAGTAATCATATGACTAATTACAAGTTAAAACACGGATGACAAATGAAACAATTTTACCCAAAACGCTCTTTAACATGGAATTTACAAAAGAATGGGTAATATAAATTCATAAGTGAACCATATATGATATCATAACAATGTGTATGATTCTGGAATAAGTAAATGAAATTATTTAAACCATTATACAGTAGGTTCGGACACCTACGAAGCAAATCGGACCTAAGGTAAGGGAAAATCTCACAATCTCAATTTTTATCCGAGATTGTTTATTCTTTGGAATTTACTGGGGTGTATTTTATCATCCACATCCATGTTTCCTCAATATGTAATATTGTTTCCATCAAACTACAATTTTTTAAATCCAATTTTACCCTTCGGTGAGTTTTTAGTAAAAGATATGAAAGGAATCTTTTGACGTTTTTCGTACGAGGTACTTTTTGACTTTTTCGGCAAAAGTACGAGAAGGATGTTTTTTAACTTATACGACATAAATGGATTTTTAAAACATTATTTCCAAGAATCTTCCTTTACATGTTTTCATGTTTATTTTTAATCAACTTCTTTTAGTTTAAAATTGTATGACATGTTAAGAAAGGAAAAATGTTTTTGAAGTAGAAAGGATGTTTTCCCCAAGAATGAAGTTCAAGTGTTTTATCAAAATTATTTTCCATATAAGATAATATAGGGTTCTTTTTTATCCCTATTATTACATTGATTTTATTATGTTGGGATGGAATTATTTTTATGAATTCCTTTATCTTATATGAATTGTTTTATGATGTCACGATGTTTAATATTCCCATTTTTATTACATGGGTTATGAAATGATGTATGATTTATGATTTTGTGGCACACAAAAGAATGGTATCATTATGAGATGGGTGGGACCTATATCTCCCTCAAATGCATTGGGTAAAGATTTTATATCTCATGAGATAGACATGGCTGGAACGGTAGCTTATACTGGTTCAGTGAAACAGGACTGAAATGAGGGTGACTCGGTTCAGAAATGGACTTTGTCCACTAAGATAGTCTTGTAAATGAGTCTTGACTAAAAGATATGATTCTCTATGATTATGTGTTTATGCCACAAAGTTTCATGTTTTATGTTATGATTATTGGGATTACATTTCACTACTATGATTTATCCCATGTTATGAAATTATGCTCTCTTTTGCAGGATATGATTTCCAAAATTTTATGTTCTTATGAAAATGTTATGATTGATATTTCTTTTGTTTACCCTTACAGAGCATTTGAGCTCACCCTTTTATGTTTTCTTTTCCCCAGGATATAAAGAAATGATTTAGGTTTTAAAAAAAGAAGATCTTTATGGGAGATGTTGAAGATCTTTCACCATGATTAGAAGATTACGTTCCAAGTTTCCAAAGAAACTAAACTATTACGGTCCTTGTGTGTCTGTTTTTGTTATGTATTAAGTATTCCGCTAAAGTAATGTAATGTCCATGTACGTCAAGCTTCGGGTCTCTACAGTTGGTATCAGAGGAAAGGTTTAGTCAACCTTTGAAAACTAGGATGCAAAAACTTTAGTGAGATCCCTAGAGATATTTCTAAGGTATGTCTAGGGATGTCCCTAAGGTTAAGTATAAGTATAGGTTATAGTCATAGAATTGTGCTGACGATCTTAGAATTAAACCTAAGATGTTAGATATTGAATGTACTCCCCCTTTATTATGTTGTTTACCATAGAATGATTTTTTCCTCTCACACTATTCTTTTTGGGTTTTAGACGATGGCTGGAACCCGAAGGAACTGTGTTGATCATTGCAATGGACAATGCAATGATTGTCCTCCTGAACAAACAAATGTTATGGGAGATGGAGTGCAAAATCTTATTTCTATACTTACACAAGCTATGAATCATTCTGGACTTCCAAATGAGCAGAGAAGGGAACAATATTCTATTGAGTCCTTCATGAGGCAACGCCCACCTTCTTTCAGTGGGTCTTCTGATCCACTTGTTGCTGAGCAATGGATCAGTACCACTGAAAAGATATTTTCAGTTCTTCAATGTTCTGAACATGATAAAGTCATCTTAGCAGTATATCATTTGGAAGGTGAAGCTGATCAATGGTGGAATCTTATCAAGAATACGAGGCCAAGAGATGAAATTGAGTCCATGGAATGGGACGAGTTCAAGAACTTATTTTTCAATAAGTACTTCCCTCGTATTCTTCGAACAAAGATAGAGAAGGAGTTTCTTGAACTAAAGCAAAAGGATGATGAATCTGTTGGTATATACGAAGAGAATTTTACAAGGCTTGCAAGGAATGCATCTGGTTTTATCATCCAACCTGAAAGTAAAGTTGATCGATTCTTTAGTGGCTGAAAACCAAATCTTCGAAGGGAATTATCTATAAGAGACTTCAGTAGCTATGAAGAAATTGTGCGTTGTTCTATCAGGGTAGAAATGGAAGTTGGTGTTAATTATCCATCTCATAGTTTTGACAAGAAACGAAATATGGAGTTCAAGGATAAATCTCAGAATAATGGTGAAAAGAAGATGAATGTTTCCTTATGCTCAAAGTGTGGAAAGAAGTACGGTGGAGATTGTCTTAAAGGGACAATTAAATGTTTCAAATGTGGAAAGGAATGTCATAGGGCATTTGAATGCCGCAATGATGGGAAGAAGAAGTCTAATGATGCAAACAAAGAAAGGGATACACAGAATGAACCTACTACACTTCAATGCTTCAAGTGCAAGGAAATGGGGCATTATGCTAATAAATGCCCTAATCCAAGGGTTAGTGATGATCGACATGAGAAACCATTTAAGGAAAAGGATAAAGGTAAGTCACATGCAATCACTATTGGTGATGTTGAATATGACAACGATGTGGTGGAATGATTAAGTGTTTATGTAATGGGATTCCAAAATAATGTTGTATATAGTATCGTGGAATATTGGAATATTTATGTATTGGTTTATTGTGGTTTTCAATAATTTTATGGTACTGATAACCCTGGAAAGTGATTGAGATATTATTAGAAAAAAAATGATATGCGCATAATGAAGGGAAAATGAGAAAATGAAATGTTTGACAGTATTCATGAACTCATGACTGATATAAGGAAATAGTTATATCATGGTTTGAGGTTTTGGAATGTGAAAAGAGTTAACTTTTGACAGCACTCATGTTTTCACTAAGATTTAATGGGTATTAATTTTTCAAGAGAATACATGATTAAGGCCTTCGAATGTTTGGAATGTGACCAAAAATACATATCTCATGATATACGGGGATCAACGATGGTATTAACATTCTTGATATATGAACTCTTTGGTAATCGTTTTCACTATAATATCAGATTGGACAGTAGTATTTTGGATAAGCCTAAATATTGGAAATAATTATGTTGGACATAAGTTAGTATTGTTTAAGGATAGAACATTTTTCAATATTATTGATGGGATGTTATAGTAATGTAGTTTTAGAAAAAGGAAAACCTGCAGGATGGGCAACAGCCCATCGCGTCAGACAAGGCTGTGGGAATCGAACCAACAACCGAAGTGCGACTGTCCTTTATCGCCTACTACTGGCCTACAAGAAGTCCATGTTTAGTAGAAAATAGTTTTATTATATTAAGCAGTATGATATATGAAGTATAAGTCCAATTTAGGAACCATATATGATTAATCTCACTATAGATGGACTTATGTATTTTTTGATAACTTTTCTAACCTTTTGTTTGAGACAGATGGAATGAACCATCATTCTATCACATGATCTGCTAACACATCACGAATGACAAATTCAACATCATTTCTTTAAGAGATGAAGTGGAAATTGTCCAAAGAACGACCAATGATGAAACTATACCAAAAGCACGAAAGTATTTCTTCTAATTCCAATTTCATCAACTTTAGGGAAATGATCTTGAAAACCAAAAATGTTGTCCTAGTGCTCTTATATCTGATGAATCAGATGGTACCTTAGATCATCACAAATTTATGGCTTTGTGATTGCTGGATTTTCCATAGCCATGTTCTCTACCACTCTCCATCAGAACATAATGGTTAGATTTCTCTTCTATATCCATATTTTCACCTATGTGGAAACCCAGTGATTAGTTTATTTGGGTAACTATTACGTTTCATACTTTTGTTTTTAAAGATTGGTTTTGGTATTCCTTTTTACGATGTGGGTTTCTATCAAAGAAACTTTCGAATAGTAAACCATTTATAATCCCGACGAATTTCGAGGGCGAAATTCATTTTAAGGGGGGTAGAATGTAACACCCCGAGATTTTATGAAAAATATTCTTTTTAATTTATTAATTTATTGTGTTGTACGCTACACCAAAAGGAGCTTGCACAACACGCATCTTTGACTTGCCTTGCATTACACGCAATCGCGACCTTCCTCGATAGCGTGTGTAGTACGCAATACCGAGTTTCATTAAACAACAATATGCTATTAAAATATTATTAAAACTAGCCGTTATGAATAGTAATAACCACTTTTTGAAATTTTTTAAATTTTATTTTTCAAAATGGAATTTATTTTTGGATTTGGAATATCGAAATTAGCTTAGGGTAAAATTTTGGTACTTTTCGGCTAACTTTCATTTTCTGATTAATAGTGAAAATTACTAAATTTTAATTAAAAACAACCTTTTTAATCGAAATAATTAATAGTGATAAATTATTAATTTGAGTGGTTTTAAGGTATATTTAGAATATATTTTTACTATTTAATACAATGTTGTTCATTGGATGTAATTTCACATTTAAACCAGACATAAACAAGTGTCAATCTTTTGATAGTTATTATCTCTTAAGAACACGCTATTTGTTTTGACGACGGGAATTAATTTTCAAATTAATTTATACAACTGATATGTTTTGAATTTGGTAAAATAGACATCATTTTTGAGTTCATAATATCAAATATATCTTAGGCCTAATTTTTGGTACTTTTCTGGAAACTTTCATTTTTTGATGAATAGTGAAACCACTAAGTGGTAGTTAAAAAAATGGATTTTTCATAAAACATAACTTTACCGCTTCTGTGAGTGGAATTTCAAAAATCCTAGAGACATGGTTGATGTCAGTAAGTAAAATGTGATTCAATGGGATGAAAATAATTTTTGGTGAATAGTAACTTTTTACTTTTTTTACCACTGTTAAAAGTAAATAGGGTAATTTAGGGTAAAAAATGATATTATTATTACCCTAACACATGTCCTAATTCTATTGGATAAGTTTAATTCGACCAAAAACAAACTTAGGAATAAAATATGACCATTTAGGCCCACTTGGATTAGATTAGGACATTTATTATTAATTTATTTAAAGAAGGGTTAAAATAGCTAAAATCAAAGTTTAATAAGTAAATCATTTTTAATATAGGGTTATACATAAGATAAATTAGACTATAAATACTAATTAGAAATCTAAAAGGATTTCCTACATAATGTTATTTTATTTGTAATTTTTAGACATTAAATAATTTAATTTATTTATGACACAAAGATGATGCAGTAATTATCTTATTAATGAAATATTGACGTAATTGATGTTATAAATACCCAAATAAATGTAATTTGAGACTTTTTATGAATTCCAATAATTTTCTAGGTTAATATGACATGTTAGTATTGATTTAATTAACTCTTTTCTAACTAATCATTCTGTTATGAGTTTCAAAAAATCAATTACTAATAGTGTCAACATTGACATAAAATAGTTTTTAAAACAAATATTATATAATTAATTCTTATTTTATTCCTAAAAATCTAAGGATCAGAAAAAAGACTTATCTATAGTTATATATATTAATAATAAACAACTTGGGGTTCGTTTGTCTTGATATAGTTAGTTTATTAACCTTATAGTGTAAGAAAAAAAGAAGACACGGTAAAAGTAAAATTATCTAACTTAATGTTTAGTATAAATGATAAGGTTAAAATAGGAACCTAAACTTGTCTAAATTATATTGGATGAGAGGATTTCTATCCATACTCACCTTATATTCGAAATAACGCAATTTGGAGCTATTAAAATCCGAATTTGACTTTATAATAAAATAATATTTTTAGTTATTCCAAAGGTGCCCCTCTCCTCCCTTATAAAAGGGCACTTCCTCCCTCTCTTCCTCACACAACTATGAGTCTTCAAGCTCGGCCAACCCCTACCAAATTCTCTTCTAAACTTCCCTAGAAACATCTTAGAGGTTCTGGTCTTCCTCAAAGACCAATTTTATTGCCCTAAAAGGATATCTCAAAGAGGCACTTCAAAGAAGAGGTAATGTCTGTTACCGATTCTTTCAACTTTATTTCTTCTTCCACTTCTTCTTCATAGGTTGTTTCATTATGAAGTAATAACATAAGTATCACTAATATACTGATATGTTATTATATGTATGAAACAACCCTATTTAACCATCTATCCATCCTACGGAAAATGAAATCACCGTGCGTGCGTACGTACGGAATACCGTCTCCACGTCGTGGTGAAATCGATTTTCCACCACCACCTTACTTGGATGGGTATAATGGTGTAAATAATAACTATATATGATTATTTTAAAGTGATATTTATTCTGAAATTTTATACATACACTCCAATATAGTCCCACGATCATGAGAACGATATCATCGCTCGTGCGTACGTACGGACTACCGTCTCCACGACGCGATGAGATTCCTTCTCCACTTTAACCATTCATGAATGATTATAAAGTACATATAATAAGTAATCATGAAATATATGACATAATAATGATACTGGATTTATGTGTATATATATGTATGTCATCTACTTAATTCCATTCAACTCAATAAGGAAACGAAAACAACGTTCATGCGTACGTACGACCTACCGTCTCCATGAACGGTGTATTTCCTTCCATTTACTGATTTATTATATATATTTATATTCTGAATATATATTATATATAAATCATGTTTTATATTCTGGAATTAAGTAATAATGATCTAAGTAATCATATGAATAATTACAAGTCAAAACACGGATGACAACTGAAACAATTTTACCCAAAATGCTCGTTAACATGGAATTTACAAAAGAACGGGTAATATAAATTCATAAGTGAACCATATATGATATCATAACAATGAGTATGATTCTGGAATAAGTCAATGACATTATTTAAACCATTATTCAGGCGGTTCGGACACTTACGAAGCAAATCGGACCTAAGGTAAGGGAAAATCTCGCAATCTCAATTTTTATCCGAGATTGTTTATTCTTTGGAATTTACTGGGGTGTATTTTATCATCCACATCCATGTTCCCTCAATATTTAATATTTTTTCCATCCAAATACAGTTTTTTAAATCCAATTATACCCTTTGGTGAGTTTTTAGTAAATGATATGAAAGGAATCTTTTGTCGTTTTTCGTACGAGGTACTTTTTGACTTTTCCAGCAAAAGTACAAGAAGGATGTTTTTTATAACTTATACGGCCTAAATGGATTTTTAAAACATTATTTCCAAGAAGATTCCTTTACACATTTTCATGTTTATTTTTAATCAACTTCTTTTAGTTTAAAATTGTATGACATGTTAAGAAAGGAAAAATGTTTTTGAAGTAGAAAGGATATTTTCCTCAAGAATGAAGTTCAAGTGTTTTATCAAAATTATTTTCCATCTAAGATAATATAAGGTTCTTTTTTTATCCCTATTATTAAATTGATTTGATTATGTCGTGATGGAATTATTTTTATGAATTCATTTATCTTATATGAATTGTTTTATGATGTCACGATGTTTAAGATTCCCATTTTTATTACATGGGTTATGCAATGATGTATGATTTATGATTTTGTGGCACACATAAGAATGGTATCATTATGAGATTTGTGGGACCTATATCTCCCTCAAATGCATTGGGTAAAGATTTTATATCTCATGAGATAGACATGGCTGGAATGGTAGGTTATACCGGTTCAGTGAAACAGGACTGAAACGAGGGTGACTCGGTTCAGAAATGAACTTTGTCCACTAAGATAGTCTTGGCAATGAGTCTTGACTAATAAGATATGATTATCTACGATTATGTGTGTATGCCACAATGTTTCATGTTTTACGTTATGATTATTGGGAATACATATCAATACTATGATTTAGCCCATGTTATGAAATTATTCTCTCTTTTGGAGGATAAGATTTCCAAAATGTTATGTTCTTATGAAAATGTTGTGATTGATATTTCTTTTTTTTTACCCTTACTGAGCATTTGAGCTCACCCTTTTATGTTTTCTTTTCCCTAGGATATAAAGAAAGGATTTAGTTTTAAAAAAAGAAGATCATTATGGGAGATGTTGAAGATCTTTCACCACGATTTGAAGATTACGTTCCATGTTTCCAAAGACACTAAACTATTACGATCCTTGTGTGTCTGTTTTTGTTATGTATTAAGTATTCCGCTAAAGTAATGTAATTTCCATGTATGTCAAGATTCGGGTCTCTACACGACCCACTTGGAGTCAACAAGTACTAACCCCTGCAAGACCCAAAGAGCATCTGACCCACAAAGGATCCGTATTTGTTGACCCACATTGGATCACTGAGCGCTGACCCATAGAGGATCTGACCCACACAGGATCGGTATGTCGTTGATCCATGATGGTCCCCTCAAAGGCGTGTCTTCTTCGGGTTGTGTACTGCTAATCCAAACAAGATCACTAGGTGTTTACCCACACAGGATCGCTTGGTACTAACCTCTATACGATGACTCTTCAACATCGGCCTCGCTTCCATGCACTGGACAGATGGGTGATGATTCACACAGAATAGGTGTGTGAAGATTCACAAAGAATCGTTGGGTGCTGATTCACATAGAATAATTGGGTGATGCTTCATAGAGAATTAATGGGTTCTAATTCACACATAATTGTTGGGTGATTATTCACATAGAATCGTTGGGTGCTGATTCAATGATAATCGCTCTTCATTCTTCACATCTCAGCTAGTCACAGGATTACAGGCAATAGTACGCTTGTTTCTATAATAAATCTCTCCTTAATCCATTGGTCATATTTAAACTACACGAAGTCCCATGAAGAAGATACCCCATGATCTATTATGTCATATGGGTTCCAATGCAATAGACGGCGCGTCAACCGGACGCCGGGTCTGTATATTATTGGCATTTTAGTGGCGAGGGTCCAGTTGGATTCAGAGTCGATCCAACCTGGTCATACTACTACATTATTCAAAACACTCTTGGAAATCACAAAAGGACTGTATCTCTACTTGGATCTCATCACTGCAAATGTTTTTTCAAACAGAAGTTTGGTTTTCATGATACGGTCACTTAAGAGTAACTGGCCCCAAGAGGGGTCTGGGTCCGGTCTGACCAGGTCGGACTGACCCCGCCCGACCCAGCCTGGGCCGACCCAATTCATGTCGACCCGACCTAGTCTTGGTATGATATGGCCCGACCTGAACCGGATTGTGCCAGAATGGTTGGTCTGGGTCGTGGCGGCTGGGCCCTCTGGGCCGCGGACCGGCCCGACCCACTGGCTGGGCGCCGCCCACTGGGATGTCTGGCCCGGTAGTTGGTGCGACGCGTGCCGGGGTCATGCAGTCCTCTCTTGGACAGCTCATGGGATCTATTTCGGTTCATTTAAATGTCAGCACCAAGTGTCACAGCTAGGTTGTCTGCAGGACCTGTAGGGAGCATGTCCTTCTCCTTCCACCGCTGTATGGATGTCGCAGATTCCTCCTACAGCGTGCGACGGCTCACCGCCTACCCATCCTCACGGTCGGCCCATCCGGGAATCCCCTTCATCCCTCCAGGGTTCCTTCATGACAACCATCTATTTCGTAACCAGTGAGAACTGGCTTCTGCCATCCTCGTCCGTGCCGGTCATCAGAGTCACGCCGGTGGAGCTTCCGTGGGCCACTAGGTGAGCTCTGGTGGACCATTTTCCCTTCAATTTGCACATATGGTCCTCCCAGGATGTTTCAGTTGTTTTGTGCCTTGGGTATTTGAATCTACATCTTCTTTGATGTTTTTCACTAAAGAACGAGACAAAACCAAAAATGATGGAGGGTCTGACCCATGATCTTTTGGCATGTTCCCTCTGCATTAGCTTCATAACCAAGGGGTAATAAATAAAACACTACATAAATATCATTTAAACTCCATTCAAATCCCCTGCAAAAACCACCCACAAAATTCAAGAACGGGGAAAATAATTGATGGAATTTCTTGAATTAGTTAAAACCCCTACCTTATGTTTTGTTGGGGATGTCGTGGTGGTGGATGAAGAATCCCTGTCTATGGAAGCCACTAGCATTTGTCGTAGATTCCCCCAACGCTGTCCAAGTTTTCATTCCTTGTCAGGGGGAGACATCGCATCACTTCATCAGAGGTGTCTTTCTTGGTGAATTCTAGTAAAAACATCACCTAGAGCCTCACTTAAATAGAGGGGAGAATTGGTTAGTAACGCACTGAGGAATTAATCTGGTTCATTAATTGATGTAATTAATGTGTCACATTAATTTCACGAGGGATGGTTATGCAACCAATGTTTAACTAGACATTTAATATCACTTATTAAATGTCTGACCACCACCGTGGAAACCACCACTACCACTCAAGGTGTGGTAGGATAAAAAAATAAATAAAATAACAATCTCTGTGTTATTTTATTGTTTCTTTAAAAGTCAAAAAAACTAAATTCTTCACCCAACCAAGTGTTGTCAAAGTAATGACTCCCTTAAGATAATCTCAGCATTGTGAGTTCAATGGTTCCCTCTAATTTTAATTCCATGAACCAGTTAAAAAGATATAAATCTACACCCGCATGTTTATTAAACAAACCTTAAAAAAAGTTCAAAAATTATTAACAGTCACCCTTAACCCATGACGGTCGAGGTTAGGCTATGCCTAAGTAAAACACACCCTCATGAGCTCCATAGTACTCTTGGATTTCCAATCCGAGATACCATTTAGGAGTTATATAGTTTAAAAATAAAATAATAGTTACTTAATTATTTTATTTGCGGCCAAAAACTACCTTGTACTATTGGCACACACTGGCCAAAGTTAGGATCTTCCTAAGGAAAGCATATTCTCAAGAGTTCATCGATGGTCTCATATTTTTAATCCAAGTTACCATTCGTGATTTATAATAATTTAAAAATTTGTATTTAGTTATTTTATTTATGGTAATTCTATTTTCAGGTTTTCTCACTATAGCCATGTTCCGACTAAACTTAAGTTGATCCTAGGGTAAACCGGACATCCTAAACACAAGAGTACCCTCGTATTTCTGAATCGAGCACCCTATTATGTATTATTTCATTTCTTCAGTAAAATGACTCACATGTTTTATTTTAAGCTTAACACTTTTTCAATGGATCATTCTAGGCACTATGGGCCTCAGAATCACGTACCGTCCGATTTTTCAATCCCATGAAAATTCCATATAATTGAAAAAAATATAATTAATTTCCAATAATTTACAATATATTGTACCTTTTTGGAAACTTTTTCATATATATATATATATATTTACCATTTATTTCGTATGAGAATTCATATCTTTTCTCATGTGTATGATGGACTATCGCATCATGAAGCGATGTGATTCTGTGACATTAATGATGTAATTATGAGATATTTCTCACATTTATTTTTGGTATTATATTTATTTAATTAATTTATGAGTACTTTTTCAAAAAATTGAGGTTTTCATACTCGGCAGTTGAAGGCGCACAATAATTTGAAACTGTTCACCAGCCTAGTTGAAACCATGTACCTTGGATAGTAGTACTACCCAGTTCACATGACCTTGCACATAATCATGAAGCCCTCCAAGGATAATCGTGAAACTAGTTAAATAGAAATATCTGATTCAAATGGATTGGTTCATGAGAATTTATCCTCTCTAGGCAAATTATGCATCCATTTTCCCTCTTAGACAGTGGTTCCCCACGTTTTCCACACGGTCTAGCAGATTCTGCGGCCTAACCATGTGACCATAGATATCATTAAAAATTTTGAAATTACTGATCAAAATCCTCCAAATTTTGACCGAAAATTACACCACATTCATCCACCTTCTCCCTATGTGTTCTGCCCTATTCCTCACTCCCTTATCATTCGATCCTTTTGTGACTTTGGTTCGTATACTTCAAGAAATCCTCAAGTAAGTCCCTCCTTTCTCTTTTTTCTTCTATCGTCTTGGTCTCTTACTCCCTATTTTAGTTGTAATATTTATCCATGATATGTTTTTGAGCTATTTTGGGTTCAATTATCGTCTATTTTTGTTAAATCGGGACTCTAAGGATGTTATGTTCCTTACTTAGGGTCTCTTTTGGGTGAAGTTAGTGATTTCCACCTAGTTTTTTGAGGATCTCACGCAAGAGGTAGGTGGTTCTATGATTTGATAATATTTTATGAATTTTTTTGTAATTCATTTTTTTATAAATTGGTTCTATATATATTTTCTGTTATGAGAAACATATTTTATAATGGATTTTGTGTGTCTTAAGGGTTTAATGATGAATTTATTAAGGGAAATAGATGTTGTTATGTGTTGTTTCAATTCATGGAATTTTGGATGTGTATGAGGTTGATTCATTTTATATTATAAGCATTACAATTTAGAAAAAAGGAATCATGTATATCTATTTTTAAATACTAGGTATAGTACATTAGGTGATTCTGTAGGGATAAGGCTCGATCTCGCTCTTATCTTTACACAACCACTCTAACTAAAAATTCATTTGATGAGGATTTGTGGCTCAATAAGGACATTCAAATCCATGAGATGTGATCATTGACATTATGAGTATCCTAGCACCACACTAAACCTAGTTTCAAAAGGATTTCCTATGGTGATCATGAAATTATTTTCATTTAGCATGTTTTCATCTTTTCTTTTTTTAAATTTAAAATCTTGTTTTAATTAAAATTTTATTTTTTCTTTTCCTAAAAACCAGCATGTTAATTTTCACATAATGTAATTTCATGAAATCTGTTCTGGTTTTATCCTATTTGAAATTTTTTCTCACACGCTACATATATTGTAAGTCATGTGTAGTCATTTCTATGTTGTAAATGGGTAAATTTAATGTTTTATTTGGTGGTGATGGGGGATCTATGTGCTAGTTGTATCTCATGGGTCAGTGTTGGTGGTGGTGTCGTGGGGGCATTGACTCACATGTTTCTTGGAGTCTTGGGGTATATTTGGTCCCTCATTACATTTTTATTATAATGGTTTTTTTTTAAATTGATAAATTTCTAACTCATTTTATAGTTCTACATCTTTATCTCTCATATAATCATTTCTGGTTTATGTTTTGTCTTAGATGTTTCATGGTTTTGTTCCATTAATTTTTTTGGTTTATAGTTTTTTATCAGGGAAAAATCATTTAAAAAGGTATTTCTTGATGCCTGGGAATTGGTTTTCATCCCATGGGGATCAAGAATTTCATTTGGACCATGCCATGGACTAGATCAGGGGTCCATTTAGATTTCAACTTAGCCTGGTTTGTGACTAATTCAACTTTCAAAAAAAATTCACATGGAATGTGATAAAGAAAATTTAATTATTATATGTGATATAAATGACATAATTATGAAATTAATGACACATTTATCATTATAGAAAGATAATATAATTTTCATTATTTCAATTTCACTTATTTAAAGATGATAGCATCGGTCATGTTTGTATGGACTACCAAATTCATGAAGTGATGTGACACTCTTATTCACCACACCTTATTGATGATAAATATAAGTATATAATATCGTATATTATATAATATAATGATTCTATTAAGGTAAAATACTACCAACCTCCTTTCCATAATGATCATTGAAAAATGGAAATGTTACTCATGTAAACGTATTGGATATCGTCTCCATGATCGTAACATATATCATTTTTCATAACCAACATTCATGATTGGCTTTAAATGTTAAATTGATATAAAAATATGATAATTATTTCATGATTCTTATTTTTGATATGATATAAATATATAATATTCACATCAACTAGAACTTTCATAACAAAACATGCCTAAGAAAAACAAGAATATTAACACCGAAAACAATGAAAAAAATAAATTATTATTAACAACGAGTGATAATATATTACAAATGAATCATATATTATATCATAAAATTAATTATTGTTCTAGAATAATTTAATAATTTGGTTTAAACCACAGTATAATATTTCTAATCATGTTTAATAAAAATTTTTTGCAAGGTAAAATATTTCATCTCAATTTCATTTCATTAAGGTATATTGTAATTCTATGCACATAATTTATTTTATATAGTATATATACATCCCCTTTGACATGAAATATAATGAATATTTCATTATTAATGGTATTTTATGTTTTAATTTTAATTATATCATCTAAGTGTATTTGAATTAAATGTTACCAACTGGTAAAAAAATCATAACTCAATTTCCTTTCACGGGGTTATATTACTCCTTTATTGTCTTTAATATCCTAAGATTATATGTATAAGGAATTTTTATTATATTAAGTTTTATTTACAAATTGTTTTAATATTTATAGTTTATTAACCAAATATATTCATTTATTAATTCTCACTTCATCATTATGATCTTTGTAAGGGTTTACTTCATAATCTCACTTTAATCGAGATTTTTTATTATTGAATTTATATTGAATAAGATTATGTGACAATTTCATTATGAACCCATTTCATTTTATTATCCTACAATTATTAATGATATTTAAAATAAATAGAACAATTTAATAAAATCACTTAAATTAATTGAGAAAATGTTGTTAGGAAAATCTGACCACATTTCATTCTTTAGTAAAAATTCTATACTCTTCCAAAACCATGTTTTCAAAAATGATTTTAACCTTTTAGAAATTATTTATGAATGGTATTTTCAATATTTTAACTCTTTAAAAAATCAAAATAATGTTATTTATTTTTTAAAATAGAAACTATTTTGAATTTACTAAAAAATTGAATGGAAAATTCATATCGTTTCCTGAACAAGCAACCTTGTGAAACATTTTATAGTGAGAAATAATTTTTTCGTAAAATTTAATGAAATTTTAAAAACTACCCACCATTATAAAAATAATTTATTTGAAGATTTATTTGTAATTATATGATGATACTTTTAAAAAAATGTTTCTAAAGGTAGTTTTCAAAGAAAATGATTTGAGATTTATTTTTTAAAATAAAATGGATATTTTACTCAAGAATGCTTCATGAAATTTTAGTGGTTTTTTATTTCATAAATGGAAGAATCCCTTGTTATTAAACCAATGGGTATATGTTGATACCATCCTTATTCTTACCCTATATGGTTTTTGATTATTTTGACAGAGGATAGTATTAGAATTCACATCCTCGTTTCATTTTGTAGCCATTAACTCCCCTTTAAAATATTCACATTGTTATGAAAATTACACCTTAAAATTATCATAAATATCCATATTATTATTATCTCTATTCTTATTACTTAAATGTTATATCATTTCTATATTTTTTGTTTTACTTTTAAAGTTATTTTATGGACTGGAGGAAATATTGAAAAATATGTATCCTTTAATCAATATGGATATTGGATGTTAAGGAACATTTATTTATGAATTAAATATATTTTTTGATATATGAGGAAATATTTGAACCTATATTAACTGGAGGATCTGGGCATCATATGGCCCCTCGATTTATCAATAGGTCTCAAAAGACAATTAATTTAAGCTAGAATTAAATGTGGTTTTACCTATAGTTTAAACCATCTTGAAAATTTTCTTGATTTTAGAGTCATCATGTGCCTATGAAATGTATTCAAATAATTAATTATTTCATGTATAATGTTTTTATGTATTATTATCTATAATACTTTCACAGTGATATTATATCTGGATTCATTTAATTCTCTGTTCATTGATAAAATAATATTTATCTTCATTTATTTACCTTTCCATATCGATTATTCATTATATAGTTATATTAATATAATTTCAACTCAGTTATTTACCTATTAATATTGATTATTACTTTTCTAGTTCTTTAAAAACTATGTATGCTCTATTATTTAACATTCCATATTCATTATTATCCATCAGATTTCAGAATAAATATTATCTCTGGGTGCACTTACTCCTCTATTTATTAATTATATATAATTTTTTAAGTTATTATATTTCCATATTGATTATTATTATTGGTTGATGAATTCTCCTGTTTTACATAACCCTTACTGGGCATTTGAGATTAGAAATTTTTTTTCTTTTCTCTAGTATTCCATGATGTTTACATTGAAAAATATGAAAGAATATACTTGAGGGAATATTTTTTTATCATAAAAAATTATGTAGTTATTTTTTATGAAAATGTAATGTTGGACTCAAGTAAATATATATTTTAACAAAACTAAAAAGTTGGTGGGTCATTTAGAATGTGATTCCTTTTATCTTATTCCAATGTAATAGTAGTAGGCACCAATACTGATCTAATGGGGTTGAGGTTTCTACAATTTTAACTCATATAATTCAATATTATAGCATGATTTAGATTCTATAATCCCCTGATTTACCCATTTGATAAATTTATTAATGAATCTTAGGTCTCCAAAATCACACTCTAGTGAGATTACTTAATACTTGAAATAATCTGATCTAGTTTAATGTTGAATGTCATTATTACTACATATTATTTATCCCCATGATTCATTGATTTAATTATTTTTTATATAAAAATATAGTACTTTGAATTAAATAAGTATTGTGACTCTTCCATATAGGGTATTTGGATCATCTTTATAAGTATTATCATCCCATTTATTAACCCATCCATTCTCAATATTTTTAGAACCATGGTAAGTAGTTGGGTTTTTTCATACCAAAGAACTCTAAACCTGAGTCTCCCAGTTTCCCCATGAATTTTTATAGAGGTATAAAATTTTAATATCCCTATAGATTTCATCCAAATTAAAATTAAATGGAATTATAGGTGTACAAAATAGGTCTTATTTAAACCATGATTCATGTTTAATCAGATTTTTTATAGTTAATGTATTTTTAATATAATTATCACAAGAGTGATTGTGCTACCTATGTAGGAACCACTCAAGATACTCAGAATGAGACCACTAATGATTATATTAAATTTATAAATTTCATTGGTGTCAAAGATTGATCATCCAATTCATTTGGAATGTGTTTTAATGGATGTAATAACATTATGATTCCATCTATCCAAATGAGGGTAATATTTTCATGTTGGAGAGGGGGAAGTATATCAACTAAATATGTGACATATTCAGAAGTATTGATTTATAACCTGTATCTTCCCATCGTGCTTCCTCAGGAACCACTATGTATTGATTCAATAGGTTCACAAAAACAGGTTTCAATGACAAATAATGTGGGTGAGACTATATCTAGTCCATTCAGGCCAGTGAATTACAAATTAAAAGATCCAATGAAATTATCAGAACCATCATTTAGTGTAGAAGAGTATTCATAAGATATTGGTATAAAAGATAGGTTCTAGAGAAGTTTCATTACTATAAGTGTAGAACTCATTTTCAATGATTAAATTGAAGGATGAGACACTCTAAAGTTGAATAGAAAGAATAAATTAGTTGATGTTAAGGTTAAATGTGACATGCTAGAAGTGAAGTGTCTTATAGATGTGTTTGTTGATTCTTATGATGTTATTCAATGTTCATATGGAATTGAATTATATGAATGAATAAAATGTCATAAAAATCATCATTTCTCATGGTTATAAATATTTTTAAAATTTGGTATTTGATTTGGGATGTTCCCTAATTAATAAAAGTAAAAAAAAATATGTTGGAATGACTATTCAAATCTACCCAAACCAATGGTTTCTATATTAGAGAATAAATTCCAAGACCTAAATAATATATTGGAATCCATGTTATATTAAGTTGTAAAATCTATAAAATGTGGGTCCATAAAATACCATCTTAATCTTGATGATACATTCTAGCCATCAATTAAATTAGATCTGTTAGTACACTCTTAATGAGAGATAGAGGATGATTTTTCCCAAATACACCTTAGAAGAAGATTTTGAAATAATGTGAAAAAATATATTTATAATTCTATATAAAAGTGTAACAAGTATATTGGATCAATTTTTAAGAGCTCATTTTGCGACACACTTATAATGATGTGATTATCAGTGGGGAAGAGTTCATCAAAGCCTAATATAATATTCTAATAACATTGTTGAATAATCATGTGATGTATTATAAAGCATAATCACCTTGTTATATTTAAATATTTTTCAGTGGATCACACTTATCATTTAAAAGTGATTATTTAAAAAATAACAGTTTTGAATTGGGAGGTGAATTGAGGTGATTTTACTATATCTTCTCAAATATTCCTCATTAAGGAATTATACATATTATTTCTTTGTTCTGTTATGATGTAGATAATACAAGTTATTAAAATTTAAAACTAGAGGAAGTATATTTTCTTTGAAAATAAATATTTGTTCCATTAAGTAGTCATTCAATATCATTGAGACCTAATGGTTTTATCAGGAAGGAGTAGTAATTATTTCATATGATGAAATTTTTTTAGAAAACTAATAGAGGTTTAGAAGCACCGTGGAATTTTCATGTCATGTGTCATTATTAATGAAATCGATTATTTTGTTTTGAAGGGTTTTAAATATCAAATGTAAATATTACATGTTTTGTATAGGTATAAGAGATAGAAATTAAGGTAAGGTATTAAAAATATTATTTTTTACATAATAATGGAGAAAAAAATATTTATTATATCAAATATTTAAATCTAATGGGTTTTATCAAGCTTAGATAAATCCTAAAATGATGTGTATCTTTTTGGAATTAATGTTATATGACAAGGTAATTTATTTTTTAGAAAACAATTATTGTGAAAAATATGACATGATTAATATTATTTAAATTATTTATGAGTCATCAGTTTGTATAACATTTTTAGAGAAGAATAAAATGATAAAAATATTATCTAGGATAATGTTTTAATCAAAATATTTGATGAAATATGATAGAATATTTACCTACCACAATTAAGTAGAATATTTTGATAAATAATATTCTTTTATAAGTAAAATGATCCAAATAAAAGGAATTCCATATATGATATGGAAACAACTGTTAGTTTTATAAATATTCTTACTAAAAGGAAATAATTGTTTTTTCATTTACATGAAAGAGTTTTTGTATCTTATAATAATATTATAAGAAGAATATAGTGTCTAAAAAGTTATTGGGAGTATTTTTTAACTAATAATAGTTCAATGTTAATATATAAAATATTGTTCTAGTATACAGTTAAAGTGATATCACTTAATATCATAAATAACATTGTATATGTGAATGTAATTAAAAATGTAAAGGTTTCATTTATTTTTCTTGAGAAGTGGATACCAATATATTCTAAAAGATTATTCCAGTTGGAATTCAAATTTAATGTGACATTATCCTAAAGTAATTTCATATGATCTCATAAATAATAATATAAATAGTTATGTTTTTTAAGGAAAAGGTTTTTCTAAAATGTTTTAATTTTGATAATATTAAACATGGAATGATTAATATGTTTTAAATAGATGTTAGCATCATCAAATTTGATGATGTGAAGTTTAGGAGGTTAAATTTATTTAAGTGGTTGTAAATTAGTAATATGCTTCCTAA
The DNA here is from genome assembly GCA_963277665.1 of Viscum album. NCBI lineage: Eukaryota > Viridiplantae > Streptophyta > Magnoliopsida > Santalales > Viscaceae > Viscum > Viscum album. Next base: position 1,847,365,008 of record OY728120.1, read on the forward strand.
ATTTCCCCATTATTCAAAATTTATTTCTTCAAATAGGTTTTTCACTTGAGTTTATTCAAAAAAAATTTATCAGGGGATCACATAAGGATGTGATTGAAATTACATATGGATTTAAAAAGTAAATAGATCCTTTGAAATCTCATCATACATAAATTTGATCAGGTAGTCTAGAATATATAATATGTTATAAGTGTTCTTCTGTTTATTTTTTGACGTATTATTAAAATATTTTTTATAATATAAAATATAAAATATAAAATAACATCTCTTTTTTATCATTCTCTCACATTGGTTGTATTAATTTACATATTCATATATATTTCATGAAGTAAATTGATAATTGACCTCTAAATGTATGACTTTTAGTTATCCCTAACAAATTTTTATCAAGTTGTATTATAGGTTTTGAATAAATGTTATTGTTACCATGATTCAGATTCTTATATGAGATACAAAATATAATTAAGAGGTAAAAAAAGTTTCCTTGTTCATTAGATGACCCATGAGGTATACCACCTTGAGTGTCATGCACTATATATTTAGTATGTTAGGGTTGTATTATCAAAATAGGAGTATCAATTCCCTAATATTGTAATGATACATATGGTTAGAAGCTTCATAATTTTATTTATTTCTTTTGTTGTCCACTACATCATAGATAATCGAGGTTGTTTTAGTTTGTTGTTGATCATCTCATCGGATAGAGAACAAACAAGACGTGATTTTTCCAATTTTACAATGAGTATGGAATTAGGGAACTCAATAGAAATATATTATGGAGTGTGTTACCACACCTAGATAATAAATATAATGTTATTATATATTTGGATGCGGTTCGACCCCACTCCTTACGCGGTTTCGCGTTCTTATATCAACCGCCCCCGGTCCTTCTAAACTAAAGGGTTCTCCATGGGTTTGTTTTTCTCGATCACCCTCCCATCGTTTCGTCTACTCGCGCTTCAGTTCCGGAGGCCCCACCCCTGCAAATCGGTCATCCCTGTTACTCATGCGTGAATAGAAGCTTCGATCGTTGATCAATCAAGTAGGGTTTCACCTTCGTCTATCCTTTCTGTGTATCTTATGGGGTGGGTACTCTATTGCTTCTATAGAATTGGATGAACCAAACCTTAATGAAGATAATAAATGGATTCTAAGAATGAAGGGGAAGGGTGTGACCACTGCTCTATTATTATCATTCATGATTAATGATTTCTGTTTTGTGCGGGCTTACGCCTACTGAAAATCATGGCGTTGGTGGTCTTTCTCTATGCGCTAATAAACCCTTACTTCGTATGTTGGTCATGTAAAGGAAATTGGTTAATTATGTATATTTGGCTAAATAAATTGAAATCAACAGGATCAAACCTTTTCTGTGATAACCCCGGTTTAAAGTATAGCGGAATTGGAATCATGAAATGTGTTAAATATTTTCAATCTGAAAATACCGACATGGGCCTGCTTTGTGTTGGTGGTAGTGGTTTGGTTGTTTTTATTTTACAGGCCTCTTGCTCGGTGATGTGGGTGGGGATGGGATCCCCAGTTGTTATAGTTTCGCTGTTTGTGAGTTTGAGCCTATGTGGTTACCTTGTTTATATCATGAATTGCGGTGGAATCCTCTATTGTTGAGGAACCTTTGGCTTTTGGAGTATGGGGACATGGGGTTGTGTCTCGGGGTTGCTTTGGTTCCAGTACTTTGAGGGATCTCACTTGATCTCTTGTTGGTGTGTTTTTATAAGAGAACCAGGCGTGAATGTTTAAATTGTTGTTGGATGTCCCTTTCTGTGGCTTGTGCTTATGCTTTCTAGATGCCCATGTAGGTGCAAAAATTTATTTAAACATTATTACAAAACATGATAACAAGGCTGGAACAAATGGGGATTTGGTTCAGTGTGAGTTGTGACTTGGGCTTGTGTGTTGTTCTCTTTTCTTAAGAATGACTAGTAAGGACAGTGTTCTTTAGGCTGGCTGATGAAAAACCTAGATTGGGTGAGTGCTTGTTACATATAAATATATATGTAGTTTTTGTGTTTCTTATTCGCGAGCCACTCAAGTTTAGAACTTAGTAACGGACACCTACATTCTTGGGGGAGGGTGTTTTTTCCAACACTTAAATTAGTGGCTGGTTATTAGCTCATTTCTACTCCCTCTCCCGGATAGCCCAAGTATCTTTGGGCAGGCTGTGATGGCCAGAGGTCCATTATTAGCCCAATAATCTTTTGGCAGGGTGGTTGTGGTGGTTGGCCAAGGTGTGTGCGGGCAGGTGGTTTCCCAAATATCTTCGGGCTGAGTCCCATGTGTCTTCGAGCGTGGCAGTGGTTGTTCTGGACTTAGTGTTTGTAGGCATGGTTGCATATGACAGTTGTGGCCCAGGTGTCTGCGGGCAGGATAGTGGTTATGGCCTAGGTGTGTGCGGGCAGGGATTGGTAGTGAGACTGCAGTGAGGTTGTGGCCCAGGTACTAAACACCCAAGCCTCACCAAGGCGTACTCCCCAAATAACGCAAGTCAAGTAATGTATAGTAATATCACATCGTTGATTGGGTACCTCGCTCCACTTTCCCACTAGGTATTGAAGACATCCTACGCATCGAACCAATCCCGCCATTCTCACCATAGTCCCATTGACAAACCACGCCCGCACACACCTGGTCCACAACCTCACCGCAGTCTCACTGCCAAACCCCGCCCGAACACTCCTGGTCCATAACCAGTATCCTACACGCATACATCTGGGCAACAACTGTCATAAAAAACCATGCCTACAGACACCTAGGCCAGAACAACCACTGCCACGCCCGAAGGCACTAGGGCCTCATCCCGAAGATACTTGGGAAACCACCTGCCCGCACACACCTGGGCCAACCGCCGCAACCACCCGACCTGAATATTCTTCGAATCCTGGAGTGTGTTAAATCTTTTAAATCTAAAAATACCGACATGGGCCTACTTTGTGTTGGTGGTAGTGGTTTGGTTGTTTTTCCCTCACGTTCCGATTGTTGGGTGATTTGGGTGGGGATGGGATCCCCTATTGTTATAGTTTCACTGGTTGTGAGTTTGAGCCTGTGCGGTTACCTTGTTTATATCACGAGGGTTTCACCTTTGTCTCTCCTTTCTGTGTATCTTGCAGGGTGGGTACGCTATTGCTTTTGTAGAATTGGATTAACCAAACCATAATAAAGATAATAAATGGATTCTATGAATGAAGGAGAAGGGTGTGACTACTGCTCTGTTTTTATCTTTCATGATTAATTATTTCTGTTTTATGCAGGCTTACACCTAATGAAAATCATGGTCGTTGGTAGTCGTTATCTTTGCGCTAATAAACCCTTACTTCTTGTGTTGGTCGTGTAAGGTAAATTGGTTACTTACGTATATTAGGCTACATAAATGGAAGACTATTACGTATATTCGCCTGAAGATTCTTGTGGTGACCAGCGCCAAGGGTATAGAATCACACACTAAATGGAAGGCATTACTCTTTTTCTTTTAATAGGATCAGGAGATAAGATGGTAAATGTCACAACACCAAAACCGAAAGTAAAATTAAATCCAGTAACCATTCCCAATGAATGTTACAAAAGTAAAAATCCACGATGTATAAGGAGACTACAAAGCAAAGTACCAAAAGAAAGAACAACAGAAACTATAGGGATCTGTCACAAGATCTGAGCTAGTATGGTACAGAATGATCCCTGAAGTCCTCCTGGAAACCTGAAAATAGTTATATATATGTAGGGTTAGCATAAAAGTATACTCAGTAAGGAAATACCTAAAGCTCTCATGCACAGGTGGGGAGGCATACTAATGCCTTATGAAAAAAGAGATAACCAAGAACCTAGCAAGGAAACTAGTCACCCAATCGTCACCAAGGCACACTCCCCAAATAATGCAATTCAATTAATGTATATTAATAGAACATTGATGTTTGGGTACCCCGCAACACTTTCCCACTAGTTATTTAAGACATCCTACGCATCGAACCAATCCCTCAATTCTCACTGCAGTCCCACAGCTAAACCCCACCCACACACACCTGGGCCACAACCTCACCGAAGTCTCACTACCAAACCCCTCCTGCACACACCTATGCCATAACAACTATCCCACCCGCAGACACCAAGGCCAAAACTATCATATGCAACCACGCCTGCAAACACCTAGGCTAGAACAACCACTGCCATGCCTAAAGACACCTGGGACTCATCCCGGAGATACTTGGAAAACCACCTGCCCGCACACACCTCAAACAACCGCCGCAACCACCCCGCCCGAAGATTCTTGGAATCATGGACTGTGTTAAATCTTTTAAATATGAAATACCAGCATAGGCCTACTTTGTGTTGGTGGTAGTGGTTTGGTTTTTTTCTTTCACGGGCCGAATGTTGGGTGATGTGGGTGGGGATGGGATCCCATGTTGTTATAGTTTCACTAGTTGTGAGTTTGAGCCTGTGTGGTTACCTTGTTTATATCAGGAATTGGGGTGGAATCCTCTGTTGTTGAGGAACCTATAGCTTCTGGAGTTTGGGGACATGGGGCTATGTCTCGGGGTTTCTTTGGTTCCAGTACTTTGAGGGATCTCACTTGATCTCTAGTTGGTGTGTTTTTACAAGAGAACATGGTATGAACATTTAAATTGTTGTAGGATGTACCCTTTCCTGGGCTTATGCTTATGATTTCTAGTTTCCCAAGTAGATGCCTAAACTTATTTAAACATTATTACAGAACATGAAAATAAAGATGGAACAAATGGGGATTTGGTTCAGTGTGATCTGTGACTTAGGCATGGGTGTTGTTCTCTTTTCTTATGAATGACTAGTAAGGACAGTGTTCTTTAGGCTGGCTAAAGAAAAACCTTGATTTGGTGAGTTCCTGTTACCTATACATATATTTTTAGTTTTTTTGTTTCTTATTCGTGCCCCACCCATGTTGATCACTTAGTTCCGAACACCCCCATTCATGGGGGAGGGTGTTTTTCCCAACACTTAAATAAGTGGCCGATTAATATCTCCTTTTATTCATCAATCATGTGATTCTATACATATTTAATTAACAATGTGTGAGTTAGTTATATAGGGTAAACATACTTTGTGTGTTTTGGTCTCTTGATTTCATTGAAAATGGGAATTTATTAGAATGAATGATAATATGTTATGTAGTCTGTGGTCATAGGTATTGAGATACATGTGATTGATTAAGATCAAATCAAACCCCCTTATAGCTTGAGTGGTATTAATTATTTTCTAGAGGTTATTATTTTATAAATTTTATAAATCCAAGGATTTATAATTGTTTCAAATGATAAAAATGCTCATAGGTACAAAATTTATGTTTTTCTAAATAGTGATTGAGTATAACTTAATGAGCTGCTCTAAAAATGTTTTATACTTAACCCATAATTGTATTGGATGGGTTTTTATATGTTATTAAATTTGACGTGATACAAGGTGACGTTTGATGATAGATTTGAAAAAAAAATATTTTAATATATCAAAAAAATTTGGAATATGCTTCACAAGTTATCATATGTGACATTATATACTATGAAAAGATACATTGATCTGTATGGTTTTAATGGATGTGGGATACTTAAGAAGATATTGCCTAAATACTGATATGTATATATATATAGTGCATTTTATGGATATCATAGAACATTATTGGACATATCATAAGGAATTAAATGATATTTAATTCCATACCCAAATCTATATCATATAAATCAATAAGATATATTGTATGGTGGCATGAAATGAGATTTCATCCCGCTGTCTACTTTAGTCATAATTTACAACTACGGTGTCATAAAGTTTGATTTTTCTATTTGTTTTAGTTACTTATTAAATTGTATTGTATGATTTTAAATCAATAATTTTTCATGTATTCACAATAAGTTTATAAAAATTTAGTTATATGAATTACCAAATCATTAAACATGGTATGTGATGCCACATTATCTGATAATGTGGTGGTGGAAAGATCAAGTAGCCATCCATGGTTGGATATAATTAAAGGACTCATTACATGGGATTTAATTTGAGTGACATTATTGAATCCATACATAAAATGAATTATCTATAAAAGGAAATAACTGATGAAATATAACACATGAGTTAATTCATACATTTATATGTAGGTTTCTTATGCCTATATAAAGACCACTACGAGGTTATGGCAGTGGGATATATTTTCAAACGATGCTTAGATGAGACCCATTTTCACCCAAATCTCTTTATCCTACCCCTTAGCTCCATGATATTATATCACATTATGGAGTATGGATATTCCTATATATATGATGTGCAATATAGTCAACCTATGGATACCTCTAGAGGCTTGATTCCTTAAATTATCACTCTTATGAACATTATGAAACTCATTCAAAAAAATAATACAGATGATGTAGTGGATTAAAAGTTAAGGTACATGATATTACCTCATTATTCATTTCGAGTTTATATATGTTGTATCTTTAATGCATAGTATGATTTTGGGCTTTGGATTTGTTTTCTCTCATTACATCCATTAAGTGTTAATAATCACCTCATAATCTAATCATTTTAGTCTTTATATGTAGTATTCAATATTGATAAAATAAAATATGGATTTTTTATGGGTTACCATTCCTATATTTATTTTATTCCATTGTACATTAATTAATATTTTATTGAAATAATTATATTTAATAATTGAAACTAATTAAATGATGAATGTTTATATAAAATTCATGGTTCATATTATTTAAAAAATAATGAAATAGAAATAAGACTTATAAAAACATCCATTGAAATTATGAGATGTCACATCATCAGCCATTGTACTTATCAATACCCATTGGATTTTTTTATTAATGATTTGGTGTTTTTATAAATGAGTTATTGGTTAAAATAAATTATTTTGGGACTTTGTCCTATTAAAATTGTAAATATAAAATATCATACATGGCATAAATTGGTTGGGTATTGTGTTGCCAAACAATGATTCTTAATTATGAAGAATTTTATTCTTTTTTCCTTATGTTTAATATTCATTTTCATTGGTGAACATGTTTTTAAAATGATATTTCTATGAGCTTATACTTTTCAAATTAATTATTATTTGGAAATAATGATGTTGTGCATAGTTTAAGGGATGACTGAGGAGCTCCAAAATGTTTTATAATAATTGTTGGTTATTTTTTATAAAAATATATGGACTTACCTATATATCCAGAACGTATGTTTAATATAGAGTTTTATATCGGAATAACAACTATATCCTTTATATAATGTAGTATTTAACATAATTATAAACATAAATCAGGAATCCAAATTAATAATTTACTGAAGATATGTTTGATTTGACCCAGTTTATAAATTTGGTGTTGCACTAGTATTATTCACTAAAAAATCATGTAGAGATTTTAGATTATGAATTAATTTTGAAAGGTTGAATTAGTTTATGCTGAAATTTTTTTATCCTATACTAATGATTAATTACCTGTTGGACCATTCTATATTAATAATATTGTTGTCAAATACTGATTCATTTCTATATATCACAAATTGATAGTTTGAAGGATGAAATTTAAAATATTAGCTTTTGATGTTTCTATAGTTATTATGAGTATTTAATGATATTTATTGGAATAGTAGATGAATTATTTGTATCCATGGGGTTGATAAACAAGAAATTTTTACAATTTATTTATTATTTTATTTTAATATTTATTGATAATGTGTTATTATATTCATAACCATATATAATCATATAAGGATTTTCCAAGATTCATAACGGAATAATAAGTTTCATATAAAGTTATAAAGGTTCTTCTTATGGATTTGAATTGTTCATTTCACATTCTATATTATTTTTTATAGTATTATTATTATGGATAAAAAAATATTTAGGGGATTTTTTCTTAAAATCACACATGGAATATCTTAGATATATGTATTTTTATTGAGTGGTGGGATATTGTTAGATATTTTTAGCTAATTTCTCTCAAATAGATACCAATTTATTCATACTAAATAATAAAAAAAAATATTATTGAGACTAATCTAGAGGATATTTTTGAGACATGAGTGTTATTATAGAATTATAGAGTTGAAGAAGATATCCCACCAAGAACTAAAGTGTTTTTAAAAATGGGAATTTATTTAAGTTATGTGATGGTGATGTGTATGTGATATGTGTTGTAATTTTTATCAATATATTTACACAATTTTTCAATGAATGAATCACATTCAAACTCACATGACCCATGTTAACTAATATGAGGTGGATCTTATTTGAAATTTTGTATGCGATTAAATGATATTGGAATTAAGAAGAAGGTGTTTTCTGATGTTCGATGAATTCTAAAAACACCACTCTATGGAGTTTGGTAGTCATGCCAAAATGTGTGGTTTATTAGATTTAATCATTCTACAATGGTATTAATTATTTTATAGATTGTTATGAACTAGATAAAATCATTTTCTAATGTTATTGTTCACCCTAGGATTGGATTTTGAATCTATTTATTCTTTGGGGTTGTTCTTTCATGAAATTACACTTTGTTATAATCTAGAGGCTTTGAATTCTCATGTTCTAAATATTTTGAGAGAATATTAACTGTAAAATATAAAAAATTCACACCATAAGAAATATGAGTATGGAATTTTTTATGGTTTTATTAAATAATGGTTTTCCATGATGAGATTTGGTGTTCCATGGTAAATCAGAACACATCACTATTACCATACTGTGAGAAATTTTTTAATCTCTACAATTGGGGGTATAAAATATCATAACATAAAATATATAGTCACATCATAATAGAGGAGGTATTTTTTAAGTTGTTTAAGGGGAACCATTTTGTCACACTGTGAAATCTATAGTTTTCACCATGAATGTGATGATCGCATTGAAATATATTGTGGCATCAAATGAGAAAAGTTAAAATTTAAAATTTGAGATTATTTCAGATGTTTACCACATTATGCTTCAATATGTTATCTAATATGATGAATTAATCACCTAAATCATATCAAAGGGTTTCTAGAAGACTTGTATTTGTTTAATTATTAGAAAACATATTAGAGTGGTTAAAGTGGAAGTTACTCAAATAAATATAATTTTAGAATTTGGATTATGTGTGTATAGGAAAATTATATTTGATTTTTAAAAAAATATATATATAATACAAGAATAAAAATATGAACAAGGGGAAGAATATGATGTAGAAAAGCGGTGAAAGGGGTGGAAAAATAACAACATTACTTGATGGAAATCTATGATTGGCGTAGACTCAGTTATTATTTATATATAAGACATTGCATATTTATATTTTTGTTTTATCATTATAAATGTATTTTGAATCATTTTTATCATGATTTAAATGATAATCTATGCTCATTTATAATATGCCGGGAAATTATAGAGGATTTTTTGTTCGTGGGTTTTACATAATCATTCTATGGACATAGATTTTCATTTTGGGTAGTCAGCCATATAATAATATATTATGCATATTGTTTTTATATCTTAGAGTGTTTTTTGTTTATGAATTTTAATATTTTTTCTATCTAAATAGTTTTTTATGTTTTTTTAAGGATAAATTTAAAAGTAACCGAATTAATTAATTCACAGACAGTGAATTATCACTATTCATGTGGTCCATTTTTTAGTGGTATCAATGCCACTAGGTTCCCTTGGAAGATGATAAATTATATAGACTATCATTAAAATTTATTCCCTTTTCCTTGATGATTTGACTTCTAAGTTTTTATTTTTATGTTATATCACAATAATTTAGTGACAACAGTGGGATTCTTACTTTCAATGGGATGAAGTTTTATACTTGGAAAGATCATATGATACCATATCTATTATCAGCTAGTGGTAATATTTTGGATTCTTATACTAATGGTTTTACACCTCAATATGAATCTATTTTGATTAGAGTACTTGATAGAATAACTTTTTGAATTATTATATTGCATAGAATTTCATACTTTCATCTATTTCAAAAAATAAGTTTAATAAATATATATTAATTAGAATAGAAAAAATCATTTGAGGTAAATTATAAGATAATTATTAAGTCAATTTCAATGTTAATAAATCCAAGTTAATTGTTTTTAAATCATAATGTGATGATATTAGGATGAATGATAATGGAATATTTGATGAATTATTTACTAAATTCAGTGAAATACTGATCACCATCAGTGGTATTGGTTATTATATGAAAGACTCTATAATTATCAAAAAGGTAAAATATTTTTTACCATTCATATTTTATGGAAAGTTTTTGGAACATAGAATATTTCTCATTGATTTATTTTACATCCTAAGGCACCCCATGAACGAGCCATACACATTTTGTTATTGGATTTTTGGTCGTGAATATGGTAATCACCCAAGCCATGAACCGTACATTCATGACATGAAACACCTACACATCATGAATTTTCTATGATCCAAAATTATATCATCCAAAAACATATATAACTTCTCTAGGCCTCAATTGAGTAACTCAATCATTGGAAACACAAAAATGGTCTGACAATATGGATCTAGGGTCTTATATTAAATACCACTCAGATAATTATCTTCTTCAAGAATCCAAAACTAAACACAAAGAGAAAATGATATTGGGTCATCTAAATAGCCACCATGTCAGATTATTTTTAAGGATCTTTCCTACATAGGATCTCAACTGCATCATTATAGTAATAGTGAAAACTACAAAATAGAAAGAATAACCTCCAAAACACTCTCCTATAAAGATACATCTCAAAAGAGATAATGGTTACCAACAAGAAACAATAAGGAACCATATCGTAAACCAAAAATTTCAACATTCACAAAACTAACAATGATATGATAGAAGAGTTAAACATCACATAGCTTGAGTTATTGAATGTGAATTTATGAATCATTTTCATAGGTATTCTCCCCCAACCCACTATACTGCCACATGAAACAATCAAAAGGAATAAAAGATCTCTGAAACACCTTATCCTGGATGTGTCGGATCTCCACAGGCCACTACTCAATGGTTGCATCATCATCAACATCAATATATCCTCAATTGAGGACAAGATATCTATCGTAATAGTAATGAAAAAGATGGGACATGTGAATAGAATCTTGTATTCTAATCATCTATAGGGGAAGTTATATATGATACACCAAAGCTTCAACAAGATAAAACACCTTAAAATGATCAAAAAATGATAAATATTACTCCCATGACCAAATCATCACTACACATGATGAGTAGACTCCTTTAGGAACACCAAATATCCAATTTCAAACTCCATATATCTCATGGTTTGATCATAATAGGATTTTATATGACCATGCACTAAATTCATCCTAAAATGAATTATATGTACCATATCAGTCATATTATATACCAATTAGTTCCTATGAAATACTACATGTGAGACACCATATCCATTCAATCTAGCTCTGACATCATTTTCATCCACTCCTCTCAAGGTTAAATCTAGAGAAAGGGTTCATATGTGGTTTTGGGATATTGCATTCATTAATTAATAGTTTCTCCAGAAACTCCTATGATGTATTATTCTTATTCAACTTATTGATTCAGTTTTGTCATTATCCAAAACCATCATCTGGTCATATCCGTACTCTGGTTTAAATCTCCTCCATTCATTTCCCAATCACTCCTTTAGTGGTGGTAATCTTAAGAATTTTGGATGTGGTACCTAGTGTTTGGTAGTGTTATTTTCCCGACTGGTTTCAATTTCAACTATAAAGATTCTCTTGTTCTATACCTCAACGATTTTGGTGATTTTGGCATCATTGACATCATTCTAGATGTTTTTTTGAGTTTAGTGCGATTATTCTTTCAATGGGAGTTCGTGGTGATATGTGTGATGATTGAGATGTTTTGTGGGGGTTTCTTCCTTTATGACATTGGTGAAGTTTTGTTATGTTTTTTCTACAAATGGTCATGTTCTGGTTGTGGTAGTGATCATTTCTGGTTGGTTTTGTTTACTCCCAACACTGGCTCTAGAAGTTTGGGAAATGTCAATTTCGATGATGACGGTGACGTAACATGGCGATAATGTTGGATGATAGCAGCGTAACTCTGGCTGAAATGATGATGATTTGATTGAGGCCTCCTTTTTATTGGCATTGGGATTTAAATTTCAAATTTCATTTAAGCATCATGTAACTTTGGATTCACGCATGATGTATGTGGTTACCAATTATCCTTAAAGCATCTATCTTGAAAATAAAAAATATAATTTTTAATCAGTCAGACTAAAAATGTTGATGGAGACCATTCCAAACCCTATTGGTAAAACTAGGGTCCTTATCAGATATGATCATCCTTAGGACTCTATGGATTCATGCCTCCTCCTCCAGATATATCCTTGAAAACAATCAACTGGACTCAAGTACCTAGTTTCTATAAATTGGGTTGATTTGTCCAAACAATCCACTATCACCGATATAGCATAAAATCCTTTATGAGATTGAGGTAAAATGGTAATGAAGTCCATTAAGATGTCCACCCACATACATTGGGGAACATCTAATTTCTAGTGAAAATCACCAGGAACTCGGTGCTCATCATTCACCTTCTATCACACAAAACATCATGAAACAAATATTGAAACTACAATCTTTAACCTTGGCCAACATAACTAACCTCTTAGAAGTTAGTACATCTTCATCACATTGGGTTTCACCACTAATAGTGTACTATGGAACTCTTAGAGAACCATCACATTCAACATTGAAGGTAAAATAATAATACCCTATAAAAACACCTTGTGATTTCCATCCACAAGCCAATAATTAGGGGCATCACCAAAGAAAACTCTATCTCTATAGACATCTACTTTAGAATCCCCTAGATGGGACTCCTACATATTTTTCACTAAAGATGGCTAGATTATCATTTATATTATACAAACTCTACCTCCAACCTCTCTCATATCTAGATGACTCACTGAGTGTTCTTCTTTCACTCTCTATAAACCTCAAAATTCAGGTATGGCATTACATCGTAATATCTTGCTCAGTGCATTAGCTAATACATTCCCCTTTCTGGGCATATACAAAATCATAAATTCATAAACCTATAATAATTCCAACCACCATTGCTAATGAAATTTCATGTTACACTGGGGGAAGACATACCTATTTCTCTTATGGTTAATAAAACCTATAAAATTATCACTAAAGAGAAAATTTTCAAAAAAATTAAAAGTAAAAAAACAACAACCAAATCAAAATCAATGGTGCGATAGTTACCTTCAATGGTACATAACTTTTGGGACCCATAATAGACAACTTCTCTCTGATTCATTAGAACACCGCCCAATCCAAGACACAAATCTTCACAAAAAAACTCAATCAAACCTCTCTCCACTTTCATATAAAGTACTATAGCACTAAAAAAGTTCTCCTTCAAGTACCCAAAAGGTGTTTGAAATTGGTTTGCCAATATGAAAACCCAATCCTTTCATGTTAAGGCTATCACCCAGGGAAAATCATCTATGGACCTCCTAAATTATCCAAACATACCAAGGAAACTCCACACCTCAACCATAATCTTAAGGGACCAACATGAAATAACCACCTATATCTTCAAATGATCTACAACTAGTCCTTATTGGGATAAAACTTTCTCCATGAAATAGACATAAAAAGGATAAAACTCACACTTCAACAACTTCCCAAACAATATCTCATGATGAATAAATCCCATAATGGTGCCCAAATTCTCAAGATTCTCCTCCAAATACATAGAGTATATAAGTATTTCATCAATGAAATAAACAATGAAGTTATCTAGGGATTCCCTAAAAAAATTCAACAACCCCATAAACATGGTTGTATCATTCGTTACACTAAATGGAATAACAAATAACTCATTATTACCATAACGAAAATGGAAATATATATATATATTATTCTCATCCTTCACCTGTATCAAAAGGATAAGCACTCTCACCACTAATGGTATCAACCTACATAATAAAAACATGTGTTTGGTCCCTTAGTATATGTATAATATCTACCACCCCAGAGCAACATGTTGATAAAGACTGGGACCTACCTCTGGGTAACAAAAAACTATTATATCCAAGAAACTCGGAACCCCATACCATAACTATAATTCATGAGGAATCTAGGTAAATCCCCCCTCAAGATGACCTATTTCTGGCCAATATCCTTTAAATAACCTCTTCTCTCTCCATCTCCTCAATATATGTATTCAGCATAAACACAGTGACATATATCTAGATCATTGGACATAAAGAATCCTATAAATGAATCATTGTAGCCTACCATCTATAAAAATGTTTGAATCATATCACAGAAGGTCCATAAAATATATCCCAAGCATTAACACACTACTACTCCCATGTCAATGGGTAAGAATATCCAAGATACTGGCCACCTTCATGGTCAATGAATAGAACTCTTCTCAAAATTTGTCTTTGAACTTCTCCCATGAGACTATTAAATCCTCAAAATCTATAAATAACAATAAAAGATATTACCTCTCTTATCTACACAAAAAACACCATATCCAATGAAACTCAGTTCTCCTTCAATGCACAGATCAAATTAAATGATATCTCAAGCTACTACTACTATAATTTTATGAATAAATACAAAATGGATCCCTCAGACTTCTACAAACTATGGTGCTGAAACACTCAGAGTGTCCTCCTCCTTGTTTCATCATCATTAACCTCTAATATTAGGCATTTTGTAGAAATATCCTACTGATAATCATCAATGTGAAATTTATTAACGCATTGAATTTTTGTAAGGGCTATAGAAAAGAAAAAATTGATAGATCTCCAAAACCTAAAATATGGAATATTTTACATTAATTAATTAATTTTTTTATCTTATAATTGTTTTAGCCTATCCTAATTTCTTCAAATATGTTCGAGATGTCATTTCAAATCCATTTTTACTTCGAGTTGGTGTATAAATTCTTCCAAAAGGTAGGTAGCCACATTGCTTCCTCCATTGAGGCCTTAGAATGCATTTGGGCCAAGAGGATTTGATTACAAGATCATCGTAACCTTTTGGGGGGGATTATTGCCTGCTAATGGAATCTCATATAGAATTAGGACATATTTATGAATCCTTTACTGAATCCCAAGTACTAAAATAGGTCCCCCTTATATCAATAATTAATTATTTAGCATGTTTTGATATCATAATCATCTATATATATCTGAGGTTCTTCATCGATGGAGAGACCTATATGTATTTTAGATTCTCTATTGATTGTATCCTTTTTAAAACACATTAGTGATTCTTATCACATGTGTTGTTAAAATTCTATTAGTAGGAAACATAGTTGGGATATCAGTAATTTAATGTCACCAAGTAAGACGGAAGGGGTCTTGATATTGGGATATGTCCCATGAAATGATCTTTTTGTATATCTTTGTGAAATGAATTAGAACCCATGTAGTTTGGTTCTACATAATGGGCAATATAATAGCTTTTAAGTTCTGTGAAAGGTTCCAAATGGTGAGATTTAACATCATGCCACAAGGACATCTAGGAGAGATATGCATAGTCAGAGGTTGATGTGGGACTTACACTAAAGATGCCCGATGGACTGGAAATGGACAGGGTCACCCAGTTGAGGGTCATGATATTATTTGGAATATATCCCAATAAGGATTCTGGTGAAAGAAACCTGAATGAAATATAACCCTTCGAGCAGGATATGACCCTACTGGGGATGTAACCCAGATAACATTAGGGTTAATTTGGGGTGTTGGGTTTGGACATTAGGGAGGCTTCCTAAATATCCCATTTGGTCAAGAATAAAAGCTCACATAATTTTTAATGGTTGTAGATTCCACCTTATATGAAGTTCTAGGTTGATTAATCAGGAATATGGATCTATTAAGGTTTGTATCATAAGGAACATGGTCCTTTGAGAGTATTATGACATGTTTTTGGGGCACACACTTTATAAGATTCCAATTTTAATGGGTCTATGAAAAGTATTTAGACTCATGGAGATTTAGATGTTTTATTGGGTCTTACAAAAAAGAGGATTCCCATTAATTCCTTCATTGGTAATGAGGACTTCTGATGGTCAATACAAGGTTTTGGGGCTTACACCGTATAGAATTATTCTCATGTCAAGGTGATAGGGAGACCCATCCGAAGGATTCACGACTGATACAAGTATTTTAGTTTGTGGATTTCATGGTCATTACTAACCTCTAATCCCACATGAGTTGATCTCAGTGTGGTAAATTAGAAAAATATATATGTTATTAGATCCCATTAAAACTTCTTCAAATATTGGTGGAGGAGGCTACAGTTATAGAAGAGATAAAGGGCATTTAGGTTCCCTTCTCCCCCTTATTTTTATAACTCGAGAAGATGAAGAGGAGGAGGGGTGTGAACTCCAATATAGGGCTTACTGTAGAGGTATTTTATTTTCCCATTTTTAGTTTCAATGATAAAATGATCTATAACTATACCTCATCAAAATGAAAGGAAAGTGTTTCCAATCATTATTTGAAATGGGGAGATTCCAGCACTACTTCCTTGGTTGACATACTTGTTTCATTGGGAATGTATGATGGAAAATAGTCTGAGCATCCCATTTGTTAATTTGGTTATAGATAGGACCTCATTTATGATGGGAATGTATGATCTAGTTGGCATGATGTTGTTCCTTGTACTCTAGTCACATGCATCTAGAAACTTTGGGATAGTCCTTTTAATGGTTCTTCATGAAAGTGGATACTTGGGTCATAACACTTAGCAAGATAGGTTGGTGGAGAGGATTGTTTGGATAGTTCATGAAGGGGATGAGGCATGGTCGAACACTCTAATGAGTGGTACTAATATGGAAGGACCATTCCCATATACTATTTTCAATATGGGATGGTGTCCCATAAATATTTCATGCACATGTGGTTCACAGAAGGCATGTTCGAAAATACATTATATATTCGAATGGTTGTCCTAAAATGGACCATTTTCTATGAAGACTTCTTTTTATTCTATGTGGGATGATTCTTTTGACCTTTTTGATTCGGGATATATAGTAAATTTTTAACTTATAAAATCTTATTCTTTGACTATATTCATCTATCACACATGTTTTTCTCTCATAAATCCACTATTGAATTCACTACTACCCCCATTATTCTATGTGTAGTGTTTGTTATAGGGGTATGGATGTAACCACTCAACCTCGGCCCGTAAATGATTTTGGTTTTTTAGCGGTCGACTTACCCCAAAAATATAATTCTCATTTTTGGGGGAAAAAGGAAAAATCACCCAAACAAATAATTCATGTATGGGAATGAAAATGGACACCTCACCACAAAAATGAAATTCATCTGTGGGGGTACTATATGGAGGCATTATGTGGAGAAGAGTCTCATATAGTGAGCATGCTCTGTGGAAGGCGAGGTTCATTTATAGTTCATGGTATATTACCATTTTACTTATTCATGAAATATCCCAGTCAGTTTCCATTGATTCATTTAAAAATTTATAAAAATCCTTATAATCTTCTATATAACCTTTTTTAAACCCAACACCATTTGAAACATAGGTGGAATGAATAAATGTGCATGATCTTTTCCTAGGATTCTATCATAAAACTAGTGAGACATTATTTCATAGGATTAGTAAATATAAAAGTCCATTAATTAGATCATATGGGTCCACAAAAACCCATTTCTAAATTGATCTCTCATGTTTAAATTTCTTATTAAACATAGCTAACATGATTTCCCAACCTACCCATGTAATCTCACATATGACAAATTCCAAAAATCCATCATATACCTCAAACATGGACCTTTAATACCACTCCTTAATGACCCCTCACTAAAAATTATACACCTCCAAGGATGGAAATGAGATAAGGGTTACAATAACTGCTCAAGTCCCACCTCCAATAGGCCCCAATATGGAGACTAACATCAGGGTTATAATAATCATAAAAAGGGAGGATTTACCCTCTATGAAAACATGTAAAACAAAGAGATAATATAGATAGACCACAAAAAATTCCCATAAATATATATAATGAACTAAAAAGTTCAAACATTAAATCTCACACTGTACTATAACATATGAAAATAAATATACAAGTATCGAAAAGGTACATATAAAAGTGACTATCAAATCCAAACAGCTCCTAAAAACCCACGAACTAGTAATATACATCCAAATATTGAACCTGGTCCAGTTGTCCTAAAAACTGTTTATATATGCGTATAGTGAGTATAACTATAAACTCATCAGGATCCTCCTTATATCCTGTTATGAAAAAGATAAAATATTATGAAAAAACATAGTGAACAACAGTGAAACTAACTTTCCAACAAAATAGGTGTACTATGTTCCCAACTACACCTTGGATAAATACCACCATGTATATCATACAAGACCTCATATAATATAATAATGAAACATAAATAGTACCTCAATTACACTTCCCCATTGGTTTCCCAGTCTTCCAAAACATCACACATCATGATCCATCACTCTCCAAAATCAACTGGACTGAAGACACATGGTAAAGTCATCACAATATGCACCTTATGAATCACATAATCACATCATCCCACTTAACATCTCTATATATAGAAACAAATTAATATATAGGATCCCCCACATATCATATGACATGTATCATGCATTGATTATTATACCTAAAGCAATCATATCCCATACCCCAAGTAAGTACATGAAGAAATCACAGCCTATACACATCATACCTATAATAATCCTTTGGATCCTACATCCAAGGATACATGTGTGTGAGTAACCAAAACCCATCACAACCCTCTACACACATATATGGGGGAACTATCCATTTTTAATACTAGAAAATGTAACTACTAGGGGAATATAGTGGGCCTTGAGTAGGTAGTCATCCATCCACCTGCCCATTGTAATGTTGGGGAAAACATCCTCCCAGGGTCCACTGGGTATCAGTCACCCTAATAGAAATGATTGGGGTATAATATGAAATCACATAAAATATAGGATATAATATATCTCATCAACACACTATGGGAATATCCTACTCTTACACTCAACTATATATAATGTCCCATAGACTCTAAGAAACCAATAAATGACCATATATCCAATAAGAACAAAATCATTTAAAAGAGATATATTGATTAAATATTCGATTTTTTTATCATTTAAATTTATTAGTTAATTCCTTATACATTAAATTAACCATTAAAATTATTCCACATTACATTCAATTAATCATTATAGTAAACTTCATGCCCTCTCAGAATAATTCAAGCCAAGTCCATTGTTTCTCAAAATTGACATTTTTTAAAATTTGTATTTCATCCACATCAACCACATAGGTTAAGAATCTTATATTCAATATTATCATAATTTTATAAACTATTTTCTCTAGGAAAAAAATCATATCATACCAACGTGATAAATCATGAAACCATCACATCCACCTACGTCAAGCAGTGGGCGAAGAAATGTAGACAAAACAAACTACTCAACAATCATCCATTAAACATGTTCTTTTTAAGAAAGAATCCATATTTATAAAATGAATGGGTATGTCCATATTTAACCCATTCCATCATATCTGGTTTCATAACCAACACACACATCCATATCTTGATACATATTTCCATCATAGGAATCATATCCCACAACATCATTCGAGCCTCCTTTTTATAACCTATCCCTTGGGGCCCATGTCGTGACTACCCCAAGCCCACCTTACATAGGCTAGGGGATGGAGACTAGCACTGGAAAGGCGTTCCCATAAATGACAAGGAATTTCCTTTTTAACATGTACAGACACACAGGCCAATAACACAACAATAAGCAACCACACTTATGAGAATGCAATAAGATGAAACCACAATGTAAAATAGTATAGTTAAAGAGTGTTGAAAGTAAAAAAGGGGCGGGAATAAAAGCCCAACTATAAATGTACAAGTACAACTGGAAGTACAATACAACTGAAAGAATATGGAAAACATCAACTGGGTCATCCACCGAGGTTCCTACAGGTAGGGTAGGTATAGATTGCCTCCCCCGCACTCTACATTTGTCAGTCTCATCTATGTCATGTCACATCGCATGGTCCACCTCTGAGCTTCATCTAGTCCTAGCTCCCTCATCATCAATCAATGTTGTATGTCATATGCATCATAAACGACAAGGTACGGTCGATGCCCGTGCAGGGGTGAGTATAATGATACTCAGTAGGGACCCCATGACCCCCGTAGGTCTCCTAATGTTCTAGAAAGGAAAATCCAAAAATCAAGACATCAACTATACTTAGATATATGACCATACATATACCTAAGTTGTCAAGATATACTCATCTCATACATGATGGAAGGACAACACATAGATAACAACACAATGGTGGAAGTTCCACACCGGTAACACCATGAAGATAACAACACGAAAGTGACTCCTCATAAATAGAAGTACCACACGGGTAACCCCACAAACAAAGAAGTAACACACAGGTAACCCCACGAAGATGACACCACAAAGGGATAATTACCACACAGGTAACACCAAAAAGATAGATGTACCACACAGGTAATACCATGAAGATAGATGTACCCCACATGTAACACCACAAAGATAGAAGTACCACATTGGTAACACCACGAAGATAGAAGTACAACACATATAACACCATAAAGATGATACCACGAAGGTAGAATTACTACACAGGTAACACCATGAAGTTAGAAGTACTAAAAAGGTAACACCATGAATATTGAAGTACTTGTAACAACACGAAGATGGTACGACGAAGGTAGAAGCACCACATAGGTAACACCACGAAGCTAGAAGTACTACACAGGTAACACCACGAGGATAGAAGTACCACAAAGGTAAAACCATGAAGACAATACCATGAAGGTAGAAGTACCACATAGGAAACACCACGAAGCTAGAAGTACCACACAAGTAACAACAGAAAGATAGAAGTACCACACATGTAACACCACAAATATAGAAGTACCACACAGGTATAACCGAAAAGATTGACGTACCACACAGGTAAAATACTCATCTCACAATCGGGTATAACATAAGTATAGAGGTACTGGTGTTTAGTTGTAACTATATCATCTTAATCTTTTATGAAGCACTGCTTCTGACTCACATAGGATCGATAGGTAACTAACCCCCACTGACCCACACAGGATCGATAGGTAACTAACCCCCGCTAACCCACACATGATCGATAGGTAACTAACCCCTGCTGACCCGCACAGTGACCCTTGACCTGCGTCGGACAAGTTTAGGCTCTGCCTAAGTGAAACATTACCCAACGA
This sequence comes from Viscum album, assembly GCA_963277665.1. Classification (NCBI taxonomy): domain Eukaryota; kingdom Viridiplantae; phylum Streptophyta; class Magnoliopsida; order Santalales; family Viscaceae; genus Viscum; species Viscum album. The sequence continues at coordinate 1,847,386,335 of OY728120.1, forward strand.
ACCTAACGTTACTCTCATATTTCCAATCTGAGTTACCTTTGTAAAGGTAAGGATTTTTAAATAAAATAATTGTCACTTAATTATTTTATTTACCGCCAAAAACAAACATTCACTGGTGTCCCACACCGGGGAATGCTAGTATCTTACTAAACATAGAATACCCTCTTTTGTTTAGTGGTGGTCTCAGATTTTTAATTTGAGTTACCGTTTGTGTGTTATAAGCATTTGAAAAATAAAATAATTTTATTTAATAATATTATTTATGGTTATTCCATTTTCAGGTTTTCTCACTAGAGGCCCATGCCAACTAATCATATGTCACGCCACAGGTAAACCCACTATCCTGAGTGCAATGGTGCCCTCATATTTCTGATCTGAGTAACCATTTAAGAGTTATTCCACTTTTTCCAGAAATCTACTTACACACACAAAATAAATCTTAATAAAACTATGAAGGATCATTCCGGGCACTCTGGGCCTTGAAATCACCTGCCGTCAGATTTCATATTCTTGAAATAATTACATATAATTAAAAAATTTATACGGAATTTTCAGGACGTTACAGTCTCCTCTCCATAGATATTTACATCCCAGAAAGCCACAACATAGAATAAAGAAACAAATGGGGGTACTGAGCATGGATATGATCCTCTTTCTCCCACGTGCTCTCCTGGAGGTTCTCGTGCTGCCAGAGATTGTGCACCAGAGGTATTAACCTCCCACGAAGGACCTACTTCAATCGATCCTCAATATCTACTGGAACCTCCATATACATCTCCCCATCATCTAAGTCCATCACTCCATGGTCACTAACTTGAGAATTTTCATTCACGTATCTCCTCATCTAGGATACGAGGAACACGTTATTCACCCACTCCAACAGTGGTGGTAGTGCGAAGTAGTATGCAACTTCGCCAATCCTCCTAAGTATCAGAAATGATTAGATAAACCTTGGTGATAACTTTCCACTGTAGCCAAATCCTCATAGTCTCCATCGAGGGGAGACACATAAGTAAACATGGTCCCCCCTGGAACTATAATGTTCTCCATTTGTTGTCGACAAAAGACTTCTATTGGGAACTGAAAATTCAACACTCCCACTTCCACAATTGTAGGGATGGCTGACTCAAGCATGATTGGCTGCACCCTCCATTTCATGAGTTGGCCTTATGCCGGTTGGGTTTCCTTTTTCACTGTCCAAGTAAAATCCCATTCCAACATTTTAGGTAAACCACAACCTTTTTTCCAAATATAGTCAATATTAGAATGAACTGGGGATGTCTATTCCATACCCATACTAACATTATAAGGCCTGAATGTTTCCACCAAGACGTTCCAACCGAAACTATAACCTCAAGGGATATATTTCACCATCGAAATATGTGTGATTATTGATTCTCCTCCCAAAGTTATTTCCATATGTGAGGTTCAAGTAAAAAAATTAACCAAAAACTCTAGGTCTTGGACAACATTCGTGGAAGGAAAGAATGATTGGGACCTCTGTCTATTAATATTGCATCTAGTATTAGAGAGAGTATGTTCATCGAATCATTTCTAAAGCCCTTGGGTCACACACCTTGTCCATATGAAGCTACTCCCTTCCCATGTTCCTAACACTTATTCTTCCTGAAACATTTTTACATGCCCAATTATATGAGAATATCTCCAGTTCCCTACTTTCCCACTACTAACATTCACTGGTTGTATCTGCTTAGCCAAAGAACATTCAACTGTAAAGGTTCTCTCTATCACCCTAACATAGGTAGGAATGCATAGAGGAATGGTGCTAGCTTGGGAATACTTAAACACACCATGCTCAGACATCTGATCCCTAAAGCACTGATTTTTTCATAATCATTGAGTACCAGGAATGATCGGTACGCCTCAATGAATACTCAACTAACGACATGTCATCCGGTCAAATCTATTGAAGCTATAGAGAACTCTCAGCCACCACTAAAAGCTAGTCCTCAACCGCCAGTGAGTCAGGCATGCCTCGGAACCTAATGGGTATCTGATACTGAAACTCAAGTAAGGCACAAAGCCTAAATGTGTCCTCTATTGGCACTACTTGCTGTAAATTCTACCCAACATGTAGTGATATAGATGACACACTACCCGAAGGTACTGTCTTGGGAAACAATGTTGGTACTAATGCCTCATCACTATGTGGAATATCCTCATGGATACTCAATGGAGAAGACTAGAAGTTAAGATCACCATTTACTCTATCGATGTCTCAACTGGGCATAAAACTCTAGCCACAGCCTCCAACCAGTCCTCAACTACCTAGGAATCTGTCTCGCCTCAAAATCTCAGAGGCCTCTTCCACTCGAACTCATACAACATGCTCTGTCAGCATGCATCCTCTACTGGTGGTTATGGTGGTAATTACTACCTAATGGGTAGTGGTTCTGCTGGTACACCACCTGAAGGTGCTAACGCTGTAAGAGGGCCCTACACCAAGGCCTCATTACTCGGGGGGGGGCATCATTGTGTACTCTCTCAGAAAACCAGGGTGGCTGTCTTAGCGGTATAATCCTGATAAGGAAAAATTGTGCCACAACCCTTAAGATATACCTTCTAAGCTGACTACAAATAATTCCAAAGAAAAACTATCCAAAAACACTCGTAATAAGTTTTTTCATGTGTTGTGTTGGAAATCCGAATTCAGGGTCCTGATGTATGGATACGTCGGCCACTGAACCAACACTGGATTCCCCAAATAGAAAACCACACTCATAACACTTAACAAAATTTCCACACAGAATATATTAGTGTCCTAGTTCTTCAGTAGAACCAAACTCTTCTAATACCACTTTGTCATGACCCGTCCCCCGGGGCCGGTTTCCTAACTACCCCAAGCCTGCCTTCCTTAGGCTCGGGGCTGGAAAATAGCACAAAAAAGACATATACCTTAAATAGGAAGGCATTTCCTTTTTAACTAGTACAGACACATATTACAAGAACATAACAAGAAGAAACCACATAGAATAGAACGCAATAAGATGCAACCATAAAGTAAACTGTTGTAGTAAAAGAGTGCTGAAAGTAAAAAGGGGCGGGAATACAAGCCTAACTGTAAAATTACAAGTACGAATGGAAGTACAATACAGTTGAAATAAAATGTAAAACTGATATTATGTCATCCACCGAGGATTCTACATGTAGGGTAGTAACAGATTTACTCCTCAGCACTCCACGTCTGTCAGTCTCCTCAACGTCACATCACGTCGAATGGTCCACCTCCGAGCACAGTCTTGTCCTGGATTTCTCAGCCACGATCAATGTTTTATGTCTTCTGCATCAGACACGACAATGTTTTTGTGAATCCCGTGCATGGGTGAGTATAAAAATACTCAGTAGGGACCCCAAAACCCCCATAGGTATCCTAGAGTTCAACAATAGAAAAAAAAAGCAAGACATCAACTCTACTTAGGTATATGCCCATACATATACCAAAGTTATCAAGATATACTCATCTCATACATGAGGGAAGTACACAACATAGGTAATAACATGAAGGTAGAAGTACCCCACAGGTAACACCATGAAGATAACACCATGAAGGTATCTCCTTGAAAGTAGAAGTGTCACACGAGATACACCACAAAGATAGAAGTACCACACAGGTAACACCACAAAGACGATACCACAAAGGCAGAAGTACCACATAGGTAACACCCCGAAGATAGAAGTACCAAACAGGTAAGACCATGAAGATAGAAGTACCACCCCACAAAGATAGATTTACCACACAGTTAGAACCATGAAGATAGAAGTACCACCCAGGTAATGCCATGAAGACGATACCATGAAGGTTGATGTACAACATAGGTAACACAAAAAATCTAGATGTACCACATAGGTAACACTATGAATATAGAAGTACAGGTAACACCATGAAGATGATACCACAAAGGTAGAAGTACCACACAGTTAACACCATAAAGCTAGAAGTACCACACAAATAACACAATGAAGATAGAAGTACCACATAAAAAACACCACGAAGACGATATGATGATGGTATTTATACCAAATAGGAAACACCAGAAAACTAGAAGTACCACACAGCTAACACCACGATGATAAAAGTACCACACAGGTAACCCTGCGAAGATAAAAGTACCTCATAGGTGTCACCACAAAGATTGAAGTACCAGACGGGTAAAAGAATCACCTCAAAATCAGGTATAACTTAAATACATAGGTACAGAGGGGTAGTTGTAACTAGATAATCTTATTCTTTTAAGAATAATTATTTGTAACCTACACAATATTGATAGGTATCTAACCCCCACTGACCCACACAATATCGATAGGTAACTATCCCCCACTAACCCACACAGGGTCGATAGGTAACTAACCCCACTGACCCACATAGGTTCTATAGGAAACTAACCCCCATTGACCCATATAGGATCGATAGGTAACTAACCCCCACTGAACCCCACAAGATATAACCCACATCGGATCGGTATGCACTGACCCACCCAGGATCGCTGAGTGTTGACCCACACAGGATCTTACCCACATAGGATCGGTATGTGCTGACCCACACAAGATCGCTGAGCATTGACCCACACAGGATCTGACTGACTGGGGATTGGTATATGCTGACCCACACAGGATCGCTGACCGCTGACCCACACTAGATCTGACCTATATAAGATTTATATTCTCACCCAAATAGGATCGATGTTATTTCTTCATGTTGCAGCCTGCCACAGGTTTTCTCGCACAAGGAGTGCTTGAGTTCCGTAAAATCTGACCCTTGAGATATCGGTCTTACATAAACAACCAATAAGCTCCACAAAAGAGTTAATCAACAGTCTTCCATGTCATAAGGGTTCGAACACGATAGAATACATGTCATTCGGACGCATGGTCTTTGAATTATAGGCGTTTTAGCTCTGAGGGCCTAGTTGTATTTGGGTTCAATCCAACCTAGTCATACACTAACATTATCCAAAGCTCATGTGGAGTATACCAAATGGACAATCTTGATCCAAGGAATCTAGTGTCATAGACGGTTCATAAAACTGACACCTGGTTCTCAAGATATGGGCAGAACGGCATATCTGGGTTCAGAAGGGCCCCGGTCCGGTCCGACCGGGTCGTGCCGACCCTGCCCGCCTGATTTGGGCCAACTAGGATTGCCTCGGTTTGGGTCGGTCCTGCCCAACTTAGGACCAGCCCAGTTGAGATGGGTTGTGGTGGGCCTGACCTACTTGGCTGCTGACCGTCTTGGCCCGCTAAAGGGCGGCCCGACCTACTGCAGTGCTTCCTGCTGGGCGAGGCCCGCAGCGGTGCGGCCCGGTCGGTCAGTGTGGTCTGCCCTGCCACCTGAGGGAAGGCATCCCCCCCTGTATTCCTGAATGGTCCAATGAACCGTTCGGCCCGCTAGCAAGCAGGACCCACCGGAGCGGGTCCTCCTCGGTGCATCACGGCGAGCCGGATTCCCGGCCGGTTCTCCTCCCAATGGAAGGATGACACCGCTATCCTCCCACTATCATCCGGGTGTCCGCCGCTCTACGTGTGCACCCCCTGCTCAATACACGGTTAGATTCTCACCTGGTTCTCCTCCAAACGGTGCAACATCACCGCTTTCCTCTCGCGGCCGGCCAGGTGTCAGCCACTCTCCGAGTGTTCCGCCTGCTCAAGCCACGGTCGGACGGGTGTCGGCCATCCTTCGGTGTGCCTCCTGCTCAAACCATGGTTTTTTTGGGTGTCTTCCACCCTCCAGTTCACCGTCGCGGTTCGACAGTCACGACCTCCTCCTCTACCGACGGTGCGTACACACGCCACCCTTCTTCCACGCATCTTTGCAGCTTCGTCCCAAGCCCAAAAGATTTGACATCTGCATATGCATGATCCTCGTGTCAAGATCTCCACGTACATCTGTCTTTCTCAATGGGACATTGTGTTTTCAGTGCACTTAATTATTTGGCATCAAATAACGCACAAAGAATGGGAGAAGAACCCACAAAGAATGAATGAAAAGTGTCAAGGTATATGTGTGGAATGATGGCCATGTATTTTTGGCCATATTCATTCTGAATCAAGAATATGAAAATCAATAAATAGATTTAATCATACTTGAAATTAAAACCCCTACCTCGATCATCTGTTGGAGGTGTCATGAGGAGGAAGATGATAATGGAGATTTCGACGTTCATTTCTCCCACAAGACACTTTCGATATGGGCTCGAGTGTCATCCACGTCGGAGGTTCATTCTTCATTGGAGGATGTCCTTCTGATTTCTCCCCAGCTCTCCCCTTTTCCAACGTTTCCAACCAAAAGGGTGAGGGTCTATCTTTAATTGAGTTAAGATAATTAATTCCATTAAAGTTGGCACATTAATTAAATTAATGTAGGCACATTAATTGGGGAAATTCCATGAGGTAACTCATGTTAAAGGGGATTTCTGGTGGCACCCACCCCCAAGTATTCAAAATGGAGGTTTAAGAAAAATAAAATTGAAGTTGTTGTTTTATTTTATTTTTATTCTTTTAACTCTCCCACGAAAATCTGGAAATCTAACTTCCACCCTCAATCTACTATGATCAAGGTGAAGGTCTCCGTAAGGGAATATCGGCGTTGCGAGTTCAACAGAGTCCTCAGATTTCAATTCTGAGCACTGGTTAAAAAGTTAAAAAATTCCACTCATGCGTTTACTGAATGTACCCAAAAAAAGTTCAGAAAAAATATTAACAGTCACCCTCAACCTGCACCAGTCAAAGATTGGCTCTTTCTAAGAGAAACACGCCACAATGAACCTAATGGTACTCTCAGATTTCCAATCTAAGTTTCCATTTAAATGTTATAGATTTTACAATAAAAAACATTGTCACTTAATTATTTTATTTATGACCAAAAACTAACATTCACTGGTGGCCCACACCAACCAATGTTAGTGTTTGACTAAATAGATCATACTCTCACGAGTTCAGTGGTGGTCATAGATTTTTAATTCAAGTTAACGTTTGTGAGATATATGCATTTGAAAAATAAAATAATTTTATTTACTTATTTTATTTATGGTTATTCCATTTTTTAGTTTTCTCACAGGAGGCCCACTCGGACTAAACTCAAGTCACGCCTAGGGTAAACCCGCCATCCTGAGCGCAACGATGCCCTCAGATTTCTGATCTATGTAACTGTTTAATAATTATTCCACATTTTCAGGAAAACAACTTACGCGCACTAATTAAATCCTATCTAAACTTCGACGGATCATTCCGGGCACTCTAGTCCTCAGAATCACGCACTATCAGATTTTGCAGTCTCAAAATAATTCCATATAATTAAAAATTATATATGGAATTTTTGGGATATTACACACCTCACCCAAACAACATCATCCATCCTAGGCTCATCCAACCAAGGCTCATATCAATTTCCATCATCCCTACCCCATATCAAATATCATAGAAAATCTCACATCTAGTGTACATCAGAATATAATAAATAAACAAACATTCACAGAAAATAGGGAAATTTAAGACCTAAAACTAGGAATTCAACCTTCACGAATAAAAAAGCTCTCATAACTCCAAACTCAAGGCAAAAGTATTACTTAAGAAGATGGGAAAATAATTCCAAAGGGATAATATTTATCAGAAAAGTAGTTGTTTTTACATATTTAATGAACCAATTCATTTTTAATAGGATCTAACTATAGACAACTGAATTCATCAACCTATAATAAGCTATCAAAATTTAAACGTGCTCTAAACATGAAAACATGTTTTATCAGGCCTTCATATGAACCAATCTTAATTAAATTTCCTTTTTATTATTATTATCATTATCAACACTAATTAACATGATTTTCATTCATTATCAATTCCATTATTATGGAATAACATTTTTAATTAAACTTTTTCATTGAATCAATTTTATTATCATCAAATTATATGAAACGTTAGATTCATTTGACATTATATTATTAAATTACTTACAAAAATAATTAAAATGAATTAGCTTTAAGTTATTTATCAATTTATATCTGGATAATTATTCTAATCCATAGCATCACATGACACGAAAACATTCATAACACAGATAACGCACTATCTAGAATATCAAGAGGTAAATAGTTATCATGGTATTACAAATTTTCCTACCATTATAGTAAAACTAATTATTAATGCAATTAAATATTTATTAGGTTAATTCCATTACTATAAAAAAGGATAATCTATGATAATTTTATGGTCTCACAAAAATAAATAGAAGAATCAATGTATATCATACCTCAAAGTAATCAACATTCTTCACATGAGAAGATACCAATGTCATAAATCTTGACCACCACTCACACAAGAGTTACATATCTACAAGAATGTCATTCCATAAACTCATCAACAAACAACCAAGATAAAATAGTTATACTGAGTGAGAGAATCCATTGTTGCATAGAAAGAAGAAGATGGAGGATCTAAATCAAAGAACCAAGAAAAAAAAGGATATAACATAACATGGATCACTATATATTGAACACAAGAATCCAATAATAAATCCCTACCAAAGGGTACCCGAAAATCATAATGAAATAATTGTTTATTTCCATGAAATTGAGGGAAAATGTTTAGGGTATGAGAAAAAATGAGGCACTGAAACAAATAAAGGTGCAATGAACAACATATTTTCATAGTGTGAAACCATTTAATTTCTTTTAAGTATAGTTATTTATGTTTCAAAACAAAATACATCACCTCATACTATATTCCCAGATTTATTTCACATCATGAGTAACCTTTTAAACCAACCTCACACAATACTTTAATGGCTTTCAGGCCATGAATCCGGCAGTTTCCCAATCCATGAACCCACCCATTCATGATAATAAACACTTACACATCATTAAATCGCCCTCCTCTTAACTTTTAGCATCCAAAAACCTCCACACCTATTTTGGACCTCCTCTAATTTCATCAAACTTGAAAAACTCAAAATGGTTCGGAATAGACTCAAATCAGCCCGCAAATATTATACCCTTATTTATTTACATCATGGAAATGAAAATATGATATTTCTAACTTATGGCATCTGTCACATTTTTTCCTTCCTATGGTTGTATTGTATTCAGAAGTGATATTCATTAATCAAATTCAATCATATCCTTTAGCACACATTCAGATCTTTTTGTGTGAATATATAATTCAATATTTTACTATAACAACATATATCACACCATTCACCATAAAAATAATTACTATATATTTTAAAATCAAATATTACCATTTTTAGCTAAAAATCATAATTTAGTTAATTTTTTCTATGAATCTTGAATTTTATTTAGGAATACAGTACTACCTTTTCATTATTCATGAGATTACATCCTAGTCCTTTATTTTATAAATCAATATATATCCCAAATGCTTATCCTATACATGCTTGTGTGAGTTAAAGTTAAATAACCAACCTTATCTTTGTCTCCATCGTATTTTCTTCACATTCATTTTTTACTGGGACTTTCCTTCAATTTCAGTCAAATTGGTTACCATATTTGATGGCTATGATAAATTTCACAAAAAGGTTCAGTGATATCAAACCAAAATAAAAAACCTATAGATCTATAACACCATGGTTATTCTAGGTCATTTTTCAATAACATCCATATTTGAATTATCAACTGATATAAACACTCTTGTAAATACATGAACCAAGAATGAATCTTTCTATTGACAAAAATCACACTCACTAAATTGAAATACAAAATATTATTATTAAAATCTTCCAAAATAATTATCAAATGATCTCCATGATATTATTATTTTTCTTGGAATAAATGATAAATTATATATAAATTCAACAAAAACTAATCATTGTAATCATTAAAGATTCTGTTCAATAGATCTACAAACATAGGGGTAATTGGAAAGTCTGATAAAATTAATATAAATTCATAGTGGCCAAACCTCACATGGACTGTTGTATTGGGTATGTCCTCCCTTTTGACCATTAACTAATGATATTGATATAAAATATCAATTTTATAAAAAAGTTTTGATTCATATAGTTGATCAAATATGTTATCAATTTGGGGTACTGGATACTTGATCATGATAGTGATATTGCTGAGTTCTTTATAATCAATTAAAAGACACATTGACCTATATTTATTCTTGACAAAAATAATATGTGTTCCCCATAAAATTAATTATGACAAATGAGTCTATTTAATATATTTTCTTGGGGTTTTTAATTTAATTACTTCATCTCAATTGGGTCTATTCAATAAGGAGAAAATGAAATAGTTATAGAACTATGTGTGATCTCTATTAGAAAATAAACTACATGATTCAGGGGAAGACGATGAAACTCTTCAAAAAATAAATCATTTTATTCATGAACAAAAGGATATCCTCAAGATAGATAATTTGGAAAACTATTATAGATAAATTACCATAATTAATAGTTAGTAGGACCAATATAATGGATGTAATTTCCATTCGAAGTTTATGTTCATCCATGCATGTATTGATGATCTTATATTGATTAAAAACATAAAATGTGTCTTTAATTCCTTGAAATTTGTTATGGGATGTATATAGAGAAGTAAACCCCATTACTAATATCACATCAAATGTGAATGAATAGACAATAAAAAAATATGGAAGCACATTCCCACAAACATCTATCAGAGATGAGTTATAGACTTGAGATGCATTCATCACACAATTAAGATTTTTCATTAGAAAATAAATATCTAAATATTGAATTAGTGATGTTCTACTCATAAAAAAATATTCATTTATCAAAGGCTGGATAGAACCTAAATAATATAATACATTTTTAATTTTAAAGTGGATGATAAGTGTACCTTTCATCCCTTCAATAACATGTTCCACATAAATAGATGGTATTTCTTAAGCCTTCCATTTTTCATTTGGATTTTGATGTTATTGAGGCCGATTTTCATCATTAGAACTTGGATTCAGGAACTGATTTCCATAATTTTCATACTCCTTATAATTATAACATTATATTTTGGGTGGTGTATTAGGTCGATCATTCTTCTCATCATTGATTGGCCTCTTCAAGTCTCTTTAATATTAAATTTTCTGATGTCCTTATTTTTCACTTTAGAAAGAATTACCAATTCCTTTCTGAAATTTTTCCCAATGACTTTTTATTTACAATTGACATAATTGAAATTTAATTTTATTTCCCCCATGGTCATTATTATTTTAATATCTTTCAAAATCCATTTTTCTCTTATAATCCCTAAAACAAAGAGAATAATGAGAGTCTTCACACTCCATTTCTACTATGAGATCACATCATAAAATTTCATCGTATCCTAAAATTTAATTTCTATCTAGTTTATTTCAATGATTTTTTCTTAAGCAACTAAATAATTTCTCAATTTTACTTTAATCATCAATAATAAAAGTTGAAGCTTACCTTTAAATTATGGTAGAATTTACTTCATATTTACCAATGGATTCATCCTTATTCTTATTTTATTCAATGAATTCACTCTCTATTTTAATGAAAATAGTATAATAAAAATACTTATTAAAAAATGAATTCTTAAACTCGTTCAATTTTATGTCATCAATTTATTCGTCTTACTATGTATTCTAGATAACATCTAATATTGACCATCTTCACCATTAAAATAAAACATATCCAATATAACCTTTTCATAGTATGAGAACTAAATACCACAAAATGTATTTTATACTGAATTGATACATTCATAATCAATAATTGGATAATTGGTTTGTTTAAAGAAAGGTATAAGTTTATACATAAGAGAATGGATGTTTATTTGTTTATTCTTTTGTGTGTTTTAATATTCATCCTGAATCATGTTAGCATTTTTATATTGAGACAGTTTAGTAATTATAGCCATAATATTTTGGATCCAGGATCTCATTCCATCATGTTTCTCATGAGGATAATAATTTCATTGGTCATCACATTCATTATTAACATAATTCATCCTAGTTCTAACCATTTAATATAATTAAATAGAATATTTTAAGCATCAAGAATCAGTAATAATATTTATGGGACATATAATAATAGAAAAAAAAATATGTTATTCATTAGGGAACAATCATATCAGTTAATGAAATTCCATGTTTTAATCTATGTTTTCAATGGACATTTCATATCTAGATTTATGAGCTAAATATATTAAAATCCCTTAAATAGTTCATAAACAGAATGTGAAATGACCAAATAATTTCCCTAATGGGTTCTAAACTAAGAATATAGTTAGACCTATATACCATGAAACATATGAAGATTGAGTTAATACCTAACCATCCTTTATGGAGTTATTTTCCCTAGGTGCATTTTTATCAGAGCCTGCATCCACTTGTTTGAATCTAGAAAGGTATGTCATTATTACGAAACCACAAAATCCAAAATTTTCTAATTTTTTTAGATATTTCCTTTATTTATTCACATCCATTGGGCTCTCACTGAATGTATAAAATCTTAATCAATGAGTTAACTAAATTATATATTGATACAAACTAAGGTATCCAAATAATCATTAACATGAATATTAAATTATTTTAGATGACTGTTCCAAAGATATCAAAATAATACAAGACTAATAATTATAAAGAGTAATTTTCTTCAGAGATAAGATAAACAAAAAATTATTTAATAAAATTTTTCAAACATATCCAACAAATTTTTTCTCGCAATGTGCCTTTTATAGAAATATCATACATAAAACATTACATCATAACCTTGAGAAATGGAAATAAGAAAGGTTGATATAAGATTCATAATAAGGGAAAATGTAGAAGATATAAATATATGATTATAAATTAGTCTATTTTAATCATTAGGGAAAGATAATTATTTCATAACATAAAAAAATGTACCAAACAATTCATACACCCTATATCATGAAGAATGGAACACTGATTTCCCTTAACAAAATACATGGGTCATAAGAGATAAAATTCAATATTAATAAATCATGACCCATGAGATAATATATTAATAATAATACATATGTTTTTTGTATACAAGAAAAAATATAATATAATTTCCTTAATCAAGAATCACTGTCAAGAGTATCATAGTACAAAATGTACCGTAATGGATTTGGTTCACTCCACATTCCCATAAACAAAAAAATTGAGTCCCATAATGGATTTAGTTGACTCCTCATACCATTTGATATTATCTCAAGATATATCGAGATTTAAAAAATTTATTTGAGGTATATATAATTCTATATACATCCATAACATCATGAGAACTATACATATGTGTGGAACAATATAAAAAAAATCATTATTTCATCCTAACTAAATTAAACCATGGAAAAGAAATGATTTTCATAAAAAATTCCTCAGAACATAAAAATGAGAGTCTATCCAAATAAGTAAATTAAATATTTTCATTATATAATATCATTATTTAATCATAAAAATCCTTAAGGGATGTCTACATAGATGAAAAATACTTTTAAGAAAGCATTATAAATATTCATAGAAAATTAAGAGAAACATCATTTTATATTGGTAAATTTTATAAAATAAGAATTATAAAATGAATGGGAATAATATTTTCTTCAAAAAACCATGGTAACTAGTCAAGGAAGCTATGTATGAAATAAATGACATAACGGTCGGAAAATATGTTCATTTGATAAATGTTAAAAATCTTCTTTTTAAACATTTTTTTAAAACACAAAAAAAATTACATTTAAAACTATGAAAATATTTAATTTATGTAATTTAAAAAAAATATTTGATATTTAATTTAAGAAAAAAATTATTCGAGAAAATAAATTTTTTGATACAATTTAATTAATATGTACATGGAAGAAATAGATTTATGACCACAAAGGATATATAATGTAGATTTCTCATAAACATATTTTTGTGTATTTTTTAATACCAAATAGGGGAAATACAAATAATAATATAAAATATATGATTAGAAAATATGTGGGGATTTTTATAGATATAAAATATAATTCCCCGTAGTTTATATTGAAAGCTCGGTAATCCTGGTAAAAAAAGTTATATTGTAACAATAATCATGGCTCAAGTTCTCAAATTCTTCATATATGACAAAACCTACTAAAATATAAATTTTGAATTATAATAAATATATATAATAAATATATTCATAATCCTATATCTATATATAATTGCATTCAACTTTCTAATTACATATTTATTGAAAATTATAAATTTAAACCAATATTTTGTTGTTAGATGTTTTGTTTTCCACATATGTTTCGGTTTCATGATTCTTACCCTTTCAATATAGTAATGGTTTCATCACATAAATATAATTAATAATTTCATAAATATCATATTTACCCATCATATAGTCTTTTATAAACGTCTATAAAAGGTGGTGACAAAAAAGGATTTACAACACTTCAGGAGGTGATAGTCTTTACGTACACACGAGTGATATTTTCATTATTTAATGGATTGCAATAAAAATAAGTAAAAACTAAATTCAATTTATAGAATAATAATTATATAATAGTTATGAAATATATTCATTAAATACAACTATATAACCATCTAGGAGATGTGGTTATGAAAAATAAAATATATCGGTTCATGGAGGCTATAGTCCACATATACACATGAGCGACATTTTCATTTTTTATTAGAAGTAAAAAATATAGAAAATGATTTTTTCATCAGCATAATAAAATATAAATAATCCAATTATATTTATTATATATATATATATTGTTGTTGTATAATATTTTTAGGTTCCAAAAGAAGAAATCAACTTTAAAGAAGTCTGTTAAGACAATTACCTCTTCTTTAGGTATCCCCCTTTCGCTTACACCATAAGGATTATTCTGTCGGAATTTTGATAATAAAAAACCAAAATGATGTGGTTATTAGAATTTATAAGTGATTTGGATAGATATTTTTTTATCTATCGTTCTAAAATGGTGTGGAGAATTTTGGAGAGGAGGTTCCTTTTAATTAGTGACAGTAGTGGCTGCATTGTAAATACTCTTAACATTTAAACAATATAAAGTCATTTTTTTACCTAAAGTGGATCAAAAATAAAAAATTTAATAATATAGGATAATTCTATGTCTACATAAACCGAACTTATCAAATTTTTATGTTGTTAAGTGACAATTATGGCATTTTCTCCTAGGTTGACCTCGTATTATGCCTTTTAACCCTTACCATGGTGTCAAAACTTTTATCATGGTTACTTATTTATATGCCTAAAAATTATGTTTAAGAAAATACCTCATATTTATTATTATAATTATAAATATTGAATCCATTTAAAAACATTCAATTTTATATGTGTAAGAAATTAATTCTATTATTCCTTCAAAAAACACCTAAAAAACATTTTTATAGAAACAAATATCCTAAAACCAGAAAACAATTTATTTCACATTCCGTTAACATTAATAATAATTATATGAATTTTAATTTATTTGGTCTAATATGTTATCTATTCATTTAATTAAAATAATTCATCATTTTTCATTAATTTAATTTTTTATGACACAAATACATTGTTCAAATAAAAAACAGTTTTTTGAAAAATATCTTATTTCAACATCAAATGATTTAGTCTTTATTTTTAACCAATTTTTAATTAGTGTATAAGTGATAATTAATTTCTCTATTTGAATGAAAATATTATTATGTACTATTAATTCCCAAAATAATAGAAATTTTATTCAAATAAATACATATATAATTAAAATTATGATTTAAATAAAACTTTTCTATTTAACCAAGAATTATTATACTAGTGTCTAATATCATTACTTTACTATCCTATGGATTTAATTAACTAATATTATTTATTATTACATTAATTTTATCAAAAAAATATTATTTATATCATTCCTATAAATTAATAAATATATCAAAATACATACTTAAACAAAAAATAATAAATGGTATTCTCTTAATTGATTTTAACCCCTTTTACAAAGTCCTTTTAAAAAGTTCTTAAATATGTAGTACTTTATTTCATTTTAATATTTTATTAAATTATTATTGAATTATATTTATTGTTTTTTCATCATAATCTATCAACACTATTAAATTTATTTAAGAGAAATAATTTTTAAAATCTCAAGTTGTTAGAAAAATTATTTTATAATTTAGTCCATCATTATGGACACTTAATAAATAAACATATATAAAAATATTATATATATTTCTCAACATGAACTCTTTCATATTATGTATTATTTGTAATTTTACATAAATATAATATGAAATATAAACATTTTTTTTCATGTCATATTATGTGTACAATTTTTATAATGTAAATATTTCTCATTTATAATAATTAAAACCTTGATAAAAACAATTATAAAAACTCATTTTGATGTGATTTAAATTAATTATAAAATATGGTCATTAATTTGAATAATTAATATATAAAATTATAAAAAAATAAAAATTATAATATTAACGCTTTTATATTTTTACTTAATTTTAAATTTATAGACATTTCATAAATTAATATTATAGTATCTATATAAACATATTATATCTAAATTATAAGTCATACCAAATAATTTTAAAATTTTATTTTAATATTAAATATTATTTCTTCATAATATCGATTTAATAAGTGATTCAAAAACATTTAATTAATTAATAAATAAAATTTTGTAATTATTTAATTCATAAATATTTTATAATTTATTAATTTATAAAAAATTTATAAATTAAATCAAATATCCAAAAATAAATTTATCCATGACGTCTATACATTTTATAAACTATATAATTAAATTTATAATAAAAAATAAAAAACTATAATTTCTCTTTTATGTTATATTATGACATATATAATCTATATTGTGCTATAATTTTTATGAACTTTTCTCTATAACCCTCTTATAATTTTCAACCATATTTTATGATTGATAATCATCGGTCATGAATTCACATTCTCTTTGTGCAAAAAGGTTAGAGTTTTTTAGGAAATTTTAGCCTCTGATATGGACTTGATGTAATATTAACCAGCCACCCAATGACCTTATGTAGAATTAACCAAGTTGTGTTTGGTTATCAAAGGTCATGACTAGCCTTGCATAAGTGTATCTCTAAACAATTAGTGAAATTTATAATATATACTGATGTCACCTTATTGATTTGATACACTTTTTTATCAATAGATTTCACCACTATTAGGTTCTATGATTTCATTATGTCATAAATTTTAACATATTAAAAACTGTGGGATTACACTAAATAGATCAATATGATAACCTATTTCATACAATATCATCCAATCATATTTTAGAATATTATATTTCATATAACCAAAAAAATTTCAAATTCTAAATCATTTTTTATCGAAAAATTATTATACAGAAATAATATGTAATATTCTTCATTTTCAAATGTGATTGTAGGAATAAAAATAGTATGATATGCTCTGATAACATAGAAATGGTGGGAACACCTTCCCTCATATGAACATATCAAAAATTACATCCATATAAATGTAAAAAGAACTCTATATCTATAAATTTTATCCTATTAAACTATTCGCAACATTAATGAATCTCCTGGGTAAAGATCCATGCTTTTTAACCATTCATGTGTGACAGTTCCTAGATATTATTTAACTCTATTAAAATTTCACTGATACTAATAAATAGATTCCTAGGATCAAACAAAAGTTTTTTATCATAACATATGTAATTATAAACCTAGTTCTAATGATCTAACAATTTTTGAATAGAAACCATGTACAAAATAATTTGAATTTTTTTAAATACCCTACACCTATTAAGCCATTGTTTTGTCTTTATCACAATGATTTGATAAAGACACCTTAGAGGCATCCTTCAGAATCCATATTCCATGGTGTATCTATAGGCTGAACCAAATCAACTAAAATTTATATAAAATTTTATTTCTATCCTACTTATATTAGTTTATCTTGACGTTAAGGATGGTTGAAGAAATAGATATCTTTATCATGTCAGAGATTCAACCATGATCTAGAATAAAAATCACATCAACGGTGTATACAATGATATAAAAGTGGTACCTAGCATATTAAGTCTCGATACATGGAGGACCATCTATAGAGTGTAAATCACAAACCAATACATAGGGTTCTTTCTCCTATGTGAAGGGTGGTATTGGTGAACCTTATATATGATATTGGAATGACGAGATGGATTGGTCAAACGACAAAAAGTTAGGGGTGTTCTAGTGTAGAACATTTAGTCAACATATCAAAAACACATATGCTTATGTGCCATTGATCCTTATATTCTAATCATTTGGATCATTTAATTGGCCTTCGTTCTATAATACCTTGATATTTTATGGTATATTTCACTTCAAATAAATTTCATTTCTTTGATAGCTTGTGATACATGAAAATCCAAGCCTAAATGAACAATAATATATTATATTGCTATAAATAGTCATTAAATTATATGAATAAAGAGGAGTAAACTCATTTATGAAAAAATATATTTAATATTTTAATATATATAAAATATAATGACAAATATGTACTTTTTTTAATAATGAAATTATATGCTAAAAATAATTTTTCCCTCAAAATTGGTTTTTATTCATTTATTTAGAAAATAATATAAATAATTTAATCCACTATTAAAAAATTTATTTAAAAAATTAACTTCAATTTTGAAATCAGTATGTAAAAAATATCTTAGATTTATTTTTGGATATTTTTTTTAAAAAATATTTATATTTCATTGAATAATGTGAAGTGCTGGTTTTTATTAAAAACTATATTTTCATTTAAGGAAAATAAAATGTTACATTTTTTTAAAACAAATATTTAAAATTAAGATTAGTTCATTTATATTATTAATAATTTAATTAAATTGTTCAGAATTATTTTTCATTTTGGTATAAAAACTTTTAACACTTTAAAAAAGATTTTTTAGAAAACACTTTTTATCGCATTTTTCTAGTTTAATTTTAAATTAACTTTTACCAATTATATGAATAGAATTATAGAAAATTGATTCATTATTTTAAATCATAATTTATAGATTTTTATATGAGGATACTTTTGTTTTTTTTATAATGAATAGTAAAAATAATGAAAAATGTATCATCATGGTTAATGTTAAAAAGCATTTTTCAAGGGTTAAACGAAGGGATAATGGTATGTTTTAATGATAGAAGTATATAAATACTTTTATTTAGAAATATTTTCATCTCCTTCTATTCCTATTTCAAATCTATTTCCATTTGGAAGCATTTTTCTTAATTATGAAATTATTATATTTTAATCTTGTACTAAATTTCAAGTGTGTCCTCTCCACCACTTATAAAATGACACCTCCAATTTCACTTCTTTATACCACACTGAGCTATATATATATATACCAAAACCTGAACAATTCCCAATTTAGATTCCATTTCCTAGAATAAGAGGTGTTGGTTTTCTTGAAATACCATTCCAGGGGTACTTCAGAAATGATTTAAAGGATGCCCATCGAAAAAGAGGCAGTCACCCTACCTTACCTATTTCAAATTATTTTTTCTTCTACCTCATATAAGTCTGTATTTTTTATTAGAAAACAATTAATTCATTTAAATAAATATTATGAAATCTTATTATGATTATGGAACCATCATTATTCACCCTTTTTCTATCAAATTCGATGTGAAAATATTGATCGTGCGTATGAGTGGACTACTCCCCCAAGTAGCAATACAATTAATTTTCAATCATTATCTTATATGGACGGTTATTATGATGTATTTAAAATTTATATATGATATTTATCAGATAATTATTGTTTTTAATTATTATATCATTTATGTATTCTTTCAACCCAATCCATTGGAAAATTATAATGTCGCTCGTACGTACATGTAGACAACCACTGCCAAGATGTGATGTGATCAATTTTTTTTGTTTAATATTTACTTTGATAGTAATAAGGATATATATAATGTATGTAAATATTATTTATTACATAATTATGGTTATATAATGATTAAAAACACATATCTTTATTTCATTATTTTTGTTAAAATATGAATATAATGTTCATCAATACAACAAAACGTGCTTTTAAAAGATTTAGAAAGAGGCTTTATCATGGATTTGAAAGCACTAAATACTTAACAGATATTAAGAGATAACCTTTATTAGTTCTATAAAAATCATTCATAAAAGAACCCTTTATCAATTATGGAGAAAAGTGTTGGTAAAGGGTTCCTTTATCAGCCCATTTTTTGTTACCTTGATAAAGTCCCCTTTTTTAGTGCTTTTGTTTAGAGCTGATAAAGGTTGGATTTATCAACACTTTTTCCTAGAGCTGATAAAAGTAGATAAAAATAAAATTCCCCCACATTTTGTTGTGATCGTGATCCCACTTTCTCAGTAATATCAATTCCCCTCGACCGCCCCTCACCCACTATCATACACTCCCACCACTTTAACAGCACTCATGGCCCCCTTTCTTAGTGCTAGATGTATTATCACCCACCCACACTCACCTAGACTTGAATCCAGGACCTATCGCTTAAAATTTGAATCCCTTGAAACTACCCTACACTTTTCATTTTCCATTTTATGATATTTATAATTATTTATACATATTTACATACATATGTTTTTATTCATATATATATATATATATATAAAAGAAATTAAATTTTTGTTTGAGTGTGTGTGGATGTGTTTGTGTGGAATATATATATATATATATATACATAAATTTATTTCAATATATTACATATTAATATTTATTTACATATATTAGAATATGAATATAAATATATATCTGTTTATTAATATGCACACATATGTATATATAAACATTTGTATAAGTATATATATTCATATATTTTAATAATTGAAAAAATTGTTAGATATTGATTTATGTAAAATGGATAATAACTAATTCCACTAGGTTTATATGATTATTTTTCAATAAATTTCCCAAATGTGTACTTATTTTATATTTAGATATATATTTTTTACAATACATATATATATTTATTACATTACATATATATTTATTTTTATATATTTACATATATATATTTATACATATTAAGATATAATTGTATATTTAGATATAATGTTTTTATTATCTATTTATAAATATTAATTGTAAAGAATTTTACATAAAATAATTAATGATATTTATATATTTATAAAAATACATTTATATACGATATATATTCACAGTACATACAAAAATCATTACACATACATGTATAAAATTTTATATGTCACAAAAATGAAAAAATATTAACATATATGTATTTCTTTACATATACTATAATATACACATAAATATATATTTTTATTATTGACATAATAATGTATATATATATAAGAACTAATTGACTATATATGTATATATTAATTCATTTTTATATGGTAAATAAAATGGATAATATTTTAATTTAAATAAAATGAATAATAAATATTTATTTCCATGTGGTTTATATATTCAAAAATAAATTTTTATTTAAATATGTTTGAATAAGAAATTTTAAAATTGATTTATTATATGAAAATATAAGAAATGGGTCAATAATTATTTAAAAACAAAACTAAATTATGAAAAATAAAAAAAAATTATATCCATAATACATATATAAATTTATTTCATTGGAATAATTTTAGTCTCGACCAAAATGGTCAAAATAAATCAGTGAAATGAATTTTAAATACCATAAGATATAAAAATTATTGTATCTGAACTAAAAACATAGTTTTAGAGATCTTTTGTCCTATTTTCCATTTAAAAAATAGTGGCTAATGTAAAACTAGGAAAATAGGTTGTAGATCACATCATATGAGTCTATTTGATATGTGGTTGTTCATAGATGGACTCTGAGTACAAAATCAACGGTCTTTTAAATTTCAAGTCATGTTTTAAACTTATCTTATACCTTTAATTAATTAATATAATTTTTATGTCATCCAATTTTTATTAAATTACAATTTCTCTAAACTAATTAAAAAATTATTCATTATTTTTTATAATTATTTTACAAAACATTTTTCAACAAATATATTATTTATTAAGTGTAAATGTGTATTTATATGTATCTAAATTCTATATAAAAAATATAATATATTTTATATAAATATAAATATATTATTTTTAATGTTTTTAGGAAATATACCATTTATCAGTGCTAGTAAAAAACACTTATAGAGGTCCCCCATTATCAATGCATTTTTTCTAACAGTAATAAAGGCCACCCTTTATCAGTGATTTTTTTATTAAAATCAATAAAACCCCACCTCTATATGTTTTTCATTATTAGAAATCCTAAATGGATCCATTTATTAGTTATTTTTTAATTATCACTGATAAAGGATCTCAAAAACCACGAGAATTTGTGAAAAAAATCCAAATTAATTAAATCTTTTGAAGAATTTTCATTTCACGCAATACTGAATATATATGTTTATATAAATTCACTATTTTTTATGTTATATGCAAAAAAAGGTAACTATTCACTACATAAAAAACATGGATTATAATATGGTACATGAAATTCTATGTTTCTCTTGTTTTACACACAATATTGAGTCTCTTAGATAGCATGTGTTACACGTAAGGTCATGTTTTTACCGAACTACAATATGCTATTAATATAATTGTAAAAATATTACTATTTCTACCACATAGTCATTGGAATGGATGTTATAAATACAATTAACTAAATTTTGAATATATGATTTTCATATATATATATATATATAATGAATCATTTGGATACAAAATTCTAGAAGTGAATGTATTAACTACTTGAAAATAAAGAAATTTCTTTTCTAAGAAACATATTATTATATGTACAAACATAATTATATATAAACTTATTAAACAAACAACTTTTGAATAATTTTTTCACTAAAATTTATATTTTATATATACCATTAATATTTTTTATACTCATCTAATTTATTGGACTACTATAATGTAAGAATAAATCCAATGTTATGAATTAAAAGAAGTATTTTTCTAAAATGTAATTTTACCGCATTTCAATGAAAAACCCATTTTAAATATTGTTTTTGAATATTTAATAATTTTTATTTGAAAAAATAAAATTAATTTTTGAAATTGGTACATAAAAATTAGATTGTGGTTATGTTTGGTAATTTGTTTATGAGGTTTCATTTTTTTTGAATAGTTAATAACACTAAAATTTAATTCAAAATTTAATTTTTTTCTAATTTATTTTATTTAGTTTAATTTTTTTTTATTTTAGTTTTATATATTAATTAGATAAAATATAAATTAATTAATCCAATTTGAATAATTTTAATTAATATCAAATTGAAATTGGATATCAAAAAATCACAAGCATTTTAACACTTATAATTTAGAAACATGCTTTCTCATCCCGTCTACTGGATGAAATTTAAATTAATTTTGTCCAATTCTATGATTATAATTTAGAAAAATGGATTCCATTGTTTTTTATCATAATAATGTATAATTTCCTATAATTTTAACTTATTTTTTACCACAAATATTAGTGAAAGTGGTTAAAATTAATTACAATGATTAAGGGAAAAAATATCTTAAAAAGAGTGTAAACCATAATCATAAGAGACAAAATGACCTAAAGATTTTTAAAAAATAAATTTAATGTTCATATTTAGACCCTATACTTCATTTTTTATAATTATGTTCATTATTAGATCCATGTTTTATTGTAAAATGTGGGAGTGATTCCATTTTCAAAATTTTATAAGAATATCACTCCTCTTCCACTGTAAAAAAGAACCCACCCCTACCATATATTAACACCTATAATGCCATTTTTATCACAAAAAATATGATCAAATAAGATCCTAGAATCCCTAAATTATTCTTTTAGTCATCTATTTTGGCATAAATCCCTCCATGGAAACACTTTGGTTGAAAGAAAATGGAGTTACCCAAAGAAGAGGTAACATCCTTCCTCAAGCTTCTTTATTTTATTTTCATTATCCACCAAAAAAATTATTATTATTAAATTATTATATAATAAAATCAATATAATAAATTTATTAATATTTTTTATTATAATATTTATACCTACACTTACGTGCATATCCATCTAATGGTTAACGAACTTACCGTTCTTGCCTACGGTGAAATACTGCCTAACGAAACGATGTTGTTCATTTTACCTTAACCACCTATAATAGTTGGGAATTTTGATGGATAATATGTTTTTATAAGACATATCTGATATATTTATTAATATGAAAAATATTATATAACACATACCTTCTTTCTTTCCATTTAGTGTAAATATTATAATTTTGTTTTGGGAGGTGTGGACTACCGCCCCCTCAAAGAAAGGTGATTCGTTCACACTCTATAGGGAATTTAATAAGGATGGATTTAGTGAACATATATGATATATGTGACATAAAAAATATAATTTAATGATATTATATATATATACTATATTTACATTATTTATTTATGTATGAAAATAAAATGGAAACTGTGTTCATGCATATATGCGACCTACCATCTCCATGTATGGTGTATTCCATTTAATATTTCTATTTTATATAGATTATAATAAATATATAAATAAAAAATATATATGATATTTATATAATTATTTTATTTTTATAAATAATTAATTCATTATCTAATTTATAGTAATCTATAATAACAATCCAAATCTTATACGGAAAATAAAGCAGATATTACTCGAAATGTAACATTAACATTGAGTTATTAAAAAATGTAATATAACGTAATAAATCAATCATATATGGTATTATAAATAATAATATATACATATTTTAGATTTAAAATAAACTTATATTTATTATATATTTTTTTAATGTGTATGAAGAAATTCAATACTTATGTTAAAGTAATTTCATCTCACTTTTTATTTCAGTGTTATGCATGCCTTATTTAACTCTCATTTCATTTTTTGGTTTATGTGCATTACATGGATGTATTATATTATTATTATACCCATATTTATGGATATTTACATATCCATTTTATTATATTTCATTCATGGTGTTTATTTTTCAAAAGTTACCAATTCGGTAAATTAATTTTGACTTAATTTTCGCTCTTTAAAACGCATGTCATGTTATGCACCTATATTTTTCTACGATCTATAAATAATTACTTTAAAATGTCATATAATAAAGATAATTATTTTTATGATATTTTATGTTTAATTTAATTTTATTATTTCCATTTCATTATGATTCAATACTACCAAAGTGGTAAAGCTTTATAGTTATAGACTCATTGTTTATCAAGATTATTAGTGATTATACTTCCATTGATGAATTATTATAAAAAATATCTCAATATATCTTATTAATTTTCTTAACATATGGGTATTTATGTTATATTCAAGCAATTCTATCTTTTTCCACTCTTTTAGTACAAAATATAATCAATAAAAAAATTATTATAATTCGACTTTATTTCTCCTTTTTGCCGAAATTTGTGTTCTTTCATAACCATTTTTATTCTAAATATGTTTTCAAAAATATTTTAAAATTATCCTA
This sequence comes from Viscum album, assembly GCA_963277665.1. Lineage (NCBI taxonomy): Eukaryota > Viridiplantae > Streptophyta > Magnoliopsida > Santalales > Viscaceae > Viscum > Viscum album. Next base: position 1,847,411,827 of record OY728120.1, read on the forward strand.
TTATTTTTAAATGTAATTTTTACCAATTTAATACCTTTTTAAAAAAATGGTTTTAAATGGAATTTTCTATCCATTTATCGATCAAGTCTCTTTGATATACTTTTAAGGTAGAAATGGAATCCTCTGAATATATGGTCTTACCAAACATCCTCCAAATAATTTCCTTGATTCGACATTTGTATGTTTACATAGTTATTTCTATAAAAGAAATTTCTTTCCTAATATTCTGGAAATTTTTAATTTTACAATGTTTATCGAAGAAAAATGGTTTTCAAAAATTATTTAATGTTTATAGTGTGTTTTAAATTATATTCAATGCTTCATTTATATGTTTTTATGGATTGATGGTTATAAAACCCACTTCTATTCAATGGGTTATACCTTGATAAATACTTATGAAACATTCTTCCTATCTGTAGTTTATTCTTGTATTAAATGATTATGAAACTTATACATTTTCCAAATGTTATGATAGGATAAAATTTTTATGATACTCATTTTATTTTCTGGGTGATGATATGATTTCTATAAAAATTATATCTCTTTATGGGTCGTTGAATAATGAAAGTCTTATTATCTTATTGAAAATGTATATATGATTTCATTATGTTACGGGTAGGACCTATATCTCCCACTAATACATTTGGTGATGATAAGTTGTATATGATCTGAAAGGGTATATCAGTTGTTTTCCATGATTGAAAAAAGAGGGTGTATATGGTTTTATCCCAATCCAAAAACCAAGAGGGTATATGGGTTGTAGCCCTAGCCAGAAAACAAGATGGTACAAAGGTGGTAGCTCAAGCATGAAAATAAGAGGGTACAAGGGTTTTTATCCTAATCCTGAAGTAGTTACATGGGTTGGTTCCCGAACCTAAAATGTTATGAAGGTCTTGATAGTTATCATTGACATAATATTTTTTATACTTCTGTGTATGCCACAAATTATATTTCTTATTCCCAAATTATGATTTCAAGGATTATTCTCTATATTCACTTATGATTTATATCTTATGAACTACCAATATCAATGTCACGACTCATGTATATGATATTTTATATAAAGGGTATCATATTATTATGATATATTCATGTTCTCATACCCTTTTGTTCATGATTATTATTAGGTATATCCATCATTATCCATTATGAGTATCTGATCTCACTCTTTCTTATGTTTCATTTCCCTATGTTATGATGATATATATTATATATGATGTGTCTAATAAGGTTTCTTTTCATGAAGAACTTAGTGTGAGATCATGTACCTCACTTATGTATTATTTTTATGTTTTCATGTTTCTAAATTCACTAATCTAATATAGTCATTGGGTGTTTGTTTGTGTAATGTATTAAGTATTATAAAAAAATAATGTAATGTTAATGTATGTTAATATTTGGTTGTAATAGTTGGTATCTGAGTGAATGTTCAGTCATCCTTTTTAAACTATAATGATAAAACATGAGAGAGATCCACATTGATAATTATAAGTAAATTTCGTGGGGTGTCTCTAAGGATAAAGCTAAGGATGAGGAAAAGTATAAGAACATTTCATGGTATTTAGGAAAAGGGATGAGTGATTGGTTTCCTAAAATATTCCTCTATTCATATACTAAAAGCGAATGTGGCTCTCGCACATATGTACCTAGGGATTAAAAATCCAAAAAGGTGTATCGGGCCATACAAGATCATAAAATGGTATACAACAGTGGGCCTTGCTGAAAAACGGGTTTGACACTCCCATGGGACATTCATTGGGAATTCACAAACTCATTAAAAACAAAATGAAAGATTTAAATATATTTTTTCAATGAATGGCCTTGTATAAACCTAAGTTTTCATATATTAATGATGTATGTGTCATAACATAGAAATCCTATAAGTAAATTTTCATCATTATTTAGATTTCGTTATGATAAAAATTTCTCACACTATAATTTTGGAGTTTAGTCAATAGAGGGGACTAGAATGAACTTTTTAACATTTGATGTATTTGATTTGGAAATTTTGGGCATTATAAAAAGTGATTTCTTGAGTGAAAATATCATGAAGAGAATCAGGAAGGTGGTATGATGATTGGTTACACTGCTAAATATAAAGAGACTATGAATGAAATTTTAATGTTATGGGATTTTCTTCCAATGTTTGTAATATTAAATGAAATAAGATTGATTATATTGATGTTGAGAAACACTAAGACATGATTCATACTTTCTATTCTTGTAATTGGGTATTAAGGAATAATATGATGAAGCTTGAGTAATTGTTTAAAAATAATTTTGTATGAATGAATTATTTTTGTTTTTTAATTCAATGATTATGTCATAAAAATCATAAAATATATAAATATTTACAGCATAAATTTTTCATTAAGGAATCAAAATGATATTTTAAATGTTGATGACGACATCAAAAAATTAATTTAATGTAAAGATAGTATATTTATTAAGGTATGGTAACCCTCGACATGTTCCTGAGGATGAGATAATGGTATTTTATATGGATAATGAGGTGATGATTTTGATATATTAAATTTGATAGTATTTATGACCTTAGAATCGATTAAGGATTTGTGGACATAGTATTTTATGTTTTCAGGGGTGAAATTCATAACTTATTCGATTTAATTATTGTATCTAATAATATTTGGAAGAAGGAATAATGCATTCGTTCCCAAATTATTTATGGTAATTCGTGTTATTATCATGTTTCAAGAGAATATTGGATAAGGGTATTCACATGTTTGGAATGTGACAACCATGATCTACTTTATCATAAATGGGGAATAGATGTTAATTTGATTTTGTGACCTTCATTACAAGGTTTTGGATTTTCATTTTCTGAAAGGATTACAAGGCAGACCATTTATAGAATAGTTTAAGATAAACATTGGATTTAGTTTTATATTTTAATGTATTACCTCCCCAGATAAATATTTATGCACATTTGATGATCTATGATAACCATTTTGTTGTGACAAGGATATATAATGTAATTTCATTCAATTTAAGATCCTCGTCATCTTTTAGTTTTTTAGGAATGAAATATTCACCTTAATTTTTAGGGAAATAGGGGATTTGGAAATTGATAAAGGCACAAAAAAGGGTGATATTGTACTGAATCATGTAAGTATATCTTCTCATGAAAATTCTGAAACACTAGATGATCTATCTTTAAAGATAAAATGATATACTTTTATATTATTTTCCATGAATCCAATATCCCCTTAGATTATCATAGATTTATGGAATTGTGATTGTTAACTTTATCCTGACCTTGTTCTCTATCAATATCCAATATAACATGATGATTAAATTTTTCTTTCATGTACATGTTTTTAGTTTCCACAAATGTTATCCAATGAGTGAACCTAATTATGAGTAACTTTTGGTAACTATAATGTTTCCAACATTCTTTTTTTTAAAAAAATTTAGTATTCATTTTCATGATGTGGGTTTCTAAGAAAGGAACATTACTTTATTAAACCTTTAATAACCCAAAAAAATTCAAGGGAGAAATTCATTTTAAGGGATGTAGAATATGACCATTTATATTTTATTAGTTTTTTAAAAAATTAATTTAATTATTTTTTCATATTTCATTTCATGCTATAGTGAACATAGTTTTTTTATATTAAAGAACTATGTTTGGATTGTGTTATACACCACAACAAGTTAATCATGCACTACACACAACACATAGATTATATTATGGTATATGAAACACTTTGTTTTTCTTATATTACACACAATATCAATTCCCTTCAATAGATTGTGTTACACACAATGATGAGTTTTTACCGACCTATAATATACTATTAATATGATTATAAAAATATTATTATAGTTACCACATATCCCTTAGAATGCATGTAACGAATATGATTAACTAAATTTTGAAAATATTATTTACTTATTTATATAAAATAAATATTTTTATTATAAATTACTAGAAGAAAATTTAAGAGAAATTTCAATAGAAAGAAATTACTCTTATAAGAAAACTATTTTTCTTTGTACAAACACAATTTCACCTCAATAAATTAAACAAACTACATTTGAATAATGTTTTCAACAAAATTATTATATTATATATTCAATCAATATTTTTGATACTCATCAAATATATTTTATAAGTATATGGAAAGAATAAATCCAATTTTATTATTAAATAGATATATTTTTATAAAATGTAATTGTATCACCTTATAATGGAGAATAAATTATAAACCAATTTTTGTACACATTTAATTTTTTTTTGAAAAAATAAACATAATTTTTCAAATAATAGTGTAAAAATTTGATTCTGGTGAGTTTTTAGTATTTTCATGTGAGGTGTCAATTTTTTGATAAATTGTGAATAGTACTGAATTTTAATTCAAAAAAAATCATTTAATTTTTTTATATTGTTCCATAATATTTTATTTTAGTTTTATAGTTTAATTAGTTCAATTTTACGTCATTTAATCCAATTTAGGTAATTTTAATCAATTTCACAATGAAATTGGATGAAAAAACATTTCAATATTTTGAACATTTTTACATTAAAACGTTGTTTTTTCATCCCATCTATTGGGTTAAATTTAAATTAATTTCTACCAATTATTTTATAATAATTTGGAAAATTATTTCTATTTTTTTAATCAGAATAATTTATAATATCCATTACTTTCAAATTAGTTTTCTGACCAAAAATATTAGTGAACTTGTTTCAAATTAATTACAATAATTAAGATAAAAATTAGCTTCACAAAGGACAAAATCTAAAACATAAGGGGTAATATGAACTATGAACTTGTAAAATATTGATTAGATGGCCATATTTTTACTATTTACTCCATTTAATTTAAATTTTTAATATTTGGTTCCAATTTTCATAGGAAAAACATGGATGAAATTCACTTTTCAATAAATTAAAAGAATGTCACTACTCCTCCAATATAAAAATACAGTCACCCATACAACTTATTGACACACCTAAATCCATCTTTATCAACCAAAAAATACTCATATAATCTCCAGAAAAACCTACCTTCCTCTTAGAATCTATTATTTGGTAAGAAAAACATTGATGGAATCCCTTTGGTGAAAATAAAAAAAAGTTACCCAAATAAGAGCTAACATCCTTCCCCAAACTCCTTTGGTTTATTTGTTATTTTCCACCTACTAAGTACTTATTATTCAATTATTATATGATAAAATTATTATCCTTCATATTATTATATTATTTATTCTATTTTTTCAACCTAAAAATACCAACATTTCTATCTAATGGGTAACGAACTTATCATTTTTGTATACAATGAACTACTGCCTCACTAAATGATAAAGATAATTATTACTTTACCACCTCCCATACTGAGGTATTATGATTTAAACATGTTTTTATATTATATATATGATATATTTATTATTATTGAATTATTATATAACACATAACTTCATGCATTCTTTTTTTTTAAATATGGTAATTTCGTTTGGGGAAGTGTGGACTACCGCCTCCTCAAAGCGATGTGATTTGGTCACACTCTAAATGAAATGTATTAAGGATGAATTTAGTGAAATTATATGATATATATAACAAAATAATTATTATTTAATTATATTTTTTATGAGTATAAATATATTTTATTTACATTATTTCCTTCAATATGATAATAAAATGAAAATGACGTTCAAGTGAATGTATGGCCTACTAACTCCATGAACGATGTATTCTATATCATATTTTTATATTATATAGATTATTATAAATACAAATATACTGAATATAAATGATATTTATTTCATATTTTACATTCAAGAAATATGAAAATCATGATCTACATTATAGGAATCATGAATAACAAGCCATAACATATAAGAAAAACAATGTATATATTACCTATAACATATCATTAATGTCGAGTTGTTAATAAAAGGGTAATTTAAATACTTAAACAAATTTTATTTTTTAATATATATAAAAATATGTTTCTATGGTAGATTTATAATATACTAATGTTTATAATATAGGATGTTTGAATTTGTATGAGTAAAAAAACACTTAAGGTAAGGAACATTCATCTCACTATTTATTTCCATGATATACATGCCTTACTACCAACTTTCTTATTTTATGGGGTGTTTACACTAAATTAGGATGAATTATGTTACTAATATACTTAAATTTATTGACATTCAAATATCTATTTTATTATCTTTCTTTTACGGGGTTTATGTCTCAAAAGTTACCAAATTGATAAATTAATTTTGTCTCAATTTTCCTTCTTTGAGAGGCATGTCATATCATGCACACATATATTTTATGAGGTATATATACTAACTTTTACAAGTTAGAAAATGATTCTAATTATTTTTATAATATATTATACTTCATTTAATAATTTTATTTCCATTTTATTGTGATTAAATATTACCAATGTGGAAACGTTTTATAGCAATAATCTCATTATTTATCGAGATTGTATATGATTTTGTTCTAGTTGATTAAATATTATGATACATATCTCAATTAATATAATAATGTTTCTTAAACTATTTAAATTTAAGTTATATCCAAATAATTTTACCATTTTCAACAATTTGGTACTTAATATAATTAATAAACTATTTTTATGAAAATCTAACATTATTTCTCCTCCCAGTTAGAAATCTGTGTTCTTTCAAAACAATTTTTTTCAAAAACTATTTTCAAAAATGATTTCCTATTATCCTATTATGTTTAAATTACATCATTAAAATTTTATTGACTTGTCTGAAAATTGTATTAAAGGTAATTTTCTTATCATTTCCTAATCAATTAACTTTTTTAAACTTTTAAGGTGAAAAGGGAATGTTTGGAATATACGTACTTACCCACCATCATGGATGTTATTTACATGATGAATCCTTTATAAGTTTACAATGTTATTTTTTAATGAAATATATATTCTTAATATAATATAAACTTAAATATTTTAAAAAGGTTTCTAATGAAATTTTTTTTTCAAAAAAATTTTGTTAAAATTTTGTTTTAAATTATTTTTTAATGATTCCTTCTTTTGTTTTAAATAAAATCAAATAAAATGATTTAAAAGATATCAAAGCTTATTTTATATGTTTTCAAATTATTTTTAGAGAAAAACAGTATCAAAATGTTTTCATGAATCTTTATATGTATTTATGGTTATTTTTAAGGAAAATGGTCTTCAAAATTTTTTGTGTTTTAAAAAATGTTTTTTAAACATAAAATATATTTTCTCAAGAAACGTTTCAAATTATTTTTAATGATTCCTTTTTATTTTCTGAATTTTATTTTAAGGAATTGTATTTTTAAAATATTATATGTTTTAAAAAGTTATTTTCAAATAAAAGGTTATTTTCTAAGTTATCTTCTAAAATTTTAATTTATCTATGATTAAATCCTTCATTTATAATTTACAATGGATATCATCCGAGGATACCATTCATATAATTTTTTAAATGGTTTATGTTTTGATTTCTTGATGTTTATGATAAAATCTTCTCTTCAATGGGCTATACTATGATAAATTCATATGAAACATGCTCCCTTTAATAGATTATTCCATGATTAAATGATTATTAAACATTTATATTTTTAATGTGTTATGATTTGAATAAGTGTTTATGATACCCATTTCAGTTCATGGGATATGATATATTGTTTATGAAACCAATATCTTTTTTGGTTCCTGATATTATGCATGTTTTATTATCTTATGCACATGTATTTATGATTTTATTATGTGATGTGTGGGACCTATATCTCCCTCTAATGAATTTGGTAATTGAAAGTGGTATATAAGCTCAAATGGTAAATAAGTTATTGCCAAAGCCTGAAAACAAGAGGGTATATGGGTTGTAACCTAATCACGTAAATAAAAGGTTACATGTTTTTTATCCCAAGACCAATAACATTAGGTTACATGGATTTATCATGGATTGTAATTTTATGTAAAAAATATTCATTTAGTAACATTTAATACTTATGTATCAAAATTATTAGGCATTATAATGGGAATAATACCAAGGATTTTTTATTTTGTAGAAACAAGTATGTGATAAATTTTGTTCGAAACATATGATAATACTGATTATAAGACAATATACTAAATTATTCTAAATAAATAAGTGTTGTTTTTCTATAAAATATATCCGTGACTAGATATTAGCAGGTGTATGAAGCTGTTGAGAAGATCCAACTTGGGGTAACAAATCTGAATACGGAAGATTATGTATTTACTTTATCATCACTAATATTTTATGATTGGGACTAATATTATACACATGTCTAGAAAATTACATGGGATATTTGTTGGTTAATTGAAATTTATATTTGAAATCATTGTGATGGATTTGAATGGATGATAACCGTATATGACTAAGGTAAAACTGAGGGTGTCATAGTTTCAAAATTTGGTGTCATGATTTTTAAATACTATCAATCATGTTTCATGAATAATAATTCTGATTAATGATGATTTATGGTAGATGGTTTCGGTCAAATCACTCTGGATGATGTGAGGCGGGACTATGATAGTGATTTCATGAGGCTTTTAAATATGGCTTATGAATGGGGAAAGACAACCGTGGAGGGGAGTTCATGTGCTGGTGGAGATGACGGGAATCAAAATTATGATATTTATTTTTTGTTTACTATTTGGGTGTCTGTTTGTTTGTTCAACTTTGGAGGGGCTTTAGTTGTGGTTTTTGGGATTGCAAGTGTCTTTGGGTTTCTCACTTTTACAAAAAGTGTTTGAAAATAATAATAAAAATTATTTCGGCTGATGATGATTTATGGTAATGTTAATTACTTTTGGTTTAATAAGGGATTGATGATTGAAAAATAAAGTTACGGTGTCCATATTTATTCTCAAATATTAAATTGTGCTATTCAATCCCATTTATATGAATTTTTATACTTGATGAAATGTTTCAACGAATGTTAATTTATATCCTTAGTGATTGGATATTGAAGTAGCATAAAACATGCATAGTTATACGTTGTTAAAAATCAAAATCCCACAATTTCTCCTCCAATTCATGTTTGTGGGATTGTACTTCTTAAATATATCGTTATTCTACCTCTTGTTGAATTTTATGTCATTTTGAGCAAGGATGAGATTTATTTATATAAATATGATATAAATTATCTAGGAAGGGAATTTGGATTTTATATTATGAACCAAGCTATAATTTTCTACTAGTGTAATGATAAATATGAATATCCAATGGAAATTTCATCCATTGTATAGGTATTTATTCTTAATAATAAAGGGGTGTTTATATTTTATTGTTTAGGATAAACTCAACATCAAATATATATCTAATTTATGTGATTTATTTTATTTTATTCTAATAGAATTTTCTATTCCTCCAATGAATTGTAAAGTATATTTTTAATATAACTCATACATGGTGATAAATTTATTTTTATTGAATCTATAGAGTACGGACCTGATTGAGTTGACAGAATTAAGGAAGAAACTCGAGGAGAATATTGATGCAAGATTCATTTGGAAACGTTTAACACATTGGGGTGAACTTATTCATCTTGTTATAAAGAAATATAGATCAATATTACTCTATATTTATTATCAAAAGTTAAAATGATCACAATTTAAAATATATATCCTCTACCATGTATTGATGATTTTTTCAATCAATTATGATGATCTCAATAATTTTTCATGATTGATCATTGGTTTTGATTCTGTCAATTGAGTGTCATATGTGAAGAATCATCTAAGACATCATTTAATAAGAGTTATGGACAATATGAATTTTTAATAATGCTATTCAGTTTTACTAATGTCCCATATATTTTTCATGGATTTAATGAATAGAGTCTTTAGATATTACCTTAATTAGTCTGTGGTATTCCTTATAGAAGATATGATAATATATTATAAAATAATGTAAGAACATGAATATTACATGAAAATTGTACTAAAGACCCAATGAAATGATAATTTGTCTGAAAAATTTACCAATTGTGAATTTTTTCAATAGAAGTGTTCATTTTTGGATCATTTAATATCAAGTGATTGTATATTAGTGGAAGTATCAATGATGGAGGTTACTAAATGATGGCCTAAACCAACCACTATTACTATGATTCATAGTTTTCTAAGTTTACATAAATATTAATGATGATTTTTTATGAATTTATCATGACTATCTAATCTATTGAACAATTTAACATGGAAGGGATTCATGTACCTTTTGATATATGAATTTTTGGAATATTTTGAGGAACTGAAAATAAGACTAATTAGAACAAATGTACTCACATTACCTTGTAGTGGATTAGGGTTTTTGATCTTAACTGATTAATCAATGATATAAATTAGATGAATCATTATAGATATTGATATGATTACAGATTATGACACATGAAAATTGATGCTTTATGAGAAAATTTACCCAACTCATGACTTTCAGTTGGTTGTGGTAATTTTTTCATTAATGATAAGGTGGAATTTTATTTATATAGAAAGGTGTGAGATATATAGTGATAATAAATTTTTAATGTATATATTTACTTTGAAATAGTTTAATATTCACCATAGAATATGGCTTGTGTTGATTAAAAATTATGAATGCTCAATACATTACCAAAATTTAAAAGTGAACAATTTTGTCACAACCCATCCGAGAGGTTCCAATGTCATGACTCCCCAAGACCTCCTCCAATATGCCAAGGGCCTATGACTAGCACTGAGTAGTCATATCACTAACATGGGAGGAATTTCCTTAGTACCTTTATGCATGAACACGTATATAAGACTAGAAATGCAGTAATGTAAAAACAGTAAGTAAATAATTCATGAAAACCACTACAACCCACAACCACATTGCAATTATGAAAATGATGAAATCTAAATAGGGCCAAAATAAAAGCCCACCAAAAATAATGTTTGTAATCAAGTTCCTAATGCATGTTCACAAAAAAACCCTAAGTGAAGGCAAGGTATTGGGGATACAATATGAAGTTATAGGAACACCATGGTATGTTTAATCTCTTAAGTCTGTTTCTGGTCCATTTCCTCCCAAGACTATATCTAAAGGTCGCTCTTATTTATAAGACATGACACGTGTGGGATAATCCTATGCATGGGTGAGTATAGCAATAATCTGTAAGACACCACGAAACCACAAAGTAATAACCAAATAGTGATATACAGTCATCTCTACACAAGTTTCTGTATAAAGAACATATTACAAGAATATATAGATATACTCAAACCATACAACACAACCTAGGGTAAGTCACAACAATTGCATAATGCCACTAGGGGTTCAACTCAAAGATTCCACAATCGCTCATCTGGGAGAACACACACTTGAGTCTGATAGAACAGATGTTGTACTTCTGAGAAGTACTTCTCATCAGAACCCATTATGACCGAGATACACTAAAAGTTATGAATATATATGATACATCAGATAAGTATCATAACCTAGGCCATGGGGTGATACAAATAACTCTATTTGGATTAAAACACTAAGTATAGTATCTACACCTGAGGAAGTTGGTCATGTCAATACTCAAGAGTCTACCTAGGTCACGAAAAATTAATAGAAGATCCACTTCGTTCCTCTAATTAAATTCCAACTACTCTATCCTGGAAATCCTGTTAAAGGGGTCATACTTAAGTGAGCAGGAAATGATATCGACTAATAATTAGGGAAATAATAAAGGGAACAAACCCAATGAAACTATTCCAATATACAATGGATGAGGGAATCAATTCAAATAGAAAATAGAGGGTGCATGGTGAGTAGTAGTCACACCAGCCATTCCCCTTAACCTTGGGTAATACCTATTTAAATATCCCTTGTCACTAGAAAGATATGGTCATTTTAGTGGAGAGTCTGACCTGAGTCCAGTGTGGTTCCGACTCGACCCGACCCCCTGGGTGTGTCCTAACCTGGTATAATCAACATGACTTGACTGGGTCTTCTAGGGCCAATCTGGCCTGGCCTGCTTTCCATGACCAGACTTCTATGGTCTGGCCCACATGCTTGCAGACTGATTGGTCTGCTACACGTGGTCTGCCCTGACTGCATGCCCCTTGGACATGTGGTGTCTCAAAATGTCCGATGTGGTCAGACCTCTATATACATGAACTCCTCCTTCCCATGGCCACACCACCATCGCATGGACCTTCTCCGTGGCCAAGATACATTCCATCCAGCTACCACCTCCCAAGAAAACACTGGCTGTCGATGTTTCTGCATCTGAGGGTCACTGATCACCCTTCGGTGAACCATTTTTCGAAATGAATCTACTTCCATGATCCAAGGGATTCATTCTACAATTTCTTGTGATCTAATAAATCCTTCTATCTCTTTGGTGGTTTGATCAAGTTTAGAGCCTCCAATAAAGTCGAGTTGTAACCATAAAGGTCCAACCTAAAAGAAGACAAAGAATGGGGGTATGAATGGAACAAGGAAATCCATGAGGAATGAACCTCGTCCTAAGTTATTATATTCCAAAATCAACTCTCATCATAATGAAGAATTAATAAACAATAACAAATTATAATAAACCCCAATGAGTTGACATATTTAAGCTCGTCCTGTAAGAACGATCGAACTACAAATCATCTTTTTCATTAGTTTATCTACATTCATTATTTATTATATAAATAAGGAAGTAAAATAAAAAAACAATGACATTCCTCAATTCGTATTAGTCTCATACAAAGGATTACTGTTTTCTTCAAAGATCCTTCGAATCCAGGTGTGTTTATTATTGTCGATCCACAATCTTCTAGTGTTAATTAGAGAGAACTCTATCTCATTTCCTGAAATACATTCTCGGGATATGTCGTAAACATTAATTCTTGACCAATACATATTAAAAGAAAAACTAACATTGTGTCAAATAAATTTTTTTATTAAAATATTTTTATTCCCATTATATCCAAAAGATAATTTTTATAGCTAACCCATGAAGACTAATGTTCGGACTTTCATATGGTAATCTCGCTACTCTAAATGCAATGGTGCCCTTGATTTTTTGATCTGGGCACCCATTTAAAAGTTATTCTCGCTTTTTTAGGAAAACTTATTGCACATGTTATTTTAATTATAATATTTTCAATCATTTATTCTAGTAATGTTGGGTCTCATAATTCCCATTTTTCTTAGTGACTGTTCTTGAAATCATTTAATATAAAATTTTAAATAATACATAGAAAAAAATGGGGCATTAAAAATTTAGTAGATTCTCTGAGATGAAAATTTCATTCAATATTATCTATTTTGATTATCATAGAAGATCGAATATTTATATATTTTCAAAGGATGGATATAAAAATACTAAAGGTATAAGAGAAAGTTTATCTTTCACAAATGAGTGACTGAGGATCTATCTATGAAAATATTAAAGATGCATTGAAGGAAGATATAGATTTTTAGAAGAAGATGATAAATTTTTTTGAGTTCATCCTTAATTTTGATGGAATGATAAGGTTTAGGAATAGACTATATTTCCTATAAATATTATAATTAAAGAACTATTTGTTTTACGGTGCTCATAGTTAATCATTCTCTACTCATCATGTAATTATAAAGATAAATAGATATTTAAAAGAATATTTTGGGTGGGATAACATGGAAAGCGATATTTCATTGTATATATATCAGTGATTTGTATATTAGAATGTTAAGGCTGAGATATATATGTTTAATGGGGTGTTAAAACCATTACAAATAACAGAATGGAAAAGGGAATATAGTACCATGTATTTTTTCTTCTGACTACCCAGGACATAAAAAGGAAATAATGTAATTTGGGTTGTAGTAAATCACCATATAAAATCAGAACACATCAATGATTTCAAAGAATATTAACTCCTGATAATATTTCCTGGATATTTATTATGGAAGTTTTAAGGTTTCATAAAGTACCACATTCAATTTTATTTGATTGGGATATGAGGTTTTCCATTTTGTTCTGGAAACCACTTTAAGAATCTATTGATACAGAGTTGTGATAATGTATAATTTATCATATATAGATAGATGGTTGGTTTGATAGAACCATTAAAAACCTAGAGGATATTTTGAGGGTTATTCTATGGATTTCAAACATGGTTTGGATCAACACTTTCTTTTATTTGTGTTTTCTTACAACAACGGTTTTCACTAAAGTATTCATATGGATCCTTAAAATCTCTATATATAAATAACAGTAGAAATCCAAATTTTTGGGATGAATGTGGATAAATAAATCTATTTGTATCTAATATAGATGAGTAAATGGTAGAGAAATTGAAATTCAATTAGTACGACACCTATGTAGCTCGAAGATGATTTAAAATTTATACCGACAATCATATGTGAAACATGGAATTCAATGTTAGAAAGTATCTATTCATGTTAATTTCTCCATGGAAAAGGTTTCAATGATTTTGATAGAAGGTAATGTTGATAACTATTTATTTTTTCCCAATATATATTCTTTATTGAGTATGGGATGATTCTTATCGCTTGGTTCTTCCAGAGAACCTCTCACAATTTCATTATGTCTTCTATGTATCTCTCCTGATGAAGCACATTTCTAATCCATTTAATATACTAGAATATGAGGTTGTTCCATTAGATCATGTCCTTTCTGTTGAATAAAATTCATCATAAGTTTTGGATCATAGAGATAATGTTCTATAAAATACGACTACTCCCCAGGATAATGTTCTCTAGAGGGATCATAAATTTGAAAATGTAATATAGGAAACCAAGAATGTGATGAAATAGATACATCATTATTGTTTAAATGAATGATATGGATTTAAGAGTTTTGAATTCATTTTAATGGGGGTAGAATGTAACACTCTAATATTTTATGACATATTAATCTTTAAATAAATTAAATTTCATTTATAGTTTACGATACATGTAATCTCTAGTCTAAATGAACAATAATATAGTATTTCGCTGGAATATAGTCCTTAAATTAAATGATTCTATAGAAATAACAAATATTGAAAAAAATAATAATTATAATGGTTTTTTATAAATAAAATATATTGATAATTAAATACTAATTTTTTTTAAATTCGTTATTTCAATTAAAAATGCATTTTTCCTTAATAATATGTTTATTCATTTTTTGTGAAAAAATAATATAAATAATTTTTAATAATTTTATAAATTTAAATTTAAATTTAAAATTAATTTTTGAAATAATAATTTAAAAATTAACTACATGTGATTTTTTTATAATTTTCTAAAAAATTACTTCTCAATGAATAGTGAAAAACTCTGATTTTTATTTAAAACATTCTTTTCATTTAAAGAATTCAAAGTTTTTTCATTTTTTAAAATGGATTTAAAATTAAAATTATTAAAATTATATTATTTATAATCCAATGAATTTCACTGTAGTTAGTTTTAAGTTTTTCTTTTTTATAAAAACTTTTTGTACATAAGAAAAAATTTAATATAAAAAATATATTTCATTTCATTTTGAAAGTTGAATTTTAAATAAAATTGCCCAAATTTTTTGAATAGAATTTAGTAAAATGGATTCAAACTTCGGGATCATAATATCCAAATTTGGTAATCAGTTCACTTTTTTTCATAATGAATAGTATAAATAGTAATAAAATATCATTATGGTTAAGGTTAAAAGTGTTTTACCAAGGGGATTAAACCTAGAGATAAAGGTATTTTTTCTAGTTAACAATATATAAATACTATTTCATGGGGATATTTATACCTCATACCATATAAAATTCAAATATCTATCCATTATGATGAATTTTTCTAGAGTATGATATTATTATATTTTAATCTTTTATGAAATTCCAAGGGTTTCATCTCCTCTACTAAAAAATGGACGACTCTCCTTTCACTTATTTACACCATATTAAGTAATAAATATTGACTAAACACTAAATATTTATCTTTTCAACTTACTTAAAAATGAAAGAGGGGTGCTTGTATTCTTAAAATACTAGTTTTTGGTTCCTTAAGAACGGATCTAAAGGAGGATAACCAAAGGAGTGGTTACCATCTTGCAGAACCTCTTTCAAATTATATATTCTTATACCAATTATTAATATATGGTATTTATCATAATATAATAACTTTATTATCCCAAATATACATAAATGTTATTATGATTATGTAACCACCATTATTTACCCACATTTCTAACAAATGGGAAGTGAAAGTATCGCACATGTGTATGTGTGGACTACCGCCTCCACATAGCGATACAATTCATTTTCCATCACCATATTTCATGGATTATCATTGTGATGGTATTATGTTTTATATATTATTCTTATTAAATATCAATTATTTTTTAATAATAGTATCATATCTACCTTTTTACATTCAAGTAATTTGGAAAATGGTATTGTTACTCATGTTTATGTGTGGACTACCATGTACACAGAGATATGTTATTCATTATTCATTTCTCCATTAATTTGATGGAAACAAGGTTAAAATATATTTATATATATATTATTTATGATATAATTATGGTACTTTAATGAATAATTAATATTTACCTTTTATTCCTTCTTTTAGTTAGAAAATGAAAACAGTGGTCTTACATACATATGATCTACTGTATTTATGAACAGTGTAAACCTTTTATATATATATATATACCATTTATGGGTGATTATAAATATAAATATATAATTAATATGTATAATAATTATATCATAAAGAAAATTATTTATATTTTTAATGATGATCAAAGTATTAGGACTAGAATTTCAGAACTGAAACTACAAGGAAAAAAACAGTTAACACACAAAAATGATGTTTTTAATAAGGAATTATTAATAAATTCGTATTTAAATTTTACAAGTGTCTAATATATGATATTATTGCTATTTATTAAATTATATTAAAAAATTATAATAAATTTATATTTATTATATGGATATTAGAGTGCCTTCAGAGAAAATCGAACATGTGGTAATGGATTTACGTTACCATCTTATTTTAATCTGTATTTTTTTGAATGAATTTATATTAAAAGAAATTATATTTAGTTTTTATGATAAAAAAATTAATTTTCATCCCCTATCTTTTTCAAATATATTTACAAGTAATATTACCATTTTCATCGCCTTTGTACTTAAAATGATAGTGAAGATAATTTTTAGAAAAACAGCCATTATTTCCTCTTTGCTGAAAATATTTTTATCCATGTCTGTATTTTATTTAAATATTTTCAAAGAATATATTTTTTAATTTCTTATGATTTTTTAAATTCATTTTTTTCCATTTTTTATATTCTCCAAAAAAAATTAAAATGAATTTTTGAAAAATATTTTAAACAATGTACTATTGAATTTTTATCAAGAATGTGAAAGGATTATTTGTTTTAATGTACATGGGATGAAAATAATTTCCAAACAACATGATCTATAATTTATTTGAATCATTATTCATAAGTACCTAATTATATTTTCAAATATCATTCTTTACTTTTTGTTTTAGAAATTTTTATATTATAAATAAGTTATTTCAATAACAAATGTACAGTTTCCTCAAGAAATATTGAAGTGAGCATTTAAAGACAATTTTCATTAATTATTGAATCATTTGATATTACTCATTAATTAGTATTGATATGATCCAATGGTCGCATATTTATTCTTTCTACATATGGTTTTTTATTATGATAATGGTTTGTTTATGAAAATAATATATTTTCAATGGGTTTTGATATGATAATATGATGAATGATTTGCTATATTGGGTTATAAATATGAATTTATTACAATTTTGTGATAGGTGGGACCATAAATATATATACCTCTAATGAATTGGGTAACTATTAATATTCTATGAGCTCTATAGGTACATGGGAAGTTAACTAAATCCATAAAGTGGTTACACTGGAGGTAATTCCATGCCCAAAAGTGGGTACACATGTAATATCATGGCCTTTTGGGAGATATCTCAGGCTTTTTTATAGGTACACATTTTCATTTTTTTGAGTAATATTTTTTTGGGTTTTTTCATTGGTGTGTTTGGGTGAAAATTTGAGGAATTTGGATGGAGGATAAGAAGTGCAGGGTTAGTGCCTGGTTTTCTCAAATTGTTCCTCTAATCCCAAAAAATAGTGTGAATCTAAACAAAGCGTATTCACATAGCTTGATCATGGTTTATCAAATAGTTCACTCACTTATGAGTAATTGTGCACTCCGCCAAAAGAGGTTCATAGTTTACATGCACCTTTTGGAAACAATGCACCCATTCCATAGAAACCATGTGTGTCTCTTTAAGTATGTATAAAGTATGTTTTAAAAATATTTGATCACCTATATTACCCCGAAATTTACCCCAAATCAGACATAACCTATTTCTATAATTTTTAGGATCCCCAATGAATTTCTGGGGCTCCTAACCGCTGTTATTGGTGATTCAAAGTCTAGATTGAAGATCCTCACCTATCCAGAAAAGTGAATCTCATCTCAATTGGTTTTCATCTCTATCATGTTGTTCTCCCATACTTAATGTGATTTTTTCCTATGATCATGATGAATATAGATCTAATTTTGATTATATCTAATCCATTTAATCCTTATATCTAGTAATTTAATAAATATCTCACACTTCATCACGATTAGGGTTATTCTACTTGAATTGGGGATATCTTTTAGTTAGCATTCATCACCAATCTTGAGGTAGCTAATATATTTTTCAAATCCATAGTATTGATTTCAATTTTGTGTTTGTAATTTTATAATTTTTTTTCATGATTATAGTTTTTTTCTTGAATTGTATTAATTGATTTGGAAAATTAATCAATGAAGGGATTGTGACATTAGGGATATGGGGATTCTTGAATTAGTATAATTAATTATAGAATTAATTATGGGGATATTATTATTGTTGAATTAATTAAAGGATATTGTTGTGATTATTTAATTGACTAAATTTAATTATTTATTTTTGTAATTAATTAATAGATATTGATTTTATTATGTGATTAATTGAATTAGATCAATTAATTGATTGAATTAATTAATGGAATTGATGTGATTAATTAATTTAGAGATAATTAATGGAATTGATGTGATTAAATAATTTTTCAATTAATTAATGAAATTGATATTATTAATTAATTTTTTAATTAATTAATGGAATTGTTTAGATCAATTAATTTATGATATAATTAATGGAATGGTGTGAATATATAGTTGTTAAAATGGATTAATTAATTAGTCAATTAATAAATTGGCTATTGTGGTATATGTCATAATATGTTATATAAGAAAGTGTGATATTATGTTATATTTTCTATCCTTGTGTGGGACATGGTTTGCTAACTCAAAATCCCATAGTGATGAATTGATTGATATCCGTGTGTGGGACATGGTCAACTACACCAAAATCCCATACAGATGAATTGATTGATAAGTGTGTGTGGGACATAGTTTACTGCATCAAAATCCCATAGTGAGAAATTGATTGATAATCCAGTATAGTACATGGATTGAGGATCCAAATTGCCATGTGACATTGAGGTGTGGGATAGGGACTGAGGCTCCAGATACCCACAGGGTGTTATACATGACATTCTATGCCCTCGAGTTGGTATTGGAATACAATTCCAATTGGTTGTGATGTGAATTGAGATGAAGAATGGTAATATTATAATTATTACATCTGATATCCCTTGGTTACTATTTAGAATCGGTCATTGGCCAAAGTAGGTATTGAAGTTTGGTTGTCTTCAGGGACTCGATAGTTTTGTGGTCAAATAAAGATTAATTGACTAAATGTAAATTTTTTACTTTATTGCTTGTATTTTATTATTTGTATAACTAAAAACTTATTATTGATTGAATATTGTTTTATATGATATTGGTGTTGGCCAACAAAGTCGTACTCTCCCTAACATGGGCTTCATGATTAGGACCCAATTATATTTAATGGTTGGGGGACAAGATCATTCCAAATTCCACATCTTTTATGGTAGAGTCAGGATAAAGCATAAATGAGGGAATCAAACCTAGTGTTAGGACCCACATGGGAGTTTTAAATGAAATTTATTATTTTCGGTTTCTTCATATTGACACATGAAATGTACATGGAATTCCATATCTACTGCTTTTTTTGTTACTATATTTCTTTCTTTTTTCATTATGTGATATTGGTTGGCTTGGGTTGTTGATTATATCATTAGGATTTTTAAATTTTAATATAGTATTAATATAATAAATAGGTTATAGTTTCCCCATGATAATTATTTGACCCTTTCTGTTAGAACGAAGCCTTTGGAATATGGGGAGGCATGCCTGAGGTTATGTAGAGAACTGGCTTGGGGCACTAACTTGTGGCACATGAGTTTGGACATTACACAATGGTATCAAATAAGTTTTCTTTTCCTTTGTTTTTTATTACTATTTGGTAAAGGTAGAGAGTATACATGGAAAATTTGATACTTAATTATGAGCTCATTCGTGGGAGTGTATAACCCATGTATGGTGGAAAACCTAAGTACCCATGGTGGGATGTTGTTATTTCTATTTTACGTTAGAGCCAGATGTTATTTCATCTTGGGTGATGCACCTGGTGTGTGATGTGATTATTATTATTGATTTTTTATAATATTGTACTAATGGAACTAAATGGAGCAATAGTTGAGTATGCATGAATCATTCTAGGCTCTCAGGATTAATATGTAACCTGAAAAATTTTCATCATGCATGGGAAAATCATGTTTTTGGGAAATTTGGTTAAAATTGAAAAAAAAATTATCCCATGTGTGAAATTGAACTGAAAAAATTTTAATTTTAAATTAAGATATATTTTAAAATAATGTGAGATGATAATAAATGGTTCTCCAATGAGAGACTTGAAAAATGATCATGTTTTTAACGTTTGTTAACCCTGATGTAGATGTAGGTTGGTTGAGGGTGGTGTTAGCTCTTCGGTTTTGAACATTTACAGGGGTTTGGGGTGACATATTTTAGATGTTATAAATCCATCATCTTAAATGCGTAAAAGTTTAGTTATGTGTCATGAGGTTTTTATTTTCCATTGTTGAGATATCCCACCATGATGACGCTTTTTGAGAGGATGATAGAAGGATATGGATTGAGATGATCTACCAAAAGTGGAACATGTGGCACCAAGGGTACAAGGTGAGGAATTTTGGGAGTAGTTCTAAGAGAAATTTTCTCAGTTCATGCATTTTATTAAAGAGACCTTGATAGGATTGGAAAAATCCTATCTTACCATACATGGGAGTTTCAGTTATAGTAACCTATGAATTTTATAAGATATTGTGGAATTGAGTTAGTAGAGTTCTAGATTGAGTCCATCTAGAATATAGCTGAACATTTGGAGACTCCTACTAAGAAGAGGGTCATGTTGGCTAGTTATATGCTATGTGGGTCAGTGAAAATCCGGTGGGACTTTCATGCTCGAACTCGACAGGATGATGGTATGTTATGGAAGGACTTTTTTCAGAAGTTCATGGATCACTTTTAAACAGAGAAGTTGATGTAGGATAGATAAGCTGAGTTCATGAGGATAAATTGGGGGATTAGATCTATGATGGAATATTCTAGAATCATTACAGATTTACAATGATTTTCTCCAGTGTTGGTAGGAGCTAAGATAGCTATGGTGAGGCATTTTAAAGATGAATTTAAATGTGATATTACGACCTAGTTTAACATGATCAGCCTAAAACAATTATGAGGTTGTAGATCAAGATCTCATATCAATGGGGAATCTAATTGAGGATTCTATTGTAGGACAAGTGGTTTCTTCTGAATGATTAGAAGGTATGTATTCCAAGATAAGGAAGCATAACTACAAGAATTATATCTAGGGGGATAGTAGGAGGAGTGTCTAGGGGGAAGGATCAGTTAGTCAGGATCTTACCCGAGTTCTTTTCCACCAATTTGTTAGGATAGAAAACACTCATAGAAATTATCCCCAACCACCAGTAGAGTGTCAAGACTCTAAAAAAATGGTATATCTAATGAATTTATAATGGAACCTGGGATATAACGGTAGTGAGGGAGGAGCTAGATAGAATCATAGTGTGGGAAGGGGATATTCTACCCCATATCAATCTCGAAGATGGAGTTCTACTAGAAGATTTTGTAGAGGTAGTGGATGAGGTTCTTCTATAAAATAGTCAAATCATTAAATTGGTGTAGTTTAGGGGACTTGGACAACATCCCAAGGAAGAGGGGCAGGAAAAATTCATGCATTCTTCTTATAATTGTGTATAGAAAGGCTAGACCATCGGTATTTAGATGAACTATTATTATAGATTTTATGATATCTAGTTCAATATTTGATACTAATTCCATTTTTAATTCATATCTTCACAAATTGTGAATGTTTTGATCATTGTAGTTGACTTTATGGGTGGGGTGAGGAAAATAGAAAAACATTTGGGAGTGTGATATAGAAACATCTATTTGTGAAAAATGTGTTCTCTAGAGGTTTGGGAATATCATTTTCCTTGGGATCTCAATGTTCTAGATATTTCAATCTTCATCCTAATTAAAGGCATGGACTAGTTGGTATCGTACTAATCCCATATCGATTGTTACTACATAATAGTGAATATTATGTCTCCTTATGTTGACAAATATATTCATCGTGGACAATGGGGAATCTATGTGGGCTATACAGGTCTACATCATCAGAAACTAGGGGATCTTACTAATCAGGTTTCTAGATGATTATTGGATGTTGGGGGTCTAAAATAGGTTTTATTGCCACCCATACTGGACTAATTTCAAGATTTATTTCCTAGAATCTTCTTAGGTCTACCACTTGGGAGAGATTTGGAGCATAAAATTGAGATCATGTTGGGGGCTGAGCTAGTTCCTATTCCACCATACATAATAGAACCTATATATCTCCATGATCTCAAAACCTAGTTGGAATAATTGATGGATAAAGGGTTTATCTGTCTGATTATTTCACCTTGGGGTTCTCTATTTTTTTTAAGAATACTTTTGGGACACTATGATTCTATGTCAACTTCGGGGAGTTGAATTGGTTGACTTTGAAGAACCGATATCCTTATCTATGGGTTGATAACCAATTTTACCAATTGAGCGGAGCTTGTGTTTTATCAATGATTCACATGATATAGGGGTATCATCTTCTATGATTTTGTTATTATGATATACCAATGACTTATTTCAGAATCATTTTTAGCCTCTACGAGTTCATTATAATTCCATTTGGTATGAAGAATTCACTAACAAGTTTTATGCCCATGATGACTAGAATCTTCTATACATACCGGGAGCAGTTTGTAGTAGTTTTTTTGTTGACATCTTGGTGTACTCTAATACTCATGAAGATCATGTATAACATCTTCACATAATCCTGAGTACACTAAGTGGGAATCATTTATATGCCAACATATCTAAGTGTTAGTTTTGAATTGACCAAGTACACTTCAAGGGTCACATCATTTATGAGGTAGGTGTGTCAGTAGACCCAGAGAAGATTCAGACAATTGTTTTCATGGAAGATGCCCAAGAAATTTTTTTTATATGTATATTTCTAGGGTTAGAAGAATATTATCAATGGTTCATTCATGAATTATCTAGATTGGGATCACCACATTAGGGATTAAAAAAATTGAGTGAAGTTTTAATGATTTTGAACTTGTAAGAATGCCTTCCAGGAGTTGATAAAGATTTTCACATTAGCACCAATGTTGATCCTAACTAAGCCAGGTGAGGGGTATACAGTTTATTAAAACACATCTATGATTGAGATTAGAGGTTTTTCAATGCTGGGAGATCAACTTGTGGCATATGGGTCTCAGTAGTTGATGCCATAAGAACAAAATTACCCTACGCGCAACCTAGAGTTATCTGCAGTATTTTATTCATTGAAGTGTTGGAATCATTATCACTTGGGAGATAAATTCACTATGTATAGAGATTACAAGATCTTGAAGTATATATTTTCACAGTGATATTTGAAAATTTGGTAGTGGATATGGGTTGAGTGTATGTTGTCTTTTGACTTTAAGGTCTCATATAAGCCTGATAAGGGAAACAGTGTTACTAATACTTTGATTAGGAAAGATCAGACCCAAGAAGTTATGGATTATAATTATGAGTGGAAGATGATGACCATATTTGTAGAAATTCATGTTTTGGTTAGGGAGAGTCGAGAGTAGATTACTCTTATTTCAGTTTCAGTGGAATTTTTGGACTTGAGGGAAATCCTGGAAGGTGGGTAAACACCATAAAATTGGAGCCTAAATGGGGATGTGATCATCTATGTCAGTAATTGATTTTTTTGTCCGATGATCATGTGGGAGGATATGATGTGTGATTTTCATGTCTCAAAGTGTGTGGTGCATAAAATAGTTACAAAAATGTATTGTGACCAATGATGATATTTTTGGTGGTTGGAAATGAAAAAGGTGATAGCAGGGTTGATGACATGATGCTACACCTATCAATAGGTGAAGGGAGATCATAAAAAACTTTTAGGTTTGAAACAGCCAATGCCCAATCTAAAATAGGAGTGGGATGATATTAACATGAAATATGTAGTGGGTCTCTTAAGGATTCCTAGGAAGAGTGAAACTATTTGACTGATTGTTGATCATTTGAAAAAAGTATCACATTTATTTACTATATGGTAGAATTTCATAGTGGATTAGTTGGGTGATTTGAATGTTTGGGAAATATTCTGTCTCCACGGGGTTCCACATAGTGTAGTTTCAAAATACAACTCATGTTTTACATCATGATTTGTGAAAGGATTATAGAAGTCACTTGGTATACAGTTTTTACTAATTACTAAATTCCACCCAGAGATAGATGAGTCGTTAGAGCATACTATTAATGTTCTTCATAATATTTTACAAGCATGTGTCTATGACATCTGTGGGTCTTTGGAGAAGAAATTATATTCGGTGGATTTCACCTATAAAAATAATTATCGGATATAGAATCAAATGGAAACATACGAGGCTCTTTATTGTAGGCTATGCAGATCTCCTCTATGTTAGATAGAGGCATGTGAGTCATTGTTATTGGGACTGAGTCTGATGTAGGAGATGTCGAAGGAATTTTATCTATTTCGAAAGAGTATAGCTATGGATCATATTAGAAAAAATTCATATGATGATAAAATTTGACGACTCTTAGATATTACAATGTGTGGTCATGTATTCCTTTAGGTGTTTCATAAGTTAGATCACAACATGATATAGAGACAGGGATATCTGACACTTAGGTTCATTGGACTATTTTCTATTTTGGAGGGAATTTGTCTAGTGGCATTCAAATTTTCTCTTCCACCGAGATACAGTGTTATGAATTATGTTTTTCTTGTGTGAAGTCTTTGATGGTATCACCCTAACACTTCTGATGTGATTTATGTGGTTGATGTTGAGATTCAAATAGATGCATCCTTTTAGGATCATCTTATATGTCTATCAGATCGAGGGATACCGTTTTGTGGGGAAATATTGGGTGAATAGTTCATCTATTGTAGAACCATATGCATGTGCAAGAGGAAACATCGGAGAGAGAAGCTAGTGTTGGAGCTCGGTGGCCTAATATTTTTGATTTGGAGTCATGGTGATGAATGGGTGTATAGATTGAGGATGAACTATTATAAGTTGTGGACATTTTAAGATCCTGACATTTTTCTGGAGATGTATCAAGCTCATTTGTAGGTACAATGTTTCTTGGATTTTGATATTTTTTGGGTTTTATACTGGGAATTTTTGGGTTAAATTTAGGGAAATTTGGAAGGTGAGAGATAGTTCATGGTTGGGGTACGGTTTTCCCGAACCAGGCACCCCATCCTAAAAAACCATGTGAACTGAAATAGAGAGGATTCACATGGCTAGTGAATTGTTTTTCAAAGAGTTCACCAACCCCTACCCTAAGAGTTGCATGGTTTAGGTGCACGTTTTGAATAACCATTCACCCCTTCGTGTGAAATAGTGTGTGGAATCTTAATTAACCCAAAAAATTGTTGTAAAAATACCTGATCTCCAATATTAACCCAAAATCAATTCCATCTCAGACATAACATATTCCTATCATTTTTTGGAGGCTCCTGGATAAATTCCTAAGTCTCCCGACCTCTGTTTATGGCGATTAAATGACCATATAGAGAATCAAAACCTCTACAGATAAGTGAATCTCATCCTGATTAGATTCTCATCCCTTTTATATTCTTCTCCAATACTTTATGGGATGTTTCCTTCTATTAGTGATGGATCTAGATTTATGTTTTATAAGATATAATGCATTTAAATCATGGATTTATGAATAGAATCAAGATCATCTTCATAAACATGATTCAGGTTATTCCACATGAATTAGGGATATTTTTTTATGAGTGTTCATAGTAAATATTGATATATGTAGTATATTATTCAAATAACAAAGTCTCTATTTCAATTATATTTATGTAATTATATAATTTTTATTGGATTATTTGAAATTGAGTATGTGGATTGAATTAATTAATTTGGAAAATTAATCAATGGAGGGATTGGGAAATTGGGGATATTGGAAATTATTTAATTAATTATGGGGATATTATTATTAATTAATTAACTAGTGGAGATTTCGGGGATTAGTTAATTTATTTAATTGAATTCACTAATGGTTGAATTGATTAAAAAATATTTTTTTTGATTATGTGATTGATTAAATTATCTTAATTATTTGATTTAAATAATTAATGGAATTGATGTGATTAATTAATTATTAAATTAATTAATGGAATTTATGTGATTAATTAATTATTCAATTAATTAATGGAATTATTGTAATTAATTAATTGTTTAATTATTTAATGTAATTTATTTGATTTTTAAATTATTGAATTAACTAATGCAATTTGCATGATTAATTAATTCTTCAGTTGATTAATGGAAATATGTGAATATGAAATTGTAAAATTGGATTTATTAATTGGTGGATTAATTAATGGATTATTGTTGTATATGTGATATTGTGACACATGTGAAATTTTTATATTGTGTTATATGTTCTATTTGTGTGTGGTACATGGTATATTGCATCAAAATTTCATTATGATGAATTAATTTAATTTCATGTGGGGGGACATGATATATTTCAACAAATTCCCATATTTATTAATTGATTGATAAACCTTTGTGGGACATGGTATGTTGCATCAAAAACCTGTAGGGGGAATTTATTAATAAAAAATAATGGGATAGGTATTAAGGATCCAAATACCCATGTGAAATTGAGGTGTGAGATAGGGACTAAATCTCCAAATACCCATGGTGTATTAGACATGATGTTTTACACCCATGAGTTGGCATTAGACTACTTTTCCAATTGGTCATGATGTGAATTCAGATGAAGAATGGTAATAATGAAATTTTGAAATTTGATATCCTCTTGGGGAAGTGTAGAATCTGGAATATGTTCAAGAAGGTATTTAGGTTCATGTTTCCTCAGGAACACAAGAGTTATGTGTTTAAATAAAGAGGAATTGAAAAAACTGTAAACTATTTACTTTACTTCTTATATTTTATTATAAATACAACAGAATTCACATCTTTTGTTAAGACCCAGAAATTCCATGTAATTTTTTTTAATTATATGGAATATTATGAGTCCGTGAAAATTAAGGGTGCATGATTCTGAGGCCTAGTGTGCCTGTAATGAATTTTAGAACTTTTTTAATGGTACGTTCAGTAAACATGCGAACAGGTTTTTTGTAACTTTTGAACCGGTGCTCATAATTGAATTCTGAGGGTACCATTGATCTCGCAGCACCGATATTCACATAAGAAGAACATCATCTAGATTGTAATAGGTCAAGGTTAGAAATTAGTTTTTCAGTTTTTCGGGAAAGAAGAAAAATAAAATATTTAATGTATTATTTCTCTTCTGAAACCCCTCTTTTTTAGTTATGGGGGTGGGGACCTCCCGAACTAGAAAACTCCCATTTTGAATCAAAGTGGTGGGGACAACCCGAACCCCTCTTTAATGTGTGGAAGTTACTTGGAAACCTCCCATTTAATTGCTTCAACGCAGTACAATTAATTGTACCATTTAACTATTCCAACGCAATACAATTAATTGTTCCATTTAATTGGTTCAAATTTAATTGTGCCAACATAAATTAAATTGATAAACCTTTTTTAATTTGTTGGATCATCATTTACTTGGGGAAATCAGAGGTGAAAGGGATGCTTAGAGAGAAATTTTGGAGAAAACCCCCTCCAATTAATAAAACCCTCTCCAATGAAGAACATTCTTCGGAATCAAGAACAAGGATGACGCACGAGCCCGACTTCAGAAGTGTGTTGCGGAAGAGATGATCGTTGGAACCCCCATTTCCTTCACCAACTTCTTATCACAACACCTCCAATGAGAAATCTAGGTATGTATTGTTGTTTGTTTATCCCTTTTCCCATTCATGACAATCATATTGATTTAACAACATTTATATTATTCTTGATTCAAGAAAAAATAAGCCGCTTGATACCATTCTAACACAGAGGGTGTGGGCCGAACGAACACGGCCTGACCTCTCTACAAATAATGTGGTATTTTTTATGGTCTTTAATCGATGGTGAAATCCATAGGTGAGTGCGTCATTCTACGGAATTAAGAAAGGGCCACCGGGGCGTGCCTGGTGACCTGAGGAACGTTGCCAGAAGGGCTCTGGAGCGGTGGAAGGCACCCTAGCCAGCAACAATGATGGCGGTGGCATGACCGCACCCCCAGAGAAGGGTCGCGGCACATTGGCTATGGTAGAGAAAGGGCGGTGGATGGCGCACGGTTGACCATATGATGGGAAGGCGGCGGCACGTGTCCATGCCGCCGGGAATGCAGGAGTTGTGACCTTGATCTGCGGTGGGGAAGCGAGGGCGGCTAGCTTGCTATCGTCCACTGGCGGTGGCGTGACGCGTGACCGCACCACAGAGGAGGGATGGCCGTCCGGCTGGCCGCGGACCGGCCAGCGTGGGCTGCCCTCCACAGGCCACCTAGTGTCGTCCGTACCGCAAGCTGGACCCAGGGCTGGAACTGGTGCATGCAGGGTCAACCCAAACCAGGTCGGGCCGGTTCGGGCTGAGTCAGACCCGACACGGACCACCTTCGACACTTTTCTCTCTTTCGAACATAACGTGATTTATGGGAATCTTATTGAAGAACCATCTATGGAGCCAGAAAACTTGGATCGATACAGTCCTTTTGGTATACCCCACTTGAGTTTTGGATAATGTTGTTTTACAGATAGGTTGGATCGAACACAAATACAACTGGGCCCTTGGGATTAATAGGCCAATAACTTACAGACCAGGCGTCTGATTGACACACTGTCTATTGAGTTGAGACCCCTTTTACGTGGCAGTCCCTTAGGATAATTCTTTGTGGAACATCGTGTAAGTTAGAGTATCGACCTGTGGTTTGAGGAGCGGATCCTTCTGGAATCATGCGAGCTTAG
Source organism: Viscum album (assembly GCA_963277665.1). Classification (NCBI taxonomy): domain Eukaryota; kingdom Viridiplantae; phylum Streptophyta; class Magnoliopsida; order Santalales; family Viscaceae; genus Viscum; species Viscum album. The sequence continues at coordinate 1,847,441,284 of OY728120.1, forward strand.
TGAGGGAACCCTATGGATGGCTCTAACATGAGAAAGGGATCCTATATGGGTCTATGATTAGGGATCCTATGTGGGTCTATGTTTGATTTTCTCACTTGGATTCGCTCTAGGAATCTATGTGGGACTACTCTAGGATCCTACTTGGGACTATTGTAATAGGATCCTATGTGGGTCTGATGATTTAAGATCCTATGTGGGACTGATGATATAGGATCCTACGTGGGTCTTCCTTGTAATAGTGTAAGATGATTCAGTAGATATATCTAATCAACTTTACTACCATACCTAAGGCTTACCTAGTGTGTGTTGAGTCTTTACCTTTGTGGTAATCTTCTGTGTGGCATACCATTGTGGTACTTACCTTCATGATAATACCTTTTTGGTATGATTATTTGTGGCATTACCTATGTCATACTTACCATTGTGGTGTTACATTCATGGTACCTACCTTCATGGTGATAACATTATGGTATTCTTCTGTGTGGTGTTACCTTTGTGGTACATACCTTTGTGGTATTCTTTCCTTTGGGGGACAGTTGTACATTGGATAAGGATTTGGGTCTTGAGTTTCCTCATGAATGAGATGGGTATACATGATAACATAGGAATATGTATTGGAATATACCTAAGTAGGTTTGTCTGTTGTTTTCATGCTTTGTGGTTTATCATTTGTGGATTTTGTGAGAACTTTGAGGGTCTCAGGGTCCGGGCTGAGTTTTTTTATACTCACCACTGTGTGGGCTATGACCGCACCTTGTTGTGTTTGGTGTAGACAACACATAGTGCTGACTGAGGACGAGGGTTCCTGGACTGGAGGTATCTCGAAGGTGAACCTTAGACGAGGCGTACCGTAGAGACAACTATTCGAGAGCTATACCTATCCTTCTTGTATGATCCTTGGAAGGTGTTCATAGGAGCCATTCAGTTTTCTTGTACATTCTAGTTTTCTTGTACTTTCTAGTTGGCCTTGTATTCTGGCCCATATTACTTACTGTACACACTATTTTTATTATACAGTTTACTTTTGTTCATATCTTACTGTGGTCTTGGTTGAGTGTGTTTATAGGATATAAAGGCAATGCCTTCTCGGTTTTTGGGAATATGCCTTTCGGTGCTAGTTGCCAGCCCCTGACATGTAGAAGGCGTGATTGGGGTAGTCAGGGCATGGGCCCCGAGGGACGGGTCATGACTGCTTTTTACATGATATTATTTTATACATCGTTTTTGGTGGCCTACTGAGTTGTACTCACACTCTACTCAGGATTCTTGATCGGTACCTAAATAGATTTCATGGTTGCACGATAGTGTATGGGAAAAGTCCCATTGTTAGATGGATGAGTTAGGATGGAGCATAAATGGGGGAACTACACCTGGTGTTGTGACCTTCTTGGGAGTTGTCAGTTTCTTTATTTCTTTTGGTGTTTTCATATTAACACTTGACATATACTTAGCATTCAATATATATTTCTTTAGTTTTGTTATTATATAACTCTCTTTGGTCATCACGTGATAATGGATTTGTTTTATTGTTGATTATATCATTTATTTATTATTTTTTGTTTTATCTATGGTATTACTCTAATAAAGAGGGTATAATATCCCCATGACCAATATTAGATTGTCATTACTATTCGGCAGCCTCTAACGTATTGGTAGGTGTGCCCGAGGACATTTGGTGAACCAGCTCAGGGCACTGGTGTATGGCACCTGAGTCGGGACATTACAACATGGGAGATTATCCCACCCCAAAATATTGTAAATGGGTATTAATCTAAATACTAAATTGTTAATAATGACTTAGTGGGTAGAATTGACATAAGATTCCTATGGTTTCGATTATGAAAAAACTTTTTCAAGTTTTTTATGAAATGATCTTAAGAAAATGTTATTTTCTTATGGATCATGTTCTTCAATTCCATTGTGACTAGTCTATTATGAACATCCAATATTTATTCTAGGACTTATTTTTATTATCTAAGAATTTATGGGTATATTTTTAATGGATAATATCGTATTCTCATACCATTACGATTATGTTACGTTTAAATAATTATTGATATCTACATTTTCTCCTTACCGAGCATGCGATACCATGATTTATTATGTTTTATTTTCCCTGAAATATGAATAAAGGTTTCAAGTATGTCATGTCTAAGAAGGTTACTAATGGTGAAGTACTAAGTGGGAGATGATATCAATCACTCATGTTCCTATTTTTTGTGAATCTATGTTTAATAATACACTACAAATTTATGATTTTTCCATGGATTATAATGGTATATAAAAAATATTCATTTAATAAGATGTAATACTTATGAATGAAAAGTATGGGTGGTTATATGATTTATGTAGTTTTTTAGCTTTAAGCCCTTGTGAGTTTGAGTTATATAAGTGTTCCCTCTCAACATAGTTAATAAGTAAGTTTATTTGGATAATAAAAAATTAATGGACTTCAAGCTAAGGAATAAAATCCTACACCAAATTTCAATAAGCTTCCTCCTTTATATATGTTCTTTAATACGTTCCTCAAGCCCCTTGAATTTACTCATGTGTTACATAACACATTAGTAAATAGAATACTATTACAACAGCTTATAACCCCTAAGTTAAATGTGCACATTCATTAATAATATAAATGTGATGTTAAATCTCCCTTAAATTCATATATTAATGATATCTTATGTGGTATTATCAAGATATAAGAATGAAAAAAATTATGACACACCCTCAATATTTATATGATATGCCTTGTATTACTTAAATAATATTATACGATAGAACCATATATGCATCATATGTCACAACATGAAAAAGATCATTTAGAAATGGTGTTTTAGTAATGGTTAAAATAGACACAAAATTTGAAAAAAAAATATTAAAATTATTTAATTAATATTAGTAGTGGTTTTTTAAAACCATAGTGAGATTAATGATAATAAAGAATACATTAATATTTTAATTAATTGTCAATAATTATATATTATTTATTATTTATTCTAATTTATCATTTATTTTATATTATTTAAAATTTTAATTGATTATTATGTATTAATTATAAATTATATATAATTATTGGTTAGTGGTTATTTAATTACTAAATACATTGTTAATAATTTGAAAATTCTTAATTATTAAATTTTAATTATTAATTAGAAAGTATTTATATATGTATATATCCACATATATGCACACACACACATATATATATATATAATCATGGGTGAACCTTATTCACTTAACTAATGTTAATAGGGAAGTTAAAAAATCAGACTTTAGCTTTAAATGACCATGACTATTATTCTACGTGTCCATTTGAGCTCTATATCTTATTAGAGTGAAACATTGGAAATAATGGTGATGATATTTGATATTATCATTATAATAATTAATAATAAAGAATGTATTAATAATCTAAATGAGGCTGAAAATCATAATTCAACTTCAAACAACAATTTATTTTTATCTTGATTCTTGTGTGTGCTTTGCAGCCTATCGAATCAAATTGTAAAATGATATCAATTGTATCTAAACCAGGGAAACCCATACCCCATTATTTTTATTAGTAAAAATAGGTCATTAATTCCTTTAATATTTATTTTTATGTTATGGTTCCTGAATTGTATAAATTTTAGTGGTATTTATACTTTTTTTAAGAGGATATTCTTATCCTTTTTGGGTGGTGTATGAATTTATTACATCATTTTATATTTCTATTAATATTAATTTATTGAAATCATAGTATTCTTCCCTTAATCATGAAATATTTCTTTAGCCAAATTAATCCCTGATATCTCTCTCATGGGAATGTCAAAGCCTGATTTTGGAAGGAATTTATAGTTAAACATTAGTGGTTATGGACATTCCTTATAGTGGGATGTTCAAGGTTAAAAAATTTATGTGTGTGTGTATTTGTATTAATATGATTGAATATATATATATATATCAATTTATATTTATTTATTTATATATTATATATATTTATTATGTATATTTATGTGTGCATATATATATATATATATTATCTTTTTATAATTATAAATATGTGAGTCTATCTTTATATATGTATATGTAAAATTATTTATATTTATATATATTTATATTTATTAAGGTATATTTGTTTATCTGACCATATACGGTCACTTTTTTGGTTTTTAATAAAGGGGTTTTGGCCCCATATAGTTTCAATATTTATGTGTGTGTATACTTGTATATCTATATGTTCTTATATATATATTTATATATTTATGTTTAAATATAATTATATTTAATTATAAATATTTATATGTATATATATATATATAAATTTATTTATAGTTAGTAGTTGGGTATTGGATTTTTGGTAAACATGTCGTAATCTTGTATGAAAAAACATGGGTTCAAATATGGGTGGGGAAGCATTTCTGTAGGTACTATTATGGTATAGTTGTAGGAGAATCATTCACTTAATTTTGGCTTTTAGATCATGTCTTTGGGCCTCTACACCACTTGGCATTTGGTCCCCCGATGTAAAGTAGTTGGGAAATACAATGGGACCAAACAGATAGTGCAACATGACTAGGTGAGTAGTACATAATGAAAAAACACAAGCATAATAGGGTGGTGGCTTGAAAGAAGAATGGGTTTTCTAGAACGTATCATATAAAACTATACCCACTAAAATAATCAATGTGGAATAATGTGTTTTCCAACCACACCTTTTTTAGGGGTAGCATGACACAACAATAGTTTCCATAGGGGTGAAGTGGAATGTCAATTGGTAATAATGTTACCTCAGTGGCCAGAAAAATGACACAACATAACTGGAAAGTAGAAAAATATGATGGAGTGAAATGGGTCATTATATGGGAGGATCTAAGGAGTGATGGGTGTGTTGGAACTTATCAATTTTCCATTTACACACACACGTTTTTGATGTGGGAAAGAAGGGTGACATATGATAGTGTGGTTTATTAACATGGTGTGATAATGATGGAAGGAGGGAAAATGCATCATCATATAATGTTGACTCAGGGTATTTATTAGATGCTAATATGGGCCTTGGTCCATCACTTCAAGGTATTTTGGGCCACATTCATTTGGGCCTTCAATCTATCAAGATCATGGACCTTCATTATGTTAATAGTTAATAAAATAGGTAATGCAGGGTGTTTTTTGTTCCTTATGTGGATGAATGGGGTGTGACCTCTAGGGTATCCGGGTGTGAGTGTTTTTTGTAGTTTGTAATAACCTCTATATATAATTAATTGTATGTGTCAGGGAGAGAGAGAGAGCGAGATAGTGTGTGTGTGTGTGTGTGTGTTCATATGTATTTATGTATATTTATGTATATTTATGTATATTATATGTTCTTATATCAAAACTAGAAAATAACCACACAATGTAAGTTTTATTAATATCTTATTTTGATTAAAAAGAAATTTAAATGTAGATGATTTAAAAAATATGATTTTTTCATCTATTTTCCAAATTTTGGTAGTGAAATTTATTCTAAAAATGACATATCAAAACGATTCTAGCATCATATTTTAAGAAATCCAAAATTGGAATCCCTCATATATGATTTTAAAAACTAGATTTTTTATAAAACTCACATAGTTTGAGGCATTCCACGTCAATTTTTGAAAAAATTACTTTTAAAGATCAGTCAACATGGAATATCACTAGGATTTCATCATTGGTTTTTCCTCATACTAATGTTGGACATCTTTTTCCACATCTGTTATATAAAATACAAACTCAAAAAATCACTTTCAAGATTTATTTTTATAAAAACTTATGTTGAAATTTAATAATTTAATAAAAATATTTTAAAATAAATTACTCCATGCTTGTGTAATAGTGGCACAACCACACTAAATATAATAATAGTACAAAATTTAGTAATAAAAATCATTAAAAACATTTACAATGTATTTTAAAAATAATATACACATAAATCAAACAACATCTATAAATTAATCAAACAAATGAAATATTATACAAATAATGTTTAATGTGGATCAAGTCATTTGGAATATAAAATGAAGCATCATAAAAAATCTACAACAATATAAAGTGTTATGAATATAAGAAAACAAAAAAAATATAATTGTTATGATGAAACTAACCATTTAAAAATATATTGTTGTTCAAGTCGTGATTATATATTAAATGACTCAAAAAAATATAATCCATGCATTCAACACCCATTTTTTTAAAATGAATCTATTTTTATGAAATAATATACTCAAAATATAAATACTGGATATATAGAAAAAATGTGTATTCACTAATATAAAAGTTATCTGACTGAAATTTCTCATATTCAGTTTTGTTTAGCTCCATTTTTTAAAAGTGATCCATATTAAAAATAATCTATGAACAATTGTAATTTTAAATATTAATTATCAAAACAAATGTAATATGAAAATATTAATATTATAGAACCAAATAAAATACAGATAATTACAACTTTAATAAATTTCTAAAACTTATTCAAACATCGCTGAATAAGGAGAATGGTCAATATTATTTTTATTCATATGGTAAAAATATTCATAACATCTGATGTATATTGAAATATAAAAAATAAATCATTCATAATATTATAAAAAATTGTGTTTCATTATTATTTATTTTATTTAGCTATCAAATAATTGAAAAAACCAACATGTAATCTATATGTTTTTTAATATTTTAGATATACATTGAGTTATGGAATAATAGTTCAGATATTTCACAACTATTTTAAAGAACAATAGATCCATACAACCATAAATATAAATTCAATCTTATTTTGTTAATATGTTATTGAGGTACTTGATTATAAAAGTAATAAATTACTTCAATATAACATATGTTTACTTAAAGAAATGAAATTTACAATTAAAATTTACATACATGTATAACAACTAATATATAGGTATTATGAGTTCTTCCAATTTAGAACATTAATGATGAAATTTTTAGTATATTTAATGTATAATCTCATCAATAAATACTATTTTTCATCATAAAATAATAATATTACATTATTATATAATAAATATGTCTTAACTATTTTATCTCTTGAAGATTCTAGAGAGTATCTAAAAGTTTTGGTTATTGAAATTTTAATTTATTTTAAATTGATTACTTAGATTTCAAAAAATCTTATATAAGGTAAGTTTAAAAAAATTATAATTATATTTTCATTAAAATTAATTAAATATTAAAAAACAATGCCTCCATCATATGTCAACTGATGATAAATTCCGACAAGCTAAAGTAAAAAAATAATTAATACACTATCCAACAATGGTCACATCTATATTATGAAGCAATATTGAAGTAGATAAATCACTAATAACATATACTGATACTCTTACCAGACCAAATTTCATAAGATAATGATGTAAATAATCCCCTAGATAATTTAAAATTACATATGTTATAATATGTACATGGGGATCCACAATATGAAACTCATAGTGCACGACAAGGATTGAATGAGGATGTAGATTATTTGGGTAGTTAGGTTGTATAGGCGTTGTTTAAGTGATCATTTTTTTAAAAATTTCCAATATACCCAATTTAATTCAGACATTTATCAAATTTTTCAACAGTCATAATTTAACCTTCAAGGATGTTATTTTTCTCTTTTATTCCACATCCCACAATTTCATACTAGGGAATCTAAAAGAATTATAATATTCATACCCACTTCAGATCCTCTGACATGACCCAAGTATTTTGGACTTCCTAAATAATTTGTAAGAATATATATCACACACAGGGATACAATTCCACTATGTCATTTTCTCCATAATTTCAACCCAGAATAAATTTTCAAATTCTATATTAGTGGGATCAATTAAAAAATTTGTAATATTAAAGAAAAATAATAATTATTTAAATATAATATTACCCATTGTTTCTATAGTTATATTAGTAATACACGTCAAATTTTTTATTATCCTCACCCTTTTCCATTTTCTATGACGAGTGGGAAGAGATATAGGTTCATATTAAAGATCTTCAGAACCGCTACTATAAATGGATCTTAATTCAATGATTTTTTAGAAATTATTTGATCCTATAATAAAGGATACCCTCCATATGAAAATTTAAGTGGATATAAATTTTGGGGCTATATATCTTAGTTATCTCTCTTGAAGGCCTTTCCTATAAGGAAAAATGATTATGTTCTCAAGAAATTAAAAATAATTTAACAGTTAAATTTTACAGAAAAAAATTACATAGCATTAAGGATTCCTTCAACCTATTGGAGAGAAACATTTCCCTTCACTCTGTATATATAAACCCATAATTAATGATTTTAAATTTATTATATTTACTCCAAAAAATAAAATAGGATGTCAATATTGTCTTAAAATATAAAAATATGGTTTCAGAAAAGGATAGACACATTTTATTAATTTCTTTCATCTCTTGAAATTCATAAGTCTTTTGTAATTGAATATAATAAATATTATTCATATTGAAATGTATAATATTTAAACTATTAAAAACTAAAAAAATTACTTTCAAACTTTTATTGATATGGAATCCAACAATTGATCTTTCTCTAACTAGTCAATGCTCATCCAATTAATGAATAAACTAATTGACCTAGAATTATTATTAATATCCATATAACTCCTAAACTTCTTGGTTTGTGGGCCAACTTAAATTTCATTATAATAAAACTCAATTAACATTATTTTCTCTCCATGTAAAATTTAATTTTTTGGTAACAATGTAATTTCCAGCCGACCAATATTAGGTAGCATCCTATCTAGATAATAAGAATAGTTCTACATGATTTCAAGAAATTAATGTTTAATTTTATTAAATACTTTAATTATTAAAGATATAATTATAAAAATAAATGTATATACCTTAGTTACCCTTCCTTCATGTCAATTATTTATAAATATATATATTCTACTTGAAAGAAATTTTTTCTTCCTTTATTTTCTTAAAATTAAATAATTTTTATAAATAAAAACTTTAATTTTCATAATAGATAAAAAATATTGAATTTTATTCTTTTAAACCAAAATAATGTGTGTCAAAAACTTATGAATATAGAAAATAAACAATTAGAACTAATTATCATTTAAAAAGTTTTAATTTTGTTTTCCTACATTTGATCATAAAAAAATAAATGTTATAATTACAATTCTGATTTTCAAAATAAGAATAAAGTTGTAAATATCTTTTTAACTATAGTGTATACCTAAAAATGAATAATGTAAATAAAATTGTCATAAAAATGAATCATAAAATATTTTATTACCAAAAAATTGATTCTTAAATCCAATGAATATGAGAACTTTTTGAAACTATTTATGAATTCTTAATATCAATATATTTAAATATAAAGGTTAAAAAAATAATGTTCTCAATTGTGTAAGTTTCACAAAAAATCAAATTTATCCGATTAATTGAAATATAAATTGATTTTTCCCCATAGATATGCTATATATGTATTTTTTATATAAATTGTGTCTATATTGTAGTTAATGTTATTAATATGTGATTTTTTAATTGATAAATAATGTCACAAAATTTTTCAAAATGATCAAAATTTTTATCACAAAAATAAATATTTTCACCTTGAAAAATGACTAACCATGGATCAGTCAATAGGTTAATAACATAAAATATTTTCCTTTCAACTGTCACATTGATAAATGATTCCTCTTTGTAACTAAAGCATTCCAAATAAATGAGTTTAAATCCATATACATCATGTTTAGAACCACTTTTATTGTCAACCCTAATACACTTAAACACTAGTACACAAAATTTAGTTTAATATATCTTAAATATATCCTCAATAACTTCAAAATATGATATTAATGAAAACAATATGTTTTTATCTTTTTAACTCAAAAATTGTAGTGCTCTGGTGAGGATAATTAATCTATTATCTTAAATGCTACTTTGATTGTCTAAAATTTTTCTATAAAATGAATAACCATTAATATAAAACCAGACCATGTGATCATATTAAGACATGGTCCCCCCGATAACTATTTCAATGTTTATGATGTTGATAAATCACTATTGAATTTATCCTTAATCCATAAAACTAATGTATTTTTCTATTCATTTGTCAACAATTTAATTTTATTTTTATATATAATTCCTTCAATCTAGAAATATGTAATGATATATATGGTTAAAACTCAATTATGTTCTTCAAACTATATAAATGTCCATGTATAACTTCTTCACATTGAATTATCTTTAACATTAAGTAATGTATCCCTTTACCTACACTATAAACTATAAAATAGAAATATATAATGATACCAACATGATTTATAAGGAAAAAATAAAAAATAAAAAATGAATCACCTCTTTTGAAAAATATTTTTATATAATAGAGGCCTCTGGTTGATGTAGATTCTTGAAATATCCTTTCAAAATTTTAATATATTATTTTAATGGGTATATTTAATGTAAATAAATAGTCCTGCATATTCTTATGTCTCACATCAAATGAATAATTAGAGGAATAATTATATCCAAAAACAATGGTGTAAAATAAAGTTCTATATAAACATTTATGAGAACAACTGCATTATATTACACATATATCAAATTTGGATCAATGGCTTTACTATAATAGGAATTTAATAATTATCAAAACTTGATGATATAAATTTTGACACATATCGGAAACAGGCCATGAAATGAAACTGATAGACGTTGTTTCAAAAATACCGGAAAATCATGAGATTTAATGCCTTTTAACATTTAATCCTTAAATAACACCAAAACTGTCACATTATATGAAAATATATAAGGTAGTTTATTATATAAATATGTAGATAAAAATTATATTATCACTATTTCGTAATGTGTGTCAAATTGGAGGTAAAAATGTTCTGTTGCCTTTTATAGTGAGAGCTAAATCCAAACTTATTCACATGGTTATTAAGATCAATCATGAAATTAATCCATAATTTTTCATTTTCTTTTATATCTAAAAAATCTCTGATCAAATATTCATATTTTTTTGTAAATAGTACAAATTTTAATGTTAGGTTTTTCCTTTAAAAAATTCTAATATGATATCTTTCCATTTATTCCTTGTATTTATTTAATTACCAAAAATTCTTTTCTTTCCAAATTTACATCAATTTTTTCACCTTATCATAATATTATTCAACAGACAGTGGTAAAGGGTAAAATCATACTATAATAAACAATTAAATTTTTTTCAAAATTTTATAATGATGTTTCATCATAAAAAATCTACAATTTTCTATGTACACTATGTTTCTTCCATTATAAAATAGAAAATATGATTTCCCCTCTTTGAAAATTAGATAATATTTATGCCTCTTTACTCATTATTCATATAATATTCCATACGAAGGAAAGTCATTATAGTGAACATTATCATTAAAAATATAGTAAAATACAATTTCTTGTATGCATCAAATTCTGTAAAGCTAGTCTCTCATAGAAATTTTAAATCATTAATCAATGGTGATATATAAAGATAAATATCATTTTCATGTTGTTTTGATTAAAAAATCATTAATTTCATTGTTAACAAATTTCTCCCTATACATATATTTAGAGATAAGTCATAGACAACCAACATAATAGACTATGAACTATTTTCACTATTAATGTTATGATATTAATAAATTCTATATATTATATAATGTAAAGACCCAAACATATCATATATATATATATATTATCTCGATAGATAAATAGTTATTACATAACATAAGGATTTTCACCCAAATCATGTAGGTTAATTTCCATTAGAGACATGGAAGCACATAAAACAGGTTAATAAGAGTTATAAATCATCTACCACTTATTTATTCATAGTTATAACCCTTTTTATAATATTATACATAACTTAATAACCTGTATAAAGTAAACATAAGAAAGAGTTATCTCATTTTCTTAATAAGGGTAATCAAGGGTGACATCAACATAAAATGAGAATAATGGTAATATAACATGAGAATATTATTTGAAAAACATATCATGCATACCATAGATCATAAACATGAGTCATGGAATAAATATTGGCAGTTAATAAGACATGAATAATTATGGAATCAAATAAAATGAGCAATAGAAGCATAACATTAGAATAAGGAATGAAATTTTAGTATACAAAAAAATCATTGAAAATAATTTCGTTAGTAGACATGGATTAACTTCCAGGACTACGATATTGGATTAGGATCACTCTTTAATTAATCATAGTAGTCATGTTTTACTCTCAATGATATCATAGTGGATAAATCCCATTATAGGAATAGTTCTACTCCCCATTCCACTTTTTTTATCTTATGAGATATCAGTCCTTTCCAAATTAAATAGAGGGAGATATAGGTCCCACACCCCATTATTCATAACATAAAAACTATTATTGGTTATAATATAACCCCTATCATTGGTTATAATGTAACTAATTTCATTGTTTATGAAATAACCACCACCACATAATTAAAACCATATATATTTTTTATATATGATCAAATAAAATCCTCATATCAGAACTTATGAAAATAAATGGTTTAATGAAAAGATTTATCTTATCTTACCCCAAAAAATAATCATGTTTCATAAATATTTCATCATTCCATCTTACTATAACTCATGTAGAAGTAATGGGTTGAATAAAAATATTATCATCATAAACAGAAAAAATATAAAAATGAATAAGGATGCTACCACTAGATCATATCCCCATAAGACCTTAAAAAGAATTAATGGATTTCATCTTTGATGGAAAATTATTTTGTAAGATAACTTTATTTTTTTAGGAAAATAACCTTTTAACTTTTAAAAAACATATTTAAAATAAAAAAAATCCCAATAAATGAAATAAAACATTTTCTTTGAAAATAAACTTCATAATATTGAATGGAATCATTAAATCATTAAGAGATCATGAAGGTGGAAAATATTGATATTGTCATATAGGTTAAAACAAATATTACTTTCACATTTTCAGTAACAAATAAAAATAACATCATTACATAAAATGGAAATAAATTTAAGTTTAATCCATTTTATTAAAATAAAAATAACATTAAAAATGGATTTGAATCAATATTTTTGTAACATAAAAAAATTTCCTTAAAACATTTTTATAAAACATTGCTTTGGAAGGAAAAGGGTATTGACCGAATAGATAAATATTATTATTTTTCCTTAAAGATATTATTTTAGACCCTTGAGTATATAATTAAGTGAAAATGAATGGAAAAAAATTTATTTCCACAAAGTGAATATAAGAGGATAAAATTAATGTGTTTATTGAGATATATATCATAAAATTTCAACATCGTAAGTATATTCCTAAACAATCTCGATAACAATGAGATTTTAACATAAAACCATTACCACTTTTGTAATGTTTGAATTTTTAACCACATGAAATTATGAAAATTATATGGATAAGTAAATCCACAGAATATTCACAATAATAATCATAAAATACATTAATTGGTATATTATACAGAACATAAAATAAACATTAGGAAAATATTGCATGTGTCCCACAAAAATAAAAGGGTCATTAAAATCCATTACCTCAAGTTTAGAGTTCTTTTGTAAATATTTGGACATAATTTATAATAAATATATTTTTATTATAAATATATTACGAAACTATACACATATTTATCCTACAATATGTGAATTACTTATGAACTTTTATTACCTATTTATTAATAATTCTGTGTTAAAATCGTGTTTCGGTTAATTACTACATTGTTTTTCAATATGTTTTTGTTTGGTATTTTCTATCCTTTTACATTGATCATGGTTAAATCATCTATGAAATTTTCAACATGATATAAATATAAAATATATTCATTATATATGTATTTATATTAATCCATAAAATTTTTATATAGAAAATGACTTACACAATTCATTGAGGTGCTATGTCGTACTTACACATGAATATTGTTTCAATTTCCTCGATGTATGGCACAAAATAAAGTTAAATAATATATTAACATATAATAATAATTTTTATTGAATATATTTCAAATATATTCATTAATTATATCTGTTGTACCATCCTTGTCAAAATAAAATGAAAAATAAATGACATCGCTTCGTGGATATGATAGTTCGCATGTACGCATGAGCGGCATTATCTTTTTCCAACAGGTCCTAAGGTAAGAATATAGATGTGATATTATAATTAAATAAGTATTTTTAGGTCATAAATATTACATATATACTTTAATATATCATTAAATCTATCCATGAAAGGCATTGATGGAAAATTAATTACATCGGTTCGTGAGGCGGTAGTTCTCCTGACACAAGATCAACGATTTCAAATCTGATTTGTTGGAAGAGGGGATAGATATAGTTTATTTATTTAACATAATAACATATAAGTATAATTTATATATTATTTTTATTATATTATCATTTATAAAGAATATTTTAATGGATTTTCATAACAAATAATGAAAAAAAAAATTATAGTTAAGAATCATACCTCTTTTTTGGAGAAACTCTTTAGGTTTACTCCAAAAGCCATGATATAAGGTCTTCCTAGTCAATATCAAGCCTCTAGGATTTTGTTATGGAATTAAAAAAAATTTTGGGTGTGTATTTTCTAAACTAAAGTTTTATTTAAATTTTGAAGTGGAGAGTATAGCAGGTCCCTTTTATAAATTTAGAAGAGGATGCACTTGGAAATTTTGAAATTAAATGGGTTTCACCACATGTTCAATATACTGAAAGGATCCAAAATGGTTAAAAATAGAAACATATTTTATTTCTGGTCGAATTATATCCCTAATAGATGATTCTTAAAAGTTTTTAGGCCATCTTATACCTTATCATTTCAGTTTATCCCCCAGTAAACCCATTTTTACCTTAAATGCTGTAATTTCTTTTTACAGTATTTACTAGTCGTTTTGACCTAAAAATAAGTATATCTTATTATATACTATTAATTATTTGGATTAAAAATATTTAATCGATTTTCCAAATTCCATTAATATATGTTTCAAATTTTTTATTGAAAATTAAACCCCTAGAATTGACAAAAAAGTGGTTTTCCAAAGTGAAAATTTCCATACATATAGAAACTTGTAATATAAAAATTCAACATTAATTAGATTAAAATTAAAAAAATAGCCTAATATTAAAATAAATAAACTAATTTATCTTTAAAATAATTTTGAAACAACATTTAAAATTTTAAAATTCCTTAATCAAAAAGGTGGTTTTTAATAAAAATCAAAATTGTTCGTTGTTCACTAATAAATTAATATTTTCATACAATTATAAAAAACCAATCCTAAGATAATTTTGAAATTTTATTTCCAAAAATAATGTTAATTATTTAAAATTAATTTTATAAATGTTTCAATATTTACTTTTTTTATTGGTACACAAAATGTAATAGAACTCATTTTTTAAAAACAAAATAGTATTTTCAAATCATATGAAGTCTTTACTAAATAATTAAGTACTTATTTATAAATATATTTTATTTAAACCAAACAATTATATTTAATTTTAGAAATATTTTCATTCCAATTAATATTTCAAAACATATATTTTAGGTTAAAATTGTCATGTTTAAATAACAATAATAGTTTTATAGCAATGTTTGATAAATCTCCGTGTTGTATGTAACACAAGTTATCAAAGAAAATTAAGTTTATTTGAAATAAGAATTCATAAAATATAAGGGAGTTAAATTTTATCCCCCTTAAATTGAATTTATTACTAAAAATTTCATCAATTTGGTATAAAAAACTATGGAGGCTACATCCTCATTACATCCCTAGGTTCCCATATAGCTTTCTCGAGAAGGTAGTTTTTTTATGAAACATTGACCAAGTTAGTGTTCTTATTTCACAGAAAATTCATAGTATAATCCAGAATATTCATTGTTTTTCCTTCATAAGAAATATGATACTATATTTTAAAGACCTATATTTTTATTATAAGTTATGGATTAGGTATAAAATTCCTCATAAGAGATATATAAAACATATCGTGATCCAGAGATAGATTACATGGAAGCTCCAAGTGAAAATCTATGGTCTTTATATGATCAAGAATTCCAATGTGACCAATTTAACTGGGTATTAGTTTTCCATTCCTCCAAAATATCATAAACATATTCCATAGATAAATTCATATAAACACATTCTCACTAACATCAACATCCAAATCATGTTGATGATTATCACCATAACTTTTCTAACGACATTGTGTCACCCTTATGTTTGTCTAAATGGCTCAAACCTTCTCTACCATTTCATATGTATGATCATGTACCAATAATTTTATTTCTCAAACTTTATCACAACATTTTTAAGTTATACACTCATTTCCATAGTGGTATTTATAAAGATTCATCTGAATGCACAAGCGAAGGCTACTATTGTAATAGACTCAAATAAAGGAAGTTGTTGATCCCAATACCCATTGAAATACATAGAACAGTATATTATCATAAATTGTATGGTTTAAATTATTCCCTCATAGTAGATATCAATATGAGTATGATACGTATTTTTGAAATAAAAATTTGTATCACGTTCTTGCAAAATAATTCTCTAGAACAAATAGGAAATCCTTATATCCTAATTAGATATAATGGAATGTCGTACTTCATGAAGCCTTACCAATTCTTTAATGTATATCATGGAATGTAAATCTAAATAGGAAACATATCTGATTGCAATGAATTTTGATAACTTTGTAAATGGATCTAATACATCTAATATATCATTGTTACCATTGGATGTACTGGGGAGACCGAAAACAAAATACATGGTGATGTTTTCCCATTTCCTTTATGTTTTGGTAACGGTTGTAACAACCCCTTAGTCATTTGTATCTCAGCCTTAACATGATGAAATAACAAAAACCGAGATACAAAACATTTCAATGACTATATTTATTCTCTCCCATCATAAATACTCTTTCAAATATTTATATATCTTTATACATCAATGATAAAAAGAGAATTAACAACTATTAACATCCATTAAAAATTGATTTTTCCTAACTATTATTAAGGGGAAATAAAAAATGCTTCATGAACCTTATTAACCTATCTTAATCAAAGTTTTACTTGATATAATTTATCACCATATTCTATAGCTCTACAGCATCCTTATGTGCCTCTTTATTCATCAACTATATTGATGGTTGATCAATTATTTGAGAAATATAATATTTTTCCCTTCCATCATGATTTATAGATCCTTCTCTTTCAAATATAGAAATATATGATCATTTTCTACCACAATCATTGACAATATAGCTTGATCCTTTTGACTCAAATCTATTTCCACTATGTTTACTTTCTCTAGGTGGTAATGGATTAAACAGTCAATATATTTAATTAGATCCATCCATATTTTCTATCTTAAGTTCAACTCTTTCTATTTGAATATATAATTTAAGCTCCTATTATTAGTATATATCAGACATATATCCATAAAATAGTACCTCCATATCATTAATGAAAAAACTTTTGTGGCTAACTCCGAATAAATAGTTGGGTAGTTTTTCTCATGAACCTCAAATTTTCATGAATAATAAGTTATTACCATGATATTCTACATGAGGACACATCTTATTCCCTTCGGCAATGTATCAATATATAAAACATACCCTTTTACATTATAGGATAATGTACGAAAAATACCACTTTCTAACCTTCTCCTAAGTTGATTCATATTTTCCTCACATATATATATTCATATGAACTTGACTACCTTCCATGTTAACAGGGTTAGTGGATTAGATAATCATGAAAAATTCCTAACTAACCATCGATAATATCTCTCAAATCTAAGATAACTTTGGATACTAGTCACTATGGTTTGTTTGGACAAATGATCCTCGTCCTTCATCTTTGATGGATCCACTGATATACCCTCTCTTGAGATTATATGACCAAAAAATGAAACCTTTTGTATAAAAAATCATGTTTTTTAAATATTCTTTACATTTTCTACTTCCTATGGGTCTTAAACACAATTCTCAAGTTATGTTAATGGTATTAAATACTATCTAAATATATTTTAATCTCATCAATAATGACTACCAAAAACTAATCATGGTAATCTATAAAGACTTTATACATTATATTCATTAATATAAAAATATAATTAGAAAGGATCATTATATACTCATAGTGTCTATACCATGTATGGAATATATTCTTGGTTATATCCTCTATATAGAACCTCATTTGATGATATTTAGAATGAAATTCGTTCTTGGAAAAGTATTGAGAACCATGTATTTGGTTAACCAAATAATAAATATATGGTAGATGATATTTTTCCCTATTGTGATCTTGTTCAGTTCCCAATAATAAATTTTGAGTCACATTGGACCATCTTTCTTTTTAACAAAAATGATAAGTGACCCCAATGTTACACAATAGGAAAAATAAATCATTTTTAATGATTATCCTGGAGTTACATCATAAATACATGAAACTCAATTGTATATTGATTATTTGAAATTGGTTTACTGGAATGTATGAATCTTATTGAGAACTCAACTTTACGATTTGGAAGAATAATAGTTAAAAACTATATAGACAAGCCAAAAAATCCCATTGAATATGAATATAATTGATGTTTATTATTTTCTAATCATTTCAGATAAACAACCCATTGAATGGGAATCCGGACCCATACAATGGATATGATCACCATCGGAAGTTCATATTCATCGTTGACTCATAGATGAGCTTTGATTAGATTTTAATGTCAAATGTGACTTCCATTTCATGGAAATTGAAGTGGGTTTATATATTTATAAATCCAATCCATGAAAAAGATACCCTCAAATTCAACTAGTGTGATAATAATGATGTTTGAAGGAAGAACATTCCTCTAAGCTATAATTGAAGACTAATCATAGAAATTATATGTGATCACCATTCCATTATGGGATTTCACAACTAATTCAATATCTAATAATTAGGGTTTCATTTTTATACACTTATAAAAAAAATTAAATATAAAATATTGGGTAGATTAATATTAAAATAAGGCATTAGTAGTTCAAGAGTGTATGGTAAGAGTATCTTTCACCATTTCATTATCACACCCATCATTATAAATAGTGATCGCATAATATTTTCCTTTTTTTCTTAGATTAAAACATTTCTAACATAAATCATCATTATAAAAATTGGATTTGGGTATTAGTTATCATAATTATCATACTCATTTCATTTGAAACACTATAGTGTGGATGGAGAATTCTATATAGCTATAACTCTATTTGTATCATTATCGATATTTTTCCCATCACCTTGCTAATAGATTTCTCTTTGACCATCCATTAAAAACATAAAACATTTATCATTATCCTTGAGATAATTTCCACTATGTTTAATTCCAATCTTTTTGAATGAAGTAATTCTCATCTTATTTTTTCCATGGTTATAGAGTTATGATTTAATTCAATATTTATTTTCAAATAAAAACCATGATATTTATGGGTAATTACAATCTCTATTTTCATCTTTATATCTCAAAAATGATTTCTATATAACTACTAAATTAATTTATGGAAGGTGTCCTT
Organism: Viscum album; assembly: GCA_963277665.1. NCBI lineage: Eukaryota > Viridiplantae > Streptophyta > Magnoliopsida > Santalales > Viscaceae > Viscum > Viscum album. The sequence goes on from OY728120.1 coordinate 1,847,460,841, forward strand.
ATAATATATGGTTTTTATCCATTAAAAAATTAATCAACCATACTTTGAGGTTGGATTATAATACCAATAGGGTACCTCACATGTATTGAAAAATTCACCTCATATGTATAAACAGATTCATCATCCATGGGATTTAACCCAAGGAATCCCTTCTCCATTTTCATGTAAATACATCTAGTAAAGTAATTATTGAGAAACAAGTTCTTACAATATTTCTATTCCATATATTTTATTTTATCTTGTTTACTCATATTCTTGATAATATTCAACCATTTATTCATTTCTCCTTCCCAGTGATAAACATCCCAAGTGAATTTTTTCATGTTATGAAAACTGGATAACAAAAACTTTCTTTCAAATTATTCAAATATATTTCTAAAAAACTAGTGGATTAATGGAACAACTAAAAGTTGGATATTTCCTCTTGAACATCTCATCATAACCTTGTTCCCTCTTTTTATTTTGAAGTTCAACATGATTCGTATCTTTAGAAAGTTTTGTGATCATAGTAATGTGATTTTTCATTCTAGGTAATTTATATTCTCAAGATGAAAATCCTTAAATTATTTTTCATATTTATAATTAACATAATTATTTTGGGTTCCATCCATTCAACTAATCCCAAATTTATAGTGTACAAAACACTAATCACAGTAGAAAAATACAAAATCATGCAAAATCATTTATAGTGTGTCTAAATACTTAAGCCTTCTTTACAATTTATAAAACCTTTTATTTTACCTAGGTTAATAATAGCCATAATATTTTCAAATCCTTCATCATAGATTATATAGAGTTTGTGAAATTTAAAATCAAATCCAATGGGAGTTTCAAACATGGTTGGAAAAAGTCACATTATCGTGCACCAATTGATAACTGAGTCCTACTCAATTCACCCTATTATGTGTTATTTCCCATAAGTAAAACTTTTTCAAAGACACATCCACATATATTATCAATGACGGGGTTTCTTTCTAGGATACCATACTTATTTATTTACCATAACATTAGATGATCTCCTATACCTAGGTTTATCCTACGATTTATCACTATAGTTTTCTCATCCTAGTTTCCAAAGGATAACTAAGACTTTCGTTGATATTAACTATAAAGACCAAAAATTCCCATACATATATATTAAATCTTAATATATTAATATTAATTAAATAAAATAAAAATCCATGACATAATTATACATACTAGGTACCTTTAGAAACATGGAAATATAAACAAATGGCTCATAAGTGTTCAACATTATATCCCAATTAGTACATCAAAACTATCACCCTTCTTAAAAATGTCATACTTAATGCCTTTCTTTATAGACTAGGAAATAAAAAATAAGAAAGGGTGAGATAAAATGCTCAGTAAGGGTAAAAAATAGAGATATCACCGTAACATGAGCATAAGGATATGGGAACATGAGAATAACATTTGAAAACAAGACCTTGAATATCATATATCATAAACATGACCCATGGAATAAATCATGAAAATTTATAGGATATTAATCTTAAATAAATCAAAGAACATGATCCATGTAAACATAACATTGGCATAAGGAATGATAATATGGGATACAAAAAAGCATAGAAAATTGTTTCCTTAGTATTCGAGGCTTCATTGTCAACACAATTATAGTGGATTGGGTTCCCTCCACAGACTATTGTATTAGTCAAGGTTCACTCCAAAGACTACCATAATGGTTAGATTCCTTTACTGAATTGGGTCCACGTCCCATTTATTCCTATTTATCTTTGAAGATGTAAATCTTTACCTAATAATTTTTAGGGATATATAGGTCCAACACATCCATGGTTATAACAGAACATACATCCTTTTTTATAACATAACCATTGTCCTTGGTTATAATGTAAACATTGTACATGTTTATAATGTTACCACAATCCTAGGTAATAATGTAGCCATCATAATGTAATGAAAACCTTGAATATGTGTAACAAAATATTAAAAAAAATTAATCATAGAAAAAATATGAAAATAAATGGGTATAATAAAAATTTTATCATGTCATATACTATTTAAAATAAACCATATTTATGTACATTTCATCATTTCATCTTACTATAACACATGGAAAAGGAACGAGTTTCATAAATATATTTTAATCATAACAACAAACCATATAGGGAATGATTAAGGATGGTATAAATGGATCATATCCCCATTAAATATTAATTAACATCAAAGAGTATCATCTTAGATGGAAATTTGTTCTGAAAGGTAACTTGAATTATTTATTGAGGAAAATAAACTTTCCACTTTAAAAGCATAGATTTAAAATATAAAAATTTCTCAATTGTTAAATATAAAATTTTCTTCTAAATTAACCATGGAAAATTATATTGAAAATTTTAAATAATTTTGGGGTCATTATGGGGAAAAATATTTTCATTTCATGCACATTAAAATAAATATTCATTTCACAATTTTGGTAAAAAGTCAAAAGCACATAATTTCAGAAAACATTATGAAGATTCATATAAAACCATTTTGTAATAATTAAAAAAATGGTAAAAATTTATTTGATACAATATATGTGTAGTAGTAGAATCATTCTTTAAAACATGTTTAAAAAACATTCATATGGATGAAAAGGGGTTTTCACTTGAAGAGAAAAATAAATTTGGTTTTCCATAAGGGCAGTATTTTGGACCCATGAGTACATAGATAGAAGAAAATATAGAGAAAACATGTATTTTATTGAAATAACTATAAGAGAATAAAATTCATGTGTTTCTTGAGAGATATATTATAATATTTCATGAACGATAGAGTAATCATAAATAATACCAATAAACAATGAGATTATAACATAAAAACATTACAAATTTGGAAGTGTTTGAATCGTAAGACCCCTAAAATAAATATCCATATATGGATTTTTAAATCCAAAAAAATCATAATATTAATCATAAAATATATTCATGCACAAAATATACACCATAAAAAAGAAACAAGTGGTTAATATGGAATGTGTCCCATGAAAATAAAAGTGATTTGAAAATCCCTTACCTCAATTATCAAATTCATTAATACATGTTAGGATTTCCTTTATAAAAAATAAAAGATTATTATAAATCAATTATAGAACCATAATAATATTAATAATTCTATATATTATTTACTTATGAACTTTTATTTCTTGTTTATTAATAATTCTAATTCAATATCACATTTTGGGCAACAACTACTTTGTTTATCACATATGTTTTCATTTTGTATTTTTCCCCGTTAACATTGATCATGTTTCCATAATCACTAGAATTTTAACCATGATATTAAAATAATATTTATTTAATATTTATTTATTTATATTAATCCATATAATTTATGAATAGAAAATTAATTACATCGTTCATGGAGATGGTAGGTCGTACATATGCACAAACATTATTTCCATTTCCACAATGTATGAAATGAAAGATAGGTAAATAACACATAAGAATTAATAAATAATTTTTATCTCATATATTTCATATATATTCACTAAATCTACCCCTATTACCATCCATGTAAATGAAAAATGAAAAAAATATCACATCACTTTGTGGAGGCGGTAATCCACACTTATGCCCGAGCGATGTTGAATATTTCCAACAAGTTAGAAGGTAATTATTTATTTTTGATATTATAATTAAAAAATTATTTTTAGGTCATAAATATAAAATATATAATTTAAATCCGTCATTATATCCTGTCATGAAAAGAATTGATGGAAAAATAATTATATTTTTTTGCAATGTAGTAGTCAGTCATACACATAATCAATAGTTTAATTTCACATTTGATTGAAGAGAAGATGGTTGTAGGTTATTAAATTGACAATATAACATCTAAGTATATGTTAGATAGTTATCTTATTATTTTTTCATAATTTATTAATTTTTTAATGTGGTTAATGAGGAAATAAAACAAAAAAACAAGGTTTATAATTTTACCTATACTTTAGAGAACCTCTTTCGGTTTAAACATAAATCCACGTTAGGAAGGATTCATAGTCAATACAAGGAAACAATTATTTGGGTTGGGAATAAAGGAAAATATTTTATTAGGTACTTTATAGACAAAATCATTTTGTATGAGTGAAGAGGAGAGAAGAGGGGTGCCCGTTTCTAAGTGAGAGAGAAGATGCGCATGGGAATTTTGAAACAAAAATGGTGTAACAACATTTTCAACATTGAATAAGTGTAAAAAATGGTTCATGTTCAATACTTATATGATATAATGTTAAAAAACGTACATAAACATGACATTGACATGTTTTTAGGTCATTGTTCCCCTAATACTATTTTCTTTACCCCTAGTAAGCCCCTTTTAACCTCAATCACGGTAATACATTTTTATTGTATTAAATATTATTTTGAACAAAATATACGATTAAATTATTATAAAATATTAATAATTATTATTTTAAATAAGTAATGAATTTTTTCATATTCTATTCAAATAATTGTAAATTTTAATTTTAAATTAAACTCGAAGGCAAGATGAAAAAGCATTTTTCCAAATAGAAATTTTTTATAACTATAGACAATTTTAATATCCAAATTCAATATGATTTCCATTAAAATGAACTAAATTAGTTTAATAATAACATAACATAACTTATAAAAAAATTTAAATACGATGAAACACTCTAACTTATTTAAATAAAAAGATAGGTTTTAATAAAAAACATTATTTTTATTATTCACTAAAAAAATTAATCTTTTCAGAAAATTCTCAAAATATCACCTTAAAAGAACATTGACATGTTGATTAAAAAAAATTAAGTTAATTTTTTGAAATAAATTTTAAATAATTTTAAATAGTTTTGTTTATTATTTGATCACAAAAAACAATAAAAATAATTTTTTGAGAAAAATTTATTTTCAAATCATATAAAGAATTTTCAAAAACACAAGTACATATATATATATATATTCTGTAACTATAAACTATATAATTATTTTTTCAAAGGTTTTTATTCATATTAATATTGTTAAATTTAACAGCTAGGTTACAATTATTATTCTTAAATATGAATATTTATAGTATATCATGGTTCATTAAAACACAGTGTCTTGTCTAATGTAATCTATAAGAGAAATTTTATTTATTTGGAATGCATGTTTTATAAAATCATAGGGTTTTAAACATAGTCCTATTTTGATACTTTTAACTACATATCCAAAATTTTGAAATTAATGATTAAATTTCTTCCATTTTGGTTAAATAATAGGGTCATGTAGGTTTCCATTTGAGATGGAAAAAAATTTATGAAACATTATCCACTTTATGTCTTATTAATTTAAATATAGATGAATTAAATGATAAATTATTGGAGGATACTAGATTACTTTAGTTGGTGGACCATTACTATTCTTAGAAATAAATAATGGTTATATTTTTCATTTATTTTATTTAAATATGTCTCAGATTTGTCAAATTTTGATAAGATTTTATTTTAATTATTACATATTAAACAATCATTATAGAAATAATATATCTTCTTATACGCCAATACCTTTGGTCATAATATTTTTTGGCTCGTAATTAGAATATGGTTTCATTTCCTGCTAGAAGTATCTCTTTTAAAATTTAAAGCAGTTCAATTAAACTTTTTATTACTCCAACCCTTTCTAGAAATAAAGTTAACAAATATCAGACCTAGAGATAATAATATAAATTTTTTACAAACAAGGAAAAGTTGTTTCTCATCATCTCTTTACAATCAATAAACACTTGTTGTTTTTTTAATGTATTCAACACATACATCATTAACAAATTCTTTAATAAATGTATTTGACTCATACTTAACATCATCATCATCAATAGATTTTTTCTTGTTTCTTTTCACAATCCTATATCTTGTGTGTATAATTATGATTAAAACTATAGACAATTAGATATTATTTGATATTTATATTCCTTACTTCTCTAAAATTTAACACAAAAGGCAGGAATAAGTGATAATATATTTGTTTTCGTGATTTCATTTAGCAAATTCTAAAATGTTTTCAATGCCTTTTTTATATTCATCAGTGGTTCTACATTAATTTATCTAATTATTATCCATTAATTACCTAAATTCTCAACATGATAGATGAATATGATAAAACATATAAACATTTAAAAATATATATAAATAGATAAATATAAAACATATGATAATATAAATATATAATAATTATAAAATTAAAAAAAGAGATTGAAATTATATATAATAAAATATAAAAATAAAATATATAAGCATATAAAGTTATTAATAAAATCATCTAGACAAATAATAATTTAACATATATAAAATTTATAGCTGGAAAAGATGTAACTCAAAAACAAATTATCACCACAAAAGAATAGAAATAATTTAAAAACATTAAAAAATATAATAGATAAATATATGTTAAAAAGTATTCGTTACCAAAATCAATTTTAACCACAAAATATTAAAATTTTAGATAGTTAAAGAAACAAAAATAATAATAAATATATTTTTTAATAGTGACATCTTGTAATTATAAATAAATTATAAATATAAATTATTTATCGACATAAAAACTTATAACTAAAATGGATATTATTATAAAATAATAAATTAATGGATACAATTTGTAGTTAACAGTTCATTAATAAATCTATTGAAAATAAAAAATAATATCTAACTTATAAAATATGGAGATTCTAAGACAATATCCATTAAAAATGGATATAAAATATTGATTTATGAACATAAAATGGTAACAAATGATGTAGATGTTTGGAAGAAACAAAATAGTTGAAATTGATGATGATGGAATTTGAATGAGGTTATTCAACAAGACATGAATAAAACATCTATTGTGGGAAGAGTGGTTGAGGGTGGTGGAATGACTCTAAATCAAGGTGAAAGATTCTAAAGAAAGCATAAACTATTTTTTCTACAATTGAATCATTAAAAAAATAAATTAAAATTTAATCCCAAAAAATGTAGATTAATGTGGTATATGATCAATGAGAATAGATAAAACATGAGTAAAAACATGTAAATTGAATGTAATTAAGTAGAAGCATGGTTAAAATAGAATTCTAATGAAAATAATTTTTGAACTTGAAGGAAACACATGGAATAACTCTGATATCTCAAAATTCATCAATGGATAATGAAATTAAAATTAAACAACTGAAAATTAAAATATTTGTGGGATTAAACACATCAAAAGGGGAATCAAGATAAAGGAAGTGGTGGGAATGAATTTTTCACTTGATAAAATTAGGGTTTGAATGTTTAGGGTTAGTCAAATTGAGTTTCAAGAGTTAAATTCCATGTCTCAAACCTCTCACTCCAAAGATACTACAATTAGGGGAGAGAGATAATGACCCATGCTTCCCACCTCCATTAAGCATTAGGTTGGAAACTAGCATTGAGGATATAAAAATATCATGTATGGGAGGAATTACCCTTTATAGTTTAAAAAGGATTGTGAGATAAGATGAATTATCCATAAGTAACTCAATGAAATAATATAAAATAAATCCCAAATGCATCCCACAATACATGTATGAGAAAATATGAAACGTATAAAATTCCCCAAAGTAACGTAACAAAATGTAAAGATAAAGCAGCGACACAGCGACAATCCAATGGTCTGAGCTAGTAATGTCTAACAGGGTCTATGTAGTCTTCTTAGAATCTTGAATATCTGTTTATATACATAGAGTGATAATAAAAATATACTTAGTATAAAAACCAAAGTCTCTCATGCACGTGTTAAAGGATTATATTAATTCACGAATGAAAAAAATAAAAGTACCAACATCACCTAAACAATTCAAATAACCAACTAAACCTCTCCAAGTAATGTTTTCCAAATAACACAAGAAAAATAAAATAACATATTATGAGGAATATCAATTAAAGGTACCCCACACCACTTTACAACTAATTACCCACTCTCACACACCAATGGAAAGCATCTCAGCAGTCACATGCATTCTATATAACATCAAAATAAATCACATAAAATCACATTCCTCCCACAAAAACCAATTCCATTACATCACATCACATCTCACCTAAAGTCACATGGGCCACCACAACAAATCACATCTCATAACCAGTGTAGTATGTTGTCATGAACATTAATGACATCAACCTCATGCCCACCTCCTACAATGCACAACCCCAAGTATAAGATATCTCATCACATCTCACCTGAAGACTCTCGATCGATCACATATCATCACATCATATCTTGACAATGGAGCTTTTGACTTCTACTCATCATAGCTCATTCATGTCATCATCCTTTTTAATAGAGGGAGGGGAAGTGTGGGTGGCCAGGAATCCATCCTCATCACCAAGATGGTGGTAAAAACACCCCCCCCCCCAACATTTGGTTATCAGCACTATGTAATTGAAATGGGTGGGGAATACATATAAAATCACAATAATATACAATGTACATACATATAGAGTCACCAAACACAAGCTCAGTCCTGAGGGTCTGCAACTAAGGCATAATCTATCTCAAGGGATCATCAACCTCCACTTCCATAACTAATTGCACAACCCCACACAAGAAAAGCAAAACACACAATTTCATTCCCACTATTAAATCCAAATTTATCTAATTTATTTATTTCTAAATAAATATTATCTTCACATAAACGTAACCTATCATTCATTAGTTTAACATTCAATGCCATTACATATCCTAGAGATAGGAACGTTTTTTTCATTTTTATCCCCTTTTTTCATATATAAACATTAATAATTTAAACCACAGAGAAATTATCTGACTAATGCATTAAAAATTTCCATTTAAAATCAGTGTCATGCATTTAATAACATTACTACATGGGAAAATAGTGAAACAATTTGTATCACAGTAAGAGAAATCCCAAATTTGGCATTCCCACAACCTGACCTCCACTTTCACATCCCTTCTACACAACCGCACCACTACCACCATCATAACCCCGCTACACACACATCACAACATAGACATTATCCAAGCATTACATTGAAAAAAATCCAAAACACATATTTTATTAAAAAAAACTCATTCCAAACAACACACACATAGTGTTTTCTTCATTAGTAAAAGTAGATTTCCTTCAATTCAACTTATTTATTTAAAGGTGTCATCACAAAATCCATAAGATCATGGGGAATAGAATTAATTAACAAAATATAAATGATTATCCAATTATATTTTTAAGTTTTTTTAATTTCCACACAACATGTATTCCCTAATTCACAATATAATTTTTCATTAAAGGACCCCCAATAGCCACAGTTTTAGTAGAAATTTAGCCTATACAATTCACAAAATTTAATCAATAAAAAAATTCATAATTCTGCACTTTACATTCCTCTACACGTTTAAATTTTATTTAAAACAACTAATTTATCTTTCATAAGTTAGATAAAACCATAACCATAATGGATAATAATAATAAACCCATGATGCATGATACACTATGTGAAAAATGATAAAAGCTTTAACTACATGAAAGGATATTTATATCAATTTTTATCACCAAAAATGGTGGGGGCACTTGGCAGGAAGCCACCTATAGGGAACTCAAACCATGTGTATCAAAAGGATTCCATGACTCCAAGGGAATAAGTATTTTGTTCCTCCCATCTCAAAAGATATTAATCTCAAAGGAACAAATAATATTAATTTCCTTTAGAATGAATAGATCTAAAACTAGAAGTATTTGATCTGTATTTAGTTGACCATAAAAGGTGTATCTTGTTATATCTTATATAATCCACATTGTATAGCCATTAAAAGGCCCTATTCTTTTTCATTATATAATCCATAATTATCCTCTTTAAAACATATTTAAATTCCATTAATTGAGGCATTGAAATGATTTTATATAAAATGGGGGAAACGGAAAAAATATATAAAATATGATTCAATGTAGATATACTTCCAATGATCCACCATTAGTATCTAACTCTAGGATGATGTACCATTGGGATATACTACTTGAATGATCTACCATTGGGATTTACCACCAATATAATCTACCTTTTGGATCAACTACTATAATGATATACTATTTTGATCTACTGCCAGGATGATCTACTATTGGGATATTTGACCTGGATAATCTATAATTAGGATATACCACCTAGATGATCTACCATTTGGATATGTTACTAGGATGATATACCTTTTCTATTGACCACAAAAATAATCTACTGTTGGGATCTAATTCCAAAATGTTCGACCATTGGGATCTACCACTAGGATGATCAACCATTTGGATCAAATATTAAAAAGATCTACCATTGGGATCTACCACATGAATGATATACCATTGTTATATAATTATAAAAGGATATATCATTGGGATCTACTATTTGGAACTACTTTCATCCTTTAAAACATCCATTTTCATCCAAATCACCAGAAAACCTTTCCCTTCCTCTTCAAAACACCTTTAAACATTCCCCAAAGAAATCAGTCACCATATTTTAAAAGAATTGATGTGTTATTACATTAGATACCTCTAAATATATTCTCATCCAAAATAATTAATAACTAACCCATAAATAATGAGAGAAAATACGCAAACAACAATCCCTCATGATACCTCTCAAGGATCTTGTTAAATTTGAAACATGGATACCAGCCAAACACATCACCTATAATCCTCATATCTTCAACAAAAAACACTATAAAAACTATAAACCCCCATATATACATAATAAATAAATTTCCCTACCCAAAAAACAAAAGATCCCCAAGTACACAAATCAAGGAATTTCATATCCCAAGTCAAGATATTATCTACTTTGTGTAGAACTAAATTTCCCACACATTTTTAATCACATTAATGTATAATGAGTCTTGATTAGGGATCAATTTTTTCCCTTATTTTTGTGTATTGAATCATTAATCACATATCATATCAATAATGAATAATCTTACCACGTATAAATAATAAATGTTAGAATGTCATAGAAAAGTACAATAAGGAAATAAAATCATAAAATGACTAAAAAAATCTTGTTTGGGGGAATGAATCTATGTATTTTGGTCCTAGATACTCTCCTCCCATTCACTACACCTCCACAGCACACAAACCAAAGGAATGGTTTTTCCTCAATGTAACTTCTCTTGATGTTCTTGGATCCCCACTAGATGCTCCATGAATTTCATTTCATCCTCAATATCAAACTCTCCACAGTCAATGGCATGGGAGTCATCATAAATAAATTGATAGAGCTAAGAAATTTGTTATATTTCATGGTTCTAGTCTTGTCAGGGAAGAAGTTAAAATTGGTAATCCAACTCTCCAATCCAACCCAGCACCTCGAAGGTCCCAAAAATTGGGGTGATAGCTTATTCCATTTTCTGATCCTCCATTTCCCATATCGAAGGGAAATCATTATGAACATATGGTCTCCAACATCGAACTCCAAGGGCCTCATCCTACGATCATCACATGTATTCTTCTTATCTTACACTTATTTCATCCACTCTCAAACCATCTAAACCTTTTTTATCATTTTCTCCACTACATCAGGAATAAAAACTAATGACTCCCCAACCTCATCCAAGCACAATAGAGAATTAAATGGTCATCAATAAAAATCCTCAAATAGGGCCATGTAAATGGAAGAGTGATTGATATTATTAAATTCAAACTCATCCAAGGACAATTGTTTTTTCCATGATTCATCGTAGTCTAAGACACATGCCTGCAACATTTCCTCTAATGTATGGATAGTCCACATTGTTTTCCCTTTCGTATATGGCTGAAAAATAGTGTTATGTCGTAACTGAGTTCCAAAATCATATTGAAATACCTTCCATAATTGTGAGGTAAAATATGAAACTTGATTCAATAATATGGAACTTGAGACTACATACATCCACACCACCTCATCCACTTACCTTGATTCAAAAACATCCATTATTCCCGACTCCTTGATCACATGGAAGTGAGCTAATATGTTCAGTTGGTCCATGATTACCTAGATTGAACCACAAATTCTCTAAGGTCATGGTAATCCTATGATGAAATCTATAAATATGTCTTCCCATTTCCACTCGAGAACATCCAGTGGCTAGAAAAAAATAATTAGGGACATTGTGTTCAACCTTTACCTGCTAGAAAGCCAGAAACCAAGCCAAAAACTCTATCACTTCTCATTTCATCCTGGTCCACCAAAACTATGACGTCATGATATGGTACATCTTATAAAATCTTTTGTGTACTAATAAATGTGATATATAAAACTCACTAATAACTCCCTAACACATCACTACCAAAAAAACCTCCCATGAATCTTCATCTAGTTTTTTCCATCCCTTCATAGCATCATTAAGGATAACAAAATCACATGTCACCACTAACTATAAGTCTGCGCATAATGACTCCCCCTACCACATCAGAGTAGACTACACCATCATCTAAAATAAATAACCTCCTGTATAAATCACCCCTAAATATTTATGTAGGTATTCCCATTCTCTATCACTCTCCAAAAATATGTGGACTCCTAAAAAATCATTCTATGAATTTATTCTCAAATAATCTGCCACAACATTTCTCTTTCCTGAGGTGTAGGAGTTCTCAAAATTTCAATCATGAAAAAACTCCTTCTACCACTATTATTGTAGGTTTAGGTCATGCTGGGAAAATATATACCTTAATTTTTTGTAATCAATGAAGACCTAAAAGAGCTCCTTAATGAGTTAATTCTACCACATATTTAACGCAAATACAATCTATTATATCTCCAAATAATCGGTGGAATAGTTATGTTCATGGGGATGTAACTTCCAAAACCCATAATAGATTGCAACCTTATTCTACATAAATATGAATACCAAGACCATATGGGAAGCTTCAAAAAACACCTAAAACATCATACTCCCCTCAGTCAACTAAAACCCAATATCACAGACCAACCTCCCCTTTAGGTAACCAAAAATTTTCAGTAACTAATTATTCCAAAAAAAATGATTAGTCCTTCTGGGTTAATTTAATCAATGGGGATACAAATCATGGTAAATTGATCATAACCCTCAATGAATTTCCAATAATACCAAGAAAACTGTAAATATATTCAACATTCGTGGGTGAATCCCATAAAAAAACTAACTTCACTTTTGATGGGTGTACGTACACACCATGATGAGATACCACATTCTTGAGGAAATAAATCTCTCATGTCTGAAACTTATAATTGGTCAACATTCCATAGATATTGTGGTATCAGAAACCTATACGAATTCTCTAAGATGACTAAAATTTTCCTCTACTAAATTCAAGTTGATTAATATTTTTTTAATGAACATTAATAAAAAACTCATCAATGAATTCACAAAACAAAAAGTCAATGAGTCTCATAAAAAAAACTATTGTGTTTATTACATTGAAAGATTTAAATACTAATTTGAAGTTCCCATAGCTGCATCGGAAATAAGACTTTGGGATATCTCCTTCCCTCACCCTCAACTACTGATATCTATACCACATTTCATTCCTAGAAAACATACTCACCCCACTCAGTGGGTCAAAAAGATCATCTATCCTTAGAAGGGGTAATGGTTGTTGACTATCACCTGATTCAACCTTCAATAGTATATACACAACCTAATACTACCATCTACCTTCTTTGAGAACAACAGCGGGGAACCCCGCTATTGTTGACCTCACCTGTTTTGATAATCCCAATTATGCTTTCATATACTTTGATAATCTCCATATAATGTTTTTCTATATATTAATTCTTTCTATTTGTGCACAAGATGATAATAATATTAAAATAATCCTTGAGATAGTTTAATCTTTGTTTATCCATGTTTATATAAGTTCTAAAGTAATTCTAACCCATTCTGATATGTTGTGTATGAAACAGATAAGTATTAATTCACCGGTCTGCGTTTAGCTAGAGCTACCGGTACTCAATCTACTGATAGACTTAGTCTACCAATACACAGAGTCACTGTTACACTAAAGTCACTGATATAAACCGAGTTACCGGTAAGTAGACATAAAGTCTACCGACAGAACAGACGAGCTATAGATGTTCATGTCTACCAGTAGTTACCGATAGAGTAAGCATGCTGATACGAGTACTGAATCACAAACAAGAGCTACCGATATGAGGAAGTCTACTAATAGAACCAGTCTACCAGGGTACCGATACAGAATAGACCAGAGCTACAGATAGATATAAGTCTACTGATAGATCTAGTTCAAAGATATTTACTGATATAAGTATAGTCACTGATATATTGATCTACTGATAGAAGTCTGCTGATAGTATAAGTCTACTGATAGACTACTAATTCAAAGAGCTACCGATGGAGAGACATCGAACGATAACAAGATCTACCGATGGAACTAAAGTCCCTGGTATATGATCTACCAATGCATTTCCACAGAGCTACTGATGGAAGGTTCTGCGACACAATGTCCACCATGCACGTTTTCCAATAGAAAGCTACTAATGCTTGACCAACCAGTCAAACCCTATACTCTTCATACAATTTATTTATTTAGCTAACAGATACATTTGATGGTTTTAATGCAGTTAATGTTACATACTGATTTATGTTGCATGTTAGGGAACCATACCTAGTACCCATGCAAAAGGCCATTACTCGTTTCTGCCAGAGCTGAAAGCTATAAAGCGATGGAAAGAGTACACTAGAAAATATATAATGCATGTGACACAAAAAGGCACTAAGACGACACACGAAGGGTGAAAGAGACAATAACTGAACAAGCATTCAAATGTGGAGCATTTTTCTCTAGTCTATATCCATACTCCAAGAATCCTGGACATACACGAAGAAACTTATTCTAGAGGAGAACACAAGATGCATCTTGAGTGAAGAACTACAAAAAACATTTCATACACTTAGGATGCTAAGCTAGACCAAGATTTAAAGAAGAAAACGACACTCTGTTTTCTAGGAAAAACTAGAGAAGGACTCAGAAGCTTTTCTAATAAACCAAATGAGTCCAGAGCTGCACTGCTAATCACTAAAGCATTTCTAAACTCATTCATACTTCTCTAAGTGATTCTATCTTTACATATTGAGAAGTGTGTGTACCCTACTTATTTTACACACACACTGTATTTTGTGCCAAACTGGAGGATTCTTAAATCCTCACTGAAACTCTATAACTCTTTTTTTACCACTGTGGATGGGGGTAGAGGTCGAGTAAAACCTGAACAGCCTGTGTGTCATTGTTTGATTTCCCAAGAAGAACTATGGTAGTTGTCTTTGTACCTGGATAGTAGTGTATTGTTGTTTAACCCCGATCCAGGGTGTAGATCAATTTATATAAATTGTTGAGAGGACTATGTCTTGTCTTGAGACTGAACCTCTTGGTTAACTTTTCTATGCTTTTATTTTAAGTCTATAAGTATAACATATATATATTTTACATATTCCGCTGCTATTACTTTAAAATACAAAATTATTTTTAGGCTACTTTGATAGTTAAATTAGCAAGTGTTTATACTTATTGTAAACTAGTAAGTTAGTTTCAAAAGTTAATTTAATCTTCAAATTAAGTTAACTGAGACCTAATCAATCTTTGAGAGAATAATTGAACCTTTACACTTCATATAGATTCACTATAGTTTAACTTTGTTTTTAATTGGGGGATTTTAAGAGAAATATTTTTAACAGAAATTTTTAATTGGAAGTTAATTCACCCCCCTCTTGAGTATCCACTCCGACCAACATTTGGTATCAGAGGTTCTATTTTTGTTAAAGGATTTTTGAAATACTCTATTTTGAAACTGTGATTTTATTTGCATATTTAAAGATATTAAATTTCTATTAGTTCTAAATTTTATCTCTTTAAAACTATTCTCTAAAATCTAGTTATGGATAATAGACTAGAGGGTGCTGCTACTAACCGGCCACCTTTCATCAATGGTACAAACTATGCCCAGTGGAAACTGAAAATGAAAATTCATTTGGAAAGCATGGGTTTTGATATTTGTACTGCTATAGAGTCTCAATATAAAATTCAAGAAACTGAAAGAACAACTTGGGATGAACCTACAAAGTCTTCTTACAATAACAATTGTAAAGGTATGAATTCTCTGTACTATGCTTTAGGAGATGAAGAG
Source organism: Viscum album (assembly GCA_963277665.1). Lineage (NCBI taxonomy): Eukaryota > Viridiplantae > Streptophyta > Magnoliopsida > Santalales > Viscaceae > Viscum > Viscum album. The sequence goes on from OY728120.1 coordinate 1,847,476,958, forward strand.
TTTAATAGAATTTATTCTTGTAAAATTGCCTTTGAAATATGGGATACATTGGGTGTTTCTCATGAAGGAACAACCAATGTTAAAGAAATGATATTGAATACTTATAATATTAAATATGAAAATTTTAAAATGAAAACTTATGAAACTATTTCTGATATGTATCTCAGGTTTAATGAGATAGTCAATACAATGAGTTCACTTGGAAAAATTGTTCCAGCCGAGGAAAAAATTGTGAGGATACTAAGATGTCTGCCAGAACGATGGAGAGGCACCTCTTTCACAATCAGAGAGTCATGTGACATTAGAGCACTGCCAGTAAAGGAGCTTATTGGTAAATCAATGATGTATGAGGAAGAAATCAAGGTGAATAATGCGGAAGATGATGAACCTAAGAGAAAATCAGTATCTTTCAAGTCTACTACCTCTAAGAGTAAAGACAAGGAGAAAATTCAAATACCTATTGAGAGTTAAACTAGTGAAGATTCTGATTTAGATAGTGATGTTGAGATGGCTCAAATATCCAAGAGATTCATGATGTTTTATAGGAAGAATAAATTCTTCAGGAAATCTAACTACAAAGGAAAGTATTACAACAAGGGACATTGGAAGAAGGATTGGATGAAATATAATAAGAATGATGAAATAGTCTGTTATGAGTGTAAAAGGAAAGGACGGATCAAGGATTATTGTCCAAAATTAAAAGTCAAAAATAAATATGATTATAAGGACAAGAAGTACAAGAAATCTATGAAGGCTACCTAGAGTGTATCTAAAGATAGCTCAAATGAATAAGAAGTTTCTGATTCTGAGAAGAATCATTCCAACATGTGTTTCATGACCAACACATCGGAGGTGACCTTAGATACTCGTGTTTTAAATTCTTATTATTCTGAAGATGATGCAGAATCTAATTCTGATTCTGAAAACATGACTAGTAAGAAATTATTTGAATACTGGAATATGCGGGAGGAGACATGCAATTAACTTAAGGATAAATAAAAATCATTAAAGAAACAGCATGCTCTCACTATTATTGTTAAAACCGAACTTACTATTGAAAGAGAGAGGAATGATCAACTGTTAAAGGAAAATACAGAACTGAAAATGTCAAATGAGCAACTTAGAAAAGACTTAGAGGTGTTTAAAAATTGAAAAGACACACTTACTAAAATTTTAAGTAAAAAATTTTCACCTAAATACACTACTTGTTTGGGATACAAACCTGGACAGAGACAGTTCACTAAAATTCGATTTATTCCTATGTCTGGACAAAATTCTGCTTATTCTAGTTCTGAAAATTCATATGATTCAACCAGTTATTCATATGGTTATAGGTCAAATAAAATGTATCTTTCAAAATCTTTTGATTCTGTAAATTATATGAGACCCATAAGACAAATATGGGTTCCTAAAGCTTTGATTGCTATCCTTTCTGGACCCAGGATGATTTGGGTACCAAAATCATTTCCTATCAAAATCTGTTTTGGAGGAAACATGTTTGAAGAGTTCTCACAAGAAGGTATGGTACTTGGAAAGTGGATGTTCAAGACATATGTCTAGAGATTACTCATGTTTCAAGAGTTTAATAAAGGTTGATGGAGGCTATGTCACCTTTGGTGATAATTCTAAAGGAAATATCATCGGCCTAGGTCAAATTGGTAACTCTGATTCACTTTTAATTTCCAAGGTTTTATTTGAAGATGGTCTTATGTATAACCTGTTAAGTATTTCTCAATTATGTGATGATGGATTTAATGTGAAGTTTGAAAATAATTCTTGTAATGTTTTTAATTCTAAAGATGTTTTAGTATTTTCTGCTTTAAGAAATGAAAATGTTTATGCTGGTGATTTAAATTCTTTAGCTAAAAAAAATGTTACTTGCCTAAATGCTTTTCATAAAAAGTCTTGGCTTTGTTATAGAATATTGGGACACTGAAACATCAATTCACTTAGAAAACTGACTACGAATAACTTAGTTAGAGACCTACCTAAACTTGAATTCCCAATTGACAAATTTTGTAATCCCTGTTAAAAGGGAAATCAACATAAAGTTTCTTTTAAATCAATGAAAGAAGTTTCAACTTCTCAACCTCTCGAGTTGGTTCACATGGACTTTTTGGACCATCAAGAGTTTCTAGTTTAAATGGGAAGCACTATGTCTATGTAATAGTAGATGACTTTTCTAGATATACTTGGGTATACTTCTTAGCTCACAAAAGTGAAGCTTGTTATTATTTTGTTAAATACTCCAAATCTATAGAAAATCTTAGTGGACTTATGATTAAAACTCTAAGAAGTGATCATGGTCATGAGATTTAAAAACATGAATTTGAATCTTATTTCTCACACAATGGCTATAGTCACAAATTTTCAGCTCCTAGAACACCTCAGCAGAATGGTGTAGTATAAAGAAGAAATATAACCCTTCAAGAAATAGCTAGAACCATGATTAATGAATATGACCTTCCTATTTACTTTTCGGCTGAAGCTGTGAATACATCTTGTTATATTATTAATAGAGTCTTAATTAGACCAGTTCTTAAGAAGACCCCTTATGAGTTGTGGAATAATAGAAAACCTAAATTTAGTTACATTAGAGTCTTTGGCTGTAATGTTTTTAATCATAATACAAAGGATAATCTGGACAAGTTTGCTTCTAAGAGTTATAAAGGAATTTTTCTTGGTTATTATTTAACTAGAAAATCCTATAGAGTCTTTAATAAAAGAACCAAATGTGTGGAAGAATCTGTTCACATCAAGTTTGATGAAACAGATCCACATGAGCCTAAAACTTCTCTTGAAAATCTTGAGGAAAATTTAAGTGTTCTGAACCTTAATGATAAATCTATAGAACCTACTGTTAAAACCTCTAGTTCTGGACATATTCTAGAACCTTCTTCTATGGAACCCAAACCTATAGATGAACCTAAAATTTATATTCCTACCTTTACTAGATCAACAAGGACTCTAAAGAATCATCCTTTGGATGCTGTTGTTGGTAATCGTGATAGAGGGACACAGACTAGAGCTTCTCTAGGAAACCAGGTTGAACATCAAGCCTTTCTTTCCCAGCTAGAAGCTAAAAATATCAATGATGTTGTCAATGATGAATTATGGGTAATGGCTATTCAAGAAGAGTTAAATCAATTTGAAAGAAACAATGTCTGGGAATTAGTTTACAGACCTATGAACACTTTAACAATAGGCACAAAATGGGTTTTTAGAAACAAAGTTGATGAGACTGGAAACATAGTTAGAAACAAAGCTAGACTAATAACACAAGGATATAGTCAAGATGAAGGTATAGAATATGAGGAAACCTTTGCACCTGTAGCCAGATTAGAATCCATTAGGATCTTACTTCCATATGCAGCCCATCTGAATTTCAAGTTATATCCAATGGATATCAAAAGTGCTTTTCTAAATGGTTTTATTGTTGAAGATGTTTTTGTTGAACAACCACCTGGATTTATTAATCCCCATTTTCCAAATCAAGTTTTTATACTTTCTAAAGCTTTCTATGGCTTAAAACAAGCTCCAAGAGCATGGTATGATAGACTTAGTAAATTTCTTATTTCAAAAAGTTTTTCTAAAGGGATTGTTGATCCAACTCTTTTTGTTAAAAGAATTTCTAAAGATGTGTTAATAGTATAAATATTTGTTGCTGATATTATTTTTGGATATTTTAAACATTCTTTATGTACTTATTTTTCAAATAATATGAAAAATTAATTTGAAATGAGTTTAATGGGAGAAATTAAATATTTTCTGGGATTTCAAGCATTTCAAAATGAAAATGGTATTGTTTTGAATCAATGTAAATATAAAAAGGAAATTTTAAAACGTTTTGGTTTGGATAGTATTAAGTAAATTGAAACTCCTATGAGTACTTTTTGTAAATTGGATGCAGTAGAAACTGGGAAACTAGTGGATCAAACCAATTACAGAGGTATGACTGGAATCTTTCTTTACATTACTGCTATTCGACCAGATATTATGTTTAGTGTGTGTATGTGTCAAAGATTTCAAGATAATCTAAAAGAATCTCATTTACTTTCTGTTAAAATAATTTTTAAGTATCTTAAACAAACTGTAAACCTTGGGTTATTTTAACCAAAAGGACAACCCTTTGAGTTAATTAGTTATTCAGATGCTGCTTTTTCTAGTTGCAAGTTAGATTGAAAAAGCACTTCTGGAAGATGTCATTTATTGGGAAAGTCCTTAGTATCTTGGTGTAGTAAGAAGAAGAATTCTGTAGCACTATCCACTGCCGAAGCAGATTACATTGCTGATGGTAGTTTATGTGCACAAATTCTGTGGATGAAACACACTCTTTTGGACTATGGATATGACTTTAGGCACGTGTCAATCAACTGTGACAATACTAGTGCAATAAATATCTTGAAGAACCCTGTGTCTCACTCTAGGACCAAACACATTGATGTAAAGCACCATTTCTTGAGAGAACATTACCAAAAGGGTGATATTACTCAGGAGTTTATAAGCACTGAACATCCATTGGCTGACATTTTCACTAAACCTTTTAGTTTGGATAGGTTAAGTTACATTAGACATGAGTTAGGAATGTTTAACCTCAATTAGTATCTATCCTCACCGATGTAGCTTCACTGATAGAAAACCTCATCGATGTAACCTCACTGATAGAAAACCTCACTGATGTAACCTCACAGATAGAAAACCTCACCGATGTAACATCACTGATAGAAAACCTCACCGATGTAACTTCACTGATAGAAATTCTTACCAATGTGTGCGCTGTTTTAAAACTTCTCTGCCGCCATAATCGGAATCATTTTTAATTAATTACATTTTGGTTATTTATTTTATGATTCCTAAATGATAAAAATAATGTTCGAGCTACTTCTAAATCCACCGAGCCTCAAACCTTAACCCTCGAACCTTAGCTCCCGAATCCTTAGAGATACCTAAATCCTTTGAACCAACGATGGAAAAAACCAAAATTCCTACTGGCATAGATGAATTTGTTGAGCTGAAAAAAAAAATAATCAAAGGACCGAGCATGAAGAAAGTGGTAGTGGAAGTGTTGCTAAAACTAGGTCGGGGAGACGACCAGTGAAACCTCATCTAAAAAATCGAGTTATTGTGATTGAAAAGGAATTGTGTGTAGAATGGATGCTTCCTAGAAGGTCCTTAGTGCTCAAAATTCTTGAAGATAAAAAATGGGTAGAGTATTTTTCGAACAACAATGGTCCTTACTTTCCAAAATTAGTGAAACAGTTTTACGATTTTGTAACATTTGAAGAATCGGAGAATGAAAATTGAGTAATCTCTTTGGTGAATGGAAAGGAGATGTCATTTTCATCTATTGAATGGGAAGAGTGTTTGAAAGTTCCACATGAAGGAGTATCTGGATATGTCGTGAGATCCATGCCACCTACCAGTGACATTTTCGATTATGAGACTACATTGGAAGAGCTGACTGGTGATGGAAATCAAAGAAAAGTAGTTGCTGCAGAAATGGATGGAGAGAATAGATTACTGTTCAAATTTGTTCAACATGTCTTGATACCGAGGAGAGGAGACTTTGAAAATTGGATATTTCGGGATATCTATCTCCTGCACCTCATAAGACATTATGTAAAGGTTAATTTGTGCAGATTGATGATTCTCCACATGGAAGATATGACAAGGACAAAATCAAAGAAAAATGCCCTATTCTTTGCTATGTTAATCTCTGTAATGATCAAGGTAAAAGGGGTTGCTGAGTCTCAAGATGAGACAGTAGTAGTAAAGAATAACTTCTGTATCACAACTACAGTTTTTCAGTACATGAAAATAAATTGGAACCCATGGAGAGGAGTATGGGTCAATGATGACCAGAGAGTGTATGACAAGTTTAATCATGTGAATCATCCTTCAAGACCAAAGGATGTGAGGGATCCAGGTCTGGGACCTGATGAAGAGGAGCCAGAATACCGTGATGATTCAAAAGAGGAAGAGTAATCTGCTGATGAAGGAGGAGACCCTGACTTGCCTCCTAGCCCAGCTCCTGAAAATCCAGTTCATCATATATCAGATAAGGAAGAAGCTGCTTTAGAGGTTGTTGAAGTGGCTGCTGTAGAAAATGAAGAAGATGTTCATGAAAGTGAAGCATATCTGTCAGCTGATTTGATCATGAGTCCAGTGATTGGACAATCTTTAGTACCTACTGAGGAAGCAAATGAAGTTGACAAACCCTTACCTAATCCAGAAGACCCTCCTACTTCTGCAGTGATGGAATTGATAGTGGAAGATTATGCTCAGGATGAAAGACCTGTTGAGGTTGCTGTTGTGAATGTTGATGGGAATACTGCTATCCTAATTGAGGATTCACCCATTGAGGGGGAGCATTGATCTACGTTTGGATGTGTTACGGTGGCTGTTGGTTTTAATGATTGGGAAGAAGACCCTGGTTTTGTAGTCTGTGGTTTAGACTATCCTGATTCAAATAATGAAGCATCTCTAAATAGACTAAAAATTGTTTATGATGTTGAATCTAAATTTTTGCCTAAAGATGTGGTCAGAATGCATGTCCTGGATAAGTTGAAGAAAAACCTTAAGGAATGTTTTGTGGAAGAGGTAAAAAATGGACGTTTCTATGGTATATTCAATTCAATCAGTTATGACTGACTCTGTGGTCTGTTTAGCCTCTGAAAGAGCATCTGCAGCAGTTTCACCTGCTGATTTGGTTACCAAGGCTGATATGGCTATCTTAAAAGTTGAGCTAAAGAATCTTTTAGTGCCTCAGTCACTGAGATGAAGCAGAGTTTTTCTGATGAAATGGTTATGCTAGAAAGATATTTTGAACTATCTGTTGCCTGTAATTTATCAATCTTTATGGGTGAACTAGTTGTAGAATTTAAAGACTGTCAGGCTCAAGTTTCTATACTTGAAGTAGATCTTGAATCTCTAAAGGAATCTGTTGTTTCTATAGACTCTTACATGAGATCAAAATCCCAAGTAGATAAGGACTTAGCTTATGTGAAGAGTGTTGTAAGCCAGATGGTTTTAGTATTTGAAGGTTTCAAAACTTCTATGAAAGATCATATTAAAACACAGAAATCTGATGTTCAAAATATTATCAGTTGTTTGGCCAAAATCGTCAAAGAGGCTATATATTTCTCTGTTGGTTCTCTTGCATCGAAACCTTCGATGGATTTGAATAAAATTTGATCTATGATAAAAGAAGAGTTTGGCTCTGCCTCAACTAGTGGCTCTGTGGACTCATTTGAACTGAGTAGAGTTGTTATCTCTACCAGAGATTCAGCCAGAGAAATTATGAAGATAGTCCAAGATTACATGAGAGAAGCCTCTGACTCTCGCAAAGAATTGAAAGAAAATGTGGACTCCATTTTCTCCAAAATTTTCACAAAGACCCAAATGACTAGTCATTTCAAGCTTCTGATTGTGAATATGAAACCACCTCCTATCAATCAAGCCAATAGAGAGTAGGTTTGCAAGCTAAGAGAATTGACTCCAACATTGGACAAGTTTATGGAGAACAAGGATGACTTCATATCCGCTATGGAGAGAGGGGGAGGAATCATTATGGATTTCAGAAATTTGTTGCTGCCTTTTCTGCATGTTGATGCCAGGACAATAATTGTCCCTCCTACTTTTCCTTCCTTTTCCTCCACTGCTTCTCCAATTCAGATGACTCCTGTTCAAGCCATTCAAAGCCTCACACATATGATCACACAAAGGACTCCTCAATACAGGCCAGGAAAAGTGTCAGTTGCTCAGCCTCCTGTGGTCATTTCAGTAATTCCTAAGCCTTCACCAGAATCCTCTTCTAACCCCAAGGGAAAATCTCATGTTGATGATGTGGATTGATCAATTGGCTGGATAGTTTTATAGGAATCCTACGTATTTTGTTTTATGTCTATGTAACTTTTTGTCACATTTAAAACATGTAATTTTCTTGTATTCCTATTGTGACATTTTTTATTTATTTTATTTTCCACTTTTTGATCATCATAATGGGGGAGAAATATTAATGAAAGGAGGAGAACTACTCTCTAAGTATCAAAAGAGGAATTCATATTCACCTATAGGGAGAACTATTAATGAATGGGGGAGAAATTTTATCTAAGAGCTATCATGATTTTCCCCTTTTATACCTCTGAATTTCATCCTCTAATACCAGTGACTTTTCTCTCATCCTCTGGTATCATTTCATTTAGTTCTCTGATGTTCTCGGATACCACTAAATTTTACCTTTTATATCACAGCTTTTTATTTTATCTCTGATACATTTAATTCTATCTCTGATAAATTATGTTTTATACCATACTGTTTTCTCTAAGAAAATTGAGTTTAATTATATATCCTCTGATACATTTTTAAAAAAATAATAATAATATCATAAGTTGTGATTATCAAAAAGGGGGAGATTGTTGACCTCACCTGTTTTGATAATCCCAATTATTATTTCATATACTTTGATAATCTTAATCTAATGTTTTTCTATATATTAATTCTTTCAATATGTGCTCAAGATGATAATAATAATAAAATAATCTCGGAGATAGTTTAATCTTTGTTTATCCATGTTTATATAAAGTAATTCTAACCCATTCGGATATGTTGTGTATGAAACAGATAAGTATTAAGTCACTGGTCTGTGTTTAACTAGAGCTACCGGTACTCAGTCTACCTATAGACTTAGTCTACAGATATATAGAGTCGGCGTTACACTAAGGTCGCTGATATAATTAGAGTTATCGGTAAGCAGACACAAAGTCTACCGACAGAATAGATGAGCTACTGATGTGCATGTCTACCAGTAGTTACCGATAGAGTAAGCCTACTGATACAAGTACTGAATCAAAAACCAGAGCTACCGATATGAGGAAGTCTACTGATAGAACCAGTCTACCAAGCTACCGATACAGAACAGACCAGAGCTACCGATAGACAGAAGTCTACCGATATGGCCAGTTCAAAGATAGTTACTGATACAAGTATATTCACCAATATATCGAGCTAACGATAGAAGTTTGCTGATAGTATAATCTACAGATAGACTACTGATGCAAAGAGCTACCGATGGAGAGACATATAATGATAACAAGAGCTACCGATGGAACTAAAGTCACCAGTATATGATCTACCAATGCAAGTTCAAAAGAGCTATCGATGGAAGGCTCTGCAACACAATGTCCACCATGCACGTTTACCAATAGAATGCTACAAATTCTTGACCAACCAGTCAAACCCTATACTCTTCATACTATTTATTTATTTAGCTAACAGATGCATTTGATGGTTTTCATACAGTTAATGTTACTTAATGATTTCTGTTGCATGTTAGGGAACCATAACTAGTACCCATGAAAAAGGTGATTATTCTTTTTTTTTCAGAGATGAAATCTATAGAGGGATGGAAAGAGAACACTGGAAAAGATATAATGCATGTGACACAAAAAGGAACTAAGAAGACACACGAAGGGTGAAAGAGACAAGTGCTGAACAAGCATTCAAATGTGGAGCATTTTTCTCTAGTCTACATCCATATTACAAGAATACTAGACATATACGAAGAAACATATTCTAGAGGATAACACCAGCTGCATCTTGATTGAAGAACTACAACAAAGATTTCATACACTCAGGCTGCTAAGCTGGGCCATGAATAAAAGAAGAAAATTATACTCTGTTTTTTTAGAAAAACCAAAGAAGGACTCAGAAGCTTTTCTGATAAACCAAACGAGTCCAGAGCTGCATTGCCAATCACTAAAGAATTTCTAAACTCAATCATACTTATCTTAGTGATTCTATCTTTAAATTTTGAGAAGTGTGTGTAACCTGATTATTTTACACACACACGGTCTTCAGTTCTAAACTGGAGGATTCTTAAATCCTCACTCAAACTCCATAACTCTTTTGTTTCCCACTGTGGATGGTGGTAGAGGTCGAGTAACACTTGAACAGCCTATGTGTTGTTATTTTTTTTCCACGAAGAACTGTGGTAGAGGCCTTTGTACCTTTACAATAGTGTACTGTTGTTTAACCCTGATCCAGGGTGTGGATCAATTTATATAAATTATTGAGAGGACTATGTCTCAGTTTGAGACTGAACCTCTTGGTTAACTTTTCTGTGCCTTTATTTTATGTCTATAAGTATAACATATATATATTTTACATATTCCGCTACTATTACTTTGAAATAAAAAATTATTTTTAAGATACTTTGATAGATAAATTCGCAAGTGTTTATACTTATTGTATACAAGTAAGTTAGTTTCAAAAGTTAATTTAATCATTAAATTAAGTTAACTGATACCTAATAAATCTTTTAGAAACTAAATGAACCTTTACACTCTGTATAGATTCACTACAGTATAACTTTGTTTTTAATTCGGGGACTTTAAGAGAAATACTTTTAACATAAATTTTTAATTGGAACTCAATTCACCCCCCTCTTGAGTATCCACTCCGACCAACACCCGCAATGACACACTGGGAAGGATAAAACCCCTCTACATTAGATCATATATCTAGATCCTCATCTACCTCAACTTAAAAGGTTTCATCTGATAAGGATCAATGAAAATCAAATAAGCACTAGGCTTCAAGTCTATCCTGATCTCAACATCATGTTGAGCGGGTAGAATAATAAAATCCTTGAGGATGACATCTAGAAACTCCCCAATGACCCTGGGCACCCCACAATCCCAAAATTATCTAATTCCAGGAAAAATAATCCTTAAAATAAATAAAGGGATCCACATATAGTCTACCCATATAAAACCCGACTCACCATCAACAAATCACATAGTAGCCACCCACATCTGGAAACACGACTCTCCTACAGAAGTAGCCAATAAAAATACATATGGAATAAAACCCATTGATTCCTAGGATGAAATATTATAGATGTATATAAAGTAAGAGAATATCCCCATGGGATTGATGTGGCCCCACCATCAGTCTACACCCTCAGGAAAAATAAAACAAGATGGTCTGGACTCCAACTATAATAGTAAACACCAGGGGAATAAGAATCCTTTCTATGTTAAGTCCCAATGCACGAACTAGAGTTATTTCAACAAAGGAGTATGGAGCTTGTTAATTAAAAAAGGAAACAAATAAGGTTATATGACCAACTTTTCATACCTCAAATGAACTATGGACCCTCTAGATATACTAACTCCACTACATGAAACTGAACTCGCCTAGATCATCTACCTATCTGTTGACACCCACCTCTATGAACACACTTGGGTTGAGGTACCTGAACATGAAGAACATCATGATTTATCCCACTCACTTCTCTATATCCCCTTAGTGGAGAATAATATTTCTGACCCACTACTAAAATTTTCTTACTGGAATACTCTACAAGAGATGGAGTTGAACTTGTCCACCTCTACCAAAATCAGTTTGAGAAGAAACTAGGAATTGATCTTGAAGATGTACCTGAACCCCATAGAAAAAACAAATTGGTTTGAATTCCCTAGGAGGAGAAAATAAACCACTTGGTCTAGAAGTTCATAAGGGAAGCTACTGAGGTCAAATCACTATTATTCAAAACCTATAAGTCCCTGACACCGAATATATACAAATAAAATATACTCCTCGTGGAACCAGGGTAGTTCCCCTCTCATCGTAATCCTGCTCATGAGTGTATATTCTCGATAATATCTTCTTTCCATTGAACCATTAGAAAAATTTACAATGAAAAAAAGCATAATGGAATCCTAGATTTAAGGATGGATTTACTCCTATATATTTATCTCAGATGACTCGTTGTCTTGAAAAAGATCAATGTAAATGCACATAAGGAACTTAAACATGATTCCCAAATCTAACACTGATGTACTCTACTAATGAAGAGAATGATCTCCTTTCTCTTATCTAAATTCATGGTCAATGAATGAAAAACTTCTTGTAAATATTTCTATAAGTTTACCCATGAAGCATCCTCCTCCTCCTTCTCACCTGGGTAAATCATCCACCACTAATGAAAATATACCAGCATTTCAATATCCTCTGAATGAACTAAGTACTATGTCGAGGCCCTGATTAAATTGAAATAGATCTCCAAATCCCATAGACATGTCTCTATCACCACATTATAAATTATACACTCCTATATCCCAAAAGCATGATCCTTAAATTCATGCAACATCCTCCGTCATTGATCATCATCATCTATCTGATCATCCCTCTGGAAATCAACTAAGTTAGTCTGATGAACCTCCAATGGTTGAGCCATATTTACGACATGAAAAAGATCCATATTGGAAAGGGGAAAAATATTTTATAATATTGGTATTATGGAATTTTATTGTTTTTTATTTAATTAATTTTAACTTATTTCAACTTTCCAAAAACCAAAAACCACACAATTCCAATAAGAACACAATTTATCCTGAAGCATCTACCTATCTCATTTCTTAACCCTACAAGTGGAACCACCTCACTTGGTTGTTCTATAAGGTCATATTACATACACAGGGTCATGTGGGGCCTAAAATCCTATTCCTTAACTAGTCTCCCTATCATATGTTATGTACCATTGTTAACTGGAAATGTTACCATACACATTCTTGTAATCATCCATATTCCTAACTCCGTTCTTGATCCTATCACTCAAACATCATCCACTAATATTTCATGACCCCCTCCCTCCAAAGATATTTCAATTATGGGAGATAAATAATGATCCTCGATTCCGGCCACCAATAATCCCTGAGTTAGTGACTAGAACTGAGGGTATAAAAATCTATTCTGTGGGAGGCATTACCCCTTATAATATAAATAATATCAAGAGATATTATGAATAATCTGAAATAAACTGCATAACATAATATAAAATAATTACAAAGATAATCCCAAAATGCATTTATAAATAAAAATGATATAGATAAAAATAGCCAAAGTGAAATACCCAAAAGTAATGCTAAAGTAGTGACATAGTAACTATCCAAAGATAGTATATTTTAATGTCTAGCATGGTACACATAGTCCTCTTGGAAACCTAAAAATAATTTTACATACATAGGTTGAGAATATAAGTATAATAAGTTGGAAAACCAATTTCTCGTGTTCACATGTGAAGGGAGAATACTAATACACTAATGAGAAAACCTTAGAACCAACTTTTCTTAAACAAGTCAACTATCCAACCCATCCTCAAAAAATAATTCTCACAAAATAACAAAAAACATGTATAATAGCATATTATGAATCATATAAATTAAAGGTATCTTGAATCATTTTCCCACTGATCATCCAATCTCACACTGTAATGAAAAACGTCTTGGTCCCCCACCCCTTCTGAATAACATTATAGTACATCCCATTGCATCCTTCCTGTAGACACCTTGGCCATCAAATAAAATCCCATATCACTAGAAGACACCTAGTATATCACATCACATCATATATCATAACCAGTGTAGAAGGGTATCATGAACATGAAGGATATCATCCTCATACCCCCCCCCCTCTTACTATGCACAACCCCCACCATAAGTTACATCATAAAATCTATACCAAAGAATACATGTCCATCACATCTCATCAAATCACATCTTGATAGTGGTTCTTTGGAATTCCTTCCAAAAACAGAATCATGTCATTGTAGCCTGTAAGAGGGGGTGGGGAAGAGTGGATGGCTATCCATATATCCTTATCAATGGTATTTTGGGGAAAAGACCCAAAACATTAGGTTATTGGAACTAGTTTCTTAAAATATGTGAGATCATATAGATAATCATAATAATATAAAATTTAGATACATATAGGGTCAAATCACACAAGTCCCATCCAATAGGTTCATAACCAATTCGTTATCCATATCATGGGATCCTCCACATCCATGTCAAAAACTAAATGGAAAACTTCAGACACACAAAATACAAGCCCCAATTAATACACTATATTTAAATCCACATTTATAAAATTTCCAAATTTCATAGTAATAATTAATTTCATTTAAACATTACATTTATTTCATGTGTTCAGTATTCGTTAGCTTCCCATTTTGTTTCTAAAGACAATTTGTTTCATATTTTCATCCCCATTGTTCATATAAGAATACTAATCATTTAAACCACATATCCCTTCAACAATTATTATGTTAATAAATCCCAATTGTAATCATTATAGTTTATTTAATTCCATTACTACTCAAGAAATTGGAATAACACATCATATGGTTGTAATAGATAGCCCAACTTCTATATACCAACAAGATTCCCTCCATATTCATTTCCTCGCTACACAGTCGCACCACAACCACAATCAAGAACCCACTACACACATGTTACTGCATATCCAATACCTAAGAATAATATCAACATAATTAAGACTCGACACACATCTACTTACACAAACACATTCTATACTACACAGGTAGCGTTTTCGAGATTTTTCTTAGGGTCCTTAATTCAATTTTACATCTTTATTTCAGGTGTTATCACATAAGCCATGATATCCTAGGGAATAAAATTCATTAACCATGTATACATGATTATCCAATTATAATTTAAGTGTTTTCAACAACCACAGAACATGAATTATATAATTTACATCATAGAAGTTCTAGAAAGTACCCCCAATAGCCATAATTATCATCATAAATTTATCTTATAAAATTCATAACATTAAATGAATAACAAAAAATAAATAAGGTTATACTTCACATTCCCCTACCCAGTTAAATTTAATTTAAAACAATTCATTTACCTTTCATAAGATAGATGAATCCATTTCCACAATGTATTATAATAATAAACTCCTCTTGCATGACACACTAGGTGAGAAATGATGGAACCCCTACCCGATAGAAAGGAGGTTTACACCAATTTTATACACCAAAAACAGGGGGCATACATAGGAGGAAACTATCTATAGGTTACTCAAATTAATTGTTCCAACATGGTTCTAGGAATCCAAGGGAGAAATAATTTCAATCCTTACATCTCAAGATAAAGTGACATGCAAGAAAAAAATTCATGGTATTCTCTTTAGAATGAACAGATCTAAAAATAGTAG
Source organism: Viscum album (assembly GCA_963277665.1). Lineage (NCBI taxonomy): Eukaryota > Viridiplantae > Streptophyta > Magnoliopsida > Santalales > Viscaceae > Viscum > Viscum album. The sequence goes on from OY728120.1 coordinate 1,847,491,985, forward strand.
GATTTGATATGGATTTAATTGAATATTAAAGGAAGAACCAATCAACTCCCATAAAATCCATGATGTATAGCCATTAAAATTATTCATCATTTTTATAAACATAATAGATAATCATCCTCTTGAAAAAGTATTTAAATGACATTAATTAAGTCTTTTAATTTATTTTACATCAAAAGTGAAGATTTGAAAATTTCTGGAAAATTTCTGGAAAATGGGATTCACTATAGATCTACCGCTTGTGATCAACCATTGAGATTTATAGCCAATATGATCTACCATTATGATCTATCACTATAATGATCTACCTTTTGGATCTACCTCCAAAATAATCTACCACAAGGATATACTTCCAGGACGATCTATAATTGGGATCTACCCTCAAGATGATCTACCATTGGGATCTACCTCCACGATGATCTTCTAGGGGGATCTAGCTGTACAATGATCTACCATTGGGATCTACATCCAGGATGATCCACCATTTGGATCTACCTCTAGAAAAATTTATCGCTGGGATCAACTACTAGAATGGTCTACAATTAGGATTTAATGTTATAATGAACTACCATTGGGATATAACTACAGAATGATATACCATTGGGATCTACTGCCAGAGTGATCTATCGTTGAGATCCATAGTAATAATTATCTACTATTGGGATCTACCATTGTCCTCTAAAAGATACATTTTCCTCCTAAAACACCTCAAAACTCTTCCCATCCCCACTAAAAACCTATGAAATTTCCCTAGACACCACAATTACCCGATTTACTATAATGTAATGGGCTATAAGATTTGGTTTGAAATAAGACATGTGTTTTTTATTTTATTTTTTTAAGTTTGTAACACCATATTAATCAAATTATATGATAAAATAAGTGTTTTGTATCGATTGGTAATAAAAAATTTGAAAAACCAGAACAGCTTTTCACATTGGTTATACTATAAATTAATTCCAGAACTCTATCTATAGTGGTTTTTATGTTTTTATTACCACCAACCGACTTGAAAACCTCACATTTGACGGATTTAACATTGGTTATGAATAACCGATGTTAAATCCATGATGCGCAAGTTACCTTTTCTACTTGGGTATATATATATATATATTTACTTATATAGGTTTATGTATATTTACATATATTTATGTAAAATTATATATATATATATATATTTACACATATTTTTGTATATTTATAAATTTTGGGAATATTTATATGTATTTATTTATATATATATACATGTGTGTGTGTGTTCATATGGGTTTATATATATAATTATATATAATTATATATAGATTTATTTATATATATTTATGTTTATTTATTTATAATTCATATATATTTATGTATATTTATTTAAAATTTATAAATATTTATTTTTATTTACGCATATTTAGGTATATTTTCTAATGTATTTATTTATTTATTTATATTTTCATAGATATATATATTTATATATGTTTATATATGTATATATATATATGTATATATATTTATATATGTGTATATATTTATATATGTGTATATATTTATATATGTATTTATATTTATATATGTATATGTTTTTATATATTTATTTATATTTATATATATATATTATTTATTTATGTATTTATAAATATTTATACACATATATATATATATATATGTATATATTTATATGTATTTTTATATTTTTATATAATCTATATATATTTATATATTTATATGTATTTATATTTATCTAAATATATTTATATATGTTATGTAGGTATATCTATATTTATTTATTTATTTATATTTATATGTGCTTATATATATCTATATTTATTTATATATATTATATATATTTTTAAATATTTTTTCAGTATATATCTATTGATATATATTTATTTATATATATACATGTTTATGTATATATTTATATATTTATATTTGTGTTTATAGGTATTAATATTTTATATATATATTTATATATATTTAGATATATTATATTGGTGTATATAGATCCTTGTCCACTAATGGATATGTTTGATTTTAAAAGCTGGTCATCAATTTAATGGGAGAACATTTAATGAAATTCCTTTTTAAATTAATATAAAACCTGGTACACATCTAATAAAATATTATGTTGTAGATGAATAGAATCATAATCATTGAACATTACATTGAGAATAGTTTTATTGAAAAGAGGATCATAATGTAAGGAAATTTTTATAGTGGAATAAAACTAAAGAATTATTCATAAACAAGAGAGAAGATTCAATTTGTTAGAGTAAACTTTTCATGATTAACCAACTATTTTAGTTGTTCAATAAGTGAATCTAGATGCATGTGACTAGAATAGATGAATTCACTTATGGTTTTAGAGGAAGTTGATGAAAGAAGACCAAAGGAACTTTTATCCTCCACTCATATACTCATTATAATTAGGTGTGGTAATGACTCAGAGAGACTGGGGATATCCTATAAGGCATGTTCTAGATATAAAAATAATTCTATAATTATTTTGGAATGGTTCTGAAAATCTGAATAAGTTCAATAATGTTTTACACTATTTTATAAAAATGTTTAATATAATTGACCATTTCATTATTTTTTTGGTCCTTATAATGTGTTGAAAATACTGATGGGTAAATGATTAAGTGAAAAGCTAATTAATTATTTTTCCAATAGTCATCCTTGGTCATCGAAAGCCAACAGAGCTGTCAGAAAGGATCTGAAAGGATCAAAAATGATTTCATATGTTATCTAATTTTCCAAAATAAATAAAGGCATTTGAGAATCTCTATGGAATTTCCATTTAAATTATTACAATTATAGGAATATTTCCTTCAATTTTAAAGTATGAGTAATGAAAATTATATATTTTACAAGTCTTATAAATAGACAATAGTTCAAAATTGAGGTGGTAATTGATATATATTTTATTTTTTTTCATATTCAGTAGAAAATGATTTTATTCTATATATTTGAAATGAAAATTAATATTTCAGGAACCAATGGATCTAATTAATGAATGTGTATAGTAATCTTGTTTCTTACATGTCACAAGAGAGGTATTTTATTTAAAAATAGTTTCTCTCGATGATATTACATACATTAACACTCAATGGTTTCTTATAAACAATAAATCCTTCTTTTCAGAATAATTCTATAAACATGAATAATTTCATATATGTTAGGGTTGGTAATATGTTAATTGGTAAATATTTACATAAAGAGTAAATAAGTTTTATTTCCTTCACAAAAACTATATTGTGTGTATTAGCATGATATTATAGAAATTATATAGTTTCTTAGAGGTATAGGGGTGTGTTTGGACTTTGAGAGGTTTAAATATTAATAGATAAGAATTTATAATAGTAAAATTAAAAATGAATTTAATTTAATATCCTAAAAGAGTTTAGGTTATGTTGTTAAATACAATTATAAAGAGTTTCATTTAGTTACTATAACAAATTTAATTCCACTTTATATCCTATTGTGTTTTTTGGTGTTTTTGGAAATGGTAATGTAAAGAGTACCATGTGTTCCCAAAATGTTCTCATGTAAAAAATTGATAGAAATTGTTAAGAGTTTTTATGATTATGCTGAACATATAAAGAGCTCTAAGTAGTAAAAATAAGTTATTAACATTGTAAAATTTTATATTGTGAAGAAAATGAGTTTGAATACATGTTCAATGGGTTCAATACTAGGAATTTTAATTATAAGTCCCACCATTATTCAATATTTTTTCCCTTATAGATTTCACCCATTATGGAGTTAATGGGATTATTTATCAAATGGTAACATAGAGATGTGTAAGTAATTTCATATATAAGTAATAAATTTAATATATCCATAAAAATATAGAAAACATAAGTCCTATTTTATGGTCAACCATATTTTATATGATAACACATGTGATTATGTATAGTTTTCTTAATATTATTTAATTATTTTAAAAATAAAAAAGAAATCTTGTATTTCAAAGGTAGAATCCATTTTATCTTCTATTCATGACTATCTTCATCTATCCCTTGAAGTGAAATAGTGATTAACCTCTAAAAGTACAACATTGAGTTAACTGCAACAAATGTTTTTCATGGACTATTACATGTTTTTATGAAATTTTATAGTTATCATGAGTAGTAATTCTCAAAGAGATACTAAACATGTTTATGAGGCCCAAAAATATTTTCTTTTTGCTAGATAACCCCTTAAGTATTCCACATTGAGTTTCATACACTATGTCTCTGGTATACTAGAGGTTAATTTTTGATGTTGGGATTTCCCCATACCTAATGTTGGAAAAAATACAAGCATGAAAACATTTATACTTTGATATCCTTATTACATAATCCTTGAGGCTTAGCTAATCAAGGGGTGGTTGGGTATGATACTGATCATGTCATAGGTTGAGGCTTAACCAACATAGGATTTTCCCTCCTGTATGACAAGTATGAAATATGGGATCTTGAGTCAGATAAATAGAGTAAATGTATGTACATACCTAGATAAGGTGTATATGATGTGCTTATTTATCTATATGAGTGATATGTGATGTGTTTATGTAATTAGATGATGGAAATGTGATATATTCATCAAACTAGTTAGTATATACTCTAACAATAGAAAACATATGAGTGGATTTAAATGATTTAAATGGTCTATGTCTTATAGTAACTTGATGTCTTAGAAAAATGGTTCATATGGAAAATCATGTTTTCATATGATACAGTTGGAGGACATAGGTAGAGAGATACATGTGTTTCATGGAGATCATTCCTGGTCCTTTAATTTATTTAGTAGATATGTTGTTTTTCTAAAGAAATATCTTTAATAAAATTTATGAATTCATAAATTCATATTTGTTTATAATGCTATAAATTTCTATGGGGTTACAATTTTTGTTGATTGAATACTGATTAATATTTATGGAACTCGGAGAGATAATCCCTGTGTGTTTATAGAAATATACCAAATGTGTTTTTAGACTGATAATCATAATTTATTACTTATTATGTTAAACATGATGAATGTAATGATAGTTTTCCAAAAAGTATTATGGATGATATCCAAAAAGATTTATGGAAATGGTTTCACAAGTTATTGTATATAATATGACATAAGGTGAAATGGAACAAAGTATATGAGGCTTTAGTGCCAGTGGGAGACTGATGGAGATATTCCCTAAAGTCTTTATGTATATGATTACTTTTAAATATGTCAAGTGAGAAATATAACGATATTTTATAAAATTTAATCCCTATTATAAAAGAAATACTTTATTCATTTTGTGTATATCATTGGATATGATATAGGATACTGTATCACTAAAACCTTTACCTTATCGTATCATATGATATGATGGTATCAAAATACATTAATATTCATAAATCATAATTCATTTTCATAAAATGGAGAATAAAATTGAACATTAAAATTCATATATTCTTCTATGTAATCTATCATTAATTAAACATTTCATAAGATGAAATGCATGGGATAGTTTACAACTGAATGACAGAATTACTTTTGAAACTTTTCATTTACATGTTTGTTTAGTAATATATGATTAAATTACAAAAAACCTCCAAGAGTGTCTCTAAGGCCTATATAAATATGTCTTAGCAATTGTTATAGTTTTTTTATCCATGTGTCAATTCTCCTTGAATATCTCTCCTCCTCCATCATTTTCCACCTAAGGTAGTGATATGCTATGGTTTGGGAGAGGGCCTGGTATGAATGTTGGGTGATTAAGCCAGCCATTGGATACACCATTGAGAAAGGAACCTAATGGTTCATTTTAAGGCATATTAATCAAATATATGATCAAACAAAATAATAGTGGTCATATTCAATGAAAGGAATTTTTTCTTCATTTAGTTTATATGAGGTTATAGTTTTTCATAGTTTAATGATAATTTATTTTAATATTTCTAATGTTTTCCACTATAATTAATATGTATTATTATATCTTTAAAATCCCTCCACTTGGAACCCTGAGACTTAAAAAATATTTTATTCTCATCAGGGGAAATTGTGTAATTACATCCTCACTACCTTTTTAACATTAATTTATTGAAAATTAAACAACTCAAGAATCTATTTAAATAAACATATGTGTAAAACAATGCATTCTCATACACAAGTAATACCCTCATGGTGGTTTGGGCTAACATAGAACCTTGGATACAATCACACAAGAAAATATTCTACATCCCTACCTCTTTTCATCATATTACATCGCCTGGATTGCGACTCCATATCAGGGTTTGATTCATTCAATATAATTCTAATAAAACATCGAGAAAATAATAATCCCACTAACATGAATTACTTCAAGACTTCATATCATAGAACTTTCCAACCACAAATCAGTCTTCCACATAGTATGAAGCAAAAAAACCAAAAAAATAGATATCAACCATAAAAAGGTTCATCAATAATACACTTATTTCAAGAGAATTAAATTTCTCCCCTTTAAATAATATACCCAGAATCTACCACATAGAAAATACACAAACACATCTTGGAATCTAAACAAGTTATACACCAATAATGAAATATCACATCTTTTAATTGTGATCTATATTTATTAAAGTGACATATGATCACATTAAGAAACAACACCAACCTCTATAAGCATCCTAATTACCAACACAAATATCATTATTGGAATATTCCACTAAAATAAAAAGTGGATAGTTTTAACCATTCATATAATACTACTATGTTTTCTCCAGACCGTGGGATAACTCCTACTAAACATAAGAAACTAAAAACACAACAATTTCATAATAAACCTTCACATAATAGATAAAATCATCACATAGTGAACATTGATACTTTTCAATACTCAAAATAATATGGTTCTATACTCTATTGTGAATCCATAATTCAAATCCACAAATCAAAATACACAATACATGCCTTAAAAAACACCATAATCCAAATCCAATGTAAAATAGTGTACAACCCATATGTTGGAGAATCTCTCAAGTTCATTGAATTAAAATATCGGATCCCTCATGATCCTAAAGTAGATGTTTTCAAAAAGAACCTCACATTCTCATTGATATGGGTAGGTTATCATCTCTATAAAAATATATAAGATGATTTATTCTTCTAGGAAAACCAACCATATTGATGTGAGCTTCTCAGATATCTCTTTTGTTTATTAAGTATAGAATTTATACTGAGGGAGTATGTATATGAGATATGACTCTCTAATCACATAATTCATCATAGGGTCATGTTTTACATAATATTAATTCCAAATCATCACCTTAAATATCATAATTTAAGGGAAGGACCATTCTGATTTAGAATATGTACCTTAAAGGTCCACTACACTACTATTTCCCAAAAAGTAATCCAAGAAAATCCTCCAAACACCTAGGGTAATCACACTCTATATTAGTACATCTAGAGGGGAATTGGTGATGAATACAAAAAATGATCCATGTGTCACATAAATATTGTAGAGGAATTCATTACACCAAATGAAATTACTATATTTAAAATATGATATTAGAACTTCATGAAAAATTCTTAGAGAATGTTATCCCCATAAAACTGAAAAGGATACCAAACAAACCTATACTCAACCTCCAAAAAACCAATTTTCCATTTAAACAAGTCATAGGGGTATTATTGAGTCCAAAAAAACCTCCCTTCATCAATTATCTGATTAAACCATTAAATCCTTAAGAAAACCCCAGTTAAATGATAATTAAGGGATGTTATCGGGCCCCGAAAGAAAGAATTATTTTGATACCTCATTAAAGTAATATCTATGGAATTTTTTTGATAGCTATTACTTAACAATGATGTTTAACCTTGACCGATATTCCTAACATCATATTACCTTGAAAAAATCATAAATAATTAAGTCCATGCTAAGGATGATTCCAAAATGTCTCATTTCGATACAATGGAGTTTCAGATAATCTATTTCTTAGTTGACGAAGACTCTCACTTCCAAATGATGTGATTAAAGTGAAAATTTAAATATATAGTGTCTCTACCTAGGGGGTATAGTAATAAGATCCATTGGAAGTGTTGAATCATATCCAATGGTACTAAATGGAAGGAATAGATCACACCGATGTAGATGAGTATGAGTGTATGTGAAGAGTACACAAATCGTACATTGAACCCAATAAGGTATCTCTAAATTAGTTCCACCCATTACACACTTGTATTTTTGGGATACCCACTATCACTATACAACCGACGAGGATCACTTGGGTGTGATAGTGGTGGTGGTTTGAAATATTATCTATCAACTTCTACAACACAAACATTCAATCTTGTGTTACTTTATGTAGGGATATAGAGCCGATGACAAAAAATAATTTAATCTTCAATAAATATTTTATAATAAGATTCATCCACAACACTATTAACTATAGGTTAATATTAACCTATTCTAAAAATATGGTTTATCACTATCAATTTTTCAATTCATTCTCAATGTATCTGATGTATATAGGGTAACAAAAGGTACAACCATAGCCTGAATATCACCCAAGAGGCATTTCTTGAACACTTCAGCAATACTTAATCCATATAGGACCATTTTCAAATAATAACTCACTTGAAACATCGACACTCACTTGGTTAGGGACATGTTACCCCAAATAGGCTCAAGATATTCTTGAATAAAAATCATCTTTGTCATCATCGGATAATGATTACTTTATTAAATATTGAAATCTATCCACGGTAGAGTAACACTATGGTGACTTCGAGAAAACATAAGAAAAATATTTCACTACATTTCATGGGTAAAATTAAATGAACAAACCACTATATGGTCGGTGGGGGCTTGAACTATATGGAAAAACAAGAATCTTAGACTCTAACCAATCCATTATCAAAAAAGGATCTTTCTATCCCTATAAACCAAAAAGGACTCTATCACTATAATATATATAGAATATTCAATGTATATGAATGCCTTCCTAGGTTAGTGGGAACCACCATCTATTCATCATGAAAATATATACTAAGAAATAATAATGGAATAATATTCCCACTACTCATAAAAAAACATACCTATCAATTTTTCTATAATATGATATCGCATTACTCTATTGATCATTATATATAGAATCAAACATTATTAAGAGATCATAATGTACTTATTTCTAAATATGTGTTGTTTTTATTTTGGTATCATTCCCTATTAAACATGATGAACCCATGGCTAATAAGGGATATTATGGGTGATTTGACATGGGAAGGGAATGAATGATCATGAATCGACACTATAAGACCCATGTACCAATTATTCCCATGAAAACAATGCATTAGTGTTTAGGTTAACTAATAAGATATCAATGACCTAGAGAAAGTATTCTTCTACCAATTCACTTACATTGGTATCCATGGTTGACTAACCGAACCCAGGACCCCCTCAGCATTATTTCATTAAATTACCAAACCAATCCTTATAAGAAAATACTATAATCTCCATCTCTATCAGTAATACCACTTTTATACCATTCTAATATGACAGAACTAACCAGGGCCCCACCTAGAAAAGTGAAAAGGTGATTGTGTCACCCCAAACCCACTTACACAAGGCTAGGGGATGTATATTATAACCAATAATCCATAAACATACAAGTGATTGTTTTTCAAACATTAACCTATAACATATATAAAACCCAAATACAAAATATATATTCAATAACCAGTATTTTAATATATAAATAATTCAATTATATAACAAATTCAAGAATGTAGATGCAACTACTTAATATAATTTCTTAAAGGTAAACCCTTGAAATAGCACTAATAAAATAAAAAAAATACCATTAATGATGAATATATAATAATTTAAAATACCCCCTCACTATAATAACTCTTGGGAGATCTCATAAACAACAACCGTCACTATATGTAACCACCAAGTTCTACCAAAAATTTCCTTTAAATAAGCTACACTAGCTCAATATCCACCAATCCTATCTCTAAACAATGTTTTATCTAAACAGACATAACCTATGTGAGAATGAATCTAATTTAGGGGTGATTGTAAAATAATCTGTATATGAAAATAAGAAAAATAATTTAATGTTATTTTAAAATTTCATTATTAACACAATTTCTATAGAAACACAAAGGAGAATCACAGGAAAACAAATTTTCTCTAAGTTCAAAGCAATCATTGAAAATTTTATACTTCTAGTATTCACAGCTCATCTCCAAAAATGATTGTATCTCATAATAATAATGAGTTCCAATGAAATAAAAATAAAATAAATACTGAATTCTATATCTTATTTATAAATAATATATCAAAGTAAATTTAGTGCACCTAACATGTTTCAAGACCCATAACTTGAATCACATTTCAACACATAAACTTATTCCTTGTAACTCAAATGAAACCACACTATAACCATAATAGGGGACCCACATGTCATTGAGAAGTGCACTTGAAAAGGGATACTAGACCCTAATGGATGCAAAACAATAATCTATCTCATAAGGAAATCCTAACCTCTATAGGTGGAGGACCCATGCCCAATCATATAAGGGGTCTAGACTCTACTTATATTATGGGGGACCTGCATCTGATCAGCATCATGGTGTACCGAACCGAGGCCTGAATATATGAATCATACACCACTAATGGTAAACCCATATCCATATTTCTTTGAGGGGGTACATAACTTCACAATACATATTGGTGGCCATATCATTTCAATAGAGTAACAAAATAGGATAACTGACCCTATTCTATGCAATAATGTCTCACCTTTATTTTAAAAAAGTCTCATAAAAAATAAGGATTACAATATAACATACAAATATAAAAAAACCCTATTATTTATAATCATAAAATTTCATTCCCTACATGGAAAAAACTCTTAGAAAAGACTACTTGTTTGTATAATTCTGAAGCATGGGCGAGAAGATACAAGAATTAATTAAGGTAATTGTACACCGTAAGTACTATATAGTATATGGTTTGTGGTATATGATAGTAGTTAATAAAAAATAATTTCTATTAAGTTTGTTTAATGTGTATAAACATGTAATTTCTTATTAGGGTACATGGTTTGTGTGACCTATATCTTAGTAGGGATTAAAGGTTTCATGGGGCATTGGATGTCAAGGGACAGTGGCCAACACTGGTTTTCCATCGATTTCAACTAATCATATTTGAATACTTCCATGATGTCGAACCTATAATCTCCTAGAGTGATTATTTTAAAATTAATTTATAATTAATTTAAAATAATTATTTCCTCAAACATTATATTTTTTATTGAATAATTATGGTGTCACTTTTCTCATATCATCATTATAGTGGAAAATCCAAGTGATTATTCCTCTATTCAAATCCATAAGTGCACCATAAATATTGAAATAATAATCTTTTTATTATGAGTGATAATATTGAGGAATCTAGTGATTCATATGATTCCCCATTGGTCACAACTAGTGTATTCTCTTATTATGTATTATTATTGAGATGGAGGGAGGAGGATATTCCCTATATAGTTAAATAGAATTCCATAAGAGCATCACCACTGTGAATAACCGCTTTTTATAAATGACAAAAATTTTAGTATATACGTTAGGTTAATATTTGAAAACATCATAATGTCCCTTTATCATATATTTTTTATAATTTATTACACATTTCAAATAATAATAATTTTATTACTATTATTTCCATGAAATGAACTAAACTCACATAAAAATATACCATTTCCAATTTTACATTATCTCGACCCATCGATGTTTTATTTATTCATACCTTTAATAATAAAATATTAAAGCAATGTAATATTATTCAATAATTGTATTAATATATTTTTAATTAATTAAACTCATGAATCAATATTCATTTCTACATTCAAGTAGGAAAATAAATATTTATATATTATTTTATTCAATGAAATTATGAATAAATATATATTTATTTAAAACCTTTTGAATAGTAAACCAAACATAAAATTCATATCACATATTCTAATGATCTATATCTAGTGGTTGAATTTACATGATTAAATGGAACAGAACAATTATTATTTCACATGCTGAGAATAATTTTTATTCATGACATGATAATTAAAATAATTTAATGATATTCTGGATAAACCTAGTGTGTAAACCTCTAGGACTCTTTCTTTAAATAATTTTGCGAACATACCAAAATTTAAAGATCATCATCTAGAAACATGTCTAGAAACCCATAGATTGATATGTTAATTTCACAATGATAATGGACTTCCTCTGAATTCTACTATGTAATATAATCTCTTTCCCGCAATATCTTATCAAGCTACATGTATACTTCTTCCATCACACAATATATATTATTTTTATTTCATTGAATTTCCAAAATAAAATAATCAATAAACTACCATATATATTGATTTAATTAGATGATTCTATTTCAATCAACAAGTTATAGATATCTTCTTCCATTAACTGATAATGGAAAAATCATTTATTCACTTATTCAATTAATGAAATATTACTCATGATGAACCCGTTATATGATACGTCTTGGTATAAATATTTCATCATGGTTTTAATTAATAAATAAAATTATGTGGTTTGTGATATACATCAATAATAATTTCATGCTTAAATAGAAATACATACTTATGTAGATAGGAATATATAATGAACACATATACCACGTGGAATTTCTGTTAGAAGCTTTTTCCGCATTACCTCTTCTCTAAGAGATTAATAAGTGAGAACTTAATGACAATAAACATCAATTTTATTGGATTATTCATCACATGATAGTCAAACATCATCAATATCCAATCATACAAATGTTATATTTTCCATAGGACATATGTTTAATAATTTTATCACAATATTTCTAGGTTCTCATTATTGCAGGGAACTGTTATATCATTTCATTACAAGAAATACAAAAGTAAATTATCACATTAATTTTATGAAAAAATAAAAATCATAATGTGATAATATATTTATTAATATCATGGTAATTTAAATTACAAAAAATGGTTAGTTCTATGGAAGCAACTCAAATAGGCTCCAACATGCACTTGGTTTAACTACTAAAAACTTTTAGTTTGATAGCTCACATATAAAATTCATGGTTTTTTTGAGATAAGGATTTATTCAATAAGTCTTTCAAGTTCTCTTTTTGGGATACTCTTCTTACTATGACATTACACCTATAATTAAAATTCTTTAATAGGTGACACAAATGAATTATATTCTTCTTCTATTAATGTAACTTGGGATTCTTTTTTATATTTGATACTGTAATATTATCATAATATAGATTGATGAAATATTTACAAACATGGTATAACATCGAAATCCTTAAAAATTTAATATCAAAATAATTTCATTATCACCATCAGAAGCTGTAATATAATCATAAATCGATGTAGAATTAGTGACCACTACTATTTAGAACTCTTCCAGATCACAGCTCCTCTATTAAGAAATAACACATATCATTGCAATGATTTCATATCATTCTAATTTTATTGCAACTAGTAACTATGAATTCCTTCAAAAATAGTTCCTCATATCCTTCATAATCCATGAAATTATCCTTTTTATGCTATAGTAATTTTGATAAATTCTTTATAACCATCTAATGTGAATCCTTTGGGCATACTTGATATATTCCTTCCATGATTAATTCATAGGTAGAATCAAGATAGGTATATATAATATCATACATGATAGATAAAATAGAAGAATTGTGTTGGATTACACTCATTATATCTCTCTTATTGTGTTGGAGGATATATTTTCTAAGAGATATTTATATAATGTGATATTGGAATTAGTTTTCCAATGAATTTTTCAATGTTTAATATCTTAAATACCATGTAAATTTATCTACATTAACTTAGTCTAAGAATAATATTAGATTATCATGATGGATCTTTATACCTACTATGTTAGTTAACTCAACTATGTCTTTCACTGAGAATCTGTTTTTTAACCATGATTTATCTATAATAGCCTTGAACCCCCACTCCTATATATGATGTTAAAAACATAATATTTACATTTCTAGCTTGATATTGTTAAATGTGACCCATTTTTACCCTAAAAATATATGAATTCAAACAGAATTATTATATCACTTACATAACAAAGGAGCTTTTATGTCTATAGTTTTATAGAATTAGAAAAAACTAATACATAACAATACCTATATCTTCAAGTGATAATGTTTCTTATTATACATTAATTTTCTTATTCCACCTTAATTAATCAAAAATATATCATATAAAATTATTCACATATGAATCCTTTATAAACATAATTCCTTTAACATAAATATTTATAACCTATAGAAATTGAAAACATTATAACGATGATCTAAAATTCCCAGTAAGGGTAAGAATAGTCCTTAAAAATTCAATGTCATCGGTGATAATAATATGAGAATAAGGGTATGATGACATAATAAAAGTTTTTTATCATAACATAAGATAATTAATACCCATAAATATCCTAATAAACAATCATAAAACATGTTATAAATATTTAATATAAGAAAATAGTCATATAAGTTAAAAATCATGATACATTTGAAAAAATCATTCATCAAAGATTTATTATAAACATATAGAAAGAATGTAGAAATTGTTTTTGTGTACTGGAAAATAAATATAATATCAGTCTTACAATCACTCTTAAAATGGAATAACCTACCCAATAAATTCAACCCATCTGTTAGATGAAAACTATACCTTGTTGACTCTATATCTTTACCTAAACCAATGGAGGGAAATAACGGACCAACCCATCCTTGGTTTATAACATAACCACCCATCCTTTGTTTATAATGGAACCACCCATAATCATAAAAAAATTATATTCAACCAAAAATTTAAAAAGTATATAAAGATTACATTTCATCATAAAACTCATAGAAAAAACAATTATTCCTTTTAAAACATAATTAACCCATGGAAAAGAAACGGGTTCCCGGATAATAGATTTGAAACAATAATAATTGATTTAGATAAATAATAATAATGGTATAATTATAATATATTCTTATTGGATCATAAGTAAAATCGAGGTCTTTTTATTGATGAATAAAAGTAAACTAAAAAGTACCATTATAATCATTCTTGAGGAAATTAAAATATTCACATTGAAAAGAATTCATAAAAACTAAAAAATGACACAATATTGTGAAAAAAAAAATTCACTGACAATAACCTTGGAAAAGTTTTTATGGATATTGAAATAAAATAACTAACATGATAGTGAGAAAAACATTTCATATCAGAAACATTAAAAATAAACATTACGTTTAATATTTTGCAACGAGAGTAAAAATTGATCCATGAAAAAAAATTAGGACAATTCTTTTTAAAACCTTTTAAAAGAAGGTAAAATTTCATGTAAAATCACTTTAGGAAAATATTTTATGTTAAAAAACACGAAAATATTTTATAAAACATGGATATGAATGAGAAATATTTCCAATCAAAAGAAAGATACAATATCATTATCCCTTATAAAAAATTATTGATGTTTCTTAATTCAATATAGTAGAAAATGAAAATTAAACATATAAAACAATTCAAAATTATAGGAGAAGAAAATATGTTTTTTTCTAAAATAAGTGTGTATATTCACTCCCAAAGGAACTATAAACACATATAATCATGAAATAAGATGATATTATATCATAAAAAACCTTACCATTTTAGTAACATTGGAATATCAATACCATGTAGGAAATGACATTAAATGAAACTTTTTAATACCACAAGTATATAGATATCCATGATATAAAATTTCAAGGGGTAGTGTATACACCTCATAAAATAATTTCGGTGTGTAACATTAATTAATTTCACAATGAAAGATAATTTCAGACCAATAAACCTTAAAATTTAATATCACTAAATTGAGAATTAATAAATGTATATATTATTTGTAAAAAATATAAAACCACAAAAAACAAGTGGAAATACAACAATATCAAAAAAAATCATTATACATGTACCCCAACAAGGGTCAAGATATGGGTGAACCCGATCCGAGAATTTACTAAAGAATATATAAACTAGTGGTTTAGGAATTATAAGGGTTTTCCAAAAACATGATTGATTTTAACTCTTTATATTTACATCCACCTTGGGTGTGTAATACTGTGAAATCTAGAAGGACTGCATTGAGATCATCACTATAATCAATCTCTTCAATAGGTAATCTACAACATAATTAGATTCTCTATATACATATGATGAAATGTTTAAATAGTTAGTTTCATGAAGACAATCAATCTACCTATGTGGTATTTTACAAACAACATTCGTGGTTCCAGCCTTTAGGACTTGAGAGACATGTTCAAAATCATACTCCAACTAGAAGAAAATCCATTAATGGTGGAAATAATGCTTTACGGAATGGATCATAGCCCATAATTTGGAATTATATGCTATTCCAATATAAATTTAATTATAGAATGAACCTTTGACAATGCCCTGATGGGTGAAAAATAATCATCAACATCATGAATGTCCTAGAATTCGTGAAAAGACACCATCAACATTCCCTATGATTCAAAAAGGGATTGGAGGAATCCAATGAATATATTTCAGAACCAGAGGTATTTTATTCCTAACATTAATGCCAACAACGCAATGATATTACGATCATACACTGTATTTTCTATCACACTTGTTTGTTAGTTTGATTTAGAAAAAACAAAATTCTCTTTGGAATGTGTACTTTTATGAGGAGGGGGTCATTGTTGTCAAAAACCAATGTATTCATGGAACTCTAAATTAATGGATGAGATGGTGGCAATAAGTAATAGGTTGTTCACCTATTCACTATGGATAACATCAATGATGGAAAACATAAGACCCTCTAGTTATTTGTATATGTATATTATGATGTGGAATAGGTCTTGTATGCAATCCCATTGTTCGGATGTAAAGTTGCAGATAATGAAAATGTGTTTTTTATTATTCACATCCCCTAGGAATATGTGTTAGACCAATGATATATAAAGTGCACTTATCTTTAGCTGAGCATGATTAGGAATCTAACAACTCCTTATTTTCCAGTGAAGTTGTAACCTTGCAAGATGTATGAAATGTGTCTTCAATTTTAGTATCAATGATGGGATATTAGTAGATCCATCATGATTTATTTTATATTATCTCTTATCATTAAATTGACAATCTTTTTTGTATTTCTGATGAGAGTTTTCTTATACACAAAGGTGTACCTCAGTAGTTTAACAGATATATGAGTGGGAAAATCTCATCCTTTATTCTATTGTGAATAAGATCAGTAATGCACAAGTTATTATTAATTATAGGGTTAGTCATGATGTATTCAAGTGGAATATTGATCCAAGGTGTGCTCCAGTAGTTCAAGTAGGATTTCATATAGAGAATCTATTTTGAGTTACAAAAGATATCACTAAATGATTCTCTAATAGGAGACCATAGATAGGATGCAAGGTAATGAAGATATTCATATATAATTTTTTTTGATAACCTGTTTGACATAAATTCAAGATAAAAATAATTATATATTTAAATATTCCAACTGAATGTTATATGAATAGAATCATTAAAATTATAAGGTACTTATGTATAAAGATAAGTTATAGAAATATTTTATGGTGATCATTGAGTTGACTGAGCACACTCTTCTTGCTTCATACATTGAATTTCCATTCCACCTAGACAATTATTTAGTGAAATTGGATCATATACTCTCAATATTGAAGTTTCTAAATTTACCCAAGAATAAGGGGGAACTAACATAGACTAAGGGTTTAGAATAACACTTCAATCCAAGAGGTTTACAAATCATGTTTACCACATAACAAAAACATCAACCCCAAATATGATGAAATATTTATTACAGTTGATGGATTTCCCTTCCACTTCCTCATAACGGGAAAAATGTATTTTATGGAAGGTAATGCTTTTTACAGGACTATCCATGAAGGAGGATTTCATTACTATAAAGTATGTGTGATTGAGTTAATATCCCAATATATACATGATCTATTTGTATTATCCAATTTTCATGAGATCATTGATCAATATACTCATATTGTCTTCATCAATGGAAAAGAGAAGACTAGAGAGAGGATATATTTTCCTAAAAACCCTATATTATAGGAAGAAACCTCTGTGGATGTCTATTAATGAGAATGAAAAGAATATAATTGTTAATAATGGTGATAATTAATCAAATAAAATCATTAGATAATTCATATATTCTATGAATATTAATAATATAACTCTATTTCAGGGTGTCAAGATCTTTATAGTTTTCAATTTTGAGAGAAGAGTTCTCATCCTTCACTTTTATCTTCATTAGGTAGACACTTTTAAATATATAAATAGACAATTTCAGATGTTTCTATTAGGTACCAGTCCCAAACAGTTTGGGGTGATCATTTACCTACTAATGCCCCCCAGCCTGGTCACAAAAAATTTGTTGGCGATTTTGGGGAAAAATTTTTATTGGATCCAATCAAAAGTCTCCAATGTCAGTTAAAATTTTCATTTATTTATACTAGTAATAAATATATATTTATCTTCATGAGGTATATATGCATGATGAAAGATATACCTAATAGAATTCATCACCACATCATTCTAATTTTCACAATAACATGTCAATTTTTTTCCTAAACCTATCAGGGCCAGCAATATAGTCAATTTTAAGAGAGAAAAGTGCTACTTTAACTTACTATTTAGAATAATCCAAGGTGATACTTCAGTTCTAGTAATCCTCTATGTATGTGATAATATTATAAATATTCATATGGGTGATATTAACTCTATCATCATAGTATATTCTTTGAAAATACTCAACAAAGGAATTTGAAATATCACTTTCCAAAGTGAAAAGATAGCCATCAATGTTTAGGATATTAGTCATTATCATAACTATATTCTTTTTGTAAAATTATTGGAAGATCATGGAGTTATTGTCAACATATTTCAACCTTGTAAAATTGATTTGGTTTTGGCCAAACCTCTCATTTAGATTTATGACATTATCTACCTTGGTGAGGGACTAAATTTCCCCATGAAGGTGTGTTCAGATTCTGTTTCTTTTCTTTACAACATGCATGGTGTTCTTTAGAAACCTAATTATCATCATAATTCTTGGATAATGATTTTATTTATCCAATAACATAATATTTCTTTGGTATGTTATAGTTTTCCACTAAAATTTGGAGGGGATTTTTATAGGATCCATCTTTAAATCATCTAAGATAGCTTCCTTACATCCAAGATATCTAGCTAGCCATTTTATAACATTGTGTTACTAGTGGATGTGAATATAAGATGAGTAGAGATATCAAAAATTATTGGGTTGTGTTCTTAGTGTACTTTGGAAGAGTGAAGATAGAGACCCCAATTTTATAACTTCTATAAACAACTATGAAAAAATCATCTTTCCAAATATTGGTCTACCATCAATTCATAGTGTATCTACTCCGGGTGAACTCAGGTCACAAAATTAGTACTTCAGTAAATTTCAAATAGTTAATGTAGGAGGATAACTCAAGGGAGATATCATGTTGAAGTTGGTTATATTTTTTTTATCTGGCCACAAAACAGTATTGAAGTCCCATAAAATAATCCATCTATGATTATTCTCATCATATATCATTTCTATCTTCCTCTATAGGTAACATCTCATAATAGAATTGATGGATACATATAAAATAGAGATAAATAGGTTAGACAAATTAATGGATAAGAAAATAAAAAATATTTGTGTCTTTTATAGAATCATGGGGAAGGATGTTTTCTTGTTAAAAGACTTAGAGGTAATCTATGTCTCTTTCATGTGAGTTTCGAGAAACAAAGGTGTTCCTGGAGGAGGCCCATTTAAAGGACTTCTAATTGTTAAACAAGACTTTTGTTTTTCTATGTCCAATTAATAAGAGTTTATACATCCAAATATAGTGTATAATGACTATGAACTTTTGAGTGTTACCAATCCCTTGACAATTCTAATATAGGATCTTCATTTTTAATAGATCTACCTCCTTTTATAGGCCCTCCTAGTTTTGAAATATCCACATGTGATTTATTCTCTATGCCCCTACCTTTATTCATCAAATAAAAGTGGTTTTTACGTCACATTAAGGATTATTTACTTCCATAGGATTTAATATTATCATGAATATCATTCGGGGTGATATACTTCAACATTATCATCCCACAATTTTCAATTGAGAGGAAAGAATTTATTACAGGATTTCATTATTCTATGTGTGTTTTCATCAGGTCCGATTTTTTAGTTTCTTTGGATAAGGAAACTAGTGTGAATGGATTCTAGATTCCATAATGATGGACTAGACCCTTGTAAAATTTTACTTCATTAGTTTTATCTTTATAATTGGGGGAAGATTCAGCATGCTCATATGCCTTCCTAGCATGGGTCATTTTCTATGTTAGGGGTCCACAAATCTATCATCACATTAGTGGGAATCCACAACAAGTCAATATTTAGGTCATTTGTGTCCCTGTACGTAATTTCACACATAATAATGTCATAATATAGTCAATTAATAAGTGATATATCCCAATGAAAGGAAATTGGGTTATGAAACCCCTTACCAATTTGTAACATTCATGTCAAATCCCCTAGGATGAAAAAATTGAAATGTAACATAAGTTACTATGAATTTTGAAGGATTTGAGATATAACATGTAAAAAGGTATTATATACACCATTTAAAATAAATTAGATTCATAAAAATAATATATTACTCAATTGAGGTAAATAGATATGGAATCTCTTACCTCGAGTCCAAACATCCTATGAATGTCATTTAACACCTATATAATAAACATGTATCAATTATTTTATTTATTAAATATATTGTCCATATTTAATCCATAACACTTAAAAAATTAATTTAATTAATATTAATCATATATTTAGTTACTTAATCAGTTAATTCCACATAGAGTTATTTGAGGATGTTCAGTTCATAATATCAAAACAGCTTTGGTAGGATGAACCTGGTCAAAGATGTCATCAGTAAATAATTTCCTAAATAATAATCATAAAATAATTATATTTTCTATAAATTAATTATAAATCTAAAACTAACCATTTAATATCTTTATGAAAAAATAATTATGATACAATCATAGAGATTGTAGTTCATACATACACATGAGAAATGTTTCCATTTTTCAACAAATATCAATTAATGAAGTTATGTATTTTTTTGAATTTGAAGTAGTATTTTGATATCATAAATTTCATATTATATCTCAAAATACTTTATATATACCGACCATATGATGTGGTGATGAAAAAAAAATATCATTGTTTCTTGGAGGTGGTAATCCACGTGTTTGTGAGACCAATGTTATCATTTTTCAAATGATAGAAAGTTAAGAAAATAAATGATATGTTATCTTTAAATAATTATAATTATGTAATTATATATATATATATATTAAATGCATCATTATAAACAACCATGAGATGACGTTATGGAAAAAATTACTTTAGTTCGCAAGGTGTTACTCCATCATAAACATGAAGGATAGATTCATTCCCTTTTTCATGGAAGAATAGTTAGATATATGTATTTATATTACCATAATAAAATATCATATTATTTAACATACTGATGTTATTATTTATCATGGTTAAATAATATTTTATGATGCTATAATAATTAATAAGACTAAAACATTCGTTTAAAATTCATACCTCATCTTTATATAATCTCTTTTTCTTTAACCCTAAATCCATATAAAGATACTATTATGAACAAAATAAACATCTAGAATATGTTAATTTATGTTTTAAAGGTATATTTTTAGTTATTTTCACATAAAAATGAATCTTGAAGTGGGGATAGAGTAGGAGAAAAGGTTCCCTTTTATAAGTGACATCAGGGATACTCTTGGAAATACATAAAGTATTAAATTAATATAAAATTAATTTTCATCTAAAAATTTCTCAAAAATGAATTAATTATAATATAATATAATTAATATTCTAAATAGAGTCATAAAATAAAATTTTGATAAGTTTTTTTATGATTCAACCATTATATCTTAGTTTTAACTCCTGAGTAACCCTTTTGACAATTACCTTGATTTCAATGTTTTTTACACATTAGGGGTCTATAAATTTACTATAAAATGATAAGTGAACCATAAATGTAGAACTTTTGATATTTTAAACCTTATATCATTAAATTTTCCTAATATAGTGTTTTTAATTAAAATTATTTAATAAAATATTTTTTATTATAAAATATCATTAATGTCATACGTGATATATTAGAATACAATATGTGTCTAAATCATGTAAAATGGTTCCAAAATGGAATGTATTATATGATAAATAGCTTATTATCATAATATTATCTCCCAATAAAATTTATAAATTTTTCCCTATCATTTTAAATATTATCTTTTGGTTTAACCCTTTGGTTATCAAATTTTAACAAAACTATGGTAAAGACTTATTCAATGTTAAAGAGTTATCATTTTACCTATAAGGTGAAAATTCAATCAAAATGAAAAAATATTGAAACTTTATAACATTAATAATCCTAATAGTAATCATTATATATATATTTTTAAAAAAAATTAATAAAGTAAATTTTATATACGATATTATTATTGTCATTTTAAGAACTAGTCACATAATTGACATTAAAAACAATAATAAAGTAATAAAATTATAATATAAATATCATACAAATCTCAAATATATTATATTCATCTTCAAGATTCATGTCACCGTTTATCTATAAAAACAATAGTACTTATAGAATTTTTAAAATCAATTAATTTATTTTTATACTACCTACACAAGCACTATATCAGAATTTCATAAGAATTTAAGGAAATTATTTCATCACTTAATATTAAAAAATTACCATGATAAAAAAATCAATTAATTTTTTAAATTACCATTCATAACATAACAAAAACAAATATCCCTATCACAAAATATTATATATATTAAAATTATGAAAGTGACATTTCTAACATTATCTTTTTCTTAATTATTATAATGGTCAAAATCAAAGTTAAATGGTAAAAAATGTTATATTTTAGTAGTTTTTATGGTTTTTGATGAAATATAATAATCCAAATAAATTTAGGATAGTGTTTTAATGAATTTTAAGGAATATAACATTAGTTTTGGAACACCCCGACCTACCCTTTATTTTATTTTATAATTTTCTTTAACTTTTAAAAATTTGTTGGGGTACGGGTTGAGTCCCGGACTAAAAGCTTTTGAGACTTTTTAAAAACAAGGTGTGTGTTTTTTAGCAGACGTCGCAGAGCGCTCGGGCAGAGTGCGTTTTGGATACATCATGTGAGTTGCTTAGAAATCTGCACGATTAGCCTGCCTTTTGAAAATTAATATGGCTAAATTTGTGATTTATTGTGTCATTTAATGTTTTTGTCTTTTTTTATAATTTTATAACTTTTTTTAAATTAAATGATGAATTAGTATTAATATTATTATTAGTATTAGTATTATTATTTGTATTATTATTATTATTATTATTATTTCATACCGGTGCAGATGCACCGCACGGCTAGTGGAAGCCGGGAAGTCAGCCTGAGTACCGTGCAGTTGCGGAGTTTGCGTCGGTCAAATAAAAATAAATTAAACGAGTTAAAAAAAATTTACTAAAATTATTATTATTATCATTAAGAAGGGTACTTATTTTTATTATTGTTATTACTAAAGATTTTTTATTATAATTGGGTGTATTATTAATATTTTTGTTTATTAATGTTATTATCATTTTATTTTTAATTCGTTTTATTATGTCATTTTATTTAGTTATTTTTTTCCAACTTTTTATTTTCATTTCATCCTTTTTTTCACTCACCCTCTCCCCTTTTTCTCTCCCCATTGTGGAAATCACCCCCTGTAACCCTATTTTTTTCTTTCCGCCACCACCCCTTGATCTCCTTTAGCCCGTGCCTCTCTCTCTCCCAGCCGCACAAGCCTTCTCCCGGTACGGCATCCTCCCTCTGCTCTCCCTCCGTTGCGGGCAGCCCCCATGGTTTGTTCCCCATCCACCGCGCCCCAGCGGAGCGCCACCCTCCCTACTGGCAAGGTCCTGTTGCCTCCCTTGCAGATCACTGCCTTCCCTCCTCCTACGCGCAACCTGCAGGCGTGGTCCCTCTTCCCAGCACCGCCGAACCTCGCGTCCCAGCAAGCTCGCAACGCCTCTGCCCTCCGCCAGCACACCCCAGCTCCTGATCTCACAGCCTCCTGCTGGCCAGGATTGCATGCTCAGCACGCACCGCCCGACGCCCTGCACTTCCAGCTATCCAGCGTCCTCTAGTCGGACTCACCGAACTACTGTGACAACTACCTACCTCCTTGCCACTTGCAGCACCTCTAGTTGTGTCTCCGGCCCCCTCTCACCCTTTAACCACCACACACCCACCTTCTGCACGCCATCCGGCCACCACACCACTTCCGTGCGATGTGAGACTCCCTCTCCGGCTACCCACGACACAACCCACAACCCCTACCTCCTCCTGCTTGAACCCGCAGCGCCCTCTGGTCTCGGCCTCACCAGCCCGCTGTCCGCATGTCGTATCGGCCACGTGAACCTCCATCTAGACTCCTTTTTGGGCTCCGAACACATATCTAGACTGGCGCACCTCCGTCTCAATAGTGTGTTGCCCTGTGGACCTCATTTCCTGCTGCGTAGTCCTTGGGCGACCCCTTCGTCGTTCCTCGGTCATTGCCCGATGCCCCGCGACCCCACTGTTCAAGCGCATCTCCGCGTCGAGGTGGGGTCTGCACTGTCCTTGCTTGAGTATCATATTTTTTTTATTTTAATGTGAGTTGGGTTTAATTAAATAGGTGCGACTTTAGTTTTTATTTAAAATAATAGAGTTTTTTTAATTAGATTTGTGCAACGTGAGTTTTTTTAAAATAATTGAGTTGTGTTTGATACTATGTGTCATGTTTATGTGGAATAAAGTGTGTTTTGTTGGAAACATGTTTAGTGATGTTTAGTATTTTTTTTAATGAAATTGTGTATTTTGTTTTTCCGACTATGCATGTCATGAGGTTTCTATTTTGGTATGTTGGGGATGTGCGGTTGATCATAAAAGAGGTTTTTGAATGGGGTTTTGGGTGTGAAAGGCTCTATGAAACTTTTTTAAAAATATTTCATAAATTTTAAAGTGGTTTTGTAAATAATGTCGATGGTGCGAGTGGTGTTTTGAAAACATGTAGAGGTGGTTTTTTGTGATGTTTGTTCAGTTGGGTTGTTTTAAGTTAGTGTTTATGTATTTTGGTTGTTGTTCGTTTGTTTCAGTGCATTGGCGAGGTAATTCTGCAAAATTGCGGTCGTCAGACTGTGCGTGCTTGTGCGCCCGCTCGAGGCATGTCATGTCATCATGTTTCGACTACGAGTCAAGGTAGGTCTCCCACTACACTTACCTTTAGATTTAGAATTTATTAATTTCTTGATGTTTTATTAATTTTAATAAATTGGAAATAATATAATATAATTAATTTTTATATGAATATTTAGTGTGAAAAGAGCTGTTTATTTTATACCGATCACTTGAAACATTTTCTTGACGAGCGGATACCCAATATTGAAATAATTCTCATTTGGCCTTTAAACATAATTCACGGAATTTCAAATTTACTTCTAGTATTAAAGATAAATTATTTCTTTTGAATAAGTTTTTTGGGCTTTCTCGGGAAATGAGGTTTTGCTTTAAAATTTTTGAAGGCCCGTTTGGAACTTTAATAAAATAAATTATTTTGGAAAACCCATTCAAGGGTGATCTTTGGTTTTGTCTGATTGTGTGAGCTATATGTGATGTTTGTGCATCATGACTGATTTATTTACATTGTGGACGCACCCCTTTTTATTGCCTGTGTTGACATGGGAACCTGGCATAATGAGTGAATCTTCCGAGAACGATTGCTGAACTAGTTTAGAATTCACACTGACATGTGGCCCCATAGCATGGGAATACTGATTTATTGCTGCTATAGGGATTGGACCCCTCGGTTAGGCCATGTAGGGCTATGCCAAGCGTTAGGGTGTTACGACGTCATCGAGTTAGGGCAATCCATTAGGATGAGTCACATGTATAGTATGTTCTGGATTGTTCACTATCTCCAAGGTTCGACCCATGTTTCCATTAGTGTTTATTTTAATGTGGCGGATGATTGAGAGGTCTAGTTTGGTAGCTGTCCCATTCATGTCACTTCTTTCCCATTTCCCTTAGTGTCTATTACGTGTTGTGTGGTTTTCCATTTTTACTAACAACTAATATTTGGATTTCTAAATTGTTTGCAAAAACAATTTTAAAATGCAATGCACATGTTTCTTCCACACATTAAACTTGTTTTTAAATTAAAAAGAAAAATGGATTGTTACTTGTTTTAGAAATGAAAGTGTGTGTGGAAGTCAATATTTTATATAATTTAGTTCAAACCTGGAATTGGTAAATTATTTATTTAATGGTATGTGCATTGGGAATATAATTAGTTAAGCCTACCTACTGAGTTTTAAATACTCACGCCTATAGTGTTTTCCTATTTAATGTTTCTGTTGCAAGTTGACTTGATCTCTCTCATTGTGGGAGAGATTTGGTTGTGGACTAGGGAGCGACTCTCAGACTCGCGATGAGTTTTGGTCGTGGTCATGTTAGTTGTTTTTGTTGGCCATTATTTCTTTTTGTGTTGTTTGTTTACTTTGTGTTTTTCTATTTTATTTCCGCTACTTTATTTATTTTTTTTGGGAGAAATTGTTCCCTCTTTCTCTCTTTGATTCCCTGGTGCTTCTCGCCAGCCCGGGAGGATCTAGAACGCCTCTCAAGACATGTCGCGGGTCGGCTCGGGTGACAGGTTCGGGGTCGACTCGGGTTGGTTTGTGACAAAATCGTATTAGAGGAGGTCGGCTCCTGAGCGGACCTTGTTTTTCAGAGCAACCATTTTTATTTGTGGTTGTCATGGTAGAATTAGTAGAAGTTTTGGAACTCGAGGTGTATGGATTAGAAGGAGGTCTTGAACCCTTACACGTTAGGGACCTCAGGTTACCTTGGGATGTTCGGGTTTTTGGTGTCTTTTGGTTTTTCATATGGTTTGTTTTGTAGTGGGAGATGAAATGGGAGCTGGGAAAGTGCCCTCTGTGAGCTCACAGGGCCTGGAAAGACATGTAGAGCCAGAGACATAACCCTAGAGTGCTCCTTCTGATGGTGGCGTGACTGGCGTATGGCCGCCAACCATATTTCTGAGTCACCCACCATCACTAGTTTCCCCTTAGTTAATCGTTTGAGTTTTCCTTCATTCTGAAAATTGTTTTGTAATGTTTTATTTTGGAAATTGTGAAAAGTTGAAATTGAAATAGAAATGACCAGGTTTTTATTATGTCCTTTGTTTCCTTGTTCCTTAGTGTTCACCCCCACGACTGTTTGATGGATGCCCAATGTGCAGCTTTCGGTGGTGCGCCCCTAACGACTCCTCCAGTTGATCAGCCCATAGACTATGTTCTGGAGTTCCGGAAGTTGAACCCTCCTCTCTTTTATGAACAAGAAAATCCACTTGAGGTGGAGGAGTGGTTGCAGAAGATTGAAAGGAAGTTTAGTTTTGTTGGGTTTCCTGAGTCATTAAAGGTGATGTTGGCTACCTTTATGCTTGAAGGTCCAACCTGGAAATGGTGGAAGTCTGTGTCTCAAAGAAAGCCTCGAGAAGATCTCACATGGGAGTTTTTCAAGTCATTGTTAATCCAACAACACTTCTCTAAGTTTACGAATATGAGGAAGAGGACGGAGTTTTGTTTTCTTCAGTAAGGCATTGAATCGGTACTAGAATTATATCGACGTTTCATTGACCTAGTTCCATATGATCAGTGGTTTGTTGCGAATGATCCCGGGAAGGCTCGACAATATGAGTCTAAACTCCGACCTGAGCTACGATCGAAAGTGGAAGAGCTAAACCTAACCACCATGTCAGATGTTGTGGGGTAAGCCTTTTTGGTTTAAGCTAGGTTAACAGGAGGACTAGAGGTGACGAATTCTTTGGGAAGCAGTGCAAAGGATGGTGATAAGAAGAATGAGAAGCGAATTAATTCTAGTGGTGCTTGTAGAGGAATAGAGAGACCTTCAGACCTTCAGCCATCTTTATCACAGCGCAATGCCTTGATCTGTAGCCATTGCAGTAAGAAGGGGCACAAGAGGTCGATGTGCCTGAATGCTCTGAAACCCTGCCGCACCTGTGAATGTCTGGGTCACTTACAACAATTTTGCCGAGGTGTTTCCAAGAAGTGTACTGAAGCCAGACCTGGTTTGTCGAAGGCCACCTCAGCCCGTCAGTGGGAGTAGGGCGATGTTTGGGGATCAGTTCGAGGTTTCCTTTTTGTAGTGTTTATTGGATGTGGTAATATTCTTTTGTAGTAATTTTCAGTGTTTCGTTTTCTTCAGTTGTAAGAATGGTTGTGGTTGAAACTTTTTAAATATTTTATTTTATTGGAATGTGTTTGGTGATGTTCTGGTTTTTGTGTTATGTTTGGAGATTTCTGAAGCCTGACTGCAAGGCACGAGATGCTTCAATCATCGGTGCTCTATCTATAGGCCTCAGAGTGAAGCTGGCACGTAGTCAGGAGAACCCCAGCAGTGAAGAAGGGTCTTAGTTTAATCTCAGTCTATAGTGTGGCATGGTATGTGTGTTTCCGAGGGTGCGACGTTGATGATGGGGAGACAACAATAGTTTTGATGCTCTATCAGTCGGGCCCTTCCCTTCTCTCCCCCCCTCATTGTGGGGGTTTCTGGTCTGTGTGGAAAGTTATTAAGTTCATTTAATATCATCAGTTCTTATGGTGGGGAGACCCACAGTGGGTCTCACAGAGTTAGATTGAAATTAATTTAGGGTTAGCCTGATCCTTATGGTGGGGAGTCCGTTCGGGCCTCCCCATGTCCATATTAGAGTTTCTTCTCATGTATAATTGGGGGGGGTAGGTGGTATCATGCGGAACCACCAAATATTGAGTTCATCCTCTCGAGTAAACGTTGCTATTGGAGTACACCCAACAGTTTCATTGGATGAAGATTATAGGGATAATTCTCAAAGGTGATTTAAGTTAGTCCATTCCTTGGTTCAAATAGATGGTTTGGATTCTTTTTGGTGATGATTAAAGTGAACTTGTTTTAATTATGAGTTGTGCATCATGGGTTTTCGGTGTTTGTTTGGAACGATCAACTAGAGGCGCTTAAACTTTTGGGGGTGAGTGACACTTAAGGAGTTTCATCTTTTGGTCTTGACTTTGTCGTGGCTTTTCGGGGGCAGAAAGTGTTATAGCGGGGAGAATTGTCACACCCCAACCTACCATTTATTTTATTTTATAATTTTATTTAACTTTTAAAAATTTTGTTGGGGTTTGGGTTGTGTCCTAGACTAAAAGCTTTTGAGTCTTGTTAAAAAAAGGAAATTTTATTAAAATTATTATTATTATCATTAAGAAGGGTAGTTATTATTATTATTGTTAATACTAAATATGATTTATTATTATTGGGTATATTATTAATATTTTTGGTTATTAATGTTATTATCATTTTATTTTTATTTAGTTTTATTATGTCATTTTATTTAGTTATTTTTTCCATCTTTTTATTTTCATTTCATCCATTTATTCACCCTCCCTCTCCCCTTTTTCTCTCCCCGTCGTAGACATGACCCCCTGTAACCCTTTTTTTTCTTTCTGCCGCCACCCCTTGATCTCCATTGCCTGTGCCTCTCTCTCTCCCAGTCGCACATGCCTTCTCCTGGTCCGACGACCTCCCTCGGCTCTCTCTCCTCCACGGGTGGCCCCCCTGGTTCGTCCCACATCCAATGCGCCCTAGCGGAGCACCACCCTCCCTGTTGGCTAGGTCCTGTCGCCTCCCTTGCAGATATCCAGCTTCCCTCCTCCTATGTGAAATCTGCAGGCGCGGTCCCTCTTTCCAGCGTCACCGACCCCCGCGTCCTAGCAAGCTCGCGACACCTCTTCCCTCCACCAACACACCCCAACTCCTGGTCTCGTGGCCTCCTGTTGGCCAGGCTACCATGCCCAGCACGCACTGCCCGACGCCTTGTGCTTCCAGCTATCCATCATCCTCTTTTCGGACTCACCGAACTACTGTGACAATCGCCTACCTCCTTGCCACTTTCAGCGCCTCCAGTAGTTTCTCCGGCCACCTCTCACCCTTCAGCCGACACACACCCACTTTCCGCACGCCATCCGGCCACCACACCACTCCCGTGCGATGCGAGACTCCCTCTCCAGCTACCCCCGACACAACCCACAACCCCCGACCTCCTCCTACTCGAACCCACAGCACCCTCTGATCTCGGCCTCGCCAGCCCGCTGTCCTCAAGTCATATCGGCCACACACACCTCTGTCCGGACTCCTTTCTTGCTACCGAACACATCTCCATCCCGGCGCGCCTCCGTCTCGGTAGTGCGTTGCCCTGCGGACCTGATTTCTAGCCGCGCAGTCCCTGGGCGACCCCTTCGTCATTCCTCGGTCGTTGCGCAGTGCACCGTGACCCCTCTGTTCAAGCGCATCTCCGCGTCGAGGTGAGGTATGCACTGTCCTTGCTTGAGTATCGTATTTTTCTTAATTTAATGTGAGTTGTGTTTAATTAAATTGGTTCAAGTTTAGTTTTTTTAAATAATTGATATTGTTTAATTAGATTGGTGCAACGTGAGTTTTTTTTAAATAATTGAGTTGTGTTTGATACTTTGTGTCATGTTTATGTGAAATAATGTGTGTTTTGTTGGCAAACAGTTTTGTGATGTTTAATATTTTTTTTATAAAATTTTATATTTATTTTTTCCGACTATGCATGTCATGAGTTTTCTATTTTGGTATGTTGGGGAGGTGCGGTTGATTATAAAATAGGTTTTTGAATGGGGTTTTTGTGTGTGAAAAGCTGTGAGATACTTTTTGAAAATTATTTCATAAATTTTAAAGTGGTTTTGTAAATAGTGTTGATGGGGCGAGTGGTGTTTTGAAAATGTTTCGAGGTGGTTTTTTTGTGTTTTTTATTCAGTTGGGTTGTTTTAAGTCATTGTTTATGTATTTTGGTTGTTTTTCATTTGTTGCAGTGCATTGGTGAGGTAATTTCGCGAAATTGCAGTCGTCAGCCTGCGCGTGCTTGTGCGCCCGCTCGAGGCGTGTCGCGTCATTGTGTTTTGACTGCGAGTCGAGGTAGGTCCCCCACTACACATACCTTTATATTTAGAATTTATTAATTTCTTGATGTTTTATTAATTTTAATAAATTGGAAATAATATAATATAATTAATTTTTATATGATTATTTGGTGTGAAAAGAGCCGTTTATTTTATACCGAACACTTGAAATATTTTTTTAACGAGCGGACACCCCGTATTGAAGGAATGCACGTTTGGACTTTAAAAATAATTCATGGAATTTCAAATGTACTTTTAGTTTTAAAGATAAATTATTTCTTTTGAATAAGTGTTTTGGGATTTATTGAGAAATGAGGTTTTTCTATAAAATTTGTGAAGGTCCGTTTGGCACTTCAATAAAATAAATTATTTTGGAAAACCGATTCAGGTGTGATCAATGGTGTGCTTTGATTTCATGAGCTATATGTGATGTTTTTTCATCGTGACTAATTTATTTAAATTTTGGACGCACCCATATTTATTACTTGTGTTGACATGGGAACCTGGCATAGTGAGTGAATATTCCGAGAACGATTGCTGCACTAGTTTAGATTACACACTGGCTAGTGGCCCCATTGCAGGGGAATACTGAGTTATTGTTGCTATGGGGATTGGGCCCCTCGGTTAGGCCATGTAGGGATATGCCGAGAATTAGGGAATTATGACATCATCGAGTTTGGGCATCCCTTCAGGATGAGTCACTTGTATAGTACGTTCTGGATTGTTCATGATCTCCTAGGTTCGACCCATATTTCCTTTAGTGTTTATTTATATGTGGCGGATGATTGAGAGGCCTAGTTCGGTATCTGGCCCATGTGTGCCACTTCTTTCCCATTTCCTTTAGTGTGTGTTACGTGTTGTTTGGTTTTCCCTTTTTACTAACAACTATGATTTGTATTTCTAAATTGTTCACAAAAAACAATTTTAAAATGCAATGCACATGTTTCTTCCAAACATTAAACTTGTTTTTAAATTAAAAAGGGCAATGGATTTTTACTTGTTTTAGAAATGAAAGTGTGTGTGGAAACCAATATTTTAAATAATTTAGTTCAAACCTACAACTGATAAATTATTTAGTTAATGGTATGTGCATTGGGAATAGAATTAGTTGGGC
Source organism: Viscum album (assembly GCA_963277665.1). NCBI lineage: Eukaryota > Viridiplantae > Streptophyta > Magnoliopsida > Santalales > Viscaceae > Viscum > Viscum album. Next base: position 1,847,524,282 of record OY728120.1, read on the forward strand.
CTACCTACTGTGTTTTAAATACTCACGCCTATAGTGTTTTCCTATTTTTAGTTTCTGTTGCAGGTTGACTTGAGCTCCCTCGTTGTGGTCAAGATTTGTTTTTGGACTGGGGAGCGACTCTCGGAGTCTCGAGGAGTTTTGGTCGTGGTCAGGTTAGTTGTTGTTTTTGGTCGTTCTTTATTTTTGTGTTGTTTATTTACTTTGTGTAGTTCTATTTTCTTTCCGATGCTTTATTTTTTTTACGCGAAATCGTTCCCTCTATCTCTCTTTGATGCCCTGGTGCTTGTCGCCAGCCCGAGAGGATCGGGAATGCCTCTTGGGCCATGTCGCGGGCCAACTCGGGTGACTTGTTCCGGGTCGACCCGTGTTGGTTCGTGACAAGTTATAACCTCAATTAACCCATTTTATCTTTTTTAGAGTAACAAAAATTCAGTATGGTTACTTTTCATATTGACCAAATATAAAGTTAACCATATTAAAAAATATTAATTATTATAATTATAAATAAATAATATATTTTATCAATTTGAACTCATATTACTGGTAGAATTTAATTGTAAATTAAACCGTCAAAATATGATGGAAAGAAATTTCTAGAAAAATTTCTTTTATGTATACATTTTTAACCAAATTCAACTATAATTTTGATTATAAAAAAATTTTATGGAGAATTATTAATAAAAATTAACTAATAAAATTTTAAATATAATCAAAAATATAATTAAACTTTTTAAGTACTTGAAAAAAACATATTTTAACAACAACCAATATTTTTCACTATTCATTGAAACATAAAACATTTTAGATAAATAATAAAAATTATTTCTAGGCTAATTTTAACATGATTAATTAAAAAATGAAGTATTTTTTATCAAAAAAACTTTTAAAACTTATTTATATTAATTATAATATTTTCTCAAAAAAATTAATAATTTTTTTAAAGAAAACATATTTTTAAAGCATAAAATGGTGTTGTTGAAAAAAATTAGTGCTTATTTCCTAATAATAAATCAATAAATATTGTATTGAGTAATACCTTTATATGTATATAAAAATTTGTTTAATCATATTCATACCCACCAATTTGATTATTTTATTATAACAATAACATTTATTTATTAATATTTCTTGGTTTATCTAAGATAGATTTTATATGTTGTATATGATATCAAACATATAATTATTTTAAAATATACATATGTTACAACCTAAAACTCCCCCGTGTTTAAAAAATTACATCACAAAAAAATTAAATTGGGCTTTGTAATCAATTTTTAGACATTTTAATGTTCTTTTTCTGAAAACCCACATCATACAAAAGGTCAATAAGATTTCATCTTGAACAGTGGGAAAGGGAAATAAGAAGGTCATCTAGAATGAAAAATAACTAGGTTTCCAAATAGAAGAAAATTAGTGTGAACTGATAATGTGTTCATGGAAAAAAATTAATATGTAAATAATTATGTACTACGTTAGAAAATAATTATTACAAGAAATTTAATGAGGAGGATAATGTTAATGACCATAAAACCATAAATCAATGAGGTGTGAAAGGGACTATAAATCCATAAAAAATAAAGGTAATATGATAACATTTTTTTCAATATCATTTTCCTAGAGTTTAAGAACTACATTATCTTCTATAATAATAACATATGGAAATATACTTAATTCACAATTAAAATTCCATAATTTGGCCAATTTATAACACAATTTCTCCTTTTTATCCAAATGATGTGAATTAAAGATGATTTTTTAATACCTAGAGAACTGAAATCAACATCTATCAGATCACATAAACTAAAAATGATAAAAACTTATTCCGTATTTATTAAATGTTAAAAAATGGATATAATTTGTAATATAATATCCAAAATTCATAAACCTTCATATGGAGAAATAATACATTTATCTCCAAAATTTACACAATAAACTCTACATGAAATAACGTTTTATCATTTGGTGTTATCTCTTACCTTTCATCATACGTACCCAAAAATGTAATAGTATTATTCTAAAATAATCATTCATGTTAAATCAACTGTTAAACCTAAGAGTTAAATATACGTTTACCCAATGAAACATATCCAAAAATATCATTGAATCACCCTGATAAATTACTATATAATATTATAATGTAAGGAAATACACCAAAATGTATTTAAAAAAATTTAGATACTAATGTGAAATTTAATCCTTAGCTTGACCTCAATCATCTCATAAAATATATCCTTGTCAATTAATCATTATCCAATCATTAATATTATCTTTATACTAGTGTAAAATAGCACATAATTAACTAAACATAAATTAAAGTACATACCAAAATGTAAATTATAACCCAAAAAAATATTTCTTATTAACAACTAGTAAAAGTTTCAAATCAACTCAAAATCCCATCACTTAAAACCTCAAAAGGTGTTTTATATTCCTTTGACCATATAATAATCATTAAAATTATAACCCTATGATGGAATCCATGACTATTAAGTTAACCTCACATGAAAAAATCCTAATCTCTTAAATAATCTAAACATTTCATTGATACCAATTGTAATAGCCTCGTACATGCACCCTCATATCTGGTGCTAAAAATGGTATCTCTATATTTATGGTTTGATACCCACAAATGTGACCCTATTTTATCCATCTAAAATATAAAAATTCAAAATTAAATATTGGATCATTTCTGTACCCCTGGAAATTTTATGTTTATAGTTTTAAATAATTAAAAAACTCTAACATAAAAATTCCCATGTCTTTAAGTGATTATTCTTCCGATTATACCCATATTTTATTATTCCATATTATGACATCAATAAATCACATAAAATTCTTCACACATGAATCAATTCCATAAAAAATAATTTAACATTAATATTCAGGGAATAGGGAAATGGAAAACATGATAAGGGTGAGATCAAATGATCAGTAAGGATAAATATAAGAATTAAAATTTAAATCTCATCGGTGAGAATAAGATGAGAATAAGGGTATTATGACATAATAAAAGTTCATGATCATAACATAAGATAATTAAAACCCATAATTACATAGATAATTAATTTTGAAAAATGGAATACATTTTTAATATAAGAAATTGTTCATATAATTCAATAACTATGAGCTATGTGAAATCAATCCTTGATCATGTAATCATTAGAAACTCATTGAAATCATAGAGAAAATATGTTGGTATATTAGACCATCATTATCCTATCACATATACAATCACAACTAAAAATGGAAGAGCCTACCAGGTTAGTTAAAAAAATATATTTAGAGAAACCCATAATAGTTTGACTCTATCTCTTTACCCAATTAATTGGAGGACTATAATAGACCCACCGATCCATGGTTTATAATGTAACCACTTGAACATGGATTATAAGGTTACCACATGTCCATGGTTCATAGTGGATCTAATAATAATTTAAAACAATTTTCAAGAACAATAACATTAATAATGTGTATATATATATATTAAATTTCATCATATAACACCTAGAAACAACCATTTTTTCTTTTATAACATGATTGACCCGTGGAAAATAAATGGGTTCCATGATAACCACTTTAAAAGAATTATGATCCATTTAGATAAATAATATGTATGGTATTATAAAAACAAATAACTGGTGTCTCATAAGTAAAATCAAGTGTTTTTATTTTTGATGAATAAAAATATGATAAAAAGTTAATTAAAACAGTATTGATGAAAATACACTTTTCACTATGAAAATGAATTTTAGATTCTAAAAACTCACAAAATCTTATGCAAAAAATATATTTTAAAATAAAAATCGAATCTTATCGATGTTTATTCAAATAAAATTACTTTTATCCAAATGGGAAAACCTAATCATGCCATAAACATTATAAAATAACAATTCTAATCAATATTTTGTAAAGAGAATCAAAATGGACCATGGAAGAAATGTTAGGAGAAGTCCTTTTAAATATTTTTACAAGAAGGTAAAATATCATGTCAAATTTGTTTAGGAAATGATTTATTTTCAAAATAAAACATTGTTGAAAACATTTTATAAAATATGGAAATGAAAGATAAACATTCTTGATATAAAATAAAATAAATGATATGTATCACATAAAAAAGATTATTGATGTTTCATTAAAAAATAAGGGAAAAATAGAAAATAAACATATAAAGACCACTAATAAATAAATGAAAATAAAATATAGTTGGTGTAATAAATTAATAGCATATGATCCATTCCAAAGGAACTTTGAACACATACAATTCTAAAATAAGATGATATTCTTTAAAAAAATTCATACCGTATTTATAAATTTTGAATCTTAATCTAGTGAAATAAGTGACATAAAATAAAACATTAAATAAATATAATAAAATTATATATATGATATAAAATATAAAGGGAATTATATACACCTAAAAAATTAGTTATCTACATAACATAAACATATGTCCCAATGAAAGATAATTTGAGATGAATTACCCTTAGAAAGGTCATATACGTGAGTTAACAAATAATTAATGGAGTGATTATGTGTAAAAATTTTAAATCCTAAAAAAAGTATAAATAAAACATAAATAAAAAATTCATTTAATACATATTATATGAATAATATAATCATTTAATAAGTGATATAGCCAAAATAAAGTAAAATAAGTAAAGAAACCCCTTACCACATGGTGACATTCAATTCAAATCCCCAAGGATTAAATTTTTTGAAATATAACATAAATAACTACAAATTATGAACTATTCAATTTATAACATGAAAAATGGTTGAATAAATACCATTTAATTTAAATTATGTGAAAGATGTTAAAATATGCCCAAATAAAGGAAAATTGTGATAAAATACCTTAACACGAGTTCAAACAAGCTATATATAGCCTTTGACACTTGTATAATAAATTTATATAAATAGTTTGATTTATTAAAAATATTTTAAATGCTTAATAACTTATCCTTAAATAATTTAATTCATTTACATTTAAAAAATATTTATTTAATTAATCTGGTAATTCCATATTTGGTGTTTTGAGGATGTTTAGTCCATAATCCCAAAACCACTTCAGTAGGACGAGCATGGTAACATGGGTCATTATTCAATAATCTTGAGAATAAAATTAATGATAATTTATTATAAATTAATTATATTTTTATATCTAATCATTAAATATGGTTATAAAAAATAATTTTGTTGCAACAATGGAGACGGTGGGTCATACATATACATGAGAAACGTTTTCATTTATTTAATGAACGTAAAAGAAATATGGTAAGTATTATTTTATATTTATAGAATTATTATTATATAAAAAATATCATATTACCTCTATAAATACTATATATATACCCTCCATTTTATCTGATGATGGAAAACAAACCACATCACTTCATGGAGGTGGTAATCCACCAGTATGCATGAACAACATTGTCATTTTTAAATTGTTGGAATGTTATGAAAATAAATGATATATTATCATTAAATAACTATAATTATGAAAATAATGTCATATATATATATATAAGAAATCCAACATTATAAAAATCCATGAGAGGAAGTGACAAAAAATGAATTACATCAGTTCATGATGCGGTAGTTTGTCATACTCACAAATGATGGTTTCATTCCCAATGTGATATAAGAATATATGGATATAGTTCATAAAATTGAAATAATAAAATCTTAGATTATTTTAGATACTTGTTTTATTATTTCATCATTTTTTAGTAATATTTAAATGAGGTAAAAGAAAAATAAAACTCAAACATTCAGTTAAAATTTATACCTCTTCTTCTGACAACCTCCTTCCCTTTACAGCTTAATACCTATAAGTTTGGTCTTATACCCAAAATAATACCTCTAGAATGTGGGTATATATTTTATGAAGGTATTTTTATAGTAATTTTGTTAAATACATGGCTCCTCATGATAGAAGATAATAGGATTGGGGTTCCCTTTATAAGTGCGGTTAGGGATGTAGGTTCCGGGTGCACCGGAATTGTGTTGGTGGATTTTCCCAACATTAATTTTAGTGTTAACAACGATCAATCTGAGATCCATCACGATATAAAATGATGGATCTTCGGAATATAATGAAAAATAAAAAATAAAAGGATGGAGTCCTGGAACCATAAATATAGGATCATCATATGTTGGTTATAATTAATTGAATTAATTGACAAGAATTAACTTGATGTAATTCATTCTTCATTGATATCTTCAGTCACAATATGATTTGATCCATCATTGTGTCGTAGAATCCAAGTGTAGGACTCCTCTGGTGGTTATCCACAAATTCTCCACGTATCTCTGGATATCGCCGAAGGGATCTCTGGGTGATATCACGAAAGAACCTTCGCTTGCGATGTACGCCTTTGATCGCCTTGATCCGGTGGTGGTGGATCTCTCTTGGTCTTGAGAGCGTTCTTGGAGGAAAGAGTTATTTCAACCTTGAGATAACTCTCCAAAATTTTTGTTCACAAAGATTCTCTATGGAAAAGTGTTTGGGTTGTGAGGATATTTATAATTGGGTTTGTGGTTATAGAGTTATGACAATAAATGAACGTGTTACGCATTTTTATCTATTTCATTAAATCTTAATGAAAACCCCCATGTCAAATTATTAATTACTTGACATGCACTCTCGCTGATTATAATAAATATAATTTAATAAAACAATAGTATATCATCAAAATCCCGACTGGAAACACTACACGTCGTGTAATCATTAATACACAGTGTGTACTCATTTTCCATAAAACTACACACTGTGTATATTTAATATAAACAGTGTGAAATTTTATTTTCCATTTTTCTTTATTTCCTACACCACATTTATTAGTCCTTGAGTAATGGATATTTATTTCCTAAATAAATGTAACTACATTACTCGCTCATAAATATATATTATTTCATCCACAATATATTCTCTCGAATAACTAGTGTCGAAATAAATGAGATCAGGCATCCTTAAAAAATTATTAAACCACAATCAGGAATAATCTATATTTAACTTGTTAAATTTATATTTAACTGAGATACATGGACACACTTAGTGTGTGACCCTCTATGCTTCTTTCTCAGTGGCATTAGGCGGAGCTTGCCCAAAGTCCAAGGTTAGCGTCTAGCAACACACCAAGGCACCCATAGAGAAAGTATTTTACGCCATAATGACATGTCACCTCATACAAACTCTTACCATGTAACATATTCCCATTGTCTCGATATCTATAATCAAGAGGGTTTCATGCTAGTGTCATCAACCCATGTGCTCGATTATTCTTTCTTTGACTTTTTGAAATTGAACTTTCCCATTCCTTACCATGGCCATGGATTTACATAGGCTATATCAATTCCATCAAAGGGCCTGAGATATCTACTTCTATTATGGATCATAAGGGAAAAGTCCTTTCTCCCATTATCTATTAATGCAGTGTTACTCGTGACGCACCCAACGTATCCTACCTCACTGCAAACCATGTGTCATCATAGTTTTCTTCAACACATCTGAGTGTGTGAGTTGTAATACTCATTAATAATAATCTTAAATTCTATGGACCAATACACACATCTGCAGATAGGAACATCCAATGACACTATGAAATGTGGATTTCCTACGGGTGGGGCTCGTTCTCATAATATCCTCCTGTATATTACCAAGATTTCACACCATGAGAAGGTTCCTAAAATTTTTATAAGTCCTAACCCTTAATGGCATGTATTATTTGTGTCCCTCAAATAACATCATCCATCCATAGAACATATATTCAAGAACTATGTTATGGAACTTTTGGGTTCTCATCATTGAAGGGATCCGCTATGACCCTTTAATACAACAACTATCCTTTGGACATTATCTCATGCATTTTCATGCAATAGAACAATCAATATGTGATAAGATGTTTATTTAATTAATAAATTACAAAGTAGTTGGTTCTAGGCCACCAACTCCAACAAACTCCCACTTGGACTAGAGACAACTGCTAACAACTTTTATCCTGCTAACTCTAACAAGATATTCATGATCCTATTGAGATAGGCCTTTAGTCATGGATTCTACCACGTTCACTTATATGGACACTCTTATCACTGCAACTTCACCCCTTTAATAGAAAACCCTCAAGAGGTGGTACTTCTGGAGTATGTGCTTTGTCTGTTGATGCGCCCATGGTTCTTTTGCAAGAGCCACCACTATAGTATTATCACGATACAATATAATGGGATCTTTACTTCTAGGTACCACATAAAACTCTTGGGAAATGATCCGAATCCAGATAGCTTCCATGGCTTCATCAGAAGCTGCTATATATTTGGACTCCACTGTATATTCGTTGACAACTGGCTACTTTGAACTCTTCCAGCTCACAACTCCTCTATTGAGACACAAAACATATCTAGATTGCGACTTCAGAACATTCTGATCTATCTGAAAACCAGCATAAGCATAACCTCTGATGACAAGCTCCTCATCTCCTCCATACACTAGGAATATATCCTTATTTCTTCTCAGATACATAAGGAGAGTATTAACAACAGTCCAATGTTGTTCTCCTGGATCATCTTGATATCTACCTACCATTCTCAGTGCATAGGCAACATCAATCCTGGTACGTAACATGGAATACATGATGGATCCTATATCCTAAGCGTATGGGATCTTAATCATTCTATCTTTCTCTTGTTTTTCTGAGGACACATTTTCATACAAATATGTAAGCCATGTGACACTGGAACCAATCCCTTATTGGATGGTTCCATACTAAATCTCCTTAGTATCTGGTCAATGTATGTACCCTGACGTAGTCCAATCAGCCTCTTGGATCTATCACCAATGATCATGATCCCTAGAATGTAGGCTACTTCACCTATGTCCTTCATGTAGAAACACTTGTTCAACCATTCCTTAACTGACTGTAAGATTGGTACATCATTTCCCATATGCAATATGTCATCAACATACACGACTAGGATAACGATCGCATTCCCATTAAACCGCTTATAAACACATGGATCACATTCATTCTTAATTAAACCAAATTCTTTTATGGATTCATCAAATCGAATGTTCCATGACCTGGATGCATGATATAATCCATTAATGTATTTCTGCAGCTTGAAAACCCATTTGGATTCACTTGGTGTAAAAAACCCTTCTGGTTGTGTCATATAGACATCTTATTAAAGGTTCCCGTTATGGAATGTTGTTTTGACATCCATTTTCTAAATCTCATTGTCATAGTAAGCTGCTATGGAAATTATGATTCTTATGGATTTGAACATGGAAATTGGTGAGAAGGTTTCATCATAGTCAATTCCATGATGTTGTCACAACCCGTCCTTGGGGCTCGTGTCTTGACTACCCCAAGCCCGCCTTACATAGGCTAGGGGCTGGCGACTAGCACCAAAGGCGTAACTCCCTATAAACTGGGAAGTTATTTCCTTTATAAAATGTAAACACACACACAACCTGAGTACAAGAGGAAACAACACTATGTAAAGTAGTATAACAAGTGCTGAAAGTACAAGGGGCCGGAATACAAGGCCAACAGAAAGGTACAACTACAACTGAACAGACAAACAGCTGGAAGACGGAAGCAGCTCTTGGATCGTCCTCCGGGTTCCTACCTGAAGGGTAGGTACAGATGTCATCCTCAACACTCTGCGTATATCGGTCCGCTCTGTGTGCCGTCACACCGAGTGTCCACCTCCAGGTACCATCCAGTCCTCGTTCACTCTACCTCGGTCAGTGTTGTCCGTCGTCTGCATCCAACACAACGAGGTGTGGTCATAGCCCGTGTAGGGGTGAGTATAACGTTACTCAGTAGGGACCCCAATACCCTCAAGGTCTAACTAAATCCAACAAGGATAAATCAAAAATAAAAATCTCAACAGATAACCTTTACATAGGTATATGCCCATACATATACCTATGTTATTATCAAGTAACCCATCTCAATCATGACTAAAACACAAAGGTCATTGACTTAGCTCAAACCAGGATCTTCATTATGGAAACCACAACAGCTGGAAAACTCCTCCTCTGTCGAGTACAGTGGCCCTGTCATGACTCTGAGGCGCTACTCACTGACCTTAGACTGCTGAGGTACTACTCCTTTCGAGTACCACGGGTCTGCTTCCAAATATCGGGCGCTCCATCCGCTGTGGGTCTGCTGCCAAATACCAGGCGCTGGCCCTAATGGCCTATAGAGGTACTCTTCCTGTCGATTACCACGGGTCTGCTGCTAACTACCAGGCTCTCTATCTGTAGTGGGTCTACTTCCAAATATAGGGCGCTCCGTCCACTGGGCTAATCAAATCACCTCGAGTCGAATCGGTCAAGCAGTTGTTAGGTCTACAGCTACTAGGTCTCTGCACTTCGTACGCTCGTCTCCGGGAGGATCTGCGCCATGAGATACTGGTTGATACTTACAAGTGTTACATAAACTCACGTGGATGTATCTCAAAGGACCGCCTCATCATAGGGGTCTTAACGCAATAGAAGGCGCGTCAATCGGACGCCCGGTCTGTGAGTTATTAGCATTTTTTTCCCGGGGCCCAGTTGGTTTTCGGGTACAATCCAACCCGGCCATACGCCAACTGCGTCCAAACCTCAGGTGAAATATGTCAAAAGAACCGTCTCATCAATAGTAATCCAACATATTCTACTGCACATCAATCGGACGTCTGGTCCTTAAGTTATGAGTGTTTCCGCTCCGACGGCCCGGTTGGATTAATGTTCGATCCAACCTGGTCGTACTTCAAATGACACCGGTTAACCAAACCAGTCACACCATTGCGATCCATACCGAAAAACACATGATATGGACTACTCATTGGTCCAAAACGGATAGCCAGTGAAAAAGTTATATTTCACCACAACACACGAGAACCGGGCCTCATGGGGCACACGCTTCGTCCTTGACATAAATATCAAAAATATTTCTTCAAACGTCCGTCTTAATTTCAAGGTCACAACGTCATAGATGGTTCATCATTCTGACACTGTATGAGAGAGATATGTCAGGTACAAGATCCTGTAATATTATTATTATTATTATTGAGTATTTCAGGACCTGAGCCATGAACCAGAATTTAATATCCATCATTAGACTTGCACTGGGTGTATTAAAGACAGGGTCATGTCCCTACTAATGGTGAGTCAATCGGATGTCACACACATGAGTTATGGCGGGTAAAAGATTTAATAATATTATTATATCTATTAATTTATGAGCGTTTCGGGTACTCGATCCAAAAACCTGAAAATGATATCCAATATTGGACTCGGAATGTTCGTCTCGGATTCAGGTTCGCATTGCCACTGACGGTTCGTGAAACCGAGATCGCATGAAAACGTTACACACAGATTGTGGTTTTGACCACCAAAGCTAATAATAATATTTTTATATTATTATTATTACCTTTTTAATGAAAACCTCTCATGAGATTTCACGCACAAACCAAAGGATTCTACTTTGGTGCAGGCTGGTCGTATGCCCTTTTTCCCCTCCATGCCTTTATTATTATTATTTTTCTCATTACAACTTCACTTTCCAATCTCATCTTCCCCAATTAGCACCTCCAGCAACCCTAGCATCCGAACTTCTTCCGCATGGTGAGAACTGCCACCACCGTCTCCGGCTAGCACCACAGCCTCCACCTCCTCCACACGCCCCTTCGACATGCTACCGCACAGACCACTGACTTTCCACCGTCCGTCGCACATCACAGCCAACCCTCACTATCCTCATCGCGTGCCTCCATGCCTAGAACCACCCATTGCGGCATGCTCATGTCTTGGCTCCAATTCTGCGGTATCGTCGGAATGCACTGCCTGCTCGTAGATCCTCTACAAAAATCCAGATTCATCCTCATTCCAATGATACATCGATTGTTTCTTGATCTTAGATCAATCCAAATTCTGATCTATGTTTTCGATCCATTGCACCAATAATCAATTGTGCATTACATTGTCTGCCGAAATCGGGTTCGCAACAATTTACTATTTGGGTGAATATTGAAGGATAAAATCACCAATAACAAAATTTAGAAAATGAACTCAGTCGTGTTTGGATTGGCCAAGATTCGTCATCATTAAAAAGATGATTGGAAATTTATAACCATAATTAATAAATTATGTCTCGTGTGAAAAACAATAATCATGAATCAAAGGTAGATAAAAAAAAGAATGATCAATCATTTAATTATATGAGGTGAAAACCACAATTGACAAGTCCTCCAAATAAACGCTCAAGATCGAGGGTATAAACCACATAAATGAGTAATATACAATATTCCCCTACCTCAAAAAGATGTCGCACGTCGTCGATCCACGGAAGATGAACGCCGCGGTAGATGTTGTCATGAAGAACAACATCTTAGAGAACAGAAAGGAAGGTGCGTTTTCATTCTTCATGGAACTGGCGTCGTGGGAAGAGGGTGTCGTTCTTCGTTGGAGGCATTCTTCGTCGAGGATAAGAACACTTTCATTATCTATATCTCTAGATATTTCCCATGTTTTCTCCAACACCACAATTTCTGAGAATTGTTGTCACAATAAATGCAAGGTATTTTGAGGGGGGATTCAAGGGAAATGAATGTTTGGGCTCGTGTGGGCCCCACTTTACAAATATACACACAAGGGAAGTTATGTGGGTGTGGGCCCCACCATTTAACTTCCCCATGTAGGATTTAAACACCATGGTGTCTAAAATTGTTCTAAACAATTTTATTTAAATTTTTAACTAATCCCCCAATTTTAATTTTCAACCCGTATAAAACGCAATTACGGTAAAGGTCCCCTTAAGCAATTACCAGCACTGCGATTTCATCGGTGCCCTCATATTTCAATTCCGAGCAACAGTTCAAAAGATAGAAAAACTCACTCGTTCGTTCACTGAACGTACCCGAGCTAAACTTCAGAAATTGATTCCGGGAACACCAAGCCTCGGAATCAAGTGTGGTCAGAAGCCACAGACTCGTAAAATTCAAAAGAATCGAGAAAAAAAATCCCTTGAAAATTACGGGTCTTTAATGACATTGTCTGAATCCTTTAGCCACTAGCTTTGCTTTATAGGTGCTAACTTAAACTTCTATGTCTTGATTTCTCTTGAATACCCATTTGCATCCACCAGACTTTACATCAACTGGATCATTGACCAGAACCGAGAAATGGTTCTAATACATAGACTCCATCTCAGATTTCATAGCTTCTGGCCATCTTACATTTTTTGAACTTTCTCCTACTTCCTTGTAGGAGAGAGGTTCAACATTGTCTAACAATAATGATTCACCATCCTTAGTGACTAGGAATCCAAATATCTCTGGTTCCCTTACCTCTTTTGAGCTCCTACGCTGTAATTGTGTTTCTAGAACCTTTCCCATGGAGACAGTGGAACGTTTTCCTGTACCAACCCCTGTGTATCTTGAGCATCAACTTCGTCGAAGTCAATCTTGCTCCCACTATCCTTTTTGAGGATTTTCTCCCTCTAAATAAAGACGGCTTGTCTGGTGACAATCACTTTCTTGTCTGAAGGGTTATATAGGTAATATCCTTTCGTTTCCTTGGGATATCCTATAGAGACACACTCCGTGCCCTAGGGTGCTAGTTTGTTGCCAGAGAAGGCCTTAACAAATGCATCGCATCCCCATATGTGTGTGTGCCAAAATGGGTTTCTTTCTATTCCATAACATAGATGGAATTACATTTTCTGCCTTAGTTGGTACTCAGTTTAATGTGTATGTTGCAGTTTGTAATACATATCCCCAAAAGGATAATAGAAGATCTGCATGACTCATCATTGACCTCACCATGTCCAACAAGGTGCAGTTCCTCCTTTCACTAACCTCGTTACATTGTGCTCTATAAGGAGGAGTGAGCAGAGATAAAATCCCACGCTCCAGTATAATATCGATGAACTCTTGGTTTAGATATTCTCCACCTCGATCCGATAGAAATTTCTTTATCTTCTTACCAAGATGATTCTCTACTTCATTAATAAATTCTTTAAATTTCTCTAAGGCCTCTGACTTATACCTCATTAATTATAAATATCCATATCTACTCAAATAATCCGTAAAAATAACAATGTAAGAATATCCACCTCTGGCTTCTATTGGAAATTGTCCACACACATCCATGTGTACCAATCCTAGAAGCTCTATAGCCTTTTCACCCTGTCTACCGAAATTAGGCTTGGTCATCTATCCTTGTAAACAAGTGTGGCATCTATCAAGTGGTTTTAGCTCATTAGAGACTAAATAGCCAGCTTGACAGAGTTTTTTCAAGCGCTTCTCATTTACATGATCGAGATGGTGATGCCACAACTAGGTGATGTATGAGTCATGTGAGTTTGTTTCATTACCAATTTCCAATACATGGTTTTCATAATTTAATACATACAAACCATTATTTAAATGTTCAATTCCATAACATACGTTTTTCTTATAAAATAAAATACCCTTATTTCCAAACATGAAAATAAATCCATCCATATCCAAACAAGATTCAAAAATTATGTTCTTGGTAACAGTTGGCACATAATAATAGTTTTGTAAAACCAAAATCATGCCAGTTGGCAATGAGAGGTGGTAATCGCTAATAGCCAACACAACCATCCTTGAACCATTGGTAGCTCAAATATCCACCTCTCCTCTAGAAATCCTTGTAAATTAACTTGGTTCCTATATTTTAATATAGATGTGAGCCCCACAAGCTATATCTAGTATCCAATGTGTAGAAATAGAAAGATTACACTCGATAACGAAGCAACTTTAGCATCCCCACACTTCTAGGTGCATTTCCTCCTCCAGTGGCCTTACTTACCACATGAGAAACACACCACCTCCTATTCCTTTCCCTTCCTCTAGATCTTCCCCTTCTTAGAGGGATGACGCTCGGGGGATTCAGACCATTTATAAGTCTTTGGCCCCTTTTCCTTGTCCTTCCTTTTCTTATTCACCATAAGGACTGCGGGTTTGTCACGCCCTATGTCCTTATCTACCTGGTGAATCATGTCTAGAGGTTCCTATGGACTCTTTTCATTGTTTCTCATGTTGTAGTTGACAATAAAGCTAGAGAAGGTCTTGGGTAGTGATGATACAATGAGATCTGTACGCAACTCATCTGGGAATTTAATCCCTAAGATGTCCAGGCATTCAATGTAGCCAATAATCTTGACTACATGAGGTCCATGTGGCATAGACTCTCCAAGATTAGTTTTAAACAAAGAATTGAAGATCACATACCTCTCATGTCTCGCCTTTTCTAGGTAGAGATCCTTAAAGTGAGACATCATGCTATATGCATCCATGTTTTCAAGTTTCTTCTAGAGCTCATTGGACATTGCTGATAGCATGAAAAACTGGACATATGTGGCATCATCTATGTGTTTTGCATAGAGATATATTTCCTCATCACTAGAATTTTTTCCATGTGTAACTGGAATAGTCTCTTCCATCACATACAATTTCATTTCTTGGAAATGGATGACCCGTAAATGCCTCTACAGCTCTTGGAAATTGGTGCTAGTGAGAAGGTTTTCCTTCTCATGTATGGTTCAAAATGATATGTTTGAAGTCATTTTGTTTTCGTTTTTACAAATTAAGAAAATAAAAGTTTTCATAATTTATTTCAAAACTGAGTCAAATAAATAAATTAATACTTATTAGTTTCCCACTATTTTATCGATATCAGATAGCCCTCACCATTGACTTCAGAATATTTTGTTTCCTAAATTTTCTGGTGGGAAGGATCCATATTGCCCTTCGCATTACACCAACTATGGTTGTTCAAGAAACTTGAAGAGTTTTAGGTAGGCATTCCAATTTCCAACTACATTAACTCACAGCTCCTTGATCTGATGAGTGGACTCCCCAATCCTGAAATTCTTTTATTTTGGATTTCCTCAACCTTTGCCTCTTGGTCACACCAAGTCTTGATGTGGTAGTCAACCCTTGATGTGAACTAAGTTAAGTCAACAAAAAATCATGAATTATAATTCCCCGATAATTGAAAGCACCCCAACTAGTATTGGTCAAGCACTTTGAACTATGGTTCGATTCTAACCAAGATTATGGAAGGCTATACCGACTTAATATTTTTTTGAGGGATTTTATCCTTATACGTAAATTTCTATTTTATTATCATTGATTACATGCTTGTTAATATTAAGTGGGATAAACGTAAGTGATTAACCATGTCAAGATAATATTTACACATAAGCTGGTGTTATTTTATTTCCATCTTGCATGCTTGTTTAATTCATTAATTGTGTGATCATGACAACACACCCCCAATAAGTAAACCATGCAACTAACGAAAATAGTATAAATGGAATGATCATGAGCTTTGTTATATTGGTTAGTTTATCTATCATTTGATAAACTAACCCAAGACCTAAGGGAGAAACACCTTGAACCTTTTGGGTTCGTGTTTACAGCGTTCCACTTGTCCACCATTGTATCTCCTAGGATTGGTTTCACCTTGGCTCCTAACTTGAGCTTCCTCCACTAGCGTGTGTCCAACCATTACATATGCATTTATCTCACATGCAGGTGAGGGGTAAAAGGGGTTTTTAAATAAAATAATCTTTGGGTGCGCAGGCCCTACATATTAATGAGGAGAAGGCTTGCAGGAAAACAAATTTAATTTAAATAAATATTAAAAGAAACCATTCACATACAAAGGTCTTGTCCTAGCTCATGATCATATATACAAGCAACGATATTTAATCATAAATAAAACTAGCATGAAATTCTTTAATCGTTATTGTTTCTGATGAATCACACTCGAATCAATTAATTATCATTAATTAATCAATCCTTTTATCTTAAACCCTTTTTTTGAATTTTCTTGAGATTCTCATAGATCATAATTTTAAATAAATTAATATTATCCTTGTACGTAACATGTACCTTGGAGGTAACCTGGTGAATTCTCATTCATTACATAGATGTTAAATTAAACACATATATATAAAACACCTATCACATGTTTTACCTCTGCATTACACCTGCACCATGGTACATGTCTCAAGGGTTTGTATAATATAATAATAAATTTTAATAAATCAGCCTAATTTGGGTGAGTACACGACAGGTCGTTCCGACTACACGGTGTCTAATTTTCTTCATCGTCCATCTGAATTAAACACCAGAGGACATGGCATGTTAATGTACTTTGGAAATTTTCAAAGTACACTACCTGTTCAGTGGGACACACACTGTGTAGTTTCTGTGTTACATGGTTTCTAGCCAGGAAAACCGTGTACGAGGTACATGGTCCAACCCTAACCCAAAGGGACTACACGCCGTGTTCATTGGAACACATGGTGTGTAATCTGAAAACTGTGTGCCACCTATTACTGGTCAACAAACAGTGTCATAAATGACTTAAATAGGATCAATACACAGCCTGATTTGGCGGACCCGTCTGATGCATGAACTTAGACGACACAGCTTGTACTTCGGAATACACGTCATCTATTCTCGTTTTGTACAGCCAAGAATGTTTGGATCCTCTAGATGAGATCCTCTATTTTATATTAATCAAAAATTAAAAGAAAATGTCATTTCTGTTTGGTGAACGAGAAACGATAAAGGAGGAATAGATCTAAAGATTCGGATTTAAAGAATGATTAACTTGATTTAAAAAAAATAAATTATTAAATTCATAAATCACCAATGAAAATCTAAATAATTATAATAAACGATATAACCTCACTCTGATAACACTTGTAGGTTCTGGGTGCATCATAAGCGCATTGGTGGGTTTTTCCAACTTTAATTTTAGCGTTAACAACGATCAATCCGAGATCTGTCACATTGTAAAATGCAAGATCTTTGGAATAGAATGAAGAATGAAAAACAAAAGGATGGAGTCCTGGAACTATAGAGATAGGGTCATCATATGTTGGTTATAATTAACTTAATTAATTTACAAGAATTACCTTGATTTAATTCTTTCTTAATTGATGTCTCTGGTC
Source organism: Viscum album (assembly GCA_963277665.1). Classification (NCBI taxonomy): domain Eukaryota; kingdom Viridiplantae; phylum Streptophyta; class Magnoliopsida; order Santalales; family Viscaceae; genus Viscum; species Viscum album. Next base: position 1,847,542,269 of record OY728120.1, read on the forward strand.
ACAATCTAATGTGATCCGTTATTGTGTCCTAGAATCCAAGTGTAGGACTCCTCAATCTGTGATACACTCATGCTCCACGTATCTTTAGACATCGCTGAAGGGATCTATGGGTGCTAGCGTGGAAAAACCTTCGCTTGTGATGTCCACATTCGATCACCTAGATCCAGTGGTGGTGGATCTCTCTCGGTCTTGAGAGCATTCTTGGAGGAAGGATTTCTTTCAGCCTTGAGATAACTCTCCATAATTGTTGTGCGAAATGTTTCACTATGGAAAAGTGTTGGGGTTGTGATGATTTTTATAATCGGGTTTGGGGTTACAGAGTTATGAAAATAAATAAATGTGTTATGCGTATTTATTTATTTCATTAACTCTTATTGAAAACCCCCATGTCGAATTATTAATACCATTACATGCACCCACACTGATTATAATAAATATCATTTAATAAAACAATATTATATCCTCAAAATCCAGACTGGAAAAACTACACATCGTGTAATCATTAATACACAGCGTGTACTCGTTTTCCATAAAACTACACAGCGTGTACCTTTATTTTCCATTTTTCTTTGTTTCCTCCACCACATTTATTAGTCCTTGAGTAATGGCTATTTATCTCATAAATAAATGAAACTTCATTACTCAATAATATATATATATTATTTCGTCCAAAATATATTCTCTTGAATAACTACTATCAAAATAAATGTGATCAGGCATCCTTAAATAATTATTAAACCACAGTCGGGAATAATCTTTATTTAACTTTTTAAATTAACATTTAACTGAGATACATGGACATACTTAGTGTGGGACCCTCTAGGCCTCTTTCTCTGTGGCATTAGGAGGAGCCTGCCAATATTCCAAGGTTAGCATCTAGGAAAACGCCAAGGCACCCATAGAGAAAGATGTTAATGCCGCTATGACGTGTCACCTCATACGAACGCTTACCGTGTAATATAATCCCTTTGTCTCGATATCTCTAATCATGTGGGTTTCATGCTAGTGCCATAAACCCATGTGCTCGATTATTCTTTCACTGACTTTCCGGTATTGAAATTTCCCATTCCTTACCATGGCCATGGATTTACTTAGGATATATCAATTCAATCAATGGTCCTGAGATATATACTTCTGTAATGGAACAGAAGGGACAAATCCTTTATCTCATTATCTACGAATACAGTATTACTCGTGACGCACCCAACATATCATACCTCGCTGAGAACAGTGTGTCGTACCAGTTTTCTTCAATACATCTATGTACAAGAGTTGTAATACCCATTAATAATAATCTTAAAGTCTAAGGACCAATACACACGTCTGCTGATAGGAACATCCAATGACACTATGAAATGTGTATTTCATACTGGTGGGTCTCGTTCTCATAATATCCTCCTTGATATTACCAAGGGCACACACCCTGAGAAGGTTCCTCAATGTTTTGTGGGTCCTCACCCTTAATGGCCTGTATTATTTGTGTCCCTCATATAACATCACCCGGCCATAGAAAATATATTCAAGAACAGTGTTATGGAACTTCAGAGTTCTCATCATAGCAGGGATCTGCTATGAACCTTTAATGAAACAACTATCAATGGGACATTATCACATGTATTTTCACGCAAAAGAACAATCAAGATGTTATAAGATGTTTATTTAATGAATAATGTACAAATTATTTTCTTCTAGGCCACCAACTCTAATTAGGGATACTCATGAATTACATAAAGTATTAAATTATTATAAATTAATTTTCCAGAAAAATAGATCCAAACTATTTAATCTGAATATAAGGTTTTTATTAGACTAAATAATCTCATATAATAAAAATTTGATAGTTTTTTTTTTGTATTTTTAACCTTATCTCTTAGTTTTAACCCCCCCCCCCCAAATAACCGTTTTGACAATTACCATGATATTAATGTTTTCAACACTTTAGGGGTAAATAATGTAAATATAAAAAGAAAAATTAACCATAAATATGTCATGGTTTATATTTTCAACCTTATATCATTCAATTGTATAAAAGATATGATTTTTTTGAATTCTAAATTATTTAATAACGTATTTTTTATTTTAAAATATCATTAATGTCATATATGAAATATTATAACATACTATCTGTCAAAATCATGTAAAAGGCTTCCAAAAATGACATATACCTGAAGATAAAGATAGTATTATATTAATATAATCACCCAATAAAATTTATATAGGTTTTGATATCATTTTAAATCATATATTATGGTTTAACCCCTTGGTTAACCTATTTTAACCTTAACTGGGTAATGACTTTTTCAATAATAAAGATTTATAATTTTACTTATAACAAAATAATTAGATCATAAATGGATAATTAATAGTATTATTATCTATTTATAATCATAATTTTTTACTTTATATATTTTTATGATTTTTATTGATTTAATTATACATATTTTACATAAAATAAAATTAAAATCATTTTTAGAACTATTTAAGTAATTTGTATTTCAAAACAACATAAAAGAGTTATAATTTGTATATAAACATTTATAAATCTCTAGTATGTTATATTTATCATAAAAATTAATTGTAAACTTAAAATAAACAAAACAATATTACTTTTTTTTCTAAAATATTTTACTATATTTTTCTACTACTTGCACTAGCATTGTGTCGGCATTACATTAGCATTTAAAGTAATTATTTCATCACAAAAAATTTTAAAAAATACATGATAAAAAAATTAGGTAAATTTAAAATAACAAATTATAATAGAACAAAATTATTTTTTATCTTATTCAGATAATAATATGGATATTAAAAGAAATAAAGTGACATTTCTTACTTTTTTACGAAAAATATTACAAATTTCAAAATCAAAGATAAGTTGAAAAAATGTAATATTTTTTAATTTTGATGATTATTAATGATATATACTAATATAATGAAATTATGTAATGTATTTGAACCAATTTTAACCCTTATCACATTATTTTAGACCCTAAATTGTTTATATTACCATTATTATGGTAACAAAAATTCATTTGTATTACTATTCGTATTGACAAAAAATAAAGTTCACCATATTAAATAATTTTAATTATCATTATTAAAAAATATGGAATCCATTTTATCATATTCAATTCATATAAGTGGCCAAAATTAATTTAAAATTAAACTCACAAAACTCAACAAAAATCAATATTCAAGAAAAAAACTCTTGTTTAGGTATAAAAATGTTTTTGTACAAAATTCAAGTATAATAATGATTAGAATAACATTTATTGGATAATATTTAATAAAAAAACTATTTGTATTTCAAAACTAATCTTATATATAATCTTACTTTGTATGTACTTAATAATAAATAATTATTTTCAATAAGAATCAGTATTTTTCACTATCTATTGAAAAATAAAACATTTCATAAAATTCTAAAAATCTCACATTTAGATAATTTTTACTTGATTAATTAATAAATTATAACCATTTTATTAAATAAAACATATAAAATTTATATAAATTAATGATAACAATCTCTCCAAAAAATAAATAAAAACCATTTTTTAAGAATATACATTTTTGAATCCTAAAAACAGTTTACTGAAATAAATTGAATGATTTATTCCAAATAATTAACCAATACATTTTTATTGGGGAGGAAATTTATATATATTTCATTTTTCAGTTAATGATATTAATAACTTTTAATTTAATTTCTAGGTTATAACTATAAAATTTAAATATTAATATCTCTTGGTTTTTTTAAGCTCATTGTGGCATGTTGTTTATTCTATCAAATGTAGTGTTCATTTAAAATATCATGATATTATATTAAATAGTTTGAAAATTGGTATCTTGTTTCTCAAATGTAATATATCATCAACATATATCAGTTGGAAGACTATTACACACCAACTTAACTTCTTATAGATACAATTACTATGTTCATTCTTGATTATAACTAATTCTATAATGGATTAAAAAAATGAATGTTTTCTGATCTTGATGATTCTCTCAAACCATAAATGGATTCTTGAAAATTTTACACCTTATTAGCATCTATTGGTATATCTAACTCTTCGAGATATTTCATAGGTAAATCTTCAAAAAAATCATTAAGGACTATTTTCTTGATTTCTATTTTCCAAATCTCAAAATAATTATATTTTTCTATGATATATAGAATTATAATAGATTTTAGCATAGTGACTACATAATAAAATTTTAATGTTTATGCCTCCAAACTTCATAAAACATTTTTCAACTAATCATGCCTTATATTTATTGAATTTTAAATCCATGTATAGTTTCTCTTTAATACCCATTTTCTCCCAATGGGGTTTAAAAAATCTATATGATATACCATAACATAAACCTGGTTCTGTTATAAGTAATCCATTTAGAATTCTTGAATTCATTCTATTTTGTAACATCAAAATGGTTTATTACTTCTTTATTGGGTTGAGGTTCATTATTTTAAGCTAATATTGTTTCACCATCCTTGTTGACTAGAAAACCATATATTTCATGATATCTTACCTCTCTATTACTCCTATATATTACTTTTATCGTTGAAAAAACGTCTTTTTCTTAGCCTTGTGATATTTCATCATGTTCTTCCTCTGGAGTATCATCAATCTCGATGGCATCAAATTCTATCTCACTCCTACTAACACATTTGAATATTTTATCCGTTTATAGGAACATGGAATATATTTTCCATGATTACATTTTTATCGGTTCAATCATATAGGAAATATCACCTTGTATATTTTGTATATCCTATAAAGATAAAATTAGTGTCACAAGATGTTGGTTTGTTTCTAAAAGTATCCCTAACAAATGTTTCACATCCTTGTAACCATAAATATGACATAACATATTTCTTCCCATACCATAACTCATATGGGATTAAACCTTACACTTTAATTGGAACTTATTTTAATGTGTGTGCTTTTATATGTAATGAATCTCTCTATAAGTATAATGGAAGACTAATATGATTCATCATCAATATCACTATGTCTAACAAATTTTAGTTCCTCCTTTAAATTTAACCATTCCACTATGATGTATAAGTAGGAGTGATTTGGGATAGTATCCCAAAATATTTTAGATAAATGATTAATGTTTGGTTAATATACTCCCCTCCTATATCTATGAATAGTTTTTATTTTCATACCATTATGATCCTATAATTCATTCTTGTATTCCTTAAATTTCTCAAAGGTATCATACATATACCTAATTAAGTCGATATATATAAATCTAACAAATTCATCATTAAAAGTTATGAATTAATATTATCCACATATAGATTCTACTATAAAAATTCCACACACATATGTATAAAAAATATATGATCTCCATAGCTATTTTAACTTTTATACTTTGTAGAGATTTAGTCATTTTTCCTTTTAAAAAAACATGAAATATATCCAAATATTTTATTTCAAAATAACATAAATTTCCTTCTTGATATAATTTTTTAAAACTCTTCTCATTTATGAGACTAAGCCATTGATTCAGTAATTTGGTATGAAATTATTCATGTGAATGTGAGTTATAATATATAATCATGACTTGATTTTCATATTCTATCTTGTAAAGATTGTAATTCAGATGTGTTATCCCATAACCTATGAAATCATTATAAAAATAGAATTATTTATATTCAAAATTGAAATTAAAACCATCCATGTCTAAAATGAACATATATATTATGTTCTTGTTTATATAATAAATATTATCACAATTCTTTAAAACTAGAAACAATCTAGTTATAAATGTGAGATGGAAGTCTCTAATAGCTAGTGTTGTTATTCTAACTCTATTAACATCTCTATGATCCACCTCAACCTTAGTAATATTCTAGAATATAATTCCTTTATGTATTTAGTTATAAATTTGAGAACTATTAGCTACATATAACACCTTATTTATATAAATTTAAAGATTACACGCGATATTGAGTGTACCTAAAACTTCCCCATACTTTTTTAACGAGGCATAGTTCTTCTTCTAGTGCTCTTTATAACCACAAGAAAAATATACTTCACCTTAATCCTTAGCCTCTCAATAAATATTTCTCTTCTTAGATAGTATATTGAATGATAACATAAACTTTTATCTCATCTTGGATATTTTATCCATTCCTTTCCTCTGTTTTATCAATTAAACAGAAGCATTTTTAAGCTTCATGTTTTTATCCACTTAGAAAATCAGATTAATGATATCCAATCTCATATTCTCTATAATATTTATCTTCAAAATAAAAATAAAACATGATAAGTTCATAGTGTTTGAGGTAAATATGAGGTATATGAACAATTACTTGGGTATTTTGGATCTTATAATTTTTAAATAATCAATATATTAAATTACCTCAACTACATGAGGTCTATCTAGAACTCTTTATCCTATCCTTAAGAAAAATAGTTCCTTGGATATTTTATACTTCTATTATCTTTATTTCTCTTAATAAAGATCATGGATATGATACAACATAGTATATGAATCAATATCTTCATGAATATTTTTTGTATCACTAGTTAGGAATGGTAAAATGAGGCATTGGGTATCTAATAAATCATCCATGTGTTTTCAAAAGATGATTTGTTTCCCTCTATTGACTCCGTATAGGGTCATTGGGATCCTGGTATTCTAGTAAATAAAAATTCATCTCTTATTATGTAAAAAGGATTAAGTACGTGTACCATTACTAGAAGTTAACATGAATTAAGAGATTATTTTTCTCTAAGATGGATCATATAGATAGTGATGTGATCAAATAGCTTTCTATTTTTATTCTATGACAATTAAAATATCATTTTTAATACATTATTTTGATTAAAAATTATGATGTAGTAAATTAATAGTAATATTCTTCCTTTGTTTTATGAAATCTCTATAATCTCATCCATTGGATTTATAATATCATATATCCTAGATATTCTAGTGAAAAGGATCTATATTTTCCTTGAAATAACCTATATAGAGACCTTATTACATTATTCAACATTATTTAGGTTGTTATTTATTTCTAGGTTTATTATTTCATAGTTCCTTGATTTGTTGATTACAGTACCTAATATTGAAATCCTAAACCTATATTTTCTCAATGCTTGCCTCCATATTACACTAAGTATTTTGGTGGAACCTACTCTTGATGTTAACATTTTTGGTCATCCCAAAACATTCAATATATATCCCCAATAAATGAAAGTATCATGATGATGTTTTGAATGATATTTTGATCTATGATTATATTCTAATTCAAGAAATTAAAGGTGATTACGGAATTATTATTTTAATTAAATAATTTTTAACTTATCTGTAAATATTATTTATTTTATTCTTCACATTCTTTTAACCATTATATAGATTTTACAAAATTAAAGGGAAATATTTGATAAAATTATTTATGAAATATAATGTAATTTTATTTCATCATACTAATATTATTAATTTATTTAGTTTATTTCATTATATTTAATTACCCAAATAATCCATGCATCAAAAAAACAAAATATATAACCAAGCCCTTCCAAATAAAATAAATATATGATATGATAATGAGATTTTATCAAATAGATGGATTATCAAGAAAATATAAACCAACCTTAATCCTAGGGGAAATACTCTTTGATCTCGTGTGTGGTACAAGATGCAATATTTCTCCATTAAATTGTGTATCTCCCTTGTGGGTTTCACTATATATCATGTCATCATCCACCTCTTCTCACTGGAAAGTCCATCTAATAAAAATATTCAATCAGTCATGGGTTAGCAGAACTATGGTTTTGGGTAATATAAAACAAACACTAGGGATATAGGTCCATTCATAGTTAAGGAGAGAGAGATGAATCACATATAAATATATCTAATTTAATAATAAATTTTCATAAAAACAAAACATAATTATTTAAATCATATAAACCAAACATATACCGAGGTCATTCCATATCATGATCAATAACTACATGCAATGAATATATATTTAAACTTGTTGGTACTCATTTTAATTCTTTAAAATCTAGGTAATTTCACTATAATTAATAAATTAACAAAATTATTAGTTAATTAATTATTTATCATAATATTTTTTCCAAATAGTTCTTCAGATAAAATAATATTATCATACTATACTATTTTAAAAAATATATATTTATTTATTTTAAATTTATAATTATTATATACACAACATGTATTGATGAGGCTACACTTAATCTACCATTTCTAAATCAGATTAAATTTATTAATAGAATTTGATACATACACGGTGTGTACATTAGTAGTAAAATAGAATTTACATTGGTGGTAGGAAAGTATGTTCATTCTATTCTGGAATAGATTCATTTTTTGAGTTTAATTCTTACATGAAATTTTCTAAAACATGACACATAATGTGACATACATATTGTGTGGTACTTTTCACGTATTGTGTACTTACATGGAATATAGTACCACATTAAATTTTAGGGTATACATGGAATGTCATTCAATGGGTTAAGTTGTGTAGTTTTTGCAATATTTATAACTACATGACATGACATAAATATATGTGGCATAAATCACTAGAAAAATTCATGAAGTATACAGTATGTATGATAAATATTAAATGTAATTTAGTTGTTGTATTTATGATGATAATATTTATTGAGAATTTATATCCATGTTCCATGTTGAAAATTACTCAAAATGTACTTGGTGTGGAATGAGACATGTCACATTGCGTGCATAGCTAGTTAAATGTTATGTTGTCTATGTCTAACATTAATAATTTACACATTGACCCACATGAAATTCCAATATTATCATATAAATTGTGTTAACTATCACATTTTAATTGTTTTTACAACCCGAAAAAAATCATGTAATATGTGTCGAGATGTGTCGTTTCATCGGAAGTTAATATGCGATGTGTAATGACATTAAGTAATTGACCGCATAGTGCTCAATGATTTATGGGATTATAAAATATAGTGTGATTAAATGGTGTGTGAACCAACTACATATCATATAATCCTTATCAAATAGTGTTTCACATTGGTGGTCAATACACCTTGTGTAATTACACTGCATACTAAATCACATGAAATATCATGATTATCATAGAATTCGCCTTGTGTGGTTGACTAGGGGTACACAACATGTCATTTACCATCACACATCATTTCTTCATGCCATGAATTTGGTAGACTAGAAACCTCTATAAGGAATATTAAATAATTCTTATTGTGTTTTTAACACAATCTTTCCCACAAAAAATCATAATATCATTATCATGATTAATGGTTTAAGAAAAAAATAGAAAAAAACTAAAAAACAAACATTGGGAATTGATTGAAACAAAAATAAATAATTATAAATTATAATTTTCACACTCTTATAACACTTTATGGTTCTTCGGAATAACAAAATTGGTGGGTTGATGGACAATAATTTATTTTCATCGATTTCAACTGATAATATTAGAAGAACGTCACAATAGAGACCTCAGAATCTCCAATAGAGGATCTTTCACAGTTAATTTATAATTAATTTAAAATAATAATTACGCTGAACAAGATAATTTTTCTTGATTAATTATGATGCCTCTATAATTGTGTCATTGTTGTGGTGGAGATTACAAGTAAGGATTCCTCTTGTTTATCCATACATTTTATATAAATCTTCAAAAAAAATACTCATGGTATTTTAGGTGGTAGTGTAAAAGAACCTATTACTCCATATTGTTCATAATTGATCATAATGAGGGAATTATCTTTTTCTATCTTATTCATAAGAGGTATGTGGGAGTATATTCTCTCTATGGTTCTAGAGAATTTAGTGATAGTTTTTCCATTATGCACAACCAATTCAATAAAATAATATAGATTTCAATATATACTCAACGTTAATATTTAATAATTATGAGATGGCCCTATATAAAATATTCCTTCTAAACTATTACCCATGTGTGATAATAATAATATTATCATTTTTCCATAACATGCAATAAACTCACATATAAATATATTATTTCCATTAGGTCATTATATCGAATGGTCAAAACTCTATTTATTGATTACATAGATAACAAAATATTTAATCCAATAAAAATTATTTTTTCAATAATTTAATAAATATTATACTCCATAAACTCATGCATAAATATTTGTTATAATAATAACATAATTGAGAAAAATTTATATACTTATTTATTCACTAAATTAATGAATAAGTATTTATTTTTTATTACCCTATAAATAATAATAAATAAATAAAATTATCATCACATATCCTAAACTCAAATGTCTTATTATAGAATTTACATGATCAATTAAGCATGAGAAAGTATTATTCCAGAATATTAAAATAATATATCGTCTAAAAATTAAATTCAATAGAATTTAATGAGATTCTGGATACACTTATTGTGTGACCCTCTATGTATAACATCCTCATCATAACCAACTAGTAATTATGAGTTTAATAGAAATTATTTCACATTATTACACTCTCAAGATCATTTAGGTTTATAATTTTGTAGAATTTTGTATACCATTACATAATAGAGTCAAAATTTCCCCACATCGTACAGTTTTTCTTCAAAAACAGGTTCTTAAAATTACACCTTCGTTTCATTCAAGAATATTTGTCTTCATTTAAAAAGAGTCACAACAATGGAATGATTGACCTTTTTATATTTTATACACAAACATATATCATGTGATGAAAATTTTTAAATGTTGTATGATTATAACAATATCATTAATGGATATAAAAATAATAGAATCCCATTAGCCCTGCAAAAAAACAAGAAAATCCATAAAATCTTACCTTTTTAAAATAAACATTGAATGTATAAAATAAATCATAAACACATGTGAAAATCAACTATGAATCAATGAAAAACTCAAAAAATATATATATAATATAAAAACCATGAATAAAACTTGAGTCATCATATTCATATTTCATGTTAGCACATTCATATGAGTAACCTAATTAGTTATCTCCAAAATGTTGTCTCTAAAGACTAAATCATTACCCAATGAAATAGAGATAAATATCATGGACCAAAATTCACCATATATATTTTTAAATTATTATACCATCATTAAAAAATTTATTATATTTCATTTTTCCTCTAAAACCCTCAGAAATATCATTTGAACCCATAAGAAAAATTAATTTCCATTTTCATATAAAAATATAGATAAAGATCCTTTTCTTTTGAGAAATATTAAAAATGAAAATACTAGAACAATAGGATATGATATTATTTGAAAAACAATGAAAAAATTTAGATTAATCAAGATAATGAATAATTTCTATCATAGAATAAAAATATAGTCATGTGTTAAATATTAAAAAACATTCTTTCTGTAATTTTCTAAATAAGGTCAAAATAACCACTGCATAAAACCTTAAAAAATTAATATTTATTTGTTTGTAATGATATTTTAAAATAGTCTAAAATTGAAATAAATAAATTTTTAAAATATAAATAATAAAATTATTAAAACAATTTAAAGAACATTGTTATTAAGGGGAAAGAGTTGAAAGAAAAACATTAAAAAAAATTAAGGAAAAAATATTTCCAAGAATCTCACCGTTCTTCATACATTATCTAAATCATTAATAATAAAATTTTATTAATTATTTACTTGATTCAGATAAATATTCATGTCCATTAGCATTTTATTATTCCTTTTATTTTATTTTATTACCATTTTCTATTTTATTTACTAAATCAATTAAGTTTATATTTGAATTTATGAGGTCATTAAATCCTTAACCACTAATACTATTTAGATAAGTTGAATAAAGTGAAAATGATCATGGTTATAGAATATTTACTGTATAATAATAATTATTTTTAAACCTTAAATATACTTTTAAAACAACATATTCAAGGTTGTGATGAAAAATGAGATACGCCCTTTATGTGTGCGGTAATACGCATATACGCATGAAAATCATTTAAATTTTTTTAATATATAAAAAATAACTAAATTAAAAATTGGTTTAGATTTAAAAAATCAAAATAATATTTTAAATATCATATTTATTCATTATAATCGTCATTATAGCTATCCATGTGAGCCAGTTATGGAAAACAAATTGCATAACATCCTAGAGGAAGTAGTCGGCATGTATGATTGAGTGATGTTTTCATTTTCCAACATATGGTAGGGTTATAAATTAGATTATAATTTATATTTTAATAATCTTAATTATTCTATAGTTATCATATATATCTATTAAATATATCATTATATTCATCCATATGATGTTTTGATGAAAAATTATTTGCATCTCTTTGAGGAGGTGGTAGTCTGCACGTTTTCATGAGTTAATTTTTCATTTTCCATAGGATAGAATAGAGGTATAAAATAGTTATATAATAAGTATAATAACATTTAAATATCATAAATATATTTATTTAATTTTATTAATAAGGATATGAAATATTTGAAGAAGGTAGAAGAAGAAATAAAATTGAACGAATATGGTTAATAGTTATACTTCCCCATTGGATATCTTCGTTTGAATTGCAAATTAAGCTTTTTTAGGATTCGTTTTTTAGAAATTCCAAAACCAACAATATTATTGTATCAAATTTTTGATGTTATTTTGTAATATTATTTATAGGTAAGGTTCTCAATTTCTGTGAAGAAGTTAGTATAGTATAGGTCCTTTTATTAGTGTGGTGACGGGTACTCTTATAATTATTCATTGTTTTAAAATAATACTAAATTAATATTCAAAAAATGTTTGAAAATGGAAAATTTAAAATATATATATAATTATGGTTGAAATAAACTCATCCAATAATATTTTATATATGATTTTGTGACCTTATCACATGATTTTAACCCTTTTTTACCTTAACTATGATAACCGATTTTTTCTATTGTAATTTATTAATATGTAAAAAAATAAAGTGGAGCATACTATATAATTTGAACCTATAGATTATATATCGTAAATCCATTTTAAAACATTCAATTCATAGAGGTGGTAAAAAATAATATTAAAATAAATACTCTTAATAAAATGAAAAATATTTTGGGAAAAATGAATTTCTAAGCATACAAATAATTTTATAACAAAATAAACAATAATGATAATAATATTACAATTTTATTGAGTTCATCATAAAATAAGTAAGCTCATTTTACCTTCAAGTTAATCCCAAACTAAAACTAATATTAAAATATAATAACAAAAAATAGTTTGTCTTTGAATGAATAAATTTCATTGATTTCAAAAATGTCAAAAATTGATTTCCTAGTTCAATTTTACATTTTCAAATGAATTATATTACATCTTAAATATATATATTTTTCTACAGAAATATGTTTCATAAAATTTCAAGCCATTATTATATCATAATAATGATATAAAAGTGAAAATATTTGTAAAATATGTATTTTCACCATTCACCAAAAAATAAACCATTTAAGAAAAATCCGAAAAGATTAACTTAAGATTATTTTTTACATGATAATGTAAAAAAAGTAGTCCATTTTAATTATTTATAATTATAAAATTGGGATATTTAACATTTAAATAAATCCATGTATTATATGGAAAATGAATTTAGTTAGATAAAACTATTTTTTTAATTAAAAATAAAAACGTATTTTTTATAAATTTATGATGAATATTAATATATTAAATGAATACTTATAAATCATAAAATTTATTTATTTTTAGGATTAATTAGGTTATCGAATTATTACCTCCTTGTGGAAATTACTTCCCCACAATTTTATTTATTTCATAAATGAGGATATATTCCCCTCATTGCTTTCTTATATTCTCATGTTGCTTCTTCAATTATGTGATTCTTCCAAAAAACCATAACCTTGAAATAAATGATCTGTATGATCTAGAATCTAAAATGTATTTTACTCATAAGAAAAATTCTATTCAATCAATACTGATTTACATATCAAATCACAGTATTAGAAAAATATGATTTCATGTTTAAATATTGGATTCATTTTTTCCAAAAATGACATTAAAAAAGAATTGGAGATACTTGTAATGTCAGTTTATTTAAAACTGATGTTTAATATCTTATTAATTTACCGTTTTCATATGTTTTTATTAAAAAATTATGCTAACTGGTGTTTTTAATATTTTATTTAGGTCTTAATAAAAATACACGTGGAATGTTTTAAAAAAACTTACATCTATTTTTATTAAAACTAATTTTCAAAGTATTAAGAAAATACCCACATATATTTCTACTCATTCACCTATCATTATTTTTCCTAAATCACTAATACCTAGTGCATGTGACTATCAACCATGCTTCACCAACCTCAATCTTCCTCGTTTAATCTATCTATCTCTCACCCCTTCATTTTTATTCCCCATTACTTCCTCCCAACATATTCTTTTCTTCCATGGGCCCAATAATTTCAATTTTTTGAAATTCAAATACATGCAGTGTGTGAGTATTGACCCCAGTTTATCCCCCTCAATCTTACTCATTCAATATGTTTTTTTCTTTTTTTCATCAACTTTTCTCCATTACATCCTCTCGGATCGTTATTTTATTAATTCATCCCACCAATATTTATTTAGTTTATCATTTTTTTTAATTTCACCATCATCACATTTCATCTCTATTTAAAGCCATGTTTTTTTATTATCTGTAATCTCCTGTTCATAAATCATCATTTTGGATCTCTCTATCACATATTTGTAGCCTCTTTCTCCATATTTATATGTGGAATATTTATTTTTTATTTTTATAATATTTATTTATTTTTGATAATTTTAAATTTTATTCATTTATTTATTTATATATACATATTTTTCAATTATAAATTATTGTGGTTATAATTATTTTCATAATATAGATTACTTATTGATTATTAATTATTTTATATTGTGGTATTATTTGTTTTTAATTGGAATTTTTTCTATTTTTAATTGTTTATATTTATAAAACATTTATTTCCAATTTAATTATATTTAACCTTATTTATAATTAGATTATTAATGATATATATTTTAATATTGAGTGGAATATGTTGATATTTGAGTGTCTCTATTGTAATACACCATTTTAAAGTATGTTTACTCCATAATGTTCGTGAATAAAAAAAATCTCTAATATATTACAGCACTTTTTACACCAAAAATAATTTTCTTTGAATATAATCCATTGTAAATTTATTTATTTATTTCTGTGATATTAAATTAAAATTAATTTCCTTCCATAAAATAAATAAATAAAATATATTTTTCATTTAATATTATTTAAAAATAAATTATATCATACGCAGAAAGCTATTTTAATAATTAATAAATTAAAATAAATTTGATTACATTATTTGATAAATTAACTATAAAATATGTAAATTTAGTTAAATAAAATTTTCATTTCATATATTAATGTTTTCGAAAAATGCACACTTAAATAGTAAATAGAAACATATATTTATAAAATAATTGTAATCTAAAGTTATGAAATGCTAAAACATTGTTATGTAAGGGTAAACTAAATTTTTGTAACTTCAAATAGAAATTATGTAACATGGATTATTATTTTAATATTGAATTTGATTTCTATATTAGGTGTTTTGTATTGAATTATTGTTATTTTACGTAATCACATTATTTTATTTAATAGATTATTTGTAATTTTTTAGTTCATCTTTTTTTAATCAGTTGTATTTATGTTTTCTAATGATATTTTTTGATCATTTTATATATTTTTTTTCTTGATTAAATAATTATCAATAAATGGTTAAATAATTATTTAAATTATATGTTTTAATCTTTTAAATTTATCCATTAAAATATTTTTCGAATTGTTTATATTTTTATATATATACATCGTTTTTATAATGATAATTGATAATTAATGGATTGTAATTACATAAATTTATAAAGAACCACTCAAGAAAAAGAAGCACTTGATGATTTCTTGTAATTTTATAAATGAAATATTAAAAATAAAGACTTGATTTGTTTTCTATGGATGAAGTGTTTTAATATGATAAAGTTATATTCCAAATAAATCAATGATTATATAATTTTATATAGTTTAATCAATAATTATAAGCATTTGATATATAATGATGAAATAACATAAAATTCCTCAGCTAATGTTGGTGAAAATATTCATCATGATACAATGGATCATATTAAAGAATTAATTATTAATTTATGTGTTAAAACCATTAAAAACAGAAAAATTATTTAATGGTTATATAGAGATACTATGAAACCATTAATCTGAAGTTTAATTAAATTTAAATTGTTATAAGTAGTTTTGATATTAGTTAACTTTAAAGAATAAATGGTTAGAGTGATAAATGTTTCAATAAATGTTATGAACTTATTATTGAACTACTTCTATATGTCAATAAGCTTCTATATTGTAGTTATGATTAAAATAAAATATTATTACCAATGGGATTAGGGTATAAAATTACATATAATTTCCCTAATTATTGTGTATTTTATAGTGAGGAATATAAATTTTTATCAAACCCTCTTAAATTTATGGCATTGTAATATCATATGGATGGAACATTCAACTCGGATTCATTCTTTGGTATAACCAAAATTCCCCCCGTTAAAGCAATTTGGAATATTTTAATAATTCCTAGTTTAAACTATCTATTTTCAAAATAAAATGATGCAAAAATGTTTAATATGGAATATAGATGATTCAATTTCTAATATAAAATTATTTCACCCATATGATTCTCCACAATGGAATAGATTTTATAAAAAATATTTGATTTCTGTAAATGAAGCTATAAATCTCAAAATGTAACTATGCATATATTGAATGAATCTATATCAGAGACTCAATAGATATCATAGTTCTTATCACATTTTTGTGTATTTTAGTACTTCTCCCCGTATATATGTATGAATAAAAAATATATTGTGATGGGAATTATGATTTCTGAACCAAAACATATAGGAAATGATATTGAGGTGAATCATTCACAATTGATTGATCATTTGAAATTTTTATGGGAGAAATTTGTTACAATGTATGATGTATATAAGAAATAATATTTTATTTTGTGTTTTGTGTTTTGTGATAATTATCACTATAAAAACATATTTACATATGGAGACTTATCCACATATAGTGTTAAGGTATATAAATTATGTCCAATTTGTGGAGAATAGACTTTATATTTTCAATTACATAATGGGAGAAAGATAGTGTACGTGGGACATTGATTATTTTTTCAACTTTACCAGACCTACCAATTGTTGGAAAAAGAATTTAGTAACTTATAGGAAAATAATATCACCCCACAAACACTATAATCTGAAGAATATCATGATAAGGTGAAAAATATTGATTTCACATTTGAGAATAAAGGATGTTATGGTGATCAAAAAAGATCTAGAAGAATACTCTATCTTATTTGAGCTATATTATTGGATATTTTTATAGATAAAACATAACATAAACATCATACATGTTGAGAAAAAATGTGATAGTTTTATTATAATTTCTTTAGACATAAAACGAAAGATAAAAGATGGATTGCATGATATATTATACCTAATTTTCATGTGACTATATTTGGAGTTAACTCGCACTATGAAATTAGGTAAAACATATTTTCCTTAACCATGACACACATTAAAAAAGAGTGAGAATATGAATTTGGGTTAATTTATATATGTTATTACAGTAACTGTTGGATATTTTTCAAATGCAATGTATTTTTTTTCATTGAATGATTTTTAAATTATTGTTATGAAATCTCGTGACTGTCATGTATTGGTGAAAAAACTAAAAAAAGTCACACAATGTGGTATAATGTTCATAACTATCAGAAATACTATCATTTGGTTATAATATATCTTCAAATCAATTTTCATTAAATACATTGATTCAAATTTATTATATAAATTTGAGAATAAATATTCCCTCATACTTCATCAACAAGAAATTTTTTTACCATCAACATTATTTTCTAAAATGTTTTATCTTGTGATACATTTTGGGGGGGAGATGAAAATATATGGACCCATTTATTTACATGGGATGTATCATTTTCAAATATATATGAAAATTTTAAATGGATATATTAAAAATCATAGTCAATCAGAGGCCACTATTGTTAAAAATATATATATCAGAATAGGTTATTGAGTTTTTTACTAATTATTTTAATGATCTATAGAACATTGGCCTCCCAATATCTTGTCATTTGAAAGTTGATAGTGAAGGTAGATGGATTCATGGCTTAAAGTTAATATTAATTCCATGTGATGAAATGACAAAGGAATATTTATACATTTTGAACAAAAAAAATGAAGTTCAATCATCAATGTCATTAAGTATTATTGTATTGAGAGTATGATATATAAAAATAAAAGAAAAGTTGTTTTTGATTGAGCATAAAAAGGATTTCATTTCATGGTTTAAAAAAAATTTCAATACATATTCTTCTATTTCATAAACATTGAACTAGTTGGATGGGAGACCATTTGCTAATATCATCACATGGTTAGGTTTTTATATTAATGGTTAGACATTTTATATGAAAACTCAGGATGACAAGAGTACCTTTCAAAATACTAGGGTAATGGTCATCACTGAAGCACTTAATATTTCAAGTGAAAAAAATTAAATTTATTTATCAGTGTCATATTCTATATTTTTTGGGTATATATTGGAAATGGATTGTACTATACTTTGAGTAACTATATTGAATTGTTGCTAGTTTTATAGTAAAAGTGGTGTGAAACTTGATGATTATAGATTTACAGTTGTTGATTTGAAAATAGTTTTTCTAAATAGGAACCATTTATCATGATAACACAATTGAAGAAAATATTTTATATTTCTGGCACATCGAATGATCAGTGTTCTATCACTTTTCCTAGGAAAAGAATTCATTTCGGTGATAAAGATAATGATGATATTATGGATTTATGTTTGGTTTCTTCATCTATTGTATAATTTTTAGATGATAAAAATGACTTTAAAAAAGACATAGTACTAATTATAAGAATTTATAATATAGAAGGTGTTGGATCAAATAAGTAGATGTATATGTATATTAGATGGAACAATACAAGAGGGGTGAATTATAGGTTCAAAAACTCTGTGTTTAAACACTTAAGAGATTAGTTTAAAAGATCTTAAACAAATACAATTCAATCGACCACAATTGTATTGAATATAAAGGTATGATGTAATGTAATACTATTAGAAAAGTAAAGTAATTGTATTCATGATTAATACAATAATCAGAGTAATAAAAGTGTGAGAGATTCTACATTAAAGCGTATAGAATCTATTAATACAATATGTACTCGAATAATTGGAATTGAAACAATTACAATTTAAAGTGTAATGAAGAAAGGAAACAGAACAAATTCCATTGTAAAACAAACAGAAGCAAAAATGTAAAAGTATTACAATTATTTTTAACCCAAAGAGAAGGGTTATCCTTTCACCTAGGATAAGAGGTCTGTCTTACCACCACCTTGGTAAGCCCTCAATACGATGATCGGTTCGTCTGTCTGCCTATACCCAGCAGCCCTCGATACGATGATCGGAACGTCTGTCTGCCTATCCCTGGCAGCCCTTGATACGATGATCAGACCATCTATTTTCCTATCCCTGGCAGCCCTCGATACGATGATCAGAACGTCTGTCTACCTATCCCTGGAAGCCCTCGATACAATGATCGTAATGTCTATCTGCCTATTTTTAGCAGCCCTCGATACGATGATCGGAACTTCTATCTGCCTATCCCCAAAATCCCTCGCTTTTGTAGGTAATAGGAACCTCTTTCTTTCAATTACTTGAAATCCCTCGATACGAAGATCGGACGTACAAACCACAAAGCATGAGAGAAGTCACAACGTCTCTCTCTAGAACTTGATAGAAGCAAAGTATCACAGTTATATCACCGTTATTTTTTCTTGGCATCAAATGACCTCCTATTTATAGGCCTCAGGTTCCAACGGTCACATTTCCTCCAACGGTCATATTTCTCCAAAAAAACTCGGAGGGACTTGGACACCTGGCATTATATCGGTCGTATTAAAACAAGAAGCACGACATCGTTTTGATTATTTTGTAACTAACTCAACAACATCGTATTGGTTAAAACATGATATATAAAAATTATAAGAAAGAGTAAGATTAATATGAAACAAGTGTTTTTTGACAATGTACAAAAATAAGCATGTAATGAAAGTAAGAGTATTATAAGTATTACTAAATGTAATGTATTGATATGATACAAAGAAAGATACCCAAAAGTGAGTATGATTGACAGATTTAGTACGATATGATTGATAGAGTCAGTACAATGTAATTGACAGAGTCAGTACGATACGATTGACAGAGTCATTACGATATGATTAACAGAGTCAGTACGACACGATTGACAGAGTCAGTACGATACGATTGACAGAGTCAGTACGATACTAGATAAAAGACATTTGTGATTTCCAAAACATGATATAGAAGTCAAATTAGAACTTTTGACTCCACAATCTCCCCCTTTTTGGAAAGCACAAAACACAAAGTAAAGACAACAAGAAAAACTTATCTCCCCATGAGTTATTGTAAACTCTTTTGAAAATGAATTTGAATACAACTAACTCCCCCTTAGGTGTATACATTACTAAGGATTGTATTCACAGATTTTCCTTGGTTTCGAAGTACTTGATTAAATCATTATCCCTTTGTAAAACATTCTCCCCCTTTATAAAATAGTCTCCCCATTTGTGATTTAGAAAATGAATGGGGTAACCTTGGGTTGCCTGAAAGGGTTAGTGAAGAAATGGAGGACAAAAGAAAAAGAATCATAACATTTATTACAAAACAAAGACAGGTTCCAATAGAAAAGAAAAAAATACAACATTCATTTGTTTTTTCTTTCCTTTTCCTTATTTATCAGCTCATAAAGAACAGCACTCATCTTTTTGATTTCTTTCTTGTCTTCAAAAATTGAATCGCCCTGAGATCTGAGAAGCTCTTGTTGGTCAGCAAAAAGTTGACCTTGATTTCTGATGGTCTCCTCAGGGACTCTAATTACTTACTAAAGAGTATCAATTCTGTCTTTCAAATTCTTGTTATCTTTGGATAACACAGAATATTGTTTCTTTAAAAAAACCATTTCATCTTTAAAAGATGAAACCTTTGAGAATTCAGACTAAAAAGCATTCATTCTATCTTGAAATTCTTTCACTGAAGGAATATCGGCTACATGAGTTACCTGATTCAGCCTTTCAAGAGTTTGTTTTTCAAGATTATTGAAAGAAATCGCAAGATCCTTTGACAACCTCCTTGTATATTCAATTGCTATACCATGGTCATTCACCGAGCTTTCTATTTCATATGACCACTTGGTCATCCTATTTCAAGCTTTCTTATGAGCAGCTGAAGTTTCAGATAGAACTTTGAAATCAGCTTCAACTGCCAAAACATTCTTTCTCAATTCTCTTACAGAACCAAACTTCTTTTTCTGATTGTCAATATGAAAATAAATTTTCCCTTCCATCCTGGGAAAGTAAGGAATAGTCTTTTCAAACCTTCTTAAAACACGAACAATTAAATCACTTCTCCTGAGAGAAATTTTTTGTTCTGAATCAGTATCTATATCGTACGAAGCCAGTTCATTTGATCGGCTCGAGTCTAAAACTGGTTGTTCTCTTTTTTCTTTTTGTTTCTCTTTTCTTTCTTCTTCTACTTTTTCACCGATGACAATAATGTTTTCAGTATGATAGGTTTGAGAACCTTTATTTTCTTGAGAGGGTGTTTCATCTAGAGTTTCAAAAGTTTCAAAAGGTTCTTGATCGGTATGAGGGGTTTGTTGAATACCTTCACTTTGCTTTTGAACTGATTCCCCTCTACTCTTCTTCGAACTCTAAAGAAATTCTAAAATAAAGTCTCCCTCCTCTTCTTGAACTTCTTGTATCTCTTCCAACATTTTTTTCCTTTTTCTTTCTCAGGAAGACTCTGTACGATGGGCTCTTGATGCACTTCCTCTGTTAGTTGATCACATTCATCCTCAACCATTTTCAAGACTTTAAAGATGTCAAAGTCTTGGTCCTTTCTTTTCAAAACATTCTTCTTTTTCTTTTCATCTTGAAGGGTTTCTTCTACCCTTAATCTTTCAGAAAAACACATCGGCTGGATCAAGTCCAAACATTGGATCACCTTCCTTTCTCTATTCTGTATCCTTTCTCCATTTAGCTACAACCTCCTTACTGTACTTTGGCTTCTTCTTTGGCTTTGAGCTGGTTTGCGGATCATACATTTGAGTAATACCAACAGATTGATTGCCTTTTACTAGCATAGGTTCCGATTGATTCTGAGCTGATCCAGCTTCTACATCCTTAACAAAAACGTTTGAGTTCTGATCAAAACAAATATTCAACTTTTTCATCGTACTCTTACTAATCCATAATGGCTTCAAATCTATCAGATTTCCTTCCAATGGAATATTAGAAAACATCATACTCTCGAGAATGAATTTTGTAAGAATAGCTGGATACATAATCATTTGGGACTTAATTCATCCTGACTTGACATTCCTTATAGATTCAAAAACATATCCCATGAGATTTACTTTTCTAATATTTACATGATAGTCAAGCATAAAAACATCAGAAACATACAAAGTTTTCTTATCTCCTTTCCTGGGGATAAGAAAACCTTGCATCCAAAGAGTCACAAACCTATTGTCCGGAGAAAGATGGGCCACTTTTCTCTTCTCTTCATTTATAACAAACAAAGACTTATCATCATGTTCTCTATTAAACATACTGACCTCCTCTGGTAGTTTATGGGATGGATAGAAAGAATCACCATCTATTAGGACATTCCGAAAATGAGCCGCTTGTTTCACAGACATAGGAAACTTTCTATCGTAAATAGAAAAATTGATAGTCATGTCTTTGTCAAAAGATACGGTTTTATAGAACTGACTGACATCATCAAAGAGAACCGGATCTTGAGAAACAGGTCTTTCAACACACAAATGCTCTTATCCTTGAAACCGAATAATCCTCTTGATTGTAGAATTGTATGATTCAAAGAAGTCGCGGGAAACTAACCTTTCTCTGAAAAGGTATTTTTCCTAGAAAACCTTTGAAGACGTATCGGCGGGAGTGTTGGAAGAAGACTGAGACATAGAGATGTTGCCGATGAAAGATCATACAATGACTTAAAAACAGTGGATCAGAGCTTCACCTCAAAACCTGAAATACCAATGTGGGTTTGGGGAGGGGTGGGGATATTTATAGGTGGAAAAAAGGGTTACCATTGATCTTCTACGGTTGAGATTAGAAGAAATATGATCATATTATTAGATTAAAACAAAAAAAATTAAAAAAAATTAAGAATGTATATACCTGCCAGAGATCGTAAGGTAATTGATGGTTTTAGATAGTATTAAAGAAAAACAAAAGTGTATGAAGTAAAATAATACTATCAATCGTCATACCGATGGAAAACAAAGTCATAACCATTAACTGACGAGATGATGGAAAATAATCTTGTTACCATGAACTGATAAGCCGATAGAAAACAAAGTCGTTACTATTAACTGGCAAGTTGATGGAAAACAAACTCGTTACCATTAACTGACAAGCCGATGGAAAACAAACTTGTTACCATTAACTAACGAGCCGAAGGAAAACAATCTTGTTACCATGAACTGAAAAGCCAATGGAAAACAAAGTCGTTACCATTAATTGAAAATCCGATGAAAGAAAACTTGTTACCATTAACGTTCGATACGATAGAAAAGAAATATATTACCATGATCGGTCGACCCGATGGAAAAGAAATTCATTACCATGATCATTCGATACGATGGAAAAGAAATTCATTACCATGATCGGTCGATATGATAAAACTGTCAATATGATAAATAGAAAAGTAAATGAAATGATAAAACTATGAATATGATAAACAGAAATGTAAATGATACGATAAAACTATCAATACGATAAATAGAAAAACAAAAAACACATACCAGGAGAGTAAATAATTAAAGATCATAAGATAAAAAGAAACATAGTAAGAAATGTTCTCCCCTTTCTAAGAGGAGTTTGTTTAATGTAATGATAAATGTAAAAACAAGTAGAAGATATGAATGATTATTTTAATGTAATCATTCCTAGCTTCTATTTTATAAACTCAAATCTATCGTAAGGTAATGGTTTTGTGAAAATGTCAGCAAGTTGTTATTACGTTCTGATGAATTGTAAAATATTATCTCCTTCTGTTATGATAATATTTTCAAATAAATCTTTATTTCCAGTCATGTGTTGAGAACAACCACTATCCATGTACAAAATATTCTTGTTGGTACACTTCTCATTTTCCTGAAAAAGAAACTATTATTTTTTTGGAATACAAACCTGTTTGGATCCAGAAGGGTTAGATAAGAGAATTTTAGGAATCCATATTTTTTTACAAAATGTGCTTTATGAAAACCTAAAGATTGAGTTTTATTAAGAGAACACTCTCTTCTCCAGTGTCCACCACATTGACACTTAGAACAAAAAGGTGTTTTCTATGGAACAAAATGGTTATTACTAAAAATAGGTTTGGAATGAGTATAACCAAGTCCAGAATGATTTCTCAAAGGTCTAATTTGAGAATACATCCTGTCAAAGTTTTCCTTGCCACGATTAAAGTTTGACAAAC
The DNA here is from genome assembly GCA_963277665.1 of Viscum album. Lineage (NCBI taxonomy): Eukaryota > Viridiplantae > Streptophyta > Magnoliopsida > Santalales > Viscaceae > Viscum > Viscum album. The sequence goes on from OY728120.1 coordinate 1,847,566,939, forward strand.
ATTTTTTCAAAGAAAATATTTCGTACTTTAGTTTTAAAACTAAATTTTTATCCTCCAAAACATTTGATTTTGAACTAGGGTTAGGCTCTAAAACATTTTTCATAGAGATTTCGTTTTCAAGCTCCTTAGAAAGTTTATCCTTATCATATTTTACTTTCTCAAGGGTTTTTAAAATACTTTCAAATCAGAAATTTTCATATCAAGGTCATTGGGAAGATATGATAATTCTTTAGTTAAAGCTGAAATTCTAGAATTTTCTTTATCAATATTTTTCTTTAGTTTAGAATTTTCATTCTCAAGTAATTTAGAAAACCTAAATACTTCTTCAAAAGAAGGTAGTGTATCATCTTCTGATGACGAAGAATCATAATTTGAATATTCATAATATTTATTATCAATATAATTTTCATTTAAAGAGACATTTGTAATAGCTTCAACCTTATGTACCTTGGCCATATGATAATGAACCTCAATTGGTAGTCTGGCTATAAGTCCAATATTTCTCTGTCCTGAGGACTCATATCCTGGATAATTGTATGAAGAATCACTACCACTTTCACTCCAAGTATCATTTTCTTTCAAGAATTTCTTTTTCTTATAATACTTTTTCTTATTTATTTCATAATGTTTCTCCTTTCTGTATTTTTCTCTTCAGTAAAGGACAATCAGGCCTTATATGTCTTACTTTCTTACATTCATAACAAGTTAAGTCTGAATCATTCTTATCCTTCATATCCTTCTTTTTGAATCTGTATTGGAAGTATTTATTTCCCACAATCTTGTTCATACTTCGAGCAAGAATGGATCACTCATTCTCCGAAAGATCACAATCACTTGAATCAGATATAACAAATTTCATGGCTTTGGATCTTGTTATCCTTTCAGGTGTTTTAGCATTAGATGTAAAAGCTACACTACCATTTCCATTATTCTTCTTGTTGAAATCAGAATCTCTTTTCATTCTTGCTTCTTGCATTAAAAGTGTTCCAAATAGTTCATCAAGTGTAATCTGGGAAACTTTTCTATTTTCATCAATAGTTGTCCTTTTTGACTCCCATTAATTTGGCATTATATATATAATTATATCTACAAGAGCTTCATCATCAAGAACTTTTCCCCCATAGATTGTAAACTGTTGACAATTTTCATAAATCTTTGTTGCACATTACATACTAGTTATCCATAAGGAAAAAACAAATCCATGATACTCTGCTCGAAGCATTGCTCTTCTTGTTTCTATAACCTTGGATGCACCAAAATGTGTGACTTCCAATTTCTTCCAAATACAGTTGGCTGCTTCACATTAAGATATCTGGCTGTATATATTCCTGGTCATAGAGCATAATAGAGTATTGCGTACCTTGTAATTCAGATGATATTCTTGCTTCTCTTGATTAGTAAAAGTATTGAGTTCTTTTTCAGGAATTTTGTAACCTCTAGCACGCATTATAAAATTTTCTACCCCAGTATTGATAACAAACGTCTTCATTCGATCTCTCCAGTACTCATAATCATTCCCATAAATGATAGGTGGTCTAGAAGGATTTAGGTTGTCAATTGACCCAATATTCATTCCTTCCATCTAATAAAACTAAGTCTTTTCCACTCCAAAAGTTAGTGTTGTAAGTAGTTAAAAGTTTGAAATAAATATAGCAAGTAATACTAATCAGTGGAAGCCTCCTCTCATACCAATGGTTGGATCGAATAAGTAGATGTATATGTATATTAGATGGAACAATACAAGAGGGGGTGAATTGTAGGTTTAAAAACTTTGTGTTTAAACACTTAAGAGATTAGTTTAAAAGATATTAAACTAATACAATTCAAACAACCACAATTGTATCGAATATAAAGGTATGATGTAATGTAATACTATTAGAAAAGTAAAGAAATTGTATTCAAGATGAATACAATAATCATAGTAATACAAGTGTGATAGATTCCACCTTAAAGCATATAGAATCTATTAATACAATATGCAATAGAATAATTGTAATTGAAACAATTACAATTGAAAGTGTAATGAAGAAAGGAAACAAAAAAAATTCCTTTCTAAAACAAACAGTAGCAAAAATGTAAAAGTATTAAAATTCTTTTTAACCCAAAGAGAATGTTTATCCTTTCACCTAGGATAAGAGGTCTGTCTTACCACCACCTTAGTAAGCCCTCGATATGATGATCAGTTCGTCTGTCTGCCTATCCCTGACAGCCCTCGATACGATGATCAGAACGTCTGTCTACCTATCCCCGGCAGCCCTCGACACAATGATCAGACCGTCTGTTTTCCTATCCCCGGCAGCCCTCGATACGATGATCGGAACGTCTGTCTGGCTATCCCTGGAATCCCTCGATATGATGATCAGAACTTCTTTCTACCTATTCCTGGAAGCCCTCGATACGATGATCGGAACGTCTGTATTCCTATCCCCGACAACCCTCAATTTTTTAGGTAATAGGCACCTCTATCTTTCAATTACTTGAAATCCCTCGATACGGAGATCGGACGCACAATGCACAAAGCATGAGAGAAGTCACAACGTCTCTCTCTAGAACTTGATAGAAGCAAAGTATCACAGTCATATCAGCGTTGTTTTTTCTCGGCTTCAAATGACCTCCTATATATAGGCCTCAGGTTCCAACGGTCACACTTCCTCCAACGGTCATATTTCTCCGAAAAACTCAGAGGGACATGGACACCTGGCATTATAACGGTAATATTAAAACAGAAAGCACGACATCATTTTGATTAGTTTGTAACTAACTCAACGACATCTTATTGGTTAAAACAAGATATATGAGGATAATAAACAAGAGTACAATTAATTTGAAACATGTGTTTTTTGACTAAGTAAAAAAACAAGCAAGTAATGAAAGTAAGAGTATTATAAGTATTAATAAATGTAATGTATTGATATGATACAAAGTAAGATACACAAAAGTGAGTATGATTGACAGAGTTAATACGATATGATTGACAGAGTCAGTATGATGCAATTAACAGAGTCAGTACGATACGATTGACAGATTCAGTACGATCCGAGTGACAGAGTCAGTACGATACGATTGACAGATTCAGTACGATACGATTGATAGAGTCAGTACGATACTAGATAAAAGACATTTTTGATTTCCAAAACATGATATAGAAGTCAAAGGAGAACATTTGACTCAACAGAAGGGGTATGGGAAAACACTAAGTTACTGTCCAAATTATTTTTTAATATATTTATATTATATTTCTTTTTTTGCAATTTAAAAATGTAAAAAATATATTTTTCAAAATTAGAATATTAAATGTATATATATATATTAGGATTATTATGTTAAATTTTATATTCAACAGTTGTGGTTGTAAATTTTTTATTAAAAACTCCAACATACAATATTATGTTTTGGTTAAATTTACACACATAAAAACAATTTTTTAACTGTGATATTTAAATTTAAAATTTTTGATCATTTATATCAATTCTGGAATAATGTTTATATTTATTAGTTTAAGTTAAATATTTTTTGGTTATAAATTATGATATATTTTTTCAAACATACATATGTGTGATGATATTTTTTACATATATATTTTAGTATTTATTGTTTTTAAAAATTAACTTTTCTAATAATATACAGGTTCAAAAAATAACATTATATTCATCTATTTAATTGAAATACATGAATTTAAAATAACATTTACTAAAGTATATGTAAGTTTTTTCATATTATAAAATATTCAATAATTAAATTATTTAATAAAATTAAACTACTAATTTGTCAAAAATTATTTACAGAACTACAAGTGAGCCTCCTATTGTGGAATCATATTTTCCTTCTCTATAGAACTTGATCCCTATAATTAGAAGATGTTGTATTAACGTTTTACTAAATATTTCACTTTCCCATGGATAGAAGATGAAAAATATTAATTTTAATGATAACGATGAGTCAACTGGCCCAAATGCAATTCAATTCATGAGTTATATCGCTAGAATGAGGCGTTTCTAGATTAAGATTTTATATCCTGATTGTATCTTCATCAATTAGAATATGTAATGGAATCTTTGGGCATATTTTATGATATATTGTCTCAATTGATTTATTTTTACCTCGTTCATTGAATATTATATACTTTATATGACTAATATTTAATTTATTCAATTATAAATGAAAATCAGCTTCTAATAAATGAATAAAAATAATATAGTGTTTCTATATTTATTAGTAATTATATGGACATATTATAAAACAAAATTGGGGAAAATTCTGTTTTTGGGAAGTTATAGAATTAAAACTCATTCCTCAAGTATTCTTTTTTAGATGTTGAAATATGGACTAAATTTTTCGCCAACCAATATATTAAAGTATTTATGGTATGATAATTAATATATATTGTAGAATTTATTGTATCCTACATTATTACATTTTTTAAGTAATAGGCCTCTGCTAGATCTCACCAAGAGAACCAGCTACATAATATATACTCTCATACTATATCATGTGGTGGGTATCATTTAATGGAGGAACAAGTGCTTGTTTAAATGTTTGAGGAATTAAATAATAATACTATTAATGGATGAGAAGTGGTTTAGTTCATCCCTCTATCTCCCATCACAAACCATGATAACTGAAAAATATAAATAATGAAAAAATGAAAAGTTTTTTACAAATAAATCTAAATTAGTAGCAAACCAACTATTTTGTAATTAATTTTTATTTTTCCGGAATTTTTGTTTTTCTTTATTTTATATAACTAGTATACCATTTTAATATATCATTTTAGGATTACCCTTAGGATAAATTTGTGTATTATTTAATCCATAAAGGTAGGATGGACATTATAACTACTACTATAGGATACCCATAACACCCCACCCGCGTAAGAAGATATGGGGTGGGTGTCAGTATTAGGAAAGTTTTTGGTCATCCCAGTGAGAAATAAATGGACGCATAATATATACCTTAAATGATAAGGTGGTAGACCTAAAATATTCCATGGAATATCAAGATCAAAAAACATTCATCATATCATAACCAGTGAAAAGAAATGGTTTTCCTAAACATTTCAACACAGTATAACCCATTGGAAAAAATTGGGTTGATAAAAATTGTATCATCATATTCATAAACCAACCATATAAAGAATTAGGATGGTATAATTGGATCATATCCCCATTAAAGAATAACTAAAATCAAGGGTTCTTATTGTTGACTAATAGAAATACCATTAAAATATCATTAAAATATTTTTCATGAAAATAATATTTCTATTTTGATGTCACTCATTAAAAGACTACGCAAATATAAAGAAAAACTTTCATTGAAAAGAACCATGTAAACATGTAAATCAATCTCCAAATAAAAGAATATTCATGATTATTGGAAAATATGTTCATATTGTATAAGATAAAAAACATTCCTTCCATACATTTGAGAGTAAGTCACAAATAACCTCATTCAAAAAATGAAAAAATATTACTTTCAAATAATTTTTTAAAAAATTTAAACATAAGTAAAAATGACTTTAAAATATCATAAGATAATATTAAAAACCTTATTTAAATTTTTTTTAGAAAACAAGGATATGGAAGAAAAATTATTTTTTGACTAATGATATAAATAATGTCCATTTTCTTTAATAACATGTTTTTAGACTCTTGATTATTTAATATGAGTAAAATTAAAAGAAAACCTATATTTTAAATAAATAACTAGAGGAGAAGAAAAATAATAAGTTTCTCGAGGTGTATATCATACGATTTCATCATCATAACTTTTTTATAAACAATAGCATTAAATAATGATATTATAATATAAATCTATTTCCTCTTTCGTATCATTTGAATCATAACTCCCATGAGATAAGGAACCAAATATGGATATGTATATTATATAACTATCATCAGAATAATCATAAAAGATATTTTTTTAGTAGTATATATATCTCTAATAATATAAAAGTGTTGAATATTGCATGTGTACCAAGTAATAATAGTGAGATAAAATATCTTACCACGTGTTCTCTTTTCTTCAGAATAACATTAAGCTCCTCTTCTTTGAAATAAATCCTTTATATATCCTCTAAAGGCCCTTAGGATTGGAATTTTGAGAAGAAAATAACCTCTTGAATGTGTCTAGGGATGTTTAGGATGGAAATTGTAAAAGGTTGGTTGAGCTATAAGTCTCAAATTGGTGTAAGTGAGGAAGGGTGATCCCTTTTATGATTGTGGTGACATGAACATTTGGAATTTCTCAAAATATTAAATTATAATAAGTTCATTATCAATAAAAATGAATTGAAATGTCTATGGATTACAAGATAGGTAGAATAGGGTTGTAATCTAATAAAAAATATAATTTAGATGAATTTGTTTAATTTTAAACCATATTATTTTGATTAATCCTTAGTTAACCAATTTTAATTTATACTACGATAACTATTTCAATATTATAGGAAGTAATTTTTACTTATAATGTCTAAATTGTCCCATAAAATGAAAAATTTATAAAATTTTCCACCATATCATATCCACCTTGTATATTTAGATATTTTTATGGTTTTAAAATCTTTTAGTGAAATTTTATTTTGAAAAATATCATTAATGTCAATTTTGACACTATTCATTTAATTTTACATTAAATAAATCAATAAAATTGATGATTTAAAATAAAATCCTTTAAAGATTCTCTAAAATGACATATAGATCCATAAATTCTGTGGTATACATTAATTATTTTAAATTATATTAGTTTTAGTATTTTAAAATCATTAATTTTATTTTTTATTAATTAAAGAAATGTTTTGTTGGTGTTTTGCGTGCATTTAAGGTGTTTATTTAATACCTAAAAATAATAATTAAATTACCATAATTAAAATACTTTTATTATTCTAAAATACAATTTATATTCATTAAATATGTATTTTAACTAATATTTACGTACTGAAAACTTATTTAATATGTTATTTTGACATTTTCGACCTAGCGCACGCATTGCATAAAAAATTGGATAAAACAATGCTAATATAACAACAAAATTTGTATAACCATAAAAATAATCTTTAATAAATATTATCTAGAGAAAAAAGTAGTCAAGGACATATTCCATCTCAAATATGACATTTAGGATACCAAATTTTACTTATCCAATGCGGGACAAGCTCTCCTTCGGTATAGAAAAATGGTTTTTATTTTTTAGTTTAATTTTATTAAATATTATTTTTTTAACTTAATTTATTATTTTGTCATTATTTATTTATTCTATAATTTTGAAAAATTATTTTATTATTTTTAGGTCTTGGAAATATCATAAAATATACTTTATTTCATAAAAACTATATTTTTTACTATTCACCAAAAAATTAACTTCTTCATAAGATGTAAAATAATATATAATATGATAAATTTGAATTTATAAGACAAAAAATAAATTTAATTTCATCCAATTATATTATTATATGTGCAATAAATTAATTATAATATAAATAAATAAAACGCAATTAAAATAAAGTTTTACATAAAATCATTTTTAAGTATAAAATTATTTTTATACAAAATTCAGCTGTAAAATAAATTATAATATTATTTGTATTATTCATAATATTATATAACTATTTTTTAAATGAAATAATTTTAAACGAAATTTCATATTTTGTAAATTTTAAAAATAAAAATTCCATTTTCAATAAAATTCATTATTTTTCACTCTTCACTAAAGAATCAATCTTTTTAGAAAAATACCAAATAATCAATATAAGCTAATTTTGATATGATGGTTTCAAAACATTTATTATTTTTATTAAATAAATTTTCTAAAATTTCTAAAAATTATTTATAATATTTTGTCACAAAAAAATTAATAACATTTTTTAGGAAGACATATTTCGGAAGCAAAAAATGACTTTCCTAAAAATTGATTGATGATTTACTAAAAATATATCAAAATATTTATATTGAGTAGGACATTTATATCATTTCTCAGAAATTAGTTCATAATTTTCTTACCCATTAATAGAATGTATAGGTTATAACTTTCACATTAAATATTAATATTTTAATAGTGTATCACAGCTCATTTAAATTCATTGTTGCATGTAATGCTACCTATCAAATAAATACAATTATATAAATAGAATGGTTTTCTTAAATATTAGGGTGTAACGTCTATAGTGGAATTATTGAACATATATAGTTCTTACACATCATTAGATCCTTTAAAAAACATTATAAGATGTGGTATGAGTACAAAAAAGTCATTAACGGATATAAAAATAAAGTAAACACATTTTTCTAGTTAAAAACATTAAAAAAGATAAAATTTATTACCTTTTGACAATAAAAATGGAATGTATAAAATAAATCATAATAACATATAAAAATCAATAGTTTCTCAAATAAAGACATTAAAAATATTATAATGCATAGAAAACCCATGAAGCAATCTTGAATGGTCATATTTGTATCTCATGTTAACTCTTTCAATGAGTCTTTTATATGGGAGTCACATAATTGATTGTCTCTAACATTTTCTTCTTGGGGACTAAATCATTTCCCAGTGAATTTAAGTGCTATATATTAGGATCACTCATCATAATCTGTAATTTATAAGGACTATACCATGAAATAAATATTTATAATATTTCATTTTTTCATCATAAAACTACTGAAAAACTCAATTAAACCCATAATAAGAAGCACTTTCCATTATATCATAAATACAGGAAGGAATATCCTTTTCTTTTAATATATCTCAAAAATGGAAAAAAATATAAGAATAGTAATATGATCTTCTTTATAAAACCTTGAGAACATGAATATGAATATTGATAATTAATCATGGATATGATGGTTGGAAAATTCATTCATGTGCTAAATGATAAAATACATTATTTTTGCACATTTATAAAAAAAGTCACAAAGACATGTAAGTAAAAACGTAAAAGGACTCCATTTTAAACCACTATAACATAATTAAGATATCATTTAAAATTAAATTAAATAGTATTTTAATTATATATAAATAATAATATTCTTGGAACAACTAATAGAACATGGACATGGAGTAAAATTTATTGAAATAAATACAAAAGGTTTTTAAAAATTATTTTACTGTGAGTCTCATCTTGATTCATACATTCTATAAATATAAAATAGTAAAGATTTATTAATTATTAAATTGTTTTAAAACCTATTTAAAGATAATTACCTTTTTTTATTCCTTTTATTTCATTTATTATCATGTTCTATTTTAGTTACTAAATTGGTTAAGTTTACATCATATGTTTCGAGGTTGTTCAGTCCTTAACCTTTAAAAGAGCTCAGGTAAGCTGACGAAATTCAAAGGGTTCATGGTTACAAAACCTTAATTATTTCCATATTATTACATTTAAATCAAAAATATAATTTTAAAATCATCTATACAAGGTGGTGATGAAAAAATAGATACATCATTCATGGAGAATGTAGTCTGCATGTACATATGCAAGACATTTTCATTTTTATAATAGAAGATAAATAAAGTACATAAAGATTTAACATTTTATAATAATTATACTATTATCAATATCATATTTAATCATTAAAATGTTCCTTATGACCATCCATGTGAGGGGGTGATGAAAAAGTAAATGCATTGCATCGTGGATGTGATAGTCTATATGTACACACAAGTGATTTTCCATTTTCTTATAGATGGGAGGGTAAGAAGGTAGATACTGTTTTATCTTTAAATAATCATGATTATTTCATAGATATCATATATATCCATGAAATTCATCTTTATAATCATCCATATGAGGATTTTATTAAAATTGAATTATGTTTTCGTGTTGAGGTGGTAGTCTTGACATATGAACAAGAAACATTTTCATTTTCTATAGGATCAAAAGGAGCTATAAAATAGTTGTTACATTAAAATAATTACATTTAATTATCTTAAATACAATTATTTAATTATATTATAATAGTTATAATATATTTTATAGTGGTGTCATAATAAATAAACTTAAAAGAATTCATTTAAGACTTACACATCTTCCATGGATATCTTCATTTGTCTTACACCTTATGCTTTCCAGTATTTGTATTTTATAAGATAAATTTCCCTAGGATGTGGCGATTTGAGGATATAATTTTTTTTAGTAGATTTTAGTCTATATAATGGGATCAATGTGTTTGAAAAAGTGAGGATAAGATGTTTCCTTCAATATGTAAGGTAAGTGGCACTCATTTAAATATTCAATATTTTAAAATAATATAAAATAAATTTCAAATAAAATAGATCCAAAAAAGAAAATTATTTAATTTAAGATATGTGTTGATGGCCCCCCATAGGTAGCTAGGGTGGAAGGGGGGATGCGGTGTGGGGTGTCAGTCGGGGGGTTGATTCCTCATATCGTTTTCTTTTGTAAATTGCGTAATATAATGGACCCACCTTTAAAAAAATACGGGTGGATGAAATTCACTCCTCTAAAAAGATTTTAGATAATATTTTGTGGAATTATCAAAAAAACTCATTTTAATCTATTAACCTAAACATTGTTGACATCTTTTTATTGTGGTAATTTATTTTTATTAACAAAAAAATAGAAGGGAACATATAACCTAATTTTTACCTTATAATAAAAAATAGAGTTAAATTCAATTACTTTTAATAATAGGGGATTAATTTAACTTTTAAATCAATCCAAAACATTAATTACCTCAAAGGAGACGAACCAAAAGTAGTTTTCATTTGAATTAAAACATAATATAAATTTTTAAAATGTCAGATATGTATTTCTATGTTCAAAATTATTGTCTTAAATGAATTTTAGTACATATTAAATATATATTTGGTATAAGAAAAGGTTTTATGAACCTTAAATTTATTCTTATATCATGATAATTTCATAAAAGTAATAGTATTTGTAAAATCATCATTCTTTTCCATTCACACCAAATAGAAGACCATTTTATCAATTTCCTATAATAAATTTAATAAATTTACATTTTAACAAACACCATGTAATACATCAAACAACAATTTTTAGGAAAACATAGGGATATTATAAACCTTATATGGGTCAATAAGTGTTTGTGAAATTTTTATTCCAATTTTATCTTTTTATCCCTTTAAATATAATACCTATTAGGATATTTGTTCTCTCATTCTGATACCATTACGTCATTCATTAGAACACACAAAAAGTAGTCTGAAGATTTAAAAGGATCACGTTTCAATAATAAAGGCTCATCCTTAGTGTAACCAATAAATAATCCTCAATCACACATGACACTATATTGCGATACTTGTTTTAATGGTTTGGCCATAAAATAATCAAAAACCAGAATTTTGGTGCCCTAAAATAAAGAGATGTGATAGAAAAAAAATCCCATATCTTTAGTCTAGTTATATATGTGTCAAAATATAGTACATTAATGTGTCTTTATATTTCTTATATAGGTTGTCGTCAGCTTATTCATGTTCATTATATCACCAAGAAAGTACTCAAATAGATATATCTTCTATTGATTGTTTCATTGATACTTTTATTCTATTCCTGATAATTTTATTGTCACTTGCACATCAGCATGCATGTATCCTCCCTTCTGCTTCCCTTTTATTTGTAGCAATACATACAAGCTTCTTCTTCCTCATAGTAGCAAAATGGAAGGATATTTTTCTTACATATGTGAAATAAAACTTCTTATCATTATCTTCTTCTATTTTACTAAATATAGAAAATTTCTTGAATCTATACAACTTGAAATACACAACACCTTATTCTTATATATTCTACCCACTTACTTCTGTGGTTGACTTGAAATGAACTGGATTTATTTCCCTTATTCTTTCTTCCTATTCTTCTTTAATGAAAACAATCTGCACTGGTTCTTCTTCTTCACTTTGACTCATAAAATGAATATGTGGATGAAAATCATAGAGTGGGATCCCTCTATTTTTCTTTGATATAATAAAATATTATCTTCATATTATAAATCAGATCTCCAAAAAATTATTTTCATCAAAACATATATATATATATATTATAATAAAAATTTCATCATAGGTTACTTATTGTATTCTTCATTTTTTTAGAAGACTGCATTACTACATTAATTGAAATACCATATATTGTGGTAATTCTAATCCTCCTTGATCGTCGATAACTTCCCTTAACAAGATCCAGAAATCTCACTCTTGTATTCTTATAATAAAAATTTTATACATTTAATTTATCTATAACAGTATGAATTTTCAATAACTATAATTATTATTCTTCTCCACATATTTCCATGCTAATTTATGAATCCAATATGGTTGAAAATATAAGCATAAATCCATGAAAATGCTTTATTCAAGGAACCTCTATTTGTAGCATAGGGTAATGTGATGACCCAAACATTCATAAATTAAATTCCATTATGAATGAATAAATTCCTTATTAAGTAATGTATTTATAAAAAAAATCACTATATTTCATTTATTATTTTTTTAATGTTATAAAAAATATACATAATTGTCTGATGGGATCAAAATACCATCAATCAGTATAACCGTTGATAACATATCCATTCTATATTGACCAATAATATTAGTACATATTATGATCTTTGATAATATCTACTTGACATGGAAGGAAGAGCTGGTGGACTTGACTATATGGATTGTACCCTCTCTAGCCAATTTATCATAGCTTCTGAGGGATATGGCTTCATAGTGATTTCCCTTGACTAAGAAAAATTTGATATTAAATAATTTAATCATGAACAAAACTATTTATGAGATATGTTATATCATATAAATATCACCACCCAAACCATGTTAGTCTAACAACCCTAAGAAATTACCACAATCACACACCTTTCCCTTAGGGAATATGGTGATTTATTGAGGGAATATATATCTAGAAACTAGTATTATTAATTTATTTAATTTATTTTAATAAAATAATTATTATAATTATCACTTTTTTATTGTTATAGATAATGAGTTTATAAAATTATATTTTGATACAAATAAACCAAAATTGAATTTTTGGGTAATATTTAAATTGTTTTAATTAAAATACATTTTCGAATACATCCGAGTTATTTGAAATAAATTTTATTTTTCGTTTAATATTTTTATTAATAATATTTATTAAAATATAAATTATAATTTAATTTAATGAAATACGATGCAGTTTTTATTAGGGTAAAAATGTTGTTTATGTCGTCAAAACTAGTACTTTTCTATAAAAAACGTTTTTAGTTTTAAATTTTAAAATACTATATTTAGAAATCTATTATTTAAAATAAAAAAAATTAAAATGGAACGTCAAAAATATCCAATGGTTAATTTATTATAATTTTGTCATATGGACGAATTTTAGGGTAAAAATTAAATGCGGTGGAAATATACAGCTTTTATTATGACATCATAATATCCCAAGAGTGGTGTAATAAATACTATGAAATGAATCCATGAACAAGACTATATTTTCCCATTAAAATATTTTTTTGAGTCATTTTACTAATTTTTCAAAACTATAATGAAACCTCTAAAATATATATTATATTTTGGATTTTAAAAACAACTCGTTTTGAACCTGACATAATTCCACATCTTTAATGGTATTATTTTTTTTAATTATGTTCTTAACCTGATAAAATATTGAAAACTATTACACTTTGTCATAAACCAAGTAAAAACCAGGTGAAATTTTGTGGTATTTATTATTTTATTACTTAGAGTTTAGAATCTATGTTTACAAATTAATAAAAAATTACCCTCTCTTTATATATAAATACCCACACAATATCACTTTCCTCATCAATGAAAATTCCATTAAAAAGAATTTACTCTACTTATACATCTATAAACCACTCCAATGTTATTCTTAAGCTCTTATAAAGCCCCTACAATGCTTTTAGAAGTACCCTCTTTAGGTAAGGAATTCTCTTCTTCTTCCCCTTTATTCAAGTAATTTCTTTGTGTTATTCCTTTAGATATTAAATTATTCGTGATTAAATATGTTTTTGTAAATAACCTCTAATATTATTATGAATCCCAAGTAGTTATAGTCTATATTCAACTCTCATTTATCCCTTCCATTATCCTTTATATAGACCCTTTATGAAATTAGAATTATTCAATGATTTTTCATGCCAAGTTGTTGTGTTGTGCATACTCATCCCCATTTAAACTCAAGGGTATTCACCTATTTGTACCTCTACATATTTTTTTATTTCCATATATTAAAAACACACACCTAAATCAAGGTATAAAAAGTGGTGAAAGTAATTATTATGTTTTTTTGTTTATGTGGCACACAAATTCATGTGCATAATATGAATATGACAGGTGGGACCATAATTTTATAGCCCTCCAAGGAATTGGGTAATGATTTAATGTCATGATATACCATATATGGTGCATGTGAGGTTATCCTAATCACCCTATGTTATGATTTATCTATGGTTATCCTTGACTTATTCTTCTTATTTCATTTTTTATGTTTTCATCACATACCTATGAGGCCTTGATGTTATCATCTTATACCATACTTCAATGCTCATGATTATGATTATCACCATTCTATTTCATCGTGTTATACCTATTAAATCATATTATTACTTTAATTTATACTACTATTTAATTATTTCCTTACTATTTTTTACAAATGACCAATTTATTATGTATTTCCCTTGGTTATCTCATGCAGTATTATTAGATCAGTAAAATTTAAGGGAATATTATATAGGTTTCAAAATAATGGTGGTGCGTCTCTATTTCAATTTACAGTAATATGTATCTAACTACTCAAAGACACTAGACCTATTGATATATTGGTAATATTTTTGAGAGTATATTATTATAATAGATGAATAGATAAATTTAAGAAAAGTTATGGTTTTTCATAGTTACTATCATAGAATGGTATAGTTATTTTTGGGGATTTGGATAAGAAAAAATTAGATAAATCCATAGGTATAATACTAAACATAAAAAAACACATAAATTTTACAAAATAATAGAGTGCTTGGATTTTTGAAAAAATACATCCCTTCATTGATACTGGCATGTGGATTTTGTGGTGGAACAGATTTACCTAGGTGTAATAACTCAGAAATATCTCATTGGGTATTAACTCAACCTATACCCAGTGAACAACAAAGGGTCCTAAGACTGTACTCCTAGTTAAACACTCCTAGGGGATATTCTTTTGATAATCATTTGTTTTTATAAACTATTATAAAGGGAACAAAAATGGATATGAAATTTATAGATAGAAAAAAGACCACGTATAATAAATATTGAAACCAAAAAATTACTAGTTTGTGGAATAAATATCAATTATGGTTTATCCCTTAAATATTAATAGTTTCCCTTGTATATAGTTAATAGTTTAAAAAATTATCCCTAAGTCTATTTTTGATTAAATAAATGAATATAACCATAATAAAATAGTGAAAGGTATTCTTATCATCCATTCATGAACTTCAAATATTCTACGATTTTCTTATAATCCATTCATGAACTTCAAATGTCCTATATGACTATGTATTTATACATTATTTCATATCAAACAAGTTTAGTAAAACTATTTAAACACCACCACAATATGTGGAAGTTGAGTTATTAATGAAAAAAGAAAATGGGTCAATTATTTCATCCCAACCATATTACTTCTATACTTTTAATATTTGATAGAAGAATTACCCATTGAACTTTTCAATAATACAATAGTATAATTTGATGCAATTCTAGGTATTGATTATCATTCCTTATATAGAGAAAACATAAATATATAGGAGAAGGAAATCACCATATATATAATGAATTGGCATTTGATTTTATACAAGTGAATGGAGGAGGATAAATAACCATTAGAATCATCATCTAAATCATGGATATTATTTTTTTATGAGTAACAATATCATTCTCAAATTCTTCTGAATAATGAAATTATCATCTTTGATGACATACTCATTATAAGAGAATATTTTTTTGTGTTCCTCAAATAATTTCCAAGTCTTCCTCCTAACGAAGAGGTTGAGTTATCAATCAATCTTATACATAGATATTTTCTCATATCCAATAATCAATAAATAATATCCATTGTTTAACTTGAAGAGGTAGAGAAACAACGATAAGATAATATAGACAAAGGGGTTATATGACAATGTTCCTTAATATGGGGTGCATTGGTCCTTTCCTCTAAAATAATGATGGTTTAATAAACCTCTATATTGATTATCATGAGCTCAAAAAGATAATGTTAAAGAAAAATTGTCTTCTTATAAGGATTAATTAAATGTTTTGTCATCAACAAGAATCCCATTAAATCCCTAAGGTGGATATTTGGTTGGGATGTTATCATGTAATGGAGAAGAAGGAGGATATCCCAAGGAATTATTTTATTATAAGTTATAGACTCTATTAGTTCATATTGATTACATTTGGACTCACTATTTATATAGATATATTCATAGACATAATTAATATAGTATTTAGTTATTACCTCAACAAATTTGTGTAATTATTTATAAATGATATTATTTTTTACTCTGAATGAGAGGATGGACATTAGGAGTCTTTTAATGTAGAACTGAATTCTTTTTGAATGGAAATTTTATATGTAATGTATAGTAAATGTATTTTTTGGATAGATCATGTATCATTCATGGGGACTGTTTACACAACAAAAGGGATATTTTTTATCCTTCTAAAAAACCATGAAATTGTCCTTTTGGTTTTTATATGATATTATTTTTTTCCTTATTCTCCACTTTATTTGGAATTAAGAACATGATTTGGAAAGGGCCATAGAGATTTTGGAATTTTTTGGAGGATTAAGTGTGTTTTGGAAATTTTACTACTGCAATAGGTGGTACCATGTCATGGTATAAACGGTTGTGTTGCAGAGGTACTATGGAATCAAGTTAATGCTTCATAGGAAGGGTTGGATCTGTTGTGGTGCTATTTTAAGGAGATTTTGTTATATCCTTAGTCGTGGAGGATGGTTTTTTGGAGGTTCCACCATGGAGATAATACCATGAAACATAAATCTTATCCATGTTATATTTGGATACTTGAATAACCCGAGGTATTTGGGAGTTAATTAAATTCTTGATATGAAATTCATTCAGGGATTTCATTTTTTAGAACAAATAAGGGCTTCTTCTTGGTTTTTAATCGGATAATTTAAGAAGATTTGTTAGTATTATTCACTTGAATTTAACCTATTATGACCCCATTGCATATAAAACTTATACCAATTCCCCTATCCTCATTTGACATCATTCTAGAAGCTCTAAATGGTTGTAAAGATATCTCTAAGCCACAATACTCACCCCTACACCATAGCGGTTTGGTTTTCATAGTGGTTCCACGTCGTAGTATTCCACATTGTTTAGTGGAGTTCCCTTATCTTCACTCTCCAAACAATAATTCTAAGTCCTACCCCATTGTGTTCATCTTCATGTAAACCCATATGTCTTATAGGGTTTCCCTATACTTTGGTGGTTGTTTTTTAGCACACCCAAATATCTCAGCACCCTACATGCATCACGGAGCCTCCCCGTTTTCCAAAAAAAGTTTACTTATCCTGATGATCTCATTCTGGTATGTTTGGATCTACCCATTATAATTTTATCTCCTCTCCTTACTTATGAGCCCATGACATGTTGTATTGGAGTTAGTTCGAGGCTTCCTTGGAATGTGATCATGTTCTGGTTGGTGTGTTAATATGGTTCAACTGATGACACCTTTAATGAACCTTGATGTTGACGTTGATAACCATGTGTTTGGAAGTTCCTTAACATTTTGGTCTCTCATTTACACATGTTTCCATGATATAATTAATTTTTAAGAAGATTAACATGATTTATTCTGTTCTCATGTGGGTTTGTGTATATACCGTGAGACCATCTGTGATATTTGATTCCATGAGTTGCACTAGAGTATCTTCTTTTCATATTTGATTGTGATCACATTCTATTATTTATTACTGATTATTCATCATGTTTTTGTTCTTTACATATACTCTATTCCATATATATATATATATATTACCATGGTTTGGAGGTATTGTTATTAGTGCTTGAGACATGTGGGTCATCATGACATGTTTATATTTTATATGGGGTGTTCATAACATGCGACACTGGAAAAGGGGGACCTGGTCCAAGGGTTTAGCAACAAGGTATCCATGGTAATTTTTTTGTGGATTCACTCAAGGTATCCTAGTAATTAATGTTTTTTACGCACAATTCTTCCTAGGGTATAACTAAAGGAATCTAGGTAGAATGTCACACATGATGACTATAGGAAAATGGGAAGTTTGTACGAATGACACCTTGAGTTAGTTTATCTCATATTTACTAGTTTCATGTCTATTTTTAATACTATTGAAACTGATCTTTATCCTTCTAAAATTAAGCTACAATAGTTATGGCCAGGGTTTTTGTTGGATTGGATATCTCACACCCACTCGATTTTGGATCGTATGTTTTTTATCATTACACATTTATTATTATTATAGAATACACTGGTAAACATGAGAACACTTAGTAAAGGATTATTTAGTGGGGTCGTGGTATGTATTTTTCTCACACCCTAATTTGGAATTTCAATGTGATTGTGCAGTTCATGATGATAGATTCGGCGAAGGGAAAGGGCCTTATGGTGTAAACCAATTTGTGGGAGCATAGAGTAGGTAGCAGGTTGGGATATACCTTCTTGTACCCACTTGTTTAATTTTCTTATTTATCATCTTCACTTTCTTCTCTGGTTTGGGTTTCTACTTTGGGATCCATTTATTAATATGGAATGTATGAAATATTTAGTCTCTATATTTTTACTCTTGCTATTTAATTATATTAGTTCTGTTTCATTATTAATCCTATAACATGATTTTGAGGGTATAGTATCCACATTGATGCACTCATACCCGTATTTATAGTCAGTATCCTTTTTCATATAGTTTGGTGAGTATGAGGTCATGTGTCTCTACAGCTCAGACTCAGTGGTTTTGGATGGGATGTTAGAAAATAGTATCAAAGGATCATGACTCACAAAATGTTTTCTCCAATTTTGAATGATTTTGGATATGGTAAACAAGAGATAGGATGGTTGGTACAAGAGTAAGGGAACAATGTCATTGTATTTACAACTCCACATAGTGGACCTCTATGTTTACATAAAGTGGGGAATTATGTTTTTTTATTACAATTGATAATTTCACCTTAGGTAATTCACATGATGTTAATATGTGATTTAGGATATTTCAAGTGTTTTCATTCCATATTATTGAGAAAATAGTTCTGCATGGTATATATAAATTTTTTTTGTTATTAATATATGTTATTTAAGTATATTCCTTGATTTTTATTATCTTTTTTGTAAAATTTCCTATGAGTGTACTACTACAAAACATGCTTTTCACAGCACTAATATCTGACTTTATTAGTGATGGAAAATCATTGATAACCTTAGCATGGTCAAATGTCCATCACGTATATCATTCCTTCGACAAGAACTAATAAATGGCATCTTTTATCAATTCTTTTATTTACACTAATAAAAATATGATTTATTATTGATTTTTTTTCATTGATAGAATTTTGAATTCTTGTTGCTTTTTAATGCACTGATACAAATAGAAATTATCATAAACTTTATATGAACCGATAAATGAGTCCTTTATTAGAACTTCTAAAGTTATGATAAATGAAATATTTATGATTGCATTTAGTAGTGCTGATAAAGGTGAATAGTATAGTGTGATTCTATAACATGCAACATCATCAGAAACTGGTGTAGTGTGCTAGAAAAACACACTATGAGTATAAAAAACAAAAAAAAATACCAAAAATAAGATACAAATGTTGAATTTAAATGAAATAACCTTTAAAACACAAATAATAGAAAAATACAACACTACTATAGAGTATGTTAGTTGTTTTTTATTAAAATTAATGTCATTTTTGAATAAAAAAGACACAATTGGAGTCATATTGTTCACACCATGTGTCAGATTCGGTTGTGGCTAAATTATACACAACCCAAATGATTCATGTATCATTTTCCAAAATTATCGAAACTATTGAAATGTGTTTTCTCAGTTTTGTGTCAGTTAGTTGTTTTATTGATTTAAATTAATGTCAATTTTGAATAAAAAATTGCACTTGCAGTCATTCAGGTCATACTGTGTGACAGATTAAGGTGAGGTTGATCCTTACATGTCACAAATGATGTATAGATCTATGTCCTATATTAACAATAAAATCCCAATGTGTTTTCTCAGTTTTGAATATGTAGTATTTTACTAATATTAATCTCAATTTTAAATAAACAATATGCACTTAGAGTCATACCGGTCAAACCGTGTGTTAGATTGAGGCATAGTGAAATTATGCACATCCCAAATGACTCATGGAAAATTTTCTAAAAGTATCGAAAAAACCCAAATGTATTTTCTTAGTTTTGAGTATGTCATTTTTTTATTAACATTAATGTCTCTTTTAAATAAAAAAGATGTTGTGGGAGTCATACAGGTCACACCATGCATGGAATAGAGGTTCGAATGATCCCTAAATATCAAAAATTATGTATATATAATTTTCCTAAAGTACCAAAACAATCCGAATTCATTTTATCATTTTTGAGTATGTCTGTTGTTTTTTTACTAAAATTCATGTCAATTTTGAACAAAAAAGACACACATGGAGTCACACAATTCATCGAATTAAGGTTCATCTAAATTTTTCACGTCCCAAATGAATCATGGATCATTTTACTATAGTATAAAAACAATCATAATGATTTTTCATGGTATTGCATATGACTTTTTTTATTAAAATTTTTGAATAAAAAAGATGCAATTTTAGTCATACCGATCTCACCGTGTATCAGATCAAGGTGAGTCATATCCCTACATGGAAAAAATGATGTATGGATTGTTGTAATAAAGTAAAAGAACAATCCAAATGTGTTTTCTTGGTTTTGAGTATATTAGTTGGTTTTTTACTAAAATTAATGTCAATTTCGAATAAATAAGTTTCTCTTGGAGTCACCATGTGCATCCGATTGAGGCATGGATAAATTCTACATATCCCAAATGACTCATGGATCATTTTTATAGATTATCAAAATAATTGGAATGTGTTTTATTTGTTTTGAGTATATCGGTTATTTATTAAAATTAATGTTAGTTTTGAATAAAAAGATGTACTTAGTGTTATATGGGTCATACCTAGCATCGAATTGAGCTATTTCAAATCCCTACACATCAAAAATGAAGTATGTATAATTTTATTAGTATAAAATAACAATGAAAATGTGTTTTCTTAGTTTTGAGTATGTCAATTCTGTTTCTTACTAAAATTAATGTCACTTTTAAATAAAAAGACGCATTTGGAGTCATACTGGTCACACTTTGCATCAGATAGAGGTATGGTTGATCCCTACATGTCAAAAATGACGTTTGGATCATTTTCCAAAATTTTCAAAACAATCGGAAGGCATTTTATCAGTTTTCAGTTTGCTAATTGTTTTTTTTTTCTAATATTATTGTTAATCTTAAATAAAAGAGATTCCCTTGGAGTCACACTGTGCATTGTATTGAGGTTCATCTGAATAATACATGTCCAAAATGTCTCATGGATCGTTTTCCTAAACAATCAAAACAATCTGAATGTTTTTTCTCAGTTTTTAGAATGTCAGTTGTTTCTTAGATTAAAATTTATGTTTGTTTTCAATAAAAAAACACAATTGGAGTCATATCAGTTACACTGTGTGTCAGATTGAGGTGAGGCTGATCCCAACACATCACAAATGATGTTTGGATCAGTATACTAAAGAAAAAAAAGAATATGAATGAATTTTCCTAGTTTTAAGTATGTTAGTTGTTTTTTTACTAAAATTAATTTCGCTTTTAAATAATAACAAATTCACTTGGATCGATACCAGTCAAATCGTGCATTGTATTTAGCTTCAGTTGATCCATACAAATCACAAATGATGTATGGATTGTTTTTCTATAGTAACAAAACAATTCAAATTCATTTTCTTAGTTTTCAGTATGTTAGTTATTTTTTACTAAAATTAATGTTAATTTTGATTAAAAAAGATGAACATGGATTCACACTGTGTGTCAAATTGAGGAACGGATGAATGATACACATACCAAATGACTCAGGGATTTTTTTCTTAATGTATCCAATAATCAAAATGTGTTTTATCAGTTTTGAGCATGTCAGTTGTTTTTTGATTAAAATTAATGTTAGTTTTGAATAAAAAGATGTACTTGGAGACATATCATTCACATTGTGCATTGGATTGATGTGTGGCTTATCCCTACACATCATAAATGAAGTGTGGATCATTTTATGAAAGTATAAAAACAATAAAAATGCATTTTATTTGTTTTCAGTATGTCAATTGTTTTTTAACTAAAATTAATGTCACTTTTAAATAAAAAGATGCACTAAGAGTCATATCGGTCACACCATGAATTATATTGTGGTTTGTATAATCCCTACACATCAAAATTGACATATGGATCATTTTCCTAATTTACCAAAACAATACGAATATTTTTTATCAGTTTTGAGAACGCCACATGTTTTTTTTACTAAAATGACATTTTAAACTAGAAATATTCACAATGGATCTTATCTTATGTGTATTGTTTTGTGATTACTTTTAAAAAAATTCTAAAACAAAACTATCGTATGATCCTTATTCTACTTAATTTCACAACAATTTTATTATTTTCAAGACAACAATTCTTATCCTCCCATGCCTTAGTCTCCACCTCAATCTTCGCCTCTACCTACTCCTCCACATCGGTCTCTAACTCCAACTCTACCTCTCCCTTAGACCCTACCTACAACAATGTCTTCACCTCCACCTCAACCTCCACCTCCATCTCTTTTTTCCAATAATTTTTTTATTTGTAGGTCACCGCTTATAAACAAACTGATTTCCACCATTAATCGTCTCCTTGAGAAAGTGATAAAGAATAATATATAATCATTCTAAAACTAATGTTTCAAACCCTAAATATCATTCAAAGTCCATAACTCATTCTTGATCACAAACATATTATATAATCACCTAAATTTTTTGTCGGCATACATTCTAAAAAATTACACTACCCGATCATCTCTAAAAAAATTATTTCTCCTTTTGAGTAACTCTTTTTCTCAAAAATCATGATGGTACTAAAAAAATATAAAGAAATTATTTTGAAATATATTTAATGAAATAGTAATTACTTTCAGAAAATTCCTATTGGGGGTGTTTCTATTTTCATGTTGTATGATTTCTCTCATAAATTAGAAAACATAAAATCCACAATCAATTCCAGTATCTTGTTTTGGACATTAATGAAACATTGACCAAAATATGTAAATTTTTCTAAAATATTTTGATAGTTAAATATTTATATATATACCTTATTTTTTTCATTTGTAGTAATCTGTAGGCTTTAGCTTGTCAGACACAGACCTCATACCATGATTTTCCTTGTATTTAGCAATCGCCCTATCATAAAAAATATCTCATTAAAACATAGAGTGAACATATAAGTTTACATATATCATTAAAATATTTATTGTACTGTATTACATATTAAAAATACACATCATGTGTGGTCGGTTGGTTGTAAATACATTCATTGAATCTAAAAAATAAATATTTGGGGTGTTTATATTGACTGTTATGAGAATCCAACACTTCCTAAAAAAT
Source organism: Viscum album (assembly GCA_963277665.1). Taxonomy (NCBI): domain Eukaryota; kingdom Viridiplantae; phylum Streptophyta; class Magnoliopsida; order Santalales; family Viscaceae; genus Viscum; species Viscum album. The sequence goes on from OY728120.1 coordinate 1,847,590,648, forward strand.
AAAAGCAATTAAGTAATGAAAAAATAAAAAATGTATTTTATGTGAATAGATCATAGAGTTTTAACCAAGAATTTTAGGCATCAAAAAGATTCTTTTATCTGATGTTTTTTATTAAACACTATGAATAACTCTTAATTTTTCTTCCTTATTTAATTCTTTTTCAATGTAATTTCTATTGTAGAAATGATACTAGGATTAATGAATCCAAATCTTGCTTTGCACGATCTTCCCTTTTTATAGTAGTAATATAAATGTCTATAAAAATTTGAATAGTTATTAAATTTAATATACATATTTATCTCACTATTTGGACAGATGTATTATGAAAAAGGAAATTATTTATGTATTTATAATTGAGATGTCCAACCATTCATGCTTGAGAATCTCATTTTGAGACTCGAGACCAATTCTTTCTGTAATGAAAGATCAAAATTTTTCTTCTTCATAGTTAATATAAGACATAGATTTATCTTTAAATTTGGTCGATGTATGATGTTTTAATTTTAATAAATGTTTCTCTTGAACTGGTGGAGAGAAGGTACTCTCCTAATTTCATTTTATTTTATGGATTGATTCACTAGATTTTCTTGATTCGGCCTTTAGTTTATCTACCAGTTTATCCATCTGTAATATCATACCTCCTTTCATACCTTTTATCATCAATTGTTACATGTTTTTTATAAGAAATTTTTTTTAATGACATACTACATGTATCTTTATAAGATTATATGTCCATGATATGAAATCTCTAATAGCAGCTTCAACCGTTGTAATATCTGGATCATCAAGTGGAAGAGGAAACTCAGCATCCTGATCATAAGCTAACTCAATCCCCCTCTCATGTGATAATTTTAGAGGATTTTATTGTGTATCTGGTCTCTTGGGATATTATACAATATACCCCTCATAAAATAGTGGTATGTGGGTGTGGATAGAAAAAAATCACATGAAATTACACCCTGCATAATTTTAATAATATAATGTTATAAAAAGTAATAAGATTCAAATTTTGGATAAAGATGAATGAAAAAATTATTACCCTAAGGTGTGGTGGAAATTACTTACATCAATCCTAGTGGGATCATTTGGATCATGTGCAGAACTTTTCTCCACCATCGGTTCCCTTTGATCTATTCTTATACAGTATTATTCCAAACCAAACCACAAAAATAATATCTTGCATTGATTTTATTTGTGTCTTCATTTTCCTCATCATACTAGACTTATCTTCCTATTTTTTATTTTCATAAACTGTGCTTTAGGATAGAATCCAAAACCTAATCCTCTAATTCATCCATATTTTCAGGCTGCCTTAAAGTTACTAAGAGTACCTTTTCTTCAATAATGACCATTTTCGATTCTTATTTCTAAACCATATAAATAAATATAAACATATATATTTTATGAAATATTTTTTTAAATAATGTCGGTTTAAAATTATTTTATACTTACATAGTCTTCCCATACTACTTTACTATTTTATGTAAATAATATATCATCCTTAATTACATGATCCTCCTTTCATTGCACATGTCATGGGTTAGAAGTGCCACCATATTTTGATTCATCAATATGCATATAAAAAAGCAATATATTTTGTTTCATATCACAAACATAAAATATAATTGTTGATTTAAAATACATACCAATTTATTTTCAAATGAAGTGCACCCCATCCTTTCATTGTGATAGGGGTACGCTGGTTTTGACGGAGGTTCTTTATTTTCAGCAAACTTTTAATGATCCATTAATTAATAATTTTAAATCAAGTTGGATAAAATAAATAATGTCAAATAACATATTATCAATTGCAATGAAATGAAAATATTTCTCATTTTAATGATTTTTGAATCCAATCCATGTTTCTTACTTTATAATCTGTGTATAACAAAGTGGTGGGTGGGCATTATTTTCCTATTAGTATCCCTATGATGTAACTTTTTTATAAGAGTCTAGAAGATGATATTGGATTTTCTAGTGTCCATTAAAAAAATTCATTCAAAAATTTAGTAAAATAAATGAATTCTTCAAGGGATAAGGAAAACTAAATTAATGTTTCATTAGAAAATTTTTATTTAAAATAGAGAAAGTATATTATAACATTACTGTTATATCTTACCAAAGTATTTAATTTGTTAAAGGTTGTACGTAGTGCCAAAGTCAATTTAAATTGTCACATTCAACATCGTTGTGACCCCAAGATATCTAATGAATGTTGAATTTCTAGGTTCATTAGGTTGGTTGCGTTGATTCCAACCAACCTCAAATTTTATACCCTAACTTCTTACCTTGATAATTTTATCCAAAACTAATATCTTGCATCATTATTGTTTTTTTTTCATTTTTTCTTCAACATGTTGCCAATCTGATAATAATTCCACAATTTCATCATCAACAATCTATTCTTTCTCAAGATTGGAAACATCATCATGTTTATAAGCCATTCTCTGTATGAGTATTCAAACATTTAATTTTTCTTGAATAACAACAATGCAATACACTCCATGCATAAAAGTCCACAATTTCATGCATCGTGCATGAAATATTGAATAGAGATATAATACTTCAATAATATAGTATTATTGACCTTAACTACCTTTATTTAACATGTATTATAATACTTGATTTCATTCCATCTCTTAATTAAGGGAGGAATGTTAGTTTGAAAGAGGGAGACCAATCCATCATCAAGAGATGGATAAAAATCAAGTATCTAAAGATTAAAGTGTCATAGGACCCTATACTAATGGAATCACTCAAAAAGTCTCCTCAATTGATATATAATATCCCTATTATATGGATGAACAAATAAATTATTCATATCATATTATATTATATTGACATAATATAATATGAAGTTTATTTATTCAAAAAACTAATAGATTAATACATTGTCTCCTTGAAGAACAAGTCAATGATAACACTTAAGAGTTTTAGGGTATCATCTTACGATCATTATATAGATAAAAAACCTAAAAAATTTATGATTTAATCTCAAGGATAAATGTGAATGCAAATAAAGAAAAAAACATATAACATACTTGTAATATAGTATCTGTGGAATACATATTTAATATTCAGTGGAATATTATTTATTTATAACATACAACTAGTAAAAAATGTATTCTAGCATTTAAAGATATTAAACTTTCCTTCAATCAAAAATATATTCTGGATGAATCTAGATCACCAAAGGAGTGCTAGCACCTTAACCTAGTGATAAAAATTGATCAAATAAGAAGAGAGGTTTGGTAATGGAATGAAATAAAGGGTTAATTACACTGGGGATTGTATCACTATTTTTTTCATTTTGGACATGGATAACAAATAACATGACTTATACAATATAAATATTCAAACCATCAAAAGTATATTTTAATCAATTTTTGTTCTCTCTACGGTTATTCACCATGTTAGGTGGATTTTCAAATTATTTTTTTTATTCTATAAATTATTTATATCTCTATTTTGATTAGTAAATATCTTAACAAATCACATATAATTGTTTTCTAGATCATCTTTCCAACTATGGAAAACTCAATTACTTTTGGGAAACACAATAATTATATTTTTTTGTGTATTTCTAAGTCCATTTCCCCAATTATTTATAAACTCTATCCAATCTAGGAATTTTTCAAAAAAATATTTTGAGCATATTATTCTCAGAAAAGAAATTCCCCATCAATCTTGGTAACCCATGGTTAATGTTTAATAATAATATGGATTTAAGTAGAAAATAAAACTCTCAGAACATGAATCACTAAAAAAATCATTGGAACATAAAGAATTAATTCAATATTTATTTTAATTCAATAGAAAATTATTCATCAAAACCATAAATGAGAGTAACACATTTCATTGTTTATCAACTTACATGAATAACAAAAGTCCACAAAACATGTTTTAATGATTTTTAAAATTACCTTAGTCCCTATATATTCATCACCCATAAATGAGGGCCACAACATGGTATCCTCTAATCCTTAAAAACCCTAATGATTAATCCTTTAGAATATATAATCTAGTGTATAGGATGAATTAAATTTGAGAACCTACCTAGATTTTGGAACCCTGTATTATTCAAATAAAGAGAAAACCAAGGGGGATGAGATGACTCCTTGTTAATGTTGAGAGGAGAGTATACCATCTATGGGTGTCACTAGAGACAATTGGGATGGAATGTCAAATACATATGATAGGAGATAATTGATGAAATATAACAAACTTATTTGTATTTCAATAGCGATGAGAAAAGATGTAGGGTTCTTCATGTTTCAGAATAGTGAAAAAAATTAAAAAAATGGAACCCACAAAATCAAACTATGATAGAGGAAGAGTAGATAATAACATACATTAGATTCTAGCCTTGATTAATCTGAGGTAATTTAGAGGAGACACACCAATAGTAGAGGATTTCCACAAGAGTTGATAATTGTGAGTGACTAAGTCATGGTTTTTATTTTTTAAAATATATTGGGGACATTTTTAACAACGCTTTCAAAAAACCTCCAAAAAACATCCCTTTTATCATCGCTAAATTTAAAAGTGCTAATAAATATGTCTTTTATCCGCAGTTTTTTAGCACTGATAAATCTTGATCTTTATCAGCACTAAAAACTCACTGATTAAAGGAATTCAATCAGTGCTATAGGTTTAACATTGAAAAATATATATTTTAACAAAGCTTAATTAGCACTGATATATATTGACCTTTACCAGCACTACATATGTGCTGTTAAAAGTTTTGTAATTATAATTATTTAAATATAATTAAAATATATATATTATTTATTTAAGTAACATTATTATAATTTTATACTTATTTAAAAATATATAATTTATTAATTATAATTATATAAATACATATTTAAAAAAAATATTATTTATTTATAATTATTATTATTATAGTAAATATAAATTTCCCCAACAGGGGTGGCCCATTGGTTTGGTCATTCACCTGGTTCATCGAAGTTGGGGTTCGATTCCTGTTATTTCTGTTTCATCATCATAATTTCACTATTGTTTACTTAATCACTTCTTCTATACTGGGCGGTGTGGCGAGGGGTCATTTTATGTTGTATCAACCACGCGGCGATGGGCAAGCTTGAGGTTCTATAACCAATTTTCTTAGTGGGGGATAATCAATTGGAAGCTTAATACATGTAATAGGGGTTATGTGGTTTCCATTCAAAAAAATATTAAATATGCATTTATTATTTATTTCAAAATAATTATTTAAAAATATATTTTTACCATTATTAATGGAAATATAATCTTAAATACATAAATTTTAAAAATGAGTGATGTTGAATAATTCGAAATGAGTACACTTTAAAAAAAATTGAAAATATGGATAAGTTTTATTAATTAAATATAATATATTAAAACAATATGGATATAAATATATATATGGATGTGGATAAATAGATACAAGAAATATTAAAACATAATAAATATATATATATTAATAAATAATAAAAAATGATCAAATTAAATAATAAAATAAAAAACATTAAAAATGAATACCCTAACTGTAGTATTAAAACCAAATAAATAAAACTGACTGATTAAAAACATAATATATATTAAATGTGTCATGTTATAATGAAATTCTAAAATATACTAAAATTTGAATAAATTACATAAATATTAAGTGTATGTGTTTCTATATATTGTGTAGACATGTTTGTGTGTCCATTTATGTATAAAAATGAACTAACACATATATGTGTGTGTTTACATGAAATAAATGAAACACACAACCTTTAATATAGTTTAAATTGAAAAATCAACCAACATTAAAAATTAAAAAGACATTAATTTGTTTTTAATTAACGTTATATATTTATATATATAAAAATATATATTATTCTTATTCAATATATATATATAATTAATAAATACTATATATTATTTTTTATAATCTATATATATGTATATTAAATTTATTAATTTTTATGAATAATTATTTAATTTTTAAAATGTTTGAAATTTTTCTTAATTTACTCATTTTATTTTTATTTTTTTAATTTTTCATTTTATTCAAGACATTTATTAGCGCTGAAAATGACTAATGAAGGGAAACTTTTATCAGTTCTAAAAACATTCTGATAAAGTAATCCTTTTATCGATGCTTTAAATGAAGTACGGATATAGGTTTCCTATATTAGTGCTAAAATAAATCACTGATAATGGATAACTTTTATCAGTGCTAAAAATATGGCATTGATAAATGGTTATATTTATCAGTGCTTTTTTTCATGTTGATAATTGTATTATTTTATCAATGCTTATTTTAGCACTAATAAAGATGAACTTTATCAGTGATTTTTTCGAGTACTAATAAATGCCAGTGTTGTTTTAGGTGGGTTTTGTAGTAGTGTTGTGTGATATATTATTTTCCATGCTGTTATGATATACCTTTATTTCAATAATTATTTTAATTGAGCATATTTTTTTGTTAGTATATATATGATGACTTTGACTAGTGTTTAGGGATGGAGACCAAGGTTAGTGTTAGATTTTTTATTCCTTGGGTTGATGGTAGAATTATCAGAGAACCTTGTGTCATCCCTTAGATTGTTTAGGATATGTTTATGTTCATAATGTCCTTTATGTTATAGAATATATCACCTCACATAAGTTTATTGTGACCTCCAATTTATTAGGATACTCCAAAGCATGTTCATGCACCTAACACATTACTACAGGTAGTGGTACCATTCCAACTGTCACTGAGAACCATGGTAGGTTATGCTAGGAATTTTTCAAATCCATCATCCTCTATCATTTCAAGGTAGTGGTAGTCTATGTCATGTTGAGGAATAAGTGAATTTCATTGATATAATCATTGAACTTATCAAGATGATGATAGATAAGAAGGTGAAACTAGCAGTTTTGATACTGTAGGGACTTTCTAGACATTGGTGGGAAGTTATGGGTTAGGTTGGATGATGAAAGGGACTCTCATGTGAGGCCTTTATGGAAATTTTTTTAGATATTTTTTTCCCTAACATGATAATGCTTGATTTGGAATGGGATTTCATAAAGATTCAATATGTCTCCATGATAGTATATTCCTACTCCATATGTTTTTCAGAGATTCTTTGATATTGTACGCTTCTAGATGGTAATGGGGATCAGAAGGCTAGGATGTTTGAGAAGAAACTTCAAGCATATATTAGATATTAGGTATGAATATTTGATCTAGATCTATACCCTATGGGGTTGTCTAGGGATCTAATAACCAAAAATATCATGGAATAGTGTCTAGTAGTCGGTCTTCTCATACCCATTAATGATCATTCGGGTGGAACTTCCATTATATCCATGAGTAACTCTTCTGATGGAAGGAAGAGGAAGATCAGGTATGTGTGACAGATCAATAATATATAATTGGAGTAGAGACTGGATTCTTCCAGCCATTCTATAGATTTCCTATAGTGATTAATAATGGGATTTTAGGAAACTAAGTAGGGTGTTCCCAATACCCCAGATATAGTGTTCATAAAGAGATAAAATGGGACATATCAAATGGTTATTTCTAGATATTCAGCTATAAGGTGTAGGAAAACTAAAATGGAAACCTGATATCTAGTCTTGTTTCACAGTAACAAACTCCCACTAGTCATAAACCTTAGGGGCATGGTCAATACATTGATACAAATCATGTTCATATTACGAATCATACTCTATAAGATAGTGAAGAGGGACATATACTGTTCAATATAGGGTTTTGATTACCTCTACATTATCTACTACATTGTTTGATATTGTTGCTTCCCATTTTTCATATTTTCAAAAGTAGTTATTGGAATTAATATGCCTAAAAAAATTTCATCTGAGTTAGTCTACCTTAATAAACAATTTAGAATAAAAGAGTATCATCTATAGGGATTCATAGAGTCTCCTATAGTCTTCACTAACTATGGAAATCTATGGGAGTACATGAATATTAAGATGATGACGTTCATTGTAATTTTCGGCGTGGGTTGGCTAAATATATTCTGATCTCACATTTACTATTATTTCGGATGAGTTTCTTTTACTATTATTAAGAGAGAGTTATTTTTAATGACCATAGTGTGGGAACATTGAAAATGTATATTTGGGATAGAAGTGAGACAAATTAGAATGATCATAACCTAGATGGTGGGCTTAGCTCTTTCAGTGAAATCATTGATTAGTACCTAGATTCATCCTCCTACCATGGATCTCTATCAGGATGTCTTCCCTAAATACATCAAAGGACACCCACTTTAAAGGTGATTTTACTTTGAGTTTGAGATTGTGTTGGGTATGCAACCAATTTTGGTACCCCTATATAATATAGAAAAAACTAAGATAAATGAGCTTAAGGTGAAGCAGAAATACTTATTGTGAAAGGGATTTATCCGGATGAGTACTTCACCATGGGGCACACCTATGTTGTTCAACAAAAAAAGTAGATAGTAGTCTTTGAATCTATATTGATTACCAGAATCTGAACTAGGTGATGGTAAAGAAATGATATCCACTTCCCAAGGTTGATGATCATTTTTTATCATTTACAGGGATCATTTTTATCCAAGATAGATCTTCAATCAGGATTCCATCAGTTGTGAGTTTGTGAGGATCATATTCTGAAGATGGAATTCTGGACTAGGCATGGTTTTTATGAGTAGTTAGTGATGACATTTTTGATGAAAAACATACTTTCAATGTTCATAGACCTTGTGAATAAGATATTCCCACCAGATATGGACTTATTTTCATGGTTTTTTATGACATCCTCATCTACGTACCAAAAACGTAGTAGAATTATAGACACCATAAGATAGACCTGAGTAAATTTAGATCAAATTGGCTTTATGCCAATCTGAAGAAGTGTGACTACTGGATACAAAGGGTTAGATTATTGTATAATTTAAATTCTGAGATAGTTATATCCATGTACTTAGAGAAAATGGAGGCAGTATTTTCATGGAATGACCCATCTTCATAACAATTTTCAAGAACTATAACATGATCATAACACATAAATATTTCATAAAAGAAACATTCTTGAGGAAAATAAATATTCCATTTTGAAATAACTTTTCATTCTTAATAAGTCACGCACTTATAAATGGTAATATTGTATTTCAAAATAAACATGTAAACCTGTAATGGAAACATAAAATCAGTAAGTAATTATGAAATTTGAAAAATACTCTTTTTACATATATAGAAATCATGAAAAGAGTGGGGGAGTATTATCTTACTCAAATAAGTGTTCAACCATTAATCTAAGTGGGGATAAAAGAGGCGCATAAGGAATATGTAAAGCTACAAAATAAGGTGAGAAATGTTTTTCAGTATAAATGTTATTTTAATGGAGTAATAAGGTTTATTAATAGTTTTTGTACCACCAAAATACCATTTTTGAAAAATGATCTGTTATAGGAAGCTCATTTTTCTCCATTCTCTATTCATCCTAGAATATGAAAGATGTATAAATATTTGAAGGAGTATTTCGGATGGGTAGCATAAAGAGAGATATTACATAGTTTGTATCTCAGTTATTGTAATGTAATCACATTAATTATTAGAGACAAAATTCTAATGGGTGGTTATAACCATTACCCATTCCAAAATGGAAATTGGAAAACATCACCATGGATTTTTTTTGTTGGAATCCCCAAGAATTATAAAGACATAAATTTATATGGGTTATAGTTGATCACCTTATAATGTAATAAAAAGTCATCATAACAAGTTAATTTTTCTCTATATATAATATTTCTTGGATTTACATTAAGTAATTGGAAAGGTTTCATTGAGTACCACATTCTATTATGTCTGGTCAGAATCTGCGATTTACCTTGAACTTCTGGTGAAGTCTTCCTCAGTCCCTAACTACAAAGCTATGTTTCATAATTTTTTCATCCATAGATAGACCTTCAGCGTGAGAGAATAATTAAATCCCCATAAGATATTTTGAGATATTTTTTTATTAATTTTAATGGTTTTTGGGATCAACACCTTCTTTTATTCGAGTTTTCTTACCATACTATTTTTCACTCATGTATCCAAATGGATAATTATGAATCCCTATATGGAAAGAAGTTTAGAAATCAAAAATTCATGGAGGATTTCATATAAAATAAATCTATTGGGACCTAGTCAATACAATTAAATGGTAGGTTAATTCAAATTCATTCAATAGAACATTATTTTATATTAGACTCAATAATAAATTAGGATGAAAATTGTTGGCAATATCTAGAATTTGAAATTGGTGAGAAGTTGTTTCTCAAAATTTGTCTATGGTAGAAGGATTTGATATTCGGGAATAAAATAAACTTAATCCATATGTATATTTTCCCTTTCAAGATTCTTTATTTAGTATTCTTTCTTATCGCTTGGTGATTCCCCTAAACCTCACTCAAGTTCACAATGTGTTCCATGTGTCTCTCCTAAGGAAGTATATACCCAAATGGCCCGAAGGCCTTCTTTTTTTATTGATTTTTGATAACACCCTTTCAAGGGATGAGGGGGAACCATTAAAAGGCTCGTAGGCTTAGAGATTATATGACCTGTAGGTATAAGGAAATATATATACTATAATTTTAACTACTCCTCCTGAGCTTCTTCATCATGATATCAGCTCTCCACCTACACATGGATTGTTCAGGTAGGATTCTCATGAATGAACAGGTTGGTCCCGATGGAAATTTCATACCCTCTCTTTCTGAAAAATATACATAATTTCTGCTCTAGTGAATGCACCTTCTCTGAATCCATATCTAGAGTCTGCTCTTTGTAGATTCTGTCTGATCATTTTTTAGCACAATTTTAGGTGGCCCAAGGTCTTAAGGGGTCTGAAGGCCTTGAGGGGGCCTGAAGGCCTTAAGGTGGCCCAAAATCCTTTCTGGCCTAAAGTCCTTGGCTGGATCGAAGGCCTTAATGGACCTGAGGCCAAAACATGTGGCCTGAAAGCCCAAATAGATGAATAGTTCCAGCTACTATGATACAGAACATTGTTTTCTACATTACATGCTATTGTTCTAGCTATATTGATTACTATAGTGACTTCTATAGTAACATAGAACTTAGTTCTCCACCCAATTTTGAACTCTGGTCTCTTGGATGCACTTTTTGAGTCCTCTCCAACTGGGCTGAGGCTCTTGTGCCCTAGAGTAAGTACATACCTGACCGGTCATATGTACTAAACTCAAAGGTCAAACCACTAGATTAAGATCTCTTGTATAAGGAAAAATTGTTTTAGATTCTATATCATATAGATAAATTCCTAGGAAACAATACAACTCACATAGTAAAAGGTTTTTGGTGAAACTACCATTTTATGGAAGCTATGTGGGATCCTAAGGATGAAATGAGGTAGAAGTTTCCTCGGTTGTTTATACCAAAGTGAATAAATTTTTAGAGAAAAATCATTTTAAGTGGTTATAATGATACACCCTATTATTTTATAAAATATTTTTTTCTCAATTAAATTTAATTTTTAGAATATCTTTCATTACATGTAACTCTGAGTTTCAACAAACCATGATATACTGTTAATATTTTTATTTAAACATTATAGTTATAAAAAGTCTGTTAAATTTTATTATATTAATAGGCATAACCAAATTCCTGAAATTAATTATAATGATTTTACATAAATAAAATATATTTATAAATTTGTGGTTAATTTGTTTTTAAAATTATTTATATGCTTTGATAATACTTTTTTCTCAAAAAAATGGTTCTTATTGCTTTTTATCTTAAAATATTAAAATAAAATGTGAACACTATTAGAAAATTTATTTGAAAAAATTAAATTCATTTCATGAATCAACATATCAAATCTATCTTAGGTTTAATTTTTCAGAAATGTTTTAAATGATTAATATTTCCGTGAATAGTGAAAATTACGAATTTTTATTAAAAACGGTGTTATTGTTTAAATAATTTACAAAGATACATATTTTTTAAAAATATTTTATAACATAAATTGTTTAAATTATGTTTTTATTAATCAAATATAGTTCATTTGAATCAAATTAATGTTGTATTTTGATGTTAAATTTTTCTATACTTACCAAAAAATTCTCATTGGAAAACCAAATTTTCTTCACGTTTGCGGGTTTAATTTTAATTTAAATTTTTACACTGATTTGAATTGAATTTGGAAAAATGTATTAAATATTTTTAAAAATAATAATAAATATTATAAAAAAAGTTCAAAATTAAAATTTTTTCCATATTAAGAGTAAATACATTAAAACATAATTATAGTAGTTATGTTTAAAATAGGTTTACAAGGGGTTAAACTAAATGAATAAGGGTTAAAATTACCTAAAAACTTATAAAAATCCTATTTAATTTCCATATTTATAAAAGATAATTTATTTTTTAAGAATAAACCATTTTTTATCCTTTTAAATATATTAAAATATGGGTACACCATTTTCTTTTCCAAAATTCCAAGTGTTTCAACTCACCCACTTATTAAAGGGCACCCCTCTCCTATCCTCCACACACTTCAAAAATAATTTGGTTCATCTAATTCCTGATAAAATATCATACTTACATCCCTCAACATGTCCTAGAGTTTATAGTTTTATTATTTAACCCTAATAATAAATCATTATCTATAAACCTAAATAGGTTCTCCAAATAAGAGGTAAAATATTAACTTTTTTTTGTTTTATTTATTCTTCCACTCCATTAAAATATTATTAAATTATGATAATAATGAAACAAAATTACCAACAATATAATTATTTTTTATTCTATCAATGTAATAACCTAAATTCACCTCCTCTTCTATCAAATGGGAAAAGAAATCATCGATCATGTGTATTGTGGACTACCGTCTCGCGAACTGATGTGATTCATTTTCCATAAATGTCTTTCAACATATGATATAATGATGGATTTAAAGTGTATAAGTTATATTTATGACCTAATAATAATTCTCAAATTATAATATCACGTCTAACTTCTTACCTTCAAACTCAATGGAAAGTGATAATGTTGCTCGTGTGTATGTGGGGACTACGACCTCCATGAAGTGATGTAAAGTGTTTTTTATTTTATTTTGACATGGATGGTAATGAGAATATATTTACTGAATGTATATTATATAAATTAGAAATTAATTATTCTTTAAATTTTATATATTATTTTCCTTTCTTTCATTCTATACGTTGAGGAAATGTAAACAACATTCATGTGTACGTACGGCCTACCTTCACCATGAATGTTGTAATTTATTTTCTACATCTAACATTGCTGGATTAATTTAAATAAATATATAATTAATATATATGATAATTATATCTTGGTTAACATTATAAATATTATGTAACCATTATGAAAGTAAAAGGACCAAAAATATTAAACCAAAACGTACATGAAAAATGAAGCATTTATTACCCAAAAGATGATTTTATTAGGGAATTGTTAATAAATATATAAAAAATGTGACAAATAAACTATATATAAGATGATAAATATGATTATAGTTATTTAATATTTTTATTATAAATCTATATTAATTATATAGTAGGTCATAACATGTATGATGGAAGTCAATATTTGAGGTAAGAGATTTTTAGTATCACATTTATTTCCTGGATATATATGTTATATCACCACTCATTTTTTTGTGTACATAATTCCCCACTGGAATGTTATATAATTAATATTATAATTTTCATTATATTTAAAGATTCATTTGATGATTATTATTTAATAGGTTTTATGATTCAAAAGCTATAGAAGTGGTAAGGGTTTTATAATACAGTCTCATTATTTATTAGGATAATCTATAATTATGATTTTTATTATGAAATATTATGATATATATCTCAGGAACATCATGTATTTTATTTTAATCTATTTTTAATTAAAATAAATGTTTTAAATTCAGTTTCATCTCTTACTGTACTCATGATTTCAAAATAATTTTTTTAAGAAACAACAAATTCATTTCTCTCTTTAGTTGAAAATACTTTTTCTTCCACGTACATGATTTAAAAAAATTAAATATATTTCAAAATATTCTCCAATTATTCTTTAAACACATTTTCCCCATGGTTTAATTTTTATAAAAAAATTTAAATAATATTTATATCAATTTTTGATTGAGTTAATTTTGAATTTTACTAAAAATTTGAAGGAAATATTTGTTTTAACATGTTTTTCATTAATGTTATATTCCTAATTCATGACCAATAAATGTCTTAAATATTAATATATAATTTTAATTATATATTTTTAAATAAAATTATTTCCCTAATTTTATGTGGCATTTTTGTTTTTAAAAAGTCACATTAATATTAGAATGGTTATTTCCCTCATGAAATGTTCCAAGTGATTTTTCAAAACCAATTTATATATAAGATGACATAATTTGTTGTGTAATAGGATTTTATTAGTATATAATCCAATTATAACATCTTTATTATTTCTCTAGATGGTTTATAATTATGATAAAAATTTAATTATAAAACCAATTTATTTTTTGTGAGACATGTTATGATGAATGTTGTATGATCTTATAACATAGCTATGTATAGTCTTAATTATGTGATTATGGTTATATTATAAAAAAGGATGGTGGTAACATTATAAGCAAGGATAGTGTTTATGCTATAACTAAGTATAATGCTTATTTTAAAAAAATAAATATATTTTATAACCAAGGATGGTGGTTACGCTATAACTAAGGAATGGTATGACCCATAGATCTCTGCAATGCATTGGGTAAATATTGGTATATCCTATGATAAAATAGACTAGAATGGGGATTCAACTAAATTAATTAAGGGACTTTTTCCACTATGATAATCTTGGTGTTGAACCTTGAATGTTATAATAGATTGGTGAATGAAACCATTCCACTATGATAGTTTTGGAAATGAGCCTTGACTGCTATGGAAATGATTTTCTATGCTTATGTGTATGCCACAAATATATGTATTATTCCAATGTTATTTTCCCATTGATCATATTCTTTGATTCCATTATTTTTCTTATCTTATGAATTACCAAGAGTTATTCCATGACTCGTGTTTATGATCTATTATATGCAGGGTATTTTTTTCGAATAATATTCTCTCGTTCTCATATACTAATGTTCATGTTATTTTCAAATATCCCTTGTTTAACCATACTGGTCATATGAGCTCACCCTTTCATTTGTTTTTTTCTATGTTTATAAATAAAGGTATCATTTATGATATTTCTAATAAGGGTGATAGTTATGAAGAACTTAGTGAGAGATGATGTTGTTCAACTATCAACCAGTTCTTTATGTATCCACATTTCCAAACACACTAGACCTATTTGACTATTTTGAGGACCACTGGTTATGTAGAGAGTATTAATATATTAAAGTGTAATATATATATATATATATGAGAACATTAGGTCTCTAAAGGAATCAAATATTACTCGGTTGGTATTGATTTATCCCATAAACAATAGGAACAAAATATAAACAACATGTATAAAATAATTGTGACATCCCAGGTAAATAATGAGTAAGACATTTTCATATTTATTAATATTTTTGAATTAAATATTAATTTTACTTTAAAGGTTACTTTATGATTCGATGGAATACCTGATACACAATAATGGGTTTCACTGAAATCTTACCTTGCACACAATGCTGAGTCATAATGAAAAATAATAATAAAATATTATCATTTTAAATAGTAGTTAACGCCTAACTGTTATAGTGTAAGGAACAAAAAACTAACTACATTATGATTATACATGTTTTTTAAATGTTTTTACTTTTATCCAATAAAAGTTAGTGGCTTAAAAAGTGAATGAATCTAATTTTAAGCATAAATACTCTAAAAGGTCGATTTACCGCATTTTAATAGAGAACCCTCTTTAAATCTTGTTTTGGTCACTTTTATATTTTCCATTTGACAAAATAAAATTCCTCTTTAGAATCGGGACATAAAAATTTACTTTGGATAAATTTTTGGAATTTTTCTAATAAAATTCATTTTTTATGAATAGTGAAAAATATAGTATTTTAATTCAAAAGTGTCGTTTAATATAATTTATTTATAAGGTTATATTATATTTTTAATTGATTTTAAAGTGTAAAAATAATATATATTTACCATTTAAACCAAATTTGGTCATTGTAATTATTTTCTCTTTGAAATTGGACATAAACAAGTATCAATCTTTTGATAGTTATTGTTTCTTAAAAACACGCTTTTTGTTTTGATAACAAGAATTAATTTTAAATTAATTAATGAAAATTCTATGTTTTTAATTTTATAAAATAGAAAACATTTTTCAATTTGGAATATCAGATATATCTTAGGCTGAATCTATGTTATTTTTCTGAAAAACATCAATTTTTGATGAACATATTGTTTCTGTGGATGGTAAACTAATGCCTCACGAGATAATGATTGTTCGATTATCTCCTACCACCTATCGTGGTGTCCATTAAGATGGAACTGTATTTTTATATGATATATATTATGTTTATATTTTTTATGCTTCTGTATTTTACATTTATAGCCTACCATTATGGTTTCCATAATGGGTAAATGCGATAGTTTCATTTGGGGAAGTACGGACTACCGCCCCCTCAAAGTGATATGACTCGTTAATGCCATATGTGTGATTTATAAAGGATAAATTTAATGATATAATATATGATATTATACCGGAATCATAATATACCTATTTATCATTATGTTTTAATTCCATTAAAATACTAAATAGAAAAGAAGGTAGCGTTCATGCATATGTATGGCTTACCGTCTCCCTAAACGGTGCATTTCATTTCTTATCTCCAATAATTTATGTAAATTTTTAAATACATATATATACTGTATATATATAATTTATATGATATCTAAATCATTAATATCATTCTAGAGATAATGGACTATTGAACACGTGGACAACTTGTAATTATAAGGTGTTCATTTTGGACTCAAGTACCAAATATCGACAAAATGAACATTATTAACTTGAATGATTAAATATTGTTTATAACATGGTAATAAGTGATATAAAATGAAAAATAAACTTGAAAATTTTCTTAATCAAGTATAAATTCACTTTAGTTATTTATTCAGGAAAAACAAGGAACAAACAAGTCAAGTAGGACACAATGTAAGGGATTTTCTTATCTCACTATTAATTCCTTGAAATTTCCATTGTTCGCCACGTATTTATTTCATGTGGGATAATGTGTACTTACATTGATATATATTATCAGGATATTCATTAAATTCATGTTATTATGTGATTCATTGGTGGTTATTAACTTTTGGTCATATGTCTCAGTTGATTACAACATGGTAAAGGGTTTCATCTCACTTTTTATTCCCGTGAGATTCATGTTATATTTTCCACTACTTCCTTTTGTGTGGTGTATTTACTGCCCATGATTATAATATTTTTTTAATATACTTTAATATATTATTATTTAAGTATTCATTGTATGAACCTTCTTTCATGTGGCATATGTTTTGTAAGTTGCCAAATCGATACGGGGACCTTTCACCCTCCTCTTTTTAAAAGACCTCTTTTTGTTATGTCTTTTAATTTACATCTTATTATGTTGGGATATGTTCTTATATATCCTTATTGATGTAATTTTTATTTCCAAGTGATGAGATACCCTTATTATCTCATCAACTAATTTTTTGAATTTTAAAGTGATGCCGTTAGGCTTTTGAATTTTTACAAGGGAACTTCTTAACCCAATTTCAATTCATTGGGTTAAACTTGTACTCCTTGAATATGTCATCCTATGAATATGTTAGAATTACCTCTGATTTTTTTACAATTAATATCCACTTATATTGAGTTCATTTATATTTTTCACACATAATTATGTGATTGATTTATCCTTAATTTAAGGATATCATCTTTATAAGGGATTTCATCTCAATTTACATTTCCATTGAGACTTCATTGTTGTTATGAACTAATAAAATTTTATATGGTGTATATACTATCCTTTGTCATATTATATCATGAATCCCTTTATTCTCATGATATTGTAAAGTTCAGATTAAATTTTATTCCTCAATTATTTGTATTCAACAGTCTCTCATTTTATTAAAAACTCTTTAACTAAAATATCGTTTTAAATGATTTAATGATTTATTATTCTAAATCATTATCTTTAATGTTCATATTTTAAAAATGGTTTTGATAATTTATTTATGTGGAAATTAATGTTTTAAAATTATAATTCCATTAAAATCTTCAAAGTGGTATGGGACACTTTGATTCAAAAATCTTTTTTTAAATGGTTTATTAAAATGGAATAATTATTTCAATATCTTGAAATTATGTCTAGTGAGTTCAAATGAAATATTATTAGTGAAATGTTTATATTTGAAATATTTTATATGTTGTGATGGTACTTGGACATTTTATGGGTGGTTACGTGATAAGTCATATGATGGGTGGTGTCGTGATAATCCAAGATGGGTGGTTATGTTATAACCTCCAATGCATTGGGTATGGAAGTTGGCCATATAGCTATTACATTTATTGATATTTGTGGAAGTCGACCGTATGGTTATTCCACTTAAGAATTTTGTATGTCCCAAGTTACCTCTATACGTTATGTGTTCTTTTTATGGATTTTTATGGTAATATTTTGGTTTCAAAAGGGTAAGCAATGATCTTTTATTCAGTAAAGAGTATTTACTACTTCATAAAGGGTAAAGGTACTACTTATGATAAAGTATTCATGGATTACTTGTTTTTTTGAAAATCTAATAGTTTTCCTTATTTTTGTATTCCTTACTGAGATTTTTATGCTCATCCCATGTTTTTGAAATGTTTTTCACAGGACATAATGTTGAATAGGGTCAAGGATGGGATCAAGGAAAATTCATGTTGTCTAAAACATGGAACTATACATGTCTCCTTTATTCAAGAGTTTTTATTTTATGAAAAAAATTGGAAACTGAGTGGAAGTGTCTACTTTGAAATTTTTTAGATGTAATGTAATTGTTATGCCTAATTCTCTAAAACTCTAAACCTGAAAAGATGCTCAATGTGAATTATTAATTTAATTCAAGATTATGTAATGTTTAAGGATGGGTCCTTATAATAATCACTAGAACTGGAAAATAAATGAAAACTAAACACACTAATATCAAACCTCATGGGCCACCACCCACTTCAAAACAATCTCACACCATGAACAATTCAATGTCAATATCAAACTTAAAACTAAAAATGATAGTGTAGGAATGAGAACTGAGATGCTCCGTAGGGATTCCTAGGAAGAAACCAGGCCCCATGGCTTACCTTTAAATAGAAATCTATTTCACGTTAGTTTTAAAATAAGAATCCATAAAGATAGGGTTTTCCGTTATTTTAAAAAAAATTGAAAGCCTTTAATTATTAAAACACATTCTATTTATTCTCATTTTCAAAATAATTTTTAAATCATGAAAGACCTTCTTAATAACCTATTATGAGACACTAATAGTGTAAAAAAGTCTTCCAATAAGATATAATAATCCGGAATCTAATTTACATAAGTGGAATAAAAAATACAAAATTAGAAATAAAATAAAAACATGTTCCATGGGATCTTAGGAGCTAAATAGGATGATCTATGAAAGAGCAATAAAAATTCACATTATTCAATATATTAGTATACATGATACAAATAAAACAATCCTAACACCCCGCGAAACCCTCACTGGTTCAACCATGGGGAACATACTCTTATCAGTTGGGTAATCTAACTCATGGACACTATTTTTTGTATTATATAATCTAGTGTAGCATGTATACCTATATCTCCCTTCTAACTACCCAAGCCTCCCTACGATGTAAAATGGAGGTGATTTTTATCTATCTAGCATATAAATAAACCTCACATACTATTTACTAAATAAACCATTCACACTATCACCTCAAAAATCAATTTTAATCACAACCTCTTTTACCTTTCCAAAATACAAAAAAAAACAAGCCCCGTTACTAATAATACATTAAACATCACACATTTATCACACACCATGTTTCCAATATAAGGTTTGTGCCTTAATAGGGGTTTTATTTGCTTAAAACATTTGAAAGATCCAACTGAGCCTCGTCATTTTAAATGGGAAACACCATTTATTTATAAAACCACTTTTCCCAAGGCTTTCAAGTTCCAAAACCACACTTCACACTTAAAAACATGTACACATTGAAATATATATGTATATAATCCTCTTCTTAATGTACAAGTTCTCATTTCCATGAGTGAATGTTTTTAAAGAAGGAAATTATATATATATATATATATATGTCTATGTTCGTAGTTCGTACTTAACAATTTAAGGGACTATAAAATACATTTAATGATCATTATGAATCCAGACTTGGCATAAATCATTAATATAAAATCGATTGAATGACTAAAAATTATTTTATAAATTCCTAATTACCATGTTAGAATTCATTTTCAACAAATTAAAGCAATTATAATGTTTAATATTTTGAAAGAGGCCTCAAAACATACTTTAATAATAAATACACATGTTAAATCATTGAGAAAACATAAAAAACAAGGGAAAGCCCATTTCAAAGTATCACAACCATTTTATAAAATATAATAACTTTATAAAATAATGGAAACACCCAATAAAACAACCATGAAATAGTATTATTCAAATTAAAGGCTAAGATATAGGGAAACATACCTCAAAAGGGTGGAAACAGGTTTCAAAGGGTCCAAAAGTTATCGCCTTTGATGAACTCCATAAGAACTGGACCCAAGTCAATCCTCAAAAACCCTGGTGATTAGTATAAAATGAAAATAAATCCCAAAACTAGGTTACGGTTCTTCCTAGCTCACGTTCACCATGAGGAGGAAAATGAAACCAATAAATATGAAATGAAGGGGGGGAAGAAGAAAAGAATATCACTTGGATGGATCACACTAAAAATTGGAAGTGTAATTTTCTCAACATATGGAGGAGAGGAGGGAGGTCAGATATGGCTAGGAGCCCTCCTGGTGTCAAGTGATAGATGGGTGAGGGTGGGTGAGGGAGGAGAAATCCCAATTGGGGATTTAATTTACCTAGGGAAAATGGGTATTTTAATTTTTTTTAATTTTTAATTTATTTCAAAATAGTTTATGGTTCATTATTAGGTCACATAGTTTGGAAAATTATGTGCTAACTATTCATACTCTATTAGGATTTTGTGGAACCTCACATGTGTAGGCCACATGGTTCTGAAAACCTTTTGTTGACCATTTGGTTGGCTCAACTAATGTTATATAATCTATGACATAGTGTAAAAATTGTTTTATTTTTCCATGGGACAAACTTTTCATGCCCAAAACTGTAAATTTGTATGGAATGCACCTAGAAGGGAGGATAAATAAAAAGAAATTGAAAATAAATAAAAATATAATATTTTTTCAGGTAGATGTGTGACGCACATACTCATATTTTTTCAATATACATTGTTTGTCCTCCATAATTAAATTTCAAGTGAATCTTGAAGGTTCAGTTAGCTTTTAATTCAAGTCCTAAGTCATGTTCTTGATACATACAAGGTATGTACAAAGGAACACTGACTTATAGGAACACACAGGTTATCTATAGTATATTTTAAGTCAATTTAATTCATCTAGCTCGTTATAAATAATATTTTTTCTATTCCTCATGGTGTAAGGATCCATTTGGTTTTTTAGCATCTATAGGTAGTATACGCTTAAACTGCACAACCCAAATTACATGGTGTTTGATCTAGAGTCACACCCCATGTAATATTTTTAATTTTTTAATACATTATATCGTGTAGATTGATACATAAATGGAATGTGACCTCAATTACTATATTTTGTATAGTCAATAATTTCCTACATAGTCTAGAATTCTCAAAACTTGTATTCCCAACTACAACAGGGATCATTCACACTGCCATTATTTTCCATCACCAGGTCTGACACATCATAATTCCACCTCCATGTCTCCAATGACTATCACTCATTGGAATCCCACCTTCAGTCGTCACTAGCTTTATTCTCCTAGAATATAGTTGATCTTCTAGCCTCCCTACACTACCCCTCTTTTTTTCCTCACTGTAATCCCTTTGTGTTGATGTCATTTTGTGTGAACCCATCATTCCTTACATCCTACATTATTACACCTCATAAAAATGAACTAATTGAATTTAAAATGTTTTATACAAAGGAATAAATGGATGATAGTTAGTTGGATTTCACACCACCCAAAATGGGTTATACACTTGATCATTATAGAACATGGGAAATAGGAAGTGAGATAAATAATTAATGGAATAATCAATAAGTATTTCATCTCCATTTTTCACCATTCACCATTAATTATTGTGCAATAATAAAAATTACACTAAAAATGAAATTATAATTTATAAAAAAAATAATAAAATTAATCAATTTTTAACGCATGATTGATCAAGAATCCACTAAAAAATGTAATAACTAGTATCCATAAATAAAATTCTCCACGTAGATAGTTTTTAAAATTTTATTTCTATTTCAAAAAATATTTTTATGATAACTACATTTTATATCCAACACAATATCCCATTTTTTATGAATTCTAATTTATAGTTCCCTGGAAGTAGTTTTCTATTTAAACTTGCATGATTATTGAATAATAAAAAAAAAGGAAACCAACGGTATTTCATCTTAGAAACTCCGTGGAAAATTATTTGATTCGAACATGAAAGGGTATTATTAGATCACATGAAAATAAAGAAAATTAAAAAGAATTTTTTCTTACCTCAATGGAAAAAATTTCATCACTTCAACCATTCATTAATTATAATAAAATAATACATTTATTCTCTACTAATAAACCTTTACCATGGGGTTTAATGTCAATTCCATGAATGAATGATCTTATATTCTTGTGGATTCCCCATATCCTCCTATGGTTCATTAAAATAGAATAACTCTAGAATAAAATTTATAAAATATTATATAAAAACATATATAGGTCCAGAAATAATTTAATTAAATGACCTGGAAAACCTCAGTCTAGGAATGAATTCCTGAACAAGGACGTTAAACACTGCCTAATAAATACACCAAATTTTAAACACAACCATAATGTTGTAACTTCTATATTAAATTACATTAAATGTATAATAAAATTTACATTTGTGAGGTAAATATTTATATATTAAAAAAATTAAATATCCCTTAATAAATTAATTATCCCATAAAAACCAACTAGCTTATAATTCCATAAAAATTTAATATAAGGGAAAACACCATATTCTATGTCAAATAAAATGATCAAAATTTTTTTTTGAGGTTAATCGCCTGGGTAAATTTTCTATACAATACCATTAATGAGATAAGGATCTCAAAACTCAAGAATGAATTGAGTCTCACTAGGAAATAAATTAGGACAACTACATTGCGTCTATTCGATACCTTAGTATCCACTTCACAGCTTCCAAATATAGTTTTATAAGGTTATACATATACCTACTAATAGATCCCAATACCTATGAAATATTTGTTTAGGTGGTAACCATGGAAAAAATAAATCTGTTGGTAGCTAATTTATAAAGAACCTTCATTGTGTACTCAAACTCTTCATATGACTTTTGTGCTTACCCATTAGATATCATATAATAACATACCATGGGAATAGAATCTAAATTTTATTCCAACATACTAATCCTAATCATAACCTTTCCAACATATTAAGAATTTGATAATATCTAGTTTCTCACTACATGGTCTCTCTTGATCTTTATCTCTAGAATCAATTTAGCTTTATTAATATCTTTCATCTCAAACACCTCATCCAAATACCTTTTAGGTCATCAATCCTTTCCATGAATGATCCTGGAATGATAATTTCATCCACATATCAAATAAATATAATGTATCCAATACCAAAATACTTTAAATAAAATTATTTGTCTGTTACATGATAATTGTATTCATTTTTACTAATGAATGAATCAAACATAGTATTCCACTACCTTGGTGTTTTTTAACCCTATAATCGTTTTTAGAGTTTTCACAACATGTCTTTTTTCCTGAATCTAATAATCCTTATGGATACTAAATATAAATATTAGCATATAAATACCCATGAAGGAAATTGAAAATTTGTTCAATATGATCAAGAATAAAATATTTTGATGCAATAATGTAAGAACCATATGAATGGTGATGAGATTCACTATAGGAGATAAAATATCTTTAACATTTATACCTTATATTAAAATCATAGAAACATTATCATTTTCTTATATATCCTCTTATTGTATTTCTATTCCATGAAAAAATATAACCATTTTTTATACAGTTATTTGTTTTATTATGGTAATTGAGTAACCTCATATGTATTGTTATCATGTAAAGAAGAACTCCCCTCCTTTATATGAATCTCCCACTTTAATTACTGATTCAACTCCATTGAATCTTCAAATTATTTTGGATATCCATAGTTATTCAATTGTAAATAGTATAAGGATAATGAATACCACTATGAGGGTCTTATAACCCTATTTTATATCTACATCTCTACTTAAGGAGATAGATCCACTTGTTATGGTATCATATGTTTAGGTACACCTATGATCTTTACATTCCCTAAGTACCTTGATGGTTCATTAATAACTTAAATCTCAACTTAATAATATTCCTCATAAATGAATAATTCATTGAATATCACAATCTAACTTTGTGTGATATTCTTCTTCTCACCATCTAATAATCAATATCAAAACACCTCACCACCATATCTAGTAAAAAATAAAACTTAGACTTATAATCATGTGTATCCATTTCATTATCATCTATATGTACATATTGAAAACAACTAAAGACTCGGAAATAATAGAGTCTTACCTCCTTCCATGATAAAATCTCATTCGGTAGACATTTTTTCATTGGTATATAAAGAGTCCAACTAATAAGATATGCTAACATATCCACTTCCTCTGCCCAGAATATTTTACCTAACCCCAAGTATAGCCTTGTACTCTAGGTGAATTCAGTAAATGCCTTATTTATCCACTCATTCATGCCATTCTATTATGGTGTTCCTAGAATAGACTCCTACTACTAAATTCAGTTGTTATCACAAAATTCATGGAACTTTATACATTCATACTCTCCTTTATTATTAGACCTCGTGTATTTCTACTATGATATTGACTGTATTTACACTAAAGTCTTATATTTATAAAATATATTAACTGTATCAGTCATATTTATAATAAATTAGACTCATACCTTACTTATTGAGTCATCAAAAAATTTCACATAATATAGTTAAACTATAAGGGGATATACTGGTGTTGTCTCCCAAGAATTTGTGTTCATCAAAACTATATATCTAACCTTCAATGTTATACTTATTCTCATAAATGAATCCTTCTTTTCCTTTCAAAAGATAAAATCTTCACATAGTCTGAATTATATTGACTTCAATATTAATATTAGTCCTTTAATATTTATCATTCTCATCCCATTCCCACTCATGTTTCCTAACCTATAATTCCATAGTTGTGAACCCTCAATTGATTTGGTTATAGAAACCATGTAAATATGATTTTACATCATATTTTATATTATTCCATTCATCACCTTAGGAGATATAACCCTACATCCATTATGAATTTTCCAAGAACCAACAATGAAAGTGGTATTGAATCCAGCATCATCAAGTTTCAAAAAACATAAGATTTATTATCGGATCAAGAATATGTCACACCATCTCAAAAATGAGCTAACTAAAACTTTGAGTTTTGATCCTTGAATCACCATTTCCCTCAAATTATAAGGGTTCATAATCAATAATATATACCATGATAAAATTTCAATAAATATTATTATTCATGAAAAATTTCTTTGATATGGAAATGAATAATTCTACTATGTATACAACAAAAGACTCTATGGGACTTTCTATGCTAAACAAAAAAGCATCATCTCTTCCTTAAAT
This sequence comes from Viscum album, assembly GCA_963277665.1. Lineage (NCBI taxonomy): Eukaryota > Viridiplantae > Streptophyta > Magnoliopsida > Santalales > Viscaceae > Viscum > Viscum album. Next base: position 1,847,616,600 of record OY728120.1, read on the forward strand.
TTTTTTGTTTGTTGAATTTGACCTAGGTTTCTTCTATTTCTCCTCATAATCTGTGACATATCCTTTCTTCCCACAACTCTAATAGCTGGTATCATGCCACCTCACCTTTTTATAGATATTTTCTCCAAATTTTTATCATCTTTTGTGGTTATCATTCTATATATATCTTTCCTTTTCTTCAATGTCTAGAGAAAAACCAAATAGTATTATTGACTCTCCTTTATGAATATATTCATAGAGGATGAAATTACTAACATATTTAAATTTTAATTTATATTCCTCAAAGAACTATTCAAGGTATTTATAGTCAATATCTAGCTATTGGGTAATGAATACAAAAAACTAGTACACATACCGTATCATATCGTATAATTTCCACTGATGTAAACTGGATTTTGATGGTGTTAAATTCATTGATGTAATTAATGAAAATATTTTCTTCAATAATCGTAATATTGAATAAAAATTTCATAAATTAAATTTTTTTATGTGAATGGAATATTATACATATTCATGATTAATTTCCTTAGTTTCTCCATCATCATATCCTATCTAATGTTAAACACTACATTATTTTTGAACATATGGTACATAACTATGAAAACCATTAGACATGGTAACTTCCAATAAATTTTTTCTATCCCTGTTAGATTAAAACCAAATAAATAAGTGAATATTATTTTAATAAAGATAATTATATATCTATATACACTAGTAAAAAATTATGGTCCATTTAAATGATCGATCCTTTCCATTATTTCCACCAGAATCATCATTTAACTTTAGAAATATGACCTTGACAATCCTTATTCATGCTTTGATACTAGACACAATATAAATGTCAATAAGTAACAATGTAAATCAACCATATAATAAGATTAAAAGGTGGAAAATAAATATTAAGATTAAGAACATGAACACAATTATTTTGTGTTTGATGAAAATCACTATGACCATGGATGAAAACTGTCATTTCACTATTTTTAGGAGAAAATTACAGTGAATGAAAGCACTATCACAAACCCAAGATCAAATATCATATCCCAAATAAGTGTGGTGCTACTATTACTAGAATTACTAAAGGGCTATATACTTTCAATTTTCTACCTTTCTATAGTTTCCATGTTTTTAGAGTCAATATAGATGTATTACCCACTGTCGGTGTCATTGTTCATATCTACTATAGATGGCCATATCTATTAAAGTACCTCCAAAATTTGATTTGAGTATTTTCACCACTTGGAACAAAGAAATAAACTAGCATTGATGGTAAAACCATGAGAGTTACTAGACTATTGTTCAATATGATATGAAAGAACCTTTCCCAATGTCATTTGATGGATCTTGATCCACCATTTGAAGAATGGTTTCATAGTTAAAGTAAATATAAAAGAATTTTCTAGGAGTAGTGAATAAAAAATAGTTCTTTTATTGTATTTAAATGGGGTGTTTAATTTCTTATAGCTAGATTCTAAAGTTTATAGTTTTTAAGAAGATATAATTTTTCCAATGTGTGGTAAAACAAGGGAGTCATGTTCTAAAAGTATTTAACAATTGATTTTAAAAAAATTAAATGTTTGATTTTTGTAACAAAGGGGGTGAGATTAGATATTTAATCTATTCCCATAAGAGCTAAAATTGTAATCAGCTGGGTAAGATAGAGATGGTTACCCATTAAGAATTCAACTTTTTAAAAATATTTATTTATGATTAAAGGTATTTATAGGTTAATATTTTAAAATAAAATAAAAAATGAACTATTTTTGAAACCAATGTTTTCTTATTGATTGGATTTGTTTTCAATTGTAGGATATTAATTTCCATTAATCAAAGAAGCAGATGATCATATAATTATATAATTCTAGAAAAAATTTAAAATCATGGTTAGGGCTAAAGAATTTTGGTGAAGGATATTTTGAACCATGTCATGATTGATTAATTCAAATGGGTAGAAATTTGTGATAAAATGGTCATAAAATAAACAACATTTCAAGGATTTTTTTGAAGACGTAAAATCATTATATGAAATTTTCTAATATGATAATCTACAAATATACAAGTGAATATACGTAACATTAATACATAGATGTCCAATTGAGTATCTGTTGAAGTTATCATGATGACTATATGATTTTTAGAAAAATTGAAGTGTATATATTTACTTGAGGAAGGTGAAGATAACTAGAAAAATGACTTATCATGACCCATATTTGATATCTAATTTGGATGTTCATTAAGTTTCATGGTTTAGTTTTAAATTAAAATAAATTATATAATTTTCAGAGATATTCAAAAAAAAATTCTATATAATTGTTCATGAAATATATTATCAGGATATTGTGAAAAAATAGAAACTACAATATTGAATAATTCCAAATAACTATGAAGTATATTTTAGTAGACTGTGAAGTAGGTTATTTGAATATATATATGAGTAAATTCAACTATTAAAACCATACAATCTATCATGTAGTGTAAATAATGTTATCACAAGGAACCATTTAAACTCTAATTTAGTTAATTTTTTTGTTTCATAATCGAAGGTTCTTAGATAAAATATTCACATAAGTGCGAATGTGAAAAAAGTCATGTAAGTGTGATTATAAATTTGAAGTATGTTTCTAACTGTTTGAACTACGGATGTATGGTTTTATGTTTGAGACTTGTGTTTTTTATGGATATATATGTTCTGGTGAGGTGGTTCTGAGGATATATAAGATTGAATCATTATCTTTAATGCTTTTTAATATAATAATTAGAGCTTACAATTTGACTAGATGAATTTAAGGGATTGTTCATAAAGAAACAACATTGTTCATGGTAAAAAACTAGATCATGGTTATTATCAAATATATTTTTTTGAATTATAGAAATAAGTGAAGAATAAAGATAATAGAGATTTGAAGTTCACAATTTTTGGATTCAATAATTTAACTTAAATCCCATTTTGTATGTAAGGTTGCAATGTTATGGTCTTTAATAGATATATATAATTTATAGATTTTGATTATATTTTCAAAAATGAAAAGATTTAAAAATGTTAATGGAGAGATTAATGAAATATTATAAAGATAAATTGAATAAAATTCTTGTAAATATTAATTAGAAGATTTTTTTCAATATTTATAGATTGAAGATGGAAGAGTTTATTTCAAATAGATGGAATGGTCTAATTATAATAGAGATTTAATTTCCATATATTCGAAAATATTTTATATAAATATTCATGAATATTAGATAATAATTTAATATGTTTTGGACACCATTAAAATATGAGAAGATATAGGAATATATGGGAGATATATAGATGAAATTTATCATTGTATGATGATTTGGTCACTGATGAGGTAGATGTAAGGAGATAATATTGACAAATAATGTTTTGATTTTAAGATAGATATAATTAATATCATTGATATATATGAATCAATGATAGGGAGGACCATCCTTGGAATAACACTAGCACATTAAACATATAAGAAGAGAGGAAATGAATATAGAGTTTAACTTCAAAAATTCCCTTAACAAAGAATTGATCTAATATGTATCTTCATTATAAGAAGATGATTTTATTATAAATAAGTATGAAAGTAAAATTAAAAATACTTCCCACATGTATTTATTTATATTTATATAGTGAAGATAAATACAATGAGTTGATTGAAACAACACATCACACCCATGAGTATTGGTTCAAAAAATATATTTCTTACTAATTTTAATAAGTTTATCAAGTCTACAAATTTCTAAAATCCTCCTCAAAGTATTTCATGGAGAATGAGGAAGACAGAGTGTACATTGGGGGTATTTATCTATACCTACACCATCATTAAGTGAATCTCATTATGGACTGACAATAACTTAAACAATATATCCACAAGAATAATGAGTTATAGTTAATATTACTATAATGATACATTGACATTCTATTCTATATAGTTGTAGCCTTATAACTGTTCCATCCTACCATGATTTACATTCTCTATTTTTTTTATGCATACAAGTTCATGGAGTTTTCAATGCAATGAAATATTTTTTTTAACAGAAGAATATGATTTTATTTAGGGTATTGGTTAAAGAAAAGTCTTAAATGGTTTTCACCCTTATTCACTCCACTTTCATGGTGTTTTTGTCCTTAAAATATAACATGGTGGTCCCCAAAATGGATAATGTTTCATATTTCATTTTTTTGTAGAGTATTGATATTTAATTATTTCTATATTATAAGGAATTATAGTAATTTCATAATGTTTAATAAAGGGAATTTAACTTTCATAATATTTTTTCTATATTTATATTCTCATTGAAAATTAAAATATAAAAATTTTTAAATATCAAGGATAATATATTTAATCAATCTTAGACCATAACCTTGAAATAATTCACTATTTGTTATTAAAAGTTACCATATTATGGTGTTTTGTATGTTTTTATTTTCTAAAAAGTAGAATAATTTATATTTCTTGATGAGTAGTTAATAGATCAAATTAAACTCATATTGAGGACTATAATATAAACCCTTTTATGGAGAAGTAAGATTAAGTTGGGTTGAAATGGTTACAATGTTCTTATTGTTGCACTGTTATTATGGAATATTGTGACTTCAAGGTGGTTTGATGAAAAAAAAGAGGCAGATGGATGTTTATAATTACTAGACCATTTTTTTCTTTTTGTTATTAGATAATGTTACGGCTTTTTTATTTTATATATTTTTATTCTATTATTTAGTGGTGACTAGAAAATGAGATTATGGGATGTTGATGATATTGTATAACTAGATTGAAGTATTATCTTTATTATTTTCCGTAAAATTATTGTCCTTGTATCAGTTTTTTATTTTATGTTACGGATTGTTTTATTATTATTATAGCTTATAAAGTTTAGTTTTAATTGTTTGGTATTCTCTTATCTTGATAATGATAGGTGTTATCTTGGGGGGATGGGATTTGAATGTTTCTTATGATGAGGGACATGTAATATTTCCACATATGGAATACGATGTAACTTATTCCAAAATGATTATACACTTTATATGTTAAAAACTCTAGTTGAGGTAGATCCTTGAATGATCAATTTTTTATTAAATTTCTAATTAAGTTAGCATTATAAAAAGGATGTTTTTATCATTAATTGTAATATTCATAATCATTTTAATAATATTATAGTCATCTTTCACATCATTCAAGGTATATTATAACATAAAACAATATTCATTTAATTATTAATTTAACATGACTAGTTCATTATTGATGTCATTATTAAAAGAAATAAAAGTGATATTTATCTCAAATGTTGAATCCATAAAGTATATTTTTTTTGTTTACATGTTTATATTACATAAACAAAAATAAAACTCATTAAATTTTATATTATAAGCAATCCATGTGGAAGTTTTTATAAACATTTATAATATTTTTCATTATCATAATTTTTTCACTTCAAATTTTGTTGGATTGTTTTTTGTGGTATTTTATATTACAATCATAGAATGTAAACTCACTTAGTGGGTCATTATTATTCTATTCTTATTCATTATCAGGAATTTTTATAAATTTTTAAGAGAATATTTTAAAAATATCTTATTTATTTATATTTTATTAAATCTACTTGATAGATATGTCATTTTCTTATCACTATCATTCCCATCATCACTAAATTTTATATCAGATTTATTTCCCTTATCAGTTCACTTAAAAGCAATTAATTTATTACATAAATCATAATTATCCACATTTATTAATCGGATTTTCTCCCCATACATCATATGTTTTCTAGTAATCTATTTTACATTCATTTTATAATTATTGAATGATTATTTGATTAAATTGTAGTGTTTGTCCAATTTTAATATAGATACTTCAGAAATTGGAGTATTTATAGCTTCTAAGTCATTGTATGTCTATTTGAAATTATTATATTTATGATCTGATTAAATATTTAATATATTCTAAATATAAGTTTATTTTATTTCCTTTTAATCCTAACATGCATAGTATTATAGGTATTTAATAAATTATCTTTCATGTTATCAATTCCTTCATGTGAAATAGTATGAATGCCCCATATTTTATAAATAATTCAAAATAATAGATATTATATTGAATTCATATTATACTTAAGCATAAATAATTATATGCATGGGTTAACAATTATTACCTTAACAAAACTAATTAGTATCACTTATTTTTCTTCTAAGAGTTTCAAGTATATCATATTTATCTTTATTACTACCCCTAATATAAAATTTTAAGCTTTCTAAGTGGATTTTACATTCAATTAACATAGTTATATCCATTAAATAATACTGTTTAATTATTTTTATGTTTTTCTTATCTAGATGATTTCATCTTAAATAAAAAAAATATCCCTTTTAGACTTGTTGATGTTTAAGAAGAAGATACTAAATAAATAATATATATTCTATGATACCAAATGTTGTCAAGTATATTAGATCATGAGTGGTTGGATTGAGATTCTCAACTAAATAATGATTTACATATAAATTATATAATTTAAAATTGTCTTAAATTAGAACATGTTAACATATGAAAATAGTGAATAAATAATAATTTATATTTTCAAAAAAAAATTATAAATAGATTTTTAATAAACAATTATATTTTTAAAACAATATAAGCCTTTAAAAAACAGTACTCATAATAAAAAAATTTTACACCAAATTATACCAGTTATAAGTGTAAAAAAAATTCGTAAATTAATTTAATTTTAGGAAAATATTTGATAAAATAAATAATTACTTAAAATTTGGAAAATAATTTTAACAAAAAGATAGAAAAGTAACTAATGAATTAAAAAATTGAAACACATAGATTTAATAAGGTGTTTGGATATAAAAAATATTAGATTCCCCTTAACTTGATAAATCCTAATAAGAAAATAATGGATCAAAAGTAATTAAAAAACACAATAAAATAGTGATTCAATAATATAGACCACTTATAGAGAACAAAACTCTCTAAAATATCATCAATAAAATTACTTCTAAAAATACTGGGAATATAAATAATATACATAAATGTTGAGGATGTGTTTATAAAGTATTTTTTTACATTGAGAAAATAAGTAAAAATAAATATTAAATTGAGTATGAATAAGATCCCTAAAAATGTTTAAGAATAAAAAAATAGACTTTGAGATAAAATATTATCATTATAAGTAGCATTATAGTTATCATAGTGGAGGGTTTGAGATTTGAATGTAGTGGATTCTCTTAGATTCTTTTAAACATAAAAAATAATCCCTCTATTGAAAGTATCATATATTACTTATTCTTGGTTCAATAATATAAATTGACAGTATAGTTTTTTTTTTGTTTTTTTTTCACTTAACCAAAATCATTTTACAGTACCAGATATTCACATATTTATAATTCCTTATTTTGAGGAGTATTTGATGATAATTATTGATTATTTTATTCCCCATACATGTAAGGATTAAAAGAATCCATCTTACCAAACCATTGTAGTAAATCCTATTAAATTCCTTATCAAAGACCATTAGATGAATTTATATATTATTTTATGAAAAATATCCTTGAAAAAGGGACATTTAGGAATATAGAGTGAAATTTTTTTATTTCATGTCATTAAAGTTATCTATAAAATTTTATGAACTCCTAAAAAATTTTAAAAAATGGATTTATTTTTTATCATGAATTAAACAGTTTACTAAAATACTATATATAATTGATTTAATTGTTTCTAATGGTCAATATAGTATTTAATAATTTCATAAGGGAAAAAACATAAATTATAAACATTATGGGCAATGATTTTTTTCTGCAAAGTTGATTTACATCTTCTATGTTGTGGAAAATTCATATTGAAATAATAAAAAAGTATTTTATGATAAACAAAAATGTTATTGAAAAGCAGTTATTTATTTCTATATAGTTGAAGCAACAACATGATTTTTCAAAAAGTGAAAGCAAATTTTGTTAGAACTGCTTGGTTTCATCTATTAGATGTTAATAACATGAATTTGGATTAATCTTTACATTTTCAAAAAAAATATCCTAAACGTAATATTCCATAATAATGTTCATATAAACTAAAAACATTGGTAAAATATGAAACTTGATTAGTGATTTTTCAATCATATAAAATATGGTACTTTTCTTGAAAAAATATAATTAATAGCCAATATGTTTTTGAACATATATTTCAGAGATTTTTTGTGATTAAACTAATTCATTCAACTTGTATTAGAAAAAATAAATCAATATTTGACAATAAAAAACTCTTTTTGATTTCTAATGAATATTAGATAGTCATTTTATGATGACATTAAATTACATAATATGCCTTTCAAATACCATTTTTTAAAATAATTATTATGAGATTAGGAAAAATAAAATAATAAATTTTTAAGTGTCAATATATAGTTTATTTGATATACTACTCGTGTTTGAGTTTAATAAAAATACATGAATGGGTTAATGAACATTAACTTAATTGAATAAGTAATTTTAAAGCTCAAAATTAACAAAAATTTTAAATTAAACTACTCGATAACACTCAATTTCAAAAGTAATAAAAACAAAAATTTAAAAAAAATTTATTTATAATTACATTAATTTTCATATTTAAAAAATTACCACTTAATTAATATTATAAATTTTTTAATTGATTTTTTTAATAGTCAATCTTAGCCAGATGTATAACAAGATTAGTTCTAGATTGATCTTGACTTATAATAATATAGTCGAATTTGAGTGAACTTGGAGTTAAGTTTTAATAACTTGGAAATATTATTTCATAATTTATTTTTCATTCTCGTTATTATTTTAATATATTTTGGGATTAATGATTAAATAAATTAAAAACGAACTTCAATTAAAAAATAACAAAAAATTTATGGGGGATAAAATAAATACAAATAATCAGAATTCATTTGTGTTTAGTGTAATGTATAAAGTTTTAATAGCCATTTTTCATAAAGTAGTTGTTTTTTAATTATAAATAATATTATTTATTATTTCAAAAGAATCAAAATTGATTACGAAATAATTTATACAAGATAAGAATCAAACAAACAAACCTTTATTCATTCGTAGTGGAACATTATAACAAGATTAAATGAAACCATTTATTATATAAAATGTAATATTATATACCATAGATGATTTAATCCATTAAAAGTGCATAAATTAAAATGTTACAATAAATAGGAAATAAAAATATCTATAAAACTGTAAAATCCCTAGATCGTATTCACTCTTGATAATCATCATTAGAACAACTATACCTATAATAATAAAAAACATAATGAAAGGATAAAGAATATTATAAAATAATAAATTAAAATGAGATTTGTTTACAGGATTAATTATTCAAGAGAGTTATGTAATCAAATATATTGGAATGAAATTTTGAGGTTTAATATATGTTCATAAGAAATATATTCATTGGAAATATCATAATTGGAAATATAGTTATTGGATATACAATTATCCAATTTGATTTCTTAATTTTTTTGTATTATTAGTAGCAAATTTAAAATAATATAATTTAAAAAATAGAAAATAATGATACAAAATCTAAATTTTCATTAAAATAATTATTTTAAAAAAAATGTTTTATATATTATTTTTACTAAATATTGACAAAATGTATTTAAAAGAATAGAAGAAATATTTTAATATCAATTAATTGACAACATTAATTTCTTATAATAGAAATTATAAATTTTAATGGCATTTAGAGAAGATTATTTCATATAAGTGTGATGTACTTCAAAGAAATATTTTTTTAAGTGTTGTATCATTTTTAATGAATCTATAATAAATAATTATTATAATTAAATTTATTTATGAGTTATATATAATAAAATAAAATTAAATGAACAATTGATACAAGGAAATTAATAATAATAAATCCATTTTAAGCTTAAAAGATATATTTTTCCTAAAAAATATTTTGGTATGTATGCTTATATTAAAATTATATTTCATAAACTATATAAATTGAATATAATAAAATGTTTTTCATATTTTTAATCATTATATTCATATTATGTAATAATTTCATTTTATTTTTTATAATAGAAATAAATTATTAGTATAAATATTAGTTTTCCATGTGAAATGGTTATTTATCAAAGAATTGTATTTTTCTAATTATTATTTATTTTTGTCTTAATAAATTAAATTGGACACTTTTAAATAACAAATATAATACAATTTCTCGGTTCATTAACATATATATTAACACTCATTTAATTATTAATTGATTGAAAAAATGAATAAGAATATTTTATATTTAAAAAGTTATTTTTCTATGAAAATTATTTTTTAAATATATCGTATGCTTCACTTTAAAATATAACTTTCATATTTCTAGAAATTGAATTATATTAAATAGAGTTAACATTCAAAATAACCATGTTGAAATTATATAATAATGTTCATCTTATATTTTTAGAAAAAAAATATGTATCATGGTAAATATTTAATTCAAATTAATGAGGGTAAAAGGAGTAGATTAAAGTGGCCAAAAAATTTAGTAATTAAAATGAAATATATACCTTTTATAAGACCTTTTTCTATTGGAAATTCATTCCAACATGTCTCTACAACATGCATTTACCTATCTAACCAAAATATTATGTGATTCCATCATTACCCACTGTCTAACTTGAGTTTCCAATTATATGCCCCTCATTTCAATATATAAGAGTATATCACTTCCACCCACTTCAATCCATGCATCTTATTTGAATTTTCATTGAACCACTACCCAATTTACAATTTATAAATCCATCTTAAATGTTTATAATCACCTATATATAATAATGTTTCCCAAATCCTCTATTTCTAATAGATACTTCAAGATAATATTTGTGTTCTTAGTGAGGTTAATGTGTTTTCGTGGAACTCAAGAGTGTAAAGGTATATGTTTTATCATATCAATATATTTTCTTTGATCCATATTATATTTTCACTTATTTTTGGTGTATATACTTCAATATGAATGTATTTTATCATAATTTTCCTTAAACTCAATGGTTTTAAAATTTTATTTCATGTTATCTCCTTCAAAATATTTTCATTCATATTTTCCCAAAGTTGTATGGGTTTTTCTTAACTCAATTTATATTCATTGGGATACTATCATTATTATTGAAATTTATTCTTATAAGTTGTGAATATTATAAATTATGATTGAATTATATTTTATTTCATATTATCTTTCTAGGAATATAAATTTATTTCTCATAAACATCTATTTGAATGAATTAAACATCAATTCTTATTCTTTTATGGATTCCTTTCTTTATAAACACACAATATTATTAAGAATAATTCTCATCCTATTTTATAGTCATTTCTCCTCCATGTCCATATTAATTATTCCAATAAATTTATTCCTCTCTTATTTTGAAACCAAAATATGTATTATCTAATGAGGTCTTAATTTTTATTTATACCCATTTTCAAAAAGATGTTTAATTATACTTTTTAAGATGTGGATTTCAGTAAAGGTATTTTGAAAATATTAAAAAGTCTTTTCCATTCACATTTTTATATTTTATCTTCCCTCTATATTTTCATTAGATAACATTTATCTCTTTTTAATGGTTCTGTTATTGGGATTTATCTAAAAATAATTATTAAAAGGTATTCATTTCAACTTCATGGAAAAATATTCTCTTTGAAAGTGACCAGAAACTTCATCTATTACGCTAATTGTAAGAAATTATTTTCGTGAATTATTTTTACATTTCACTTCCATTAACATGTTTACCTCTAAGATAACTATCTATTATGAAGTTATGATTCAAGAAACACCATTTATATTACCTTTTTACATACTCCATTTAAGTGATTAAAATAATTATATCAAATGATTGAATTCATGATGTTGTTTTATGTGATTACATTTTGGAAATGTTACGAGAATCATTTTATTTCCTTAGGTTCTTCCTGATATGATATGTGATTGATTTCAAGTGGCACACATTTGTATGTGTTATCATTATGTGATGGGTGGGGCCTTATATAGCCCTACATTGCATGGATTAAAGTTATATATCTCATTAAATAATTATGGGAAATAAGTATTGACTCTCTCTCTCTACCATGGGAATCAGGTAGTTATTCCTACTCTACTATGTTTTTGGAATTAAGTAATGATTATTGCTCAATTATGTTATTGTAAAAGTGTATTGATGACTGATTTATTATTTTATAGTTCCCTAATCTTATACATATTCCATGTTTCTATATTATATTCTTATATTATAATCCATGGCTCGTGGTTACTTTTTAATGATTCCTAACTCTTATTCCATTGTGTAAGCTTGATAATTTGAGTTTATATTATTTTATATTATTCCTTATGGGTATTTTCTATGAATAACCAATATTTTTAATCAAATATTTCTCATGTGATCATGTTTCTTATATTTCTTATGATATAACCCATTTATGACTCATTGATAAGTTTTTATCTTAATGGGTGTTTGAGATCACCCCTTCCAACATTTCCAATTTCCACATAAATTATTTGAATGATTATGTGTAGAAATAATTCTTATATAGAGATGTTTTGAGAGATATTGAAGTAATTATATGAAATAGTATTTTTATGATGATAGTCTCTAAATACAATAAAAATTTAGTTCCTTGGGTTCTGGGATTATTTTTGAGATATATTGTTTGAATTATGAAAATTATGTGAATTTTATGGAATTTTATCTCAATTCAACTCACATGGTATCAAAGACAGTATGTAAATATCTGTTTTTACCATAGGACCAGAGTGTGTAGTTGTAGGGTATCTCAGTCTGCATCAGAGTGGGGTTTAGTTATTTTTGGGAATTAGGACTATAAAAAATTAGTGAAAACATAATAATAATCATAAATATAGGAAAACATCTAAGAAATTAATAAATAAAAGAGTCTATAGTGTCCTAGAAATAAAATTCTTTTATAGATACAAGTAGGTGGATTAAGGCACTGATTTGAATGCATCTAGGGGTAATAAGCCTGAAAATATTTGGTTGATTATTTACTCAATCCTCACCCAGTTTACAGAAAATACTCTTAAATGGAAACTCAGTTTGATAGTCTTGGGGGATATTCTTTGGTTAATTGACATTCTATTTATGAACCATTATAAAGTATTTGAATATATTATTATAGATTTTTGGGTTAGAGTTAGTGTTCTAGAACCTATTTTTTTAATTTAAATTTATTTTATATTTAGAAAAATGAATATTGATAAAATATATTATTATATATCATTAATTATTATGCATGACTATAAGGTAATAATTTCCAAAAAAATTGTCACATTAAAAAGTAAAAAAAATTCTTCTATATGATGAGAAACTTGAAATTACATGACAATATCAACAAATATTTTTCTATGATCAGATAAAATTTGATAATGGGACATATAATATATTTATTTTTATTTGACATTATACTTAAGTACATAATACATCATCTCATGAAGTTTATACTTTTTAATCTCTCATATTAGTGATTATGAGAAGAAACTTTCCATTTGGAACTCATAATATTTGTGTTTTATTAGATATTCCTATCTATGACAAAGTTTAATGATAGATACACTTTAATAATATTATTAATTCATGTCATGAATCTCGCACTTTTATGTATTTTTACAAACCATGATGAAATATGATCTTATAGAAGTTAGGTATGATGGATGTGTCATGAATGATATATTATCAATGAATAAGTTGAGAAAGAATGTTTCCCTTCCCTATTAATAGAATTCGGTATCTTGAACCATTGATTTGGACGGAATTATCATATTAAATTCCATGGTCATGGTGTATATACAATTTTATTTCACATAGTCAAAGAAATATGGTTCAATTATATAGGCTGATGATATGAGTGTAAATTATTTTTTATGAGATATCACGACAGAGAGATTACATTATACTGTTAGCATGCATATGTGGTTTTTATACTTAGGACATATATTGTTCTTATATGGGTTACTTGACCCATTTCTAAAAAGTAATATTATACTTTAGGTTATCCTGCCTAATGCCATTGAGGTAGATTCCTAAGGGGTTTCACAGAAACGGTTTCCTTCCATCATAGTTGCATATTATTTATATTTAACAATTGGAATAAATATTATAATCTATAATGAGAAGTAATATTTATTCAGGTTTTATTAATCAATCTCAAATATTAAATTTATATTTATCCATAAGGAAATTCTATAATTAAGTTAATATATAATATTTATTGATCTCTTTTTATTCACACATTGTTAAATAATAATTAATTTATTGAATAAATATATTTTTAATTAATATAATATATTAAATCAATATTAATTCTCCCAACTGTGAATAGAATTATTATTTATTTATTTATTTATTTATTTATTAAATAACATTTATTTAAATATTTATTAAAGAGTTTAATCAATGATGAGTTGGATGATCGAACCAGAATTTTTCTAGTGAAAAATATTTATTTACGAGATTGTAAAATAAATATCTGTCTTTCAACTAGTTAGCACACATGATGAAATAAAATATTATTATTATTATATTACATGGAATGGGGTTTATTTTTGGTTTGATATCTTATTATGGTCATTTTTGTAATTTATCAAATAATAAACTCTAACCTTAGGTCTATAAATAGATTGTAATGTCAATTTAAGAAAGGTTAATCATTGTGCACAATAATTTCCTCTCAAGATCACTATCCTCCACTTTCCACTCATGACTGAGAAGAGAAATAAATATTTATTCAAGCCTAAAGAAAATGTAAATTGATCAAGGTGAACAATGAAATATGATTTTTTGGATATGATTGAACTTGATATTTTATTTTCCTTTTTGGATATTAAAGAGAACGTGAGGATCACTAATAAAGGGGATCTACTTTGGGTCTCTCTACTCAACGATGATACACCAACCATGTTAAAATAATAAAACTGTCAAATAAGAATGATCTCAAGACCTGGGTAATCATTATTCTTATATTTTAAATTAATTATAAATTAATTTGAAATGATCCTCTCTCTTAGTTCATGAAAAAATAATTTTTCAATATTCATCACAAAAAAATCATTGGTCATAGTGTTCACATAATGTATATTAAAAAAGATCCATTGAATCTATCAAAATAGAAGTTAGTCATGGGCCCAATAGGTTTTTATACTACATATGAAACCATCATGTTGTATCAAACTAGTAATTTTAAATTTAAAATTATTTACTTATTTTTTATAATTATAAACATTTAAACATAGTTTTCATTTCATGAAATTATCTATTGAATCTGATCATTGAGATCTATTATTACATCCATCATTTCTCACTCAGATAATCTTGACCTTGTTAGATATTAATTATGAACATCCAAAGAACCCATCCATAGGTGTAAATATTTATGGTATGACAACATGGGATCATATGAAGTGTTCCTGGAGTTCACACCTTGTGTCTAGGTTCATTACATTAAGAATTAGTGTGAATTAATTCACAATTCCATGTAATAAATGATACAAGGTGCATTAAATGCTTTAAATTTTTACCAAGATAAAATGGCATGAAAAATATTGGACTACGCACTATGTAACTAGGTTACACGCCATGTAGTCCACATATTTTTAGGGTAGAAAAATATCATAAAATACATGTTGATAATTTATTATGTGATGCATAAATGTTGATAGATATATAATAATGAGGTTAGACAATAAGTACCATCTATAAATATCATGTACCCCCACACATGTCCCTGTAGTAATACCTGACTTGTCCCTCTGCATGTGTCATATAAATACGGTGAGAAGGATACACACTATGTAGTTAGATGTACTTGTAGTGTACCCAACCTGTTTATATAGAAAATTAAAATTATTTAATTACTCTATGAACCTCATCAATATAAGTTTAGTTTTTCATTTTTTTTACTCATTCATTCCATATTCTAATTTTAAATGATATAAAATTCTCAGTTAATTTCTCCATAAAATTTGAACTACATGACATGTATAGTCATAATAGGTCGACGACAATACACCTATTAAAATAATTCCAGATGATATTAATTTTTATGTGTTCCATGTTACATTAAATTGATTTGTTCATGCCATGAAATTACATGATAAAACATGTGTTCTTAAATACCAAATG
Organism: Viscum album; assembly: GCA_963277665.1. Lineage (NCBI taxonomy): Eukaryota > Viridiplantae > Streptophyta > Magnoliopsida > Santalales > Viscaceae > Viscum > Viscum album. The sequence goes on from OY728120.1 coordinate 1,847,632,764, forward strand.
AGTGGACTGTATAAGATCTTAACACATACCATATAGTTCATACAGGTACTCACTGAGTTGTTTGCAAGTAAAATTTTTCAACTAATTATACTAAATTATTTAATAAAATTAATTTATTTAATTTATTTAAAATAATAGAATATGGGTATTTGAATGAAAATATGGATATAGATTATGATAAATTGAATTAATTAATTAGTGGGCTAATTAATCAAATTTATTCACATGCATTTTATCTTAATAAAAGCTTTAATAAAAATAGATTCTAGATAGTTATTTTAAATTGGTATTCATTGTACAAGTGGATGATCATGAGATTGAACTGACATGTGTGTATATGTATGATTTCTTTAATATAATTATTTCATGTGTTTTTGCAATTATTTTTATTAAATTAAATTGAGTGAATGTAATTCTTCCCTATATCCTTATTATATACGGTCATTCATTCCAATGTTTTCTTTTATGTAAAATCCATCTTCTAATTCCCTTCACCTATGTGTGAAGTAAAGTCACTATAAGGAAGTAACCCCTAAGTGTGTGGAGTTGGTTCAAGATGGATTTGAGGTAAAACCAAAACTCTGAGATACGCAGAATATAGGTGGAATACAATGACACCAGCCTAGACTGGCGCAATGAGTGTTTCCTCTAAGTTCAATGGTTCATTAATTTTTGGTTCAATAAACAAACTAGTAGTTAATTCCCAATATCCTTCCATGGTTTATTTATTATATTTATATCTATTTCCTGATTTATTTTTTGGATGCAAGATCATGATCGCATAAATAAATAAATTAAATAAGAAAGGATTAAATAAAAATGGTTATAATTAAATATTTTACAAAGGATATTGTTAATAACATATGTTAAATACACTTACCATTCAAAAAAATACATGTAAATGGATAAAATAACTAAGTTTTCACATGATAAATAATATCCTTCAAGTTAATATAAATTCATTACATCTTATATTATTTCAATTAATATGAACCCATAATTAAAGTGTTTGTTCAGACTTTCTAGTGTGAACATTTAATAATCCACAATTCTAAACATAGATAGTTTGTAAAATTAATTGATTTTTTATTAGTTTTAATGGACTTAGTCTCTCTAATAAAAATTCGAAGGAAATTATTAAGAAAATTTGAGCTAGGACTTCTAGATTGGGTATTCCACTAAAAGGATCAAGGAACTACCAATTTTTAGTTGGAAATACTATATACATAAGCACTTAGAATTTTCTTGTCCCCTATCTAGATTATTAAAACAAAACAGAGATCTTTTCCACTACAATTTCCTTATTAATGGACATTACATGTTCAATAGTGATGGTAGTAAAGACTTCATTAAACTATAGGAGACTTAATGAAATTAAAATTATGATACCTCTCATAATAGTTAGTTAATTAAAGTACTAATAATATGTTTTTATATCATTGTAGAATGTTGAAAAGTTCATTAACTAAATTATCCTTGTGATAAATTTTACTAAAAGACCATATCTATCTGGAAATGACTTCTAAGAATCATTCATATACATATGAGTAATTTTGTACCGTGAATGGAAGACTTTCATGCTAAAATCCATAATCACTAATCCACCTACTATGTGGGAGAGTGATGATGATTTTTCTATATATGAAATAGAACTAAACAGTGTTCTAGATGTTTAGTGTTTAATGTTAACATCCATGTATAGTGAACTCATGAAGTTTCATGAGAACATGGATTCCTATACCATAATCTATAATATCTATGATATTTATCAAGAGAGATTCAAAAAAATTGTTTTATATATCCAAGGTGATATTCCTGAGAAAACATATAAAATTTATAACAATTGGGCCTCACATAGTTAAACTCATTTGCTAAATTGAGAATCTAGAGATTCTTGGGTTCAATTTTCATGATTTTCTTTGCACCAATATCATTATTTCATTACTCCATAATATATTATATTTTTTTATTATAAATTTCAATATTAAAAACCTAGGTAAATCTCTACCAGATCATCTCACTATACTACTTCAAGTTAAAAAGCATATGACACCCAAAAATCCTTTTGTTCTTATGGAGAATAAAAGGGAAGGTTGGGTGAAGAGCTCTAATAATAACTCAAAGTATAAATATTCTTCATAATTCCCATACAATAAGAGGAGGAGGATGTTGAAGGTAATGGAATAAGACAATATCTACTTTACATGTGTCAATAAGGTCAATTAGATGAAAAACTACACCCAAAAAAAGAAGCAAAAGAAATATTTTGGTGAATTTTTTATTGAGTGTAATCGGTATATTTCTATGTATTGGGTATTAGATACTAAATATACTGCTTATATATATATTTAAATATAATAACCAAGTAGATTATAAAATATTTCTGAAGTGAGGTGGATCTATGAGGATTCAATGAAGCCATTCTAGTTATTGTGGCTATTAGATACTACCACTACACATTGCTAACTAAATTGATCTTGGTAATGTAAAATTATTATCATGTGACTTCACTCACCAAAAATATTATATTTGTTTCTATACATGATATAGATGGATTTGATTTCAACTTTGTTTAAAAAATATTTTATAAATAAAGAATGTGTTATGGGAATGCATATTTAAATAATGGTATTTATATATTGGATGACATGAACCATGTAATGGAAACCTATAATAAGAGTAGTTCACATTAATTATACCATACTCTAACATGGAATCATCAACTAGATCATGTAAGAAAAACGTATATTACCATATTACACAAATAGAGATATTTGGATTCATTTAAACTAAAACCACTTGGTGTATATCATTCATATTTATAACGGAAAATGAATAAACCCCCATTTATTATAAAGGGTGAAATCTCTATAGATATTCCTCAATTGAACCATAAAGATGTGTGTAGACCTTTTAAAGTTGATGTTAGGGGTGGGTACTCATACATCATAAATTTTAATAATGACTTTTGTATATATTCATATATTTACATTATGAGTTATAAGTTAGATTATTTTGATTAATTCAAATAATATAAAAATGAATTTGTGAACCATCATGGTATGAACATTGAGAAACTCTTCTCAAACTGGGGCTTAAAATATATTAATCAAGTTTGCATTGCTTATTTATTGTATTTTGGGATTATATCTCAACTCTCTCAGCCTTATACAGAACAATAGAATAATGTAAGTTAAAATAGGGACCACACCCTATTATACATAAGGAGATCGGTGATGATTTATGAGATTATTACATTATCTTTTTGGGGATATGCATTATAGATAGTAGTACACATTCTAAATTGAGTAACAAAAAAAGTGTAAAATAAAATTCCATATAAAAGTTGTATGGATATAAACCTATATTTTGAATTTATGATTGTATGGTGCTGAAGAGACTGTTAAGGATATTTTTGGAAACAAACTTTTACCCTAATGAACTAGGTGATCATTATAAGATACCCCATGAAAACAAGGGGATCTTATCTATATGAATCATTATATAATAAGGTTTTGGTTGATATATAACCCACATTAATTTAAAGATATCATGTCTCAAAAATAGATTTTTGGAGTGATATAGAATTCAATGACCTCATAGATCAAGATATAAAATATTTGGAATAGGAATATATTAAAAAAATCAAATGGAAGATGAGGTTCTTGAGACACAAGTATTGTGTGGGAGTAAAAAGAGTTTTGAGAACCTAAAAAGTATTGTTTTCTAGTCACTGAGTATGGTGACTCCTTTTTTTAGATAATAATGATATTGAAACCTATAAATAAGTATTAAGTAGCATGGATGTTGTCAAGTTGGAAGTAGCCATGAATTCTAAAATAGATTCCATGTTCCAAAATTCTATTTAGATTTTAATAGATCCAACATTGGATGTAAATACTATGTGTTATAAATGGGTAATCAAGATGAAACTGGATATGGATGGATAAGTTAGTACAAATAAGTCATGACTAGTTGCAAAAGGCATCAAATTACATCAAGGTGTAAGCTGTGATGGAATCATTTCACGAATTTCTATTCTAAAATTGATTAAAATTATAATTGTCAGAGTAGTTTACCATGACTATTAGATCTAGTATATAGATATCAAAACTGTATTCCTTAATGATAACCTTTAGGAAATTTTCTATATCACCCAACTAGATGGTTTTTTAACTTCAAATTATGCTAAAAAATATACAAATTACAATGATATATTGATGGATTAAAAAATCATCTAATATATGGAATATTCATTCTAATGAATCAATAATGATATTTTGTTTTATAAATAATGAATGTGATCATTGTTTGTATATGTGGTTTAATAAGAGTGTAGTCATTTTATGAATAGTTTTGGATCATGATATACTACTTATTTGAAATGAAACACCAATATTTTGGTTCGTTAATACCTATTTAAACAAATTCTTCTCCATGAATGACTTAGATGAAGTATTATATATTCTTTGGATCATGATCCATCATAATTCATCCAACAGGATACTTTTACTAATTTAGAGTATGTAAATTGACAAGATACGGATGATACTTAGTATAGGACAATCTTATATGGGATTATTCCCATTTTAGCATGGAATTTATCTTTCTAATAAAATGATTCCTAAAAAACATGAGGAATCATAGAGGATGGAAATGATTCCATATGCATCAATAATTGGTTCTATAATTTATGTTATGATATATTCAAAGCTAAATGTTTTATATGCCATACTCACAATATTATTAAATTAAGATAACCCTGATAACCACCATTGGATGGTTGTAAAGACTATCCTTGAGTATCTGAGGCATAGAAAGTATATTTTCTTGTTCTATGGAAGATATAAGGATCTAGTCATTAATGTATATGAAGATTCTAGTTTCCAAAAAATATCATGATGATCTGAATTCATATTCATGACACATCTTCACTCACAATAAAGGTTTTGTGAGCTAGAAGAGATCAATGTATGTTTTTTTTGTTGATTTTACAGTTGATTATGAGTATATTATAGCTTCTAATGTAGATAAAGAAGAGGTTTATATTTGAATCTTCATCAAATATATTGATGGGGTACCTAGTAATAATGACCATATCAGACTCTATTATGATAATATAATAGTGGTGTATCTTATAAAGGATCTAAGGTCACATCATTGGATGGAGCACATAATTTGAAAATATGATCTTTTGGGGGATTTTTCTTATATAACTAATATTATAGTGAGTAGAGTTTCTAAAGAAGAAAATGTGGTGGACCCCATAAGTAAATCCTTAACTCAGTAGAAACATAATGAACATGTGTGATCAAGAAAACTAAATGTCTTTAACATTTGACACTAGACCAAGTAGAAGTCTTTTTCTAACATTTTTCTATATAATTATAATTTAATAATGTCTTAGAGTATATGTCATAATGAAAATTTCACATGAGTTTCCCAAAATTATGATGACCATGAATTTACATGATGATATTATTAAATATTGGTCTATGGTTAGATAAAATTATATGATGGTTCCTATAGTATGTTGAATATCATGTGAAAGTACTTTTAAGTCTATGATTCTTACCTAAATATCCTGAATTCCTTTTTTATTTTTTATAATCCTCATTTAAAGGGTTTAGGGGGAACCCTTACAAGGCCCTTAGGCTTAATAGATTGTGTGACCTGAATGTATTAGAGGAATTCATCCCAAACATGAGTACATGGAAATTCCCTATCCCAATATCTATATCATGAAGTCATCTTCCCACCTTCACATTTCTTATTCGGCTAGCATTATCTATGCTGAGGTGCATAGGCCTGGTCTAGATGGAAATTTCCATATCCCCTCGTTCTTCCAAATTTTGATATCTTTATTCTGGTGAAACCACCTACTCTGAGTCCTCATATGTAGCTAGTTCCTTTGGTCTTTTTGGTTTCATCTTCACTTCATGATCTGAATAAGGTGTCCCAAAGGCCCTGAGATGGCCCGAAGGCCTTGAGGTGGCATAGAATCCTTAACTCTCCAAAAGTCCTTGGGTGTCCTGAAGGCCTTACGGACCCCAAACCCAAACATACTGCCTGAAGGTGAATATTTTTGGTTTAAACTATACCAAACAATACCTTTTATAGTACTTCTATAGTAACCTAGAAATATGCCTCCACCGAGAAATCTCCAAGAAGGGATATTATGAGAACAAACCAACTAGTAGTAATTACAAATGTTTGTGTTTCATTAGATATTCATGTCATAGAGTTTATGTAATGATCCCTATAATTTAATATTATTATTAATTCTTGTCTCGACTCACACACTATTTTATTTTTTTATAACCCACAATCCCAAATTTGAGAATTTTGGGTACCTTGAAATGATATATTATTAATGAGTAAATCATGGAATAATTTTTCCCTTCAATCTATATAGAAGTCGATATCATGACCCTTTTCTTGAGATAGAATCTTAAAATTAAATTATATGGTCATGGCATATAGAAAATATTAGTTTAGATATTTAAAGAAATAAATTTCAATAATATAGTTTGATGACAAAGGTGTGAAACCTTCTTGATGAGATATTGAGATAATTAAAATATATTACATAGTGATCGTTTGTATGTGGTTGTTATCATTGTGATATATATTCTTCTTTTTACGGTTTCTGGACCCATTTCTAGATAATAAAATTTGACATTAGAAAAAATCACAAAATTCCACTAATGAAGAGCCCTATGGGTCTCACAAAAAGTTTTTCCTTTGATCTCCATTAAATATTATTTATATTTAACAATTGGAATAAATATTATTCTCTAGAGTGGGAAGTAATATTTATTCATGTTTTATTAATTGATAAAAAATATTAAATAAGTACTTATTCATTTGGTATTTATTTAATTATGAAAATATATAATATTTATTTATCACTTGTTATTCACATAGAAATAATTAATTATTTATTTATTAGATAAATTATTTATTTGTTAATTAAATTATTTATTTAATTATGTAAATGTAACATGTAAATATTTATTCTCTAGAATGTGAATAGGATGTTTGTTTATTTATTTATTTATTTATTTATTTATTTAAAATATTTATTAAAATATTTATTCATAAGTTCAATAAATGATGAGTAGGATGAGAGGAAAATATTTTATCTAGTGACAAATATTTATTTACCATATTGTAAAATAAATATTTATCATTATGCAGGTTAGAGTATGCCACGAAATAAAATAATGTTATTATTTTTTAACATGACACGGGGTTCATTTTGGGTTTAATATATTATTAAGGACCGTTGGGAAATTAATTAAATATTAAACCCTAAACTCACAATTTTAAATATACTAGTTTTTCAATCGGAGAATGGTTAATTGTTTTTCACAATAATTTCTCTCAAGATCTCCCTCCTCCTCATTCTTCTAAAAACCAACAAGAACAAGAGATATTACTTAAATCTTGAAGGAATGTAAAGGGATCATGTTAAGAAACTCTTGATGATCAATCAGCCATACTATCTCCCGATATTTCATTGAAACTGTTCAAAGATAGAATAAGCATGTGTGGATCACCAATAGAGGGGCTATGTTTTGTGTCCTTGTTAAGAAATAACGATACACCAGTTGGGTTAAAATGATCAACAATAACAATGAAAATATATCCTAAAACCCAAGTATCCTTTTTTATGTTTTAAATTAATTTTAAATTAATGTGAAAAGATCCTCTCTCCTATATTCTACAAGATAATTCGTCAATATTCTTCTGGAATAAAAAAATTGGTCATGGAATTTACATCATCTATGATGAAAATGACGCACTAAATCTGATAAAATTAAATTTATCCATAATACCATTTGGTTCTTATATGTCTATAACAATAAACTTTATGATGTAATATATAACTAGTTATGTTATAGAACATAATAGGAAAATAAATATAGATAACCTAGATATTCATAAGTTAATGTATACATGTTATTTATAAGTTACTTCATCTAGGTTTTTAGTTTTCCTATTTATACATTTAATTATTTAATTTTTTTCATCCTTAAAATTTCCTTTATTAAAGTAATAGATGATTGTAAAAGTAACTAAGTTAAATTATTAAATGTATTAATAGGTTAAAATTTCCATTGAATGCCCAAATCACGTTTTTCCATCCTCCATGCATCTCGTAGGGATCATGAGGAGTTCAATTATCCATTTAGACACCCATTATATCAAAATAAATTCATGGGAATCAAGAAAAAAATAATGGAAAATTAAGAACATAACCCAAAATGCACATGTCCACTTGAACCCAAAGGGATACAACTTATAGAACACCTACCTTGAATATGTTGGCGAATTCCCTCTCAACTGAAGCCTTAGATCCAGATTCCAACAAACCTTGGAGCCTCAACCAAAACCTCACCATAAAATAAGGGTTTGAGACCTTAGGAAGAAGATAAGATAGTGATACCAACCCAAATAAAGAAAAAGAAGCAAAGAGGGGTTTATCTTTACCCAGATATTCAATCCACAATGGATGGTTCTCCAAATGGCCCTAAGATGAGGGATATTGATCCTTGTGAGATCTTGGGATGTTTGGATCTTTCTTAGGGTCCAAGGGAAGAATAAATTAGTAAATCCTGAGTGGGGTATAAGAATCCCGTCATGGAATTTTTATAATTTTTTAATATTTTCTAGGCCTCACCGTTTTCCCAAATGGTTTTTCAAACCGTGCAAATGTTATTGTCCAAAAACAGCCCCTTCGCATGGTTTACCCGCACAGTTTTCCCAACCAGTTTTAAAAAAAACCTTCTTCTATACAGTTTATCTGGCCTTTTTTCATGATTAGTTCAAACCATGCAGCTTACCCAGAAAACAGATTTTTCCCTTTATTCATGTCCTGAACCTCAAGAACACCATCGATCCTTCTTAAGGACTTTGGAAAACACTTAATTGGAAAAAGGATGGACTTAAACTGAAACGTGAGAAAAATAATACCTTAATACAGATCTTGGATCTTACAACCTCCCCACTTTATAACGTATCGTCCCTGAGCCGCTCTTCCCAAGCATCATTGAGTTCCCAAAGAAAAGATATCGAGCCACTGGGACTGCATGTCAAATTCACACTACCATATTTCCTCCAAAACATTTCCATGGAGCCAAAGAACATGAACTTAGGGAATGAGATTTCCCCCGAAACACTTTATCACTATGATCCACAATATAAATCATGTTCTCTGTGAAGAACACAGTACCCTCAAGCTCGAAATCCTCGGTGTTTGATGCATGAGATGAATCGAGGTGATACTGTCAGAGTTGTGAAAAATGATAAACATCATGCATCCCACTATACCATTATAGAAGAGCCAATCTGTATGCCACAGGTCCGACCATCTCCACAATATCAAATGGCCCCACATATCTAGGTGCCAAATTTCCCTATTTCTGAATTCAATGGTTACCCAACCTTGGCGACACTCGAAGAAACACACTATCACCCACCATGAACTCCATAGGTATATGACTCCAATTTGTGTATGGCTTCTTCCTACTCTGATCTGTTTCCATATGTCTTTGAATCAAATGAACTTTACCTGATGTCTCCTACATGGGACTTGATCCTAAAATCTCAGACTCCCCAACCTCTACCCAACACAGTGGAGTTCTACACAGTCTCCCATAAAGTCTATCAAAAGTTTCCATATGAACTATAGCATGAAATCTATTGTTGTATGAAAACTCAACAAGAAAGGAGTGATTTTCCCATGAACCACTGAAATATAGAATACATGCTCTAAACATGTCTTCTAATACCTAAATTGTACACTCTGATAGCCCGTATGTCTGAGGGTGGTAAGTCGTACTCAAAAACACCTAGGTACCAAGTGCCTTCTTTAGTCCCCTACAGAAGTGTGAGGTGAAACATAGATCACAATTCGAAACTATGGATCACAAAACACCATGAAACCATACTATTTCTCAAACATATTATCCTCCCAACTAGTTTAATGTATTGGTCTACTGAATCAGCATGAAATGACCCACTTTTGTTAGTCGATCTACCACCACCCAAATTGAATCATTCTACAGAGGTATCCTCATAAGATGAACCACAAATTCCCTTGTGACGGCATTACACTTCCACAGTGGAATAGGAAATGACTACAACAACCCACCTGGATTCTAATGTTCAGCCTTCACCTACCTATAAGTAAGGCATTGTTCCACAAAACAAGTAACTTCTTCATCCATTTCTGGCCACCAAAACTACCCACAAAGATCACAGTACATCTTAGTCATCCCTGGATTCACTTCCCACTTTGACATTTGGAACTCGCGCATCAACTCTTCCCATACATCTTTTAGCACCATAAGACAACCATGAACATATGAAACTCTATCAACACCAAAATTCCAACTAGAAGGTGACTCTCCACCTTTAAAACATTACTTCATAGACAAAAACTCTAGGCCTACCCGCTGAATCTCTTTAACTCATCTCAAAAGTGCAGACTCAATTGCTATAGATGCTATATTCATCTCTCCATTCCCATCTTGTACCTCCGAATTCATCTTAGCAAACAAGGTCATCGTCAGCCACTCTGAATTGGATTCATGAACTACCTGATTCTGAGTCTTCCATCTTAGAGCGTCGATGACACTATTACCTTTACCTAGTATGCCCACAAACTCAAAATCAAAATAATACAGGTACTCAACCTATCTTTTCTTTCAAAGACTCAAATACTATTGAGAAAATATGTATTTGGGACTTTTATGGATGGTAGACACTATAAAGGGTTCTCCCAACAAGTAATGACTCCAACACTTCAAGGTATGAACCACTGCAGCTATCTCTAGGTCATGAATAGGAAAATTCCTTTCATGTGGCCTCAAGTGTCGTGACCCATAATCTACAACCCAATAATCAAGCATCAACATTGTCCCAAGTAAAACATTGGAAGCATCACAGAACAAGGTGTACCTCTTACCTGGTTCGGGTAAGATCAAAATCGATGCGGTAGTCAACTACTTCTTCAGCTCCTGAAAATCATTCTCACAAGCCTCTGACCAATCAAACATAACCCCTTTATTTGTTAGTCCTATGAGTGGACCTTAAAAATGAGTGAAATATATAATAATAATTCAACAATAAGTGGCCAAACCCAAGAATAACTGAATATTAGAGACATAATTGGGCTTCTCCCAAGACACCACATCCTACAACTTTTCTGAATCTACCGACATGGCTAAATCAGAAATGATGTGTCCCAAAATGTGCACCTCACCAATCCAAAACTGAAATTTTCATATCTTGGAGTAAATCCTATGATCTCTTAGTGTACTCAAGATTATGTAAATATGGTTATCATGATCATCATGAGTTATGAATTACACCAAGATATCGTCAACGAAGAAAAATATGTACTAATCCAGATACAGGTGAAATATCTGGTTCATGATTGGCATGAACACCACTACTGTGTTGGTCAAACCAAACAGCATCACCAGAAATTTGTACAACTTGTACATGCTTTGAAAGTTGTATGGGGTTTGTCATAAGGTCTCACCCATGGATGATGGAATCTCCATCTCAAATCGATCTCGTAATACTCTAGGGAACCTCTATGCTAATAAAAATTGTCATCGATTCTAGGAAGAGGGTATCGATTCTTAACCATCATCTGGTTAAGCTTCTTACAATCATCACATATCCTTATTGATCTTTCACCCTTCTTGTAAAATAACAGTATAGATTCCCAGGGTGATTTAATAGGATATATAAAACCCTTGCGCTCAAATTCTTATAACTGAAACTTCAGTTCTTGGAGCTCTGCGGGAACCATTCGATATGGTGGAATGGAAACTGACTCTGCTCTCAGAACCAATATGATCATAAACTCAACATCTCTCTTCGCTGGTAACCCCGAGAATTACTTGGGAAACACATCCTAAAACTGGTCCACAAAAAAAAGGTAATACTGGATTCAGTTTCTCCCATTTATCTTGTATAAGGAATGACACTTGGGCTGTGAGTTCTCCCAACTATTGGCGTAGCGGTCCTATATGGCTCACTCAAGTATCCCACTCACCAAGAAGGACATAAGTTCTCCCATCGAGAGATGTAAACATTACCCAACATTGGTAACAGTCGATATGGACTTGAAATAACACCAACCAGTCCATTCTCATGATTAAGTCAAAACCTATTATCTATGGGACAAATTGATCCCACAAGAAAGAATACCCACAAATATCTAGAGCACAACCCTTACACTACCTAATGTTCTTAACTCATACCCCTAGAGGAGTATCAAGAAACATTATCCCACATGCAGTCTCAATGGTTAAGCCCAACAGAACTGCAAACATAGTAGAAATAAAGGAATGTCTATAACTTGTATCAAATAAAGCACTAAAAATCATGGAAGCTATATGAATCATACCTCGAACAGTAAATGGTCATGCTTAACCGCGTTCATCCATATCCTGAACTACTTGGAGATGAAATTCCCCGTTACCCTGGGCTTCGACCTAAGTACCCTGCCCTGCACTGCTCTATTGGTAAGGATGATCTCACCCCAAAGATCCATGTCCACCGCCCCTACTAGTATGACCTGTGGAGATCCAACTTCTAGCCCGATATGGGGTAAATGACCCCCTTGTTACACTCATCATCTACCTCTGACTTCAATAATCCCCTAACTGTCACGGGTTCCTACAGAACCTCTGGACATGGCATAACCTTTGGCATGTTAGGCACTCGACCGGTGGGTGTGGACTCTGATCATGTTTGTGACCTGACCTGCCACACTAAAACAGAAGACCTGGTCACCACCCAGAGAAGATGATCCCCTCTTTTGGCTGCTTTTTGCACTTCCCCCTTGTTGAAAGATCCCAAAATGGCACTTCCTACAATTGGAAGCCGCACAAATTTCTCACCCAGCTGGTGCCACAAGTTCACTACCTGAATCTCCCTTCAGGTTCCCATCTGATATAAGGGCCTGATCCACCACTTCAGAAAACCATTTAAAAAAAGATATTCACCTGAGAAATGATCTCGTGTCTCATCCCATCATGGGAAGCATTTCACTATGGATTCCTCATCTCCCATCAATGTCGAAACAAAGCACCTTAGATTATTGAAATGACTGGCATATTCCATTACCGACATTGTCCCTTGATTCAACCTCATAAAATATGAAGCCTTCTTCTACCTCAAGGTTTCTAGGTAGAAGTGATTAAGGATCATATCCATAAAATCCTTCCACATCATTCCCATAGCCTTCTCTGTTTAGACCGTAATGTCCCACGAATATTTTTCTTTACCTCTCAGCATATAAGTTGCTAACATGACTCGCTTCCCAAGAGGAGTCTCTATATGGTCGAGAATAATTTGGATGGACACTATCTAGAACTATACTTCTTCTAGACCACCCTCTCTAGTAATGTTTATAGGGTGCTACAGCTGAAACTCCCTATTCATCTCAAACATACTTGGTAAAACCCACCAATGGTCTCATTCCATCATCTGTATAAAGTGATCAATGTTCTAACAGAATTGCACTTCCCCATTTTCTTGGATCACCATGTTCTACTGATCCACTACTAGAGGTGCATTCTTGGCAACATCCTCATGTTGCCCAACCGTCACACGTCTTCGATGTGGAATTTCACAGTAATGTCAAACATAAGCTTTAAAATGCACCTTTAACACTTTTATGAGATGGAAGATATGTTGGTAGGTTCATAACATGCCACCAAACCGGTTTTCATAAACTACCCAAATGATACCACTCACAACCAGATCACTACCCTTCGCTATCTCTCCTAGGGTTATGTCTGACACAAGTATCTAATTCACATGGTTACGAGCCTTATCTTTTACTCCCATTTCAACCCATTTTCATATTCTAATTTACTCTTACAATAGGATAATCTGCTTTTACTTCTTTATCAATAAATATTTTCTTCATACACTTTGACATTTTCGCTTCCCTTTTAACCCATTCATATCATCATATTTGGAAATATTTCATTACTTTTTAGGAAAAACAAATTCATCCTAGCCTTTATATCCTACACACCCATCTCGTGTGTGCGCCAACCAAGATGAATGTCACTTACCTACATAAGTTCCTAGAATTATCCATGAATTCACAACTGCATGCCCATCTGACCATAATTAAAATATCACAAAATCTTCAAATCACACAACAAATGCATCACCAAATGGTGAAATATCATCAAATATAACAATAGACAACAAGAAAAACAATCCCCTCACACGGTGATTTGTGTTTTACCCTATGCATGGGTTAGTTACTCCCAATAATGAACTCATTACCAAGACCTGACACATTCCTAACCTCCAATCCACTATTCCCAAATAGTAATAAGGAGAAAAGAACCTCCTTTGATACCACGTTGTAATGTCACTAACCTAGAAGCCATTAATCTGGTTCCCCGAGATGGGTCACCACATGACCTCAAGTGTGCCTCTCCATAAACAAGAGGTTGTTGAGAAGTAGTGAGGGTATAATAGGTAATGTGGGGATACTATACCCTCATTACCATAGTAATCCAAAACATAAAAATAATTTAAATAACAGAAACAATAGGAAAAAATCAATAACATGCATAAGTAACCAATTCCCAGAACTGGGTACAACCATATACAACCATAAATATGCCATGCCATGATACAGTGCCAAGTTTACAAAAAACCCAAAAGGAAGAAAATAGTAGAATCCTTAAAAATGGTCTAGACTCCAAGTTTGGAACCTCACCCATACACCTCCCATGTCCAACTCAACTCCCTATCATTGGGCCCTTTCCCTTGTCCTGAACAAAAATCATGAAATCTACTCCAGTACCCAATGGTGTCCTAAGCAGGGTGTCAGTATAACTCAGTAGGCCACCACCAACGGTGTTTACAAAATATCCAAAAAAGCAGATAATGCATGAAAATTATAATTTAAGGGAAATAAAGGTAAATAATTAAATATGAAATTCTGAACTATGCTCCTTTAATTTATACTAAAATTGAATTTAGGTTCACTACTTATACATTTCATGGATTAATCTTCATTTTCCATGTGTTCAATGGATTAGGAATGTTAAATGTTCTCAAGCATATGGGAATAAAATCAAGTTGTATCTCACTAGGAATTACATTATAACAACCTCATAATCCTCCCCTCGAAGCCTCAGACTGGGTGGAATGAAACTGTTAGGGGAATATAACTCCATCACTTTACCTAAGGTGTTCATTTAGGGGTGTATCTAGAGCCTCCATCAAACTCAATCCTTGGGCATAGAACCTCAAGTCAATAACCTACTCTACCAATCCATGTGTACATTCTTTTTTATCATTCACTACAATAAACCATATCACAAAATTATCAATAAATGGGAAACAAATATTTTTCCTCAATCCATTAACACGTTCATCATTAATATTACTTAACCTCTTTAGCTCAATTTACAATTTCCCATGAATATCTCAATAAGAATAATCATGTATAAAGATAATTCCATATCATTTTCCCATTAATCCATTTGACCCTTTTTCATAGTAACCAAAAATCCTCTTAAGCCTTTACATAACCAATGTGTATTAATGAAAATCCAAATGCACATCCTTCACGAATATTAAAATATTCATCATTAGCTCTATGTTTTCATACAATAGTCTTACACTTAAAATTCTAAACTCTATGTCTAGGGATTAATTGCACACCCCATGGGTTGACCTAATCTCATTTGGTCATCCGTTGTGCACCCCACGGGGTTCATGAGTAGTTAAATTATCCATTTAGACACCCACTATACCCAAATAAATTCAAGTGAACCAAAAACAAAATAATGTAAAATTATGAACATAAAACTACAAGAAAAAATCCACTAGAAACCAAATGGATACAACTAGTACACCACTTACCTTGAATCTTTTTGCGAATTCCCTCTTAACTAAAGCCTTAAATCCAAATTAAAACAACCCTTGAAGCCTCATCCTATATATAAGGCCCTAGACTTAAATATTACATAAGCTTGAATTAAATGAATAATTAACATTGAGGATCATTTCAGGTTTACAGGTTTAGAGAATTTGGCCATAACTATTACGTTACATCTCAAAAATTACAAAGTACACACTTCTAATCAGTATCAAATTTTTAATAAAATAAAAATTCTTAAAAGAAAACAATAATTCTTTCCATGATATAAATCTTCATCAGTTCTTCCATTCTATTTCCCTACCTAATACCCTGTGAAAAACATTTTAAATACTTGGGATGAGCATAAAAATCATAGTAATGGTTATAAAATAAAGAAAGAAAACATTACTTCATCAATACATGAAAAACATAATATCTTTAACATACCTCATGATATCATAGAATTTATGAATAACACATAGAATTATAAATAATATATGTAACTTATGAAATCTATATCAAATTTACTTTATAGATTTCACAGCTATGTAGGGAGTTACATATGTAATACCCATCACAGTATATTGCATAAATCTATTAGGAGAAACATTAGCATTTACCTTCGTCACATTACCCAATGCATTGGAGGGCTATCTTGGGCTCACCCGCCCTAGGATTATCACGGAACCACCCATTTTCATAAATAATTACCCAATAACCATAACATAATCATAACACATAACACAAGCCTAAATTAAATATAACATTTCCACATTCCAATCAAAATATATCAAATCAGGATATTGAAATAAACAATTCTTTATCAAACCATTTTTAGAACCATTTTAAACATTTAATAAATAGATTTTTGAATCAAAGTGTCCCATAACACATTGAAGATTTTAAAGGAATTAACATTTTAAAACATTGATGTCCATATTAATAAATCCTTAAAACTATTTCTAAAACATGTACATTAATGACAAATGTTCAGAAGAATAAATCTTTAAAACAATATTTTAGTTAAGGGGTTCTTAACCAAATGATATATGCTTGAATTCAAATAGTTGAGGAATAACATTTAATAAAAGCATTATAATATCATGTGAATAAGGATATTCATGATGTAATATGTCAAAGGTCAGTATGTACACCCAATAAAATTGAATTGGTGTATAACAAAAAATAAGTCTCAATGGAATGTAAATTGATACAAAGTCTCTTACGAAGATCATATCCTTAGATTAAGGATAAATCAATGAAATAACTATGTGTGAAAAATAATAATACACCCAATATAAGTGTATATTAAGTGTAAACCCATCCTAGGACATTCACACATATTCATAGAACAAGATAATCAATAAGTAGAAGTTTAACCCAAAGAATTGAAATCGGGTTAAGAAGTTCTCTTACAGAAATTCAACAACCTAACAACATCACTTTAAAATTCTTAAAATGATTTGATGAGAGATAAAAGGGTATATCATCCCATGCACATAAAATTTACATTAATAAGGATACATAAGAACATATCCCAACATATGAATATATAAATTAAAAGACAAAACAAAAAGAAGTATTTTCAAAAGAGGAGGGTGAAAGGTTCCCTTACTGATTTGGTAACATACGAAACATACACCCCATGAAAGAAGGAACATAAAATGAAGATTGAAATATCCATAAACTATATTATATTACACAAATAATAAAATAATGGGAAGTACATACACCACACAAAAGTAAATTGTGGAAATATAGAATGAATCTCGTGAGAATAAAAAGTGAGAAGAAACACCTTTACCACATTGTAATCAATCGAGTCTTATGACCAAAAGTTAATAACCACAAAATTAATCATAGAATACCATGAATATAAAGATAATAATTATAATATATATCATATGTAAGTACACAATACACCACATACAATAAATAAGTGGTGAGCAATGGAAATCTCACGGAATTAAAAGTGAGATAAGAAACCCTTTACCTCATGTCCGAATTGACTCATATGTCCCATGTTATTCCTGAATAATAAACTTAAGTTCATTTATAATTCCTAATGAAACTTTTTCAAGTTTATTATTCTTTTTATATCACTTATTACCTTTTTATAACAATTAGTTAAATATTAGAGTTCATATCGGACATTTTTTCGATGTTCAGAACTTTAGTCAAAACTAAACTTGTTGTTATTACAAATTGTCCATGCGGTCAAAAGTACATTATCTCCATAATTATATTCATTATTTAGATATAATATAAATAATATATATAAACTCTATATGTATTTATAATATTCCATTTCATTTGGAGTTAATAAATGTAACACACCGTTCAAGAAGATGGTAAGTCGTACGTACGCATGAACACTGCTTTCATTTTTATTTTATATTTAGAGGAATGAAAACATAATAATACATAGGTGTATAATAATTAAATTATAATGTATATTTTATGTGATTAAATTAACTTCATCCTTTATACATTACACATATGGAAGGAACGAATCATATCACTTTGTGGGGGCAGTAGTCTGCAATTCCTCAAATGAAATTATCGTATTTACCCATTATGGAAACCATAAATGTCACGACCCGTCCTCGGGGCCCGTGCCGTGACTACCCCAAGCCCGCCTTCCATAGGCCTGGGGCTGGCGACTAGCACCAAGGCGTAAATCCCAAAAAAAAGGGAAGGCATTGCCTTTGAAAAGTAAACAAGCACCACAGAGTAAGCAAGAGGAAAAGTAAACACTATGTAAAAACTGTACAAGCTGTGCTGAAAGTAAAAGGGGCCGAAAATACAAGCCCAACTGTAAAGTACAACTGAAAGGAAAAACAGCAATTGAAAGAAAAAGCCACAGAATCTAGCCGTACTCTAGAAGTCCCACCTGAAGGGTGGGTACAGATAGCCTCCACAGCTCCTCGGTCCAGCCGTCCGCTCTGAGTACGTCCCGCCCAGTGGTACACCTCCAGGTACCGTCCTGCTCCACACACCTCCACCTCGATCAGTGCTGCCCGTCGTCTGCAACCAACACCACGAACTGCAAGCATAGCCCATGCAGGGGTGAGTATAAGCTACTCAGTAGGGACCCCGAGACCCCTGAAGGCCTCCCGAAATCTAAAAAGGATAATCCACAAAGGAAAGATACAATCACGAAGTAACATCTGACACGACTTAGGTATATGCCCATACATATACCTAAGTCATCAATTCATGTTCGGCTCCAACGTCTGAGCCCAAGCACAACCCAGTCCACACAGGAAAGCAACGTATACACACATAGGATAGCACAACACAATCCACAAAGGAGAGTAAACAGTAATCCACATAGGATAGCTCAACACAATCCACAAAGGAGAGTAAACAGCAAATCCACACAGGATAGCTCAACACAATCCACAAAGGAGAGTAAACAGTAAATCCACACTGGATAGCTCAACAAAATCCACAAAGGAGAGTAAACAGAAAATCCACAGAGGATAGCTCAACACAATCCACAAAGCAGAGTAACACAAGATTCAGCTCACACAGGTATACTTTTTCGAAAAGGTGAAAGAGATGATCAGACATAGATACTGAATCATCTAAGCTAGGACCCACATAGGTTACAAGACCAGCCGTCCTCGTTGTTTCGTTTATGCTGGGACCCACATAGGATACAAGACCAGTGCGGCTGGGACCCACATAGGATACAAGACCAGCACTGAGTCATCTAAGCTGGGACCCACATAGGATACAAGACCATCACTCTTCATTGATTCGTCTATACTGGGACCCACATAAGATACAAGACCAGTATTGAATCATCTAAGCTGGGACCCACATAGGATACAAGACCAGCACAGCTAGGACCCACATAGGATACAAGACCAGCTGTCTTCATTGATTCAACTATACTGGGACCCACATAGGATACAAGACCAGTATTGAATCATCTAAGCTGGGACCCACATAGGATTCTAGACCAGCACAGCTAGGACCCACATAGGATACAAGACCAGTTGTCTTCATTGATTCAACTATACTGGGACCCACATAGGATACAAGACCAGTATTGAATCATCTAATCTGGGACCCACATATGATACAAGACCAGCACTCCTTATCGTCGCAGTCCACTGAGGATCTCTGCACAATCGTCGTTGTCGAAGTCGCAACTAGCACTAGGGTTCCCGCACACAGCAAGCTCATTCGGGAGGGTCCGCTCCACGAGCCGAGAGGCCGATACATCAACTGTCACAAAGTCCGAAGTTGATGTATCCAAAAGTTTCGTATCGTCAACAAGAACTCAACGTCGCAGACGGAGCGTCAATCGGACGCCCGGTCTGAGAGTTATTGGCTTTTTCGTCCGAGGGGCCCGGTTGGTTTTTAAGGCAAAACCAACCCGACTGTACTCCACCTGTGTCCAAACCTCGGGCAGAGATTTCCAAAAGATCCGTCTCACATAGAGGAATTAAACGAAGCTGACGGCACGTTAATCGGACGTCCGTAGCTCAAGATATGAGTGTTTCCGCTCCGAGGGCCCAGTTGGTTTCGTGTACGAACCAACCCGGCTGAACCCAAAGTATTCTGAAACCTTGAGTGCGATATACCGAAACGACTGCCTCGATCCAAGGATCGTGTTTCCGCTGACGGCGAGTCTTTTGGAGGCCCGTAGCTTAAGATACGACCATTTGATCGAAAACCGTCCGAAGACGGGGGATCCGGGCCCGGGCCGACCCGGCCCGACCCCCACCCCCCCCCCCCCCCCCCTAGGTCGGCCGAACCATGTCAACCCGGCCCGGGCTGGCCAAGGCGCGGCCCAGACGGTCGGACCGGCCTGGCTCGGCCAGCCTGGCTCGGCTCGGCCGAGCGGCGCGGGGGGGAGCCGCCACCCCCGTGTGACACCCCCGCGGGGTGTCAGCCAGACAACCGGACGTGGCTGAAGCCGCGTCCCGAGTGACGCGGGGGGGGGGGGGGGGAGCTTCCGCCCCATGCGTGACACCCACGGGACACCCGCAGGACACCCGCGGGGTGTCTCCCTGGCGCCGGACGCGGCTTCAGCCGCGTCCCGCGAGCGCCGCCTCCGCCGCGGCCAATGCCGCGGCGGTCTCGTCTGGCGGCGCGCCGGGCGCCGCCGTGCCGGCGACCCGCGCCGTCGTCGGCTTCTGCGGGCCGCTGGAGTCGCTCCGGTGGCCCGATTTTCTTCCCATCTACGTCGTCGCTCCTCCCGGGTTCCGTTCGTCACTGCGGGATCGTCAAACATTCGTTGCGGCACGTTCCGTCGTCGCCCATCAAATCCGCACAAAAACGAAGAACAGTGGAGGGTCGTCGGGCTGTGTTCGTTTGGCCCTCACCCTCCGCGTTAGAGATAAACAATGGGAGGAATTAAATTTCAACACATGAATGCATATCCGAAAGAATTTTTAATGAAATAAAATTGTTTCATAAAACGGGTTCTTCATTTGAACGGAAACAACAATTGTAATAAATTTAAAATTGTTCACAAAACCAGTTCTTTAACTTTTTAAAGAAACATTTACGAGAATATAAAAAAAGGGGGTAATTCCAAAATAATTCCATACCTTGTAGTCGTTATGTGTGAGCGTTATTCGCGGAATTGCTCGTCGCGGAAGGTGGAGATCGTCGCGTCGTCGCGGAAGCGCGTCGCGTCGTCGCAGAACACGGCGTTGAGTCGGTGAACTCAACAGACCATGAAACAACAGATTTAATTTAATTAATTAATTCCGTGTTTTGGTAAAGAACCACGAAGGAGATTAAAAAAAAAGTCTGAGACTCTTACCTCAATCAGCCGATCGAAGATCCGTCGCGGAGGAAGAGTCATCGCAGAAGAATGTTGCAGGAAGGGAACGTCAGCGTCACGGATCACGGCGTCACGTCGTCGATTTCCGGGTTCGGCGTTCTTCGCGTTCTTTGCGTTCTTCATGTTCTTTGTGGTCTTCGCGAAGGAGGATGGAGGTTCAAGGATCCTCTGTCAACGATTAATCCTCCAAAAGATAGGTTGGTCTTATTTTATTATTATGCCAACACATGAAAAGGGGTAAGTAACGACCCATCAATTCGTTGAATTAATTCAACGAAAGAAACATCTCATTAAATTTACGAAATAAACCGCCTAATTAAATTGTATTTTAATAATTTAAGAAAATGTGTCAGTTGACTTTCATAATGACGGGTTTTTGCGGGTACGTTACTTAGCGGAAAGAAACGGAGGGGCTCGTGTGGGCCCCACCTCACTAATATCCTACCAAGGGGGTAGGATATTTCTGGATAGCATCCTATCCGGATCAACTCAGTTTAAGCCATATTTAAGTGGCTTCAAGTGGCTTCCAAGTGGCTTAAGTGAAATAAAATAAAGTTGTCGCAGAATTATTTTATTTCTTAACTTTAAGCCCGAAAATTAAAAACCACACCCAAGAAAACACAACTCCGGAAGAGGCGTTTCTAAGAGAATACCAGCGCTGTGATTTCATCGGTGCCCTCAGAATTCGATTCTGGGCACCGGTTCAAAAGTTAGAAAAACCCGCTCGTCCTTTCACTGAACGTACTAGTGCCAAACTTCGGAAAATGATTCCGGGCACACCGGGCCTTGGAATCAGGTGCCGTCAGAAACTGCGCTCTTGTAAAATTCCAAAGAAAATTAAGAAAGTATATTTACTGGAATTTACGGGTCTTTAAATTACTCCCACCACAGGGATTTATGTCCCTATAAAGCTTCAACACAAACTAGGGAAACAAAGGCGGTACTGAGCACACAACTGAGCCTCCCGCTCCAAAGTGCTCTCTGGAGGTTCCAGTGCTCCCATCTGATGCACACAATAGGAATCGATCATCCACGTAGGACCCGCTCCTGTCGATCCTTGATCTCCACTGGGACCTCCGCAAAAGTCACCCCATCATCCACGTCTAACTCCCCATAGTCAAAGGTTTGCGTTGGGTCGTGCACGTATCTCCTTAGCTGGGACACGTGGAAGACGTCATGCACCTGGTGCAACTGAGGTGGCAGAGCCAAGCGATAAGACACCTCGCCAATCCTAGTGAGGACCTGGAAAGGCCCGATGAAGCGTGGAGACAACTTGCCGCCTTGGACAAAACTCCGCAAACCACGTCGAGGTGAGACCCGCAAGAAGACGTGATCACCATCCTCGAACTCTAGTGGCCTCCGCCTCCTGTCAGCATATGACTTCTTCCAGCTCCGAGCTGTACTCATCCGCCCCTGGATGACCTGGACCATATCAGCTGTGGCCTGGACCATCTCCGGCCCCACAAGAGCTGCTAAGATTTCTTCTTTTCCAATAAGAGAAATCTGGTCACATCCCCTGGATGAACCACATTCTTTGCCTAATACAGTCAATCCCGACATGGATGATACTAATCCATACCAAGGATTACGTCGTAAGGCCTCGACGCTACAACCAAAAGATCCAACCGTTACTCTCGCCTACAAGGGTTGAGTCACATTGTCGGTATCAGTGTGTGGTAACTGGGTCTCCTCCAGTAGATGTCTCACAAGTGAGGGTCAAGTCAACAGTCAAAACTGGAACCTCTTAGTAACAACACAAAAGAGGACAGGAATGAAAACATCACAAAGGTATGCATCTTTCATTATTGCAGCTCATAATACAAAGACGCTACACAATAGAAACAAGGAACTAGAAGTACAAAGGACGTATCCACTAGTTCCGCTCATGTCCATCTGCTCCCAGAGCTCCATGATCGAAGTCCTTGGCTGCCTGAAGCTGATCTCTCGCATGTCCACCTACTCCCTGCGGTTGGGGTGGACCTCCTGGTGGTGGTGGTGGAAACACCTTGAAGTGTCTCCCACCATCGGCTACTCGGCCAGCTCCTCTACCTCATCCGCCTGCACCCTGCGGACCACCGTGGCCGACCCTCTGTCTGGGAGGTCCCTCTACCACCTACTTCTCATCTGCAAGACGAGTCAGGCAGTCTTGAGCCATGTGACCTCTCCCACTACATGCGTAGCAATGTTTGCCCCTCACATAGCTGGCTCTCCTTCGGGTGCCCCGCACAAACGAATCTTCATCCTGAGACTGCCCATCTGATGGTCTGGCCTGTTTGAACCTCTGCGTCACCTGTCTACTGCCAGATGCAGAAGACCCTACTACGGGCCGTCCTGCGGAGGGTCCTATCACTGGAGCCTGCTCGGCGAGAAAACTCTCCACTAGAAGGGCTCTCTCCAACACCTCTGCCTGTGTCAGAATGTTGAGGGAGGTCATCGAAGCCCTGATCTCGTGCCTCAGTCCCTGCTCGAAGGTCTGGGCCCGGAAGAACGGGTCTCGTACCATATCTGTGGAGTAGCGCGAGAGATCAGAAAATCTCGCCGAGTACTGGGCCACTGTCATACTGCCCTGTCGTAGCTGTAGCAGCTCTTGGATGCACACCGCACGGAGGGTGGCTGGGAAGAACTCGGAGCGGAAGATGATCTCAAAGTCCGTCCAGAGAAGAGATGTCTCGTAGTGCACCTAGAGCATCAAGCTCCACCATCTCCCTGTTGCCGCGTGCCGGAGGCTCGCTGCGAGGATCACTATGAGGTCTGCTGGTGTCCTCACTAGCCTGAAAACTCGCACGACCTCCTCCAGCCAGTCCTCGGCTACCTGGGGGTCAGTTTCCCCACAAAACCTGGGTGGTCGCTGGCACTAGAACTCATGCAGAGCTCCAAGGCGACGTGCATCATCAGTGGTCGTGGCAGGAAGCATCGGTGGCACAGCGGGTAAAGGTACCGCTGGTGCCTCTGCTGACAAGGAGCCCTGCACCAAGGCCTCGTCGCTCAGTGGGCTGTCATCACGCTCCACTCTCGGAACCCTAGCTGGATGCCGTCGTGGGGCCATCCTGAAAAGGAAACAAGTGCGCCATGGTCAGAATAGTATACCTGGTGAGCTGACACAAGTAATCACAAAGAAAACTTGAAACACACATGCAATCAATGTTTTCGTGCATTAAGTCGGAAATCAGAAGTCAGGGTCCTGGTGTACGGATACGTCGGCCGCCACACCAACATTGGACTCATTGGATTGATAATCACACCCAATACGCTAAACGCTATTGCTTCACATAGAAGAAAGATCAGAGTCTGTGGTAGAACCGACAGCCTCTGATACCAATTTGTCACGACCCGTCCTCGGGGCCCGTGCCGTGACTACCCCAAGCCCGCCTTCCATAGGCCAGGGGCTGGTGACTAGCACCAAGGCGTAAATCCCAAAAAAAAGGGAAGGCATTTCCTTTGAAAAGTAAACAAGCACCACAGAGTAAGCAAGCGAAAAAGTAAAAACTGTAAAAACTATGCTGAAAGTAAAAGGGGCCGGAAATACAAGCCCAACTGTAAAGTACAACTGAAAGGAAAAACAGCAACTGAAAGGAAAAGCCGCATTATCTAGCCATCCTCTGGAAGTCCCACCTGAAGGGTGGGTACAGATAGCCTCCACAGCTCCTCGGTCCAGCCGTCCGCTCCGAGTACGTCCAGCCCAGTGCTCCACCTCCAGGTACCGTCCTGCTCCGCACGCCTCCACCTCGATCAGCGCTGCCCGTCGTCTGCAACCAACACCACGAAGTGCGGTCATAGCCCGTGCAGGGGTGAGTATAATCTACACAGTAGGGACCCCAAGACCCCCGAAGGCCTCCCGAAATCTAAAAAGGATAATCCACAAAGGAAAGATACAATCACGAAGTAACATCTGACACGGCTTAGGTATATGCCCATACATATACCTAAGTCATCAATTCATGTTCGGCTCCAACATCCGAGCCCAAGCACAACCCAGTCCACACAGGAAAGCAACGTATACACACATAGGATAGCACAACACAATCCACAAAGGAGAGTAAACAGTAATTCACATAGGATAGCTCAACACAATCCACAAAGGAGAGTAAACAGCAAATCCACACAGGATAGCTCAACACAATCCACAAAGGAGAGTAAACAGTAAATCCACACAGGATAGCTCAACACAATCCACAAATGAGAGTAAACAGTAAATCCACACAGGATATCTCAACACAATCCACAAAGGAGAGTAACACAAGATTCAGCTCACACAGGAATACTTTTTCGAAAAGGTGAAAGAGATGATCAGACATAGATACTGAATCATCTAAGATGGGACCCACATAGGTTACAAGACCAGCCGTCCTCATTGTTTTGTTTATGCTAGGACCCACATAGGATACAAGACCAGCGCGGCTGGGACCCATATAGGAAACAAGACCAGCACTGAGTCATCTAAGCTGTGACCCACATAGGATAGAAGGCCAGCACTCTTCATTGATTCATCTATACTGGGACCCACATAGGATACA
Source organism: Viscum album (assembly GCA_963277665.1). NCBI lineage: Eukaryota > Viridiplantae > Streptophyta > Magnoliopsida > Santalales > Viscaceae > Viscum > Viscum album. The sequence continues at coordinate 1,847,659,012 of OY728120.1, forward strand.
AGACCAGTATTGAATCATCTATGTTGGGACCCACATAGGATACAAGACCAGCACAGCTAGGACCCACATAGGATACAAGACCAGTTGTCTTCATTGATTCAACTATACTGGGACCCACATAGGATACAAGACCAGTATTGAATCATCTAAGCTGGGACCCACATAAGATACTAGACCAGCACAGCTAGGACCCACATAGGATACAAGACCAGCTGTCTTCATTGATTCAACTATACTGGGACCCACATAGGATACAAGACCAGTATTGAATCATCTAAGCTGGGACCCACGTAGGATACAAGACCAGTACTCTTTATCGTCGCAGTCCACTGAGGATCTCTGCACAATCGTCGTCGTCGAAGTCGCAACCAGCACTAGGGTTCCCGAACACAGCAAGCTCGTTCGTGAGGGTCCGCTCCACGAGCCGAGAGGCCGATACATCAACTATCACAAAGTCCGAAGTTGATGTATCCAAAATTTTCGTATCATCAACAGGAACTCAACGTCGCAGACGGTGCGTCAATCGGACGCCCGGTTTCAGAGTTATTGGCTTTTTCGTCCCAGGGGCCCTGGTTAGTTTTTAAGGCAAAACCAACCCGACCGTACTCCACCTACGTCCAAACCTTGGGCATAGTGTGCCAAAGGATCCGTCTCACTTAGAGGAAACGTATGTAGCTCCAGATATGAGCGTTTCCGCTCCGAGGGCCCGGTTGGTTTCGTGTACGAACCAACCCGGCCGAACCCAAAGTATTCCGAAACCTTGAGTGTGATATACCGAAACGACCGTCTCGATCCAATGATCGTGTTGCCTTTGATGGCGAGTCATTTGGAGGCCTGTAGCTCAAGATACGTCCATTTTAATGAAAATCGTCCGAAGGCGGGGGGTCCAGGCTCGGGCCGACACGGCCCGACCCCCCTGGGTTGGCCGAACTGGGTCAACCCGGCCCGGGACGGCCAGGGCGCGGTCCGGCCAGTCAGACCGGCCTGGCTCGGCCGAGCGGCGCGGGGGGGAGCCGCCACCCCCACGTGACACCCCCGCGGCACCCGCGGGGTGTCGGCTAGACAACCAGACGCGGCTGAAGCCGTGTCCCGAGTGACGCGGGGGGGGGGGGGGGAGCCGCCGCCCCGCGTGACACCCGCAGGACACCCGCGGGACACCCGCGGGGTGTCTCCCTGGAGCCAGATGCGGCTTCAGCCGCGTCCCGCGAGCGTCGCCGTCGCGGCCGGTGCCGCGGCGGTCTCGTCCGGCGGCGGGCCGCCGGAGTCGCTCCGGTGGCCCGATTTTCTTCCCGTCTACGCCGTTGCTCCTCCCGGGTTCCGTTCTTTACTTCGGGATCGTCAAACATCCGTTGCGGCACGTTCCATCGTCGCCCGTCAAATCCGCACAAAAACGAAGAACGACGGAGGGTCGTCGGGCCGTGTTCGTTTGGCCCGCACCCTCTGCGTTAGAGATAAAAAACGGGATGAATTAAAGTTAAACACATGAACGCATATCTGAAACAATTTTTAATGAAATAAAATTGTTTCATAAAACGGGTTCCTCATTTGAAAGGAAACAACAATTTTAATAAATTTAAAATAGTTCACAAAACCAGTTCTCTAACTTTTTAAAGAAACATTTACGGGAATATAAAAAAAGGGGGGGTAATTCCAAAATAATTCCCTACCTCGTAGTCGTCGCACGTGAGCGTTCTTCGCGGAATTACTCGCCGCAGAAGGTGGAGATCGTCGCGTCGTCGCGGAAGGGCGTCGCGTCGTCGCGGAACACGGCGTTGAGTCGGTGAACTCAACAGACCATGAAACAGCAGATTTAATTTAATTAATTAAATCCTTGTTTTGGTAAAGAACCACAAAGGATATTAAAAAGAAAGTCTAAGACTCTTACCTCAAGCAGTCGATCGAAGATCCGTCGCTCAGGAAGAGTCGTCGCAGAAGAATGTTGCAGGAAGGGAACGTCGGCGTCGCGGATCACGGCATCGTGTTGTCGATTTCTGGGTTCGGCGTTCTTCGCGTTCTTCGCGTTCTTCGCGAAGGAGGATGAAGGTTTAAGGATCCTCTCTCAACGATTAATCCTCCAAAAGTTAGGTTGGTCTTATTTTATTATTATGCCAACACACGAAAAGGGGTAAGTAACGACCCATCAATTCTTTGAATTAATTCAACGAAAGAAACAGCTCATTAAATTTACGAAATAAACCGCCCAATTAAATGGTCTGTTAAGAATTTAAGAAAACGCGTCAGTTGACTTTCATAATGACGGGTTTTCGCGGGTGCGTTAATTAGCGGAAAGAAACGGCAGGGCTCGTGCGGGCCCCACCTCACAAATATCCTACCAAGGGGGTAGGATATTTCTGGATAGCATCCTATCCGGATCAACTCAGTTTAAGCCGTCTTTAAGTGGATTCAAGTGGCTTCCAAGTGGCTTAAGTGAAATAAAATAAATTTTTCGCAAAATTATTTTATTTCTTAACTTTAAGCCCGAAAATTAAAAACCACACCCGAGAAAACGCAACTCCGGAAGAGGCGTTTCTAAGCGAATACCAGCGCTGTGATTTCATCGGTGCCCTCATAATTCGATTCCAGGCACCGGTTCAAAAGTTAGAAAAACCCGCTCTTCCGTTCACTGAACGTACCAGAGCCAAACTTCGGAAAATGATTCCGGGCACACCGGGCCTCGGAATCAGGTGCCGTCAGAAACTGCGCTCTTGTAAAATTCCAATGAAAATTAAGAAAAAAAAAATTTCTTGAAATTTACGGGTCTTTACAATAAAGGTATGATATAAATGAAAACATACAGAATTATAGAGAAAATATTAGTATAATATATATCAAATTTTATTTCAGTGACATATCAATGGCCATCATAAGAGGTAGTCAGAGAAGTTTGAACAATCATCGTTTCGTGAAGCAGTAGTTCATTGTCCACAAAAACAGTATGTTCATACCTATTAGATGGAGGTGTGTGGAAGTGTAGTCTGAATCCTTCTCATAAAAAAAATAGTATATTTAGGATAATATTTTTATAAAATAAAGGAATAAAAAGAGTTTAGGGGGTTGGATAAGTAAAATAAAAAAAATAACTTAAGAGAAGATGTTACCTTTAAATCAGGTAACTCCCTTTGGTTTGAACCAAAAGGATTTCATGAAGTGTCTTATTCCTAAGTAAAGGATTCTAGGTGGAATAGAGGGATATTGAGAGATTATTGGAGTAGAGTTTGGATGAGACAAGTGGCTTGAGAGGTGTGATTAATGGGATAGAGGTGAAGGATTTTATAAGGGGGAGGAGGGGATCTTTAGAAAAAGAATCAATGTATTATATTATTATAAACTTATTTTCAGTTTCAAAAGTTTAAAAAATAATTAAAATCGAAAATAAGATGACTCTTGTTCGAAATAAAATCATCCAATAATAATTGGACATTTTTTGGGTATTGTTTTAATTTTTATAATCTTATTTATTTAAATCCTTCATTAATGAGGTAAACACAACATCATTATTGTGTGATATATAGTTAAATTTTCTTGATGTCTAAAAAATAAAAAAAAATACCATGATGTAGGAAATATTTTTACATTTAGAATGAATATTTATATTTGAATATATAACTTATATAACCCCATGTTATAATTGATTTACTAAAAGATATATGTTTATGTCATTTTGGTCATTACTTTAATTTATTTAAAATAAAGTGTCATTATCATTCTCAAGTGGCTCCATGGGGTCCCACAATAGACCCAAGGATTCCAATGGTCATAAATCTATCAACCAATATGATTATGACACATGTTAGTGTAATTTAATATTATAATAATGATATTTTTTACCCTTATTTACCTGATTTACCCTTTAACCATGGTAAATAAAATATTTACCAAAGTAAATATTCGTAATGTCTAAAAATAAAAGATATATATTAACACAATTTGGACATCAGGATTCCAAATATAGAATCCATTTTTCCAAATTCAAAACACAAAAGTTGATGAAATTAATTTAAAATTAATTTCTTTTGTCAAAACAAAAACCGTGTTTTTAAGAAATTATAACTATCAAAAGATTGACACTTGTTTTTGTCCAATTTCAAAGTAAAATTACATCCAATGACCAAAATTTGATTAAATGTTAAAAAAAATATAATTATATATTAAAAACAATTAAAAATATAATATAACCATATAAATAAATTAAATTGAAAGGTATTTTTTGAATTAAAATGCATTATTTCTCACTATTCAATAAAAAATGAACTTTGTCAGAAAAATACCAAAATTTTACCCAAAGTAAAATTGAATGTCCCGATTCTAAAGAAGAATATTATTTTATCAAATAAAACATATAAAAGTGACCAAAAATATATTTAAGGAGGGTTCTCCATCAAAAGGCTGTAAATCGACCTTTTAAAGAATATTAGAGTATTTATGCTTAAAATTAGATTCATTCACATTTTAAGCCTATAAATTTTATTAGATAAATGTAAAAAAATTTAACAAACATGTATAATCATAATATGGTTAGTTCTGTTCATTCCATCCAATAAAATGGCTAGGTGTTAACTACCATTTAAAATAATTATATTATTATTATTATTTCAATATGACTCAGCAATGTGTGAAACATAAGACTTTAGAGAAACCCATTTTTGTGTGCCAGGTATGCCATTTAATATAGCATCCTCTTTAAAAATAAAATTAATATTTAATTAAAAAATATTAATAAATATTAAAATTTCATATTCTTTATTTTCTTAGGATTTTAAATCCTTCCCCCCTTTTTGAAATTTCATCTTCACAATTTTAAAATTGGGATTGGATACTTCATTAAAAGTCCCACATCGGAAAAAGCGTAAATAAAACGATCACTTTAAAAGAAAGAAATATAAGTAAAAAGGTCACCCAAGATAACCCATAATTGGATTCCATGAAAACATGGATATAGAGGAGAAACTAAGTTTCATGTTCTGATGAAGATTGATAGAAATTATGATTAGTATAAATTTAAAAACAAGAAAACCAAAAATTTGTGATGGGTTAAGCAGTCATTGGTTTCCCAGTAAGAAAATTAAACAGAAAACGTTTTTGTTTTAAGATACTATTCATAAATTTGAGGAATTTATTTATAAGCTTAACTGAGAACATAAGGACACATACTTAATTGTTATATATAAAATCATCCTTTACTAAATTTCTACCACAAACTCTTCTTTTCTCCAAAATATTGGTATTCAGGATGACTTGGACACATCCAAAGCCCAATAATCAACTTCTAGAGAATCACATAATCCACAAAATATAAACTATATTTTTTCCTCTCTTTAAAAGTCATCCAAAACCAAAAAATTTAGTACAATATCAGATAATCCAAAAAAAGGATAATACTTAAAAAAAGAAATATTATTCCCAATCTCCAAAATTCGACAAAAAAAACTCAAATTTCAACAAAGACCATTCAATAAACAATTGTCCATAAAATTATTTAAAGTAAACCAAACTATTATTGAAACCCAAAACTCAGAAGGAATTAATCACATAGTCTTCCATAGTAAATATTAACATTTATCTCTAAAAACATCGACTACTATTAATGTCTCATACTGAAGTGTAATTAACATAATCACTTATTCTCTATTATAGGTTAATCATTTCCATAAATAACCCAAATCACTTTATGTCCACAATAAAAACATAGATTATTCCTAAATAATATTTCAACGATTTCTCCACAAATTAAATCCCATAGTATTCTATTTTCCGTAATCATATAGTATACCCAAAAGAGATAATGTCTTCCAAAATAACCTTTATCACTTAATCACTGAATAATTTTCCTATAATAAGGATATCCATTTGATAAAACATAAGTTTTCAAAATCAACTTATTCTTGATCCATAAAATCATTTAACTAAAGTAATAACTCACACTAACCATGGAATTTATGTAGTCTAGTGGTAGGTGATGCGCCCTTGTCACCCTTTGGTTGTGGGTTCGATTTCCATGGACTTTCTGAACGTGACTGGCTGTCACCTATCTTATGGGTTGTCCTTTTTAAAAAACGCAAAAATGACCCTAGAATATTTTCACCTCAAGGGTTGTCTTATACCTATAATTTTCATCCCAACTCATTAAGACAACAAAATCCTAATGAACACTTATATATATTGTCATTTGTTTATTTCACATCCATATGATAAAATAAAACTATTCCTAAAAGAAAGAATAACATACCTTGATCATGGTGTCCACATGGTTTCATTTTCATCTTATTCACTTAGGTATAAAGACCGTGAATTGAAACAATGATTTAGATATCTTTCAAAATAATTTTCTTCCTTTATCCAAATACACCTTTTACAACATGGGTCATATCAGTGTTCACAGAAAAACAGTTTCAGAAAATAATCATGTATAAAATATAATTTAAAAACATTTGATAAAAAATTCTTTTTATAAAATAGTCGGATTGATTTTGAGTTTAAAATTTCATTCAATGGTCCTTTTAAAATACCATAAGTATGTGATGAAAGACTATAATTTAAATGAAAATATAAATAGGTTGTGCAGGGGTCTCCTTCTTCAACACCTTTTTCCAAATCATAATATGTTTCAAAATCTTGTGATAAGGTAAAAATTTTTAAAATGACTTGATAATATTTAACTTTCTTGAAAATATGAGAATATTGAAAAATAGGATTTTATTTAATACAACCCTTGATCCACGATGGTATCGAGGTATAGCGGAGGTGTTTGATATCTCAAACAATTTCTTGTAAGTGAGTTGTATGTTTCATAATTTTGTGGGCATGACTTTGTAATAATTATTGCAAGTGAGTCATCAAGAATAGATAGGAATGTTGTTTGATATCATCCACCTTCCATTTGTAAATAAATTTCCTTGATCGAAAAAAGTTATAAAACAAGGATTTAAATTAAATAGTAGACATAGAGACTAACAATGTGTATAATTAAAAACTCTTAATCCCTAAAGTTTTCTAAACCAAACTTTTATACCAACTATAAGTCCCCATCCAATAAACATTTCATAATCTTTAATTAAATGAATAATTCATATTGAATATCTTTTCCAGTTTATAGTTTTATAGAATTAGGCCATAGCTATTATGTTACATATCAAAAATTAAAAAGTAGAAACTTCTACTAAGTATCAATTTTTTTATAAAATAAAAAATCTTAAAAGAAAATAATAATTAATTTCTTCATATAAGTATTCTTGAGTTCTTAAATTCTCTTACTCTGCCTTATACCCTATGAAAAAAATTAAACAGCATGGGATGAGCATAAAAATCCCAATAAGGGTTATAAAATAAAGAAAGAAAACATTAGTTCATCAATACATACAGAACATAAGCTCTTTAACATACCTCATGAAATCATAATATTTATGAATAATGCATAGAAATCATAAATCATAAAGTCAAATTGTGGAATCTATATAAAAATTACATTGTATATTTCACAACTATGTAGGGAGTTACATTTGGAATACCCATCACAGTATATTCCCTAAATATCTTAGAATAAACTTTAACATTTACCTCAGTCACGTTACCCAATTCATTGCAGATCTATCTCGGGCTCACCCACCCTAGGTTTATCACGGAACCACCCGTATATGTTAAAAATACCAATAACTATAAAATAATCATAACACATAACACAATAATAAAGTGATGATAAAATTTCCACATTCCAATCACAATATATCAAATCAAGATATTGAAATAAACAATTCTTTATCAAACCATTTTCAAAACCATTTAAAACATTTAATAAAGATATTTTTGAATCAAAGTGTCATATACCACATTGAGGATTTTGAAGGAATTAACATTTTAAAAAATTAATGTCTATATGAATAAATCCTTAAAACTATTTCGAAAACATGGACATTAATGAGAAATATTAAGAATAATAAATCATTAAAACAATATTTTAGTTAAGGAGTTCTTAACCAAATGAGATATGCTTGAATACAAATAATTGAGGAAGAAAATTTAAAAAAACATTATAATATCATGAGAATAAGTAATTTCATGATATAATATGTCAATGGGAGGTATATACACCATATAAAAGTGAATTGGTGTATAACAACAAATAAGACTCAATGAAATGTAAATTGAGACAAAGTCCCTTACAAAGATCGTATCCTTAGATTAAGGATAAATCAATGACATAATTATGTGTAAAAAATAATAATACACCCAATATAAGTGGATATAAATTGTAAACAAATCATAGCTCATTCACAAATATTCATAGAACAACATAACCAAGAAGTAGAAGTTTAACCCAAATAATTGAAATTTGGTTAAGAAGTTCTCTTATAGAAATTCGATATCCTAACAACATCGCTTTAAAATTCAGAAAATGAGTTGATAAGGGAGAAAAGGGTCTCTCACGACATGGACATAAAATGTTCTGAAATAAGGATATATAAGAATATATACCAATATATGAAGATATAAATTAAAAGACATAACAAAAATTATTTTAAAAAGAGGATGGTGAAAGGTTCCCTTGCCGATTTGGTAACTTACGAAACAAACACCCCCTAAAATAAGGACCATACAATGAAGCTGAAAATACCCATAAATTAAATTATATTACACAAATAATACAATAATGATCTGTGAATACACCACAAAAAATAAAATAGTTTCAATGTAGCATGAATCTCATGAGAACAAAAAGTGAGATGAAAACTCCATACCACATTGTAATCAATCGAGTCGTATGACCAAAAGTTAATAACCTTCAAATGAATCATAGAATACCATGAATATAAATAGAATAATGATAATATATATAAAATTTCAGTACATAACACACCACATACAATAAATAAGTGGAAAAAAATGTAAATCTCAATGAATTAAAAGTGAGATAAGAAACCCCTTACCTCATGTCTGACTTCACTTGTATATTATATTTTCTCCGTGAATAATAAAAATAAGTTAATTTATACTTAATTAAGAAAGTTATTAAAGTTTATTATTACTTTTATATCACTTATTACCTTTATATAACAATTAGTTAATTATTTGAGTTCATATCGGACATTTTTTCGATGTTCAGAGCTTTAGTCAAAATTGAACATGTTATAATTACAAATTGTCCATGCAGTCAAAATTCCATTATATATAGAATGATATTCATGATTTAAATATCATATATATCATATATCCACTTTATATTTACTTATAGTATTCCATATCATTTGTATTTAAGAAATGAAATGCATATTTGATGGAGACGGTAAGTCATACATACCCATGAACACTACTTTTATTTTTATTTTATATTTAAAGGAATGAAAACTTAATAATACATAGGTATATTATAATTATATTATAATATCTATGTTTTTTAATTTAATTAAAGGTATGATATAAATGAAAAAATACAGAATTATAGATACACTATAAATATAATATATATAACATTTAAATTCAGTTCCATATTAATGGAAATCATAAGAGGTGTTAGGAAAGGTTGAACAATCATCATTTTGTGAGGCAGTAGTTCGCCATCCAAAGAAATATTATGCTCGTATCCATTATATAGAGGTGTGTGGAAGTTAGTTCGAATCCTTATAGTAACAAAAACCTTGTATATTGGGGATACTGGTGTTTTTATAAAAGAAATGAATAAAAAGAGTTTTGGGGTTGGAGAAGTAAAATAAAAGAAAAGAACTTAAGAGAAGATGTTACATTTAAATTGGGTAACTCAATTTGGTTTGAACCAAAATGATTTCTTGAAGTGGATTATACCTAAGGTAAGGCTTATAGGTGGAAGAGAGGGATCTTGAGATCTTATTTGAGTAGAGTTTGGATGAGACAAGGGGATTTAGAGGTGTGAGTAACGGGTTAGAGGTGAGGTCTTTTATAAGTGGGATGAGGGGCTATTTAGGAATGTTTGAAAGTATTATTTTATTATAAACTTATTTTCGGTTTCCAAACGTCCAAAACTCATTAAAGTCGAATATAAGATCGCTCTTGTTCAAAATAAAATCATTCAATAATAATTGAATAGGCTATGGATATTGTTTTAATTTTTATAATCTTATTTATTTAAATCATTCATTAATGAGGTAAACACAACATCCTTATTGTGTCAAAAATAAATTTATTTATATGATGTCTAAGAATTATAAAAAAAATACCATGATGTAGGAAATGATTTTAGATTTCAAATAAATTTTTATATTCAAAGAAATAACTTATATAACCCCATGTAATAATTTATTTACTTAAATATATATGTTTATGTCATTTTTGTCATTACTTTAAGTTAATTAAAATAAAGTATCATTATCACTCTCTAGTGTCTGAATGGGGTCCCAAAATCGACCCAAGGGTTCCCATGGTGAGAAATGTATCAACCAATAATATTTTAAAACATTTTAGGATAATTTAATATTATTATAGTAATATTTTTTTTCCCTTATTTACCGGATTTTCCCCTAACCATGGTAAATAAAATATTTACCAAAGTAAATATTCATAATGTCTAAAAATAAAAGACACATATTCACACAATTTGAACCTCCTGATTCCAAATATGGAATCCATTTTTCCAAATTCAAAACACATAAGTGGCAGAAATTAATTTGAAACTAATTTCCACATTCGAAACAAAAAGCGTGTTTTTAAGATATAATAACTATCAAAAGAGTGACACTGGTTTATGTCCAATTTCAAAGTGAAATTACTTAAAATGAGAAAAATTGTATTAAATTGTAAATACATAATCTGATTACACTTTAAACCCAATTAAAAAGATAATATGACCATAATTTTATTAGATTAAAATGTTGTTTTGAATTAAAATGCAGTATTTTTCACTATTCATTAAAAATGATCTTTATTAGAAAAATACCAATAAATTACCCAAAGTATATTTTGAAGTCCCAATTCTATAGAATAATTTTATTTTGTCAAATATTACATATAAAAGTGACCTAGACTATATTTAAGGAGGGTTCTCCATCAAAATGTTGTAAATCGACTTTTAAAGAATATTAGAGTATTTATGCTTAAAATTAGATTCATTTACATTTTAAGCCTCTAAATTTTATTGGATAAATGTAAAAAAAATTAGGAAACATGTATAATCATAATATGGTTAGTTTTATTCATTGACTTTAATAAAATGGCTAGATGTTAACTACCATTTATAATAATTATATTATTATTATTTTTTTCAATATGACTGAGCATTGTGTGTAACATAAGACTTTAGAGAAACTTTTTTTTGAATTTTAGGTATTCCATGGAATATAGAATCCCCTTTAAAATAAAATTAATATTTAATTAAAAAATATTAATAAATATAAAAATGTCATATTCTTTATTTTCTTGGGATGTTACACTAAACCTCATCGAAAAAGAGGGATTTGAGAGCTTTGAAAGTTAATAAGAGAGAGATACCAACCCAAATCATGAAAAATAAGCAAGGACGGGTGTAGCCTTACCTGGATCATCAATATAAAACTAGCGGTGCTCCAAACAGCAATAAGATGAGGGATATAGATCCTTGAGAGCTCTTCAGAGCTTTGGTTCGTTCCTAGGGTCCAAGGGATGAAGAAAGGAGGAAATCCCATGTGGGGTATAATAATCCAGTAATGGAATTTTTGTAATTTTTTAAAAGTTTCTAGGGGACACAATTTACCTACACAGTTTGTCAAACCATGCACAAATAGTACGGATGCTATGGTCAAAAATCACCCCCCTTGTATGGTTCACCCACAAAGATATCCTAAATGTGCCCAAACCATGTGAAGGCTACTATATGAAAATCCTTCTTCTACACTGTTTTCCTAGCATGTCCACACGGTTAGGTCTAACCTTGTGCAGACCGTACAACTTGCCCTGAAGTCTCTTTTTCAACTTATTCGTGTCCCCAACCCTTATAACACCCCCAATCCTTCTTAAGTTCTAGGGAAAAAACATAATTGACCAAAATAGAGGAATTAAACTGAAACTTGAGAAAATGAATACATTAATTGAGATATAGGATATTACAGTACACATGGGGAAGTAAGGTATAATGAACTGATAGCTTTGTGGTCTGTCACCACTGTGAAAGGCTAGGGTAAAAAAATTCCCAACATGGGAGGAACCTATACGAGTGTTGGTCTTGAGTTAGGATGGGTCACCTACAGTGTTTCTTCAAGTCATTTTTTCCAGTTCCAACAGAACTGGGCTCTATGCTAGCAGCACCTTTAGATGTAGGATAAGTAAAACCTCATTAGGAAAGAATCGGGTCTTATTTATATTGTTCAAATAGATCATGTGGTTGTGGATGAGGCAGTCAGGCTTTAGAGTTCCATCATCAGTATAGTGGTACTATTCAAGCTACATAGGTAGTATCCTAGGGTCACCATTCAAGCCATATCAATGTTGTTCATCCAACAATAGAGGATAAGAGTCCAGGGCCATCTATAGTTGGAGGTACTGTTATTGTAGCGTCTACTTTAGTATATTCCTTAGTTGATACAGGTACATCACACTATTTTCTATATACTGTAACTATAGGAAGTTTGGGCCTATTAATAGAGTACTCTAGTGGTTTTATGAACCCTGACACGCCATTAGGGGTTCGAGATGAGGGTATAAACCGGTTCAAGGAGTTCCCCCTTAAAATAATATGGAACCATTTTCTATGGATTCTCTTCATCCCCAAGATGACTAGATTCGATGTCATTCTCATTATGGACTTTCTTGGTCCTTATAAACCACAGGTTTATTTTTATCACTACTATTTTTCATTCATATTAACTATGGTAAATTTTTATACCCATAAGGGAGAAATGGATTACCAACCTAATTGAGCTAGACTCAAGAATACTGGGCTGGGCGGAATGACCTCCCAAATGGATAGTCTCTTTATAGCAAGCGGGGAATGCAGTTAGCAGTATTACATCCTATTGTGGATCAATTCAGGGAACACTTACTCGATTATTTCTCTAGCATAACTCCTGATATTGAAGTTTATTTCACCATTTAACTTATGCCAGGTGTGGCACCAATTTCCATTCTTCCTTATATGATGGGACCTATGGAGCTCTAGGAACTCAAGTAGAAGATTTAAGACTTATAGGATAACATTTTTATCTAACCCAAAACATCACCATGGGGTTCACCCATCATTGTTTCCAAAAATTTGGATGGTACCCTTAAATGTTTCATGGATTACCACCTATTGAACCAGCTTACGGTGAAAAATAGGTATCCACTGCCTCATATAGATGAACTCTTCAACCAGCTCTGATGACCAGCTATTTTCTCCAAGATTGATTTGAGGTTGAGCTACTATAAGGTTAATGTGAGGCCATTGGATATACCATGTACTATGTTCTTAATAAGGTATGGATTGTATAATTATTTTTTGGTTCCCTTCAGTATGAAGAGTTTCCCAAAAACCTTTATGGCTTTGATGAATCATAATTTCCACTAGTTCCTTTATTTCATTATAGTAGTCTACATAGATGATATATTAATTTATTATTTCACTACAAACCCATGACAAATATCTTTAGATCATGTTTAATACACAAAGATCGTAGTAGCTATATGTGAATATCATGAAATTCATCTTTTTGATCAACAATGTTCACTTCTTGAGTCGTATCATGTCTGAAGAATATGTATATTTTGACCTAGAGAAGGTGAGAACCATGATTTCATAGTAGAATCCCATGAATGTCTTTAATATACATAGATTCTTATGTATGGTTGGATATTACAAGAAATTCATCCAGAACTTCTCACACATGGAAGTTCTACTTACAAGCTTGACCAAGAATGGTGTAAAGCTCGACTGGACTGATTCTTGTGAGATATCTTTTCTTGAGTTAAAGGGAAGACACCCTTTAGCTCCAATTATAATTATTCTCGGACCAGGAAAAACCTATCAGTGGTGGAAATCCAACCTATAGAAAAATTTCTTTCCTAATGGTTTGAAAAAACTATTGGGATAAAGATTCTATACCAACGGTTCTGTGAAACTATTTGTATAGAGTAATATTAGTTGGGTTTTCCCAGCAGTTTTCATAAACCATTGAAAAAAACTACCTCAATACCAATGGTTCATGAGAACCATTGGGATATACCTACCTAAAACCCCTTTTCCATTGTGACCATTCTCCCATCTACACTTCCCCTCATGCCCCACTTCTCCATCCCTACAGCATCCCTCCTCCCCCCCCCCTCACTACCACTCCCATCCCAACACCCTCTCGTCACCTCTCCCATCCTGACCCCCCTTGCTCTCTCATTCCCCTCACACTCCCATCCTCCAATTACAACCCCCTCTCTCTTCTCACTACTCCCTGCTCACTGCTCCCTGCTCATCGCTCCCTGCTCGCCTCTCCCCTCTCACTTCATGCCACTTGGCACTCCCCACTCACTGCTCCCCGCTCGTCGTCGCTCACATATCCCCTCCTCCCATCCTGAGCCCTATCGGTCGTCACTCACCCCTCCCCTAAAAAACTCTTCACTCTACATGTCATCCGCAACACATGCACATAGGTAGAATTTCGGATTTCAGAAGTTTCTATTTTAGGGTTATTCATAGATTTCAAGTACTATGAAATCAATCATTTATGATAGATATTTTACTATAATTAGGAATATGCGAACCAAAAATCAATTTTTCGTATTATTTTTTATTGTTATTCAATATTTCATATTCAATTTTTTCTATAATTAGGATTAGGAAGGGATATTCATAGATTTTTATATAATTAAGAAGGGTTATTCATCCCTTCCTGTTTTTTCACATCGATCCATTGAGGTATTCAATGTTTCATATTCTTCCAAGGGTTTTTTCGAAAATCAATATTATTAATTATTGAATATTTATTTTAAATTGGGGATTTGTGTAGCAGAGATTCAAGGATTCATTGGGAGTGATATAGTATAATAACAACACTATATGAAGGATTCATTTTGAAAAATTATTTTCCTTTACAAAAAATATATATGTGTGAAGTGTGTGTTATGTGAAATTTTCAATAAATTTTTTTATATCAATGAGTATTGTAATAAGGTGGTTTTATCAAATTCTAATTTATAACACTAACTGAGGATTTTTTTCTCAACACTGGAGAACTTTTTTTTGTATCTCAAAAGTGTATGATTTTCTTTGCACTTTCTTATTTATCACATTATGAGCATGTTTTTGTTGAGGAAACATGGTTTTATCTTCTTTCACATGTTTATTATTATTTGAAAATTTCATATTCATTTTAAGAACTCTATAACTCTCATGGTTTTTCATTTTTTTAGATTATCCATTTATAACTCATCCAACCATATGATCAACCATTCTTTCTTATCATGTTCATCCTTCTTCATAAGTGTGGATCTATTATTAGCAACTAATATAGAACATGATAACATTGGATATTTTCCCATAACACTAATGAAATGTTTTTTACTAGGAATAAAAGTTATAAATATGATTGCTCCATGAAAAACATAATTACACCTTTAAAAAAAAATCTTCAACTACTTTTGATTTTCCTTAAGAAATCTCTTAGGATCTTCTTTAGAAATTGGGACTACAAATCCAATTATACTATCACTTTTTTGGATGGTTTCCATTTTCAGTTCAAATTTTCTATCATAATATTTGTATATATTTATTTCAATTTTTAAAAATAATTTCCACAATTCATTTTTTATTTTATTGAAAATCCACTTTAAGGTTAAGTGGGAACCAAAAGAAACATCCTTCAGCATCAAGTCACACCCTCACCAATTTTTAAATAATCTATGATGTGGACTTTCCTACTGTAATAGAATCATATTCTCTATACTAAAACTTAATAATAATAATCACTTTTCAATGACCACTTGGGAGTGACTTTTTCTACTATTTTCTTCAGTTTACACCTCAAGGTAGACTTTTTCCTTTTTTCACTACTTATCTAATCATAGACTCATATTTTCAATAACATATGCCTTATTTTTAGTTTCTACATACCAAAATTCCATGTAATAGTGACCATATACATTTCAATATTCACAAAAATTATCAAGGATTTCAAATATGTTTGTAAGAGATTAATTTATATCCATATTTGAAAACTAATTTTTCACAATAGTCTTGTTCTTAGATTTAACTATTCTCTCATTTTATTATTCTCTTATACCACTTGTATGAGTATATTTATTATAACAAAAATTATTTTCCATGAACCCAAACTTACAAAAACACCAATATTTTACAAAAAATTATTATTTATTTCTACTTTGAGGTAGTTTTTCTATATTTATTTCATTGATCGATGTCTTTGGATAGATTCACCATAATTTTTGGATTGCTTTGGGGAACTAATCTTCATAAATATTCCCACATCCACCCTTAATGTAATGGTGAGTTTTTTTATATATTATATCATTTGGTTTTTCATGGACTTTGATCATTGTACAACACTTACAAAAAAAGGACATAGAAATTATAAATTTATTAAGGTAGTGGGATACATTATTCCCTGAGGATGAACCAGATGACTATCCAAATTTTCTAACAATTTATTATATACTAGTATGAATCTATTTTTAGTATAAAATAATCTATGTGATTTGAGTGGTAACACATTTCTTCTCAGTTATTTGGGGAGGTTCATGTTGGGTTTATTCTATAATCATTGGGTTTTGGTCCAAGCTCTATGAAGATCATAATGTAGGAATATTTCTCAACCTCAAATAATTTTAATCTCTCTTAATATTATGATTTTATTCATTATTCATCTTGATAATCTATTTTAGTAAACTATAAAGATCTTTCACCATTTTAGTTATCACTTTTAGTCAAAAATCCTTGATATTCACAATGAAATTATACTACTCCTCTAATGAATGAATTCTTTAACAATTTCCACTTATCTAATATAATGATATTTTATAGATACTAATCTATAATAAAATTATCTCTTATCAGGAATCATCAATAGGTGAGCGCATGCTACTCAGGTCATCTTGGAATATAAAAAATTATAATCTTCTCTATTATAGAGAATATTGTATGTAGCAATTGATTGGGATTATATTGGAGAATCTATTATTGGAACATATTACCAATCATAGTAAGTAGATTTTTAGTTTTGAGACTACAGCATGTAATAATATTGTATCCCAATTCATGGTTCGAGTTTAGTAGATGAATTTCAATGCTTCTAAATAAATTATATGTATGATTGTATGAGGTACCATATATGGTCATTTCACGACAAGACACTTGGTTTACATCTTTTTTATGGATGTAATTGTAGGAGGAATTCATGACCCAATAATAGATCATTAAAAAATAACTCCATTAGATTAATTACTATGTAAATTAATACTTTTATGCTTTAAAGGATCTTAAAATTGTATTTTTTGTTAGATTATATCAAGATATGTGATAATAACATTATCATGGTATATTTAACTATAATGACACATACCACTCTATCATAGACATGGAACTTTCCTTGGACCATTATGTTTTACCTTATTGATCGTCCCTTTATAGGATAGTGGTAATAATTTTATCTCTGAAACTCAAAGGGTTGAAATTGGTGATAATAAATAAGACACTGTCAATAAAAATATGAATTACATTTAAATATTATATTTTTTTGTTCTGACAGTTTTGTTTTTTATAATACATGTCCCTTTTTTAATTATTTTTATGCTATGATACAATCTTTTGTGTCTGTTTGTAGCTCATATTATGTTTGTATGTCCAAGATTCATCCTTTGATATAATCATATCATTTTTTACACATGGGTGAGTTATGAGATGGGAATAAACATGATATTGTACAACGGATATATGGGTATAATTGTTTTTTATTCTTTTTTGGTATGTGTAATTATATTTTTCAACTCAGACTAGTGTATGTTTGATTCTACGTTTATTGAATATTATTTTTATGATTCATTTTTTATTTTTGAATTGATGTAAAATATGTTAATCTCATTTGGGTTATTAATCCTTTTTACTTCTGTTTATTTTATGTTTCATGGATGTCCAATGTATGGGTGACCCATTCTAGATTCTCCATAACTCACTCAATTTCTTTAACATAATCTCGAGGAATAATTTTGAAGTTATATCCACATGAATTAGGAATGACATTTCATCACATGGTATATGATAATCCAATGATAGATGATATAGGTCCAACAATAGGGATAGGTACAATTAATATTGATTCATCATTGTATAGTGTTTTATTTGAAAATATTGCCACTAATTATATTATTTATACCTATATTGTGTACATGATAAATCATTTTATTGATTTCATGCATCGTGTGATTTAAATTTATATGCCTCTAGGTAAAAGGAGAAAGAAAGGTCTCAGATTCCCCTCTTATGATTTTCCTTATACGATCTCATTCATTTCTATGAATTTTTTACTCTGGATATGGAACCAATGGATATAATTATTAATATGTATTGACTGATTATTATTAATTCCATGATCAACAGGAACCCAAAGGAATGAAGTTGTCCAAAATTATAAAAAAAACAAGACAAATTAAATCTAATGGAAATGTCCCAACCAAACAGGTATCAAACAAAACCAAACTAAGCTGAAACATGATCCAAACTAATTATATATGATTAATAGAACTATTAATTGATAATTAATAGGAATTTACTATTTAATAGTGTCATTTTGAAACATGGATCTATTTCCCCCTTGCTTTCAGGAACATGATTTGACCCATGTGGCTTTGCGGTACTTATATATTGGGAAATGACGTGTATCGTCCTAGGAGATTGGTATGTTTTAGTTTAGTTTTTATTTTATTTTCTTTATCGCATTGTCAAGTTAGTTCTTTTACTAATTTATATGGATAAAGGGTAGTTATATTCAGCAATGGGAACCATAAGTGGTTCAGAATGTTTTAGTCCACCAGATTTGATCCGAGGTAAGATTTTATGGTTACTACTTGACTCGCACCTCATGTATTTGGGGATTTCAGTGTTTTTAATAGCGTATTATTCTTTTGGTAGTGTGTTGGATCGTTTCATGTTGGTTTCGGTGGATTTGGTTCTCCACTGCCAATCTAGGTAAGGCTATAAAGTCTATGGTTGTTTTCTCACTGGTTATGTAGCGTCCTTTATGTATTTTAAGGTTCCTAATATCCTTTTTGTGGTGTGTTGATCCTTGCTCGTTGGTTTCAAGTCACCAAGTCAAGGGAGACTCACATGCGTGTTCATAGGTAAGTAAGTATATGTATGTGGGTTCCCCTGTTACATGAATAGTCTACCATGGCAGTGATTATGCACGTATGGGGATAGGTGAGCCCATGTATATATATAAATGCATGCGTAGGTGAGTGGAGACCAGTATATGCATATAATCATATGTGCATGGATCCCCTTTCACATTCTCATTGATATACAGGTGTGTGCATAGGGGATAGGTGTCCTTGCATGTGTGTAATGGTGTGTATACCCAGTGGGGGAGTATTAAATTTTATTTATAATGCTCCAAGAGGCGAATTTGATGGCATGGTTCCACCTTGAGGTAGGGTGCTTCTCCTAGACACATTAATTCAAGAGTGCTTTAAATTGAATTTAGATTATTTCTTAATTCTTATTAATTATATTGTATTTAATATCTTTGATAAGTGTTATTTAATATAATTGTTTCATTTGATAAATAAATTCATGTTTTTATAATAAAACCCCTCCAACAGAGGTGCGCTGTCTGTGAAAACTCACAGTGATAGTTATTTTGATCTAATTTCTTAACATATTTCATTTTATTTCTGATGAATGAATTTTATAAAAAATGTTAAAAATAATTAAATGAATTGTGTGATAACTAAATTACATGATTTTATAATAAAACCCCTCTAATGGAGGTGCGCTATCTTCTAAAACAAAGAGTAGTGGTAGTTATTTTTATCATTTTTATATTTGGTTTGAGTTTTTCATATACCTCTTGTGGTGTTTTTATGGCTAGTTAGTTTTTTTTCTTTGATTGTTATAAATTGTCTTATCGTACTTGTTTATCTAAAATGACATTGCCCGAGTTGGCATATGCCCTGACAATGACACTTTCCTTTTCACCCTTTGAATATTATAAATGAAATTTCCATGTTTAGGAAAAGTGAATGAATTTGTAAATGGTTTGTGTAGGGTGTATGGTTTTTTATCATTTAGTTTCCCTTTTGATGTTCTATCATTGTGTCGCTCGCTACAACTATCCAACGATCCCTTGTTATAGCATATTACATAGTTGATTTGTTTCTATCATGTCCGTTGTGACCTTATCTTGTGGTGAAACCTGTTTGGGGGGTTTTCCTGGCCTCTTGGCCACCCCTTTGGGTGTTTACCTGAGCCCATATATCTAAAAACACTGATGGTGTCATTTTTTAACAGCTGTTAGGCTTATAGTGGTCCCTACCATAAGTTTCATCTTACCACCACCAATTCATATGAATTAGTGCCTCCTCCTTTGATTATTTATATTGAAACATTTCTCCCACGTTCAAATGAGTAGAATTATAGTGGGGAAACTCAATAAAGGAATTATTCTCACCATGGATGACATATATATAGGGAACTAAAGAAAGATTATGGAGAAATCCCTATGTCATTTCTGATAGAATGTTTGGGAAGCTAGGTGTTTTGGTGTATCGGGATTTTATCATGGAGAAAAATGGCCATGTGGTCATGGTGTCTGACATTTTGAAAGGAATATATCATAATGAAGTGTTTTTTCATGCCTTGGTGTGAAGTTCAAAGGCATTTTGTTTGGAAAAATTATTCAAAAATGAGTTTCTATGTCATGAGGTTCAGAATTTTAAAAGGAAAGTTTGAATGGTTTTTTAGGCCAAAGATAATTAGTTTGAGGATTAATAGATTTCAAAATTTATAGAAAATGTGGTGAATATAAATGGAGGTATTATTGAAAGATATTCAAATATTTTAAGTGGTGTATTTAAAAGGAGATATCTACAGATTGTGTGGATTGATAGATTATATCTTTTAATGGATGATGATTGCAGACATGAAGAATTTAATGGAAAATTACAGTACACAATCTTTTCTTAGATCACCTAAAATATCATAAGATCTACATACATAAAAGGTTGATAATGCTATGTTTTAGAAATATAAGACATTAGAATCTCAAAAAGGGACACTAATATATTTTTACATATATATGTATACCTAAGAGAAGTAAATGTTATAAAAATAAAGACACATGGGGGTGTCCAAAACCGACCCAACCAACACGACCTGAACCGACCAGACTAGGTCGGATCGGGTTGGGTCGGGTACAAGATTTCATTTCCATGGGTCAGGTCATTTTGGGTTGACTCATGGTCATGTTGGGTCGGGTCAAGGGTTGGGACAAAAATTTCCCAACCCGACCCATCAAAATCGACACTACTGTTGCACATCTCGTCGACCCGTGTCCGCTTGCTCACCACCATGCCTCCCTTCGTTGTCACTACTACAGTGCCATCCCCCTTCCATAACCCCTATTCCATACCATGCATTTCCTACCTCTCCCTCTCCCATGTTCCATCTCCACTACCACCACTGCATGGTGTGACCACCGTGGACCCGCATTCCACCTTCACCTCCACCACTGTCCCCATCGTGATTGCCATCCATGACCCCAGATCCACCATAGAATACCTACTGAATAGAGAAATGGACATCCCACTACCGATCCCGTTGTTGACCGCTGCCTTTGGGGTTCAATTTTGCGACATCTCCGGAGGTCAGGAGAGGATAAAATTGAGTGTCGCCTTACTGGAAGAGATTCATAGTTGCCACTAATATCCATGGAGGACTTGATAACCACCACATCCTCCAAATAAGACCCACACCAGTTGCCTATTGAAACTGACCTTTGTAGCTAGAAAATCTTGATATGATGTAGTCGCTCCTCTTGAAACTGAACAAGCGTGCCACCGATAAAGGAGATCATGAATGGCTTGAGAATAAAATTTCATGGGAGTCAGCCTCAAAATGATAGGAGATCACTACTAACCAAGTGCACAATTATGAAGATCGTGACACCCAGCCGAAGATGAAGGAGATCACCCTGTCAAATCCTTGATGTATGTCAAGATGAGATGGATGTTCCGTGAGGATGCGTACCAAGGAGGTTTTTGGGATAATGAGGTGGAGTCCGTTTTTTACTGAATCTGATCAACCCAATCAACTCAACCCAATGTGAGACAGGTTGGGTCACATAACATTAAAAAATCCACATATGACCCAACCCAACCTATTTTGACCATGTCAGGTCCAAAAAAACCCTCAAACATGACCCAACCTGACCCATATACACCCCTAACACACATATCATGTCAGATGTCATGTTCCAACCAGATCACCAAAACTCAATGTGTATTAGGTCATCTTGTGATAAATAGGTTTCCATGATACCCAATCATAGATATGTATTTCTGAACAAAAAAACTTTTATCATTGTACCATCATACATGAAACCCATCCTATACCCAAATACTCTAAATAGGGAGTATAAATGATTACTCAACCACAACCTTAATGTGTAGGATATAGACATGTATCCATTCCCTTGACTAATACTTATCACTCAATATAGGTCATAACTCAACTCCCAACATCTACCATACTACTAAAGGTTGAGTCTCATAGAACTATATATCACATACCAACCTTTTCACTCAATAAACATCCATGTTAATACATTATGATCAATGTAAATCCATTTTCTAAAATAATACCATATTAACCAAGGTATGGCTAATATCACATTCAAAATGCTCTATTATCACTCATGGTTGGGTTCATCTACAACCATATCACTCAAGGTGAGTCCATTATCATTACCAATAGCTTATCAATCATGGTAGGGTTAGATATCATGTTATAATATGATAACATCATTATTACTCAAGTAAGGGTCCCTCCAACACCTTATCACTCAAGGTGTTCTCATTCCATAAGATATGTCACTATTGTTGTTTGAATTTGTCACCCAACATGATTATGAAATAAAAACATGGGAATTTGGTCCATATCATATCTCACTAGATAGGTACATGGTTCTAGTCAATCAAGACCTATACCCCCATCTAAAAAATGTCTCACCATCCAAGTGAAAAATGTCAGTCCTTTTGGTACTCAATTCTCTTACATTGGGGAATCCACTAGAGTCCTTGAGGCTCAAATTAGTCTCATACCCAAAAAATAAATAATTGCCTCATAATGAACTCAAATACTATATGATATTCATGGAACATTCATTGAATCCTAGTCTGCCTATTCTTACAAGTCCACACCACCGCACTAACTCAGGTACCATGTTCTATCAGTATGACAAGATCTCTCAAGACAACTTGTTGAAGTAAAAAATTCTTTGTCACACCATTTATATTACATGATAAATAATTCTACATGTTTCACACATCCTATGTCATTCCACCATTAGGAGTTTTCTCCCTTCCCTAGATGGGAGGGTACATTCTATTTTATTGCATGTCACCAGTTCTTTTATCATTCACAATACTTTTAAGTTGATTATTTCTAGAAACATAGTGCATTGTATGTATGAAAAAATCCAGTATGATAAACATTGTTCCATGTGATCCTAGTCATAACATGTAACTAAACAAATAGGCCTTTAATTTCTACTGTTTGAGGTTCTTTTATTAAATGGGAAATAATGATCTTCATACCTAGATGTCAAACTAAATATCTACCCTTGGAATTTCCCTCCCTCTAAAGAGAATTATCATACCTGTTAACAATACATCATCCCTTTTACTTTCCCCTAAACAATCCCTTTTTATCACATAGTCCAAATAAATCTCATTGAATTTTTTACAGGTTATTCCATTGTATACAGGTTCTGGCTGGCTGGAAGTGGCTGGCTGGAAGAGGTGGCTACTATTTTTGTTTTTTGCAGAGAAGAGGAAATAACAACAGTTCATAGAACTATTGGTATACATATTGGTTAGTGTATTCCAATGGTTTGAGAACCGTTGTTATACCAATATCACAATAGTTTCAATGAAGCTATTTCAATAGAGTGTGATGTAGGTGGTATACCATTGGTTGAAAAACCATTAGTGTACACTAATACCGCCGAATCAGTGGAAATGGTTCACTGAACCGTTATAATAGGTGTATACCAAAAGTTCCATTAACCATTGTTCTAGTTGTATAAACCCTATAAACCCATGGTTATTAACCATTGGGATAGAAAATTACCAACGGTTTCATTGAACCGTTGGTATTTTAAAAATCTTGGTAACTTATCCCAATAGTCCATGTTTGAATCATTGGTATATGGATATCCCCATGCCTCATAGCCCAATGATTCAGTGAACTGTTGGGATATAGTATCCCAATGGTTTGGGGAATTTTACCAGTGGTTTCGAACTATTGGTATAAGCTTATTTTATAGTAGTGTATACTAAATATTATGAGGAATTAGGAATGGGGATGTGTGAAGTTTTAATGTAGGTTTATTGATTCATGGTATATGGGTCCCACTAGCTAATTCCTTGTGAGAAAATTACCCTACCCATGACCTCAAGTTACCTGATGTGTTTCATGCTCTGTGCAATTGGAGGCATTATTTTTTTCGTGATAGGTTCATTGTTTATATAGACTATAAATTTCTTAAATACATCACCACACAGTGAGATTTGAATATGAGGTAGTGTAGTTGGGTTGAATAATTTTAGTCATTCAACATTGATCTTGAATACACACCTGAGAAGGGAAATTTTATAGCTAACACCTTGAGCCAGAAGACTCAGACGCAAGTCATCAAGGAGGCCAGTAGTGAGTGTAAATTAATGTGTTTCTTCTATAATATGCATCAAGAGGTTCATGAATGGAATGTGAAGCCGGTTATATTATCTCAAGCAGTGTCATCAACCCTTCTATAAAATGTTCTATTGAGGAATTTATTATAATATTGAGCCATTATTCTGAGGGAGAACATCACAAGAGAGAACCTGCCTCTATGATTTTTTCTTGATGTGAGTGTGACCCTACTCTTTTGTATCCATGTATGGGTGCATTTAGATATACGGTAAATGATTATGAGGGAATCATGCGACTCTATGTAGGTGGTTCAAACTAGTCTCACAAAAATGTAAAGATGTGTCTGTTGTAAGTAATGGTGGCCAGTTATGAAGAGTCAGATAGCAGGATTTATTTCTTAGTTCTCCACAAATCAGATGATTAAGGTAGATCACCAGAAACATTATGGACTTCTATAACACCTATCCATTACATAGTGTAAATGGAACAATGTCACCATGGATTTCATAATGTTCTTTACTAGATCTCCTTGAGGTGGTGATGTAGTATAGGTGATTGTAGATAAGTTGAACAAATTCATGAACTTACTACAGATCCATAAGTCCTTATATATTGATGATCTTGGAAGGTTGTATATCTAGAAGATAGTGAGACTTTATGGTGTACCCCGTTCTATGATTTCGGACTGAGATGCTCTCTTTACTTCATGGTTCCGGTAAGGGTTATATAAAGCACTAGGTTCACAGGTGATCTTGTGTACTGCATATTACCCTCAAACTGATGGGTAGTCTAAGTGGATTATTTGGGTGTTAGAGGATTTTAGATGGTCCTATATCTTTGATTTTAGAGGTTCTTAAGAGAATTATATTCCTCTGGTTGAATTTTCCTATAATAAATTTTTTTAGGAAATGATTCATATGGTTTCGTATGAGGCCGTCTATCGTAGACCATGTCATTCACCTCTTTTCTCGATAGAGGTAGGTGAGGTAGCTCTACTTGATCCTCATTTCATTATAGAGACTTCAGAGTAAGTCCATCTAATTTAGAAGTGTAGGATATAGCTTAGTACATGTAGAAGTCTTATACCAATCACTGTTGTAGTCCTCTTGGGTTCGAGGTGAGAAATTGGGTATTTCTATGAGTATCGTTGAGATTTGTTCATGGAATAATTAAGAGATGGGGAATGTTATTTCCTTGATATGTTGGGCCATTCAAGATAGTATAGAGAGTTGGTATTATCACTTATCAGTTTTTGTTACCTGAGAGGTATTGTGACATACACAATGTCTTCCACGTATCATAGCTTTAATATTATCATCCACAACCATCTCATTCATTTCACCTAGAGAATATTTAGATGGAGATTAATGAATTCTTCATGGATCATATAATGTGTACCATTGATCGTATCATGAAGGATCTCCAAGGTAGGTGAGTTCCTTTTGTATGGGTGCTATGGTAGCATAGATGTGTCTAGGATGAGACCTATAAGCAGGAAGACAATGTATGTGACCAGTGTCCAGAATTATTATGAGATAATGTTCTACTAACCTCTAAAGGGAAACTAAACGATTAGTTTTTTAATGAAATGGTGGTTGTAACACCATGTTTTTTTAGTGAGGTATGTTTTCATTTAGTTTCAGTTAAATTTGGAGATCGCTCCTAAGCGACAGTTGGTTTGTTATAAAACATGATGTAGTTTGTGGGTTGGATCGTGGATTTAGACCAAATTACCTGACTTTTATTTTAATACACAGAATGTATTTAAATAAACAGCTTTTATTCTTCTATCACGACCTATTCATTTCAAGTAGAGGCTTTTCCTTAGGAAGGAATGCCTAACAATTAAACAATCTTTAGTGCATTTAAACATCGTGTAAATTCCCAAACTAGTTTTTTCAAAAAAAATAAAATGGTATAACCCTTGTTATTTTAATAGGGGAAAACTTTTCCCCTCTCATAAAGTAGGGGAGAAATGTTAGAGATCCCCCCAACACCTGACCTAGGTTCATCAAGATCTCATTCATCCAAACATTGTTTCTATCACCGCCAAATGCATTGGACTCGTCTTAGTAATCTACCCACTCATCCTCCTTCTATTCCTAATATCTTTTCTATTAACTTATGCTATTTTTTGAGTTGATTTTCCCAATTTTTAAATCATTTAATGGTTTTTTCGATTTCATCCATCCTAGATTAAATCCATGGTTGATGCTATATGAGGGATGCTCTATCAAGTTAAGGTATGTAGTTTCAGTCTTTTCATATCATTTTCTTTTATTCTATAATTTTTGGCCTTATTCCTCTCACTGGTCCATTCCAGATATGCCTCCAAAATAAAAATTAAACAATTCCAAGTGGTTTCACATGTTCATTTGGATCATAACTAGCAGCTAATCACCTTCATATTTGATCACCATGAATTTCTTCATCCAATTGGGTGACCTAAACCAATGTTGTTTAATTTTTAATTTTTCCTTAGTCTAGTGGGAATTCCAAGTTGTATTTACTTTATATTAAATACATTGATCTATGTATTTAATTTCCAAGGGTGATTAATCTAGTAACTATAATTTCCCCCATTCCACTTATAGATGGCTGGACTTAAATAGAATTGAACAACTACATATGCTTATTCCTTATGCGAAATTATTTAAATGGAATTTCTCAACATAATGCCTTGACCACAATGCCTAATGTAATCAAAATGCTTGAATTAAATGGAATTACACTTTCATTTGATATTTTTATAAATGGAATGAATATTTCTGGATTTTTCCTTAGAGCCGTGGGTGAAAAAAGGGATTATGATTTCAGGACCCCTTGGATGGTCTCTTATTCCTTAGTTAGCTTTTTCTTAATTCTGTTTAAACACATGAGGGGTGATATCAGTGATGCTTGAGATAGTCTCTCCATTTATTATCTATTTATACCTCTAGACAAGTGATACATGTTCCCCTGGGGAGACCTCTTGGATGGGATCGATGGCACGATTGGTTGTGCCATTCCATGAGAAAGAATCAAGCCCCTATGTGTGATGATGGGTATGGAATCGGAGGTCTGTTAGACATAACTATTTTCAAATTTTGCATTATTATTACTTGGGACATCAAACATGGGTAACTTTGGACGGATTCCTTAGTACTGAACTTATCCCAATCCCCTCAATCGATACTTGTCAAGTCTCTCAGGATTTCTAAGGACAAAATTACGGTGACACCATATAATTTAATAAGAGGTTTTTAAATTATTTCCAAAGTAAATAATTCTTTTCAAATGATACTTTATTAATTTGTAATGAAAACATAGGGATGTTTCCTCGAATACCAACCACAGTCTTGTGGATAATCCATCCAATGGAAAATTACCCTAGTCACATTGCCATTACACGATCTCTCGATTAAGACACACCGTCTTAGGCCAAAGAAATTTTATTGGATGGGTCTCCAAGTGAAATGAAATCCAATGGGATTTATTTAATTATTTCCATATTGTATTTAAATTATTATAGTGCACTATTTATTTTATATTTCATGAAATGGAAAGGCCTAGACATTGTCTGTGTTGGCCTACTGAGATTGTATATTACACCTTACTCAGGTGAATTTGGAACTCGATTAGACATTATGATATGTCGAAATGGACAAAGGGATGAATCCAACATCCAATATTTGAATTCCAGCATTAGGATAGAGTTTGGATACAGAGTACCAAGCCTATTCTTGAAATTCTTGTCATAGCACTTTTGGCCTTTTAATTTATTTTGATAGTGTGATGTATATGATTGTATCCCCTACCCCAGTATAGTCATTTTTGTATATAACATGACATTCCATAATATTTTGTATCTATTATTACTATTTAGCTTCTACACTATTATTATATAGCTTTCTCTTTTTTTATTTAACTTGAATGATTTAATATATCTTCCCTGTTGATATCTGTCTATTTCTACTGTTTATTTTATTTATACTATTTTGATTTACTCTGATCTATGAAGGAATTATCTTCCCATGGACTAACCAAAGTCCATCGCTACTAGTCGTCAGCCTCTTACATTCGGGGAGGAGTGTTTGAGGTCTTGAAGCCAATCACCTTAGGGAACTATTGAGTTCCATCTAGGGTGGTACGCAACATAAATGGACTAAATAGAGTCCAAATTCAGAATCATCACGTCCAAATTTGGTAGTAAGGGTCATATTATATTTTTTTGTTAAAAAGAATTACCATGGTAATTAGTTAATCAAGGTTAATGATCATGAAATGATCAAATTAATTCGATATGAAATTTTAAAAATTAAAATGATACATATACATTTTATATGACCTTTGTAAATTTTAAAATTAATACACAAATGAATCATAAACTTTTATTTACCTAAATCACTTAAATGTCATGTGACTATATCATTACGCCTCACCTAACTTTAGTTTCCATGGATATTTCACTCATTTTCACCTTTAATGCAGCTCACATCAACCCACTTTAATCCACAATTCTCCATGAAAATTAACTTAAACCACTACCCATTTTACCTCCACTAGATCCCTATTCCACATTTTTATCCCCTGTTTATAAGAAATTATCCCAAGTTCTACATTTACAAGAATTCTTTCATGAGAATATTCAAATGCTCGGCGAGGTTAAAGTAATTTAATAGAAGTCATGATTAAAGGTCAGGGTTTTGTCATCTCAATTTCATATATTTGAATTATATTCCATATTCACCGTTTTTTTGTGGTTTATATACATATATATGGATGTATTTTATCATACATTTCATTAAAAACAAGTAGTTTACAAGTTCATTTCAATTTATCTCTTTTAATGTCTTTTTATTCCAAAGTTACCAATGTTATAAGGGTTTTTCCTAAATCAATTATCTTTTAGTTAGTTATGATCATTCTTATAGAAATTTATTATTATAAGTTGGGAATAATATACCTAATTATTGATTTATATTATACTTCATATTATAGTTTAATATATTTAAATATCATTCTCATGAACTAATTTTCGAGGGATTATTATGTCAATTATTTTTCTTTGGTGTATTTATTTCTTCATAAAAATTTAATTTTATTAAGAATAATTCTCATCTTATTTAATGGTTTCTTATACTCCATATCCATATTATTTATTACCATAGATGACTTCATTTATTATTTTTTAAACCAAAATATGTATTGACTCATGTGATCTTCATTTTTCTCCTTACCCATTTTCAAAAGGAATTTTTATTATCCTATTTGTGATGTGGGTTTCAAAAATGGTATTTTAAAAATATTAAAAATTATTTTCCTTTAACTTTTATATATTTTATCTTCCACTCAAAATTTTCCCTTGATAAACTTTATTTATTTTTCATGGTTCCATTATTTCTATTTCCCATTAAATAATTTTTGAAAAAATTATTCATGTTAAATTCTCAAAAAAATGATCTCTTTGAATGTTTCTCATAAATTCATCTATTATGACAATGATAAGATTTTTTTCTAAGAAATATTTTTAAATTTCACTCTCATTTACCTATTTATGTCTAATATATCCATCTTCTAGGTAGTTATGTTTCATGAATCACCCATTCCCTTGTGAAATACTCATTTTAGGTGAATATATATTTCATATCAACCAATCGAATTCTTGATATCATTTTATGTGATACCATTTTTAATTTATGTGAAACCCATTTTTTTCATGAATTATTCATGATGTGATATATGATTGATTCCATGTGTTTCACATGAGAATGGGTTATCATTTTTTTGTGGGTGGGGTACTATATATCCCTCCAATGTATTAATTAAGGTTCTATATCTAATGAGATGATTAATGGAAATGAGTATTGATTCCCTCTTCACTGTGGAAGTTAAGTAGTTATACCTTCTATACAATTTTATGGGTATCAGGTAGTGATGTTAGCTACACTATGTTATTGGAAATATGTAGTGAATCCTTCTCCATTATGTTGTGATTCCTATGTTTATACGTATTCTACATTTCCATGTTATGTGCCTATGTTATGCTCCATATATAATTATTATTTTCCTATGATTCCTCACACTTATTTCATACTATAGGTTTGGTCATTTGAGGTTATATACTCTTATATAATTACTTATGGGTAATTCTTATTAATCCATAATCTTTTTAATCAGATATTTCTCTTCTTATCTTATTCCTCATATTTCTTATGATCTTAACCCATGGGTAATTATTGAAATTTTTTATCTTATTGAGTGTTTGATCACACCCATTCTTAAATTATTTATAGGATTATGTGTAAAAGGAAGTATTAAATTGTGATTTTATAAGATTTTTTATTCAATTTTTTGAAATAATATTTTTACATAGCTAATATCCATGAAAGTAAACTTTTGATTATTGGGGTTGTGTTATTATTTCTGGGATTTAATGTTTAAATTTTGAAAGTGATGTGAAATGTATATAATTTTAGATGGGTTCATATCAATTGGTATTAAAGATGGAATGAAAATTAAGTGCTCTTAGAACTGAACCTACGAGAGTGGTATTGGGGCGTCTCATTTAGTAAAAATATAAAATAATATTCATGTGTGGATTATTAATAAAAATTTATTTAAAATTATAAATTTATCATCATTTGAGTTTACAAAATTCATTATATCACATGAAATAATAAATATAGTTTTATTGTCTTGAAAGAGATAATAAAAAAATTGAAAATATAATATTTTTACAGCTTAAAGAGAAAGCTAAAAAAGAGTGATGTGTAAACATAAAGTGTAATAAATTGTCATAAAGATACATCAAGGGTTAATGTTGAGGGTATAATCCCATTCAATGAGAGGTAACAATAAAAAATAAAACCAATATTTGATATTTGATATTTGTAGTTTTTGAATTGTTAAATTAAATTTTATATTTTAAATTTTTTATTATTAAGTTTCTTCTTGAAATATTTAGACTGATAATTTAATGAAAAAAAATAAAATAATTATTCATTACTCATTATTGGTATCCCATATTATTCGATAGTTTTTCTGAAAAAAAATTTATATATTCATTTTCTATATATTTAATTTTCATTATTATAGTGTGTATTTTTTATCATAAATTTCAATTTTGATGAAAATATTCAAATGAGAATGAGTACTACTTACCATTTATACATCTCAACATGCTAGTAATTGAACTCGCCAATACAGGATCTAAAGGTATAGGGATACTAACTGTCAATGAAATATACAAACAAATAATTGGTTAAATTACCATTCAATGTAACTTTTTACCTATTATACATAAAATTATCAACTATAATTAAAATAAATAATATAAAATTCAATATGAAGAATGTATATATAATAATCATCTCAATAATATAGCATATAATAGTCAAATTAATCTCTACAAATGAGAAACAAAACCCAAATTAATATATACATAAGTATTGAAAATTGAATAAAAATAGTTCATTCATTCCAAAGAAGGCTATGAGCCATAGGACATCATATATTTTTCCAATATCTATCCATGAAGATCTTAAGAAGAGTAAAATTACTAATATTAATGAATACAATAGTAGAAAATACACATTTTTTCATGGAGGAGTGAATAATAATACATTGTATGCTCACCCCAATAGTGTGTTTACCCCATAAAGATAACTGTGAATGTTTGTCCTCAAAATATAAAGTATAGAAAAAACCAAAAATCACATCAATGTCATGTAAAATTTAATGATATTCATCCCCAATTTTTATCATTCAATTTTTATTTAACAATTTTTATACTCACCATATAAATTTTTTTCATTTACATATAAATACAAAAATAGTATTAATTTTTTCA
This sequence comes from Viscum album, assembly GCA_963277665.1. Classification (NCBI taxonomy): domain Eukaryota; kingdom Viridiplantae; phylum Streptophyta; class Magnoliopsida; order Santalales; family Viscaceae; genus Viscum; species Viscum album. Next base: position 1,847,691,666 of record OY728120.1, read on the forward strand.
AAATATAATAATAGGAAGGTCCCCCGTGAACTATGACTTCCTGATGGGTCATCAGATACTCATAGATCTATATATAACCTTCATCGTCAAAGAGGAGATCCTGGTCAAAAATGTTAACTGTCTGATAGACCAATGTATGCCTCACTCAATGGGTGCTAAAATTCCTCCACCCACATTTGGTTGGTAGTAATTTAATAAAAACAACATATTATAAAATAATAATATAGTCTCACATTCCTTCTTCGTTTTCCCACCAAATGAATCACCCTGGATACCCTATCATGTGATGTTGTAGAAATAATCCTATAGATAATCTCATCACAGAGTTATAGCTGTACATTTGTTCCACCTCAAAACTATATATATTGATGAGAAAGGAATAAGTACATGATTAATAATTTTCTACCACTTTTACATATCTATGGGGGAGAAATAGTGTGAATATATAGATTAATCATCATTTATCTCAATCCCATATCTTTGGATGAGATTAATATTAAAAACTATTGATTTAGTTAGCATTATCTAACCCAAAACAATGGGAGAGGATAATAATTAATTCAACCATACGTCATTTTTTCCTCTATCCCAAAGTATTAGGTGATAAGATAGTAAATTCCTCATGTCATCACCTAACTCTAACACACGTTGGTGGATGAATGTGAAAATAATCATGATAGTACTTCATCCCCATTCATATCTATCTATCACTAGATTGGATCAGACATAAAATAAAGATTATTAAATGTAATAATTAGACCACACAATAAACTATTAATCTATAATACATATAATATTTTCCACATAATAACCTAAAATTTCATTATTTTTTTCTTTCAAAATTTATAGGTCCACTACACTTAAAATACAAAACAATTCAGTGTTATTTCATGGATTATTCGATTCACAGAGTTTTCATGATATTAATACCAATATCCTTATAATTAAACCCACTCTATATATTCCCCAGGATATAAAATCATCATTATATTATTTAAATGTCTCTACCATATTTGATTGGTAACACTATTAAGAAATCCACTAACTAAATTATTAGTTTTTATATCTATGTTTATCATTATTATTATAAGAATACCAATCCATATACTAAATATTTTACATCATTTAAAATATACTACATAACTATAATATTACTTTTTTCATCATATTCCTTATTCTTATTCTTTTAGGATTCACTTAACTGATATTCAATATTGTTTTCTTGTGATTCATTTTTTTAATTCACATTAATTTGTCTTAATAGGTGATATATATATATATAACTCCAATAAATTTTGACATCAATCACACAAGTAGAATCACAAAGTCTTATATAAAAAAAATCTTATGTAATTAACTCACAGCATTATTCCACTTTTTAATAGTATCATAATCTTATGATAATTGTCTTATAGTTCCATTAATTATTATATATATACCCTTTAATGTCAACCCATTATTTACAACATTTCTATATTCTAAATTACATCACATAGATTTCATTTCAACATAATATATTAATAATTACTTTTAAATTAATTAAAATATCATAATGAAAAATCAATGAAAATTTAATTATTTATTCTCTTTATTTTGAATAATATTTATTTATAACATCATAACTTTTATAATCATAAATATAATAAATTTATATTTTTTATATAGTAATTATACTCATCATATTAACCTTATTCCTTCCAATAAGGATCATAAGTCTTGGTGATTTTTATTTTAAATTTCCAAATATATCAATAATTGGAATTATGATTAATTTGGTAATAATTCACTTAATTAGTATTGATAATTAATCAATCAATCATAAATTAATTATCATTTTCATAATTTGAAGTCAACTTAATTACCATGGAATTTATACATAATCAATGAAATTATCCATTAATGGACGGCATGGGAGAAAGTGAACATGGGTCTGTAATTCCCATTTAAATTCAATTGGATAAATCATACTATCAAACTTCACAAAACACATTCTTATAATGTTTCATTATCTTGTAAACCAGACTAAAAATATATTTATTTTATATCATTTCAATAATTTAAACACTAAATCTCATAAGTATTATCACAAACCCACAACCTAATGTTTTATTGTGTTTGGATATTAGCTACATAAGAAAGTTATTTTACAACATTTGTGAACATTCTTCTATAATAATACACTTCTAGACCCCATTCTAGATTTCTCATAAGATAGAATCTTCTTTATAACAGAGGGAATGGAAATATAAAAAAGGGTGTTATCATATTCTTAGTTGGGGTAAATATAAAAGAAAACAATTGATGATCATAAATGAGTATAAGACAAGCATGTGGGTGTGAGAGCATAGTCAAGGATTGTGAGCATAACATTAGAAAATCATACCCCCATAAGCGTGGATCATCAATCATAGATAAATATATTATTCAATTTAACATGAGAACATTTAAATTTATTTTAATATAGTACAACCATAATCATATAAATCATAACATATCTGGTCAGGAATTTATGTCCCTCTCTCCCATAATATAGTGGGTCAGGAAATCACTTACATGTTTCTCATAACACAGCGGGTCATGAATTTACATCCACATATTCCAAAATTATCTCTTGAACTATTAAACAATAAAAAATATTTATAAGTCTATATAGGTTCCACACATTAAATAAATATAAATTATAAATATATGTTCTAATAGAACGTGAAAACATTTATATTCTAAACACCACCACGTTTAACCATGGAAATGTAATAGGTTTCTTGAAAAATTAAAAAGAAAATTTCATAACACAAGAATATAAATAATTTATAAAATATAATTATATAATATAATTATTGGTTAATAAGAGATACTAAATAATGTTAACATAAATGCAAATAACTTTTATAAGAGCTTTAAAATTCACTTTGATAAAGAATAATAAATACACATTACATTGTTTATCTATTTTGAGAAAACATTTATAAAACAAATGGAATAGAAATTTATTTATAAAATAATGAAAATGTAAATATGATGTTTCATGAAGAGATCCATTTATGTTTTCATGAAAATAAATTATTACGGAAAATGTTTAAAAGGAATATTCCTTTTACATTTTGTAAAAAGTCGAGCCCAGTGGAAAAAAACCACACCAAAAACATTAAAAGTTGATATATTTTATAAATATGCTCAATTTCATTAAATAATTCTTTAATAAATCATGTAATTATATATAATAAAATTAATACAACAAAATGAAAATATGTACATGGATGGAAATTTTCTTGATCAAAAAGAAGAGGTAAGGTTGGTTTTCCTTAAAATCATCAACTAGAGAGAATTATGAACCAAAAGGGAAAGTAAAATGGTGGTATAAAATTTAATCCTAAAGAATAATTAGATGATAATAAAAAAATATTTTCTTACAGATAAATGTCACGAAATTCCCTAGAGGTAAGCTTATCCATATAAATCTCAAAACCAAAATGAGATTAGAAAGATAAAACCCTTATATTTTTGTCCCAACTTCTAAAAAATATATTTAAGATCATGTGTAAAAAATAACCATATTAATAAAATATTTTATAAAAATATTCATATCTATTAAGATTTTTAATCTTTAATTATAATCATTCATTATATGTTGATTAGCTACATAACATTTATTGTCATCGTCAGATGTTAGTAATTTCGATTGTTTTGCATATGTTTCATAATGAATACAAGAAAACCACAATTAAGCAGTGGTCATTTTTTCATATAGCGGCAGTTTAAACCGCCGCTACATGGTTTGGTAGTGGTTTATAGAAACCAATGATAAATTTTTCATCGGTAATCTATTAGCGGTGGTTATTTCCATTTAGCGGTGTTTGAAGAGATGTGTTGTAGCTGCCTCATGTCACGACAGTTTTACTGAATTTAGGGGCAGTTTTTATGGGCCCTGGAATTTATTTTATTAGAGGTGGTTATAACCGTTGCTAAACGTAAAAATACTTACTTTTATCAGAGGTTAAAACCACAGCTAATATCTTACATGTATACTTTTCAGTACGGTTAAAACCGCCGTGAAAAGTTGACCGGAAAAAAAAAATTGCATCTACTGCACCACTTCCCTGAAAAACAAATCATATAAGAAACACCAATAGCCTAACAGATTAATGCACACATCGTACAATGAAACCTAGTTTTATATGGTTTAATACCATCTCCAATTAAAAGGAACCTAGGTTTTATATAGGGCATGACCACATTTTATCATCATGAATAGAATATAATAACTATTTTTTAAAAGGTTGGGGCTGAAGCCACAATTTATTATTTAAAGAAAAGACCTATTTTGTGTGGGTAGAGGGAGACCCATTACATAGCCCCAAGTTCCAAGGCTATGTGTCCTGAAAACAAGGCTTTGAAATCCCATTAACAACGCATGATGATTCACTACCTACACATTCTTCCTCACCAAAGTGTCCACAACACTATCACCTTGATCACTATGAAATGACCCAATTTGTTCAACACATCAACAATGGGTTTAACTCATAGTAATCCAAAATCTCGACTACCAATTCAAACACAGTCCTAAATGGAATGATGTATACCACACTCGAGAAATCAAGACATAAAATAAAACACCATAAATCAATAAAAATGCATAAAAGGAATCATAAGAAATCAAGGAAAACTTAGGACATGAAAATGTTTGGTGGAAACTATGTGACACACATGATACATATACAAACCAATTGTTCTCATATTTTTTCAACGCATCAACAATACAACTACTCATAGTCTGATGATGCATTGTCACCCTTATACCTCCATCACCACTTTCTGTTGTCACCTCTAAGAAAATTATATTGAAAATTAAATATTGTTGTATATTTATATTAAAACTTAAAACCAATGAATGTTTTAAAACTAAATGATTTTGAATTTTTGTGATTTACCTGCATACCACTAGTTGATGCACTACCACCGGGGGAATATCTGCTCATCTTATAATTTATATCAGTCATCTCTTTCTACAAAGCGGATATCTGAACCCCCTGGTCTTGAATTGTGGTTCGTAGAGAAGCAATATCCCTCTGAGCATCTTCGGTTATGGACTGACTATAACCAAAAGTAGATGCAGCTAGAATCCCTTGTGGAATGCCAAATACCTCATATGGTACGGGTCTGAAACCCGTCCCACGCACTCTACCAGGACGCTCCTTCCCAAGGACTTTAGGAACTGGGTCATCTTGGGAGATAGAGTAGGACTGCCCAGGATTGGTATCCCATTGTTCTGTAATATTTAACTATAAATCAAATATCAATATATATTAACATAGTAAAAACTAATAATAAGTTATTATAATAAAAAATTGACTTCATACCCCAACTTATTTGGCAGGATCATTAACAAAACTTCCATCTGATTTTTTGTGAACATCCAACCACAGTTCAGTTTGGGATGCTTCATGCCCTAAACTCTATGACTACATTAAGAAACGATAAATCAACAATTAAATATATTAAACAGATAATATTTCCTTATAAATATTTAAACTAATTAAAAGATTACTAATGTCGTTCTTCATCTAGAAAATATTTTTGAGCCCACAGTGTGGGGGATGACTTGCTTAGCCTGATTTGATGCATTCTGTCTTGAGAGATCCTGAAATAAATAAAATACAATTTAATATTATTTTATTAAATTTAATCTCGTCTTTATATACATGTGTAAATTTAAAATGAGGATAATATAATAATATATATTTCAATACCATCCACTTCTCACCATGATGTCTGTCAACAAAAACGTTACAATGTTCTTTCGGTACCCCACTGGGTAGCTTCTCATACATTTGTTACACAGTCAATGAAGTGTTGATGGCATCACACCAAAATCTCCATTTGAAATATTTCCATATCTTACCAAGATTTTTCAACATCCACTTATGTGCTATCACATCAACAACTATAAAGTGGAAGAACATCGGTATAGAGAAATTCATTTTGAACATATTAGTAACATCACATTCAATTAAACCATATTGTAATAAAAATACCATTATTTTGGAATCAAAAACATTATTTTTCTAGCTTGGAGGCATATGTCACCAATATTCATAAGAAATAGGAAGGCAAATGGGCTCCGCTGCCACCTGTACTAGAATCTGGCCAAGTAACCCCATGGTGTCATTCATAGGGACCCCATAAGAAAAAATGGCATTACTATATTCTCGCAATTCATATTCCAAACATCTAAACTTTTTATGTTTTTCTCCATGGTTGAATTTTTTTCATCTTAAATGAGAAAACAATTATTATAAACAAAATGCAATAAGATTATTTAATTAAAATTTGTACCTATGACAGTGACACTCTAGTATGTCTGTGATGATCTAGAAGGGGCGTGTCGCTACCACACTACTAAGGCTCCTGAAGGGGTAGTCGACGACTCAGCCTCTAATGGGACATCCACAGATGGAGTGAGAGATGGTGTAGGGGGAGATGGTGCAGGGGTGTAGTTAGCTGGTGCCTCAGATGCCGTGGGGAGGGAGCCAGATGGATCGTCATCTGTCGCAGAACTAGATGAAATAGTGTATAGCTTTCTCCTTGGAATTCTTGTCATTTAATCAAATAAAATTAAGTTCAGAATATGTATTTCAAAAATATTATGCAGAAAAAAAATTAAAAATGATAATATATGCCCAGTACTAATAGAAAAAAATATATATAACAATGATAATGAATGACTAGAGAAATGAAACAAGTGGTTGCTGAATGGATAAATAATTGTACATACAATCATTTTCCCCTTCAATCATGTTGTTTTCAAGCTCCATTTCTTCATCAAAATCATTCATCCTTACTAGACTAATATTTTCAATATCATGATGGACAAATAATTCTTCTTCATGTTGTTGATTAAATTCTTTTTCAGAGGTAAAATTTTCCACTTCATCACCCATATCATACAAATCTCTTTTTATTGCGTGAGAAACTACACTCCACCCTTCATCCACAAAATCATTCACATAATATACCATTTTTTCTTGTGATTCTTAGATATATGGATCATGAAGTTCACAATCACCAAAATCCATCAAGCGATAGAATTTCACAGAAGTAAATTGCAAGGAATATCTTTTAACACCTATGATAATATCGACCCATTTGCATTTGAGTAAAACAACAGAAAAATGTTAGTGGTAGTTTAATTCAATAATAACATGCATCTTTCCATAGTATCCCACATAAAAAAATGTAAATATACCACTATTCTATGTTTTCATACCCACTTCTCGATCGACTGTACGAAATCTAAAGCTATTCACATTATAAGCATGGAACTTTCTAACTTGTTTTATAGGATCTCTAGAAAGAAACTTCAAATCTTCTAACAAGCCTGCTAGAGTATCAGTATTCATGATCTGAAAAAATAAATATAATTTAATAGATTTACAAAATTTATTTTTCAAACTAATATTCTTATTTATTGCAGTATTTATGAACTTACACATCGTGTGAACCATTCTATAATCACTTTATTCATAGCTTTAGTTATATCTTTCTCATTTCATGTTCAGCCTCCCATTCGTCTCTTTGTTTGTATCCTCAACTCTTCAATAAATGGATCTACAATTTCACTAATCAGTAGAACATATCTATGTGCTTGTAATAATTATTATTCTGTCAGTGTCACATTTGAGGTCATCCCAACTGATCGGCCAATAGCATGAAATATTTGTTATTTCTAATGCATTTGAAATTGAGTTGATGTGTCATAAACATGTCCAACTCAATTAAATCTTGTCTCAATATTATCCAAATATTTGGAAAAAAAAAGTAAGACACTCCTTAGCCAAATAGCCTTCGGCAATAGAGCCTTCTGGTTGAGATTTATTTCTCACGTATGATTTCAAATTCTGAAGATATATGTGAAATAAAATAATTACATTATGCATTTAGTTAAATACCAAAATTTTTTTACCTAACTGAAAAAAATATAAATAAAATTCCTCTCAATTGGATATATCCATCGATAATGGATGGGGCCACATAATTTAGCTTCCTCAACCAAATGCACAGTTAAATGCATCATGATAGTAAAAAAAGATAGAGGAAAGATCATCTCCCTTGCACAAAGGGTCAATAAAAACCTCTCCTAGAGGCTGTCAAGCTGAAATGGATGTAGATATTTCTCACATAATTTCCTAAAAAATGTGCATAATTGGAGTACAACAGCAGTAACTTTTTCAGGTAATAATGTATGCAATGCTAATGGTAGTAACTGTTCTAACAAAATATGTGAATCATGACTTTTCAATCCATGTAACTTATCATTTATCAATTCAACACACCTCAAGATGTTATTCGAATACCCCTCAGATACCTTCACATTATTTAAAATTCAAAGGAATGTATCTGTATCACTATTTTTCATTACAAAAATGTTCTAAGCATACTTTTCTTTCTCATCTGGCCAGAGATCATGTTTTATGTTCATTACTTGTAACTATTTTCAAGAATTGAGATGATCCTTCGACTTTCCATGCTCATTAAGTAATGTGAAAATCAAATTATCATAGACATTATTCTCAATATGCATCACATAAAGATTGTACCACAACAAATTAAATTCCCAATACGGAAGTTTGAAGAATATACTTTTTTTCTTCCATTGTTTCCTTTTGATTTCACTTGACGATGCACTTCGGATCCATTTTTCACTATCATTCAATTGATGAACCTACCCAAATTTTGTTTCAACATTTTCAAGTTGTGTCGATATTTTAGAACCAGTTAACAAATTTGGAGGTGGTCTACGATCAAGGGAACCATTAAATTTTTATCTGTTCAGCCGAAATCTATGATATGCATCGAGAAATCTTCGATGGAACAAGAAGCACCATTTTCTACTGTGAGGTATCCGTTTGGGATCAAAATCAAAGTTACAAACGGTACAAGCCAAACCCATGTAAGTGTTCCAACCAGATAAATTCTCAAGCCTAGGTAACTCACTAATGGACCACATTAAAGCAGCATGCAATTTGAACATTGTTTTAGAAGAAGCATCAAATGTCTCAACACCGTTTCCCCATAACTCATGCAATTCATCAATCAAAGGTTTCAAGTATACATCAATATCATTTCTAGGCATTTTTTTCTAGGAAAAATCATCGCAAGGATAAAATATGTTTGTTTCATACACATCCACAAAGCAAGATTATAAGGGATCAAAACAACTGGCCAAATGCTATAAATGGTACTCAAAGTCCCAAATGGGTTGAATCCATCGGCAGCCAATTACAATCAAACATTCCTAGGATCATCTGAGAAATCTAGACGTAATGAATCCAATGTCTTCCATGATTGGGAATCTCGTGGATGTATCATTAACCCATCATTTTTATTATCTACAGAATTTCACTTCATGTGTTCAGCGCTTTTCAATGACATGAATAATCTTTGCAATCAAGGCTTCAAAGGAATGTAACACAAAACCTTTGCAGGTGTGTTCCTTTTATTCTTCTCCATAAAATTATATTCATTCATACTTCCAAAATCACCCTTTGACTGCCATCTAGAAGAAGAAAATTTATAGCAATTATCTCTACTTGAATCCTCTCCCCAATAAAGCATTCAATCATTGGGACATGCATGTATTTTTGTATAATTCAGACTAAGCTCGTTAACAACGTTTTTCATATCATAAAAGGATTTTGGGATTTTTGCTTCAGGAAATGCATCACGAATAAATTCCAATATTATAGAAATTTCCTTATTTTTAATTCCACATAGACATTTGATACAGTACAACTTCAGCAGAAATTAAAGCTTTGAATATTTCAAACACCCACTATACAACTCTTGATTTCTGTCATCAACGAAATCATGAAACACATTTTCCTCAGTGAATTTTTCTCTTACATTGGGCTCCACAGAATCAAGACGAGGATCCAATGATATGTTACAATCTTGATCTACATGTGTTACAGTCTCAAAAACATCACTTGTCACATTGCAATTTGTAGCACCCTCTTCTGGTTGTTCTGATATGTTTTGATATTGATAGTGGTGTCTTGTAGTGCCGAATGAATCATTTATGAAGTTTTACATTTCATTTTCCATTTTCGATGAACTTGGGACCTCATTCTGTTGATTAACATCAGTGCTCAATCATTCTGTAACGTTCAATTCTCCATGCCAAATCCAACACAAATATTGACCAGGGAATTGCTTCAGTATTAAGTGTTCATGAACTTCATCTATCATCAACCATGTTCTAAATTTACATTTAGGACATGGAAATATTATTCTCCCTTCAACGAATCTATTATAAATTTCAAAATCTAAACACGCATTCAAACCCTTAACATACTGAGGTGTGTTCCTCGGTAATTTGATCTAGCTTTTATTATAAGGCCCCAGCCTTAAACCTTACTTAATCTTGAGTTATTACAAGATTACACATTGAGGATCTTTTCGGGTTTAGAGTTTTAGAGAATTAGATCATAAAACTTGCATTACATTCCACATATAAACAAAGTGGTTACATAAAGATAGTATTCTTCATTCCCATCAATGGAAACACATTTAAAAAAAACATGGATTATTTCTTGACACATCCTTGACTCTATCATCTTATCATGTACCTTTCCCTTGACCTGTGAAAAACATTTCAAAAACTTGGGATGAGCATAAAAACTCAGTATGGGTTATAAAAAAAACATGGAAAGGAAACATGAGTTCATATATACATAAGAATGAAATCATACTTCACCCATAAAACATAGACACTTTAATATACCTCATAAAATCATGAATAAATCATAGAAATCATAAAACATAAAGGTAACTTGAGGCATTCATAACATTATTACGTAGGGAGTAACCCTCTTGGTTACGTTTGGAATACCCATCACAGTATATTCCCTAAAATCTCTTCGGAGAAACCTTAACGTTTCACTCCTTCGCGTTACCCAATGCATTGGAGAGCTATAACGGGCTCACCCGCCCTTAGTTTATCACGGAACCACCCGTCTTCATAATAATGCCCAAGAACCATAACATAATCATATCACATAAAACATGCATAAGGGTAACATAAAATTTCCACATTTCAATCATGAGATATCAATACAACACATTGATATAAAAACATTATGAAAACCATTTTCAATACTAAAATAAAAGAAAATTAAAACATGGTATTTATTTTTCTTTTAAAAAGAAGGTATGGCTTGTAGAGGAAGCCGAAACTCAAATAACGGTCACGACGGCGGAGAAGTCGTTGTCGCCGCATACGTACGACAAAAACATTCCCTTTTTTCATTTAGTAAACGCTTCGTATAAAAAAGATTCCTTTTGAATAAACGTGAAAGTCAAAGGGGTTTATACACCATATAAAAGAAAGTTGTGTATAAAATAAAATATGCCTCAATGAAAGGAGATTGAGACGAAGTCCCATACCTCGTATCCGACTTGACCCGACCATTCTTTAATATCCTGAATAATAAACTTGAGTTAATCTCTACTTGCTTATGAATCTTTTTCAAGTTCATTATTCCTTTTATACCATGTTATGAACATCATGTAATCAGTTAAGTTAATAATGTTCATTTTGTCGGTATTTGGTTCTTAAGTTAAAAATAGACTTCTTACACTTACATGTTGTTAATTTGGTCAAAGGTTCATTATATCCAGAATGGTATTCATGATGTAGATATCATATATGTCATATATATCCAGTACATACATGCATTTATAATATTACATAATCATTTAGAGGTAAGAAATGAAATGCACCGTTCATGGAGACGGTAAGCCGTACGTACGCATGAACGCTACTTTCATTTCTATTTCGTATTTTATAGAATGGAATCATAATTATATAAAGGTATATTATAATTCCAGTATAATATCATATATAATATCATAGTTCCATCCTTTATATGTCCCACATATGGTATTTAACGAATCAAATCACTTTGAGGGGGCGGTAGTCCGCACTTCCTAAAATGAAGATATCGTGTTTACCCATAATGGAAACCATAAAGGTATGCCCAAAATGAAAAAAAAAGAAGCTTAAGAAAAACATAAACATATTATATATCATATATAAAAATAGTGACATCATAATGGCCACCTTTGAAGGTGTTAAATGAGTATTGAACAATCATCATTTCGGGAGGCAGAATTTCGCCATCCACGGAAACCGTATGTTCTTTAACCATTTGATGCAGTTGTGTGATATTGTAGCTCAAATAAATCTTATAACAACATCATAGTATATTGAAGATACTGGTGTTGTTACAAAAGAATTAAATAAAAAGAGTTTAGGGGGTTGGAGAAGCAAAATAAAACAAATGAACATGAGAGAATGAATTACCTTAAAAAGTGTAACTCCTTTTGATTTGAGCCTAAAGGCTTCCTTTGAAAGGATTATTCCCAAAGGTAATACTATAGGATGAGGAGAGGGATGTGGAGAGAGTAAATGGGCAGGGGCTGGCCGAGCCAAATGCTTGAGGAGTGTGTGAAATGTGGTAGAGGTGGGGGCCTTTTATAAGAGGAGAGGAGGGGCACTTTTGGAAAGTAAAGAAATATTACTTTATTTGAAAATGTGTTTCGGTTTCAAAAGGTCCCACATAGATATAATTCGTGGATAAGGTGATAAGGCTTCGAAATCCACTCATCCAATAAGTTTTGGACATGTGTAGTTCATGGATTTTACATTATCTTTCCTTTTTATTTAAATCATCAAATAATGATGTCATCGCTGCATCATTATTATGTCATAAATAATTTAATTTATTTAATATCTAAAAATCATAAAAAAATACTATAATGTAGGAAATCTTTTTAGATTTCCAATGACTATTTATAATCAAAAATATGATCTTTATAACCCCATGTAAAAATTGTTTTCGTAAAACATATCTTGTTTGTGTCATTTTTACTTTAACATTTAATAAAAAGTTATTTATGTCATTTCCAAACCAAAGTGTCTCCATGGGGTCCCCAAGTTGACCCATGGCTTTTCTGGGTCGTCCATGAAACAACCAATAAGGTTTGGACATGTGTCTAGGTAATTTCCTATTATTAAAGCATTATTTATACCTTAAACTACCCTAATTACCACTAATCGCTATTAAGAACTTAATAAGTTACTATTCACCAAAAATTATTATAATCTCATTGAACCACATTTTACTTCTTAATGACAACCATGTATGTCGGATTTTCAAAATTCAATAAACATTAGTGGTAAACTTTCATTTAACTGAAAAATCAGTTTGCTTGATTACCACTTAGTGGTTTCACTATTCATCAAAAATTGACGTTTTTCAGAAAATTACCAAAAATTCACCCTAAGATATATTTGATATTCCGAATTCAAAAATGAAGTCTATTTTACAAAATTAAAATCATATAACTCAAATTAATTAATTTAATAATTAATTCCCGCTGCCAGAGCAAATAGCGTGTTTTTACAAAACAATAAGTATCAAAAGATTGACACCAGTTTAAGTCTAATTTCAAAGTGAAATTGATTCCAATGACCACCATTGGATAAAATGGTAAAAATATATTCTAATTTCACTTCAAAACCAATTCAAAACATAATCTAATTATATAAATAAATTAGATTAAAAATCATTTTTGATGTAAAATGTAGTATTTTTCATTATTCATTAAAAAATGAACATTGTCATAAAAATACCAAAAATTCACACAAGGTAAATTTTGATGTCCCAATCATAAATGATAAGCTTATTTTGACAAACATAGTTTATAAAATTGTCAAGATATATATTCAAAAAGTTTTTTCCATCATAAGGCAGTAAAACAATGTTTTAAGAATATTAGTGTATTCCATGCTTAAGATTGGATTTATTTTAATTTTAAGCCTCTAAAACACTATCTTAATCATTAATAGACATAGGTAAAAATATCTATTATTCATTACTTACTTGGGTTGTTACATCCTTCCCCCTTAAGAAAATTACGTCCCCGCAATTTATTTACTTATCAAATAAATGAGGGTACTTGTCCCTCATTGCATTTTCAGATTCCCATGTTGCCTCTTCAATCATGTGGTTTTTCCACAAAACCTTTACCCGCTTAATCACCTTATTCCGTAACACTTGCTCCCTGTGGTCAAGAATCTGGATAGTTTGTTCCTCATAAGATAGGTTATCTTCCAACTGAACTACCTCTGGACTCAAAACATGAGATGGATCTGGCATATACTTTCTCAACATCGAAACGTGAAAAACATTGTGTACCTGAGATAAACTCGGAGGTAAAGCCACTCGGTATGCAACTGATCCAACTCTCTCCAGAATTTCGTATGGTCCAATAAACCTTGGACTCAGCTTTCCTTTCTTACCAAATCTCATCACACTTTTCCAAGGAGAAACCTTGAGAAAAACATGACCACCTACCTCGAAAGATAGATCCTTCCTCCGGTTATCCGCATAACTCTTCTGCCTGCTCTGAGCTGTTCTCATGTGTTTCTGAATCAGCTGAACTTTTTCTGCCATCTCTTCTACCAATTCTGTCCCCATCAACTTCCTTACACCCACTTCATCCCAGAAAGCTGTAGTTCGACACCGCTTCCCATATAATGCCTGAAATGGTGCCATCTGTATACTGGAATGAAAACTGTTATTATATGAAAACTCAACCAAAGAAAGAAATTTGTTGCAACCAAAACTCACACTTGCTGAATTTCCCATACAATTTCTTTTCTTTTAAGGTTTGCAAGATAACCCTTAAATGTTTTTCATGCTCCTCTTTACTTTTATAAAACACCAAAAAATCATCAATAAAAACCACCACAAACTTATCCAAGAACTCATGGAAAATTCTATTCATTAAGTCCATGAATACAGCAGGTGCATTGGTTAGCCCAAAAGGCATTACTACAAATTCATAATGGCCATATCTCGTACGGAACGCGGTCTTCGGAATATCTTCCTCCTTTACCTTCAGCTGATGGTACCCCAATCTCAAGTCAATCTTTGAAAAAAACTAAGCTCCCTGGAGCTGATCAAACAAATCATCGATATGAGGCAAAGGATATTTGTTCTTAACAGTGATATTATTTAAGGCTCTATAATCAATGCAAAGTCTCATAGAACCATCTTTCTTTTTAACAAATAAAACAGGAGCACCCCATGGTGATGTTCTAGGTCTAATGAAACCTTTCTCTAATAAATCTTGCAATTGCTCCTTCAACTCTAAAAGTTCAATTTGTGCCATTCGATAAGGGGGTTTTGAAATTGGATTAGCATCAGGAACTAAGTCAACAGTAAACTCAACTTCCCGATCTCGTATTATTCCAGGCAACTCATCAGGAAAAACATCAGGATACTCATTTACCACTGGAACATCATTAATCTGAACAGTTCCTTTATTTTCAACGACGTGTACAAGGTAACATTTATTTCCGTCTTTCACAAGTTTCTCGGCCTCTTGATATGTTATCAAAAGTAAGGGTTCATTCCTGTAAACAAACTGAAAGTCTTTCTGAAAAGAAACTTCTTTAGCTCTACAGTCAATCTTAGCATGGTAAATAGAGAGCCAATCCATACCCAGGATAACATCAAACTCTACTAGAGGTAGAACAATAAGGTTTGCAAGTAGGTTCTTTCCACAGATAAGGATAGGAAGATTCTTATAAATTCTTTTTGCCTCGACACTTCCCCCAGGTGTTTTTACCAAAAGTTCAGGAGTCATTTCTTGAGATGGTATTCCCATTTTACTAGAAAAGGTTTCAGAGATGAAAGAATGTGTAGACCCCGAATCAAACAACACACTGGCATAATCTGAAAAAACAAACAAAGTACCTGATACAACTTCATTTGATGGACCGACATCTGCTGAAGTAGTTGCAAAGGATTTCACCACCCCTTTCTGCTTGTAGTCTAACTGCTTCCCATCACTCAAGCTCCTTGTCGGACACTCGTTTGCATAGTGACCCATCTCATTGCACTTATAACATTTCACTAACTATAAATCAAATTTGTTCTAACCTTCACCTTGATCCTTTTCAGTGCAATCACGAGCCTTATGTCCCATCTTACCACATCGGTAGCACTTCCCAGAATTCATAAGACATTCCCCGGCATGCCTTTTGCCACATTTATCACAAACTGGAAACTTAGTTCTCTTACCATCAGACTTTTTTGAAGAATTCTTATCTTTCTCCTGCCACCTCGGTCTCTTCTTCTGCTGGTTGTTATAGAAAACTTGGTCATCGGAAAACTCCATTTCCACCTTCTCAGCACATCGAACAAGCTTTTCATAACTTTTAAACTCACAAGAAGCTAATGCCCTTCGGTATTTTGGCTTTAATCCTGAGTAAAAACGATTGATTTTACTATCAAGGTCCCGGATAAAATTTGGAGCATACCTTGCCAATCGAGTGAACCTTTCTTCATAGGCAGCCACTGAGTCTTCCTCTTGCCTCAATTCCAAGAATTTCTTTTCCATCCTAAGTCGAACAGCCTTAGGAAAATACTTCTCAAGAAACATACCTTTGAATTCATCCTAGTCAAGAGCATCAATCTCATCGACATCCCTGATATTTTTAACCATAGACCACCACTGATCTGCTTCACCCTCCAAACGGTAAATAGCAAGACTAACCTTTTGATTGTCTGAACACCCCATGACATCAAAAATCTTCTCCAGTGCTTTAATCCACCCTTCAGATAGCACAGGGTCAGATGATCCTCTGAATGATGGTGGATGTTGCCTCATGAAATGTTCCACCACTGAGATGTTCCTCTGCGGTTGTTCTGGCTGATCTCGTGCATGGATACCACCGCCATTTATCGCTTGAGTCAACTGCGCCATTACTGCAACAAACTATTCAGTTCCAATTCCGACCATTTCTAGATGCTGATTCGGAAGGTTATTCCCTTCTGTATGCCTTACTAGCACTGCTTCCCTGTTTCCTCTGCGGAAAACCATTCTGAACAAACATGTCTTAGATGAAGCAACATGGTAATCTTTAAATGCTATATCATTTCGAAAAAAAATATTTTTGGATAATAATTTAATAGAATTCTAACTCCTAAAGTTATCTAAACCGACCTTTGATACCAACTATAAGGCCCCAGCCTTAAACCTTACTTAATCTTGAGTTATTACAAGATTACACATTGAGGATCTTTTCGGGTTTAGAGTTTTAGAGAATTAGATCATAAAACTTGAATTACATTCCACATATAAACAAAGTGGTTACATAAAGATAGTATTTTTCATTCCCATCAATGGAAACACATTTAAAATAAAACATGGATTATTTCTTGACACATCCTTGACTCTATCATCTTATCATGTAACTTTCCCTTGACCTGTGAAAAACATTTCCAAAACTTGGGATGAGCATAAAAACTCAGTATGGGTTATAAAAAACATGGAAAGGAAACATGAGTTCATATATACATAAGAATGAAATCATACTTTACCCATAAAACATAGGCACTTTAACATACCTCATAAAATCATGAATAAATCATAGAAATCATAAGACATAAAGGTAACTTGAGGCATTCATAACATTCTTACGTAGGGAGTAACCCTCTTGGTTACGTTTGGAATACCCATCACAGTATATTCCCTAAAATCTCTTCGAAGAAAACTTAACGTTTCACTACTTCGCGTTACCCAATGCATTAGAGAGCTATAACGGGCTCACCCGCCCTTAGTTTATCACAGAACCACCTGTCTTCATAATAATGCCCAAGAACCATAACATAATCATATCACATAAAACATGCATAAAGGTAACATAAAATTTCCACATTTCAATCACGAGATATCAATACAACACATTGATATAAAAACATTATTAAAACCATTTTCAATACTAAAATAAAAGAAAAGTAAAACATGGTATTTATTTTTCTTTTAAAAAGAAGGTATGGCTTGTAGAGGAAGCCGAAACTCAAATAACGGTCACGACGGCGGAGAAGTCGTTGTCGCCGCATACGTACAACAAAAACATTCCCTTTTTTCGTTTAGTAAATGCTTCGTATAAAAAAGATTCCTTTTGAATAAATGTGAAAGTCAAAGGGGTTTATACACCGTATAAAATAATGTTGTGTATAAAATAAAATATGCCTCAATGAAAGGAGATTGAGACGAAGTCCCATACCTCATATCCGACTTGACCCGACCGTTCATTAATATCCTGAATAATAAACTTGAGTTAATCTCTACTTTCTTATGAATCTTTTTCAAGTTCATTATTCCTTTTATACCATGTTATGAACATCATGTAATCTGTTAAGTTAATAATGTTCATTTTGTCGGTATTTGGTTCTTAAGTCAAAAATAGACTTCTTACACTTACATGTTGTTAATTTGTTCAAAGGTTCATTATATCTAGAATGGTATTCATGATGTAGATATCATATATTTCATATATATCCAGTACATACATGCATTTATAATATTACATAATCATTTATAGGTAAGAAATGAAATGCACCGTTCATTGAGACGGTAAGCCGTACGTACGCATGAACGCTACTTTCATTTCTATTTTGTATTTTATAGAATGGAATCATAATGATATAAAGGTATATTATAATTCCAGTATAATATCATATATAATATCATAGTTCCATCCTTTATATGTCCCACATATAGTATTTAACGAATCAAATCACTTTGAGGGGGCGGTAGTCCGCACTTCCTAAAATGAAGATATCGTGTTTACCCATAATGGAAACCATAAAGGTATTCCCAAAATGAAAAAAAACAGAAGCTTAAGGAAAACATAAACATATTATATATCATATATAAAAATAGTTACATCAAAATGGCCACCTTTGAAGGTGTTAAATGAGTATTGAACAATCATCGTTTCGGGAGGCAGAATTTCGCCATCCACGGAAACAGTATGTTCTTTAACCATTTGATGCAGTTTTGTGAGAGTGTAGCTCAAATAAATCTTATAACAACATCCTAGTATATTTAAGATACTGGTTTTGTTACAAAATAATTAAATAAAAAGAGTTTAGGGGGTTGGAGAAGCAAAATAAAACAAATGAACATGAGAGAATGAATTACCTTAAAAAGTGTAACTCCTTTTGATTTGAGCCTAAATGCTTCCTTTGAAAGGATTCTGCCCAAAGGTAATCCTATAGGATGAGGATAGGGATGTGGAGAGAGTAAATGGGCAGGTGTTGGCCGAGCCAAATGCTTGAGGAGTGTGTGAAATGAGGTAGAGGTGGGGGCCTTTTATAAGAGGAGAGGAGGGGCACTTTTGGAAAGTAAAGAAATATTACTTTATTTGAAAATGTGTTTCGTTTCCAAAAGGCCCCACATTGATATAATTAGTGGATAAGGTGATAAGGCTTCGAAATCCACTCATCCAATAAGTTTTGGACATGTTTAGTTCATAGATTTTACATTATCTTTCCATTTTATTTAAATCATCAAATATTGATGTCATCACTGCATCATTATTATGTCGTAACTAATTTAATTTATTTAATGTCTAAAAATCATAAAAAAAATACTATAATGTAGGAAATCTTTTTATCTTTCCAATTACTATTTATAATAAAAAATCTGATCTTTATAACCCCATGTAAAAATTTTTTTCGTAAAACATCTCTTGTTTGTGTCATTTTTACTTTAACATTTAATAAAAAGTTATTTATGTCATTTCCAAACCAAAGTGTCTCCATGGGGTCCCCAAGTTGACCCATGGATTGTCTTGGTCGGCCATGACACAACCAATAAGGTTGGGACATGTGTCTAGGTCATTTCCAATTATTAAATCATTATTTATACCTTAAACTACCCTAATTACCACTAATCGCGATTAAGAACTTAATAAGTTACTATTCACCAAAAATTATTATAATCTCATTGAACCACATTTTACTTATTAATGAAAACCATGTATGTAGTATTTTCAAAATTCAATACACATTAGTGGTAAACTTTCATTTAACTGAAAAATCAGTTTGCTTGATTAACACTTAGTGGTTTCACTATTCATCAAAAATTGAAGTTTTTCAGAAAATTACCAAAAATTCACCCTAAGCTATATTTGATATTCCGAATTCAAAAATGAAGTCTATTTTACAAAATTCAAATCATATAAGTCACATTAATTAATTTAATAATTAATTCCTGCTGCCAGAGCAAATAGCGTGTTTTTACAAAACAATAAGTATCAAAAGATTGACACCAGTTTAAGTCTAATTTCAAAGTGAAATTGATTCCAATGACCACCATTGGATAAAATGGTAAAAATATATTCTAATTTAACTTAAAAACCAATTCAAAACATAATCTAATTATATAAATAAATTATATTAAAAAGCATTTTTGATGTAAAATGAAGTATTTTTCACTATTCATTAAAAAAATGAACATTGTCATAAAAATACCAAAAAATCACACAAGGTAAATTTTGATGTCCCAATCATAAAGGATAAGTTTATTTTGACAAACATAGTTTATAAAATTGTCAAGATATAGATTCAAAAAGGGTTTTCCATCATAAGGCAGTAAAACAATCTTTTAAGAATATTAGTGTATTCCATGCTTAAGATTGGATTTATTTTCATTTTAAGACTATAAAACACTATCTTAATCATTAATAGACATAGGTAAAAATATCTATTATTCATTAATTACTTGGGATGTTACATTTATCCATGTATATCACAATGTGCCTACACAATAAAAAAAATTAAAACACATAGTTACTACTAAATAGAGAAAGAGATTCATATATAAGATAGTGTAAGATTACATAAACATAATATAATAAAGAAGAGCCCCTGAGTTAGATATGAACCCTCTAGTGTTTAAGACAGGGGAAGTTTCTTTGGTAAAGAGAAACAGTGTGCTAACAACGTTGTAGCTACTTTACCCTGAAAACCAAACACATTGTAAATTTGGAATAACCCCAACCTAATTTCTCTATAGATTCATCATATAAAACTCTAATATTGAATAAATCTATTATAAATAATGTTTATGGAAAACATAATGATGCTTACAAAACTCAACACATTCTTAGATATGGTCATGCAACCCTACCGAGGTCATATCCTATAATAAACTTCAATATATATGAATCCTAAATATGAAAAATAACCAAAAATACAAATATTATATATAAAAACTAATTAAAATGTATACAATGCATAATGGGTAGCGGGGGTCCGGGGTCGCCGGGGTCGTCGGGGTCGCAGGGTCGTGGGGGGTCGGGGGATCCGGGGTCATTGGGGTCGCGGGGTTGCCGGAATCGTCGGGGGCCAAGGGAAGCAGGGTCATCGGGGGATGGTAGTCTTAAGGCATGATAAGTGGTGGTGTTCATGGAAATTCATGATGAAATAACATGGGAGATTAGGTTTCTAGGTTCTACGAACCTTGTGTGGATTGAATTCCTAGACCTCTCTCTAGTGTATTCACATAGAAAAGAGTGGTCATGTGACTTGAGGGTGATTTGGATCATATATGTGTTACTGCTCATGAGTGGATAATTATGGTCAAATGGGATGATCAATGATCTAACCCTGGAGTTGAACTAAGAGTCAGATTCAGACTTCTAGTGTGGGCATTGAACATTTTTGTTATTCCTTGAGTTGTAAGGAATTGTGGTTGGGATATAATAGTGTATTGGTGGGTGGAATTGAGCTCCATTGGTATAATTAAACTACAGAAGGAATTACTAGTGTTGTTGCAAAAAAATTGATGTCGTAAGGTGGAGACCACATTAGAAATATCATTCAAGATGTGGCTGATGTGGTTTGGGCATCAAACTAGGGTATTTGAAGAATAGTTGATGTGTCTGGGCTTGGTGTTTAGAGTTTCAGGGTAGAATCTTGTTGAGAATTTGGAGATGAAATGTGGGGTATTGGTACTATCCTCTAGGACAACATAATAAGATAATAAAAATCACATAGGTGGAAATAGATCCGAGAAGGAATTCTTTCTAAACATTATATTCAAGAACTTGGAAGAATTATATTCATCCAAACCACTACAATAGTTTAGAATGAATTCAATACCATTCACTTCAACACACAAAAGAGATTTATTCAATGTAAATTGATGTTATGATTGATTAACACATGTTTGATGGACTCCATGATTGGGTATCAAAAATTATAAGGAACTCCATACCTAAGTGTTATAATTCATTATAGTCAAGTATGCCTTATAAATAAATAAGTTATCCATTTCAAAAAATAATGAAAAATAAAAAGATAAATATTCAATGAAAGTGATTACTTTCATCCAACGCTAGACATATTAATGAAAATAATCTAGTTGGATAACATATAGAGAAATAAAATACAAATAAAATTTAAATACAAAATAAACCTAGTTGAACTATCTCACAATAAAATTTCCCAAAAAAAAATCACAACCATATTCACAACTTAAAACATCTACATGTGATCCCCAAAAAGTCACAACATTCCAATGTCCATTAATGGAACAAAAGGAATCAAATAACTAGAAATCACAATCTTGGAATTATAATGAAAAATAGAAGTTACACACACACATGAATGTGTATGAAGAGTGTGATATAAATAGTCCTAGAAATATTTCACCATAGATTCTTTGTAATTCATATTATAAAAAAATCAAAAATAATTATTTTAAATATAGTCCTATATTATATTATTCACATATAGAAGTTTTAAAATACATAGATCACATGATTTAGCCATTTTAGTAAAAAATATACAATTCCTATATAAAACATGGGTAGAATTAACACATTATATATTAAACATTAGACCAAAAAAATAACTAAAACAAGAAATTAACATAAATAGGCACCAAGATATTACTAAATAACTATATAAACATCCACCAAGAAATGGTTATGAATTAAAAAATCATGTTCTATGGGTTCAATATAGGTAGGAAATGGGATACACTAAGTAATCATCAATGGGAACCAAGAATTATGTGTAACTCACTGGGTTATGACATGAAGGATATTAGAACACACATATGGACACCAAAATTTTTATCAGCCAACCCTATTGTAACTAAACTCCACCCAACCCTAGTCGATCCTCTTAGTCTCATGGGGAGGTAACCCCAAACAAAAAGTAGTCATTCTAGGTGAACTAGAAATTTCATAATCTCTAATATTTTAACACTAATCATGATATTCTATTTTACTGCATTGGTTTCCCAATAATTCATTAATTGGGGGAGTTGAAAAAGTAAAATTATATGAGGATAAAATATATTATATTATTACACTTTAAATAAACCTTATCGAACTTCCAATAACCTCCCAAGAAAGAGTTCTCTTTTAAATCATCCCAAGAATTAAAGTTTTATAAAATTATTCCTAATATGGGAATATGTCACCACACAATATAAAATATCCAATGAGATAACAATTATGGTATAAAAATCACATGGAAAACATTCATTATTAAGATTCCAACCATGGTTTTAATTAAATATTTTGGCTTCCAATCCATTTTTATAACTGTTGAAACTTTTAATCAAATCACATATTTAAATAATTTTACAAATCAATACATTCCATTAAGAACAATTTAAAATCATTATAAGACATATATTTCTTGTTTCCATTAAATGTAGTCTAATTACACACCTTTTTTATAGACCATACCTTAAAAACATAAATCATCTTTTTGTAATAAAAAAACAGGGGGAAATCATCTCCATAAAATTAAAAATCCCTTAGAACAAGCCTCATTGTAATTTTCCCAAATAAATTACATAAATATCATTAATTTTAATATCAAAAGTAGATATAAATTATAATACCCTTTTATCAAAATATAGGAAAAAAATAAAACACTCTTAAAAAAAATTACATGAAACATAAAAATTTATATCTTAATAAGAAAAGAAACGTTATCACATAAAATAATTTCATGATGTTATAAATTAAGTAATTTCATAAAAAAAATTTCATGTTCAAGAAGAAACAAATCTACTTATATGATAGAAGAACCACACTACAAGTAAATGAAATCCACTAACCCTAAACTACCAAACCTCCTGAATAAACACATCCAAAACCAAAAATATATCCCTTATGGGTATTCTTGTTCATTGGAGAATTCAAAATCAATAATTTATGTAAAATTACTATAATTCAATCCTTAGGGTTCGTATAGGTTTTCGGGGTCGTGGGGGTAGGGGGAAGCGAGGTCACCGGGGTCATAGGGGGTCGGGGGATGCGGGGTTGTCGGGGTCGCGAGGTTGTCTGGGTCGTGGGTGGCCAGGGTCGTCGGGGTCGCGGGGTCGCCGGGGTCACGGGGGGCTAGGGTCACGGGGGAAGTGGGGGGTCTCCGGAAGCGGGGTCGTGTGGTGAGAAGGGGGGTTGGGTGGGGGGTAAGGTTCGGCGGTGTAAAAAAAATATTTTTTCGAGGTGGTTTATTATAAACTACAGAAAAACCATTTTAAAAAAAGGTTTAGCGGCGGTTACCAAAAGTGCCACTAAAGTCAAGTTTTATTGTAGTGAATGGTGACATTGGACCCCATTAATTAAAACAAAGATAACCATTGGAAGATTAGAAAATATATTTAAGTATTTTTTTCAATTATTTATACAAATGCATGATAATTTTATTGATATAATGTTCATGGATCAAGGGAATAGAATCCATGATGAGCTTGTTTCAGGTAATTTTCTTGTATTAATAACATACTTTATAATGATTTTGAATTTTATATTATATTACATAAAAACAATATTCATGATATATATGAATATTTGATATAATATATGTATTTAAATATATATATATATATATTCATAAAATCTGTTTTATAACCAGCAATGAGAGTTGGTGATGAAAAATGGAAACGTTGTTCTGTGGAGGCGGTATTCTGCACGTACACATGGATGGCATTTTCATTTTAGAGAGAATAGAAAAAATATATAAAATGGCTGAACTTTTAAGAATATTAAAAAATTTATAAATATAATATTTATTTATTAAATACAATATTTGAAATGGTTTTTATAACGTGGTTATGAAAAATGGAACATGTCTCTCATAGAGGCGGTAGTTTGTGAAAAACAAAAATGACGTTCTCATTTTTATAATGGTTTATAGGGGAATAGATAATAGATGTTCAATAAATATAATAACACTTCAATATAACAATTATTACTATGTTATTATTTTAGGAAGATATAATATACTTTGAGTAAGCATTATAATACTTAAATACCTATAAATTAAAGGGAGTCATAGAAAAATTTTACCTTACACTTTGGAATAACTTCTTTGTAAATTTGATTAAGTTTTTGAGACACAATATTTTTAGGAGACCAGAACTTCTAAGACTAGCCTTGGAATATTTTTTAGTGAATTAAGTATAGGATCCATTGGAAATAAAAGTTTTATAGTGTTTGTAAATGGGTGGTGGAATTATCCATTTATAAGTGAGGAGAGTTGCATCTTTGTAAATACCCCTAACTTTAAATTATTTTCATGCCAATTTCAAAGGAAAATGGATCCAGAAGTGGAAAAAATATTTATTGGATGATTTTTGGGACAATAAATCCCTCATAACACATTTTTAGGCATGTTATTAATATTTTTTAAGTCTTTTACCCATATTTCTAACCTTTAACCATTTTGAATTTTACCCCGATGATTCATTTTTATAAAATTAATTTATTTGAATGCTTAATAATATAACATGAATTATCACATAATTTGGACCTTATGATTAAAAATATGAAATCTATTTTATTAGATACAATTTATAAAATTGATAAAAATTAGTTATAGAAAGATAAATGTACAACGCATTAAAAAAATTTAGAGAAAAATATAACATAAGTTCAAAAATATAAAATATTTGATTTTAAATTATACTTAATATTTTAAAATGTATAATTTTACTTATATAATAAATAATTTTCCAAGAAAAGGCTTCATAAATTTTATGTTATGATTATATGCTATTTATTTCCGAAAAGTCAAAAAATTATAAAAATGGTATTTTTAATTATTCTCCTAAAAATAAATCTTTTTTTAAAAAATAAAATCAATAATGATCTAAAATTTTTATTTTAAACCCACAAATGAATTTTATTTTTTCAAATTGAAATTCTAAAATTTAATGATTTAACTTTTAAATAAAAACATAAAGTATAATGAAAACTATTTTCATAAGAAAATGAATTTTTCAAATATTAACTATTTTTACTCTTATTTCATGTTAATTTTTTAATTGTAATTGTGTTAATATATTATTAATATCAATAATATATTAAACATAATATACTTAATTTCTTAAAATTAGTTTTCATTAAAAACTAATTTTATGAAAAAACATTTGAATCATAAAAAGATCTTATTAATTATTTAGTCATAACAATTAAATTTCATCAAAGAATTTGTATCGGAAGATAAATTCGTTCTTATTTATAGATATAAATTTCATAATTTGTTTACCACTATTTATATCTATAAATCCAATGGATATTATACAATATTTATATTTATCTGAACAAAATTTTCCATGATCCATTTTGATTCAGTGTTGTGTGTAGCTATATAACCCAGTATTTATTTTGAGGGATATTCACTAAAAAATGGTTTGTTGCATCCTAACGCATTAAAATAATTTCATACTATAAATTTAATTACAAGTATGAAAATAATTGAGGAAATTTTTTCCTTATTACATCCTCAGGTTCCCATGTATTTTCCTAAAACTTATGATTATGCCATAAAACATTGACTAGATGGGTCATCTTTGTCCATATCTCTTTGTCTCTTTGTTCTAGGATTTACATTGTTTGTTCCACATATGAGAGATCATGTTCCAATTGTATATATTTTAATTTCAGTATATGTGATGGGTCTTGTATGTACTTCCTCAATATCAAAACATAGAACACATCATCTAATGGGGAAAGGTCTTCACGGAGTTCTAATAATTATGATACAATACTAAAATGATCAATTATCTTGAAGAAATAGATATATCTAGGGATCAGTATCCTTTTCATCCCAAATCTCAAATCCCACTTTTAGTGAGATTTATGAAGGAACATCATATCGCCAACATCAAACTTGAGATCTATTCAACAATTATCTACATATCTATTATCGAATTTTTGTCACTTTAATATTTCCTTGAATTATTTCAACCATCTATATGATTTATTATACAAGGGAAATTATTATCATCTTCCTCTCTCCAAATCTATCCCAACATGTTGCAATCCTGTATCTTTTCCCAAAAAATCCTCATATAGTGACATCTAAATGCTAGTATGGAAACAATTGTTATATGAGAGATATACCAAGGGAATTTTTTGATCAAAATATCCTTGAAAATACATTCAGGGGGATCTAAAAATATCTTTATGTGTTTAAATGGTTCTTTTAACCTATCCTTTTTTAGGGTCATATATTGTGATAAATCCCAGATTTGTCTCCAATGATTGTTGAATAATTCTCTTAAACCTTGACGTAAACCTCATGTCTCTATCAGACTCAATTTACAATGGTAATTAATATGGATTTACCACTTCCCTTATATATATATTTTCTATTTTTTCAGGTTATAAATCTTCTTTTATGGAAATAAAATGTTCTGACTTTGTAAGGATATTGACTATAACACAAATATCATTATGGCCCTTATATATTTTAGAGTGTCCTAGGATTAAATACACATTGTTGGTCTACCATTTCCATAATGGTATTAGTAATGGTTTCACCATCGCCTTGGACATTTTTTATTTAGACTTAACTTGTTAGTATACCAAGAATCAATATATGTATTCTCTAATATCCCTCCTTATGTTATCCCACCATGAGTTTTTATTTAGATCTCTAAACATATTTGTGCTTCCTAGATGAATAGAGAATGATGAAATAGGTGAATCATCCAAAATTTACTTCTTTAGTACTAGATTTTATAGGAATCATATATGGGATAAGTACCATATAACTCTATCATTTAACTCTATGATATTTTCTCCCTTTTTAGATTAATATCATCATTTTGGGCTTATTTTAACTTTATATGGATAGATGAATGAGAGGTAATTTAGAAAAAAATATTATTATCCCCATACATTATAACTTAAAGAATCATCTTTTATAAATCCATGAGTATTGGGTCCCTTTAACCCTTATCATTGATAAGTTATCATGATTGTTTCTTTACATAGCACCTGTCTCCTTATTTAAATTCTTGGTGTGGTAGTGTGGTGGTAAGTCATAGACATTGATCAATTTTAACCTTATCCTTTAGAACATGTTTAAATACTTCTATGTGAATATATATTTCAAGCTATTTTTTTCAATATATATATCATACTTCTCACCATATAGATAATTATTATAAATCTATAATTCAATGATCATTGTAACTGTATCCAAATCATGTGTCGGTAAATTTTCTCACGATTTTTTATTTGACAAAAAATCATAATAAATTACCTTAACATTATATATAAGGAAACACCTCAGTCCCTTTTACAAAGAGTTACTATATATTACAAATCAGAATCCTCTATATAGTAATGAAAAAAACATGGTGACCAATCTATTGTTAAGCTCCTCAAATATTTCTTTGTATTTTTCTATAAGAAATTAAATCCCTTTCATCCAAACATGGTTATAGTATTGAAAAATCATAAGAAATTTCTCAAAAATAATCAATAGTATCCAACTAATCTAAGAAAAAATTGTATTTATATCATAGTGGTTACTATCATTAATTCTTAGATCACTTTTTTCTTCAATATATCCATAGATATACCCTTTTGTGATTACATAACCCAAAATAGGTACTTCTGTATCCAAAATTTACACTTGATAAACTTGTCATATAATTTATCATTTTGTAGGTACATTATCACAATATTAAAATTCAATTCATGTTCTTACTTTC
The DNA here is from genome assembly GCA_963277665.1 of Viscum album. Lineage (NCBI taxonomy): Eukaryota > Viridiplantae > Streptophyta > Magnoliopsida > Santalales > Viscaceae > Viscum > Viscum album. The sequence goes on from OY728120.1 coordinate 1,847,720,568, forward strand.
CCTTATAATATATGACAATATCTTCAATAAAGAATACAAAAAATTTGTTAGGGTAGTATCTAAATTCTCTATTCATGAAGTCCCTGAAGATGGTAGGGTCATTTGTCAACCCAAATTGCATCACTGTGAATTCATTCTCTCGATGTATTACATATAATGTTGACTTGGGTATGTATTCTATTTTTAGCCTTAATTTAGGATATTCATACTAAAGTTCAATCTCATAGAAATATTGATATCCTGATAGTTGATTGAATATATCATCCATAAAGCGTAGAGGATATTTTTTATCAAACATGATCGTTTGAAGTTCATGATAGATAACACAGATATGAATTTATCTATTATTATTCTTAAAAAATAGAATTGGTGTTCCCTATAGAGAATCACATGGTTATATAAAACCCTTGTTACTATTTTCTTGGTGTTCCTTTCTCAATTACTTCAATTTTGTTAGATTCATTCTATAAGGAGTATTTAATATTGGCATAACACTTTGTTTGAGTTCAATTGAAAACTGAACCTCACAATATAGGGGAATATTGGGAAATTCATCCAGAAATACATTAAAATATTCCCATAAAATAGGAATATCTATCTCATTGAGTTCTTTCACAGCCATTTGAGCTAATTTCCCCTCATGATTGGGTATTAAGACCAATATAAAGTAATTTTAATAAGAGTTTTATAGTCTGACATCCTTTAATAGATGATTGTTGGATTATTTGGGATATTAAATATTACTTATCAATATTAGAAATTAATATTCTATATATATATATATATATGGATCCAAACCATTCCTTAAATCACAAAAAAGAATAAAAATGAATAATTATAAGATTTATAGGATGCACATTCCCTCAAACATCTATTGGAGGGGATTGGTAGACTTGAGATGTAATTATCGCGCCACAATGAGTTTTCATATATAATTAAATATTTAATAATTAGGGATTTTATTTGATTTATTTATAAAAAATTTTGTATATAAAATAGTGGGTAGATCTAAAATCAATAAAAATATTCAAAATTCTAGAATGGATTATAAGTTCGTGTTTCACCACTTTGTTTTCATGACTCACTTCCGTAATTGTGAAAGAATATGATTTTTCTTTTTCTATTGTCTTAGGTGGTCGCTTACATTGATTATTCTCATCAACCCTTGGATTAAGAAATTAATTTATAGAATGTCCAAACTCTTTTCAATTTAATAATTAAAGTGTAGGTGGATCATTATTCGAGACTATCTTTTACACTGTTTCATTGACTAGACTCTTTCCCTCCTTTTATAAATCATGTGAAAAATTTCATGTTTCAACATAGTTAAAACATTTCCCATAGCCTATACCAAAATTACCTAGGATATTTTTTCCATATTTTTGAATAGTAGTTTGTTGAAATTTATTTCCCCCATGTTCCCTATCATTTGAGTTTCCATGAAACTCTATTTTTCTTTTCATTTATTCAGGTCCTTATGAATGATGGGAATCTCTTGTTTCCATTTCTACCTTAATTTCACATCAAACAATTTATTTTTAGTAATTAATGTTTCTTATTGTTATTTCCATTTGAATGGTTTGATTTTGGACAATAATGAATCGATCAATCTTGATTTAGGTGTTTGTAATAAAACCAGAGCCATACCTTGTGAGTCTTGGGATGTTATCCTAATAAGAATCAATAGATTCATCCCCATTTTATTTCCTCTCTAGGAATTATCACTCCATTTTCATGTGAATATTTCAAGGAAAATATTTAGTGAATAAAAGTTTCTCAAACTCCCCCCATTCAATTGAGTTAGATTCTTCCATATGAGTCGTATTCTTATGAGATTCCACCATTGGTCAACCTCATGTTCTAGAAGATACAAATCTTAGACAACATTCTCATGGTTTAATCACTATTAAATAGAAAATATTTTTAGCATTAATCCATTTCTCAATGATTAGTCAGTTAGGATACCCACTATAAGAGGGTACACATTTATAAATATATGAATCAATGGTAAGTTTCTCCTTCCTTGGTAAATTCAGTAGCACAGAATGGTTCATTTCATTATTCAAAGATTATGAGAGTAAAGTGATAATATAAACATGTGGTTTTACTCCTACTCATATCCCATTTGGTTACTCATTAGTAAAATTACTACAATAACCATCACATTAATTTTTAACTCAGTTTTTCCTTGATTTAGACATTACATAAATAAAATAAGATTAATGATAAGGATACTTAATCGTAAAAAATAAAACAATTAACATAAATGGAATAAATCAAAAATATAATACATACCCTACATTATAAATGTCTATTTTTCACTCTAGATTATCCATTGTTTATTTCTTGATAGGTTCTTTAACCATACCATAAAAATGTTCTGAAATCCTTTTTAATGGTTTTTAAAAAGTGTCTGAATCAAAAAATAATATCCCTGGGGAGTTTAAAACTCAATGTGTAATTAGGTTTCTTTGTCAAGCACCATCTGAATGTATCATTAAAACCCAACAAAACCTTTTTGGATTAATACACATAGTTGCATTTCTGTTAGATCCTATATCCACTAGTTTGTATTCAGACGGGGATATCATTTCTTGGAAACCAAAATCTCTAAACTTTACCAAAATTTTAAGATGTTATAATGTACATAGATTTATCTCTAGGGTTATATACAAATTTCATGTCATCCTAAACCCCAAAAATAACTAAACTAATCACCAGAAATAACTAAATTATACTTTTATTCCAACTAAAGAAACTCAGACTGAACATATATTTATTTTACATCATTTCTATAAGTTATTAATTAAATATCACAAATAATCTTAAAGTTACAAAACCCTTATGTTTACTCTATTTAGATATTATTAACATAAGAAACTTATTTTAAAATACTTGTGAACATTACTCTATAATCATACCCCTTTAAACCCCTTAAAAACTCTCATATTATATACACATCAATATAACCTAGGGAATGGAATCATAGAAAAGGGATGAGATTAAATGATTAGTAATGGTAGACATAAAATGTAACTAAAATGTGTCAATATAAACATAATATAAATATTACATTAATCTCCTAATTTAAATAATAAATCTCACAAATAGTCTCTCAACCCAATGACCTAAAGGTTTAGTGTCTTGGATATTAACTACATAAACATATTAATATAAAATAATTTCTCCATAATCAAAATCCTATATACTTTCCAAAAGATATAATTTTATTCCTAACCTGTAGAAAGGAAAACATAATAAAGGGGTGAGAAAATATGATCAGTAAGGGAAAAGTTGTTATCGTTTCATAAATGGTAAGATCATAAACATATGAGGAAACGTGGTAAGGAGATTAATTTTATTTTAAATTGATCAAGTAGAAAATAATAGTTTCCCATAAGTCATGATAAAGTTATATTTAATCTCCAATGAAAAAAATATATACCATGGAAAATGTGTGTGGAATCAGGACACATTAAAAAATATGTAGTGATCATAATTATAGGCAAATAATTATGATATAAGAGTATGAAATAAACATAATCATAAAAAACATATTTCTAGGCTACCCACTGAGACATTCATCACATGTTATATTTAGCGTAACTAACTATGTACCTTTGTGGGATTAAGATAATCCTCTTGTATACCATTAGGCATGGAATAAAATCTCTCATGTACACATTTGGCTTTGGATAAATCCTCACATATACCCCTTAGCGTGGGATAAATCCTTACATGTACCTTTTTTAGCACATGATACATAGACATAAATAAATAAATTGAAGGAAGATATAGGACCCTACCCATCATCATCCATACATATGTGTGCCACTTAAAATAAATCATAAACATATATTAATGAACCCATAGAAAAAATGAGTTTCTTAAACATTCCAAAAATATCACATCACATTAGATTAAATGAGAATAAGATATCAAAAATATTATTTTAAAAAATAATCATATCATAATAAAATATAATGGATGATCAAAACATCAATTCATGAGATATAAACCTTAGAGAAAAAATAAATGTGAAAATATAAAAATTTTCACAAAACAGTTTAGACTTTGTTATAAAAGATGAAGTGTAAAGTACATTAAAAAAAATTTGAAAATGGAAAGAGGAGACTTTTAAAAAAATATTATAAATATTTATAAATAAAACATCCTTGAATACTCATAATGGTTATCAGAAATTTTGAGTGGGATATAATACATTTTATTTTTAAATAATAGAAAACCATTTTAAAAAAATGAAATGTCTTTGTTTGAAAACTAAAATTGTAAATAAAAAATAACCAAGCATTTATTTTAAAATGTATATAGGTGAATAAAATGTTTATTTTACATAATAATTATTTGAGTTAACACTCAGTAAAGGATAAAATTTTTGGGATGTAAAAAAAGGACATGAGGGAAAATAAATTAAAAGAAATGAGAATTATTCTTAATAAAGTTTCATTTTTAGAAAACAATATATTCCTAAAAAATAGACGTTGGTTTGAAACATTATTTCCCCATAAAATAGTTTTTAAATACATAAAAAATTATAATATGTTATAATATATCAATATTTACAGATAATATTCAAAGTGGAGTGATTAGAACCCCAGGAAAATTTTTGAGTTGTGAAAACCCCATGAGAGGTAAAACATTAAATAACACAAATAATATTTTGAAAAATAGTATAATAGTGATAAAATTAAAATTGTTTAGTATTTACATGACTTAAAATAAAATATTGTTTGTAATATAAACATATCTCAAGGGATTCAAATTTTAGACAAAGAACCCCTTACGACTTGAGGATATTTAAAAAAACATATTGAAAGAGAGATATTTAAATGTGTATTAAATTTAAATGAATAAAATTTATTTTCTGATATAATATCTCTAATATTAATTATATTAATCACATAAATTGAATTAGGAGAATAATATAAAACATTTTTCAAAGAGAGGAATTTTGATCTGAAAACCCTTACCTTTATTCTTGATTAGTTTAATTGGCTCAAACCTCCTATAAAAACAAATTTATATTAATATAATATTTTATAACCTTATTTATATAAATTTACCTTTCATATACTTCATTTATTATCATTTATTATAATTATATTAGTTAGTTATCACCATCGAGTGTTAGAACATTGGGTTGTTTATTATGTACCCACTTCTTGAAGATGAGATAGATTATCTCTATGTGGTTTCAAGTACATAATTCAAAGATAATTAAACAAGGAATAATACCATTTTTCAATGATTACTAAATTCCAATTTGAATTATTTGAAATTCATGAATACGTCTTGTTAAAATGGAAACCACGATGAACTAGTCATCGATGAATTTAACGATCGAAAGGTGGTATGTTATGAAATATTTAAAATATTAAAAAAACATTATATAATCATTAAAAAAATTAAATATATCATTATTAAATTATATTTACATTATATTATATCCCATAATAATTTATGAAATAATCTTTATAACATCCTTTACATAGGTGGTAAATCAACCCAAGTGGTAATGTGTTATAATGAATTAATGAGTAAGGGGAAATATTTAGATAAAGATAATGTTACGTACACAGAAGCTTAAAAATTTCATAAAAAAATATATCCTCCTTAAACTCATTATAATAAATATCAATGATGGGTTGTGTAACATCTCACCCCTCACCCATTAACTTGGGAAGAGGAAGAGGTGCTACTAACCTTAACTGTTGTTCCCAGAACACAAAATCCTAGAAGCAAGTGCCAAGGGAATACCAGATAGTTAGGGGTGAATTTACCTAATATAATAACAAAATTTAGAACATTATAAAATACAAAAAATTACATATTATACTTGTGTTATAAAATAATATAACTCTAAAAAAATATCATAGTAGTAGTCAAAATAAAATGGTACAAAACTGGAATAAAAAAAAGTTGAACTAAATGAAACCAAAGTGGAATCAATCTAAGAATGACCCCAAATGAGATATAAGATCCAAATCTAAGTCTCAATCCCACTAAAACATGATTCATTGCTAGAAATGTATGAAACATTGCCTTTATTTATACTTTGGTACACAACGTCTGCAAACGCACCAAAGTTCCCAAAAAAATTGTGAGTATAAAACTCAATAGGTAATCCACAAGACATACTAACACATTCCACTAGGAATAAGAGCAGTATATATCATATTTATATTTACAAAAAATATATATAATTAGTTTCAGTTTTAAAATAATTCCATTATAAAACAATTAAAAAATTTCCAAAACCCTAACCACTTGGCATCATAATTCCACAACTCACCAACCCATTGATTCCCAATTATAGTCCTGATACACATGAGTGCTGACCTATCCCATCACCAAGTCATCACATGATTGAATTTAGCATGTTCTAATTTGACACCAGCAACATTTCTAAACCAACAAGGTTTCATAATGAAATTTTAGGAACTGACAGTTACCACACATGCCAAGTTATCAATCAAAAATCATTTCTTTGGAAAACCATTTTATTCTAATTGTTTTATCAAATAACTTATGGGATTCTATTTAAAACCAATCCTTTTTGTAATTGAACAAATTAATTTTTTCAACAAAAATTATTATAGATTTATTTAAACATAAATACTTCATGTTCTAGAAAACAATAATGTGGGAGAGAAGCCACATACCTCCTAGCAATTGAATAAAATGAAGAAAGGCACATGAAACCTCTAAATTTATCCATGACACTTATTCCCTTCCATATATCCCAAAAACATCTCACAAAAACACACCATATAATATTTATATATATATCAATAAAATATTAGATTGAATGTTTCTATAGATATAAGATGAGAAAATCAAAGAATAAAGAGATAGAATAGAGACATATCATTGATTCTTGAGATCTAACTCACATTGTTTCATTAAAATAACTTTACAGATCAAAGGGAATATCCAAGGATGCATAAGAGTATAATATTTTGATATCCTAGTATAATAGGATAATAATGAAATTTTTAGGGTGAAAATATAATTTAAAGTCTTATTTTTTAAGCATTTAATGAATTTTACAAAGTTAGGCCACACGGGTTTTCAAATCATTATCTAATCATTCCATGATACTTGATATCATCCAAGGATCCTCATGGTTGTTCCACATAGTTTTGAAAATTGTATAACCACCATTATTCTACCATTATCTTCACTCCCATGGTTTATCCTAGCATGTGCATGGTTTGGAAAAACTATGCTCTAACCATGAACCTACCCAAAACCTTTTGCATTGTTTCGTCGATAAGTTTCATTGATTCCCACAACCATTCACCTCTAAAAATTCTTCTAAAACTATCCAAAAACTCCCAAAAATCAACTCAAATATTATATAACATAAAAATATATAATAAAATTTTAAATTACATGAAATTGTGGGTTTTACATTGACCTCACCATTAGTGTTTTCATATTCATAAATTTAGATATTGGCAATACTTTAGAAGAGTTCGGACCGTTTTTCCTAAATTTCCCTCTCACATTACCAAGTTTTCCTATAAAGTTGGTCATGATACCATAAGGCTCTTACTAAACCAAAACTCAGTCCAAGTAATAATTTCTAATTTCTATCCATGATCTATATTATCATATAAATCAACAAAGATAATGGAATAAGATCAACATGGTCCCATCAAATAACATGGTTGATATTGGGTTAGTACTTATTCAATTGAGATACATGAAATACATTGTGCACCAATCTAAATCTTATTAATAAATCCAACTGATAATTTGCATCACTAATATGTTCTTTAATATCAAAATAGACATTTTACCAAGGATGAAATTTTTATTTCATTCCCAAATGATTATTCCATGGCCTTATATATAATCATAAGAAAACATGATCACCCACATCAAATGATGACAGTCATAAACAATGATCCACATAAAATTTATTGTAACTCTAAGATTTTTCCATAATTTTCTTGATCATATGAATCTTATTTGTTGTCCTATGCATAATGTAGGGTCTAAAAATTGATTTCTAACCCATTTACAACCAAAAAATAGGAGAACAACAAGGATTGGAATAGAATGCTTTAAATGATCAAAATGCATTTGTGCTTAATTATTATTATAGTATGATAACTCCACTAATGGTATAAGATCCTACCATTAGCCCCTGAAATACATAACATGGGATCTAAGAATGTATTAAAATGTATTAATTATCCATTTGGACTGAACATCCATTTGAGTTTAATAATTTTTTCTTATGTTCAACTGCATTATGAGGGTATAGAGTAAGGATTTACAAAATTATGATGTAAACCTAGGGTCTCAGTCAGATATAATTGAAAGCGTCACACCCTGCATCTTTAAAACTTCCCAAATGTAGAGTTTTGATAAGTATTTTGCAATATTAGATTCATGAATAGGGATAAATTAAGATAACATCATGAGGCAATCTACAATCACTAATATGGAATCATGTTTCTAAAATTCTCTTGGTAGAACTATGAAAAAATCCAGAGTTATTTGTTCCTATTTCTGCATAGGTATAGGTAAGTATTTAAACATACCATTTTCTTATTGGTGATCTTCCATGAACTGATAATATGTGAGGAATCATAAGATATTCTCTATGGCCCTTTTTTATTCCCTCCCACTAGAACTAGGTTCTTATCACCTTATAAGTCTTTTAAATGTCAGGATGAATGCCCATCTCAAGTAGTGGTAGCCAAAAAGAAGTTTTTCATGAGACATAAATGGAACCACAATATTATCTCTAAAATGAAACATATATCTACCATTTAGCATTCATCCCTCAATATACTCCCTACTATTGAGTTTAACCCTCATGGTTAGAAAATCAGGAATTGATGATTAAAAATATATAACTTGTTCAATCAAATTTAAAAAAAACTAGAAATAAAATTCCAATATCATCTTTCTAAGAATAATCTATATGCATATCGTCTATAACCATTATCATCTTCCAATGATTAAAATCTTTTTTATTGAACTAATCATATTAAAACCTACTTAATGTATCTATTGTTGAATTTTCATTACCCAGTGTACACATCAAGTAAAATTCAAACATTTTTATATATTTCAACAATCATAATTACCTTATGTTTGTATCTCACAATGAGAATGTGTGTTTCAAAAATTAATGATCTATGAAAATTAGGATCATTCTACCAAAAAGATAATGATGGAAATTTTTCAAGGTATGGACTATAGTAGAAAACATAAAATCATGTGTCAGGTAATTCATCTATTACACCTGTTGTAGGATCGAAATAGTGTATGTATATTCTCAATTACAAGAAGAAAGGTGAATTTTATGTTTAAAAACTCTTATTTTTAACCTTATGGAAAACTATGTTTAAAAAATTTAAACAAGGAAAATTCAAAAACCCCAAAAATAGTTCTATGAGAAAAACTTGCTTTGGATCCAGAAAAATGGTTCTAGAAATGAATCTTAAGAAATTTTTTCTTAGGAAAAGATTTTAACTTAAAGCATATAGAATCATACTTATCAGAGTAAATAAAATAATAATAAATTATAATAAAGTTATACTTTCTTCCTTTACCAAAATAGAGCAGAAATAAAACATGAAACAAAACAAGTAACAAGTAAGAAGTTTTTTCACCCAAAGTGTAGGGTATCCAAAAACATTGGATAAAGGTCCCTTGATTTATACATTCAAGAAATTATATATTAACCACACAAGGGTAATCCCTTGATATAAATATCATAGTTTTTCTTTTCATCCTTGCATACCCGTGATCTTTTAGTTAGTCGGTACCTCTATCTTCATATCCCCAGAGGTCCTCAATATTTAAGGTAGTCAGCACCTCTATCTTCCAATCCCTGTAAGACCTCGATTGTACTCAGCAAAAATCAGAGTGGAATGAAACAAGTTGAAAAATTCTGTCATAATGTAAAAATCATGAGAGTCTCTCTCTCAAGAAATCACTTCATAGAATGAAATCTATTGATTGAAGGAATGGTGATGATCTGGTGAAAATGAGTTCCAATTTATAGGAAAAACTCCAATGGTCGACTCCCTCCTCCAATGGTCATATTTTTTCTTGAATCTCAGAGGGACATGTACATGTCTCACTCAACCAACGGTTGGTTAGAAAAAGATTTCATGACATCATTTCATAATAATAACATGTGTAAAGAAATATTTCTTAGCCAAATCTGAATTTATGGAGTCTAAGGAAAAATAGAATTCATAGTCTAATAATATAAAAAATCCAAATCTATAAGACATGGATATTCAGATCTTGTTTTATAAAAAATCCAAAATCTGAATTCTATAGATTCCAGTGTCTGAATTCTAATGAATTCGGAGTCTGAATTATGGGAAATTCAGAGTCTGAATTTTAAGTAATTTAGATTTTGAATTATGAGGAATTCGTAGTTGGAATTCTGAGGAATTCAGAGTCTAAATCCTAAGGAATTCAGAGTCTGATTTTCAGAGAATTTAGAATATAAATTTTATAGAATTCGGAATATAAATTTCAGAGAATTCTAAATCTAAATTTCAGATAATTTGGAATCTTAAAATAGAACACTCTATATTTGAGGTACTATAATATTCCTAGGATTTAGATATGAATCGTAATTTTTGACTTAGTAATAAAATGAGTTTGATTATGAGAAATTATAAAATGAGACAATGAAAACAAAGGTTAGGATAAAAAGTTCTTTTGAGAAGGGAAAATTTTCCATAAGAAAATAGTACTAAGGGAAAGATAATTTTTCTTTAAGATAAAGTTTTGGTGATTTCTAAAACATAGAATAATGTAAATTCATAAGGAAACCTTATTGAATCAATAGTCTCCCCCTTTTTTGGAAAGCAGAAACATCCTTTCTAAAAAGAATATGAGGACTGAGAATTTTCATTATGATTTTTAAAAATATTTATCTACCTTTACTTATGAATCCTGATGAATAAGTCCAACTCCCTCTTAGGTTCTGAAATCCCTAAGGATCGTATTCTTGACTTCCTTAAGGATATTTTACTTTTTCTTCCATAAAAAAGTCTTATTTAAGTATTCTCCCCCTTAGTTAAACTCCCCCTTACTGAGGAAATTCCATTATTTATACTTAGTATTATTTTAATCATTATTTTCTCCCCCATTTTTATTTTCAAAAATTGATGGAGATAATGAAAAAAATATGGTTCCTGAAGTATTAGAACAATACACAAAAAAAAACAAAGAACAACAAAATTTTTCATTGTGATTGGAAAAAATTGATACATATTAGTACAACAAAAGATCAAAATTGATTGGAAAATTTATTGATCCTTTTTTTACTTTGGCATGATATTCTTCACGATAGTTTTTAACATTTTAATCTCCTTATAATCTTCCTCAAGCTTTTTGAGCCGCTATTCCTAATCCTAATTTTTCTTTTCTAAAGCCTTAATTTTATCTTCTTGAGATTTAAAGATTTCTTCCTAAGACTTCAGTAGCTATTCTAACTGATTGAACATTTCTTCAAACTCTATTCTGAGATCTATTTTTTCTATTCAAATTTAATGCAACTGAATTCATCTTCCCATTCAGATCTTTATTTTCGTGCTTCCAGGCTACTTTTTCAAGGTTCAGCTTCTCTATAAAACTTGTTGTAATATTTTTTATCATTTCATCTAACTTATCGAAGTAATATTTTACTAAGTCTAAGAATTCATTAAATATTCTCAAATAATAAATTATTATTTTGGACCACTTTGTAATTTCCTTACAAGATCTCATGTGAGCATCATAACTAATATAAAAGTTTTTGAAATCAGCCTCGAGCTTAATGAATTTTTCCATGAGCATGCATATGGCTTCTGTCTTCTGATTAAAGGAGTGTTGAAGCAACTTACACCTTGAGTCAATACTTAGAAACAAGAAAATAGTGTCTATTAATTTCTTCAGATATTGTACCATAAAGTCATGACCCATGGAAGATGATTCGGAATCTAATTCCCTTGTGGGTGAAGATTCTTTTTTTAGCTCTATAACATTTTTCTTGGATGATCCACCAGCATTTTTATTAACCACAACATCTTTCTTAGGGGTCTCAAAAAAAATTGTTTTCCTTTTCCTACTTTGGAAATAGTCTATCCAGCCTTTGGAGATTCATGAACACTATGTGAGACTTGAATTATTATATATTCATTAACATTTTCTTTATTAGCATCTCGCATAAGATCATTAGGTTGAATGAAGTCATGATTTCTTCCTTTATCATCAGAAGGATTATTAACCTCTTCCTGACCCTCATCCTCTTTTCCTTGAGATATAATTTTATTGATTCAACCCAGGAAGTCGAGATTGAAAGCTTTTCAGAAGGAATTTCTTTCTCATGATATTATTCAACTTGCCTTATCACATCATCACTCTAATCTCCTACTTCGTCTTCTTATTCTTCTAATTCGTCTTCCTAAACGATATCTTCTGCCACTTTAGGTTCTAGAATTATGAATTTTTTCCCAAATTCTCTAATGGTACTGGTTCTTTGAGAAATGATTCTGGTACCTGAATCTGTTCAGTGGATTTCTTCGTATCCATGAGAAGTGCTTAAACAATATCAGCTTCAGACATTTTCTTCATTTGTTTCTTCTTTTTTTATTTCTTCTCTAGATCTTCAGTAGTCTTAATCATTAGGGACTTTGCCTCGGTAGGATCTAGACCAAAAAAATGATCTCCTTCTTTCTTATCATTCTTCTTTTCCCTCCATTTTTCTACAACTTCATCAGGGACTATTTTTTTCTTCTTCAGTTTTGGGGGTGCTCACTGACATCCCGGAATTGAAGGTTTCTATTTGGTTTTTGGTTATTTCTACTTTCTCTTCTTATGTAGTTCCTTGGAAGTCTATTATACTTCCACCTTCTTCGATAAAGCTTCAATTTCACTTTCTGATAGATCATAAAATTATCTAGATATTCTATTGAAACTAACTTTCATCCTCCTCAATGTGTGATCACATAGCTACAAAATCTTGATGGTTTTTGGCTTAGACAAACAAGGGATTTTTAATTACTATAGGCAAAGCACTATGATCATAGATAGAATTGTCAAATGAAAGATGTTTTTTGAGTTGAGAGTGTCATTCTTGATATTGGAAATCGTCAGCAATATATACTTCACCAGGTTTATCTTTGTCAAGTTGACCATAAAATCCAGAACGTAGATGTCACTTTTCTATAAGGAGTCCTTGTCTCATTTTCTCGTAATTAGATAACCTTGTAACCATAATTCTAGCATCTTGAAATTTTTTTAGGGATGGTTGATTTTTGGTTTTTCACTCCTCTGAGTCCAAGATACTCTATTTCCTTTTCCTTTGCGAATCTTTTTGACTAATCTGGTAACATATGGGTGTAGAAAATCGCTTCTCCTGGATATGGTACTCCAATTATACTTGGTTTCATATTGAAGGAAAGGGAATAGGTTTTCCCATAATTCTTGAATGAAAACATGTCTCTTCTACCTTCGTTAAAAAGATTATTTTCTTGTACAACTCAACAAGTAACCGAAGGAAAACCAGATCTTGAGTTTTTTGTTTGGTTATTCAAAGACTCTGCCAAACATTGAGTTTGATATTTTTTGTAATCATGGAATTATACTTATTGAAAAATCTCGGATCAACTAACATTTCTCTGTATATTTTCCACTCTGTGATTTCATTAGATGAAGACATTTGTTTTTTGTGGATAAGCATCCAATGAAATTTGTAGTTTGAGCAAACTCTAAAAAGAGGAACCGTATTTTTCAAGAGAGGTAGAGCTTCAGGGCTTAAAACCTATAAAACCGATGTGGGATGAGAAATACTGGGACCTTTATATAGGCTTTGAAGTGACCATTAAAATACTTGATTTGATTCATCTTTTGAAACAAACACAATCTAATATTATAGTTGAGATGAAAACCAAAGAGGTATTTGGTAGGTTCTGATCTTTTGAGGTTTTATACAGTAAAAAGTCAGATTTAAGGAAAGTGAATCTGAAAAATTTTCATAAAACAAAATAAAAATACCAACAAGTAAAATATTCGATTTTAAAAAAAATTAAGGAAACATACCTTCTGTGTTGTGAGGAAAATCATTAGTAAAGGAGAAAATTATTTTTTAGAAATTTTAGATTACAGAAAATTTTATTAAGGAAAATTTTGGATTTTGGAATTTTGGGTTCTGAGAAAAATGAAAAAAAAAATTATTTGAAAAAAAAATCAATTAAGGTGAAAAAAATTGGTTATAAAAATATTTATTAAAAAAAATTGGTTACCAAGAAAATGTACTCCCCCTATGAAAAAGATTTTCTTAATTTAAGGAGACAGGTTTCAAAAAAAAGTTAATATATAAGATTACCTTACGATTATCATTTGTAACTTTTGATTATTGTATTCAAAACTATTGGACGAAAATGATTTTGTAAAAATATCAGAAAACTGGTCTTCTGTTCCATTAAGTTGATGAATTATATCTCCTTTAATTGTTTGATCCCTAAGAAAGTGATGCCTAATATCTGTTTGTTTCTCACAAGTGTTATGTGCAAGGTTTTTTCTTTGGGAAATGGAACTAATTTTATCACACAATATCAATGTTTTAGTAAAACTCATTCCATAGTCTGTGATTATGTGTTGCATCCACAACAATTGAGCACAAAAACATCCAACTGCTATATATTCTTCTTTAGTAGTGGAATGTGCTACTGAGTGTTTCTTCTTCCAAGACCAAGAAACTAATGAATATCATAAGAAATAACATGTTATGGATGTACTTTTTTATCCATTCTACATCCACAAAAATCATCATCTGAAATGATTTTTAAAATGAAATAATTTCCATAAGTGTAAAAAAGTCCTAAATTTATGGTTCCATTTAAATAGCAAAATACTCTTTTCACAGATTTTAAATGATATTCCTTTAGATAAGATTTATATCTTGCACATAAGAATACTGAAAATATTAAGTCTGGACAATTAGCTGTCATGTATAGTAAACATCCTATCATACTTCTAAAGGATGTTTAATCTACCGGTTTCCCAGATTCATCAAGACGAAGAGATTTTGAGGTGCTGATTGGAGTGCTTATACTTTTAGTGTTGTCATATCCTTACTTTTTAAGAAGATATTTAATATACTTATATTTTGATATAAAAGTTCATTCTGGTTTTTGATAAATTTAAAAATCTAGGAAAATGTTAACTCACCCATAATACTCATTTCAAACTCATATTTCATTATATTTGAAAACGAATCAGTTAAATATTGTATAGTTTAACCATATATAATTTCATCAACATAAATTTGAACAATCAAAACATTTTTCTTATCTTTATTTATAAAATGAGTTGGATCAGTAGTTCCCTTAACATAATTGTTTTGTAACAAAAATCCTGTAAGTTATTATATGAGGCTCTAGGGGATTGTTTAAGTCCATAAAAATATTTGGTATGTTTCAAAACATGTTCATGATGTTTTTTGTCTTAAAAACCAGGAGTTTGTTCAAAAAAATCCTCTTAAACATAAACATTATGGAAATCACACTTCACATCCATTTGAAAAAGTTTAAAATTATAGAATTATACAAAGGCATGTAAAATACGAATATATTCAAGTCTAGATATAGAAGTATAGGTTTCTTCATAGTCTATTTTTTCTTTTTGATTATAGCCTTTATCAACTAATCTAGCTTTATTTCTTACTATGATTCCATTTTCATCACACTTTTTTTGAAAACCCATTTTACTCCAATTTCAGAAGTTTCCTTAGGTCTTTCAACTAAGGTCCAGACTTTGTTCCTTTTGAATTCATTTACCTAATCTTGTACAGCTTTAATCCAATCATCATCACCTAAAACATCATCAATTCTTTTCAGTTCTAATTGGAAAATAAATTCTAGATGTTCTACTTCATTTCATAAGGAACTTCTAGTCCTTATAGGTTTATTTACATAACCAATGATGTTATCACTGGGATGTTTCTTAAGAAACGACTGATTAGGGTTTTGTAAAACTTTTTCATTAATATATGGTATGAAATATACTGGGGTAAATTCTTTCAAAATATTTTCTTGAGAATTTTCATTATTAAAATTATCTTCTATCATGTTTTTATAATTTTTTTTTGAAAACACAGCTAAGGGTATAGGTTGGGGTTGTTTAAAAACAAAAGGATAAGTTTCATCGAATTTAACATGCACAATTTCTTCAACAGTACAAGTATTTTTATTAAAAACTCTATAAGCCTTAGAAGTAGTGGAGTAGCCTAAGAAAATTCCTTCATCATATTTGGGTGAAATTTATGTATGTTATCTTTAGTATTCAAGAAGAATACTTTACAACTATATACTATAAAGTAAGAAAGTTTAGGTTTTCGACCAGTCCACAATTCATAAGGTGTTTTGTTATGAAAAAGAATTATTAAAACTCAATTTATAGTATAACAAGAAGTACTAATAGCTTCATCAAAAAAATTCTTTGCAATAGAATATTCACTCAACATGGTTCTAGTTATCTCTTTAATAATTCTATTTTGTCATTCAAAAACACCATTTGTTTCGGAGTTCATGGAGATAAGAAGTTATGATTGATGTCTTTCTTACTACAAAAAGTTTCAAAATATGAATTTTGAAATTCTTTTCCTTGATCACTATGCATAGTTATTAATGGAGTGTTTTTCTCATTTTTAACCTGGGCTCTAAAAGTTTTGAAATAAGAAAAATATTCATATTTCATTGTTATAAAATAGACCCACATAAATCTAGTGTAATCATCAACCAAAACAAATACATAGTATTTTCCTCCAATACTTCCAGTTTGAGATGGTCCAAAAACATCCATATGTGATAACTGTAATGCATAAGAAGTTGAGACTTCACCAATTTATTTAAAACATGATTTATGTTGCTTTCCATATTGACAAGGATCGCAAACTTTTGAATAATAAAATCTATGCTCTGGAATATCAATAAAAATTACTTTCTATGAAAGTTTTCATAGGTTCCTATGGTTACAGTGTTATAACCTTCTATTCCATAACAAAGATTGATCTTCCATTTCACTAAGTCAAGGTAAATCTTGTCTCCTAAGGTCTTTTATGTTATGTCTCAATGCATTCTCTTTCTTATGGGTAGAAAGAATAAAATCTTCCTTGTAATTTTTTACTAAGCAATTATCATTCCTAAAATTCACAAGGTAAAATTCATCACAAAATTGGATTATACTAATGAATTTTCTCTTAATACCTTTAACAAATTAAAAATTTTAAATTAATGTTTTTTCAAGAAGAAAAATGCTTCATATACCAACAATTTCTCCCTGAGCATTATCTCTGAAAGTTATTTTTCTTCATATCGACTTGATAATATTTTCAAATAAGCTTTTATTACCAATCAATTGTCAGGAACATCCACTATCCATGTACTATATATTATTGTTGGTACTTTCTTTATTCTCATAAAAATAAAAGAGTTAGAATTTTGAAATCCAAACATTCATGGATCCAGAAAATTCAAAAAGTATGATTTCAGGAATCTACATTTTCTTAGAAAAATATGCATTATGATAACCTAATTATTGGGTTTTATTTAAAAAACAATTGTTCCCCCAATGACCACCACATTGACACTTAGTACAAAATGGAGAATTTTGGGGAACAAAATAGTTGTTACTAAAAACAGGTTTAGAAAGAGTATAACCAAATCCAAAACTATTCCTTAGAGGAATCATTTGGGAATAAATCTTGTCAATGTTTTCCTTACCAGAGGTAAAGTTTGAAAGGAATTTCCTAAAGGAAAACATTTTTGACTTTAGTTTAATAACCATATTCTTGTCCTAAAATTTATGAAAATTAGAACTAAAGTTAGCCTCAAAAATATTTTTCATAGAAATAACATCATTAAGATAATTAGAATGTGTGTACTTCTATGAATTAACTTCCCCATGTTTTTTAGAAACACTTTGAAAATCCAAAGTTTTCTAATAAATATCTTTAGAAAGATCTGATACTTATTTAGTTAAAATAGAAATTCTAGAATTTTTCTTCTCTAACTTCTTTTTTATCTTACAATTTTCAATCTCAAGAATTTTAACAAACCTAGAAACATCTTCATAAATAGGTAAATAGTTATCTTTATAATAAAAAATAATCTTCATCTGAATACTTATAGTATTTATCATCAATATAATTTTCATTCTGTGATACATTAGTACAAGATTCAGCATTGTATACCTTGTCCATTAGATAATGATTTTCAATGGGTAGTTTGGCTAGTAGACCAAGATTATTATAGCTAGAAGATTCTTACTCTGAGGATTCATCAGATGAGTCACCAACATAGGCACTCCTGGTATCATTATCCTTCAAGACATTCTTATCCTTAGTCTTGTAATACTTCTTTCTATTCCCCTCATAATGATTTTCTTTTCTATGTTTTTTTTAATCATGGGAAAATCTGGCCTAATGTGTCTAGCTGTTTTTCATTCATAGCAAGTGACATCCGAGCCTTTCTTTTCTTTTCATTCATTTTTATAATAACTATATTGAAAGTCTTTCCTTCCCACTATCTTTTTCATCCTTAGATAAATATTATATAAAACAATTTTAGAGTGTTCACTTTCACTAGACTCAGATTGTACAGTGACTTTCTTAGACCTCGATCTTGTAACCCTTTCTAGAGTTTTGACTTTGGTAGTAGTAAAGGCTACACTTCTGTTGTCATTCTTCTTCTTATTCATATAAGCATATGTTTCATTATTTTTTCATGCTATAAAAGCATACCAAATAGCTTATCAAGAGTAATTTGAGTAACGTTCCTATTTTCATCAATGGATGTTCCTTTTTATTCCCACTCATTTGGCATAATATCAACTATTTTGTCCAAAAGTGCTTCATCATCAACAGATTTTCCTCCCATAGATTAAAGACTATTTATGATGGTCATAAATCTTGGTTTCACTTTGAGAACCGGTTCTCTATAGGGATATAAGAATCCATGAAATTCAGCTCTTGACATAGCTCTTCTAGTCCCTATCACTTTATAAGTACAAAAATGTTTAATCTCAAGTTTCATCCAAATGCTATTGGCAGCTTCACAAGAAGATATTTTCCTATATATATTCATAGTCCTAGAACACAACAAAGTATTGTGTACCATGTAATTAAGTTTATATTCAAATTTTTCTGGGTTGGTTAAGGTTTTTACTTCCTTATATTGAATTTTTTATTTACTAATAAGCATGAAAAAGTTATCCAGTCCAGTTTTGATAACAAAAGTTTTCATTCTATCTCTCTAGGACTCATAATCATTATCGTAAAAAATAGGTGGTCTGGTTGGATTAGGTTTATCAATATAAACAACATTTATTCCAGCCATTCTATAACAAAATATCTTTCCAAAAAACTTGTAAGTACTAAATGTTTATAAACAAAGATAAAAATCTATAAGAAAAACTAGAACAAGGAAGGGTAAACAAGAAGGATTTTGGGTTAGGAAAATTTTGAACAATAAACTTATAGGTGAGTATAAATGTTTCAGAGACCTTCTCTGATACCAATTATAGGATTGAAATAGTGTATGTAGATGCTCAATTACAATAGGGGGTGAATTATCAGTTTTAAAACTCTCATTTATAAACTTAAGTAAAACTACGTTTAACAATGTTAAATAAGGTAAATTAAAAAACCCTAAAAATTTTATATGAGATAAAATTGCTTGGGTTCCGGAAATATGGTTCCAGAAATGAAACTTAAGAAAAGTCTACATGGGAAAAGATTCTACCTTAAAACATATAGAATATTACTTATTAGGGTAAATAAAAGTATAAGAAAGTATAAGAAATTTATACTTTCTTCCTTTATAAAAATACAGAGGAAATAAAACATGAAACAAAACAAGTAAAAAATAAGAAGTCTTTTCACCCAAATAGTAGGATATATAACAGTCTTGGATAAAGGTCCCTTAATTTATACTTTCAGAAAAGTCTATCTTACCCACACTAGGGTAAGCCCTCGATAGGAATATCAGAATCTCTCTTTCTATTCCCACAAGCCCTCAATCTTTAAGGTAGTTGGAACCTCTGTCTTCCTATCTTCAAAATTCCTTGAACTTTAAGGTAGTTGGAACCTCAGTCTTCTTATACCTTGAAGCCTTTGATTGTACTCAGCAACAATCAGAGTCAAAATAAGAAAGATGAACAAGGTCTTCAGAATGCACAAAGAATGAGAGTCTCTCCCTCTGGAAATCACTTCACATTATGAAATCTCTAGATTGATGGAACATTGATGATCTTGTTCAAATGAGATTCTATTTATAGTAAAAACTCCAACGGTCAACTCCCTCCTCCGATGGTCATATTTTTTCTTGAATCTCAAAGGGACCTATACACATTTTACTCAACCAACGGTTAGTTATAAAAATATTGCATGACATTGTTTCCTAATAATAACATGTGTAAGGTAAAATTTCTTAGCCATATATGAATTTCCAGAGTCTAAGGAAAAATAAAATTCAGAGTCTAATCAAATAAATATTTAGAATCTATAACACATGGATATTCAGATATTATTTTAAAAAGAATTCTGAATATTTATTCTATAGATTCCGGTGTCTGAATTCAAATGAATTTGGAGTGTGAATTCTGAGTAATTCAGATTCTGAATTCATAGGAATTTGGAGTCTCAATTCTGAGGAATTCAGAGTCTAAATTATAAGGAATTTAGAGTCTGAATTCTAAGGAATTTGGAGTCTAAATTTTGAGGAATTCAGAGTCTGGATTCTGAGGAATTAAGAGTCTGAATTATGAGGAATTTGGAGTCCAAATTCTAAGGAATTAAGAGTCTAAATTCTGAGGAATTCGGAGACTAAATTTCACAGAATTCAGAATCTGAATTTCTAAGAACTCAGAATCTAAATTTCAGAGAATTCGAAATCTAAATTTCAGAGAATTCGGAGTCTTAACACAGAACAGTCTATATCCTGGGGACTATATGATTCCGAGGATTTAGATATGAATCCAAATTTTTTATTTGTAATAAAATAATTTTGATTATGATAAATTATAAAATGAGTCAATGAGAATAAGGGTAAGGATAAAAAATTCTATAGAGAAAGTAAAATGATCCTTAAGAAATAGTTCTTATGGAAAGATAATTTTCTTTAATATAAAGTGTTTGTTATTTTCAAAACATAGAAGAATGGAAAAGTCATAAGGAACCCATATTGACTCAACACCTATAAATATCTTGACCCAAAGGCTACGACATTATCTCCTTGAAAGAGAACATATCCCAACTAAGATCTGGATTCATTAAAATAGACCACATGGGCTCATCCTGATTTTCGAAATATAAGGATATGTGTTGATGTAATCCAACCATTAAGATAATTTCTTTCAATCATCGCTCTTTTGATAAGGAACACCTTTACTTTTCAAATCTCTTATTGTAGAGGAAATTCAAGAAAAGTCCTAAAAAATTTATTGTTAATACCCCAATATGTCGAGGACAATATGTATCTCAAACACTGACATTAGTATTTTCCAAGAGATAATAGCTTCTACCTTTTCAATACATAAAGATACTCCTATTTCAATAAATTCATGGTCAAGGAACATATCTATTGTATTCAAAAATTATAGTTTGAAATATTAGAATAATGGTGATCCTACAAGGCACCCAACACTGCTTAAGTTTTGCTCGTGATCAGTCTTATTATTGGAATACATTAGAATATCATCATTGAATACAACCATAAAGGATTAAATATACATATAAAATATTCAATTAATAAATTTTATAAACACTTATAGTGTATTTTAAATACCAAAGGGTAGAACCAGATATTCATAATGACCATAACAACTCCAGAAAGATTTCATCAGAATATCCTCCTTCAAAACTCAATGTTGGTGATACACTAATCAGAAATCAATATTATAGAACCATTTTTGTCTCCAAAAGTTACCAAAAAATCATATATTCTTGGAATAGGATATAAATTATTCATTATAACCTAGTTATTATTAGGATAACCCACAAAAATATGAAGTGTTCCATCTTCTTACTTTACAGAAAGAACTGGTGTTTCCTGTAATGACCCGAATTATTGTAAATAAAATTCCTTGATTTAATTTATTAAAATGTATTATTATATATTTTGGTTTTAAAAAACATGTGCACTTATTTGGTCTAATTATATCCTAGTTAATATTATGTTAATAAAAAATTCCATCCATAATATATTCTTTGAATAGTGATCACATGATTAGTATAAATATAGGGTTTTAAAAAAATTCAATTGAACAAACAGAAGATGTAATGGCCTCAACCAGTTTGATCAAACCCTATGAATCCCATTTATTATATATTCCAAGGGAGATAGTATCTTAAGTATTTTCCCCTGACTAGTCCCATGTTGATATCCAACAGCTTAAGCACGAGTGAAACCGTTTATAGGAGTAATTCAATCTCATCGAGATCACGGCCCAAACCATGTATGTTGAACCACCCCATGAATGTCTCACCATAATGTGCCTTACTATTAGAGATTTTAATGGTTTATTAAAAGTATATTTGTAAAGAACATATTAATATGAATAATTATATTTTGTTTTTAATATAATAATGTTCATATTTCTGTATTATCTTTACTTTATAAATTATTTTGATTTTTTTACAACAAAATACAAATGGTATTTTTAATTAGTATTCAATTTAAATTAAGAATTTTATTTTTATGAATTAATGGATTATTTAAATAAATAATATATTACTAATATTTTATTATTCAATAATTTTTATCATATTTAATGATCAAATAATTTTTATTAAGTCAAATGTAATTTTTATAAGTATTCAAAAACTGTTATTGTCAAGAAAACCCATCATTTCTCAATAAATGTAGATTATTATTTTAAAATTGAACATTGACATATTTTGAAAATTATTTTTATAAAATAAATATTATATTTGGAATCGTAACTTCAAAATTATCCAATGGTGAATTTTTCATAATTGTATTAGGCTGTAAAATTTGTAGGTAAAAATATAATATTGTATAAATATATAATGTGTATTATGGAATCATAATGACCTAACTTTTATTTAATAAATACTATAAAGGGTTTCCGTGAACAAATATTTTTTCTAAATTTAAAATAATTTTATTTTATGTTTATTGGATTAATTTTATAATGCCTTTTTGAATCCTCCAAAACCATTAATATATTTTATGGTTTTAAAATCATTTATTCCAAAGTATGACACACTTTCACATCAGCGAGGGTATTATTTTATTAATTTTTTACCTTTTCCATATAAAATAATTAAAACCACTAACATCTTAAAAAACCATGGTAAAAATCAGGGGAATGTTTGTGGATTTGGTTATTTTATTATATAGAGTTCAAAACCTAAGTTTGAGAAATGATAAAGAATTATTCACCCATTTCAAATAAAAACCCACCCATGATCCCACCTCACTTCACTCAATAATTTTAGATCACATACTTACTCTACCATCCCCTCTATATAGTTCTCCCAAGGTTCCCCTGAGATCTCAATAAGTTTCTGCCAAACATTTGAAGTCACACACTCATGTAAGGGATCCTCCCATTCTCTTATATATTAAAGTTTATTTATCATCTTATGTCTTCTATTTCCAATTAATAATGTTTGGATATATATTTAAATTTCCTTATTGTTGAAAATTTGGTTTCCAAATGACTATAGACCTATTTCTATCCCATCAACTAATTTTATATATTTTTTAGTGACGTTTTTATACTGCCAAAATTTCACCATAATTTTCCATGACAAAAAAATTGTGTAGTGAATACCATACACATTTCATATCAACATTATTAAACTTTATACACTTATACTTACTTTCCTTGGGAATTACATTTATTTATTCCGCACTCCTTGATCATGGATAAAATATAATGATGAATGAATCCATGTGGTATGATCAATATGGACCACTTAAACATGAGAATGAAATGAAAGTGATGGGTAAACCCAGTATTATATAGTGATCCAATGAATTTGGTAATGTTTAGTCTCATGATATTTCATGTTGGGACAAATTTTGAACCTGATTCATTTATGAGACTTTTTTCATCATTATGTCTTGGAAGTTTTCCTTGACCTATGTTTATGATGTAGTGTTTTAAGTTGTTACCACATTTCCAATATTTCCTATATGATTATCATGTTGTATTATGTCTCATTATTCATGTTTATTATTCCTACTACTTTAGGAACCATTTATATACCTATTTCCTATCATGTATTATCTTCTTTATGTTATTCCATGTTTATTACCTTACTGTCCTTTATAGCTCACCCTTTTCTTATGTATGTCCAAGGATTATCCCATGAAGTTTCAAGTATGATGGAATATTATGAAAATGTTAAAGAGGTTTTCAATAAAGATGATTTATTCATTATTTTTTGTTGTTATTTAATGTACCTAATTCCCAAATAAACAAACATATCGATCTTCTAGGATGTATTATGTGTAATTTTATGTAATATATCATGTATTAATTTTTAATAAAGAGAAGAGTTGTTATAGTTGGTATCAAAGGAATGTTTTAGTTATTTTTTGGATTATGAATAGAAAAATCTAGTGAAAATACTTGGGTATAAGACTAATTATAATAAATCATCCATAAATTTGTATTAATAAAAATTTATGTGGCTCTAGCATAGATATGCATAGGTGTAAAACATAAAAACAATGTATTGAGCTGGACTTGACTGATAACTGGTGTATGAAAATGGGCCTTGAGAACACCTTTTTTGACACTCTTGGGGATATTCATTAGTAAATTTATAATCACACTATGAACCACTGTTAAGGGAACAAATAATAATCGTAAAAATATATGTTAGGAAATAGATCATGCATTACAAATATTGAATCCCATTAATTATTAATTTTAAAAAATAATTATAATTATAATTTATAAGTTTCCCCTTTAATTTAATTAGACTCCCCTTTATGCATTAATACATTAAACCTTCTCATCCCTAATTTGTTTTATTATAGTCGATGGTCAGAAGTAGGAGGAGTTAGGAAAACATCCAATGTGACAAGAAATGTGGTGAATGCCTGATCTAAATGCCTAAAATAATTGGAATAGGAATCAAAAACATTATGATAATACTCTCTCATTTGACTTTGTATCGGAATAGAAACCTAGATCAAGAGAAGCTTCCAAATCCCTTTAAGAAAGAATAAGATTTGATTGAGACCTTAATGCGATAAAGCCTCTGACTTTGAACAGAGCATTTGATCCCTTAATCACATAAAAATGGATCAAATCCATTGATAAGATCATCTTCATCCATAAATGTTCTGAGAAACAGAAGGTACTACTAGATTTTTATCATATATAGGGAGAATATAATCAGTGGTGGACAGTGATCAAAAATAATAATCTTGAGGAAGATATCAAAGTGATGGGGTGGAAGGAATTTCAGAAAGTATTTTTCAATAAATATTTTCCTCACACTCTCCAACATAAAATGGAAATGGATTTCATTACACTTAAGAAAAAAGATGATGAATCTATCCGGGCATATTACAAAAACATCATAATACATTCACGATACACTTATGTCTTTATCATTACCCTTGAATGCATGGTTGATCACTTGTTTGGTGGGATAAAACATATTCTATGAAAATCCTTGGCGATCTAAGACTTTGATACCTAAGAGGAAATTTTCTAATGTTCCCCAAAATTTGAAATGGAGGTCAATGAATTTCAAGGGTATCATAGGGATAAGAAGTGGAGAGTGGAGTTTAATTATAGAATCCTGATAGAGAAATATAAAAGTGCCAAGAAATTTCAACATCCAACTTATCAATGTTTTGGAAGGAAGAAGCCTATAAATTTCCTAAAGGGAGGGGAAATTATTTAGGTGAATGAAGGAAGGGAACCTAGCTAGATATTACGGACAAGAGAAACCCACCAATGCGATGGAGGAAAGGAATGATCTGGTCAACCCTCAGCACAATGTTCATTACTTCAACGACAAGTAACATGGGCACTTTTAAAACCAATGCACTATGCCAAGGGTTTTTTGAGACTACCGACAACCTCCAAGGAAGTAAGGGAGACCATTTTCTATCAAAACTACTCAGTTGGATCTTGATAATGAAGTGTTCATAGGTATTCTAATTATTTATTCAAGAATAGTTAAAATACTTTTCTATTCTAGATATATTAATTCCCCCATATTACAAAAGTTTAGTAGAACAATACAAACACCATAAGAATGCGTGGATGTAGATTTGTCAGTGAAAATGGAAAATTGGGAAATTATTTCATCTAGAGTATATAACTCCTCCTCTGTCACAATTTGTGGGATGAGCTTCCCATCAAACATTTTCATACTCCATTTTGTGTAAATTGATGAAAATATAGGTATGGATTGGATTTCTTGATATAGATCCAACATAAATTTCCATGAGAAGAAAATTACTCTTCCTATTTTGAATCATCCTCTGATTATATACAAGTTAAAGTTGGAGGATGAATATTCTTTAGAACCATCATCTCAAGTATGGATATTATTTTCAATATGAAATCATATCTAGCTCAAATGATTGATTCTAAGGAAATTTTCATCCTTTAAGACAATTCAATTGTGAGGGAATATGTCGATGTGTTTTATAAAAAATTACTTGTCCTTCCTCCTAACCGATAGGTTTAATTTTCAACAGAGATTTTACATGAGTCATTTACATTATCTAAGAATTTTTATATAATGGCTATTGTGGTAATTGAGGAGATGAAGAAATAACTATAGGAGAATCAGGATAAATGGTTCATATAACCAAGTGCTTCACCATGGGGTACACTAATCCTCTTCATCTAGAAGAAGTATAGGTCAATGTGACTTTGCATTGATTATCGTGACCTCAAAAAGATCTTGATAAATAACAAGTATCATCTTCCACATATTGTTGACTTGTTTGATCAAATAAGTGCAGAACATTACTTCTCCAAGGTGAATCTATGTTCAGGATGTTACCATGTCAGGGTGAAGAAAGCAGATATCCCCAAGACTACTTTTTTCTCAATGTATGGGCACTATGAGTTCATATTAATGCCATTCGAAATATTTAATAATAAAAAAATCTTCATGGACTTGATTAACAGAGTATTTATGGATTACCTAGAAACATTTTTGGTTGTATTTATATATAATATTCTAATATACATCAAAATAAAGGAGGAGCATGATGAGAATTTGAGCACTATGATAAATACCTTACAAAGTGAGAATTTTTATGCAAAGTACAAGATATGTGAGTTCAAGTTGAAGGAACTCTCATTACTAGGGAATATAATCACAAGAAATAAAATATTTGTGGACCCCTAAAACTAAAATTAATCAAAGGATAGATGATTCCAACATCTGTGATAGATATCCATAGTTTCCTTGGATTACCTAGGTACTATAATTGATTTGTGAAAAATTTCTCATGCTTTTCAAACCCTCTAACAAAGATAAATAAGAATGGATACAATTTTTATTGGAATGATTAATGTGAATATATATTCAATGGCTTTAAAAGGAGGTGCATCACTACACCTATACTCACAATACCCAGAAGTGGTGAACTTTTTATGGTATTCAGTGATGCTTCAAAGAATGTCTTGGGTTGTGTGTTAATGGAAAATGAAAAAGTGATAGCCTATGCTTCAAGGCTATAGAGACCAATAACTTGATGTACATGGAAATTACATTAATTTTTTGGAATACTTAAGATATAAAAAAACAGACACCAAAGGACCGTAATAGTTTAGTGTATTTGGAAACTTGGAACATAATCTTCTAATCTTGGTGAAAGATCTTCAACATCTCCCATAAAGATCTTACCTTTTTTATTACCTAAAAATTTTCCTTATATCCTAGGAAAAAAAAAACATATAAAGGCTGAGATAAAATTCTCAGTAAGGGTAATCATGGAAAAAATAAAACAAACATTATATATTTGAACATCAAAACATGAGAAAAAAATTTAAACATCAAAATCTTAAGTTGTGAAATAAATATTGGAAGTATATAAGGTATGGATCATAAAGGAACATAAATCATGATAAAATATCATTGGAATATAACATTTAATTATGGAAAACCATTGAGAATGTGATATTATTTCCATAGTATCCAAGGAAATGCTGCCAAGACCATCTTAGTGGACAAAGTCCCTTTCTGAATCGAGTTCACTCCTTGTTCTAGTCCTGCATCCGGATTAACTTACCATTCCAGCCATGTCTATCTAATGAGATATAAATCTTTACCAAATTCATTGGAGATATATATAGTTCCCACCCATCTCATATTGAAATCCTTCTTACATGTGCCACAATATAAACATAAATCATTCATCATAACCCAAAGAATAAAATGGGTTTCTAAACATCATCCCATCATAACATAATCTATATAAAACACATGGATATCATTTCATCATAAGAAAATTGAAACCATGTAAATCATAGAGACATTATAATTTAAACATACATATATGAAATATTGTCAGCTTATATTGAAAATGGTTTTGATAAATCACATGAAATGAATTCTTGAGGAAAATATCCTTTTTTTCAAAATAATTTTCTTTTCAAAAAATGACATGAAATTTTAAAAGAAAAGTATTTTGTTGAAAATATTAATGAAATATTGTAGATTAATCTTCATTAAAATAATGCATTAAAAAACTGTAAAAATCCGTTCATGCCGTATCAGTTAACAAAACACTTTCTCCTCGTACTTTTACCAAAAAAGTCAAAAAGTTTCTCGTATGGTAAACAAAAGAAAGATTCCTTCCATAACACAAAGTGAAAGTAAAAGAGGGGTAAACATGTCTTTAAACATATATGGAATAATATTAAAAACTTTATGAAAAGTATTTTTATGGACATGGATGAAAAATATAACCCCAGTAAATACTTACGTATAAGCAATCTCAGATAAAATTGAGAATGAATAATTATCCCTTACCTTATGTCTGATATCCTTCGTATCTATCGGAACCTCCTGTATAATTATTTAAATAATGTCATTGAATTATTACAGAATCATATTCATTGTTATGATATCATATATGGTTCACTTATGACTTTATATTACCCGTTCTTTTGTAAATTTCATGTTAAAGCAGTGTTTTGGGTAAAATCGTTTCATTTATCGTACAAGTTTCGATTTGTTGTTCTTGATATTATTACTCATATCCTGATTTACATAATTCTAGAATGTATAACATGATTTATATATAATATATATACAGAATATAAATATATATATGATAGATCGATAAGTGGAATGAAATTCACCGTTCATGGACACGGTAGGTCGTACGTACGCATGAACGCTGTTTTCATTTCCTTATTGAATTAAATGAAATTAAGTAAATGAAACATATATGTATATAAATACAGTATCATTATTATGTAATATCTTTCATGATTATTTATTTTATATACTTTATAATCATACTTGAATGGTTAATCATGGAAAATGATTCCCATCACGTTTGTGGAGACGGTAGTCCGTAAGTACGCACAAGCGATGATATCATTCCCATAATTATTTAACAGAATTGGAGTGTATTATATAATATCTCAGAATCGTTATGATGTTATAAAAAACATATATAGTTATTATTTACACCATTATACCCATCCAAGTAAGGTGTTGGTGGAAAAACAGATTACACCACGGCGTGGAGACGGTATTCCGTACGTACGCACGCGCGGTGATTTCATTTTCTCTAGGATGGATAGAAGGTGAAATGGTTTCTTTCATATTTATAATAAAATATAATTATATTATTGATAGTTATTTTATTACTTTATAATTAAACAACTAAAGAAGAATAATTTTAAGAAGAAAGAAACTTGAAAGAATCGGTAGAAGAGATTACCTCTTCTTCAACGCACCTCCTTTAAGCTTCCTCTTAAGGAACTAGAGATGGTCTTTTGAGAAGACCAGAACCTCCAAAATGTTTCTAGGGAAGTGGAGAAGATAAATTGCCAGGTTTTGGCCGAGATTGAAGGCTCAAAGTGTTGTGAAGAGGAGAGGTAGGACGTGCCCTTTTATAAGGGGGGAGAGGGGCACCTTTGGAAACCTCAAAAATATTAATTTATAATAAATTCAAACCCCTAATAAAAACTTCCAAAATGACTCAAATAGGAATATTAGATGAGATAGGTTTGTAATATCATCAAAAAATAAAATTTATACATGTTCGGAATTAATTTTAAGCATTATCAACTTGATTTATCCTTATTTAATCTATTTAATTTTATTTGTGGTAATAAGATTGTAAATTTTAAATTGTTATAAATAATTACTTATGTGTTGTGAATTGTCCCTAATTGGATAACTTATGACATTTTAGACCATATAAATTTTAATTAAAAATTTATAAATATTTTTTGTGATTTTTAAACAATTTTATATTATGTTATTTTTATAAAATAACAATAGTGTCAATTTTGACACTATTCATTTATTTGAATTTAAATAAACTCCACACAGAAGATATGTTTGAACTAAAAGAATTAATATATTCATAAAAAGTCATATTTATCTAGAAAAGTATCGGATCATATTAAATAGTTCATATAATATTTATTTTAATATTTTTAAAACCATTTATTTGATATTTCAATCAATAAAATAATTTCAACATCACTATTGTGTCACCTTTAATGATATTTATTTAATACCTAAAAATTCAAAATAAATTCACATGATGTAGATACTTTTATTATATTTATGAATACTATTAATTTTCTAAGTTTCAATAATTTTATCACTAAATTAAAATTATTATACTTATATGATTTAAGAGAGTGACATGTTGTCTCTTTCTTTGGTTTTAATAATAATTATATTATTTTCAAGGTCAAAAGTCCATAAAATTAATCTATTCAGACCCTTAGGTGATATGTTTATATCATTATTCATCCAATAGAATTTTTTCATGTGTTAGGGTAATTTAAAAATCTTATTTTTACCCTTAATTACCCGATTTACCTTTAACTGCAGTAAATAAAAATTATCGTAGTTACTATTCATAATATCAAAAAAAAATAAAAGTAACCTATTAATATTATTTTTACCCACTGATTTCAAATATTGAATCCATTTTTTAAAATTCTTAACACATATTTTTCATTAATTAATTTAAAATTAATCCTGTTGTTAAGAAAACACGTTTTAAAAGTTAAAACATTGCCCAAGATTGAAATGTTTTTACCAATGAATTCAATGTAAAATTAATGGTAATGACATACATTATATTAAATGGTAAAAATATATTTTATTTATACCTTAAAACCATTAAATATTATAATTTAACCATATTAATTATTTTGATGAAAAAAGTTGTTTTTAATTAAAATATAGCGTGTTTTTACTATTTATTAAAATATGAAAGTTATCAGAATAATATGAAAAATTTATCCAAAGTAAATTTTTATATAATTATTCCAAAGAAGAGTTTTATTTTTCCAGATTTAAATTATTAAAATGTCAAAAACTATATTTAAAGTGGGTGCGCCATTAAAAGGCCGCAAAACTGTATTTTTTGAAAAATACTTATTTTACTCGAAAAATTTATTTTGTTCTCACACGATGTTCTAGAAAATGTGTAAGATGGATAATAATGTTATAAAATTCAAAATTTAGTTAATATTATTCATAACGGCTAGTTCATAATTATATTATATCAACATATCGTTGTTTAGTTAAACTCAGCATTTCGTACTACATATGTTATCAAGGAAGGTCACGATTGCGTGTAATGCAAGCCAAGTCAAGGCTGCATGTAGTGCAAGCTCCATTTGTTAGTGCGTATAACATAATCAAAACTTATTTCATTTACACATTAAACAAAATATATACTTAATGTTGCATAGAATAAATTCTATAAAACTAACTTGAAATTGTGTATAACACAAGCCAAAAATAGTGTTGCGTATACTGCAAGCTAATACGGTGTTGCATATAGAACAAGAAAATTTTGGTGTAGCGTACAACACAAGACATCAATGAAATTAAAAATAATAATTCTCATAAAATCTCGGGTTGTTACATTCTACCCCCCTTAAAATGAATTTCTCCCTTGAAATTCGTTGGGGTTATAAATGGTTTACTACTTGAATGTTTCCTTCATAGAAACCCACATCGTAAAAAGGAATACTAAAATGAAATTTTAAAAAGTGAAGTATGAAACATAACGGTTACCCAAATTAACTCGTCACTAGGTTTCCACATAGTATACCCTAGGTGAAAATATGGATATGGAGAGAAATCTAACCATCAAGTTCGGATGGAGAGTGGTAGAGAACATGGATACGAAAAAGTCCACAATCACAAAGCCATAAATTTGTGATCGTCTAAGGTACCATCTAATTCATCAGATATAAGAGTACTAGGACAACATTTTTTGTTTTCAATATCCTTTCCCTAAAGTTGAAATATTTTAATTAAAAGAAAGACTTACTTGATTTTTGTACAATCTCACTATTGTTTGTGCCTTGAACAATTTCCACTTCATCTCTTGAAGAAATGAAGTTGAATTTTCCTTCCATGAAGTGTTAGCAGATCATGTGATAGAATGATATATCATTCCTTCTGTCTCAAACATAAGGTTATAAAAAGTTATATACATAAGTCCTTCTATGTTGAGATTAATCATATATGGTTCCAAAAATGGACTTATACTTCATCTATTATACCGCTTAATAAAATAAAACTAGTTTCTACTAAACAGGGACTTCCTATAGGCCAGGGGTAGGCAATAAAGACCTGTCACACTTCAGTTGTGGGTTCGATTCCCTCGGCCTTGTTTGACGCGACGGGTTATCGCCCATCCGACAGGTTGTCCCTTTTTCTAAAAATACATTATTATAACATTCCTACAATAATATCAAAAAAATTTCTAGCCTTAAACAATACTATATTTTGTCTAGCTTAATTCATTCCAATATTTAGGCTTATCTAAAATACTTATGTCCAAACTCGTAGTATAAAGAAAACAATTACTAGAAATGTCATCTACCGAGCATGTGAATACCATCATTTATCCCCCATATATCATACGATATATCTTTTTGGTCACATTCCAAACATGTGAATACCTTAATCATATATTCTCTTGAAAAATGAATACCCATTGAACCTTGGTGAAAACATGAATGCTGTAAAAAGTTAACACTTTCCACATAACAAAATCCCAAAATTTATATATACTGAAACCATGATATAACTTTGTCCTTATATCAGTCATGAGCTCATTTCATTATATCTTTATCCCTTCATTATGCGCATATCACCGTCTTTCCAAAAATATTTCAATCACTTTTCATGGTTACCGGTACCATATAATTAATACATAGATATTCTAAAATTCCACAATACCATAAATTAGATTCCATGATACTATTTTGAAATATCATTACATAAACACTTAATCATTCCACAACATCATTTTCATACTCAACATCACAAATAGTGATTGCATATGACTTCCCTTTATCCACTTCCTTAAGAGGTTGTTCACATCAATCATCATTAACCCTTGGATTAGGGAATTGATTAGCATAATCCCTTATTTCCTTTCACTTGAAGCATTAAAGTGTTGGTGGTGCGTTCTCTACAGTCTTTTCATTATTTACATCATTAGCAACCCTTTTTCCATTACTTCGACACTCAGCTACTTGATGACCTTCTTTTCTACACTTAAAACATTTTCTAGTCCCTTTAAGACAATCTCCTCCATGCTTCTTTCCACACTTTGATCATAAAGAAACATTCATCTTCTTTTCACCACTGTTTTGAGATTTCTCCTTGAACTCCATCTTTTGTTTATTTTCAAATCCATGAGATGGATATGTAATACCAACTTCCAGTTCTACCTTTATAGCACAAAGAAGAATTTCTTCATAGCTATTGAAGTATCTTATCACTAATGCCCTTCAAAGACTTGGTTTTAAGCCACTAAATAATTGATCAACTTTACTTTCAGGTTGGATGATAAATCCAAATGCATACCTTGCAAGCCTTGTAAAATTCGCTTCGTATATCCCAACAGACTCATCATCATTTTTATTAAGCTCAAGGAACTCCTTTTCCATATTTGTTCAAAGAATAAAAGGGAAGTACTTATTAAAAAACAAGTTCTTGAACCCGTCCTATTCCATTGATTCAATTTCATCTTGGGGCCTTGTATTTTTAATTAGAGTCCA
This sequence comes from Viscum album, assembly GCA_963277665.1. Lineage (NCBI taxonomy): Eukaryota > Viridiplantae > Streptophyta > Magnoliopsida > Santalales > Viscaceae > Viscum > Viscum album. Next base: position 1,847,754,864 of record OY728120.1, read on the forward strand.
TCATTGGTCTGCTTCAGCTTCTAAATGGTAAACAGCCAGAATCACGTTTTCATGTTCTGAACAGCGATGTATGGAAAATATCTTTTCAATGGTATTGATTCATTGATCAGCAACAAGTGGATTTGAAGACCCACTGAATGAAGCTGTGCGTTGCCTCATGAAGGACTCAACAGAACATTGTTCCCTTCTCTGATCATTTGGAAATCCAAAATGATACATAGCTTGTGTAAGTATATAAATAAGATTTTTCACTCCATCTCCCATCACATTTGGTTGTTATGGAGGACAATCATTGAATTTTCCATTACATTGATCAACACGGTTCCTTCGGGTTCCAGCAATCATCTAAAACCCAAAAAGAACAGTGTGAGAGGAAAAAATCATGCTAAGAAAACAACATAATAAAGGGGGATTAACTTCAATATCTAACATCTTAGATTTAATTCTAATCTCATTACCATAATTCTAGGACTATAACATATACTTATACTTAACCTTAGGGACATCCCTAGACATACCTTAGAAATATCTCTAGGGATCTCACTAAAGTTCTCGCATCCTAGTTTCCAAAGGTTAACTAAACCTTTCCTCTGATACCGACTGTAGAGACCCATAACTTGACGTACATGGATATTACATTAATTTTTCGGAATACTTAATATATAAAAAAATAGACACCAAAGGACCTTTATAGTTTAGTGTCTTTTGAAACTTGGAACATAATCTTCTAATCTTGGTGAACGATCTTCGACATCTCCCATAAAGATCTTCCTTTTTTTCTTACCTAAAACTTTTCTTTATATCTTGGGGAAAAGAAAACAAAGAAAGGGTGTTCTCAAATGCTTAGTAAGGTTATTCTTGGAGAAAATAAATCAAACCATATACATTTGAACTTCAAAAAATGAATATAAAGTTTAAATATCAAAATCTTGAGTTGTGAAATAAATATTAGCAGTACGTAAGGCATAGATCATAAAGGAACATCAATCATGATAAAATAGCATGGTAATAAAAAATTTGATTGTGTAAAACCATTAAGCACATGATATGATTTCCATAGTATCCAAGGAATTTCTTCCAAGACCATCTTAGTGGACAAAGTCCCTTTTTGAATCGAGTTCAGTCTTCATTCCATTCTTGTATCACTGAACCAGATTAACTTATTGTTCCAGCCATGTCTATCTTATGAGATATAAATCTTTACCCAATGCATTGGAGAGAGATATAGGTCTCACCCATCTCATATTTAAATCATTCTTACGTGTGCCACAACATAAACATAAATCATTCATCATAACACAAACAATAAAATGGGATTCATAAACATCATCCCATTATAACATAATCCATATAAAACAAATGGATATCATTTCATCATAAGAAAAGTGAAACCATTTAAATCATAGAGACATTATACTTTAATCATACAGATATAAAGTATTTTCATCTTAGACGGAAAATGGTTTTGAGAAAACACTTGAAATGAATTCTTGAGGAAAATATCCTTTCTTTTTCAAAATCATTTTATTTTCACAAAATGCAATGTAATTTTAAAAGAAAAGTATTTTGCTGAAAATAGTAATTAAATCTTGTAGAGTAAGCATCATTAAAATAAGGAATTACGAAATCTTAAAAATTAGTTCATACCGTATAAGTTAACAAAAAACATTGTCCTCGTACTTTTGCCGGAAAAGTCAAAAAGTTCCTCATATGGTAAACAAAAGAAAGATTCCTTCCATAACACAAAGTTAAAGTCAAAGTGGGGTAAACATGACTTTAAAAATACATGGAATAATATTAAACACTTTATGAAAAACATTTTTATGGACATGGATGAAAAATATAAACCCAATAAATACTTACGTATAAGAAATCTCATATAAAATTGAGATTGAAAAATTATACCTCACCTTATGTCTGATATGCTTCGTATGTATCTGATCCTCCTGTATAATGATTTAAATAATGTCATTGAATTATTACAGAATCATATTCATTGTTATGATATCATATATGGTTCACTTATGACTTTATATTACCCGTTCTTTTGTAAATTCCATGTTAAAGCAGTGTTTTGGGTAAAATCGTTTCATTTATTGTACGTGTTTCGATTTGTTGTTCTTGATATTATTACACATATCATGATTTACATAATTAGAGAATTTTAAACATTATTTTTATATAATATATATTCAGAATATAAATATATATGATAGATCGATAAATGGAATGAAATTCACCGTTCATGGACACGGTAGGTCGTACGTACGCATGAACGCTGTTTTCATTTCCTTATTGAATTAAATGGAATTAAGTAAATGAAACATATATATACATAAATACAGTATAATTATTATTTAATATCTTTAATGATTATTTATTGTATATACTTTATAATCATACTTGAATGCTTAATCATGTAAAATGAATCTCATCACGTTCGTGGAGACGGTAGTCCGTACGTACACACGAGCGATGATATCATTCCCATAATTATTTAACAGAATTGGAGTGGATGATATAATATCTCAGAATCAGTATGATGTAATAATAACCATATATAGTTATTCTTTAGACCATTATACCCATCCAAGTAAGGTGGTGGTGGAAAAACAGATTACACCACGGTATGGAGACGGTATTCTGTACGTACGCACGAGCAGTGATTTCATTTTCCGTAGGATGGATAGAAGGTGAAATTGGTTGTTTCATATTTATAATAACATAACAATATATTATTTATACTGATGTTATTACTTTATAATGAAAAAACTAAATAATAATAAGTTGAAGAAGAAATAAACTTGAATGAATCGGTAGAAGAGATTACCTCTTCTTCGATGCACCTCCTTTAAGATTCTTCTAAAGGAACTAGAGTTGGTCTTTTGAGAAGACCATAACCTCCAAAATGTATCCAGGGAAGTGTAGAAGAGAAATGGGCAGGGTTTGGCTGAGCATGAAGGCTCAAAGTGTTGTGAAGAGGAGAGGGAGGAGGTGCCCTTTTATAAGGGGGAGAGAGGCACCTTTGGAAACCTCAAAAATATTAATTTATAATAAATTATAACCCCACATAAAAACATCCAAATGACTCAAATAAAAATATTAGATGAGATAAGGTTTTAATCTCATCAACCAATAAAATTTAGACATGTTTGGAATTTATTTTAAACATTATCAACTTGATTTATCCTTATTTAATCTATTTAATTTTATTTGTGGTAGTAAGATTCTAAATTTTAAATTGTTTTATATAATTACTTATGTGTTTTGAATTGTCCATAATTGGATAATGTATGAAATTTTAGACCATGTGAATTTTAATTTATAATTTTTAAATATTTTATGATATTTAAACAATTTTATATTATGTTATTTTAATAAAATAACAATACTGTCAATTTTGACACTATTCATTTATTTGAATTTCAATAAAATCCACATAGAAGATATGTTTGAACTAAAAGCTTTAATAGATTAATAACATGTCATATTTATCTATAAAATTATTTGATCACATTAAATAGTTCATATAATATTTATTTTAATTTTTTTAAAACTATTTATTTGATAATTCAATCAATAAAATAATTTTAACATCACTATTGTGTCACAATTAATGATAATTATTTAATCCCTAAAAATTCTAAATAAATTCACATGATGTAGATAATTTTATCAAATTTCTGGATACTATTCATCTTTGAAGTTTCATGGGGTTTCTGTCTAAATTAAAATTATTATACTTATAAGATTTAAGAGAGTGACATGTTGTCACTTTCATTGGTTTTAATAATAATTAAATTATTTTCATGGTCAAAAGTCCATAAAATTAATCTATTCCAACCCTTAGGTGATATGGGTCTACTTTTAGTCATCTAATAGAATTTTGGCAGGTGTTAGGGTAATTTTATATTCTTATTTTTACCCTTAATTACCCGATTTACCTTTAACTGCAGTAAATAAAAATTACCGTAGTTACTATTCATAATATCAAAAAAAAATTAAACTATTAACATAATTTGGACCCACAGAATTAAAATATGGAATCCATTTTTCATAATTCAAAACAAAGATGTTGCATTAATTAATTTAAAATTAATCTCATTGTTAAGAAAATAGGTTTTAAAAGTTAAAACATTGCCAAAGATTGAAATGTTTCTACCTATGAATTAAATGTAAAATTAATGGTAATGAAATAAATTATATTAAATGGGAAAAATATATTCTATTTATACATTAAAACCATTAAATATTATAATTTTACCATATAAATTATTGCGATGAAAAAAGATGTTTTTAATTAAAATATAGCGTGTTTTTACTATTCATTAAAATATGAAAGTTATCAGAATAATATGAAAATTTTATCCAAAGTAAATTTTTATATCCTGATTCCAAAGAATAATTTTATTTTTTCAAGTTTAACTTATAAACATGTCAAAAACTATATTTAAAGTGGGTGTTCCATCAAAACGCGACAAAACTGCATTTTTTTTAAAATACTTATTTTATTCGAAAACTTTATTTTGTTCTCACAAGATGTTCTAGAAATTGTGTAAGATGAATAATAATGTTATAACATTCAAAATTTAGTTAATATTATTCATAAAGGCTAGTTCATAATAATATTATAACAACATATCGTTGTTTAGTGAAACCCAGTATTGCTTACTACGTACGCTATCAAGGAAGGTTGTGATTACGTGTAATGCAAGCCAAATCAAGGATGCGTGTAGTGCAAGATCCCTTTATTGTTTGGTATAACATAATCAAAAATTATTTCACTTACACATTAAACAAAATCTATACTTAATTTTGAGTAGAATAATTTCTACAAAACGAACATAAAATTGTTTGTAACACAAGCCAAGAATAGTGTTGCGTATACTGCAAGCTAATACATTATTGCATATAGAACAAGATAATTTTGGTGTAGAGTACAACACAAGACATCAATGAAATTAAAAAGAATAATTCTCATAAAATCTCGGGTTATTACAAAGGCTGTTGAAATTTAATGAATAGAACTACCCAATACATGATCTATAGTCAGATGCAGAGATCCTTTTGTTAAAAATATGGTGGAATTTTCCTTTAGGGGAGAAGTGTGAGATATGTATAGATCACAAAATCCTCAAGAATATACTCACATAGAAAGAGCCGAATATGTTCCAGCAATGATGGTTAAAAAATATTAAGGACTATGATTCCTCAATCCACCACCATATGAGGAAATAAAATAATGTGGAAGTTGCTCTAAGTAGAAAGGATCCATAAATTATATCATTTTTGATAATTGAGAGGGATCTGGTTTTCGTTGACTTGGAGTGTATGGATATTGGATTCATAAAAGAAGGAACATCATCAATCATTTCACAAATTGTTTCTCAACCATCTCTTTTGGAAAAGATATAATATTATTAAATATATAAAGTGGAAATTCAGAAAAAGAAGGAAGTTATCATTAAAAATAAATCCTCAAAGTTCAAAATTAATGAGGGGCAGTCATAAGATTTGGGTTATGACTATGTGTACCATCTAATAAAGTGATAAAGAGAGAGCTTATGAATAAAACATGTAGTTAAACTATCTCTATTCACTTAGTGACCACAAAGACATATTGATATCCTTGATAAACCTATTTTGGGGAAATATGAGGAAGGATATATCTTAATATATATGAATGTTATTAGAGTGTCATCAAGTAAATGATGAAATGAAAAATCTAATGTGATTATGCAACCATTTCCCATACCAACATGGAAATGGGAAAACATCACCATATAATTTTTCACTGATCGTTAAAATACATCCAGATTAAATAATTCTATATGGGTTGTTGTGGATCATCTTTAAAAGAAACCTCACATTACTAAAATTTGAGATTAATTCTCACTCGACCAAATTTCAAGGATATACATCAATGAAGTGGTGAGGCTTCATGGAATACCACTATCGATTGTATCTGATCGAGATATGATATTTACATCAAAGTTTTGAAAAAGTCTCCAACATGCTCTAAAAACTAAGCTGAGATTCAGTATATCCTATCATCCTCAAATTGATGGCTAGTCTGAGGGAAGTATTCAGACACTAGAAGTCATGTTGAGAGAACATTATATGGACTTCCAAGGAGTATGGGAGCAACATCTACATCCGTTCGAGTTATCATACAACAGAAGTTTCTACTATATTATCCAAATTTCCCCCTATGAAGCCCTTTATGAGATGAGGTGAAGAACACCTATATGATGGGTTGATTTTGGGGAGAGAAAACTATTGGGTTTTGAAATGGTCTAAGAAATGGTGGAAAATGTTATGATCATTCAGTAGAACATCAAGGCTTCCCTAATTCAATAGAAGATCTATGATGAAAATCATCAATGGTACTTAGAGTTTTATGTTCCAGACATGGTATTCATATGTATATCTCTATGGAATAAATTGATTATATTTGGGAAGAAGGTAAATCTTAGTCCAAATACATCATCCCCTTTGAGATTATTGATCACATCAGAGCAGTGGTCTATTGAATAGAACTCCCACTAAACCTATCTCAAGTACATAGTGTATTACATGTATCCCTCTTGAGTAAATACATACCAAAACCCCTCACATGTACTCAATCCATAGGTGGTACCATTATATAATGATCTTTTATATGTACATTAGTCGGTGAAAATCCTAGATAATAGAGAGAATGTTCTATGAAATCATACAATGCACCTTGTCAAAGTGTTCTAGAGAAACAAAAAGATTGAAGAAGATACATGGGAACCATATGAGTTGATGAAAAGGAGTTTCCATCTTCTTTTTTAGTGTGATAAATGGAAATTTTAAATGTGACATTTCTTAAGTAAGAATATTATAACAACCAAAACTCTTATAAATAAGGTTCTTATTTTTTTTAAATCTATTATTATGTATTATGGTAATAGAAAACACATAGAATTATTTTGTATTATTATATAATATTTAAAATATCATTAAAAATTATTACCATTGATAAAATATTCATCGAAAAGTGATCACATTATTAGTATAAATATATGTTTTTAACAACTCCAATTGACACAAACAAAGGAAGTGACGACCATGAATAGTAGGATCGTACACTATGAATCCCATTTATCAGAGATTCTAATGGATATATAGTATCTATAATTTTCTATTGAAAAAATCCAAGAATATATTCAACAATATAATCATGATAGAAACTATTTACAGGAGGATTTCAAACTCATCAAGATCACCGCCCAAACCATGTACACCAATCCACACCATGAAAGTCTCATTGTCACACACCATACTCTTAAGGAATTTTCTAGTGTATTTAAGGGATATGTATCAATACCATAATAATATGAATATGTATATTATATCTTTCAATATAATAATGTTCATATTTTCTTCTTATCATTACTTTATAAATGATTTATATTTTTATATAATAAAACACAAATGATGTTTTTAATTAATATTTGATTTCAATTAAAATTTTTATTTTAATAATTTAGTGTCTTTGAAAAAAAATATTATTCTAGGAAAATATTATTATAAAATAATTTTTATCAAATATAAATTATCATATAATTTTCATGAATTTAAATGAAATTTTTTTAAGGATTCAAAAACTATTATTGTCAAAAAATCATGCATTTCTCAATAAATGCCAATTACTATTTTAAAAGTGATAATGCACAGACTTTGAAAATTAATTTGATAAAATGAATATTATTTTTTTGAATCATAATTTCAAAATTATCCAACATTTATTTTTTTATAATTTTCTGAAATAGTCAAATTTTCAGGTAAAAATTTAATATCATATAAATATACACTATGTATTATGACACAATAATGACCCAAAAGTGATGTAATAAATACCATAGATTGTATCCACGACCAAAAATAAGTCATAAATTTAAAATAATATAATTTTATGTTCATTTTATTAATTTTATAAATCCTTTGTGAGTCCTCCAAATCTATTAATATAGTTTATGGTTTTAAAATCCTTTCTTTAACAGTATGACACACTTCCACATCAGCAAGGGTATTATTTCATTAAGTTAATCCCTAGGACTTATAATATAATTAAAACCAATCCAAATTCAATGAAACCATGGGAAAACCCTTTGGAAGGTTTTTGGATTTGGTTATTTTATTTCATAGAGTCCAAACCCTATGTTCAAGAAATAATTTACAATTCCCCAATAATTTCTTATATAAACCCACCCAATCTCTAAATTCACTGCACTAAAAATCCTTGGGGAATGTCATTACTCTTCCCAATCCAATCTATATTCCACCCAATGTGCCTAAAATCTCCCAATAAGCTCCTCTAGAGCATTTGGAATCACACAATCAAGTCTGGGATCCTCGCATTCTCTCCTTTATTAAAGATTCTTCATTATCTTATATATATTATTTCCAATTTCTAATGGTTCGATATGTCTCTCCATGAACCTATTATTTCTGATTTTATTTAAAAATTATAATATTCCCATTCTCTCTCATCAACTCATTTTATGAATTTTTACGTGATGTTTCTAGGATGCTGAACTTTCACCATGTTTTTTCATGCCAAAACAATTGTGTAGTGAGTACCATACCCATTTCCTATCAAGGGTATTAACCTTTATACACTTATAATTATATGAATTGGGAATTAAATTAATTTATTCCACACTCCATGATCTTGTAATAAAATATGATGATTGATGAATCCATGTTATCTGATCTATGTGGTACACTTAAGCCTGAGAATGAAATGAAACTGACGGGTGTACCCAGAATTATATACCACTCTAATACATTGGGTAATTTTTATTCTCATGGTATTTCATGTTGGGACCGGGAGTAAACCTGATTCCTTTATGTGAATTTTTCTATAATGATGTCTTGGGAGTTAGCCTTGACCTATGTTTATGATGGAGTGTTTTAGGTTATTTACACATTTTTCATGTTTCATTTATGGTTATCATGTTATATCATGTCTTAATATTAATTTTTATGATTACTAATACTTTTATTCCCCATTTATATGCATATTTACTAATATGTATTATATTCTTTAAATTATTCCATGTTTATTCCCTTGCAGGGCTTTATATCTCCCCCCTTTCTTATGTATGTCCCTAGTTTATCCCATGAATTTTTAAGTATGAAGGAATATTATGAACATGTAAAAGATGTTTTCACTAAAAATAGTGTATTTATTATTTTAATTTGCTAGGTAGTGTACCTAATTCCCAAAAAAATTAGTCTTACTGGTATTTTGGGTTATATTATGTGTAATTTTATGTAATAAATCATTTATTAATGTGTAATAATGATAAGGGTTGTATAATTTTCATGGAAACAAACTAGGTTAAATGAATCCTTTGGTTTCCAACTCTTCTAGTTAAACCTTCAGATACATTAACTTAATTTGTTCTATCCTATTAGATATAAGTGAAATATGAATTTCACAGGTAGAAGATAAATCATAAATTCTAATTATCTTTTGGGTGGTTATTTATAAAAATTGTTGGGAAATAAATTACTAAATTGATTCATGATGTTTGGAAAACATCAATGTTTGATTGCATAAAAAGTTTCCAAATTAAATACGGATAACTGATAAGAGATATTCTCGACCACCGATACTAAGGTTCTTTCTCTATATATATTCACATCTCAATACCCCATACATATATTCTCAACACCAACTGAAGATGTGAAATTGACATGTCGTGTATAATAGTCGATGTGGGCCTTAAATGATATCAACCAACACATTCCCTATATTAGTTAAAAGATACCAATCTCAAGAATAGATAAACCCAAAATGAATTTTTCCTCATCAATAGTTATAAAATATGATACACACTTAAAGGCTCGACACACTCATTGGTCAAGAGGTTTTTAATGTTTCGTGGCATAAGGAATCATTTTAATATGCAATCCCATATGATCCACAACATGAGTAAAAAAAAAGAGTGGGATGTTCCAATTTCAAATAAATCTTTCATGATATTAGAGTCTAAGAAAATAGTACCTCTCACTATCTAAGGACTATATTGATCTACCGTGATCATTTTCTCGATGCCATACTACATATTACTAGGTGCACACAAAAATTATTTATTTGTCTACCTTGGATATGCTGATTACTATGGTGTCAGTTCCATATAAGATTCACTCTAGGTTTCTTTTTTTAGAGATATTTCCAATGAATCTCAACCAACATGTATTAGCATAATAATCTTGGGATATGTTTTATCCATTTACATTATACTTCATTGGGGTCATTGTATATTAACATTTCATATGTCCCAACTTTCCACAATTATTACATTCTAACAGAGGCTCCATGAATTCCCACTTGATATACTCATAAGATCCACAATGATAACATCCTGACTTATTATTGTAATGAGGTGGAAAGGATGTTAAACCAACCAGATAGTTTCCAAATTCTTTACTTTATTGACAGTAATTATCTATCTTCTGTATCCCCATGTTGGATTTTCTACTTGTAACCATGTAGGTAAATGAATTTCCCCCAACTTAGGTTCCAAAAATATCTTTATCCAATAATTTTTATCTATTCTCTATCTTTGTATATTTGTTAATAAATAAGACAACCAACCTGGAGCGTATGACTGGTCATAGCCATTTCTCAAAGATCCTTATCTTCAAGTGCTTACTAGCGGTGATTTTAGGAGAAAAACATATCAAACTCATTCATGGAGATACATACTCAATAACTAATAGATTTTCCTACTTAAAAATAAATAAATATTCCTTATTTTTTATATTAAAGGTGTGGTGATAAAAAAATTGTTAAAAACTCCCAAAAAACTATCCATGTCAAGTAAATGTCCTATTTAATCTGGGAAATAATATTCCAAGACTACCAAGAAATATCATTAATTAAATAAACTTATAGCCTCACTTTATTATCCTATGGGGTACCTAAGAAATAAAAAATTTAGTCTATATTACCTATCAATGCCTTTTCTTATTTTATACTTGAATCTACCTTATATAATGGTGGATTCTATTCCTGAAAGTCCATGGAAAAACTTTCAGGGTGTGGCTATCGAATTCGATTACCTGAATCCATGGTTTGAAATTACTATATTATTCTCTATATGAGTTGTTGATTCACTTATGGTTAACTTGAACCACATTCTCAACAGCTTCCTCCAGTGGATTCCTCGATCATTGAACTGGTGTCATTCATTCTAAAGAGAAAATGAAACACTACTTAGTTATCAATAACTTATAACTAAAGTCATAGAATATTCCAAATTATCAAAAACAACAATATTTATAAAAATAATAAGAATCGTCTAACAAAATATAATCAATTTGTTCTTAGTGGGAAGTCTCAATACTATTTCATGATATGTTATACTCATCAGTTAAACCAAAGGTGATGAAATGACAACACACCAAGAAGTGCCTTAGAACACTTTTATACCAGGACCACCCATGTAACATTAAGTTCAGAATAAAAAGGTTTGATATGTATTTTTATGCTATAAAAATAAATTTCTAACATTCCTATCTCATTGATTCCATACCAATATAAAGAACTTGTCTAACGAGATTCCATTTTTAACATCCCACCCCTCACCCATTGGCTTGAAAAGAGGTGAAGTTTCTACTAGCCTTAGGTGACATCCTCCTATCACCATTGGACAAAAAAAGTTTCAAGGAAATATAAAATTTTGGGGGGTTATTTTCACTGATACAAGAAGAACTTTTAGAAGACAAACCAAGACAAACAATGTTATATGATGCAGATAAGTGTATTTTATGGAAACATTTTAGAATGTTTTATGTATTTGTTTTTTGTATTTAAATGAATGATATTTACAATTTTGGAATTATTTTACATGTTTTATGATTTATGTTAGGAAACAAATATTGTTTTAATAATTAATGAAAATAAGGGAAATTAGGAGCTTAAATACACTTCGCACCGTGAGCAAAATGAAGCAGTGCGAAACCAGATTTTTGAAGATGAAACGGAGCTGGAAAATGCACCAAAACAAATTTCATGTCTGGTAATGATATTACACATAGTTAATTTATTAAATGTGGAAGATATATCTATACAAGTCATAATGACATTACATTCTATGAAGTGAAATTACATGTCGTGATTTGGGCTTTCACATCGTGAATGGAGTCAAAGTCTATAATAAATATCGTGCATATTGAAAAAGATGAGGAGGAAGGCTCAGAGGTATTACATGATGTGTAACACAGTTACATGTCATGACTTTCTCGATGTTCATAGAAATATTAAATGTGATGTTTCTTGTTTTATGATGGGATTTCCTATATAAGGAGCCTTCTTTCATAGTTCCAAGATACTATGGGGCTATTGTAGTCCAAGAGACACTAAGGGATGATTTATAGATGATGGAGTAACCATATAGGTCTCAACTTCACCACCGTTATTCCCCTCATTTCCTCTTCAAGTACATTAATGCTCGTTCTCATCATGGGTAGCTTGAGAAAGTAGTTCTCTTAGTGCTGGGTGGTATGATTATTGGGGGATGTGATGATCAGGATAATTTTCTACTTCATTATTCATGTTTTTGTTTGCTATGACCCATTTTATTCAACTCTAACTCTATTTCTTTTCATATTTCAGGACCATTACTGTGTTCGGAGGATAATTATTTTATTCCTCCAATTAATTAGCCTACTTTTCACTTGACCATTATGATATCTAGGATAGTTATGTTTAAACAAGGTTTTGGGTCACCTATATCTATGATTGAATCTAGTAGATGACCATTCCAATGGTAAAATCATAGGACTTATTCATGATACCCAGGCCAAAGATCCCCATTGACCCAATTCTAACACCAAAACTAAATAAACTCACATTCAATTAAATCCCTAAAACACAAACCCAAAAATCACTAAACCTAGCATGTCTCCCGTCATGATATTCAACCCAATAATCCTGTAGTTTCTTTCTCTATAAAAAACCAAACAATTTCAATTCTAGTTTCCTCAATTAATTTAGAACATATGGATCACCCTAGTGGTTTCGATACATGGAAGTATAGATAATATATTTTTAGTTAGGTTGTCTGAGTCTATATAAATTACTAAATTTGGTTGGCACCATAGGATTTAATAATTCCCCAAGGACTTTCATATGCATGTAATGTAAAAGAACAAAAATAGAAATAAATATCAGTGTAGCAGATAAAATAAAAAGGTACAATACTTACACAAAAAAGGAGAGAATAATTCAATGACACCAAAGTGGAATCAAGACAATAATCACCCCTAACAAGATCAAATATCTAACTCTAAGTACCAAGGCCATTGCATCATGATTCATCACTAGAGAAGTTAAACACCTTTCCCGTACATGTATCTTAGTGCACAACATTTTCCAATGCACCAAAGTACATAAGAAATGGGTGATTATAGAACCATTTAGTTAATCCCCAAGACTTACCAATACATTCCATGTGAACAAGAACAAGTTTTCTTACATTTATATTTATAAAAATTATATATAGAGTTAGATCTTAAATAATTCCATCATAAAACAATTAAATAGTTTCCAAAACCCAAATGACTTAGAATCATAATTCTATAACTCACACACCCATGAATCCCCAATGACAATCTTTGTACTCCTGAGCGATGACTTTTATTATCACCAAGTCATCACCTTATTGAATATACCATGTTTCACTATGAAACTGGTCACAATTCTGAACCAATAAGGCACCATAATGAAATTTCATGAACTGAAACTAACCACACATGCTATGTTATCAACCAAAACCCATTTATTTTGAAAACCAATTTTTAATAATATTTTCAAACACCTTATGTGTATCACTTTAAAACAAAATATTTATGTACTAAAATGAAAAAAACTTTTCTGACAAAGAAAGAGAGAGTTATGTAAGTACCAATCCTTCAATTTTTAGAACAAGTTGTGTGGGAGAGAAGCCACCTTCTTCACAATGGTTGAAGAAAATGAATAAAGTAACAAAAAACCTCTAGATATGGCCTTAAAACTTATTCCATTAAATAGATCCCAAAATGCTCCCATCAAAACACACCATGGAGCATAGTTCTGTCCATAATGTATTATATCTAACATTGTAATTAACGTAATATGATAATATCTATGAAAGAAAGACAATAGAGTGTTACCATTGATTATTGATATATGATTCACTTTTATTCATAAAAATTACCTTCCAACTCAAAGGGTATCACCTTGTACTCTTAGGAGATGAGCGGCGTTTGAGATCCTAAAAGAAAAATAGAATAATAAGAGTATTGGGGTGAAAAATCAAGTTAAAATCTATTTTTTTATAATTTAATGCATGTCTCATGGTTAAGACCCATAGTTTCTCAAAATATGAACCAACAATGGGAATTTTATTAAGATATCACCTATGAATCTGAAAGGTTTCTCCTCATGGTTTGGAAAATTGTGTGCTAGCCAAGCACTATTACTATCTAAATACTACCATATCACATGGTTGGGTTGCATGATTTAAAGAACCATGTGCCAGCCATGATTTTAGCACTATATACACTCACATGGTTTCACTTAGAATATAAATAGTTTAAAAAACATTCTCCAACCATTCACCTTCATGTAACCTCTTGTTTAGTTTCCTAAAGAAGTTGTACAGTTTCCCCTAACCATACTCAAATCATACACCTTTATAAAGGCTTATAAAACCATAAGAAAAATAAAAAAAACCAAATATTACTTAACATAAAAATAATTAACTAAAGGGTAAACTTCCTAAAATAATGGGTGTTTCATGTGGTGGTGAAAAATGAATTTTGTTGCTTATAGATGTGATATTACACACATACATATGAATGAGGATTTCGTTTTTATTGATGGATGGGATATATGAATATATAATAATAATACAATTAATATAATAACATTATTTTATATAAATGATATTAAAATTGTTATATTAGTGTGTCTATAATAAATTTTAATGATGATAATTAATAATACAAGTTTTGTAGTTGATATTACTCACGTCGAGTATATGAATTTTCCTTGGAATTATCCTTAAAAATAAAGGCCTTGTATTAAATAATAGTGAAAATGTGCTATTAAACATGGAATAAGGATCTATGAGTATTAATTTGTAATATTTTAAAGAATAATTTAAATGAAAATTTGAGTCTAAAAGTGGTGTAAGTGTTAACATTTTATAAGTGAACGTGAGGGTAGTTTTTAAAGTAACCATTATATTTTCATTAATGTAATGTTTCTATTCAAATTTTAATGGATAAAAAATGGAAAAAATTTGAGGTTAAGTGTGTGTGGGTCTATATTCTCCTCATCTAATCATTTTAGATATAACCTAGAGTGTTTTTGTTCTTTTTAAAATTTTAACTCTTACCATAATTAACTTTTACCTTGGTAATTAATTTTTATACCTTGTAATTAATATTAATGTGAAAAATTATGATAATAAATTTTACCTTATATGAACCTTTTTATTTAAAATTTTTAAACCATTTAAATAAATAAATTGTTTAAGGGTTTTCAATATTAATTTATAAATAAACACACATAATGAGTAAAAGCAATTATTTAGGAAAAGTGCATTATTAAGGGTAAAAATGTATGTACAAAAATAATATTATCATATATACCAATATTAATAACATGAATTGTTTTATTATAAAACCTATAAAATGAAGGTCCCCTTTAGAGAAATAAAAAACTTTATTTCACCCTCAAAACACTTAATTAGAAGAAAAGACTAAAAATAGTTTTTATTAATGTAACATTTTAATTTAGTTCTAAAAATATTTGGCATAAGATTTATAAGTTCAAAAAATATTTTAAAATGAATGATTTTTTCCAAAATAAATGTTTTATTATTTAGAAGGTTTTTTAATCTTCTAGGATACACTTGCATAATAATAAAATCGTAAAAACTATAATTTTCCCAAAAAATATAATTTCAACTGAAAATTATCCTTTTTAGGAAAACTCAAAAATTAATACTAAGAAATTTTTTATGTTATAAATCCAAATTTAAATTTATTTGTATCTAGTTACTATTATAAAATTTATAGCTTTATTTTTTAAATGAAAATATAAATATAAATATAAAATTGATTTTTTTGAAAAAAAAAATATTATATTTAAACATTAAATGCTGTTAATATTATTTTCATATCAATTTGTAATTTAAAATATGTAAATATATTACCTCATATATAATAATATTTTAAAAGTGCTCAACTTAATCTATTAGGATAAAATATACAATATTTAAGAAAATGACTCTTTAGAAAAATGTAACTTTTATACTAAATACGCTTTAACAAATACCATTAAATATAATTATTTATATTGGAAAATTTAATTTTACTACTTAATTGATATTAAAATATTTATTTGAAATTTATATATACATTATATAATATATAAATAATAAAATTATTATTTATATGTAACACAGAAATATATATATATATATAATATTTTAATGTCATTTTTTATTTCATTATTAGTTATATTATTTTAAATTTACTAATTAACACTAAAAAACATTAGTATACTTATTTTATAAACGTCAAATATCCATATTTGAATTGAATATATTTTCAATGATTATATTTGTAACAACCATATTTGTAATGTCCATATTTTGTTCCAATATATATACTTACTAAATAATTTGTTCATTCCACTCTCACATTTTAAGGCATAATTCTTATTTGATATCATAGATTTTTCATAATTATTTCTCCTTTCGTGGTTATCTTCCTCATTCTAGTTTTTTTAGTGGTGATCCTCAAGGTTGAAAATGATCCAAGAGATTTCCTAGTCCGGAAGATTTCATTATTTTCTATCTATTGTCCAATATTAATTTGAGCACTTTAGATGAATGTATTTGTTCCATGGTGAGTAATAATCTAGAATTTCCAATAATTAGTTTTTTTTATTTTTTGTAAGGTTACACTTTTGAATGAATGAAGTGTTATTAGTTTTAATTCATATCCTGCATAAATTATTTCCAAATCAATTTCAAATAATTTAGAAAAATAGAAAAAAAAGATTCGAATTATAAACATATGGTTTATAAAAAGAACATTCTTCCTAAAAATTTGAGGAGTAATAATGACAATTGATTATCATAATTGATCATAAGATAATCAACTGGGTATGAGATCATTTTCAAGGCTCGTAAACATAACATTAGAACATTATTCCAAAATAAACATAGATCATCAATCATAAACAAAGACATGAGCTAATATAACTTGCAAACATTACAAGGAATATGAATATGGAAGATTCATAAGAATATAAATCATCATATATTGGATTAGGAATTAAAATCCTTATCTCCAATAACATTGGGGTAAATAATTCACATCCCAATATCCCATAACATATTGGGTTAGTAATTCACATTTTTGATCTACCATAATTATCACATGTGGTATAATTTAACACCCCAAGATTTCATAGTGTATTATTTCTTCAAAATAAAAAAAATAACTTGCACTACACGCAACACCGAGTTCAATCGCACCATGACTTACCAAAAAATCCATTCAAAAGAGTTTATGAATAGTATTAACTAAATTTTAAACTAATATATCCTTATAATTTTAGAATCCATATTATGAGTTTCTTAGACATAATGCAAGAACAAATTCATTTTCAGTATTGCACTTTTATCAACTTTTAATAGTGATCCCTTTTTAAATAAAATATTTTAAAATTTTTGACTAAATGGGGACATCAAAAATTTAAAATGAAACATCCCAAGCTTCCACGGTACGCTTTCCTTTGAATAATACAGTAGCGTGTGTTGTACGCAACTTCGAGTTTTAACACACACCACAACCGATCAAACTAGCCGTTATGAATAGTAATACCTACTTTTTGAAATTTTATCTCTCAAAATGGACATCATTTTTGGATTGGGAATATCGAATTTAGCCTAAGGTGAAATTTTGGTATTTTTTTATAAATTTAATATTTTGATGAATAGTGAAAATTACTAAATTTTAATTAAAAACAACTTTTCTAATCAAAATAATTAAAAGTGCTAAATAATGAATTTGAGTAGTTTTAAAGTATATTTAGAATATATTTTTACCATTTAATACAATGTTGGTAATTGGAGATAATTTTACAATTAAACCGGACATAAACAACTGTCAATCTTTTGATAGTTATTATCTCTTAAAAACACACTTTTTGTTTTAACAATGAGAATTAATTTTAAATTAATTTCTGCCACTTCTGTGTTTTAAATTTGGAAAAATGGATTCCATATTTGGAATCAGGATGTTCAAATTTTTTAAATAGTTAACTTTTATTTTTAGACATTTTGAATAATTACTTCGGTAAATATTTTATTTACCATGGTTAAGGGTAAATCCGGTAAATAGAGGTTAAAAAATAATATTACAATACTAAATTACCCTAAAACGTGTCTTAACCTTATTGGTTGATACATGTTCGACCATATTCATCTTGGGGTAGATTTTTGGATCCCATGGATCCACTTGTAGGTGATAGGGACACTTTATTTTAATTAAGTTAAAATAAGTACAAAAATGACATAAGCATATATCTTTTAGAGAACCAATTTTTACATAGGGTTATATATGTTGGATTTTTTACTATAAATATTCATTAGAAATCTAAAACTATTTCCTACATAATTATATTTTATTTATAATTTTTAAACTTTAAATAACATAACTTATTTATGACACAATGATGATGCAGTAATTACCATAATAGTGACAAATTAAAATAATTGATATTATAAATACCCAAATAAATATAATTTGAGACTTTTAATGAATTAAACTAATTTTATAGGATAATATTACATATTATGATTGATTTAATTGACTTTTTTTGAAGTAATAATTCTGTTATAAGTTTCACAAAAATCAACTATTTAATAGTGTCCAAATTGACATAAAAGAGTTTTTTTAAAAAATATTATATTATTAATTGATATTAAATTCCTAAAAATCTACGGTTCGGCCAAGAGACTTATATCATGATAGGTGTATCATTAATGGACCACTTTGTGGTCTCTCGGATGTATATAGTAAGTTTATTAACTATATAATATAAAAATACAAAGTGACATGGTAAATGTCAAACTAATTAACTAAGAGTTAAAATTACAATATAAGGTTAATATAATGCCCCAAACCTGTCTAAATTCTTTTAGTTGAATGGTTTTCGACTTATCCCCACCTTAAAATTTAAATAATTTAATTTGGATCCATTATAAACCGAATATGAATTTATTATAAATTAATATTTCTAGCTTTTCCAAAGGTGCCCCTCACCCCTCTTATAAAAGGGCACTCATACTTATCATTTCATCACACCTTCAAAGCCTTTTGGTTCAGCCAAAATCTGACCAAATACTCTCCCAACTTCCCTCAATACAACCTTTATTCCTTAGTTTGATCATAAAGCCATCCTAAGGATCCCTTTTGATCAAATCAAAAGGAAGAACCCGAAGAAGAGGTAATGATTTCACCACCCTTTTTCAGGTTCCTTTCTTCTTCCACTTCTTCTTCCTTTGTTGTTACCATTCTAAACTAATAACTCCAATATCATATATATACTGTGATTTTATTATAAATATGGTACAACCATATTCACTATTCTATCCATCCTTTGAATAACATGTCACCATACATGCGTACGTACGGCTTACCGTCTCCACGTCGTGGTGTAATTGTTATTCAATAAATTATTATTTGGATGGGTATAATAATGAATTGTAACTCATGTAAATAATAAATTTAACATGATAAGGTTTCTGTATATATGATATGACATCCAATTATATATTATTTTAATATCAAAAGAATTATATTATCGCTCATGCGTACGTACGGACTATCGTCTCCACGAACGCGATGAGATTCATTCTTCATCGTATCCATTCAAGTATAATTCTAATTTGATGATTAATAATAGTATCTAAGGACTTGATATAATTATGGATATTAATGAGATACAACCTATCCATTACAAACATGGCTTACATAACAAAACATATAAAAGAAAACGAGTAAGTTAACACCCGAAACGACGATAATTCTAAGATATTATTAACAAAGAAATGTTAAAAGATCATATATGATATCATAATAATGTATATGATTATTGAATAATTTAATAACAATTATTTCACCATTATACAGGATTTTAACCTACCTCAACCAAGGAAAAGTTCAAGGTAAGGGTTTATTTCGCAATCTCTTCATTATCTGAGGTTGTTTATACGTAATAATCTACTGGGATCTCCTTATCATCCACATCCATGTATCTTAAAAATGAATTTCAAAACATTTTTACTATTTACTAGAATATGGTTTAAAGTCATTTATACCCTTGTTTGACTTTTTATAAGAGGTTTATAAAGAAATCTTTCCGTCGTTTTCCAAACAAGGTGCTTTTTAACCTTTTCGACAAAATTAAGGTAAGAATGTTTTTTTTACTTATACGGCGGGTGCGGCTATTTACTGCCATTATAAAATTGTCAAAGCTTCCATTACAAGATTAAAAGGAAATTTTCAAAGTAAATGTTTTCTTTTATAATTATTTGACTTTTAAATGATTTCAAAATGAGTATTTTAAGAATTTCAGAAAGGTACTCTTTATCAAAATCAGAATTTTAATTGTTTTAAAGATTTATCTTTCTAAAACTTTTTAATTAATGTCGATGTATTCAAAATGGTTTTTAAGGATTTATTTATATGGACATGAATGTTTTTAAAATGTTAATTCCTTTCAAAAGTTTCAAAGTGTTATGGGACACTTTGATTCAAAAATCTATTTTTAATTACTTCCTTTATAAATGTGTGACTTTTAAATGATTTAAAAAAAGGAGATATTTCTCTCAAATAGTTTTGATTTCATCTATGTCAACATCCTTTGATGGATTTTATGATTATATAAAGTTTATTTATTATAATACAAAACTTCCATAATGTATTGAATGTTTTGTGATATGTTTGACTGTGGATGTGTTATTTTTATACCATTCATGGTTTATGGAGAAAGTATTGACATTTCGTATGCTAGTTTTAATAAGAATGTTTATTTTATGTTTAATCCTTTTCATATGGGAATGAATTGGACTTATTAAGTGATGGGTGGAGCCCGCTATAACTCATTGATGCATCGGTAGGTCTCATGAGACAAACTAGTGTCTTGGCATAAGGCCTTGGCAAAATCGTATTTGTAGTCTTGGCACGAGGCCTTGGATATGTGGTTATGATAGTTTGGCATTATGCATTCCATCATTATGAAAGTGGTTATTGATATTGCATGTGATTATTTGATTAGTAGAATAATCATGTGAATAAGTAAATGGCATTATTTAATTTTACTTTTTCCATACTATGTTGAAGTTCAAGTTTAAAAGGCTTTTGTTTTAGTTATAAATTGCCTTAAATTTTTATTCTTATTTATGAAAGTTTCCGCTTTATTGTTATCCTTACTGGGCATTTGATCTCACCCCTTTTCTATGTTTTATTTTTCCCAGGATGTGAAGAAGTAATTTATGAATGACCTGCAGGGATAGGATGTGGGGATATGAGTGTGGAATATGGAGACATTATATTGTTGTAGCTTTTCACTTATTGATTTAATGTAAAAAATTATGAATATATATAGTGTTTGCAAGGCTACTAAACCAATCGGTCTTTCGGGGTTTTATCTTTCTCGTGATCATGCCAATGTTATGTAATAATGCACCGACTCTGGGTAACTGGGGTCGGGGCGTTATAGTTGGTATCAGAGGAAGTTTAGTACAAACCTTGAAAGCTAGATTTAGATAAAATCTGATTAGAGCACATAGATTTAAGATGGACTTTGAGGATTAGTATAGAAGGACTTCCTAGAATTTTGGTATTGTAGAGATTTTGTGAGTTTTCCGAGCAATACATCCCTGTCTGGATTCGAGCAGATAGAGGCGGCTCTGGCACAGATGTACCTAGGGGTAAAACCCGAAAACACCGCTTTGAGCTAGACTCGAACGGGGACTGGTGCACGATAATGGGCCTTGCTGCACTCTTGGATACGACACTCCCGGGGGATATGCAAAGGATAATTCTCATTTTCTTTACAAACCATTATGAAGGGTTTATGAGTATATACTTCCTCAAAGGAGACATTTTTATGATTATAGATTATATCCCTAAACTATTTAATTTATGTTATGTGTTTTAAAAGTTTGGGATTAGGTATTGTTATTCATAAACTAATCTAGTGTATGCCATTGTTTAGAAATGGCGCCCAGTAGAAGGAATGAGAATTCCAGCAATGCACATGATCCAAAGAGAAGGAAGGATCATATATTTCATGTTCTTAAGCTAGAATTTATAAGAGAAATAGTCTCCCATGTATTATCATCTTATGAAGAAATAATATCATGTGTTGATAAGATAAGTAAAGAGTTTACTGAGTCCTATGGCTTTGAAGGGAATCAAGAGAAAAAAAGGATGGAAGATGGAAAGATAGATAATGGGAAGAGGGAAAAGAAGAATTTTCCCATATGTGATAACTATGGGAAGAAACACCCTGGAACTTGCCTGAAAAAAATGAGAGTTTGCTATAAGTGTGGAGGAAAAGGGCACAAAGTATGTGACTGCAAGGGTAAGAAAATTGTTTCAAATGTACAATGATTCATTTGCAAGGAGTTTGGACACTATGCAAACCTATAGCTCAGTCATCAGACTATGCCGCAAATGATTATATTGGATAATAATCAAGTTATGATACTACCACAGATAAAGATGAATGATTAGAGTTCTTATGTTGATTATTTCATTTGAGTGTTGTATCAACAATGCACTTGTTATAATAATTATGGAGTATATAAGGATTGTATTGCAGTACTATTTCATTATGGACTTGAGAATGTGTGGAATAGTGAAAAGTGACTCAATAGCAGGTTAATTTTTTGGAAAATATATGGTTGAGAGAAAGATAAACCATAATATGGTTCTGATACCGAGGTAGTGATTTTAGAATAATACATGATTGTTTTGGATAAATTATATTGGATATTCTTGACTACCTTGAAACTGATTAATGATTTGTATATTCCATCATTGTTGGGGTTTACAACATTTTTGGATTGAAGGAGTATATCTATTATTCTATAAGGAATAAGGGATCATGAATGTAATCAATAAGGTTTTATGATAATTCAGGATGTTGCAGTGTTTTAAAAGAATACATGATGAAGGTGATCACATGTTATTACGCGGAAAAAAAAGATCTTCATTGTGTTTACCTTCCTTATAAATTTTGGAATGAAGTATTTTGGATAGTTCTAGTTTGGATTATTTTGGATTGCCATAAAAGGACAACCCAGAGGTCGGGCGGCAACCCGTCGTGTCCGGAAAGGCCGCGAGACTTGAACCCACAACTGAAGGGCGACAAGGGTGTATCACCTACCACTGACCCACGTGATGTCCGGGATTAAATAATGTAGTTTATTTAAAAGATCTTGTAGATGAATTATAAATTCGTTTTTTTTTTAACCCTATACAAATCGGATAAATAGAATATATTTTTTACGTTCTATTATATTTTAGAGTGAAAGATGAGTTTTTGGTAGAAATTAGTTAAAGGATGGAACTCTACTTGTCAAGAATATATTTTTAGTCTTCTATTATTCTATGAATAAATTAATTCTTATTCTTTTTTTGAGGAATCCTAAAACCAAAAATGTGTTATCCTAATACCCTATGTTTTTTTGAACGGATGGTATTTCAAATAATCATAGATTGATGAATTTAAGGACCACAATTTTACACATGTTTTTGATTGATGACCTCAATCACTAATTATAAATATTTACATTTTTCCTCCAATTATATGTCTCTAATTGCCACCAATGTTCTCCTAATCGAGATCATAATTTGGTGGTGACCCTTTCATTTCGCTTTTACTCATATTAAGACTAAATTTTAGTAAACTAATTTCTAATGTGGGTTTTCCCAAAAAGATATTTTCTATTTTCAACCTTTTATTTTTGAAGAAAAATTTCAAATTGCGAGGATGCAATTTATTGAAGCAGGGGAGAATGTAACACCCTAATATTTCATAGTGTATTACTTCTTCAAAATAATTCAATAACTTACACTACACGCAACACTGATTTCAATCACACCATGACTTACCAAACAAGCCATTCAAAAGAGGTTATGAATAGTATTATCTAAATTTTAAACTAATATATCCTTATAATTTTAGAATCCATATTATGAGTTTCTTAGACATAATGCAAGAACAAATTCATTTTCAGTATTTCACTTTTATCAACTTTTAATAGTGAACCCTTTTAAAATACAATATTTTAAACTTTTTGACTAAATTGGGACATCAAAAATTTAAAATGAAACATCCCAAGCTTCCACGGTATGCTTTCCTTTGAATAATACAGTAGCGTGTGTTGTACGCAACTTCGAGTTTTAACACACACCACAACCGATCAAACTAGCCATTATGAATAGTAATACCTACTTTTTGAAATTTTATCTCTCAAAATGGACTTCATTTTTGGATTGGGAATATCTAATTTAGCCCAAGGTGAAATTTTGGTACTTTTCGGATAACTTTAATATTTTGATGAATAGTGAAAATTACTGAATTTTAATTAAAAACAACTTTTTTAATCAAAATAATTAAAAGTGATAAATAATGAATTTGAGTGGTTTTAAAGTATATTTACAATATATTTTTACCATTTAATACAATTTTTGTCATTGGAGATAATTTTAAAATTAAACCGGACATAAACAAGTGTCAATCTTTTGATAGTTATTATCTCTTAAAAACACGCTTTTTGTTTTAACAACGGGAATTAGTTTTAAATTAATTTCTGCCACTTATGTGTTTTGAATTTTGCAAAATGGATTCCATATTTGGAATCAGGATGTTAAAGTTTTTTAAATAGGTAACTTTTATTTTTAGACATTTTGAATAATTACTTCGGTAAATATTTTATTTACCATGGTTAAGGGTAAATCCGGTAAATAAGGGTTAAAAAATAATATTATAATAATACTAAATTACCCTAAAACGTGTCCTAACCATATTGGTTGAAAGATGTTCGACTATAGTCATCTTTGGGTCGATTTTGGGACCCCATGGATCCACTTGTAGGTGATATGGACACTTTATTTTAATTAAGTTAAAATAAGTACAAAAATGACATAAGCATATATCTTTTTGGTACCCAATTTTTACATAGGGTAATATATTTTGGATTTTAGACTATAAATATTAATTATAAAGATAAAAGTATTTACTACATAATTATATTTTATTTATAATTTTTAGACTTTAAATAATTTAATTTATTTATGACACAATGATGATGCAGTAATTACCATAATAGTGAAAAATTAAAATAATTGATATTATAAATACCCAAATAAATATAATATGAGACTTTTAATGAATTAAAATAATTTTATAGGATACTATTACATATTATTAGTGATTTAATTTACTTTTTTCTAAGTAATAATTCTGTTATGGGTTTCACAAAAAATCAACTATTGAATAGTGTCAAAATTGACATATAAGAGTTTTTAAAACAAATATTATATTATTAATTGATATTAAATTCCTAAAAATCTAAGGTTCGTCCAAGAGACTTATATCATGATATTTGTATCATTAATGGACCACTTGGGGGTATATTGGATGTATATAGTAAGGTTATTAACTATATAATACAAAAATACAAAGTGACATGGTAAATGTCAAACTAATTAACTAAGAGTTAAAATTAAAAGATAAGGTTAATATAATGACCCAAACCTATCTAAATTATATTGGTTGAATTTTTTGCGACCTATCCCCACCTTAAAATTTAAATAATACTCTTTGGAGCCATTAGAAACCAAATATGAATTTATTATAAATTAATATTTCTAGTTTTTCCAAAGGTTCCCCTCACCCCTCTTATAAAAGGGAACTCCTCCTTCTCATTTCTTCACACCTTCAAAGACTTTTGGTTCAGACAAACTCTGCCCAAATACTCTCCCAACTTCCATAAATAAAACCTAGATGCCTTATTTTGATCAGAAAGCCATCCTAATGAGCCCTTTTGATCAAATCAAAAGGAATAACCCGAAGAAGAGGAAATGATTTCACCACCCTTTTTCAAGTTCCTTTCTTCTTCCACTTCTTCTTACTTTGTTGTTACCATTCTAAAATAATAACTCAAGTATCATATATATACTGTGATTTTATTATAAATATGTTACAACCATATTCACTATTCTATCCATCTTTTGAATAACATGCCATCATACGTGCGTACGTACAGCTTACCGTCTCCACTTCGTGGTGTAATTGTATTCAATAAATTATTATTTGGATGGGTATAATAATGATGTGTAACTCATGTAAATAATAAATATAACATGATAAGTATTATGTATATATTATATAACATCCAATTATATATTATTTTAATATCAAAAGAATGATATTATCGCTCGTGCGTACGTACGGACTACCGTCTCCACGAACGCGATGAGATTCATTCTCCATTGTATCCATTCAAGTATAATTCTCATTTGATGATTAATAATAGTATCTAAGGACTTGATATCATTATGGATATGAATTATATACAACCTATCCATTACAAACATGGCTTACGTAACAAAACATATAAAATAAAATGAGTAAGTTAACACCCGAAACGACGATAATTCTAAGATATTATTAACAAAGCAATGTTAAAAGATCATATATGATATCATAATAATGTATATGATTATTGAATAATTTAATAAAATTTATTTCACCATTACACAGGATTTTAACCTACCCCAACCAAGGAAAAGTGCATGGTAAGGGTTTATTTCGCAATCTCTTCATTATCTGAGGTTGTTTATACGTAATAATCTACTGGGATCTCTTTATCATCCACATCAATGTTTCTTAAAAATGAATTTCAAAACATTTTTACTATTTACTAGTATATGGATTAAAGTAATTTATACCCTTGTTTGAATTTTTATAACAGGTTTACAAAGGAATCTTTCCGTCATTTTCCAAACAAGGTGCTTTTTAACCTTTTCAACAAAATTAAGGTAAGAATGTTTTTTTAACTTATACGGCGGGTGCGGCTATTTACCACCGTTATAAAATTTTCAAAGCTTCACATACAAGGTTACAAGTAAATTTTCAAAGTAAATGTTTTATTTTATAATTATGTGACTTTTAAATGATTTCAAAATGAGTATTTTATGAATTTCAGAAGGGTACTCTTTATCAAAATCAGAATATTAAATGTTTTAAAGATTTATCTTTCTAAAACTTTTTAATTAATTTCCATGTCTTCAAAATGGTTTTTTAAGGATTTATTTATATGGACATGAATGTTTTTAAAATTTTAATTCCTTTCAAACGTTTCAATGTGGTATGGGACACTTTGATTCAAAAATCTCTTTTTAATTACTTCCTTTATAAATGTGTGACTTTTAAATGATTTCAAAAAAAAGGAGATATTTCTCTAAAATAGTTTTGATTTCATCTATGTCAACATCCTTTGATGGATTTTATGATTATATGAAGTTGATTTATTATGATACAAAACTTCTATATTGTATTGAAGGTTTTGTGATATGTTTGACTGTGGGTGTGTTATTTTTATACCATTCATGGCTTTTGGAGAAAGTATTGACATTTCGTATGCAAGTTTTAATACAAATGTTTATGTTATATTTAAACCTTTTCATATGGGAATGCATTGGACTTAGTATGTGACGGGTGGAGCCCGCTATAGCTCCTCGATGCATCTGTAGGTCTCATGAGACAAACTAGTGTCTTGGCATAAGGCCTTGGCAAAATCTTATTTGTAGTCTTGGAACGAGGCCTTGGCTATGTGGTTATGATAGTCTGGCATTATGCTTTCCATCATTATGAAATTGGTTATTGATATTGCATGTGATTATTCGATTAGTATAATAATCGTGTTAATAAGTAAATGGCATTATTTTATTTTACTTTTCCCATACTATATTGAAGTTCAAGTTTAAAAGGCTTTTGTTTTAGTTATACATTGCCTTAAATATTTATTCTTATTTATGAAAGTTTCCGATTTATTGTTATCCTTACTGGGCATTTGAGCTCACCCCTTTTCTATGTTTTATTTTTCCCAGGATGTGAAGAAGTAATTTATGAATGACCTGCAGGGATATTATGTGGGGATCTGAGTGTGGAATATGGAGACACTATATTGTTGTAGCTTTTCACTTATTGATGTAATGTAAAACTTTATGAATATATCTAGTGTTTCCAAGGCTACTAAACCAATTGGCCTTTCGGGATTTGATCTTTCTCGTGATCATGCCAATGTTATGTAATAATGCACCGACTCTGGGTAACTGGGGTCGGGGCATTACATATAAAACATTAAACAATACATTAGAAGACTCTATAGGTCACACCCATCACATAAAGATAAACCAATCATAATTGTTCCATGAGAACATGAAAACATTCATATATCAAACATCATTTAATTAACCCAAGAAAAATATGCATGTTTCATGAAAACCTCTATAGAACATTTCAAAACTTAATCATAGAAAGTATTTGAATTTTATCCTTATAGAATATATGTGACATCATGGTTTTTTAAAAAAATTGAAATTAAGGAAACCTTTTTTAATTAGATATTTATAATTATCCTTTAAATCACAATTTTTCCATGTCTATGTTTCGAATTTCAAGAAACTGTCATCTACAATTTTGTTCAGTATGTTATTTAGAGTCTATTGGAACCAACATGTTTTTTGGTGAATAGTAACATACCCTTATGAGTATTAATATAAATAGTAATATGATCCTAATGAATAGTATATTTTATCATTATTTTATTTTCTTAAGTCTTGAAGATAATAACATCTTCGTTAATATTTCATTGTGATATAGAAGTAGTTATAGAATTAGAATTGTTAATTTTTTAATTAAGTATGCTTTTATTTAAAAATTAAATTAATAATATTTAGAAAATTATTTTCAAAAAATGAACTTAATTTTTGAATTCTACGCATTGAAAAATGGTTAGGGTAAATTTTTGGGATTTATTTGAAATTCTTTAATTTTCAATGAATAGTGAAATATGATAAAATACCGTATAATCAAATTATCAGTAAAATTCACTATTTATGACATAATAAGTGATTAAAGGACACTTTTTTAGAACTCACATGCCATTATTACTATTTTAGGTCACATGAACTAAGACTATTCATAATCTTGGGAAACAATATTAAAATAATGATTAAAATAAGGAAAATACCCCCTCTCCTCCACTATAAATACCACCCTCACTCCCCTTTTCGTCTCACACCTCTAAAGCATTGATCCATGCCTACGTTCTGACCAATACGACTCCCAAGGATCTTACCCACTTCCTAGAGCTTCTTGACTCAACAAATTACCAAAATTGAAGCCCTTAAGAAGGATCTCAAGGAGAAGAGATCAAGAGGTAAACATCCTCTTTTATTTTATTTCTTTTCTTTCATTTTATGTTATTCTCTTACTTTTACTTTGGCTTATGTTAGAATATTTTATTCCATAACCCCCCTTAATATCCATATTATGTATTATTTATTATATATCCCCTTTCTATCATCAAAATATTTTTATGAAATTTTAAGAGATGTCGTTAGGATGCCGAATTTTCGTGGGAAATTTCTCAAGTTTTCTTTTATTTCAAGATTCCTTTATTTTATTCTTCTTTCCTCACCTCATCTTAACCAATAGTCATGAAAGTTCCAGAATCTTTTATATTCTTCATTTTCTCATTTTTATAGGAAATTAGTCATCAATATTTTTCTCTTCTCCCACTTGTTCAAGGAATTAAAAACATTGTCTGTGATGTGTCAAATTACCAACATCGTGGGCGATGTGATTTCAATTTTATTTAATTCCTTCAAGTCTGGTCATGAAATAATTTTTATGGTTAAAAAATATTATAATATATGTATGTTTTCTAATCCATGGTTCTGGAATTATTTTATACACATGTTTTTAATTTATAAAACAAAATGAGGTCATTGTTATTAAAGAACCACTAAAATGATCTAAACGAACATCATTAATGTTTAACTTATGAATCACCCTCATGTAAGAATTCAAAATGATAAATGGTATGATTTATGGTACTGGAAAACTTTAAATACTACTCCATTACAATTCTGGTTTTTCACTTCCAATCGACAAGAACATCCACTGTGAACCAATCATGGAAATCATGTAAAGAACTCACCCAAAAAAAGTGCAAGGAGAAAAATACTAACAATTAAAGGGTAAAATGATGTTATGAAATGATCATATAAGATTTTATAAAAATTAAAATATTTATGTAAAATACTAATAACACTCTTTTAACCATTATACATGAAGTTTAAACAAGATTGAAGTAAGACAAGCTTGATGTAAGGGAATTCTTAACCCGATTTCCATTCTTTGGGTTAACCTTCTACTTCGTTATTTAGTTTGTATTAAAACTTATTTTGTGATGTTTTTTCCAATATTATGTTGAATTATGTGTATTTACAGTATTTATACATATTACATCCACTCTATTAAGTTTCACTTCAATTTTATGATATTTATCATAGACTTTCCTTCAGTTTTACAAAATTCCAAAGTAATGTTTTTATGGAATTATTCATGTTGTATGATTATGTTTTGGTTCTTGGGCATTGATTATGATGAAGGTTGGGACCTAAATTTCCCTCCAATTCATTGGGTATGTGTAAGTCGGAGGTTGGCTGTATGGTTTTTCCAGGTGTAACTGTGACGGTTACACAAATAGTAAGGTAGTCTTGAGGGTTACAAATTATAAGGTAGCCAAGAGGGTTACAAGATTATATAAGTAATTCCCCAATATACCTTTATGATTATATTTATGTTATCATGTTTTGTGTGTATCTTTTTTAAATATCATGTAACACAAAGTAAGTATATATGGGTGACAAGCATGTATTTTGAAAATGCTTTCATACGTTACGAATATTCGTGGACTAATGTGCTCTTTACTTCTTTTTCATCCATTACGAAACTTTTGTGTTCATCCCAAGTTTTTAAATGATTTTCAAAAGTTAATGGATGTGTAATACAATGAATTAAGACATGTTAAATGTTGAAGAATTTTGAAGGAGTTATGTTTTTGTTTTAATGTTTTATGTTTTGAAAAAAAATGGAAACTCTTTTTATGGTATCCACTCTATAATAATGTGTAATGTTATGAATGTATTGTCCAAATTCACTAAAGCTCCAAACTTGAAAGGATCCTAAATTTCAGAAGTAGTTGTTTTATTAACTAAATTCAAAATTATATAATGTAATAAGGTCAGGTCCTTATAGTTGTTATCAAAGGAAATGCTTAGATAACTTTAGGGATTAGGAGTTTTCGTTAAACATATGGTTAGTTTGTATGTCTTATTTAAGTTAAATCCTTGTTTTATAACATTTCAAATTAAGGAAAGTTAGTTACAATTGGAAGTAGAAGTATCTCAGATGACATTCATATCCCTTCCTAATGACTTTATTACAATAATTTTTGCAAAGTCTAGTACAAATGACTTTGAAACTTTTTCTAACATACAACTCACTTGCAAGCAATTGTTTGAGATATCAAACACCTCTACTATACCTCGATACCATCATGGATCATAGATTGTATTTAATCAAATCCTATTTTTTCAATATTCTCATATTTTTAAGAAAGGTAAATATTATCAAGTAATTTTCAAATATTTTTCCGTATCAATATATTTTGAAGCATATTATGATTTTGAAAGAGGTGCTGAAGAAGGAGACCCTTGCACAGCCTATTATATTTTCTTTTACAATATACTCTTTGAGCACACACTTATGGAATTTTAAAAGGACCATTGATTTAAATTTTCAACTCAAACTTGGTCCGACTATTTTATAAAAATCATGTTTTATCAGATGTTTTGAAATTATATGTCTTCCATGATTATTTTCCAAAACTATTTTTCTGTGAACACCCATATGACCCAAGTTGCACAAGGTGTATTTGGATAAATGAATCAAATGATTTTGAAGGATCTCTAATTCACTGTTTCAATGGATGGACCTTCTATTCACATGACCAAGATGATGATGAGACCAGGTGGGCACCATGATTAAGGTACCCTCACTTGTTTAATAAGTAAATAAAATTGTGAGGACGCAATTTCTGAAAGATGGGGATAATGTAACATCCCGGTTCTTTTTTAAAAAAATAAAGTTAATGAAACTTTGTTTTAATTAGATATTTATAACTATCCTTTAAAACATAATTTTTCCACGTCAATGTTTTGAATTTCAAGAAACTGTCATCTACAATTGTGTTCAGTATGTTATTTGGAGTCTATTAGAACCAACTTGTTTTTTTTGTGAATAGTATCATACCCTTATGAATTGTAATATAAATAGTAATATGACCCTAATGAATAGTAAATTTTATTATTATTTTATTTTCATAAGGCTTTAAGATAACAACAACTTGGTTAATTTTTCATTGTGATATAGAAGTAGTTATAGAATTAGAATTGTTAATTTTTTAATTAAGTATGATTTTATTTAAAAATTAAATTAATAATATTTATAAAATTATTTTCAAAAAATGGACTTCATATTTTAATTGTACACTTCAAAAAATGGTTAGGGTAAATTTTTGGGATTTTTTTGTAATTCAATAATTTTCGATGAATAGTGAAATACGATAAAATACCGTATAATCAAATTATTAGTAAAATTCACTATTTATGACATCATAAGTGATAAAAGAACACTTGGTTAGAAATCACATGCCATTATTACTATTTTAGGTCACATGAACTAAGACTATTCATAATCTTGGGAAAAAATATTATAATAATGATTAAAATAATAAAAAGTACTCCCTCTCCTCTACTATAAATACCGCCCCCACCCCCTCTTCTTCTCACACCTCTAAAGCCTTGATCCATGCCTATGTTCTGCCCAATACTCCTCCCAAGGATTTTCCCCACGTGTAAGAGCTTCTGGTCTCACCAAAAGACCAAAACTGAAGCCCTTAAGAAGGATCTCAAGGAGAATAGATCTAGAGACAAACATCGTCTTTAATTTTCATTATTTTCTTTCATTTTATGTTATTCGGTTCCTTTTCCTTTGGATTATGTTGCGATATTTCATTCCATATCCCCCTTACTTTAAATATTAGGTAAGAGTTATGAGATATCCCCTTTCTCTCATCAAATTAATTTTTATTAATTTTTAAGAGACGTCATTAGGCTGCCAAATTTTCGTGAGAAATTTCTCCTGTTTTATTTTATTTCAAGATTCCTTTATTTTATTCTTCTTTCCTAACATCCTCTTAACCAATATTCATGAAAGATCTACAATATTTTATATTCTAGATGTTCTCATGTTCATGGGAAATTCAACATCAATATTTTTCTCTTCCCTACTTTTTCAAGGAATTAAAAACATTGTCTGTGATGTGTTGAATTACCGACATCATGGACGATGTGATTTCAATTTTAGTTAATTAATTCATGTATGTAAATGAAAAAAATTTTATGGTTGAAACATGTTATAATATATTTATTTTGTTTAATCCATGGTTCTATAATTATTTTGTACACAAGTTTTTAAATTTTAAAACAAAATGAGGTCATTATTATTAAAGAACCACTAAAATGATCTAAACGAACATCATTGATGTTTAAGTTATAAATAATCCTCATGAAATAATTAAAAATGATAAATTTTATGATTTATGGTACAAGAAATATGTAAATACTGCTCCATTCCAATTTTGGAGTTTCACTTCTAATCGACAAGAACATCCACCATGAACCAATCATGTAAAAGCACTCACCCAAAAACAGTACAATGAGCAAAATACTAATAAATAAAGGGTAAAATGATGTTATGAAATGATCATATAAGATGTTATAAACATGAAAATGTTTCTGTAAAATACTAATAACACTATTTTAACCATTATACAAGAAGTTTAAACAAGTTTGAAGTAAGACAAGCCTGAGGTAAGGGAATTCTTAACCGGGTTTCCATTCTTTGGGTTAACCTTCTACTTAGTTATTTAGTTGGTATTAAAATTGATTTTATGATGTTTTTTACCAATATTATGTTGAATTTTTTTTATTTATAGTGTTTATACATATTCCATCCACTCTATTAAGTTTCACTTCAATTTTATGATATTTATCATAGACATTCCTTTTAAAATCATTTTTTTAATTTGGTTTTATGAAATTCCAAAGAAATGTTTTTATGGAATTATTCATATTGTATGATTATGTTTTGGTTCTTTGGAATTTATTTGGATGAAGTTTGGGACCTATATTTCCCTACAATGCATTGGGTATGTGTAAGTTGGAGGTAGGTCGTATGGTTACTCAAAGTGTAACTATGATGGTTACACAAATAGTAAGGTAGTTGTGATGGTTACACAAATAGTACATGGAAATTACATTAATTTTGTGGAATACTTAATATATAACAAAAACAGCCACCAAAGGACCATAATAGTTTAGTTTATTTGGAAGCTTGGAACATAATCTTCTAATCATGGTGAATGATCTTCAACATCTCTCATAGAGATCTTCCGTTTTTTCTTACCTAAAACTTTTCCTTATATCCTAGGGAAAAGAAAACATATAAAGGGTGAGCTCAAATTCTCAGTAAGGGAAAGCATGGAGAAAATAAAACAAACCATATATATTTGAACATCAAAACATGAGAAAAAAGTTTAAACATCAAAATCTTAAGTTGTGAAATAAATCTTGGCGGTACGTAAGGAATGGATCATAAAGGAACATCAATCATGATAAAATATCATTGGAATATAACATTTAATTGTGGAAAACCATTAATCACATGATATTATTTCCATAGTATCCAAGGCATTGCTGCCAAGACCATCTTAGTGGACAAAGTCCCTTTCTGAATCGAGTTCCCTCCATGTTCCAGTCCTGTATCTAGATTAACTTACCATTCCATCCATTTCTATCTAATGAGATATAAATCATTACCAAATGCATTGGAAAGAGATATAGGTCCCACCAATCTCATATTGAAATCCTTCTTACATGTGCCACAACATAAACATAAATCATTCATCATAACCCAAAGAATAAAATGGGTTTCATAAACATCATCCCATCATAACATAATCTATATAAAACAAATGGATATCATTTAATTATAAGAAAATTGAAACCATGTAAATCATAGAGACATTATAATTGAAACATAAACATATGAAATATTGTCAGCTTATATGGAAAATGGTTTTGATAAAACACATGAAATGAATTCTTCAGGAAAATATCTTTTTTTCCAAAATCATTTTCTTTTCACAAAATGACATGAAATTTTAAAAGAAAAGGATTTTGCTGAAAATATTAATGAAATATGGTAGATTAAGCTTCATTAAAATAATGCATTATGAAACTGTAAAAATCAGTTCATGCCATATCAGTTAACAAAAAACATTCTCCTCGTACTTTTACCGGAAAAGTCAAAAAGTTCCTTGTATTGTAAACAAAAGAAAGATTCCTTCCATAACACAAAGTAAAAGTAAAAGAGGGGTAAACATGACATTAAAAATATATGGAATAATATTAAACACTTTATGAAATAAAATTTTATGGACATGGATGAAAAATATAACCCCAGTAAATACTTACGTATAAGAAATCTCAGATAAAATTGAGATTGAAAATTTATCCCTTACCTTATGTCTAATATCCTTCGTATGTATCTGAACCTCTTGTATAATGATTTAAATAATGTCATTGAATTATTAAAGAATCATATTCATTGTTATTATATCATATATGGTTCACTTATGACTTTATATTACCCGTTCTTTTGTAAATTCCATGTTAAAGCAGTGTTTTGGGTAAAATCGTTTCATTTATCATACGTGTTTCGATTTGTTGTTCTTGATATTATTACTCATATCCTGATTTACATAATTCCAGAATGTAAAACATTATTTCTATATAATATATATTCAGAATATAAATATATATGATAGATCGATAAATGGAATGAAATACACCGTTCATGGACACGGTAGGTTGTACGTACGCATGAATGCTGTTTTCATTTCCTTATTGAATTAAATGAAATTAAGTAAATGAAACATATATGTAGATAAATACAGTATCATTATTATGTAATATCTTTAATGATTATTTATTTTATATACTTTATAATCATACTTGAATGGTTAATCATGGAAAATGATTCCCATCACGTTTGTGGAGACTGTAGTCCGTAAGTACGCACAAGCGATGATATCATTCCCATAATTATTTAACAGAATTGGAGTGGATTATATAATATCTCATAATAGGTATGATGTTATAGTAACCATATATAGTTATTATTTACACAATTATACCCATCCAAGTAAGGTTTTGGTGGAAAAACATATTACACCACGGCGTGGAGACGGTATTCCGTAGATACGCACGCGCGGTGATTTCGTTTTCCATAGGATGGATAGAACGTGAAATGGGTTGTTTCATATTTATAATAAAATATCATTATATTATTGATACTTATTTTATTACTTTATAATGAAACAACTAAAGAAGAATTATTTTAAGAAGAAAGAAACTTGAAAGAATCGGTAGAAGAGATTACCCCTTCTTTGACGCACCTCCTTTAAGCTACCTCTTAAGGAACTAGAGTTGGTCTTTTGAGAAGACCAGAACCTCCAGAATGTTTTTAGGGAAGTGGAGAAGATAAATGGTCAGGTTTTTTCCGAGATTGAAGGCTCAAAGTGTTGTGAAGAGGAGAGGGAGGATGTGCCCTTTTATAAGGGGGGAGAAGGGAACCTTTGGAAACCTCAAAAATATTAATTTATAATAAATTCAAACCCCACATAAAAACTTCCAAAATGACTCAAATAGGAATATTAGATGAGATAGGTTTATAATATCATCAAAAAATAAAATATATAAATGTTCGGAATTTATTTTAAACATTATCAACTTGATTTATCCTTATTTAATCTATTTAATTTTATTTGTGGTAATAAGATTCTAAATTTTAAATTGTTATAAATAATTAATTATGTGTTGTGAATTGTCTATAATTGGATAATTTATGACATTTTAGACCATATAAAATTTAATTAAAAATTTATAAATATTTTTGTGATTTTTAAACAATTTTATATTATGTTATTTTTATAAAATAACAATAGTGTCAATTTCGACACTATTCATTTATTTGAATTTAAATAAAATCCACACTGAATATATGTTTGAAATAAAAGCATTAATAGATTCATAACATGTCATATTTATCTATAAAAGTATTGGATCATATTAAATAGTTCATATAATATTTATTTTAATATTTTTAAAACCATTTATTTGATATTACAATCAATAAAATAATTTCAACATCACTATTGTGTCACCTTTAATGATAATTATTTAATCCCTAAAAATTCTAAATAAATTCACATGATGTATATACTTTTATTATATTTCTTAATACTATTAATCTTCTAAGTTTCAATAATTTTATCACTAAATTAAAATTATTATACTTATAAGATTTAAGAGAGTGACATGTTGTCACTTTCTTTGGTTTTAATAATAATTATATTATTTTCATGGTCAAAAGTCCATAAATTTAATCTATTCATACCCTTAGGTGATATGGTTATACCTTTATTCTTCCAATATAATTTTTTCATGTGTTAGGGTAATTTTAAAATCTTATTTTTACCCATAATTACCCGATTTACCTTTAACGACAGTAAATAAAAATTATCGTAGTTACAATTCATAATACCAAAAAAAATAAAAGTAACCTATTAACATAATTTTTACCCACTGAATTCAAATATGGAATCCATTTTTTAAAATTCAAAACACAGATTTTTCATTAATTAATTTAAAATTAATCCCATTGTTAAGAAAACACGTTTTAAAAGTTAAAACATTTCCAAAGATTGAAATGTTTTTACCTATGAATTCAACGTAAAATTAATGGTAGTGACATAAATTATATTAAATTGTAAAAATATATTCTATTTATTCTTTAAAACAATTAAATATTATAATTTAACCATATTAATTATGTCGATGAAAAAAGTTTTTTTTAATTAAAATATAGCGTGTTTTTACTATTCATTAAAATATGAAAGTTATCAGAATAATATGAAAAATTTATCCAAAGTAAATTTCTATATCCTGATTCCAATGAAGAGTTTTATTTTGTCAAATTTAACTTATTAACATGTCAAAAACTATATTTAAAGTGGGTGGCCCATTAAAAGGCCGCAAAACTGTATTTTTTAAAAAATACTTATTTTACTCGAAAAATTTATTTTGTTCTCACACGATGTTCTAGAAAATGTGTAAGATGGATAATAATGTTATAAAATTAAAAATTTATTTAATATTATTCATAACGGCTAGTTCATAATAATATTATAACAACATATCGTTGTTTAGGGAAACACATTATTGCGTACTACATACGTTATCAAGGAAGGTCGCCATTGCATGTAATGCAAGCCAAGTCAAGGCTGTGTGTAGTGAAAGCTCCATTTGTTATTGCATATAAAATAATAAAAACTTATTTCATTTATACATTAAACAAAATCTATACTTAATGTTGCGTAGAATAAATTCTACAAAACTAACTTGAAATTGTGTATCACACAAGCCAAGAATAGTGTTGCGTATACTGCAAGCTAATACGGTGTTTCATATAGAACAAGATAATTTTGGTGTAGCATACAACCCAAGACATCAATGAAATTAAAAATAATAATTCTCAAAAAATCTCAGGTTGTTACATTCTACCCCCTTAAATTGAATTTCTCCCTTGAAATTCGTTGGGGTTATAAATGGGTTACTACATGAAAGTTTCCTTCATAGAAACCGACATCGTAAAAAAGAATACTAAAATGAAATTTTAAAAAGTGAAGTATGAAACATAATGGTTACCCAAATTTACTCATCACTGGGTTTCCTCATAGTATAACCTAGGTGAAAATATAGATATGGAAGAGAAATCTAACCAACATTCTCGGATGGAGAGTGGTAGAGAACATGGATATGAAAAATTCAACAATCACAAAGCCATAAATTTGTGATCGTCTAAGGTACCATCTAATTCATCAGATATAAGAGCACTAGGAAAACATTTTTGGTTTTCAATATCCTTTCCCTAAAGTTTAAATATTTGAATTAAAAGAAATACTTACTTGATTTTGGTACAATCTCACTATTATTTGTGCCTTGAACAATTTCCACTTCATCTCTTGAAGAAATGAAGTCGAATTTGTCTTCCATGAAGTGTTAGAAGATCATGTGATAGAATGATAGATCATTCCATCTGTCTCAAACATAAGGTTAGAAAAAGTTATATACATAAGTCCGATTATGGTGAGATTAATCGTATATGGTTCAAAAAATGGACATATACTTCATCTATCATACCGCTTAATAAAATAAAACTAGTTTCTACTAACCAGGGACTTCTTGTAGGCCAGTGGTAGGAAATAAATACCTGTCACACTTCAGTTTTGGGTTTGATTCCCTCATCCTTTTTTGACGTGACGGGTTGTCGCCCATCCGACAGGATGTCCCTTTTTGTAAAACTACATTATTATAACATTCCTACAATAATATCGAAAAAACGTCTAGACTTAAACAATACTATCTTTTGTCTAGCTTAATTCATTCCAATCATTAGGCTTATCTAAATTAATTATGTCCAAGCTCAAAGTATAAAGAAAACAATTACTAGAAATGTCATCTACCGAGCATGTGAATACCATCATTTATCCCCCATATATCATACGATATATCTTGTTGGTCACGTTCCAAACATGTGAATACCTTAATCATGTATTCTCTTGAAAAATGAATACCCATTGAACCTTGGTGAAAACATGAATGCTCTCAAAAGTTAACACTTTCCACATAACAAAATTCCAAAATTTATATATACTCAATCCATGATATAACTATGTCCTTATATCAGTCATGAGCTCATTTCATTATCCCTTTATCCCTTCATTATGTGCATATCATCTTCTTTACAAAAATATTTCAATCACTTTTCATGGTTACCGGTACCATATAATTAATACATAGATATTCCAAAATTCCACATTACCATAAATTAGATTCCATGATACTATTTTGAAATCTCATTACATAAACACTTAATCATTCCACAACATCATTTTCATACTCAACATCACAAATAGTGATTGCATGTGACTTCCCTTTATCATTTTCCTTAAGAGGTTGTTCACATCGATCATCATTAACCCTTGGATTAGGGAATTGATTAGCATAATGCCCCATTTCCTTGCACTTGAAGCATTAAAGTGTTGGTGGTGCGTTCTCTGCAGTCTTTTCATTATTCACATCATTAGAAACCCTCTTTCCATTACTTCGACACTCAGCTACTTGATAAACTTCCTTTCTACACTTAAAACATTTTCTAGTCCCTTTAATACAATATCTACCATGCTTCTTTCCACACTTTGAGTATAAAGAAACATTCATCTTCTTTTCACCGTTGTTCTGAGATTTCTCCTTGAACTCCATATTTTGTTTCTTGTAAAATCCATGAGATGGATATGTAATACCAACTTCCAGTTCTACCTTTATAGCACAAAGCACAATTTCTTCATAGCTACTGAAGTCTCTTATCGCTAATGCCCTTCGAAGACTTGGTTTTAGGGCACTAAAGAATTGATCAACTTTACTTTCAGGTTGTATGATAAAGCCAGATGCATACCTTGCAAGCCTTGTAAAATTATCTTTGTATATCCCAACAGATTTATCATCCTTTTTATGAAGCTCAAGGAACTCCTTTTCCATCTTTGTTCAAAGAATACAAGGGAAGTACTTATTGAAAAACAAGTTCTTGAACTCGTCCTATTCCATTGATTCAATTTCATCTTGGGGCCTTATATTCTTAATTAGAGTCCACCATTGGTCTGCTTCACACTCTAAACGGTAAACAGCCCAAATCACGTTTTAATGTTCTAAATAGAGAAGTATGGAAAATATCTTTTCAATGGTACTGATTCATTTTTCAGCAACAATTGTATTTGAAGACCCACTGAATGAAGGTGCATGTTGCCTCATGAAGTACTCAACTTAACATTGTTCCCTTCTCTGATCATTTGGAAATCCAAAATGATTCATAGCTTGTGTAAGTATAGCAATAAGATTTTGCACTCCATCTCCCATCACATTTGGTTGTTCTAGAGGACAATCATTGAATTGTCCATACATTGATCAACACGGTTCCTTCGGGTTCCATCCATCATCTAAAACCCAAAAAAACAGTGTGAGAGGAAAAAATCATGCTAAGAAAACAACATAATAAAGGGGGAGTAACTTTAATATCTAGCATCTTAGATTTAATTCTAATATCGTTACCATAATTCTAGGACTATAACATATACTTATACTTAACCTTAGGGACATCCCTAGACATACCTTAGAAATATCTCTAGGGATCTCACTAAAGTTCTCGCATCCTAGTTTCCAAAGGTTAACTAAACCTTTCCTATGATACCAACTGTAGAGACCCATAACTTGACCTACATGGAAATTACATTACTTTCTCGGAATACTTAATATATAAAAAAATTGACACCAAATGACCGTAATATTTTAGTGTCTTTGTAAACTTGGAATATAATCTTCTAATCTTGGTGAACGATCTCCAACATCTCCCATTAAGATCTTCCTTTTTTTTCTTACCTAAAACTTTTCCTTATATCCTGGGGAAAAGAAAACATAGAAAGAGTGATCTCAAATGCTTATTAAGGGTATTCATGGAGAAAATAAATCAAACCATATACATTTTAACTACAAAAAATGAACATAAAGTTTAAATATCAAAATCTTGAGTTGTGAAATAAATGTTGGCAGTACGTAAGGCATAGATTATAAAGGAACATCAATCATGATAAAATAGCATGGTAATAAAAAATTTAATTGTGTAAAACCATTAATCACATGATATGATTTCCATAGTATCCAATTCATTTCTTCCAATACCATCTTAGTGGACAAAGTCCCTTTCTGAATCGAGTTCACTCTTCATTCCATTCCTCTATCACTGAACCAGATTAACTTACTGTTCCATCCATGTCTATCTTATGAGATATAAATCTTTACCCAATGCATTGGAGGGAGATATAGGTCCCAAACATCTCATATTGAAATCATTCTTACGTGTGCCACAACATAAACATAAATCATTCATCATAACACAAACAATAAAATGGGTTTCATAAACATCATCCCATCATAACATAATCCACATAAAACAAATGGATATCATTTCATCATAAGAAAAGTGAAACCATTTAAATCATAGAGACATTATACTTGAAACATACACATATAAAATATTTTTAACTTATATGGAAAATGGTTTTGATAAAACACTTGAAATGAATTCTTGAGGAAAATATCCTTTCGTTTTCAAAATCATTTTATTTTCACAAAATGACATGAAATTTTAAAAGAAAAGTATTTTGTTGAAAATAGTAATGAAATATTATAGAGTAAGCTTCATTAAAATAAGGCATTACAAAATCATAAAAATTCGTTCATACTGTATAAGTTAACAAAAAACATTGTCCTCTTACTTTTTCCAGAAAAGTCAAAAAGTTCCTCGTTTGGTAAACAAAAGAAAGATTCCTTCCATAACACAAAGTTAAAGTCAAAGAGGGGTAAAAATGACTTTAAACATACATTGAATAATATTAAACTCTTTATGAAAAACATTTTTATGGAAATGGATGAAAAATATAACCCCAGTAAATACTTACGTATAAGCAATCTCAGATAAAATTGAGATTGAAAAATTATCCCTTACCTTATGTCCGATATGCTTCGTATGTATCTGATCCTCCTATATTATGATTTAAATAATGTAATTTAATTATTAAATAATAAAATTCATTGTTATGATATCCTATATGGTTCACTTATGACTTTATATTAACCGTTCTTTTGTAAATACCATGTTAAAGAAGCGTTTTGGGTAAAATCATTTCATTTATCGTACGTGTTTCGATTTGTTGTTCTTGATATTATTACTCATATCATGATTTACTTAATTCGAGAATGTAAAACATTATTTTTATATAATATATATATTCATAATATAAATATATATGATAGATCGATAAATGGAATGAAATACACCGTTCATGGACACGGTAGTTCGTACGTACGCATGAACGCTGTTTTCATTTCCTTATTGAATTAAATGAAATTAAGTAAATGAAACATATACGTACATAAATACATTATCATTATTATGTAATATCTTTAATGATTATTTATTGTATATACTTTATAATAATACTTTAATGGTTAATCATTGAAAATGAATCTCATCGTGTTCGTAGAGACGGTAGTCCGTACGTACACACGAGCGATGATATCATTCCCATAATTATTTAACAGAATTGGAGAGGGTGATATAATATCCCAGAATCAGTATGATGTTATAATAACCATATATAGTTATTCTTTACACCATTATACCAATCCAAGTAAGGTGGTGGTGGAAAAACAGATTACACCACGGTATGGAGACGGTATTCTATACGTACGCACGCACGGTGATTTCATTTTCCGTTGGATGGATAGAAGGTGAAATGGGTTGTTTCATATTTATAATAACATATCATTATATTATTTATAATGATGTTATTACTTTATAATGAAAAAACAGAAGAAGAATAAGTTGAAGAAGAAAGAAACTTGAAAGAATCGGTAGAAGAGATTACCTCTTCTTCGACGCACCTCCTTTAAGCTTCCTCTAAAGGAACTAGAGTTGGTCTTTTGAGAAGACCAGAACCTCCAAAATGTTTCCAGGGAAGTGGAGAAGAGAAAAGTGCAAGGTTTGGCCGAGCTTGAAGGCTCAAAGAGTTGTGAAGAGGATAGGGAGTATGTG
This sequence comes from Viscum album, assembly GCA_963277665.1. Lineage (NCBI taxonomy): Eukaryota > Viridiplantae > Streptophyta > Magnoliopsida > Santalales > Viscaceae > Viscum > Viscum album. The sequence continues at coordinate 1,847,798,962 of OY728120.1, forward strand.
CCCTTTTATAAGGGGGGAGAGAGGCACCTTTGGAAACCTCAAAAATATTAATTTATAATAAATTCAAACCCAACATAAAAACTTCCAAATGACTCAAATCCAAATATTAGATGAGATAGGGTTTTAATCTCATCACCCAATAAAATTTAGACATGTTTGGAATTTATTTTAAACATTATCAACTTGATTTATCCTTATTTAATCTATTTAATTTTATTTGTGGTAATAAGATTATAAATTTTAAATTATTATAAATAATTACTTATGTGTTGTGAATTTTCCATAATTGGATAATTTATGACATTTTAGACCATATAAATTTTAATTTATAATTTCTAAAAAATTTATGATTTTTAAACAATTTTATATTATGTTATTTTTATAAAATAACAATACTGTCAATTTTGACACTATTCATTTATTTGAATTTCAATAAAATACACATAGAAGATATGATTGAACTAAAAGATTTAATAGATTAATAACATGCCATATTTATCTATAAAATTATTTTAGCACATTAAATAGTTCATATAATATTTATTTTAATATTTTTAAAACCATTTATTTTATATTTCAATAAATAAAATAATTTCAGCATCACTATTGTGTCACATTTAATGATAATTATTTAATCCCTAAAAATTCTAAATAAATTCACATGATGTAGATAATTTTATTATATTTCTGGATACTATTCATGTTTGAATTTTTATGAGGTTTATTTCTAAATTAAAATTATTATACTTATAAGATTTAAGAGAGTGACATGTTGTCACTTTCATTGGTTTTATTAATAATTAAATTATTTTCATGGTACAAAGTTTATAAAATTAATCTATTCCAACCCTTAGGTGATATGGGTCGACTTTTAGTCATCCAATAGAATTTTGGAAGGTTTTAGGGTAATTTTATATTCTTATTTTTACCCTTAATTACCTGATTTACCTTTAACTGTAGTAAATAAAAATTACCGTAGTTACTATTCATAATATCAAAAAAAATAAAATTAACCTATTAACATAATTTGGACCCACAGAATTAAAATATGGAATCCATTTTTCAAAATTCAAAAAAAATATGTTGCATTAATTAATTTAAAATTAATCTCATTGTTAAGAAAATAGGTTTTAAAAGTTAAAACATTTCCAAAGATTGAAATTTTTTTACCTATGAATTAAATGTAAAATTAATGGTAATGAAATAAATTATATTAAATGGTAAAAATATATTCTATTTATACGTTAAACCCATTCAATATTATAATTTAACCATATAAATTATTGTGATGACAAAAGTTGTTTTTATTTAAAATATAACGTGTTTTTACTATTCGTTAAAATATGAAAGTGATCAGAATAATATGAAAATTTTATCCAAAGTAAATTTTTATATCCTGATTCCAAAGAAGAATTTTATTTTTTCATGTTTAACTTATAAACATGTCAAAAACTAGATTTAAAGTGGGTGTTCCATCAAAACGCGACAAAACTGCATTTTTTTAAAAATATTTATTTTATTCGAAAGCTTTATTTTGTTCTCACAAGATGTTATAGAAAGTGTGTAAGATGAATAATAATGTTATAACATTCAAAATTTAGGTAATATTATTCATAACGGCTAGTTCATAATAATATTATAACAACATATCGTTGTTTAGTGAAACCCAATATTGCTTACTACAGACGCAATCAAGGAAGGTCGTGATTGCGTGTAATGCAAGACAAGTCAAGGATGCGTGTAGTGAAATCTCCCTTTATTGTTTGGTATAACATAATCAAAACTTATTTCATTTACACATTAAACAAAATCTATACTTAATTTTGCATAGAATAATTTCTACAAAATGACCATGAAATTGTTTCTAACACAAGCCAAGAATAGTGTTTCGTATACTGCAAGCTAATACGGTGTTGCATATAGAACAAGATAATTTTGGTGTAGCGTAAAACACAAGACATCAATGAAATTAAAAAGAATAATTCTCATAAAATGTCGGGTTGTTACAAAGGCTGTTGAAATTTAATGAATAGAACTACCCAATACATGATCTATAGTCAGATGCAGAGATCCTTTTATTAAAAATATGGTGGAATTTTCCTTTTGGGGAGAAGTGTGAGATATTTACAGATCACAAAAGCCTCAAGAATATACTCACATAGAAAGAGAATAATATGTTCCAGCAATGATGGTTAAAAAATATTAAGGACTATGATTCCTCAATCCACCACCATATGAGGAAATAAAATAATGTGGAAGTTGCTCTAAGTAGAGAGGATCCATAAATTATATCATTTATGATAATTGAGAGGTATCTGGTATTCTTTGACATGGATTGTATGGATATTGAAGTCATAAAGTAAGGTACATCATCAATCATTTCATAAATTTTTTCTCAACCATCTATTTTGGAAAACATATTGGATGATTAAAGATATAAAGTGGAAATTCAGAAAAAAGAAGGAAGCTATCATTAAAAATAAATCCACAAAGTTCAAAATTAATGAGGGGGAGTCATAAGATTTGGGTTATGACTATGTGTACCATCTAATAAAGTGATAAAGAGAGATCTTCTGAATAAAACATATAGTTAAACCATCTCTATTCACTTAGTGACCACAAAGATGTATTGATATCATTGATAGACCTATTTTTGGGGAAATATGAGGAAGGATATCTCTTAATATATATGAATATTCTTAGAGTGTAATCAAGTAAAGGATGAAATTAAAAATCTAATGTGATTATGCAACCATTTCCCATACCAACATGGAAATGTGAAAACATCACCATATAATTTTTCACTGAACTTTAAAATACATCCAGATTAAATAATTCTATATGGGTTGTTGTGGATCATCTTTAAAAGAAACCTCACTTTAATAAAATTCAACATTGATTCTCACTCGAAAAAATTTCAAGGATATACATCAATGAAGTGGTGAGGCTTTATCGAATACAACTTTTGATTGTATCTGATCGAGATATGATATTTACGTCAATCTTCTGAAAAAGTCTCCAAAATGCTCTAAAAACTAAGCTGAGATTCTGTATATCCTATCATCTTCAAATTGATGGCTAGTCTGAGGGAATTATTCCGACACTAGATGGCATGTTGAGAGAACATTATACGGACTTCAAAGGAGTATGGGACCAACATCTACATCTGTTCGAGTTATCATAGAACAGAAGTTTCTACTAGATTTTCCAAATTTACCCCTATGAATCCCCTAATGAGATGAGGTAAAGAACACCAATATGATGGGTTGATTTTGGGGAGAGAAAACTATTGGTTTTTGAAATGGTCTAAGAAATGGTGGAAAAGGTTATGATCATTCAGTAGTACATCAAGGCTTCCCTAATTCAACAAAAGATCTATGATGAAAATCATCAATAGTACTTAGAGTTTTATGTTCTAGACATGGTATTCATATGTATATATCTATGGAATAAATTTATTATATTTGAGAAGAAGTTAAATATTAGTCCAAATACATCATCCCCTTTGAGATTATTGATCACATCAGAGCAGTGGTCTATTGACTAGAACTCCCACTGAACATATCTCAAGTACATAGTGTATTACATGTATCCCTATTGAGTAAATACATACCAAAACCCCTCACATGTACTCAATCCATAGGTGGTACCATTATATAATGATCTTTTCTATGTATATTAGTCGGTGAAAATCCTAGATCATAGAGAGAATGTTCTATGAAATCATACAATGCACCTTGTCAAAGTGTTCTAGAGAAACAAAAAGTTTGAAGAAGATACATGGGAACCATAGGAGTTGATGAAAAGGATTTTCCCTATTCTTTTTTAGTGTGATAAATGGAAATTTTAAATGTGACATTTCTTAAGTAGGAATATTATAACAACCAAAACTGTTATAAATAAGGTTCTTGTTTTTTTTTATTTATTTAAATGTATTATTATGTATTATGGTAATAGAAAACACATAAAATTATTTTGTATTATTATATAATATTTAAAATACCATTAATAATTATTACAATTGATAAAATATTCATCAAAAAGTGATCACATTATTAGTATAAATATAGGTTTTTAAAAACTCCCATTGACACAAACAAAGGAAGTGACGGCCATGAATAGTAGGATCGTACACTATGAATCCCATTTATCAGAGATTCTAATGGATATATAGTATCTATAATTTTCTATTGACAAAATCCAAGAATATATCCAACAATATAATCATGATAGAAACTATTTACGGGTGGATTTCAAGCTCATCAAGATCACGGCACAAACCATATACACCAATCCACCCCATGAAAGTCTCACTGTCACACACCATACTCTTAAAGAATTTTATACTGTATTTAAGGGATATGTATCAATACCATAACAATATGAAATATATATTGTATCTTTCAATATAATAATGTTCATATTTTCTTCTTATCATCACTTTATAAATGATTTCTATTTTTATACAATAAAACACAAATGATATTTTTAATTAATATTTGATTTCAATTAAGAATTTTATTTTGATAATTTAGTGTCTTTGAAAAAAAATATATTATAGGAAAATATTATTATTAAATAATTTTTATCAAATATAAATTATCATATATCTATGGAATAAATTTATTATATTTGGGAAGAAGGTAAATCTTAGTCCAAATACATCATCCCCTTTGATATTATTGATCACATCAGAGCAGTGGTCTATTGGCTAGAACTCCCACTGAACATATCTCAAGTACATAGTGTATTACATGTATTCCTCTTGATTAAATAAATACCAAAACACCTCACATGTACTCAATCCATAGGTGGTACCATTATATAATGATCTTTTCTATGTAGATTAGTCGGTGAAAATCCTAGATCATAGAGAGAATGTTCTATGAAATCATAGAATGCACCTTGTCAAAGTGTTCTAGAGAAACCAAAAGATTGAAGAAGATACATGGGAACCATAGGAGTTGATGAAAAGGATTTTCCCTCTTCTTTTTAAGTGTGATAAATGGAAATTTTAAATGTGACATCTCTTAAGTAGGAATATTATAACAACCAAAACAGTTATAAATAAGGTTCTTAATTTTTTATTTTTTTAAATGTATTATTATGTATTATGGTAATAGAAAACACATAAAATTATTTTGTATTATTATATAATATTTAAAATACCATTAAAAATTATTACCATTGATAAAATATTCATCGAAAAGTGATCACATTATTAGTATAAATATAGGTTTTTAACAACTCCCATTGACACAAACAATGGAAGTGACGGCCATGACTAGTAGGATCGTACACTATGAATCCCATTTATCAGAGATTATAATGGATATATAGTATCTATAATTTTCTATTGACAAAATCCAAGAATATATCCAACAATATAATCATGATAGAAACTATTTATGGGAGGATTTCAAGCTCATCAAGATCACGGCCCAAACCATATACACCAATCCACCCCATGAAAGTCTCACTGTCACACACCATACTCTTAGGGTGTAACACCCCAGGTAAATAAACAATATGAAGTTTTCATATTTATCCATATTTGTGAATAAAATATTAATATGACTCTAAAGGGGACGCTATGCTCGTTGGCGTACCCAACACGCAACAACGAGTTTCTTGGGAATCTTACATTGCACTCTAATAATAAAATAGTATTATTTTAAATGATAGTTAACATGTAGCCGTTGTATTGTTGGGAATGGATAGAAATAACTAAAATATGATTATATATGTTTTTAAATGTTTTTACTTTTATCCCATAAAAGATAAAGGCTTAAAATACGAAAATAATTCAATTTTTGGCATGTATGCCCTAGTTTTCACTAAAGGCTCACTTATCGCCTTTTGATGGCAAACCATTATTAAATATAGTTTTTTTCACTATTATACATCCTTTTGGACCAAATAAAACTCTTCTTAATAATTGGGACGTCAAAATTTACTTTGTGTAATTTTTTGGTATCTTTCTGATAAAGTTCTTTTTTTTAATTAATAGTGTAAAATGTTGTATTTTAATTCAAAAACTCTTTTTAATCTAATTTATTTATATGATTAGATTATCTTTTGAATTGGTTTTAAAGTGAAATTAGAATATATATTTACCATTAAATCCAATAGTTGTCATTGGAATTAATTTCACTTTGACATCAGACTTAAACTAGAGTCAATCTTTTGATACTTATTGTTTCATAAAAACACGTTATTTCCTCTGACAGTGGGAATTAATTATTAAATTAATTAATGTGACTTATATGTTTTGAATTTTATAAAATATTCTTCATTTTTGAATTCGGAATATCAAATATATCTTAGGGTGAATTTTTGGGATTTTTCTGAAAAACTTCAATTTTTGATGAATAGTGAAACCACTAAGTGGTACTTATAAAAACTGATTTTTCCTTTTAAATGAAATTTTTCCATCTTTGTGTTTTGAATTTAAAAAATACAATATAAATGGTTGTCATTAAGAAGTAAAATGTGGTTCAATGGGATAAAAATAATTTTTTGGTGAATAGTAACTTATTAGGTTTTTAATCGCGATTAGAGGTAATTAGTGTTGTTTAAGGTAAAAATAATGTTTTAATAATATTAAATGAACTTTACACATGTCCTAACCTAATTGGATGTGTCATGACCGACCAAGACAACCCATGGGTCAACATGGGGACCCCATGAAGCCCCTTTGGTTGGAAAATTACATTAATATCTTTTTATTTAAAGTTAAAGTAAAAATGAGACAAACATGAAATGTTTTACTAAAACAATTTTTACATGGGGTTATACAAATCAGATTTTTGACTATAAATATTAATTGTAAATATAAAAAGATTTCCTACATCATAGTATTTCTTTTATAATTTTTAGACATTAAATAAATTAAATTATTTATGACATCATGATGATGCAGCGATGACCTCATTATTTAACGATTTAAATAAAATGGAAAGATAATGTAATATCTAAGACCTACACATGTTCAAAACCTATTGGATGGGTGGATTTAGAACCCTTATCACCTTATCCTCGAAACACATTAATTTGGGACCTCTTAAATCCGAATACCATTTTAAAATAAAGTGACTTTTCTTTACCTTCCAAGAGTGCCCCTCCTCTCCTCTTATAAAAGGCCCCCACCTCTACCTCCTTACCCACACTCCCAAAGCCTTTTTCTCAGCCAAACTCTGCCCATTTTGTCTCTCCACTTCCCTCTATTACTCCTTGAAGCCTCACTTTGTAAATAAGTCTTCTCAAGGAAGCCTTTGAGCTCAAACCAAAGGGAGTTACCCGATTTTAAGGTAATGTCTTCACTTGAGTCCTTTGGTTTTATTTTGCTTCTCCAACCCCCTAAACTCTTTTTATTAATTTCTTTTGTAACAAATCCAGTATCATAAATATACTAGGATGTTTTTATAATAATTATTCGAGCTACACTTTCACACACCTACATCTAATGGTTAAAGAACATACTGTTTCCGTGGATGGAGAATTTCGGCCTCCCGAAACGATGATTGTTCAACATTCTTTTAACACCTTCAAAGGTGTCCATTAAGATGACACTATATTTATATGTGATATATAATATGTTTATGTTTTCCTTAAGCTTATGTATTTTTCATTTTGGGCATACCTTTATGGTTTCCATTATGGGTAAACGCGATATCTGCATTTAAGGAAGTGCGGACTACTGCCCCCTCAAAGTGATTTGATTCGTTAATACCATATGTGGTACGTATAAAGGATATATTTAATAATATTATATATGATACCATACTGGAATTAAAATACTATTATGTATCATTATGTTTTAATTCCATTAAATATGAAATGGAAATGGAAGTAGCGTTCATGTGTACGTACGGCTTACCGTCTCCATGAAAGGTACATTTCATTTCTTATCTCAAAATGTTATGTAATATTATAAGTACATATATATAATGGATATATACGTAATATCTTACATCAAAATTATGGATATAATTCTGGAATTATAACATATATATATATCTCTCATTTTGTTTTAATTCCATTAATATGACAAAAAATGAAAGTAGCGTTCATGCGTACGTACGGCCTACCGTCTCCATGAACGGTGCTTTTAATTTTTATCTCCAAATGATATGGAATAGTATAAAATGTATATTTACTGGATATATATTATATTTTAATAATTAATACTATTCTGGAAATTATTTACTTTTAACTACATGGGCAATCATTTTTCAAATAAATTCATTTTTGACTCATGTACCAAACATCGGCAAAAACGTCTGATATGAACTAACATTATTAAAAAATTATTATAAAATTATAATATGTGATATGAACTGAATAATAATCTCTAAAGGAGGTACTTAGGCAATTATTAATTGACCAAAGTTTATTATTCCGGAATATAATGAAACGAACAAGACAAGTTGGACTTGAGGTAAGGGATCTTACTCCTCTATTTCTTTTTAAGTACACTCTTTTATGTCATTCCCTCTAAAGCTCATCTTTCTTGTTATTGGTATTTTATTTTATATTACACTTACTGTAATTTATATGTTCATGTGATGAGAGACCCTATTCTCTCTCATAAATCCATTTTGGAAGTTTTGAGTGGCGCCGTTAGGCTGCCGAATTTTCGTAAGAGATCTAACCTCTCTCTTTCTTTTTAAGTACTCTCCTTTATGTCACTTCTTTTAAGCTCCTATTTGTTATGATGGGGGGATGTTATTTAATATTCCTCTTTCTGTACATTTTATTGTAATGTGATGAGATACCCTATTTGATCTCATCAATCCATTTTTGGAAGTTTTAAGTGGCGTTGTTAGGCTGCTGAGTTTTCAAAAGTGATTTTTCATCTCACTTTTATTTCCGTGAGATTTATGCTACATTTTCCACAATTTCCATTGAGTGGTGTATGTACTGACCATTATTTTACTCATTGTGTAATATTATTTCATTTATGAGTATTTACATCAATGATGTATTGTCCCACTTTCACGGGGCGTTTGTTTCGAAAGATACCCATGTCGGTAAGGGAACTTTTCACCCTCCTCTTTTTAAAAGACATATTTTGTTATGTCTTTAATTCACATAATATTATTTTGGGATATGTTCTTATATATCCTTATTTATGTAAATTTTATGTCCAAGTGACGAGATACCCTTTTTATCTCTTATCGACTCTTTTTCTGAATTTTGAAGTGACGCTGTTAGGCTGTCGAATTTTTACAAGGGAACTTCTTAACCCAATTTCGATTTCTTTGGGTTCAACATGTAGTTATTGAATATGTCGTATTTTGAATATGTGTGAATGACCTTTGATTATTTTACACTTAATATCCACTTATATTTGGTGTATTCGTTTGTCACACATAATTATTCATTTGATTTATCCTTAAACCAAGGATACCGTCTTTGTATGGGACTTCGTCTCAATCTCCTTTCATTGAGGCATATTTTATTTTATACACAACTTTCTTTTATACGGTGTATAAAAACCTTTGACTTTTACGTTTATTCAAAAGGAATCTTTTTTATACGAAGTGTTTACTAAACGACAAGAGGGAATGTTTTTGTCGTACGTATGTGGCGACAATGACTTCTCCGCCGTCGTGACCATTATTTGAGTTTCGGCTTCCTCTACAAGCCATACCTTCTTTTTAAAAGAAAAATAAATACCATGTTTTACTTTCCTTTTATTTTGGTATCGAAAATGGTTTTCATAATGTTTTTATATCAATGTGTTGTATTGATATCTTGTGATTGAAAGGTGGGAATGTTATGTTTCCTTTATGCATGTTTTATGTGATACGATTATGTTGAGGTTCTTGGGCTTTAATTTGAAGACGGGTGGTTCCGTGATAAACTAAGGGTGGGTGAGCCTGATATAGCTCTCCAATGCATTGGGTAATGAGAAGGAGTGAAATGTTAAGGTTTCTCCGAATAGATTTAGGGAATATATTGTGATGGGTATTCCAAACGAAACCAAGAGGGTTACTCCCTACGTAAGAATGTTAAGAATGCCTCAAGATACTTTTATGTCTTATGATTTCTATGATTTATTCATGATTTTATGAGGTATGTTAAAGTGCCTATGTTTTATGGGTAAAGTATGATTTCATTCTTATGTATATATGAACTCATGTTTCCTTTCCATATTTTTTTTATAACCCTTACTGAGCTTTTTATGCTCATCCCAAGTTTTTGAAATGTTTTTCATAGGTCAAGGTAAAGGTAAATGATGTGATGATAGTGTCAAGGATGTGTCAAGAAAGAATCCATGTTTTATCTTAAATATTTTTTCGTTGATGGGAAGAATGAATACTGTCTTTTATGTAACCACTTTGTTTAAATGTGGAATGTAATGCAAGTTTCATGATCTAATTCTCTAAAACTCTAAACCTGAAAAGATCCTCAATGTGTAATCTTTTAATAACTCAAGATTAAGTAAGGTTTAAGGCTGGGGTCTTATATTTGGTATCATAGGTCGGTTTAGATAACTTTAGAGGTTAGGGTATACTTTAAGCATAAGTGGCATTACCATAATGGTTAGGATTTCAGAAAGAGTCCTAGTTTTAGATAAAGTGAATGAGTAAGTATATCTTAGTTTTTATCTTCCTCATTAGTACATGATGGTTTTTTTTATATACTCACACTGACCTTTTTAGTTTTAGTAAATGGCTGGATCTAGCAGGCACCAAACTGACAATTGGTTTGAAGGAAACTATGGTGGTTCTATGATTAAGATACTAGATAAAATGGGGGATTCAATGAGGAAACTCGTGGTTGTTCTAAACTAACTATCAAGGAGTCGTGATCAACCACTTGAACCTTGGTATGTTCTGTAATGCATCATGTACGAGATGACCAATCGATGTGGAAGTTCAGGTAATAATTATAAAGGTAACAATTAGAGTTTATATGATCCTTACTTTTGAGGTAATTATGGGTTATTATATGTTATGATGGAAAATGAAGGGCATGAGACAAACATGAGGTTAAATTATGTTATGGTTATTTTTGATGATTTTATCCCTTTTTGGGGAATGATTTGAGAATTATATAGTTTTGGAAAAAGGAAAACACACAGACCGTGTGACTACCCGTCGCGTCGGACAAAGCTGCGGGAATCGAACCCACAACCAAAGTGCGACTGTTATTTATCGCCTACCACTGGACTACGTGAAGTCCCTGGTTACTTTGACCGATTCTTTTTTAGTTATATGATTTTATGAATTAAGAGTAAGTTTATTTTGTGTTATTTATAAAAACTATTAACCTATCATGGAGGATATGTGATTAGGTTAATTACTTTTCAATACGAGACTTTAGGAGCAACTGATATTGTTTGGAGATAAATGGTAAGATTTAACTTGGAAGACTATGTGACTAAATCCTTCAAATATTTGGGTTTCAATCATTGATTGGTTTACTTTGAAGAATTTTATGGACAAATTGGTTATCTAATGGTCCTCGTTGATCTTTGGGTTTTGTTGGACAAATTTTGAGATTAAGAATAGATTTTCTTTTTATAAAGGGTTATCCTTTTCTGGATTATTTGATCTTGTAGTGACCTTTTTTGTTTTAGTTTTGGTTAAGGTTTGAAGACATGGGAAATGTATAGTTATTTTTTGTGGATTAGGTTCTCCTCTAGAAGTTGTTTATAGTACTCTTAATGCGAACAAGTCTTTCTAAATACTCGTCTTTTGGAGAAAGTATGAGTCTGTGTGAGAAATCTAGTAAAAGTTGAAAGTCAACATGACAAGTAAGTATGTTTCCTTATGTTTTATTTAAGCTCAAAAATAAATTCCTCAATAAAAAGTAACTTAAAACAAAAATGTTGTCTATTAACTTTTCCTACTGGGGAACCCAACACCATTTAACACATCACAAGTTTGTGATTTTCTTATTGTTAACTTTCTCCTAAAAATGTTTTCTATCACTCTCCATCAGAACATGACCCTTTGTTTTCTCCTCCATGTCCATGTTTTCCTACATGGAATCCTAGTATGGGTTAACACGGGTGACCTCTGTACTTATCTTTCTTTATTTTAAAGTGATTTTTTTACCAACTCTTGTTCTGATGTGGGACTTTCAAGGATGTTTCCAAGCTCAATTTTAAAAAAATTGCGAGGACGCAATTCCCAAAAGGGGGGAAGGATGTAACACCCCAGGTAAATAAAGAATACGACATTTTCATATTTATCCATATTTGTGAATAAAATATTAATATGACTTTATAGGGGACGCTATGCTCGATGGCGTACCCAACACGCAACAACGAGTTTCTTGGGAATCTTACGTTGCACTCTAATAATAAAATAATATTATTTTAAATGATTGTTAACATGTAGCCGTTGTATTGGCGGGAATGGATAGAAATAACTAAAATATTATTATATATGTTTTTAAATGTTTTTACTTTTATCCAATAAAAGATAAAGGCTTAAAATACGGAAATAATTCAATTTTTGGCGTATATGCCCTAGTTTTCACTAAAGGCTCACTTATCGCCTTTTGATGGAGAACCGTCATTAAATATATTTTTGTTCACTCTTATACATCCTTTTGGTCCAAATAAAACTCTTCTTAAGAATCGGGACATCAAAATTTACTTTGTGTAAATTTTTGGTATCTTTCCGATAAAGTTCTTTTTTTAATGAATAGTGTAAAATGTTGTATTTTAATTCAAAACCACTTATTAATATAATTTATTTATATGATTAGATTATCTTTTGAATTGGTTTTAAAGATAAATTAGAATATATTTTTACCATTAAATCTAATAGTGGTCGTTGGAATTAATTTCACTTTGACATCAGACTTAAACTAGAGTCAATCTTTTGATACTTATTGTTTCATAAAAACACGCTATTTGCTCTGACAGCGGGAATTAATTATTAAATTAATTAATGTGACTTATATGTTTTTAATTTTATAAAATAGACTTCCTTTTTGAATTTGGAATATCAAATATAGCTTAGGGTGAATTTTTGGGATTTTTCTGAAAAACAGTAATTTTTTATGAATAGTGAAACCACTAAGTGGTACTTATAAAAACTGATTTTTCCGTTTAAATGAAATTTTGCCGTCTTTGTGTTTTTAATTTCAAAAATCTGACATAAATGGTTGTAATTAAGAAGTAAAATGTGGTTCAATTGGATAAAAATAATTTTTTGGTGAATAGTAACTTATTAAGTTTTTAATCGTGATTAGAGGTAATTAGTGTAGTTTAAGGTAAAAATGATGTTTTAAGAATATGAAATGAACTTGACACATGTCCTAACCTCATTGGATGTGTCATGACCGACCACGAAAACACATGGGTCAACTTGGGACCCCATGAAGCCACTTTGGTTGGAAAATGACATTAATATGTTTTTATTTAAAGTTAAAGTAAAAATGAGACAAACATGAAATGTTTTACTAAAAAAAATTTTACATGTTGTTATAAAAATAATATTTTTGACTATAAATATTCATTGGAAATCTAAAAATATTTCCTACATCATATTATTTTTTTTATAATTTTTAGACATTAAATAAATTAAATTATTTATGACATCATGATGATGCAGCGATGACCTCATTATTTAACGATTTAAAAAAAATGGAAAGATAATGTAATATCTAAGACCTACACATATTCAAAACCAATTGGATGAGTGGATTTAGAACCATTATCACCTTATACTCGAAACTCATCAATGTGGGACCTCTTAAATCCGAATACCATTTTAAAATAAAGTGACTTTTCTTTACCTTCCAAGAGTGCCCCTCCTCTCCTCTTATAAAAGGCACCCACCTCTACCTCATTACCCACACTCCCAAAGCCTTTGGATCCGCCAAACTCTGCCCATTTTGTCTCTCCACTTCCCTCTATTACTCCTTGAAGCCTCACTTTGGGAATAAGTCTTCTCAAGGAAGCCTTTGATCTCAAACCAAAGGGAGTTACCCGATTTTAAGGTAATGTATTCACTTGAGTCCTTTGGTTTTATTTTGCTTCTCCAACCCCCTAAACTCTTCTTATTCATTTATTTTGTAAAAAATACAGTATCATAAATATAATAGTATGTTGTTATAAGAAGTATTAGAGCTACACTTTCACATACCTACATCTAATGGTTAAAGAACATACTGTTTCCGTAGATGGCGAATTTCGGCCACCCGAAACGATGATTGTTCATCATTCTTTTAACACCTTAGAAGGTGGCCATTAAGATGACACTATATTTATATGTGATATATAAAATGTTTATGTTTTCCTTAAGCTTATGTATTTTTCATTTTTGTCATACCTTTATGGTTTCCATTATTGGTAAACGCGATATCTTCATTTAAGGAAGTGCGGACTACCGCACCCTCAAAGTGATTTGATTCGTTAATACCATATGTGGTACGTATAAAGGATATATTTAATAATATTATATATAATACCATAATGGAATTAAAATACTATTATGTATCATTATGTTTTAATTCCATTAAATATGAAATAGAAATGGAAGTAGCGTTCATGCGTACGTACGGCATACCATCTCCATGAACGGTACATTTCATTTCTTATCTCAAAATGTTATGTAATATTATAAGTACATATATATAATGGATATATATGTAATATATTACATCAAAATTATGGATATCATTCTGGAATTATAACATATATATATATATATCTAATTTTGTTTTAATTCCATTAATATGACAAAAAATGAAAGTAGCGTTCATGCGTACGTATGGCCTACCATCTCCATGAACGGTGCTTTTAGTTTTTATCTCCAAATGATATGGAATAGTATAAAATGAATATTTAATGGATATATATTATATTTTAATTATTAATACTATTCTGGAAATTATTTACTTATAACTACATGGGCAATCTTTTTTCAAACAAGTTCATTTTTGACTCGTGTACCAAACATCGGCAAAAACGTCTGATATGAACTAACATTATTAAACAATTATTATAAAATTATAATTTGTGATATGAACTGAATAATAATATCCAAAGGAGTTACTTAGGAAATTATTAATTGACCAAAGTTTATTATTCAGGAATATAAATAAACGAACAAGACCAGTTGGACTTGAGGTAAGGGATCTTACTCCTCTCTTTCTTTTTAAGTACACTCTTTTATGTCATTCCCTATAAATCTCATCTTTATTTTTATTGGGATGTTATTTTATATTACACTTACTGTAATTTTTATGTTCATGTGATGAGAGACCCTATTCTATCTCATATATCCATTTTGGAAGTTTTGAGTGGCGTCGTTAGGCTGCCGAATTTTCGTAAGAGATCTAACCTCTCTCTTTCTTTTTAAGTACTCTCCTTTATGTCACTACTTTTAAGCTCCTATTTGTTATGATGGGGGTATGTTCTTTAATATTCCCCTTACTGTACAATTTATTTTAATGTGATGAGATACCCTATTTTATCTCATCAATCCATTTTTGGAAGTTTTAAGTGGCGTCGTTAGGCTGCCGAGTTTTCAAAAGTGATTTTTCATCTCACTTTTATTTCCGTGAGATTTATGCTACATTTTCCACAATTTCCTTTGAGTGGTGTATGTACTGACCATTATTTTACTCATTGTGTAATATTCTTTCATTTATGAGTATTTACATCAATGATGTATTGTCCCTCTTTCACGGGGCGTTTGATTCGAAAGATACCCATGTCGGTAAGGGAACCTTTCACCCTCCTCTTTTTAAAAGACTTATTTTGTTATGTTTTTAATTAACATAATATTATTTTGGTATATGTTATTATATATCCTTATTGATGTAAATTTTATGTCCAAGTGATGGCATACCCTTTTTATCTCTCATCAACTCTTTTTCTGAATTTTGAAGTGACGCTGTTAGGCTGTCGAATTTTTACAAGGGAACTTCTTAACCCAATTTCAATTTCTTTGGGTTCACAATGTAGTTATTGAATATGTCATCTTTTGAGTATGTGTGAATGAACTTTGATTATTTTACACTTAATATCCACTTATATTTGGTGTATTCGTTTGTCACACATAATTATTCAATTGATTTATCCTTAAACCAAGGATATCATCTTTGTATGGGACTTCGTCTCAATCTCCTTTCACTGAGGCATATTTTATTTTATACACAACTTTCTTTTATACGGTGTATAAACCCCTTTGACTTTTACGTTTATTCAAAAGGAATCTTTTTTATACGAAGCATTTACTAAACGACAAGAGGGAATGTTTTCGTCGTACGTATGCGGCGACAACGACTTCTCCGCCGTCGTGACCATTATTTGAGTTTCGGCTTCCTCTACAAGCCATACCTTCTTTTTAAAAGAAAAATAAATACCATGTTTTACTTTTCTTTTATTTTGGTATCGAAAATGGTTTTCATAATGTTTTTATATCAATGTTTTGTATTGATATCTTGTGATTGAAAGGTGGGAATGTTATGTTTCCTTTATTCATGTTTTATGTGATACGATTATGTTGAGGTTCTTGGGATTTATTATGAAGACGGGTTGTTCCGTGATAAACTAAGGGCGGGTGAGCCCGATATAGCTCTCCAATGCATTGGGTAACGTGAAGGAGTGAAACGTTAAGGTTTCTCCGAAGAGATTTAGGGAATATACTGTGATGGGTATTCCAAACGTAACCAAGAGGGTTACTCCCTACGTAAGAATGTTATGAATGCCTCAAGATACTTTTATGTCTTATGATTTCTATGATTTATTCATGATTTGATGAGGTATGTTAAAGTGCCTATGTTTTATGGGTAAAGTATGATTTCATTCTTATTTATATATGTACTCATGTTTCCTTTCCATTTTTTTATAACCCTTACTGAGCTTTTTATGCTCATCCCATGTTTTTGAAATGTTTTTCACAGGTCAAGAGAAAGGTACATGATGTGATGATAGTGTCAAGTATGTGTCAAGAAAGAATCCATGTTTTATCTTAACTATGTTTCCGTTGATGGGAAGAATGAATACTGTCTTTTATGTAACCACTTTGTTTAAATGTGGAATGTAATGCAAGTTTCATGATCTAATTCTCTAAAACTCTAAACCTGAAAAGATACTCAATGTGTAATCTTGTAATAACTCATGATTAAGTATGGTTTAAGGCTGTGGCCTTATATAAGGAATTTTCTACCGTATTTAAGGGATATGTATCAATACCATAACAATATGAATATGTATATTGTATCTTTCAATATAATAATGTTCATATTTTCTTCTTATCATTACTTTATAAATGATTTCTATTTTTATAAAATAAAACACAAATGATATTTTTAATTAATATTTGATTTCAATAAAAATGTTATTTTGATAATTTAGTGTCTTTGAAAAAACAAATATTCTAGGAAAATATTATTATTAAATAATTTTTATCAAATATAAATTTTCATATATCTATGGAATAAATTTATTATATTTTGGAAGAAGGTAAATCTTAGTCCAAATACATCATCCCCTTTGAGATTATTGATCACATCAGAGTAGTGGTCTATTGACTAGAACTCCCACTAAACATATCTCAAGTACATAGTGTATTACATGTATCCCTCTTGAGTAAATACATACCAAAACCCCTCACATGTACTCAATCCATAGGTGGTACCATTATATAATGATCTTTTCTATGTATATTAGTCGGTGAAAATCCTAGATCATAGAGATAATGTTCTATGAAATCATAAAATGCACCTTTTCAAAGTGTTCTAGAGAAACCAAAATATTAAAGAAGATACATGGGAACCATAGGAGTTGATGAAAAGGAGTTTACCTCTTCTTTTTTAGTGTGATAAATGGAAATTTTAAATGTGACATTTCTTAAGTAGGAATATTATGACAACCAAAACTGTTATAAATAAGGTTCTTATTTTTTTTATTTATTTAAATGTATTATTAAGTATTATGGTAATAGAAAACACATAAAATTATTTTGTATTATTATATACTATTTAAAATACCATTAAAAATTATTACCATTGATAAATTATTCATCGAAAAGTGATCACATTATTAGTATAAATATAGGTTTTTAACAAATCCCATTAACACAAACAAAGGAAGTGACAGCCATGACTAGTAGGATCATACACTATGAATCCCATTTATCATAGATTCTAAGGGATATATAGTATCTATAATTTTCTATTGACAAAATCCAAGAATATATCCCACAATATAATCATGATAGAAACTATTTACGGGAGGATTTCAAGCTCATCAAGATCACAGCCCAAAACATATACACCAATCCACCCCATGAAAGTCTCATTGTCACACACCATACTCTTAAGGAATTTTCTACTGTATTTAAGGGATATGTATCAATACCATAACAATATGAATATGTATATTGTATCTTTCAATATAATAATGTTCATATTTTCTTCTTATCATTACTTTATAAATGATTTCTATTTTTATACAATAAAACACAAATTATATTTTTAATTAATATTTAATTTCAATTAAGAATTTTATTTTGATAATTTAATGTCTTTGAAAAAAAATAATATTCTAGGAAAATATTATTATTAAATAATTTTTATCAAATATAAATTATCATATTATTTTCATGAATTTAAATGTAGTTTTTATAAGGATTCAAAAACTATTATTGTCAAAAAAACATGCATTTCTCAATAAATGCCAATTACTATTTTAAAAGTGATAAAGCACAGATTTTAAAAATTAATTTGATAAAATGAATATTATTTTTTTGAATCATAATTTCAAAATTATCCAACATTTATTTTTTCATAATTTTCCGAAATAGTCAAATTTTCAGGTAAAACATTAATATCATATAAATATACACTCTGTATTATGACACAATAATGACCCAAAAGTGATGTAATAAATACCATAAATTGTATCCATGACCAAACATAAGTTATAAATTTAAAATAATATAATTTTATGTTCATTTTATTAATTTAATAAATCCATTGTGAGTCCTCCAAATCTATTAATATATTTTATGGTTTTAAAATCCTTTCTTTAAGAGTATGACACACTTCCACATCAGCAAGGGTATTATTTTATTAAGTTAATCCCTTGGACTTATAATATAATTAAAACAAATCCAAATTCAATGAAACCCAGGGAAAACCCTTTGGAAGGTTTGTGGATTTGGTTATTTTATTTCATAGAGTCCAAAACCTATGTTCAAGAAATAATTTACAATTCCCCAATAATTTCTTATATAAACCCACCCAATCTCCAAATTCACTGCACTAAAAATCCTTGGGGAATGTCATTACTCTTCCCAATACAATCTATATTCCACCCAATGTTCCTAAAATCTCCCAATAACCTCCTCTAGAGCATTTGGAATCACACAATCAAGTCAGAGATCCTCGCATTCTCAACTTTATTAAAGTTTCTTCATTATCTTATGTATTTTATTTCCAATTTATAATGGTGCGATATGTATCTCCATGACCTTGTTACTTCCCATTTTATTTAAAAATTATAATATTCTCATTCTCTCTCATCAACTCATTTTATGAATTTTTAAGTGATGTTGCTATGATGCTGAAATTTCACCATGTTTTTTCATGCCAAAACAATTGTGTACTGAGTACCATACCCATTTCCTATCAAGGGTATTAACCTTTATACACTTATACTTATATGAATTGGGAATTAAATTAATTTATTCCACACTCCATGATCTTGGAATAAAATATGATGATTAATGAATCCATGTTATATGATCTATGTGGTACACTTAAGCATGAGAATGAAATGAAAGTGACGGGTGTACCCGAATTATATATCACTCCAATGCATTGGGTAATTTTTATTCTCATGGTATTTCATATTGGGACAGGGAGTAAACCTAATTCCTTTATGTGAATTTTTCTATCATGATGTCTTGGGAGTTATCCTTGACCTATGTTTATAATGGATTGTTTTAGTTTATTTACACATTTCTCATGTTTCCTTTATGGTTATCATGCTATATCATGTCTCAATATTAATTTTTATGATTACTAATACTTTTATTCCCCATTTATATGCATATTTTCTAATAATTATTATATTATTTAAGTTATTCCATGTTTATTCCCTTGTTGGGATTTATATCTCCCCCCTTTCTTATGTATGAACCTAGTTTATCCCATGCATTTTTAAGTATGAAGGAATATTATGAACATGTTAAAGATGTTTTCACTAAAAATGGTGTATTTATTATTATAATTTTCTAGTTAATGTACCTAATTCCCAAAAAAACTAGTCTTACTGGTATTTTGGGTTATATTATGTGTAATTTTATGTAATAAATCATTTATTAATGTGTAATAAATATAAGGGTTGTATAATTCCTATGGAAACAAACTAGGTTGAATGAATCCTTTGGTTTCCAACTCTTCTAGTTAATCCTTCAGTTACATTAATTTAATTTGTTCTATCCTATTAGATATAAGTGAAATATGAATTTCAATGGTAGAAGATAAATCATAAATTCTAATTATCTTTTGGGTGGTAATTTATAAAAATTGTTGGGAAATATATTACTAAATTGATTCATGATGTTTGGAAAATATCTATGTTTGATTTCATAAAAAGTTTCCAAATTAAATACTGATAACTGATAAGAGATATTCTCGACCACCGATACTAAGGTTCTTTCTCTATATATATTCACATCCCAATATCCCTTACATATATTCTCAACACCAACTGAAGATGTGAAATTGACATGTCGCGTATAATAGTTTATGTGGGCCTTAAATGATATCAACCAATACATTCCCTATATTAGTTAAAAGATATCAATCTAAAGAATAGATAAACCAAAAATGAATCTTTCCTCATCAATAGTTATAAAATATGATACACACATAAAGGATCGACACACTCATTGGTCAAGAGTTGTTTAAAGTTTCATGGCATAAGGCATCATTTCAATATGCAATTCCATATTGTCCACAACATGAGTAGAAATAAAAGAGTGGGATGTTCCAATTTCAAATAAATCATTCATGATATTAGAGTCTAAGAAAATAGTACCTCCCACTATCTAAGGACCATATTGATCTACCGTGACCATTTTCTCGATGCCATACTAAAACTTACTAGGTGCACACAAAAATTATTTATTTGTCTACCTTGGATATGATGATTACTATGTTGTCATTTCCATATGAGATTCACTCTAGGTTTCTTTTTTGAGAGATATTTCAAATGAATCTCAACCAAAATGTATTAGCATAAGAATCTTGGGATATTTTTGATCCATTTACATTAGTCTTCCTTGGGGTCATTGTATATTAACATTTCATATGTCCCAACTTTCCACAATTATTAAATTCTAACAGAGGCACTATGAATTCCCACTTGATATACTCATAAGATCCACAATGATAACATCCTGACTTATTATTGTAATGAGGTGGAAAGGATGCTAAACCAACCCAATAGTTTCCAAATTTTTTACTTTACTGACAGTAATTATCTATCTTCTGTATCCCCATGTTGTATTTTCTACTTGTAACCATGTAGGTAAATGAATTTCCCCAAAATTAGGTTCCAAAATATCCTTATCCAATAATTTTTATCTATTATATTTCTTTGTATAGTTGTTAATAAATAAGACAACCAACCTGGAGCGTATGACTGGTCACAGCCATTTCTCAAATATCCTTATCTTCAAGTGCTTACTAGCGGTGATTTTAGGAGAAAAACATATCAAACTCATTCATGGAGATACATACTCAATAAATGATAGATTTTACTACCTAAAAATAAATTTTTTATTCTATATTTTTTATATTAAAGGTGTGGCGATAAAAAAATTGTTAAAAACTCCCAAAAACCTATCCATGTCAAGTATATGTCCTATTTAGTTTGGAAAATAATATTCCAAGACTACCAAGAAAGATCATTTATTAAATAAACTGATAGCCTCAATTTATTATCCTATGGGGTACCTAAGAAATAAAAAAATTAGTCTATATTACCTATCAATGCCTTTTCTTATTTTAGACTTGAATCTACCTTAAATAATGGTGGATTCTATTCCTGAAAGTCCATGGAAAAAATTTCATGGTGTGGCTATCGAATTCGATTACCAGAATCCATGGTTTGAAATTACTATACTATTCTCTATATGAGTTGTTGATCCACTTATGGTTAAACTTGAACCACATTCTCAACAGCTTCCTCCAGTGGATTCCTCGATCATTGAACTGGTGTCATTCATTCTAAAGAGAAAATGAAACACTACTTAGTTATCAATAACTTATAACTAAAGTCTTAGAATATTCCAAATTATCAAAAAAAAACAATATTTATAAAAATAATAAGAATCATCTAAAAAAATATAATCAATTTGTTCCTAGTGTGAAGTCTCAATACTATTTCATGATATGTTATACTCATAAGCTAAACCAAAGGTGATGAAAGGACAACAAGACAAAAAGTGCCTTAGAACACTTTTATACCAGGACCACCCATGTAACATTAAGTTCAGAATAAAAAGGTCTGATATGTATTTTTATGCTATAAATATAAATTTCTAACATTCCTATCTCATTGATTCAATACCAATATGACGAACTAGTCTAAAGAGATTCCATTTGTAACATCCCACCCCTCACCCATTGGCTTAAAAAGAGGTGAAGCTTCTACTAGCCTTAGGTGACATCCTCCTATCACCAATGGACAAAAAAAGTTTCAAGGAAATATAAAATTTGGGGGCTTATTTTCACTGATACAAGAAGAACTTTTAGAAGAAAAACCAAGACAAACAATGTTACATGATGCGGATAAGTGTATTTTATGAAAACATTTTAGAATGTTTTATGTATTTGTTTTTTGTATTTAAATGAATGATATTTACAATTTTGGAATTATTTTACATGTTTTATGATTTATGGTAGGAAACAACTAATGTTTTAAAAATGAATGAAAATTTGGGAAATTAGGAGCTTAAATACACTTCATGCCGTGAGCGAAACGAAGCAGTGCAAAACCATATTTTTGAAGATGAAACAGAGCTGGAAAATGCACCAAAACAAATTTCATGTCGGGTAATGATATTACACATAGTGAATTTATTAAATGTGGAAGATCTATATATACAAGTCATAATGATATTACATGCTATGAAGTGAAATTAAATGTCGTGATTTGGGCTTTCACATCGTGAATGGAGTCAAAGTCTATAATAAATATCATGCATATTCAAAAAGATGATGAGGAAAGCTCAGAGGTATTACACGATGTGTAACACAGTTAAATGTCATGACTTTCTCGATGTTCAGAAAAATATTAAATGTGATGTTTCGTGTTTTATGATGGTATTTCCTATATATGGAGCCTTCTTCCATAGTTCCAAGATACTATGGGGCTGTTGTAGTCCAAGAGACACTAAGGGATGATTTACAGATGACGGAGTAACCATATAGGTCTCGGCTTCGCCACCATTATTCCCCTCATTTCCTCTTCAAGGACCATTGATTCTCATTCTCATCATGGCTATCATGAGAAAGTAGTTCTCTTAGTAATGGGTGGTATGATTATTGGGGGATGTGATGATCGAGATAATTTTCTATTTCGTTATTCATGTTTTTGTTTGCTATGACCCATTTTAGTCAACTCTATGTCTATTTCTTTTCATATTGCATGACCATTACTGTGTTCAGAGGATAATTATTTTAGTCCTCCAATTAATTAGCCTACTATTCACATGACCATTATGAAATCTAGGTTAGTTATGTTTAAAAAAGGTTTTGGGTCATCTATATCTATGATTGAATCTAGTAGATGACCATTCCAATGGTAAAATCATAGGATTTGTTCAAGATACCCAGGACAAAGATCCCCATTGACCCAATTCTAACACCAAAAATAAATAAACTCACATTCAATTAAATACCTAGAACACGAACCCAAAAATCACTAAACCTAGCATGTCTCCTGTCATGATATTCAACCCAATGAATCCTGCAGTTTCTTTCACCCTATAAAAAAAGAAAACGATTTCAATTCTTGTTTCCTCAATTAATTTAGAACATATAGATCATCGCAGTGCTTTAGATACATGGAAGTCTAGATACTATATTTTTAGTTAGGTTGTATGAGTCTATATAAATTACTAAATTTGGTTGGCACAATAGGATTTAATAATTCCCCAAGGACTTTCAGATGCATGTAATGTAAAAAAGAAAAAATAGAAATAAATATCAGTGTAGAAGATAAAATAAAAAGGTACAACACTTCCACAAAAAATGAGAGAAGAATTAAATGACACCAAAGTGGAATCATGCCAATAATCACCCCTAACAAGCTCAAATATCTAACTCTAAGTACCAAGGCCATTGCATCATGATTCATCACTAGAGAAGTTAAACATCTTTCCCTTACATGTATCTTAGTGCACAACATTTTCCAATGCACCAAAGTACATAAGAAATGGGTGATTATAAAACCATTTAGTTAATCCCCAAGACTTCCCAATACATGCCATGCGAAGAAGAACAAGTTTTCTTACATTTATATTTATAAAAATTATATATAGAGTTAGATCTTAAATAATTCCATCATAAAACAATTAAATAGTTTCCAAAACCCTAACGACATAGAATCCTAATTCTATAACTCACACACCCATGAATCCCCAATGAAAATCTTTGTACTCCTAAGCGATGACTTGTATTATCACCAAGTCATCACCTTATGGAATATACCATGTTTCACTTTGAAACTGGTCCAAATTCTGAACCAATAAGGCACCATAATGAAATTTCATGAATTGAAACTAACCACACATGCTAAGTTACCAACCAAAAACCATTTATTTTGAAAACCATTTTTTAATAATATTTTCAAACACCTTATGTGTATCACTTTCAAAAATAATATTTATGTACTAAAATGGATAAAACTTTTCTGACAAAGAAAGAGAGAGTTATGTAAATATCAATCCTTCAAGTTTTAGAACAAGTTGTGTGGGAGAGAAGCCACCTTCTTCACAGTTGTTGAAGAAAATGAATAAAGGCACACAAAACCTCTAGAGATGGATTTATAACTTATTCCATTAAATAGATCCCAAAATGCTCCCATCAAAACACACCATGGAGCATAGTTCTATCTATAATGTATTATATCTAACATTGTAATCGGTGTAAGATGATAATATCTAAGAAAGAAAGAGAATAGAGAGTTACCATTGATTATTGAGATCTGATTCACTTTTATTCAAAAAAATTACCTTCTAACTCAAAGGGTATCACCTTGTACTCTTAGGAGAGGAGCGACGTTTGAGATCCTAGGAGAAAAAGAGAATAATGAGAGTCCTGGGGTGAAAAATCAAGTTAAAATATATTTTTTTAGAATTTAATGCATGTCACATGGTTAAGACACATAGTTTCTCAAAATATAAACCAACAATGGGAATTTTATTAAGACAACACCTATGAATCTAAAAGTTTTTTCCTCATGGTTTGGAAAATTGTGCGCTAGCCATGCACTACTACTGTCTAAATACTTCCATATCACTTGGTTGGGTTGCACGGTTTAACAAACCATGTGCCAGTCATGATTTTTTCACTATATACACTCACATGGTTTCACATAGAACATAAATAGTTTATAAAACATTCTCCAACCATTCACCTTCTCGTAACCTCTTTTTGAGTTTCCTAAAGAAGTTGTACAGTTTCCTGTAACCATGCTCAAATCATACACCTTTTGAAAGGATTCCAAAACCATAAGAAAAATACTAAAAAATCAAATATTACTTAACATAAAAATAATTAACTAAAGGGTAAACTTCCTAAAATAATGGGTGTTTCATGTGGTGGTGAAAAATGAATTTTGGTGCTCATAGATGTGATATTACACACATACATATGAATGAGGATTTCGTTTTTGTTGATGGATGGGATAGATGAATATATAATAATAATACACTTAATATAATAACATTATTTTATATAAAAGATATTAAAATTGTTATATTAGTGTGTCTATAATAAATTTTAATGAAGATAATTAATAATAAAAGTTATGTAGTTAATATTACTCACGTCGAGTATATTAATTTTCCTTGGAATTATCCTTAAAAATAAAGGCCTTGTATTAAATAATAGTGAAAATGTGCTATTAAACATGGAATAAGGATCTATGAGTATTAATTTGTAATATTTTAAAGAATAATTTCAATGAAAATTTGAGTCTAAAAGTGGTGTAAGTGTTAACATTTTATAAGTGAATGCGAGGGTAGTTTTGAAAGTAACCATTATATTTTCATTAATGTAATGTTTCTATTCAAATTTTAATGGATAAAAAATGGGAAAAAATTGGAGGTTAAGTGTGTCTGGGACTATATTCTCCTCATCTAATCATTTTAGATATAACCTAGAGTGTTTTTATTCTTTTTAAAATTTTAACTCTTACCCTAATTAACTTTTACCTTGGTAATTAATTTTTATACCTAGTAATTAATATTAATGTGAAAATTTAGGATAGGAAATTTTACCTTATATGAACCTTTTTATTTAAAATTTTTAAACCATTTAAATAAATAAATTGTTTAAGGGTTTTCAAAATTAATTTATAAATAAATACACATAATGTGTAAAAGAAGTTATTTAGGAAAAGTGCATTATTAAGGTTAAAAATGTATGTACAAAAATAATATTATCATATATACGTATTTTTATGACATGAAATGTTTTATTATAAAACATATAAAATGAAGGTGCCCTTCAAAGCAACAAAAAACTTTATTTCACCATCAAAACACTTAATTAGAAGAAAATAGTGAAAATATTTTTTATTAATGTAACATTTTAATTTAGTTCTACAAATATTTGGAATAAGATTTATAAGTTCAAAGAATATTTTAAATTGAATGATTTTTTCCAAAATAAATGTTTTATTATTTAGAAGGTTTTTTAATCTTCTAGGATACACTTGCCTAGTAATAAAATCGTAAAAACTATAATTTTCCCAAAAAATATAATTTTAACTAAAAATTATCCTTTTTAGGAAAACTCAAAAATTAATACTAAGAAATTTCTTATGTTATAAATCCAAATATAAATTTATTTTTATATAATTACTATTATAAAATTTATAGATTTATTTTTGAAATGAAAATATAAATATAAATATAAAATTGATTTTTTTGAAAAAAATATTATATTTAAACATTAAATGTTGTAAATATTATTTTCATATCAAATTGTAATTTAAAATATGTAAATATATTACCTCATATATAATAATATTTTAAAAGTGTTCAACTTAATCTATTAGGATAAAATATACAATATGTAAGAAAATGACTCTTTAGAAAAATGTAACTTTTATACTAAATACGCTTTAACAAATACCATTAAATTTAATTATTTATATTGGAAAATTTAATTTTACTACTTAATTGATATTAAAATATTTATTTGAAATTTATATATACATTATATAATATTTAAATAATAAATTTAATATTTATATGTAACACAGAAATATATATATATATAATATTTTAATGTCATTTTTTATTTCATTATTAGTTATATTATTTTAAATTTACTAATTAACACTAAAAAACATTAGTATACTTATTTTATATACGTCCAATATCCATATTTGAATTGACTATATTTTCAATGATTATATTTGTAACAACCATATTTGTAATGTCCATATTTTGTTCCAATGTTTATACTTACAAAATAATTTTTTCATTCCACTCTCACTTTGAAAGGCATAATTCTTATTTGATATCACAGATTTTTCATAATTATTTCTCCTTTCATGGTGATCATCCTCATTATAGTTTTTTATTGGTGATCCTCAAGGTTTAAAATTATCCAAGAGATTTCCTAGTCCGGAAGATTTCATTATTTTCTATCTATTGTCCCATATTAATTTGAGCACTTTAGATGAATGTATTTGATCCATGGTGAGTAATAATCCAGAATTTCCAATAATTATTATTTTTTGTTTTTTGTAAGGTTCCACTTTTAAATGAATAAAGTGTTATTAGTTTTAATTCGTATCATGCATAAATTATTTCCAAATCAATTTCAAATCATTTAGAAAAATAGAAAAAAAAGTTTCGCATTATAAACATATGGTTTATAAAAAGAATATTCTTCCTAAAAATTTGAGGAGTTATAATGATAATTGATTATCATAAGTGATCATAAGATAATCAGCTGTGTATGAGATCATTTTCAAGGCTCGTAAACATAACATTAGAACATTATACCAAAATAAAGATAGATTATCAATCATAGACAAAGACATGAGTCAATATAACATGCAAACATTATAAGTAATATGAATATGGAACACTCATAAGAATATAAATCATCATATATTGGATTAGGAATTAACATACCTATCTCAAATAACATTGGGGTAAATAATTCACATCCCAATATCCTATAACATATTGTGTCAGTAATTCACATTTTTAATCTACCATAATTATCACATGAGGTATAAAACATTAAACAATGCATTAGAAGACTCTATAGGTCACACCAATCACATAAAGACAAACCAAACATAATTGGTCCATGATAACATGAAAACATTCATATATCAAACACCATTTAATTAACCCAAGAAAAATATGTAAGTTTCATGAAATCCCCAATAGGACATTTCAAAACTTACTCATAGAAAGTATTTGAGTTGTATCCTTATAGAATATATGTAACATCCCAGTTTTTTAAAAAAAATTGAAATGAAGGAAACCTTTTTTAAGTAGATATTTATAATTATCCATTAAATCATAATTTTTTCATGTCTATGTTTCGAATTTCAAGAAACTGTCATCTACAATTATGTTCAGTATGTTATTTGGAGTCTCTTGGAACCAAATTGTTTGATGGTGAATAGTAACATACCCTTATGAGTATTAATATAAATAGTAATATGATCATAATGAATAGTAAATTTTATCATTATTTTCTTTTCTTAAGGCTTTAATATAATAACATCTTCGTTAATATTTCATTGTGATATAGAAGTAGTTATAGAATTAGAATTGTTAATTTTTTAATTAAGTATGCTTTTATTTAAAAAATAAATTAATAATATTTAGAAAATTATTTTCAAAAAATGGACTTAATTTTTGAATTCTACACATTGAAAAATGGTTAGGGTAAATTTTTGGGATTTATTTGAAATTCTTTAATTTTCAATGAATAGTGAAATATGATAAAATACCGTATAATCAAATTATCAGTAAAATTCACTATTTATGACATAATAAGTGATTAAAGGAAACTTTTTTAGAACTGACGTGACATTATTACTATTTTAGGTCACATGAACTAAGACTATTCATAATCTTGGGCAAAAATATTATAATAATGATTAAAATAAGGAAAATACCCCCTCTCCTCCACTATAAATACCACCCTCACTCCCCTTTTCTTCTCACACCTCTAAAGCATTGATCCATGCCTACGTTCTGACCTGTACTCCTCCCTAGGCTCTTCCCCACATCCTAGATCTTCTTGACTCACCAAAATACCAAAATTGAAGCCCTTAATAAGGATCTCAAGGAGAAGAGATCAAGAGGTAAACATCCTCTTTTATTTTCTTTCTTTTCTTTCATTTTATGTTATTCTCTTACTTTTCCTTTGGCTTATGTTAGAATATTTCATTCCATAACCCCAATTAATATCCATATTATTTAAGAGTTATGATATATCCCCTTTCTCTCATCAAAATATTTTTATGAAATTTTAAGAGATGTCGTTAGGATGCCGAATTTTCGTGGGAAATTTCTCCAGTTTTTTTATTTCTAGATTCCTTTATTTTATTATTATTTCCCCACCTCATCTTAACCAAGAGTCATGAAAGTTCCAGAATATTTTATATTCTTCATTTTCTCATGTTCATAGTAAATTCATCATCAATATTTTTCTCTTCCCCCACTTGTTCAAGGAATTAAAAACATTGTCCATGATGTGTCAAATTGGTGACATCGTGGACGATGTGATTTCAATTTTCTTTAATTCCTTCTATTCTGGTCATGAAAACATTTTTATGGTTAAAAAATATTATAATATATGTATTTTTTCTAATCCATGGTTCTGGAATTATTTTATACACATGTTTTTAATTTATAAAACAAAATGAGGTCATTGTTATTAAAGATCCACTAAAATGATCTAAAAGAACATCATTAATGTTTAACTTTTGAATCACCCTCATGTAAGAATTCAAAATGATAAATGGTATTATTTATGGTACTGGAAAAATTTAAATACTACTCCATTAGAATTATGGTGTTTCACTTCCAATCGACAAGAACATCCACTGTGAACCAATCATGGAAATCTTGTAAAGAACTGACCCAAAAACAGTGCAAGGAGAAAAATACTAACAATTAAAGGGTAAAATGATGTTATGAAATGATCATATAAGATTTTATAAAAATTGAAATATTTCTATAAAATACTAATAACACTCTTTTAACCATTATACATGAAGTTTAAACAAGATTGAAGTAAGACAACCTTGATGTAAGGGAATTCTTAACCTGATTTCCATTCTTTGGGTTAACCTTCTACTTCATTTTTTAGTTGGTATTAAAACTTATTTTGTGATTGTTTTTCCAATATTATGTTGAATTAAGTGTATTTACAGTATTTATACATATTACATCCACTCTATTAAGTTTTACTTCAATTTTATGATATTTATCATAGACTTTCATTCAGTTTTACAAAATTCCAAAGAAATGTTTTTATGGATTTATTCATGTTGTATAATTATGTTTTGGTTCTTGGGCATTGATTATGATGAAGGATGTGACCTAAATTTCCGTCCAATTCATTGGGTATGTGTAAGTTGGAGTTTGACCGTATGGTTTTTCCAGGTGTAACTGCGACGGTTACACAAATAGTAAGGTAGTCTTGAGGGTTACAAATTATAAGGTAGCCAAGAGGGTTACAATATTATATAAGTAATTCCCCAATATACCTTCATGATTATATTTATGTTATCATGTTTTTTTTGTATCTTTTTTAAATCTCATGTACCACAATGTAAGTATATATGGGTGACAAGCATGTCTTTTGAAAATGATTTCATACGTTACGAATATTCATGGACTAATGTGCTCTTTCCTTCTTTTTCATCCATTACTAACCTTTTTTGGTCATCCCATGTTTTTAAATGATTTTCACAGGTTAATGGATGTTTAATACAATGAATTAAGCCATGTTAAATGTTGATGAATTTTCATGGAGTCATGTTTGTGTTTTAATGTTTTATATTTTGAAAAAAAATGGAAACTCTTTTTATGGTATCCACTCTATAATAATGTGTAATGTTATGAATGTATTTTCTAAATTCTCTAAAGATCTAAACTTGAAAGGATCCTAAATTTAAGAAGGAATTGTTTTATTAACTAAATTCAAAATTATTTAATGTAATAAGGTCAGGTCCTTATAGTTGGTATGAAAGGAAAGGCTTAGATAACTTTAAGGATTAGGAGGTTTCATTAAACATATGGTTAGTCTGTATGTCTATTATTTAAGTTAAATCCTTGTTTTATAACATTTAAAATTAAGGAAATTCAGTTACAATTGGAAGTAGAAGGATCTCAGATGACATTCATATCCCTTCCTAATTACTTTATTACAATAATTGTTGCAAAGTCTAGTCTAGACGACTTTGAAACATTTTCTAACATACAACTCACTTGTAAGAAATTGTTTGAGATATCAAACACCTCTACTATACCTCAATACCATCGTGGATCATAGATTGTATTTAATCAAATCCTATTTTTTCAATATTCTCATATTTTTAAGAAAGGTTAATATTATCATGTAATTTTCAAATATTTTTCAGTATCAATATATTTTGAAGCATATTATGATTTTGAAAGAGGTGCTGAAGAAGGAGACCCTTGCGCAGCCTATTCTATTTGCTTTTACAATATAATATTTCAGCACACACTTATGGTATTTTAAAAGGACCATTGATTGAAAGTTTCAACTCAAACTCAGTCTGACTATTTTATAAATATCAAGTTTTATCAGATGATTTGAAATTATATGTCATGCATGATTATTTTCCAAAACTATTTTTCTGTGAACACCCTTATGACCCAAGTTGCACAAGGTGTATTTGGATAAAGAAATCAAATGATTTTGAAGGATCTCTAAATCATTGTTTCAATGGATGGACCTTCTATTCACATGAGAAAGATGATGATGAGACCAGTTGGGCACCATGATTGAGGTACCCTCACTTGTTTAATAAGTAAATAAAATTGCGAGGACGCAATTTCTGAAAGATGGGGATAATGTAACATCCCAGTTTTTTTTCTGAAAAAAATTAAATTAATGAAACTTTGTTTTAATTTGATATTTATAACTATCCTTTAAAACATAATTTTTCCACGTCAATGTTTTGAATTTCAAGAAACTGTCATCTACAATTGTGTTCAGTATGTTATTTAGAGTCTATTAGAACCAACTTGTTTTTTTTGTGAATAGTAACATACCCTTATGAATTGTAATATAAATAGTAATATGACCCTAATGAATAGTAAATTTTATTATTATTTTATTTTCTTAAGTCTTAAAGATAACAACATCTTGGTTAATTTTTCATTGTGATATAGAAGTAGTTATAAAATTAGAATTTTTAATTTTTGAATTAAGTATGATTTTATTTAAAAATTAAATTAATAATATTTATAAAATTATTTTCAAAAAATGGACTTAATATTTTAATTCTACACTTCAAAAAATGGTTAGGGTAAATATTTGGGATTTTTCTGTAATTCATTAATTTTCGATGAATAGTGAAATACGATAAAATACTGTGTAATCAAATTATCAGTAAAATTCACTATTTATTACATCATAAGTGATGAAAGAACACTTGGTTCGAAATCACATGCCATTTTTACTATTTTAGGTCACACGAACTAATACTATTCATAATCTTGGGCAAAAATATTATAATAACGATTGAAATAATAAAAAATACTCCCTCTCCTCCACTATAAATACCACCCCCACCCTATCTTCTTCTCACACCTCTAAAGCCTTGATCCATGCCTATGTTCTTCCCAATACACCTCCCAAGGCTTTTCCCCACGTTCTAGAGCTTCTGGTCTCACCAAAAGACCAAAACTAAAGCCCTTACGAAGGATCTCAAGGAGAATAGATCAAGAGATAAACATCCTCTTTTATTTTCATTCTTTTCTTTCATTTTATGTTATTAAGTTACTTTTACTTTGGATTATGTTAGGATATTTCATTCCATATCCCCCTTAATTTAAATATTAGGTAAGAGTTATGATATATCCCCTTTCTCTCATCAAATTATTTATATTAAATTTTATGTGACGTCATTAGGCTGCCAAATTTTCATGAGAAATTTATCATGTTTTCTTTTATTTCGAGATTCCTTTCATTTATTCTTCTTTCCTAACATACTCTTAACCAAGAGTCATGAAAGCTCTAAAATATTGTATATTCTAGATGTTCTCATGTTCATGGGAAATTGAACATCAATATTTTTCTCTTCCCCCACTTTTTCAAGGAATTAAAAACATTGTCTGTGATGTGTTGAATTACCGACATCGTGGATGATGTGATTTCAATTTTAATTAATTAATTCAAGTATGGTCATGAAAAAAATTTTATGGTTGAAACATGTCATAATATATTTATTATGTCTAATCCATGGTTTTGTAATTATTTTTAACACAAGTTTTTAAATTTTAACACAAAATGAGGTCTTTATTATTAAAGAACCACTAAAATGATCTAGATGAACATCATTAATGTTTAACTTATAAATCATCCTCATGCAAGAATTAGAAATGATAAATTGTATAATTTATGGTGATGGAAATATTTAAATACTACTCCATTCCAATTTTGGAGTTTCACTTCCAATCGACAAGAACATCCACCATGAACCAATCATGTAAAGAACTCACCCAAAAACAGTACAATGAGCAAAATACTAATAATTAAAGGGTAAAATGATGTTATCAAATGATCATATAAGATGTTATAAACATGAAAATGTTTCTGTAAAATACTAATAACACTATTTTAACCATTATACAAGAAGTTTAAACTTGTTTGAAGTTAGACAAGCCGGAGGTAAGGGAATTCTTAACCTGATTTCCATTCTTTGGGTTAACCTTCTACTTCGTTATTTAGTTGGTATTAAAATTTATTTTATGATGTTTTTTTGCCAATATTATGTTGAATTTTGTGTATTTACAGTGTTTATACGTATTCCATCCACTCTATTTTGTTTCACTCCAATTTTATGATATTTATCATAGACTTTCCTTTTAAAATCCTTTTTTTAATTTGGTTCTACGAAATTCCAAAGAAATGTTTTTATGGAATTATTCATGTTGTATGATTATGTTTTGGTTCTTTCGAAGTTATTAGGATGAAGTTTGGGACCTATATTTCCCTACAATGCATTGAGTATGTGTAAGTCGGAGGTCGGTCGTATGGTTACTCAAAGTGTAACTATGATGGTTACACAAATAGTAAGGTAGTTGCGAGGGTTACAAATTATAAGGTATCCAAGAGGGTTACAAGATTATGTAAGTAATTCCACAAGATACCTTTATGATTATATTTATGTTCTCATGTTTTGTGTTGATCTTGTGTAAGTATCATTTTAAACAATGTAAGTATATATGGGTGACAAGCATGTCTTTTGTAAATGCTTTCATACGTTACGAATATTCATGGACAAATGTTCTCTTTCCTTCTTATTCATCCCTTACTGAGATTTTGTGTTCATCCCGAGTTTTTAAATGATTTTCACAGGATAATGGATGTGTAAGACAAATAAGGAATCCATTTTAAATGTTGAATAATTTTCAAGGAGTCATGTTTAATTTTTAATGTTTTATATTTTGAAAAAAAAAATGGAAACTTTTTTTATGGTATCCACTCTATAATAATATGTAATGTTATAAATGTATTGTCCTAATTCTCTAAAGTTCTAAACTTAAAAATATCCTCAATGTAAGAAGGAAGTTTATTCTTGACTAAATTCAAGATTATGTAATGTAATAAGGTTGGGTCCTTATAAAATACTCATTGATGTTTGAGAAACATTAATGTATATTGGGATAGATAAAAAACACTTTTATAAGATCTTTAAAATTCACTTAGATAATGAAGAAGATATACACTTTATGCTTTTTTTATCTTATGTGGAAACATTAATAAAATAAATGGAATATAAATTTATTTTAAAACTATTAAAATGTTAAGTGGAATTTTATTAAGGAGATCCAATGAAGGTATCAATTATATAACATTTTAAAAAAAGATTCCTTTCACATTCTACAAAAAGTCAAAAATGGTGGTAAATAACCATGATAAAAATGTTAAAAGTGGATAAATTTGATAAATATATAAAATTTAATAGATAAATAAATTATGTAATCACATAATTATATATAATAACATCCATAAAAAAATAAGAAATATGGACACAGAGGAAATATTTCATGACAGAAAAGAAGAGGTAAGGTAGGTTATTTCTTAAAATTATCACTTAAAGTGAATTATGAACCAAAGGAGAAAGTGAAATGGTTTGACAACATATAATCCTCATGAAAAAATAAAATTAAAATAAAATAAAAGTATCTTTTGAGTGAAAGATCACACAATTCCGTAGATTTTATCACAATCATCTCAATCTCAAATCCAAAATGAGATTGGAAAGAAAATACCCTTACATTTTACTCCCAACATAAAAAATGTATATTTAACCTCATGTATAATAAAAAGAACCATTTTAAAACCTTACTCATATATATTTAAATTTAATCTTTAATTATAATCATTTGTTATATATTCATTACTTAGTAGATCTTTTTTATCATCATCGAATATTTGTAGTTGAACCTCATGTATAATAAAAATTAACATTTTAATATCCATTTTAAAACCTTACTCATATATATTTCCATTTAATATTTAATTAAAATTAGTCATTATATATTCATTAGTTTGTTGATCTTTATTATCATCATTGAAAATTTATAGTTTTGATTATTTCACATATGTTTTATAATGATGATGTTGAATCTTGTTCCATGATAACAATTTCATAATTTACATATTATAAAATATATTCAAATCATTTTTTTCAATGATTTATGAATCCCCACGTTCATTTGATTGAGACTAATAGCATGGTTCGTGAGAACAGAATCCATGATGAGCTAGTTTTGGGTAATTTACTAATATCATTGGATTAGTTTATAATGATTATATGTTTTTTTAATTTATACCATAAGAACCATTTTAATGATATATATTACTCCTTGATATCATATGTATTCAAAAAATATATTTTATAACCATACATGTAATTTAGTGATGAAAAATGAAACACATCGCTGCATGATGGTGGCAGTCCGCACATATACACCCGAAAAACGTTTTTGTTCCCCATATAAAGGAATAAATATATAAAATGTTATAATTTTTAAGAATATAAAACACATTATAAATATTATATTTATTTATTTAATACACTCTTTGAACAAACAATATATGTTGGTTATGAAAAACATAACACGTCTGTCATGGAGGAGGTGGTCCTCGCATAACTCGGTCGATGCTATCATTTTTTTAATGGTTGGGAGAGGAATACGTAATGAGTGTTACATATACATAATTATAATTAGATATAATAATGATACGGATTTTATTATATTAGGATGGAAAAATAGAGTTTTTGGTAGAAGAAGAAGACTTAAATATAGAAATTAAGGGGAGTGATCAGTGAATTTTACCTTACTCTTTCAAATAATTCCATTGTAAATTTGATTAAGATTTTCAAGGGTAGTGTTTTTAGGATACTAGAACCTATTGGACTTGGATAAGAATGTTTTGGATGGATTTGGGTAAAGCTTAAAGCGGATATCTAATTTTTAGAGTGTATGTAAAGGGGTGGTTGATGATACCTTTTATAAGTTAGGAGAGTTACATCTTTGTAATGACCCATAACATTGTTTTATTGTCATGTAATTTTTAAAGTAATGCAGCTCCAAAAGTGGAAAATAATATATATGGGATGTTTTTTGGTCAATAAATCCATAAAACACTAATTTGGAGGCATTTTTGACATGATTTAAGTCTTTTACCCTTTGTTTTAACTTTTTACCTTTTTGACTTTTACCGCATTAACATATTTTAACCTAAATAATTTATTTTTATGACTAAAAAGTAATGGTAATTATTAAATAGTTTGGACCTTATAATTCAGAATTTTTTCCATTTTATTTGATATAATTTATAAAATGGATAAAAATAAATTAAATAATAATAAATTTATAACCCATTAAAGCAGTTTGAAAGAAAAATACAACTTAAGTTCAAAAATATCAAACATGGGTTTGTAATATAAACTTAGTATTTTTAAATGAATAATTTTACTTATAAGATACATATTTAGTCAAGAAAATATTTCATAAATTTTATGTTATTCCTATATTCTAATAATGTAATAAAAGTTACAGTATTTGTAAAGACAGTATTTTTCATTATTCACCTAAAAAACAATCTTTTCAAAAAAATCCAAAAAATTCATCCTAATACAAAATTGTTATGATAAATCCCAAAATAAAGTTTATTTATTTCAAATTAAAATTATAACATTTAATAATTTAAGTTTTAAATGGAAACATAAAAAATAATGAAGATTTTTTTCATAAGAAAATTAATATTTCCAATATTAATTATTTTATTCTTATTTCCTATAATTATTTTAATTAGAATAGTATTAATATATTATTCATATAAATAAATATTAAACATAATATACTTAGTTTGTTAAAATAATGATGTATAAAAATAAAATTTTATAAAAATACATTTTTAATCAAAGAATCATTTTATTAGTTGTTTAGCGATATCAATTGAATTTCATCACCACATTAGTATTACAAAGAGTTTTTTTAATACATTTCTAAAAAATATATTTTTCAAAAAACCGTTAGGGCAGAAATTTTTTTCAAAATGCAGCCGAAAGGTGGCATCCCCAATGCCGCCTTTGCATTCCGGGAAAATGTGGCATCATGGATGCCGCCTTTGCACTGTGGGTGAAAGACGGCATCCGTGATGCCGCCATTCCCCTAAAACAAAAATTTTTAAAATTTTTATTTTTGTTTTGTTTTGATTTATTTTGTTTTGTTTTGTTTTGTTTATATATATATATATAAACAAAACTAAAAATTTCAGAAAAATTTATCCGCTATTTTAAATCCAGTAGTACTGCCATTACTGCAGTCTGGATTCTGACAGAACCTCTCACCCAGAGCTCCCTTTTATAAGAGATCTTACCCTGAAAATCATTCTGTATTTCCGATGTGGGATTCTGGTTCTCCATTTCCTGCAAAGAACATTCTGCATTTCTGATGAGGGATTTGGTTTCAATTACTCGACTTTGAAAGACTATAAAATAAAAACTATAAAACCAATATAAATGAAACTTAAAACATGGATTAAACATATAAAAATAGTTGAAAACAAAAAGAATTTCATAAAAATGATGATAAAAAATAATTTATAAGCTTTCAAAACCACATACATGAAACTTAAAAAGATTCAAGTACGTGAATTTAGAAGCCTATAAAATATAAACTAGAAGACCAATATAAATGAAACTTAATACATGGATTAAACATATAACAAATACTTGAAAATAAAAAGAATTTTGTAAAACATGTTGATAGAAAATAATTTATAAGCTTTCAAAACCGCATATTTGAAACTAAAAAATGTTTCAAGTACGTGAATTTGATAAATAATAAAATATAAACTATAATACAGATATAAATGAAATTTTAAACATTGATTAAATATATAATAAATAATTGAAAACAAAAAGAATTTACTCAAAAATGTTGACGAAAAATAATCTATAACCTTTCAAAACCGCCTACTTGAAACTTAAAAATGTTTCAAGTGCGTGAATTTGAAAGACTATAAAATATAAACTACAAGAAAAATATAAATTAAACTTTATACATGTATTAAACATATAATAAAAAGTTGAAAATAAAAATAATTTTGTAAAAAATGTTCATGAAAAATAATTTATAATCTTTCAAAACCCCCTACTTGAAACATAAAAATGATTCAAGTATGTCTCTTTGAAATACTATAAAATATAAACTATAAAACCGATATAATTTAAAGATAACACATGTATTAAACATATAATAAATAGTTGAAAAAAAAATTTCTCAAAAATGTTGATGAAAAATAATCTATAACCTTTCAAAACCGCCTACTTGAAACTTAAAAATGTTTCAATTACGTGAATTTAAAAGACTATAAAATATAAACTATAAAATTAATATAAATGAAACTTTAAAAATTGATTAAAATTATAATAAATAGTTGAAAATAAAAATAATTTTGTATAAAATGTTGATGAAAAGTAATTTATAAACTTTCAAAACTGCTTACTTGAAACTAAAAAATGTTTCAAGTATGTGACATTGAAATATAATAAAATATAAACTATAAGACCTATATAAATTAAACTTAAACATTGATTAAACATATAATAAATACTTTAAAATAAAAGGAATTTCCTCAAAAATATTGATGAAAAATAATCTATAACATTTCAAAACCGCCTACTTGAAACTTAAAAATGTTTCAAGTACGTGAATTTGAAAGAATATAAAATATAAACTCTAAAACAAATATAATTGAAACATTAAACATTGATTAAACATATAATAAATAGTTGAAAACATAAAGAATTTCCAAAAAAAATGTTGATGAAAAGTAATTTATAAGCTTTCAAAACTGCTTACTTGAAACTAAAAAATGTTTCAAGTACGTAAATTCAAAAGGCTATAAAATATAAAATATAACACCAATATAAATGAAACGTAAAAAATATTGATTAAGAATATAAGAAATAATTGAAAACAAAACGAATTTCCTAAAAAAATGTTGATGAAAAATAATTTATAATCTTTCAAAACTGCCTACATGAAACTAAAAAATATTTCAAGTACGTGAATTTGAAAGACAATAAAATATAAACTATAAAACGAATATAATTGAAACTTTAAACATTGATTAAACATATAATAAATAGTAGAAAACAAAAAGAATTTCTAAAAAAATGTAGATGAAAAGTAATTTATAAGCATTCAAAACTACTTACTTGAAACTAAAAAATGTTTCTAGTACGTGAATTCGAAAGACTATAAAATATAAAATATAACACAAATATAAATGAAACATAAAAAATATTGATTAAACATATTAGAAATAATTGAAAACAAAAGTAATTTCCTAAAAAAGTTTGATGAAAAATAATTTATAAGCTTTCAAAACCGCCTACTTGAAACTAAAAAATGTTTCAAGTATGTGAATTTGAAGACTATAAAACATAAAATAGAATACTAAAAATGTTTCAAGTATGTGACTTTGAAATTGGAAACATTACTCATGCATACATACGACCTACAATCTCCAAGATTGTAACATAGTTCATTTTTATGAACTATATGAAATGGTTTAATTTAAAAGTATAATTTATTTATAAAAATGACAATACTGAAATTATTATTATTCTTTATACGGTTTATTAAATACATTTATGACCATATTCCAATTATCATAGTCATTTTGAACTTATGAAACTGATGTCATCAAAATATCCAAAGGGCATTTAAATAATTAAGTAATTTTTTATAAAATTATACTAAGTGATATAAATGTAATAACGAACATGAATATGGTTAATAAGAAAGTATAAAACTGACATAATTTTATTATTATGGAATATAAAGAACATATTTGACCTGTCAGAATTGAGTTAAGGGACTCTTTAACTAAAAAACCTTGATTTAAACTACATCGGATATTACCAAGGGTGTACACCATGAGAAGTTTCCTCAAATATCTACCCCTAATAGCATGTATATTATTTTGTAGGTGTACGCATTCTTAAAAGACTTAATTTGTGTTTTGATTTAGATTTTTTAATAATGGTGGTCGTTTATTTATTTACATATGAGACTAATTAAGGATTTATTTTATTTGGATAGAAAATCATTATTTAGCATCACTCAAATACTTTAGAGTTTGTCACCACCCTTTGAAAATATCAGAGTATGTCCAGAGTTATCATTAAATATACCATGTTAACAAATATATTATATATATATATATAATGATAACATTACTTACATATGTTCTCTTAATATTTATAACTCATTTTTATAAAATATTAGTGTTCTTATCGATGTAAACACATAACATATGTTTAATAAAGTACAAATAGCACATACTATATGATATAAACACATGTGTCAAGCCTAAAAAAACACAAATAATATGACAAAATATATATCGTATAACTAGAATAAAACATGATTTATAGTGTTATATTTGCAGATAGATAAAAAAATTCAATCACGTCAAAAATCCGAGTTCATTATGAACAATCCTATCAAAACAAGATTTTATCTATATATCTGAGTTAAGAATATATACAAACATCATGAAAATGCCAATTATATAATTATTAATTGTATAATAATTAGTTGGTTAACTAGTAATTATTAATAATTAATTATATTATAATTAATTAGTTAATTAGTAATATAATTTGTTAATTAGTAATATAATTAGTTAATTAGTAATATAATTAGTTAATTAGTAATATAATTGTTAATTATTTAATAATTATTTAGTTACTTAGTAATATAATTATTAATTATATAAAAATTAATTAGTTAATTAGTAATATAATTATTAATTATATAATTTATAGTCATTTAATCAGTATTTATTAATCATTAATTATATAATAATTAATTAGTTAATTATTAATATAATTATTAAATATATAAATAGTTAATTAGTTAATTTTTTGAGAAATATAGAGCTGATGCACATTTTAAAATTAGTTAATTAGTAATATAATTATAAATTATAATTATTCATAATAATTATTAATTAGTATTTATTAAAAATTATTATATAATAATTAATTAGTTAATTAGTAATATAATTAATAATTAGTTAATTAGTAATATAGTTATAAATTATAATTTTTCATTATAATTGTTAAATTGTAATTATTAAAAGTCATTATATTACTAATTAATTAGTCAATTATTATATACTTAATTATTAATAATTACTAATTAACTAATTAATTATTATATAATTAATTATTAATAATATTAATTTAATACTTTAATAATTTATTATATGTTTAATACATGTGTTAGCTTTAAATTATATCGGTTTTATAGTTTATATTTTATAGTATTTCAAAGCGATATACTTGAATCATTTCTAAGTTTCAAGTAGGTGGTTTTGAAATCTTAAAAATTATTTTTCATGAACATTTTTTACAAAATTCTTTTTATTTTCTACTATTTTTTTATGTTTATTCCATGTTTTAAGTTTCATTTATATTGGTCTTATAGTTTATATTTTATTGTATTTCAAAGTCATGTACTTGAAATATTATTTAGTTTCAAGTACGTGGTTTTGAAAGCTTATATATTATTTTCTATCAAAATTTTTTACGAAATTCTTTTTATTTTAACCTATTTTTTATATGTTTAATCCATGTATTAAGTTTCATTTATAATGGTCTTGTAGTTTATATTTTATAGGCTTCTAAATTCACATACTTGAAACTTTTTAAGTTCCAAGTATGTGGTTTTGAAAGCTTATAAATTATTTTCTATAATCATTTTTTATGAAATTATTTTTGTTTTCAACTATTTTTTATATGTTTAATACATGTTTTAGGTTTCATTTATATTGGTCTTATAGTTTATATTTTATAGTCTTTCAAAGTTGATTACTTGAAACAGAATCCCACATCGGAAATGCAGAATGTTCTGTGCAGGAAATGGAGAACCAGAATCCCACATTGGAAATGCAGAATAATTTTCAGGGTAAGCTCTCTTATAAAAGGGAGCTCTGGGTGAGAGGTTCTGTCAGAATCCAGATTACTATAATGGCAGTACTACTGGATTTAAAATAGCGGATAAATTCTTCTGAAATTTTTAGTTTTGTTTATATATATATATAAACAAAAAAACAAAACAAAAAATAAAAATAAAAATTTTCTAAAAAAACATTTTTTAGGGGAAATGTGGCATCACGGATGCCGCCTTTCACCCGGAATGCAAATGCGGCATCTGTGATGCCACCTTTTCCCGGAATGCAAAGGCGGCATCCGGGATGCCACCTTTAGGGTGAATTTCGAGAACAAAATTCTAACCTAACTGTTTTTTGAAAAATATTTTTTTAAAAAAAATGTATTAAAAAAAACTCATATTACAAGTGACCTTTGTTCAACTGTTGGTTTCATTTATTGTTGGTAATCTGTTGGCTCCGTCGCGCTATTATCAAATAGTGCTCCCCTTTTTAAGTTGTTATTGCAGTGTTTGGTATTGGGTGGCTTTGAGCGACCGCCACGGTTGCAGCAACCCTATGGATATAGCACACAACAGCTACAGGGACAGAAGGCTGACGCACATACAGAGGTTAATTTTTTTAAATGGGTTTTTGGAAAAAAAATTTCCTAAAAGGGATAGGGCCTGTGGTATTTTTAAAAACGGGTCTGAGATGTGTGAACGGGGTTCGCGCATCTTCAACCTAAGCGATATGCGTGAAACCCATTCACGCATCGTACAGAAAGATTTTTTTTGTATTTTTAAAATTTTTATTTTTTTTGTTTTGTTTATATATATATATATATATTAATAAAACAAA
The DNA here is from genome assembly GCA_963277665.1 of Viscum album. Classification (NCBI taxonomy): domain Eukaryota; kingdom Viridiplantae; phylum Streptophyta; class Magnoliopsida; order Santalales; family Viscaceae; genus Viscum; species Viscum album. The sequence continues at coordinate 1,847,842,750 of OY728120.1, forward strand.
AAATTTCAGCAGAATTTATCTCCTATTTAATATCCAGCAGTTCTGCAGTTACAGCAGTCTAGATTCTGACAGACACCCTCACCCACGGCTCTCTTTTATAAGAGGGCTAGCCCTGGAAATCCTTCTTCATTTTCGATGTGGTACTCAGCTGCTATCTTCCCTGTGCAGAACATTCTGCATTTTCGATGTGGGATTCTGTTTCAAGTACGTCACTTTGAAAGACTATAAAATACAAACTATATGACCAATATAAATGAAACATAAAACATGGAATAAACAAATATGAAATTATTGAAAATAAAAAGAATTTTGTAAAAAATGTTGATGAACAATAATTTATAAACTTTCAAAGATACCAACATGAAACTTAAAAATGTTTCAAATACGTGTCTTTGAAAGACTATATAATAAAAACTATAAGACCAATTTGAATGAAACTTAAAACATGAATTAAGCATATAAGAAATAGTTGAAAATAAAAAGAATTTCGTAGAAAATGTAGATGAAAAATAACTTATAATCTTTTAAAACCACCAACTTGAAACATAAAAATGTTTCAAGTACGTGGCTTTGAAAACCTATGAAATACAAACTATAAGACCAATATAAATGAAAATTAAAACATGGATTAAACATATAAGAAATAATTATTTATTAATTCGTTAATTAGTAATATAATTATTAAATGGTTATTAATTAGTTAATTAGTTATTATTAATTAGTTAATTAGTAACATAATTTATTATATGATAATAAATTAGTTATTCTGTAATATAATTATTAATTTAAAATAAATAATTAATTAATTAATCAATTTGTAATATAATTGGTAATTATAATTATTTATTATAATTATTCATTATAATTATTAGTTATTAATTATTAATTATTAATTATTAATTAACTAATTATTAATTAGTTAATTAGTAACATAAGTATTAATTAAACAATAATTAATTAATAATATAATTATTAATTATAATTAATAATTATAATTATTTATTATTAATTATATACTAATTAAGTAGTTAATTAATAATGTAATTATTAATTATAATTACTAATATAATTACTTATTATAATTATTAATTACTAATCATATAATAATTAATTATGTAATATAATTATTCATTATAATTATTAGTTTTTAATTATTAACTGTTAATTATATAATAATTAATTTGTTAATTAGTAATATAATTATTAATTATATAATAAAAAATTAGTTGATTAGTAATGTAATTATTAATTATAATTAGTAATGTAATTATTAATTATAATTAGTAATGTAATTATTAATTATAATTAGTAATATAATTATGAATTATAATTACTAATATAATTATTAATTATAATTATTAATTATTAATTATATAATAATTAATTAGTTAATCTGTAATATAAGTATTAATTATACAATAATTAATTAATAATATAATTATTAATTATAATTATTAATTATAATTATTAATTATAAATATTGATTACTAATTATATACTAATTATTAATTATATACTAATTAATATTTATAATTAATAATTATAATTAATAATTATAATTAATAATTATATTATAAATTAATTATTGAATAATTAATACTTATATTACTAATTAACTAATTAATTTTTATATAATTAATAATTAATAATCATAATTAATAATTATATTAGTAATTATAATTCATAATTATATTACTAATTATAACTAATAAATACATTACTAATTAACTAATTCATTATTATATAATTAATAAATATATTACTAATTAACAAATTAATTATTATATAATTAACAATTAATAATTAAAAACTAATAATTGTAATGAATAGTTATAATTATTTATTATATTACTAATTTACAAATTAACTAATGAATTATTATAGAATTAATAATTATATTACTTAATAAATACTTAATTACTGTATATTTAATAATTATATGACTAATTAACTAATTAATGATTATGTAATTAATAATTATATTATAACTTAACTAATTAATTATTATATAATTAATAATGATATTACTAATTAACTAATTATTAAATAATTAATAATTATATTTCTAATTAACTAATTATTCATTAACTATTTTATTAATTATTAAAAATTAATTATATAATAATCAATAAGTTAATTATTATATAATTAATAATTATATTACTAATTAACTAATTCATTATTATATAATTAATTTTTAATAATTAATAACTGATAATTATAATGAATAATTATAATTATTTATTATATTACTAATTTACTAATTAACTAATGAATTATTATATAATTAATAATTATATTACTTACTAAATACTTAATTATTGTATAATTAATAATTATATTACTAATTAACTAATTAATTATTGTGTAATTAATAATTATATTATAAATTAACTAATTAATTATTCTCTAATTAATAATGATATTACTAATTAAATAATTATTACCTAATTAATAATTATATTTCTAATTAAATAATTAATCATTAACTATTTATTATGTGTTTAATCCATGTTTTAATTTTCATTTATATTGGTCTTATAGTTTTTTATAGGTTTTCAAAGCCACGTATTTGAAATATTTTTAAGTATCAAGTTGGTGGTTTTGAAAGCTCATAAATTATTTTTCATCAACATTTTTTATAAAATTATTTTTATTTTCAACTATTTCATATATATTTAATCCATGTTTTAGGATTCATTCATATTTTTATTATAGTTTTTATTTTATAGTCTTTCAATGACACGTATTTGAAACATTTTTAAGTTTCATGTTGGTGGCTTTAAAAGCTTATAAATTATTATTTATCAACATTTTGTATGAAATTATTTTTGTTTTCCACTATTTCTTATATGTTTAATCAGTTTTTAAAATTTAATTTATATTAGGGTTATAGTTTATATTTTATAGTCTTTCAAAGTCACATACTTGAAATACGTAAAACATTTTTAAGTTTCAATGTGATGGTTTTGAATGGTTATAATTTATTTTTCATCAACATTTTTATGAAATCCTTTTTGTTTTCAACTATTTCTTATATGATTAATCAATGTTTCAAATTTCATTTATATTAGTCTTATAGTCAATATTTTATACTCTTTCAAAGTCACGTACTTGAAACAGAATCCCACATCAGAAATGCAGAATGTACTGTGTAGGTTTGGAAGAACCTGTATCCCACATCGAAAATGCAGAATAATTTTCAGGGCAAGCCCTCTTATAAAAGGGAGTCATGGGTGAGAGTTTCTGTCAGAATCCAGACTGTTGTAATGGCAGTGCTGCTGAATTTTAAATAGCGGAAAAATTCTTCTAAAATATTTATATATATATATATAAACAAAACAAAAAAATAAAAAAATTTAAAACTATTAAAAAACTTCTTGCATGATGCGTGAACGGGGTTCACGCATCTTGCTCGGATTGAAGATGCGTGAACCCCATTCACACATCTTCCCCGGATCGGGGATGCGTGGACGGGGTTCACGCATCTCGGACCCATTTTTAAAAATACCGCAAGCCCTATCCCTTTTAGGAATTTGTTTCTTCAAAAAACCCAAAAAAAAAAATTATCCCCCCTACTGCCTCCCCCTACGGTGCGCCATCATCACCCTACGGCGTGCCATGGACTCCCTACGGTGCACCGGAATCTATAGGCGACCCGGGAGCGAAGCCCCCGATGGAGATTCAGTATAAGGGGGGAGCTGCGTACAGTGTGCCTCCATCGAAGGCGGTCAGAGGCGGGTTCCCACCGACGGTGTATATGAGCTCGTTTACGTCGCTACTACCATCCATGTTCCCCCTAGGGACAGATCCTAACGTGGCGGTGTGATTCCAGATGTTGGATCAGGACAGGAGAGGTTTCATCGATGATAAGGAGCTGCAGTGGGTGATTTCCTCCTACAATCAAAGCTTCAGCCTTCGAAGCATGGATATCCTCATGTACCACTTCACTGACACCAACACCAAAAATGATCAGGCCAAAAGGATTCCTACGGCATACCGGAATCCACACGTCGATCAAGTCTGTGTTGATCATTTTGTATTCGTGGGATTATTTGAACTTAATAAATGAACATTTAAGTATCTTATGGCGCAAGTGAAATTTGTTTTTCTTTATACATATATTTTATAATGAATTTGAATCTATTTATACCGGTCAATTAAAAAAATAATATACAACATTTATATTTATCTTAACAAAATGTTTCACGATTTTCTTTGGTTTGGTGTTTTGTGTAAAACAAACTATCTAACACATTGTTTATTTTAAGTAGAAATATTCACTATAATAATGGGTCATTGTTTATTAGGTTTGAGGTATCAATATGAGTCTAATGCAATTTTTGGTTCCTAAATTCAACCGCTCAAACACCCTCACATATATATATACTTTTTCACCAATTAGGGGTGTCATGTGGCACTATTACATTTTCAATATTTAAAGGAAGTTATTTAAAAATGGTTTAAAAAACTACTGCTAAAAAATCCTCATTTATTTCATGGTGTTTTTAAAAAAACTACTACAAAATATGTTTAAAATGAAAAAAACATGATTCCTACCTCTATGAGATCCCTCGATCCCTGACCCCCCCTTTCTTTGAAGCCCCCCCCCCCACCAACCCCCACCCACCCAATAACTTATGAGGTGGTGTAGACATATAATCTCTCCCATTCCTATCTATTTTGGATCTCCCCATAGCTGATAAACCATATTGATGATGAGTGAGATTCCCAATGTTACACGATCCACTTTCAGCCTAAGGTAAACTCCATGAGAAATATTCCTAAATTATAAATTTCATGTGCTTGGTGATTTATTATACATTGAAGACATTTTAATTAATTTTTCTATTGATAATATCAATAATTCTATTTAGATTATGTGGTTTCTATAAAGATGATAAATAGATAATAATACATATAATATTGTAACAATCTATATAGTTTTTGTATTTTTTATATTTTCACTGTATATGGTAGTGTTATTATGTATATAATAAGTATTTCTATAGTATGATATCATGTTTTTGTTTTATTTCTAACATATATTTTCTATTTTCCTTTTATAATTTCCATGTATTACATACAATAGATTGTTTTCACTAATATGAAAACATTATAAATTTTTAAAAACCCATCTTCATAACTATTCATAAATTTTATTCACATAAAATTCCTTCTCATTTATGTAATTTATTAAATGAATACATAAAAAGAGTGATTTGAAAAAAAAACTTATATTTTCTAATCGCATGGTCCAAAAAAATGTAATTTACTAATTGATACTTATTAATGAGTTAAATAGTCAATTAATGTTGTCTAGAAACATGAAGACAACAATAAATGATCTAAAGTTTGGGTAATTCGCTGTAGATTAGTATACATAACTAGTTAATTTGTATTGATCTAAATTGGTGAAATAGTTTAATTGTATATGAGTTTGTTAAATTAATTTTTGTTGACATTATTATTAAATAGGTACTTGGTGAGCCTTCAAGGGCCAATTTGGAACCTATAAAGTGTGATAAAAATATATCTTACCAATATATTTTTCTTGAGAAAAAATATAAGTAACGTGACACAAGATAGATATTTTCCCTTTGGAATAAAACTAAAATGATACTGCTATAGTATATCTCCCCTAGTCATATAAATTATTATGGTATGTTTTTTGTTTCTTTCTTGGTATGATAACAATTGATATTTTTAGAAGATCATTTCCCTCCCCATTCAAATCCACTAGTGACATGATTTGTGATCTTCTCCTTAAAGCGTTGACTAAAGAGGATTCCACTATTAGATAATTTCATATAGATTCTTTTAATGATGTATTAACAAAAAATAATATAGTAATTCGTGGGTTCTACAATATCCCATATTGTATATTTTTTCAGTATTATAACTCAATGTAACTTCAAACTCTATAGTATAAATTTATAGGCCTTTAGGGATATATGGATAAAACGTGGATCACATTACCTAAGAACACACCTCATTATGTCAAAGATTTAAAGGAGTTTTTAAAATTTTTAATTTATTAATTGATTCATGGACGGAAGAATTAAATTACCATATCCTAATTATAATTTCTAAATATGGATGAAGTGATATGAAGTTTATGAAAACCTGATATTGAAGAAATTCCCTACTAAATATGTGCATTTTTTTGGCATGGAGGATCGAATGTTATTAAAAGTTTGACCACTGATATAAATCAATAGAATAAACTTGTTACTTACCCTATAGTGGTTAATGAAATGAAAAACATGACAAACTATACTTTTGCAATTGTAGGAAAAAATCATCAAAATCATGACATATCAATCCAACTAGTTCAGTTTATTAATTATATTAACATTCAAATTATGTTTTTGGAACTTTAGGATATCCAAATCAATATTTTAATATATAAATGGATCCTATTCTTGATAATATAGAGACCAATGTAAGAGAAAACTCTACTATTCTGAAAATGTCACACCCCAACCTTTAAAATTATTTTATTTTATTATTTATTGGCTTTGGACATTTTCCTCAATGTTTATAATGAGTGTTGGTTTATGTTTTTTGAAATTTAGTAATTTTGGTGGGTTTTGGGCCCGTGCATAGGCACCGCATGGTTAATGGTAACTCTGCGATCGGACCAGGTGACCGTATAGTTTCCCAATATTTAAAATAAATAAAAAAATTTGAAAATAAAATTTCAATAATGTTTTAATAATAAAATTAATAATAAAATTAATATTAAAAAGAGAAATGAGTATTATTATTATTGGGGTTTTTGTTTTTGTTGTTGTTCTTGTTATTGTTATTATTAAATAAAAAATTTATTATTATTAAAATGGGTATTGATATTATTATAAATATTATTATTAATAATATGATTATGGTCATTATAATTTTTAGTATTATTATTAATGTTAATTTTAATTTTGGTTTTTCTTTTCTTTTTTTGGTTTTTTTATTTTGGTTTTTTTCCTAACCCAAATTAGGTCCCCCCCTCCCCTTCCCTTCAACGGTGTGCAGTGTATCTCCCCTCTCTAGTAGGACCGCCCCCTTTCCCCATACCTCACCCTTGCACCAGACCACCCCCTCTCCGTTTGTGCCTCCCTCACCGGTGCCCCCACCTGCTGGCGCATCCCCTTGTGCACCCCCCTGCTCCGGCCACCACTATCTCTAGTGCGACACCCTCCGGCATCCCCTACCTCTAGCGCAAACCCCCTATAGTGTTCTCTTCCTCTCTAGTGAGCCATTCCTCCCCTCTAATGAGCTTCTTTGGATTTTATTTTTTGCGGTTTTCTCCACTTCGACCATACCCTATATGTCAGGGTTAATTTGGGGTCTGGTTTTATTTGGATCTATGGTTTGCAGTTAGTTTATATAGACTTATTTGTCCTCCTCTGGGAGTTTCATCACAATCTCAGCACTTTGAGGTAGGCGATTCCATTTTTTTATCCAGTCTGAAGTAATATTTTTAATTCTTTAATAGTTTCAATTAATTTTTTGACATGTTTTGCACACCCCTAATACCCTTGGCTAGCATAATATGGTGTTTTCAAATTGGTAGAATTTGTTAAAAATAATATTTTAGGTTACACCATGCTTGGACATTGTCTATGAAAATAATATATTTTCTTATGCCTTTTTGGAATGTTTTATAAATTGTGTGTGTGATGTGAACGTTATTTTTGAAAAGATCAGGTAATCATTTGGCTGAAAATTGGTTTTTTCTTCATGAAATTTGGTGTATCCCATATGTAAAGTCTTATTGTGATCCTTGGAGTTATTTTATAATTTTTTAAATTGATTATTAAACTATATGTGTGGTGCGAATGTAGATTATGAAACGTTTTGTCATGAATTTGGGTTTAAGAGGTATTTTTCATGAGGAATTGTGTGTGATTTATGTGAAAACCCTGGTTGAGTCATTTTATAGAATTTTATAAATTGTGGAAGTGGTTTATTAAATTTTGTATGAGATACAAAACATATTTTGGAAGGCCCTTGGTGTGCACTTGATTTCAAAAGAGTATTTCTGGTTTGTTTTTTGTGGGAATCCTTTTTGTGCTACTTAGATGTGTTTAATAAATTGTTTAAACAATTTATTATATTATATAAGTGATTTCAAATCATGTTTTGAAATGGTTTGGTTGTGCGTTTGATTTTTAAAGAGGTTTTTGGGAATTTATTGGAATCTTAGAAGGTGTCATTATATGTAGGCATGTCCAAGGGTGAATGAAGTGAACACATGGATGTGACATCAAATGAAGATGACACTTTAAATGGTGTTTATCCACAAATCATAGTTCCCTAAATGGTTTTGGGTTTCTAAATAATGTTGGTTCTCTTGTTTGATTTCCAAAATCGGTTTTAAATTATATCTTAATAGGTTTCTCCCATTTGGCCTTGAATCATGTCTTGGTGAATGTTGGTGTAAAAAGGTATGTTTGGAATTGCAAACATAAGGGTAGTGTTTGAGGTTTCTTTGGAAAGAATTTCCAAATATTTTTGGTAAAATCTTTTGGTATCATTAAGGAAAGGCCCATTTGGCGTTGTGTACTTAGAAATGATGTTCTGGGTTTATTTTTAGAAATGACAGGGTTTGAAAAACGTAAAATCCCAGTTCGTATCTTTGAATGTTTTAAGGTATTTTTTATAACCAATGTGACGTGATGGTTCAGTTGACACCTTTGATGATTTGATATATATATATATATATATATAGTGGGCACCCCTATATTGGATTTTCCTTTTATGGGTTATCGTATAAGAGATGTTCATGTTTGGGGTAGTCAAGTGTGGTGACAGCCAGTAAGGTAAGTCATGTGTGTGAGGGCCTCCCACTTATACAGTTTACTATTACCATGGGTTCTTAGGTATCTTTTAGGGAATTGAGGGACAGTTTCTTACCAATCTCGATTAGATGGGTCGGTACCCTCTAGATCGCAGATAGCTCATGTGATATGTGCCACTAGATTGGTTAGTTTTGGTCAACCAGTGGTTATTTAATTAGTAGATTCACCATATGCCAGTAGGTGGTTCCGAACCGAGTACGTCCAGGGGTATTCTAGGGATGTTTAGGATCACCCATGGTTACTTCTATATCTGCATGTTTATTTTACTATGCCTTTAGTTTTAGCCTAAATTTTTTACTTATTTAATTATTTATTTTCATCACAACCCTATATTGTTTTGATTAGGTTTTTGGTTTAGTTTTTGGTATCAAAAGGATAGTTTTTTTTGAAAATTAAATTTGGTATGTGTTGTATTTTGAAACGGGAATCTTTGTTTGTTTAATAAAATGTGACGAACTTATTTTTTATAAACATATTTCAAACTAGAGTTAATAGAATTTTATTGGTAAAGGAGAATACATGGATTCTATCATTTATATTTGGCATTCCAACTGATAATTCCGTTCCTCATGCATAATTTATCATTTAGTTTTAGGTTCTAGTTTTTAATTTCTCTTACAGCGAGTGTGGTTCTGTGTTAGATAGTGTCCCACATGGTCATTGAGAGGTACATTTTGCTGTGCGACTTTATCTTGTTTCTTCTATTAGTGTGTAACTATTTTTTGGTTTAATTTTATTTATTTTTCTCTTATTTATGGGATAAAATCATTACCAATTATTTTACTTTGGTTCCTGACACTATTTATTAACCCATGGGGATCAGGAATTCTCTTTGGTCCATGCCACAAACTGGCTTGGGTGACTAGTTTAGGCTCCACCCCGGTTTTTCATGATAAAATGGTATTAATGGGAGATTTTTGTTATCTATGGTGTCTGGTAGTTGTATATTTGGACTATCGATACTCAAAATGTAGCTAAGGGAAGGGCATCATGAACCCTTGCTTGTTCTGAACCTCATGTTGCAATAGGTATTCTGGGAATTGAGTCTTTTCTCTTTTATTTGGATTGAGGGATGACAATAGAGGTGATATGGTGTCACGTTGTGATCCCACATGGAGTAGTGACCCATGTGGAGTTCAATTGCACAGTTCAAGTCCCTCTTAGTGTTATGGCCTACTTAGGGAATGGCCCACTTCCAAGTCACTGAGTTAAGCATGGATGCAAGTCCCTCATTCTGGTAGTGTGGTGTAATTTGTTCTTTGTGAGGTTTTTCCTTGGTGTAAGGGTGATTTTGATAAATGAAAATTATTTTCAACTGGGAATGATTTATTTAAAATGGACTTAAATTGGTAAAATAAGTTTTAAAAATTGAAATCTATTTGGTTTGAAAATTTGGTGCTTCTATGGAATTGTTAAATAAATGGCTTGGTGTGACCCATGGTGTTCTTTATGAACGTTTTCACATGTGGTGGTATTTTTGTGGAAAGAACCTGTTGGCATGTGTGGATGGAAACAGATGGACTTGCATGTGATGGTTTATAGGATTCCATGGATGAGTTTTTGAAATTGAAAGGTTTCAAAAAAATGGTTTCTCTTTAAGGAGTGGATTATATTTGGTGAAAAGTGGATTTTTGTTTGGAAAATATCCTTGAAATAAGGTGGTTTTAATAATACAAATTCTTTTGTAAATTGAAATTTGGATTAAAAAAGGGTTTCGGTATTTGGAAATAGGCCTCAAATGAAAGTGGTTTTAAAATTTAAATGAAAATGGTGGATTTTGAATGAAATGTTTTGGTTATGTTTTTATATGTTTGGTTTTTGAGATGAACATTATGGATCAGGATATTTCTTTTGATTTTACATCAATTTGATGTTGGTTTTAGTTTATGTCTTTTGTGATGTCCATAAAATTCCACCCAGAAAGGTTTCCAAAATTTCTAAGGAGTCACGCCCATTTTTTATTCTTCCCAAATGTTCCTTGACATTTGCAAGGATCGAGGTCTGTTAGAGATAATGAGGTGGATTGAAGAGGTCTTGAATGTATTTAGGGTGTTGGGAACTCCCAAAGTTGTCAGAGTTTGTGCTTTATTTTGTTTTTTCGAAGGTCCAACATTGGATGAATGGGATTTGTTCACCCCACCATAATTGTAAGTCAAGATGACGTGGGATGTCTTTAAATATATATTCATTTGATGGTTCATACCTAAAGAGGTGAATATGAAGAAAATGGAGTAGATCATGCATATTAAATAAGGACAATGGGCGATGGAGGCCTACGTTGATTGTTTCAAAGAGCTGGATTTCTTTCCTTTGGAGGTAGAGTCATGGGATCTGATGAAGGATTATCTTTTCCTTAGAGTTATTCATCTAGAGATCAAGGATCATTTCCTATATTCTAACTAAAATCATTTCAAGGAGCTAGTGGAAGAATCGTTCCTAAATGATTTTGTTTTTAGAGTGCAGATGGTTGGAAATTTGGTCTATCCAGTTTCTTATGAAGGTTACTTATCTGTTGAGAAGGGAATGTTGGAGTAACCTATTATTAATGAGTCCTCTTCATTGGTTCTAAAGTCTGGTTCCTCATATCATCCTTATGTGTACCACCAGTGTGGCCGGTTTGAGCACAAAATGTTATCATGTCGCATCCCTCCGAAGACAATCCATCGTTGTAGATTTCTGGGTCATTTAGATAAGTTTTGTAGAATGTGTCATATGAATAATAAATTTTTGATTAAGGGATACTCATGCCAAACTATGAGGAAACAGATGCTTCAACCATCAGATCCCTAGCCACATGTCTCGAGGTAAAGTTCACACACATTCAAGAGTTTCCAAGGGTGTGAAACTTCATTCTAGTTTTGTGTTCCGTGTTGGGATTGAAACATTTAATGTCTTTTCATTCTTGTTTTTTTTGTTGTTAATGTTTTTTCATCATTATAAGTTCATAATTTATTTTTTAGCTTATGAAAAAAAATTCTATTGTAATTCATGCAGTTATGTCGGTTTGAGTGTGCATTTTTGAATCATTTGTTCTTCATTGAGTGTGTTTATTCCTTATGTGGTTTGGTTTTGGTTTGTTAGTTTCCATGTTGGCCCCCCTCCCCAGGGTGGTTTCTTTGGGTTCTAATTTCCATTCCAGTAGAATATTTCTTGTAGGTAGAACCCTCTCGTGTTCTACCCTTGTTTTGGGTTGTGATTTCTTCTAGATTGGTCAGATGTGACTTGGAGAATAAATAGTCACCCTAGAATTCCTTGTTTCCTCTGGTTGTGTTCGGGAATAGACTCAATTTTTGGTTAAATTTCAGATTGTTGAATTTATGGGGGAATAATGTTTGTCTGGTGGGGAGATTTATCACACCCTGAACTTTAAAATTATTTTATTTTATTATTTCATGGCTTTGGATATTCTCATTGAGATTCAGGTTGAGTTTTGGTCTAATTTTTTTGAATTTTGATAATTTTGGTGGGTTTTGGGTCTGTGCATGGTTCCCCACGATTTGAAGTAACCATGTTGTCAGTCCAGGTGACCATGCATTTTCCCAATATTTAAAATAAAATTTTTTTTATTAATATAAAATTAAAAGAATGTTTTAACAATAATAAAAATAATAATGATAATATTATTATTATTATAAAGAGAAATGAGTATTATAATTATTGTTGTTATTGTTGTTATTATTATTATTATTTTGTTATTAAATTGCTTATTGGTATTATTATAAATATTATTATTAATAATATGATTATTATCATTATTATTTTTAGTATTAATAATATTTTTGTTAATTTTAGTTTTGTATTTTCTTTTGATTTATTTATTTATTTATTTTCCTAACCCTAATTGGGTCCACCCCTTCCCCTTCCCTTCCTCGGTTCACAACATCTCTCCCCTCTCCGGTTGGACCACCCCTTATGTCGGACCTCCCCCTTGTGCCGCCCCCTTGCACTGAACCTCCCCTTGCACCACCCCCTTGAGCCGGACCTCCCTATCCCCTACCACGCCTCCCTTACCAGTGCCCCCACTTGCTCACGAGGCCCCTTGCATGGCCCCCTACTCCACTCATCCCTATCTCCAGGGCGATACCCTTTGACAACCCCTACCTTTGATATAAACCCCCCATGACACCCTATTCCTCTCTAGAGAGACATTCCTCCCCTCTAGTGAGCTTCCTTGGCTTTTTTATTTTTGGGGTTTTCTTCGCATTGCCCGAAACCTAGAGGTTAGGGTTAAAGTTTAATCTCTTTTTATTTGGATCTAGGGTTTTTTGGTTTGTTCATAGAGACCTATTCATCCTACTCTAGAAGTTTCATCGTAATCGAACCCCTATGAGGTAAGAGATTCCATGTTTTTCTCCTTTTCAAAGTAATCTTTTAATGATTTAATAGTTTCAATTAATTCATTCATAGGTTTTTCACAACCATAATACCATTGGTTATCATAATATATTGTTTTCAAATTGGTAGAATTTTTTAAAAATAGGTTTTTAGGTGACACCATTCTTGAACATTGTTGATGAAAATATTATACTTGCTTTTGCATTTTTGTCATGATTTATAAATTATGTGCATGATGAAAAGGAGGTTTTTAAAAAGATCATATAATCATTTGTCTTAAAATTGGTTTTTTCATCATGAAATTGGGTTTCTCAGTTATGTAAAGTCTTTTTGTGCTCCATGGAGTTGTTTTATAAATTGTTTAATTATGTTTTTAAACTATATGTGTGGTGTGAAAGTAGATTATGAATTTTTTTTCATGAATTTGGTTTTAAGAGGGATTTTTCATGAGGCATTGGGTGTGATTTATGTGAAACCCTTGATTGATTAATTTTATAGAATTTTAAAAATTGTACAAGTGGTTTATTAAATCGTTTATGAGATGAGAAACTAATTTTGAAAGGGCCTTGGTGTGCATCTGATTTCAAAATTGGATTTTGGGTGTGTTTTTTATGGGAATCCTAACTATACTAATTAGAAGTATTTTATAAATTATTTAGATGATTTATTAAACATTGTAAGTGATTAAAAATCATGTTTTGAAATGTCTTGGGTGTGCGTTCTTTTTATAATGACAGTTTTGGGAGTTTCTTGGAAGCTTATAAGGTGTCATTAGATGTAGGCACATCCAAGGGTGCATGAAGTTCACACATGGATGTGCCCTCAAATGAATATGGACCTTTAAATGATGTTTATCCACAAACTGTGGTTATTTAAATGGTTATGGTTTTTAAATAATGATGGTTCCCCTGTGTGATTTCCAAAAGTGGATTTAAATGAGATCTTAAGAGGACTGGACCTTTTGGCCTTGAAGTATGTATTGGTGAATATTAGTGAAAAAAGGCCAGTTTCAAATCAAAAATATAAGGGAAGTGTTTGAGGTTTCTTTGGAAAGAGTTTTCAAACACTTTTTGTGAAATATTTTGGTCTCATAAATTAAAGGTATGTTTGTTGTTGTGTACATAGAAATGACGTTTCCAGTTTATCTTTCGAAATGATGTGGTTTGAAAAATGTAAAAGACTAGTTGGAATCTTTGAATGCTTTGAGGTATGTTTTAGAATCAATGTGGTTTGAAGTCCTGGTATACACTTTATATGATTTGATATATTTATATATATAGTGGGAACCCCTATCTAGGATTTACCTTTTATGGGTTATCGTATAGGTGATGTCCATGTTTGGGGTAGGCAAGTGCGGTGGTGGCAAGTAAGGTGAGTCATGCATGTGAGGGCCTCCCACTTACACAGTTTACTATTATCATGGGTTCCTAGGGGTATTTTATAAGATCGAGTGATAGTTCCTGACCAACCCCAATTAGACGAGTTGGTACCCCCCCCCCCGAATTGTAGATAGGCTAGGTGGGATGTGCCACTGGATTGGTTGGTTTAGCGAGGCCAGTGGTTATTGAGTTAGGGGCTTCACCATATACCTTCTAGTGGTTTCGAACTGAGTACATCCAAGAGTTTTCTATGGATGTTTATGATCACCCATGGTTACATTTATATATTCTTGTTTACTTTTCGATGCCTTTAGTTTCATCATGCATTGTTTACTTATTTATTTATTTTTAGCACAACTATGTATAATTTTGATTAGGTGTTTGGTTAAATTTATGGTATCAAAATGATTTTCTATTATGAAAATGAAATGTGGCTTATGTTGGATTTTGAAATGGGAAGCTTTGTTTGTTTTATGAAATATGAAAAACTTATTTTTTATAAATAGTTTTCAAACTAGTGTTAATGGACTATTTTCAGGAAAGGAAAATACATGGATTACTTGGTTTATATTTGAAATTCCTACTAAGAATTTCGGTGCTCATACCTTAGTTATATTTCCATTTCAGGTTCTAGTTTTGAATTTCATGCAGTGAGTGTGGTTCTGTGTCAGTTGGTGACCCACATGGTCACTTGGAGGTACATTTGGCTACCTAGATTTATCTTATTTTTTATGTTTGTGTTTATCTATTTTGTTTGATTTATTTTTTTTATCTTTCTCTTATTTAGGGTCCAAGATCATTTCCAAATATTTTACTTTGGTTCTCGAATGTAGTTGCCATCCCATGGGGATTGGGAACAGCCTTCAGACCATGCCACAGATCAGATCGGGTGAACGGTTTAGGTTCGACCTGGGTTGGTTCGTGATAGAAAAATTCGATTCATGAGTTAGTTGAATATGGAAATAAAGAGCTTTGTGGAGGATGTGTCAAGTTTTTAAAACTTATTTTCTAATGAACTTACATTATACCAAGTTCCTATATGAAATTATAAATAAATAAATGTCCATGATATTGGAATTATTTCATGATCAATTTCCTGAAGCTGAATTCCCTAAGTATTTTTATGATATGAAGAACTTTTCTAACATGATTGGGATCAATTAAATAAAATTACATGAATTTAAAAATGATTTTGTATTATATTGGGGATAAGATTCAAGTAAAAAACAGTTTAAAATATATTTTACTTATAAATATAATCCAACTAGTAATGTTGATAGTATAAATCAACATACTTCTATAAATAAGTAGAAAAAATAATAATCACATAATGGGTTTCCATTACTTCCTTTCAAAACCCTGATTGAAAAGATTATTTGTGTCATCTAAAATTTTCGATCTCATGAAGTGGCATGTTATGAAAAATAAATATTATGGGTTCAAGAAATATCTAAGATATTCAAAATAATGAAAAAATTGATTCATTTCATCTATATTTCTTATCCAATCCTATGAAAGGTGTTATTGGGATTAGTTACCAATTGATTCAACCCATTTGGGACCTTGAGTATCGGTTATAGAATTTGTCTCCTTATTTGTATCCCTTATAATCTACTTATATGGATGTGTATACTATAAAATTTATCATTTTAATGATTATTCCATGAAATATTCTTGCAATAAATATTAATGTATACTTTCGACCTCTAATTAAACAATTATAGGAGTTTGGAATAATGGTGTTAAAACATATGATGCATCTACTATGAAAATTTTCAAAATTCATGTTGGTATTGATAGATATGCACTAAAATGGGATGAATCATATTAAAAGATTTATCTATATTTTAATCCATGATATGAATTTGATTTCTATTGTAAATAATGATACAGTATTATAATTAAATCCTTATGATGAATGTATCGTATTATATGATTCAGATAGTAATATGTGATATTGGGTGAATATTTGTTTCCATGATTTCCAAATTGATTACATTTTATTATTAATAAAATATTTGATTAATTTAGGGTGTTATAATCATTGAAAAATCCAATTATTATAACACACTAAGGAGAATACATTATGGTATTGAATTTTGGCTTCCAAACATTGGTAGCTGATGCATGATCACCTTCATTGAATGAAGGGGGTATATATGAAGTATTATATCCTCTTATTGGGTGTGTGTGGTGATTTTATAAATCTATGTTTGTAATTCCCTGGTTCCGGAAGACACCCAGATGCTGCCCATACTCAGTTGTTCACATGGCCTCATGCACATTTCCCTGAACGCCAAAGGCTTCCGACTAGCATCGAGGGCCTTGGGTGTGATAATGGGGAAACTATGCCCTCATTGGTAGAGTACACAGTGGAAGTACACAAATACATACAAAAGCAGAAGCAGTAAATACCAAACAACAGTAACAGCGGAAGACTGATAAAGGAAACAACTGGAGGAGATATATATATAAATGACGTATGATACATATATGTCTAGGAAAATAGCCAAACAAGTCACAATGCTGGAATACAACAGTCCTAAACCAAAGTACAAAAAAATCATATAAACTCCCCAGCATCGCAAGCCATAGCTTGGTCACATGCTCTCCATCTCCACAAAAATCAAGAACCTGAAGTCCAAGGGTGCTTTCCCTAATCTATACCTGCAACAATATAATCTGTTTGGCCCAAAATCATGACCCAAACAGGGTGTGAGACAAAATCCCAGTAGGTAACCACCCGGATATCTATGCCTAATAGTCAGTGAATATATGGTAGGTAAAAGTACAGAATGTAGTAAACAGGAAAATACTCAACAGTAAACAATCCACAGTTTCTAGCATTTAATTTACAAAAAAGTAAGCGTCCACTAAAGCAAGTAGAACAAATAGGTAACCTTATGGTTATTTCTCATAGCCTAACCCATATGGTTCAACCAACAAGTACTAGAAGCCCTCTAGGAGGCACACACAGTCTCTCCCCTATGGTTCAGCTAAAGAATAGACTCTCTGGAGAATCACTCACTATCAGTTCCCCATATAGTCTCATATAATACTAAAGGTGCTCTGGGGAACCACTCAACTTCTCATTCCCCCAGTGGCCTGCATCGAGGAACTACAGACACTCTGAGGAAGCACTCAACATCAATTCCCCTTGTGGTCTCGCATCCTATTATAAAGACACTCTGGAGAAGCCCTTACGTCCATTCTCCCTGTGGTCTACTACACTAGGTTCTCACGGCCCTCTGTAAGTCATTCATGTATATCACACGTATCGCCCCAAGTAACCTCAAGAACTACTTGGCTAGCATTATGAAACATCTCAGCATGGAAGAACAATAGTCAAACCATCCTACAAACTAGGCATGGTACTGGCAAAAGCCTAACAGGGAAAACTAGACCAAACAATCATAAACATGAAAAACATGCATGGGAAAAACATCTAAATCACAGAAAAATTACCCTATTCACAAACAATAACCTCTACTCAGGCATACAAGCAATGCAGGGAAACAATAGTGGCAAGACAGTAAACATGCAATACCCCGTTCAAGGGTATTGGTGGAATTTTCACATAATACTCAAATAATTTCTATTGAAAGGCACAAACCACCTACCTCGGGGTTAGAAAATCAATATACTTAAACCACGGGGCATGAATCGTCTTAGAATGTTGAAGATCTATAAAAAATTCTAAAACATTCCACCCACGTTAACTTGTAAAAGAGAAGGCATTGGGAAACGATGCTCTAGAAGAAGAGAGAAATCACCATTACGATTCCAACGCACTCATCGGTGTTCGATTTGGAGAACAAACGGAGGTTTAGGGGCTCGTCGAAGATTCGTGGGTGCTCAGTGCTCTAAGATGAAGAAGACCTAAAAGAAGTCGATTCTGGCGATTAGACGCGACCTTGGTGCGTTTAATGAAAAAAAAAAGTACACGATGTGTACTTTTGGAGTACACAGTATGTACTCGCCTTTTCCATACTCCGCTTTAGGCGGCCTCCATGTCACCCCTACATGGCCATGTGTGTGACGATGACACTGCCAGCACACATCCTCCAGCGGCATTGCAGTACACGGTGTGTACGTATAAAGTACATGGCGTGCACTTTGAAAATTTCCAAATTTTTCTCTTTTCCTCAAAAACAACTAGAAAAGGAAAACATACCTGAAAACAAGATCCAGGTTCTTACAAACTTCCCCCCTTAATTAAATTTTTCCCTAAATTTCCCAAGCGCGGCGTAGAAGAAGAAAACCCGAACAGTTCTGGCCACTGTGCTCACACATTGGCCTTCCTCTCCCAAGTCTCGTCCTGTACCCACTCGTGCTTCCATAGCACTCATACCAGAGAAACAGACCGGCCATGGAGAACCTTTGTACTATGATCAAAAATCTAGATCAGATGCTCCTCAAATGATGCATCCACCTCTAACTCGACTTCCTCAGGTTGGAAAGCCTATGACGATCCTGAAAAGTAACGTCGGAGCTAAGAAACGTGGAAGAAATCTTGCATAGCCCAGTACCTCTGAGGTAACTGCAACCGATAGGAAACTGACCCAACTCTCACCAACACCTCAAACAGCCCGATGTACCTCGGTGAAAGCTTACCCTATCTCCTGATCCACTTGTGTCCCAACCTCGGTGTGACACATAGGAAAACCTAATCCCCTACCTTGAACTCCAGAGTTCGTCTACACTGATTAGCATAAGACTTCTGACGAGACTGTGCAGTAGCCATCCTCTTTCGAATCAACTCTATCTGTTTTGTGGTCTCTTGAACAAGACGAGGTCCCAGAAAAGCTTCCTCTCCTACCTCAAGCCAACATTAGGGTGACCAGAATGGCCTACCGTACAAAGCCTCATAAGGTTCCATCTAAATAGTTTCTTCAAAACTATTGTTGTAGGAAAACTCCACAAGAGGTATATGCTACTCCCAAGAACCTCCAAATTCCTGGATGCATGCTCGGAGCATGTCCTCAGGAACCTAAATCGTACGCTTAGACTGGCCATCTATTTGGGGATGGTAAGTTGTACTCAAAAGCACATGTGTACCCAAAGCTTTCTGAAACCCCTGCCAGACCCAAGAATTAAAATGTGCATCCCTGTCTGAAACAATGGAGCATGGAACTCCATGCATATGTACAATCTCTCGAATGTACAACTGCTCTCATCAACACTGAAGGTCTCCTTGATCAACAAAAAGTGAGAAACCTTCGTAAGTCTATCAATAACGACTCATAAAACATCATTCCCATGTGGTGATCTTGGAAACCCTGTCATGAAGTCCATCACGACACTATTCCACTTCCATTCAGGAATGGGTAACTACTGTAAAAGACCTGTTGGTCTCTGATGTTCCGCCTTCACCTGCTGACATGTAGAACATCTCATGATGAAACCAGCAAAATCTCTCTTTATACCTAGCCAGAAATAATGGCGGTGAAGATCACGATACATCTTGGTGACACCAGGATGAACTTACCAAACAGAGGAATGAAATTTTCGCATCATCTCCTCGCGTATATCTACTAGAACCCATACGCATCCCTGGAAACGCAAGATCTCATCCTTGCCTATGGTCTATCCAGGAATGGGGTCCTTTCCTGACACACTGTCCCTTATGACTAGGGAATCAGAATCAGATAGTCGCCTCATTCGTACCTGATCAATAAGTGTATAGGTAACAACTACAGAAGATAGAAAGGTCTGATTCTGTCTATCGTGCACCTCCAAATGCATCTCGGAGAACAGAGCCATAAGCTTCCACTCACTGTTGGCCTCCTAAACTACCTGTAAGTGAGTCCTCCTGCTCAAAGCATCATCCACAGTGTTTCCCTTTCCTGGAAAATTGGCAAGCTCAAAATCAAAAGACTGAAGGTACTCAACCCACCTTTGCTGTCTTAAATTCAAATCACGCTGAGTGAAGATGTACTTGAGAGTCCTGTGGTCGGTGAAAACCACAAAGTACTCTCCTAGAAGATAATTTCTCCCACAATGGAAGGCATGAACAATAGCTTCCAACTCCAGATCGTGTGTCAGGTAATTCTTCTTGTGTGGGATCAACTGTTGAGACCCGTACGCAACGATTCCATTTCCCTGCATAAGCACAGCTCCCAGCCAGACACCTGATGTATCAAAATAGATAGTGTATATCTTTCCTGGATCTGGAAAGACTAGTATTGGGGCTAAATTCAACCTCCCTTTCATCTCATGAAAGGCTGACTCACATGAATCTGACCATAAAAACTTCACACCATTCTTAGTCAGATCTATCAACGGTGCTGCTAAGCATGAAAAGTCCTCTATGAAATGTCTGTCGTATCCAGCCAGCCCTAGGAAACTCCAAACCTCAAAGACGTTCTTTGGATGCACCCAGGAAACTACTGCTTTCACTTTCTCTGGGTATACTGATACTCTTTCCTCTAACATAACATGACACTAGAAGTGAATCTGGTCCATCCAAAAGTGGAATTTTGAAATCATAGCATATAACTGATTCTCCCTCAGTGTACTCAGACTGATCTCAAGATGGGTATCATGGTCGGGTCGAGTGTGAGAGTACACTAAGATATCATCCATGAAAACAACCACGAAGGAATCCATGTATGGATGGAACACTCGGTTCATCAGTACCATGAAAACTACAGGCACGTTCGTGAGTCAGAACAGCATAACTGTATACTCGTATAGACCATACCTACTCCTGATGGTTGTAAAAGGTATATCTGATGGTCTAACGCACAACTGATGATAATAGGACCTCAATTATATCTTAGAGAATACTTCGGATCCTTGAAGATGATCAAAGAGATCATCAAACCTAGGCAAGGGATATCATTTCTTGATTGTCAACTGGTTCGACTTCCGATAATCCACACAAATCCTGAGGGTATCATCTGCCTTCTTTGCAAACAGAACATGCAAACCCCAAGGAGATGTGCTGGGTTGGATGAAACCCTTTGTCTGCAACACCTACAACTAATTCTTGAGCTCCTGGAACTTAGGTGTAGCCATCCTATAAAGAGGAAT
Source organism: Viscum album (assembly GCA_963277665.1). Taxonomy (NCBI): domain Eukaryota; kingdom Viridiplantae; phylum Streptophyta; class Magnoliopsida; order Santalales; family Viscaceae; genus Viscum; species Viscum album. Next base: position 1,847,864,354 of record OY728120.1, read on the forward strand.
GGACACCGGTGCCGCTCTTGGCATGAGCTCAATCAAGAAGTCTACCTCACTCTTCGAAGGAAAAACTAAAAATTCCTTTGGAAATACATCTCTGAAACAATCCACCACTGGAGGAAAGTCTAACTATGAAGTCCCCTGGTCATCCAGATAAATACTGGAAATATGAGCTATAACTCCACCTAGCCCATGATGCTCGAGTTCTTCTCTACTTGCCTGGACATCCCACTCGCCTCGATGAAGAAAAGATTCACCCTCTTGTGATATGAAGCTCACCCTGTGATGATAACAGTTGACGACTGCCTGGAAGGGAATTAACTAGTCCATCCTGAGAATGACATCATATCCTGTCATCTCTAGGACATAGAGGTCCCATAGAAAGTGATGCCCAACCACCTCTATATGGTAGTCCTTGCACTGATGTACACTAGTTGTCCTAGTCTCCAACGGTGTGTTTAGAGTCAAATTATCAGTAGAGGAAAAGATGCAGAGCCCAAGGCTCTCCACAACAGCAACAGAGACAAAGATATGGGGAGCCCCTGTATCGAAAAGAGTAGAAGATAAAACTAAGGATACTAAGATCGTACCTTGAACTGTAGAGGGTCCGGGATCCAGCTCCTATTGGGTTTGCTCCACTGCAAAAGCCTGACCTGTACTATGGCCTTGTGACCCTACCTGATCGCTCTGAGCTGATCCACTCTAATGTCACTGGTGGCCTGGTGACTGACCACGGCGGTCGTGACCTCCACCTCGGCCAGAATACCCGGAAAAACTCCAGTTCTCAGACTGGTGAAAAACTGGCGGAGCTGCTCCTGTACGAGGAGTCCTAGATGAACCCCTATCACCAACTGCTGGTGAAAAGGTCTGACAGAAATGATGAAGGTGTCCCATCTTGCTGCAAGATCGGCACTCCACTAGGTCTCTCTGGCACTGCAGCCTCGTATGCCCAGCCCTTCCACACTGTTAGCATACCACCTAGCTACCTGAAGATATGTCTCGCTGCCTCGGATCACTGCGTGTAGACTCCTTACAACACTTCATGCTGTCAGATGGTGAAGCACTAACTCTGGAAGCGGAACCGCCCTAGACCTCAGCTCTGTAATCTCTCATATTGTGCTCCACAATCAGTGCCTGATTGACGATGGAAGTGATGGAAGTCCGCCAGAAGATATTCACCTATGAGCGGATCTCCCGTCTGAGACCATCCTCAAACTTCCTTGCCAAGAAAAACTCATCTCTGCATTGAAGGGGTGTGAAACACTGAAGCTCGATGAAATGAGAGGAATAATCCATGACAGAAAGAGTACCCTACTTTAGGCTCACGAACTCCCGGGCTCGGTCGTCCCCCAGGGTCTCCAGATAGAAGTAGTCATAAAAGATGCACTGAAACTCCTACCACGCCATAACCTGCTAATGAATCGCCTATGAGATCACATCCCACCACCTCTTGGAGGAGTCTCATATCATGTAGGTAGATATCTTGACACGCCTTTATGGAGGAATCTCTAGATACTCAAAGATCATCATCATGGATTCTATCCATGACTCTGTAGCCTGTAGTCCTCCTTCCCCTGAGAAGGTGGGAGGATGTTGCTGCTGGAAAACCCACGTCAAGTCTTCCATAGACTTGGAAGAAGGCAGAGCTCCCTAGAAGGTCTGAATCATCCTCATAAATTCCTCCCTGAACTGAGCATCATCTCTTATGTCAGGTATAATGGCTGGTGCCAAGACTGGCACAACAGGAGTATCTACGGGAAGTCCCTGATCATCCATATTCGGCGTCTGATCACCGCATGGCAACAGGCGTGCAACTGGAGGACGTCTCAGTGCCATGAATCTACAAGGTCAAATGCACACCTTATATCACATTATCAAGCATTAAAAACTAGGAGCGTAAGAAGGGAACAGGGGAAAGAAAGCATTCAAAATTTACAAAACATGGCTACACAGTGTGTATAAAGACTACACGACGTGTTCCATTAAGTCATTTACATGGGCGTGTACTTTTTCCAAAACTGTCCATGTAACACCCCAAACACATGACATGTTATCCTAACACATAGTGGGTACCTGAATCATCTTCCCCTTCCCGATTCCTTCTTCACGGTTAATCCACACGGCTCTCCTAAGACAAAACTACACGTCGTGTTCAAGGTAGGCACAGCCTGTACTCAACAAGCTTCGCCTGGCCTGTGTTGTTAGTGACATGGCCTGTGTACCTAGGTCACACTACACAACATGTTCCAAGAGGACACAACGTGTACTAAGAAGTCCCAACAGACTGTGTGGTTAGCTACACGGCCGGCTACACGGCTGACACTACACGGCGTGTTCCAGGCGGACATGGCGTGTATGATAAAGGATGACACTCACCCGTGTTTTTTGTGACACGTATGGGTACCTGGGTTAGACTACATAGTGTATTCAAGGTGTAAATTAAGTGTATAAGAAGAGACTCCACCAACCATGTTGTTAATCTACACGGCTGGACTCCGAATATTACACAACATGGCGTGCACAACTGGTACACGACATGTTCCCACAAGGTTTTCCCTATCCCATGTCTCTGCCCGCATGACCTATGACACGGTTAGAGAATACACATCATGTACATAAATTAAACGTTGTGTACTTAAGAAAAATTGTTTCTTCCCGAACAAAAGAACACATGGCGTGTAGTCAAAACTACACAGTGTGTATTCTGGGTTTTTCTGGACAGTAAGCCTCAGAAACTACTCTGGAGCCCAGAAAACACTGAAAAGAACAATGAAAGTGCCAAATTACGATCTGTGAGGGGCCATACTCCCCGGGAATCCAAATTTGGCATCTTTAACAAGTTACAAACAAGGTAAATAGGTCAATGATCCACCAAATTCCGGTCCATGAGGGACCATAACACCTCAAGAACCAAAATTTGGCGTTCATTTAGGTAAAACCTTAAACAATCAATTCTCTAACAAGAATCAGATATTTTTATCAAGGAATCTATCACAATAGAATGCATATTCTACAAAACATCTATCACAACAACATGAAATCGCTAATGCATCCTAGATGACATGGTAAGAATGCATGACATGTGATTTCTAGAGAGTTTCTACATGATGCATGAGATGGTATAACCTCATCTCATCAGGTTGTGACAAAAATAGAACCTCAATAACATCAGCGGTAACATAAAAAAACATGTAAATCACCCAAGGTGAAATAAAATCAACTGTAATAATTGAAAAACCAAAAAAAATTCAATTAGATGAGGTAGATTGGATTTTCCCTGTACACGGGTTAGCTACTCCCGGGCACAACTTATTACCAAGTACCTATTCCATCCTATCCCTAGATAAAGGTTCAAAATAGTAAATCAAGAGAAGAGAGTCCCTTTGATACCACTTTGTAATGTCCTGGTTCTGGAAGCCACCCAGAGGCACCCCGTACCCGGTTGGTCACATGGCCTCAAGCACATTTCACCGAATGCCAGAGGCTGCCAACTAGCAGTGAGGGCCTTGGGTGTGATAATGGGGAAACTATTCCCTCATTGGCAGAGTACACAACGGATTCACACAAATATATACAACAGTGGAAGTAATAAATACCAAACAACAGTAATAGGAGAATAATGATAAAGGAAACAGCTGGAGCAGATATATATATATAAATGATGCATGATGCATATATGTCTAGGAAAACATCCAAACAAGTCACAATTATGGAATAAAATAGTGTTAAACCAAAGTTCAAAATAAAGTAGATAAACTCCTCATCATCACAAGCCATAGCTTAGTCCCATGCTCTCTAGCTCCACAAAAATCAAGAACCTGAAGTCGAAGGGTGATTTACCTTATCTATACCTGCAACAATATAATCTATTTGGGCCCAAAAACATGACCCAAACAAGGTGTGAGACAAAATCCCAGTAGGAAACCACCCGAAGATCTGTGCCTAATAGTCAGTGAATATATAGTAGGTAAAAGCACAAAAAGCAATAAACAGTAAAATACTCAATAGTAAAAAATCCACAGTTTCTAGAATTTAATTTAAAAACAAGTAATAATCCACTCAAGAAAGTAGAAAAAATAGGTAACCCTCTGGGTAATTCTCGCTGCTTAACCCCTATGGTTCAACCAACAAGTACTAGAAACCCTCTTAGAGGCACACACAGTCTTACCCCTATGGTTCAGCTAAAGAATAGACTCTCTAGGAAAGCACTCCCCGTCAATTCCCCCATACAGTCTCGTATCATACTAATGACGCTCTGGGGAAGCTCTCAATGTCTCACTCCCCCTATGGCCCACGTCGAGGAACTACAGACACTCTCAGAAAGCACTCAACGTCAATTCCCCTTGTGGTCTCGTATCGTATTATAAAGACACTCTAGAGAATCCCTTACGTCCATTCTCCCTGTGGTATACTACACTAGGTTCTCACGGCCCTGTGTAACTCAAACATTTATAGCACATGTATCACCCCAAGTAACCTCAAGAACTACCTGACTAGCATTCTACAACATCTCATCATGGAAGAATGATAGTCAAACCCTCCTACAAACTAGGCATGGAACTGGAAAAAGCCTAACATGAAGAACTAGACCAAACGATCATAAACAAGAAAGAAATGCATGGGAAAAACATCCAAATCATAGAAAAATTACCCTATTCAAAAACAATAAACTCTACTCAGGTATACAAGAAAAGCAGGAAAAAATAGGGCCAAGACAGTAAACACGCAATACCCCGTTCAAGGGTATTAGTGGAATTTTAAGATAATACTCAAACACATTCTATAGAAAGGAAAAAACCACCTACCTCGGGTTTAGGATATCAATATACTTGAACCATAGGGCTTGAATCACCTTATAACTTCGAAGATCTAGAAAAAACTTATAAAACATTCAACCCACGATAAATTGGAAAAGAGAAAAAATTGGGAAATGATGCTCTAGGAGAAGAGGGAACTTACCACTCTAATTACAACGCACTCACTGGTGTTCGAATTGGAGAATGGACAGAGGTTCGGGGGCTCGTCGAAGATCTGTGCGTGCTCAATGATCTCGGACAAAGACGACCTAAAAGAAGTCGATTCTGGCGATTAGACATCGTTGAACCATCTGGAATTAAGTAGCTTTATTGTGTTTTGATAATCCCAACCATTATTTCTTTATATCTTGATTATGCTTAATACATTCCAAATATACTTTAATATATGTTGTTACTTTCATTATGCTTAAATTAAGTCTTTTGAATTATCAGATATATGTTTATTATGACTTAACTCATTCTTCCAAGTGAATGCTCAAACAGTTTTTAGCTACCGTTACAAACTAGCTACCGATACAGAGTAGAGAAACCGTTAGACAGTAGATATCATCAGAACATATAGCTACTGTTACAAGTTAGCAATAGTTACAGCTCACAGCGACCGATACAGTTATGTCTACTGATATGTTGGAGCTACCGCTATAAGAGAGCTACCGATACAGCTACCAGTACAGCTACCGATACCCAAAGTCCATCGCTGCATCAAAATCCACTGATAGAGCTACCGATACAATGAAGTCGATAGTTACCGCTACAGCAAAGTTGACAGCTACCGATATGCTGAAGTCCACCGTTATGCAAAGTCTACAGATAGAGAGCTACCGCTACCGTTACAAGGCAGAGCCACAGCTACCATTACAATTCCACCGCTACTGATGTGATCAAGTCTATAGTTGCAGCTACCGAAACAAAGTCTACCGTTACAAATGAAGTCTACTTATACAGACACCTATTGTAACACAAGTCTACCGATATCAAGAGCTACCGTTCCAGAGACAGAACCCGACACTGCTTTAATTTCTTTATCTTTGTTTAATCTAACCAACAGTCATATGAGGTGTATTTTAATACACTTACATTTATTTAATGTGTGTTGTTGGTTGTCAGGGAACTGTACCTCGTACCTGTAAAAAGTAAATCATCTTTTTCCGAAGCATGTGCTTTAAATAAAGGAACGATGTGCTACTACAAAAGGGCATGAATAGACGAATACAAAAAGTTACAGACCACAAGGTGTGCTGGAAGAACAACAGAGTGTGAATGCAAAGAGATGACTAAACGTACACAAAGAACTCATTCATTACTGCATACCAGTGAAGAGATGAGAACGAGAACATAACACCAGAGCTACATCGACTGTCTCTACACCTGGAAGTCAAGGAAACAGACGATACTCTGTTTTCCAGAATAAAACCAGAAGAGGACTCAGAGCGAATTCGGATCAATCAAAGGAGTCCAGAACTGCAGAACAATCACTAGAGCCATTTCTAAACTCTAAATATTTGCTCTATGATTTATCTTTTTACATATTGAGCAGTGTGTGCTATATGCTGTATTTTACACACACACTGTCTCTTGTACTCTAACTGGAGGATTTGTAAATCCTCACTCAACTCTCTTACATTTTGTTTTTCCCACTGGGATAGTGGTAGAGATCGTGCGTGACCTGGACAGCTGATTGCTATTGTTTTTGTTCCCACGGATAACAGTGGTAGAGGTATTGGACCTGGAAAGTTGTATACTGTTGTTTATCCCCGATCCAGGGTGTGGATCACTTTTATATAAAGTTTTGAGAGGACTAAGTCTCATCGTGAGACTGAACCTCTTGGTTAAATCTGCTGTGCTTATTTATTTTCAAAGTTATTTTTATTCCGCTACTAATACTTTAAAACCAAAATCTTTTTAAAGCTACATTGATAATTAAACTCTCAAGTATTTATATTAGTTGTAAATTAGTAAGACAGTTTCAAAGGTTAATTAAGTCTACTGATTTGATTAACTGGGAACTAATCAATCCCTTGAGAACCTAACAGAACATTTACTTTGATATAAATTCACTACAGTTTAATTCTTTATTCCATTTGAGGGATTTTAACTCAAAGTTTTAAATAGAAATTTTAAATTGGAACTCAATTCACCCCCCTCTTGTGTATCCACTCCGACCAACATTTGGTATCAGAGGTTGTTAAAATATTTTCTGAGAGTACTCTGTTTTTCAACTGTGATTTTAGTTGTATTTTAAAGTTCTTAAAATTTCTGTTATTTCTAAATTTTTATCTCTTTAAAATCGTTGCATTAATTTAGTTATCATGGACAATAGAGTTGAAGGTGTTGCTACCAATAGACCACCATTTTTCAATGGCACCAATTATGCTCAGTGGAAACTTAAGATGAAAATTCATTTAGAGAGCATGGGTTTTGATATTTGGACTGTATAAAATCTGAATACAAAATACCAACTACTATTAGATCTACTTGGAATGAAGCAACTAAGACAGCCTACAATAATAATTGTAACGCTATGAATTCTTTGTATTGTGCTCTAGGAGATGAGGAATTTAATAGAATATCTTCCTGTAAAACTGCTTATGAAATTTGGGATACCTTAGCTGTTTCTCATGAAGGAACAACTAATGTTTAGGAGATGAGATTGAATAACTATACTATTAAGTATGATAACTTTAAGATGAAGCCTGATGAACCCATTTCTGATATGTATCTCAGGTTCAATGAAATTGTCAACACAATGACATCTCTGGGAAAGGATGTTCCATCAAAGGAACAAATTATGATAATTCTGAGATGTCTACCTGAAAGATGGAGGGGAACTTTTGTCTCAATTAGAGAATCATGTGATATTGGAGAACTGCCAGTCAAAGAACTAATCGAAAAACTTATGATGTATGAAGAGGAACTCAAAGTGAACAAAGAAGAAGATGATGAACCTAGAAGGAAGTCCGTTGCCTTCAAAACTACAACCTTAAAGAATAAGGATAAAGAAATCTTCAAGCTATCAATGAAAGTTCAAGCTGTGAAGATAGTGAGAGTGATTCTGACAGTGATGCTAAGATGGCTCACATTTCCAGAAGATTTAAAAAGTTTTATAGGAAGAAGAAGTTTTTCAGAAAGTCAAATTATAAAGGTAAGTATGACAACAAAGGACATTGGAAAAAGGATTGGAAGAAGCCTGATAAATCAGATGCATTTTTCTGTTATGAGTGAAAAAGGAAAGGACACATAAAAGCAGACTATCCAAAGCTGAAATACAAGAAGAAGTATGAATAAAAGGATAACAAGTATAAGAAATCCATGAAGGCTACTTTGAGTGCTTCTGAGGACAGTTCTAGTGAATCTGAAGTTTCTGAAACTGAACACAGAAACAAGGAAAACATGTGTTTTATGACAAACACTTCTGAGATAACTTCAGAAACTCCTACTTCTAATTCATATTATTCTGGAGATGATTCTGAATGTGATAACATGTCTAAATCTGAAATTTTTGAATATTTTGATATGTTAGAAGAAACCTGTAATGAGATGAAATACAAATACAAAGTTTTAAAGAAACAGTATGCTTTAACTGTTGAACATAAATCTGATCTTGATATTGAAGTAGAAAATAATGCTCAGTTGCTTAAAGAGAATACAGAACTAAAATTATCGAATGAGCAACTCAAGAAAGACTTAGAGAAATTTACCAATGGTAAAGATACTCTTACCCAAATGCTAGGTAAGAAAATAGAACCTAGATACACTACTGGTACAGGATACCAACCTGGACAAAGGAATATTACCCAAACTAGATTCATTCCTAAATCTGGACAGAATGTATCTAGCTATAGAACTTCATATGCTTCAACAAGTTATATTCATAATTATGGATCTAATAAGGTTTATCTTTCAAAATATGTTGATTCTAGATATTTTATGAGACCCATTAGACAAATATGGGTACCTAAAGTGTTATTGGCTAACCTGTCTGGACCCAAGAAAATCTGGGTACCAAAATCATTTCCTATTTAAATCTGTTTTGTAGGGAACCTGCTTAAAGAGCTCCTATAAAAAGACCTGGTACTTGGATAGTGGATGTTCAATACATATGTCAGGATACTTCTCATGCTTTAAAATCTTAGTCAGAGTTGATGGAGGGTTTGTCACTTTTGGTGATAACTCAAAAGGAAAAATCATCAGCTTAGTCCAGATTGGTAACACTGACTCAGTATTGATTTCTAAAGGTTTATTTGTTGATGGACTTAAATAAAATTTATTAAGTATTTCTCAGTTATGTGATGATGGTTTTTATGTAAAATTTGAAAATGATTCTTGCAATGTTTTCAATTCTAAAAATGTTTTAGTGTTTGCTGCTTCGAGAAATGAAAATGTTTATGCTGTTAATTTAAATTCTCTAGCTAAGAAAAATAATACTTGTTTAAATGCTTTTCATAAAGAGTCTTGGTTTTGGAACAGAAGATTAGGACACTGCAATGTGCATTCACTTAGAAAAATTGCTAGGAATAACTTAGTTAGAGACCTACCCAAACTCGAATTTCCAGCAGACAAAGTTTGTAATCCCTGTCAAAAGGGAAAGCAACATAAAGTTTCTTTTAAATCAAAGAAAGAAGTTCCAACTTCTCAACCTCTCGAGTTGGTTCACATGGATTTATTTGGACCTTCTAGAGTTTCTTGTTTAAGTGGGAATCATTATTTCTATGTTGTTGTAGATGACTATTCTAGATAAACTTGGGTATATTTTCTAGCTCACAAAAGTGAAGCTTGTTCTTGCTTTGTAAAATACTCCAAGTCTGTAGAGAAACTTAGTGGACTTAAGATTAAAACCTTGAGAAGTGATCATGGCCGTGAGTTTAAAAATAATGAGTTTGAATCTTACTGCTCACACAATGGCTATAGTCACAATTTCTCTGCCCCTAGGACTCCTCAACAGAATGGTGTAGTAGAAAGAAGGAATAGAACCCTGCAAGAAATTTCTAGAACCATGCTTAATGAGTACGACTTACCCATTTATTTTTAGGCCGAAGCTGTAAATACAGCTTGTTATGTTATTAATAGAGTCTTGATTAAACCTGTTCTTAAGAGGACCCCTTATGAGTTGTGGAACCATAAGAAACCTAAGGTTAACTACTTCAAAGTTTTTTGCTGAAAAGTCATTATTATTAATACTAAAGATAATCTTGACAAGTTTGCATCCAAGAGTGATGAAGAAATTTTCCTAGGTTACTCTATTTCTAGTAAAGCCTATAGAGTTTTTAATAAGAGAACCAAGTGTGTAGAAGAATATGTTCACATCAAATTTGATGAAACTGATCCACATGAACCTAAGAACTCTCTTGAAAATCTTGAAGATGAGATCTCTGTTTTGAATCATAATGATAAAGACAGTGGACCTATAGTTAAAACGTCCAGTTCTAGAAATTTCCCAGAACCTGTTCCTGTTGAACCCCAACCTGTTGATGAACCTGAAATCTCTAGCCCTACCTTTTCAAGACCAACTAGGATTCTAAAGAACCATCCTTTAGATGTTGTTGTAGGAAATATAGATAGAGGAACACAGACTAGAGCATCTCTAAGAAATCAGGTTGAACATCAAGCATTTCTTTCACAGTTAGAACCTAAAAATGTCAATGATGCTATCAATGATGAATTTTGGGTAATAGCTATGCAAGAAGAGCTAAATCAATTTGAAAGAAACAAAGTCGGGAAATTAGTAGAAAGACCTAAGGAAACTATCACCATAGGCACAAAATGGGTGTTTAGAAACAAAGTTGATGAATCTGGAAACATCATTAGAAACAAAGATAGGCTAGTTGCACAAGGTTACAATCAAGAAGAAGGGATTGACTATGAAGAAACCGTTGCACCTATAGCTAGATTAGAGTCTATTAGGATCTTACTTGCTTATGCATCACATCTGAATTTCAAGTTATATCAAATGGATGTGAAAAGTGCTTTTTTAAATGGTTTTATTGTTGAAGATGATTTTGTAGAACAACCACCAGGTTTTTCAAATCCTCATTTTCAAAATCATGTTTTTAAACATTCTAAAGATTTATATGGTTTAAAACAAGCTCCAAGAGCTTGGTATGAAAGACATTCAAAATTTCGTATTTCAAACGGATTTTCAAAAGGAATTTCTGATCCCATTCTTTTTATAAAAATAATTTCAAAAGATGTATTAATAGTACAAATCTATTTTGATGATATTATTTTTGGATCTTTGAAAAATTCTTTATGTACTGATTTTTCCAAGGTTATGAAAAATAAATTTGAAATGATCTTAATGGGAGAGCTTAAGTATTTTCTTGGATTTCAAATTTTTCAAACTAAAGATGGAATTATTTTAAGTAAAAGTAAATATACTAAGGATTTATTAAAACTTTTTGGTTTAGATAGTATTAAGGAAATTGATATACCTATGAGTACCACCTGTAAATTGGATATTGATGAAACTGGTAAACTAGTTGATCAAACTAATTATAGAGGTATGATTGGTAGTTTACTTTATCTTACTGCTAGTTGACCTGATATTATGTTTTGTGTGCGTATGTGTGCTAGATTTCAAGGTAATCCTAAAGAATCACACTTACTGGCTGTTAAAAGTATTTTTAAATATCTTAAGTGTACTATGAATTTAGGTTTGTTTTATCCAAAAGGACAATAATTTGACTTAATAAGTTATTCAGATGCTGATTTTGATGGCTGTAAGTTAGATAGGAAGAGCACATCTGGAACATGTCACTTACTTGTAAAATCCCTAGTATCATGGTGTAGTAAGAAAGATAACTCAGTTGCATTGTCTACTGCTGAATCAGAATACATCGCTGCTGGTAGTTGCTGTGCACAGATTCTGTGGATGAAACACACACTACTGGATTATGGATTTCACTTTAAACATGTTTCAGTCAACTGTGACAACACTAGTGTGATTAATATCTCTAAGAACCCTGTGTCTCACTCTAGAACTAAACATATTGATGTTAGACACCATTTTCTAAGAGATCATTATCAAAGAGGTGATATAACACTTGAGTTTATAGGCACTGAACTTCAATTAGCTAATATTTTCACTAAGCCTTTAAGTTCATAAATATTAAGTTTTATCAGACATGAATTAGGAATGATAACTTACCCTTGAAACCATTATAGAAACCTCACCGTTAGGGAGACCACACTGTTAGGGAGACCTCACCGTTAGGGAGACCTCACCGTTAGGGAGACCTCACCGTTACGGAGACCTCACCGTTAGGGAGACCTCACCGTTAGAGAGACCTCACCATTAGGGAGACCTCACCGTTAGGGAGACCTCACCGTTAAGGAGACCTCACCGTTAGGGATACCTCACCGTTAGGGAGACCTCACCGTTAGAGAGACCTCACCGTTAGGGAGACCTCATCGTTAGGGAGACCTAATCCTTAGAGAGACCTCACCGTTAGGGAGACCTCACCGTTAGAGAGACCTCACTGTTAGGGAGACCTCACCGTTAGGGAGACCTCACTGTTAGGGAGACCTTACCGTTAGAAGACTTTAACGGTACATTTGCGTGCTATATTATTCTGTAAAGCCGAGTCATCAAACCGTTGTTTATTTTATTTATGATTTATGTGATTTATGAATCCTAAATGATATTAAAACTCGAACTAGACTCACTCAATCTCACAGTGAACCTGTCTGCTCGAATTCTCCTAAACCTAAACCTCTCAACCTTCAGAACCCTAGCCTCATATCCATAATGGCCCACGTCAAGAGACCTCAGATGACTGATGGAAGTGAGGTGCCGGCAGCGAAGAGACAAAAAGTAGCTAGTACTGATGCCAGTGGAAGTGGATTTGGAAGTGTATCTCAGACAAGACCAGTAAAACCGCACCTATCGAAGCATGATATTGTTGTTGAAAAAGAGGTGTGTGCAGAATTGTTGATGGAAAGAAAGTCGTTAGTTCTTAAGGTTTTACAAGAACAAGGTTGGCTAGAATGCTTTGCGAACAACGACGGACCTTATTATCCAGTACTGGTGAAACAATTCTACGAATTTGTTCGTTTTGAAAAGTCTAAGGAGGAAAGAAAAATGGTTTCATATGTGAATGGTCAGGAAGTATCGTTTACTTCAGGAGAATGGGCTGAGAACCTGAGATTTCCTCATAAGGGTGATTTTACTTATTATTCCAAGTCTTTACCTTCGACCAGTGATGTGTTTCAATATGAAGATGCTTTGCTGGAACTCACAGGGAATGAGACTCCTAGAAAGGTGATTGCTGCAGAGATGGTAGGATAAGATAAGCTATTGTTTAAATTTATTCAGCATGTTGTTAGTCCGAGAAGTGGAGACTTTGCCACTTTGAGATTCCAAGACATATATATGGTACATTTGTTGAAGCACAGTGTGAGAATAAATCTATGTAGATTGATTATGGTTCAAGTGGAAGAGATGACTAGACTGAAGTCAAAATCAAATGCCTTGTTTTTCTCAAAGCTAATTTCTGTGATGCTGAAAGTGAAGGAGATAGCTGGACCTCAGGATGAATTGGTAGTGGTTAAGGATAACTTCTGTATTACAAGAACTTTCTATAAATACATGAAAGTCATCTGGAATCCTTGGCAGAAATCATGGGTGAATGATGATGGAAAAATTTATGACATGTTCACTCCTGTGGATCATCCCTCTAGACCAAAGGATGTGAGAGATCCTGGTCTTGGACCAGATGAGCCAGAACCGGTCAACAGTGATGATGAAGATGAGGAAGAAGAGACATCAGTAGAGGAAGGAGGAGACCCAGACTTACCCCCTAGTCATGTGCATCAAGTTATTTCTTATGGAGCAGCCAACCCTCCAAAAGAACTACCAAAGAGAGAAACTGTCTTGAAGGAAAATGATACAGAGACTACAGAAGAAGGAAAAGAAGCATGCCAGTAGGATGTCAAGGACACCTCTGAGGAGGATGAGACAACCGAATCTGATCATTGAGAAAAGGAGACAGAAGGTGAAGCAGATGATGAGGAAAATGTTGAAAAATAGCTCAGCTTGAGTCCTCTAATAGTCAGTACAGCCAGGATAGCGCCTGATTAGGAAGACATAGCAGCAGCCCCTGTTGATGAGAGAGTCATTAATGACTCAGAACAAGTGGCTATTGAATCTGCTGCAATTGTAGAGGAAATTTCATAATTACCTCAGGAAGAACAGTTGGAAGAGATACCTCAGGAGAATGTTCCAAGTGAAGGAGATAATCTTGGCTCAGTATCAATATTATATGACATTGAAGGTTGGACATCAGATCCCGGATATATTATTCTTGGACTTTCTTATGGAGATTCTGATGAGGAAGTCCAAACCCAAAAGGAATAAGTTACCTTACCCACTATGGCTGAAAATGTGGCCACCAAGGAGGACCTTAAGTCTTTAAAAGCTGAATTGATAGAAGAAATAAGAGATTCAGTGGCAGATATGAAGAAAAGTATGGTTGATGAGATGAAAAGAGTGGATCAATCCCTTGAGTTATCCATTGGATATAGTGTGTCCAGTCCTGTGAATGAAATGGTGGGTGAAATTAAGGTATTCCACAATAATATTGAGAGTTGGACAGGAGCTATAGTTTCTATTAGACAATCAATTGCTTCATTGACTGCTTTGAACAGTTCTCAAACCCAAGTGCACACTGACATTCGATATATCAAATAAGTGGTCAAACATTTTTTGGATGTTTTTGAGGCCTTTAAGAAGTTTGTCAAATAACATCTGAACAGTCAGGATGAACTTGTTCAGAAGGTAGTTAGTAGTCTGACTCAATCTTTCAAGGAGATAGTGGCCTTATCAATGAAACCTCTTCCCTCAACTAGCTCTAGTGTGAACCTTGACCAGATCTGCACTGTTATTCAGGAAGAATTGGCTAAGTCCAGTCCCAGTGGTTCATCAGATACTCAGATTCTTGCTACCACTAGGGAAGTTAGTAGTTTTGTTCGTGATCACCTGCGGGTAGCTACTGCTTCTCAAGAGGCCATCAAAAATAAGGTGGATGCTTATTTTGAAAATGTTTATACCAAGCACAAAATGAAAAACCATTTCAAGCTTTTAGTGGAGAATATGAAGTTACCTCCAGTTACCCAAGCCTTTAGATAACAGGTTAGTAAGATCAGGGAGATTACCCCTGCCTTGGACAAATTTATTGAGAACAGAGAAGATTTTGTATCTACTATGGAGAGAGGTGGAAGCATCATCATGGATTTCAGGAATCTCTTGCTGCTTTTCCTACATGTGGATGCTCGGCCAGTTATTGTACCACCTTCCCTTCTACCATCTGCCTCTAGGAGTACTCCTCAACTGACTCCAGTTCAAGCCATCAGAGGCTTGACACCTTTGATCCCTCAGAGAGCGACAGATTACAGATCTGGTACTGTATCAGTTGCTAATCCACCAGTGGTTCTTTCAGAAATTCCCAAGCCTGCTGACTCTACCTCGGAACCCTCTACTGATCCCAAGGGAAAGACACCTGTTCAAGAGGATTATTGAGTGCTTCTAGATCCATTTTTTATGGGATTCGTTATATTTTTATACTTTTCTGATTTTCCCAATGTATCTTTTGCTTATCAATAAAATAATTCATTCCTCTCTTCACAGTCTATTTTACTCTGTATATTTTCTTTCCCAGTCCATCTCTTTTCTCTGATACCCTCCTTTTTGTTAATCACAAAGGGGGAGACATTATTGGAAACCTGTACCCAGAGAGAATTTTGTTCACCTAAGGGGAAAAAGGGGGAGAAAATCACTACTTTGGAGGAGAATCCTGTAGTTAAATTGATATGGGGAGGAATATGCGAATCTTTTCAAACTAAAGAATCTTGTTTGTTTTTCCTCTGATACTACATTATTTCTTGATATATTCCTGTTTTCATATTTTTCCTCTGATACTATTTTATTTTTGATATCAATTGCTAAGATTTTTTCTCTGATACTATACAGTTGATATCATACTTTGATATATTTTTCCTCTGATATTACTTTATTATGGCATAAGTTGTGATTATCAAAAAGAGGGAGATTGTTGAACCATCAGGAATTAAGTAGCTTTATTGTGTTTTGATAATCCCAACCATTCTTTATTTATATCTTGATTATGCTTAATACATTCCAAATATACTTTAATATATGTTGTTACTTTCATTATGCTTAAATTAAGTCTTTTGAATTATCAGATATATGTTTACTATGACTTATCTCATTCTGTCAAGTGAATTCTCAAACAGTTTTCAGCTACCGTTACAAACTAGATACTGATACATAGTAGAGCAACCATTAGACAGTAGCTATCGTCAGAACATATAGCTACCGTTACAAGTTAGCAACCGTTACAGCTCACAGCGACTGATATAGTTAAGTCTACTGATATGTTGGAGCTACCGCTATAAGAGAGCTACCGATACAGCTACTGGTATAGCTACCGATACCCAAAGTCCATCGCTGCATCAAAATCCACAGATAGAGCTACCGATACAATGAAGTCGACAGTTACCGCTACAGAAAAGTTGAAAGCTACCGATATGTTGAAGTCCACCGTTATGCAAAGTCTACCGATAGAGAGCTACCACTACTGTTACAAGGCAGAGCCACAGCTACCGTTACAAGTCCACCGCTACTGATGTGATCAAGTCTACAGTTGCAGCTACCAAAACAAAGTCTACCGTTACAAATGAAGTCTACCGATACAGACACCTACTGTAACACAAGTCTACCGATATCAGGAGCTACCGTTCCAGAGACAAAACCCGACACTGCTTTAATTTCTTTATCTTTGTTTAGTCTAACCAACGGTCATATCAGGTATATTTTAATACACTGACATTTATTTAATGTATGTTGTTGGATGTCAGGGAACCGTACCTCGTACCTGCAAAAAGTAAATCATCTTTTTCCAGAGCATGTTCTTTAAATAAAGGAACAATGTGCTACTACAAAAGGGCATGAATAGACGAATACAAAAAGATACAGGCCACAAGGTGTGCTGGAAGAACAACAGAGTGTGAATGCAAAGAGACGACTGAACATACACAAAGAACTCATTCATTACTGCATACCAGTGAAGAGCGGAGAACGATAACATAACACCAAAGCTTCATCGACTGTCTCTACACCTGGAAGTCAAGGAAACAGACGATACTCTGTTTTCCAGACAAAAACCAGAAGAGTACTCAGATCGAATTCTGATCAATTAAAGGAGTCCAGAACTGCAAAACAATCACTAGAGCCATTTCTAAAATCTAAATATTTTCTCTGTGATTTATCTTTTTACATATTGAGCAGTGTGTGTTATATGCTATATTTTACACACACATTGTCTCATGTACTCTAACTGGAGGATTTGAAAATCCTCACCCAACTCTCTTACATTTTGTTTTTCCCACTCGGACAGTGGTAGAGGTCGTACGTGACCTGGAAAGATGATTGCTGTTGTTTGTGTTCCCACGGATAACAGTGGTAGAGGTCTTGGACCTGGACAGTTGTATTCTGTTTTTTATTCCTGATCCAGGGTGTGGATCACTTTTATATAAAGTTTTGAGAGGACTAAGTCTCAGCTTGATACTTAACCTCTTGGTTAAATCTGTTGTGCTTATTTATTTTCAAAGTTATTTTTATTCCAATGCTAATACTTTAAAACCAAAATTGTTTTAAATCTACTTTGATAATTAAACTCGCAAGTGTTTATATTAGTTGTAAATCAGTAAGTTAGTTTCAAAGGATAATCAAGTTTGTTGATTTGATTAACTGGGAACTAATCAATACCTTGAGAACCAAACAGGACATTTACTTTGATATAAATTCACTACAGTTTAATTCTGTATTCTATTTGAGGGATTTTAACTCAATGTTTTAAACAAAAATTTTAAATTGGAACTCAATTCACCCCCCTCTTGAGTATCCACTCCGACCAACAGATGTGATCCCGGTGCATATAATGAAAAAAAGCAGACGATGTGTAATTTTGTAGTACACGGCGTGTACTCACCTTTTTCATACTCCATTTTAAGAGGCCTCTATGTCACCCCTACATGGCCATGTGTGTTTCCAGGACACGACCAGCACATGGCCTCTAGCGACATCACAGTACATGGTGTGTACTTATAAAGTACACGACATGTACTTCGAAAATTTCCAGATTTTTATCTTTTCCTCAAAAATGATGAGAAAAGGAAAACATACCTGAAAAGAAGATCCGAGTTCTTACAATGTTGAATCTTTGTTCCTCCATATTCTCTATTTGTCTTTGATGAGAAGGTTTTATCCCGCCATTGGAGTTTTTGGGGTCCTCTCATAACATACAATAATTCTAGCAGTTGGTGTACTTCCTGTAGAGGAAGGAGTAATTAAATTGAAACTAAGTGATCTTTATTAAATAGAATCCTTTGATATTGAAATATAGGTACATTAGGTATTCCTATTATTTTATGTTCTATATTTACATATTGATTCAATAATGATAGATCATGTATTTTATTTGTTTTCTTCTGCTTCTATGAACATGAGATGTTCCTGCAAAACCCATCAGTGGTATCAGATAAACCTTCAACGTTGAATCAATTTGAATTCATATCAATTTTATGAACATGGTGATTATAATAATGTGTTTAAATATATATCATAAAATAATATATGACATGGATACATGTTAATCGATGTTATGCTGGTGTTTATGATATGGGATTTAGTACTATGTGATTTATAGTTTTCTAATTCATTGAGTATGGATGGTTGAATCATATCATATGATTCATTAAATACCATGGTTTTATACTGAATTTAAATATATGATAAGTTTTATAATTGTCTAAGATCAATAATCTATGCTTTACAAAATATATCGCCACATCGTAATGGAAGTATAGGTGTTAACACTAATTAAGACATAGTTCTTGAAATGAGTTGTGTTATACCATAACACATATCATATGATGTGATTGGAAACTATTGATATAACTTATCATAGTAATTTATTAAATTTTATTTTATGATATATAATTGAACTATATATCATAAAATATGATATAATCCAAAAGTTTAAAATTTTAATTGTTTTTGTAGAATTTATTATTGTTTATAAACTTTTTATAAAAGATAGGTGTTAAGTATTATAAATAGACTATTTTTATTGATATCTCATGTTTTAAGAATAAATAAAATTTTTATTTCTTAATTTATTCCTTATAAAAATAATTTATGCTAAAATATTTGTGATAAATAACTTCTTATGAAAATTCCATGACATGCACAACATGTTATATATGACAACGTAAGATTTATTTTCATCTACCTTGACATTGATTTTTTATGAATTTACAAGCATTAATTTATAGGTTTAGTATATTTTATGCATGTTAGGTGTTAAATTTATGATAACATTGAGATTTATCCCTTGTAAAGAACCCTAGGTTGAGGAAATTTTGGTCAGACTGCTCACTTGACTAGAGGCTTGTGACTTGTCTAGAAAAGTGGTGGTCAGATATCTATTTCTCTATACTTTCTTTTGGATAGATTCTTGATTTCATATAATTATGATCCTTTACATGAAAGTTTTTCATGTGCCTAATTCATGTGATTCATTTTGGTATTTTTAAATATGTTTTCCTCCAATTTTTGGGAAAGTAACACAAATCGTGATTTGTGTAAAGAGTTTCACATTAATATGGTTTAAACATATTAATTTGGTTGATGTAATAATGATTCTAAAAACTAAACTGTTAGAATCATTCGTACATAATGGAATAAAATATTATATAACAAATATTTCATATATTATGTATATTAAAATTGCGAGACTAAGAAAACCCCTCAAATACTAAGTGTGATATTCCTTCCAATTATAACACTTGTAAAAACCTCAATTATTCATTATGGGTGACCCTAACCATTAGGTTCCAATGAGTTTTATTATTTCTTGAAAGAAGGTGATTGGTGACCCCAACATTAAGTGTCTATATATGATATAATATTTTGGTTACACTTGGCTAAGAAACGATAACCCTTAGGATACTAAAGGAATAAATATGATTGAATCCATATTACGGATTGGGATAATGAGTTATCCACTCAACTATTAAAGAGTCATATATGATATGATTGACATGATTTTCTATTAGATATAGTCATTGATTAGGTTATGATATTTTCTAGGATAACTATTGAAGTATAATGGATCTAGGATCACTAAATGGATAAAATTTTTAGTTTCATAATTTTATGTGGGAGTTATTTATTTAAAACTACTTAATGAAAAGATATAAAACATGATACCCACCCATAGATACATATTTATTATAAATTATGGAATACAACATGGTTATCATTTTGAGGACTCTTATAGGTATAAACTATAATATAATTCTATGTTTCTATCTATGTTTGATGAGTGTTCTCATAGATAATCATTCTGAGAATATGGATGTGAATGTTATAAAAATCAATCTATCAAATTCTAACTCATGGGTATTTGACATCAAGTGTACATTTTACATTAATTTTGATAAACTAAAACATAGAAATATGAGATAATTGATAAATTTTAAATTATATATTGATATTGGAAATAGGAAAAGAGTTTATAATTTTGAGGTTAATATATATAATCTAGGTCTTCCAAGTTGATTAGTTCTAGAATTTGAAAATTAATATTATGTTCTTTCTATAAATAGAAATTTTATTTCTTTATCTTGTTTAGACAAGATGGGTTTTTAATTCACTATTAAGGACCAGAGGTGTTCTATATACATGAATGAGATATTTTATGGCATTAGGAATAGGGTAACTAGTTTTTATATATTGTACATGGATAATCCAATCTATAACATTCAGAATATGAAATTAATGTTTGATTCTAACACCACTTATATTTTTCATTATCTCCTTTGAAATATAAATGAGAATCAAATTCAAATACACCATAATGATGGATTATTAGATTCATTTTATTATGAATAATTTTCTATATGTGAATCCTATTTATTTGAAAAAATTACTAAAGTTATTTTTAGAGTAAAATTTTAAAGGGATAATGGACGGTTTGATCTTATATATAGTGACGCATTTGGACCGATGAGTACTCAAGAAATTGGTTGATATGGTTAATAAAAAACCATTACTGATGACTTCAGTTGATATAGTTATGATTTTTTTTAAAACACAAGTTTTAAATATTTAAAATTTTCACAGAGTTTCAAAATGAAGCTTAAAATCAATTGGGGAAAGGTATTAAGATTCTCTTATTAGATTTGAGTGGTGAATACTTGATCTTGTAATTCACTGATTATCTAATAGATTATGAAATTTTCCTACAAATCATTCCTCTAAGAACAATATAGTAGAATAGTGTTTTTTTGAAGAGGAACCGTACCATGTTAGACATATTTTGATTAATGATGAATCAATGTGACCTTCCTATATCATTTTGTGGATATGATCTCGTTACATCATCTTTTATACTGAAATGTGTTCCATCAAAGGATATCAAAAAGACACCATATGATACATAGACTGGGAAAACTCTAATATCTATTTTATGAGTATTTTCCATTATGAATCATATATACCGTGAAACCCTATTTTTAAAGTATTCCTCTTTTCATATTTTGCAAAGCTCTTTAAATAAGTTTTAAAGGGATTTGAGGTGGGTTAAGCCTGGTCAAGAAGATAGAAATGAAAAGAGTCTAGGGAAGTGTTCTTGTTGTAAATTTTTAAGCTATAGTAGCTCCACCAGCTTTCTGGTGGAGTCTATAAAATATACAGTAACGCTACTGATCCCACTAGTTAGCTGGTGGCATCATTTGGATCCTACTGACAACACCATGTTTTTTGGTGTTTTTTAAAAAACTTGGACCCTGCTCAATTTATCTCATTATATTAGGCCCTATTTGACCCCCATTACCCTAGGTTATCTCTATAGTTATTTTGGGGATCTATCCTCTCATTATACCTCCCTCATTTGATGCCTAGACATCGGTTTGATCCAAAAATTCTGATATGGTATGTTCTATCTTTATAGAGATAAATCCAATTACCTTATCCTTAATAAAAATAGTTATATCCTTGATTTTTTTATCTAAGTGTTTTTACATGGTATAATAAATGAATTTTTGATTGTTGGTAAAATCATCACCCAGATTTAGGGATTTGGAATATGCACATCATTTGAACCTAGACTATTGTTGTAAATGGATCATATTGGGTATGTGTGATATGGTTCTGACTTTTTGGGTGTGGTTTCTCTTCAATCCTGGTCTAATAATATTAATTATGTTAGATTGGTAATGGTTCTAGGTTTTAGATTAGTGTTTTTAGACTTGGACATATACCCTTTTCATTAATTATTATTGCTCCTAAGGTAGTAATCACTTGTAATTACCACATGTTTATATAGATTCTTGGAATGTTTTTAGCACGTTTTTATATTCATATGAGATCTATGTTTGATTCTTGATCACATGAGGTGTGTGTGTGTGTGTAGCACTATGAGACTTGTTCCTGGTGTTTGATTGTATGTGTATTGTGATGTTTGTGACTCTTTCTTGATTGGAAATGATGTTTGATCTATCATTTTTATCTTATATTTCATGTTTTATTCCTTTGTATTTGCAGTAGATCATAAAAGTTTAACCATATGGACTATCCCATGATGGGGGTGTGTTAGACCCCTAGTTGATATGTTCATGAGCTATCACTTCAAGGGTGATGTGTTATACATGTGTTTATACTATCCCATTTTGAGGGGTTTGTTTAAAAGATGGTTGATGGTCCTTTCAACATAGATATGAAGAAGTTAGATCCAGTATCTGAGAATCCAGAATATGTTTTTGTGTTTTTATTATATATGTGCTACTTATATGTGTTCTTATTAATATTTCAGGAATGAACCATTATATCTTATGCACTTATTTTAAGGATCACTTGTGGTTCCCTACTTAGTTTCGTAATCACACTCTACTCAGGTATTTTAGTGACCTTTTATATTTCATGGTCATGGATTCGGTGAAGGGATTGGGACCTGTGGTGGATGACTTATCAGGTTGAGTAGGTGGATGTGAGCATTTCAAGGTAGACTTGAGGATGGATATCTATTATTTATTTAT
This sequence comes from Viscum album, assembly GCA_963277665.1. NCBI lineage: Eukaryota > Viridiplantae > Streptophyta > Magnoliopsida > Santalales > Viscaceae > Viscum > Viscum album. The sequence continues at coordinate 1,847,887,279 of OY728120.1, forward strand.
TTTTTATTTACATTTTACATTAATCCACCAATTGGGGGGATATTTTCGTTTATTTGTATAGTGTAACTAGCATTACATACTTTTAATACATAGGTAGGTACTATTTTTTTATGTTTGTAGTCTAATGGTTTATTTATTTATTCTTTATTTTTTATTCTATTATTACTAATTCTATTATATACTTTGTTCTTCACCTATTACCAAGTGCATAATCTCCCCCATGATTTCCCTCTTGGCCCTCACCACCAATTGGAAACCTCTTGATATGTGTAGGTGTGTATAAAGTTGTGTGGAATTCTGACTCAGACCTAGTGGTTCAGGTCGGGGTGTTACATTTATGATGTTTGGATTATTATAAACTTCTTCCTCAATTATAGAAGTGTGTTTTTAATATTTATACCAAAGATTAAATGGAATATTGATTTTATAATCTTACTAAAAACAAATTGGTTTTTTCTTAATGTTGTGTTTTCCTTGAGAAGGATAACATTATTTGATGAATCAGTGAAAGTATATTTTAACATAGAGAAGTTTAAAACCAATAAAAAATAATTTTTCCTAATATAGAAGTTGATCTAGTTCCAAAAATAATTTTGGAATAAATACTGACTTAGGTTACACGGGAACCTCAAAGGTCTTCCAGTATTTTTCAAGGGATTAAGAGATATGGATTTCTTACAGAAAAAAATATTAATTAATGTTCATATATGATGAACCCAAAACTTCTCGAGATACCACTAATATTTTTGATTCTGAGAAATTCCTAATTTCCATGTAATATGAGATGGACATCATAAACACTAACCATGTTTCAAAATTTTTATATTCACTTGAAGGAGTGAGATCTATAGGATTAAATTGGGGTTTTCAAAATAATGTTTATATATATGGTAGAGTGACTATATAGAAAACATATCTAGTATAAAAAAATAAAAAAAATAATTTTATTAACTATAGAGAGAATATTCCTCTAAATTCAATAATAATTTCCATTTGAATAATTCTTTACATAGTATCTCTTTATGATTTTGAGATATATCAAATTGATTTCAAAACTACATTCCTTAAAAGGGTTTTAGTCAATGATGCATATATGATATATCAGGAAGTGTTTGAAGTTTCAAACCAATTATGAATATTGAACTATGGTCTTTGAAAGTGGGTGTAATGGTCTCTTTATGGGTGTGGAATATGTGAGATCATGTGGTTGTATTTGGGTTCACACTTTCCCTTAAAAGTGTCATTTGAAAATTACAAAAATATGTATTTTGAGGAGGATTGATGTTTAAAATGGTCTTATTAAGTTTCTTAAGTTTCAATTGTTCATTTAATTATTAAAGAGATATTATAACATATAGAATATTGAATTTTATGATACAATTAATTATTTTAGTTTCATTGGGAATTCAAACAGTTCATGTATATATAATCAGGTTAGTAGGAGTGATGTGATATTTCTAGTGTTGTGTATGGATATCATATTACTTAATGGAAATGTTTTCTTGGATTTTTATTCTATAAATTTGTATTTAGGAAATTTCTTTTCAATGAAATACATGGTTTAAGTATCATATATGTTGGGTATGAATATCTATAAAGATAGATCAAATAGGTTTCTTATACTAAGTAAAAATACATATATTGGTAAATTTTTAAAGTGGTTTATCAAGGATAATTCAAATAAGGGGTCTTTACTACTGTTTCAGGGAAAAAATATTAGAAATATTTGAGAACTCTCTATATAGTTAAAAAATAATGGATAAGATTCCTTATAAATTCACTAGAGGATCTATAATGTATGTTATGTTATGTGCTAGACTTGGTACTCTAGAAAAGAACTTTTTTATACATTCAATTACTAAAATATTAATAAATATATTATCATATAATGATTTTTCTTCTGTATAAAATTATTGTGATAATGTCTTAAAAGTATTTGAAACTTAAAAAGGTTATAAAAATTCCTCTTTATAATGAGATCTTAGATATGTTATGAAAATATTCTTAAACTTATGTCTTGTGATATAGATAAAATTTATTTGATTGGACATGGATAATGTTTGAGTGTCAGATGTTGGGGGCTCATAATACATTGAGACTTCTTTTCATTAAGTTTTCTCTTGATGATCTCTAAAATGGTAGGTCATGAGGGAAGACCTACCAATAGGAGTTCTATACATTTTATGTGTCAATGGATATTAATATATGAAAATGTGTATATTATTCCTTATACTTGAGATTATTATTAATGTGTATCCTAAATCGTGTACATTGATGTATGTATGAAATATGGGATGATATAAACTACATTGTAGGTAACATGTGTTGGGAGCATAATAAATGATATGATATTAATTGAATAAGTCAAGAAATGATATGTTCAATTTATATTAATGGAATAAGATATCATCAGACATTTCAATGAAATTGAATAGTTTGATTAAATTCATGTACATGGTAGTTCATTAATGATTCCATTTAGGAAATTCAAAGAAATATAAATTAAGAAACACAAATATGCATCCTTCTTAATGGGGTATTGGTAGATAAATGGATTATATTACATAGCATAATTCCTATAAATGTTATTTTCATTTTTAAATTAACTTATTTCTATATGGGTTCCTTTAAATGTTTTTAGATGTTAATATTGGAATATGGGTGAGATCACTTAATACCACTACTAAAGATGCCAAGAGTGTCACATGATAATTTTATCCAGAATATCATTAAATTTTAGTGAATTTAATATTAATAATAAATATTATTCTCATCATGTAGAATAATAATTACTCAAGTATGTTTATATCATAAAAATTCAACCATGATATATTTGAGTGTAGAATATGTGAGTTAAATATTATCTCTTATTTATTATTCATAAGGTAATAAATAAATATTTATTTATTATCTAGTTTAGTGAACATATTAACTTAAATATTTATTTGGTTATATTAATATTAAAATAAATATTTATTTAGGAGTTTAGTGAATATATTGTTTATTTTTTTATTAAGTGAACAATAATTATTTTGTTAAATATTTTCTTATTCTAGGTTGAATAAATTCAATAGAGGATTGATTGGTCATGTTAACAGCCTTCTGGAAAGGATATATTTTATTTAATATCATTTAAATAAATATTATTTTATTTATTTAATAGATTATATTTAAATAAGTGTTCGTCATATGATATAATAATAATATTATTATTATTTTACATTGGAATTATGTAAAAAAATTGATAAAGAGCCTTTGTGAAATTATCAGTTGTTTAAACATAATTATAAAATCCCAATTATATCATTTTTTATAATCAATACTTGTTGTACACTACAAAAACCTCTCTATAATTCTACCAAGACCTAAATAGATTCTTCCTCTACTCTTCCTCTTAATAACATAGAGAGAACAAGATAACCCATTACTATGATCAATAATTGATGACATAAAGCACTTGTCTCTACCATTCTACCACATAGAGATTCAAGATCACTGTTCTTAGATTCATGGAGTGCATATGGATACACATATAGGAATCCATGCTTGGATTATTCCCTATAAAAATGACATGATAATATCTAAAATGGAAATTTATTGAGATAATTATTATGTTTGAGATAATTAGTTTTTAAAATTAATTATAAGTTAAATTTGAGAGATCCTCTCAAATAGATTTTAAGGTTTTATTTATCATTTTCTTTGAATTTATCTATTGAAACTGATGAAAAGAATAAAATGGTCATATTTTAACTGCTACTATATTTCCCCAAACCATCAGGTGGTATCAAAATGGTCACATTTTAAAATATAATTATCTATAATTCATTTGACCAATTTCATGTGTTTATTTGTTATTTTTCATTTCTATGATTTTATTCTTAATTAAAAAGTTGAGATAACTTGTTCATATGAATTTGTATGGCTAAGAACATACCAATACATGTGAAGAATTCTCAAAGATCCCATCCAGATGTTCTTAGGTTTCTAGCTGCATGGTATAAATACATGGCATGTAATGGTAAATTACACAATTTGTACCCATGATCAATTTAAACATGGTGTGATCTATATAAATCTTGGATTTCTATGTGACTCATTATATAGAATAATTTAATGCTTTGTATATACATCTAGCATGAAACATATTTTAATAGTGATCAAATAGGATTTATTGGGAATACACATCATATAACCCCACACATTTTCAACCCCATGTAAATCATGGAATGTTGTGTGATCAAATCAACAGTTTCACTACATGTCGTGTATTGACTACCAACCAATCAATGTGGCTGGACATGAACTACATGGATTGTATTTATCATGGAAACACCTTGCAACATGTGACAACCCATGAAAGGTACACACTAATATTTCAGGATTGTCATGTGGGAAAACATGTAGGATAATTTAGATGATACATAAACTCTATGGAATGTAGTTTTCTATACACACCATGTGACAGGTGTTATTATATACCAGGTATATTTCAAGTGATTTTTGGCATGTTTTGAGGGTATGAAACATTAAAAATAATTTTCTACATAAATATTTCAACCTTGTGATGTGTAAAATTATTATACATATAGTGTACTTCCCACACATTTCTAATGGTACATATCACATAAGTTATGGCATGTCATGTAGACACAAACATCATGTAGACTATGTGTCCTGACCCATGAAACTATATGTCACATATATCATGACAGGTCATTTAAGAATACATGTAATGTATGTATACAATACACGAGAAGGACTGTACGTAGTGTGAGTCACATGAATTTTTTATTGATAGTGTACATCATGTATGTATTAAATTCCAGAAATTGATTTAATCTAATATAGATAGTATATATTGTGTCACCTCTTGGGTGAAATCCTTTTTATTTGTTGTTTTAAAATTAATACATGATGGAATCTTATTATATCTCAAGGATTATTTGCATAAAATATTATAATAATTGACTAATTAATTAGTTGATTAATTCATTAATTCTAGTAAATTTTTAATAATTATAATGAATTGAAATTAATGCTGAAAATTATAAATGCATAGTCATTGTATGTTGTGATGTATCATGAGATTTACCAACTTGAGAGGGTATGGATTTGCCATTAGTTCCATGCCCATGCATTTCTGCACGGGACTTCTTGTTGAAGGGTCATGCATGGTGAAGTCTTTTGTCAGGGAGCATCAGTTGTGAGGGGCAGATCCTATAGTTTGTTTTGTGTGAGTTGTTTTGTTACATGCTTTTGGGACTTCATGGTTTCTCACTTTTCCCTTAAAAGTGTTTTTATAATTAAAAGGTAATTTTTAGTCTAAACCCCCAATAACCTTAAACTTCAAGTGAGTAAACATTTTTAAATGATGTAGATTGAAATGAAAGGATATGGTTTAGGACTTCAGCCAAGATGAATCTATCCAAGAAAATATATGAGAGAATGGAGAAAATGTACAACTTGAGCCAGGGATAGGCTCGGGGAGTTTTTCCTTTTATGGTAAGGTTGGTTTATCACTGATTCATAAACCAACTATAAGATAAAATATCATGATCATATCACATATTTATTTTATTTGTTCAGTTCATGGTTATTTATTTATTTATGTGCAACACAGTTTAATTGTATAATAAACACGATCACATAAAATAAATAAATAAACTTGTATTAAAAAGATAAAATTATATTATATTATTATGCATGAGTTATTTTATCGAACAAGGTTAATTAATTATATAAATACCATATAATACTAATAATAACGTGATGAATAAAATAAATTATATTTATGAATAAGTTAAAAAATATCTCAATCAAAATATCAATTAAAAAACATCTTCCATCACTTGAGTTACAATGAAACTATAGTTCGAATTACATTTCTACAACTCTTCAGGGTGATTTCTATTATCAAAAAATTATAATTAAATTATTTATAGGTTTATATATATAGTTTAATTATTAATACTTGTAATTTAAACTCAAAAAAATAAGAAAATCAAGGACTCCATGTGTTTGAAATGGAAATCATGAGATACTAGAAATGAAACATGTGTACCTTTAATTATTTAATTACTACTATTTTCTCCTTCAATATGTGTTTTATTGTGATCACCAAGGAACATCTGAATGGTTATTACCCCTATGTAGTATCTATGGGTTTCTAAAAATCACCCAAACTCTTTGGGTAAGATCTTTTGATTCCTTTATGATGTGCTAGTATCTTGGTCAAAAATAATAAAAATATAGTTTATGAGAGGGGGAGTGGAAGAATGTGGCTTTTTTGAGGATCTCCCACCATAAACCATGGTCAATGCTCATTTATATATTTTATTGAGACACTCTCTCATACTTGAGTCATGAAATTACTCAAACATTTCATAAACATATAATTAAGGGCTCTAGTATCATTGCATGTAGATCTCAACCATAACTCTCACATTCCTTATTAATAATAGCTAATAGGAGTGTAAAATATTAACGTATTAATATTCATATGGTCATATTAATCTAGTAATTTTCTAGATTATCGAACTATTTGATACTTTACTTTACAACTACATCATATAGTACAATACGATATGCAAAAAAAAGTATTTATATGGTATCCTATATAAAAAAATTATGATTGACCAAGACTAGTAATATGATATCTCTATATCATAGGATGTGATATATCCTTATACATGAATAAATTTATTTTTTACATGTTATTTTTGTATCTTATGAGAATACTTGTCATACTATAATATATCTATAGATTTAGGGAAAATTCCATAGAATCACCCACTTGAACTAAAGCCAAAAATACATTTCATTCCATTTCACCTTATATCATATCGTATACAATAACTTGTGAAATAATATCCAAAAATCTTTTAATATATCTTATAAAACAATTTTGAAAAGTCATCATTAATTTCACCTTATAGTACATTTTATGAAATGCCTTATGAAAAACCCCATCCAAAACTTTTTTGGATAAAACTCTACAAAATGTTTAAAAAATCTCTATAAATCAAACTCATTCCCCATCTAGTTAACCATTAAGTGTGACACCATGATCATTTAAAGCATTGAAAACAATTATGAATTATCATAATTATAAATTTAAGAAAATAGTGGCCTCTATAAAGGCATCATTTCTAATCAGGATACAAAGTGATCTAACATGAACACCATCAATCACATGTATCTCCAGATAATTTTCCACTATCTGCATCCCATGATAGAATGAATTTTTATACATTCCCTTTTTACATGGAATCATGTGATTATGGTACTTGGTATAAGTAAATCCTAAATAATCTCCACACATGTTCTTGATTCTATGAGTATAGTCCTACCAGATCAATGAATACATCACATTTCATTCATCTAGTAGATGAGTACAACATATAGCCCTCATCTAGGTAGAAAATCACATCATATATACCTTTTAAGTATGATAATTCATTTCTTAACTCTATCCCAATCTAGGGGATGGATGTCATACTCATTATACTATAAAAAAATATCATCTTGTTGAGTTCCAACTGATGACATGATCAACAGCATACCTAAACACCCCCAAATTAGCTAAGCCTCAAGGCTTGTGTAAGAATAGTAATAAATTATAAAGGTTCTCAAGTTCTGTGTCTCACCATCCATATATGCAGGGACTCAAAATATGAACAGTGGATCTGTATTATATCAAAGACATAATGAATGAAACTCCATATGGTATACTTTTTGGGTCATACAGCACACGAAAACCTTTTGTGCCTCATGATCATGTTATGTATCACTATATAAGAATCATACCCATGTTAAACATAACATTTCATCATGACATACAATACTTTATAGAGAAAATTGGTTAAGAATAACTCAAATTCATTTTTTTAGAGGTCGATTATAATTACACTTCATGGAATGTATATTAATATATGTGTGTGTGTGTGTGCCTGTGTGTCTGTGTGTCTGTGTGTATGTGTGTATACAACTAATGTGAAGAAATTATATAGTGGACATTATAATTTTTATGATTAATTTTATATTATTAAACTATTTTAAGAATATTTATAAAAAATACTATAAAATAATTTTTTAATCATATCATATATGATAAACTACTAGATCAACCTTATGTTTTCTACAATTTCTGAGGTTTACATATCTAATTATATCTATATGTAATTCCTACCATATCTCTTTATGACCATTTTATAAAACTCTCCCACTAAACTCTTCAGTTACTAAAATATATAAAGTAATATAGTTTTAATAATAGTGAGACTTAGGAATCATTTTCCAATTTTTCAAAAACTTAAACATATTAAAACGTTTTAACTCAATAGAATCCACTGTTATAGTGTTAATAAATTTTACTGTCTATTTATAACTCTATAAGTACATCATCATCACCCTTGAAACTTTTTCTATTAAAATATTCCCTTTTAAATCTTTTTTAAAATAATTTAACTCTTTACATCCTAACATGACATATCTTAAACATTTTACGATATCACATGAGGTCCAACTTATTATGGTAACTAATGTTAATTTTATAATTTTATTTATCATCATATCCAAAACCTTTTAGGATATCAAGTGAAATTCCCTCTAAAGTTTTACTAACATGATACTTAGGAAATAGTGATATTAACTTCCTCATAGTATGTAAATGTAAATTTTACATTTTTCTTTACCATCACGTATCCTAAACACTTTAGGATATTAAGTAAAAAAATAACTTTACCTTTAGACTGGTAAGATCTTTTATTTTTTTAATTTGAATTTTTAAATCCCTAACGTACTTCCATTATCCCCTTATAAATTATATTCCACTAGGAATATCGTGATAAGAAGCACAAAATACTTTATGTTTCAAAAAAACAATTGTTTCCTTTTACTGTGAAAATTTAACAAAAAATAATTATTTCTAAGATATTCTATGTGTCTGGAGTACTTATTGAAAATAATAATTTAATTACAATATTTATTGTGAAATCATTTTCCTCAATATTCTTTCATACACACTTCACCCTAAATAAAAATCCTTTTATCACAATCTCTTTTTCATTTATGCTATAGAATTTAGAAAAATTATAAACCATGTGTATTAAATATTTATCTCATTCCTATAAACAACATTTCTTTATAATCCCCCAAAAGTGTTCTAAGAGATACAAAAAATGTCTATATTTTAATCAAATTCATACAATCTTAAAGTACTTATTTTATCTATGTACTCAATTAATAAACTCTATTTATCCATCACTTGGTTGAAAAAATCAAGCTCCCACCAACAACTCTTCTTTATGTCTAAACCCCTATATTTACAACATTTTTAAAACATACAGGTGGTATCATATACCCTTCAGGATAAAATAATTGGTTTTTATAATATTAATAACTAAAGTGAAATATATTTGTGGTTTCATTAAACCCTTTAATTATTATCGAAAAATCATTCTCCAATTGTTAGGTTTTTTATAATTAAATAATTTTTCTTCCATGCTCCTCTTTGGTTTTCTCAGTGTTATTGACCCTCCATGAACTTTTTTATTCTATCTATAGCTAATTTTTTCCCTTATCCTTTTGTACCATCATTATGGAACCTGATATTGGACAAACCATGTCCTTCTTGGATATCCTCGACATATTTTGGAGATCATGAAAACTTTTATTGAACTCATTCATATTATAATTCAAAATAAATAGTCAAAACCTTTCTTGTGTTAATTGAATAATGATTTCAATATATACATTGAGTCTAAGAGGTCAACCCAATATCTCTAAGACAATAAAATACCTAATTATATTGTGTATATGAGTTGATACTTAGGATCCTTATACCATTTTTCATCGAAAAAGAGCCTTTGAAACCCCATATCTTTTAATTATAGTATAATCATGATAGATCATTTTATGGTTTTTATCATATTATTGGAATATATGGTCTCATGTTACATTTAAAACTTCACTTAAATGGTCACAAGTATGAGTGTAGATACTTCTAGTGAATCTTTTAGATTCTTATCATAGACACCTAACTCATATTCTTAAACATTTTCACCAGTAAGTTATTTTGGAAGGGATTCTACCAATGAATTGAATTTCCCTTATTTTTTCATAAATATTATCAAGTTATGATAACAGTTAAGGAGTTTACCATCATTTAGTTTTTCTTTATCCAATATTTATCTCAAGGTAAAGCTTGATGGTGATGATTTCATTAACTATAACAAATTTTTTATCAAATGAGTATCATGTTTTTCATTAATTAATAATTTATTTTATTATAGTAATCCCAATAAAAAATATTTCCCCTTATATCATACCCATTTATTAATCCAATATCCATATTTAATCATGACTTACACTGAATATCACATAAATAATACATAACTTTATCTATTAGAAAACACTTTTTCAATGATATAAAATATGATTCTAGGATATCTAAGAAGATTAAACTTTATCTAAATACATAACATGGATTCACTCAACTCTATTCCTCTGGAATACAAATGTTTATGGTAAACTATTAGTATAACCCAAATAAAGCATCAAGAACAACGCACTTTATGGTTAGGGATGAATTATTTCTTGCTTTATATACACGATATAATCCATGGGGACATAATAGTTAGGGTCACCAATATGGAATTATTGAGGCCTTGAAAAGTGTGATTTTGGAAGAAATCTAATACCTACTATTTTAAATTGGTTTTAATCTCACCATACTATATCATTACATATCCTTCATGTATGAATTATTCTAATTATTTAGTTTTGAAATCCCTATTCCAACCACAAAAATTAATATTTTACCACCATATTAATGTGTAACTCTTTATACAACCTATAGTTTTTGTTAATCACAAAAAATATAAAATTCACACATATTTATAATTATGTAAATTCATACTATGCATAAGGTATATAATCCTTTTATGTAATAGTTTATAATTATTTGAGATTAAAACTCTCAACATTAGTAAGCATGAAGACAAAGATAGTTAACCCCAAACTTTCTTGAATAATGAATAAGTCTTTGGGTCAATGGGAAGTTTGACCCAAAATACCTCTTCATGAGGATACATTACTCAACATAGAATCTAACTCATCACAACTATAAAACCTAATATTTATAAACTATATTCAATAATATAATTTAAGCTAATAATTATAAATATAAAATTTGGTCAATATAGTTGAAAACCAAATATTATGATGGCATGCCTAGCATGGTATGAAAATTTATAAGAATCAGTTTATATATAAAATAAAGAATAGGTAACAATTCATAATATAACTATTATATATGTGAATTAAATAGGGAATGATATATACATGAATAATTAATGAATTTAACATGAGACAAAAATTAATAAATAATTCATAAATCAATAACTATGAACACTTTAGAATTCATTATAGACATTCCATAATAAGATAAATATAATATATATATGTATGTATATATATTCCCAATATAAACTCTTTAATATTATTTATTAGAATATGGGGGTATTACTCGAGTGGTAAGGTCCTTGGGATTATACATCCAACACCTACGTTAAAATTCAAGAAAATGAGTATTCATGTGGTACTTTAGAAGTACTACAACATTGTGGTAGCGATCATACTGTAACATGTGTTTTATTAGTAGTATTATTCATTTGAATTGGTCATTATCTCCATTAATTTAGAAATTTGGGACATTGGGCCCTTTGGTATATTTATTCTAGGCCTTCGGGACATCCCAAGACTTTTAGTATAATAATTTTTGTTGAGTGAGGGAATCAGGTGGTATGGAGAGTTTAAATGTGGGGATTCCACTGAAGGTGAAATGATGATGCAACTTGTCATTGGTAGTATTAAATGACTACATAGATAACCCCTAATGTCTATTCAAGAAATGGAAGAGTTGTGGGTGTTCTTAGTTGAAAGGGATGGATGGGACGCTTATGGGATGGTTTGTTTCAGTTTGAGCCTTGGGATTGTTTGGGCCACTGGAAAATATAATCTAAAGGCCTTATAGACTTTGGGACTTTAATCCATGTATCTAGGCTTTCTATCCATGTAATGGTTCCCTCTCAAACTAGTTAATGGGATTATCTAGAAATAATAAAAATTCAAGGCCTTTTTACTCAGGGTATATTATTCATTTTATGGTACTAATTTCAAATATATGATATTTTTCTAAAATATAAACATTTTCTATTTCAATTTATATTATGTAAATATTTTACATAATCTAAATATCATATATTTATATTATTTAAATATTTTATCATATCATTTATCAAAACTCTTTTGATAAGTTTAATGTAATTTCTAAATAATTCCAATTTAATTTGGATGATTCAAATTAAACATTATGAACAATTCATAATTTTAAATATAAACACTTTATATTTTATCTTATTTATGTAATTTATAATTATTTTATAAATTTCACTTATAACTTCTATATAAACAATTTATATCTAAACTATATATCATAAAATATAGTTTTTCAAGGTATTTTTAACATTAACACTTAATATTATGGAATATTTATTAATAAATGTTTCAAAAACATTAAATTAATTAATTATAAATACTTTATAATTAATAAATATCCCCTAAAGTCCTTGTATTATAATTTATAAATGGTTTATAAATTAAAAAATCATAATTGAAAATAAAGAAAAACATTTTTTTAAACATATCATATATTATGATATAAGGGAAGTCTTAAAATATGACTAATAGATAAATGCTACATAAACCCTTTATATGTTGTCAGTCTTATTTGATTACAGATGATCCAATAATTTATTGTGATATGCAGTCATATTTTATGATATATTGGTATATCATAAAAGTGATATGATGCCATTTTTTTAAACCCACAACAATGTTATTGTATGATATGATATATTGATATCGCATTCTATGACCTATAAAAAATCAAATAATTTATACTAAATCATAGATTTTGATATCCTCATATCATAAGCTTTGATTTTTTCAAGTGGAAAAAAATCGATATTTAATTTTAAGACTATAAATATGATTGGAAATACAACTTAAAAAATCATTTCTCAAATGATTTCATGTATCAAACCGAATGTAATGGATCTGATACCACGGATAAGATATAAACATATATTAACAATTAATTCAAGTAGTGGAAATACAAAGAATACAAGAGAACCATGCATCCAAAATAAAACTCATGCGACACTGGAAAAAAATCATGTGTTCCTTTCACCTTCTAATGGATATTGTTTTCACATTAAATCTATGTTTAATGATGGTCATAAAAGAAAAACCAAATGGTTCTTCCCTTCAATGTGTACCCATTAGTTTTTATTAATATCACAGACTTTTTGGGTGGGATATTGTGATTCCTTCATGATATTATAGTATCATAGTGAAGAAAAGGAAGAGATATTTTCTGGGAGAGAAGAGTAGCGGTTTATGGTTTTTAGGAGGATATCCCACCAAATCCCATGTTTGAGACTCATTTATATAGTCTATGGGGAAACTACCCAATACATTCACCTAAGTTATTAAATTAATTGTATGTTTCCTAAATGTATGAGTAAGAGATTCAACTTCATCGCATGTAACTCTCATCCATAACTCCCACATTCCGTTTTAATGTTAGTTTATGTGTAGGTATTATCAGATTTTAACTCCTTAATATTCATATGGTGGTTTAATTTATGAAAGTTCCAATAGTATAGAACCATTCAGTACTTTTCTTTATGAATTTTTCATATTATACCATATGAAATGCATAAATAGTATGTATATGATATCCAATATTGTAAATTGTAACCATATAAGGATAATCCTATGATATCTCTATATCATAAGAGAGGTTATATCCTTCGACATGAATAAATTTCATTTTTTTCATATGCCTATCATATCTTAGGATAAACCGTGTGTTACTAGATACTAAAAATAAAAATATGAGGGTTTTTGTGATTTAATAAAATAGTGGGAGACTAATTTATTAATTAATTAATTATATTGTAATTAGTAATTTAGATAAATCACTAATAATCTAATTTTATTTTTTATAGAAAATGGAAAATTTAACCACATAAAAAATATAATTATTATTAGAAAGACAAAATCTGTCCTCCAACAAAAAATTCCAAGAGTGGTAGAGGCACTTATGCATTGCACTACTATAAGAAAAAAATTGTGTATTGTGATCCCATATTCCCATCAACCACCATAGAGAGAGAGTGAAGGTGAAAAGGATTCCTATGGGAGACATGTGGAGGGTGATTTAAATTTTAATTGCATAATGTCATCATCTATGTTTGGATGAATAAGGATGACCCACCAAAACATGGGCACATACACCACGATATCTCATTACTAAGAATTTGAAAAGGATAAAGAGTGGAAAATGTAAACAAGAATCTTACTACATCATAAAAGTATAAATAGAAATATAGATACCTATATAGTGATAAATTAATCTAGATATTGAAATATATAAATTAGTTAGAAATGATATGCTTCAATGTGGATTAAAAATTATCCATTAATCCCATATTATCATGCTGACCACCTAGATTCTTCATATTCATTAGGGACTATATAATGGATATTATGGAAAATCTTCTCATAAAAATTTGGACTATGCTTCACCATGTTGATAAGGATTTTTTAAAAATGGTTCGCCATCCCTTATGATGAATTAAGTATGGGATAGGTTTAGAATATTATTAAAATTTTGGATTCAATGGTGCCTTGAATTCCATTAAAATAGGTAAAAGATTCAGAGGGAAATAAATAAACAAGAGTCTATCAACTTCTCATGTGGAAATAAATGTCACTATAAGATTAATTGTAATTAATTGAATAATAAGAAAGAAAAACCTTATATTATATGTATTTTCATCATTTAATGTAATATTTCTAATTATACTATTGGGTGTTAAATACTATATTTGATTTACATATATTTATCCAGATAAAAGATCTGTGGAATTTTAGAAACATTACAATAAGAAAGTTGAATCATTGTGTTTTTATAGGGATTGAATCATTTATCAGTTAAAGAAGATCATAACTTCAATATTATAAAGTGGGTTGATTATCATAAAACTATTGTTCTGTATTGGGTGTTAATAAAACATTTATCTCAATGACTAATTCTATACATGATGAGACATTATTTCACAATTAAAATGAATTTTGTTATGGTATATCATAGTTAATTAATAGCCTAGTTATACTTGAATCCCAGACAACAAAATATTGAAAATTTATGATGAGTATAAAATATAATACACAAATAATACCCATTTTTGTAAATATAATTCTTGGTTAAGTAAAAATAAAGGTAAATTTCAAGGATATACCCAAAAGGTGTTTATACAATTTGAATCTAAGACTCTTAGGTATTTTTTACATGATTACCTATAAGTTTTAAGACAAATAAACCATTACAGATTAAATGTTTTATTACCAAAAAGATTATATAAAAAATTAATCTAGAGATTTGTGAACTATTATTAAAAGAATATATATGTAAATTCATATACTTCATGAGATTACTTTTATAAAATTTAGGAATGTAAAGTGGATAAGTGAATACACTTGGTAAAAGTTATAAGATCCTACAAGAGGTTAATCAGAGAATATATTAACCCATAATTTATGGATCGTTAAAATATATAGTGGATTTATTCTTAAACTCACATTACCTTATACATTTCATAGTAATGATGATGGTAAAGGGAGGATCATTGATGAGCCATATAAGTATTATAGTTCTTTTATAATTCCATTCAAGACTATTTTAAAAAATATTAGTGTTAACACTTATCCATAGGCCAAATATATTTAATAATGGATATCATATAATCTGTAATATTAAATAAATCCAATATTCTATAGTTTCATATGTTTTATGAGAACCATTTGTTAAACCTAATTTTTTCAACATACTTACATCAAGAAAATACTAAGTTCATCATAGTCAATTTTCCTAAAAGATATTTAGGATATAACTATCCATAAGATAGAAAGGTGTTATTCAAGTTATTAACTATATTTCAATAATAGGTAAGCACTTCTATTTTGATATAGTGGGAGAAATCTATAATTTGATGATGTTAAGGCTTTGGGCATACATGAGTTAGGATAGGAACACAAAATCTACAAGACTTAGTGGGGTGAATTGTTCTAGTGATGAATAATACGTAGGATAGATAAAACAAAGATGAGTTTTTATATAAACCAAGCCATGTAATATATTATTTAGTAAGAATTATGAATAATTTTACTATAAGAAAGCTGTAAATTGAAACAAGATCATATTGGTAGGCTCGTATGAATTTAGAAATGGGTTATATCTTCCAAAATCAAGTTCTATATTTTGGTGGCTTCTCTGGTTGATGTAACATTATTGGTGAATATTCAAGAAGAAACTATACATAGAAAGTAAAGTTGGTAACTATAAGATATGATTGGTTATATATGTTTTCAATTAACATCTGGTCATAATCTTTGATGAAACCATTTCACAGGCCATTATGCTTAAATCCCTTATAGTTATACTTATCTTGGTTATATTCTATGATCATGTAATTTTGAAAATATATTTCCAGACTATAATACTTAAAGTAAACCTTGTGGAAGATATCTATATGATACATCCAGAAGGGTTGGTGATGCCAAATAATTCTAATAATCTTTACAAGTTGCAGAGATCTATTTAGAGGTTGAAGAAAGAAACATTATCATGGTATATTTATTTTGATGAATCGATAATAGAGTTTTGTTTTATTAAATATGAATGAGATCCATGAATTAGTAATATGTTTTTAGGAGCACCATATTTTTATAGGTTAACATATGGAAAACAAATGTTACGTCTTACAGTTAGTTAAGACTATGACAAAATTATTTTTCCAAGAATGACTTAAAATAAAAACTGAAGTTCTAAGGAATCAGATATAATAAGATATATCTATGGGGTTTATTAGATCAATTAATAGTACAGACATTGATAAGTTATTGTAATATATAATATGGAATAATTAAACAGTTAATTTTTTTTCCTTTGTTACATAGTGAAAAATATCCCCAAGATGATGTGAAAAGTCATAAGAGGAGACTATTATGATTACTAGAATTATATATGATTAATTTCTTGAATATATCACATATTACATGATATTTAAAAATATTTAATGTTGCATATCCATAGATCATGGTGGTCACATATCAAACAGAACCTAGAGAACAACATAAGCTAGCAGTCAAATATGACATGACCCCCTCCCTCTAAAGGTACCTCACCTAGGTCATCATTGATTGAAGATAGATAATGACCCCATGATTCTCACCATCAATAGGCTCTTGGTTGGATACTGTCACGAAGGGTATAAAAATATCACATATGGAATGTATTACACCTAATAATAATAAGGATCATGAGATGGTATAAATCAACAGCCAATCAACTACATTACATAATATAAAAGTAAACAAAACTCATCCCCCAATACCTGAACAATTTCAACAAATACATATAAAATTATCTAAATAAATACCAAAAGAAAAGTTCTATTGTATGAAATCAAGAACAACTCCAACATCTAAGCTATTAATGTTTGTCCTGGTCACCATAATTCATCTAGAAATCAAAAAAAAATTGTTTATATATACTGACATTCCCTTGGATGAATGTAGGATCACTGAGAAAGAGGGTGAATCAATTATGAATTTTTCTTTTATAAGAATGTTTCTCAACTACATAACGAAACATTTTTAACCACTGATAACTGTTAAGAGTTATAATCCACCCAAATAAAAACATCAAACTTACCTTTCGTATGAAAAAATATAAATATAGATAAACACATGATATTTATAATGTTAGGTATAATGAACTAATCTTTACCATGTTGTTTATTCCCCCTAACATGGATTCTTTTACTATCATCATAGGAATATAAAGTCACAATCAACAACCAGTTCTACACCCCCAAAATTTTTCATCTAGCTAACCCTGGTTCTACCCCCTACAATGAGCTCTTCAACCATAGTTGGTTATACCCCCCCCAAATTTCTTAACTATCTCCTGTTTTATAATAACTGTTTATACCACCTAGCCCATAATCCTTTTCAGTAACTATTTATACCCCCCAGTTACAAGCTCTTTCCCTCATTTTTTTAATATGGTGTAGAAGGATCTTATCTTCCTCCACATGAAAGTTAGATAACCTTATCCTATATAAATACTTCAAAGTCTTCAAAAACAATCTTAAAAGTACATTGTCCTTTAAAAATAATCCTGATATTTTTAATACCACGATGTACTCAATCAGTAATTTTCAGAACATTGTCTAAAAACTTCCTTAGAAAATGTTCATCTGATGATTCTGTCTAGTTTTCCCTCTATATGATAGATCTATATGTTCTATATGTATATGATGCTCTTCATTACGCTTTGGTTTATAATAATATATTCATTAGCTCTATCTAATACATCATATCAATATACCTCTATTTGATGGTAATCCATCCATTGGGCCTCCATTTGATGACTCTCTGATCAAATCTTATCCATCCTATGCACTCTTATTCAACTAAGTAAGTACTCAATTGGATACTCACAATAATTCTTTTATGTCTAATGGAACATGATCTGGTATCTATTCCTTAGGATTTTTGTATGGGTGAATAGTGTTACTATAGTTTTACTTTTCACCCCCTTTATATAAATGATCCTGAAGAAAAAAAAGAGAGAAATAATTTTCACTTTCCCCCTAAAATGAAACTCATTATAATCTTCTCAATACTCTTTATTATTCTTGAATCATCTTAAATCATCATGAAAACACAGTTTCTCTATCCTTCCATAGATATTCCTCAATCTTTGTGTTAAGGAACTTATGATAACTTCTTTAACCATAACATCTTCATGTTAATTATTTTACATAGTTTTTGTAAAGTAACTTCTAACTCCACTATCTAGTGTATGACTAATAGATTTCTTCAATAATACTTATTTATCTAATTGTACACCTTTATCATTATTTATTGGATGGATCTCAAAATCTTCCACTATTAACATAGATTTTGTTTAGTTTCCCTTATTTAGTAAATATTCATCCATTAATATAAATATATTTTTGTTTGATGAGATATTGTATCTTTATCTAGTGTATTTTTCTAATGGATCTTCTTCTGTTTGATTCCATATAAATTTATCTCATACTTTATACACACTTCTCATCTTATATAATCTTTAAATTTCTCTATATAGTGACATTGGAAAATATCTATCAATTTTATGTTTAGAGTGTCTGCCTCAGAGAATATAATTGTTGCAACTTAATGGGCATATTCATTTGATACTCTACTTATGATTTCATCCATCTAATAAATTTCCTTTGACCAGCATCTTTGACAATAAATCCTCAGTACCTCTCCCCCATTTTCCTTATTTTAACATAGGTTATTTCCATCCAATAATATGTAAAAATTTATAAATCCATAAAATAAAACTTTATAACTCGTATCTCTATTTAATAAGAACTTCGAAATCAAGTTTATCTGGTAAAATCATTATATCCATTGGTATGTGTCTAGTGTATTGTACTTTTAATTCTTAAAAATAGTTTGTATGATAACCTGGAACTAAAAATTTATTTATAAAACCACTTCTAAAACTTTTTAAAAAATCAAAAAAACATGGCATGGATCCTGAAATAAATGATGTGTTAAAACTCAAAAAATGGATTATCATCATCTAAATTTATAATGAAATTTTCCAAAAAAAATTATTAAACTTTATTACACTTCTTAATTAAAGTTCCTTAATTATATTCTCATAAAACTCTCCAATATACTTAAGTAATTTTCAAAAAAAATATTGATATATTGAAAATAAATACACCCAAACATGCTTCGCCACAACCACTTCCCCTTTTTTTATTGTTGTTAATACCCATATAAAACTTTAAATATCTTTAAAGTCAACATGTTTTCTCAAACATTTCTCCCATATAACGTTTTTATCTTTTTCTCCCCCAAGTTTACTTCTCCCCCTTATAGAAAATCAAATTCAAAGGGGTCAGCTCAACTAATCTTTTCTCATTTAAAAATCTTGAAAATTTTTATCAAGAGAAAAATAGAATCACATGAGTTTTAAATAAGGATCCTTTAACAAAACAACTTAAATTCTATATTGGAAAACCTAATGTGGAAAATAAGAGTGTATAGTTAATGCGATAAATGTTGTCAAGTAATACTTTCCTAATGATTCTTCTGACTACTATTTTTTGTATCTAGGGAAATATAAGTATGTTATTTAATCTCAAAAAACATATCAAAATAGTTCTAGTCTATAAATACCATTTCCCAACATCTCAGGTTTCTAATCATCCCTAATTTATTTTTAAGGAAAGTTTGATACTCATACCTCAACTTATATTTTGATCCCCCTTAAGGGAAGTTCTCCATTCCTCATCATAGTGGTAACCATGTTCCATAATTGATTACTCAATCTTATTGTAAAAAATACTACAATCTTCATTCATCTTTATTACTCATTCTTCTTTGATTCCATACATGTTAGTACAAATAAAAAATTATTTTGGGAATAAGGAGGAACCTCTTTGTTCTTTAGAAGTGATTTTTGGATTGATAATATTCTCTCAGTATCAATTTATTCATATTTTTCTTATATTTTCATTGGAACTAATTTATTTATTTTGATAAAATCCCATAGATTTGGCAATCTATTTATTCTAATTTATAGAATATTTAGATAAATCTACCATCTTCTCTACAGCTCTCATACTATCTTTGTTATAATGAGTTTATAACATTTTCTTCATGTTTTCTTCTTGGTTTATTAAGATAGTCATATTTTTTTTTCAATATTCCCATATTTCTCACATATCTTGGATATTTTATGATTTTTCAAACCACTATCTATTAGAAAAAAATCAAATTATTTCTTATCTTTAGATAATTGTTTATTCCTTTTTTTCAAAAAAATTTTGTACTTCCTCCATCTTTCATGACTTGGTAATTTGATTTGTCAAAATTACTAAGCACTTTTTATTTCCTTATTTATCTTTATCACCCTACTCAAATCTCTTAAATTCCTTTATTTTCTTCATCTTTATTAAGATTCACATTTGTCTCTCTTGAAGCATGAAGATTATTTTACTTTAGATCTTTCTTTTCATCCTCATTATAATTTCTTTAAAATTTTGTTATTCTCTAATCATTATGGATCCCCTAAGATTCATACATATTTCCTATTAATGACATGTTATAGCAACTTGGGTATCCTCTATGCCCCAAAATGCCACAACACCAATTGTGACCTATGAATCTTGATCTTTTATATTGATATTAGTATTGCTCTGATGTTTTTTGTTGCTAATGTCTTTCTAAAAACCATGGTTGACTTTGTATCTGGAGAAAATTTCTTTCTCAATTAAACTCTTTATTATTAGAAGATGATTTATCAATATTCTTAATTTTTTAACCTCTATTGTTAAAAAATCATATTTACATTGATATTATTTGGGAATAAAAACAACATATCTCTGTGAACGCTTCATTTTACCATATTTATAAGTTTCATGTTTAGCGTCAACTACTTTGTTGAAGTCCTATTAGGTATTTCTTAACACACATTATGTTTTAAGAAATATTTTTTTTTATAAAAACTCATATTATTTCACTTCTAAGATTTCTGTAAGAAGATTCACCTTCTTCTCAACTTCAGTTAACTTCAACCTATTTTACTTACTTTCCTCAATAATTGTTGTTTCATCCATCTTGAGATTCTCATTCTCAGCTTATGTTTCTTCATAACACATCAATTTTCTCTCAATCTCACCAAAATTCATATTTTTAAATATAATCACATTAATATTCATCTCCTCTTTTTTTATTTTCTTTCTATTTTCAATAGTTATTTCCTTATATTTTTTCATTAACTTATTTATTTTCTTCTTGAATTGTCAATTTTCATCAAGTGTTAATTTTAAATTTTCTTTTAGAATAAACTAAATCTATATTATATCTTCAATATCAACATCATTTTCTAGTGGATCATTTCCTTTTCTAACTCAAGTAAAGATGTTGAAATGATAATCATATTCATCATTGGATAAAGAATAATCCTTATCTATTCTTCCCAACAGACTTTTCATCTTATTTTATGGAAATATTTTATTATTTTTATTACAATTCTATTTCTGAGACTACTTATCTTATTCTATTTAAATGTAATATTTGTATTTATTTTTATATAATTTTTGAACAAAATGGACATTGTCATTTAAATTCCAATATTTAAGAGAAATTTTAATTTTTCCTTTCTAATTTCCCTTTTTATATCTCTTAGAAAGAAGAGAAATTATTGTGTTTAAGTCTTTTATTTATTCCTCTACCCATGATTCACTTTAATATTATTCATATTCTTTATATTTGAGCTTCCCTTTTAATAAATCATTTAAATATATTACTTCCTTAGACTTCTTCTTAAAAATTTTAATTGTCCTCGTCTCATATTCCATGAGAATATTTTTAAGTTTATACATATATAAATATTCTCAACATTATAGAGCCTATACTTTTGCATAATATCTATCAATAAGGTTTCTCATTAGTTACTTAATGATATTAGAATCTTACCATTTCTCACCAAAACCTCTCATATTGTTGACAATCTCATTAAATCTTGTAAAGTATTCATCGATACTTTCTTCATCGTCCATCTTAACATCTTCAAATTTTTTATTTGAATTTATAACTTAACTTCTTTAATATTCTCACTTTCTTCATAGATAATAATCAATTTATCCCACATTTTTATATCCATTGTAAACCCCATAATCTATATATAAACATTTTCTGCAAGAGCCATCAACATGGAATTCTAATCTTTTCCATCAACTTACAAATTTACATTATCGAAAAATATGATAACAACTTCATTGATGAGTGTAAATATAAAAATCATAAAATATCTAAATTCATGTCCAAGAGATAAAATATTGGGTAACATACTATTATTCCAAACATGACAATTTCTTACATGAAATATTTGAACACCCCTAATATTCACTAAATTAAAATTATCTATTCTCATAGTGAGATATTTCAAAGGGAACCAATTCTATAGTACGAATTGAGGTTCCCTTGGATCAATATAGGATCACTGAGATGTGGTGATTCATTGATCAATTTTTATTTTATAAGAAATTTTATAAACTCTAAAAAGAAAATTTCTTAACCTCTATTAACTTGTTAGAGTTTTGATTTAGTCAAATAAAATTATTAACCTCTCCTTTCAAATGAAAAACAATTAAATAGTTATCAGCACGTGATGTTTACTAGGTTCAGTACAAAGACTTACTCCAATCCATGTTGGTTATACCCCCCAATATAGATTCTTTTACTATCTTTATAGGATTACAAACACATAAGTAGAATCTATTCATATACCCCAATAATCATTCATCTAGCTATCCCTCGTTCTACCCCCTAAAAATATGCACTTTTTTCATAGTTGGTCACACCCCCTAAGTGTCCAAACTATATCATATTTATTCAAATATATTTGTACCCCTAAAAATAAAGCCTTTTAAGAAATTAGTTATACCCCCAGCTAAAATCTATTTCCTTCTTCTTTTATGGTCTGTTATCAAAATATCTTCTATTCCCCTACAACTTAGTTGGATCACCTTCGTCTGTGTAAAAACTTCAAGATCATTAAAAACTATCTTAAGAGTCTATTGGTTTTAAACTCCCCCTAATCTTTTTAAGAAATATACATACTCAATCTGAACTTTTCAAATATTTCTTTGAAGACTTCCTTAGTAAATAATCATCTGACGACTCCATTTGGTTTTCTATATTTCTAATAGATCCATTCATTATATCTCTATATGATTCTATTTACTGAGATTTGGTTATGTGTTCCAAATTAAATAACTCATTTAGATTAATACGAATGGTATACCTTTATCCAATCGTCCTTCATCTGTTGGTTATCGATCCACTAGATCTCTTATCAATGCTCCTACATCCGATTAACTCTTCTTCAACTGAGTAAGAACTTAGTAGGAAACTCAGAATGCTTCTTCTCTATCCAATGGAACTCATTCCTGTAAATACCCAACCTTAGTTTCCCAGAGTTGGTACCTTATTACATTTTATTGGCATGATTACAAGAAACTTGTTTCCTAAAGGACTGAATAGTTTAGTAGATTCAGAAATCGAGATACAAATATAATTTCAAAATTACAACTTGAAATTAAATACTGCATATAAGTTTTATTGGGAACAAACACTACTATAAGTTTATCCCTACCGGTCATTCATAATATAATTCTTAATGTCCTGAGAAAATGAAACATAAAAAAGGGGTATGATAATATGTTTAGTAAGGGTAAGAAATACATCATAAGATACCAAAAACATAGACATTAGGCATGGTGAATCACTAAAAACATATGCCTTTAATAATAAACTTGAATATATTATGGTAGTAATAAGAGTTGAATAAATAATGCCGTAATAAAACATAATCATGGTTATTCTACTAGTCGAATAACCACATGAACCATCAAAAATATTTTCATAATGAGGAAAATTCATATTCCTAACATTCTAAAACATACCATCAAGGCCTCATCCAAGACATATAAAATTGATTAAGGCCTCAGCTGAAACCATATCTAAAAATGGGCAAGGCCTTAGCCAAGTCCATATCTATTTGTATCATGATACCTACCAATGCATTTAGGGGATATAAAAGGCACCAATCATCTCATAATAAGTCCAATTAAGTACTCATATGAATGGGGATAAACATAAACAACATATACATTCATATTGAAACTAACATATGAAACACAAATAACTTTCCCCAAACATTAAGCTTAAACACTAACCATTTGAAGTAAATTGGTGAATGGTACTAAGATAGCACATACACAATAAAACAAATCATAAAAAATTAAATTAAATATGGTATATGATATCATAAATATTAATCTTAATAATACATAATAATCAATAGGAGTTTTAAAACACAAAAAGATACCCTCATAAAATCATTGATTAATTATTGAGATAAATACTCTTTTACATTGAAAAGAAGAGTTCTTTTGGAAACATGTTTGTGTAAAACCATAAATTAAGTAAGATTGTATTTACATAATAAAATTATTTATTTTATAAGGATAATGGTTTTTGAAAATATATTACAGAGTGCTCTTGAAAATAGGTAAGAATTTAGGAAATTCCCATGAGACGGGCATGTATTTTGGGAAGAATTTTTGAAATATCCTTTTAAAAACATATAATTACCCATAAATGAAGGTATTATTCTAGTTTTTACACATATACAGTACATTAAAATAGAATATATGAGGAGTAAATATTAATTAATAAGAATTTAATTGAGTTAAGAAGATAAAAGTAACCCGAATGAAAATGGAGGTTCGGGTGGAAAACCCTTACCTTAAGTCCGAAGGTGTTGCAGACTTGATCATAATGACCTGAATAATCAAATTTAGGTTATTAAATTAATTATTAAAGAACCTAATAAACATTTAATTGGTATTTTATAATCTTATTAGGTCCATTAATGACCTTTGGATGGGTTAATAGATTCAATTTCATTGTATGGGAGCGTTTTCTTCCTTGGTTTTCATGATTGGATTACTTATATTCACGTACGGATAAACATGTATAATGAGAATGGTTGTATAAAATTGGAGTTATATTTTTTTAGTGAAGATACATAAGATTACATAGTTATAAAATTCATTTGGTTGTTGGGATTGAATATGAATCATTATATAAAACGTTAATGATAATTGGTTGGATTAATTGGTGGTTTTTTATCACAATGAACTCATTTTGATTTATAAATTAATATCACACATAAAAAATTATTAGAGAACATTAAATAATTTATAATATATATTATAGTCTGGTTCAACCATCAAAATGTTTTCATGACCATAATTGAATATGGTAATAGAAATTGATTACTCTACGTCCTTGAATGTGATAAATTAACACAACTCGGATGGTGTTTTCATTTTTAGTATAAAAGAATGGGAAAGGGGAGGTGATGATGAATTATTATATTATCACAAAGAAATCCATTATATTAAATTTACTATAGTTATCATTATATTTGGATGAAAGGAGGTTAGAAAATATAAAAAAAAATAAAAGAAAGGAACTCAAAATAAAAGAAACGTTGAGAAATATCTTATGAAAATTTGGCATCTTAATAGTTCCGCTTAAAAATTCATAAAATATTTTAAATAGGGAGAAGGGTTATCTAATTATTATTACATAATATGGAAAGTAATTGGGATATGGAATCACATATCCCAATATAATCCAATTGAAAATAAATTATTATAACATAAAAAAGAGTTCTTGAAAAAGTTAAGGGTGATAGATTCTCTTACCTTGTAGAGTAACTCCTAAAACATGATGTTTGGGACCTTGGGAGACTGGGTACACCTTGGTATGACTCCTAGGGAGATAAAAATACTAGATATTCGAGGATGATTAGTTTCGAATGAATGAAAATAAAGGAATGAGTGGGTTTTTATAGTAAATGAGGGGAAGTTTTTTATTAATTTCAAAGGAAACCTCATTAGTGTTTTTTTGCAAATCCATGGTCTTTCCCATGGTATTTTCACATGGTATTATCCACTTGAGACACCTCACATCGTATTTTAATGTAAAAAAGTCGACTAGAATTTTATATTAATTATAAAATCATTAGGATGTCATTAAACATACTGAAAACTCAAAACTATATTTTATTATTCACAAAAAATTCACGTACTTTAGTTTATCCGAAAAATTCTCCCCAGCCATTTTTCAATGTGTCGAATTAAAAAATGAAATCCATTTTTTGAAAATAATATTCTAAATATTTTTATTTTACTTTTTCAATAAAATCATAATTTATTCTAAAAAACTACTTTAAAATTATAACTCATTTTACAACACCTTGAGAAATTAATCAAGGTGCCATAAAATTATCTTACAAACATAAGAAAAAAAATCAAAAAATTATTATTACATTTTATTAAAATACATTTACATTTTAAATTATTAAATTATTCATAAAATTTTTAATAAAATTTTTATGACATACAAAAATACCAATACTTATACTATGATCGTTTTTTCACTTATAAGATTTCTAAATTGTATTTGTACATTCATGGGTGAAGTTTCTATTTTTCAGATGATTTACTATTAATTACTATTCATAAGAGTAACATTATTATTCATAAGGGTTTGTTACTATTTATCAAAAATTAATTTTTTCTTATCAGAATCTAAAATATTACTGAACGCCACCATGTATTCAAGTTTTTCGAAATTCAAATCACTAAGATAGAAAAATTCTGTTTATTGGCTAGGTTATAAAAAAGTGGTGTCTTATAGAGACATAGTGTTTTATGCATTCAATATTAAATTTATTTTCAAATTCTTGGGGTTTTAGAATTAAAATATATCTTCTTCAAACTATAAGTTAACACGGTGGGAAACTCAATCTACCATAGACACTTTAGTGTGTCATACTTTTCATATGGGTGAACATTATTGGCACAGATTTACTTTTCACCCCCTTTATATTGGTTCACCCAAAGTAGAAAAGGTGGGAAACCTTTTCCAATTTCCTAATCAAATTAAACTCACTTGAATATTCTCATGTATTTTAGATTCTTCTCAAATCTTATTAAAGTTTCCTAAAAACTCAGTGCCTCCAACCTTTATTTTAACTTCTTTAAACTCAATGTTTAATAACTTATTATAACTTCTTTAAACTCAGTGCCTCAAATGTCATGTCATCAAATTCCTTCCATGAACATCTCATCATATATCCAACCATCTAAAATGTGGTTTAGGACTCATACCTACCTATACTAACCTCCCACAGGTTCTATCCAGTTCTAGAATTATTCCTCATCACATCACAACCATTTCCACGTAACATGGGTAGTAGTGTATCATGAATTTCAAGGACATCAACCGTATTACCTCCTCCTACCATGCACAACCCCCATAGCATATCACATTTTCATCATCACAGGGTGATCTACAACACCAACCCATCATCATAGGGTGATCTCCAACACCAACCTATCATCATTACTAATGTTGATGGAAGAGTGGGTAAGAGGGGGTTTCCAACCATTTCATTCACCATAAGGATGGATGTTGGGGGGGAACCTAGACCCAAAAAATTTGGGTTTTGGTAAGTTTATCCAAATCATGAGGGGTGAATATAAAATAAAATGAAAACTCAAGATAGATATATAGAACACCACAACAACCTATGGTTTAATATCAACTAAAATAGCATACTCCACCACACCACCAATGTACCTTATGACATTCATCACAACCACTGCACAACTAAATGTAACATACCACACAACCACCACACAAGTACACTTTTAATTACAGGTCCCACAATTTCTAGAATTAATGAGTTTCCAAAAACTCTCATTTATTAGGAAATTTCATTCACTTTAACACAACCCATTCATTTATCATTAATTTCATTTAAACTAATTACCACACATCAATTACATCCCATTATTATATTTAATTTATCTCATTCTTATTCATTTACTAATCGAGTTCATATTCAATTTCAAATTTTCAAATTCATTCCATGGATAACTAGGAAACTAACATAACCCGACCACACAAAAACTCATCCATCCCACATAAATCATCACAAAAATTAAACATATTCCAAGCCAAATCACTGTAACCACCACACATCATCCCACATCACTTATCGTTCCAACCAAGCCTCACCTCACCGTCCAGCATATTCCATAACCAAGAAGATCCCCACCATTACTATAAAATCCCCAATATGGTTCACATAACCACAATAGATTCATATAAAGAACATAAAAACACATCATCACATTAAATCTTCCAAAATTTACCACAATTTAGATTCATTAAAGGGATTTAATCACAATACTTCATTACATAGCATGGGTATTCTCACCCAATTCGATATTTCCATGGGAAACTGATTCTTTAACAGTATATAGGTGATAAAAAATTTCATTCAAGGTGAGTTTATAAAATCATAACAACATGGTATTCAAAATCATATCAACTATAGTATAATAAACACTCCCAAAAATCATTATTTATATATGGAAATCATGATTCCATAAGAAATATCCCCAAAATTATTAAAAAATTACGAATAATCCCATTACCAATTTTAATTTCAATAAATATAATTAATTATATTATTATGATAGTCTATACCGTCCTTCCAAAGGAATAAAAAGTATGAAACCCCCATATATAAACATAAATAGGGAGGAAATGTGGATCCCTTTCCTTAAAAATAATTTTTTAGAAACACTACACATAATGGGGTGATGGAGAAACAACTAAAAGACCAAAACCACACAAGGAAAGCCTGGATCAATCTGTGTCATACCATTGTCTTATAAAAATTGTAGCCCAATAATACTTGAATCAAGGAAACACTAAAAAATTTAATTCCTTGAGGGAGGAATATGAGAAAAATAGGAGAAATAGGTTTCACTCCCCACTAATCACCAAAGATAAAAATCTGGAAACAAAGGATGAAATCTGGGGGATATGGGCTCAAATATCCTTTAAAAATAGTAAAGTTTCACTCAAAATATTAGAGTAATGAAATAAAGCTTGAGAGATTCGGAATTTATAAAATGGTTGGGCCTCGACAAATTCACGATGTGAAATATTGATTCACACTGTGAATTTTTGTTTTCCCCACCAATTTCGGATGTGAATTCAATTCATGCCATGAATTCCCCAAACTCAAAACATAAAAACCATCTTCCAAATTTCATGGTGCCTCATTCTAGAATTCTTTCACATCATGATTTTATTAATCACATAACTCCCTTCCAAAAATTCAGTCCATGAATTTCCAGACACTAATATGATAACAAACAATCACATTATAAACCTAAATTCACATCATGAATAACTATATACACTATAATTACATCTCCTAACTCCATTGAACCCTCATTAATCTTCCTTAAAACACATAAAATTCCCAAACTAGCAAAGTAATAGGCCGAGAAGACATGAACCATTACATTAGATACCTCTCAAAATATTCTCATCCTCAATAATGAAAAATAAAGCCAAAAATTAAAGGGAAGAGTCCAAAAACCCATCCCGGGAGATACCTCTCATGGATCTCCTTACACCCCAAACCCTACCACCATCCAAACACATAAATCCAAGCCAAAAAGTCTGTAGAAAACCCCACATAAACACATCACCATCATCCACTAGGAAAAAACCATATCATTTAACATTATCCACAAGACACATATCTTCCACGTAATAGTTCAAACAACCATTCCAACCTCTAAAAAGATCAAGAAAAAAACCACCATAACTACTACATAAGGTCGTGTCAAGTACACAAATCAAGCAAACCTTCCCTCCAAATCAAGATATTATCTGATCTAGATGACAGTAACTCAATTGTACTATTTTAAAATTTGTTTTTAACATAATGTTTATAGATTGGGAAATTTTTTTCCCCTATTAACATTCTTGAAGATATAATGTATGCCACTAGTAAGGAAAAATGTGCATCTCATAAATCAGCAACATTCAAACATAAAATCATCAAACCAAAACAAAAAATATAAGAATTAAAAAAAATATGTACTGGAAATTAATATTTATCACACCCTCACAAGAACTCCACTCAAATCCTCCATGGATCCTCCACACATAAACCAAGGGAATGATTTGTACACACAGAACTACCTTTCATAAATCCTAGATCTCTATTGGTTTCTCTAAGAATTTTGTTCCATCCTCAGTATTTTTCTCTCCCTAATCAATGATGTGGGATTCATCACAAAGATACTTATGAATATAATAAATTTGTAAGATTTCATGAATCTTGTCCCACTATGGTGGATGTTCCAACCAATATATTGCCTCTCCAATACTCTCAAAAATCTCAAAAGTCCCAGTGAACAAGGGAGAATGTTTTCCCTATTATGGGGAGACTCTCAAATACATATGCTCTATAACTTCATACACCAAGGGAATCCATATATAATTAGTATATTACTTTTGATGCTATTGTTCCCCCTTCATCTATTCCCCAACAATCTAGATCTTCTCAGTCATTATGTGCATCACTCCAGGGCAAGGAACCGCTAACTATCCAACCTTTATCTAGAATAATGGAGAATGACACATCACACATACAATTCCTAAAATGGGGTTGTGATGATGGATGAGTGATAACTATTTTTATAGGAAAACTCAACTAGTGGTAGGTACCTTACCCATGATCCAACAATATCCAAGATGCAATCTCAAAACATACCCTCTAGTATCTGGATGGTCTGCTCCATCTTCCCATCTGTATGAGGATGGAAAGAAGTGCTAAGTCACAACTAGGATCCAAAGGCTTACAATAATCCCCTATATAACTATTAGGTAAAATGAGGATCTTTATTAGAGATGATGGTCCGAGGTAACCAATGAATCCTAACCACATGATCCTTATAATTCCTTTATAAAACATAAATGACATCTGATTCACGAATCACTACAATGTGATCATACTTTATCAATCAGTCCACTATCACCCAAACTATATTTTATACTTCCTTGATAGTGGGGAAAATTGGTGATGAAATCCATTGAAGTGTACTACTATTTCCACTCAAGGACACACACAGGTTAAAGAAAACCTCTAGGAACCTAGTGCTCAACCTTCACCTACAAAGAGACCAAACACTATGCCACAAACTCTTCCACTAACCAAATATTCCAAGGCCACCAAATCTAACACCTCAAAACATGAAACATCTTAGACACAACTAGATGTACCGTTAATGGTGAGTTGTGAAAATCATGAAGGAATCTATCATATATTCCCAAAAAAATGAACAACCTACCCGAAAACAACATATCATTATGAACATCATCTGACCATCCCTTTGAAGCATTATTATGTCCAACATGGGCACACATCACCTATAACTATGATTCTACCCACTGAGACTCATCCACATCTTTCATCAAGGATGATTCCACTTTTATTTTATAAATAAAACATCTTCCATAGACTTGTTATGCATAAAGATTAATCACTGAAAGATCCTTCATCCCTCTCCAAATATACATGAACTCTCAAACCCCATCTTCACAAGACATAAGAATTAGTGCATTGAAAGAAAAACTTTCACCTTTCTTGGGTTGTAGGAGAACATAAAATTGTAGTCCTATAGAAACTATATCCACATCCACTGATTCAAATTCATATCACAATGATAGAAAACATATTTCAGTCTCTTATGGTCTATGAAAACCAAAAAACACTCTCCAATAAAGTAATCTCACTATAACTTCAGTAAAAAAACCAATGCTAACTCCATATCATGGGTGGAATAGTTACACTCATGGGGATGTAAGTACCTAAAACCATAATAAATCATTGCTCTCAACTAAATCAAGATTCAACATGAACATGGATGGTACGCATCATAGAAAACCTAAAACATCACACCCTACTTAGTAATCTAAAGAACTGAGGTACTGATCAACCTCTCATTTAGGTAACCAAACACTGCCTAACCCTGATCATTCCAAACAAAAGCATCATCTTTTCTCATCAAATCTGTTAGTGGGGATACAATCCAAGATAAATCAGATAAAAACCTATAATAATATCCCATAAGACTAAGGAAAATGTTAACATATGCCTCTTTCTTGGGTGATTCCAAAGAAAAAACTACATCAACCATCAATGGGTCTATGGATACACCTTACAGAGGAACCACATGCCCATTGAAATTCACCTCTCACATATAGAACTTTCACTTGGATAGATTTATATAGACATGATGGGGTTAAAGGACCTATAAGATAATTTTTAGATGATCAGCATGATCATCCTATGACTTTGATTACATTAAGATTTCATCAATGAGGGTGACTATGAAATGGTCCAAGAATTCATGAAACAAAGAGCTCATGATCCCTATGAAAACAGATGGTGAATTTTTAACACTAAATGGCATGGCCACAAACATGATGTGCCTATACCTATACGTGAATTAAGTATTCAAGATATCCTCATACTTAACCCTCATTTGATTATATCCATACCATAAGTTAATCATTAAAACCCAACTGGATCTCTTTATCTTGTCGAACAAATCATCAATCGTTCTAAGTAGTAAAGGTTCTTGACCATCACCTGATTCAACCTCTACTAGTCTACGCATAACCTCATTCTACCATTATCCTTCTTGGAAAAAAATATTGGATCACCCAAATGAGATAATATAGTTAAAATTAATCCCATGTACATCATATCATTAACCTACATCTTCAGCTCACATAGCTCTATTGGCGCGATGTGATAATGGGCATTAAAGTATGATATGCCCTTGGTTGAAAATATATCCCAAATTTGATGTCATGTTAATGTAATGGGATAAAAAACTCCTCCAATAATACATAAAGAAAATTCTCCAAAACCCAAGTAAATACCCTTCTTGAGCTTCCATTGACAGATTACCAATTGATATAATAGAGGTTCCACCTTTCTGTAACCCATATGATAACACTCTTTTCCAATAAATGCCACCTTATGGACTTCCACATTAGAAAATAAAAATATCATTCATAAAAAATCTATGGATACACACATATAATATAACCAATTAATTTTATGAATAAAATTGTATGGATGTATATAGAGTAATAATAAATCCGCCATTGACAAGTGTTTCCCCATCACCATTCTATATCCCCGAAATAAATAAAATAAAGAAATCTAACCACAAAACCACATGGATTACACCAATGGAACTATAATTATATCCACCTATAGTCTTAAAGTACATAAAAATGTAGGAATAACAAAGGAGTGTGGGTATATAAGATCAAATAAGGTAAAAAAGATTTGAAAGTAAAATGATCGTGCATTTAACAACCTCTAGCCCTATCGGTGTTGAATCCTCTATCACATGCATCTTATCACACCAAAATTATATTTCTATCTAATGATGACCTCCATGATGGCACTTTGGTGTAGGTATATGAGTATGGAGACCATCATGAGGCTTTCATCTAACAACTCCATTTTCCCTCGATTACTAAAAAACAACATTGGCAGTCTCTGTGGCTGGTACTGCCTTAAAGGCAACTACTACTATTATTGAAATGGAGCTTAATCACCCATATGATACTATCCACTCTAATTTTTTGGACACTAGGAATTTTAGTTACCATGACCCCTATATACATATCTGTAATATGGGAAGCCTCAGAGGATGTTCATGATCCACCTTCCTCAGAATGATGTCAAAAGGTTTTCATGGTTGTTTCCCCACTTGTCAAAACCTTAATGGTCTATACATCCATAATCCACTACCTAAATCCCTTCTCCTCAAGATTCCGTTCTAGCCATTATCTCAAGGCTCTCTTCCAAAAGAAATCATCTCCTTGATAACATATGTCTTCTTATGCACCTCCAGATATATAGGAAGTATAAATTGGGTGACTGTATACCTGATCATTGGGTGCAACATGTAAGATCAAATATTTTTCTAGGTATATCCCTATTTGATTTTCTATTTGAACCTATTTTATTTTTTATTTCCTTCTTCTTTAAAATATTTTGGTTGAGTCACTTGTGTGAAGGGATAGATTTTTATGGGGGAAATAACATAGAGTTTAGGGATGTATGTTTGATTGAATTAATTGTTTTCATGTATAAACAAGTCATGGGATTATGAGGGTTTTATGTAGTTTCAAAGGCTTCAAAGTTGGTTTGGTTTTTTCCTACAAAATCTAGTTCGATAGATTTCTGTTGGGCACTTTCATGTTGAAAACATTTTACATGATGTGAATATATTTCTGATCATAGTCATAAATTGGTTCATAGAATGAAATGGTTACACACCATGAAACTAGTTTATGTTGTGAAATGTTTGATTGGGGTTATTTTAACCTGAGCCGATTTATTTTTCGGTATATCTCATAAATCAATATATTCACATCATGAAATATTTTCACATCACAAATATCTCAAGATTAGTTTTTTAAACCAAAGTGGGCATATAATTTTATTTCATACACCATGTATCCTTCTCTATCAGGCCCTAGGGGGACTCTAGGTTATTTGGGATTAATTACTTAATTTTTTGACATTTGATCAATAATTTAATCTCTAGTGAGTTCCTTCTCTTTGGTTTTACCCTTTCTTATGATCTTTCTACGTTATCACGGTTTGATCTCTTTACCACTGTTAAATCTAGTTTTGATCTTGATATTGTGTGATCTAGGTTTTCCTTGTGATTTCCAATGCCTTCATTCTTGGATTGAATTGCTTATTGGAAGCATAGATTTGATCTATGAATAAAGGTAGGTGGTCATTTGAACATTATTGCTAAATCCATCGTGATTAATTATGTGATACTCTTTATATATTGGATATGTTATAACCAATGAAATACTATGGTTTGGAAAATGTATTCAAGGTATGATCATAAAAATAGTTTAATTTTTCCTTTGGTGATGAGAGAAAATTCATGGTGAGGTAAACTATAATATGGGTATAGATTATAAGGAATAGTTGAGAAATTTTAATTGAAAGAAGAAAGAACATGACTAATGAACTTAACTATAAGGGATGAATGATTTTCTCTACAGTAATTATTCTGGAGGAATTTCTTTTTCTATTAGAAATAATTTTTATTTTATTGGTTGTTATGCATATTTCTTGTTTAGAAATTCACTACTACCAATATGGCCTTTATCAATGCTAGAAAAGTTTATTAACAGCGCAAAAGAAAGCAATATTAATCGAGGTGAGGATAAAGGGGTTCCCTTTTATCCACGCTCTTAAAAGCGCTGATAAAGGCCCCTTTTATCAGCGCTAAAAAAAGCGCCGATAAAAGTCCCCTTTATCGGCGCTTTTTTTAGCGTCGAAAAAAGTTCATTTATCACCGCTTTTAAAAATCACTGATAAAATTAAAAAAAATTAAACAATAAAGTTATATATATATATAATGCAGGGGGAGCTTCTAATAGCGCTTGACCCCCCCCCCCCCTTTAACTACACTAGGCGGACCCCCCCCCCCCACACTCTCCCGCATGCTACCCTTCCCACACATCCCCACATGCGTGCACCCCTTTTAATCCACCCAAACTTGAACCCGTGACCTCCCCCCTTTTGCGGCTACACCTTTACCACTAAGCCATTTCGTTTTTTCTCTATTTAATGATATATCTATTCATTTATATATATATATATAGTTATATTTATTCGTATATTAATATAGATTCATATTAATATAAATATATCTATTCATATATTAGTATATATACATTCATTCATATATTAATATATATTTATATTTATCTATATATATATATTTAGTTATAATTTTTATCTATATATTTATTTGTATATTAATATATACTTATATGATTAGTTTTAAATACATTTATTAAATAAGTTTTTTATGTGTGTTTATAAATAAATACATATATACATACATACATATATGCAACACACACACACACACTGACACACACACACACAGCCACATATATATTTTTGAATAAATACATATATATGTGTATTTGAAAAGCTACAGAATGTTAAAATGATCATAACTTATAATCTAGAAGCCCATTTAAACTCCACAACCAGTAAAATCTAAGAAAATTAAACAATATTTGATATTATATGTGGCACATGCCTAACGGGCATCAGGATCAGAAGTTATACTTGTTTTAATGTTAACAACTCAGGGTATCCCTACTAAAAACTCAATTTTGGAGGCCTTATGAGCCTTTTTTGGCCTTGAAAAATGATACATAATCCTTTCTTTAATAACTACTGCATAGAGCTCATCACATGCTTCGATTTGATATGCTGTAGAGCTAAAACGGACACCCGAATCAAAAGTTATGGCCGTTTGAAGTTTGAGTTACATTTTCATCTTATTTTAGATCTTTTATTAATTTTTTTGATTTTTTGTGTCTTAAAATTGTTATTAAATTATTTTTAATCAATAATAATTAGAAAATTATTAATTATTAATATTTTTTAAAATATTTTAAAGCCATTTTCACTAAATTTATTATATATTAACTGTAATAGTCTATTTATACTCATCTAAAACATATTTAAAAAATATATATTATATTTATATTAATATAAATAAACTTATATAACAATATTTTATTTTTCATGATTTTTCTGAAACATAAAATTTATCAGTGGTAGGAAAAAACACTGATAAATCCCCCCTTTATCAGCACTACTAAAAGAAGCGTTGATAAAGGGTCACTTTTAACAGTACTTTTTTAGCACTATTAAAAGTGCCCCTTTATCATTGATTTTTTTAGCGTTGATAAAGGCCCCCTTTTTTAGCATTTTTTTAGCTCTAATAAAAGGCTAGCACTTCCCTTGCCCATTTTTGTAGTAGCGATTGTTTGATTTGGAATCCATTTTGAGATGTATTTTTCTTGAGGAAATAAATATTTCATGTGTGGTGGGAATTTGATATGTCAAATTCATATATATCTTTTTGATACATTTCATTAATAATTTTTCATAATTTAATCAATAATACACTCACTTTTGATTTTTTTCATAAAACATGAACTAAACTCTCAAAGGAGGAGATGTAATAAAAATATAAAATTCTGACATGAGACACTGTGAAACAGATTCACAATGTGTATTCTTCAAGCATGGAACACCTTCAAGCCAAAGGGCATCCCACAAAACCTTTACAAGAAAAGAAAAATTATCATTGCATAATTATATTACATGAAGTGAAATATTAATAATATGAATCCCAAAGATAATATACGATGTGAAGCAATTACATAATGTAAGATGTTTAAAACCGAAATCCTACTAAAGATACAAGTCGTGAAATCTAGGATATCCATGATCTTCATATACCTTTTTAGATCTAAATTACATGATGTGAAACCCACTTACATGTCATATAAGTCTTGGAAAAAAATTAACCTAAATAATTCTCATGATTTTATGCATTTACATGTCAATAACTACTTGGGATTATAAATATCAAAGCACATCTAAAATGAATAGGAGACTCAGACAGATAGATGGCCCATTTTCTTTTCTCTTTTTTTCTCTATTTTCTACCATACCGTTTTTTCCCATTTTTATAAATCTTTTACTTATGTTTAACATTCTGTAATTGTGGATTTCTCATTTTCTATTCTACCCTTCAAGTTTCAAATCATCCTGTCATTCTACGTTAATTTTTGGCAATTTTTCTCTTTTTCATTAATTCAAGTAAGTATTTGGTTGATTTTAAATTTTTTAAATTATGAATTAAAATTATTTTAATTTTTTAATTATCATGTCGAGGATACTTAATATTTCCTATATTTCGATTAATGTTATCCTTTATAAATAACCTTCTAACGATTAGGGGTCGAGAGTAATGGTGTATTTAAACCTAATTAATATATAAATAAAAACTTTTTTAATAGATTGGATAGTAATTAGGTGAAAAAATTATTTATCCCATTCAATTTCAAGACCCTGATATAAGTAATTATAATCGAAATACCCTGACATAATTGTTGTTGAGAAGGCTTGGACCAATTACTTGTGACACTTTCTTCCATAGAATATCAGCTTAATTCATCTAGTTTATTAACTATATCTGGACCAAAAAGTAATTTTCATATTAGGTAGGCCCAATTGGTTGCACCAAAACCAATTGGTGAACTTTACACTACTTTACTGCCTAAGAATTAGGAATATCCCAAGCTAGATTTAGGATTATATTTTTCCTAAAGCCCTAAAATTGACCATGATTCCTTCTTTGTTGTATGAATTAAAACCAAGCTACATAAGTCTTAGTAAAACCAGCCCTGAGATAGTTTGTGAGAAATCCTACTACAAGGATCTAACCACTTGGTTTTCTGCTTTCCAGCTTGTCCCTATGGGTTTTTCCTCAAAATACTACTATGTTATACCTTTTTAGCTAGTGTAGTTTGGGATAATATAAATTATAATATAATAAACACTTGTGTGGAATCAATGACGTTGTATGGGATAGTAAAATTTGGATGGAAACTACTCTATGATTTATAGAGATCACATGTTATTAGTCTCATCCTACTCAATACAATTAGGTCATGATATTTCAATTA
Organism: Viscum album; assembly: GCA_963277665.1. Classification (NCBI taxonomy): domain Eukaryota; kingdom Viridiplantae; phylum Streptophyta; class Magnoliopsida; order Santalales; family Viscaceae; genus Viscum; species Viscum album. The sequence continues at coordinate 1,847,926,564 of OY728120.1, forward strand.
TATTTCCCCAAATTGGGTTCATTCAATAGAATGACATAAAAAATTAACCTAATTATTTTCCAATAGATTATCCATGGTTTTATTTAGATATTCATTATGTTTAAAGACAAACTTACTCTCAACCTAAAACTCTAAGAGGATTAGCCATGCATAATGGTATTAATCGAATGATTGGAAATAAACAGCCTTCTCAACATGAAATTTAATTAATTAAAATCAAATAAATACACAATTGAAACAATTAAAAATAAATCAAATACATAATTGAATGAATGAATGTGAAATAATATGGTAACAATTGAAGTTGACTGGAAATTGCAATTGAATATTGAACATCAAAATAGAGAACAATAAATCCACAATCGCAGAATGGTAGTGAGTAAAAAAGGATTGAAAAAACGGTAAAGAAACTAAATAAAACTAATTATATTAGAAAATAGAGAATAAATGAAGAAGAAAATAAAAGGGTTCAATTATATATCTGAGTCTCTCATTCACGTCAAGGGTGCTTTGATATTTATAATCCTGAGGATTTCACAACTTGTAAATGTTTCACATCGTGATAATTATTTATGTGGCTTCTGTTATGAGAATTACAAAAATTTTAAGTGGTTTTCACATCATGTACATCAAATATAAAAATGTCTCCAAATTTTTTAGATCTCCCATATTTCATGAATCATATCTTCAGTGAGATTTAGGTTTTGAATTTTTCACATTGTCTAATTATTTCAGACCCTGTATTGTTATCAGGATTCATATTTAGATCCTAAATCTTTCACATCATTTAATATAATCACATCATGAAAAAATTTCATGTATTATAAAATTTTCATGGGATGGAATTTGACTCATCAGTGTTTTGTGCTCAAGGAATACCTGTCATGAATATGTTTTAGGGTGTGTGATGTCAGAATTTTCTATTTTTCTAGAATTTTATCCTTTAAGAGTTGATTTCCTATTTCCAGAAAGAACAAAAATAACCCAATTTTTTATCAAATAAATTATGATAAATTATTAATGAAATGTATAAAAAAGATATATATAAACAGGTTAATCATGAATGGTACATCAGAAGAACCATAGATAATTTCATGTAGATTATGTGAAATAATCACCATTCATCTCCTCCATAGTAAGTATCCAACGTCCATTATTTACAATCATCTCCCCCATGATTATTCAATTGAAAATCCTAGAATTATATCAAGAGTAGGGTAGGAAGGGATAAAATGGTCTTGTAACATGGATCAATCCAAACGAGGTTATTCATGGATTCTATGAGCATAGGAATAAAAAATGAACTGATGGGACTCGGTACAAATGGCTCCAAAAAATATATACTTAGTCATTTTAATAGTGTACTTATTCATTCATAGCCTCAATAAGATTCCAATGCATATGTTCACCCAAAATTTTTATTTTATTTAAATGGGTGTAATGAGATCTCAACGTAAATCATACTTTCAATTAAAATTTTCTCCAAGACTAATGAAAACATGTTAAAATATATAAGTATAAACAAAAAAGTTTAATAATGAATTCATCACACATAAAATGAAATAGTTTATAAACTATTTTGGGAAGATATGTAGGAGAGATAGATATATAATCATAGAGATATTAGAGATGTCAATTATGAATTTGAAGTAGGGAATATATATCTTTCTATAGTGAAATTCATGTTGTGGTGTAAAATGATTGATGGTGATGTGAAACTAGGAACCTTAAATATATTTTATAAAAAAATTATTACACAGGATAAACCATTAGTACATCAGAGATAACCAATATATAAGAATAAAAAAGGGTAGGTGTTCATAGTTTAGAGTATGAGAAAGAATCTCAGATAAATGAATTAATTGGATAAAATGATGTCCTGAACAAACTTTGAACTAAAATTACTAAAATAAAGGTCCAAATAAACTTATTTAAAATATATAAATAAAAAATATATGGTTTTCCTACCATAAGGGACTAACAATAACATCATCAGGGAGATTTATGGAAAAAATAATCATTCAATTTCGTCCATTAGATTAAATTTCCTATACATCTTGAAAGAATTGGTGGTGATTTCATCAAGGTCTACTGGTTTCTTGGTGGGTTTAACCACCTTAGGAATTGGTCAATCAAAAATTTCATGTGGGATCTATATCATCAATGCATTCCATAGAGGGTAATTCCATACAGTATGGAGATGTAGCTCATGGAGTTGTCTCGTGATGTCATCAACTTGAGGAAATATCTCATGGGGGAGGCTATAAGGAATTCAATAAAACTCATTGATAACCATGGATGATGTAGTAGATCTAGACATGGATAAGTTAATTCATAAAAGTGAGAAAAAATATGCAAACATTTTTGTCAAAAAACCACATTTCATCCATTAGACATGATAAATGATATATCTTAGAATAGAGTACACATATATAGTACAAAAATAGACCCAAAACCAAGTAAAATGGGGGATGGTACCTGGTTATAACTAAATAGGGTATAAAGTGTCACTACTATCACCATCAGATTCACCCCCCCCCCCCCAAATAGTGTATGTATGAATATTCTCCTCCATGTCTAACATAGTTATGGAGGATCATGGAATATCTAGGGGTCCAAAGCGATCAGTTCCCAATTCCTCATCACATATTCATTGATTTGATCCATCCATAAGACAAAGTAGGTCGGATAAATGATGAAATCTATGGTGTATATACAAATCCTAATGCTAATGTATCCAAAGGTATGATCCCAAGGCTTCTCATCGAGTTAGAAGGTGACATGCCATGTGTCGGGATTTAATGTAGCGATGAACTCTAAGAAAATATCCTAAATCCTCTCCTCACGTACCTTGGTGATACGAGATAGTTTCATCCATCCAATAATATCAAGGATCTCCTTGTAAGCTTGGATCTTCTCAAGAATGGCTAGTTCCAGAGTTTTTTTGTCCTCATAGGCTTGGATTTTAAATGGGCCAAGCGTAAATAATGCTCTAGTGAAGATAAGTGGAGGTAGGGTGCAGTTAAAGTTTTTTAGAAGAACAATTAGATGGGATGAATGAAGATTATGACTCATAGTAGGCCAAGGGAGTGGTAAAATATGATGTGGATGGTTAGGGGAAGGGATATGTGGGTGGTAGGGGAGGATCCAATGTCTGATGGTTGGGTGGGGGAGGGTTTTTTTTACTTAGTCCACACATTTAACAGTTTTGGAGTGATCGCTGATGAAGATATCGAATGATTAGGTGATGGAGACGAATAGGTTGGGTGATAAACTATTAAAGGAAAATAGGAAGGGGATGAAAGATTGTGCGGTAGTGGGGAGCTTGAAAATTGGGGGTCAGCTACAAAGAGGAGGAGCGGGTCGTATATGTTATGCTCATAAACCCTAGGTTCATGATTTTTAAATCCACCCCATTATTTTCATGTCATGTAATTCATACATGACATGTAAAATGTGGAAATTTTATTTTTTATTTCCCAACATATTCATTTCATGTAAATTTTACGCAACATGAATTTTTTCATTTATGAATTTTTTTAATATAAACCTCTAAATTGTTTCTACCATTAGTGAACCTCCCTGATCTTCATAAAATATAATCTAAACTATGAAAATTATCCTATATTTCTTCCCATTCATGGATTTTTTTATCATTGAGAGATAGATAGAGGCATCGAATCAGATGAATTTTAAATAAATAGCATACCCTTCATGAAATGGTTCTTGATAAATTTTTAGTCTTTTACATTGATCATAATGGGTGATTCTTCAACTCATTGAATTTTAATTTTACCATAGGTGAAAACATTGAAAACTTTAATTTTACCCAACCATTATGATTTTATCTTCCCATAGAATAGTTTTAGTTGATAATAAAAGAGTATAACTCTATCCCTTGGTGTGAAAATTCATCATGCAATGTGTTAGTTCTTCCAATTCTTCATTTTTTTATTTATAAATTTGAGCATTTTCATGATCTTCCTTTATAATCTCTTCTAACTTATCCATTTTTAGAATTCTAGGTTCCATATATTTTTGAGCATCTAGGTTTAGTTTCTTAATTTCCTAATAAGAGTGATTATCCAATTCAACCATAAAGTGACATGGATTCCCATAAACAAGACGAAATAAATTAGTTTCGTTGGGTGTTTTATATGTTCTGCGATACCACCAAAGTACATCATCTACTTTGAGACTCCATTTCTTTATACTTGAAGTCACTATCTTTTGTAGAAATTTTTTAATCTTCCTATTAGAAAATTTTTGTTCTCACTTGTCTGTAGGTAGTAGGGAGTTCTAATATCGTAATGGATTCCATATTTTTCAATAAATCATTTAATAGTATTATTTGTAATGTGAGTTCTTCGGTCACTGATGTGTATTTGGGGAAACATAAATCTATAAAATATGTTTTCCATTAATAATTTTAGGACCACCATAGTTGTGTCATGGGTGGTGTCTTTGGATTCAACCCACACCGAAATGTAGTCCACACCATCCTTGATGTAATATTTCCCATAAGAATTAGGGAACATGACCCTAAAATAAATTCCCCATACATAGAATATCTTGACTTCAAGAATATGGTTCTGTGGAATTTAGTTTCATTTTCCAGTGGTGCTTGTTCACTAGCACTGATCACTACTTTGAATGAAGCTATATACATACTAATGGAGTGTGGTCCAAAATAGTCATCTATGTTGGATCTTATCCATAGTTAATTCAGTCCCATGATTTCCTCTATCTAGCTATGGGCGACACATCTTGTGTACACTTTAAATTTCATCTTCTGGGATGCAATGTCACATCAATCCATCATCACATTTATTAAATAATGGACGCTCATCCCAGTAATAGTGTGTGGCCTCAACCAAGAATTTCTTCCTTTTTGGTAGAGGAAGGGAGGGTAAAGTGATCCCATGGAAAGATAGTTTTCAATATCATAAAACCCTGGTTGTTCATGTGTATTTATATTAAAAATAATTTCATCAGGAAATTACTCCTCAATGCTTATATTTTCTTCATCATCAATTCTTGTCAATGGAAGTATAGATGAGTGGTTAGAAATGATATTTCTAGTCCCTTTTGTGTACTTAATGATTATGTTAAATTATTAAAGTAGTAGGTTCCATCATATTATCCAAGGTTTGGCATCATTTTTACTCAGTAGGTACTTCAATGTTGAATGATCTATATAGACCACATTTAGAGAGCATAAGGTATGAGAGAAAATTTTCAAAATCATAGATGACAGTCAGAAACTCTTTATCTTTGGTCATGTAATTAACATGAAATTCATTTAGTGTATGAATATAATAATATATAGGGTGGAATATTTTCTCAAATAACTATCCTAAAATAGTTCCCATAGAAAAATCATTGGTATCACACATTAGTTCAAAATCATTATCTTAGTGAGGTGATATTATGACAAGAGTGGCTATCAGACTATTTTTTTGAGTGTCAAATGCTTTTCAATACTCTGTAGTGAAAGTTGAAATGAATTTACTTTTACGAAAGGGGATTCAGTGAGTGGGATATTCTTGAAATTTCTTATACAAATTGGTAACAAAATCCTACATGTCCCAAAAAACTCTTGATACCTTTCACCTTCATAGCCTCAGGTAATTCTTTAATCAACTTGATATTTGTAGGATCAACTTCCATTCCATGAGTTAAATTTTTATATATGAGGAATATTCCCCCTTAGACCATAAAATTTAATTTCCCAATTTATTACAAGGCACTTACCTTCATAGTTCTGTAGAACTAGGTCTATATTTATTAGGTAGACTTCAAAAGATCACCCATGTATATAGAAATTATCTATGATGAACTCTAGGAATTATTCTTCCATATCATGGAAAATGTATTTCATGAACCATTGAAATTTCATTGATTCATTTCACATTCCAAATGAAAAATTCCTATAGGATAAAGTTACAAAAGGACATGTTAATGCAGTTTTGGAGTAATATGCTTGGTCAAATGCCATTTTATTGTATCCAGAATATCCATCTAGAAAATAATAGAAATCATAACGAACTAATATATCCAACATGTGATTAATGAATAGTATATGAAAATAGTCCTTCCAAGTCTCGATGTTAAGGTTTCTATAATAAACACATATTCTCCACCTGATAATGGTTTCAGTTGAGATTAGCTCATATTCATTATTTTTAACAATGTTCAAGTTGCCTTTCTTCAGGACTACTTACAGTGGGCTCAACCATTCCCTAATATATTTAAAAAGCATTAATACTTCCTTTTTGATTATTTATTTCATCATTGGAGTTTGTCACCTCTAGGGTTGAAATTTTCTTCTAGAACCTTCCTATAGAATAATTTAGTTGGTGAAAATCATGGGTTTGATCCCAATAATGTTATCCACACAGCAAGAAATTATGTTTTTATATCTTTTTAAGAATTCAATTACTTTATCCTATTTCACTTGATGAATCTCTAAACTAATGGTAATTTTAAGTGTATCTGTAGCTTCTAATAATGTGTACTTCAATGTTCTCAGTAGATATTTCAATTATAATTTCAATGGCTTAAGGAATGAGGGTATGAATAGTGGAATGGAATAACTCGTAAAATTTTCAATGTAATACATTTCCTTAGAATAATTAAAGACATTTTTATCATTATATTGGGTCTTTCTGTCATCCTCATTAGTCATGAGATCATCTTACTCATTGGTGATAAAGATGGCCTAATAATTAAATGAATCACCACCTTTTATGGAGGATTTCACTAAGTCAGATACAAATTTTTCTTCAATGACTCTAAAAATCAACCTTTCTTGGTTCACATCAATCAATGACATTGTATTTTAATGAAGTGTTATCCCCATAATACACTCATTAGTATGATATTGATACTTGGGATGAGGTATCACAAGGCTTTTCTAAATTCTCATGTTTTGATAGTGCAGGGAACCGAGAAACTTTTAGGGCCTCGCATATTTAGTTGGAGATTCCTCTGAATGAATGTAGAGTACTCTTAATTCAAGGAGATGACTCCTATGTCTCACATTTTCGTTTTATTTGAGACCAAATACTTTAAGACCATTACATAAGTAGGAATTTGAGCAAAGACCTCCACCAAGGGGATATTGATGTGTAATTGATTAAACATCTCTATAGAATTTTTTTATTGTAACTCTATTTTTACTTATATAATCCTCTATGGAAAAGGTGGAGGGTGTTTTTATGGTTTAAGATCTACATAGACATCTTCCTTTCTAGGATTATCTAGTATATGATATTCTTTAGTTGGTTCTGATTCCACATTTCGCTCCTAACCATCCTTGTGTGGGATATCATTGCTATATTTTTTTATGATTAAATCATGTATTTTAGGTTATTTTGTCCAATTTTCCACACCTATTCATGGTTTCTAAAAATTCATGTCTTTTAATCTTCTAAATACCAAATCCTTAGACTCCTCTATTGGATGTGTCTCAATATTACTGGGAAATGTACCTGGTAATTGATCCAATGTAGTCTTAAAGATCTATCCCACTTGGTGCTTAAGATTTTAGTGGGAATATCTCAGATTCTGTATCTCAGTTTCTTGGGTAGGAATCCTATGATATACTTTTTAAATGAACACAGTAATTAGATTTCCATGATTTGATTATAGAGGTGGGGATTTTTGTAATATCCTTGGTAGATATTGTTGAAATTTTTATTACTGAGAGGGTGGGAATTGTTTAGCTCTGTGGGGAAAAATATATAGGTGAAATTATTATTGAGGTTAAGGAGATGGATTTTATGGTGGGTACCTAGGTTGTCCCTAATTTCACGGGGGCTATTAACCACTCCTTTTTTGGTGGTAACCATGATTTTCTTATTGTGGCTACTAATATGGTCTATATTGATAATATTGCTATTAGTATTATTAATGTTTTTTATTTTAATTTACATAATTACAATATTTATTATGAGACTCTTCCATACATGCCCTATAATCATAATATGGGTGTGGGCCTCTATACATTTCACAAGCTTGGATTTCTATAATAGGGGAAGGAGGGGTGGTGGAGTTGGTAGCTAAAAAACTTCTAGCTTCATAAGGGATTAAACCTGAAACACAAGGTGGGTATTCTATTATACTTTATGAATTCTACATTGAGTTGTCCTCGATCACTTGTATATAGATTGTAATTGTGGTAAATATCATCTAAAATAACTTTGTTGACTTTTGGCATCTTGAGCATGATCCCACCATCAGTAGCGGTGTCCACCACTATGAGTAAAACTGTTTATAATACATGGTAATAAAATTTGAGTTTTATACACACATCAAGTCTGTGATGTGTGAAATTGTGAGTGTGTTCATTAAAATGATACCAATCTTATGAATCTGACACTTTTTCCTCATGGATGAAGTTTTAGATCTTGATCCTGATCTTCTAGGTTCATATTGGTGAGAAATTGTTATCTAATAATTTCTTGGTTAAATCTTCCCAATTCATAATATACTTAAGATCTGTTATTTTGAGCCAATATTTGGCACTATTACATAAGGATAAAGGAAAACTCGATGTATGATCATGTCAAAGGATACACCTTGATTTCAAAATTTATTGCAAACTTCTAAGAAATTTGATATGTGCTCAAGGGGATCTTTTATCTAAAGTCCATTAAACTCTCCTAGTTTCTGGATAATATGGATGAATTTGTGTTTAATGTCAAGTGTATGTTTATAGAAAAGATGGTGTATGATGATGGGTACACCACCACTAATGAAAAAAAAACATAATCTATAATGGTTCACTCATGTAGGAAAGGATGATATTTTTTATGTTCTGGTGGAACAAATTGAATATTTTTTTGATTAGGTGGCGTGATTTTATAATTATTTTCTATGAAAAAACAACAACATGAAGAGATAGATACCTATTTTTTAGGATCAAAATATTTCAATTATTGAGTGTCAGGGATCCTAGAATGAGTTAGTGGAACCTCATTCATGCACTAGTCAAATGAGAGTGGATACAAGTACTTGTCTCTATTTGAAAATTGTAAAAATAAGTGGGGGAAATAAAAAGGGGTGAGGTAATCCCAGGTTTTCACTAAATTTTATTGTGGATAGGTAACAAATATCCTTAGCAACAACACCAAAATTTTATCATCCCACATAGCATTGTTGATTTTGCGTGGGCATTGATCATATTATAATTTATATTATACCACACCAAACTATCTACAAAGGTGGAGCATAGTGGGAGTTCGAAGTTAAAACCATAGGGACAAGTTGGTAGGTTGGAAACAAATTAGTTAGCGTATTGTAGTAATATTTCTCATGAAATATCATAGGGTTGGTTTTACTAAGACATATGTATCTTGGATTTAATTCAAAGGAAAAAATAATTGATCATGGTCAATTTTAGGGATTAGGTAAAATATAATCATAAATCTTGTTTTGGATAGTCATATGGATTAGGCTGTGAATCAGTGAAAAGGCCTCCAATTGGTTTTGGTTTATCTAATTGGATCTACCTAACCTCGAAACTACTCTGTGGTATAGATATAGTCAACAACATAGGTGTAATAATCTTAGATTATATAGAAGAAAGAGTCACAAGATATTGATTCTATAATTATCAATTATAATTAGGTTAGGGACAATCAATTAAAATTCCTCATATCAGGGTCATGCAATAGAATAGGATAAACAATTGTTTTTAACCTAATTACTAGCCAAAATAAAAATGAAGTTTTTATTTAGAGATTCATCATGTTTAAATACACCCTTAATCTTAACCTCTAACCCTAAGAATATTAGATACTCATGATGGTATTAATAATAATATGGAAAATAGGAAGAATGTTTGACATGATAATTAAAAAATTCAAAAAAATGCAATCTGTTAGGTCCATTAGTGTGGCAGTAGTAACTAGAGTGGGGTTAACAACTAAAACTTTTATCATAATTATATAGAGTTAATATTTGTAGTGAGAATAAAACAGATAACGATGTATATTTTTAAATAGGTTTGGATCACCATGATCTTATTCCTCTCTTCAGTCTCTGTTACTCTTTTAGGATACTAGTATGGACTATATCCTCGCTTTTTAATGGGATTGATGACCCATTTAGATAAAAATAAAATCATACCTTTTTCTTCCTGGTGGTATAACCCCTGAGTTTTTAATGATTCACAACATATGTTCCTTTTTTCCGTGATAAACAACCCAACCTTCTTTTATTTATTGGAGGAATAACCCAATGACATCTTTTGTAAGGGGATATCTTAAACCAAAACTCTATAGGAAAATAATGTAGTATGAAATATTACAATGAAGAAATGAAAGAAAAATAAAACATTAGTTGAGTAGATGATGTGGAAATTCATTGAAGTTAGAGTTCTTTGATAAAATTAGAGGATGAAGATAAAGGTGATGAATATCCTTTGTGATTATAGTAGAACAACTGGTTTACAAGAATATTCTTGATCAATTTGTGTTCTGCACAAAAATTATTGTTGTATTCTTTTCAAATCAATCATCTTCACTAGTACATATGTTTTTTTCCTTGGAGAAATCTCCTAAAATATTAAAACAGATATCTATAGTAGCATGTTTGTTTCTAATGTCTTCGTGACACTTGTTAGTGATTAATAATAAAATAATATGATTGTTACCTTATTTTTATTGAAGTTGTTCTAAAAACAATATAAAATCTGACAAATATTTAATCATGATATATTAAAAGGAATATTTAATATATTGAGAATAATAATTATTAAATAAATTAAAATTTAAAAATATTTTAAATAATAATATAATTCTACAAATTATACATGCATCAAAAAGTTATGAAAAATAGTGTATCGTATGAAAAATATCTGCATGAGAAAATTTTACTAAAAAACTATTTAATTATTTTTTTAAAAATGTCACAATTTTACTTCACTATTAAATAATAAACATTTTACAATTAAAATTATTTTAACAATATTAACTAAAATTAAGAAAATAAAAAAATTAGAAAAAAAAATGTAACTAACGGTGAGTCTTAACTCACTCTTGAAAAAAGAGAGTGGTGAGACATTACCAATTATTTGAAATGTTCAATGGTGGAAAAATAGAGTATTATCTTCCATTTAATTTTTACACAAAAATTTAATGAGTTAAACAAAACTAAAAAAATCCAATAATATTAATAAAAAATTGATCCATGAGAACAATAAAAAGTGTCTACCATTGGATGTCCAACATTGAGTAAATTACCTACCATTGGGTTCAAATGGTAGATAAATAAAAATACTTTCAAACATCCGATAAGTGATTCTGATGACCAAAAAACCATTGTTTCTTAGGGAATCATAAAATAATAAGATAAAAAAATATATTAAGACAAATCTACTTACATGTTTCTTACTAAAATAAATACCACAAAAATTTTATTAAAAAAATTTAAAAACTTATAAAAAATAAAAAACATAAAATATTAACGGGATATTAGAAGATACACATGAAAAAAATAAGAGATCATCCAAAATCACGATAAAGGAAACTTCTAAGGAATAGTGAAGCAAATAAACACAAATTGTGGGTGAAAAAATAACCCATTAAAGAAGTTCAACGGTGGGTGAATTTACCTACCATTGAGGTGAAATAGTGAGTAGATTTACTCATTGTTGATCTATTGGTGGTGAGTCAGTGAATCGGCATTGGGGTCCAATGGTTATTAAAATTACTCACCATTGGAAAATTTCCAATATAGATAATACTCACTCACTATTTGTAAAAATCAACGGTGAAAAAAACACTTACTCTCCATTGGTAAAAGACAACAGTGATAATAATGACTCGCCATTGGTAAAAAACAATGGTTACTCAATAAATAAGAAAACTAAAAGATAACTAGCTTTGAACCAAAAGAAAACAGAGATGTAAAACCTTCTTGAGGAAAAGAATAATAGTATTCACAGAACAAAAAAAAGAAAAGAATAAATTAAGAAAGAGCTACTGGAAAGGAATGTAATCAAAAGAGAGATTCGAATTATGAGTGTTTATTATTACAATCATTAGTGTACTGGATATGAATTGAACAACCAAGGAAGAGATTCCTATAGTAGAAAATTAAAAATAAGATGCATACGAAGAAGCTGAGATGTAACAAGACTTCTATAAGCTCTAAGTAATAGGTTTTTTAAAACACGATATCATGAGAATCATTTTGGAGAAGAAGAATGCCGATGGTCATTATCTTATGGAAGAATATGTGTAGAGAAAAAAGAAACATTTGTGGGATAGGGAAAATAAACATTGGATCTCACACGGGATAGAGAAAAAGGTGATTGGATGGATGATAAAAAGAAATAAGAGGATCAATGGACGAGACTCAATATCATTGAAAAAATAGAATCACACATTGAATCCAACACACAGAACATGAATGTTATATAAAACAATAAGAAATGAATGATTTCCAAGAAAAAAATACAACACATATTGAGGGTGACCAAAGCCTAGACCGTGTGATCACATTTCCACAACATTATACACAGGCCCAATTGGTGCTATGCGAGCACTATACATAGAAAAGGCTATATTCATACATCAAATACTATAACTCCCATGAGGTTAGACCCATTAGGGTCCCCTTAGAAGTGGTTGTGGTTCACATGAGATCTCACAGGAACATCATTAAATTTTTTCAACATATAAAAAAAATAAAAAACATAAAGATAAAAAAACCAAATGTCATAACAAAGAATTAAACCATGTTATTAGAAAATGTATTTTTGAAATAAAATTAGATTTAATTAAATATTATGAAAGTGTAATTAATCAAAAAAAATAAAGATATAAAATAGATAATACCCAATTACAAACAATCTCCCCATTTTTTTAAATTAAAAAACATAAAATTTATTAAATTTGTAAACAACTTACTAGAAAATTGTTAAATATTCAAAAAGTTTCTCCACATTTTTGACATTTATTAAAAAGGAAATAAAAATAGTTAAATAATAATTATAAAATATAAATAATAGTGAGATATAAATAATAACATATAGTTTCATTATTAAATTTGAGAGTGTTATTTAATAAAAAGAAATCAGGTTGTATGAAAGAACTTTCAATTAGTGAAGGCGTACATAAAATATTAAGTTACAGAAATCAATGATAGTAAAATTATGATAGAGTAAAATATTTAATAAATAAATTGTAAATAGTATGAACTAATTAACATTAAATCAAATTGATCAACATTTATCAAAATTGAACATTTACACAAATTGATTTTCATGATGATGTTATATTGAACCAAAAGCTTCCAAAATAAATGACCAGTTTCTTTACATTAAAGGTTTTAAAAAAATCCCCATGAGTTTAATCATATAAATATTAGATTTAAAGATATATCAATAAAAAATTATTATGAAAATTAAATTAATTTCAAATTAATTGATTATTTAATATCATTCAGAACACCAAATAAATTTCAACTAAGAATTATGAAAGACTAAATTATAAAAAATATTTAGAAGTGTAATAAAGTCTTTATTAGAGTAGTTGTTGGAAATTTATTTCAAATAGACTACGAAGCTTTGATTTTAAAAAATCTAATTGTTTAAAGACTTATTTAAAACTTACTTATTAGTATATTATTTTATATAAAAAATAAGGGGGAACTCCCCCTAAATTCAAACATCTTAAAAGGAATATAGAACAATACTATTAAATTTTTTTAGATAAAATTAAACATATAGATAGAGTATTTAAAACATAAGATTTAACTTTTTGAACTAACACATATTTACGTGTTAAGGAAAAATATAAAGAAAATTAAGAACATTCCTTGAATAAAAAATAAAATAATTTTATAAAAATATATCAAATATCTTATATGGCGGTATATCAAATTATATTACTAGGTAAAATGCATTAAGGTTAAAAACAAACTTATCTGGACATGGTGACTAGTTTTAGTTCAATAGGATTCTAAACATCCTTTTGGATCCCATGTTGTCCATACACCACATGATTTTTGAACTCCTTAGGAATGTTACCTTCAAAAAAAATAAAGCAGATAATTGTTTTGGATCAAGACATGTTTGGGTCCAAATGGATTAATAGAAAAATATTTAGCTACCTATACAGGTTTCATACATTTATTGTATGGTAATATGGAAGATAAATCATTATAAATGAAATTATTAGTATAACCTAAAGACTAAGTATACTTTAAAGATCATTCATTTTCATAACACCCTTTCAAGTTACAATTAAACATGGTAATAGTTAAAATATCCCCATTTATTCCTTTAATAAAATATCTATATATATCTTCGGAACCTAATTATTATAGCCCCAACCATTTTTGTCATATTTGGGTTTTTTCATAGCCATTATCCTATATAATTTATCTTTTCCTCAGAAAAAAATAGATTATATTTACATTAAACAAGTAATTTCCTTTTTATGGTTTTCATTCTATTTCTAAAGAAAATCCAGATCATAACAAGATTTTACATTTGAGCATGATTCATAATTTTTCATTTTATCATTTTCATGTTTATGATTCTTTCATTCATTTTCAATTTTATCTAAATAATTACAAAATAATGTAAATCTTCTATTTTTAAATTCCTCAGTTTTTGTCACAAAATCTTTTATTATTATCTTCTCATCTTTAAATTTTAACAGTTGATCATATACAACCTCTTTCTCATCTATGTTACATAAAAATAATCATTTATTTTTTTCTTTAATCTTCTTATTTTCACTTTTCACTTCCCTATACCGTTCCACCATTCTTAATATGTAACTTTGAAATTTTTCATTGTGAGTATTGAATTATGTGACTTTGTTTTCAGTATTAGTTTCATTACTATGACTATAATTATAATCAGAGTGTGCCACATTTATAGTAGTTTCCATTAAAAAATTATTGGTAGATTCCTTTTCACATTTATAACCAACATCACTTGAGTATAACTCTTCTATATAACTCCATATATCATGATAACCCTTTCTTTGTTCTTATGTATATTTCTTATCCTTTCCTTCTTATTTTAACTTTGGATAGTCTTATTTTATATTCCCCTTTTTCTTACACTCAAATAATTTTAATTTGGAAACATTATATTTACTAGTTTTACCTCTTTTACTACCCATTATTTTATCCTCTTGATAATTTCTTATACGAATCTTCTTAAAGACTCTCTTACCCTTCATGTACTTGTAAACACATTTGGTGAAATTTTCAATTTCATCCTTCTTACTATTCTATAACTCATATTAAGATGAATTATAAATAAAATTTATATTTTATTTGAATTCTATACCTTTCCTTTTATTATGGCCATTAGTATTATCATTATTCATTTCCAAATCATATTAAAGTAGTGATCTTATCAACTCATCCATAGAATATTTAGTAAAATAATTACATTCTTCAATAGAAACTTTATTTTAATGTCATATATGGGGTAGAGATCGAAGTAATATTTTGATGAGAGCTTTATTATTCATGGTCTCTTCAATAAAAACCATGATGTTGAAAATTTTAGGGAATCTATTATACATCTAAATTATAATTTCTTGATCAGTAATCTCGAATTCTTAAAACTCATCTATGTGTATTCATAACTTAGTTCCCTTCAACTTATCTGTTCCTTGAGGAGTGGATTTTAAAGCCCTCTAAATACCAGAAGCAATTTTACAGGATGAAATATGAAACCAAATATTTCTACTTAAAGAGAACTATAAGTAATTCATAAATTTTTAATTTATGAAAAATTTTGTAGAATTATTACCAATAAGTGTTTCTAAATCAAATTTATGAAATTTATATGTTTTTGAAATTATATCCTAGTAATCTAGATTTATACTTTTAATAAATACCTCAATAATGTCCTTTTAGTAGAAATGATCACTTCCATTTAAATGAGGTGTTCTGATGGTATTCAATATTTCAAAATCCTCATACTTCATAACAAAGTATTGGATCTTTTCCTTATAATTTTATTTCTAGGATAATAGTTAGTTTAGAAATAGATAATGAAACAAATGTAAAAAAATACATAAAAAGAAACCATAATATGATACCAATTTTTAAGTACCTTGGTGTGGTAGTAGTGAATAGAGGGGGTGAATAATACATTTTGATTTATTATTATAATTACTAAGTTTATCAGAGTTATACATAGTTAAAATTTTTAGTGGAAATAAAATATATAACACAAAATATTTTTAAAGAGGTTCAGATTACTATGATCTTAGTCCTCTCTTCAATATCCTCTACTTCTTGAGGGTACAGGTATGAACTATATCCTCACTTTTGAATGGGAGTGATAACCTAGTTATATATAAATAAAAAACAAACCTTTTTCACACCTGGTGGTTTAACCCCTTACTTTTAAAAGAGTCCCAACCTACCTTCCTTTTGTCTGGGAGGAATAACCCAACCTTTCTTTTGGATGGGAGGAATAACCCAATGAAAGTTTTTTGAAGGGAAAGGCCTAAAGAAAAACTATATTGGAAAAACAGGTAGTAGGAAGTATTACAATGAAAAAAATAATAAAAAAATTTAAATATTAGTTGATAAAATGATGTAGAAATTTGTTGTAGCTCATGTTCTTTGATAAAATTAGTGTAGAAATCTGAAGGCGATGAAGATCCTCGGTGATCACATTTGAATAATAAAATTCAAAGAAGTTTCTTGATCAATTATATAGAAGAAGGAAAAGTATTATAGTATTCTTATCGAGTCAATCATATGAACTGGTACATATATTTTTATCCTTCAATCAATCTATGGATATATTAGAAAAGAAATCTATAGGAGTGTGTCTATGTCCAATATATGCACAACACTTTTTAGTGTTTAATAATAATATAATATGGTTGTTACCTTATTTTTTTGACGTTTCATTGGGAATAAAATACAATCGGACTAATATTTATTCATGAAATATTAAAAAGAATATTTAATATATTAAGAATAATAATTCTTACAAAATCTCAATTGAAAAATATTTGAAATAACAATATGATTCTACAAATTAAACATGCTGCATAAAGTTATAAAAAACATAGCATGGTATAAAAAATTATCTACATGAGAAAACATCACAAAAAATTACTGTAATTATTTTCTAAATAATGTTCCAATTTTATTTCACCATAAAATAAGAAATATAATACAATGTAAATTATTTTAACAAATTAACCAAAATTATGAAAATAAAAAATTTAAAAAAAAATTAACTAACGGTGAGTCATGACTCACCATTGAAAATATAGTGAGGTTAGACATTACCCACCATTAGAAATTTTCAATGGTGAAAAAACATAGTATTATCTACCATTTAATTTTTACATAAAAATTGAACAAATTAAAAAAACTAATAAACAATTCCAATAATCTTAACACCAAATGGATCCGTGAGAACAATAAAAATTACATATTGTTGGATGTCTAATGGTGAGTAAATTACCCATCGTTGGGTTCCAATGGTGGTTAAATAAAAATATTTTCAAAAATTAGATAGAAGATGCAGATGAATAAAAAACCAATGTTTCTTATGTAATCATAAAATAATAAGATCAAACAAAAATGTATTAAAAAAATATACTTCCATGTTTCTTAATGAAATAAATAACACCAAAATTTTCAAAAAACACAATTAAAAACATATAAAAGGTAAAAAACTAAAAATATTAACAAGATACTGGAAGATGTACATAAAAAAAGAGATTATGAAATATATCTATGAAGGGTACTTCTAAGGGAATAATGTAGAAAAGAAACACAAACTGTGATTGAAAAAATAACTCCCTGAAGAAGCTCAATGGAGGGTAAATTTTCCTACTGTTGAGGTGAAATAGTGAGTAAATTTTCTCATCATTGATCTTGTGGAAGTGATTATGTGACTTTTCATTGGATTAAAATGGTGATTAAAATTTATTACCTTTGGAAAATTTCCAATGGAGACAAAAATCACTCACTATTGGTAAAAACCGAAAGTGAAAGAAACACTCACTCACCATTGGTAAAAGCCAACGGTGGCAAGAATGACTCATCATTGATAAAAACCAATGTTGACTCAAAAAACAAGAAAACTCAAATAGAAATAGCTTCAAAAAAAAGTGAACATAGAGGAAAGACCTTCTCAAGAAGAAGAAGAATACAATTTATAACAAACCAAAAAAAGAAAAGAACAAATAGAGAAATAGATACTACCAAGGCCTGTAATAAAAAAGAGAGACGTAAATTTTGGGTGCTTCTTGTTACAATTATCAGTGTACTAGAGATTAACCGAACAACTAATGAAGAGATACCTATAGTAGATAATTAAAAACAATATTTATACGAATAATTTTAGGCATAATGAAACTTTTACAATCTTGAAGCAATAGGTTTATGAAAAACTAGGATGTTGAGAAGTATCCTAGAGAAGAAGAATGTTTTTTGTCAGTCTAGTTTGGAATAATATGAGTGGAGGAAGAAGAAACAAGTGAGGGAGAGTAAAAATAAACAAGGGATTTCAAAAATATATCGTTTAGAATAAAGAATAAGGTGATCGAATTGATGATAAAAATAAACAAGAGGATCGACGTCTGAGATTAAATTTTAGTGAAAAAATAGCATCCCATATCAAATGCAACACATGAATCATGAATGGTATAAAATAAAATGTTCTCTAAATAATGGCCAGAACAAAAAACAACACAAACAACATGAGACCAAATCCCAGCCCATGCGCTTACGCTTCCTCGGCCTTATACACGAGCTCGGTTGGCGCTATGAGAGAACTATGCTCGGAGCATGATCTATGAAAGCCTAAAACACCAGACCTCTGATGAAGGTAAACCCATTTAGGTCCCCTTATAATTGGTTTAGGTTCTCTTAAGATCTTGGACAAATAGACTTAAATTTTTTCACCACTTAAACCAAATAAAAATTTTAAAGATAAAAAAACCAAATTTCATAAAAAATAATTTAACCATGTTATTAGAAAAGTTATTTTTGAAAATAAATTATATTTAATTAAATATAATGAAAGTGTAATTTTTCAAAACAAAGAGATATATAAAATATATAATACATAATTAAAAACCATCTCCCCCTTTTTTAAATTTGAAAGGTAATATTTATTAAATTTTTAAACAAATTAATAGAAGATTATTAATTTTCAAAAACTTTCTCCCCATTTTTAAAATTTATCAAAAAATTACATAACAAATAGTTAAACATACAAAGTAAAATATAAATGATAGTGAGATATATAAAATATCAGATATTTGTAATGTTCATGTAAATAGTGTTATTTAATAAAAAGTAACCAAAGTGTAAGAAATAACTTTATATAACTAAAGACATACATAAAACATTAAGTTTCATAAATCAATGATTTTAAATTTATGACAGAGTAAAATATTTGACAAAGAAATTTTAAAAAATATAATATAATTCCCAATAAATATGAGTGATCAGTATTTATTAAACCAAAACATTTACACAAATTTATGTTTAGGAATATATTATATAGAAAAAAAAGATTATAAAAGAAATGAATAGTTTCTTTTCTTTAAATGTTTTAACAAAAAATCTCCCCTATAATTTTATCATAGAAATATTATATTTAAAAACATATCAATAAAAAAAATTTATTATCAAAATTAAATTAATTTAAAATAAAATTATTATTTAAAATAATGAAGAATACTAAATATATTTAAACAAATAATTATGCAATAATAAATTATAAAAGATATTTGGAAGAGTAATAAATAATTCCCATGATTAGTTGTTGAAAAATTAGTTTAAAAATACTATATAATTTTGAGTTTATAAAATCTAATTGTTTAAAAACTTATTTAAAACATACATAGCATTATATTATTTCAAATAATAAATAAGGAGAAACTTCCCCTAAATTCATGCAACTTTAAATAAATATAGAACAATACTGTTAAAGTTTTTTAGAGAAAAGTAAACATATAATCATCAAATTTAGAACTATATTTTTAACCATGTAATATAAAAAATTACATGCTAAGGAAAACATATATAGAAATAAAGGAACATGCCTTGAATAAGAAATAAAATTATTTTATAAAAGATATCAAATATCTTGTATGTTAACATATAAAATTATATTAGTTGATAGAATGCATGAAGGTTTAAAATAAAAATATCTAGACATGGTGACCATCTTATGTTCAATAGCATTTGAAACATCCTTTTAGAGCTCATGATGACCATATACCATGTGACTTTGTAAATCTTTAGGAAATATTCCTTCAAAACAAATCAAGTAGACAATTGTTTTGGTACCCAGACTAGTTTAGTCCAACTGGATTAGTAGAAAAATATTTTGGCACTCATCTAGATTTTATAAATTTATGGTATAGTAATCTGGAAGATAAATCTTTAGAAATTAGAGTCTTAGTATAGATTAAAGTCTGAGTATACTTTAAAGAATATTTTTTGCATAATACCCTTTCAAGTTACAATTAATGCAGGTAACATTTGAAATATTCCCATTTATGCCTTTAACAAAAATAGTTATATATATCATAGGAACATCATTATTATATCCAAAACCCTTTTTATCATATTTGGGTTTCTTTATATCCATTTTCTAATAAAAATCATCTTGTCATCAAACAAAAATAGAAAATTTTTCCTTTAATCCAGTAATTTTTTTAACGGTTTTCATTCTATTTCGGAATAACATCTACGTTATCACAAGATTTTACATTTTACAATGATCCGTAAATTTTATGTTTACTATTTTCATGTTTTATATTATTTCATTCCTTCTCAATTTAATATAAATCATTAAAAACTAATAAAATCTTCTATTTTTAAATTCATCACTTTTTAAAAAAAAATTATTTATTATCATCTTTAACTTTTAAAAGTTCACCATCTACATCATTTTCCTCTTCTATATTACTTAAAAAAGAATCATGTTGTTTTTTATTCTCTTCTTTAATCTTACTATTTTCTCTTTGAAGATCCCAATATATTTCATCCATTCTTAATATGTCACATTGAAAATTTTCATTTTGAGAAGTTAATTCATTAAATTCATTTTCAATATCAGTTTTATAACCAGAATTGTAATTATAATCAGAGTGTACCTCATTTAAAGTAATTTCCAATAAAAAAATATTGGAATATTCTTTTTCACTTTCATAACCAACATCACTTCAATCTAAAACTTTTTTACAACTTCATCCCGCATGATAAGTCTTTCTTTGTTAATTATTGTATTTATTTCCTTTTCCTTGTTATTTTAATTTTGGGCAGTCTAATTTTATATGCCCCTTTTTCCTGTACTCATGGAATATTATCCACTTGAGACACCTCACATCGTATTTTAATGTAAAAAAGTCGACTAGAATTTTATATTAATTATAAAATCATTAGGATGTCATTAAACATACTGAAAACTCAAAACTATATTTTATTATTCACAAAAAATTCACGTACTTTAGTTTATCCGAAAAATTCTCCCCAGCCATTTTTCAATGTGTCGAATTAAAAAATGAAATCCATTTTTTGAAAATAATATTCTAAATATTTTTATTTTACTTTTTCAATAAAATCATAATTTATTCTAAAAAACTACTTTAAAATTATAACTCATTTTACAACACCTTGAGAAATTAATCAAGGTGCCATAAAATTATCTTACAAACATAAGAAAAAAAATCAAAAAATTATTATTACATTTTATTAAAATACATTTACATTTTAAATTATTAAATTATTCATAAAATTTTTAATAAAATTTTTATGACATACAAAAATACCAATACTTATACTATGATCGTTTTTTCACTTATAAGATTTCTAAATTGTATTTGTACATTCATGGGTGAAGTTTCTATTTTTCAGATGATTTACTATTAATTACTATTCATAAGAGTAACATTATTATTCATAAGGGTTTGTTACTATTTATCAAAAATTAATTTTTTCTTATCAGAATCTAAAATATTACTGAACGCCACCATGTATTCAAGTTTTTCGAAATTCAAATCACTAAGATAGAAAAATTCTGTTTATTGGCTAGGTTATAAAAAAGTGGTGTCTTATAGAGACATAGTGTTTTATGCATTCAATATTAAATTTATTTTCAAATTCTTGGGGTTTTAGAATTAAAATATATCTTCTTCAAACTATAAGTTAACACGGTGGGAAACTCAATCTACCATAGACACTTTAGTGTGTCATACTTTTCATATGGGTGAACATTATTGGCACAGATTTACTTTTCACCCCCTTTATATTGGTTCACCCAAAGTAGAAAAGGTGGGAAACCTTTTCCAATTTCCTAATCAAATTAAACTCACTTGAATATTCTCATGTATTTTAGATTCTTCTCAAATCTTATTAAAGTTTCCTAAAAACTCAGTGCCTCCAACCTTTATTTTAACTTCTTTAAACTCAATGTTTAATAACTTATTATAACTTCTTTAAACTCAGTGCCTCAAATGTCATGTCATCAAATTCCTTCCATGAACATCTCATCATATATCCAACCATCTAAAATGTGGTTTAGGACTCATACCTACCTATACTAACCTCCCACAGGTTCTATCCAGTTCTAGAATTATTCCTCATCACATCACAACCATTTCCACGTAACATGGGTAGTAGTGTATCATGAATTTCAAGGACATCAACCGTATTACCTCCTCCTACCATGCACAACCCCCATAGCATATCACATTTTCATCATCACAGGGTGATCTACAACACCAACCCATCATCATAGGGTGATCTCCAACACCAACCTATCATCATTACTAATGTTGATGGAAGAGTGGGTAAGAGGGGGTTTCCAACCATTTCATTCACCATAAGGATGGATGTTGGGGGGGAACCTAGACCCAAAAAATTTGGGTTTTGGTAAGTTTATCCAAATCATGAGGGGTGAATATAAAATAAAATGAAAACTCAAGATAGATATATAGAACACCACAACAACCTATGGTTTAATATCAACTAAAATAGCATACTCCACCACACCACCAATGTACCTTATGACATTCATCACAACCACTGCACAACTAAATGTAACATACCACACAACCACCACACAAGTACACTTTTAATTACAGGTCCCACAATTTCTAGAATTAATGAGTTTCCAAAAACTCTCATTTATTAGGAAATTTCATTCACTTTAACACAACCCATTCATTTATCATTAATTTCATTTAAACTAATTACCACACATCAATTACATCCCATTATTATATTTAATTTATCTCATTCTTATTCATTTACTAATCGAGTTCATATTCAATTTCAAATTTTCAAATTCATTCCATGGATAACTAGGAAACTAACATAACCCGACCACACAAAAACTCATCCATCCCACATAAATCATCACAAAAATTAAACATATTCCAAGCCAAATCACTGTAACCACCACACATCATCCCACATCACTTATCGTTCCAACCAAGCCTCACCTCACCGTCCAGCATATTCCATAACCAAGAAGATCCCCACCATTACTATAAAATCCCCAATATGGTTCACATAACCACAATAGATTCATATAAAGAACATAAAAACACATCATCACATTAAATCTTCCAAAATTTACCACAATTTAGATTCATTAAAGGGATTTAATCACAATACTTCATTACATAGCATGGGTATTCTCACCCAATTCGATATTTCCATGGGAAACTGATTCTTTAACAGTATATAGGTGATAAAAAATTTCATTCAAGGTGAGTTTATAAAATCATAACAACATGGTATTCAAAATCATATCAACTATAGTATAATAAACACTCCCAAAAATCATTATTTATATATGGAAATCATGATTCCATAAGAAATATCCCCAAAATTATTAAAAAATTACGAATAATCCCATTACCAATTTTAATTTCAATAAATATAATTAATTATATTATTATGATAGTCTATACCGTCCTTCCAAAGGAATAAAAAGTATGAAACCCCCATATATAAACATAAATAGGGAGGAAATGTGGATCCCTTTCCTTAAAAATAATTTTTTAGAAACACTACACATAATGGGGTGATGGAGAAACAACTAAAAGACCAAAACCACACAAGGAAAGCCTGGATCAATCTGTGTCATACCATTGTCTTATAAAAATTGTAGCCCAATAATACTTGAATCAAGGAAACACTAAAAAATTTAATTCCTTGAGGGAGGAATATGAGAAAAATAGGAGAAATAGGTTTCACTCCCCACTAATCACCAAAGATAAAAATCTGGAAACAAAGGATGAAATCTGGGGGATATGGGCTCAAATATCCTTTAAAAATAGTAAAGTTTCACTCAAAATATTAGAGTAATGAAATAAAGCTTGAGAGATTCGGAATTTATAAAATGGTTGGGCCTCGACAAATTCACGATGTGAAATATTGATTCACACTGTGAATTTTTGTTTTCCCCACCAATTTCGGATGTGAATTCAATTCATGCCATGAATTCCCCAAACTCAAAACATAAAAACCATCTTCCAAATTTCATGGTGCCTCATTCTAGAATTCTTTCACATCATGATTTTATTAATCACATAACTCCCTTCCAAAAATTCAGTCCATGAATTTCCAGACACTAATATGATAACAAACAATCACATTATAAACCTAAATTCACATCATGAATAACTATATACACTATAATTACATCTCCTAACTCCATTGAACCCTCATTAATCTTCCTTAAAACACATAAAATTCCCAAACTAGCAAAGTAATAGGCCGAGAAGACATGAACCATTACATTAGATACCTCTCAAAATATTCTCATCCTCAATAATGAAAAATAAAGCCAAAAATTAAAGGGAAGAGTCCAAAAACCCATCCCGGGAGATACCTCTCATGGATCTCCTTACACCCCAAACCCTACCACCATCCAAACACATAAATCCAAGCCAAAAAGTCTGTAGAAAACCCCACATAAACACATCACCATCATCCACTAGGAAAAAACCATATCATTTAACATTATCCACAAGACACATATCTTCCACGTAATAGTTCAAACAACCATTCCAACCTCTAAAAAGATCAAGAAAAAAACCACCATAACTACTACATAAGGTCGTGTCAAGTACACAAATCAAGCAAACCTTCCCTCCAAATCAAGATATTATCTGATCTAGATGACAGTAACTCAATTGTACTATTTTAAAATTTGTTTTTAACATAATGTTTATAGATTGGGAAATTTTTTTCCCCTATTAACATTCTTGAAGATATAATGTATGCCACTAGTAAGGAAAAATGTGCATCTCATAAATCAGCAACATTCAAACATAAAATCATCAAACCAAAACAAAAAATATAAGAATTAAAAAAAATATGTACTGGAAATTAATATTTATCACACCCTCACAAGAACTCCACTCAAATCCTCCATGGATCCTCCACACATAAACCAAGGGAATGATTTGTACACACAGAACTACCTTTCATAAATCCTAGATCTCTATTGGTTTCTCTAAGAATTTTGTTCCATCCTCAGTATTTTTCTCTCCCTAATCAATGATGTGGGATTCATCACAAAGATACTTATGAATATAATAAATTTGTAAGATTTCATGAATCTTGTCCCACTATGGTGGATGTTCCAACCAATATATTGCCTCTCCAATACTCTCAAAAATCTCAAAAGTCCCAGTGAACAAGGGAGAATGTTTTCCCTATTATGGGGAGACTCTCAAATACATATGCTCTATAACTTCATACACCAAGGGAATCCATATATAATTAGTATATTACTTTTGATGCTATTGTTCCCCCTTCATCTATTCCCCAACAATCTAGATCTTCTCAGTCATTATGTGCATCACTCCAGGGCAAGGAACCGCTAACTATCCAACCTTTATCTAGAATAATGGAGAATGACACATCACACATACAATTCCTAAAATGGGGTTGTGATGATGGATGAGTGATAACTATTTTTATAGGAAAACTCAACTAGTGGTAGGTACCTTACCCATGATCCAACAATATCCAAGATGCAATCTCAAAACATACCCTCTAGTATCTGGATGGTCTGCTCCATCTTCCCATCTGTATGAGGATGGAAAGAAGTGCTAAGTCACAACTAGGATCCAAAGGCTTACAATAATCCCCTATATAACTATTAGGTAAAATGAGGATCTTTATTAGAGATGATGGTCCGAGGTAACCAATGAATCCTAACCACATGATCCTTATAATTCCTTTATAAAACATAAATGACATCTGATTCACGAATCACTACAATGTGATCATACTTTATCAATCAGTCCACTATCACCCAAACTATATTTTATACTTCCTTGATAGTGGGGAAAATTGGTGATGAAATCCATTGAAGTGTACTACTATTTCCACTCAAGGACACACACAGGTTAAAGAAAACCTCTAGGAACCTAGTGCTCAACCTTCACCTACAAAGAGACCAAACACTATGCCACAAACTCTTCCACTAACCAAATATTCCAAGGCCACCAAATCTAACACCTCAAAACATGAAACATCTTAGACACAACTAGATGTACCGTTAATGGTGAGTTGTGAAAATCATGAAGGAATCTATCATATATTCCCAAAAAAATGAACAACCTACCCGAAAACAACATATCATTATGAACATCATCTGACCATCCCTTTGAAGCATTATTATGTCCAACATGGGCACACATCACCTATAACTATGATTCTACCCACTGAGACTCATCCACATCTTTCATCAAGGATGATTCCACTTTTATTTTATAAATAAAACATCTTCCATAGACTTGTTATGCATAAAGATTAATCACTGAAAGATCCTTCATCCCTCTCCAAATATACATGAACTCTCAAACCCCATCTTCACAAGACATAAGAATTAGTGCATTGAAAGAAAAACTTTCACCTTTCTTGGGTTGTAGGAGAACATAAAATTGTAGTCCTATAGAAACTATATCCACATCCACTGATTCAAATTCATATCACAATGATAGAAAACATATTTCAGTCTCTTATGGTCTATGAAAACCAAAAAACACTCTCCAATAAAGTAATCTCACTATAACTTCAGTAAAAAAACCAATGCTAACTCCATATCATGGGTGGAATAGTTACACTCATGGGGATGTAAGTACCTAAAACCATAATAAATCATTGCTCTCAACTAAATCAAGATTCAACATGAACATGGATGGTACGCATCATAGAAAACCTAAAACATCACACCCTACTTAGTAATCTAAAGAACTGAGGTACTGATCAACCTCTCATTTAGGTAACCAAACACTGCCTAACCCTGATCATTCCAAACAAAAGCATCATCTTTTCTCATCAAATCTGTTAGTGGGGATACAATCCAAGATAAATCAGATAAAAACCTATAATAATATCCCATAAGACTAAGGAAAATGTTAACATATGCCTCTTTCTTGGGTGATTCCAAAGAAAAAACTACATCAACCATCAATGGGTCTATGGATACACCTTACAGAGGAACCACATGCCCATTGAAATTCACCTCTCACATATAGAACTTTCACTTGGATAGATTTATATAGACATGATGGGGTTAAAGGACCTATAAGATAATTTTTAGATGATCAGCATGATCATCCTATGACTTTGATTACATTAAGATTTCATCAATGAGGGTGACTATGAAATGGTCCAAGAATTCATGAAACAAAGAGCTCATGATCCCTATGAAAACAGATGGTGAATTTTTAACACTAAATGGCATGGCCACAAACATGATGTGCCTATACCTATACGTGAATTAAGTATTCAAGATATCCTCATACTTAACCCTCATTTGATTATATCCATACCATAAGTTAATCATTAAAACCCAACTGGATCTCTTTATCTTGTCGAACAAATCATCAATCGTTCTAAGTAGTAAAGGTTCTTGACCATCACCTGATTCAACCTCTACTAGTCTACGCATAACCTCATTCTACCATTATCCTTCTTGGAAAAAAATATTGGATCACCCAAATGAGATAATATAGTTAAAATTAATCCCATGTACATCATATCATTAACCTACATCTTCAGCTCACATAGCTCTATTGGCGCGATGTGATAATGGGCATTAAAGTATGATATGCCCTTGGTTGAAAATATATCCCAAATTTGATGTCATGTTAATGTAATGGGATAAAAAACTCCTCCAATAATACATAAAGAAAATTCTCCAAAACCCAAGTAAATACCCTTCTTGAGCTTCCATTGACAGATTACCAATTGATATAATAGAGGTTCCACCTTTCTGTAACCCATATGATAACACTCTTTTCCAATAAATGCCACCTTATGGACTTCCACATTAGAAAATAAAAATATCATTCATAAAAAATCTATGGATACACACATATAATATAACCAATTAATTTTATGAATAAAATTGTATGGATGTATATAGAGTAATAATAAATCCGCCATTGACAAGTGTTTCCCCATCACCATTCTATATCCCCGAAATAAATAAAATAAAGAAATCTAACCACAAAACCACATGGATTACACCAATGGAACTATAATTATATCCACCTATAGTCTTAAAGTACATAAAAATGTAGGAATAACAAAGGAGTGTGGGTATATAAGATCAAATAAGGTAAAAAAGATTTGAAAGTAAAATGATCGTGCATTTAACAACCTCTAGCCCTATCGGTGTTGAATCCTCTATCACATGCATCTTATCACACCAAAATTATATTTCTATCTAATGATGACCTCCATGATGGCACTTTGGTGTAGGTATATGAGTATGGAGACCATCATGAGGCTTTCATCTAACAACTCCATTTTCCCTCGATTACTAAAAAACAACATTGGCAGTCTCTGTGGCTGGTACTGCCTTAAAGGCAACTACTACTATTATTGAAATGGAGCTTAATCACCCATATGATACTATCCACTCTAATTTTTTGGACACTAGGAATTTTAGTTACCATGACCCCTATATACATATCTGTAATATGGGAAGCCTCAGAGGATGTTCATGATCCACCTTCCTCAGAATGATGTCAAAAGGTTTTCATGGTTGTTTCCCCACTTGTCAAAACCTTAATGGTCTATACATCCATAATCCACTACCTAAATCCCTTCTCCTCAAGATTCCGTTCTAGCCATTATCTCAAGGCTCTCTTCCAAAAGAAATCATCTCCTTGATAACATATGTCTTCTTATGCACCTCCAGATATATAGGAAGTATAAATTGGGTGACTGTATACCTGATCATTGGGTGCAACATGTAAGATCAAATATTTTTCTAGGTATATCCCTATTTGATTTTCTATTTGAACCTATTTTATTTTTTATTTCCTTCTTCTTTAAAATATTTTGGTTGAGTCACTTGTGTGAAGGGATAGATTTTTATGGGGGAAATAACATAGAGTTTAGGGATGTATGTTTGATTGAATTAATTGTTTTCATGTATAAACAAGTCATGGGATTATGAGGGTTTTATGTAGTTTCAAAGGCTTCAAAGTTGGTTTGGTTTTTTCCTACAAAATCTAGTTCGATAGATTTCTGTTGGGCACTTTCATGTTGAAAACATTTTACATGATGTGAATATATTTCTGATCATAGTCATAAATTGGTTCATAGAATGAAATGGTTACACACCATGAAACTAGTTTATGTTGTGAAATGTTTGATTGGGGTTATTTTAACCTGAGCCGATTTATTTTTCGGTATATCTCATAAATCAATATATTCACATCATGAAATATTTTCACATCACAAATATCTCAAGATTAGTTTTTTAAACCAAAGTGGGCATATAATTTTATTTCATACACCATGTATCCTTCTCTATCAGGCCCTAGGGGGACTCTAGGTTATTTGGGATTAATTACTTAATTTTTTGACATTTGATCAATAATTTAATCTCTAGTGAGTTCCTTCTCTTTGGTTTTACCCTTTCTTATGATCTTTCTACGTTATCACGGTTTGATCTCTTTACCACTGTTAAATCTAGTTTTGATCTTGATATTGTGTGATCTAGGTTTTCCTTGTGATTTCCAATGCCTTCATTCTTGGATTGAATTGCTTATTGGAAGCATAGATTTGATCTATGAATAAAGGTAGGTGGTCATTTGAACATTATTGCTAAATCCATCGTGATTAATTATGTGATACTCTTTATATATTGGATATGTTATAACCAATGAAATACTATGGTTTGGAAAATGTATTCAAGGTATGATCATAAAAATAGTTTAATTTTTCCTTTGGTGATGAGAGAAAATTCATGGTGAGGTCAACTATAATATGGGTATAGATTATAAGGAATAGTTGAGAAATTTTAATTGAAAGAAGAAAGAACATGACTAATGAACTTAACTATAAGGGATGAATGATTTTCTCTACAGTAATTATTCTGGAGGAATTTCTTTTTCTATTAGAAATAATTTTTATTTTATTGGTTGTTATGCATATTTCTTGTTTAGAAATTCACTACTACCAATATGGCCTTTATCAATGCTAGAAAAGTTTATTAACAGCGCAAAAGAAAGCAATATTAATCGAGGTGAGGATAAAGGGGTTCCCTTTTATCCACGCTCTTAAAAGCGCTGATAAAGGCCCCTTTTATCAGCGCTAAAAAAAGCGCCGATAAAAGTCCCCTTTATCGGCGCTTTTTTTAGCGTCGAAAAAAGTTCATTTATCACCGCTTTTAAAAATCACTGATAAAATTAAAAAAAATTAAACAATAAAGTTATATATATATATAATGCAGGGGGAGCTTCTAATAGCGCTTGACCCCCCCCCCCCCCTTTAACTACACTAGGCGGACCCCCCCCCCCCCACACTCTCCCGCATGCTACCCTTCCCACACATCCCCACATGCGTGCACCCCTTTTAATCCACCCAAACTTGAACCCGTGACCTCCCCCCTTTTGCGGCTACACCTTTACCACTAAGCCATTTCGTTTTTTCTCTATTTAATGATATATCTATTCATTTATATATATATATATAGTTATATTTATTCGTATATTAATATAGATTCATATTAATATAAATATATCTATTCATATATTAGTATATATACATTCATTCATATATTAATATATATTTATATTTATCTATATATATATATTTAGTTATAATTTTTATCTATATATTTATTTGTATATTAATATATACTTATATGATTAGTTTTAAATACATTTATTAAATAAGTTTTTTATGTGTGTTTATAAATAAATACATATATACATACATACATATATGCAACACACACACACACACTGACACACACACACACAGCCACATATATATTTTTGAATAAATACATATATATGTGTATTTGAAAAGCTACAGAATGTTAAAATGATCATAACTTATAATCTAGAAGCCCATTTAAACTCCACAACCAGTAAAATCTAAGAAAATTAAACAATATTTGATATTATATGTGGCACATGCCTAACGGGCATCAGGATCAGAAGTTATACTTGTTTTAATGTTAACAACTCAGGGTATCCCTACTAAAAACTCAATTTTGGAGGCCTTATGAGCCTTTTTTGGCCTTGAAAAATGATACATAATCCTTTCTTTAATAACTACTGCATAGAGCTCATCACATGCTTCGATTTGATATGCTGTAGAGCTAAAACGGACACCCGAATCAAAAGTTATGGCCGTTTGAAGTTTGAGTTACATTTTCATCTTATTTTAGATCTTTTATTAATTTTTTTGATTTTTTGTGTCTTAAAATTGTTATTAAATTATTTTTAATCAATAATAATTAGAAAATTATTAATTATTAATATTTTTTAAAATATTTTAAAGCCATTTTCACTAAATTTATTATATATTAACTGTAATAGTCTATTTATACTCATCTAAAACATATTTAAAAAATATATATTATATTTATATTAATATAAATAAACTTATATAACAATATTTTATTTTTCATGATTTTTCTGAAACATAAAATTTATCAGTGGTAGGAAAAAACACTGATAAATCCCCCCTTTATCAGCACTACTAAAAGAAGCGTTGATAAAGGGTCACTTTTAACAGTACTTTTTTAGCACTATTAAAAGTGCCCCTTTATCATTGATTTTTTTAGCGTTGATAAAGGCCCCCTTTTTTAGCATTTTTTTAGCTCTAATAAAAGGCTAGCACTTCCCTTGCCCATTTTTGTAGTAGCGATTGTTTGATTTGGAATCCATTTTGAGATGTATTTTTCTTGAGGAAATAAATATTTCAAGTGTGGTGGGAATTTGATATGTCAAATTCATATATATCTTTTTGATACATTTCATTAATAATTTTTCATAATTTAATCAATAATACACTCACTTTTGATTTTTTTCATAAAACATGAACTAAACTCTCAAAGGAGGAGATGTAATAAAAATATAAAATTCTGACATGAGACACTGTGAAACAGATTCACAATGTGTATTCTTCAAGCATGGAACACCTTCAAGCCAAAGGGCATCCCACAAAACCTTTACAAGAAAAGAAAAATTATCATTGCATAATTATATTACATGAAGTGAAATATTAATAATATGAATCCCAAAGATAATATACGATGTGAAGCAATTACATAATGTAAGATGTTTAAAACCGAAATCCTACTAAAGATACAAGTCGTGAAATCTAGGATATCCATGATCTTCATATACCTTTTTAGATCTAAATTACATGATGTGAAACCCACTTACATGTCATATAAGTCTTGGAAAAAAATTAACCTAAATAATTCTCATGATTTTATGCATTTACATGTCAATAACTACTTGGGATTATAAATATCAAAGCACATCTAAAATGAATAGGAGACTCAGACAGATAGATGGCCCATTTTCTTTTCTCTTTTTTTCTCTATTTTCTACCATACCGTTTTTTCCCATTTTTATAAATCTTTTACTTATGTTTAACATTCTGTAATTGTGGATTTCTCATTTTCTATTCTACCCTTCAAGTTTCAAATCATCCTGTCATTCTACGTTAATTTTTGGCAATTTTTCTCTTTTTCATTAATTCAAGTAAGTATTTGGTTGATTTTAAATTTTTTAAATTATGAATTAAAATTATTTTAATTTTTTAATTATCATGTCGAGGATACTTAATATTTCCTATATTTCGATTAATGTTATCCTTTATAAATAACCTTCTAACGATTAGGGGTCGAGAGTAATGGTGTATTTAAACCTAATTAATATATAAATAAAAACTTTTTTAATAGATTGGATAGTAATTAGGTGAAAAAATTATTTATCCCATTCAATTTCAAGACCCTGATATAAGTAATTATAATCGAAATACCCTGACATAATTGTTGTTGAGAAGGCTTGGACCAATTACTTGTGACACTTTCTTCCATAGAATATCAGCTTAATTCATCTAGTTTATTAACTATATCTGGACCAAAAAGTAATTTTCATCTTAGGTAGGCCCAATTGGTTGCACCAAAACCAATTGGTGAACTTTACACTACTTTACTGCCTAAGAATTAGGAATATCCCAAGCTAGATTTAGGATTATATTTTTCCTAAAGCCCTAAAATTGACCATGATTCCTTCTTTGTTGTATGAATTAAAACCAAGCTACATAAGTCTTAGTAAAACCAGCCCTGAGATAGTTTGTGAGAAATCCTACTACAAGGATCTAACCACTTGGTTTTCTGCTTTCCAGCTTGTCCCTATGGGTTTTTCCTCAAAATACTACTATGTTATACCTTTTTAGCTAGTGTAGTTTGGGATAATATAAATTATAATATAATAAACACTTGTGTGGAATCAATGACGCTGTATGGGATAGTAAAATTTGGATGGAAACTACTCTATGATTTATAGAGATCACATGTTATTAGTCTCATCCTACTCAATACAATTAGGTCATGATATTTCAATTATATTTCCCCAAATTGGGTTCATTCAATAGAATGACATAAAAAATTAACCTAATTATTTTCCAATAGATTATCCATGGTTTTATTTAGATATTCATTATGTTTAAAGACAAACTTACTCTCAACCTAAAACTCTAAGAGGATTAGCCATGCATAATGGTATTAATCGAATGATTGGAAATAAACAGCCTTCTCAACATGAAATTTAATTAATTAAAATCAAATAAATACACAATTGAAACAATTAAAAATAAATCAAATACATAATTGAATGAATGAATGTGAAATAATATGGTAACAATTGAAGTTGACTGGAAATTGCAATTGAATATTGAACATCAAAATAGAGAACAATAAATCCACAATCGCAGAATGGTAGTGAGTAAAAAAGGATTGAAAAAACGGTAAAGAAACTAAATAAAACTAATTATATTAGAAAATAGAGAATAAATGAAGAAGAAAATAAAAGGGTTCAATTATATATCTGAGTCTCTCATTCACGTCAAGGGTGCTTTGATATTTATAATCCTGAGGATTTCACAACTTGTAAATGTTTCACATCGTGATAATTATTTATGTGGCTTCTGTTATGAGAATTACAAAAATTTTAAGTGGTTTTCACATCATGTACATCAAATATAAAAATGTCTCCAAATTTTTTAGATCTCCCATATTTCATGAATCATATCTTCAGTGAGATTTAGGTTTTGAATTTTTCACATTGTCTAATTATTTCAGACCCTGTATTGTTATCAGGATTCATATTTAGATCCTAAATCTTTCACATCATTTAATATAATCACATCATGAAAAAATTTCATGTATTATAAAATTTTCATGGGATGGAATTTGACTCATCAGTGTTTTGTGCTCAAGGAATACCTGTCATGAATATGTTTTAGGGTGTGTGATGTCAGAATTTTCTATTTTTCTATAATTTTATCCTTTAAGAGTTGATTTCCTATTTCCAGAAAGAACAAAAATAACCCAATTTTTTATCAAATAAATTATGATAAATTATTAATGAAATGTATAAAAAAGATATATATAAACAGGTTAATCATGAATGGTACATCAGAAGAACCATAGATAATTTCATGTAGATTATGTGAAATAATCACCATTCATCTCCTCCATAGTAAGTATCCAACGTCCATTATTTACAATCATCTCCCCCATGATTATTCAATTGAAAATCCTGGAATTATATCAAGAGTAGGGTAGGAAGGGATAAAATGGTCTTGTAACATGGATCAATCCAAACGAGGTTATTCATGGATTCTATGAGCATAGGAATAAAAAATGAACTGATGGGACTCGGTACAAATGGCTCCAAAAAATATATACTTAGTCATTTTAATAGTGTACTTATTCATTCATAGCCTCAATAAGATTCCAATGCATATGTTCACCCAAAATTTTTATTTTATTTAAATGGGTGTAATGAGATCTCAACGTAAATCATACTTTCAATTAAAATTTTCTCCAAGACTAATGAAAACATGTTAAAATATATAAGTATAAACAAAAAAGTTTAATAATGAATTCATCACACATAAAATGAAATAGTTTATAAACTATTTTGGGAAGATATGTAGGAGAGATAGATATATAATCATAGAGATATTAGAGATGTCAATTATGAATTTGAAGTAGGGAATATATATCTTTCTATAGTGAAATTCATGTTGTGGTGTAAAATGATTGATGGTGATGTGAAACTAGGAACCTTAAATATATTTTATAAAAAAATTATTACACAGGATAAACCATTAGTACATCAGAGATAACCAATATATAAGAATAAAAAAGGGTAGGTGTTCATAGTTTAGAGTATGAGAAAGAATCTCAGATAAATGAATTAATTGGATAAAATGATGTCCTGAACAAACTTTGAACTAAAATTACTAAAATAAAGGTCCAAATAAACTTATTTAAAATATATAAATAAAAAATATATGGTTTTCCTACCATAAGGGACTAACAATAACATCATCAGGGAGATTTATGGAAAAAATAATCATTCAATTTCGTCCATTAGATTAAATTTCCTATACATCTTGAAAGAATTGGTGGTGATTTCATCAAGGTCTACTGGTTTCTTGGTGGGTTTAACCACCTTAGGAATTGGTCAATCAAAAATTTCATGTGGGATCTATATCATCAATGCATTCCATAGAGGGTAATTCCATACAGTATGGAGATGTAGCTCATGGAGTTGTCTCGTGATGTCATCAACTTGAGGAAATATCTCATGGGGGAGGCTATAAGGAATTCAATAAAACTCATTGATAACCATGGATGATGTAGTAGATCTAGACATGGATAAGTTAATTCATAAAAGTGAGAAAAAATATGCAAACATTTTTGTCAAAAAACCACATTTCATCCATTAGACATGATAAATGATATATCTTAGAATAGAGTACACATATATAGTACAAAAATAGACCCAAAACCAAGTAAAATGGGGGATGGTACCTGGTTATAACTAAATAGGGTATAAAGTGTCACTACTATCACCATCAGATTCACCCCCCCCCCAAATAGTGTATGTATGAATATTCTCCTCCATGTCTAACATAGTTATGGAGGATCATGGAATATCTAGGGGTCCAAAGCGATCAGTTCCCAATTCCTCATCACATATTCATTGATTTGATCCATCCATAAGACAAAGTAGGTCGGATAAATGATGAAATCTATGGTGTATATACAAATCCTAATGCTAATGTATCCAAAGGTATGATCCCAAGGCTTCTCATCGAGTTAGAAGGTGACATGCCATGTGTCGGGATTTAATGTAGCGATGAACTCTAAGAAAATATCCTAAATCCTCTCCTCACGTACCTTGGTGATACGAGATAGTTTCATCCATCCAATAATATCAAGGATCTCCTTGTAAGCTTGGATCTTCTCAAGAATGGCTAGTTCCAGAGTTTTTTTGTCCTCATAGGCTTGGATTTTAAATGGGCCAAGCGTAAATAATGCTCTAGTGAAGATAAGTGGAGGTAGGGTGCAGTTAAAGTTTTTTAGAAGAACAATTAGATGGGATGAATGAAGATTATGACTCATAGTAGGCCAAGGGAGTGGTAAAATATGATGTGGATGGTTAGGGGAAGGGATATGTGGGTGGTAGGGGAGGATCCAATGTCTGATGGTTGGGTGGGGGAGGGTTTTTTTTACTTAGTCCACACATTTAACAGTTTTGGAGTGATCGCTGATGAAGATATCGAATGATTAGGTGATGGAGACGAATAGGTTGGGTGATAAACTATTAAAGGAAAATAGGAAGGGGATGAAAGATTGTGCGGTAGTGGGGAGCTTGAAAATTGGGGGTCAGCTACAAAGAGGAGGAGCGGGTCGTATATGTTATGCTCATAAACCCTAGGTTCATGATTTTTAAATCCACCCCATTATTTTCATGTCATGTAATTCATACATGACATGTAAAATGTGGAAATTTTATTTTTTATTTCCCAACATATTCATTTCATGTAAATTTTACGCAACATGAATTTTTTCATTTATGAATTTTTTTAATATAAACCTCTAAATTGTTTCTACCATTAGTGAACCTCCCTGATCTTCATAAAATATAATCTAAACTATGAAAATTATCCTATATTTCTTCCCATTCATGGATTTTTTTATCATTGAGAGATAGATAGAGGCATCGAATCAGATGAATTTTAAATAAATAGCATACCCTTCATGAAATGGTTCTTGATAAATTTTTAGTCTTTTACATTGATCATAATGGGTGATTCTTCAACTCATTGAATTTTAATTTTACCATAGGTGAAAACATTGAAAACTTTAATTTTACCCAACCATTATGATTTTATCTTCCCATAGAATAGTTTTAGTTGATAATAAAAGAGTATAACTCTATCCCTTGGTGTGAAAATTCATCATGCAATGTGTTAGTTCTTCCAATTCTTCATTTTTTTATTTATAAATTTGAGCATTTTCATGATCTTCCTTTATAATCTCTTCTAACTTATCCATTTTTAGAATTCTAGGTTCCATATATTTTTGAGCATCTAGGTTTAGTTTCTTAATTTCCTAATAAGAGTGATTATCCAATTCAACCATAAAGTGACATGGATTCCCATAAACAAGACGAAATAAATTAGTTTCGTTGGGTGTTTTATATGTTCTGCGATACCACCAAAGTACATCATCTACTTTGAGACTCCATTTCTTTATACTTGAAGTCACTATCTTTTGTAGAAATTTTTTAATCTTCCTATTAGAAAATTTTTGTTCTCACTTGTCTGTAGGTAGTAGGGAGTTCTAATATCGTAATGGATTCCATATTTTTCAATAAATCATTTAATAGTATTATTTGTAATGTGAGTTCCTCGGTCACTGATGTGTATTTGGGGAAACATAAATCTATAAAATATGTTTTCCATTAATAATTTTAGGACCACCATAGTTGTGTCATGGGTGGTGTCTTTGGATTCAACCCACACCGAAATGTAGTCCACACCATCCTTGATGTAATATTTCCCATAAGAATTAGGGAACATGACCCTAAAATAAATTCCCCATACATAGAATATCTTGACTTCAAGAATATGGTTCTGTGGAATTTAGTTTCATTTTCCAGTGGTGCTTGTTCACTAGCACTGATCACTACTTTGAATGAAGCTATATACATACTAATGGAGTGTGGTCCAAAATAGTCATCTATGTTGGATCTTATCCATAGTTAATTCAGTCCCATGATTTCCTCTATCTAGCTATGGGCGACACATCTTGTGTACACTTTAAATTTCATCTTCTGGGATGCAATGTCACATCAATCCATCATCACATTTATTAAATAATGGACGCTCATCCCAGTAATAGTGTGTGGCCTCAACCAAGAATTTCTTCCTTTTTGGTAGAGGAAGGGAGGGTAAAGTGATCCCATGGAAAGATAGTTTTCAATATCATAAAACCCTGGTTGTTCATGTGTATTTATATTAAAAATAATTTCATCAGGAAATTACTCCTCAATGCTTATATTTTCTTCATCATCAATTCTTGTCAATGGAAGTATAGATGAGTGGTTAGAAATGATATTTCTAGTCCCTTTTGTGTACTTAATGATTATGTTAAATTATTAAAGTAGTAGGTTCCATCATATTATCCAAGGTTTGGCATCATTTTTACTCAGTAGGTACTTCAATGTTGAATGATCTATATAGACCACATTTAGAGAGCATAAGGTATGAGAGAAAATTTTCAAAATCATAGATGACAGTCAGAAACTCTTTATCTTTGGTCATGTAATTAACATGAAATTCATTTAGTGTATGAATATAATAATATATAGGGTGGAATATTTTCTCAAATAACTATCCTAAAATAGTTCCCATAGAAAAATCATTGGTATCACACATTAGTTCAAAATCATTATCTTAGTGAGGTGATATTATGACAAGAGTGGCTATCAGACTATTTTTTTGAGTGTCAAATGCTTTTCAATACTCTGTAGTGAAAGTTGAAATGAATTTACTTTTACGAAAGGGGATTCAGTGAGTGGGATATTCTTGAAATTTCTTATACAAATTGGTAACAAAATCCTACATGTCCCAAAAAACTCTTGATACCTTTCACCTTCATAGCCTCAGGTAATTCTTTAATCAACTTGATATTTGTAGGATCAACTTCCATTCCATGAGTTAAATTTTTATATATGAGGAATATTCCCCCTTAGACCATAAAATTTAATTTCCCAATTTATTACAAGGCACTTACCTTCATAGTTCTGTAGAACTAGGTCTATATTTATTAGGTAGACTTCAAAAGATCACCCATGTATATAGAAATTATCTATGATGAACTCTAGGAATTATTCTTCCATATCATGGAAAATGTATTTCATGAACCATTGAAATTTCATTGATTCATTTCACATTCCAAATGAAAAATTCCTATAGGATAAAGTTACAAAAGGACATGTTAATGCAGTTTTGGAGTAATATGCTTGGTCAAATGCCATTTTATTGTATCCAGAATATCCATCTAGAAAATAATAGAAATCATAACGAACTAATATATCCAACATGTGATTAATGAATAGTATATGAAAATAGTCCTTCCAAGTCTCGATGTTAAGGTTTCTATAATAAACACATATTCTCCACCTGATAATGGTTTCAGTTGAGATTAGCTCATATTCATTATTTTTAACAATGTTCAAGTTGCCTTTCTTCAGGACTACTTACAGTGGGCTCAACCATTCCCTAATATATTTAAAAAGCATTAATACTTCCTTTTTGATTATTTATTTCATCATTGGAGTTTGTCACCTCTAGGGTTGAAATTTTCTTCTAGAACCTTCCTAT
Organism: Viscum album; assembly: GCA_963277665.1. Classification (NCBI taxonomy): domain Eukaryota; kingdom Viridiplantae; phylum Streptophyta; class Magnoliopsida; order Santalales; family Viscaceae; genus Viscum; species Viscum album. Next base: position 1,847,966,797 of record OY728120.1, read on the forward strand.
AGAATAATTTAGTTGGTGAAAATCATGGGTTTGATCCCAATAATGTTATCCACACAGCAAGAAATTATGTTTTTATATCTTTTTAAGAATTCAATTACTTTATCCTATTTCACTTGATGAATCTCTAAACTAATGGTAATTTTAAGTGTATCTGTAGCTTCTAATAATGTGTACTTCAATGTTCTCAGTAGATATTTCAATTATAATTTCAATGGCTTAAGGAATGAGGGTATGAATAGTGGAATGGAATAACTCGTAAAATTTTCAATGTAATACATTTCCTTAGAATAATTAAAGACATTTTTATCATTATATTGGGTCTTTCTGTCATCCTCATTAGTCATGAGATCATCTTACTCATTGGTGATAAAGATGGCCTAATAATTAAATGAATCACCACCTTTTATGGAGGATTTCACTAAGTCAGATACAAATTTTTCTTCAATGACTCTAAAAATCAACCTTTCTTGGTTCACATCAATCAATGACATTGTATTTTAATGAAGTGTTATCCCCATAATACACTCATTAGTATGATATTGATACTTGGGATGAGGTATCACAAGGCTTTTCTAAATTCTCATGTTTTGATAGTGCAGGGAACCGAGAAACTTTTAGGGCCTCGCATATTTAGTTGGAGATTCCTCTGAATGAATGTAGAGTACTCTTAATTCAAGGAGATGACTCCTATGTCTCACATTTTCGTTTTATTTGAGACCAAATACTTTAAGACCATTACATAAGTAGGAATTTGAGCAAAGACCTCCACCAAGGGGATATTGATGTGTAATTGATTAAACATCTCTATAGAATTTTTTTATTGTAACTCTATTTTTACTTATATAATCCTCTATGGAAAAGGTGGAGGGTGTTTTTATGGTTTAAGATCTACATAGACATCTTCCTTTCTAGGATTATCTAGTATATGATATTCTTTAGTTGGTTCTGATTCCACATTTCGCTCCTAACCATCCTTGTGTGGGATATCATTGCTATATTTTTTTATGATTAAATCATGTATTTTAGGTTATTTTGTCCAATTTTCCACACCTATTCATGGTTTCTAAAAATTCATGTCTTTTAATCTTCTAAATACCAAATCCTTAGACTCCTCTATTGGATGTGTCTCAATATTACTGGGAAATGTACCTGGTAATTGATCCAATGTAGTCTTAAAGATCTATCCCACTTGGTGCTTAAGATTTTAGTGGGAATATCTCAGATTCTGTATCTCAGTTTCTTGGGTAGGAATCCTATGATATACTTTTTAAATGAACACAGTAATTAGATTTCCATGATTTGATTATAGAGGTGGGGATTTTTGTAATATCCTTGGTAGATATTGTTGAAATTTTTATTACTGAGAGGGTGGGAATTGTTTAGCTCTGTGGGGAAAAATATATAGGTGAAATTATTATTGAGGTTAAGGAGATGGATTTTATGGTGGGTACCTAGGTTGTCCCTAATTTCACGGGGGCTATTAACCACTCCTTTTTTGGTGGTAACCATGATTTTCTTATTGTGGCTACTAATATGGTCTATATTGATAATATTGCTATTAGTATTATTAATGTTTTTTATTTTAATTTACATAATTACAATATTTATTATGAGACTCTTCCATACATGCCCTATAATCATAATATGGGTGTGGGCCTCTATACATTTCACAAGCTTGGATTTCTATAATAGGGGAAGGAGGGGTGGTGGAGTTGGTAGCTAAAAAACTTCTAGCTTCATAAGGGATTAAACCTGAAACACAAGGTGGGTATTCTATTATACTTTATGAATTCTACATTGAGTTGTCCTCGATCACTTGTATATAGATTGTAATTGTGGTAAATATCATCTAAAATAACTTTGTTGACTTTTGGCATCTTGAGCATGATCCCACCATCAGTAGCGGTGTCCACCACTATGAGTAAAACTGTTTATAATACATGGTAATAAAATTTGAGTTTTATACACACATCAAGTCTGTGATGTGTGAAATTGTGAGTGTGTTCATTAAAATGATACCAATCTTATGAATCTGACACTTTTTCCTCATGGATGAAGTTTTAGATCTTGATCCTGATCTTCTAGGTTCATATTGGTGAGAAATTGTTATCTAATAATTTCTTGGTTAAATCTTCCCAATTCATAATATACTTAAGATCTGTTATTTTGAGCCAATATTTGGCACTATTACATAAGGATAAAGGAAAACTCGATGTATGATCATGTCAAAGGATACACCTTGATTTCAAAATTTATTGCAAACTTCTAAGAAATTTGATATGTGCTCAAGGGGATCTTTTATCTAAAGTCCATTAAACTCTCCTAGTTTCTGGATAATATGGATGAATTTGTGTTTAATGTCAAGTGTATGTTTATAGAAAAGATGGTGTATGATGATGGGTACACCACCACTAATGAAAAAAAAACATAATCTATAATGGTTCACTCATGTAGGAAAGGATGATATTTTTTATGTTCTGGTGGAACAAATTGAATATTTTTTTGATTAGGTGGCGTGATTTTATAATTATTTTCTATGAAAAAACAACAACATGAAGAGATAGATACCTATTTTTTAGGATCAAAATATTTCAATTATTGAGTGTCAGGGATCCTAGAATGAGTTAGTGGAACCTCATTCATGCACTAGTCAAATGAGAGTGGATACAAGTACTTGTCTCTATTTGAAAATTGTAAAAATAAGTGGGGGAAATAAAAAGGGGTGAGGTAATCCCAGGTTTTCACTAAATTTTATTGTGGATAGGTAACAAATATCCTTAGCAACAACACCAAAATTTTATCATCCCACATAGCATTGTTGATTTTGCGTGGGCATTGATCATATTATAATTTATATTATACCACACCAAACTATCTACAAAGGTGGAGCATAGTGGGAGTTCGAAGTTAAAACCATAGGGACAAGTTGGTAGGTTGGAAACAAATTAGTTAGCGTATTGTAGTAATATTTCTCATGAAATATCATAGGGTTGGTTTTACTAAGACATATGTATCTTGGATTTAATTCAAAGGAAAAAATAATTGATCATGGTCAATTTTAGGGATTAGGTAAAATATAATCATAAATCTTGTTTTGGATAGTCATATGGATTAGGCTGTGAATCAGTGAAAAGGCCTCCAATTGGTTTTGGTTTATCTAATTGGATCTACCTAACCTCGAAACTACTCTGTGGTATAGATATAGTCAACAACATAGGTGTAATAATCTTAGATTATATAGAAGAAAGAGTCACAAGATATTGATTCTATAATTATCAATTATAATTAGGTTAGGGACAATCAATTAAAATTCCTCATATCAGGGTCATGCAATAGAATAGGATAAACAATTGTTTTTAACCTAATTACTAGCCAAAATAAAAATGAAGTTTTTATTTAGAGATTCATCATGTTTAAATACACCCTTAATCTTAACCTCTAACCCTAAGAATATTAGATACTCATGATGGTATTAATAATAATATGGAAAATAGGAAGAATGTTTGACATGATAATTAAAAAATTCAAAAAAATGCAATCTGTTAGGTCCATTAGTGTGGCAGTAGTAACTAGAGTGGGGTTAACAACTAAAACTTTTATCATAATTATATAGAGTTAATATTTGTAGTGAGAATAAAACAGATAACGATGTATATTTTTAAATAGGTTTGGATCACCATGATCTTATTCCTCTCTTCAGTCTCTGTTACTCTTTTAGGATACTAGTATGGACTATATCCTCGCTTTTTAATGGGATTGATGACCCATTTAGATAAAAATAAAATCATACCTTTTTCTTCCTGGTGGTATAACCCCTGAGTTTTTAATGATTCACAACATATGTTCCTTTTTTCCGTGATAAACAACCCAACCTTCTTTTATTTATTGGAGGAATAACCCAATGACATCTTTTGTAAGGGGATATCTTAAACCAAAACTCTATAGGAAAATAATGTAGTATGAAATATTACAATGAAGAAATGAAAGAAAAATAAAACATTAGTTGAGTAGATGATGTGGAAATTCATTGAAGTTAGAGTTCTTTGATAAAATTAGAGGATGAAGATAAAGGTGATGAATATCCTTTGTGATTATAGTAGAACAACTGGTTTACAAGAATATTCTTGATCAATTTGTGTTCTGCACAAAAATTATTGTTGTATTCTTTTCAAATCAATCATCTTCACTAGTACATATGTTTTTTTCCTTGGAGAAATCTCCTAAAATATTAAAACAGATATCTATAGTAGCATGTTTGTTTCTAATGTCTTCGTGACACTTGTTAGTGATTAATAATAAAATAATATGATTGTTACCTTATTTTTATTGAAGTTGTTCTAAAAACAATATAAAATCTGACAAATATTTAATCATGATATATTAAAAGGAATATTTAATATATTGAGAATAATAATTATTAAATAAATTAAAATTTAAAAATATTTTAAATAATAATATAATTCTACAAATTATACATGCATCAAAAAGTTATGAAAAATAGTGTATCGTATGAAAAATATCTGCATGAGAAAATTTTACTAAAAAACTATTTAATTATTTTTTTAAAAATGTCACAATTTTACTTCACTATTAAATAATAAACATTTTACAATTAAAATTATTTTAACAATATTAACTAAAATTAAGAAAATAAAAAAATTAGAAAAAAAAATGTAACTAACGGTGAGTCTTAACTCACTCTTGAAAAAAGAGAGTGGTGAGACATTACCAATTATTTGAAATGTTCAATGGTGGAAAAATAGAGTATTATCTTCCATTTAATTTTTACACAAAAATTTAATGAGTTAAACAAAACTAAAAAAATCCAATAATATTAATAAAAAATTGATCCATGAGAACAATAAAAAGTGTCTACCATTGGATGTCCAACATTGAGTAAATTACCTACCATTGGGTTCAAATGGTAGATAAATAAAAATACTTTCAAACATCCGATAAGTGATTCTGATGACCAAAAAACCATTGTTTCTTAGGGAATCATAAAATAATAAGATAAAAAAATATATTAAGACAAATCTACTTACATGTTTCTTACTAAAATAAATACCACAAAAATTTTATTAAAAAAATTTAAAAACTTATAAAAAATAAAAAACATAAAATATTAACGGGATATTAGAAGATACACATGAAAAAAATAAGAGATCATCCAAAATCACGATAAAGGAAACTTCTAAGGAATAGTGAAGCAAATAAACACAAATTGTGGGTGAAAAAATAACCCATTAAAGAAGTTCAACGGTGGGTGAATTTACCTACCATTGAGGTGAAATAGTGAGTAGATTTACTCATTGTTGATCTATTGGTGGTGAGTCAGTGAATCGGCATTGGGGTCCAATGGTTATTAAAATTACTCACCATTGGAAAATTTCCAATATAGATAATACTCACTCACTATTTGTAAAAATCAACGGTGAAAAAAACACTTACTCTCCATTGGTAAAAGACAACAGTGATAATAATGACTCGCCATTGGTAAAAAACAATGGTTACTCAATAAATAAGAAAACTAAAAGATAACTAGCTTTGAACCAAAAGAAAACAGAGATGTAAAACCTTCTTGAGGAAAAGAATAATAGTATTCACAGAACAAAAAAAAGAAAAGAATAAATTAAGAAAGAGCTACTGGAAAGGAATGTAATCAAAAGAGAGATTCGAATTATGAGTGTTTATTATTACAATCATTAGTGTACTGGATATGAATTGAACAACCAAGGAAGAGATTCCTATAGTAGAAAATTAAAAATAAGATGCATACGAAGAAGCTGAGATGTAACAAGACTTCTATAAGCTCTAAGTAATAGGTTTTTTAAAACACGATATCATGAGAATCATTTTGGAGAAGAAGAATGCCGATGGTCATTATCTTATGGAAGAATATGTGTAGAGAAAAAAGAAACATTTGTGGGATAGGGAAAATAAACATTGGATCTCACACGGGATAGAGAAAAAGGTGATTGGATGGATGATAAAAAGAAATAAGAGGATCAATGGACGAGACTCAATATCATTGAAAAAATAGAATCACACATTGAATCCAACACACAGAACATGAATGTTATATAAAACAATAAGAAATGAATGATTTCCAAGAAAAAAATACAACACATATTGAGGGTGACCAAAGCCTAGACCGTGTGATCACATTTCCACAACATTATACACAGGCCCAATTGGTGCTATGCGAGCACTATACATAGAAAAGGCTATATTCATACATCAAATACTATAACTCCCATGAGGTTAGACCCATTAGGGTCCCCTTAGAAGTGGTTGTGGTTCACATGAGATCTCACAGGAACATCATTAAATTTTTTCAACATATAAAAAAAATAAAAAACATAAAGATAAAAAAACCAAATGTCATAACAAAGAATTAAACCATGTTATTAGAAAATGTATTTTTGAAATAAAATTAGATTTAATTAAATATTATGAAAGTGTAATTAATCAAAAAAAATAAAGATATAAAATAGATAATACCCAATTACAAACAATCTCCCCATTTTTTTAAATTAAAAAACATAAAATTTATTAAATTTGTAAACAACTTACTAGAAAATTGTTAAATATTCAAAAAGTTTCTCCACATTTTTGACATTTATTAAAAAGGAAATAAAAATAGTTAAATAATAATTATAAAATATAAATAATAGTGAGATATAAATAATAACATATAGTTTCATTATTAAATTTGAGAGTGTTATTTAATAAAAAGAAATCAGGTTGTATGAAAGAACTTTCAATTAGTGAAGGCGTACATAAAATATTAAGTTACAGAAATCAATGATAGTAAAATTATGATAGAGTAAAATATTTAATAAATAAATTGTAAATAGTATGAACTAATTAACATTAAATCAAATTGATCAACATTTATCAAAATTGAACATTTACACAAATTGATTTTCATGATGATGTTATATTGAACCAAAAGCTTCCAAAATAAATGACCAGTTTCTTTACATTAAAGGTTTTAAAAAAATCCCCATGAGTTTAATCATATAAATATTAGATTTAAAGATATATCAATAAAAAATTATTATGAAAATTAAATTAATTTCAAATTAATTGATTATTTAATATCATTCAGAACACCAAATAAATTTCAACTAAGAATTATGAAAGACTAAATTATAAAAAATATTTAGAAGTGTAATAAAGTCTTTATTAGAGTAGTTGTTGGAAATTTATTTCAAATAGACTACGAAGCTTTGATTTTAAAAAATCTAATTGTTTAAAGACTTATTTAAAACTTACTTATTAGTATATTATTTTATATAAAAAATAAGGGGGAACTCCCCCTAAATTCAAACATCTTAAAAGGAATATAGAACAATACTATTAAATTTTTTTAGATAAAATTAAACATATAGATAGAGTATTTAAAACATAAGATTTAACTTTTTGAACTAACACATATTTACGTGTTAAGGAAAAATATAAAGAAAATTAAGAACATTCCTTGAATAAAAAATAAAATAATTTTATAAAAATATATCAAATATCTTATATGGCGGTATATCAAATTATATTACTAGGTAAAATGCATTAAGGTTAAAAACAAACTTATCTGGACATGGTGACTAGTTTTAGTTCAATAGGATTCTAAACATCCTTTTGGATCCCATGTTGTCCATACACCACATGATTTTTGAACTCCTTAGGAATGTTACCTTCAAAAAAAATAAAGCAGATAATTGTTTTGGATCAAGACATGTTTGGGTCCAAATGGATTAATAGAAAAATATTTAGCTACCTATACAGGTTTCATACATTTATTGTATGGTAATATGGAAGATAAATCATTATAAATGAAATTATTAGTATAACCTAAAGACTAAGTATACTTTAAAGATCATTCATTTTCATAACACCCTTTCAAGTTACAATTAAACATGGTAATAGTTAAAATATCCCCATTTATTCCTTTAATAAAATATCTATATATATCTTCGGAACCTAATTATTATAGCCCCAACCATTTTTGTCATATTTGGGTTTTTTCATAGCCATTATCCTATATAATTTATCTTTTCCTCAGAAAAAAATAGATTATATTTACATTAAACAAGTAATTTCCTTTTTATGGTTTTCATTCTATTTCTAAAGAAAATCCAGATCATAACAAGATTTTACATTTGAGCATGATTCATAATTTTTCATTTTATCATTTTCATGTTTATGATTCTTTCATTCATTTTCAATTTTATCTAAATAATTACAAAATAATGTAAATCTTCTATTTTTAAATTCCTCAGTTTTTGTCACAAAATCTTTTATTATTATCTTCTCATCTTTAAATTTTAACAGTTGATCATATACAACCTCTTTCTCATCTATGTTACATAAAAATAATCATTTATTTTTTTCTTTAATCTTCTTATTTTCACTTTTCACTTCCCTATACCGTTCCACCATTCTTAATATGTAACTTTGAAATTTTTCATTGTGAGTATTGAATTATGTGACTTTGTTTTCAGTATTAGTTTCATTACTATGACTATAATTATAATCAGAGTGTGCCACATTTATAGTAGTTTCCATTAAAAAATTATTGGTAGATTCCTTTTCACATTTATAACCAACATCACTTGAGTATAACTCTTCTATATAACTCCATATATCATGATAACCCTTTCTTTGTTCTTATGTATATTTCTTATCCTTTCCTTCTTATTTTAACTTTGGATAGTCTTATTTTATATTCCCCTTTTTCTTACACTCAAATAATTTTAATTTGGAAACATTATATTTACTAGTTTTACCTCTTTTACTACCCATTATTTTATCCTCTTGATAATTTCTTATACGAATCTTCTTAAAGACTCTCTTACCCTTCATGTACTTGTAAACACATTTGGTGAAATTTTCAATTTCATCCTTCTTACTATTCTATAACTCATATTAAGATGAATTATAAATAAAATTTATATTTTATTTGAATTCTATACCTTTCCTTTTATTATGGCCATTAGTATTATCATTATTCATTTCCAAATCATATTAAAGTAGTGATCTTATCAACTCATCCATAGAATATTTAGTAAAATAATTACATTCTTCAATAGAAACTTTATTTTAATGTCATATATGGGGTAGAGATCGAAGTAATATTTTGATGAGAGCTTTATTATTCATGGTCTCTTCAATAAAAACCATGATGTTGAAAATTTTAGGGAATCTATTATACATCTAAATTATAATTTCTTGATCAGTAATCTCGAATTCTTAAAACTCATCTATGTGTATTCATAACTTAGTTCCCTTCAACTTATCTGTTCCTTGAGGAGTGGATTTTAAAGCCCTCTAAATACCAGAAGCAATTTTACAGGATGAAATATGAAACCAAATATTTCTACTTAAAGAGAACTATAAGTAATTCATAAATTTTTAATTTATGAAAAATTTTGTAGAATTATTACCAATAAGTGTTTCTAAATCAAATTTATGAAATTTATATGTTTTTGAAATTATATCCTAGTAATCTAGATTTATACTTTTAATAAATACCTCAATAATGTCCTTTTAGTAGAAATGATCACTTCCATTTAAATGAGGTGTTCTGATGGTATTCAATATTTCAAAATCCTCATACTTCATAACAAAGTATTGGATCTTTTCCTTATAATTTTATTTCTAGGATAATAGTTAGTTTAGAAATAGATAATGAAACAAATGTAAAAAAATACATAAAAAGAAACCATAATATGATACCAATTTTTAAGTACCTTGGTGTGGTAGTAGTGAATAGAGGGGGTGAATAATACATTTTGATTTATTATTATAATTACTAAGTTTATCAGAGTTATACATAGTTAAAATTTTTAGTGGAAATAAAATATATAACACAAAATATTTTTAAAGAGGTTCAGATTACTATGATCTTAGTCCTCTCTTCAATATCCTCTACTTCTTGAGGGTACAGGTATGAACTATATCCTCACTTTTGAATGGGAGTGATAACCTAGTTATATATAAATAAAAAACAAACCTTTTTCACACCTGGTGGTTTAACCCCTTACTTTTAAAAGAGTCCCAACCTACCTTCCTTTTGTCTGGGAGGAATAACCCAACCTTTCTTTTGGATGGGAGGAATAACCCAATGAAAGTTTTTTGAAGGGAAAGGCCTAAAGAAAAACTATATTGGAAAAACAGGTAGTAGGAAGTATTACAATGAAAAAAATAATAAAAAAATTTAAATATTAGTTGATAAAATGATGTAGAAATTTGTTGTAGCTCATGTTCTTTGATAAAATTAGTGTAGAAATCTGAAGGCGATGAAGATCCTCGGTGATCACATTTGAATAATAAAATTCAAAGAAGTTTCTTGATCAATTATATAGAAGAAGGAAAAGTATTATAGTATTCTTATCGAGTCAATCATATGAACTGGTACATATATTTTTATCCTTCAATCAATCTATGGATATATTAGAAAAGAAATCTATAGGAGTGTGTCTATGTCCAATATATGCACAACACTTTTTAGTGTTTAATAATAATATAATATGGTTGTTACCTTATTTTTTTGACGTTTCATTGGGAATAAAATACAATCGGACTAATATTTATTCATGAAATATTAAAAAGAATATTTAATATATTAAGAATAATAATTCTTACAAAATCTCAATTGAAAAATATTTGAAATAACAATATGATTCTACAAATTAAACATGCTGCATAAAGTTATAAAAAACATAGCATGGTATAAAAAATTATCTACATGAGAAAACATCACAAAAAATTACTGTAATTATTTTCTAAATAATGTTCCAATTTTATTTCACCATAAAATAAGAAATATAATACAATGTAAATTATTTTAACAAATTAACCAAAATTATGAAAATAAAAAATTTAAAAAAAAATTAACTAACGGTGAGTCATGACTCACCATTGAAAATATAGTGAGGTTAGACATTACCCACCATTAGAAATTTTCAATGGTGAAAAAACATAGTATTATCTACCATTTAATTTTTACATAAAAATTGAACAAATTAAAAAAACTAATAAACAATTCCAATAATCTTAACACCAAATGGATCCGTGAGAACAATAAAAATTACATATTGTTGGATGTCTAATGGTGAGTAAATTACCCATCGTTGGGTTCCAATGGTGGTTAAATAAAAATATTTTCAAAAATTAGATAGAAGATGCAGATGAATAAAAAACCAATGTTTCTTATGTAATCATAAAATAATAAGATCAAACAAAAATGTATTAAAAAAATATACTTCCATGTTTCTTAATGAAATAAATAACACCAAAATTTTCAAAAAACACAATTAAAAACATATAAAAGGTAAAAAACTAAAAATATTAACAAGATACTGGAAGATGTACATAAAAAAAGAGATTATGAAATATATCTATGAAGGGTACTTCTAAGGGAATAATGTAGAAAAGAAACACAAACTGTGATTGAAAAAATAACTCCCTGAAGAAGCTCAATGGAGGGTAAATTTTCCTACTGTTGAGGTGAAATAGTGAGTAAATTTTCTCATCATTGATCTTGTGGAAGTGATTATGTGACTTTTCATTGGATTAAAATGGTGATTAAAATTTATTACCTTTGGAAAATTTCCAATGGAGACAAAAATCACTCACTATTGGTAAAAACCGAAAGTGAAAGAAACACTCACTCACCATTGGTAAAAGCCAACGGTGGCAAGAATGACTCATCATTGATAAAAACCAATGTTGACTCAAAAAACAAGAAAACTCAAATAGAAATAGCTTCAAAAAAAAGTGAACATAGAGGAAAGACCTTCTCAAGAAGAAGAAGAATACAATTTATAACAAACCAAAAAAAGAAAAGAACAAATAGAGAAATAGATACTACCAAGGCCTGTAATAAAAAAGAGAGACGTAAATTTTGGGTGCTTCTTGTTACAATTATCAGTGTACTAGAGATTAACCGAACAACTAATGAAGAGATACCTATAGTAGATAATTAAAAACAATATTTATACGAATAATTTTAGGCATAATGAAACTTTTACAATCTTGAAGCAATAGGTTTATGAAAAACTAGGATGTTGAGAAGTATCCTAGAGAAGAAGAATGTTTTTTGTCAGTCTAGTTTGGAATAATATGAGTGGAGGAAGAAGAAACAAGTGAGGGAGAGTAAAAATAAACAAGGGATTTCAAAAATATATCGTTTAGAATAAAGAATAAGGTGATCGAATTGATGATAAAAATAAACAAGAGGATCGACGTCTGAGATTAAATTTTAGTGAAAAAATAGCATCCCATATCAAATGCAACACATGAATCATGAATGGTATAAAATAAAATGTTCTCTAAATAATGGCCAGAACAAAAAACAACACAAACAACATGAGACCAAATCCCAGCCCATGCGCTTACGCTTCCTCGGCCTTATACACGAGCTCGGTTGGCGCTATGAGAGAACTATGCTCGGAGCATGATCTATGAAAGCCTAAAACACCAGACCTCTGATGAAGGTAAACCCATTTAGGTCCCCTTATAATTGGTTTAGGTTCTCTTAAGATCTTGGACAAATAGACTTAAATTTTTTCACCACTTAAACCAAATAAAAATTTTAAAGATAAAAAAACCAAATTTCATAAAAAATAATTTAACCATGTTATTAGAAAAGTTATTTTTGAAAATAAATTATATTTAATTAAATATAATGAAAGTGTAATTTTTCAAAACAAAGAGATATATAAAATATATAATACATAATTAAAAACCATCTCCCCCTTTTTTAAATTTGAAAGGTAATATTTATTAAATTTTTAAACAAATTAATAGAAGATTATTAATTTTCAAAAACTTTCTCCCCATTTTTAAAATTTATCAAAAAATTACATAACAAATAGTTAAACATACAAAGTAAAATATAAATGATAGTGAGATATATAAAATATCAGATATTTGTAATGTTCATGTAAATAGTGTTATTTAATAAAAAGTAACCAAAGTGTAAGAAATAACTTTATATAACTAAAGACATACATAAAACATTAAGTTTCATAAATCAATGATTTTAAATTTATGACAGAGTAAAATATTTGACAAAGAAATTTTAAAAAATATAATATAATTCCCAATAAATATGAGTGATCAGTATTTATTAAACCAGAACATTTACACAAATTTATGTTTAGGAATATATTATATAGAAAAAAAAGATTATAAAAGAAATGAATAGTTTCTTTTCTTTAAATGTTTTAACAAAAAATCTCCCCTATAATTTTATCATAGAAATATTATATTTAAAAACATATCAATAAAAAAAATTTATTATCAAAATTAAATTAATTTAAAATAAAATTATTATTTAAAATAATGAAGAATACTAAATATATTTAAACAAATAATTATGCAATAATAAATTATAAAAGATATTTGGAAGAGTAATAAATAATTCCCATGATTAGTTGTTGAAAAATTAGTTTAAAAATACTATATAATTTTGAGTTTATAAAATCTAATTGTTTAAAAACTTATTTAAAACATACATAGCATTATATTATTTCAAATAATAAATAAGGAGAAACTTCCCCTAAATTCATGCAACTTTAAATAAATATAGAACAATACTGTTAAAGTTTTTTAGAGAAAAGTAAACATATAATCATCAAATTTAGAACTATATTTTTAACCATGTAATATAAAAAATTACATGCTAAGGAAAACATATATAGAAATAAAGGAACATGCCTTGAATAAGAAATAAAATTATTTTATAAAAGATATCAAATATCTTGTATGTTAACATATAAAATTATATTAGTTGATAGAATGCATGAAGGTTTAAAATAAAAATATCTAGACATGGTGACCATCTTATGTTCAATAGCATTTGAAACATCCTTTTAGAGCTCATGATGACCATATACCATGTGACTTTGTAAATCTTTAGGAAATATTCCTTCAAAACAAATCAAGTAGACAATTGTTTTGGTACCCAGACTAGTTTAGTCCAACTGGATTAGTAGAAAAATATTTTGGCACTCATCTAGATTTTATAAATTTATGGTATAGTAATCTGGAAGATAAATCTTTAGAAATTAGAGTCTTAGTATAGATTAAAGTCTGAGTATACTTTAAAGAATATTTTTTGCATAATACCCTTTCAAGTTACAATTAATGCAGGTAACATTTGAAATATTCCCATTTATGCCTTTAACAAAAATAGTTATATATATCATAGGAACATCATTATTATATCCAAAACCCTTTTTATCATATTTGGGTTTCTTTATATCCATTTTCTAATAAAAATCATCTTGTCATCAAACAAAAATAGAAAATTTTTCCTTTAATCCAGTAATTTTTTTAACGGTTTTCATTCTATTTCGGAATAACATCTACGTTATCACAAGATTTTACATTTTACAATGATCCGTAAATTTTATGTTTACTATTTTCATGTTTTATATTATTTCATTCCTTCTCAATTTAATATAAATCATTAAAAACTAATAAAATCTTCTATTTTTAAATTCATCACTTTTTAAAAAAAAATTATTTATTATCATCTTTAACTTTTAAAAGTTCACCATCTACATCATTTTCCTCTTCTATATTACTTAAAAAAGAATCATGTTGTTTTTTATTCTCTTCTTTAATCTTACTATTTTCTCTTTGAAGATCCCAATATATTTCATCCATTCTTAATATGTCACATTGAAAATTTTCATTTTGAGAAGTTAATTCATTAAATTCATTTTCAATATCAGTTTTATAACCAGAATTGTAATTATAATCAGAGTGTACCTCATTTAAAGTAATTTCCAATAAAAAAATATTGGAATATTCTTTTTCACTTTCATAACCAACATCACTTCAATCTAAAACTTTTTTACAACTTCATCCCGCACGATAAGTCTTTCTTTGTTAATTATTGTATTTATTTCCTTTTCCTTGTTATTTTAATTTTGGGCAGTCTAATTTTATATGCCCCTTTTTCCTGTACTCATGGAATATTATCCACTTGAGACACCTCACATCGTATTTTAATGTAAAAAAGTCGACTAGAATTTTATATTAATTATAAAATCATTAGGATGTCATTAAACATACTGAAAACTCAAAACTATATTTTATTATTCACAAAAAATTCACGTACTTTAGTTTATCCGAAAAATTCTCCCCAGCCATTTTTCAATGTGTCGAATTAAAAAATGAAATCCATTTTTTGAAAATAATATTCTAAATATTTTTATTTTACTTTTTCAATAAAATCATAATTTATTCTAAAAAACTACTTTAAAATTATAACTCATTTTACAACACCTTGAGAAATTAATCAAGGTGCCATAAAATTATCTTACAAACATAAGAAAAAAAATCAAAAAATTATTATTACATTTTATTAAAATACATTTACATTTTAAATTATTAAATTATTCATAAAATTTTTAATAAAATTTTTATGACATACAAAAATACCAATACTTATACTATGATCGTTTTTTCACTTATAAGATTTCTAAATTGTATTTGTACATTCATGGGTGAAGTTTCTATTTTTCAGATGATTTACTATTAATTACTATTCATAAGAGTAACATTATTATTCATAAGGGTTTGTTACTATTTATCAAAAATTAATTTTTTCTTATCAGAATCTAAAATATTACTGAACGCCACCATGTATTCAAGTTTTTCGAAATTCAAATCACTAAGATAGAAAAATTCTGTTTATTGGCTAGGTTATAAAAAAGTGGTGTCTTATAGAGACATAGTGTTTTATGCATTCAATATTAAATTTATTTTCAAATTCTTGGGGTTTTAGAATTAAAATATATCTTCTTCAAACTATAAGTTAACACGGTGGGAAACTCAATCTACCATAGACACTTTAGTGTGTCATACTTTTCATATGGGTGAACATTATTGGCACAGATTTACTTTTCACCCCCTTTATATTGGTTCACCCAAAGTAGAAAAGGTGGGAAACCTTTTCCAATTTCCTAATCAAATTAAACTCACTTGAATATTCTCATGTATTTTAGATTCTTCTCAAATCTTATTAAAGTTTCCTAAAAACTCAGTGCCTCCAACCTTTATTTTAACTTCTTTAAACTCAATGTTTAATAACTTATTATAACTTCTTTAAACTCAGTGCCTCAAATGTCATGTCATCAAATTCCTTCCATGAACATCTCATCATATATCCAACCATCTAAAATGTGGTTTAGGACTCATACCTACCTATACTAACCTCCCACAGGTTCTATCCAGTTCTAGAATTATTCCTCATCACATCACAACCATTTCCACGTAACATGGGTAGTAGTGTATCATGAATTTCAAGGACATCAACCGTATTACCTCCTCCTACCATGCACAACCCCCATAGCATATCACATTTTCATCATCACAGGGTGATCTACAACACCAACCCATCATCATAGGGTGATCTCCAACACCAACCTATCATCATTACTAATGTTGATGGAAGAGTGGGTAAGAGGGGGTTTCCAACCATTTCATTCACCATAAGGATGGATGTTGGGGGGGAACCTAGACCCAAAAAATTTGGGTTTTGGTAAGTTTATCCAAATCATGAGGGGTGAATATAAAATAAAATGAAAACTCAAGATAGATATATAGAACACCACAACAACCTATGGTTTAATATCAACTAAAATAGCATACTCCACCACACCACCAATGTACCTTATGACATTCATCACAACCACTGCACAACTAAATGTAACATACCACACAACCACCACACAAGTACACTTTTAATTACAGGTCCCACAATTTCTAGAATTAATGAGTTTCCAAAAACTCTCATTTATTAGGAAATTTCATTCACTTTAACACAACCCATTCATTTATCATTAATTTCATTTAAACTAATTACCACACATCAATTACATCCCATTATTATATTTAATTTATCTCATTCTTATTCATTTACTAATCGAGTTCATATTCAATTTCAAATTTTCAAATTCATTCCATGGATAACTAGGAAACTAACATAACCCGACCACACAAAAACTCATCCATCCCACATAAATCATCACAAAAATTAAACATATTCCAAGCCAAATCACTGTAACCACCACACATCATCCCACATCACTTATCGTTCCAACCAAGCCTCACCTCACCGTCCAGCATATTCCATAACCAAGAAGATCCCCACCATTACTATAAAATCCCCAATATGGTTCACATAACCACAATAGATTCATATAAAGAACATAAAAACACATCATCACATTAAATCTTCCAAAATTTACCACAATTTAGATTCATTAAAGGGATTTAATCACAATACTTCATTACATAGCATGGGTATTCTCACCCAATTCGATATTTCCATGGGAAACTGATTCTTTAACAGTATATAGGTGATAAAAAATTTCATTCAAGGTGAGTTTATAAAATCATAACAACATGGTATTCAAAATCATATCAACTATAGTATAATAAACACTCCCAAAAATCATTATTTATATATGGAAATCATGATTCCATAAGAAATATCCCCAAAATTATTAAAAAATTACGAATAATCCCATTACCAATTTTAATTTCAATAAATATAATTAATTATATTATTATGATAGTCTATACCGTCCTTCCAAAGGAATAAAAAGTATGAAACCCCCATATATAAACATAAATAGGGAGGAAATGTGGATCCCTTTCCTTAAAAATAATTTTTTAGAAACACTACACATAATGGGGTGATGGAGAAACAACTAAAAGACCAAAACCACACAAGGAAAGCCTGGATCAATCTGTGTCATACCATTGTCTTATAAAAATTGTAGCCCAATAATACTTGAATCAAGGAAACACTAAAAAATTTAATTCCTTGAGGGAGGAATATGAGAAAAATAGGAGAAATAGGTTTCACTCCCCACTAATCACCAAAGATAAAAATCTGGAAACAAAGGATGAAATCTGGGGGATATGGGCTCAAATATCCTTTAAAAATAGTAAAGTTTCACTCAAAATATTAGAGTAATGAAATAAAGCTTGAGAGATTCGGAATTTATAAAATGGTTGGGCCTCGACAAATTCACGATGTGAAATATTGATTCACACTGTGAATTTTTGTTTTCCCCACCAATTTCGGATGTGAATTCAATTCATGCCATGAATTCCCCAAACTCAAAACATAAAAACCATCTTCCAAATTTCATGGTGCCTCATTCTAGAATTCTTTCACATCATGATTTTATTAATCACATAACTCCCTTCCAAAAATTCAGTCCATGAATTTCCAGACACTAATATGATAACAAACAATCACATTATAAACCTAAATTCACATCATGAATAACTATATACACTATAATTACATCTCCTAACTCCATTGAACCCTCATTAATCTTCCTTAAAACACATAAAATTCCCAAACTAGCAAAGTAATAGGCCGAGAAGACATGAACCATTACATTAGATACCTCTCAAAATATTCTCATCCTCAATAATGAAAAATAAAGCCAAAAATTAAAGGGAAGAGTCCAAAAACCCATCCCGGGAGATACCTCTCATGGATCTCCTTACACCCCAAACCCTACCACCATCCAAACACATAAATCCAAGCCAAAAAGTCTGTAGAAAACCCCACATAAACACATCACCATCATCCACTAGGAAAAAACCATATCATTTAACATTATCCACAAGACACATATCTTCCACGTAATAGTTCAAACAACCATTCCAACCTCTAAAAAGATCAAGAAAAAAACCACCATAACTACTACATAAGGTCGTGTCAAGTACACAAATCAAGCAAACCTTCCCTCCAAATCAAGATATTATCTGATCTAGATGACAGTAACTCAATTGTACTATTTTAAAATTTGTTTTTAACATAATGTTTATAGATTGGGAAATTTTTTTCCCCTATTAACATTCTTGAAGATATAATGTATGCCACTAGTAAGGAAAAATGTGCATCTCATAAATCAGCAACATTCAAACATAAAATCATCAAACCAAAACAAAAAATATAAGAATTAAAAAAAATATGTACTGGAAATTAATATTTATCACACCCTCACAAGAACTCCACTCAAATCCTCCATGGATCCTCCACACATAAACCAAGGGAATGATTTGTACACACAGAACTACCTTTCATAAATCCTAGATCTCTATTGGTTTCTCTAAGAATTTTGTTCCATCCTCAGTATTTTTCTCTCCCTAATCAATGATGTGGGATTCATCACAAAGATACTTATGAATATAATAAATTTGTAAGATTTCATGAATCTTGTCCCACTATGGTGGATGTTCCAACCAATATATTGCCTCTCCAATACTCTCAAAAATCTCAAAAGTCCCAGTGAACAAGGGAGAATGTTTTCCCTATTATGGGGAGACTCTCAAATACATATGCTCTATAACTTCATACACCAAGGGAATCCATATATAATTAGTATATTACTTTTGATGCTATTGTTCCCCCTTCATCTATTCCCCAACAATCTAGATCTTCTCAGTCATTATGTGCATCACTCCAGGGCAAGGAACCGCTAACTATCCAACCTTTATCTAGAATAATGGAGAATGACACATCACACATACAATTCCTAAAATGGGGTTGTGATGATGGATGAGTGATAACTATTTTTATAGGAAAACTCAACTAGTGGTAGGTACCTTACCCATGATCCAACAATATCCAAGATGCAATCTCAAAACATACCCTCTAGTATCTGGATGGTCTGCTCCATCTTCCCATCTGTATGAGGATGGAAAGAAGTGCTAAGTCACAACTAGGATCCAAAGGCTTACAATAATCCCCTATATAACTATTAGGTAAAATGAGGATCTTTATTAGAGATGATGGTCCGAGGTAACCAATGAATCCTAACCACATGATCCTTATAATTCCTTTATAAAACATAAATGACATCTGATTCACGAATCACTACAATGTGATCATACTTTATCAATCAGTCCACTATCACCCAAACTATATTTTATACTTCCTTGATAGTGGGGAAAATTGGTGATGAAATCCATTGAAGTGTACTACTATTTCCACTCAAGGACACACACAGGTTAAAGAAAACCTCTAGGAACCTAGTGCTCAACCTTCACCTACAAAGAGACCAAACACTATGCCACAAACTCTTCCACTAACCAAATATTCCAAGGCCACCAAATCTAACACCTCAAAACATGAAACATCTTAGACACAACTAGATGTACCGTTAATGGTGAGTTGTGAAAATCATGAAGGAATCTATCATATATTCCCAAAAAAATGAACAACCTACCCGAAAACAACATATCATTATGAACATCATCTGACCATCCCTTTGAAGCATTATTATGTCCAACATGGGCACACATCACCTATAACTATGATTCTACCCACTGAGACTCATCCACATCTTTCATCAAGGATGATTCCACTTTTATTTTATAAATAAAACATCTTCCATAGACTTGTTATGCATAAAGATTAATCACTGAAAGATCCTTCATCCCTCTCCAAATATACATGAACTCTCAAACCCCATCTTCACAAGACATAAGAATTAGTGCATTGAAAGAAAAACTTTCACCTTTCTTGGGTTGTAGGAGAACATAAAATTGTAGTCCTATAGAAACTATATCCACATCCACTGATTCAAATTCATATCACAATGATAGAAAACATATTTCAGTCTCTTATGGTCTATGAAAACCAAAAAACACTCTCCAATAAAGTAATCTCACTATAACTTCAGTAAAAAAACCAATGCTAACTCCATATCATGGGTGGAATAGTTACACTCATGGGGATGTAAGTACCTAAAACCATAATAAATCATTGCTCTCAACTAAATCAAGATTCAACATGAACATGGATGGTACGCATCATAGAAAACCTAAAACATCACACCCTACTTAGTAATCTAAAGAACTGAGGTACTGATCAACCTCTCATTTAGGTAACCAAACACTGCCTAACCCTGATCATTCCAAACAAAAGCATCATCTTTTCTCATCAAATCTGTTAGTGGGGATACAATCCAAGATAAATCAGATAAAAACCTATAATAATATCCCATAAGACTAAGGAAAATGTTAACATATGCCTCTTTCTTGGGTGATTCCAAAGAAAAAACTACATCAACCATCAATGGGTCTATGGATACACCTTACAGAGGAACCACATGCCCATTGAAATTCACCTCTCACATATAGAACTTTCACTTGGATAGATTTATATAGACATGATGGGGTTAAAGGACCTATAAGATAATTTTTAGATGATCAGCATGATCATCCTATGACTTTGATTACATTAAGATTTCATCAATGAGGGTGACTATGAAATGGTCCAAGAATTCATGAAACAAAGAGCTCATGATCCCTATGAAAACAGATGGTGAATTTTTAACACTAAATGGCATGGCCACAAACATGATGTGCCTATACCTATACGTGAATTAAGTATTCAAGATATCCTCATACTTAACCCTCATTTGATTATATCCATACCATAAGTTAATCATTAAAACCCAACTGGATCTCTTTATCTTGTCGAACAAATCATCAATCGTTCTAAGTAGTAAAGGTTCTTGACCATCACCTGATTCAACCTCTACTAGTCTACGCATAACCTCATTCTACCATTATCCTTCTTGGAAAAAAATATTGGATCACCCAAATGAGATAATATAGTTAAAATTAATCCCATGTACATCATATCATTAACCTACATCTTCAGCTCACATAGCTCTATTGGCGCGATGTGATAATGGGCATTAAAGTATGATATGCCCTTGGTTGAAAATATATCCCAAATTTGATGTCATGTTAATGTAATGGGATAAAAAACTCCTCCAATAATACATAAAGAAAATTCTCCAAAACCCAAGTAAATACCCTTCTTGAGCTTCCATTGACAGATTACCAATTGATATAATAGAGGTTCCACCTTTCTGTAACCCATATGATAACACTCTTTTCCAATAAATGCCACCTTATGGACTTCCACATTAGAAAATAAAAATATCATTCATAAAAAATCTATGGATACACACATATAATATAACCAATTAATTTTATGAATAAAATTGTATGGATGTATATAGAGTAATAATAAATCCGCCATTGACAAGTGTTTCCCCATCACCATTCTATATCCCCGAAATAAATAAAATAAAGAAATCTAACCACAAAACCACATGGATTACACCAATGGAACTATAATTATATCCACCTATAGTCTTAAAGTACATAAAAATGTAGGAATAACAAAGGAGTGTGGGTATATAAGATCAAATAAGGTAAAAAAGATTTGAAAGTAAAATGATCGTGCATTTAACAACCTCTAGCCCTATCGGTGTTGAATCCTCTATCACATGCATCTTATCACACCAAAATTATATTTCTATCTAATGATGACCTCCATGATGGCACTTTGGTGTAGGTATATGAGTATGGAGACCATCATGAGGCTTTCATCTAACAACTCCATTTTCCCTCGATTACTAAAAAACAACATTGGCAGTCTCTGTGGCTGGTACTGCCTTAAAGGCAACTACTACTATTATTGAAATGGAGCTTAATCACCCATATGATACTATCCACTCTAATTTTTTGGACACTAGGAATTTTAGTTACCATGACCCCTATATACATATCTGTAATATGGGAAGCCTCAGAGGATGTTCATGATCCACCTTCCTCAGAATGATGTCAAAAGGTTTTCATGGTTGTTTCCCCACTTGTCAAAACCTTAATGGTCTATACATCCATAATCCACTACCTAAATCCCTTCTCCTCAAGATTCCGTTCTAGCCATTATCTCAAGGCTCTCTTCCAAAAGAAATCATCTCCTTGATAACATATGTCTTCTTATGCACCTCCAGATATATAGGAAGTATAAATTGGGTGACTGTATACCTGATCATTGGGTGCAACATGTAAGATCAAATATTTTTCTAGGTATATCCCTATTTGATTTTCTATTTGAACCTATTTTATTTTTTATTTCCTTCTTCTTTAAAATATTTTGGTTGAGTCACTTGTGTGAAGGGATAGATTTTTATGGGGGAAATAACATAGAGTTTAGGGATGTATGTTTGATTGAATTAATTGTTTTCATGTATAAACAAGTCATGGGATTATGAGGGTTTTATGTAGTTTCAAAGGCTTCAAAGTTGGTTTGGTTTTTTCCTACAAAATCTAGTTCGATAGATTTCTGTTGGGCACTTTCATGTTGAAAACATTTTACATGATGTGAATATATTTCTGATCATAGTCATAAATTGGTTCATAGAATGAAATGGTTACACACCATGAAACTAGTTTATGTTGTGAAATGTTTGATTGGGGTTATTTTAACCTGAGCCGATTTATTTTTCGGTATATCTCATAAATCAATATATTCACATCATGAAATATTTTCACATCACAAATATCTCAAGATTAGTTTTTTAAACCAAAGTGGGCATATAATTTTATTTCATACACCATGTATCCTTCTCTATCAGGCCCTAGGGGGACTCTAGGTTATTTGGGATTAATTACTTAATTTTTTGACATTTGATCAATAATTTAATCTCTAGTGAGTTCCTTCTCTTTGGTTTTACCCTTTCTTATGATCTTTCTACGTTATCACGGTTTGATCTCTTTACCACTGTTAAATCTAGTTTTGATCTTGATATTGTGTGATCTAGGTTTTCCTTGTGATTTCCAATGCCTTCATTCTTGGATTGAATTGCTTATTGGAAGCATAGATTTGATCTATGAATAAAGGTAGGTGGTCATTTGAACATTATTGCTAAATCCATCGTGATTAATTATGTGATACTCTTTATATATTGGATATGTTATAACCAATGAAATACTATGGTTTGGAAAATGTATTCAAGGTATGATCATAAAAATAGTTTAATTTTTCCTTTGGTGATGAGAGAAAATTCATGGTGAGGTCAACTATAATATGGGTATAGATTATAAGGAATAGTTGAGAAATTTTAATTGAAAGAAGAAAGAACATGACTAATGAACTTAACTATAAGGGATGAATGATTTTCTCTACAGTAATTATTCTGGAGGAATTTCTTTTTCTATTAGAAATAATTTTTATTTTATTGGTTGTTATGCATATTTCTTGTTTAGAAATTCACTACTACCAATATGGCCTTTATCAATGCTAGAAAAGTTTATTAACAGCGCAAAAGAAAGCAATATTAATCGAGGTGAGGATAAAGGGGTTCCCTTTTATCCACGCTCTTAAAAGCGCTGATAAAGGCCCCTTTTATCAGCGCTAAAAAAAGCGCCGATAAAAGTCCCCTTTATCGGCGCTTTTTTTAGCGTCGAAAAAAGTTCATTTATCACCGCTTTTAAAAATCACTGATAAAATTAAAAAAAATTAAACAATAAAGTTATATATATATATAATGCAGGGGGAGCTTCTAATAGCGCTTGACCCCCCCCCCCCTTTAACTACACTAGGCGGACCCCCCCCCCCCCCCCCCACACTCTCCCGCATGCTACCCTTCCCACACATCCCCACATGCGTGCACCCCTTTTAATCCACCCAAACTTGAACCCGTGACCTCCCCCCTTTTGCGGCTACACCTTTACCACTAAGCCATTTCGTTTTTTCTCTATTTAATGATATATCTATTCATTTATATATATATATATAGTTATATTTATTCGTATATTAATATAGATTCATATTAATATAAATATATCTATTCATATATTAGTATATATACATTCATTCATATATTAATATATATTTATATTTATCTATATATATATATTTAGTTATAATTTTTATCTATATATTTATTTGTATATTAATATATACTTATATGATTAGTTTTAAATACATTTATTAAATAAGTTTTTTATGTGTGTTTATAAATAAATACATATATACATACATACATATATGCAACACACACACACACACTGACACACACACACACAGCCACATATATATTTTTGAATAAATACATATATATGTGTATTTGAAAAGCTACAGAATGTTAAAATGATCATAACTTATAATCTAGAAGCCCATTTAAACTCCACAACCAGTAAAATCTAAGAAAATTAAACAATATTTGATATTATATGTGGCACATGCCTAACGGGCATCAGGATCAGAAGTTATACTTGTTTTAATGTTAACAACTCAGGGTATCCCTACTAAAAACTCAATTTTGGAGGCCTTATGAGCCTTTTTTGGCCTTGAAAAATGATACATAATCCTTTCTTTAATAACTACTGCATAGAGCTCATCACATGCTTCGATTTGATATGCTGTAGAGCTAAAACGGACACCCGAATCAAAAGTTATGGCCGTTTGAAGTTTGAGTTACATTTTCATCTTATTTTAGATCTTTTATTAATTTTTTTGATTTTTTGTGTCTTAAAATTGTTATTAAATTATTTTTAATCAATAATAATTAGAAAATTATTAATTATTAATATTTTTTAAAATATTTTAAAGCCATTTTCACTAAATTTATTATATATTAACTGTAATAGTCTATTTATACTCATCTAAAACATATTTAAAAAATATATATTATATTTATATTAATATAAATAAACTTATATAACAATATTTTATTTTTCATGATTTTTCTGAAACATAAAATTTATCAGTGGTAGGAAAAAACACTGATAAATCCCCCCTTTATCAGCACTACTAAAAGAAGCGTTGATAAAGGGTCACTTTTAACAGTACTTTTTTAGCACTATTAAAAGTGCCCCTTTATCATTGATTTTTTTAGCGTTGATAAAGGCCCCCTTTTTTAGCATTTTTTTAGCTCTAATAAAAGGCTAGCACTTCCCTTGCCCATTTTTGTAGTAGCGATTGTTTGATTTGGAATCCATTTTGAGATGTATTTTTCTTGAGGAAATAAATATTTCAAGTGTGGTGGGAATTTGATATGTCAAATTCATATATATCTTTTTGATACATTTCATTAATAATTTTTCATAATTTAATCAATAATACACTCACTTTTGATTTTTTTCATAAAACATGAACTAAACTCTCAAAGGAGGAGATGTAATAAAAATATAAAATTCTGACATGAGACACTGTGAAACAGATTCACAATGTGTATTCTTCAAGCATGGAACACCTTCAAGCCAAAGGGCATCCCACAAAACCTTTACAAGAAAAGAAAAATTATCATTGCATAATTATATTACATGAAGTGAAATATTAATAATATGAATCCCAAAGATAATATACGATGTGAAGCAATTACATAATGTAAGATGTTTAAAACCGAAATCCTACTAAAGATACAAGTCGTGAAATCTAGGATATCCATGATCTTCATATACCTTTTTAGATCTAAATTACATGATGTGAAACCCACTTACATGTCATATAAGTCTTGGAAAAAAATTAACCTAAATAATTCTCATGATTTTATGCATTTACATGTCAATAACTACTTGGGATTATAAATATCAAAGCACATCTAAAATGAATAGGAGACTCAGACAGATAGATGGCCCATTTTCTTTTCTCTTTTTTTCTCTATTTTCTACCATACCGTTTTTTCCCATTTTTATAAATCTTTTACTTATGTTTAACATTCTGTAATTGTGGATTTCTCATTTTCTATTCTACCCTTCAAGTTTCAAATCATCCTGTCATTCTACGTTAATTTTTGGCAATTTTTCTCTTTTTCATTAATTCAAGTAAGTATTTGGTTGATTTTAAATTTTTTAAATTATGAATTAAAATTATTTTAATTTTTTAATTATCATGTCGAGGATACTTAATATTTCCTATATTTCGATTAATGTTATCCTTTATAAATAACCTTCTAACGATTAGGGGTCGAGAGTAATGGTGTATTTAAACCTAATTAATATATAAATAAAAACTTTTTTAATAGATTGGATAGTAATTAGGTGAAAAAATTATTTATCCCATTCAATTTCAAGACCCTGATATAAGTAATTATAATCGAAATACCCTGACATAATTGTTGTTGAGAAGGCTTGGACCAATTACTTGTGACACTTTCTTCCATAGAATATCAGCTTAATTCATCTAGTTTATTAACTATATCTGGACCAAAAAGTAATTTTCATATTAGGTAGGCCCAATTGGTTGCACCAAAACCAATTGGTGAACTTTACACTACTTTACTGCCTAAGAATTAGGAATATCCCAAGCTAGATTTAGGATTATATTTTTCCTAAAGCCCTAAAATTGACCATGATTCCTTCTTTGTTGTATGAATTAAAACCAAGCTACATAAGTCTTAGTAAAACCAGCCCTGAGATAGTTTGTGAGAAATCCTACTACAAGGATCTAACCACTTGGTTTTCTGCTTTCCAGCTTGTCCCTATGGGTTTTTCCTCAAAATACTACTATGTTATACCTTTTTAGCTAGTGTAGTTTGGGATAATATAAATTATAATATAATAAACACTTGTGTGGAATCAATGACGTTGTATGGGATAGTAAAATTTGGATGGAAACTACTCTATGATTTATAGAGATCACATGTTATTAGTCTCATCCTACTCAATACAATTAGGTCATGATATTTCAATTATATTTCCCCAAATTGGGTTCATTCAATAGAATGACATAAAAAATTAACCTAATTATTTTCCAATAGATTATCCATGGTTTTATTTAGATATTCATTATGTTTAAAGACAAACTTACTCTCAACCTAAAACTCTAAGAGGATTAGCCATGCATAATGGTATTAATCGAATGATTGGAAATAAACAGCCTTCTCAACATGAAATTTAATTAATTAAAATCAAATAAATACACAATTGAAACAATTAAAAATAAATCAAATACATAATTGAATGAATGAATGTGAAATAATATGGTAACAATTGAAGTTGACTGGAAATTGCAATTGAATATTGAACATCAAAATAGAGAACAATAAATCCACAATCGCAGAATGGTAGTGAGTAAAAAAGGATTGAAAAAACGGTAAAGAAACTAAATAAAACTAATTATATTAGAAAATAGAGAATAAATGAAGAAGAAAATAAAAGGGTTCAATTATATATCTGAGTCTCTCATTCACGTCAAGGGTGCTTTGATATTTATAATCCTGAGGATTTCACAACTTGTAAATGTTTCACATCGTGATAATTATTTATGTGGCTTCTGTTATGAGAATTACAAAAATTTTAAGTGGTTTTCACATCATGTACATCAAATATAAAAATGTCTCCAAATTTTTTAGATCTCCCATATTTCATGAATCATATCTTCAGTGAGATTTAGGTTTTGAATTTTTCACATTGTCTAATTATTTCAGACCCTGTATTGTTATCAGGATTCATATTTAGATCCTAAATCTTTCACATCATTTAATATAATCACATCATGAAAAAATTTCATGTATTATAAAATTTTCATGGGATGGAATTTGACTCATCAGTGTTTTGTGCTCAAGGAATACCTGTCATGAATATGTTTTAGGGTGTGTGATGTCAGAATTTTCTATTTTTCTAGAATTTTATCCTTTAAGAGTTGATTTCCTATTTCCAGAAAGAACAAAAATAACCCAATTTTTTATCAAATAAATTATGATAAATTATTAATGAAATGTATAAAAAAGATATATATAAACAGGTTAATCATGAATGGTACATCAGAAGAACCATAGATAATTTCATGTAGATTATGTGAAATAATCACCATTCATCTCCTCCATAGTAAGTATCCAACGTCCATTATTTACAATCATCTCCCCCATGATTATTCAATTGAAAATCCTGGAATTATATCAAGAGTAGGGTAGGAAGGGATAAAATGGTCTTGTAACATGGATCAATCCAAACGAGGTTATTCATGGATTCTATGAGCATAGGAATAAAAAATGAACTGATGGGACTCGGTACAAATGGCTCCAAAAAATATATACTTAGTCATTTTAATAGTGTACTTATTCATTCATAGCCTCAATAAGATTCCAATGCATATGTTCACCCAAAATTTTTATTTTATTTAAATGGGTGTAATGAGATCTCAACGTAAATCATACTTTCAATTAAAATTTTCTCCAAGACTAATGAAAACATGTTAAAATATATAAGTATAAACAAAAAAGTTTAATAATGAATTCATCACACATAAAATGAAATAGTTTATAAACTATTTTGGGAAGATATGTAGGAGAGATAGATATATAATCATAGAGATATTAGAGATGTCAATTATGAATTTGAAGTAGGGAATATATATCTTTCTATAGTGAAATTCATGTTGTGGTGTAAAATGATTGATGGTGATGTGAAACTAGGAACCTTAAATATATTTTATAAAAAAATTATTACACAGGATAAACCATTAGTACATCAGAGATAACCAATATATAAGAATAAAAAAGGGTAGGTGTTCATAGTTTAGAGTATGAGAAAGAATCTCAGATAAATGAATTAATTGGATAAAATGATGTCCTGAACAAACTTTGAACTAAAATTACTAAAATAAAGGTCCAAATAAACTTATTTAAAATATATAAATAAAAAATATATGGTTTTCCTACCATAAGGGACTAACAATAACATCATCAGGGAGATTTATGGAAAAAATAATCATTCAATTTCGTCCATTAGATTAAATTTCCTATACATCTTGAAAGAATTGGTGGTGATTTCATCAAGGTCTACTGGTTTCTTGGTGGGTTTAACCACCTTAGGAATTGGTCAATCAAAAATTTCATGTGGGATCTATATCATCAATGCATTCCATAGAGGGTAATTCCATACAGTATGGAGATGTAGCTCATGGAGTTGTCTCGTGATGTCATCAACTTGAGGAAATATCTCATGGGGGAGGCTATAAGGAATTCAATAAAACTCATTGATAACCATGGATGATGTAGTAGATCTAGACATGGATAAGTTAATTCATAAAAGTGAGAAAAAATATGCAAACATTTTTGTCAAAAAACCACATTTCATCCATTAGACATGATAAATGATATATCTTAGAATAGAGTACACATATATAGTACAAAAATAGACCCAAAACCAAGTAAAATGGGGGATGGTACCTGGTTATAACTAAATAGGGTATAAAGTGTCACTACTATCACCATCAGATTCACCCCCCCCCCCCAAATAGTGTATGTATGAATATTCTCCTCCATGTCTAACATAGTTATGGAGGATCATGGAATATCTAGGGGTCCAAAGCGATCAGTTCCCAATTCCTCATCACATATTCATTGATTTGATCCATCCATAAGACAAAGTAGGTCGGATAAATGATGAAATCTATGGTGTATATACAAATCCTAATGCTAATGTATCCAAAGGTATGATCCCAAGGCTTCTCATCGAGTTAGAAGGTGACATGCCATGTGTCGGGATTTAATGTAGCGATGAACTCTAAGAAAATATCCTAAATCCTCTCCTCACGTACCTTGGTGATACGAGATAGTTTCATCCATCCAATAATATCAAGGATCTCCTTGTAAGCTTGGATCTTCTCAAGAATGGCTAGTTCCAGAGTTTTTTTGTCCTCATAGGCTTGGATTTTAAATGGGCCAAGCGTAAATAATGCTCTAGTGAAGATAAGTGGAGGTAGGGTGCAGTTAAAGTTTTTTAGAAGAACAATTAGATGGGATGAATGAAGATTATGACTCATAGTAGGCCAAGGGAGTGGTAAAATATGATGTGGATGGTTAGGGGAAGGGATATGTGGGTGGTAGGGGAGGATCCAATGTCTGATGGTTGGGTGGGGGAGGGTTTTTTTTACTTAGTCCACACATTTAACAGTTTTGGAGTGATCGCTGATGAAGATATCGAATGATTAGGTGATGGAGACGAATAGGTTGGGTGATAAACTATTAAAGGAAAATAGGAAGGGGATGAAAGATTGTGCGGTAGTGGGGAGCTTGAAAATTGGGGGTCAGCTACAAAGAGGAGGAGCGGGTCGTATATGTTATGCTCATAAACCCTAGGTTCATGATTTTTAAATCCACCCCATTATTTTCATGTCATGTAATTCATACATGACATGTAAAATGTGGAAATTTTATTTTTTATTTCCCAACATATTCATTTCATGTAAATTTTACGCAACATGAATTTTTTCATTTATGAATTTTTTTAATATAAACCTCTAAATTGTTTCTACCATTAGTGAACCTCCCTGATCTTCATAAAATATAATCTAAACTATGAAAATTATCCTATATTTCTTCCCATTCATGGATTTTTTTATCATTGAGAGATAGATAGAGGCATCGAATCAGATGAATTTTAAATAAATAGCATACCCTTCATGAAATGGTTCTTGATAAATTTTTAGTCTTTTACATTGATCATAATGGGTGATTCTTCAACTCATTGAATTTTAATTTTACCATAGGTGAAAACATTGAAAACTTTAATTTTACCCAACCATTATGATTTTATCTTCCCATAGAATAGTTTTAGTTGATAATAAAAGAGTATAACTCTATCCCTTGGTGTGAAAATTCATCATGCAATGTGTTAGTTCTTCCAATTCTTCATTTTTTTATTTATAAATTTGAGCATTTTCATGATCTTCCTTTATAATCTCTTCTAACTTATCCATTTTTAGAATTCTAGGTTCCATATATTTTTGAGCATCTAGGTTTAGTTTCTTAATTTCCTAATAAGAGTGATTATCCAATTCAACCATAAAGTGACATGGATTCCCATAAACAAGACGAAATAAATTAGTTTCGTTGGGTGTTTTATATGTTCTGCGATACCACCAAAGTACATCATCTACTTTGAGACTCCATTTCTTTATACTTGAAGTCACTATCTTTTGTAGAAATTTTTTAATCTTCCTATTAGAAAATTTTTGTTCTCACTTGTCTGTAGGTAGTAGGGAGTTCTAATATCGTAATGGATTCCATATTTTTCAATAAATCATTTAATAGTATTATTTGTAATGTGAGTTCCTCGGTCACTGATGTGTATTTGGGGAAACATAAATCTATAAAATATGTTTTCCATTAATAATTTTAGGACCACCATAGTTGTGTCATGGGTGGTGTCTTTGGATTCAACCCACACCGAAATGTAGTCCACACCATCCTTGATGTAATATTTCCCATAAGAATTAGGGAACATGACCCTAAAATAAATTCCCCATACATAGAATATCTTGACTTCAAGAATATGGTTCTGTGGAATTTAGTTTCATTTTCCAGTGGTGCTTGTTCACTAGCACTGATCACTACTTTGAATGAAGCTACATACATACTAATGGAGTGTGGTCCAAAATAGTCATCTATGTTGGATCTTATCCATAGTTAATTCAGTCCCATGATTTCCTCTATCTAGCTATGGGCGACACATCTTGTGTACACTTTAAATTTCATCTTCTGGGATGCAATGTCACATCAATCCATCATCACATTTATTAAATAATGGACGCTCATCCCAGTAATAGTGTGTGGCCTCAACCAAGAATTTCTTCCTTTTTGGTAGAGGAAGGGAGGGTAAAGTGATCCCATGGAAAGATAGTTTTCAATATCATAAAACCCTGGTTGTTCATGTGTATTTATATTAAAAATAATTTCATCAGGAAATTACTCCTCAATGCTTATATTTTCTTCATCATCAATTCTTGTCAATGGAAGTATAGATGAGTGGTTAGAAATGATATTTCTAGTCCCTTTTGTGTACTTAATGATTATGTTAAATTATTAAAGTAGTAGGTTCCATCATATTATCCAAGGTTTGGCATCATTTTTACTCAGTAGGTACTTCAATGTTGAATGATCTATATAGACCACATTTAGAGAGCATAAGGTATGAGAGAAAATTTTCAAAATCATAGATGACAGTCAGAAACTCTTTATCTTTGGTCATGTAATTAACATGAAATTCATTTAGTGTATGAATATAATAATATATAGGGTGGAATATTTTCTCAAATAACTATCCTAAAATAGTTCCCATAGAAAAATCATTGGTATCACACATTAGTTCAAAATCATTATCTTAGTGAGGTGATATTATGACAAGAGTGGCTATCAGACTATTTTTTTGAGTGTCAAATGCTTTTCAATACTCTGTAGTGAAAGTTGAAATGAATTTACTTTTACGAAAGGGGATTCAGTGAGTGGGATATTCTTGAAATTTCTTATACAAATTGGTAACAAAATCCTACATGTCCCAAAAAACTCTTGATACCTTTCACCTTCATAGCCTCAGGTAATTCTTTAATCAACTTGATATTTGTAGGATCAACTTCCATTCCATGAGTTAAATTTTTATATATGAGGAATATTCCCCCTTAGACCATAAAATTTAATTTCCCAATTTATTACAAGGCACTTACCTTCATAGTTCTGTAGAACTAGGTCTATATTTATTAGGTAGACTTCAAAAGATCACCCATGTATATAGAAATTATCTATGATGAACTCTAGGAATTATTCTTCCATATCATGGAAAATGTATTTCATGAACCATTGAAATTTCATTGATTCATTTCACATTCCAAATGAAAAATTCCTATAGGATAAAGTTACAAAAGGACATGTTAATGCAGTTTTGGAGTAATATGCTTGGTCAAATGCCATTTTATTGTATCCAGAATATCCATCTAGAAAATAATAGAAATCATAACGAACTAATATATCCAACATGTGATTAATGAATAGTATATGAAAATAGTCCTTCCAAGTCTCGATGTTAAGGTTTCTATAATAAACACATATTCTCCACCTGATAATGGTTTCAGTTGAGATTAGCTCATATTCATTATTTTTAACAATGTTCAAGTTGCCTTTCTTCAGGACTACTTACAGTGGGCTCAACCATTCCCTAATATATTTAAAAAGCATTAATACTTCCTTTTTGATTATTTATTTCATCATTGGAGTTTGTCACCTCTAGGGTTGAAATTTTCTTCTAGAACCTTCCTATAGAATAATTTAGTTGGTGAAAATCATGGGTTTGATCCCAATAATGTTATCCACACAGCAAGAAATTATGTTTTTATATCTTTTTAAGAATTCAATTACTTTATCCTATTTCACTTGATGAATCTCTAAACTAATGGTAATTTTAAGTGTATCTGTAGCTTCTAATAATGTGTACTTCAATGTTCTCAGTAGATATTTCAATTATAATTTCAATGGCTTAAGGAATGAGGGTATGAATAGTGGAATGGAATAACTCGTAAAATTTTCAATGTAATACATTTCCTTAGAATAATTAAAGACATTTTTATCATTATATTGGGTCTTTCTGTCATCCTCATTAGTCATGAGATCATCTTACTCATTGGTGATAAAGATGGCCTAATAATTAAATGAATCACCACCTTTTATGGAGGATTTCACTAAGTCAGATACAAATTTTTCTTCAATGACTCTAAAAATCAACCTTTCTTGGTTCACATCAATCAATGACATTGTATTTTAATGAAGTGTTATCCCCATAATACACTCATTAGTATGATATTGATACTTGGGATGAGGTATCACAAGGCTTTTCTAAATTCTCATGTTTTGATAGTGCAGGGAACCGAGAAACTTTTAGGGCCTCGCATATTTAGTTGGAGATTCCTCTGAATGAATGTAGAGTACTCTTAATTCAAGGAGATGACTCCTATGTCTCACATTTTCGTTTTATTTGAGACCAAATACTTTAAGACCATTACATAAGTAGGAATTTGAGCAAAGACCTCCACCAAGGGGATATTGATGTGTAATTGATTAAACATCTCTATAGAATTTTTTTATTGTAACTCTATTTTTACTTATATAATCCTCTATGGAAAAGGTGGAGGGTGTTTGTATGGTTTAAGATCTACATAGACATCTTCCTTTCTAGGATTATCTAGTATATGATATTCTTTAGTTGGTTCTGATTCCACATTTCGCTCCTAACCATCCTTGTGTGGGATATCATTGCTATATTTTTTTATGATTAAATCATGTATTTTAGGTTATTTTGTCCAATTTTCCACACCTATTCATGGTTTCTAAAAATTCATGTCTTTTAATCTTCTAAATACCAAATCCTTAGACTCCTCTATTGGATGTGTCTCAATATTACTGGGAAATGTACCTGGTAATTGATCCAATGTAGTCTTAAAGATCTATCCCACTTGGTGCTTAAGATTTTAGTGGGAATATCTCAGATTCTGTATCTCAGTTTCTTGGGTAGGAATCCTATGATATACTTTTTAAATGAACACAGTAATTAGATTTCCATGATTTGATTATAGAGGTGGGGATTTTTGTAATATCCTTGGTAGATATTGTTGAAATTTTTATTACTGAGAGGGTGGGAATTGTTTAGCTCTGTGGGGAAAAATATATAGGTGAAATTATTATTGAGGTTAAGGAGATGGATTTTATGGTGGGTACCTAGGTTGTCCCTAATTTCACGGGGGCTATTAACCACTCCTTTTTTGGTGGTAACCATGATTTTCTTATTGTGGCTACTAATATGGTCTATATTGATAATATTGCTATTAGTATTATTAATGTTTTTTATTTTAATTTACATAATTACAATATTTATTATGAGACTCTTCCATACATGCCCTATAATCATAATATGGGTGTGGGCCTCTATACATTTCACAAGCTTGGATTTCTATAATAGGGGAAGGAGGGGTGGTGGAGTTGGTAGCTAAAAAACTTCTAGCTTCATAAGGG
Organism: Viscum album; assembly: GCA_963277665.1. Lineage (NCBI taxonomy): Eukaryota > Viridiplantae > Streptophyta > Magnoliopsida > Santalales > Viscaceae > Viscum > Viscum album. The sequence goes on from OY728120.1 coordinate 1,848,002,436, forward strand.
ATTAAACCTGAAACACAAGGTGGGTATTCTATTATACTTTATGAATTCTACATTGAGTTGTCCTCGATCACTTGTATATAGATTGTAATTGTGGTAAATATCATCTAAAATAACTTTGTTGACTTTTGGCATCTTGAGCATGATCCCACCATCAGTAGCGGTGTCCACCACTATGAGTAAAACTGTTTATAATACATGGTAATAAAATTTGAGTTTTATACACACATCAAGTCTGTGATGTGTGAAATTGTGAGTGTGTTCATTAAAATGATACCAATCTTATGAATCTGACACTTTTTCCTCATGGATGAAGTTTTAGATCTTGATCCTGATCTTCTAGGTTCATATTGGTGAGAAATTGTTATCTAATAATTTCTTGGTTAAATCTTCCCAATTCATAATATACTTAAGATCTGTTATTTTGAGCCAATATTTGGCACTATTACATAAGGATAAAGGAAAACTCGATGTATGATCATGTCAAAGGATACACCTTGATTTCAAAATTTATTGCAAACTTCTAAGAAATTTGATATGTGCTCAAGGGGATCTTTTATCTAAAGTCCATTAAACTCTCCTAGTTTCTGGATAATATGGATGAATTTGTGTTTAATGTCAAGTGTATGTTTATAGAAAAGATGGTGTATGATGATGGGTACACCACCACTAATGAAAAAAAAACATAATCTATAATGGTTCACTCATGTAGGAAAGGATGATATTTTTTATGTTCTGGTGGAACAAATTGAATATTTTTTTGATTAGGTGGCGTGATTTTATAATTATTTTCTATGAAAAAACAACAACATGAAGAGATAGATACCTATTTTTTAGGATCAAAATATTTCAATTATTGAGTGTCAGGGATCCTAGAATGAGTTAGTGGAACCTCATTCATGCACTAGTCAAATGAGAGTGGATACAAGTACTTGTCTCTATTTGAAAATTGTAAAAATAAGTGGGGGAAATAAAAAGGGGTGAGGTAATCCCAGGTTTTCACTAAATTTTATTGTGGATAGGTAACAAATATCCTTAGCAACAACACCAAAATTTTATCATCCCACATAGCATTGTTGATTTTGCGTGGGCATTGATCATATTATAATTTATATTATACCACACCAAACTATCTACAAAGGTGGAGCATAGTGGGAGTTCGAAGTTAAAACCATAGGGACAAGTTGGTAGGTTGGAAACAAATTAGTTAGCGTATTGTAGTAATATTTCTCATGAAATATCATAGGGTTGGTTTTACTAAGACATATGTATCTTGGATTTAATTCAAAGGAAAAAATAATTGATCATGGTCAATTTTAGGGATTAGGTAAAATATAATCATAAATCTTGTTTTGGATAGTCATATGGATTAGGCTGTGAATCAGTGAAAAGGCCTCCAATTGGTTTTGGTTTATCTAATTGGATCTACCTAACCTCGAAACTACTCTGTGGTATAGATATAGTCAACAACATAGGTGTAATAATCTTAGATTATATAGAAGAAAGAGTCACAAGATATTGATTCTATAATTATCAATTATAATTAGGTTAGGGACAATCAATTAAAATTCCTCATATCAGGGTCATGCAATAGAATAGGATAAACAATTGTTTTTAACCTAATTACTAGCCAAAATAAAAATGAAGTTTTTATTTAGAGATTCATCATGTTTAAATACACCCTTAATCTTAACCTCTAACCCTAAGAATATTAGATACTCATGATGGTATTAATAATAATATGGAAAATAGGAAGAATGTTTGACATGATAATTAAAAAATTCAAAAAAATGCAATCTGTTAGGTCCATTAGTGTGGCAGTAGTAACTAGAGTGGGGTTAACAACTAAAACTTTTATCATAATTATATAGAGTTAATATTTGTAGTGAGAATAAAACAGATAACGATGTATATTTTTAAATAGGTTTGGATCACCATGATCTTATTCCTCTCTTCAGTCTCTGTTACTCTTTTAGGATACTAGTATGGACTATATCCTCGCTTTTTAATGGGATTGATGACCCATTTAGATAAAAATAAAATCATACCTTTTTCTTCCTGGTGGTATAACCCCTGAGTTTTTAATGATTCACAACATATGTTCCTTTTTTCCGTGATAAACAACCCAACCTTCTTTTATTTATTGGAGGAATAACCCAATGACATCTTTTGTAAGGGGATATCTTAAACCAAAACTCTATAGGAAAATAATGTAGTATGAAATATTACAATGAAGAAATGAAAGAAAAATAAAACATTAGTTGAGTAGATGATGTGGAAATTCATTGAAGTTAGAGTTCTTTGATAAAATTAGAGGATGAAGATAAAGGTGATGAATATCCTTTGTGATTATAGTAGAACAACTGGTTTACAAGAATATTCTTGATCAATTTGTGTTCTGCACAAAAATTATTGTTGTATTCTTTTCAAATCAATCATCTTCACTAGTACATATGTTTTTTTCCTTGGAGAAATCTCCTAAAATATTAAAACAGATATCTATAGTGGCATGTTTGTTTCTAATGTCTTCGTGACACTTGTTAGTGATTAATAATAAAATAATATGATTGTTACCTTATTTTTATTGAAGTTGTTCTAAAAACAATATAAAATCTGACAAATATTTAATCATGATATATTAAAAGGAATATTTAATATATTGAGAATAATAATTATTAAATAAATTAAAATTTAAAAATATTTTAAATAATAATATAATTCTACAAATTATACATGCATCAAAAAGTTATGAAAAATAGTGTATCGTATGAAAAATATCTGCATGAGAAAATTTTACTAAAAAACTATTTAATTATTTTTTTAAAAATGTCACAATTTTACTTCACTATTAAATAATAAACATTTTACAATTAAAATTATTTTAACAATATTAACTAAAATTAAGAAAATAAAAAAATTAGAAAAAAAAATGTAACTAACGGTGAGTCTTAACTCACTCTTGAAAAAAGAGAGTGGTGAGACATTACCAATTATTTGAAATGTTCAATGGTGGAAAAATAGAGTATTATCTTCCATTTAATTTTTACACAAAAATTTAATGAGTTAAACAAAACTAAAAAAATCCAATAATATTAATAAAAAATTGATCCATGAGAACAATAAAAAGTGTCTACCATTGGATGTCCAACATTGAGTAAATTACCTACCATTGGGTTCAAATGGTAGATAAATAAAAATACTTTCAAACATCCGATAAGTGATTCTGATGACCAAAAAACCATTGTTTCTTAGGGAATCATAAAATAATAAGATAAAAAAATATATTAAGACAAATCTACTTACATGTTTCTTACTAAAATAAATACCACAAAAATTTTATTAAAAAAATTTAAAAACTTATAAAAAATAAAAAACATAAAATATTAACGGGATATTAGAAGATACACATGAAAAAAATAAGAGATCATCCAAAATCACGATAAAGGAAACTTCTAAGGAATAGTGAAGCAAATAAACACAAATTGTGGGTGAAAAAATAACCCATTAAAGAAGTTCAACGGTGGGTGAATTTACCTACCATTGAGGTGAAATAGTGAGTAGATTTACTCATTGTTGATCTATTGGTGGTGAGTCAGTGAATCGGCATTGGGGTCCAATGGTTATTAAAATTACTCACCATTGGAAAATTTCCAATATAGATAATACTCACTCACTATTTGTAAAAATCAACGGTGAAAAAAACACTTACTCTCCATTGGTAAAAGACAACAGTGATAATAATGACTCGCCATTGGTAAAAAACAATGGTTACTCAATAAATAAGAAAACTAAAAGATAACTAGCTTTGAACCAAAAGAAAACAGAGATGTAAAACCTTCTTGAGGAAAAGAATAATAGTATTCACAGAACAAAAAAAAGAAAAGAATAAATTAAGAAAGAGCTACTGGAAAGGAATGTAATCAAAAGAGAGATTCGAATTATGAGTGTTTATTATTACAATCATTAGTGTACTGGATATGAATTGAACAACCAAGGAAGAGATTCCTATAGTAGAAAATTAAAAATAAGATGCATACGAAGAAGCTGAGATGTAACAAGACTTCTATAAGCTCTAAGTAATAGGTTTTTTAAAACACGATATCATGAGAATCATTTTGGAGAAGAAGAATGCCGATGGTCATTATCTTATGGAAGAATATGTGTAGAGAAAAAAGAAACATTTGTGGGATAGGGAAAACAAACATTGGATCTCACACGGGATAGAGAAAAAGGTGATTGGATGGATGATAAAAAGAAATAAGAGGATCAATGGACGAGACTCAATATCATTGAAAAAATAGAATCACACATTGAATCCAACACACAGAACATGAATGTTATATAAAACAATAAGAAATGAATGATTTCCAAGAAAAAAATACAACACATATTGAGGGTGACCAAAGCCTAGACCGTGTGATCACATTTCCACAACATTATACACAGGCCCAATTGGTGCTATGCGAGCACTATACATAGAAAAGGCTATATTCATACATCAAATACTATAACTCCCATGAGGTTAGACCCATTAGGGTCCCCTTAGAAGTGGTTGTGGTTCACATGAGATCTCACAGGAACATCATTAAATTTTTTCAACATATAAAAAAAATAAAAAACATAAAGATAAAAAAACCAAATGTCATAACAAAGAATTAAACCATGTTATTAGAAAATGTATTTTTGAAATAAAATTAGATTTAATTAAATATTATGAAAGTGTAATTAATCAAAAAAAATAAAGATATAAAATAGATAATACCCAATTACAAACAATCTCCCCATTTTTTTAAATTAAAAAACATAAAATTTATTAAATTTGTAAACAACTTACTAGAAAATTGTTAAATATTCAAAAAGTTTCTCCACATTTTTGACATTTATTAAAAAGGAAATAAAAATAGTTAAATAATAATTATAAAATATAAATAATAGTGAGATATAAATAATAACATATAGTTTCATTATTAAATTTGAGAGTGTTATTTAATAAAAAGAAATCAGGTTGTATGAAAGAACTTTCAATTAGTGAAGGCGTACATAAAATATTAAGTTACAGAAATCAATGATAGTAAAATTATGATAGAGTAAAATATTTAATAAATAAATTGTAAATAGTATGAACTAATTAACATTAAATCAAATTGATCAACATTTATCAAAATTGAACATTTACACAAATTGATTTTCATGATGATGTTATATTGAACCAAAAGCTTCCAAAATAAATGACCAGTTTCTTTACATTAAAGGTTTTAAAAAAATCCCCATGAGTTTAATCATATAAATATTAGATTTAAAGATATATCAATAAAAAATTATTATGAAAATTAAATTAATTTCAAATTAATTGATTATTTAATATCATTCAGAACACCAAATAAATTTCAACTAAGAATTATGAAAGACTAAATTATAAAAAATATTTAGAAGTGTAATAAAGTCTTTATTAGAGTAGTTGTTGGAAATTTATTTCAAATAGACTACGAAGCTTTGATTTTAAAAAATCTAATTGTTTAAAGACTTATTTAAAACTTACTTATTAGTATATTATTTTATATAAAAAATAAGGGGGAACTCCCCCTAAATTCAAACATCTTAAAAGGAATATAGAACAATACTATTAAATTTTTTTAGATAAAATTAAACATATAGATAGAGTATTTAAAACATAAGATTTAACTTTTTGAACTAACACATATTTACGTGTTAAGGAAAAATATAAAGAAAATTAAGAACATTCCTTGAATAAAAAATAAAATAATTTTATAAAAATATATCAAATATCTTATATGGCGGTATATCAAATTATATTACTAGGTAAAATGCATTAAGGTTAAAAACAAACTTATCTGGACATGGTGACTAGTTTTAGTTCAATAGGATTCTAAACATCCTTTTGGATCCCATGTTGTCCATACACCACATGATTTTTGAACTCCTTAGGAATGTTACCTTCAAAAAAAATAAAGCAGATAATTGTTTTGGATCAAGACATGTTTGGGTCCAAATGGATTAATAGAAAAATATTTAGCTACCTATACAGGTTTCATACATTTATTGTATGGTAATATGGAAGATAAATCATTATAAATGAAATTATTAGTATAACCTAAAGACTAAGTATACTTTAAAGATCATTCATTTTCATAACACCCTTTCAAGTTACAATTAAACATGGTAATAGTTAAAATATCCCCATTTATTCCTTTAATAAAATATCTATATATATCTTCGGAACCTAATTATTATAGCCCCAACCATTTTTGTCATATTTGGGTTTTTTCATAGCCATTATCCTATATAATTTATCTTTTCCTCAGAAAAAAATAGATTATATTTACATTAAACAAGTAATTTCCTTTTTATGGTTTTCATTCTATTTCTAAAGAAAATCCAGATCATAACAAGATTTTACATTTGAGCATGATTCATAATTTTTCATTTTATCATTTTCATGTTTATGATTCTTTCATTCATTTTCAATTTTATCTAAATAATTACAAAATAATGTAAATCTTCTATTTTTAAATTCCTCAGTTTTTGTCACAAAATCTTTTATTATTATCTTCTCATCTTTAAATTTTAACAGTTGATCATATACAACCTCTTTCTCATCTATGTTACATAAAAATAATCATTTATTTTTTTCTTTAATCTTCTTATTTTCACTTTTCACTTCCCTATACCGTTCCACCATTCTTAATATGTAACTTTGAAATTTTTCATTGTGAGTATTGAATTATGTGACTTTGTTTTCAGTATTAGTTTCATTACTATGACTATAATTATAATCAGAGTGTGCCACATTTATAGTAGTTTCCATTAAAAAATTATTGGTAGATTCCTTTTCACATTTATAACCAACATCACTTGAGTATAACTCTTCTATATAACTCCATATATCATGATAACCCTTTCTTTGTTCTTATGTATATTTCTTATCCTTTCCTTCTTATTTTAACTTTGGATAGTCTTATTTTATATTCCCCTTTTTCTTACACTCAAATAATTTTAATTTGGAAACATTATATTTACTAGTTTTACCTCTTTTACTACCCATTATTTTATCCTCTTGATAATTTCTTATACGAATCTTCTTAAAGACTCTCTTACCCTTCATGTACTTGTAAACACATTTGGTGAAATTTTCAATTTCATCCTTCTTACTATTCTATAACTCATATTAAGATGAATTATAAATAAAATTTATATTTTATTTGAATTCTATACCTTTCCTTTTATTATGGCCCTTAGTATTATCATTATTCATTTCCAAATCATATTAAAGTAGTGATCTTATCAACTCATCCATAGAATATTTAGTAAAATAATTACATTCTTCAATAGAAACTTTATTTTAATGTCATATATGGGGTAGAGATCGAAGTAATATTTTGATGAGAGCTTTATTATTCATGGTCTCTTCAATAAAAACCATGATGTTGAAAATTTTAGGGAATCTATTATACATCTAAATTATAATTTCTTGATCAGTAATCTCGAATTCTTAAAACTCATCTATGTGTATTCATAACTTAGTTCCCTTCAACTTATCTGTTCCTTGAGGAGTGGATTTTAAAGCCCTCTAAATACCAGAAGCAATTTTACAGGATGAAATATGAAACCAAATATTTCTACTTAAAGAGAACTATAAGTAATTCATAAATTTTTAATTTATGAAAAATTTTGTAGAATTATTACCAATAAGTGTTTCTAAATCAAATTTATGAAATTTATATGTTTTTGAAATTATATCCTAGTAATCTAGATTTATACTTTTAATAAATACCTCAATAATGTCCTTTTAGTAGAAATGATCACTTCCATTTAAATGAGGTGTTCTGATGGTATTCAATATTTCAAAATCCTCATACTTCATAACAAAGTATTGGATCTTTTCCTTATAATTTTATTTCTAGGATAATAGTTAGTTTAGAAATAGATAATGAAACAAATGTAAAAAAATACATAAAAAGAAACCATAATATGATACCAATTTTTAAGTACCTTGGTGTGGTAGTAGTGAATAGAGGGGGTGAATAATACATTTTGATTTATTATTATAATTACTAAGTTTATCAGAGTTATACATAGTTAAAATTTTTAGTGGAAATAAAATATATAACACAAAATATTTTTAAAGAGGTTCAGATTACTATGATCTTAGTCCTCTCTTCAATATCCTCTACTTCTTGAGGGTACAGGTATGAACTATATCCTCACTTTTGAATGGGAGTGATAACCTAGTTATATATAAATAAAAAACAAACCTTTTTCACACCTGGTGGTTTAACCCCTTACTTTTAAAAGAGTCCCAACCTACCTTCCTTTTGTCTGGGAGGAATAACCCAACCTTTCTTTTGGATGGGAGGAATAACCCAATGAAAGTTTTTTGAAGGGAAAGGCCTAAAGAAAAACTATATTGGAAAAACAGGTAGTAGGAAGTATTACAATGAAAAAAATAATAAAAAAATTTAAATATTAGTTGATAAAATGATGTAGAAATTTGTTGTAGCTCATGTTCTTTGATAAAATTAGTGTAGAAATCTGAAGGCGATGAAGATCCTCGGTGATCACATTTGAATAATAAAATTCAAAGAAGTTTCTTGATCAATTATATAGAAGAAGGAAAAGTATTATAGTATTCTTATCGAGTCAATCATATGAACTGGTACATATATTTTTATCCTTCAATCAATCTATGGATATATTAGAAAAGAAATCTATAGGAGTGTGTCTATGTCCAATATATGCACAACACTTTTTAGTGTTTAATAATAATATAATATGGTTGTTACCTTATTTTTTTGACGTTTCATTGGGAATAAAATACAATCGGACTAATATTTATTCATGAAATATTAAAAAGAATATTTAATATATTAAGAATAATAATTCTTACAAAATCTCAATTGAAAAATATTTGAAATAACAATATGATTCTACAAATTAAACATGCTGCATAAAGTTATAAAAAACATAGCATGGTATAAAAAATTATCTACATGAGAAAACATCACAAAAAATTACTGTAATTATTTTCTAAATAATGTTCCAATTTTATTTCACCATAAAATAAGAAATATAATACAATGTAAATTATTTTAACAAATTAACCAAAATTATGAAAATAAAAAATTTAAAAAAAAATTAACTAACGGTGAGTCATGACTCACCATTGAAAATATAGTGAGGTTAGACATTACCCACCATTAGAAATTTTCAATGGTGAAAAAACATAGTATTATCTACCATTTAATTTTTACATAAAAATTGAACAAATTAAAAAAACTAATAAACAATTCCAATAATCTTAACACCAAATGGATCCGTGAGAACAATAAAAATTACATATTGTTGGATGTCTAATGGTGAGTAAATTACCCATCGTTGGGTTCCAATGGTGGTTAAATAAAAATATTTTCAAAAATTAGATAGAAGATGCAGATGAATAAAAAACCAATGTTTCTTATGTAATCATAAAATAATAAGATCAAACAAAAATGTATTAAAAAAATATACTTCCATGTTTCTTAATGAAATAAATAACACCAAAATTTTCAAAAAACACAATTAAAAACATATAAAAGGTAAAAAACTAAAAATATTAACAAGATACTGGAAGATGTACATAAAAAAAGAGATTATGAAATATATCTATGAAGGGTACTTCTAAGGGAATAATGTAGAAAAGAAACACAAACTGTGATTGAAAAAATAACTCCCTGAAGAAGCTCAATGGAGGGTAAATTTTCCTACTGTTGAGGTGAAATAGTGAGTAAATTTTCTCATCATTGATCTTGTGGAAGTGATTATGTGACTTTTCATTGGATTAAAATGGTGATTAAAATTTATTACCTTTGGAAAATTTCCAATGGAGACAAAAATCACTCACTATTGGTAAAAACCGAAAGTGAAAGAAACACTCACTCACCATTGGTAAAAGCCAACGGTGGCAAGAATGACTCATCATTGATAAAAACCAATGTTGACTCAAAAAACAAGAAAACTCAAATAGAAATAGCTTCAAAAAAAAGTGAACATAGAGGAAAGACCTTCTCAAGAAGAAGAAGAATACAATTTATAACAAACCAAAAAAAGAAAAGAACAAATAGAGAAATAGATACTACCAAGGCCTGTAATAAAAAAGAGAGACGTAAATTTTGGGTGCTTCTTGTTACAATTATCAGTGTACTAGAGATTAACCGAACAACTAATGAAGAGATACCTATAGTAGATAATTAAAAACAATATTTATACGAATAATTTTAGGCATAATGAAACTTTTACAATCTTGAAGCAATAGGTTTATGAAAAACTAGGATGTTGAGAAGTATCCTAGAGAAGAAGAATGTTTTTTGTCAGTCTAGTTTGGAATAATATGAGTGGAGGAAGAAGAAACAAGTGAGGGAGAGTAAAAATAAACAAGGGATTTCAAAAATATATCGTTTAGAATAAAGAATAAGGTGATCGAATTGATGATAAAAATAAACAAGAGGATCGACGTCTGAGATTAAATTTTAGTGAAAAAATAGCATCCCATATCAAATGCAACACATGAATCATGAATGGTATAAAATAAAATGTTCTCTAAATAATGGCCAGAACAAAAAACAACACAAACAACATGAGACCAAATCCCAGCCCATGCGCTTACGCTTCCTCGGCCTTATACACGAGCTCGGTTGGCGCTATGAGAGAACTATGCTCGGAGCATGATCTATGAAAGCCTAAAACACCAGACCTCTGATGAAGGTAAACCCATTTAGGTCCCCTTATAATTGGTTTAGGTTCTCTTAAGATCTTGGACAAATAGACTTAAATTTTTTCACCACTTAAACCAAATAAAAATTTTAAAGATAAAAAAACCAAATTTCATAAAAAATAATTTAACCATGTTATTAGAAAAGTTATTTTTGAAAATAAATTATATTTAATTAAATATAATGAAAGTGTAATTTTTCAAAACAAAGAGATATATAAAATATATAATACATAATTAAAAACCATCTCCCCCTTTTTTAAATTTGAAAGGTAATATTTATTAAATTTTTAAACAAATTAATAGAAGATTATTAATTTTCAAAAACTTTCTCCCCATTTTTAAAATTTATCAAAAAATTACATAACAAATAGTTAAACATACAAAGTAAAATATAAATGATAGTGAGATATATAAAATATCAGATATTTGTAATGTTCATGTAAATAGTGTTATTTAATAAAAAGTAACCAAAGTGTAAGAAATAACTTTATATAACTAAAGACATACATAAAACATTAAGTTTCATAAATCAATGATTTTAAATTTATGACAGAGTAAAATATTTGACAAAGAAATTTTAAAAAATATAATATAATTCCCAATAAATATGAGTGATCAGTATTTATTAAACCAAAACATTTACACAAATTTATGTTTAGGAATATATTATATAGAAAAAAAAGATTATAAAAGAAATGAATAGTTTCTTTTCTTTAAATGTTTTAACAAAAAATCTCCCCTATAATTTTATCATAGAAATATTATATTTAAAAACATATCAATAAAAAAAATTTATTATCAAAATTAAATTAATTTAAAATAAAATTATTATTTAAAATAATGAAGAATACTAAATATATTTAAACAAATAATTATGCAATAATAAATTATAAAAGATATTTGGAAGAGTAATAAATAATTCCCATGATTAGTTGTTGAAAAATTAGTTTAAAAATACTATATAATTTTGAGTTTATAAAATCTAATTGTTTAAAAACTTATTTAAAACATACATAGCATTATATTATTTCAAATAATAAATAAGGAGAAACTTCCCCTAAATTCATGCAACTTTAAATAAATATAGAACAATACTGTTAAAGTTTTTTAGAGAAAAGTAAACATATAATCATCAAATTTAGAACTATATTTTTAACCATGTAATATAAAAAATTACATGCTAAGGAAAACATATATAGAAATAAAGGAACATGCCTTGAATAAGAAATAAAATTATTTTATAAAAGATATCAAATATCTTGTATGTTAACATATAAAATTATATTAGTTGATAGAATGCATGAAGGTTTAAAATAAAAATATCTAGACATGGTGACCATCTTATGTTCAATAGCATTTGAAACATCCTTTTAGAGCTCATGATGACCATATACCATGTGACTTTGTAAATCTTTAGGAAATATTCCTTCAAAACAAATCAAGTAGACAATTGTTTTGGTACCCAGACTAGTTTAGTCCAACTGGATTAGTAGAAAAATATTTTGGCACTCATCTAGATTTTATAAATTTATGGTATAGTAATCTGGAAGATAAATCTTTAGAAATTAGAGTCTTAGTATAGATTAAAGTCTGAGTATACTTTAAAGAATATTTTTTGCATAATACCCTTTCAAGTTACAATTAATGCAGGTAACATTTGAAATATTCCCATTTATGCCTTTAACAAAAATAGTTATATATATCATAGGAACATCATTATTATATCCAAAACCCTTTTTATCATATTTGGGTTTCTTTATATCCATTTTCTAATAAAAATCATCTTGTCATCAAACAAAAATAGAAAATTTTTCCTTTAATCCAGTAATTTTTTTAACGGTTTTCATTCTATTTCGGAATAACATCTACGTTATCACAAGATTTTACATTTTACAATGATCCGTAAATTTTATGTTTACTATTTTCATGTTTTATATTATTTCATTCCTTCTCAATTTAATATAAATCATTAAAAACTAATAAAATCTTCTATTTTTAAATTCATCACTTTTTAAAAAAAAATTATTTATTATCATCTTTAACTTTTAAAAGTTCACCATCTACATCATTTTCCTCTTCTATATTACTTAAAAAAGAATCATGTTGTTTTTTATTCTCTTCTTTAATCTTACTATTTTCTCTTTGAAGATCCCAATATATTTCATCCATTCTTAATATGTCACATTGAAAATTTTCATTTTGAGAAGTTAATTCATTAAATTCATTTTCAATATCAGTTTTATAACCAGAATTGTAATTATAATCAGAGTGTACCTCATTTAAAGTAATTTCCAATAAAAAAATATTGGAATATTCTTTTTCACTTTCATAACCAACATCACTTCAATCTAAAACTTTTTTACAACTTCATCCCGCATGATAAGTCTTTCTTTGTTAATTATTGTATTTATTTCCTTTTCCTTGTTATTTTAATTTTGGGCAGTCTAATTTTATATGCCCCTTTTTCCTGTACTCATGGAATATTAATTCATAAACATCATATTTATTAGTTTTACCTTGTTTACTACCCTTTATTTAATTCTTTTGATAATCTCTTTTAAGATGCTTCATAAATACTATCTTAACTTTCATATACTTATAAACACCTTTGGTGAAATTTTCAATTTCATCCTTCTCACTTTTCTATAAATCATAATTAGTAGAATTTGAAATAACATTTATAATTTATTTAAATATTATAAATTTAGTTTTATCATGATCATCGGTATTATCATTCTTCATTTCTAGCTCATATTGAAGTAGTCTTCCTATCAACTCATCCATGGAATATTCAGAAAAAACCCTTATTTCTTTAATAGAAACGTACATTGAATTCAAACTTCTGAGTAGAGATCAAAGTAATATTTTGATGCGAGATTCATTCTTCATGGTATCTCCAAGGGGAACCATGTTCTTGAAAATTTTGGTGAATCTATTGTACATCTCATTTATGATTTCTTGATTAGTCATCCTAAATTATTAAAACTCACCTCTATGTCTGCCTAAATCAACTCTCTTTAACTTATCAGTTCCTACGAGTGACATTTAAAGTCCTCAAAATCTCAAAAGAATTTATATATGATAAAAAAAGACTATATATATTTATAATTAAATTGAAGTATAATTAATTCATAAATTTATAATTTAAGACACATTTTGAAGAATCATTACAAGTAAGAGTTTCTAAATGAACGTGAGGAAATTTATATGGTTTTGACATTATATCCTCATAATCTAGACCTATATTTTTAATAAATACCTCCATTATGTCCTTCTAGTAGACAAAATAACTTCCATTGAAGTTAGGTTGTCTGATGGGATTCAACATCTCAAATTCCTAATTAGCCATAATAAATCAGTGGATATTTTCCTTATACATTTAAGTCTAGTATAATGGTTACAATAAAAATATTTAATGATAAAAATAAAACCAAATACTTAAAAAGGAACCATGCTATTATGTCAATTGTTAGATCTCTTGGTATTATATCAGTGACTAAAGGTCAGTGAATTGTCCTTTTTGATTTATTATTACAATTACAAAATTTATTAGAGTTATAAAGAGTTAAAACTTGGAGAGGAAATAAAATAGAGAACATAATATTTTTTAATAGGTTTGGATCCCCAATATCCTAGTCCTCTCTTCAATCTCATCTACTCCTTGAGGAAAAGGGTATCCATTATAACCTCACTTTTTAATGGGAGTGATAAGCTGTTTATATACAAATACAAAATTACCATTTTCACACCTTGTGGTATAACCCTTGACTTTTGAAAGATCCATAACCTACCTTCCTTTTCGATTGGATGAATAACATGACCTTACTTTTGGATAGTAGGAATAACCCGATGAAATATTTTGGAAGGTAAAATATTTAAAAAAAAACTCTAAAGGATGAACATGCAGTGGGAATTATTACAATAGAGAAATAATAAAAAGAAATTAAACCAGAGATGAGAAGATAATGTAGAAATTATTTTCATATCATCTTCTTTGATCACATTAGTGGAGGAAGATAAAGGGGATGATGATACGTGGTGATCATAGAATAAAAACAGAAGTTGGATAAGTTTATTTATTAATTTGAGAGTAGTAGAAAAATTATTATTGTATTTTTATTGAATTGATAAATTACACCGGTATATATGTTTTTGTCCTTGAAGAAATCTCCCAATACATTAAAATATATATCTATAGGATTGTATATATTTCTAATGTCTTCACGTCACTTTCTTGTGTTTAATAATAAAATAGTATGATTGTTACCTTATTTTATTGAAGTCATGCTGAGAACACAATTCAATTTGACAAATATTTATTCATGAAATATTAAAAGTAATGTTTAATATATTAAGAATAATAATTCCTAAACAAATCACAACTGAAAAATATTTTAAATAACAATATAATTATACAAATTATACATGTAGTAGAATGTTATTAAAAATAGAGTATCGTATGAAAAATAATTTTCATGAGAAAATGCCCTTAAAATTGTTGTAATTATTTTTTTAAAAATACTGCTATTTTATTTCACCATAAAATAATTAACATTTTACAATTTAATTTATTTTAAAAATATTAACTAAAACTAAGAAAATAAAAAATTTAGAAACAAATTTTAATTAATTGTGAGTCAAGACTCGTTGTTGAAAACAAAGAGTGGTGAGACATCACCCACCTTTGAAAATGTACAATGGTGTAAAATAGATTATTATATATGGTTTCATTTTGACAAAAAAATTGAATGAATTAAACAAAACTAAAAAATAATTCCAATAATCTTAAAAAAAATGTATCCATAAGAACAAAAAAAATTACCTACTATTTGATGTCTAATATTGAGTAAATTTACCTATGTTGGGTTCCAATGGTGTCAAATTCAAAATATTGTCAAACATTAGATATAATATGCATATGAATAAAACAAAACCAATGATTCTTAAATAATCATAAAATAAAAAGATAAAAAAATACTAAACCAAATCAACTACCATGTTTCTTAATGAAATATATTCACCAAAATGATGTTCCAAAAATATAATTAAAAACTTGTAAAAAAAATACAAAACTGGAAATATTAACAAGACACTAGAATCTTCACATTTAAAAAATAAGAGCTAATAAAATATCTTGATGAATGCTACTAACAAGGTAATAGTGTTGTAAAGAAACACAAACTACGGGTGAAAAAAATAACCCACTGAATAAGTTCAATAGTGGGTAAATTTACCTATCATTGATGTGTAATAGTGAGTAACTTTACTCACCATTGATCTTTTAGTGGTGAGTTAGTGACTCACCATTGGGTTCCAATGGTGAGTAAAATTACTCACTATGGAAAAATTTCCAATGTATACAAAACTCACTAACCATTGGTAAAAACCAATGGTGATAAAAACACTCACTCACTGTTGGTAAAAGCCCACAATGATAAGAAGGAATCACTATTGGTAAAAACTAATGGTGACTTGATAAATAAGAAAACCCAAATAGTACTAGATTTGAACTAGAATAAAATAGATATAGAAAACCTTCTTGAGAAGAATAATAATAGAATTCAGGACAAACTAAAAAACAACAGAACAAGTTAAGAAAGAGTTACTAGAAAGGAATGTAATAAAAAAGAGTGATTTCAATTATGACTGTTTATTTTTACAATCATTGGCATACTAGATATGAACTGAATAGTCAAGGAAAATATTCCTACATTATAAAATTTAAAAAAAAATATGTATATGTATAATATGAGACATAATGAGACTTCTATAAGCTTGTAGCAATAGGTTTATGAAAAACCAACATGCTGAGAAGCACGCCAGAGAATAATAATTTTTTTGATCGACATGATGTGGAAAAATATGGGTGTAAGAAGAAAAAACATGCATGGGATTAGAAAAATAAACATGGGAGTTCAAAAAGAGATTTTGAGGGGTAGAGAACAAGGTTATCATATGGATGATAAAAACAAAGAGGAGGATTGACAACCGAGATTCAATCTTAGTGAAAAACCGGCATCTGACATTGAGTCTTACACTTGGAACTTGAATGGTATATAATAGAATGAGCACTGAACTATGTCCATAACAAAAACACAACATACACTATGTGTGACTAAATCCCACCCCATGCGCTCTCACTACCCCAACCTTGTATGTTGTCCAGGTTGGCACTATGAGATCATTGTACTCGGAGTAGGATTAGTGTGATCCTCCTATGCTAGAACTCCCATATGGGTACACCCATTCAGATCTCCTTATAACTGGTTGAGGTTCTCTTGAGAATTTTCAGAGACAACCTTAAATTTTTACAACACATAAACAAAATAAAGAGTATTAATATAAAAAACAACCAAATTTCATAACAAATAATTTAACCAAGTTGTTTTAAAAAGTATATTTGAAATAAAATTAGACTTAATTAAATATTGTGAAATTGTAATTTATAAAAAAAGATATATAAAATATACAATACAAAATTATAAACACATTCAAAAATTGAAACAAATTAATATCAACAAAATATGTACTTGAATGAATGAATAGGAAGGAAAACAATAATAATTAAAGTGGAATGGTGATTATAATTAAAACTTGAAAATCAGGACAATTGAAAATAAATCCAAAATTGTGGAATCATAAGCAGTAGAAAATGATTGAAAAAACAGGAAAGAAGAAAATAGAACTAATTTGGGTATAAAACAATGAAGAAATGAAGGTGAAAAATTGTGGTCGACCATCTATCCAAGTATCCCATCCACATCGAGGGTGCTCTTATATTTATAATCCCAAGTGTTTCACAAAGTGTAAATGCTTCATGTTGTGAGAATACTTTGAGTGATTTCTATTTCCAGACATAAATTATCTTTAATTGGGTTTCACATCACGTACTATAGATCAAAAAAGGTCTCCAAAGATCTTGAATCTACAAGATTTCACATATCGTATCTTTGGTGAGATTCATGTTTTGAATTTTTCACATTCGGTAATTCTTTCAAATCTTGTAATATCATCATGATTCATATTCTTAAGCTTGTGTGTTGTGTAATATAATCACATCATGATAATTTTTCATGTATTGTAAAGGTTTCACGAGATGTCCATTGGATTGTATGTGTTATGTGCTCAAGGAATACATGTTGTGACTATGTTTCACGATAAGTAATGTTAGAATTTGATGTTTTTCAAGAATATCCTCCTTTGGGAGTTGAGTTTCAATCTCCTAAAAAAACAAAAACCCAGTTTATTATAAAATCAATCATGATAAATTCTAAAATAAATGAATCTGAAAGATATATATGAATTCTCTTTTTCACCTAACCATGAGAAATAATGAACTAGCTAATGGTTAAAATATGATTTATCATGACATGAAATCTCAAGTGATTTCTTGTGAATGATTCACCTTGTAAAATGGATTCCTTGATTATTGAATGATTGGTGATGATTTGAATTAAATGGGTGTGTACACTGGCATGATAATGTCATAAGGTATAATTTAATGAATGAATATATAATTGAAAGAGAAAAGGTAATTGGATACATTGACCACTGTGAATTTTGATGTTATGTTGTGTTATAATGTCCATTCTGAATTGTTTTGTGATTTATGGGGAAATACTTATATAAAGTTCTCTTCTCAGTTATGCTAAAATTATTTTATAAATAGATTTTTTGGTGATTCTGAAATGATTATATAAAGGAATTTACCCAGTGATGCTAAAATGATTTTATAATGGGATTTTCACGATTATGAAAAAATTATTATATAAATGTATTTTATATGTGATTTTCAAATTCTTATATAAAAGTATTTTCCAATTTTTTACTAAAATGATTATATAAAGGTATTTTCCAAGTTATGGTGAAATGATTATATAAAGGGATTTATTTGGTTATGTTGTAATGCTTATAGGGCTTGGCCCAGTTATGTGATTATGCCATGTACTTGTGGTTATGGTTGGAATAGTTGTGCTACATGCTCGGATATATTTCAGCATAGTGTTGAATCAGGTTGATCATTGTATCAAATTAGTTGATTAATTAATATTCCAATTGTCACTTTATTGCATGCACTTATTATCAGACAGGTTTTATTTAGACACGGTTGTGTCAACATGCTAATTTTTAATCACATACTATTTTGGTCCCTATTTGGTACCTGAGAAGATTACAAGTATATTGGTTTGGATAAGGTAAAATGACCTTGTTATTACTTATTTCTTGCTGGATGGGTTGGATCATGGAGATGAGACTAACATGGGGTTTGGGACTGGGGTTTTTGATTATATTCATGTTATAATGGTCTTTTATCTGTAATACATTTAGTATCAATTTTAGATACATTCCAACCAATTATTATATTATCATTACATTATTATTGGATTATTCAATTGAAATTTATTAGTTGGTTTACCTATTGTGATGTGTTATTTATTTTATTTCTATTATATAGATATTTGATTATATTCACTATATTGAAACTTTATAACAAGGAATATAGTCTCCCCACTATTTTCTCTACACCCCCATTGCTAGTATGAACCCTCTAGAATATGGGGAGGTGTGCTTGAGGTCCAGTAACCAGCCTAGTTTTTCCACATAAGAGAGTTTTGGATTGGGGGATGTTATAAAGTGGATTCAAAGGATGATAATATTTTTTTAGTTACATTACTATTTGAAAAAAGGTATAAAGGAGACTAGGATGTCTCGTGTTTTAGTAATGATCTTGTGTATGGGTTTTGATAACCCATGTATGGGGGAAATATGAGTTCCTATGGATGGTATTGTTTTTCATGATGTTCATTTTTTATAGTTAATGTTGTTTCACCTTGGTTGATTCACAAGTTGTGTAATGTTATTATTTCTTGATATTTATAATCATGGCATTGTATGACACGATATGAGTAAACATGCATCATGATAGGTATGTATGATATATCTTGACATGCATTTTTCATGATATGTATATATTTATTGCATGTGATATATTTTCCTTTAAGACCTGTGAAATTAGATGCTTACTATATCTGATAAAAGAAAATAAAATAATTTTTATGTCATTATAATTCACTCATTATTCCATGTTTAAAAGAAAATGATCCAGTGGTACTCTATTATTTTCACATTTTATGGTTGAACTTGAATTTATCTAGAGTTTTAAGGAGTGTGTTTTTATTGTAGAGAAAATTCATCTTCATCATCTTCAAATTTAGAATTAAGAGAGAAGAAAGGATAATGCTCCTAACACGACTAAACCAGTGCTTCATGTAGTTCCTATGGATCATATGTATGTTAAACTTAGTGAGAACTTCTTTAGGGTCATGTGATCCATGGAAAGGATACCTGTAGCACTATACCAATGTTTTATGAGCTGAAAAGAGAGTTTTAGTTGCAGCATCTTCCTATGTTCATTACAGAGGGAGTACCTCAGGTAGCCGAGTTCTGGATTGAGTCAGTATAGACAATATTCAAGAACCTCAATACACCCACTGATATAAGGGTGAATCTTTATTCATACATTATCTTTGGACCATCCAAGCACTGTTGGGACACTTTAGAGTAAGCTGGGACGTAAGAAGAGTTATCTTTGAAGGTCTTTTATGCAAAGTTTTCTGAGTCACTTCTATCCAAAAATATTGAGGGATGAGAAGGATCGTGATTTCATGAACTTGACACAATAGATCATGTTATTGATGGAATATTATGGACATTTAATTTAATTTTAGTTCTTTTCATTGTCTTTAGAAACTGATGATAGGCTGAGGCATTTCCAGGATGGTCTTCACTATGAGACTAGGTTATATGTGAACATTTTTCACTTGAGTATATTTTCAGATGTGATGAGTTAAAATTTCATCATAGAAGGGAATCTAAGAGATTCCTAGAGTAGATAGTAGGTTGTTTCATTAGGGAGAACTGGGAGATCTTATTCTTGTGTAAATAAGTTCCTCTATTCTAGTTATCACGAAGGAAACATTGGTCATAGTATCCAAGGTAGTGGGAATCCATCTTAGGACCATGTTTTTTTATATTGATATTAGTGTAAAACTTTTGGCCACAATTGGCCTCAATTTCTATAACATTATTTAAAGTGTTATGCTTTTAGAGTTCTAAGAGACCTATAGAGGTTTTTATGGGAATGAAATAGAATAGTAGTGGTAGGGGATCAAGATCGATACTAGATTCCAGGAATGACTCAAATACCCTTCAGCAGACTAGTAGTTGGAGTTCCACTGGATGTTCAGGTTGAGGTAGGGGAATGGTACCTCTTTTCAAGAGAGGAAATACTATCTAGAGGGGATATTTTAGGGTATTCAGATGGGATCCCATGTTAGTGGTCTAAGTCAATTTCATTCTATGAAGTCTACTTTCTCTTTTTTGGATGTCGGACCTTATACCATTAGAGTTACGATTCTTGTATCATATACTTTAGATTTAATTTTTATATAGGATCATCAAATTCCATTATATACACTATTTTTGAAAAAAAAATGGCCTTGGTTGTGGAACGTTTGGATTGTGTTTTTACAATCAAAACACTGTTGGGAGTGCAGTAAGTAGGTATCAAATGGCGCAAGGCATGTTCTCTAAAAATTATTGGTTACCATTTCTTGTGGGAACTTTTTATGCTGGAAATGATAGGTTTTGATTTGACTCTGGGTATGGATTTTTTAGTTCTATACAATTCTCACATTGACTATTACTGGTGGAGAGTTACCTTCCTATCTCCAGAAGGCGGTATCTGTTTTCATCAGGGGGAGTAATATCTTTAGGCTGGTTATTTATGACTAATTCAGGGAAGATTGGATTGTCACACAACTCATATTGTATGTATTTCTCTATATGATGGATGAATTCATCATGATATTTTTTCCCTAATGGTAGAACATTTTCATTATGTCTTTACTAACATGTTATTTGGCTTACCACCCAAGAAAAAGATCGAGTTCATGATCATGTTGGTCCTGGGAGTGGATCATGTTCCTATTCTTCTTTATAGGATGGCACCGGTAGAGCTTTATGAATTGAAATTTTAGTTGAAAGGTATGGAAACTAAGAATTTCAAAAATACTATTATTTCACCTTGGTATTATCCAATTATTTTTATCTAAGAAGGCTGATGAAACTTTTCACTTGTGTGTGGATTATTGGATATTGAATCCGATGATAGTCAAAAACCAGTATCCCCTTTCATGCATTGACGATATCTTTGATCAGTTGAGAGGTGCCCAGGTTTTCTCAAAGATTTACTTGAGATCATGGTATTATCATTTGATAGTGATACCATTTGACATACCTCAAACTACTTTTAGGATTAGTTTTGGATTGTATGAGTTCGTGTTGATGCCTTTCGATTTAATGAATGAATGAAAAATATTCATAGACTTGGTGAATTAGATGTTTCATCCATTTCTAGATTAGTTTCTGGATGTTTTCATCGATGAAATCTTAGTGTACTCCTAGTCAGTATATGATCATTCCCAACATCATGAAATCATCTTGAGTACATTGAGAGATCATCAAATTGACATTAAGCTAACCAAATATAGTTTTTGGATCAATAAAGTGCACTTATTGGTCCATGTCATCTCATAGTTTTGAATCTCAATAGACCCCAAAAAGGTTCAACCATGGTATCTTGGGAGTTACTTAATAATGTCTTAAGTATTTTTAGTTTCATGGGTTTAATAGGTTATTATTCGTGATTCATCTAGGACTTCTCCAATCTAGAATCACTGATGTCTGGACTAACCAAGGGAGGATTGTAGTTTTTCTGGTCAGATTATTGTGAGAGATATTTTTAGGATTTAAGGGAATAATAACCTTATAATCAATCCTCACCTTACATGGCTGGGTAAGGCATATACTGGGTATTGTGATGCATACATAGTTAGACTCAGATCAGTTCTAATGTAGAAGTATTGAGTGGTTTCTTATGGCTCCAGATAGTTGAGACTACATGAGATGAATTATCCTACTCATGATATAGAGTTGGAATTGTTCATACATGCCCTGATATGATATAGATATTATATTATGGGATATAGGTTTTTGGTGTACATGAACCATAAGATCCTCAGGTACATTTTTTCTCAGCGAGACCTAAACCTTTAGTAGAGAAGGAGGTTCATGTATCTACAGTCTTTTGACTTCTATTTGTCTTACACACTAAGAAAGGGGAACACTTTTGTCTATCCTTATATATTTAAGATGAAAATGGGGGTAGAAAGGGAGTTTTTATGAGTGGAAGATGATGGAACTATTTACAAACATGTGTCTAGATGTTTAGGAGTCCCAAGGATGAGTCGATCTGACTTTGACATCTGTTATACCCATACTTTTGGACTGGATAAAGACTGTGTATTTATTTGATCTGGAGGGCTTAGATCTGAGAGAAAATATATATGGTGGGGAGCCTCTATCAATTTGGTATCTTTGTAGTGGTGATACCCTTGTTTTTCATGGTTGAGTATGGGTTCATATGGGATTGTGTGAGGAGATAATGAGAGAGCTTCATGATTATGGATTGTAGTTTTATCTAGGTCTTAAACATATCTATTGTGATCTCCATATACAGTACCGGTGTCCAATAATAAATATGGAGGTAGAAGGATTTTCGGAAAGATGTTTCACTTATCAGTAGTTAAAAGCTAATCAATAGATATTAGCTAGGTTATTGTAGCCTCTTTCATTCCTATAATGGAAATAAATTGATGTCACTATGTATTTTTTGTTATGATTACCCAAGACACCTCAGAAGAATAATGCATTATGGGTGATCATAGATTGAATGATGAATGTAGACTATATATTGCCTATTGGGGAGACCTTAAACATTAATGATATGGGTAGTATTTACATGTGTGAGATTGTTTAGTTTTATGGTGTAATAAGGAGAATTGGTTTTGATTGAGATCATTATTTCAAATATCATTTCTTTAAGGGTATTCAGAAGGTTCTGGGATTGTAGTTTCTTATGATAATATCCTATCATCCACGAAATAATGTCAAATTTGAACGAACTATTCAGATTCTAGAGGATATGTTACAAGCATGTGTTTTGGATTTAGGTGGTTTATGGTAGAATCATTTAGAACTTGTGGAGTTTTCTTATAATAACATCTTTCTGTAATTGATCTAAATGGAACCTTTTGAGACTTTGTATGGAAATAATTTCTGTTAACCTATATTTTGGTTAAATGAAGGTGATTGAATTCTTGTTTGACCTAGTATCATGCAAGAGATGTTTGAGTAGGTTTAGTTGATCAGGAGGTGGTTGGTGACCATTTAGAGTAGGTAAAAATATTATGCTGAGTATCAGAGATGACCTATGTTTTTTTGTGGATCATAATATTTTCCTTTGAGTTTCACCTAGGTTGGGGAAATTCTATTTAATGAAATTGGGAAAGTTATCTCCCATGTTTGTTGGGTCATTTGAGATAGTGGAAAGGGTTGGTTAAGTGGCATACCAATTGGACCTTCCACAGTGCTATAGTTCCATGCATGATGTGTTTCACATTCTATGGCTTTAGAGATATCATCTTGACCATTTTCATGTGTTAGATGTTGATGACATAAATCATGGTATATATGATTCCTTTAAAGAACATCCAATACATATTTGGGACCATAGTGAGAATTATCTCCAGGGAAATATTATTCCTCTGGTTCAAGTGCGGTGACAGAATGAGCATGTTTAAGATGATACATGGAAGAGGGAATATGATATGCAAGCATAATGGCTAGAGTTTTTTACTGAGGAACCACATTGATTCTTAGATCATCTCAATGAAAATCTATTATATGGGTGGGAGGTTGTAATATCCCATTATTTTTAGGCATATCCCTCTTTGATTTTTGGTTGAGCCTCTTTTCTTTTGGGTTTTCCTTCTTCTTTAAAACAAGTTTTCCAAGTATCTTGTGGGTATATAGAGAGTTTTCTGGGGGGAAATGACCTAGAGTTTAGTGATTTAATTTATTTGATTTAATGTATTTAGATTATAAATGTTTCCAGGATTTAAAAGGGTTTTTCATGGTTTTTAAGGATTTTGAGGTGGTTCAGGATTTTCCTATAGAATATTGGATGGCAGTTGTATATTGGTCACTTTCATGTTATGAACATTTTACATGTTGTGAATATATTTTTAAGAAAAATATTTGAATTGGTTTAGAGTGTGAAATGGTTACACATTTTGAAACTTGTTCACACCATAAAAGGATCGATCAGTGTTATTTTACATAGAGGTAATGTGTTTTTTGGTGTATCTCATAAATTAAGAAATTCACATCTTGAAAGGGTTTCACATCATGAATATATTGGGAGCATTGGTTTTAATGCACATTGGGTGTATGATTTCATTTCATTCACCTTAAAGAATTATCTCTTTGACCCTATGGAGACTCTATGAGATGTTATTGAGATTCCTTTATTTATAGACATCTTGATCAAGAGTTTAATATATGATGAGAGCCTTCTATTTGGTTTTATTCTTTCTTATGATTTTTCTCCAATATTATAGTGTGATATCATGACCACTATTTAATACGGTTTTTATCTTGATGTTTTGTGACATAGGTTTTTATTATGATCATCGTTGCCTTCATTCTTGGTTGGCGTTACCGGTTTAATGATTTACTTTGATCAATGGACAAATTTTGGTGGTCAAGAACAAAACATTATGGTTTTTTCTATTTTTTCAAGTATGTTTAGTATTATTCAATTGGACTGACACAACATGTGTGTTAACAAATAGAATAAGGGGTGATGAAAATCATGTGTTTGGACTACTCTTAGGACCCTTATAGATCCAATGGTGTTGAGACCAATCTTGCGGCTACCCATAGTGTGAGCCTAATCTTGAACAATAAATAACTAGATAATGGATTAAAATATGAATTTTCATGACATGAAGTCTCGGGTGATTGGTTATGATAGATTCACCTTGGAAAATTGATTCCTCGATTATTGATTGAATATTGATGATTTGATATAAATGGGTGTGTACATTGACATGATAATGGATTTAGGTATAATTTAATTAATGAATTGATAATTGAAAAAAAATGGTAATTGGAAAAATTTATCATTGTGGATTTTGATGTTATGTTGTGTTATTCTAGATGTTATGACTTTTATTTTGATTTATGCTAAAATGATTATATAAATATCTCTACCTAGTGATATTAAAATGCATATATAAATGTATTTTCCAAGTGATGTTGAAATTATTATATAAAGAGATTTTCCTAGTGATACTAAAACTATTATATAAAGGACTTATTCTTATTATTATGAAATGCTTATATAAATGGATTTTCCCATGGTTGTTGAAATTCTTATATAAAGGGATTTTTCAACACCCCAAAATTTTATAGTACGTTAAATCATTAAAGTAATTCAATAGCTTGCACTACACGCAACACTGAGTTCAAACGCACCACAACTTACCAAACTAGCCTTTCAAAAATCGGTTATGAATAGTATTAACTTCATTTTTAATCTTATATACTCTATATAATTTTAACATCCATATTATGTATTTCTTATACATAATATAAGAATTAATTCAATTTTTCAGATAAAGGAAGTATTTTTAAAAAAATGTAATTTTACCACCTTTTAATGAAGAACCCTTTAGAAAACCAATATTTGACACTTTTATATATTCAATTTAATGAAATTAAATTCTTCTTTATAATAATGTCATAAAAATTTAGTTTGGATAAATTTTTGGTACTTTTCTAATAACTTTCATAATTTGATGAATAGTAAAAAATAAAAAAATTTAATTGAAAAAAACTTTTTTAATCGAAATAATTTATAGTGGTAAATTATGAATTTTAATGGTTTGGAGGTATAATTATATTATATTTCTATCATTTAATACAATTTAGGTCATTATAAGTAATTTCACATTAAAATTTGACATAAACACATGCCAATCTTTTGACGGTTTTTCATTTCTAAAAAACCCACTTTTTGGTTTTGACAACGGGAATTAATTTTCAAATAACTAATGAAACATATATGTTTTTAATTTTGTAAAATAGAATTCATTTTTTAATTTGGAATATCAAAATTATCTTAGGGTGAATTTTTGGTATTTTTCTAAAAACCTCCAATTTTTGATGAATAGTGAAAAAAACTACATTATTATTTTAAACCAACGTTTTATTTAAATAAATATTTATTTTATTTAAATTTATTTTAAATAAAAAATTGATATATAGTACCTATATAATTTCAATGTATTTAATTGGATTCATTTTATAATAAAATTAGATATATAAATTTTTATTGAACTTTTTTACCGTCACTTACCCACTTTTTAGGAGAATTTACAAATTTGCATAAACCATAATTTTATCACTTCTATGAGTTAAATTTAAAAAATAATAGAGGCATGGTTGACATCATTAAGTAAAATATTTTTCAATAAGATGAAAATAATTTTTGGTGAATAGTAACTTTTGACTTTTATTTACTACGGTTAAATGTAAATATGGTAATTAAGGGTAAAAATGATATCATAATTACCCTAAAACATGTCCTAATTCTATTGGATAAGTATAATTTGA
Organism: Viscum album; assembly: GCA_963277665.1. Classification (NCBI taxonomy): domain Eukaryota; kingdom Viridiplantae; phylum Streptophyta; class Magnoliopsida; order Santalales; family Viscaceae; genus Viscum; species Viscum album. The sequence continues at coordinate 1,848,029,782 of OY728120.1, forward strand.
CCAAAAAAACCTTAGTAATAAAATATGATCCTCTTTGGTCCACTTGGATTAAAATAGGACATTTATTATTATTTTATTTAAAGAAGAGTTAAAAGAGTTAAATTAAAAGTTTATTAACTAAAACATTTTTAATATAGTGTTACACACAATATAAATTAAACTATAAGTATTAATTATAAAGATAAATGTATTTACTACATAATATTATTTTATTTATAATTTTTAGACATTAAATAATTTAATTTATTTATGACACAATGATGATGCAGTTATTACCTTATTAATGAAATATTAAAATAATTGATATTATAAATATCCAAATAAATGTAAATTGAGACTTATGATGAATTAAACTAATTTAATAGGTTACTATGAGAGGTTAGGGTTGGTTAAATAAATTTTATTCTAAGTGATAAAGTTTTTATGAATTTAAAAAAATCAAATACTAGATAGTGTCAAAATTGACATAATTGAGTTTTTAAAACAAATACTATAATATTAATTGATATAATATTAAAAAAATCTATTGTTCGGAAAAAGAAATTATATAAGGTTATATATATTAATAATGGACAATATGGGGTTCTCTTTTCTTGTTATAGTATTTTTATTAATCATATAATATAAAAATACTAAGAGACATGGTAAATGCCAAACTATTTAACTAAGAGTTAAATCTAAAGGATAAGGTTAGTATGATGACCTAAACCTGTATAAAACCTATTGCTTAAGAGTTTTTAGAAACATTCCCACATTATCCTCTAAATAATTCTTTTTTGAGCCATTATAAATAGAAAATTATTTTATTATAAAATAATATTTCAAACTTTTCCTAAAGTGATCCTCACCTCTCTTATAAAAGGGAACTTCCCCTTATCTTAATTTCACACCTCCAAAGCCTTTTGGATTCTCCAACCCCTTCCAAAATATCCTCCAAACTTTCCTCCCTTAAACCTAGATGCCTTAATTTGATCATAAATCCAACCTAAGGATCCCTTTTGATCAAATCAAAAGGAAACACCCGAAGAAGAGGTAATAATTTCACCACCCTCTTTCAAGTACTTTTCTTCTTCCACTTCCTCTTTCAAGTGCATTTTATATACTTTTATGTTATTATAAATATGGTAAAACCATATTCGTTATTCTCTCCATCCTATAATGATAAAGTCACCATATGTGCATACGCACGGCTTACCGTCTCCACATCTTGGTATAGTTCATTATTCAAACACTTCATTATTTGGATGGGTATAATAATTAGTATAACTGATGTAAATAATAAATATAACATGTTAATGATTCATTATATATGATATACCATCCAATTATATACTATTTCACCATCAATATAATGATATTGCCGCCCGTGCATACGTACGGATTATCGTCTCCACAATGCTATGAGATTCATTTCTACGTTCTACATTCAACGATGATTATAAAAATATATATTATTAATAAGTATGTAATATATGACATAATAATTCTACTATGTGTGTATATATACATATTTATTTATATACTTTCATAAATATTTTTCACTTACTTTTGTTCAATACGATATGAAAACGGAAACAATGTTTATGGGTACGTATGCCCTACCGTATCCATAAACGGTGCATCCCATTTCATATATATATCTATTATAAATATTTATATTTTAAATATATATGATATATAAATCAATTTTTATTTTCTGGATGTTTTTAAATAATGATCTAAATGATACGATCAAGAATAACAAGTTAAAACATGTACGATAAAGAAAGCGATTATTACCTGAAATGTTAATTTAACATGGAAATAATTATTAAATGGGTAGTATAGAGGCATAAATGAATCATGTATGATATAATAAATATTAATATGGTTCTGGTATAATTTAATAACATAATATGGTCATTATACAAGAGGTTAAACGTACCCTCGACTAAAGGAAAGTGCAAGGTAAGGGTTAATTCTATAATCTCTTCATTATCCAAGGTTGTTTTTACGTGAGTATCTACCGGGACCTCTTTATCATCCACATCCATGTTTCATAAAAATAATTTCAAAATTAATATTTTAAGGTTTTAGGGAAGGTACTCTTTAACTAAATCATCATTTTAAATGGTTTAAATATTTATTCTTCTAAATCATTCTCATTAATTTCCATGTTTTCAAAATGGGTTTTAAGTATTTATTTATATAGACATGAATGTTTTTAAAATGTTAATTACTTTAAAAATATTCAAAGTGGTATGGGACACATTGATTCAAAAATTTCTTTAAATTTATTCTTTGTAAATTGTATGACTTTTAAATGTTTTCATGAAAAAGGGGTATTTCTCTAAATGATTTTTACAAATCATTATCATCTATGTCAACATACTTTGATGGATTTTAAACTTGTTTGAAGTTGATTTATTATGATACAAATCTTCCATATTGTATTGAATTTTTTGTGATATTTTGGACAGTGGATGTGTTATTTTTATACCATTCATGGTTTACGGATAAAGTATTGACATTTCGTATGCTAGTTTTAATACTAATGTTTATGTTTTGTTTAAACCTTTTCATATGAGAAATTCATTGGACTTAGTAAGTGACGGGTGGAGCCCGCTATATCTCCTCAATGCATTGGTAGGTCTCATGAGACAAACTAGTGTCTTGGAACAAGGACTTGACAAAATATTATTTGTAGTCTTAGAACAAGACCTTGACTATGTGGTTATGAAGTCTGGCATTATGCATTCCATCATTATGAAATTGGATATTGATATTGCATGTGATTATTCGACTAGTAGAATATCCATGTGAATAAGTAAATGGAATTATTTGATTTACATTGTCCATATTATTCAGCATTTTATGATTAAAAATATTAATTGTTAGTCTTATACATTGCCTTAAAGGTTTATTCTTATTTATGAAAGTTTTCTCTATATTGTTATCCTTACTAAGAATCTGAGCCTACCCCTTTCCTATGTTTTATTTTCCCAGAATTCCAAGAAGTGTATTATGATTGATAAGTAGGGTTAAGATAGGGGATTAATGGAATTCTCAAAGTATCATTTATGTTGTGTTTTATTTTCTAATGTGTAATGTAACATTCATGTATGTAATCAATTTACCAATACTACTAAACTGATCCGTCTTTCGGGACTTGATTCCTTGTAATCATGACAATGTATTAAAATAATGCACCGACTCTAGGTAACTGGGGTTGGGGCGTTACAGCTTTTCTTGGTGATTTTGAAATTCTTATATAAATGGATCTTCCTAGTTATGTTGAAATTTTTATATAAAGGGATTTGCCTAGTTATGTTGTAATTCTTATAGGGAATGCCCTGGATATGTGATTATTCCATGGAATTGTGGTTACAGCTTTCATAATTATGCTACATGCTCATAGATATGTCATCATGGTGCTGAATCATTTTGATTATGGTATTATATTAATTAATTAAATAATACACATATTATCAATTTATTTTACACACTTATTATCAGATTGGTTTTTTTAGACATGGTGGTGTTGAGAAAGGGAGTTTTACTCACACCCAATATCTGTCACCATTTGGTTCCTAAAAGGATTACATGGGTGTATGTTTGGAAAGGGGAAGATGACCTTATTATTGATTATTTTCTATTAGATGGGTTGGATATTAGAGATAGGGATGACCTTGGGTTTGGGACTAAGTTCTTTTGAATTTATTCATAACATCCCCATCTCAGTATTCACTAAATCGGGTACCCTGAGTCAGGTCATCAAATGACCACATGCACGCCTCCTCATATGCAAGAGGCTGCCAACAGGTAGTGTAGGTCAATATAGGTTATAAAGAAGAAACTATTCCCTCTTATCAAAGTAAAAACACAATATAATTAATATCAAAAGATATGAAAACTAATAGGAATATTAAATGGATGGAAAGAATTATAATCCACCAATAACTAAGTAACGGATGTTATAAAAATGTGATGAATACACAAAACATCAAGAAATCATACAAATAAATTCCAAAACAAAAACTACCCAAAATATCTCAAAAACTATCGTGAGTCGCAACCTGGTCCTGACATCCCATGCTCTAACCAAATAACTCATGCATGAACCATACACCAAGTCCTTATCCTGAACATGTACCTGAAAACTAGTAGTATATTCTTGGGTACCCAAGTACCATTGTGTCTTATGTAGGGTGTGATTACAACTCATTAGGCCACCACCAATGGTGTCTAAAGTAGTAACCAATCTATAAAATAGTGTATGCAGGTAACCAAAGTAAAATAAAAAACAATAAAAGTAATATGTCTCACATTTAAGAAATTATCAAATAACTATTTTATCCTTTAAGTTTTATTGGGTTGATTAACCAACTAAACTATCTTTGATCACACTAGGATCCAAATCCATAACATAAGGGGTTACATACTTTTAATCATAAGGGGAAATTCACTAAACAAACCATTTATCAACTTACCTCAGAACCTCGGTCTAATAATAAAGCCATATCTATATGTTTGGGAGCAAATAGCCTCAATCCAACATCCCAAACCATAACAATACATCTTTGGGGCCTAGAGAATTAGTCTATCTTATCCCAAACAGGGAACCTTAGTCCCTACGTTAAGAGTATAAAGCCTCGGTCTGACATCCTAACTTGAGAAATATAGGGGTAGGGATTAAAGCCTCAGTCTAACCCGGTCCATGGGATTAGATCCTCATTCTAATACCCCACATATAAAAATTATTCACATGGACATACTTCAGAAACTATTAATCACATTTTACCACTTTATCATTTCATTTACCAAGGTCCCAATAGACCCTTAAAATCACATCATATAATAAAACACCAAAAAAATACTCATTTAAAATAATATTAAAGCCACCATTTAACATATGGGTCTTCTTATTGAAAAACTAATCGTTTCCTCGAAGGATTTCATTTCAATTTCAAACCATTAAAAATAATCATTAACGCATTTTCACAAAAAAGGGGACCACGCCCTCATTTCAAATCATCATTTGAAATCCATTAAGAAAACCCCCTTTTTAAATCACATTGAGGTTCACACCTCCCTTTAAAACATTTTACACTTTCAAACATCATATTATATATTTAAAACCATAACTAGATCAAAACCCAAAACATGGAATTTAAACTATCTAGAAATCCTCTTATTAATTTCACAAAACAATCCAACATATAATCATTTTAATTATCCCTTTAACCAAGACCACATTCCAATTTACTACTCATAACCCATTCACTTTCATAATTACCCTATCTCAATGTTAACCAAATAATTTCACCCTTTTAAAGGGTTTGTAATACCCCATGGGTATCCCTATATTTGGTCTCGATTCATAGACGAACCCAATGGGTTCCGTTAAGGGTCTTGCACCTCAATATAAGGCCCATTTTACTTTCCTTATCCATGAAATTAAAACAAGGAAAGGGAATGGATTAGTACAACTACATACACATATAAAAATAGAAAGACTATGGGAAAGTCTTTAATACCACCTACTCAGGTTTTTAGACACTTGTTCATCCAAAATAAATCCTTGATTCAAAATGAAATGGCCTTAAACACCATAGTTAAGTACACCCTTCAAAACAAGTGTTTATGGATTTAGAAGGAGAGGAAACCACACACCAACCATCTTCTAGAAAATTTAAGTAAATAGAATCGAAGGATTATCTAGATCTTAAGTTCTCACTAAAAGGCACTCTAAACACCTATAATCAAAGGAGAATCACCAGTGGAGGAAGAGGGTACTATTGGCTTGTCACCCAATATGGATGGGGTCAAATGGGAAAAAAATTAGAAGAGAACCATTTATTCCTGAGAGGGGAAACCAAAAATTCCCACTTTTTAAGGGTCATACGGTTTGGTCACAGGGTTGGATAAATAGTTCACCAACTGTAAAGCTCCCTATGTCCAAGAGAGGTCAAGTCACATGGTCATATAGAGGCACCCACACAGTTTAGAGAACTATGTGGTTCATGTGCCCCAGCCTCTGTCTGAGTGGAGTCCTGGATACATGGTCTTATTTGGACACCCAAATGGTTTGGAAAACCATGTGTTACCCATGTGATAGCCTCTATTTTAGGGGAGTCTTGGATGCATGGGTTCCTTGGACAGACACATGGTTAGTACTAACCATGCGCCAACTATGCACTGCGTACTATTTGGCCTCTCTTATTCTCTTTTTTTGTCTTGAACCCTTTGGACATCCTTGAGGAACCTAATTTTCTTGGGAACCATTCTATTAACCAAAAAAATGTATTTTAACCAAAATTTTAAATAAGTACATACCTCCATGAATGGTTAGGATCATACAACCTTCCCACCTTATAACAGCTCATCCTAAATTTTCTCTCTCAAGAATTACCAAGCCTCTAAGAAAAATGGTCAGACCATTAGGCCACATATCAACCTTCATCTTCCAAGTTTTCTCCCAAATATGGTCATGCCTTCACTACACTTATACCAAATAAATAGTCCTACCCTAATGAAATTTCCCCCAATGTGATCTACAATCATGAACTTGATGCTCCACAAGGACACATCCACTATAAAATCATCATTACCAACATCAAATAAAAGATAAAGGTTCTCATAACATCACTAAATGACCAGAAAAAAGGGTTATTTAAAAGAAACTACACTACCCTAAGAGATCCAATCGAAACACCTTCGGTCCAATCCTCTCTGTAAATCATGGCCTAAATCACATGGTGCCATCTGGCACAGTTCCCAAATTTCAAATGGTGACCCATTCTCAATGTCACCCAAGGAACACACAATCTTTCAACTACATTCTCTTGATCTATGTTAGTCTGAAACTCGTAGACAATGTCCACACTCCACATATGAATTTACAAAGCACAACCCAATCATAACCTTTGTCTCAAGGTATTTTACAGACCAAAACCCATACCAACACTCATTAGAAAAATCCAAAACTCCAAGGTAGATATTACTCAAGCCCATCCAACCCAAAACATAGGCCATGTCATCAGCCAACCAATTTCCTACTATGGAGATTCCCATTATATGATTTAACACTCCAGTATCATCTCCTGGTGGTTGGAACCTGCACCATCAAAAAGACCACCAGACACTCAACCCAACTTTTAAAACATACCCAACATGTTTTCCAACTCACCATACCAAACATACATGAGAACAATATCCAACATTGGTATCCAACCTTTCCATAAAAACCACTAGAAAAAGAAATGAATCCTCCATCCATTCACAGAATAAGAACAACTTTACCTCTCTCAAGTTCACTGTAAAGACCTGTAAATTTCAAGGAAATTTATTTTCTTAATTTCTTTGGAATTTTATGAGTGCGCAGTTTCTGACAGCAGCTGATTCAGAGGCCCAGTGTGCCCGGAATCAATTTCTGAAGATTAGCTCGGGTACGTTCAGTGAACGAACGAGTGGATTTTTCTAACTTTTGAACTGGTGAATGGAATCAAAATCTGAGGGCACCGTTGAAACCTCAACACCGATATTTTCTTAAGAATACATTTTCCAGAGTTGCGTTTGCTCGGGAAGAGTTTTTTAATTTTGTGGATTAAGACTACAGAGAAATAAAATTGTGCTACTAATTTTATTTCTTTTAAGTGGTTAAATCCTAAGGGTGGAGGTTGGGTGGAACTAACCACCCATATGAGGTTAATGGTGAGGTGGGGCCCACATGATCCCCCACCCCTTTAAATCCCCTAAACCCCCTCTTTAATGTTGGCAACCCCCCCCCCCCATAATTTTATGAATTATCTCTCTCTTTAATTGAATGCCAACACACCAATTCAATTAATTGAATCTCGTTAATTAATTAAATGAGGGTTTTGAATTTTAAAAATGTTGGCATGTGTGGATAAATTAATAAAAAGTCTTAATTTGTTTTTGGTTGGTTATTTGTGTGGAGTTTGGGGAGAAAATAACCAAGGTCTCTAAGAACATCGTCTTCCACATTGAAGAACGTGAAGAACGTCAAGACCTCGACGAAGAATGTCGCCACCGCAAAGGAAGACCATCGTTCCGTCTTCTCTCCTCTCTGCAGCCGGTGAGAGATGCTTTTCCGGAGAACGACGACGTGCCTCTTTCTTCATCAGGCGAACACTGATGACGCTTATGGAGCCTCGATCCCAGACGTCGTCTTTCACGATGCCGTTTTCCACGACGTCCTTTTTCCACGATGACCCTCGTTCGACGACATCATCAAGGTAGGGTTTGAGTTCAAATTTAGTGGATTAACTTTGGGAATGATTTGGCGAAGATATTTTATTTTTTTTGGCCACCTGTTATCCAAAGTAACGGGAGGAGGTCGGACCGCACGAACATGGACAAACCTCCTCCCCTCTTGTTGTTAATTATCATCATGGATTGAAAATGGAGGCGATGTCGATGTACCGCGCAAGGTCGAGGAACTCGTGGAGGAGCACGGGGCCATCATGACGCACCGGTGAGGGAACAAAAGGGGTTGCGACCAGATCTGGGCCGCGACGAAGAAACGCGGCGTCGTCGCGCCGCGCCGGAACATCAAGGGGTCGTGGCCGGGGTGGGCCGCGAAAAAGGGGCGCAGCGCCGTCGAGCCACACCGGTCCGGAAGGAGCCGCGGAGGGGTGACAAGAGGAAGCTGCGGTCGTGGCCGCGACGGTTCTGCAAGGGGCAGCGGCCGGATTCACCGGCCTCCGGCGTTCAAGGAGGACGGGACCCGTGAGAGGGGTCCCACAATGGTGGCACTGACTAGCCAACCGTGGTCGGCCATTCAGCGGGGATGCCGGGGGTCGTAACCCCTGGTGGTTGACTGGTCGGGCCCCCTCCACGTGGGGGGTCGTCGTTTCGAGACCAGGGGGCAATGCCCCCCCCCCCCTTTCCGTGTGCGCTCCGCAGGCGGGTGCCGCACCCGCGCCAGGCCAACCGGCTGCCCAGGCTAGACTGGGCGCATAGGTCTGGGTCGGGCCACGCCCTAATGGGCTGGACCCAGACCCTAGTTGGGTCGACCCGACCCAGGGGGTCTTGGGTCAGGTCGGTCTGGGCCCAAAACTACCTAAAAACCGAACAGTTTGTTTAAATGCCCGTAACTTGGGATACGTACCTACGATCAATGCACTGTTAGTTGCAATGAGATACTTTGATCAAGACGGTCATTTCGGTATACTATACTCAAGGTTTTGGAGAACTTTGGGTACGTCTGGGTTGGTTCGAACACGAAACCAACCGGGCCCTCAGAGCAGAAATGCTTATAACTTGAGCTCCGGACGTCTGATTGACATGCCGTCGACTTTGTTGGATTCCTCTTAGTGAGAAAGTTCTTTTGTCTTACTCGGCTCAAGGTTTGGACACAGTTGTAGTGTGGTTGGGTTGGTTTTGACTTGAAAACTAACAGGGCCTCTGGAACGAAAAAGCCAATAACTCTCAGACCTGGCGTCCGATTGACGCGTCGTCTGTCATGTTGTGTTCCTATCGATGTGACGGAACATTGCAATACATCATCCCTAGTCTATGTTACAGTTGATGTATCGACCTCTTGACTCGTGGAGCGGACCCTCCCGGAACGAGCGTGTTGTGTGCGGAAACCCTAGTGCTGGCAGCGACTTCGACGACGATGACAACCGTATTGGAATCCTCCGTGGGTTTGACAGTGAAGACTTTCAATCTGGAATCCTTCGTGGGTTCGACGATGATGACAACCATATTGGAATCCTCTGTGGGTTTGATGGTGAAGACTTTCGTACTGGAATCCTCTGTGGGTTCGACGACCAGGACAACCATATTGGAATCCTCTACGGGTTTGACGGTGAAGACTTTCATATTGGAATCCTCTATGGGTTCGACGATTATGAAAACCGTACGGGAATCCTCCGTGGGATCCACGGTGATGACTACTGTACTTTCAATCCTTATGAAAGCCTAGAGCTGGTTGAGACTTGATGACTGTTGATCGATCAACTCAGAGTGTTTCGGATAACCCATTGGGGAGTGCTTGGTTGTAGCGGCAGACCCACGGCGGAGGAGCTCTTGGTTGTAGCGGCAGACCCGTGGTACTCAACAGAAGGAGTACCTCTGTAGGCTATGAGGGGGAGCGCATCGTTGTAGTAGAAGACCCATGGTGGGAAGCACTTGGTTGTAGAATCAAGCCCACAGTACTCAGCAGGGGGAGTACTTCAGCAGTCCAAGGTTAGTGGATAGCGCTTGGTTGTAGCGGCAGACCCACTGTACTCGATAGAGGAGGAGTTCTCCACCAGCTGTGTTATCGACATCAAGAATAAATCATGGTTTGAGCTGAGTCTTGACTTTCAATAATTATCTTCGATGTGATTGACTTGATATCCTGTGTGGATTGGATTATGCTTTCCTGTGTGGATTGGGTCATACATTCCTATGTGGATTACGTTTTACTTCCTAAGTGGTCTGGGTCGAACATGAGCTCGTAAGTTGGAGCTGATCTGGATCTGATGACTTAGGTATATGTATGGGAATATACCTAAGTAGAGTTGATTGTTACTTCGTGTTTGTATCTTTTCTTTTTGGTTTATCCTTTTTGGATTCAGGGAGACCTTCGAGGGTCTTGGGGTCCCTACTGAGTATCGTATACTCACCCATGCACGGCCTTCGCCTGTACTACTTTGTGTTGGTTGTAGACGACGGACATCAATGATCATGGTTGAGGCTTGTAGAGCTGGACGGTACCCGGAGAAGGATCTCACGTCGAGTCAGTGTCGGAGGTGGATTTCACGACAAGTCGGTACACAGGGGAGACAGACGGATGTGGAGTGCTGAGGAGGAGACCTGTACCTACCCTTCAGGTAGGAAGTCAGGGGACGATCCAGGAGCAACTCGTCACCTTTCATCTATTTCCCTTTTGAGTTGTACTTTTCTTTTGGTTATAGCTGTACCTTTCTTTTGGGATTTTATTTCTGGCCCCTTGTACTTTCAGCACCTTTGTTTTACTGCTTTACTTAGTGGTTGCTTCTGCTTGTACTCTGTTGTGTTTTTTACTTCTATAAAGGCAATGTCTTCCCTTTTTTTGGATTTACGCCTTTGGTGCTAGTCGACAGCCCCTGGCCTATGGAAGGCGGGCTTGAGGTAGTCATGGCATAGGCCCCGAGGATGGGTCGTGACAAGTTGGTATCAGAGGATTCTTTTCTACTGCAGAACTTATAACTCTGATCATTCCATTCTGTGAAGCAATAGTGTTAAAGGTACCAAGTGTAGTCATCAGTTCGAGAGTCCTGTGTTGGTGCGACGACCGACGTATCTATACACCAGGACCCTGACTACTGATTTCCAACTTTATCCACGAAAACACTGATTGCGTGTGTGTTTACAAAAGTTTTAAAGTCAGATCAAACCAGGTCATCTCACCAGGTATAAATCGCTGACCGTGTCGCATCTGTTCAGGATTTCTCCACACAGACAGTTAGTTGGAGTTATGAGATAGTACACGATGACGGCCCACTGAGCGACGAGGCTCCAGTGCAGGGCCCTTTTTACTATATTGGCACCCTCGAGTGGTGTACCAACAGCACCACCACCTGTTGGGCCGCAGCTGCCACTAGCCATACTAGCAGACGGTGCACGCCGACAGAGCACGTTGCACGAGTTCCATCAGCAGAGGCCTTCGAGGTTATGAGGCGAGGCAGATTCCTAGATAGCAGAGGACTGGCTGGAGGCGATTGCTAGTGTTTTCCGCCTAGCTGAGACACCAGTAGAGTGGATGGTGGACTTAGCTACTAGTGTTTTCCAGTGAGTGACCATGAGGATGGTCTGCTTAGTGATGAGACTTTGATACGTGGACCGATGTCGGAGATAGTACCTTTGGGTAGTGTGTCAGCTATACATCTCTACCTGTTGGCCAGCAGTTACAACCGATGGTACCGGTAGGTGACACATGTAGACTTACTGCCTTACACGTGTTCCAACATCACATACGCTCAAGTTCTGAGGTGAGCCCGACTCACAGGCGGCTGAGGACTGGCTTGATGAGGTGGATGAGAGTTTTCTAGAGCTTATACAGCTTCGGCAGGACGACATGTCGGTAGTTGTGAATTCATCGGGGCATACCAAACCATTCCTGGTACTCGATGACTATGATGTAATCGGTGCTTCCAGGATAGGACTTCTGAGCGAGGTGTGTCTAAAGGACATACAAGCCAGAACTTCTTTCTCTATGCATTCCTAATTATGCTAGGGTGCTAGAAAGAACCTTTGTGGTTGAGAATTCTTTTTCTGAGTGGATGCAGTCAGTGAAAGTTAGCAGTGGGAAAGAAGGAAACTGGCGCCAGTCTCAGAAACATGAGCGTGTAAAATGTTTCGAGTAGAGGTAGTAAAATGGATAGATGAATATTTAAGGCAGAAGATGTGGAAGTGGAGCTTGGAGAGCAGCATGGGGTGGTGAACATTTGACATGTTGTAAACACCCGCCTTTGTAATCCCCGCTAGGATTAGGGAGTTGGAGGGCAGGGGAAAGAGTAGTTGCATGCGGTCAAGGAGTGCGACCAAAAGGGCTCTAAGGATGATTTGAAATACAGAATGTGTCTTTTACTAGCTGTCATAACAATAGACATCGATAAAAATCACCCCTTCCTTCCATGAATCTTGTCCCATACCTTAGAGTTTCAGGTTAAGCCATTGACTTGAACCTCACGTCTGGAGATACCTTTTGGAGGAGACTCGATAATCACACTTACGCCGATGGTGTGATCTGACCCTTGAGGTGAGAGTTTTGGTTAGAACCTCTTGGTGTAAGCATCGAGGCCTTATGATGTTAGTTTGAGTATGGACTGGGCAATCACAGTTCATACACAAATTGATGGTATTAGGAAAATGTCGGGATGGGTTCTCCTTGGTCGGCGAAAAGGAAACCCCAGGTAGCACAGTTTAACTCTTGCTTAGGAGGGTGTATCCAATCAATCTTGGGTCATCCAACCTTACCCTCATGGCTATAGGAGTTTTCAGTTTCATTTCTAATCAGGAAATGGAGGCCTCTAGAGTTCGAGGATGGCGACCACGTTCTTATATGGGTCTCACCTCAACGAGGTTTACGGAGATATAGCCGAGGCAGCGAGATATCTCTGAGGTTCAATGGACCTTTCTAGGTCCTCAGCAGGGATGTTGAGGTGGTTTTCTGCTTGACCTTTCCACCTCAGTTGCACCGGGTACACGATGTCATCCATGTATCTCAGCTAAGGAGATATGTGCATGTCCCTTCACACATCATCGACCGTAGGGAGTTGGACGTCGATGATGGGGCGACATTCACATAGGTTCTAGTGGAGAACGAGGATCAATAGAAGCAGGTCCTACGTGGATGGTTGATTCCTTGGGTGCGCTTTCACTGGCAGCATGGAAACCTCCAAGAGAGCACATGGGAGGGTGAGGCTCAGTTGCGTTCTCATCACCACTTTGGTTTCCCTAGTTTGTGTTATAGCTTTACGGGGACGTAAAGCCCTGATGTGGGAGTAATGTAAAGACTTGGAAATTTCAAGGAAATTTCTTTTCTTAATTTCTTTGTAATTTTACGAGTGCACAGTTTCTGACGGCCTCAGAATCAATTTCTGAAGTTTAGCTCGGGTACGTTCAGTGAACGAACGAGCGGGTATTTCTATCTTTTTAACCGGTGCTCGGAATCAAAATCTGAGGGCACCGTTGAAACCGCAACGCTAATATTTTCTTAAGAAGACCTTTTCTAGAGTTGCGTTTGTTCAGGAAGAGTTGTTTAATTTTGTGGATTAAGACTACAGAGAAATAAAATTGTGCTACTAATTTTATATCTTTTAAGTGGTTAAATCCTAAGGATGGAGGTTGGGTGGAACTAACCACCCATGTGAGGTTAATGGTGTGGTGGGGCCCACACGATCCCCCACCGCTTCAAATCCATTAAACCCCCTCTTTAATTTTGGAAACCCCCCCCCCCCATAAGTTTATGACCTTCTATCTCTCTTTAATTGAATGCCAACAAACCCATTCAACTAATTAAATCTCGTTAATTATTTAAATGAGGGTTTTGAAATTTAAAAATGTTGGCATGTGTGGATAAGTTAAGACAAAGTCTTAATTTTTTTTTTGTTGGTTTGTTGTGTGGAGTCTGGGGAGAAAATAACCAAGGTCTCGAAGAACATCGTCTTCCACGTTGAAGAACGTGAAGAACGTCACGACCTCGACGAAGAACGCCACCACTGCAAAGGAAGACCGTCGTGCCATCTTCTCTTCTCTCTGTAGCCAGAGAGAGATGCCTTTCTGGAGAACTACGACGCGCCACTTTCTTCATCGGGCGAACACCGACGACGCTTACGGAGCCTCGATCCGCGATGTCATCTTCCGTGATGCCGTTTTCCTCGACGTCCTTTTTCCACGACAACCCTCGTTCGACGACATCATCAAGGTAGGGGTTTGAGTTCAAATTTAGTGGATTAAATTTGCGCATGATTTGGCAAAGATATTTTATTTTTGTTGGACGCCTGTTATCCAAAGTAACGGGAGGAGGTCGGACCATATGAAAAATGGCCAAACCTCCTCCCCTCTTGTTGTTAATTGTCTTCGTGGCTTGAAAAAAGGAGGTGATGTTGATGTACCGCAGAAGGTCGAGGAACCCGTGGAGGAACGCGGCATCGTCATGATACACCGGTGAGGGACCGGAACGGGCTGTGACTGGAGCTAGGCCACGAAGAAGAAATGTGGCGCCGTCGCGCTCCGCAGGAACATCAAGGGGTCGTGGCCGGGGCGGGTCATGGCAAAGGGGCGCAGCGCCATCGCGCCGCACCGGTCGGGAAGGAGCCGCGGCCTTTGGCCACGGCGCGGCGACAAGAGGAGTCTGGCCTCACCGGCTTTCGGTAAACAAGAGGAATCCGCGGTCGTGGCCGCGGTGGTTCTACAAGGGGCGGCGGTCGGACTCACCGGTCGCCGGCGTTCAAGGGGGACGGGACCCACGAGGGGGGTCCCACAGCGGCGGCTCCGGCCGGCCAACCGTGGCCGGCCGTTTGGCGGGGAGGTCGGGGGTCTTAACCCCCGGCGGTTGACTAGGCGGGCCCCCTCCACATGGGGGGCCTCCGTTTCGAGACCAGGGGCAGCGCCCCCCTCCCCCCCTTTCCGCGGGCGCAGCACCCGCGCCAGGCCAACCAGCTGCCCAAGCCGAGCTGCGCCCTAATGGGATAGACCTGGACCCTGGTCGGGTCGGCCCGGTTCGGGCCGACCCAGGGGGTCTTGGGCCGGGTCGGTCCGGGCCCAAAACCCCCTCAAAACCGAACAGTTCATTTAAATGACAGTAACATGGGATACGGACCTCCAATCCACACACCGTCAGTTGCGATGCGATCCTTTGATCGAGACGGTCGTTTTGGTATACTACACTGAAGGTTTCGGAGAACTTTAAGTATGGTCGGGTTGGTTCGAACACGAAACCAACCGGGCCCTCGGAGCGGAAACGCTTATAACTTGCGTTTCGAACGTCCGATTGACATTCCATCAACTTTGTTGTATTCCTATTAGTGAGATGGTTCTTTTGGCTTACTTAGATCGAGGTTTGGATGCAGTTGTAGTGCGGTAGGGTTGGTTTTTACTTAAAAACCAACCAGGCCCTGGAAAGCAAAAACCAATAACTCTCAGACCGGGCGTCCGATTGACGCACCGTCTGTCACATTGTGTTGCTATCGATGTGACGAAACTTTGCGATAAATCAATCCTAGTATACATTATAGTTGATGTATCTCCCTCTAGGATCGTGGAGCGGACCCTCCCAGAATGAGTGTTTGTGTGCAGAAACCCTAGAGATGGCTGTGACTTCAATGAAGATGACAACCGTATTGGAATCCTCCGTGTGTTCGACAGTGAAGAATTTCATACTGGAATCCTACGTGGGTTCAACGACGATGAAAACCATATTGGAATCCTCCATGGGTTCTATGGTGAATACTTTTGCACTAGAATCCATCGTGGGTTCGACGATGACGACAACCGTATGGAATCCTCCGTGGGTTCGGCGGTGATGACTACTGTATTTCAATCCTTATGAAACCATAGAGCTGGATGAGACTTGACGACTATTGATCGATCAACTTAGATTGTTTCGGATAGCATAGTGGGGAGCGCTTTGTTGTAGCGGTAGACCCACGGAGGAGGAGCGCTTGGTTGTAGCGGCAGACTCGCGGTACTCAACAGGACTACCTTTGTAGGCTATAAGGGGGAGCGCTTGGTTGTAGCGGCAGACCCATGGTGGGAAGTGCTTGGTTGTAGTAGCAGGCCCACAGTACTCAGCAGGGGGAGTACTTCAGCAGTCCAAGTTTAGTGGATAGCGCTTGGTTGTAGCGGCAGACCCACTGTACTCGATAGAGGAGGAGTTCTCCAGCAGCTGTGTTTTCGACATCAAGAATAAATCCTGGTTTGAGATGAGTCTTGAATTTCAATCATTATCTTCGATGTGATTGACTTGATATCCTGTGTGGATTGTATTATTCTTTCATGTGTGGATTGGGTCGTACTTTCTTTTGTGGATTACGTTTTACTTCCTAAGTGGTCTGGGTTGTACTTGAGCTCGTAAGTTGGAGATGATCTGGATCTGATGACTTAGGTTTATGTATGGGCATATACCTAAGTAGAGTTGACTATTACTTCATGTTTTTATCTTTTCTTTGTGTTTTATCCTTTGTGGATTTAGTGATACCTTCGGGGGTCTCGGGGTCCCTACTGAGTATCGTATACTCACCCCTGCACGAGCTTCTCCCGCACTACGTTGTGTTGGTTGCAGATGACAGACATCACTGATCGTGGTTGAGGCTTGTAGAGCTGGATGGTACCCAGAGAAGGATCTCACATTGAGTCAGTGCCGGAGGTGGATTTCACTACAAGTCGGTACATGGGGGAGACAGACGGACGTGGAGTGTTGAGGAGGAGATTTGTACCAACCCTTCAGGTAGGAAGCTGGAGGATGATCCAGGAGCGGCTTGTCACCTTTTAGCTGTTGCCCTTTTGAGTTGTACTTTTCTTTCGGTTGTAGATGTACCTTTCTTTTGGGCTTGTATCGTTGGCCCCTTTTACTTTCAGCATGTTTGTTTTATTGCTTTACATAGTGGTTGCTTCAGCTTGTACTCTGTTGTGTTGTTTACTTCTATAAAGGCAATGCCTTCCCTTTTTTTGGGATTTACGCCTTTGGTGCTAGTTGCCAGCCCCTGGCCTATGGAAGGTAGGCTTGAGGTAGTCACGACACGGGCCCCAAGGATGGGTCGTGACATTCACCTTCCTTTTTGAAACTCACTTTTCATTAAAAACATCAAACTAAAGGTGGATTATAACACACCATGCATGTTCCTTTTACCATACTATGTCAGACCATTCCCAATCAGATTTTCCAAAAACACCCATCTTCCACTATTGACACACTACCCCTTACACCTACCCGTGACATATTTTTACTTAAGGCATACCACCATCATCTGATGCACCTATCGGTGTCATTCCCTAACTTCCTGTAAAACTCCACCATCAAGTCTTCCACTACTCTCCAACCAATCATCATTCTCTACTGCACCCATCAACATTCCTAACATAGGACCTATTCCATCCATACATCAACTAAGGACAACTTGGTTATTCTTGAAATCCAATTTCAATTTCTAGAATGCACTTATCATTTCAAAACATCCACCTAAGGTGGTTTACAACTCACCACTTTTATTCCTTTTTTCCAAGTCGTATTGGACCATTTTGGACATACTCATCTTGAAACATCCAACTACCCCTATTGAAACATTACCACTTCACCTAAAAAAGATTTATTCACATTTAAATACATTCACAAGTCACCCAAACATGCTTATATAAGTCCATTATTGACGTTTGATGAGGTTTTAACACCCAAAATCCATTTCCATCAACCATTTTCATGGCTTATCATGCCCATCAATGAATCTTACACAGGAATATTCTATTTCTTATAGAACCACACCGAGCCTAAATACAATGTTGGGCTTAACCAACCACCACATCTAAGGCCAACATAGACTTTAAAGTGTAATCCAAACATGTTTCCTCACGAGTATATTATTAGCATATTGATTACACCACAACCACTCCATGATCTACTCCTTACATCCATGACTGACATATTTCTCCCCACCTTAGGAGTTTCATTATCACTACATTCCTAAATTAATTTAAACCACCAAATATAATGATTTAATCACAAGTTAAACCCAAAAAAATTGGATGTGACCATCTAGCTCTTCCCAAAGAAACAAAACAAACATCAACCACCACCCATTACCAACTTCCAGGAATGGATCCCATGAAATTCATCGACATATATTCCATCATGAGGACCTCACCCAGAAATGGTTGATGGTGTACTTCCCACAATCCAGATCCACATCTACCACTCCATGAGAGCAACCTCCAAGAGGCCCCATATCTAACCCAAATACATTCAAGTAGTTAGGTGTAAATCTATATATCCCTCAACATACCCAGGGTGATGTTAATATATTGGGCATGATCGTCACTAACTAATATTGTGATAAGAATTCACCGATGAACACCACAAAAAAGTATATATCACTGATGTTACCTCCAACTATGGTGACATCATGACCCATTTAAAGTTTCAGGATTTTCTACCCACTAACATCTAATCAACACTCAATCAAGGCAAATTGAATGGAATTTCCATTAAAATTCTCACCACTACTTAATGACCCTATCCTATAAATCCCTGACCCAATATTCCCATTTTCACTACTTCCATTACCCCACTCAAGTTCTTCCATGAACCTGGTGATTCACAACAGAAACACAATGATCCATCACACCAATTAAAAACCAAATGGTCTCTCACATAACCACACTTACCACATTGGTATCACTGAAATGACATGCGCTTATCCCAATCCAGTTATTCACCCATCTTAAATGGCATCATGTCTTCCAGAACATGCCCACATTTGGACCTCATAAAAGTCCATGAGGTCTCTCACTTTCCTCTGACAAACACACTAATCCCGAATCTAGGTCAAATGAGTCATACATCACTAGAGTTAAGGCCAAACACATGCTTTTACAACTATCCATTCCTCCCAATCCGCCAGACTCATTGGACTCAAGGCCTTCTCAGTGTAATAATAAAAAAACCTAACCATCTTTATAATAAGCCTTACCATGTGACCATACCTCATCTCGGTTGTCACCTCCATAACAAAAGTGTCCATCCATGATTTGTTATCCCTTTACATCTCTTCCAATAATCAATATTGATTCCTACATCAAACACGGTCAAAGCCATAGGACTAGGTTTTTGAATGATCCTTCCCTTTAAAACTACACTCACAAACAACAATAAGCACTCAAGTAAACTATTATAATGAAACAAAAGAATGATCATGACTTTTTTACCAAGACTTGATATCACCAATCATGTGTTGACCCCACCTCTAAATCACCCACCTTTTCTTCACATTCCAGGATATTAGAAACTCTGGTCCAACCTTACTCATGATTACCCTTGAGTTCGACAAACCACTAGTTCATAACCACCACTCAATAAATAACTCCGAAACTATTGAACTTAACATATATCCCTTCATTTTAAACCCTCTATATACAGAACTCCATTCATGTCACTAGAAAAATATTGTACCTCCACATGTTCCATATGAACCCAAAGCCACTAATAACCTGACAGACCTCTCCCAAAGGACATCCTTAAAGATCAAACATTACCAAATACCTAAGGTGGAGTCATTTCTAACAAAGTTCAATAACTCTCCCTCTAATACACACACATCAAATATCAAATAACTTACTTCTCACGGGAGGCACTCCTACCCCCATTCCAAGCACATTGCATCTAACACACTCGAAAAACCATTTACTCTAGGTTTTACACCAAGGTTACCCACACACCTACATCTGAACTGCACGCCAAAAACTCACTCTAGGGTCCAAAACACAACATGTATGATTATATCCCACAAGTTTTACCACATTCACATTAACAAAAAAAATATCATAACCCAAGTCCATTTCCCTTCTAAAGGTATTATAAGGAACAAGCCCCTAACCATACAAAAACCCAAAAACACATCACAACCCATAACCAAGGTCTACACTAGGGCTCTATCACTACCCAAACCACCCATACATAGGGTCAAAACACAACACTTGGGATACCCACATCTAGTGTCCCCACATGTTCCATAATTTCCCTTTTCCCTTCTTAATTAATCTTTACCATTTTGAACCCAAGGTTTCACATTTCAAAACTTTTCATTTTCAAAACCCTATTATTTTCACGTTTGAAAACCTTTATATTAACCCAATATTTCAAAAAATTGGATAATAAAATCATATTCATATTTAAAAACATATTTCATTAATAACCATTTCAAGGGAGAATCAATAAGCCTGAATTACAAGTAGAAAATTAAACCACTAGCATATGAATTCCAAGGAACAATAAATCACAAGAAACATACAGATGACTTCTCAATCATATGTGCCAAGAAAGATTCATGAACCCACACACCCTATCCTTCTATAAATATCAAAGAGATAAATCCTTATAAATCAATAACATCACATAAAAGTGCACAACTCAATGTGGAAGTATCAACCAACTAGAAATTTAGAAAACAAATCATCAATTCCCACCCCTAGAAACTTAGGGTTTCCCTAGTATGTGGGATTGTTGGAACCCAAGTATGAGACCATTAACAAGTCCTGACAATATCCTAGTATCATTTCTTCTGTGTCCAAATAGTAATACAAAATAAACCACCTCTAAAACCACTTTATAACATCCCTATCCCGGTGGCCACTAAATCTAGTGCCCTGAGCTAGGTCATCACGTGACCTCAAGAATGCCTCCTTATACACCATAGGATACCAACTAGTAGTGTGTATATATTAGGTTACAATGATGAGAATACACTCATTTATCAGAGTAATGTCACATCAGAAATAATATCAACAGATATAAAAAACAATAGTAATAGTAATTGCATAGAAAATGACATAAGCCAGAAATAACCTATTTTCACATGCTATAACAAGATGATGAATACAAAACATGTAAAATAGTTATAAAAATAAAGTATAAACTAAAAACTACCAAAAAGATCGTGAACATGGCCCTGATTCCCAACCCAGTCCTAACATCCTATGCTCCAACCAAAAAACCCATGCAAGAAACCCATCTTGAACCTATACCTAAAAACAAGAAAAATATTCTTGGTCACCCAAGTTCAATGGTGGCCCAAAAATAGTGTGGGAATAAATCAATAGGCCACCACCAATGGTGTCTAAAGTAATAAATAGTCTATATAATAGTGTATGCAAGTAACCAAAGTGCAATAAATAAACAAAACAAAGGGAGTATGTATCACATTTAAGTAATTATTGAATAACCATTTTACCCTTTAAGTTATCTAGGGTCGACCAACCTACTAAAATATATATGTTCCCACAAGAAGACTAATCCATAGCATAAGGGTTACATATTTTTAATCATAAGGGGTAATTAACTAAAAAACCATTTATCTACTTACCTCGGAGCCTTGTTCTGATAATCAAGACATTTCCATATGTTTGGGAGAATATGCCTTAGTTCGACATACCGAACCATAAAAATACATTAGTGGGGCCTATTCCATCAGTCTAGCCCAAACAAAACAAAGAACCTTAGTCTATGAGTTAGGAACGCAGAGCCTTAGTCCCACATCCCAACTCAAGTAATACAGGGGTGGGGCTTAGAGACTTATTCCATCTTGACCTATGAGAGTAGAGCCTAATTCTAATACCCAAAATATTCCACTTATTCACATGGAAATACTTCATACACTATTTATCACATCTTTTCCACTTTCTCATTTCATTTACAAAGGTCCCAATATACACTTAAAATCCAATAATGGAATAAAACACCAAAAAATACTCATTTAAAATCATCTTGAAGCCACCCTCTAAAACACGGGTCTTTCTCTTCAAAAACTAAACATTTAACCAAGTCATTCATTTCAATTTATAACCATTCAAAATAATCATTAATTCATTTTCACAAAAAGGGTTTCACACCCTCATTTCATATAATAATTTTAAATCTATTGAGAACACCCACTTTTAAAATCAAATTATGGTTTACACCTCTTTTTAAAACATTTCCCGCTTTCAAACATCATGTTCCACATTTAAAACTATAACAGGATCAAAACCCAAAACATATCATTTAAACCATCTCAAAATCCTCTTAGGAATTTAACAAAAAACCCAACATATAATTAATTCAATTTTCCCTTTAAATAATCCCACATACGATTTTACTATTAATAGGTCATTCACTTTCATAATTACCATATATCAATGTTTACCAACTCATTTCACTATATTAAAGGGTTTGGAATACCCCACAGGTAGCCCTAGGTTCGGTATTTATTCATTAACAAGCCCAATAGGGTCTCTGAAGGGTCTCTGAAGGGTCTCTCACCATAATCTAAGGCACATTTTACATTCCTTATCAAAGACATTAAAATAAAGCAAGACAATGGATTATCACAATAATATACACATATAAAAACATAAAGAATGTGGGAAAATATTTAATACCACCCAACCCAAGTCTGTAGACAATTTCTCGTCCAAAAGAAACCCTTGATTAGAACTAAAATAATCACAAAAACTATGGAGAAGAAAACCCTAGAAAGAATAGTTTTTATAGCTTCAAAAGGATATAAAACCACACACCCAGACTCTTAAAAATGGAAGGAAAAATCGTTTAAGACTTACCCAGAGCAAAAATTCTCACTAAGAGTCACTCCAAATGCCTAAGAATTGAAGGAGAATCACCCGTGATGTAGGGGGTGCTAGTTCATCACCAAATTTGAAGGGTTTCATATGAGGGGGGAATTTGGTGGAAAATAATTTAATCAAAGGAGGGAAAATTTAAAATTACCACTATTTAAGAATTGCATGGTTTAGCAACGTGGTTGGCCAAACCGTGTGTCAACCTTGTGGATACCTCTATCAAAGAGAGGCTAGGTCACACGGTCATCTAGAGGTACCCACAAGGTTTGAAAAAATGTGTGGCACCTTTGTGATAGCCTCTGTATGAGAGGAGGCCTAGACACATGGTCTTTTGGGGGTACTCACGCAGTTTGGAAAACTGGGTGGTTCCCATGTGCCCACCTCTTTCCGAGGGGAGGTCTGGACACATTTTTTCCTTGGCCAGGTGCATGGTTAATACTAACAATGTGTCAACCGTGCACTTCCCACTCTTTGGAATATTTTCTTATACTTTTTTGTCCAAAACCCTTAGGACACCCCTAAGGAACCTCATAAACTTGAGACCCATTCCATTAACAAAAAAAAAGAGTTTAACAAAAAAGTTAAACAAGGACATACCTCTATGAAATTTCAGAATCATAAATTATGTGTATCTGTATTGTTTTTTACTTGTATTGCTTTTAGTTTGACTTTTAGATACAACATATTATATCATTACATTATTATTTTATTATTATTGGATTATTCAGTCAACATTTATTTTTTTACCTACTATGATGTACTACTTCTACTATTTTCATTACTCTGATATTTTTTTATTTACACTGTATTGAAACCATATACCATGGGGTATGGTCTCTAAACTATATTCACTATAACCCTTCTACTAGTCATTAGCCTTTGGAGTATTAGGAGGCACATTTGGGGTCCAGTAACTAACTCAGTTTGTCCCTATAAGAGAGTGTTAGATCAAGGGATGTCACATAATTACTCTTAAAGATATCTCACACTTGACTCCTCATCTGGAATGATATCAAGAGAAAATGTAGGAGGTCCTTGGACTTGATAAAATTATTCCACACACTCAATATTCCCTAATAAAGATAAATAATCTCTTTCTGGTTTACCACCTTCATCGTTGATGATAGGAATTCCAAATGGAACTCCTTTTATAAATCTATCCATAATGCATTTTCCTTTTACTGGACACAAATTTACAACATCCACCACTGAAAAGTAACTCTCCACATCTAACTAACTACCAACAACACCCAAAACATATCATGATCTCAGATAATACTGAAAACGATCTCAAGATCCTTTAATTAGTGATTTTTCTTTGGATCAGGGACTCTGCAATCATACATTCCCAATATTTATCATTAAAGGGAACAAAAAACCCATCTATCAGGCCTCATCCTCCTCTGTTGGTTCGATCCTCTGGTGATCAGCTAGATCAACCTGATAAACCTCTATTACCTTATCTACACTTATATGCCGACCATGAGACATTCCTGAATAAAAAAATAAGGATAAACCCAATGCATGATATCATGGAATTATATCAGGGTTTATTTAATAAATTTCATTTTAATTCCCCAAAATCAACCAATTCATACATGAATATAAACAAGTATGATGCATTCACATATCCTAGGTCTCTACCAAGTAAGAAGAACAACCTCACTTGGTCATTTTTCAGACTCAAGTTCCTTATGTTAGATCATGAAGGGGTAAACTTTCATGTCTTATCCAATCTCTTTAGTCCATCTCACATACCAAGATCAAATGTCACTACTACTCTACCAACCAGTGAAATATTCATAGTTTATAACATCAAACTCCACCCTATATTTAACCCATAATTCTTGCCTTTATTAGGCCTCCGGTTGGCGACTAGAACAAAGGGTATAAAAATATTACATATGGAATGCACTACCCCAAATAATAATAGGGGTAAGGAAATATGATAAATCAAATTTCAATCATCTTCATAACATACTATAAAATCAAACAAAAATCCAAAAAATCATTAATAATTTCAACAAATACAAATAAAATTTTTAAAATAAATACGAAAAGAGAAATCATACGATAGTGACTCAACAACAGATCCAGAGTCAAAGCTAGTAATGTCCAGATTGGTCGATGAAATCCTCATGGAAACCTGAAAAATAATTTATATGTATTTAGGGTGAGAATTACATGTATACTCAGTAGGATAATTCCAAATAACTCTTTTTCAAATTTGAAAAGAGCATTTTTAATAAACTATGGAATAAAGAGTAGAGCCAACATACACCAAAACATTCCAACTAATCAATATCAACCTCTTCATGGAATGCTCAACAAATATCACATCCAATTTAGTAACATAGTATCAAAATAATATAAAAAAAATGCACCCCACAACTGCTTCCCCAATATTTTTTTACTCTCACACCCCAAATTCAAATTTTTTATTCTCCCATACCTTCCAGTCACATCTCATCACTTATCCACCCAAATCACATGTGGGTTGGGATATATACCTATATATCACAACCTCCCATTAGTTTTAACTTCTAGTGATATCATCAGTACTCATCACATCATAACCTTATCCACATAACCAGGGAAGCATGGTATCATGAATATAGAGGAAATCAACCTCATACCCTCATCGAACCATACATGGCCCCCCACAACATATCGCATCTTCATCATCACTGGGTGATATTCCACACCAACTCATTGTCATTGGGTAATCTCCAACACCAACCTATCATCAATGGGTGATCACAAAAAATAACTCATCGTCATCACTACTAATGAAGAAAGAGTAGGGAATATGGGGAATCTAACCTTTCGATTAACCACTGGCCTGGATTTTAACACAAAACATTTGGGAATTGGTATGGTTATCAAACTTGGATGGATTAAAAATAAAATAATATGAATATACAAGTTAGTTAGATAAAACAAAAAAACTATGGGTTAACATAAAGTAAACTAGAAAATTATAAAATACCAAAATTATGCCTCATGACATCTATCACAGCCAATTCCACCACTAAATTCAACACACCACAAAACCAACACACAATCCCACTTTCAATTAAAGGTCCCACTATTTCCAGAATTAATTAGTTTCCACAAGCTCCAATTTATTAATCCATTTAATTCACATTAACATTCCCCATTCATTTATCATTCATTTCATTTAAACCAATTTCCACACATCAATTTCAACCCATTCTTATATTTAATTCATCCCATTTTTTTTATTTACTAACCCATGTCATCTTCTGTTTCAGCATTTCAAATTCATTCCATGGTAAAATATGAAACTAACACAACCACACCACATAATATATCATCCATACTATATCAACCATCACCATAATGAAATTTATGACAATATATTTCACTATAACCACCACACATCATAACCACCGCACATAAACCCACATCACATCCATGCCAACCAAGTGTCACATTTGTTCCCGGTATATTCCACACCCAGTTCAGTCACTAGCATCACCATACAAGACCCAACATGGTTTAAATAACAATAATAGTGTCATAGAAATTTTTAATATACAAAAAAATTTTCCAACTACCAAAATTTACCACAATATAGATTTAGGCTTTAATCACATTATTTCATTATTTAGCATGGGTATTTTCACCGAAATTCTATATTTCCACGGGAAACCAATTAATTAACCATATATAATTGATTATCCATTTCATTCTAGGTGAGTTAAAATAACCATCATAATAATTGATTCACAACCATATTAAATATAGCGCAATCATGGCTCTTGGTAGCCATAATTTTTAGAAAGAAAGTATAATTTCATTAGTAATGCCATTAAAAGTAGTAAAAAACATGTGAATACTCTGCTATCCCATTTCAATTTTAGTTAATACAGTTAATAATCATATTATGGTGATCCATAACATCAACCCAAAGGAATTAAAAATCATTAAATCCCCATAAATTCACATAAATAGAGAGAGAATGAGGAACCCCTGCCACAAATAAGCTTTCTAAATCACTGTTCACAATGGGGCAAAGGAGAAACAACTGAATGACCACAATTGTAATTGGAACCCCTACATAAACCTGAATCACACCATAGTATTATCAAAATAGTAGTCCAATCTTACCTGAATCAAAGAAACATCCCTATTGTGAATTCCTCAAGGGAGGAATGGGATAAAGCAAAAGAAAAAAAAAGGATTTACTCACCGTGGATCGCTAAAGATAAAACATTGAAAAGAAAAAGATGAAAGTCAAAGGAAAAGAGATGGAATATCCTTTAAACATAATAGGGTTCACCTAAAACATTATAAAAAGAAATAAATTGAAAGCGCTATTGAATTTATAATCAGGATGGGCCTCAACACATTCACCACATTAAATAATGATTCACACCTTAAATATTCATGATTCTCACCAATTCATGATATGAATTTAGTTTAGGATGTGAATTACCCAAACTCAAAACCCATTGAAAATTTGATTAATTTAATGTCACCTCAAGATAGTATTATTTTACTTCATGAATAATTATTTCACATCATGATTTTATTTGGCACATAACTCCCTTCTGAAACTTTATGCCATGAATTGCTAGCTTCTAAGCCATGAACACACATTAAAATTATGAACCTGGTTTCAAATTGAAAATAACTCTCAATAGCATAATGATATCTCCTAAATATATCAAACCCTCCTCAATCTTCCTTCGAACACCTCAGACACCCAAACCATTAAAGTAATTGGCTTATAAGGCATGGACATTTATAAGATGCATCTAACTGCATTTGAAAAAGTATGAAGGATGAGTTGTTGGTAATTAGAGAATTGGGAATTCTAGTTATCAAGGGGATATTGAGATAGTTTTCACATATATCAATTTAATATAGAATTTAATATAGTAAAAATAAATGAGTAATAGAATCTTATTGAAACAAATGGTGGATATATATGCAAATACAAAGTATGTTGTGGATTCTAATGAATCTATGAAGTAGTATAAAGAATATAATGATTTGTTATAGATTTTGGAATTGTAACAAGATAGTAAATTATTATCATCATAAATATTATAAAAAAATTATTACTATGGAATTAACTAATATGTTGACTTTATAATAGAGAAAAAAGGTAAATACTTGTTGAATCACCTCTTATGAGTTTTTCATAGAGAAGTGAAGTCACAATAAGAATAATAGCGATAAGATAAGTCTATAGGACAAATAGTTATATCCATACCTTATTAAAAGTATTTTTATCATAGGATAGATAAAAATTTATTAGTTAATAGTTAACTCTAGTGAATGTGGTAATCAATTGGAGTTATTTCATTTAACTAAAAAACTTTGTAGTTTTTATCACAAAAATATTAATTACTATCTTATAACATGATTATTTTTATTTTTTGTAACATTATTATGAAAATTCCTCAGAGTACTTCTCAAATTGAAATAATTGAAATATTATTAAACATATATCTCATGGTTTAGATAAAATTTATTTGACAATACATATATGATATTTGGCTATGTGTTGGGGGATCATAAGACATTGAGGCTTCTTCTCATAAAGTTCTCACATTGAAATCTCTAATAAGGGAGGTTATGAGGATAGACCCATCAATAGGAATCAAAAAGTTTTATGTTTCATTATATATTACCATCTAAAAATGTGTGCATTGGGCCTTATACTTAATACTATTATTAATGTGTATAATTAATATTATGCTTTGATGTATGGATAAAACTATAACGACATATGCTCATAGTAAAGTAGCATGCATTGACTGTATCAAAAGTGAAAAGAAATCAATTAAATAGGTCAAGAATGTATTTTTTTATTCTATATTAATGGAAGAAGATATCTCTAGGCGTTTGATTGAAATGAAATTGTCATATTAAAGCTATAGTCATGGTAGTTCATTAATGAGTTCATTTTATAAATCCAAAGAAAAATAAATAATGGGTATAAATTGATAACACAAATATGAATCATACTTGATGAGATATTAGTATACAAAAGAATTATATTATACAGTAGAATTCATAGGATGGTTGTTGTCAATATGGAATTAACTACTTTCTCTATAGGTTTCTTGATGAGTTTTTAGATGTTGATATTATACTTTAGGAAACCTCAAAAAATTCTAATGAGAAAATGGTCAAGATGGTTAAATAGTAAGTCTATCCAGAATCTCATTAAATTCTAGTGAATTTAATCTTATGAATAATTATTATTCTTGAATTTTAGAATAATAATTATTCAATTATTTTCTGATCGTGTAAATCCAATCATGAGATATTCGACTATAGAATATGTGATTTTAATACAATTTCTTGTTTATTATTTACAAGTTAATAAATAAATAAATATTTATTCACTAGTTTAGTGAATAAATTAATATAAGTATTTATTTAGTTATGTGAATATTAAAATAATTATTTATTCATGATTTTAGTGAGTATAATATGTATATTGACTAAATAATATTTATTTTGTTAAATATAATATTATTCTAGGTTAAATAAATTCCCTAGAGGATTGATGGGTCAAATTAACGTCTCATTGGAAATGATGTATTTTATAAATATCATTTTAAATGAATATTTATTTATTTATTTGAGAGATAATAATTAAATAATTGTATTTCATGGGAAATAATAATATTATTATTATTTAGTGTGGAGGTTACTCAAAATAAACAAATTGATACAGGGAATTTGTGTAATTATAAATTATTTAACCCTAAGTATAAAATCCAAAATATATAATTTTTTAGATGTGAGTCTTATTGTATAGAATGATAGACTCTCTATAATCCTCTCAATCCTTGGAGAGATTCTTCCTCAACCCTCCCTCTCAAGAACATATAGAGAATAAGATAACTTCTTATTGTGATCAATTATTAATGACGTAAAGTAGTTATCCCTACCATGCTATCACATATAGATTCTAGATAATCATTTGAAGATTCCAAGATCACATATGGATACACCTTGAGGAATCCTCACTTGAATTCTCTATTGTGATGATGAAACAAAAAGTAAAAAAATGAAAATTAATCGATTTGATTATCATGTTTGAGGTGATTCTTATATTAATTAATTATAAATTAAATGTAAAGGATACTCTCTATAATATTTTTCGGTTTTTATTGAATGTTCCTTAGATTTATCCATTGAAACAGATGAAAAACAAAAAAATGTTTTCTTCTCACTACTTTCATTTTTCCTTGAAACCTTCCTTAAGCACTCAACCTAATGTAACTTATTCTTTGAGAATAAAAAGTAGATACCAATCCAATCCTTGTGAGGCCGATTTGAGTTCTGATTCTTTTTCTCTAGGTGAGGATGTTAGGATCAATGGACAGGCTACCAAATTTCATGAACCAGTTCAGTCGGCAGATGAGGACTCTAGCCTAAGATGTGATAGGGGCTCCAAGAGAAGGAAGGGGAGGAAGGACTACTCTTATCTACCTCCTCCTCTTGAGACCCGCTCTACACAGAAATTGAACAAGATGAAGATAGACAAGGAGGCTCTGAGACACCAAAAGCATGAGGTGCGGGATGATCATCCCACGGTCTTACTGTTAAGCTCTGATGACTATGTGATAGAACAACCTTTATTGCTCAACGCAACTGAGGAGGAGGCTGCTAAAATGATGGGGAGGTCTCTTGAGGTGTCTCTCAATGAGGAGCAATATATATGGATTGACAAACATGATTCAATCTTGGTTGGTGGCTTCAATCAAGGAAAGATCAGTTTAGATGAGTATATTCAGTCTTGGGACCAGCTGGTCTTTGAGTTTGAGAAGTTGATATTGAAAGGAGATGATGTACAGTTGGTATCCCTAGCGTGGAATCTACTTAGGGAAACTGATTCAGGTAACATCAAGTTTATTTTTAAAATTAATGCTTAAGTTATTGTCCTCGGGTGGATGGATTCAGGGTAATAGTCTGGTGAGATTTGTTTTTTTGGGGTCCCTTGTTGTTTGGATCGGCTGTATGGTTGTTCTCATGCCTCGCATTCGGCTTGGACCTGATCCGGATGAGGACCAGAGCAAAAATTCTTTATTGAGGCAGACCATTGGATTGGAATGTTGAGAGGGTATGGCATTTTCATCGGTTCTGTGCCTGTGCATTTTCACGGGACTGTCTGCTGAGGGTCTGCATCGTTAGAGGTTTTTTTTCTTGACACATTTGCTTGGGTGGGGCAGGACCAGTTGATTTCTGTGGAGGCTTTTTGGTTATTCTGTTAACTGTTGTGGTTTCTCACTTTCTCCTAAAAAGTGTCTTATCCTTAATAAAAAAAATTAATTTTCAGTTCTAAACAAACTACTATAGAAGAATCGAAAAAATATGTACAATACTTCAATGTATCAGGTGTTTTAAAGAAATCTATTTGGATCAAGAAATACACCACCGAACTTGGGGTGGTTCTTAGCACTAAGGGATCAATTGAGATTTATTATGAAAATAATAGAGTGATTGATTAGGCCAAATAACCTCGATCTCACCAAAGTATAAAACAAATCCTTCACAAATATCATCTCAATCAATAAATCGTTAAGAGGGGTGATATGAAGATCTATTGTGTGGATATAGATGAAAATGGAATGGGTACTTAAATAAAACCATTAATGAAAAAAAATCATGAGGTTAATGTTGTATCTATTTATATTATATATAATAGATATTAGATACAATTTTTGTAAAATGTATCATGGTTTTATAATTAATTAAATCTCTATTATCATTCATTCATGTATGGTGCATATATATTACATGAACATTGGAATGATAAAATCCCTTCAAAGTACGACATTGATTTTTCACTAATCAATGGTCATCATGTATTATTATGGGTAATGATAATAAGTTAATATTGTCATGAGTAGAATCTTGTATGGGATAAAAATGGTAGACTCGTGAAATAATAAGTATAGACTTATTATTTGGACTGACCAGTGAGATTATATCACATGGAATATCATATGGTCATTGATATACTTAGGGGTGTGTTATTATAATGAATACACATTACCCAAAGTTATAATTATACTTATTATGTGAAACTTCATACTTTGATACCATTCTTACACGAGTCTTTTGGGTGAGCTAATCATTGGGTGGTTGGGTATGTTGTTGATCATGTCATCAGTCGAGTTCATCCAAGATGATATTTTTTCACTTTTATGATAATAAAATATATTTGGACCTTTAATTGAGTGCTTGATGAAATTAATTGTCCTGATTAGATAAGTAACATGTGATGTGATTATCTAGTAGAATGATTAACAAGTGATTTAATCATTCTATATGATTAATCTAATCAGAGAATAAAAAATGTATGAGTTGGCATATACTATATTAACATGTTCCATGTCTTGTGATCTCTCAATTTCATTGATATTGGGATTATATAAGTATAAAAATGATGTATATGATACATATTATAGAGGACATGGGCATATAATGATATGAGTATGTTTGATATATTTCATTCCAAAACCCTTTGTATCTTGAGTAGCAGTGATATTTTTTTAGAGGTATCTCTTTTCTTAAATCTATGAATTAAGGAATTCATATTTATTATTTATTCTAATAATACCTTTAGGTTCACATAGTTTACCCTTAAAAAAGAATTACATTTTTAATAAAATTTTTGTTACAAAATGAAGAGAGTTTGATAAAAATATATCCAAATGAATTTGGATGGATTCACAAAGAGTTGTGATGTTTTTGTATAAAGTCCTTGTATGTTTTTAGTACAAGTGTGAGATTGATGGATATGCACTAAAATAAGATAAATAGTAATGTGCATGTAATGACCCAGCCCATCGAGGCCCACCTGTATAGTGGAATGTGAGGCCTTCACAACCCAAATATGGCCTCCAATATGCTAGGGGCTGGTGGTAAGTGATAATAAGTCATAATATAAATGTGAGGACTTTTCTTATTATACCTATATGCACACACCAAACCATATACATGCAATAATGCAGAATAATAATAAAAAAAGGATATAACATCTAGAGTAAAACCATGAATACAATAACCTCTAGGGAATACATTAAATTATGAAAGAATAAAACCAAAGTTAAAAGGGAAAAAATAAACACCCAAAAATAAATGAATTCCCTACCTATTGAAAAATAGAATAAAGGAAAGATGAGAGATCCCAACTCCTAATATCCAAGCTCGACCATCATATGTGGTAAATGCAATAGAGTAAACCTAGTATCCACTAAAATCACCACTGATATATCTATCATAAGAATAATACCCAACATGTATGGGAATATTCCATGTAGGTGTGAGTATATAAATTCCTAGTAGGATGCCCAAAAAACTGAAGGGGGGAAAATAAAAGATATGATAGAAGTAGTCATATAAACTTAAATAAAGTGGGAAAATAAATCCAAAAACACTCACACACACACACATATATGATCTTAAAATAAACAAATATAAGAGAAAAAGGGGATATCCATCTCAGAGCCATCCCAAGTTGATGATTTTTTCAATAACTCCAAGGTCCATCATCAATTCCTAATACCTCACATGTCTTCCTAAGAAGGTCAGGTGGAGAACCTAAACCTTGAAACTACTCCACAACCTAAGGGGGGTAAATATTTAACAGAAAGAGTACCTACTCCCTAGAAAATTCGAGGGATTCAACTCAGTAGATAGATAGAGGACCCATGATCTATTATGCTAGGGGGTTCATTATAACAACCCTTCTCTTTACTACACACATAAACCTGGTTTATTACATAATATCTTCACATGATACGACATAGAAGATCAATAGGTCTAGTGTATTTGGGGATTAGGAACATTACATAACATCTTTGAACATAAAACACATAACATATTTATTAAAAAATTCCTTGACATGACCACTACATTCCCTCGTACTTAGCATTGCATCGGATAACCTAAGGACATGCATAAGAAAAGGGTGAGCTATAAATCCCAGCAAGGGAATAAACATGGAATAACATGAGAAATAAAATACATGTTAGAAAATAGGAATATCAATGTAGCATAATATAAACATGAACATAAAGGCATGATAAAGCATGATAATCATAACATGGAAATGTAGAAACAACACTTTACATGGAATTAGCATGAGCCAAGGCTCAGTGCACATAGAGCATGAGTAAACCCTCATTGCACATGAAGCATGATTAAAAAATCATTGAACTTTAATTATCATGAATCAACACTCATTTCACAAGACGTATCATGATACTATACTTTACCCAATTCATTTGAGTGCTATCAGGACGCACCCTTCTTAAACATTTCATTTCATGCATAAGTGTTCCACATGGATCATACAACATGGAATCAATAATCATAATTTATTCCATGATAAAGGGATGTGGAATAAATACATTAATATTTATAATCAATAAGGAAATTTTCATAAAGGTGAATACCCTTGACAGATAAATGGGCATGGTATTCACTACATAATGACATTTTCTAGGAAAATCATAGTGCAATTTTCACAGCATAACAACGTGAAATAGTAACTCATAAAAAATGGTTTATGAGAGAGAAAGGGGTGTCTCATAATATTTACATGAAATGTAAAGTAAGGGGGTCATATAGATACATGTCCCAACAAACTTAATGTAATTTAGATTCATAATTAAAAATAATTACTTGGATGTAAAAGAGGAGAGATAGACATCCCTCATGGAATTTCGTCATAGTAACAGGTGTACATGGGAGGCATTAATGAGAGAGAAAGGGATCTCCCATCATCCAAAAATAAAGAGGGAAGTATGATAGATCTGTGAAATCATACCCCAACATTTTTAATTGAAAACAAAAGTGCATAACAAATTAAAGAAAGTTGGAAAAAAAATGAGAAAGGAAGAAATCCCTTACTTGGAAGTGTGATCCCAAAGTCTCGGGAGAGGCTTTAGAGATGCTTCATGGGATATTGGGTCACCTTGGGAGGATTATAGAGAGTGGAAGCAATGGTTTGGTCTAACTCTAAAGGATTTTAGTGAAGTTGAAGTGGGATCTTGGTTGGGATTATATAGAAATAGAGAGGGAATTCGATATTATTTATGTTTGGGATACCTCAAATTAAACTAATCAATACCACCAACCTGCCCATGGTTTTTGCCCATAGTTTCTGCCAAAGGGGAGTGGAAAAAAATATTTTATATGGCCAATGGCCGAACGTTTTAAAATAATAGGTTTTCTTATGTGGAGTTGAGTCACACTCTTAAGGAAAACAATTTAAAAAGACAAAATGTTTTATAAGTCTTGGAGGGTCCGCAAAAGCTTTTTAAAATAAAAAAACAAATCTAAAATCAAATTATTTTAACTCTAAAACATATATTTTCCTAACATAATGTTTATAGTATTGTATTAAATCACTATTGGGTCATTATGATGTCAAAAAACACATTATATATTTAAACGGTATTTAATTTTTACCCAAATATTCGAGTGTCTTAGAAAATTATGAAAATTTCACCGTTGGATAATGTCGACATCCTTATTCCAAAAATAATATTATTTTTATCTAAATAATTTTATAAATATGTGAATTTTTAATTTTAAAATAAAAACCTACATTTACCGAAAATTCATGGGTTCTGACAAAAACAATTTTAAACCTTAATAAAAATTACAATTGAATTCATAAAATTATATGATCATTTATATTTAATAAAAATTAATTTAATTATAATATTTTATTAAAATATTATTTAATTCAAAAATCATTTAATTCATCAAAATAGATTTCTTAGTTGAATATTAACTAAAAATACTATTTGTTCTTTAAAAACTATTAACAAAGTAACAATAATAAAATGAATGCACATTCTTTGTACAAAAATAATGTACATAGTCATAGTGATAGGGTCTTGTTACATAACCCCTTATAACACCCACATAAGACTGAAGGTTAAGGTGTGTGATGGTAATAAACTCTCGGGGTGGCTCTGATAACATCGCTCAGGTGGTAATCTCTATTTACTTCTACTTCTCCCATACTCGGTTCCGCTCAAGCTTAACGTGTTCAAGATTGGCTTGGGCTTGGTGAAGAGAGAGTCGCAATGATGCCACCTCCTTTATGAGCTCTAACAAATGGGCTTCATATGGGGAAAGTCTACTGGATAAGGCCATTGCTTCCTTTGTCTGACTAAATTGGATTTGTTAAAGCCCTATATTTATACTAATCATGTGATCACTGTTAAATGACTATATTAGAAACGGTCAAAATTCATATTGGTATTTTAAAATCCAGAAACATAAAACCAATGAAGTTCACATTTTATATAACCATAATAAAAATTTAATTAGATCAAGAGGAATTTCCATTAATGAAAATTTGGGTCGTTACAATCTTCCCCCCTTAATAAATTTCACCCTCGAATTTTCTTTTTCCAACACTAAAATAGATGTGGGTAACTTTGCTTCATAACTTCCTCTAATTCCCATGTCACTTCTTCAAACATGTGGTTTCACCACAACACCTTGATGAGGGGTATTGTATTATTTTGTAGAAATTTTCTCTACAATCTAAGATCTTCACTGGTTGCTCCTCGTAAGAAAGATCATCCTCTAGCTATACTACCTATAAATAGAGTACATGTGAAGGTTCTGGTATGTAATTCCTTAAGAGTGATACATGAAATACATCATGTTCATTGGTCATGGTAGGTGGGAGTGCTAGTCGATAGGTTACAACCCCAACACGATCAGGAATCTCAAATGGGCCGATGTACCTAGGACTTAACTTCCGTTCTTTTCCAAACCTCATGACCTTCTTTCATAGAGATATGCATAGAAATACCATGTCTCTAAATTTATACTCATGTTCTCATCAACGGTTATCTGCAAAACTCTTTTGTCGACTCCGACCTGCCTTGATATGTTGCTAAATGGTTTTCACCTTCTCCACCATTTCATCGACCATTTCTGGTCCTAGCAGCTTAAGTCCATTAACTTCATCCCAACATGAAGGTGTTTTGAACCTCTTCCCATATAGGGCTTCATAAGGTGTCATTCGGATGCTCAAGTAAAAACTATTATTGTATGAGAATTCAACCAGAGGAATATGTTGCACTACAACATAATCGCCGTTTATCGGTAGTTTTTTTTTGCGTTTTGCGGCGGTTTAAACCGCTGCGGCATGGTTTGGCAGCGGTTTACAAAAAACACCTCCAAATATGGCGTCACCAATCTATTCGCGGCGGTTTTTTCCATTTATCGGTGGTTTAAGGAAAGCATCATAGCTACCTCATTTAGCGGCAGTTTTCCTGAATTTAGCAGTGGTTTTTATGATCCCTGGGTATCAATTTATTCACGACCGTTATAACCGCTGCGAATAAACTCAAATTCAGCAGCCGTAAAACTGCCGTCAAAGTCATGGGAACCACCGCGGAATGAGGCATCAATGATTCAGCTATGTCGCGGTGGTTAAGACTTCCACTAAACGTAAGAAAAAATTTACGTTTAGAAGTGGTTTTCACAGTTTATCAGCTGTTTAAACTTCCACCCATATAAATGTCGTGGCGGTTAAAACCGCCTCAAAAAGCTTCCCAGAAAAAAAAATCTTCTTTTGCTGCACCACTGCCCTGAAAAAACAAATCAAACCAGAAATATAAACCAACTGAGATACATTATAGCCCTCCTACCATGCATAACCCACATCATGTATCATCATCACTAGCCCTCCCCCTTCACTACATCACATTCCCACAATCAATTCCTCAATATCAAAAATAACAACATGACAATCACACACCAAATCACTTTCCACAAAAAATCATTTGGTAAGAAATTATATATTATTCATATTTGGTTAAAATTGATTAAATAGTTATAAATGATGATAAAATATTATAATTAATTATGTATGATTCCTTTGAATGTTATAGGAACTAAGAAAATGGGTGGTGAAAGATTGGTCCATGGAAATCTTGGGGGTGAGGTATGTCCATGAGTTGTTAAGTGGTGTGTCAATGGAAAGGGGATTCAAAATGAGTTAGGCTCTCTAATGTTCTAGACCTATTGTTTTTATTATTATTTTGTGTGGTTTGAGGTGTCTAAGATTTACATTGGATTCCATTCTCCTTTTATAAACCCAATTATTAGTTTTTAATTAAATGGTTTTTTGAAATTAAAATGTTAAGGTGATTGAAGACCATGAGAAAACTAAACTATGTGTTGGGGAACAAATAGAAGATTGTGTACTTGCCTGATTCCTCGGTCTCTAAAGGATGAGGCATTTAACTTAGAGATCTCAAGTGACTTCCTGACCCCTTCATTAGGGGGGACCTTTTGAGATGTCTTTTCCCTAGAGGATGAGCCTTGTATACCTTTTTATGGAGGTGTTTTGTGACATAATATGACCATCCAATATGGGCTAGCTAAGACCCTTGAGACACCTCCAAAAGTTAAGTAATGTTTGTCTTAGAAACCATGGCCTATCTAGTCTAGAATGTGTCTTGGGTATACCATCATGTTATGAAATAATAGTAATTGTTTGTATTGACCAAACCCATTTCCATTAGTTGTGATTTACTCTAGGTGGAAGAACATAGGATGGAATAGGATTGGGTTTGCTGAGTGGCCCATCTAAGTGGAACCTTCTAAATAAGATGCTCCATGATCCATATTCCTGGAAAACCCATTATTTGGTTTTTGCATTGAGGCTGAGATGTTATTTCATATATTGACAATGCTAGAAATTGTTATTTTATCAAATGAAAAGTACTATATTGATATAGTGGTCCATGAACATGGATCTCAAGAGAGATTACTCTACATACATACAGACCTAGAGGACCCATGTGGGTTCCCAATAGATAGACCAACCCTGAACAGGTGCATGTGTTTATTTAGAGATGGTTACAGGTGTCACTATAGAACCTGAACCAATGTGGATGCCTAATGGATCTAAGATGATAATGATGGGAATGGTTGTTTGGTTGACCATGGTTTTATTTATATTTATATTTAGTCTTGATTCATGATATTTAACAAGATTCATTAGAATCTCTAATTGGGCATGACACAATTTTCATTACTTAGGACACCTGTGAATCACTTGTTGGGATGGATGAGACCCTTTGATTCTTATTGTGTTTCTAATATATTATCATGACATATTTGGGGTGGACACCTAGTATAACTAGAATTAATCATATATGATAGATTTATAACTAATGGTGGTACCTTTTTTCAAAAAAAAATCCATCGGGTCATGTGTGGTAGATATATTCAAGTAATTTATATATCTTCTCACTAGAGTGTTAGTTTGGGACATATGAGTAGTCCATTCTAATAATTTTTCTATATAGAACATGATTCTACACATGCATTCATAATATGGGGTTTATATTGATAACATACAAGTAGATGGTGCTTTATAGCTTTGTAGGTATTATGATTGGTGTGGGTGGACAATTGGAGCATCCATCAGGTCAATAACCCTCCTGGTAGCATAATGGATCCAAGGAATGAGTCCTCTATTTATTTTTTGGATTAGGTAAACCTATCATAGTGATAGTACATGGTTCCTACATTCATAGAGTTCGTAACCCTCTCAGTTGATGCACACAATGCACATTGAGGCGTAGATCATTAATTGTAGCCAGTAACCCTCTTGAATAACAAAGTATTTTTTGTTTAATGAGTCCATTATTACTTCTACTATTGAGGGAGGATGTAGAAGTGATTGATGTGTGATAGTATGGGTGAAAGTTAGGACATTAAAATTTGTGGTGGCAACTACCAATTCAAACACATGCCTAAATGGAATGATGTATACCATACTCGAGAAATCAAGACATAAAAAGAAACATCGGAAATCAATAAAATGCATAAAAAAGAAACATGATAAATCAAGGAAATTTTAGTACATGAAAATGTGTGGTGGAAACTATGTGCCGAAAATGTTACATATACAAACCAAAAATTCATGTATTTGTTCAAAACATCAACAATAAAACTACTCAGGGTCTGATGATGCATCGTCACCCTCTCCACCTTCATCTTCACATTCTACTGTCACCTGTAAGAACATTATATTGAAAATTAAATACGGTTGCATATTTATATTAAAACTTAAAACCAATGAATGTTATAAAACTAAATGAATTTGATTTTTGTGATTTACCTGCATACCACCAGTCTATGCACTACCACCGGGGGAATATCTGATCATCTTCTGACGTACTTCTATCAACTCTTTTTGCAAAGAAGATATCTGATCCCCCTGTTGGTGAACTGTGTTTCATAAAGAAACAATCTCTTTATTAGAATCTTTGGGTACGGGCTGAGTAAAGTCAGGATTAGATGCAGCTTCCATCCCCGGTGGCCTGCTAAAAACATCAAATGGTACGGGTCCCAAACTCATCC
Source organism: Viscum album (assembly GCA_963277665.1). Taxonomy (NCBI): domain Eukaryota; kingdom Viridiplantae; phylum Streptophyta; class Magnoliopsida; order Santalales; family Viscaceae; genus Viscum; species Viscum album. Next base: position 1,848,069,994 of record OY728120.1, read on the forward strand.
CGTACACTCTCCCAAGATGCTCCTTCCCAAGGACTTTAGCAACCAGGTCGTCCTAGGAGACTGAGTAGGACTGCGCAGGAATGAAATCCCACAGTTCTTTAATTTTTACCTATAAATAAAATATCAATATATATTAACACAGTAAAAACTGATAAAAATTTATTAAGATAAAAAATTTACTTCATACCCCAACTTCTTTAGCAAGCTCATTAACAAAGCATCCATCTGATCTCTTGTGAACATCCAACCACAGTTCAGTTCTGGATGCTTCATGCCCTAAAATCTGGGATTGTATTAAGAAAAGATAAATCAATAATTCAATATATTAAACAGATAATATTGTCTTATAAATATTTATACTAATAAAAAGATTACAAATGTCGTTCAGCTTCTAGAAATACTTTTTGAGCCCGCAGTGTGCCGGATGACTTTCTTAGCCCGGTTTGATGCATTCTATCTTGAGAGATCCTGAAATAAAAAAAATAAAATTTAATACTAATGTATTTAATTTCATTTCATTTTCATATACAAGTATAAATGTAAAATGAGGATAATATAATAATATATATTTCAATACCATCTCCTTCTGATCACGATGTCTGTCAACAAACACTTTCCATTGTTCTTCCGATACCCCACTGGATAGCTTCTCATAAATTTGTTGTGCGGTAAACGAAGTATCGTTGACATCACACCACAATCTCCATTTGAAATCTTTCCACTTCTTACCAAGATTTTTCATCATCCACTTTCATGCTATCACATCAGCAATGGTAAAGTGGAAGAACATCTGTATACAGAAATTCATTTTGAACATATTAGTAACATGACATTAAATTAAACCATAATGTAATAAATTTACCTTTATTTGATAATCATAAACTTCTTTTTTATATCTTGGAGGCATATGTCTCCAATATTCATATGAAATGGGAAGGGAAACAGGCTCTACTGCCAGCTGGCCTAAAATCAGGCCAAGTAACCCCGCGGCGTCAGCCGTAGGGACCCCATAAGAATTAAATGGAACGACTATCTTCTCACCAGTCATATTCCAAAAATTTAAACTTTTTATGTTTTTCTCAATGGTTTCGTTTTTTTCATCTTCAATGAGCAAACAATTAGTATAAACAAAATGCAATAAATTTATTTAATTAAAATTTGTACATATGACAGTGACACTCCAGTATGCCCAGGATGAACTGGAAGGGGCGTGTCGCTGCCCCACTACTGAGGCTCCTGAAGGGGGAGTCAATGACTCACCCTCTAATGGGACATCCATAGATGGTGTGAGAGATGGTGTAGGGGGAGATGGTGCAGGGGTGTCGGCAGCTGATGCCTTAGATGTCGTGGGGAGGGAGCCATATGGATTGCCATCTGTCGCAGAACTAGATGAAATAGTGTACCGCTTCCTCCTTGGCATTCCTGTCATTTAATAAAATAAAATTAAGTTCAGAATATATATTCCAAAAAAATTATGTAGAAAAAAAAATTAAAAATGATAATAGATGCCCAGTACTAACAGACAAAATATATATAACAATGATAATGAATAACTGCAGAAATGAAACAAGTGGTTGCTGAATAAATAAATAATTGTACCTACAATCATTTTCCCCTTCAATCATATCGGTTTCCTGCTTCATTGCTTCATCCACTTCATTTATCCTTTCTAGACTACTATTTTCAATATCATGATGGAAAAATAATCCTTCTTCTTGTTTCTAATTAAATTTAATTTCAGAGGTCAAATTTTCCACTTCATCACCCATATCATACAAATATCTTTGTATTACGTGAGAAACTACACTCCACCCTTCATCGGAAACATCATTCACATAATATACCATTTTTTCTTGTGATGCTAAGATATATGGATCATGTAGTTCATGATCACCAACATCCATCAAACGATAGAAGTTCACAGAAGTAAATTGCAAGGAATCTCTTTTAACACCTCTGATAAAATCAACCCACGTTCATTTGAATAAAACAACCGAAAAATGTCTGTGGTAGTTTAATTCAATAATATCATGCAGATTTCCATAGTATTCCACTTCAGTAAATGTAAATATACCACTATTCTGTGTTTTCAAACCCACTTCTCGATCGACTGTACGAAATCTAAAGCCATTCACATTATAAGCGTCAAACTTTCTAACTTGTTTTAGAGGACCTCTAGCAAGAAAATCTAAATCTTCTGACACCTCTGCTCGAGTATCAGTATTCATGATCTGAAAAAAGAAATATACTTTATTAGATTTTCAAAATGTATGTGTCAAACTAATATTCGTATTTATTGCAATATTTATGAACTTACACGTCATGCAAACCATTCTACAAGCTCTTTATTAATAGCTTTGGTTATATCTTTCTCATTTCGGGTTCGGCCTCTCATTCATCTCTTTTTTTGTATCCTCAACTCTTCAATAAATGGATCTGAAATTTCACTATTTAGCAACACATATCTATGTGTCTGTAATAATTCCAATTCAGTCAATGTCACATTTGAGGTCCTCCCAACTGATCGGACAATAGCAAGAAATATTTTGGATTTCTGATGTATTTGAGATTGAGTCGATGTGTTATCAACACGTCCAACTCGATTAAATCTTGTCTCAATATCATCCAAGTATCGAGAACAAAAGGTCAGACACTCCTCAGCCAAATAGCCTTCAGCAATAGAGCCTTCTGGTTGAGCTTTATTTCTCACGTATGATTTCAAATACCCAAGATATCTCTAAAATAAAATAAACATAATTATGAATTTAATTAAGTACCAAAAATTGTTTACTTAACTTCAAAACATATAAATAAAGTACCTCTCAGTTGGATACATCCATCAATAATGAATGGGGCCTCCTAATTTAGCTTCCTCAACAAAATGCATAGTTAAATGCATCATTATAGTAAAACACGACAGAGGAAAGATCATCTCCATTGCACAAAGGGTCAATAAAAACCTCTCTGAGAGGTTGTCAAGCTGAAATGGATGTAGAGATTTCTCAAATTGTTTTCTTAAAAATGTGCAGAACTGGAGTACAACAGCAGTAATGTTTTCAGGTAATAATGTACGCAATGCCAATGGTAGTAAATGTTGTAACAAAATATGTGAATCATGACTTTTGAATCTATGTAACTTACAATTCTTCAAGTCAACACACCTCGAGATGTTACTTGAATACCCATCAGATACCTTAACATTATTTAACATTCTAAAAAATGTATCTTTATCCCTATTTTTCATTGAAAAAATTGTTGGAGGATACTTTTCATTCTCATCTGGCCAGAGATCGCATTTTATGTTCATTGCTTGTAAGTATTTTCGAGCATTGAGATGATCCTTCAACTTTCCATTCTCATTAAGCAATGTGAATATCAAATTTTCATAGAAATTATTCTCAATATGCATCACATCAAGATTATGCCGCAACAAATTAAATTCCCAATACAGAATTTTGAAGAAAATACTTTTTTTCTTCCACTGTTGCATTCCGGTTTCGCTTGACGATGCACTTCGGACCCGTTTTCCACTCTCATTCAAATGATGAACCTTCCCAAATTCTATTTCAAAATTTTCAAGCTGTGTCAATATTTCAGAACCAATTAACAACTTTGGAGGTGGTCTACGATCAATGTAACCATTAAATTTTGATCTGTTCAGCCGAAATCTATGAGATGCATTGAGAAATCTTCGATGACCCAAGAAGCACCATTTTCTATTTTGAGGTAGCCATTTGGGATCAAAATCAAAGTTACAAATGGGAAAACCCAAACCCGTGTAATTGTTCCAACCAGATAAATTCCGATGCCCAGGGAAGTCACTAATGGTCCATAGTAAAGAAGCATGCATTTTGAACATTGTTTTAAAAGAAGCATCAAATGTCTCAACACCATTGCTCCATAACTCCTGCAATTCGTCAATCAAAGGCTGCAAGTATACATCAATATCATTTCCAGGAATTTTTTTTCCAGGAATAATCATCGAAAGGATAAAAGATGTTTGTTTCATACACATCCAAGGAGGTAGATTATAAGGGATCAAAACAACTGGCCAAATGCTATAACTGGTACTCAAAGTCCCAAATGGGTTGAATCCATCTGCAGCCAATCCCAATCGAACATTCCTAGGATCAGCTGAGAAATAGAGATGTAATGAATCAAATGTCTTCCACGATTGATAATCTCATGGATATATCATTAACCCATCACTTTTATTATCTACAGAATTCCACTTCATGTATTCATCAGTTTTTGATGACATGAATAATCTTTGCAATCGAGGCTTCAAAGGAAAGTAACGCAAAACCTTTGCAGGTGTGTTCCTTTTCTTCTTCTCCATGAAATTATGTTCATTCAGACTTACAACATCACCCTTTTCCTGCCATCTAGAACAAGAATATTTCCTGTAATTCTTTCTACTTGAATCCTCTCCCCAATAAAGCAAACAATCATTGGGACACACATGTATTTTTGCATAATTCAGACCAAGCTTGTTAACAACTTTTTTCATATCATAAAAAGATTCTGGGATTTTTGCTTTAGGAAATGCATCACGAATCAATTCCAATATCATGGAAATTGCCTTATTTGTAATTACACATAGACATTTGATATGGTACAACTTCAGCAGAAATGAAATCTTTGAATATTTCAAACACCCACTATACAACTCTTTATTTCCATCGTCAACTAAATCATGAAACACATTTTCCTCAGTGATTTTTTCTCCTACATTTGGCTCCACAGAATCAAGAGGAGGATCCAATGATATGTTACAATCTTGATCTGCATGTGTTACGGTCTCAAAAACATCACTTGTCATGTTGCAATTTGTAGCACTCTCTTATGGTTGTTCTAATATGTTTTGATGCTGATAGTGGTGTCTTGCAGTGCCAAATTCATCATTTATGAGGTTTTGCATTTCATTTTCCATTGTCGACGAACTTGGGACCTCATTCTGCGGATTAGAATCAGTGCTCAATCATTATATAACATTCGATTCTCCATGCCAAATTCAACACAAATATTGACCAGGGAATTACTTAAGTATTAAATGTTCATAAACCTCATCTCTCTTCAACCATGTTCTAAATTTACATTTAGGACATGGACATTTTATTCTCCCTTCAGCGGATCGATTAGAAATTTCAAAATCTAAAAACTCATTCAAACCCTTAACATACTGAGGTGTGTTCCTCAGTAATTTGATCTAACTTTTATCCATGTATATCACAATGTTCCTACATAATAATAAAAATAATTAAAACACATATTTACTACTAAATAGAGAAAGAGATTCATATATACGATAATGTAACATTATAGAAACATAATATAATAAAGATAATCACCTGAGTTAGATATGAACCCTCTAGTGTTTGGGATAGGGGAAGTTTCTTTGGTAAAGAGAAACAGTGTGCTAACAACGTGGTATCTACTTTACCATGAAAACCAAAGCATATTGTTAATTTGGAATAACCCCAACCTAAGTTCTCTATAGATTCTTCATATAAAACTCTAATATTGAATAAATCTATTATAAATAATGTTTAGGGAAAACCTTATGATGCTTACAAAACTCAACACAGTATTAATTTGGAGTGGAAAGAACCACGTGAGGGATAGTCTTGAGGCATGATAAGAGGTGGTGTTCATAGAAATGCATGATGAAATATTTAATCAATAAAGATCAATGAACATTATATAACATCAAAACAAGAAAATTATTAGAGGGGGTGAAACGTATGAGAGGAATACTAGAATCTTGGATATTTCAAAAATCACTGGGTATAAATTTAATTGAGAAATCAACCACTTAGTTAGGCGGAAGACCAGAAAATAAATGGTAAAAACATCAGCGTATTCTCTCACAATGAGAATTTAATCATGGTTTATCTTTTATATAGTCTCAATAATTTGATATATATATTCTCACTTAGAAGTAAAAAATATCCATTCTTTACATAATGATCACAAAAGATAATCATCTTTCTATATTCACTTGTATAGAATGAGAAGGAGATTTATGATATTGAGGATTATTTTATTAATTATAAAATATATCCTATATTTATACAAGAAAAAGTAATTCATACACATAATTTCATTTAATTACACAAAAGTGAGTATCTCAAGGTTTTATTTTATATTAATCAAAATATTTCTTAAGGGAATGAATTATTATAAGGGGATGAAATGATTGACTAATTTTGTCACATTAATAATAACTCGACATAGATGTTTTCATTGGGTGTTTTAACAGTTATACAAAACATTCATGATATGAAAGAATGTATAAAACATGAATAAAATAGTATTTTCTCTATACCTGAGTAATTAACTATCATACCTGTAACCATATTATTATTAGGATCCATATCAGTAATTTTGTTTTCATAAGCTCACCCTTACCCTATAGACCATATATGTTGTTTTCATTGATAAAATTATATACCCCTTCACATAATGAATTGATTTAAATAGGGTACCCATTTATTTAATATAAAACAATTTAAAATATTATTACGATTGATTAGATAATTCCTTTATTCCATCACAATGGTGGGTTTCTCCCATAGACATTCTCTATCTATGTTCACCTATTTCCAACACCTGAATCATTTTCTTTTCATATTTAGAATGTTTATGGCATGATTCTTCATACACTTTAGATAATTGGGATGATAAACATTCTTAACCCCATGATATTAATTTATTTCACTACAAGAATTGAAATCCACACTTCACTTATTATCTATTAAACCATGAAACCCTAGAGAATCAATGATCTCTATTTTAACTTTGAGGGTTTATCAAAAAATATCTTTATAGAAAAAAATTTCTCATATCACCAAATCATTTAATAGTTTCATATTCAGACAAAAATAATGGTTTTTAAGTGAACTTTTAGGGTTATTGAAAATGGCTGAGGAATATGGTAAATGTCATATGAAGTTTTCCTCATACACTTGAAGGATTATTCTTCCCTTTTCTTGAGGCCATGGAAATAATTCTCAATATTATATGAGAGAGTTAAAGGAAAATATTTATCATAAATAATTTTCATAAATTCATTCCACTCCATCAATTTGATCTCCTCATTGAGCATCATTTTATTCATAAATGTAACACATTATATATTTTCTATCTTTAACCATATCACCTGTAAAGGTATTATCATATTAAACCAATGGATTATCAAAAGAAAGTAAGCAATGGAGATTTTTATTTCCATGTAATTATAACAATAATGTATAGAAACCATATTTATAACATCATCGAATAATTATTCCACTTCACAAAAATTTCTATAATATGGAAACCATCAATATTTTCAACAAAATGGAAAACCCACCTCTTAACATGTGTCAATCATCACTGTCACATCATCATATTATCTAGAAAATAATTAATCCCAACTCTCAACCTATGTCAATCATCTCATAATCATCACATCAGCATAATAAGAAAGTTTAACTCTCAACTAGTGTTAACCATCCCAACATCTACTAAATTTCCACATCATTACCTCAATGACACATGTTATAACCTCGAGCCATCACAACCAAAAACATGACATAGCCTTAAATCTGTCACAACCTAGGGAAATGTGTACATGTTATACCTTAATCCATTATAACCCATAATATAAGCATGTATTGTAACCATGAGCCATCACAACCCATGATTATAGTATCAAACAACCACAAACAATCAGGTAGATAGAAAAACAATCACTTAAGAATAAAAACTAACAAAAACATAAAACATCACATGCAATAAGTAGAAAAACAAATAATCCTAAACGAAAACATCTGCATACAATACAATAAATACAACATTACAATTTATTATAAGAAAAAATAATAATAAATAAATAAATAATATCAAAACAATAAAATAAATTAGAAATCAAACCCTAGGGTTTGTATAGGTTGTCGGGGAAGCAGGGTCGCCGGGGTCGCGGGGCCGCCGGGGTCGCGGGGGGCCGGGGTCGCCGAGGTCGAGGGGTCGCCGAGGTCACCGGGGTCGCGGGGGGCCAGGGTCACGGGGGAAGGAATCATGGTCACTGGGTGAGAAAGAGGAGGGTTGGGGTGGGGGGGAAGGGTCAGGGCTATTAAAAAAAAGTTTCGTGGTGGTTTATTATAAACCAACGTGAAACCTTTTTTAAAAAAGGTTTAGCGGCGGTTCTAGGAACTGCCACTACAAAACCACCGATAAATTTAGATTTTGTTGTAGTGTTGGTCCCACCCTCCTTTGAAATCCATAAAACATTCTCTAAACATGTCCTCAAGTTTTTGGATGTTCTACTCGGATTGGCCATCAGTTTGAGGATGATAAACCGTACTGAAGTTCAGCTCAGTATCTAGATCATGTTGAAGACTCTTCCCAAAATTAGAGGTGAATCTTGGATCTCGATTAGATACAATAGATAGTGGTACTCTATGCAGCCTTACCACTTCCTTGATATATATCTATTCCAGCTTATCCAATGAGAAATCCTCCTGAATTGTAATGAATTGTGCAGATTTTTTTAGACGATCCACAACAACCCAGATTTCATTGTTTCCTTTGGATGTCTTCAAAAGTCTGGTGACAAAGTCCATGGTGATGTTCTCCCATTTCCATGCTTGTATGGGAAATGGTTACACCATCCCCATATACTTATGCCTCTTAGCCTTCACTTGCTGACACACTAGGAACTTTGATGTATACTCAGCAATCTCCTTCTTCATATTATCCCACCAATAATGATCTCAAATATCTTGATACATCTTTCTGTTTCTTGGGTGAATAGAGAAATTTAAACTATGTGCAGCATCCAAAAGTTCTTTATTCATCTCCAGACTAGATGGAACACATAGTATTTTCCCAAATCTCACAATTTCTTCTTCATTAACATTGAACTTTGATGATTTCCATTTTCTGATAGAGTCCACTTTCTTCTAAATTCCCACATCATCCTTTTGAGCATCCTTTAACTTTTCCAAAAGAGGCGGTTGAGCAATCATTTGTTAAATGATTGATGATGTTCCCTTCTTTATGATTCCCATGTTTATCTTCATCAAATATAAGAAGATTGGATCCTTCTCAATTCTCATCAATGATAGAATTGTCGGGTATTTTCTACTTAGAGAATATGAAAGATTGTTCAATTTCCCAGGGTAGTAATGGATTGAGCAGTCATAGTCTTTGATCAACTCTATCCATATTCATTGGCACATGTTCAACTCTTTCTGTGTGAATATATACTTGAGGCTTTTGTGGTGCGTATATATTTCAAACTTCTCCCCAGAGAGATAATGCCACCCAATTTTTAAATCTAAGAACACTGAATCCAACTTCAGATCATGTGTTGGATAATTCTTCTCATGAACATTCAGTTTCCTTGAAGCATAGGCAAAAACATTTTCATTTTGCATCAACAGACAGCCCAGACCCTTCTTCGAAGCATCACTGAATACCACAAAAATTTCTCCACTTATGGGTAAAGTGAGCACGGGTGTAGTGATAAGCCTCCTTAACTCCTTGAATCTTTCTTCGCATTCATCACTCCAAGGAAAATTAACACCCTTCTAAGATAGCTTGGTAATAGGTTTGTACAATCATGATAAATTTCTCACAAATCGTCGATAATATCCTACTAACCCCAAGAAGTAACGGATATCCTTTACCAATGTTGGCATCGGCTATACCTCAATTGAATATACTTTGGAGGGATCCAGAGATATCCCATTTCTTGTGATGATATATCCCAAGAATGATACCTTCTTCAACCATAACTGACATTGTATGTACTTTTAATAGAGATTCTCCTTCCTAAAGGTCTCTAGTAAAGATCTTAGATGCTCCTCATGATCCTCCATGGTTTTGGTGTATATCGAAATATCATCTATAAATACTACCACAAATTTGTCAAGATAATCCCCAAAGACTCTATTCATCAAGTCCATGATGATTGATGGGTCATTAGTTAGTCTGAAAAGCATTAATATTAATTCATAGTACTCATATCTTGTAAGAAAAGTGGTTTTGGGGATATCTTCCTTCCTCACTCTTACTTGATAATATCCGGACCACAAATCCACTTTGAAGAAGTATTGTGATCCACACAACTGATCGAACAATTCATCGATTCATCGAAGAGGATACTTGTTCTTTATCGTGATTTTTTCAAGCTCACAATAATCGATGAAAAGGTTCATTGACCCATCTTTCTTCATGATGAAGAAGACTGGTGTACCCCACGGTGAAGCACTTGGGCGTATAAACCCTTTATCCAGATTCTCCTGTAGTTTTTTTTTCAGCTCCTCAATCTCCACAATAGCCATTATATATAAATTATTGCATATTGGCAACACCCCAGGTATAATATCAATTGAGAATTAAATATCTATTCTTGGAGGAAGACCTGGAAATTCCTTAGTAAACACATCAGCAAATTCCTTCACAAAAGTCATGTCCTCAAGGATGGTTGTCTCCTTAGACTCAATCATCTGAGTCAGATATGCATTCCCATAGGGCAGTAATATCCACACTTGAGAAGATGGAGCTAAAGAAGATTCATCTTCCTCCTTGCACTTGTATAGAATTGGGGGTTGATTCTCTACATGGAGAGTGATTTCCATATCATGAAAATTTATGTTGGCTCTATATAAGGAAAGTCAATCCATGCCAATAATTTCATAGAATTCCACTAGAGGGAGTATGATGAAGTTCTCTAGGAAATTCAATCCACATATTATGATAGGGGAGGAGTTATATTCATGGGATGCAACGATTTCCCCATTTTTCGTACACACCGACATCTTTACTTCCATGATTTTTGGTGGTGCTTGGATTTTTCTACTAAACTTTTGGGAAATAAAAGAATTCATAGAACCTGAATCAAAAAGTATGTTCTTTATTCTTGAATGAATAAATAGAGTTCATTTCACCACTTCGTTATCGGGGTTCACTTCGATAGTATTGATGCCCTGGTTCTTTGCAGTTGTTGCAATGAACAACGCATTGAGGTTCGAATGAAGCATTCCTTTCCATTGTTGCAGTTGTGGGTTTTTCATGTTGGTAGTTAACAAATAGGTTCCCTTCTCTTCCACACCTAATTCATTTCCTCCTCCCCTTCAGGCAATTTCCAGGGTGCTTCTTTCCGCACCTTTGGCAAGTGGGTTGTTGGATCTTATTATCACCATTAGATTTATCCATCATACCACCAGTATTGAAGTCCACCTTATGCTTATTATCCCCATGATACCCCTGATATTCTCTGATCTCCATTTCAACCTTGAGGGCACATCAGACAATTCCCTCATAGTTGTCGTAGTCACGAATCGCCAGCACTTTCCATAGGCTAGGTTTCATCCCACCAACGAAGTGGTCAACCTTGAATTTGGGGGTAACAAAAAATCTGGAGGCATATCATGCAAGACTTATGAAGTTTTCCTCATACTCTTTGATAGATTTGTCTTCTTTTTTCTTGAGGGAAAGGAAGTCTCTTTCCATCTTAAGTCGGAGGGTGCGTGAAAAATATTTATCAAACAACATCTTCTGGAAATACTTCCATTCCAATGCCTCGATCTCTTCCTCAGGCTTCATATTTTTTATCAATGTCCACCATTGATTGGATTCACCCTCCATACGATAAGAATATAGGATAACCTTATCTTGTTCAGAACATTGAATGATGGAGAATAACTTTTCAATGTAGTTGATCCATTGTTCGCTGATTGAGGAATCAGATAATCCATTAAAAGTAGGAGGCCTTTGTCTCATGAAGCTCTCGATAGAGACTTTCTCTTTCTTAGGGGAGTTGAACTTTCCTCTTGACCCATGTTTCTATTCAAATCATGAATTAAATGAGAGATAATCATGACAATGTTTGTGATTAATGCTCCCATCAGATTAGGCATCTCATTTGCAAAGTCATCACATTGATCTTCAAATCGGTTGTTAGCCTGAGTCCTCCTATTACCACCCATTGGCTGGAATAAAAGAAAAGTTAGGGGTAACACATAAACGGTAATCCAAGGAAAAAACTGATGACTTATAAATAACTTTTATTTCCTTAACTTATGAATCCATTGGCTTCAATATATTCTATTCATGATCTACTTTATAACATATACTAATGGGAATTTTTTATTTCCCTTAATAAGGGTTCATAATATGCTTTTGAATTTACCAAATCATATACCATGGGAGTTTCATAACCAAGAGTGCAGTAAAGCCCGTTGTCATGCACCAGTTCCAATTCGAGTCAAGCTCAAAGCGGTGTTTTCGGGTTTTACCCCTAGGATACATCTGTGCCAGAGCTGCCTATACCTGTTCGTATCCAGACAGAGATGTATTTTCTTGATAAACCACTTACTCAATACTCACCAATAAATAGGGATGTTTTTATTATACTTATTATTGTCTCTAATTCTTCACTAGGGTTTTCTAATCCTAATCCCAAAAATAACTAAACCTTCCTCAGATACCAACTATAACAACCCTGCTCTTTATTACACACTTAAACCTGATTTATTATATAATATCTTCACTTGATACAACATAGATGATCGAGAGGTCTAGTGTCTTTGGGTATTATTAACAATACATAATAGCTTATAACATAAAACATACAAAATCTTTATTGAAAATTCCTTTAATGACCACTACATTCCCTCATACTTAGCATTGCATGGGATAACCTTAGGACATGCATATGAAAGGGGTGAGCTATAAATCCCAGTAAGGGAATAAATATGGAATAACATGAGGAATAAAATACATGTTATAAAGTAGGCATATCAATGGAGCATAAGAGAAACATGAACATAAAGGCATGATGAATCATGATAATCATAACATGGAAATGTGGCAACAACACTGAACATGGAATTAGCATGAGCCAAGGCTCATTGCACATGGAGCATGAGTAAACCCTTATTGAACATGAAGCATGAGTAAAACATCATTTCACTTGAATTAGCATGATTCAACACCCATTTCAAATGATGTATCATGATATTATACTTTACCCAATGCATTGGATCCCTATCAGGGAGCACCCTTCTTAAACATTTCATTTCATGCATAAGTGTGCCACATGGATCATACAACTTGGAATCAATCATCATCATTTATTCCACGATAAAGGGATGTGGAATACATACATGAAGATTTATAATAAATAAGTAAATGTTCATAAAGGTGAATATCCTTGATAGATAAATGGGCATGGTATTCATGACACAATGACATTAGTTTGGAAAATCGTAGTGCAATTTCGGCAACATAATAGCGTGAAATAATAACTCATAAAAATGGTTGGTGAGAGATAAAGGGGTTTATCATCATATTTACATGAAATGGACAGTAATGGGGTCATATAGATACATGTCCCAATAAATTTAATGGAATTTAGATTCATAATTCACAAGAATTACTTGGATGTAAAAGAGGAGAGAGAGAGATCCCTCATAGAACTTCAACATGGTAACGGGTGTACATTGGAGACATTAATGAGAGAGAAAGGGGTATCCCATAATCCTAAAATAAATATGGAAGTATGGGAGAGGTGCGAGATCATACCCCAATATTTCTAATTGAAAAAAAGGCATAACAACTTAAAGAAAGTTGGACAAAATTGAGAAAGGAAGAAATCCCTTACTTGGAAGTTTGATCCCAAAGGCTTGGGAGAGTATTGAGAGAGGCTTATTGGGATATTGGGAAACCTCAGGAGGATTATAGAGATAGTATTTCATGGGTTGTTAGAACTCCAAAGGCTTTGAGTGAATAGGAAGTGGGAGCTTGGGTGGCTTTATATAGGAATGGAGAGAGAATGCTTTATTATTTAGGTTTGGGATACCACACATTAAACTAATCAATACAACAAACCCTCCCATGGTTTTTTCCCGTAGTTTTTTTACAAAGGGGAGTATAAAACAATATTTTATATGTCAAATGGCCTAACATCTTAAAATAATAGGGTTGCTTATGTGGAGGTGAGTCACACTCTCAATGAAAACAATTTAAAAAGACAAAATGTTTTATAAGCCTTGGAGGGTCCACAAAAGATTTGTACAGTAAATCAAACACATATAAAATCCCATTATTTTAATGATAAAACATATATTGTCCGAAAATAATGTTATTAGTATTTTATTACATCACTATTGTGGCATTATGATGTCATAAAACACATTATATATTTAAACGGTATTTAATTTTTACCCAAAAAATCGACTATCTCAGAAATTTATGAAAAATTCACCATTGGATAATTTCGACGTCCTGATTCCAAAAATAATATTCCTTTTATCTAAATAATTTTATAAATATGTGAATTTTTACTTTTAAAATAAAAAACCAATATTTACCAAAAATTCATGGGTTCTAACAAAAACAGTTTTCAACCCTTAATAAAAATTACAATTGCATTCATAAAATTATATGATCATTTATATTTAATAAAAATTAATTAAATAATATTATCTTATTAAAATATTATGTAATTCATAAATCCATTAATTCATCAAAATAGATTTCTTAGTTGAATATTAACTAAAAATACTATTTTTTCTTCAAAAACTATTTAAAAAATAACAATAATAAAATGAATGAAAATTATTTATAAAAAAATAATTTAAATAGTAATAGTGCTAGGGTCTTGTTACATAACCACTTATAACACCCCCATAAGACCTAAGGGTAAGGTTTGCGATGGTAACAAACTCTTGGGGTGGCTCGTATAACATCGCTCAGGTGGTAATCTCTATTAACTTCCACTTATCCCATAGTCGGTTCAGCTCAAGGTTAACATGATCAAGCTCGGTTTGGTCTTGGTCAAGAGCGAAGACCAATGATGAAACATCCTTTCCGAGCTCCAAGAAATGGGCTTTGTATGGGGAAAGTCTAATGGATGGGGCCATCGCTTCCTTTATCTGAGTAAATTTGATTTGTTAAAGACCTATATTTATACTAATCATGTGATCAATGTTCAACGACTATATTAGCAATGGTCACAATTAATAATAGTATTTTAAAATCCAATAACTTAAAACCAATAAAGTTCACATTTTATATAACCATAATAAACATTTAATTAGATCAAGAGGAATTTACATTAATTAAGGTTTGGCTCATTACATTCCACTCAGTAGGTAGTGGAACCACACCCTAGTACATCATCGGGATGTCAATAAATAGGTAGAGTACCTACTGTTATGACTCATATTTTACCGATTTTATTTTTAGAAATTATTTAAATACATTCTAAGACCAGGAACTGAGACAACATGTGATTTTGTGGCCCAATGTTCTCGGAAAAATTCATTGAAAGATGATATGCACGTGCATGGATTTATTGAAAATTTGGAATATCTTTTAAAAAGGTATTGGGATATGAAATATAAGGGAATTGTTGAGCTTAGAATGGAGGCTTCACCCTAGGGGTGACATAAATTTTTTAGTACGGTTCATCTAAAGAAAAATTCAACACAGATGTAACCGTAAATAAAATTAATAAATAAAATTATTTTATTTTAAAATAATTATAACTCATTAATTGTGAATCATATTGGAAATCCAAGACACCATTTTGTTCATAATGTGGTGTTTTCCCCAGGTGAGGCCGAACATCGGCTGGCACGGGTCGGTTGTGAAAAATATTTTTTGGACATTTTAATGAATAAAATAAACTATGAGATTATTTTATTTTAATGTTTCATTAATGAAACAACACTGTTTATTTTAAATGAAGATCTAAACAGGGATCCAGGGTGAGGTTTATAACCTTGGAAATTCCTTATAGGCTCTCGAGATAATCCTTAGAGAATTGTCTCAGTAGTGATGATAAACATCGGGATCAAAGATCTTTCTTGATGTATTTCCAACTAAAATCGATCCCCGATAGTGAATGATACATATCCAATGTAGGGTAGTTTTTTCTTTTTGATTTCCCCATTCTTGATTTTCATGATGAATGCGGGTCAATGCACAAACATATTGACATGTGGATCGATCGTTGAGGATGGTTGATAATTGCGAAGATTATTTATTGGGAGATTATTTTAAGTTATTCTTCTATCTTCATTATAATGAGAATGAATTGAGTTTGACATAAACAAAGGATGAGGTCCATTCCTGAGGGTGTTATTCATTCTTTTCTCTCCCCTATTCTTAGCATTCTTCGTCATGGGACCCTTGTGGTCATGACTTGAATTTCTGGGAGGCTCTGAATGTAATTAGACCCCCAAACTAGAAGAAATTTTAAACAGAGGATATATTTATTTATATCAAGAACCATGATTAATTTATATGCCTTTGTTTTAGAAATTTGAGCATTGTACGTGGCTCGGTGGTCTGGGAAAGGGACAACTGGGGTGGTTCCGGCACGGTGGTCCAACAAGGCGGCGTGAGGCGGCACAACGACCAGAGGTGGTAGCCGTGGAAGGCGACGGAGGGACATCTGGGACATGGTGGGAGGCCATATGTAGTGATTGAGGGTTAAAGATGTGGTGGGAATCCAAAGAATGTTGATGGGCCATGGGATGTGGAAGCGGCGGCGACTGCATGAAATGAGGTCGACGACCGCGTTGACTGGACAAGATGGCATGCGTGCAATTGTGTCGGGACAGAAGAGGCGATCACACCCAAGTGAATAGTTTCAGGCCTAGGAAAAATAGACTGGGCCAATGGGAATTAGGCTAGCCCAAGTGGAGACGAACCGGGTTTGGTCGGACCTAGGTGGCAGGAGAGAGCCATGGTCGACCGAGCTACCACGCGGCTATGGTAGCTGGCAGACAGTCGACCGCCATGATATCTCAAGATGCAATGGTATAGTCAACCATGGGGGTAGTCAGACCGGGTGTTCGGCCGCAATGGTCGGTCCACTGGCTCAGGGGCCTTGACCCTTCTGAAAATTCAAACAGGCTTATCTTTTAAACAGTGCATCAATTTGATGATCCATCTACGATGTTGGGACTCTTACAACGAGATGGTTTTTTCGAGATATCCTAAGTGGGTTTTTGTGGGAGTGTGCATACGACCTAATGGATTGAGGTGTGAGTTCTCCTAGAACAAGTGTGCTTTGAGCAATAATTTATGTGGCTGGCTGTGACCTAGTGACTATGTGTCTTATAGCGAATCTGTGTTATATAGAGAGTGTGTTTCTTATGGATACTATGTATCTTATAGAGATTGTGTGTCTTATTTATAATATGTGTCTTGTTTAGAATATGTGTCTTATTAGATTGAATATATTTTAATGTTATTGATATATTTACTGTAGACATATATCTATGTGGAGCTGACTATGAATTCTTTTGTGAAATTATTTTGTGGTATTCCTTCTTGGTATTTCCTTTGTGGTATTTCCTTTTTAATATTCCTTTGTGGTATTTCATTTGTGTTATTTTCTTTGTGGTATTATTTTGTGGTTTCATGTTATCATACTGAGTATTGGTTTACTCACCTCGGCATGGGATTTTCCTACAAATTTCATGTCTTACGCATATGATCAACTCTTCAGCGGAGTTCTAGGCATACCAGGACTAGGAAGTGACTTGTGAGACCCAACAGTCTGATATGTTTTTCGGTATATTTTCTGAAAATAGTCCCAAAATATCTTAATTTACAGGTAGTACTTGTGGCTCCAAACTCCTTTCTTTTGATGGGATTTTTTCATGTTTACTCTCCAGTACTTTCACTATTGTACTCTAGTTGTGGGATATAGTGGTTTTCATTCATTATTTACATAGTGATTTTACATTTCATTATTTTTGGATTATAGATGTTTGTGTGCATATAGGTACTTAGGAAAAGTCGTCTTTTTTGTTAGATATTCCTAATCAGTGCTAGTCACCAACTCATGGACTATTGGAGGCTGGCTTAGGGTAGTCACAGCATGGTCCCCTCTTGGATGGGTCATGATAGAGTGGTATTAAAGGAAGTTCAATTCTACTTTAGGACTGGGAGTCTATGAGGTTGGTTTGGGGAAACAAAGTTATGTATTTTGAGATTAAGTTTCAGGCTAGGGAATATAGTGTTGGTACGGAGGCCAATGTATCCATACACCAAGACTTTGGTCACATGATTTTCAACTTAGTACATGAAAACAATAGTTGTAGGGAAAATAATGGTACATGCATCGTTTAGAAAAGGGTTGTGTTTTCCATGTCCTTCTTGAGTCAACTCTCCAGATGTACACTATTGACCACGGTACATCTTGTTTTATTATAGGATGCCTCCACACAGATAGCCATCCATGATTCTGTTTCATGATCATAAGGATGATCCACCTGGTGAGGAGGCAATAGTAAATGGTATTTTACTAGATATAACACTTCTG
Organism: Viscum album; assembly: GCA_963277665.1. Lineage (NCBI taxonomy): Eukaryota > Viridiplantae > Streptophyta > Magnoliopsida > Santalales > Viscaceae > Viscum > Viscum album. The sequence continues at coordinate 1,848,088,328 of OY728120.1, forward strand.
GGTGGTTTACCAGCTATACCACAACCTGTCGAACGGTAGATACTACCAACATGACCCGTTGAGGAAGCATGTAGACTGATAATGTTTCATGAGTTTCAGCAGCAGCAAACTCCCAATTTTTAGTGGGATCTAGACCCTCGGGCAGCTATGGATTAGATAGAGGTAGTTACCCATGTCTTCTACCTTGTGAGGACACCTTCAGACCAGATGACAGTCCTTTCCGTGAGTATTTTTCAAGGCTCTATGGGGTGATGGTGCAACTTAGTGACCCAGAAACACAATGATATGACTCTCTCCTAGGAATACTTCAAGAATATCTTCATAGAGGAGTTCTTCCCAGCCATTTTGTGGTTAGTGTGCATACATGAACTTCTGTATCGACTGCTGGGCAGTCATATTGTAGCAGAGTATTTGTCTAGATTTATTGATCTTTTATGCTACACTAAGGATATGGTACGAGACCCATTCTTTAGGGATCCTAAATTAGATTAGGTATTATCTAGGTAGATCCGAGAATCCATTATATCCATTTGAATTCCTACTTATGTTGGGGTACTTGAGAAATCCCTACTAGTGGAGAGATTTCTAGCAGAGCAGACACCGGTAGTGGGATCTTCCAGCAGGCACCTGGTAACTAATACCTCGGTAGTAGGTATCCGATGATATTCACAGAGACCCAATTAGGTCAGGAACTTTATGAGATGATCCCAGGATATAGGATATGTAGTGTGGGGCTCTCAAGGAAGCTCGAGTCAGTTGAGGCATTGGTTGTGTTACTCATACAGTGTTCGGGGACATTTGGCATTAGATTACCTGACCCATCGTATAACCAATCAAGAGATGGTTGAGGGTCCACCAAGTTAGTGGAATAGATAGTATTAGAATGGTCTTTAGTGTGGTGGATGTGGTAGGGGGTAAGTAGGGTGACAGGAGGTGCTTAGAGGTTTGAGCTATTACCACCACCACCCCTAGGTGGTCCACGATAGGCTCAGGGAGCTAGTGGACAGAGATGATGTCAGCTGTAGGAAATGGAGTCTTATGAAACCATGTATCTAGGTATTATTATAGGTATGATATGTATCTTTTACACCTTATCTTCTATTTTGATAGAAAAAGGTTCCAGTCCCTCTTTTCTTTCCACGAACCTTGTTTGAGAATCAGAGATTTTGGTTGAACCGTTGAATCGAACCTTATTCTTAGAGACTCATATGAGTGGTGATTCGATGATAAAACACTTGTTCCAATAGTGTGAACTTACTCTTGAAGGTGATATTTTAGGTTGGGATATCTTGGTACTAGCGTTGAGGTCTTATGATGTCATTCTCAGTATGGACTGGTTATCCATAGTTCATGATCATATTGACTATTTTATGTGTAGAGTGTGGTCTGTCCCTAGTGATTGGACTAGGTTTTCCTTCGTTGGGGAAATGGAAACATATAAAGTGTAATATAGACTCACACATAGAAGGGTGCAGCCGATCACTCATCAGTTAGCTAGCTTGACCCTTGGTGCAGTGGATGAATGGAGTCCACAGTTTCCTACAGTGGTGGAAGATTATAAGGACATCTTTCCTGAGGATTTTTTAATATTACCTCCCTAAAAAAAGGTATAATTATGAATTTATATATACCTTGGGACATTGTTGATATCTAAACAAACATATCAGATGTCTCTCATAGAGCATCGTGATTTGTTGGTGCAGTTGGAGAACTTATAGAGGAAGGGCTTCATGAGACCCAGTGTTTCACCCTGGGAGTCCCAATTTTGTTTTCCAAGAAGGAATACAACATCTTGAAGTTATGTTTGGACTTTCAATGCCTAAACCAGGTGAATTTAAAGAATTAGTATCCACTACCAATGATCGATAACCTCTTCAATCAGCTGAAAGGGGCATGGTGGTTCTCTAAGATTGACCTCAGATTTGTCTATCACCAGCTGTGAGTACAAGATGAGGATATACCAAAGATGGTCATTAGATTTATTTATGACCACTATGGTTACTTGGTGATGCCATTTGGTATGATTAATTCCTCAACAGAGTTCATGGGACTCATGAATTGGATCTTTCAGCCTTACATAGACCAGTTTGCGGTGGTCTTCATAGATGAAATCATAGTTTACTTAGCATCCAAAGAGGAGGATGTGAGACACTTGATGATGGTCCAGGACACACTATGAGAGCACCATATTTACGATAATATCTAAAAGTGTCATTTTTGGATTTAGGAGGTCCATTTTTTGGGACACGTAATTTTAGATGCTGGAGTTGTAGTGGATCCAGGGAAGATTGAGGAGGTTCTTGCTTGGCATCCACCCAAGAGTGTTACTAAGGTGTGGAGTTTCCTTAGTTTGGATGGGTACTATCAGAGGTTTTTACCTGACTTTTCTAGATTGGAAAAAACTTTGATATCTTGGACATAAAAGGGAGAACCTTTTGTGTGTTTGGAGAAGTGATATGAGAGTTTTTATAAGTTGTGGTAGAGATTGATGAGCACTCCCATATTGAGATTTCCATATGAGGGTACCGAGTATGTAGTGTTCTACGATGTATTAGGAACCAGGCTTGGTTTTGTCTAGATGTAGGGGAATTCGGTGATTTCCTATGGTCATGTCAGTGGAGACCATGTTATTAGAACTATGAGACCCATTATCTTTAGTTAGTAGTGGTAGTCTTCACTTTGAAGATGTGGAGAAACTACCTGATGGATGAGCGACTTATCATCTACTCTGAACACAAGAGTCTCAAGTATATATTCTCTCAAAAGGATCTGAACATGAGATAGAGGAAATGGATATATTTCCTCAAAGACTATGAATTTGAGATTTTCTATACACCTGGGAAGGGGAATGTTGTGGAAGATGCACTCAGTAGAAGATCTTGTTTGTAGTTGCTGAACGAGGCATCAGAGCAATTGGCCTCATTAAAGATATTATTTGTGGATGGGGATGGAGTATCTTACCTTAAATAAAAGTTTTTTTACCCCCTACACTCTTACAATGATTCAGGGATTCGTAACTTGGGGATACCGGCTGTGATGATTTATGTGATCATATGTCCACATAGCATGCCCCTAATGGATATTCTAAAAGTGGGGAGCATGTCATTCCTTTCAGAGGGTGCATAGTAGTACTAGTGTAATTGTGGAAGGAGTTCTCGATTGAGTTACATACATCCACTTTATTTTTACATCTAGTTGTGTAAAATATGTACCATGACCTCTAATGTTAGTTTTGGTGGTCAAGGATGAAGAATGGACATTCAATGTTTTCTTCTCGATGCGTCACTTGTCAGTAGGTGCAGGTCGAGCACCAAGTTCCAGTGGGTTTGACACAACCCCTTAAGGTACAAGAATGAAATAGATATGGGATATTGATGGACTTTATTATAGGTTTACCACATATATCTAGGGGGCAGATACCATCTAGGTGATCGTTGACCAACTCACCAAGTCGGCCAACATCCATACTATTCAGGAGTAGGGTTTAGTAGAGAGATTGGGACGCCTCTGCATGTAGGAGATAGTTTGAATCCATGAAGTTACATTAATGATAGTCTCAGATCATGATGATTTCTTTACATACCACTTTTGTAAGGGATTACAGGAGGCGTTTGGGACTCAATTACGCTTGATCATAGCATTTCACCCACAGATGGATGGCCAGAAAGAGCATACCATAAAGGTTCTAGAGTACATGCTATGGTATTTCATGTTATATTTTGGCTATTTTTGGGAGGATCACATACCTCTAGTGGATTTTTCATAAAAATAGATACCATTCCACCATCGGTATGGAACCATTCAAATAACTCTTTGGGTGACCCTGCAGATCACCACTTTACTGTACGGACCCAGGAGATTCAGAACTCATGGGCCCAGAGTTAGTGTTGGCAACTATAGTGAAGATACAAATCATCCATGAGAGGATGAATACTACATAGAGTTGTCATAATTCTTATTATAAAAGATGACAAAGGCCTTTGTAGTTCGAGGAAGGAGACCACATGTTCCTTAAGGTCTCACCTCGATGGGGATTGTGAAGATTTTGTCAAGGAGGAAAGCTATCTCTAAGTTTCATCAGACCTTTACTAATACTATGTAATGTTGCTGAGGTGGGATACTGATTGGCTCTACCTCTGTAGTTAGAGTGTGTACATGATGTCTTCCATGTGTCATAGATGAGGAGGTACGTGCATGACCCATCACACATCATTGACTGGGGTGAGATAGACATTGATGATGGGGAAACATTTACTGAGTACCCAATAGAGATTGAGGATCGATAGGAGAGGATCCTTCATGGGTGTTCGATTCCTTTTTTTGTGTTTTTTGGTAGCATAAGAATCTCCAAGAGAGCACATGGGAGTGGAAGGCTATGATTCATGCTTAGTAACCTTGTTTTTTTAGTATCCCTTGTTTTTTATTTTTAGGGACATAAAGCCCTAAGGTAGGGAGAATTTAATGACTTATATTTTCCCAATTTTATTTTTATAAATAATTTGGGAATAGTTTGATACTAGGTTCTAAGACAACTTTTGATTCTGATGTCCAGTGTGCCCGTAACAATTCCTTGAAAGATGTTAAGTTTTTAAAAGCATGTGCATGTGGATTTCATAAAAAAGTGGAATATATTTTAAATGGGTGCCTAAATCAGAAATATGAGGGCACCTTTAAGCTCAGAATGATATATTTACCCTATGTGTGACCTAAATTTAGTCGACATATGTCATCTGAAAAAAAAAGTCACCAAAAACATAACCATAAATAAAATTATTAAATAAAATTATTTTATTTTAAAGTCCTAAGAACTCATGAACAGTGAATCATATTGTAAATTTGATACCACTGTTGAGTTTGTATTATTGTGTTTTCCCTAGGTGAGGCCTAAAATTGGTTGGCACAGGTTGGGTGTGAAAAATAGTTTTTGGGTGTTTTAATGAATAAAATAAAAAATGAGTTTATTTTATTTTAATGTTATGTCAATGCAGTGACACTTTTTATTTTAAATTAAGAGAAAGTAAGGAACCCAGTATTAGGCTCAAACCCTTAGAAATTTCCTAAATACTCTGGAGATAATCCATAGAGAATTATCTTGACAGCGACGACAAACACTAGGATCAGATATCGTTCTTGACAGATCACCAACGACAATAAATCCTCGACAACTAATGATCCATATCCCAAGTAGGGAAGTTGTTTCTTTATGATTTCTCCTTTATTCATTTTCATGATGAATAGGTTTCAATTCATGAATATATTGATTAGTGGATCAATCATTGCAGGACAGTTGATAATTATGGGGTTTATTTAATGGGATATTTTTTTAAATTGTTCTTTATTCTTCATTATAATGAGAACAGATTGAGGCCAACATAAAAAAAGTCCAATTTCCATTCCTGAGGGTATTATTCATGATTTTCTCTCCCCCATTATTATATTTCTTCTCCATTAGACCTTTGTGGTCATGACTCAACTTTTCCAGAGGTTCCAAATGTAATTAGACCCCCTGATTGAAGGAAAACTGAAATAGAGGCTAGATCTTTGTAGATCAGGATCTGAACATCACGAATATTCATTAGTTTCAAAAATGTGAGCAAAATATGTGTCTTGGTGGTCTGTGGAAAGGACCACTAGCATTGGTCTGGCATGGAGGTTTGGTAAAATGGCGTGAGGTGGCATGGAGACTAGAGGTGGTGGCTGCAGAAGGTGACAACATGCCATGTGGGATGGGATGGGAGGCCACGTGGGGAAATGACAGGACATAGAATGTGACTGGGCCACGGGATGTGGCGATGTAAGTGGTCGCGTGGGATGTGGTTGGAAACCATGTTGACTAGGAAAGAGGATTTGGGCCGGCCCAGGTGAATCAAGTTGGTCCTAGGAGAAATGGTCCATGCCAGGTAGAGTTGGGGCAGGCCCAGTGAAGACGGACCAGGTTGGGTTGGACCTGGGTCAGACCCGGGGTGGCTAGACCCGTCCACAGTTGACTGTGAGCCACGATCGACTGTGATCCATGGTAGAATGCACTACCACGATAGCCAGTGGATGGTCCAACATCGCGGAAGATTAAGCTACCATAGCACGTTAGACTATGGGAGAAGCTGGACTGAGCAGTCAACCTCCACGGTCAGTGGACTAGCCATACGGTTAGTTCACATGCATAGTGGCCTTCCCCTTCTGAAAATTAAAATGGGAATAAATTTCAAACAGTGAATTCATTTGATGATACATATATGGAATTGGGACCCTTACAATGAAATGGTCCTTTTTAGATATCCTAATTAGGTTTTTGTGTGAGTGTCCATACGACCTAATTGATTAAGGAGTGATTTCTACCAGAATGAGTGCACTTTGAGAAAATATTTCTATGGATTGTTGTGAACTAGAGATTGTGTGTCTTATAGAGACTGTGTTTTATGTGGGGATATGTGTCTTATAGATATTGTGTGTCTTATAGATACTATGTGTCTTATTGAGACTATTTGTATTATTGGATTGTATATATTTGGATGTTATTGATATATTTTTTATACATATATATCTGTGTGGAGCTAACTATGCATTATTTTTTGGTATTCCTTTTTGGTATTCTTCATGGTATTTATTTTGTGGAATTTCATTTTTGGTATTCCTTTATTATATTTCCTTTGTGTTGTTTCATTTTTGTTATTCTTTTATAGTTTTGAGGTTTCCTACTTTGTATTTTTTTACTCACCCCTACACAGGCTTTTCCCGCACGTGTCATGTCTTGTGTAGACGATCGAATCTTCAATAGAGCTTCACGAAGATAAGGACCAGGTGGTTCCCTGTGAGACTAGATTGACAGAGGTGTGTTCTGGTAGCTTTCTATGACAGTCCTAATACATATTACTTTTTGGGTTGGACTTCTGGAAGCATACTATTTTCTTTCGGTGATATTGTTTTGGCTCTTTTTACTCTCTATTACTTTCACTATTCTACACTGGTTGTGGGATATAGTGGTTTGCATGCATTGTTTACTTAGTGCATTTACATTTCAGATTTTGTGGCTTGGAGATGTGTGATTTCATATAGGTACTTAGGAAAATGCCTCCCATTTTTGGGATATGCCTATTCAGTGATAGTTACTAACCCCCTTGGCCTATTAGGGGTGGGTTTAGGGTAGTCACGGCATGGGTCCCTCTAGGATGGGTCGTGACACCTGCATCCTAGTATGTCAAGAGGGTGTCACTCATTAGGTATAGGAAACATGCCCTAGTCCATCAAGGGGTTCCCCTTAGTAGGTAGATAACCCATTCCCTAGTCTATTAGGGGGTTATACTCAGTAGATAGTGGACCCATTCCCTAGTCCATCTAGTCATGCCACTCAGTAGGTAGAGGCCTACAACCAGAGGAAATCAAATTTATCCTTTAATCTTTTTCTTAATTAACCAGAACACATGAGAAATATTGATCCATATACCAATTGTTAAATCATTCATCATTTATGCTATCACAATGAATCTTTGAGTTTTATCATACTCAAACCCACCCTATAAATGTCGAACCATGACCCCATGGGCCAACGTTGAAGAACAAAATGAATAGAGAGGGAAAAGAACAATAACGAGAACAAATTGAACTATCATTTTCTAATCGTTCTTGGCCAATAATCATATAAATGGGGTGATATTAGGGGAAACAAGGTATTTAAGAAATAAATTATACAACAAGGAATTAGGGATCATGAGAAGGAATAAATTAATCACAGATCAAAAGTAGACAACATCCATGCTAAATATTTTGATAAAAAGTTGAGAAAACCATAATTGAATAACCCTACCTAGATTACGGATGAATATTTGTTGAATAATACAGTCTCCGGTGATGGGTATGATCCACTATGTTCTTTTTCTATCGATCCTCATCGATTAAATCATTATTTGTCATCTGATTCTTATTCTCCAATGATGAATGCTCAGATCCTCCTCTCAAGTATCCCAGGGTTATGTGACTAATCTGGTGAATTTATATCGCAAAAATTATATAGAGTGAATTTTATTTTGGGTATTCAATGAATTAATTGAATAAATTAATTAATTAATCTACTTAACATACCTTCCAATGGCTGCTTCATTGAAATGTTCAGTGCTGACCTACTTTAGGTCCCATCTAGGGTAAAACCCATGTTCCAAATTCAATTGTGGTCTTGGATTTCCAATTTGAGTCTCCTTTTAGGATTTATTTTACTTTTTCATAAAAACTACATATGTGTGACAGTAATATATTTAATATTTTTATAATATCACTTTTGTGAAGACCCTTATCAAACTTCCATGATCGGAAGTAACCATCCTACACCATGTCGAGGGAGTATCACCTAAGGTTAGTGATCCTCATAGCATAATCAGCAACTATCATACTACACTACTAAAACACTAGAATCACCTAAATCCAAATTTATTATAATCAAGAGGGGTAATAATCCTCAAGAAACAACTGTTGGAAGTCTGTCCATGAGAGTGTTGTCTTATCATGTGTATGCATGAATAATCTCTAGTAGCACCTAGCTTCTACATGGAAAATACTAGTTATAAATGAAACCATATAATCAATCAAGGTCTACATGAGTCTGAAGACTCAGATCACTAACTCAATTCAATCCTCTACTTCTGTGGGATTTGGATAACCATAAAACCCCCACAACCTCTAGTGTTGGAACTTGTAGAGAGTTTTAATCCTACATGAATCCTCAACCTATCCTTTTGGAACTATATGTTACTCAATAGGTGTTGGTTCTATTACCTACCCTCTTGGAGGAAAGATCTTGTGATATGGACCCTAAAATGAAGCCTCATCACTCATAGGATTTTAATCACTATACTAAATCAAAAACCTGTATATCTATCTTCATGGAGGCATCCTAAAAGTGATAGATATGAACCAAAATATGATGAGAATATATATATGGGGAGATGACTCAAAAATAATAGTCAAAGGACTCAATCTCATATGATGCATGTACTAATTTACCTACAACCAATATCTCGTTATGCCGAGTCAAAAAGCAGGTTTTTAGAGTCATGGTGTATGGATATGTCATCCACCATGACAACACTAGGTTGCCTTTCCTAAAATCTAAATATAATACACTTTAATAACGGTTCCCTAATTTCCAAACAAATCCTCAGCATGGGTTCATCTCTACACTAAACCAATGATGAACCACCTCTAATACCACTCAGTAATGACCCAACCCACTAGGGACCATCTATCTAGTGGAAGTCTAGACCGCCAATAAATGATGTCCACCTCCCATAGTCCAGGGGATTGATAAAAGTTCTACGAAGGCTTAATATAAATGGGAGGCCTTTTCTTGGTGTACCTGTGTATATGTACCCAACCATCTCTATGAAATATTATAGAGGAATAATAAAAAGGTTTGTAACATCTAGGGTAAAACCACGCATGCGATAACCTCTAGGAAATATATTAGTGTGAAATAGAATAAAACCAAAGTGAAAAGGGAAAAAATACATACCCAACTAGAAAGGAAGTCCCAACATAACAACAACTGGAATAAAGGAAAGCTAAGAGATCCAATATTCTGATCTCCAATCCCAATCACCGTATGTGGTCTATGCATCTAAGTAACCCTAGGACCCATTGGAAACGCCGATATCTACCCATCATCTATATAAGACATGAAAAATTTGGGAAAATACCATGAAGGGATAAATATATACACACCTAGTAACATGCCTCTAAAATAAAAGGGGGATAAATAGAAGATATGATAGAAGTAGTCAGCTCAACCCAAAGGAAAAGGGAAATGAAACCCAAAAAAACACACACACACACACATAAATATATATGTGGGGGCTCATAAAATAAACCTAGATGATTGAGTAAGGGGATCTCTATATCATAATCCATCCTAGTTTAATGACTTTTCCAATAGATCCAAAGGTCCATCATCAATTCCTAGCATCTCATGTGTCTACTTGATAATGTTAGGTGGAGGACCCACACCTCTCCACTTCTATATAGCCTGAGGGGGTGAAATCTCCAGTAGAAGGGGACCCAAACCCTAACACCATAGGGGTATTACACTCTATAGATGGATAGAGGACCCACAACCAAGTGTTTAAGGAGGTTTCGCTTAATAGGTAGAGGACCCATGCCTAATTACGTCAGGGGGTGAAACTCATTAAGTATAGGAACCATTCCTTAGTATTTAATGGGGTGCCACTCAAAAAGGTAGCAGACCCATTCTCTAGTACATTTGGGGGGTTCCACTCAGTAGGTAGAGGAACCACAGCATTGTCCATCAAGAGGGTTCCACTTAGTAGGAAGAGGAACCACGTTATATTCCATCAGGGGGTACCACTTAAACCAATGCAAGGAGAATGGTGGACCCACACACTAATGTAATAAGTGGGTTACCAACCCCAGCCTCTCTTTTATGATCCCACATGATCACTACTATCATAAAGCATCACCTAAAATATGTTTCACTCTCAGAACATTCTACATCATATCTCAAAAGAGACTATAAAGACTAATATCACATTCTATGTGGAAAACTACTTAGGATAGGCTACTCTTAAGACAAAATCCAAGTCCAGATGAAGGAGATATACAAGGTGGAAGTTTATCATAGGTGTACACAACGTGTATGGGGTCCACATAATGTATGGTCCTACTCCAGTGTCTAGTATTATTCTACTATGGATATGTATCAAATGTTATATCACTGTACACTATTTTTAAGGGGGAACATGGTGTTTCTTAGCCACCTGGGGCCTACCTAAGTACTTCTAGTTGTGCTCATGTTCATCAAGACTTGCCTGTATACCTGGTCATGCATGAGTACTGGCCCTTTCCCATATACTCCTAGAGTACACAGTGTGTTCACCCACATGGGGTCTTATCCGTGTGCAGCTAGTACACAATAAATCCACCTGGGGAAGGTTACATAGTATGTAGTCTTAAACACATATCATGTCATCCTTATCTTCCCTAAAACCCTAGAACCACATCTAGTGGGACTACATGACATGTGTTCCTGGACTACAGGCCATGTAGTTGGGTTTCCCAAAAAACCAAGTTCCTTAATGAATCATAATTACACCACTAATGCCACCACTTATGCCTCAAATCACACAAAGGAGTGTGGATCTAGGGTCACTTACACCTGGTCGGTCTTCAGTGGTAGGATTTCATCAACTCGTATGCATGTGGTCCTATCCTGTCGTGCTACCTTATTACAATAGCTGAAGGAAATTGAATTTGTCCTTTGATCCTTGTATCCATCACCCAGAACCTAAGAAAATTCTTGATCCATCCTCCAATAACTAAATAGTTCATCGTTCACTCTACCAAAATGAATCTAGGGGTTCAATCATGCTCAAACTCACCCTGGAAATGTAGAATCATGACCCCATGGGCCAATGAGAAACATTTTGATGAACAGAGAGGTGGAAACAACAAGGAAAAAGTTAACCATCATTGGCCAAGAATTATTGGCCAGCAATAATATAAATGGGGTGATATCAAGGGAAACAAGGGGTTTAAAATATCAATTATATAACAAGGTATTAGGGCTCATGCAATGAAATAAATAAATCACAGATCAAAATAAAATAAAATATATGCTCAATATTTTAAATAAAATGGGAAAGAAACCAAATTTATGAGCCCTACCTTGATTATGGGTCTATTATTGGTGAAGAGAGCATTATCCAACGATAAGTATGGTCTACTACATTGACTTCTTGTCAAACCAAGTTGATATGGTCATTTTTAGTCATCCAATTCCAATTCACCATTAATGAATTCTCTAAACCTCCTCTCAAAGATCCTAGGGTTATGTGGATAATCCTAGAGAATCACTATATCAAAAATTATATAGAGTAAATTAGGTTATGGGTATTAAATGAATTAATTTAATTAATTAATTAATTATTCCACTTAAAGTACATAAAAATGTCTTCCTCATCCTAACTTCCAATGCTGACAAACTTTTGGTCATACCTAGGTTATACCCCATGTTCCGAATTCCACTACAATCTCAGAATTTTGATCTCAGGATCCTTTTGGGTGTTATTTTAAATTTTTAGTAAAAATACATGTTAATTATTTTAATATATTTAATATTTTTATTATAATAATTATAGACTCACAGGGACTCATAATCTCAATCCATATCAGTGTCTAGCTTCAAAAATATTTCATAAAAAAATTAAAAGTTTTATAAGGAAAAAAAATTTCACTGAAATATGATTTATCCACATAATAATCTGTGATATGTATTTAATTCATATAATAAATATAAATATAGAAATATCATTAAATCCTTATGATTTTTATATCAAATTATACCATTCAGCCATTAATATGTGATATCAAGTTCATGGTTGTTACAACATCTTCCAGACATTCATCACCCCCTCCACTGGTACCCCTGCTATGCTAGTAGTGAGGAGAAGGATATGACCCTTAAATAATGCCTTCAATAGGCCATGGGTTTTCGACAATCACTAAGTTATAAATCTGTATAAATGGGAGGAATTATCCTCTTTATAAAAATTTAATAAATAAGAGACAAGATGAAATCTACCAATCAATTCCGTGCATAAATAAATAAGAAATACTAATACAATAATTTAATTCTATACATAGTGGAAAACATTTGATAGTGTGGAAATAAGTCTTGTATAGTGACCAAAAACTCCAATATCTAGTGAACATCCACTCTGAGCTAGTAACACCTAGCTCAATCACTAACCATCTTCTACGGACTAGAAAATTAATTTATATATACATAGGGTGAGAATATAGTATAATTTTTAGGATCTTCCCCCTGAACCAATCCTAAAAATGTGAAAGAATAGTACTACATCCCAAGGATAAGAAAACTAAACTAGCTCATTACCGAAATAGGTAAATCTATATGTCATCCTCACAAGGTTCAAGCACCAATTAACATATATAAGTAAAAATATCCATATAAGAACATATATTTAATAAAGGTACCTTGCTTCCACTTCCTCACTATTTTTTCACTCTCATTCCCCAATTCCAATCATCATGTGATACAATCCCTTCCATAATTAATCATGGACCATGTGTATGCATATCAGGTATCATCCTATATCCCATATATCACATTTTAATCGCCATCTCATAATTATGTAGTAAGACTAAAATCCACTATAGATCATGTATAATGTAGTATACCTCAATCCATCACAACCCATGAAAGTACACCTTTTGGAAATTGAAGTCACTACAACCTATATACCAGTGTGTTTTATAACCTCAAACTGTTATATCTCACAAATAAATATACAGTAACCATGAGAAATCATAGTTTGAGTAGACACGTACCCTATAAATTAATCCATTACATCATGGATATACATACACATCATGCTACATCTAAAGGGGGAGCGGGGGAGAGGGATAAGTCAATTATTCATTCCCTCAACAACCATGATATTGAGGTAAACACACATACCCAAAATATTTGGGAATGAGTAGTTTTCCCAACTCAGGTTTTGAATCATATCAAATCATAAAATATAAGAATAATATCATGCACAACCATACTAGGAGAAACTAGCTAACCTCATACTTAATTAGATCTATCATCCCACATGACACTCAAATACCACCACTAAGTCCTAGGACCTAGATTTCACGGAATCACACGTGCATCATGGTTCAACAATCACTAATATTTTACACTTAATAATTAGAAATTATTATTCAATCATTAAACCCTTTTTCAAATTTTTGGTTTAAATAGTTTTATTTTATTAAAATCCAATATACATTATAATTCTTATTTTAATTTATATTTTTTATTCCCATGCCTCTAGAGCATTCAATTCCAACCATATCATGATTTCCCATTTAATTTAATTTTATCATTACTAATAAAATCAACACCTCGTCCCATGGGTTCATTTATAATTTCATTTACCATTCTATAAAATGGGTAATCAATAACTCATTCTAGACCACCATAAGTAGATTTAATCGTAGTTCATAAAATCCACTATAGAAGACTGTTAGAAATCACAATAAACAACTATCTGGTAAGAAACCATCAAATAAAAAATCATGTAATAAGAAAATTGGGTAATCCCAGCTCACAATCCAAACTAATAACAAGTCTCACACAAAAACATAAAAACAAAAATTCCCCACTCTTAACCTGATCCATCTATCCCATATCAACCCCTAATCGAGAAAAAGGCAACAAGAAATCCCCAGATTCAACTTTTTCCATATATACCAAACATACCATACACCATACAAAAAATCATATCAAGTCTCTACCATCCTAGAGCACACACACATAACAACAAAAAGTATTTTCAGCATAAAAAACCAAGGGGAAACTACAGTCATGAATTTAAGTCATATAATCCTTTAATAAAAAGGATTAGCTCACTCAACCCCAATAATTTATTTCCATCAAACAACATTTTCATTTACATCTTGAATTAATTGATTCTTTATGCATAAGTTTAAAAAACATGTATCATATAATCATTATATATAAATATCTAAGAATACATAATTAAATATTCTCAAGTAATACTTTTGTATTCAATAGTTTTCAAGGAATAAAAATAATTCATTTTCGTGCCTCTTTCATTAATTATATTATTATTAGTAGATTTATATTGTTTATACTATTTCAAGAACACCAACTATGGTCAATAAAGAATAAACAAAACAAATAAATAGAAAACTATCAAAAAAATCACAAGAATCATCATCAATAAATCATAAACACATGTGACCACAATATCCCATCCAATTCATTATTTAATCTAGTTATTATCTTTATTTAGGTCAACTACGTCATTCACCAAAGTGTATAAAGTAAGATAATATCACAAATTCTCATAAAAAAATATAAGTAATTAATCCCTTACCTCAATACTTTCAACATTCTCTAAGAAATAATGTATAAAAAAGCTTTGATCCTTGATCACCTCTCCTATAATGAATGCATGATCCTTATGGATATCCAATTACGAATCTTCCATAAAACATAAAAAACCCATGATAATTAAAGGAAACTAATATTCATGGCATCAAAAAATAACAATGATAGAGAGTCAAACCAATCATAGAATAAGAAACTCTCCACATATCAATAATGGATGATTTCTAGAAGATGAAGGATAAATCCTAGAAAATGGGGATTAGTGTCTCTAAAAGAGGCCTTTAGATCACCTAGGGTTAAAATAAGAAATGTGGAAAATAATATAATTTGGAGGCATGTGAAAATTTATACCTAATTATAATTTAACAGAACCATGATGCGACCTCTTTTACCACACCATAATCATTAGGTTTTCCTCTTAAACCATTTTAATAATAATTTATACCACACCATAGAAGTTTAAACATCTAGAATCTATAATGGAAACCCTTTAAATATCCACCAAAATCCTTCAATCCAAGATAGGGTGGGATAACCCATGGCATTATACTATACCTACCCATAATCTAATAGAGAAATATTCTGGGACTGCATAGTGTAGCCTACTCTCACACTATAGTTACCCTTAAAAAGTAAGGGACAAGAAAAATTGACCCCCCAAATCATTATTCCACAAACTATATTTACGCCACAACTACCTATATTAAGGAAGATACACCAAAACCTCTCATATCTAGACCCTATTCTTTAGGGTTCTGGACCACACCACAAACAACCCTTATGGTGTAGCCCAAGGATCCATGCTGTAGAATGGGTCTTTAGATAGATAATTGAATCAAACTCCAATTATAATCTTCTATAATCCTCCCAAAAACCTCTAAATCCCAGAACACATAATGGAAGGGGTCATGAAAAACTTGGACCTTACATCAGATACCTCTCAAAAAACTATAATATTTGTGAATTTAAACCAAAACATAGAAAGGAAATATGGGGAACAAAATAACCACCCAAAAAGATATCTCTCAGGGGTCTCACTATAATATGAAATATCCAACTCATCATAGGAACAAGGTTCATAAACATGAAATGCAATACATTTATAAACCAAAAAAGGTAAAATACCTCATCTCGATAGAAAAGGGAATCAAAAATCATAAAAAAATTAGATATTGATCATATATCTATGAATATCAATCATAAGTGATCTCCACAAAACTATTATACCACCATAGGTCATGAACCAAAGGAATATTAAACCCACAAAACACCTTCTCCTAAGGATCTGGAATCTCAAAAAGTTACTCCTTAAAGGTCACATAATCATTAACTTTTATCTCACCCAATTTTATGACATGTGAATCATCCTGAAGGTACTAGAAAAGAAGATACACATAGAATACATCATGAATATGGATCATCTTCATGGGAAATAATAATTAAAAAACCGCAACTCGAACATGCACCAATACCATGAAAATTCTAACAAATTAGGGAAAAAGCTTACTCGCATGACTAAACCTTCACCGCCTACAACAAGGAGATATATTTAAGAACATATGATCTCTAATGTTGAACTCTAAAATCCTCTCTTATGACCAGCATAGAAAATATGAAGGTTTTGTGTTACCTTCATTCACTCACGGATAGCCTATACCTTCTATGTTATTCTATGCACAAACTCTAGTCTAAGAATCATTGGCTCTCTAACCTTGGTCCAACACAATTGAGATCATAAAATCCATTTATATAATGCTTCAAGTGAATCCATACCAATAGTGGAGGTATGATTAGTAGGTGCCTCACCCATGAACCTCCAAAATATAAGGAATATTGAACACCACTTCAATCCTTATTTTTAAAATAAGGATCATGATCGTAGATGATCATCTTTGAAACCCCATATAGCATCACCCCTCCTCCAGAGTGATTAATGTAGGAAAAATCTACTAAGGGTAGGTGCCTCACCCATGAACCTCCAAAATCTAAGTAATATTGAATAACACTCCAATACTTATTGGTAAAATTAGGATCATGATCATAGATGATCATCTTTGAAACCCCATATAGCCTCACCCCTCCTCTAGATACTACCTCGATAAAATATCCATTGATCTCAGCTTCTTCATAATTAATAAGTGATATGAATTATTCAATTAGTACATGGTCACCCATATAGCATAACATCCTTCCGGGGATCATGAAAAATTGGTGAATAAGACCATCAAGATTCCCTTTCACTTACACTAGAGAAAATAAAGTAGTAGAAGCAACCAAACAGAAACATATTGCTCATCCTTTAACCTTTTAAAAACTAAACATAAAGTGAAAAACTCTATGATATATCTCTTTATAACAAATCACCTGAAATAAAATCACAAGGTTTGATTCATATTAACTACACTAGGATGTGTTTTTAATGAAAAATTTTAAAACTTGCAAAGAACCACTACATGCATCATCAAAGGAACAAAGATAATCCCCTAAAACAAAAATAGATATTTACCATCCTTATACCGCCACTTGGGAGAATCACCACAAATAACTTGATATTTTTAGACCTCTACCTCAGAATCCCCTAGTTGAGACTCATCCACCTATTACACCAAAGATTACTACATTATCATCTGATAAATACACCCTTTTTATAAACTAATCCCATATCAAGGTGCATCACAGATATCTACCTAAACATCCTATGAACATATTGATACTCATGCACAACATCTCCACATGACTTCCTACTCAAAATAATATGCCATAACATTCCATTTCCCTGGTGTATTAAAAATCTCAAATTTATAATCCTATAATAATTTCATCCACCATCCCTACAAAAAAATAAAATCTCACTGGTAGAATATATACCTAAATATTTTATGATCAATTAATACCATATATCACTCACCTTTGAGTTAATTTCATTACAAATTCAAAGATAAAAAAACTAAAGAAAGCTCAAGATCATTGGTGGCATAGTTATATTTATGAGGTCGTAACTATCGAGGCCCATAAGAGATAACTACTCCTAATTCATAACAATACAACCCAATATAATATTTTAAGAATTTAAATAAACCTTGGATACAACACCCTCATCTAGAAATTGAAGGATTGTAGAACTATCTAATTTATCTGTAAAATACTCAAAAGAATCCTGGTATTGGGGTGTCCACATTAACACCTCATCGTTCTAAGTCAAATATATCATGGGAGTCATAATATAAGATAATTCATTCAAGAACCATCTGTCACATCCTAATTTCACTTTCATGTACTTATATTATTTTTCTTTAACCACGTGTTATATTGGACCATCATCATGTTGTTTTGGGATATTTATGAGATATTTTGGAGATTTTTAGGAATCTGTATGATTGGAACATGGTTAGGAAAAACTGTATGGAATTCCTAGGAATCCATGAAGATTGTGATGGTTTGGGACAATGGTGTTTGCATGGTTGGATCATAGTTATCCAAAATGTGTGACCAAATTATGTGGGTTTCCTGGTGGATAAAATTAGGTGCATGGTTTGTAAATAGTTTTCCAAATTATCCATCAAAACCATGCGATGGAGATTAATTAATCTGAGAGTTACTTTTTGAACCTAAAATGCCTCATGTTAACCCCATTCTTCATCCTATAACCTAGGATCTCAACCTTAGGGATTCCTTTTGGATTTTGTAGATATCCAAACCCCTTAAGAGATCGATTCCTATGGATATTGAGTTGTTGGATCTAGGAAAGTCAAGGTAATAGACCTTTATTCTACATTCTTCATCATTTTTCTAGATCTCCGCCCTTTTTCTTGAATGAAACCATAAATCAAGGTTATTATAGCTATATCTATAGGTTGTTACATGATCTAATTATTTTAAGTATAGATATACTATAATAATAGAAGTTGGAGACCATATTTACCTAGATATTAGTGAACTTATTCAGTAATTGTCATAGTAAGTGGTTCTATTTATCTCTTTTGATCATGGAATTGTTGAATCCAAATTTTTTTATATGAGTTTAATGGTTTAGGGTCTTATCTTACTATCTAAGATCCATCTTTATCCTTGTATTTTGGATCTCATCAAATTGTTAGAAATTCTAAGTGTTTAATATAGGTGGTTTCTTGTAAATACTGTATATTATAAACCATTCTTACTTACTCATTTTAAATTGGTTTTCTAAATTGTTTAATGGAATGATATATGATTTTTTAAATGTGGTGTTTTTGGATTCTTTTTTAAAATAGATTTAACCTTTTTTATTATTGATGAAAATGGATTTCAAAGTATGTTTTGATGTGTTACCAGGATTATTTTATTATTTATGTTTGATATAACCTGAAATGATTTGAACAGTGAAAATGGAAGCCTCCAAGGGAGGGTTATTTCTAAAATTGAGAGCCTCTAAGTGTAGACCATTTGTGAAATTAAAATCCTCCAAGTGTGGTCTATGGAACATGGAAACCTAGGGTACTTTGGAGGTGGATAGATTTGGTATAATAATGCTAGGATGGTTTGTGGATACATAGCATGAACTTAAAATACAAATATAACTAAACTTTTTTATGATTGGGGTTGACTTTTCAAGGTTTTCTCTCTTCCCTTGGCCAGTTTTCTATGGACATGTGCGAACTTTTTCATTTAATCATTGTGCTGTCAGTATCCTTGAAAACCTAGACCTAAGCGACACTTAGTACTTGTTTTCATTGTTCTCCTTTGAAAATTTCTTTATTTATAAATTCTTTGAGAAATGTTCTATTAATAAATTCTTTGAAAATGGTTTTTTATGCATGCTTTATAAACTATTTTAAAAAGGGTTAATTTCTATATTTTATTAAAAACTATATAAAGCTATATATCATGACATTATTTTATTTAAATTAGAATAACTGGTTAATTTTATAAATAATGATTATTAAACACTAGGTGGGATCTTACTAGGATTGTTTTTCTCACACCCTGAACATACCCATAGGTGTGTTTAAATATTGTTTTATCTGATGCTAGTAAAGGAAAGGCACCTCATGGAGAAGGTGGGTATCCATCTTAGTGGGGTGTAGGGATTTTTTAGTTACATAGTGGGATATTGTCTCTAATATCACAAGGATATGGGTTGTTGATGGTCTCATATATTTTGGTTTATCTATTATTGGTTGGAACCTATTTTTACTTGTACTATATGACTTCCACTGGATTTATATTGGCATGTTGTCTTTCTGTTTATATGATATTTGTTTATAATTTGGTTTATTGTTGGAAAAATCATTCTCAAAGGTAGTTCTTTATGTTCATGATCTTATCACTAGCCCATGGGGATTGATAATTCCATTTGGGACTTATCACATGATGACTCTGGTGTCCGTTTTAGGGATTACCCACCATGGTTCATGACAAATTGGTATCAGAGGTGGTTTTGTGTTCATATACTTCATGTATTAGGTTTTTCTGGTAGATAGAAGATAGTATTTTTGGTAATTAATGGGTTTTTTTATGAGTGATTTTTCACCTATCTCATCATAACAAGACTTGGGTTTCCATGCTACATTTAGAAGAGTATATATCATATTGAGTTTTGA
Source organism: Viscum album (assembly GCA_963277665.1). Lineage (NCBI taxonomy): Eukaryota > Viridiplantae > Streptophyta > Magnoliopsida > Santalales > Viscaceae > Viscum > Viscum album. The sequence goes on from OY728120.1 coordinate 1,848,108,833, forward strand.
TATAATCTTTGTTATTTTCTTGTGTTCTATTGATTAAAACTAATATTTCTCACTTTTGGGATGATATCTATTATTTATTTAACATAGTTAAATTACCACAGAAGGATTATTAGAGTTCCTTATGAGGGTGTTGTGGATGATGTTATGTGAGGGAACCCTCTAGATGATTAGAAACTTATTGAAATGGTAGTGCAAGTGATCTCTGTCATAGAGAAAGATGTTGTCCCTGTCTCAGCTCAAGTTCGGGATGTGAAAATAGGGAATGAAGGAGATAAAATTGATCCCAAAAGTTAATCTACCTAAAACCATCATCCTTATAAAGAAATAATGATCCTTATGAAGAAAAGTAATGGATGGGTAAGATCAAATAGATTTTTGAATTTATGGAAAATCTATATTCTATTAAGCTGAAATGTATTACTATTAATATTGAAGGTTGTAGTAGTAGATAGTAGGACACTATAGTTTATGAAAAATGGAATGAAGGTATGAAGTGTAAAGACTTCAAGACCATATTTTTCTAGAATTTTTCCCCAAAATCATTGATGATGGATAAATCCATGGATTTTCTCACCTTCCAACAAGGTGATTAGACTGTGATAAAGTATGAAAATAGTTTTTTTAATTTGCTCTATTTTTCTTATAAGGTGGAATCAAATGATAAGTTGAAGTATCAAAGGTTTTATATAGTATTTTGGATAAATATTTGTTCTTGAGTTGTCATGTCATAGCTTACTTCATATGATAAAGTGGTTGATAGAGCCCTGATGGTAGAGATTTACTTGGCATGAAGTGAGGGTTGGTTGGAATTACTCTTACACCTAGTGGTAGTTTCAGTAACTCCAATGGAAATAATAGGAAGTGGAAATAGATTCACAAGGGTGTTGGTGTTTTCTCTTAATAGAAGGCTTATACCACACCTTTGACGGTAGATAGTAGTAAACCTTTGAATTTCTACTAGTGTGGAAAAAGGGAACACTAGATTTATTTTCCCTAAACCTAAAATATATATCTTAATCGTGTGTATGTTGGGATTTCTTGTAGAATTTCTATCAAGATCACATTAATCCATCTTATGGAACATTTTTATCATCATCTAAAAAATCTATTGTGTAGTTTGATTCTTCAAGGGTTGTAGGGTTCCAGTCTTAGACCTTTGTAACAAAGTAGTTATAATTAGTAAAAGAGGATCTTGTGGAAGTTGATGTGATAACGAAAACAATTAAAGGTATTGTATTTATTTCTTAGCCTTTAGTGACTGATTTATTTGATACTGGTTTATCTAACTATTTTATATCAACCAATTTTGTGAATTTTTAAAACTTTCAATGGAACTCATGTCATTTTTCATTGAGTTGATGAAACCTCTCATAAATAAGGATTATGATATCTAATTCAAATTATGTTCTTTATATATATATATATATATCTAAAGTTGAGTTAGTTTGGGATTTTTTGGTTCTTTGATTGTATATATTTTATGTTATCGTTGGGAGGTAATGATTAGTTTCCTATCAATAAGAGATTGATTTCCATCATCAGAGGGTGTCATTTAATCCCTCTGATAGGATCTCTTGGATTTCTCTAGGAGAATGGTATTAGAGATATAATTTATTAGGAAGTACTTTATTGTAAAATGGGTTACTGATATCTTTATTCATAGTTTATCATAAAGATGATTCATTAGGTGGCGAGTTATCACCAATGGTCATTAATTTTCTTTAAGTGTTTATAACTAATTTCTATGGTCTACCTCTAAAGAGGGAAGTAGATATTTTAATTGATTTTGATTAATTAACTTATCTGATATATATTTCTTCCTATTTTATAGAACCATATAAATTTAGAGATAAAAATACTCAATAGGATGATTTGAAAACTAAATTCTTCACTCCCATGAGTGTATTTCCTTGGAAGTGCCGTGATGTTTTTTCCTAAGGAAGTTTATGGAACTCATTATTTAGGTGTTGATAACTAGAAGATAAACTAGGTGATTATTTTCCTATATCAATGACTTGTTTGATAAATTAAGGAGAGAAATTTGGTTCTTATAATTCAACCTTTGGTCTAGATATCATCAATTCAAGGTTAAGGAGTCTGATATTCCAAATACCTCCTTAATAATAAATTATGGAAAACTTAAATATCTTATATATTTTTTTCCTGACTAATGTTCTAGTTGTTTTCATAGCCCTAATGAATCTTATTTTACACTGGTACCTTGGTTTTTTTGTCATGGTATTCATTCAAAACATTCTGGTTTACTCATGAACTGAAGAAGAGTATGAGAATCATCTAAAGTCTATTTTATGAATCTTGAGGGATCACCGCATTAATGAAAATTTATCAAAATTCCATTTCTAGATTAGAGATGTTAAGTTCTTAGGATATACATTTCCATAACATGACATCTCAGTTTATCTTATTAATTTGAAAGTTATATTATCATGGGAGGAGCTATGAAATGGATTTTATATTCGCAACTTATTTGGGTTGGTAGGATATTATTGATTGTTTGAGAAGGGATTCTTGAATCTTGAATATTTTTTGACTAATATTACTAGGAAATGGGTAGAATTCGTATGGGATTATAATTCTTGTAATTTATTTAATGAATTAAAGAAACGTCTAACCTCCACACTTAATTTGATTTTAACAAAAGTGAGAAAGGGATATGTGGTGTTTTGTGATGCTTCAGGCACTAGTTTGGGATTTTTTTTCTTTTTTAAGAATATCATTTCATAGTGTAAATATCTCATTATCTTTGGTAACATAATAATATTTGTCCCACCCATGATCTAGAACTCAAATAAACTATGAATTCCCTCAAGAGTTCCTAACACTACCTATTTAGGGATAGCTTCATAGTTTATTCTGACTATAAGATTTTATTTACATTTTTTATAAGAAGGACTTAAAACTTAGGAAGATTTGATGGGTGGAGTATCTTCATTCATTAAAAATCAATATTGAATATATCCTAGGAAAAGGGACCATTTTGTTCAATCATATGAGTAGGAAGTTTCCTTCTCAAATAGTGATGGAATCAAAAGATCGATATAATATCATGGGAATATTTTCTTGGATACACATGTATGTGATAGAGGAAGAGACTGATATTATTATATCTAGTTTTTAGTTGAATCCATCTCTTATTAAGTTTGTTTTTTTGGAGAAACAATGAGATAAAGAGTTTAGGAGTATCAAAAACACTTTATATAGTGGGGAGACCATTTTTTGGTGGTCTCTCTCCATGGAAATCATTCATTATTTTAAAAAGTGGTATTATATTCCTTTGTCTATGAAGAATGATATGTTTTAAAGTTTCCATTATTATCTGTTGTGGATAGGTCATTGATGTTCCAATAAAAAATTAAATTTATATCTCCTAATACACACAAGGATAGTGTAATGTAGGGTCAAACCCAAGGGAATGGGGTAAGTGATCAAAGGAATTATTTTAAAGAAAACTTGAACATAAAACAGAGTTGAATGATTTTTTTTTTTTTGATTAAAGAAAAAGAGAGAAATGAAGGAGTTTAATTGAAGGAGTTTAATTGAAGGAGATGAAACAAGGAAAGAATTTCAAAAAATTAATGTTCACTTTAAAGTATGATGATAAAGTGCAAGTGTAATTTCAACTATTTTGTTTAACATAACTTTTTATTTCATTGAAAATTTGTTACTTGTGCATCTATAAAATTGATTATGTCGATCTCCATCACTAATGAAGTAAAATGTATAGGGACGACTCTAGAATGTTGACACTTTAAAGATCCATCTAACCAAAAATTAATTGAAAAAGGTGTCATCATAATTGATCACTTCGAAAGATTCTAATGTTTTGAAAATAAATCACAAGAAGGACAAACAATTTTTATGAAGGAATATGAAAAAGAAGTGAGAATGAAACCAATAAATTAAATTCCCTATAAAATGTTTATCTTATCGTTTTAAATTCAAGAAAATCACATGATAAAAATTAAATATAGGTACAGAAGAATAACAAGGAAGGAGAGAGATCAAGATTCTTTATTGTTGATTAGAAAAAAATTTCTCCCCACTTCATCTTCGATGTTCTCCCATTGAAAAACTCCCTATTGTAATCACAAAAAAAAATCTATTGTTATCCTATCGAGGTTCCTCAAAGAACCCGAATGTTTCCATGTAAAAAAAATAGTGGTCATCCACAACAAATTCCCCAGAATTTTCTTTTATTCTCCCTAAAAAATAAAATTAATATCCCTACTTTATTTTGTGATTGTCCAATGGGAGAATTTATTAATAGCCTTCTATTTATACTTTTTCATTTTTTAAAAAATCTCTAATTGAATTTTCCACCTGAAATTGAAGTCAATTTCTATAACTATAGTAGATTAAATTTATTAGTTAATAAATTTCCAAACTCTAAGAACCCACATGTCGTATTATTATTCCCATGCATGAACAAATCTATCTGTGATCAACCATGGTACACTACCTCCTCTACACTTCAAACCTAGATTTGAGAAATATAATCACACATCAGTAGACAACACATCCTCATTAATGTAGTTTAATCACTTCTACAAAATAGGCATTTAATAGCACTGGAATTTATCTGTACTAGAAAAAAGTGATGATAAATGGAATCTTTATCAGCACTAAAAAAGTACTTATAAATTTAACCCTTTATTAGTGATTTTGTAGCACTGATAAATGTATGCATAAATAAAATAAAATAATAAAATAAATAAAAAATAAAAATGAGTTTATTAAAAATAATATTTCAAATTTTATTACTTAAATAATTATTGCTAAAAATTAATAAATCGATTATACTATATATAAATTATAAATATTAATAAATATTAATTATTAAATATATAGATATATTCAAAATTAAAAGTAAACCAATTAAAATAAAAAATAAGTAAATTGAGAAAAATATTAAACATTTTATTAATTATATGATTTTTGATAATGTTAAAAAATAGTATATATTAAATATATAGATATATCTTAATGTATATAATATTATTTATATAATACGAAATATTATTTATTCTTTACATTTAATAGTAATTTATTTAGTGAATAATGGTTTATAATTAAAAAGTAATATGAATTAAAAAAATGACTAATTGCATCGAGTAATAGACCAAATTGAATTGTTTAATTTTTCAATTTATAACATAGATCAAATGTATTATATTGATTTCATATTTATGTAGTTAATGCATTTATATATAAATACTCACACACACAAATATATTTTTTAGAATTTAATCAATTTATATTATTTATTTTATATATATTTATATAAGATGTTTTAATATTTTCAATATATATTCTTCTTTATTTCAATAAATATCAATTTTTTAATGAATTATATTAATCAAACTTATCAAAATTTTAAATATATTGTCCTCATTTTTAATTAATCAATTTTACTCATATTTAACATGCATGAACTTAAGATTAAATATTAATTAATAGTGTTAAAAATACATTTGTAAAAAAATATTCAGAAACAAATATATTTATAAATGTATATTTACTATGATTATACATTTATAATTATAAATAAATAAATAATATTTTTTTAAAAAGTCTTTATATAACTATAAATAAATAATTATATATTTAAAGAATTACAAAATTGTTAATTTATAAAAATTATTATTATAAGTATTATAATTATATATAGTAATTATAATTTTTTTTAAAAATAATTCTTTTTTAAATTATTTTAAGTATTTATCAGTGTTTTTTTAGCTCTAATAAACATATATATTTATCAATGCAAAAAAAGTGCTAAAAAAATAAATCTTTCTTAGCACTAAAACATTAGCGCTGGTAAATATCTATCTTTATTAGTGGTAAAAAAGCACGAATAAATATTCATTTTACCAATGCTTATTAACTTAGCACTGATAAAAGTGTCATGATCTATTTTAAGAACCCTTACCATCACAAACTAGTTCATAGTATCTGAAGATCTCTATAGAAGTGACCTGCTATTGGTGCTCCTTGTTGTCGAATACAAGCTCGAATCTAGGCTATAATCAAGCCTCCAACTATTCCAAGGCTCGAATCCAAGTCTCAAGCGATTCTTGGGTTGAACACAACCACAGCTCAAATGAAATCTAGGTTTTTCGATATCTCTAATTTCCATTGGTTATACACTGAACCTTATCATCCTACATCTGTGTATCCCAACAAGTCTAGTTTCACTGTCTTATAATAAAACAACACAAAATTCATTATTTTTAGATATTTTGAAGATCCATGTTCACTGATATCATGTGGGTCTCCTTTGGAAAACATTGGTAGTGTGCGACTTGAAATATGTCAACTCTAATGTTAGGTCATATTTTTGTGAAGTATAATAGGCTTCCAATACCTATATCCAATGAAATATACCACTTTGCAATCATAATTTTTTTAAAAATTCATCCATATTGTAGTTGGTGTTATCATTGGTTTGGAATATTACATTACCAATTAATTAGATGATGAAATGTATGACATAATTAAGGTCTTATATTATGTTGTGAAACAATTGGAATTGAGAGGGTTTAGTGGGGAGGAATTGAAATATAGGGTTATCCCCTTCTATTTGATAAGTAATTCTAGATGTTGTTTCCAAAAAATGGATGATGAAATATCTAAACCATGGGAACAGCTATATAATGATTTTTTCATGAATTTATTTTCTAGGATAATGAGCACTGAAATATAGTTTAAAATTAATTGATTTATTTAGGATTAATATGAACTATTTCATGACATTGGATAGATTTAGGGGTCACTAATGAAATGTAACAATCAAATGATTCTGATGAATTTATAAAATCGGATGAGAAAAAAATTGTATATGTTTGATTTATTATCTAATTTATTTAACTACATGAAAAAGTATGATATTTTCATTTTTTATTTTTCAAATATATCAATTTGAATTTAAATAATATGACTTCAATTATATCAAAATAAAAAACAAAGATCTTTAAGGTTCTATAATCCTTGGACTATATTATATAGTAAAAACTTATTTTTAGATAAAATGTAATTGATGTGTTGATTTTTTTGTTGAAATATAGTCCAAAAATAAACAATTGGAATGAGTCATTTACTAGGAAAAACCTCGGCATCATGGTGTTTTAATAAGCATAATACTGTTTCATTACATGGTACAGAAAAAAAAAGTACATCGTTGATAGAATTTATTGTTATCAATCCTTTAGTATTGATCAAAGATTTTCTAAATTTTATATTTTATTTCAAAATTAACTTATTTAATGAGAAAAGTTTTCTATTCTTTAAAATTCAAAGATTATATTAAATCATTCAAGAATAAACTTTATACTACTATATTTAACAAAATTTTATAAAATAAAATATTAACAATGATTGATGTAAATTTAATAAATAAGTTTTAATAGAATCTATTTTTTTTGAAATGAAAATTATTTCTCATAGATAAAATCATTACACCTTTAGAATTCCACTTCAAGTCAAATTTATTAGTTTGGATTTAACAAATTAACGACATGTTATTTTCTCTGTGGATTCTTAATTCTATTTAATTTTATGGTTTACTAACATAAACTTAAATCCATTTTTTATGTCCTTCTAGTGGTAATATGATTCCTCACAGATGTGACCATCTCAATTAAATTACATAAAAAAAATGTTTCATTACAATACATTACCATTACCTTTTATGTTAAGATTTATAAATAATTAGGAAAAAATTAACTAAAAACTCATTTATTTTTAATCTAATAGACATTTTTTGGAAAAATATATGAAAAAACGTGATCCATAAGAATCCTTCATTATTCTAATTTGGATCAAGATCCTCATGTCATATTGTTCTTATTCGGATTAAGCTCCTCATGCATCTATTTTATCCAATTATCATCTTTTTCAGCCCCTCCAAATGATTTAGGATCTTCTTATGAAAAAATGATGTTTTTTTGTAGAGTCTTAGTCCTTCAAGTTTCCACTAAAACTTTCTGATAACTAATGAAATTTTATTCATTCATTTCATCCTTGGTTGTATTTATTTCATTTAATAAAAATATAACCATCTTTGAAATTATATCCCATTCATTAATACTTCATAAAAATCACATCGTTTTCTTTATCACAAATCTAATAAAATCTATGTATGTTTTATTTTAATCCATCTAAAACATATCATTCTTTAACATTTCCTTTTGGTTCCACCCTTAGGAATATCTTATTACCATCCATGTACTTCTTATAAATGGGAGGCATTCATATTTGATAATTAATATCTTATGTGTATTTATTTATTTATCATAAAAAATGAATATTTTATGATCCCAATAGGATATATTTACTTTCACTTGAATGATTCAAAGCTTCAATCCGATGTGTATTATTTTATCCTCATCCTCCTTAGTCATTGATTTATTTTTCGGAAAGATCTATTCGCATTTTTTATCATCATTCTTCCTTTATAGTCGGTATATCCCTATGGTCGACAATGTTTTCATAGTAAAATAATTATCCATAGAATTACTGTATTATTTTATATTTATATTTTATTTATTTATTTTCAGTGTTACTCATATAATAATTGTTTTCTTTTACATGTAGATTCTTTTGTTCGATTTGGGGTGATTTTTTCGAAGCTACTCAGGCTCATGATGGATCAGACTTCGAGCATGCAACTGTGATAATGACAACAAAGAAATGCGTCAAGAATTCATAAAACCATGAAGAGAAGATTAATTCATACTATTTATTTAATTAATTATTTCATCATTTTATCTACTATTTGTAAGTTAATTTCTATATCATTTTTATCTAATACTTATTTATTTATTTTCACATATCTTTTGGTAAGTCATTTTTTGATTTCAACTATCTTCAACAAGCCAAAAAAATAGATAAAATGATTCTTTCTAAAAATGTTACCATGTTTTAAATTTTCATTTCTTTTCATTGTTGACCTACCAACACTATAAATTGATTCGATGTTATTATCTGAAAAACCTTTCTTGTTGTTAAAAGTCTCTGCTCTTTTGACATTCAACAAAGAGAAAGGTTTTTCAGCTAAGAACATCGAGTCAATATGCAGTGTTAGAAGTTTGACATATAAAGAAAATGGAAACATGGTAACATTGGTAGTTAGTATTTTTTTGAGACTTAAATATGTGTAAGAATTACCCACACCTCAATCTAGCACACAGTGTGATGGGTATGAATCCAAGTGTTTCTTTTTATTTAAAATTGACATTAATTTTAATAAAAAGGACAACTAACATACTCAAAACTAAGGAAACATATTCTCATTGTTTTGATATTTAGGTAAATGATTCATAACTCATTTTATATGTTTATTAATCATCCTCACCTTAATTCAATTCATGGTGTGACCACTATGTCCCAATGTGTCCATTATTAGTTTAAAATCGATAATTTATTTCAAAAAATGTCACTCATTAAAAATAAAGAAAACATACTCATATTTTACTGATAACTTAGGAAATCAATTAATAAGTCCTTTTTTGATTTTTCATAATCAGTATCATATAAAATTGATACATGATATGTTTTTTATAGATCAAAGTGCCTGTTTCTAGTTTAAAATTACATTTTAGTAAAAACACAAGTGATGTACTCAAAACCGAGAATATGAATTCATATTTTTTTTAGTTTATTAAAATGATCCTAAAGTTATTTGAGATGTGTAGGAATCATTTATACCTTAATCTGATGCACAGTAGGACTGGTATGACTTGATGTGTGTTTTTTAATTAAAAATGACATCAATTTTAATAAAAAGGATAATTGTCCTACTCAAAACTGAGAAACACATTAATTTTTTTTATATATTTTAGGAAAATGATCCATAATTAATTTGAGATATTTAGAAATCATTCTTATGTCAACCTTACACATGATGTGTCTTTTATGACTCCAAGTGTGTATTTTTATTTAAAAATGATTTCAAATTTAATAAAAAACACTACTAGCATACTCAAAACTGAGAAAACACATTCATATTTTTTTGATAGTTTATCAAAATGATCCATAAGTCATTAGAGATGTTTAGGAATCATTCATACCTCAATTAGATTCATGGTGTGACTGGTATAACTCCAAGTGCATCTTTTTATTTAAAAATGACATCAATTTTAATAAAAAAGGACAACTGACCTACTCCAAACTGAGAAAATTCCTTCGTATTGTTTTTATTATTTATTAAAATTATCCATAATTCATTTTAGACATATATTAATCATTATTACCTCAATTAGATTCACGGTGTGATTAGTATGACTCCAAGTGCATCATTTTATTTAAAAATGACATCAATTTTAATATAAAGGATGATTAAACTACTCAAAACTAATAAAAAACATTCATATTTTTTTTATACTTTAGGTAAATTATCAATAAGTAATTTTTGAAATATAGGAATCATCCTCATCTCAATAAAATACATGATTTTCCTATTATGAATCAATATTTTTTTATCACTTTAAAATTGATAGTTTAGTTCAAAAAAATTACCTATAGAAAACTGACCAAACATTCTTGGATTTTCTTGATAATTTAGGAAAGTTGTTCATAAGTTATTTTTGATGTTTAGGAATTGGTCTCAAATAAAACCAATACACTATGTGATAATTATGAGTCAAAGTGTGTGTTTCCAATTCAAAATGACATTTTAGTAAAAAAAACAAGTGACGTACCCAAAATTGAGTAAATTCATTTGTATTATTTTGATACATTATAAAATGATCAATAATACATTTTTGATGTTTAAGAATTATCTGCACCTCAATCTAGCGCACAGTGTGACCGATATGACTACAAGTGTGTATTTTTATTTAAAACTGACAACAATTTTAGTAAAAAAGACAACTCACCTAAACAAAACCCAGAAAATGCATTTGGATTGTTTTGATAATTTAGTAAAACAATCCACAAGAATTTTTTTATGTTAAGGAGTGAACCACACCTAAATATGATACACGATTTTTCATGCATGACTCAATGTGTCCATTATCAGTTTAAAACCAACATTTAAGTTCAAAATGTGTCACTCACTAAAAACTGAGAAAACGCACTCAGATTGTCTTCATAATTTAGTAAAATGATTCATAAATAATTTTTTATGTATAACAATCAGTGTCATGTAAAACTTACACATGATGTGACTAGTATGAGTCAAAGTACATGTTTCCAGTTTAAAATGACATTTTATTAAAAAATACAAGCGATGAACTCTAAACTAAGAAAACACAATTTTATTGTTTAGATAATTTAGGAAAACAATCCATAAGTCATATGAGATGTGTAAAAATCATTTGCACCTCAATTTTATTCACAGTGTCATTGGTATTACTCCAATTATGTTTTTTTAATATATATATAATTATCATATTAGTTTAAAATGCGCATCACATCGCCAAAACTAAGCAAACAAACCTAGATTATTTTCTCTTCATTTAAATTATATATTATTAATTTATTTTTCTAATTTAGTGGTGTTTTTGGTGTTGTGGTGTGCTATTAAATCACACTACACTGGTTCTGTAGTTTTCTATAACTTCCCACTGTAGTATGCCACTTTATCAGAGTTTTTAAATCACTGATAAATGGTCCTTTATCAATGCCTTTTTAAGCACTGATAAAGGACACGTTTATCAGTTATTTTTTAGTGATGATAAAATACTCAATCTTTTAATCTCTCTCTAGTAGTCAGCGCTTATCTAGTTCTAATAAAGGCCATTTTTAATACTGTTAAATGGAGAATTTCTAGTAGTGAATGCATCCATGCTCAGTAATTCCTCAATTTAAAACAAAGTTCAATATACCTAAGATTATTCATCTTTAAATCTACAAATTTATAAACTAGTTCCACTCAATTTCATTTTACATGACCATACATATACATTTCACTGAATATTAAGTGTGCATCCACCTATAACCATATATTTGCAACATTCAGATTCAAGTTGTCCCACCCTCTTAAATATTTATCCCTGAAGGTTTCAAGTATATAGGTAAAAATATCATACACTATTGAAATGTTCATTTATATCCTTATAATGTTGAAAGTAGGGTTGAGAAATATCTTTTGTCACAATCTTGGGTCAAGAACTCAAAGATTCATACTACTTCAAATGACTCAAAATATCAGAAATAAACTTCAATCACACTTGGTTACATCCTCCCCACAACCCAAGTTCTTTAATGGTCTCAATGTCATTGGGTATAAATCAATCTCCAACTCTATCTGAAACACTTCCTCAAACTTTATCCTCCGACAATATTCAGTCCAACATAGTTCAAGATTCATTTTTCAATTACCAAAGAAAATCCACAACATTTTTTGTCAGCTTTATTAATTGTATCAATTTCATATGAATTCTAAAGTTTAGTCAGATTCATCAATTCTAAATCATATTCCTCAAAATATCTCAAGCTGAATCCAGGTTCTATGTGGTTCATCTTCTTCAAAGAGAAACACTATTGAACCCTTTAGTGTCATATTTCATGTGATGATGATAATTTCTTTATTTGGAACATGATCCAAAATATCTCACTACTCAAAGGTTCTAGATCCCCCTTATAACTCTTGAGAGGCATTCATCTTCAGTTTGAACTACTTAACCTACAACTGAATAACATCCCACTATCAAACATGGCAGGGGTCTAGGTTTCCCACTTCGAATTTTCAAATCTGAACCCAAAATTATTATCAGTTGAAAAAATGAGGTGTATTTAGTTGTGTTTCAGTCATATAGTAGGTATTTTTTCCTTGTGCATGGTCACTTGATGTGTGGTTAGTTGATTCCCCCACACATGGTCACTTAAGTGATCCTGAGTAATCCATGTGGTTGGTTTTGTTTACCTCATGTGATACCTTATAGGTGTATTCATTTTGTAGTTACTGTAAGGTGACATGAATTCACTTGATATTAATCTCTTATGGTAGCTTAAAGTGACTAAAATGTAACTTTTCTCACGATAAGTTTGTCCATAAAAAATATTTTAAATAAAAATTACTAATAAATTAAATAATTAAGTTAAAATATTAAAATTAAATAATGATAATTTAATTGTTAACTAAAATAAATAATTGGAAGAAAAAACTTTTAACACTAAGATTATTCAATAATAACCAAAATTAAAATTTTGAGAGGAAATTTAAAACAAAATAAATATAAATACTAATATCAACACTGAATCATTATTTACATGCTAAATTAAACATTTTCAATAAAAATGAAAATAATTTAATATTTAAATAAAAATAACAATATTAAAATTACCCACTTAAATGCATATTTAATCATTTATTATATAATTAAACCCCCAAAAGTGATGTGAAAAAATGTATGAAATTAATGTCGCAAAAAATTCCCCCACATGTAAGACATTATTTTTTCCTCAAGCAATCAATTTTCCAAATTTAGTGGAAAAAATTAATTCTCAAGATGAAAAAGTTAATTGACACCAAGAATCAGTTTTCAAAAATATTCTTCCTCATGGAATCCTTCATGAAGAATAAAATGATTTCTCTCATAGAATCAGGTGGATTATTTAAAAATTGGTTTTGGTTTTACAAAAATGATTGAAATTGAGAATTTTGAAAGAGTTTAAACAAATATCACATTAAATTTAACTGAGGATACCACTATTCTATTTATATCTAGGAGACAATTCACACCTAATTAGAATTCATAATAATTAGACACTCTATTTGGATAATAAAATTAAATAATTATAATTCAGCATAAATAACCCATCAAAAATTTAAAATAATAAAATAATGAAGGAAATAAATAAAAGGAGGCTCAACCTAGATTAGATTTTTCACTCCATGGATCATTTAAATTCATAAATTAAAATTTTAAAATTCAGTAAAAATTATCAAAACCAGTTATGATTATAAATCCTACTCCCAAATTTTGATCAAAAATAAAAAATTGCAAGAGATCAATAAATTTATTAACTAGATTAAATCCATGAGAAAGAAGAAAAAAATAAATTCCTCAATTTGGAAATTCAAATATAAAATTTTTGAACTAGTGTATAGAAAATATGCAGATTCAAAATCAACCAATTTTTTAAAAAATTAGGGATATTTTTGATGGGTTCATATTAAATCACAATTAATCTCAATTAATAAGTGCCCCTTAAATATCATACATTTAAAACCAAATTTTTTCACAAATTTTAATTAAAATTTGAAAGAAAAAAAAATTATAATTTTGGTCTAAAATATATTTTCAATTTAGTACTACAATGACATGTTCAAGGGTTACAATTTAGTTTCAAAATAATTCTTCCAAAATTTCTAATAATTTTCCAAAATGGTTTTAAAAATGTCCATGATTTTTCTTTTTAAACAAGAAATAATGATCTTCATTTTATCTCAAAAATAATCATTTTGATTAATTATTTTACTTAAAATAAGTTTTGAGTCCAAAGTAACTTTTAAAGGTAAAAATAAAGGTTTTAATTTTTTTCAAAAATGATTTTCAAGGATTAATATATAATAAATATTAAATCCTAAGAATTATAGTATAATTTTTTATTTTAGTTCAAATAAAAAAACAATTCCCCCACACTTAACTATAAAACAAGGGAATAATTTCATTGTTTATAAGTAAGGAAAGTTTATTTAATTATTTACCATCATCAAGGAATCATGAAATCAGATTCAAAAATTTAAACATCAATTAAAATAAAGAAGAATACTCCCATGAAATTAGTGTTGAGTCCTTAAGTATAGTAAATTATAACTCTCCACATTCACTTATAAAACTACTTAATCTCCCAATGAAGTTACCTTCAAAAGAAAAACAGATAAAAAAATTAAATCAAAATAATAAAATTCAATTTGATGAGACCATATAATTGTGAGAGGATGTAACAATGTATATCTAGATCCTAAAAGGAATACTTAACAACACGCAGATTGGAAAAATTGAGAGTATAGGTTCCTGTGATAAATAAAAATATAATATAATGAATTTTTATTGTTAAAATTAAAAAACTAAAAACTAAAAAAACTAAAATATTATTTTGTCTCCGTTGTAGTGTTATTTTTATAGTACCCAACCAGACTCACCATGGAACTAACTAAATTCACTAGGTGGGGATATTTTTTCACTCATAAACCACCACATGTGTTTCTTCAAGTTGTGATTAATTTAAAATTTATTTATGTGGGCATCAAGACTACTAAGGGAACACTTTACTCCATTTACAGTGGTAAAAATCCCTTAAAAACACCCCTCATCATTAAAGGATTACTCAAAGAAGTATCCAAGAAGATTAGAATATTTATCACATTATCCTTCTTTCAAAGTGAATACAAGACATATATACTCAGTTGAAAAACAAGGGACTCCCTCAAACTCATCCAAGAACCTCTTGAGTTCACTAATAGAAACAAAATCACTAAAACTACCCCTATAATGAGTTATTTCTGAAAGAGTGTTGTTTTGGGCGCCCTCAAATGATTAATGTGATTTTGGGGTACTTAGGTGCAGCAGAGTGGCTGACCAAGTTCGTCTCTCAAAGGAGGAAGTGAATTTAACAACTTATTAAAGGTATTCTGAAAATAAAATATAATTTAATTAAAACACTAGTTTAAAGGATGGTTGTTGTTTATAGTTTATAAATATAGAATAAGTTTGTTTGAAGAAGATTGTATTTTTTTTGTTTTTAATTTTGAAATGTAAGTTGATTAACAAAGCACAACGAGAAGATTTTTTTTAGAAAATATTTTAAAAGGCATAATCGATCTAACTCTACCTCTTCATTTAATTATTAATCATTATAATTTAAATCAATATTAGCTTAATTATGATCCCATAATTTGTTTACCCTCGAACCCTAAGAGAGTTAACTTAACCACGAAGATGAAATTACTTAAACCCTAGGCTAGCTTTGGAACACGCAATCACAGCACCATGCATTGATTGTTGTTCTAAGGTTAGTTTATGGTCAGTGGTTAATTAGAGAACATATCTATTCTTTAAATGAGGATGAATTGTTTTTAGGGATTATATTTTAACTCTACAAATTTATCTCGTGTGGTCTTGTATTACCGATTAAGATCGCGCCCTCACAATTTACACAAAATCTCGACCTCGCGTGTTTTCGTGTTAATTGTTCAATTTCTGGATTAATTTATTATAATTTAAAAAACACAATTCATGGATCATATTAATTTAATTACAGTAGCTCAATGATTCAAAATAATTAAATGAAGAGGGTAGAAGATAGATTGATCACTAAAACAATTACTCTTCCATGGGTGGTGTGGTCATCGTCGAGACGTTTTGCATGAGCAAAGAATTGAAAGGGTATAACCCAATATAGTATCCAATCTTGATTCAAACCCAATTAGAAATATTATAAGAAGAAGAAAAGGAAAGAACACAGAAGATTATTTGAAGAAAATTTCAAGATACAAACATGAAAGAAAAGAAATACAAAGAGGAGGTGGGAGAGGAGATCCTTTTTGGAAGATCGGTTTGCACAAGGCCTTACTTCTTCCAAGAGCTGTGAGGGGCTCCCAAGAGACACTCTTTCGGACACACCTTCCCAAAGCCTCTACCATCCTTCTAAAAGAGTGAAAAACCCCTTTAAATAGATTTTGTGAGGGCTAGGGTTACATAAAATTTTAAGTGTGAAATGAAAAACTCGGCCAAATATTTTATTCCACATTTCACCGCATAGTTGACCTCCAAAACGCGTGAATTGGCCGGCCTTCTAGAAGGATGACTTGTTCCAAATCATGTTCCCGAGCTTACCTCAACATTTGGGCAACATACAATCCCTAATGAAGAATATATGGCCCAAATACCGAACCCATGTCCATTCTACCAATTCCAGCCCACCATTGAATTAATGGCCCATTTACTCCATCCATATTCACTCTTTAGATCTAGTGTCCTGAATAAAAGTTGTATAACATTAAGTTAGGAGAACTGTTACAAAATATTAAGTTAAAATAATAAATATTAAAATATTTATCTTCAGAATACTACAGTAAAGTTTAAAAGGGTAAAACTAGAATTTTTATCAAATTTTCAAATGAATGATCTAATCCCAAATATTTCATAAATGAATATATTTAGCATAATGTGAGGAAATTATATCATTTATTATCAATAAAATATTCAAAAAAATAGTGTTTTATCAACTCCCCCACACTTACCCTTTTGCACTCTTGGGAAAAACCTCATGTAAAGTAAACATCAATATCAAATCAAAACCAATTTTAAAACACATATCCTTGAGATCAAACAATTACACACCAAGAAAAAAAGATATCATGCCTCATAAAAAACCATTATTTCAAGTTATTAATTTATATCATTCAATATACTTCCACTTTATTTATCCTCCCATGCACAAAACACTTACCTCACTTAAATTTTCTCTTATCACACAAATGTCAATTTTTTTGCAATGTCTTTCTCATACAAACTCATAAAAGTGTCACCATATGCTTGATAAATACCTACATCACCACCTAATTTGAGTCAAGGACATAATTTTATCATGAGGACTTTTCAGGGTTGTTCTGTGGCTTTCGGTTGGTAGGATTTAGATGTGAAACATTCTGAGGCTGAATGAGGAGGGCTTGACTCTTTTTGAAGAAAAATTGAATTAATCTAATTTTCATTTAAATATAGTCTCCTCCTCGATAGAAATAGCATCAATTCTTGTTAATCATTATAAAAAATAAAGGAATGTGCACACCATTCAACATTTCACTAGTAAAAATGTCAATCTTCTCAAACATGATTTTCTTAAAAGCTCCAGATAGGCACAACTTTCCCCATCTATTAGAAGCTTTAGAAAGGCACAGTTTCTTTTATCATGAAAGCTCCAGAAAGGTACAACTTTCAATATAATGTTTTTCTTCTGCAGCAAACACATCTCTTTAGAATTCAATTTTTCACCTGAAGTATCACAAAATGTGGTAGCACAACACAAGACATCTTTCCTCACACTTAAGCTCAACTAGATTAAGCAATTTCACTTCAAGAGTTGGATGGATAGGGAAAATTGGCATGTAATGTGGCTAACCTAACAGGTTGTGCATGGGTTATAAGGGATAAAAGGATTAAATGTTCAAGGTAGGCCATTATAAAAAGGTATTATTTGAAATAGGGGCTTTAATACCAAACAAATGCCTCAATAATTTGAACATAAGTACCTCAAACCCTCAAGTTTGGATAGGAATAAATCAAATTCTGGTCAAATCAAGCATGGTTTGGTTCTCTCAAGAAGTGAGGTGAATGTAAAGAATATGAAAATAATGGTTTAGAATCCTCATAGGAAAGTGGTTTCAAATATAAATACAATGAGATGTGGCATGGGATTCAAAATTAAGTGTACTTTTCATGAAATTACTAAATATTTGAACTTGAAATAAAGTCATTTCAACATTCATTTACACTTAGTTTCAAGGGATAAATTTTTTTCACTCATTGATATGGATTTAAAAATGGTTATGAGAATCATTTCAACTCAAAATATTCAAAAACACACAGAAAATTGAAAAATAAACACACAAAATTTGAAAAAAACACACAATTTTTTTGTTTTTTGTTTTTTTAATAGGAAAAAAATTGAAATTACTAAACTAAAAGGTTCTCTCCCCCACAATTAAAATAATTTATTATCCTCAATGTGAACCCATGAGATGATATATGCACATGAAATGTATAATTTTAAATAGGACAAAGAATAAAAAAAGTTAAAGGGTTAGAAACAGCCTGATGTGCTCAAGTGATGATGGGGTCATGCAGTGTGATAAAATCCACTACATCAGTAGGAAGTCCCTCAATGTATCTCTTCAAACATTTCCCATTGACTGTAAAGCTCCTTTTGTGTCCTCTTTTGTGATCTTCACTGCACCATAATGAAAAAAATCAGTCACATCATAAGGACCTAACCATATGGACCGCAACTTACCAGGCACCAGCTTCAATCGTGAACTGTAGAGAAGGACTTTCTCTCCAACATGAAACTCCCTTTGTTAGATAATTATATCATGAGCTACTTTTGATCTTTCCTTGTAGATCCTTGATTTCTCATATGAAGACAATCGAATCTCCTCAAGCTCTTGAATTTGTATCTTCCTTTGGATTCCAGCTTGGGCCAAATCCATGTTGCATTTCTTTATAGCCCAATAATCCCAATGCTCAACTTCCATGGGGAGATGACATGCTTTCCCAAAAACAATCCGAAATGGGGACATACCAATGGGTGTCTTGTTTGCTATCCTATAATCCCACAATGCATCATCCAAGTGCTTGCTCTAATCCTTCCTATTTGGTTGCATGATTTTCTCCAATATTTGTTTCCACTCACGATTTGAAACCTCAGCCTAGCCATTTGTTTGGGGGTGGTATGGTGTTGATGTTTTGTGTTTCACCCCATATTTTCGAATGAGGTAAGAAAAATTATTATTGCAAAAGTGTGTCCCTTGGTCACTAATTATGGCCTTTGGTACTCCAAACCTGCAGAAAATTTGAGCCTTGAAAAAATCCACTACAACATGAGAATCGTCAGTCCTGGTGGCCTTGGCCTCCACACATTTACTCACATAATCAACAGAAATCAAAATATACAAAACTCCAAAGGAACTAGGAAAAGAACCCATAAAATCAATTCCCCATACATTAAAAATCTCACAGAATAGTATGGGTTGGTGGGGCATCTCATGTCTCCTAGAAATGTCCCCAGTGTGTTGGTAACGAGAGCATGACTTACAAAACACATGGGCATCATGGAATAAGCTAGGCCAATAAAATCCAGAGTCCAAAACTTTACTAGTTGTCCATTGGGGTCCAAAGTGTCCACCACAAGCAAGTGTATGACAGAAATGCAAAACAGACTCAAACTCATGATTGGGAACACACCTCCTAATGACTTGGTCACTACACATGCGCCAGAGGTAAGGATCATCCCACACATAAAATCTAGACTCACTTTTTAATTTTTGGACTTGATGCTTCTTCAAATTTGCTGGGATTTCAGAGGAAAAAATGTAATTAACTAAATCATCATACCAAGGATTCGTACTTGAGATGGTATAGAGATGTTCATCGGGGAAAGTGTCCCGAAGTGGTACCTGGTAAAAGGTGTCACCCTCTAGTGTGTGAGTAATCCTACTCATGTGGTCTACCACCAAATTCTCTGACCCCTTATTTTCCTTTATCTCGATGTCAAACTCTTGAAGAAGGATCATCCATTGGATAAGTTGTGGCTTTGCATCTAGCTTCTTTAGGAGGTACCTCAAAGCTGCATGGTCAGAAAAAACAACTACTTTAGATCCCAATAAATATAAATGAAATTTATCTAAAGTGAATATAACAGCAAGAAACTTTTTTTTGTTATGGTGTAGTTTGATTGGGAAGAATCAAACATCCTAGATGCATACAAAATCACATGTGAACGTCCCTCCACCCTCTGAGATAAGACGGCTCCAACCGTGAAGTTGGCGGCGTCACATATAAGCTCAAATGGAAGGTCCCACCGCGGGGGTTGTTTGATCAGTGGAGTGGTCAGGCACTTCTTTATCTCATCAAATGATACCCTGCATAAATCATCAAAATTGAAGTCAATATCTTTTTGAAGCAATCGAGATAAGGGTAAAGAGATCTTACTAAAATCTATGATGAAGCGTCGATAAAATCCATCATGTCCAAGGAATGATCAAACATCACGCACACATATAGGATATGGCTGGGATGAAATAATTTCTACTTTAGATTTATCAACTTCAATGCCATGTTGTGAGACTATATGACCTAAGACAATTCCCTTTTTGACCATGAAATGACATTTTTCAAAATTTAAAACCAGATTTTTCTCAATAAAATGATGCAACACATCACCCAAACTAGAGAGAAATTCATCAAATGAGGATTCATAAACTATAAAATCATCCATAAATACCTCCATGCATGTCTTAATGAAATATGAGAAAATACTCACCATGTATCTCTGGAAGGTGACTGGGGCATTGCAAAGTCCAAATGGCATCCTTCGGTAAGCAAAGGTACCAAATGGGTAGGTGAATGTCTCTTCTCCTGGTCCTCTGCTGCAATGGGAACCTGAAAATAGCCAAAGAAAGCATCCAAGAAGCAATAATGTGTCCTACCTGAAAGTCTCTCAAGCATCTTTTCAATGAATGGCAGTGGTAAATGGTCCTTACAAGTGGATTGATTTAGTTTCCTATAATCAATACACACTCACCAACTGTTTTGTACGCTCATAGGAACTAACTCATCATTTTTATTATTTATAACAGTGAAACAAGTTTTCTTTGGTACAACCTGGATAGGTCTAACCCATTTTGAGTCAGAAATAGGGTAAATTATACCTTCCTCGAGCAATTTTTCAACCTCTTTTTTAACAACCTCCAGAAGGGTTGGATTGAGTCTCCTTTGTGGTTGTCTCACTGGTTTAGCCTCATCCTCCAAAAGAATCCAATGCATGAAAATAGAGGGGCTAATACCTGATATGATAGCCAAGGTCCACCTTATTTCCCTGATGTTCTCCATCAAAAGATTCAAAAAAAATTCTTCATGTTTAAAAGGGATATTTTTAGCAATGATAACATGTAATTTTTCACCACTTAACAAGTATGAGTATTTGATATTTGGTGGAAATGGCTTGAGTTCCAGTGTAGGGGGGTGGTGTATGGATGGGGTCATAGAAGGAACTGAAATATGTGCACAAAGAGCATCAGTATCAGAATATACATCATCAAAATCAGAGAATAAAGCATAAAATCCATCTACATACTCAATAGCCATGTCATAATTATAGTTCACATGATCAAACTCAGAATATTATTCCATTTAAAAATCAAATCTTAGAGAGTCTTGTTCCTTAGAAACAGGTGTGGAATTACTCTTAGACATCAAACTACAACTAATACTCATAATCTCCCTAAGCATAAAACAATCCAATTCCATGGTGTTTTTAATTGGTGGTTCAAAATGGGAGATAACAAATGTAGAATGATCCTCTAAGGGGTACTTCATGGAATCCATAACATTAAATATCACAACTTCATCCCCAAATTCCATGTAAAGCGTACCCTCATTGAAATTTATGATAGTTTTTTCCGTTTTGAGGAAGGGCCTACCTAAGATAATGGGGGAATGAGAACTTACATGATCATCCTCCATGTTAAGCACGTAGAAATATGCTGGAAAGATCATGTCTCTTACCCGAACAAGTAAATCCTCAAGAACTCCCGCTGGATATCTCGTAGCTTTATTTGCCAACTACAGCACTACTCTCATTTGTTTCAGCTCACCAACCTGCAAAGAAGAGAATATAGAGTGAGGCATCACATTTATGGAAGCTCCCAAATCACAAAGTGCCTCAGAAAATTGTAACTCCCCTATGGTGCATGGGATAGTGAATGTCCGGGTATCCTTTCACTTTTTTGGAATTGCTAGAGTTGGTGTAATGAGTGCTGACACATTCCTTCCAAGATTGATCCTCTCTTTTCCCTTGATCCCTCATTAATTGGTACAAAATTATTTTAATAATTTCTCATACCTTGTAATTTGGTTAATGGCTTCAAGTAGAGGAATGTTGATCTCTACACGCTTGAACATGTCCAAAACCTCCTTTTTCATTGCTTCTTCATCCATGTTCTTGGTTTGAACAACCCTGTTTGGAAAAGGAAGGGTTTTAGGAGGAACATCATTAATCTTTTTCTTACCTTTATCTTTCTCCTTGGGTTTCTCATTAGTTGATGTGGAATGGGTCTTCTCCGAAGTTGAGGTCAATCCAGGTGGAACAATAGGAGAAGATGTATCATTTTTTTGCTTACCACTTCTCAATGTGATGGAACTGACATTCCCCTTGGGATTTGAAGTAGGTTGGGATGGTATATTTCCATAATTCTTACTCATAAGTTCATGGAGGGCAGTGGAAATCTGGCTCATTTGAGTCTTCAACTCCCTTAACTCTGAACCTTGACTCTTCAGCTCATTCTATTGATTAAGAACAATTCATTTCAAAAGATCATCAGTATTAGAATCTACCTTTGGTGGGGTATTCCCTTGTTGTTGTCTTGTTGATTCTTGAGATTCAAATCTCCTTTGGGGTTGTTGGAATCTCTACTAGTAAGGCGGAGGCTGCTGGAAGTTTTGTTGAAAGGGTGGCCTTTGTTGTTGTCCAGAGCCATACCTCATGTCTGGTTTATCCTTACACCCTTGGTTGTATGTTGGATCAAACTTCTTTTGGGGATATGGTTGTTGTTGTTGTTGCTGATATGGTCTCTCAGGTAACACTGCTGCACAATCTTCTATTTCTGGGAGTTGGGGGAAACAGTCAGTTGGGTGGCTTGTCTCAGTGCAAATACCACAAGGCCTTGAAGGAGTGGGTTGGGATGTCTTTTTATCCAAAGCAATCTACCTCACCATAGTGGTCAATTCTTCCAACTTGGAATCAATCAAATGACTTTCAAGAGAAGAAGGACTTACCTGATGTACTCCCTTGACATTTGGTGTACCTATATCGCCAAATTTTTGGGAGTTTTGGGCCATCTTGTCGATCAATGCGCGTGCAGCTACTAGTGTCTTGTCCACCAATGCTCCTCCAGCCACAACATCCACTATGCTTCTCTCCATAGGTGTGAGTACTTCATAGAAGTATTGGATGAGTAATTGATCACTGATTTGGTGATGTGGGAAGCTTGCACACAACTTCTTGAATCACTCCAAATACTCATACATTGACTCCCCTTGTGATTACTTGATCTCTAATATCTCTTTATTAATGGAAGTGGTCCTTGATGCTGGAAAAAATCTCTGCAAGAAAAGATGTTTCAAATCTTTCCAACAAGTTACATCTTCGGGTTCTAAATAATACATCCAGTCTTTCGTAGCTCCATCAAGTGAGAATGGGAATGCTCTTAGTTTTATTTGATCTTCATAGAAATTTCTAGGTTTAAGGGTTGATCAAACCACATTAAATTCTTTCAAATGTTTAATGGGATCCTCACTAGAGATGCCATGAAACTTTGTAAGTGAATTAACCCAGATTTTAGTACAAAATCCGATTCGAGATTTGGGTATGCAATACAATTTGGTTGATAGTTAATATTAGGTGCAACCAATTCTCGAATGGTTCTGTTAAGATATTTTCCATTATTGTCAGGCATTGGTTCTTATTTTATAGTTTAATTTTAATTGCTTCCAATTTCAATGTTCTGAAAGTGGAGGACTTCTCCAACTGGTTGAATGTTGAAACTTCCTGTAGACTGAGAATGTCTGATTCAAGCCCTAAGGCTACGTTCAATCTCAGGGTCAAGATCTAAAAGATCTTCAGGATTAGTTCATGTCATAAATCAAATAAAAATGAAAAGAAAGAAATTTGACCATAGTAAAATGAAAATAATAAGCTTGAGTTGATGGTCCAAAAAGAAGTCGAATAAAATAAAAGAAGAAGAAGAAGAAAACATATTGGGTAAAGAAGGAAGAAAGAAGAAGGGAAGAGAATAAAATGTAAAATAAAATAAATACCTCTAATTGGTTGAAATAATTACATGCCTCCTTGGAAGAGGCGCCAATTTGAAAGAGTGTTTTCGTGGGCTCCCTCAAATGATTAATGTGATTTTGGGGTACTTAGGTGCAGCAGAGTGGCTAACCAAGGTCGTCTATCAAAGGAGGAAGTGAATTTAAAAACTTATTAAAGGTATTCTAAAAATAAAATAGAATTTAATTAAAACACTGGTTTAAAGGATGGGGGTTGTTTATATTTTATAAATATAGAAGAATTTTGCTGGAAGTAGATTGTATTTTTTTTGTTTTTAATTTTGAAATGTAAGTTGACTAACAAAGCACAACGAGAAGATGTTTTTTTAGATAATATTTTAAAAGGCGTAATCGATATAACTCTACCTCTTCATTTAATTATTAATAATTGTCATTTAAATCAATATTAACTTAATTATGATCCCCTAATTTGTTAACCCTTTAATCCTACGAGATTTAACTTAAGCACAAAGATAAAATTACTTAAACCCTAGGCTAGCTTCGAAACACACAATCGCAGCACCCTGCATTGATTGTTATTCTAAGGTTAGATTATGGTTAGTGGTTAATTATAGCACATATCCATTTTGGAAATGAGGATTAATTGTGTTTAGGTATTATATTTAAACTCTACAAATTTATCCTGTGTGGTCTTGTATTACCGATTAAGATCGCGCTCTCACAATTTACACAAAATCTCGACCTCGCATGTTTTCATGTTAATTATTCAATTGCTTGATTAGTTTCTTATAATTTAACAAAGACAATTCATGGATCATATTAATTTAATTACAGTAGCTCAATGATTCAAAATAATTAAATGAATAGGGTAGAAGATAGATTGATCACTAAAAAACTACTCTTCCATGGGTGGTGTGGTCATCGTGGAGATGTTTTGCATGAGCAAAGAATTGAAAGGGTAGAACCCAATATAGTCTCCACTCTTGATTCCAACACAATTAGGAATATTATAATAAGAAGAAAATGGAATATCACAGAAGATTATTTGAATAAAAATTCAAGATACAAACATGAAAGAAAAGAAATACAAAGAGGAGGTGGGAGAGGAGAGCCTTTTTGGAAGAGAGGTTTGCACAAAGCCTTAATTATTAAAAGAGTTTTGAGGGGCTCCCAAGAGATGCCCTTTCGGACACAACTTCCCAACACCTAGACCAGCTCTCTCAAAGAGTGAAAAACCCCTTTAAATAGAGTTTTTTAGGGCTAGGGTTACATAACTTTTTAAGTGTGAAATGAAAAACTCGGCCAAATATTTTATTCCAAGTTTCACCGCATAGTTGACCTCCAAAATGCGTGAATTGGCCGGCCTTATAGAAGAATGATTTGTGCCAAATCGTATCCCTGATAGTTCCTCAAAATTTTTTCTCAATAAAATCCCTAATGGAGAATAGAAGGCCCAAATACAGAACCCATGTCCATTCTGCCAAGTCCAGCCCACCATTGACTTAATGGCCCATTTACTCTATCCAAATGCACTCTTTAGCTCTAGTGTCCTGAATAAATGTTGTATAAAATTAAGTTGTGAACACTGTCAAAAAATATTAAGTTTAAATAATAAATATTAAAATATTTATCTTCAAAATACTACAGTACATTTTAAAAGGGTAAAACTGGAATTTTCATCAAATTTTCAAATGAATGATCTAATCCCAAATATTTCATAAATGAATATATTTAGCACAATTTGAGGTAATTATATCATTTATTATCAATAAAATATTCTAAAAAATTTTGTTTTATCACTTTACACTTCTAGATTTTATTCAAATTTAATAGATTTAGAGTTTACATGAAGGGAAAACAATATGTAAGGTATTCATAAGGGTGTAACATGGTCCTCAACAGAACTAAAAATATTTTAGAATAGGGGTGAAAGATGATGTGTTCTGGAAAACAGTTTCAAGAAGAGAGTTCACAAAGGCATTTTGAGCATATTTAATACCATTAGACATCAAATGAATTTCCCCTTCCAAATAATTCTCAACTTCAAATTAATATTCAACACCCAATTCAGGTGAGGAAGACATTAAAAATAGGAAATAGTTAGATTTTGTTCATCCATAATCCCAGGTTTCATATAACAACGATCTTATTCCAAAAACTCCCTATCTGGAAACAAGAATTCATAAATCATACTCTTAAAGAAATATTTTTTCTTATAACTCTCAGTGTGTGATAATACTTTCCTTAAAGTTCTCATTCTATAAGTTAATCCTATAATAAAAAACCAGTATAATGTTTCAAATCAATTTTAGGGGGAAGTATATCCAAATCAGTTCCATGAAAAATATATTTAATTAATTCTGGATTCAAACTATTTTCCCCAAGTTGATAAACACTAGTTTCCATTAAACTGAAAAATCCTTATAGGGAAAATTGATGAGAGGAAAAGGGAGTGAAAATTAAACATTTAATTTTTCCTCAAAGTGCACTCTCACTCTCCTTTCTTTAGGAACAAATTCAAGGATCAATAAGGAAAAGTAGTTTTAGAATCTAGTTAAAAAAAATCATAATTAAAAACTTCAAATTTTATATCCTAACCCAAAAAAATTTCCCAACATCAAATTACTTTTCATTCCATGAAAGTTTATCAAAACAGGTTTAATTTTTTTGAAAATTTAAATCATCAATTTCAAAATTTTCCCCAACTTGGGAAATCACATTCTCAAAGCTCTTATAAAAATGAACCTTTTCAAAAATAGGTATCATGAAAACTATAGATAATTCTTTTCAAGTTCTTATTAATTTTCAATGCCCTTCAACTCATTTTATATTAGGAAATAATTACATATAAAAGAAATGTTTTTCTTCGTTATGTGAGTTTATTATTTAAATTTTATTTTCATCAAATTCATATTATTCAAAAATAATCCATTATTATTTAATTTCATCCACACTTTCTACAACCTACACTTCCTCAACAACTTCCAAGCTGCTAACATCATTTTTTATTTAAAATTTAATTTTTTCCCATTTTTTGTTAAAAATATTATGTATCAATTTGTAGATTCTTCATTCTGAATTCATGATATTTATCATACTTATCAAATTTATCAATCATTTTCTAAATTGGTTGTTTTAATTGTAATTTAAATTCATGTTTGGGATCATAAAAACATGGGTTTCATAAAATTTAAAATTTTATCAGGTTTGGTTATAAATTGATGTTTATCCATGATGGTTTCCATGTGTCTCATATTAATAAGTATCATCTTGATCTCTCAAATAAGATCATGTTTTGGAACCGTATATGTAAGTAGTTAAATAACCTATATGGATTGTTGATTCTAAATAAAATATTATACATGGGAAATCTATTCCATTACTCCAAGTGTTGTGGTATCATGGAATGGATTATCACAAGATATTGGAATGGGATTCTATGATGAGGGAGAAATAACCTCATATTTTCTTTGTTCAATCTTCTTTGACTTGGGTTTTTTTGTGATTATAGTAAAATTTTGGATTTTTTTAGGAATTTGTATGGTTAGAACATAGTTAGGATAACCCATGTGGCATTATCAGGAAATTGTGAGACTTATGGTGGTTTGGGGTAGTGGTGTTCACATAGTTTGTGCATGGTTATCAAAACCATGAAGCTTCCCCTTTTGGATAGAACCAGGCACACAGTTTTCTATACCATGTTATGAAAATTAATTAATCTAAAGAAAAATAGTGAACCCTAAATTCCTCCCATTAACCCCATTATTCCTCCTATAGCCTAGTCTCTTGGCCCTAGGTATTCCTCTTGGAGTTTTTGTAGATTCCAACCCTTATATAGAGTGATTTTGATGGATATTTAGGTGTTATATTAAAGAAACTCAAGGTAAAATCCCATTATTTAATATTCTTCATAATGTTTCAAGATATCCTCCCTTATTCTTCTAATGAACTATAGATCAGAGATATTATGGACAGATATATTGGTTATGTTATAATATAATGATATTTCTTATAGATCCATTGTGACAAAGAAAGGTAGAGACTAGATCTACCTAGATCTTTATGGGATTCTTTAGGAATTTTCTTGGAAAGTAGTTTTCCTTGCCTTAGTAGATCTTGGGATTACTGGATCCCAGATTCTTGAAATTAGTTTCATGGTTTAGGGTCTTTTATTACTATCTAAAATACCTATTACAACTTGTCTTGTGGATCCCATTCAATTTTTGGAAATTATAAGTGTGTTATTCAGGTGGTTTCATGTAATGACCTTGTTTTGTAAATCATGCTTTCTTTCTCATTGTCAATTGGTTTTCTAAATTGTTTAATGGCCTGATCTATGATTCTTGAAATGTGAAGTTTTGGTATTATTTTTTAAAAATGGATTTGAAATAATTTTTTGATGTGTTACAAGGTTTTTTTGGTTATTGATTGACTAAGCATTGTCGTGCACTCTCTCAAAAATATTAATAGCTAAGTGTAGCATAGGGGCTGACCTAGGTCGTTCTCTTGAGGAGATTTTTTGGTTAATAAATCACTACTTGTAATTCAATTTTTTTATATTTTAATTATTTCTAATAGAAAACTAAATGAAATTGTGATTTAAGAGAATATAATGAAAGATAACGAAAAGTAAACATGCAATTCATAATGCAGACAGAATGAGTGTAGACAAAATGATGTCAGAAAGAAAGGAGATATTCCCGAGAGAATCACCCAGATTAAAAGTACATCGTCTCATTATTAGTTTAAAATTTAATTAATAAACACACTCCATATTATGTGTTAATATCCTATTTTATATGCGGTAGTTAATATACATTGCTCTCAATGATTGCCGAGAGACCGCACATCCACCACCTCGATCAAGGGAAAATATTATAAAAGAGAAAGTCAAGTCTCCGGTGGCAAGTGGAGACACAAAAGGCGCCTTACCCACTAAGATCCCTCTCAACATAACTCTAATTAAATAAGAAACAATTAATATAATTGTGAAAATACTTGGGTTCAACCCTGGATTGATCCCCCTGGAAGTTCCTCGTGTTAGTTACCCATGATCATGAGTATAATAGATCGTAGTGGAGAAGGACGGGGTAGAAGAACAAAAGATAAAAAATGAGAATGAGATGAAGAAGAGAAGAGAAAATATATTCAAAATGTATAATAATATTACAATGGAAGGAAACTATAAAACAATGAAAAATTGCCACACAGAAGTGCCAATGCTTTGAGAAGGGGTGAGGATACATATTTATAGGGAGATGAGGTGAAATAATTCTATCCAAAATAATACTCCAAATGATTCTGCATGGATGTCCCATTTAATGGCATAATTTATAACAAGTTTCTGCATAAAAGATGTTCCATAATGTCTCCTCCATTCACCCTCTAAATATGAGATTTATTGGCCATTTTTTGTAGGAGTGATGACTGATTCCATCCGAGACATTTAATCTATCAATTTGACTCGCCAAATTTTCAATTCTTCAACTTCCTATGACATTATTGCACTCCAAACCGTCTATTTACACGTTTCTTCCTTAACAAAATTTGTTCCAAATTTAATTTCTCGTCTCTCCAAAAAAAAATGAGTCATTTTTTATGAATTTCAGCGATTCTATGAATTTATTACCCAATTGAATCGTTTCTACCTGGTGAGACGTTTCGTCTTCCATGTGTTGTGAGCATTCCCATAATACCTTAATGAGGGTATTTTGACTTGAAAATCATCATGAACACGAAATAGTGAATCTTATTTCCTTTACATATAGAATGAATGAATTTGGAGGTTTTTTCTCTGATTTATTCATCTGTTACATTGGTGGGGCCCATTCTTTCCGCCCAGAAAACTCTTCAACTTCATTGAATTTGTACAGCCAATAGATGATTGATTCAGCCCCTTATTCAGAAGAAAAAAATGAAGGAAATTAAATAAGGATTCTACGAAAATTTTAATCATAAAATTTGGACATATATTTAATGGTAAATGACCAAAATACCCCTGTGAAAACAATATGTTAAAATTGAAGAATTAGGCCATTTTTTCATTTACGCTCAAAATAACACTAAAACCTAAAAATGTGACAATTACCCATATAATAACACTATGGTGGGATTATAAAAAATGATTTATAAAATAAAATATATGAAAATATGAGCTTCATCACTCCCCCACACTTAAACATTTCACTCCTGGGCAATCATCTTACATCCAAATCAAATTCCACACAACAATCAAAAATGAGAAAATATCAATGATCTTATCCAAAATAGAAGTATGTCACATATCATATATAAAAAATAAGCCTCTATAATTTTCATTTCAATCATTAAATTTTTTTCAACCTAAGAAATCGATCCATGGCCCAATCACAACCTACCTCACATTGAATTTTATGTCACTCTTCACTCAAAAGAAATTGAATCTAGAGTTATACTCATACTTGAAAATTGCATGTATCACCATAGGTTTGTGATAATTCTCATTTCTCCCCAACATGAAACATGAAAATTAATTTAATCATGAGGGATTTAATTAAAGGTTCAAATGATTATGTGGCTTAGGGTTGGTGGGGAAATGATTGAAAAAATTTTAGGCTAGAAAGAGGAGGATGGACTTTTAAGTACAATGCATGATTAAATCAAGGGAAAACACAGGTAATTCCTCTATCAATACCATTTGAAAATGTGAAAAACAACACCAAACCTCTTATGACATGGTACATGAGCCAAGAATTGATTACAATGAATGATATCATCTATGTTCTCCCATTTTTTTCAATGCTCCAGAAAGGCACAGCTTTATTTTTTTCCATGGAGGATGAGCTGAAAATTGAATACAATGAATGAATGACAATTCATGCCCTTGATTTTTGAGAGGGACATGAGTAATAAAATAATGTACAATGATGAATTCAATATCATCTCCATTTTTTTCATTTTTTTAAAGGATAAATGGATGAAACAAATAAAGTATTATGAAATGAAAACACATGCCCAATTCTCTTATTGTCCACTACCCAAAATATTGACACAGACATCGCACCACCCATAAATGATACACATCCCAATGAATGCACACAAAAGGACCTTCCCCCACACTCAAACTTTGAATAATCATGAAAAAATACTAAAATTGTGGGTAGGTAAGGAAAAAATGACTTGTAATGTGGCTTAAACCTATAAGGCAATTCATGGCATCTAAGGGATTACGAAGGATAAATGTAAAGGTGGGTATAAAGATAAAATGTGGATAGCCAAATAGATGCCTCAATCATTTCAAATACATTCAATGAAATCCAAATCTTCGAAAGAGAATATTCACAAATTCTACTTCTCACACAAAATTCATGTTTCCCTCAAGAAAGTGTGGGTATTAGGAAGAATATGTAAAAGTGGTTTAGAATACCTCACAGGATTAGAAAAATATTTTGAGTCAGTGTTTAAAGGTCATGGATTTCAGAAATCAATCAAACTCGTAAAAATGATTGATAATCCAATTCAAGAAAAATGTTTTCACATCAACAATAATTTAAAATCCATTATTTCAAAAATCATTTCAACTATTTCAAAATCAATTGATGTGTGAAAAGTGATAATAATATTCATTAAAGCTAAAAAATCCTAAAAATATAATAAACAAAAATGAAAAGAACACAGGAAGAGCTAAGAAGGTTGACACTCCTCCACACTTAAATTTAACTACCCCTTATTTCAACTCAACAAAATATAAATATAAAGGTATAAAATCAAAGGGAAGGAAATATAAAACCTGTCATTATTTTAGAAGTGGATGCCTTGATTTAAGCTCCTAGAAACAGCGACTTTAAGACTAAAATAAAGTAATGAAAATACATAAGAAAAATAAATAAAAAGAATTATAAAGGGAAAATAAAAGAGATAATGCTTGCTTTAGACCCCCAAGTGGGTGCTAGGTTTTTACTACCCCTAGCCAGGCAGTTTCAGTGGATTATCCCCAATCAGAAGGTGGGTGTGGTTTTTTTGAGATGAACCACCACATGTGAGTTTTCCCAATGTCCATGATTAAACACTGAAAGTAGAGAACCCAAAGAAGATAAGAATTTTCTCAACCCTAAGAAAAAATAAATAAGAAATTTGAGGTTCAAAGTGGGAGGGAATAAAAGATAAGGGTGCTCCCTATTAACTTCAGTGGTGTCCTCCTCCATATGGTATGAAATTTTTTGTTGAGGAGGTAGTCACACCACCATCTTCTCCAGCTCTTCTTCTTCAATCACCACCACTTGATTGGTCTCTTCTTTAACATTTGTATTATGCTCTATTTGTGTTGTATCAGAAATTTCAAAGGAAGAGATGTCAGAAAATAATTTAGCTTCAATAATATTAAAACATGAATAATTAATAAAGAAATCTTCCCTTTCAAGCAATTCATCTTTGAAATTGATCTCTTCAGGCATGACCATTGGAAACTCAATCTCAGCAGGTGCATCTTCTTCATTATCTTCCAAAGAAATAGAGATGTAGAAATTTTATGATGTTTCATCATCAAGGATGGGAATATCATGTTTCAAGTTATCTTCAACAATGTTATTCCAAGATTATTCCAAAAAATGTTGACCTCCCATTAGTGCATCAGTTGGAATGTGTACTTATGGGACCTCCTCGAGAAATGTCTGAGTGCGGGATGATGTGATTAATTCTTTTAGTAGCTCTTTCTCACCCTCCTCAGGTTCTTTAGCATAAAAAATGATTGGTGAAATCTCTTCCACCACTTCTTCTAGTTCAGGTTCAGGTTCAGGTTTGGATTGCTCTTGGGAAGTATGGACATATTTTGTTTTCCTTTCTATTTGAATATTTAGTCCTTATATGCCCTTTTTAAGTTCATTCACCTGAGCTCTGTTGTACTCTAAAGCAGATTCCTCTTGTTTTTGTTGCACGTGTGAGTATTCATTCCGTACATAATAATCACAATTTGAATACATCATGAACAAAGTATATTTCTTTTAGTTTTTGAAATTTATGATTTTTTTGTTGTTTTTTTAAATGAAAGAAAAATTATTTACACAATGTGAACAAAAATAGTGAATGAAAACCACTTTGATCCCCGGAAATGGCACCAATTTGATGAAGTGTTGTCGTTCATGCTCTAAAAAATATTAATAGCTAAGTGTAGCACAGGGGCTAACCTAGGTCGTTCTCTTGAGGAGCTTTTGTGGTTAATAAATCACTACTTATAATTCAAATTTTTTATATTTTAATTATTTATAATAAAAAACTAAATGAAACTGTGATTTAAGAGATGATAATACAAGATAAAGAAAAGTAAACATGCAATGCATAATGCAGACAGAATGAATGCAGACAAAATGATGTCAGAAAGAAAGGAGATATTCCCGAGAGAATCACACAGATTAAACCTTTATAGTCCCATTATTAGTCTCAAATTTAATTAATAAAAACACTCCATATTATGTGTGAATATCCTCTTTTATATGTGGTTGTGAATATACAGTGCTCTCAACGATCACCGAGAGACCGCACATCCACCTCCTCGATCGAGGGAAAATATTATAAAAGAGAAAGTTAAGTATCGGGTGGAAAGTGGAGACACAAAGATGCCTTACCCACTAATATACTCGTAAACCTAACTCTAATTAAATAAGAAAAAATTAATATTAATGTGAAGATACTTGGGTTCAACCCTGGATTGATCCCCCGGGAAGTTCCTCGGGTTAGTTACTCATGATCACGAGTATAATAGATCACAATGGAGAAGGATGGGGTGGAAGAACAAAAGATAAAAAAATGAGAATGAGATGAAGAAGATAAGAGAAAATATATTACAAATTCATAATACTATTACAATAAAAGGAAAATATAGAACAATGAAAAATGTCCATACAGAAGTCCCAATGCTTTGAGAAGGGGTGAGGATACATATTTATAGGGAGGTGAGGTGAAATAATTCACTCCAAAATAATCCTCCAAATAATGTCACATCGATGTCCCATTGAATGTCCTAATTTGTAATAGGTTTATTCATAAAAGATTTTCCATAATGTCTCCTCCTTTGACCCTCCAAATATGAGATTTATTGGCCATCGTATGTAGGAGTTATGACCGATCCCATCTGAGACATTTAATTTGTCCATTTGACTCTCCGAATTTTCAATTCGTCAACTTTCTGTGACATGATTGCCCTCCAAACCATAGATTTACACATTTCATCTTTAACAAAAGTTGTTCCACATGTATTTTTTCGTCTCCCCATAAAATATGATCCATTTTGGATGAAGTTTAGTAATGATATAAATTTATTACCCAATTGAACCGTTTCTTCCTGGTGAGACATTTCGTCTTCCACATGTTGTGAGCGTTTCCATAATGCCTTAATGAGGGTATTTTGACATAAAATTCATCATGAACACGAAATATTGAGTAATCTTTCCTTTCCAGCTGTAATTAATGCATTTGGAGGTGTTTTCTCCGAGTTATTCATCCGTTACGTCAGTGGTTCCCATTCTATCCACCCGGAAAACTCTTCAACTTCATTGAATTTTTACAGCCATTAGATGTTCGATTTAGCCCCTTGTCCAGAAGAAAAAACTAAAAGAAATTAAATAAGTATTCTACCAAAATTTTAATCATAAAATTTGGACATATATTTAATTGGAAATGACCAAAATACCCCTGTGAAAACAATCTGTTAAAATTGCAGAATTAGGCCATTTTTTCATTTACGATCAAAATAACACTAAAACCTAAAAATGTGAAAATTACTCATATAATAACACTACGATGAGATTATAAACAGTTATTTATAATATAAAATATATTAAAATATGATCTTCATCATTGATATGTGATATTCCCTGAAATGATTTTAACTGTTAAAATAGAAGCCTCTAAGTGTGGGTTGTTTTGTGAAATTTAAAACCTCCAAGTATAGGCTATTTTTTAAATTGAAAAGCCTCCATGTATGGGATATGACACATGAGAACTCGGGGTACTTATGAGGGGGTATATTTAGAACAAGTATGTTATGATGGTTTGTGGAAACCTATCATGGACTTATTCTAAAACTCTAACTAAAATTTGTTATGATGAGGGTTCACTTTTAATGGTGTTATCTCATCCCTAGGTCTGTGTTTTAGGGATATATTCACACTTATTTATTTGATCTCTATGTGTGAGGATACCATCTAACCTAGACCTAACCTGGCCTAGGACTAGTTTCCATGGTTCTCCTTTTGGAAAATGGTCTATTTATATATTCTATAAGAAATGGTTTCTCTATAAATACATTGAAATTTTTTTATATGTGCTTCATAAACTATCCCAAAAATAATTAGAAACAATGTTTTATTGATAAATGTGTAAATATATATATCATGCCTTTATTTTCATTAAATGATCATAATTTTTTAATTTTACAAATACTTCTCATGAAAAACTTGGTGGGATCTTGCTGGGATTGTTTTGTATAACATGTACATACCTTTGGGAGTGTATAGATCTTTTTTTATCTGAGGATGGTAAATTCAAGGAACCTCATAGAAGAGGAAGGTATTCATGTTAGTGGGGTGTGAGATTTTGTGTTGTGAGTGGGTTCCCTAGACCCAAATCCTTTATATATTTTGATTACCATTACATGTATACAATTTGATATATACAAGTGTATATTATTTCCATAATAGTGTTGCTACTTCCACATACACTATTTACCTAGTAATTTTCATAAATTACATGTTGTATAAAAAGGTTATAGAAGTTCTTGTAATAACCCAAGTATTTATAAAATATTTTTTCATTCTAGAATTAAATAGTTAAATTTATTATAAATGTATAATGAAATAAGTGGTATTTATAGAAATTAAGAAATGCATACTAATAAAATATTAACCTCACCTATGAAACAATAAATAAACATTATGTATCATATAAGTAAAAATATGATATGTTATATCATGGAATAAGTAAATAAATGTTTTGAAAAAGATAAATTAAGTGTTGGTATTTTTGTGACACTTAAATTTTTATTTAAATTTAATTAATTAATATAATGATTTAAAATAAAATTTACCTTATTAAAATAGATTTAGAAATTAATATTTTGATTTATTATGATTATAAGATAATTTTATGAGACCTTAATTAATTTTTCAAAGTGTTAAAAAATATGTTATAATTTTAACATCGGTATTTTTGGAATAAATTAGGATTTAGATTAAAAATTAAATTTATCATATTTATAAATTTATTTTCAAAAAGTGGAGTTCTATTTTTAATTCTACACATTGAAAAATGGTTAGGGTAAATTTTTTGGATTTTTCTGAAATAGTTGAATTTTTGTGAATAGTGAAATATGGTAATTTACAGTATATATACATTATAAGTTAAATACACTATTCCTTGAGTCATTACTGATGTAATCACCATAATATTGAACAAACCTTCACTATTTTAATATATTTAGTGATAATTCTATATCTATTCATAGTCTTGATCCAAAATAACAAACTAATGAATAAAATAATAAAAAACACATATCTCCTCCACTACAAATACCACCCCTCACCTCCTCTTCTAATAACAACTCCAAATCCTTGAATCTTGTCCAAATTCTACCCAAAAATATTCCAAATCCTCTCCCCCACTTCTAGGTTCCTATGGTTTCAACAAAAACCAAATCCTTCTTACCTAAGGAGGTTCTCAAGGAGGAGAATTCAAGAGGTAAAATCCTCTTTCATTTTCATTTATTTTCTTTTCAATATCTTTTCTTTTCATATTCACTACTCACCTCACCTCATTAAATTGGAATGATAAATCTAGAATCTTAAATATACGGTAATGTTATTTTTTTAATTTAATATCCATCATAAAACCTCTCCTCTTCTCCTCTTATTCTAGAAAATGAAAGCATCATCAGTGACGTGTCAATTCATCGCCTTTGAGGACGTTGAATTTTAATTGTACTTCACAACATTAAAGGATGGACATAAAACCATTATTATGTATAAAAGATATTTTTATATGTATATTATAAATTTTTTGATGATCTAGAACTAATTTATATTCATAAAATTAAATAAAATGAAACCAGATTGTGATGGCTAGAAAAAACCGCCAAAAATAAACCAAACCTTTATCATTGATGTTTAATGTAATGAATCATCCTCATATCAGAAAAAAATGATATATGATGTAATTTAAAATTATGGAATCATATTAAAACTATTTCATTCCACCTTTGGAGTTTTTATTCCATTTGATAAGAAAATCCATAATGAACCAACCATGGAAACCATGAAATAAATGTACCCGACACAATGAAAATAACAAAATATTATTAATAAATGTCTGGAAATATGTTATAAAAAGATCATATAAGGTATTATAAATATGAATATAGTTATTTAATAAATTTATAACACTCTTGAAACCAATATACGGGAGGTTGGAACATGTTTGAAGGAAGTCAAACCTAAGGTAATGGACTTTTCATTTAAAAATCCTTTTTTAATTTATATTTTTAAAAAATTAAAAAGGAATATTTTTTTACATATATTAAATTATTGGATTTCATGATTTCATGAATCCTTATTTTTTTGATGTTTTCTTTTCAATATTATATGGTTATTTCAATGAAATATTTTTCCTTTTTAGGTGTGTAATATTCCTTTAATATGTGATTTTTCTCAAGGGATGATTTTTATGATTAAAGTATTCTTGTTTAATGATTATGATATGGTTCTTGGGAATTTTTTATGATGATGGTTGGGTTTGTGATATCCAGCCAATTTATTTTTTATGTTTATTTTGTAAGTTTACTTTAATGGTTATTCCAAGTATAATTGTAATTGTTACATCATAATGTAATCGTGAGGGTTACATTATAAGGTAGTTGTGAGGGTTACAAATCACAAGGTAGCCACGAGGGTTAAAATCCTATGTAAGTATAGTAATAAAATTATTCCCCAAGTTACCTAAATGGTTTATTTATTTTTTCTATGTTTTATGGAGATCTCATGTATTCACAAAGAAATTATATGATACTTTAAGGGTGAGAAGTATATCTTTGTGAAAATAATTCTGCATGTTTATAAGTATTCATGGACTAACAATTTCTTTCCTTATTTTTATGTCCCTTACTAAGCTTCTTGTGCTCATCCGATGTTTTAAAAAGTTTTAATAGGGTTTATGTAATGTTAAGATAAAATAAGAATCCAATATAAATGTTTTGAATAATTTTCATGAAATGAATTCATGTTTTATTAAAAAAAATTATATTATAGAAGAAATGAATACTATTTTTGAAGAATCAACTTTGTATTCTTGTGGGTTATTATGTATAAATTATGACCTAATTATCAAAAAATATATAATTAAAATATCTTTGGGGATATAATAAGTTTATTCTAGTTGAAATAACTAGATAATGAAAAGTTTAAGGATGAGTCCTTATTGTTGGTATCATAGAAAACTTTAGATAACTCTAGGGGTTATAATGTTGTAAATATAATATGATAAATGATTTTTACTATCTGGATAATTTGAAATGATATAGAATTATAAGATTACCATATTTCTTCAAATAATATATGTATATTGAAAATGGTTTTATATAGAAGAAATTGGGAAGCTGAAGTAGGAAGGCACCGAGAGGATGATATATTTCTGAATCTGAAACCAAGAATAGTGGAAATTGGAACCAAGTATTTTGTGATAGTAATGGCTCAGTTTATATAGTCCATAAATGTAAGTTACATTCATAAAATAGAACATATCGAGATACCACAAAGTAACATGATGTTAGTAGAAAATTTTATGAGGAATATCCTCCTAGTTTCATTGAATCTTTTGAATTGGTACTGGAAGAAGGGTGTATTAACGCCCCTGGAAAGATATTTAATTTCATGGTCTATTAAGATTATCCAAATTTTAGTCATAATATTTATATTTTTGAATGTGAATCCGTCTAGTTCTGTTCAATGTTCAAGAATATCAAGGAAAAAGAAGAGATTTATTCCTTGGAATGGGATGAATTTAAGAATCTTTCCCTTGAATTTTTTTCCTATAGTGGTTTAAATTCTGATGAAAAATAAATTAATTGAATTGAAAGAAAATGAGTAATATTAAATGTTAATGTATGAAGAAAACTTTACTTGGTTGGAAAGGTATGCTCCAAATCATATTTGGGATCTTGATAGTAAAATCAATCATTTTTACTCAGGATCAAATCCATGATACTGAAGGGTATTGTCTTCTCATGAATTTAAAAGTTATGAGAAACTTGTTCAATGCTATGAGTGGGTATAAATGGATTTTATTGATTATGATTTTTACTTTTACAATAATCAGAAGAAAAGGAATAGATGTAAATTAATGGTTAAAAATCAATCAAATAAATCTGAAGGTAAGAAAGACCATTTTCTAGTTTATGGAAAGCGTGGTAAAAATAAACATGGGGAATATCTTAACAAATTTGGGATGTTTTTTCAATGTGTTAGGGTTGGACACAAGGCCCGAGATGGAAATAAAAAATATCATAGTGTTGGAATTTTTAATTCAGATAAGAAAATTTTAAAGTGATTTAAATGTTCTTAGATGGGGCATTATGCACATACCTACCCAAAGAAGGACCTAAATGATTGGAATCAACCATAATTTTAGCACAAAGGTGTTGTGAAATCCTTTGATACTACTTCATCAGATTTTTTGTCATCTAATGATGCGGCATCAGGTGCATTATTTATTTACTCATATTTTGCTAATGTATTTTTTGATATTGGGTTTATAAATTCCTTTATTTATAAGAAATTTTTTGGTAAATTGGAAATTTCACCTCAAGAAATGAAACCTGAATGTATGGTAAAAACACCATAGGAAGTATTATAGAAAAAAAGAATTATAAGAATCTTCATGTTGTTATCTGTGGAAATACATTACCTACAAAACTTTTTGTTTTCCCTTATTATAGTTTGATGTTATTTTGGGTATGGGTTGGATTTTTTATCATACTAAGATTGATTAAAGAGCTAAAGAAGTGTTTTTAGAAATATTTTCAGTTTTTAAACAAGAATTAACCCATACCATTGATAAAAACTCCGGAAGATAAGAAACTGTAAAAAGATGAAAATGAAATTTATCTTATATATATTTTTTGAAAAAAATAGAAGAAATCAGATAAATGATATTCCAATGGTAAATGAATACTTCTATTTTTTTCCAATGAGTTTCCTTATGTTATACCTAATAGAAAAGTTGAATTTACTATTTACTTAGTTCCAGATGCTAATAATATTTCAAAACCCCCTTATCAAATGGATCAAGTATAAATTCTAGATTTTGAAAAATAGTTTTAGGATTTTTTTGATAAAGGATTCATTTATCCTAGAACATCAAAATAGGGTGCTCCTTTTTTTTTCTTAAAAATAAATATAGTTCAATGGTACATTACTTTGATTATAGAGCATTGAATAACATTACTGTTAAGAATAAGTATCCATCGCCTCATATTTAAGACTTGTTAGATCAACACTAAGGATCATAGTATTTTTCCAATATTGAGTTGAGATATGGTTACCATCAGTTGAAGGTGATGGAGGATTACATCCCAAAAATTTATTTTCACATTAGATATGGGCATTATGAGTTTTTCGTTATGCGCTTTGGTTTGAAAAAATACCCGACTATATTTATGGATATTATGAATAATATCTTTTGTGAATATTTGGATAATTTTTTTATTATTTTTACTGATGATATTTTTTTTCAAAAAGTTATTAGGATCATGAAAAACATCTAAGTATTTTTCTAAACCCCCTTAAATAAAATAAGTTATATGGGAAATTCATAAAATGTGATTTTTGGTTGAAACATATTTCTTTTCATGGGAACATTGTAAATAAGGATGGCATAATAGTTTATCCTTACAAAATAATTGGTTGATGAATATCTAAGACCTTAAAATGTTACTAAGATTCATAGTTTTATTAAACTAGTGGGATACTACTAACAGTTTGTTAAAAACTTTTCCCGGTTATCAAGCTCGCTAAAATTTATTTGGATATAATATTGTGATGTTAGTTTTCAGGAACTAAAAATAATATTTGTGAATGATATAATTTATATATGCCTTCTATAAATTGATATTTTTTCATTTACAGTGATGCTACATTGAAGATAATTGGTTGTGTTTTGATGTATAATGATCATGTAATTGTTTATTATTCAAGAAAACCTAAATCTCATGAGTTAAATTATCACATACATGATTTATAATTAGAAGTTGCGGATTTATTTTTAAATATTTTGAGAAATCATTTATATGGATCCAAATGTGAAATATATAATGACCATAAAATTTTAAAATATATATTCACTCAAAAGTAATTGAACATGAAATAGAGAATATGGCTAGAACTAATAAAAGATTATGATTTCATGATCAATTACCATTAATGAAAATTGAACAAAGTGGTGGATTCCTTGAAGTCAAAAACATCATGCATAATTAACCATGATATGTTTGGAACATGACCTCTTGATTAAGGATTTGATGAATTTTGGATTGTAATTTATTAGTTAAAAAAAATCATCTATTTTTTTAGGTGTTAGTTAAATCATCTCTATCAAAAAAAATTAAGATAGCATAGATGGAAGACCATGAGTTATAGAAAAATGTATAACTAGTTAAAAAGGGTAAGATGCTAAAATTTAAAATTGATAAAGATTGTGTTTTTAGATTTGGGAAGAGATTATGTGTTAATTTTAATTCATGGTTGAAGAAAGATTTAATATTTGAATCTCATAGTTCTCAGTTTTTATTTCATCCTTGTAGTACTAATATGTATAGAGACCCTTGGAAGTATTATTGGTGGGATGGAATGAAAACTAATTTTATCATGAAATTTTTGACTTGTTAACAAGATAAAGTAGAGATAAAACTTCCAAAGGGGATGCTTCATCCTTTTCTACTTCCAGAGTTGAAATAAAAAAATATATCCATATATTTCATGGTGGGACTACTAAATAATTATTGAGGTAACAATTTGATTTTTGTTATTATTGATTGATGGACTAAATTTTTTACATTTTCTTTATATTTGATATACTGTGTCTTTGGATATTCATTCTCAAATATACCTCAAATATATAATCAAGTTAGATGGAGTTCCTCTCTCTATTATATCTTTCCATGATCCCAAGTTCACTTATAATATTTGGAAAGGCCTTCAGAAGTCATTGGGCATAAAAATAAATTTTAGTACAGCCTTACATCCCCAATCTTATAGACATACCGAGTGAATAATTCAGATCTTGGAAGATATGTGGCATGTTTTTTCAATGGATTACCAGTAAAGTGGGGACTAATAACTTTCTTTAGTTGAGTTTTCTTATAATAATAGTTTTAATTCCAGTATACAAATGGCACCTTTTGAAGTATTATATGGAAAGTGGTTTTAAACTCTTTCATTTTAGGATGAAGTCAGGGAAATGAATTTGATGGGACTATAATTACTAGAGTATGTTCCGGAGAAATTAAATATGATCCATCAACATATGATGACATCTTAGAGTAGATAGAAAGTTTATGCATATAATAGGAGGAAAGAACTTTCTTTCAAGGTAGGAGATCAGGTTTTCTATAAAATATCTCCATGGAGAATTTTTATGCATGTTGGTAAGAAAGGAAAGCTATGTCCACAGTTCATTGGACCCTTTTAAATCTTTGATAAAGTTGGACCAATTACATATTGAGTAGAACTGCCTCTAAGTTTATCTCAGGTATAGAATGTTTTTCATGTTTCAGTGTTAAGAAAGTATATGTCAAATTCATCTCATGTTTTGAACCCAAGAGTATTTTAGCTGAAAGAGAACCTTTATTATGAGGATAACCCTATTAAGATTCTAGATCATAGGGATAAATTATTATAGAATAGGTTAATTCACCATGTTATGGTTTAGTGGAAAAACCACATGGTTGAAGAAGTAATATGAGAATATAAAAATGCTCTGAGGGAAAGGTATCCTCACTTGTTTAATAAGTAAATAAAAATTTTAATGACGTAATTTCTAGAAGGCGTGGTTAATGTAACAACCCATGCACTTATAAAATAATTTGTTTTCATTCTAGAATTAAATAGTGAAATTAATTATAAATGTATAATGAAATAAGTGGTATTTATAAAAATGAAGGAATATATACTAAAAGAATAGTAACCTCACCTATGAAAGTATAAATAAAATTTATGTTTCTTATAAGTGAAAATATGATATATTTATATCATGGAAAATAAATTTTTTGAAAATGATAAATTAATTGTTGGTGTTTTGTGATAGATAATTTTTGTTTTTACAATTTTATCATTAATATAACGTTTTCAAAGAAAATTTATCTTTATAAAATATATTCATAAATTAATATATATTTTTCTTGTGATTTTAATATAATTTTATGATACCTTAGTTAATTTT
This sequence comes from Viscum album, assembly GCA_963277665.1. Taxonomy (NCBI): domain Eukaryota; kingdom Viridiplantae; phylum Streptophyta; class Magnoliopsida; order Santalales; family Viscaceae; genus Viscum; species Viscum album. The sequence goes on from OY728120.1 coordinate 1,848,152,824, forward strand.
TCAAAGTCTCATAAAATCAGTTATAATTTTAAAATCGGTATTTTTCGAATAAATGATGATTTTAATTAAAAATTAAATTTATCAAATTTAGAAAATTATTTCCATAAAATTTTGTTTATTTTTTAAATTATAAATATAAAAAAATGGTTAGGCTTAATTTTTGGGATTTTTCTAAAATAGTTGAATTTTTTGGGAATAGTGAAATATAGTAATTTACGGTATATGTACATTATAAATTAAATATACTATTACTTTAGTAATTTATGATGTAATCACCATAATATATAACTCCTCATAATTATTTTAATATATTTAGTGATAATTCTCTAACCATTCATAGTCTTGATCCAAAATAATAAACTAATGAATGAAATAATTAAAAAACACCCCTCGCCTCCATTATAAATACCACCTCTTCTCCTCACAACTCCAAATACTTGAATATTATCCAAATTTAGCCTAATAATCTTTACAAGCATCTCCCCAATTTCTATGGACCTCTGTCCTCAATAAAATTCCAAATCCAATTTCCTTAAGGAGGTTCTCAAGGGGGATAATTCAAGAGGTAAAATCCTCTTTCATTTTTTCATTTTCTTTTCAATTTATTTTATTTTATTTTTATCTTCTTAAATCCCATAGTATAAGTTACAATATAACTCTAATATCTTACATATACTGTCATTTTATTGTGATAATTTAATATCCATCAAAAAAACTCTCCACTTCTCCTCTTATTCTGGAAAATGAAAGCTTCGTCCATAACGTGTCGATCCACTGCCTTCATGGATGATGAATTTTCATTTTCCCTTACCACATTCAAGGTTGATCATAAAACCATTTTTATGGTTAAAAAATATTTTAATATTTATATTATAACTTTTTTAATGTTCTGGAACTAATTAATATTCATAACATTAAATAAAACTAAACTAGTTTTTGATGGTCAGAAAAACCACCCAAAAAGAAACCAAAACCTTTATAATTAATGTTTTATCTAATTAATCATCCTCATATCAGAAAAAAATGATATATGATATCATTTAAAATTATGGAGAAATATTAACACCATTTAATTCAACTTATGTAATTTTTATTCTATTTGATAATAAAATCTATAATGAACCAACCATGGAAACCAGGGAATAAATGCACCTGAAACCACGAAAATAACAAAATATTATTAACAATCAGGTGGAAATATGTTATAAAACGATCATATAAGATATTATAAATGTGTATATAGTTCTTTAATAAATTTATAACACTCTTAAAACCATTATACATGAGTTTTGAACTTGTTTGAAAGAAGTCAAACCTAAGGTAAGGGACTTTTCATTTAAAAATCCTCTTTTAATTTCTATTTTTAAAAAATTCAAAAAGAATGTTTTTTATATATCAGGAATGAAAAGATTTCCTACATTCATGATGCCTTAATGTTTTGAAGATTTCATTCCAATATTACATTTTTATTTTCAAATAAAATATTTTTCTTTTTATGTGTATAGTATTCCTTTAATATGTGATTTTTTTGAAGGGATGATTTTTATGATGAAAGTATTCTTGTTTAATGATTATGTTATGGTTCATGGAAATTTTTTATGATGATGGGTGGGCCCTTGATATCCCTCCAATGAATTGGTTATGTTTATTTTGTAATTTTTCCTTAATGGTTATTCTAATTATAATTAAGATGGTTACATGATAAGGTATCCATGAGGTTTACATTATACGGTAGTCATGAGGGTTACAAATCAAAAGGTAGACATGAGGGTTAAAATCCTATGTAAGTATATTAAGAAAATGATTCCCTGAGTTACCTAAATGTTTTATTTATGTTTTCTATGTTTTATGGAAATCTCATGTTTTCACAAAGAAAGTATATGATACTTTAAGGGTCAGAAGTATACCATTGTGAAAAAGATTTTAAATGTATATAGGTATTCATGGACTAACAATTTGTTTCCTTATTTTTATTTACCTTACTTTTATTTTTTTCTCTTCCCATTGTTTTTTAAAAATCATCGGTTTTAAGGATTTTTAAGAGAAAATAAGAATCCAAGATAAATATTGTGAAGAATTTTCATGAAAATAATTCATGTTTTATTAAAACATTTTGTATTGTGGAAGAAATGGAAAATATTTTAGTAGAATACACTGTATTTTTATGGGTTACTATGTATGAATTTTGAACTGATTATATAAAAATCCAAACTTAAATGATCTTTGGAAATGTAATAAGAGTATTCTAGTTGAAATAACTATATTATGAAATTTCTAAGGCTAGGTCCTTATAGTTACCTTCTATAATGAGAATCTTAAGATACTATGAATGTAACCTTAAATATATGTCATATGTTCTAGATAAATCATATTTATGGGACATAGATGATGTTTTACAATTAGGTGATTGGGGTCATTATCAATGAGGATTTTCTCTTAAAATTATCACTTTGGGATCTTGAGTAGATGAGATCATGAGGACTTACCCACCAATAGGAAAACCACATGTTTTATGTGTCATTATTTGTTCCTATCAATGAACATGTGTATTTTTCTTTGTACTTGATATTATTATCAATGTTTTCCATTTCATATTTTACTTTTATGTAAAGAAAAAACCCTGACATTAAATTCATGGTGAGGTATATTTTATTGGGTGGTTCATTAGTGGTACGTCATTGGTTGAATGATCAAGATATAATTTGTTGCTTCCAAGTTAAGTAAGAGATATCTCATGAGCCTAGGTTGACCAAGATAGTAGTAGCATAATTAAATCCATGGACATTATATTATATGGAAAGTATATACAGTAAGGTCCTAAAATATATAAAGAAACAATAGTATGACGGCACAAGTGTACATCCTTATTTATGAGATATGTAGGGCAAGGAGGTTATATTACACAGAACGTGTTTATAGGAGGTAGTAGTAGCTATGACATTTCGTATATCCTTTGGGCCATCATGGGTTTCTATATTCCATTGTTGGTCTGTGGTTTGGACTCACTGCTTTCGATATAAGGACCTAAAGGTTCCCACACTAAGCGTATCCACATGTTCCTCCTATTCGTATGAATATGAGTTTAGAACAAAGTGGGCCCCATGTGTGGGGTTTAGTGAATGTTCGAGTGTGATCAATCACTTGTTAAATAATTCAATTATATTATTTAAGTTTATAATAATGATTATTGAATTTATTTATCAAGTTATTCATAAGATTTTTGATCGTTAAAGTGGAAATGAGAAAACATAATTTTTCAAATGAACATAACATGTTCTAGGTTTGTTAAATTATTTTGGGGGATTGTGGGATGGTTTAATGGTTTTAATTATGTCACATAACATTACATAGTGTTATAAGTGAGTGATCAAATATTTGTGACATTTATTATAGGTTTATTAAGTCATAAGTGTTCTCAAATGTTTAAAATGAAGTTTATTACTTTATAGGGACCAAAGAAAAATTTTAGAAAGTATAACCTAGGTATAAAAGCACTTTTTAAACTTTTTAATAGTAATATAAACTATTTTTATGCATTTTGAAAGATAATATCTCATGTTATATCCTCTAAATCTCTTATAGATAGATTTCAAAGAAAGAATAAGTTCAGATCGATCCCATATTCTTAATCGAGTATGTGTTCTTCACTTGATTGAAGGGATGTCTTAAAGATATTTTATTTAGTGAACTAGTACACAAGAATCATATATATATTATATATAGGTTTTTGTGTATTTGTGGATGATCTGGATGATGAATATATTGGAACCTTTGATCCTTGACACACTAATAGTGAGAAAATCAAATCAACGATTTCAAACAAGCAATGTATCATTTATGATTTTATATGACTTTTTTCATGATTAAATTAAATTACAAATGATCCTTTAGGAAATCTATGAAATTGGTTTTGTATATTCAATGGTTTTGAGATGAATATAAATCCAAAATTTCACATTTCACATTTTTCATGCTTCCAATATGCTCTGAGTTCCTTCAATTACTATTAGAGAGAATGTGTAATTAATTGAGTCAAAAAATATGAAATTTAAATTAAGCTTTATATGATTAAGTAAGATGGTTTTTATATGGTCCTAAATAAAATGATGATGTGTCGATCCAATTTTTTATTACCAACATATGTTCGATCAAAGATCAATAGTTTTTGTATAAAATCTGTGATGGAAATTTAATTCTTAATTTTTTATGCACTTTAATGGCTACTGGTGTAATGAATCATTGGTTGGGTCATGATGGGATCAATTTTCGTGTTACTTGAAGATACTGAAATCTAGATGGGTAGTTCATTGGAAATAAAATCTTGATCTTCAAGTTTAATTCATTTACAAAAAAAATAAAAAAATAAAGGAAGATGAAGCTTCTATTGGAATCTTTTTTTAAAGGTGTTTGGTCTACACTCAACTAGGTGTAGACATATTGTCCTTCCACTTTATAGGGAAGGATATATTTTATCCACCCCATTATTTGGCATGTCCCCACATTGTGTATATATATATATTATAATATATTATATGTGTGTGTGTGTATATTTTTCCTTAAAAAGATGGCCCATTTAGACTTGGGTCAAACTAAGTTAGTTTGGATCCAACCCTTATGGACTGTTAAACTCATTAAAAACCCTAAATTAATTTTCTTATATCTGATTTATGTCCATATGGACCCAAAAAATTATGAAAAAAATATTCATAAATTTAATTTAATTTTCTAGTATTTAATTAAATTATTTCTGGTGTTGTGGGATGTATTAGTAATTAATTAAAATTACTTTAATGAAATTTAAAGCATTAAAAATACCCTAAAGTATAAATTTATCAAATTTAATTTTTCTTATGTGATATAATTTCTTGTTGACTATTCATGGGTCGAGACTAACCCAAGTATGTTTGGTTTAATATTTATTTTATTTAATTAAATCATTTAAGTTTCAAAATGTAATAATTATTTTATTTTGATGATCTATGCATTATGCCTCCATATTTAATTTTTATAAGGTCAAGGGTTCCCAAATTTATGTGATAAAATGTATGTTCACACTATGAGTTCCCCTCACCTGTGTGTGACTATACATTGTAAATATCGGAGGAGTTCATGGTGATGCGGTACGAGTTGAGAGATAATGTAAATAAAATAAGTGAAGTGTACGGGATCTGATAGCACTGAAATTCAAGTTAGGTATTGACTTAAATAATTACCCTAATTTATCAATTAATCCATTAATCACTTTATGGATTAACCAATAATTAAAGGCTCATGATTATTCCATTATTTATTTATTTATTCATGTGAATGGTTTATAATTTTTTTATTGTGTATTTATTACATGTGATCACATAGTATAATAATAAACATGCATGCAAAGACAAAATGAACATGTGTGGTGACTTTTTAAATTTAAAATCATAGTTCAGTTGTGAGTGAAATCACATAGAATAATCATGTTAAATAGAAAATGATTCCATTCACCTAGATAAATTAACAAATCCCTCAAACAAAATATTAAATCATTAAATTCCATCCATCACTCGAATTTGGACATAAATTATTATTTGTGGTGCTCTTAAACCCTAGATTATGGTTTCTGTTATTACCAAAGAGTTCTTATAATAGTTTGGGGTCGATTTAACTATTTTTTCCACAATTAGTAACCATGTATAGCTTTTTTCAACTTTAGAGGAAAAGTGTTGAGAAATGAAAAGTAATTTTTTGAAAGAGATGAGACTTCACTGAAAAGATCAAGGAACTGAAAGTTACTATAGGTACCCAGCTAAAATCCTACCTTATAATCTTGGAGTAATGGTGATGTCATTGATCGGTCTATGAAGATAGTTTTAAGGATCCTTTCAACTAGAATACTCAAGTGATTGATTATTCTAAATCTAGTAGTTGAGGGCTACTGGGATTTGACAAAATAGTGGGAGACATTTAAAATTAATAATTTGAAAAATTCTATTGATAATCAAGATAAATTAACAATTCAAAAATTGTATTTGTTTTACATCAAATGGAAACCATCTCTAATTTAATTTCATTTTGATCAATATTGGATAAAGAGAATATCCAAACCATCCCTAACTTCTAGGAGTGGTACAGGAGCTTGTGCACAGTACTTCACCAAGAGAGGAAGATTTATGTGATGGAATCCCCACTTTACCACATAACTTCTTGACTTTAATTTTTAATAATAATATTAATAACATGAATATTTCACTCTAAAATTTTTAGGATTTTTTTCTCCATGAATATAAAGATATGAATAATTCCAACTCTTATTCTCTTATGGTGAACAATAAGAAGAAAGGAAATGAAAAGGTCTCAAAAGGCTAAGTCCTAGTCAAAGACACTGATGTACTATTATTTCAAGAATCCAAAGATACAAACGAAGAGATATAAGTAAGAGTTAGTCTACTTTTCATGTGTAAGGAAATGAAGTTTTGAGAATAATTTTCATGGCTAGGTAGAATAATAAAGTTAATGATTCTACTTTAGGTATATTTTTAATTGAATATAATCTATCTATTTCTAAAAGTTGTGTATTGGATACTATATCTGGCTCACACATTTGTATTCAAATACGTGAACCAAATAAATTCAATATAGTTGAAAATTTTGAATTAAATCTCTGAGGAGTAAATGTTTTGAGACTAAAAGCATTAGCAGTGAGAGATTATCATCTTACTTTTCCTAATGGGAAGGTGGTTTTACTAAATAATTGTTTTTATTTACCATTTGTTACCAAAAACATAATATTAGTTTTTATTTTAGACATTATGGGGATTTATTTCAAGTTTATAAATAATTTTTTTCTTACGTATAAGGATAACATATTTTATGGTATGTAACATCTTAACAATGGGTTATATATACTTGAACTTGAAAATCTAGTTTTGGAAATCAATTACAAATCCAGTGAGAATGACTCATATCCTACCCTCCAATGTAACTTTAGGATAGGTTACGTAAATGATAAGTGTTTAGGAAAATTAAATTAAGCAAGGTATTTATACTTAATTGAGTTAAAACTCTTGAATATATGACACACTTGTTGACAAGGTAAAATGACCAAATAAACTTTTAGTTGGAATTGAAAAAGAGCCAAATAACCATCAGAATTGGTTCATACTAATGTATGTGGTCCATTTTCAGTAAAGGAAATGGGTTTTTTCATACTTAATTATTTTTACCAATGACTATATTATATATGGATATATCTACTTAATGAGGCATAAGTGAGATTCCATTATCATGTTTAAGGAATATCATAATGAATTAGAGAGTCCACTTGGTAAGAATATTAAGAAACTCTACTTAGACCATAGTGGAGAATATTTTTTATAAAGCATTAATTGATTATTTAAAGGATTGTGGGATATTTTCCCAAATCACTCCTTATACACCTTATTGGAATGGTGTTAGTAAAAAGCGAAATAATCCCCTACTTGATATGGTCAGATCGATGATGAGTCATACAACTCTACCATTATCCTTTTGGGGATATGCACTATAGATTGTATCATATACACTAAATTGAGTAATAACTAAAGAATCATATGGGATTCCATACAATTTATGGTGTGGAAAGAAACCCAATCCATCACACATACATGTATGGGGATGCAAGGACTTTTTCCAGACTATAACTAGTGCCGAATTAGCATCCTAGAGCATGAAGTGCTTCTTTATAGATTATTCAAAAGATACTAAATGATATTACCTATATAAACCTTTATATAAATAGGTTATTTTAACAATACATGCCACATTTCAATAAAGGTAATTCATTTCCAATGAAAATAGTGGGAGAAATAGTTACTTTGATGAAATTGATGTTATAGATGCACAATAGTTGGTATGGGAACAATATAAAAAAGAGAAAGTGGGAGAGGAATAAGTTCTTGAGACATAGGTACTATATAGGTCTACTAGAGAGGTAGGAGAACCGATGATATATTATTTTATTTTCACCAAGTCAAGTGACACATTACTCCTAGATAATGATGAACCTATAACATATAATAAATAAATAGATGGAAATAAAGCTTCTAAATGGAAAAAATCCATATATTTTGAAATTGATGATAGATACTAAAATAATGTTTGGATATTGGTAGAACCACCATATAATATAAAACACATTGGGTTTAAGTGGGTATTCAATAAAAATCAGGGCATGGATGGTCAAGTCAGTACCTATAAGGCATAATTAGTTGCAAAGTGTTTCAGGAAATGTTATGGTATCGACTATGATGAAACCTTTTCAAGAATAATTATGAAAAAATACATCAGAATATTAATTTCAATTGTATCCTTCTATGATTATGAAATTTGTAAAATGGATTTCAAAATTTTTTTTATAAATGGGAAGTTATTTTGAGATGTCTATATGACACAACCTAAAGGGTTTATTTTATGAAAGAGTGTCAATAAATTATCAAAGCTATATAGATACATTTATGGATTGAAGTAGGAATTACGATCATGGAATATTTGTGTTTATGAGTCTATAATATATTTTGGTTTCATTAATAATTAAATCGATCCATGTGTCTATAATATTTTTAGTGATAGTGATATCAGTTTCCTAGTATTATATGTTGGTGAAATATTGTTAATGGGAAATGAAGTGCAAGTATTACAGTCAATAAAGACTTGGTTAAATGAATGTTTCTCTATGAAATACTTAGGTGAATCAAGATATATTATAGGGATAAATATCTATCAAAATATATCATAGAGGATATTTGGTCTATGTTCAGGTATATATATTAACAAGGTACTCAAATGGTACAATATTGAAAAATCCAAGATATGATTGTTTCTAGTGTCTTATGGAATTAATCAATATAAGAATGTGTTTCCTCATATATAGGAGAATATTAGATTAAGTAATATAATATATTATACTTTAGTGGTGGGATCTATCATGTATTTCATGTTATTTACTAGATTTAATGTTTCCTTTACTTTAAGCATGTTCAGTAGATATCAATCCAATCCAGGATAGATACATTGGGAATCTATAAATACTATCATGAAGTACTTGAGATGTGAATGAGATATGTTTGTGGTGTATAGAGAATAAGAAGAGATATTTTTGATGAAATATGCTAATTCTCTCTTCCAGATAGATTATTATGATCGGAAATTTCATTCATTCTATGTTTTTTTCTGAATGGTGGTGCAGGGAGTTGGAGGATCTCAAAGAAGTTTGTAGTTGCTAATTCTACCATGGAATCTGAGTATATAGAGGCTTATGATGTGGCTAAGGAATTAGTTTGGATATACATATTTTTTTATCTTGGTTTTATACCTATAATTATAGAACCTATTACAGTTTGTTGTGATAATACTGTGACAATGGTTCTTGACAAGGATCCCATGTCACACCAGAGGAAAAATCATATAATTCATAAGTTTCATCTTTTAAGGGATGTTACATAGAGCGGTTAAGTCATGGTTAGCATAGTTTACATAGAGTATAATGTGGTATAATCCCTAAATAAATACATATTTTACAATTATCATGATACTCATGTGAGTGCTGGTAGGTTAAGAATTATTCTAAGTTTTCTCTAGTGTAGGTTGGAGTGTTGTGAGTGGGTACCCTAGACCCAAATATTGTATGAACTTCTATTATAATCGAATTTTTCATTTTGATATATAAATGTGTTTATTATTACTATAATAGTGTTGATACTTCTATATCCATTTTTTACATGGTAATTTCTTTATATTAAGTGTTATATAAAAGGGTTATAGTAGTTCCCGACTATAATGGGAACCTTAAGGTACTACAATATAAATCTTAAATATATGTATTATGGTCAAGATATATCATATAGATAGGATATAGGTGATGTTTTACTATCAGGTGTCTTGAGTTCATAAGTATTTTGACTTCCTCTCATGAATTTTTCACTTGGTGTTCTCAAGTAAATGAGATCATGAGGAATGACCAAACAGTAGGAACACCGCATGTTTTTTGTGTCAATGGTTGTCCCTATATACAAACATGTGTATTGGTCTTCAGGATTTATATTCTTATTAATGTGTACCACTTGACTGTGTACTTTGATACAAGTCAAAAACCATGACATTAAAGTCGTGGTGAGGTAGCCTATGTTGGCTGCATCATTGGTGATATAAAATTGGTTAAATGATCAAGATGTAATTTTTTGATTCTAAGATGAGGAACAGATATCTCATGGGCCTAAGTTGACCAGGATGGTAGTACCTTTATTAAATACATGAACATGGTAAAAGAAGGTATGTCTATCAAGTAATTCTATAAAATATATAAATCAACAAAAATAGGATGACACAAGTGTACATCATGATTTATGAGATATTTTGAGTCAAAGATATTATATTACACATAACCATGTTTGTAGGAGGTAGTCAAAACTATGATATTTGTTATTTCCTTAGGGTCCATGATGGGTTTCTAGAATCTACTCTAGGTCTATGGGTTGGACTCACTTAAACCGAGATTAGGACCTAGAGGATCACACTAAGTGTATCCACAAATTTCACCTATTTGGATAAATATGAGTTTAGGATGAAGTGGGACCCATTTTGGGGGTCGGTAATCATCTGATTGTGATCGATCACAAGAAAAATAATTCAATTATATTATTAAATAATAAAATAATTGTTATTGAAATTATTTTTCAAGGTAGTCACAAGTTGTCTGGTCATAAAAGTGAATACGAAAAAATATAATTTTTCAAAAAAACATAACACGTTCAAAGTTTTTAAAATTATTTGGGAGATTTTGGGCTGATTTAATGGTTTTTATTATTTCACGTAACATTTTATAGAGTTAATAGTGAGTGATAAAATATTTGTGACATTTTTTATAAGTTTATTAAGTCATAAGTGTTCCCAAAGGTCTAAAATGAAGTTTATTACTTTATAGGGACCAAATAGAAATTTTAGAAAGGATAAAATAGTAATAAAATATCATTTTAGCCTCTTTAATATTAATATACACTATTTTGATGAATTTAGAGAGGTAATATCTCCTCTCCTCTCCTCTCAATATCTTAGAGAGAGATTTCGAAGAAAGAATAAGGTCGGATCAATCTCATCTTCTTGATTGAGTCTGCATTCTTCACACGATCGAATGGATGTTGTAAAACAATTATATTTCCCATGTTAGAACTCAAGAATCTAATATCAACAATCTAGGAGTTATATTTCATGTTTGGATGACCTAAATGACACATATCTTGGCACATTTGAGTCATGCCACACCGACGGTGAGAAAATCAAATCAATGATTTCAAATGAACAAGGTTCCATTTATTCTTACATTTTCATTATTAAATTGAATTACATGCGATCCTTTAATAAATACAAGTAATTATTTTTGTGGATTTATTATTTTTAACATGAATTTGAAACCAAAATTTAAAATTGGTCATTTTTCATGATTTCATTATTCCACTGATTCCTGGAGTTTGGTGGTGCTATGGTGGTATGTTGGAACTCATATTACATGGATATAGATTATTGTTGATCTCATCTACTTTGAATTGCATGTTAGGTATTGGAACCTATTTTTTATTGCACTATTTGACTTCCATTGTCGAACTTTGTATTGGTATGTTGTTTTATTTTATTTATTCCATTTTTTGATCATTTGGTTTATTGTGAGAAAAATCATTCCCAAATGTATTTCTTGATTCCTAAGTTTTTGTCACCATATCATGGGGATCAAGGACATCATTCAGGCTTTTACATGAGTTGGCTCAGGTGTATGATACAGGGATGACCAGGGTTGGTTCATGAAACTTTATGTAATAACATTCAATAGCATGGAAATTGTATACCTCCTCAATATTTCTAGGGTATACCCAAGAAAAAACCACATAAATCATTGAAGAATCCATGACTATTATATACTGAGACAAAGTATTCCCCAACAAGAATACCCCACAAGTCTAGAACTTATACTTCAATATATTCCTAAATAGCTTATGATGATTAAAAACTCCCAAAAACTCATAGATTCTCTACATTCTGTTCATAAGATATCAAAAACATAATATTTCATCAATCAATACCACTATGAATCGATCCAGAACTCAAGGGAAACTAAATCCATTAGTCATATGAACACACATGAAGTGTTCATCACCCCAAATGACATCAAAATATACTCATAATATCAATAATAATACCAAAAAGTAGTCTTGAAGATATCATCATCCTTCAACTGCATCTAATGATATCTTTTTCAAAAATTAACCTTCAAGAACTATATAGATACCTTCAATTGATTGAATAAATCATCAATTTTTGGGAGAGGATAGCAGTTATTCACTTTCACATGATTTAAGTGGAGATAATTGATACATAAATACAAACTGAAATCTTCATTTTTTGAAAATAAAACTAGAGAGACACAAGAAGAAATTCTAGGATAAATAATCCCTCTTTGTAGAAGACAATAAATCTAAAATTACATCTCCCATAACATATAAGGGGTCATACTAAATGGATACATTGATATTAAAGAAAATCCCAACTGCAACTCTATCCCAAACTCAATTTCATGCCAAGGGGATAGTGTCTCAAACTTTTCTTTAAAAACATTAGGGTAATCCTCAACAACCCTAGGAAACCACACTGGTTGATACTCCCATAAACTCGTCATCATCACAGTTATCAAGGAAGATAATAACTCAACATGAATCTGACCAATCTGAATGGTCTCACTCGCTGAAAATGAATCTGACCAATCTGAATGGTCTCACTCACTGAAAAACATAGATTTATCTCCATTAGTGTTATATAATATAACATTCCTCCTGTATTGATCCATAATATCATGCACCAAATATAACCAATCCATTACAATGATGATTTCATATGGCTATATGTAAAAACATAGGAAATATCTTCAAGAGAAATACTTCCCAAGAATCAACTCATGGTCTCTTCACACATCATACAATCTATATTGACCTCCTATTGGAGTAGTTAAAACTCAAAGTACTAGAATCTTATCCACCTCTAGTCTTAAATAATGGAATATGTTTGGTGAAAAAGAGTGTGTTTTTATTGAATCAAATAAGTCATACACCCAAGTAGAATAAAATAAGATAGTACCTCACACACATATGGATCACCTGGATCTAGAAAATATAAGGTATGCATCTGACCCACACATATTCCATGGACTCTCTAACCCTAATATAGACCACATATATTCCCACCCTATGTTTACCATCCCTAAATATGAGGGGAATCATAGGGTTTTTCTATGGCTACCCCATCCCCCCTATGTTGATCATAGACTAGTGATCCCTATTGTTAGTACTACATCAGAGGATAGTATAGTAATAGCTAAGCTATAAGAGGGATTCTATATCCATACTAACTACTAAAAAATTTCATGTATTCATTATTCTAATTATCATAACCTCTACCAGTGAAAAAAACAATTCTTTATCCATTAGAAGGGGTCCAAGAACTTTCATCCCTAGTGAAATAGGGTAAAGAAGGATAAAACCAACTCCCTGTTATCTAGACCTTCTACCGACCAAAAAAATTAGAACTTATGGAAATAACTCTAATACATGGATGTTTTTTGAGACTCCCCTACTATGAGGAACTAGTCTTATCAATCACCCTCTTGAAAACCTCTACCCTCTCCAACACCTTAAGATATGTCGATAACATGAATAAGGTTTCCTCATGTAAGATATACAGACACAAATCCTCCTCGAAATGAATTTTCCAAGACTCGTTTTCTATAAAAAGGTCTAAAACATAACTCAAGAGGTTCTTATACTAGATTTTGAATACCTAAATGATTTAATTTCCCTACAGGAGAGTAAGAATCTCCTACTATAAATTTTCATTCATGGTTTAAGAAAGAAATTATTATTGGAACTGATTATAAAACTTCTCCCATGTAACAATTGAATCCTCATGATCCCTAAAGAATAAGAACCACCACTTATATGATATCCAACATAGAATCATCATATACAAAAAAATCAGTACTCCTTTGGAGCATGAATTAAACTGAATGTCATCTTTGTATCCTACAACCAATTTTTGGTCACCCACTATGAAATGGATCCCTCATACTTATACATACCCTAGAACTATAACTCTTAGAGTGTCTTCCTCCAAGTATCATCATCATTAACCTCTAATATATGTTGATCTACTGACACATCTTGTTGAACTTCATCAGCGCAAAATTAAAGAAGATATTGACCTAGATGTATTCCTTCAAAAGAAAAAACATTAGGAATTTGTAAACCTAGAATATGTAATATCTATAGTTAAAATATTTAATTCAATTTTAGCATAATTCCCACTGTCTTACCAATTAAAACACAGGATAAAACAATAATGATGCATTAGCTTTTCATAGGTCTCTGCTCTACAATTAACATCACATTTCTTAGCATGTTAAGTAAACTTGAAGGTCCTTGTGTTGGATCCTAGGGGAAAAATACTTATATCTTAGCTTTTATCTCTTATTTGCATCACTTGATAGGTTTAGATGATATTATTTCCTTACCAATCCATGTAATCTTCACTAGTGCCTATCTTTAAACATTATCTCTTCTCTTAACCATCAGATCTGACAAAACTCTATCACAACCCCCCCCTATCGGTACCCCTTCTAAACTAGTAATAAAGAGAGGGAGATAACCCCTGAATATTACCTCCAATATTCCATGAGTTGGAGACTAGCACTGATGGTATAAATCATAACTAATGGGAGGTATTACCCTCCTTATGAAAATTTAAGGAATAAGATAAAAGAATAAATCCACCTATCAAATTAATATAAAAATAAATAAGAAAATAGAGTACATGAATATAATTTCATGCATAACAAAAAAATAATTTAAAGTACCAAAAGAAATCCTAGTAATTAGACACAAACTTCAATATCTATTGAACAACCTCTCTAAGGTAGTAATTCCTCGATCGATCACCAACTAGTTCCTATATACCTAAAACAGTTTATATATACATAAGGTGAGTATACAGGTATACTCATTAGGATTTACCTTAGAACCTCTTATGAAAAATATGAAAGATTCATAATAAATACCAATGACTAATAAAATGGAACCAAATTATTACCTAAAAAGGTAAAACTATATCTCATCCTCATATGGATTTCTCGCCAAGTAATTCATAGAATTATATCCATATCAAAACATTTATGTAATAAAGGTAACCTTCTTACACTTCCCCACTGGTTTGTCACTCCCACACCCTAATTCCAAATATCCTATGTTATAATCCCTTATGTAAGTAATCTTACACCTTGTACATACCTATCACATCTCATCATGCATTACATGTATCTCATTAAAATCCTTAACTCATAACCAGGCAGTAAGACTAAAATACACTACAAGTTCTGTATCAGGAAGTATACCTCAAGCCACTACGGCCCATGTAAGTACACATATAAGAAACTTTAGTCACTGCATCCAGAATACAAGTATGTGTTATAAAAAAAACTATTTTAACCCACATGTAAATGTATAGTAACTACGATCCATTACACTCTAAGTAGAAACATACCCTATACCTTAAGCCATTATATCCCATATGAACCTACACATCATACTACACTTAATGGGATAGTGGGGGAGAGGGAAAAGAAATACATTTATTCCATCACCAACCTAGATGTTGAGGAAAACACCAATACACAAATCATTTGGGTGTTTTATACCTTCAAGACTTAAAGGTGAATCAAATTAAATTATAAAATATAAGAATAATATCATGCACAACCACATTATGGGAAACCACATAGTTTTACACTCAATTGTAGTTATTGTCCCATATGACACTTAGTTGCCACCGATATGGCCTAGGACCTAGATTTATTAAAATCACACGAGCATAAAGGTTCAATAACCACTAATCATTTCCACTAAATAATTATCAATTATTTTTTAGTCATTAAACCCTATTATAAATTTTTAATTTAATATATTTTATTTCATTGAAATCCAGTATGCTTTTTAATTCCCATTTAAATTTCTAGATTTCATTACATTACTCTTAGTGCATTATATTCTAACCATACCATGGTTTCACATTTTATTAAATCATATCATTACCACCAAAAAAACACTATATCCCATTGGTTAATTTTTAATTTCATTTACCATTCCATAAATTGGGTACTCTAAGACTCATTCTAATCTACCACAAGTAGATTCAATCATTGTTCATAAATCCAACTACAACAAGTAGTTAGAAATCACAAAAAAACATCTAGTAACCATCCATAAAAGAAAACATCAAACAACGAGCCAATTAGGTAGGCCCAACACTCAACATGCACCAACAAAACGTGTCACCCAACAACCTAGAAATAGGAAATCCCTACTCTCAACTTAATCCATCTATCCCACATTAGTCCTAACTCAAAAAAAGGCAACAAGAAATATTCACCCTTAACTAGTTTCATCTATCTCAGTCATACCATACCATATACATCAAATCATAATAGGAATCTACCATCCTAGAGAACACACACATAACAACAAAAATTATTTTACAATAAAAACTCAAGGGTAAATTAACACCATGAATCCAAGGCATACAATACTTTAATAAAAAAGGATGTTCTTACTCATCCCTAAGAAATTATCTCTAGAAATATATATTTTCCGTATCATCATGATTTAACCAATTATTTATGCATAGGTTTTAGAGAAAAATATCCTATAATCATCATCTAAAAATATATAAGAATCAATAATTAAACTTGTTCATGTTGTACTATACTATTAAAATGTTTTCAATGAATAAAAATAACATATTTACATGCCTATTTCTTTAATCAAGTCATAATTACTAGATTTACATTGTTTATCCAATTTAAAGCACATTAACCATTCTCAACAACAAAAATTAACACAAAATAATAGATATAATTATATCTTGTAAATCACAAGAGGCATTATAAATAATACATCAACACATAAGATCACAACATCCCTTTCAATTCATTATTTAATATGATTATTATCTTTATTAGAGGAAATTAAACTATTAACAAAAGAGACTAAAACATGATAATCCCAAATTTTCACATTAAAAACTGTGGTAATGAATCCCCTACCACATGGAATTAAATATTCTCTAAGAATGAATAGATGAGAAAGAACCAAATCAATCACCTCTCCTGTAGGGAATGCACAACCCCTATGGACATAACACCATAGATACATAATCAAATATCATTTAAATCCTAATGAGAACCAAGGTAAACCAAGATCCATATAATTGGAAAAAATGATAACAAGAGATTAGAGCTAATCAGAGAAGAAGAAACTCACCTAATATCACCAATGGATGATCTCTAGAATCTAGGATCTAAATCCTAAAAAATGGGGATTAAAATATCTGAAATAGTCCTTTAGTTCACCTATGGTTAAATGGATAAATGATAAAAATAATATATATTTTTTACATGTAATAATTTATACCCAGAAGTAATTTAACTACACCATGGAACAACCACTATTATCATGTCTTAATCATTAGGGTTTTCCCCTAAACTACAGAGAAATAATAGATACCATGTTTGAGATGTTTGAAACTCTAGAATCCACATTGAAAACCCTATATATCTACCCATAGATCCTACACCCTCGTGTAGGGATATAACATAACCTAAGGCACTACGTTGTAGATAACCCTAATCTAAGAGAGACAACCTTTGGGACTCCATGGAATAGCCTACGCCCTTGTCAAAGTGACCATTAAAAAGGTAAAGAGAAGAAAAAAAACTCTTGGTAAATACATCATATACTACCTCTATTTCATAAATACCACTCATGATGCATATATAGAAAAACTTATCATCTCCAGAACCTATTTCAAAAGTTCCATGACCATGCCGCAAACCAACCCCTACAACACAAGCTAAGACTTTATTCCATAGAATGGTTCCTCAACTTAAAATTTAGATAAAACACAACTTCCAACTTTCTATCTTCCTTTTGGACACCTCCAACACCCAAAAAACACAAAGGATGTCCTTGGGAAAAACATTTTATTTATAAAAACAACTCACCTTTAGTTATGAATCAAAGAGTTGAATCTTTTATTGCATGATGAACATATTTATGATTATTGAAACATTAAATGATTATTATACACCAATGAGAATATGTAGTGGTAACATATATTAGATTCAAAATGTTAGAAAATAAAACTTGACCTACTTGATTAAATGAAAGGTTTCTATATAAAGGATTGTATCCTCCTTTTGGGTGTGTATAATGATTCTATTAAGAAAAATGAAGTTCACTTCCCCCTTGTTCTTTATTTATATTTTATGAGAATGATCTAACATGCCTTTGGAGTTCAAGGGGTCATCTCATAGAATACAAGGATTCTTGTGGATAGTGTACTTACTATGGTGGAGAGAGTCATTTGTCTACCACTAAGTGATCTTAATCAAATATACTCTATCATGGTGGGGATAACTGGACATGTGGTATATCTATTTTTTATATCCCTCATTTACATTTTTATTATATGATGATAAATTGGTAATTTAATCAAGTTTCTTATTCTAATATAAACATGATATCTTCCTAAAAAACCTATCATCTTTAATGTGGATCATTAGTGACTTATCTATACTTGGGAACTTATCTGGTTAGAATACTTATATTTGTTTTTATTTTCTAGTTTAAAACATTAATGTTGAGATAGAGTGATGACGATAAAATAAAAAATTTTGATTCTTGTGTCATCATGGATTTCTCAATGTATCTCATAGGATTTGGTCAAACAATTCAAAATTAAAAGGAACCATTGGTCGTAGACCACCACAAAAGTTACCCACTAGTTAAAAAATATCAAAATTAGTAAATGTTGAATGAGAATTTTTTATGTTTCATCATTTGAATGAAAGTGGGAAATCATTTGAATATAAATCATCAGTTTAAATTAGAAAATAACAATAGAAGAAAAAAGTTTTTTTCAAACATTCATATTGGAAATTTAATTTGATATTTCATAATCTTGATGTTATGGATATTGAGAAGAATATATGTGACAACTTGATTTTCAAACTAATAAATGAGTATGTGAAATCAAATGAATATCTTAATGATTTAAAGTAATTAAATGAAATGAATATAAATCATGATCTATGACCAAATGAAAATGTAAGGTAAGTTGTTGTAGTTTTTTCAATGAAAAATAAGGATAAAGATATTACTTTGAATATTAAATAATGTGAAATTACTTGGTGTTTATTAAAGTAGAATTTCAAGATGTGGTGACTTAAAACATTAAAGGTTACATGGATTGAAATTCCATGATTCAAATATTTTTCTTGATTAGCTACTCCCTTTTTAATTTCATACATTATTACCAAAAAAGTAAATAAATTTTTAATGGATTTTTTTACATTATTCAGAAAACTTTGTGAGAAAAATATAAAACCAATTGAGATTGAAAATATTTAAGAAACAATTGTACTAACACCTTCTCATATACATATGATCGTTCCCCTTCATTTTTTAATATCATGGTGCATTTTACTTTGAATTTGGTTGAGGAAAATAAATTAGGAGGTCTCATGCATTATTGATGGATGTATCCAATTGAGAGGTATTTTATTTGTCTCTATTATTATGTAAACCATTATTTTTTATTCATTGAATATATAGTTAATTATGTTCCATTAATTTTTTTATAGATACCTCATTCATTTGAAATCATGCATGAAGAATAAATCCCAACCAAGAGGCATTGTTTATGATGGTTACTTTTTAGAGGAGGGCCTCCCCTTTTTTGGTTACTTTGATTATATTAATGCAACATTAAATCAAGTTGGTCATGTTGATGATATGTCAAATCAATCTCATCATGATAAGAAATCAATAATATTTCATATTATTTACTGGCCAGCTGGGAGGACCCCAAATATTACACTGACACAACTGAAATTATTACAAGAATATTTTTTTGTGTTTGATTCTAAATAGTGAAACTATAAATACATTAATTCAAGAAATTAGGATACAAATAAAGATATTCATGTGAATTTTCACACAGAATGAGACAGATATAACAATTGTAATTAATAATGAGATGGTAGAATGGTTTTCATGTCCTGTAAGTTCAAAAATACTATAATTCATATATATAATAGGTTGAAATATATATGTTTTATAAATGTGATAATTTATATTATTTTTTATAGACCATTAATTTAAATATTTTATCTCAATTTTTAGCATATTTGAAATTTTTTGGCCCAGGGTACTCTAAAGAAGGTAGGGAAGTTCAATTTTTAAAATGTGAATGGATTCAAATTTCATATGCTCGGTTAGGAATAAGGTTTAAAAATATATAATAGTGTTATACTTACATTCATAAAATTGAGATATTAGGTAAATTTGACTAATATTATTGAATTAAACATGAATAATCATTTTTCAGTTGTTTTATTTAAATAAAAGTGGGTCAATATTGCTAATGGTATTAAAAGAGATTCATTATAATTTACTTTTGTAAAATTCTCTCACTTGATGGATATTGGTGACCATGAAGAATATGATTTGTATATCCTTGAATCATAAGAAAAAATGTGTATTATGTGGAATATGTAGTAGATACATTGGTTTACTTACTAGAATTTCATAGTCCATTACACCCTAGGGTCACTTATCATACTAATGACTATCACCACAATCCCACACATGTTCTTTCAATGTGATTTTTCTACACTCACACGCACCATGTGAAACTTCCTAAGAAGTTACCTATACTAAAAATACTCCAAGACAAGATCTCTTAACTATAGAGTTATAATCATGTAGGATATTTAAAATTAATGTGTTCCATTTTGAAAAGGATAGTAACATTTCATCTTTTAAGATTTACTTTTTTAAGGTTTCTACAATGGTAGTTTAAACCACAACTAAATGCTAGTTATTACTTAGAGGTAGTTTAAACCACTATAAAAAATCTTGCATTTGGTGGTTATTTTTAACACTCATGATGTTATTCTCGGGTAAAAACTTCATTATTTATTGATTTTCATTATTATCTTTTATTTTAAGGTTTTATTTATTTTAATTTTTGGGAAATGGTGAAGTTGTGTCTGTCACACAACTAAGTCAAACCATGAGACCCAGTCGTATAGAGATTGCAACACATTTCATATGTGATCACATGGTTGGTGAAAGATTTTCAAAATCATTCATCCAAATATTGTGTCTCCTCTAGGTGTCTCCAATGAAATATTCATGATTGGCACATGGTTTGGAAAAACCATGTGTCATGCCTAGGTTTATTAAAATTTGATTTTACCAAACTACCTCAACTCATTTTAATTTCTCTCGGCCTCTCATATCTACCAATTCAAACCCCAAAACCCTTGGAAATTTCAATACTCTATCCTTATTCCTATTGGTTTGGTTTAAAGTTTATTTTTACCTAGATTCTTCAAGTAATATCTAGTGAGTGCTTCTTTCTATCTTCCTTGTTTCTCTTCTTCTATCTTACACGGTCTCCTTCCTTCCCTAGGGTCATAGCAGCCTAGGGTTTTCATTAATCAAAATTTTAATTTATGGGCTTGGTATATAGGGGTTCTAAATTTTAATAAATACCCATTCTCCTCCTTTATTTTTAGATTCCCGCCATTTTCATGTGATTTCATCATCTTAAGGTAGGTGGTTTCATGAGTTACCATTTCTTGAGGAACCCTAAGTGCATGATTACTTTTGAAAGATTATTTTAAATAATTTTAAATCATGTTATAAAATATATTGATATATATGATATAATTATTTGAAATTTTTCAATTTTATATGGGAAATTAAAGTGGTTTTGAATGATTTTTTATATATAAAAATGGAATTTCACCCTCCATGTGTTTTATAAAATGTGTATTTCATTGAAATGAATCTATGGAATGGTTTTGGAAATGAAATTGAAATTATCTAAAAGGTGAAGGAATATGGGAACCCTATGCACTTAGGTTTGGAACCTATGATAAGAACCATTATACATATGATATACTCTCCTTAGAATTGGATTACACAATTAACTATAACACCACTATGACATGGATGATATGATTATGGTCCCATCGATCGAGGTGTCACTATGCCACTAGGAATTTTTTTTAGGTCTTGATATTTACCCACACATGGTTAGATATGATTAGTTATAAAAATAATAATGTATGAGGATATCAGTGTGCCTTAGACTTAACTACCTTCGGTTCTCTCCCCTAGTGCTTTTTTTAATGTTTGTTCACTTGGATTCTTCATCTATATTTAAACTATTATAAATCTCATGATGTGTTACTTTACCTTTAAAATTTTAAAAGAATATTTTCATATGGATTATTATTTATAAATTTATGCTTGTATGGATGTATGTAGACATTTTTTTGACTAATACAAGTAAAGTAAAGGCACTACTTGGAGGTGGTGGATTCCCATGTTAGATGATTTTATGTTAGAGTTGGTAAAATGGTGTTACTGATCCCTTATGTCACATAGAGATGGGTAGATATATTTTTGTCTATTTTATTTTTTTAATAATATTATACGCTTGTATCATTGCACCATCTTCCCATCTCATTTCCCCATTTTTTTATATGTATGTCTTAATTTTGGATTTGTATGGATTATTATTTTATTATATTTGTTGATAGGGTTTTATTTTGATCTTTTGTTTATGATTATTTCACATCGATGATTGGTGTTATAATTTTATTTATTTGAGAGCATGGATTTCTAAAATAAGGTGAGGTCACATAAGGTTTTCCATTATATCCCTTTTTTATTAGTTGGTTTATTTGGGAGAAACTATTCCAGATATATGTTTCCTGATTCTCAATCACTAGTTTCCAACCTATGGGGATCAAGAACTCCCTTTGGGACTTATTGAGGGTTAGGTAATATTTTTAATGAAGTAATAATCCTTAATATTCTATGGATTTTCTAGATAATATTTCAAGAACTTGGGAATTTCTTGATACTCTAGAGGCCATTAAAGTGTAGTGTTCTACTTTTATGCATGAGGGCCCCAAATAGAAGTTGAGGGAGTCTATTTTTCAACCTAATATTAATGAGAATATTTAATTTAAATACATTAAGGTTATTTTTACCAAATAGTTTTATCTAAATATGATGGTATTAGAAAAACCTTGATAGTTCATGTGGTTTTAGTGTGGAAACCGAACTATTATACATTATATTAACTGGTTTATAATGATCATCTGTTTTTCTCCTAAGATGGTTTCAAATGATGGGTTGAAATCCAAAAATTTGAAATGAGTCTTTAAACTAACATTAAATCTCATATCTTTATATTGAATCTCCCCAATTATATAGATGTTGTGGACTGATCCTCGATGGTGGATATAGATCAATCTAGGATTTTAGGTATGATTTATTCTCCTTCCTTTCCTGGTGAAAGTTATGGTGATTTTTCAGAAGAAGAAAAAAGAAGAAACACTGTGAAGATGGAAAAGACAATGGATCTAGGCACTTTTATCAGTCTATATAATCGGTCACCATAAGGAGTTGATCACATATTTTCTATAAATATAGTGAGTTTTTGAATGTGAGATCTTCATGCCAAGCATCCCTTGAGTCATATCAGGTATGTGGGTGTTTAGGATATATTTATAGATTTTTTAGATTTAACCCCTCTTCTCGAAGAGGTGTGTGCTCTTCATCCCATGGAGGATCTAAAGTTCATCATGATTCCTCAATGGTTGTGGGACCTTGATCTCCTAGATACATGGGTAGGAGTAGTGTGTCTTATGGGTATATCCAATTGAGATTTGATCCTTGGGTTGTTGGTATGCCCCAGGCCCATTCATAAGAGAGGTAGTTTCATGCTACGAAGTAAGTGCTTGTGGAATCTGAGGTAATACCAGTGACTATAAGAGGTATTGTTTCAACCAAATAGGTTTTTCATTGATTTTGTTTATAATGGATAAGGAGTTTTTTTGTTGAAGTATGAGATGTTAGTTAATACATGATGATGTTTTGTGCACATTCAATAAATTGGGGAGAAATTCTAAGAGATACCTTGATATCGTTATATATCAAGGATCAGGTTTATAAATTGAGGATTATATTGAATATCTAGAAGTTATAAAATTCCTTAGGAAGAAGAATTGATTAAATAAGAGAAACATAAGTTAAACTGAATATGGTGATGTTTTGGAAGATTTTTAATTAACTAGAAGATCTAGAATGTGAGTTTTGGGTAAATTGAAAGTTATTCTCAAAATATATAGATGAGAGGATACATAAATTAAACAAGAGTATATTATAAAAGTAGTTCTAAAATGATCGAAACATATGAGATATCTTCAAATTTATAAAGTTTAACTAGTTGAATGTTTTTGTTATCAATCCATTTCATAGTTTATCAAGGAGTTTTAAAACTTAAAGAGGTTTTAAAGAATTTGGATGCTCAAAAACTAAATTGTATAAGCAAACTTAATGGTGTTTTTTCCATTGTTTGTTAAATTGTTTAGTATGAAAATTTAGAGGTTTTTGTGAAGTTATGCAAAGGATTTGGGGAAAATGAAATCTGTTTGCATAGAAAGTACCTGATTTTCATAGGAATATCATGTGTGGTTTTTGTTGGAATATTATGGATTACATAAGGAGTACAAAACTATTTTAATGCAAAGTAGGATTTATAAAGAAGCTATGTAAAATCTCATAGTGAATATATTTATAGGATAGTAAAAATGATTTAAATGAAGGATTTCCACAAAGTCAAAAATCTGACATACGAATTTCATAATTGTAAATGATTCACATAAAGTTTGGGGTTGTTTTGATGAAGATATTGTAATAGTTTTTGAACCATGTATTATGAATCACGTGTGAAGGCTGCAAAGGGGTTTGATTATGGTTGGAATATGGGGGACATTTATGAAGGATTTTCATGGTAGATACTCTAATAAGTGATTATTTCTAAGTGTATTTTTAAAATTTAGTGTTTATCAAGTTTTGATGGGGTTTTTTCCTATTATTAACTCATTGTTCACATTATTAAGGATTGATGAAAAGTAAAATAAGATCCAAATATTAGTTAAAAATTATATAATTTTGGAAGTTCATATAATGTGGATAATTTTTTTAAGTAAGGGGTTTTGTGAATTCATTTCGTGAGGTTTAGTACACTTATGAGATTCTATGTAGTCAATTTTCAAATAATTGTATTATGAATTCAATTTGTGAAGGATAAAGGTAGTATATGATTTAGCTTTATAATGGGTGTTTTATAAAGCAGTTTGTATAGAAAATTTCTGCACAGCATAAGGTAGATCGCATAGTGTGTAGGTTGGTTCATGGAGATAATACACTTTAAATAGTATTCTATATAGGATTTGTATAAAGAAGTTTACAACGGAGTATTACTGTGAAGAATAGTACGAAAGGGTAGTTGTGTAAGGCACTACATGAAGGATAGTACATAAGAAGGGGATATTGAATCAAGATATAAGGATAGAGGAGGTTACATTGAAATAAGATAATTTTAGTATGGAATTATCATCTTCTAGATTATAAATGTTTTTTTAGTGATTTTGTGGAAGAAAAAGACTAAACTCTCACATTAAAGAGTTGATCTCATCTAGAATTGAAGAATATGGGTATAAGAAATCAAGGCATAATGAAGCATCGATTTGGGATTTATGGTGCAAGAAGAGTCTCATAATGAATAGAGATAGACCATAATGTACCTAATATGTTTAAGTGACCTTCGATTCATTAAACTAAGGAAGTCTTAATCTAAATCAGTGAGTAAGGAGGAGTAAATAAAATGATCCATGGGAGGTAGTGTGAAAATCCCTAAACCACATTGTAAAGGTACTTCACTTGAAATGAAGTGGCCATGGAAAAATATTTTTATCCATAAAACTAGTAAAGATTAGTAGATTCTGGTATGACTGACACATTGTCAGCATATGATCCTTGGAATAGCCCTTAGTGGTGAACTAAGTAAAATCATTGTGTTTTGTACATGATTTACTTTGCTGCATATATGGTCATTATTCAATGAGGCTATGAGTAAGAGTAATCAAGAAGTGGATTGAATTTAGTTCCTACCAAAATGTGAATAAGATCCTAAAAGAGTTTAATAGAAAAACAAAAAGATTAAAATTTATCATATACCTTGATTTCCCCAACCCCACCCACCCACCTAGGTTATCTCTGGCTATAATAATTTCCATTATTAGTACCACATATTTAGTGACTAATTTATTTGATACGGATTCATCTCATTCATTTATAGTGAATTTATTGTGTATTTTTTAAATCCTCTATCTAATCTTATACCTTATGTTATATAATTATCTATACCTATTGGGTAGAAAAGGGAGTGCGGCATCTGATGACTATCATGAATTTTCTCCATATATGAGGTGGAGTTTTCATGTGGATTCCTTGTTCTTGATATGGACCTATTTTATATTATTATTTAAATGGATTGGATGAATTCTTTTAAATATTTTATTGATTATAATCATTATAAGGTGGCCTTAACTACACTTGATGTAAGCTCCCATTTATTTCAAGGATAATGGGACTTGTAGTCTAATTGAGAGCGACATCCTCTTCTCAAGGATGGTAAATTGATAGGTCATGTGTCAAATATTTTTGTAGATACTGGTGAAGCTAATTTTGAGGGTGACATTCCCCCAATGGTTAAATATATTCTCAAAGGGTTTCTTAATATCTTATTAGGATTTCTTATATAGTGGGGATTCTAGTTTTTATTGATCCGGTGACTATGACATAGCTTATTTCACTACCTTAATATAGTGTGGAACCTGTTGAGTTAAGTGAGTTTAATTTTTAGTTGGATGAATTAGAAGTCAAAAGTTTCATTCAGCCTTGTATATATTATTGGGCTTCTCTATTACTTTTTACAAAGAAATCAGATAAGGATC
Source organism: Viscum album (assembly GCA_963277665.1). Classification (NCBI taxonomy): domain Eukaryota; kingdom Viridiplantae; phylum Streptophyta; class Magnoliopsida; order Santalales; family Viscaceae; genus Viscum; species Viscum album. The sequence goes on from OY728120.1 coordinate 1,848,179,813, forward strand.
CTCACTTTTCTATTTATTACAAGAAACTAAAATGTGTAACTATCAAGAATAAATACCCATTGCCTCACATTGATGGTATATTTGATCTATTGAAAGGGTAAAGGTGGTTCTCAAATATTTAAATTTAGATAGGATATCACTAGCTTAGGGTGAGGGAGTCTAAAATTAATAAAGACTAATTTTATATGAAATTATGGAAATTTTGAATATCCAGTGATTTCATTTATTTTAACTAATACTATTTTGGTATTTATGGATCTTAGGAATTTTCTGTTTCATCGATTCCTCAACTCTTTTTTCATGGTATTTTTGGATGATATTTTTGTATTCTATAAATAAGAGGAAGATTATTAGAATCACGTGAGTATCATTTTGGGAACTCTATGTGATCATTTCCTTTATGAAAAATTAACAAAAATGTAGCTTTTAGATCTACGACATCAATTTATTTCATGATGTGGTGTCAAAACAAGGAATTTCAGTTGATCCAAAGAAGGTGATGGTTGTTATGTCTCAGGATGATCTAAATAATTTATTTGATATAAATAGATTATTTGGTCTATCATATTACTATCAGTAATTCATTAATGATTTATATAGGTTTGCATCACCATTAACCACTCTCACTCAAAAAGGGGTAATTTTTTTATGGATCCTAGAACATAAAACTTTACCTTATGAGTTGAAGCAGTTGTTGACATCATCCCCTATTTTCATTTTACATGAGTATGATTAGGGAAATATCATTTATTATGATGCATCAGGAATGGTATTGGGTTGTGTGATTATATAGGGTGATCTCATGGTGGAATTAAAATCTCTCTAACTTTATCCACATGAAAATAATTACCTAACTCGTGATCTTGAGATAGAAATAGTTATCCATGCTCTTAAATGTTGTCAGCATTATTGTTTTTATGAGAGATTCATGATGTATTTCAATCATAAAAGTTTGAGATACATATTTTCTCAGAGGGATTTTAATCTCAACTAGAGGATATTAGTATAATACTATCATACATTTGTTTTTATCCTCACTTATATACCAAGAAAGGTAAAACAAATTGTCGATGCTCTTGGTAAGAGCTTTCCTTTGAAATCTTTAAAAGAATCTAGTCATGAATGGAACCTAATGAGCCTATTTTCTCAGATTAATTTAGTGGAAAAATATGAGGAAGAGAGAATGTTCCTTTCTAATATTCAATTAAAACCTTATCTTCTTGAATATATTCATTAAGAGAAACTAGTTGATAAGGAGTGTCAATATATCGATAAGATCATAAATTATGGGGAGACCACTAGTAAGAGGTATCTGTCTTTTAAGGGTAATATTTGTTTCAAGATCAATTATATGGGTTCTCTCTCTAGGAGGAAAAGTGAGGATAAATGATTTACATCACTCTATAGGGATTTTTTTTTATATGTTTTGAATATGTCAATTCCTCATAATATTTTATTTTCTTATTTTATTCATAATTCCTATAAATCTATTTTATAATAACTCATTATATTTTTATTATATCTTTAGCTACATCCCTAGGAATTTTATAGATCATATTTCATATAAAATATAAAAGAAATATTTACATTTGCTTCAACTATGAAGATGTATGAACCAGTATCCAAATGTTCTTACTTTTGGTTCGAAATTACTGCATGTTTTTTGTTATACAACAATTTTTAGTTTATAGTTTTCTTTGGTTATTATATGATATCTTGATTTATATAGCTCATAACTAAATTAAACCTATTATGTTGGATATCCAATAGATTTATTTACACTCAATTCAACTAAGAGGAAGTTGAAGATAGTCATTTGAGTTCTCTAAAGATGCACAAAGTCTCTAAATTATTTCTGTTATTTTTTCTATAGTTTTTAGATTATATGTGTTATTGTTTTTTGATGATATCTGATGATATAGAAGTCATAATGAGTAACTATTTAACCTATTATAAATATTAGAATATAACTACATTTAATTCAACTAGAACCAATTTTGATTCTTATTTTTAGATGGTCTAAAAAAATTCTGAATCTTCTACTATTAAGTGACCACATGAAGGTTTTCAATGTGACCGTATAGTTTTTCCATGGTATCATATGGTTTTTCCAAGTGACCATATGATTTAACCATTTAAGTGACTACATAAAGGTTTATTAAGTGACCATATGAAGGTTTTTAAGTGACCACATTTAATGTTATCATAGTAAGTAAAGTTACCACACATTATGTTTTTTTCACATGGTAAATGAACCTATCACATGTTGAACATTCAACTGATCATGCTCTATATTGTAACTTAATTGACCACATGTTATATTATTCACATGGTTAGTATACCGACAACACATCATTCAAACTGACCATATGATTTTATGTCATGGTATGTTAACCGGTCGCATGGTATATACCTCACAATCACTCGATACTCACGATCAGTTCATTACTCTATTTATTTTGAAAACATATATATATTCCAGAATTATCACTTTTTCATTATTTTTATAATATTATTTAATGAATTTTTATATTAAAATTTTAATTTATTTTACTGATTTATAAAATATATATATATATATTATATTGAATCCATGAAAAAAAATTAGTGTACTATAAATATATTTTATTGTTATTTAATTTATTCTTTATTCATGCTTATACATTCAACATATCTATTGAATATTTAATTTTTAATATTTTGATTTTATTTATTTGTATTATTTTTTTTAAAATTAGTATTTAGTGACCTGAAAATTATTCAAATTTATTTTCTGGTATTTAATATAGTATAATTAAATTTTGAATAATTATGCACTACATGAAATTAGAAATTATTTTAAACTTTTAATTATAATAGCTAAATTGAATTATAATTTTTATGGGATTTTTTTGACTTATTATTTTTTAGAATACTTTAATTATTTAATGAGTGATTAAAATTATTTTGAATTAGTCATTAAGTTTTGAATTCAAATTTTTTTTGTTATGATTATTATATAATGATAATTTTCTCACAATTATATAATTATAAAGTTTGAATTTAAATTAATTTACCTAGTTGGAGATTTGTATAGAATTTTTTTAAAACCTATTTAAAGGATTTGGGAAACATTCAAAGTATATAGTTAGGAGAACATGAACTTTTGAGAACTGAAAGGGCTTTACTCTAAACTTTTAAGTGTTTTACAAGATAATACCTTTTGAATAATGTTTTCATCTATTGGAAATACTTTCAAGTGTTGAAAAACAACTTCTATAACTCTTATTACAACCTTGAAGAGACTTCCTAATATATTACTGAAGAACCATTGCATGTGGTTCTTTTATTTATCTTCTATTACATCCATGTTTCTTGTGTCTATAACTATACTTCACATCTCTCAAATGTGCCCTAAGTTTCTATCTATTCTTTTACATTCAAAAACATTTTTTCTCTCTCTTCAGGTTGTGAATCCCGTATTTTAATGTTAGGATTTTTCAGGTTGTGAATCCTATAGTATAAAGTCAGTGTTTTAATTAGTTTATGACTCCCCAAAAAAATTTAGGTGTCTTGATTATACTTATACTAGAAAATTTGGGTTGTAATCGATTTATGATTCCCCTTAAAAATTAGTTTAGTGAAAAATGTATCTCTATTAGAGTACAGAGGTATAAGATTTAACTAGTTCTAATTTTAACTAAACTACTATAAAAATTTCATGTGTTCTTTCATTTATTTTCTACTACTTATTAGACTTTTTAATTGACTTTGATGATAATTTTATTTGGTTAAAATTTTTAATCTATTCTTTTAACCCCCCCCCCCAAGCCCATATGTTATCACCCTTTATGACCTAACACACTCTCAATATAAATTCCATATAGGTGATTCTAGGATGTATTATCATGTAGGAAATCAATATTATTGGCCTAGTATGTGACATGACATAGATGTTTTTTTATCATGATGTTATACCTATCAATATATTAAAGAATAACATCAAAAACCCTACAGTTTAATGCATCAACTTCTTATACCCACTTAGAAATGGGATTAGATGTCCATATATTTAAATATTAGATTGAATTATACCCATTGGGGTAATAATTCTACTTGGTTCAGGATTTATCAAATGATAAAATCAACCCTTTTCACCATAGTTAAGGACGCCACTAAAGTAAAGGATCTTAGGAAGTTGTATGTATAGGAGATTTGAAACTATATTGGGTGAATTATGATATCATTTATTATATAGATATTCAGTTTATCTCTTGAATATGGAAATTGCTTTAAGAGTTTATGGGTACCCATTTGAAGCTAAGCATATCTTAATATCCAAAAATGGATAGGCATATGAAGCGGGGAATCCAAATACTAGAGGTTATGTTCAGTTCGTGCATTTTAGATTTTGGAGGATCATGGGATACCCATATTACACTAGTTGAGTTCACATATAATAATATCTACAAGTATTCTATCAAAATGGATATTTTCAAGGATTTTCATAGATGACCATGTAAATATACGCTTTATTGGGATGAGGTGGATGAGGTTACACTAGTGGGACTGAGAATCATTCATAAAATAATGGGTAAGATTCAGGCTATCTAGAAGTGATTAGAGATGGTTCAGATTCATCATAATTATTATGATGATCTGAATAGTTGGGGTTTTATTTGGTAAATTGTGCAGAAAAACAGTGCAGCCTACTCAGGCTCATTAAAGTGTTATTTTACCATACTAACCATGCTCATTTTAATTGATCTCAACCTCTCTTCCCTTCCCATTTGAATCCTACATCCCTTGTATGAATCAATCCCCTCTCTTTATTCCATCTATGTTGGTTTCAAGTGTAGTTGTACCTAAATTCATCAAGTAAACTTCTCGTAAGGGGTTCTTCTCTTATTTGGTTCTTTTCTCCTCTCTTCCATGGTCTCTTTCCTTCCCTAGGTCCATGATAGCCTAGGGTTTTCTTTAATAATATTTTTAACTGATTATTTTAGTGTTAAAGGCTTATAACTTGTGATAAATACCCTTCATTCTCATTTATTAGTGGATTCACACTATTGGAAAGTGGTTTCATCAAATTAAGGTAAGCAATTTCATGAGTTACCTTTTTTTGAGGAACCCTAGGTGCATGATTACTTTTTAAAGAGTGTTTTAAATCATTTTAAAAAATATTATAAAATATTTGAGGAATGTTATATATGGAATATTTTTTTTGAATTATTCTCTTTGATATGAGAAATTAAAGTGGTTTTGAATTCTTGTTAAATATGAAAATGTAATGATTCCCTTCATATGTTTAATGAAATGAATGTTTCAATGACATGAATCTATGGAATGGTTTTGGAAATGAAATTTCAATTCTTTCAAAAGGTGATGTCACATAGGAACCCCGTGTACTTAGGTGGTGAACCTAGGATAAGTACTGCTGGGAATTTGATACACACTCCCTAGTATTGGATTACACAATAACTATAACACCACTATGACTTGGATGATATGGTTATGGTGAAGAGGATATATGACCAAAATCCACTTTTTATATGATGAAGTAATCTCAATCATATTTTATGAATTTAGGATGTCTCAAACCATGGGTTTTTACCGTTTCCTATGTATATTATAACTTATGACTAAGGAATATCATAAGGAATAAAATGGTATTTCATGCCACCACCTTACCCAGTTATATTACATGGTTGGGTGATATTTGATGGAGTTTTTTAGTAAAATTATATGGTATGATTTTGACATTCATCTCATAATAGTAATGGTGGTTGTACATTATGATTTAATGTTTAGGTGAGTCCTCCATGATCAATTATAATTAAATATTCATTACCTAATATGTAAAATATGAGAGTTGTATACATTCACATATGTCATGTATAAAGTGGTCAATGAATTTAATCATGTGTTATAATGCATAAGTAAATGCATGATCGGATAAGTATAATCCTAAATATACTTTTAAAGAGGAAATTCCATATGATGGAATGAAAGAAAATATAGCCCATCCCATGGAAAAAACCATTCTACCTCATATCTCTCATCATCTACCTCCTTTATACCATAATGTTCTAGAATTTTTTGGAGGGTGGAGTGTCCTGCTCATATGATGAACGGCTCAGATTCATCTTAGGGATACATCACATAGAGGGGAGTTTCTTAACTTCCCTTTTGTGATCTTCATCAAGAGTGGATGAAGATGATATAGTGTCTATGACAGTGAAAGGGAATATGGTTCTTTTTTTCTTCAATTCCAATATATGTATGGTTTCATTTATTCTAGAAAAGAGATCTTTTTGGGGTTATATCATTTCCACTACCACTAATAAGTTTTATTAGATCACAATAAAACCCATTAGTGATATCAAATACAACTATAGATTTAGATTCTTCAAATCATGCTTATAAATGAAGAATTTGAAACTATATTCCATACCATATATTAATCATAAAACATTATTCATTATTTTTTTATGGTCGGTTGTATCACAACTTATGATATGTGATATCATAATTAGAAAATCAGTACAAATCTCATGAATTTTCATTAGTCGTAGCATATGAATCCCAAAAATCATATCTTACGATAGTTTCACCATGTTTCAAAAAAATAATTGAATTTATAAGGTGATATTGACACCTACCATTAAATACAACATGTGATATCATAATTAATTATTAGGTTATTAATCAAAGAAATATAACTTATAAAGCATAATTGGTCTATCATATTCAATGATTCAATTATCTGTAAAAAAATATGACTGATAACACATAGATAGGGGGACTATCTATAACACCCTAATATTTTAAAAAGGAAAACTATATTCAATGGCATATATGACATGCAACACCAAGAATAAAAAAACTCATGAAATATTATTATTTAAACATGACCAATATAACCTAGATATTAAATTGGTGTGAATGTGTTTAATTTCCTTTTGAAATATATATATAAATATCATAATCAATATAAATGTATTTAAAAATTCTTATAAAATAATCACATAATTTTTATGGAAGATATTTTTTTCTTTAAAAAATTTGTTTTCTTCAAAAATGATTTTTATTGATTTTTGTGAGAAAATAATATATTTAATTTTTGGAACATTTAAAAATGTATTTGATAAAACTAAATTTATTATTTAAATAATCATGTCAAAATTAACATAGGATGAAATTTTGGTATTTTTTTGAAATAATTGATTTTTTAGTGAATAGTGAAAATTACCGATTTTTCAAATATTGTTATTTATTTTCATTAAATTATATAATTTATATCTCCCATTATGTTTTTTATTTGGTATTAAAGATAAATATTAACCTTTTTATTTTTAATAATATAAATAATTTCATTTTATTCAGAAATTTCCATGATTTTGGTATAAGTTTATTTTTGCGCTCAAAAATGTAGTTTTTTGCGAACTGATTTTAAGCACATAAAGTTCATCCATTTTAATTAATTATAATAACCCCTATTAAGTAAAGATTTAAATGAAATTTATAGATTATATATCTATTTATATTAATTTAAATTCATATAATGATGACTGCTTGTCATAGAGTTAATATAATATCATTTATTTCATGAAAAATGCATTTTCCTAAAAAATGGCTTTTCATCACATTTTTCATTTTTAATTTTAAACTAAATAATACCAATTTTATTAATTAAATTCAATAAAATTGATTAAAGTTTTTTAATCATAATAATTAATATTAGGTAATAAGATGGACTTAAATTTTTTATATAACAAATGGTAAAAATAGTAAAACTGTATTACCATGGTTAAGGTTAAAAAAGGGGTTTTCTCATTACATGTTCTTGTGTTAAAATTAATTTCACACATGCATAGAATTTTTTTTGATGAATTTTATTTAATATTTATAATTATTGGGTCCAAATTATCTAATAATTTTCATTTTATTTTTAGTCTTAAAGGATAAATTACCTAGGTAAAAACTAGTTACCGTGGTGAAAACTAAAATGCTAAAAGTGAGTAACCATAAAGTTAAATGGACTGTAATTTTTAAAATATTTTTATTTTTTATTTTGGATGTTAATATCAACCTTATCTTCACTCCAATACATAATTTTTTAGTTTTTGTGGCACTTTTATTGAGAGTAAATTCCCATTATTGAATAGTTTTAGGTATTTACAAAAAAAAATCACTCCTTCACACTCATAAAAGGGAACCTCCTATCCTATTTTATTCATACTTAAAAAGAATTTAGGTTTGTACAATAACTTCACACATCCATTAATTACATCGTTTTTCATGTCCTGGAGTCCTTGTTTAATTATAAAACCTTCCTAATATGTATTTTGGTGCAAAAATAAAGAGATTGTTAGATTAAGAGGTATCATTCTTAACCGAGAGTTTTTATTTATTTATTATTACACCTCATTAAAATATTATTCATCCTTAATGATATAATAAAATAATTATATTTCATATAATTATATATTATTATGTTAATTTAATAACCAACATCCATATTCTCTTCTATCAAATGGGAAACAAAACCATTATTCGTGTATACAACGGACTACCACCTCGCAAACCGATGTAATTAGGTTTCAATAGTCACCTCTCAAGGCTATTTATGATGATGGATTTAAAGTATATATATGATATTAATAATATATTTATTATTATATAAAATCAATATATTATATATTTTCTTACCAATCTATCCATTGAAATATGATAATGTTGTTCGTGTGTGTGTGTGTTTTACAACATCCACGATGAAATTTGATTCATTTTTCATTACCATATCCCATGGATGGTATATATAAGTGTATTTAAAGATATAATATTTTATTTAATATATAATTATAATTATGTAAAGATAAAATAATACTTAACTTATTTTTATCACGGTCGTTTAAAAATGGAAACGTGACTCATGTGTACGTAAGACCTATCATTTTCATGATTATAACGTAATTAATTTATCATAACCATATTTCAGATTTGGTTTTAAAAGTATAATTTATGTAAGAAAATGATAATTATTTCATGATAATTACTATTTATATGATGAAATACTGACCACTTTTACCATATTCAACCTACAAATTCGTTTTGGATATATGAGTCGAACATCAAAAAAACATATGATGTGAACTTTATATATTAAGTGATTATAAAAAATATGTAAATAAGTAAAATAAAAGTAATAATAAAGTAGAAAAAAATTATTTGGAAATTAAATAATTTACATTAGTTTATTATTCATGAAGATAAGGAACACATGTGATGATTCAAGCTTGAGGTAAGGGACACTTTACTTTAAAACCTTGTTTTAAAATGTTTTAATGATTTATTCTCTAAATATTTTTCTTTTATGTCCATATTCTTAAAAGTAATTTTATTTGTATTTATATTTATATTAATGAATTGTAAATTACATTTTATTTCTTTTTTAATTTTTTTAAATGGTTTTAAAAGAAATTTTTTACATAGTTTATATGAAACATTTTGAAAAAAAAAGATAAAAAGAATGTTCTATTTTAATGAATTTAACATAAATGGTTATTACTTTCCCCATAATTGTCATTTTATGTTTGGATATATTTAAAATATTTCATTTTTTATTCAAAGAAAACTCCTCTTTTATTTTTTTCAGTATTTTCAAAAACAATTTAAAATGTAATGGATATTTTGATATCCGGAAATGTTTTTATTATGGGTGTAAGGGATCTCTCTAAACCACAATTTTTCTTAGAGTTATATCCATTATCTCTATAAATAAATTTATCTCTCTATTTAATGTTATTTAATGCTTCAAAATTCGATATATATTTCTCTCACATATATATATATATATCTTATCCCCCTTCTTTTGATAGGTTAATGCATGACTTATGATCATTTATTAAATACCTTATTTAAGAAATATATTTTTATTATGATATGAGTAAATATTATACAAACCATTTTATTTACATTTGTAATTATTATGTTTATCCCTTGTGATTTATTTACTTTTTTTGGAACAAATAATCATGAATATTTTATGATGGGTGCACCCGGATGGTGCTCCAATGCATTGGGTAAATCTTTTGTCTCACGAAACATTGTGTATAGGATTAGGGAGTAAACCTAATCTATGATGGGACTCTGTACACCATGTGATATTATCTTTGAAAATATCCTTGAATTATCAATTTGTCATGTTTTGTGTTACTTACACATTTCCTATGTTAGGATACCATGTTCTTTATGTTATGCTCCCATGTGATTACCCAAAATATTATGTTTAAAGGAAAGTATATTCTTATTCATAAGGTTTAAATATATAAAATTTTTAAAACATTTTTTATATGTTTTTTATGATTATAAAGGAACCTTTATGAGTTTTATTTTTACTTTAATAATTCTTATGAAATTTTTTATGAAAATATTTGGGAATAAAAGTTAATTTTTTAGGTAGTAAAATGTTAATTTTGAGCCTAAAATTTAATTTTGAAAAATAAAAATCTTTTTTAAGTATTCATAAACTAACAAGTTTATTTATTTATTTTTATATGTCACTTACTAAGATTTTTTTTCTCATACACTTTTAAAAAAACATCACATTGGTTTATGTATGAGTATGAATAAGTATGATTTTAATATAAAAATTGTGAAGATATATCAATAAAAGAAAACTTTTTATATCATAAAAGTTTTGTTTTGTGGGAAGAATGGATACTAAGTAAAAGTGACCACATTGTGATGTAATATTTATATATATTGGTGTGATGTCCTAATTCTATAAAAAATAAACTTAAAATATATTTGGGATATATGAAAATTAATTCTTGACTTAAAAATCAATATTATGTAATATTTGAAGTTGGGTCCTTATAGTTGGTATCAAATAAAAGTTTTAGATAAATTTTGACATTATGATGTTTTCATGTGAGGTTAAATTAAAAGTTATGGATACCATCATGGGTTTTTGGTTTTAACTAATATCATAAGTTCAAATTCTTATACACCCCTTTTGAGGTTTTAATTAATGGGATTTTAATTTTATTAATGAAATTTTGGATATGTTTTATTGGGTTGAGGTATATTTAGCCCTTAGGTTCAATATAAAGTATTATCTAAGGACAAATGATCTTTTTATAAGTTCAAAGGTATTAATTACCTTCAGGGTTTATATGATATTTGATGATTAAGCTTATTTTTTAAGGATGTTCATAATATTTCTATGGAAGTTATAAGAATCATATTAATATAGTTTTAGTAAAAAGGACTGCCTATCACATCTGAAAAGGCAGTGGGGCTTGAACCCATAGTCGAAAGGTGACAAGGGTGAAACACCTACCACTAACCTACCTGATTTCTTAGTTAGTATAGAATTTCTTTATTTTAAATGGTGTAATAGATAGAGATTAAGTTGATTTTGGGAATATATTTTTTATTATAGAAATAACCATGGTATTGAAAATTTATTTGGTGATTAAGTGATTAATGTTAATAAGATCACGATAATTTTAAGTAACATTATATGATTAAGATGATTATAATATTATGGGATTTTGTTATATTTTGGAAGCATATTTATTTTAATGTGGATTTATGGTGATTCATATTATTTATATAAATTATTATAATATCTTAGAGAGTGTATGATTATGGAATATTCATTTTTGGTATGTGACATTAGTAGTGACTAATGTTATTTATAGATAAATGTTAAATTTATCTTGGTAGGATATGTGATTAAATTATTCTAATCTTGGGGTTTTAATCTTATTCTGAAATATTTTGAATAATTTTAAGGGTAGTTATTTATCGAATGATCTAATTTTGACTTTGGGTGTTGTTATTGAGGATTTGATGATTAATGTCATATTTATTCATATGATAGTTTATTGATTTTTGATAATTATCTTGTGATAAACATTTTTATTTTTATTAATTTCTAAAGAGAGGTTTAAGATATTATTACCCTTTATGAATTATGTGACATGTTAGAAGTTTATTTTAGCACTTCATGCATAAAAAACCATCTTTAATACTCATTGTTTAGAAAAAACATGGGATTGTGGTGGAAATTTATTAAAGGATAAAATTATACATGTAAAGTAAATATATTTCATTATGTTATTAGTATATATGTTAAATTAATTATTGACCACTAAAAATGAGGTCCTAATACCAAAATGTTGTCCTATTACCTTTGTTTTTTATGAATCTATGGTTTTTCACACCTGTTTAGTTTATGGTTTTATAGTATTTAACTTTCCCATGGTCATTAACCTTCTTACGATCAATGATATCAATCAATCTCCATCATTATTTTGAAATTACTATTTTCTTCCATGTCTATATTTTTACTTCCCATTAAATATCTCATATTTGGAAACATATCTAGGTGATGACCTTCATATTTTCTTTTCCCTCTTTTCAAGAGGAAGTTTTATTAACCCTTGTTATGATATTGAATTTAGAAAAAGGTATTTTAATTTGTAAAAACTTTATTTATTGATCCTAGGTTCAAATTTCAATGATTTAATTTACTAATGGAGGGATATTTTAACACCCAAATATATTAAAATGAAAACTTTGTTCGATAGCGTATAAACCATGGAACACTCAACCTAAACAAACCATTAAATATTATTATTTAAAGATAAACATTATAATATGGTTATTAAATTAGAGAGTATGTATAGTATTAACTACTTTATGAAATATATATAAATATACTATTCAATATAAATGTATTGATAAATTCTTAAGAAATAAGAACTCAATTTTTAATGAAGATGTTTTATTCTTCAAAAATGTTTTTTATTTATTTTTATGAGAAAATATTATAATTAATTTTTTCAACTTTTAGAAAATTTATTTTATGAAATGAAATAAATTTTTTATATCATCATACTAAGAATAAATTATGGTTAAATTTTGATGTTTTTCTAAAATGATTGATTTTTTAATGAATAGTTAAAATTACTGTTTTTCAAATATTGTCATTTCTTTTAAATAAATCAAGAAAATTAAAATTGTAATTATTTTTTAGATTTATTATTATTTTTCATATGAAACATTTTATTTAGATTAATATAATTAATTTCATTTTAATCACCAATTCTTTTGATTTTTGTATAAGTTAATTTTTATTCTCAAAACATGGTTTTCTACAAACAGTTTTTAAGTGCATAAAGTTTATCCATTTCAATTAATAAGTATAACCCCTATTAATAAAAGATTTAAATTAAATTTATATATCATATATCTATTTATATGAATTTAAATTAATATAATGATGATTTATAATCATATAATTAATATTAGATCATTTATTGTCTGAAAAATACATTTTCCTGAAAACAAACTTTTCGTCCTGTTTTGAGGGTTTAATGTTAAATTAAAGACTTACAATACTGTGAATTTAATTTTTAAAAATTAAATACATATTAATAATTAGAATAATTAAATTTATTTAATAATTTCATCTTAATTTTTGGTCCTAACGAATGGTAAAAATAGTAGAACTTTATTACCACGGTTAGGGTTAAAATGTGGTTTTGTGCGTTACATGCGCTTGTGTTAATATTAATTTTTCAAACACATAGTATTTTTATTTTATAAATTACGTTTAATATTTATAATCATTGGTTAAAAATTATCTAATATGGAACATTTTATTTTTATTCTTAAAGGATAAATTACTTAGGTAAAAACTAGTTACTATGATGAAAACTAAAATAGTAATATGAGTAACCATAAAGTTAAAGGGAATAAAATGTTGAAAATATTTATTTTTTATTTTTGAGGTTTTTATAGAAATTATATTCCATATAATACATTATTTATAATTTTTTAGGCACTTTTCTGGATATTTTCTTCCCTTTATTGAATAGTTTTTGGTGTCTTCAAAAACATCACTCTTTATCACTTATGAAAGGGAACCTCCTATCATCTTTTATTAAAACGTAAAAAACCTTTTGGTTCATACAATACCTATAAAAATTCCTTCATTAATTCCATTTACATGTATTATATTCTTTTTTTTATTATAAACCCCTCTTAGTAAGGTTTTTGGTGCAAATATAAAGAGGTTTCCCGAAGAAGAGGTATCATTCTAAACTGAGTATTTTTTATTTATTTATTCTTCCATATTGTTAAGATATTATTAAACCATGATTATATAATAAAATAATTATTTAGCATATAATTAGATGTTATTATATTAATTTCATAACCAACATCCATCTTATATTCCATCAAATGTGAAACAAAACCATCGTTCGTGTGTACGGTGGACTATCACCTCGCAAGCTGGTGTAATTATTTTCTATCATCACCTCCCATGGTTGTTTATGATGAAGGATTTAATGTATATATATGATAATAATTAAATAATTATCGTTATTTAAAATTAATATATCGAATATTTTCTTACATTTTCATCCATTGGAAGATGATAACATTGCTCTTATATACGCGTGGATTACCACCTCCATGAAACGATGTGATTTATTTTTCATCACCGTATCACATGTATGGTGTGTATAAGTGTATTTAATGAAATAATATGATATTTATGATATAATTATATTTATGTAAATATAAAATAATTTTTACCTTCTTTTCATCATGATAATTGGAAAATGGAAATGTTACTCATGCGTACATACAGCCTACCATCTCTGTGATTAAAACGTAGTTAATTTTTCATAACCATCTATTATTATTGGTTTTAAAAGTATAGTTTAAGTATAAAAATGATAATTATGTAATTATTATTATTCTATAGATGGTTAAATAATTATATCTTTGTCTATAGTCAACCTACCAAATTCATCTTGGGTATATGAACAGAATATCATCAAAACATATGACATAAACTTTATAGATTAAGTAATCATAAATAACATGGTAATAAGTGAAATAAAAGGAATAATAAACTTGAAAAAGGTTCTTAATAAATTAAATTATTAACATTATTTTATCATTTAGTAATATTAGGAACGCATGTGATGATTCGAGCTTGAGGTAAGGGACACTCTCCTTCAAAACCTTGTTTTAGAATGTTTTAATGATTAGTTCTCTAAATATTTTACTTTCATGTCCATGTTCTTAAAAATAATTTTTATATTTATTTATAGGAACATGAATGAATTATAAATGAAATTTTATATCACTTTTTACTTTATTTAAAAAAATTTATAAAGGAATGTTTTAACATATTTTATAAGGAAAATTTTGACAAAAAGACAAATGGAATGTTCTGTTTTAACATATATAGTGTCAATGGTTATTCCTGCCACCATAACCTTAATTTTATGTTTCAATTACTTTACAATATTTCTTGTTTTATTAAAAGAAAACCCCAATTTTCTTTTTATCCTGGTATTTTCAAAAAGGGTTTAAAATGGAATGGATATTTTGATATCTATAAATGTTTTTATTATGGGTGTCAGGGATCTCTCAAAACCACCCTTTTTCATAGATTTATGACCATTCACTCTATATATCACTTTATATCTCTATATAATGTTATTAAATACTTTTAAATTCTATAAACATTTCTCTCACATATATAACTAGCTTATTATCCCTTCCTTCAATGGGGTAATACATGTATTATGATCATTTCTCAAATATATTCTTCAAGAAATCTATTTTGACCACGATATGAGGAAATATTATGCAACCTATTTTATTTCCATGGTTAATTATTATATTTAAACCATATGGATGGATTCATTTTTTTAGAACACATAATCATGAACATGTTATGATGGATGTGACCAGATAGTGCTCTAATGCATTTGGTAAGGATTTTTTCACATGAGACATTATGTTTGGGGGTTTGGGAGTAAACCTAATCTGTGATGGGAATCTAGCCACCATGTGATGTTTTATTGGAATTTATCATTTACTTATCCTTATGTCATGTTTTTTATTTCTTCCATAGTTACTAAGTTTCCATGATCTTATACTACTATGTTTTTTATGTTCTGATCCCTTATGATTTGTTATGAACTGGCCTAGATACCCTGGTACACTAACACCCGAGACAACACTAACATGGCCTAAAAGCCATTCCTGGTCCCTGTGGGTTGTAGAAAAGCACCTATAATCACACAAGTTAAATGTGGGAATGGTTTTTTCACTTAAATAGTGGAAAAAATAGATGCAAGTTAGTATGATCACTAAAAAACTCCACAAGGATAATAGTTCAAAATTCAAATAGGCATATAACCCAAAGTATGACCACAAAGTACAAGAAACTGAAACGTAAACAACACAAGTCCCAACAGACACAACACTCTAAGCTCAAAGGATTTAACAACAACTATCACCTTTAAGTGGTGCTTTCCCCTTTCTCAAACATAGTAGAAGAAGATCTAAAAACACCTGAAGGAAAAGGTAAGGTGTGAGATAAAATATTAGTAGGGCATCCTCAAGTGTTTCATAATAAGATACCATAATAATTAACCAGATATTACATTAAATTTTAATAAAACAAAAATTTAAGTACAAGATCATGATTTGAAACAAATCAGGATTTTCATTTCAATTAATGGAAACATTCTAAACAATGTCTTAATAAACATTTCATATAATAAAATTATATAAATTCATAAGGAATATGTAAAGAAGTTTTAAAAACAATGGAATATATATCAAAGTAATCACAAATATGAAACATGTTCATCTTCCAAGAGGTATGATAGTTCTAGGATATGGGTAATCACACACTCATATAGTGATAATGTTAATGTTCACATAAATCACTCAGATAATGTTCAAAGATGGATCATCAACATCCTACTGAATATAAGATAATATGATGTGTGTTTTTGTTAGAGTTTTAAAGAAAGAATTCATTTATAGGGAATTCTCATCCAACTATGTTTATCCCAAATAAATCATTGATTACCTAGGATTATATGTGCTCAAAAAACAATCAATAATGGGAAAATTGTTTCAAAACTGTTTAAAATACAATTTCCCCATTTCCAATTTCGATATGCGAAATTCTATTTAAAAACCAAAACATAGGTTTTTAATCAATTAATTCCTTTCTCTGGATAAAACCAATATAAGGTTATTATCAAAATAGTTTAACCCATTTTCTTAAAAACAATTTCAAAATTCAATTTCACAAATAAAATTCCACAATTTCTATCAAATCCAAATCACACCCTAATTCACTGGAGTTGGGTGTTTTCCTCAAAATATCATTCCAATTCAATTTCAAATCCGAATTAACAAAAAATTAGGTTTGAAAACTTTAATTGAAAGTAATCTAAAATAATAAATTAATTCAATTTCAAATTAATAGGCCAATATTAAATATAACCACCTATTATAGATCAGGGGATTATATAACACGACACCCAAAATAGTAAACTCTAATGAATAACATCATAAATAGTGATCCAAGAATAAAACCTATATTCAAGATAACAAAAAAAGGAGTTTAGATCTGTCAATAATAGTAATATCTAACAAACCCAAAGGAGGAGATAAGAATAGACAGGGAGAGACTAAGAATAAAATATCCACATACCCAGAAGAGATCAAACGTGATTTTCTACACATTTATCCACCTAGAAAGGGGTTTATAGGAGAAAAAAAGGTTCCTTGAGAACCTTATCAACCTTATAAATAATGATATAGGGAGTTAGGGATAAGAGGGAGGTAAAAATAGGGTTTAGGAATTTTTTTAATATGTTTTGTAATTAAAAAACATCATTGGTACGGTTAGTTAGAAAGGGTTGCATGGTTTGTCAAACTGTGCACCATTACCATAAACCCCTCTAAAGGGGTTTAAAATTTATACTAAATGGGAAAATTGTTTTTAAAACCATGATCCAACCATGAAAAACCTCACTATCTAGTTTTCCATGGTTTTCACTAATAGGGCACCCGATTTGTGAAAACTGTGCATCAATCATGCACAGCCCAAGAGCCTTCCAAAATTTTCAAATTTCTTCCCAAAACCACCTAAGATGAAACCAAACTAAAAAATGATAAAAAATAGGGCTGAGAAGAACCTAAAAATAGTAATATTATGTTACAACCTCCCTTCTATAGAAACTTTCTATCCCTAAAAATATTATCAAGAAGCATCCATGTCAAAAAAATGAGGCTACTGCTCTCTCATCTGTGCCTATCTCTCCCATGATTTATGAGTATTAGAACCGTACTACCATAGAACACAAATTAAAGGTATAATCCACCCATGAAATACATTGGTTTTAGAATCAAATATCCTAAATGGATGATCAGTCATGGATAAATCAAGCTCCACATCAAGATTAATTAGGATCACCACATTAGATGGATAAGAAAGATATTTTCATAGCTTCCTAACATGAAACACATTATGTATCGATGTAAAATATTATGGAAGTGATAAATGGTAATCCACATTACCCACCTATTTAAAAACCTCAAAAGGTCCCACAAAATGAGGTGTAAGCTTCTTGTTCCTCCCAAGTCATCGATGACCCAGATGAGGTGAAACTTTTAAGAATACATAATCACCAAATTAAAATTCCAATGGTCTGAGATGATGATCAGCATAAAATTTATACCAGTTATATACTGTCAAAATTATCTAATGAATCAAATAAATATTTTCTATCAGCTATTGAACCAATCTTAGTCCAACCAAGGATTTTTTACCGATCTTTGACCAACACCACATAGATTTACAAGGTCGCCCATACAAGTCCTCAAAAGAGTCATTTTGATCACTGACTGGTAAGTATTGTTATAAGAAAACTCGATGATCCAAAAATGCTCATCCCAAGACACACCAAAATAAAGGATCTATCCACATGTCATAACCTTAATAATTTTTATAGATCTCCCTATTTGGTCATCCGACTGTGCATGATATTCCATACTCGAAAAAACCTAAGATCACAGTTCCTCCTAATGGTCTCTCCAAAAGAAAGAAGTAAAATGGGGATCTCTATTAGAGAAAATTGCATATGGGATTCCTTACAAAGAAAGAATATATTTCACATAGATATTTCCCAGCTCTTTAACTTTGGTTTCATCATGAATGGTTAATAATTGAGCCTATTTGGTCAGCCTATATATCACAACCCATATTGCATTCTTCTTTTTCTGGGTATGCAGAAACCCCACCAAAAAGTATATAAAGATATCATCCCACTTCTAAGTTGAAACTAGATGTGGATGAATAAAATCTGAAGTTCCCTAGTTCTATTCCTTGACTTATTGTAAAGTATAACAACAAGATATGAAATTAGTAATGCCGCATATCATACATGGCCACCAGAATCATCGCTGCATGTTGTAGAACATCTTCATGGTTCATGGGTACACTTCACACTCCGAATTATGGAAATCCCACATCACATATTTCTTTACTAATAATGTCAAAAAAATGATTCTAAAAACATATAATACCCCCTATGAAGAATAACCACTCACAAACAGTATCCCCACTATAAGGAGAGTATCTAATTCTATGAAATTCATCATCAAGTTGTTATTCCTAAATAATCATCACAAGAAGACAGGATCTTAAATGAACACTATCCAAAAAAACACATCCTCGGATTCCTAGAATCTAATATGAAACTGTGAAAAAATATCCATCAAGGTCCACTCTTCTGATGATTTATTCACTGCCTGTGTCAAAAGATTCCTACTCTAAGCATTTGTGATGACATTCCCTTTACTTGGGGCATAGGTGATGTCAAATTAAAAGTATTTCAGGTATTCAACCCAATTCCTCTGGTGTAGATTCATATATTTTTGAGATAAGATATAACTTAAGCTCTTGTGGTCTGAAAACATAGTAAAACTTTCTCCAAAAACGTAATTCCACCAACTCTTAAGTCCATGTATCACATATATGAGTTTATGTTCATGGGTTGGGTAATTCTTCTTATGTGTCATAAGGTACTAAGATCATTAGGTAATAACATGAACAATCTGAATGAGAATATATCCTAGGCCAAAAAATTGATGCACCACAGAATACCACATAGCCATGCCCGACCTTTGGAAGAGTCAACACCAACTTAGTAGTCAAGAGGTGTTTCATCTCAAAAAAACAACTCTAAAATTTTTCATCCCAAGAAAACATTACTCCCTTATGAGTTAGATCAGTCATCATAGAATCCAACATTGATAAGTCCTTTAAAACCTAGAAATAATTTTTAGCTAAACCCAAGAAGCACTAAATCTTGAAAAAAATTGTGGTTACTCCCATTTCATAAAAGTTTTAACCTTTTAAGGATGAACCAAAATACCATGATCTGACACCACATGTACCAAGAAAATCACTTCCAAAATCTAGAAATCACATTTCGATAGCTTATCATAAAGTCAGTTATTTCTCAATAGTTCCATAACTGTTCTCAAATGATGCACATGATCCTACTCATACTTTGAGTAAATAAGGATGTCTTCCACAAAGACCACCATGAAAGTATCAAGATAATCAAGAAAAATCATGTTCATTAAATCCATAAAGACTATAGGAGAATTAGTTAGACCAAATGGAAAGGTAATGTACTAATAATGTTCATACCTGTTTCAGAAGGTGATTTTATGAATGTTATATTCTTTTATTCTCAATTGTTTATAACCATATTAAAGATCAACCTTTTAAAACCACTCATCCCCTTTTACCTAGTCAAAAATACCATTAATATATGGAAATGGATACAAGTTCTTTATTATAACTTGATTTAGTTCTTAATAATCAACACAAAGGTGAAGTGACCCGTCAGCTTTATTAGAAAACAGAATAGGCGCTACCCAAGGTGACACACTCAGGAATATGATTCCTTTCTTTATAAGATCCTCCATTTGATTCTTCAAATCTTTCACTTCAGTTGGTTCTATTTGGTAATAAGGTATAGATAGTGGTTTAGTACCATACACTATATCAAGAGAGAAATATACCTCTCTTCATGGTGGAAGACCAGAGAAGTTATAATGAAAAATGTTGGGAAACTCGATGACCACTAGAGGGATATCATTACTAAAGGATTCATGATCAAATTCAAAATCAAACAATGATATTACTTTTTTCAAATCTTGATAAGAAGGTCTAGATCTACACAACCTTGGGTCCCATTCTCTTTGAAAGACATGTCACACCTCATCATATATAGTAAAGGAGACCCATATAAGATAATAGTCAATTTGAGATTTATTATAAATGAGTTAATACATCCAGAATATAACATCAAGAGGTTTCATGTTGAGATCCAAAAAATCCCAAGTAAGTTCAATCTCTGATAAAGAGAACACACAAGTAGAATATTGAATACCATGCTCTCTCTTCATTCTGAGTAGTGTAGTAATATATATCACATAAGATAAAAGCTTTGTAGGAAGATTAAGTAGATTTAAAACATGAGTTGATATAAATTAATGAGATGTACCAGTATAAAATAAATCAATCATTAAAGATGAGGTAATATTGATAGTACCTCTCACAATTTTTGGACCTGTATCTGCTTCCTCTAGAGACTCTTCTACTTTGTAAAGAATCTTAATTCTAGATTTATGTGGCTGAAACCCCTTAGTTCATGAAGCATATGATTTCACCATAGTAATTTTTGGAACTGATAATCCCATGACATTGTGTGGAGTATAATAGACATGATATAACTTCTTCAAGTGACCTTATTATCCACAAGAACAACTTACCTTGGTGCCTCAATGAAAACCCATTTAGAGTGTCTAGGATTTCCACACTAGTATAAAATAAAATGGTCTCTTCTAGGAACTTCAGGAGGTCTATAAGAACCCTTCTATCGATAACCACCATGATAATCATCATTATTCCTCTTTCCTTTAAAGAAACTCAGAAAACTACCATAGGGAGAAAAAGGAACTCCCATCAAACCTGAATTACCGACCAGATCAAGCTCAACCATGAACGCTATATCTAGCACCTTAGTATAAAAAGAGAGTTTCAGCAATAAATCTTGAGAATTATTATTATATTGATGTTCCATATCACATTTTTGATTCTCCATCTTCTCATTTGATATTATATTGGGTGAAAACTAAACAAGCTCAGTAAAGTGATTTTCATATTTAGTCATGGTCCTATTGGCCTGTATGAGTTTGAAAAACTTTATAGCCTTAGCAAGCACCATCAACTCTAGATATAACTATTCAGTGAAAATAAATTTAATTTCATTCCACTATAATCCGCCATGATTCTTCATTATAACCATATTCTCCCACCATATCTTGTTAGTTCCTTCTAGATTAAAGGTGTCACATTTCACCTTGATAACATCTGGAATTTCGAAGAAATCAAATAAAATTTCAACTCTCCTCATCCAATCCTCAACCTCTTGAGGATAATTTGATCCTGAAAACACTAGTGGATTTTGGATAAGTAATTCCTAAGAACAAATCCCAAAATCTCCCCTATGATTTTCCACAGTTGGGTCCTAAATGAGAACAGGTTCATGTTCTTTTCCTAGAGCTTGGAAAACATGCACAACATCTTGAAGCATATTCTGGTTCACTAGATAATTTTATCATTGTGGTTCATTAGTATCTTCCTCCTAAATCCTATTCACATCTCTTCTTGAATTCATAATGATGCACAACATTAGAAGACAACATTTAAGGCATCAACAAGGTTACTCAAATCATCACTCAAATAAGAGAAATGAGGGAAATTAATTCCATCTGATAAGAAAATAAGATTTGTATTTCAACTACCCAAATAAAAATTAGGTAAAAGACTAGAAATAATCCCCAAGATGACTTTCCCAAACCAGCCCTAGTGACTTAAGGCTCATTATGGTGAGATATGGCTAGGCACTCACTCTCAAATACCTCCTAAATCCCAAAAAAAATTCAAACTACATACTAACATCATGGAATGATTCTTAACAAGCACATTTGATACCACTTTTTCATGAATCGTCCTAGATACCCTGGTACCTTAACACCCAAACCAACACTGAAATAGCCCAAAGGGTGTTCCCAATTTCTAGGGGTTGATGACAGGGACCAAACATCACACAAGATAAATGTGGGAACATTTTTTCCACATAAATAGTAGAATAAATAGATATAAGTTAGTATGATGAAAAGAAAACTGCATAGGGAGAACAGTACCATAATTCAAAAAGTTATATAACCCAAATTAAAACCAAAAAGTACTATAAAATTAATGGTAAATATCCCAATTCCCAATAGACACAACACTCTAAGCTTAAATAAGTTAGCAACAACTTCTACCTCCAAGATTCACTTTCCCCATACTCAAACCTAGTATAATAAGATCTAAAAATTCCTAAAGAAAAAGGTATGGTGTGAGCTAAAATCTTGGTAGGGTCTCACTAAGTGTTCTATAATAATATTCCACAATAATTACCAGTATAATGCTTTCAATTTTAATAAAATAGGCATGTTAGTAAAATATAATAATTTTAAAAATTCATACTTTTCATTTCAATTGATGGAAACATTTTAAATAATGGATTAATAATCATTTTATATAAAATAATTTATATAAAATCATAAGGAATATGTAAATAAGTTTTATAAACAATGGAATATATGTAAAAGTAATTACAAATGAGAAACATGGTAATCTCTAAATTGGTATGAAAGTTACAAGTTATGGGGTCCTCACACACTCATATAGTGATAATGGAGATGTGTACACACATCCCATAGACACTTGTTAGAGAGAACACATCAACATCTTACTAAAGATAATATCACCTGAAGTATGTTTTTTTAGAGTTGTATCGCATCAATATATTGATAGGGTATTCCCATCCTAGCATTTTTATCCCAAATAACACACTAACTACCTAATATTTCATGTTCTCAAAGAACAATCAATAATGGGAAAATTATTTCAAAACTGTTTAAAATACAATTTCCCCATTTCCAATTTTAATATGCCATTTCATCTTTAGAAACCAAAAAATAGGTTTTCAATCAATTCATGCATTTTTCAGGATGAAATCAATACAAGGTTATTTTTAAAATAGTTTAAGCCATATTCTCAAAAACCATTTAAGAATTAAATTTCACAAATCAAACTCCATAATTTTTATCAAATACAAATCACACCTCAATTCACTAGAATTGGGGGTTTCTCGAAAATCTCATTCCAAGTTAATTTCAAATCCCAATTCACACTAAATCGTGTTTTTAAAATTTAATTAAAATCAATCTAAAACAATCAACCAATTAAAGGTCAAATTAATTGGCCAATCTTAAATGGAACTACCTACCATAGATCTTAGGATCACATAACACAACACCCACAATAGGAAACTCTAACAAATAACATCATAAATGGAGATCCAAGAATAAAACCAAGATTCAATATCCCAAAAAAATGTGTTTAAATATATCAACAATATAAAGATCTAATAAACCCTAATGAGAAGGTAAGAAAAGAACATGAGAGATCAAGAAGAGAAGATTAACATATCTAGAGGAGATTGAACATGATTTTCCACACTCTAATATGCCTAGAAAGGGGTTTAGAGAAGACAAAAAGGTTCCTTTAGAGCCTTATAAACCTTGTAAATCATGATATGTGGATTTAGGGCAGATAAGGAGGTAAAAATAGCATTTAGTAATTTTTTAATATTTTTCATAATTAAAAAACATTGTCTGCATAGTTAGCTGGGATGGATCGCACGGTTTCTCAAATCATGAACCCTAACTGTGAACCCCTCTAAAGGGGTGCATTATTTATACTAGATGGGTGCATGGTTTTTCAAACTATGCACCAACTATGAAAACCCTCACTACCTATTTTGTCATGGTTTTCACTAGCAGGGCACACGGTTTGGGAAAACTATGTACCAACCGTGCGTAACCTAATATCCTTCCAAAAATTTCAAATTTCTTCCTAAAACCACCCAAGATGAACCCCAACTAAAGAATAATTAAAAATAGGGTCGAGGAGTACCTAAAAACAATAACAGTATGTTACAACCTCCCTAACATTGAAAATTTATATACCCAGAAAGCTTGTCAAGAAGCTTCCATGTCAAAATAATGATTCCAATTATCTCTCATCAGTGCCTCACTCTATTGTATCTCATGAGTATCATAACTATGCTCCCATAGCACTCAAACCAAAGGTATCATCCTCCCATGAAGTACCTTGGTTTCAAAATAAAATTTTCTGACTAGATGCATAGTCATGGATAAATCAGGATCAACATCAAGATCACTTAACTTGGAACATGAGATAGGCCAGAAAGATAATTTCACAACTGCAATACATGAAACATTTTATTTATTGACATCAACTATGGTTTAATTGATAAACATTAATCCACTTTCCCCGCCTACTCAACAACCTCAAAAGGTCCCACAAAATAAGGAGTAATATTCCTTACCTCTCAAGCCTTTGATGAACCAAACGAGGAGAAACTCTTAAGAACACATGATTTCCAACTAAAAATTAAAATGATATATGATGATGATCAGTATAAGATTTATACCGGCTCTATACTGTCAAAATTATACTACAAATCAACTGAATCTTTAATGACATCTCTTAAACCAAGCTCGGTCCAACCAAGGAACGTTCACTGATCTCTGACCAACGAAAAATGATATTTACAAGGCTGGCCATACAAGGCCCCAAAAGAAGTTATTATGATCAGGTAATGGTAACTATTTTTATTATAAAACTCAACCAGTTTCAAATGGTCATCTAAATCCCCACAAAAATCGAGGACACAAAAAAAATCATATCCTCAAGAATTTTTATATCTCTCTATGTCTGGTCATCTGATTGTGGATGTTATGCCATACTCAAATACACTTGATGTCCTAGTGCCTCCTAAATGCCTCTTTAAAATCAATAATTAAAATAAGGATCTCTATTAGAGACTATAGAAGATAGTATTTTGTGAAAATGAAAAATATCTTTCACATAGAGATTTCACAAGCCATTGGTTTTGGTTTCATCATGAATGGGTATGAAGTGAGCTAATTTGATCATCCTATTGATCACAACCCATATCACATTATTCTTTTTCTAGGTATAAAGAAACCCCACAAAAAATTCCATAGATATCTCATCCCACTTCCAAGTCATCACTGGAAGTGGATGAAGCATCCCCAAAGCTATCTAGTGCTCTACATTCACATATTGGAAAGTATAACAATGAGAGACAAAATTAGAAATGACTCATCTCATACCTGGCCACTAGAATCATCATTTCATGTCATAGAACATCTTCATGGTTACTGGGTTCACTTTACAGAGGTAATTATGGAAATACCCCATCACATTTTTTCTTACTGATAATGAAAAAAAATCTAAAAACATATAATACCCTCCATGGAGAACGACCACTCAGTAATGGTCTCCACTCTTCTGATGATTCTTTCATGGCCTAGGTCAGGAGTTTCTTTCTCAAAGAATCTATGATTAAATTCCCTTTCCCTGAGGTTTAGGTGATATCAAAATCATAATATTGTAGGTATTACACCCAATTCCTCTGGTGGGGATTAATTTTTTTAGAGAATATATAACTCAAACTCTTGTGGTCTAAAAACATGGTAAAAATTTCTAAAAAAGGTAATGTCACCGACTCTTAAGCGCATGCATCACAACTATGAATTCAAAGCCATGGGTCAGGTAATTCTTCTCATGCGTCTTAAGCATCTGATATCCATAGGCAATGACATGATCACACTACATAAAAATATATCCCAAGCCTGAACCGGATGCATCATAGAAGACCACATAGCCCTGCTCGACCTATAGAAGATTAAACATTGGCACAATAGTCAAGAGTCATTTCATGTCAATAAAATAACTATGACATTATTCATTCTAATAAAACTTTAATCCCTTCTAAGTTAGAGTAGTCATCAGAGAATCCAAATTTAAGAAGTTCTTTACAAACCAGTGATAATATACAGCTAAACCAAAGAAGATCCAAACCTTAAAAACATTTTTTGGTTTCTCCCATGTCATAATAGCTTTAACCTTTTTAATATCAACCAAAATACCATGATTAAACACCACATGTCCCAGGAAATTCACTTTCCAAGTCCAAGAATCAAATTTCTATAGCTTGGCATAAATTTGATGATTTCTAAACAGTTCCAAAACTACTCTCAAATGAAGCACGGGATCCTCCTCGGAATTACAGTAAATAAGGATTTCATTCATAAATACCACCACAAAATTATAAAGATACTCATGGAAAATATTGTTCATTAAAGTAATAAAGACTTTAGTAGAATTGGTTAGACCAAATGGCATGAAAATATACTCATAATGTTCATACCTAATATAAAAGGTATATTTATGAACATTAGATTCTTTTATTCTCAACTGGTGATAACCTAATTAAAGATGAGCCTTTGAAAACCACTTCTCCCCTTTCAACTAGTCAAACAGATCATCAATATTTGGAAATAGTTACTTGTTCTTAACTATAACTCGGTTGATTTTTTAGTAATGAACACAAATTAAAAATGACCCATCATCTCTCTTAGAAAAGAGAATAGATGTTTCCCAAGGTGACACACTTAGGTGTATTAATAATTTCTCTATAAGATCATTCATCTGAGTCTTCAACTCTTTCATATTAGCTGGTGACATTAGATAAGAAGGTAAAGACATTGGTAGAGTACTAGAAACTAAATTAGTAGAGAACTCTACCTATCTTATCAGGGGCAGGACAGAGAAGTTAAGATGAAAAATTTTAGGAATCTTGATGAAAACTAGAGAGTGATCATCATTAAAAGATTCTCACTCTGGTTCAAAATAAAAAACTTATATTACTTTCCCCAACTCTTGATAAAAAGTTTCATATTTACTCAACCTTGGGTCCCATTATCCTTGAAATACATGACATACACCATTGATAACCATAAAGGAGACCCCTCTAAGATAACAATCAATTCAGGATTTAATAGAAATGAGCCAATCCATCCCAAATATTATGTCAATGGGTTTCATGTCAAGAACTAGAAAATCCCATGTAAGGTCAATCTATAATAAAGAGAGCACACAAGAAGGATAGCGAAGAACCTTCTCTCTCTTCATGTTGGGTGCATAGTAATATCCATCAAATAAGATAAAATATCCATAGGAAGATAAATCGGATTTACAACAAGAGTTGATATAAATGAATGAGATGCACCAACATCAAATAAAGCAGTGAACAAATATGAGGAAATAGTGATGGTACCTCTCACAATCGTTGGACCCATATCTACTTCCTATGGAGACTCTTCCACTATGTGAAGAATCTTTATTCTAGATGAATGTATCTATAACCCCTTAGTTTAGGAAGCATAAGATTTCACTTCATCACTTTTGGGTACTAATGATCCCATGTCACTACACAAAGTAGAATAGACATGACAAAACTTCTTCAAGTGACCTGAGAATCTTCAGGAACCACATACCTTGGGTGCATCACTCCAAACTGGATTAGAGTGCCAAGGATTTCCATACTTGTAGAAAATAAAAGGGCATCTTCCAGCCACTATAAGAGTTCTACAAGAACCCAACTATTAAGAACCAACATGAGAATCATTAAGCTTCCTATTGCATTTGAAGGAACAAAAAGAACTTCCACTGTGAGAAAAAAGGAACTCTCTTCAAACCTGAATTACCTGTTAGATAAAGCTTAACCATCAATTCTCAATCCATCGCCTCAGAATAAGAATATAGCTTCAATAAGAAAACTTAATAATGAATATCATATCAAATTCCCATCTAAAACTATCGATTCTTCATCTCCTCATTTGATACTATATCAGGTGAAAATTGTACATGTTCATCAAAGAGATTTTCATATTTATTCACTGTCCTATCAACCTGCTCGAGTATCAAAAACTCTATATACTATCTCAAGTAAGAACTATACAAGATTAGAAAGGTGATTTTCATATCCATTCATGGTCATGTCAACCTTCTCAAGTTTCCAAAAAATCTATAGACTTGGCCAACACCATATACTCTAGATAGAACTGGTAAGTGATAATAATATTAAATTAGTTTCACTCTAATCCCTCGTTCTTCTTTACTGTCACCATCATGTCCCACCATCTCCTTATAAGTTCTTATATCTTGAAGGTTGCACATTTTACCTTGATAGAATCAGGTTTTTCCAAGAAATCAAATAAATGTTCAGCTCTCATCAACCAATCCACAGCCTCTTGAGGATCATTTGAGCCTTAGAACATCGGTGGATTCTGGGGAAGGAATTCCTGAGAAATAATCCTGAATTCATACCTTTATGGTTCCATAGCTAGGGCCTAAATGGGAATGGGTGTAGGTGTCTTTCCCATAGCTTAGACAGCATGAAAAACAACCTCAATCATATTCTAGTCCATGAGAGTATTTTCTAAATGTGGTTCATCATTAGCTTCATCTTGGATCCTATTCACACATCTTCTCAGAGGAATGATGTTACACAACATCAACAGAAAACATTGAATACATTATAAAATCTACTCAGATCGACTCTAAAACAATATAAATGAGTGAAATTAAACCCCTTAGATAATAAAACAAGATTTTTATTTCAACTACCCAAATCAAAATTAAGGAAAATACTAGAACTAATCTTAAATACACTTTTCTCAAACCATTATTAGTGACTTAAGGATCATTATGGTGAGATTTTTATAAACACACACTCGCAACTACCTCCTAAGTCTTGATAAGATTTCAAAATATATATTGACATCAAGGAAAGATACTTAAACTTCACCTTTGATACCACTTTTTCATGAAACTTCATGGATAACCTGGTACCTTGACACCCAAACTAGCAATGAAATGGCCCAAAGGGCATTCCCAATCCCCACAGGTCGGGGAAAAGAACCAAGAATCACACAAGATAAAGGTGGGAACTGTTTTTTCACATAAACAGTGGAAAAAAGATACAAGTCAGTATGCTCAAAAGAAAACTCTACAGGTAGAACAATACTAGAATTCAAAATAGGTATATATCCCAAACTATAACCACAAACTACCATAAATTGAAATGTAAACAACCCAAGTCCCAATGGACACAACACTCTAAGATCAAAGAAATTAACAACAACTACCGCCTCCATGTGGTGCTTTCCCCTTTCTCAAAACTAGCAGAATAAGATCTATAAACACCCATAGGAAAATGTAGAGTGTAAGATAAAATTTCAACATTGTCTCACTAAGTGTTCTATAATAATATTTCATAATAATTAATCAGATAATTATTTCAATTTTAATAAAATAATCATGGTAGTACAAGATCATAATTTAAAACAAAGCATGATTCTCATTTCAATTGATGGAACCATTTTAAAATATGCTTTAATAAACATTTTATATTAAATAGTTTATATAATTTCACAATGAATATGTAAATTAGTTTTACAAACAATGGAATATATATCAAAGTAATCACAAATGAAAAACATGGTCATCTTCCAAGAGGTATGATAGTTCCAGGTTATGAGATCCCTACACACTCATATAGTGATAATAGAAATGTTCACACATGTCCCTCGAACACTGTTCAGAGAGGACTCATCAACATCATAATAAGGATATGGCCTATCCAAGTACATTTTTTAGAGTTGTAAAGAATCAATTTTTTGCTAGGGAATTACCATACTACTGTTTTTCCCAAATAACTCAATAAAAACCTAGGCTTTCATGTTATCAAAAAACAATAAATAATGGGAAAATTATTTCAAAACATTTTAAAATAAAATTAACCCATTTTCAATTTCAATATGCTAATTTCTCTTTAAAAATAAAAACATAGGGTTTTAATCAATTCTTGAATTTTTCATGATAGAACCATTATAAGGTTCTTATCAAAACATTTTAAGACATTTTCTCCAGAATAATTTCACAATTCAATTTCAAAAATCAAATTCCACAATTTCCATCAAATAAAAATCATACCCCAATTCATTAGAATTGGGGATTTCCCCAAAATCTCGTTCTAAGACAATTTCAAATCCCAATTCAAACTGAATAGGGTTTTCATAATTCAATTGAAAGTAATCTAAAATAATCAATAATTTCAAGGTTAAATTACTTAGACAATATTAAATGGAACCACCTATCATAGATCACGAGATCACGTAACAAAACACCTGCAATGGGAAACTCTAATATAGAACGTTGGAAAAAGAGATCCAAGAATCAAACCTAGATTCAAGATCCCAAACAAAGGAGTTTATATCTCTCAAAAAAATGGGGATCTAAAACCCATAAGGTGTAGATAATAAGAGAGTAGGAGTGACCCAGAAGAGAAGATAAACATACTTGGAGGAGATCGAGTGTGATTTTTTGTTCTTCGATCCACCTAGAAAAGGATTTATAGGAGCCACAAAGGGTCCTTCAAAACCTTATCAATCTTGTAAATCATGAAATGAAGAGTAAGGTCCAATATATAGGTAAAAATAGGGTTCTATAATTTTTAACATTTTCAGAATTAAAAAACACTGTAAGCATGGTTAGCTGGGTAGGACCGCACAATTTGTCAGACTGTGTGCCCTAACTGTATGCCCCTCAAAAGGGGTTAATGGTTTCTAATAAATGGGAACACCATTTTTTAAACTATGTTTCAACTATAAATAACCTCACTACCTAGATTTTCACTATTTTCACTAGTATAGCACACGGTTTTTGAAAACCATGCACCAATTATGCACAGCCCAAGAGCCTTCTAAAATTTTCAAATTTCTTCTTGAAACCACCTAAGACGAACCCAAACTAAATCATGGTCAAAACTAGGTTCAATGAGTACCTAAAAATAGTAACATGATGTTACATGATTAATAATAAGCTTATTTTTAAAGGAATGTATTAGAGACTTCGTAGGTGTGAAATGTATAACTTTTTCAAAAACATTTTCATAAGTTTTCCATGATTTCAAGGGAAAATTTTTGAGTTTTATTTTGAATTTATTATTAATTTTTTTATGAATATATTTGTAAGAAAATTTTATTTATTGGGAAATAAAATGTTTATTTTTAGTCTAAATTTTAATTTTGGAAAAGAAAAATCTTTTAAATGTTTATGAACTAACTAGTTTATTTATTTATTTTAATATGTCCCTTACCAATATTTTTGTGCTCAATAACTTTTTAAAATATTTTTCATAGGGTTTTAAGGATGATTAGTTATAAGTATGAGGTCAATATTAATATTGTGAATATATTTTAATAAAATAAACCTTTTTATATCATAAAAGTTTTATTTTAAGGGAATAATGGATACTAAGTGTAAGTGTCCACTTTGTGATATAATATTTTTGTGTGTAGGTGTTATGTCCCAATTCCCAAAAATTACAAAATTAAAAGATATTTGTGATGTAAGAAAATTAATTCTTGACTTAAAACTCAATATTATGTAATTATTGAAGTTGGGTCCTTATAGTTGGTATCAAAGTAAAGGTTTTCATAACATTGTATATTAGGATGTTTTCTTGTGAGGTTAACTTAAGAGTTATAGATACCATCATTGGTTTATGATTTTAAGGTTGAACATAAGTTCAAAATCGTAGAAACCCCTTTTTAGGTTTTATGTTATGGGATTTTAATGTGATTAATGACATTTTGGGATACCTTTTATTGGGTTGAAGTTTATGTAACTATTAGGTTCAACATGAAGTATTATTTGAGGAAGAATAGTCATTTTAAAAGTTTAAAGGTATTGTTTACCTTTAGGATTTATGTGATCTTTGATGATTAAGGCTATTTATAAGGATTTTAATCATATTAAAGGGAAAATTATAAAAATAGTATGAATATATTTTTAGTAAAATAGAAAACCTATCAGATCTAGAAAGTTCATGAGGCTTGAACCCATAGTTGAAGGGAGACAAGGGTGCAACACCTAGAACTGGCATACCTGATATATTCATTAGTATATAATTTATTTTTTTTAAATGATGTTTCAGATAAAGATTATTTTTATTTTGGGAATATATTTTTTATCATAGAGATAACCATGGGATTGAAAATTTATTTGGTGATTTAGTAATTAATTTTAATAAGATCACTATAATTTTAGTGAACATTATATGATTAATATAAACATAATATTATGGGATTTTATTATTTTTTGGAATCATATATGATTTTAATAATGATTTATGGTGATTTATATTATTTATGGAAATTATTAGCATATCTTGGAGAGCATATGATTTGGTCATATTCATTTTTGGTATAAGACATTAAGAGTAATTGATGTTATTTGGAAATAAATGTTAAATTTATCTTGGAATAATATATTATTAAATCATTATAATCTTTTGGTTTCAATATTAGTCTACAATATTTTGAATAATTTTATGTGTAGTTATTTATCAAATGATCTAATTTTAACTTTGGGTTTTATTGTTGAGACATTGATGATTAATGTTTTATTTCTTTATATGAAGGTTTATTTATTTTTTATAATTATTTTGTGATAACCATTTTGATTTGGGTTAATGTTTAAAAATTGTTGGAATATCATGTTATAAATTTTTGGATTATTTGATCCATTAGAAGTTTATTTTAGTTTTTCAGACATAAAAACGTCTTGAATGCTAATCTATTGAAGAAAAAGATGAGATTTTTGTGGAAAATGATTATAGGATAAAATTATTCTTATCAAGTAAGTATACTTCCTTGTGTTCTTAGTATATATAGAAAATGAATTCTTAATATATCATAAAATTATATTTAAAAACAAATGTTATCCTATTACCTTCATTTTTTATGAATCAATGGTTTTTTCACACATATTTGGTTTATGATTTTATAGTAGTTAACTTTCTCATGGTCATTCACTTTCTTATGATCAATTATCTTTATCACTCTACATCATTACCTGAACATTAATCTTTTCTTCCATGTATATATTTTTACCTCCCACCAATTTTATCCTTTTTGGAAATCTAGTTATGTGATGGCCTTCATATTTCATTTTCCCTCTTTTAAAGAGGAAGTTTTATTAACCCTTGTTATGATGTTAGATTTTAACAAAGGTATTTTAAGATTTCAACCCCTTTTTTAATGATATTGGTTTAAAATTACAAGGATTAAATTTATTAAGGGTGGTATAATGTAGCACCCTGATATTTTAAAAGGAAAATTATGTTTTATATTGTATACACCACACAACACCAAGCCTAAACAAACCTTGAAATGTTATTATTTTAAAATGGTCGTTACAACCTAGTCGTCAAATTAGTGTGTGTGAATAGGATTAAATTATTTATTAAACATATATAAAGAAACTACTAAATACAAATTCATTGATAAATTATTATAAAAAAATCACTCATTTTTTAGTGAATGTATTTTATTCTTCAAAAAATATGTTTTCTTCAAAAATTATTTTTATTGATTTTTGTGAGAAAATATTATAATTAATTTATGGAATTTTTAGAAAATTTATTTGATAAAATTTAATTACTTTTTTAATTAATAATATCATGATTAACTTATGGTGAAAGTTTTGTATTTTTCTGAAATGATTGATTTTTCATTGAATACTTAAAATTGTTGTTTTTCAAATACTATCAGTTCTTTTCATTAAATACATTAATTTAAAAGTATCATTATGTTTTTTATTTAGTATTAAATTGAAATATGAACCATTTTATTTATAATAATCTAATTAATTTTATTTTAATCATAAATTTTTATGATTTTTGTATAAGTTTATTTTTACACTCAAAAACGAATTTTTTGTCAAACTATTTTTAAGTAAATAAATTTTATCAATTTTAATTAATTAAAATAACCCCAAGTAAGAAAATATTAAAATTAAATTTATAGATTATATACCTATTTATATGATTTAAAATTTGCATAATTATTATATATAGTCATAAATTTCATATAATATTATCTATTTCAAAAAAAATGCATTTTCTTGAAAAATTATTTTCCATCACGTTTTGTGGGTTTAATGTTAAATTAAATTATCCAACTAATATTAATTGAATTTTATAAAATATATTAAATATTTATAATTATCATATTTAATATTATTTAATAATTTTAACTTAATTTTTGGTCATAATTAATGGTAAAATCATTAAAAATTCATTACCACGGTTAAGGCTAAAATGAGGCTTTGTGTGTAACATGATTTTGTATTAAAATTAATTTTCAATTAATAAAGGATTTTTATTTGATTAATTTTATTTCATGTTTATAATTATTGGTTCCAAATTTTCTAATAAGTATCATTTTATTTTTAGTCATAAAGGATAAATTTCTTAGGTAAAAACTAGTTACAATAATGAAAACAAAAATGGAAAAAGTGAGTAACCATAAAGGTAAAGGGAATAAATTGTTTAAAAAATGTTTATTTTTTTAGTTTGGAATTTTTTATCAACCTTATTTTCCCTCAAATACATAATTATTAAAAAATTTATGCACTTTTATTGAGAGTGACTTCCCGTTATTGAATAGTGTTTGAGTGTTTGCAAAAATGTCACTCCTTCTCAGTTATGGAAGGGTACCCCCTCTCCATTTTTATTCACACTTAAAAATAATTTTGTTAGAGAAAATATCAGAAAAAATCCATTCCTTACTTCCCTTAAAATTTCAAATTTTATTTTTTATTATAAAAACCTCCTAGAAAGTATTTTGGTGCAAATAGAAAGAGGTTGTCCAAAGAAGAGGTATTATTATTAACTGAGAATTTTTGTTTTATTTATTCTTCCATATCATTAAATATTATTAAAACATGATGATATAATAACATAATTATTTCCCATATACTGATATATTATTATTTTAATTTCATAACCTAAATCTATCACATCTTTCATCAAATGTGAAGCAAAACTATAATTCGTTTGTAAGGTGGACTACAGCCTCGCAAACCGATGTAATTCATTTTCTATCATCACATCTCATGGTTGTTTATAATGATGGGTTTAATGTATATATATTATATTAATGAAATATTTATCATTATTTAAAATTAATATATCAAATATTTTCTTACCTCTCCATCCATTGAAAGATGATAATGTCGTTTGTGCATATATGTGGATTACCACCTCCATAAAGCGATGTGATTTATTTTTCATTACCACATCACATGAATGGTATATATAAGTTTATTTAAATAAATAATATTATAATTATGATATAATTATTATTATTAAAATAAAAAATTATTATTAACTTATTTCCATCAGGATCTTTGAAAACTGGAAATGTTTCTCTTGTGTACGTATGACCTACCGTCTCCACGATTATAACATAGTTCATTTTTAATAACCATCTATCATGGTTGGTTTTAAAATTATATTTTACATATAAAAAATAATTTTTATTTAATGATTATTATTCTATATATGATGAAATAATGACCTATTTGACCATATTCAGCCTACCAAATTCATTTTGGATATATAAGCTGAATATCATCAAAACATCCAACGTGAACTTTATAGATTAAGTAATTGTAAATAACATTGTAATAAGTGAAATAAAAGTCTTAATAAAATTGAAATATCTTATTAAGAACATAAATAACTAAAATAAGTTTATTATTTAGGAAGATAAGGAATGCATGTGATGAGTCGGGCTTGAGGTAAGGGATGCTCTACTTTAAAACCTTATTTTAAAATATTTTAAAGATTTAATCTCTAAATATTTTTATTTCATGTCCATGTTCTTAAAAATATATTTTATACAAATTTATAAGTAAATTAATTAATCATAAATGTCATTTTATATCAATTTTTACTTTTTTTCAAAGGTTTTTTAAAGGAATGCTTTTACATATTTTATATAGAACATTTTGACAAAAATAAAAAAGGAATGTTCTATTTTAATTTATATTGTGTCAATAGTTATTCCTGACACTATAACTGCAATTTTATGTTTGGATTACTGTAAAAAAAATTCATGTTTTATCTAAATAAAAACCACCTTTTATTTTTTCCTATGTTTTTTCAAAAAGGTTTTTAAATTGAATAGATATTTTGATATCTAGAAATTTTTTTCTTATGGGTGTAAGAGATCTCAATGAACTACCATTTTTCTTCAAGTTATAACCATTCACTCACTAACTCTCTTTATCTCTCTATTTAATGTTACTTAATTCTCCTATATTATATATATTTTTCTCTCACAGATATACATAGCTTATTATCCCTTCCTTAGTTGGGGTAATGCTTCTTTTATGATCATTCCTCAAATACCATCTTTAAGAAATATCATTTTGACTGTGATATGAGGAAAGATTATGAAACCCATTTTCTTTACATGGGTAATTCGTATGTTTACACATTATGATTGATTTTTTTCACACATAATCATGAACATGCTATTATGGGTGCACTCAGATAGTTCTCCAATGCATTGGGTAAATCTTTTGTCTCATGAAACAATATATATGGTATTAGGGAGTAAACCTAATCCACAATGGGACTCTATCCACCATGTGATGTTTTCTTGGAAGTTATATTCGATTGATTATTATGTCTTGTTTTTTTACAAGAACATTTCCTATGTTTCCATGATATTACAATAAGATACCATATTCTTTATGTTATATTATCCTGTGATTACTCACGAGATTATATTTAAATAAAATTATTTTCTACTTCTTAAGGGTGAAATGTATAGATTTTTTGAAAAAAAAATAAAAAGTTTTTTATGATTTCAAAGGAACCTTTTTGAGTTTAATATTTCCTTAAATATTTATAATAAAATGTGTTATGAAAATATTTGGGAAGAAATTTGGATTTCTTAGGTAATAAAACGTTTATTTTGAGCCCAAAATTTAATTTTGAAAAAGAAAAATATTATTTAAGTATTCATGAACTAACAAGTTTATTTATTTCTTTTTATATGTCCCTTAATGATTGTTTTGTGTTCATAACATGTTTTAAAATATGTTTCAGTTTCAAAGCATTATTAAGGACATGGATGAGGTAAAAATTTAAATTTTGAAGATATTTCAAGAAAATAAAACTAGTTATATCATAAAAGTTTTGTTTTTTTGGGAAGAATGGATATTAATCGTAATTGTACACTTTGTGATGTAATATTTATTTATGTAGGGGTGATAGCCTAATTATATAAAATTATAAATTAAAAAGATATTTGGGATGCCAGAAATGAATTTTTGACATAAAACCAACTATTATATAATGCTTAAGGTTGGGTTCGTATACTATTTGTCGTATCATATGACCCCCTTGGATCATAAAATAAAATGGATTAAAAAATTATTTTTCATGAAATTCAATCATTGATTAGATTTTATTATTTATATATTTCTTATAAATAATTATAGAAGGTATATTATGGATATTAAATAATTTAAAAAGTGTTTATAAATTAATTAAATATAAATATATTATAATTAATTAATTAATATTTATGAAACATTTATTATTAAATATTATTTAAAATTAAATATTAATATAGAAAATACCTCTTACCAAAATTATATGGAATTCCTTATGAATTATAAATAAATAGTTTATTTAGAAATCATAAGGGGTGGTTTATAAAGTGTTTTTAAATTACTAACAAGGATAAAACGTAAACGTTTTTATATATAATTATGAATTTTTAAAATTAAAAGTCATTACTTAGGATATTATTTAAACCATGTAAAATTATTTTTGATGATTGATTTTATAAAGGTTTAAATAATGTTATGTATATGATATTTAGATTATATAAAATGTTATCATAAGAGAATTTAAAATATAAAGATTTTATATTTTATGAAATATCATATATTTAAATTAAAATACCATATAATTCGTAATATGAAAGAGATCATATTGGATAAAATAATATAGATTTTTTATATTCAAGATTGTGGAATTCTATAATGAATAAATAAAATTATAAAGTGTTAATAATTAAATTTTATTTATGAACTCTTCATAAATTTTTATCTCATGTTTAAATATAAAAAACATTCATTTATTTAAAATTTATTCACATGTTTGTTACTCATGGATATAAATTTCTTATATTATGAGCAAGTGTATTATTTAGTTTTAATTTTAAAATAATTCTAGATATTATCATACATGCATATAAGGAGTTACATGTTAGGTGTGATAATGGATTTATTTTCCATTTACTTTGACCTCAACTTGTAATTGATGTTATTAGATCAAAGTTAGTTATTTAATACAGTTTATGCATATTATGTTTTAAAGTTATGATTAATTGTAATCTCCCTTGAGTAATGTATCCCTAGGTATAGGGACTTTAATAAAGACTTCCCAATAACCTGGAGTCTTATGCCTTGTTCTAAAAAGGTGGGGGTCAGTTATTTGTGGATCTTGTCTAACTCATGAGTGGGTTTCTAATTTCATATAATTAAAAAACTTTATATGAAAAGTTCATTTACCTTATGCATATTATGAATTTGGAAACTTTTAAATATATTTGAATTTTATTTTTAGGTGAGTGACATAAACTGTGAGTTGTGTAAAGAGTTAGACATCAATATGGTTTGAACAAATTGATTTGTTTGAAAGAATATAATTTCAAACTAAATCACAATAAGTATGAATGCATAAATTTAATAAGATAAGATAATATTTTGAGAATAAATCCCCATTAAAAAACAATGTTTTGGATTCCTTCCAAAGAAAAAATATTTCAAGAATTCGGCCATTCAACTAGGTTGGTTCTTCTAAAGTAGGGTGCCCATGGATTTTCTTATGTAATTCATGGTGGAAATGGACAAACCTAAGAGTTAGGTAACCAAATCCCGCTATGATATTTGGGGTACACATAGCTTAAAATCCATTTTGAATTATACTAGAGGAATAGAGTAGGGTTAATCAATTTTTTGGATTGTAAAAGGAGTTGTCTGCTCAAATATCCAATAAAAATATATGATATGATTGGAATGATAAACTATATAAATAACTTAATGGTGAGATGAATGAAAAATTGGACTCATTATTTAGTGAAATATAGATCTTTTCCCACTAATGGATGTGATTAATTTAAAAGGGGTGATTTTTTTAGTGGGAACCTGTTTAATATAATTTCTTATTAAATGTTAGTAAAACATTATACTCATATGATAAAAGATTTTGTCGTAGATAAATAACATCATCATAATAAAACATAACTTTGAGATTAAAATTGAAAATTAGAAGCTTAATGTAAGAAACTCCTATGTTTGGTAACATAATAAAGGTTCTTAAGTGAGAGAAATTATTAGTGTAGAGTAATACCTTCTCATGTAACTAAGTGTTAAAGTTTTTAAGCAGGTGAATTTAAATTCTTATGAGAAGATTATAATGATTAAATTAAGGTTTCAAAGGAATTAGATGAAATTTTTCTTAAGGAATATTAGTCTCTACTCATATACTCAATATGATTGAGTATGTTAATGACTTGTACAGACTAAAGGTTTTTTATAAGGATTATTCTAGTTAAAGTGTCCATCCTATTATCATTGATGGAAAATTTTAGACAATATGAGGGAATGTTTACCCTATTATTCTCAAAGTGTTGATAATGGATGAACTAGGTATATGATGTCCCAGTTCTAGTGTTTTATAGACAGTACAAGTGGGTAAAAGTTCAAATCGAAAGAAGAAAATTAATATACAGAGTCCAACATTGTTTCTATAAATATCTGGTTAAAGTTATTAAAACTTAAAGGTGTTATCAAAAAGAGGGAGTAAGATTCCAAATGATGAGAGTTTTTGGGATATATGAAGGGGTTTGAGAAACTCTATGGAATATCCATATCAAATATGAATGTTATAAACATTTATTCTTTGGTTTTGAAGGGATAATGATAGAAAATGTATACTTTACAAGTGTTGAAAATATACATGAGTTCAAAATCATTAGAATAATTGATAAATATTGTAATTTGTATTCATGTGAAGAAGAAAAAAACTATTACATCAAATATTTAAATACAAAATAATAAATAATGTTCAAATGTATCTAAGTAATGGATGTGTATGATCATATAATTTATTTTATGTGATAAGAGATTTTTTTTATTAGCAAAGAGTTGTTATTAACAACATGATATAATTAATTCAATAAACAT
Organism: Viscum album; assembly: GCA_963277665.1. Classification (NCBI taxonomy): domain Eukaryota; kingdom Viridiplantae; phylum Streptophyta; class Magnoliopsida; order Santalales; family Viscaceae; genus Viscum; species Viscum album. The sequence goes on from OY728120.1 coordinate 1,848,220,848, forward strand.
GGTTTATGATTCATCAGATTCTATAACATATCTTTAAAATGAGAAAAATATAAAATGTTTTATTTGAGATAAATTTTTTATCTAGATCTTTATTAAAATTTGAGGGAAGGTGTTCCCACCACCCATTAGTGGTATATTTTAAAAATGTCTTATTTTTAGATAAAATACTCCAAATATAAAAAAAATTGTATATGATGTAACGCCCCGACCCCAGTTACCCAGAGTCGGTGCATTATTACATAACATTGGCATGATCACAAGAAAGATCAAATCTCGAAAGACCGATTGGTTTAGTAGCCTTGGAAACACTAGATATATTCATAAGTTTTACATTACATCATAAAATGAAAAACTACTACAACAACATAATGTTTCCACAGTCCACACTATAATCCCCTCATAATATCCCTGCAGGTCATTCATAACTTATATCTTCACATCATGGGAAAAATAAAACATAGAAAAGGGGTGAGCTCAAATTCCCAGTAAGGATAACAATATAGCGGAACATTCAAAAATAAGCATAAACATTTAAGGCAATGAATTACTAAAACAAAAGCCTTTTAAACTTGAAGTTCAACATAGTATGGCAAAAGTAAAATGAAATAATGCCATTTACTTGTTCACATGGATATTCTACTAATCGAATAATCACATGCAAAATCAATAACCACTTTCATAATGTTGGAATGCATAATGATAAACTTTAATTACTTTTCAAGGCCTCGTCCCAAGACCTTGGGGCTAACTGTAACCGGAACCCAACCCGGAGTGCCTCTAATAACCGGACACCAACCCAGAGTGCCTCTAGTAATCGGACACCAACCCGGAGTGCCTCTAATAACCGGACACCAACCCGGAGTGCCTCTAATAACCGGACACCAACCCGGAGGGCTTACTTTTACCAGTCCCTAACCTGGAGGGCTTACTTTTACCAGTCCCCGACCTAGAGGGCTTACTTTAACCAGTCCCCAACCTGGAATATACTTGTCCAACACATTCAGACGAAGTAAAGATTGAAATATAACATAAACATTCTTATTGGAACTAGCATACGAAATGTCAATACTTTCACCATAAACTATGAATGGTATAAAAATAGCACATCCACAGTCAAACATATCACAAAACCTTCAAAACAATATAGAAGTTTTGTATCATAATAAATCAACTTCAAATAATCTTAAAACCCATCAAAGGATATTGACATAGATGAAATCAAAATTCTTTTTAAAGAAATATCTCCTTTTATTTTGAAATCATTTAAGATCCATATAAAATCAAACATTTTCTTTGAAAATAATCTTAGAAGCTTTTAAGGGAAGCTTTGACGATTTTATAACGGCGGAAAATAACCGCACCCGCCGTATAAGTTAAAAAAACATTCTTATCTTAATTCTGTCGAAAAGGTTAAAAAGCACCTTGTTTGGAAAACGACGGAAAGATTCCCTTATAAACCTCTTATAAAAAATCAAACAAGGGTATAAATGACCTTAACCCATATTCTTTTAAATATTAAAAATGTTTTGAAATACATTTTGAAGAAACATGGATGTGGATGATAACGAGATCCCAGTAGAATATTACGTATAAACAACCTCGGATAATGAAGAGATTGTGAAATAACCCTTACCAGTTTGGTAACTTATAAAACATACAACCCATAAAAGAGGTATCATACAATGAATATGTAAGTACACATAAATTATAGTGTATTACACAAAGAATATAATTATGGGCAGTACATACACCACACAAAAGGTAATGGTGGCAATATGGCATGAATCTCACGGGAATAAGGAGTGAGATGAAAACCCCTTACCACGTTAATCAACTGAGTCGTATGGACAAAAGTTAATAACCACCAAATTATTTACAGAATAACATGAATATGATAATATATATCAAATGCCAGTACACAATACACCACTTTCAATAATTTAGTGGCGAATAATGGAAATCTCACGGAATTGAATGTGAGATAAGAAAATCCCTTACCTTGTACTTTTCCTTGGTTGGGGTAGGTTAACCTCCTGTATAATGGTTAAATAATTGTTATTAAATTATACAAGAATCATATACATTAATATGATATCATATATGTTCTTTTAACATTGCTTTATTAATAATATCTTAGTATTATCGTCGTTTCGGGTGATAATCGATTCGTTCTTCTTCAATGTTTGGTTACGTAAGACATGTTTGTAATGGATAGATTATATCTTATTCATAATCAGAATGATATTAACATTATTTTTAACCCTAAAATGAGAATAAGACTTGAATGGATACGATGGAGGATGGATCTTACCGCGTTCGTGGAGACGGTAGTCCGTACGTACGCACGAACGCTACTTCCATTTAATTTTTATTTTAAAAGAATTGAATCCAAATGATACATAGGTATATTACTATTCCAGTATAATATAATATTTTATATATGTTACTTAAGTTCATTAACACCATCCTTTATACGTTCCATGTGTGGTATGAACGAGTCATATCATTTTAAGGGGGCGGTAGTCCGCACTTCCTCAAATGAAATTATCGTATGTATATACAACATGAAACTAATAATGGTATGAAATAAAATGGAATTACAGAAGCTTATATATAAAATATATATCATTAATATCATATTTAATTATAGTTCCATCATAATGGCCACCATGAGAGGCGGTAAGATGTATTTGAACAATCATCGTTTCGTGAGGCGTTAGTTTGTCATCCACAGAAACATTATGTTCATCATCCATTAGATGGAGTTGTGTGTATGTGTAGTTTTAATCCTTCTTATAAAAACATCCTAGTATATTTAGGATACTGGTGTTGTTACAAAAGAAAGGAAATAAAAAGAGTTTGGGGGTTGGAGAAGCAAAATAAATGAACATAATTTAAGAGAAATCGTTACCTTTAATTTAGGTAACTCACTTTGGTTGGAACCAAAGGACTTCTTGAAATGCTTTCTGCCTAAGGGGAAGCTTCAAGGAGGAGTAGAGGGATGTGGGGAGCTTAGTTGGGCAGAGTTTGGACGAGCCAAGTGGCTTGAGAGGTGTGAGGAATGAGTAGAAGTGGTCTCCTTTTATAAGGGAGAAGAGGGGCTCTTTAGGAAAGAGTGAAAGTATTACTTTATAATATAATTATATTCGGTTTATAATGGTCCAAAAATCATTGAGGTAGAAGATAAGATGACTCATATTCTAAATAACATCAACCAATAAGAATTGGACAGGTTTTAGATAATATTTTAATCATTATAATCTTATTTATTTAAATGATTTATTATTGAGGTAAACATTGCATCATTATTGTGTCATTAATAATTTAAATTATTTGATGTCTAAAAATTATAAATAAAATATCATTATGTAGGAAAGCTTTTTATCTTTATAATTAATATTTATAATCGAAAATCCAACATGTATAACCCTATGTAAAAATTGTTCTTCTAAAAGATTTAAGCTTATGCCATTTTTATTTTTATTTTAACTTTATTAATATAAAGTGTCCCTACCACATACAAGTGGATCCAAGGGGTCCCCAAATTGACCCAAGGATGCTCATGGTCTGGTATGTGTCCACAAATAAGGTTAGGACACGTTTTAGGTTAATTTTGTATTATTATAATATTATTTTTTAACCCTTATTTATCGGATTTACCCTTAACCATGGTAAATAAAATATTTACCACAGTAATTATTCAAAATGTCTAAAAATAAAAGTTACCTATTTACACAATTTGGACATCCTGATTCCAAATATGAAATCCATTTTTCTAAATTCAAAACACAGAAGTGGCAGAAATTAATTTAAAATTAATTCCCGCTGTCAAAACAAAAAGCGTGTTTTTAAGAGGTAATAACTATCAAAAGATTGACACTTGTTTATGTTTGGTTTAATTGTAAAATTATGTACAATGACCAACATTATATTAAATGGTAAAAATATATTCTAAATATACTTTCAAACTACTAAAATTCATAATTTATCACTATTAATTATTTTGATTAAAAAAGTTGTTTTTAATTAAAATTTAGTAATTTTCACTATTCATCAAAATATGAAAGTTATCCGAAAAGTACCAAAATTTCAACTTAGGCTAAATTCGATATTCCGAATCCAAAAATGAAGTCCATTTTAAAATATAAAATATATATAATTTCAAAATTTAGGTATTACTATTCATAACGGCTAGTTTGATTGGTTGTGGTGTGTGTTAAAACTCGAAGTTGCGTACAACACACGCTACTGTTTTATTCAAAGGAAAGCGTACCGTGTAAGCTTGGGATGTTTCATTTTAATTTTTTTGATGTCCCCATTTAGTCAAAAAGTTTAAAATATTGTATTTAAAAAGGTTTCACTATTAAAAGTTGATAAAAGTGAAATACTGAAAATGAATCTGTTCTTGCATTATGACTAAGAAACTCATAATATGGATTCTAAAATTATAAGGATTATATAAAGTTTAAAATGTAGTTAATGCTATTCATGACCTCTTTTAATGGCCATTTTTTTTGTAAGTCATGGTGTGATTGAACTCGGTGTTGCGTGTAGTGCAAGTTATTGAATTATTTTGAAGAAATAACACACTATGAAATCTTGGGGTGTTACATTCTCCCCTCCTTCAATAAATTGCGTCCTCGCAATTTGAAATTTTTCTTCGAAAATAAAAGGTTGAAAATAGAAAATATATTTTTGGGAAAACCCACATTGGAAATTGGGTTACTAAAATTTAGTCTTAATGTGATGAAAAGAGAAATGAAAGGGTCACCACCAAATTATGATCTCGATTAGGAGAACATTGGTGGCAATTAGAGACATATAATTGGAGGAAAAACGTAAATATTTATAGGTAGTGATTGAGGTCATCAATCACAAACAAGTATAAAATTGAGGTCCTTAAACTCATCAATCTATGATGATTTGAAATACCATCGGTTCAACAAAACATAGGGTATTGGGATAACACATTTTTGACGTTTCAAAATATCTTAGTTGAAATCCCACATCGAAAAATGAATTAATGAGGCCTCTATTTAAAATAAAGAGTGGAAAGTATGAAGATTACCGAAAATAACGCATACTAGGGTTCCATGTAGGAAAATATGGATATGGAGGAGAAATCTAACCATCAATTATCTGATGGAGAGTGGTAGAGAACATGGCTATGAAAAGGCCAACAATCCCAAAGCCATAAATTAGTGATGATTTAAGGTACCATCTAGGACAAAATTTTTGTTCTGAGTTCCTTTTATTAATGTTGAGGAATTTATTTATGAGATTGGCTAAGATTATAAGGAGATATACTTACATTATAATTATAGTTTTATCCATTAATAAATTTCTACCACAAACTCATCTTTCACTCTAAAAGATAATAGAACGTAAAAAAAATTCTATTTATACTATTCGTACAGGGTTCCAAAATAAATGAATTTATAATTCATCTACCAAATCTTTTAAAAAAAACTACATTATTTAATCCAGGACATCTCATGGGCCAGTGGTAGGTGATACACCCTTTTCGCCCTTCGGTTGCGAGTTCAAGTCTCGTAGCCTTGCCGAACGCGACGGGTTGTCGCCCGACCTCCGGGTTGTCCTTTTATGGCAATCCAAAATAATCCAAACTAGAACTATCCAAAATACTTCTGTCCAAACTCACAGTCCAACATTTATAAGGAAGGTAAACATAATGTAGATCCTTTTTACCCCGTAATAGAATATGAATACCTTCATCATGTATTCTTTTAATATTCTGAAACATCCTGAATTACCATATTCCTTATTGATTACATTCATGCTCCCTTATTCCATATAGAATGCTGGATATTAATCCAAAAATGTTTTAAACCCCATCAATGATGGAATATACAAATCATTAATCAGTTCCAAGGTAGTCAAGAATATCCAATTTAATTTATCCAAAACAATCATGTATTATTCCAAAATCACTACCTCAGTATCAGAACTATATTATGATTTATCTTTCTCTCAACCATATATTTTCCAAAAATTTATCCTGCTATTGAGTCACTTTTCTTTGTTCCACACAATCTAAAGTCCTTAATGAAATAGTACTGCAGTACAATCCTTATATACTCCATAATTATTATAACAAGTACATTGTTGATACAACACTCAATTGACATAATCAACATAAGAACTCTAATCATTCCTCTTCATCTGTGGTAGTATCATAACTTGATTATTATCCAATAACATCATTTTCGGCATAGTCTGATGACTGGGACATAGGTTCGCGTAGTGTCCAAACTCCTTGAAAATGAAGCATTGTACATTTAAAACCATTTTCTTACCCTTGCAGTCACGTACTTTGTGCCCTTTTCCTCCACACTTATAACAAACTCCCATTCCTTTCAGGAAAGTTCCAGGGTGTTTCTTTCCACAGTTACCACATATGGGAAAATTCTTCTTTTCCCTTTTCCCTTTATCCATCTTTCTCTCTTCTATCCTTTTCTTCTCTTGATTCCCTTCAAAGCCATAGGGCTCAGTAAACTCTTTACTTATCTTATCAACACATGATATTATTTCTTCATATGATGATAATACATGGGAGACTATTTCTCTTATAAATTCTAGCTTAAGACCATGAAAGATATGATCCTTCCTTCTCTTTGAATCATGTGTATTTCTGGAGTTCTCATTCCTTCTACTGGGCGCCATTTCTATACAATGGCATAAACTAGATCAGTTTATGAATCAAAATACATAATCCCATACTTATAAAACACTTAACATAAATTGAACTATTTATGGATATAATCCATAATCATAAAAATGTTTTCTTTGAGGAAGTATATACTCATAAACCCTTCATAATGATTTGTAAAGAAAATGAGAGTTATCCTAAGCATATCCCCCGGGAGTGTCGTAACCAAGAGTGTAGAAAGGCCCGTTGTCGTGCACCAGTTCCCGTTCGAGTCTAGCTCAAAGCGGTGTTTTCGGGTTTTACCCCTAGGTACATCTGTGCCAGAGCCGCCTCTACCTGCTCGTATCCAGACAGGGATGTATTGCTCAGAAAACTCACAAAATCTCTACAATACCAAAATTCTAGAAAGTTCTTCTATACTAATCCTCAAAGTTCATCTTAGGTCTACGTGCTCTAATCAGAGTTTATCTAAATCTAGCTTCCAAGGTTTGTACTAAACTTCCTCTGATACCAACTGTAACGCCCCGACCCCAGTTACCCAGAGTCGGTGCATTATTATATAACATTGGCATGATCACAAGAAAGATCAAATCTCGAAAGACCGATTGGTTTAGTAGCCTTGGAAACACTAGATATATTCATAAGTTTTACATTACATCATAAAATGAAAAACTACTACAACAACATAATGTTTCCACAGTCCACACTATAATCCCCTCATAATATCCCTGAAGGTCATTCATAACTTATATCTTCACATCCTGGGAAAAATAAAACATAGAAAAGGGGTGAGCTCAAATGCCCAGTAAGGATAACAATATAGCGGAACATTCAAAAATAATCATAAACATTTAAGGCAATGAATTACTAAAACAAAAGCCTTTTAAACTTGAACTTCAACATAGTATGGCAAAAGTAAAATGAAATAATGCCATTTACTTGTTCACATGGATATTCTACTAATCGAATAATCACATGGAAAATAAATAACCACTTTCATAATGTTGGAATTCATAATGCTAAACTTTAATTACTTTTCAAGGCCTCGTCCCAAGACCTTGGGTCTAACTGTAACCGGAACCCAACCCGGAGTGCCTCTAATAACCGTACACCAACCCGGAGTGCCTCTAATAACCGGACACCAACCCGGAGTGCCTCTAATAACCGGACACCAACCCGGAGGGCTTACCTTTACCAGTACCTAACCTGGAGGGCTTACTTTTACCAGTCCCCAACCTAGAGGGCTTACTTTAACCAGTCCCCAACCTGGAATATACTTGTCCAACACATTCATATGAAGTAAAGATTGAAATATAACATAAACATTCTTATTGGAACTAGCATACGAAATGTCAATACTTTCACCATAAACTATGAATGGTATAAAAATAGCACATCCACAGTCAAACATATCACAAAACCTTCAAAACAATATAGAAGTTTTGTATCATAATAAATCAACTTCAAATAATCTTAAAACCCATCAAAGGATGTTGACATAGATGAAATCAAAATTCTTTTTAAAGAAATATCTCCTTTTATTTTGAAATCATTTAAGATCCATATAAAATCAAACATTTTCTTTGAAAATAATCTTATAAGCTTTTAAGGGAAGCTTTGACGATTTTATAACGGCGGAAAATAACCGCACCCGCCGTATAAGTTAAAAAACATTCTTATCTTAATTCTGTCGAAAAGGTTAAAAAGCACCTTGTTTGGAAAACGACGGAAAGATTCCCTTATAAACCTCTTATAAAAAATAAAACAAGGGTATAAATGACTTTAACCCATATTCTTTTAAATATTAAAAATTTTTTGAAATACATTTTGAAGAAACATGGATGTGGATGATAACGAGATCCCAGTAGATTATTACGTATAAACAACCTCGGATAATGAAGAGATTGTGAAATAACCCTTACCAGTTTGGTAACTTATGAAATATACAACCCATGAAAGAGGTATCATACAATGAATATGTAAGTACACATAAATTAGAGTGTATTACACAAATAATATAATTATGGGCAGTACATACACCACACAAAAGGTAATGGTGGCAATATGGCATGAATCTCACGGGAATAAGGAGTGAGATGAAAACCCCTTACCACGTTAATCAACTGAGTCATATGGCCAAAAGTTAATAACCACCAAATTATTTACAGAATAACATGAATATTATAATATATATCAAATGCCAGTACACAATACACCACTTTCAATAATTTAGTGGCGAATAATGGAAATCTCACGGAATTGAATGTGAGATAAGAAAATCTCTTACCTTGTACTTTTCCTTGGTTGGGGTAGGTTAACCTCCTGTATAATGGTGAAATAATTGTTATTAAATTATACAAGAATCATATACATTAATATGATATCATATATGTTCTTTTAACATTGCTTTATTAATAATATCTTAGTGTTATCGTCGTTTCGGGTGATAATCGATTCGTTCTTCTTCAATGTTTGGTTACGTAAGACATGTTTGTAATGGATAGATTATATCTTATTCATAATCAGATTGATATTAACATTATTTTTAACCCTAAAATGAGAATAAGACTTGAATGGATACGATGGAGGATGGATCTTACCGCGTTCGTGGAGACGGTAGTCCGTACGTACGCACGAACGCTACTTCCATTTAATTTTTATTTTAAAAGAATTGAATCCAAATGATACATATGTATATTAATATTCCAGTATAATATAATATTTTATATATGTTACTTAAGTTCATTAACACCATCCTTTATACGTTCCATGTGTGGTATGAACGAGTCATATCATTTTAAGGGGGCGGTAGTCCGCACTTCCTCAAATGAAATTATCGTATGTATATACAACATGAAACGAATAATGGTATGAAATAAAATGGAATTACAGAAGCTTATATATAAAATATATATCATTAATATCATATTTAATTATAGTTCCATCATAATGGCCACCATGAGAGGCGGTAAGATGTATTTGAACAATCATCGTTTCGTGAGGCGTTAGTTTGCCATCCACAGAAACATTATGTTCATCATCCATTAGATGGAGTTGTGTGTATGTGTAGTTTTAATCCTTCTTATAAAAACATCCTAGTATATTTAGTATACTGGTGTTGTTACAAAAGAAAGGAAATAAAAAGAGTTTGGGGGTTGGAGAAGCAAAATAAATGAAAATAATTTAAGAGAAATCGTTACCTTTAATTTAGGTAACTCACTTTGGTTGGAACCAAAGGACTTCTTGAAATGATTTCTGCCTAAGGGTAAGCTTCAAGGAGGAGGAGAGGGATGTGGGGAGCTTATTTGGGCAGAGTTTGGACGATCCAAGTGGCTTGAGAGGTGTGAGGAATGAGTAGAAGTGGTCTCTTTTTATAAGGGAGAAGAGGGGCTCTTTAGGAAAGAGTGAAAGTATTACTTTATAATATAATTATATTCGGTTTATAATGGTCCAAAAATCATTGAGGTAGAAGATAAGATGACTCATATTCTAAATAACATCAACCAATAAGAATTGGACAGGTTTTAGATAATATTTTAATCATTATAATCTTATTTATTTAAATGATTTATTAATGAGGTAAACATTGCATCATTATTGTGTCATTAATAATTTAAATTATTTGATGTCTAAAAATTATAAATAAAATATCATTATGTAGGAAATCTTTTTATCTTTCTAATGAATATTTATAATCGAAAATCCAACATGTATAACCCTATGTAAAAATTGTTCTTCTAAAAGATGTAAGCTTATGCCATTTTTATTTTTATTTTAACTTTATTAATATAAAGTGTCCCTACCACATACAAGTGGATCCAAGGGGTCCCCAAATTGACCCAAGGATGCTCATGGTCGGGTATGTGTCCACCAATAAGGTTAGGACACGTTTTAGGTTAATTTTGTATTATTATAATATTATTTTTTAACCCTTATTTACCGGATTTACCCTTAACCATGGTAAATAAAATATTTACCACAGTAATTATTCAAAATGTCTAAAAATAAAAGTTACCTATTTACACAATTTGGACATCCTGATTCCAAATATGGAATCCATTTTTCTAAATTCAAAACACAGAAGTGGCAGAAATTAATTTAAAATTAATTCCCGCTGTCAAAACAAAAAGCGTGTTTTTAAGAGGTAATAACTATCAAAAGATTGACACTTGTTTATGTTTGGTTTAATTGTAAAATTATGTACAATGACCAACATTATATTAAATGGTAAAAATATATTCTAAATATACTTTAAAACTACTAAAATTCATAATTTATCACTATTAATTATTTTGATTAAAAAAGTTGTTTTTAATTAAAATTTAGTAATTTTCACTATTCATCAAAATATGAAAGTTATCCGAAAAGTACCAAAATTTCACCTTAGGCTAAATTCGATATTCTGAATCCAAAAATGAAGTCCATTTTAAAATATCAAATATATATAATTTCAAAATTTAGGTATTACTATTTATAACGGCTAGTTTGATTGGTTGTGGTGTGTGTTAAAACTCGAAGTTGCGTACAACACACGCTACTGTTTTATTCAAAGTAAAGCGTACCGTGTAAGCTTGGGATGTTTCATTTTAATTTTTTTGATTTCCCCATTTAGTCAAAAAGTTTAAAATATTGTATTTAAAAAGGTTTCACTATTAAAAGTTGATAAAAGTGCAATACTGAAAATGAATCTGTTCTTGCATTATGACTAAGAAACTCATAATATGGATTCTAAAATTATAAGGATTATATAAAGTTTAAAATGTAGTTAATGCTATTCATGACCTCTTTTAATGTCCATTTTTTTGTAAGTCATGGTGTGATTGAACTCGGTGTTGCGTGTAGTGAAAGTTATTGAATTATTTTGAAGAAATAACACACTATGAAATCTTGGGGTGTTACATATGATATGGAGTTAATAGTTTATTTTTTAAATATTCCCACTAAAAGGAGATAAGATTTATTTTTTTATAATAAAATATTTTGTGTAAATTAATATGGTATTTTTGAAACTAATAATTCCCAAGAGGATAGTGGGAGTATGTTTGAGCGTGTAGAATGTAGAAAACTAGCTCAAGTCGACCTAAACCATCACCCAATTCAGCAAGCCACAAGGCCTGAAGCATGTTCCTGATCATTATTGGTTTGTGAAAACACCAAGGCATCACAAATAACCATTTGAGAATAGTTTCACCATTGAATATATATCATGGCCCATCCATGAATTAGACAACCACACCAATTAAATAAGCATCATCAATAGATATAAATATATAATAGGTTATATAGAACCATGACTAAAATAAGATAGCATAACATCACTACAACACAAGTCATAAATAATAGATATACATATAATATCCATAGTCCAAATCTCAAAATAAGTAATAAGACCAAAAAGGACAATACATCATAACCCAAGGATTCAAAAATCCCTAAAATGCTCCATAAGATATAAACTACATGAGACCATATCTCCACTATCCCAAAATAACCTTGGAAATTGGTAATCAATAAGGTTAACATAACTACAAGGTTACCTTTCCCTTACCTATATAATTCAAAACAAAGTCTACATACTCTCAAAGGAATATGTAGGTTATGAGACACAAATCCTAGTAGGATACCACCATGAATATATGTAAGTAATTTACCCATGAAATCCACTAAATCTTATTTGAAATATCATTTTCAAAACGAAGTTCACTTTAAAATGGCATGTTCACTTAAAAACACTTTAGAAATACCTTTGGTTTTTCTCAAACAAACCATCTTTTCAAAACACATTAAACATAGATCAAATAAATAAACTAATCCACCCAACATAAACATGCACAACACACCCGATATTTAGGAATAAGAATAAAATCAGTATATAACCAAATAATGGAAATGGAATGAGTATAATATATCACAACCAAAAAAAGAAATATCATCATGTATAAATCATATAAAAACCAACTAGACACAAGTAATATACACCATGGGCTTAAACCAATAGATTCTAGTGTGACTTGGTCTAAGATAATGTTTTTTCTGCTATCTAAGAAAGGAATAATAATTTTGGAATCTCTATCAGACATCCCCAAGCCCAACTATAATTCTATGGGCACTCTTGGTCTGCATGGACATGTTTTGGAATAACCCTTGGTCTCCCTCACAAATGATCCCTCAGTACCATGGATAACATTACCTAGCTGGTCCAATACAAAGTCTAATGTTCCATTTTTGTATGTCATACACACACAGACCCAGGCTCTTCCATGTGATTCACAATTCCCAACACATAATCAATACCAAGTTTCAATCACATAATCCATTTAAAAGTAAATTTTATAAACCTTTCATGCCCTTAAAAATTGATTCATTCAACGACATGTCAGAAATTTTTGAAAAACATTTCAAACCCCATTTAAATCATAAAATTTATTTGATCCACTTTAACAGACACATAGACTCCATCAAAACCAAATCCCATTGAAAATACACTTTAAACCATTAAATTTCCAACCCATTTCAAAAATCAAAACAATAATGGATAATCCACCACTAATAACTCAATCGAGGATAAATTTAATAAAAAATAAGGTAAACCCATGGAAAGGTGCACTAAAATAGAGACACTTACCTTGATACTTTATCAAAACTTATTTCCTTCGATGACATCCACTTGAATCAAGTAGTTAGAGTCCTCATGCACCTAAACCATAAATAATCAACACAAAACCCCCATAAAATTCTCTAGGTTCAAAAAAATTTCAAACTTGGATTCCTATTCTCTAATAAAATAGAATAATAAGGGTTAAAATGGAGAAAGAAGGAGATATCATGAATAAATAAATATTACCTTGAAACAAATCTCCAAAGGAAGCAATAAATCCACAAATCCACATAAATCCAAGGGAGGAGAGATCCAAGGTGTGGGGAGATATTACAAATATATGGGGGTGGAAATGAGGGATAATTCCTTAAATATTTGCAAGGGATAAATGGTAAAAATCCCATTTTTAATGACCTAGACATGTTACACAATATGGATACATGGTCATACAAATAATGTTCCAACCATAGAGGATACACTATCTCCCCAAAACATAGCCAACATTATTTATGGAGATCCTTTAATAGTTGGATAAATTGTTCTCAATCTGTGAAAAAAACCCAATGTCCATAAAATATCCCTCTCATGTGGTGAGTATATAGTTTCTCTAATCATGTGCTAACTGTGCGTCGGGACCTATTTTCCCAAAAACTGAGGTTCTTGACCTCCAAATCCTAGAAAATACCATAATTAATAAATAAATAAATAAAGCTCAAAATAAAACATATCAATGAGGTTATTAAACATATCAGTGACCTATGTTTGGTGTGAATTACATATAGATGGGATGAGTTAATAAAACCCCATAAAGTACAACAAACATAGGGTTGATCTGACAGTCTATCATATAGGATATGTTAGACATGTTCTTATATAGGGTTTTTTTATGTATTCTTAAAATAGTTTTTAGAATATAAAAGGAAATATCCACTTTATAATTCTCTCACATTATCTGAATATATGTATATAATGATATACATTCCTCGAAATATAGTGATAATTAACCTCTAAAAGTGAGACTTTTAATTATCTTTGATCAATGTTAGTCATGGAGTATTGTAGGTAATGGAAAAATGTTAATTTTAACATGAATAATATTACTATGTAGTGACATGGAATATACTCATGAGGCATAATAAGTGTTTTTGTGTGCTGGATATCCCACTGAGTATACCACATGGAGTGTTATACACAATGTATTTGGTATACTATGCCTGAATGGATCGTATTTCGGGTCCTTTTTACTCTAAGTTTGTGAAATTACTAGCTTGATAACTTTCATACTTGATACATTTGTTATTTAAGACTTAATTCTTAGATAATCAGGGGTGTTTGGGTATGTTTTTAATCATGTAATCTTTGGGATCTTAACAAAGATGGGTTTTTTCCTATCGTATGATGAGTATGGAATCTAGGACCTCAATTAAGATAGACTGAGGAGTATGAAACTACACCTAGATAGTAAATATGATGTATTTATCTATTTTAATGAGGTTTATGTGATGTTATCATATTTAAATTTTAATTAAATGTAATGTATTCATCAAACAGGTCAATTTATACTCAGAGAGTTGAGAATATAGGATTTGGATTTATAGGATTGACATACTCTATATCTCACGGTCACTCAATGTTTTGAACAAAATGAAACTATGAGAATGTACAATAATGTGACACCCTCTAGGTCACTAATATGTGTTATTTTGAGTATTATTTATCCTTGATTGTGTTCTTGGATTTCCTGGGTGCCAGTGGTTGGAACTGGGAGTTTTTGGGAAGACGGACATGGGTTCATAGTTAGCACACAATTTGTCTAAACAGTATGGAAACCATTTGAGGGGTGATAAAATCTTTACAATACAATTTCACATGGTTTGAACATGATTTTTTAAACCATATAACACCCCTAAGAAAATTTTGTGGCCTATTTTGGGTGGGAAGTGGCACCCGCACGAATGATACGTGGTTTTACTAACCGTGCAGCCAAACTGTGAAAACATATCCTTCTCAATAAAATGTGTGAATTTACCATTTTTACCTATCAATTTATTATGTTTTGGGGCTTATTTTTTCTTCCCCAAAGCTTGAAACTCATCTACATTGGTCATAGATCTCTCTCCCTTAATCCTTGGTGGATTTCCTCTTGATTTATTTGTGGTTTTCCTTGAGGTAGGTCGATTTCTCTTTGATTTCTTCTTCCTTTCCCTCCTCAAGCATTGTTATTCCATTTTTATGGAGTTTTGGAACCATGGGGGTGGTGTTGGAAAAATAAAGGGTTGTTTATGGGGGGGTATTGGTATTATTTCTTGTGTCATTAGTGTGTGAGGATATGTTATTCCTCATTCAAGTGGTTTTCATTGGAGGTGATGAGATTTGGACCAAATCTAAGGTGGGTGTCTATATTTAAGAGAATTTTATATGGAATACCTTTAAATTTTTAATCACCTTTTGTTTGTATTGTTTAAATTTCCATTAAAGTGATTTATGTTTTCTTTGTATTCTATGTTTGATGTGTTTTATGGATTGTTTTGGAAATGTAGTGTTTAAATAGGGGTTGTCCTAAATGGGTGTGGCTTATATGCCCACCAAGTGTTAGATAAAATGTCTCAAAGAGTTTTTGGGAATTTAAATGGATTTTTAAAGTGGTTTTAGGAATTTTTTACCATGGAAAGGGGTTTTGGTTAAATTAGGAATGTTTTACTATGAAATAGATTGTGTTATAGCTAGATTAATATTAGCATTTATTTGTGGATGTGGTGGCATGGAGTGGCACATGGGTTAATCGGGGTGTGAGTGACGGGTTTTTACGAGTGACTATGTGAGCCTCTGAGGGAGGATCATGTGTGGCTCCATTTTTTTCAAAGGGACCAAGTGATTATTTGGGTTGGAAGACCATGTGAGCTTCCATGTTGTTTTTTGATAGACTATATGAGATCTTAGAGTTTGGTATGGGGAATAAAGTGTGAGATTATATTTCTTAGCAAGACAGAATACTTATTTACTCGCTCACATTAGACTTGATGGTAAGATCCCCTAGGTGCGCATTACCCAAGATGGTTTGGTTTATATTATTTACGCATTTTATTAGTTCCATTTGATGTGATGATATGTATTATGCCCACTTTTTCATTTCACATTTATGTGGTTATATGATGTTGATGTTATGATCACATTTAATATGTCTTTTTTGTTATGTTTCAACATGTTGTGTCTTGTGGAATTGTTTATCTATTTGATCCATGTTTTTTTATCCATGTTGTGCTGAAACCATGTTTTGTTTTCATCATGTTTTTTTCTTTAAGGTTTATTTGGAAATTGTATATTTTAAAAGTGGTTTTTAGTTTGGAAAAATGTTTTCAAACTATTTTATTGGTTGCATGGGTAAAATAATTAAATAGATTCATGGTGTTATCCTATTGGGATTCATGTCTCACACACTACTTGGGCTCTTTGGGGGTGTTTTAGATTTTTTTCAGGACATAGATAAGGGAAGGGAACCATGTTCAAAAGTGTCTCTTCTTGATTACCACCATCTAGTGTTCTATGAAGAAGATATTGCCTCATAGGGATGGACTCATGTGGAGTTGTTTTTGGTATTTTTTACCCAATGGGTTTTACTTAGGTCTTTTTTGGCATTGTACCCTTTCCTTTTTAGTTTGGTGGTTTATTTTGTGATACCATGTATATGTATTATCAAGGAATGTTGTACTTAATGTGTGTCATTATTTATGGTATATTTTTATTCTTTTCTTGACTCTGATGATATTGGTTTTCCATCTCATTTTATGTATGGGTCAGGTTATCTATCTATGGAAAAATCATTCCCAAGTGATATTTTGTTATGCCCTGTTCATGTTGCCAATACATGGCAATCGAAAATGAACTTTGGGCTATGTGGAGGGATAACTTGTGTGATGGGTTAGGTCAACCCAAGTTGGTTTATTAAAAAATGGTATTTTAGGAGTTTTTTATTTATTATTCAGTGGTGGTTTGGAGCTAGGACCATCTGGTATTGATAGGTAGGAATGGGGAAGTTCATGTCCATCTCTTCTTTATGTCGAACAATGAGTTTCCATGGGTGTTCCAGGATTATGGTTTTATTTTGACCCCGATTATGATTTTTTTATAATTTTTTTACTTATTCTTATTTAAGTTGCTTGTGGTTCCATGTTATAGGTTTTTTTTGTATTTTTGTTTCAATTTTATGTTGGATTTTGTTTGATGAATATTGTTATTTGGTTCTTGTAGATAATGCCTCTTAGAAGGATATTGTGTAGGCATAGAGAGGATGTGGTGAATAGTACCCCATTGGATAACCCTTTCATTGATCTATATTTGATGAATTCAAGGATTCCTATGATCTAAACCTTGGGTCAAATGGGTAGTCTTGAGTATACATGAACTATAGACCATGATTAAGAGTTTTAAAGGAAAATTACACTAGTTTTCTGTAGTGGTAATGGACCCAATGATCCTAAGGAGTATTTGGACCATATTAAGTATATATTTAAGTTTTTGAAGACACTTGAGCCCTCAATATTGGGATTTGTTTCATACATACTATAGAAACTAGATAAGAAGTTGTTAGAGTCGATTGTTCTTTTTAGAAAGAATAAGGACCTCTCATAGATCACATGAAAAGTGGCATTTAATTGGTAGTTCTAATTATATAAATTGTGAGCTATAAAGGCTCGTGAGTTTCTAAATCTACAGTAGGGTGATCATTCAGTGATGGATTATGTTGCTAGATTCACCGAGTTTGTTAGCGTATCTCTGAATCTCCTTACAAATGATCACCTCAAGGATCGGAATTTTAAGATGGGATTAATGCCATAGATCTAATCTATGATCATTATTAGGTGTCTACTGACCTATTCAGAGGTGGTTGATAAGGTATATATGTAAGGGGTATATTTGAATGGAAAGATTTGTCTCAATGGTGTTTCTTCTATGGGTGGAATCTAAAGTTATTCAAAATAGAAGTAGAAGCAGGATGAGTCTCAGAGAGATAGTGGAAAGAGTGTACAACATCCTTTAGGATTATCTCCTATGGTTTATATGAGGTGTGGACTAGTTTTATATTATTAGTGCGAGAAGATTGGACACACCAGGACTTGGTACTCAAATACTCCAAGGGAAGTCCATTGATATAGTCATTCGGCCCATATCTAGTGCTTTTGAACATTATATTCATGTGGGAGTGGTGTAGAATCCATTTTCTAGAAGGTCTCTCAGGTGTATCCATAGGATTCTAAGGGTGTAGGATCTCATCCCCATGATAGTGGTATTCTCACCAAGGAAATAAGACTTAGAGTGGGTCTGAACTGGGATGACTCCATATAGCCTAGGATATTCTAGAGGAATTGGATTATGGGACAACCACCATTTTAGGTAAATTTTTTATTAATTCACCTATGGAATAATTTTTATTTGAAATAGTTTCTTACCAGTCTTTAATTTTACTCAAGATGATTGACATATTGGGTACTCATACTGGGTTGATGTCTTATGTCATGGATTTTCTTATCCCATTGGGTAGGAGAAAGGATAAAGGTTTTAAGTGACTTAAGTGTCATGTTTTAGTTGCTAGAATAGAGGTATTTTTGGACTTCCTTATTTTATACCTATATGTGTTCAAACTCATTATCAGTATGGATTAGTTGATTAGATTCAAGGGGATAGTCAACTGTAATCGTCGTAGGGTCTAGTTCCTTTCTCCTGACAGGTGAACCCACATCTTACAAGGTGAGTGGGGTTTGAGATTAGGGATGGAAAGTATTATTTATTCTAATATGGGGTTGGTATCTTGCTAATTTTATAGGTTATTTCTTAAGTCTCTTGAGAATAATTATTTAGGTGAACTTATAGTGGTTGTGGAAAGTCACCCAAACTTGTTCCCAGAATATTTCTCATGATTTCCACCACATCAAGAGGTCAAGTTTACTATTGATCTACTCCCTAGAACAAGCCCAATTTCTCTTTTGTCTTATCATATGGCTATGTCCAAGATGAAGGAACTGAAAGTTCATATAAAGGATCATGAGGGTAAGGGATCTATTATCCGCAGTATGTCACTATGGGATTCTCCGGTTCTATTTGAAAAGAAGTTGGATTGTATCCTATGAATTTCCATAGAATACCATAATCTTAATCAGGTGACAATAAAGAATAAAAGCCCATTTCCCAGAATTGATGATCCGTTTGATCAGCACAGAGGGGCCTATTGGTTTTTCAAAATTGACCTAATATCGGGGTCCACTAATTGATGGTCTGGGAAGAGGATGTTAAAATTTCCACCTTTTATACTTTTTATAAAAATTTTGAGTTTTTGGTTATGCTATTTAGTCTTACTAATGATATAACTATTTTAAAGGTGCTAATGAACTAGATCTTTCATCTCTTTTTGGACACCTTTATGGTTTTGTTTGCAGACAACAAATTTGTGTATTATAAGATGGAGGAGGATCATGTTGACCATATATAGGTCATTTTGAGTTTTTTTAGAGATAATTTTCTATATTCCATGTTTCCCAAATTCCTGTTTTGGATTCAGGTGGTGAATTTTCTAGGTCTCATGGTTTCCTAGGAAGGTGTTTTAATGGATCCAGATAAGGTTTGTGCAGTCTTGTATGGGTAGTATCCTAAGAATGTGTTTGAGATCTGTAGATTTATAGCTTGGATAGATATTATAGTAATTTTTTATGGGACTTCTCCAATCTATCATCTCCCTTGATGACTTTGACTAGTAAAGAGATGAAGTTTCAGTGGGATGAGAAGTTACTGAATGATTTTGAGCAGTTGCAGACCCATTTTTAATCCACTCCTATTTTTATTCAACCTGATATTGGGAGAGCTTATGAAGTGTTTTTTGATTCTTATGGTGTGGGTTTGGGATGTTTGATGATGCATGATGGCCATATGGTGGCCTATAGCTCATAGCATCTACACCCACATGAGCATAATTATCCCACCAACGGCCTAAATTGGAAGTAGTTATGCATGCACTGAAGATGTGGTGACTTTGCCTATTTGGGGAGTGTTTTATAATGTATTTGGATCATAAGAGACTAAATTACATTTTAACTCAGAGGGTCTGAAATCTTAGGTAGAGGAGTTGGGTGGAGTACCCTTGGAATTCTGATTTCAAGATTTTATATATGCCTAGTAAGGGGAATGCGGTAGTTGATGCATTGGGTAGGAAGCTTCTAGTGTAGGATACTTGAGAATCAGTGGACAAGTGGGGTATGATGATCTTGTTTTAGGATCTGAAATTGGAAATCAAGAGGATGGAAGGAAAGTGTTCTTAGACAGTGTGTAGATAAAACTCCCTCTAATTAATCGAGTTGGGGTAGAGTAGGATTTCGACTATGAGTGCTAGCATATTAGTAGTTCTTTAAATGGTTGGTAGACCTTAGGTGATTGGTCATAGTCTCCAGATGGCTCTCTTCATTTCCATAAGAGGTTGGTTGTTCTTTTATGTATGAGGTAGAAGGTGATGAATTAGGTGTATCATTCTAGTTGGTTCATTCACCCTAGGTAAACCAAGATGTTTTATACCTTGAGAGTCCCATATTAGTGTCTCAGGATGAGATGTGTCATGGAAGACAATATTTCTATATGCTTAACCTGCCAGAGGATCAAAGCTAAGCATCGGAGACCATTTGGTTTATTGTAACCACTTATTGTGCCAATGTAGAAGTGGGATGAGATATCTATGGATTTCAGGATCGAGATACCTCATTCTCTAAGCAAGAAATATATAATATGTGTGATTGTTAATCCTGTGGTGAAATTAGACCATTTTCTACCCATTAGGGAGTCGAAAAGGTAGAGAAACTTGAAAGCCTATATGTCTGAGAGGTTTTCTAGCTTCATGGAGTGCCCTTGGAAATAGTGTTAGACTGAGATTCTTATTTTACATCTCTATTTTGGAAGGGACTCCAAGAGGCTTTGGGAACTATTTGAGGTTGAGCACCACATATCACCCATGCATGGAAGGCTAGTCTTAGCGGACCATCCAGACACTACCACAAAACTGGACAACGTCAGCGCCACCACTTTATCAGCACTAACGAAAAAGCGCTGATAAAGGGGGGGCCTTTATCAGCGCTCAAAAAAGCACTGATAAAACTACCCCTTTATCAGTGATTTTTTTAGCGCTGATAAAGACCCCCCCTTTATCAGTGCTTTTTTTGGCGCTGATAAAGGGACCCACTTTATCAGCGCTTGTTTAGTAGCGCTAATAAAGGGGGGGCCTTTATCAGCGCTTTTTTTAAAAGTGCTGATAAAGGGTCGACTTCAAAAAAAAAATTAAAAAATATATTAATATATAAACATAGTTATATAGTTTTATTGATATAAATATAATATATAATTTTTAAATATATTTTATATAAGTATAAATGTACATTTACACTTATTATACTTAATATATAAGATATTTAGTGAAAATGGCTAATAAAAAAATTAAAAAAAATATTTTTAATTAATAATTTTCTAATAATTATGGATTAATAGTCATTTAATAACAATTTGAAGACTAAAAAATTAAAAAATATCCAAAATATGTTGAAAACGCAACTCGAACTTCAAACGGCCATAACTTTTGATTCGGGTGTCCGTTTGAGCTCTACCACATATCAAATCGAAGCCTGCGACGATCTCTACGTCGATATTTCCCAAGGGCACCCTGGTCAAGCATTTTTAGAGGCCAAAAGAGGCCCATAAGGCCTTCAAAAGTGAGTTTCTAGTCGAGGTACCCATATTTTTTAACATTTTGTGGATTTTAAGCCTCGTTTAAGGGGGTATTATTGGCTTTTTTTGGTGGGGACTGAATTTATTCCAAGGTATTGCATTCATATTGATATTATGTCTTTGAAATTTCATTCGTTTTTATAATGCACTGCTATTTATAATCAAATATATAACTATATGTACATATTTTTTATATATTCACACATAAAAATTAAATTTTTTAAATAAATATTTAAACATATTTACATATAAAATATATTAGCTTTATCTAAATAATAACTAATATCCATATTATTTAAAATACCAATATATGAATATTTATATAACTACTATATATTAATATAACTATACATATATTAATATAACTATATATATATATTAATATAACTATATGTATATATTAATATAACTATATATATATATTAATATAACTATATATATATATATTAATATAACTATATATATTAATATTAATATATATTACTATACGAATAAATATAACTAAATATATATATATATATATATATATAAATAAATAGATATATCATGAATAAGAGAACAAATCAATATAGGTTAGTGGCAAAGGCTTTAGGTGCGGAGGGCGGAGGTCTCAAGATCAAATCCGAGTGGAGGCACGGGTGCGCGCGCAAGGGTGATTTAAAGGGATAGTGCTGATAAAGGGTGTAGGCGGTGTGGGTGGGCACTGGATGTGTGGGAAAGCACTGATAAAGGGGGGCACAAGTGCAGTAAAAATCCCCCCCCCCCCCCCCGAGATTGGCAGCATTTTTTTTATTTTTTTTATTTTTTTTATTTTTTTTATTTTTTTTATTTTTTTTTTATTTTTATCAGCCCTTTTTTAGTGCTGATAAAAGGGGTCTTTATCATCGCTTTTTGGAGCGCTGATAAAGGGGACCCCCCCCCCCCCTTTATCTTCACCGGCATTAATAGAGCATTTTCTAGCGCTGTTAATAGCCATTTTTAGCGCTGATAAAATCCATATTTGTAGTAGTGAGACTCTTAAGGAATATTGCAGGCATGTGTGCTTGATTTCAGTGGTTCATAAGAAAGGTACCTTCCATTGGAAGAGTTTGTATAAAATAATATATATCAAGCCTTAATCAAGATGTCCTCATTTGTGGAATTGTATGGGCACACTACAAAAAAAACACTAATTAGAAATGTTTTTTTCATTAGGGACATTTTAAAAGCCGTTAATTCATTTGCAGAAGTTTCTAGAAAATATCTGTAAATGGGGTGTTGCTAATTTAGAAATTTTTATAAATATCATTAATTTAGATATGTTTATAAATGTTTCTATTTAACAAAACCTCATTTACCGACATTTTTTAGAAACATCAGTAAATAAAAGTTTCTATTTAGTGACACCTCATTTACCAAAGGTTTTTAGAAATGTTGGTAAATGAAACCTAATTTTCAAAAATTATACTTTTTTACTATAAAAAACTCATTTATCAACATTTATAATCCCACCCATATAACCCTCCATGCTCTCCCACCAACACCCCTCCCATTTCCTCTATAATCCCTCCTCTAGAATTGCACATCCCTCTTATTCCATCCACGCTCCACAAACACTAGTGCACTCCCAATGCCCCTACCATTCCCTCAAAGATCCCTCCTCCAGCACTACATACCCAGCACCCCTCCAATTCCATCCACACTCCACACACTCCCAGTGCTAAGGTAATTAAATATACCTCCGTAAGGATTTGAACTGACAATATGAAGTACACCCAAAGACTTGACCAACTCACCTATGCCAATTATCAATATAAAATTGTATTATGTTGTGTATATATATATTTAATTATTTAAAAATTAATATTATATATATATATATATATATAATTTTATATATTAATATATATATGTGTGTGTGTATTTATATTTTACATATATGTTTATATTTTATATTATATATATATCTATTTATATTTTATATTTTATATTTTATATTTTATATTATATATATATGTTTATATTTTATATTATATATATGTGTGTGTATTTAAATTTTATTTTTATATTTTATGTTTATATTTCATGTTTATATTTTATGTTTATATTTTACGTTTATATTTTATATTTATATTTATATGTTTATACTATATATATATATATGTGTGTGTTTATATATATGTGTGAGTTTATGTGTGTGTGTGTGTAAATATATATATGTGTATGTATAAAGATATATAATTATATATATATATATAGTCATGTTTTAAAACGCTGGTAAAAATATCACTAACATAACCACATTTTCTTAAAAATATGACTAAATTTAAAATATATGTGTTCTTATATATAAATATATGTACATATATTTATATATTTATATATTTATATATTTATATATTTATATATTTATATATTTATATATTTATATATTTATATGTGTGTGTGTGTGTGTTTAGATATATATATATATATATATATATATATATATATATATATATATATATATATTTGTTTATATATATGTGTATGTGTTTATATATATTAATATATATATACACACACATCTAAATATATGTGCCTATGTTTATATATGTTTATATATGTGTGTGTGTGCGTGTTTGTATTTGTGTGTCAGTATTTAAAAAATTAATCTATTCTATATATATATATAGTTTTATATATTAATATATATATATTGATATATATATATATAGGTTTATATTTTATTTTTTATTTTTTATTTTTTATTTTTATATATATATTTAAGTTTATATTATATTATATTTTTATATATATTTGTGTGTGTGTGTGTGTGTTTATATTATATATGTGTGTGTGTTTTTGTGTTTGTTTTTGTGTTTATATACCTATATGTTTATATTTTATATTATATATAAATATATGTTTATATTTTCAGTTTATATATGTATATATATATATATATATGTTTGTATTTTATATTATATATATATATATGTTTATATTTTATATGTATTATATGTTTATATTTTATATATATCATATGTTTATATTAATATATATAAGTTTATATTTTATATGTGTGTGTGTGTGTTTATATATATATGTGTATTTATATATATGTGTGTGTGTTTATATATATGTGTGTGTGTTTATATATGTGTATGGGTGTGTGTAAATATATATGTGTATGTATAGATATATATAATTATAAATATAATTATAATTATACATATATAACTAGATACATTATAAAACACTGGTAAAAATGTCACTAAAATAGTCACGTTTTCTTAAAAACGTGACTAAATTTAAAATATAGATGTGCTTTTATATATAAATATATGTGTATATATATATATTTATATGTGTGTGTGTGTGTATATATGTATACATAAATATATATTTATATTTATATGTGTGTGTTATATATATGTTTGTGTTTATATATATTAATATATATATATATATATCTAAATATATATTTACATTGATGCGGGGAAATGAGCTATATATATATATATAGTTATGATTCCTAAAAAACATCATTAATTTAGAAACATTTCCTAAAAATATCTCTAATTTAGTGACGTTTCCTGAAAATGCCCCTAATTTAGCGATATTTTTCAAGAAATGTCCCTAAATTACAATTTTTATTCAGTGGTCGCCATTCCAATCACCATTGTGAAGGGCCAGGGTGGGAGAGAATTCTTTTATTGGACTGATCCTCATTTAGGAGACCACTGAGATAGTTTGGATGATTCTAAAACAACTATCAACATGTCAAAGACACCAAAAGTCGTATACTAACCATTGTAATCATTCATTGGTGTTTTAGGTTGGTGATCAGGTGTTTCTTCGGGTATTTGTTCATTTGGGTCATTGTTGCTTGGGAAAGTATGGGAAGTTGGTGCAACATTATGTCAGGTTGTTTCATGTTATAGAGATTCTTGGGAAGGTATCCTATCAGTTAGATCTACTACCACGGTTGACCTCAATTCATGAAATCTTCCACATCTCCTAGCTGTAGAGATACCATCCAGACCCATCTCACGTGTTGGAATGGGAAGATTTAGATTTAGAGCCTAATGCCACCATGGTGGAGCAGCCTGTTCGTATTATGGATATTCAGAACAAGGTGATCTCATTGGCCCATGTACATTGGCAGTGTGGCGGTGATAACCATAAGACATGGGAGTGGGAAGGTTGGGTAAGGGATTAGTGGCCTCACCTGTTTTCTTCCAGTGAAGCTTGAGGAATTTTTGGTGTAAGAAAGTGGAATGGTGGGGATTTTGTGACACCCACCGAGCCACTGGTACATGTTATTTTGAGTCTTCTTAATCCTTGAGTGTGTTCTTAGTGTTATTGGGTGTTGAGGGTCAAAAATAGGAGTTTTTAGGAAGACAGATCAGAGAACAAAGTTAGTGAACAGTTTTTCTAAACCATACAGTAACCATGTGAGGGGTGTTGTAGTTTGAAAGTACGGATTTACATAGTTTCATCATGGTTTTTCAAATCATGTGACACCCCTAAGAAAATTGTACAACCTATTTTGGGTGGATAGACACATGTATGGTGGGCGCATAGTTTTCCTAATCATGTGTCCAAACTGTGTGACCTTGTCCAGCTCACTAAAAAGTATGAATTTATCCTTTTCCTCTACATATTTATTAAGGTTTGGGGGTTATTTTTTCTTCTCCCATACATGAAAATCCTCTCCCTTAGCAATGGAACTCTCCCCATCCTTAATTGGGGGATTTCCTCTTGATTTCCTGGTGGTTTGGCTTGAGGTAAGACAATTTGTATTTTATTTCTTCATCATTTCCCTCCTCAAGCCTTGTTATTTCATTTTTTTTGGAGTTGTGGAATCCTAGTGTGGTGTTGGACGAATAAAGGGTTTTTCATGGGGGGGGGGGGGTTGATTTAATTTATTGTGTATTAGTTGTGTGAGGCCTTTTTCTACCTTATCCAAGTGGTTTTCATTAGAGGCGATGATCTTTGAACTGAATCTGAGGTGGGTGTCACTATTTTAGGGTGTTTTCCATTGAATACCTTTAAATTTTTATTCACATTTGGTTCCTATTTTTTAAATTTCCATTAAAATGATTTATTTTTATGTGTATTCCATGTTTTATGTGTTTTGTAGATTAGTTTGGAAAGTGGGTGTTTAAAGAGGGGTTTTCCCAAATTGATGTGGCTTGTATGCCCACCAAGTGTTTGATAAAATGTCTCAAAGAGGATTTTTGAATTTAAATGGATTAATAAAGTGGTTTTAGAAATGTTTTTACCTTAAAAAATGGTTTTTGGTTAAAATGGGAATGTTTTCTTATTAAATTTCTTGTGTTATATCTTGATTAATATGGGAACTTATCGGTGGATGTGGTGGCATGGAGTAACACATGGGTTAATCAGGGTGTGAGTGAGGGGTTTTTCTGAGTTACCATGTGACCCTCAAATGGAGAACTGTATGAGCCTTAATTTGTTTTCCATGTGAATGAGAGAGCCTTTGTGTGGGAAGACCCTTTGAAATTCCATGTTGGTTGTTTACAGACCATGTGAGATCTTAGATTTGGTCTCATGGAAGACCATGTGACCTTCCATTGCTTATATATCAAGAATACTTGTTTACTCACTCATGTTATACCTAATTATTAGATCCCCTAGGTGCACATTAATCATTCTGGTTTGGTTTATATGATTTATGCATTTGATTAGTGCCATTTGATGTGATTATATATATTATGCCCATTTTTTAAGTTACCATTTATATGGTTATATGATGCCGATGTTATCATCACATTTAATATTCCTTTCTGGTTATGTTTCAGCATGTTTGGACTTTTGGACTTGTTTATATATTTGAGCCATGTCTGGAAATAATTTTGGAAAACCATGTTTTGTTTTTAAAAGGAAATAAAAATGGATTTTTGAAGGTTTGTTTAGAAATTATATATTTTAAAAGTGGTTTTTAGTTTTGAAAAAAAAATCAAACTAGTTTATTAGTTGCATAGGTAAAATCCTTAAATAGATTCATGGTAGTATCCTACTAGGCTTCATGCCTCACACCCTACTTGGTCCCTTTGGTGCATTTAAAAATTTCATTTTGTAGGACATAGGTAAGGGAAAGGGAATAGTATTCCAAGGTGGATCTTCTTGATTACCACCATCTAATTTTTTGTGGAGGAGACATGGTCTTACAAGGATTAAATCATGTGGAGTTATTTTTGGTATTTATTACCCAATGGGATGTACTTGGACCTTGTTTGGAATTGTACCATTTTATTTTGAGTTGGGTTATTTATTTTAAGAAACCATATATATGACTTATTTAGGAATGTTGTACTTGATGTATGTCATTGTTTATGGTATCTATTTTTCTTTTATTGTTAACTCTAATGATATTTTTTGGCCTTCCATTTTATGGATGGTTATTTCCATATAATTATGGTGAAATTCCCAAGTGATATTTGGTTATGCCTTGTTCTTTTTGTTAACCCATGGTGATCAATAATGCTCTCTGTGTTGTGTGGTGAACCAACTCATGTGATGGTTTAGGTCGACCCTAGTTGTTTCGTTACAAATAACATGTGATGCAACTAGTGGAAACAGGTATAGAGATACATGTTCTGAATAGAGTTCACGTAAAATCCCTTCATAGCTTGAGTAGTATTTATGATTTTCTAGAGGCCTCTCTTTTTTTACATTTATGAATCCAAATTCTCATATTTTTTTCAATGATATAAATTATCATGGGGTCACACTTTATGGTTGGGTATATGGGGGTTGAGTTTTACCCGGAGAGTTTCTCTAAAAGTGTTTTAGAGTTGATCCAAAAGTATTTCAGATGGGTATTCACAAGGTATTTTATATAATGTAATACATGGTGAAGTTAATTAGATATTTCCAAAATTGTTTTTAAAAACATTCAAAAGAAATTTGGATATAATTTCACAAGTTACTATATATGATATAATATAAGATGAAAATGGTATAATGTATTTATGTAATTAGTGAAAATGGGATATTGAAGGATATATATGCCCTAAATCCCATTTTACATATAATGAAATATGCTCAATCATATTTTATAATTGGAGGATGTTTTAAATCATGTTTTTTTCATTGCTTAGGTATATCAAAATTTACATCTATGGAATATTGTAAGGCATGAAAATTGGATTCCATGATACTATCATAACCAATCATATTGTATGATTGATTGATATCATATGGAGTGTTTTAAGTAAAATCATAAGTTTGAATTTCACATGCATCCAAATATAGTAATGGAATCCAAAATTTAAGATTTAATGTTCATTTGATTCTTCAATGATCATTTATTGTTAAATAGTTGTTACGTAAGATGTAATTTATGGGAGTTTGAAACATTCATTCATGTGATGCATAAAGTAGTAAGGAATTTAGTCATGTGTTATGACACATTAGTAGATGTATAATCTATCAAGTAGAATCCTTAATGAATTTATAAAGATCCACTTCCATGTGATAGAATACTAGCTAATATAGGCAAACCTGTGATAAAAAATCCTCTACCCCATAACCTCATCTCCTACCACATTTACGCCACAATGTGATAACATGTCATGGAGGGCAGAGTGTCCCACTCATATAATGAGAAACTCAAATTTATCTTTTGAATATATCATGGAAATGGTAGTCTATTAACTTCATTTTGGTGATATTTATCAATAATAGATGAATATTAAGTAGTAGTTGTGATAATGAAGGGTATGTTGGTTCTTTTTTTATTCATTTTCTGTTGATACGTACATTTATTGAATACATTTTTTATATTAAAATACAATAATTTTGGTATATAAATGAGTAATACCTGGTCAATTTTTTAATGTTTTGTTCATATTTTGAATTATTCCTTGATTAAAATATTACAAGAAAAAGTAGCCAAAAACAATGATTTTCACTCAAAGATGGATTCACACGACGTTGGATGCCTATAGGATACTTTTGGGGATCAAAACTGAAGAACTGAGAAGAAACAATTCTTCCAAGGCTGGAAAAAGGTTATTCATGTCATGAATTATTTTCAAGATGTAAAAACGTTATAAGGAATAAAGGGAATTTAGATCATGAAGTGAAGAAAATGAAAAAAATAGGGCCCATGCATTTCAGGGAATGACACCCACTTTCACGATATGGCATGGCCTAGATAAAACCAATTTGGATATTTTTCAAAGTTGAATTTGATAGAAGGAAAAAATTAATTACCCAGATTTTTTCTCAACACACGAGATTGAACTGGGACTCATAATGGGTCATATTGATGATGAATTAAATCCACCCGATCAAACCCTAAAGATCTATAAATAAATTATTATTTCACTAATGTTAAAGGATGAATCTGAAGACCAAATATTGGGGTGAGAAGCTACACTATACAGGATCCTCACCAATTTGTATCTCTTCTTTTTCTTTATTTTTTATTTCTCCATTATCCTTCCCTCTTACTCTCACATTACTATAATTAGGGGATAGGGTGATGTATCAAAAGGGAGAAGGTGATTTGGATTGTTTTTATGTATTTTATTCATGATTTGGGTTGTTGTTATTCATTTATAAGATTCCAATATCTTTATTTTTATTTAATCATGACTATTGATTGAAAAATATGAAAATTTCATTTTAATTTCATAACTATTTACCCTAAATTAGGCATTATCATTTTCACATTTAGGGTAATCATGTTTAAATATGGTATCGAGACAAAATCAAGCCATAAATGCTCTAAATTTATTAACCATGAGAAAATGTGGATTTTCACATTGAGGGGGGGGTGCCATTAAAATTGGGTCTACCTCATATCTACTCTAATCCCACTCTGAATTAATTAAATTTATTTCCAAAATCTAATCACACTTAAACCCGAAAACTAAAAAAACCGAGAATGATTTTCTAATTAATAATAAAAACTAGATTTGTTTTCTCTTATCTCCCTATTTCTTCAAATATTAAAAATGATTTTCTCTCTCTTATCATAACCAACTTCATCCCTATATTTTAAATTTTTCCCTAAAAATATTCTAAGTCATTTATTCTTGTTCTTTATAGATAGACCTTAATTTCCACTTTACTACCATTTAAAATTAATTTGTGTAGTTTGAGTTTATAAATTTTTATTTTGAAACTCATATAAGTAATTAACAATGCATTTTGGGTGATCAAAATTTGAATCATTTCCAGGGAGTGGTGTTTAGTTATGCTTATAATTTATAGGAATTTTCCATTTTTCTCTTTTTCCCCATTTTTCACCTGCTCTTATTATTATATTGATTCAAGCATGAATTATAAACATGAGTACACAAAGAGAGGAAATTATATATAAGAGCATACCGTTGATCTTGAGATAAAAAGGATGTTGAGAAAGTATAATAAAATTTTACAATAAGAATAGTACATAATGTCAGGAAGAGAATTAGGCATAGGAGCATGTCAAGAATTCAGACAGGGAACACACCAATATTAATAAGGAAGGGACTTAGGGGTAAAATAACTTTTTGAATATGTAATAATGTCAGACATGGGGGTCCATAAAAGTATTATCATACCCCATATCACTATGAAATATATTGAGATCAATTTAATGATCGTACAGATGATCACTCATTCAATTCAATTCATCAGACTAACATAAGAAGACCCCAATTCACATATTGGAAGTTTCTAAGAATTGTATGACAAATTATAGTTTAAAAATGTTTCAAATGAAATTGTGATGATATTACTATTCATTTTCTAATTAAATGAAAATTAATGGGAGTGGATTCAAATTCAACCTCCACATTTGATCACAACCTGGGAGGATCTGATAAAGAAATTTTTGACAAGTTTTTTCATGCCCTCGAAGTATATGGATTTGCAGGTAAGTATTTTAAACTTTTATAAATTTCATAAGGGGTATTTATATAGTGTATGGTAGAGATTTAAAATCATCATTATATTATTTCCTCATTATGTCATCAAAATGTGGCTCCAAATAAAACATTTTACAAAGGTCTTTAGAAGGGAAATAGTTTTATATTTGATGCTACTGTGGGAGGTTCACTTATGTAAAAGTCACCAGAAGAATGTTATGAGTTATTAGATGAAATTTATAGAAAATTTTTTTAATGAAAACTATAGTAAGTTCAAGTATGAAGAGCGCATATGGTGTAAAAAAGTTGGGTTTCTACACAAATAAATGTGATTTTAAATAAATTGGATGCAATGATGGCCAATCAAAATCCCCAAGGTATTTATTGTAAATATTTGAATTAGGTGAATTATAATAATAAAAATTATGTTTAGGGGTGGATTCCACATTACCCAAAATTATATAATCGAGTATGTGTTCAAGGATTTTAGCAAAGGGCGTAAGTTTTTCACCCTCAACACAAAGGTTCATCACAGATGAGTCAGGTCCATTCACTAGAGGAGACCTTAAAAATCTTATGATGATTACAAAATATTAATTAAAGGATTTGAATGCATACTCCAAGGATCATGGTACTAATACCTAGGAATTAAAATATGACTCATAAAATCAATGATATATAATGATAAATATGGATATTCAAGTAGGGAAAATTTCAAATAAACTTCGAGAGAGGCTGAGAGGAGTACTACCAGGATACCCAGACCAGAACCCCTATAAATATTTGAAATCCATTATGATTAAAAGTGAAAAAACAACAAAAAATGATCCTAAATCAATTAAGTCATGAAAGAAAAAACAAGAAAATATAGAAAAGAGTAAATATAAAGTGATTAATAAAGAAGAACCACCATCATACTGACCACCATTACTATTTATATATTGAGTAAGGAAGGAAAATATTGATGAAATATGTTTAAGAAATTTCATATCAACATACCATTTACTGATGAAATTTCAAACATTCCCATCTACAAAAAGTTCATGAAGGAGTTAGTGATGAAAAAAAGAATATTAAAGAACTAGGCATTGTTCCACTAATGGGGGAATGTTCAGTAGTGGTATCAAGTAGAATATCAAAAATGAAAAGATATCCAGGTAGTCTTTATATTCCCATTAATATTGGTTATAATGAATTTGGTAGTGTTTTATATGATTTAGACGAAAGCATAAATGTAATTTCAAATCCAATATTCAAAATTTTTGGATATTAGATAGATGTATCCAACTTGAGTTAAGATCCAAATAGCAGATACAATAGTGAGATTCCTCTAAGGACTACTTGAATATTCCATTTTCAAGGTATAAAATTTCTCCATTCATACATATTTTCTTATAATGTACATGGATGAAGAGAATATCCATGTAATATTTGGAATACTATTTCTAGCTATGGGAAGGGTATTGACTACTGTTCAAAATGGGGAGATGATCTTAAGAGTTTATATTTCAATTTTAAATTACAGTGGGTGGTGAAGAATCTGGAAAAAATAGGGGAAGAGTTGATAGAATATAGTATGCTAAAAATTGAGGACACTATTATCCATGTAATAAGATATGATGTAGCCACTATAAAAATGAAATATGAAGATGAAAAAGATTTGTGTAAATGTAAGAATTTTATGAGGAAATCTAAAGATAATAAGGGAAATTACAACCAAGAAAAGTTCGGAGAAGTAGAATAGGTTTGGGTAGTGAGTGAGTTGTCATTTAATTTTTCAAAAAGATCCATTAATTTCTAGATTAGACCCATGGAGATTGAGAAGTTACTTACAATAGGAACAATGAATCTAGTTTCATAAAAAGTAAGAGGATCCATCTATATAGAAAAATCATAGATTTGAAATTTTATAGATCTTGACTAGGTAGCCTCTTTTCTACCATCCATCACCTAAGCTAAAAGAGTTATGGTCAAGCCAATGATGTTAAACAAAATAACTTCTGATAGGTAACATAAGTTTTTTTATTTTAATTTATTTATGTTTAGGCACATGAAATCTCCCCCAAATATTTAAAATTTCATTGATAATGGATTGTAATTTCACCTATTTCTTTTTATTTTGTAGGACTGTCAATTAACTATCAATAAACATGATAAGAAGTTTTAGGAATAACTCACATCTTGAACCCCATTCATGTCATAAATATGTTCCAATCAGAACATGCACAGCCAAGTTCAAAGCTTCATTGAAAGGGGAGTAATATTTTTAATTATATAATTTTCTAATTTATAGCTCACATATAATTATTTTAAAGATTTAAACTGTCAATTTCATGTCTTTATTGATTCTTTCTTAACTCAGTTGAACTAGGATATATAATTTATTTAGGACAATTTAAATCCATGATTTTTAATTTTCTTCATCAATAAATTTTAATGATAAAAATAGAGAAATAATTTTTATCGATAAGAATGTGGTTTTGGATTTAACAAATCATGATTTAGAGGAGCATATTAATTTTTTTAAATTAAATTTTTCTAAGATTTTATATGCCTTTAATTTCTAAAATTTTCATTAATTGATTTAATTATTCATATGAATTTCCATGAGTGATTGTCATGACCCCTAGTTCTCATTCCTGAGATATACTCTTAGCCTAATATTTCTCATTCTTTCTTAAGTATATTTCTTGTGAGACTTGGTAATATTCTCTTCTAAAACTTTATTAACATCTTATCAAAGATATGACTGATCAGAATCACCTTTAATATGATTTAGGCATCTTCTTTTAACCCTTTATCCTTTGACCCACCTTACATTAATCCTTTTTAAGCCTCTTGAATCCATGAATTACCTTGTTAGGCAATGAGCCATGTTTCAAGAGTATTATATCCATTACTAACCTACTCACAATTTATTTCATGATATTTAAAAGATTGAGTGTGGGGGAGATTATCCTTGGTGGATAAGGATATACTTCATTAAGGAGACTTTATTTTGGATTTTCTTATGATTTGGGGAGAAGCTGTGATTTTATTTATGCTACTTTATTACTCACATGTGTTTTTAAATAAATTAATTAATTACATTAAATTAAAAAAAAATGAGTTGTGTCTTATAAGGATGAAAAATCACCATTATTATACTAATAATCTTTTTATCATATGTGGTTAGGTGATGGATGTGAGATTTTTCTTAAGAACAACATTCTAAAAAAGAAAAAAAATGAAAAAAGTAATAGATTCCAATTCATTCCTTATACTTACTTGAATCATGAGCTCACTTTGAGATTTTGGGGGGGAAGAGAGAGATTACATATGTAAAGGGATATTTTTATTGAGCTTGTATCTTGATATCATACACTATGGTTTATCTTCAAACCTCCTTTTTTATATTTATTTGTTTTTACATCATTTTTCTACCTATCCAAAGCCTTAGATTCATTTTAATTTAACAAAAAATCCATCTTGATTATCTATGATTTTGTCTTTACATGGATATATACCTTATAAGCCTATGGTAAGTGACATGTTCTAGAGGTATGTGTTGAACTCTTTTCACAATTTTACCTTGATGATGAGCATAAAAATTAAAATTCAGGTAAATTAAAAATATAATACTTAATAATAATGATTTTAAAAAATAAAATAGATGAATAAAAGTTTTGTTTGTTTCAAAAGACGAAAAGTAAAATACTTGGTAGATTTGTTTCCTTGAAATGTGAGGAATTGATGAATTTTCATTAGTGATTCTCAAACATTTAATTTCCCATTAGATCAGTTTATTTTATTAACATTGAATTTAAAGTAGGGTAAGGTGATCATACTTTGTAGTATGTTGAGATTTTTTTCTTTATTACAAGCCTAAATTCAAGTTTAGGGTGATTTTATATGTACATTTATTGAATAAACTTTTTATATTAGAATATATTACTTTTGATATATAATTAATTAGTGCCTGATCAAATGGTAAATGTTGAGTTCATCTTCGGAAGGATACCTTAATTTAAGGATTATGAGAAACATAATCCATATAATCCATGATTTCTAATAAAAGATGGCTTCCTATGATGTTTTATGCCTATAGGATACCTCTGGAGCTCAAAACTGAATAACTAAGAGGAAACAAAGCCTTTGGGAATGGAAAAGGTTATTCACATCATGAATTATGTTTATGATGTAACAATTTTACAAGAAGTTAAGGAATTAAAAGCATGAAGTGAAAAAAAATTAAAAAAATGAGGCCCTATACATTTCATGCTATGAAACCCACTTTCACACAAAGACATGATCTGGATAGACCTAGTTTGGAGAGTTTTCAACACTGAATTCGATAGAGGGAAATAATTAATTACCTGAACCACTGCTCAACCCTCAAGATTTACCTGGGACTCATAATAGGCCACATTTATGATAAATTAAATCCAACCAAGAAAACCCTTAATATCTATATATATAGGATTGTTATGATACTTCTAGAAGAAAGATATAGAGACCAAAGTTTGGAGTGAGAAGCTACATTGTGCAGGGTCCTCACCAATTTTCCTCTCCATCTTTTTTTTACGTTTTATTTCTTATTTCTCCTTCCCTTTTACTCCATCATTACTAGAATAAGGTGGTAACTCTTGAAATGTTCTAGGGTGATGTATAAAATGGGGAAGGTGCATTAGAATATTTTTCTGTATTTTATTCATTCTTTTGGTTGTCGTGATTCATTAATAAAATTCAAATCTCTTTCCTTTTGTTTAATCATGGACATTGATTTGAAAATATGAAAAGTATCTTTTAATTTTGCAACTGGTTACACCCTAAACTAGGCATGACCATTTTTTCATTTAGGTTAATCTAGTCTAAATATGGTATCCAGACAAACTTTATTCAGAAATTCCCTAAATTACCTTACCATGGGAAAAGGGGGATTATCACGTTGAGGAGGGGATACCATGACCGTTGGATATACCTTGTCTTGAATCAAAAACCACCATGAATTAATCAAACTTATTTCCAAAATCCAATCACACCAAAAACCTAAAACTAAAAAACCCCAACATTCTTTTCTAATTGATAATCAAAACTTGATTTGATTTCACTTCTCTCATTCTTTATTCAAATAATCAAACTACTTATCTCTCTATTATGATAACCCATTTCATACCTCTATTTTAATTTTTTTCCCTTAAAATATTCTAAGTAATTTTTTCTATTCTCTATGGATCAACCTCAATTTCCATTTTACTACCATTTAAAATTATTTAGTATAGTTCAAGTCTATAAATTTTTATTTTGACACCCCCATAAAGAATTAATAACACCCTATAGGTGAACACCAGTATATGAATTGTAGTAAACCGAACCAAGCTAACCTGACACGTCACCCAAGTATGTTTTCCACATAGATCGAGGTGTGTTCCCAATTTCCTTAGGCTGGAAAAAAGCACCATGGTATCACAATTAAACTTGTGAGAATGATTTCACACTTATAAAACTAGGATCAACAACAGTCCCACCGGGAACCTGGAAGGTGGTCTCCTTACATTTAATGGCCATGCTAAAATAAACATGTGGGAATTAGATAAAACATCCCAATGTGGAATAAATCTCAAATAAACCAAATATTTTACAAAACATTTTTCTTTTTTAATTAAATAAAAACATTTTCATATAAAAATATTTTACATTTCCAATACAAGGAAATAAAAATAAATTGGAATAAAATAGGTGACCTAAGAGGCTGATACATCTCATGGACCAAACCATATAAACCAAAATAGTTGAAAAACCACCAAAAATATATGTGAATCTCAAGTCACCACTATAAACTAAACAATAAATGTTTCATAAAGGAGAGAGGTAATAATCCAAACTGCAAGTCATAAACTAAAAACCAATAGAAAATAAGAAAACTACTTAACCAATGATTTGATTAAGAAGGGTTCAATCCAAAGGCTAGTAGGATACCACCATGATACCATTTTTTCCATTTATAAAGAAACCAAGAATTATATTTTGAAAATAAGGCACAATAATATAGGTTTTCTTTTCCATTATACAAAATAAAAATAAAACAAGATATGCTACATATACTTTCTCAAAACATTTTATTTATAAAAACATGTCTCAAAGACAACTTAGAAATGTAATTTCATTTCCAAACAAACCAATTTCCTTTTTAAAAAAATCCACTTTCATTTCAAAAAATAACAAGATACACCTTTTCTTTTGAAAACACCCTCCTTTGAAATCAAAATCACACATATTTTAAAATACACTTTCAAAGGAAACACATTACAAGTCTTGCATTTAAGAAAAAATTTCTCTTTCCTTTCTAAAAATTTTAACACACACACCTTGCACACATGGATATAAGCAATGTAATTCATAATAAAATTCATATCCATAACAAGTCATAAAGTCAATAATCATACAAGGCATTTATCAACCCCATGATGATTACTCATAAATCATTGAAGTAATCACTTAATAAAAGTGTAAAATCATACACCAATAGAAATAAACAAGTATAAAATAAATTACAAAACATGAGGACACATACTAGGAACTGATGGTTCAAGTTTATTAATGTGTAAATGAGGAACTAATTGTCAGAAGGTTAGCGGTCACAAAACTCATCACCTAAATTTCTCTCACATAACATCATTAGTGGCACATCCCCTAGCTAGGTGTTACATACAACTAGGGGTTACTGGCTAGGGTATCACACACAACTAGTAAGAAATTGTCCCTAAAATTACCACTTATTAACCTAGGCTCCTCATATCGCGGCTAAAAATAGGTGATTACATTTAATATAACGTCATCATGTGACTAGAACACCACCCTAAGTGATGATACGTAGCAATCAAATAATCATCTTATATCCAACACAACCCCTTCAATATTGATCCGTAACCCAAACATGAAAACATGAATCGTAATTCATATAACCAAACACATGCTCACAAGCATAAAAAAAGGTGATAATGGGATCATCTAGTGTGTAAATGATAGCCAAGAAATAATCACATAAAATTATAACCAAGACTTATCTTTATACATAAAGATCAAATAATTTATAAATCCCCTTTTAAAACCATTTGGAAACCAGATGTAACCCAATGGAAAATCATACACACACCAAAGCACACCCCAAAATCTATATTTGGAAATCCTCTTTCAAAATCATCTTTAAACAAAATCTAAATTTCAGAAATTCACAAAACACACTAAATAATTAACATGACTGAAACAATTAAAGTCTTAATCCAAGATAAAAACCCAAAAAAATAATCACACCTCCTTTTTAAAACATTTAAATCCATTTTTTAAAGAAACACGCCCTTTACACTCTAGGGAAATCCATTAACAAACAAATAAATTTCATTTTAAAACTTGGGAACCTATTAAAATAAGAAAACTCAT
The DNA here is from genome assembly GCA_963277665.1 of Viscum album. Taxonomy (NCBI): domain Eukaryota; kingdom Viridiplantae; phylum Streptophyta; class Magnoliopsida; order Santalales; family Viscaceae; genus Viscum; species Viscum album. The sequence continues at coordinate 1,848,260,140 of OY728120.1, forward strand.
TTTTAATAAAAGAATACTTTACTTTATAAAACCTAATTGGTTCTAAATTCCATTAACTGATTGTTTGTCTCATAAAAACCCATGAATTCCATTTTATCAAACATATAGAATGCATAAAACACCATTTAAAATCAAAGTTCCATGGAACTAACAATTTCACCCAATTGTTTCTAAGGAAAAAACACAAAATATGGAAAACCTTCGATAACACAAAACTAGGTATTACATATATCATTAATTAGGTTCAATAAAACCTTTAAAACATCATAAAATCAAGGTACTATTTAATAAATGGAAATGTAATGTAAACACCTACTTCAACTGGTGGAAACATATCACCTTTGATGAAAACCAAAAAAAATAGGCCTTAAGGAGTGGCTCACAAGCTCTAGATAGCAAAATCCAAAATTTTATAACAACCCTAGCCATCAAATTTATCCCATGTGACTATTAGGGTTAAAGGAAAATAGGGTAGAAATAGAGAAACCATGAGGCGAAAAGAGGATAAGAGGTAAGGGAAATATTTGATGAAAAAATCATGAAAAATATCTCAAATTTAGTGATAAATCACCCATAAAGTTTCCTAATATGATGGATAATGAATAAGGAATTCCCTCTAATTGATACCTAATTTATAGGGGGTAAAATGAGAGGTAGAATCACTTAAAATGGGTTTTTAAAATAAATGTTATTTATGTTTTAATGGATTGTGTGGTTTTACTGCATGGTTTAGTAAAACATGCGCAAATCATGAGAATACTGCTAGAAACATATTTCCAACCATTAGGTTTTTATTTCACAGTTTGGGTAAACCATTCTCAAACCAAGTGACCTTAAAAATTACTCAGAACCCCTCAAATGACACCCCGAACACTAGGTGGAACCCAATGATTAATGAATGAGTTAAACATGACGTAGTGACACCATGGGTGTCACAATTCTACCAATAATTTCACTTTATACACCTATAAATTCCACTATTATAAGTTCATCGACAACTTAATCCAAGGGAAAGTTCAATACAAATGTACCAAAAATAAATACTTTTCCATAAAGGGGGGACTTATGAACTTAGAACCAGCAACACAGGACCCAAAGAACTCATTCCTCATGAAAACCCAAACAACTATAGATTTCCCAACTATTGAACACTATGAATCCTAATAATAGATTCCTTGAACCATGAAACATTGGTAAGTCCAATCCTCAAGCCTAACTTAAACTTAGAAACTCCACCAAATTCGCATATTAAAACTTGTAGGTTCTTTATAAATCCTAAACTAGACCAAAGTATGAAACGAAGCAACACCTGTAGAACAACCAAGGCCCAAGTATTGAGAAATAATGGTGTGTCTCAACCAAAATAATCTTAGAAAAAACTACTTGGGAATGAGTAAAACACATGAATACTGTCTAGAGGTATCCCCACCATTTAGAATTAATCTAAACTGGTGAAGCAACAAAGGTCTAACTCGAAAGAGTGATCATCACCAAACATGCATGATCTAGAAACCACAAAGCCACTGACCAATGCAACTTGATCAAAACCTTCAAGAGATCACATCCTCAAGAACATGAAAATATTACTTGGCCAAGACACCCAAATATCTCACTCCCTGAACTAGGGGAAACACTCCCGACATGAACATGCCTCAATAAGGAATGACATCACTCTAACTTTGGGTCATGTGATTGCATGAAGTATAAATCAGTTCCAAACATGTAAAATACCTTACCATGGTAATTATGGAAGAAAATAAAATCTTATTAGCTCTCATATTCTACCCAAAAAACAAATCATTTCCCTGACACTCCAACCCACACCAAAGGCATTCTCATTTCTTTCATTAAACAAGTCTCAAACCATGGACAACACCATGAAAAAAAACAACCAGCATAAAAAAACAAGTTATGAACAACTAAAACATAAGAAAACAACCCAAAATCACCATAATTAATTATAAAAAATGAAGTGTGTAAAATAGATGGAACAATATCCAAGAAAATGAAGATTATAAAGATAAAATCATCAAAACAAAAAAAACAAATTTCGTCTCTCCAGATGGAAGAAACATTGTAGATCAATGCTTTGATCAAAGATGAGTTTGAGACTCCTTATTATAACAAATTTTTATCTTATAGAACATTTTAAGGTGACCTAGATGGCCACACTGATTATAGTTCCTTCGGTATATTAGATAGTAATGCCTAACATGCCTATAATTTACACACGGGTAGCACACAACTGACTTTCGATTTTTCCCTCTCGAACTCCCTTATCGACACCAAACAGAGCCACATCATCACCTATAATAGGTTTCCCTACCAATAATTCCTCAGTAATGACATCCTTGAACACTACCTCCATGAAATTAATCATTCTATCTTGAAACACCACATAACTATGATCTATATGAAGTCGCCTAGAAAAGAACCACACCTTCTTCGAATCATCAGTATCCAACTTAGGAGATAAATGAACTAGTTTATATAACCATTACATATAATCCTTCATTGACTAATCACCCTAGAGGATGCTCATGAATTTCATTTAATTAGATAATATCATTCACTTGGGATAAAACTATTAGATGAAGGCATCCTTGAAACACTCCCAAAACATTACTTCAAATGGTTGGGCATAGATAGTGTGCCACCACAAATATAAGCCCAAACATTTGAACAAAAAAGTGGTTCACCTCACCCTAGAGGGCCCAAGAGTTCCTAGTGACTCGTATATATCTTCAAACTTATATATCCACTTTTTCACCTCATGGGGTCCTATACTACCACTAAAAAATGGTGGATAATGATTTAAAAACTCTCACACATGATTCACATGCTGAGAAGAACTAGGTCCTACCACTCCATCATGATTCTGGAAAGAATCTAAGATAGGGAAGTCTACTTTTTTATCACTGGGATGAATACTATAAAGATTTATTTATATACATATCAACTCCTTTCTTGGGGTTACATTCTAAAATAGTACAACAACATAGCATTTCATCAAATCACTACAAATTCCAACACAAGTGATACAAGTCACAAAATCAAATGAAAAAATATTTAAAACACTCTTTGAAACCTTATTTCAAAAATTTATAACACAACCCTTCTCTCTATATTTAAACACCAAACAAGTTAAAACCTTAAAATAGTTCAAACCCAACAATGTAAAGAACTTGTTTCTTGAAAAACAGTTTTCCTTTAAAACACACATGCCGAAACATTTCAATAATTTCAACACTTAAAATCCTTGAAATTATTTCCTTGAAGAGAATCACAACTCAAAATCATTTCATCCACTAAAATCATTCTTTTTAGAGTTAAAAAACCTTTTAACCTAAGAAACTAATGCAACTAAAATATGGTTTTCAAAACAAGAAAAAATACCAAATCATTAAACATTACTTTTAAATAAATTTCAAGAACCAAAAAACATCACTTAAAATTCATAAACAATCCCCATTAAACACAAGATAGGATTAAACCTTCAAGGGGGAGGGATTTCACACTTTCTCCACTATGCACAGTTTATTCGCATGATTTTTTAGGTTATACGCCAACCATGCAAGTGACACTAGAATTTTCCAAAACATTTTGCTTGGGATTCTCATGGTTTTACATGCCATATTCTTTAATCATTCTCCCCATGGAACATGTAATGTCCTAGGCTCAGATTCCACTCAACATTTCCCTGAGGTAGGTTGTCCACATGGCATCAAGTGCATCTCCCCAAATTCTAGAGGCTTCCAACTAGCAACACGGTCATGCGGTATGTCCATGGTGAGACTATGCCCTCATTACCATAGTATAACATTGCAGAATAATAATAACAATCAGTAGTGGAAGAAAATATAATAATGAGAAAAATGATAAATAATCATTATAATATTATATAAAGTATGTTAGAAGGAATCTCATATACAAAAGATGATGATATATGGAATATTCTATAAAGCATCAAAAATAGGTATATATAATCACAATACAATATATGTGTCAAAATACCAAAAAGGAAAAAAATGTATTATCTCTAGATATCATCAAGAGCCTCAGCTCAATCCCATGCTCCCCTACTCCTAATTAGCATGGCACAAATTCAATCATCAAATTGTGGGTACTTTCCTCAGTCCCTACTTTCATCAATATACTCTATTTGGGTACCCAACAGTATCCAAAACAAGGTGTGAGATACAATCTCAGTAGGTAATCACCCAAATTTATATAAAAATCCTAACTATGAAATAAGAGCTAAGCAGTGTGCAAAATATATCACAGGTAAGAAATAAATAAAATTAATGTGCTCATGTCATGTATATTATAATATATGTGATACTATATATCCAAACAAGTATCCCTACAAAAAATGGGTCAAGCTCTTATAACAAGGTAGCTACAAACAATAAAAAAATAACTACTACGACATCATCATACATCTATACATATCATGTTACCCATGGCCTTGTAATATAATCTATATATCAAACAACCATGTCCATTCCATATAACCAGAAGTGTCAGATAAACCACAGCCAAGTTGTACAACCAAGCATATCACATTTACCATAGTCTATTTTTATAATCAAATTATCAGACCATTAAGGGTTGGATCCAAGGTGTAGAAGACCAAGGCATCCTCATTGATTCCTAGGAGAATCTTGATGGAAACTTGGTTAGTCTTGAGTTGGGGTCTAAGGAGCATGTATACTGACTATGTCCATTTCCCAAGACAAACTTGATCCAATGGGTATTAAGGCCCAATGAATCCCATGAAATCAAGACCTAAAAATAAATCTCTTTCCAAGTTATCCACTACCGCGTTCAATACCCATAAGAGAATCTTCTATTATGTCTAATGGAATCAAGATCCAAGGTATACCAACCAAGGAATCCACTACCATTCAATTCATCACAATTCACAAGCATTTAAAATCTATTAGTTTACCCACTCATTTCCACAAATTCTATATAATCCATTTAAGAAATTCAAGTCCCATATAAACCATTTAATAAATCATCAACATGAAAGAGAGGAAAACCATTTCCAAACCATTAATTTAATTCAATTTAATTCAATATGGGCTTCCTCTAACTAGGAAATATTAAAAACACACCCATTGGGTGGTTCAATAATAGGAAAAGGAAAAGGCCATAACCCATGGGAGGCCTTAGTTGGGGAAAAAACATCCAACTAAACTCATGGGAACTAAATGGAATCCCTAATAAGTTTCATATCATTTAATTCAATTAATAAATTCAATCTTAGGGTCTCTCCAGTAATTATAGTGGGTGGAACAATGACAACTAGATTAGTAAATCATTAGACTAGACTAGAAAATTATATCCCACCAACCATAGGTCAGTAGTAGAGTGCTCATCCAGTATCATCTCCTGATTCAACTTAGATCGGGAGAAAAATAAAGAATAGTTAAAGAACCTAGAAATAGAAAAAATTATCTTTCACCTAAATAAAATTTTCAATACCAAGAAGATTGGGTAAAAGAAGAAAAGGAATAGATATCTTACTGGTGTGGATCTAATGAGAAAAATGGTTCTTGAATCAGACACTAGATGGAGATTAATGTAAAATCCTAGAATAGGATTCAAAAAGCTCTCCAAAAGTTAATTTTTTTTCCACTAGGAGAGAAGAAAAAATAGGTTTGAAATATAAGATTAAAATAGGGGAAATTTTTTAATTTTACCCAAATTACTAGATCACATGGTTTGGACGCACAGTTGTCCAAATTTTGCACCAACCATGTTCCCACCATTGTATGGAGGGGAACCTCACATGGTTTATATGCATGGTTTGACTAATAATATGAAAACCATGTCTCAACCCACTATCAAAAACTATAGAGGGTGTCACAAGGGTGTGTGCCTCAAATTTCATGGTTTTTTAAACTGTGTGGGATCCTCCTCTCTACCCAACCTTTCATGGTTAGTAGTAATGGTGTGGCCTACCCCACATAGTTTCTATTAATCATACATCAGACCTTTTTCTCCCCAAAAGTTGGGTTCCGAGATCAGAACAAGATATGGACACCCCTACTACCTCCACTACATTAAAGGGAATAAAAATTAGGTTTTAATTAAGCATTTAAATCGAAAAGAAAAGGTTTATTTCCTTATATGAAAACTTAGGATCTTGTAATATTCCCCCTTAAAGAAATTAATCCCCAAATTTCCCTCTCATGGGTGTTCAAGATTCATATGTGAATAACTCCATACACTGAGAATGTATGTTGGCCTCCCACTCTTAGGTCTCATCTTATAAATGATTGTGCTACCATAGCACCCATACTAGCAGAACTGACTGGCCTCAGAGAACCTTCATGCTCTTGTTAATGATATGAACTAGATGCTCCTCAAAGGATTCATATACCTATCACTAAACCTCCTGTTGGAACCGGGCGTGCAGCAGAAGCCCTAAACAGGTGGGTTTTTAATTTTTTTCCACCGTCGTTCATCGTAAACTTGACGACGTCGGTGAAGAGCAGCCCGGTCAAAGTTGAGGACCACGCGTGGAGGATTTTTAGCACAAAATTAAACCGTAAAATACCTGGTTTAAATCCAAAGGCATGAACGACGTCTACTCGTTGTTGGTGATCGTTGCTCGAAGAATCTGAAGTCGAATTCCTCTAGATCGTCCACACGTGCTTCAAGTAATCTGTGGGAGTGTCGTTCGTCGTAATCCGTGTGCTAGCACGGATTTGCGACGATGCCTTCGACGCCCCAACAACTACCGCATCGCATCGCTAGCGATTCCCGAGAGAGAGCTCCATCTGAGCTCCTTGGATCCAGAGCGTCTCTCTCTAGAATGTGGGAGAGAGGAGAGGAGAGATAAGCTCCATGAATAGTCTTTGGCAAAGTCCCCTCCCCTTATATTTATAGTTCTCAATTAAAATACCTGGTATCGCCTCGCCAACCCTGAATACTTAACGCACTATTAACGACATTTTTATGACTACTAAACTGAGCCATAAATATTATTATCATTTACTTGTAATATATTAAAATATATTACATGATAATAATTAAGTCATTAACCTGACTCGTCGCTCCCATAAATATTAATTTAACCTTGAATAATTTAATATTCGTCAATTAATACTTTTCATGTATTTACTTAAAACTCGTAAATACATTTAATAAATAAATTCAATACTCATTATTCTAAACTCGAATAATATGAATTTATTTATCGCATTGGTGATCGTTTAACTTTGGACAATTCTTGGACCCCTGTGGCGGGGCCCACTATGTCCAATACTCCTATTCAACTGAATAGGGCAGATTCTTGAATACGCTATTGTGTGTGACCCTCTAGGCCCTTATTTCGACAGCCGTGAATAGTATTCACAGACCAAGAGCGGGATCTAGCAACCCATCCTGACCCCTGAAGAAATAAGGATTGTCACAGTAGTGACAACCAACCTACGAACATGCACTGTGTAATATAATCTCTTTGTCTATAATATCTCATAAAGCAGGATGCACTCTCGTGTCATCACCCTTTTCTTGCTTTATTGTTTGTTGATGTAACTGGATGAATTTACCCTCGACTGCCATGGCCATGGTCTTATAAAGGTACTACCATCCATATCAACATGGCCTGAGATATATTACTTCCATAACCCAGAAGCGACAAATCCTTTCTTGACCATTCAACCAATGACATGCCACCAATGACGCACCCGACACAAACTACCTCGCCACGACTTCATTGCCATGGTTTTCATCTTTCATCAAAGTACGCGATCAAATGACATACATTGGTAATGATCTCAAGTCAGGAGACCATTACACATGATCGTAGATAGGAACATCCAATGACACCTGAAACATGTGGTGTTCCTATTGGAGGGTCAGTCATCATGATCTCACTACTAGAGATCACCAAGTGAGAACTTCATGAGAAGAAGTCTCAATGCTTATGAGCCCCCATCACCTGATGTTCAGACATCTACTATGTCCAATTAGTAAGATTTATCTAGACCATAGAACATATATATTTAAGATTAATGTCATAGTATCTAGAGGTTCTCATTATAGCCTGGGAACTGTTATAACCTTTCGATACGACAATTAATCTTTGGACATTACCATTTCAATAGTGGATGCAGAAAAGTATACACTATAATGATAAGAAGACACCATGCATACCTTACACGATATGGTAATCAAAAGCACATAATAGTTGGGTCTAGGGAACCCACTATTTCAACACCTCCTTGGGTTGAAAAGCATGAGATAGGTTTGAATGATAATGGTGTAGATGAGATACATGGAAAACATAATGCATAGCTCAATACCTCTAAGTTAACTTCAACCGATAGGCTAATAGCCCAACTCTACCCAGAATCTTGAATGGTCTGATATATCACGGTGAAATTTTACCCTATCTCATGATCCATCTATGTCCCAGCCTCATTGAAACATGTAAAAATTCTTGATCCCTAACCTCTAACTCTAGAATCCATCTATGGTGATTTTTATAAGATTTTTATTGAGACCGTGTAGTATTCATCCACTTTATGAACAAATAGACCTTCTTAAAATTATCCAAGACAATACGTGGTCCCAATAAAGCTGTCTCACCTGCTTCTAGCTAGAAAAGGGGTAATCAACATGGACTACCATACTAAGCCTCATAAAGTTCCATATTTATAGTCACCTAATAACTATTATTGTAGGAAAAATCAACCAAGGGTATATTCTTATCTCAAGATCCCCCAAAATATAGTACGCATTCTCACAGCATTTCCTCAAGCACCTGTACCATATGCTCTGACTGGCCATCAGTCTGAGGGTGGTATGTCATTCTCAGAAGCACTTGTATACCCAACACCCTCTGTAAAATCTTTTAGAAATGAAACATAAACTAGGAATGCCTATCTAAAATGATAGTGTGTGGGACCCCATGAAGTCATATTATCTCCCACCTCCTAAACTCATCTACACTTAAGGTTTACATGATTGGCATGAAATATGTAACCTTCATGATCCTTTAAATAAAAACCTATACAGTATCGCTACCTTGAGGCGACCTCAGAAAAAAAGTCATAAAATCCATCAAAACATAATCTCATTTCTACTCAGGAATAGGTAAATACTACAAAATTCCATCTGGTTGCTGATGTTCTACCTTCACCTTCTAACAAGTGGATTACCTCGTAATAAAACCAACTACCCCACATCTCATACTTGGCCACCAGTACAGATGGCGTAGGTCACTATAATAACCCTGCTCTTTATTACACATTAATACTTGATTTATTACATAATACTACACTTAATACAACTCAAATGATTGATAAGTCTAGTGTATTTGGGAATTAGGTACATTATATAACAACATAAAATAGGGAATATAATATCTTTCTTTAACATGCTCAAAATACTCCTTTGAACTTAAAACTACATGGGATAACCTAGGGACATACATAATAAAGGGGTGAGCTATAAATCCCAAATAGGGAATAAAACTAGAATTAGTGATACATGTTAGACAATAGGAATATCAGTGAGGAACAAAAGGATCATGAATAATAAGGCATGATATATCATGATAATCATAACATGTGAAATGTGGAAACAAGATAAAACAATGAATCATGAACATAGGCTAAGGATAAACCACCAATAATTAATATTGGATAAATTACCATTAATAAATATATTAAACCACTATCCCAACATGATGTATCATGATACTAAAAATTACCCAATGCATTGGACTGCTATCTAGGAGCACCCATCAAAATCATTTCATTCTCATCCTTTAGTGTGCCATATAGATCATAAGACAAGGATTCATTCGTTATCGTAATTTATTCCATGATCACAAAATGTAGAATACATACATGTAAGTACCTAATCAATAATTATATGTTCATAAATTTGAATACTCTTAATATAATAATGGGTATGGAACTCACTATATAATTTTTTTGGCATGGAAAATCACAGTGAAATTTCAGCAGCATAACGACATCACATAAAAAATAATAAAATAGGTTTATGAGACATAAATGGGTCTCTCATAATTTAGAAATGAAATTGAAATTAATAGGTACATTTAAATGAATTTCCCAACATGATTAATTTGAAATAGAAGGCATATGACATTGAAGAAACTTTAATAAATAAGAGAAAGGAAAGAACCCTTACAAAATTTTGACAAGGTAACGGGTGTACATAAGGTTTAATGTGAGGAAAAAATGAGAGTGAAAGGGGATATAATAATTTATAAATCAAATTATCAGTAAGGGGGATATGGAATATCGTATCACAATATATGAAAATTAAAATTAAAAGATATAACATAAAAGGAGTGCTTGATAAAAGAGGAGGGTGGAAGATCCCTTACTTGAGTGTGTGACTCCAAAGGATTTGGAGGGACTTCTTAAAATATTTAGGCCCCCTTAAGAGGACTCTAGGGAGTGGAGGGAAGAGTTTGGATGTGATAAAAGGAGTTTTATTGAAGATAAATTGGATATTGGGTTGGTTTATATAGGAAATTAGAGGTATTTCTTTATTATTTATGTTTTGGAATCTACATAATAAAATTACCAAAACCACAAATAATAATATGGATTTTTCTCATGGTTTCTGAAAAAATGAGATTGTTTTTTATTATTTTAGGAGTCCAAGGGCATAAATTATTAAAATATTACACTTGGTGATGTCTAGGTGAGTCACACTCTTAAAGAAATAATTTTAGAATATTAAAATATATTATAAGTCTTAGAGGATTCATAATGGATTTAAAAAATAAATAAAATAAACTTAAAATAATATTATTTTAAATTTAAAACATATATTTGGTCTTGGATCCTATTTATATTACTCAATACATCACTTTTTGGTCATTGTGATGTCATAAAACACAAAGTATATTTATACGGTTTTTAATTTTTTACCTAAAAATTTGACTATCTCAAAAAATTATGAAAAATTAAATGTTGTATAATTTCAATATCCTGAATCCAAAATTAATATTCATTTTATCTAAATAATTTTCTAAATATTTGAATTTTTGGTTTTAAAAAAATCACATTTACTGAAAATGATATGTTTTTTTATAATAACATTTTTTAAACCCTTATAAAAAATACATTTGAATTCATAAAAATTATATGATCATTTATATTTAATAAAATTTATTTAATAATAATATTTTATTAAAATAATATTTATTTAAAATATCCCTTAATTCATAAAAATAAATTTCTTAATTGAATTTGAATATTAACCAAAAAATAGTATTTGTGTTTTATTGAATCAAAATAAAATCATTTATAAAGTAATAATAATAGGATGGAAATATATTCATTATTCTATAAAAAATTAATATACATACTAATATTTCTAGGGTCTTGTTACATATCCCTTTAATACACCAGCAAACACCCTAAGGGTAAGGTGCGTGATGGTGGGACGTTTATGGGGTAGTTCAGTGAATATTGTTTGGGACGTGATCCCGATGAGCTTGAAATTTTCCTATAAATAGTTTTGATCATTCTTAAGTTGGTGTATATCAGTTTGGTCTTGGTTAATGGAAAATCCTAGAAATTGTATCTCCCTAAAAAGATTTGATAAATGGGATTTATAGGTTACAATCCTACTGGTTGAGGTCATCACTTCCATTGTCTATGACAATTGTATTTGTTAAAACCCTGTATTTATACTAATAATGTGATCACTCTTAAATAGTTATATTATAAATGTTAATCATTCATAATGGACTTTTAAGACAAAAGAAGTGCATGTGTTTTCTATAACTATATTATATAATAATAAATTTAATAAAAATGAAAGGGGAATTTTATTTATAGTAGTTCGGGTCGTTACAATATTCCCCCTTATGAAATTTCATCCTCAAAATTTTCTTTTCCCATAGTAAAATAGATCAGGGTAACTTTGCTTCATCACTTCCTCTGTTTCCCATGTTTCTTCTTCAAACTTGTGGTTTCTCCACAACACTTTGACTATGGGCATTATCTTATTTCGTATAACTTTTTCTCTACAATCTAATATCTTCACCGTTTGATCCTCATAGGAAAGGTCATTCTCCAATGGTGACACCTCTGTATTGAGTATGTTTGAGGGTTCTGGTATGTACTTTCTCAAGAGTGATACATGGAATTCCTCACTTGCCTGAGATAGGTTCGATGGGAGTGATGGTCAATAGGTCACCGCTCTGAAGCGATCAAGAATCTAAAATGGTTAATGTACCATAGAATAAGATTTTCCTTCTTCCCAAATCTCATCACTTTATTCCATGGAGATATGCATAAGAATAACATGTCTCCAATATCAAAATCTAGTTTTCATCGACGATTGTTAACATATCTCTTTTTTCTACTCTGAGCATCCTTGATGTTCTGATAAATGGTCCTAAACTTTTACACCATTTCTTAGACCATTTCAAGACCCATAATTTTTTCCCCAACTTCATCTCAATATTCCAGTGTTTTACACCTCTTCCCATAAAGGGATTCATAGGTATCCATTTGAATTATCAATTAGAAACTTTTGTTTTAAGAGAACTAGACCAGAGCAAATATGTCGGTCGCATACTCCTTTAATTCAATTGAACATGATCTAAACATGTCCTCAAGTGTTTTAATATTCTGCTCAGATTGGTCATCAATTTAAGGGTGATAATTAGTACTAAAGTTCATCTCAGTGTTTAGAAAATGTCGGAGAATTTTCCAAAATAGATAGGTGAATCTTGGATCTCAATTAGACATAATTGATTGTGTTAATCCATGAAACCTCGCCACTTATTTGATTTTTATCCATTCAAGTTGATCTAGTGAGAAATCATCTTGAATCATAGTGAATTCTAGAGTATTTTTAAGACAATCCACTACAACACAGATAGAATTGTTTCCTTTGGATGTCTTCAGAATTCCGATGACAAATTCCATGGTGATGTTTTCCCATTTCCATGTTGGTATAGGTAATGGTTGCAAATCCCCTTAGTCTTCTTAATTTCAGAATTCTCTTGCTGAAATACTAGGAACTTTGATGTATATTCAGTTATCTCCATATTCATGTTTCCCCAAAAATAGTTTTCTCAGAGATCTCAATACATATTTTTGTTTCCTAGGTGAATAGAGAAAGTCAAACTATGTGCATCATCCAGTAGTTCCTTCTTTAAATCATAATTTTATAGAACATATAGTCTTGACCCAAATATCACAATTACTTCTTCATTAACATTGAAATCTGAGTATTTCCCTTTTCTTATAGTTTCCACTTTCTTCTGAATTCTCACATCATCTTTTTTAGCATCCTTTAAACTTTCAACAAGAGACAATTGAGAAATCATTTGTGAAAGGATTGATGATGTTCCTTCCTTTATGATTCTCATGTCCATCCTCTTCAATTAGAAGAATATTGGATCCTTCTCAACTATCATCAATGATAAAAATTTTGGATCCTTTATAGTTAGATCATTTTCCACTTTATTCTCTTTACCAGGATAGTAGTAAATTAAGCAGTCATAGTTTTTTTATCATCTATAACCATATTTTTTGGTGTATATTAATATCTTTATATGTGAATATATATTTTAGGCTCTTGTAATTAGTATATATCTAACACTTGTCCTTGTGGAGATAATTTTTCCATATTTTCAACAGAAAGATCACAGCTGCCAACTCCAAATCATGTGTGGGATATTTTTTCTCATGAAATCTCAACTACCTTGATGTTTAAGTAATGAATTTTTCATTCTAAATTAACACACAGCTCAGTCCCTTCTTTAAATAATCACTGAATACTATAAAAATTTCTCCACTTGTGGGTAGTGTGAGAATAGAGGTAGTGATAATCCTCCTTTTTAACACCTTTAAGATTTGTTCAAATTCATCATTATAAGAAAACTTAACTCCCTTATGAGTTATCTTAGTAATAGGGTTCTAAAATCATGATAAATTTCTCAAAAATATGTTATAATACTCAGCTAGCATAAGGAAACTATGAATATCTACCACAAATGTTGGCCTCATTCATCCTTCAATTTCTTTTGTCTTTAAAGGATCCATAGATATCCCATTACTTGTAATGATGTGCCCCAATAATGAGACTTACTTCAACCAAAACTCACACTTGTTGTACTTGTAATAAATATTATCCTTTTTTAAGGTCTTCAGGACAATGTTAAAATTCTCCTCATAACCATCCTTACTGTTGAGTATATTAGGATATCATATATAAAGACTACCACAAATTTATCAAGTTAATATCTAAAGAATCTATTTATCAAATACATGAAGACTGTTGTATCATTAGTGAGTCTTAATGGCATCATTATGAACTCATAGTGTTCATACCTTGTACAAAAAGCGGTCTTGGGGATATCTACCTTCTTCACCCTTACATAATAATATCTTGATCAAAGATCCACCTTGGAGAAGTATTGTGCTCAATGTAACTGATCGAACGAGTCATTAATCCATGGTAGAGGATACTTGTTCTTTATCATGATCTTATTTAGCTCGAAATAATCAATTCAAAGGTGCATTGACCCATACTTCTTCTTGATAGAGGACCAGTGCACCCTATGTTGAATCACTTGGGTGTATAAACCCTTTATCCAGATTCTCCTATAGTAATTTCTTTAGCTCCTCAAGTTCCACAAAAAACATCTTGTAAGAAGTCTTGGATATTGGCAATTCCCCAGGTATAAGCTTGATTGAAAATTCAACATCCCTACTAGGAGGAAGACCAAGAAATTACTTATGAAACACATTAGCATATTCCATTATAATAGGCATGTCTTTGAGGATGATCTTTTCCTTAAACTCAATCATTTGAGCTAGATACGCATTCTCATAGGGTAATAATATCCTTGCTTGAGATGATGGTGTTAAATAAGATTCATCCTCCTCATTTCAATTGTATAAAATCGGGGTTCAATTCACTATGTGGAGAGTTATTTACTTCTTATGGAAATTTATGTTATCTCTATAAAAGGAAATCCAATCCATGCCTAGAATTGCATCAAATTCCACTAAAGAAAGTATGACAAGGTTCTCTGGGAAGTTCATCCAAAAAATTGTGATAGGGGAGGATTTATATACATGGGATAAAATAATTTCCCCATTTTCCATTTTCACCAACATCTCTACTTCCATGCTTTGTGGGGGTGTTTGAATAGTTATACTAATCTTTCAGGAAATGATTGAATGAATAGAACTATAGATTATAACCCCACCTTTCACTTTTTAATTCTGGTTCTTATTTTTCTAATATAGACATAGGGATGATTATTTTTAAACTATTAAACACATAAAGGGTAATCCGATGACATTAAATGGATAACTTATAAATTATATTTATCTCCTTAACTTATGAGTTTCTAGGATTCAATCTATGTTATCCATGATCTATTTCCTAACATATATTCTTATGGTATTTTTTTATTCCCTTAATAATGGTTCATAATAAGATTATAAATTTACAAAATCATATCCCCTATGAGTGTCAAACTAGGTTCACAGTAAGGCCCATTGTTAGGTGTTAGGTTACCCTAAGTTAGGCCCAGAACACCTTATCAGAGTTGTTACTCCTAGGTAAATTTTTAAAAGAACCATGTCGACTTGTTATATCTAGAAAGGGATTTATTTTCTTGATAAACCACTTAATCTATACTTAACAAGATTTAGGTATTTTTTTCTTATACTTAGTCTTATCACTAAGTATTTTTCTAGAGTTCTCTAATCCTAATCCCAAAAATAACTAAACTTTCCCTCTAATACTAACCGTAACAACTCTACTCTTTATTATACATTAATACTTGATTTATTATATAATAATACACTTAATATAACATGGATAATAGAGATGTATACTTTGTTTTTGAATTATGTACATTACATAACAACATAAAATAGGGAATACAACATCTTTCTTTAACATGCTCAAAATACTCCTTCGAACTTAAAACTGCATGGGATAACCCGGGGACATACATAAGAAAGGGTTGAGATATATATCCCAGAAAAGGAATAAAAATGGAATAAGTGATACATGATAGATAATAGGCATGTCAATTAAGAAAATAAGGAACATGGATAATAAGGCATGATATAACATGATAATCAAAACATGGGAAATGTGGGAACAACTTAAAACATTGCATCATGAGCATAGGTCAAGGCTAAACCACCAAGAATTCATTGTGGACAATATCCCATATAAATTAGGAACAAAACTATCCCAACATGACATATCATGATACTAAACATTACCCAATGCATTTTAGCGCTATCTGGGTACACCCATCATAATCATTTCTTTCTCATGCTTTAGTGTGCCACATAGATCATACAACATGGATTCATTCATCACCATAATTTATTCCATGATCAATGAATGTATAATAAATTCATGTAAGTCCCTGATCAATAAGTATATTTTCATAAATGTGAATACCCGTGATATAATAATGGGTATGGTATTCACTACATAATTGTTTTGGCATGGAAAATCATGGTGAAATTTTTCCAGCATAACGACATCACATAAAAATTCATAAAATGGATTGATGAGAGAGAAATGGGTATCTCATCATTTAGAAATGAAATTGAAACTAATAGTTAAATTTAAATACATTTCCAAACATGATGAATTGGAAATAAAAGGCATATGATATTTAATAAACTTTAATAAAGAAGATAAAGGAAAGATCCCTTATAAAATTTCGGCAATGTAACAGGTGTACATAAGCATTCATAAGGTGGGGAAATGAGAATGAAATGAGATCTAATAATTTATAAATAAAATGTTAAGTAATGGTGATATGGAAGAACATATTCTAATATATTTAAATGTAAATTAAAATACATAACATAAAAGGATTTTTTGATAAAATAAGAGGGTAGAAGATCCCTTACATGAGTGTGTGACTCCAAAGGCTTAGGAGGGGCTTCTTGAAAGCTTGGAGTGACTTGGGATGAATCTAGGAAGTAAAGGGAAGATTTTTTATGATCTAAAAAGAGTTTTAGTGAAGAGAAATTGGTGATTGGTTGGGTTTATATATGAAATGAGGGGGATTTATTTATTATATTGGTTTTGGAATCTAAATAATAAAATTACCAAAACCACAAACCATCCCATGGTTTTTGCCTATGGTTTCTAAAAAATGGGAGTGTTTTTATTATTTTAGGAGTACAAGGGCCGAAATTATTAAAATAGTACACTTGGTGGTGTGGAGGTTAGTCACACTCTTAAAGAAATGATTTTAAAATCTTAAAATATATTATAAGTCTTGGAGGATTCATAATGGCTTTAAAAATAAATAAAATAAACATAAAATCACATTATTTTAAAGTTAAATCATATATTTGGTCTTGGATCCTATTTATATTACATATTACATCATTATTTGGTCATTTTGATGTCATAAAACATAAAGTGTATTTATACGGTATTTAATTTTTTACTCAAAATTTCGATTGGGTTAGAAAATTATGAAAAAATCACAAATGGATAATTTTGACATATTATTTTAAAAAATAATATTCATTTTATATAAATAATTTTCTAAATATGTGAATTCTAAATTTTAAAATAAAAACGAAAATTTATTGAAAATGACGGGTTTTTTGACAATAATATTTTTTTGGACCCTTATAAAAATTATATTTGACTTCATAAAAATTATATGATAATTTATATTTAATAAAAGTTATTTAATAATAATATTTTATTAAAATATTATTTATTTCAAAGATCCATTAATTTACCAAAATATATTTCTTAATTGAATTTAAATATTAACAAAAAATACTATTTGTGTTTTATTGAATCAAAATAAAAAAAAATTATAAAGTAACAATAATAGGATAGAAATATATTCATTATTATATAAATAATAATATACATACTCATATTTCTAGGATATTGTTATATATCCCTTTAATACAACAGAAAACACCCTAAGGGTAAGGTGTGCAATGGTGGGACTTTCATGGGGAAGTTCAGTGAACATGTTTTGGATCATGATCTCAATGTGCTTAAACTTTTCCCATAAATGGTTTCAATAATGCTTAAATTTGTGGGTCTCAAATTGGGATTGGTTAAGGAAAATACCAAAAATTATATCTCCCTAAAAATCTCCAATAAATGGGATTCATAGGGTATGATCCTACTGGTTGAGGTCATCACTTCCTTTGTCTGTGAAAATTGGATTTGTTAAAACCCTATATTTATACTAATCATGTGATCAATGTTCAACAATTATATTATAAACGGTAATGATACATAATATTATTTTAAGACAAAATATGTTCATTTGTTTTTTATAACCATATTATATAATAATACATTTAATAAAAATGAAAGGTTAATTTTATTTATAACAGTTCGAGTTGTTATAGTCACGGTACATCTTGGTTACACCGGGATGCACTTCCCAAACTAAGGCATGAAACTCCTACATTAGCTACTCATGTATATTCACTAAAACCCATACACATACATGGATATGAATAACATCATCCTCACCTATGGTCTAACTTGGAGGAGGTTAATCATCTTCCACACTCTCTCATAGGACTAGGATCTTAGAATCTGATAGATGCCTTATCCTCAATCTATCCAGAAGTATAGAGGTAATAACTAAGGATGAAATAAAAGTATTCCCCTGACTGTCTTGCACCTCCAAGTGCATCTCTAAGAACAAATCCATAAGATTCCATTCATTTTTGGCCTACTAAACTTCTTGTATCTGAGTCTTCCTACTCAGTGAATTGGCCACTCTATTTCCCTTCCAAGGTGTGTAGGCAAGCTTAAAGGAAAAAAAAACTATTAGTATTCAACCCACCTTCACTACCTCAAATTCATATCACACTGCGTTAATATATACTTCAGGCTTTTTTGATCCATTTACACCACAAAATACTCTCCCAATAAGTAATGTATCTAACAGCACAATGCCTGAACAACTGTAGCTAGTTCCAGATCATGTGTTAGGTAATTCATCTCATGTGGCCTCAATTGATGAGACACATATGCTATGACTCTATCTCCCTACATCAAAATAGCTCCAATCCCAATACCTGATTCATCATAATACATAGTTTATAACCTACTCTGAAAAAACCAAGACTGATGCTAAATTTAATCTCCTTTTTAGCTCCTAAAAGGATGTATCACATGCATCTGACCATAAAAACTTGACACCCTTATTAGTCAAGCTCATGAGTGGTGATTATAGGTGCGAGAAGTCCTATATGAAATGCATGTAATATCCAACCATCCCCAAGAAAATTTTTATGCCAAATATGTTCTTGGGATGCTCCTAGAAAACTCACCTCTCACCTTATCTAGGTTAATTGATAATCCTTTTTTCTGAGATAATATGACCAAAGAAGTGAATTTTATCCATCCAAAAGTAGAAATTTGTGAGATTAGCATATAATTTATGCTCTCTCAATGTATCTAATATGATCTCAAGACATTTGGAATGTTCGTGTCGATTATGAGAATACAATAAGATATTATCCATGAATACCATGACAAATGAATCCAGATAAGGATGAAAAATTGGTTCATCTGCACCATGAAAACTATTGGTGTATTTGTGATACTGAATGGAATAACCAGATAATCATATAGACTATACCTGCTATGAAAATTTTTATGATGTATTTTTTTAGTTTGAACACATACTTGGTGATATCCCGGTCTCAAATCAATTTTTGAGAACACGTGAGCTCCTAGAAGCTGATCAAAAATTTCATTCATATGTGGAAAGGGATATTTGTTCTTTGCTGTCAGCTATTCAATTTCTAATAATCCATGCATAGCCTAAGGGTACTATCTAGCATTTTAACAAAAGGACTAGAGAACCCAAAGGATAAGTAATGGGTCAGATAAACCCATTTTCCACCAAATCCATTAGCTACCTCTTGAGTACCTAAAACTCCATCGTAGCCATCCTATAAGGAGGAATGAATATTGATGAAACTACTAGTAGTAGATTGATGGAGAACTCAAAATCTCTCTTAGGATGTAAACTATAAAATTAATCTGGTAACACATCCATAAAACCATCAACCACTGGATTAAAATCCTCCTAACATGCTCCCTGATCATCTAGATACAAACTAGCGATCTGGGTTGTCATTCTGCCCAGCCCACAATTTTTTGGTCTAGATCGGCTCACCTGGACATCCCATTCACCCTTTTGAGTATAAAATTCACCCTATGGTGATTTGAAAGTCAACCTTTAGCAATAACATTCAATGTAATCTCAATAATCTACTATAAATTCCATCTGAAGTATGACGTCAAACCCATTCATCTCAAGGAAAAACAGATTCCATACAAAGTGACACCCAAAAACCTTATGGGGGTATTACCTATACTATTTTACACTCTCCATTATGATCCCCAACAGATTATTAAGCAACATAACTCCCTAAAAAAACAAAATCACTAGCCCAAATCTTTCCAAAATAGGTATAGATATAAAACTATGTGATTCACCTATGTCAAACAGAGTAGATACAAGAGTTGAGACTACTAAGATCATACATCTCACCATAGATGGTCTGAAACCATGCTCCATGGGGTAGACTATAATGAATAGATATATCCTGAATTGTGGCTCTATGAAACAACCTCACTACCTGGAGTAGGCCTGCTCTTTTTTATTACTACTAATGGTGCCTGGATGCCTCGTCCACAACTACCACCACCTCAGCCTGATCAACCTATACTACTCTAGCTCCCTTCTTAATTAGGAGTTGTGAAACCTGCTCCTAAAAATAGTTTTGGAGCTGAACCCATACCACTTGTTGTTTGAGGGAAGGTCTTTCAGAAACATTCCACGTGGCTCATCCTTCCACAAGTTCAGCACTCGATTAGGTCACAATCACACTGATTATTCATGTGTCCCATCAAACACACTAATTATAGAAAACTACACTACCATCACTATAATCCTTTATGGTACTCATCTCACAGGAAGCCTCAAAACATCACTTCTTTCCACTGGAATTTGAACTTCTAGGTCGAGAGACTGCACTACTCTGGTCTACACCCCTAGATTCCCGATGGTTCTGCTCTATAATCAGTTCCTTATTTACTATCCCAACAATAGCGGTCTATCTGAACACATTGAACTAACATCAAATGGCATGTAAGAGACCTTCTTCTAAGTGTCTCACCATCAATAACTCAATAATAAGGTATATTGGTGCAAAATGTTGTAACTCCGTAAAGCATTTTGAGTAATCCATAACCATCATAACACCTTTCTCCATACACATGAACTCACTATCCCGATCTACCCTAAAAGTATCAAGGTAAAAGTAGTCCTAAAACCTAGTATGGAAATCATCCCAAACCATATCTCACAATCTGTCAGCTTGTTTTAGAACATCCAACTAGTGCTTTTCTGGTCCTCAAAGAATATAAGTTGTGAGTTCCATTCTCCTCTCAATAGGTGCATATAGATGCTTGAATATTGATAGTGTAGTCTCAAGACATAGTGCAGCATTCTATGGACCTCTATTCCCCAAAAACATGGGAGGATGTTGCTGCTGGAACACATGAATCAGCTTATCCATATACAGGGTAGGATACGGTGCTCCCTAAAAATTCTACATGCGGCGATAAAACCCCTCACAAAATTGTTCCTCAGAACCTATGTCTGGTAAGATAGTTGGTGTTGTAGTTTGACTTATAGAAGGATCCACCAGTATCCCATGGTCCACCACATCTAGAGCATGGGAATCTCCACCCTCTGGGTGTATGGATATAGTTCATTATGGTTGCATTCCTCTATAATGATAAACACATACCTCAGAAATAATGATATCAAATTTCGTAGCTCAAAAGCATAGTATAGGTCAAAACCTTCCTATAACTAGGTCATGCCACATATCCTACTCCAAAAGTCAAGACTGTATAAAAGAAATAGTCATAAAAGTCACTAGAGACACTGCCTCTTGCCTACTAAAAAGTTGGGTCTAGGTTGAGTTCTCTATTTACCATTCCAATTTACTATTTAAATTTCATATTCATTTCACATTTCATTTTAAATGGTTGAACCAAATGGTTCACCAAATTCCAATCCATAAGGGACCATACTCCTCATTAATCAAAATATGGAATCCACCCAATCCACACCATAACACATTCCAGACCATACAACTCATGGTCCCTAACTTAACATGCCATAATTGGCTACTCAATGTGTCTGTTGTGGTCTAATCAGAAAAAAACTACTTAGGTTACAATAGGCACTCTATTTACCAACCATGTTTTCTAATCCGATATACAAAATTATATCATAATATCAAGTATATCAATAACCACACTTATCACAACATCATGCAAACAATAATTTCATCTTATATGGAATGGAATAATGTGTGGCATGTGATTTCTAACAAGTTCCTAAAATGATTAATGAGATGGAATACGCTCATATCATTAGGTTGCAAAAAATATAACCCACAATCATATCAATAATAACATCACAATTCAAGTTCATCACCCAATAGTGGAATCAAATCAACTATAATAGTCAAAATACAGAAAACAACAATTTCTATTTGAGGTAATTTGTATTTTTCATATACGTGGGTTAGCTAAACCCAGGCACAACTCATTACCAAATTCCAATTCTTTTTTATCCCCATTCTATTGTCACTAAATTTTAAAGAAAACCAAAAAAAAGAAAGGGCTCTAATACCACTTCGTAATGTCCCAGACCCGGATGGCACTCAATAGTGCCCCAAGCCCAGTTATCCACTTGGCCTCAAGAACATCTCTTAAAATGCTAATGGCTTCCAACTATCAGCGAGGGCCTAGGGTGTGTTTGTGGGGAGACTATGCCCTCATTACCATAGTGTAACACAGTGGAATAATAATAACAATCAGTATCATAAGTATATATAACAACCAAACAAATGATAAATAACCAGGATATGATTATATAAACTATTCCAGAAGGAATATCATATACAAAAGATAACAATACGTGTCATGTTCTATAAATAATCCAAAACAGGTATATAATAGCATAATACAAACATGTGTCAAAATACCAAAAAGGAAAAAAAGGTATTATCTCTAGATATCATCACAAGACTCGTCTTGGTATCATGCTCCCCTACTCCTAAGCATGGAATAAATTCAAGAATCAAACTATGGGCCCCTGCCTTGGTCCCTACCTTTATCCATGTAGTCTATTCAGGTACCCAATGGTTTCCTGAACAGGGTGTGAGATACAATCCCAGTAGGTAATCACCCAAAGGTCTATAAAAAATCTTATTTTTTCAATAAGAGCTAAGAAGTGTTCATAATATATAACTGGTAAGCAGTAAATAAAAGTAAGATGCTCATGACATGTATACTATAATATATGTGATATTGTATAGCAATACAATTATCCCTACAAAACATGGGTCAAGCTCCTATAATAGGGAAACTACAAACAATGCAGAAATAACTACCACAACCTTTTCATACATCCAAACATATCATTTTACCCATGGACTTGTCATATAATTTTTATATAAAACAACCACGGCCACGCCATATAACCAAAAGTTTCAGAGAAACCACATTCACGTCGTAACACCAAGAATATCATATTTACTAAGTTTGATCCATAAAATCAAGGTGTCAGGCCATAGAGAGCTAGATCCAAGGTGTATAATACCAAGGCATCCTCATCAATTCCCAAGAAAATCTCAATGGGAACTTGGTTAGGCTTGAGTTTGGGTCCAAGGAGCATGTCTACGGACAATTTACACCACGATCCCAAGACAAACAGAATCCAAGGGGCAGTAAGTCCCAAGTCATCCAATGTAATTAAGACCCAAATAGAAATATTTATCCAAGGAATTCACTACCGTGTTCAATACCTATAAGAGAAACGTTTATAGAATCTAATGGAATCAATATCCAAGGTATAACAACCAAGGAATCCAGTAGCATTAAATTCATCAAAATTCACAAGAATTTACACTTTATGAGTTTACCCACTCATTTATAAAATTTCTATATAATCCATTTATGTAATTAAAGTTTCATATAAAACATTTAATAAATAATCAACATCAAAGGGATGAAAACCAATTCTAAACAATAAATTTAATTCAATTCATTTCATTATGGGATTCATCTAACTAGAAAATATCAAAAACACACCCATTGGGTGGTTTAATAATAGAAAAAGGTAAAGGACACACCCCATGGGTTTCCCTGATTAGGGAATCAACCTACAACTAAACACATGGGAACTAAAGATCATCTCCAATAAAATCCATATCATTTAATTCAATTAATCAATTCAATTGTGGGGCTACACTCGAAAGTTTTTTGTGTGGAACAATGAAAACTAGATTAATAAACCACCAAAATAGATGTTAAAAGTATATACCACCTATTGTTGGATGGTAGTAGAGTGATCATCCAATATTAGCTCCTCATTTGACTCAAATCGGGAGAAAAATGAAGAACGGACGAAGAAACTGGAAATAGGGAAAACTGTCTTGCACCTAAATAACTTTTTTGATACCAAGAATAATGAGGAATGTCACAAAAGAAAAGGATAAATTACTAGTGTAGATCCAATGAGAAAAATGGTTCTTGAATCGGACACTAGATGGAGATTTGGTTGCAAAGCCTAGAATAGGATCCGAAAACCTCTCCCAATGTCAAGTTGTTCTCCACCAGGGGATAACATAAAATATTTTTGAAATATAAGTTTAAATTAGGGGTAATTTCAAAATTTTACCCAAAGTGCTACGCCATATGGTTTTACCACATTGTTTTCCAAATCATGCACCAACTGTGTGCCCACTACTGTAGTAAGGGGAACCTCACATAGTTTGTATGTATGGTTTGACTAACCATGTGAAAACTATGTCCCAAACCACTCTCAACAACTACAGATCATGTCGCATGGGTGTACGCCTCGAATTTCATGGTTTTTCAAACCATGTGGGATCCTCCTACTCTCTTACTAGCCTTTCATGGTTAGTAGTAACTGTACGACCAGTCCTGCATGGTTTCTACTAACCATGTGGCAAACCAGTTTCTCCCCAAAAGTTGGGTTTTGGGCTATGAACAAGCCCCAAACACCCTTGATACCTACACTGCCTCAAATTTCATACACATTAGTCCATAATTAAGCATTTAAATCAAAAACAAAAGGTCTATTACCTCATACAAAAACCTATGATCTTACATAATTCCATCAGTTTCACTCTAAAACAATGATTTTTTCCAATATGTATCATAGGATTTTCATATAACTTGGATTAACAACACACCACATCAAATATATCAAAGAAAAACCACTATAAATATATAACTTATAGAAAACTCTCGATCGCCCATGGAAAATCGAGGTCTATCATGAGGAAGAGTTATCCAAGTACTTCCCCATACATACCACCCGATTTTTTATTCTTCTAGATCCAATCTACTTATATGAAGAAATAAAAAAGAAGTTATCATTCAATTTTGTAGTGAATTGGACCAATCTAACCTAAAATATCACCCAGTTCAGACCACAACATGGCCCGAAGTGCATTCTTGATCACCCTAGGCTGTATAAAATCACCAAGGTATTACAATTGAACTCTTGGTAATAATTTCATCCTCATAAAACGAGGATAAAAAATGATCCCATAGGGAACCCAGTATAAGGTCTCCTTTAATTAGATGACTGGGCCAAAATAAACATGTGTAAATTAGATAAAACATCCCAATATAGAATAAATCTCAAATAAACTGAAACTTTTAAAAAACATTTATTTTCCAATCAAGAAAAACATTTTTTATATAATTATTTTATATTGTCAATACATGGAAATAAAACTAAATAGAAATAAAATAGGTGGCCTAAGAGTTCAATACAACTCATGGGATAAAAATTATAAATGAAAATAAGTGAAAACCCCCACAACTCTATGTAACTCTCAAGTCACCACAATAACCTAAACAACATATTCTTCCCAATGGAGAGAGGTAATAAGACAACCTACAAGTCATAACTTGAGAACCTATAAAAAAACATGAAAGATTTATACCTAATGACATGAGTATGTAGGGTGTGATCCAAAGGCTAGTAGGTTACCATTTTGAGTCTATCCACATTCCATTTATAAAGAAACCAAAATTCTAGCTTAAATATAAGGAATAATAAAACATTTTTTCATTTCCTTTTTACAAAATAAAAATAAAAATAGATATGCTACATATACTTTCTCAAGACATGTTAGTTAAAAAAACATGAATCAAAGATGACTTATCAAGGTAATTTCATTTCAAAACCAACCAATTACTTTTTAAAACAAATCCACTTTCATTTCAAAAAGAACAAGATACACCTTTTCTTTTCAAAACACATTCATTTGAAATCAAACTCATGCATGGTTTAAAATACACTTTCAATGGAAGCACACTCCAAGGCTTGTGTTTAAAATAAATGAATCTCTTCCCTTTTTAAAAACTTCAACACACACACACCACATACATGGTTATAAGAAAAGTAATACATAATAAAATGAATATCCATAACAAGTTATAAACATATGGAAATAATCATACAAGGCATGTCTCACCCCCATGATGCTTACTCATAAAGCACTAAATTAGGAACATAAAAAAGTGTAAAATAATACACCAACAATAATAAAAAATCATAAAATAAAATAAAAAACCATGATGAAACAACCTAGGAACTAATGGTTTAAGTTTCTCGATGTGAAAATGTGGAACCAATTATTGGTGGGTTGAAGGTCACACAACTCGTCATCTGAATCACTCTTTCATATACTTATTAGTGACACATCCCCTAGTCGGGTGTTACATACAACTATGGGATTCTAACCAAGGTATCAAACATAACTAGTAAGGTAATTTCCCTAAACTTACCACTTAGTAACCAAGTCTCCTCATGTCATAGATAAAAATAATTGATTACCTTCGAGCTAACATCATCATGTGACTAGTGCACCACCCCAAGTCATGAGATGTAGAAATAAAATAAACATCTCATGTCTAACACACCCTCTTCGATATTGATCCCCAACCCAAACATAAAAAACATGAATCATAATTAATACAATCAAACATATTCTCACAAGATTAAACAATAGTTGATAACAGGATCATCTATGGTGTAAATGATATCTAAGAAAAGAGAATCACATAAAGTGTCAACCAGACCTTCTATTTATAAATAAAAATCACATTATTTGGAAATATATTTTTAAAACCATTTGGAAACAAAATTAAACCCAAGGAAAAATCATATACAGAAAAAAAAAATAACACCAAAAAAAAATCTTTGAAAATTCTCTTTCAAAATCATCATTAAACACAAGGTAAATTTTAAGAATTCACAAAGAACAATAAGGCATTAACATTCCCAAAACAATTAAAGTATTAATCTAAGACAAATAAAAAAATAATCACACCACATTTTTAAAAAATGGAAATCCATTTACTAAATAAACACACCATTTTACACTCAATGGAAAATCATTCACAAACAAGGAAGTTTCTTTTTAAAACATAGAAACCTCTTAAAATAAGGAAACCCTTTTTTACTCAATGAACTTCACTTTATAAAACCCAATTGGTTATAAAAATCATAAAAAATTGTTTTTCTCCTAAAAACCCATAAATGGAATTTTATCAAACATCTATAATAGCGACCCTAGCCTTTCACATATAACATTACATGATTTTATTAATAATTATACATTATAGTACAAGCCATGGATCATTAAGTCTAGTGTCTTGTAAGACTAGGTACATAAAACATTAAACATGGGGATAAAAAAACTACTTTATTTAATTTCTATAAAGAGATCATAACTTACTTTTAACCCTTACATCTTCCTAGGGTACCTTGGGGAACACATGACCAAAGGGATGAGCTAAAATCCCAGTAAGGGAAAGAACATAAGAATACAACTTAAGCATGTGAGTTAGGAGGCATGACATAATGATATCAAGAGAATGGAACATATGAAATCATATCATATAAACATGGGATAATATAAAAATGGAATCATATAAATGTGGTAGAATCATAAAACATGTATTTAGTATGGTTCAAGGATAACTGTCAATCCCATTTCCCATTTTAGTATGGGTCAATGCTAACTATCAATCCCGTTTCCCATTTTAGTATTGGTCAAGGCTAACCGCCAATCCCATTTCACATCGCATCTCATGAGACTTTAATTTACCTAATGAATTGGAAAAATATCTAGTCACACTCATATTAAAATTTTCATGAATGTTCTTTCAACATAAATATTCATACATAATCAACCATACATAAACATAAGGGTACCCATGGAAAGAATTGGGTACCACAATCATGACATAAAGCTTAACCAATGGGAGTATCATGAAATTTTCCATGAAAGAAAGGTATTAGAACATAAATGTACGTTCATAAGGTAAAATAGGCATATGAAATGGTAAGCGATGTCAAACATAAGTGAAAACATATAAGTAATGTATTTAAGAAACATTAGCATTAAAACATTTTTGTGCGGTTTTAAGGAAAATACTATAGAGCCTTTGAAATATAAAAGAGGAAAATATTTTATATAAAACCAGAATTGAACCAAGAAGGTTTTAATAATAAATATACTGATTTTATAAAGACAATGGTGTTTTAAAACATAGGATAGAGTGCACTTGAAATTGGTTAAAAATTTGGGGAGTTCCCTTAAAATAGATTTGCTTATCGGAAAGTTCTAAGGGGAGAATATTTTAAAAACATGTATATCCACAAAAGGGAGTGATGAAAGGGTATTCATAAATGAATTTTTTAAACCTAAAAAACATTTAGAATAATTACATAAACAAATAATATAACTCCATTTTGATATAAATAAATATAAGGCAACCTGAAGTAACAAAGAAGGTTCGGGTAGAATTCATTACGGTTTATTAGCATGGTGTCGAGTGTAACTAAGAAGGATTGATCATAGATAAAAAGGGGTTATAATCACTTATATATCATAAGGTAATTATGGTTAATGTTATTAATCATACCCCATTATTAGTGATTACACATAAAATGGAATAGCATAGAGGACATCTTGATTAAGAGTAGAATGGAGAGGATCCCTTACCTTAAGTCAGATCGTGATCTTTTCTTGAACTTAATGTCCTGAATAAAAAAATTAGGTTTATTAATTAATAATTAAATAAACTCATATATATTTAATTGATTTATTATAACCCTTTTTATTTCATTAAAGACCTTTTTGATTGGTTATAAGGTTCAATTTCATTGTTTGGGTCCATTTTCATACTTGGTTTCAATGACTGGTTCACTTATATTCATGTTCGGATAAACATGTAAGATGAAATTGGTTGTACATAATTGAAGTTTTATGTTATTATTGAACATACATGATATTTAATGGTTATAATAATTCATTTTTTTATTTAGAGTGAAGATTAATTATTACATAAAACCTTAGTGATAACTGTTTTGGTTAATCAGTGGGTTTTGATTACAACAAGCATGTTTTTCTTTATAACATAATTCCAATTTTACAAAAAGGATTACAAAACCTTAACTATGATATATTACATATATAATAATATATTTCAACCATAACACAAATGGTTTCCTTACCATAATTAAAGATGATAGTAGAAATTGGCAAACTGTTGTCCTTGAATGTGCTAAATCAACACATCTCAAATGGTGTTTTCATTTCTTTCAAATAAAAGGTGTGGAAAGAAGAGATAATAATTAAATATCCCATTATTATGAAACTATTCTAGTACATATATGTTACTAGATTTATCATACCATTTGGGTGAAATGGGGTGAGGAAAGAAACAATAAAAGAAAAGAACTTAAATAAAAGAATTGGAAATAGGATTTTCCCTCTTGAGTTTATCTCCTTTGAGAACCTCTTAAGGGGAGAGGTTTTGGTGTTTTGAAGAGTATATGGGCTGTTGAACGTGGGTTAGTATCTTGGTGAGATATTTGGTCAGAATATTGTCAAGGAAAAAGGTTTGATAGTAGTGAAGAGAAGAGGGAGTGAGGGGGGTTTATAGTGGAGGAGAGGAGGGTTTTCATGATATTATAATCATTAATTTTTTATTTCTTCAAAAGAAAAGAAATAGAAAGTATTCCATGACTAATAATAGTAATAAATACATTTTATTTCGATCCAATTGGGATTACATCATTATATCATCATCAATGACTCAATAAATCTTTTATTTATCATTTATCGTAAATTATCGTATTTTATTATTCATAAAAAATTCAAGTATTTTAGAAAAATAAAAAAAATTCACCCTAACCATTTTTCGATGTGTAGAATCTAAAAATGAAATCCATTTTTCAAAAATAATTTTCTAAATATGATTAATTTAATATTTAATTAAAATCATAATTTATGATTAAAAAACCAATTTCAAAACATTCATTTACTTATTCTAAAATATAGGTACATCATAATTTCACTTGAATATTATTTTTATACTATCATAGGTAAGGTTAATATTCATTAGGGTATATAAATATTTATAAGGGTATGTTACTATTCATACGGGTATGTTACTGTTCACCAAAAATTAAGTTTTCCTATCGAACTCCAAATAACTTACTTATCGCAACTGTGTATGTCAGATTTTCAAAATTCCAAACACAGAAGTAACAAGATTTTGTTTAAAGGTCACATAGAACTTAGTAGTTCATTATGTTTTGATTTCATGTGAATTTATGAAATATTTATAATAAATTAATTTCTATTGAAAAACATTGGGTCGTTACATCTAGAATGTATAAAACACTATTTAAAATCAAAGTTCCATTAAACCAAGCATTTCATCGAATTTTTCCAAAGGAAAACCCAAAAAATATGGAAAAAATTTGATAAAAAAAACTAAGTATCACATATATCATTAATTTTGGTTCAATAACACCTTTAAAATATCAATAAATCAAGGAAATCTATAGAAAATGGAAACATAATTAAAACACCTGCCTAAATTGGTGGAAGCATGTCGACTTTGATAGAAACCACCAAAAAGGCCTTAAGGAATGTCTCACAGCCTCTAGATATCAAAATCAACAATTTTATAATAACCCTAACCATAAAAATCATCCCACATGGCCATTAGGGTTATATTTGAAGAGAGTAAAAAGAGATAAACCTATTGGAGAAGAGGAAAGAGAAATATTTTCTGAAAAAATCATGAATAATAACTAACCTTTAGTGATAAATCACCCAAAAAGTGTACCAAGATGAAGGATAATAAAGGAATGGGCATCTGGTCAATACCCAACTAAGGGGTTTAAATGGGAGGTGAAATAACTTAAATTGTGTTTTTAAAATAAAATTTATTTAAGTTTTAATGGGATGCATGGTTTTTCTGAATGGTTTAGTAAACCATGTGCAAACCATTCAGACACTATTGGAAACATATTTTCAACTTGCAGGTGAGTGTTTCATAATTTAAGAAAACTTTGTGACCTATAAAATTTCCCAAACCTCTCAAATGACACCTTGAACACTATGGGATTCACCCAATGATCAATGAATGAGTTAAACACGATGTAGTGACAACATGGGTGTCACACACATGGTTTCATTTATTCCAGCATGTATATCTTGTTTTGGGTTTCTATTGCTTTTTTCACTCAAATAAGTATCCAAAAGAAACCTAAAATATGATACCATTGGTTGGGGTGTCACCATGCCTATGGTTATTTTACATAGCTCTCCCCATTGGCTCACATGTGCTTGGATATTATTAGTTTAAAACATAAGAAATTATGAGGATCTTAGTGTGCCATGACATTAGATACCTTAGTGTTTCTCCCATTGTGATAGTTTTTAAATGTTTGTTTACATGTATTCTACTTTTATATTTCAACTATTATAAATATTGTGATGTTTTACTTTCCATTTAAAATGTTAAAATAATATTTTCATATGGTTTATTATTCATAATTTCATGTTTGGATTGTCTAAAAATATTTTCTCAAGAAACACTTAGTGAGATCCTACTAGTAGTTATGCTCACATCTTATATACACCCTTCAGTTGTATGTAGACCTTGTCTTGAAAGATACAATTCAAGGAAAGGTTCCACTTAAAAGCGGTGCATTCTTATGTTAACTTAGTTTGAGTTGGAGGTGGTACATGGTGGGAGTGATCCCTCATTCCACATAAATATGATTAGTGATATTTTGGTCAATTTTGGTTTTTTCTACATGATTATACTCTAATATCACTACATAAACTTCCCATATTATTTCCCCTTGTTTGTATATGTATGTCTTACTTTTGTATTTGTATGAATGGTTATCTTATTATATTTGTTGGCGTGGTTTTCTTTTTAGATTTCATGTATGATTATGACATGTTGATGATTGTTTTTATAGTTTTATTTATTTGATAGCATGAATCACTAACTCATGGTGAGGTTATATCAGGTTTTCATTTGGATTAATTTTGTTATAAGTTAGTTTATTTATAAAAAATCATGGAATGTTTCTTGATGTCTTTGAACTAGTTACTAGCCTGTAGGGATTGGGAATTCCCTTTGAGACTTATCATTGGAAAACTAGAGTAGTGGGTCGTGTGTGGACAAGTTGGTTTATGGAATGTTTAAATCATCACTGGTTTCAAAACAAAAATGTAAATTATGAACTACCACAAAATATATCAAAATTAAAACTAAATATCTATTTTAGGATATTTCCATAAAATTTTCATGTGATTTCAATAACCATCGTGAGATATTCTTTGACACCACATCTCATAGAAGTTTAAAACATCATTAAAAAACAATCACCTACATAGACTAATTTTCCCATAGTGTGGCACCCCTCACATACCTTCCTGACTACATACCACACCTCATTTGATTTCCACCATTTAATCTGTATGATTTTTGAATTTAATGGTTTTGGCCTCATGGATCGAGTTGCACCATACATCCCTCTCACTTCACATCTGAGAATAGGAATGTCATCTAATTTGATTGATATGATAACCATGAGAACTTGACATCATTCCTCATGTTTGAATCATATCATGTCTTTTCCTAGCCATGTAACCAACACAATGTCACCCAATAAAATATCAGATAACTATCTTCCTTATCATAGCTCCCCTATCTTACTACTACGCTTCTTGATCTCATCACCATCACTCTAACCTAAACCCTAAAATGGGGAAGTGAAATTTTTACACTAAATTTCTATAAAAATTTTATCTTTTTACAAGGATTACATAATATAATGACTCGAACTTTTATAAAATAAATTCCCTCTTTTTGAATAAATAAATACATTATTAAGTAATAAAGTTATAGAAAATACATGCACTACTTTGGTTATTTTGGAACATTTTATCCTATAAAATTTAAAAGGCCATTAAGCATTATAACCATTGATAATATATCCATTTAATAGTGATCATATGACTAGTATATATAAAGGGTTGCGATAATTTCAAACTAACAAATATGAAAGAAGTGATGGCCTCGACTAGTAGTATCGTACCGTATGAAGCCCGTATATAAGAGCTTCCAAGGGAGATAGCATCACTGGGATTTGACCATAGCCAATACCAATCCTAGATTCAATAATTGAAGCATGAGTGCAATGTCTCAGACCCTCTTGGTCCATTTATTTACTAAATTCTAAGTGTTTGGGTGTCCTGGACACCATCGGTGAGTCGTGGGGTGTGGGTGTCAGTGGCAACGTGTCATTGTGGTGTCACCTGTCAGTGCCACTAATCAGCTTCACTGATCAGTTTCATTGATCTGCTTCACTGATTTGCTTCACTGATCAGCTTCATTGATCATCTTCACTGATCAGATTCACTGATCAACTTCACATATCAGCTTCAATAATCAACTTCACTGATCATCTTCACAGATTAGCGTCACAGATCAGCTTCACTGATCTACTTCACATGACCAGCTTCACAGATCGGTTTCACCTGATCAGTTTCACCAATCAGTTTCACCCAATCCATTTCACCCAATCATCTTCACTGATCAGATTCACAAGATCAACTTCACACGATCAATTTGACTGATCAGATTCACATATTAGCTTCACAGATTAGCTTCACAGATCAACATCACGTGATCAGCTTCACAGATCAGTTTCACCTGATCAGTTTCACCCAATCGGTTTCACCGATCGGTTTCACCCATCAGTATCACCAATAGGTTTCACCCATCGCTCTCACCGATCGATTTCACCCGATCGGTTTCACCCAATCTGTTTCACCCATCGGTTTCAC
Organism: Viscum album; assembly: GCA_963277665.1. Lineage (NCBI taxonomy): Eukaryota > Viridiplantae > Streptophyta > Magnoliopsida > Santalales > Viscaceae > Viscum > Viscum album. The sequence continues at coordinate 1,848,294,456 of OY728120.1, forward strand.
CCATCAGTTTCACCCATCGGTTTCACTGATTGGTTTCACCCATCGGTCTCATTGATCGGTTTCACCCGATCAGCTTCACCTAATCAGTTTCACCCCATTGGTTTCACTGATCGGTTTCACCCATTAGTCTTACCAATCGGTTTCACCCAATTGGTTCACCCCCATCGGTTTCATCAATTGGTTTCACCCAATCAGTTTTACCCAATCAACTTCACCTGATCATCTACATCGATCGGTTTCACCTATCAGTCTCACCAATCGTCCACAGAGGGGTGTTGGGGTTTCCTTCCCCAGTTTTTCCCGTAACGCCATTTTTAAGTCTTTTAACCTTTTTAAAGTGGTTCAAGGTCATTTTTAGCACCATAAACTACATTTTAAATCCCTTAGGAGTGGGGTGACCCTCAATGGGCCCATTTTACTCTCTTTAAATGAAATCCTTTAATGCATGGCTATTATGGCCACCCCTCCAATGTGAACTATTAAATAATAATTAATTCCATTGTGTGTAACTGTCCAACACCATGGGGAAACCACGATCTACCTTTAAACCCCTTCAAGATTTTCATATCCCATAAACTCCAGGATCTCACTTTTTTATCGCATTAGAATTATTTCCTTGGTGCCTTTGGAGTTCCCTTTTTCTGAGGCTATTAGTGCACCTATTCCAGAACCTTTCCTGCTCATTCTTGGAATCCCCGGAGTTCCTCCCCTAAAAGTTGTGCATCCCCAGTTGTTGGTGTAAGGAGAAAAACTTCAATCATTGATCATCCAAGTAGGTTTTTTCCTTTGTCTCTATTTATTTTGCATCATGCAGGGTGGGTATGAAAATGTTCCTATGTGGATGGATGAAACCAAACCTTAACAAAGATAATAAATGGTTTTTAATGAATGAAGGGGTGTGTTTGACGATGTTTCAATACTCTTTTACCTTTTCTTATATGTTGTGAATTTTATGGGCTTATGTCCACTGAAAATCATGGTCGTTGGTGGTCCCTTATTGTGCACTAATGAACCTCTGTTTTCTAGATATTTAAGTGATTGAATGGTTGTAACATAGAATCTGGTTAATCACGTAAACTCGGTTGATTAAATGGATTCCCAATGAATAATAATCCTTGTGTGGTCACCCCCAAATGGAAAGACAGAACTAAATGAATGGAATATTTATATTTGAAAACTACCTTGCTCTATTCTAGAGATGTTTACGGTTGATGCTTGTGAGGTGACGTGGATGGGGTTGGGATCCCCTATTGTGCAATTGTTGGTTTGTGGACCTAAGGCCATGAGGGGTTGTATGTTGGGGCTTGGTTTGGTTCTATTACTTTGAGGGATCTCACGGATCCCATTGGTTGTTGTGACTTTACAAGAGAACCGGGTGTGAATGCTTGCATTGCTGCTTGGCTGTTGTTTCTTCCTTAACTTGTGGCTATGCCTACTAGTTTCCTGGTAGTGAAGAATTATTTAAATAGAATCACTTGAAGATGAAAATAAGAATGAGTTCAATGGGGAATTGTTTTTTTGGGAATTATTTGTCACATGGTTGTGGTTGTGGTGCTTCTTATGAATGAATAGTAACGAGGGTGTTTGTATATGGACTAGTTTTGGAACCCCTGGGTTGGGATGAGTTCTTGTTACCTATATATATAATTTAGTTTTTATGTTTTTTATTCGCACCCACCCAAGTTGAGCACTTCGTACTGAACACCCCCATTCTAGGGGGAGGGTGTTTTTTCCAACACTCCAATGAGTGTCTAGTTATTAGCTCCTTTTCTTCTCCCTTTCCCAAGTATCCCAAGACTCTTCGGGTAGGCTGTGATGGATGGAGTCCATTATAGCCCAATATTCTTTGGGCCAGGTAGTTGTGGTGGTTTTCCTAGGTGTGTGCGGGTAGGTTGTTTCCCAAGTGTCTTCAGGATGAGGCCCAGGTGTCTTTGGGTGTGACAGTAGTTGTTCTGACCTAGGTTTTTGCAAGAATAGTTATGTATAGTTGTTGTGGCCCAGGTATTTGCGGGCGAGATGTGTGGTTGTGGTAGCCTATGCGTGTGTGGGTGGGGGGGAGGGGGGAGGGGGATGGCAGTGGGACTGCGGTGAGAATGGATCGGGAGGTCTGGCACGTAGGATGTCTTCAATAACCAGTGGGAAAGTGGTGCGTGGTTCCAAAATGTTGATGTGTTATTACTATTACTTTACTTGACTTACGTTATTTGGGGAGTGTGACTCAGTGAGGTTTGGGTGGATATTTTCCTTGCAAGGTTCTTTGGTTATCTCCTTTTCTCACGGGACATTAGAATGTCTCTCCACTTGTGCATGAGAGATTTTGGTTTTCCCTAATGAGTATACCTATATACTCACCCTATGTATATAAAACTACTTTCATCTTTCTAGGAGGACTTCAAGGACCGTGTCGGACCCTACTAGTTCATACATTGGGACCGTTAACGTTGCTTCTTTTCTTTTCTTTTGGTACTTTCCTTTGGATTTTCTCTTGAATTTTTGTTGCACTTATTATTAGAACATGAATATGGGTATGGATTTTTTTGGCCTTAATTTTACTTACAGTTTTGGTGTTTTTTGGGATTTACTATCTTATCTCCTGATCCTACTAATTAAAAAGGGTGATGCCTTCCATTTTTCATACGATTATATACCCTTGGTGCTAGTCGCCACTCTGGGGCCTATTTAAGGTGGGTCTCGGGGGTCATTATCTCTCCTTAAACTAAAAGAAGGGAGGGTCTAGAAATATGTTGTCCCTTCCCTCATATTGTTGACGACGGGTCATGATAATTATTGAAACCATTAATAAGATAATTTCAAGTTCATCGAGATCGCGTCCCAGACCATGTTCGTCAAACCACCCCATGAAAATATCACAATCGCACACCTAACCCTTAGGGAATTTTCTAGTGTGATGAAGGGATATGTATCTATACCCTAATAGTATAAATTTTTATATTTCTATCAAAATATTTATTTTATTTACCCTTTATTATTACTATTAATTTTTAAATGATTAGATAATGAGTTTGATAAAAATTAGATTTTGATATAATGAAACAAAAATTGTATTTTTGGGAAATATATAATTTCAATCAAGACAAACTATTTTAATGAATTCAAGAATTTTTTAAATAAATTATTTTTTTATAAAATATTATTATTAAATATAAATAATAATATAATTTTATGATGTCAAAAAAATTATAAGGGTCGGAAAACTGTTATTATCAAAAAATTATAATTCTTTCAATAAATGTGGATTTTTTATTTTAAAGTGTAAATTATAATACTAAGATAATTATTTTTATAAAATAAATATTATTTTTTAAATTATAATTTCTAAATTATCTAATGGTTATTTTTTTATAATTTCTGTAGACAAGTGAATTTTTGAGTCAAAATTAAATACGGTATAAATATACGATGTTTTTTATAACATAATAATGACCCAAAAGTAATGTAATATATGAAATAAAAGGTATAAATGACCAAATATATATATCACATTTAAAATAATGTGTTTTGAGGTTATTTTATTAATTTTGTATACCCTTAATGAATCCTCTAAAACCTATATTATATTTTAAGGTTCTAAAATCAATTCTTTGTAAACATGACTCCCTTACACAAAACCAAGTCTTTTATTTTAATGATCTCAGTTATGAAATAAGTAAAATATTTAAAACCACTCCACTTTGGTAGAAACCAAGGAAAAAAACCATGGGATGGTTTGTGGTTCTGAATAATTTTCATATAGAGTCCAAAAGCTAAATTTGGAAATTAATAAAAAATTATCATCACTTTTGATATATAAACCAATCCAAACTCAAATTTCTATGGACTTAAAACTCTTTTAACATGAAATTACTCTTCCATTAACTATATAATCCCCCCAAGGTTCCCCCAAACTCTAAATAATATCCCCCCCCCCAATATTTTAGAAGTGTCCGCTCAAGGTAAGGGATCATCTCCTTCTCCTCTTTATTCAAGCACATTCTTGGTATTATTCCCTTTAATTTTTAGTTTTTCATGGTTTTTTATGTTCTTACATACCCTTCTTACTATCCTTATGATTAAAAAGTGATTATAGACCCATTTCACTCTCATTAATCCCATCTATGAATCTTTATGTACTATCGTTATGTTGCCAAAATTATCTAGTGGTTTTTCATTCCAAACAATTGTGTACTGAATACCCATCTCCATTTATACTGAAGGTTATTCAACTATATGTACATATAATTATTTTATTTTGAACATCCATTTATGTATATCACACTCCTTTATCATGGGATTAAAAGTTATTAAATACATCCTTATTTTGTATGATATTTGTTACATGCTTATGCATGTACATGATATGAAAGTGACAGGTGGGATTGGAATTATATAGCCCTCCAATGAATTGGGTAATTTTTTAATATCATGAGTGATTTATAGTTCATGCTAGGTTATCTTAAGTTTACTATGTTATTTTTTCTTGGAATTTATCCTTGAATTATGTTTATTATGTAATGTTTTATGTTTTTGCCTCATTCCCATGTTTCCTTTATGCTATCATGTTATATCTTGAATCATTGTTCAAGATTATGATATCATCCCTATTATTTTACATTGATGTGACTATTGGATCACATGTACTGATTTACTATGCTTTGTTTTTTTCCTTACAAGATTTTATAGCTCACCCCTTTCTTATGTACGTCCCCAGGTTATCTCATGTAGTTTAATAAGAATGATGGAATTTTAGGATCATGTTAAGGAAGTTTTCAATAAAGGAATTTTATTAATGTTGTAAGTTTTTATTCTATGTACCTAATTTACCAAATACACTGGGATTCAAGATCTTTTCGTATTGTATTATCTGTACCTCTATGTAATAAATCATGAAATAAATTGTATTAAAGACATGGGTTGTCATAGTTGGTATCAGAAAAAATTCTAGTTATCTTTAGGATTAGTATTAAAAAACAATAGTAAAAGCCTTAGTAATAAGACTAAATATGGGAAAACATAAATAAATTTTGTTAAAGTGTATATTAAGTGGTTTCTAAGAAAATAAATCCCTTTATAGATACTACAAGTTGATGTGGTTCTAGTACAGATGTGCATAAGGGTAATAACCCTGAAAAGGGTGCATTGAGTTGGACTCAATCATTACCTAGTGCACAACAATGGGCATTAATTCACACCTAGTTTGAAAATCTAGGGGGTATTCTTTAGTGAATTCTAAATCTCCTTATGAACCATTATTAAGGGAGAAAAATCCCCATAATATTTTATGTTAGGAAATAGATCATGGGTAACATAGATTGAAACCTAGAAATACATAAGGTAAAGAATATATGTCATTTATGAGTTATCCATTTAATTTTCATGGTTTTACATTTATGTTTTTAATAGTTTAAAAAATACTCATCCCTTATTTTCCCTTTATTTTTTATTCAATTATTGGGAATATAAGGAACTGAGACAATAATCTAAATGAAGAATGATGTGATGACTGCCCTAATAAAATTTACAACTTAATAGGAGTATGAATCACAAAATTCATGAAAATAATCTCTTTATTGACTCAAGTTTTGAACTGAAACTTGAATTAGAAGTAACTCTTGAATCTCCCTAATAAATATAAAGTTTCAATTGAGACCTTTTTTCTATAAAGGCCTCTAACTTTCAATGGATCTTTAGATCCCGAGAAATTGATAAATTACATTGAAAATATATTCTCCATAATTAAATTCTATAAGAAAGAGAAGGTTGTGATGGATATTTATCATATGGAGGGAGAATCTGATCAATGGTGTAAATTGGTCAAAAATAAAAAAAACTTGTAGAGGAGATTGAATCGATGAAATGTAAGGGATTCCAAAAAATGTTTTTGGAAAAATATTTTCCTTGTACTCCCTAACTGAAAATGGATAGGAATTTATATAGACTCAAGTAAAATGATAATGAATCCATTGTTTTGTGTGTTTTCTAGGCATGGTGGCCTCGATGAGAGTACATAAGAGCGAGAAGCTCAAATGCACACCCAGTACTCAGAGCTATTTTGAGTTGTTGTTATGAGCCTTCTTTGATGCTCTTGTTTTGTGACCTTCTATGATGTAATGCTGACCTTGTTGGGTTATGAGATGAGTTGTTTCCTTACCTTGTGAATGTTTATGAAAAGTCCTGATATGTGGGGAAGGGAGAACCTGATTCCAAATCAAGACGCATCAGTGCAGATGTGATTAAACTCGTGCATGTGAGTTAGTGCCACCCAAAGCGGATAGTATCTTGACATAGAGGAAAGAAATCTATGATATGTGTGTTGGGAAAATGTGATCCTTGGGGTTCGTATAGAGGTTGGGGTGGTTTGTCCCCAAGAGGTATCTTCTGGAGTGTTTTCTCATGTTACTCTTGTATTCTCGAGGAGAAGAATATTTTGAGAGCTATCTGATTTAATGGCCCGGACCCTCCTGGTCCATTTCTTTTCCAAATTCTAAGTGTTAGGGTGTCCTGGACACTATCAGTGAGTTAGGTGGTGTGGGTTTTAGTGCCAATGTGTCATTGTGGTGTCACCTATCAGTGACCCTGGTCAGCTTCACAGATCAGCATCACTTATCAGCCTCATTTATCAGCATCACTGATCAGCTTCAAAGATTAGATTCACAGATAAGCTTCACAGATCATCTTCGTAGATCAGCTTCATAGATCAGCTTCATAGATCAACTTCACCTGATCAGCTTCACGGATCAGTTTCACTGATCAGTTTCATCCAATCAGTTTCACTCGATCAGTTTCACTGATCAACTTCATGGGATCAACTTCACCCAATCAGTTTCACTGATCCACTTCATAGATCATCTTCACATATCAGCTTCAAAGATCATCTTCACATATCAGCTTCATGTGATTAGCTTCACGAATCAGTTTCACCCTATCGGTTTCACCCATCGTTTTCAACCATCGGTTTCACCCATCGATTTCACCGATTGGTTTCATCCATTGGTCTCACCGATCGGTTTCACCCAATCTACTTCACCTGATTGGTTTCACCCTATCAGTTTCACCCTATCGGTTTCACCAATCGATTTCACCCATCGGTCTCACCGATCGGTTTCACCCAATCAATTTCACCCCATCGGTTTCACAGATCGGTTTCACCCAATCAGTTTCTCCTCATAAACTTCACTCGATGAGATCCCCCTAATGGTTTCACCTATTAGTCTCACCAATCGGCCATAGAGGTTTGTTAGGGTTTTTTTCCCTAGTTTTTTCCGTAACTCCACTTTTAATTCTTTTAACCTTTTTAAAGTGGTTCTAGGTCATTTTTAGCACCATAAACAACGTTTTAAATCCCCAAGGAGTGGGGAAATCCTCAACGGACCCATTTTCCTCTCTTTAAATGAAATCCTTTAACACACAGTTGTTATGGACACCCCTTCGATGTGAACTATTAAATAATAATTAATTCCATCATGTGTAACCATCCAACCCTATGGTAAAACCATGATCCGCCTTTAAAGTCGTTCAAGATTTTCATATCCCGTAAACTCTAGGATCTTGCCTTTTTATCACACTAGAATTATTTCCTTCTTCTACTTGGCCGGTTTCTTTCTTTCCTTGGTGCATTTGGAGTTCCCTTTTTCTGAGGATATTGTTGTGCCTTTTCCAGAACCTTTTCTGCCCATTCTTGGAGTCCTTGGAGTTCCTCCCCTAAAAGTCGTGCATCCCCAGCTGTTGGTGCGAGGATAAAAACTTTGATCATTGATCATCCAAGTAGGGTTTTTCCTTTGTCTCTCTTTGTTGTGCATCATGCGGGGTGGGTATGAAAATGTTCCTATGTGGATAGATGAAACCAAACCTTAACAAATATAATAAATGGTTTTTAAAAAATGAATGGGTGTGTTTGACAATGTTGCAGTACTATTTTACCTTTTCTTATATGTTGTGAATTGTATAAGATTATGTCCACTGAAAATAGTGGACATTGGTGGTCCCATATTGCGCACTAATGAACCTCTATTTTCTGAATATTTATGTGATTTAATGGTTGTAACATAGAAACTGGTTAATCATGTAAACGTAGTTGATTAAATGGATTCCCAATGAATAAGAATTCTTGTGTGGTCACCTTGGTTAATCAAACGGAAAGACGGAACAAAATGAATGGCATATTTAAATTTGAAAACTACATCTCTCTATTCTATTGATGTTTACGATTAATGCTTGTGAGGTGATGTGGATGGCGATGGGATCCCCTATTGTGGAGTTGTTAGTTTGTGGACCTAATTCTATGTGGGGCCGTATGTTGGGGCTTGGTTTGGTTCCATCACTTTGAAGTATCTCACAGATCCCTTTGGTTTTTGTGACTTTACAAGAGAATCGTGTGTGAATGCTTGCATTACTGCTTGGATGTCTTTCCTTCCTTGGATTGTGTCTATGCCTGTTAGTTTTCTGATAGTGAAGAATTATTTAAATATAATCACTTAAAGATAAAAACAATAATGAGTTTAATGGGGAATTGTTTTTCAGGAATGATTTATGACATAGTTGTGGTTGTGGTGCTTCTTATGAATGAATAGTAATGAGGGTGTTTGTATATGGGATGTTTTTGAAACCCCTAGGCTAGGATGATTGATTTTTACCTATATGTATAATTTAGTTTTTATATTTCTTATTCGCGCCCACCTAAGTTGAGAACTTTGTGCCGAACACCCCCATTTCATGGGGGAGGGTGTTTTTTTCCAACACTCATATGAGTGGCTAGTTATTAGCTCCTTTTCTTCTCCCTTTCCCAAGTATCCCAAGACTCTTCAGGCATGATGTGATGGACTGAGGTCCATTATAGCCCAAGATTCTTCAATCTGGGTAGTTATGGTGGTTTTCCCAGGTGTGTACAGGTATGTTGTTTCCCAAGTGTCTTCGGGATGAGGCTCAGGTTTCTTCGGGTGTAGCAGTAGTTGTTCTGGCCTAGGGGTTTGTGGGAGTGGTTATGTGTGTGTTTTGTGGCTCAGGTGTTTGCAGGCGAGATATGTGGTTGTGGTAGCCCAAGTGTGTGTGGGTGGGGGGATGGAAGTTGGACTGCGGTGAGAATGGTGGGGGAGGTCTGAGGCGTAGGATATCTTCAATAACCAGTGGGAAAGTAGTGCGGGGTACCCAAATGTTGATGTGTTATTACTATTACTTTATTTTACTTTCGTTATTTGGGGAGTTTTCCTTTTTGAGTTTTGGGTGGATAGTTTCTTTTCTAGGTTCTTTGTTTATCTCCTTTTCACACTGGGCATTAGAATTCCTCCCCACTTGTGCACAAGAGGTTTTCGTTTTCCCTACTGAGTATAATTGTATACTCACCCTACGTATATAAAACAACTTTCAGGTTTCCAGGATGACTTTGAGGACCATGTCATACCCTACTAGTTCAGACATTGGGACCGTTGAGGTTGCTACTTTTCTTTTATTTTGGTACTTTCCTATGGATTTTCTCTTGTATTTTTGTATCACTTATTATTAGAAAATGTATGTGGGTATGGATTGTTTTTTCCTTAATTTTACTTCCAGTTTTTGTGTTGTTTGGGATTTACTATCTTATCTCCTGATCCTACTAATTAAAAAGGGTAATACCTTCCATTTTGAGTATGATTCTATACCCTTGGTGCTAGTCACCACTCCGAGACCTATTGAAGGCAGGTCTTGGGGGTCATTATCTCTCCTTCAACTTGAGGAAGGGAGGGTCCAGCAATATTTTGTCCCTTCCCTCATCTTGGTAAAGGTGGGTCGTGACAACGAGTGAAACCATTAACAAGATAATTTCAGGTTCATCGAGATCGCGGCCCAAACCATGTTTGTCAAAACACCCCATGAAAATATCATAATCGCACACCTTACCCTTAGGGAATTTTCTAGTGTAATAAAGGGATATGTATCTATACCCTAATAGTATAAATTTTTATATTTTTATCAAAATATTGATTTTATTTATCCTTTAACATTACTATTAATTTTTAAATGATTGGATAATGAGTTTGATAAAAAATAGATTTTGATATAATGAAACGCAAATTGCATTTTTAGAAAATATATAGTTTCAATAAAGACATAATTTTATAATGAATTCAAGAATTTTTGAAATAAATTATATTTTTATAAAATATTATTGTTAAATATAAATGATAATATAATTTTATGATGTCAAAAAAAATTATAAGGTTCGGAAAACTGTTATTATCAAAAAAAATAGTATTCCTTCAATAAATGTGGATTTTTTATTTAAAAGTTTAAATTATAATACTAAGATAATTATTTGGATAAAATTGATATTATTTTTTAAATTATAATTTCTAAATTATCCAATGGTTATTTTTTTATAATTTTTGTAGACAAGTGAATTTGTGGGTCAAAATTAAATACGGTATAAATATACGATGTGTATTATAACATCATAATGACCCAAAAGTAATGTAATATATGAAATAAAAGGTATAAATAACCAAATATATATATCAAATTTAAAATAATTTGTTTTGAGGTTATTTTATTAATTTTATAGACCCTTAATGAATCCTCCAAAACCTATATTACATTGTAAGGTTCTAAAATCAATTATTTGTAAACATGACTCCCTTACACATAACCAAGGATATTATTTTAATGATCTCAGTTATGAAAAATGTAAAATATTTAAAACCACTCCAATTTGATAGAAACCATGGGAAAAAACCATGGTATGGTTTGTGGTTCTGAATAATTTATCATATAGAGTCTAAAAGCTAAATTTGGAAATTAATTAATAATTCTCATCACTTTTGATATATAAACCCACCCAAACTCACATTAATATTGACATAAAACTATTTTACCATGAAATTATTCTTCCATTAACTATATATTTACCCCAAGGTTCCCCCAAACTCTTAATGATATCCCCCTAATATTTTAGAAGTGTCCTCTCAAAGTAAGGGATCATCTCCTTCTCCTATTTATTCAAGCACATTCTTGATATAATTCCATTTAATTTTAAATTTTCCATATTTTTTTATGTTCTTACATACCCTTATTACTATCCTTATGATTAAAAAGTGATGATAGACCCATTTCACTCTCATTAATCCCATCTATGAATCTTTATGTACTATCGTTATTTTGTCAAAATTATCTAGCGGTTTTTCATTCAAAATAATTGTATACTGAATACCCATCCCCATTTCCACTCATGGTTATTCACCAATATGCACCTATAATTAATTTATTTTGAACTTCCATTTATGTATATCATGATCCTTTATCATGGGATTAAAAGTGATTAAATACATCCTTATTTTGTATGATCTTTGTGACATGCTTATGCATGTACATGATATGAAAGTGACAGGTTGGATTGGAATTATATATCCCTCCAATGAATTAGGTAATTTTTTAATATCATGAGTGATTCATAGTTAATTATAGGTTATCCCAAGTTTACTATGTTATTTTTTTCTTGGAATTTATCCTTTAATTATGTTTATTATGTCATGTTTTATGTTTTTGCCGCATTCCCATATTTCCTTTATCCTATCTTGTTATATCTTGAATCATTGTTCAAGATTATGATATAATCCTTATTATATTACCTTGATTTGACTATTGGATTACATGTACTGATTTACTATGCTTTTTTTATTCCCTTACAAGATTTTATAGCTCACCCCTTTCTTATGTACATCCCTAGGTTATCTCTTGTAGTTTGAGAAGAATGATGGAATTTGAGGATCATGTTAAGGAAGTTTTCAATAATGAAATTTTATTAATGTTGTAAGTTTCTATTCTATTTAAATAATTTACCAAATACACTAGGATTCAAGATCTTTTGGTATTGTATTATTTGTACCTTTATGTAATAAATCATGAAATAAATTGTATTAAATACATGGGTTGTCATAGTTGGTATCAGAGAAAAGTATACTTATTTTTGGGATTAGGATTAGAAAACACTAGTAAAATCCTTAGGGATAAGACTAAATATGGGAAAACATAACTAAATTTTGGTAAATTGTATATTAAGTGGTTTTTAAAAAAATACATCTCTATCTGGATTCTACAAGTGGATGTGGTTCTAGTACAGATGTGCATAAGGGTAATAACCTTGAAAAGGGCACATTGAGTTGGACTCAATCGTTACCTAGTGCAAAAAAATGGGAATTAATGCACACTTAGTTTGAAAAAATAGGGGGGTATTCTTTAGTGAATTCTAAATCTTCTTATGAACCATTATTAAGTGAGAAAAAATCCCCATAAGATTTTATGTTAGGAAATAGATCATGGGTAACATAGATTGAAACCTAGAAATACATAAGGTAAAGAATATATATCATTTATGATTTATCCATTTAATTTTAATGGTTTCCCATTTATGTGTTTAATAGTTTAAAAAATACTCAACCCTTATTTTCCCTTTATTTTTTATTCAATTATTGGGAATATAAGGAACTGAGACAATAATATATATGAAGAATGATGTGATGACTGCCTTAATAAAATGTCCAACCTAATTAGAGTATGAATCACAAAATTTGTGAAAATAATTTCTTAATTGACTCAAGTTTTGAACCAAAACTTGAATTAGAAGGAACTCCTGAATCCCCCTAGGAAATATAAAGTTTCAATTGAGGCCTTTTTTCTATAAAGGCCTCCAACTTTAAATGGATCTTTAGATCCCTTAATCATAGAGAAATTGATAAATTACATTGAAAAGATATTCTCTATCCTTAAATTCTATAATAAAGAGAAGGTTGTGATGGTTATTTATCCTATGGAGGGAGAAGCTGATCAATGGTGTAAATTGGTCAAAAATAAAAATCTCGTAGAGGATATTGAATTGATGGAATGTAAGTGATTCTAGAAAAAAATTTGAAAAATATTTTCCTTGTACTCCCTGAATGAAAATGGATAGGAATTTCCTTATACTCAAGTAAAAGTATAATGAATCCATTGGGTCATATGAGTAAAACGTTAAAATACTTTCATGATACACATCCATCTTTTTTACTCCCCTCAAAATTAATGCAGACTACTTATTTGATGGGATAAATATGAATCTTTGAAAAGAATTGGTTATTCATGACTTCAACGGATTTGAGGAAATTTTATGATGTGCCCTCAAATTTGAAATAGAGATTGGAGAATTTCAAGGGTCTCTTAGGACTAAAGACAAGAAGTTGATAATGGATTTTAATTCTATTGATGTGATGGAAAAAATCATAGGGGTAAGAAATTACATCACCTCACTTGTCAAAAGTGTGGGAAGAAGCATGCTGAAAATTTTCTGAAGGGGGTGAGGAATTGCTTTAAGTTTGGGAAGGAAGGGACCCTAGCTAGCGATTGTCGATGGGAGAAACTCACTAATATGATAGAATAAAGGAATTATATGGTCAACCCTCAACCTATTATCCAATGTTTCAAATAAAAGGAATGAGGAAATTATAAGAATCAATCCCCTTTAGTGGAATTTGATGCACTTTTTAGCATAGATTGACTTTTTGTATATAGATCCAACATAAATTACTGAGAGAAGGAAATCTCCCTCTGTATCATGAATCACCCTTTGATTTTATACAATTGTAAGAAGGATGATGAATATTATTTGGTAACAACATATAAGTCATAGACATAATTAATTTTCTAGCAAGTATATCTATTTAAAATGATTAATACTAAATAAAATATCATCCTTAATGACATGCCCATTGTAACGGAATTCACTGATGTGTTTATTAAATAATTGTTTGGTCTTCCTCTTAGCCATGAGGTTGAGTTATCAATTGATATCATACTCAGAGCTTTTACAATATCTAAGAATCAATATAGAATAGATATTTTTGAACTTGAGGGGATAAAGAAACAATTATAGGATAATCTTGATAAGGAGTTTATATGTCTGAGTGCTTCTCCATGGGATGCATCGGTCCTCTTACTCAAGAAGAAAGACAAGTCAATGTGCCTTTTAATTGATTATTGTGATCTCAATAAGACCATGATAAAGAAAAAGTATCCCCAATCACGGATTTATTACTTGTTCGATTAGCTACTTAGAGCCCAATATTTCTCTAAGGTGGATCTTCAATCAGGATATTATCAAGTAAAGGTAAAAAAAGAAGATATCTCCAAGACTTCTTTTCGTACTAGGTACAGACACAATGAATTCATAGTGATACCATTTGGACTTAATAATTCTCCATAAATCTATATGGACTTAATGAATAGTGACTTTAGGGATTACGTCGACAAATCTATGGTAGTATTTATAGATGATATTCTTATCTACTCTAAAAGAAAGTAGGAACATGAGAGGAATTTGAATTCTGTACTAATGGATTTGTGAAATTAAAAGTTATTTGTGAAGTATAGTAAATGTGAGTTTTGGTTGGAGTAGCTAACTTTCTTAGGACATGTTATCACCAGTAAATGGATATATATGGATCCATCCAAAACTGAGGAAAATGAATGATGGTGAAGGCCAACATAGATGATGTAAATCCATAGTTTCCATATATTATCTAGGTATTATCATACATTTTTGATAAATTTCTCATGATTTTAAATCCCACTAACCAAGCTTACTTGGAAGGGAGTAAAGTTTTTTTGGATTTATGAATGTGAAGATAGATTTAAAGAGTTGAAGAAGAGGCTAATAATTGCACCTATGCTCACATTACCCATTGGTGGGGAAGTATTTGTGATATATAGTGATACATCCAAAAATTTATTAGGGTTTTTACTCGTTAAATATTATAATGTAATAGCTTATTCTTCCTTACAATTAAAGACCCATGAGTGGAAATACCCCATGCATGATCTATAATTGTAAGTAATGATATTCATGTTGAAGATTTGATGAAAATATCTCTATGGGTAAATGTATGATATATAAATATGGATCATAAAATCCTTAAGTATATATTCACACAAAAGGATCACAATATGTTCCCATAAAGGTGGTTATAGTTGATCAAGGATTGTGATTGTTCAATCCATTACCATCTTGAGAAGTAAAAAAAGAGGAAGATACTCTGAGTAGAATAGGAATAACCATATTTTTAAAAGTAAGTATATTTATTTTGATAAATGAAATATATTTATAAATAATAACTTAATTTTTAGTAAAGTCTTTATATTATTTGAGAATACTTTTTCTCAAAAAATGGTTTTTATTTCTTTTTGTGAACAAATAATAAAATTAATTATTGAAAATTTTAGAAAATGTATTTTGAAAAATTAAATTCATTTTTTTAATAAACATGTCAAACTTATCTTATAAAAAATGTTTGATAATTTTCTGAAAATATTAAATTTTCAATGAATTGTGAAAAATACATATTTTATTTAAAATTTTATTTTCGTTTAAATCCTTTACAAAGTTTCATCTTATTTAAAATGTTTTAAAAGAAAAATTAGTTCAATTGTGTTATTATTAAACTAATTTATGCCATTAAAATAAAATTTATTTTTAATTTTGATATTAAAACATTCTATACTTATGAACATTTTCTCTTTTGAAAACCATTGTGGTTAAGGTTAAAACAAGTTTATCGGAGATTTAACTAAAAGTATAAGGGTTAAAATAACCTAAAAACTAGTATAATTCCTATTTTATGACTATATTTTGACCTTATATCATTTAAGGTTTTAAAATTAACCATTTTAGTGCATTATTCCATGTTTAAAACATGGGTATACCTTTTTCTTTTCAATAATTCCAAGTGTGTCCTCTCCCCCACTTATAAAAGGGAACCCCTCTCCTCTCCTCTTCACACTTCCAAAACCATTTGGTTCAGACAATCCCTTCCCAAATATCTTTATTACTTTTATACCCACATCCTAGAGGCCTTATTTTGATTATAATACCCTTCTAATAATTTTTTAAGTATAAACCTAAAGTGGTTCTATGGATAATAGGAGGTTAAAACATGTACAAAGGAAGTTGAGACTTCAGGTATGGGATTTCTAATATCTCTTTTATTTCTAGGAGAAAAATGTCATATCCACCGCTAATTTATTTTTTTGGTGAATATAATTCTCATTATATATGTTATATTATGAATTTATTTATTATCATGATATTTAAAGTTTCATTTAAAGTTATTCATCCTTGGGGTGTATGATTCAAAAGTTACCAAAGTGGTAATGGGTTTTCATCTCACTTTTTTTCTGTGATACACATTCCATATTCACCCCTTGTTTCTTTTATATAGTGTATATACTACTCATGAATGACTTTTATTATTCTTATTATTAATTTTATGTGGATTTACATATCCATCTAAGGTTCTTTTTTTTCATGGGGCTTGTGATTCAAAAGTTATCAAAGTAGTAAGGGTTTTATGTTACAATCTCATTATTTATTGGGGTTGTTTATGATTATGATTAAATTTCTGAAATATTATGATCTAACTCACAAGAAAATAATGAATTTTCTTCTCCTATGGTAATTTATAGATAATACATTTTTTCTTTCATTTTTCTCCCTTTAAGAGCTAAGAAGACCAAAAGAATGTTTTTTAAAAGAAAATTGACTTTATTTCTTACTTCGATTGAAAATAATTTTTCTTCCAAATCCAAGTTTTCTAAAAAAAATCAAGAATGTTTTACTATGATTATTTAAAGTCATTTTTAACTATGATTATATTTTCAAAAAAATATTTAAAAGGAATCTTCCTATCGTTTTCCAAACAAGGTACGTTTTTACTTTTCTTATAAAAATGTTAATGGAATCTTTTTTAATGTGTGTGATAGAACGGTATTTCCTACCATCATAACTGATAAATTATTTAAATATTTATTTATAATTTCACAAGGTTATTTTCAAAATAAATTTTTTTTATTAATATTTGGGAAAATTTTAGATTTTAAATGGATAATTTCAAATTTAAAAATGGTATTTTCCTTAAGAAATGTTCCAAGTAATATTTTAAAATTATTTTTCATCTAATATTACATACTTTAATTTTTCTTAAGATTTAATGGGGATATAATACAATGATATAATCTTTATCCTTTATTTGTATGTTTTATGAATATTATGACAAGATATTTATGAAACTCATTCCACTTCCATGGGTTATAATAAAATGATGAAATGTTTATGAAACCAATTTCTTTTCCATGGGTTATCCTATGATAAAATATTTATGAAACCTAATTATTTTTTTGGGTTTTGATATGATTAATGTTTTATGATTTTTTTGGTACTTATATATAAAATTTTCATTATGTGAAAGGTGGTTCCTCTATAAACCAAGGACACTGGTTATGTTATAACCAAGGATGGTGTTTATGTTATAAAAAAGGATGGTGGTTGCATTATAACCAAGGATAGTGGCTATATTATAACCAAAGAAAAGTGGTTATGTTATAAACCAATATGTGTGGGACCTATATCTCCATATAATACATTGGGTAATGATGGATATCTCATGGGATAAATAGGAATGTAATGGGGAGTGAACCCAGTTCAATAAGGAACTATCTCTACTATGATTGTCTTTAGAGTGAACCTTGACTATTGTGATGGTTTGGAGAGTGAACCTAATCCGCTATGATAGCCTTGGCAATGTGCCTTTACTACTAAAGAAATTATTTTCTATGCTTGTGTATATGCCAAAAATATATGTCTTATGCCAATGGTATTCTCTCATGGATTATGTACTTTAATTCCTTTATGATACATGTCTTCTAAACTACCAAGATTTATTCCATGACTCGAGTTTATGATATTCGGTATAATTGGGTATGAACTTTGTAAGTTATATTCATGATCTTATACCCTTATGCTTATCTTATGCTTTCGTATGATCATAAATTAATATCTCAAATATTCATCCTTACTGAGAATTTATCTCACCCTCTCTTATATTTCCTTTCCCCAAGTTAGGAATAATTTTTTTAAGTAGGGTATTTCTATGAAGAGTACTAAATGGGGATATATTTGTGGGAAAAAATGAAGATAATTCATGAAATGAGAAGATTGCGTATCTAGATTCCAAAGACAGTAAAATTATAAGGTCTTCAGGAATTTATTTGTGAAATGAATTGAATATTTATCTAAAAATATGTAATAAGTATATATATCACATAGAAGGAGTTGAACATGCACCAGAGAATATGGTTAGAGGTGATTAAAGATTATGGTTGCTTAATACATTACCACCCTAGGAAAGTGAACAAGGTGGTAGATGCTTTGAGTTAAAAAGATCATTCTAGATTATCCATGATGAGAATCAAAAAAGATCCAATATTTATAGATTTAAAAATTATGGATATAGAAATATTGAAGGAATGGTATAAATATTACCTTTCTCAAATGAGTGTTCAACCATTTATCCATGTAAAAATTAAAGAGGCATGGAAGGATGATGTAGAGATATAGAAGAAGGTTAGGAATGTGCCGAAGTTTAACCTTTATTGTGATGGAATGATAGGGTTTAGGAACCGTGTTTTTACCACATCAATATTAGTTTTGAAAAAAAGAGTTATTAGATGAAACTCATTATTCTTAATTCTCTATTCATCCTGGAAGTATGAATATGTATAGATATTTTATGGAGTATTTCTGGTGGGATGGCATGAAGAGAGACACTACTAGAAAATAGGCTATTTTCGATGGGTTAATTGTGATGTTAAATTAACCTATCACAAATATTCTCTGAAAAGGAACTATTTTTTATGGAACATTTATTTCGTTACAAGAAAAATCATCATTTGTGATGGAAAAAATGTTTTGTCCTAAATAGGGGTGTCCAGACCCGAACCAACCCTTCTAACCCAACCCAGCCCGACTAGGTTGAATTGGGTTCAGTTGGATTGAAAAATATATATACATGGGTGGGGTTTCTTTGTGTTTAAATGTGGTTGGGTCGAGTCGGGTCATGGGTTGGAAAAAATAACTCAACCTAACCTGAACGACTTGACTTCACCACCTTCTTATGATTTGGTATCTTTCACTCTTCGCCCGCTAGTGAGTCACTCACTATCACACATCACCCACCTGTGAGTCACTCACTATCGTGCATCACCTACCCCTACCTACCATTCCTTCCATAACACCAACTTATGTCATCACCATTTCCCACTCGTGAATGTGTGAGTCCCATTCACACCATCCATGTCATTACTCACCCATATGTATCCTTGTTATTGTTTCTCACATCAATTCCATTGAAAGCTTATGATATAGATGAATAGATGTTGTACATTTCCCTCTAGTGGTGCCCTTGTCATTCCTTCCACGTCTCCTACCCTCAGGTCCTCATTGTTGGGTTCTGTCTCTTTCTCGCCAACACTATTGTATCCTATTGTGCAACTCATAGAGAAAATTTCAATTTTTTTTGGTGTCTTTATCAAATGGTGGGTGCAGATATTCACATTGACAGAACCCACCCTCATGGTAATAGAGAATAAGGGAGAGATATCCTCTCTCTCAGCACCATGGTTGGTGCCATAGTTGATAATCTCAGGCATGTTGCATCTATGGGGATGACAGAGTTTAACTTCTGGCTGTTTCTAGAGAATATGTGAATCATCAGGTCGATATTCTTCTTGGTGGGGATCGTGGATGGAAACTACAAGTGTGTGTGATGCTGGTGATGCTAGTTCACTGGGTGATGAGGGATGAGGGAGGAAACATCATCATGGGTGAAGGATAATGAGTTGGAGTGGCAATGTGGCAGTATCAAAATGGGTATATTTTTCCCTAACTTGATCGACTCAACCCAACCCAACTTGATCCATGACGGGTTTGGTCAGTTTGGGTTTGAACTAAAAAATAACATTGACTCGACCCAACCCAATGTGACCTATTTTGATTGGTTTAGGTCCAAAAAACCCTAAACCCTACCCAACCCAACCCATGGACACTCCTAGTCGCAAATATAATTGGTGAGAATGCCCACCACCAAGCACAAAAAGTTATTGTGATGGATAATAGAAACATATTTAGAATTCTATCACTAATATTCATCACTTAGGAAGTATTTTTGGTAGGAATTATTTTCCATAATGAATACTTTTGATGAAAAACTTTTTACGACGAAGTTAATTACATCACAATTAACCTGTTCTAATTAATATTAAGTTAAAACCTTTGGGCTCCCTATTCTTCTCCCACACAATTTCCTCCTTCTCCTGAATGGACCACGGTGCATGACGGCCAAAATCCCCCTCCAAAAAACCCCGTTGAAATTAACTTCTTTCAGATCCAGGTTTGAATCGTCTTGTGACGGATTACCCTTGTCCTCACTTTCATTATTTTTGCGCTTTTTCATTTTATAGTACATGATTTAGTTTGGAAAACCACTAGGTTAAAATATTTATCTGATTTTGATGGTTTATTTGGTATTTAGGATCATTTTAAGTTTATTATTCCCTATTTTCATGTATATTGGGTTTGCATGATTTATTTCAATTTAATTTTAGGTATTTTTATCATTGTTTAATTTTAAATTTAATAGACTTTTTTATTTGATATTTTAGGTTAATGAACATTTTTATTTTATGTTGTTATTAGAAATATGTTTTTTTGAGAATTCTTTAGGAATATTTGATATTGATAGATTTTATATAAATCTATTTAATTGGTTAATTTTATTTCATGCTTATGGTGATATGGTTTTTGATTAATTATAATAATATTTTAATTGTAGGAAAGATGTTTAATGATTTTTGATTATTATATTATGATTGATTTTCATTTTTTAAAATTTATGTGGATATTTTTTTTATAAACATTTGGATATATGTATGTGTGTGTGTGTGCATATATATTAACATGTGAATATTTACATATATAAATGTTTTTAAAAAACATGTAATATTTTATATGTGTGTGTGTGTGTCTGTCTGTATGTATGTTTGTATGTATGTATATTTGGTATGTATATTTGTTTACAAAAAGTGTCAAAACATATATGATCTGTTTATATTAATTAAGAAATCATTATATATATATATATAACGTGTAACATTTTTAATATATATGTATGTATGTATGTATTTTTGTATGTATATGAACATGTAAATATACATATAAAAAGTTTTATAAAAAACATATAAGGTTTTTGATGTATATGTATGTATGTATGTATGTATGTATTTATGTATGTATGTATGTATATTAACAAGTGAATGTACATATATAAATGTTTTAAAAAATGTATATGGTTTTATGTGTGTGTGTAGGTATATATGTATATATCGATTTGATATGTATATTTATTTAAAAAACATGTAAAAATATATTTGATTAAGAAATCATGTAATATATATATATATATATATTTGATGTATTTAAATTAATTAAAAAATCATGATATATATATAGTAATTATTAAAAATGTAATAATAATTTAAATAATTAGTAATAATCATTAAATAATATATAAAAATTAATAATTTATTAGTCAAAATTATTAATAAATAGTAAATATTAGTGTTGGTTACAAAATATTATTAATAATATGAAAATTTGAGGAAGTTATGATAATTTTTAATAAGTTTTAAAAGAAAAATTATGAAACGCTGGTAATTATTAAAAATTAGTAATATTTATTATAAATTTAGTTATAAATAATAAATTGTTATTATTAATTAATAAATAATTTTTTCCCCTAATAAAAATTAAAAAATATTTGTAATAAATACTAAAAAAAATTATACCTTGCAAAAAATATAAAAAACAATAACAACTATTATAAATTCACAATAATTCCTATAAATGTTGTATTTATTAAAATAATTAGTATAAATAATTCATATAAATGTTGTAATATATATATATATATATTAATAAAATATTAAAAAATTTATGCTCGTGTGGGGTGTTGCCAAACACCCGACGCACACAAATGTTATATTGTGCCTAGGGTAAACCCAACATCGCAGAACTAACAATGGTCTCAAATTTCCGATACGATACACCATTATGGAGATACTTAATTTTTTTTAAATCAATATAATATAAATATTAAATGAATTACCATCATGTGTGATGTTACCAAACTCCCAACATGCACAAATATTATGTTACATATAGGGTAAACCTCGCATTCTGATCCTAACAGTGGTCTCTAATTTTTCATATGATACATAGTTTGGGAGATTCTTAAATTTTTTATAAAAAATTATAATGAAAATATGAAATAAATTACCCTCGTGTGCAATGTAATTGAACACCCGACACAGACAATTGTTATTTAATGTCTAGGTTAAACCCCATATCTCGGACCTAATAGTGGTCTCAGATTTCCCATATGAGACACTGTTAAGGAGATATTCCGTTATTTTCAGAAAATAGCATGTTTGTGATATAATATATTTAATATTTTTATTTTATCTGTATTGAGCCTCTATGGGACCTAAAATCCAGAGCTAACCTAACACCTCACTCTAATCATATTTCATAGAATATTCCAAGGTCTTAAAAGATAATCATAATTTATAAGTAGTCATAATGAGTTATAATTATTCTTATTTTTATTCTTTTTTCAAATAACTATGGATTCAGGAAATAGAAACCAGTTTCTATTATGCAACAATGATCGGATATATCATAGAAAAAATCCCAAAATATTTGGTATAAATTCTATTTACATTGAGGGTGTTGAAACATTTATATCATTTAGATCATTGAATTCAGAATTTTTTTCTAAATGAATAATTAAATTTCCATGTAATAAATGTGATCTTAGGAGATTCAAAACATTTGAAAATGTTGGACTTAATCTACTGTGTTTTGGTTTTCATAAAGATTGTATTTTTTTGGTATCATCTTGGTGAATAGAATTCAGTAGAAAATATAAATTTTTTGGTTCTAGATCCATCATTTCATAATTTAGTACATGAGGTAGTTGTCCCATGTAACACCCAAATATTTCACGGTATTTTATCCTCAATAACTTCTGTTGCATACAACACTAACTTGTCTTGAGTAACATTCAAGATTGGGTCTCTGCAAAAAAAAACTTTAGAGTCAAAATTATTTAAACGATATATTCATAACTTATCCATTAAATATAGTAATATAAATAGTAATAAATAATTTTTAAATGTTATTTGTAATGTTTTCACACAAATAAAACATATTTATAATGAAATGTATAACTTTCGATAAAATAGCTATATGTTTAGAAAATACTATTTTCTTAAAGGATCTACTTTTTAGGTCCTTTTGTGAATAATAATAAAATTAATTTTAGATACTCATAGAAATTTAATTTGGTAAAATAGACTTTATTTTTAAAATTGGAATATCAAAATTATTTTAGGGTTAATTTTTGATATTTTTATGAAAACTTTCAATTTTTGATGAATAGTAAAAAACACTACATTATTGGTAAAAACCCTAATTTTTCATTTAAATAACTATTTTACATGATTTTAAAGTCACAATAGATAAATAATTCATATATTAACACAAT
This sequence comes from Viscum album, assembly GCA_963277665.1. Taxonomy (NCBI): domain Eukaryota; kingdom Viridiplantae; phylum Streptophyta; class Magnoliopsida; order Santalales; family Viscaceae; genus Viscum; species Viscum album. Next base: position 1,848,317,885 of record OY728120.1, read on the forward strand.
ATAGGTCATTGGAATCATTTTTATAATATAATTTGATATAAAAATTCATTGAACTTTTTTAACATCTTTTTACCCACCTTCTAGCCACATTTGTAAATTAGCATTAAACGTAATTTTACTATTTCTGTGAATTGAATTTCAAAAATTTGATATGCATGGTTGTAATTAGTATGAAAAATTTGGTCTAATATGATTAAAATAATTTTTTTGAATACTAACTTTTGAATTTTATTTACCATAGTTAAAGGTAAATAGGGTAATTAAAGGTAAAATAATATTATAATAATATAAAATAACCTTAACATCTCTCCTAATTTCCTTATTTAATAATTTTTTTTTTCAAAAAAAATCAATATTTGGTCAAAAATATGATCCTTTTTAATCCACTTGTTTTATATTAAGACATTTATTATATTTTATTTAAAGAAGAGTTAAAAGTGTCATATTCAAATTTTAATAACTAAATCATTTTTAATATAGGGTTATACATAAGTTAAATTCTACTATAAATATTCATTAGAAATTTAATAAATTTATCTACATCATAATAATTTATTTATAATTTTTATACATTAAATAATTAGATTAAATTATGACACAATGATGATGTTTTAATTGTTTAATTAATTGAGATATCAAATAAATGATACTAAAAATATTAAAATAAATATAATTTCACTTAATTAATGACATACACTAATTTTATAGATATCTTAGACATGTTCTTTAGATATTGAAATTATTGGTTCTAAGTTATCATGTTGGATGGTTTGATATTTTTAAAAATGAATATATTGAATAGTATTTAGATTGACATAAATGATATCTTAAAATAAATACTATTTTATTAAATGATATAAAGTCATAAAAATAGAAGGTTCTTCCAACTAACTTGTATAATTTCAAATATATCATAAATGATCCCATTGGGTTTTTTTTTATAGTAACTATATTAACCATATAGTGTAAAAATACAAGAAGTCGCGGTAAGAGTTAAACTGTTTAACTATGGGTTAAATCCAAAAGATAAGGTTACTTTTAAGACCTAAACATGTCTAAAATTCATTTTTTGAGATGATTTCTACCCATCCTCATATAATTCTCAAAAAATCACTTTGGAGCTTTTTGAAACCGAAAATCAAATTATAATAAATTAATATTTTAAGATCTTCCAAAAGTGCCCCTCACCTCTCTTATAAAAGGGTACTTCTCCTTATCTTTAATTCACATCACCAAAGCCCTTTGGATCATCAAAACCCTACCAATTTCATCTCCCAACTTCCCTCACTACATCATAGAGGCCATAATTTGGGCATAAATCCATCCTACAGAGTCCTTTTTTTCATATCAAAAGGAGATACCTGAAAAGAGGTAATTGTTTTATCACCTCTTTGAAAGTTATTTTCTTCTTCTAATTCCTCTTTATATGTTGTTTCTATACCAAAGTTATAAATACAGTATCATCCATATATTTAGATGTTATTATAATCATTTGACAACCATATTCCTTATTTTATCCATCCTAAGAATAACAATATCACCATGTGTGCATACATATGGCTTACCGTCTCCACATCGTGGTGTAATTTGTTATTCAACACTAATTTATTATAACGGGTATGATGATGGGTATAATGGATATAAATAATAAATATAAAATTATATTTTTTATGTAAAATTAATACTCCATATAATTCCATACCATTTAACCATTAAATAAATGGTATTGTCACTCATGCGTATGTATGACTTACCATCTCCACGACGCGATGAGATTCATCTTCCACATTCACCATTAAAGAATGATTATAAAAATATATATTATTAATAAATATGAAATATATGACATTATAATGTTATTCAAATAATATATATATATATGTATGTATATACATATATGTTATTCACTTACTTCCATCCAATATGATAAGAAAACGAAAACAGTGTTCATGCATACATACGACCTACCGTCTCCATGAATAGTGTATTCCATTTCATATATCTATCTATTATATATTTATATTATGAATTTATATGATATAAAAATAATGTTATACATTATGGAATTAATTAAATCATGATCTAAGTAATACAATCAACAATAATAAGTAAAAACACATACGATAAAGAAAGTTATTATTACAAAAAATGTTGCTTTATCTTGGAAATTATTAATAAATGGGTAATATAATGCCCTAAAAGAATAATATATGATATCATAAATATTATTATTATTCTGTTATAATTTAATAATATGTTTAAAACCATTATACAGGAGTTTTTGATGCATACAGAGAGTATCAGACTTAAGGTAAGGGAATTTCTATCTCACTTTTAATTTTAGTGAGATATAAGCCACATTCACCACCTATTTCTTGTGTGTGGTGTACGTACTACCCCTATTATATTTGATATCATGAATATATTTATTTCCATGTTATTTAAATAATCATTTGAATATATTGGTCGTATTATTTAAATGATCCAAGTGGTATGGGATGCTTTGAATGTTTAAAGAATTAATCCATTCTCCATTACAATATTCTTGATTTTATTTTATATAACTATTTATCTGTATAATAAAGGATTATAAAGGAAATTTTATGTCTGTTTTTAAGTTCATTCAAATGTTTTCACAACTAAATATTTTTAATGTTTTATGTAAGGGACTCTTTAACTAAAACAACGTTTTAAATGTTTTAAAGATTTATTCTTCTAAATATTTATCATTAATGTCTATTTTTAAAAATGGTTTTAAGGATTTATTTATATGGACATGAATTTTTTAAAATTATAATTCATTTCAAAAGTTTCAAAGTGGTTTGGGACACTTTGATTCAAAAATATATTTTTAAATGTATTATTTTATTAGTACGAATATTTTGAATAAATGATTTCAAAGAAAAAAAGGGTTATTTGTGTCAAGATATTTTTAATGATTTCATTGGAGTATTTTAATCTATATACACATCCATTATTGGATTTTATACTTAATTTAGGTTGATTTCATGTAATACAATCCTCCATATTTTGTTATGTTATGTTTGACTGTGGATATGCTATTTTGATACCATTAATGGTTTATGGATAAAGTATTAACATTTCGTATACTAGTTTAAATACAAATGTTTATGTTGGTTATGTTTCACCCTTTTCATATAAGGAATGCATTGGACTTAGTAAGTAACAGGTTGGAGACCAGTTAATTAAATCTCTATGGTTTGGGGACTGGTTAATGAAATCCCTATGGGTTGGGGACCAGTTAATGAAAGTCCCTCGATGCATCAATAGTTCTCATGAGACAAACTAATTTGGGTTTTGACTAACATATTACTCGTATGGTCATGGTACAAGGCCTTGATGGTATGTTCGGTGTTATGCATTCCCTCATTATGAGATTTCTTATTGATATTACATGTGATTATTCAACTAGTAAAATATCCATTTGAATTATTAAATGGAATTAATTGATTTATTCTTTCCATATTATGATGAAGATTATGTTTATAAGGCTTGTGTTTCAGTTTTATAATTTCCTTAAAAGTTTATGATTTTTTATGAAAGGTTTTTTTGTATTGTTTAACATTACTAAGCATCTGAGCTTACCCCTCTCTTATGATTTATTTTTTCAAGATTCCAAGAAGTGTTTTATGGTTGATATATAGGGTTAAGCTTGGAGAATAATGGCATTCCCAAGTAAATTTCAATGTTTCATTTTAAGATTTGAATTGTAATGTAAAGTTTATGTAAGTAATATATTTTCCAAGATTTATAAACTAATCAGTCCATTAGGATATGATTCCTTGTAATCAAGCCAATGTATTAAAATAATGCACCGGCTCTAAGCATCTAGGATCGGGGAATTATAGTTGGTATTGAAGGAAGGTTAGCAACAACCTTGGAAACTAGATTTAGAAAACCTATATTAGGGATTATAACCCTATGATAAACTTTTAGTATAATTATAGAGGAACATCTTAAAATTGTGTTAATGTAGAGATTATGTGGGTATTTCTAGAAAATACATCCATGTCTGGATACTACAAGTGGATGTGGTTCTGGAAGAGATGTACCTAGGAGTAATAACTCTGATAAGGTGTTACGGGCTTGACTTAGGGTAACCAAGTACATGATAATGGGCCTTACTATGCACCTAGTTTGACACTCCTAGGGTATATTCTTAGGATAATTCAAATTTTCATTAAAAATCATTATTAAGAATTTATGAATAAATATGTCCCTAAAAACACATTTTTATTATTATGAGACTAGATATGTGTAAATATTCAATTAATTCTTAGAATTTTTCTAATTTTTTGGATTATAAATTACGATGTGATCTAACCAAGTGTGTGTAGTCATTTAGAAATGGAACCTAGTAGAAGGAATGATAACTCCACCAATACACATTATCCAAATAGTAATAATGATCATATATTTCATGGTCTTAAGCCAACATTTCGAAGGGAAATATTCTCTCATGTATTATCGTCATATAAAGAAATATTATCATGTGTTAATAAGATAATTAAAGAATTATCCAAGTCCTATGGATTTTAAGGGAAGCAAGAGAGGAAGAGGATGACAGAGAAAAATATGGATAAAGGGAAGAAGGGAAAGAAGGATTTTCCCACATGTGATAACTGTGGAAAGAATCACCCTAGTAAATTCTTGAAGGGAATGGGAGTTTGTTATAAGTGTAGAGAAAAAGGACACCAAGTTCGTGATTAAAAGGGTAAGAAAAAGATTTCTAATGTACAATTCTTCATCTACAAAGAGATGGGACACTATGAGAATCAATGTCCTAATTGTCAGAGTATACCCCAAATGATGCTATTGGATAATAATCAAGTTATGATAATACTATAGATGAAGATGAATGATTAATGTTCTTATGTTGTTATTGAATAATTATGTCATTTGAGTATTGTATCAATTATGTACTGGTTATATTAATTATGAAAATAAATAAGGATTGTTCTGTAGTACTATTTCATTAAGTGTATGATATTGTATGGTACCAAGTAAAGTGACACAGTTTCAAGTTAAACTTTTTTGGAAAATATATGGTTGCGGGATTGATAACCCTTAATATGTCTAATATAATGATGTTTAAATAAAGATATGATTGATTCAGATAATTTATATTGGATATTATTTACTACCTTAGAACTAATTAATGGTCTAATTATTCCATTATTGTTGGAGTTTACAAGATTTTTGGATTTAAGGAGTATATCCAGTATTCTATGTTTCACAAAAGGAATAAGTAAGCACATATGTATTCAAATAGGGTTTTATATTAATTTACGGTATTACCATTTTTTTAGAATACATAATGATGTTATTCACTTGCTTATTATGTGACAAAAATATCTCCATTATGTTATGTGACCTTCCTTATAAATTTTTGTATGGTGAGTTTGGACAGAAGTATTTTAGATAAGTCTAATGGTTGGAATGGATTAAGTTGGACATTGGATAATATTGTTTAAGGTTAAATCATTTCATAAGATTATTTTTAGAATTTTATAATAATATAGTTTTCATAAAAGGATAACCCGCAGGTCGGGTGACAACTCGTCGCGTCGGACATGGATGCAGGAATCGAACCCACAACTGAAGTGCGACAAGCATTTATCACCTACCATTGGCCAACGTGATTTCCTAGTTTGTATAAAATGGTTTTTTTATTTAAGTGGTTTTAAATATTAAGTATAAATTCATTTTTGTAACCCTATACTATTACTGACTGAAAATTAAATTTTTATTAAAGAAACACTTTTGTGGGAAAAGTGAGAAACCAATCGTTCATGCACAAAAAGAAATAGATGAACCATTGAAGAACAGTTTGATCCGATTAGATTTAATCTCCATACTTAGATTCCAAGAGATAATGCTAACCTGAGTATCAGAATCATCCTTTATAAGGTCTTCGAAATGGTCCGCTAGTTTGTCCCAAGCCTGGATGTGCTCTTCTTGGTTGATCTTCCCATCATTAAATCCCCTAATCATTATCAGATCCTATTTGTCAATCCAATTACTCTACTCCACATTAGTAACCACTCTTAAAGGTCTTCCCATCATCCTATTAGATTCTTCATTGGTAGCATTAATTGTTAAAATCGTTTCCACCATTTCTTCTCCTGAGTTCATAAGAAGATCCAAAGAAGGGTCTGTCACGATATCGGACTCACACGGTTGGCCAATTCCAGCCTTGGATGATGAAAGGGGATCTCTGACCCTCATGTTAGCCTTGGATTTCTTCGCTGATCTAGTCTCCCTTGGTGGTGGTAAGTAAGAATATTCTTTCCTCTATTTCTAAGAGCCCCTCTGACTCTTACTTCTCCTCAGGCTTACTGGATCCCCTTAGAATTCTGCTCCAATATCTCCTGAAAAAATTTCAGATTGCCCATCCCTAGATTCTTTCCTAGATTCCCCCTTCTATGAGGACCTAGCCGTATCAGCCTCCTGTTCTGGGTTATCCTGTGAAATCCCTTAAAATCTATTTTAAAGCACAATTGCACCCATTTCTCTACTTGGCAGATTACCTAAATCTTGTTGTAGTACCTTACTTCCAGATGAGCCACCCTCCCTTGATGCCTTGGGTTCCAGGCCTTTGTCATAGGTTCCAAACCCTGCGCACAAAGCCTCTACATATGAAGTTTTCTGAGGATTCCTAATGCCTTCTTCTTCAACCATTTGGGAATCCACCACATTGATAAAACTGTCGGGTTGCACCTCCTCCACAGCCTCACCCTCTGCCAGTGTAGAATCCTGAAATCCACCCAGATCCTCCCTCAAGCGTTTGAAGACATCCTTCACCAAAGGATTCACAACCTGAGGTCCACAGCTCACATCCACTGCAGAATTTCCCTCAGGGTCCATACCAAACGACTTCTATCCAGGAATTCCACCCACGGAATGAGTTCCTGATTCTTTACCACTGCCAATACCCATCTTATTCTTAGGTCCCCGTAGACAAGATTTTGTCGAATGCCCCAGCCTGTTATAGTCCAAATAGAAATCAAACCATGATTCGAAGACCACCTCATGTTTGCATCAAAATTATTCCCCAACAGTTATCTAAACATAATCGACAGGATCCTTGGAGACATCTACTTCAACGCAGACCCGCGGATTAACAGGATGGAAAAGCGCTGCAGTACGGCTATCCGAATACAGATATCTACCTATTAAATTTCCAAGCATTCTAAAGGATGGAACTATACTTGTTAAGTAATTATTCTTCCTTTTATTCTTATTCTATGAAGTAAATTAATTCTTCAACTCTAAGGTAAGGGATCTTAAAACCAAAAAAATACAATTAATTTCCTTTTGGATGAATCCAATTGCCCCATAGATCATCACTGACTTCTAGCTTTGTGATTGTAAAATTTTTTCGGGTCATGTTTCCTATCACTCTCCATCATAACTTGATAGTTAGATTTATATTTCAAATACATGTTTTCCTATATGGAACCCTAGTATGTGTTATCTCTAGTGGCCTTCATACTTCCCTTTATTTTAAAATGGTGATCCCATTAATCCATTTTCTCGTGTGGGATTTCAATAACGATATTTTGAAAAGTCCAAACCATATTTTTTGATTCTGAGTTTAAATTGTTAGGATGCAATTTATTGAATGAGTGTAAGGAACCGGATCTGGACACCACTATTACCGGCACCAAATCCATCCCATGAAAAGTCCCTAAGGGCATTCCTTATCCCCATGGGTTATCACAAGTGCCCGAGTATCAATAAATCTAGTTTTGGAATGATTTACCTGAGTATAAAAGCATAAAACATTAAAAAAAACTAATAATAAAAATATGAAATTTCCATGCCAAACAAGACTTAATAAAAAACCAGAAATGAATACATGGTTCTAAATAAGTTACAATATGTCCAAAAATAAATAAAAATAGTAGAAAATAGCCACTAAGACTCCGCATGACCAGGGGTCATCACTCCCGAGCCGCCTCCACAACACCGCACCAAGAGGGGACTAACAACCTGAACCGCCTTCACAAAAACAATTAAAAAATATTTTCACAACAATAACCAAAGAATATAGACATTAAAAATAGGTTTTTAAGCCCAAATTCATTTCAATAAAATCAACTAAACAATTATAGGGTTTCCCCAAGTGAAACAATGAATGACTTATTTGTAAAACCCCTAATTTCACATAAAAGTGACACCAAAAATTAATTTACATTATAAATACCACTAAAACAAATTTTCACTACAACATTAAAATAAAATAAACATGAAAATACCATAAACACAGCAGTCTAAGTCACAAAATTTTACACACAATGGAATCACCTACCAAAGTAATGAAAACCTTGAATCCTTTATGCGAAAACTCAAACGCACCACCACCGCACCTCAAGGAGGGTCGATCAAGCCTAAAAATAGAATATTATACCAAGAAACCCCAAGGTTAAACCCTAGGTTCGAAACCCTAAGCACATTGAATGAAACCCTAATAAAAATGAAAGAAGAATGGAGACCCACTTACTTGAGGAATCTTGAAGAAATCACCCCAAATACACTAGTAGATGAATTTTAAAATAGAAAAAAAAATGAAATTGAGGTTTTAATAAGGAAGATAAGGTTAATTGAGAACAGAAATGGGGGGAAAGAGTGAAAAATGAAGGAGTTGTGAAGGAATCAAATTACCTTTCTAAATCTGGACGAATTGTGAAAGCTTCAGATGTTTCGACCTAAACTGTGAGTAAAATGAGTTCCAAAGAGGGGTATAAGTGAATGGGGAACGCCTAGGTTCATTGGTATTGGGTTAGAGGTGGAATCACCAAAAAATCATTAAAATTGAATATGATATTAAATAAACAAAAAAAAATAAACTGGAAATGGGATTCTGGGACATCCCAACTCCTTAAGTAAAAACCCAAATAAACCATGATTATGGATTTATAAAGGCTCCAAATTGATATGGTGGTGTTAATAGGTTAGGGGAGGCCAAGTAGAAATTGGAATTAATGAAAAATGTTGAAAAATGATAGAGTTATAAAATAAACAAAATTTATTTTTAAATCTGGAATTGGGCTCATGGTTTGGTCCAAATTTTGAAAACTCACCATTTCCACCAAAATGCATGGTAAACACCCAAAACAAGTAAATAATAGAAATAAAATGAAAAATACCTTTACAATAAGTCATGAATGTTACAATTCTCCCCACCATGAAAACTTTCCATTCCATAAAGTCAACCTGAAGCATGGTCGGAAAACATGAACGAATACTCTTCCTCAATCCATGACATTTGCTCCCATGTCTCATGTGTATCATTTCCATGCTGCCAAAGAACCCAAACCAATGGAATAGACTTTCCCTGAAGAACATTCTCTTGGGAGTCCACTATTTTCACTGGTCGTTCAAAAAATAACAAGTCGGGCTTTATCTCCAGTTCTTCCCAACTCAGCACATGGGACGGATCTAGGTTGTATTTCTTCAACTAGGAGACATGGAAGAAGTCATGGATGGATGTCAACTAGGAAGGTAAATCCAACCAGTATTCCACCTTTCCAATATTCTCGGTGATCTCAAAAGTTCTGATATACTGTGGCGTCATCTTCCCTTATATTCCCAATCGATGATGGCCCAGACGAGGGGACACTTTCAAGAATACCCTATCACCCACAGAAAACTCAAAGCCTCGACACCTCTGGTTGGAATAAGATTTATGGTGACTCTAAGCTATCAATAAACGTTTCATGATCAATTTGACCTTCTTAGAAGTCTCCTACACCAAACTCGGCCCCATCAGTTAGGTCTCACCAATCACATCCCAACACAAGGGGGACTGACAAGGCTGACCATAAATCGCCACAAAAGGAGCCATTAGAATCGAGGATTGGTAACTTTTATTATAATTAAACTCAACCAATATCAAATGGTTATCCTAGGAACCTCCAAATTCCAAGACACATGTATGGATCATGTCCTCAAAAATCTGATTTTCCCGCTCTGTCTGACCATCCGTCTGAGGGTGGTATGACATGCTTATCTTAATCTGAGACCCTAGGGCCTTCTAAAGGCCTTCCCAGAACTGAGAAGTGAAACGGGGGTCTTTATCTGAGACAATTGTTGATGGAACGCCATGGATTCTCACTAGCTCCTAAAGAAAAAAATGGACCAACTCATCCACTTTAGATGTATCTATGATCGAAATAAAGTGGGATGATTTGTTCAGATGATCAATCATCACCCAAATGGAATTCTTACCCCGATTTGTACGAGGAAATCAAACAATTAAGTCCATGGAAACCTCATCCCACTTCCAAGTAGGAATGGGTAATGGCTGGAGCAAACCAGAGGGCCTCTGATGCTCTGCTTTCACATGCTAGCATGTGTAGCATCTAAACACAAATTCCGCTATGTCCCCTCACATAACTGGCCACCAGAACTATCATCGAACGTCATAATACATCTTGGTGTCACCCAAATGGACAGCCCACTGATACTGGTGGCTATCCTCCATCACCACCTTCCACAGAGATGATGGCACTACTGAGCGGCCCTTGAAGCTAAATATGCCCTCGGGAGATGATGACCAATCAGTGGACATCTCCCCATCATGAAGAAACTACCTCGACCACTGAAAAATCTCATCACTATGATGTTCCTGTTAAATCAACTCTAATAGAGAAGGAGTCAATTGAACGCTCTCCAAGAATGAACCTCAACTATGCTCTATGGTCTCCACATGTATCTGAGAAAAGAGTCCCATAAAAGTCCACTCATCACTGGACTTCCTCAAAGACTGCACTGGAACTCTTCTTCTCAAGGTGTCGACCACCACATTACCCTTTCCTAGGTTGTATACAATGTCAAAGTCAAACCACTTCAATTACTCAATCCAGCAACACTGCCTCAAGTTGGGGTCCTTCTGTGAGAAGATACAGTCCAAGCTTTTGTGATCTGAGTAGACCACAAACTTCTCCCCAAAGAGGTAGTGATTCCAATTCATCAAAGCATTCATCACTGATTCCAACTCCAAGTCATGGGTCGGTAATTATTTTTGTTTGGTCGGATTGGCGAGAGCCATATGCCACCATGTGATCATCCTGCATAAGCACGCACCCAAGACCCATACCTGAAGCATCACAATAGACCACATACCCCTTCCCAACCTCAAGAAAAATTATCACGGGGTGGTAGTCAACCGCTGCTTCAGCTCCTCGAACGATGCCTAGAATTATGGGGCCCATAAAAACTTCACCCCTTTCCGGGTGAGCATAGTCATTAGTAAAGCAAGCCAAGAGAAATCCTGAACAAACCACCTATAATAACTAGCCAGACCAAGGAAAATCCTAATCTCAAATACATTCTTTGGATGCTCCCATGACATAACTGCACTAATATTCTCGGGGTCCATTGAAATTCCCTGCTCCGAGATCACATGCCCTAGAAATTTCACCTCTCTGATCTAGAAAGTGCACTTTGACAACTTTTCATAGAGGCGATGATCCCGCAAAGTTCCCAAAACAATCCTCAAGTGATGTTCATTTTCCTCCTCAGAGCCAAAGTATACGATAATATCATCCACGAACACCACAATGAAGTAATCAAGATACTTATAGAACACCCTATTCATGACTTCCATAAAGACTGTTGGATCATTGGTTAATTCTAAGGGCATGACCAAGTACTCGAAGTGTCTGTACCAACTCTGAAAGGTTATCTTCAGGATATCTTCCTCTTTCACCCTAAGTTGGTGGTATCCCGAACGTAGGTTAATTTTTTAGAACCACTTTTCCCCCTTCAACTGATCAAAAAAATAATCTATTCTGGGAAAATGGTATTTGTTCTTAATTGTTACCTTATTCATCTTCTAGTAGTCAATGCACAACCGGAGGGATCTATCAGGCTTTTTTACGAACAACATAGGAGTAGCCCAAGGAGAGACGCTCAAAAAAATGAATCATTTGGATTCCAAGTCCTCCAGATATATCTTTAATTCCCTCATCTCGGTAGGGTCCATGCGTTATGAGAGAATAGATATCGGTTGTGTTCTCGGTGCCAGATCAATCAAAAACATCACATCCTGCTCCGGGGGAAAACTTGAAAAATCATCCAGAAATACCTCCGGAAACTCATTAACTACATGAGTTAGTGCACCTTTATGGGAAGGACCATCATCCTCTAGCGTGAGAAAAGATAACTGGAAGATAAGACTTCTAAACTATGGGAGTGGAGGTCATGCACGACCCAACTGAGGATCCCATTCTCTAAGAAAAACTTGACGACTCCCATTAGGTGTCGTGAAACTCACTTGCCACCTATAACAATCGATGTGTTCCTAGAAGTGTACTAACCAATCCATTCCAAGTATCACATCAAAAAGATCCATATCTAATACCAAAAGTTCCCACTCCATATCAATCCCTGACATGAAGAGCACACACGATGGGCACTTAAGATCCTACTCCTTCTTCTTTCCCAGTGGCGTAACCAAATCCATCGAAAAAGACAAAAAATCGGTTGAAAAAATTAGCGTGTCCACAAAACGGGTAGAAATGAATAAAACAGAGGCACCAGTATCAAAAATAATACTATCTATAGAATATGCAATCAAAATGGTACCTCGAACTATCGACGGTCCTACCTCTGATCTTGCTGGTGCCTGATCCACTGCATGAAGATGTATGGTCTCTACCTGAGGAAGACCGCTAGTCTGTGGATATTCCCTGAACTGGCTCTTCCTAGAAGATGACCCAGCACTACCACCAAAGATTCCAAATCGAGATACCCTATCCCTTGACGGCTCAAACTGTGCTGGAACTCCTCTTGAATCCACTGACCTTGCCTCACTCGGGAGTGGACATGCCGCCACATAGAAGAGCTGCAAATGCCCCATACCACTGCACTGGTAACAAGGCTTCGTAGGAAGTGGGCATGCTGGTCAGATGTACCCTGGCTTCCCACACTGGTGGAACATGACTGATCTCGCATCAGAAGCCCCAGACAAAAACTGCTTGGAGGAGTGGCCTGAACTGCCACATCCTTTCTTCACTTTTTCCTCCCGCTTCCTTTTATTCTCTGAAGAGATACCACAACCCACTACTGATACTGGTATAGAGAAACCATCCCTTCCCTTCTGGTAAATCTCCACCATGCACACCCGGTCAATGACCTCAGCATAGGTCCTCAGCTTAAACAAGAACACCTGAGAGTATATCTTTGGTCGTAAGCCTTTCTCAAACCTCTAGGTCTTCGCTTTCTCATTGGATATGATTTCAGGGGAATACCAAACCAACTCAGTGAAATGGTTGGAATACTCCATGATTGAAAGATTCCCATTAACAATATCCATGAACTATCAAGACCTGGTATATGCCAAGACCTTGGGGTAGTATTGCTCATTGAATATAGCCTTGAAATCTCCCCAGTGCATCTTTTCATTCTTCCCAGACTAAAGAACTGATTCCCACCACCTGCGACTGGGACCATCCAACAGAAAGGAGGCACACTTCACCCTAAGCTCCTCAGGTGTATCTAGAAACTCTAACATGTGCTCGATCTTCTCGATCCATTCCTCTTCTTTCTGGGGTTCTATGCTTCCTCAGAAGGTGGGAGGATTATTTTTCAGGAACTCCTAGGCATTGTCATTTCTAGGATCAGTCTCATCCTCTCTAACAGAAGCTTTAATAGGAGATGGTCCCTATCCTAGATCCTAGATAGCCCAAACCATGGCCTCGACTAGCATCTGATCAATTGGTGTGGGAGAACACTCTATGGCTTCCTCCCGTGGGTGCATGGGAGCATTCCAAGGAGGCATGTTGCTACAAAATGCAACAATCACAAAAATGATAGTAAATACCAAAATTCGTAAAACTTTAATCAAATACATAAAATATAAATAATTGAAACATATTATAGTAATAAAAGAAACAACTACTCCACCCCCGCCTGATGTCCACGTGTGGTCTGCAGCCCACACGTCTCACCTAGAAGTGAAGTCAATCAGAAAATTCCAATATCCCCTAGTGACTCAAGGTCTACCACAAGAGGTGAGGGTCAGGCACCCTACTCATGACAAAAACCCCAAGCCCCAACAATCTCATCTCCTATATATCCTGAATCATCCAAAAATAGTAATATAACCCAAAAATATCGGCCTGCCTTTGATACCATTTTGTCACGAACCGGATCTTCTCTCCACTATTACCAGCACCAAATCCAACCCATGACAAGGCCTGAAGGGTGTTCCCTATCTCCACAAGCTGTCACAAGTACCTGGGTATCAATAAATCTGGTTTTGGAACAATTTACCCGATTATAAAAGCATAAAACATTAAAAACAACTAATAATAAGAATCTAAAATTTCCATGCCAAAAAAGACTTAATAAAAAACTATAACTGAATACATGGTTCTAAATAAGGTACAAGATGTCCAGAAATAAATAAAAATAGTATAAAACAGCCACTAAGACTCTGCCTGACGAGGGGTCATCACCCCCGAGTCGCCTCCACAACACCGCACTAAGAGGGGACTAACAACCCGAACCGCCTTCACAAACACAATTAAAAAAGATTTTCACAACAACCTACAAATAATATAGACATTCAATACAGTATTGTCAGACCTAATTTATTTCAATAAAATAAACTAAGAAATTATAAGGTATCCCCAGGTGAATCAATGAAGTACTTATTTGTAAAACGCCCAATTTCACAAAAAAGTGACTCCAAAAATTCATTTGCATTATAAATACCACTAAAATCAATTTTTGTAGCAACAATAAAATGAAATAAACATTAAAATACCATAAACACAGTAAGATAAGTCACAAAATTTCACACACAATGGAATCACCTACCAAAGTAATGAAAACCTTGAATCCTTTGTGCGAAAACTCAAACGTTCCACTACCGCACCTCTAGGAGGGTAGATCAAGCCTAAAAATAGAATATTGGACCAAAAAAACCCATGGTTAAACCCTAGATTATAAATTATACCCTCTGGTCATTTGGTACTTCAATGATAGGGGAAGAAACCCTAATCACATTGAATAAAACCCTAAGAAAAATGAAAGAAGAATGAAGGAGACCCACTTACTTGGGGTATCTTGAAGAAATCTCCCCAAATACACTAGTATATGAATTTAAAAACTGAAAAAAAAAAATTGAGGTTGGAACAAGGAAGATGAGGTTAATATAGAACTTAAATGGGGGTAAAAGAGTTCAAAATGAAGGAGTTATGAAGGAATCAAATTACCTTTTTAAATCTAGATGAATTGTGAAATCTTCAGATGTTTTGACCTAAACTGTGAGGAAAATGAGCTCCAAAGAGGGAGATACGTAAATGGAGGAATGCCTAAGATTAGTGGGATCAGGTGAGAGGTTGAATCACATAAAAATAATTAAAATTGAATAAGATATTAAATAAACAATTTTTAAAAAAAAAAACTAGAAATGGGCTTCCAGGCTGTCCCAACTCCTTAATTAAAAACCCCAATACAGCATGATTATGGATTTATAAAGGATCAAAATTGACATGGTGGTATTAATAGGTCATAGGAGGCCAAGTATAAATTTTAAGGGATGAAAAATGTTGAAAAATTAAGGAGTTATAAAATTAACAAAATCTATTTTTAAATCTAGAATTGGGCTCGCGGTTTGGTACAAATTTTGAAAACCCACCCTTTCCATCAAAATGCATAGGAAACACCCAAAACAAGGCAAGAATGGAAATTAAAGGAAAATACATTTAAAATAAGTCATTCATGTTACAATGAGGGTATAATGTAAGACCCCAATATTTCACGGTACGTTTTTCTCATTAACTTGTATCTCACGCAACACTGACTTGGCTTGCGTAACATGCAAGATTGAGTCTCTACGAAACAACAATTTAGTGTTAAATTTGTTTAAATGATATATTCATAACTTATACATTAAATATAGTAATATAAATATTAATAAATAATTTTTAAATTTTATTTATAATGTTTTCACATAAATAAAATATATTTATTAAGAAATGTATAAGTTTCGGTAAAATAGTTATATGTTTAGAAAATTTTATTTTCTAAAAGGAACAAATTTTTATGTCCTTTTGTGAAAAATAATAAAATTAATTTTATACACTCTTAGAAATTTAATTTGATAAAATATACTTCATTTTTGAATTCAGAATAACAAAATTAGCTTAGGGTGAATTTTTGGTATTTTTCTAAAAACTTTCAATTTTTGATGAAGAGTGAAAAATACTACATTATTGTTAAAAAACTAACTTTTTCATTTAAATAATTATTTTACTTGATTTTAAAGTCACAATAGATAAATAATTCATATATTAACTTAATTTAGTCTATTAGAATCATTTTTATAATATAATTAGATATAAAAATTCATTGAACTTTTTAACATCTTTTTACCCGCGTTCTAGCCACATTTTCATATTAATAATAAATGTAATTTTACCACTTCTGTGAATTTAATTTATAAAATATGACATACTTGGTTTTAATTATAGTGAAAAATTGTGTCTAGTTGGATCAAAATATCTTTTTGTGAATAGTAACTTTTGATTTGTTTTTACCATGGTTAAAGGAAAACAGGGTAATTAAAGGTAAAAATAATATTATAATAATATAAAATTACCCTAACACCTATACTAATTTCATTGAATATGTGTGTTTTGACCAAAATCAATTTTAGTTCAAAAATATGATCTTTTTTAATCCACTTGTGTTATATTAAAACATTTGTTATATTTTATTTAAAGATGAGTTAAAAGTGACATATTCAAATTTTAATAACTAAATAATTTTTAATATAGGGTTATAAATAAGATAAATTATACTATAAATATTAATTATAAATCTAATAAATTTATCTATATTATTATAATTTATTTATAATTTTTAAAAATTAAATAATTAAATTAAATTGTGACATAATGATGATATAGTAATTGTTTGATTAATTGAGATATCAAATAAATGATACTAAAAATATTAAAATAAATATAATTTCACTTAATTAATAACATATTCTAATTTTATATATAACTTAGAAATTTTAGTGAAATATTATAAGTATTGGTTCAAAGTTATCATGTTGGTTGGTTTGATATTTTTTAAAATGAAAATATTGAATAGTATTTAAATTGACATAAATGATATCTTAAAATAAATACTATTTTATTAAATGATCTAAAAGTCATAAAAATATAAGGTTCAGAAAAATAACTTGGATAATGTCAAATATATTATAAATTGTCTAATTGGGGTTTTTTTGTCATTTTATAGTAACTATATTAACCCTATAGTGTAAAAATATAAGAAGATGTGGTAAGAGTTAAACTGTTTAACTAAGGTCTAAATCCAAAAGATAAGGTTACTTTTATGACCTAACATATCTAAAATTAATTGTTTGAGAGGATTTTTTCCCATACTCATATTATTCTAGAAATAAATTACTTTTGAACTATTTGAAACCAAAAATCTAATTATCATAAATTAATATTTTAAGATCTTTCAAAAGTTCCCCTGTCTCTATTATAAAAGGGAACTTCTCCTTATCTTTAATTCACACCTCCAAAGCCATTTTCCTCAGCCAAAACCTACCCATTTACTCTCCCAACTTCCATTACTACATCATTGATTCCATACTTTTGGCATAAATCCATCCTGAGGAGTCCTTTTGTTCAAATTAAAAAAAGATACCTGAAAAAGAGGTAACTGTTTTATCACCTCTTTCAAAGTAATTTTCTTCTTCAAATTCTTATTTCTATGTAGTTTCCATACCAAAGTAATAACTATAGTATCATAAAAATACTTATATGTTATTATAATAATGGTACAACCATATTCCTCATTTTATCCATCCAAATAATAACAATATCACCATAAGTGTGTGTGTGTGTACGACTTACTGTCTCCACGTCGTGGTGTAATTTTTTATTCAACACTAATTTATTATAATGGGTATTATTATGGGTATAATGGATATAAATAATAAATATAACATTATATTATTTGTATAAAATTTATATTCCATCCATTTATATACCATTTAACCATTAAGTAAATGATATCATTACTCGTGCATACGTACAGCTTACCGTCTCCACGACGCGATAAGATTCATCTTCCACATTCACCATTTAAGAATTATTATAAAAATATATATTATTAATACATATGAAATATATGAAATAATAATTCTACTAGAATAATATATATATATGTAAATATATTTCATTCACTTACTTCCATTCAATACGATAAGAAAATGGAAATAGCGTTCATGCATATGTACGGTCTACCATCTCCATGAATAGTGTATTCCATTTCATATATCTATCTATTATATATATTTATATTCTGAATATATATGATATATAAATCATGTTATACATTATGGAAGTAATTAAATTATTATCTAAGTAATATGATCAAGAATAAAAAGTCAAAACACATACGATAAAGAAAGTGATTATTACACAAAATGTTGCTTTAACTTGGAAATTATTAATAAACGGGTAATATAATGATAAAAAAGAATCATATATGATATCATAAATATTATTATGATTCTGTTATAAGTTAATAATATGTTTAAAACCATTATACATGAGTTTATGACACATACAAAGAGTATCAGACTTAAGGTATGGGAATTTCTATCTCACTTTTAATTTTTATGAGATATAAGACATGTTAACCATCTATTTATTGTGTGTGGTGTATGTAATGCCCCTATTATATTTGATTTCAGTAATAAATTTATGTTCATGGTATTTAAATATTCATTTGAATATATTGGGCTTATTATTTAAATGATCAAAGTGGTATGGGATGCTTTGAATGTTTAAAGAATTAATCCTTTATCCATTACAATATTCTTGATTTTATTTTATATAACTATTTATATGGATATAAAGGGATTATAAAGGACATTTTATGTCTATTTTTAAGTTCATTCAAATATTTTCAAAAAATGAATCCTTTTTAAGTTTTATGTAAGTGACTCTAACTAAAACAATGTTTTAAATGTTTTAAATATTTATTCTTCTAAATAGTTCTCATTAATGTCCATGTTTTCAAAAAAAATTAAGGATTTATTTATATGGACATGAATTTTTTAAAATTATAATTCATTTAAAAAAATTCAAAGTGGTATGGTACACTTTTATTAAAAAATTTCTTTTTATATGTATTATTTTATAAGTATGTGGATTTTGAATAAATGATTTCAAAGAAAAAAGGGGGTATTTATCTCGAGATATTTTTAATGATTTTATCAGAGTATTTTCATCTATGTAAACATACTTTGTTGGATTTTTTGCTTAATTGAGGTTGATTTCATATGATACAATCCTCTATATTTTTTCTATGTTTGACTATGGATGTGCTATTTTGATACCATTAATGGTTTATGGTTAAAGTATTAACATTTCGTATGCTAATTTAAATACGAATTTTTATGTTGGTTATGTTTCACTCTTTTCATATGAGTAATGCATTGGACTTAGTAAGTAACAGGTTGGAGACCGGTTAATGAAATCCATACAGGTTGGCGACTGATTAATGAAAGTCACTCGATGCTTCGATAATTCTCATGAGACAAACTAATTTGGGTTTTGACTAATGTCTTACTCATATAGTCTTGGCACGAAGCATTGAAAGTATGTCCGGAATTATTCATTCCCTCATTATGAGATTAATTATTGATATTAAATGTGATTATTAGACTAGTATAATATCCATGTGAATGATTAAATGGAATTAATTGATTTATTCTTTCCATGTTATGCTGATGATTATGTTTGTAAGGATTGTGTTTCAATTTTATATTTGCCTTAAAATTTTATTATTATTTATGAAAGATTATGCTATATTGTTTAACTTTAATGATCATCTGAGCTCACCCCGTTATAATTATTTATTTTCCTATGATTCCAAAAAGTGTTTTATGATTGATATACATGATTAATCTAGGAGAATAATGACTTTCACAAGGAAATATCTATGTTTTATTTCATGTTTTGAATTGTAATGTAAAGTTAATGTATGTAATCTATTTTCCAAGGTTGCTAAACTGATTAATCCTTTGGGATTTGATTCCTTGTAATAATTCCAATGTATTAAAATAATGCACCATCTTTGGGCATCTAGGGTCTGGGTGTTACATCTCGTCTATTCAGAAAACAAAAAATTAGAATGATATTCCAAATCCTAAATTAAAACATTTTCAATTTTATAATTAGATGAAATCTTATAATGAGGGCTTATATATGGAATACCAGATGAAAAAACTTTAAACTGTTTCAAAATTTATAGATATTAAATCAGATTTTGGAATGCCAAATAGTTATTGTGATCAGATTTTATCTTTGGTTAAATCATTGTTTCCTAAAAGAAATACCTTACCTATAAGTTTCTACAAAAGTAAGTGGTTGGTCCATAATTTGGGTCTTAGTTATCAGAAGATTCATGTGTGTTAAAATGACGGCATCTTATATTATAGTGATTATGAATTTTTAGTTAATTATCCATGCTATGGATAATTGAGGTATAAAGAGACAAAATAATAAAAGTCCATATTTCCTACGAAACAGTTTAGGTATTTTTCCAATTACACCCCATTTATAATGTTTATTTATGTCTCTCAGCATAGTTGTATTGATATCATGGCATAAATCAAATATTTCCATCATTTAAATCTTAAATCATCCATGTGATGGTGATTCATGAAAACACTTTTATCAGATGCATCCTTATTTTTCTTCAGAGACTCATAACATATGGTTTGGCCTTTCTACTAATGGTTTTTTTCCATTTGGTTCTTACAACAGTCAATATTATTATTTCCCTACTTTCATTACTCTGTACAACTTACTTACCTAGATAATAATGAAGGAACCATATATATATTTGGCACTATTAATTCCAGGACATCCAAATAAGAATATTGATGTTTATTTGAAGAAACTAATTGATTAGTTTTTTTAATTATGTAATAACAATGTGACTACATTTGATATACTTGCAAATCAGAATTTTACATTAAAGTCTGTAAGAACTCAGTTCTTATTTTGAGGTATAATTTTCTTCTACCCTTTTTTTTCCTTGGGTTATTTTTGAGAAAACAAGGGGAAAATGGGAAAATTGTTGTTTTAGGGTTACACACCATGTAATCCTATATACACTCCATGTAGTATGGTCATGTAGAATAGAGATACTTGGTGTGTGAGCATGTTGGCATAGAAGAGAAGAAAAATCCATTACACGCTGTATAGTCATGTCGGCAGGTTGGTGTGAGAAGTTTAAAGTAATCCGGTGAAGTTATGAATATTAAAATGATATAAAATCCATGTATATGGACTTACACATCGTGTACTTCTAATTTTTGTCTTAAAACAATAAGTAGCCTCGTTTTCTTTTTTTTGGATAGGAGACTCACTAGGTTGAAGAATAAGGAGGCTGGAGCTCATTTTTTCTCCTAAAGCTTCATCAAAACTCTGATCCTTTCATCGTTGGTCTCATTTGAACCCAATCAGTAAGATATTTATTATTCTAGATCCATTCTTCATAATTTCTGTTCGTAAGGAAGTTATTTAAGGTTTAGTGATTATCCTTGTTTTATAGATCTATATCATTCTACCTTGAATTGGAAGTTGAGGATGGATAAGGAGAGTCATACTATGAATAGGTAGGTGTTCTCATGCCTGTCATTAATTATTGAGGTGTTTATATGTGTTGTTGTTCCACACACCCATGTTAAGGGGGTTTCCTTGAAATGAAATTGATCCTTATTATTATTAAATGTTGTTTTGGTAATGAATTCAATGAATTAAAGCATTTTTATCTTTGTTGTTTGGTTAAGGGACACCCCATGGGTGTATTTCCCTTGGATAATTTGTTTGACCATTTCGTCCAAGGATGTATATGGGAATTCCTTCGTTTCCATTTTAGTGTTGTTTAAAATGAACTTGATTATTATCTATAATTTCAATTATGTAGAATTTGTAAGTGCTTTGATTTTGGATTTGGGATTGTGTTTCCCCATTTCCATGTAGTATTTTTACTTGTTTAAGAAGGTAGGAATTTTTTTTTAATTTTTAAATGAGTAAATGGTAAATAGAGTTGGGTGATACATGGGTTCATCTTAGAACACCATGAACAGACTCGCATGACTATTATACCTTGCACCATGGGTGATACATGGGTTCAGTTTGGAATGCTATGGAAGGACTTGAGAGGCTTTTGATTTATATATCATTAGTGAAACTTGGGATCCCTATTAGGACCTCTAGGGATAGAATAAATTAACACATTATTATATTACACATAGAGTGATACCTTCGGCTCCATAGTAGGACCACTGAGGATGGTCTCGTTTTAACTTATACCAATGTTGAGAGTGACACTCGGGGATCCCTCATAGGACCACTAAGAACAGACTCGTGGGATGTCGGTAGAATTATACCTATAGTGACACCTGAATTAAAACTTAGGAATCTCAAGAACGGACTCAGGTTATACTAAAATGATGGAATGGAATGAATTGTTACACGTCTGTAAAGCCAAAGCACAAGCTTGGATTCAGACATTACTTACTTGTTAGAAGGTCTTCCGAGACTTTTTTTTTTGTTCTTACTTTGCTATTGGTAATGTTGGGATTAGGCCAAACTTCGAGACTTAAATACTTCAATTAAATGAACTACAAATAAACATAGTAAAATCAATAAATTAATACCATTACTTTTAGGATTTTTTACTTCTGAGTGCCTACTAGTTTACTGCATTTCATTACTATACACAACTGTTTCATATACTCACTGACAGATTGGAAGAGACATTTGGTGGTTGCCTACTGGGATTCATTTCTCACACCCTATTTGGGTCATGTTTTGGGCCCAAACATACTATATTGATGTAGGTTTCAATAGGGGAAAGGATCCCTATATAGGTACTTGATTGCTGCATAAGAGTAGGGGAGTATGAGACCAAGCTGAGGCTTGTGATGCTACTAAGTTTATTTTTGTTTTACCATACTGTATTATTGTATTGTAATTGATTACAGTGTATCCTATTTTCGTAGTTTTCTTATAACATGTTACATAATTCATCATTTGATATTATATGACTTCTGGTTAACTTTATATTTCAGTCTTCAGTTATTTACATCAATTTCATGTTGTTTACTACTTTCTCTATTTGTTATTATTTATTCCGTTGTATTACACTCTAACAATAAGGGAATATTTTCCCCACTATCACACCCTAGGCCCTCGCTTCTAGTCGGAAGCCTCTAGCATTTTGGGGAAATGTGCTTGAGGCCACGTGGCCAACCGAGTATGGGGCACCGTTTAGTAGCATTTGGATCGGGGATGTTACACAGTGGTATTAGAGGATTTCTTTTCTGCTTTGTCTTACTATTTGGAGCCTATAGATGAGGATAAGAAGGAATAGGTATTTGGTAATCAGTTGTCCCCAATATTAGCTAACCCATGTATAGGGAAAATCCAAATTGCCTCAAATTGACTTGTAATCTTTAGATTTTGAGCTATTATAGTTGATTCGATTTCACCGTTGGGTGACGTACTTGATTTCAACTATTACTATTGATGAAATTGTGGGTTCTATTTTAGTTTCAACTTGATTATATGAGGGTGTTTCATCTCATGCATCATATATACACTTTTTAGAATCACATTCCCTGCATTATTCCATGCCATCTAGGATACATTAGTTATCGCATGTTGTTATGATAGATGATGCGATAGCTAAGCCTTCTATTGTGATAGGTGTATTGGTACGTGTTATGGTTTGGATTGAATGGATGTAAACCTTTAGTTCATAAGTTGTATGGGCCCTCTTGGACCAGAATTTGGTATATCATGATTCATCTTTTTATCTATAATTGTACTGTGATATGTTCTGCTTGGGTTCCAAACTTTGATTCGTGAGGAGTATGGGCCCTCACAGATTGGAATTTGGCATCTCATTGGTTTCTTTTCTGCAGAACAGAGATTTTCTAGGAAATTTGGAGTTTTTTTCCTAAAAACCTAGAATACATGGTGTGTATTCTAACCTAACATGTTGTGTGTTCTTCCTATTCAGGGAAGAAGGTGTTCCAAGTTTTAATAAGAAAACATTGTGTACCATGTGTACATGTCGTGTAGTAACTGAACGTGTAACGGGCTATGTTATAGAAAACATGAGCTGGGGAGTTTGGATTAGAACACACTGTGTGCCTTTAGTACACGTCGTGTAGCCTATCTAGGCAGAACTTGTGTGGACCTAGCTATGTGGGAATACATGTACAGACCTATGTATATGTCGTGTGAGGGTGTAACATGTTGTGTACCTAGTTTTGATACATGCCCAGGCTGGTAATAGAACATGACCATGTAAGGGCTTAAGGATACACTTCATGTATCATTTATACACGTCGTGTAGTTATTTTTTGACAAAATTTTATGGTCTTTTCCTATTTTTTTATTGAAACTTTTGAACAGAAAACCTTCACAATGAGTTTTGAACTGAGGCGTGTTCTTAAACTTGTAGAGTCATGCTGCCACGATGACCACGAACTGTATTTCAGGAGAACGACAATGATCATACTCCATAAATGGTAGTCCCTAGGCTACCAATGGATCCTCCAGTTGTGCTAACTGTGGAACCAGCTGTTTTACTAGACACAGGTGCAGATGAACAGTTACGAGAAGGTTTTGTGAGGTTTATGCGAACCTTTTAGGGAGTACCGCATGCTTCGACATCTATGGAAGAGCTAACGCGTATATTCCAGCAGTAGCATCCGCCTACTTTTTTAGGGGATGGCGGACTACAGGCTCTAGAATCATGGCTAGAATCAGTGTTGACTATCTTTAAGCATTTGGAGACGCCTCTCGAAAGGAGATTCAATCTCATGACCTATATGTTTTTTGATTCTACCAAGATATAGTGGGATGTTATCACTTAGGAAGGGCGCCGTCAGGATATGATATGGGAAGACTTTCAGGCAGCCTTCTATGATTATTATTTTCTAGATACATTTAGGGCTGACTAATCCTGGGAGTTCACGCACTTGGAATAGGGCACACTTCCATTTATGGACTATTCTATCTGATTTACTAAGCTTCAGTGATTCACACCTATTCTGATGGGTGATGACGTATCAAAAGCTAGATGATTCGAGGATAGTATCAGGTTTGACATCTGATCCCAAGTAAATTTCATCAGGTTTCATCCGGTCTCTGCTATTGTAAATTAGGTTTTGATTAATGAGTGTAATATGTGGGAAGATAGATGTACGAGCCAGGGCGTTTCAGCACCGAGATATGGTACTGTCTCGACCAGAAGAAAGAAGCATCGTATAGAGATTTATTGTGGCGATACGAGCATTCAAAACCTTTATTACAGTATCCAAGTAAGGTGCTACCTGTGCGGTAGGCCGGGGAATACGATGCCCCAATGCCTGAAGGACCTAGTTGAGTGCCAAGCTTGAGGTAAGATTGGACATCTACAACGCTACTGTAGGATGTTTCCACCAGTGGCTAGTGAGAGAGGTTCTGTATAGACTCCACGTGCAGGATCAGGGTTAGTAGCTTCTCACCAGTCTGGAAATTGGAATATGTTAGGGCATTCAGGTCAAGGCGGTGGGTGTGGTTGTGGTAGTCAGACCCTAGGATCTCAGCGATAGTAGGGAGGGTCAGCTCAAGGTATCCAAGAAGTGTCTTAGGGACATAGTACAGGTCAGACTTATACAGTGCAATAGACCTAGTAGGATTAGTATCTCAGACCTTCTACTATCATAGGTACTATTCTAGTTGCCTCTTTTTTATCTTCTGCACTTTTTGATACAAGCGCTTCACATAGTTTTATATTAGTCGCTGTTTGGGAGAGCCTTGGGCTCTGTATCTTTACTACTTCTAATTTTGTGATTCTAGACACTCCTTTTGGGATTATAACGGCAAGTGTGCATCAGTTTAAGGAGTTACCCCTTGATATTGGTGGGTCTCACTTTCTATAGAACCTCTATGTCTTAGAGATGATGGGATTTGATGTCATTATTGGAATGGACTGGTTGGTTTCTTTTCAAGCCTTTGTTGATTTCTATCACTATAGGGTGAGTTTCGCATCACTGGGTGGCATAGAGTTTCTACATAAGGGTGAATGGGATGTTCAGGCGAGCCGAGCTGGACCCGAGCATCGTGGGATGGGCGGAATGAAAACCTAGATTGCGAGTTTATATCTGGATGACCAGGGGACATGTCTGGTAAACTTCCCTCCAATGGTTTATCGCTTCAAGGATGTTTTCCCGAATGACTTTTCAGGCTTACCTTCAGTTAGAGAGTTGGAGTTCACTATAGAGTTAGTGCCAAGAGTTGCACTGGTATCCATTCCAACTTACAGGGTGGCTACGATGGAGTTGCAAGAGATCAAGAGGCAATTATAATATCTAGAAGCTAAGGGTTTATCTGACCCAGTACTTCTCATTGGGGTTCACCGGTCCTTTTCACAAAAAAGGTGGATAGTACCCTTAGTTTATACATGGACTATCAGAAACTGAACTAGTTGATGGTTAAAAACCAATATCCCTTACCATGGATAGATGACCTATTTGATCAACTTCAAGGATCCAGGGTGTTCTTAAAGATTGACTTAAAGTCAGGATATCACCAGGTACATGTTCTACCAGTGGACATACCTCGTACTGCATTTCGCAGCAGTTATGGTCTATATGAGTATCTGGTTATTTTGTTTGGTCTCACAAATGTTCCAGCAGTTTTCATGGCGTTGATGAACTAAGTATTCCATCCTTACCAATATTATTTTATGGTAGTCTTTGTGGATGATATATTGGTGTATTCTCATAATCGAAATGACCATGACAAACACATTGAGATTGTTTTGAATACACTTAGACAGAACCAATTATATGCTAATATTTCAAATTTCCACTTTTGGATGGATCAGATTCACTTCATGGGTCATGTCATCTTAGAGGCTAGAGTATCAGTGGACCCAGAGAAGGTGAGATCATTAGTGACTTGGGAGCATCCCAAGAACGTTTTTTAGGTATGAAGTTTCTTGGGGATAGCGTATTACTACATACATTTTATTCAGGACTTCTCAAGCTTAGTAGCGTTGATGATGGGATTGACTAAGAAAGGTGTGAAGTTTGAATGTTCATATTCTTATGACACATCCTTTCAAGAGTTGAAGTGACATTTGACTTCGGTGATGATACTGATATTTCCAGAGCTGGGAAAGAGTTACACTGTGTACTATGATGCATCAGGTATTGGGATGGGAGTAGTTCTTATGTAGGGAGATCGAGTTGTTGTGTACGAGGCCCGACAGTTGAGGCCACATGAGAGGAATTACCTGATGCATGATCTCAAGTTAGCTGCAATTGTATATGCTTTGTGTTGTTGGAGACATTATTTATTGGGGAAGCATTTTGTTTTGTACACAGACCAAAAACGTATCAAATACATCTTCACTTGGGGTGATTTGAATCTGAGACAGTGAAGGTGGGTGGAATACCTTCAGTTTTTTGACTTTGAGCTTGCCTATATGCCTGGAAAAGGAAATGCAGTGGCTGACGCACTGAGCAGAAGGACTCAAATATAGGAAGTGTACGAGGCCAATGGTGATTGGCAGCTTATGGATTTGTTTTTTGAGATTCATTTAGAGGTTTAAAAAAGTTAGGTACAGACTCATGTTTCATCTTTGTTTGTTACATCTACCCTACTGGACAGATTGAGGATGAGGCGGCTATCAAATTCTGAAGGCCTGGTTATATGGGAGAGTGTGGCATGTGAGGACCCTCCTCCTGTATGGATGATAGGCGAGGATGAAGTTCTGCATGTCTATGGACGTGTGTGGGTTCCAGGGGATATACACGAGGATCTGATGTGGGAGTTTCATGATTCAACTTGGGCAGTGCATCCTAGAGTCACCAAGATGTACCATGACTTGTGCCATCAGTACTAGTGGTAGGGTATGAAGCGAGAAGTATCTGGTTTCATTACAAGTTGTTCCACCTGTCAGTAGGTGAAGGAGGAACATCATCGGCCAGCTGGACTTTTGTAGTAGCTACCCATTCTTGATTGGAAATGGGATGATTTCATGATGGATTTTTTGATGAGGTTACCGAGGTCTCCTAGAGGCAATGATGTTTTGTGGATCATAGTTGACAGGATTACGAATGTCAGTAACTTCTTGCCGATCAAGGAGACCTTTGTTTTTGATGAG
This sequence comes from Viscum album, assembly GCA_963277665.1. Taxonomy (NCBI): domain Eukaryota; kingdom Viridiplantae; phylum Streptophyta; class Magnoliopsida; order Santalales; family Viscaceae; genus Viscum; species Viscum album. The sequence goes on from OY728120.1 coordinate 1,848,346,139, forward strand.
ATCAGAAGGCTGTATATCTGAGAGGTGGTATGAATTTATAGGGTTCCTCATTATATCATTTTAGATAGGGATGCCCACTTTATGTCTCGTTTCTAGCAGAGTTTTCTGAGGGAACTGGTTATATAGGTGCTTCTGAACACAGCATACCACCATCAGACTGATGTTCAGTCAGAGCGTATGATACAGGTTCTAGAGGACATGTTACTTGCATTTTTCCTAGACTTTGGGGGATCTTGGTAGAAGCATATACCCCTGGTTGAGTTCACCTATAATAATATCTTTCAGTCTACTATTCATATGGCACCATATGAGGCTTTGTACGAGAGGCCATGTTGATCAATCCTGTGTTGGATAGAGGCAGGATAGGTAGCTTTGTTGGGACCTCATCTTGTCCAGGAGACTACTAAGTAGGTTCACTTGATTCAGATACGGATGGCTACTACACAGTCTCATCGGAAATATTATGTCGATCATTGTAGATGACCTTTGGAGTTCAAGGTCAGGGGTCAAGTTTTCCTATTTTTCACACTAATATTGGGATATAAGAGGATCAAGAGATAGGGTAAGATTTCACCGAGATATGTCAGACCGTTTGATATTCTGGAATGAGTCGGGATGGTTATCTATCGGTTACAGTTACCTCAGAGGTACTGATCCATGCACGACGTCTTCCAGGTATCTCAACTGTGTCATTTTCACTCAGACCCATATCATTTTTTTCATCCCAAGGAGTTTTATCTTAAGGTTTATGCATCCTTTGAGGAGCATTTGATTCGTATAGTTGATAGGAGCATGAAGTTTCTCCAAGGCTGGTCAGTTCTTCTCATACGGGTGTTATGGAAGCATGGTCGAGTACAGGACGAGACTTGGGAGAGGGAGGCCCATGTATGTGCTCAGTGGCTAGACTGATTCTTAGATATTCCTTCACCACCCTTGGAAGGGAAATTTAGGGATGAATTTCTTTAAGGGGGGAAGTTTTTAAGAACCTGATTCTTATATTGAGGTACAATTTTCATCTATTATTTTTTTCCTTGGGTTATTTTTGAGAAAACAAGGCTAAACTAAGAAAATGGTTATTTTAGGGTTACATGCTATTTAATACTATATAAATTTTGTGTAGTACAATCATGTAGAATAGGGATACATAGTGTGTGATCTTGTTTTCATGGAATAGAAGAAAAATCCACTACACGTTGTGTACTTCTTAGTACACGTCGTGTAGTCATGTCAGTAGGTCAGTGTGGGACGTGTAAAGTAAGTCGAAAAAGTTATGAACAGTAAAATGATATACACACCATGTATATGGAATTACACATAGAGTACTTCTAATTTTCATCTTAAAACATGAATTAGTCTCATTTTCTCCTCTTTTTGATAGGAGACACATCGGGTTGAAGAACAAGGAGGTCGGAGGTCGTTTTTGCTCCTAAAGCTTCATCCAAACTCCGATCCTTTCATCGTTGGTCTCGTTTCATCCCAATCAGTAAGATATTTCTTCTTATAAATATATTATTCCTCATTTCTATTCATAAGAAAGTTATTTAAGTTTTATTGATTATCCTTTTTTATATCTATACGGTTCTACCTTGAATTGGAAATCGAGGCTGGATGAGGAGAGTTATACTACAATGAGGTAGGTGGTCTCATGCCTCTCATTAATTGTTGAGGTGTTTATATGTGATGTTGTTCCATGAACCCATGTTTAGGGTGTTACCTTGAAAGTAAATTTATTCTTATTATTATTAAATGTTGTTTTGGTAATGAATTAAATGAATTAAATAATGTTTACCTTCGTTGTTTGGTTAAGGGCCACCCCGTAGGTGCGTTTACCTTAGATAATTTGTTTGGTTGTATAGGCCTAGGATGTCTATGGGAATGCCTTCATTTCCCTTTTAGGTTTTTTTAAAATGAACTTGATTACTATCTGGAATCTAAATAGTGTAGAATTTGTAAGTTCTTTGATTATGTCTTTGGGATTGTATTTCCCCCTTGCCATGTTGTGTTTTTTCTTGTTAAGCGGGTTAGAATGTTTTATTGATTTTTAAATAAGTAAATGGTAAATAGCATTGGGTGATATATGGGTTCATATTATAATGTCGTGAACGGACTCACTGGACTAGTGTACCTTGCACCTTGGGTGATACATGGGTTTAGTTTGGAACGCCATTGATGGACTTGAGAGGCTTTTGATTTATATGTCATTAGTGACACTTGGGATCCCTAGTAGGACCTCCAAGGACGGACTAAATTGACACAATATTATATTACACATAGAGTGATACCTTGGTATCCCTAGTAGTACCACTCAAGATGGACTCGCTTGAACTTATACCAATGTCGAGAGTGACACTCAGGGCTCCCTTGTAGGACCACTGAGGACAGACTCATGGGATGTCGGTAGAATTATACCTATAGTGATACTTGAATTCCAACTTAGGAATCTCAATAATGGACTTAGGTTATACTCAAATTATGGAATGGAATTAATTGTGAAATGTATTCCAATCCAAAGCACAAACTTGGATTCAGAATTTACTTACTTGTTAGAAGGTCTTCTGAGACTTCTGTTGTTCTTACTTTGCTATGGGGAATGTCAGGATTTGGCCGAATTTCGAGACTTAAATACTTCAAGTAAATGAAATACTAATGAAAATAATAAAATCTATAAATTAATACCATTAATTGTAGGATTTTTTACTTCTAATTGACAACTATTTTACTACATTTCATTACTATACACAACTGTTTCATATACTTAATGACTGATTGGCATAGAACTTTGGTGGTTGCCTACTGGGATTCATTTCTCACACCCTATTTGAGTCATGTTTTTGGGCCCAAATAGACTATATTGTTGCAGGTTTCAATAGGGTAAAGGATCCCTATATAGTTACTTGATTGCTGTTTAGGATCCAGAGATCATGGGACCAAGTTGAGGCTTGTGATGTTGCTGATTTTCTTTTTTTACCGTACTTTGGTACTGTATTGTAATTGACTGAAGTGTATCATGTTTTCCCTATTTTCTTATAACATGTGATATGCTACATTATTTTGATATTATATATCTTATGGTTAACTTTATCTTTCAGTCTTCAGTTGTTTACTTCAGTTGCATGTTTTTTACTGCTTCCTCTATTTGTTATTATTTATTCCGTTGTGTTACACTCTGCCAATGAGGGTATATTTTCCTCACTATCACATCCTAGTCTCTCACTGCCAGTTGTAAGCCTCTGGATTTTGGGGAAATGTGTTTGAGGCCATGTTTCCAACTGGGTACGGGGCACTGTTTAGTGGAATCTGAATTCGGGACATTACAAAGGTTGTATTAATGTGGATGATTAATGACTTTTTGGTGTATTGTAGGTTATCTAGATGGAGTATATATGGTCTAAAATCTTGTTCATATTTCATGACTAAGAGAAAAGTGTTTATTCTTGGTACGTAATGAGAGAGAGACTAGTTATTTTGACATCCATCAGAGATTTCTTCTTATAGATCAACCTTTTCTAAGGAACATAAATAATTTTAAAAAAGGTAAAATTGAAAGATATGAACCTCTAGCAATGCTCTTAGGTATTCTAGTAAAATATATTATCTTTACATTATCTCCTATTACTTTTGGACTAATCCTAAATGAACAAAAAATAAATGGTTTTGGGAAAGATCATAATTGGATAAAGTATAGTATTTTTTGGTACCTTCCATATTGGTTTGATTTGTTGGTTAATAACATGCTAGGTGTAATTCATATTGAGAATAATTTTTTTGATAACATATTTTATAACATGTTGGAAAAACCCAGTAAGACCAAAGATAATGTAAATTCATAGTTAGATCTTGTACAAATTTACAAATTCCCTAAACATGAATTATTTGAAGATGAAATATCACACAATTTAATGAAGAAAAAAGTATATTATGAACTTTCTAAAGAAATTCATTTATTATTCTATTAGTGGGATCAATATTTGAGGTTACAAGATAGTTATGCCTCTAATTTGTCTCACTATTTTAGAAATGGGCATATTATAGGTTTAAGAAATCATGATTATCACATCATAATGGAAAGATTACTATCTATTGATCTTAGAGGGTTGTTGAATTTTTCAATCTAGGATGAGTTGACTAAAATATCATATTTCTTCTAATATATTTGTGCAGTAACATTGTATTATGATTCATAGAGTATGTTACAAAAGGAATTTGTTTTAATTTTATATAAATTGGAGAAAATATTCCCGCCAGTATTCTTTGACTTAATGGAACATTTAATATTTCATTGTCATGTAATAACCTGGTTCTTCTTTGAGGTATGGATCATTTATTTTTCATAAATACTCAGTTTAAATGTTTATATGTGTCCTAATTTGAGTTCCCTTTGAGTTCATGGAGGTAACGGCGGTGTTTGAGGTTGTCTTGGAGCTCGGAACCCAAGTTTTGGGGTAAAAAGGCCTAGTACATTGTTAGAGTAAACCATGTGAGTTTTTTTGAACATAAGTGCATCTATGTATACAATTTTGATAGTAGGTATTATAAATTTTTGTGCACAATTAGTCAAACTATGTAGACAAACCATGTGGTGCCCCTTCTCCTACATCTAACCCTGCATGGTTGGCACACAATTTGTAAACCGTGCGATGCCCAGTTTGGGGTGATTTTATCATTTTACCCCTAGTTAATATATTAAATGTAAACTAATTTTATATTCTTCTTCAATGAATAGAAATATATCCTTTGATATCTCTTTTGATTCCTAAACTAGGAATCGAGATAACTCCCTCATCCGACCTCAGAATCAAAATCTGTCAGAAGCATCGGATCTATCTCAGTGAGTTCTCATTACTTTTTAGTCGTTATTCATTATTATGGATATTGACTATGCTATTTAGGTGCAAGATAATATTCCCTATTATTAGGTTCTTCATATGTTCTTCAATTTTCTCCTGATCTGAGCTGAATTAAAATCTGATAATATACAATCTATCAAATACAGACCTATGGTAGGTGGTCTCGTTCTTTCCATTTAAATTTGAGTGATTATATATGTCATTATTCCATGCACCCAATTTTTGGGAAACACTATGAATGGATTTTAATTCTTAAATTGGATTTTTAGGTATGGACCATGTAATTAAAGAGTCCATAAGTGAATTCTTATAGGTTACATAACTTTATTTAGAATCACCCCTTGGGTGAGTTTATATTGAATTAAACCACCATGGGTGGATTTTGGAATTGGATACCTTAGGGTGTACCCTTTACCGCTTGCTTGGGATGTTAAATGTGAATTGATTTATGAATTGAATTGCAATATGATATGAATTTTAATTGAATGAATTAATATGAATGGATGGATGACCAAGCCCTTAGCCTTGGCTATGTAATAGCTTGTTGAAGCTTGACTTTCCTTATTAAAGTGAATTTACCATGTGAGATAATTAAAGGCTAAGCCTTATAAGCTTAGACAATATTTTATCCACCTTTTTAGGTGAGGTCTATATTGATTTGATTATGGTTTTTACCTTTTAATAATTAAATCATTTAATGAATTCTTATTCCCACATGAGTAGACAATAGGAGAGCCTTTTGAGTTGGCCAATGCCTTGAGTCACTTTCGAAGGTGAGTTATAATTGAATTTTCTTGGTGTTGACCTTGACATAATTAAATGAAATTGATTAAATGGTATTTAATAGTATTGAATTTTTATATGGCTTAGGTGACACATGGACTAAAATGATGAATTTAATAGACAAACTCAATTGGATTGAACCTTACTTATTACCTGAGTGATACTTGGACTCCCCAGCAGACTACCAAGGATGGACTCTGAGGATTGATTTATATGTCGAGTGATATATGGATTCATATGATAATGAAATGGATGGAATCAGAGGGTATTTGATTATATCACCATGGGTTATACTTGGGATCCCTTAGTGGACCTCCATGGACGGAATCAAATGGATGGGACTTTATACAACACCTAGAGAGATAATTAGTTTCCTGATAGGTTTTCCATGGACAAGATTTAGGTTGTTGGTTTATACTACACCTAGAGTGATACATGGATTCCAAATTAGGAATTCCATGGATGGTATCAGGTTCATGAGTTATTAATTAATAAAGTGACCTATATGATGTGTCCTCCAAGACAAATCACAAGATTGGATTTGATCTTTACTTACGCCTTTATGGATGGCCTATTTTGGAATCCTTGGTTCCATGTGACTATGGGGAGGGATGGTCTTAATGCAAGGTTTTGAGGCTTATCAATTAAATGAACTGTTTAGTTAATTGAGCATGTTATAAATTGACACATGCTTTCTGTTAAATCAGTGAATTTTTTCTTAAATGAATTTGAATAAATGAATTGATTATAAATGAGAACCTTGACCTTATAGGATGTTTACTTTTGAGTACTTACTTTACTTGTTATATTTTTCATGCACACTATTTTTATATATATTCACTGGCTGATTGGAACCTAACCTTGGGTGTTTTCCTACTGGGATTATATCTTACACCCTATTTGGGCCACCTTTGGGTACCCCAAAATACTATATGATTGTAGGTATTGATAAGGGAAAGTGTCCTAATATAGGTTCTTGATGATTACTTAGGAGCAGGGGAGCATGGGACCAATCTTAGGATCACAATGCTAGATGGATATATTTTAGCCTTTTTTACTTTTATTAAACATATTGTACATTTTTCTTGTATATATGTTTTGGTTGATTTATTAGAGACATATAACATGTATCGCCTTCTTTGTATCTGAGATTCCTTCTAGCTTGTTTATCTATTGATGCAATTGATCTGTGGCTTGTATGATTTACTACTTATGCTATTTGACTGCTATTGTTATCTTGTTGTGTTATACTCTGGTAAGAGGGAATAGTCTCCCCAAAAATACACCTTAGGCCCTCACTGCTATTCAGTGGCCTCTAGAGTTTAGGGAAATGTGCTTAAGGCCATTTATCCAACCAAGATTGGGGCACCTTTCAGTGGAATCCAAGTCTGGGATGTTACAAATTGGTATCATAGTGTTATTTTCTAGTTTTATTTATTTTTTAGTGATAATATAAAGGTATAGATAGGAAATGATATTTTTAATGAGCTATGCTTGAGCATAGCTAACCTACATATAGGGAAAAACAAAATTAACTCGAATTGAATTGTTGTATTCTGGATTTTGACTATTGTAGTTTATTTGATTCCACCATTGGGTGATGAACTTATATTTTGATGTTATTATTAATGTGATTATGGGTTCTGTTGTGTTTCAACCTGATGAGATGAGGTTATTCTGTCTCATGCATCATATTAGTCACTTTCTAGAAATAAAATGCCATGCATTTTGTCATGCCATTTAGGATGCATTACTTGTTTCATGTTGTTGTGATAGGTGTCGTGATATATATGTACCTATTATTGTAATAGTTATTTTGGAACATGTTATGGTGTGAATTAGATAGATGACAGAATTTGGTTCCTGAGGAGTATGGTCCCTCATGGATCGGAATTTGGAAAATCATTTGGTTCAACCTATTTAAAGTGAATTGCTATAACTGTGAAATGAGGATGAATTCAAACAAAAATTAATATGTGAATTCAAATGAGAATTAAAAATAAAACTAAAACTATTAAAGTGGAGAACTTGATTAAAAAACAACCTTATTAGTGGGCAGTAGGCAGTATCTCTTGGTTGTATATGATCTGTACATCACCCATACCTAACTTTTGGAGCAAGAAGAGGGATTTGTTCTTATAGAGGAAGGTTTTTACCTATATTTCATAAATATATGCACTTTTGATTTGTGAACTTTGATGATGATATCAAATTGAGGTGTGTGATTTTCTTAAAGATTCAAAACTAGACAAAGTAGGTTATTTGGGGGCCTTTTTCTTTTGAGGTGACATGTTATGGGTGTTTATGACCTTAATAAATAAAGAAACTATTATAGGGTTGTATTTTCAGTGAAACCATGTTGGCTTAACAAGACCCTCATAGGTTTCCTTATCTATTAAAAGGAATTTATGTGATAAATTACCTAATTATGATAGGCTTTCAAAAAATGGTTAATGTTTTAAAAAATTAATTTCTATAATACTTTCTTGTTTTTCCTTGAGTTGTTAATTAAATTAGGTATCAAGTGTTTTTTCCTTATGAATTTAGTTTTGATTCTTAGTTTTAAATATTTTAACATTTAAAGATTAAATTTAAATCAATGAATGGATTTTAAGTGGAACCTGAAGTGGTGTCCTTTTATTTAAACCCTCGTTTAAGGGTGTTTTAAATCTACTTTGAGTTTACTTGGAATGGAAATGTGATAATTTTCCATAGGAATTTTTGTTTTTAGTAATGGCTTAAATGTTAGGCTCTTGAGCCTAGTGAATTTCCTATTAGTGGCACTTATAATGTTGTAAGGGGATAGCCTATGGTATATAGCACCCTTGAAGCTTAAATGCCTTTATATATATTGTGAGTTTCTAATGCTTAGTTTTGTTAGGGTGTTGTTTTACCTTTTAGGACTCTTAGTTTCTAAATGAAACCCTTGTTTTGATGGGTGGTCATATTTTCCTTGACCTTTGTTATGGATTTGAGCATTGAGAAATGCTCAGTTTTAGCAGGTTAGACATGCCTAGGGCCACTTTGTAGGTCATTTGACTCACTTTTTTTCTTATTTATAGAAACCTTGGTATGTTTTCATCCATGTTAATGATTTTATGGGTCAATATGACTCTAGGTTAAATGTCTTGTATAGACTACCTGATACTTTAATGCATAGGTTAGATAGCCTAGGGGTAGTGTTGAGGATGTTTCATTCTACTTTTGTAATCATACGTTAGAATGCGTTGATATATGTGATACCCATTGATTTTCTAAATGATGTAATGAAACGGTTGAGTTTGGTGGAATTTATGAGCCTTTTTCTATTGATAACTTTTTTGGGACATCTCTAGAGTATAGTGTCCTGGGATTAAAGGAATCAAGTTCAACCCGATGCTCAGGAGGACTTTCTAGAGACTCTGGTGTTTTTACACATCGGTTAGTTTGGTTTGGTTTTCATTCATAATTTTTTGATGTGGTGATCATGTCTCATAGGAGTGACACACATACATTTAAGGTGAATATGATCTAGCAAACTTGTGAGCAGCCAATGTGCCCCTCTTTTTGATGATTAGGACACTCCTAAGGTGTAGAGCGTCATGTTGGTTCTAGTGTTTCTTGTCAGTTCTTGATTGGAAGCATGAAATTTATTTGGTTGATTATGTATGAAACTCTTGAAAAATACCTTTGTTCTTGGATGTAATTCGGTGGTAAGTCTTGAAAGATCACATAATTTCTCAGGTGGTGAAGGCATCATGGATCAGTTGATGATGTGTCGACAGGTGATGTTGATATTCTTTCAGTAAGTCGACCAATAGTGGTTCAACTAATCTTATAGGAAATATTTGGTTTCCTCTTAATGTGCTCTTGTTTATAGATAAGTGTTTCCCCTATATTAACATTATCTTTGATGTACTAAGAGAGCATCAGTTATATGTCGTTCTAATGATTTAAAAGTCGTTAGGATAGATAAGTGGTTTATATAAATGTAGCATTTTGGATGTGTGGTTTATATAGATTCATGGATAGTCCTAAGTGATACTTGGGTTTCCAAGTAGCAATGCCTTGGATGGACTCTTGGATACCAGAAATTTTCCTATGACTTGACCGCTAGGTGGATTTTGCTCTAGGCTCAATCGATAATTGTATGTGGACGTATTGGCTTATACCAATGTCTCACTTATAAACATGTATTATAGGATACCTTAGATTAGTTCCTTAGACTTTGGTTTAATTAATTTGAGGTTAACCCAGACTTGTAGCCAGTCTCGGAGGTAACATTTAAAAGGGTAACAATTCCAGCGGGCTGGAACTGGACTACACACTTGTTCATACTGTGGTATGGTATTTTAAATGACCAGGTGGTGGTTTAAACAAATAAAATCACTGGAAGTCAGGTATGAACATTGGTGAATGTTCTCACTGTGAATATGTGGTGCCTTGGAATACGGCATTGTGGTTCATCTTGTAATACACTGGTCGTCTAACCCAGGTGTTTTCGAGAAAAATCAGCCATAGTGGCTTGATTTTTTTTCCTTATTTTTCAATTTTTATGGTTATAAAGAACCAGTTTAAACATATCACCAAGTTAAGGGGGTTTTGGTAAAAAGTTATACAATGTCTTTAAAGAAAGAATGTGTGGCTAGTTTCAGTTTGGTCGATCGGGATTCGACTATTCCTTTATGGTGAGGTCCCTGATATGTCCTCATATGTAGTTGGGTTTTCCTAGTTAAATAAGTCATTCTAGGAGAATCTCTAGAAATCTTAGTGGAATGATTTGTAATGAAATTTTGATGGTGGAGGTACTGTATTTTGGAATTGGACCCCTTTTTTGATAAAACCTATGGTGGGGAGCACCAGTGGCTAGATGTTTAAAGAGACTACTACGTGATCGTGTCTCTAGTTAAACGGACTCACCAGTACCGGTGTCCAGGTATGAAAGATGTGTAGTTATTTTTTTCATGATGTGTTCCACTTGTTAACAGGTGAAGGCATAACATAAGTGACCATATGGACTTTTACAATAGTTACTTATCTCCAAGTGTAAATGGGATGACGTCACGATGAACTTCGTGACTGGTTTACTAAGGTCGCCTAAAGGTAACGATGTTGTGTGGGTTGTTGTTCACAGGCTCAAAAAGGTTTCTTATTTCTTATCGATCAAGGAAACCTTTAGTGTGGATGATCTTGGTAGGTTGTATATCTATGAGATAGTACGAATTCATGAGTTCCTGCGCACTATAATTTTTGATAGGGACAACCAATTTACATCTCATTTTTTTGCAAAGTTGTAGAGGGCCTTGGGTAAATAGGTACATCTAAGCACAACATACCACCCTCAAACTAATGGTCAGTCAAAGAATACTAAATAGGTTCTTTAGGACATGATATGAGCATGCGTACTATATTTTTGGGGGCTCTTAGGAGAGGCATATACGCATGGTAGAATTTTCCTACAACAATAGCTATCAGACTACTATTCAGATGAAACCTTATGAGGCTTTATACGGTAGTCCATTCCGATCACCCCTATATTGGTTAGAGGTAGGAGAGGCGGTTTTGTTGGGACCTCATCTTGTTTAGGAGACCATGAAGCAGGTTTAGTTGATTCAGAAGTGGATGGTTATTGCACAGTCTCGTCATAAATTTTACGTTGATCACCGCATATGACCTATAGAGTTTGAGATTGGGGATCAGGTTTTCTTACCTATTTCACTGAGGCTGGGAAACAAGAGAATTACGAGATAGGGTAAGCTTTCACCATGGTGGAGAGAGTTAGGTCGATAACCTCTCAGTTGTAGTTACCTCAGAGTTACAAATCCATGTACGAAGTCCTCCATGTTTCTTAGCTGAGACACTATTATTCAGACTTGTCTCATGCCTTTCAACTTGAGGGGGTTGAGTTATAGATAGATGCATCCTTTTAGGAGCATCCTATAGGTATTGTGGATTATATCATGAAGGTTCTCTGAGGTCGTTCAGCTCCTTTAGTACGGGTTCTATGGAAGCACGTTCGAGTGCATGATAAGACCTAGGAGTGAGATTTTGATGTACAATCTTAGTTGTTAGAGTTATTCTCATGTCATTCTTTACCACCATTGGAAGGTCAATTTGAGAATGTATTGCTTTAACGGGGGAAGTTTGTAAGAACTCGGTTCTTCTTTGAGGTGTGGTTCTTTCATTTTACACCAATTCTTAGTTTAAATGTATAAATGTTTCCTAATTTGAGTTCCCTTTGATTTCATGGAGGTAACAAGGGTGTTTGGGTCTAGTTCAGAGCCTGAAACCTAAGTTTTAGGGTGAAATGGTCTGGTGCACGGTTAGAGTAAATCATGCAAGTTGGGCCACACGATCGTGCTCCTTGGTCTATAATTTTGACAGGTTTTGGCACAGTTTTCACATTTTTAGTATAACCATGGTGACAAAATGTATCGAGCCCCTTCTCCTACATCCAATCATGCACGGTTGGCGCATGGTTTGTAAACCATGCACCTAAATGATGTGATTCCTAGTTTGGTTTGATTTTACCTTTTTCCTTTATTTAATCTATTAAATGAAACCTAATTTTCTATTCTTATTCAACGGAAAGAAATCTTTCCTTTGAGAGCTATTTTGAATCCTAAATTAGGAATCAAGAAAAATCCCTTGTCTGAGCTAAGAATCAAGATCCATCAAAAGCATCAGATCAGTCTCGGTGAGTTTTATATTACTTTTTAGCTATTATTAATTCTTTTAGAAATCAGTTGTTCTATTTAAGTGTAAGATAATATGCCTTGTTATTAGTTTCTTAGTCTATTATATGATTTTATCCTGATCTAAGTTGAATCAGGAGCTGATATTGGATGAGTTATCAACTACGGATCTACGGTAAGTGGTATCGTGCTTTTTGTTTAAAGTCAAGTGATTATATATTCCTTTGTTCCATGCACCCAATTTTCAGGCATCACCTTGAATGGATTTTAATTCTTAAATTGTATTATTATGTATGACCAATGTAATTAAAGAGGCCATAAATGAATTTGTATAGGTTATGTACCTTGATTTAGAATCACCCCTTAGGTGAGTTGATATTAAATTAACCCACCATGGGTGGCATTTGGAATTGGATGCCTTAGGGTGTGCCCTTTACCCCTTGCTTGGGATGTTAAATGTGAATAGGTTTATGAATTGAATTGTAGTATGAAATTAATTGTAATTTAATGAATTAATAGGAAGGTATGGATGATCGTGCCCTTGGACTTGGTTATGTAATAGTTTGTTAAAGCTTAACTTGCCTTATTAAAGTGAATTTCCCATGTGAGATAATTAAAGGCTAAGACTTATAATCTTAGACATGATTTTAGCCACCTTTTTAGGTGAGGTGTAGATTTAATTGATTATGGTTTTGAACATTGAATAATTAAATAATTGAATGAATACTTATTCCCATGTGAGTAGACAAGAGGCAAGCCTTCTGAGTTGGAAAATGGCTTGAGTCACCTTCTAAGGTGAGTTGTAATTTAATGTTATTAGTGTTAACCTTGACCTAAATAATGAAATTTATTAAATGGTATTGATTGTCGATATGACTTGGGTGTCACATGGATTCAAATGACGAATGCTATAGACAGACTCAATTGTCTTGAACCTTAATTATTACATGAGTGATACTTGGACTCCCCAGCGAACTACCAAGGACGAACTCTGAGGTTTGATTTATATGTCAAGTGATATAGGGATTCATATGAGAATGACATGGATGGACTCATAGGGAATTTGATTATATCACCATAGGAGATTCTTTGGCTCCTTTAGTTGACCGCTAAGGACGAACTCGAATGGGTGGGACTTTATACCACACCTAGAGGGATACCTAGTTTCCTAAGAGGTTCACCAAGTATGGTCTTGTAGGGTGTTTGTTTATACTACACCTAGAGTGATACATGGATTCAAAATTATAAATTACATGTATGGTCTCAAGTTCATAATTGATTAATGAATGAAGTGACCTATATGACATGTCTTCCAAGACAAAGTACAAGCTCGGATTAAGTCTTGACTTGCACCTTTATGGATGGAATATTTAGGCATCCTTTTTTATATATTCTTATAGAGAATTATGGGCTTAATTCCAGGTTATGAAACTTATCAATTAAATGAACTTTTTTGTTAATTGAGCATGTTATGAATTGACATAGTTCTGACTATTAAATCAGTGAATTTTTTATTAAATGAATTTGATTAAATGAATTGATTATAAATGAGAACATAGACATTATAGGATGTTTAATTTTGAGTACTTCCTTTACTTTTTATAATTTTCCTACACACTATTGTTATATATATTCACTGGATGATTGGAATTTGATCTTGGGTGATTGCCTATTAGGATTATATCTCACACCCTATTTGGGCCACCCTTAGGTACCCAAATAGACTATATGATTATAGTTATTGATAAGATCAATCACCCTACTATAGTTTATTAATGATTTCTTAGGATTAGGGGAGAATGGGACCTATTTGAGGCTTGTTATTCTAGTTAGACAGATTTTGGCCTTTTTGTACTTTTATTGTAATGATCGAAACTTTTATTAATGAAAATTCATCTGGATCTAATTAAATGTATTATTATGCAAAATGGTTATATAAAACATATGAACTTCCTTGGTTTGATGTTTTTGGATTTTAAAATACCATTAATAATTGTTATCATTTCTAATATAGTCGTTGAACATTGATCACATGATTAGTATAAATATAGGGCTTTCACAAATCCATTTTACTCACACAAAGGAAGTGATGGCCTCATCTAGTATAATTACTCCATATGAAGCCCATTTTTTTGATATTGGAAAGGAGGTAGAGTCACTGGGCTTCGCTCTTGACCAATCCCAAGCCAAGATTCAACATGTTAAGCTTGAATGGAATTGCCTACAGAAGAATTGGAAGTTAATATAGATTACCACCCAAGCAATATTATCTGAGACGCCCCAAAAGTCAGTCACCATCACACACCTTACCCTTAGGTCTTATGTGGGTGTTATAAGGGGTTATTTAACAAGACCCTAGCAATATGATTATGTGCATTATTTTTGTATAGAATAAATAATAAACATTAATTTTATTATTGTTACTTTGTAAATTATTTTTAAATCACAAATAGTATTTTCAATTAATATTTAAATTTAATTAAGAAATATATTTTAATGAATTAATAGATTTTTGAATCAAATAATATTTTAATAAAATATTATTACTAAATTAATTTTTATTAAATATAAATTATCATATATTTTTTATGAATACAATTTAAATTTTTATTAAGGTTTGAAAATTGTTTTTGTAAAAATCCATGAATTGTAAATAAATATCGGTTTTTATTTTAAAAGTGAAAATTCAAATATTTAGAAAATTATTTAGATAAAATGAATATTATTTTTCGAATCAATATGTCTAAATTATCCAATACTAAAGTTTTCATAATTTTCTGAGACGGTCTAATTTTTGGGTAAAAATTAAATACCGAATAAATATATAATGTGTTTTATAACATCATAATGAACTAATAGTGATGTAATAAAATACTATAAAATTTATATTCATAAAATATATTTTTTAACTTTAAAATTATGTGATTTTATATTTGTTTGATTAATTTTATGATGCCTTAGTGGATCATCCAAGACTTATAAAATATTTTCAACATTTTAAAATGATTTCCTTGAGAGTGTGACTCAACTCCACATAAGAAAGCCTAATATTTTAATAATTTTAGAAATTGGCCTTATAAAATAATATTTTCCACTCTCCTTTGGAAAAAAACATGGGAAAATATCATGGGTTGGTTTGTGGTTTTGAATATTTAATTATATAGATTCCAAAATCTAAGTTTGTGAAATATTAAAGAATTCCTCTCTTTTCCTATATAAACCCACCCAAGCTCCCACTTCTATTCACTAAAAACAATTGGTGAATGCCCCTACTCTATCCTACTCTCTCTATAATCCTCCCAAGGTGCCCCAATTTCTCAATAATTTACTCCTCAATCTCTTAAAGTCACACACACTCAAGTAAGGGATCTTTACTTACCCTCCTTCCTAATTTATGTCCAAGTTTCCTTATATTGTTATGCCCTTTTATTTTCAATTAAAAATGTTGGGGTAAGATTTTTCACCTCCCCTATACTTCCCTCCTTATTTTTTAATTATGATATACCCCTATATCTCTCATTAATGTCTCCCATGTACACTTGTTATCATGCCAAAATTTCGTAAGGGATTCCTCTCTCCTCATTTACTTTCAAGAAATTATTTTATATTATGCATCTAAATTATATTAAATATGTTGGGATATTATGGTCCATTACCCACTTATGGTCCTTTTCATTTATAAATTATCATAATCCCTTTTCTCTCTCATCAAATCATTTTATGATTTCTATTTGACGTCGTTATGCTGCCGAAGTTACACCAAAATTTCCTATGCCAAAATCATCGTGTAAGTAAATATCATACCCATTTCTCTATCAAGGGTATTCACCTTTATACACATGTACTTGTTTATTGAGGAATTAAAATTATGTATTACACATCTCTTATTAGTGGAATAAATTATGATGTTTAATGAATCCATGTTGTATGATCTATGTGGCACACTTATGCATGAAATGAAATGATTAAGAAGGGAGTGCCCTGATAGCACTCCAATATATTGGGTAAATAATAGTATCATGATACATCATGTGAAATGAGTGTTGACCCATGATAATTCATGTGAAATTAGGGTTTATTAATGCTAATTCATGTTCAATGAGGTTTTACTCATGCTCTATGTGCAATGATCCTTTGCTCATGCTAATATTATGTTAAATGTTGTTGCCACATTTCCATGTTATGATAATCATGCTATATAATTCCTTTATGTTCAGGTTTATATTATGCTCCATTGATATTCCTATTTCCTAACATGTATTTTATTCTTCATGTTTAGACTTGTTTACTCCCTTACTGGGCTTTATAGATCACCCTTTTCTTATGTATGTCCTCAGGTTATCCCATGCAATGCTATGTACGAAGGAATGTTGTGGTCATGTAAAATAATTTTTCAATAAATATGTTGTATTTTATTTATTAGTTTGTCATTTAATGTTCCTAATTTATCAAGACACTAGACCTATCAGTCCTCAATGTTTTCTTAAGTACAATTTTATGTAATAAATCATGTTTAAGTGTGTAATAAAGAGTAGGGTTATTATAGTTGGTATTAGAGGTGGGTTTAGTTATTTTTGGGATTAGGATTTGAAAACCTTAGTAAAAGACTTAGAGATAAGACTAAGTATAAGTAAAACATCCCTAAATTTTGGTGGGTATAGAGTGTGTGGTTTATTAAGAAAATACATCCCTGTCTAGATATGAAAAAGTAGAGGTGGATCTAGCAAAGATGTATCTAGGTGTAAAACCCAAAAACACCACTTTGAGATAGACTCAGAAGGGAACTGGTGCATGACAATAGGCCATATTTCACTCTTGGTTTGACACTCCTGGGGGATATTCTTTGGTGAATTCATAATATAAGTATGAACCATTATTAAGGGAAAAAATCCATAAGAATATATGTTATTAAATAGATCATGGATAACCTATATTGAAACATAGGGTATCATAAGTTATTATATACTATAAAATTTTATCCTTATATTTCCAATGTTTTCTTTTTTTAAATTCTTATTATATAAGTATTAAAACCCCCTAATTTTACTTTCTTTTTCTTAGTTAAAACATGGAAGGAGGAAGATCACGAACAACTCTTCTCTCTCATCCTGAAGAACTGCTTGGAGAGATTATCTTGAAGTAATGCTTAAATGACTTTGAAACTTTTTCAAAAATCAAAGTTACATGGAAAAAACATTATGAGGCATCCAATACCTCTAGAATTTAACCATTCTTTCAAGGATCGGGCACCTTCTATTGGATAATCTTGCACTCTCAACTTTCTTACCATGCTAAGTGTGGGAAGTACCATCAGGGTCTTTTCAAATTCTTCTCTTTATTTCAAAATGATGAATCACTAAATGATTTTCTAGATGATAAAAAATAGGGTGACCTCCAAGCAGCCTATATGTATCAAATTATAGATTTTTGTCTTTGGGGGAACACCGAAACAAATATACCAAAACCCTATTTTGAAATATTTAAAGATGATTTGTCAATATTTTTTATAAAAAACAAGTTCAAGAAGATATTTCAAAATTATATATAAGAAATTTATTTTTAATGACTTATTAGTGCTTCCATTGATATAATCCAAGACGCTTGAGGTGTTTTTGGGTAAAGGAAGTAGAAAATTTTGGAAATATCTTGAGGTACCATTGTGATTCATGAACCTTTTCTACTTAATGGAAATGATAATAGGAAAGACTGAAGACCTCATTGAAGAGATGAAGGAGAAGTACCCTTACCTATTTTTGACTTAGTATGTAAAATGAAATTTCACAGGTGAAATTTCTTAAGGGGGGAATATTGTAACGACCCAAACTTTTATTAATGAAAATTCCTCTTGATCTAATTAAATGTCTTATTATGTAAAATGGTTATATAAAACATATGCACTTCCTTGGTTTTATGTTTTTGGATTTTAAAATACTGTTAAGAATTTTTACCGTTGCTAATATAGTCATTGAATAGTGATCACATGATTAGTATAAATATAGGACTTTAACAAATCCAATTTACTCAGACAAAGGAAGTAATGGCCTCATCCAGTAGAATTACTCCATACGAAGCCCATTTATTGGATCTCCTAAGGTAGGTTATAATGCCCCGACCCTGGTAGCCCGGAGCTGGTGCTATGGTTATGGTGTGTAATTTATTTCATACAAATGAAACAAATAAGTTACACATTATAACATAAAAGGATTAACTTTCTGGTTTAGATCTTGGAGAATCAGAGACAACCGCTTTGCTTCTTTATCGCTGAGCTAAGAACAAAAAATCCAAGACTTGGAAAGGCTCTACCAACCTGTAAAAAATTTAACAAAAAACGTAGGGTGAGCATTGAAATACTCAGTAAGGGGTTTTTGAAAATACATAAATACAGCCTTTTAAAACTACTTTGAAAATACTTTTCCATACTTAAAATTTTTTCTTAAAGACAAAGCAAAAGTCGATGTAACACAGTTAAATCACTTCATACTTATACACTAGAACACTTAGCTGAAACCCTCTTAATAGAAAAGATAAGGATGATAATAAAAAGGCATGGGTTATACTAAGTAAAGTGTCCATAAACAAGAAAGGTGTGCATGAACAACAAATTGTAAATATCATCAGAGTTGCGCACAAGCGCATTATCTAAAAAAACACATCATGACATGATAAATGTAATGCAACATTTGTAATAAAATTCTGGAAAAGAAAACTGGTCATGCATCAACATTGCCACATCATATGTCTTGTGTTTTTTTTAATCTGATACTCATAGGTAAAGGTTCTATAACCAAGGATATTCCTCTAGTCGGAGTAATCACTTGGTTGGTCATAAGATAAGAAATTTATGCTGAAGGACTCGTGGTCTCTGTGTCAAGGCCTTGTGCCATGACATAGGGGTAATAATCTTATCTGACTGTCTCGAGAACTATCGATGCATCGAGGATCTTACTTTTACCAGTCTCCAACCCAGAGGGATTGCTTTAACCAGTCCCCAACCTGGAGGGTTTTCTTTTTTACCGGTCCCCATCCCAGTAGTCCCATACATTTCTCACATGTTGTAAGGTCAGATATTCAAGGTGTCCCATACCACTTTGAATATTTAATTTTCATTTCATATTACCCAAGGTGTCCCATACCACTTTGGGTAATACCATTTTCATTTCTCATTACCCAAGGTGTCCCATACCACTTTGGGTAATTTAGTTCTTAGTTCATTATCATGTTGATTCATATGCATGAATAATATGAATAAGGTAACAGTTATATAATTGGTTTACAGATACATGATACGACAGATAAAATTGAAAATGTGGAATAAAAGCAGGCATGGTTTAGTAAGCATACTATGTGCATAGAACAATTATTTAAGCACATAAAATGATGAATGTATGAGATTTTCCCCAAGGGGTATTAAATGATGAGTCTCCAAAATTCCAGTACATGGAAATGAACTACTTAGCATTAACTATTATTCTTCATAGGTCATTGTACTTACAACAAATCTCCAACCACAAATAATCATTGCGGCATGCTTGGTATAAAAATAATAAACACTTGCAATCCTTAAAATTCCAATACTTGTAAATAAACACCTTTAAATAAAATACGTGTCATTAATTATTGTTCTTCACTGGTCATAGAATTTGAAATTAAACTCTGATCACCAATAATCACTGCAGTGAGTTTGGTATAAAAAATAATAGAGGATTTCTACATATTAACATATCCCTTAAATCCCTATCCTTTAAATACAAGTTTAAAATAGGCATGAGCATATCCTTTTAAAAAAACACAAATCATTTCAAGGGAGACATTAGTCAAGTTCATTGGTGTACCCTTAGACACAAAAATATAAAACAGCATAGGCAAGCACTAAAATCCTACATGCATAAAAATATTAATAACCATTTCTTGAAACTAGGGTTTCAGATATTAATCTTAAAAAAACATATATACATAGGGATATATACACAAAGTATATATATAGGTTTTCTCATAAATTAAACATGGTTCACTTAAAATAAGAAAACCTCTAACTACTTATCACTTATTTAGTTTAAAAATCAGAACCTTATGGGGGTTTAAATGTTCATGAAACTATAAATACATAAATATATAAATACTTTGTTTTTAATTATAACATAACTGTACTTAAACCAAAGACCAAGTTCGCATAAAAAGTATTCTTCAAAGATAAGTATTCATCCCTTAATAATCAAAATTTATTTCCATTCCAATACATAACCTTATATAGTTATATCTTTAAGGCTTACTTAAAGATCATAATTGTTAGGAATTTTTTTTTTCAAACCATTTCCAAAAGTATAATTCCTAATATAAAATACTTAATTATATGGAAATATTAGAAATAGATTTTGTATGGTTACCTATATATATATTTGTATGCTTAAACACCTGAAAATACATAGATATAAGTTATGTAATGGTTTTTCTTAAGAGAAAAAAAAACTTCATAACTACCCGCATATAAATACTTAATCAAATAATAATAATAAACAATCTCCTTGGAATCCCTTAAACTGAAAGAGGTCAAGGGGGTATATAGCATCCCGTCTTTTTATAACATAACTTTCATTCCATTACACATAACTGAGTATCTTTAAGTTTTAGTGTCTTGGAAACAAGGAACATAAAACATGAAACAAAAAAAACATTCTTCTTAAACACTTGAAAGGATTCTCCTCATGTTCACCCTAGGCTCATTACTGCATCTCATAACCTAGGGACATACATCAAAAGAACGGGTGAGCAGAAGGCCCAGCAAGGGAAACAAGTGAAACATTTTACATATGAACTTGAGATACATCAATAAAGTCATGAAAAGAACTTTATGGCATGAAAATGAAATTATGAGTCATATCATAATAAAAATAAAACATTCTCATAACTTGAAGATGTGTCTACATCATTTAACATAGATAATCATGAACATATCACCAAGGTCCATCCCCAAGGTGTCATTTGAAAATTACCAAGGTTATTCACCAAGGTATCATGAAAATTGTAATCTCTAGTGGTTACATCATTACCCAATGCATTGGAGCGCTATCAGGGCGCACCCTTAAATTTTCCTTTATTATCATGTGAGACACATATATCATCATCAAACATTTCATAAATAACCCATATAGCATAAAATAAATGGGTTTTATTTCATAACCACAACTTTTTAAAAACTGTTTTAAAGACATGATCTTTACGTCACTTTAAAACCCACTAAAAAGGAAAGTGGGTCTCATGTATGTAAATCCCAGAATTTAAAATAGAACATTTTGGTATATATGTGAATACCACTTCATAAGAAAGAGATTTTAGTATTCACTTAATAATATAAAAGAACTTTAGAAAAAGATAGAGACATTTTGAGACGGAAATTCTGCAGCATAACGGCTATGTTATGAGGTTTTAGAAGACATTAAAAAGAGAGGGAAAATGGGTCAAACATTCATAAATGACCCATAAAACAGTATATGGAAAGAATAATAAGGATACATGATCATGGTAATGAAATTTCAAGTACATACCATTTGAAATGAAAAACATGGAAGTAAGACAAAAATTAGATTTCACTTAGGAAAGTTCGGCAGCCTAACGGCGTTACTTAAACTTCAGCAAAAATGATTTGAAAAGATCAAATAGGGTCTCTCATCATGTGAACATAAGAGTTCAGTATGATAGATATATAGATAATTACCCAACATAATTAAAAAGTAACTTTAAAGACTTGACATGAAAGTAGAACTTTGAAAAGAATGAAAAGGGTGAAAGAATCCCCTAAAAAATTCGACAGCCTAACGACGCCACTTAAAACATCAAAATACTGAATTGAAGATATAAAATCGGGTCTCTCATCATATGAACATAAGATTACAGTATGATAGATATAGAGATCATACCCCAACATAACAAAAAGGAACTTGAAAGAATTAACATGAAAGTAGAGCTTCAAAACGAGAAGGGTGAAGAACCACTTAAAAATTCGGCAGCCTAACGGCACCACTTAAAACTTCAAAATACTGAATTGAAGAGATCAAATGGGGTATCTCATAATATGAACATAAGATTCCAGTATGATAGATATAGATATCATACCCCAACATAACAAAAAGGAACTTGAAAGAATTGACATGAAAGTAGAACTTCAAAACGAGAAGGGTGAAGAACCACTTAAAAAGTCGGCAGCCTAACGACGCCACTTAAAACTTCAAAATACTGAATTGAAGAGATAAAATGGGGTCTCTCATAATATGATAATAAAATATCAGTATGATAAATTTATAGATCATACCCCAACATAATAAAAAGGAACTTGAAATACTTTACATGAAAATAGATCTTGAAAAATGAGAAGGGAGAAAGAATCCGTTACAAAAATTTCGACAGCCTAACGGTGCCACTTAAAACTTCATAAAATGAAAAAATGAGAGTAATAGGGGATATATAATTACATGAACATAAAAAGGGAAGTAATAGTAGTATAAAATAATATCCTCCAACATAAAAACATGGAGCATAAGAGTAATGACATAAAAGAGATTACTTGAAATGAAAGAGAGAGGTCGGATCCCTTACCTTAAAACATAACTCTTAAAACTCAAAGGTTTGGACCTTGAGAGCTTGGGGGCACCTTGGGAGGACTCCTTGGGAGGTAATGAGACCAGAACTTAATTGGGGGAGAGTGGGGAGTCGAATGGATGAGAGGATGTCTTGGTATTTATAGAGAAAGTGAGGGGACAAGGCATTAATGGCCAAGGGGCACCTCATTAGTGGTTTTGGCAAAACCATGGGCTTTCCCATGGTATTTTCCCATGGTATTGGACACTTGGGACACCTCATACCTTATCTTACTATTCATTAGTCGACCATATTGATTACATAATTAATACATCATTTAATGAAGTCATTAAACACCCGTAACTTAAAAACTGTATTTTCACTATTCATCGAAAATTCAACTTTCTCAGAATAGTCCTAAAATTTCACCTTAACCAAATATCAATGCTCTGATTTCAAAAATGAAATCCATTTTATAAAAATAATTTTCTAAATATTTTTAATTAAATTTTTAATTAAAAACACTATTCATCGAAAATTTATTTTTTTCAGAAAAATCCCCAAAAATTACCTTAACATAATATCGATGCTCTGAGTTCAGAAATGAGGTCCATTTTATAAAAAAAAATTCTAAATATTTTTAATTAAAATTTTAATTAAAAAACACTATTCATCCGAAAAAACTAATACTTGAATAATAATTTATGAAACCGTTAGTTAACCATTTTATTGAATCACATTACTTAATCAAAGTGCCTAGATTATTTTAATACTTTCTTTAAGTGAGATTACTAATCCATTTGGACACATTATTAATCCTAATCATAAAATAACTATTCATAATTTACTATTCATTGAAAATCAAGTTGATCTTATTAGACTCTAAATTTCGTACTGAACATAATTGTAGAAGACCATTTTTTGAAAATCATTACACATTTTTAATTATTTAGGGTTTACATAAACATATTTAAAATATCCTTTTTCTAAAATTCATCAAAAATATGCATACTATATTTATCCGGTCATTTGAAAATTCATAAAAGAAATCGAAATTTTTATTTAAAACAAAGGATTACACAAGACAGTTACGTTCTCCTTACATAGCCCCTTATCACACCAGCATAGGACCTAAGTGTAAGGTGTGCTAAGGTGAGAGAATCCGAGGGAGGCTCGGCCAACATCGCACGAGTAGTAATTTCTATCAGTTTGAACTTCTCGCGAAGGCGATCCCGTTCTAGCTTTATACGATGAAGTTCAGCTTGGGTTTGGTCCAGAGCAAAGCCCAGTGGTGCTACCTCCTTCCCAAGTTCTGTTAGATGGGATTCGATCGGTCCAAGACTACTGGGTGAGGCCATCGAATCTTCTTTCTATATTAATTAACCAAGATTGCTTGTATTTAGAGACAATAGTCAAAACGTTTAGTTTCCAGCAGTCATATTGACCAATGGTCAAGTAACAGTCAAAACCCAACAGTCTCATTTTAATTATACTCATGTTATCAAATGAAACATTTTTGTTGAGTATAAAAATAAAATAAAATAACACATAAAATTAGGAAACAATATTTATTTAAAATTTCGGGTCGTTACAATCTTCCCCCCCTTAAGAAATTGCATCCTCGCAATTTTTTAAAATTGGGTTTTGAAATTTCATTGAAAGTCCCACATCGTAAAAGGAGTCAGTAAAACTATTACTTTAAAAGAAATAAAGGGAAGTACAAAGGTCACCCGAGTTAACCCACACTAGGATTCCATGTAGGAAAACATGGACATGGAGGAGAAAACCAAGGGTCAAGTTCTGAGAGAGAGTGATAGAGAACATGAATAGGAGAAAGTTAACCATAAAAAAATCCCAAACTTATGATGTGTGTAAATGGGCTTTGATTACCTAGTAGGAAACGTAAACCAACAACATTTTTGTTTTATGTTTCTTTTCATAATTTTGAGGAATTCATTTACTACATAGAACAAAAACATAAGAAAATATACCTACCTTCAAGTAGAGTTTCATCCTTTAATAAGTCCCTACTAACACTAATCTTTTCTCCAAATGATGAGACTTCAAAAAACACTTGGTCTCATAAAAGAACAAGAATCATCTTCTAGATAATCACATAATCTACAAAAGATTAACTATTTATTTCTTCTATCTTTAAACATTATCCCAAAAACAGAAAGGTTAAGGTAAAACAACTCTTCAAAAAGAAAGAATCCCATAGGAATGGAAACTACTTTTAAATCTCCAAAGTTCCATGGTACTACCCAAAGTTCATCATAGAACATTCCATAAATAACGGTCCTTAAAAATCCTCAAAATAAACCAAACTAAGATTGAAACCCAAATACAAGAAGGATTTTATAACATAGTCTTCCAAAACAACTTCATTGTTCATCTCCAGACAACATCAACCACTCCTAAAATCTTATAACAAAAGTAGCTAACCTAAACATATTTTACCCAAGATAGGTTAATCATTCCCATAAGTAACCTAAATTGCTATAAGTCTACCTTAAATTCATCAATTCTTCAAAATATAAGTCAACATTACTCCTCAATGAAAATACTATAGTAATCTATTTACCTCGATCATATAGGGTCCCCAAAATAGTGAACGTCTTCCAAAATAATAATCATCTTTTAATCCCCTAATCATCTCTGTCATATTAATACGGAAATTGTCGCATTTCCTATCACATTGGTTGTTGGGACACGTTATTCCATTTCCCACCATTAACTAAGAAGATAAAGTATAATTAGAGGCTTAAATACTTAACCAATAATCATGAAAAGGAACTTAAAGCATATAAGGATAACTTGTAGAAGAAAATTATACCCTAACTTGTGATCCCCTAGGTTCCCATATAGGTTATCCATGATCATATATTCTTATGTTAATATTTATTTTATTTTATCTCTGTTCCTTTAACAATGGTTCATACCAAGCTTATGAATTTACCAAAGCATATCCCTCGGGAGTGTCGTAACCAAGAGTGCAGCAAGGCCCTTTGTCGTGTACCAGTTCCCGTTCGAGTCTAGCTCAAAGAGGTGTTTTCGGGTTTTACCCTTATGTACATCTGTGCCAGAGCCACCTCTACCTGCTCGTATCCAGACAGGGATGTATTTGCTTGGCAACCCCTTACTCAATACTCACCAAAATACCAGGAAGATTTCCTATATTTAAACTTTTCTATAGGGTTCTTCCTAGAGTTTTCATATCATAATTTCCACAAATAACTAAACCATCCTTTGATACCAACTATAGCATCCCGTCTTTTTATAACATAACTTTCATTCCATTACACGGAACTGAGGATCTTTAAGGTTTAGTGTCTTGGAAACAAGGAACATAAAACATGAAACAAAAAAAACATTCTTCTTAAACACTTTAAAGGCTTCTCCTCATGTTCACCCTAGGCTCATTACTGCATCTCATAACCTGGGGACATACATCAAAAGAAAGGGTGAGCAGAAGGCCCAGCAAGGGAAACAAGTGAAACATTTTACATATGAACTTGAGATACATCAATAAAGTCATGAAAAGAACTTTATGGCATGAAAATGAAATCATGAGTCATATCATAATAAAAATAAAACATTCTCATAACTTGAATATGTGGCTACATCATTTAACATAGACAATCATGAACATATCACCAAGGTCCATCCCCAAGGTGTCATTTGAAAATTACTAAGGTTATTCACTAAGGTATCATGAAAATTCTAATCTCTAGTGGTTACATCATTACCCAATGCATTGGAGCGCTATCAGGGTGCACCCTTAAATTTGCCTTTATTATCATGTGAGCCACATATATCATCATCAAACATTTCATAAATAACCCATATAGAATAAAATAAATGGGTTTTATTTCATAATCACAACGTTTTAAAAACTGCTTTAAAGACATGATCTTTACGTCACTTTAAAACCCACTGAAAAGGAAGGTGGGTCTCATGTATGTAAATCCTATAATTTAAAATAGAACATTTTGGTATATATGTGAATACCACTTTAGAAGAAAGATCTTTGAGTATTCACTTAATAATATAAAAGAACTTTAGAAAAAGATAGAGACATTTTGAGACGGAAATTCTGCAGCATAACGGCTATGTTACGAGGTTTTAGAAGACATTAAAAAGAGAGGGAAAATGGGTCAAACATTCATAAATGACCCATAAAACAGTAGATGGACAGAATAAGAAGGATACATGATCATGGTAATGAAATTTCAAGGACATACCATTTGAAATGAAAAACATGGAAGTAAGACAAAAATTAGATTTCTCTTAGGAAAGTTCGGCAGCCTAACGGTGTTACTTAAACTTCAGCAAAAATGATTTGAAAAGATCAAATAGGGTCTCTAATCATGTGAAAATAAGAGTTCAGTATGATAGATATATAGATAATTCCCCAACATAATTAAAAAGGAACTTTAAAGACTTGACATGAAAGTAGAACTTTGAAAAGAATGAGAAGGGTGAAAGAATCCCCTAAAAAATTCGGCAGCCTAACGGCGCCACTTAAAACTTCAAAATACTGAATTGAAGATATCAAATGGGGTCTCTCATCATATTAACATAAGATTCCAGTATGATAGATATAGAGATCATACCCCAACATAACAAAAAGTAACTTGAAAGAATTAACATGAAAGTAGAGCTTCAAAACGAGAAGGGTGAAGAACCACTTAAAAATTCGGCAGCCTAACGGCACCACTTAAAACTTCAAAATACTGAATTGAAGAGATCAAATGGGGTCTATAATCATATGAACATAAGATTACAGTATGATAGATATAGATATCATACCCCTACATAACAAAAAGGAACTTGAAAGAATTGACATGAAAGTAGAACTTCAAAACGAGAAGGGTGAAGAACCACTTAAAAAGTCGGCAGCCTAACGATGCCACTTAAAACTTCAAAATACCGAATTGAAGAGATAAAATGGGTTATCTCATCATATGATCATAAAAGATCAGTATGATAAATTTAGAGATCATACCCCAACATAATAAAAAGGAACTTGAAATACTTTACATGAAAATAGATCTTGAAAAATGAGAAGGGAGAAAGAATCCGTTACAAAAATTTCGACAGCCTAACGACGCCACTTAAAACTTCATAAAATGAAATAATGAGAGTATGAGGGGATATCTCATTATATGAACATAAAAAGGGCAGTAAGAGGAGTATAAAATAACATCCTCCAACATAAGAACATGGAGCATAAGAGGAATGAAATAAAAGAGATTACTTGAAATGAAAGAGAGAGGTCGGATCCCTTACCTTAAAACGTAACTCTTAAAACTCAAAGGTTTGGACCTTGAGGGATTGGGGGCACCTTGGGAGGACTCCTTGGGAGGTAATGAGACCAGAAATTCGTTGGGGGAGAGTGGGGAGTCGAATGGATGAGAGGATGTCTTGGTATTTATAGAGAAAGTGAGGGGACAAGGCATTAATGGCCAAGGGGCACCTCATTAGTGGTTTTGGCAAAACCATGGGCTTGCCCATGGTATTTTCCCATGGTATTGGCCACTTGGGACACCTCATACCTTATATTACTATTCATAAGTCGACCACATTGATTACATAATTAATACATCATTTAATGATGTCATTAAACACCCGTAACTTAAAAACTATATTTTCACTATTCATTGAAAATTCAACTTTCTCAGAATAGTCCCAAAATTTCACCTTAACCAAATATCAATGCTCTGATTTCAAAAATCAAATCCATTTTATAAAAATAATTTTCTAAATATTTTTAATTAAATTTTTAATTAAAAACACTATTCATCGAAAATTTATTTTTTTCAGAAAAATCCCCAAAAATTACCTTAACATAATATCGATGCTCTGAGTTCAGAAATGAAGACCATTTTATAAAAATAATTTTATATATATTTTTAATTAAAATTTTAATTAAAAAACACTATTCATCCGAAAAAACTAATACTTGAATAATAATTTATGAAACCGTTAGTTAACCATTATATTGAATCACATTACTTAATCAAAGTGCCTAGATTATTTTAATACTTTCTTTAAGTGAGATTACTAATCCATTTGGACACATTATTAATCCTAATCATAAAATAACTATTCATAATTTACTATTCATCGAAAATCAAGTTGATCTTATTAGACTCTAAATTTCGTACTGAAGATAATTGTAGAAGACCATTTTTTGAAAATCATTACACATTTTTAATTATTTAGGGTTTACATAAACATATTTAAAATATCCTTTTTCTAAAATTCTTCAAAAATATGCATACTATATTTATCCGGTCATTTTAAAATTCATAAAAGAAATCAAAATTTTTATTTAAAACAAAGGATTACACAAGACAGTTACGGTCTCCTTACATAGCCCCTTATCACACCAGCATAGGACCTAAGTGTAAGGTGTGCTAAGGTGAGAGAATCCGAGGGAGGCTCGGCCAACATCGCACGAGTAGTAATTTCTATCAGTTTGAACTTCTCGCGAAGGCGATCCCATTCTAGCTTTATACGATGAATTTCAGCTTGGGTTTGGTCCAGAGCAAAACCCAGTGGTGCTACCTCCTTCCCAAGTTCTGTTAGATGGGCTTCGATCGGTCCAAGACTACTGGGTGAGGCCATCGAATCTTCTTTCTATATTAATTAACCAAGATTGCTTGTATTTAGAGACAATAGTCAAAACATTTAGTTTCCAGCAGTCATATTGACCAATGGTCAAATAACAGTCAAAACCCAACAGTCTCATTTTAATTATACTCATGTTATCAAATGAAACATTTTTGTTGAGTATAAAAATAAAATAAAATAACACATAAAATTAGGAAACAATATTTATTTAAAATTTCGGGTCGTTACAGGGTATACCTAAACATATATAAAATTATATATATATATGTATATATACTATCAAATGGGTTATATATACAAAACTCAAAGGAAAGAAAACACTTAAATATTTTTAGGAAGAGAAAGAAAAAGATACTATTTTCTAAACCACACACCAAGTCTTCAAAAGAGGAGAGTCACGGTGCCTATACTGAATATATATAAGTTTATATATATATACATATCGTATACCCAAGTATAAGAAGTGTGTGTATTGGGTTTTGAAATTATAAGGAGGTGGGGTATCCCCTATGTTTGTAAACACGAAGGAAAATCCCCTTCGAAGCCCTCTATTTGCTTAGAGTGGATTCCATGGGAAGTAAATACATAAAAAAATAATTTGTATATATATATTTCATATATATATATATATATATATATGTACCGAGGAGCATGGGTAGGTTTTGAAAAAAACACATAAACATGGAACCCTTATAGCTTAATGAATAAGCTCTCCGCAGAGGGAGGCTTGCTGGGTGGCTGGAGGTGGTCTAGTGAGGTAGGTATCGCGGCGGCGTGGGTTGGCTCCGGAGGTCCCCTCTTAAACAGAGGTTTCATTGATCTTAAAGGAAAACGATCTGGGGGTTAGGTCGACCCTACGGCGTCCTAGGGAGGTGGGTGCGCAAGGTCAACCTAAACAGTGGAGAGGGTGGCGTCTCGGGAAATCCAGAGCTGGTTCGCGAGACCCCGACGCGAGGTAGAAGACGACGAGTTCACGGAGGAAGGAAAAAAAATAAAACGACGGATGGGATCCTTCTTGGAGATATCGAACGGACTCGGTTCAAAAGAGATGTAATGAGCGTTTTAAAAAACATCAACCACCGGGATCTGACCTTGGCGAGATCGGACAGTCGAGGAAATCGCGCGGCCAGCAAAGGCTTCACCGAGAAGGAATATTACGTTTTATAAAAAAACAGTTTACTTTTAAAGAAAAAAAAGTATATAACATTAAAATTGAATTTACACCATTTAATAGATATTTTTAACTTAGAGATTCCAAATCTAAAAATCTCATCTTAGATTATGTAAAATACCTTACCATTTGATATAAATCTTATAAATTTCATAATTAACATACTAAACTTTTATTAGGAACTTATATCTTTAGAAATAAAAAATCCAATTTATATCATACCCCTTCGTTTTATTTCTAAATAATTTTTTTTCCTATTTCAAAATACATAGTTTTAGAGATTCAATATATTTTTTTACAATTATTACAGATACCCCTTTAAACATGACGTTCGACACATTTTAAAATACTATTTTTTCCACCATATAGATATCATCAAGATTTTGAAAAAAAATCAAAATAGATTCATTTTCAAGAATAATATTTTATTCTAATACTCAAAGAAATAATTCTAATATTTTTTTTATATATTAAAATATTGAAATACCATAATATTATAAAAGCGTTATAAAGAAAAAAAATTTATAAAAATATGCACTTTATCCATTGAAACTCAACAGTCATATAACGGTCATATTCCCTTAGAGGTCCATTATAAAAACAAGGGGTAGGGTGTTTT
Source organism: Viscum album (assembly GCA_963277665.1). Classification (NCBI taxonomy): domain Eukaryota; kingdom Viridiplantae; phylum Streptophyta; class Magnoliopsida; order Santalales; family Viscaceae; genus Viscum; species Viscum album. The sequence continues at coordinate 1,848,377,444 of OY728120.1, forward strand.
ACATTTTCCAAACTCCTGGCCCTAGGTGGATGGCTCTCCTCATACCACTGGTGCTGAGTGCGTGCGCAGTGGTTCTGGCTGTTATATTTTTCACACTGATGGACCCTGAAGACGACGACTATCCGATTACCCGAGTTGTGATTCTCAGTATTCTTTATGTGGCCGTGTTAGGTGTTGTGCATGGTACTTTCAATTAGATGGGTCTTGTTGCAATGTAACTTTTAAATATATATACCAGTTTATCATATTCTTCATGTTTTATTTCGTTCAAATTATTTATCAGCACACAAAGCACAAAATAAAATAAAACAAGAGACATCATTAAAAATCATAACATTGTTCACTTGGACCAGTTTATAAAACCTGGGGCATCTTGCAATTAGATCGGCGTACATACACTGACTTACTCACACAGCTTCCATGACACCCTTGGTGATGTCCCTCTACCTCCACCGCCCATGGAAGAAGTTAATATTCAACTCTATCCCCAGGGCAGAACAAAACTTGTGGGTCTCCTCTTCCCAAATACATTTTTGGCAAAGTGGATCGTGGTTAAAACCAAGCTCCCATTTGATACAGGTGGTTTTCCAGATATGGGAACGAGTGACATCAAGCTTTGTGATATCCGCTTGGATTTGGTTCCTAAAGATCTCTCGAACCACTTCATATCTGAAGGATTCAGCGAAAGACCCAAAATTGCAGAGCTCCCCAAGCATGTTGAAACACAGGATTTGGTACATAAAGATTGCGCGGAAATCCAACTCCTTTGCAGCTTCTCCGAAGGCCGTGAAGGCCAACCATTTATTATTCATGGTGAAACACAGGAAGAGTCCCTCATAGTACTTTCCTTTCTTTTTATAATTCTTGAACAGTGCATTGGCCATTTGGTTATACACAACTTCCGACCCTCGGAAGATTCGAAGGACATTTGAGCTTTTCGATATTTCATAGAGGGTTTTGCACGTGAGTCGTAAGTTAAAAAAAGGTTGGTAACTTGTTGAGCAGGATTTTGCTACAATAGTCTCTATGATCTCTGTAGGGAGAGTCAAGAGTCTAGGCGTGGTTCGCTGTCTTTCCATCTGATAAGTTTAAGAACAAACCCTACTTATTAAAACATTATTAATGTTTTTGTGTTGTCCTAATTTTCCAGGGTTTCCTAAACCATTCCTCTGATACCAACTATAACGCCCTGACCCCAGTAGCCCGGAGTCGGTTCTATGTTTATGGTGTGTAATTTATTTCATACAAATGAAACAAATAATTTACACATCATAACACAGCAGGAGGAACTTTCTGGTTTAGATACTGGAGAATCAGAGACAACAGCTTTGCTTCTTTATCGCTGAGCTAAGAAAAAAAAATCCAAGACTTGGAAAGGCTCTACCAACCTATAAAAAATTTAACAAAAAACGTAGGGTGAGCATTGAAATACTCAGTAAGGGGTTTTTGAAAATACATAAATACAGCCTTTGAAAACTACTTTGAAAATACTTTTCCATACTTAAAATGTTTTCTTAAAGACAAAGCAAAAGTCGATGTAACACAGTTAAATCACTTCATACTTATACACTAGAACACTTAGCTGAAACCCTCTTAATAGACAAGATAAGGATGCTAATAAAAAGGCATGGGTTATACTAAGTAAAGTGTCCATAAACAAGAAAGGTGTACATGACCAACAAGGTGTAAACATCATCAGAGTTGCGCACAAGCGCATTATCTAAAAAAACACATCATGACATGATAAATGTAATGCAACATTTGTAATAAAATTCTGGAAAAGAAAACTGGTCATGAATCAACATTGCCACATCATATGTCTTGTGTTTTTTTTAAATATGATACTCATAGGTAAAGTTTCTATAACCAAGGATATTCCTCTAGTCGAAGTAATCACTTGGTTGGTCATAAGATAATAAATTTATGCTGAAGGAATCATGGTCTCTGTGTCAAGGCCTTGTTCCATGACATAGGGGTAATAATCCTATCTGACTATCTTGAGAACTATCGATGCATCGAGGAGCTTACTTTTACTGGTCTCCAACCCAGAGGGATTACTTTAACTAGTCCCCAACCTGGAGGGTTTTCTTTTTACTGGTCCCCATCCCGGTAGTCCCATACATTTCTCACATGTTGTAAGGTCAGATATTCAAGGTGTCCCATACCACTTTGAATATTTAATTTTCATTTCATATTACCCAAGGTGTCCCATACCACTTTGGGTAATACCATTTTCATTTCTCATTACCCAAGGTCTCCCATACCACTTTGGGTAATTTAGTTCTTAGTTCATTATCATGTTGAGTCATATGCATGAATAATATGAATAAGGTAACAGTTATATAATTGGTTTACAAATACATGATACGACAGATAAAATTGAAAATGTGGAATAAAAGCAGGCATGGTTCAGTAAGCATACTATGTGCATAGAACAATTATTTAAGCACATAAAATGATGAAGGTATGAGATTTTCCCCAAGGGGTATTAAATGATGAGTCTCTAAAATTCCAGTACATGGAAATGAACTACTTGGCATTAACTATTGTTCTTCACAGGTCACTGTACTTGAAACAAATCTCCAACCACTAATAATCACTGCGACATGCTTGGTATAAAAATAATAAACACTTGTAATCTTTAAAATTCCAATACTTGGAAATATACCCCTTTAAATAAAATACTTGTCATTAATTATTGTTCTTCACTAGTCATAGAATTTGCAGTTAAACTCTGATCACCAATAATCACTGCAGCGAGTTTGGTATAAAAAATAATAGAGTATTTCTACATATTAACATAACCCTTAAATCCCTATCCTTTAAATACAAGTTTAAAACAGGCAAAAGAATATCCTTTAAAAAAACACAAATCATTTCAAGGGAAATATTAGTCAAGTTCATTGGTGTACCCTTAGACAAAAAAATATAAAACAGCATAGGCAAGCACTAAAATCCTACATGCATAAAAATATTAATAACCATTTCTTGAAACTAGGGTTTCAGATATTAATCTTAAAAAAACACATACATACATAGGGATATATACACAAAGTATATATATAGGTTTTTTCATAAATTAAACATGGTTCACTTAAAATCAGAAAACCTCTAACTACTTATCACTTATTCATTTTAAAAATCAGAACCTTATGGAGGTTTAAATGTTCATGAAACTATAAATACATAAATATATAAATACTTTGTTTTTAATTATAACATAATTGTACTTAAACCAAAGACCAAGTTCGCATAAAAAGTATTCTTAAAAGATAAGTATTCATCCCTTAATAATCAAAACTGATTTCCATTCCAATACATAACCTTATATAGTTATATCATTAAGTCTTACTTAAAGATCATACTTGTTAGGAATTTTTTTTTTTTTAAAACCATTTCCAAAAGTATAATTCCTAATATAAAATACTGAATTATATGGAAATATTAGAAATAGATTTTTTATTGTTACCTATATATATATGTGTATGCTTAAACACCTGAAAATACATAGATATAAGTTATGTAATGGTTTTTCTTAAGAGAAAAAAAACTTCATAACTACCCGCATATAAATACTTAATCAAATAATAATAATAAACAATATCCTTGGAATCCCTTAAACCAGAAGAGGTCTAGGGGGTATACCTGAACATATATAAAATTATATATATATATATATATGTATATATACTATCAAATGGGTTATATATACAAAACTCAAAGGAAAGAAAACACTTAAATCTTTTTAGGAAGAGGAAAAAAAAGATACCATTTTCTAAACCACACACCAAGTCTTCAAAAGAGGAGAGTCATGGTGCCTATACTGAATATAAATAAGTTTATATATATATATATATATATCGTATACCCGAGTATAGGAAGTTTGTGTATTGGGTTTTGAAATTATAAGGAGGTGGGGTATCCCCTATGTTTGTAAACACGAAGGAAAACCCCCTTCAAAGCCCTCTGTTTGCTTAGAGTGGATTGCATGGTAAGTAAATACCTAAAAAAATAATCTGTATATATATATATTGCATGTATATATATATGTACCGAGGAGCATGGGTAGGTTTTGAAAAAAAAACACATAAACATGGCACCCTTACAGCTTAATGAAGAAGCTCGTCGCAGAGGGAGGCTTGCTGGGTGGCTGGAGGTGGTCCGGTGAGGTAGGTGTCATGGCGGCGCGGGTTGGCTCCGGAGGTCCCCTCTTACACGAAGGTTTCATTGTTCTTAAAGGAAAACGATCCGGGGGGTTAGGCCGAGCCTACGGCGTCCTAGGGAGGTGGGTGCGCAAGGTCAACCTAAATAGCGGAGAGGGTGGCGTCTCGGGAAATCCAGAGCTGGTTCGCGGGACCCCGACGCGAGGTAGAAGACGACGAGTTCGCGGAGGAAGGAAAAAAATAAAACGACGGATGGGATCCTTCTTGGAGAGATCGGACGGACGCGATTCAAAAGATATGTAATGAGCGTTTTAAAAAACATCAACCGTCGGGATCTGACCTTGGTGAGATCGGACGGTCGAGGCAATCGCGCAGCCAGCAACGGCTTCACCGAGAAGGAACAGTACGTTTAAAAAAAACAGTTTACTTTTAAAGAAAAAAAAGTATATAACATTAAAATTGAATTTACACCATTTAACAGATATTTTTAACTTAGATATTCCAAATCTAAAAATCCCATCTCAGATTATGTAAAATACCTTACCATTTGATATAAATCTTATAAATTTCATAATTAACATACTAAACTTTTATTAGGAACTTATATCTTTAGAAATCAAAAATCCAATTTATATCATACCCCTTCGTTTGATTTCTAAATAATTTTTTTCCCTATTCCAAAATACATAGTTTTAGAGATTCAATATATTTTTTTTTTACAATTATTACAGATACCCCTTTAAACATGATGTTCGACACATTTTAAAATACTATGTTTTCCACCATATAGATATCATCAAGATTTTGAAAAAAAATAAAAATAGATTCATTTTCAAGAATAATATTTTATTTTAATACTCTAAGAAATAATTCTAATATTTTTTTTTTACATATTAAAATATTGAAATACCATAATATTATAAAAGCGTTATAAAGACCAAATTTTTATAAAAAGATGCACTTTATCCATTGAAACCCAACGGTCATATAACGGTTATATTCCCTTAGTGGTCCATTATAAAAATAAGGGGTAGGGTGTTTTACATTTTCAAAACTCCTGAACCTAGGAGGATGGCTCTCCTCATACCACTGGTGCTGAGTGCGTGCGTAGTGGTTCTGGATGTTATATTTTTCACACTGATGGACCCTGAAGACGATGACTATCTGATTACTCGAGTTGTGATTCTCAGTAGTCTTGTTGTGGATGTGTTAGGTCTTGTACATGGTACTTTCAATTAGATGGGTCTTGTTGCAATGTAAATTTTAAATATATATACCAGTTTACCGTATTCTTCATGTTTTATTTCGTTCAAATTCTTTATCAGCACACAAAGCACAAAATAAAATAAAACAAGAGACATCATTAAAAATCATAACATTGTTCACTTGGACCAATTTATAAAACCTGGGGCGTCACATAGGTAGAGTCACTGAGCTTCTCTCTTGACCAATCCCAAGTCGAGCTTTAACACGTTAAGCTTGAATGGAATTTCATACGAGAGAAGTGGAAGTTAATAGAGATTACCACCCAAGAAATGTTATCCGAGCCACCCTAAGAGTTCGTCGTCATCACACACCTTACCCTTAGGTCTTATATGGGTGTTATAAGGGGTTATGTAACAATACACTAGTATTATGATTATTTCTATTATTTTTTATAGAATAAATAAAAATAAATCCATTTTATTATTGTTACTTTTTAAATAGTTTTTAAAGCAAAAATAGTATTTTTAGTTAATATTTAAATTCAATTAAGAAATCTATTTTGATGAATTAATATATTTTTTAATTAAATAATATTTTAATAAAATATTATTACTAAATTACTTTTTATTAAATATAAATTATCATATTATTTTTATGAATACAATTGTAATTTTTATTAAAGTTTGAAAACTGTTTTTGTCAAAACCCACGAATTGTCAATAAATATCGGTTTTTATTTTAAAAGTTAAAATTAACATATTTATAGAATTATTTATATAAAATGGATATTATTTTTGGAATCATGATTTTGAAATTATCCAATGGTAAATTTTTCATAATTTTCTGAGACAATCGAATTTTTGGGTAAAAATTAAATATCGAATAAATATATAATGTGTTTTATAGCATCATAATGACCCAATAGTGATGTAATAAAATAATATAAAAGGGATATTCGGCCAATATATGTTTTAACTTTAAAATAATTTTATTTTAGATTTTTTTTGATTAATTTTATGATGCCTTAGTGGAACCTCCAAGACTTATAAAATATTTTAACGTTTTAAAATGATTTCCTTGAGAGTGTGACTCACCTCCACATAAGAAAGCATAATATTTTAATAATTTCAGACATTGGAATTATAAATTAATTTTTTCCACTCCCCTTTGGAAAGAACCATGGTAAAAAAATCATGGTTTGGTTTGGGGTTTTGAATATTTAATTATATAGATTCCAAAATCTACATTTGTGAAATATTAAAGAATTACTCTCTATTTTCCTGTGTAAACCCACCCAATATCCCACTTCTCTTCACTCAAAATACTTTTAGAACGTCCCTAATATTCCCTACTCTCTATATAATCCTCCCATGGTTCCCCAATATCTCAATAATCCCCTCATCAATCTCTTAAAGTCACACACACTCAAGTAAGGGATCCTTACTTACCCTCCTTCCTTATTTATGTCCAAGTTTCCTTTTATTGTTATGCCCTTTTATTTTAAATTAAAAATGTTGGGGTATGATTTTTCACCTCCCCTATACTTCCCTAATTATTTTTTAATGATTATATACCCCTTTATCTCTCATTAATTCCTCCCATGTACACATGTTACCATGCCAAAATTCTGTAAGGGATTTCTCTCTCCTCATTTACTTTCAAGAAATTATTTTATATTATGCATCTAAATTCCATTACATATGTTGGGATATTATGGTACATTACCCCCTTAATGTCCATTTAATTTATAAATTATGATATACCCTTTTCTCTCTCACCAACTCATTTTATGATTTCTATTTGACGTCATTATGTCGCTGAAGTTACACCAAAATTTCCCATGCCAAAATCATCGTGTAATTGATTACCATACCCATTTCTATATCAATGGTATTAACCTTTATGCACATATACTTATTGATTTAGGACTTACATTTATGTATTCCACATATATTATTCATGTAATAAATTATTATTTTTAATGAATCCATGTTGTATGATCTATGTGGCACACTTATGCATAAAATGAAATGATTAAGAAGGGTGTGCCCTGATATCACTCCAATGCATTGGGTAAAGAACAGTATCATGATACGTCATGTTAAATGAGTGTTGACTCATTCTAATTCATGTGAAATGATATTTTACTCATTATAATTCATGTTTAATGAGGTTTTACTCATGCTCCATGTGTAATGAGCCTTGGATCATGCTAATATCATGTTAAATGTTGTTTCCACATTTTCATGTTATGATAATCATGATATATCATGACTTTATTTTAATGTTTCTCTTATTATCCATTGATATGTCTATTTCCTAACATATATTGTATTATTCATGTTAAGCCTTTTTTACTCCCTTACTGGGCTTTATAACTAACCATTTTCTTATGTGTGTCCTCAGGTTATCTCATGCAATGCTAAGTATGAAGGAATTTTGTGGTCTAGTAAAAGAAGTTTTCAATAAAAATATTGTATTTTATATCCTAAGTTGTCATGTAATGTTCCTAATTTCCCAAGACACTAGACCTATCTATCCTTAGAGTTGTCTTAAGTGAAATTTTATGTAATAAATCATGTTTAAGTGTGTAATAAAGAGAAGGGTTGTTATATTTATTACACGTATTGTACATTTTCCTTGAATACATGTTTTGTATGCTTTATTATATTCATATGACATGTATCATCATATTTTTATATGAGATTCCATCTGGCTGGTTTATTTATTCTTGATGTTGATATATTGTTTGTATGTTTTAATACTTTTGTTATTTGACTGCTATTACTATTCGGTTGTGTTGCGCTCTAGTAAGAGGGAATAGTATCCCCACAAACTCACCCTAGGCCCTCACTGCTAGTCGGAAGCCTCCAACCTTTGGGGAGATGCACTTGAGTCCATGTGGCCAATCAGGCTTGGGGCACCTTTCAGTGGCATCTGAGTCCGAGATGTTACATGTCATATGAATCTAAATATGGAGGGTCGGTACAATTCTGATGGATGTACCCATTGTAGAGATGTATGAAAATTTTAAAGAATAAAGTACAAAACAAAGAATCAGTAGAAGGGTCAATTGAAAAATCATACTTGTATGAGGAAATTTCAAATTTCTGCTCTTATTATTTTCAATTGGAATATCATTCAAAAAATAACTAAATGGGTCACAATAAGACAAATGTTGATGATGTCACAGACCATCAGTTGTCAGTTTTTAATCAGCCCGAGCTTGGCCTGGGTGGTTATCATGAATTATGGATTTCAGATGAAGAACTACACAGAGCTCATACATGGAATTATAAATAAATGACATTATTTGTGTAGTAAGTACTACTTTTTATTATTTTTCTAAATTTTTATAATATATAAATTTATTTACATTAATTTTTTTATAGACTATATGATGACCATATCAAAAAACAGTTTATACAATTACATTTTCTGCTCTTGAAGAACATCATCAACAAAAATTTTCATATTGGTTTCAAACACTCATAAGTTATGTTGATTTCAATGGAATAGTAATTCAATTTTATAGTGGTATCTATTATTAATAATTTTTATTGTTTATAGGCAACACAACATGAAAATAAAATTGATAGTCAATTATGTGTTCTTGAAAACCCTCCATATAAATTGGTAAAATCTTATAATGGGTATGTGGTTAGTGGATTTCGATTCCATACATGCATATATGGTGACTCAAAGAAATCAATGAATAATGGTGTTTATTTGAAAGGAAATCATCATAAATAAATTAAAGTTGACTTTTATAGTATTATCAATTACATAATCATGGTAAGTTATCTGGGACTAAATTATGTAACAATGTTTGAATGTCATTGGTTTGATACTGATAGAGGGTTACGAATTCACCCATGATAGGGAGTAATTGATATAAATATAACAGTATTCTTGATTCAAATGAACCATTTATGTTGGAACATCAAGCATGTCAAGTTTATTGTGAAAATTACTGTGATGTTTTGATAAATTTGAATAACTGGTGGTGTGTAATAAAAATGAAATCACGTGAGAGTAAGTTTATTGAAAATGAAAATGGTTATGTGGAAGGGAAACATATTAATTTTTTTCAAGAAACATCCCAAAATATATCTCTTACCTGATGATATATAAATATAAATGATGAAACCCCCACAGTTAAGGATCAATGATATTGATAATGTTTCTAAAGTAATAAGGGATGATGAAACTAAAAGTTGTATAGAATTTGACAATGTTGAAGATAAGTATGAAGACATTGTCCTTGATGAAAATGATGAATAAGGTGATGATTGATGTATTATATTCAGGTATTTATTAGTTTTTTATATTTTATATTTTTATTAATAATTATTTATATGTAAGATTGTTTATTTCAGATGGTGAGACTCAATGATATATTTTGCTCCTTTGCTAATGTTAGTAATTATTAGTTTTTTATATTAAATTTATTATCAAGTATGAATATTATATTTTCCATGGTATTTATTAGTCTTTATATTTGATATCTATATTAACAAATATTTATAGGTTAAATTATTATGTTCTAGTATTTATTTATAGTTAATTATTATATTCTAGTATTTATTAGTTTTTTATATTTTATATCTATATTAACTATTTCTTACATCTAAGATTATTATATTCTGGTATTTATTAGTTTTTTATATTTTATACTTATATTAAAATTTTCTTACAGGTAAGATTATTTGTTTTAGATATTTTTAGATTCTCTTGATGATCGATTTTGTTCTCTCGCTGATGTTGAACTTCCTACTAATGATCCTGATTCATCTAATACATATGATGCTACACCTATTTGGATGGGGGTTCAGTCTTCCTCGATTGATGATTCTGGACCCTTTTCAAGAGAGACACTTGTCTCTTGATTTTGATCCTCATTTATGGAGGTATGTTTAATTGTTAATATGATTATTTTATATTAATTTTTTGTATTGGTTTTGGTAATAATATTTTTGTTATTTGTTTTCATTTTCACAGTTTTTCGTATTTAGCTATTGGCTAGGTTGGTGCGATTATAAGAAATTATTTTATAAGTCATGGGTGTCATGGGACCAGGTTCTCATCATCATTATTCAGCAGATGTTTTACTACTAGATTGTATATCATTAAATAATATATAATTTTTAAAATTTATTTAATTATTGACATATAGTTTTTAATTGTCTTGAGGAATTTATGGTCTCTGATTGTTGATAGCCTTAGAGATCCTATCCAAGAGGCATAATAGATTTGTATACATGACCATTTTCATTAGTTTTTACACAACCTCAGAAAGTGATCTATGGATAGAGCTTCTACTTGTGTTTTTGACCTGTCTTGCATCTCCAATCGACCTGACTATATCTTGGCTTAGGTATAGGATGGATTGTGCTACTACTGACTAGGAGAGTCATTTAGAAGGAGTTCATCATCTGGATGTCAGAGCAGAGGGAGGATGGAGGTCACACATAGGGGCATAATAAATACATTTGGAATACATCAGCAACATATGGTAAGTGATATTATCTATTAATGTATATATAATTTAAATGTAAAATGTTTATAATATTATATAGGCCACTAATTACCCATATATTATTTAGAGTTTATAAGAAGATGTATATTGATCCACATACAAGAGAACTTTTAGGCGACCGATAGTGCTATATTATGGTTTGTATTTTTTAAAAAAAAAATCTACTAATGTTGATTTTATTTCTATTCTAATTTCTAATTATATTTGAAGGAAATTTATGAGGTTGTGACTTCTCATTCATGAGAGATTCAAGTTGAGAGAGAAGTAGATACCACTGGTGATTCGGTTTTCGATGAGGGGCCTGGATACAGGAGACTTTTCATGGAATCGAGAAAGGATGAATGATCATTATTGGTTTCCAACTAACACCTATGAGTTATTATAGTACTTCTATGATGTCATCAGTGAGCTCTAAGGGGGATCATAGAGAGTCTTCATTAATGTTGTCATCCACTACATAGTATAAAGAGAGGTTGAGAGCTTAGGATGAGATGATACAATAGATACAAAGACAAAGATAGGAGGAGTGTGAGCACAAAGGTTAGAGAGATGAGCATATGTTTGAGTATATGAAATGGCTTGCATGTGGTATTGGTATGGAATTTCCTTCCCCTGATCCTTCGATTGATTCTCTTCCACCTGATACCAATTGATGTTGTGTGATTTTTTATGATTGTTCTATATTTTTTGGGGATAAACATATTATTTTTGATATATTGTATTAATGTTATATATTTTTTTAGTTATTTTAATTATTTTTAAATTTTTAAAATTTTTTATTTTAATTATTTTTTTCAATTTTTTATTTTTTTTTAATTAGTAATTGTGGAGGATCACTCTATTCATCGCAATTAGTTATTTGTGATAAACCCATCATAATTACATATTTAACATATTTTCATAGATTTTCTACAATGAATGTATTAGTAGTTGCAAATAATAAATATTTGTGAAGGTTCTTCATAAAAAACTCAATTATGACGCCATTTTTGTGATGTCTCATTAGCGACGGGAGTCCATCGCTAATGATCCATCATAAAAAACACAAACTCTAGTAGTGAGAGCTTGTATCTCATTGATTAGTATTTTATCAAATTAATTTTGAGAGACAAAAGTAAAAGGGGATCTTACAAAAATTACCCATACCATAATGAAAATGGGAAAACATCACCATGGATTTTGTCATCGAACTCTCAAAAATATCTAAATGTCACAATGCTATATGGTTTGTAGTCGATCACCATAAAAATTAATCACAATTCATTATTATCATAGAATATTACTATTTGTATCATCTTTTTATGATATACATTAAGTAAATGGTAAGTTTTTATATATTACCACATTCCATTGTATCTAGTCAGTATTTGAGGTTTACCTCAAAGTTCTGGAAAAGTATTCAACAAGCTCTGGAAATAGATTTAAGTTTCATCACTGCATATCATCATCAGACAGATGATCAATATGAAAGAAAAATTCAAACCCCAGAGGATATTTTTGAGATCTTATTTTATATATTTCAAATGTGGTTTGGATCAACACCTTCCTCTAGTTGAGTTTTCTTATAACAATTACTTTCACTCGAGCATTCAGATGGCTCCTTATGAGTCCCACTATAGAAATAAGTGTATAAATCCAATGTGATGGGATGAAGTTGGAGAAAGAAATATATTAGGACTAGAGATGGAGGAAGAAATATAAGATAAGGTTATAGTTATTCAACAACAAATAAGGGTGACACAAATTTGATAGAAAATTTATGATGATAATCGTCGACGTGATATGAAATTTGAAGTTAGTGAGAAGGTGTTTCTATGAATTTTTATATAGAATAAGATTATGAGATTTTGAAATAAGGGAAAAATAATATATAGGTATATTGTTCCCTTTTAAATTCCTGATCATATCAGGATCATAGATTATTTCTTGACTCTTTCACCAAACCTCTCTTAGGTTCATGATGTGTTCCATGTATCTCTCTTGATAAGGTATATACTTGATCCATCACATGTATTGAACTTAGAGATTATACCACTAGAGCATGATATTTTTTATGAGGAATAACCGATGGAGATTCTGGATTATACAGAGAAAGTGATATGAAACAATACCACTCACTTGGTCAAATTTTTGTGGCAAAACCACAATCTTGATGAAGCTATATGGGAACTTGAGGACGTGATGAGGTAAAAGTATACTCAATTTTTTGTACCAAAGAAATAGAATTTTGAGGGATAATTTCATTTTTTAAGGGGGTATAATGTAACACCTAGAGATTTTATTAAATATTTTTTTCAAATAAATTTAATTTCAATGATATCTTGCGTTACAAGCAACGCCGAGTTTTAACGAATCGTGATATACTATTAATATTATTATTTAAATATGACCATTATAATATAGAAAATAAACTTGGAAATATGAATAAGAATAACTATATTTTTAAAATTATGTATAAAGGTCATATATAAATAAAAATATATTTACAAATAAGTACTAAATTTTTAGTAAAGTCTTTATATGCTTCAAAAATATTTTTTATCAACAAAAATGATTTTTATTAGTTTTTGTTAAAAAATAATAAAATTAATTTTTGAAACTTTTAGAAACTTTATTTTAAAAAAATAAATTCATTTTTTGAATCATAATATCAAAATTATATTAGGGAAAAATTTTGAGAAATTTTTGAAAAGATTAATTTTTTCGTGAATAGTGAAAATACTGATTTTTATTGAAAATTATCTTTTCGTTTAAAGAATTTACAAAGATACATATTTTTTAAAATGTTTTAAAAGAAAAATTATTTCAATTATGTTATTATTAAATCAATTTGGGTAATTATAATCAAATTCATTTTGAATTTTGATATTAAAACATTCTATACTTATGAAAATTTTCTTTTTGGAAAAATGTTTTTTCATCACATGTGAGGTTTAATTATAAATTTAATTTTAACACTTATATGAATGTAATTTAGATAAATAGATTACAAATTTTTAATAATCATAATTAATATTATATAATAAGTTCAACATAATTTTTGGTCAACATGAATAGTAAAAACAACAAAAATTAATTATTGTGGTTAAGGTTAAAACTGTTTTACTGGGGGGTTAAACTAAAAAGATAAGGGATAAAATGACCTAACACTTGTCCAATTCCTATTTTATGGAAATATTTCAACCTTATATCATATAAGATTATATAATGATCTATTTTGGATCATTGTTTCATGTTTAAAATGTGGGTACACCTTTTTCTTTTCAAAAATTCCAAGTGTGTCCTCCCCCCCACTTATAAAAGGGAACCCCCTATCCTATCATCTTTACATTTCCAAAATCATTTGGTTCAGTCAATACATGACCAAATATATTTATTATTTCCATCCCCATATTATATAGGCCTTATTTTTTTATAAAATCCTCCTAATAATTCTTTAGGTATAAAACTAACTAGGATCTCTGAAGAAGAGGAGGTTCAAACTTATATGAAAGAAATTGATACTTCAGGTAAGGGATTACTAGTATCTATTTTATTTCTGGGAGACATATTTCATATTCACCACTCATTTATTTTATGTAGTGAATATACTTCACCTTTGACATGTTATATCATGAATTTATTTTTTCTCATGATATTTAAAGTTTCATTTAAAATTATTCTTCCTTGGGGATTATGAGGCAAAAGTTATCAAAGCGGTAAGGGGTTTTCATCTCACTTTTTTCTGTGAGACAAATTCCCTATTAACTAATTTTTTATTTTATAAGGTGTATATAATATTAATTAATCTCTTTTATGATGTTTCTTATGAATTTTATGGGGACTTACATATCCATAAAAGGTTTTTTCTTTCATGGGGATTATGATTCAAAAGTTACCATGGTTGTAAAGGTTTTATGTTACAACCTCATTATTTATTGGGATTGTTTATGATTATGATTTCATTGATTAATATTATGATATACCTATTAATAAAATTATGAATTTTTTTCTCTTATAGTTATTTATTTAGAATATATGTTTTCCTTTTGTTTTTCTCTCTTTGGGAAATAAAAATAACAAAAGATTTTTTTAAAAGAAAATCGACTTTATTTCTTCCTTCAATCAAAAATACTTTCTTCTTTTAAATCCATGTTTTCTAAAAATGTTTTCCAAAATTTTTTATTATGATTTTTTTAAGTCATTTTTATCCATGATTATATTTTCACAAAGTTCTTTAAAATGAATCTTCCTATCATTTTCCAAACAAGGTACTTTTTGACTTTTCTTATAAAAATGTGATAGGAATATTTGTTTTAATATATATGATATGAATGGTATTTCCCACCATCATAGTCTTTCATGAACCATCCCATAATTCATCCTACCCAGAACCCGGCCTGAGTCTCCATAAGTCCTGAAGTGTGTCCCTGATCCCAATGGGTTTACGATAAGTGCCTGAGCATCACAAAAACTCATTTGGGAATGGTTTTTCCCAAAATTGGGAATAATGCAGTGGAATAAAATTAAAAAAAAGATCCAAAATAAAGGACACACCAAAAAGGTCATAACCAACTAAACTAATCCAACCCATTTGTATATACATAAATAACATATATACAACAATAAATAACAGAAACAACACTAAATAAAAAGTTAACAACTGCCAACCATCTCAAGCCAAGCCCGAACCATCTCCATGCAACCTCTGGTTACTCACCACCACCCAACTCACCCCACATTATCCACAAATAAAAATAAGGATTCATCCAAGGATCTAGAACCTGAAAGATATTGGAATGTGCTAAAAATACCATTAGGTCACTATAACCCACTGAAAATATGAAATATGTTTCATAAGGAAATTAATCAATGCTATTTTGAAAATAAACTACAAAATAGGCCTTAAAAATTTAAAATATAATAAAAACCAAACATGTCCATAATCACACAAAAAACGCTCATCTCTTTTTTTCCAAAACCAAACACGCATGTTTTGAAAACAACTCCACCAACCAAAACTATATCAAAACCACACGTTTGTTGTCATTTATCAAAACAACCCAATTGTTTTATTTAAATAAAACTAAACCCAATTTAAACAAATTCACTAGTCAAAGCCCTTTATTAATCCAACCACCCATTTTTAAATCCATTTAAATCACTCACACACAATAGCCTTTAAATACAAAATAGGTTTTTACAACATCTTTGAATTTTCATTTCCAAAGGAAAACAACTCAACACCCACATGGGTCAGTTACAACAAGTAGGAACTATACATCAAACGCATATAAAAATGAAATACTAGATACCAAAAAAAGAAGGATTAATAACAATGAGAGTAAGGTAAATGATACAATCAATCACTGGATTGGACTCCACTCAATCACTACTCAACCAAACAAATAAATGTGTCATAGGCTCTACCCTGGGAATCCTATCATCTGAAGCATGTAACATTATAAGGGTGTAACCATCTAAACTTGCTATATGTGTGTGTTAAGTCCATCCCAACATCCCACTAGCCCACACAGGCCTCATAGAAATTACAAACCCCCACTTATCCCTTGTTCCCAGCATTACTGGTGGGCAACTAGAAACATGTGAACCAACTAGAGGAACAAGCTAGATCTTCCACTTAGTACCCGATATCTCATGACCAATAAGGAAGTGAGGCATAGAATAAACAAGCCAATTATAACCATAAGCCATAACCATAACTACCCTCACCCCTAACACCCAATGATGTGAAGCCCTATATCCACACATAACATGAACTCAAGGCATAAAAAACACCTTCCCGTACAAGGGAAACAATAATAATCACATAGCAATCACAAACCCATGCAAGGGTAAATAAGTAAGGGGAAATCAAGGGGTATCGTCTACATAAACCACTCAAAACCAAAGTTTCAAATGGTTATTTAACACTAAATCACAGTTTGGAAGGCCAAACCCTTCCTCATTCCATAAAATACTTTCCAAACACCATTTGGAAAATGATGGAAAACGCTCAAGAATTTAAAACATTTAAAAGTAACCCTTAAATAAGGGATATCTTATTTGAAAACCCAAAACATGTCCAAGGTCCTTTATTTATATCACACATTTTATAAAACACCATTTAAAACATTTTAAGAGATTCAATGAAATCACCCATTTCTTTAAAAAATTTCAAATCTACCCTTCAAAATGGGTCTTCCTATTTGAAAACCAAAACATGGACTAAAGGACAACCATATCCTATCAAACCATTTAAAACAATCCACCATGTAATATCATAAGGGGTAAACCAAAAACACATTTTAAATCACCATTTGAAATTATCCCAAGAACCCCTTTCATAAAACAATTTGAGGTCAACATCCCAACTCAATGAAAAACCCAAATTTATTGGAAGTAATATTTGTTTTGTAATTGTTGTCAATACACTTGTTTGATAAAAAATAAATGTTTCAGTAATTGAAGTTTGGTGTTTTGGTTTTCTACCATTGAATTTTTCTAGATAAATATATATATGTTGGTAAGGATGTTTTTATTTGAATAAGTTACTCTTAGTAGAGAAAATATGAAGACAACTTGAATTTTATTAATATAACTTCAGTTGTTCATTATATTTCTATAGTAAGTTAAAGTGGGAGTGTTATCTTCTACAATTTAGGTGAGTATACTAAATCAAATAGCATAAAAAGTTGTTGATTATAATCAATAGCAATCGTTGAATTTTAGTTGAAGTGAGCAAGTGAAAAATCTATTTATTTCAGTGGTTCGAAGAGGAATATCGGTTTTGTGTTGTAGTGGCGGCTTGAAGTTCTTATGATCTTACTCATAGTTTTAGTGTTGTGTTTGTGAAACACTAGTGAGATACCAGTATAAATAACACTAGTGGGATGCTAGTATAAAGAACAATTGTGGGATGCCGGTATAATTTGGGAAAAGTTTCATACCTACCCAAAACGGTTTCAAGGTGATACCTGACCAACCCACTTATAATTGTTGATTGATTCATAGTGGATAACATGTGTCTCAGATCATATCAAATACAACAAGGATTTAGTCACCCACATTGGGGTAAAACCTTGTAAAAATATTGTGTGTTTTACTTCATTTACTTTCTTTCTTTCATGTGGTATAATTCTTTTTGTAAACAGGGAAGATTTATTCACTCTAACAAGTACAGAGGTTTGAATTAAAAAGGGATAAGAGAAAAGAAAAGAAAATTGGTTAAACCTTATGTACACTGATTCACCCCCACCCCCTACTCACTTTAGTGTAGATGCATGATCCACTGGAAACTTCAATTAGTATCATAGCATAGGTTACACCTCTAATTAGATCTATCTTATTGTCCTAGTGTTTTGTATTAGGATTATATGAAGTGTGGATTTGAATTTGAAGAAGTTATAGATATTTCACAACTAAAAAGTTCAGTTCATATCTCTATTAGTTCCAAAAAGGAGGTTTCTACAAAAACCTTGAAGAACAAACGGAATAAAGAGGCAAGAGTGTTGAAAAGGAATTTGAAGAAGAAAGTGGACACATCACAAACTGAATATAGTCAGAATGATAGTCTATCAATATTTTCTATTAAATCGGTTGATAAAGATCCTTATTATGTGTATTGGTATAGCGATGATGAAGAATAATTTATTGAATCACTCGGTGATTTTTATTCAGAAATCAAAAATTATCTAAATAATTTTCCTACTAAATTTTTCCCTTACATATTTACTTTTATCAAGGGACTATATGATGAAAAGTCGTAGCTTGAAAAGGAAGCATAGAATATGTATCAAGCCTTGGAAAATAATTTTCAAAGATGTAAACTTCTCTCACAAATTATTGATGTCAAAGAAGAAACTATATCACTTTGTAATGAACATTTCTCTTATTTCGAAGAACAATTACAAAGAAATTTGTGTGAGAAAGAAGTTATAGAGAAGTTACTTACATAGATGATTATTACACTTAAAGAATCTCATAAAGATACCATGGATATTAAGGATTCTTAATTGAAAATAAAATATAAGGATGAGACATTCATTCTGGATAAATAATCAAAATAACAGTCTATATTGCATTGTAATGAAAAATTAACTTTGATTGAAGATGAATTACAAAGGACATTTTTTGAGAAGGATGTGACTAAGATAATTTATACAAAAGTGATTCATACATTGTAGAAACTACAAAAAACCTATATGAATGTTAAATAATCCTAGATATAGGTTATGACACATAGAATTAATGATCTGAATAATTCTATACTATAAGTCAAATTCATGATGATAAAGTTCAGAAAATGGAGAGTCGATGGGAAGAAAAACTGAAATTTGTTGAAGATGATAAAAATTTCCTCAACATGAAGTGTCTTGAAATGGAAATAAATTTGAAAAATCTAAAGGAAACACAATTAATGAATTCCCATAAAGAATATGAATATATAATAAAATCACTTGAAGATTAGAATAATTCTCTAAGTTTGAAATATCTTGAGTTGGAGGTCAAGTTAAAAAATCTTGAGAATATTCAAGCTGAATATTTACAAAAACTTTTTATTAGAAAAGTTTCCAAAACTATTTCTGAATTGAGTCTTACTTTTGAAAAGGCTCATTCAAGTGTAAAGAAGAGATTGAAATTATCTAAAATTAATCTGATACAATCTCATTGAATCAGTTAACCCTTAATCCAGAAGATTTTGTTTGTACTAATACTATTTAATTTATAAGTAAAGATTCCAAAAATAATTCTTGACAAACATGGGTGAAGAAAACTGATGATAAATCCATCACATCATCAAAGGTGGATATGAAGAAATTTTTTAATTCTTGTTTCCCAAAAAAATTTAGATGGAGATTCATATTATTCAAAAGCAACGGGATATCAAATCTAGACAAGTTGTAGTAAAGAAGAAGAAATAAAGAGTTTTCATCCATTGTTAGTGCTGTTGGAAATTTGGGAATCGATCTATTGATTGTTGGAATAATTTTTATGTGAATGATAATTACAAGAGGCCATCATTAAGGGGGAGAAAGTCTGATATAAAAATAAATTCTATAAACTTGAATCATAATTCATAGATAAAGAATAATTTTTCTATCAAGAATATATTTTATTATCTTGAAGACTTCTATGATTACTGCAACAGAAGTGGTCACAATTATAATGAGTTCTGGTATGTACCAACTATGCACTATTCATGTGCTTCTATGAAGAGAAGACTGTAACAAATGTTGAGGCTAAGAACAAATGTAAAAAAATCTAATTTGGGGTATAAATAGAAGAATAATGTTAATAAAAAAATATGAAACAATATACACCCAAGATGAATGATGATATGAGCGTAACATTAATAAAATGATGCTTCTACTATGGAAGAAAATTCCATATAATGGATCTTTGTAGATAGGTCATAAAAACCAATTCTAGTGAAAGAAAAATGAAGTTGAAAAAGAAATTTACCTCAGATCAAATAACATGATTGATTAGGTGCATGAAAATCATAATGAAAAATTAAATTTTCATGAGATGTTGTCTAAAAGGTATAAGCCTATGATTTTTGGAGATCTATGCGGAAGGTTCAAAATTCCAGGTCATATTGTTGATAAATGTATGACATGTTTTCCTGAAAAAATAGAACTAGTGAAGAACAAAGGAGAATCACTAATGTCTTATTATTTTAAAAATACTACTATGAAGAAGGAATATACACACTAGAAGAAGTCTGAGCATATACCAAAATAGTGCTTAATCATATGGCCAGAGCAGTTGGGATTGGTCATAAAGTTGGAACATGAACAGAAGAATTAAAGTGTACTACTTGTTAATATGAATAAGCCTATTCCATATAAGTTAAATGTTGAAGAAATCAAGAAGACTATGTTTCCCTTAAATGATAAACATTGAAAAGTCAAAGAAGGATAAATCATGATGATATTTTTTGAATCTAGAGTAGAAATGAAAGGAGTCTCTAGGTTGATAGATAAATCTCATCCATGTTACTATAACTAAAAAATAATTGTAGAACCAACTTATTCCCATGTATTTTTTTGTTTATTTCTTTTATGCAGGGAATTGAAGGTTCTTTTATGTAGGGAATTGAAGGTGAAGTGAATATTTGGAAATATTCTTGAAGATATGAGTGTTGTAAAAAATAATACAGTATTAATGAGGTTATTCATTATGGGGTTCTTTATTTCAATTATTATTAAAAGTATTCTTGAAGATCATTCTTGAAGAAATTCAGTCATGGTGAAAATCATGGATGAATCTCACCCCTCTAGAGGGAGAAAAGTTGAACAACTACCATAGTTAAATATCTCTACTAGTTTAATTGAATACTTGAAGTTTTTATAAGAGGTTTATTTAATGATTTCAAATTCAAGAAATTGAAGCTTGTCATTAAAGAGGTATGTTATCTTATCTCTGTATGAATAAAAATTCGGATCTAGAAGAGGAGAATATTAAAATTTTATGCCAAAAGTAACATGGATTGATAAAGGGTGAGTGAATTCTTACAATTAAATGATTTTAATCTGTTTTTCAAGATGAATTCAGGAGATTAGTTGAATATAGTTTGAACAACTCCTGAAAGAAGGTTTTAGTGTTGGCATCATATTCTAAAAAATCTATTGATATAATTTTTTTCTAAGTTGATCACTCATGTTTTATACACTAGGTTAGCCCATGTAGACTTGGAACTGATTAATTAAAGACTCGTTGATTTAAGAAATGTGATGCATTCCTTATATTAAGAAGATAAATATAAATTTATCAATGAGAAAATTGAAGGATAGAAGAAGTTCAGGTACTACCAAACAAGAAGAGTGGAATTCCTTACCATTATTATTTATTTAGTTTTATTATCAATGGGGAGAAGAAAACATTGTCTTTGAAAGTAAAATGGGTATTGAAATCAAATCCAAAGGTGGAGATTGAAGAACCCAAATTTATAGGAAGTAATATTTGTGTTGTAATTATTTCCAATACACTTGTTTGATAAAAAAATGTGTCAGGAATTGAAGGTTTGTGTGATAGTGTTCTTCCATTGAATTATTCTGTATAATTATACATATGTTGAAAAGGCTATTTTTATTTGAAGAAGTGTCTTTAAATAAGAAAACAATTTAAATGTGATGATTTTTGAGCCGGACTTTAGTTTTTAGAACATGTTCCATTGATCATTTGATTTGACACAATATTTACAATAATGAATGAAGTAAAAATAAGAAGAGGGAATGAATGAGGAGGATTTGGTATTTATATAAGATTCCATGCCTGAGGGGAATTTATATTTTTGATTCAAGATTGGGTTGTTTGGATTTACACTTTATAAGGAAATTGGTTAATTTTTTAATGTGTTGT
The DNA here is from genome assembly GCA_963277665.1 of Viscum album. Taxonomy (NCBI): domain Eukaryota; kingdom Viridiplantae; phylum Streptophyta; class Magnoliopsida; order Santalales; family Viscaceae; genus Viscum; species Viscum album. Next base: position 1,848,399,698 of record OY728120.1, read on the forward strand.
ACATTAAAAATAACCACTCTTGCCATCCAAACTAGGGGTAACACCACTTTGGACATCCAAGATCAACCCTAATATGACCATCATGCCTAAGGAAAGCTAGCGTAAGGGGTAAACCTATGTGAGGAAAAGGTGGGGCGGAGTACAACCACGACATGGCGGTGAAGCATGACCCTGCACGGGGCGGTGACAGGCAGTATCAGAGAGTGGGACAGGTAACTTAATTCTGATTCGAATGATTCATGGATTGTAATATAAAGTAGATCCAAATATTAAGTGCGTTTTGATGTGGGATTGCACTGGATGATCCAAAATCGTCTAATCGCTTGATCAAATTTTCCCAGTTGTCTGATCATCTCACCGTACTTTTAACCATGTGATATGCTTGGATGATTTTTTTGTCGTTCAATCTATCAGTGATAATCTAGGTGGCATTATATCCCATATGAGTTGTTTTTTCTTCTCCAGGAAGCCGTTGAAAGCTTATGTTCATCTGAAGCTCCATATCTTTGTCATCTAAAGCTTTGTCCAAGTTATCCCATCATCGTTTCATAGTTCTAAATATCTGAGGATGATCAAAATGTGATGAAACTCCATTTTCATCATTAATTAAAGATTGAACTATGTATTTTTAGCATGTTGAAATTATGAATTTATTTGAAGATGGTAATGTATTGTGATATGAGGCAGTGTTTGAATGAGCTGATAAATGAGTGATTGTTCATGATTCCAGAAGTTTCTGAGATGATGTTTTCTACCTATAAATACTCGATGACAGGTTCATTTTGTTATAGATTTTGAGAGAAATTCACTTCTGAAGAAGTTGTGTCATTGTGAATAGATCTGGTTCACAGAATAGAAGTTGTGTTCTCTTTCTATTAGCGCGGAGAGGAAACTTCCACAAGTACTTGACTTGTGCATAGCACACTCGAGTTTCCTCACAAAGAATTAAGTTCTACGAAGCTTTTGGGATCTTGATATTCTTATGAGTACTCACTGGTTTACGCAATGATTTTTTTAGGAACCACGAATCAATTAAAATGTCCACTATGTTTCATGAATATTTATAATAGCATAAATTATTTGAATGAATCATTTTTTAAGGGTTCATACTTATATTTGATTCAGTGAATTGTGCAAAGGCTAGTGAATAGTATGTGTGTATTCGTATTAGAGTTGAGTGCATCAACAGCCAACACCCATTTGGGTTTTATGCGCAAGAATAAAATGAAGCAGTATGTTTGAAGGACTATTACGAAAAGGTGTTTTAACAGTGTACATTCAGTTTTTCATGAAGGATAGTGCATATATGTGTGGTTTCTAATACGTAAGTATAAGAAAAAAATTTCATTCATTCGGTTGAGAAAAACAACGCATGTACTTAAATTTTTACAAAGTTTTTGTGAAGAAAGTAAGAAGTGAACAAGTGTGCTACACATGTCTTTGTGTGAAGAATTTTCAATATATAGGAATTTCTAAAATATAGTGGCATCATACGTATACAGTGAAGGAAAAACAAAGTGGTATTGCACAATTAATTTTCCTATAGTAAATAGAGGATGCACGTACAATTTTTTTCATGCATAAAATATAAACGGTTGACATTCCATAATTCAAATGTTGATATGCATTCATGAAAAAATTAAAGCATGAAGACAATTAAAGTGAGACAGTATTTGTGTGTGTGTGTGCTGGAATTGTGTACTTGCACAAATAAGATCAAAAGAATATACATTGTTGTGCATTTGTTATTTCACAAAGAAGGCACATAAATAGTGTTGAGAATTACATTCATTAACTATTTTCATGTTTTGATGATAATTACATGCATGAATAATACATGATTTCTATGTGTTTAATAATGTCCATTTGAGTTAAGCTGAAGCGATATTTCTTAGTAGAGAAAATATGAAGAAAACTTGCAGTTTATTGATATAACTTCAGTTGTTCATTCTATTTCTATAGTAAGTTGAATTGGGAGTGTTATCTTCTACAATTTAGGTGAGTATACTGAACTGACTAGAATACAGCGTTGTTGATTATAATCAGTGGTAGTCATTGAGTTTAAATAGAAGTGAGCAAGTATAGAATCAGTTTATTTTAGTGGCTCGAAGAATAAAATTAGTTTTGTGATGTAGTGGCAGCTTGAAGTTCTTGTGGTCTTACACATAGTGTTAGTGTTGTGTTTATGAAACACTGGTGGGATACCAATATAAATAACACTCATGGGATTCTATTATAAAGAACATTGGTGGGACACTAGTATAATTTGGGAAAAGGTTCATACCTACCTACAATGGTTTCAGGGTGATACCTGACCAACCCACCTGTAATTGTTGATTGATTCATAGTGGAGAATTTTTATCTTAGATCATCCCAAACACAGAAAGAATGTAGTCTCCCACATTGGGGAGAAACCATGTAAAAATAATATGTTTTGTGCTTCATTTACTTTCTATCTTGCATGTGGTATAATTCTTGTTTGTAAACAGAGAAGATCTATTCACTCTAACAAGTGCAGAGGTTTAAATTAAAAAAGGGAAAGAGAAAATAAAAGAAAATTTTTTAAAACTTATATTCACTGATTCACCCCCCCCCCCCCATTATACCTGCATGATTCACTGGGCACTTCACTCAAAACCAGGTTCCCTTTAAAACCTTGTTTTCACTCATTGAAAACCAAAACTGAACCAATACCATTTTCACAACATGGAAACCATTTAAAAAATCCATATAGTCACTTTAAAAAATCTTAGTATACTTAAATATTCTATTTAAATCATAAAACCTTGGGATTAGTATGAAAAATTATTTACTCCAATCTCAAAACACTAAGAAATGGCTTCAAAACACCATAAGATTGTCACATAGAATCACACATTCATAAAAAGAGAATTAAGAAAGTGAAATCATACTTAAAATTATAAAATGAAGCAATTCAATAGTAACACCTACATCAAAAGATAATAACCAAGTCAAAGCACCTTGAAACTCTTCACCTTCAATGGTGACCACACCCATGAGATATGAAACAGCGTTTACAACCCTTCAAATATCCTGGAAATAATAAAGGGAAGGGAAAGAATCCAAGGTGGAGGAGGTTGGAGCTCCTCCTTGAGATCCCAAGGGGTCGACCAATGTGAAGAGGGAGAATATGGGGAAACCCTGTAAAAATAAAAAGGTGAATTTTAGGAAAATCCCAAAATTTTAAAAACCTGGGTAGGGCACATGGTTTTTCAAACCATGTGTCAACCATGAACTAAACAATACTTAGGTCAACCACTACCCTTCACGGTTACTCTTAAGAGGTCTTGTGGTTTTTAAAAACCATATGCCTCACCTCAGACACACCCCATACCTCACAAGGCCTCCTAGGGTGGCCCATATAGTTTGACAAATTGTGCAGGAGCCATGAAATAGGTTTTTAGCCACCTGCGTGGGAACCACATGGTTAGACTAACCTGTGATCTAACTGTGAACCTTCCTAAAAGGCCTCTAAAAATTCAAATTACTACCCACAACAAATAAAAACTCAATGCCTCTCAATTCAAGTTAAAAACACACCTGGAAAGCAACATTGTGACATGTGGGGTGTCACAAACTCCCCACAATGCCATTTTTTCCCCCAGAAAGTCTTGGTTCAAACAAAAGATAAAAGAAATGAAGATCTAAAAAGGACCTGACTCAAAATAACTGATCAATACTACCCAACCTCAAATCCAACAACTAAGATACTCAAAACAATTGAACTGATCATCCAAAAAGGAACCAAACATCTCCAAACACAAATTAAATGATAACCTCAAACAGGAAGTTACACTAAATATAGGAGGCCTATCATGGTCTCCCCACCATTTATAGTTCCTCTAAAATATTATCCCCACCATTTAGAGTTACTCTAACATGGTGGCACTAAGTAAAAACTACTAGAAACACATCCTTAAACCATGAGCTACCACGAGATAAACATGCTCTTAACCCAAAAACACTTCTAATCCCAAAGGGGGGAAGAAAAACCAAAATCATCCTCAAGGAATGATATGATCTATTACCTAAGGTCATGAAACACAAGGATAACCTATGGTTAAAACATGATATCCTTCACATGGTGCATCTGAATGGCCATGGACAAACACTAGCTAGTATACTAGACTCAACCGGTCGATCACATGCACCCTAGTTACCCAATTGTTCACCCAAGGCCTTTCTCATGTCTAAGAAACGAGCACTTCAATGGCTTGATAAAAGAACAAGTGAAATTAAAACTCTCAAGGAAGGCTTTCCAAAATAACGAGGCCCCATAAATGACACTCATAGCCAACCACAACGAATGAGGCAAATCAAAGCAACCTAAAAGGCCACCCATATGGGGGGAAGGAGAAAATATTCCATGTCAAAATAAGGAATTCCATAAAATAACATTCAAAACATCTATAAAAACATTATAAAAAGGATCCTCCCATAAGATACATCCCAAAAAAAGGGAAAAACATCCACAAAATCCAACCACAATGGTCGAAGCTCACGAAACCAAGGTCACAAACTCTGAAGGAAATTTCCAAAAACAACCAACCCATTATTAAAAAGATTTAACATAGGACATATTTCCAAAAAATGAGATTAAAAAACTTCTAAAGATGACCCTAATACCATAACTAAGGTAAACTTGAGAAGACTCAAGCACTTTCTCCCATTTTACACTCTTAGTTAAGAACCACTAGATAAACGTCATCCTGAAAAACTCCCAAGAAAAAACTCACACAAAAAAAGGAGGGACCAACACTCCCACAGACATGGATAAAACTAAACAAAAATCTCTCAATGGATATCACCTAAGAAGCTTCAGGTGTCCCAAGAGAATTGAAGGTTACCCTAGTCTCTTCCAACCAAATTTTTTCTTCCAAACTCAGTGAAGGTTCTCTGTCCACCACTCCACTTGGAGTATGGTTAGGAACCATAACTATAAAAAAATGACTATTCTAGGGTAAATTAGCAATAAATACATGAAATACCTAGAGTCAAGTCCCAAAATGAAAACCAAAATAGCTTCTTAGAAATTATGGAATCAAAGCCACAATAACAAGCCATAAAGCGAGGCACAAAACATTCACACCAAAAGAAACTTTTATTTTTTAAAAATAACTATTTCACCAAGGAGTTTTAAAATCACCATCCATAAAGGTGTTTCTAAAAACTAATCCAAAAAAAATATTTAAAAAAAAACCCTTAGTGGAACACATGCATTTCCCCAAACAAGGAAATCCACAAAATTCCTTTCAAAATATCTTTTCCAATTTGAAAATAAAGCATCTAAAATGCATAAAAAAACTCATTTACCTTTTAAAATCACTTTCCAAATTTTTTTAAAAAAAATTATCCTTTTTCAAACCTCTCATCTTACAAATAACCCAATAGAAACAGAAATTTTTCCAATATTTCACAAAACCAAGTTTAGAAATATACATTTTTGCAAAACCCATTATTTCCCAAAATAAGGTTTTAAAAATCAAATCACACACATGCACTACACAATTATATAATCAAGTATTATAAGAACCATAACCTAAAAAGGTTCAAAACAAACTCCTCATTCCACCTCCAACAAGTGAAAATCACTTTTGGAGAAATCTAGAATTCAAGAGGATTCCAAATAGGATAATCGGGAAGAAGTAGTGTTATGCATGTCTTGAACACCACGAGTTGGGAGAACATGTGTAAACCATGCAACACACCTTGTAAAGAAGGCATACTTAACCACACGAGCACTATATAGTTTATAAGTCTATGTAAGATAACTGTGCAGCTCAAGTTCTCTTCCACTTCTCCCTGAAACCACATAGAGATCCCTAATATCACATACACAATAAAAGGTGATCTAAACAACATCAATCACATAAACAACCACAAAAAATTACTAAAATAAAACATGAATTCACAATTAGAAACTTGAATTCCCTTGGAATCTTGAGTTTTGGGATAAGCAAGAGGTAGTTAGACTCTTCCCGCCCTTGTCTCTCAAGATCTACAATCCTCCTTTCTACCAAGACATTCTCAAATAAAAAGTGAAAATAAAAAAAATATTAGGTTCCTACTAAAAAAATTCAAAAATATGATACCATTTTGTCAAAAATCAGTCCACATACCATCCTACCCAGAACCTAGCCCAATTTTCTACAAGACATGAAGGGCATCCTCAATCACCACAGGCTTGAGATAAGTGCCTTAGTATCATAGGTAATCTTTTGGGAGTAATTTTTTCAAAAATAAGGATAAATAAAGCATAATAAAATAAAATAAAATATAAAATAAAGGGAATGAACAACTGGTCATAACCAACTAAACTAATCCAACACATTTCTATATACATAAAAAATATCCATACAGTTATATAGAACATATACAACACTAAATAAAAATAAAACAACTACCGACCAACTTGATCCAAGCTCGAACCATCTCTATGCAACCTCCGATTACTCACCACCACTCAACTCACCCCATGTTGACCATGAAAAACAAGAAGGATCCAACCTGGGATCTATAACCTGAAAGATATAGGAATGATCTAAAAATCCTAGTAGGTCACCACAACCCACAAATACTATGAAAAATGTTTCATAATGAAATTCATCAATTATAGTTTGAAAATAAACTACAAAATAGGCCTTCCAAATTTAACATATAAAAAAACATTCATGATCACACACAAAATGCTCCTCTTTTTTTTCCAAAACTAAAGTTCAAAACTCACACTATAAACAAGTGGTAAAATAGAAATATAAATCAGGGGGTTTCATCCACATACTCTATTTAAAAACAAAATAAAAAATGGTCCTTTAACACCAAATAAAATCTCTTAATTTCAATCCCATTCTCATTACATATAATACTTTAAAAACACCATTTGGAAAATAATGGAAAACACCCGAGAATTTAAAACATTTTAAATTCACCCTTACATAAGGGCTCTCTTCTTTGAAAACCAAAAACAAGGACAAGGTGCTTTATTTCCATAACTTTTTTCATAAAACAACACTTAAAACATCTTAAGAGGTTTAATGAAATCACTCATTTCTTTTAAAACATTTCAAAGATAACCTTTAACAAGGGTCTTCCTCTTTGAAAACCAAAACAAGGCCTAAAGTCCAACCATTTCCCATCAAACCATTTAAAATAAGCCGCCATGGAATCTCACAAGGGGTAAACCACACAAATTTCAAATCACCATTTGAAATTATCCTAATAACCCCTTCTATAAAACAATATAATGTCAATACCTCAATTCAAAACCAAGTTCCCTTTAAAACCTTATTTTCACTCATTGAAAACCAAAACTAGGTCAAAAACCTTTTCAAAAAATGGAAACCATTTCAAAAATCCATACAGGAACTTCATAAAATCTTAGAATAATTAAAAATTCTATTTTAATCATGAAAACATGGTATTCACATCAAAAACCATTTATGATAATCTTAAAACACTAATAAATGGATTCAAAACACCACAAGGTCATCGCATCACTACCACAAAACTGGGTTTCTGTAGCACCACCCTTTATCATCCCTAAAAAAGCGCTAATAATGGGGTCCCCTTTATCAACTCTTTTTTTAGTAGTGCTAAAAAAGGTGGGGGATTTATCATTACTTTTTCCTAGCACTGATAAATTTCAAAAAAAATCCTGAAAAATAATATATTGTTATATAAGTATATTTATATTGATATAAATATAATATTTATTTTCTAAACATGTTTTAGAAAATTATAAATAGACTATTACATTTAATATATAAGAAATTGAGTGAAAATAGCTTTAAAATATTTTAAAAAATATTATTAATTAATAATTTTCTAATTATCATCGATTAATAATCATTTAATAACAATTTGAAGACACAAAAAATCAAAAAAAATAATAAAAGATCTAAATTAAGTTGAAAATGAAACTCAAACTTCAAACGGCCATAAATTTTGATCCAATATCGGTTTGAGCTCTACTGCATATCAAATCAAAGATTGTGACGATCTCTACACGCTAGTGACCCAAGGGAACCTTTTGTCACATTTTTTTAGGCCCAAAAAGGCCCAAAAGGCCTCCAAAACTGAGTTTTTATTTGGGATAACCCAATTTTTTAACATTCAAATAGGTATAAATTCTGATATAGATGTCCTCTAGGCCTGTAATACATATCATATTGAGGATTGTTTCATTTTCATTGATTTTACTAGTTTTTTAGTTGAAATGGACTTCTGGATTAGAAGTTATGGTTGTTTTAACATTCAATGGATTTTCAGATACATATATATATTTATTTATTTATTTATTTATTTATTTATTTATTTATTCGTAAATATATATATCTGTGTGTGTGTGTGTGTGTCTATGTGTGTTTTTTATATGTATGTATTTATTTATTTATAAACACACATAAAAAACATATTTTATAAATGTATTTAAAACTCATCTTATAAATATATATTAATATACAAATAAATATACGGATAAAAAATTATAACTAAAAATATATATATAAATATATATTAATATATATTAATATAATATATATATATTAATATTAATATATTAATAAATATATATGTATTAATATAACTAAATATATTTATATTAATATGAATCTATATTAATATAAGAATAAATATAACTATATATATAAAAATAAATAGATATATCATTAAATGGAGAAAAAACTAAATGGATTAGTGGTAAATGTGCAGGCGTGCAAGGGGGGAGGTCTCAGGTTCGAGTTCTGGTGGAATCAAGGGTCACGGGCGCAAGTGGGAGGGGGTTGCACGGAAAAGGTAGCATGTAGTGAGAGGGAGGGGGCTCCGCCAAGCGCTGATAAAAGGGGGGGTCAAGCACTGTTAAAATACCCTCGCCCCCCACACATTATATATTCTTTTTAAAATTCTTTAATTTTTATTTGACTTTTATCAGTGCTTATAAAAAGCACTGATAAAAGGTGTCCTTTATCAGCGCAAAAAAAAAGCTGATAAAAAGGTCCTTTGTCGGCGCTTTTTTTAGCGTTGATAAAAGACCCCTTTTATCAGTGATTTTTTTAAGTGCTAATAAAAGGGACCCCCCATATTCACCTCGATTAACAGCACTTTTCTAGTGCTATTAATGCCCTTTTCTAGCACTAATAAAGGTCATATTTTCAGTAGTGCATATAATCATAATTTCATAAAAAGGGAATTTAGAAAGTGAAAAAATTCTTAGAATTCCAAAATGAAACAATTTCATAGTAACACCTTCCTCAAAAGATGAGAACCATGCCAAATCACCTTGAAACTCATCACCTTCAACAATGACCATATCCATGGGATAGGAAACAGTGACTATAGCCCCTAAAATTTCTTATAAATCATCAAGGGAAGGGAAAGAATCTAAGGTGGAGGAGGTTGGAAATCCTCATTTATCTCCCAAGGGGTTTTCTGATGTGAAGGGGGGATAAGGGGAAAGCCCCTTAAAATCAAAAGGTTCGTTTTGGTAAAAAAAACAAAATTTTAAACATCTGGACAAGGTAAACAGTTTGGTTGCATAGTTTTCCAAATCGTATGCCAACTATGAATTTTCCATTTCCTAGGATAGGCATAACCTCACACAGTTACCCCTGAGAGGCCACATGGTTTGGAAAAACCATGCACCTCACCTCGGACACACCCCAGACCCTAGACGACCTATTAGTGAGACTCACATGGTTTGACAAACTATATGGGATCTATGAAAATGGATATATCACCACCAGCATGGGCACTATACAATTAGTACTAATCATGTGGATTAATCATGCTCATACTCAAAAGGCCTCCAAAAATTGAAATTTCATCACATAACCAATCGAAACTCAACATCGCTTAAAGAAAGATAAAAACACACCCAAAAAGAAACATCATGACACATGGGGTGTCACATAACTGATCAATTATTTAAATATTCTATTATAAGGTTCAAAGGTTACTTTCAAAATAAAATTTTTTCATTAATATTTGGTAAATTTTATATTTTAAATGGTTGATTTCAAATTAAAAATGGTATTTTCCTCAAAAAATGTTTCGAGTGATCTTTTAAAATCATTTTTGATCTAAAATTACATATTTTAATGTTACTTAAACTTTAACAGGGGTATAATCCAATGATACCATCATTATCCTTTATATAGATGGTTTATGATTATAATAACAATATTTTTATGAAACTTGTTCCTCTTCCATGAGTTATGTTATGATGAACTGATGAAATTTTTAGGAAACCTATTTATTTTCCATGGGTTATGCTATGATGAAATATTTATGAAACTCATTTCTTTTAATGGTTTCTAGTATGATTAATGTTTTATAATCTTTTGGAACACATATATATGATTTTCATTATGTAATAGGTGGTTCCATTATAAACTAAGGATGGTGGTTACGTTATAACCAAGTGTGGTGGTTAAGTTATAATCAAAGATGGTGGTTATGTCATAGCCAAGGATGAGTGGTTACATTATAAACTAAGATAGGTGGGACCTATATCTCCCTCTAATTTATTTATTAATGATGGATATCTCATGACATAAATAGTATTGAAATGGGGAGTGAATCCAATTTAGTAAGGGACTTTATCCACTATGATAGTCTTGTGAGTGAACCTTGACTACTATGATGGTTTGGTAAGTGAACTCAATCCACTATGATAGCCTTATAAATGCGCCTTGACTACTAATGAAATAATTTTCTATGCTTGTGTGTATGCCAAAAATCTATGTCTTATGCCAATTTTATGCTTTCATGGCATATTTACTTTAATTTCGTTATGATTCATGTCTTATAAATTGTCATGATTTGTTCCATAACTCTTTTTTATGATCTTAGAAATAATTGTGTAAGAAATTTGTAAGTTATATTCATGATATCATACCCTTATTCTTATCTTATACTTTCATATGATCATCAATTGATATCTCACATGTTTACCCTTACAAATAATTTGATCTCGCCCACTCTTATGTTTCCTTTCCACAGGTTATGAAGAAGGGTTTTAAGTAGGGAGTTTCTATGAACATTAATAAATAGAGGGATATTTATGGGATATGTTGAATATATTTCATGAAATAAGAATATTGTGTATCTAGTCTCCAAATACACTAAACCTATACGGTCCTCAGGTGTGTATTTGTGAAATGTATTGAATATTATTCTAAAGAGATGTAATATTTATGTATGAAAATTTTGGGTCATTATAATATTCATACTACCTTTCTCAAATAGTTTCTCAACCATCTATCACTATATAAATCTTAACCTATACCCTTGATTTAGAACCATGGGTATAGCCCAGAAAACCGTGGGTGATTAAGCCATCAGGATAGGACTATACCAACTGTTTCTATAGAAATTGTGGGTATAGGATATGCATATTTCTTAATACCAATGGTTCCATGAATCTTGGGTATATATGGTAGTTGATAAATCATGTATACCCATGGTTTTGTGAACCCTAGGTATAGAGACCTACCCCCATTAGATAGCACCACCACCATCCAGAACCTCTCACGGAACCTGTAAAAAAATTACAAACCATGGTATGTATTTAATGTAGTAAACTTATTATATATTTATAATTCAACCATAAAGATATAAATAGTTTTCAAACCATTAAAAATAATATACAATACATATACAATCCACATCATCAATTAGTTGTAGTTATCCACACATGTCTCTACCTAAACTCAAAGATAGAGGGGATCAATATCTCCCTCATCACCACCAGTGTCATCATAATCATCAACAGCATCGGTTCCTAGAGAACCAGCATTAGAATCATCATCATCATCAGTAGTAGTAGCAGCAGTAGCATCAGCAGTAGCAGTAGCATCAACAACAGCATCATCACCACCACCACCACTAGTACCATTAGCTCGACTCCCACTATGACCCTCATTTATAGTATTTCCATCCTTTTTCTTCCTACTCGAGAAAATTAATTTTTCTTGAGACACACATCCTTCGATGTCCAATGCTTCTTACTTCAAATGATATTGATTACTATAATAGTATATTATTGAATAATATAAAATTGATAAACCATACATGAATTAAAATTTTAGTTGTTGAAGAAATTGATAAAATTAAGAAACATATAAATATACATTTAATTAGAAATTTAATAACAAGGTAATAACATAATCAATACATACTAATTCACATGTTAAACATGGGTATGATATGGATTTCTCTTATATTTTTATTTTGATCCAATTATATTTGTGTTACATTATTCAGTTTAGTCAAATGGCCAATTGGCCATTTAGCCAATTTTGTTATCATCATGTTTGGTTCTCATTTTCACTACTCAATTAGTTATAAAAAAATTATACCCATTTATTATTAAATATTTTCATTCACGAACCAAAGAATTGGGACCAAAATTCAATGCTCTTAATTCTTGAGAGGCAAATTCAACTGGTAAAATAAATACTTGAAATATATATGAATAAAAAAATTGAATGAATATATATATTTTAAGTTAATTTAAGTATTTTTCATACCTTTGATTTCAACCAAGGAGGAAACTTTTTGTTATGAAAAGCCTCTCTCTTTATCAAAGGTAAAGATCAATGAACTCAACTTATAATTCATTTATGTTCCCTAAATAAAGTGATAATAAAAGTTTAAGGTATATGTTAAATTTCATGGTATGATATAACATATAAATATTCAAATTACATACTTGATATAGTCATAGAAAAAAACACAATTAAATAAGACTATGTGATGTACTATATCCCGCTCTTCAAGGATCAATTTAGCTAATGTATATGACCTAGGAATTCCACCTATTTAGGTAATAGATGGAAATGATGGATCAATTTCCCCATACTTATCATCTTCATTTATTATTGGATGGTTATGTTTTATGCTCACATCAGACAAATACATTGAAAAAAATCCATACATTCTTGAGCCATATAACCTCTCATAATGGAACCTTTAGGTTGATTCTTATTTCGGACACAATATTTCATTATACAAATATTTCTTTCAGTAGGATACATCTACCAAAAATTAACGAGTCTTTCAAGAAGTGTTTTAGTTAGAATATGAATTGTTAAATGTAGCATGCATGTAAAAAAATTATGGAGGAATTTTTTTTCCAACTCACACAAAATTAATGGCACCTCTTGCTAAATTTTTATCAAGAAATACTTGGATAACCTTTTATCATAATAGTATATAAACAAATGGAAAAATATAATCATTATCACCCTTACATTATTGGATGGTAAATTCCACATTTCTATTGGAATCAACTCATAAAGAAGGATGTGATAATCATGAGTTTTTAAGGATTTTAGTTTCAACTCCTTTATATTTACTTGTTTAGATATGTTGATAGAATAACCATTAGGAAACTTGATATTCTCCAATACTTATAGAAATTTAATTTTCTCTAATGGTGTAATCACATAAGAAGAACAAGTAACTTTCCATTTGTTTTCATCAATACACACATGATGTAGTTCTGGTCAAATACCTCAATACAATAAGTCCCAAAGAGATTGTAAGTCATATTTGGTATTCCCCTTCATATTTAGAAGAATTGAAAGAAAAATTTAACATATATTTTTCTCAATGTATATTATGACTAAACAATGATGTAACAGATTGGAAGACCAATATGGAAACTCAAAAAAGATATTTTTCTTTTTCTAATTATAAGTGGCTTCAGTGTTAACATTATTTCTCTTTTTAGATTTCATCTGACCTTTCCCTAATGAAAAACTAAAATATTTCAATTCATTAAGCACATAAAGTCCGTAAATATGTTGAGGTGGTTGTTCAATGTCAACAGTATTATCAAACCTCCAATGATTGTTCCCATATTGATGATCCATTGGCAAGAATCATTGATTCCCCATAAAATAGAAACTACGGTGATATTTAAGTCTTCTCAATCATGTATTCTTTATAAAAATAAGACATGATAGTTTTCCCTTCATGCTCCAATCATACATCATTACATAAGAAGAGAAATCATTTATAGTCCATGAAATGGTAGCATGCATCTGAAATATATTTTTTGAAGAAGAAAAGAATGTGTACACACTCATATACCAAAGTTGTTTCAACTCCCTTATTAAAGGTTTCAAGTAGATGACTATATCATTGCGAGGATCAAATGTTCATATATTAGTGTTCCCAAGAAAGTGAAACATTCTTCCATAGACATCTGTGGAGGAAGATTATAAATGTGAATAAAAACTGGCCATGTGCTGTGAGAAGTAAGAATTTTACCAAACATATTAAAACTATCACAGGATAGACCCAACCTCAAATTACACACCTTAGTTGAAAAATAGGGATATTGTGCATCAAATTCCATATATAGGATGAACCAACTCATCATTACCTTTAATTATTTCAATATCATGCCATCGCATATTGGTTGAAATTTATATAGACATGAATATATTTTGAATCCTATAAATCAATGTAAAGTTACACATGACTTTTGTGGTACATGAGATGGTGTTCCATCTGAATTTTTCTTCCATTGAGATATATTATATTCTTTATAGAAATTATGGTCTATTGTTTCCTCCCAAAATAAACTGTAATCTCTCAAACAAGCATCGATTTTATTAGTAGAAAATATGAGCTGCTTAATTAACTTTCATGCCTTATAATGATTTGAGGAAATATTTTCACCATCAGGAAAAAATTCCTTAAAAAAGGTAATATTATAATAAATATAGGTATTATAAATTCCATAAATTGTTTTTCCATGATATTACCACATTGAAAATTCCAACTTTGTCATTTTAGTACATTCTTAATATACAGGAGTTCTGGCATCATCCATTAATTTTTTCACTCTCTCAACCTCATAAACTTCATTATTCTCTTCATGTGTATTGATATAATTGTCTTCTTGTATTGGAATATTTTATCTCTCGTGATGTTTCAAAAATGGAAGCTGATCAAATATCAAATTCTCTATACCACTTTTTTTTATATTCATGAATAGTATAATATTGTATTGTCTCTCTATTGTGATACCAAACATAATAATTTGTTTTAAATCCATATTTTTCTATATGGTAGCTAACTTCTTCCTGACTTAACCATTGTATTCCAACATAATTATAACATGGACACTATATACGACCTCCATCTGAAGCATTGTTAAATGAAAAATCTAAAAAATATCCAAATTATTCTGAAACTCGGTTGAAATATGATCAGTATGATACATTTAGCTTATGTTCATTCTATTATATGGGGAAAAGGTTATAGTCAAATAAAAAATGTAAACCATAATTACAAAATTCATTATAACCAATTTTAATATAAAATTCACCAAATCATGCTAGTAGCTAGAAAAAGAAATAACAAGAGAAATAATGTGTGTTATAAGTGATGCCTACAAATAACAAACCAGAATAAGTATAATACATGTAATTAACAAAAACTATTACAAAATAAAATTAAATACATATGTCTTTATGAAACAATTGTTTTTAAAACTTCTATGTTAATCTAATTAAATACACTTGTCTTTATAACGGAAAACATTTACTCAAGAATAAAAACAATGTGTCACCCAACATCAATACCACAAAAACATGGTATAATAATATCATATAAATTATACCATAAATGATATTAATATAAATAATCATCCAATTATAATATCATAGATACTTAATATTTATTCATTTGAAATAAAAATATTTATTTATTTAAAAGAATCTTTTATCATTCATTCATGTCATAATCATAATAATGAATTCTAAGAAGCATGCTTGACAAGTACTATAAATAAAATAGTGAATTATTGAAGAACCAATATTCTTTTTCATGACTTGGATTTTCTCTTATTTTATTTTTATAAATTAATTGAGAAAATTCTGAGACCAGACAGTGAGATGGCGTGTGATTCTGAGGCCTAGTGTTCCCGGAACAAATTGATGAAAAATGTTTAGTTTTTAATAAAGTGTGTGTATGGTTTTTATTTAAAACTGGAATAACTTCTAAACAAGTGCCCCAATTAGAAATCTAAAGGAATTGTTGCATTCAGAATAGAGACTTTACCTTAGGTGGGCCTATTATCGACCGGTGTGGGTCAGCCATGAAAGTTAGTTTTTGGACGTATCAGTAATAAAATATTTTATTTCAACACAACGAATCCTTTTTATTTATATTAGAGTTTTTAATGAATCCAAGGTTATAATGATAACTCTGGAATTCCCCTGAGACAAGGATAATGAAGTTCTCTCAACGGCTATGATGGATCGAATATCGGGACTTGGATCGAAGATCGACGGATCAAAGAACGATGATGATGCAGTTTCTCCCTTCATCAACAACTAATCCAAACTCTAGGTAGGGTGTTGTTTATCTTTGATTAATTCCTTATTCTTAAATTTGATGATTAATGGGAACCAATCCATGAATGGGTTGATCTGTGGTTCGATTTCTTTCGAGATGGGTGTTATGCTTGTGGGGATTTAAATGGGAGATAGATTTGTGTGTTTGTTATCCTTCTTCGTTCTTCCTTATAATAATAATGAATCGATACCAACATGAACAAGGGATAATATCCATTATTTGGTTGTTCATGTGAATTTATTCTCTCCCCTCAATCTCTTGCGTTCTTCGTGTGTTCTTCTCCTTCTCCCCTCCTTTGAAACCCCCATGAAAACGATCGATTGTTGCACCCCTGATTCATGGAGAAACGATTTGAGATCGAGGATATAAACCCACAACGGAACAATAGAGGACAAATGGTAGGCACAGTGTGATTTTTCTAGGATTGAGGCACATGGTAGTGGCTCTAGTCGGTTCAAGAGAGGTGGCACTGGACCAGGGGACCGATCCAGGCGGACGGTGAGCCGGCAAGGCGAGGTTGCCGGTGGGGCGGCTGGTGGCAGGTGGATCATGAAAGGGGGAGTGGGATGTGGAATTAATTGGGAGATGTGGTGAGGGGAGGCCGCGTATGTGTCGTCCAGGGGGGATGAGGTTCTGTGTCACATTGGAGGAGCCCACAATGGCGGTTCAACCACGGGGCAGATGGGAGGCACGTGGTTGGGGCAGACCGCATGTTGTACAGAAAACCGGCCCATATTACGGGCCAAGCTATGGTCCAGCAGGACCAAATGACCAATCCTAGAGGACTGTATTGGTTTGGGTAGGATCGGGTCAAGTCGGCCGGTGGGTCGAGTCGAACCGGACCAGACCTGGGTCGGACCCTTTTTATAAAAATATCCATAAATTTCAAATTGTATGTCTGTTTGATGAGCTGTAAATGGAGTTGGGACCCTTGTGATAAGATGTTACTTTTGAGATACTCTAAGTGAGTTTTTGTGGAAATTTTTATATATAATAATGGATTGAAGAGTAGTTTCTCTCAGAATGAGAACTCTATGAGTGGAATCCTGTGGTTGGATATTACCTAGAAGTTGTGTGACCTAGAATTTGTGTGACCTAGAAGCTCTATGACCTAGAATCTATGTGGCTAGGAGATATGTGTATTACATAGATACTATTTGTCTTACCAAGACTGTGTGTCTTACTGAGACTATGTGTCTTACCAAGACTGTGTGTCTTACCGAGACTGTGGGTCTTACTGAGACTGTGGGTCTTACTGAGACTGTGTGCCTTATGGAGACTGTGTGTCTCATGGAGACGGTGTGCCTCATTTTACTGAGAATATTGGGACTTTATTAGAATGTATGTTATTTACATATACCTATGTGATCTGAATATACTTTTTGTATTATTTTTTTGGTATACTTCGTGTATTTCTTAGTGGTATTCTTTTGTGGTTTTGGGGTGTCCTATTGAGTATTATTTTAATCACCCCTACATGGGCTTCACCTGCACATGTCGTGTCTTGTGAAGATGATTGATGCTTTAACAGGGTACTAGGTGGAACAGGACCAGGTGGTTCTTAGAGAGATCATAAAGATGAGGTGTACTCTTACGGCTTCAGACAAGTGTCCTACACCTGCCCTTCAGGTAGGGTTTTCTGCAGATGAGTTTTAAGAACTTGTGCATTCACTTTTCAGACCTTTATTTTTTTGGGCTTGTATTATGTCCCTATTTACTTTCCAGTTTCCTACTATTGTATTCTTTTGTTGGGATCTTAGTGTATTCATTCATGTTTTACTTGTTGTTTTTATATTTCAAAATTTTGGGCTTGGATATGTGTGTGTGTGTGTGTGCAGGTACTTAGGAAAATGCCTCTCATTTGTGGGATATTCCTACTCGGTGCTAGTCGTCATCACCTTGGCCTATCGAAGGTGATATTGAGGTATTCATGGCATGGGCCCCTCTGGAACGGGTTGTGACAGAGTGGTATCAAAGGGGGTCAGTTCTGCTTGAAGGACCATGAGTCTGTGAGTTTGGTTTGGTGAAATAGTGTCGAGTGTTTCAAGTTCGTCTTTCAGGATAGGGAATCTAGTGTTGGTGAGGTGGCCGACACATCTATACACTAGGACTCTGGGTTCCTGCTTTTCAATTTGGCAAATGAAAACACTGGTTTCAGAAAAAACAATGGTGCATACATCATATAGGATTTGAGTGTTTTCTCATGTCCTTCTCGAGTCAGCTCACCGGGTATACGCTATTGACTATGGTATATCTTATTTCATTTCAGGATGCCTCCACACAGGCATCCATCCAAGATTCCATTACATGATCATGAGGATGATTTTTCTATTGATGAGGTGTCGGTATAGGTTCATGTGCCGGAGATACACTCTATACCAAAGATAGCACCTCTAGGTGGTGTACTAGTGATACCACCACCTTTCGAGAAGCAGTTACTACCAGTGATATCGGTTGAGGATGCACGGAGTCTGAGTGTGTTGCATGAGTTCTAGAGGCAGTGACCTCCTAGGTTTTAGGGTGAGAAAGACCCCCAGGTAGCTAAGGATTGTCTAGTGGTAGTCATGTGTGTCTTCCGCCTCGTGAGGATGCCTTCCGACCAAATGTAAGTCTTGGACATGAGTCTTATTCAAGGATCAATGGGGTGATGGTAGAGCATAATGACCCAAACACACTATGAGGAAACTCTCTTTTGGGTATACTTTTAGCATCTCTTCAGGGAGGAGTTATTTCCAGCTACGTTGCCATCAGTGCGCATCTAGGGAGATTCTGTATCTTTAGCAGGTCACTCGGAATATGGTATAGTACTCGGTGAGATTTATTTATCTTTCTCACTAATCCATGGATATGTTGTGATACCCATTATTTATGGATCAGACCTTCGAGCCGGGGATATGCTAGGATATTAGGACATCCATAAGATCCCTTATAATTCCTACATATGTTGGGGTTCTGGGTTAACTCTACTAGTGGAGAGATTTCTGACGAAGTAGATGCCAGTAGTTGGAGCTACCAGTAGGCACCAGGTAGATGAGTCTTTAGTGGTGGGTAGTCAACAGCATACGTAGAGACCCAAGCGGGCTAGGAACTCCAGGGGATGACCCTAGGACACTAGATTAGCAGTGTGGGGATCCCAGGGTAGATCAAGTCAGTTGAAGGACAAGTTGTGTTACTCATGCGGCGGTCGGGGAAATATGTCTTGAGATTACCTAACCTGATGTACGGACGATTAGGAGACAGCTGAGGGGCCACCAAGGCAGAGAATAAGGTATGATCAGGGTAGTCTATCAAGCAATGGATGTGGTATAGGATCGGATAAAACCATAGGAGGTGTGCGGAGGTTCGACATATTACCACCACCCCCAGGTGTTCCAAACCAGGCTTAGGGAGCTGGTGGACAGGGAGGAGGAAAGTTTTAGGTGATGGAGGCTTATGAACCCAGTGATCTAGAGAAAATTAGAGGTACAATTTTTGTCTTTTTAACCCTAGTTGCAGTTTTTATAGACATAGGTTTCGGTCATTCATTTCTTACCATGGACCTAATTCGGAGCTTGGAGATTCCAGTTGAACCAATGACTCAACCCTTACACTTAGAGACTCCTACAGGAGAGGATTTTATGATCACACACTAGTGCCGACAGTGTGAGATTACTCTTAGAGGTGAGAGTTTCAATTGGTAAATCTTGGTAGAGGTGTCGATACCTTACAACGTCATTATTAGTATGGACCGATTATCCATAGTCCAAGCTCAGATTGACTATTTTTTGTGTAGAGTATAGCATGTCTATGGTGATGAGGCCAGGTTTTCCTTTTTTGGTGAAAAGGAAATGCATGCAGCGTAGGAGGGACTTACTCATAGGAGGGTTAAACCAATTACTCACCAGTTATCTAGCCTCACCTCCAATGTAGTTGATGATATGATTCCTTAGTTTCCTGTAGTGGTGGAAGATTATGAGGACATATTTGTTAAGGATGTTCCTAGATTACCTCCCTGCAAGAAGGTAGACTTCTTCATTGATCTATAACCTAGGACAGCACTAATATCTACACCTTCATGTTGGATGGCTCCTATGGAGCTTCGTGAGCTGAGGGTGTAGTTAGAGGACCTACAGAGGAAGGGCTTTGTGATACCCAGCATTTCACCCTAGGAAGCCTTAGTTTTGTTTTCCAAGAAGTTAGGTAGAAGATTAAGGTTATGTGTGGACTTCCAATGCCTGAAACAAGGTGATCGTGAAGAACAAGTATTCACTACCAAGGAATGATGACCTCTTCAATTAGCTGAAAGGAGAGGGGTGGTTCTCTAAGATCGAACTCATATCGGGCTATCACCAGCTATGGGTATGAGATGAGGATGTACCAAAGACATCTTTCAAGTGTTGGTATGGCCACTACAAATACTTGGTGATGTCATTTGGTATGACGAACGACACAGCAATGTTCATGGGACTCATGAATAGGATCATCCTTACTTAGATCGACTCATAGTTGTCTTCATTGATGACATCCTAGTGTACTCGACATCTGATGAGGAGCACGAGATACACTTGAGGATGGTCCTGGACACACTCCGAGATCATTGTCTTTATGGGAATCCCTTGAAGTTTCAGTTCTAGATTTGAGGGGTCTATTTTCTAGGACATGTCATTTTAGAGGCTGGATTTGTAGTGTATTTAGTGAATATTGAGGCAGTGCTTGCTTGGGAACCACCCAAGAGTGTTACCGAGGTGTGGAGTTTTTTTATTCTGGTTGGATACTACCATAGTTTTGTGTCCAACTTTTCAAAAGTAGTAGCACCCTTGATGGATTTTACAGGGAAGGGGAAACATTTTTTGTGGATGGAGAAGTTCTAGGAGAGTTTTCAATATTTGAGGCATTCCGGGAGAGTTTTAAGCAGTTGAGGCAGAGATTTGCGAGCACTCCCATCTTGAGATTTCCAAAGGAGGGTGTTGAGTACATAGTATTATGCGATGCATCAGGGACCGGTCTTGGTTGTGTCCAGATTTAGGGTAAAGCGATGATTGCCTATGGTTCACGCTATTTGAGACATCATGAGTAGAACTATGCAACCCATGATCTTGAGTTAGCGGTGGTAGTATTCGCATTAAAGATGTGGTGACACTAACTAATGGTCAAGAGGTTTATCATCTACTCCAATCATAAGAGTCTCCAGTATATCTTCTCTCAGAAGGATCTGAACATGAGATAGAGGTAATTGATGGATTTACTCAAGGACTATGACTTTGAGATTTTCTATACTCCTGGGAAGGTTAACGTGGTGGTAGACACTCTCAGCAGGATATCCATCTTATAGTTTCTAAGTAAGGTGTCAGAGTAATTGGCTGTGTTGCAGATATCATTTGTGGATAGAGATAGATCAGCTTACCTCCAGTCGATGGTTTTCACCCCTTCACTCTTATAGTGAGTTAGGGAGGCATATCTTGGGGATACCTACTGTGAGACCTTACATTCTTATATATCCACAGGTCATTCCCCTGGTGGATATTTGAAAGGTGGGGAGTTTGTTGTTCTTTTTAGAAGAAGCACAGTGGTACTAGTAGCGTTATGGGAGGATGTCTTAAGGGAGTTCCATATTTCCCCTTTAGCGGTACATCCAGGTGTAGCGAAGATGTACCAAGACCTCTGACGTCGGTTTTGGTTTCCAAGGATGAATAAGGAAGTGGTATAGTTTGTTTATAAATGCCTCACAATTCAACAAAAGAAGTTTGAGCACCAAGTTACAGTGGGCTTGACCCAACCCCTTAAGGTGCTAGATTGTAAGTAGGATGGGATATCGATGGAATTTGTGATAGTTTTACCATGTACATCAAGGGGACACAATTCCATCTAGGTGATCGTTGATTGACTCACCAAGTTGGTCTACTTCCTACCTATCCGGGAGCAAGTTTAAGTAGAGAGCTTGGGATTCCTCTATGTGCAGGAGATAGTTTGACTCCACGTATTACCATCAATGATCATTTTAGATCATGAATCTCATTTCACATCTTGGTTGTGTAAGGGATTTCAAGAGTCATTTGGAACTCAGCTGTGCTTGAGCATGGATTTTCACCCACAGATGGATGACTAGACCGAGCGGACCATTCAGGTTCTGGAGGATAAGCTTTATGCTTACATCCTAGATTTTGGTTGTAGTTGGGAGGATCACCTACCTTTGGTGGAGTTTGTGTACAACAACCACTACCACTCCATCATTGGCATGGCACCTTTTAAGGCCTTGTATGGGTGACCATGAAGGTCACAACTTTTCTAGACAGAACCAGGAGATTCAACAATCATGGGCCTAGAGTTGGTGCATGCGACTATAGAGAAGGTGCAGGTCATCTAGGAGCAGATGAAGACTGTGCAGATCCATCATAATTCTTATGGTAATCGGAAATAGAGGCCTTTTTAGTTTGAGGAGGCAGAACATGTGTTCCTTTAGGTCTCTCCTCGACGTGGGATACAAAAATTTGGTCGGGGTGGAAAGATATCTTCAAGGTTCATTGGTCCTTTTCAGATTCTGTGTAGAGTTAGTGAGGTGGTGTACCACCTAGATCTACCTCCGCAGTGGCATCAGGTGCATGATTTCTTCCACCTATTGCAGTTGAGGAGGTATGTGCATGATCCATCACACATCATCGACTGGGGTGAGTTAGACATTGATGATGGTGCGACTTTTGTAGAGTACCCAGTGGAGATTGAGGATCGAAAAGATAGGACCCTTAGTGGGTGGTTAATTTTTATGGTGTGCATTCAGTAGAATCATGGGAATCTCCAAGAGAGCACATGGGAGTGGGAGGCTCAGATTTGTGCTTAGTACCCTCATCTTTTTGTTGAGTATCCCTCGTTTTGGCTTTCGGGGATGTAAAACCCTAAGGTGGGGAGAATGTAATGACTTGGATTTTCTCCAGTTTTATTTTTATAAATTAATTGAGAAAATTCCAAGACCATTAATAGATAGAGTGTGATTCTAAGTCCTGGTGTTCCCAGAACAAATTGATGAAAAATGTTTAGTTTTTAATAAAGTGCATGGGTGATTTTTCTTTAAAAATGGAATAACTTATAAATGAGTGCCCAGATCAAAAATTTGAGGGCACTGTTATGTTCAGAACAATGAATTTACCTTAGGTGGGGGATAATATCAACCGACATGGGTCATTTGTGAAAGTTATTTTTTGGACGTATCAATAATAAAATATTTATTAAAAATATTTTATTTCGACACAGTGACTCCATTTTATTTATATTAAAGTTTTTCAAGAATATAAGGTTATCACCATAACCCTTGAATTCCCTTGATACAAGGGGAAGTAATTTCTCTATATGGTGACGACGGATCAAAGATTGACGGATCGATGAACGATGATGACGTAACTTCACCCTTCATCAACAACTGATCCAAACTCCAGGTAGGGTGTTGTTTCTCTATGACTCATTCCCCATTACTAAATTTGATCATGAATGTAGACCAACCCACGAATAGGTTGATATGTGGTTCAATCACTTGTGGGATGGGTGTTATGCTTGAAAGAATTTAAATGGGAGATAGATCTATGTGATTGTTATCCTTCTTTGTTCTTATTTCTAACAAGAACAAATTGAGTCCAACACCAATAAGGGCCAAGATCCATTATTTGGGTGTTCATGTGTATTTATTCTCTACCCTAAATATCTCGTGTTCTTCATGTGTTCTTCGTCTTCTCCCTACATTTGAAACCCCCATGAGAATGATCAACCATTACACCCCTGATTCATTATGCAACAATCTGAGATCAAGGATCCAAACCCGTGACAACACATCAGAGGAGCAATGGTAGGCATGGTGTGATTTGTCTAGGATAGCATCGCATAGTGGCGGCTACATCAAATTCAAGAGAGAGGAAATAGATACCATGGGTGGTCCAGGCGGATGGCAATCTGATAGGTTGTGGCTACTGGCGGAGCGGCCAACGGTAGGTAGAATGCGGTAGGGGGAGCAGGCTGTGACAAGAGGATATGGTTTTGACTGGGGGAAATGTCAAGGGGAGGATTCATACATGGAGTCCAGGTGGAACGCATTTTGGTTCCATGTTGGGGGATCCCACAATGACAGTTAAGTTTCGGGGTAGACAGGAGCCATGTGATCAGGGCAGACTGCGTGCAGTCCTGCAAACCATCTTGTGGTGTAGGCTGAACCAGGGGAGTCGGGCCATGGTCCAGTATGACCATCAGGCTGAGCCTATTGGTCTAGGCCATTTTAGGCCGAAATGGAACGGACTGGGTCAGGTCGGATGGACTGGGTCGGGTCGGGTCCAGCGTGTTGGGTCAGACCGGACCGGACCTAGGTCAGACCCTTTTTATAAAAACAGCCATAACTTTCAAAATGTGTGTCTTTTTTATGATACATTTGTAGTGTTGATACCCTTACAATTAGAAGACCCTTTTGAGATACTCTAAGTGAGTTTTTATAGATTTTTTCATATGTACTAATGGCTTGAAGAGTTGGTTCTCCTGGAATGAGTGCGCTACAAGCGGAATCCTGTGGATGGCTATGACCTAGAAGCTGTGTGACCTAGAAGATACATGACCTAGAAGTTGTGTGACCTAGAAGTTGTATGACCTAGGATATTTTTGTATTACTTATAGATTGTGTGTTTTTCCAAGACTCAATGTCTTACCGAGATTGTGTGCGTTATCGATATTGTGTGTCTTTATGAGACTGTGTGTCTTACTAAGATTGTGTGTCTTATTGAGTCTGTGTCTCTTACCAAGACTGTGTATCTTACTGAAACTGTGTTTCTTACCGAGACTATGTGTATTACTGATATTGTGTGTCTTATGGAGATTGTGTGTCTCATAGAGATAGTGTGCCTCATTGGACTGATCATATCGGGACTTTCATAGAATGTATGTTGATTATCCAATAAAAACACATATGTTAATTACATTTTAATGGTATTAAATGTTCATGTTTGATCTTATGGGACTGATTTAGTGGATTTTAATTTTGAACATCCATTCTCATCATTTGTGCACTTCATGCCTAATGTACACCAATTTAGGCTCAATGATTCATCTAATTTTAAGGAATATAATTATCCATATTTTAATTTTATATTTTTATAAATGGATCTACACTTCAATATGAACATTTTTTATTCAGGGATCATTAGAGGATTCATAAAGGATGATGGGGATATTTAGCGATGAAAGGAAATAATTTTGGAGAAGGCAGATTGGACACCAGCCCACTGATGAGAATGTGGGGCCCACAATACAGGCCCACTAAAGCCCATATTCGGTGGGATTCTAGAATACATCAAGGAAAAAATTTCATACAATAGTGAAAAGAGCTAATTTGGAGTTTTAATGGAGTTTCATGCGGCCCAATTTGGAGATAAAATTATGGGCCAGATTCTGTGTCCCTGAAAAACAGCGTACACATTTAATCATATATCGCAAACCATAAACTATTGTGGTATGAAATTTTACAGGATATCAATGTATCTCTGTGTCTTCATTTTTCTCTTCTATGGCCCACAAAAATTAAGCCATCTAGATGCTATTTTGAACACATCTGTCGAGTTGTGAAATTTGGCTCAGATTGTTTGTCAAGGATAGAAAAATCAACTCTCCCTCAACTTTCCACCCACTTATGGCCTACCAAAATTAATTGAGGAGACTTGGAATATTGGAGGATTGACCCAAGGCTTCAAAAATTCCTATTTAAGGTAGTGGTGTTGGAGGAGTTGGTAATTTTTGGTGTTTGTTTTCATTGTAGTGTTCTGATGTCGCTTTGTGTTTGTAATCGCATTTCCTTCTCATGTAAGTTGCTCAATTCACCTTAGTTTCTTAATAAAAGTTCTTCCTTTACTCTTATTTTGTTATTCTTCATGTCACATTGATACTGTTTCCTCAAGGTTTTAATTTATTCACACCATACCTTGTGAAATTTATCACACAATGGTGGAGTGATCGTTATTTTGTTGTTTTTACCTCTTCAATTCCACCCTCGTAAGTCTACTTTCCGCTTCCGTTGAGAACATGTCATCAATGGGGGTATAATCCACTTATGGGTTGATCCAAGGGAGTAGAAATGGTATGTATTGGATGTTATTTCTCACTCCATTAATTTCTAATCACTTCTTTTAATTGATAATTTTTTTGAAGATCTTTAAACTCCTTCATCCTTGTTGAATTTAAGGCCACACACTTCAAGTGCTAATACGAACCTTAACCTTGAAGTGATCAAAACATTGATCCTTCAAGTGTGTAGGTGATTAGTATTAAAGTATGTATGTATTAAACTAGTAAGTGGTGATGTTTTTTAATCTTCTTAAATGAACCCATCTCAAATATAAGAAATTGAAATCATTAAAAAATGAATTCATCCAATCCACCCCGAGCGATAACCTAGGATCAACTCATTATATTAAATTGAATTAACTTAAATCTGTTATTTATCCTTTAAACCCATCTAAAATCAACCCATGTTTCCCACTTCATAGCCAAAAACATTCCTTATAATGTGCGTGTATATAGGTTTCTTCTTAGGTATCTCAGGATTCAACAACCCAAGTTACACTACAAGCAACCGCTTAACCCTAAAAACTTGGGTAAATTTGAGCTTGAATCATATGTTGTAGACATATACCTATGTGATATGATTTTAATTTGTGTATTTCCTTTGTGGTATAATTCATGTATTTCTTAGTGGTATTACTTTGTGGTTTTGAGGTGTCCTATTCAGTATTGTTTTACTCACCCATGCACGGGCTTCACCCGCACATATTGAATCTTGTGCAGATGATCGACGCTTTTGTGGAGTCCCAGGTGGACCAAGAATAGGTGTTTCTTAGAAATATTAGATAGAAGAGGTGTGATCCTATGGCTTTAGACAGTTTTCCTACACCTACCCTTCAGGTAGGGTTTTCTACGGATGAGTTTCAGGAACTTTTTCATTCACTTTTCAGACTCTTTCTTTTGGTGGGCTTTTATTCTGGCCCTATTTACTTTCCAGTTTCCTACTATCATACTCTTTGTTTGGGATCTTAGTGTATGCATTCATGGTTTACTTGTTGTTTTTACATTTCATCATTTTGGGCTCAGATATGTGTGCATGTGTATAGGTACTTAGGAAAATGCCTCCTATTTGTGGGGTATGCCTACTTGGTGCTAGTCACTAGCCCCTGGCCTATAGGAGGTGGCCTTAGGGTAGTCACCAAATGGGCCCTTCTAGGATGGGTCATGAAATTCATAGATAAAACAATATTCCAGATTTACTTATAATATTATAATCATGTACATCATCATTCAATTATTTCTTTTTGGGTTAAAACAATCCAATAAATAATTTATTTAAAAGTAACCAAAACTTTTCTAATAATTAAAATTCATATGGAAATATGTTTATAGTGAAAATAATAAATGGATAAACTAAGGAAACTTGTAATACATACATAATATTTTCATGGAAAACATTTTTAAATTAGCTTATTAATTATTCCATGAAAACTCCTCTTTCAATTTACAAAATTAAAATTAAAATTTTATTAAGATTTTTTATTTCCATTAATAAAAATATTACAGACATAATTAAAGTAATGTGGTGAGGAGTTTTGACACCACTTACCAATTTTAACCATTACTGAACTCCAAATCATTCTAGTTATCATCAAAAAAATCTGAAATTTGAAAAACAAAATTTTATAATAAAATAAAATTCAATAATTAAATCCCATAACTCATGGATAATAGAAACCAACATTAACCCTTGTAGTTAACTTAAATATGATTCCCACCACTAAAAATATCTAAATCCCTAAAATATTCTAGTAAAAGAATTTCAAATTTAAGTTAAATTCATAATAATCCCTAAGAAATTTTTCAAAATGAATAAATTATAATTAAAACAGTGCATATAGGAATGTAATAGACTATATTTGATCTCTATTAGGCTAAAAATTTAAAAACAAGATGATAATAAGTGATTACAACATGATGTATTAGAATCACATACATATATAAAAATGAAATTAATATTCAGAAGAATAGAAAAAGGATTCAAAACTCGCTAATCTAATGTTGAAGAAGATCATAATTAAGAAATACTTGAATTATAAGAGGAGAACACTAGAGGAGGAGAGGAGTCTGCCGCTCAATCAGGTTAGGGGGGTACTAGGGATCATAGATGAGGAGGGAATAGGGAAACCGAGTTTTAAGTTAAGCCTATATACCCATGGTTTTTAAAAAAATCATTGGTGTAGCTCAACCTATACCAACTATTTTTTAAAAACCATGGGTATAGAATTTTATAGAAAATTTATACCCATGGTTTAGTAAAACCATGGGTACAGATGCATGGGGATAGCCCCAATTTATAGTAGTGTATTCTTGAGAGGATTAAGGAGGCCCAAAAATATGATGATTTTATATAGAAGAAGGTAGTAAATATTCCAGAGTTCAACTTTGCTGAAGATGGACTTATAAGGTTTAGAACCTGAATATGTGTCCTATCAAAACTAGAACTGAAGAGGGAACTTCTGGATGATGTGAATAGTTCATCCTTCTCTATTATTCAAGGAAGTACTAAGATGTGTGTATATATGAAGCAAAACTTTTGGTGGGACAACATGAAGATGGATATTGTGGAGTTTTGTATCTTGATGCTTGGTATGATAACAAGTCAATGCAGAACAATAGAAGTATAAGGGTATGATGAAACCATTTCTCATAACAGTATGTTAATGGAAAAACATAACTATGGATTTTTTTGTAGGACTCTCCAAGACACCTAAATAAAATAACTCTATTTGAGTAGTAGTTGATCACCTTAAAAATTCAGCACATTTCATTACTATCAAGGTGGATTTCTCTCTTAACCATATCACTAAGATTTACATAAGTGAAGTGGTAAGACTGCATGGAGTTCCAATCCCTATTATATATGATCATGATTTGAGGTTTACCTCAAGGTTTTGGAGAATCCTTCAGTAAGAATTGGACACAGAACTAATCTTCAACACTATTTATCCTCATAAGGATGCTCAGTCTAAAAGGGCCATTAAAAATCTAGAGGATATATTAAGATCATGTTTAATATATTTCTAAGGATGTTGGGACCAGCACCTTCCCATAGTGGAGTTCACATATAACAACATTTTACATTATATCATTCAAATGTAACCTTATGAGGCTCTATATGGGAAGAGGTGTTTGACTCCAACGTGTTGGGATAAAGTTGGAAAGCGGAAGCTAGTGGGACTTGATCTTATCTAAAAGATAACATAGAAGGTTCAAACCATTCTTCATCGTAAGAAATATGTACAAAGTTGATATAAAAGTTGTCTAGATAATCATCGAAGAGACTTGCAGTTTGAGGTTAGAGATAAAGTTTTCCTTCATATATCTCCATGGAAGAAATTTACAAGGTTTGGGAAGAAGGTAAAGCTTATCCCTAGATACATCAGACCCTTTGAGTTCCTTGATCACATCAGAGTGGTGACCTATCAACTAGCACTCCCACCTAACCTATCTCAATTACATGATGTGTTCCATATATCCCTCATAAGTAAGAACATACTAGACCCCTCACATGTACCGAATCCAGTGGTGGTGCCATTGGAGAATGATCTTTTATATGAGGAGAAGCTGGGGAAGATCTTAGATCGTTGAGACAAGGTTCTATGAAACAATAAAACTCACCTAATCAAAGTGTTATAGAAGACCCACAGGTTTGAGGAAGTGACACGGGAATTGGAAGAGGTGATGAAACCAAAATATTCTCATATGTTTTAGTTTATAAAATTAAAATTTCAAGGGTAAAATTTCTAAAGGGGGGAATAGTGTAATGGCACAAAATTTTATAAATGAAATTCCCTATTTTTAAATAAATAAATTAATTATTAAGTAATAAAGTTATAGAAAACACATGCACTACTTTGGTTATTTTGGAAAATTTTATCTTATTATATTTAAATAACCATTAATCTTCATAACTATTGATAATATAGTCATTGAATAGTGATTGTATGACTAGTATATATAAAGGGTTGTGATAAAGTCCAATTGACACATACAGAAGAAGTGATAGCCTCGACTAGTATGATTGTAACCTATGAATCCATTTTATCAGAGCTTTCAAGGAAGATATCATCACTAAGATTTGACTCATTGACAGATGACCTACCAATGCAAATTACCTACTGATGCATATGACCTACCGATGTAGATGACCTACCGATGAAAATAACATACAGATGTAGATGACCTACTGATGCAGATAAACTAATGATGAAAATGACATATGGATGTAGATTATCTACCAATGAAAATGGCCTACTGATGTAGATGACCTATGTATGCATGGTTCTACCGATGCAAGGACTCACTGACAGTTAAAATGAGTCACTGATGTAATGAGTCACTGACGCATGGAAAGATCAACAGAATGACACACAGATGGGATAAGTCACCTACAGAAGGAGATACCAACCGAGGACTCACCGATAGATTGTTTAAAATTTCTTTTATTTAAAATTACTTCCAACAGTCATATTTTGAATGTTTTAATGTGCCTGATTAATTTAATGCTTTTCTGTAGACATCTTAAATGAGGCTGTTAGAAATATGAGGTATCATTTCTATCTCAAACATGCACATTGTGGAGATTCAAGAATATGTATACAAATAAGAGCACATAAAAGAGATATACGGGTAAACTCTCACAGATATTCATAGACAACAAGATACAATAATACCTCTCATGAGCACCATACAAAAAAAATAACACCTAAGAAATTCTCCATTCCTACTTATTGTGAACCAAAGAATTGTTGTTCATCAAAGTTCCATCATATCAGCAGTATCCAACTAAACTAAAGGCCTGAAAGACAGAACACAGTGCTCCACAACACTCTATTTTCAGTGTCTATTTCTAGAATAGGACTTGAGCTTCAAATCTGATACATCAGAGAGTTCAGAACTGAATTGAATAACACTCATAACATCTCCAATCCCTTATTAATATATTCTACTATATTGTGTAGTATTTACATATACTTTTGAGCAGTGTGTGTATATACTAAAAACACACAGTGTCTCCTACACTAAACTAGAGGATACTATATATCCTCAAACAACTATCTTCTTACACTTGTTTATCCCACGAAGAACTGTGGAAGAGGTCTTGTGTGACCTGGTTGTAATTTTTGTTCCCACATAGAACTATGGTAGAGGTCTTGTGACTTAGATAGTTTGTGTACTTTTGTGTTAACCCCGATCCAAGGTGTGGATCAAAATGTTTATTTATATATATTTCTTGGTGGCAGGTGATCGCCAAGTGGGGAGGACTAAGTCTCTACTTGAGATTGTACCTCTTTTTTTATCTCTGCTATGTTTTCAATTTAGTATTTCTCTATTTCAATTATTTTTTCATAAAACTAAATTTTAACTTTGATAATTAGTATTGGATAGTAGTTATAACTATATTTCATTATTAGAGTAGTTTCAAAAGTTGTATCAATATCTCATATTGCTATAAATTAGAATTAACCAATCTTCTAAGAGACTATTTGAACGGTTAAGATATTATAATTTTATTACCTTGGTTAACTAGAAAGTTTTATTTTTAAATTAGGGAAACTTTTAAACAAAATTTTTAACATAAATTTTTATTGGAAATCAATTCATCCCCTCTTTAGTATCCTATTCCAACCAAAATTTGGTATCATGGGTTGTTCTCAAGTTACTATTTTCAAAACTTTAAATTATAAATCTGTTTTAAAATCTTTTTCAACTGTGATTTTAGTTGTATTTTAATGATCATAAAATTTATGTTAGTTTTAAATTTCTAGTTCTTTAAAATCTTATTTCTTTATTATGGATAATATATTGGAAGGTTTTTCTACCAATAGACCTCCATTATTTAATGGAACAAATTATTCACAATGGAAAATTAAAATGAAAATGCACTTAGAAAGTATGGGTTTTGAGATTTGGTCTTCAATTATAGATAAATATACAATTATTGTTACTGCTATAAATACTTGGGATAACCCAACTAAGGCTTCATATAACAATAATTGCAAAGACATGAATGAACTATACTATTCTTTAGGTGATGAAGTGTTTAATATAATTTCTACATGTAAAATAGCCCATGAAATTTGGGACACTTTATCTATTTCACATAAAGTAACCACTAGTGTTAAGGAAATGAGACTTAACACATATACTATTAAATATGGTAACTTTAAAATGAAGCCTGATGAGCCTATTTCTGACATGTATCTCAATTTTAATGAAATTTTGAATACTATGATCCCTCTGGGAAGGGATGTTACAACCAAGGAGAAAATCATGAGAATAATCAGATGATTACCACATAAATGGAGAAGAACTTTTGTATCAATCAGATAATCCTGTGACATCAGTAAGTTACCAGTAAAGGATTTGATAGGAAATTTGATGATGTATGAGGAAGAACTAAAAGTAAATAAAGAAGAGGATGATGAACCCAAAAGAAAATCGATTTCTTTCAAATATACTACCACAAAGTAGAAAGGAAAAGTTCAAGATAAAAATAAAAGTTCAAGTGATGAACAATCATTAGAATATAGTGATGAGGAGATGGATCAAATATCTAGAAGGTTTAAGAAGTTTTATAGAAAGAATAAATTCTTCAGAAATCCCAACTACAAAGGAAAGTATGATCACAAGGTCCATTGGAAAAAGGATTGAAAGAAAGGTGATACTTCTAGTGAAATAATATGTTATGAATGTAAGAGAAAGGGAAATATAAAGGTTGATTATCCGAATCTAATATATAAGAAGAAGTATGATGACAAAGACAGAAAGTATAAAAAGGCCATTAAGTTGACTTAGAGTGCTTCTAAGGACAGATCAAGTGACATAAAATCCTTTCATGAAAAGGCTGATAAAGAAAATATGTGTTTCATGACAGACATATCTGAGGTAACACTAAATTCTCCTTAACATAATTCATATTATTCTGGAGATGTAAGTGATTCTAAAAATATGAAAAATGAGGAAATTTTTGAATATTTCAAAATGATAGAATACACTTGTAATTAATTAAAATATAAATAAAAATATTTAAAGAAACAGCATGCTTTGACCACCACTGTTAAATTAGAACTTGTT
Source organism: Viscum album (assembly GCA_963277665.1). NCBI lineage: Eukaryota > Viridiplantae > Streptophyta > Magnoliopsida > Santalales > Viscaceae > Viscum > Viscum album. The sequence continues at coordinate 1,848,433,229 of OY728120.1, forward strand.
GTAGAAAAAGAGAAAAATTCTCAACTGCTTAAGGATAACAATGAACTTAAATTGTCAAATGATAAATTGAAAAAGGATCTAGAGAGATTTACCAATGGTAAAGAAATATTAGTTCAAATTCTTGGAAAACAATAATCTCCTAAGTATACTACTGAAATAGGATACCAACCAGAAAAGAGGAATATGACAAAAAATAATTTTTGTATCAAAACCTGGAAAATCCAGTTTTATTCCCAGTTTTGAAAAACTTTATGTAAGTTCCATCTATGAAACAATTTCTACTGTTTCAATATTTTCTAGACCAAATAAAGTCTATTTTTCAAATACTTTAATTACTACTTATATGAAACCCATAAAGAAAATACAGGTTCCCAAAGCTCTTATTAATAATGTTACTGGGCCCAAACAAATCTGGGTACCAAAATCTCTTCTTGTCTAATCTATTTTGTAGGGAAACTATTTGAAAAGATCCTATAAAAGCTTATGGTACTTGGATAGTGGATGTTCAATACACATGATAGGATATTATTCATACTTCAAGAACTTGATAAAGATTGATGGTGGGAATGTCACCTTTGGTGACAATGCTAGAGGAAAAATAATTATCCTTGGCTAAATTGGTAACTCTAAATCAGTTTTAATTTCTAAAGTACTTTTTTTTTATAAATTAAAATACAATATAATTAGTATCTCTCAGTTATTTGATGATGGTTTTAATGTTAAATTTTAAAATGATTCATGCAATGTTTTTAACTCTAAAAATAATTTAGTATTTTCTGATCTTATATGTGAAAATGTATATGTTGTTAACTTAGATTCTTTAATTTCTCAAAATGTTTCTTGCTTGAGTGATTTTCATAAAGAATCTTGGCTTTGGTATAGTAGATTAGGACACTACATTTTACAATCACTTAGAAATCTTAATAGAAAAGTCTTATTCAAGGATCCACATAAACTTGAGTTTCCAAATGAAAAATTCTGTAATCCTTATCAAAAGGGTAAACAACACAAAATATATTTCAAAACAAAGAAAGAAGTTTCAACTTCTCAACCTCTTGAGTTGGTTCACATGGATTTTTTTGGACCTTCAAGAGTTTCAAGTCTAAGTGGGAAGAATTATTTCTATGTTCTTGTAGATTACTACTCTATATATACTTAGACCTTTTTCTTGGCTCATAAAAGTGAAGCTTTCTCTCATTTTACCAAGTATTCTAGGACTGTATAAAATCTTAGTGGTCTTAGAATTAAAACCCTAAGAAGTAACCATGGTCATGAGTTTGAAAACCAATATTTTGAATCATTTTTATCACAAAATGGATACATTCATAAATTCTCTTCTCCTAGGACACCCTAGAAAAATGGAGTTATAGAAAGTATAAATAGAACCTTAAAATAAATAGATAGAACAATGCTAAATGAATATGACCTACCTGTATACTTTTGGGAAGAAGATATCAATACAGCATGATATATAATAAATAGATTCTTGATTAGACCTATCCTTAAAATAACTCCCTATGAGTTGTGGAATAATAGAAAATCAAAGGTTAACTACTTCAAAGTTTTTGGTTTTAAAGTCTATATTCTTAACACTAAGGATAATCTAGACAAATTTTCCTCCAAGAGTGATGAAGGAATTTTCCTAGGTTATTCAATTTCTATTAAAGCCTATAGAGTCTTCAATAATAGAACCAAATGTGTGGAAGAATTTGTACATGTCAAATTTGATGAGACATATCCACATGAGCCAAATACCTCTCCAGAGAATCTTAAGGATGATATGTCAAACCTGGAAATAAATGCTAAATCTTATGACCATCCTTTGAATAAATTTGTTAAAACTTACAATTCTATAAATTCTCCAGATTCTAGTCATAATGAACCTGAACTTGTTGAAGAACCTGAAGTGACTAGCCCTTTGTTTTCTAGACCTGTCAAAACTCTCAAGAACCATCCTCTAGATGTTTTTGTTCAATATTTAGAAAAAGGAACATAAACTAGAGCTTCTCTAAGAAATTAGGTTGAACATCAAGATTTTCTGTCGTAGGTTGAAGCTAAGAACATCAATGATTCTATAAATGATGAATTTTGGGTGATGGATATGTAATAAGAGTAAAATTAGTTTGAAAGAAACAAATTCTAGAAACTTGTAGGTAGACCCAAATACACCTTGACTATAAGGACCAAATGGGTGTTTAGGAATAAAGTAGATGAAGCTAGTAACATAGTTAGAAACAAAGATAGATTAGCTGCACAAGGTTATAGTCAAGAAGAAGGAATTGACTATGAGGAAACCTTTTCACCATTAGCTAGACTTGAATCCTACTTGCCTATGAAGCACATCTAGATTTCAAACTTTATCAAATGGATTTCAAGAGTGAATTCCAAAATGGGTATATAGTTGAGTATGTTTTTTTCGAACAACCTCCTAGTTTTAAAAATAATCATTTTACAAATAATTTTTTTAAATTAACAAAATCTTTATATGGTTTAAAGCAAGCTCTAAAAGCTTAGTATGATAGGCTCATCATTTTTCTTATTTCAAAAGGTTTTACAAAAAGTATAGCTGATCCTACTCTCTTTATAAAAATAAATTCCAAATAACATTTTAGTAGTAAAAATTTATGTAGATGATATTATTTTTGGATCTTCTAAAAATTATTTATGTGTTGATTTTTCGAAGATGATGAAAACGGAATTTGAAATGAGTTCAATGGGTAAACTCAAATTATTTCTTGGATTTAAAATATTTCAAAATAAATACTGTATTGTTTTAAATCAAAGTAAATATACTAAGGATATTTTAAAAAGATTTGGATTTGAAAGCACTAAGATTATTGGCACTCCAATGTGTACCACTTGTAAGTTGGACCTTGATGAAGATGGTAAATCTGTTGATCAAACTAGTTACAGAGGAATTATTGGAAGTTTAATCTACTTAACTGCTAGTAGTAGAGATATTATGTTTAGAGTATGTGTGCATGTTTTCAAGAAAACCCAAAATAATATCATCTTCTTGTTATTAAAAATATTTTCAAATACCTCAAACATACTACCAACCTAGGAATATTATATCCTAGAGGACAACCTTTTGATTTAGTGAGTTATTCAGATGCTAATTTTAGTGGTTGTAAGTTAGATAGAAAAAACACTCCTAGAACATGTCACTTTTGGGACAAGTATCTAGTTTCATGGTGTAGTAAGAAACAAAATTTCATTTCATTATCTACTGCTAAAAATGAATACATAGCTACTAGTAATTTTTGTGCACAAATTATGTGGATGAAACACACATTACTAGATTATGGATATAAATTCATACATGTCCCTATAAATTGTGATAACAAAAGTGGTATTAATATTTCTAAGAATATTTTTTCACATTCTAGGACAAAACACATTGATGTAAGGAATCACTTTTTGAGAGATCATTATCAAAAAAGTGATATAACTTTAGAGTTCATTGGAACTAAACATCATCTTTCTGAAATTTTCACTAAGTTATTGAACACTGAAATAATGAACTAAATTAGACATGAGTTAGGAATGATCAATCTATAAGACCTTGTGTTTATATTCCTATGACCATTTAAACTGAATTTTTTATAATAACACTGACAGTATGAAGCTGACAATGTCATGCCGACACTGACGCTATGTCATGCTGACACAGTTGTCATGCTGACATCGATGCTATATCATTATGACACAGATGTCATGCCGACACCGATGTTATGTCATGCCGACATAGTTTTCATGACAACATTGATGTTATGTTGTGACGACATCGATGCTATGTTATTATGACACAAATTTCATGTTGACACCGATGTCTTGACAATCCAACACCATTAATGTTATGAAAAATCTGTCTCTCCAAACTAATGACTCGCTATTTTTATATGTTTTATGTTTTTACAAAAACGACACTTTTTCATTGATTTTGTTGAACCTAGTTCATGATTTCATGATTTTGTGATTTCAAAATCCCTAAATGATATAAATTTGAATTGATCCACTCTACTCCTTTACCCCTACAATCTCTCGGTCATTTCTATCTCTACCTCTGACCTTTCATCTTCCAACCTTCAAACTAAACTATTGGAATGGCACGTGTGAAGAGAGATATTGATGGTGGTGAGTCTCATGTTTCTAAGAAACAGAAAGGTAAATCAATCAAATCTTTAGAACCTATAAATCCTACTCTGTAGAACCATGTTGTAACTTTAGAAAAATAAGTTATTTTGGAATGGCTATTAGAAAGAAATTCTCTACTACTCAAGGTTCTACAAGATCAAGGATGGCTTGAGTGGTTCTCAGATAATGAAAGAAACTTTTACCTGAAGCTATTTTATGAATTTTACATGAATATGGAGTTCCTGTTGGAAGGAAGTGATGTTTCTTGGATCAAGTCCTTAGTGAGAGGTAATGGAATCTATTTCTCTTCAAGACAATGAGATGAATGTCTTAAATTTCCTTATGAATGTATATTTGATGATTATCAAGGTACCTCTACACCTAAGAGTGATATATTCTTCTTTGAGATAGCTCTAAAGGAGCTTACTAATAATTATGAGAATAGGAGACCCATTTCTGCAGAGTTAAGTGGAGAATGTAGAATCTTGTTCAAATTTATCCAGTATCAGATCTGTCCTAGGAAAGGGGACTTTGCTTCTTTGAAGTATCAAGATGTCTACTTGGTTTATCTTCTAAGAAAAGGGATCAAGGTAAATTTTTGTAGATACCTTACTGTGCACATGAATGAAATGATCAAACCTTCCTGAAAAAACAATTCCCTATTTTATCCAAGGATGATCTCATCTATGCTAAAAGAGAAAGGTTGTGTAAATTAAGGAGAGGAATTTTTTTTGAGTGCAGTGGGATATACCTCGGCAAATATATTTGTAAGGGGATGAAAATCAACTGGAACCCATGGAAGAGTGAATGGGTTGGAGATGGAGATAAGATTTATGATAAGTCCAATCTGGTGGACTATCCAACTAGGCCTAAAAATATTGTTGATCCTAGTCTGAGACCAAATGAGGAAGTTGTTAACTCTTCATAAGAAGAATCATAAGAGCCTATCACTCTAGTTAGAGATTAGGGGTCACCTATCAATGATAGGAGTGATCCTAACAGCACTAAACCTCACAAAGGTTTTAATTTTGGACCTCCTAGTCCTCCAATTTCTTTACCCTATAATGATCCCACACTTGAATAAAATGGAGATAAGGATACAGAAGTCTCAGGCAATGTGGAATATGTAAGTAGATCCAGTGGTTTTGAAGAATAAGAATAAAATAAATATGATGAAAGTGGCAGTGGTAGTGAAGAGGAAGAAGGTGAAGAAGATGATAATAAAAATGAAAATAAAGAGCATGTCTATGGACATGATGATGATGAAAGTAGTGAAAGTGATGATGACTATCATAGAGATGATCAAGGTAAAGATGTTGAAATGGTTGAAGCTATAGATAAGTCTTGGTTGGAAGAAAATCCTGAAGTTGTTGTTGAAGTGGAAGCTCAAGAAATTCATGTACCTCATTTAGTTTATGAAAGAAGAAGACCTCATGATAAATATGAGAAACCAGTTTGGAGAGCTTGGATTGAGGGGAAGACTCAAGAAAGGGGAGATAAAGCTGGTGAAGATCATAAACTTGGAAGGGTAAGACTTTATACTCTCAATCCTATGTATGATGATGTAATGGTTAAATGGGAAAAGAATCCTAGGTATGTAGCACTGGGTTTAGATTATGAAGATTCAGATGATTAAGTTTTTGTACATGTTGTAAGGGAGTCAGTGGATGAGACCCTTCCTAGTAACACTATCACTAAAACTGATTTTGAAAGGTTTAAATAAGAAGTTTGTTCAGCTAGAAGTTTATCTGTTCAATCTCATATGGTGCATGAGATTCAAATGGATAGAAGAGAAAACACTAAGCTAAGTGATGAATTACACTCTCTCAGATCTTCAATAGAAGAAATAAGGCAGTATGGGAAATCAGTTTCTATTCCAAGTCATACAATAGGTATAAGTGAGGCTGATGCAGATAGTGTTGCAAAGAAAGTGATATTGGAGATTCAACCCAACCTAATTACAACTACTGAGACAATTTTTGCAAGCACTGCCAAGTTGAGAAAAGAAATGACTGGTCTTTCTTATGTAATAAATACCTTGACCTCAGAGTATAAAGGTTATGTGGAGACTATTCTTAAAACTCTGAAGACTCATCCCAAAACTCCTACAGATATTCCTTTTACATATGGTCAGTCTTCTCAGACTCTGGACATTGAGGTAGTTCGAAGTGTTGTTAAGGAAGAGCTTCAAGATCTATTTGGTGCCTCTAGTTTTTTAAGTCATTATAAAATTGAGCAGAACACTGATTGTGTGCATGATATGGTCAGATTTTATACCAAGGAAGCATTTACCACTCAGTAAGAGCTTACAGAGAGGATTAATTCATATTTCTCAAAGATTTACACCAAGCACCAGTTGTCGAGTCACTTTAAGTTTTTGGCAGAGAATTTGACTTTACCCCCAATTACAAGCACATTCAAAGAAAAATTCAAGAAATTGAAGGACTTCACTCCTCTTTTGGAAAAATTCATGGAGAATAAGGATGAATTTTAGAAATAAATTAAGTATGGTGGTGAGATTATTAAGGACTTCATTAAGCTGTTAAATCCATAACTTCATGTCTAAAGAGAAGTGATTGTAGTGTCTGCTGCTACACCTTTGGGAACTCCTAGATCAGTTCCACTACCTTGAATGTTAGTTGCTCAGGATTTGACTCAGATTCATATAGTGATACAAGAATAGATTCAACCTCCTGTGTTGTCACAACACAAACCCAGCCTTGAACCTAATGATCTAGAATGAGGGATCCTACCTCCTCTGAAAATTTATTCAGACCCTCCAGTTTCTTTTCCCCCACCTACTAGACCCTCTATTGATCCCTTTGCAAAAGGGAATGAACCTCTTCATACTAATACATACTATGGATCATTCTATGATAGGGTTTTTTTCTTGACTCTTTTTATTTTGTTAAGACTTGTAACACATTTTACTTTATTGATTAATGGAATTTTGTGTTCTTGTATTTCCTTCATTTCTCTTTTCTCTCTTACTTTATGATACTTTTTATTTCATTGCTACATGTGTTCTTCTTTCTTATCCTCATAAGGGGCGAATAGTTTTTAGCTCCCCTTCCACTTTTTGATAATCCCAAAAGGGATATAATAGTTTTGGAATTATCTTTATATACTTTATCTTTGATCTCACTCTTATATATGATATTTCTCTTTGATACCATTACTCTTTATTTTACCTCTATCTATATATCAATAATGGGAGATGATAAGTAGAATGATTTCATTCAACATCAAATGATTGTACTAAATAATTCCATGATTTGTGATCATAAAAAGGGGGAGATCTTCGGCCCATATGAGAATGTTGGACACCCTCTCTCATATTAATAGTTTTAATAATCAAAAAGTATATCAACTATTATTAATCATGTCAAAAAAATTCAATCATAATTATTTAAGTTTCAAATATGTGAAATTATGTCCATATATGATCTCATACAAATTTGGTACATTATGTTAACATTTATGTTGTAAGACAGTCCAAGAAAAAATATTTTATAAATATAACAGACTAACACCGATAGAAGAGATGAGATACAGACAGTTTAGCTGACTCACCAACAGATGACCTACCGATGCAGATAACCTACCGATGCAGATGACCTACCAATGCAGATGACCTATTGATGCAGATGACCTACCTATGCAGATGACCTACCGATGTAGATGACCTACCAATGTAGATAACCTACCGATGCAAATGACCTGATGATGCAAATGACCTACCGATGCATGGTGTTACCGACGCAAGGACTCATCGACAGTTAAAATGAGTCATCGATGCAATGAGTCGCCGATGCATGGAAAGACCAATAGAATGACACACTGATGGGATAAGTCACTAAAAGAAGGAGATACCGGCCGAGGACTCACTGATAGACTGTTTAAAATTTCTTTTATTTAAAATTACTTCTAACTGTCATATTTTGAGTGTTTTAATACACTTGAATAATTTAATACTTTTCTACAGACATATTAAATGAGGCTATCAGAAATACAAGGTACCATGTCTACCTCAAACATGCACATTGTTGGGATTCAATAATATATATACAAATAATAGAGAATGAAAGAGATGTACAGGTAGACTCGCGCAGACATGCATAGACAACAAGATACACAAAGACCTCCCATGAGCACCATACAAAAAAAGAAGAACACATGAGGAATTTTTCATTCCAGCTTGCTATGAACCAGAGAACTATTGTTCATCAAAGTTCCATCATCTCAGTAACATTCAACTAAACTGATGGCCTAGAAGACAGAACATAGTGCTCCATGACACTATGCTTTTAGTGTCTGTTTCCAGAATAGGACTCGAGCTTCAACCCTGATACATCATAGAGTCCATAATTGAATTGAATAACACTCAGAGCATCTCTAATCCCTTCTTAATATATTCTAATTTTTTTGTGTACTATTTATCTAGACTTTCTAGTAGTGTGTGTGTATGTACTAAAAACACACACTATCTCCTACACTAAATTGGAGGATACTGGATATCCTCAAACTATCTCATTGTGCTTGTTTATCCCACGAAGAATTGTGGATGAGGTCTTGTGTGACCTGGTTGCAATTTTTACTCCCATGTAGAACTGTGGTATAGGTCTTGTAACCTGGACAGTATATGTACTATTATGTTAACCCCGATACAGGGTGTGGATAAAAATATTTATTTATATAGATTTCTTGGTGGCAGGTGATCACCAAGTAGAGAGGACTAAGTCTTTTCTTGAGACTGAACATCTTGTTTAATCTCCGCTGTGTTTTCAATTTAGACTTTCTCTGTTTCAATTATTTTTTCAGAAAACTAAATTTTAACTTTTATAGTTAGTCTTGGATAGTAGTTATAATTTTTTTCCTTATTATACTAGTTTCAAAAGTTGTATCAATATCTCATATTGCTATAACTAATAATTAATGAATATTCTTAGAAACTATTTGAACAGTCAAGATATTATAATTTTACTACCTTTGTTAGTTGGACAGTTTTATTTTTAAATTGGGGGAACCTTTTAAACAAACTTTTTAACAGAAATTTTTATAGAAACTCAATTCACCCCCCCCCCTCTTGAGTGTCCTACTCCGACCAACACACACCTTACCCTTAGGAAATTTTCTAGTGTAATAAAGGGTTATGTATCTAGACCCTAACATTATAAATTTTTATATTTTTATTAAAATAATAATTATATTTATCCTTTATTATTATTATTACTTTTTAAATGACTAGATAATGAGTTTTATAAAAATTAGATTCTGATATGATGAAACACAAATTGTATTTTTTTAAGATATAGTTTTAATCAAGACACTCTATTTTAATGAATTTAAGAATTTTTGAAATAAATTATATTTTAATAAAATATTAATATTAAATATTTTTTATTAAATAAAAATGATAATATAATTTTATGAAGTAAAAAAATAATTATAAGGGTCAAGAAATTTATTATTGTCAAAAAATAGTATTTTTCAATAAATGTGGATTTTTTATTTAAAAGTGTAAATTCTCATAATTATAAAATTATTTGTATAAAAAATATTATTTTTGAAATATTCATGTTAAAATTATCCAATGGTTATTTTTTCATAATTTTTGGAGAAAGTTAAATTTTTTGGTCAAAATTAAATGTGGTATAAATATATGGTGTGTATAATGACATCATAATAACCTAAAAGTGATGTAATATATGCCATAAAAGGTATCCATATACAAATATATATTTCACCTTTAAAATAATTTTCTTTTTAGGTTATTTAATTAATTTTATTAACTATTAATGAATCCTCCAAAACCTATATTATATTTTAAGGTTTTAAAATCAATTCTTTGAAAACATGACTCACTTACACATCACCAAGAGAAAAAATTTAATGATATTAGTTATTAAACATATAAAATAATTAAAACCACTCCACTTTGATAGAAACAATGGGAAAAAACCATTGTATGGTTTGTGGTTTTGATTACTTTATCATATAGAGTCTGAAACCTAAATTTGGAAATTAATAAAGGATTCTCTTCTCTTTTTCTATATAAACCCACCCAACCTCCCATTCATATTCACCAAAAACTATTATAGAATGAAATTAATCCTATAATACCTCTCCATATCCCTCCCAAGGTTCCCCTAAGATCTTAATAAGCTCTTCCCAAGCTTTTAGAAGTGTCCTCTCAAGGTAAGGGGTCATCTCCTCTTTATTCAAGCACCTTCTTTGTATTATGACCTTTAATTTAAAAAATTTATTATTGTTTTATATTATTACATAACCCTATTATTTTCCTTATCATTTAAAAGTGATTATAGACCCCTTTAACACTCTTTAATCCCTTCTATGAATTGTGATATATTGTTGTTATGCTGCTAAAATTATCCTGTGATTTTTCATGCAAGACAATTGTATAGTGAATACTCATCCCCATTTCCACTCAAGGGTATTAGCCTAGATGTAGTTATCCTTAATTGATTGGGTACTTCCATGTATTTATCACACACTCATTAATCATGGTATTAAAAGTGATAAATACAACCTTATGTTGTGTGATCTATATAGCACACTTATGCATGTACATTATATGAAAGTGATAGGTTGAACCAAAATTATATAGCCCTCCAATGCATTGGGTAATATTTTAATATCATGAGATGCCATGTATGGTGCACAGGAGCTTATATTAATCACATTATGTTTTTTTTCTTGGTGGTTATTCTTGACTTATGTTTATGATGTCATTTTTTACGTTGTTGTTTCATTCTCATATTATCTTTATGTTATCATATTATATCATATCTCATTGTTCAAGATTATGAATATCACCCCTCTTATGTTACTTTGATATACCTCTTGGATCATATGTACTAATTAACCTTATGTTATATTTTGTTTATTCCCTTACTAGGTTTTACAGCTCACCTCTATTTTATGTATGTCCTTAGGTTATATCATGTTGTTTTATAATATTTATGGAGTTTTAAAAGTATGTTAAGGAAGTTTTAAATAATTTCATTGTATTAACATTACAAGTTGATATGATATTTACCTAATTTTACAAATACACTAGGCTTCATGATTTTTTGGGATTGTATTATGTGTAAATTTATGTAATAAATCATGGAATAAAGTGTATTAAAAACATGGTTTTTCATACATAAATGAAACTTCTAAGGAGTGGAACACGAGTTTAGGCTGCAAAAAGTTAGATAGAAGGTAGAAATCATGGAAACTTTTCTCTAAAATAACTTTAAATGTGTACATTGGATCATCACATTATTGGTCTTGTTAGATTCATTTTAAATTTATCTATGAAATGGTATATCATTCAAACCATGGTTTTTCATATATTTATGTTATTCTCAATTTTATTGAAAAAGGTATCAAATATCTCTCTAATATATCTCTAAAACCTTAAATCCAAATTTCACAAACTTTATATCAATAGATTCATAGTAATATATAAAATCAGGTTATAAATTTCTTTCATTTTGAATTTTAAGATTCAAAATTCAAATCTTATAGGTAAGTTCAAGATTATCAAATTTCTCTTTAAGAATAACCTCAATCGATAACTCGAATTGATGTAATTTCAGTTTCATTACTTTCATCATTATTTAATATACACAACATGTGAATTACATATCAATAATCAATCCATAAAGGATAGGTTATTGTATTGTATAATAAGACTGAAAATAATCACATAAAATAACATTGAATCAAAGAATCATATTTATTTCTCTATCAAATCCTCATTTTCTAGTGAATTATAAAACTTTGGTGGCCACCTCCTTGCTGAGAGAAATCCAAAACCTATTCTTTATGTTATTTAATCATAAAAAATAATACATATATATCCTCTAAGTCAAATAATATAGTTTTAAAATAGTATATATATTATTTATTAAAAAAGACTCGACACTATCAGGATAATTTCAAACAATGTTGTAAAATTTTCAAAATATCATCCCAAATGAAACACCCCATTATTGACTTAATGACGAATTATATTTCTTTTTTTGGCACACTATTGATAATAAAATAACAATTTCATCATTTTTAATTAAAAACCAAATATTTATTTTCAAAACATTAAAAAAATATCCACTATAATAAAGCATCATTTAATAATTAGAGGCATCATTAAATTCAATAAAATTAAAAATAAATTCAAATTTTTAGTACAACCAAATCCATTCTCAATAGATTTGAAAATCATGTTATAAGTTTAAAACAAATTCAAAATGATGACGTTATAAAGTAAAATTATCTAATAATCATAAAAATAATTTATTCTCCGTGGATTATATGGATTTCATGAGTTAAACCCTTTTCAAATGGGCACATGTGTGTATTTTAATTGTTTATCCAATTTATGAAACAATGTAAATTATTTTATCAAAACCCTCAAATATAAAAAAATTATAGGTGCCATGAGTTTTATATTTCTAACAATTTTTAATGTTTAAGATGAAAAATTTCACACCCAAAAATGTGTCTCCATGGTAACCATGTTCCTTGAATTGACTGAGGTTCTAAGTTCAAATATTCTCATCGGTTGATATATGCATAGTAGTTACAATTGGGGATGTCCTCCCTGTGTACCTCAAAGTACATGTGTTTAACCAATGAGCATTGAACATACCCAAATTTTAGGATATTTTCATGTAATTACAATCAATAATGTCCCATCTATGTATATTAAAGCATTTATGTTTAATTAGAGAGTGTTGAATGCATCCAATTTTCACCCCATGGGGGTGGGCTAGCGATTAGGGATGGACTTTGGTCCTTGAGATTATAGCCTTGATCCCTATTCATTGTGTATTTCTGTCTAAATATGACATTTTTTTATTTTATATCCTTAAAAATTTTACCTAATTTGACTTTTCATGGGGAATCTATGACTGAGGGTGTGGTTACTCCCATACGAGGCAAGAACTATGAGGTTCGACCCACGAACGAGCCCCGTAAGCCCATGGGTTTGGGCAATACCACCGATTGGGACAAAAAATTTAAACGTGAATGCTAAATCCCTAACCTAGGAAAAATTTGTGATGGGGTGTTTTTGTTTTTTTATATAATTAAATGGGGTTAGGGTTGAGTTATTGTGGGAAATGGGTGGGTGAAGTACCACATGAAGTAGTGATTTTCGGAAATAAAATAAAAGTGCCACATCAAGTGGCACTTTTGATTTTCACACCACCCCCCATTCCCCCCATTTCCTAATATATATATAAATATATATATATATATATATATATATATATATAATTATATATTTACACTTATATATGTATATATAAAAATTAAATTTTAAATTATTAGGTGTTTATTAGTCTGGAACAAGTTCAAGTAATATTTTTAAAACACAAACCTGATTACAGGGTTTCCAAACTCGAAACATATTTTAAAATATTTATTTAGAAATATATTTGTAAATAAATATTTATAAATACATGTTTACAATTATTCAAATATATTTATATATAAATATATATTAAATTTATTTATAAATTTATTTTAAATTTATATATAAATATATTTTAATAATTATATAATTATAAATATATTTATATTTATATAATTATAAATATTTATTTATAAATATATATTTGTAATTATATAATTATAAATATATTAATTATTTATATATATATTTATATAAATAAATTCAAATTTATAAATATATATTTATAATTATATATATAATTATATTTATATATATATTTAAAATTATATTTATTTATAATTGTAAATATATATATATATATTATAAATAAATCTATTTAAATTATATATATTTATTTATAATTGTAATTTTATATATACTTGTTTATCTATTATTATAAATATATATTTATAATTATATTTATAAATACATAATTACAATTCTTTAAATATATTTATAAATATAGATGAGAGGATGGGGGTCTCAAGCGCACCCTGCTCCGGCAATGATGGCGATTAGGGATTCCCCGGTTCAATGGATTTCCCTCACGACATCGAGCTTGAACTCCTTGTGTGAGGCAATATTTTCTATCCCATTATACATGTTGAATATTATTCAAAGGACAAGGAAGTGGATTTTCTGACGAAGGTGGTAGGATCAGTTTTGGACTCTAGCAGTTTGTAGTGAAGGATTTTCCCTTGTTCCAGTGATGGGGTTTCAAATCAAGTTCTTAAAAAAGGCAATACTATACATATTACTATGAATCGGGATGCCATTTTGGAAATATTCAAGATCTGTATGTATTCAGTCATCACCAGGTTAGTTCATCCTTCCAAATGTAAGTTTTTGGAATACCTAGGAATTAGTCAATCGATTGTTGAATTTTTTGGGTTTTAGAGATTTCAAGTGCATTCCTCTAGGGTGTGGATATTTTCATACTATTTCCTTTCAATGAGCTTAAGAAAAAGGAAAGGGGATTTTGTTCTATTACTTTAAATCTAGGAATGGTTTTCTTGCAGGAGTGGGATCATAAACTCAATCCTTTTAAGGTGAAGAACTCGAGGGATCAGGTTTGGGTGAAAATATTTGGACTGAGTTGGATTTTATGGTATCAAAAAATTATTTGGAACATTTCTGCTACTTTGGGTTTTCCCATTAAAATGGATCGGGCAAAAGAGGAATCCATATTTGGCTTCTATTCTAATTTCTTGGTCAAAGTGGACCTAAGGATTCCTCTCATTGAGAAGGTTGTTCTCTCTATGCTAGATGATGATTTTTGTTTGAGAATTGAATATGATAACCCCCCCCCCCCCCCTATCATGGTTTCAAACCATTGAGCATGTTAAAGATCAATGTCATAAGGATTTATCATGCTCTTTCTATTCTAAGAATGGGCATGACATGAAACACTATTTCAAGAAGAAGAATAGCATTGATTCTCAGGCTGTTGTTGATTAGAATCAGATAATTGATACAGGATTTGATTTAAGGTGAAATTATAACTCATCCAAGGATTCTCAGGATTACCCAAGTTATGGGAAGGAGATTACTTTGAGGGTTCAACCTTCTATATTAGGGGAGACACAAGATGTGGCCGCTGGTGATGATCTAGTTGTTGATGGGTAGTTGGAAACTTTATTAGTTCAAGATGGGCAAGTTGGTGGTGAGAAATATGGATAGTGAAACCAGTGTGATAAGGGTGTTGTGGTCCCAAATGCATATGAGGAAGGACCCCAAAACATGGTTTAGTAGTGAAGGAGGCTTTTGAGAATATAAAAAGTCTCGATACAGACATCTATGAGGGTGAAATTCATGCTCAATAATCTGTGGATTTTTAATTGAAGCAGGAATAATTAATTCCTTCTAGTCATAAAGGTAATTAAAAGCTTGATGTTGAAGCTCTAGTGAGAGGTAAACCCAGGAAGTAGTATGTTTATAGAAGTACAGTCAATGAAATTGAGGGACCGAACTCCACCACACAATCTACTGCAACTAGTGCATCCAATAGAAATTCAGTCATAGGGGGTCTTTCTTCGACGAACTCCAGTAATAATCATTTTAGTCTACTTGATATTTTAAACAGACCTAACAACAAGGAGTTTCTCTGTGAGTAATTTGGAAATATTCAAGGGGATATCCATGTTGAGGGACTTCCTTAGCCTCCAAAGGATTCTTCCCCAACGGATGGTGGTGCTCAAGTGGATTATGGAACATGGAAATAACCAAAAACATGGAGGAGGGACTTTCATCCGAGAGGTAGGGACGGTGGCTGATTCCAAAGATGAATTTTTAGTTTTTGTGAATTGGTTTGTCACTTTCTTAAACTCCTTATCTCCCTTTGTACATTATGGTACTTTTATTTTCAATAATTTTAGGAATCATGGGATACAACTCATGGTTCTCACCTTCTTAGGTTTATAAATATATATCTAAAAATATGAAATTATTTATAATTATAATTATATAGTTATGAATATTTGTTTATAAATTAATTTAAAATATTTTTAAATATATAATAAATTGTTAATAATAACATTATTGTTAATAATTATATTTTTTATTTCAATAATTTAATTAAGATTTTTTTAATTATATTATTAACTATTTTATTAGTATTATTGACATTATTATTCATATTTATTAATGAAATTATAGAAAATATTTAATAACATAATTAATATTTATTAATAATGTAATTAATTAAATTTAATAAAAAATAATTAATAATACTTCATAAAAATTTAATTATTAATATATTACTTAATGTGAAATGTGCCCACAAATTTAAAATGTAAATGTAATGGTTTTAAATAATAAAGTTTGTGTCATGTAAATTATTTTTTGTTTGCTATATTTTTTCATTTCTATTTATTTTTCAATAATTTATGATATGTTTAGTTAGTGTGACCAATTTCATTTAGATGGTATGTATACTTTATAATTCATATGCTTTGAGAGTTACTTAAATGAAACATAATAATGTTACAAGTATGTGACTTTGAAAATATATAAATTATAAAGTATAAATACAATCTAAATGAAATTTGAATCATTTACTAAACTTATAAAAAATAATTGAAAATAATAATAATTTCATAAAAACCATTAATGAATAATAATTTTGAAGACACAAAGGATTGTTATTTCAAAAAGGTAATTATTTCAAAAATAACATTTGTACTTAAAAAATATTTTTGACATTCCTTTCACTGATGGAAATAAAATCTAAACCAACAATATAAATGAAAGGACGTGCATAGTAAAGGGATTTTCTACTATTGAGAGATGCAGGGATTCTAATGTGCTATCAAGGAGTATAACTAGGGTTTCTGCTAAGTTGGAAGAAGATGATGAACAATGTTTTATCATATCATGTAAAGGTTGAGACACAATCTTGGGAGAGTTTTTAGCCCCTATAAATTATAGAATCATATGTTAGTTCAGAGGACATAAATGTAGAAATTTTTTAAATCTTCCTAAAGGATCAAAAATTGCTTAAATCCAAAATTTATATTAGGAGATAACATAAAAATATTGTACTATATAAACCAGAGCTTCAGAAAAAGTAATTGAAATGTTTTAGAAATTAGGTCTCTTTTAAAGGAATATAAATGAAATTTTTAGACTTTTATGTAGTTTAATTAAATGTAGAAAAACTTATTAGATTTAAAATTAAATAAATTACATGCGATTCCGAAGTATATCTAAAGAGATATAATTGAAATGAAAAATATTTTGAATTCTGAAAATTACAGAATTCTAGAATTGTGGCATATAATTCATGATTTTTTTACACTACTTAAACAACAAATCCAGACTTCTATTTAATTAAATTAAATGTATACAAATATATTGTATATCCAAAAAAATAATTTGTTGGAATATGATCCATACAACTCAAGCTATAATTAAATAATGGAATAAAACTATGATGTAGTTTAAACTTAAAATATTCTTGAAACCAAAAGCAAGCAGAAATTTTGGGACAAAATGAGAACATATTAGAGATTGATTTAAACTTTTATGTAGTTGAATAAAATAAATATATAATTCTTATCTTTCATGTAAAATTTTAATTATAACTTTATTTTATTGAACTACATCAAAGTCTAAATTAATATCTAACATGTTCGCTTTTTGTCTCGAATTTGTTGCATGCTTTTGGTTTCAGAATATTTTTTTAGTTTAAACAACTTAATAGTTTTATTTTTTTATTTAATTATAACTTGAGTTAAATATATCATATTATCATGAAACTTATTCTTTTGGATATCCAATTGATTTATCTACATTTCATTTAACTAAATGTAAGTATGATTTTGTTGTTAGGTAGTGTAAAAAGCCCAAAGTTTATGCAACAGTTCTAGAATTTTGAAATTTCCAGAATTTAAAATATTTTTTATTTCAATGATAACTCTTTTTATATAAATAATAATCGCACACCATTTTTTTCATTGAAAAGATAATAATTTTTTATACATTTAATTAAACTTCATAAAATTCTAAAAATGTCATTTAGATTCTTTTAAAAGTTACATAAGTTCTAAAACATTTCAATTAGTTTTTCTGAAGCTCTAATTTGTATAGTTCAATATTTTTTATGATATCTCCTCATATACATGTCAAATTGAATTAATTTTTGAATCGTTGGAAAACTATTAAAATTTTATACATTTAAGTTCTATGGACCAATATATGATTCAGTTTTTTAGAGGGGATAAAAATTCTCCAAATATAGTGTGTGAAGCTTTACATGAAATGATAAAATAATGTTAATCATCTTCTTCCAACTTAGCACTAGCTCTGGTTCTCCTCAGTAGTTCCTTAGCATACCTTCATCTTTCAACATCAGAAAATCCTTGTGCTATGCATATCCTTACATTTATTCCATCGGTGTACATTGTATTTCCATTAGTGAAAGGAATGTCAAAAATATTTATATTTACAAAAGTTATGTTTTGAAATAATGATGTTTTGTGTCTTGAAAATTTTTCTACATTAACAGTTTTCATGAAATTATTATTCTTTTCAATTATTTTTTATAAGTTTATCCGATGTTTCAAATTTCATTTAGATTGTATTTATAATTTATAATTTATAGATTTTCAAAGTCACATGCTTGTAACATTATTATGTTTCATTTAAGTGACTCTAAAAACATATAAATTATAAAGTATACATACTATCTAAATGCAATTTGTCATACTAACTAAATATATAATAAATTATTGAAAAATAAATAGAAATAAAAAAAATATAGCGAACAAAAAATAATTTACATGACACAAACTTACCTATTTTAAACCATTACATTTACATTTTAAATTTATGGGCATATTTCACATTAAGTATTATATTAAGAATTACATTATTATGAAGTATTATTAATTATTTTTTATTATTAACTTTAATTAATTACATTATTAAAAAATATTAATTATGTTATTAAATATTTACAATAACTGCATTAATAAATATGAATAATAATGTCAGTAATACTAATAAAGTAGTTAATAATATAATTAAAAAACAAATCTTAATTAAATTAGTGATATAAAAAATAAATTATTAATAATAATGTTATCGATAATAATTTATTATAAGTTTAAAAATATTTTAAATTCATTTATAAATAAATATTTATAATAATATTAATATAGATTTATAAATATAGATTTATAATTATATAATTATAAATATATTTGTAAATATATTTATAAATACATTTAAAGAATTATAATTATGTATTTATAAATATAATTATAAATATATATTTATAAATATATATTTATTTATATAAATATATATTTACACTTATAAACAAATAAATGTAAATAAATATATATATAATTACAATTATAAATATATATATATATAATTTAAATAGATTTATTTATATATATATAATTATATATAACTATATATAATTTAAATATATTTATATATAAATAAATTTAAAGAATTTTCATTATGTATTTATAAATATATATTTATAAATAAAATTTTATTTATATAAATATATATTTATAATTATAAATTAATATAATTATAAATATATATATATATATATAATTATAAATATATATTTATAAATATGAATGTATTCATATAAATATATATACGAATAATAAATATGTA
Source organism: Viscum album (assembly GCA_963277665.1). NCBI lineage: Eukaryota > Viridiplantae > Streptophyta > Magnoliopsida > Santalales > Viscaceae > Viscum > Viscum album. The sequence goes on from OY728120.1 coordinate 1,848,452,970, forward strand.
TATAATTATATAATTATAAATCTATCATTATAAATAAATATTTATAATTATATAAATATAAATATATTTATAATTATATATTTATTAAAATATATTTATATATAAATTTAAAATATTTAAATAAAAATATTACCCTGATCTCCACCTAAACACCTAATAATTTTGTTATGGAATCATGACTCACCAACCCATTTCCTACGATAACTCAACCCTACCCCATTTAATTATATAAAAAAACAAAAACACCCTCATCACCGATCTTACCCCCAAACATACCTTTCCATTCATCTGTCGTTGTGCTACTACCTCGCCTATATTGTTCTCCCATCCCAGGCTCTCGAGCGCTCCCCTCCTAGTCTCATGCATGACGCCCCACACTCTGCTTGCCTCCTGGTCTGGGGCTGCTCCACTCCTTATCTCACACAATGCAGCTCCCCCGCACTCTCCTGCTGCTCTAGCCTCACCCACCTGACCCCCACCATGCCTTATCTCCTCCGTCCCCTGCTCTTGTGTGCCAGTTCTCACCTTGCAACCACCAACCAAGACCCCCTCCCCTCCACTCCCTTCCTGTCGGCTGGCCACCCCCAGTAAGTTTTTTGGTTTTTTATAATTCCTTTATATTTTTTATTTTTCATTTTTATTAATTGTTGTGTTTAATTTTCATAATTTATCTGGATTGTGGATTCACCTGTATCTTACTCATCTCAATTCCAATTTTCCTCTCTCAATTCCAATTTTTGATTTGTCCAAAGGTAATTACGTTTTTTTTATCATCTATTTTTAATTTTTAATTTTTATTATTTTATTTTTATTGATTATTTTGTTTAATTTTCATAAATTATTTGAATTGTGGATTCACTTATCCCATTTAAATTACAATTTGATATTTTTTTAGGGTTTTCTTTTGATAATCAATTTTTAATTATCATTCTTACTTTTTTTTATTAATCATTTTGTTCAATTGTCATAAATTATCTGAATTATGAATTCATTTGTGTCTTTCTCATCTCAATTGCAATTTTTCCATCTCAATTGAAATTTTTGATTTTTTTATAAGTAATTAGTGTTTTTTTATAATCATTTTTAATTATCATTTTTATTTATTTTATTTTTATTAATTGTTTTGTTTAATTTTTAGAAATTATCTAAATTGTGGATTCATTGTTCTCTTGCTTATCTAATTTGAAATTTTAGATATGCCGATAGTTGATTAGTTTTGCATTTATATTTCATTTATTTTTATATTTCATTTTAGTTGATTGGTTTATTAGTTTTACAAATAATAAATTTTGATTTATATATTATTCTATCTTCCTAATCATCCATAAAGTTTTCATATTATGTCAAACCACCCGCCAACCAAGTATTTCAAAATATATTATTTTATAAATCTAAAAATATTTTTTATGAAATGAAAATTCAAATGATATACTTTTAAAATAAAATAAAACTAAAATTCATTTGGTTTTAGAGAATATTTTTTTCTTTTATTTTTTAAAACATGTTATAAATAATATCAGTTAACATTTTTTATTACATTTTGATAACTAAAAAAATGAAATCAAGAATCATTTTTCAAAATATGTTATAGTTAAAAATGAATCATAATTATTCAAATTATTATTAATAACTTGTATGTACTACAATGAAGCAAATTCAAATTTTTGGATCTCAAACCACAAAAATCAATCAAATAAAGAATGAAATGGAAAAATCACTAGTGAGTTCAATTTCTAAATTATTTGATGAAATAAGCGAAAAAGAGATTCCATATATTCAAATTAATGAGAAATCTCTCAGAGGTAATGTTGTTATGAGGTCAAAACTCAATAGCGGGGAGACCATTGACGGATGAAAGCTGGATAGGAGTTCAGTTTTGTGGTTTAGAGATCGGATGGTCGTACCTATGACCATCATTCAAGATGGGATGTTCATCCTTGAATAAAAAATATATATAAGGCATTTAAAGCACAATTTTGGTAGGTTGACATGAAAAGAAAGGTGGTTGAGTTGAGAAGCCATGCCTATTAGTAGGTTAAGGTAGAGTATCAGCGGCCAACGGGTATGTTGAAGTCTTTACCTATTATTGTTTGGAAATGGGAGTAGATAGCCATAGATTTTGTGACAGGTCTACTAAGGAATGTAAAGACCTAGAAATCATGTGGAAATTTTTTTTTAAATACATGGGCTTTTTACGAGTCCACGAAAGTTTACGGCGCTTGATTCTGAGGCCCGGTGTACCTGGAATCAATTTCTGGAGTTTTGTTCGGGTACGTTCAGTAAACGTACGAGCGGGTTTTTATAACTTTTGAACCGGTACTCAGAATTGAAATCTGAGGGCACCATTGAACTCACAGTTCCAATTTTCGCTTAAGAAGACTTTCACCTCGACGGTAGTTAGTCGAGAATAAAAGTTAGTTTCTGGATTTTTATAAAAAAAATAATAATAAAATAAAGTGCCCTACGCTTTATTTTATTTTGAGCCGCCATTTGATGTGTGGTGGTTAAAACCTCCCCATGGAGGTTGGAGGTGGGGGTTACCACACCTTAACCTCCCATGAAAGGTTATGGTGGTGGGTCCCACCTGAACTCAACATCTCATGTGAGGATAAATGAGGTGGGGACCACACGGGGCTTAACCCCCTATTAATAGGAGGAGAGGAAAATCTCCCAACTCCACTCATTAATGAAGGGGGGAGCCTCTTGACTTTCCCATTAATCAATTGCGCCAACGTGTGTGATTTAATTAAGGGGAGCCTCTTAATTTATTTCTCTAATTTGAAATTTTTGTGCCAACAAAATAATAGACGAATTATATTATTTTTGGCTTGGAAATTCTCATTTGGTGGGAGCTTTGAGAGGAGAGCTTGGGAGAAAATAAGTTCTCCCAACGAAGAACGAAGAACGAAGAACGCTGACAACAATATTCCACGTACTTCTTCCTCGGACTTCTTCCCTGGTTATCTACTGACATGGAGCCACTTACACAACTATTGTGTGAACTCGGAAGTGGAAGCGTGCAGCGGACACGATGAATGACGACTACGTATTCTTCCCTTGACTTCACCATTGACACCCGACAATCCAGGTAGGGGTTTATTATGTGTTGATATTCCTTTTTATTATCTCTTTCAATGATTGGAAAGGAATTGTTGTGGGTGAATTGTTGACCATCTACTTCTCTTGATGAGCCTTTTGTTATCACCCCTAAACACGGAGGGTGCGGGACAACTAACACGGCCCGACTCCCTCTTTCGATCTCTTGTGATGTTTCTCCGGCATGGCAACGTAACAATGACAAGGTAACGGAGGCAGAAATGACAAGGCCATGCTACCTGTGGCCTACATGAACTATGTTGCCCCCGCGGTGCCCCGCGCGCCCTGGCCGAACCCGCGGCCTGCCCGGTGCCCAAGCCGCCTGCCTGCGGTCTCCCGGCGTGCTTCCCGGCACCCAGCTGGCCTCCTGGCACATTTCCGGTGCCCAGGCCACCTGCCCGTGCCCTCCCGGCGTGCTGCCCAGTGCACAGCCAGCCTCCCGGCGCACTGCCTGGTGCCCAAGCCACCAGCCCGCAGCCTCCCGGCGCGCTGCCCGGTGCCCATCCATCCTTCTGGCGAGCTGCTCGGAACCCAGGTCGCCTGCCCGCAAACTCCCGGTGCGCTGCCCGTGCCTGCCCATGCCAGCCCGTGCCTGCCCATGCCAGCCCGCATCCTGCCCGCGCCCCGCAGGCCTTCCCACCGGCCTCCGGGTCGCCGGCCTCCCGAGCCGACCCGCGGCGTCCCTCGCGGCGTCGCTGGCCGAACCGGCTCGCCCTCCCGAGCCGAGTTGCCGAGACGCGCCCCTCACAGTGCTGGCCAAACCGGCCCCAGCCTTCGGGCTGAACCGCCTACGCGGCGGCCTCCGAGCCAAACCACCCTCGCAGTCCGCTGGGCTGGGCCCGGCGGACCGGGTTGAACCTAACGGGCTGACCCACCCAACAGGCCGGGTCAGACCCAACGGGTCTATCCGGGTTGACCCAAACCAGGTCGGTCCAGACTGGGTTGCGCCGAGTCGGTCCGACCGGATCAGACCAGACTCGGGCCCACTACCGACACCTTTACTTTCTATTGGCCATCTCTTTGGCACCGGACGTCCGTTTGACAAACCGTCAGTAGAACTGGTAATCTAAATGAGAGACAGTCCTTTGAGTATATCCCACTGGAGTTCGGGGTAAAGTTTGGTTACGGTCGGGTTGGATCGTACACGAATCTAACAGGGCCCTCAGGACTAAAAATCTAATAACTCACAGACCGGGTGTGCGATTGACGCGCTGTCTATTGCGTTGAGACCCCTATGATGAGACGAACCATTGAGATACATATTATTGGGACTTGGTGTCAGATGATTTGTCGACACTTGGCTTTAGGATCGGACCCTCCCGGAATCAAGCGTGCTTTGTGGAAACCCTGTGGTTGGTTGTGCACTGACGACTGTCCCTGGATCATGTGTTGGTCCGATAGTTCTCAATTCTGTTCCTGGATCATATGTTGGTCCAACAGAATAGATGGTCTCGGATCATGTGTTGGTCCGACAGCTCTAACGACTGTTCCTGGATCATGTGTTGGTTTGACAGTTCCGACTTCTGTTCCTTGATCATGTGTTGGTCTGACAGAATAGTTGGTCCTGGATCATGTGTTGGTCCGACAACTCTAACAACTGCTCCTAGATCATGTGTTGGTCTGACAGTTCTGAATTCTGTTCTTGGATCATGTGTTGGTCTGACATAATAGCTGGACCTGGATCATGTGTTGGTCTGACAGCTCTAACGACTATTCCTGGATCATGTGTTGGTCCGACAGTTCTGACTTCTGTTCCTGAATCATGTGTTGGTCCGAAAGAATAGCTAGTCCTGGATCATGTGTTGGTCCGATAGCTTAGATGATTCAGTGGTTACATCTGATCATCTCTATCTCTCTACAAAAGTTGTTTACATGTGTGATCTGAGTCAGTAACTCTTGTGTTTCCTCATGATTTAGATGTATTACTTGATAACTTAGGTATATGTATGGGCATATACCTAAGTGGGGTTATCTATTGATTTCATACTTTTTGGTTTATCCTTGTTGGATTCTGTGAGACCTTTAGGGTCTTGGGGTCCCTAATGAGTATCGTTATACTCACCCCTGCACGGGCTATGTCCGCACCTCGTTGTGTTGGATACAGACAACAGACAGCGCTGATTGAGGCTGAGTAACAGGATTGGACGGTACCCGGAGGTGGACCTTACAACGAGTCAGTGCACGGAGGAGACTGATGGACATGGAGTGCTAAGGAGGCCATATGTACCTACCCTTCAGGTAGGAACCTCGAAGGACGACTCGGTAGCTTCTTTTCTTTTTCAATTATACTTTCACTTTCCTGTTGGGATTTTATTTTCGGCCCCTTTTACTTTCCATCACTTCTTTTGTATACAAATTTACTTAGTGTTTACTTCCATCTCGTACACTATTTGTGTTTCAGATTTTAAAGGCAATGCCTTCCCAGTTTTAGAGATTTTACGCCTTTGGTGCTAGTCGCCATCCCCTGGCCTATGGAAGGTGGGCTTGAGGTAGTCACGGCATGGGCCCTGGGGCACGGGTTGTGACAAATTGGTATCAGAGGAGTCAGTTCTAAAAACAGAACTTAGGACTCTGATCTTTCTTTTCTATGAAGCAACAGTGTTAAGAGTACTGAGTGTGGTTTTCAGTCTAGGGAGTCCAATGTTGGTGTGGCGGCTAACCTATCCATACACCAGGACCCTGACTTCTGATTTCCGACTCAGTGCATTAAAACACTGATTGTGTGTGTGTTTCAATAGTTTTCTTTGTGATCTCTATGAGTCAGCTCACCAGGTATAACTTATTAACCGTGGTGCACCTGTTCCTTATGAGTATTCCGCTGTGTAGACAGCCAACTAGGGTTTCCGAGATAGTACACGATGATGGACCACCGAGCGAAGAGGCTCCGGTGTTGGGCCCTCATACTATGTTGACACCTTTGGGTGGTGTACCAGCAACACCACCACCCGTTGGGTAGCAGATGCCACCAGCCGCACTGGCGGATGGTGCACACCGACTGAGCGCATTGCACATGTTCCAATAGTAGAGGCCTCTGAGTTTTCGAGGCGAGACAGATTCCCACGCAGTTGAGGGCTAGCTGGAGGCGATTGATAGAGTTTCTCATCTAGTTGAGACACCAATAGAGCATACGGTGATCTTAACTACTAGTATTTTTCAATGAGTGACCATGAGGATGGTCCTCTTAGTGATGAGGCTTCAGTACATGGACCGTTACCCAAGATAGTACCTTCAGGTATTGTACCAGCTATATCATTAGTCGTTGGTCAGCAGTTATAACCAGCGGTACCAGTAGAGGACACATGTAGGCTTAGTGCCTTACACGTGTTTCAACATCTGATACCCCTCAGGTTCCAAGGCAATCCAGACTCACAGATGGCTAAGGACTGGCTCAAGAAGGTGGCTGAGAGTTCTCTAGAACTTCTATAGCTTTGGCAGGATGACATTTCGGTAGCTAACTATTCATCGAGGCATATCGATCTTTCCTGGTACTCGATGAATACGATATGATCAGTGCTTCAGGGATCGAACTTTTGAGCGAGGTGTGTTTAAAGGACATCTGAGCCAACACTATTCCTTTATGCATTCCTACTTATGTTAGGGTGCTAGAGAGAACCTTTGTGTTTGAATGTTCTTTGGATGAAAAGATACAGCCAGTGAATGTTAGTAGTGGGAAAGCATAAAATCGGTGCCAATCTCAGAGACTTGAGTGTGTAAAATGTTTCAAGAATAGGAAGTGTTAAGGACTGATGAATCTGTAGGGTAGCAGACGTAGAAGCAGAGCTAGGAGAGAAGCATGATATGGTGTACATTTCGACATGTTACAACCACCCGCCTTTTTAGTCCCCGCTAGGCTCAAGGAGCTGGTGGGCAGGGGAAGAGAGTAGCTGCATGCGGTCAAGGAGTGTGACCCAAGAGCCCTAGGAATGATTTGAGGTATGGTCTTTGTCTACTACCAGCTGCCATATCAATAGGCATAGGTACCAATCATTCCTTCCTTCCACGAATCTTGTCCCAGACCTAGAATTTCCAGTTAAACCATTGACTTGACCCTCACGTCTGGAGATACCTTTGGGAGGATACTCGATAATCACACTTACGCCGATGGTGTGATCTAACCCTTAAGGAAAGAGTTTCAGTTGGAACCTCTTGGTGGCAGCGTCGAGGCCTTACGAAGTTAGTTTGGGTATGGACTGGGAAACCACAGTTCATACATAGATTGACTTTATTAGGTAAAAAGGTTGTGGTCTATCTACATCATTGGGATGATGTTTTCCTTAGTCGGCGAAAAAGGAAACCCAGGCAGCACAGGTTAAACTACTGCATAGGAGGGTGCAGTTGATCACTCTTGATTCGGCTAGCCTTACCCTCATGGCAGTAGGAGTTTTGGGTTTTTAGTTCCAAACAAGAGTGAGAGAACATGGGGACATCTTTTCAAAAGATGTTTCCAGGATTACCCCCCCCCCAAGGGGGAGGGATGTCTGCTTTGGATGGATACTACCGGAGGTTCATTCTAGACTTCTCTAGAGTTGCAGCACCACTATCAGCCTTGAAAAAGAAGGGGAAACCCTTCGTGTGGTCGGAGAGATGCCAACATAGCTTTCAGAAGCTAAGACAGAGGATGACTAGTGCCCCCATCTTGAGGCTTCCAGAGGAAGGCGTAGGGTACGTAGTTTACTGCGACGCATCAAGGATCAGACTCAGATGTGTCCTGATGCAGGAGCGAGTAGTGATCGCGTATGGTTCTCGGAAGCTGAGACAGCATGAGCATAACTATGCTACCCATGACCTGGAGTTAGCAGTAGTGATTTTCGCCTTGAAGATGTGGCGACACTATTTGATGGGCGAACATTTTACTGTGTACTCTGATCACAAGAGTCTCAGGTATATCTTCTCTCAAAAGGACAAAAACCTGAGACAGTGATGTTGGCTTGATTTCCTCCAGGACTATGACTTCGAGATAGTCTATACTCCTTGGAAGGGGAACATTTTTGCGGATGCGCTCAGTAGGAGATCTGGTATACAGCTATTAGGAGAGGTGACATAGCAGTTTGCTGCCTTATAGATATCCATTGTGGATAGAGATGAAGCAGTATTTCTACAGTCTCTTACAGTCACTCCCCCACTCATTCAGTGAGTCAGGGAAGCACAGCATGAGGACTCTGACTGCAAGACACGATGTGCTCAGATATCCATAGGGAAAGCACCTAATGTATTTTCTGAAGGTGGGGAGCACGTCATCCTCTTTATAGGATGTACTATGGTACCAATATCACTTCAGGAGGAATTGTTGAGGGTGTTCCACATGTCCCCTTTAGCGGTGCATCCAGGAGTGTTGAAGATGTATCAGAACCTCAGACGACATCAGTAGTGGCCAGGTATGAAGAGGGTGGTAGTGGAGTTGGTCTCTTTATGCCTCACTTTTCAGCAAGTGAAGGCAGAGCACCAGGTACCAGCAGGCTTGGTACAGCCTTTTGAGTTCCTAGAGTGGAAGTGGGATGGGATATCCATGGACTTCGTGACGGGTCTTCCATGTACATCCAGGGGTCACGACTCGATTTTGGTGATCATATACTGACTCACCAAGTCGGACCACTTCATACCGATCAGATAGTAGGGTTTATTAGAGATCTTGGGACGCCTCTATGTGTAGGAGATTGTGCGACTACATGGATTACTTTATTCTTTTGTCTCCGATCGTGATGCACAGTTTACTTCCCGGCTATGGAAGGGGTTACAGGAGGCTTTCGGGACGCAGCTACGTCTGAGCACCGCCTTCCATCCTCAGACGGATGGCCAGACTGAGAAGACCATTCAGACCCTCGAGGACATGCTACATGCATGTTTCCTCAACTTTGGTCGCAGCTAGGAGTATCACTTACCCTTGGTGGAGTTTTCCTACAACAATAGCTATCACTCCACCATCGGTATGGCACCTTTCGAGGCATTGTACGACCGACCTTGCAGATCCCCCTTGTGCTGGACAGACCCTGGGGAGTCAGTACTGGTGAGACCAGAGATGGTGCGAGCTACCATGGAGATGGTGTAGATCATCCAGGAGTGGATGAAGACTGCACCGAGCAGGAAGAAGTTGTATGCTGATAGGAGACGGAGACCTCTAGAGTTCTAAGATGGCAACCACATCTTTCTACGGGTCTCACCTCGACGAGGTCTACAGAGATTTGGCCGAGGCGGCAAGTTATCTTGGAGATTAATCGGACCTTTCCAGGTCCTCAACAGAGTAGGTGAGGTGGCTTACCACTTAGATCTTCCACCTCAGTTGCACCTGATGCATGACGTCTTCCACGTATCTCAGCTGAGAAGATACGTGCACGACCCTTCACACATCATCGACCATGGGGAGCTGGATGTTGACGACGGGGCGACTTTTACGGAGGTTCTAGTGGAGATTGAGGATCGATAGGAGCGGGTCCTACGTGGATGGTCAATACCGCTGGTGCGCGTTCGATGGAAGCATGGGAACCTCCAAGAGAGAACATGGGAGCGGGAGGCTCAGATGCGTGCTCAGTACCCCCATTTGTTCCCTTAGTTCAAGTTGAAGCATACAGGGATGTAAAGCCCTGAGGTGGGGAGAATTTAAAGACCCGGAAATTCCGTGGAATTTTTTTTTTTAAAACATGGGATTTTTAGAAGTTCGCGAAAGTTTATGGCGCTTGATTCTGAGGCCCGATGTGCCCGGAATCAATTTTTGAAGTTTTGTTCGGGTATGTTCAGTAAACGTATGAGCGGGTTTTTATAACTTTTGAACTGGTGCTTGAAATTGAAATCTGAGGGCACCGTTGAACTCGCAGTGCCGGTTTTCGCTTAAGAAGACTTTCACCTCGATGGCAGTTGGTCGAGAATAAAAGTTAGTTTTTGTCTTTTCATAAAAAAATAATAATAAAATAAAGTGCCCTACGCTTTATTTTATTTTGAGCCACCATTTGGTGTGTGGTGGTTAAAACCTCCCCATGGAGGTTGGAGGTGGGGTCACCGCACCTTAACCTCCCATGAGATGTTATGGTGGTGGGGCCCACCCAAACTCAACCTCTCATGTGAGGATAAATTAGGTCGGGACCACATAGGGCTTAACCCCCTATTAATGGGAGGAGAGGAAAACCTCCCAACTCCCCTCATTAATGAGGGGGGGAGCCTCTTGACCTCCCCATTAATCAATTGCGCCAACGCATGTGATTTAATTAAGGGGAGCCTCTTGACCTCCCCATTAATTAATTGCGGCATCACCGTGAATTAATTAAGGGGAGCCTCTTAATTTATTTCTCCAATTTGAAATTATTGTGCCAACAAAATAATAGAAAACTTATATTATTTTTGGCTTGGTAATTCTCATTTGGTGGGAGCTTTGAGAGAAGAGCTTGGGAGAAAAGAAGTTCTCCCAACAAAGAACAAATAACGAAGAATGCCAACAACAATATTCCACGGACTTCTTCCTCAGACTTCTTCCCCGGATACCTACTGACATGGAGCCACTTCCACAACCGTCGTGCGAACTCGGAAGTGGAAGTGTGCGGAGGACGCGATGAACGACGACTACATCTTCTTCCCGCGACTTCAACGTCGATGCCCAACAATCTAGGTAAGGGTTTATTACGTATTGATATTCCTTTTTCTTATCTCTTTCAATGATTGGAAATGAATTTTTGTGGGTGAATTATTGACTATCTACTTCTCTTGATGAGCCTTTTGTTATCACCCCTAAACGCGGAGGGTGCGGGCCAACAAACATGGCCAGACTCCTTCTGTTGATCTCTTGTGATTTTTCTCCAACATGGAAACGTAACAATGATGAGGTGATGGAGGCGGCAACGATAAGGTCGTGCTACCTGTGGCCTCTGTGAACCATGCTGCCCCCGCAGTGACCCACGCGCTCTAGCTGAACCCGCAGCCTGCCCGGTGCCCAGGCCACCTGCCCGCGGCCTCCCGACGCGCTGCCCGACGCCCAGCCGGCTTCTCGGCGTGCTACCCGACACCCGACCGGCCTCCCAGTGCACAGGCCGCCTGCCCGTGGCCTCCCGACATGCTGTCTGACGCCCCGCTGGCCTCCAGGCACCCAAGTCGCCTGCCCGCGGCCTCCCAGCGCACTGCCCGACGCCCAACCGGCCTCCCAGCGCGCTGCCCAACGCCCAGGCTGCCTGCCCGCGACCTCCCGGCGTAGCCCGGAACCCAGCCGGCCTCCCAGTACATTGCCCGATGCCCAGGCCACCTGCCTGCGGCCTCTCGGTGCGCTGCCCACACCTGCCCGCACCCCTCCGGCCTGCCCACCGGCCTCCGGGCCACCATCCTCCCGAACCGACCCACGGTGTCCCTCACGGCGTCACTGGCCGAATCGGCCCGGACTCCCGGGATGAGTCGTCGTGCTGCACCCCTCGCAGCCCTGGCTGAACCGGCCCTGGCCTTCAGGCCGAGCCGCCTACATGGTGGCCTCCGAGCCGAACCACCCTCGCAGTCCGCTGGGTCGGGCCCAGCGGACCGGGTTGAACCTAACGGGCTGACCTGCCCAACGGGCCGGGTCAGACCCAACGGGTCTGTTTGGGTTGACCCAAACCAGGTCGGCCCAGACTGGGTTGGGCCGAGTCGGTCCGACCGGGTCGGACCAGACCCGGGACCACTACCAACCCCTTTACATTCTGTTGGCCATATCTTTGGAACCAGACGTCCGTTTGACGAACCATCAATGGTGCTGGTAATCTTGATGAGAGACAGTCCTTTGAGTATACCCCACTAGATTTCAGGGTAATGTTGGGATACGGTCAGGTTGGACTATACACAAATCCAACCGGGCCCCTGGGACTAAAAAGATAATAACTAACAGACCGGTCGTCCGATTGACGCGTCGTTTGTTGCGTTGAGACCCCTATGACGAGAAATACATTTGAGATACTTCTTTGTGGGACTTGGTGGAAGATGAAGTGTTGACACTTGGATTGAGTAGCTGACCCTCCCAAAATCAAACGTGCTTTGGGGAAACCCTATGGGTGGATGTGTACTGAAGATTGTCCCTCGATCATGTGTTGGTCCAACAATTCTGACTTTTGTTCCTGGATCATATGTTGGTCCAACAGGATAGCTAGTCCTAGATCATGTGTTGGTCCGACAGCTCTAACGACTGTTCCTGGTTCATGTGTTGGTCCGATAGTTCTGACTTCTGTTCCTGGATCATGTGTTGGTCTGACAGAATAGATGGTCCTGGAATATGTGTTGGTCCGACAACTCTAACGATTGTTCCTGGATCATGTGTTGGTCCTAAAGTTCTGACTTCTATTCCTGGATCATGTGTTGGTCTGAAAAAATAGCTAGGCCTAGATCATGTGTTGTTCCAACAGCTCTGACGACTATTTCTGGATCATGTGTTGGTCTAAAAGTTCTGACTTCTATTCCTGGATCATGTGTTGGTCTGACAGAATAGCTGGTCCTGGATCATGTGTTGGTCCGACAGCTTAGATGATTCAGTTGCTACATATGATCATCTCTATCTCTTTACAAAATTTGTTTACCTGTGTGAGCTGAGTCATTAACTCTTGTGTTTCCTCATAATTGAGATGGATTACTTGATAACTTAGGTATATGTATGGGCATATACCTAAGTGGGGTTATCTGTTGATTTCATACTTTGTGGTTTGTCCTTGTTGGATTATGTGAGACCTTGAGGGTATCGGGGTCCCTACTTAGTAACGTTATACTCACCCCTACACGGGCTATGCCCACACCTCGTTGTGTTGGATGCAGATGACGGACAGCGCTGATTGAGGCTGAGTAGCAGGACTAGACGGTACCCGGAGGTGGACCTTACAATGAGTCGATACACAGAGGAGACTAACGGACGTGGAGTGCTGAGGAGGCCATCTGTACCTACCCTTCAGGTAGGAACCCTGGAGGACAACCCAGTAGCTACTTTTCTTTTTTGGTTGTACTTTCTTTTCAGTTGTACTTGCACTTTCCTATTGGGCTTGTATTTCTGGCCCCTTTTACTTTCCATCACTTCTTTTGTATACAGCTTTACTTAGTGTTTACCTCCAGCACGTACACTGTTTGTGTGTGTTTTCAGTTTTTAAAGGCAATTCCTTCCCTATTTTAGGGATTTTACACCTTTGGTGCTAGTCGTCAGCCCCTAGCCTATGGAAGGTGGGCTTAGGGTAGTCACAGCACGGGCCCCGGAGGAGGGGTCGTGACAAGGACGGTTCAAAAACATGATGCCATTTAGATGATTCCAGAGATGATTTTTTTGTTTGTTGTAAAGTGGTTTGTCACTTGCTTAAACTCCCCATCTCCCTTTGTACTTTATGTTACTTTTATTTTCAATAATTTTAGGAATCATGGGATACATCTCATGGTTCGTGCCTTCTTAGGTTGATAAATATATATCAAAAAATATGAAAATATTATAATTATATTTATATATTTATGAATATTTATTTATAAATGAATTTAAAATATTTTTAAATATATAATAAATTTTTAATAATAACATTATTATTAATAATTATATTTTTTATGTCATTAATTTAATTAATATTTTTTTTAATTAAATTATTAAATATTTTATTAGAATTATTGACATTATTATTCATATTTATTAATGAAATTATTATAAATATTTAAAAACATAATTAATATTTATTAATAATGTAATTAATTAAATTTAATAAAAAAATAATTAATGATACTTCATAATAATGTAATTATTAATATAATACTTAATGTGAAATATGCCCATAAATTTAAAATGTAAATGTAATGGTTTTAAACAATAAAGTTTGTGTCATGTAAATTATTTTTTGTTTGCTATGTTTTTTAATTTCTATTTATTTTTCAATAATTTATGATATGTTTAGTCAGTGTGACAAATTTCATTTATATAGTATTTATACTTTATAATTTATATGCTTTGAGAGTTACTTAAATGAAACATAATAATGTTACAAGTATGTGACTTTGAAAATCTATAAATTATAAAGTATAAAAACAATCTAAATGAAATTTGAAACATTGACTAAACTTATAAAAAATAATTGAAAATAATAAGAATTTCATGAAAACCTTTAATGAAGAATAAATTTGAAGACAGAAAGGATCGTTATTTCAAAAAGGTAATTATTTCAAAAATAACATTTGTACTTAATAAATATTTTTGACATTCCTTTCACTTATGGAAATAGAATCTACACCAAAAATATAAATGAAAGGATGTGCATAGTAGAGGGATTTTATACTATTGAGAGATAAAGGGATGCTAAGGTGTTGTCAAAGTGGAGAACTAGGGTTTCTTCTAAGTTTGAAGAAGATGATGAACAATGTTTTATCATTTCATGTAAATCTTGAGACAAAATCTTTGGAGAGTTTTTATCCCCTATAAACTAGAGAATAATATGTTAGTTCAGTGGACTTAAATGTATAAAATTTTTATATATTTCTAAAGGATCAAAAAGTGCTTCAATCCAACATTTATATCAAGAGATATCATAAAAATAGTGGACTATATAAACCAGAGCTTCAGAAAAAGTAATTGAAATGTTTCGAAAATTGGGTCACTTTTAAAGGAATCTAAATGAAATTTTTAGACTTTCATGCAGTTTAAATAAATTTATAAAAACTTATTATATTTACAATTCAATAAATGACATGTGATTTTGAAGTATATCAAAATATATATAATTAAAATGAAAAAGATTTTGAATTTTGAAAATTCCAGAATTCCAGAACTGTTGCATATACTTCAGGATTTTTTTACACCACTTAAACAACAAATCCAGACTTCTATTTAGTTAAATTAAATGTAGATAAATATATTGTATATCTAAAAAAATAAGTTGTTTGAATATGATCCATATAACTTAAGCTATAATTAAATAATGGAATAAAACTATTATGCAGTTTAAACTAAAAATATTCTTGAAACCAAAATTATATAGCAAGTTCTGGAAAAAATGCGAACATATTAGAGATTGATTTAAACTTTGATGTAGTTGAGTAAAAAAATATATAATTATTATCTTTCATGTAAAATTGTAAGTGTGTATTTATTTTATTGAACTGCATCAAATTCTAAATTAATCTCTAACATGTTTGCATTTTGTCTTGAATTTCGTGCATTCTTTTGGTTTCAAGAATATTTTTCAGCTTAAACCGCTTAATAGTTTTATTTTTTTATTTAATTAACACTTGAGTTATATAGATCAGATTCACATGAAACTTGTTCTATTTGATATCCAATTGATTTATCTATATTTCATTTAACTAAATGGAAGTATTAATTTGTTGTTAGGTAGTGTAAAAATCCCAAAGTTTATGCAATAGTTCTGGAATTCTGAAATTTCTAGAATTAAAAATCTTATTTATTTCAATGATATATCTTTAAATATAATTAAGAATCGTAAACCATTTGTTTCATTGAAAAGATGATAATTTTTTCAAAATTTAATTAAACTTCATAAAAGTCTAAAAATGTCATTTAGATCCCTTTGAAAAGTTACATAAATTCTAAAACATTTCAATTACTTTTTCTAAAGCTATAGTTTGTATAGTTCACTATTTTTTATGATATCTCTTGATATACATGTCAGATTGAAGCGTTTTTTGAACCATTGGAAAACTATTGAAATTTATATATTTAAGTTATTTGGACCAACATATGATTCAGTTGTTTAGAGGGGATAAAAATTCTCCAAATCTAGTGTGTGAAACTTTACATGAAATGAGAAAATAGTGTTCATCATCTTCTTCCAACTTAGAACTAGCTCTGGTTCTCCTCGTTAGTGCCTTAGCATCCCTACATCTTTCAACATCAGAAAATACCTATGATTTTTATATCCTTAAATTTATTCCATATATGTAGATTATATTTCCATTAATGAAAGGAATGTCAAAAATATTTATAATTACAAATGTTATGTTTTGAAATAATGATGTTTTGTGTCTTGAAAATTTTTCTTCATTAACAGTTTTCATGAAATTATTATTATTTTCAATTTTTTTTTTTTAAGTTTAGCCAATGTTTTAAATTTAATTTAGATTGTATTTATACTTTATAATTTATAGATTTTCAAAGTCACAAACTTGTAACATTATTATGTTTCATTTAAGTGACTCTCAAAATGTATAAATTATAAAGTATATATACTACCTAAATCCAATTTGTCATACTAACTAAATATATAATAAATTATTGAAAAATAAATATAAATAAAAAAATATAGCAAACAAAGAATAATTTACATGGCACAAACTTTATTTTTTTAAACCATTACATTTATATTTTAAATTTATGGGCATATTTCACATTAAGTATTATATTAAGAATTACATTATTATGAAGTATTATTAATTATTTTTTATTATTAAATTTAATTAATTACATTATTAAAAATTATTAATTATGTTATTAAATATTTACAATAACTTCATTAATAAATATGAATAATAATGTCAATAATACTAACAAATTAGTTAATAATATAATAAAAAAATCTTAATTAAATTGGTGATATAAAAAATAAATTATTAATAATAACTTTGTTGCTAACAATTTATTATACATTTAAAAATATTTTAAATTCATTTATAAATAAATATTTATAACAATATTAATATAGATTTATAAATATATATTTATAATTATTTAATTATAAATATATTTGTAAATATATTTATAAATATATTTAAAGAATTATAATTTTGTATTTCTAAATTTAATTATCAATATATATTTATAAATATAAATTTATTTATATAAATATATATTTACAATTATAAATAAACAAACGTAAATATATATATATATATAATTACAATTATAAATAAATATATATAATTTAAATAGATTTATTTATATATATATTTACAATTATAAATAACTATATATAATTTAAATGTATTTATATATAAATAAATTTAAATAATTGTGATTATGTATTTATAAAAATATATTTATAAATAAAAATTTATTTATATAAATATATATTTACAATTATAAATAAATATAATTTTAAATATATATATATATAATTATATATATATGTAATTATAAATATATATTTATAAATATGAATTTATTTATATAAATATATATATACGAATAATAAATATGTTTACAATTATATAATTATAAATCTATCATTATAAATAAATATTTATAATTATATAAATATAAATATATTTATAATTGTATATTTATTAAAATATATTTATTTATAAATTTAAAATATAAATATAAAAATATTTCCCCAATCTGCACCTAAACACATAATAATTTTATTATGGAATCACGATTCATGAACCCATTTCCTACAATAACTCAACCCTACCCCATTTAATTATATAAAAAAACACCCCTAATCATCGATCTTACCCCTAACCTACCTTTCCATTCATCTTCTGTTGCGCTACTACCTCGCCAATGTTGTTCTCCCATCCCTGGATCCTAGGTGCTCTCCTCCTGGTCTCACGCACGACGCCCCCACACTCTGCTCGCCTCCTGGTCTGGCACTACTCCACTCCTCTCAAGCGACGTGGTACCCCACACTCTCCTGCTAGTCTAGCCTCACCCACCCCACCCCCATGTTTCCCTTTCTCCTCCCTCCACCACTCTCATGCGCTAGGTCTTGCCTTTCGACCACTGACCGAGACCCCCTACCGTCCCCTCCTTTGTTGTCGGTCGGCCACCGCCAGTGAGTTTTGTGGTTTTTTATAATCCTTTTATCATTTTTATTTTTTATTTTTATTAATTGTTTTGTTTAATTTTCATAAATTATCTAAATTGTGGATTCAACTCTATCTTACCCATCTTTATTCCAATTTGTTTGTCTCAATTCCAATTTGTGATTTGTCCAAAGGTAATTAGGGTTTTTTTATCATCTATTTTGAATTATCATTTTTATTCTTTTATTTTTATTAATTTTTTTCTTTAATTTCCATAAATTATCTGAATTTTGGATTCACTGATCCCATTTAAATTTCAATTTGATATTTTTTAGGGTTTTCTTTTGATAATCAATTTTTAATTGTCATTTTTTCTTTTTTTATTAATTGTTTTGTTCAATTTTCATAAATTAGCTGAATTACAAATTCATCGGTATCTTTCTCATCTCAATTTCAATTTGTGCATCTCAATTGAAATTTTCGATTTGTTCATAGGTAATTAGTGTTTTTTTATAATCATTTTTAGTTATCATTTTTATTTATTTTATTTTTATTAATTTTTTTGTTTAATTTTTAGAAATTATTTGAATTTTGGATTCATCGTTCTCTTACTTGTCTCATTTTCAATTTGATATTTTTTTATAGTTGATTAGTTTTGCATTTATATTTAATTTATTTTTATATTTCATATTAGTTGATTGGTTTATTAGTTTTATAAATAATAAATTTTGATTTACACACTATTCTATCTTCCAAATTATCCATACAATTTTCATATTATGTCAAACCACCCACCAACCATGTATTTCAAAATATATTATTTTATAAATCTAAAAATATTTTTTATGAAATGAAAATTCAAATGATATAATTTTAAGATAAAATAAAACTAAAATGTATTTGGTTTTAGAGAATATTTTTTTCTTTCATTTTCTAAAACATGTTATAAATAATATCAGTTAACATTTTTCATTCCATTTTGATAACTAAAAAAATGAAAAAATGAATCATTTTTCAAAATATGTTATGGTTCAAAATGAATTATAATTATTCGAATTATAATTAATAACTTGTATGTACTACAATGAAGAGAATTCAAAATTTTGGATCTCAAAACAGAAAAATCAAGAAAATAAAGAATGAAATGGAAAAAACACTGATGGGTTCAATTTCTAAATTATTTGATGAAATAAGTGAAAAAGAGAGTCCATATATTCAATTTAATAAGAAATATCTCATAGGTAATGTTTCTATGAGTTCAATACTCAATGGTGGGGAGACCATTGACAGATGAAGGCGGGATAGGAGTTCGGTTTTGTGGTTTAGAGAATGGATGGTCGTACTTATGACCATCATTTGAGATGGGTTCTTTATCCCGGAATAAAAAATATGTATAATGCATTTAAAGCACAATTTTGGTAGGTTGACATGAAAATAAAGGTGTTTGATTTGAGATGCCTTGCCTATCATTAGGTAAAGGCAAAGCATCAACGACCAATGGGTATGTTGAAGTCTTTACCTATTATTGTTTGGAAATGGGATCAAATAGCCATGGATTTTGTGACGGGTCTCTCAAGGACGGTTCAGAAACACGATGCCATATGGCTGATTCCAGAGATGGTTTTTTTGTTTTTTGTGAAGTGGTTTGTCACTTGCTTAAACTCCCCATCTCCCTTTTCACTTTATGGTACTTTTATTTTCAATAATTTTAGGAATCATGGGATATGTCTCATGGTTCGCGCCTTCTTAGGTTTATAAATATATATCTAAAAATATGAAATTATTATAATTATATTTATATAGTTATGAAAATTTATTTATAAATGAATTTAAAATATTTTTAAATATATAATAAACTGTTAATAATAACATTATTATTAATAATTATACTTTTTATGTCACTAATTTAATTAAGATTTTTTAATTATATTATTAATTGTTTTATTAATATTATTGAAATTATTATTCATATTTATTAATGCAATTTTTATAAATATTTAATAACATAATTAATATTTATTAATAATATAATTAATTAAATTTAATAATAAAAAAATAATTAATAATACTTCATAATAATTAAATTTTTAATATAATACTTAATGTGAAATATGCCCATAAATTTACAATCTAAATGTAATGGTTTTAAACAATAAAGTTCGTGTCATGTAAATTATTTTTTGTTTGCTATATTTTTTCATTTCTACTTATTTTTAAATAATTCATGATATGTTTAGTCAGTGAGACAAATTGCATTTAGATAGTATGTATACTTTATAATTTATAGGGTTTGAGAATTACTTAAATGAAACATAATAATGTTTCAAGTATGTGACTTTGAAAATCTATAAATTATAAAGTATAAATACAATCTAAATGAAATTTAAAACATTGACTAAAATTATAAAAAAAAAAATTAAGTAATAAAAATTTCATGAAAACAGTTAATGAAGAATAATTTTGAAGACACAAAGGATCATTATTTCAAAAAGGTTGTTATTTCAAAAATAACATTTATACTTAATAAATATTTTTGACATTCCTTTCACTAATAGAAATAGAATCTACACAAACAATATAAATGAAAGAACGTGAATAGTAGAGGTATTTTCTACTTTTGAGAGATGCGGGGATGCTAAGGTGTTGTCGAGGATGAGAACTAGGGTTTCTGCTAAGTTGGAAGAAGATAATGAACAATATTTTATCATTTCATGTAAATCTTGAGACACAATATTTGGAGAGTTTTTATCCCCTATAAACTACAGAATCATATGTTAGTTCAATATACTTAAATGTAGAAAATTTTGATATATTTCTAAATTATTTAAAAGCGCTTCAATATGACATTTATATCAAGAGATATCATAAAAATAGTGGACTATATAAATGAGAGATTCAAAAAAAGTAATTGAAATGTTTCAGAAATTAGGTCACATTTAAAGGAATCTAAATGAAATTTTTAGACTTTTATGCAGTTTAAAGAAATTTAGAAAAAATTATTATATTTACAATAAAATAAAGTATGTGCGATTCTGAATTATATAGAAAGATATATAATTGAAGTGAAAAATATTTTGAATTCTGAAAATTCCAAAATTCCAGAACTGTTACATATACTTCAGTATTTTTTTACACAACTTAAACAACAAATCCAGACTTCTATTTAGTTAAATTAAATGTAGATAAATCTAATGGATGTCCAACAAAATAAGTTGTTTGAATCCGATCCATATAACTCAAGATATAATTAAATAATGGAATAAAACTATTATAAAGTTTAAACTGAAAATATTCTTGAAACCAAAAGCATGCAGCAAATTCAGGACAAAATGAAAATATATTAGAGATTGATTTAAACTTTGATGTAGCTGAATAAAATAAATATATAATTATTATCTTTCATATAAAATTGTAATTATATATTTATTTTATTGAACTGCATCAAAGTCAAAATTAATCTCTAACATGTTTGCATTTTGTCTTGAATTTGTTGCATGCTTTTGGTTTCAATAATATTTTTTAGTTTAAACTCCTTAATAGTTTTATTTTTTTGTTTAATTATAACTTGAGTTATATAGATAATATTCTCATGCAACTTATTCTTTTGGATACTACATTTTTTTTAACTAAATGGAAGTATGAATTTGTTGTTAGGTAGTGTAAAAAGCCCAAATTTTATGCAACAGTTCGGGAATTCCAAAATTTCCAGAATTCAAAATCTTGTTTATTTCAATGATATCTCTTTCAATATAATTACAAATCTCATACCATTTGTTTCATTGAAAATCTAATAAGTTTTTATAAATTTAATTAAACTTCATAAAAGTATAAAAATGTCATTTAGATTCCTTTGAAAAGTTACATAAGTTCTAAAACATTTCAATTAATTTTTCTGAAGTTGTAGTTTATATAGTTCACTATTTTTTATGATATCTCTTGATATACATGTTAAATTGAAGTGATTTTTGAACCGTTGGAAAACTATTGAAATTTTCTACATTTAATTTTGTTAGACCAACATATGATTCATTTTTTAGAGGGGATAAAAATTATCCAAATCTAGTGTTTGAAACTTTACATGAAATGATAAAATATTGTTCATCATCTTCTTCCAACTTAGCACCAACTCTCGTTCTCCTCGGCGGTTCCTTAGCATCTTTGCATATTTCAACATCAGCAAATCCCTATGCTATACATATCCTAACATTTATTCCATCGATGTATATTATATTTCCATTAGTGAAAGGAATGTCAAAAATATTTATAATTTCAAATCTTATGTTTTGAAATAATGATGTTTTGTGTCTTGAAAATTTTTCTTCATTAACAGTTTTCATGAAATTGTTATTATTTTCAATTATCTTTTATAAGTTTGGCCAATGATTCAAATTTCATTTAGATTGTATTTATACTTTATAATTTATAGATTTTCAAAGTCACATACTTGTAAATTTATTGTGTTTCATTTAAGTGACTCTCAAAACATATAAATTATAAAGTATACATTCTATCTAAATGAAATTTTTCATACTGACTAAATATATAATAAATTATTGAAAAATAAATATAAATAAAAATATATAGAAAAAAAATTACATGACACAAACTTTTTTGTATTAAACCATTACATTTACATTTTAAATTTATGGGTATATTTCAAATTAAGTGTTATATTAATAATTACAATATTATGAAGTATTATTAATTACTTTTTTATTATTAAATTTAATTAATTACATTATTAAAAAATATTAATTATGTTATTAAATATTTACAACAACTCCATTAATAAATATGAATAATAATGTCAATAATACTAACAATGTAGTTAATAATATAATTAAAAACAAATCTTAATTAAATTAGTGATATAAAAAATAAATAAATAATAATAATTTTATTGCTAATAATTTATTATACGTTTAAAAATATTTTAAATTCATTTATAAATAAATATTTATAACAATATTAATATAGATTTATAAATATAGATTTATAATTATATAATTATAAATATATTTGTAAATATAATTATAAATACCTTTTAAGAATTGTAATTTTTTATTTATAAATATAATTATAAATATATATTTATAAATATAAATTTATTTATATAAATATATATTTATAATTATAAATAAAAAAACGTAAATAAATATATATATAATAACAATTATAAATAAATATATTTAATTTAAATAGATTTATTTATATATATATATATTTACAATTATAAATAACTATATATAATTTAAATATATTTATATATAAATATATTTAAAGAATTGTGATTATATATTTATAAATATATATTTACAATTATAAATAAATATAATTTTAAATATATATATATATAATTATATATATATAATTATAAACATATATTTATAAAAATGAATTTATTTATATAAATATATATATACAAATAATAAATATGTTTATAATTATATAATTATAAATCTATCATTATAGATAAATATTTATAATTATATAAATATAAATATAATTATAATTATATATTTATTAAAATATATTTATATATAAATTTAAAATATAAATATAAAAATATTACCCGGATCTGCACCTAAACACCTAATAATTTTATTGTGGAATCACGATTCACCAACCCATTTCCCATGATAACTCAACCCTACCCCATTTAATTATATAAAAAAACAAAAACACCCCTCATCGTCGATCTTAACCCCTAAACTACCTTTCCATTCATCTGTCGTTGTGCTACTACTTTGCTTATCTGTTCTCCCATCCCTGGCTCCCGGGTGCTCCCCTCCTTGTCTCACGCACGATGCCCCCACACTCTGCTCGCCTCCTATTATGGCACTACTCCACTCCTTGTCTCACGCGACATGGCTCCCCTGCACTCTCCTGCTACTCTAGCCTCACCCACCCTACCCCCACACTGCCCCATCTCCTCCCTCCCCCACTCTCATGCGTCAGGGATCGCCTTTTGACCACCAACCGAGACCCCCTCTCCTCCCCTCCCTTACTGTCGGTCAGCCATCACCAGTGAGTTTTGAGGTTTTTTATAATTCATTTATCATTTTTATTTTTTATTTTTATTAATTATTTTATTTAATTTTCATAAATTATCTGAATTGTGGATTCACCTATATCTCACCCTGTCTCAATTTCAATTTTTCTATATCAATTCCAATTTTTGATTTGTCCAAAGGTAGTTAGGGTTTTTTATCGTCTATTTTTAATTATCATTTTTGTTCTTTTATTTTTATTAATTGTTTTGTGTTGTGAAATAGATCAAATGCCGATTGAAACCGCGAAGCATTTCGAAACTGGAAATGTAAGATCGATCGTAGGCGAAGCAAATCGTTGAGAAAGCGAATGTCAAATTTGTGTATGACGATGATACTGAAAAATGAAAATACAAATACAAAATAAATACAAGAAGTAGAGAACACAATGTAGAGCCAAAATTCCATCTCATTTCATTAACATTTCACCATATTTATAGAGTACATGAGATCTGATCCAATGGTGATAATATGAAAGGTTGGCCATTAAGAGGGGAATTAATTGGGAATTGAGGATTCATCATTATTGTTAGAATTATGACAACAATTAATAACGTTTCATAATATTTTGTTTAATTTTCATAAATTATCTTAATTGCGGATTCACTAATTCCATTTAAATTGAAATTTGAGATTTGTTATGGTTTTCTTTTGATAATCAATTTTTAATTATCATTTTTACTTTTTTTATTAATTATTTTGTTCAATTTTCATAAATTATCTGAATTATGAATTTATCGGTGTCTTGCTCATCTCAATTGCAATTTGTGCATCTCAATTGCAATTTTTGATTTGTTCATAGGTAATTAGTGTGTTTTTATAATCATTTTTATTTATTTTATTTTTATTAATTTTTTTTTAATTTTTAGAAATTATCTGAATTGTGGATTCATTATTCTCTTGCTTGTCTCATTTTCAATTTGAGATTTGTCGACGGTTGATTAGTTTCGCATTTATACTTCATTTATTTTTATACTTCATATTATTTGACTGGTTTATTAGTTTTACTAATAATAAATTTTTATTTAAACATTATTCTATCTTCCTAATCATCCATACAATTTCCATATTATGTCAAACCACCCACCAACCATGTATTTCAAAATATATTATTTTATAAATCTAAAAATATTTTTTATGAAATGAAAATTCAAATGATATAATTTTAAAATAAAATAAAACTAAAATGCATTTGGTTTTAGAGAATATTTTTTTCTTTCATTTTCTAAAACATGTTATAAATAATATCAGTTAACATTTTTCATTGCATTTTGATAACTAAAAAATGAAAACAAGACTCATTTTTTAAAATATGTTATAGTTCAAAATGAATTATAATTATTCGAATTATAATTAATAACTTGTATGTACTGCAATGAAGACAATTTAAAATTTTGGATCTCAAAACATAAAAATCAAGAAAATAAATAATGAAATGGAAAAATCACCGGTGGGTTCGATTTCTAAATTATTTGATGAAATAAGTGAAAAAGATAGTTCATCTGTTCAATTTAATGAGCAATCTCTCAGAGGTAATGTTGTTATGAGGTCAAAACTCAATAGCGGGGAGACTATTTATGGATGAAAGCTGTATAGGAGTTCATTTTTGTGGTTTAGAGATCATATGGTCATACCTATGACCATCATTCGAGAAGGGATGTTCATCTTGGAATACAAAATAATTATAAGTAATTTAAAGCACAATTTTGGTAGGTTGACAAGAAAATAAAGGTGGATGAGTTGAGATGCCTCGCATGTCAGTAGGTTAAGGCAGAGCATCAGTGGCAAACAGGTATGTTGAAGTCTTTACCTATTATTGTTTGTAAATGTGAGCAGATAGCCATGGATTTTTTGACAGGTCTCCCAAGGATGGTTTAGAAACACGGTGCCATTTGGCTGATTCCAGAGATGATTGTTTTGTTTGTTGTGAAGTGGTTTGTCACTTGCTTAAACTCCCCATCTCCCTTTGTACTTTATAGTACTTTTATTTTCAATAATTTTTGGAATCATGGGATACATATCATGGTTCCCGCCTTCTTAGGTTTATAAATATATATATAAAAATATGAAATTATTATAATTATATTTATATAGTTATGAATATTTATTTATAAATAAATTTAAAATATTTATAAATATATGATAAATTGTTAATAATAACATTATTATTAATAATTATATTTTTTATGTCACTAATTTAATTAAGATTTTTTTTAATTATATTATTAACTATTTTGTTAGTATTATTGACATTATTATTCATATTTATTAATACAATTATTGTAAATATTTAATAACATAATTAATATTTATTAAAAATGTAATTAATTAAATTTAATAATAAAAAATTAATTAATAATACTTCATAATAATGTAATTCTTAATATAATACTTAATGTGAAATATGCCCATAAATTTAAAATTTAAATGTAATGGTTTAAACAATAAAGTTTGTGTCATGTAAATTATTTTTTGTTTGCTATATTTTTTCATTTCAATTTATTTTTCAATAATTTGTGATATTTTTAGTGAGTGTTACAAATTGAATTTAGATAGTATGTATACTTTATAATTTATATGCTTTGAGAGTTACTTAAATGAAACATAATAATGTTATAAGTTTGTGACTTTGAAAATCGATAAATTACAAAGTATAAATACAATCTAAATGAAATTTGAAACATTGAATAAACTTATAAAAAATAATTGAAAATAATAACAATTTCATGAAAAAATTTAGTGAAGAATAATTTTGAATACACAAAGGATCTTTATTTCAAAAAGGTCGTTATTTCAAAAATAACATTTGTACTTGATAAATATTTTTGACATTCCTTTCACTGATGGAAATAGAATCTACACCAACAATGTAAATGGAATGGAATGTATGGTAGAGGTATTTTATAATATTTAGAGATGCAAGGATGCTAAGGTGTTGTCGAGTAGGAGAACTATGGTTTATTTTAAGTTGGAAGAAGATGATGAACATTGTTTTATCATTTCATGTAAAGCTTGAGACGCAATCTTTGGAGAGTTTTTATCCCCTATAAACTACAAAATCATATGTTAGTTCAAAGGAATTAAATGTATAAAATTTTGATATCTTTATAAAGGATCAAAAATTTATTAAATATGACATTTATATCAGGAGATATCATAAAAATAGTAGACTATATAAACCAAAGCTTCAGAAAAAGTAATTGAAATGTTTTAGAAATTAGGTCACTTTTAAAGGAATCTAAATGAAATTTTTATAATTTTATGTAGTTTAATGAAA
Organism: Viscum album; assembly: GCA_963277665.1. Lineage (NCBI taxonomy): Eukaryota > Viridiplantae > Streptophyta > Magnoliopsida > Santalales > Viscaceae > Viscum > Viscum album. The sequence goes on from OY728120.1 coordinate 1,848,480,045, forward strand.
TGTAGAAAAACTTCTTAGATTTAAAATTCAATAAACGATGTGTGATTCCAAAGTATATCGAAAGAGATATAATTGAAATGAAAAAGATTTTGACTTCTGAAAATTCCAGAATTCCAGAATTGTTGCATATACTTCAGGATTTTTTTACACTACTTAAAAAAAATCCAAACTTCTATTTAGTTAAATTAAATGTAGATAAATATATTGTATATCCAAAAAATAATTTGTCTGAATATTATCTATATAACTCAAGCTATAATTAAATAATGTAATAAAACTATTATGCAGTTTATACTGAAAATATTCTTGAAACCAAAAGCAAGCATCAAGTTCGGGGTAAAATGAAAACATATTAGAGATTGATTTAAACTTTAATTTAGTTGAATAAAATAAAGATATAATTCTGGTCTTTAATATAAAATTTTAAGTATATATTTATTTTATTGAACTACATCAAAGTCTAAATTAATCTTTAACATGTTCACATTTTGTCTCGAATTTGTTGCATGCTTTTGGTTTCAAGAATATTTTTCAGTTTAAACAGCTTAATAGTTTTATTTTTTTATTTAATTATAAATTGATTTATATAGATCATATTCTCATGAAACTTATTTTATTGGATATCCAATTGATTTATCTACATTTAATTTAACTAAATTTAAGTATGAATTTGTTGTTAAGTAGTGTAAAAGGCCCTAAGTTTATACAACAGTTCTGGAATTCTGAAATTTCTAGAATTCAAAATCTTGTTTATTTCAATGATATCTTTTCGATATAATTAATAATCGTACACCATTTGTTCCATTGAAAATATAATGAGTTTTTCTACATTTAATTAAACTGCATAAAAGTCTAAAATTTTCATTTCGATTCCTTTAAAAGTTACATAAGTTCTAAAACATTTCAGTTACTTTTTCTAAAGCTCTAGTTTGTATAGTTTACTATTTTTTATGATATCTCTTCATATACATGTCATATTGAAGCAATTTTTGAACCGTTGGAAAACTACTTAAATTTTCTACATTTAAGTTCGTTGGACCAACATATGATTCGGTTGTTTAAAGGGGATAAAAAAATCTCAAAATCTAGTGTGTGAAACTTTACATGAAATGATAAAATATTGTTCATCATCTTCTTCCAACTTAGCACCAAATCTGATTCTCCTCGGCAGTGCCTTAGCATCCTTGAATCTTTCAACATCAGCAAATCCCTCCGCTATGCATATCCTGACATTTATTCTATCAATGTAGATTATATTTCCATTAGTGAAAGGAATGTCAAAAATATTTCTAATTAAAAATGTTATGTTTTGAAATAATGATGTTTTGTGTCTTGAAATTTTTTATTCATTAATAGTTTTCAAGAAATTATTATTATTTTCAATTATTTTTTATAAGTTTGTTCAATGTTTCAAATTTCATTCAGATTTTATTTATACTTTATAATTTATAGATTTTCAAAGTCACATCCTTGTAACAATATTATGTTTCATTTAAGTGACTCTCAAAACATATAAATTATAAAGTATATATACTATCTAAATGAAATTTTTCATACTGACTAAATATATAATAAATTATTGAAAACTAAATAGAAATAAAAAAATATAGCAAACAAAAAATAATTTACATGACACAAACTTTACTATTTTAAACCATTTCATTTACAATTTAAATTTATGGTCATGTTTTACATTAGGTATTATATTAAGAATTACATTATTACGAAGTATTATTAATTATTTTATTATTATTAAATTTAATTAATTAAATTATTAATAAATATTAATTATTTTATTAAATATTTACAATAACTGCATAAATAAATATGAATAATAATGTCAATAATACTAAAAAGGTAGTTAATAATATAATTAAAAAACAAATCTTAATTAAATTAGTGATATAAAAAATAAATTATTAATAATAATTTTATTACTAACAGTATATTATAATTTTAAAAATATTTTAAATTCATTTATAAATAAATATTTATAACAATATTAATATAGATTTATAAATATATATTTATAATTATATAATTATAAATATATTTGTAAATATATTTATAAATACATTTAAAGAATTTTAATTTTTTATTTATAAATATAATTATAAGTATATATTTATAAATGTAAATTTATTTATATAAATATATATTTATAATTATAAATAAAGAAACATAAATATAAATATATATAATTACAATTATAAATAAATATATATAATTTAAATATATATATATATATTTACAATTATAAATAACTATATATAATTTAAATATATTTATATATAAATAAATTTAAAGAATTGTGATTATGTATTTATAAATATATATTTATAAATAAAAATTTATTGATATAAATATCTATTTACAATTATAAATAAATATAATTTTAAATATATATATATATATATATAATTATATATATATATATATATATAATTATAAAAATATATTTATAAATATGAATTTATTCATATAAATATATATATATATATATGAATAATAAATATGTTTATAATTATATAATTATAAATCTATCATTATAGATAAATGTTTATAATTATATAAATATAAATATATTTATAATTATATATTTATTAAAATATATTTATATATAAATTCAAAATATAAATAAAAAAATATTACCCTGATCTGCACCTAAACACCTAATAATTTTATTATGGAATCGCGATTCACCAACAAATTTCCCACGATAACTCAACCCTACCCCATTTAATTATATAAAAAAATAAAAACACCCTCCATCACCGATCTTACCCCCTAACCTACCTTGTCATTCATCTATCGTTGTGTTACTGGCTCGCATATGTTGTTCTCCCATCCCAAGCTCTCAGGCGCTCCCCTCCTGGTCTCACGCACGACGCCCCCACACTCTGCTCGCCTTCTAATATGGCGTTGCTCCACTTCTTTTCTCATGCGATGCGGCTCCCCTTCACTCTCCTACTACTCTAGCCTCACCCACCTGACCCCCACACTACCCTATCTCCTCCCCCTCCCTCTCGTGTGCCAAGGCTCACCTTTCGACCGCCAACTGAGACCCCCTCCCTTGCTGTCGGTCGGCCACCGCCAGTGAGTTTTGTGGTTTTTTATAATTCCTTTATCATTTTTATTTTTTATTTTTATTTATATATATTTTTTAATTTTCATAAATTATCTAAATTGTGGATTCACGTGTATCTTACCCGTCTCAATTCCAATTTTTCTGTCTCAATTCCAATTTGTGATTTGTCCAAAGGTAATTAGGGTTTTTTTATCATCTATTTTTAATTATCATTTTTATTCTTTTATTTTTATTAATTTTTTTGTTTAATTTTCATAAATTATCTGAATTGTGGATTCATTATTCCCATTTAAATTTCAATTTTATATTTGTTAGGGTTTTTTTATAATCATTTTTTAATTATCATTTTTACTTTTTTTATTAATTGTTTTGTTCAATTTTCATAAATTATTTGAATTATGAATTCATCGGTGTCTTGCTCATCTCAATTGCAGTTTGTGCATCTCAATTGAAATTTTTGATTTTTTGTATAGGTAATTAGTGTTTTTAATGATCATTTTTATTTATTTTATTTTTATTAATTGTTTTGTTTAATTTTTAGAAATTATCTTAATTGTGGATTCATCGTTCTCTTTCTTGTCTCATTTTCAATTTGATATTTGTTTATAGTTGATTAGTTTCCCATTTATATTTCATTTATTTTTATATTTCATATTAGTTGATTGGTTTATTAGTTTTACAAATAATAAATTTTGATTTACACACTATTTTATCTTCCTAATAATGCATACAATTTTCATATTATGTCAAACCACCTTCCAACCATGTATTTAAAAATATATTATTTTATAAATATAAAAAAATTATGAAATGAAAATGAAAATGATATACTTTTAAAATAAAATAAAACTAAAATGCATTTGGTTTTAGAGAATATTTTTTTCTTTCATTTTTTGAAACATGTTATAAATAATATCAGTTAACATTTTTCATTACATTTTGATAACTAAAAAATTGAAAACAAGAATAATTTTTCAAAATATGTTATAGTTCAAAATGAACTATAATTATTTGAATTATAATTAATAACTTGTATGTACTATAGTAAATAGAATTCATAATTATGGATCTCAAAACAGAAAAATCAAGAAAATAAAGAATGAAATGGAAAAATCACTGGTGGGTTCAATTTCTAAATTATTTGATGAAATAAGTGAAAAATAGAGTTCATCTATTCAATTTAATGAGAAATCTCTCAGAGGTAATGTTGCTATGAGGTCAAAACTCAATGTCAGGGAGACCATTGATGGATAAAAGTTGGATAGAAGTTATGTTTTGTGGTTTAGAGATCGGATGGTCATACCTATGACCATCATTCGAGATGGGATGTTCATCCTAGAATACAAAATATGTATAAGGCATTTAAAGCACAATTTTGGTAGGTTGACATGAAAATAAAGGTGGATGAGTTGATATGCCTCACCTGTCAGTAGGTTAAGGTAGAGCATCAGTGGCCAACGGGTATGTTGAAGTCTTTACCTATTATTGTTTGTAAATGGGAGCAGATATCCATGGATTTTGTGAAAGGCATCCCAAGGATGGTTTAGAAACATGATGTCATATGGGTGATAGTGGATCGGCTCACAAATTCAGTCCATTTCATACCGATTCATGAATCTCATATAGTGGAGGACTTGTATAAAATCTATATCCAAGAAGTGGTAAAGAGGAATGATATACCAGTTTCAATAGTATCAAATCGAGATATTAGGTTTACAGCTATTTTTTGAAATCCTTACATAAATCCCTTGGGACTCAGTTGACAATGAACATAGTGTTTCATCCTCAGACGGATGGACAATCTGAAAGGACTATACAAATGTTAGAGGACATGCTTTGGGTTTTTGTAATGGATTTTGGTGGCTCGTGAGAAGAGAACATACCATTAATGGTGTTCTCGTATAACAACAATTATCAAACCTCAATATATATGGTTCCTTTTGAAGAATTGTATAAACGCCATTTTTGTTTTCCACTTTATTGGGTGGAAATAGGTGAGAATTCACTGGTTGGGCCGAGCCTTGTCTAAGAGATAATGAATAAGATTCAGTTGATCAAGAAAAGGATAGAGACGACTCAGATTTATCATAAATCGTATACGGATCATCATCATCAGCCATTGTCATTTGAGGTGAGTGATCATGTGTTCTTGAGAATCTCTCTAAGGTTGGGGCATCGACGTTTTGGAAAGAAGGGCATGTTATCTTCTCAATACATAGGCCCTTTTGAGATACTTGAATAGGTTGGTGAGGTGGTATATCAGTTGACTTTTCCACCACGATTTAGTTCAATCCACAATGTGTTTCATATATCTTAGTTGAAGAAGTATCATCCTGATCCTGACCATGCGATTCAATGAGATCACATTGACCTAGAGATGGATGCTTCATTGGATCATATGTCAATGTGGATTGTGGATTGGTAAGGGAAATTCTTTTTTGGGAAAAACATTTGTCAAGTGTGGGTTTTATGGAAAAATGGTCAGACTCAGGAAGAAACATGAGAATGAGAAAAGGAAATGGTTGACCAATGACCCAAACTCTTTCAGGGCATTGTTGATTTTTAACTTTCTAGGGACGGAAAGGCCAATGGTGGGGAGAATGTAGCACCCCCGATTTTAGGTATTTAACTCTTTATTTATGTATTTAAGTATATAAATTAATTGATTTAAGTTTGGGAAGGTTTTTAGAAGTTTTCACATGTTTTTGAGCATTTTTTGGAGGTGCACAGTTTGAGCATGGTTAGTAGAAACCGTACAACCCCTCTAGGAAACAGTGAAATGGGAGACAATGGGATATGGGTAAGCGCACAATTAGGTTCACATTTTGGACAAATCGTGTGACCACCTAAGAGTAACCGTGCAAAGTGGGATAGTGTGTTTTTCATGGTTGACACACAGTTTACCAAACCATGTGAGGGTTGTTGGGAGACAGTGGCTGGTGCACGGTTTGCCTAACTGTGTACCGTTAAAAACAAGATCTGGAAATTGTGGATTTAATTTATATTTGCCTCTAAACTACACATTTTCCCCCTAAAGATACCCTAACTCTAATTCCTCTCCTCTAAAAGGCTATGGATACCCTTCTTCTTGATTTGGGAGCAATCCATTGATGATTCTTGGTGCGTTGGAGGGTGGATTCTTTGGTAAGTGCTCATTCTTGGTTGTTTTTCCATAGTTTCTTCTTCTTATCTCTCTTGGATTCATGAATCTAATCCACTGGGGATATATTCATGATGTGTGGTGACAATCATGGTGATATATGATTGTTTGGTTGATATGGAACATGATCTAAGGTGGGTTTTAAAAGTTTCAATCTAGTTTTGTTGAAGAATTTGCATTTTTCTTCATTTTTGCCTAAGTTTGCGAGGTAGGTGGATTTACTCTAGACTCCTCTTATTAAAAATTGAAGGATTGGTTTCAAATTGTTTTAATTTCTTGAAATTTATTGTGAAATTGTTTTGCAAATATTGGGTAGAAACCCGCTTTAGTGATGATTAGTGAAATTGTGGAAAATTGGTTATTGTGCAGAGTTTTTTGTTTCTTGATTTTAAAATGATGATTTTAAAATATGACTTTTTTTTATTTATGGAAATGGTTTGATAGAAATGTTTTCAATAAAAGGGAGGTTTTATTGAAATGGATGGTTTGACATGGTTTTGGAATACACGGGTTGATGTGAGTCACAAGAAGATTGACCACTTAGTGAAAACTTGGTGGATGAATGAGAAACCACTCATGATAGAGAAAATAGGCCACCTATACTTTTTACTTACCCTCTTAGGGGGAATAAGATGTATTAATGTTTATTTAGTTAAAGGGAAGTATAGTAAATTTAATTTTATTACTTTATTGTGGGTATAAGTAGGGGAGTGTGTTCGAGCGGGAGGGGTATTTGGTTATGGGACGTTTTCCAAGGCTTGGGAGAGAGAGAAGATCCTAAGAGAAAGAGGAGTTATCTATAGTCTATAATTGTTCCGAATCTAATTCTTCAGGTAAGGATTTCTTTCCTAGAAATACAGTCTAGAAAGTTCTTTTCAAATTTTCTCTCTATCATCTTAGTGTTTTTATTGAGAGAGGGATTGAGAGACATTTTTTTGGTACGAATAGAGAGAGTCTATTTTTGGTGGTGAGCTAGAGGAAGGAAGGTCACATATATCCATGCGAATGGAGATTCACCTAACTACATTGGAAGTTGTGGTATTAGAATTGACTTCTGGAGCTCAGTGGAAGGAAAATCGAATGTTGAAACTAACAATGATAGTGGAGAATCAGACTTTGAGTTAGGCAGAAAATGTAAAGAATAGATCTAATTAGGAAGTTGGGAGTAGTTTGATATCTGATGCAGTAGAAGGACAGGTGATTGATGTAGGAGAGAATAGGGTGGACAAGAAAAAATTGTCACTAGAGGAGATATGAATGACGAAGAAATAGGTGGAAATTCCAACATTTATTGGGGAAGATCCTGTAACTTGGATAACTAGAGCTGATATCTATTTTTCGATATGTCGTACTCAGGAGGAGTTTAAGGTTCTATTGGCTCAATTATACATGGAAGAGATCATCCAATATTGGATTATTTCTTTAAAATCAGTGAGACCAGATCTTACCTGGACACAACTGAAGGAGGAATTGTTGGGGTGATATGGAAATGCATCATAAGAGGATCCTATAATTGTTTGAAGGAGTTGTTACAGACAAGAACCATGGATTCTTATATTGATGAATTTGAGAGAGTAGCTCTCCGAATACTTGATTTCACAGAAAAATAGTTCTTAAGCTTGTTTATTGGAGGTTTAAGTCCAGAAATAGGAAGTACGATAATGATGCATGGGCCACAGGAAAAATCTTGGTTGTTTACTCTATCACATAGAGTGGTGAGGGAGCTACTGGGGAAAAGAACTATTAATTATTTAGACTCTCTCATAAGGAGTTATCCTCTAGTTGGGAAAGGAAGAAATTGGAATACAAATGTAGTCAGGAATCTGCCTATAGAAGAAGGAAAATAGCAGGATTGGAGAGGGGTTGTGGAACCTCAGATAAGAGGAGTTAGAAATCTATCTAGGGAAGAGTTTGAAGACAAGGAATCTAAGGGGTTATGATATACCTGTGGACAAAAATTTGGTCCAGGGCATAAATGTCCCAAGAAAGGTTTCAAATTAATGGTATGGGAATGTGTGGATCCTGGAGAATAGGAACAATCAAAACCAATACCTTTGGGAGTGGAATAGGAAGGTAATACCGGATATTTGTGGGAAATGGAAATGTTGGGCACCTCATTCTATGTACATGAGAAAGAATGGGCGAAGTGTGCTTGGTCCATGTTAATGGAAGGTATCTTGGAGGTAATACCATTGCTAATCCTAGTAGACAATGGTGCTAGTCATAATTTCATTTTGAAATAGTTCTTACAATATTTTCTAGCACAAGTTTTCAAAACAGAGCCTTTTTATATACGCATGGGAGATGGACATTGAGGAGAATTATAAGGAAAATGTTAGCTACTCAAGGTATGTCTGGTGGAGGAATAATTTGAAGTAAAGGAATATATTTTTGACACTTCCGGACCAGGTTTAGTTTTGGAAATGATGTGTTTAAATATTCTTGGGTATGTAACTACACACTGGAAGAACTTGACTATGAGTTTTGAGAAAGAAGTAAAACATGTTACCTTGCTGGGAGTTCGGTTTCCATAGAATACTTCTGGATCATTACATGGGTATATGGGAAAAGGAAAAAAATGGGTAGGGAGCGTAGTGGAAAAATTCAGAGAAGGTTGACATGAAAATGGAAGAGTTGAACTGGATTCAACAAATACAGTTACAGAAGCTATTAAATCAATATTGTGGAGTGTTTGAGATACCTAAAATCATGCCACCAGCTAGGGAAACTGATCATTCCATAAAACTGAAAGAAGGGGAAGAAATAATCAATATCAAACCATATGGTCATGCTTATCAGTTAAATAATGAAATTGAATTGCAAGTTTAAGAGTTATTAGAGCAAGGATTATTTAGATGTAGTACCTACCCATATTCTAGTCCAATAATCATGGTTAGAAAAAAAATAGAGGATGGAATATGTGTGTGGATTATTGGGATTTAAATAAAATGATAGTCCCTAATAGATATCCCATCTCAGTAATAGAGGATCTGTTGGATGAGCTATATGGAGTAGATTATTTCACCAAATTGGATCTGAGGTCTAGTTTCCACCAGGTACGAATGAAAGAGAATAATGTAGAGAAGACGGTATTTAAGACACATGAAGGTAATTATGAATATTTGGTAATGCCATTTGGGCTGATGAATTCCCCATCAACTTTCTAGGCAACTATGAATGCAATATTTTAGAAGATGTTATGGAAGGGAGTATTGGTATTCTTTGATGACATTTTAATTTACAGTAAAGGATGGGAAGAACATCTACCAAATTTCCAATGGGTTTTGTAGTTTATGGAAGATAAAGAACTATATTCCAATTTAAATAAATTTTTATTTGGCCAAAAATCTGTTGGGTATTTGGGACATATTATTTCTAAAAATGGTGTTGTGATGGATCCTGAAATATTGGCAGTTATTAAATGTTGGAGAGAACCCAGGTCCGTAAAAGAAGTCAGAGGATTCCTGGGGTTAACCAGATATTACCGAAAATATATAAAGGATATAGGAAGATCACATGTGCATTAACAACTTTAACCAAGAAGGCTGAGTTTAAATGGACTCCTGAAGCACAAGAGGCATTTGAAAAATTAAAGGACTTCATGACAATAACCCATGTTTTGGTGATGCCTGATTTTTCACAAATTTTTTATATAGAGTGTGATGCATTAGGAATGAGAATAGGTATAGTGCTTATGTAGGGAGGAAAACCTTTTGCATATTTTAGTAAATATTTTTTTGAAACTAATTTGTAAAAATCCATTTATGAAGATTATTTAATGACATTAGTGTTGTTTATACAACATTGGTGGTAATACTTGATGGGCATAAGTTTGGGGCATACACTGATCATAGAAGTCTTAAACACTTTCTTAACCAAAGAGTACTATCTATAGATCAACAGTGCTAGAAAGAAAATCTATTGGGGTATGATTCTGTGGTTATTTACAAACCAGGAAAGGAAAATACTACTGCAGATGCTTTATCTTGTACAGAAACACAAGCATAATATCAATACATGTTTGTTTCTACACCTTGTTGGGAGGATTTATAAATTCTAAAAACTGATATTGGTTGAGATATTAGGTTATAGGCTATAATAATGGCATTACAGCATTATAGGGCTTCAAAACCAGATTATTCCTATAGGAATGAGTTGTTTTATTACAAAAATAAGTTATAATTGCCTAAGAAATTAGTTTTGGTTCCTAAGATGCTACAACATTACCATTCATCACTAGAGGGTGGTCACTTAGGTAGGTTAAAAACTTTTAAAAGGATATAAAATGGAGTTCATTGGGCTGGAATGTCCTGGGATGTACAATGATATGTTATAGAGTGTGAAGTGTGTCAAAAAAACAAGTATGAGGCGACTAATCCAGCGGGGTTATTGCAGCTCTTGCCAATACTAGAGTAAATTGGGAAGAATTATCCATGGATTTTATTACCATAATGCAAGTCATATGGTTATGAAGTGATATTTGTGGTGGTTGATTGTTTAAGTAATTATGCTCATTTCACACCCCTAAATCACCCATATACAACTAAGAAAGTAACTAAAGTTTTTATGAAAGAAATTGTGCGGATGTATGGATTCCCACGAGTAATAGTCAGAGACAAAGATCCACTTTGTATTAGTATATTTTGGCGAGAACTCTTCAATATGCATGGTACTACCCTAAAAATGAGTTCTTCTTATCATCCTCAATGTGACGGGCAAACAGAGGTGGTAAATTGATGTCTTGAGGTATATCTAAGATGTTTCTATACAGATCACCCAAAGCATTGGGTAACTTGGTTACCTTAGGTAGAATTTAGTTATAATACCTCTTACCATACTTCTATTGGAAAAACACCCTTTGAAGTAGTTTATGGACATCCTCCTCAAATTGTGCATTATTCTAAGGGTGAAACTATGATAGAAGAAGTGATAATTGCTTTGGAAGAATGTGATGAAGCATTGCAGAAACTCTAGGTAAATATCTATCAGGCCCAATAGATAATGGTTAAGAATTCTAATCATCATCATCAATAGGTAACATATAACCTTGGGGATCTAGTTTGTGTTAAACTGAGGCCCAATTGTCCAGTCATTATGGGAAAATTTTGTTCTAAGCTTGTTGCACGATATTTTCAACCATTTCAGATAATAGGAAAGGTTGGGTTGGTTGCTTACAAACTCAATTTCCCACATAACATCCATGTCCATTCGGTATTTCATGTTTATTAGCTGAAGTTAGCAGTTGGAAAAAGTGAATATGTAGAGGAACTTTTTGAAGAATTTATGGAAGATATTAACAGACCTATAGCTATATTGGAAACTAAATTTCAGGGAAAAAATCAAAAATGGCTAATTCAATGGCAGGGAAGATCTACTAAAGATGCTACTTGGGAGGATGTTGAAATAATAAAGACACAATTTCCTAATTCCCAAGTTGATAGAAATGATAGAGAAAATAGGCCACCTCTACTTTTTACTTAACATCATAAGAGGAATAAGAAGTATTAGTGTTTAGTTTGTTAAAGGGAAGTCTGATAAATGTACTTCTATTACTTTACTATGGGTATAAGTAGGGTAGTGTGTTCGAGTGGGAGGGGTATTCGGTTATGGGAAGTTTTCTAAGGCTTGGGAGGGAGAGAAGCTCTCAAGAGAGATAAAAGTTCTCTCATTTCTGTAATTGTTCCAAAGCTAATTCTTCAGATATAGATTTCTTTCCTAGAAATACAATCTTGAAAGTTCTTTTCAAATTCTCTCTCTATCAGCTCATGAGTATGGAACTGTCACTTAAAAGTTGGGAATCGGACATTGTGGCTTGGTTGGGAGTTCCTGGAGAATATCTTGATTTTATCTCTCTCTCATTCTTCTTATTCTTCCCCCATATATGTAATTCTGCTACTGTTCTGATCATTTTATATACAAATTCGTCTACCAAGAGGCTATGGTTTTATGAAAGTGCTCTAAGTTGAAAGCTTCTTCGCATCTCCATTCTGAGAAGAGAAAGATCATGGGACAAATAAGGGAATAATATGCTATCTATTTCGCATGTCGTAAGAAGGGTTACTGAAAGAAAAACTACACACAAGAAAAGAAGTAAGGGGAAGCTTCAGGTGCATATGTTATCGAGTGAAATTTATCCGTTTCTACTAATTGGTTATTAGATAAAGTTGTGGTTCTCACATATATATCCAAATACAAGAACCAAGTATATTCCTAAATATTGAATAAAGGGAGGTAGATCTATGAGCAGCCAATGAAGCCAAACTTGCTATTGTGGCTATTGGGGACTACCACCTCACGTTGCTGACGTGAATGGTCTTAGTTTTAAAATATTTTTATAATGTGCCTTCAGTCACCAAAAACATAATATATGTATCCAGACATCATACATATGGATTTATTTTTAAGTTTGGAAATAAATATTGTTTGTTTTATAAAGAAAGAATATTTTATGGTAAGATATTTAAATAACAGTCTTATGTTGGATTACTAAAACCAAGTAATGAAAATCGATAATGAAATTAGTTCACATAACTCATACCATATCTAACTTTGGCATCAATGAATGGGTCATGTAAATGAAAAATGTTTGACCAAATTACACAAAGATGGATGTTTAGATTCATTTGATTTGAACTAAAACCACTTGGTATATGTCACACATATTTACATGAAAAAATGACTAAAGTCCCATTTATTGGAAAAGTTCTAAGGGCCAAAAAGGTTCTTGAATTAGTTCATACCGATGTGTGAGGACCATTTTTAGTTGAAGGGGTGTGTACTCATACTTCATAATTTTTACTGATGATTTTAGTAGATATGGATATAACTACTTGATTAGGTATAAGTCATATTATTGTGATAAATTCAAATAATACAAAAATGAAGTTGAGAACCGGCTTGGTAAGAAGATTAAGAAATTCCACTCAGATCATGGTGAAGAATATCTTAATCAAGACTTCATTGATTATTTATGGGAGTTTAAGATTCCATCCCAACTCACCCCTCCATATACACTATAATAGAACTGTGTAAGCGAGAGGAACCATACCCTATTGGACATGGTGAGATCAATGTTGAGTTATACGAGTATTCCGTTATTCTTTTGGGGATACGCATTATAGATAGCAACACAAATACTAAACCAAATTCCAACTAAAGAGGCAAATGGTATTTCATACCAATTGTGGAGTGAAAAGAAACTCGTATTGTTGTACCTACATGTGTGGGGATGTGAAACGTTTGTTAAGACCTCTTTAGGAAACGAACTTGCACCCCAAGACAATGTACATCTCACGAACCAACCTAGGTCGACCCCGAACCGATCAACCGAGCCGATCCGTGGCATGGCCCAAAGGGTGTTCCCGATATCCATAGGGTGACAACTAGTGTCGGGCATCAACAAAGTACACAAAGAGAATGATTTCACCCAATAATAAATAAGTAAACCAATCAGCGGAAAGATAAACAACAGCCCAACATATATATATTATCCCAACTGAACATCTTTTATACAAATCTGGAAATAAAACAACGGAACAACAAAACTAAACTACACCTAACGACCACACATATACGTGTGACCCCAAGGGCCACTCTTAGATACCAAGAACAACCATCGCCCATAGCGATCGATATCAATCCAAACCTGCACCACAATCTAAAAACAAGAAAGAACTATAGGCGTGAATATTAAAACTCAGTAGGCATTCCTGAATAATCTATTCACAATGCACTTCCTTTAAAATTGACGAAACAACAATCTCAAGTCTGAAATACAATATATAAAAGTAATATTTTTCCACACATTAACCATTTTTAAAGCCAAACACAGTCCATTGCCCTTTCTTCCATTTAAACAACACTTTATTATTAATAAGGAACCATATTCATTTTTAAAAGGGAATGATGACATTTAATTTATGAGGGAGGGAAGGAGTACAAGACATTTCCAAAACCTTTTTCCATAAATACTTGAAAACAATTTTCCATTTTTACATAAATCCACACTACTCAAGGAGTAAACACCATAATTATAAGACAACGGTAATGGAAATAAACATACATGAGTAACCAACCAATAATGAATCACAATCATTCTCTACAAGAAACTATGTGCCAATAGACATGGTTGAACCTAGGATATCATGAATAATCTTTAACATACTAATATATGAGACCCATCCCCAGAAGCATGCCTTACACGATGAAATCAAAAGTGCCCTGAATACTTCCGACCACCCTAACTCAGGACAGACCTAGTGGAAAACCCCATAGCAATAAACCCAATATATCCACCTACTATGGGACACCAACTAGTGAATAATCTAGCTAGTGCAACAATCATTCTTATAAAATTCTCTCACTATGCCAGTTTCCCATGTCTCATGTATAAATGGGGTGATCCAACCAGTGTCAACTAAGAATCAAATCACATACACACATATAATAGTTAACACAACATGCATCACCTAAATCACCCCAAGGATCCATCTCTTGACTTAAAAATCATAGATCAAAAAGTAGTCCATACCAAGGATCTATCATTCCATATAGTAAGGGTCACGATAATTCCACAATGAGGGCATCCCACCCATTGGAAAGAGAATCATCCAAGGAGAGTTTTCATAATAAAAATTTTCACCATTTTCACAAAAGTGAAAAACGGGATTCAATCATATTTCACATAACCATGATCTTTTTTGATAACCAAATACATTTCCTAAAAATGGAAAAAACACCCTTTTCCATTTCATAACCATTTGGAAAAAAATTCCATCAAAGTGCTCACATTTCACTTTTAAACCAAAACCATTCTTACCAAAATGCCAAACGGGCTACTAACTGTCAACACATGCCAAACCACATTTGAAATACAAATACACATTCCATTTAAATCCAAAACCCCTTGGTAACCCATTCAAGGAACCCAAATCACTATTTCAAATACTATAAATTCGTTTACAATTCCAAACCATGATTTTGATATCACAAATTACTCATAAAATCCAACCATGCATTTTCTCAAACACTTGGTGTGCACAATATAACCAAAACAATACTATTGAAAACAATAACCATTTAGCACACCCAAAAATTATTCCAAGGATCACATATAAATATTTAATATTCAAGGAAGGTGAAAAAATCACGAAATCAGTGATTCTTAAATTAAAAAGGCAAGTGCAAGGGAAACCTACCTCAATACCTACCTCAATTTTATGGCGCTTCAACAACGCACACCCAAAAACACACCACAAAGGTTCCAAGATCCAAGATATATGAAGAGGAACCCTAAATAATAAAAACCACCAACATAAACCAAGTGTAAACATGAATCATAGGTCTAAATGACCATGGTATAGGGAGATCTCAAGAGAAAATGGAAGAAAGAGAAAGAGGAAGATGAAAAGAGTAGATTACCTTTAGAGATTTTCCCCAAAACCTTAAAAGAATCTTAAATCTACACCAAAGGAGGAAGGAGGGAGATTGGAGGAGGGAGGACCCTCCCTAGGGTCGTACGCACCAGGGAATAAGAAATGGAGAATTTTGTGTTAAAATCCAGAAAGGGGTAAACTTGGAATTTCAAAATTTTTAAGTTCTGGGAAACTCGCACGGTGTGTCCGCACAGTTTACCAAACGGTTCGCCAACCATGTGGAATGGTTCTTCCACAATATAGTGGCTTCCTTAACGGTTATTTCAAGGTTTTTCTAACCATTTATAGGTCATGCACCATCAACCAAAAGAACACCCAATCCCACACGGTTACCTGGAGCAAGCCGCATGGTTTCCCAAATCGTACGCTGACTGTGCTCTAGGAGAAAAACACCTCGAAACAAAAAATTTAAACCAATCACACCCAAAACTTGAGATCCAAACCCAAGGCCAAAATATAAACTGGAACAGAGGTCCAAAATAAAAAATCCAGGCATGATAGTACATTTATAGGGAACCCCAAGGAAACAAGGAGATGTTACCTATACGACCCCTCAAACAAAAAAGTAGTTGTGGAAAAATTAATTATATTCCTTGAGGGGGAACACTTATCTAAAAGAGATACTAGGAGAAAGATATACTTTGATGAATTCCAAGCTCAAGGTACATGAGATTTGGGATAAGAAAAAATTCCACAAAACCTCATGGAAGAAGTTTTGGAGACACAAGTACTATGTAGGAGTACGAGAGAGGTTAGAGAACCAGAATGATATGGTTTTTTAGTCTCCAAGGATGGTGACTCGTTATTAGTTGATAATAATTTTTCTATAACCTACAAGGAAGTAGTAAGTGACATAGATTTTGTTGAGTGACAAAAAACTATGAATTATGAAATGGATTTCATGTATCAAAACCATGTGTAGATTTTGGTAGATCCTCCAATAGATGTAAAGCTCATTGATTGTAAATGGGTATTCAAGAAGAAACTAGACATGGATGGACAAGTCAGTACTTATAAGGAACTAATGATTGCAAAAGGGTTTAAACAACATCAAGACATAAACCACTACGAAATTTTTTCACCAGTTACTATATTGAAATCCATTAGAATTATAATTGTCACTATGGCTTACCATGACTGTGAGATTTGAAAAATGGATGTCAAAGAAACCTTCCTTAACAAGAACCTTCTAGAAGATTTCTATATGACACTACCTGAAGGGTTTGTGACTCCAAAGGATTCTAACAAGTTATGCAAATTGCAAAGATCCATTTATGGATTAAAGTAAGCATTAAGGTCATGGAACATTCGATTTGATGAATACATAACAGAATTTTGTTTCATAAAGAAAAAATGTGAGCCTTGTGTCCATAAGAGGTTTAGTGGGAGTGTGGTCATTTTCTTAATAGTTTATGTTGGTGACATACTACTTATTGGAAACAAGATACCAGTTTTATAGTCTTTAAATGTTGGTTTAACACATGATTCTCTATGAAGGACTTAAGTGAAACAACATATATTATTGGGATCAAGATCCATTGTGATAGATCCAAGAGACTGTTTGGTCTAAGTCAAAGTACATATATCGACAAGATAATAAAGAGATTCGGTATGGAACAATACAAGAATGGATTGTTGCTAGTGTCACATGACATTCATCTTTCCAAGAAAATGTGTCATCATACACTTTAGGAAAGACAAAGGATGAAAATGATTCCATACGCGTCGACGATTAGGTCAGTAATGTATGATATGTTATGTACCAGGCTAGATGTTGTCTATGCATTAAGTATGGTAGGAAGAAATCAAGGTGACCCAAGTGACCTCCACTGGATGATAGTCAAGACTAATAGGAGTGTGAGCCTTTGAAAAGTGCAATAGACAACTCTGGTGATGGAGCATCAGGAGCAGGTGAGTCATCAGGTGTGGTAGCGACATCAAGTGGCAGACCTGAATCGTGATCCACATCACTAGGAAGAGATAGAGGTGGTGGTGTATTAAGAGAATGTGGTAAAATAACTTTGGAATCATGAGAAGTAAATAGTGGTGGGAACTCGGGAATAGTAATATCTGATGATTCGACAAAGGAAACATCAGTTGAGACAACATAACAAATCAAATATATAGAGAAGAATCGATATCTGCACTGGGTGTGGGAATATCCAAGAAAGTTTCATTTTAGAGCACGCGCATAAAACTTGGTAATTGAAGGGTTAATATCTCTAACATAACACACAATCAAAAATTCATAGGGGTAGGGAATGAGATAGTGTTATTGTAAATAAATAATGGAAGGTTGTCTCCCCCTGAAGAATAGATGAGGGGAGTTTTTTTGTAAGATAGGTGGTTGTGATAATGAAATCACCCAAAAAAGCAGTTGGAACTTTCTTTTGAAATAAAAGCGTCTAAGAAACTTCTAACAGATGATGGTTCTTTTGTTCAACAACACCATTTTGTTGAGGTGTGTTAGTACAAGAAGTTTGATGGATAATTTCATGGTCATAAAGAAAAGGTTGGAATGGTCCAGATAAATATTCATGGCCATTGTCAGAACTAAAGCAGTGAAGTTTAGTAGAAAACTGAGTGGTGATTTCTTGACTATAGGAGCAAAACACGGAAAATATTTTAGAATGATTTTTCAATAAATCAACCCAAGTCATCAATGAAATTTTTTTGATGAAAGTAATAAAAAATCGATAACCTAGATTAGATGGACTAGGACTGAGCCCCCAGATATCAGAATGAACCAAATGAAAAGGAGTGGATGCATGATATAGATTGCTTGGGGAACATTGGTGACTCAGTGATACTTTGTGTAGTGACAAGACTCACATTCAAAAGGAAGAAGATGTCCCAACTCCTAAAAAAGTTTTTGAAGAATGGGTGCGGGTGGATAACCAAGGTGATAATGAAGCTGAAGGGTGTGATTAGAGGTGTCAAGACAAGTAAGAGTTGGGGTCGAGTATAAACACATACACACCACCCTAAAGACGTCCACTAATAAGCACCTGAGTCGTTTAATGCTTCTAAAATATAATCAAAATAGGTGAGAAGATGACCCAATTTTTTAAGCCAGTTGTAAGTTTACTAATTGATAGTAAATTAAAGGGACAATTGAGAACAAAGACAACAAATAGTGTCAATCTTAGGCATAAAAACTCCCATAACCAACAATATGTACTGTCTGAACATCAGCCAAAATAATATTACCTCTAGTCAAGGTTGATTTGTAGGACCTGAGAATACCTGCATCCATAGTGATATGCTTCGAGGCACCAGAGTCAAGAACCCAGAAGGTGGACCATTGGGATAGACACATGGTCAGAGTATCGCCATGGATAACAGTGGTGTTTGATGATGCCATAGATTGTGTGCTGAAAATGCACGTTCACAATGTGCTAAAGGTGAATAAAAGGTAGAAAAAAGGTTTTGAGCCTTTACTTACTATGATCAATCATGACATAGGAATCCCAAACAGTAGGTGCTGAAAATGAACACCCGGAACATCTGGGTATCAGTTAGGTCATTGAAAAAAGAGTATCATGAATGAAAGAGGGATGTGGTTGTGCAGTATGGGGCGTCACATGGGGAGAGGCAGTTGGCTAGAGTAGGCACACCAAGAGATGCAGCAAGAAAGGGGGGTTGCAAGCACAGTGAGGGTGATGCGTTTGGGGTTGTGTCATCACACAAGGAGGGTGACGCCGAGGAGGCCGTTGCACAGGGGGTTGTCACGTGGGAGGTGGAAGGTGTCGTTGCGCAGGGTGTAGACATGGAGGAGGTGAGGGGGCGTCGCACAGGGGAGCACGGGTGGAAGGGTGGGGGGCGTCGGTCATCACACGGGGGTTGATGAGCGGAAGGGGGTTTCTTCAACCATTGTGGAGGAGATCAGACATGGAAGGGGGGCTGTCGCGCAGGGGTTGAGGCTTCAAAGAAAACCGTCGCGTATGGGCTCTCAGACGGAAGGGTGGGGAGGGCCATCGACGGCCGTGCAGAGGCTCAGAGGCGGATGCGGTCTCGTCGCGCACAGGGCTCTGGCGGGGAGGGGCATTGGAAATATTATTCTCCACCTGATACCATGTTAAAATAGAAACTCGTACCTCACAATGAGGTAGGGTGCTTGATTTATAGATGAGAAAAGGAGTACAATAGATTACCCACACCGATGTGGGATACGAATATTAAAAATATATAACTCTTAACAAACTCAATTAAATTCTATTTGAAATTAATTATTAGAATAAATATTATTTTCAAGATTGATGAATAATTTTATTCAGGATTAATAATTGCATAAATTAAATAAATATTTATTCACAAGGTGATTATTAAATTACGCAAATATATAATATTTATTTATTTATTGAATATTTAATGAATATTTATACGCTAGACTGAATGGAATATTTATTTTTTGAATAAATATTTAATTAAATATTTATTCAGGTATTTGATAAATGCCAAGGAGGATGAGCGGATCAAGATTGTGTTTGATGATAAATATTAATTTGCAAGTCGGTAAAATAATATTTATTTTTGTGCCAGTGAGTGCACGCCATGGAACAAAAAAACAATATATATTATTATTTTTAATACATGACATAAGGTCAGACATGAACATTTTATTAAGGGAATTTATGCAATTAATTAAATTACAAATCCTATCCCTGTGTCTATAAATAGACCACTAATATATTCTTAGAGAGGCTAATCGAGAATCATTCTACACAACAGATTGTTCTCTAGAATCCTACTCATCCTTCTCACATGCTCTCAATAATGGATCAAGAGAATTTCTTCAAGAGAAGAATGAAGAAATATGAAGTGATTATGTAACGTCCCAGACCCAGTTCACTCATATGAAACCATGCCCGATTGGTCACATGGCCTTATGTGCGTCTCCCCGTACGCCAGAGGTTGCCGACTATCAGTGAAGGTCTAAAGTGGTATAGTGAGGAGACTATACCCTCATGATTAGAGTAGCACAAGAGTGATAATAAATTAATAAATAGCGTAAGAATAATAATGTAAAATAGAGCAATGAAAATATCATTTAGACGGTAATAATAAACAATCCAAAAAGGTGATATATATAAAATGATGAATATGTCATGGAGCTATACAAAAAGTCATACATACAATACATACATGATAATAAATTGTGTGCAGCCTCTCACAAAGGCTAGGCGCATGGTTTGACTAACCGTGCGCAGCCCGTGCCAGTCGCCTCTCGCACGGGCTAGGCACATGGTTTGAATAACCGTGCGCAGCCCGTGCAAAACACCACTGCAACGAGACCTGCAGCATTTGCATGACCGTGCGGCCTCCTATTGTGCACTGGAGCACCCTGTATGGTTTAAACAAACCGTGTGGACTGGGATGTACGATTTATACTAACCAAGCGACCCACCCGTTTCCTCCAAAACTAGGGCCTCAGGCTCCTAACGTGCCTCAAACACCCTCGAAACCTCTGCAACCTCATTAGACATTCATATTAAGTCAAAACCAAATAATTAAACTAGAATTAAAAGGTTTCGTACCTTAGAGAAAAACCATGATGTTACAGATTAAGACGAACAATGCACGACGATCAATCGACCGCGCTAGCACCCGACGATTCATTGGCTTTGTTCGAAGATCATACGAGCACGTGTAGATCACCGCTAAAAGGATTCTACAATTTGATCCTAAAATCACAAAGATAGATTACCAAAAAAGGTTTGGGACAATTAATATCAACTACGAAGAAAGATCTTAAGAACAAGGTAATTTTTATTTCGATTTAATTAAATTGATTATAAATTTAACGTGAAAAGATCTCTTGGTTCTGGTGACCTTTCTTGCTAATATTAGATTGGAAAATTTTCATTATTCATGACGTTCACGTCTTGTACAATATGAAAATGATCCATTGAATCTCACATTTACTGAGTCGGGATCGGCCCGAGAAGCGCTTTCACTGCTCCCAGAACCATCAAATTCAAGAGGGAGAAACTCCTCATGTTCTGTCCTAATCTTTCTATATCCCCCTTTGTTTGAAAATACTATCAAATCAGGTTGTAGCCTTACCTTTGATTCATTTCTTAAGACATAATCTTTTAAAGCTCACGAAGGAGTTTTTTTCACAGGATTTTATATCCTTCTGGATCTTCTGGCAGTCTGAGGCTGCTTTAACTTCACCCCTTGATTCTCTATGTAACTGAAGCTTGTGTAAGGTTCTGATCAACTTATAGTGCCCTCAACCAATTGAAACAGGGTTAATTTTTTATCTATCATTTGTTGTGTTGTTTTCAGGGCTTCATTTATCAGATATTTATTACTAGATTTTCAGTATTAGCATATGTTGCCACTGTTTTCCGACAGGAAGATCCACCGGTTCATTTTCCAAATGATTTGTTGTCATTTTTAACATTAGATCAAATAAATAATGTGGCACTTGATATGAAATGGGTTCCTTTGATATCCAATTATTAAACACATTTTATTTCAAGGAGTGACAGTACAACAACTAAAAGTCGTAGGAACCTTATATTTTTTATTTTTCCTTTGATTATTCAGTGATCATCTGACTAGTTTTACCTCTTTTGGAAAGTTTTGTTATTTTTGGTGCCTTTATATTTGTTTTAGCTTCTATAAGTTGTATTTTCAATGTTGGTATAAATGCATTCATCCTCACTTTACTTGTTGTGAGGTGGTTATTTTTATTGTTTGAATAACTTCTAGAAATCTTGATGATGGCATTAACGAGGAGCCTTTCTCCCTCTCATGTGTACATAAGAAGGCAGAAAGAAAGAGCTTGACAGTCCTATTAATGCAGAAATTGGAAGAATTCTTCTAATTGAATTTTTATATAAACTTATTTGTGTATGCATTGAAAATATATGCATGTCTGTGGTTCTAAATTTTCGTTTGTTCCATGATACAGATATCATTTCCCCTATGTTGATGAAATTTTCATCCCCGGGGGGTATAAAACTATTGCATCATAAATTCATGTGTTCTATAGAAAAACTAGAATTTCAGAGTGACCGAGAGATGTGATTTTAACTTCTTTATATTTGTGCAAGCACTAGTCTCATCTTAAGTTCACTAGAACTTGTTATGTTTACTTGGTCACAGGGAGAAAGCAACAGACGTATTTTGTGTGCGGGCATAAAATTTTACTTAGTTCAATGGGTGATACCACAACATTAGAGGAATAATGAATAAATGTAGAGGAAGAAGTATCTAAGGTATTGGAACAAGTGAAGGAATTGGAGGATTCAGCTGCATCATTTATTTCAAGGCATCCATCGAGGAAAAGGATCTTTGTCAGCGTGCTATTTCTCTTGACTCTACAATCAAAAGGTTGCGCTCTTTAACAGGGTCACTTCTTGATAATAAATCCTTGGATTCTTATTTAGCTGATAAGGTTGTAATTCTTTAATTAATATGCTTTAAACCTTATATTCTGATTTATCTTGTCCATTTTATTCTAATTAATAATTGATTAGTTCTACTGTAGGCCTCAATTTGACAGAAGGGGTGTCTCCACCCAAATTTATGTTACTAGAGTGATATATTATTTTAGTGTTTTAATCTCTAAATATATTATGCTTTTACTTTATTACAGCTTGATGAAAAACTGCACAGAGAAAAATGTATCATGGCCGATGGTGTGGGAGCTTCCTTTCTCCCTGTAAATTCTCCAGGTACTAATTTTGGGTCCATTCATTTTCCAAATTTCCCTTGATATTACCATTGAATTTTCTAATTTCTATCCTTTTCCCACTTCTTTGGAATACTAATGTGGTTGGATGGGGATGTTCATGTGTTATCAATTCCATTTATTCATTTGAAATGTAGGTTGATTTTTGATGAAGTTTATAGGTCCTATCAATGTGCGCGCTCCTAGGAAAGAGATCCAGTTCAAAGTCAAAGAATAGTACAATCATTACAGAGTATTCTTCTCTAAATCCCATTTTTCCTTGTTAGACTGTGCATACATTGTAGGCCAGTCACTCATGAGGATAACCATGAAGGCCAAAAGTTGCATCACTGCATATTAACTTGGTTAATTATGGTTCTACTTCATCCTTTTATTCCTATTTGTTTAGAATATACATGTAAATAAATCCAATATGGATAAATAAAGAATCAGGAATATGTATGCTTCATGAAACATAACTTTTTCCTTTCCTTGGGCTGTATTTGACAACACTTACTGAAAAGTTCTTATTTCACTCATCACTTATTATAAGAAGTTTGACTAACCTAGCTTTGACACTAGTCGGTGAAGAGGTGCCAGCCATCAAATGCCTTCTCTTGAGAGTCCCCTCAGCCTTACAGACCAACCATCTTGGTTCCTCATGCCTTGGATCAGGATAGAACAACCCTTGTGTTTCTCCTTTTCCCATCAACACTACTTATTCTGGGATCTTGTATTTGGAACAAGTGTTTGCCAGCATTCCCAGTTTAATTGTACCAGGTATCAAATCCAGTTATCTAAATTTTAATTTGTTGGTGATTAGTTTATGTGGGGATATACTTTTGTGTAATATTCAGTGTTTACATTTGCAGGCATGGTTGTTTTTTTTAGTTTATTATTTTTGAATATTTTTTGTTTCTTTTACAGCTGTCAAGTTCTGTTTTGTTCGGTCTTTATATTTATTTTATAAAAAATCTCTTGTACACTTTTTGTAATTGTAATAAAGAATTCTTCTAGCTTTGTCTTCTCAGGTTTCTCGACCAACATGGTATCAGAGGATTTTTAGGGTTTCCTTATGGTGGATTCAACTTCGACTTCGGTTTCCCCTACTTATCCCATTCGTGATGGAGTTTTCGATCCTTCTCATCCTTTCTTCCTCGGATCTTTTGATAATCCTGGTGTAGTGCTTGTTTCAAAGGTTTTCAACGGCAATAGGTTTTATTGGAAGCATGCTATGATAATCACCCTGTCAGCAAAGAACAAGCTCAGATTTGTTACTGGTGATGTTCTGAATCCTGAATCTTCTTCCTCTTTCTTATCTATTTGGAATCGTTGCAATAATATGGTTATAAGTTGGCTGATTTACTCTCTATCCAAGGAAATCGTGGAAAGTGTTCTTTATCTTACCACTGCACATTTAATCTGGACCGATCTTGTAGAAAGGTTTGAGCAGGCAAATGGAACACAAATTTTTCAGATCTAGAAGAAACTATACTCGATTTCTCAAGGTACTGACTCTGTATCAACATATTTTACCAAGATTAAAAGATTGTGGGACGAATTGAGTATCAGTCGATTCCTACATGCTTCTGTGGTGTTGTCAAATCTATTGCAAAACTTCTTGAAGATCAATGACTTCTTCAATTTCTTATGGGTTTGAATGATTCATTTGTTGCTATTCAAGGTCATATTCTCATGATTTCTCCACTACCTTTGTTTAACCAGTATTATTCAATTATTATCCAAGTGGAGAGCCATAAGGAAATTTCTTCTATTGTTACTCTATTTTATGGTGATGCTACCTCTCTTACTGTGGCTTTACCCAGGACTGTTCTTCCTTTTAAAAAACCTAATACTATTTACAATTACTGTAAGAAGTCTGGTCATATAAAGGATAAATGTCATCATCTTCATGGTTTTCCCACTGATTTTAAATTTATGAAGTCCGAACGAGTTTCTACTCTGGTTTAGAATGATGCTATGGTTCAGAATGATGCTTCTAATGTTTGTGTACCAAGTCCCGGTTCTCAGATATCACCAGATCAGTATTCCCAACTCATGCATTTACTCTCAAATTTAAAGCTGGTGGATCAACCTTTTTCTGCAGTAGCCTATGCCAATTTTGCTGGTAATCTCACTACTGAATCTGTTCAAGTACCTACTGCCATATGGATTGTGGATATTGGAGCTTCTGACCATATGTGTTTTGATAAGCATGCTTTTATTGACTTGACTATTGTCTCTATGCCATTTTCTACTTCACTTTCTGATGTTTTTTCAATTAGTGTCACGCATGTGGGTTCTGTGAGATTGTCAGATTCTCTCATTTTGTCCAATGTTTTATATGTCCCTTCATTTACTTTCAATTTGTTGTCTATTTCCAAATTGATTTCTCAATTCCATGGGACTATTAATTTCACTCATTCTCTTTGTTTCCTCCAAGCCCCTTCATTGAGGAGACCATTGATCCTTGGTAATAGAGGAGGACTATTCATCTTGCGCCCTTCTATATTTTTTCATACTTTATCTGCTTCTAGTACAAATTTTCCATGTAATCATGTTTTGTTTTCTTCTACTCGTTCTAAAAATGTAAATTTGTGGCATTTTAGAATGCGTCATATGCCTTCTTACAAGTTTAACCATTTACTTATAATGTTCCACACATCAATAAAGTTGTTGATCTTTTTCCTTGCATCATTTGTTCCCAGTCTAGACAACCCAAGCTTCCTTTCCCAATTAATACTTCTAGTACTACTTCTCCTTTTGACATCATCCATGTTGATGTATGGGGACCATACAAAACCCATTCTATTTCAGGTCATCGTTACTTATTAACTTTAGTTGATGATTTTAGCAGGAATACCTGGGTGCATCTGCTGTCTAATAAATCTTTAGCCTTTCATGCTTTAAAATCCTTCATTCTTATGGTTCGTACTCAGTTTGACACTACCATAAAAATCATTAGATCTGACAATGCACCTGAATTGGGTTCATCTAATGATGGTAAAAAAAATTCTCTTCTTTGGGCATTATTCATCAAACGTCTATTCCTTATACCCCACAACAAAACAGGGTTTCTGAACGTAAGCATAGACATATTTTAGAAGTTTCTCATGCCCTTCTTTTCCAATCCGGTCTTCTAAAAACATATTGGAGTGAATCAGTTTTACATGCCATTTATCTCATTAATCAAATGTCATCCAAGGTTTTGGGTTTTAAAACACCCTATGAACTTATCTTTAACAAACCACCTTCCCTTCACCACTTGAGGTCCTTTGTATGTTTTTGTACCTTTTTCAATTCTTTTTCAGCCACAGATAAATTCAATTCCCGTGCTCATCCAGGTTTGTTCCTTGGTTTTACTTTTGGATAAAAGGCTTACAAAATTCTAAACCTTCTTACTAATAAAATAATATTTTCTAGAAATGTTATCTTTTATGAGACAATATTTCCTTTCCAGACTATTGCTTCTAATCCTTCTCATGTCTCTCTTCCTTTACCTATTCATGATGACATTCATCTTCATTATTTTTCTTCTTCTTAGCCTCTTCCAACTTCATCCTTGTCTCCTTCTATTTCATCCTCACCGTCCACATTTCCCACTACTGTGAACTCTTTTCCACCACTTAGAAGTTCTAACAGAACATCCAAACCTCCTGCGCATCTACAAGATTATATTTGCAGCATTGTGGCTAATGAAAGCAGTGATGTGGTTTCAACTTCTTGCCCTCATACCTTCACCAATGATTGTTCTTCCCTTCAATCTGTTTGTTTCAATTCTCTCTCTCAAAGTGATCAGAACCTGTTTCAATACATGATTCATGATACCGAACCTCGGTCATATTCAGAAGTTTCTACTGATCCTAGATGGCAAGAGGCCATGGATACATAATTTTCTACTCTAGAAGCAAATTAGACTTGGGAGATTGTTAAATTGCCCAAGGGAAAGAGACCTATAAGTTGTAAATGGGTTTATAAAGTTAAGAGACATTATGATGGAAGTATTGAACATTTCAAAGCTCGTTTATTTGTTCAGGGTTTTACTCAAAAAGAGGGAATTGATTTTGAGGACACTTTCTCTCCTGTAGTTAAATTCACCACAATAAGAGCTCTTATTACCATTGTAACTAAGAAAAATTGGCCATTATCTCATCTGGATGTTAATAATTCTTTTTTACATGGTGATCTTCATGAAGAAATATATATGAAACCTCCTCCTGGACAATTAATTCCTGATAAGTTTCTAGTTTTTTGTCTCTAGAAATCAATTTATGGCCTTAAACAAGCTTCGCATCAATGGTATGCTAATCTTTTTGAAAAATTATTCTCTAAAGGTTATTGTTGGTCGGAGTGGATACTCAAGAGGGGGGGTGAATTGAGATCCAATTAAAATTTCTGTTAAAAACAATTTCTATTAAAATCCCCCAATTTCAAAAACAAATTAAACTGTAGTGAATTTATACAAATTATAAAGGTTCAATTAGTTTCTCAAAGATTTATTAGTTCTCAGTTAACTTAATCTTATGATTAAATTAACTTTTGAAACTAACTTACTGGTTTACAATAAATATAAACACTTGCGAGTTTAACTATCAAAGTATCTTTGAAAATAAATTATATTTCAAAGTAATAGCAGCGGAATATGAAATAAATATATATAGTATGGATATAAACTTTAACTAAAAACATAGAGGAGTTAACCAAGAGGTTCAGTCTCAAGCTGAGACTTAGTCCTCTCAAAAGTTTATAAAGATAATCCACACCCTGGATCGGGGTTCAACAGTTTACAACTGTCCAGATCCAAGACCTCTACCACTGTTATTCGTGGGAAACAAAACAACAGCAACTAGCTGTCCAGGTCACACACGACCTCTAACACTATCCACAGTGGGCAATGAAGTATAAAAAGGTTTGCTGAGGATTTACAGATCCTCCAGTTAAAGTACAGGAGTCAGTGTGTGTGTTTAATACAGCAGATAACACACACTGCTCAAAATGTAGATTAAATGAATCACAGAGCAGAGATGTAGAGTTTAGAAATGGCTCTGGTGATTTTAGTGTTGCTCTGGACTCTTTTTGGATTTGATCAGAAGTAATTCTGAGTCCTCTTCTCGTTTTTGTTTGAGAAGCAAAGTGTCGTATGCTTCAGGTTCATAGGCAGTGAGATGTAGTCGATGAAGTTCTTCAATGTTCTTTTGTATGCACAGAACTCTTCTTGAGTAGGCTTTATTGTGTATGAGGTTCTATGTAATCTCTTGATATGTATCTTCTATTCTTCTTGGTTCTTCCTCCTCTTTCTTCTTGTATATCTCGTGTGTTCTCTAATGTCTTTCTTCTTCTTCTGTTTTCTTCTATTTTCCAGCAGCAGAGTCTTCTTGTATTTTTGTCACGTGCTTCGGAAGACAGAAAAGGTTTCCTTTCCGCAGGTACGAGGTACGGTTTCCTGACATCCGACAACCTTTATTAATTAATTGACAGAGCATTAAAATATATCTGATATGACCGTTGGTTAGATTAAATAAAGATAAAGATAAAGAAATTCAAACAGTTGTTTATGACTATCGATGAGTTCAAGTGATCGGTAGGTCATCAGCATCAGCATTGGTGGCTAGACATCGGTGTGTCCTAACCGGTGACTGAGATGATTAGCATCAGTGTGTTATTTGATCGGTGACTCATTTTCATCAGTGTATCATTCGATCAGCATCGGTGACTCAGATTGATCAGCATCGGTGACTTAGATTGATCAGCATCGGTGAGTCATATTGATCAGCATCGGTGACTCGGATTGATTAGCATCGGTGAGTCAGATTTATCAGCATCGGTGAGTCATATTGATCAGCATCGGTGACTCATATTGATCAGCATCGGTGAGTCAAATTGATCAGCATCGGTGACTCAGATTGATCAGCATCGGTGAGTCAGATTGATCAGTATCGGTGAGTCATATTGATCAGCATCGGTGAGTCATATTGATCAGCATTGGTGAGTCATATTGATCGGTGCTACCGTTGTCTTGATATTGGATCGGTGCGACTGTTGTCTTGATATTGGATCGGTGCGACCGTTGTCTGTTTGATCCAGAAGACTTCCAAAATACTTGTAAATCAATAAAAACATAGATAAAAAACATGATAACATATTCACTAATAGATTGTGATTAAGTTTATGAGAAATTCAACCGGATTAAGTAATAACGATTTGTGATTATTAAAACAACAATCATAGGAATGAATTCATAAATCTTCCAGAGGGCTCAATAATCTCCCCCTTTTTGATAATCACAAATCTTTTTAAAAAAAATATATCAATAATAAAAACATAATGAGATATAAATCTCCCCCTGAAATTAAATCTCCCTCATAGATATTAATCTCCCCCTTAGAGATTGATCTCCCCCATAGATATTGATCTCCCCCATATATATACATCCTTCTCCCCCATATATATACATCCTTCTCCCCCTTTGTGATAATCAAAAAGGAGGGAAAACATACAAATAAGAGAGTAAAAAAAAGAAGGCAGCATAGAGAATAGAGAGAGAGAAAAAAATATTTTATAAAGTACAGAAGATTATAACCAACACATAGTTCACCCGATCAAAAACAATACACAACTATTTCTGGGGATACAAAGGGGCTTTTCCTTTGTCTTTAGGAGCAAGATTGGGTAAGTTGGAAGGCTTGGAGGGAGGAGGAACTGGGCGAATTTGCAGAGGTGGTAAAATGACTCTGGAAGTTGGAGGAGAGGGTGCCATAGAGGTTTGTTGTTGAGTATTAGTAGTAGATGGTTGAGAAGATGTCTGAGGAAGGGGCCGTAGTTGGGAGAGTGCCTGAGCAACAGAGAGCTGATTTGGAGCTACATCAGAGGTAGGGAGAGGGTCAGCAGTAGGAAGCACAATGGAAGTGGCTTGGGCATTCAGATAAGGCTTCAAAAGATTTATGAAATTGTGAATAACTTCTGCACCATACTGCATAGCCTTTTCAAAATCATCTTTTTTCTCCATGAACTGTGCCAAAGTAGGATTAAAATCTTGCAACTGGCGAACTTGAGCCTTGAAAGCTTGAGTGACTGGAGGTAGTTTCAGATTCTCTTCCAACACCTTGAAATTTGCAGTCATCTCATGCTTTGTATAAATCTTTGAAAAGTAATGATCAACCTTTTCCTTGATCTATTTCAGAGCCTTTTTGGCATCTGCTGAATATACGGTTTCCATTTCATGACTGTGATCACAGTGCTCCTTCATTTTCTTTAAAGAATCCAGATCAAGAACTTGTCTAACAGCTGCTAACTCTTCATGCACAACCTCCCTTAGAGCCTCTAGCTCATAGGTAGTGATTTTGGTTACTTTGGCAGTACTGGCTTTGCTAACTATTTGAGTTATCTTAGATTTCAATCTTCTCAAATCAGACTTGTTGAGATGTTAAATTAAATTCCTCAACACTTCCATCATACCAGAGATGGTTGATCTAAATTCGCTTGATAAAGATACTAAGCCAGTGTGGAGATCCTTCATAGTCTGGTTCATAGAGGCTATGTGCCTGCCAATAAGCTCACCAGTATTGGCCAGGTCTGGCTTCACAGCATTTGATACGCTTTGTGAGAAAGCTTCCAACGATGCTTCAGAAACTTACAGAGACACTTGAGTAAGGGCATTGGAAATTTCTTCTCTGACTGTATCTCTCACAGCAGCCATCAATTCAGTCTTAAACTTATCAAAATCATCTTGAGAGATTGCAGAACCAGGCAGATGAACATCTGTAGAATCAACAACAGGAGCAGATCTTGCTTCACTTGGGAGGCTCTTCTTCATAACTGCAGTAGATTCTGACATTTCCTCTTCTTCTTCAGAATAGTCTAAGCCCAAAACAGCAAAACCAGGATAGTCATCCCAAACAGCAGCACACAAGGTATATTTCGGTTTCTCATAACTTGTTGTTCCACTGATTTCTGGTGATTCTCTCTTGCCATTGGCATCTGTTTCTGGTACTGTTTGATGTGTTTTCGTTGGAGGTACAACAAGACCATCTACAGGTCGGTTAACACCATCATCATCATCATCATCAACACTTTGTTGTGGTTCTATTGAAGGTTTAGCCATACCATCTACAGGTCGGTTAACACCATCATCATCACCACCATCATCATCACCACCTTGCTCATTATCACTCTTCTCAGAGTCTTCACTGGTAGAAACTTCAGTGTCAGTATCTTCTTCATCACCAAGAATTGGTTCAGATTCAGGTAAGGCCAAAGGTGGACTAGCAGGTCCAAAATCTATTCTTTTCTTTGGACTCACTGTATCAGGATCACTCCTATCATCAGGAGGTGACACACTTCCATCTTCTGTCTCAGCTTCTTCCATTCTTTGACCTTCGGTAGATTCATTTATTTCATCCTCTTCCTCATCATCAGAATAAACTGGTTCCTCATTTGCTTTCAAACCAGGGTCTCTCAAACCCTTAGGCCTCTTTCCATGATCTGTGGGATTGTAGGCTTCATACAGCTTGTCTTCATCAGAAACCCAACACTTCTTCCATGGATTCCAATTTATTTTCATCCTCTTGCAGATATCTTTGTTGAGACAGAAAGGATGATCTGTTTCAGCTACTTCATCATCTTCATCAATACATTCTAGATTCTTGAGCATGGTAGAGATCATCTTGGAGTAAAATAAGGCAGTGGCTTTATTGGACGGTTTTACCATTCCAGCTATGTGCACCATCACATATCTACACAAATTGATCTTCTCATGGGTTTTCAGAAGAAACAATAGGAAAACATCATGGTACTTTACAGCAGCAAAATCTCCTCTCCTAGGGCAAAGTTGGTGCTGAATAAACTTGAAAAGAAGTCTGCATTCACCATCCAACTCTGAGGATGTGATTCTCCTCGACTCTTTGTTTCCAGTCAGAAGCTCTAGAGCTAATTCATAAGAGAAGTAATCAGTGATTGGAGGAATATTCCCAGCATAATCCTCATACCGACCCTCATGGGGTACATTTAAGCACTCTGCCCACTGTTTAGATGAAAAGGATATTTTCTTTCCTTTTACTTCAGACGACATCCAGGCAGCCTCCACACCATCTAGAGTGATTTTCAGATTCATATAAAACTCATGTACCAGCTTCGGGTAGTCTACTCGTGAGTTGTCTGAAAACCAGTCTTTACATCCTTGCGATTCAAGAACTTGCAGCAACAGTGACTTACTTGATAAAAGCCAGGCAGAACTGACTTCTCTTTCTACAGCAACAATCCGAGTTTCCAGGTTCGGATTTATTGATTGTTGAGAGGTACTACTCGACTCGCCTCGAGCACACTTTGGAGGTACAGGACTATCTGATCCTTTGCTCGGTCTCTTTTGTTTAGCCATTCGAAGATTTTGGGGAAAGCAGGAGTTCGAAGGTTCGAGGTAGAGGAGAAGAGAAGTTGAAGGGTTCGGCGGGAAATGAAAGGTCAAAGGTTTAGGGAAGAGAAATAGCCACGTATCATTTATTTTATCATTTAGGGTTCCCATAAAAAGGATAAAAGAAATTAATTAATTAATTACAACATAATAAAAAAGTAATACAAAGAATCGGTTTGACAGACCGGTGTGACAGATGGGTTTTACTGATCGGTTTCACAGATCAGTTTCACAGATCGGTTTCACAGATCGGTTTCACAGATCGGTTTCACAGATCAGTTTCACAGATCGGTTTCATAGATCAGTTTCACAGATCGGTTTTACAGATCGGTTTCATAGATCAGTTTCACAGATCAGTTTCACAGATCAGTTTTACAGATCGGTTTCACAGATCAGTTTCACAGATCGGTTTCACAGATCAGTTTTATAGATCGGTTTTACAGATCGGTTTCACAGATCGGTTTTACAGATCGGTTTCATAGATCGGTTTTATAGATCATTTTCACAGATCAGTTTCACAGATCGGTTTTACAGATCGGTTTCACAGATCAGTTTCACAGATCAGTTTCACAGATCAGTTTCACAGATCGGTTTCATAGATCGGTTTCACAGATCAGTTTCACAGATCGGTTTTACAGATCGGTTTCACATATCAGTTTCACAGATCGGTTTCACAGATCGATCATACACAACTCTTGTTTAATAAACTTCATTCTTTCATAGCATAAAGGCTTTGTAAAGATATCAGCTAATTGATGTTCAGAGTTAATAAATTTTAGAGAGATATCACCCTTCTGATAATGATCTCTTAGAAAATGATTTCTGACATCAATGTGCTTAGTCCTAGAGTGAGACACAGGGTTCTTAGATATGTTAATTGAACTAGTATTGTCACAGTTAATTAAAATATGTTTAAAATCAAATCCATAGTCTAATAAAGTGTGTTTCATCCACAGAATCTGTGCATAGCAACTACCAGCAGTGATGTATTCTGCTTCAGCAGTAGATAATGCAACTGAGTTCTTTTTCTTACTACAGCATGATACTAGCAATTTTCCAAGTAAGTGACATGTTCCAGATGTGCTTTTCCTATCTAACTTGCATCCAGCAAAGTCAGCATCTGAATAACTAGTTAGGTCAAAAGATTGTTCTTTTGGATAAAACAAACCTAAATTTACAGTATACTTAAGATATTTAAAAATCCTTTTAACAGCCAGTAAGTGTGACTCTTTAGAATTAGCTTGAAATCTAGCACACATACACACACTAAATATAATATCTGGTCGACTAGCAGTAAGATAAATTAAGCTACCAATCATACCTCTGTAATTGGTTTGATCAACTGGTTTCCCAGTTTCATCAACATCCAATTTGCAGGTAGTACTCATGGGTATATCACTTTCCTTAATACTATCCAAACCAAAACATTTTAACAGATCCTTAGTATATTTACTTTGATTTAGAATAATGCCATCTTTAGTTTGAAAGATTTTAAATCCAAGAAAGTACTTAAGCTCTCCCATTAAGCTCATTTCAAATTCATTTTGCATAACCTTTGAAAAATCAGTACATAAAGAATTTTTAGAAGATCCAAAAATAATATCATCAACATAGATTTGTACTATTAAAACATATTTTGAAAACCTTTTTATAAATAGAGTGGTATCAACTATTCCTTTTGTAAATCCTTTTGAAATAAGAAAGTTTGAAAGTCTTTCATACCAAGCTCTTGGAGCTTGTTTTAAACCATATAAGGCTTTAGAAAGTTTAAAAACATGATTTTGAAAATGAGGATTTGTGAAACAGGGTGGTTGTTCTACAAAAACATATTCAACAATAAAACCATTTAAAAAAGCACTTTTCACATCCATTTGATATAACTTGAAATTCAGATGTGATGCATAAGCAAGTAAGATCCTAATTGCCTCTAATCTGGCTACAGGTGCAAAGGTTTCCTCATAGTCAATTCCTTCTTCTTGATTGTAACCTTGTGCAACTATCCTAGCTTTGTTTCTAATGATGTTTCCAGATTCATCTACTTTGTTTCTAAACACCCATTTTGTGCATATGGTTATAGTGTCCTTAGGTCTTTCTACTAATTTCCAGACTTTGTTTCTTTCAAATTGATTTAGTTCTTCTTGCATAGCTATTACCCAAAATTCATCATTGATGGCATCATTGATATTCGTAGGTTCTAGCTGTGATAAGAAGGCTTGATGTTCAACCTGATTTCTAAGAGAAGCTCTAGTCTGTGTCCCTCTACCAAGATCTCCTACAACAGCATCTAAGGGATGATTCCTCAGAATCCTAGTTGATCTAGAAAAGGTAGGACTCGAGATTTCAGGTTCATCTACAGGTTGAGGTTCAACAGAAGCAGGGTCTAGAGAATTTCCAGAGCTGGATGTTTTAACTTCAGGTCCACTGTTTTTATCATTAAGGTTCAAACCAGAGATATCATCTTCAAGATTTTCAAGAGAGGTCTTAGGTTCATGTGGATCAGTTTCATCAAATTTGATATGAACAGATTCTTCCACACATTTGGTTATTTTATTGAAAACTCTATAGGCTTTACTAGAATTAGAGTAACCTAGGAAAATTCCTTCATCATTCTTGGATGTAAACTTGTCAAGATTATCTTTAGTATTAAGAATAAAAAATTTGCAACCAAAAACTTTGAAGTAGTTAACTTTAGGTTTCCTATGGTTCCATAACTCATAAGGGGTCCTCTTAAGAACAAGTCTAATCAAGACTCTATTAATAACATAGCAAGCGGTATTGACAGCTTCAGCCCAAAAATAAATAGGTAGGTCATACTCATTGAGCATAGTCCTAGAAATTTCTTGTAGGGTTCTATTCCTTCTTTCTACTACACCATTCTGTTGAGGTTTCCTAGGGGCAGAGAAATTGTGACTATAGCCACTGTGTGAGCAGTAAGATTCAAACTCATGATTTTCAAACTCACGGCCATGATCACTTCTCAGGGTCTTAATCTTAAGTCCACTAAGGTTCTCTACAGACTTGGAATATTTAACAAAGTAAGAACAAGCTTCACTTTTGTGAGCTAGAAAATATACCCAAGTATATCTAGAAAAGTCATCTACAAGAACATAGACATAGTGCTTCCAATTTAAACTAGAAACTCTATAAGGTCCAAATAAATTCATGTGAACCAACTCGAGAGGTTGAGAAGTTGACACTTCTTTCTTTGATTTGAAAGAAACTTTATGTTGCTTTCCCTTTTGACAGGGATTACAAATTTTGTCTGCTGGAAATTCAAGTTTGGGTAGGTCTCTTACTAAGTTCTTCCTAGCAAGTTTTCTAAGTGAATGCACATTGTAGTGTCCTAATCTTCTGTGCCAAATCCAAGACTCTTTTTGAAAAGCATTTAAACAAGTAATGTTTTGTTTAGCCAAGGAATTTAAGTCGACAGCATAAACGTTTTCATTTCTTAAAGCAGAAAACACTAAAGCATTTTTAGAATTAAAAACATTGCAAGAATCATGTTCAAATTTAACATAAAAACCATCATCACATAACTGAGAGATACTTAATAAATTGTATTTAAGGCCGTCAACAAATAAAACTTTAGAAATCAATACTGAGTTATTGTTACCAATCTGGCCTAACCCGATGATTTTCCCTTTAGAATTGTCACCAAAGGTAAAAAAACCTCCATCAACTCTGACTAATCTTTTAAAGCATGAAAAGTCTCCTGACATATGTCTTGAACATCCATTGTCCAAGTACCAGGTCTTTCTACAGGATCCCTTTAAGCAGGTTTCCTACAAAACAGATTTAAACAGGAAATGATTTTGGTACCCATATTTTCTTGGGTCCAGACAGGTTAGCCAATAATACTTTAGGTACCCATATTTGTCTAATGGGTCTTATATAATTTGTAGAATCATCATACATTGAAAGATAAACCTTATTAGATCCATAACTATGAATATAACTGGTTGAGGCATATGAAGTTCCAGAGCTAGTTACATTCTGTTCAGATTTAGGAATAAATCTATTCTTGGTCAACTGTCTCTGTCCAGGTTTGTAACCTATTCTAGTAGTGTATTTTGGTGCAACTTGTTTTCCTAGAATTTGAGTTAGAGTTTCCTTACCATTGGTAAATTTCTCTAAATCCTTTCTAAGTTGCTCATTAGATAATTTCAATTCAGTGTTCTCCTTTAACAGTTGAGCATTTTTCTCTTTTTAAATAGTAAGTTCAGTTTTAACTGTAGTGGTGAGAGCATGTTGTTTCTTTAATGATTTGTATTTATCCTTAAGTTCATTGCATGTCTCTTCTAACATATCAAAATATTCAAACAATTCAGATTTAGACATGTTATCACATTTAGAATAATCTCCAGAATAATATGAATTAGAAGCAGGAGTTTCTGAAGTTACCTCAGAAGTGTTTGTCATAAAACACATGTTTGCTTTATTTCTGTGTTCTGTTTCAGAAACTTCAGATTCACTAGAATTGTCCTCAGAAGCACTCCAAGTAGCCTTCATGGCCTTTTTAAACTTATTGTCCTTGTATTCATACTTCTTCCTGTATTTCAGCTTTGGACAGTTAGCTTTTATGTGTCCTTTCCTTTTACACTCATAACAGACAACTTCATCTGATTTATTAGATTTCTTCCAGTCATTTTTCCAATGTCCCTTGTTACCATACTTACCTTTGTAGTTTGACTTTCTGAAAAACTTCATCTTCCTATAAAACTTTTTAAATCTTCTGGCAATGTGATCCATCTCAGCATCACTCTCAGAGTCACTCTCACTGTCTTCACAGCTTGAGCTTTCGTTTATAGCTTGAAGTGTTTCCTTATCCTTGTTCTTTGAGTTTTTAGTTTTGAAGGCAACAGACTTTCTTCTAGGTTCATCGTCTTATTCTTTATTCACCTTGAGTTCCTCTTCATAAATTATCAGTTTGCCAATTAGTTCTTTGACTGGCAGTTCTCCAATGTCACACGATTCTCTAATGGAGACAGAGGTTCCTCTCCATCTTTCAGGTAGACATCTCAAAATTCTCATGATTTGTTCCTTTGTTGGAACATCCTTTCCCAGAGAGTTCATTGTGTTGACAATTTCATTGAACCTGAGATACATATCAGAAATGGGTTCATCAGGCTTCATTTTAAAATTATCATACTTAATAGTATAGGTATTCAATCTCATCTCCTTAACATTTTTTGTTCCTTCATGAGAAACAGCTAAGGTATCCCAAATTTCATATGCAGTTTTACAAGCAGAAATTCTATTAAATTCTTCATCTCCTAGAGCACAGTACAGGGTATTCATAGATTTACAATTATTATTGTAAGTAGTCTTTGTAGGTTCATCCCAAGTAGATCTAGCAGTAATGGGAATTTTATATTCAGATTCAATAGCAGTCCAAATATCAAAACCTATGCTTTCAAGATGAATTTTCATTTTGAGTTTCCACTGAGCATAGTTGTTTCCATTGAAAAAAGGTGGCCGGTTAGTAGCAGCACCCTCAAGTCTATTATCCATGATATCACAAAAAGAATTTTAAAGAGATAAAAATTTAGAAATAACAGAAAATTTAAGAACTTTAAAATACAACTAAAATCATAGTTGAAAAGCAGAGTACTTTAGAAAATATTTTCTAACCTCTGATACCAAATGTTAGTCGGAGTGGATACTCAAGAGGGGGGGTGAATTGAGATCCAATTAAAATTTCTGTTAAAAACAATTTCTATTAAAATCCCCCAATTTCAAAAACAAATTAAACTGTAGTGAATTTATACAGATTATAAAGGTTCAATTAGTTTCTCAAAGATTGATTAGTTATCAGTTAACTTAATTTTATGATTAAATTAACTTTTGAAACTAACTTACTGGTTTACAATAAATATAAACACTTGCGAGTTTAACTATCAAAGTAGCTTTGAAAATAAATTATATTTCAAAGTAATAGCATCGGAATATGAAATAAATATATATAGTATGGATATAAACTTTAACTAAAAACACAGAGGAGTTAACCAAGAGGTTCAGTCTCAAGCTGAGACTTAGTCCTCTCAAAAGTTTATAAAGATGATCCACACCCTGGATCGGGTTTCAATAGTTTACAACTGTCCAGGTCCAAGACCTCTACCACTGTTATTCGTGGGAAACAAAACAACAGCAACTAGTTGTCCAGGTCACACACGACCTCTACCACTATCCACAGTGGGCAATGAAGTATAAAAAGGTTTTCTGAGGATTTACAGATTCTCCAGTTAAAGTACAGGAGTCAGTGTGTGTGTTTAATACAGCAGATAACACACACTACTCAAAATTTAGATTAAATGAATCACAGAGCAGAGATGTAGAGTTTAGAAATGGCTCTGGTGATTTCAGTGTTGCTCTGGACTCTTTTTGGATTTGATCAGAAGTAATTCTGAGTCCTCTTCTCGTTTTTGTTTGAGAATCAGAGTGTCGTATGCTTCAGGTTCATAGGCAGTGAGATGTAGTCGATGAAGTTCTTCAATGTTCTTTTGTATGCACAGAACTCTTCTTGAGTAGGCTTGATTGTGTATGAGGTTCTGTGTAATCTCTTGATATGTATCTTCTATTCTTCTTGGTTCTTCCTCCTCTTTCTTCTTTTATATCTCGTGTGTTCTCTAATGTATTTCTTCTTCTTCTGTTTTCTTCTATTTTTCCAGCAGCAGAGTCTTCTTGTATTTATGTCACGTGCTTCGGAAGACAGAAAAGGTTTCCTTTCCACAGGTACGAGGTACGGTTTCCTAACATCCGACAACCTTTATTAATTAATTGACAGAGCATTAAAATATATCTGATATGACCGTTGGTTAGATTAAATAAATATAAAGATAAAGAAATTAAAACAGTTTTTTATGACTATCGATGTGTTCAAGTGATCGGTAGGTCATCAGCATCGGCATTGGTGGCTAGACATCGGTGTGTCCTGACCGGTGACTCAGATGATTAGCATCAGTGTGTTATTTGATCGGTGACTCATTTTCATCGTTGTATCATTCGATCAGCATCGGTGACTCAGATTGATCAGCATCGGTGACTCAGATTGATCAGCATCGTTGAGTCATATTGATAAGCATCGGTGACTCAGATTGATCAGCATCGGTGAGTCAGATTGATCAGCATCGGTGAGTCATATTGATCAGCATCGGTGACTTAGATTGATCAGCATCGGTGAGTCATATTGATCAGCATCGGTGACTCAGATTGATCAGCATCGGTGAGTCAGATTGATTAGCATCGGTGAATCATATTGATCAGCATCGGTGAGTCATATTGATCAGCAATGGTGAGTCATATTGATCGGTGTGACCGTTGTCTTGATATTGGATCGGTGCGACCGTTGTCTTGAAATTGGATCGGTGCGACCGTTGTCTGTTTGATCCAGAAGACTTCCAAAATACTTGTAAATCAATAAAAACATGATAAAAGATTCACTAATAGATTGTGATTAAGTTTATGAGAAATCCAACCGGATTAAGTAATAACGATTTGTGATTATTAAAACAAAAATCATAGGAATGAATTCAGCAATCTTCCAGAGGGCTCAACAGTTATATTCATTCACCACATGATCATTATCTTTTCATTAAAAAATATGAGACTTCCATGGTGGTGGTTGTTGTCTATGTTGATGATTTCTTGATTATCAGAGATGATCTCAATGAAATTACTTCATTGAAGTGTTTTCTTCATGATATGTTTCGGATAAAGGATTTGGGTACCCTTAATTTTTTCCTAGGGCTTGAGTTTCTTCATTTTCCCCAAGGTATTCTTATTTGTTAGTGGAAGTACATCCTAGATTTATGTGAAGAATATGCAATTTCTTCACTACCTCAGGTTGTTGCTCTATTTGCTTCCTTTCTCAAGATCAAGTGTACTGATGAAGAACCTCTTTCAAACCCCACTGATTACAGAAGGCTTATTGGAAAACTTAATTTTCTGCTACATACAAGGCCTAATATTGCTTATACAGTTTAGTATTTTAGTCAGTTTAATTAGCATCCTTGTTCTTCACATATGGATGTTGCTGTACATTTTTTGAAATATCTTCATAGACATCCTATTAAAGGTATTTTAATGAATGATTCTCCATATTTCACACTCATAACTTGTTGTGATTCTGATTGGGCAGCTTGTCCCATTTCGTGACCTTTTGTTAGTGGGTTTTTTATATTATTGGGTGGCAGTCCTATATCTTGGAAGTCAAAGAAGCAAGTCACTGTTTCTTTATCATCTACGGAAGCTAAATATCAATCCATGTGTAGGGTCACAATAGAATTGTCTTGGATTTCTTGCCTTTTACATGAACTTTATCTTGATAAAATTATTCCAATTTCTCTGGAGTGTGATAATCAAGCAGCCATTTATATTGCTAAGAATCCAGTTTTTCATGAGAGGACTAAGAACATAGAGATTTATTGTCATTTTGTATGGGAACAACTTCAACAGGTCCTCATTTCTCTCTCATACTTCAACTTCTACACAGTTGGAAGATGTTTTCACAAAGCCTCTTTTCTCTTCTCAACATCATTATCTTCTTCCCAAGCTTGGTCTGTTTCCACATCCAGCTTGAAGGGGGGTGTTAGATTATTATTTTTGAATATTTTTTTGTTTCTTTTACAACTGTCCAGTTCTGTTTTGTTCGATCTTTATATTTCTTTTATAAAACTCTCATGTACACTTTTTGTAATTGTAATAAAGAATTCTTCTAGCTTTGTCCGCTTGGGTTTCTCGACCAACATTTTTCCTTTATCTAATTCTAGCATTGCGGGAAAATATTTTGAAGGAAAATGGAAGCGATATCCATCCTTGGTATTTGTTTGTTTCCTATGTCATTAATTTTCATCATCAAATCATTCATTACATTGTATTTGTAACAATTAAGGATTAATTAAATGAACATTTTAAATAGATAACATATGTATGGAAGCTTTCCGTAGACTCTTAACCTTGTCATTTGGAATGTTTATGCATACATAAAAAGGGTACCATAAACTGTTAAGGTGGGAACATGGAAGGTATATATGAAGAAGGGCAAGGGTGTAAATACGGCTGGAGAATCTGTTAGTAGGGTAACTATAAGTGGGGACCAGGGGGAGAGAGAAAGGAAGGGAATATAATTCTGTTGGTGCGGCCAAGGAAAGCTGCAGTTCTCCCCAGTCTCCCTTGTTTCTTCCCCCTCCCTATTCTCCTGTTTCTTATCCTGCTATAATAGATACTTTATATACTGAATTATGTGCCTGAACTTTTGTTTTGGTTCAGGTGGCTCAACATAAACCTTCACTAACAGTTGGATCGAGTAGTTTAGCAGTGACATTAGTTGAGTTTATATCCCCAAAACAGTTCTTTATTTTAGCGTAGTGCATGTAATTAGATACATTTGTATATAAAAATCATAAATACACAAATGATTCATCGAAGGGCTTTGGATAAAGATGGTTATTTTTCAGAAATTACAGTAATATAATTTATTTCGACAATTATAAAATTCGTAGCATGCATTTGCTTCTCTCTCCTCTTCTAGGGCTGTCATGACCCAACCCTTCAGGGAACTCTTCCTGGATCAACAGTATGATTGAATGCGACACTCCAAGCTTGCCTCTAATATGCAAGAGGTTGGTGTTAGAAACTGAGGGTATAAAACACTCATATGGGAGACTTTTCCCTCAATAATCTAAGAGCGGGAGGTAAATAAGGAACAAGTGATGTAAAATATCAAACATAATGTGATCTTCAAAATAAATGTCACGTATATATCAATGAATGAATTCCATACCACCTTAACAATATGCATCAACTACTAGCAGCAAAATACAACCAATATGCATCAACTACCAGCTACAAAATACAACCACAAAACTCCCAAAATAAGGAAACCTAGAATAGATATAAGTAAATAGGGGTGTGTATAAACATACTCAATAGCTTCCCACTCTAGCCTATAACTGTACCAATGTGATCAAAGCATACTAATGCATCCGTGAGTGTAAAAGATAAACTAGGCAACCAACCCACTCCCAAGTAAAGTCCACAACCTTTAGAGTTGTCCCATAACTCACCACAAGCAGGCTTCCCAAATCACAAGAGCATGCATAATGTAACTCACACCACCAAAATCCATCAAATGAGCCCCTATGCAAATCACCCCAACATTAGTAGCTTTCTCTTAACGTCATATGTACCGCCACCAA
Organism: Viscum album; assembly: GCA_963277665.1. Lineage (NCBI taxonomy): Eukaryota > Viridiplantae > Streptophyta > Magnoliopsida > Santalales > Viscaceae > Viscum > Viscum album. The sequence goes on from OY728120.1 coordinate 1,848,523,013, forward strand.
CCACCACTAGTGTCGTCATATCATAATAATTACCATATGATTCGTAACCATGGGTTGGGTGAATATAAATTCCTATTCAGCTAGCTCTAGTGGGACACACACTTTCCGGATGTTGAAACATACTTGTATTTCTCTTACTCTGGTGGTGATTCACTTAGCGAATGAGTCCATCTGGATCTTGTAATATCCCGCCACGGAAGATACTTGGGAAAGTAGGGAAAGATACTCGGGAAATTCGGATGGAGACAAACAGCATTCACCATGGAAGTTCGGGTTCAGGTCATTAGGAGGTAGTGCAACAGAGTTCGTTGAACAAAATATGTTCAACGGAAGTGGGATGAGGGTAAGATCCTCATTGGCACCAACAACAATGTGGAGGGGCAGCTTCCGAATACGGAAGGGGCATCATTCGGACGCATGCACTTGGTAGTCGGTCATGTTCTAGAGGAAGAAGTGATGTAGACGGGAGGGTCATCATTCGGACGATGGTGGATGTGTGAAATTTACGTCAGAGTGATGTGTACTATTCATTGGACGTTGGTGGTAAAGGAAACAGGTGTTATAGGGAAATAGAGGTTGCCAATGTCAATGGAGGATCGACCACAAGTTTTGGATGGCAGTGTGAACCTGATGACTAGCTCAGCCCCTCCATATGAAGTGGGGTTGGACCACGAGTGATGGTATGCTTGACACTCATTGTGTATCAGAGGATGGAGTGTCGAGACATCACCCATGTGTTGGAGTCCTTAGTTTCGAAGGGTGGTGTTCACATTCCGGAAGATAGGACGTAGACCAGAAGGAGCAACAACGGAAGGTGAACTCGTCAGAGGGGTAACATCCCTTCACATGTGGGTATTCATGGTGAGAGTGCTAGCAGTAGATACTTATTGTGGGAAGGCGTTGGTGGTTATCTTGCATGAATTTGGGTAGGGTATTGGAATATCTTTGTATCTCGGATGAGTGTCTGTTTTGATGAATGAAAGATGCACCTGTTATCCTGTGGAAGTAGGTCACAATGTTCGAACCATGTAATCCCAAGTGTTTTGTGCTTGCATGTTTCGTTTTCATGTTGTGTGCTTGTTTTGTTTGTTTTCTGGAAGGAACTAGAGGAAGGGAGACTTGGTGTGGTGTCTAGGGTGCCTGGACTTCTTAGTTCTAGACACTTAAGTTGCGGGGATCTTACAACCGATAAAGTTTCTGAAGCTATGTTCTGCATGTTGTAGCTTTCAGTGGGATAACTTTCAATGGTCAGGTGGTTTGATACCACTTTCTGGGGATTTACACCATTGACTACCGAAATTTATCCTACCAAAAGCTACAATTTTTGGAACATAGCTCCAAAAACCTCATTAGTCGGAAGATCCTATAGCAACCCAGCATTTTCTTACATTACTATTACATAATTATAAATATAAACAACATAATATTATTACACCATGAGGATATAGAGGTTTAGTGTCTTGGGAAAACTAAGACCAAACATAACATTTACAACATCAGACATAAGCATTTATTTAATTCATTCTTATCTAGCTTCTTATTGTCCTTTGAAAACTTCTTAGTACACATATTCACCTGAGGGTATACATCAAAAAGGGGTGAGATAAAATCCCAGTAAGAGGATAGATATGAACCATATAACAATGGGTGAGCACAATCATAACATAGGCAAAGGATCATGAACATGATAGAAAGCATAAATAAATGACATGAAATGTGGTAATGTATAAAAATGTAACAATGTGTCTTAGTAGTCAACTACCACACATAGTTGTGAACAATGATAGCATCATGTTCGCACATAATTTCACTTTGACTCATGAGATTCGTCCATTACCCAATGCATTGGGATTCTGTATAATTCTGGGTGCACCCGTCACATCATAACATTCATATTGCGCTATATAATCTCGGGTGCACCCGTCACATCATAACATTTACATTATCATGTATGCCACATAGAACATATGTCAAACTTAGACATAAAATAACTCATATAAATGAATGGTTTTCACATCATAAATCATGCGTTCATAAACATTTGGTCCCCAAAATAGAGGAAATATCATTCCTGACATAGAACCATTAACCATGAGTGAAGAGTGAAACAATATTCAAGAAGTAAAAAGGGTGTGTTTATTTGAAAGAAGAGTTATTTTAAAAAACATCGGGTTTTTTATAAAATCAATTAGAGAACATGTATATCCCATAAAATATAAAATAATGATGAATAAATTATTTTTAAGTAGAACCCATACCGAACATGGAGTGAAAGAGGGAGAACTTGAAGAAAGAAAGTTGGGTTCGAGAATTTCCCCTTACCTTGTATCCGAACACTTTCTTCACTTTAATGTCCTATATAATGACATTATATTCATTAATTAGAAATTAAATAACCTTTTATACATGAATATGATTCATTATGGTTTTATTAAGTTCTTTTATGGACATTTGGATGAGTTATAGAGTTTAAATTCATTATTCGGGAATGTTCATTTTTATAGTTTTTTTAACGGTTCACTTGTATTCATGAATGAAAGTTCATTTAAAACGTGAATAAAAATATAGAATTGTAATTATATGTTATTGATGATGTTACATAACTTTAAATTATCTTATAAATAATTTTTTTTATATACCATGAGAATGAATCATTAGATAAGAATTTAATGATGATCGTTTGGGTTAATTTGGGCAGTTTTTCAACCACAGCAAACTTGTTTTGTTTAATCGTTTATTTATATGTACATAAATTAGTTCCAGAACATTAAATAGAATATAATGCATATAAAATAATATGTTTCAACCATAAAATGGTTTCATGACGAGATATAAATGTGGTAAAGGAAAAAAGAAAACATGTCGTTCTTGAAGGTGATGAATTAACACCTCACGAACAATGTTTTCTTTTCTAAAATAAAAAGAGGAGAAGGGGGTTGGATGATATATTATCTCATTAGTATCATAACATTCCAGTATATGTGAGATACTGGAGTTATCATACCATTTTTATGAGGATAGGTGGGGAGATATTAAGAAAAGAACTTGAAATTTAGAGGAAATTAATGGAAAAGGGAGAGGGGAATTACCTCTTGAATCCTCCTCTTGAGATCCTCCTTAAGGAACCTAGGCTCGGTCTTTTGATGAGACCAGAAGCTCTTGGAAATGGGGGAGGGGATAGGGAATATGTTTTGGCATAGTTTATACAAGGCTTGAAGCTTGAGAGGTGTGAGGAAATGAGGGTGTTAAGGGTGGTATTTATAGTGGAGGGGAGGAGAGTTTTCTTAATATTTAAATCATTAGTTTATTAATTTCCCTCAAGACCAGAAATAGTGATGATTCCATGAACAAGAATAGTAAATAGAGAATGTGAGTTTTATATTTTGTTTCTTACATAGCTTGTGATGTCAGGAATAGTGGATTTAAATTATAATGTATTTATACGGTAAATTAATGTATTTTACTATTCACCAAAAATTCAAGTATTTCAAAAAAATCCAAAAAATTCACCCTAACCATTTTTCTACGTATAGAATCCAAAAATGAATTCCATTTTTCAAAATAAATTTTCTAGATATGATTAATTTAAATTTTAATTAAAATCATAATTTACTTGAAAAATACATATTTTGAAATTAAAACTGATTTTATAATGCTTTAAAAAATTACATAAGGTCTTATAAAATTATCTTAAAACCATAAGACATAAAATTGTTAATTTATGAATAAATTTTAGGAAAATCCATTTTCTTTTAAATTAATTAATTAATTTTAATTATTTATTTATGACTTACAAAAATACTGATTCTTATACTATGGTCATATTGTCACTTATAATATGTCTAAATTTTATTTAATCATTCATGGGTGAGGTTACTATTATTTTGGATGATTTACTATTCATAAGGGTCATATTTCTATTCATAAGGGTAGGTTACTATTCATAAGGTTAGGTTACTATTCACTAAAAATTATGTTTGTTCTATTAGACTCCAAAAATCACCCTAAATGCAACCGTGTATGTCAGATTTTTGAAATTCAAAACACATAAGTGGAAAATTTATATTTAATGGTCACATATTATTTAGTATCATGATATTTCATTTTGCTTCTTAATGTGATTATACTTTAAGGCATAATTATAATAAGGGAATTCTATTGATAAAACTTTGGGTCGTTACAGATCCTCTGTGACTTAAGCATCCAAAACTGGGAAGTCCAGGAACCCTAACCACTGTATTAAGTTTCCTTTCCTCTGGTTCTAGTTCCATATTAATTAACACCATGAGACCTTCCAAACAACGAACAAGAATGTGACATGCAAACGAAAAATGAAATCACAAAATACATGGAATTATGTGGTTCAAACATTGTGTCCTACATCCCCTAAAGAACAACTGCATCTTTCATTCATTAGAAGATACACTCATTCGAGTTGTAAGGATAATCTCATACCCTACCCAGATTCATAGAAGATAACCACACCAATTCCTTTCCCCAACATGTACTTGTTGCTAACATTTTCATCGTGAAGAACCACGTGTGAAGGGATGTGATACTTCTGGTTGATCCACCTTCCATTGTCTCTCCTTCCATTTTGTGTCCTATCTTTCGGATTGTGACCGCCGACTTTCGATTCTAAGGCCTCCAGTCCATGGGTGATGTCCCAACACTCCATCCTATGATGCACGATGTGTGTCAGACATACCGACACTCGTGGTCCAACCCAACTTCACATAGAGGGGCCAAGTCGGTCATCGGGTTCGCACCGCCATCCGAAACTTACTAGCTTTCCTCTATTGACATTAACAACCTCTATTTCCTTATAGCATCCTCTGACTTGACTGCCAATGCCTGGTGAACAGTGCACGTCACAACAGCATAACCTTAGCACATTCATTAGCACCTTCGGAACTTCGTACTGCATTGGGAAGATACATCTTTCGTTTTCATCGCTTCTTCCTCCTGAACATGACTGACCATTGAGTGCGAGCATTCGAATTATGCTCCTTCTGGATTCCCGCACTCGGAATCCACTGTGTTTCCAGTCCTATTGAGCATCTTCTACTCAACCCGCATCCGTTGAACATCGTTTGTTCAAATGACTTTGTTGCGCTAGATTCCAATTACCTAAACCCGGACTTCCATAGTGAATGATTTTTTTCTCCATTTGTCTTTCCCAAATGTATCTTCTAGTGACTTAACTTTTGTAAATCCCAACACTTGACCAGAAAATAGTTCTCATCAAAACCCAACAATCTCTCACTTGAGAATTTTTTTCGCAGTTTAAGCACAACATTATCCTATTCGAAGACTATTCTCAATGGCTCTCATCAATTGTCCCACCGTCCATCTATTGTTAAGCCTTAATAGTGACCACATGGTTCTCTATCATGTTTCTTACAATCATCCCAACCCTGTTGAAGAAATTCCTCTTCATCCCTTTGGAACATGATCTTATCTTAATGTCTCCATGGAATTTCTCCAAAGAAAATGTGCTTGTGGTCCATCTTAATCATGTTGAAGTCCCATCAACTGGCCATGCCATGTACTGTGTCCTTGGCCCTGCTCTTTCTAGTCACATGTTCTTCCAAACTCTCTGCCACCGAGCTTCCACATGCCGAGAGCTATTCGGTACACCAAACTCTGATGATACCATTCTAACAACCCTCTATTTGGAACTTTAATTCTTCGTAAGTTTGATATCATCGGACGAGAAAATCCCACTAAAGTCATCCTTCAGTGTAACCAAGGTAATTGTGGTCTTTTTCTCCCACAACATCTACCCGGGTCCCGATCCTTCGAGGATCCCCCTCCATCATAGTGGATCTTTCGATATTTTTCCTATCTTCTAATAATTTTTTTCACAAAGTCAAAAACCACCAAAGTCTTCATCTCCACCCTTTACAAAGAAACACATGCCTTGGACTTGGGTTGTTCATCTTCTCGCGTTAGCGTTTCCATGGCTAACTTCTTCGAAGACTTTGTGTAATGACCCAAAGTTTCATTAATGTAAATCCCTCTTGATCTAATTAAATGTATCTTTATGTAAAATGTTTATATAAAATGTCAAATTCTTTGGTTTTATGTTAATAATTGTGATCGTTTCTTTTATAGCCATTGACCAGTGATCACATGATTAGTATAAATATAGGGCTTTAACAAACCCAATTTACTCAGACAAAGGAAGTGATGGCCTCATCCAGTAGAATTTCTCCATACGAAGCCCATTTGTCAGAGCTCGGAAAAGAGGTGGAATATTTGGGCTTCTCTCTTGACCAATCCCAATTTGAGCTTCATCATGTCAAGCTCGAACGTGACCGTCTATGGGAAAAGTGGAAGTTGATAGAAATTACCACTCGAGCGATGTTATCCAAGCCACCCCAAGAGTCTATCACCATCGTACACCTTACCCTTAGGTCTTATGCGGCTGTTGTAAGGGGTTATGTAAAAAATATCTAGTACTATGTTCATGTACATTATTTTTGTATATAATAATGAATATGCTTTCTTGTCATTATTGATACATTGTAAATAATTTTTAAAGTACAAATAGTGTTTTTAGTTATTATTTAATTAAGAATTCTATTTTATTAAATTGAGGTATTTTTGAATTAAATAATATTTTAATAAAATATTATTATTATTATTAAATTAATTTTTATTAAATATAAATGATCTTATAATTTTAGGAATGCAATTGTAATTTTTATTAAGGTTTGAAAGTCATTTTTGTCAAAACCTGTGAATTTTCGATAAATGTCGGTTTTTATTTTAAAAGTGAAAATTAACATGTTTATAAAATTATTTAGATAAAATAAATGTTATTTATGGAATCAGGACATTTAAATTATCCAACGGTGAATTTTTCATAATTTTCTGAGACAGTCAAATTTTTGGGTAAAAATTAAATACTGTTTAAATATATAATGTGTTTTATGACATCATAATGACCCAATAGTGATGTAATAAAATACTATAAGCTTTATGCTCGGCCAATATATGTTTTACCATTAAAATAATGTGATTTTGGTTTTGTTTGACTTACTTTTCAAAGCATCAATGGACCCTTCAAGACTTATTAAACACTTTGTCTTTTTAAATTGTTTACCATGGGAGAGTGACTCACCTCCACATAAGCAACCATATTATTTTAAGAAGTTAGGACTATAGAATTATAAAATATTTTTTTCCTCTTCCCTTTTCCAAAAACCATGGGCAAAAACCATGGGCTGATTTTTGGTTTGGATTAATTTAATGTAAGGGGTCCCAAACCTAAATAATAAAGAATTCCTTCACCTTTCCTATATAAAACCACCCAAGATCCCACTTCCTCATCACTAAAATCATTTTGAGTTCTTAAAAACTATTCCCTACTCTCTATAGAATCCTCCCAAGGTGCCCCAAGCTCCCAAGAAGCCTCTCTCAAGCCTCTCTCAAGCCTTTGGAAGCACACTTCCAAGTAAGGGTTTTTTCTTCCTTTCTCTTTTTGTCCAATTTTCTTTAAGTTGTTTTGACCTTTTAATTTCAATTATGAATGTTGGGGTATGGTTTATCACCTCCCTCATACTGCCCTCTTTATGTTTTAATGATGGGAGACCCCTTTATCTCTCATTAAATTCCTCCTATGTACACCCGTTACTATGCTGAAATTCCGAAAGGAACTTCTCTCTCCTCATTTACATTCAAGAAATACTTTTGTATCATGAATCTAAATTACATTAAAATTGTTGGTAAATTTATCTATATGACCTCATTAATGTCCATTACATGTAAATATTATGAGGAACCCATTTCTCTCTCATCAACCATTTTTTATGAATTCTTATGTCAAGTCGTTACGCTGCCGAAATCGCACCGATTTTCTAAGTCAATGCCATTGTGTAGTGAATACCATGCCCATTTCTCCATCAAGGGTATTCACCTTTATGCAAAATTACTTATTGATTATAAAGTTTCATTTATGAATTCAACATTACTTTAACGTGGAATAAATGATTATGTTTTATGAATCCATGTTTTATGATCCATGTGGCACACTTATGTATGAAATGAAATGTTTAAGAAGGGTGCGCCCTTATAGCGCTCCAATGCATTGGGTAAAGTATAGTATCATGATACTTCATGCGCAATGAGTGTTGAATCATTCTAATTCAAGTGAAATTAGGGTTTACTTGTGCTTCATGTGCAATGAGGATTTACTCATGCTCTATGTGCAATGAGCCTTGGCTCATGCTAATTCCATGTTAAGTGTTGTTGCCACATTTCCATGTTATGATTATCATGCTTTATCATGCCTTTATGTTCATCTTTCTCTTGTTCTCTATTGATATGACTATTGTTTAACATGTATTTTACTCCTCACTTATTCCATGTTTATTCCCTTACTGGGCTTTATAGCTCACCCCTTTTCTTATGCATGTCCTCAGGTTATTCCATGCAATGCTAAGTATGAGGGAATGTAGTGGTCATGTAAAGGAAGTTTTCAATAAAGATGTTGTACTTCATGTTTTAAGTTGTTATGTAATGATCCAAAGACCCAAAGACACTAGACCTCTCGATCATCCATGTTGTATCAAGTGAATGGTTTATGTAATAAATCATGTTTAAGTTTGTAATAAAAGCAGGGTTGTCATACTTTGTAGATGAGAGAACAATCATCCTGCCACCAGACTTTGGAGTCTCTCTGGAAGATATTTCCCCAAAAAAAACAAAACAATCCATGATCCTCAAGAAAAGATGCATTTCTACCCGACCCAAACATCTTGTACCGACATTTCTGAAACCCGCCACTTGACAACACCATCAGGAAGATTTTCGAAGCAAGACATTTTTCATGGATCCACCACATGCTTTCTGGCCTTCTCAATAAGGATTGATCATCTGCTTCACTAAACCTTCTAGTGTTCCAGGTTTAGGAAAACACAACCAACATATCATTAGGAGTTTCTTCTTGATCCAAAAATTCTCATCCACCAGACAATTATTTGGTCCAACTTCATTTATCGTGGTTCTTAATGAGAAAGGCTATGAAGACTCCTCATACTTGTGCTCTAAGGAACAACACCTAAATTGTTGTTTTGTTTCATCGATGAAGGCACTATTTACAATGGATCTTATGAGATCATCAAAATTTGGAAAGTTCTGGTTCTTCGATGCCTTTTCTTCCAGAACAATAGAACCTTTCCCTACCCACTTCCATGCGCTCATGAAAACCATGCCACAAACTCCATATTCCAGTAGTATGCATCTCTGATATGACACTTTACTTCCTAATGTCTTCTTCTATAGTTATAAATATTATCTAAATTTGTCCATAACCATAAAACTCTCATCGTGAATCCCATGCTCTCGACAAGCTGAACATCGTAGTCATCTTCCGATTGAACCGGGACTGTGTTTCACTCCTTCTGATCCTTGTTTTGATGGAACCATCGCATCCTCGAGTCTTTCAGAACATACACCTGCTCCTTCTCATATTATGATCAATGAGAACCCTAGAATCAATTGTCTTAACTCAAAGTGGGCTTGGATAACACTTGTTAACATTCACAGTCACCCCCTCTCAGCTACAGGATTTGTGGAACATCCAAAAAATGTACCTTCTGGAAACAGACCAGTCCTATTGCAATCTCCCTTCCTTCCCACAATGTTAGTCACATAAATAAAAGCCCTAGTAGAAAGTCATCGATTTGAAAACCTACGTTCAACTTTACTGGAAAAGCCTCTTTCTGGGAACATGCGTCATGTCACTTGACTACAACATTCTGGAACAATTCTTGTGCTTGTTTTCATGCCCTTCTAGTTTTCTAAACACTCTCTTTTGGCTGAATCACCATTCAATTGTAACTTAAAAACTCTCCAGGATTAGCAACACCAACGTCCTCCAAGATCTGTAGCTTCCATAGTCGAATCATCAAACCAGGCCTTACCCATGCAACACTACCTTCCAGAAATTAGTGAACTCCCATTGAATCTTAGATGACGTAGGGGTCAGGACTATCCATGGAAATCTTTAGTAGTTTATCCACTTAAGTCTCGAATGAAACCTCTATGAACGAATCATGCCGCTAGACAAACCATCATGGAGGACTTTCAATATCCCAACAACACTACTAGTACCACCACCGTTTTGACCAGTAACATCATTCTGGAAACTCTGCACACCGCTTCACCAAAAGAACCAAACAGTCTTCCAACCCAATTCGACTATTGAATCAATAATAGAACACGCCTTAAGACACACACTAGTCAGGACTTTCGATATCCCAACAACACTTGTACCACCGCTATCTTCTAAGTGACACTCCCTTCGAGCCCTTGATAAACTGTTCACCAAATTCTCTACAACCAAACTCTGATACCCCTTGTTGGGAAATTGACACCACCACCAGAAGTTATCCCACTTCGAGCTACAAAATGTGGAACATAGCTCCAAAAACTTCATCATTTGGAAGATCCCCTCGGCTTCAGTGTCGAAAATTAGGAAGTCTAGACACCCTAGCTATTGCACAGAGTCGCCCTTCCTCTGGTTCTGGTTCCCTCCTGGTTAGCACCACGAGACCTTCCTTCTGAGCAACGAACAAAAAAAAACACGTAACATGCAAAGGGAATATGCAAGCACAGAACCCACAAGATTAAATTGTTCATACATTGTGTCCTACATCCATGGGAGAAAAACCCCATCTTTCATTCATCAAAATAGACACTCATCCGAGTTACAAGTATAATCTCATACCCACCAAACCTCATCATCTGAAACACACTATATGAACTCACCACCCAAAATTCACATTTTAGACATACCTTTTGGAACACACCTTTTAGAAACATGATCCTCTCTTAAAAACCCCTATTATTCAAAACCACCATCTGAACTACCTCTTCCATCTTTGAAGTTTGTTGTAGCAACCAATCAAACATATTTCGCATCTCACCATCCAAAACAAATCGCCAGGTCATCATCCTCTCTGTTTGGAATAATAAATCATGGTCACAAACCTTTGAGATTCCTCTAGAATAATTTAGTCGATCGACGGTATCCAAATCCTCAGAACCACCCTGACCGAATCCACCCCTGTCGTTATGAGTCAATACAAGTTCAAGAAAATATAAGGGAGAAAATAAGGGTTAAATTTTTTGAAAATTGAACCTCCCAACCAAGTCTTATCATCCATACATAAATCACGTCCCTATGTACTATTTGTGTAGAGGCCCAAATTTTCCTGATCCTCTAATTTGTGTTTATGAAGTGGTGGAGGTTTCGTGAGTGAGTTCAATGGTAAATGGTAGAAGAGAGGTTGAGTTTAAGTTGAAATTTCAGCAGATAAAAAATCACGTTGTAACGCTTGACCTTTGCACTGTGATTTGTTGCTAGGTGGAGTTGGAGAGGAAGTGTAGCCTATGGGCGTTGCGGCCTATTTCCTACACTGTGATTTACATCATTGCGACATGATGTGTTGAATTATGTTGTAATGTCTTAGGGTGGAATGGTTTGGTGTTTCTTATGGGCATTGCGGGCAATTGATTGCATTGTGGTTTTAGTTTGTGGATTCGTTGGAGCCGTTCATTGTGTCGTAATGTTTTAGGTTGGATTTTTGATAAAAACCTTTATCCAAATATCCATTTAGACTGGAAAACTTGATTTATATTGAAGTAAGAACATAGAATAATTATAGTAAGAATAAGAAAAAGAATGTAAGAAGAGAGATTCCTGAGAGGTTGCCCAGCTCTCCTACCCAATCCTTTTAGCCTACTAACAAACTAATTCCATCCTATCCCTTCTCTCCTCCACACTACCCTTTTTAACCACACCTCCCCCCATGTGGCCCCAACTATCCTAACAACTTACACCCTAGAAGGACAATTTTACCCCTTCCAAAGTATTTTTCCCAGACTGTACAGGCTGTGTAGTGGGCCCCCCTTTCCCCTTTCTAGAATATTATTTACAAGTTGTACTAGTTGTGTCAGGTATGGACTCCACTATCTCTATCACTTGTTACCCCTTGAAAATCATTCTTTTCCTCAAGAATGAGGAAAGGAAACTGATCACAGCTAGAGAATGGTACTGTGTCTCAACTTAGTCACATGAGTTGGCTCTGTTAGTTCCTAGGTTTCCCATAGCCACTGCAGTACAAAAGTCCCATATCTAAGAAATGCATCATTTATAGTCTTAGTGTGGGTTGCGTTACAGTCTCGGGTTCCTTCTCGACATAGTTGATCCATGAGCCAGGAGTCTTTCACCTTAGTAGGAGTTGCGGGATTCTTGAAAAAAGAATACTCTCTAATGCCAACCCCCAGGCCAGATTCATCTTCTGGAAGTTTTTTTAACAGAGTGTCCATCTCAGACTCATGATTCGAAGGGAAAAGAGTAGGTTGCCTTGTCATAAAACCCACCAGAACTCCAAGATGTGGGAACCAAAGCCTATCCAAACTGCACTATATGGGAGGCATGACCAGTGTATGATATCCCAATGCAGGAACTGCAAGTGATGTCTGTATTTTCTTTATTTGTTAATTAATGAGTGAAGAGTGTATTTTAAAATTATGATCCCCGTCGAGTAACAAACTCTTAGGAATGAAAATCTTGAAAGATAACCTGATAGAGACCTGCTATGCTAGTGGGTTGAGGGTTTATTTCAGACATGGGAAGAGAGCAGCAGTCGAGGTGGACCCTCCAGCAAATCTGGAAGTGGACCCTCCAACAGCACAACTGAATGACCAAGCTGTTGAAGTGGTACCCCCAGCATAATTGAATATTCAGGTAGTGGAAGTGGTCCCTCCCACAGCAGCTGAATAACAGAATGGGTGGAGGATCATAGGGAATAACAAATTAGTCCCCACAGGGGATAAACTAGAGGATCCCCTGGTAGGTTGTTGGCTATAAAGACGTGAGAGAGTGAATATGGAAGGGGGAGATAATATTAATATTCGGCCATAGGCTTGGATTCGGTCATTTAGGCTTGGGAGGGGTCAGTCCCGATCTTCCTCCTCATCCCACCTTTTCTATATTTCTGGTTCTTTATTACATAAATATTAGTAGTCAATGCTCTAGATTGCATCATACCCCCTAGGATAATAATATTCTGGTATAACATAGAAAACCATTGCTTCTCGTAGCTGGTAATTCTTTCTCTTAGAACCAGCATACAGATACGTTGTATGTACTACATATGGATTCAGTTTTAGTTGCTGATACATAGCTTGGACAACATGAGTATAAATGTAAGGCCTTAGCCTTAAACATTACTTAATCTTGAGATAAGACAATAATTTGACTTTAATTCACATCAAGGATCTTTTTAGGTTTAGAGTTTTATAGAATTGGGTTATAACTTATACATAATAACTTGAATATTACAAGTAGACACTTCTACTCACTATCCATTTTTTTCATAAAACAAAAACTTTTTAAAAAGAAACATGTTTCGTTTTATGTTTTAAACAGCATGAATTTTCCTTGATACAATCCTTGACTCTATTCTTCTTTAAGTCCTGCGATAAACATTTCAAAACATGGGATGAGCATAAAAAGATTAGTAAGTGATACATAGATAAAGAAAATTTTTAGTTTGTGAAAAAATTTAAACCATAAATACTTTATCATAAAGTAATACTTTTCACTTTTAAGAAGTAGAAAAAACACTTCACTAAATATAAGCTCGTTGCTTACCCTTTTGTAACAAAAAGATTGCCATAAAGCCCATAGAAAGAAATATATAACATATAAAGGTAACTTGGGACATAAACATACTTAAATAGAATAATCATACTGTCAACTTCAACACATATCACTAAATAAAATAGTTATACGACCAACTTCTATACCCAATGCATTGGAGGTTATAACATAACCACCCATCCTTGGTTTATCATAGAACCACCCATCATTTGGTTTATCACATAACCACCCATCACTGGTTTATCACATAACCACCCGTCAAATGTCCAAGTACCATTATATAATCATAACACATAAAATATTGCAAATATCAATATTTCACTAATAACATTTCATTTGCAATCACAAGAAATCATTTCAAGATATTAAAATACTCAATCCATTTCAAAAACCATTTTCAATATGAAAAAACCCAAAAATGGAATAAGGGATTTCTTTTCCTTTTAAAAACATTAAGACTTATAGAGGAATCCAAATATCAAATAATGATTATGGTAGTGGAGAGGTCCTTGTTGCCGCATATGTTAAAAACATTCCTTTTTTCATTAAGTAAAATGATTTATAGAAAAAAGATTCCCTTTGAATGAAATTAAAATTCAAAGGGTTTTATTATACACTATATAAAATAAGTAGGTGCATATTATCAATATATACCTCAATAAAAGGAGATTGAGACAAAGTCCCTTACCTTGAGTTTGACTCGTCACATATGTTTCTTGTTCTTCCTGAATAATAAACTTAAGTTAATTTTTACTTGCTTTAGAACCTTTTTCAAGTTTATTATCCCTTTTATATCACTTATTACCATGTTATAAAAATTACATAATTATTTAAGTTAATATTGGTCGTTTTTTCGATATTTGGTACTTGAGTCAAAAATAAACTTGTTTTGATTTAAATTGTACATATAGTAAAAAGTACATCATCTCTAGAATGATATCATGATTTAAATATCATATATATCCAGTATATATGTATTTATAATATTCCATAACATTTGGAGATAAGAAATGAAATGTACCATTCATGGAGACGGTAGGTCGTACGTACGTATGAACGCTACTTTCATTTCTTTTTCATACTAAAAGAATAATAATAATATGATATAAATGTATATTATAATATCAGTATTACATTTATGTAATTTATGTATCAAAGGTTTAATAAAATCATCCTTTATACGTTCCATGTATAGCATAAACGAGTCATATCACTTTGAGGGGGCGGTAGTCCACACTTCCTCAAATGAAATTATCGTATTTACACATCATGGAAAGAATAAAGGTATGTTGTAAATAAAAATTAAAAAATAATAGAGGCAATATAAATATAATATATATAATATATAAATATAGTTCCATCATAATTTCCACCATGAGAGGTGGTAGGGGAAAATCGAACAATCAACGTTTTATGAGGCAGTAGTTCGTCGTACACAGAAACAATATGTTCATATCCATTAGATGGAGGTGTGTGTAAGTGTATTTAGAATGATTATCATAAAAAATCCTATTATATTGAGGATATTTTTTTTGTTATGTAATCAAAGAATAATAAGATCATAGGGAGTGGAGAAGGAAAATAAAAGAAAGGAACTTGAGAGAAGACGTTACCTCTAAATCAGGTAACTTCTTTTGATTTGGACCAAAAGGCTTTATTGAATTGTATTATGCCCAATTAAAGTATTATAGGAGGAAGGTAGGGATGTTTTGATCTTATTTGAGTATAAATTGGATGTTCCAAGTGTATTGACAGGTGTGAGTATGTGGGTAGAGGTGGCGGCCTTTTATAAGAGGGAGGAGGGGCACTTTAGGAAAGTCTAGAAATATTAATTTATTATAAATTAAATTTCAATTAAAAATGGTCCAAAACTCATTTAATTTGAATAAAAGATGATTTTGGCTCGAATACCCATAATCCAATCATTTTTAGATAAGTTTTGAATATTTTTTATCCTTAACTTTTTGATTTAACCATTATTTTACCTTTTTTAATCTTACCGTGATATCATATTATTTACACATTGTGGGTTAATGTAATTACCATATCATATAAAACAAAACAAAAAAGTTATTTATGACTTATTTGGACTTATCTTAAACATTTTTCTGAATCTTAGATTTTTAGGAATTTAATATCATTTAACAAACTATTTTATGTTTTAAGTTGTGAATTATGTCAATTTTGGACACTATTCATATTTGACTTTTTAAAAATTCATAACAACCTGATTCCTTTGAAAAAAAGACATTAACTAAAATATAAAATGTCAATATCATTTATAAAATTCGTGGATGACATAAAAATAATCAAATTACATTTATTTTAATATTTATAATATCATTTATTTGAATCTTTCATTAATAAGGTAATCACTACATCATCATTGTGTCATAAATAAATTAACTTATTTAATGTCTAAAAATTATAAATAAAATACCATGATTTAGGAAATATTTTTATATTTATAATTAATATTTATAGTCGAAAAAATCACTTATATAACCCCATATAAAAATTGTTTTAATAAAAGATATATGTTCATGATATATTTCTCTTTACTTTAAATTAATTCTTATAATATGTCATTATCACACTCAAGTGGATCCATAGGGTCCAAAAATCAACTCAAGGATGCCCATGGTCATAAATATCACATAAAATAGGATTAGGACTTGTTTTTGGGTAGTTTAATATTATTATAATATTATTTTTTACCCTTATTTACCAGATTTATCCTTTAACCATGGTAAATAAAATAATTACAAAAGTTACTATTCATAATGTTCAAAAATAAAAGGTGCCTATTTATATAATTTAAACCTTATGATTCCAAATATGGAATCCATTTTTCAAAATTTAAAACACATAATTGAAGAAATTAATTTAAAATTAATTCCTGTTGTCAAAACTAAAAAGCGAGTTTTTAAGAAGTAAAAACTATCAAAAGATTGACTTGTCACGACCCCCTCCCCACAAGGTGTACCCCTCCTGGGCCGGCAATGTGAGAAGAGAGATAATGACCCCCAAGTCCCACCTCCAGTAGGCCCTGGGTTGGCGACTAGCACCGAGGGTAAAGTTAACACACAAATGGGAGGCATTACCCTCTAAGAGAACACATGCGAAAGAGAGAGATAAGACAGACACCAACCAACTCCAACTCAGAGAACAATATAAAATAAATCCCAAGTACATATATGTAATGTCATGTAGAACTACTACAACTGAAATGGGAAAACTGCAAGTACCAAAGGAAAGTAGAAAATAGTAGCAACCACAAGCCCGAACAGCTCCTGCAACCCCAAGCTAGTAGAAACCAGCTTGATCTCCAACCTACTCCAAGTGACCTAAAAAAACAGTTTATATATAAATTGGGTTATTATAATAGTATACTCAGTAGGACCCTCCTTGAATCCTCTCATGAAAAATTAAAGAAAGCATGCTAAAGTACAGTGAACAACAAGTGAAACTAACTCGTCACCTAAATAGGTATACTAAGTTCCCAGCCTCACCATGGATACTCTCACTAAGTATTGAATACAAGAGTATGTAATATAATAAATAATATCAAGGGTACCTCGCTACTAATTCCCCAATGGTTTTTCGCTTTTCTCCAATGTCGCACGTCCTAAGCCATCTCTCACCAAAAAGGATTGCCCGCAGACACCAGGGTGAAGCACCACAATATGCACCTTATGCAACAAAACCACCACGTCCACGTAAGAAAAGTAACCAGGTATTTTCTGGGAGCCACCACAGCTCGCATAACATGTATCATACATCGATCATTATACGTCAATCCATTACAGCCCATACACCGAGTAAGGATCCTCAAGCCATCACAGCCTATACGTGTTACACCTATAGTAGTCCATAAGAAACTATATCCAGAATATATGTGTGTGAATAACCACAAGACATTACAGCCCTCTATACACATATATGGGGAAAACTAACTGTTGTGCCTATCATCACAAGTAACTACCAAGAGAAGAGAGTGGTTCCAAAGGGTGTAGTCATCCATCCATCCTCCCACAAGAAAGTTGGAGAAAACACCCCCCCCCCCCAGGGCTCAGAATCCCTGGGGTGCCATTTTCCATAACTGTCGGGGTTGAGTAGCGTATAGAAACACAAAAGGTACAAAATATACTATATCTCACAACCACACTATGGGAATAACCTAATATTAGACTCAACTGCATCTAACGTCTCTCAGACTCCTGGATGTTACTTCTAAGACTGGGTATCCTATAAGAACACAACCATTTAAAGAGCTTGATCACATTCCTTCATTCCCTTTTTATCAGTTACACTTTACGTTCATTAATTCTTTAAACATTAATTAACTATTAACAATTTCCATATTATATTTCATTAACATCACACCCAAAGTCCATTGTTCCTTTAAATTTCAACCTCATCATTGCGTCCCAGCAAGCTCCAACCCCATGGGTTAACAGCATTTATTGAATACTTTATTAACAACATTATTACCTTCCCATATTCCCAGGAATTCTAGAAAAACATTTTAAGCTACTAAATACAAGGGTATTAACATGGTGAGTAGGTGAACTACTCTTCGAGTATTTACCACCTATAGTAAGAGCGTAGACCCATCCTCCCTTGGGAAGCTAAACAGGGAAAGTACATGGTATACCTTACACGTCGTCGCCCCTTTTGGAAGGAGGGTAAGAAAACCAGCTGCCTTGAGTAGTGGGGAAATTAAAGAAGATAAACAACCAACAAGAATCAGCAAGCCTCCAAACATTCAAAACCAACCCGTTTCATCATACTCGGTGTCCTCCCTGACACCCATGTGCATAAACTAATGCATCTCACCACTCTAGGCGTCAACTATTGCTACAACCAATGGGCCTCCCTACCCCCGCATATCATAACAGCCATCTAGGCTCATATCACAACATAAGCAGCAGGAAAACAAACATCATATCAACCGGGCTCTTATCCCTTAAGCAATCAAGAGGGTAACTCAGAACCCAACGAGGCATTATCTTTTATCAAACAACCAGTAATTTAATCCATCTGGAATTAACTGATTTATTATTTGAAGGTTCCAACTATGAGAAATCTAAATAGTAAGATGTCACAAATTGATTAAACATGCTTACTGCATCAATTTGATTAACATAAAATTACAAAAATAAGAACCAGATTAATTTACAAGTCTCTTTATCATTGAAAAATAATTTACAATTAATCCCAGTTTACGTTCTTTACCAATTTCCATCAAGAACGTAAATCTAAAAAAAGCAAGCATATTTATCACACTATCTATCAAAACAAGAGGCAATAACATACGATCGATATCATTTTATTTATCCGGTTCAAATATTTAATATGTCAATTCTATTATAATCCAGTGGGATAAAACATGATAACTCTATATTTTCACGTAAAACAATATAGAAGCAATGAATCCCCTACCTCAAACAGTTCTTGACGTTCTTTATACAAGAACGAGCCACACAACAGATTAAAATCTCCTCCCCCATGGAAACTATATCCATCCGAGGATGTAAAGACACCACCACACTGGTAAACACCCAATAAAATTCCATTAGGAACATGGAGATAGAATTTCATAAAAGTGAAAGGAGAAATAGAAGAATATGAACCTAAAAGAATGATGATAGATTATACCTTATATCAAAGATTGATCGATACTGCTTGGTTGCACCAAAAATAGAGGGGAACCAATCCAAGTAGGAAATTTTGATTGCACAACTCCTACAAGAAGTAATGAAAGGTTCGAGTATCTCACACTAGAGAACAAGGAGGAAGAACAAGGGAGGAAGATATCTCGTCCCTTTAGAATATTTAAGGGAGAATTGGTTTAAGATATGATGGATTTTCCATTAAAAGTGGATCATATTAAACCACACAGTTTGACCAAGTAAAGGCATCTCGTCCCTTAGAAAAATTAATATAGGAGTTATGGCCTTTGAATCGTTCTTAAAGTCCTTAAAACTAGGCTTTAAATGCATTTTACGTCAAAGGAAACATCAAAGGGGTGAAACTGTAGGAAGTTGGAAACATTGTACACCAAACTCAAAATTTGGAAAAGTAAAAAAAGGCTACTATTAGAACCTATGGTCTGTAAACTCTGTAGAACCTCATTGTTCTAGAAACCTCACCATCTAGAAACATTGTAGAACCTCACGGGTCTAGAAACCTCACCAGTCTGGAAACGCTGTAGAACCTCACTAGTATGGAAACATCACCAGTCTGGAAACACTATAGAACCTCACAGGTCTAGAAACCTCACCGGTCTCGAAACACTGTTCATGAACTCGAATTTGGAAAAGGAAATAGAGGCTGTTGTTGGAACTTCACCATTCTAGAAACACTATTCATGAACTCAAAATTTGGCAAAGGAAATAGAGGTTGCTGTTGGAACTTCACTGGTCTGGAAACACTATTCATGAACTCAAAATTTGGCAAAGGAAATAGAGGTTGTTGCTGGAACCTCACCATTATAGAAACACTATTCATGAACTCAAAATTTGGAAAAGAAAACAGAGGCTACTGTTGGAACCTCATCATTCTGAAAACACTGTTCATGAACTCGAAATTTGGTGAAGGAAATAAAGGCTGATGTTGGAACATCACCATTCTAGAAACACTGTTCATGAACTCAAAATTCGGTAAAGGAAATAAAGGTTGTTGTTGGAACCTCACCGTTCTGGAAACACTGTTCATGAACTCAAAATTTGGCAAAGGAAATAGAGGTTGTTGTTGGAACCTCACCATTCTGGAAACATTGTTCATGAACTCGAAATTTGGCAAAGTGTTGGGAATAAGTCACCTTGACCTCCCAAAACACCTCAAACACCATATTTCAGCAAAGTAATGGACCGAAGAGGTCTGGGCCATTACATTAGATACCTATCAAAACATTCGCATCCCTAAGAATTCAAAACCCACCTAAAGGTAAATAGAAACGGGGTCCGAACAACCACCCATTGAGATACCTCTCAAAAGAGAGCAAGCCACAAGAAACAACCAAATAAATCCATCTCATAAACACGAAAGGTCTACAACCACAAAGTGAACATTTGTTTTTTTAGCATGAAAAGAGTTAAACATCAAACAAATTAGAGTACTGAGTACGTATCTGTAGCTCACGTTCCTAGGTACTCTCCTCCACACCACCGTGTCGCCACAAGACATGAACCAAGGGGATAGAACACCCGTGCAACACCTTCTATTTGCGGTCTTGGATCTCCACAGGTCACTCCCTGAAGGTTGAATCATCATCAACATCGATCTCTCCCCAATCGATGACATGAGAGTCATCATGAAGATAACGACGGAGCTGTGATACATGAAAAACATTGTGCATCCGGATCATATGCATGGGAAGTGCTACTCGATACGCCACAGCTCCAACATGAGCCGACACCTCAAAAGGCCCAACAAATCGAGGAGAAATCTTACTCCCACGACCAAACCTTCACTGCCCACGATGGGGAGTCACCTTCAGAAACACGTGATCCCCAACATCAAACTCCAAAGGTATCCTCCTTTGATCAGCATACGATTTCTGATGATCATGTGTTGTCTTCATCCTCTCACAAATCACCTGAACCATCTCTATTATATTCTACACTAGTTCCGCTCTGAGAATTGCTAACTCTCTGACCCCAGTCTAGCATAACGGAGAACGGAAAGGTCAGACATAAAATGATTCAAATGGAACCATACCGATAGTGGAGTGAAAAATATTTTTGTAAGTGAACTCCACCAAGGTTAAGTGCCTCATCCACGAACCTCCAAAATCCAGGACACAAGATCGCAACATGTCTTCAAGATTCTGGATGGTTCACTATGTCTGATCGTCCTTCTGTGGATGAAAAGCAGTGATAAGGCATAGCTAAGAACCGAAATCATGTTGGAGACCCCTCCACACCCTAGAGTTAAAAAGAGGATCTTGATTAGAAATTATCATCCTTGGGACTCTATGAAGCCTCACCACCTCCTCCAGATACTACCTCAACAAAACTTCCACTGAGCTTGACTCCTTGATCTCTATGAAGTGGGATGATTTTGTTAAATGATCCACTACCACCCAAATAGCATCATGTCCTCCCTAAGCTCGAGGTAATCTAGTAAAAATTCCTTTGATATGTCCTCCCACTTCCACTGAGGAACATCTAATGGCTGGAGAAGACAACCAGGAACACGGTGTTCTACCTTCACCTTCTGGAAAACCAAACATTGAGACACAAACTCTGCAACTGCACACTTCAACCCAGGCCACCAAAACTAAATCCTCAAGGCTCGGTACATATTTTTCACGCCAGGAATCACCGCTAAAGGTAAACTATGGAACTCTCTAAGAACCATATCACACATCACCAAAGGAACAAATATCCTTCCGTGATACAACACTTGGTGTTGTTCATCCTCAGACCAACCATCAGGGGGCTCGCCACAAACAAATCGGTCTCTCCAGACCTCCACCTCAAGATCCCTCAACTGGGAATCTTCCACCTACTGCACCATATATGACTGCACCGTCATCTAAAAAAGACAACCTTTGTCCCCAACTTCTCCCATAATGAGATGTAATGCTGACAGTTCTTCCATTACTCTCCAGGAATCACCAGATTCACGCACTATGTCACTATGTGACTTCCAGCTCAGCGCATCAACTAAAAAATTACCCTTTCTAGGTGTATATGATATTTCGAAGTTGTATTCCTATAATAACTCCATCTACTGACGTTGTCATAATTTCAAGTCATGCTGGGAGAAAACATACCTCAGACTCTTATGATTGGTGAAAACCACAAAGCGCTCGCCAATGAGTTAATGTCTCTAAAACTTTAGAGAAAACACCATGGATTCCAACTCAATATCATAGGTGTCATAGTTACGTTCATGGGGACACAACTACTGAGACCCATAAGAAACAATTGATCTCTGCTACATCAGAACACAGCCTAACCCCAGATGCGAAGCATCGCAGAAAACATCAAACTGAACTCCCTCTGCTGGAAGAAAAATAACCAGAGCACTTAATAACTTCTCCTTCAGATACTCAAAAGATTCCTGACACTGATCAATCCACATGAACATTGGATCCTTCTTGTTAAATGTCGTCAGAGGAGTCACAACCCAAGATAAATCGGCTACGAACCTCCTGTAGTAGCCTGAAAGTCCAAGGAAACTTTGCACCTCTACCACTGTCTTGGGGGATGCCCAAGACACAGCTGCTTCTATCCTCGATGGATCCATAGCTACTCCGTTATGGGACACAACATGCCCTAAGAAATAGACCACTCAAGCCCAAAACTCACACTTTGAAAACTTCCCAACAGCTGATGTTGACGAAGAACTCCCAAAACGGCGTGTAGATGCTCTGTATGATCCTCCTCAAACATGGAGTACACCAGGATGTCATCGATGAAAATCACCATGAACTTATCCAAGAACTCATGGAACACCACGTTCATCAATCCCATGAACACAGCTAGATAATTCGTCACACCGAACTGCATTACAACGAACTTGTAATGCCCATGATAACAATAGAAAGCAGTCTTTGGGATATCCTCATCCTTCACACGTATTTGATGATATCTCGACCGCAAGTCGATCTTTGAGAACCAACTTTCACCCCTCAGTTGATCGAATAAATCATCAATCCGTGATAGAGGATAGCGATTTTTCACTGTCACTTTGTTTAAGAGATGATAATCGATACACAACTGCAAACTGTCGTCAGCCTTCTTCACGAACAAAACCAGTACACCCCACGGTGATGCACTCTACTGAACAAAACCATACTATAATAGACCATCAAGTTGTATACATAGATCTCGTAACTCAGAAGGGGCCATCCTATATGGATACATAAAGGTAGGAGACGCTCTTCACTACTTTAAAAATAACCTATACCAACGGTTTGAAACCATTGGTATAGGCCTCCAAACCATTGGTATATCCTATACCAATGGTTTGGAGAACCGTTGGTATATCCTATACCAATGGTTTTGAGAACCGTTGGCTAGTAAGCCATGGGGATAGGTTTATACCAACAGTTTTGAAAAAACCATTGGTATAGACCTATACCAAAAGTTTTCAAAACCATTGGTATAAGTAATATGAAAAATCTATACCAACGGTTCCATAAAACCATTGGTATATGTATTTAAAAAAAGAAGTATTCTATTGGTTTTGATCACAGTACCTCTGGTTTATGATTGAACGACCTAACCACTAACCTAACTTGACTTTTGTGAACATAATTTCATAAATATATATATGAATTATCATAAATATTTTAAATTTTGATTTATTTAATGTTCTCTATAAGAATATTCCATTAAAAAATACATGTAACTATACCAACGGTTCTCAAAACTATTGGTATAGAGCTATACCAATGGTTTTGAGAACCATTGGTATAGATTCTTTGATTTTGGGACTTATAATAACGGTTTTGGACAAACCATTGGTATAGGTCCAAATTAGTGACCTATACCAACGGTTTTGGACAAACCATTGGTATAGGTCCATATAAGTGAACTATACCAACGGTTTGCCCAAAACTATTGGTATAGGTCTTATTTTCAGTAGTGCTTGGTTGTAGCTCAATCCCAAACTCGGTCTCTTATTGAGGGGGTAATGCTACAACCTCTTATGGAAAGACATCAGGGTACTCTTCTATGAACCTAGGAAATGCCAATTGTTGAACCTCGGAAAAACTCAACATCAGCTCAACCATCAAGGATGATAAGGACGGAACACACCTCTGACCCATCCGAGGGTCTCACTCACCAAAAAACACCACTGGCTCTCCATCCTCATCGAAGAACATAACCTACCTCCTGAAGCAATCCACGATATCCTGTACCGAATACAACCAATATATGCTGAGGATGACATCATATGGTTGTATTCATAAACATAGGAA
Organism: Viscum album; assembly: GCA_963277665.1. Taxonomy (NCBI): domain Eukaryota; kingdom Viridiplantae; phylum Streptophyta; class Magnoliopsida; order Santalales; family Viscaceae; genus Viscum; species Viscum album. The sequence goes on from OY728120.1 coordinate 1,848,547,636, forward strand.
ATCTCCCTAAGAGCGGTGTTGTCCCATCACTAGCTCACAGTCTCTATATACTTCAAACAAGTCATCTTGACCTCCAACTGGTGTAGTCAATGCCAAGGGCACTAGAAGCCTCTCTACCTAAAGTCCCAAAGCATGGAAAAGGGTAGGTGATATGAAGGAGTGTGTTTCTCCTAAATCAAACAAGGCATACACCAAAATAGAAAACAAGCAAAGGGTACCTCGAATGACGTCTGGCTCGCCTAGCACTGGAAACGCTAAAGTATGAATCTGACCACAACCTCTTCAAAGGCCTCTCTGACCCTAATGATGAACACCACCATGGCATCACTCTACTCTCTGAGGATGGGGAGAATTATGGGTATATCCTCTGGATGCCCCATCTACCCTCTACTGATCCAAAGCTGGTGCAACCTGCTGCTGCTGCCTCAGCTAGAACTGCCTCAACGGAGGAACCTGGAACGGAACACCTGGTGCACGATGACTGCTCTAAAAGGTATGACACTCTTGTTGCTGATGAACTTGACCACCATAAGAAAAACAAGTGCTTGATCCATTGGAATATGCCTGAGAGCTGCTGCCCCCGGAGAAATGAGATGCTGAGGGCTGGGGCCTACCCCCGGATGAACGAAAACTCTTCTGCCCTAAAAACTGGGAACCTCGGACCATAGCTCTACTTTTTGAGGAATCATGATGGCTACCCTCTTGTGACGATCCGGTTCTGTCCAATGTCCTCTCGATGACCTCTTCCCTTGCCAGCACCTCAAGATATTTCTTCAGCATAAATAGGGTGATCTGGCGCTAGATCTCTGGATGAAAATCCTCCTCAAAATGCCTCACCCTGGCCACCTCATCTGGAAATAGGTCCAAATAATATCATAAAAGGTTCCTAAAATAGATTCCAAACTCTCACACACTGGAGCTCCCCTGTCAAAGGGTAAGAAGATCTTAGAGACTAGAAGCCTTTGCGGTAAAAGAAAGAAACTTGACTCTACACTTTTCTCAGAACTCCTCCCATGAGATCGTCGACTCATCGCGGTCCCCAAGGAATAAGAACCACCACTTCCTCACTGCTCCATATAGCATCGTCACAACCAAGGAAACCCAATGCTCCTTCCGAGCACGGATCAAACTAAAGTCTATCTCGACCTCCTCCAACCATTATTCCATGACTGCATCTAAAACGGAGCCCTCATACTTCTGAAGACTCTGGCTTTGAAACTCTCAAAGTGTTCTCCTCCAAGTGTCATTGTCATCAACCTCTACCCTAGAGTGATATGATGGAACAGCCTGTTGGATATCTTTTATGCGATCCTGATGAGGACGTCGACCTAGATCTATACTTGTAAAATAAAAAACAATTAGAGCTCCTAAACCTGGAATATAGAAGACTCAACATTAATTAATTAATTGTTTTATTTTATTCATTTTAGGTTAGCCTATCCCAAGGTCTACCCATTAAAACAAAGGCACAAAGAAGAATGATGCATGATCCTTTCCTAGGTCTCTACCCTGCAACTAGTATCACCTCGTTTAGTAGACATTGTAAACTTAAAGGTTCATGCATTAGATCATAAGGGGCCCAAAACGCCTATGTATCATCCGGTCTCTAGTGTTTACATCACTTGCTAAACATGACTGACATCATTTCCCTACCAAACCATGCAACCTCACCTATTACTAACACCAAACTCCATCCTATACCTCAACCAGAGCTCTGATACCACTCTATCACGACCCCCTCACCACAAGGTGTACCCCTCCTAGGCCAGAAATGTGAGAAGAGAGATAATGACCCTCGAGACTTGCCTTCAATAGGCCCCGGGTTAGTGACTAGCACCAAGGGCATAGTGAACACACAAATAGGAGGCATTACCCTCTAAGAGAACACATGAGAAAGAGATATATAAGACAGACACCAACCAACTCCAACTCTGACAACAAAATAAAAGAAATACCAAGTACACATATGTAATGTCATGAAAAACTATTGCAACTGAAAGGGGAAAACTGCAAGTACCAAAGGAAAGTAAAAAACATAGCAACCATAAGACAAAACAGCTCCTACAACCCCAAGATAGTAGAAACTATCTTGATCTCCAACCTACTCCAAATGACCTGAAAAAAAACAGTTTATATATACATAGGGTGAGTATAATAGTATACTCAGTAGGACCCTCCTCGGATCCTCTTGTGCAAAAGTAAAGAAATAATGCTAAAGCACAGTGAACAATAATTGAAACTAACTCGTCACCTAAATAGGTATACTAAGTTCCCAACCTCATCATGGATACTCTCATCAAGTATTGAATACAAGAGTATATAATATAATAAAGAATATCAAGGGTACCCCGCTACTACTTCCCCACTGGTTTTCCACTTTTCCCCAACGTCACACGTCCTAAGCCATCTCTCTCCAAAAAGGCTTGCTCGCAGACACCTAGGCGAATCACCACAACATGCACCTCATGAAACAAAACCACCATGTCCATGTAATCAAAGTAACCAGTTAGTTTCTAGGATCCACCACAACTCTCATAACGTGTATCATACGTCGGGCATTATACCTCAATCCATCCTCCCACCAGAATGTTAGGGAAAACACCCCCCCAGGGCTCAAAATCCCCGAGATGTCAGTTTCCCTAACTAATGGGGTGGATTAGCATATAGAAACACAAAAAATTACAGAATATACTATAGCTCACAACCACACTATGGGCATAACCTAATCTTAGACTGAACTGAAGTTAACATCTCTCGGACTTCTAACTGCTACTTCTAAGACTAGGTATCCTATAAGCACACACAACCATTTAAAGTGCTTGATTAAATTCCTTCATTCCCTTTTTATCAGTTTCACTTTACATTCATTAATTATTTAAACATTAATTAACTATTAACAATTTAAACATTATATTTCATTAACATCACACCCAAAGTCCATTGTTCCTTTAAATTGCAACCTCATCATTGCGCCCCAGCAATCTCCAACCCCATGGTTTAACATCATTTATTCAATCATTTATTAACAACGTTATTACCTTCCCATATTCCCAGGCATTCTAGAAAAACATTCTAAGCTACTAAACACAAGGGGATAAACACAGTGAGTAGGTGAACTACCCATCGAGTATTTTCCACCTATAGAAAGAGCATAGACTTATCCTCCCTTGGGAAGCTAAACACGGAGAGCACGTGACATACCCCGTGCGTTTTCACCCCTTTTGGAAGGAGGGTAAGCAAACCAGTTGCCTTGAGTAGTGGGGAAAGTAAAGAAGATAAAAAACCAATAAGAATCAGCAAGCATCCAAACATTCACATCCAACCCATTTCATCATATCCGGTGTCCTCCCCGAAACCCATGTGCATAAACCGGTGCATCTCTCCACTCTAGGAATCAAATACTGCCACAAACAATGGGACTCCCTGCCCCACATATCACAATAACCATCGAGGTTCACATCACAACACAAGTAGCAGGAAAAAAACATCATATCAACTGAGCTCTTAGCCCTTAATCAAGAAAGAGGGTAACTCAGTACCCAATGAGCCATTATCTTTTATCAAAAAACCATTCATTTAATCCGTCTATAATTAATTGATTTATTATTTGCAGGTTCCAAATATGGGAAACCTAAATAGTGAGCTATCACAAATTGATTAAACATGCTTACTACATCAATTTGATTAACATAAAATTAAAACAAGAAGAACCAGATTCATTTACATGCTTCTTTATCTTTGAAAAATAATTTACAATTAATCCCAGTTTGCGTTCTTTACCAATTTCCATTAAGAACGTAAATCTAAACAAATCAAGAATAAATATCACACTATCTAGAAAAATAAGAGGCAATAACATACGATCGGTATCAATTTATTTATCTAGTTCAAATATTTAATATGTTAATTCCATTGTGATCTAGTGGGATAAAACATGCTAACTCTATATTTTCACATAAAATAATAGAGAAGAAATGAATCCTCTACCTAAAATGGTTCTTGGCATTCTTTATACGAGAATGAGCCACACAACGGATTACGATCTTCTCCCACGTGACAACTGTATCCACTTAAGGATGCAGAGACACCACCACACTGGTCAACACCCAAGAAAAGTCCACTCGGAACATAGAGACAGCATTCCATAAAATGTAAAGGATAAACAGAAGGAGATGAACCCAAAAGAATGACGATAGATCATACCTTATATCAAATATTGATCGATACTGCTTGGTTACACCAAAAACAGAGAGGAACCAGTCCAAGGAGAAAAGTTTGATCGCAAAAATCCTACAGGATGGAATGAAAGGTTCAAGTTCCTCACACTAGAGAACAAGGAGGAAGAACAATGGAGGAAGATATATCATCACTTTAAGAAGATTTAACGGAGCATAAGTTTAATATATGTTGGATTTTCCATTAAAAGTGGGTCGCATTAAACCACACAGTTTGACCAAGTAAAGGTATCCCGACCCTTAGAAAAATTAATATAGGAGTTATGAACTTTGAATCAGCCTTAGAGTCCTTAAAACAAGGCATTAAATTCATTTTATGTAAAAGGAAACGGCAAAGGGGTGAAACTGTAGGAAGCTGGAAACACTGTAAACCAAACTCAAAATTTGGAAAAGGAAAAAGAGGTTGTTGTTAGAACCTCACTGGTCTGTAAACACTATGGAACCGCACTAGTCTGTAAACACTATAGAACCTCACTGGTTTGGAAACCTCACTGTCTGGAAACACTATAGAACCTCACTAGTCCGGAAACCTCACCAGTCTGGAAACACTGTAGAACCTCACTAGTCTGGAAACCTTACCGGTCTGGAAACACTGTAGAACCTCACTGGTCTAGAAACCTCACCAGTTTGGAAACATTGTTCATAAACTCAAAATTTGGAAAAGGAAATAGAGGCTGCTATTGGAACATCACTGTTCTGGAAACACTGTTCATGAACTTGAAATTTGGAAAAGGAAATATAGGTTGTTATTAAAACCTCACTAGTATGGAAACACTGTTCATGAAATCAAAATTTGGAAAAAAAATAGAGACTGTTGTTGGAACCTCACCGTTCTGGAAACACTGTTCATGAACTCGAAATTTGGAAAAGGAAATACAGGCTGCTATTGAAACCTCACCGTTCTGGAAACACTGTTCATGAACTCAAAATTCAGCAAAGGAAATAGAGGTTGTTGTTGGAACCTCACCGTTCTAGAAACACTATTCATGAACTTGAAATTGGGAAAAGGAAATAGAGGCTGCTATAGGAACCTCACCATTCTAAAAATACTGTTCATGAACTTGAAATTTGGCAAAGGAAATAGAGGCTGTTGTTGGAACCTCATCATTCTGGAAATATTGTTCATGAACTCAAAATTTGGCAAAGGAAAAAGAGGCTGTTGTTGGAACCTCGTCGTTCTGGAAAAACTGTTCATGAACTCGAAATTTGTTAAAGTGTTGGGAATAAGTCACCTTGACCTCCTAGAACACCTCAAACACTAGATTTCAACAAAGTAATGGACCGAAGAGGTTCAGGCCATTACATGACATGTGTTTATGTCAAATTTAAAAATCAAATTACTTCCAATGACCAAAATTAGATTAAATGATAAAAACTTAATCCAATTACACTTTAAAACAAATTAAAATAATAATCTAACACTATAAATAAATTAGATGAAAAGGTTGTTTTGAATTAAAATGCAGTATTTTTTACTATTTATAAAAATATAAATTTTATCAGAAAAATACCAAAATTTCATCCAAAATAAATTTTGTTGTTACGCTTCTAAAGAAGAAATTTATTTTTTCAAATTGAACATATAAAAGTGAAAAAAAACAATATTAAAAAAGGGTTCGACATTAAAAGGTGGTAAAAATTCCTTTTAAAAATATTATAGTACTTTATGCTTAAAATTGGATTCATTCTCATTTTAAGCCTCTAAAATTTATTGGATAAATGTAAAAGCATTTAATAAACATGTATAATAATATTATAGTTAGTTCTGTTCATTCCTACCAATACAATGGCTAGGAATTAACTAACATTTAAAATAATAATATTATTATTTTATTATTTTTTGGTATAACTCAATATTGTGTGCAACGTAAGATTTCAGAGAAACCTATTGTTGCATGTTGAGTATGCTATAATACAAAGTGTCATCTTTAACATAAAATTAATATCTTCTTCATAAATATTAATTGATATAAAAAAGTATTATTCTATAAATATTTGGATGCTACATCATTCCCCCCTTTTGAAAATTGCATCCCTGTAATTTTATTTACTTATCAAATAAGTGTGGGTATTTCTCCCTCATAGCATTTTCAAATTCCCACGTTGCATCTTCAATCATATGGTTTTTTCACAAAACCTTTACCTGATGAATCACCTTATTTAGCAATACTTGCTATATGCGGTCAAGAATTTGTGCTGACTGTTCCTCATAAGAAATATTCTCTTCCAACTAAACTATCTCTGGACTCAAAACATGAGATGAATCTGGCATATACTTTCTCAACATTGAAACATAAAAAACATTGTGTACCTGAGATAAACTTGGAGGTAAATCCACCCTTTAGAAAACTAATCTAACTTTCTTCAGGATTTCATAGGTTCCAATGAACCTCAGACTCATCTTTCCCTTTTTACCAAAACACATCACACTTTTTCATAGAGAAACTTTGAGAAATACATGATCACCTACCTCAAAAGAAAGATCCTTCCTCCGATTATCTGCATAACTTTTATGTCTGCTCTAAGCTATCCTCATGTGATTCCAAATCAACTGAACTTTTTTTCCATCTCTTCTACCAATTCTAGTCCCATCAACTTCTTTCACTTACTTCATCCCAAAAATCTAGAGTTCGACACTGCTTTCCATATAATTCCTCAAATGGTTCCATCTGTGTACTAGAATGAAAATTGTTATTATAAGAAAACTCAACCAAATAATTATGTTGATCCCAACTTCCCTAGTAATCCATTGAACAAGCACGTAGCATATCCTCCAAGGTCTGAATTGTTTGTTATGATTGCCCATCTGATTAAGGATGAAAAGATGTACTGAAATTTAATTCAGTTATTAATGACTTCTTAAGGCCTTTCCAAAATTTAGAAGTGAACCTGAGATTGTGATCAGGTACAATGGAGAGGGTAACTCCATGTAACATGATTATCTCTTTAATATACAATTGGGAAAGTTGATCTAGAGACAGAGTATCTCGAATAGGAAGAAAATGAGTATATTTAGTCAATCGATCAACAATAACCTAGATTTCATTGTTACCTCGAGATGTTTTTGGTAACGCCACTTAAAAATATATGGAAAAATTTTCCCATTTCCACTATGAAACTGGAAATGGATTAAGTATCCATTTTGGTAACCACTGCTCTTCTTTAACCTTCTAACAAATCAAACACTTCACAGTAAAGTCCGTAATATCTTTTTTCATTCCATCCCACCAGAAATACTCTCAAAGATCTATGTACATCTTAGTACTACCAGAATGAACTGAAAAGGGGGAACTATGAGCTTCACATAACAACTCTTTTTTCAAATGTGTATTACAAGGCACACATAATATCTTTCTAAAACTCAAAAACACAATCTTTATCAATGTTAAATTTAGGTAACTTACCCTTCTAAAACAATTCTACCTTTTTCTCCAACTCACTATCTTCTTTCTGCGCTTTCTTAATTATGTCTGATAGTGATGATTTCATTGCCACCTGAAATAAAATAGAGTAATTCCCTGTACCAATAACTTCCAATTAAAAATTCATCAAATCAAAAACCAAAGGATTTCATTCCAAATGTAGCATGGTTAATGTTGCATTACTCTTTCGACTCAAATTGTCTGCCACTTTATTTGTCGTTCCCAGATGGTAATGGATCGTGCAATCATAATCCTTGATTAATTCTAGCCATATCCTATATCTCATGTTTAATTATTTCTGAGTGAATATATACTTCAAACTTTTGTGATCAGCATAAATTTCACATTTTACACCATACAAATGATGCCCCCAAATTCTTAATGAAAAAACAACAGAATCTAATTATAAATCATGTGTTGGGTAATTAAGCTCATGAGGTTTCAACTAACAAGAAGAATAAGCAATTACCTGATCATTATCCATTAGTATGAAATGAAATCCTTTCAATGATGCATCACTATAGATAATAAATTAATCATTACTAGAAGGTAAGGCCAAAACATAAGCATTTACCAATATTCTTTTTAGCTCCTCAAATCAATCATCACATTCTTTTGTCCAGATGAACCTAACCCCCTTACGGGTTAGATTTGTTAGTGGGCTAGATAACCAAGAAAAGTTTTTAACAAACCTTTTATAATAACCCTCTAATCCAAGAAAACTATGAATCTATGTGATATTGGTAGGTCTTGGACACTCTTCAACAACATTTGTTTTAGAAGGGTCAACAGTTATGCCATATTTGGAAGCAATATGACCAAGGAAAGAAATTTTTTGCAACCAAAATTTACTCTTACTAAACTTTCCATATAGTTCCTTTTCTTTTAAGGTTTTCAAAACAATCCTTAAGTGACTTTCATGTTCCTCTCAGATTTTAGATTATACTAAGATATCATTTATAACAACAACCACAAACTGATCCATAAATAGATGAAAGACTCAATTCATGAGATTCACAAATACAGCAGGTGCATTAGATGACCCAAAGGGAATAACTACAAACTCATAATGCCCATATCTTATTCGAAAAGTTGTCTTTGGAATATCATCCTCCTTCACCTTCATTTGATGGTACCTAGAACTCAAATCAATCTTCAAAAAATACTAAGCTCCCTAGAGCTGATCAAACAAATCATGGATTTGAGGCAACAGATACTTATTCTTAATAGTGATGTTATTCAAGGATCTGTAATCAATACATAGTCTCATAGAACCATATTTATTTATCACAAATAAAACAGGATCATCCCATGGTGAAGTGCTAGGTCGAATGAAACCTTTATCAAGTAGTTCTTGAAATTGATTTTTTAATTCCACCAATTCTTCTTAATCCATTCAATAAGGGGTTTTAGAAATAGGTTTTGCATTAGGAACTAAATCTATAGTAAATTCAACCTCCTGATTGGGAACAATACCAGGTAATTCATCAAGAAAAACATCTGTGAATTTATTCACTACTGGAATGTCACCAATCAAAATTATTTCTTTCCTTTTAGAAACATGAGCCAGATAACTTTCAGTGCCATATTTAATCAATATTTTAGCTTCTTGATATATTATCAAAGGTATGAAATAATTTAATAATACTTTCTTGGATTTACAATCTATTTTATCATGATAAACTAAAAGCCAATCCATACTCAAAATGATATCAAATTCCAATATGGAAAGTTAAACAAGATTTGCAGGAAAGACAATCCCACTAATGATAATATGAAGATTCCTATAAATCTTGGTTGCTTTAATACTTCCACCCAGAGTTTTTACCAAAAATTTTATATCATATTCATGAGGTTATATATCCAATTTACTTGCAAAGCTCTCAGAAATGAAAGAATGTGAATATCTAGAGTCAAATAGAGTATTTTTATATTTTGAAGAAATCTATGACATACCTATAACCACTTAATTTGATGGTCCCACATCAATTGTAGTAGTTGAAAATGATTTTTTCATACCCTTATGATTTCGATCTTGCTGGTTTCTGTTGGAGATGGTGGCCTAGAACCAACTACTTTGTACTTTATCATTAATAAATACCTTTTCACATCTTGATTATTCTTCTGTGCGACAATGCATGTGATAATGTCTTAAGGATAGATATTTCACTAAAGGTTCATAGTGGATCCCTACTATGATGAGAACCCGGAAGTTCAATAACATTATTCTTGAATATATATTCTATGGTCGGATGATGTTATTTGAGGGACATAAATAATACAGGACATTAGGGGTGAGGACTCATAAAACTTTGAGGCACCTTCTCATGGTGTGAACCCTTGGTAATATCTAGGAGGATATTATGAGAACGATACCCTCCGGTAGAAAATCCACATTTCATAGTGTCATTGGATATTCCTATCTATGGACGTGTGTATTGTTCATTAGACATTAAGATTATTATTAATGGGTATTATGACTCACACACTTAGATGTATTGATGAAAATTGTGATGACACGCTATTTGCAGTGAGGCAGGATATGTTGGGTGCATCACAAGTAATATTGTGTTAATAGATAATGCGATAAAGGATTTGTACCTTCTGTTCCATAATGGAAGTTGATATCTTAGGCCCTTTGATGGAATTTATATAGCCTAAATAAATCCATGGTCATGGTAAGGAATGGGAAAGTTCAATTTTGCGAAGTCAAAGAAAGAATAATTGAGCACATGGGCTGATGACACCAGTATGCAACCTTCTTGATTCGATATATCGAGACAAAGGGATTACATTACACGGTAAGCATTTGTAGGAGGTGACACATCATTGCGGCGTTAACTTCTTTCTCTATGAGTGCCTTAGCATATTGCTAGACGTTGACCTTGGACTTTAGGCAAACTTCGCCTAATGCCACTGAAAAAGAGTCCTAGAGGGTCACACAGTAAGTGAGTCCAAGTATCTTAGTTAAATATTAATTTAACAAGTTGAATAAAGATTATTCCCAATTTTGGTTTAATAATTATTCAAGGATGCCTGATCGCATTTATTTCAACACTAGTTATTCGAGAGAATATATTGTGGGAAAAATAAAATATATTTATTAGCAAGTAATGTAGTGATATTTATTTAAGAAATAAATAGTCATTATTCAAGGTCTAATAAATATGGTGGAGGAAATAAAGAGAATGGAAAAAAAAGTATACGCCGTGTATATTAATATACACACCGTGTAATTTTTCTGGGGATTTGTGAGAAATAATATTAATTATTTAATTAAATAATATTAGGTGTAATTCTCTAGGTGCATGTCAAGTAATAATAATAGTCAATTGTTATTATTAGACATGGGGTATTACGAAGAATTAAATGAAATTAATAAATGCTTTCATGTAATTAATTAATTTTATTATTCTAAGTAATTAAAATCCCAATTATATTATTCTCATTAACCTATTCATTCTTTGGTGGTTGTGCACAATGGATCAAGAAAATCTCTCAATCCAAGAGAGAATTATTTTTCCTCAAAAAACGCTCTCAAGTTACGAGAGAGATCCTCCTCCACCAGATCAAGGAGAGTGCTTTGGAAGCGGATCTCAAGGCGATCGGAGGTGGACATCGCAAGCGAAGACTCTTCTGTGCTAGCACCCAGAGATCCCTTTGACGATGTCCATAGATACGTGGAGAATGTGTGGATCACTACTAGAGTAAGCCTATACTTGGATTCTATGACGCAATGACGAATCACATCGGATTGTGATTGGAAACATCAACGGAGAGAGAATTCCATCAAGATAATTCTCTTATTTTAATTAAATTAATTATAACCAATATATGATGATCCTCTCTATGGTTCCCAGACTCCCCTATTTTATTTTTTTCTTCATTCTATTCCAAAGATCTGATGTTTTATCATCATGACGGATCTTGGATTGATCGTTGTTAATGGAAAAAATTAAAGTTGGGTCTTCCCACCAACGCGCTTCTACTGTGCCCAGAACCTACAAGTGGTATCAGAGGGGTCATATTGTTGATTATAATTATTTAGTTTTTTATTGATGATTTGTGCATTTAATAATTTAGTTGTTTCAATTCAAGTTAATCGTTCTGCAAATCTGAATCTAGAGATTTGTTCCTCCTCTTTCATTTCTTGTTCACGTTACAGAAACAATCTTTTCTTTTAATTTTGATTAAAATAAAAAAGAGGATCTCATCCGGGGGTACCAAATCTTCCTATTCGTACAACACTAGAACACATGGTGTATATTCGGTAGTACACGTCGTGTAGTCAAGATTCAATGCATCAGACCAGTCTTCCAAACCAAGCCATGTGTTGGAGTCTTTCTAAGTCTTAAATGACTTTGTATGTTGACCAGGAACAGGTGGCATGCGGTTTCCGAATTACACATCGTGTAGTCTACTGGACATGGTGTGTAGTCCCTTTGGGTTAGGTTCGAACCATGTACCCCATACACGGCTTGCCCAGCTAGAAACCATGTAACGTGAATACTACATGGTGTGTGTCCCACTGAACACGTTGTGTACTCTAAAGATCTCTGAAGTACATCTACACACCATGTCCCCAGGCATGTACTTTATATGGATGGTGAACGATAGTAAACATCATGTAGTTGGAACTACACGTCGTGTACTAATCCAAATTACACAGATTTATTAAAATTTATTTTATATTATACAAACCTTTGAGACATGTACCATAGTACAGGCATAAAGCTGAGGCACAATATGTGATAGGTGTTTTATATATGTGTGTTTAATTTAACATCTGTGTAATGCTCATTTCTACTCATTGGGTAAGTTATGAACGAGAATTCATCGGGTTGACTCCAAGGTGCAAGTTATGTACAAAGATAATTTTAAAAGAATTTATTTGTTTAAAATTATGATGGATGATAATCTCAAGTAAATTCAGAAAAGGGTTTAAGATAAAAAAAATGATTGATTAATTAAATATAATTAATTGATTCGAGTGTGATTTATTTAAAACAAGAATGATTAAATAATTTAATGCTAGTTTTATTTATGCATAAATATCATTGCATGTATGGATGATCATGAGATAGACCAATACCTTTGTATGTGAATGATTTCATTTTTAATTAATTTATTTAAATTAAATTTTTTGGCATGTGAGTCTTCTCCTCATTAATATGTAGGGTCTGTGTGCCCAAGGTTTCTTTTATGTAAAACCCCATTTTACCCCACACCTGTGAGTGAGATAAAATAATATGTAATGGATGGAGCTCCCAAGCTAGTGGATGTGGCTCAAGTTAGGATCCAAGGTCAAACCAATCCAAGGAGATACAAAGGTGGATAGGTGGAAAGCTGTAAACACGAACCCAAAAGGTTCGAGGTGTTTCTCCCCTAGGTCTTGGGTTAGTTTATCAATCGCTAGATAAACTAACCAATAGAACAAGCTCATGATCATACCATTTATTTTATTTCCATCAGTTTCATGGTTTATTTATTGTGGGTGTGTTTTCACGATTACACAATTAATGAACTAAAAAAGCATGCAATATGGAACTAAAATAATACCGGATTATGCGTAAATATTATCTTAGATATGTTTAATCACTTAAGTATATCCCACTTAATATTAATAAGCATGTGATAAAGATAATAAAATGGAAATTTACGTATAAATATAAAATCCCTCTAAGAAATATTAAGTCGATTTAGCCTTCCATAATTTTGTTTAGAATCGAACCATAGTTCAAAGTGTTTGACCAACCCTAGTTGGGGTGATTTCAATTATCGGGGAATTATAATTCAAGGTTTTGGGTTTAATTGACTTGGTTCACATTAAGGGTTGACTACCATAGTATTACTTGGTGTAACTAAGAGGCAAAAGTTTAGGAGATCCAAAATAAAAGGATTTCAGGATTGGGGAGTCCACTCAGTGGATTAAGGAACTGCGAGTTAATGCAGTTGGAATTTGGAATGCCTACCTAAATCCCTTCAAGTTGATTGACCAACCCTAGTTGGGGTAATTAAAAGGTAAATATGGATCCTTACCACTAGAATATTCAAGAAATAGAATATTCTGAAGTCAATGGTGAGGGATATTGGATTTAGATAAAATAGTGGGAGACTAATAAGTATTTATTTATTTATTTGTCTCAGTTTTATCATGATAAAGTACTAAACCTTTTCTCATATTAATTTGTAGAAATGACAAGAAAAATAAATTCAAACATATCATTTCAAACCATACTCGAGAAGAAAATCCTTCTCACCAGCACCAATTTCCAATAGTGGCAGAGGTTTTTATGCGTCATCCTTCGCCACAAGAGGAAATTGTATGTACTAAAGGTGCCTATTATAGTTGCACCGGGAATTGAGGCCAGTGATTAGGAATTATCTATCTATATGAAAAATTTGGATGATGCCACATATGACCAATGCTTCATGCTATCATCCATGTCTAATGATCTCTTGAAGCAACATGAAAACACGGACGCATATAGCATGATGTCTCACCTTAAGGATATCTATCAAGAGAAGGCGAGACAGGAGAGATATGAGATCTCCAATGTTTTTTTTACAATTAAGATTGGAGAGTTTGTACCAGCTGGGCCTCATGTAGTCAAGATTATTGGCTATATTGAACTCCTGGACATCTTAGGGATTAATTTCCCATATGATTTGTCTACAGATCTCATTCTATCATCACTACCCAAGACCTTCTCTAGCTTTATTGTCAACTATAACATGAGAAACAATGAGAAGAGTCTATTGAAACTTATGACCTTAATTCTCCAGGTAGATAAGGACATGGGGTGTGACAAACCTTTAGTCCTTATGGTGAATAAGAAAATGAAGGACAAGGAAAAGGGACCAGTGACTTATAAATGGTCTGAATCCCCTGAGAACCATCCCTCCAATAAGGGGAAGATCCAGAGGCAGGGCAAGGAACAGGAGGTAGTGTGTTTTTTATGCGGCAATCCAGGACACTGGAAGAGGAATTTCACCCAAAAATGTGGGTATGCTAAAGGTACATTCATTATCGAGTGTAATCTTTCCATTTCTACACATTGGGTAATAGATACAGCTTGTGGGGATCATATATGTATTCAAATGTAGGAACCAAGTAGATTTAGAAATATTGCCAGAGGAGAGGTGGATCTTTGAGCTTCCAATGGTGTAAGGCTAAATGCATTATCCATTGGTGATTATAACCTCTCATTGCCAACTGGGATGATTTTGGTTTTACATAACTGTTATTATGTGCCTGGTGTTACCAAAAACATAATTTCTGTATCATGTTTAGATATGGATGGATTTATTTTAAAGTTTGAAAATACGGGTTTTTCTCTTATAAGAACAATGTATTTTATGGTATGGTGCATTTAAATAATGGTTTGTATGTATTAAATTATGAAAACCAAGTGTTTTCAATCGATAACGAAACAAACTCATATGACTCATACAACACCCAGTTGTGGCATCACCGTCTTGGTCATGTAAATGAGAAGCACTTGAAAAATCTATACTAAGATGTTTATTTATACTCTATTGAGCTAAAACCACTTGATAGATGTCAAGCTTGTTTACAAGATAAAATGACCAAGCCACCTTTCGGTGGACAGGGTGAAAGGGCCATAGAGCTTCTAGGATTGGTGCACACAGATTTGTGTGGAACATTTCTAGTAGAAGCTAGAGATGGATATTATTACTTCATTACTTTTATGAATGATTTGAGTAGATATGGATATATCTACTTGATAAGGAATAAGTCAAAGTCCTTGGATAAATTTAAGTAATTCAAGAATGAAGTAAAGAATCAGCTTGGTAAGAAAATAAAGAAGCTTCGATCAGATCGAGGTGGATAATATTTGAACCAAGAGTTCATCAACCTTCTACAGGAGTCTAGGATTCTATCTCAACTCAATCCTCCTTATACACCACAGTGGAGTGGTGTTAGTGAAATGAGGAACCACGCCTTATTGGACATGGTGAGTTTGATTATGATTCATGCAGATCTTCTATTATCCTTTTGGGGATATGCCTTAAAAACTACAGCATACACATTAAACCTAGTACCAACTAAGGCGGTAAATGGAATTATCTATGAGATATGGAATGGAAAGAAACCCATTTTATCACACACACGTGTATGGGGATGCGAGGCATTTGTTAAGGCCTTACCAAGCAACAAACTAGCACCCTGGGCACAAAGTGTATCTTTATAGGATACCCCAAGGAAGCAAAAGGATATTACCTATATAACCCTTCAGACAAGAAAGTCATTATCGCCAGACAAGCCATATTTCTTGAGAAGGAGCACATCCTCAAAAAGGATATTAGGGTCAAGATTGACTTTGATGAATTTGATGCTCAAGATACACAGAAGTTGGTATAGGAACAAGTTCTATAGGTCCCTGTGGAGTAGGTTCCAAAAACACAAGTACTACATAGGAACTCACACTACTAGAAATTTGGGCTATAGCCACGGTTCATTGAACTGTGGTTGGTATTGGCATGGCTATAGGCCTTGGCCTATAGCCACAGTTTGAAACCATGGCTAAAAGTCTATATCCATAGTTTAAACTATGGATAAAATCCTATATCCATGGTTTAAACCATGGATAAATCCCTTTAGCCACGGTTTCAAACCATGGAAGAAGCTCAAGCCACACATTTACTATAGCCATATTTAACTATGGCTATAGGGCTTTAGACATAGTTCAAACCATGGCTACATCCCTTCCCATTTCATAATAAAAATCACCTTCCCCATGCACATCCCCCCACCCCCACCCCCCTTACAGTAGCCCGCCACTCCCCTTCCTAGAAACCCCCCCCCCCCTCCACTCCCCTTGCAACAACCCCCCACCCCCTTGCAGTAGTCCACCACTCACCCTCCTGGACATCCCATCCCCCTTGAAGCAACCCCCCACCCCACTTTTAGTAGGCCCCACCCCCTTTCATCAGCCCACCACTTCCCTTCCTGAACACCCCCCCCCCACACACACACACACACTCCCCTTACAGCAGCCCCTCACCCCCCTTGCAATAGCCCTCACCCCCCTTGCAGTAGCCCACGACTCCCCTTCCTGGACAGAACCCCCCCTGGACACCCCCTGGACACCCTCCACTAGAAACCCCCTGAACCCCCCCCCCTGGACCCCCCTAGACACCCCACCTGGACCCCCCCCCCCCCCTCGGACACCCCCCCTGGACACCCTCCACTAGACCCCATGTACACCCTCCACTGGACCCCCCCTAGACACCCCCTACCCCCTGGACACCCCCCCCCCCTTGGACACCCTCCACTGGACACCCCCCTAGACACCCCCTAAACCCCCCCTGGACACCCCCACTGGACACCCCCTGGACCCCCCCCCCCTCCCCCCACCCTCTGGACACTCCCCACCCCCTGGACACCCCCCACCCCCCTTGGACACCCCCTGGACCCCCCCCCCCCCTGAACACCCCCCGTGGACACCCCCCTTTGCCCCCCCCCCCGGACACCCCCCACTGGACACCCCCTAGACTCCCCCCCCCCTTAACACCCCCATGCATGCATATACATGCATATTAAAAAAAAGGCAAGAAGAAAAGGGGGAAAGGAAAACTTTAAACTAAGAGAATGTATAAAATATTTTTTCTAAAAAAATATAAAGGTACATGATTCAAAAGTGAATACTTGGGGATCAACTATCCAACCATGATACAAAGTAATGTCTAGAAGATCAAATATTTCACACTCAAGAGTAAACTCGAAATCATCAATTCTTCAATCATGGTGTATGCCAAATCAGTTTGATTAAAAACACAACAAATGGTTACTAATGTCTTGTAAAAATTGTATAAAATAACTATTACCTCCTAAATTTTATATTCATGTCAATCCCGGTTGCAAGTTGTGGAAGAAAATCAATTGCATCGACTATGTTTTGTTACTGGTTCTCTGTATAGCATGCATTCCTATCCTGCATACCAACATAAGTCATCAAAATCAACAAATGATTGAAAAGGAAAATCCATCAGGAAGCCAAAAACAGGAATCCAAACTCTCTTTTGAGCTCTTTTACCTACATATATTCCTGGACAACCCCCCTCCCCCTTCACCCCTTGCCCCCCTTCTGAACACCCCCCCCTCCTAGATACCCCCATACCCCTGCACCCCAACACCCCTCCCCCTACACCCTCACACCCCTGCACACTGACCCCCAGCCCCCTTCACCCCGCTCCTAGACACCCCCCTCCCCCTGGACACCCCCCTCCTAGATACCCCCCTCCTAGACACCCCCTCCCCCTGCACCCCCACACCCCCTACACACTACCCCCCAACCCCCTTCACCCCCCTCCTGGATATCCCCCTCCCCCTGCACCCCCTACACACAGCCCCCCCCCCCACCCCCTTGCAGCAGCCCCCACCCCACTTGCATCATCCCCCCACCCCCTTGCAGTAGCCCACCACTCCCCTTCATGTATAGCCCCCCCCCCACACACACACACACAGAGAAGCCCACCACTCCCCTTCCTAGACAGCACCCCCCCTGGACACCCCCCCCCCTTGGACACCCCCTGGACACCCCCCACTGAATACCCGCCCTGGGTGTCCCCCCCTGGACACCCCCCTTGGACCCCCCTGGACACCCCCCACTGGACCCCCCCTAGACACCCTCAACTAGACCCTCCCCCAGACACCCACATGCATGCATATACATGCATATTAAGAAAAGGAAAGAAGAAAACAGAAAAAGGAAAACTGTAAACTGAGAGAATGTATAAAATATTTTTTCTAAAAAAATATAAAGGTACAGGATTCAAAAGTTCATACTTTGGGATAAACTATCCAAACATGATACAAATTAATGTTCAGAAGATTGAATATTGCACATTCAGGAGTAAACTAGAAATCATCAATTCTGCAAGTATGGTGTATTCCAAGTCAATTTTAATAAAAACACAACAAATGGTTACTAATTTCTTGCAAAAAATGGTATAAAATAACCATTGCCACCTGAATTTTATATTCACATCAATACCGTTTGCTAGTCGTGGAAGAAAATCAATTGCATCAGCTATGTTTTGTTGTTGGTTCTCTGTATAGTATGCATCCATATCCTACATACCAATACAAGTCATCAAAATCAATAAATGATTGAAAAGTAAAAGCCATTAGGAATCCAAAAACAGGAATCCAAACTCTCTTTTGAGCTCTTTCACATGCATATATTCCTGGATAGCCCCCCTCCCCCTGCACCCCCTACCCCCCACCTGGACACCCCCACCCTCCTGGATACCCCCCCCCCACTCCTGGACACCCCTCCCCCCTCCCTGTAGGTTCCAAGTGCAGAGGAAGCGCGTTGGTGGGTGTACCCAACTTTAATTTTAGCGTTAACAACGATCAATACGAGATCTGTCACGATAATAAAATGTCAGATCTTCAGAATAGAACGAAGAACAAAAAAGAAAAGAGTGGAATCCCAGAACTATAGATAGGATCATCATATGTTGGTTATAATTAATTTAATTAATTGACAAGAATTACCTTTATGGAATTCTTTCTTCGTTGATGTTTCCTGTCACGATCCAATGTGATCCATCGTTGCGTTGTAGAATCCAAGTATAGGATTCCTCTAGCAGTGATCCACATGTGATCCATGTATCTCTAGACGTCACTGAAGGGATCTCTAGGTGCTAGCACGGAAGAGCCTTTGCTTGTGATGTCCGCCTTCGACCGCCTTGATCCGGTGGAGGAGGATCTCTCTCTCGTAGCTTGAGAGCGTTCTTGGAAGAAAATAATTCTCTCTTGGCTTGAGAGCTTTCTCTAGATCTGTTGTGCACAACCACAAAAAAATGGTTAGGCTAATGATAAATATATAATTGGAATTTTTAATTACATAGAATAATAAAATGAATTAATTACCCGAAATTATTTATTCATTTAATTTAATTCTTAGTAATACCCCATGTCCTAATAATAATAGTTGGTTATTATTATTACCTGACATGCACCCAGAAAATACACCTAATATTATTTAATTAAATAAATATTATTATTTCTCATAAATTCCTAGAAAAAAAATACACAGCATGTATATTTAATATACACGGCATGTACTTTTGTTTTTTCCATTTTTCTTTATTTCCTCCACCACATTTATTAGACCTTGAATAATGGCTATTTATTTCTCAAATAAATATCACTGCATTACTCACTAATAAATATATTATTTCGCCCACAATATATTCTCTCGAATAACTAGTGTCGAAATAAATGTGATCAAGAATCCTTGAATAATTATTAAACCACAATCGGAAATAATCTTTATTAAACTTGTTAAATTAATATTTAACTGAGATACTTGGACACACTTAGTGTGTGACCCTCTAGGCCTCTTTCTCAGTGGAATTAGGTGGAGCCTGCCTAAAGTCCAAGGTTAGCATCTAGAAACATTTCAAGGAACCCATAGAGAAAGAAGTTGACACTGCAATGACGTGTCACCTCCTATGAATGCTTACCGTGTAATATAATCCTTTTGTCTCGATATCTTGAATCAAGTGGGTTGCATGATAGTGCCATCAACCCATGTACTCGATTATTCTTTCTTCGACTTTTTAGAATTGAACTTGACCATTCCTCACCATTTCCATGGATTTATTTAGGCTATATCAATTCCATCAAAGGGCCTAAGATATCTACTTCCATTATGGAATAAAAGGGACAAATCCTTTCTCGCATTATCTATTAATGCAGTATCACTCATGAAGAACCCAACGTATCCTAC
The DNA here is from genome assembly GCA_963277665.1 of Viscum album. Taxonomy (NCBI): domain Eukaryota; kingdom Viridiplantae; phylum Streptophyta; class Magnoliopsida; order Santalales; family Viscaceae; genus Viscum; species Viscum album. Next base: position 1,848,568,060 of record OY728120.1, read on the forward strand.
CTCACTGCGAATAGTGTGTCATCATAGTTTTTGTCAATACATATAATTGTGCAAGTTGTAATACCCATTAATAATAATCTTAAAGTCTAAGGACCAATACACATATTCGTAGATAGGAACATCCAATGACACTATGAAATATGGATTTCCTACTGGTAGGTCTCGTTCTCATAATATCCTCCTCAATATTACTAAGGGCGCACACCATGAGAAAGTGAATCAAAGTTTTATGAGTACTCACTCCTAATGGCCGGTATTATTTGTGTCCCTCAAATAACATCATCCGGCCATAGAACATATATTCAAGAACAGTGTTATCGAACTTCTGGGTTCTCATCATAGCAGGGATCCGCTATGACCCTTTAATGAAATAGATATCCTTAGGACATTATCACATGCATTGTCATGTAGAAGAAAAATCAAGATGTGATAAGGTATTTATTAATGAATGAATTAAAAATTAGTTGGTTCTAGGCCACCAACTCCAACACTCCCCCGCACCCCCACACCCCCTGCACACTGCCCCACAGTCCCCTTCACCCCCCCCCCCCCCTCCTGGACAGCCCCCTCCCCCTGCACCCCCTGCACACAGCCCCCCCCCCCCCACACCCCCCTTACAGCAGCCCCCCATCTTCTAGTTACTTGATTGGTAAATCAATACTCGTTTTTTTATTTATGATGTGATTATACTTTTAGCATTTGTTGTTATAATACCATTAGTTTAATTTTATACTCTATTTATTAATTTTATTATTAGATATGATATAGTGATTGCTCTATTATTAATAAATTTACCTTTATTTTTCTCTAATTGTTCGGGTATATTGGATCTTTATATTTTCAATATATTTAATACTTCAGGTGGACAAAAAATTGTTAGTTTTTTAAACTAATATTGACCCCTTGTAATGTAAATATAATCAATATTTTGGGATAACATTTGGTATCAAAGTAGGTCTCTATGTTTGAGATCGAGCTTGATATAATCATTCTAAATATTCATTACTTTATCATATTTTTGATCATATCAGATTCCTTATACTAACCTATAGTGGAGAATATATTTTCCTTTATTATGGTGAAAGGATTCAATGTCGAATATATTGAAAATATTAATCATAAAATATCACCCATATTTGATGGAAATTATTGTGAATACTGGCGAGATTTGATGGAAATGTTAATTATTCATATTGGGAGTGAATTCCCAAGAAGCACTCAAAATGATATAGAAATTGTGGTTATGTTGTGCAACATTGATGATCGTTTGACTTATAATTTCATGTGAAAATGTTGTGCATAAGCCTTTCCATTTATAAGATCAAAGGGGGGTCACTTAGTGGTGACTTGGTCATTACACCACTTGCCTACTTGGGCAATTCCATCTTAAAAGTCTAATGGCACTTGAAGGGTGTTTTGGTTCAAACAACTATTTTAATAAAAAGAGGGCAACCCCCTACATGGATATAAAAAGGGTCAAGTAAAATGTGTGATTTATGACTAATAATGACATCAAGTATAAGGAAAACATCAATGCAATAATGTCAAGCAAGGTATACTGTTGTGAGTTTTCACAGACAGCACACCTCTGTTGGAGGGGTTTTATTAAAAAACCATGACTTGTTTATCAAACGAAACAATTATCTTAACTAACACTTATTCAATAATTGAAATTTAATATAAGAAGAATTAATAAGGAACCTAAATGAAATTTAAAACATTCTTGAATTAAAGAGGCTGTGAGAGGGACCCTACCTCAAAGGATCCAAGCCACACTCAGCGCTTGACACTTTTATCAGCGACAACTCTAAGCTGCTTCATCCATACTCCAGGCATATGCACCTTTTCATATATATAAGGACACCCTAACCCCTATGTACATGTCTGCATGGCCTTGAACATTCACAAGAGGATCCTTATATATATTCTCACATGAATAATCATGTTATCACCCACACATGTATGCATTTTCTATATATATACATAAGTACACCTCGACCCTTATATGTAATCGCGCCGCCATGCACGGATATACATATAACGGGAGAACTTATTATATATATTCTTACCTATGCATACGTAGTGAGTCACCTTTGACTCTGGTTATCACAACACATACGAACGGGTCCTGGGAGACTTCAATAAAATGCCAGTGATCTGATGAATCGTCATTAATTGAACCTAAAAATTGAAGTGGGAGGAACATGATTAGTGAGAAAGACAACAATAGAACAGGTGATGATGATGATAATAGCATCAACACTTGAAGTGAAGGTTTCCTCTCTAATTAGGATCCAACTTATCATTCAGTTTCAATTCATGCAATAGGGATGTGGAACATCCAATTTAACATCATACATCAATGAAATTAAACATGAAATTTGCATTTTACACAATTATAACATAAGCATATGTAATAAATGTACACCACATTATGGTTTCTAAAATGGTAAACAGGCATTAATACAAACATAAAATAGTTTATAAAACATTATTATCTTCTAGATACATTAGAGATAGGTGAAACCACTTTTATGTTATGTGGGATGAGCATTTTCTTGGTTTTTTAATACCTATAAAAACAAGTCTCTAACTATTGTATGGGTGGTAACTAGGGTGTATTAATAAAATTCTAGGTAATAGACCATGTGTAATATTTTTCATAGACAATACATACTCAGTACAACTTTTCTTAAATAGAAACTTCTGACATGTAACTAACACCACAAATGAAGACAATAAATTAGAAGAGGAAGATGAATGGGAGAAATATCCAACTCAAAGAAAGACAGACACATAACATGAAACTCAACTGGAAGAAAAAGAGTCACATACCTTAGTTGGTAAGCTACATGATAGCAGTGACTATATACCCATCGACAGCTTTTAGAGCCATCACAACCTTGGCCTTGTAGACTCCATCTTTTGTCATCACCAACTCGGTGTCCTTTTTTTGTAATATCCATGCTCATGATTGCATTAAAAAAAATTGTAAATGAATATAAATTAGAAATGTAGTTATGATATCCGACAATACCCCCCCCCCCACCACTGCACACCCCCTGCCCCCTCCCCTGCACACCCCCTACCCCCTCCTTGCACTCCCCCTGCCCCTACCACCATCACACCACCCTGCCCCCTGCACACACCCCTACACACCCACACCCCCTACACATCCACACCCCCTACCCCCTGAACACCCCCTTCCCCCTACCCCCTGCATACCCCCACACTGCCCCCTGCCCCCTCCCTTACACACCCCCTCCCCCTGCCACTCCCCCCCCCCCCCGCCCCCTCCCCTGCACACCCCCCTGCCCCCTCCCCTGCACTCCCCCCTGCCCCCTGCCACCAGCACACCACCCTGCCCCCTGCCCCCTGCACACCCCCTTGCCCCCTTCACACCGCCTGCACACCTCCACACTACCCCTACCCTACCCCCTCCCCCTGCCCCCTACACACCCACACCCCTGCCCCCTGCACACCCCTACCCCCAGCACACCCCCTGCCCTCATCACACCCCCTACCCCCTGCACACCCACCCCACTGCACACCCCCTCCCCCCTGCCCCTACACCCCCTGCACACCCCTTGCACCCTAAAATAGTATACACCACACCATCTACCAAACACTAATATTATTATATGGTATAATTCAATGTATAAACCAAGAATAAATTTACATCTAAAATGTACCTCAATATCAGTATCACCAAAACCATCACGACCCTCATCATCTCCTTCAGAAACACCAACAACATTATCTCCTCCTCTCAGACCACCATCACCATCAACATCCACATTGGCATATGCACCTAAATCAATGGAAGGAGCAGAAGAATCCTCATAAACCAAACGCAAATAAATGAGAACACATTTAATTAATGAAAACATAAAAAGGTTATCACTAAAATCAACAAATAAATTCAGATTTATTTTAATCATATAAAAACATACAAAATGTGAAAATATAGCAATTCCAAGGATTTAAATGGAATTTGAGGGAATAAAACAATGAATTACATATAAAAATTTATGAAATTTCTAGTTCGATCACTCCCCCACACTTAGTTTATTGAACTCCAAGGAAATGCATTATCTATTGGATTTCCTAAAAATGAGAAACACCTCATGAATATGAAGTTCACAGCCCTATCATCTCATCCAACAAACAAATTTCAGATAGTTTAAATTTTATAAACCTACGCTGTCATTTGGATATAAAAATTCCTATTAATATAGATATTATAGTCAACTGATCTCATAAACCTTAAAAAAATTGAACATTTTCAATCCTTGAGTTCCAAGCTACGTGTACTTGTTTTAAGCCACAAAAATCATTATTAAAAATGCACAATTTATTATCATAGTCATTTATTTGAAATCCACATAGTTGACCAATTTAAACTTCCTTAAAAAAACTCCAATGAGAAAAGAATACTTTTTATTATATACATTAGATATACCTTGATATTATCTATATAACTATGGTAAGAAACAATTTGATAACCTCAATACAATAAATTGGTGAAAATATTTTATCTAAAACCACCCTATAAATTAATTAATATCCCTTTCACAAAATTCTGACTATGAATTTTATAACTTCTCTATTTTCATTAAGCATATTTTTGAATACTTGTTTAGTGAATATGATATTTTCATCTATTTTTTGTGGAAAAAAATTCTATGTGTCATTATTTTCTATCTAATTTAACTCCCCATTCATATCTTTAATCCAATTTTAATCATCAGATGCTTAATCAAAACCCTTTTACTCAAATAAATATAAGAGGTAATTTATTTTAATTCTATACATCCTCCTAGTTTATACTACATCAGATTTGTCTCCCAAAATGTTCTCTCTGTCAATATGTTTAATTCTAGTAAATCAAATACTTCCAAAACAATCAAAAATTTCTATATATCAGAAATTTCGATCAAGAATCATCAACATATATCAATAACATGAATTCATGTTCTACTCATACGATTCACCTATTTTAAATTAAATTACTTTGGTTTAATTAGTTATTTTTATTATGTTAATCCATATGATCCTCTTAATAAAGACAAAGTATTACTAATTACACAATTTAAAATAATAATAATAGATAAGTTTTGAATCCCTTACCTCAAATGATGCTTTAAAAAATCACAACATGAGATCAAGGAATGAAGAATGGTCACACTGCCAAGAACATGAAGATGATTATAATATGTACAAAAAAACTCTTGTTGACTACAAAACCTAAACACACCAAATGATAAGGAATCCAAATACCATATACTCCCTAAGAAGATAAAATAAGAAGGAATGGAGAATAAAAGTATAGGGAATCACCTTGTATCTCAATGAGATCGATCACTTGAAGTTGACAAATAAAGAGGAGGGTCGCAGATTAGGGGAGGATGGAGGAGGAGGGCACCGCTATGAGAGGAGGGTCTCAGATTGGGGGAGGATGGAGTAGGAGGGTGCTTCTGTGAGAGGAGGGTCGCAGATCGAGAGGAGGGTCACCATGAGAGGAGGGTCTCCGTGAGGAGGGTCGTCGTGAGGAGGGTTATCGTGAGGAGGGTCGCCGTGAGGAGGGTGCCGCCATGAGAGGAGGGAGCCGTCATGAGAGGAGGTTCGCCATGAGGAGGGTCGCCATCGAGGAGGATAGAGGAGGAGCCTGACGCAGGAAGAGGTTCGACGTAGGGGAGGATGGAGGAGGAGCCTAGGGAAGCCCGGCAGATTTTGTAAAAAAAATTGAGGACAAATTTATAGAACTAGACAAGCTAAGTAGATAAGTACTCCAAATAATTATCAATTATCATTACTTTTATTATATTTACAATATTGATTTCAATAAAGTTTAATGTTTTAAATGTTTCAAAAGAATTATATTTTTTTGGTACGTAAACCCATGATTTTATATAATAGTCATGAATGATGGTAAAAAAATAGGAACCTTCATCATGGGATGTGGTTCTAGAAGTTCTTCACAAATAAAAATGGATATAAACATGTCTTATAATAAAACTTCATATAATGAGGAAAAGGATTCATTGTATGATCCATAAATCGTAGCAAAACTCCATACAGAAAATCCTATTGCAACATCCACTTTTTCCACTCTTCCATAATTATAAGTGTTTCACTTCATCAACAAAAAGTATTCATATTCCTCTCGGACCAACCTGACAATCAAATAAATAAGCACTATATATCCCTCTGTCCAATTTAATCAAATGTAGATTCAACTGAGTGTGATTATATGAAACAAAAATTTAAATCATTCTATCATATAGGCATTAACAGATAGTCTTCAATAAGAATGTCCTTAAAAAAAATCATGATTCTAAAAGGATGATCAAAGTGGAACATGCAAAACACTAGTGATTTCTAATTGAATATGTATATCTGATTAAGACCTCAAAGCATTATTTCCACTAATTTTCAACTCCAATCTGGAAATTTAATACAATAGAAAATTAAAAATACTACATTTTATGGTGAAAAGAGATAGGGAACCACAAGTTCATGGAAGGATATAATCATTCATTCTCCTCACACCTACACTAATATAACACTATTAATTTTAAAATAATGAAATAATGGAGTGGAACCACAAGTTCATGGAAGAAATAAAATAAAAGTGAAAATGATGAATATAATGAAGGGTGCCCTTATATAATTCTATCATTAATTATATAATAATAACTTATAAAATAAATTCACCCCCTAAATAATACCCTAGAATGACCCAAGATCTCAATCCATTCACTCTCCCTTTAGTGTGTTAGGTTAGGTAGTGAAAAAAATGATTTTTGATACACTACTTTCCCCATGTTCCTCTGGTTGAATTTCAACATCCCCTAACCAATTCACTCATTATCTAGCTCTGATTTTTCAGTTTCTAATGTTGGTTATTCGGTTTTTTCCTATGATTTTAAAGACTCTAATGGTTTAGTAATCAATGGTTTAGGTTTTAAAATTGTTTCCCCACTCTTGGGAATAGTCACAACTTTGAGTTATTTGTGAGAGGTTTGTGTGTAACAAGATTCTTCTAAGATATTGAGGAAGGGTAAACCTAAGTGGGAATGGGTTCTATAACCATTTCAATGTTTTATATATCTAATCTCAATGATGAAAATTGATAATTAATTTTCAATATTTTTTTAAAAAAATATTCTAATATGAATAAGGGAACCTAGTTTGTCCATGAGAGAGAGCACATGAACTTGAATGAATAGAGGGAGATATTCTTGCCTTAAAGACCCTTGTTCCTTGTCTCCTAAATCACCCAACACACCACTAAAAACACTATTACATGAAGATTAACCATATATGAATTTTTCTCAACACTTTGAAATAATGTAGACAAAAATTCAGAGATGTATCCCCCTTAAAATTGAAATCTCATAGGTTTCCCAACAAGGGCCCAAGCAAAGCAGGCCCATTATACATCAAAAAATAAGTTCTAGACTAACTCGTATTTTAGCCTCTCACAACACATACATGGTGAGGGTATCTAAATTACTTTTCTATGGATATTAATTTCAGTTGGTATTCCCTTATTGCAGAACCTCCAGAAATGTATGTTCAAATTAACTAGGATTTATTTAGACAAGACTTTTCTCACCTACTCATCATGCTCCTGGTTGGATCTTAATAACAAGTGAAACTCCAAATAATTAAATTATCATAAGGTAAACTTTGATAATTTTCACATATCTGGTTCATCGAGCATATAAATCCTATCATAGAAAATCTTATGATCCTCATCGAGGGATGCTGATATAAATTCAGGGTTTATTCTCACATTTCTAAAGTAACTGTGAGGGATTGGGAATCTAGGGATGAAGTGAAAATGAACTAACAAGTTTTCTTTCTAGTAATTGATGTCATCCCACCCGCAAACCAACACACCAAGTGTGGGATCCTCTCTAAAAAAATTGAATAGTAGGAATGGGAATTGATTTTAGGATTTCTATTTAAATTTTTGGGTATTCCAGATATTAATCCCCATGGTCAACCATACCTAGAAACTACTCTAAGTGTGGGATCAAACCTAGATAGTGTACTAATTAAATCAACACTAGATAAATGTACCTTATTAATGAATCCATCACATGTATGATGAGGATACCAGGAGGTGGGGTGGCCACATCTAAGGAGGAGGATCCTAGGAGGTGGGGTGGCCATGTCGGAACCATGCCAGAGCCGCGTCAGAACTATGTCGAAGCTGCGTCAGAACCTTGTCAGATCCATGTCGGAGAAGGAGGGTCATGGGGAGGTGGGGTGTCCACATCGTAGAAGTCAGGAGAGGAGGAGGATCGCGGGGTGGGGGGAAGAGGCGGTCGCGTTGGAACCATGTTGGAGCTGCGTCGGAGAAGGAGGGTCACAGGGAGGTGGGGTGGCTGTGTAGGAGACGTCGGGAGAGGAGGAGGATTGCGGGAGGGAGGAGGATCGCGGGGAAGTGGGGATGGGAAACTTGCGAGGGCGGGGTGGGAGAAAGGGGTCACGTGTGGGGATAGGGCCATGGACATTTAACACAGTTGTGTGTATAAGTGATCTATAGCCACAGTTTTTATTATTCGTGGCTATAGATGTGTGGCTATAGGTCCAAATTCTAGTAGTGTAAATAGAGGTAAGGGAACCAGAGAGATTTGGTTTCCTAGTCACCAAGGATGGTGAATCATTATTATTGTATAATGATGAAACTTCATCCTACAAGGAAGTAGTAGAGAGCTCAAAAGCTATGAGATGGCTAGAAGCTATGAAATTTGAGATGGATTCCATGTATTAGAACCAATTATGGGTTCTGGTTGATGATCCAGTTGATGTAAATCTTGTTGGATACAAATGGGTATTCAAGAGAAAACTATACATGGAAGGCCAAGTTAGCACCTATAAAGCAAGGCTAGTGGATAAAAGATTCAAATAGCGTCAAGGAATTTACTATGATGAAACCTTCTCGCTAGTTTCCATGTTTAAATTCATAAGAATCATACTTGTCATAACAGCTTACCATTACTACGAGATTTGGAAAATGGATGTCAAAACAGAATTCCTTAATAGGAACCTTCAGGGAGATGTCTATATGACACAACCAGAAGGGTTTGTGACACCGGGTGAAGCCAAATGGGTTTTCAAGTTACAGAAATCCATTTATGGATTAATTAAAGCATCCAAGTCATGGAACATTCGATTTGATGAATCCATAAAGGAATTTGGTTTCATTAAGAAAGAATGTGATCCATGTGTTTATAAACAGTTTAATGGGAATGTGATATTTATCCTAGTAGTATATGTTGATGACATATTACTTATTGGAAATGATGTACCAGTCTTATAGTTAGTTAAGGACTAATTGAACAAGTGTTTCTCCATGAAGGGATTTGGTGAAGCAGACTACATTCTAGGGATCAAGATCATTCGTGATAGATCCAAGAGGCTTCTTGGACTAAGTCAGGGTATATACATTGACCATATACTAAAGAGATTTAGTATGAAACAATCCAAGGGGGGGTTGGTTCCAGTGTCACGTGGCCTACATCTTTCTAAGAGAATGTGTCCTCATACATAACAGGAGAAAGATATGATGAGTAATATCCTATACACTTCGGCTATAGGATCCATCATGTATTCCATGTTATGTACCAGGCTTGATGTTGCCTATGCACTGAACATGGTAGGTAGATATCAAGAAGATCAAGGAGAACAACATTGGACTGTTGTTAAGACTATCCTTAAGTATATAATAAGAACTAAGGATATGTTCCTGGTGTATTGAGGAGACGAGGAGCTTGTCGTCATAGGGTATGCTAATGCTAGTTTTCAGACAGATCAGAATGATCTAAAGTCATAATCATGATATTTTTTCTATCTTAATGGAGGATCTATGAGCTGGAAGAGTTCAAAGAAGCCAGTTGTCGCTGATTCTATAGAATATTCTGAATATATAGCGGCTTCTGATGTAGCAAATAAATCCATATAGATTCGGAACTTTTTCTAGGAGCTTGATGTGGTTCCAATAAGTAAATATCATATCACATTGTTTTGTGATAATATTGTAGTGGTGGATCTTTCAGAAGAACCAAGGTCGCATCAATGGATAAAGCACATTCTCCAGAAGTATCACCTCTTGAGGTATTTCTATAAAAGGGGTGAAGTTGCAGTTAGAAGAGTATCTACGGAAGAGAACGTGGCGAACCCCATGACTAAAGGCCTATCTTAGAAAAAACATGAATATCATGTGAGATCTAGTAGGTTAAAAGTTGTTAGCATTTTTCTCTAGTCTAAGTGGGAGTCTATTGGATTTGGTGGCCTGGAAATAACTACTTTGTACTTTATTCATTAATAAATACCTTATCACATCTTGATTTTTCTTCTTCGTGACAATGCATGTGATAATGTCCTAAGGATAGTTGTTTCACTAAAGGGTCATAGCGGATCCCTACTATGATGAGAACCCAGAAGTGCCATAACACTATTCTTAAATATATTTTCTATAGTAAAATGATGTTATTTGAGGGACACAAATAATACAGGACATTGGGGGTGAGGACTTATAAAACTTTGAGGTGCCTTCTCATGGTGTGCGCCCTTGGTAATATCTAGGAGGATATTATGATAACAAGACCCGCCGGTAGAAAATCCACATTTCATAGTGTCATTTGATGTTCCTATCTGTGGACGTGTGTATTGGTCCATAGACTTTAAGATTATTATTAATGGTTATTATGGCTCATGTAATTATATGTATTGACGAAAACTATGACGACACATTGTTCATAGTGAGGTAGAATATGTTGGGTACGTCACGAGTAATACTGTATTAATAGATAATGCAAGAAAGAATTTGTCCCTTCTGTTCTATAATAGAAGTTGATATCTCAGACCCTTTGATGGAATTGATATAGCCTAAATAAATCCATGGCCATGGTAAGGAATGGTAAAGTTCAATTTTGGGAAGTCAAAGAAAGAATAATCGAGCACATGGGTTGATGACACCAGTATGCAACCCGCTTGATTCGAGATATCAAGACAAAGGGATTTCATTACATGATAAGCGTTCATAGGAGGTGACATGTCATTGCAGCGTTAACTTCTTTCTCTATGGGTTTCTTGGCATCTTTCTAGACGCTAACCTTGGACTTTAGGCAGGCTCCGCCTAATGACACTGAGAAAGAGGCCTAGAGAGTCATACACTAAGTGTATCCAAGTATCTTAGTTAAATATTAATTTAACAAGTTGAATAAAGATTATTCTTGATTTTGGTTTAATAATCATTCAAGGATTCCTGATCGCATTTATTTCTACACTAGTTATTCGAGAGAATATATTGTGGGCAAAATAAAATATATTTATTAGTGAGTAATGCAGTGATATTTATTTAGGAAATAAATAGTCATTATTCAAGGTGTAATAAGTATGGTGGAGGAAATAAAGATAATAGACAAACAAAAGTACACACCATGTATATTAATATACACGCTATGTAATTTTTCTGGGGATTTGTGAGAAATAATATTATTTATTTAATTAAATAATATTAGGTGTAATTCATTCAGTGCATGTCAAATAATAATAATAGTCAACTATTATTATTAGACATGGGGTATTACTAAGAATTAAATGAAATGAATAAATGATTTTGTATAATTAATTCATTTTATTATTCTAAGTAATTAAAATACCAATTATATTATTCTCAATAACCTAGTCATTATTTGGTGGTTGTGCATAACAGATTAAGAAAATCTCTCAAGACAAGAGAGAATTCTTTTTCCTCCAAGAAATCTCTCAAGTTACGAGAGAGATCCTCCTCCACTGGATCAAGGAGATCATTTTAGAAGTGGCTCTCAAAGTGATCGAAGTCGGACATCACAAGCAAAGTATATTCCACACTAGCACCCAGATATCCCTTCAGCGACGTCCAGAGATATGTGGAGCATGTGTGGATCACTACTAGAGAAATCATATACTTGGATTCTATGACACAATGAAGGATCACATCATATCATGACTGGAAACATCAACGGAGAGAGAATTCCATCAGGGTAATTCTTATCTTTTAATTAAATTAATTATAACCAACATATGATGATCCTCTCTATGGTTCCGGGACTCCCCTCTTTTATTTTTTTCTTCTTTATATTCTAAAGATCAGGCATTTTATCATTGTGATGGATCTCAGATTGATCATTGTTAATGGTAAAAATTAAAGATGGGTCTTTTAACCAACGTGCTTCCACTTCACCCAGAACCTATAGTTTCCACCCTAGGAAATCAAATTTTCACACACATTGGAATAATGTCCTAACTCATTACAACTAAAGAATATTACCATTGGTTTTTTATTGCATGTATGATCATATTCCTTACAGTTACGAGTAATATAAATAGTCTTACCACATCGGAAGCACTTCCCAGACTTTGAGAGACATTCTCTAGGATGCTTTTTACCACACCTCTCAGAATTTGGAAATTTGGTTTTCTTACCTCCAGGCTTCTTTGATGAAATATTTCCCATTTCCTGCCAACCTGATCGCTACTTTTGTTTACTCCCATAGAATATATTCTCATCAGAAAACTCTATATCTACCTTATCAGCACATCGTACAAGTTTCTTATAGCTTTTGAACTCACGAGAAGCTAATTCCCTTTGATATTTCGGCTTTAATCCGGAGTAAAACTGATTTAACTTACTATTAATATCCCGGATAAAATTTGGGACGTACCTTAACAAACGGGTGAAATTTTCTTCATATAAAGCCGCAAAATCTTCCTCCTTATGTCTTAATTCCAAGAATTGTTTTTCCATCCTAAGTCAAATAGCCTTAGGAAAATATTTCTCAAGGAAGATATTCTTAAATTCATCTCTTTAAATGACATCAATCTCTTCACTTTGATATTTTTAATCATTGACCACCACTAATCGACTTCACCTTCAAAATGATAAATAGAAAGACTAACCTTTTGATTTTTTAAACAACCCATTACATCAAAAATCTTTTCCAATTCTTTAATAAACCCTTCAACTTGCACAGGGTTAGATGATCCTCTGAATGATGGGGGATTTTTCCTCGTGAACTTATCTATCATTGACATATGCCTCTATAGTTGGTCCATTTGATCTTGTGCATGGACACCACCACTATTTATTTCCTAATTCAACTAATCCATTATTGCAAAAAACTGTTTAGTTCCAATTCCAACCATCTTAGGATGTTGATTTGGAAGGTTATTTCCCTCTGTATTCCCTCCCAACAGAGTTACCTTGTTTCCTCTGCGGAAAACCATTCTAAACAAACATATATTAAACGAATCAACATGGAAATCCTTAAATGATGTATCATTTCAATTTGACCATAAAGTAAAAAATATTTTATAGATATTCTATTAACAATATTCTAACTCCTAAAGTAATTTAAACCGACCTCTAATACCAACTATAAGGCCCCAGCCTTAAACATTACTTAATCTTGAGATAACTCAATAATTTGAATTTAATTCACATTGAGGATCTTTTCAGGTTTATAGATTCATATAATTAGGTCATAACTTATACACAACAACTTGAATATTACAAGTTGAAACTTCTACTCACTATCCATTTTTTTCCATAAAACAAAAACTTTTTAAAAGAAACATGTTTTGTTTCATGTCTTAAAGAGTATGATTTTTCCTTGATCCCATACTTGACTATATTCTTCTTTAAGTCCTAGGAAAAACATTTCAAAACTTGGGATGAGCATAAAAATCTCAGTAAGGGATACATAAAGAATGAAAACTGTTAGTTTGCGAAAACATGGAAACCATGAATACTTTATCATAAAGTAATACCTTCACCTTTAAGAAGTAGAAAAAACACTTCATTGAATATAAGCTCATTGATTACCTTTTTGTAACCAAAATATTACCATAAATACCATATAAATAAACATATAGCATATAAAGGTAACTTAGGACATAAACATACTTAAAAGTAATAACCATACGGTCGACTTCCACACATATCGCTAAATGTAATAGTCATATGACAAACTTTCGTACCCAATACATTGGAGGTTATAATGTAACCACCAGTCTTGGTTTATCATGGAACCACCCATCATTTAGTTTATCACGTAATCACCTGTCACTCGTTTATCACATAACCACCTATCAAATGTCCAAGTACCATTATATAATCATAACACATAAAATATTGTAAATGTCAATATTTCACTAATAACATTTCATTTTCAATAACAATAAATCATTTCAAGATATTTAAATAATCAATCCATTTCAAAAAAAATTCAATATGAAAACACCCAAAAATTTAATAATGTATTTCTTTTTTTTAAACATTAAGGCTTATATAGGAACCCAAATATCAAATAACAATTACGGTGGCGGAGAGGTCATTGCCACCGCATACGTTAAAAACATTCCTTTTGTCATTTAGTAAAATGCTTTATAGAAAAAAGATTCTATTTTAATGAAATTAAAATTCAAAGGGTTTTATTATACACTATATAAAATAAGGAGGTGTATATTATCAAAATATGCCTTAATGGAAGAAGATTGAGACCAAGTCCCTTACCTTAAGTCTGACTCATTACGTATGTTCCTTTTTCTTCTTGAATAATAAAATTAAGTTAATTTATACTTGCTTAAAAACATTTTTCAAGTTTATTATCCCTTTAATACCACTTATTACCACATTATAAAAATTACATAATTATTTAAGTTAATATCGATCGTTTTGTCGATATTTGATACTTGAGTCGAAAATAAACTTGTTTTGATGTAAATTGTACATGTAGTCAAAATTAAATCATATCCAGAATGATATTAATGATTTAAATATCATATATATCCAGTATATATGTATTTATAATAGTCCATAACATTTGGAGATAAGAAATTAAATGCACCGTTCATGGAGATGGTAGGTCGTACGTATGCATGAACGCTACTTTCATTTCTTTGTCATAATAAAAAATAATAATCCAATGATATAAATGTATATTATAATATCATTATTACATTTATGTAATTAATGTCTCATATATTTAATAAAAACATCCTTTATATATTTCATGTATATCATGAATGAGTCGTATCACTTTGAGGGGGCGGTAGTCCACACTTCCTCAAATGAAATTATTGTATTTACACATCATGGAAAGCATAAAGATATATTGTAAATAAAAATTATAGAATCATAGAGACAATATAAATAAAATATATATCATATATAAATATAGTGTTATCATAATGGCCTCCATGAGAGGTGGTAGGCAAAAATCGAACAATCATCATTTTGTGAGGCAGTAGTTCATCGTGCACAGAAACAGTATGTTTGTATCCATTAGATGGAGGTGTGTGTAAGTGTAGTTTGAATAATTTTCATACAAAAATCCTAGTATATTTTGGACATTGGTTTTGTTATGTAATAAAAGAATATTAATATCATATGGAGTGGAGTAGGAAAATAATGGAAAGGAACTTGAGAGAAGACATTACCACTAAATCGGGTAACTTCTTTTGATTTGGTCCAAAAGGCTTTCTGGAATTTACTTCTTCCCAAGGAAAGGATTATAGGATTAAAGGAGGGATTTTGGAAGCTTATTTGAGTATAAGTTTGATTATACAAGGTTATTTAGAGGTGTGAGTGTGTGGGTAGTGGTGGTGGCCTTTTATAAGAGGGAGGAGGGGCACTTTAGGAAAGTCTAGAAATATTAATTTTTTATAAATTCAATTTCAATTAAAAATGGTCCAAAACTCATTTAATTAGAAGATAAGATTATTTTGGTTTGAATATCCATAAAAAATAATTTTTATACAAGTTTTGAATATTTTTTTATCCTTATCTTTTTTATTTAACCCTTATTTTTTCCTTTTTAATCTTACCGTGATACCATGTAATTTACACATTATGGGTTAATGTAATTTTCATATCATGTCAAATACCCATAAAAAGTTATTTATGAAATATTTGGACTTATATTAACCTTTTTTATTAATCTTATATTTTTAATAATTTAATATCATTTAATAAACCATTTTATGTTTTTAGTTACGAATTATGTCAATTTTGGACACTATTCATACTCGACTTTTTACAAATTCATAAAAGCCTGATTCCTTTGAACCAAATTTATTAAATCAAAGCTGAAATTTCAATATAATATAGAAAATTAATTTATGGCAACAAAATAATCAAATTAAATTTATTTTAATATTTATAATATCATTTATTTGAATCTTTCATTAATAAGGTAATCACTGCATCATCATTGTGCCATAAATAAATTAATTTATTTAATGTCTACAAATTATAAATAAAATACCATTATATAGGAAATATTTTTATCTTTATAATTAAGAGTTATAGTCAAAAATATAACTTATATAACTCTATATAAAAATTGTTTTAGTGAAAGATATGTGTTTATATTATATTTCTCTTTACTTTAAATTAATTCTTATAATATGTCATTATTACACCCAAGTGGCTCCATCGGGTCCCAAAATCAACCCAAGGATTCCAATGGTTGTACATATCTCATAAAATAGTATTAGGACATGTTTTAGGGAAATTTAATATTATTATAATATTTTTTTTACCCTTATTTACCTGATTTACCCTTTAACCATAGTAAATAAAATAATTACTGAAGTTACTATTCATAATGTCCAAAACTAAAAGGTAACTATTTAAATAATATGAACCTTATGATTAAAAATATAAAATCCATTTTTCTAAATTCAAAACACATAATTGGAATAAATTAATTTAAAATTAATTCCTATTGTCAAAACCAAAAAGCAGGTTTTTAAGAAGTAAAAACTATAGAAAGATTGACATGTGTTTATGTCTAATTTAAAAGTGAAATTTCTTTCAATGAAAAAACATTTTATTAAATGATAAAAACTTAATCCAATTACACTTTAAAACAAATTAAAATAATAATCTAACTATATAAATAAATTAGATGAAATGTGAGTTTTGAATTAAAATGCAGTATTTTTCACTATTCATAAAAATGTGAATTTTATCAGAAAAATACCAAAATTTCATCCAAAGTAAATTTTGTTGTTTCTATTCTAAATAAGAAATTTATTTTTTCAAATTTAACATATAAAAGTGACAAAAAATATATTTAAAATGGGTTCTCCATCAAAAGGCAGTAAAACGACCTTTTAAAAATATTAGAGTATTTTATGCTTAAAATTTAATTCATTCTCATTTTAAGACTCTAAAATTTATTGGATAAATGTAAAAACATTTAACAAATATTTATAATAATATTTTAGTTATTTCTCTTCATTCCCACCAATATAATGGTTAGTCATTAACTACCATTTAAAATAATAATTTTATTATTGTATTATTTTTCAGTATAACTCAATGTTGTATACAATGTAAGATTTCAGAGAAACTTGTTGTTGCGTGTTGAGTATACTATCAGACAAAGTATCCTCTTTAACATAAAATTAATATCTTATTCATAAATATTAATAGATATGAAAAGGTATTATTCTATAAATACTTGGAATGCTACATAATTCCCCCCATTTAGAAATTGTGTCCCCACAATTTTATTTACTTATCAAATAAGTGAGGGTATTTCTCTCTCATAGAATTTTCTGATTCCCACATTGCCTCTTCAACCATATGGTTTTTTTTACAAAACCTTTACCCGATGGATCACCTTATTCCATAATACTTGCTCACTGTGGTCAAGAATATGTACTATTTGTTCCTCATAAGAAAGATTCTCTTCCAACTGAACTACCTCTAGACTCAAAACATGATATGGATTCGATATATACTTTATCAACATTAAAACATGAAAAATATTGGGTACCTAGGATAAACTTGGAGGTAAATCCACTCTGTATGCAACTGATCCAAATTTCTCTAGGATTTCATAGGGTCCAATGAACCTCAGACTCAGCTTTCCCTTTTTACCAAAATGCATCACACTTTTCCATTGAGAAACTTTGAGAATGATATAATCACCTACCTTGAAAAAAAGACTCTTCCTCCGGTTATCTGTATAAATTTTTTGCATACTCTGAGTTGTCCTCATGTAATTCTGAATCAACTGAACATTTTTTCCATCTCTTCAACCAATTCTGGTCTCATCAACTTTCTTTCGCCTACTTCATCCCAAAAAGTTGGAATTAAACACTGCTTTCCATATAATGCCTCAAATGGTATCATCTGTGTTTTGGAATGAAAATTGTTATTATAAGAAAACTCAACCAATGAAAGATATTGATTCCAATTTCCCTGGTAATATATTGAAAAAGCACGTAGCATATCCTCCAAGGTCTGAATTATTCATTTTGATTGCTCATCTGATTGAGGATGAAAAGCTATACTGAAATTTAATTCAGCTTCTAATGACTTATGAAGGCCTTTTCAAAAGTTAGAAGTGAACCTGAAATCCTGATTAGATATAATGGAGAGGGGAAATACATGTAACTTGACTATCTCTTTAATATACAATCGAGAAATTTTATCTAGAGATAAAGTATCTCAAATAGGAATAAAATGAGCAGATTTAATCAATCGATCAACAATAACCTAGATTGCATTGTTACCTTGAGATGTTTTTGTTAACCCCACTACAAAATTCATGGACACATTTTCCCATTTCCAATTTAGAACTGGAAAAGGATGAAGCATACCTTTCGGTAACTATCGCTCTGATTTAACCTGCTGACAAATCAAACATTTCACAATAAAGTCAACAATATCTCTTTTCATTCCATCCCACCAGAAATACTCCCAAAGATCTATGTACATCTTAGTACTACCAGGATTAACTAAAAAGGGAGAACTATGAGCTTCACATAACAAATTTTTCTTCAAATTTGAATCACAAGACACACATAATCTCTTTCCAAACCTCAAAACACAATATTTATCAATGTTAAATACAGGTAACTTACCCTTCTGAACCAATTCTACCTTTTTCTTTAACTCACTATCTTCTTTCTGCGCTTGCTTAATTTTTTCTAATAGTGATGATTTCACTGCCACCTGAAACAAAACAGAGGAATTCCCTACACCAATAACTTCCAATCCAAAATTCATCAAATTAGAAACCAAAGGATTTAATTCTAAACGTAGCATAGTTAATGTAGCATTTCTCTTTTAAATAAAAGCATCCACCACTTTATTTGTCTTTCTCGAATGGTAATTGATTGTGCAATCATAATCCTTGATTAATTATAGTCATCTCCTCTATATCATGTTTAATTCTTTCTAAGTGAATATATACTTCAAACTTTTGTGATCAATATATATTTCACACTTTACACCATACAAATGATGCCTCCAAATTTTTAATGCAAAAAACAACAGCAACAAATTCCAAATCATGTGCAGGGTAATTAAGCTCATGAGGTTTCAACTAACGTGAATCATAATAAATTACCTGATCATAATACATTATGACACAACCAAGTCCTTTCAATGATGCATCACTGTAGATAATAAATTCACTGTTCCTAGAAGGCAAATCCAAAACTGGAGCATTTACCAATTTTCTTTTCAGTTCCTGAAAACAATCATCACATTCTTTTTTCCAGATGAACTTAACTCCCTTATGGGTTAGCTTAGTTAGTGGGTTAGATAATCGAGAAAAGTTTTCAACAAACCTTCGATAATAACCCACTAATCCAAGAAAACTACGAATCTCTATGATATTGGTAGGTTTTGGTCACTCTTCAATAACTTTTGTTTTAGAAGGGTCAATAGTTATGCCATCTTTGGAAACAATATGATCAAGGAAATAAATTTATTGAAACCAAAATTCACACTTACTAGAATTTCTATATAGTTTCTTTTATTTTAAGGTTTTCAAAACAATCCTTAAGTGACTTTCATGTTCCTCTTGGATTTTAGAATATACCAAGATATATAAAAACAACCACAAACTAATCTATAAACTGATGAAAGACTCCATTCATGAACTTCATAAATACATTAGATGCATTAGATAACCCAAAGGGTATAACTAAAAACTCATAATTCTCATATCTCATTTAGAAATTTGTCTTGGTAATATCATCCTCCTTCACTTTTAGCATATGGTACCTAGACCTCAAATCAATCTTCAAAAAATATTGAGCTCCCTGAAGCTGATCAAACAAAGCATCAATATGATTCAACAAATACTTGTTCTTAATATTGATGTTATTCAAGGCTCTGTAATCAATACATAGTCCCATATAACCATTTTTATTTTTCACAAATAAAACTAGAGCACCTCATGGTGAAGTTCTAGGTCAAATGAAAACTTTATCAAGTAATTCTTGCAACTCATTTTTTAATTCCACCTGTTCTACTTGAGCCATTTGATAAGGGGGTTTAGAAATAGGTTTTTCATCAGGAACTAAATCAATAGTAAATTCAACCTCCCGATTGGGAATAATACCAGGCAATTCATTAGGAAAAACATCCGTGAATTCATTTACTACTTGAATGTCACCAATTAAAATTGTTTCTTTCTTTTCAAAAACATGAGCTAAATAACTTTCACTTCCATTTTTAATCAATATTTCAACTTCTTGATATATTATCAAAGGTATGAAATCATTGAATAAAACTTTCTTGGATTTACAATCTATTTTATCATGATAAACTGAAATTCAATCCATACCCAAAATGATATCAAATTCCACTATAGAAAGTTCAAGAAGATTTGTAGGAAAGACTATCCCACTAATGATAATAGGAAGATTCATATAAATCTTGGTTTCTTTAATACTTCCACCCAGAGTTTTTACCAAAATTTCTATATCAATTTCACGAGGTTCTATATCCAATTTACTTGCAAAGCTCTCAAAAATAAAAGAATGTGAAGATCCAGAGTAAAATAGAGTATTGGCATATTTTGAAGAAATCTGTAACATACCTCTCACCACTTCATTTGATGGTCTCACATAAATCATAGTAGTTGAAAATGATTTTACCATGCCCTTATGCTTTCGATCTTGCTGTTTTCCACCCTGGGGTAATCAAATTCAGATACATTGAAATAATGTCCTAACTTATTACAACTAAAGCATCTTACCGCTGGTTTTTCATTGTCTGCCTGATAATATTCCTTATAGTTATGAGTAATATTCCCAGACTTTGAGAGACATTCTCTAGGATTATTTTTTCCACACTTCTCACAAGTTGTAAATTTGGTTTTCTTACCTCCATGATTCGTTGATGAATTATTTCCCATTTCCTTCCAATTTGATTACTCTTTTGTTTTCTCACATGGAATACATGTTCATAAGAAAACTCCATTTCTACCTTCTCAGCACATCAGAAAAGTTTTTTATAGTTTTTGAACTCATGAGAAGCTAACACCCTTCGATATTTCGGCTTCAATCCTGAGTAAAACCGATTTATCTTATTATCAATATCCTGGATAAAATTTGGGACGTATCTTGACAAACAGGTGAAATTTTCTTCATATGCAGCCACAGAATCTTCCTCCTTTTGTTTCAATTCCAAGAGTTATTTTTCCATCCTAATTCTAATAGACTTAGGAAAATATTTCTCAAGAAGGATATTCTTAAATTCATCCCATTCTATGACGTGAATATCTTCACTTTGATATTTTTAATCACTGACCACCACTGATTGGATTCACCTTCAAAACGATAAACAACAAGACTAACCTTTTGATTGTCTAAACAACCCATTACATCAAAAATATTTTCTAATTCTTTAATCCACCCTTCATCTTGCACAGGGTCAAATGATCCTCTGAATGATGGAGGATTTTGCCACATGAAATGCTCTACGATTGACATATTCCTATACAATTAGTCTAATTTATCTTGTGCATAGACACTACCACCATTTATCACCTAATTCAATTGATCCATTACTACAAAAAACTATTCAGTTCCAATTCTGACCATCTTAGGATGTTGATTTGGAAGGTTATTTCCCTATGTATGTCCTCCCAGCACGACTACCCTATTTCCTCTTCGGAAAACCATTCTAAACAAACATATCTTAGATGAAGCAATGTGAAAATAATCAAATAATCTATCATTTCAATTTGACCATAAAGTAAAAATATTTTATGGATATTTTATTAACAATAATCTAATTTCTAAAGTTATATAAACTGATCTCTAATGCCAACTATAAGGCCCCAAACTTAAACATTGCTTATTCTTGAAATAAGTGAATAATTTGACTTTAATTCACATCGATGATCTTTTCAGGTTTATCGATTTAGAGAATTAGGTCATAACTTATACATAACAACTTGAATATTACAAGTATACACTTCTACTCACTATCCATTTTTTTCATAAAATAAAAACTCTTTAAAAAGAAACATGTTTCATTTCATGATTTAAACAACATGGATTTTCTTGATCCCATCCATGAATCTATTCTTCTTTAAGTCCTATAAAAAACATTTCAAAACTTGGGATGAGAATAAAAATCTCAGTAAGGGATACATAAAGAATGAAAACTGTTAGTTTATGAAAACATGTAAACCATAAATACTTTATCATAAAGTAATACTTTTCACCTTTAAGAAGTAGCAAAATCACTCCATTGAATATAAGCTCATTGTTTTCCCTTTTGTAACCAAAAGATTACCATAAATCCTATATAAAGAAGCATAAAGAATATAAAGGTAAATTGGGACATAAACGTACTTAAATGGAATAACTATACAATCGACTTCCAAACATATCACTAAATGGAATAACCATACGGTCGACTTCTATACCCAATGCATTGGAGGTTATAACGTAACCACCCATCCTTGGTTTATCACAGAACCACCCATAATTTGGTTTATCACATAACCACCCACCACTGGTTTATCATTTAACCACCCATCAAATGTCCAAGTACCATTATATAATCATAACACATAAAATATTGCAAATATCAATTTTTCACTAATAACATTTCATTTACAATCACAAGAAATCATTTCAAGATATTGAAATACTCAATCCATTTCAAAAATCATTTTTAGTACGAGAACACCCAAAAATGGAATAAGATATTTCTTTTTCCTTTTAAAAACATCAAGGCTTGTAGAGGAATCCAAATATCAAATAACTATTACAATGGCGGAGATGTCGTTGTCACCACATATGTTAAAAATATTCCTTTTTTTGTTTAGTAAAATGCTTTATAGAAAAAATATTTTATTTGAATGAAATTAAAATTCAAAATGGTTTTATTATACACCGTATAAAATAATAAGGTGTATATTATCAAAATATGCCTCAATGAAAGGAGATTGAGACGAAGTCACTTACCTTGAGTCTGACTCGTCACGTATGTTTCTTGTTCTTCATGAATAATAAACTTAAGTTAATTTCTACTTATTTTAGAACCTTTTTTAAGTTTATTATCCCTTTTATATCACTTATTACCACATTATAAATATTACATAATTATTAAAGTTAATATCGGTCGTTTTGTCGATATTCGGTACTTAAGTTGAAAATGAACTTGTTTTGATATAAATTGTACATGTAGTCAAAAGTAAATCATTTACAAAATGATATTAATGATTTAAATATCATATATATCTAGTATATATGTATTTATAATAGTCCATAATATTTGGAGATAAAAAATGAAATGCACCGTTTATGGAGACGATAGGTCGTACGTACACATAAACGCTACTTTCATTTCTTTATCATACTAAAAGAATAATAATCAAATGATATAAATGTATATTATAATATAATTATTACATTTATGTTATGTATTTATCATAGGTTTAATAAAACCATCCTTTATACGTTTCATGTATAGCATGAACGAGTCATGTCACTTTGAGGGGATGGTATTCCACACTTCCTCAAATGAAATTATCGTATTTACACATCATGGAAATCATAAAGGTATGTTGTAAATAAAAATTACAGAATCATAGAGAAAATATAGATATAATATATATCATATATAAATATAGTTCCATCGTAATGGCCACTATTAGAGGTGATAGGGGAAAATCAGGCAATCATTGTTTCGTGAGGCAGTAGTTCGTTGTACACAGAAATAGTATGTCTGTATCCATTCGATGAAGATGTGTGTAAGTGTAGTTCAAAACCTTATTAGAAAAACATCCTAGTATATTGAGGATACTATTTTTGTTATTTAATCAAAGAATAAGAATATCATAGGGAGTGGAGAAGGAAAATAAAGGAAAGGAACTTGAGAGAAGACGTTACCTCTAAATCGGGTAACTTCTTTGGATTTGGGAAAAAAGACTTTATTGATTTTCCTTCTACCCAAGGAAAGGATTATAGGAGGAAGGGAAGGATTTGGGGAGCTTATTTTAGTAGAATTTGGACGTGCCAAGGGGCTTAAGAGGTGTGAGTATGTGCTTAGAGGTGGTGGCCTTTTATAAGAGGGAGGGACACTTTAGGAAAGTCTAGAAATATTCATTTATTATAAATTAAATTTTGAATATAAATGGTCAAAAACTCATTTAATTCGAAGATAAGATGATTCTGGTTCAAATACCCATCATCCAATCATTTTTAGACAAGTTTTGAATATTTTGTTATCCTTGTCGTTTTTATTTAACTCTTATTTTACGCTTTTTAATCTTACTGTGATATCATGTTATTTATATATTGTGGGTTACACTAGTAGAAAAATGCTTTTTAACATCGTCAGTTTGATTTCAGTTTCATATTAGTTGATGTAAAATATGTTTCTGGAGAATTTTTGGTGTCAGTTTTTATAAAAACTGATGCCAATAATTAGATTTTTTTTACTATGTTCTAGATTATTTCATAAGATTCGATTTTACTAGTTTTGGAGCAAAAACGGAGTTACGGATTAAAAGTTATGGTTGTTGTAAGTTGATCTTCTCTAATAGAAGTCTTAAAAAATTCCATCTTTCAAAGGCCATAACTTTTAATCTGTAACTCCGTTTTAGCTCCACGACTAGTCAAATCGAAGATTAAGAAATTTTCTAAAACATTGTAATTTTTTTTCATTTTTGGCGTTGGTTTTCATAAAAACCAACACCAAAAATATTTTTTTATTTTTCACGTCGGTTTTTTTAAAAACCGAGACTAAAACAATTTTTTTTAGTTTTTAGCGTTGATTTTTAAAAAAACCAACACGAAAAGTATGTTTTTTAAAAAAAAAATTAGCATCAATTTATTTAAAAACTGATGCCAAAAATATATTTTTTACTTGTTGGAGTCGGGTTTTAAAAAAACCGACACAAAAAAATTAACTTTTTAGCATCGGTTTATTTAAAAACCAACGCCAAAAATGATATCGATTGACATTTTTTTGAATCGGTTTTCTAAAAAACCGACATCAAAAGACCAATGTAAATCCTCTTTCACGTGGGTTTCAAAAAAAACTGACTCTAAAGAGTATTTTCCAATACGTTGAATCATAATTTCAATTTTTTTCACAATGCGTGTTTAACTTTTTAAAATCCCGCCTACTTTTCCACACAACGTTATCGAAAATATTTTCATTTAATATATATAAAACCATTTTATCCTTTGTTCAACATTTTCAACCTCTTTGATTCAATCAAGTTTGCAACGTGTCTTCAATCGTTGATCTGAACATGGTACCTATTCTAATCATTTATTTTCTTTATTATTATTTTCCTTCATTTCAAAACAACTTGATTAGCTTGCTTATAAAGATGATTTATTCTTATTATTGAGTTACAAATATAGAACATTTCGATGAGATTTACCAACTGTGGTGTAAATTTAATTATCAATCTTCATTTTCATTTATTTTATGTGATTTTAATTCATGTTTATCAAAAAAAATTGAAATGGGTTGTATCGATCGAAACTTTGACAAGTTCAACTTTCGACGACCATAATTTTTGATTCGTAACTCCGTTTTTTCTCCACAACTAGTCAAATCAAAACTTAGGAAATGCTCTAAAACATAGAAGAAGAAAAGTTAATTTTTGGAATTGTTTTTTTGTAAAAAATGACACCATAAATAATTTGTTTTCATTTATGGCATCAGTTTTTTTTAAAACCGACGCCGAAACTATTTTTTTAACTTTTTGGCGTTGGTTTTTAAGGGAACTGACGCCAAAAATGATATGGATGGATTTTTTGGCATCATATTTTACAAAATTAATGCTAAAAAAAATAAATCATTTTTGGCGTAGGTTTACAAAAACCGACGTAAAAAGTCATATTTTTTACATCGGCGGCTTCAACGTCGGTTAAAAACCGACGTTAAAATTAAAAAAAACTGACGTTAAAGACCGTTTTTCTAATAGTGTTAGTGTAATTACCATATCATATTAAATGACCCAAAAAAAGTTATTTATGACATATTTGGACTTATCTTAACCATTTTTTTTAATCTTGTATTTTTAAGAATTTAATATCATTTAACAAACTATTTTATGTTTTAAGTTATGAATTATGTCAATTTTGGACACTATTCACACTTGACTTTTTACAAATTCATAAAACCTAATTCCTTCTATAAAAAGGAATTAAATCAAATATAAAATGTCAATATCATCAATAAAATTTATGGATGGCATCAAAATAATCAAATTACATTTATTTTAATATTTATAATATCATTTATTTGAATCTTTCATTAATAAGGCAATCACTCCATCATCATTGTGCCATAAATAAATAAATTAATTTAATGTATAAAAATTATAGATAAAATACCATGATATAGAAAATATTTTTATATTTCTAATAAATATTTATGGTCTAAATGATCACTTATATAATTCCATATAAAATTGTTTTAGTAAAAGATATATGTTTATGTTATATTTCTCTTTACTTTAAATTAATTCTTATAATATGTCATTATCACACTCAAATGGCTCCATAGGGTCCCCAAATTGACCCAAATATGTCCATGGTCGTACATATCTCATCCAATAGGATTATAACATGTGTTAGGGTGGTTTAATATTATTATAATATTATTTTTTATCCTTATTTACCATATTTACCCTTTAACCATGGTAAATAAAATAATTACTGAAGTTGTTATTCATAATGTCTAAAAATAAAAGGTACCTATTTACATAATTTGAACCATATGATTCCAAATATGGAATCCATTTTTTCAAATTCAAAACATAGAATTGGTATAAATTAATTTAAAATTAATTCACGTTGTCAAAACCAAAAAGAAGGTTTTTAAGAAATGAAAACTATCAAAAGATTGACATGTGTTTATGTTCAATTTAAAAGTGAAATTACTTTCAATGAACAAAATTATATTAAATGATAAAAACTTAATCCAATTAAACTTTAAAACAAATTAAAATAATAATATAACTATATAAATAAATTAGATGAAAAGGTAGTTTTGAATTAAAATGCAGTATTTTTCACTATTCATAAAAATATGAATTTTATCAAAAAAAATACCAAAATTTTATCCAAAGTAAATTTTGATGTTCTAATTCTAAAGAAGAAATTTATTTTGTCAAATTTAATATATAAATGTGAAAAAAACTATATTTAAAAAGGTTTCACCATCAATAGGTGGTAAAATGGCCTTTTAAAAATATTAGAGTATTTTGTGCTTAAAATTGGATTCATTCTCATTGTAAGCCTCTAAATTTTATTGTATAAATGTAAAAACATTTAACAAACATGTATAATCATATTATAGTTTGTTCTGTTCATTTATACCAATACAACAGTTAGGTGTTAACTACCATTTAAAATAATAATATTATTATTGTATTATTTTTCGGTATAACTCAATGTTGTGTGCAAAGTAAGATTTAGGAGAAACTTGTTGTTGCGTGTCGGGTACGCTATCAGAAAAATTGTCCTCTTTAACATAAAAATAATATCTTCTTCATAAATATTAATAGATATAAAAATGTATTATTCTATAAATACCTAGGATGTTACATCATTCCCCCTTTTTGGA
This sequence comes from Viscum album, assembly GCA_963277665.1. Classification (NCBI taxonomy): domain Eukaryota; kingdom Viridiplantae; phylum Streptophyta; class Magnoliopsida; order Santalales; family Viscaceae; genus Viscum; species Viscum album. The sequence goes on from OY728120.1 coordinate 1,848,595,982, forward strand.
AATTGTGTCCCCACAATTTTATTTACTTATCAAATAAGTGAGGGTATTTCTCTATCATAGAATTTTCAAATTCCCACATTGTCTCTTCAACCATATGGTTTTTTTCACAAAACCTTTACCTGATGAATCACCTTATTTTTCAATACTTTCTCTCTATGGAAAATAATTTGTATTGGTTATTCCTCATAAGAAATATTCTCTTCCAACTGAACTACCTCTGGACTCAAAATATGAGATGGATCTGGCATATACTTTCTCAACATTGTAACATGAAAAACATTGTGTACCTGGGATAAAATTAGAGATAAATCCACCATGTAGGAAACTTATCTAACTTTCCCTAGGACTTCATAAGGTCCAATGAACCTCGGACTCATCTTTCCCTTTTTACCAAAATGCATCACACTTTTCCATGGAGAAACTTTGAGAAAGACATGATCACCTACCTCGAAAGAAAGATCCTTCCTGTGGTTATCCACATAACTTTTCTGCCTTCTCTGAGATGTCCTCATGTGCTTCTAAATCAAATGAACTTTTTTTGTCATCTCTTCTACCAATTCTGGTCCCATTAACTTCCTTTCACCTACTTCATCCCAAAAAGCTAGTGTTCAACACCACTTTCCATATAATGCCTCAAATGGTGTTATCTCTATACTAGAATGAAAACTGTTATTATAAGAAAACTCAACCAAAGAAATATTTTGATCCCAAATTCCCTTGTAATACATTGAACAAGCATGCATATATCCTCAAAGGTCTGAATTGTTCATTCTGATTTACCCATCTGATTGAGGATGAAAAGGTGTACTGAAATTTAATTCAGTTCCTAATGAATTATGAAGGCCTTTCCAAAATTTATAAGTGAATCTGGGATCATGATCAGATACAGTTGAGAGGGGAACTCCATGTAACCTGACTATCTCTTTAATATACAATTGATAAAGTTTATCTAGAGACAGAGTATCTTGAATAGGAAGAAAATGAGAAGATTTAGTCAATCGATCAATAATAACCCAGATTTCATTATTACCTCGAGAAGTTTTTGGTAACCCCAATACGAAATCCATGGGCACATTTTCCCATTTACACTCTATAAATGGCAAAGGATGAAGCATATCTTTTGGTAACTTCCACTCTACTTTAACCTTTTAACAAATCAAACACTTCACAATAAAGTCAGTAATATCTCTTTTCATTCCATCCCACCAGAAATACTCCCAAAGATCTCTATACATCTTAGTAATACCAGGATGAACTAAAAATGGAGAACTATAAGCTTCACATAATAACTCTTTCTTCAACTGTGAATCACAAGGCACACATAATCTCTTTCCAAACCTCAAAAAACAATCTTTATCAATGTTAAACTCAGGTAACTTACCCTTCTGAACTAATTCTACCTTTTTTCAACTCATTGTCTTCTTTCTGCGCTTGCTTAATTATATCTAATAGTGATGATTTCATTGCTCCCTAAAAAAAACAGATTAATTCTCTAAATTAATAACTTCCGATCCAAAATTCATCAAACCATAAACCAAAGGATTTCATTTCAAGTGTAGCATAGTTAATGTAGCATTACTCTTTCTATTCAAAGTGTCCACCACTTTATTTGCCTTTCCCGGATGGTAATGGATCGTGCAATCATAATCCTTGATTAATTCTAGCCATCTCCTCTGTCTCATGTTTAATTATTTATGAGTGAATATATACTTCAATTTTTTTTTATCAGTATATATTTTACACTTTACGCCATACAAATGATTCCTCCAAATTTTTAATGCAAAAACAAAAGTAGTTAATTTCAAATCATGTGTAGAGTAATTAAGCTCATGATATTTCAACTGAAGTGAAGCATAATAAATTATCTGGTTATTCTACATTAGTACACAACCAAGTCCTTTAAATGATGCATCACTATAGATAACAAATTCACCATTCCTGGAAGGTAAGGCCAAAACTATAGCATTTATTAATCTTCTTTTCAGTTTCTAAAAACAATCATCGCATTCTTTTGTCCAGATGAGCTTAAATCCCTTATGGGTTATATTAGTTAATGGGATAGATAACGGAGAAAATTTTTCAACAAACCTTCGATAATAACCCACTAATCCAAGAAAACTATGAATCTATGTGATATTGGTAGGTCTTGTCCACTCTTCAACAACATTTGTTTTAGAAGGGTCAACAGTTATGTCATTTTTGGAAGCAATATGACCAAGGAAAGAAATTTTTTTCAACCAAAATTCACTCTTACTAAACTTTCCATATAGTTTATTTTCTTTTAAAGTTTTCAAAACAATCCTTAAGTGACTTTCATGTTCCTCTCGACTTTTAGAATATACCAAGATATCATCTATAAAAACAACCACAAAATGTTCCAGAAACTGATGAAAGACTCCATTCATGATATTCATAAATATAGAAGGTGTATTAGATAACCCAAAGTGCATAACTACAAAATCATAATTCCCATATCTCATTTGAAAAGTTATCTTTGGAATATCATCCTCCTTTACCTTCAGCTGATGGTACCTAGACCTCAAATCAATATTCGAAAAATACTGATCTCCCTCGATTTGATCAAAAAAATCATCGATATGAGGCAACAGATACTTGTTATTAATAGTGATGTTATTCAATACTCTGTAATCAGTACATAGTCTCATAAAACCATCTTCTTTATTCACAAATAAAACTCGAGCACCCCATGGTGAAGTGCTAGGTCGAATGAAACCTTTATCAACTAATTATTGCAACTGATTTTTTAATTCCACCAGTTCCACTTGATCCATTCAATAAAGGGGTTTAGAAATAGATTTTGCATCAGGAACTAAATGAATAGTAAATTCACCCTCTCAAATAGGTACAATACCAGACAATTCATCAAGAAAAACATATGTGAATTCATTCACTACTCGAGTGTCACCAATCAAAATTATTTCTTTCTTTTCAACAACATGAGCGAGATAACTTTCACTACCATATTTAATCAATATTTCAACTTGTTGATATGTTATCAAAGGTATGAAATCATTGAATAAAACTTTCTTGGATTTACAATCTATTTTAGCATGATAAACTGAAAATCAATCCATACCCAAAATGATATCAAATTCCACTATTGAAAGTTCAACAAGATTTTCAGAAAATATTATCCCACTAATGATAATAGGAAGATTCCTATAAATCTTGGTTACTTTAATACTTTCACCCATAGTTTTTACCAAAAGTTCTATATCACTTTCATGAGGTTCTATACCCAATTTACTTGCAAAGCTCTCGGAAATGAAAGAATGTGAAAATCCAAAGTCAAATAGAGTATTGGAATATTTTTAATAAATCTGTAACATACCAATCACCACTTTATTTGATTGTATCACATCAATCATAGTAGTTGCAAATGATTTTACCATGCCCTTATGCTTTCAATCTTACTGGTTTCCATCCTAGGTAATCAACTTTGGACACACATTGGCATAATGTCCTAACTCATTACAACTAAATCATCTTACCGCTGGTTTTTCAATGCATACCTGATCATCTTTCTTGCAGTTAAGAGCAATATGACCAGTTTTACCACATCAGAAGCACTTCTCAGACTTTGAGAGACATTCTCCATGATGCTTTTTACCACACTTCTCACAAGTTGGAAATTTGGTTTTCTTACCTCCAGGCTTCATTGATGAATTATTTCCCATTGCCTGCCAACTTGATCGCTTCTTTTGTTTGCTCCCATAGAATACATGTTCATCAGAAAACTCTATTTCTACCTTCTCAGTACACCAGAAAAGTTTCTCATAGCTTTTGAACTCATGAGAAGCTAACTCCCTTTGATATTTTAGCTTCAATCATGACTAAAACTGATTTATCTTACTATCAATATCCTAGATAAAATTTGGGTCATACCTTGACAAACAGGTGAATTTTTTTTTATATGAAACCATATAATCATCCTCCTTTTGTCTCAATTCCACGAGTTGTTTTTCCATCCTAATTCGAATATCCTTAGGAAAATATTTTTCAAGGAAAATATTCTTAAATTCATCCCATTCCATGACATCAATATCTTTACTTCCTCTGATATTTTTAATCATTGACCACCATTGATCTGCTTCACCTTCAAAATGATAAACAACAAGACTAACCTTTTGATTTTCCGAAAAATCCATTACATCAAAAATCTTTTCCAATACTTTAATCCACCCTTCAGTTTGCACAGGGTGAGATAACCCTCTGAATTATGGGGGAAGATGCCTCATGAAATGATATATGATTGACATATGCCTCTGTGGTTGGTCTAGTTGATCTCGTGTATGGACACCACCACCATTTATCGCTTGAGTCAACTAAGCCATTACTGCAAAAAAATGTTCAGTTCCAATTCTGACCATCTCAGGATGTTGATTTGGAAGGTTATTTCCCTCTTTATTCCCTCCCAGCACAGCTACCTTGTTTCCTCTATGGAAAACTATTCTAAACAAACATATCTGAGACGAAGAAATGTGGAAATCTTCAAATATTATATCATTTAAATTTGAACATAAAGTAAAAATCTTTTATAGATATTCTATTAACAATATTCTAACTCCTAAAGTTATCTAAACCGAACTATGATACCAACTATAAGTCCCCAGCCTTAAACATTACTTAATCTTGAGATAAGTCAAAAATTTGACTTTAATTTACATCAAGGATATTTTCAGGTATAGATATTTAGAGAATTAGGTCATAACTTATATATAATAACTTAAATATTATAAGTAGACACTTCTACTCACTATCCATTTTGTTCATAAAACAAAAACTCTTTAAAAAGAAACATGTTTCATTTCATGTTTTAAACAACATGACTTTTCCTTGATCTCATACTTGACTCTATTATTATTTATTTCCTTTGAAAAATATTTCAAAACTTGGGATGAGCATAAAAATCTTAGTAAGGGATACATAAAGAATGAAAACTGTTAGTTTGTGAAAACATGCAAACCATGAATACTTTATCAAAAAGTAATACTTTTCACCTTTAAGAAGTAGAAAAATCACTTCACTGAATATAATCTCATTGATTACCTTTTTGTAATCAAAATATTACCATAAATCTCATAGAAATCAACATATAGCATATAAAGGTAACTTGGGACATAAACACACTTAAATGGAATAACCATACGGTCGACTTCCACACATATCACTAAATGGAATAGCCATACGACCGACTTCTATATCCAATGTATTGGATGTTATAACATAACCACCCGTACTTGGTTTATCACGAAACCACCCATCATTTGATTTATCACATAACCACCTATCACTGGTTTATCATGTAACCACCCATCAAATGTCTAAGTACCATTATATAATCATAACACATAAAATATTGCAAATATCAATATTTCACTAATAACATTTCATTTGTAATCAAAAGAAATCATTTCAAGATATTGAAATACTCAGTCCATTTCAAAAACCATTTTTAATATGAAAACACCAAAAAATGGAATAAGGGATTTCTTTTCCTTTTAAAAACATTAAGGTTTATAGAGGAATCCAAATGTCAAATAATGATTACGGTGACGGAGAGGTCGTTGTCGCTGCATACGTTAAAAACATTGCTTTTATCATTTAGTAAAATGCTTCATAGAAAAAATATTCAATTTGAATGAAATTAAAAGTCAAAGGGTTTTATTATAAACTTTATAAAAGAAGGATGTGTATATTACAAAATATGCCTCAATGAAAGGAGATTGAGACCAAGTCCCTTACCTTGAGTCTGACTCGTCACGTATGTTCCTTGTTCTTCCTGAATAATAAACTTAAGTTAATTTATACTTGCTTCAGAACCCTTTTCAAGTTTATTATCCCTTTTATATCACTTATTACCACGTTATAAAAATTACATAATTATTTAAGTTAATATCGGTCATTTTGTCGATATTCGATACTTGAGTCGAAAATGAACTTGTTTTGATGTAAATTGTACATGTAGTCAAAAGTACATCATCTCCAAAATGATATTCATGATTTAAATATCATATATATCCAGTATATATATATTTATAATAGTCCATAACATTTGGAGATAAGAAATGAAATGCACCGTTCATGGAGATGGTATGTCGTACGTACGCATGAACACTACTTTCATTTCTTTGTCATACTAAAAGAATAATAATCTAATGATATAAATGTATATTATAATATCAATATTAAATTTATGTAATTTATGTCTCATAGGTTTAATAAAACCATCCTTTATACATTCCATGTATAGCATGAATGAGTCATGTCACTTTGAGGGGGCGGTAGTCCACACTTCCTCAAATGAAATTATCGTATTTACACATCATGGAAAGCATAAAGTTATATTTTAAATAAAAATTATAGAATCATAGAGACAATATAAATATAATATATATCATATATAAATATAGTGTTATCATAATGGACACTATGAGAGGTGGTAGGGGAAAATCGAACAATCATCATTTCGTGAGGCAGTAGTTCGTCGTACACAGAAACAATATGTTCGTATCCATTAGATGGAGGTGTGTGTAAGTGTAGTTTGAATCCTTCTCATAACAAAATTCTAGTATATTGAGGATACCGATGTTGTTATGTAATCAAAGAATAAGAATAGAATAGAGAGTGAAGTAGGAAAATAATAGAAAGGAACTTGAGAGAAGATGTTACCTCCAAATCGGGTAACTTCTTTTGATTTGGACCAAAAGGCTTTCTTGAATTGCCTTCTACCCAAGGAAAGGATTCTAGGAGTAAAGGAGGGATGTTGGGAGCTTATTTGAGGAGAAGTTGGATGAGCCAAGGGGCTTGAGAGGTGTGAGTATGTGGGTAGAGGCAGTGGCCTTTTATAAGAGGGAGGAGGGGCACTTTAGGAAAGTTTAGAAATATTAATTTATTATAAATTAAATTTTGATTAGAAATGGTCCAAAACTAATTTAATTCTAAGATAATATGATGTTGGCTCGAATACCCATCATCCAGTCATTTTTAGACAAGTTTTGAATATTTTGTTATCCTTATATTTTTTATTTAACCCTTATTTAACCCTTTTTAATCTTACTGTGATATCATGTTATTTACATATTATGGGTTAATGTAATTACCATATCATGTCAGATGACCTGCAAAAAGTTATTTATGACATATTTGGACTTATCTTAGCCATTTGGTCGAATCTTATATTTTTAGGAAAGTCTAGAAATATTAATTTATCATAGAGACAATATAAATATAATATATATCATATATAAATATAGTGTCATCATAATGGCCATCATGAGAGGTGGTAGGGGAAAATCGAACAATCATCGTTTTGTGAGGCAATAGTTCGTTGTACACAAAAATAGTATGTTCGTATCCATTAGATGGAGGTGTGTGTGAGTGTAGTTCAAATCTTTGTCATAAAAACATCCTAGTATATTGTGGATACTGGTGTTGTTATTTAATCAAAGAATAAGAAGATAATATGAAGTGGAGAAGGAAAATAATGGAAATGAACTTGAGAGAAGACGTTACCTCTAAATTGGGTAACTTCTTTTAATTTAGGCCAAAAAGTTTTCTTGAAATGTCTTCTGCCCAAGGCAAGGATTTTAGGAGGAAGAGAGGGATGTTGGAAGATTATTTGAGTAGAAGTTGGATGAGGCAAGGGCTTGAGAGGCATGAGTATGTGGGTAGAGGTGGTGGCATTTTATAAGAGGGAGGAGGGGCACTTTAGGAAAGTCTAGAAATATTAATTTATTATAAATTCAATTTCAATTAGAAATGGTCCAAAACTCATTTAATTATAAGATAAGATGATATTGGTTCTAATACCCATCATTCAATCATTTTTAGACAAGTTTTGAATATTTTTTTATCCTTGTATTTTTGGTTTAACCCTTATTTTACCCTTTTTAATCTCACCGTGATATCATGTTATTTATATATTGTGGGTTAATGTAATTACCATATCATGTCAAATGACCCACAAAAAGTTATTTATGACGTATTTGGACTTATATTATCCATTTGTAATAATATTAGATTTTTAGGAATTTAATATCATTTAACAAACATTTTTATGTTTTAAGTTATGAATTATGTCAATTTTGGAAACTATTCATACTTGACTTTTTAAAAATTCATAACAACATGATTCCTTCGAACCAAAGGCATTAAATCAAAGCTAAAATGTGAATATCATCTATAAAATTTGTGTATGACATCAAAATAATCAAATTGAATTTATTTTAATATTTATAATATCATTTATTTGAATCTTTCATTAATAAGGTAATCATTGTATCATAAATTAATTAATTTATTTAATATCTAAAAATTATAAATAAAATAGCATGATGTAGGAAATCTTTTTAGATTTCTAATTAATATTTACAGTTGAAAAGATCACTTATATAACCCCATATAAAAATTATTTTAGTAAAAGATACACGTTTATGTTATATTTCTCTTTACTTTAAATTAATTCTTTTAATATGTCATTATCACACCCAAATGGCTTCATAGGGTCCCAAAATTGACCCAATGATGCCCATGGTTGTAAATATCTCATCTAATATGATTAAGATACATGTTAGGATAGTTTAATATTATTATAATATTATATTTTACTCTTATTTACCAGATTTACCTTTTAACCATGGTAAATAAAATAATTACTGAAATTAGTATTCATAATGTCCAAAAATAAAAGGTATCTATTTACATAATTTGAACCTTTTGATTCCAAATATGGAATCTATTTTTCCAAATTCAAAACACATAATTGGAAGAAATTAATTTAAAATTAATTCTCGTTGTCAAAATCAAAAAGCAGGTTTTTAAGAAGTAAAAACTATCAAAAGATTGACATGTATTTATGTCTAATTTAAAAGTGAAATTACTTATAATGACCAACATTGGATTAGATGATAAAAAATTAATCCAATTACACTTTAAAAAAATTAAAAGAATAATCTAACTATATAAATAAATTAGATGAAAATGCAGTTTTGAATTAAAATGCGGTATTTTTCACTATTCATAAAAATATGAATTTTATCAGAAAAATATCAAAATTTCATCCAAAGTAAATTTTGATATTCCACTTCTAAAGAAGAGTTTTTTTTTGTCAAATTGAACATATAAAAGTGGCAAAAACTATATTTAAAAATGGTTCACCATCAAAACGCGGTAAAACAGCCTTTTAAAAATATTAGAATATTTTATGGTTAAAATTGGATTCATTCTCATTTTAAGCCTCTAAAATTTATTGGAGAAGTGTAAAAACATTTAACAAACGTGTATAATCATATTGTAGTTAGTTACGTTCATTCCCTCCAATACAACGGCTAGGCGTTTACTACCATTTAAAATAATAATATTATTATTGTATTATTTTTTGGTATAACTCAATGTTGTGTGCAACTTAAGATTTCGAAAAAACATGTTGTTGTGTGTCGAGTTCGCTATCAGACAAAGTGTCCTCTTTAACATAAAATTAATATCTTATTCGTAAATATTAATAGATATGAAAAAGTATTGTTCTATAAATACCTGAGATGCTATAATAACCACTGCAAAATATACTTGGTGGCAAAAGTCTCATCTTAAGGGTTCCATCAAATGCATACACAAGCCCTCCCTCCTTATTAATAGATGGGCTCAAGTGCATGAGAACAATTTCATTAAACCCATTCTGATCCCAAATCTTGCCGTCTTTTAAAAACATGTCCTTCCACCCTTTGGCCAATTTTTTTGGTGTAAACCGGTGGCCGCCAATGAAAAAATCATATATTGTAAGTAGCGCCAACTTACTTTTAGACATCCAAATTGTCATCCACCATTCCCATTTTATAAAATGTTGTTGAGCCCCATCCAGTATCTATTGTGCTCATATGTCTTCCCAAATCAAAAATCGGATCACCTTGCCAGTACAAAGCCCTCAACGGATTAGTGCCCATTGCACCAGTGAGAAAATTGGAGAGACCAAGATCAGTCACTTGTTTAACCCACTGGGCGTGCCAAGCAATTTCCCAGATGTTCCTGCTTCAAGGATCAGCTCTGGAGATATGAAGTTAAGGGTTCCTCGGGCATCACTCCCCACCCTTCTATCTTGACGGGGCCTTATTTTCGGTTGTGAACCGGTTCATGAGGTTTGCTACCACTTGCCCCCTTCCCTCTTGTTGTAGTTGTGTGGTCCTCCGTTGTGAACCTGGGGACCCACTACTTTTGCAACATGCCACTGCTGGGGTTGTTGCAGAAATGGAGAATCGCATGCTGAATTGTAACTTACTGGCAATGCCAGAGAGTTTAACTGGTTTGCGCATTCCAGGATTGTTTCCCCATGTTGAATTTCCATGTCTTCATGCCGGTTTTCAGACCCCCCCTTTCTCGGTGTTTTCATATGTGGTTGTTGTCTACTGAACTGCTATCTCTACTTGCAGATGTTGAACTTCCCATTCCCAAAATGCTCCATAAGATCTTTTTTTAACTCCTGCCATGTAACCTACGGATGGACTACTAATGATAAAGTATTCCAGGGGACAATTGTTCCTTTCATACTTACCCGGACGAGCAACACCTTCACATTCTCTGGTGTTTGGTTGATTCGAAAAAACGAATCAACTCGCGTGATTTAGCCATGCGGGTCACTGCCTTCAAACACTGGTTAGCTTCACCAGTCGCACTATAGAGGATTGGTCATGTGCAAGGCCAGCGGGTTTTGCGGCTACCCCCATGTTGCACCCCTGCTTCGCTGTAGCACCAGACACTGCGGTTTGGGCTTCAGGCAGTTTGGACACCAAAGAAAGCCAGACCATTATGCTGCGACATTTTTTCCAGCCTTGCTCCTGAGTATCCTGACCTTGCTTCTCGGGTTCGGCAAGCTCCTTTGTGTGCGGTGCAGACAACTCCAACACAAAACGACGGACGCTCCTCATCATGGTGTAGTTTCTCCTCCAAGTGTCGTATGAATCTAGAAATGTACTTATGGAATTCAATTTGTTCCTTCCGAAAGTCGGTTTGCTCCTTTCGCTCTTCTGAAAGAGTTGCCACAACTCGCTCCATGCATTGTTCCAAGCTGTCCAGTCGCGCCTCCATTGTCGGCATTCCCCTCCTTTGAGTCCTCTTCCTGCGGTGCTTCTCCGGCAGCACTTTCCTCCCACGGAAGCTAAATCTGGCAGGTTGGACCAATGATAAAAATCTTGAGCCAAATGTCCTCCTAGAGTGAACAACTTGATTTATAGTGAAAGAAGAACTTAACAGAATTACAATAAGGGGAAGAATAAGGAGGATAAAGAGAGATTCTTGAGAGAGGGTGCCCAGCTCCCCGTCCAAGTTTTTAGCCTGGTAACAAACTAATTCCATCCCATCCTTTCCCTCCACTCTCCCCTTTTTAACCACCACACCTCCCCCCCACGTGGCTTCTGTTGGCCTCACAACTTACCCCTTGAAAAGACAATTCTACCCTTTCTAGAGTATTCTTCCCAGGCGGCACAGACTGTGCAGTAGGACCCTTTCCCACTTTCTGGAATATGATACCCCGCTGAGCCGGGTATGGGCTCCACGATCTCTATCAATTTCAAGTTTAAGGATGAAGCTATTATGAAATTGAAGGGGAGACGAGCAGGATTTCATCCATTGTGGCGGGACGGGAAATATTGTGCAGTAACATGCCTTGGTAATTAAATGGTTATCGACCGAGAGATAAAGGAGAATTTAAGAGGGGTTGTGCCGTGGCTTTCGGAGTTTTGGTTGACCGACCACCGCGCCATAACGCGAGGTATCATGCAGTGGTTCTCGGGATTTCCTTTTTAATTATAAATTCGAGTGGCTTCTTGAATTCCGTTAGGTTTCTTCTCTTCTCTCCTGGCTATTGGCTACCCTAGGGGTTTTCTTGACTTCCTAGAATGCCTTTCCATTGGTGTTTGATTCTTCCCTTTCCAAGAGGCCGAATCTGTGTTGATCGAGGTAATTCTTCCTTTGTTCTTCTTTGTCTTTTTCTCTTATGTCCTCTTGGGGTGCCTAGGTCATGCTTGAGGCGGTGAATTGAAAGAGGGTTGATGTTTGGATGATGGGTTATAGGTTTGGTGGAGGATCACTACGTGTTTGTTGGCGTTTGATCTCGGTTCCCTTGTTCTTAGCGTTGTGATCGTTTGAGCTTCAGTTTGAGGTAGGTGATTCGTATTCTCTTGTTTATTACTGTGTTAATTTGTAATTATCATGCTTTGGTTTTCTATGGGCAGGGAGTTGAAATTGGTTTATTAAAGATAATGAATTGGATTGAATAAAATGGGGGAAAGTGGGTCGAATATGCTTTACATGATTTTCCTTGTATTGCTACGTTGTTAATTGATTTTTGTGCTACGCATGGTGTTGTGTTTTTAAGTTATTGATATGTGAAATCATGTTTTAAATTGGTTGATTAAATTGAAAGATGGTAATGTGATAAAGGAAGTTGTAGGTGAACCCTGGAAATTGTTGTTCGACCTTGTTGTGTTGAGCATGAATTGATGTTTTAATTATAGAAGTTTTGAACGATAATTGCTTGCTTGCTGTTGTGGTAGAGCCGTGTTGTTGAATTGTTGTGTTGGAAGAAGAGACGAGGAGATAGAATTGTTGTTTGATTTTTGTCGTGTTAGAATTTTGTTGCTGAAATTGTTGTGGTAGAGGAAGAGGTGTTTTTGTGGTTTGTGGTTGTGTATGTTCGATGTGGTTGGTTTGGTTTGTTGTTGTGGCAGTTCGATGCAGTTGTAAAAGTAACGACTTAATAAAAAAATCAACTAGTGCGGAATGAGAATGAGAAGTGCTGGAATTAGTTGCGGTGCTGTATAATCCCGAATTAAAGTTATGGAAATAATGCATTGTAATTGAATTGTATAACCTGATAGTAGAAGTGGTTTATATGAAATATTAGTTTATGAAAATTTATGTGGCTAATGAGTAAATGTGGTTAAAAAATGATTCAATTTGCAATTGGCAGTAAAATATGAAATGGAAAGAGGTTGTGTGTGGTTGTTATATGCATAGTTGTTTATGGTGCATATTGTAAAATGACGATTAAGGTCCTTGGCGCAATGGTGCTTGGCGCACAGCGTTGCGCATGAAATTTTCATTTATGGCGCCCATATGAAATATAAAAATAATAAATCATAAATATGGAAAATAAATTATAAAACACAACAAAAATAAAATATAAAACAAAAAAAAACTAAAAAGGGGGCAGGGCGCACCTGCAGAGTGGTGATTTTGAAATAAAACATAACAAAAATAACACACAAAAAAAGCAAAAAAAAAGGTGGTAGGGGTGCAGTTGGCACTAGGGCGCAACGACTACTACTCTCAGGGGCTGGGGATGCTATTTATTAGTTGGGCAGCATCTGTTGGCTCCAATGGCAGGGCACATCATTGGCTGGGGCTGGGTCGTCGTCAGCAGGGGTTGGGTTGTCGTTGGCAAGGGTTGGGTCATCGTCGGCAGGGTGCTGGGTTGTCATTGGCCGAGGTTGGGTTGTTGTCGGTGGGGGCTAGGTTGTCTAGGTTGTCGGCGGGGGCTGAGTCATTGTCCGTAGGGTGTTGCGTTGTTGCAGCGCCTTAGCACAACATGTGTTGGCCTTAGCACAACATGTGCTGGCCCAGCTCACACGTGGAGTCTTTTAATCCTTTTATTTAATTTTTATCTTGTTTTCTGGCTTAAGATATTTTAAGGGTAAATTGGTCTTTATTTGTTTTAGGGTTTAGGTCTATAAATAAGGTGTTTGCTGTTGTAATTAGCTTTTTCCATATTAATTGAATTCCAGAGTGTTTTCTTGTGAAAGGATGATTTATCCTGCGATGTTGTATTAGTTGGTATCCGAGTGAGGTCGTTCCTTATTCGCCGCCATCGATCACACTTGCCTGTCCGGAGTTCTGCTATCTCCTTGTGTGTTACGCATCGCACTGGCCCTACCTGGGCCTGCGATCTTCACCAAACGTGATTGTTGGCCTGCGTCCGTCCAAGCACTTCGTTGCCAGTTGCCCCCATTGCCCCCATTGCCCTTCGATGTCGGCACTCCGTCATTCCACTCAGTCGGTTGACCCGACTTCCTCCTGCTATCTTCGTGAAAAAAAATAGAATAAAATAAAATAAAAAGATAACTTAAAAAAAATGGATTTGCTTTATATAATTGAGATTTGCGCACCCCTCTGCGATCTGCGGCTTATATAGAGTCGGCGTTCGCTGGACTCGCGTGACGCCACGTTGGCTACTGTGATTCGCGGCGCTAGACGCGGACTTGGCACGACTCTTGCTCGCCCGAGCACTCGGCCTTGGCGCCCCTCCACGCGACCCTAGCATGTGTTCGAGACCTTGCTCTCCTTCTCGCAGTGCACCCAGTCTCCTCAGCATGCCATTTTCCTCGGACACCCAGGAGCCTAAGAGCACCCAGCATCCTCCGCGCGCAGCTCCTTCAATGTCGCGATTCCCCCCGCGCTCGCCCCTTCGCGCTCAGCCTTAGCCTGCCCGACTCCTGTGCGTAGCCTCCAGCTCTCTTGACACCTTGAGTGCAGCCCCACCGCATGCCTAACCTTCGGCGTGCAACCCCTCGAGCGCAGCCCCAGCGAGCACCCAGCCTCTAGTGCTGGCCCCCCCTAAATGCAGCCCTAGGTCTGGACCAAAAGGAGAAAAGAAGGCGAAAAAAAGAAAACAAAGATAAAAATAGAAGGAAAAAAAGGAAAAACTTTGTCGGCATCACCATTCTCGAGAGCAACACGAAACATTATTGGAGGTACTGTCGGACCTTCACATAGCGCTTGTGCCACAACCTCAGGTGCCTGCTCCTTATTGTCGGGAAGTTAAACCCTATGAGGAGCCAACATTGGCCGCCGCTGACCATAACGAGATTGGTGCGTCAGTTCGAGCTCTACCTGTTCAGCGTGAGAACAATTCGAACTCTTACGACGATTATGTTGAACCACCAAGACTTCGGCAAGCTTCTCAAATTAAAGAAGACCTGCCGACCTTCCCTGACAACCTTAACATCGAAGAATTTTTTGATTGGATTGTAGTGGTTGAAAGGTACTTCGACTTGATGGATGTTTTAGATCATCTTCATGTCACATAAGTGGCCTATAAGCTTTGTGGAGCTTGGGCATGGTGGGAACAATTTCAAAATAATCATCGGTGACAAGGCAAAAATTCCATCCGCTCCTTGCGTCGAATGAAGGATCACGATTATGATCAGTTGTTGTATCAACGATACCGTGATTGTCCGCAAGGCCCCCGAACCTTGCAATAATACACCCAAGACTCCCACATACTTTCGCCTCGAAATAAACTTCGAGAAACTGAGGGCCAACAAATATCGAGATTTATTGGAGACCTTCATCCAGCCTTTCGGGATCGAGTGCAGCTTATCACTTTGTTCAGTTCGGACGAAGCAATTGCTCGTCCCTTGCGGGTGGAGACTTAGTTGCAGCGTTACCTCCGTTCTCCCCCTAGAACATGGGATTCGGCTGAGCAGAATCCTAAGTTTGTGGTCCCTCTACATGGGGAGGGAAGGGCCCCTGAGACGGTGAGGAAATTAGGTGAAGACAGGCCCAAACAACACTTAGTTGACCTTGGATACACTCAAGCAAAACCCACAACTCACAAGCAGTTAAGCAAAAAAATGATAAAGGAGAGAACACATGAGTTTACGCGGTTCAGACACGAGTCCTACATTCACGAGATTGTTGCCTTTTCCATTACAATCAGAAGATACAAGAATTACAATCACTTTTGCCAGATAAGCAAATTAGATTACTAATTACAAGTAATCTCTCAATCGCATCGTCCCATGTGTATTGGTGGTCCCACTTATAATAAGTTTCGGTTGGTCATTCAGTTGCACCGCCACCTGAGATTCACGGATAACCCACCATTGAACCTGGTGACTATCGTCTCATGTTACAATCAACCCCTGACCGATGTTGTTGGTGATATGTGAAAAGGTTCCCCAACCCTTTGCTGCAAAATTGCGCGGACCGACCTTGTAATTTTTGCCGAACATTGTCCGATAAAACTAACCACTGCACTGCACATGCCCTTCAAACGATATCCTCGTTCGAACAACCCGCTGTCTGCTGGAGATCCCGCTGTCGCTGCCTGGACTATCAAGACCGAGTTATTGTCCGGTTCTGCTCTTTCTGGTAGATGTAATCGGTATTTGAACATACTTCACACTTCCAAAGTCCTGGTTTCCCTATCTCTTTCAATCTTCATTCCCAATATCTTCTTGGCCTGGTTAAGATCTTTCGTCTCGAACCTTACCGATAAATCGCGCTTCACCTTTTGAATCCTCTTAATGTTCGGACTAGTCAACAACATGTCGTCCACATATTGAAGTATGATGAAACTCTCATCTTCCCACGCTTTTTGGTAGCAGTAGTGATTCGTGTAGTACTGAGTGAAACCTTCCTCAACCCTTCATGGTTTTCAAGCCATAGAGACTTCTTTTCATTTTACACACTAAGTCCCCATTCCGCTCATCCGCGAAACCCATTGGTCACTTCATGTAAATTTCCCCCTCTATTTCTCCATGGAGGAATGCCGTCTTTACGTCTATTTGCTCAAGTTCAAATTATCGGATGCAATTATGCTCAGCACTGTCTGAATGGTAGCATGCTTAGCTACTAGTGGGAAAATTTCAGAGAAGTCTATTCCTTCCCGCTAGAAATCCTTTACCACCATCCATGCCTTGTGCTGCTTCCTCCCGTCAGCTTCCTCCAAACAGAGCACCGACTTGTTTTGAAGTGCCTTTCCCCCCCTGTGGTAACTCAGCCCGCTCCTATGTTCCGTTGGTATCCAATGAACACATTTCTTCTTTCATTGTTGGGTCCCACTATCTGGAGTCACTGACAGTGGCCACCTCTTTCAGGCTTTCTGGTTTTCCTCCCTCCGTTAGAAGTAGGAAGTTCATTTTAGCCCCAAATCTTTAGACTGACCTCCTGATTCTAGAATCGTTGACTCCCACTATCCGGAGTCACTGTGAATGGCCGCCTCTTCCGGGCTTTATGGTTTCCCTTCCTCCATTAGAAGTAGAAAATTTATGTCAGCCCCGAATCTTTGGACTGACTGCCTGATTCTGGAAGGTTTATGCACTACAGCTTGCAGCTCAGCCCTGTCTCGTAAAGCATCTTTCGATGCCCTATTTTTTGAGGCACCATCTTTCGATGCTACAATTTTTAGAGCTTTCCCTCAAACTTCAGCCGTCATTGTGCATTCCGACACATCTTTTGTTGGTCTCGCTTCTAGTCTTACAGTGTTGTCATCTGAACTCTCTGAAACTTGTTTCCTTTCGGCGCTCCCACTCGAACTCAAATCAACTTGGACTTGTTCAGTTGATTCTTTGCTCTCAACTTCCTTTTCAATCAATTTTGAGTCCTTCCATAAAACCTTCTCATTAAGAGAACATCCCGCCTCTTGATTATCTTTCAATGATCATCGCCCTAGAGTTGTAATCCAAAATTTTCATCGCAATATCCCATAGAGAAATATGTCTTCGTCTTTGCATCGAGTTTCTCTCTGTCCTTGGTGTCGATATGGACGTAGGCGATGCTCCCAAAAATTTTGAGGTGACCAACTCTCGGGTGTTTACCGATCCAAAGTTGTTTTGGAACTTCCTATCCTATTGGAGCTGACAAACTTCTATTAACCAAGTATGCTGCCATGTTCACCGCTTTCGCCCAAATTGCCTTGACATTCCTTAGTGTACTCGCATACTTTGTCTTTTCTGTTATTGTCTGTTTCATTTGCTCTGCCACACCATTCTGCTGCGGTGTACTGGGCATAGTTCTCTCCAGCGCGATCCTCATTTTCTAATAGAAGTTCTTAAAGTTCCTACCGCTGTACTTGCCGCCATTGTCGGATCTTTGGCATTTAAACTTCCAACCAGTTTCCCTCTACACCACGACTTTCCATTGAGTAAATGCTGCAAAGACATCTGACTTATGCTTCAGAAAGCAAACCCATACTTTCCTCATTGCATCACCAATAAAAGTCACAGAGTAAAGTGACCCGCTGTGAGATTGGACTCGGGTAGGCCCCCAAACGTTCGAGTGAACGAGTTCTAACTTCCGGGCGCGGGTCTTCCGTCTGTTCAAGCTATACGACCCCCTCTTTTGTTTCCCAAGCACACAACTTTCACAACATTCAATATTAGTGTGATTGAGCTTCAATATACCTTTTGTTGTTAGAACCTTCATATTCTTCTTACTGAGGTGTCTGGGATGACAATACCGCAACTCTGAATTATCGAAAGTTATTGCTCTAACAATTACCACTCCATCCGATCTTTCGGTTAGATGTATAGATCTCATCCTTTACACCTTGTGCATCCATCATGGATCCTCGAGTCACCTTCAAAATTCCGTTGGCGAAGCTAATTCCATACCTTGCCTCATCTAGCTATCTTACGGAAATTAGGTTCTTTCGTAACTCAGAAATATGTTTGACTTCTTTCAACTGCAAGAAGCCTCCATTCTTCATCTTGACGTTGACATCACCTTTCCTCACAATTTCCGGTGCCTCATTATTCGCAAATGTACTTTTTTTTTATAGAGGATGATATATTAATCACGGAGATCAGCCGTCACAAAGTCATACAACCATGAAGGAAAATGATCAAGCCAAAGATGATTCGCGCCAGAAAGGTCAAAAGAAGCCAAATGATAGGTTGCTTCATTTCCTTCTCTTTTGATGAAAGAGAAGGAGTAGGCTGTGAAACTTTGACTTAGAGATTGGATTTTTCTGATGAGGAAGCCAAAAGAATGGAGATCACCATCATTACACCTGATAGCATTGATAATGGTGAGACAATCTGATTCAGTGTGAATAGCTTCCCATCCAAAATCTTTTGCAAAAGTCAGCCCGACAAGGACAATGAAGGCTTCTGCAACAGCAGGCTCCCAAAGAGCGTAGTTTGATTCATGTTTGGCAACAATAATTTGGCCTTGATGGTCTCGGGCCAAAAGGCCAATACCAACAAATCCATCCTTGGAAAGAGACGCATTAACATTAATCTTAAGGATCCCTGTTGGGGGAGGGCACCACCGTGAAACAGTTGTGTGAGTGCCAAAGAGCCCATGCTGATCAGAATCTCGATTCCACCCCTCAATTCAGGAGAAAGCCCGTTCAATCTAGAACTCGGAAGGCTTTGCTGTGTGATTAAAGATGAAGTCATTTCGTCGAACCCGGATGATCCAAGCCACGATAGACAATAAGGCAACTTTATCAGCTGTGAAAGAGGAAGACCACAACATCAGAACTCATTGATTTTCTTCTGCTTCTGTCTCGCGACTTATCTTTCAGTCTTTCCTGACTTCTCCATTGAGGTGAGCACCTTTCCTTTGCCATTCAACACATTTTCAGAAAGTGCTTGATTCTCCCCTTGTTTGAGTTCTTCATTCAAGATCAAGTTCCTGACATCATCAAACACCAAGTCGGTTTTGCCATTAGAATTGCTAACTATCGTTACCATCTTATCCCACAACTCTGACAGTGATGACATTAGTAGAAGCACCCAAATATCATCCGCAAACTTCACCTTCATTGATTCGAGCTGCCCTCAGATCGTATTGAAGTCGTTCGCGTGATCTGTCGCTGATCTACCTTCTAATAGCCTTATGGTGATCAACCTCCGCATTATGAACAATTTGTTAAGTGCCGTTGACTTCTCGTACATGTTTGTCGGGGCCTTCATCAGCTCCACAATGGTCTTTACCTCTCGGATCACGTTCCGTGCCAATGACATCCTCACTAACCCAAAAGTTTTCCACTCCAGCCATTCCCATTCCACCTGACCCATCTTCTTCGACTTGACTCCCATAAAAGGAACCTCCAAAGCCTTTTGAATGAGATAATCCATCTGCGTTTTCTAGAAATTGAAGTTCGTTCTATCGAACTTGTCTATCCAGACATTACCTCCGTCCAATGCCATACCTTCCGATGACATACTGCAATTGAAATAACATCAAGGCAAGAAAGTGAGCGTTACCTGAGCTCTCTCTGAGTGTGCTGATGAGCGAGCAAAGAACCACCAACTCTGATACCACTTGTAGGGAATCCGCGCCAATTTCTGATTATCGGAAGTAATCCTCTAGATGATGCAACACAGCAAAAAAACATATCTTCCGGAAGGACTCCCACGAGCTTCGTGAATCAGAAGATAGGAAGACCTCGCACCCCATTCACCACACCAAGTCGACCTCGCACACACTGAAGCAAAACCCACAACTCATAAGCATTCAAGCGAAAAAACGACAAAGGAGAGAACACATGAGTTTATGTGGTTTGGATGCGAGTCCTACATCCATGGGAGGAACACATTTTAATCGGATGATACAAGGATTACAATCACTTTTGCCAGATAAGCAAATTAGATCACTAATTACAAGTAATCTCTCAATCGCGTCGTCCCACGTGTACTGGTGGTCCCACTTATAGTAAGTGCCATCTAGTCATTCAGTTTCACTGCCATCCGAGATTCATGGACGACCCACCATTGAACCTAGTGACCGCCGATCTCTTGTTGCAGTCGGCACCTGACTGCTGTAGTTGGTGATTAGTGAAAAGGTTCCCCAACCCCGCCTCAAAACCGCGAGGACCAACCCTGTAACTTATGCTGAACATTGTCTGATGAAATCAGTACTTGCTCCTTTTTGTAGATGTAACCGGTACTTGAATAGGCTTCGCACTCCCAACTGGGTTAACCTGGTAGCCGATGACAAAGATGGGGAGGTGACCGATGATGATTGCAAGGAGCACTATGCCATCGACCTAGAGGAAATCCTTGAGGAGCAGGAAGTCCAAATGATGCGCCGGTTGGTGACGACGACTGAGACGACACGAGAAGGCTCGCAACGACAAAATCTTCTTCGCACACGATGTACTGTGAATGGATGCGGGCTCGCGCTCATCATCGATGGCGAGAGTCGTGAGAATTTGATCTCACGAGACGTGGTGGACAGGTTACTCCTAAGATGATGAAGCACCCGTCCCCCTATCATGTTGGGGGAATCCAATTCACGAGTGACATCCGGATCCCGGAGTAGTGCAACATATCATTTTCCATCGGACGATACGAAGACCATGTGACCTGTGACGTGGCAGAGATGGATGCCTGTCAATTGATGCTGGGGCGACCATGACAATTCGATGTTGATGCCAATCACAATGGTCGTGCCAACATAATGGTGTTCATCAAGACAAGGGTGCCGACTAGAGTAGCACAACAATGATAATAAATGAATAAATAGCGTAAACATAATAATGCCAAACCGAGCAACGAAAATATTATTTAGACAGTAATAATAAACCCAAAGAGGTCCTATATACAAAATGATGAATATGTCATGGAGCTATACAAAAAGGCAGACATACAATACATACATGATAACAAACTATGCGCACCCTCTCGCACGGGCTAGGCACATGGTTTGACTAGGCGCATGGTTTGACTAACCGTGCGCAGCCCGTGCAAGTCACCTATCGCACGGGCTAGGTGCATGGTTTGACTAACCGTGCGCAGCCCGTGCAAAACACCTCTGCAACGAGACCTGCAGCATTCACACGACCGTGCGCTGTGCACTGGAGCACTTTACATGGTTAAAAAAACCGTGTGGACTGGGATGTACGATTTATACTAACCATGCGACCCACCCGTTTCCTCCAAAACTCGGGTCTCGGGCTCTTAACATGCCTCAAACACCCTCAAAACCTCCGCAATCTCATTAGACATTCATATTAGGTCAAAACCAAAGAATTAAACTTGAATTAAAAGGTTCCGTACCTTAGAGAAAAACCAGGATGTTACTGATTAAGACGAACAATGCACGACGATCAATCGACCGCACTAGCAACCGACGATTCATTGGCGTTGTTTGAAGATCATAGGAGCACGCGTAGATCACCGCTAAAAGGATTCTACACTTGGATCCTACAAGCGCAACGATAGATTACCAAAAACGATTTGGGACGATTAACATCAACTACGAAGAAAGATCTTAAGAACAAGGTAATCTTTCTTCCGATTTAATTAAATTAATTATAAAATTAACGTGAAAAGATCTTTTGGTTCCGGCGACCTTTGTCGTTAATATTCGATTGGAAAAATTTCATTGGTCATGACGTTCACGTCTTGTACAATATGCAAATGATCAATTGAATCTAACATTTACTGAGTCGGGATAGCCCGATAAGCGCTTTCGCTGCACCCGGAACCATCAAATTCAAGGGGGAGAAACTCCTCATGTTCTGTCCTGATCTTTCTACATCCCCCTTTGTTTGAAAATACTATCGAAGCAGGTTGTAGCCTTACCTTTGATTCCATTTCTTAAGACAGATAATCTTTTAAAGCTCACGATGGAGTTTTTTTCACAGGATTTTATAGCCTTCTGGATCTTCTGGCAGTCTGAGGCTGCTTCAACTTCACCCCTTGATTCTCTACGTAACTGAAGCTTGTGCAAGGTTCTGATCAACTTATAGTGCGCTCAACCAATTGAAACAGGGTTAATTTTTGAGCTATCATTTGTTGTGTTGTTTTCAGGGCTTCATTTATCAGAGATTTATTATTAGATTTTCAGTATTAGCATATGCTGCCACTGTTTGCCGACAGGCAGATCCACCGGTTCATTTTCCAAATGATTTGTTGTCATTTGTAACATTAGATCAAATAAATAATGTGGCACTTGATATGTAAAGGGGTCCTTTGATCACCAATTATTAAACACATTTTATTTCAAGGAGTGACAGTACAACAGCTAAAAGTTGTAGGAACCTTATATTTTTTATTTTTCCTTTGATTAATCAGTGATCATCTGACTAGTTTTACCTCTTTTAGCAAGTTCTGTTATTTTTGGCGCCTTTATATTTGTTTTAGCTTCTATAAGTTGTATTTTCTATGTTGGGCTAAATGCTTTATCCTCACTTTACTTGCTGCGAGGTGGTTATTTTTATTGTTTGAATAACTTCTAGAAAGCATGATGATGGCATTAGCGAGGAGCCTTTCTCCCTCTCATGTGTACATACGAAGGCAGAAAGAAAGAGCTTGACAGTCCTATTAATGCAGAAATTGGAAGAATTATCCTTATTGAATTTTTATATTAACTTATTTGTGTATGCATTGAAAATATATGCATGTCTGTGGTTCTAAATTGCTGTTTGTTCCATGATACAGATATCATTGCCCCTATGTTAGATGAAATTTTCATCCCTGGGGGTATTAAACTATTGCAAACTATTGCATCTTAAATTCATGTGTTCTATGGAAACACTAGAATTTCAGAGTGACCGAGAGATGAGCTTTTAACTTCTTTATATTTGTGCAAGCACAAGTCTCATCTTAAGTTCACTAGAACTTGTTATGTTTACTTGATCACAGGGAGGAAGCAGCAGTCATATTTTGTGTGCGCGCACTGAATTTTACTTAGTTCAATGGGTGATACCACAACATTAGAGGAATCACGAATAAATGTAGAGGAAGAAGTATCTAAGGTATTGGAACAAGTGAAGGAATTGGAGGATTCAGCTGCATCATTTATTTCAAAGGCATCCATTGAGGAAAAGGCTCTTTGTCAGCGTGCTATTTCTCTTGACTCTACAATCAAAAGGCTGCGCTCTTTAACAGGGTCTCTTCTTGATAATAAAGCGTTGGATTCTTCTTTTGCTGATAAGGTTGGAATTCCTTAACTAATATGCTTTAAACCTTCTGATTTATCTTGTCCGTTTTCTTCTACTTAATAATCGATTAGTTTTTCTGTAGGCCTCTATTTGACAGAAGGGGTGTCTCCACCCAAATTTATGTTACTGGAGTGATATATCATTTAAGTGTTTTAATCTCTAAATACATTATGCTCTTACTTTATTGCAGCTCGATGAAAAACTGCACAAAGCAAAATGTATCATGGCCGATGGTGTGGGAGCTTCCTTTCTCCCTGTAAATTCTCAAGGTACTAATTCTTTTTCCAAATTTCCCTTAATATTACCCCATTACATTTGCTAATTTCTATCCTTTTCCCACTTCTTTGGAATACTAATGTGGTTGGATGGGGATGCCCATGTGTTATCAATTCCATTTCTTCATTTGAACTGTAGGTTGCTTTTTGATGAAGTTTATAGGTCCTATCAATGTGCGCGCTCCTAGGAAAGAGATCCAGTTCAAAGTCAAAGAAGAGTACAATCGTTACAGAGTATTCTTCTCTAAATCCCATTTTCCTTGTCAGACTGTGCATACATTGCAGGCCAGTCACTCATGAGGATAACCATGAAGGCCAAAAGTTGCATCACTGCATATTAACTTGGTTAATTATGGTTCTACTTCATCCTTTTATTCCTATTTGCTTAGAATCTACATGTAAATAAAGCCGAAATGGATAAATAAAGAATCAGGAATATGCATGCTTCATGAAACACAACTTTTGCCTTTCCTTGGGCTGTATTTGACAACACTTACTGAAAAGTGCTTATTGCCCTCATCACTTATGATAAGAAGTTTGACTAACCTAGCTTTGACACTAGTCGGTGAAGAGGCGCCAGCCATCAAATGCCTGCTCTTGCGGCACATGCTCCTGCATCATCTCAATAATGGAAATGTTGAATTCCATTTATTTAAGTTGTTAGTCTATATTGGAACCTAATGTAGTTGCCTTCTCATATCAATACATTTTTGAGATTTAACTGTACTTATGTTGGATCAGGATAGAACAACCCTTCTGTTTCTCCTTTTCCCATCAACACTACTTATTCTGGGATCTTGTATTTGGAACGGGTGCTTGCCAGCATTCCCAGTTCAATTGTACCAGGTATCAAATCCAGTTATCTAAATTTTAATTTGTTGGTGATCAGTTTATGTGGGGATATACTTGTGTGTAATATTCGGTGTTTACATTTGCAGGCATGGTTGTTTTTCCTTTATCTAAGTCTAGCATTGCGGGAAAATATTTTGAAGGCAAATGGAAGCGATATCCGTCCCTGGTATTTGTTTGTTTCCTGTGTCATTAATTTTTATCATCAAATCATTCATTACGTTGTATTTGGAACAATAAGGATTAATTAAATGAACATTTTAAATAGATAACATATGTATGGAAGCTTTCTGTAGACTCTTAACCTCGTCATTTGGAATGTTTATGCATACATAAAAAGGGTACCATAAACTGTTAAGGCGGGCACATGGAAGGTATATATGCATAAGGGCAAAGGTAAGGGTGTAATTTTGGCCCGGCGGCCCGAAAGCCGGACAGGCCCGGCCCGAAAGCTCGAGCGGCCCGGTCCGACAAAGCCCGCATTGGGCCAAGCCGGGCTTGGGCCGTAGGTTCAGCGGGTCGGGCCTGGCCTTCCCAAGAAGGCCTGCGGGCCAGGCCGGGTTAGCCCGAAAAAGTCCGGCCCGCTAGCCCGCTTGAAGCCCGGCCCGTGCGAAGCCCGCCTGCCGTTAAAAAATATAACGGGGAAACTGCGGGTAGGGGGATTCGATCCCCCTGCCACAAGCTCCCAAGGCTGCGCTTGTAAACTAATCACCAGCCTATATATATATATATATACATGTATATGTATACATCTATATTTATCTCTATATGTATCTATATATATATATCTGTGTATATATATATATTTCTATATATATGTGCATATATCATTATATATTAACAAAATAATATTATATATATACATATAATTATTATTATATATAATTATAATGTGTATAAATATATATATACAACGATATATAATTATATATATAATAGTGTATATATATAAACAAAGCCATCAATAATATATATCAATTAAGTGTGGTTTTTAAAAATCCATTAATAATATATATATATATATATGTGTATATGTATATGATTTAATATAATATATATAAACAAAGCTATTAATATATATATATATATATATCAATGATTTAATATTATATATATATAATAACTTGTTGTATATTAATAAAAAAATAACACACTCACCTAATGATGTTCGTGCAAGTCCCTCAATTTCATTAATTTTTTTTAAGTATGTTGCAACATGCATATATTATATATACTATACATATATAAATCTATTTAGAAAAAAAATTAACTGACCCACTGCGATGCACCCCTAATTATTATTTTTATAATTTTCTCATATTATATATATATATTTATATATCAATCATTTAACATTATATATATATACAATAACTTATTATATATTAATAAAAAAATAACACTCACCCAATGATGTTCGCGCACACCCCCAACCTCACTAATTTTTTTTAAATATGATGAAACTTGCATATTATATATATGTATATATAAAAACAAATCTACTAATAATATATATATATATATATAAACAAAGCCATTAATATTATATATAAAGCTATTAATAATATATATCAATTAAGTGTGGCTTTTAAAAATCCATTAATAATATATGTATATATATATATATGTATGTATGTATATGTATATGATTTAATATAATATATATATATATATCAATGATTTAATATTATATATATATAATAACTTGTTGTATATTAATAAAAAAATAACACTTACCTAATGATGTTCGTGCAAGTCTCTCAACTTCATTAATTTTTTTTATGTTGCAGCATGCATATATTATATATACTATACATATATAAATCTATTTAGAAAAAAAAAATTAACTCACCCACTGCGACGCACCCCCAACCCCTAATTATTATTTTTATAATTTTCTCATATTATATATATATATATTTATATATCAATCATTTAACATTGTATATATATAATAACTTATTATATATTAATAAAAAAAAATAACACTCTCCCCCAATGATGTTCGTGCACACCCCTAACCTCACTATTTTTTTTAAATATGATGAAACTTGCATATTATATATATGTATATATAAAAACAAATCTACTAATAATATATATATATATATATCAATGATATGATAATATATATATATATATATATATATATATATAAACAAAACCATTAATATTATATATAAAGCTATTAATAATATATATCAATTAAGTGTGGCTTTTAAAAATCCATTAATAATATGTGTGTGTCAATGATTTAATATTATATAATAACTTATTTTATATTAACAAAAAAAATAACACTCACCTAATGATGTTCGTGCACATCCCCCAACTTCATTAATTTTTTTAAATATGTTGCAACTTGCATATATTATATATAAATTTATTTAGAAAAAAAATTAACCCGCTCACTACAGTGCACCCCCAAACCCCTAATTATTTTTTACAATTTTCTCATATTATATATATATATATATATATATATATAATAACTTATTATATATTAACAAAAAAAATAACTACTCAGCAAATTAAAAAATACTTTTTACATTAAAATATGAAAAAAAAGTTAACATTTTAAAAAAAATACTTGTAAAAAGCATGTGTTTAAAAAAATTCAAAAATGTTTTAAATTAATCATTTAAAAATAAATGTAAAAAAATGTTTTAAACAGATGTTAAAAAACGGCATAAATAAAAATGTTTAAATAAAAAAATATTAACAAACGCTTAAAAAATTATAAATAAGTTAAAAAAAATAAACGTAAAAAATGTTTTAAATAAATGTTAGAAAAACGTTTAAATAATATGGCTTTAAACTCACCCATGACAGCTGCGCACACCTCGTTATTTGTTTACAATTTGCAAATAATATATATATATATATATATATATATATATATATAAATATTCACAATATATAAATCTATTTAGACAAAAAAACATATCCACCCACTGTAAAATGTTAATAAAAAATAAAATAAACGTTTTTACAAAACAAACATGCATTTAAAAATAAATGTAAAGAAACGTTTTCAATAAATGTAAAGAAACGTTTAGATAATTTTTTTTTTAAAAGATACAATTATTTTGAAAATAATAAAAGCCCACCATGGCCCGACTCGAAAAAGCCCGGCCCGGCCCGAAAAGCCAGGCCCGACCCGATGGTTTGGGCCGGCCCGAGGCCAGGCTCGGGCCGCCTCATGGGGTTGTTCGGGCCGGCCCGAATAGTGGTCAGCGGCCCGACTCTTTGCATGGCAGGCCCGACCGAAATTACACCCTTAGGCAAGGGTGTAAATACGGCTGGAGAATCTGTTAGCAGGGTAACCACTAACCGGGTAACTATAAGTGGAGACCATGGGGAGAGAGAAAGGGAGGGAATATAATTCTGTTGGTGCGGCCAAGGAAAGCTGCAGTTCTCCCCAGTCTCCCTTGTTTCTTCCCCCTCCCTGTTCTTATCCTGCTGTAATAGATACTTTATATACTGAATTACGCGCCTGAATTTTTGTTTTTGGTTCGGGTGGCTTAACATAAACCTTCACTAACAGTTGGATCAAGTAGTTTAGCAGTGACATTAGTTGAGTTTATATCCCCAAAACAGTCCTTTATTTTAGCGTAGTGCATGTAATTAGATACATTTGTATAGAAATATCATAATTACACAAATGATTCATCGAAGGGCATTGGATAAAGATGCTTATTTTTCAGAAATTACAGTAATATAATTTATTTGGACAATTATAAAATACGTAGCATGCATTTGCATCTCTCTCCTCTTCTAGGGCTGTCATGACCCAACCCTTCTGGGACCTCTTCCTGGATCAACAGTATGATTGAATGCGACACTCCAAGCTTGCCTCTAATATGCAAGAGGCTGGTGTTAGAAACCGAGGGTATAAAACACTCATATGGGAGACTTTTCCCTCAATAATCTAGGAGCGGGAGGTAAATAAGGAACAAGTGATGTAAAATATCATAATGTGATCTTCAAAATAAATGTCACGTATATATCAATGCATGAATGCCATACCACCTTAACAATATGCATCAACTACCAGCTGCAAAATACAACCAATATGCATCAACTACCAGCTGCAAATTACAACCACAAAACTCCCAAAATAAGGAAACCTATAATAGATATAAGTAAATAGGGGTGTGTATAAACATACTCAATAGCTTCCCACTCTAGCCTCTAACTGTACTACTAATGCATCCGTGAGTGTAAAAGATAAACTAGACAACCAACCCACTCCCGAGTAAAGTCCACATCCTTCAGAGTTATCCCATAACTCACCACAAGCAGGCTTCCCAAATCACAAGAGCATACATAATGCAACTCACACCACCAAAATCCATCAAAAGGAGCCCCCGTGCAAATCACCCCCCACATTAGTAGCTTGCTCTTTACGTCATATGTCCCGCCACCAACCACCACTAGTGTTGTCATATCATAATCGTTACCATATGATTTGTAACCATGGGTTGGGTGAAGAGAAATGCCTATTCAGTTAGCTCTAGTGGGACACACACTTTCTGGATGTTGAAACATACTTGTATTTCTCTTACTCGGGTGGTGATTCACTTAGCGAATGAGTCCATCTGGATCTTGTAATATCCTGCCACGGAAGATACTCGGGAAAGTCGGGAAAGATACTCGGGAAAGTCGGATGGAGACAAACATCATTCACCATGGAAGTTCGGGTTCAGGTCATCAGGAGGTAGCGCAACAGAGTTTGTTGAACAAAATATGTTCAACGGAAGCGGGCTGAGGGGAAGATGCTCATTGGGACCAACAACACTGTGGAGGGGCAGCTTCCGAATGCGGAAGGTGCATCATTCGGACGCATGCACTTGGTGGTCGGTCATGTTCTAGAGGAAGAAGTGATCTAGACGGGAGGGGCATCATTCGGACGACGGTGGATGTGTGAAATTTACGTCAGAGTGACGTGCGCTATTCATTGGACGTTGGCGGTCAAGGCAACAGGTGTTATAGGGAAATAGAGGTTGCCAATGTTAATGGAGGATCGCCCACAAGTTTTGGATGGTCGTGTGAACTTGATGACTGGCTGAGCCCCTCCATATGAAGTGGGGTTGGACCACAAGTGATGGTATGCTTGACACGCATCGTGTATCAGAGGATGGAGTGTTGAGACATCACCCATGGGTTGGAGGCCTTAGCGTCGAAGGGTGGTGTTCACATTCCGGAAGATAGGACGCAGACCAGAAGGAGCAACAACGGAAGGTGAACCTGTCGGAGGGGTCACATCCCATCACATGTGGGTATTCAGAGTTATCCCATAACTCACCACAAGCAGGCTTCCCAAATCACAAGAGCATACATAATGCAACTCACACCACCAAAATCCATCAAAAGGAGACCCCGTGCAAATCACCCCCCACATTAGTAGCTTGCTCTTTACGTCATATGTCCCGCCACCAACCACCACTAGTGTTGTCATATCATAATCGTTACCATATGATTTGTAACCATGGGTTGGGTGAAGAGAAATTCCTATTCAGCTAGCTCTAGTGGGACACACACTTTCTGGATGTTGAAACATACTTGTATTTCTCTTACTCGGGTGGTGATTCACTTAGCGAATGAGTCCATCTGGATCTTGTAATATCCTGCCACGGAAGATACTCGGGAAAGTCAGAGTGACGTGCGCTATTCATTGGACGTTGGCGGTCAAGGCAACAAGTGTTATAGGGAAATAGAGGTTGCCAATGTTAATGGAGGATCATTCGGACGACGGTGGATGTGCGAAATTTACGTCAGAGTGACGTGCGCTATTCATTGGACGTTGGCGGTCAAGGCAACAGGTGTTATAGGGAAATAGAGGTTGCCAATGTTAATGGAGGATCGCCCACAAGTTTTGGATGGTCGTGTGAACTTGATGACTGGCTGAGCCCCTCCATATGAAGTGGGGTTGGACCACAAGTGATGGTATGCTTGACACGCATCGTGTATAAGAGGATGGAGTGTTGAGACATCACCCATGGGTTGGAGGCCTTAGCGTCGAAGGGTGGTGTTCACATTCCGGAAGATAGGACGCAGACCAGAAGGAGCAACAACGGAAGGTGAACCTGTCAGAGGGGTCACATCCCATCACATGTGGGTATTCATGGTGAGAGCGCTAGCGGTAGATACTTGTTGTGGGAAGGCGTTGGTGGTTATCTTGCATGAATTTGGGTAGGGTATGGGAATATCTTTGTATCTCGGATGAGTGTCTGTTTCGATGAATGAGAGATGCACCTGTTCTCCTGTGGATGTAGGTCACAATGTTCGAACCACGTAATCCGGAGTGTTTTGTGCTTGCATGTTCTGTTTGCATGTTGTGTGCTTGTTTGTTTGTTGTTTGTTTGTTGTTTGGAAGGAACCAGAGGAAGGGCGACTTGGTGCGGTGGTTGGGGTGACCAGACTTCCTAGTTCTAGATGCTTAAGTTGCGGGGATCTTCCGACCAATGAAGTTTCCGAAGTTATGTTCCACATGTTATAGCTTTTGGTGGGATAACTTTCGGTGGTCGGGTGGTTTGATACCACTTGCTGGGGATCGACATCATTGACTACCGGAAGTTATCCTACCAGAAGCTACAATTTGTGGAACATAGCTCCAAAAACCTCATTGGTCGGAAGATCCCTCGCGACTTAAGTGTCCAGAACTGGGAAGTCCAAGCACCCCAACCACTGCATCGAGTCGCCTTTCCTTTGGTTCTGGTTCCCTCTTGATTAACACCATGAGACCTTCCAAACAAGCACGTGACATGCAAACGAAACATGCAAGCACAAAATACATGGAATTATGTGGTTCAAACATTGTGTCCTACATCTACCGAAGAACAATTGTATCTTTCATTCATCGGAAGATACACTCATTCGAGTCGTAAGGATAATCTCATACCCTACCCAGATTCACGGAAGATAACCACACCAATGCCTTTCCCCGACATGTACCCGTCGCTAACGTTTTCATCGTGAAGAACCACGTGTGAAGGGATGTGATCCTTCCGGCTGATCCACCTTCCATTGTCGCTCCTTCCGTTTTGTGTCCTATCTTCCGGACTGTGACCGCCGACTTTCGACGCTAACGCCTCCTGTCCATGGGTGATGTCCCAACACTCCATCCTCTGATGCACAATGCGTGTCAGGCATACCGACACTCGTGGTCCAACCCAACTTCACATAGAGGGGCCTAACCGGTCATTGGGTTCGCACCGCCATCCAAAGCTTGCTGGCTTTCCTCTGTTGACATTGACAACCTCTGTTTCCTTACAGCATCCGCTGCCTTGACCGCCAAGGTCTGGTGAACAGTGCACGTCACTGCGGCATAACCTCCGCACATCCATCACCGCCTTTGGAACTTCGTGCTGCATCTAGAAGCTACATCTTTCGTTTGCATCGCTTCTTCCTCCAGAACATGACCGACCATTGAGTGTGTGCATTCGAATGATGCTCCTTCTGGATTTCCTTACTCGGACTCCATTGTGCTGCCGGTCCCGTTGAGCATCTTCCGCTCAACTCGCATCCGTTGAACATCTTCTGTTCAACTGAATCCGCTGCGCTAGATTCCAATTACCTAAACCCGGACTTCCATGTGAATGATGTTTGTTTCCATTTGTCTTTTCCAAATGTATCTTCTAGTGACTTAACTTTCGGAAATCCCTAACACTTGACCATAAAACAGTTTTCATTAAAACCCAACAATCTCTCACTTGAGAATTGTTTTCGTAGTTTAAGCACAACATTCTCCCATTCAAAGACTATTCTCAATGGCTCTCATCAATTGTCCCACCGACCATCTTCAGTTAAGCCTTAATAGTGCCTGCATGGTTCTCTACCATGTTGCTTACAATCATCCCGACCCCGTTGAAGAAATTCCTCCTCAGCCCTTTGGAACATGATCTTATCTGAATGTCTCCATGGAATTTCTCCAAAGCAAATGAGCTTGTGCTCTATCCGAATCACGTTGAAGTCCCATCAATTGGCTATGCTGTGTACTGTGTCCTTGGCCCCGCTCCTTCTGGTCACCTGTGCTTCCAAACTCTCTGCCACCGAGCCACAGGCCGAGAGCTGTTTGGTACACCGAACTCTAGTGATACCATTCGAACAAACCTCTATTCAAAACTTTAATTCTTGGGAAGTTTGATATCATCGGACTAGAAACTCCCACTAAAGTCATCCTTCAGTGCAACCATAGTAATTGTGGTCTTTTGCTCCCACTATATCTAGCCGGGTCTCGATCCTTCGAGGACCCCCCTTCATCATAGTGCATCTTTCGATATTTTGTCGATCTTCTGATAATTGTTGTCACAGAGTCGGAAACCACCAAAGTCTCCATCGCCACCCTTTACAAAGAAACACATGCCTTGGACTTGGGTTGTCTATCTTCCGACGTTAGCGTTGCCATGGCGAACTTCTCCGGAGACTTTGCAGACGAGAGAACATTCATCCCGCCACCAGACTTTGGAGTCTCTCTGGAAGATACTGCCCCAAACGGAAACGAAACAATCCCTGATCCTCAAGACAAGCCGCATG
Organism: Viscum album; assembly: GCA_963277665.1. Lineage (NCBI taxonomy): Eukaryota > Viridiplantae > Streptophyta > Magnoliopsida > Santalales > Viscaceae > Viscum > Viscum album. Next base: position 1,848,629,336 of record OY728120.1, read on the forward strand.
TCCACCCGACCCAAACATCCTGTACCGACGTTTCTGAAACCCGCCACCTGACAACATCATCAGGCGAATTTTCGACGCAAGACATTTTTCATGGTTCCACCACATGCTTTCCGGCCTTCTCAATCATGCTTGATCATCTGCTTCGCGACACCTTCCAATGTTCCAGGTTCAGGCAAACACAACCAAAACATCTTTCGGAGTTCCTGCTTGATCCACAAATTCTCATCCACCAGACAATTATTCGGTCCAACTTCATTCATTATGGTTCTTAATGATGAAGGCTCTGAAGACTCCTCAGACTTGTGCTCTGAGGAACAACACCTACATTGTTGTGCCATTTCGTCGATGAAGGCACTATGTACAATGGCTCTTGTGAGATCTTCAAAACTTGGAAAGTTCTGGTTATTCGATGCCTTTGCTTCCAGAACAATAGAACCTTTCCCTGCCCACTTTCGTGCGCTCATGAAAACCATGCCACAAACTCCATCTTCTAGTAGTATGCTTCTTCGATATGCCACTCTCCTTCCTAATGTCTTCTTTCGGAGTTGGAAATCTTGTCTACATTTGGCCATAACCATAAAGCTCTCGGTGTGAATCCCATGCTCTCGACAAGCTGAACATCGTAGTCATCTTCCGATTGAACCGGGACTGTGCTGCACTCCTTCCGATCCTTGTTTTGATGGAACCATCACATCCTCGAGTCTTTCAGAACATACACTTGCTCCCTCTCAGATGTTGATCAATGAGAACCCGAGAATCAATTGTCTCAACTCAAAGTGGGCTTGGCGAAAACTTGTTAACATTCACAGTCACCCCCTCTCAGCTACAGGATTTGCGGAACATCCAAAAATTGTACCTTTTAGAAACAGACCGGTCCTATTGCAATCTCCCTTCCTTCCCACACTGTTAGTCACAGAAATAGAAGCCCTAGTCGAAAGTCATCGATTTGAAAACCTGTATTCGACATTACCACCAAAGCCTCCTTCTGGGAACATGCGTCATGTCACCTAACTACAACATTTCAGAACAATTCTTGTGCCTGTTGTTGTGGCCTTCTAGTTTGCTAAACACCCGCGTTTGGCTGACTCACCATTCAATTGTAACTTACAAACTCTCCAGGATTACCAACACCAACGTCCTCTAAGATATGTAGTTTCCACAGTCGAATCATCAAACCAGACCTTACCCATGCAACGCTATCTTCCAGAAATCAATGAACTCTCATTGAATCTTTAGATGACGTAGGGGTCAGGACTGTCCATGGAAGTCTTTTGCAGTTTATCCACTAAGTTTTGAATACCACCTTGATGAACGAATCATGATGCTAGACCAAACCATCGTGGAGGACTTTCGATATCCCAACAACACTACTGGCACCGCCGCCGTTTTGACCGGTAACATCATTCCCGAAACTCTGCACACCGCTTCACCAAAGGAACCAAACAGTCTTCCTACCCAACTCGATTGTTGCCTCAATAACGGAACATGCCTTAAGACACACATTGGTCAGGACTTTCGATATCCCAACAACACTAGTACCGCCGCTATCTTCTGAGTGACACTCCCTCGGAGCCCTTGACAAACTGTTCACCAGATGCTCTGCAACCAAACTCCGATACCACTTGTTGGAAAATCGACACCAACACCAGAAGTTATCCCACTTGAAGCTACAACATGCGGAACATAGCTCCGGAAACTTCATCGGTTGGAAGATCCCCTCGGCTTCAGTGTCCGAAACTGGGAAGTCCGAACACCCTAGCTATCGCACAGAGTGGCCCTTCCTCTGGTTCTGCTTCCCTCCTGGTTAGCACCACGAGACCTTCCTTTCGAGCAATAAACAAGCAAACAAACACGTAACTTGCAAACGGAACATGCAAGCACAAAACACACGAGATTACATTGTTCAGACATCGTGTCCTACATCCACGGGAGAAAAACCCCATCTTTCATTCATCGGAAGAGACACTCATCCGAGTTACAAGGATAATCCGATACCCGCCAAACCTCATCATCCGAAACACACTATACAAACTCACCACCCAAAATTCACATTTCAAACATACCTTTTGGAACACACCTTTTGGACACATGATCCGCTCTTCGAAACCCCTATTATTCAAAACCACCATCCAAACCTACCTCTTCCATCTTTTTGAAGTTCGCTGTAGCAACCAATCAAACATAGGCCGCATCTCACCATCCAAAACATACCGCCAGGTCGTTAGCCTCTCTGTTTGGAACAATAAAGCATGGTCACAAACCTTTGAGATTCCTCTGGAATTCTTTAGCGGGTCGACAGTATCCAAATCCTCGGAACCACCCCGACCGAATCCACCCCTGCTGCTATGAGTCGATACGAGTTCAAGAAAATAGAAGGGAGAAAAGAAGGGTTCAATTTTTTGAAAATCGAACCTCCCAACCAAGTCTTATCAGCCTTACACAAATCACGTCCCTCTGAACTATTTGTGTAGTGGCCCAAATTTTCCTGATCCTCTAATTCGTGTTTATGAAGTGGTGGAGGTGTCGGGAGTGAGTTCAGAGGTAAATGGTAGAAGGGAGGTTGAGTTTAAGTTGAAATTTCAGCAGACAAACAAATCACGCTGTAATGCTTGACCTTTGCGCCGTGATTTGTTGCTAGGTGGAGTTGGAGAGGAAGTGTAGCCTCTGGGCGTTGCGGCCTGTTTCTTGCACCGTGATTTCCATCATTGCGTCATGATGTGTTGAATTTCGCTGTAATGTCTTAGGGTGGAATGGTTTGGTGTTGCTTCTGGGCATTGCGGGCAATTGATTGCGTTGTGGTTTTAGGCTGTGGATTCGTTGGAGCCGTTCATTGTGCCGTAATGTTTTCGGTTGGATTTCTGATAAAAACCTTTAGCCAACTGTCCATTTAGAGTGGACAACTTGATTTATAGTGAAGGAAGAACGTAGCAGAATTACTGGGAGGCTGCCCAGCTCTCCTGCCCAAGCCTTTTGGCTTCCATCCTATCCCTTCTCTCCTCCACCCTCCCTGTTTTAACCACACCTCCTCCCATGTGGCCCCAACTGGCCTAACAGTTTACCCCCTGGAAGGACAGTTCTACCCCTTCCAGAGTATTTTTCCCAGGCTGTACAGGCTGTGTAGTGGGCCCTCCTTTCCGCTTTCTGGTACATGATTTCCAGGCTGTACTAGCTGTGCCAGGTATGAGCTCCACGATCTCTGTCACTCGCTACCCCTTGAAAATCAGTCTTGTCCTCAAGACTGAGGAAAGGAAACTGATCACGGCTGGATAATGGTACCGTGTCTCAACTTACTCACTTGAGTCGGCTCTGTTAGTTCCTGGGTTTCTCATGGCCACTGCAGTACAACAGTCCCATCTCCAAGAAACGCATCATTTATAGTTGTAGTGTGGGCTGCATTACAGTCTCGGGTTCCTTCTCGACGTAGTTGATCCACGAGCCAGGAGTCTTTCACCTTAGTAGGAGCTGCGGGATTCTTGAAAAAAGAATACTCTCTAATGCCACCCCCCGGGCCAGATTCATCTTCTGGAAGTTTATTTAACAGAGCGGCCATCTCAGACTCATGATTCGAAGGGCAAAGAGTAGGCTGCCTTGTCATAAAACCCACCAGAACTCCAGGATGTGGGAACCAAAGCCTATCCAAACTGCACCATATGGGAGGCATGACCAGTGTATGATTCCCCAGTGCAGCAACTGCAAGCTCTGTTCGTATTTTCTTTATTTAGTAATTAATGAGTGAAGAGTGTGTTTCAACATTATGTTCCCCTTCAAGTAACGAACTCTTAGGAATGAAAGGCTTGAAAGATAACCTGATAGAGACCTGCTATGCCAATGGGTTGAGGGTTTATTCCAGGCATGGGAAGAGAGAAGCAGCCGAGGTGGACCTTCCAGCATAGCTGGCAGTGGACCCTCCAACTGCACAAGTGAATGACGAAGCTGTTGGAGTGGTTCCCCCGCACAATTGAATATTCAGGCAGTGGAAGTGGTCCCTCCAGCAGCAGCTGAATAACAGAATGGGTGGAGGATCCCAGGGAATAACAAACTGGTCCCCACAGGGGATCAATTAGAGGATCCCCTAGTGCTCTGGATTGCATCATACCCCCTTAGGAGAATAATATTCTGGTAGAACATAGAAAACCATAACTGTAAGTTCCTAGCCTTAAACATTACTTAATCTGGAGATAAGTCAATAATTTGACTTTAATTCACATTGAGGATTTTTCAGGTTTAGAGTTTTAGAGAATTAGGTCATAACTTATACATAACAACTTGAATATTACAAGTAGACACTTCTACTCATTTTTCATTTTTTTTCATAAAACAAAAACTCTTTAAAAAGAAACATGTTTCGTTTCATGTTTTAAACAGTATGACTTTTCCTCGATCCCATCCTTGACTTTATTCTTCTTTAAGTTCTGTGAAAAACATTTCAAAACTTGGGATGAGCATAAAAAGCTCAATAAAGGATACGTAAAGAATGAGAACTGTTAGTTTGCGAAAACATGTAAACCGTGAATACTTTAGCATAAAGTAATACTTTTCACCTTTAAAAAGTAGCAAAAACACTTCAATGAATATAAGCTCATTGCTTACCCTTTTGTAACCAAAAGATTACCATAAAGCCCATAGAAGACAACATATAGCATATAAAGGTAACTTGAGATATAAACATAATTAAATGGAATAACTATATGGTCGACTTCTACATATATCACTAAATGGAATAGCCATACGGTCGACTTCTATACCCAATGCATTGGAGGTTATAACGTAACCACTCATCCTTGGTTTATCACGGAACCACTCATCATTTGATTTATCACATAACCACCTGTCACTGGTTTATCACGTAACCACCTATCAAATGTCTACCATTATATAATCATAACACATAAAATATTGCAAACATCAATATTTCACTAATAACATTTCATTTGCAATAAAAAAAATCATTTCAAGATATTGAAATACTCAATCCATTTTAAAAACCATTTTGAATACGAAAACACCTAAAAATGGAATAAGCGAATTCTTTTCCTTTTAAAAACATTAAGGCTTTTAGAGGAATCCAAATATCAAATAATGATTACGGCGGCAGAGTGGTCGTTGTCGCCGCATACGTTAAAAACATTCCTTTTGTCATTTAGTAAAACGCTTCGTAGAAAAAATATTTTCTTTGAATGAAATTAAAGGGTTTTATTATACACGGTGTATATTATCAAAATATGCCTCAATGAAAGGAGATTGAGACCAAGTCCCTTACCTTGAGTCTGACTTGTCCCGTATGTTCCTTGTTCTTCCCGAATAATAAACTTAAGTTAATTTATACTTGTTTCAAAACCTTTTTCAAGTTTATTATCCCTTTTATATCACTTATTACCACATTATAAAAATTACATAATTATTTAAGTTAATATTGGTCATTTTGTCGATATTCGGTACTTGAGTTGAAAATAAACTTGTTTTGATGTAAACTGTACATGTAGTCAAAAGTACATCATCTCTAGAATGATATTCATGATTTAAATATCATATATATCCATTATATATGTATTTATAATAGTCCATAACATTTGGAGATAAAAATGAAATGCACCGTTCATGGAGATGGTACGTCGTACGTACGTTTGAACGTTACTTTCATTTCTTTGTCATACTAAAATAATAATAATCAAATGATATAAATGTATATTATAATATCAGTATTACATTTATGTCATGCATATCTCATAGGTTTAATAAAACCATCTTTTATACGTTCCATGTATAGCATGAACGAGTCATATCTCTTTGAGGGGGCGGTAGTCCACATTTTCTCAATTGAAATTATCGTATTTACACATCATGGAAACCATAAAGGTATGTTGTAAATAAAAATTACAAAATCCTAGAGACAATATAAATATAATATATATTATATATAAATATAGCGCCTTCATAATGACCACCATGAGAGGTGGTAGGGGAAAATCGAACAATCATCGTTTTGTGAGGCAGTAGTTCGCCGTACACAGAAATAATATGTTCGTATCAATTAGATGGAGGTGTGTGTAAGTGTAGGGAGTGGAGAAGGAAAATAAAGGAAAGAAATTTGAGAGAAGACGTTACCTCTAAATCGGGAAGACGTTACCCCCGAAGATCTCTGTACATCTTAGTACTACCATAATGAACTGAAAACGGAGAACTAAGAACTTCACATAACAACTCTTTCTTCTGAATCACAAGGCACACATAATCTCTTTCCAAACCTCAAAATACAATCTTTATCAATGTTAAATTCAAATAACTTACCCTTCTGAACCAATTCTACCTTTTTCTATAACTCACTGTCTTCTTTCTGCGCTTAATTTTGTCTGATAATGATGATTTCACTGCCAACTGAAACAAAACAGAGGAATTTTCTGCACCAATAACTTCTAATCCAAAATTCATCAAATTAGAAACCAAAGTATTTCGTTCCAAACGTAGCATGGTTAATGTAACATTACTTTTTCGACTCAATGCGTCCGCCACTTTATTTGCCTTTTTCGGATGATAATGGATCGTGCAATTATAATCCTTGATTAATTCTAGCAATCTCCTTTGTCTCATGTTTAATTCTTTCCGAGTGAATATATACTTCAAACTTTTGTGATCAGTATATATTTCACACTTTACGTCATACAAATGATGCCTCCAAATTTTTAATGCAAAAACAAGCAGCTAATTCCAAATCATGTGTAGGGTAATTAAACTCATGAGGTTTCAACTGACGTGAACCATAAACAATTACCTATTATTCTGCATTAGGACACAACCAAGTCATTTCAATGATGCATCACTGTAGATAACAAATTCACCGTTCCTGGATGACAAGGCCAAAACTGGAGCATTTACCAATCTTTTTTTCAGTTCTTGAAAACAATCATCACATTCTTTTGTCCAGATGAACTTAACTCTCTTACGGGTTAGCTTAGTGGGCTAGATAACCGAGAAAAGTTTTCAACAAACCTTCAATAATAGTCCGCTAATCCAAGAAAACTACGAATCTCTGTGATATTGGTAGGTTTTGGCCACTCTTCAACAACTTTTGTTTTAGAAGGGTCAACAGTTATGCCATCTTTGGAAACAATATGATCAAGGAAAGAAATTTGTTGCAATCAAAATTCACTCTTACTAAACTTTCTATAGTTTCTTTTCTTTTAAGGTTTGCAAAACAATCCTTAAGCGACTTTCATGTTCCTCTCGGCTTTTAGAATATACCAAGATATCATTTATAAAAACAACCACAAACTGATTCAGAAACTGATGAAAGACTCCATTCATGAGATTTATAAATACAACGAGTGTATTAGATAACCCAAAGGGCATAACTACAAACTCATAATGCCCATATCTCCTTCGAAAAGCTATCTTTGGAATATCATCCTCATTCACCTTCAGGTGATGGTACCCGGACCTCAAATGAATCTTTGAAAAATACTGAGCTCCCTGGAGCTGATCAAACAAATCATCGATATTAGGCGACGAATACTTGTTCTTAATAGTGATGTTATTGAAGGCTCTGTAATCAATACATAGTTCATAGAACCATCTTTCTTTTTTCACAAAATAAAATTGGAGCACCCTATAGTGAAGTGTTAGGTCGAATGAAACCTTTATCAAGTAATTCTTGCAACTGATTTTTTAATTCCACCAGTTCCGCTTGAGCCATTCAATAAGGGGGTTTTGAAATAGGTTTTGCATCAACAACTAAATCTGTAGAGGGTGAATTCCTTTTCGCCTCTTTACCTCAAAGTGAAGAGGAGACGTTCTTTTATAATGATTGATAAACTCCACATCGGACTTGTGGTCCGATGTGGGATACAGACTCTAACACTCCCCCTCAAGCTAGGTGTACCTAGCTTGGACACATAAAGAAAAGAAAACAACAAAACAGACGCAACACTCCCCCTCAAGCTGGACATGCCCAGCTTGATGACAAAACAAGACAAAGCAAAAAATAAAAGATAAAAACTGCATGGATGATGCTCCCTGAGGTTGGTGATGCCTCTGGAGTCGCTCCCTATGATGATGATGTCATCAACATAAACCACAAGCAGGATACAGTCGTGCGCCGTCGTACGGAAGAAGACGGTGTGATCTTTCATACTCCGAGAGAGACCAAAGGCTGTGACGACCGTGCTGAAGCGGCCAAACCAAGCGCGAGGAGACTGCTTGAGGCCGTAGAGGGAGCGACGGAGACGACAGACATGCCGGTCGGCACCAGAGGCAGAAAAACTAGGAGGCTGCTGCAGGTAGACTTCTTCATCAAGAAAGCCATGAAGAAAAACATTTTTAACATCCAGTTGATGAAGCGGTCAGTGATGATGAGCAGCCAGAGAGAGGAAAAGGCGGACAAAAGCCATCTTTGCGACTGGAGAGAAGGTCTCAAAGTAGTCGATGCCATAGGTTTTGGCAAACCCCTTTGCGACAAGCCGTGCTTTGAGGCGGCAAAGGGAGCCATCGGGATTTAGACGGATCGTGAAAATCCATTTACATCGAAGGGATTTGGGAGAAAGTTTGGAGAGATTGGGGCGAGTGTCCCGGACATAACAGAGACAGCCGAAGACGCGGAGTGGAAGGGAGTGAGGAGGACTGGAGGGGAACAGGGTATGAAAGGGAGTCTCCCCCTGAAGGATGGAGGATGGAAGACGATTAAGAAGGTAAGTAGCAGTGAGGATGACATCTCCCCAGAAGAGAAGCGGTACCTGGCGGTGGAAGAGGAGGGCACGAGCGGTTTTCAGAATATGCCGGTGTTTCCGCTCGGCCACCCCATTTTGCTAAGGGGTATCAGGACAGGAGGTCTGGTGGATGATGCCGTGGGCCCGCAAAAACTGCTGAAAGTGAGTGGATAAGTATTCCCGTCCATTGTCAGATCGGAGACATTTGACAGGGATAGAAAACTGTGTCTGGATCTCATGGAAAAAGGTCTGAAAGGTGGAGAGAACCTCTGTCCGATCGCGAAGAAGGTAAAGCCAGGTCATCCGGGAATAATCATCAATGAAAGAAATGTAATATTTATACCCAGATTGACTCGAGGTGGCACAGGGACCCCATACATCGGAATGAACCAAATCAAAGGGTTTGGCGGCCCGTGTGTCAGCCCGAGGAGAATATGATGTGCGATGATGTTTCGCAAAATGACACGACTCACAAGGAAAAGATAAACGGGGACTAATATCGGGGTGGAGTTGATGAAGTGCGGAGGCGGAGGGGTGGCCCAACCGAGAATGGAGGTCGACGACATGAGCAGGGATAGACGCGCAGGCGATGGAAGTCGGGCCAGCGAACATGTACACCCCATCCCGAAGGTGGCCTCTACCAAGTTCCCGGTTCGTCGTCCGCTCCTGAAACAAAACAAAAGACGAGGAAAAGATAGCATTATAGTGGAGATCCTTGGTAAGTTTGCTGATGGAAAGCAGGTTAAATGGACTCTGGGGCACATGAGCCACTGAGGATAGGTGGAGGGAGGAGGTGAGGGAACAGGTGCCAAAGCCGGCTATGGGGAGAGTGGACCCATCAACAACAGTGATGGCTGAGGATCCACTATAGGGACGGTAGTTGGAGAGCATACCTGCATCCCCAGTGAGGTGGTCGGACGCACCCGAGTCAAGCAGCCATGCAGGGGAACGATGACTGATAAGAGCAGTGTGACCACCGGAATGGGCAAGAGAAGCTGATGAAGAGCCCGATATGGAGGAGGTCCGGTAATCGTGAATCAGCTGGATCTCGGCCAGGGAGAGATCCAAAGACGGGGGAAGAGCAGCAGCAGGTGAGGACGCATCGCGGATCGCAGTTTGGCCCTGGCGGGGGTGCGACTCGGGACGACCATGCAGGACCCAGTAACGGTCTACCAGATGGCCGAGCTTGCCGTAGTGCTGGCAGAGGGGGCGAGGTCGGCCGTCCCCACGGTCGCGCCCGCGAGGGCCGGTAGGACGACCACCGCCACGTCCGAGGAGCGCAGTGTGATCAGGGAGGGGGACGGGTGGTGCAAGGGCCCGATGAGCCTTCTGCAGGCGATGATAGACCTGCGGGATATCCAGTGTAGACGGGCTGGCAAGCATCTCAGTGACCGTCGTGGCGTAGTCCGGTGCGAGGCCATTCAGGAGATTGAATAGGCAGAGCTGGTCCCGCTGAGTCTGCGCTTCGGCCAGAGTTTGAGGAATTGGCCAGAGTTCCTGTAGTTCGTCGCGGAGACCCTTCCATGCCATGAAGTTGGTTGGGAAAGTCCGATCCTGCTGGCGGATATGGGAGAGACGCTGGAGAACGTCAGAGACCTGAACCAAGTTATTGGTCTCGGAGAACATGACAATCAAGGAATCCCATAGCTCTTTGACGGTGTTGGCAGTCCTGGTGACATCTTTCACGGAGCGGTCCATGGAGTTGACCAGTAAGGCGAAGATTTTGCTGTCCGCCAACTGCCAAGAGTCGAACTTAGGGTCAGTGATTTCAGGTGGGGGTTTCTCAAGATGAGAATGAAGTCCCATGCCGCGGAGGGACATCAAGACCGTCTTCCGCCAGACGGAGAAATTAGTGGCATCCAGCCGGTCATCGACAAGCCGGGAGGAGGCCGTGATCAGGGACGACAGAACGGAGGACGCGTCCATGGAGGGCGGGCGCTGGACCCGTTCGCCGGGAGTCGGGCGGTGAATTCCCCTTCGCCTCCTTACCTCAAAGTGAGGAGGAGGCGTTCTTTTATAATGATTGATAAACTCCACATCGGACTTGTGGTCCGATGTGGGATACAGACTCTAACAAAATCAATAGTAAATTCAACCTCCCGATTGGGAACAATACCAGACAATTTATCAGGAAAAACATCTGTGAATTCATTCACTACTGGAATGTCACCAATCAAAACTGTTTCTTTCTTTTCAACAACATGAGCCAGATAACTTTCACTTTAATCAATCTTTCAGCTTCTTGATATGTTATCAAAGGTATGAAATCATTGAATAAAACTTTCTTGGCTTTACAATCTATTTTAGCATGATAAACTAAAAGCCAATCCACACCCAAAATGATATCAACTTCCACTATGGAAAGTTCAACAAGATTTGCATGAAAGACTATCCCACGAATGATAATAAGAAGATTCCTATAAATCTTGGTTGCCTTAATACTTTCACCTGGAGTTTTTACCAAAAGTTCTATATCACTTTCATGAGGTTCTATATCCAATTTATTTGCAAAGCTCTTGAAAATGAAAGAATGTGAAGATCCAGAGTCAAATAGAGTATTGACATATTTTGAAGAAATCTGTAACATACCTGTCACCACTTCATTTGACGGTCCCACATCAATCGTAGTAGTTGCAAATGATTTTGGCATGCCCTTCTGCTTTTGATCTTGCTGGTTTCCACCCTGGGTAATCAACTTTGGTCACACATTGGCATAATGTCCTAACTTATTACAACTAGAGCATCTTAACGCTGGTTTTTCATTGCCCGCTTGATCATCTTCCTTACGGTTACGAGCAATATGATTAGTCTTACCAAATCGAAAACACTTCCCAGACTTTGCGAGGTATTCTCCAGGATGCTTTTTACCACACTTCTCACAAGTTGGAAATTTGGTTTTCTTACCTCCAAACTTCTTTGATGAATTCTTTCTCATTGTCTGCCAACTTGATCGCTTCTTTTGTTTGCTCTCATGGAATACGTGCTCATCAGAAAACTCCGTTTTTACCTTCTTCGCATGTCGGACAAGTTTCTCATAGCTTTTGAACTCACAAGAAGCTAACGCTCTTCGATATTTCAGCTTCAATCCTGAGTAAAACCGATTTATCTTACTATCAATATCTTGGATAAAATTTGGGACGTGCCTTGACAAACGGGTGAAATTTTCTTCATATGCAGCCACCGAATCTTCCTCTTTTTGTCTCAATTCCTAGAATTGCTTTTCCATCCTAAGTCGAGTAGCCTTAGGAAAATATTTCTCAAGGAAGATATTCTTAAATTCATCCCGTTCCATGACGTCAATCTCTTCACTTCCTTATTTTTAATCGTTGACCACCACTGATTGACTTTATCTTCAAAACGATAAACAACTAGACTAACATTTTGATTGTCTGAACAACCCATTACATCAAAAATCTTTTCCAATGCTTTAATCCACCCTTTAGCTTGCACAGGGTCAAATGATCCTCTGAATGATGGGGGACGTTGCCTCATGAAATGCTCTACGATCGACATATGCCTCTACGATTGGTCTAGTTGATCTCGTACATGGACACCACCACCATTTATCGCCTGAGTCAACTGAGCCATTACTGCAACAAACTGTTTAGTTTCAATTCCGACCATCTCAGGATGTTGATTTGGAAGGTTATTTCCCTTTGTATGCCCTCCCAGCACACCTGCTCTATTTTCGCTGCGGAAAACCATTCTCAACAAACATATCTTAGACGAAGCAATGTGGAAATCTTCAAATGGTGTATCATTTCAATTTGACCATAAAGTAAAAATCTTTTATGGATATTCTATCAACAATATTCTAACTCCTAAAGTTATCTAAACCGACCCCTGATACCAACTATAAGGCCCCAACCTTAAACATTACTTAATCTTGAGATAAGTCAATAATTTGACTTTCATTCACATCGAGAATCTTTTCAGGTTTAGAGCTTTAGAGAATTAGGTGGTAACTTATACATAACAACTTGAATATTATTGGTAGACACTTCTCCTCACTATTCATTTTTTTTTTCATAAAACAAAAACTCTTTAGAAAGAAACATGTTTCGTTTCATGTTTTAAATATCTTGACTTTTCCTTGATCCCATCATTGACTCTAATCTTCTTTAAGTTCTGTGAAAAACATTTCAAAACTTTGGATGAACATAAAAAGCTCAGTAAGAGATATATAAAGAATGAAAACTGTTAGTTTGCGAAAACATGTAAACCATGAATACTTTATCATAAAGTAATACTTTTTACCTTTAAGAAGTAGCAAAAACACTTCACTGAATATAAACTCATTGATTACCTTTTTGTAACCAAAATATTACCATAAAACCCATAGAAAGAAACATATAACATATAAAGGTAACTTGGGACAACCATACTTGAATGGAATAACCATACCGTCGACTTCCACACATATCACTAAATGGTATAGCCATACGACCGACTTCCATACCCAATGCATTGGAGGTTATAACGTAACCACCCGTCCTTGGTTTATCACGAAATCACCCGTCATTTGGTTTATCGGGTAACCACCCGTCACTGGTTTATCACGTAACCACCTATCAAATGTCCAAGTACCATTATATAATCATAACACATAAAATATTGCAAATATCAATATTTCACTAATAACATTTCATTTGTAATTAGAAGAAATCATTTCAATATATTAAAATACTCAATCCATTTCAAAAACCATTTTCAATGCGAAAACACCCAAAAAGGGAATAATAGATTTCTTTTCCTTTTAAAAACATTAAGGTTTATAGAGGAAGCCAAATATTAAATAACGATTACGGCGGCAGAGAGTTCGTTGTAGCCGCATACGTTAAAAACATTTTTTTTGTCATTTAGTAAAACGCTTAGTAGAAAAAAAATCCCTTTGAATGAAATTAAAAGTCAAAGGGTTTGGAGCACTGCCTCCCCTCACCGCGTCGTCCAGATTTGGAGCGCTGCCTCCCCTGCTCCTCGACCCTCCCTGTGCGCCACCTCCTCGCGCTGGCTCTCCTCCCCGATCAGTCCTGTCGGACCTTGCTGACCGACCGCCTTCCAGCCAAGTCGCGCCTCCTCATCCGGTGCCTTCTCCTCTCACCGTCCCCGACCGTGAGGCTCCTCTTCAACGTCTTTGCCGCACCACTGATGTAATCCGGCTATGTCAGCGACATCTTCCATCATCCATCATTTTCATCTCGAGAGGGAGCAGTGATTGCGGATGATTTATCTTCTTTTTGTTTCGTCTTGTTTTGTCATCTAGCTGGGTATGTCCAGCTTGAGGTGGAGTGTTTGCAGTATTTTGTGTTTGCTTTGTTTTCTTTGGTTTGTTTTCTTTAATTATGTGTTCAAGTTAGATGCATCTAGCATGAGGGGGAGTGTTGGAGTCTGCGTCCCACATCGGGGGACCAACCTTGTAACATCCGCTGAACATTGTCCGATGAAATCGGTACTTGCTCCTTTTGGTAGATGTAACCGGTACTTGAACAGGCTTCACACTCCCAACAAGGTTAATCTGGTAGCCTATGGCAAAGATGGGGAGGTGATCGATGATGATTGCAAGGAGCACTATGCCATCGACCCAGAGGAAATCCCTGAGGAGCAGGAAGTCCAAATGATGCGCTGCTTGGTGACGACGACTGAGACGACACAAGAAGGCTTGCGACGAGAAAATCTTCTCCGCACATGGTGTACTGTGAATGGATGCGGGCTCGCCCCCATCATCGATGGCGGGAGTTAAGAGAATTTGATCTCACGAGACGTGGTGGACATGTTACTCCTAAGATGACGAAGCCCCCGTCGCCCTATCGTGTTGGGGGAATCCAATTCACGAGCGGCATTCGTATCCCGAAGTAGTGCAACATATCATTTTCCATCGGACGATACGAAGACCACGTGACCTGTGACGTGGCAGAGATGGATGCCTGCCAACTTATGCTGGGGCGACCACGACAATTCGATGTTGATTCCAATCACAATGGTCGCGCCAACACAATGGAGTTCATCAAGACAAGGCCCGATACATTTTGTCACCTTGGACAGGGCACTTGAACATCCTGGATCTCGACAATAAGCTGAAAAAGAGGCGGGAGCAACTTTATCCTCCATTAGACTCGAGTTCGAGTCCATTCCAAGCTGGGAAGACTGATGCGACACCTTAGCGTAACACATGTTCGTCCAACCCACACACAAAGTCATTTAATTCTTTTTATTTATTTTTATCTTGTTTTCCTGCTTAAGATATTCTAAGGGTAAATTGGCCTTCATTTGTTTTAGGGTTTGGGTTTATAAATAGTGTGTTTGCAGTCTTTTGTAATAAGCTTTTGTCATATTAATTGAATTCTTTGGAGCGTTCTCTCGTGCGTCGGTGCTCTACCCATATTACTCCAGGGATCCTTGTGAAAGGACTTGATTCATCCCGCTGTGTTGCATCATGGGTTGCTTGCTAGGTCTGAGTAGGGGTACAAAAAATGAAAAACGGCGAAGAAAAAAAAATGTTGCACGCGACGACGCACGCCATTTTATTTGTCCTCGTTAAGGGCATGACGAGGCACAAAGTAACATGGTTGTGCGGTTGTGACAACGTTGGGATGAGATGTGGTTGTAGATGTGTTTGCTAGGAAGTGGACTCTAGGTTTGGCTTGTCTGTTATATTATACTCATTGTTTGTTTTGTTATTTTCTATGCGCCACCATTCAAGTCAGGTGGCCTTACTCACGCCCATATGAGGTTTTGGGTTCCGGGTGTACCCTCAACATCCAGGATATGGGTGATATGGACGACCAATTACCCCCCTTCCGCTTTTCTTTCAGTTTTAGTGTGGTTATATAGCAATGGATATGTGGTAGTGGTTATATGGTATGCAAATGTGGATTTGGTTGTGCGGTTGTGGCTGTGATGTGGTTGTGCGGTTGTGGTTGTGATGCGGTTCTGTGGTTGTGGTTGTGGTATGTAGATGAAAGAGATGAGAGTGTTATGACGTTTGATGTTGGGACATGAGGGCAACTAGATTATTTGGGAAGCGGGTATGGGGTATCTTTCTTGATATGTTTCCATGATTACTATATGACTCTAATTGATTGTGGATTTAGTGAGTGAGCCCTTGTGAGGTGCGGATGATAATTGACCTAGGATAGGTAACGAGTTGGTTTCATTGCTTGTTTAATGAGGCTTTAGTATGCTTCTTCCATGTTGACCTGCTTCTATATACTTTTTTTTACAGATTTGCAAGGCGAAGTTGGTGATCGAGGTGAACATTACTAGCTCACGGTGCAATGATTTGTTAGAGTTTGGAAGAGGTGAGAGTGTTAGGGCATTTGATGTTGGGACATGCAGACAATTAGATCATTTGGGAAGTGGGATGGGGGGTATCTTTCTTCATATGTTTCCATGATTACTATACAACTTTACTTGATTGCGGATTTAGTGAGTGTGCTCTAGTGAGGTGGGGATGATAGTTGACCTGGATAGGTAACGAGTTGGTTTTATTGCTTGTTTAATGAGGCTTTTGTATGCTTCTACCATGTTGACATGAGAGCCTGCTTCTATCTACTTTTTTTTACAGATTTGCAAGACAAAGTTGGTGATCGGGCCGAACATTACTAGCTCATGGTGCAATGATTTGTTGGAGTTTCAGTTGATGGTGTAGGAGCTGTTTTATTTTGGTATTGTCTTTGTTTATGCATGACATTACATGCATTTATATGATCGTTGGGATTATGAGTTTTGTTTTATTTTGAAGTTGTTGTTGATTGGTGGTTTTGTTTTATTTTGGTGCTAGTCATTAACTCGTGACCTATTGGAGATTGGTTTTGGGGGTCACTATCACCGACCTTGGAGGGGTTTTAGTAGAGTCGGGTCATAACAATTTAAACAAAACCATGAGAAGAAGAAAACAACCTGCAACTCACCACACCTACCGAACTCATCCCTTCACGATATCCGCTGACAATCTGTGCCCATCCGTCCGCTTCATTCCTTATATAAATCCACCATTTGAAAGTCAACGATAAGAAGGTAAAGTGGCCAAGGAATTCGCCAAGGCACAACTCCCTCCTAAACCATTCAGACTTTCAGGCTTCATCTAGAAACCAAACCAAGGAAAGCCTCGCCTTTTGCCTATCAACCACTGGGAACTTCTGGAAAGTCCCCCACCTTAAGAAATAAGACTCGTGCCTTGAAGGTTTGGTCTGCCAATAAGGAAATGCAAAGGCACATTGATAGGAACCTGGGGGCGCTACTGTGTAAGGGAACCACCTTGGGCTACAAAGGCATCCTGCGGCAGTGTGGCTGGAGAGGAGATGGTGTGCCTGGCTGTAAGTTTCCAGCCAGGGGTGGCTAAGGTTAGGAGTAGTTGTTACTGTCAGGTAAGGGGTTGTTACTGCTAAGGGTAGGAATGTAATTGTTGTAGTAAGTAGGTCGGGGCAGTTGAGGGTGGTGGCTGGGATATTAAATAAGGGCCTGGGGTATATTTATAATAGTGATGGGGGTAGTTAGGCGGTGGGATGGGATATTAAATAAGGGAGGCTGGGGATTGTCAGGAGGGGGATTGGATTTTGGGGTTTTGCTTCTTGTGGGAGCAGTACGGGTGGGTTAGGCCATCGGCCCAGGGAGCAACGCCTCTCAGGGACTTTTCTTCTTCTCCAACTTCATCTTCTATGTTCTTCATCTCCGTCTTTGGAAGTTCTGTACGTTGGTGTTGTTATATCAATAGATTTTGTTGGAGTCTGCGTCCCACATCGGACTTGTGGTCTGATGTGGTCTTTATTATTCATTATAAAATAACCTCAAGGCCTCCTTTAGAGAGGTATTTTGGGCAATGGGTCCATCTCTTTTATAATTCTACATGGTATCAGAGGGGGTTCTCTAACCTGATACCTCCCTCCCATTTTTCTCTCACCCTAGATTTTCCCTGTGTTTTTACCCCGTTCGGGGCGGTGGCTCCCTGTCGAATTAGTCAGCCCCCCCCATTGCTGGCTTTCCTCTCTCCCGGCAGATTGAGCCCCGTCGGTCCTGCACCGTCAGTTTTCCTCCCTAGCGCCGGCTCCCTCGTCCGGGCTTCTTCCTCGCCCGACGACTCCCTCTCTACGATACCCTCCTACGCGCGACTCCCTGTGCTCGTCTCCCGCCCGATGCCCCCCCTTCTGTCCGCCGTCCCTTTGAGCCCCGGCACGCCGCGCTTCCTCCGCTACGGTTTCCACCCAACCGGCCCGGCTCCCTCTCGACAACTCCGACTCCCGCTTGCGATCCCTCCCTTCGTGATGGCTCCTCTGCAGCTGATCTCTCGTCCGACGCCTTCTGCGTGATCGACTCCCCTTTGCTCACTGCGTCGTCCAGATTTGAGGGGTGCCTCCCCGTCATTCTCCCTCCAGGCGGCCCTTCTGGCTCCCCTCCTCACCGCGTCATCCAGATCTGGAGCGCCGCCTCCCTTGCTCGCTGACCCTCCCTGTGCGCCACCTCCTCGCGTCGGCTCTCCTCCCCGACCAGTCCTGTCCTACCTTGCTGATCGACCCTCTTCCAGCCAAGTTGCGGCTCTTCATCAGGTACCTTCTACTCTCACCGTCCCTGACCGTGAGGCTCCTCTGATGTTCCCCATCATTAGCCCATTGGCTCCTCTGCGGCTTTCCGGCGCACCATCGTCTGACCCTGACTGTGCGGCTTTCTCGGCGCTCCGTTGATCGGCTCCTCTAGTGCGGCTTTCCCAGTGCTCCATCGACTGACCCCGCCTGTGTGGCTTTCCCGGCGCTCCATCTACCGGTCTCGCCTGTGTGGTTCCTTTACTGCGCCTCGACGTCTTGCTGCACCACTGATATAATCTGACTATGTCAGCATCATCTTCCATCATTTATCATTTTCATCTCAAAGGGAGCAGTGATTGCAGATGATTCATCTTCTTTTTGTTTCGTCTTGTTTTGTCATCAAACCGGGTATGCCCAGCTTGAGGGAGAGTGTTTGCACTATTTTGTGTTTGCTTTGTTTTCTTTGGTTTGTTTTCTTTAATTATGTGTTTAAACTAGGTACATCTAGCTTGAGGGGAGTGTTGGAGTTCTGCGTCCCATATCAGATTTGGGGTCTGATGTGGTGTTTATTATCATTATAAAATAACCTCAGTCCTCCCTTAGAGAGACAACTTGGGTATTGGGTATATCTCTTTTATCATTTAACAGATTTTATTTGATTCTCTTTCCTGTACTTATCAATTGATGCTTTCACTGAGAGTTGTTGAGAGAGTCTTGATGCTGTGTGGTGAACTTCAGAAGCAACAAGAGACACAACTGTAGAAGTTGCAGGAGACGACGCGCTACAGTGAGGTGAAAAAAGACTTAACGGATGCTGCAGTGGTGGATGCAACGACTCGCAGCAGGTGCCACACCTTCATGATCCGACTTCTCAAACGAAGGTAGCGTTCCGACTCACGATAGGTTCTAGAACGCTAGGCTTTTTTAGTGTTGGAGGCGGCAACCAAAGTCTAGTGATTGGATCATGGAGCTGAAAATAGAGGACTTGATGTCAAAGATCTGGATGAATGTGGCTAGGCTGGAAAGAAGTTGGAGGAGCGTAGCGGACATGAGAAGATACTGGAATTCTCTGGAGAAGATACTGGAATTCTCTGGAGAAGATACTGGAATTCTCTGGACAAGATTTTGAGAATTGGATCATGGAAGCAAAGTGTCACGACCCAATCATGGGGGTCTTGTCCCACACCAGCGAGAACATCAAGACTGCAGTTCATCTGGTTTGCCCCTATCAATGAGATGAGAGTTGCCTCGACAAAGTGGAGGATGGTGGGTGTCAGTCTTGACACCACTGGTTGGGAGTTGGGGCCGCTCTCCTGATGAGTCCATGGCAGGACGAAACAAGCGAACCTCACATCATATGAAGAGCTGTACGGCTTAACCTCACCCGCCTTGGAGGGGGCTGGGGTGCCGCACGGGCGAACCGCTGTGTTGAGACTCTTAGCCAGTGACAAGTGGTATTAGAGGGAATGTGCCTCGTGGTGTTGCGGAATGATGCCAGTTGGACCTTGGTGGTGGGAGCAGATTCCCGGGGTGACTTTCGGAGGTGACACGATCGAGATGGTCGCGCCCGTGAGATGTCAGAGGCAGAGACGCCACTATGTAGGGTGAGTTTCGTTGAGGTGGTTTTCAACCTTGAGAGAGAGGGCGGACCACGGTGGTTTGCGACCCTGAGAGTGAGTGGACCATTGATACCAACGACAAGGAGCGTCCCCTTGGCCATGCTTGGTAGCTGGTTAGTTGGAAACAAACAATTTCACGGACACAAAGAAGGCCACGATCCTGCATGCACGGGAGCGTGCATGGAATGGTGGTGAGAGAATGTCACAACCCCATCATCGGGGTCCTGTCCCACACCAGTTAGAACATCAAGGCTGCGGTTTATCTGGTTTGTCCCTATCGAAGGGATGAGAGTCGCCCCGACAAAGTGCGGGATGGTTTGTGACAGTCTTGACACCACTGGTTGGGAGTTGGGGCTGCTCTCCTGACGATTCCATGGCAGGACGAAACCGGTGAACCTCACATCATATGAAGAGCTGGATGACTGAACTCCACTCCTTGGAGGGGGTTGGGGTGCCGCATAGGCGAACCGCTGTGCTGAGACGCTCAGTCTGTGACAAGTGGTATCAGAGGTGTTCAAGACAAGTGTTCGTGATGACAAACTCGAACGTGGATGATCCTAGCGTTGTGACCGAGAAGGCGACCTTGCTGCTCGTTCCTAAGAAGAAGGGTGGGAAGTCCCTTGAGATCGTGGCGACTCTTGAAGAGCGTCTCCTAAGGGCGGAGGAGTGCCTTACTAACGTGAAAGGAAAACTCGAGTATATCGAGGGAGACGATGAGGAAGGGGCACTAGGCATCGTGGGTCTACGTGATGCGCTCTTCAATCTCCCAGACCGAGTGGCGTCAGTTGAGAGGTACGCCAAGGAGAATGGTGTCGAGAAAGATGCTTTTATGGATTGGACAAAGGGGATCTTGGCACAACATGGGGATGCGATGGCCTCGTATGATCAAACTCCTTGATCAACTTAAGAGGGAGTGGTCCAACTACCGTGGCGAGTTGGCTAGTGGGGTGATTGTGCGAGACACCAAAGATTGATGTGCCTCGTTTAAAGCACTTCAATGGCAAGCGAGATGCCAAGGAGGTAGACAACTTCTTTTGGCAAGTGGAGCAATACTTCGAGACTATTGGCTTGATGGAAGACATGAGCCGTTTGAAGACCTTCGTTCTTTACTTTGGTGACGATGCATCTCTATGGTGGAGGATGAAGCACCAAGAGCTCAAGGATGGTGGAAAAACACTTCCATATTGGGAGGAGTTCAAGCAATGGGTTTATGCCCAGTTCTACCCCGAGGAAGCCGATTGGGAAGTAAGGGACAAACTGCGAACTTTGAAGCATGCGAGGACAATCCATGAGTATGTCTCTCTAAAGCTCCAGGTACGTGGCAAGCCCGACTATGATAGCATGTATGATTTCATCGAGGGTCTTCAACGATGGGCACAACAAGAGGTGTGAGGTCGACGGCCTAAGACCTTCACCGAAGCTGTGTCTATTGCCGAGTCTTTGGTGGAATACATGAAGAAGGTTGAACCCCCTAAGCCCAAGGAGTACAAGGGTAAAGGTGGGGGAGACCAAGAGAAGAGGTCGAACCGAGATTCCCATGACAAGAGGAAGTCTAAAGAGTACACCAAGGACTTCTCAAGGGAACACAAGCCCCGAGGATGCTATTTTTGTAATGGGCCTCATACATGGAAGGAGTGTCCCAAGAGGAAGGCACTCAACTCCATGTTTGAAGAGAAGGAAGAAGTTCCCAAGGAGCGACAAATGGGGACTCTAAAGCTCTTCAATGCGTTGGAGGTGAAGAACCCGTCTAAGGCGTCACTTAAGGATGGGTTGATGTATGCAAAGGTCGAGTTGAATGGGAAGACTACCTTTGCGATGCTCGACACGGGAGCCGCACACAACTTTGTGGCCAAAGAAGAGGTGAAGAGACTTGGGCTAGTTGTAGCTAAGACAACTAGTCGCATGAAAGCCGTGAATGTCACACCTCAACCGATGAGTGACATTGTCCGTGGAGTGACACATTGCATTGGCGGATGGAGGGGTGTTATTGATCTCACGGTGGTACCCATGAATGACTTCAAGCTAGTGTTGGGGATTGAGTTTTCAAGAAAGTCAAGGCCATACCAACACCTCATTTGGAGCAAATGGTGATCATGGAGGAGAGAAGCCCATGTTGGATTGGAGTAGCCCGATCCGGTTGGGCCGAATGCTTGTGGCTCGCAACTGTCGCATCTCTAACCACTGTAGTGGAGCTGACCGACCGACACCGACAGGCACTGTAGCAGTGCGGACTTCAGTGTCAACAGTATTGTAGCACTTTTGACTTCCAGCCAGCAGCCACTGTAGCACTTTTGACAAAGGTGGCCGCCGTTCACTGTAGCGACGCAGACTTACTTTTCGGGACAGTGATCGTCTTCTCCATTTTATAGCCCATTTTCGGGCTAGGGTTACTACTGAGAAAACTTTGTAATTTTGTGCTCCCGAATTAGTGAAGTTCTGCCTCTCCGTGGACGTTGGATTATTCCCGAACCACGTAAATTTGTGTGTCCCGTGTCTATTTTCTTTCTGCATTCTTCTTTCGTTTCTCGTTTCTGTCGTTGCGACTCCTGACGATTCTGCAACAACCCATGCATGGTGATGACGGAGGTATGTGACAATCATAACTTGTCTTTACTTTCTGCCATGCAAGTGAAGAAGAGTTTCAAGAAGGGGGAGGAGACCTTTTTGGTATCCTTGAAAGAAGATGGGCCGGTGGACGACAACCATGAGTTGCCGAAGGAGGTGAATGGTGTGCTAAGGGAGTTTAGCAACGACATTCCACCAGAGTTGCCCAAGAGACTTCCACCTCAGAGAGAGGTGGATCATCAAATTGAGTTGGTGGCGGGATCGAAGCCACCATCCATGACACCCTATCGCATGGCTCCACCCGACTTGGAGGAGTTGAAGAGGCAGAAGGAGATGTTGGATGCGGGACAAATTCAGCCATCCTAGTCGCCATATGGATCGCTCGTGTTCTTCCAAAAGAAGCATGATGGCTCCTTGAGGATGTGCGTGGACTATCGGGCGTTGAACAAAGTCACGGTGAAGAACGAATACCTTATCACATTGATAATGGATCTCTTTGATTAGTTGGGCAAGGCACGGGTGTTCACCAAGCTGGACTTGAGGTCGGGATATTATCAAGTCTGCATTGCTATGGAGGATGTGCCGAAAACCGCATGCGTGACAAGGTACAAATCATATGAGTTCTTTGTTATGTTGTTTGGTTTGACTAATGCCCCAGCGACATTTTGCACATTGATGAACAAAGTCTTCCACCAATACTTGGATAAGTTTGTGCTAGTCTACTTGGATGACATTGTTATCTATGGTGAGACAATGGCGGACCATGTGGAACACTTACAAACCGTGTTCAAGGTATTGAGGGAGAACAAGTTATATGTGAAGGAGAAATGTTCCTTTGCGAGAGATGAAATTCTCTTCTTGGGACACAAGATCAAAGGGGGCAAGCTCATGATGGATCATGAGAAGATCCGTGCTAATGAGTGAGACCCACCAAGGTTCTCGAGTTGAGATCTTTCCTTGGGTTGGTGAATTATTATTGGCGTTCTTTTTGTGACTATTCAAAGAAGGCGACTCCATTTACCAACTTGCTAAAGAAGAACAAGTCGTGGGAGTGGGATGAAAAATGTGAGGAGACATTTGAGGGCTTGAAGAAGACAGTCATGGAGGAACCAGTCTTGAGCTTGGCGGATCCAACCAAGCCTTATGAGGTACACACCGATGCCTCAGACTTTGCTCTTGGGGGGTGTGCTCATGCAGGAAAGACATCCCATAGTTTTTGAGAGCTGAAAGCTGAATGACATCGAGAGGAGGTACACAGTGCAAGAGAAAGAGATGACAGTCGTGGTGCATTGTCTTCGGGCAAGGAGACATTATCTCTTGGGGTCCAAGTTTGTGGTGATGACTGACAACGTTGCCACAAGCTACTTCCAAACGCAAAAGAAGGTGACTTCGAACCAGGCAAGATGGTAGAAATTCTTGGCCGAGCTTTTTATATTTTGGAGTACAAGCCTGGGACAACCAATGTGGTGGCCGACGCACTAAGCCGAAAGTTGGTGTTCAGCCACTTGTCTTGTTTGGATGACGGGATCTTGGGTAGGGTCAAGGAAGGCACGATACATGATCCTATAGCCAAGAACGTCTTGGCTCTTGCGGCGGATGACAAGACAAGGAGATTTTGGGAGGAGGATAACACTCTTCTTGCCACAAGGAGGATGATATATATCCCAAAGTGGGGGAACCTGCGGAGGGATCTCAGCAAGGAGTGTCATGACTCGAGATGGGCATGACATCCTGGGCAGCACTGCACCAAGGCCTTGCTAGTGGGAGCATATTATTGGCTGAGGATGGAGGATGATGTGGAGTCCTATGTGAAGACTTTTGTCTTTTGTGCTAATAAGATCAGGTGGACAATCAGTTGCCCAAAGGATTATTGCAGCCATTGCCCATTGCAGAGAGGCCCTGAGAGACACACCATGGACTTCATCGTTGCATTACAGAAGTCCGAAGGGTATGAGAGTATCGTCGTGGTGGTGGACAAGTTCTCGAAGTATGCCACATTCGTCCCCGGTCCAGCAGATGTGACAGCGGGACTCACCGCAAGGCTACTCTTCAAGCATGTGGTGAAGTATTGGGGGATAGCACGACACATCATCAGCGATCGGGATCCACGCTTTACGAGTAATTTGTGGACCGAGCTCTTCGGATTGTTGGGATCGAAGCTCCACTACTCTACCAGCTTTCACCCCAGACGGATGAGCAGACAGAGAGGGTGAATACCTTATTGGAGCTCTACTTGAGGCACTTTGTGAGTGCCAACCAACGGGATTGGGATAAGTTGCTTGATGTGGCCTAATTCTCCTACAGATTGCAAAGGAGTGAATCGACGGGGAAGAGTCCATTTGAGGTGGTGACCGAACAACAACTCCTCACACAACGGTAATTGGGGAGAAGTACCAAGGAAGCAACCTTACCGCCTACTCTATGGCAAAGGAGTGGCATGAGCAGACCGACATGACAAGAACCCACTTGCACAAAGCTGCTAAGAGGATGAAGAAGTGGGCCGACAAGGGGCGAAGGGATGTGAGCTTCAGCTCGGGGACAAGTGATGGTGAAACTCTTGCCTCAGCAGCACACAGAATTCAGGAGGGTGCACAAGGACTTTATACGGCGATATGAGGGACCATATAAAGTCCTGCACTGAGTTGGGGAGGTATCACATTGCTTGGAGTTGCCTCCCAAGCTGAAAATTTATCCAGTCTTCCATGTGAGTATGCTCAAGCCATATCATGAAGACATGGGGGACCCGATCAGAGGGGTGTCTACAAGGGTGCCCACAACGGTTGTCAAGTCGTATGACAAGTAGGTGGATCTTATACTTGACGATCGAATAGTTCGGCGGCGTGGAGTGCTGAAAAGCCAGGAGTACCTGATCGAGTGGAGGGGCTTACCAGAGTGCGAGACAACCTGGGAACCTGCAGACAACTTGTGGCAATTCACAAGGGCAATCGAGGAGTATCATCAAGAACGCGTCGAGGACGTCGCCAGAATAGGTGGGGGAGGATGTCACGCCCCGCCAACTGGAGAGAAGACCCGGTGATGAGGTTCTCTAGAATCTTCTAGAGTTCTCTACATCTCCATCAGGTTCTGGAATATTGCAGACTTCTCCGGAGTGTTGCGCAACACCACTTGGGCCTTAAAGGCTTCAGAACATTCTTGTCCTCCATGGAAGGTTGAGGATCTCCACGGGTTCTAGAATGCTCCATGTATATTCTAGTTGAGTAGGCTAGAATTGTCTAGAATCATGTAAACGTGTACATATTCTAGCATGTTGTAGACTTTTCCACCGACCCCTATATAAAGGAAGTGACTCCTTATTTGTAAAGACACATAGAAGTTGAGAACAATTGAGAGCTTCCAAAACAATTCTCTCTTGTGAGCTTGCCAAGCACTTCCCTTACGATCCTTATTTCCGTTGTGTCGAAAGGCTGAACTCGTCTAGGCTTTGAGTGAGGAAGCTAGCTGGGTGCCGCACGAGAGCTTGGGGATGACCAACCTCGTGACAAGGGTGTTGCAGAATGATGTCGTGTATATTCTAGTAGAGTAGGCTAGAATTCTCTAGAATCATGTGGAAGTGTACGTATTCTAGAATGTTGTAGAGTGGGCTGAGTCCATGGGAGGACGAAACCAGTGAACCTCAAATCATTTGAAGAGCTGCTCGGCTGAACCCCGCCCGCCTTGGAGGGGGTTGGGGTGCCGCACGAGCGAACTGCTGTGCTGAGACGTTCAGCCTGTAGCAAGTAGTATTAGAGGGAATGTGCCTCGTGGTGTTGCAGAATGTTGCCGGTTGGACCTTGGTGGTGGGAGCGGAGTCCCAGGGTGTCATCCAGAGGTGATACGACAGAGAAGGTCGCGCCCAAGAGATGTCAGAGGCAGCGACACCACTATGAAGGGTGGGTTTCGTGGAAGTGGGTTTCGACCCTGAGAGAGAGAGGGTGGACCACGGTGGTTTGCGTCCCAGAGAGTGGGTGGACCATTGATGCCAACGACAAGGGATGTGACGCTCAACCCGTGACAAGGGTGTTGCGGAATGCTGCCGGTCGGATCTTGGTGGTGGGAGCGGAGTCCCGAGGTGTCATGCGAAGGTGACACGACAGAGAAGGTCGTGCTCAAGAGATGTCAGAGGCAGAGACGCCGCTATGAAGGGTGAGTTTCGTGGAGGTGGTTTTCGACCCTGAGAGAGGGTGGACCGCGGTGGTTTGCGAGCCAGAGAGTGGGTGGACCATTGATGCCAACGATAAAGAAGGAGCGTTCCCTTGACCATGCTTGGTAGCTGGTTAGTTGGAAGCATACCATTTTGCGGACACGCAAAAGACCACGATCCTGCATGCAAGAGGGCGTGCATGGAATGGTGGTGGGAGAATGTTACAACCCAATCATGGGGGTCTTTTTCCACGCCAACAAGAACATCAAGGCTGCTCGTCATCTGGTTTATCCCTATCAATGAGTTGGAAGTCGCCCCGACAAAGTGGAGGATGATGCGTGTCAGTCTTGACACCACTGGTTGGGACGAAACCAGTGAACCTCACATCCTATGAAGAGCTGGACGGCTGAACCCCGCTCCCCTTGGTGGGGGTTGGAGCGCCGCACGGGGGAACCGCTCTG
The DNA here is from genome assembly GCA_963277665.1 of Viscum album. NCBI lineage: Eukaryota > Viridiplantae > Streptophyta > Magnoliopsida > Santalales > Viscaceae > Viscum > Viscum album. The sequence goes on from OY728120.1 coordinate 1,848,656,339, forward strand.
CTGAGACGCTTAGCTCGTGTCAAAAGGCTTATTTTTCATGCATTCAAACACTGGAAAAGTTGAAGGTACTTGTAGAGGGTGAATTCCCCTTACCTCAATGTGAGGTGGGGATCCTCTTTTATAGAGAACTAAAAACTAATTACATGTTGTTAAGTCCAATGTGGGACTCATAACAGAAATACCCCTTTAACCTTAAATGGGGTCCAACACTCCCCCTCAAGCTGGACATGCCCAGATTGGATAGAGTCCCACAAATAGAAAAAGACAACAAAGACACAGGACCATCTCAGACTCCCCCTCAAGCTGGGCCAGGGAGGCTGTGAATACCCAGCCGGGTAGTGAGAGACTCAAGGCGAGCGCCGGGAAGACCTTTGGTGAAGAGATCGGCAAGCTGATCGGCCGTCGGGATATGGCCGAAGCTGATATGGTGCTGCTCCAGATGGTGGCGGAGAAAGTGACAGTCCACCTCGATATGCTTCGTCCGTTCATGGAAGACGGGATTCGATGCAATCTTCGTGGCGGCCTGATTGTCACACCAGATATGAGCAGGAGTCGATGCGGGGAAACCGAGCTCATGGAGGAGATGACGAAGCCAGAGGAGCTCAGTAGTGACGGTGGCCATGGCTCGATACTCGGCCTCGGCACTCGACCGGGAGACGACAGTCTGCTTCTTGCTGCGCCAAGAGATGAGATTGCCGGCAAAGAACACGGCGAAACCCGAAGTAGACCTGCGGGTAGCGAGGCAGCCGGCATAGTCCGCATCACAGAAGGCCTCAACATCCAGGTGAGCATGATGGGAGTACTGAAGGCCACGGGCAGGGTCTTTCTTGATGTATTTGGCAATGCGAAGGACAGCATCCCACTGAGAGCGGGTAGGATGTTCCATGAACTGGCTGACTTTGCCAACGGCACAGGCAATGTCAGGACGCGTCATGGTGAGGTAGTTGAGTTTACCGACCAGGCGGCGATAGCTCTAGGGATGAGGAAAGGGTTCCGAGTCGGAATGAAGGGAGCGTTCCCCAGGCTCAAGGGGGAGTGTCCACGACAGTGGCGGTGCTCAACCCGGCATCCTGCAAGATATCAAGAGCATACTTGCGCTGGCAGAGAGAAATAGTGTCCGTAGTCCGGGAGACCTCGATGCCAAGGAAGTAAGTGAGGGGACCAAGATCCTTGGTGTGAAAGTGCTGGTGAAGATGCGCCTTAAGGCTGGCGATGCCTCTGGAGTCGCTCCCCGTGATGATGATGTCATCCACATAAACCACAAGCAAGAGACAGCCATGCGCCGTCGTACGGAAGAAGACGGTGTGATCCTTCATACTGCGAGAGAGGCCAAAGGCTGTGACGACCGTGCTGAAGCGGCCAAACCAAGCCCGAGGAGACTGCTTGAGGCCGTAGAGGGAGCGACGGAGACGGCAGACATGGCGGTCGGCACCAGAGGTCGCAAAACCAGGAGGCTGCTGGAGGTAGACTTCTTCATCAAGAAAGCCATGGAGAAAAGCATTTTTAACATCCAGTTGATGAAGCGGCCAGTGATGATGAGCAGCTAGCGAAAGGAAAAGGCGGACCGAGGCCATCTTGGCGACTGGAGAGAAGGTCTCAAAGTAGTCGATGCCATACGTCTGAGCAAATCCCTTGGCGACAAGCCGGGCTTTGAGGCGGCAAAGAGAGCCATCGGGATTGAGACGGATAGTGAAAATCCATTTACAACCGACCGCCTGTTTGCCCACCGGAAGTGGAACAAGATCCCATGTATGGTTGTCATCCAGAGCCCTCAATTCATCCCTCATGGCGGCAAGCCACCTGGGGTGAGATTTTGCTTCACCGACTGTCCGAGGAAGCGACACGGTCTCCAAGGCTGACAGACTCCTGTAGGAAGATACAAAGAGAGGAGTAGTCTGACAGGAGCGAGTACCTTTCCGAAGCGCAATCGGCTCGTCCGCGGGAGCGGGGACAGGAGCATCAGACGAAGCAGGAACAAGGTGGTCCTCGGCCGGGATGGGAGGTACAGCGGATGGACGACGGGAGTAGGTCTGGCCAAAGAGATGACCGGGAGGGGGAGATATCAGAGGTGGGTGAACGAAGAGCGGAAGGCAGTCATCGATGGTAGTGTCAGGAGAAGGAGAAGGAGAGGGGAGAGTGAAAGAAGAAGTCTCGACAAACGATACGTCGGCAGAGGTGATATACCGGCGGAGGTCTGGAGAGAAGCATCAGTACCCGCGCTGAGTGCGGGAATATCCAAGAAAAATACAGCGAAGAGATTTGGGAGAAAGTTTGGAGAGATTGGGGCGAGTGTCCCGGACATAACATAGACATCCGAAGACGCGGAGTGGAAGGGAGTGAGGAGGAATAGAGGGGAACAGGGTATGAAAGGGAGTCTCCCCCTGAAGTATGGAGGAGGGAAGACGATTCAGAAGGTAAGTAGCAGTGAGGATGGCATCCCCCCCAGAAGAGAAGAGGGACCTGGCGGTGGAAGAGGAGGGCACGAGCGGTTTCCAAAATATGCCGGTGTTTCCGCTCGGCCACCCCATTCTGCTGAGGGGTATCAGGACAAGAGGTCTGGTGGATGATGCCGTGGGCGCGGAGAAACTGCTGAAAGTGAGTGGATAAGTACTCCCGCCCATTGTCAGATCGAAGACATTTGACAGGGATAGAAAACTGTGTTTGGATCTCATGAAAAAATGTCTGGAAGGTGGAGAAAACCTCTGTCCGATCTCGAAGAAGATAAAGCCATGTCATCCGGGAATAATCATCAATGAAGGAAATGTAATATTTATACCCAGATTGACTCGAGGTAGCACAGGGACCCCATACATCAGAATGAACCAAATCAAAGGGTTTGGCGGCCCGTGTGTCAACTCGAGGAGGATAGGAGGTGCGATGATGTTTCGCAAAACGACACGACTCACAAGGAAAGGAAAAACGGGGACTAATAGCGGGGTAGAGTCGATGAAGTGCAGAGGCGGAAGGGTGGCCCAACCGGGAATGGAGGTCAACGGCATGAGCAGGGAGAGATGCGCAGGCGATGGAAGGCGGGCCAGCGAACATGTACACTCCATCCCGAAGCTGGCCTCTACCAAGTTCCCGGTTCGTCGTCCGCTCCTGAAACAAAACAGAAGACGAGGAAAAGAGAGCAGTGCAATTGAGATCCTTGGTCAGTTTGCTGATGGAAAGCAGGTTAAAAGGACTCCGGGGTACATGAGCCACCGAGGAGAGGTGAAGGGAGGAGGTGAGGGAAAAGGAGCCAAAGCCGGCGATGGGGAGAGTGGACCCATCAGCAACAGTGATGGCAGAGGATCCACTATAGGGACGGTAGTGGGAGAGCATACCTGCATCCCCGGTGAGGTGGTCGGACGCACCAGAGTCAAGCATCCATGCCGGAGAACGATGACTGACAAGGGCAGTGTGACCACCGGAATGGGCAAGAGAAGCTGACGAAGAGCCCGCGATGGAGGTGGACCGGTAATCGTGAATCAGCTGGAGCTCAGCCAGGGAGAGATCCAACGACGAGGGAAGAGTAGCAGCAGGTGAGGGCGCATCACGGAGCACAGTCTGGCCCCGGCGGGGGTGCGACTCAGGACGACCATGCAGGACCCAGCAACGGTCCACCAGATGGCCGAGCTTGCCGCAATGCTGGCAGAGGGGGCGAGGTCGGCCGTCCCCACGGCCGCGCCCACGAGGGCCGGGAGGACGACTACCGCCACGTCCGAGGAGCGCAGTGTGATCAGGAAGGGGGACGGGTGGTGCAAGGGCCCGATGTGCCTTCTGCAGGCGATGATAGACCTGCGGGATATCCAGTGTAGACGGGCTGGCAAACATCTCGGTGGCCGTCGTGGCATAGTCCGGTGCGAGGCCATTGAGGAGGTTGAATAGGCAAAGCTGGTCCCGCTGAGTCTGCGCTTCGGCCGGAGTTTGAGGAATCGGCCAGAGTTCCTGTAGTTCATCGCGGAGACCCTTCCATTCCATGAAGTAGGTGGGGAAGGTCCGATCCTGCTGGCGGATATGAGAGAGATGTTGTAGAACGTCAGAGACCCGGGCCAAGTTATTGGTCTCGGAGAACATGACAATCAAGGAATCCCAGAGCTCCTTGACGGTGTTGGTAGTCCGGGTGACATCTTTCACGGAGCGGTCTATGGAGTTGACCAGTAGGGCGAAGATTTTGCTGTCCGCCAGCTGCCAAGAGTCGAACTTAGGATCAGTGAGTTCAGGTGGGGGTTTCTCAAGATGAGAATGAAGCCCCATGCCGCGGAGGGACATCAAGACCGTCTTCCGTCAGACGGAAAAATTAGTGGCATCCAGCCGGTCATCGACAAGCCGGGAGGAGGCCGTGATGAGGGACGGAAGAACGGAGGACGCGTCCATGGAGGGCGGGCGCTGGACCTGTTCGCCGGGAGGCGGGCGGTGGAAGGGAAGCGGCCCGGAGATGCGTCCGGAGGGAGCAGCGACAGGGGGTCGCGCTCAGGATGGTGCGGCCGGGCAGGGGCGGCGCGGGTGCTGGGGCGCGGGTGCGGGGCAGGAGCGCCGCAGGGCCGAGAGCAGGGCTGGTCCTGGGCGCGCCGGGCGCCGGAAGGCCGAACCGGGAGCAACGCCGGGAGAGGGCAGTGGGAAGGGAGCTGTTGGGGGGGGGCGAGGGCGCGGCGCCGGGGCGAGGCCGAGGGCGAGACACCGGGGCGGGGCGCTGAGGGCGGGGCGCGAGGGCGCGACGCCGGGAGGAGGTGCGCCGGGACGGCGGGGCGAGCCGGGAGCCGGGAGAAGCCGCCGGGAGCCGCGAGAGGCCGCGGGAGCAGAGGGAGGCGCGGGGAGCAGCGGGAGGCGCCGGGAAGCAGCGGGAGGCGCCGGGAGGGAGCGCGCAGAGGAGGGTCGCTGGCGGCTGGAGAACCAGGGAGAGGCGCCGCACGCAGCGGGGAGGCAGGCGCCGGCAGGGGAGGCCGCCGGCAGCGGTAGGCTGCCGGGAGAAGCGGGAGGCCGGCGGGAGCAGTCGGGAGGCGCCGGGAGCAGCGGGAGGCCGCCGGCGGGGCGCGCGGGTGATGGCGTCGGGAGCAGCGGGAGACCGCCGGGAGCAGCGGGAGGCCGTCGGGAGCAGCCGGGAGTCGCGGCGACGGGATGCGCGCGCAGGAGAGGAGCAGCGGGAGGAGCCGGGAGCCGGGGAGCCGCGTCGCGCCGGGAGGAGCCGGGAGCCGCGTCGCGGGAGGGACGAGCCGGGAAGCCGCGTCGCGCCGGGAGCCGGGAGTCGGGAGAAGCCGGGAGCCGGGAGGTGGAGGCGTAGCGGGAGGGACGAGCCGGGAGCTGGGGAGCCGGGAGTCGGGAGAAGCCGCCGGGAGGGAGGCAGGCCGGAGAGGAGAGGTGCGGCGGGGGGGGCCTGCCGGGAAGGCTAGGGCAGGAATGAGAGAGGCGGGGTCGGGAGAACGGGAATCCGCAAGGGAGGGAGGGTTCGGGATAAAAATCCCTCTGATACCATGTAGAGGGTGAATTCCCCTTACCTCAATGTGAGGTGGGGATCCTCTTTTATAGAGAACTAAAAACTAATTACATGTTGTTAAGTCCAATGTGGGACTCATAACAGAAATACCCCTTTAACCTTAAATGGGGTCCAACCGTACTAATGACTTAATTAAGTATGCAAGGTACAACATGAGTTTGGAATTTCTTGTTGGAACCGAATAAGAATGTGTTTACCTGGATTCAATTCAAAGAAAAGTTATTTGGGGAATTTGGATGTGCGGCAGTAGAAGAATTGGTGGCCCAGCTCGTGAAGAAACAAGCTGAGAGTGCTGCTCAGAATGAAAGTTGGGGAAAATCTGCTGTAGATTCGGATGGTGGAAGTAGTTTGCCACTCGTTGCTGAAAGAAGTAGCCCGGGAAGAATGTAAGAATCATGCGGCGGGAAAAGCAAGCCGGAGGAGTCGAAAACAGGTTAGTTTCTCAATTGAGTTTGGCTGAACGCATTGATGAGAAGGTGGAACTGTGTCCAGTCCTGATTCGGCTAGAAGAAGGGCAACTGCTGCAAAAGGTACTGCAGACTTTGCAGGCACTGATACATGTGGTACAGGAGTATAGAAGACATGAGATTTTTCCGGAACAGAAGAAGCGTTCTGAGTACGAAGCTGAGAGTATGGAAGTTGCTTCAAAAGGCTTGAGAATATTCTGGACTGGATAAGAAAGCACTGCCGAAGAGCATGAAATTTTAAATCTAGTATGGTCTGAAGTGGCAATACCGAATTCTTATGCTGGCGTGGAAAGAGCGGCACAGCTGAATAAAATTTGTAGCTGGACTATTCCGTTCAGCACCTGGGGGTCATGTTACTGCTCATGTCGGAGTAAAGAACTGCTCTGTTTTCGAGGAAGATGGAGTAGGAATTCTCCCAAGTTACAAATGTTCTAACAGTTGAAATGTCGAATATGGGAATGAAACTGCTTGTGCACAAGCAGCTTTTCCAGCTGTAGAAGGGAGTTACAGGCAGTTGAAGGCAGTTGTTGCAAGTTGGAGTCCGTGTTTGAGAACTACCGCACCGGAAGGTGATGGCCAGGGGAAGAGCTGCCAGCACAGTGACAACACAAGAGGCTGAGGACTCTACCAAAGTAGGCAAGCTGCGTCCAGTCCTTGCAAGAGTCACTTCAAATGGAAGGCTACAGAATCTGGCAGCCTCTACCAAAGAGTCAACCAACATTGGCTGCCTAGAGAAGGGTTGGTCGGCCGCTTCTTGGAACTCCACCTCACCTTGGGGTCATGGTGGATTTTTAAGGGGAGGTAATGATAAGAACCTGGGGGTGCCACCTTGGGCTACAAAGGCATCCTGCGGCAGTGTTGGTTGGAGAGGAGCTGGAGTGGCTGGCTGAAAGTTTCCAGCCATGGGTGCCTAAGGTTAGGAGTAGTTGTTACTGCCAGGTAAGGGTTTGTTACTGCCAAGGGCAGGAATGTAATTGCTGTAGTAAGTAGGTTGGGGCAGTTGAGGGTGGCTGGAATATTAAATAAAGGCCTGAGGTATATTTGTTATAGTGCTGGGGGTAGTTAGGCGGTGGCATGGGGTATTAAGGGAGGCTGGGGACTGTCAGGTGGAGGACAGGATTTTGGGGTTTTGCTTCTTGCGGGGGAGCAGTACGGGTGGGTTAGGCCATCGGCCCAAGGAGCAGTGCCTCTTAGAGACTTCCTTCTCTTCTGCAACTTCATCTTCTATCCTCCTCGTCATTCTTCTTATATCAATAGAATTCCTATGATTCTATCTCCCACACCTATCACACATCCATCATCATACTATCCGGAAATCTCCATGTCCCGAACCAGCCCGGGTACTCTTGATAACCCTATAACCGTGCCGACCCTAAAATGACCGGAAGGACGTTCCCGATCCCCACGGGCTGTCGACTAGCACCTGACATCGTTCAACATACAAGTGGGAACGATTTTGCAACAAGAATGCGAAAACGCAAGATAAAGGACAGTATGCATATCAATAGAACTACTGCATATCAATAGAAACACTCCACTGGGAGTAAAAGTACCAGAACACCTTTGATAACCCGATAACCGAGCCGGCCCTGACATGATCGTAAAGACGTTCCCGATCCCCACAGGCTATCGACTAGCACCTTACATCGTTCAACATACAAGTGGGAATGATTTTGCCACAAGAATGCGAAAGCGCAAGATAAAAGACAGTATGCATATCAATAGAAAAACTGCATATTAATAGAAAAACTTCACTGGGAGTAAAAGTACCAGAACACAAAGAGGCATAAAAGCCAAAGTATTACAACCCAAAAAGTACGAAATAGGAAAACAGCCCCAAGGTCCCCAGGGACACAACTCACTACGTCCAAAGCTCAACAGCTGGATCCACCTCCAAGAGATCCCATCCCTTTGTTTGAGTCTGGAAGAAGAAAGTCTACAAACGGCCGAAGACAAAAGTAGTGTGAGACTAAGCCCAGTAGGATACCACCAAAGATTCCATAACAGATGTCAAATAAAACCTTTCAGTTTTTCAGAACAAACAGGTTTCGCAAGAGGTAGGCTTAAGTAAAACATTTATATAAAACAGTTTATATAAATTCAGCAGGGATGTAAAACAATTCAAACAAACATTGACATATATTTATATCTCAAATATAAATAAACAAGCGTGCAACATGGTCATCTGTCAAAAGGTATGGTAGTATTAACCAGTTATAGAATTTACTCTATGTGAACTCAACAAAATGTGTATACACACGTCCCTATGACCCTAGTCAAAGGAGGCTCGTCACCAACCGTCGGGGATGTGACCCGCCGCAAATATGTTTTAGAACATTGTCGTAGCGTAGAGTGTATCCAAATAACTCAGTAACTATCTAAGGCTTGCATGCGCTCTTAAATGATGGGCGAACTATTTTAAGACTGCTTAAAATACGATCAATCTCACTCTTCCATTTCAAAAATGTCAATTTTTTTCCATTTAAAACCAAAACAGGTTTTATTAAAAAACGTGCATTTTTCACAAAATAAAACCACTGGGTTTCTATCAAATCATTTTAAATCATTTTCATGAGTTTGAAATCTATTCGAAACTAATTCCATCCTTTTCGCAATTAATTTCCTCAATTAAATTTCACAATTTAATTGGAAACATTTCCATCAAATCCATAATTTAACTTAAAACAATTTAAATCATCCAATTTTCATAGACCCACCCCAATTCAATGGAATAGGGGGTTTTTCTAAATTTTTGTGCCAAAACCCGTCGTCTCGGGCACGCTGGATAAGTACGCCGAAAAACCCGTCGTCTCGGGTTACAAATTCAATATTTATCCCCTACACGACGTGTACAATTCACGGTGTAACCTCCCCATTCACGACCTGAAACCAGTTCCAAGTACACGGCGTGTACTTCAGGTACACAACGTGTACTTGTTCTGCTGTCTGCAGTAAACCCAGAAAAATCACATAAAAGGATTTTTAACTGAACGGGGACTTAGAAAAAGTTGAATATTACCTGTTCAAGGTAACAGAATGTTACAAGCTCCCCACAATAAAAAATTTCTGTCCCCAGAAAGCCTATGAAGAATATTCCATGCCAAAGAGATGAGACCACTATTCTCTTATCAGTGCCTCTCTCTCCCATGTCTCATGAGAATCAGAACCATGCTTCCATAGCACACGAACCAAAGGCATCGTCCTCCCACGAAGTATCTTGGTCTCAGAATCAACTATCCTGACTGGATGCTCAATCAAAGATAAATCAGGCTTGATCTCAAGATCACTTCAGCTCTAAATGTGAGATGAATCAGATAGATACTTTCTCAACTGCGATACATGGAACACGTTATGTATCGACGTTAGCTGTGGTGGAAGTGCTAAGCGGTACGCAACTTTCCCCACCTGCTCAACAATCTCGAAAGGTCCTACAAAGCTAAGTGCAAGCTTCCCTTGCTTCCCAAGTTGTCGATGACCCAACCAGGGTGAAATCTTCAAGAGCACCTGGTCACCAACTGAAAACTTCAAAGGTCTACGACGTCGATCAACATAAAACTTATATCGGCTCTGTGTTGTCAACATCCTCTGACCTATCAGCTGAATCTTTGTTGTCTCATGCACCAAGCTTGGTCCAACCAAAGAACTCTCACCGACCTCCGACCAACACAACGAAGATTTACAAGGCCGGCCATACAAGGCCTCAAAAGGTGCCATTCTGACTGAGGATCGGTAATTGTTGTTATAAGAGAACTCAATTAGCCCTAAGTCATAATCCCAAGCTCCGCCGAAGTCGAGAACACAGACACGAAGCATTTCCTCAATAATCTGTATAGCTCTTTCTGTCTGGCCATCCGACTGCGGATGGTAGGCCGTGCTCAAACGGATGTGAGATCCCAGTACATCCTGAAGGCCTCTCCAAAAGCGAGAAGTAAACCGAGGATCCCTATCAGAGACTATAACAAATGGAACTCCGTGCAAGCGAACAACCTCTCTCACATAGAGATCGCCCAACTCCTCAACTTTGGTTGTATCTCGAATGAGTATAAAGTGAGCCGACTTGGTCAGTCTGTCGATCGCAACCCATATTGCATTCTTCTTTCTCTGGGTACGAGACAACCCAACCACAAAGTTCATAGAGTTTTCATTCCACTTCCAAGTAGGGACTGGAAGTGGATGAAGTAAACCCGAAGGTTTTTGGTGCTCAGATTTCACTTGTTGGGACGTTTAACAATGAGAGACAAACTCAGTAATGTCCCGTCTCATACCTGGCCGCCAGAATTTCCGCCTCATGTCATAGAATATTTTTGCAGTTCCTGGGTGCACAACCCATTGAGAATTATGGCAATCCCTCATCACTGCATTTCTTGCCGCTAATGACACAACGAAGCGGTTCCAATAGCATAGAACACTCTCTTTGGAGAATGATCATTGGACAACTGTCTCCCCACTATAAAGGGATTCTCTAGTGCTGCGAAACTCATTATCAAGCTCTTGATCTTGAAGAATCATCTCAAGACGTGAAGACGTCAATTGCACACTGGCTAAAGAAACATCAACCCCGTCCTCCTGAACTCCAATATGCAACTGTGCAAAGTGAGTCATCAAATTTCACTCTTTCGAAGATTCTTTCACTGCCTGGGTTGGAAGTTTCCTGCTCAAAACATCAACAACGACATTCCCTTTCCCCGGGGTATAGGTGATGTCAAAATCGAAAGACTGCAAGTACTCCATTCAACGCCTCTGTTGAAGATTCAAATCTTTTTGAGAGAAGATTTAACTCAGGCTTTTGTGGTTTGAATGCATTGTAAACCTTTCGCCAAAAAGGTAGTGCTGCAAACTTTTAAGTGTGTGCATCACAGCTGCAAGTTCCAGATCGTGGGTAGGATAATTCTTCTCGTGTGGCTTAAGCTGACGAGATCTATATGCTACTACATGATCACCTTGCATAAGAACGTAGCCCAAGCCAGAACCTGATGCATCACAAAAGACCACATAGCCTTGCCTGACTTCTGAAAGAGTTAACACCGGCGCAATAGTCAACAGGCGTTTCAGCTCAACAAAAGAACCCTGACATTTATCATCCCATGCAAACTTCACCCCCTTCCAAGTGAGAGCAGTCATTGAAGAAGCCAACTTCGAAAAGTTCTTCACGAACCTGCGGTGATATCCAGCTAAGCCCAAGAAGTTATGGATCTCGAAGACATTTCGTGGTTGCTCCCACGACATAACAACCTTCACCTTCTTCGGATCAACTGATGCACCCTGTTCAGACACCACGTGTCCCAAGAATTTCACTTCTCGAATCCGGAAACACTTTAAAAGCTTGGCATAAAGGCGGTGATTTCCTAGCAGACTTAGAACTGTTCTCAGATGTTGCATATGATCCTCCTCGGACATGGAGTAAACAAGAATGTCATCCACAAAGACCATCGCAAAGGTATCCAGATACTCATGGAAAATCTTGTTCATTAAAGCCATGAAAACTGTAGGAGGGTTTCACAAACCTGCTTCGAAAGACGGTTTTCTGAATGTCAGATTCTTTTATCCTCAATTGATGGTAACCAGATCGAAGGTCGATCTTTGAAAACCACTTTGCCCCTTTCAGCTGATCAAACAGATCGTCAATTCGTGGCAATAGATATTTGTTCTTTATTGTAACTCGATTGAGCTTTCGATAATCAACACATAAGCGAAGATAACCATCAGCCTTCTTAGCAAAGAGAAGAATCTCTTGGACGAATAAAGCCTTTGTCAAGAAGATCATCCAACTGAGACTTCAGCTCTTTCAGCTCAGTTGGTGCCATTCGGTAAGAGGGGATAGAGACCGGTTGAGTACTAGACATTAAGTCAATAGAAAACTCAACCTCTCTCACCGGTGGCAGACCAGAGAAATCTGAAGAGAACACGTTGGAAAACTCGACGACAACTGGAGGAAGATCACCACCCATTGAATCTCGCTCCAAGTCAAAAGCAAACACTGATATCACTTTCCCCAATTTTGATTAAGGAGGTCCGACTCAGCTTGACCTTGAGTCCCATTCTCCTTGAAAAACAAGGGGCACACCACTGTGTGCAGCAAAGTAGACCCGTCGAAGATAACAATCAATTTGGGCTTTGTTGGCAATGAGTCAATCCATCCCGAATATGGCGTCAAGAGATTTCATATCAAGAACCAGAAAACTCCAAGCTAACTCGACATCTGATAGAGAGAAGACACAGGCAGGACTACGGAGACCCTGCTCTCTCTTCGTACCAAGGGGTGTAGTAATATCCATTGCACAAGATAGTTGCTCCATAGGAAGATTAAGTAGGTCAACAATACAGGTTGAAATAAAACAGTGAGATGCACCGGTATCAAAAAGAGCAGTCACTAATGACGAAGCAATGGTAATGGTACCTCTCACAGTTGCTGGACCCGTGTCCGCTTCCTGTGGAGACTCTTCCACTGCGTGAAGAAGCTTCGTTACGGATGCATGTGGCTGGAACTTTTTTGAACGTGAAGCATTTGATTGCCCCGCAGTGTTAAGAGGTGCTGATGATCCTGTCCCACTACGTGGGGTAGAGAAGTGATGGCAGAACCTCTGTAAGCGTCCTGGACGTCCGTAGGAGCTACAGTTCTTGGGTGCCTCAGTGCAAACCCTTCTAAAATGTCCTGGCTTGCCACACTGGTAGCAAGTCAAAGAGGAGTTGTAGGAGGTTTGGAATGACTCCGCCGTTGAGAACTTCCACGAGGATCATCATGCTTTCGTTTTCCTTTGGGAACCAACACTGCCACTGGGAGAAAAAGGAACTCCCGTCGACCTTGACTTACCAGCTAAGTTCATCTCAACTCATCGCCCTATTCAGCACATCAGCATAAGTGGACAACTTTAGTAAGAAAACCTGAGAACGAATATCTGCTTGAAGTCCAAACTCAAACTGTCGAGTTTTCATCTTCTTATTAGATACTATCTCAGGAGCAAACCGCACCAGCTCGGAAAAGTGATTTGAATACTCAGCCACGGTTTTGTCGGCCTGCTCGAGCTTGAAAAACTCCACAGCCTCGGCCAACACCATCGACTCTAGATTGAACTGATTGGTGAAAAGAACCTTGAAGTCTTTTCACTGTAAGCTCTCATGTTTCCCTGCCGTCACCATCGTGTCCCACCATCTCCTGCTCAGTCCCTCCAGCACGAAGGTGACACACTTCCCCCCGATCACTTCTGGTGCCTCCAAGAACTCTAACAGACGTTTTATCTTGCCCAACCATTCTTCAGCATGTTGAGAATCAGTGGAGCCTTTGAAGACTGGTGGCTTCTGGCGAAGGAACTCTTGAGAACGATTCCGAAGAACATCCCCCTGAGGATCCACAGCTGGAGCCTGAGCGGGAACTGGAGGTGGTGCCTATCCCAGAGTTTGGACAGTGCGCACAATCACCTCAACCAGATTCGGGTCGACAACAGGATTTGCTTGCTGAGGTTCAACAATAGCCTTTTTCTGCATCTGATTCGCACGTATTCTCGAAGCCATGATGCTACACAACATCCGCAGATAAAAGAAAAACGTTAGATCAACACTCAAACTGAGTAGAAAGAGAAAATATTCTCAACAGATGGGACAAACAAGATTTGGATTTCTCTCTATCCAGATCTCAATAGGGAAAAGACTAGAACTAATTCACAAAACGTTTTTCTTTAACCACCTCTGGTGACTTAAGGTTCATTGCGGTGAGAGCTGACCACACTCAATCGCAACTACCTTTTAAGTCCCGACAAGATTTCAAAAATGAATACCGACTTCTTGAAAAAAGAAGATCAACAACCTCCTTTGATACCAATTTGTCACAAACCAGCCTGAGTACCCTAGTAACCCGATAACCCAACTGGCCCTGACATGACTCGAAGGGCGTTTCCGATCCCCACTGGCTGGCGACTAGCACATGACATCGTACAACATACAAGTGAGAACGATTTTTCCACAAGAATGCGAAATCGAAAGATAAAAGATAGTACGCATATCAGTAGAAAATTTCACTGGGAGTAAAAGTACCAGAACACAGAGGCATAAAAGCCAAAGTACTACAACCCGAAGTACTAAACAGGAAAACATCCCCAAGGTCCCTAAGGACACAACTCACCACGTCCAAAGCTCAACAGTTGGATCCACCTGCAAACGATGTCTTCCCTTTGCTTGAGTCTGGAAGAAGAAAGTCTAGAAACACCCGAAGACAAAAGTAGGGTGTTAGCTTAAGCCAAGTAGGATACCACCAAAGATTCCATAACAAATGCCAAATATAGATTTTCCAAATAAAAGCTTTCAGTTTTTCAGAACAAACAAGTTTGGCAATTCAAAAGCATATTTATACAAAACATGCTATACTTTTTCAAAATGATGGAAAACACACTCAAAGCACAGATTTTACTTTACAAGCGATGAAATATTTTTAAAACAATGGCTTAAGTAAAACATTTATATAAAACATTTTATATGAATTCAGCAGACATGTAAAGCAATTCAAACAAACATTGACATACATTTATATCTCAAATATAAATAAACAAGCGAGCAACATGATCATCTGCCAAAATGTACGATAGTATTAACCAGTTATAGAATTCCGCACTCTATATGTGAACTCAGCAAAATGTGTATACACACGTTCCTATGACACTGGTCAAAGGAGACTCGTTACCAACCCGTTGGGGATGTGACCTGCCGCAAGTATGTTTTAGAACGTTGTCGTAGCGTAGTGTATCCAAATAATTCAGTAACTACCCAAGGCTTGCATGCGCTCTTACATGATGAACAAACTATTTTAAGACTACTTAAAATACGATCAATCCTATTTTTCCATTTCAAAAATGCTAATCTTTTTTCATTTAAAACCAAAATTGGTTTTATTCAAAAACATGCTTTTTTCACAAGATAAAACCACTGAGTTTCTATCAAATCATTTTAAGCCATTTTCATGTGTTTGAAATCCATTCAATACTAATTTCTTCTTTTTTGCAATTAATTTCCACAATTAAATTCCACAATTTAATTGGAAACATTTCCATCAAATCCATAATTTAAGTTAAACAATTTAAATCATCCAATTTTCATAAATCCACCCCAATTCAATGGAATTGAGGGATTTTCCAAATTTTCGTGCCAAAACCATTTCAAATCCTCCCATTCATTGGAATTGAGTTTTTGTCAAAGCAATTGAAAGCAAGATTAATCAATTGAATTTAAATCAGCAATTGAAATAAATCAAGCAATTCGATGGTAATCAATTTGGTAAATCGGGATGGAACCACCTACCTCTTTCCCGAAGAACGACACTCGCAACGGCACCCGCCAACAAGAACGAAGGTGAAGGAGTGCTCGAAACTCTACCTAGCAGCAAGATCCAACACCACAAGACATGGATCCATAAATCCAAAGATCCATTGAAAACCCAAGTGGCGGGAAGAGAGAAACTTGAATAACGGGAGGGGGACACTTACCCGGGAATCGCACCGCAAGAAGAATGAAGATCCCAAGCCATTTGGTTCGATCCGGAAGGAGTTGAGTCTCTCAAAAACGCACCAGAACTTCTTTAGGTCGAGAGCCACGAAGTCTGGAATGAAAAGGACCGAGCGAAACAGCCAAATGCGTGATTTTAAGCTAGGCGCGGGCCGAGTCACGACGTGTACCTTGGAGTCACAACGTGTACCTTGGAGTCATGATGTGTAGGTCACGCTGGATAAGTACGCCGGAAAACCCGTCGCCTCAGGTTACAAATTCGATATGTATCCCCTACACGATGTGTACTTCAGGTACACGGCGTGTACCAACTCACAACGTGACCTCCCCATTCACCACCTGAAACCAGCTCCAAGTACACGACGTGTACTTCAGGTACACGCCGTGTACCTGTACCTGTTCTGCAGTCTACAGTAAACTCGGAAAAATCACATAAAAAGATTTTTAACCGAACGGGGACTTAGAAAACGTGGAAAATTACCTGTTCAAGGTAACGGAATGTTACACTCCAAGCCAATCATCCGTTCCTCCCGCCATTGCATCCATTGCAACACAAATCACAACCTGCACAATAGAAACAGCGATCATTGGATAGTTTAATTTATTTCTATGCTAATAGAAAAACATAAGCATGCTAATTCTCACTAAGGCTGAACAGAGCCAGGATCACTTACCCCACTTTGTTTTATGAACTGGTCATCCCGTGTGACAAGTGTTGTAAGCAGCTATATTCAAACGGCACCTGGATCTTACTTATCATGTCTTCTGATTATTGAACTGACAAATTTTCAGGTGGATATACCATCACTATTGTGCTATGATAATGGCACTGGTTAGTCTGACGTGGGATATTAAAGGGGAAGAGGACTGCATCCAGAAGCAGCGGGTTGTCCAGTTCTTTCTGCAATGGGCCATAATGCAAGGAGTAGCGATGTTTTTGCAAAATAGATATCAGCGGCAGAGGCTTTACACTCGCATTGCTATGGGAAAGGCAAATAGGATGGACGTGGTGTGGGGAGAAGCAGCTGCCGTGGATGGGCAGTTACTGCTGTTGTGTCCCATACTTTTCACCATACAGGGTTTTGAAGCATATATCGGAGTCATGCTGCTCAGGACGAGGACCACCTCTGGCGGGGTCTCCTTTGAATGGCAGGTATGAGTTAGTCCTTTTTTAAAAAGCAATCAAGATGGTCCTGTTTCGTAACAATTAATCACCTGGCTTGGCAGCTGCTCTTCTGTGGGATGCTTCTGGTGGTTATGGCGGTGGGTAACTTCATCAACACGGTGCAGACGCTCATGGCAAAGTCCAGGATCAAAGCCAGAGCCAAGAAAAGTAAAGGCAAGCAGTAATCCTCCATGACAGGTCCTTCCTTCACACTTAACTAAAATTTCCCTTCACTTGATGCTGTTTTTTTCAAGAGTTCCTGCGTTTTTTTTTCAAGGGAAAATTATAGATAAACTTATTTTCGGTTCTCTGCAATTTGGTCTAATGATACACAGAAAATAATTAATTGAAAACAGTAATAAAAAATTCATAACAGTTAAAAATTCAATATTTTGAACAGACATGATACATATTTTGTATTTTGTCCTTAATTTTCAATGAAAATTGGAATAAAAATGTAGAGAAACATGATTAAATGTAAAAAAAATAATTACAAATAATCATAGCATTGTTTTTTCATTGTTTTTTGTTTAATTATATGGCTTCAATGTCCAAAGGATAAAATGACCAAATTAACAATGAAATACTCGAAACTGTTTCTTTTATGAGTTTATTTGTATAAAAATATCTCTTGAATTAAAAAGTAAAAAACGCATGCAAAATGAATTTAAATTCATTCAGCTAGTTCGATGTTACAATTTTATATAATTGTTTCTTTTATCAAATACTCGGATGAAATACTCGAAACTGTTTCTTTTATGAAATACTCGTTGGATGTTACAATTTTATATAATTGTTTCTTTTATTAACAATGAAATACTCGAAACTGTTTCGTTTGAGTTTATTACTCGTTGGATGTTACAATTTTATATAATTTGTGATTACTGAGTCTGATTTTCTAACTCCATTTACATTATTACTGTTCGTAGGCGATGATTCTTGTAGCTGGGTCTTAACTTGAAGACTGCAAAATGATTTTGTCAACTGATTATATATTTTTGTAGTCTAAATATAAGATAATATAATAATGGAATTACACCTTTTGGATATATATTTTCTCCCTCGTGTATCTATTTTTATTTTTTATTTTTTATGTTTTACATGAGTTGTTATGTTTCATCATTCATCATATTTGAGTGTTGTGTCCATAACCTTTTCATCCTCATTCGGGGTTTCGTTTCTGATTTTCCAACTTGTCATCACAGAAGCTTTATTTGTCATGAGGTTTGATTTGTATTTCTCTTTTTGGACATTGCTAACCTTGGTTTCTCTCTCACAATATATTGGAATGCATTTGGATGCAAGTGATCTTGATAACATGACCCAAGTTAGTAATATTGCTTGCACACAAGACCATATCAAAAGCCATAATATCACATTGTCATAATATCCACGAGGAATCATGAAGCTCGTCCAACTAAACTCTTTCCTAAAACAAATGTGATACATGTGAAAAATCAAATTGTTGTGATGTTGGTAATGATCTATGTGAATGAAAAGAACGCGTACCACCAGTGGTCAAATTAGAGTAACATTCAAAAAAAAATTAAAAAATATTAAAATTCAATGTTTTTATTAGTATTAAAGAACAATAATTATATATATATCGAACACAAAAACATTGTTGATCGTTATCAACAAATAAAAGAGAAGAAAAGTGCTGAATTATGCTGATCCAATCATGAACCTTTGATGACCCAATCATGAACCTTTGATGACGACACAATATTTCCATATCAATGATTATAAACCTTGATTGTGTTGTGAATGTTTATAAGATATATGTTTTATGTTTCTACCAAGGGGTACACAGGCTAAATAAATTAATCTTTATTTTCTCTCTCAACATAATTTCTAAGCTTTAAAGATATTTGCCAAAACAAATACCATATTGAGAGAGACTTTCAAGGTTTCACAGAATCAAATATATCAAATGAAAAAGCTTAATGTCCATGATACATTCATTCTGTGGTTGTTTATACCACAAAATATCAATTATGGAGAAGGATTATAAATGTATGCATGGTCATTCATTAGTTTACACAATTTCCCACACTTAATGATTTCTCATGTGCTTCTTGTTCTTGGGGTAAACTAAAGATAAGATCATCACCATTGAAAATTGGAATTGAGTTCACTATGTTTTGAAAGAATTCATGGTAATATATACACTCCTATACATCAACCATGTTGATTGTATGAATTTTGTGTTTTTTTAATGAAGCATAAACTAGATGATCTCATGTGTGCTTATTATCGATTCAAAACTCAACTTTTGTGAGATAACTTGCTCAAATAAACACATTATGGTTGCAATTTTAAGATTACTTGGTGAATCATATTTGTCTTGATAATGATGGTGAATATTCATAAAGACATTAATAATTATTGCACCTCGATTGGAATAAGTGTTGAACATCTTGTTACTCATTACAACAATCAGGGGAGGAGGAGAAATACAAGAAAAGCCCTACACTACCAGCAAATAAGAACTCGATGAGACTCGAACCTGAGACCTCGTTGAGACCCTGTATTCCCCCATGAGGAACAAAAATGAGGCTTCAAAGAAGGTTGATGATTTATGTTGGATTTGAATCTCTCTTGATTATAAAAGTATATTGAAATGAAGTCAGAAGATGTATTTACAACAAGATTTGTTGATTATAATTTTTGATAAAAAGATGTTTCATGCATTAAAAGGGGAAAACAAATCGGTATTAAATGAAATATCATGAAAAAAACAATTATTCTATCTTGATCCTCGTATAAATACAGGGGAACTGAAAGTTCAAAAGATCATCGACTTGTAAAATTTAACAAATCAATCTCTCAATGCATTCACCAATTCCAAACGAGTTACAAAAATAACACACTCATTGCAAATTCACCAACTAAAATCTTGAAAGAACAATCTAATAGTGATATCAACAATGATTATAATACATGTTTTGAGTGTGACATGCCACTTGGTTTAGAGGATAAAAATTCTCTTCACAAGAAAGGAAATCAACCCATGCTAGTTAAGAGTAAATAATTTAAGGAAAATACATATTTGAACGATTATTACATTCATTAAGAAAACAAAGTACTTGCACCAGAAGATGTTAGAGACAAGTTGAGACTATTTTTGATGACACATTTTCATATAATGCAGCATTTTACATTCTTAATGAGGATCAAGAACCAAAATTAATGGATCAATGATGTGATAGATAAGATTGGGACAAATGGAAAACTGTAATCCAATTTGAATTAGATTCACTTGATAATTGTGGTGTTTTTGGGTCGATTGTGAAAATCACAGAAGTGATTAATCCTATTGGTTATAAATGAGTATTTTTACAAAAGAGAATTAAAAAGAATGAAGTTGGGAGGGATAAATCACGATTGAAGATATCTCCATTCTCCCCTGGGCATTCCACTTATTTTCTCTCTTCTGTGAGTTAGGGTTTCTTCTTCATCAGCCATCGACAACAACCATCTTCTTGCTTCTTCGCTCTTCTTTCCCCCCTTAATGTTGATGTCATTTATCTGGATTTTTTGTATGGTTTGGTGATAGGCATCTGTGTTTCTGCTTCCGCTTGTTGTGATTTCATCTGGTTGTTATGCGACTGGAGCCTCTCTTCCCCTACCTATGTCCTTGTTGTTAGGTAAGCAAAGCCAACTTCAATTTCCTTTCCATTCAATAGGAACTAGTGAAATCAAGAGATAGGTGGTCGTTGAATGTGTGACTAACGGTAGCGGGAAACTCCAATGGAAGGCAGGTTGGTCGGAAGTTACCGACTTCCAATGGATATGTGCAGAAAATTGGAGGGTGATGTGCTTAGTTCATTGATAGGAGGGTTAGATGGAAGTCACGTTGTGTATATCTGGGTAGTTTTGCGGCAAAGGATGGAGCATAGGGAACTTCCACTTCTCTACCGGTTGTTAATGGTCAAGCTAAAGAAAGCTACAATGTATCAACAATCACCTGAGTTCAAAGAATGAATGCTCGTGAAAGTAAGAGGTCAGTGTTATCAGTTGACCAACTAAGCCCCACTATAAAGATGAGGTAGGACCACTTGCACACATAAAATAAGATTGGTGATTTGGATCTAACTATTTAGATATCATAAATTTCTGATTGAGAATTGTAAATCCTTGTATCTTCTGAGTAATGAAAAGTTTGACATTGTTCTCCCATGGACATAGGCCTTAATATATGAACCACGTAAACTTTATGTGTTCTTTCTTATTGTTTTCTTTGCATGTTGAATGATTTGTGAGTTGAATGGAGTGTGTGCAAGGGTACGATTTAGTGCAGTGAGTAGGGTGAAATGATTCATATATTCCGATACACTAAATTTGAGAGAGAATACCATTTCTGGAGGATCTGTTTTATGACATCTTGTATCTTTCGATGGTTTAACTTTCGGGAATCAGAATTTGACGTAGGTTGTATATTCTCCCAACAAGTGGTATCAAAGCTTATGGTTCTTGCTCGCTCATCAACACACTCAGAGGCGACTTAGGTAATCCTCACTCTCTTGCCTTGATGTTGTTTTGTTTCTAGTGGGAGTTTACTGTTAGCAGAAGGTATGACGTTGGAAGAAGGTAAGGTTCAGGTTAATAAGCTCAATGGAATGAAATTTGGTTTCTGGAAGATGTAGATGAAAGATTATCTCATCCAAAAGGACATGGAACTTTCATTAACTATAGTCAAACTAAAATTTATACGGAAAGATGAATGAGAAAGGTTGGATAGGAAAATGCTTGGTTTGGTGAGGATTTCACTGGCCCAGAACGTGTCCTTTAATATCTGGGAGAAGAAAACTACAATATAGTTTATGGAATCCCTGAAAGATATGTACAAGAAGCCTATGCCACTTAATAAGGTGCTCCTAATATGCCGATTAGCACGAGACCATCAGAAGGTAGGCCAATGATAAATCATGTGAACGACTTCAACATGATCCATAGCTAGCTCAAATAAAAAAAAAACTTTCACAGATAATATTTCGGAAATTATATTATTTTCACCATCACCAGAATCATGGGATGCTCTGGTAACGATAGTTAGTAATTCATGTGGAAAGACCAACTTGGCATTTGAGGATGTTCGAAACTTAATCCTCAATGAAGAACTCCATAGGAGAGAGATTCGAACACTTTCCAGTAATTCTTTGAATGCTGAAGGAAGGGGGAGCTCATCTTAGAGGAGAAGTCGGAAGAAGAAAATTGAAAGATAGATCTCAAGACATAAGTAGAGGAAAGTCAGCTGGCCCTGGTCCTACATGCTGTCTTTATGGGAAACACTGACATCTCAAGAAGGATTGCAGAAGTCGTAAGGAAGTCACCAGAAGGATATCTTCTGAAAATTCAAATTCCATGAGTACATCTAAGGGAGGTAAAAACATGTTACTATGTGTCAATGTTCTAGTGGTATCACAAGTTGTTGATTCCGGTGCATTGTTTCACTCAATGGAAGAGAAAGGGTGCATGTTGAACTACGTATCTAGAAGATTTGGAAAGGTACATTTGATGAAGATTTGGAAATAGTGGTAAAAAGCATTGTTAACATCAAAATGAAGAATGGTGGATTATTGGGACTTAAAGAAGTTAGACACATCCTAGGACTACAGGAGAACCAAATTTCTATTGTTCAACTCGATGAGGCATACTTTGGTACAAGATTTTCCAATGGAGTTTAGAAAGTCACTCGAGGTTCCATGGTGGTGGAACACCGAGTAATGAGACTCTCTATCTGACCAGAAGATCTGATGGAGCTACAATTTATAGAAGTATAACTTCCCAAGACTTAGTGATATGGCATTATTGGTTTGGACATCTCAGTGAGAAAAATATGAAAGTTTTAATGAAAAAAGGAACACTGAAGCTCGATCACACTAATATCAAAAGTTGTAAGAGTTGCGTGCTTGGGAAGAAAAGGAGGGTGTCATTCAACTTGAGTAGTCGGAAGCCCAGGAGTTGAAAGTGCTTGTTTACTCTGATGTGTGAGGACCATTCCCAGTCTAGTCCAATGGAGGTTATCTTGACTTTGTCACATTCATTGATGATGCTACAAGGAAGGCTTGAGTTTACTTCCTTAAGCATAAATCTTATGTATTCAGTGCCTTTGTTTAGTCGAAATCGATGGTTGAAAGGGAAAATGGTCTAAATTTGAAATGTTTAAGATTTGGAAATGGAGGTGAGTATAATGATAAGAACTTTTAGAATTCTTTCTGAAATAAAGGGATTAGACTAGAGAATACAGTGCCTAGAACACCACAAAAAAATAGTGTAGTGGAAAGAATGAATATGATTTTGATAGAGAAATCTTGGAGCATGTGGTTTCACTTAGGGATGCCTAAGGCAACTTGGGCTGAGGCAGTTAACATGGCAGATTATCTTTTCAATAGAATTCCTTTATCGATAGTTGGGCATGAGCTTTTAGAAAAACCACGACGTGGTAACCTATCGGAAGTTGGCCACCTCAAAGTCTTCAACAGACTTTATTATTCTCATGTTGAAGTAAAGGATAGAGATAAGCTAGCGGTGAAGTCCAATGCCTATTTCCTTATAGGTTATGACAATGAAGAGTTTGGATTTTGGTTGTAGGATGGTGATTTGTGGAAGATCATCAGGATTTGAGACGTTCTCTTCAATGAGAAGGTCCTATGAAAGGATCTAAACTTGGATGAATCAAAATTTGAAGGTAAGGAATCAAATATTAAAGTTTAAGTTGATTTGGATGGGAGCACTGAAAGATCACACATTTCGGTGATTTCAGATGCTGTAATGGACCAGACCCCTCCGATCCATTCCTTTGTTGAAATCGATCTGGTCAACACAACGCACGTTATAATGATATTTTTTTAATAATAATTGGTGACGATTTAATAAATTTTAATTGGGGTTTTGTGATAAGTGTTATACTAAATAATAATAATAATAATGTTGGCTTAATTTTTTCAATGATCCGTTAATAAAGATTTAATGAAATTTAAATTTTGAATTAAATTCAATAAATGAGAGATGTTATGATAATTGTGTAAAAATAATTAAATAAATGTTTAAAATGAATTTTGGGCGTGCCACATGGAGAATGAGGAGGAGCCTTTTTGTTGTGGGCGTGATGAATATTTTGGTAGGAATTAGATTGGAGAGAGAAAAGGTTTAAATGAAATAAAGATTTAATATTTAAACCAATAAAATAAATAATTTAAAGAGGAGTCAATCATGGGACGTGTTGAACTTGGAGAAAAAGAAAATGGGGAGGCGCATGAGATGGGGAGGGGAGGCGTGAATGCCCCCTTCCCCTTGTATAAATCATATTTTTTTATATAATTTGATTTAATATATCATATATTTTATATAATGTTGATTTAATATATTAAAATAGTAATACAATAATAAAATAAGGGAGTGCGCATGGTGTAAGGGGAGAGATTCACGCCACAAGCCCTTTTGATCAAAATATTAAATTATTATAATAATAATAAAATAATAATATTATTATTTTGGGTGATCAAAACTTAAAAAGTCTATAACTTCTTCATATGGTGTCGGAATGACGAACCGTCAGCGGCAGTGTAATCCTGTAATTAAGATGGTCATTTTAAGACCAGTGATGGATACCTTTTTATGAGTTATGTCTCGGGTCAACGAAACACACATATTAATAAAATTAACGTTTTTTTTAAACGCGTGGAAACCGCGTGACGTGTCGTGTGTTGACCAGTCAAAACACGTAACGGGTGTACAGTCACACCGTGTATTCATCCATACACGCTGCATACTGTTTTACCTATTCGTAGGCTATATAAGAAAGGGTCGCGGATTATTTCCAGACCAATTGCTTCTTCTTCGCACGACGACACTCTTGGATGATCAAGAAGTCTTCCTCCTCTAACTTCTTTGTCCGAGCTCCGAATTACGATCCGTCAGCGGCCACAGGATCGTAGCGACGAGACGAAGCTTCTAAGCCTGGACTTGTCACCTTTCCTTCCGGCCTTACTTCTCCAGCTTCCATCCTAGGAGGCGTTTGTCGGGTTTGGCGAAGGCGGAGGACACCGAAGGACGTCGTTGGATGCGACGTGATCGGGACCTTTTGAGGTAGGGGTTTACCTTCGTCTCTCTTTTTGGTGAAACATGCGGGGTGGGATATTTCTCTTTTGTTCCATGGAATGCAGTTGAACTTTAAATAAAGATAATAACCGGATAAAGAAGGGTTTGGGGTTTTGTGCTGTTTCTATTGCCTTCCAGTTTCTTTATCTTCTGATTGTGATTTTGGATTGAAAGGCCTTTGCCTACTGAAAATCAAGGCCGTTGGTGGCCTTTGCGTGTGCAATTGATATCTGAATTGTTTGTGGTTGGTTTTGTTAAGACATGGAAAATGGATAAGCACGTAAAGACTGACTGATTAAATGAGAATGAAAACCTTGTGTGATCACCCCGGTTGAACAAAATTGGAATAATGAACATGTTGGTGGTTTGGTTGTTTTGTGGGAAATGTTTTTGTAAATGATGGGGTTGAAATGGGAAGTGGTTGGTTGTGGAAAATGCCTTTATTTATGAAAAGTGTTTTGATTATGAAAAGTGTTTTGGAAGTAAAAGGTGTTTTCAAATGCGTAAATGTTTTGTGTGTGGAAAGGGTTTTATGTGTGGAACTTTGAAATAAATGAATGATGGAATGTTGTATGGTTGTGATAATCTTTTGTAAATGAAATGGCATGTGGTTGCTTGCGTTTTACCTAACCTTGGTTGTGGATGGCAGGGATATGTTTGTGAAAGGTTTTGTCTGGATGATAGTTACCCAGTAGTAATAATTTATTAAACCATTGCATGAAACATGAAAACCTAAATGGGGTTGGGGGATGATTGTTTGGTTGTTGATGCATGCTTCGTGGTAGCAGTGCCGAGGCACATGCTCAGTTCCTCTTTTTAAGAAGCCATAGGTTGGGATGTGTGTTTGGTATATGTATATATATAATTGTATCTTTGTGTTTTGTCGCACCACACCCATGTCAAGCACCTAGTGCCGAACACTCCCATTTTATGGGAGAGGGTGTTCCCCCTTAGTTACTAGCTCCTTCCTGCTCCTTCTTCTATAGGCTATGATGGCTTGAGGTGACCTTACACCCAAGACTCTTCGGGTAGGTCTCGGAGGCTGTGATGGCTTGAGGCGACCTTTATCCCAAGACTCTTCGGGCAGGCTTACCGTTCCCAAGAACCTTCGGGATGAGACCCAGGTGTCTGCGGGTGGGTTAGTGGTTGTGGCCCAGATGTGTGCGGGCGAGATGCGTGGTTGTGAGGCCCAGGTGTGTGCGGGCGGGATGCGTGGTTTGGCCCAGGTGTGTGCGGGCGGGAAGAGTGTGGTAGCGTCAGGACGTTTGCCGTTAGGAAGAGCAGTATCTAATTAAGTGGGAAATGGTGCAGGGTACCCAATACTTTTGTTATATATATATACTAAACTTGTTTGTGTTACTTGGTGAGTGTGACCAGTGAGGCTGGGTGGATAGTTTTTCCTTGTTAGTTTCTGGTTCTTCTGTTTTCTCACAGGACCTTAGGGTGTCTCCCCACTTGTGCACGAGAGCTTTAGGTTTCCCTACTGAGTATACTTGTATGCTCACCCTACGTTTACTTTCAGGTTTCCAGGAGGACTACCAGGGCCGTGCGGGACCCTACTAGTCGGGCAGTTGGAGTTGTTGCAGTTGTTGTTCTCTTGTTTTCTTTGGCATTGTACTTTTGAGCTTCCTTGTACTTGTACCTTGTTATAAAAATTGTTTAAACATGCATGTGGGCTTGGTTTGGGTTTATTTATATACACTTGTTCTTTTCCCTTTTTGGTGGTTGACTTGTCCTATTTCCCAATCCAAAATAATAAAAAGGGTAATGCCTCCCATATTTGTGAAAACTCATACCCTTGGTGCTAGTCGCCAACCCGGGGCCTACTGGAGGCGGGACTCGGGGGTCATTATCTTCCTTTCACCATTGCCAGATCAGAAGGGGCATCTTTGGTGGGAGGGGGTCGTGACAGAATGGTATCAGAGCTGATGGTTGAGAGATAGGATGGAGTCTGGAGTTAGGCACAGTGAGGATTGCATGGGCTGGTAGGGCAACAGTGTTCGTTAATCTTGGTGCGTGAATAGGCCAGGGAAGACCGGCTAGGACACGGGATTTTAGGGCCCCCCGTGATCTGATGCAAGGAATCTGAGCCTACCGAACAACCAAGTGAGACTATATTGATTGCAGGGTAGAGACCCTAGGGAAGGTACATGCATCATCATGTTTGTGTTTTACTTGATTTGGGTGTTCTGGGAAAGAAATTGAAATAAAATGATAATTAAAACTTTGAGTTTTTCCTTACTACTTGGGCTTAGGCGATCCTTGTTTACCGTACAGCTATGGCACCTGGACGTCGTCCCCGGGTGGCTCAGATGGCTGAGGCCCAGCAAATCCAGGCGGTCGATCGGCTGAGGATCGATCGAGAGGAGGAAGACAACCAGTGTAAGAAGACCCTCCGTTCTTTCCAGCGTCAGATTCTCAAGAAGTACGAGGGAAGTACTTCGGACCTGGAGACAGAGGGGTGGCTTGAAGAGCTAGGGATCGCTTTTACCTTGATCCGTGCTCCGAAGGAGTACTGGGTCCCCCTAGCGGTCAGTCAGCTGAGAGGCGCGGCGCGCCAATGGTGGATGCTCTACCTCGGGGAGAGGAAGGAGGCAGAGATTCCATGGGCTGACTTCGAAAAGGAGTTCCGAGAGGAATTCCTTTCTTCTTTGATCAAGGCGGAAAAGCGTCAGGAGTTGCTCTCCCTTCAGCAGGGGAGTATGACTGTTCGAGAGTTGGGGATTAAGTTCAAGAATCTCCTACGCTTTGCTCCGGAACTCTTTTCGGATGAAGAGTCTCGGGCGAGACGTTTGGAAGAGGCCCTTCGTCCTTCGCTCCAGTATGCTGTGACCCCCTTCACGCTTCCGACATACTTAGCCATACAGAAGAAGGCGGAAGTTGTAGAAAGGATGCACTCGCAGGGAGGTGCACCACGTGAGGGGATCCAGCCTAGTTCGTCGAAAGGGAAGGCAGTCAGCAGCAGGTCTCCTGCGACGGGAACTTCCAGTTTCAGGCCAGTAGGGAGCAGGCCCCAGCAGTTCCAGTTTAGATCTTCAGGTCCTTGTCCCTTTTTCACGAGCCCAGGACCAAAGTGTTTTTCTTGTGGAGGTTTCGGGAACGTTCAGAGTCGGTGCCCGACCCATGCTCAGTACGGTGGAGATGGACAGGTTCAACGCCCTCCTCAGCAGCACCAGTCACCGACACGACCCTTCCAGCAGCAACATGCTCCATTCCCTTTGAGGGGAGATGGAGCAGGTGGTGGCCAGCCACAAGGAGTTCCTCAAGGATCCCAATCGGGACGTGGTCGAGGAGGCGGACGTCAACAGAGAGGCAGAGGAGCTCAGCGAGGATAGTTGCATGCATCAGAGGCAGCATCTCTAGAAGGACCAGGGATCGATAGAGATGTGTTTGGGTTTTCTTGAATGATCTCCTTTATGTTTTGTTGGGAGCATTACACTCCATTGTTGGAACTCTTTTGCTCATTCTCTGGGCCTGGACCTTGTTTTTGTGAGTTTTTAATGCTATGTTGTTTCCCGCTTTTCTTTAAATGTACGTGAAGAGCCCTATCATGTGGGGAGGGGAAGACCTAATCCCTAATCGAGACACATTAATGTGGATGCGATTTAACCCGTGCAGGTGAGTCAGTGCCGCCTAAAGCGGATAATATCTCGACATGGGAGAAGGAATTCCTCAAGCCATGTGTCCGGGCAGCGCGTGGGTTGTACGTTGTTGGGTGCAGTGTAAGTTGAAAAAAAAACCTAATATATGGAAGTGGGAAGGCCCAGTCCTTAATCGAGACGCATTAATGCAGATGCGATTAAACCTGTGCAGGCGAGTCAGTGCCGCCTAAAGCGGATAATATCTCGACATAGGAGAGGGAATTCCTAACTCACGTAATTAGGGTTGTCGGTTGTTTCTTGTTATGACAAGAGCCCTAAGAGGTATCTTGCGTAGTGGTTGTTTGGATCCATTCTTTTTCTTGGTTGGTTTTTAATTCTCGAGGACGAGAATGTTTTAAGAGGTATCTTATGTAATGGACCGGACCCCTCCGGTCCATTCCTTTGTTGAAATCGATCTGGTCAACACAACGCACGTTATAATGATATTTGTTTTAATAATAATTGGTGACGATTTAATAAATTTTAATTGGGGTTTTGTTATAAGTGTTATACTAAATAATAATAATAATAATGTTGGCTTAATTTTTTCAATGATCCATTAATAAAGATTTAATGAAATTTAAATTTTGAATTAAATTCAATAAATGAGAGATGTTATGATAATTGTGTAAAAATAATTAAATAAATGTTTAAAATGAATTTTGGGCGTGCCACATGGAGAATGAGGAGGAGCCTTTTTGTTGTGGGCGTGATGAATATTTTGGTAGGAATTAGATTGGAGAGAGAAAAGGTTTAAATGAAATAAAGATTTAATATTTAAACCAATAAAATAAATAATTTAAAGAGGAGTCAATCATGGGACGTGTTGAACTTGGAGAAAAAGAAAATGGGGAGGCGCATGAGATGGGGAGGGGAGGCGTGAATGCCCCCTTTCCCTTGTATAAATCATATTTTTTTTTATATAATTTGATTTAATATATCATATATTTTATATAATGTTGATTTAATATATTAAAATAGTAATACAATAATAAAATAAGGGAGTGCGCATGGTGTAAGGGGAGAGATTCACGCCACAAGCCCTTTTGATCAAAATATTAAATTATTATAATAATAATAAAATAATAATAATATTATTTTGGGTGATCAAAACTTAAAAAGTCTATAACTTCTTCATATGGTGTCGGAATGACGAACCGTCAGCGGCAGTGTAATCCTATAATTAAGACGGTCATTTTAAGACCAGTGATGGATACCTTTTTATGAGTTATGTCTCGGGTCAACGAAACACACATATTAATAAAATTAACGTTTTTTTTAAACACGTAGAAACCGCGTGACATGTCGTGTGTTGACCAGTCAAAACACGTAACGGGTGTACAGTCACACCGTGTATTCATCAATACACGCTGCATACTATTTTACCTATTAGTAGGCTATATAAGAAAGGGTCGCGGATTATTTCCAGACCAATCGCTTCTTCTTCGCACGACGACACTCTTGGATGATCAAGAAGTCTTCCTCCTCTAACTTCTTTGTCCGAGCTCCGAATTACGATCCGTCAGCGGCCACAGGATCGTAGCGACGAGACGAAGCTTCTAAGCCTGGACTTGTCACCTTTCCTTCCGGCCTTCCTTCTCCAGCTTCCATCCTAGGAGGCGTTTTTCGGGTTTGGCGAAGGCGGAGGACACCGAAGGACGTCGTCGGATGCGACGTGATCGGGACCTTTTGAGGTAGGGGTTTACCTTCGTCTCTCTTTTTGGTGCAACATGCGGGGTGGGATATTTCTCTTTTTTTCCATGGGATGCAGTTGAACTTTAAATAAAGATAATAACCGGATAAAGAAGGGTTTGGGGTTTTGTGCTGTTTCTATTGCCTTCCAGTTTCTTTATCTTCTGATTGTGATTTTGGATTGAAAGACCTTTGCCTACTGAAAATCAAGGTCGTTGGTGGCCTTTGCGTGCACAATTGATATCTGAATTGTTTGTGGTTGGTTTTGTTAAAACATGGAAAATGGATAAGCACGTAAAGACTGGCTGATTAAATGAGAATGAAAACCTTGTGTGATCACCCCGGTTGAACAAAATTGGAATAATGAACATGTTGGTGGTTTGGTTGTTTTGTGGGAAATGTTTTTGTAAACGATGGGGTTGAAATGGGAAGTGGTTGGTTGTGGAAAATGCCTTTATTTATGAAAAGTGTTTTGATTATGAAAAGTGTTTTGGAAGTAAAAGGTGTTTTCAAATGCGGAAATGTTTTGTGTGTGGAAAGGGTTTTATGTGTGGAACTTTGAAATAAATGAATGATGGAATGTTGTATGGTTGTGATAATCTTTTGTAAATGAAATGGCATGTGGTTGCTTGCGTTTTACCTAACCTTGGTTGTGGATGGCAGGGATATGTTTGTGAAAGGTTTTGTCTGGATGATAGTTGCCCAGTAGTAATAATTTGTTAAACCATTGCATGAAACATGAAAACCTAAATGGGGTTGGGGGATGATTGTTTGGTTGTTGATGCATGCTTCGTGGTAGCAGTGCCGAGGCACATGCTCAGTTCCTCTTTTTAAGAAGCCATAGGTTGGGCTGTGTGTTTGGTATATGTATATATATAATTGTATCTTTGTGTTTTGTCGCACCACACCCATGTCAAGCACCTAGTGCCGAACACTCCCATTTTATGGGAGAGGGTGTTCCCCCTTAGTTACTAGCTCCTTCCTGCTCTTTCTTCCATAGGCTATGATGGATTGAGGTGACCTTACACCCAAGACTCTTCGGGTAGGTCTCGGAGGCTGTGATGGCTTGAGGCGACCTTTAGCCCAAGACTCTTCGGGCAGGCTTACCGTTCCCAAGAACCTTCGGGATGAGGCCCAGGTGTCTGCGGGCGGGTTAGTGGTTGTGGCCCAGGTGTGTGCGGGCGAGATGCGTGGTTGTGAGGCCCAGGTGTGTGCGGGCGGGATGCATGGTTTGGCCCAGGTGTGTGCGGGCGGGAAGAGTGTGGTAGCGTCAGGACGTTTGCCGTTAGAAAGAGCAGCATCTAATTAAGTGGGAAATGGTGCGGGGTACCCAATACTTTTGTTATATATATATACTAAACTTGTTTGTGTTACTTGGTGAGTGTGACCAGTGAGGCTGGGTGGATAGTTTTTCCTTGTTAGTTTCTGGTTCTTCTGTTTTCTCACGGGACCTTAGGGTGTCTCCCCACTTGTGCACGAGAGATTTAGGTTTCCCTACTGAGTATACTTGTATGCTCACCCTACGTTTACTTTCAGGTTTCCAGGAGGACTACCAGGGCCGTGCGGGACCCTACTAGTCGGGCAGTTGGAGTTGTTGTAGTTGTTGTTCTCTTGTTTTCTTTGTCATTGTACTTTTGAGCTTCCTTGTACTTGTACCTTGTTATAAAAATTGTTTAAACATGCATGTGGGATTGGTTTGGGTTTATTTATATACACTTGTTCTTTTCCCTTTTTGGTGGTTGACTTGTCCTATTTCCCGATCCAAAATAATAAAAAGGGTAATGCCTCCCATATTTGTGAAAACTCATACCCTTGGTGCTAGTCGCCAACCCGGGGCCTACTGGAGGCGGGACTCGGGGGTCATTATCTTCCTTTCACCATTGCTAGATCAGAAGGGGCATCTTTG
This sequence comes from Viscum album, assembly GCA_963277665.1. NCBI lineage: Eukaryota > Viridiplantae > Streptophyta > Magnoliopsida > Santalales > Viscaceae > Viscum > Viscum album. The sequence continues at coordinate 1,848,688,281 of OY728120.1, forward strand.
GTGGGAGGGGGTCGTGACAGATGCCAACATAGATTTTCTAAAAAATAGAATTGTAGAAGATGTTACAGAATGCTCTATAACCATTGAACCATGAGGCAAAGATCTGGAATATGGGGTATCATAAGATGGTTCTATGAAAGATTGGTCATCGGAAAATGATATCTCAAAAAGAGTTGATCAACATGGTCATTTTCATAGATTTTCCCGATTTAGGAGGCCAATCCAAATGTTTGAGGTCGACATGAATTTCTTACTTCTAACGAATTAGGGAGAACTCGAATTCCTAGAAGAATCAGCAACACTCTGTGACTCTAAATAGTGGGAGTTAGCAATGAAGGAATAAATAAATTCCTTGGATTCCAACAAAACTTGGAAGCTACCCAAATTACCGTAGGGGAAAAGGGTACTTGAGAATAAAAGGGTGAATCTGATAGAAGGAAGAGGTATAAAGCATGGATTGTGGTGAAGGGTTTCCAACAAAAATAAGGAATCAATTTATTGGAATTTTCTCATCGATAGTTAATCATGATACCACTCATATAGTGCTAAGAATGACTGCTTCTGATGATCTTCACCTTGAGCAGATGGATGTAAAAAAAGATTTCCTTCATGGTGATTTAGAGGAAAAGATTTATATAAAGAAACCTAAAGGTTTTGAGGATCCTAAAAATGGAAGTCTTGTTTATAGACTAAGTAAAGTTTTTATGGATTGAAGTAGGCGCATAGACAATGAAGTCAGAAGTTTGATAGTTTCATGGATGAAGAAGGATTCACACGGAACAATGCAGACCACTATTGCTTCTAAAAGGCATGATATGATGGAAGTTACATCATTTTTATTCTATACATGGACGACATGTTAATCATTGGACCAGGACATACAAGGATTTAGGATTTGAAATGTGATTTTTTGGAAGGTTTGAGATGAAAGATCTCAGATAGGCCAAGAATATATTGGGAATGATAATTGAGTGAGATAAGAAAGCCAAAACTTTGGTTCTATCTCAAAGGGACTATATTTGGAAGATAATCGAGAGATTCTGGATGAACGAATATAAGCCCATCTTAACCCCATTGGTCATACACTTCAAATTATCCAAGGAAAAGGCATCGAACATGGAAGATGATGTCCGGTACATGACTAGAGTTCTATTTGAATCATCTATCATAAGTTTGATATATGGGATGATTTGTACATAACTTGATATTTTCTTCACAATTATAGTTGTTAGTCATTTCATGTTAAATCTAAGAAGGGAACACTGAGAGGGTGTGAAATGGACCATTGAATACTTAAAGAGATTATAAAATACTACCTTCTACTTTGGAGAAGATGATCCATTATTGGAGTTTGTTGATGTAGAATTTTCTAGGGATTCAGATACCTATAAAAGCATAATAGGTTTTGTGTTTACCTATGGAAGGACAACGGTTATTTGGATGTTGTAGCTACAACCAGTGGTTATTTTTTTACCACATAATCTAAATATGTGGCATAAATAGATGTAAGAAAAGAATTGATATGGTTAATGTGTTTTCTAAAGAAAATCAGAAGATTCTAGAAGGAAGGAGTGATTCACCATGATAGTCAAAGTTTGATTCACCTATCATGAAATCAAGTGTTTCATGCAAGGAAAAAACACATTAACTTGAAATTACATTTCATCTCAAATTTTCTATAAGACAAAGTGTTGGAGTTGAGGAAGATATTCATAAGAAAAAAATCCAGCTGATATGTTCACAAAGGTTCTAGTTCAAGAAAGTATGAGGTAACACTATGCTTTAGTGGGACTAGGGTGAAGGAAAAAAAAAGAGGACACTACATGTTGCAGAAGGGAGGATGCTCAAAATATTCATAAGTGTTTCATAGTTTCCAAAGTTTCCTTAAAACAGTATTTAAGTGGGAAATTGTTAGGAAAGTGAATGTAGTTTCAATTTCCATTATATTCAACCAGAAAGAGAGAAACCAAAAGATATACAGTCATTGAATGTGTGAATAGTGGTAGTGGGAAACTCCAACAGAAGGTAGGTTGGTTAGAAGTTACTGAATCCTGATGGATGTGTGTATAAAATGGGAGAGTAACGCGCATAGTTCACCAGTAGGAGGGTCAATCGGAATTTATATTGGGTGCATTCGGGCAGTTTTGAAACAAATGATGGAGTGTATGGAACTTCAACTTCTCTACCAATTATTGATGATTTAGATGAGTAAATCTATAGTGTATCAGTAGTCACCCGATTTCAATGGATGGATGCTCATGGAAGTTTAAGGTCAGTGTTACCAATTGACCAATTGGGCCCCACTATAAAGGTGGGGAGGGTCCACCTCCACACATAGACCAAGATTAGTGACTTCGATCTAAATATTTAGATATTAGAAATTAATAATTTAGAATTGTAAATCCTTGTATCTTTTGAGCAATGAAAAGTTTGGTAGTGTTCTCCCATAGTCATAGGACTTAATGTATGTTCTTCTTTCTTGTTGTTTTCTTTTCATTTTGCGAGAGTTATGAGTTGAATAGAGTCTGTACGAAGGTTTAACTTAGTTTAGAGAGTAGGGTGAAAAGGATTCCTCTCTTTAGGTACACTAATCTAGAGGGAGAAACCATTCCTAGGGGATTTGTTCCACTTTTCATCTTATGGGGGTTTAAATTCCAAGAATCAGAAGTTGACATAGGTTGTCTCTTCTCCCAACACTTTCTACCTCCCCCATTGTTCCATACCTTATCTTGGTATGGAGTGATGGTGTTTACGGTGGCTTGGGATTGTGATGGTGGAGTGGTGTTTGGGTGGATTAGTCGTGTTAGTTTTGGGGTTTCATGCTCAGTGGTTTTCCTTTGGGGTTATTTAATGTTGGTGACCACAACTATTCCTTCATTTACTCTTAGTGCCAAATTTATTATGATGAACCCCAATTATGTATGGAATAATGGATCTTATGGTTTCTTGGGATTGTGTAGGTGGAATGTTCATCGATGGATCCTATGAGCATGTCTCCCATTGGTGTTAGTTTATTCTCGGTGTGTTGTTTTTCTTTATAGTTTTTTTATTTGATCTCTAGTTTCCTTGGTGTCGTTCTTATGGCCTGGAGTCCTTTGGTGGTGGATTTTTTCATCTATCATTTTCTCGATATTTTGTTCTGCCTCCCTTGTAGTCCTCTTAGTGCCACCATTCTAATCTACTTAGAGGGTAGCTATTAGGTAGGGTCTCTAAGGCCATATTCTTCAGTAGTGGTGGTGGATACTTTATGAGGTGATGACGCTATGCTAGATAGAGTAGGTTTGAGGTGTATTGATGTATCTTTAGCATTTAATTTTTATCTACAATCTAAATTAAATCTATCTTGGTGATTATCTAGTGGTTCCTGTTCTATACTTGTCCATGTTTGATTGTCACTTATTCAGTGGTTGTGGAAGTTAGGGATTGATGTATTCTATTCAGAGTTGAAATCCTATTGTTGTATGGTGTTTGGAGCTGTTTCATATAGGTGATTGATTTTTTGTTTTCTCCTAGTGTTTTTTTGAATTCCCTGTTCTTTAGGCTGACTTCTTGAAGGTTCTCTATCTCCCAGTGAATCCTTTAGCATTTAAAGTTGGATGGTTTTACATCAGCTCTAGTTCTTCTATTTTTTTTCCAGTGGTGATGGCACATGGGGTGATGGAGATGAAGGCAATGATTTTGAGGCAAACGTGGGTTATCCGAAAGCACTGGGCTTGAGGCGTTGTCTTGATTTACCACCTGCCAGATCATCCCTAAGTTTTTGAAATTTGAAAGTCTGAAATGTGGTATTATTTTTGTCTTTGTATTATGGTGGTTTTTTATTTTCCAAGGTTGGTTAGTCTTTTCTTGTAATTTTGGTTGGATATTAGCATTTGAAGGTTCCCACTCAACCTAAAAAGTGGTTTTTATTCAAAAATAAAAAAAGGGATCAGAGAGAGGGATAAATCATAATTATTTGCTCAAGTTTTTTTTTCAAAAATACATGAGATTTATTATGATGAAACATATTCTAATGTAATGGGTATTATCACTTTTCACTATCTCTTGAAATTAGTTATACATGAACTAATTGAATTACACATGATGGACATTGTGACTGTATACCTATATCATAACATTGATAATGATGTTTATATAAAAATTCCTAAAGGATTCAAGATGTTAGTAACATGATCAATATATCATGATACTTATTCCATAAAATTGAATAAATAATTATATTAATTAAAGAAGTTAGAGAATATGTAGTATTATCACCTTGAAAGTCCCAATGGGATCATGTATACACACTCAATGAGGGGGGGGGGGGGGGTGAATCAAGTGTGGTCAAACTCTTTTATCAAAAAACAATTCTTATTTTAATCCTTTAACCCCCCTTTGGTTTTTAACCACTATCACCTATTAGGATATAAATGGATCTCTTAAAATTTACCCTTCTATACACTTATATGCAATGAAAATGCTAAATATAACATTGTCATAAGTGTTTTTACAAGGTTCAACCCCAATGTGGGAAATTTACTCCTTGTAGTGTTCAACTTCTATCGAGATACATATTCTCCACTAATAATCTTATTATCAATTAAAATGGTTTGGTCTATCTTTCCATATTAAAAAATCAAGTGATCACCATATTATATAGGTGAACTACCTATACTGTATAACAAAAGTGAAGAGATCTTTATACTGCATCCCACAGTCTTCAAAATGGTGTCACACTAGCTGGCTTCTCAACTTCCTTCCTCTTAAAGTTGATCAAAAATAATTCACATGATGCCACTGTATCCAAATAATTGATCTAATTCCTCACCTTAGAGTCTTTAAATGTCTGTTTATATTTAAGAGTAATTCTTGCAACTTGGTCTCTAGTACTTTTTTCATAGCTTCCTGTTGGTGTTGGTGTCCTAGGACAAACTTTATGTACTTCAATTACATGTATATTCAATGTATTAAATATTAATAAATCTTCTCATTACATATTTTTTGTTGTTCTTCATGACTTAATGTAATAATGTGCTAGAGTATACATTGCATTGATAAGGTCATAAAAGTTCCCCACTATTATGAGAACCTTGATGTGATATGACGATATTCTCAAATAATGTTTTATGGTTGGATAATGTACTATGATGGGACACATAGTACATAGACTATCCGGCGAGAGTACTCATAAGTATACCATGCTTCTTTTGATGAAGTTCGTACTTAGTAATCTCCAAGATGGGAGGTTATGAGAACATACCTGCTATTAGGAATTATGCATGTTTTGGTGTCATCAGATATTCCTATATATGAGCATGTGTGATGGTCCATATACTTTAAGATTATTATTAATGTATGTTACAACTCACGTACTTAGATTTATTTTTTAAACCATGATGATAACAGTTCAAGGAGAAGTTGGGTATATTGGGTGCATCACGAGTGACATGTCATTAATGAATAAGTTGAGGAAGGATTTTTCCATTCCATCTTTATAGAAGCTGATATCTCATCCACTTGATTGGAATATAATCATGACATTAAATTCAATGTCCATGGTGTAACGATGTGTTTATTTCAGATAGTCAAAGAAAGAAATATCGAGTATATAGGTTGGTGACACAGATGTGAAACCTTCTTGATGAGATATTGTGATAAAGGGACTATATTACACAGCGAGTGTTTGTTTGTGGTTTTCGATATTACAACATTAAATTTTTTCTCTTGGGTTCCTTGACTTGTTACTAGATAGTAATCTTGGACTTTAGGCAAGTCCTTCTAATACCAACGAGAAAAAATCCCAGAGGGTCACACACTAAGTGTTTATGTTGATCTTGATCAAATTCTATTTGAGTTTAATTAATGAAATAAATATTATTCTCAAGTCCGAGGAATAATTTTATTATAGTTATATTGATCACATAAGTTAAATAAATATGTATTCATCATCTTGTGAATAAAATATTTATTTTATTTATTAAATATTTTAATAAATATTTATTCACTAGATTATGAATAAAATATTTATTTATGAATAAAATATTTATTTGATTGTTCAATAAATTCTAGAGGAGTTATAATGGAGCAAGATTGAGTCCGGTGACAAATATTAATTAACAGGACTGTTATATAATATTTTTTATTGCAAAAGTTGACGTACACCACACAATAATAATAATATAATTATTATTACGTGGCATGAGGTTTATTAAAGGTAATAAATGTTATTTAATGGTCTATATGCAATTAAAAAATATTTTATCTTAAATCCTAACTCTATAAATAGATGGCTATGTCTATTGTGTAGGGAATCATAAAATTAAGAATAGAGAATTGTTGCACACAATGAATTCTCTCTCAAATCCTCTTTCTATCTCCCTATCAATAATGATAAGTGAAAGAGAGATTTTTTCAAGACCGAAGAATAAGAAATCAAGAACAAACAACATAAGACATTTGACTTTCCATGCCAGCACTCGAAGATTAAGTGGTGTTGCTCAAAGATCATAAGAGCATGTGTGGATCTCTACTAGAGGGATTCTATCCTTGGATCCTCATAGCACAACAAAGGTAATCTAAAAGGGTATTTTAAGATGATCAATATTCACCAATGAATAAATTTCCTAAACCCAAGTATTTATTTCTTCAAATATTAAATAAATTAATTATAAATTTGATGTGCAAGATCCCCACTCTTGGTTTCAAGCAATGATTATTAATATAAATTTTAATATATATCCCTCCTCCATACGCTTCCTCTATGCCCAGAACCATCACTTCCTAGATTCTATTGAAACTGATTGTTGGCTTAAACAAACTTAAAATTCTCACACTAAAATATAAAGCATAAAAGGTTATCACAATGCACCAAACCTTGGATTCAAGAACTATTTCTTATCCTTTATTCTTCCTCAACTATAACTATCCAGAAGTACAAATCAACCTCTTCTTATTCTTCTTAAAAATTTAATAGATTCAAATCTTTGACACTAATTTGATTCACTTTCTTCCTAAAGATCCTTTCTTATTATTTTAGATATCTTCTTATATCTTTTTTTAGAGGATATACTTGTCTCTGTTATCCAACTCACTATTTTATTCTTCCATCAAGAGTCTTTCATAGCTTCTCTCGGCAAACTAAGTCACAAAAACTACTTTTCTCAAGTTTTAAAATCTATTCAAGACAACACACATTTATTTTCTTGATATACACACACCCATAACTATATAGGAAGCACCATTACTTTTTATGGGGTCTTCTTAATTTTCCACAAATGGAAACATGCAACAATTTCATGTAAGAAAAAGTGGACAATTGTATGTGCACAACACATTACCCATGATTTAAAAATCATCAAGTACCTCTTTTTAACTCAAAGGATATTCCAAAAACACCCTTATTTATTACAACACACAAGGTTGAATAAATATTCTTTTATTCCTCCAATAGGATCTACTTATTCTCAAATTGAACACATCACTACAACTATAAATAAAACATTTAAATCCTTATTATTTGGATATATAAAAATACAATAACAAAAACTCATGGATGTGGAGTCTTCCTCATTTTGACTTGAGAGAATCTACAAGAAAAACTTGTACAGATATCGATTTGAGTCTTTACAAAGTAGAAACGACTCAATAGACTCAACTTCTCAAATAGATTGAATAATAAGTGATCATATTATATTTAACTCCACTAAAGATCAACACTAGCATCAACTAACTTATATTTTAATTTATAGATTTAATGAAATATAGAACTTCTCATTTTGGGCTTGGGTAAATTCCTATCCTTGTATCTCATCTTGATATTATTTATCTCAAAAGTGGAGATCAACAACTCTCTCATTCAACTCAATCTAAATGATTTATAACTTGATGAACTAACCAACATTCAACTTTATTACATCAATATTATTCTTGAAAATTCATTTAACCCTTTTCAATTTATCAAGAATAATGATATTAAACAAATAGCATCTTATCTTTATCAAACCAATATTGAATCATGGATATAAGTAATTTCATGATATTAAAAACTCTAAGGCACAATTTCAACATCTTCATATTTATTTTTATTCCCCAAAATAATTATTCTATATACTCATAATTTCATTCATCTTTGGTCTTCTTCTTCACAGCCTTGAAGATAATATCCTCATAATTTTATAGCTTGAATCATAAACCCTTATAATTGTTTTTGATGCTTAATACCATGAAGACAAGCTTTAGAATCATCACATTTGATTTCTTTCTTTAGATATTAAATCTGAAAACTTTATGTTTATGTGTACATAAATCCAAAATTTCACCAAGTATTGATGATTACACAGACATATTGATGGGTACGTATAGGAACATCCTATTTATACAAACAATTATGTATTCATATAAAAGAAAAATTATGTTTATTAAGACAAGTATTCATGTCTACATAGGGAAGATGATGTTTACACATTGCATACTTCATGCATACATAGCCCTTGTGATGCTTACACAGGCGATTGGATGGTGATTATGCAAAACATAGAAAATCCTTATGAAGCAATAGAGATGATTTTTATGTATTCTTGAATGATGCTTACACAAATCATGAATGATGCTCATGTAACACATGGATTTATCCATTTTTTAGATTTCTATCAAATGAGTTTAAGGACACTTCAAAGAAACTCCATCATTCTCTAACCTTTATCTAGAGGAGATTAATCACTCTATTCACAATCATTTGTGTGTAATATTACTTAGATGATTCCTCCAAATTTATCTAGCTATCCCAAACACATTGAACTTATTTTACACTGGTTATTCATAGCTATACAAGACATGTAATAGGGTTCAGTTCAACCAGAATCTATAACCTTAACTTATTTATTCTTAAAATGTTGTAGGTAGTGATTTGCATATCTGTTAAAACTTTTCATATCCATACATACCAAATCAAAAATCATCTCATGTTTGGGATACCCCTTGAATATGTACAACTAGGTATTCAAGGGAAACTTCTTCACTTTCATCAATCTTCTTTACCCAAATATTAATGGGAAACCTTCTCAATTTTCCACATGAGATAGATTATCCTTTACATGTTCCATAAAACCCAAATCCTTTATCCTTTATCACACATTGACTTACTTCATATTTAAAAAATACAACTCAAGATTCTCCACATCCAATTAAACTTCAATCTCCCCCTTTGGATTTTTTGTAATTTTGAATTTGGTCAAGAGTCAATGTGATATTTCTCCCCCTAATTAACAATAAATGAAAATGAGGGAAAAAATTTCTTTGCTTTATTGAAATTGTATGGAAGGTTATTCTTATCTCTAAAAAACTCTTCTAAATTTAATAAACTCCTCTTCTCCCCATTTTTCCCCTCCCCTTTTGAGAGATTCATACAATATTTATTTGAGAGAAGGATGAAACACACACACCAAAGCATTCCAAGTGCAAGGAATTAATTCCCTATTTGGTTATATAATCACTCCATTAATAACCCTGATGAATATGTGATAAAATAGTTATTGTAAAATGAAAATCATACCAATTCATTTAATTTTTGAAGGGGTTTTCTAGATTTATAGATTCAGTAGAATTATATAACTTCGATAGCTTCAACCATTTTGAGAGATCCCACTCATGGGATGCTCTCCACACTTCATCAACCTTAATTCCCAAATTTGGAATATAAATACAGAATACTTGGGAATAATATGGATCTTCTATGAGATCTTCAACTTAAGTAACAAGGTTGAGATAGAGTTCTCAACCCCAAAACTCCTTTATTTGATGGTCTAAAGTGTCTAAAACTCTTCATGCTTGCTTACCTTTTGATTGTAAAAATATGTTTACCTTTGGAAATCATGGTTCAATTCTCCTTTTAAACATTTTATTAGCTGAAATAGTGTAACACTGTGAGTTTTTAAAATAATACTATGCTCTTTATATTGCTTAACACGCAACACTAGACTTTAAGTGAATTGAGATATACTATAAAAATATTATTATTTAAATGTGACCATTAAAACCTAGGTGTTGAATTAGAGGGTATGAATAAGATTAACCAAATTATGAAATTTATATAAAGGTCTTAATCAGTACAAATTTATTGATAATTTGTTAGTAAATAATTACTCAATTTTTTAGTGAAGTCATTTTATTCTTCAAAAATACATTTTCTTCAAAAATGGTTTTTGTTTCTTTTTGTGAGAAAAAATATAATTAATTTATAGAACTTTAAGAAATATTATTTGATAAAATTGTTATCATTTTTTAAATCATCATATCAAAATTATCTTATGGTGAAATTTTGATATTTTCTAAAAAGTTTGATTTTTTAATGAATAGTGAAAAATACTGAAAAATGTATTTTATTTTAATATATTTACAAATCCAAATTAAATTTTGGATTAGTTTTAAAATTTTATTAGTTAATTTTGATTAAAAATAATCCATTTATAGTCTTTTTAATTAATTTTTTACTTGAATTTGGTATAAAGAATTTTAATACTTAAAAATGCATTTTTCTGAAAAAAATTATTTTTCTTTGTGTTTTGCGTTTTAATCTTAAAATATTTTTTTCCATTTCTATAAATTAAATCTTAAAAAATGGATTCAATATTTGGAACAAGGAGGTAAAAATTTGGTAAATATCTCATTTTTTGGTAATTATGAATAGTAACTATAGTAAATAATTGTCACTACGGTAAGGGTAAATCAGGTTATTAAGGTTAAAAATAATCTGATAAGGACTAAAAAATGAACCTAAAACTTAACTTTATCCTATTGGATGAGTGGGTTTTTACCATTTCCATCATTTTTTTTAAAAATAATGCAACTTGGTGCCATATTTCTTTGATTTTGACCTTTATATTATTTTATGTAAAGAAAAGTAAAAAAATGCCATTCTATTTTTATTTTATTATCTCTAATTTTTTTTACATAGGGATAATTCGAGGATATGTTCTGTTCTAAATGGAAATTTTATAGATAAATTTTTTTTTTATCATGGTAATTTATTTCTAATTTTTAGTAATGAAATAATTACCTTAAATGTTTTTGCAATGCTAAAAAAATGTTTATTCAATTAATAGAAAAATAAAATAAATGATTCGAATAATATTAAAATTAATATAATTTGAATAAATTATTGTATTCCATGATTTTTTTATATAAATATAACATTATATGGATGTGTGAAAGGATTATATTTGAATTCCTTTATGATCATGTTGTTTTCAAAGTCAAATTAAATGAATAGTTTCAAAATTGACATTAATGATATTTTATAAAAAATAATATTGTATTAAATAATTTATTTTTTTTAAAAAATATTATCTTCCACAAAATTATTTTTATATGGTTTAAAGTATCAATAATGATCCATTTATGGGCTAATTTTCCTTTAATATTAACTATCTTAACCCCTAAAGAGTAAAAAACTTTATTATCGTTGTAATTGTTAAAATGGTTAATACGGGGTTAAAAAAAGAAAAGGGTAGAAACATAGTATAAAATTGTAAAAAAATTAGATGATATAATCTCGACCCATCCTCATCATATATTTGAAATATATTATTTTGGTTCCATTTTTCCATGATAAGTATTTTATATCAAAACTTTAATAAATTACAAGGGTGCCCCTCTCCTCTTATAAAAGGGTACCCCCTCTCCTATTTTATTCACAATTAAAAATCCTTTTAGTTCATATAATACAAAAAAAACACCTTCTTAACATCCCCCCATAATCTATAGGTCTTATTTTTTTATTAATACCTAATTTATAGAGCTTAAGGTGCAAAGAAAAGGAGGTTATCCGAACAAGAAGTATAGCTTTTAACTGAAGGTTTTAGTTTTATTTCTTCTTCTTCATCCTTAAAATATTATTAAAACATTTTGAAATAATAAAACAAATATATCTAATATAATGAGATGTTGTTATGTTAATTTCATAACCTATATCTGTATCCTCTTCCATTAAATGTTAAACGAAACCATCGTTCGTGTGTACGGAGGACTACCACCTCTCGAATCGATGTAATTCATTTTTCATCCCCACTACTCACGGATGGTTATAATGATGGAATAATGTATATATATGATATTAATGACATATTTATCCTTATTAAAATATAATATATCATCTATTTTCTTACCTTTCCATTTATCAAAAAATGATAATGTCATTTGTGTGTACGGGTGGATTACCACCTCCACGAAGCGTTGTGCTTCATTTTTTTATAACCAAATCACAAAGATGATATATATAAATGTATTTAAAGAAATGATATAATATTTATGATATAATAATATTTATGTAAATATTAAATAATACATACCTTATTTTCATCATGATCATTGAAAAATGGAAACGTTACTCATGCATACATATGGCCTACCATCACCATGATTGAAACATAGTTCATTTTTCATAACCATATTTCATGGTTGGTTTTAAAATTATAATATATATATATATATATAAATGATAATTATTTAATGAATATTATTCTATATATGATGTAATAATTACCTTTTTTACCATATTCAACCTATCAAATTCATTTTGGACATATGAGACGAATATCATCAAAACATACGACATGAACTTAAATGATTAAGTAATGAAATATAACAAGGAAATAAGTAAAATAAAAGGAATAATAAAATTCCAAAAGGTTCTTAAGAAATTAAATAATTAACATAAGTTTATATTTTAGGAATATAAGAAACACATGTGACAATTTAGACTCAAGGTAAGGGACACTTTACTTTAAAAACCTCTTTTTAAATGTTTTATAGATATATTTTCTAAATATTTCTCTTCCATGTCCATATTATTAAAATTATTTTATTAATGTATTTATATGGAAATAAATGAATTATAAAGTAATTTTAAATATATTTTTACTTTATTTCAAATGTTTTTAAAAGGAATATTTTTACATATTTCATACGGAACGTTTTGAATTTCTTTACAAAAGACAAAAAATAATGTTCTATTTTAATGTATACAACATCAATGGTTTTTCCCACCACTATAACCATTATTTTATTTTTGGATTCCTTTATAATATTTCATGTTTTATTCAAATAAAATCTATATTTCCATTTATCTATGTATTTTAAACAAGGTTTTAAATGGAATGGATATTTTGATATCTGGAAATGTTTTACTTATGAGTGTAAGAGATCCCTCTGAACCGACCTCTTTCTCCGGGTTATGACCATTATCTCTCTAACTCACTTTCTCTCTCTATTTAATGTTATGTAATTCTTTTAAATTATTTATATTTGTCTCTCACATATACACCTAACTTATTATCCTTTCCTTTGATGGGGTAATACATTCCTTATATTCATTTCTCAAATACCTTATTTAAGAAATCTCTTTTGATTATGATATGATGAAAGATTATGTAACCCATTTCTTTCCATGGGAAATTTGTATGATTATGCCTTATGATTGATTTCATTTTTTGGCACACATAATCATGAACATGTTATGATGAGAACACCCAGATAGCGTTCTAATGCATTGGGTAATGTTTTTGACTCATGAGATGATATTTTTGGGATTAAGGAGTAATCCTAATCCATGACGAGACTCTGTCCATCATGTGATACTATCTTGGAAGTTTTCATTGAATTATTATTATATTATTTTTTGTGTCGTTTCCACATTTACTATGTTACCATGATCTTATGATATCATGTTCTTTATGTTATACTCCCATGTGATTACTCATGAGCTTATGTTTAAATGAAAGTATACGATACTTAGTAAGGGTGAAATGTATACCTTTTTTGAAATTTTTTCCATAAATTTTCATGATTTTAAAGGAAACTTTATGAGTTTTATTTAACCTTTATTATTTCTTATAAAATGTTTTATGAAAATCTTTTGGCGGAAAATTTTATTTCTTGGGTAATATTTTTTTTTTATTTTTAGATCAAAGTTTAATTTTGAAAAAGGCAAATCTTTTATAAATATTTATGAACTAAATGGTTTCTTTATTTATTTTTATATATCCTTTACCAAGATTTTTGTGCTCATACCATGTTTTAAAATGTTTTTTATAGGGTTTTAAGGATGCATAAGGACTAGGATGAGGTCAAGATGAAAATTGTGAAGATATGTTATGAAAATAAATCTCTTTATATCATAAAAGTTTTGTTTTCTAGAAAAAATGGGTACTAAGAGAAATTTTCCACTTTTTGATGTTAAATTTATTTATGTAAGGGTGATGGATTAATTCTCTAAAACAAAAAACCATAAAGATCCTAAAATGTAATAAAATGAATTCTTGTCTTAAAACTCAAGATTTTGTAATTTTTATGGCGAGGTCACTATAATTGGTATCAAAGGAAAGGTTTAGATAAATTTAGATATTAGGATTAGAGACCTTTGGTGAAAACCCCAAGTATAAACCTAGGTATAGGATAACATGCTAAAGTTTTGGTAAGATAAAGATTATGTGGCTTTACTAGCAATAAATCTCTATCTAAATACTACAAATAGACGCGGTTTTGACATAGATGTATCTCTAGGTAATAAAACCAAAAAGAGTTGATTGGTCGTATCTCGACCATCATTTTAGTACACAGTGGGTGTGCCCTTACTACATACCTAGTTTGAAACCCCCAAGGGATATGCTTGGGTTAATTTACATTTTCTCTATAAACCATCATGAAGGATTTGAATAGATGATGATCATGGATGAACTTGATTAAAAATAAGGAATCATAGATTGAAAACATGGTGTCATGATTTAGATATCCTCTAAATGATTTTTTATAATTATGATTTTTTTTCTCACACTATGATTTTTGGTTTTAGTTAATGGATGGAACCAATAATAATGATGTTAATGTTGAATGTGATGGACACTATAGTTATTCTGAGCAACCAAATGTGATGATGAATTAAGTGAAAGATATTGTGATTATTCCTAATCATTTATCACGATATATGATTAAAAACCAATACCTTAACCAACTTTCAGACTCACCAAAGAAGATAAGTATAGATTCCACTAAGAGCTCGAGCGGTGGAGAATATAAAGGAAAGAAGGATCACTTTCCTTCATTTTAGAAATATGGAAATAGACACCCATAATAATTTATCAAAGGAATAGAAAAATGTTTTATGTGTTTAAAATAAGGTTATATATCAATGAATTGCTGATGAAAAATGAGGAGTTCAATGGAGAGAAATAAATTTCATCCTAGATATCTATTTATAGTTAGTTTTCTAAAATGAGGAGAACCAGGGAATTACCCAAGTCAATGCCCTCTTTTGAAGGTTAAACCCTAGACAAAGGAAGGACATATGTTATAAAAATCATTTAATTGAAATGATTGATGTATTTATGTATTGGGATTCAAGAATTATGTTTTAGAAGTATTTTTATTAATAGTATTTTGGTTATAATAATCATGAAATATCTAATTATTATTCTAAAATATTTTTTCTTTAAGGATTTGAAAACATATTTTGAATGGTATTGATAACCAAGAAAATTAATTTAGTGTTAAGGTGATATTTTTGGAAAAAACATGATTAAGGGAAATATAACCCTTAATATATGCATGTTGTTGAGTTAATAATGTTTATTTGGGATAAAGAGATGATTTAAATTGATGAAGTAAAAGGGATATTACTATTAACCTTGAAATTGGTTAGTGATTTGATGATAAAGTGATTTAGGTCATTTTTAATAAAGATTATTTCATTTTTAGATTTATGAAATATTTTCAATAGTCTATGATTAATAAGGATTGCATTAATTTTTGGAAGCATAAATTTATTCATTTGAGGTTAACTTAAGAGTTATAGATACCATCATGGGTTTATAAGTTTAAGGTTGATCATATGTTAAAAGGCATATATACCCCTTTTGAGGTTTTAAGTAATAGGATTTTGAGGTGATTTGAAACTTTTACTAGGTTTTAGAAAGAATAATCTATTGAGGTTTAAATAAACCTTTGGATTAGTATATGATTTTATGTTATATTAATTGGATAATGACATGTAGATAATATTTTTGGTTGAAAAGTGATTCATTGACAAGGTGATATTTTTAGATATATTTATGGTCAAGCTATGAATTACCTTTAAGGTTAGTTTATAAATTTTATTCATGATATTTTGGTGAATTTCACTATATTATAAGATTATATAGTGATCTATCATGGAGATCAATGATATTTTGAGAGATTCTTCTTTGGGTTGAGATATATTTAACCTTTAAGCTTAACATGTGATTTAATAAGAAATATTGTTTGGGAAGAATGAAATTGAATTTTTGTGAATGTAAGATGAATGGTATGAGATCAATTTCAAGGATAAAAAATTATCTAATATTGATATTATTAAGGTTATTTGGGATGCAGGGTTATTTGTGAAATGAACTAAGTAAAAACCTTTGTTATTATTGGGTAAATTTTAGAGTTAAACATATTATTTCATCATATGAGGGTTTATACATTTTTTATATTATCTTAAAATATTATAAAAATTTAGTTTTGGTTAATATTTAAAGATAATGGGAATATCTTGATATCCTCTTGTGTATTAAGAAGTTGATTTTAGTGATTATGGCATAAAAAATTCATCTTGAATACTCATTACTTGGAGAAAAATATGAGATTATGGTAGAAATTGATTAAAGGATGAAATTATACTTGCCAAGTAAGTATATTTACCTATGTTATTAGTCTATATGGTAAATTAATTTCTCAACTCTAGTAAAAGTATCTTGAAACAAAAAATGTTATCCTATTACCTTTATTTCTAATGAATCAATGGTCTTTTCACACCTTTTTAGTTTATGGTTTTCTGGTCATTAAATTTCTTATAATCATTCAATTTATTGTGATCAATGTCTATATCACTCTCCTTTATTATTTGTTCATTAAACATTTATTGTATGTCCATAATTTCACTTCCCACAATGTTCTCCTATTTTCAAACCTAGTTATGCGTTATTACAAATGACATTTTTATTTTTATTTCTCTCGTTTCAAGAGGAAGTTTTATTAAACTTTTTTGTGATGTGAGATTTCAGAAAAGGTATTTTGAAATGTAAAACCCTTGATTAAAAAGCCTAAATTGTGAGGATTAAATTTATTAAATGGGGGAATAATGTAACACCCTGAGTTTTTAAAAGAATACCATGCTTGGTAGCTTACTTAATATACAACACCGAGCTTTAAGTGAACTGGGATATAATATAAAAATATTATTATTTAAATGTAACCAATATAATCTAGACATTTAATTGAAGGGTATAAATAGTCTTAAAAAATTATGAAATATATAAAAAGGTCACAATCAATGCAAATTTATCGATAAATTCTTAGTAAATAATTACCTAATTTTTTAGTAAAGTCATTTTATTCTTCAAAAATACATTTTCTTCAAAAATGGGCTTTCTTTATTTTTGTGAGAATATATTATAATTAAATTTTGGAACTTCTATAAATTTTATTTTATAAAAAGGATATTATTTTTTAAACCAGAATATCAAATTTAGTTATGGTGAAATTTTTATATTTTTCTAAAAAGCCTGATTTTTAATAAATAGTCAAAAATACCAAAAATTGTATTTTCTTTCAAAGTATTTACGAAGTAAAATTATATTTTATATTGGTTTTAAAATTTAATAAATTATTTTTTATTAAAAATAATCCAATTATAGTCCTTGGGAT
The DNA here is from genome assembly GCA_963277665.1 of Viscum album. Lineage (NCBI taxonomy): Eukaryota > Viridiplantae > Streptophyta > Magnoliopsida > Santalales > Viscaceae > Viscum > Viscum album. The sequence continues at coordinate 1,848,705,981 of OY728120.1, forward strand.
TAATTTCATATTTGGATTTGGTATAAAACATTTTTATACTTAAAAAAGCATTTTTCTGGAAAAACTGTTTTTCATTGAATTTTGAATTTTAATATTAAAATAATTCTTTTGGATTATAAAAATTGAACATTGAAAAATGGATTCCATATTTGGAATCAGGAGGTCCAAATTTGGTAAATAGGTCCCTCTTTTTTTGGTCATTATGAATAGTAACCATAGTAAATAATTGTCATCATGGTAAGAGTAAATCGGGTAATTAAGGTTAAAAATAATATGATAAGTACAAAAAATGAACCTAAAACTCAAATTTATCGTATTATATGAGTTGGATTAAAAAATTTCCATCCAATTTTCTAAAATATGGAAACTTGGTTCCATATTTCTTTGATTTTTACATTTATATTATTTTATCTAAAGAAAAGTTAAATATATCATTCACTTTGTTTTATCATCTATAAAATTTTTATATAGGGATAAATAGAGGATATGTTCAGTTCTAAATGGTCATTTGAGAGGAAAATTATTTTTTATCATGGTATTTTATTTTTAATTTTCAGTAATGAAATAATTACCTTAAATTCTTATGCAATGTTGACATAGTGTTTATTCAATTAATAAAAAAATAAAATAAATGATACTAAAAATATTAAAAGTAATATAATTTGAATGAAAAATTGTGTTCCATGAATTTTTTAGATAAATATAAGATGCTATAGATGTATTAAATTATTATATTCGATTTCATTTTCTTTCATGTTATTTTCAATGCCAAATTAAATAAATAGTTCCAAAATTGACATTAATGATATTTTAAAATAAAAAATATTTTATTAAATGATTTAAAATACCTAAAAATATTATTTTCATTTAAATTATTGGGGTATATTTGAAAATATTAACCATGTTCTATTTATGGGTCAATTTTCTTTTTATGGTAAATATCTTAACCCGTAAAGAGTAGAAAACTTTTGTTATCCCCATACTTATCAAAAAGTTTAATAGGGGTTTAAAACCAAAATATAAGGGTAAAAAATAGTCTAAACATGTAAACATTTTATTTGATGATAATATTTAGACCCATACTCATCCTACCATAAAAATATATCATTTTGGTTCCATTTTTCCATGATAAATAATTTATATTAATACTTTAAGAAATTTCAAGTGTGCCCCTCCCCTCTCTTATAAAAGGGCACACCCTTTCCAATTTCCTTCACACTTAAAAATCCTTTTAGTTAATAAAATCACTGCCAAAATACATTCTTAAAATCCATACCCACAATCTAGAGTTCTTATTTTGGTAATAATAACAACCTTAGAGAGCTTAAGGTGTAAAGCAAAGGAGTTTGTCTGAATAAGAGGTATAACTTTTAACAGAATGTCTTAGTTTTATTTCTTCTTATTCATCCTTAAAATATTATTAAAACATGATTAAATAATAAAAATAGTATATTTAATATAATTATATGTTTTTATGATAATTGAATAACCCATATCCATCTCCTCATCCATCAATTGGGAAACAAAACCATCATTTGTGTGTACGATATACTACCGCCTCACGAACCGATGTAATTCATTTTCCATCCCCACCACTCATGGATGGTTATAATGATGAAATTAATATTTATATATAATATTAATGAAATATTTATCATTATAAAAATATATAATATCATATATTTTCTTATCATTCTCTTTTTTGAAAAATGATAAGATCGTTCGTCCGTATGTGTGAATTACTACCTCCACAAAGTGATGTGATTCATTTTTCATAACCACATCACATGGATACTATATATAATTATATTTAAATAAATGATATTATATTTATTATATAATAATAATTATGAAAATATAAAATAATATTTAACTTATTTCCATCATGATTATTGAAAAATGGAAACGTTACTCATACGTACATACGATCTATTGCTTCCATGATTGTAACATAGTTCATTTTTCATAACCATATTTCATGATAGATTTTAAAATCATAATTTATTTGTAAAAATGATAAATATTTTATGATTATCATTTTTATATGATGTAATAATGACCTATTTTACCATAGTCAACCTACCGAAGTCATTTTGGACATATGAGCCGAATATCATCAAAAGATCTGATATTAACTTAATTGAATGAGTAATGGTATATAAAATGGTAATAAGTGAAATAAAAGTAATAATAAAATTTAAAAAAGATCATTAATAGAGTAAATAATTAAAATAATTTTATTATCTAGGAAGATAAGGATTTCACTTTACCAACCGAGCTTGAGGTAAGGGACACTTTACTTTAAAAACCACATTTTAATTATTTTGAATATTTATTTTCTAAATCTTGATATTCCATGTATATATCCTTAAAATTATTTTATTGATGTATTTATTTGGAAATAAATTAATTATAAAGTAAATTTTATGTCAATTTTTTACTTTCTTTGAAAGGTTTTCAAAAGGAATCTTTTTACATATTTTATATAAAATGTTTTTACTTTCATTAAAAAATACAAATGAATTTTATATTTTAATATATACAATGTTAACAGTTTTTCCCACCAACATAATAGTTACTTGATGTTTTGATTAATTTAAAATATTTCATGTTTTCCTCAAAGAAAAATCCTCTTTCCCTTTTTTCTAATTATTTTCAAAAAGGGTTTTAAATGGAATGAATATTTTGATATATGGAAATATTTTTCTTATGGGTGTAAGGGATATCTCTGAACCACCCTTTTTCTCAGAGTTACAACCAATCTCTCTCTCACTCACTTACTCTATCTCTTTAATTTTATGTAATGATTCTAAATTTTTTATATGCTTTTATCACATATATAACTACCTTATTCTTTTTTTCCTTTTATGGGGTAATACATTACTTATATTAATTTTTAAATTCCTTATTTAAGAAATTTATTTTGATTATGATATGTAGAAAGATCATGCAACCCATTTATTTTTATGGGTAATTATTTTGATTATTCCTTATTATTTATTTCCTTTTGTTGAAAACATAATCATGAACATGTTTTAATGGGTGAATCCATATAGAACTCCAATGCATTGGGTAATGTTTTTTTTTCTCTTGAGACATTATGTATGGGATGAAGGAGTAAACTTAATCCATGATGGGACTATGCCCACCGTGTGATTTTGTCATGGCATTTATCCTTGAATTATTCTTATGCCATGTTTTTGTTTCTTACACATTTTCTATGTTACTATGATCTTATGATATCATGTTATTTATGTTATACTCCTATGTAATTACTCATGTGATTATGTTTAAAGGGAAGTATATGTTACTTCATAAGGGTAAAATTTATAATTTTTTTTGAAAAGTTTCCATAAGATTTTCACGATTTAAAAATAAATTTTATGTATTTTATTTTTTTATTTAAGATTTCTTATGAAATGTTTTATGAAAATATTTGGGTGAAAAGTTGATTTATTGGGTAATAAATTTTTTATTTTGAGACCAAAGTTCAATTTTAAAAAATAATTTTTTGGATAAGTATTTATGAACTAACATGTTTCTTTATTTATTTATATATGTCCCTTATTGATATTTTTGTGATCATTCCTCATTTTAATTTTTTATAGGGTTTTAAGAATGATTAGGGACAAGGATGAGTGAAATATGAAAATCCTAAAGATATATCATGAAAAGAAAACTTGTTATATCATAGAAGTTTTATTTTGTGGAAAAAATGGATACTAAGTTGAAGTGTCCACTTTGCGATTTAATATTTATTTATGTAAGGGTGATGGAATAATTCTCTAAAAATATAAACCATAAAGATCCTCAAATGTATGAAAATGAATTCTTGACTTAAAACTCAAGATTATATAATGTTTAATACTGAGTCTCTATAAATAAGATTCTCTACATCAGAAAATATAGAAATAACTTTATTTTAATATTTCTCTAATTTCTTAGCCTCTTCCAACTAGTCAGGCCTTATGATCAATAAGCCTTTAAGCTCATGAATATCATTCTTTTTGTTTGTTCAATCCTTTTTTCACAACAATATTTTTGATAGAAGGAGTCATTTTTTCTTTACCTTTATTCTTTGTGTTTACTTTTTATTCAGGATTCCAAGTCATGCACTTGTTAGAAATGCGGCCTTCCTTTTTTACACCTCCACACATATTTTCATTATATTTTAACTTGATCTTATTGGGTATCTTATCAACCTATTTAGGAGTTTCAATTACCATGTAAATCCTTTTATTACTTTCATAGATTGATTCACTTTTAGTTTTTAGATTTCTCCCATTAACATTCTTTATTTTCATAGATATATTTCAATGTTCCATGATGTGGTATATCTTGTCACAATAGAAGAATATCTTACCTATTAGTTTGACACCCTGATAATTTTTCTTCATTTACATATTATGATTATATTATTCAAATACCTTCTTCACTAATTTATCTGCCAAGGAAAACTTATCTTTTTTCTTCACCTGCTTCCTTATCTATTGTGTCCTTATATTCACATAAAAATAATAGTTTTTTGGGTTGGAACATACCAAAATTAATCATAAAAATTATCATATGTGTTACAAAAATCACATAACCTTTCTAAGATTTTAAATTTGTTCTTCAAAGTTATATTATTCCTTCTATGTGAATTCTACTTCAGTACAATAAGAGTCTTCATTGTTTCATCCTTTCTACCCTATATTTATGGATTACCACACTTGTTAACACTAACATATTATTCCAGTAATCCATACCCCTCTACCCAAATCTCCAAAAACAAAAATATCTTCGAATAAATCTATTTATTTTACATGTAGGTGCAGTCTATCCAGATTGAAACCTTTACTATTTTTTGGGTCAAAACACCAACCTTTTGGGATTATTTTAGGGGAAACTTTTCTTGAACATTCTTACCTGAAACCTTAACTTATTGGTGATAATATAGCATTTTTAATCCTCTAAATTTGTGTAGTTTTTGAATTTAAATAAACACTTCTAGAAAAAATAGATTTAGAATAATAATATTTTTCAATGTTGTGGGATACCCTTTTCCATTAGCTTGAGGTGGAAGCTTCTCTAGATGATCTAAAACTCTTTGAGACAAAATTTTGTGTCTTCTTCAATGAAATAATCATTTATTATGTTTGTGTGGAAATATAATTTTTCTCAATAGACTGTGAAGTTCCAACTTGGGTGGTTTCCAGATTTATCATCTTTACTTCTATCACTAAACATTATAAATCGATCATGAACTTATAGTATTCAACTAAATACACCCATTATTCATAGTATTTACTTAGCTTTTTTAACTGATCCTCATGCATTTTTCTTGCCTCTTGAAACTGGTAGTAAATCTCCTTTACCCCTTTTGATTTAACTTCTAGTTGTAAACTTTTAAAATCCATTGAAATTTTGTTGAGTTTTTCAAATTCATGGATAAATTATTTTATAATATTTTTAAACACTTAATTCTCACATAAATTTCTTTAAAATTCTTTATCAACTTTTGAAACTGTTTCAATAAAAATTGAATCATTTTATTCTTTGAATTTCAATAGATTTGGAAGAGTGTTGTAACTACTCATATTCTTTTCTAATGATTCTTCCATTGCATCAGTTTCTACCTCTAGGCGTTACTTCTCATCATGAATCCCCTTAATGAATTTGAATATACAATTCACTACTTCAATAATTAAATCTTTCAAATAATCCTTAACCTCAATATAGAGGTCTTTATAAGATTTAATATATCCCAACTCACTACTTAAAATTGTTTCACTAGAGGAATATTAATATATAGATTTAACATTACTTTTACCACTCTAAATACCTTCATCTATTAGTAAATATGATGAAACTTTAGAATTTTTTATTAGCTTCTTAGCCTCAATTTTATTCTTATTTTTCAGAGTCCTGTTTGAAACCTCTAAATCAATCTAGTTAGGGGTGGAAACTAGATTCTATATATGAAGCCCTTACAAAATCTCTTCAAATATTCACTTAATGTGTACTTGTTAAAAATATTGGGCAAAAAAATTATGATCCAACCAGAGGGAACCTTTACCCAGATACCAATTTAAAATCTCAGTGAGATCATTTAAACGAACCTGAAGGGGGGTGGGGGGTGAATCATATCTGGTTGAATTATTTTACGAAAAATAAATTATTATTTTATCCCTTTAAACTACCTTTAGTTTTTAACCTCTATCTCATATTAGAATGTAAATGGATATCTTAAAATTTACATCTCTATACACCTATATGAAATGTAGATGATGAAAGAAAAATTAGTATATGTATTTTTACATGGTTTGACCCCAAGGTGGGAAACCTACTCCTTGTCATGTTAGACTCTCATTGAGACACAAATTCTCCACTAATAATATTGGTATCAATTATAGTTGGTTGTCCAAATATTATTCTAAAACATGTCTGTAGCAATTCTATAATTTATATTTACACATTGTAAATTTCAAATAATATTTTTGGAGTAAGGTGTAGAGTTGGTGTGGAGTTTTGAAGTTGAAAAAGTCTTAGTGATGATATAATAAATATAATATATCACGCATGCACATTTTTTCAAAAAAAAAAGAATAAATTCTGAATGGTGTCTCAGATGATAAATATGATGACTTTATTAAATATAAATCATGAGATTTACCCTAGGAATGAAACAAGTCTTTTCGGTGTTGGATGCTTCGATAGAGTGCAGTCAGGGGAGTGTTAGATGAATTAAATTAATTTATTAATTTAATTATCATTTAATTTCCAAACCCTAATGACACTCTTATATAAAATCCTCTTTGATGATTTTTCTAGGGTTATCTAGATAACCCTATATAATTGAGAGGATGGAGAGAGATCCCCAGTAGTGAACACATTGCTGGGTGATCACATGATCCTAGACCAACAATCATAACACTGTGAGATTTATCATCATTGATGAAGTTCTTGAATCTTTCCAACAAAAATGATGCAACATTTTTATTCATCAGTTATCGATCCAAATCTAGGTAGGGAATTTCATTTTGTGGTTTAATTACCTATTATTTATTACTAATATGAATATGAATTGATTCATTTAAAATTAATTCATGGGTTATTCATGTAGAATTTATCATCGATTATTTTCTTTTCCTTGGATCAAGAATTTGAGATTTATTTATTTTTGGAATTCTTGATTTATTTTTTACCCATTCTTCAAATTCAATCCCTGATGAAAAAATGAAAATGATCTTCATTCAAAGCTCATTTTGTAAATTTTTCCTTTCTCCCTCCATTGTTCAATGTTTGTCATTAGTATTCCAATTGGAAGATAATTCAATGATACCTAGGGAATTGATCATTGTGAAATCACTCTTTGTTGAAATAAATCATTTTTTCATGTCTAGTTTTGTGATTTTGAGATGTGAAGGAGGTGTGGTAATGATGGCAGAAATTTTATATAGGTTCAGAAAATTGTGTTTTCACATAATGGATCAAGAGGGTATATTCAGTGGTACAAAGAAGGTTGATTTTCTAGAAAAAGAACATCCAGAATATGAATTCCAAATAGCCATTGATGGTGGTAAAATACATTATGGGAGTTATGGTTTTAGATTTACAGCATATCCGAAGGTGGAGGAATCATTAGAGAAGACAAGTTATCAGAATGTATGTTCTGTAAAAATCTACTATGCATAGAGTGTAGTTCAGAGGAACACACTCTATGTGGATCCATATGTACAATGGATAGGGTTTACATGGTGAGTTAAATATCACAGGATGTGTGGGGGGACCCACATTCTATGTGACCCTTATACAAATAGATTTGAATTTACTGGGATAACATTCCTAGGAGTCCATGTGACCCCACACACCATGTGTGACTGGGAACACCCTATGAACTTTGGAAAGTGCATGGGCTTAGGAAGGTAACACATGCTGAGTGATAGCCTAATCTCTACATGCCATGTTTCATAAAAACACACCATTTATATAGGTAGGTACATTATGTGTGAGAAAATAGGACATAGAGTGTTCTAGGATAAGTGAGACATGCTATGTACCCCATGGGACCCATCGTGCACTCCTTCTAGGGAATTTTAGAGCCCCCATTATTCTCAGAATAGAAAAAGTATGAGCTTGGGTGAGTTCCCTCAAACTTTATCAGTATAGTTGATTTCCCTTGGTCCATCCATAAGTGGGTATAGTAAGTTATCCCATCCTGAGTATAAGATGAGTGATCCCCTCTATGGGTTAGTTCTGGATAGAGTCTGGTATCCCTTAATATGTCCTGAGGTGTGATTCTCTATCATTCTTCACTAGTTTGGGTTATTTATACCATTTTGGAAATATTGGACATATGATCCCCTTACTATTGGGTTATACCAGATAGGGATAGGTATCCCCCATAGGCCTTTTGCATGATCCCCTATCTATGTGTCAACATATGTTATCTTCTAACGTGGTGTAGTATGATCGAGAGAGCACCTCAAATGAGCCCTCTTAGTTCCTATGTACTTCTACATGGAAGAACCTAATGATTATGTTCTCTTAGAAGAGTTCCATCAACATAGTGAGACCAGATGACTGAGTTTTATTGAATGAATGTTACCCTAGAGCTTTGAGTAGAATCTTAGGCTGGAAGTGAGGACACAATCTCACCTTGAGAATTGGAGTCTTCCTTTGAGCATATCTAGGTCATCTTTTTTTATTTTTTGGCATTGTGATTTTTACTCCCTCTTTGATGCTTTGTGTATTATGAATTCAGGGTGTCCTACTGGGTATGTTTATACTCACCCCTACATGGGCTCTTCCCGTACATGTTATGTCTTATGTAGATGTCAGGCCTTTCGATAGTATCTTAGGAGGATCAAGAGAAGGTGTAACTTAGTCATTCTAGATAGAATGTAGATGGTTTTAGGAGTTTCATTTTGACATCAGTCCCCCTTTTTGTTAGCTAGTTGGTCTCTTTCATAGATTTTATAGGCTTTTATTTGGCCCTTCTGTTTTTTATATACCCTTTATTATACTTTTATGTGGGATTGGTTGTTGCAAATGAATTTATAGTATTTATTGTATATCCTTTCATCATTATACTGGTGTATAGAGATGTGTATGTGTGTGTATATACTTTAGGATAAGGCCTTCCATGATTGTGTTTTTCCTACTCAACACTAGTCCTCGCCCCCTTTCATATTGGAAGCAGGCTTGGGCTATCAATCTCAGCTTACCACTAGCCAAACAGATTTTGATAAGTTCGTTCATGATAGAGTGGTATCAGATTAGGTCATCTTAGGAACCGTGTTCGGTGATAGTATAGCTATGAGATTTTGATTTGGGAATTGGGGAAATAGTGTTAAAGTGTCTCGAGTTTGGATCTCAGTCTAGGGAACCCAATGATGGTGCGGTGGTTGAAGTATCAATTTACTAGGACTCTGATAACCTACTTATTTACTTGGAACATATAGATACTGGTTTCATGAAAATTTTTGGTACATGTATCATATAGGAATGAGTTTTGGTTTCCATGTCCTTATTGAGTCTGCTCCCCATATATTCTATTTTAACCATGGTGCATCTCAGTTATTGATAGATTCCTCCACAATTAAATCCAGCTAGTATTCTGAGTAGGATCATGATTATGATCTACTTAGTGATGATACTTCAGTCTAGAGGCTTTTGTAGGAGGTGGTTCCTCTAGGTGGATAGTTAACGGTGGCTCCACCCATTGAGCAACATGCTAACCCACTTATAATGGTTCAAGTGGATTCTCCCTATCAGGTTGAGAACTAGTTGGTCTCGGTAGTATCAATAGATGAAACACTTATTTTGAGTGTGTTTCATGATTTTTAGGGATAGAGACCTCCCATATTTCATGGTGATCTAGAGCCCCCTCATTAGTAATTAGAGTACAAACTTGCGTATGTGGTGCGAGTGTTTTTTCTGGATATGACCCTTTTTTGATGGTGGTCCTGGTGGAAAACCTTCTCTAAGGAAAAATTGGGAATTGGTGGATCCTTATATAGGTGATGTTTGATGTGTCTCCATACATGAAAATAAGAGGGATACTTCCCCAACCAAGATGCATTCTCTTTTGATGCACTTTAAAGTTGTGCAAGTGAGTCAGTACCATCCAAAGTGGATTGTATCAATGTGTGGTGGATGAGTTTCTTTATTTGTATGTTCATGACCATTTTTAAGTGCTAATTTCTCAGATAAAACCTTTTTGTGGAGAACAAGTGAGAAAGGGGAAGTATATCTATAGGTTTTGGAACTAGATAACTTGGAGTCTCTGGGTGTGATCTGATGTGGGAACTATGTCTTCTTTACTTTTGCAGTAGTTTTGGTAAATGAAGGCATAAGACACTCTTTTCTTAGCACATCCCTTATTTGAGACCTAGAGTTTCTAGTGGATCCTTTAGACTAACCATTGTGCTTATATCCCTACTGAGGATATTTTGGTGATAAAAATTCTCTATTAGTAGTGTGACTTGACTCTTAGAGGGTATCTTTATGTGGGATCTCTCTATAGAAGTGATGTGGTCCTATAATGTTTTTCTTGGTATAAACTGGTTTCCTACTATCCATACCTAGTATAAATATTTCCAATGAGGGTTTTAGTGTATCCAAGTTAGTGTGGTGGAAATTTTCCTTCTTTGGTGAGAAGGAATCCCATGCAGAGTAGGATGTGTTTATATGAAGGAGGATACATTTGATTTATTATCAGTTGGATAGTATGAACCTTGTATTAGAAAAAGTTACAAGCTTTAAGTTTCTTGTATAGGTTAAGGAATATGAGGGATTCTTTCTTGATGATGTTCTATAATTGCCTCCCCATAAAAAGATTGAGTTCTATATAAACCTACATCTGAGGACAACCCGATATTGGTGCTAACATATCAGATGACCCCATATAGTTATAAGAGATAAAGTTGTAGTTGGAGGATATATAGAGGAAGGTCTTGTTAGACCCATTATGTTCCCTCAGAAAATCCCTATATTGTTCACCAAGAATGTGGATGATAGATTGAGGTTATATGTGGATTAACATTGCCCGAACCAAGTGACTGTTAAGATGGAGTATCCACTTTTGACAATTAATGAACTCTTAACCGATTGAAAGGGGTTGATTTAGTTCAACAGGTTTGACCTTAGGTCAGGTTGTCACCAGTTCTAGGTGCTTGGTGATGCCCTTTGTCATAGAAAATTCCCCAAAAAAGTTTATGGGAATCATGAACAAGATCTATCATCCCTTCTAATATTGGTTCATGGTGGTCTTCTAGTTTACATCCTTTTGTACTCAGCATTAGAGGAGGAGTATGAGAGACATTTGAGGATTGTTTTGGACTTAATCTGAGAGAACCATATTTATGTGAATCTCTCAATGTGTTAGTTATTGATTCAATAGGTCCACTTCCAAGGAAATGTTATCATAGAAGGGGTAATAGTAGTAGAACCAAAAAATTTATAGGTAGTGCTAGCTTGGGAGCCACCCAAGATCATGGACATGGTGTGAAGCCTCCTTAGTTTGGAAGATTATTTTTGAATATTCATGCTCAATTTATCTAGGTTTAGGGAACCACTAAATTCTTTGACACAAAAGGGGCATCCTTTCATGTGGATATAGAAGTGTTAGAAAGATTTTTAGGCTCTACAGTAGAGATTGAAAAGATCCCCCAACTTGAGACTTCTAGAAGAGGGTGGTGAGTACATAGTGTTATATATTACCTCCAGATCTAGGCTTGAATGTGTTATGATGTATAGATTGAAAGTGGTGCTTATGGGTCCCAACAGTTAATAACCCATGATCATAATTACATGACCCATGACTTAGAGGTGGCATCAGTTTTTTTCTCCCTGAAGTATTAGTGAAATGATCTTATTAGAGAGAGATTCACCATCTTTTCTGACCATAAGAGTCTTAGGTATATCTTTTCACAGAAAGATATTAACCTGAGGTAGAGGTGATGATTGGAGTTCCTATAGGTTTATGGATTTGAGATAGTCTATACTTCTAGAAATGGGAACATGGTTGAAGATTGTCATATAATAGAGTTATGTTCACAGTTTTTGAGTGAGGCGATAGAGCAATTGACCACTTTGTAGTTGACCCTTATGGATGAGGATGGTGTATCTAACTTCAGTAAATGGTCTTCATCCATCCTCTTATTCAATATATCAGGGAGGAAAAACTTGGGGATATTGATTGTGAGATATTTCTTGATCAAATATCCACTGTACATGAACTTTATGGATTTTTTAAAGGTGGGGAGCATGTCATCCTTATTTGAGGATGAATGATGGTACCATTCATTCCATGATAGGAGTTATTGATGGAGTTTCATGGTTCCCCCTTAGTGGTATATCCAAGAGAGGTGAGTATGTATCAGGATCCTTTATCATTATTTTGGGTGGACAATGATGTAGTAGATTGTTGCTAAGTTTATATCTCGATGCCTCACCTACAAATAGGTGAATTCCAAGGTGTTAGGATTGAAGTAGAAATGGGATAATATCTTTATTATTTTTGTTACATGACCTCTGTGATTAGTGAGAGGTCATGATTTCATTTGGGTGATTATAGAAAAACTCACTAAATTAATCCACTTGATATCTATCCAAGAGTTGAGTTCAGTGGAGAGTTTGGGATTCTTGTTCATACAGAAGATAGTTTGGCTATATGGAATTTCCTTGATGATCATTTTAAACTATGATAATCACTTTACTTCATAATTATGGATAGGATAATAGTAATATTTGGGACTTAATTTCAGTTGAACATGATGTCCAACCCCTAGAAATATGTCCAGATAGAGAGGTCAATTTAGGTTCTACAGGAGATACTTTAGGTTTGCATGTTAGTTTTTGGCCATAGATGGGAGGATCATCCACCCTTAGTGAAGTTGCATGAAACAATAATTACCACTCCACCATCATTTTGGTGCATTTTAGGCCTTTTATGGTAGACCCTACAGGTCACCACCATATTGATTAGGGTTAGGTAAGACAATGATCATGTGCCTAGATTTGGTGCGAGTAATGAAAAAGAAGGTGCATATCATCCATGAGTGGATGAAGACTTCCCAAAACTGTTATAAGTCTAATGTGGACTGATGATGGATGCCTTTAGAGTTTGAAGTGGGAGGCCAGGTGTTCCTGATAGTCTCACATTGGTGATAATTATGGATATTTTTTCTGGAGCAGAAAGAAATCTTTGAGATTTATAGGCCCTTTTTTAGTTACCATGAAGGGTTAGAAAGGGTACATACCACTTGGACCTACCCCCACATTTGTCTTGGGTTCATGGTGTTATCCACATGTTTTATCTAAGGATACATGTGCTTGACCCATCACATGATATCAATATGAGTGATCTAGACACCAAGGATGGATCGAACCTCTTAGAGTACTCATTGACCATCAATGATCAATAGAATAAGATCCATAAAGGGTGAGATATTCCCTTGGAGTGTGTCTACTGGCAGAATGAGAACCTCTAGGAGAGCTTGTGGGATCTAGATAACTATATGAGAGATCAATATCCTCACTTGTCTGACTAGGTTTTCACTTTTTGGGATGAAAATATTTGAATGTGGGGAGAATGTAATAACTATAAAATTTATATTTACACTATGGAAATTTCAAATAATATTTCTGGAGTTATCTGCATATTTAGTGTAAAGTTCTGAGTCCTATAGAGTCTTGGCGATGATATAATAAATATAATATATCAGGTATGTTCATTTTTTTTGGAGATAATGAAATAACTCCTTAAAAATGTATTGGATGGGAAATTTAAGGCATCCATTAAATTTGGAGTCCATGTTTTACCCTAGGTGTGGAATAAGTATTTTCAGTGTCAAATGCTTCGATAGAGTGTAGTCATGGGTAGTTTAAATGAATTAAATGAATTTATCAATTTAATTTTCATTTAATTTCCAAGCCCTAATGAAAATCCTATATAAACTCCTCTTTGGATAATTTCCTTGGGATAGTTTCATAAACCTAGTGTATTGAGAGTGTGGAGATATATCCCCAATGGAAAACACATTGGTGGGTGATCATGAGATCATCGATCGACAATTAGAACATCATGAGATTTATCATCGTTGATGGAGTTCTTGAATCTCACCAATAATAATGATGCAGATTAATTTTTCATCAGTGATCGATCTAAATAATGGCAGGGTGTTTGATTTTGTTGTTTAAATCCCCATTATTTATTGTTGAGATGAATAATAATTGATTCATTTAAAATTAATTCATGGGCCATTCACATTGAATTGATCATCAGATATTTTTTATTCCTAATATTATAAATTATAGATTTATTCTATTTTGTAATTGTTGATTTGTTTTATTAATTGATATTAATATTTCATTAATGATTTCCAAATTTATGTAGCCTTATTTCAAACATCACTTTGTAATTTGTACCTTACTCTCTATGTTATTCAATGTTCTTCATCAATATTAATATTGGATAATGATTCCATGATACCTGGGGACCTGATCATTGTGAAATTTCTCTATGGTGCAATATATTGTTGTTTTTGGTTCATTTTTTGGATTTAGAGATGTGACAGAGGCATGGAAGTGATGACATGAATCTGAAGGAGGTTTGGAAAATGGTGGTTTCATGTACCAGATCAAGCATGTATCTCTGGTGGTATGAAGATGATTAATTTTCTGGAAAATAATGATTGGAATTCAACTTATGGATTTCTATTAATGGGGATATACTCTATTATTGGAGTTATGGATAATATTTCTAGTAGATCCAAAGGAAACAATGAATAAGGCGAAGACACATGAGAAGACTGGATATTCTATAAATATCCATTACACACAATGTGTATTTTGGAGGAAAAAAACTATGTAGAACCCTCTATATGATGGAAAGGGCTTACATGGTGAGTTAAATATCACACACTGTGTGGGGTACCCATAGACCATATGACCCTTATTTATCTAGATTTCCATGTATAGGGAGTACATGCCTAGGATTCCATTCTATCCTATGGGACAAACTGTGTGTGACTGGGCACACCCCGTGTACTTTAGAAAGTACATGGGATTGGGTAGGAAACACACATTGAGTGCTGGTTATTGGATCAAAATATTTATGTATATGTATATGAGATGGAACAATACAAGGGGGGGGATTGTAGGTTTAAAATATTTTTATTTAAACTCTTAAAAAGAAACTTAGTTTAAGAGTTATTAAACTAATACAATTCACTAATCCTCTTATAAAATAATACAAATGACCGGACTGGTGCTAGATCCAATGGATATAATATGATACCATAGGTTATTAAGAACAATTGTATTTGAATTGAATACAGTGATCATAGTATAACAAATGGAAATGATTCTACCATACAACGTATATAATATTTTAAAACAATTTTAAATGAAAGTATTGTAATTAAAACAATTACAATAGAAAATAATATGAATAGAAAGAGGAAATAAAATGATTCCCTTTCTATTACAAATAGTAGTGGAAAAGTAAAGGGGTATTACAATTCTTTTATCCAAAAGAGTAGGATATACTTTCACCTAGGATAAAAGGTCTTTCTTACGACCACCTAGGTAAGCCCTCAATACGATGATCAACACATCTATATTTCTATCCATGAAAGTCCTCAATTAAGAAGGTAATTGTAACCTCTGTCTTTAAAATACTTGAAAGATCTTGATACAATGATTGGTAACACCATCTTCCTATATCCGGAAGCCCTCGATCGTTATCACAATGATCAGTCACACAAAGCAATACAAAGAACTTATAGAAATACAAGAACTAAGAACAAGCCATTCACATCTTGTATCTTCAAGGTTTTTAGCATGAAGCAAGAGAGAGGTTACACTATCTCTCTCTATAATCACAATAGTGTCTTGTATGTTCAATCATCCAAGTCACTCATTATCTGGTTTAAATGAACTCTTATTTATAGGCCTCTTTTACAACATTCATATTTTAATTCAATGGTCATATTTCTCTAAAAAACATGGAGGTACTTGAACACCTGGCACTATAATGGTAAAAAAAAAATAGTATACACAACATCATTTTTATTAGTATATAACTCACTCAACAACATTGTTTTGGTTAGAAAACAATAAGTACAAAAGTATGAAAGAATGATTAAGATGAATTATAATATAAAACATGTATACAGTATTGGAGTAAGACATGAGTACAATGCATTACATGAGTACGATACATAACATGGTTACGATGCTTATCATGGATACGATACGTATCATGGTTACAATGCATAATGTGATTACGATGCATATCATGATTACAATGAATAACATGATTACGATACATAACATGGATACAATGATTAACGTTATTACAATGTATATCATGATTATGTTGTATATCATGATTATGATACATAGAATGGTTATGATACATAACGTGATTATGATGCATATCATGATTACGATGCATAATGTGATTAAAATACATAACATGGTTATGATGCATAATGTGGTTACGATGGGAAACAACATATATGATTATGATGAGAAACAACATATATGAAAAACAACATGTGTGGTTATGATGGAAATCAACATGTATGGTTATGATACAAAACATCATATATGATTACGATAGAAAAAAAAATGTAATTTGTGATTTAAAAAACAAAAAGATGGATGGGAAAGTCGAAACACATTTTGACTCAAAAATCTCCCCCTTTTTGGAAATCAAAAAAACAAAACAAACAATAAATACTTATCTCCCCCTGAGTTTAGTAAATCTTCTAAAAGTAATAGTGAATATGACTAATTCCACCTTAGGATAAAAATATCACTAAGGATCATATTCTCTTTACTTTTACTTATGAGTTTCCCCCCTTAATAAGGTAAGAACTTAAATCCATTTCTTCTTTTCCAAATTATTCTCCCCCTTTGTGATTTTCAAAAAGAATAAGGGAAAACATTATTTTCTTACAAAGAGTTAGAGAAACAAAGTAAAAAACAATAGAAATTACTTGAAATGAAATAAGTTTTTATTACAAAAAGAGTTAAAAAAAATCATTCTTTCTCCTTTTGTTTTTCCAAGAGGTTGAACACAGAGAGATTTATATTCTTGAACTCTTTTCTATCCTCCATAATTTTTTCAAGAGATTCTTGCTAAGCCTTCAACTTCACATCTTGTTCTGCAATAATCCTTTCTTGTTTATGGATCCTTTCTTTATAAAGATGATTGATTGCTTCATGATCTTTGAGCCTTGATTCCTAGGAATTATAATCCTCCATTATAACTCTATAGGCATTCTCTAATATTACAACTCTATTTGAGATCAAAATAATCTCATTACACCCATTCTCCAATTTTTCCTTTATATGTACATTCTCTTTCGAGGATAATTATTTTGAGGTACACAGTCTTTGAAAGGATTCTACTTTTTCATTTAAATTAGTAACCAACTTTTGGTAGACTAAATTGAGATCATTTACCTGTTTCACCAATTCATCAAGATTTTTCATATGAAACTTGATATTATCATCAATGTTGTACGAACATTTAAAAACTTTGTTACAAGACTTTCTATGCTCAGCAACACGTTATTTGAAAACTTTGAAATCAGCTTCAATATTCAAAAACTTGTCCATCATAGTCTTGATAGAATCCGTTCATTTTATTATGACTATCAGTAATGATTTATATCCTGGATTTAATTTTTGGAAAGAAGGGGATAATATTTTCCAACCTATTCAAGGCTTGTTCAATGTATTGAATTCCATTCACTATGATCATCCTTTCTGAATCTCTATCTTCATTGTATTCTGGGAGATCTCAAAAATGAGTTTCAGTGTAGAAAAAAGTAGCTGGTTGATTCCAAATATTATTAGATTCTTCTTCTTCTTATTTATTTTCTATTTGAATGACTTTCTTGGAAGTATTATTTTGAGAAACTCCTTTAGATGATTGAGGATCGGGAGATGAAAACTTAAAAGATGGTACTTATGATGAATCTTATGAATGATTTCTATGGTTTACAGATTCATTATCTTACACTTATTCTTATTATTTTACTTGTTCTTCTTCACCTTATTCTTATTCTTCTTATTCTCCAGTTTCTTGATTGAGAATTTGTGTAGACGATTGTTCATATGCCTGTTTCTCTTTCCCTTTCTCCACTGGATCCGGTTGAGTTTGAATATTTGGTTCTCTTAGGACAATTCTGGTTCTAAATTACTCAATTATATTAAGAAGACTATCAATATTAATATATTGAGCCTATTTTTCTTCATTATATTATTATTCTATTCTTCTTTTAAGGTTTCCTCATTTCTTATTTTTTCATCTTGGGATTCAGTTGGGTCCAAACCGAACTGAGGATAACCTTCTTTCCTTTCTTCCTTCTTCTTCCAACACTCTACCGCAACCTCATCTGATACTGGTTTTTTGTTTCTTTTATTTCTTGGGGGTTGTAGCCTTAGCTATATTTATTTTTCTTGATGTTGATTTTGATATATTTGAAGGGTTTTCACTCCCTTCAGCTACTTCTTTTTCTTTCTCAGCTTATGGATCTTTTTCAAACTTCTTGGATTCAGGGTTGAATCATAACTTGAGTCTCCTGATCATATCCTTACTAATGAGAGGCTCCTTGAATTTTTTCGAATCTAAATTAATTGATACATTGAAAAAACTTAGGAACTCTTTCAAAAACTTGCCCAAGATGGTGGGAAACATAATCCAATGAGATTTGATTACACCAGAATTAAGTTTCTTGATGTTCAATAAAATAAAGCCTATAAGATTGAATTTCCTCATATTAACCAGGCAGTCAAGCACATATACATCATAAAATTTTAAAGTTTCCTTATCACCCTTTCTCAGTACTAATAAAACTTGCATCCAGATGGAAATGAGATGATTTTAAGATAATAGTTGATTTACCTTCCTCTTATCATCATGAATCTCAAAAATAGATTCCTATGATTTCATTTTATAAAAAATCCTATATAATTATGGTAATTTCTTTCAAATGAGTCCAGATCCTCTTCAAATAAACTCTATCCTTCTCCAACCTTCATCCATAATAGATTAATCACTATATTCACCAGCTTCCATGTGTATTATTACATGGATGGTTCCTCCAAAATTATCTACATCTCCTAAGCACTTTGAACTCATTTTACACTGGTTATTCACAAATATAAAAGCTGTGCAGTAGGGTTTAGTTTAGTGATCATCTTCAACCTCAACTCAATTATTCTTAAAATTCTATAGATAGTTCTATGAACACTCTCTAGAATTCTTCATAGCTACACATACCATCTCAACAATCATTACATGATTGGGTGTGTATTTTCCCCCTTTTTCTTTTGTTATATTTTTTCATACTCTGATGTATTACCTAGGGGTATTGCATAAATGTTTTACTCTATATGTTACTATCTTTTATTATTATTCCTCAGAAAAATTTAATAGAGATGGTTGGGAGCATGCATACAGGTACACTAGGAAATTTCCTTCTATTTACATTATACCTTCTCTATAATGACACAATTTTTTTCTGGTTTTATTTTTATAAATTAACTGGAAAAATTATGAGACCAAGTGCTGAGAAGACATGAGATTCTGTGGCTCGGTGTTCTTGGAACAAATCTCTGAATAATGTTTAGTTTTTAATTAAAATTTACACTCAGTTTAAATTTTAACTAAAATAAATTCTAAATGGGTGTTAGGATCAGAAATCTGAGGGCACTGTTACATTTAGAATAGTGACTTTACCTTAGGCAGGGCCTAACATCGACCAACATGGGTATTCTGTGAAAGATAAATTTTGAAGATTTTAAAGGAGAATAAAATGAACTTAAAAAGTTTATTTATTTCTTTTGACATCTCGCAGCGTTGCAACGATGCTACGACACCCCGACATGGTAGCCCGTTTTCTTTCATAAATGAAATAGTGTGGTGAAGCTATAAAAAAGTGATACAATAATGATGAAATTCATTTTCTTCATTTAACATCTTGGTAGGGATACATTATTATATTCAAAATCCTAGAGAAATTCCCTAGAATCTATAGATAAGAAAAGCGTTGGCGAAACCTCTCATTTTCAAACGATGAATGACAATAAGATGACGGATCGAGATCACTCATGGATGAATCTATAACAATGATGAATGTTATTCAATGAAAAATACAAACTCCAGTTAGGGGGTTAATTCCATGTGATTTATTTCCCATTCTTACTTTCCAATGATGAACATGGATCAACCCACAAACAGGTTGATCCATAGGTCGATCATTCTTGTGGGATGGGTATTCTGATGCGGGGTTTTAAAGGGGGAATAATCTATGTAAATACTTTTGTTTTATCCCACTATTTTCTAATGGGATGAGCGAAGGCTAAAACAAATAGGGTTGACATTAATTCTTCAGGCATTCTTGGTGAATTCTTCTATTTTTGTCCTGGCATTATTCACCGACGAACCTCCATGGTCGTGGTGCATTTTTTTGGGGGGGTTCCAAATGTGATCGGACCCCCAGAGTGAAATTGAGAAGGATCGAAGGCCAAATCTGTTAAGGTTGAGACCCGAGGATTTCAACAGTTCCCCCTATCAAAAAACATAGCAGTAGGGTGACAGTTGCAACCTGCAGAAGATGGGATACCGATAGCGGTGCATGGCAGCACTGGAAGTGGCGCACTATAGTGAAACCCAATAGAAGTAGGAAACCCCTAGAGTGAAACCAGGTGTAAGTGGAGCCCATGGCTCCAAGGATATGGGTGGCGACTAGGAGTCGTGGACAAGCAGGTCGCGACGATGACGAGCTGGCGATGCGGCGGGCGCCGTATTGGCCAGGTGGAAGCACACGGTCTGGGACCACGTGAGAGGAGGTAGGCTAGCCGTATGGACATAGAATGACACTGTGTGACCATTGGTGAATGGGCAATGACCATGTGGTGATCACGTCATCCGGACAGGGTGAAGCTAGGGCGGGCCGCGCCCGGTGGGAAGAAGCTGACCTACACGTGCGGGCCGTCTAGAAGAACCAAGCCGCTCTAGTGGCCTGACGGTCTAGACCACGCGGCCCAAATAGAAAAAATTCAGTAGGCTCAATGGGCTGATTTGGACCAGCCCACACCGACCAGGTTGGATCGGGTCAGACTAGGACCCAACCAGACCCTTTTTACAAAAAGGGCTGTATCTTTCAAACCGGGTGTCCTTTTGATGAGCTGTATGTGGAATTGGTACCCTTTAAAAAAGGTGGTCCTTTTAAGATTGATTGGTGAGTATTTATTATGGACCAATTTAGGTGTGTAGTTTCCCTTAGTTCTCCCCTCGAGGGTTTAGTATGACATTACGTCCACATCACTGGATAGTAATCCCCTCTAGAGGCCAAGTCCTAGATAGAGTTGTGGAATCCATACTTGGTAATGGAGTGACTCTCTCTCACCTTTGATATAGTTTTGTGGTAATAGACATAACCTATGAGTATAGGGAATTAATCCTCTATCTAGTAGTCCGTATCGGTAGGGTCTTCAGTATCATCTGAGAAGGATCCCCTATATTACGAGCCGAATCGGTAGGGTCATCGTTATCCTCTGAGAAGGATCCCCTATGTTGAGGGATAATATATATTGGGTTGTCGGTATCCTATGGGAATGATCCCCTCTCTATATATCATGACATTGACCAGTGTTTTCTATTTGGGTGGGCCCCAAATTAGTGGGACCTATTTGTAAGAGTCCCCGATGATATCAAGGCTCAAGGAGCGAGTTATCTTGGAATGAGCATGCCTCGAGCAGAATCCTATGGCTGATGATTTTTTATGACTTACCCGCTTTACCTTATGGCTAGTTATGAGTATATCTAGATATTCTTGGTATTTGAGTTATAGGCATATACCTGTGTAGAGATGAATGTGATTTATTTTGTGGTTTTGGGGTGTCCTATTGAGTATTTTTTTACTCACCCCTACACAGGCCTTGCCCACACATGTCGTGTATTGTGCAGACGATCGATGCTTTGATAGAGTTCGGGGTGGACCAGGACCAGGTGGTGTGCAGTGAGATTAGACAGAGGAGGAATACTCCTACGGCTTCAGGCAGCTGACCTTCACCTACCCTTTATATATGGTTTCCTATGGTTGAGTTTCAGGAGCTTGTGCTTTCACTTGTTTTTAGTATTTCTTATGGTGGGATTTTATTCTAGCCTGGTTCACCTCCTTTTACTTTACTTTCTGATTGCACTATGTTTTTGGTTTATATCTAATAGTTTTTATGAATGGTTTACTTAGTGTTTTTATATTTTAGCATCTGTGGACTTGGAGATGCGTGTGTGTGTATAGGTACTTAGGCAAATTCCTCCCATTTGTGGGATATGTCTACTCAGCGCTAGTCGCCAGCCCCTATCCTATCAGAGATGGGCTTGGGGTAGTCACGGTGTGGGCCCCACTGGGATGGGTCGTGAAATCCTCGGTGCTTGTCACCAGTCCTTGGCCTATTGGATGTGGTCTTGAGGTTGTGACGGCTCAACCTTCCATCATCTAGGCAAGTCTCAATGGGTTGGGTCATTATAGAGTGGTATTAGATAAGTGCATTCCTTCAGATAGTGTTTGGAGTTTTCTCCTTATTATTAATTGGTTGGGACTTAGGGAAATGATTTTAAAGTGTCTTGAGTGTAGATTTCAGGATAGAGAACATAGTTTTAGTTCAGCAGTCAATGTATCCACACACCAGGACTCTGACTACCTGCTTATCGATTCTCCATATTGAGACATTGGATGTTGGAAAAAATGGTACATGCATCATATAGGATTGAGGCCTTTGACTATCCTTATTGAGTCAGTTTCCTATATATATATATATATATATATTCTCATCTAATCATGGTATGTCTTGAACACTTTTAGGATGCCTCCATGAATACATCCATCCAGGTTATTGATTCAGGATCATGATAAAAATCTAATGAGTAATGAGTACTTAGTTCAGGGTCTATCACATGAAGTGTTTCCTCTAAGAAGGTAGGGATAAAAATTCATGACTATAGAGAATTATTTAGTACTAGTAGGGTAGGATGATGATGAACATAGGAAAATAACACTATGCAAGTTTCAACACCAGAGGTCATTGAGGTTCCACGATGAGCCAGATCCCCAGGAAATAGAGGATTAACTTTAGTCAATGAACCAAGGATTCAAAATCATGAAAAAATTGACTATTCATATGGTTTTATTGATAGATAGTATTTTCCATGGAATAGCAGGGTGCTGTTAGAGTCTATTCATGTATACTTATGACGAGATGATGATTTTATGGTATGGATTCCAATATCTATTTTGTGAGGAGTATTATCCCCCATTCTTGTGCTCAGTTTGAATCTAGGAGCTTCTTGAGCTATAATAGGGTCACATGATGGTTTCTAATTATGTTGTGAGGTTTACCAAGCTTATGTGATACTCCCTAGATATGGTATAAGATGAATACTTCTAGGTGTGGAAGTTTGAGTTAGGACTCCATAGAGACATATGTGACAGTGTGGTTCCCCTATGCATTCCCACTTATATGGGAATAATAGAGTGGGAAATGGTGATAGAGAGAATACTATTAGAGGGATTCTAAGTATCTAGAGTTGATATTGGGTGTAATGGTGTTGAGTGGTCTATAATATCTAGAAGGCACCAGTCATTAGAGTCTTGGCATATAGGAATTGCATGTGACCATTCTCACTTATATGGACATGTGGCGTAGAGTTAACAAAGAGGACCAGGTCATCCTGTAGAGGGGTGATGTTATGAATGTGATGGGTGAAGTCACATGACATGTGATTGGCTGACCCAATGTATCAAGGAGGGAAATCAGGCAGCGAATGTACCACCATTATAGAGGTAGCACCACGATCAGGGTTCTCCCAAGCATGGCTAGGGAGTCCCCTAGGGAGGTGGTGCTGGAAGAGGAGTAGGTGGATCTCTAGGGGGAGGAGTTTTTGGTGGAGGGAGACATTGTGAGCTATTTCCACCACCACCACTAGGTATCCCATGTTTGACACAGGGAGCTAGCAGTCGAGACTATAGACAGCTGTAGGCCATGGTGGCTTATGACCCAATAACCCACGAGATGATATGAGGTATGGTTTGAATATTTTATAAACTTTATTCAGTAATTTTAGATATATGTGTGAGTCACTCCTTCATTTCTATATACCTTTTACAAGATCTATAACTCACTTTTGAGATATTATCCTAGTATCTTTTTCTATAGGTTATGATTGGATGCGATTCTTTGATATCGCTTATCTTCCAATAGTGTGAACTGGCGTTTGGTGGAGAGAGTTTATCATGGTACCTACTAGTATTCATGAAGAAAACTTATGAAATTATCTTGGGTATGAACTGGATATCCATGGTTCGAGCTTAGATTAACTGTCATCATAGATGGGTTAAAAGATTTCATACATATGGTATAAGATTATCCTTTATAGGTTAGAGAGATATCATGGATGAGTGAGTGGGATTTTCAAGCAAGAGTCTGCAACCCATCACCCATCAGTTGGCGAGTTTATCCCTTAGAACAATAGGCTCTTCAGGAATCTATATTCCTTCTACAGTGGAGTAATTTATGGATATATTCCTTGAGGATGTTACAAGACTAACTCCATAGTGAAATATGTACTTATACATTTAATTTCACCCCGGGACCACATCGATATCTTCCGTGGCATATCAGATGGCCACTACTGAGATCTAGGAGCAGAGGGTGCAGTTGGAGGACCTTTGAGAGAAGGGTTTTATCATACCCAGTGTGTCCCCTTGGGCATATCTAGTTTTTTTTTGTAAAAAATAAATATGGGATCTTGAGGATCTATATTTATTATTATGCCTTGATCAGGGTATCAATAAATAACAAGTATCCCTTGTCGAGAATTAAAAACATCTTTGACCAGTTGCGAGGCATGAGTTGGTTCTCAAAGATTGATCTATGGTCTCGCTACCACTAGTTGAGGGTTTGCTAGGCTGATATTTTGAATATGGTATTCCAATGTCGTTATAGAAACTATGTGTTATTGGTGATGCTTTTAGGTCTGACGAATACCCAATGTATTTATGGACTTGATGAACCAGATCTTCCAGCAATACTTGGATCAATTTATGGTTATCTTCATTGATGACATACCCATTTACTCTTTATTAGAGGAGAATCATGAAATTCATATGAAGATGGTTCTAGATATAGTCTAGTAGAACCATATTTATGGTCAAATATCTAAGTTCTAGTTTTGGATTCATGAGATTCACTTTTTAGAACATGTAATTTTTTAGAATGGTTTAGTTATGGACCTAGTAAAGATTTATATAGTGATTTTTTGGGAGCCTCCCAAGTGCATTTTAGGGGTGAAAAGTTTTCTTAGATTTTTAGGGTAATATAGAACGTTCATGCCTGTATTTTATAGAACAGTATTCCCTTTTACCACCATGATGTGGAAAGTCCAATCATTTATATGGACTGAGAAATGTTAGGGAGACTTCGAGTAGTTGAGGCCTAGGTTGACCAATGCTCCTGTGTTGAGACTACTAGAGGAGGGCTTGGAGTACGTAGTGTTTTGAAATACCTCTATAATATGGATTGGATGCATGTTTATGTATAAGAAGATAGTGAACACACATGGGTTGAAGTAGTTGAGACCCCTTGGGCAGAACTACGCGTCTCACTACTTGGAGTTGATAATGGTAATATTTTCTCTGAATATGTGGAGACACTATCTTATAGGAACACACTTATTTGTTTACTCATACTATTAGAGTCTCAAGTATATCTTTACATAGAGATATTTGAACCTTATATAGAGATTCTGGTTGAAGTTCTTGTAGGAATATGATTTTGAGATACTCTATACTCATAATAAGGGAAATGTGGTGGCATATTCCCTTAGTAGGAAGTCCCAGTCTCGCTTAGTGAAAGAAGCATCTAACAAGTTGGATTATTTTCAGCTAACCTTGATGGAGGAGTCGGGTGAAATTTATCTTCATTTAATGGTATATACGCATATTCTTATTCATTGTGTGAGGGTGGATCAGTTGGGATATATCGATTGTGTGGTTCTTCCTGACCAGATTTCCTTAGGAGATTCACCAAATAAATTCTATGAATGAGGGGTGCATGCCATCTTTTTCTAGGGATAAAAGTTGGTTCCAGTTGTGATATGAGAGGCGGTGATGATGGAGTTTTACACTTCCCCCTTGGATGTACATCATGTTGTGGAAAATATGTTCAAGGAAATTTAGAGGAATTTTTAGTGGGCTTACATAAGGCATAGCATAGCTAAGTTCATATCTTGGTGCCTCACATGTCAGTAGGTGAAGGCTGAGCACTAGGTTTTGGTAGGTTTGATGAAACCTCTTGAGATTCAAGAGTGGAAATGGGATAACATATCCATGGAATTTGTAATGGTTCCTCTATGAATAGAAAAATTCCATGATGCTATCTGAATTATTATTTACCTACTACCAAATTTGGCACACATCCTTACCATAAGGGAGTAGAGTTTGATGGAGAGTTTGGGAAAGTCTTATGTGCGGAAGATCAACCAACTTCATGGGGTACCCACAATTATTATATTTGACCATGATATGTGGGTCACTTCATGGGTGTGGAGAGGCATGCAAGAGGCATTCCACACCTAGTTGAGGATATGTATGGTGTTCCACCCTGAAATAGATGGATTGACCGAGAACACTATCCAGGAATTGGAGGATATGCTGAGGGATTGTGTTTTGGACTTTATCCAGAGCTATGAGGATCACTTTACATTGGTAGTATTTGATTATAATTATAGATATCACTCTTCCATCAACATGAACCTTTTGAGGCCCTATATGGGAGACCTTACATGCCACCCTTATACTGGATTGAGATTGACGAGACATCTCTAGTTGGTCTAAATATGGTGCAAGTGATGATAGAGAAGGTCCAGGTGATCTGCGAGCATATGAGGATAACTTAGATCCTATAGAAATCTTTTGTAGATCAACATTGTATGCCCTTGGAGTTCGAGTAGGGAGAACTTGTTTTCCTGAGAGTCTCCCCATGATGAAAATTGTGGAGGTTTTACCAGGGAGGCAAGCTATCCTTGAGGTTCATTGGGTTGTTTGAGATCTTATAGAGGGTTGGAAAGGTTTCTTACCACCTATCCTTACCCCCACAACTAGATAAGGCACATGACTTATTCTACGTGTCATAGATGAGGAGATACATTCATGTTATGACACATGTTATTAACTGGGGTGAGCTGGGCATCAAGTTTTTAATCACCTTCACAGAGTACTCAGTGGTGATTGAGGATCAACAAGAATGGTCCATTCTCTTAGTTCATGTGCTATGACATCATGAGAACATGAAATAGAGATTATGGGAGCACTTGATCTAGATGTGGAATTAGTATCTCCAAATTTTTGTTTATATAGTTCTTTTTGGGGTGAAAATCCATGAAGTAGGGGAGAATATAGTGACATTGTTTTCTCTATTTTAAGACTTTAAAATATATTAAGGAATATTTTTTGATATAATTACTAAGATAATGTGAGATTTCAAGGCATGGTGAGCCCAAAATTTATATTATAAAAATATTAAATATATTAATATCATGCATGCATAGTTTTCCTAAAATAGTGGAATAACTATAGAACAGAGTCTGAAATCATAAATCTGAGACCATGGTTGAATTCTGAATGTGGCGTTTACCCTAGGTGAAACCTAAGGTTGGTTGACACCAGATGTCTTGTTGAGGCAGTTGTTGGTAGTGCATTTAATTCAAATAAATAATTAAATTATTTATTTTATTTTAAATACCCACAACCTAATTAACTCTATAAATACCATGTTATAATAGATCTTTTATTTTTAGATACATAAAACCCTTATAGGATTGATAGGTGCTTTGATCATTCTTCTTTGGAAGATCGAACCAAAGGATGATGAGGGATCAGATCGAGGTGGATCGATAGGTAAAAAATACTATGGGTCATCCTCATTGTAAAAAATGAATTATTCACCAAAAATGATCCATAAATGAGGTATGACTTGTCATTTGTTTTTTCTCACTTATTATTAAAATATTGAGTACAAATATTTATTTATCTGATTTTGATCTGTGTTTTTCCATTCTTCACATGATCTGTTCATTAATTTTATTTGTTCAAATTAAATTATTAGTAATAAACCTTGCTATCAGACTTGAGATCCATGTTATGCAATATTTGTCCAAGAATGCTTGGAAAATGAAGGAATGACTTTGTTCTTGTTCATTCCTTACCCACTGTTCTTTGCATTCTTCACCGTTGGCCCATAGGGTCGTAGTTCAACATTTCCGAGGTGAGTTTGAACACAATCAAACCCATGGATTCATGGTTCTCATGATAATGAAATATGGGATGGTAATTTGTGGATGAGTTAGGATGTATTCATGGATTAAGGTGGTGGTGACATGGATTGAGGCTGTTTTTTGGCTCTTCATCAATGGTAGAAGTGATGACTCACTGACGAACCTACAAATTCTCGATATCCGACAATCAGAGGTTAGAGATCGATGGTTGGAAAACTAAATATTGGAAATAATGGTTTTAATAGCTATAAAAATATTGTATCTAGTGTTATTTTTTAACCCACATTGTTTTGAATATGTAGTTTTCAAGACAAGTGATCTTACGATGTAGGCGGATTTTGTATTGAAGGTAGAGTCATTTATCATCATTTTCCAAATTTTTGGATCTCAAAATCTAGAGGAAGGGGTGGAATTTTTCAAGCATGGATTTCTAGGACCAACTCATTGAAAATATGGAAAAGGAATGGATTTCTTGATGATTTATGTTTCATGAAGATTTAGAGCTTCGCGAAAGATTCATTTCCAGGAATGACTCTTTACAAATATATAAAAGGCATGGATTTTGTGATAATTGAAGTTTCATGAAAATTTGGAGCTTTGTGAAGAAATTTTATGTCATTAAATTTTTAATGTTCATGAAATAGGTTTCTTAAATAATGGATAAGGTGCGATGTAAATACATTAATTTATGTGACTATAAGAAGATTCATGGATGGAATAATTTAACTAATTTTTTTTGAAGAAAATAATATTCATGAACATGAATGAAGAGGTTTGAAAAAAGTACATGGTGAGATTAAAAGAATCATGAAGATTAATTATCTATAAACAGGAATCCACACATCATTTTAGGCATAGAGAGAATTTGGGAAAAGGGTGAAATGCTTTGATTTTTCAAAGAACTTATGATAAAAAAATTATTCATTAATTAGAAACTATTTATAATCTTAATCATCTCAAAAATAATATCTAAGAACTAATTGACACTTAGGCATTTCAGAAAAGGGATCTCATGGAGACTGAGAGTTCTGTGATATTTTGGATTTCTATAAAGGCTATTGGTTTCGTGAAGGCTAGATGTTCTATAAAGAATGGATCTTCACAGATTATGGTAACTTTATGAAATTATGTAGGTTTATGAAGGTTGAAAAATATTTGAAAAAGTTTTTTAAAAAACAAGGGAGTTTCGTAAAGGGCACTTACACAAAAAACTGGTTTTGAACATCTGTTGTGAGTGAAAAGTGCTTTCATGTACATCAATTATGGAATATGGTGAAAGTAGAGTCACATACTAATTAGGGATAAAGTATTATGTTCCCAATATATTGAGGAAACCTTCAAGTCGATAAACTGAGTAATACTTCACCCATGGTAGTGAGCAAGGGGGAGTCGATGAAAATGATTCGAGGGATGCAGTGTGCTATCCCTAATAGTTTTGTAAAGACAGCGAGACTAGCATAGAGTGACCATGTATAATATTTTTTAATCCAAAATATCTAGTGAAGATTAGTGGATTTATGTGAAAATGAAACAATGTTGGCATATTCTCTTTAGATTAGACCTTAATGGTGAACTAAGTAAAACTATTGTGTTGTGTTTCTAATTCTTCATGTAGGTGTTTAATATCTATAAGATTCCATTAGAAAAGTTTAACAAGTTTCTAAAAATGTGGGAAAAATATCCATATCATTTAAATAAAACATTGAAACCCTGATTCAACCCTCCCCTCCTTAGGTATTCTAGGGTCTTACAAGTGGTATCAGAGGGTATAGATTATGGGTGTTAAATCTATCCTCTATTGTTGTTTTCAGGAAGAATTTAGTGAAAGTTATAGGAGTTACCAATTTTTATGGAAGAAACTTCTATATTTAGAATAATTTAATGAGATCTCATCTACAATATCTTGGGATGGAAGTTCTCTATGCCACCGTTCAAGGGATTCTGGTCAGTGATGTGACATGTATTTCTATGACTAAAGCAGATAGGAAAATGCTTGATGAATACGCCAAAGTTCAAAATTCTCTTATTATAGAACTATCTGATCAAATATATTTTAAGGTTTAAAGTTTAACTATAACCAATTACATGTGGGAGAAACTATAAAA
This sequence comes from Viscum album, assembly GCA_963277665.1. Classification (NCBI taxonomy): domain Eukaryota; kingdom Viridiplantae; phylum Streptophyta; class Magnoliopsida; order Santalales; family Viscaceae; genus Viscum; species Viscum album. The sequence continues at coordinate 1,848,736,431 of OY728120.1, forward strand.
TATATAAAAATGTGATAACAAAGTAAAGGAGGTCAAAATTCATGTTTTTTCAGAATTAGTTCGATGATCTGAAAATGCATCCAGATGAAAATGCATAGAGTTTATTTAATTGAATTACTGAATTTTTTTGGATCTATTTGAGGTAATAGGGAAGAAATTAAGTATATTGAAATTGTGAATAAAATTATAAGAAGGATCTCACCTCTATAAAATCCAAAAGTGTCATCCCTTAAGGAAAGATATCTATCTAAGTTTTGATGATCTGCTAAGCTGTCTAGTTGCTTATGAAATGAGAGTCAAACTATAATGACCCACCCATTCTCATTGGCTTAAGAATAAAATTAATCATTAATTGTCCTTATGAGACATCACCAAGGTTCCAAAGGTTGGAAATAAATTCCTAAGGATTTTAATGCAAGTGGGGGACAATTTACCCTTAAAGAAATAAACCATTAACCCAACAAACCATAACCAAAAATATAAATATGTGATGAATGAATAAATGAAAGATAACTCAACCAATTAATTTAATTAAAACCCACACCAAAGTATGCTATAATTTAAGCCAAAATAACTATCAAATTAAATAGTGTAAGATAACTAAAGACCCCAAGATGAACACACGACTCCATGATCTATAAGCTCCATACTCTAACATCACCAAACATCCCAAGTATCAAGAGGTGGTGATAAATATATGTGATACTTTATCTTTTCCCATGTCTCAGAAGATAACATCTGCAAAAGCACCAAAGTGCCAAGGTATGGGTGAGTATAAAACTCAGTAGGATTTCCCAAATGACTTCCCTACTCACACCACTAGGATAAAAAGGTTAACAACATTTATATAAAAAAGTTTATATAAAAGTTTTTCCAAAAATAGTTTATAACTAAATATAAACAAGTTCCTAAACCATTTATAACCAAATGTAAACAAGTTCCAATTTAACCGCTATTCTAGAAAGTCATATTTCTAGAAAAACAACTAAAAAATCTTTAAAAACTATTTCTCAATATTGTTTTGGCATACCCATTCCATGGTTCACAAAAAACACACCCATGCATGCTTCGTTTGATGTTCCATACTCATGAGTGGTCTCTAATCCAATTACCTTATGTACCACTAACACACGCCCCTGATCCAAGGTCACACACCTTGTACCCCACTGTTACATGTCCCTTATTCAAGGGCATATTGAACTTGAACTCACACAACCCATATATGCCAAAACCATTTCAAATAAGCCAATTCAAACAATTTCAATAAAACCATTATTTTATTGAAATCCATTAAATAAACAAATTATAATAAACCATTTCATTCCAAAAAAACATTCCCTTTATTGAAATAACTTTAATAAAATCCAATTAAAACAATTCCAAAAAAATCCCCTTTTAAAATATTCATTTTAAAATCAAGAATCAAATCAGTTTATTCAAGAACACAAACTTTCCAGATTTACACAAACTGACATTCAAGAAGGTTTATAATAATAAAAAACATCCAATTAATCATCATTACATAACAAGATAATAAATCTAAAAGCATTCCAATCAGTTATACTAAGAGTAGTTAAGAGTGAATCCACCTACCTCAATCGTTCTGGTGAAAACTGAAAACGGACAAAGAACGCTCAAGAAACCAGGTTGATTCTCCGTGAAACCACCTAATTTCTCTTCCCCTAACATGATCAAGACCAAATATCAAATTATTTTGCATCTATAATCTTAGATATAACCACAGTGGGTGTATATCTAAGTAACCAAGAGAAGAGGAGAAGTAGATCTAAGAAACTGCGGTAAGAACGATGAAGAATGGCACTTACCGCAAGAATCGGGCTTGAAAACGCTAAGGGAGGGATCCAGATTGACTCCAAATAACATGGGAGAGGTTATACTACCTTCAATGGTGAAGAATAACGAATTAGGGTCACAAAGGGGAAAAATATGGAGTTAGAGGAAAAATGAGTGAGGTCCTATTTTTTAGAATCTAACTTTGAGCCCGTGCACAGTTAGTTCACATGGTTAGAAAAACTGTGCGCTAATTGTGTGTTAGATACTACATCAAGAAGGATCTCACGTGACCTCCTTACACGGTCTCCCTAATCGTGCACCCACCATGCTGTAGATACTATCCAAACCAGCTATTGCATATGGTTTCTCCTAGGATTTCATCATGGTTTGGAAAAACCATGCGTAGCTCGTGCACCTCTCCTTTATCCCCCAAACAATTATTGGAAGTTCACCAAACTCTCCAAAAATTCACCCATAAAATTTATATAAAAGAAAATAAATAAATAAAGGGTTACATACTAGAAAACAGGGGTACTACATTCTCTCCACCATTGGTATTTCTGTCCTTGGAAAGTAGAAAACCATCAGTTCCCTAAAAGAGTTCCGACCATTTCCTTTTCATCTCCTTCTCGTGTTCCCAAGCCTCTTCTTAAATCTGACCATGTTTCCATAAAACCCACACTAGATCGATTCTTTTTCCATAAAAGTCTTTCTCTTTCCTATCCAAAATCCACTTCGGGATATGTATCAATGAAGAATCCGACTCTAGATCAACGTGATCCCATCTGATCATCTGATCAGGATCAGGTTGATACTTTTTCGACTAAGATACGTGGAACACATTATGCATTGAATTGAACCGTGGTGGAAATTCCAATCGATATGCCACCTATCCAACCTATTCCAGTATATTTAAAGGGTCTATGTATAAAGGAGTTAACTTTCCTTGATTCCCAAAACAATGATGTCCAAGCCTTGGAGAGATCCTTAAGAACACATGATCACTCACCACAAACGACAATGGTCTTTGATGATGATCCTCATATGATTTCTGAAGACTCTGAGCCGTCTCCATTTGTTTCCTAATCAAATGAATCTTCTCAATTGTTTCTTGGACAAGGCTTGTCCTAACTAGTGAATTTTCACATGTTTCCACCCAACAAAGTGGAGAACAACAAGGACACCCATACAATGATTCAAAAGGATCCATATGTATCGAGGCTTGACATCTATTATTATATGAGAACTCCACTAAGGGTATATGATCTTCCCACGATCCACCAAAATCTATTACAAAAAATGACAAAATGTCTTCCAACATCTGTATTTTCCTTTTGAATTTCAAATCTTTCTGAGGATGATATGCTGTACTCATAGTCAACTGAGTTCCAAGATCTTTTTGTAAGGATTTCTATAAATGATACATGAACCTCATATCTCTGTCTAACACGATTGAAATTGGTATTCCATGTCTCTTTACCAATTCTTGGATATATATTTTTGATATATCCTCCACCGTATGAGTTTCATGAATAGGGATGAAATGGGCCAACTTTATGAGCCGATCCACTATCACCCATATGGAATTGTGTTTTCAAACCATTCTTGGGAGACATGTAAAAAAATCCATCGCTATCTAATAATATTTCCACACTAGAATAGGTAAATAATACAACATAACCGCTGGTCTTTGATGCTCTACCTTAACTTACTAACAAGTTAAGCACTTTGAAACGAACTCTGCCACATTTCTTTTCATACCGCTCTACCAAAACCACACCTTCAACACCTTATACATATTATGTATTCTAAAATGTATATCCTATATATAATGGTGGTATTCTTGAATAAGTTTTTCATAAAAATCCATAGGTTTAACCATTTTATCTCTAAACCACAACACTAAACTCCCATCAAGTTTCCAGCACTCAAATGATCTCCCCACCATTGAGTTTTGAACTCATAACCAGGAATTATGCATCAGATGTTTGTTCCTCTTTGACTATATATACCAAATCAGGAACCATAGAGACTAAAAATAAAACCACAACAACACCTTGATATTTAAATTACACATGCTTGTTGTCTAGGTCTGAAATTAATTGATAATCATCTAAAGCTTCTTTCTCCAGCTGTGCATATGACTTTCAGATTAATGCATTGGCCATCAAATTACCTTTTCCTGGTGTATACATCAAGTTAAAGTCAAACATCTGAAGATACTCCATCTATCTCCTTTGCCTCAGATTCAAATCCCATAGTGATAAAATGCGTTTCAAGATCTTATGATCTGTAAACACACTAAATTTATCACCAAAGAGATAATAACGCCAAGTCCTCTAGGTATGGACAACCACAACTAACTCCAAATCATGTGTTGGGTAATTCTTCTCATGAAATCTCATATGACTTGAACCATAAGCAACCACATGGTCTCTTTGAATGAGAACACATCCCATCCCAGATCTAGAATCATCACAGTACACCACATACCCCTATCCCGATTCTAGAAAAATCAAGATAGGTACGGATGTAAGATGAAATTTTAGCTCTTGAAAAGAATTATGGAATTCTTGAGTCTATTAGACTGGAACATTATTATTTTTCAAATCTATCATTGGTGAAGATAGTCATGAGAAGTCACGCATAAAGAATCAATATAACCATCTAGACCAAGAAAATTTGGTATCTCAAAGACATTCTTTGGGGGTTTCCCAGAGATAACAACTTTTATCTTTTCAGGATCCACTAAAACACATTTTTTAGAAATTAAATGTTCAATAAAGCATACCTCTTGTATCCAAAAATCACACTTTGATAATTTTTTACACAAAAAATAGTTTCTCAAGATTCCCAAGACTGTCACCTAGTGTTTCTTATGCTCATCATTTGTCCTTGAATACACCAATATGTCATCCACAAACACCATAATAAAAGAATCCAAATATCTTTGAAATATCCAATTTATCAATTCCATAAATTCCACAGGTGAATTCGTAAGACTGAAAGGCATGACTATATATTCATAGTGTCTATATCTACTTTTGAAAGCTATTTTTAGAATATCCTCCTTCTGAACTCGCAATTGATGATATCTTAATCACAATTCAATTTTAGAGAACCACTAAGCTCCCCTCAATTGATCAAACAGATCATCAATGCATGAAAGTGGATACCTATTCTTGATCGTAACTTGGTTAAGCTTACGATAATCCACACATAACCTTAGAGTTCCATATGATTTCTTCACAAACATGATTGGTGCTGCCCACTAAGACTTACTTGCTCGAATGAAAAATTTTATTTCCAGATCTTATAAATTCACTCTTAATTACCTTAATTATATTGGTGACATCCTATAATATGGAAGGGAAATATGACTAGTCCCTAGAAGGATATCAATCATAAAATCCACTTCTCTTATAGGTGGTAACCCTGATAAGTTTTTGGGAAACACATCAGGAAATTGATACAAAAATAATAGAAAACTGTTATCCTCAATCTCTTCTATTGATTATGAAGTCAACGGCACCAATTGGTAATAGATCATGCCCAATGATAGCGACAAAAAGTCTGTTAAAACTATCTTTATAGCCCTTTGTCCTCTAAAGAGATGCTTGACACCGTCCTTAGTTATGAAACTGACTGTTCTGATATAATAATAGATGTGAGCCTCGAACATTGTCAACTAATACATACCTAGGATTACATCAAAGACATCCATCTATAACATCGATAAGTCCCATTTCAGATAAGATCCATAAATGGTTATAGAACACGATCTACACACAAAGTCTCAACATTCTCTTTCACTGAGAGGGGTTTGAAGTTTTAACATAGAATACATCATCTCAATTTTTAAACTTATGAAATTAATAATATGAGAAGAAATGAATGAATGCAATTCAATAATATCAAATAGAACTTTCATAAGGGTAGAATTCAAAATAATCATACCTCTCATTATAGATAGTCTAGCCTGATCATCTACAATCACCTACTCATATCTATACATCTACTTCATCACTGCACTCTGCTCCTTATTGCTTTGTTGATATTTACCTTATTGAGGAGTCATGGTATTCCTAGAATCACCCTAGATAACTCTATTCTACTAACGAGTCTGGTTCTACTAGCCTCATCCTATCAAATCATACGATGCTTGTGACACTTGATAAGTGTCTCTAGCACATGACCTTGGAGCATTGTAATAATAGCACTGAAGATGCCCCATATTCTTGTAGTTATGGAATGATCTAGGTTGTGCAGTATACTCTTGATTTATGTGGTCAATTGAACCACATTAGAAACAACATACTTTTCTTTTGGGTCATGGAGGAAGGTTCACTGATCCAACTATTTGATTTTGAGTCCCAATCCCACCTTAGAAATAGGTGTCCCTCTTCTACTTGCTCCCAACATTTGAGTTCCCAAAATTTACCATAGGTATCAACATAATTCCTCCTCCCATAGATCATGAGATATATCATTCAACCACCATCTCTATATTTACCATCTATGTATAATCTGTAATATAGAGCACAAAGATCTTTAGGTGAATCTCCTGACTTAGCCCTGATTCGAAGACATGTGCCTTTAAGGACGCACTTTCCAAAACTTCCAGTGAAAATCACACTAAATGCATGAATTTAGATACATACTATATGATAGATATATTTTCCTACTTTAATCTGAATAATTCCATCATTTTCTGGATCATGAACATGTGAGGATAGAATTGTTAGTTGAACAATTCCTTAAAATCCTCCCAACTAAGGCCTTGATCCAGTTTAGCCTGCACCGCTAGTTCCCACCACTGGCATGCAATATCTTCAAGCATATAAGTCACCATCTTGACATTTAGCTCCTATGGTGTGCTGATTAAATCTAATATACAATTCAACCTATTCATCCACACCTCCGCCTTTTCGGGTTCAGAATCACCCCAACAAATGGGTGGATTCTGCTTCATGAACTAGATGTAATAATATACATGTCTTGGATCATCCCTCCAGTTCCCCATATCCACAACTTGGAATTCTTGAAGGATACTCTAAACCAGATCTTGGTTCACATGTGTCACAACTTCTTTTGGTTGGTTTCTATTATGCCTACCGGGTGCCATTTTCTAAACCAACAACAAACTTTGTAAGTTTCACTCACTAAAAATAGATGGATTAGCATTTCAAATTCTATCACATCAACTATCACAATGTTGTTTTCCAAAAAAAACCTTTTTCCCCATTCAACATTTTTTGAAAAATTCCATTCTTTCTTTTGAAAATCAAACCATTTTCAAAATACACCAACCATGCCCTTTTTCAAAATCTTTCATTTGAAACCATTTTTTTCATTTTTTAAAAATCAACAAAATGCATCAAATCATATATCATTTATTAAAATGAAATATTAAATCCTAGTGGGAAGTCATTCCTATAATGCATGTCATGCTCGTCACATTGGCTAAACCCATGATAATGAGATTTCAAAATCCTATAAGTGTATCCAAAAAACTTATGTACCCAACTTCCTAGTAACTTGAAGTTCAACATAAAAAGGTTAGCTACATCTTTTTATGCAATACATTTCAAGTTCTAACAATATTACTCCTTCATACGATCACAACCCAATGAATAAACAAGGATGAATACAACTCCAATACCAAGAAACTGAATACCACTTGTTAGGAATGGACTGAACAAGCTGATACCATTTTTAATGACCCGCCCATTCTCATTGTCTTGAGAATACAATGAATCATTACTTGGCCCTAAGTGACATCCCCAAGGAACCAAAGGCTGGAAATAAATTATTAAGGATTTCAATGCAAGTGGGTGATTATTTACACTTAAAGAAATAGACCATTAAGCTAGCAAACCATAACTAAACAGCTCGCTATATGATGCATGAATAAATGAAAGAAAACTAAACCACTTAATTTAAATCAAAACCACACCAAATTATGCAACATTGTTATCCAAATAAAGTATCAAATTAAATAGTTTAAGGAAGCTAAAGACCCCAATATTACCATGAGACTCCATGTTCCACAAGCTCAATGAACCAACATCCCAAAAAAACCCAAGTATCATGAGGTGGTGCTAAATACGTGTGATAATTTTCCTTTTCCCATGTCCCGAAAGATAACATATGAAAAAGAACCAAAGTTCCAAAGTAGTGATGAGTATAAAACTCAGTAGGCATTCCTCAATGACTTCCCTAATCATGCCACTAGGATATAAATGTTAGAAACATTTATATAAAACAATTTATATAAAAAAATTTCCCAAAATAGTTTATAACTAAATATAAACAAGTTCCAAAACCATTTATAACCAAATATAAACAAGTTATAATTTAACCAATTTTCTAGAAAGGAATACTTCTAGAAAAAAACCAACAAAGATTTAAAAAACATTTCTCAATATAATTTTGGCATACCCATTCCATGGTTCACAACACACACACCCATGCATGCTTCGTTTTCCAGTTCCATACTCATGAGAGGTCTCTCGTCCAATTACCTTCCCACTAACACATACCCCCAATCCAGGGTCACACACCTTGTATGACACTGGTACATGTACCTTATTTAGGGGCACATTTAACATTAACTCACACTACCCATATATGCCAAAACCATTTCAAATAAACAAATTCAAACCATTTCAATAAAAATGTTCTTTTATTGAAACCATGAAACAATATAATTCCAATAAACCATTCCATTTCAACAAAACCATTCCTTTTACTGAAAAAACTTTAATAAAATCCAATTACAACAATTCCAGAAAACCCCCTTTTAAAATCTTCATTTTAAAATCAAGAATCAAAGAACTTTATTCATGAACACCAATTTTCTAGATTTCCACAAACTGACATTCAAGAAGGTTTATAATAATAAAAAACAACCAATTAATCATCATTAGATCACAATATAATCAATTTGAAATCATGATAATCATTTCTTCTAAGAGGATTTGAGAGTAAAGAAACCTACCTCGATCGTTTTGGAAAAAACTAAAAATGGACAAAGAATGCTCAAGAAACTAGGTTGATTCTCCATGAAACCACCTTATATATATTACCCTAACATGATCAAGAAAAAATATAAACTTATTTGGAATCTATAATATTATATCTTACCAAAACGGGTGTAGATCTAAGAAATAGAGATAAGAGGAGAAGTAGATTTAAGAAACCATGGAAATAATGATGAGGAACAACACTTACCACAAGAATCATGCTTGAAAACACCTAGGGAGGGCTCCAAATTGACTCCAAATCACTTGGGAGAGGTTCCACTACCTTCAATGGAGAAGAATACCTAATTAATGCCATAAAGGGGGAAAATGAGGGAGTTAGAGGCAAAACGAGTAAGATCCTAATTTTTAGGATCTAACATTGATAATACACACTACTAGTTCACACGGTTAGACAAACCATGTGATAACATGTGTTAGATACTACCTAAATAAGGATCTTGAATATCCCCCTCACATGGTCTCTCTAACTGTGTGACCACTGTGCCAAATCTACTTTCCAAACCTATTACTACTCATGATTCCCCCTAGGATTTCCGTACAATTTGGACAAACCATGGGCATCTCATGTGCCTCTCCTTTAGCCCCCCAAAACTTATTGAAAGTTCACTAAAATCTCCCAAACTTCACCCATAAACTTTATATACAAGAAAATCATAAATAAAGGATTGCATACCAGAAACCAGGGGTACTACACAAACCAAAATATAAAACTATTCTATTAAGCAAGGAAATGACATTCAAAGTTAGTGATGATGGAGATGATGTGTGTGATTAAATTATTTCTATTTTTTCTATAAAATTTAATAGATGAAAAGCAATATTTGAAGGAAATATTACTTAAGTTTTTTTGGGTTTTGTAAAGTAGGGAACATTTCCACTTGGTGCTTAAGTATATTTGATGATGTATAAAGTGAAGAAAAATCATGCAGAGGCCTCAAAAGAGCTTATCACAAAAGGGATACTTAAAATTACAAAATAAATTATAGAGAAAGTGATTCATATGAAAATAAGAATAAGATAATAATGACTTCTTATAGGATGTATAATAAGAGTTTAAATTTGATTTTTAAGAGTTCATAATGGATATAGTTGAAAAGGAAAAACCTATAAAGGATAAATAAAATCAATCAAATGGTGTTGTATATCTCAAGGTATAACTTGAGGTTTCTCTTGATGATATTTACAATCAGATAAAGTAAAATAGAAATATGGGAGTTGTGTTAAAAGAGTCATCAAAGTATGTGGATTAGCTTGAAGTAATGATTGATCAATTGTAAGGATAAATAGAAGAACATTTGGAAACCCATGAAATCTCATAAGAGGATGTGGAGTTTAAAATTAGGATTGAAGATAAATTTTTTTATCATTAATGTTACAAAAATATTGGAGGAAAAGTATAATATAGTTTATGGTTTTGAAGAATAAGTCATTTATCTAAGGATTAAACTAGAAACTGAATCAAAATCAAGGGAAATGAATAATAAATTATAGTTTGGAAGGTTTTCAGATGAAAATATATTAAAAAGAGTTAAACATGGTTTTGAGGGAGTAGAGAAATCCTTTAATGATCAAATATCTAAATTTGTGGAAAGAAGTGTAATTTTATGTGATTCAAAAACATCAAAGTCTAGAAATGAGGTGAGCCAAAGAAAAGGGAAGTAGAATGTTGGACATATCATAGAGTCACCTGATGTCCTAATAGAGATAGATTCAAACCAAAAAATAAGAGAGATGAAAATAATACTCAATTATTAAGAGTGGATCTACAATCAAATACCTATACAAAATAAGGGGTCATTTGGAGGAATGCAAGTGAGAATATATTTCCTCTTATTAAATATTAATTCTTTGGATTTCTAGGCTATATCATATCCTACTATGAAGAGGAAAGGAGCTATATAGATGGAGAAGCACCTAAAAGTAAACAAAGGATAATGAGACCATATCCTTCATCATATCTATAAAATAATTTATATGGATATTGTTTTCAGTTTCTTAACTTTGTCTATAAATATATTCATTGCAGATAGAGGAAATGTGGGAACAATAACTAAAAAACTTTGGTACAAGTCAATACTGGTTAGCCAAGAATAATTAACCTTGAAAATAGGTATTCTTCAATATAAGAAGAATATAAGTATGATTCAAAAATTCATGTTTAAAATCTACTAGAGAGGACATATTTTTTCTCTACTCAATCAGGTATCTCAGGGAAAGAAGAGAAGAAGACTGAGAAAGACAACTTGGAAGAAATCGCTCTCCAACCAAAAAAGAATAGTAGCACCTAGATTCTTGATAGAATATGCTCATACCACATGATAGAAAATGAAAATTTGTAGAAATTTTTTAATAAAAGGGCTGACTGAATAGTGATATTTGGCAATGATGGTGCCTTAAAGATCAAAGGTAGTGGAAATATGGAATTAGAAAATGATGAGCTAATGAAAACAAAAGTAATCTACATGGACAGTTTGTGACATAATCTACTGAGTGTGAGTAAACTCTATGACTTATGACTGGTAGTGACATTTAATAAAAAGGTTTTCACTATAAAAGGGAATACATGTAATTTTCTTATTAAAGGCTATAGAAAAAATGGCAATTTATACTAGGTAAATAGTAAATAAAACACTTGTTTCTTAATAATTGAAGAGGAAAATATATTATGACACCAAAGGATGGGTCACATTAATCAACAGATCATTGAAAACATATCAAAGATAAAGGATTTTGTCGATATTCCCAATCTAAATCATGATTGAGAGAATAAAAGTGATGATTTCATGTGAGGAAATATGGTTTGGAATTCTTATCGGCTGAGGAAAAAAAGGGAATCAAACCACTTGATCTTGTCCACATAGATGCGTGTGGTAAAATTAATGTGTCTAGTACATATGGAGAGTGGTACTTAATTCTTTTTATTGATGATTATAGTAGAATATCATTTGTGATGTTTAGATAGCATAAACAAAAAGTGATTAACTTCATGAAGAGATATCTATGAATATTTGAGAATGATACTAGCTACACAATCAAGATATTACGATATGAAAATGGAACATAATTCACATCCATTTAATTTTAAAATTACCTTGAAAACATGGGATCAATAATAACATGACATCAATGAGAACACCTCAACAAAATGGGGTTGTTTAACTCAGAAATCGATAGGTGAATAATATGTCCATTACTACACTAATTTAGAGTTGTGTTTCTCATCACTACTATAAAGAGGCTATTCAAGTTGCAATGTACACTCAAAATTGAACATGGCTATTTATATGAGAATAAAAGACAACATATGAGATATGGCATGGAAGAAATCCCCCAATGATGTATTTTTGGGGTTTTGGGAGTAAGTGTTTCATCTGAAACAAATATAGAAATAAAGGCAAGTATGATGATGTTGTAAGTGAAGGAATATTACTTGGATACTCAATAAAGAGTAAAGCATAAAAATTATAAAATAATAATCTTATAAATATTATTAAAACCAATGATTTTAAGATCATTTAAGATAAAATAATTAATAACTTGAGGAGCTCATATATTGATATGATTGAAGATGAAGAAGAAAGTATTAGAGGGACAGATTGAAATACAAAAATTGTGGAAGGATTGCTTAACATTTATGGTTCTCAAAATGATTATGATTCAAAAGTATAATCATAAGAAGAAACCATTAATAAAGAAACTCTATCAAAACCTCATAGGAGAAATAGAAGAGAAAAAGTTGATAAATCTAACATCATTGGGGATTAGAACACACCAACACATACACAGATAATTTGGAATGAAGCACATTATGCTCTCCTATTAATTGTGGAACCAAATTTATTTGTAGAAGTAACAAAGGATGAATCATGGGTTAAGGATATAAATGAAGAAATTATTGGATTAAAAAAACATACTTGAGATCTTGTTAAGATACCATAAAATAAAAATGTTATTGGAACAAAGTGGATTTTCAAAAACACATTCTATGAGATAGTAAATGTGATTAGAAACAAAGCACATATGGTGTGTAAAGGCTATGTATAAATTGAAGGCATTAATGTTGAATAAAAATTTTCTCCAGTAGCTCTAATAGAGTATATTAGGTTCTTCCTAGCCATGGTAATTAAAATTGGATAAAAGTTTATCAGATAGATTTCAAAATGACATTCTTAAATTGTATCCTTGAATAAGAAGTATAAATTGAAGAAAAAAAATGGTATTTCTAATTAGAAATGATGAAATAAATGTTTCTAGATTAAATAATGCTCTGTATGGTCTAAAGTAGGCACCATGAGTAGGTAATCCCAACTAGATTCTTATCTAAATAAGCTATAATTTAAAAGAGGTGGTGTCGATCATAATTTCTATGTAAATAATTATAAAGGAGATCAATTTATGGTGCTTGTGTATGTGGTTGATATTATATTTGGAATAAGAAGACATGGATCAGTTGAAAAATTTTCTAATCAAATGAAATTAGAATTTTAAATTTCCATGTTTGGTGAACTCAAATTATTTTTGGGGTTGTAGGTGATTCAAAATAAATACCACACCTTAATTTCATAGGAAAATTATGCAAGAGTTCTTATTAATAAGTTCAAATTTAATGACTCCAAAACAATACTAAATCTAATTATGGTTGGAAAAAAACTTGGAAAGGAAGAGGATGGGAAATATGTGGATCCCACCTTATACAGGAGGACCGTCATAATCTTATTATACTTGATTACAACATATCCTGATATTGTCTTTTAAACATGTTTAGCAGCTCAATTCCAAAGTAATCCAAAGGAATATCATTTTTCAGTAGTCAAAAGAATCATGAGATATATTCAAGGTACTCTCAAATTTGGATTATACTTTACAGAAGGAATAGAAAATTAATTATCATCATTTTTTGATGCTGAAAAGGTTGGACATGTGGTTGATCAAAAGTCCATAAGTGGGGGTTCATTATTCATTGGAAACAAATTTGTAGACTAGTTGATCAAGAAATAATAAAGCACATCTCTTAGTATAGTTGGAGAAAATCATATCTCTATGAAAAAGACATTAACTCATCTATTGTGGATGAAGAAATAAGTTATTGATATTGTTGATGAGTTGAAATAACTGATGGTGATAGAATATGACAACAATAATGTAATCAATATTATAAAAAATTTGGTCCAACACTCTCATACCAAACATATTAAGATCAGATATCACTTCATTAAAGAAAAATTTGAACAATGTGTAATTAAAATGGAGCATGTTGGAACTAATGATAAAGTGGATGAAATCTTGACTAAGCCCTTGGAAACACTAATATTTGAGAAACATTTGTTGAACCTCAATGTTCAGCCACATCTCATTGCATGAGGAGGTTGCAGTTTTCCCCTCTACCTATTTTTGAAAACTATTTTAATTTTTTTGTGGAGGTTATGAAGTTCTATGGGAGATATATGATCCAAATGGATGTTTTTTGTGTACCAAGGTTCCATTATAGTTTCTTTGGGTTTATTTCCAAAGGGGGATAATGAAATTCAATTAATTGTAGGATAGGTGGATAGGTCGATGGCCTATTAAGGCTTGAAAATCTATTTTCCACTCTTTTTTTTCTACACAAAGCTCTTATCACACAGACTAAGAGTGATGGATAAGTTTTTCATGCTCTGATAGACCATCGACCTTCCCACATATCTTTTAATTCATAAATTTCATTCTACCACTTTGATAATAAACCCAAAGAAACTATAATGGGACCTTAGTATGCAAAAAAAACATCCCCCTAGATCATATCTCCCCCATAGACCTACATCACATCCACAAATAGATTAAAAAAATTATCAAAAATGGGGAAGGGGAAAACCATAACCTCCTAATAGGGATAAGATCCTACCAATATGGGGACATGATCTATCTCATTGAATGAAATAGTTTACACCTTGATTCAACCCTCCCCTCTCAGGGTGTTCTGGGGTCCTACAATGACCTTTTATTTCTGTGGATTTCGAGTGGCCAGTGGGCATAATCGATGGTGGATCTAGGATTTGAATAAAGAAAATTATGTTTTTATGAAAAAGGAAACTATATAGTGTGTAGTCTAGGAACACTCATCCTGTACACCCCTGGCTAAGAAACTAGGGTTTTAGGGAAGATAAGGATAAAAAACCATGTGGTTAGACCCACATGTCATGTGACCCTCCCCAAGTGACTAATCCATGTTCTAGTTTCACATAACCATGACCCCATGTGGGAGGACACACTATGTACTTTGGGAGTACACAGGCCCATCCCAAAGGATAGGGGCATGACCATAAGCACATGGGTAGGCCTTGGGTGGTTGAGACATGCTGTGTAGTATCCTTACACATCATGTAGCGCTACATGTCTAGGAAAGCTATGTGATGATGTAGACATGGCTAGGATTCCAGGTGAGGTCACATTCCATGTGACCTCTAGTACACACCATGTACTTTTCACAGGATATTACGCCTTGCGTATCTCCTTCATTTGGACCTAGATTTTGGCCCATGAGTAGCCTATCCTGAATAGTTTTCCATGTATACCCTGATGACAGCCTTTGTAGTAAATTTTGAGATATTATTCTAGGTGTTGATAGTGCAATTCTTCTTTAGGTGATGCTAGACCAGTAACAATGATCATATAGGGTTATTTGAGAGAGAGAGAGGTCGGGGTTGGAAACCCCCTATCATGCAAGGTTTCAGGTCACCCATACTCCTTACACTATTAATTACCACCACCTTAAAATACTAGGGAATGGGTCCTCTACCCTATGAGTGGAACCCCCTATGGTATTAGGGTGCGGATCCTCTACCCACTGAGTGATACCCTCCTGATGCACTAGGGCGCGATTCCTCTGTCGATACCTAACGAGTGTCACCCCTATCATGATAGAGTGTAGGTCCTCCATTATTTGAGTGGAAACCCCTATCACAATAGGGCATGGGTTATTATTCATATATTTAGTGGCGTCACCCCATCATTCTAGGGTGTGGGTCCTCTATCTACTAAGTGGCATCCCCCTATCATTCTAGGGTGTGGGCCCTCTATCTACTTAGTGACATCCCTCTATCATACCAGGGTGTGGGTCCTCTATTATAGATTATACCCCTTGAGTTGTAGAGAAGTGGTGAGATAAGGGTCCTCCACATGGATTTCTCATAAAAACACAAGAAATGGTGGGCACTGATGATAGAACTTTGGATATGTAGACTAACTCATCATCCTAGATTGGGTTTTGAGATGGAGAACCCCTTTCTTTACCATGTGGGTTTATTTTGAGCATGCACACACACACACACACATATATGGGGTTTTCCCATATTTCCATAGGTTGAGTTGAATACTTTTATCATATATCTCTATTTCCCACTTTTTGGTTTTCGGGGAATCCTACTGGGTATGTATATATTCACCCTGACATTGTCTTTTCCCGTATATTCTGTGTCTTATGTAGATGAAGGATAGTTCAGCGGTGACATCATTAGAGTATAGTCATACTCAGGTGCATGGGCCACGTATGGTGGTCGAGCTTGGATATTAGGATCTAGGCTCTCTAAGCTATTTTTTATTCCAATTTTTATTAGTTTGAGACTTTATTTCTGGTTGGGCATGTATTTACCCCTTTTAACTTTGGTTGTATTATTTTGTACTCTGATGAATTCCCTAGGGGTATTTCATACATGCTTTACTCTAGATGTTACTTATTTTATTATTATACCTATACACAGTTTCATGGATACAGTTGGGTGTGTGCATACATATACTATAAGATCCCATATTTTTATAGATATGTCCCTCATTGAGTATTTTATGTGAGCCTTAGTGCACGAGTCTTATTCCGAGACGGAGAGCCTTTGTCGGGGAAAATGAATTAAATTTCATGGATGTTTTTTTGTTTAAATAAATGTAGACTTGGGTTGTGAGGAAACTTGATAAAACCATAGAGCATCCACATAGGGAGTGGTTCGTTTTTTTTGAATTAATGGAGTTTGAGTGTAGAAGGGTCAAGTTTAACAAAGGGTTCTTGGTAAGTTGAGAATCCTTAAAGGTGGATCAATTTTTTTATAAGGAAGTTTGGTTGAAAACTTTCTGTAGAAAAATTACATGACATGTAAATGTAATACACATCATGTAATTGTTTCCAAAAACATGTTGTTAATGGTTACAGTATGTGAACTGATTCATGACATGAAGAGAATACACGTCGTGCAATCATATTACATGCCATGCAATATTAAATTGAGAATAATAATAATTTGAGGTGACAAGTTTTTAAGTGTATCCATTTAAAAATAAATACATTAAGTGTATCTGAATTACATGCCATGAAATTTTCTAAGAATGTTTTTTAAAGATTCATGATGATGATTTTTATTATCACCCACATGAAGATTTCCTCCTCTCAACCTAGGGTGATCATACAGGTGATTTTGGGCCCCTTCCCTTTGTTCTATACATCTCGTTTGTCTAATCAATCCCTAATATGTTTTTTTCTTTGGTTCCATATTCTATTTTTTCATTATCTAATCTTTGTAGTGTAATATATCGACCATGTGCATTGTTGGTTTTGATATTGATTAGTTTTGATCTAGGATCCTTCTTGCGATCATCTGCCCCTTCTTCCTCATGGGAGTTTTCCATTAAAATCATTGATTGATCATTGGTTAAAGGAAGGGGGTTTAAACATTAAGCCTATGGTATGTTTTATTGTTGCATGCTGGATGGGATTGAGTTTGGAGATGGGACTGACATGGGGTTCATGATGAGGTACTTTTGAGTCTTTATTTTAGTTCTATATTATTTTAGTTGTATTACACATTGCATGAAATTTAGTTACATTCTAGAATACCATTATGTTATTCCTTTTTTATTTATTGGATTATTTAGTTGTATTTTATTGATTGAGTTTTCACTGTAATGTATTTTTTCCATTATTTATGCATTATAATATTTATTTATTTTTCTTAATTCCGTTGTGTTGTAACTCTGTAACTAGGGGGTATAATATCCCCTCTATACTTATCACACCCCAATGCTAGTCGGAAACCTCTGGCATATAGGAAGGTGCGCTTGAGGTCTTATAACTTACCTGTTTCTCCCATGTGAGAGAGTGTCAGGGTGAGGGATGTTACAAAGTGGTGTCAAAGGAGATATCTTTTCTATTTCTTTCCTATTTGGGAAAGGTAGAAAGGAGACTAGGATGTTTTGGGACTTGGTAATGTGTTTGTGCATGGGAATAGCTAACCCATGTATGGGGGAAAATCTAAGTTCCCAGGGGTATATTTCTATTTATATTGTTTTCTTATTATAGTTGATGTTATTTCACCTAGAGTGATTCACATTTTGTGTGTGGTTATTATTTTATGATGTTATTGGTTCTTGAGATTTATACTCATAGCCCGATATAGCATGGGATGAGTATGCATGCATCATAATAGGAACATAGGGATATATATATCGACATAAATTATTCATGATAGGGACAAATTCATTTTCACGTGATATATACTTTCTTATTGAAATATGATATGAGATACCTGTTATATTTGATAAATGAAATAAATAAACTATTATGTCATACTAAAACACTTATAAGCTATGTTTAGAGAGACCAGGAGTCAGTGGTTCTCTATTTCTATCACCTGTTGGGGCTGACTTTGTTATAACTATTGTTCTAAGGAGTGTGTTTGTCCTATAGAGAAAATGTCTCCTCATCATCTTCAAGTTAATTTTCAGGAGAGTGGAAATCAGCATGCTCCTAACATAGTTGAACCGAATATTCCTATAGTTTTTGAGGATCATATGGATGTTTAGCTTCACGAAATTTTCTTAAGGGTCATGATATACATGGAAAGGGTGAATATTCACACTGTGCCTTCGATGTTTGAGATTATGAGAGATTTTCATATAAAACATATACCTAGGTTCACTAGGTAGGGATCCCCCTAGTAAGATGAGTTATGGATCGAGACCATCCATAAAATATTTAAGCATCTGGAGACACCCACAAATAGAAGGGTGAAGCTTAAAAATTATATTCTTCTTATACTATCCAAGGATTGGTTGGACATTTGGGATCTGGCAGGGTAGTAAGATGATTTATATTGGAAGGACTATAAGATTAATTCCATGAGCCATTTCTATCCTGATATGTTGAGGGATGAGAAGTATCATGAGTTTATTCACCTGAAATAGGAGGTCATGTCAGTGCTAGAATATGTTGAATGTTTCACTGACCTATAATGCTTTGTTCTATCTTTTGTAACATATGATATCACTAAGGCGATAAATTTTCATGATGGTCTTTGCTATGAGATTAGGTCACAGGTGAACATGTTCCATATGTATAGTTTTGAAGATGTGATGAATCAGAAACTCATCACAGAAGGTAATATGAGAGAGGCCCCAAGCAGTGGCCAGGTTATTTCAATAGGGAAAACTGTGAACTCTTCTACCAGTGGAAAGAAGCATTACTATGATAGTTTTCACCAAGGAAATAGTGGTCAGAGTAGTCAGGGTAGTGAGAATCCATGATATGATCATGTTCCATTATAGTGCTATCAATGTGAAAAATATGGGACACAAATGGACTTAGTGTCCATACACTTCTTTGGAGTGCCATGATTACAGAAGATTGGAAAAAATATAGAGGTTTTGTAGGGGAATAGAACAACATATTAGTTTTAGGGGATCAGGACAAGTACCTGAGTCTAGGAAGGACTTAGATACTCCTTAGTAGATAGGTATCTAGAGTTCCACATGAAATTCTAGTCGAGGTAGGGGACGTGGTACCCCAATACAGGAATAGTAGTACTAGGAAAAGGGTATATCTTAGGGAAGTCATATTGGAGCCCAGAGTAGAGGGACTGGTCTGCTGCATGTTATGCAGACTACTCCAACTAGTGTGGATTCAGAACTATCTACTATCAGAGGTATGATTTTTGTATCATCAAACCTTTATTGTGTGTTTTTGATTCAAGAGAATAAATTCATTTTTATCCAATATTTTTGCGAATGGTTTGGGATTGGATGTAGAAATATTGGATGATATTTTAACCATCAACACACCGTTGGGAGTGTGGTCAGATAATATCAAACGTTTCAAGTCATGTTCTCTAGAGATTAGTGGTTACCATTTCTTTTGGGAACCATTCATGTTAGAAATGGAATATTTATATTTGATTCTTGTTATGGATTGGTTAGTTCTATACCAGGTTCATAATGACTGTTACCATAGGATAGTTTTCATTTTACCTCCATAAGGAGGTATCTATTCTCACAAAGGTGAGTGGGATCTTTAGTCTGGTTGTGTAGGACCAATTCAGTGAAAATTGGATTATATCAAAGCTTAGATAATCAGTATTACTCTAGATGATGGTAGAATGCAGCATGATAATTTTCCTCTAATGGTAGACCATTTTTAGGATGTTTTTTCTGAAGATTTATATGAATTACCATCTGAGAAAGTGATCAAGTATATGATTGAGTTGGTGTCGAGATCTGAGCTAATTTCTATTATTCTTTATAGAATGGAACCAACAGAGCTTCTGGAGTTGATAGTTCAGTTGGTAGATCTTGAATCTAAAGGTTTCATATGGATTAGTACATCTACTTGGGGTCTCGAGTTCTCTTCTCCAAGAAGGATGATGGGTCTTTGTGCTCATGTGTGGATTATCGAAGATTGAACTAGATGATGGTCAATAACTAGTATCATCTTCCATACATCAATGATATATTTGATCAACTGAGATGTGATAATATCTTCTACAAGACCGATTTAAGATGAAGATTCCATCAGTTGATGGTGATACCATCAGACATACCTTAGACTTCATTTATGAGAAGGTATGGCTTGTATGAGTTCATAGTGATGTCGTTTGGTTTGAATAATGAACCAAAAATATTCATGGAATTGATGAACCATATCTTTCAACCTTTTCTAGACCAGTTTGTGGTGTTTTTTTGTCGATGATATCTTAGTGTACTCTCTAGTAGTAGAAAAGCATTCCTACCATATTGACAAAATCCTGAGTATATTGAGAGAGAATCATATTTATTCGAAGATAAACAATTGCAGTTTCTGGATTGATAAAGTTCACTTATTGGGCCATTCCATCTCATAGGAAGGAGTTTCAGTTGACCCAGAGAAAATTATAGCCATGGTATCTTGGGAGTATCCTAATAATGCCTTCAAGATTCTATGATTTCAGGGTTTAGTAGATTATCATTAGTTATTTATCTAGAAATTTTCCCATTTGGAAGCACCAATGTCTAGGCTAACCAAGAAAGGGGTGAAGTTTGTTTGGTCAGATTATTACAAGAGATATTTTTAGGATTTTAAAGGCAGGATGACCTCAACACCTATCCCCACTTTACTTTTTCCACGTAAAGCATATACCATGTACTTTGACTCATCTATAGTTGGACTTAGAGAAGTTATGATGTAGGATAATTGAGTGGTTTCTTATGGATCCAGACAGCTGAGACTAAATTATAGGAATCACCCTACTCACGATATAGAGTTTACATTAGTGGTACATGCCTTGAGATACTAGAGGCATTATCTCATGGTTGAGAGGTTTTTGGTATACATAGACCATAATATGCATAGATATATATTTTCTTAGCGGGACCTGAACCTTCAGCAGAGGAGGCAGGTTGAGTATCTGTAGTATTTTGACTTTGAGTTGGCTTGTACACCAGGAAATGGAAACTTCATTTCAAATTCATTGATCTGAAATATGTATATAGAGGCTATACATGATTCTTGCAATGATTGGTATATGATTGATCTCTTTTCATACATTCATCTAGATGTTCATGTGTCTTAGGGATGAGTATCTCTGACTTCGACGTCTATTATACCCATACTCTTGGACTGGGTCAAGACTGAGTATTTATCTAATCCATAGGGATTATTTTTGAGATAAATCTTATTTGATGGGGAGGCACCATCAGTATGATCTATCTTCATTATAAATTTTCTTCTTTTTTCATGGCTGAGTATGGGTTCCTATGGGATTGCGTGAGAAGCTGATGAGAGAGTATCATGCTTCTATATGGGCGATACATACTAATTTGACATATATGTATCTTGATCTCCATATAAATTAATGGTCATCAGGAATGAAAAAGGAGGAATTAAGATTTATGGACAATTTTTTCACTTTTCAGCAGGTGAATGTTGAGCATCAGAGTCCAACTGGGCTACTAGATCCTTCACTCATTCCTGAGTGGAAATCAGATAATGTCGCAATGGATTTTGTGATGGAATAAGTTAGTAAAACCCATAATAATGAAATCTTATGGGTAATTTTCGATCAAATGATTAAGGTAGATCAATTATTACCTATTAGGTAGACCTTCACAGTTGATTATTTTGGTAGTCTTTACGTGTATGAGGTAGTTTAGCCACACGGTGTTATGAGGAGTATCATTTGATATAGAGATCCTCATTTCACATCACTTTTCTAGAAGGGTCTTTATAAGGATATAGGATTGTAGGTTCTTTTGAGTATGACCTATCATCCTCAGATTGGCAGTCAATCTAAGAGGACAATTCAATTTCTAGAGGATATGTTACAGGCCTATATTTTAGATTTTGGTGGTTCATGGGAGCAACATATGTCACTTGTGGAGTTTTCATATAATAATACCCTCCAAGCATTGATCCAAATGACATATTTTGAGTATTTTTATGTATGGTAATTCTGTTAACCTCTTTTATGTATGGTAATTCTATTAACCTCTTTACTACTTAGTGGCTGGTGAGTCAATGCTTTTTGGGCATAGTCTCATGTAGGAGACGTCTGAATATGTTTAGTTGATCATAAAATTGTTGGTACCGCACATAGTAGGTAGAAATATTATGATGACCAACAAATATGACCTATGGATTTAAAGTTTGGTCATCGTGTTTTACTTTGGGTGTCTCCTAGGTTAGGGAAATGTCTTATCTATAAATAGGGAAAGATAACACCCCGGTTTGTTGGTTTGTTTGAGATAGTGGATAGAGTTGGTATATTAGCATACTGATTATCCCTCCCACAACGTTATAGTTCCATGCACAACATGTTTTAAATTTCGTAGCTTCAAAGATATTATTCAGAACCTTACCATGTGATATATGTTGAAGAAATTGTGCTTAGCATCGATTCATCCTTTGAGAATCATCCGATATAGATTGTGGACCATAGTGAGAAGTATCTTAGAGGTAGGGAGATTACTTAGGTTTTAGTTTAGTGGAATCATGGGTGAGTTAAGGAGGATACATGGGAGAGGGAGTATGATATGCAATCACAATGGTCAGAATTGTTCATTGAGACCCCATAATGATGCTCAAAGCAGCTCAGGGATGAGCTATTATATGGGGGGAGGTTGTAAGATCCTATATTTTTCTAGGTACATACCTCTTTGAGTTTTTTTTGAGCCTTGGTGGACAATTCTTGTTCATATATAGAGATAATTTATTGGGTAAAATGACTTAAAGTTCATGGATGCCTATTTGTTTGAATAAATGAAAAATTGGGTTGTGAGGATACTTGAGAAAACCAGACAGGATCCACGGGGGGATCAATTTGGGGTTTCTGATTGAATTAATGGAGTCCAGGTGTATATGGGTAAAGTGTGAACAAGGGTTATTAGTAAGTTTAAAGGACTTAAATGGGGCTCAATTTTTTATAAGTGAGTTTGGTTGAAAACTCTCTGAAAAAAAATTACACACCATGTAAATGTAATACACGTTGTGTAATTATTTCCAAAAACATGTCATGAATGGTTAAAGTTTGTGAACTAATTCATGACCTGAATAGAATAAACATCATGAAATTATATTATATTTCATGTAATATTCGATCAGGAATAATAATAATATGAGGTGATGGGTTTTTCGGCATATCCCTATAAAAAGAAATACATAATGTGTAACTGAATTAAACATCATTTAATTTCCCAAGTAAGTTTTTAAAGTGTCTTGTGACTAATTTTTATTCTCACCCATGTGAATATTTCCTCCTCTCAAATTAGGGCGATCATCCAAGTGATTTTGGGCCCCTTCCCTCTATTTTGGACATCCTGTTTGTGCGATCAATCCCTGGTATGTTTTTTTCTTTGGTTCCCTCTTCTATTCCATCATTCTTTGATCATTGTGGTGTAATCTATTAACTATGTGCATTTTTGGTTTTGATCTTGATTAGTTTTGGTATATAATAATTCTTATGATCATCCACACCTTCTTACTCATGGGAATTTTTCATTGGAAGTGTTTATTGATCTTTAATTAAAGGTAGGGGTTTAAACGTTAACCCTATTGTCTGTTTAATTGAAAATTATGTGCAATAGTTAAATTGTGCCAACATAGTGTGTGCATAAATTAATTTAATGATGAATTGGATTATTCCTTGGAATCCATTTTAATCTATTTGAATATTGACCCAGATTGGGGCTACCGTTTGGCTGAGTGAACCCTTGATTATAAATGATTTGATAAATGACTTAAAAAATATTTAGTATGGCATGGGATTTGGGTGATAGCTTGATATAGATTTACCAGGGAATGAATTGTGTATTAATGTGACTGAAATGTTATTGGTTTAAGACCAAATGATAAATGAAAAGTGAAATTAAAAGATAAATAGTAATTTTTATAATTAACCATTGAGCCTGATGATGTGATATTGTGATATCATTGTTTCTATGACATGTGCTGTGAGTTGAAATATTGTAATGCTTATATGGAGTTTTGTCCTAGTTTACATGCTGAAATACTTACATACTAGGCTATGCCCTAGGACATGCTAAAATAATTATATAGCAGGCTATGACCAAAGACATGCTAAATTTATTATATACTGGGCTTGGCCCTGAGACATGCATAAATGATTATATATTGGGATTGGCCCTAAGTCACATGATGAAATTATTATATACTAGGATTTTCCCTAAGATACATATTGAAATGCTTATATATCTATCTTGGACCTAATAAATGCTAAAATTCTTATAAATTGGGTTTGGCCCTAATTAAATGTCAAAATGATTATATAATGGAACTTGACCTAGATTTGTGTGATTTATACCATGGTTATAAGGTTATGTTTTACCATGGTCATATGGTTAAGGTTGGAATGGTTTTGATACATTCTTAGAGGTATTCTGGAATGGTTCTGAAGAAGGTTGGTGTGGTGTTAATTTAATTGATTAATTAATTAAAATTTTTGTTTATTGCATTATTGAATACACTTCTTATCAAACTGGTTATGTTTAGACATTATGGTTTCAACCTATTGAGTTATACTTAAACCCTATTCAGGTAAAATTTTAGTACCTGAGCAGATTACATGGATGAAGGATTGGATAAGGGAAAATGACCTTTGATTGTTTCTTATTGGATGGGCTGGAGTTTGGAGATGGGTCCAACATGGGGTTCCGGACCGAGACTTTTGAGTCTTTGTTTGAGTTTGCTAGTATTTTATTTGTACTACATATATCATGAAATTTTGTTACATTCTAGTACGTCATTAAATTATCCCTTTATTATTTATTGGATTATTCCATTGGGTTTTCACTGTATTGTATTGTTTCCATTATTTCCACACTCTGATATTTATTTATTTATTTATTTTTCTTAATTACACTATGTTGTATCTCTATAAACATGGTGTATAGTATCCTCACTATACTAATCACACCCCTGCTACTAGTCAATATGCTCTGGTGTATGGGGAGTGTCACTTGAGGTCTTGTAACTAACCTATTTCGGCCATGTGAGAGAGTGCTAGGGAGGGGGACATTACATGAACACTATGAAAAGACCTACCATTTATATTATTTATTATAGATGCTGGTAACTATACCATGTCCTATTGGAGGTGGGTTTGGGGTTATGGTGGATTGGTCTTCCACTGGCCAGGCAGGCCCCGATGGGTTGGGTCATTACATATTCCTCCAACAGGATCAACTTCTTCTCAAAATGAACACATCAAAATAGATGCAAATATTACATTTAAATATTTATTATTTGGATATATTCATGGATTTGGAGTCTTCTTATTTCATATTAAGTTCATTAATAAGAAAAATATGTACAAATATCAGTTTGATTCTATGTATAGTAGAAACCACTCAATAAACTTTACTTCTCAAATAGTTTCAATCACAAGTGATCTTGTAATTTTTAACTCATTTGAAGTCCAACACTAGCATTGACTAATTTCTTTTTTCTTTTCCATTTTTAATGAAATATGGAGATTATCATTTTAGGATTGGTTAAATTCTTAGCCTTCCATCCCATATTTATCAAGCCAAGTTTGAACCATGGCTATAAGTAGCATCATGATATTCAAAAATTCAATGCATAACTTATGTATCTTTAGATGTATTTTTTTCCATAGCATAATTTCTCTAGAAATACACAATTCCATATAGATTTGATATTCTTATTTATAGCCTTGAATATCAAATATTCAAAATTTTCTAACTTGAATAAAAAATACTTTTAGGTGTTTGTGATGTTTAATATCATGAATACCAGATTTGGAATCATCATATTTGATTTCTTTGGTCAGATATTAAATTTGGAAACTTCATCATTCAGTCTGGGAAAAACCAAATTTTTTATAAGTATTTATGGTTAGACAAGGACTCATCATATTTACACAGACAAGGATGCATGCCTACGCAGGACATATGATGTTTACACAGACAATAATTCATACCTAAGAAGGGAAGATGATGTTTATGTATGGTAGAATTCATGCATACATAGTCATGGATGTTGATTATGGATGTTCTTGGATGATTCTTACACAAATAATAGATGATCCTTACGAATTATTAGATACGGTGTTTATACATGCTTGAATTATGCTTATGTACTGCGTACACAACACCAGGACTTAGCCATTTTTCAAATTTCTTTCAAATGAGAATAGGGCCTCTTTAAAGAAACTCTAGCCTTCTACAACCCTCATCTATAAAATATTAATCACTATACTCACTAGCTTCTATGTGCATTATTCCTTGGATGGTTCTTCTAAATTTAGCTAGCTCTCCTAAGAACTTTGAACCCATTTTACATTGGTTATTCATAACTATACAAGCTGTGTAGTAGGGTTTAGTTTATCCATCATCTTAAAACTCAACTCCTTCCTTATTAACATGTTGTAGATAGTTCATTTCATAGTTGTTATCATTTTTTATAGCCATATATATCACCTCAAAAATCATTACATGTTTTGGTTGCCTGTTGAATCTATCCAACTAGGTATTCAAGGGAAGATTATTCTCATCAATATCCTTTACCCATATATGAATGGGTAACCTTTTCACTTCATTTTAAACATGAGATAAATTAAGTTTTTCACATTCTTAGAATCCAACTCTTTTATCCTCTAAATATAAGGTAACTTCACATCTAAGTGAATATTTGATGAAAGAGGGTTATAAAAATGATCAAATTTATCAATGTGTTTTCATAAATAGGGATTAATATGATTTTTTATCATTTTTTATATGTTTAGGATTTTAATATTAATGATACTCATGATGATATTCAAGTTATGATTGATTTTCATTTGTTTCTTATCTAAAATATGATTAATTTTATCCCTGATCTTGATATTTTGGGTAATTTAGTGGAATTCATGACTAGGTTTGGGCAATAAACCCTCTGTGTGTTCTCAAGAGGAGTCACCCAAAGAGGTGGTACTGTTGGTAGCCCATCAGAGTAAGGGTGGTGAACATGAGATATTAGTAGAATGTGGGTCCGATCCTGCTATCCTTTTCTTAAATCTTCATTGGGTGAACCCCCAATAACTTTTCCCCTTATCAAATATCCTATATAATATGTCAATTACACTTTCACCAAAGGTTCCAACGACTTTCAAAAATGATTCAATCCTTTACTAGGTATTTTTTTCTTTTCAAAATCCTTCAATTCTCAACGTAATTTGGGACATTATTAAGAAGTTATTGTGGATCAATGAAGTTACACTTCACTTGAATCACCTCAGGTATTCACAATTATGTATTGAATTGGATCTATTGAAGGATTTTCCCAAGAGTATCTGGTTGATCATGGGTGGGGTAAATGTTTTATAGAAAATGGTTCAATATGAATCTGTTTGTAGTTTCTTTTATTTAACTCTATTCAAGTCCATTTTCCTTCTTCTTTCTAGTGTTATAATAAGGATGATAAGGATCTTCAAGAATCATTACTGATTAATGGTTTGATTTTTATTAGGGATGAGAAATCCCCCCACTCTCCCTTTATTCATCTTAGATTTTCAAAGGCCACAAATACTCATATCTATGCTTCAATTTCTCCTTTACAACTCATTTGGAAGGAATTACTTTTGGAGAAATGGAACAAAAATAAACAAATGAAATTGAATTCCCTGTTTGGTGACTTCAGATCCGATGGAGAGAAATTGTGGGTAGGGAAATGGGGATAAATGGGGAGAAATAGGTCTCTCTCTAAACTAAAGGATTCAAATCACCCCAAAATTGGGGTGATTGGGAAGGAAACAAAGTATACCACACCCATATTTTTTTAAATTAATATATTATCCCTAAACATATTTTATTTTATTTTAATATTTTTTTCGATTATTTTTTATATAAATTATCATGTTTTTGATTATTAATAACACTAAAAAATGGGTTTTTTATGTGTTTTTTTTAAATATTCCAAGGGTAAAAATATTTTTTTGTGTCATAAAGGCGGCAGGCCCCCTATTTCCATTTGGTTAAGTCGAAAGATAGTAGGGGTCCTTCCGCCTTTAAAAAAAATAAAAAAAAATAAATTTAATTATATATATTTTTATATTTATAAATATATAGGTTTTAATATTATGATATATATATTGTGTTTGTTTTATATTGTTTAGAATTACGTCATTAATATTTAAAAGTGAACATGTTATTTTTTTAAGCAATATCTTTTGGGACATGAAAATAATATTTTAATTATTATATTTTCAATTTTTTTTTATTTTGAATTATGTTTTATTTTCAACTATGTTTTCATATGTATCATTAATTTCTAATATAACTAATATAATCATTTTTTCCTATGTATCGTTTTATAAGACACTTATAATAGTTTTTATTATTCATTTCATTTAGTTGAATACAACTTTTTTTCCATTATCACATAACTATAATATTGTTATTCACTATAAATATATAAATTATAAATATGAATATAAATATATATTGTTATATACTTATTGTACTATTTTATTTCTATATTTCAATTCATTTGTTTCAATAAAACTCATAAGAAAGCAATGTGCGACTTGAATGAAGGACATGTGGACTATGGATTTTTTATACATCCACCATTTCTATAGGACTGGAAGTTCTCTTAGCTTGAAATCTTTTTTTATTCTATTCATGACTATTATTATGTTATATTACTCCCTTTTTTAATTTTTTAATTTACTCTATTCTATCGGATTAGAATATACTAGTAAAAGGTAGAGCTCGAGTATAAAGTATTCATTTTAATGGGGTTCAATATATAGGGTTAGTTTGAATATATAATGTTCCAACTTCATTAATATTTTATTAAAAATAAATTTTAGTATTTCTTTAAACCATTAAAACGGTATTCATAATATTTTTTCACATTCCTTTAATTTTCATTTATTTATTATATTTATGAAATTCATTTTATTTTCAACAAATTTTTAGATGTTTAGGCTATGTTTTAAATTTATTTAGACTGTTTTTATAGTGTATATTTTATAATATTTTAAATTTTTCTATTTGAAATTTAATAAGTTTTCCTATGTTTCAAGTAGTCAAATTTGAAAGCTTATAAAATATAAATTTTAAATAAAATATAAATGAAAATTGAAACACTGGATAAACATGTAAAAATGGATAATAGTAATTTTTGTTCTTCATTTCAATACGCATAAAACATATACATGAATGAGTATAATCAATTTCTATGGTGAGATTCCATCCCACATGATGGTGTGTGAATGGTATGCCCGTATCAAGATCACCAAGCTTCATGTTGGGGTGGAGTCTGATGAAATTGAGAGGGATGATCCTCAGGAATTGGAAGGTCGACCATTACATACTCTACTTGTATCTCAATGGGAAGAGGTGTAAACTAGATGTCATCCTGTGCACCTGATCCTTCTCCCACTAGTTCCCTAGAAGGACTCAACATCATCACCTGGGGGAACCATATAGGTTGTGAAGGATCACGAACCCAATCTAGAGAAAACTGTAAAAATACTTTCAATAAAGGTGGATCCCATTCTGTATGATGCACATAAACAATCGGCTGAGGCTGGACTAGTAGAGGGACGACCTCTGCCTATGAAATAGAAGGGGCCTAACATGAAGGATGACATGGTCTATGTCACCATCATCATGGATCCTCAGCATTAGTGACTGCTAGAGGAGATTACTGAGAAGTAACCTCCACTCCTTGGTCAAGAAACTTCACTCTCTGGGGTGGAATATCAAAGATTATCTCATGAATCACCTGATAAGATGACCTGAGGGTTAGCGCTGTAGCATGGATCACTACTAGGCTAGAGACCCCCTCCTCCTTTGGATCACTCATGCAAATAAGATGATCTGATCAGGTATGCTATAAAGAGATTCAAAATGAATTAGAAAGTAGTTTAATAAACAAACTAATGAAAATTTATTTACTTACCATATCATGAATATCTCTACTGTGTTGAGTAAGATATAGTATAGAATTTAGTCTATACCATGGATCATACTCAACCTACTCTGAAAGATGGAATCACATCGTAGGTACACCCTGGATACAAAGCACTTCTCATCTTACCTAGAGGCTGAGATACTCGGCATGTTGTTGGAACCGATCCTCATCTTTCCTCCCTATCAGATTCAAGCCATGAATCTTCTATGTCTGTCTAAGTGGAAATGGAATGGGTTGAACACAACCAAATTGGAACATTAATATATCAGGATTTTTTAATCAATAATATGTAATTGAATGCGATCCACTACATCCATACATCATGAAGACCAATAGTGCATTATGTCAAAGACTGGTCCAATAAATCCTAGTATGACATCCATGAAATATGAAATGAAATTTATGTTTTTTCAAAAATTTCCTTACTAAAAACAAAAAATGATGATATTATTAAATTTATGAGTCAATGATAGACTATATATACTTACCTCATCAGGTAGGATACTACCAACTTAAGACGGTATGCACCCAAATGGTGTGTCAGAATGCTGACAAAGTTGTGTTTCTGATTCCACCTATAAAATATAACATCTAAAGTGATAAATAATAAGAAATGAAATTCAATAAATCCTACTATAATTAGAAACCAATGGAGATGAGTGATCATACCAACATCCACGTGGAGCGTCATACAAGACTTCTATAGGAAGCGGTTGACCAGAAAGCTGAGGGAAGAGTGAGGGGATGCGCTCCCATGAGCACATCTGAAGAAGGATTATTCATCCCCTGAGATCCATGTGGTCTGCATGACATGCTATGCATAATGATCTTTATGTGTAAGCAAAGCATGAAGATCCCCAACTGTATGTCCCGATCCAAACAAAGTCCTCCATTAGCCCTATATACATCACGTTCACATGCTTACCTGAGTGATAAGCACACATGGTCCCTCCAATGATCTCTAATATATATGCACATGCATGATGCATAATAGTATGATCATTAGCACCATAAGGTAAATCATAAAAGTGTGCCTTAATCCAACCCATAGATATTGACCCACCATCTGTAGTAGCATCATCAAACAAAATGTCTATACCTAGAAATATCTGAAAAAGCTCAAGCCATTATACATGGGTGGGTCCAATAACTGCTTCCCCCTGGATAGGAAGACCAAGAAGGACCGCCACATCCTTGAGGGTGATTTTCATCTCTCCCTCAGGTAGGTGGAATGTATGTGTCTCTGCTCTCCACCTATTTTGGAGGTAAGTAAGAAGGTGATGATTAATAAATGTGAAATCAGATACTGTAATTCCATAGAGTCTAGCACAACATAAGTATAGTATAATGATGGGTAGAGGCACCATGTGATGATGATAGTGCAATTGACACACCCTGATCTGTCAAACATGATGACCCTCTAGCACATCTTAAGAAACACGAATAGCCTGCTTAGTGAGTAGTATAGTATCCTCCATCTATATATAAAAAATGAAATAAGTTATAAGTGTAAAATATAAATATAACATTATGGTTATCAAAATGTTATGAATTGTAGAATATAAGAAATGACATGTTTATTCCCATTTTATGAAGTTTTTTACTAAAAGATAAGGTCATGTTTATATATATAAACATTTTATCTTTCTCATCAAAAAATTTATTAGAAAATAGTATGATTTGTAATTTATGTTTAATTTCACCCATGATGGTATGTTTCATAATTATTTTCTCATATTACTGCTTTATGGTTTAGATATGGACATGTTTATTATGAATTAATTTCAACTAAAATGAAATTTTCATATTCCTTCTAATGTGAATATGAAAGGCTTATTTCCATTTGATAGTAAAAGTATTCCGAGATTTCAGAAAATTTTAAAAAATAAAGGATTAAATATTGAAAACATATAATTTACAATATGAGAAGATGAAATTGGATACAATACATCATTGTGGATGAGAGTATGAACTAAATCCAACAATTTTAGGGAATTATTTCCGGTTATGATCTTCTTGATGACATCTGGTGTATCTCAAACTTTTCCCTTATTCTTGTGGCTAATCCATCTCATTGTGTATCCTGATGGACTTTGGTCTCCCTTGTTTATGAAACCTGTTGATGTTAGGTATCACTATCATCTATTCTTTGGGCATTAGAAAATATCAAAAATCCCCAATAGGCATCCTTAGTGTATAATAATAGTTAGAAATGGCATCCATCCAGTATATTAGATCAAAATATGCTTCCTATGATAGTTCACAGAGGCACATGTTGCGATGGCGTGTGTGCATGAAAACTGTAATGCTTGGAAGTTTCCACATTGACATTTCCTTACTTCCAGTAATACCACTATTTTTTCACCAATGCTATCTGTGATGGGGTCTGAATTCTCTTTAACTTCAAATCGAGAGTCTTCTTAGTGGAAAAGGAAGACATGATAACCTGAACCTTCTTTGATGTTCTTTTCAATAACTCATTGAAAGTTCCTCCCATAACTTAGCCCCCACTGAATCCTATCTGAGGCTAGTTTTTTTCTATCAATGAAGTATTTAATGAACCAATAAAATGTCTCCTAAACTAGGGTATTTATAGGAAACTTGTGAAGCCTCTTGAAGACACCATTTATGAACTCCACAATGTTTGTAGTCATTTGTCCATACCTCTTCCCCATGTCATATTCCAATGTATATTTTTCTTTCAGAATCCCTATCATATAATCATACACTTCTTTATTAGACTTTCAGATTTGTTCGAATTTTTTTTCAAACCTATGTTGATCTAACACTTATGCTACATAGAAGTGATCATATTTCACATAAATTGATTTTTATCTTTATGTTGAAATAGTAAAAATAAAAGACATTGCATATCGAGCCTCATGATTTCCTTTTTCTTATGTTCATTATGGAATGTTTTTCACACATTGTTAGAAATGTGCTAATGTAGTTCCGATGATGTTCATTTAGGGGTCTCCATGTATCAAGATCCATATTGATTGATGCATTGATTGGCCAATGCCGATTAGATATCAAATAGACACCTCAAATTTTGGTGAAATGGTTGCTGATACATGCCAAAAACTAACTCCATGATTCATAGTTTTCCTTTTATAAAATGGAAAATGCAAGTGTAAGTGATGAACAATTTCCATCTTGGGTTTCCACAATCAACAATACACCCATGTAATTTTCGTATAGAAATGTTACATCAATCTGTATGAACTATTTTCTGAAACAAAATACAGAAATACAAGGGAATAATTCCTAAAAAAACCAATGAAATTGAACACAAGATGGATCATGTTGGTTATCTTGAGACATATTTTCGTTCATATGAATATGGAAGAAAATTTTTTCATTGTGTCTTAGTATGGCTAGTAATTGTGGCAACACCCGATACGAGTCATCCCAATCACCATAGAACTTCATAATTTCCTTTTATTTCACCATGAATACCTTATTATCAAAAATATTATAACTGAAATTTTGTTGTATCCTCTCTTGCAAAAGAGATACATGAACATCTTGGAAGGTCCTAATCATATCGACGATAATGGATGACACAAATTCAGAATCCAATGAGGTATGATCTTGTGTCATGTTTGGCTGAACACAAATATGAGCTACCTTAATCTTTGAGATTATATAACCTCCAAATGAAATATTTGAAATCACCCTCAAGTGGAATCTATAATCATCCCCATACTTTTCACACCATATGATGTATTTTTTATGGAATGATTCCTAAACTAAATACCCATAATGCCTCTCAATGTGAAATATTTTTAGTATGTTTTTCAATGAATATTTTCTTGGAAAATCCATTTGAATATATAATGTTTTGTCTAGATTACTAAACCTTTCCACTACAACTCTGAGAAACTTAGTTTCAGGTGTAAAAAAATTATAGTTGAATTCAGGTACATGTTCCATTGCTTCCGATGAAGATGTGAAGAGTGGTGGATGATTTATTTTGGGTAGAGGCTGATGAAAAACTACTGCATTTCTAGAAACATCCTCCCTAACTTATACTGCTCCCTCCTCATCTACACTGTTGTCTCTATCTATTATATCATTACAAAAATCCACATTAGAAGTCATATTTACATGTATATCTGGGATATCATCTAGATTTTCCTCTTCTACATCATATGGAATAGCCTTAATTTCTTAGGGTGGACAATATTCAACCACTCTTCCAAGTATACATATTCGTACAATAAGATGTTGTTGCTGTACAGTAGAAAAAACAACAAATAACTCCATCATGGTACCATATGGATGTTGGGAAAATAAATTTATTTCATTGAACCACTACGCATCATCAACCAATAAAAAATATATATGCCACAGTGTAACTATGAATTGAAAATGTCTATAACTCATAAACTTGATCTCCTGACCAGGTCCCTAATTTAAGGAACCATGAATTCTGTCTTGAATTTCACTTAGGGTTAAAAAATCAGATGTACTAATCACTATTTTTGGTTGTGTACTATAAGAAGCTCCTTTATCAGTTTTAATAACCCCTCCGTAGTAGTAGATACAAGAAAACATGACTGTCTACATCAATTTTTTTTTCTAATCACGATTATGATAGTGTAACTAATATTGATAATAATGGTTGACCATATAATCTTCATTATACTAAAATTTTAGAATGAGTTTTTATACCCTAAAATATGATACTGATATTTTTTTATATAAAATTTATTATAAAATAATTCAAATAATGTTTTGGAAACTGAGGTAAAAAGAAGAGAAAACAATGAATCAGTTTATTTATCATTAATAAAATGAAAATTATAATCATATAAAGTGAAATGGTAAAGAAAAAACACATTAAATAACACATGAATTCTTTAAAAAATTCAAGAAATACCTTGAAATTTTTCAAAATAGCTGAGTTTGGATGAGATGGGTCTAACTTTATAAGTGAGGTAAAATCAAACTTGTTTTCAATTGGTAGCTTAATAACATCTTCCAAAGGGATGTACTTAACTTATGAATTTTCAAAATATTTTGGCCTTATAATGAAATATCTTAGATGTTATATTATATGTTATTATAAGTACAAAAAAATTTAAAAATTCATAAGGTAAGTACATACTTTTAGAAGATGTTATTAATCTAACAATTAAAAATAAACTGGATTTTACCTCACTTTCAAAGTTAAACTCATGTCATCTCATCTTAGTTTTTTATAAAAATGTATTGGTATTTCTTGTCTATTGTAAAGAATTCATGTGTTATTTAATGCCTTTTTCATTCTCCATTTCACTTTATATGATCATAATTGTCATTTTATCAATGATAAATAAACCGATTTGGCACTTTCTCGTATTTTTACCTCAGTTTCCAAAAAATTATGTGAATACTATTGACGACGAGGGTTGAGCATATAATATTTATTATAATAAAATTTTAGAACAAATTCTTATATCCTAAAATATGATACTTATGTTTATTAGTACAATTTTTAATCATCCTAAAGGTATTTCAGTAGTTTATAAAGAAAAAATGAAGGATCTAATGTATTTCCCCCGAGAGTGTCAAACCATATGTGCAATAAGACCCATTATCGTGTACTAGGTTAACCGAGTTAGGGATGAGACACCTTGTCGGAGTTTTTACTCCTAGGTACATCTATGCCAGAGCCACATCAACTTTTAGTATACAAGCATGGATTTTATTTCCTAGATAACCATATAATATTTATGCTACCAAAATTTTAGTTAATCATTCTTCAATCACTCTTTATTATAATTTCTTATTCAATCATTAATTATTACTAAATAATAATTTAATCAATATTTAATCATTAGTTAATCATTACTAAATTATTATTTAAATATTATATAATCCTTAGTTAAATATTACAAAATACTTAATTAATTATTCCCTAATAATAAGTTAAACATATGATATTAATTAGTTAATTATTATTAGCTAATCATTATACATAATAATTTTTTAATCCTAATTTATTCATTAGTTAATCTATACTTAATCATTACTAATAATAACTATTATTTCTAAACTATATAAAACTAACTAAACTACTTAATAAATAACATATTTAGAACTAACTAAAAATAATTCAATTAAATAAATAAATAAATTTAAATTAAATAAGAAAAAATACCTCTAAATGATGCTTCACAAAAAAATGAGATTTTTTTAGGCCATCGGATCCACAGTGCATGAAGAAGAATTATTTTAGAGAGAGAAAGATAGTGAAATATAGAGAGAACATTGGATTTTGAAGTGAGGAGGATGGGGGTGGGGGTTCCCTTTCAAAGGGTGTTAAGTGTAAGGTGATAAAAAAAACCACCTTTTTCCCAACGTAAAGGAAAAAGGTGGATCCCCCCAGCCACCCTTTTCTTTCTCTATAGGCGAAAGATGATAACCACGAACTACCTTTTTCATGTCACCGAGCTAAGGGAAAGGCAACAGGGGGTCTGTCACCTTTTAATTAATTCGAAAGGTGGTATCAGGCCTACCGCCTTTCTAACATAGAAAAAAAATATATTTTTAACCTAGATATGCTTAATTTGTTTTCTCAGAAAACACATAAAAAACTCCCAACAAACAATTGAATTTCTAATTTCATCATAATCTATAAATAATTTTGATAGTTTATATTTAAATATTTTTTTATATAAATATTTTAAATTTTTATATAAATAATTTTGATAGTTATTGAAATTTAAATTAATATAAAATAATATTTATTTTAATTACTCACAAATGATAAAATCATACTTAGTATTTATTCATAAATGATAAAAATATAAAATTATATTCATTCCTAAATTATATTTATTTTAAGATTATATTTATTAGTAAATTATATTTATAAAATTATATATTCGTAAATTGTATTTATTCATAAATGATAAATCTATATTTGTTTTAATAATTATTCTTAAATTATAAGATTTTATTTATTCAGAAATTTATATTTGTATAAAATTATATTTATTTGTAAATTATATTTATTTGAAAATTATATTTATTTGTAAATTATAAAATTGTTTTTATTTTAATATTAATTTATAAATAATAAAATTATATTTATTTTAATATTTATTCGTAAATTATATAAGATCATATTTATTCATAAATTATATTTAATATTTAAAATTATATTTATTTTTATTTATATGTAAATAATATTTTTTTTTCAAATTTTGAATGTTTTTTTATTAATATTTTTTATAATTATTGAAATTAAAAGTTTTAAAAACGTATTTGTAAGGAAAATTATGCATCAAAGTAAAATAGAATTAATTTAAAATAATTGTGTCTCATGATTATATAATTTTTCTTAATTATTACATAGTTCTTTATAGCTAGACTTTTTTTTTTCAAAAAAGTAATTAATTGTATTAATATATTTATTAAAGTAAAATATATATATGATTATTGTGATATAAAAACAGTGAAGATAATAACTATTATCCTTCTCCAAAAATTATATTATTAAATTATATATATACATATCTAGCATAAATTATTACAAAATCAAAAAAATATCATTGCTAATATATTTTTCAAAATTAAATGTCAATATAATTAACATGATATGAAAACCAAAGATACAATTTAAAATTATAATAATTTTTATTTAGAATAATTGAATATTGTAAAACAATATTTTTTAATAAGGGTTATTTTTTTCATATTTCTAGAAAACATTTATTTTATTTTCTTTTAAAAATTATCACCAAATTAAATGGAGAGAAATTACAATTTTTTTTTTCTTTTACTAAATTTATTATCCAAACAAGATGGTGAGAAATCAAAATCATTTCATTTCTTTTTTTATTAATTAAAAAATTATTTCTTTTATTTTACCAAAACATGACCAAATATATTGTTTGTGGGTGTATAGAAGGACCCTTTCCCCTCGGTTCCCATGAGAGGGGTCCTCTCTGCATCTTCTACGCCTTCTTTTTTAGGGGAATGTTGGTGTTGAGGATGATGCTGAGAAGTTTACTGATCAATTTCATTTAGGGTATCCCTCTAGTTATGTTGCTCAATCAGATCCAAAGGTCTAGGTGAAGGTTGGTGTTGAGGATTCTTCAATGCTGGGGTCTTGAGTTGAGTGATGGTATTTCATATGTTATAATGTTATGCGACTCTCTAACAATTGATGGGAGATCCACTAGTGCCCATGTAAGAAACAATTTTTTTTCATGCTCTCCTTCTATGGGGATTGATGTTCAGGTTGAGAAAAAAAATAAGTGAAAATTTTAAAGAAATACATGCCATGTACCATCATAGTCACATTTAATGTACAAATGAGAACATACAATGAGACCTATGGAAACTATATGCTAACAACCATTCTTAGACTACACATAATTTTAGTAGTGACATACATGTTGTTTACCTCACCTACCACACTAATATTGGTGATTAATTTTGAATCAACATTCTATATTGATGGTGAAGGACACACCATGCACCACCTACGCCACCAACCTCTGATGATCAAATATCAAATATGGGTGAACAACCACATGGAAAATAGGGAAAAAGTGTTTATTGTATAAATGTATGTCCTCTAATTATGTACATTCTATGTAGTTACAAAAAGTTATAAATAGAGGCATTGGGTAGTTGATCTAGAATATAGGAGGAAGACATATATACTATTCTATTGTTGTTCACTTTGTCTTAGTTTGATTTTAGTATATATTTTTTCATTTTCTTTTATTCTTCTATTCTCTCTCACCTTAATTAGAATTCTCTTTTACCTATGAGATGTAGTAATCCTTTACTCATATTATTTATGACTTCTATGAATATAAGTGGTGTGGGGGTTATGAAACCTTTTTTTTTTATTTTAGTAAGGAAATTTTATTCCTCTCTTGGATTATTTTTAATTTCTCATTATTGGATTTTCATTAATCTTTCATAAAAAATCTTTCTTACTATTTTTTTTCTAGGAGAATGAAGAACACAATTTCTTGGTATAAAACTAAATGACCATTATATTGTTATGATATCCATTTTTCAAGTAAAATCCATAATAAATTCTAGAATTTAATTAATATATAACCAAGTATTAATTAATGAACGAATTTACATATGATTTCCTAACCATAACATTCATATGTATATTATAATCCTCTTGGTAATAATGATAATTTTAATATAACCATGAATAAGATAAATTCAATGTTATTTACTTCTTCTCAATTCCATAACCCATATATGTTTTTATTTATTAGTTTTTATCATATTAATTCATTAATTTTTCATAAAATATCCATTAATAAACCCACCAAAATAACCAGCCTAAATATCACTAACTCATAACTTGAAAAAACCTATATTTATGGGATTGACCCTTTACTTTCACTAGCTACCTAGTTAGTTGGGTTATGGTAATATATAAATCCTAATTTGTATGTGATTTATGATGGGTGAGTGACCAAATTCTAGTTTTGTTGTTAGAAATATGGTTTTTATAGTGTTAGTTTTGTGTAAAATTTGTTAATTTTGGAATTCTTTCATTTTTATGGTTTTATATTTCTTTATCACACTTAAGAAATTTCTTATCCCTTTTATTCCCTTAGTGTATAAACATTACACAAATTTAATGGATACAAGTCTTACTCAGAGAGGGATTACTTATATTCAATCAATATATTGAACACACATCATGAGTGAGAGTTCGTTAAACTATAGATAATAAGGGGTATGATGAAATAAATTGGAACAATTATGGAACTTAAAGGATTAAAAAGTACCTTGAATCTAGGGTATAAAATAAAACATTATTTAGCCTCCAATTTAGGCTAATAATATCAAAATCAAGTATGAGATTATGCGACTAATTTAGAACACCATGAAATTTAGAGGATTATCGAGCAAGGGACAAAACCAAAATGTCTCAAACTTTCTTAAAAATTGTGATACATTTTGGTACAATTACATTTTGGAAGATGAAATACTTATTTGATTTCCATTTTATTTAATAATCCAAGAAAGGAATCATATGAAAATACAATCCCAACATCTATATTTATTTTGTGTAAGTTGTCACATAAATTCTTTTCAAAACATTTCTATTCTTTAAAAACTACTAAAATTTTCATTTAAGTCCATAACTTCCATTAAAAAAAATAGAGAATCTATGCACGATCCATGTGATATGTTTAAAAGTATTCTTTGAAAATATCAACACTATAGACTTACTCTTTTGTTACAATTGTGAACTTTCTATAATGCTTTATTATTATAAGGATTCCCTAGATTAGATATGGTAACATGAGAAAGTATCATGTGAAAGGATGTAGAAGATATATACGAGTTGAATGTATTCAAAAAATTTATTGTGAAACTTTTAGAGGGATACTCAAATGAGAGGCTTCCACCAAGTTGATTCCATAATGATTTTATCTACCAAAATTGTCGCAATTATCAAAATTATTGATTCAATAAATGAATTAAATCCCATGTATATAAAATACCTAGAATAAATTTTTATGTATTTATAATTTTTTTTAATTAAATTAAAAATTAAATAGTGAATATAGAATGAATTTAAATTCTATAAATAAATTCTATTTATATGTTACACATAATTATTATTCATTGGATGTTACAATTTCCTATAAGTGGTGAATACATTGAGCCTCATTTCCTAACTCCATATACATTATTACTCTTTATTCATAGGATATGATTCTAGTTATTGGGTCTTAACTTAGACACTAAAAAATAATTTTTGAAAGTGGATTATATATTTTTATAGCCTATAAATATTAGATTATATGATAATGAAATTAAAAATTTTAGATATATATTTTCATCTATTGTGTACTTATTTAATTTATATTATTTGTGAGTGTTGTGACTTTTCATCATTTATCACACATGAGTATTGTGTTTATTCATAACCTTCCCGTACTCAATCGATGTTGTGCTCCCGATTTTATAAAACATTATCAATATTATCATTAATTTCTAAAATAGGTTTGACTTATCTAGTAAATTATATTTTTCATGGTGAACATTTCTATTTTTGGTTTCCTCACTCATGACATCATTGGAAAAAATTACCTACTAATGATTCTAGATGTTGAAATGCATTTGAATGAAAATAACCTTGATAGAATGATCCAAGTGAGTAATAATGCTTCCAAACATGAATATTAAAAGCCTTGATATTTCATTACCATAATATCCATAAGAAATAAAAAATCATGGAAAAATAATTTATCTATATTTACTGACACAAATGTACATATGAAAAATCAAATAATCCAAGTCATGGTAATAATCTACATAATCGAGGTCGATGAAAAGATAATGATTTAGGTGATAATAATAATAATTAATATAAAAAAATAGAAAGTGACCCATTAGAAATATTCAAATAATAAACAACCACATTAAAAAAAATAAACTAATATTAGAAATGAATGTCTTCATTTTGGTATAAAAATTCATTGGTTATATATGTGTCAAATGAATAAAAACTTTATTGATCATTATTATTAGTCAATAAAAGGGTTGAAGAAAATTATAAAATCACACATTACTGATCCAAGCATGAACCATGATGATGATATAATTAACCTTGGCATCAATGATTACTCTATAAACCCTGAAGGTATTTAGAATACTGATAAAATGTATATGCTTATAAAAGATTAGTTGGGGTTTGGGCTAGTGGTAAAGGTACCCTATAATCCTACATCAAGACTAAGATAAAATCATGAAAACCACAATATTTGGGGTTCTATGTGGTAAATTAATGGAGGGATCATTGTAGGGAAATAATTGGGGGATCTCGATATGGAAGGAGGCGACAACGTCACTGGTTTGACACTGACGATGAAGCCTCGATGACAGCTAGTCATGACCAATGAATATGAACACGACGATGGTGGGTGAGAGGCATTGATTATGTGGAAAACATTGTTGATTGTATATAGTTGGGAACTGGTGGATTCAATGGATATGGTAGACAAATTCATGATGACCACTTCAGAAGGTGGTGGCGACTTGTCTTGGACAATGAGAGGAGGCCAACATTGGAGTACAAGTTCGATGGAAGAGGCGTGAGGTGGTTATATATTTTTGGTTTATGGAACTTAGGGAATTTATTTTGATTAGATACATGGTACAAGACCTATAGGAGTAAGGAAATAGAGCAAAAATCAACAAATCTAACCATATTGGAAATGATGAGAGGGTATGGATTTCTCCATCGGTAGTAGGCACCATACAGTTATGGAAGGGGAAATGCTATCCAATCAGATTTTTTGATAGGGGAGCTTGGGGATTTAAATTTTATAATCTAGGGGAGGGTTGGTTTGTGTATTTGGACTTTGGGAATTTAGTCCATGTTTGGGCCATGTTCCTTGGGCCTACATGTCATGTTAATAGTTACCTCTCAACCCAATTTTAAAATGGGGTTATAAAATTAATAAAAAAATATACAAACCATTAGGCTTCAGAGTATATGCTTATAAAAGAAATTTTATATGATTTTGTGATATTTTCACGAATGTTATATGTTTCATGATTTCCTATATTTTATTTCTTATATATATTTATAAAAATATCTAATTTTATTTTATTATAAATGAATATTATTAATCGTTCTATTGATATTAATTCTCACATTCATTGATTGTTCCCTGATTCATATAATTCTTAAATATGAAAAATATTTTATCAAACTTAAAATATAGAGTAATCATGAAAGTACCTTAACCAACAGTGAAAAATTAATCAAAGGCTTTGAAAGAGAAAATATATACCTAACTGAAGGTATAAAAATATAAATAAATAATTATTTTTTTAATCTTAAGTATTGAAATTATTTATTAACATTAAAGATATTCATCAAATTCAATATCATATTTGGATAAAATTTCATGGTTTTATTTGTTTTTTTTGTGTGTCAATATATTCACAATTAGATCAAATATTTAAAAAAAATCTTACCAACCCTAAAAAAAATCATTCCATAACATGATCATTTGCCTCATAAAATATTAATTATGATGAGAAAGATTATTAAATATACTCATGAACATTCATTAGCTGATAAAAAGTGTCTTACACCTAATAATTACTCATGCACTTCTCATTCTCATAGAAAACTATTACAATATCATCACCATCAAAAAATGGAATTGACTCCCATAGGTTCTTGAAAATAAATCATGGTGATATTTGTGGTCCAATAAATCCACCATGTTAACCATTTAAGTATTTTATAACTTTTATTGATGTATAAACTAGATGGTACCATGCATACTTATTATCAACTCATAAGTTAATATTTATGAGATTTAATACCCAAATAATCATGATAAGTCCACAATTACTAGATTACTAAATTATCCATATTCTACTTCATAATACTAGTGAATATTCACACATTATATTAATAAATATTACATGTTGATTGGAATAAGTGTTGAAAATTTATTCTTGA
This sequence comes from Viscum album, assembly GCA_963277665.1. NCBI lineage: Eukaryota > Viridiplantae > Streptophyta > Magnoliopsida > Santalales > Viscaceae > Viscum > Viscum album. Next base: position 1,848,780,448 of record OY728120.1, read on the forward strand.
TGATGTGAAGTTGTTCCAAAAACACCCTTGAAACACATAAAACTAGGTGTTCTAGGTTATCTCCTCAGGGATAATATTTTAGATAATTCGATTAACTTATTTTCTTAATATAAAAAAAACAATAAAATATATTTTATGTGGGTTTTATTACATCAAAATTCAGAACTATTCCAAAGTATCCATCAAATAATAAGACACCATACAGTTTCTAGTAAAAACTAACTAAGGTAATTCAAATTAAATCATCCTATAATATAATTGTTTCACTATCCCATTAGTGTATCTCATACTTTTGGACTCATAGATCTCTATGTTGAGTCAATAAGGTTTTCCTTATGAATTTTCCATTCCTTCGTGTTTTGAAAATCACAAACACCCTATACTTAAGAAAATCTATATTTTATCTATATAAGAAAAATTTCCTTCTCAAAGTAATTTACCCCTACCATATTTTCATTGTTCATATCAATATTTTTCTTAAGTATTAAAATAAGATTCATCTCTAAAAAACTCGGAATCATATAATGCTAAGATATGAAGAATTCTGTTTAGGATCCGAATTCTGGACGTGAACTGTAATGAAGTTCCACTCCGAATTCTGGATGTGAACTGTAATTAAGTTTCACTCCGAATTCTGGATAAAAACTCTAATAAAGTTCCATTCTGAATTATGGATACTAACTCTCATATAGTTCAACTCCGAATTCTAGACTTAGAACTTTTATTAGTTCGACTCCGAACTTTTATTAGTTCGACTCCAAAATTTTATTAGTTCGACTCCGAACTTTTACTAAGCTCTACTCCAAACTTTTATTAGTTCAACTCCGAACTTTTATTAGTTCGACTCCGAACTTTTATTAGTTCGACTCTGAAATTTTACTAAGCTCGACTACGAACTTTTATTAGTTCGACCATGAACTTTTATTAGTTCGACTCCGAACTTCTACAAGTTCGACCCCGAACTCTATAAGTTCAGATTCTGAATTCTGGTGAAACCAGACTCCGAATTTCCTTAGAAATTCAGACTCCGGACTTCTACAGAATTCAGGTTCCGAATTCCTATAAAACAGAATCCGAATATCCTTTTATTATAGACTCTGAATTCTACTTTGGTTAGACTCCGAACTTTTAGTTAATTACATTCTGAATTCCAGTTTTGCTTATACTTACACTTGTTTTATTACAAAATGATGTCGTGCTTTCAGTTACATAAGTTTTGTTATAAAACGATGTCGTTCATTCTGTTTCTAACTAACCGTTGGTTTAGTGACACGTGTGCAGGTCCCTCCAAAATTTAAGGAAAGTGTGACTGTTGGAGGAGGGAGCCAACCGTGCCTATAAATAGGAGCACATTTGAAAATCTCCATACTAAACTTCGACAACTTGACAACTTGTTCTTACATGCTGTTGAAGTGATTTATAGAGAGGGGCTCTTATTAACTCTCAAGCTTTGTGTAGAAAGTTTGAACTACTTGTTCAAACTCTGACTTGTGCATATTGCTTCGTGCGACTCCAAATGTTGGTGATTACATTTGAGGGCTTTCGGGGATAGGAAGACAGAGGTGCCGACTACCTTAAAGTTTGAGGGCTTCCTTGCTGAGGAAGACAGAGGTTCCAAATACCTTGATGTTGAGGGCTTGCGGGGATAACAAGACAGAGACTCAGATCTTCGTATCGAGGGCTTACCCTGGTATTGGTAAGACAAACTTTCTTGAAAGTATAAATCAAGGGACCTTTATCCAAGGTTGTTGGATACCCTTCTCTTTGGGTTAAAATACTTATATCTTGTTACTTGTAGTTTTACTACTTGTTTTTTCCGCTGTATTTTTGTATTGTAAGGAAAGTATAATATTCTTATATTTACTTACACTTGTACTCTGATTCATTTAGATTCTATACGTTCTAAGGTAGAATATTATATTGTAAACTTTCTTTAAGTTTATGTTTTCCAGAATCATATTTCTGGATCCATCTTTTCGGAATCATATTTCTGAAACCTGTTTTTCGGAACTACTTTCCAGATTTAAGCTAGCATGTAGAACTAGAAGTTTGTAACTTCATACCTTGTTCCAATTCTCCAATTGGTGTTAGAGGTGTTTTGAATTTTCTTAGTTTAACTTTGTTAAACTTAGATCTTTAATTATTTAAGGAAATTTTTATAGTGTACAATTCACCCCCCTCTTGAATATTGAGCATCTACATTGTTATTTCGATCCTACAATTGGTATCAGAGGAGGTCTCTGAAATACTTATACTCACATATAAGTTTTCCTTGCTCAGTTTTTCCTTTGTTCTATATTTTCCTTGCTTAGGAATATTTTCCTTGCTTAGGAATACTTTCCTTGAATCCAAACTTTTGTTATTAACAAGTTTTTGTGTAGAAATATTTTTAAGATGGCAGGTTTAAATGTTGGTTCTATTGACAATATAAATCCTACAAGACCACAAATATTTAATGGTAATTACTATGATTATTAGAGAGATCGAATGAAGACTTTTGTTATCAATATTGGGGTAGAAAATTTTGGTATGCTTACTGGTGATTATGAAATTCATGATAAGGAAGTTAGAAATTTCACTAACCAGGAAAAGCAAGAATATCAACTCAATTATAAGGTACACAATACTTTACTATGTTCAATGACTAGAAATATATATAGCCAAATTTCTTCTTGTGAAGTAGCTAATTGTATCTGGAAGAAGTTAGAGGTTACACACTTTGGCACTTCTAAAGTGATTGAAACTAGGAGAGCTATGCTTAGAGCTGAATACCATGGATTCAATTTTCCGTAAGGAGAACCAATCTGTAAAGTTCAACAGAGATTTATGACTATTGTGAACAGTCTTCAGTCTATGGGAGAAAAAGGCCTAGATGATATATCCCTTGTTGACAAGATTATTGATATTATGCCTAATTAGTGGGAATCAAAGAGAACAACAATTGATGAGAACCATATGGTAACTCAAATTTCTCTTGATGAACTTTTTGGAACTCTTCTTCAACATGAGACTCGAATGAAGAGAGATAATGAAAATATTAAGAAGAAGAATGGGAATGGTGGAGTTTCTTTTACTATAGATACAAATAATATGAAAGCCAAGACTCCAAAAAGAGTTACTATATCTAAGTCTAAGAAAGTTTTTATCCATTCCAAATCTAGTGAGAGTGAAGTCTCAGAGAATGAGTTAGCAAATCTTTCTTGAAGAATGAACAAGATAGCTGGAGAAAGAAATTTCCAATCCAGATATAAGAAGAAGGAAAGGAAAGATAATAAAGATTCAGAGGTCACATGCTATGAATGTAAGAGATCTGGAAACATATGACATGATTGCCCTTTGCTTAAGAAGAAAGAAAGAAAAGAAAGGCATTCTGAAAAGAACAGGAAGAATTTCTACAAAGAAAAAGCTAAGAAAAGTCTGAAAGCTAATAATAATTGGAGTGCTAGCTGTGGGGACTCTTCAGAAAGTGAATATTCAGAATACAATTCATCATCTCAGAAGAATATGGTATTCATTGCTAATACTTATTTTCCACATACATGTTTTATGTCCAAGTTACGCTCTACCGAGACTTTAACAAATTTATCTCTTGATAAGAATTACTATTCCGAAAATAGTACTTCCAATGAAGATACTTCATCCTCAGAAAATAAAGATACTTCATCCTCAGAAAATTAATAACCTTCATATGAAGAAGTATCTAGATTTTCCAAGTTACTTGAAGCAAAAAATTGTAAAATTTCTAAGAATTTAGACAAGGAAAATACTAGGGAGGAAATTCTTACTAAAAAGATTACAGATCTTTCTAAAGATCTTAGGAATAAATAAGAGCTTTTAGAAAAATGTTCTAAAGACCTTGAGAAAGAAAATTATGATAAGGGAAAACTTTCTAAAGATCTTGAGAATGCTATTTCAAAAATAAAAATTTTTGAGGAAAAATCTAACTCTAAGGAAATGATTCCTAAGGACAGGAATTTAGTCATTAGACTGAAATCCAAAATTTTTTCTCTTAAGAAGGTCCTTGCTAAATTTACCTCTGGGAAGGAAAATTTTGACAAGATGTATTCTCAAATCAAACCTCAAGGAAACACTATTGGAGTAGGTTATACTCACCAAAAACCTGTTTTCAAAAATAACTATTTTGTTCCTTCTAAATCCCCTTTTTTCACTAAGTGTGAAAGTGGTGGGCATTGGAAGAAAAATTGTTCTTTGAATAGTGTTCAATCTCTTGGGTTTCATAAAGCTTATTTATCTAAACAAATGTGGATACCCAAAATTTTGTTATCTGAAAATCTTGGATCTAAACAAGTTTGGATTCCAAAAGTCTAATTATTTTCTTCTTCTCAGGAAGATAGAGGAAGTAACAACAACAATACATGGTACATGAATAATGGATGTTCCCGACATATGACTGGTAATAAAAGCTATTTTGAAAAGCTTATCAAGATGAAAGGAGGAAAAGTAACTTTCAGAGATAATGCTCAGGGAGAAATTGTTGGTATAGGTAATATTGTTCTTCTTAATAAAACTTTGTTTTTAAATGTTTTATTTGTTAAGGGTCTTAAGAAAAACCTAATTAGAATAAGTCAATTATGTGATGAAGTATACCTTGTGAATTTTAGGAATGAAAAATGCCTAGTACACAATTCCAAGGAAGAGTTTATTCTTTCTCCCAATAGGTAAGAGAATGTTTACAAATTAAACTTAGAAGACCTTAGGAGCCAAGACTTACCTTTCCTAAGTGCAATGGAAGATCATTCTTGGTTATGGAATAAAAGACTAGGTCACTGTAACATTAGGAACTTATACAAACTTTCTAAGAAATGTTTAGTTAAGGATCTACCGGAGCTTAAATGTGATTCTTCTAAAGTTTGTGATCCTTGTCAATATGGAAAGCAACATAATACTAGTTTTAAATCAATCAGTGAAGTCTCAACAACTGATGCATTACAGTTGGTTCACATGGATCTTTTTGGTCCAACACAAACTGGAAGCATTGGGGGCAAGTACTATGTATTTGTTTTAGTTGATGACTACACTAGATTTACATGGGTCTATTTTCTAGCAAAGAAGTATGAAGCTTTTTCTTATTTCAAAAGTTTTAGAGCCCAAGTAAAAAATGAGAAAAACCTTCCATTGAAAACTATTCATAGTGATCATGGAGGAGAATTTCCAAATTCTGATTTTGAAACTTTTTGTAGTAGAAAAGGTATTACTCACAACTTTTAAGCACCTATAACCCCTTAACAAAATGGTGTAGTTGAAAGAAGAAATAGAATTATTAAAGAGATAACTAGAACCATGTTGAGTGAATATTCTATAGCTAGACATTTTTGGGCCAAAGCTGTAAGTACTGCTTATTATACTATAAATTGTGTTTTGATTAGAACTTTTCTTAATAAAACTTCTTTTGAGTTATGGAATGGTAGAAAACCTAGACTTTCCTACTTCAATGTTTTTGGTTGCAAGGTATTTATTCTGAATACTAAAGATAATCTATACAAATTTGAACCAAAATCTGATGAAGGAATTTTCTTAGGCTACTCCACAACTTCTAAGGCTTATAGAGTTTTTAATAAAAACACTTGTACTGTTGAGGAGACAGTACATGTCAAATTTGATGAAACTGATCCCCTTGTTTTCAAACAACCTCAACCAACATCTTCATATGTGTTTTCAAAAACTGATTATCAACCTTTGATAGAAAATTCTTCTGATAAGGAAAATTTTCAAGAAGATACTTCTGAAACATTTACCCCAGAAGATTTCCTACCCTATGTTGATGAACAGGTTTTACAAAACCCAAGTCAGATGTTTCTAAAGAATCATCCCAGTGATAGTATCATTGGTGATGTGAATTAACCTGTAAGGACTAGAAGTTCCTTAAGGAATGAAGTAGAACATCTAGCATTTCTTTCCCAATTAGAACCAAAAATAACTGATGAAGCTTTAGGTGATAATGATTGGATTAAAGCCATGCAATATGAACTAAATGAATTCGAAAGGAATAAAGTCTGGACCTTGGTTTAAATACATAAGTAAACTTCTGTGATTGGTGTAAATTGGGTCTTCAGAAATAAGTGTGATGAAAATGGAGTCATAGTTAGAAATAAAGAAAGACTAGTTGCTAAAGGCTATAATCAGCAAGAGGTAATAGACTATGAAGAAACCTATACTCCAGTAGATAAACTTGAATCTATTCATATCTTAATTTCCTTTGTAGCATTCTTTAATTTTAAACTTTATCAAATGGATGTGAAATGTGCTTTTCTTCACGGTTATGTTCAAGAGGAAGTTTTTGTTGAACAACCTCCTGGCTTTGAAGATACAAAACATCCTGATCATGTTTTTAGACTTACCAAAGCTCTATATGGCCTTAAACAAGCCCCAAGAGCCTGGTATGATAGACTTACAGGATTTTTGCTTCAAAATAACTATGTTAAGGGAAACACAGATCCAACCATTTTTATAAATAAAGATAAGAAAAATGTTTTTATTGTTCAAATTTATGTTGATAACATTATATTTGGTTCAACTAAGCAATTATTAACTAATTCTTTTGCAAGTCTAATGAAATCTGAGTTTGAAATGAGTATGATGGGTGAGTTAACATTTTTCCTTGGTTTTCAAATTTCTCAAAAACTAGAAGGAACTTATATATACCAACATAAGTATATTAAACATATTATTAAAAAGTATGGATATGACAATACTAAGAGTATAAGTACTCCAATCGGTACCTCAAACTCTTTAGATCTTGATGAAGCTGAGAAACGGGTAGATCAAACATCTTTTAGACGTATGATAGGAATTTTACTATACTTGACAACTAGTCATCCAGACTTAATGTTTTCAGTATGATTATGTGCTAGATATCAATCCAATCCTAAGGAATCTCACTTAAAGGCAGTGAAAAGAATTTTTCGCTACTTAAAGGGAACCATGGATCTAGGATTATTTTATACTTCTAGAAATTATTTTATTTTAAAAATATTTTCGGATGCTGACTTTGGTGGATGTAGAATGGATAGAAAGAGTACATACATAACTTTTTATTTCTTAGGAGATTCATTAGTCTCTTGTTCATGCAAGAAGAAACACTCAGTCACACTCTCCACTGCTGAAGCTGAATATGTAGCAGCTGGAAGTTGTTGTGCTCAAGTGTTGTGGATGCAGCACACACTCACAGACTATGGCTTGAGTTTTACTAAGAATCAAATTTTGTATGATAACACAAGTGCCATTTCCCTAAGTAAAAACCATGCACATCACTCTCATGAAAAACACATAGATATTAGGCATCACTTTATTAGGGATAACACACTTAAAGGATATATTATTCTACAGTTTATCAGAATGCAAGATTAACTTGATGATATTTTCACAAAATCTTTACCCTATGATAGATTTGAATACATTAAACAGAAGTTATGAATGATAACCGTAAGTTAATCCTTCTTCAATAACTTCTTGTTGAAAAATTCTCCTTATAGTAATAAACTCCTTTTCATAGGGGGAGTACATTTTCTTGATAGTGTAACCAAAAACTTTCGTAGGCATTTTTTAAAAAAAAAGGTCTTTGTAACAAAAATTTTCGTAGTCAGTTTTTTAAACTTTTCGGAACTAGGAACTTTTTTTATAATGAAGTTTTTAGAACTAAAATTTTCATAATGAAATTTCCGGAAATGAAATTTCTGGAACGGAAATTTTTAGAACTGAAATTTCCAGAATGGGAATTTTCGTACTGAGAATTTTCGTACTGAGAATTCTTATAATGATAATTTTCGTACTGATAATTTGTGTACTGAGAATTTGTGTAATGATTTTTTCGTAATGGGTTTTTTTCGTAATGAGTTTTTTTTCGTAATGATTTTTTTTTTCTTAATGAGTTTTTTGTAGTCAAATTTTTCTTCAAGAAGAATAGTAACCTATTATAAATAAACTTCCTGGCCAATCCAAAAGGTATGATTTCCTTACTCAAGTTTTTGTAGTCATATTTTGCTTGCTGGTATTTTCCTATGAATTTTAAAATTGCTCGGATTCAAGTTTTCTCAAATCCGATTGTTTTTCATAAAAACCTCAAAAGATCAGATTCAAGATTTCCTTCAGGTATTTTTTCAACTATCAGATCATATCAAAGAGATTTTCAACCATTAGATGGTTTTTGGAAGTTGAATGGTCGACTCCATCACCTATATAAAGGGGACCCTGATGGTTGTCCCACATCGGTTTTTCAAAGCTTTCGTGTCTCGAAGCCCTACTGCTCTTCTTAAGACTGATTCCGATCTTTGTGAAGCCGTTCCGAATCTTCCAGAACTCTCTGTTCTGAATTTCTGTTGAAGCTACATCCCAAGACATGTCATCTTCAAAACCAATCTCAAAATGGTTGGTTTTCAGGGAAAGGTTAGTGCATCCATATTTCTACAAGTTTGATTCCCTTATATCTAAGAATATTAGATTGAATGGATGGGAGTATGTTTTCTTGAAAAAGCCAGATAAACAGGATCCGGTTTATACTAATTTGCTGATCGAGTTCTATGAGTCTGTTTCTTTTTAGATGGAAGATGGAAGAGAGTGGTTTTAGTTCAAGTCTTATGGAAAGACTTACAAATTATCCTACACCAGGGCTGCAAGCTTTGTTGGTTTATCCTACGAAGGGGAAGCTGAGTTTTTCTCACACAAGCTTCCGGATGTGCAAGGAAGCTTTAACAAGGTGAAGGCATTGAAATGTCTTGGACTCAAGGATGCTACAACTGCTAAGATTACTCATCTCTCCCCGAATAATCGGATTATACAACTGTGGGTACAAGGTTTTCTCGTACAAAGAAGGGGAGATAAGGATAATCTAAAGAAGAGTGATATTTATGTCTTAGATTTCTTGGTAAATATAAGGAAGATAAATTTGATGAGGCATGTTTTGATTACGATCAAAAACATCAAGGAAGGAAACTTAAGAGCTTAGATAATCATGTTCCCTGCCTTACTATCAAAGCTTATAGTTCGGTGCTTAGATTCTTTCAAAGTTGCATTCAAGTCAAAAGTCCAGAATTGTAAGCTTATGCTGGTTAGTGATGATACTTTGAAGAGGATGAAGATGGGTTTTTATGAAGAATCCAGAGAATTCTAACCTTTGTCTGTGGAAGAGGCTGAGGTAGCTCAGAAAGATTCACAAACTCCAGAACCATCTAAAAAGGCAAGAAAGAAGAGAAAGCTTAAGGAAGTGGATATTGAAGAAAAAAATCTTAAAGCTAAGGAAACTAAATCTGCACCTCCCAAGCCAAAGAAACAGAAAGCTTATACAGATGAAGTGGCAGCCAAAGGAGGGAAGACAAAGAGAAGAGGAAAGAAGGGGATCCACAGTTCAGATTGAACCCTTCTGAGGCTAAGGACTTAAAGGAAAAAGCTGCAGATGTGTTAGAAAAAGAGGCTAAAGATAAAAATATGAAGAAAAATGTGAATGAAGCTGAGCTTGTTCAATCTCTGTTGAGAGATACTAAAATAGCCTCTGAGAAAATTCCATTTCCAGAAACCTTCGATGTCCAACCTTCTTTACCAGAGACTCCTGGAAAGAAGTACTTCACTCTGGAAAAGTCTAAGGGTGAATATGTAGTTGATGAATTAGAAAAACAAGCAACTGGGGAAGAAGTTGAGGAAGAGGTTGAAGAAGAAGAAAAAGAAGAAGGAAGTGAAGATCTGGATGCCTTGATCAAGAAAGTAGAAGATTATCAAGAAAAGGATAAATCTGAAAAATTAGTCACTCTAGGAAAGGGAGTTGAGAAAGAAGGTGGCAAGGATGATGATAATCAAGAGGAAGAGAAGAAAAATGTTTTGTATGATGAGGAAGAATCCTATGAGAAGAATTTTCTTGAGGAAGGACAAGAAAAGGAGAAACCAGATGAAGACCAGATTATTCAAGTTTCTGAATCCGAGGAAGTATCTCTTAATGAGGAACCCATTCCGAAGAATGATAAAGGGAAGCAAGTGCTATTGGAGAAACCAATAAAATATATTATCAGGAAGAAAGAGGTTAGTGGTAAATATAGAAGGAAGTTGGTGCAGGATGAAGAAGATCAATCTACAAGAAAAGTTTCTGATTCGGAGTCATCAGCACATGGTCATGATTTTTTGGTTGAATCTCTGAAGAAGTTGGTGGACACCGTTCTGATTTTTCCAATAATAGACTCAAGATGCCATATGCTGCAACAGAGTATGAATCAGAAATCAGATTCCTTATCCATGTTGATGGATAAGTATGTGAATATCGAAGCTGAACAAAAAATTTTCCTTATGGATTATGATGTGCATAGAAAGTCCTACAGTAAGGTAACAAAGTGGTCTAAGAGAGTTGATGAAGACTTAGTGCAGTATGAAATTTTTTAGACTGAAGTTCAAAATTCTTTTGACATGGAGGATAAAAAGTTTAACGATCTTCATGAAAAGCTGACCCAAGAGAAAAAATTTCATAATCAACAGGTCAGGGACCTGAATGGGAAGCTTAACTCAGTTTCTCATAATTGGAAAAGTGAAAGAGATTTCCGGATTGAGTTTCAGGAAAAGCTTCAGAAGTAGGACGAAATTCTTAAGGCTCAGGAAGAAGCTTTGAAAGCTCAATAAGAGAGGATCCTATCCTTGGAGAAGCAAGCCGAGGAAGATCAAAAAGACTTGAAGAAGCTAAAGACCTGGCTGAAAAAGCTTATCCCGAAGGAAAAGGAAGACAAATAGAATCAATCCAATCTTTTATATTGTCTTTCCTTGTAAAAATTCTTTCAACTCTAATGAAACTTTTGGTTGGTTGCATCTTGTATTGTTATACAATAATCTTTCAGGTACCATATTTTTTTTCCATTCCCATAAATTATTTTTGAAAATCACAAAGGGGGAGAAGGAAAAATAACTACTCAAAGGGGAGAAATATTTAAAATGGAGAAGGAAAAATTTCTAAGTGAAAATGTCATTAAAGTAAGGGGGAGTTCCCCATTACGAAGTTTTTCATTCCCATGATAATGAAAACTCCACTCCAAAATTTCAGAATACAATCCTTAGAGTTTCAATGCCTAAGGGGGAGTTAGTTGTATTCACTATAATCCATGAACAAAGGGAGATAAGTTTTAATTTCAACTTCTAATTAATTTTTTTTCAAAGTCCTTATATTCTTTTTCGTAAGGATGTTTGTTCTTTCCAAAAAGGGGGAGATTGTTGAGTCAATAAGGTTTTCCTTATGACTTTTCCATTCATTCTTGTTTTGAAAATCACAAACACCCTATACTTAAGAAAATCTATATTTTACCTATATAAGAAAAATTTCCTTCTCAAAGGAATTTACCCCTACCATATTTTCATTGTTCATATCAATATTTTTCTTAAGTATTAAAATTGGATTCATCTCTAGAAAACTCAGAATCATATAATGCTAAGATATGAAGAATTATGTTTAGGATCTGAATTTTGGAAGTGAACTGTAATGAAGTTCCACTTCGAATTCTGGATGTGAACTGTAATGAAGTTCCACTCCGAATTCTAGATACGAACTCTAATAAAGTTCCATTCCGAATTATGGATACGAACTCTCATATAGTTCAACTCTGAATTATGGACTCCGAACTTTTATTAGTTCGACTCCGAACTTTTATTAGTTCAACTCTGAACTTTTATTAGTTTGACTCTGAACTTTTACTAAGCTCGACTCCGAACTTTTATTAGTTCGACTCTGAAATTTTATTATTTCGACTCCAAACTTTTATTAGTTCGACTCCAAACTTTTACTAATATTGACTCCGAACTTTTATTAGTTTGACTACGAACTTTTATTAGTTCAACTCCAAAGTTCTACAAGTTCGACTCCGAACTCTATAAGTTCAGATTTCGAATTCTGGTGAAACCAGACTCTGAATTTCTTTAGAAATTCAGACTCTAGACTTCTACAGAATTCAGGTTCCGAATTCTTATAAAACAAAATCTGAATATCCTTTTATTATAGACTCTGAATTATACTTTGGTTAGACTCCGAAAGTTTAGTTATTTACATTCCGAATTCCAGTTTTTCATATACTTACACTTTTTTATTACAAAATGATGTCGTGATTTCTGTTACATATGTTTTGTTATAAAACAATGTCATTCATTCTGTTTCTAACTAACCATTGGTTTAGTGAAACGTGTGCAGGTCCCTCCAAAATTTAAGGAAAGTATGACCGTTGGAGGAGGGAGCCAACCGCGCCTATAAATAAGATCACATTTGAAAATCTCCATACTGAACTTAGAAAACTTGAAAACTTGTGCTTACATGCTGTTGAAGTGATTTCGAGAGAGAGAGGCTCTTATTAACTCTCAAGCATCGTGCAAAAAGTTTTAACTACTTGTTCAAACTTTTCCTTGTGTAGATTGCTTCGTGCAACTCTGAATGTTGGTGATTACATTCGAGGGATTCCGGGGATAGGAAGATAGAGGTGCCAACTACCTTAAAGTTTTAGGGCTTCCTTGCTGAGGAAGACAGAGGTTCCAACTACCTTGAAGTTGAGGTCTTGCAGGGATAGCAAGACAGAGACTCTGATCTTCATATAGAGGGCTTACCCTAGTGTTGGTAAGATAGACTTGCTTGAAAGTATAAATCAAGGGACCTTTATCCAAGATTGTTGGATACCCTTCTCTTTGGGTTAAAAGACTTATATCTTGTTACTTGTAGTTTTACTACTTGTTTTTTTCTGCTGTATTTTTGTATTGTAAGGAAAGTATAATATTCTTATATTTCCTTACACGTGTACTATGATTCATTTAGATTCTATCTGCTCTAAGGTAGAATCTCATATTGTAAACTTTCTTTAAGTTTAAGTTTTTCAGAATCATATTTCCGGATCCATCTTTTCGGAATCATATTTCCAGAACCTGTTTTTCGGAACTGCTTTCCAGATTTAAGCAAGTGTGTAGAACTAGAAGTTTGTAACTTCATACCTTGTTCTAATTCTCCAATTGGTGTTAGAGGTGTTGTGAATTTTCTTAGTTTAACTTTTTTAAACTTAGATCTTTACTTGTTTAAGGAAAATTTTAAAGCGTACAATTCACCCCCCCTCTTGTATATTGAGCATCTATATTATTATTTTGATCCTACACTCTATCTAGTTCTTGGTATGAATTTACACATTCACTATATCACTCAACCCTCCTATGTTCAATTACTAAATTACTGGTTTAGTAAAGTGTTATGAAAAAGAAATAGAGATAGCATGAATTTAAGAATTTAAGTGATTCACCATGATAATTAACTCAATATCACCCTATCCCCATTAATTATTAGTATAAAATGATCATATTACAAATAAAAAGTTTCAATTCAAAGAGAAATGAGACTTCTCCAATAGTGATGGCTTGACCCTTCATTCTTCTCTCATTTTCTACTACTAACCCATAGATCCCTTTGATGAAGCAATTATTCTAAAAAAGATTTTATTCTAGATTTCAAGTAATACTATGAATATTGAGATGGTTCCACATGTATTTTATTATTCTTTGATCATGTCTACATGATGAAATTCATTAAAATTCTACAATATTCCACATATTTCCTGAATTTCCAAAACTTAAGGATAAAACTTGTTTTGAAACTTCTAATTCATCACAATCATCTAACCAAATGCACTTATCATTTCTCTCCTTTAGATAAAGTGACATTGTGAATAGGGATTCATGGTTAGTTTAAATCAGTTCATGAAAATTAGGTTTTATATTTATGATTAGTTGATTTGAACATGAGTAAAATTATATAGATAATGTATATTTCAAATTTTTAGGCTTTTCTTGACCAAATCTTTACCCTTCAAAAAAATCCACCATGCATATCCATAAAATTAATCTTGAAAAATACATACACAAAATGGACTGAAATAATTCATTTTCACTATAAATGGTCATTATGAGAATTTTATTCTCAAAATACCTTAATTTATATTTATTACTATATTTATGTAATGTAGTACAAAAATACACAAAATTACATTTAAAATACTATAAAAAAAACTTAATGTACATGTTAATAATTCCTTTTTTACTCATTTTCAAACTCAAAATAATTTAGAAAAATAATTTATAAATATTTTATAACTTCTCGCTAGATCATTTCTTATGAGATCATAATTCATCTTTTCAATATTAAGATATAAATTTTTTATGAAAAAAAAATTAGTTCAAATAATCCCTTCAAATTATTAAGAATATTCTCCTTTGAAATGAATATTTAGTCATGAACTAGATATTTAAAATTTAAAAACCTTTGATTTTTCTATATATATTCCTGTAACACCCCTACACTGAATAAAAATTTTAGTTTAAATAAGGTTGATGATTTATATTGGATTTGAATATATATTGATTATAAATTACATTTAAATAAAGACAATAGATTTATTTATAATAAGGTTTACTGATTATAATTTTTATAAAAAAAGTTTCCTATATTAAACTGGGAAAATAAATTGAGATTAAAGAAAATATCATGAAAAATATTATTATTTACATCTTGATTCTTGTATAAATATAGTTCAATTAATATTTCAAAATATCAAAAACTTTTTGAATTTAACAATTAAATTTCTTTATTCATTCATTCATTCCAAATGATTTACAATATCCCATATACCCATTAAAAATTAACCAATAATAAAAAATGTCCTAAAATAATATTCCAATAGTTCCATCAATAATGATTCTAATATATTTTTTATGTGTGTCATGCCACTTAGTTCAAAGGATAATAATATAAAAGGAAATCAACCCATGGTGGTTGGGAAAGTAAATGAACACACATAAAATATTTAATTAATTATACCCATATTTGTTGGTGAAATTGGATAAAACCAGGATTGAGTTGAATTAAAGTTTGGGTTTATTTTTTACTTGAGTTTTAGAATAGTTTTTTAAATCTTTTAGATTCATTTAAGGGGGTTTTATAGGATTTAAGAGGTTTTAGGGGGGTAATTAAGAGGATTAGGTGATGGTTGGGAGGAGGTGTCTTATGCAATAAGGGGTGAAGGTGCCACTAGGTACACAATGGGATCCCACTGAGTTCATAGTTAGATATACAAAGATGCAGTAGGCAAGGGATTCCATTGGGGATCTGGTGGTCATCGAGTACTCGGTGGACTTAAACATTTTTTTTAATATTATTGAAAAATGTTCATTTTTTAAAGGGAAACAAACCCTCCTTATCCTTATTTCATTCAACTGAAGCCTAGGGGATATTTTTGACCCTCTTACCATTTTTTATTCTCCCTCTTTTATCTCCTAAATATATTTTCTGATTCACAATCCATATACAATAATGGAATTTTGGAAGTAATCCTAAAACCATGCAACCTTCCTTTCTTTATTTCATTCACTGTACATCATTGCTTCATCTCAAATTTCTAATTTAGGGGTTTTATCTACTTCTCTAATTTCATATGATAAAAGGAGATTCAACACATGATTATGGATGGGTTTTCTCTTAATAAACTAGGGTAGGTAGTCCCTTTCATCATCCATTTATTTATTTGTGTTTTCATGCATAGTATGTTGGAAAGTTTGGATAAGTGGGTGCAAAAAACTTAGAATTGGACTACTAGGGCTTGGAGTTTTCATGTTAGGTTGGGTAAGGATCCTTAGAACCATGTTGGATGTACCACATGAGGTAAATATTGATTTTAGTACTATAAATCGATCATATAAACTTGTGATGGATGATTAGAGTTTGAAGTGGAAACCATGAAATTTACCCTACATTGAGTTGAGTCTTATGTAGAATTATAAGGTTTGATATAGTGGAGTTTAAAATTCCATTAAGTGTGGTGATTTAACCTTGAGAAATGTGTTTAGTTGGGTAAAATAACCTTGATTAAAGTGATCCATTGGTGAGAAAAATTGCTTCCTTGAGAAAGATTGGCTAGTTAAAGGTTTCATATAGTCTGATACATCTAATAGTGTGGATTAATAAAGGGTTTATTAGTTTTTTCATTGAAAGTGAGTGATTTATCTAGGGATTTCAGTGATGGATAGGGTGAAATTGTGTTTTAGAGGCCTTATCACCATTGATAAAATAATTTAGGTTAGTAAGTTATGACCTTTTAATATATGGAGATCCATTCTCTCTTGTATACACACCAGAGTTATGTGGATAGTGATGTGAGGTAGCATGAGGCATAAATAAAAGACAAATTTTTATTTTAAACCTATATTTCTAAAAATATTATCTTTTAAGATTGATTAAATGATATGGTCTTTTTATTCATTCCATGATTGGTATGTTACACTAATGTGTTTACTATTTATTATTTTCTCACTATGTATATATATTATTCTTGTTATTATATATATGCTATCTTAATACCAAAAAGAGTAATATAGAAAGTTTTTTTTGTTATAAAGCTTATATTCAGGTACCACATTCCCCTAATAATGGATCCTATAGTCTTATATTGATATTTCAACGGGTTATTATTGTTTTTACTATGTATATACTTTAAATTATATAATAAATTCTTAAAAAAATAGAACTTTGCAAAGGATGGATATAAAGTACAATAAATGGGTTCATAGGGAACTTGATTAGTTATTTATCCATCCCTATATGGGTGTGTATTCTAGCACATGATAAGCTTATCAAATTCCACTGTGGGTGTGCATCTTGGAACAAGATAAGTTTATCCCTTTCCCCATATGGGAGTGCATCTAACACTACCAACAGACATGTTTCCAATGGATTAAAAGTTCCCAATTAAAAATAGGTTACTCACACCTTGTACATGCACTTTTGTGTTCATGAAGACCTGATGTTTGACATTCAAGTTAGGGTATTAGTTCTTGTACCACTGGAGGAGCTATAGTAACTTGATGGGGATTCATATTATAATATAATGAACTTTCATGTACCATTACTTTGTGTCTATAAGGTGTTGGAGGTCTCCAGAGGAAATACAGTGGGAGATATAGGGAGTTTGACCAAATTTTATACTATCAGGCCGAATCATGATTTGATTATTGGGTATTGCGTCACGATTAGTTATTTAGTGGAGATGAGTTACTATGGGATTGTTCATTATGCCATCGGGGAGAATCCAGGAGATTTCAATTTCTCTATCTTAGTGTGGAAGGCCATCTATGATATTATTGGTCTTTATTATGGTGTTAATTCCCTTGGGTTAATATTACATATGGAATTATTCACTATGACCATTTAGGTTACATCGTGGTGAGTCTCAAGGTGTTTCTAGTTAATCTTATAAGAGGGATATTATAGTTTGGTTACAATAATTATATTTTAGAGTCTTGGGTAATCAATTTATTTATTTTTTACTCCCCTAGTGTCATTACCATGTGGTTACTATCATTACATCATAGTTTTTCCTGAGGTGTATCAGGTTCGAGGGTGAAGGAATAGATTTAATCCATGTATTTTGGGTTCATAGGAATTACAAAAATGAATATATTGGTAGAAATATTACCTTTATTTATTGCATAAATTTTAAGGTTGTTTGATAGTGAGACTTTATGGAGTGATAATAGGGATTTCAGCATGATTTTCGTAGTTTTTTTTTTACTAAAAATCACTGTGGAGTAACCCTTACCATTGAGCCATGATGATACTTTATTTTTTTTAAATATAAATTCAGGTGTTATTTTAGTTTCCTTATAATTCCTTAAATTACCTTGAACCCTAGGAATCTTTGGGAGTGTCTTGGGAGATCTTGGTAAATCTTTGGTGGTTCCTTGAATTGCAGAACTTAGTGATTGATCCCTTACACTCTGAGGTATAATTTACTTTCCTTTATTCTATCCTCATCTCTTTCCCTTTATTCTATCTTTGTTTTTTGCTCATGATATGGATATAATAGTGGTTTTAGTTTGGTTTTGGTGGCTATGGGTCATGATATTGAAAAGTATTGGCACTCCATTGATTTTTGAGGGCTTTCCTTGGGTGTTTTCCATGACATGGGAATTATGCTTCTCCATTCATGCATTGAAATATTCAAATCTCCATCCAAGGTAAGGGATTCAAGACTTATGCATTTTTAATTTATGTGTAAATATAGATTAATGATTATTTTTTATTTATTTGGTAGATAATATAACTTAGCTTAAATAAGATAATAGATCAGATAAAATAAATTAAAATGGGGAGAAAGGGTGATTTTCATATGATTTATGAGATTCCATGTTATTGAATATGTGTTGATACTACTCTATTGATATTTTATATTGTGAAATTATTTCCTTCTACTATTAAAGTTTCTGATTCAACATTCAAAACTAGATAATCATTTAAATATGATAACAAATTGGTAGTATGGGGAACTGGAATTTTATTATTGTTAGTTCGGATCACAGATTGATAAAAAAAATTATATATTGTGAGGTTATTTTTGATATTTTGGTAGTTTTCAATTATTTTCCTTGTTTATTATTGTCATGGATAGTGTTCTATTGGATGTGGGATATAGTGGTTGGTATTGGGGAGATTCTATATTATGGATGTGATGGTAGTTTATTGGTTTGTGTGTTATTTTTATAACAATGGAATGGTTGATTTTATGGAAAGGGAATGGTTGTGGCTATCATGGTGGATATGGAATAATTCTGGTGGTGGTTTTCATGAGATAGTGTGATGGTTTACATGGAATTGTGATTATTTTACGTGGTTGGTGTTATAGTTTCTTGGTAAGTTTTGATGATGAAATGAATGAAAAAATGAGCAACTAAACATAAGTGGAATGAGATGATAGGTTAATGAGGTTATTGAAATTTTAATTAATGAAATTGGTTAATGATATTTGGTAAGAGGTAAATTTTAATGAAACATATGAGGGCTTGAATGAATGTGAATACGAAATAATGAATGACATGAAAATGAAAAATGTTTTAATGATTTTTTTTTAAAATTAAACATGGATAAATTAATGTAATGTGGATATTAATGGTAAATTTGGAATTTAAAAATGATGTTATTAAATGGGATTTTATTTATATTATGTGGCTTCTATGTGTCATTAAAGTGGTTAGGTATGATTAACTGGTTGTGGCAGTGGTTATTGATGCATGATAGCTGGGATGAAGTAGATTTTGCAGGTACTAGTGATTATGATGTTACGGTTATGGGTTGACCCTTAGGTTGGAATTTGTGTGGATATATATACATTATATACATTTTTATTTTATACAAACCATCAATTTAGTTTGTAAACTTGATAGATATCCATATGAGGACATGAGTTTCAAGTGGCTTCCCCAACAACTAGTTTGTAAATGGAACATATGTTTAACTGATCCATCATCCTCTCTCTCCATTCAAACAAAGTATGAGTTATGATGTATCATGATATGCATATATATATATTATATGTAACAGATTAAGTTTATATTATATATATAGAATAATATAGTTTTTTATGGTTGTGATGTGAATACATGGCAGGGGAGGTGCATGGTAGGAGGAGGGAATGAGGTTGTTTTACTTCGTATCCACACTACACTAATATGATGATGAGGTGAATATGACTATCATATAGTATGTGGTGATGTATATGTTGTTATTTCTGTGATATTTTATATGGTTATGTGGATATGGAAGGGATTATAGCACAAAATATATGCCATTGGGACGTGGGAGTGACGATGTGAAGACCCCAACCCTAGTAGCTCAGAGCTGATGGTTACTTTATTACACTAGCACTAGATACAAGCAATAACATCCCAAATGTCTAAATAGTTTAGTATTATTGTAAAAATACATACATAATTAAAATTAACATAACATTTTAGAACATCAAAAATACAAAGTGTTTTCTTTGAGAATTATATTATCCCTTTTAGTATATCCCTGCATATGAATCATAAAACATTTCATGGCATCCTAAGGAAAATAAAACATAAGAAATGAGTGAGATCAGGATCTCATTAAGGGTATGTGTAATATTGAAGATATCATTAATAAATAAGAATATTCAATATGGAAAGGTAAATAATTCAAACACAATCCATTTAAACAATAACCTGAGCATAATATAGTGGGAATAAATGATGATCAAATAAATCCATATAAATAATCATATGAGCTTGAAACTTATCCATAAATATTCTAATTAATAGAATAATCACATGGAAATAAATAACCAATATCATAATATGGGAATGAATAATTCTAGATATCATAAAAATACTATCAAGACCTCTCACAATAAAGTTTAAAACTACAGGTGAAACCCATTTAATTTGGCCAACTAATTTTTCACATGAGACCTATCGATGCATTGAGGGGATATGAAATTTTGGGCCCCACCCATCACTTAATAAGTACAATAAATTACTCATATTAAATGTGTGAAACATAATAAAAATAAAAATTATTATTGAAAAACTAACAAACTAAATGTTAATTCTTATCCCAATCAATAAACATAATCATAAACCATCTAGGGTAATATGGTGAATGGTAATAAAATGTAACATCCTTAGTCAAACTGATCATAGACCCTCCAAATAAATAATAATAACAAAATAAATAAAAATAAACCATAGTGTATCATAAGTACAATAAAAGTTTGATGTCATTGATGAATATAAAGACCAAAAAAATGTCGTTAAAAAAAGTTTTGAGGAAAATATCCTTTTCACTTAAAAATATTTTTAAAACTAAAAGTTTAAAAAATATTTTAAAAATATTTTTCTTTGAAAATATCCTTTGAAAAATATAAATTAATCTTTAAAACATTGAGTGGTCATGATATCGGGAAATTCCATACATTCTGTATAAGTTAAAAAAACATTCTTGTCACACTGTTGTAAAATGGTTAAAAAGTGCCTCGTTCAAAAAATGACAAGAAGATTAATTTCAAACCATTTTGTAAAAATACAAAAATGGGTAAAAATTTCTTTAATAAATCATTTGGATAATGTTAAAAATATCTTTTAATTTTTTTTAGAAAATATGGATTTAGAAGAAAAAACTATTTTCTACTGAAAAGAGAAATAATATTGCCTTTTATTAAAAATATTTTTCAATCATTTTAAGTTTAAAAGAGTAAAAAAATGGTACTATTACTTGAAAATTTAATAAATAATTATTGGAGATAAAAATATATTAGGTTTAATATATAAATACCAAATAATTTCTCCAAGGGATACTTAAACATAAACAATCTTGAATATTGATGAAATTGTGAAATAAACCCTTACCACTATAGTAACTTTTGAATCATAACCCCCATGAAAGAAATAAATTCAAATGAAACTTTAAATTACATTAATATAAATGGATTCATGATATAACATATCCAAGGTAAATTATATACACTACGTAAAGGAATAAGTTGTGAATATGTTATATGTCTCACTGAAGTAAAAGTGAGATGAGAAACCCTTACCTGAGGTTTGAATTCCTTTGTATGTTTCCAAACATCATGTATAATAAATATAGGTTTATTATAAGTATATTATAGAAATATAAAAATATATATCATACCACGTTTGGTTTACTTATAGTTTTTTATCACCTATTTATTAACAATTCATTGTTAAAATCATTATTTCGGGTGATAATTGCTTTGTTTTTCAGGTATGGTTTGGTTTAGTAATTTTGGTCATTTTATTTTTATCATGGTTAAATCATATAAATAATTTTAATCATGATATAAATATTATATATATATTCATTATATGTTTTTTAATATTAATCTATAAAATTTAGAGATAAAAAATGGATTACATCGTTCATGGAGACGGTAGGTTGTATGCACACATGAACGAAGTTTCCATTTTTTCTTGATGGATGGAACAAAAGGAAGGTAAATAAAATATAAAATTTTATAGATTCATTATTATGTATTATATATCACATATGTAAATTAAATATATCCTTATTACAATCCATGTAAAGCATTTGTGACAAATGAATCACATCGCTTCATAAGTCCGTAGTTCTCCGTACACACAAGCGACGTTATCGTATTTTAAACAGAATAGAAAGTAATATGGTATATGTGATATAATAATTATAGAGGTATAAATATTTTAAAAATATAATATATATTCATTTAATCTATCTTTACTACCATCCAAGTAAAATGGAAATTGGAAAAACACATCGCATCAGTTCGCAAGGCGATAGTCCGCCGTGCACATGAGCGACATTATTATTTTCCAATTGGTTGAAAAGTTAGAATATATATGTGATATTATAGTTAAAAAATTAAATTAATGTCATAAATATCATATAAATATGTTAAACCTATCATTATATGCAACCTTGAGTGGCAGTGATGGAAAACAAATTACATCGGTTTGCGAGGCAGTAGTCTACCGTACACACGATCAATAGTTTCATTTCTCATTTGGTGGAATAGGAGATGGATATAGGTTATTAAATTATTATAATAATACATAATTATATGGTATACAATGGTGTTATTATATTATCATATTTGAAGAATATTTTAAGGGGTTGGAGGAATAAATAAAATGAAAATTCATGGTTAAGGACTATATCTCTTCCTAAAAAAGCCTGTTTAGGTTTATACCTAAAGCCTTATAAGGAGGGTTTTATAATGAAAATAAGGCATATAGTATGTGATTATGGATTTAATTAATTTATTTGGTAAGTTCTTGGATGAAACAAAGTGATTTTGTAGTGTGAAGAGGATAGGAGAGTGGATGGCCTTTTATAAGTTGGGGAGAGGAAACACTTGAAATTTTTGAAAAGAATGAATTAAATCCATGTTTTTATCAATAAAAAAGGATAAAAAATGGGTAATTCTAGAACCTTTGATATTAAAAGGTCTAAATATGGACATAAAATTGAAACTAGATAAGTTTTGGGTAATTTTTAACCCTTATCTTTTTATTTTAACCCCCAGTAAACCTGTTTTTACCTTAACCATAGTAAATAATTTTCACTATTTTTACTATTCATCATGAAAAAAATTAAGTTTAACTTATTATATAATATAAATTATTATTATTACAAATATTAAATCAATTTTTCCAAATTAAATTAACATAAGTGGTCGAATTCAATTTAAAATTAAACCTATAGATGCGTCGAAAAAATGGGTTTTCCAAAGAAAAACTTTCAAAAGTTTAAAAAGTTTTTATATTAGAATGAAATATGAAACCGATTAAAATTACCTAAATTAATTAAATTGTAATATAATTGAACTAATATAACTTTATTAAAAATTTAAAATAAAATTTATCTTTTTAAATATTTTAAACAAAAAGATAGTTTTTAATAAAAATCAATATTTTTATCCAATAGAAAATTAATCATTTCCTAAAATTCTCAAAAATTCACCCAAATATAATATTGAAATGTATATTTTAAAAAATAATTTTATTTTTTAAATAAATTTTATTAAAATTCTAAAAATTAATTTTAAATTATGTGTACAAATCACGACTAAACCACCTTTTAGAAAAATACAGTTTTTCAGAAAACATTTCATTTTCTTTCAAATGATTATTATTTTATTTATAATAAATAGATAACCATTGAATTAATTTTATACTTATGTAGACCATATAATTTTCATAATTTATTTAGTAATATTCATTCATTCTAATTTAACAACTAGATTATAATGGCCGTGTTTAAATAATAATATTTTAATGGAGTATCGCGTTTCGTTTAAACCCAGTGTTGCATGCTTTGAAATACATCAAAGAGATTGAATTTATTTAAAAATAATTTTTTTAAAGTTTCAGGGTGTTAAATTATCTTATAATATTGTTGTTATGTGTCATATATTCTATTGAAAATGATTTTCATCTTTTAAGATCTTGGGGCATTACATTCTACCCCCTAAAATAAATTGCTTCTTCACAATTTAATCTTGAACTACTATGAAATTGGGTTTGTCCAGTGCTAAGGCTTCAACAGTGCTAGCTAAAAGTGTTGTTAAATACCCCCTTTGTCATCACTAGAAAAATAATTATTAAAGAGGGTCTTTAACACTGTTTTTTAGAAATTTTAAAGGGGGAATTTGACATCCCTAAAAAAATGTTGTTAAAGGGAGCCCTTTATGAGTGCTTTTTTACAAGCACTGATGGGGAGGGGGGGGGGGGTTATCAGTGAGTTTTTAAAAGCACTGATAAAGACCCCCCCTTTATTAGTGCTTTTTACTAATGTTTATAAAGAGTATATTTCAAAAAAAAAAATATTTTATTGAAAAAAATATATCGAAAGATATATATATTTATATTGATAAAAATATAATATATATTTTTAACATTTGTTTTAGATAAGGTAAATAAGAATTTACACATAATGAATTATACATTTAGTGAAAATGTATTATAAAATAAATAAAAAAATATTTTTAATTAATAATTTTCTAATTATTACTGAGTAATGGTCATTTAATATCAATTTGAAGATAAAAAATAAAAAAAAATAACAAAAGATATCTAATAAGATGAAAACGTAACTCAAACTTCAAACAAACATAACTTTTGATCTATGTGTCCTTTTGGGATCTACAATATATCAAATCAAATCTTGCATTGATATCTACTCCTTGGTGATTGGGGGGTACCTTGTACATGTTTTTTGTGGCCAAAAAAGGCCCAAAAGGCCTCAAAAACTAAGTTTTTATTCAAGTTACCCCAATTTTTTAACATTTTATGGATTTTTAGCCTCATTTAAGGGGATATTATTGCTTTTTTTTGGGAGAGTAAGAATTTTTTCGTAATAATTACATTCATATTGATATTATGGTTTCAAAGTTTTATTATTTTTCACAATGAAGTTTTATTTATAATTAAATATATGCATATTTTATTATCTTTAATTATAATAAATCACTTGTATAAATACACATATAAAAATATTTATGTAAAAATGTATTTTTAAATATACAAAATAAATATTTATTATTCATTTTTTAAAGTAAAAAAATATCTTTTTCATTTACCTTATAAAAAATCAATAATATGTATATATACACCAATACAATTAATGTTTATATATAAACATGTGTGTGTCAATAATTAACAAATATATATATATATATATATATATATATATATTCTAATATATGTAAACAAATACATATTCTAAAAATGTATTTAAAATAATATATTACAATTTTTTAAATTATACTAATATATTTATAATATTTATATATTCATATATATGTGTATTCATCCAATGGCCCGAATGCCTTCATTTTTTATTTATTTTGATAATCCACCTTTCAAGGGGTGAGGTGTAACCCTTACAAAGCCCATAAGCATAAGTATTACATGGCCAGTAGGCCTTTGAGGAATTCATTGCCCATAGGCTTCAAACATTACGTACAACCCATACTAACTACTTGGAACTGCTCCTCCCCAACATCTTCATTGTGAAATCAGCTCTCCACCTTCACATGGCTGTTCGGCTAGGCTATCTTGTGCATGCACATGATTTTCCCGATGGCAGGTGCCATACCCTCTCATTCTTGCGATTCGTGTAGCTTCTGCTGTGGTGAAAGCTCCTTGCTCATTCTAATATAGAGCTTGTTCCTTGTAGGTTGTCTGGTTTTCATCTGCACTTAAGGTGGCCCGAAGGCCTTGAGGTAGCCTAACGGCCTTACTGGCCTGAAGGCTTGGGTGGCCCAAAGGCCTTAAAGGACTCGGGGACCAAATCGGTGGCCCGAAGGCTCAAATGGGGGAAAATTCCCAGCTACTATAGTGCCAAACAGTGCCTACTATAGTCCTGCTACAGTAATGCATAGTTCCCACTACAGTACCTGCTATAGTACTTCACACTTCCTACTACAGTACCTGCTATAGTACTGCTACAATCCTGCTACAGTACCCCCTAGAAATTGTGCCTCAGCCTGGATTTGATCCCAGGTCGCCTGGATGCACTTAAGAGTCCTCACCAACCAGGATGAGGCTCATGTGAACATATATGTGTATTGATAAATAGATATATATGTTTATATTATATTATAGTATATTTAAATGTATATAATATGTAATATATTTAAATAAATTTAGGTATATATATATATATCACACACACACACACATATTTTATAAATGTATTTAAAAATAATTATATAGATATATGAATAAAATATATACATGTAAATATATATATAAAAATAAAAATAAATTTCATTAAACATACAACAAAACAACATGGTATAGTGGTAAAAGCATTCCATCTACAAAGGAGAGGTGTAGGGTTCAAATCCAGGCAAGCGTTCATGAGGCTTGAAATTCAAAAATCACTGATAAAAGGGTTGGTAGGGTAAAAAGAAATGGGGGGGGGGGGCTGTTAAAGGTATTGTGGATGTACTGATAAAGGGGTCTAGCTCACATAGGTTTGAAAATAAAATAAAATTTTACCCCATTTAACAGAACTGCCTTTATCAGCACTAAAAAAGCGCTGTTAAAGTCCCCCTTTAAAAGTGATAAAAAAGAATTTATAAAGGGGGAATTTAACAATAATTTTTAAGCACTGATAAAATCCTAGGGCTTTTAACTGTTCTCCAGTAGTTAGTTATTTTTTTCACTGATAAAGGCATATTCGAGAACTGTTAAAAGTCCCTTTTGTATTTGTGTTGATCTCAGTAATCTAGGGTTTGAAATTTGAAAATTAAATTCTTAAAATACCAAATAATTATAAGGGTTAATAAAACTTCCTATTGATAAGAGTTAAAGGGAAGTATAAAGATCATATTTAATAACACATAACTTGGTTTCCAAATAAGAGAAAATTGGTGGGAAGTAAAGATATGGACATGGAAAAAAATAATAAATAATTATGGAGAGTGATATTGATCATTGATCACAAGAATATAAATGATCATGAAAAAGTCAACAACCGTAAAACTATAAATCTTTGATGAGTAAAAAGACCATCGATTCATCAAATATGAAGCTAATAGGATCACATTTTTGTTTCAAGATCCTTTTCCTAGAGTTGAGAGATTCTTTTACTCTTAGGATAGATAAAACTAGAAAATATACTTACAATTTCATTATTTAGTTTTTATTTAATAAATTTACACTTAATTTATTACACCAATAAATGAATATCTAAGATGATTTTTTATACCCAAATTACTAAAATTAACTTTTAATGGGTCATAGGATAAATAAAAAAGTAACAAGCTATTTCCCCTATCATTACTAAAACCAAAATGGTTACCAATAGTTATCAAATATAATACATTAATCTATAATAAATTAATAGTAACTATCAAATTTTAAATTAATTCCTTTTATAAATGTTTAACCTTAATAATCATCCAAAATATGTCTGACCAAATTCAAAGTCCAAAAATTTATAAGGAAGATCACTAAATCAATATTATATTCCATAGAAAATATAAAGTGGCTCTTAATGTCACATTAAAAATATGTGAATATGTTTATCACCATAAAACCATAATGAAAACATGCATACTTCCAAAAAATAAAAATAAAATCTTAGGTTGTTAAATATATTTCATAAATCCAAACATGCAATAAACTCTAGAAAAGATAACATAAACCATTAAATCACTCACCAATTTCAATGTCACCAATACTAAAACATAAATATCTTTTTATCATTATTATCTCAACATAGAGAACATATTAAGGGTTATCATCCCCCAATCATGTGTTTTTTAAAAGATCAACTTTCCATTGTATCACTTTTCTTGGTCATTGATACCATTCAACATACGTTTCCGAATCCTTAAAGAAATACTAATTCTGTACAATCCACATACATTTTATGATTATTATAATTAAAATATCATTAATAAAATACTTATACATCACAATTATTGAATCCAAATATGAAATAACTTTAATCATTCCACCTTAGATGTATTAATAGTATAATATTTTCCTTGATCCCTTTGATTCTTTGGGTGTATATTCCATTAAGGCTTGCGACATTTTTTTTGCATAGTTCCCCATATCCTTATAGTTGAATCACTGAACACTATAAACTTATTTCTTTCCCTTTCAAACATGAGTATGATGGAATTTCTGTCCACACTTGTAAAAACCTCTCATTACATTCAAGAAAGTACCAGGGTGTTTCTTTACCCAAATATAATTTGTGGGAAAATCCTTCATTCCCTCCCTCCCTTTATCTGTATTTTTCTCTTCCATCATATTCTTATCTTTATTCCCTTAAAATCCATAAGACTTGGAGAATGACTTATCTATCCTAATTGAATATGGTATGATATCCGTGTATAATGGGAAGGTTTGGGAGATTAGTTTTCTTCGAATAATTTTTTTAACCCATTAAAGAAATGGCCAATCTTGCTCTTTGGATTACGTACATAGTCTGTAGCATGCCATGATAACCTTGTAATGTTTTCTTCATACTTAGAAACATTTTTTTCTTCCTTTTTTCTTAGTCTCAGTAAGTTTCTCTCCATATCTTGTCACACCCCAAATTTTAAGTTTATTTTTATTTTTATATTTCTTGGCTTCGGGTTCTCTCATCGAAGATCGAGTGAGACCAAGTCTAAAATTTTTGTCGTTAATATTTTTACTGGGCTTCAGACCCGTGCGCAGTCACCATGCGGTTGGCGGTAGCCACATAGTCAGCCCGGGAGTCGGGAAATTTCTCATTATTCTTATTATTATTATTATTGTATTTGTTGTATTACTATTAATATTTTTAAAATTATTATTTTTATGGTTATTAATTTTTATTATTGTTATTTTTATTATTGTCATTTTTATTATTATTATTTTTGTTTTTTTATTATTATTATTATTATAATTATGTGTATTATTATTACTTTCGATATTATTATTATTATTGTAATAAGATTATTATTATAATAATGACAAAAAACATAAAACCTAACCTAATACCGCCGCCTACCCACTTTACCACCCTACACAGTGGTACTACACCCGAACCCCTACCCCTCACTACCCTACCTCATTGGCCCTCCACCACTGACCTCCCTCTCATGCCCCGACCTCCACTCCTAGGCACTCCACCTTCTCCCTCGCTTCATGATCCCTGGCCTTTGTCGCTTCCCCCTCACCCTCTTGCATCGAGGCCTCACTCGCCCTTCACCCTCGAACTCCAACCCAGCGGTGCCCTCCCTATTCCCTGTGTGTGCATAGCCTGCCGACCATACCCTACAGTGACCCTCTTCCCTCGACACCCGACCTCCAGCCAACCTCCAGTTAAGACACCTCTGCCCTTGCTGCTCCGCCTTGCGCCGACCAGCTGACTCCCTTGCTCCAGTGAACTCGACCTGGGTCCCGGTAGCCTCCCTCCTCTCTGGCAGTCTTCACTTAGGCCACTGCCTCCTCCTTCTAGTCCGAACTCTCTCTCACTGGTGACCCAAACCCCCTACGTGCCCCTTTCCGGTGAATCTGAACCCCACTGTCTGGAGACCTTTTGGCGAACTCGAACCCTGCTGTTTAGCAGTCTTCCAGAACGAATCACAGTGCCTCTGACTCCTCCTTGGCACATGGTTTCCTCCCCTTTGGTACGTCTTCCTTTTGAATTTTAGTGTCCCTTCATTTTGACCAAACTTTAATGCTGTAGTTGATAATTCGTTCATTTTTCTCATTGTCTAGGGTGTGCATCTGGTCCGCAGGGCATTGTTATTCCTCCTCTTGAAGAATCGATGTTTCCGCTCTTGGTTTAAGGTTGGAAAATCCGCATTTTCCTTTCCGATTAAGTCCACTTAATACATGAGTTCTTTTAATTAAATTTTTGACTTAGTTCACACCTTCACAATGCACTTAGTTAACTTTATATAGTGTTTTCAAGTTAGTCGATTTTGATAAAAATAGTTTTGAAGTACTTCATCTAGTCATATTTACGTGTGCTTATGAAAAATGTGTTTTATAGATGTTAAATGTTGATTTGATGATGTTTTAAGCATGAAATGCACCTTTGATATACTCTGCAATAGGTTGTGAAAGTGTTTCTGATTTGAATGAATTGTTTAAAATTTATTCGTTTTGTTTATTGAATTGTTTATAAATTATTTTTTCTATTTATAAATATTTTTAATAAATTGTTGGGTTCATTATAAAATTGTTTATAAATTATTTGGTATATTTATTAAATTGTTTATAGATTATTTCATATGTTTATAAAATATTTAATAATCAGTTTGACATTGAAAATGAAAAAGTGGTGTTTTCTTGATATTTTGGGTAATGTTTTGGCTATGTGAAGCTAAAGGCCCAATTGAAAACACTTGTGTTTTCAAAGAAGTGATTTGATTGTTTAAGTAATGTGACGGCCCTTTTGGTCTCTTTAACTCAAATGACAATGTTTGTATGAGCATTTAAAAATGATTGTGCTTAAAAACGGTGTACCTTATTAACAACCTCATTGTTTGTGTTAAATTGTTTTGGAAAAGTTTTGTGATTATAAGGTAATGGTATTGTGGTTTTAAAGTAATGAGTTGTGCTTACTAAATAATTTTTTCTTTAAATAATGGTCATTTTCTTTTGAAATGAGTTTTGATGTGAGTTTGAAAATGGTAAAGGCTTGTTTGGTAGTTTTGAAATGATTTGGTATGAATTTTGGAACTCAAGGGCCCATTTGGGTTTGTAAATAAGAAACAATATTCATGTGATGTTTTGGTAACGTTATAGTTACGCCAAGGTTAAGGCCCATTTGGAACTTTCAGTTTAAGTGTGATGTTTATGTTGATTCCTTGAAAGGATGGTGTTTTGATAACTATGTGCCACTTTGGAAACTCTGTTGTTTTTTAAAAATCTTCAAAATGGTTCTGATGATGGTATGGCATGATGGCCCTATTGACACCTTTGATGATATAATGTAAGTATGTATGTGTGTGTATATATATATGGGGAACCTCTATTGGGGGGATATCCATTTATGTGTCATCGTATAGAGTGTACATGTTTGGGGTAGGCAAGTGCGGTGAGATGAGTCATGCATGCGAGGACCACCTACATACATAGTATTATTATAACCACCATGGGTTCCTAGGAATATTTTAGATGATCGAGTGACAGTTGCTGATCATCCCTGATTAGGTGGGTTGGTACCACCTATATTTGTTGTTAGGCGAGGTAAAATTTTCTATTGGATTGGTCATTTATTGGGAAGCCAATTGGTTATAGACTTAGGAGCTTCACCATACGCAGACAGGTAGTTCCAAAACCGAGTACGTCCAGAGGCCTTCTAGATATGTTTAGGATCACCCATGGTTACTCATTTATTTGAATTATTTTTTTATTTTCTATCATTCAAGTTTATTCCCTGCTTTCCTTGTTTACATATATTATTTTATCCCAACTCTGGTATCTTTTTTTTGGGGTTTGTTTATAGCATGAAAAATTGGTTTTATTGAAATAGCACATAGCGACTGCATGATTTCTGAATGGGAAAATCTTGTTGCTTATTTTAAAATGTGAAAACCCTAATTTTATTAATTGTATTTAAAACTTGTGCTAATGGATTGTTTCGGGAGGGGAGACATTGGATTCTGGGGTTTTTCTTGGCAACCCTACTGAGCTTTTTAATGCTCACGCCTATTTTATCATTTCAAAGTTAAACTCATCTAATCTCATCTTAGTTATTTTTGAAAAATGTACATGTATTTCTTGTCTATTGTAAAGAATTAATGTGTTATTTAATGCCTTTTTTCCTTCTCCAATTCACTTTATATGATCATAATTGTCATTTTATCAATGATAAATAAACCGATTTGGCATTTTCTCTTATTTTTACCTCAGTTTCCAAAAAAATTTGTGAATACTATTAACGACCAGGTTCCTAATTTAATGAATCATGAATTATGTCTTGAATTTCACTTAGGATTACAAAATAGGATGTTCTAATAACTGTTTTAGGTTGTGTACTATAAGAAGCTCCTTTCTCAGTTTGAGTAACCCCCATTGTAGTAGATACAAGAAAACACAACTGTCTATGTCAAAAAATTTTTCTAATCAAGATTATGATAGTGTAACTAATATTGATAATAATGGTTGACCATATAATCTTTATTATACAAAAATTTTAGAACGAATTTTTATGCCCTAAAATATGATACTAATAATTTTTTATATAAAATTTATCATAAAATAATTCATATAATGTTTTGGAAACTGAGGTAAAAAGAAGAGAAAACACTGAATGAGTTTATTTATCATTAATAAAATGAAAATTATAATCATATAAAGTGAAATGGTGAAGAAAAAACACATTAAATCACACATGAATTCTTTAAAACATACAAGAAATACCTTGAAATTTTTCAAAACAACTGAGTTTGGATGAGATGAGTCTAACTTTAGAAGTGAGGTAAAATCAAACTTTTTTTCAATTTGTTGCTTAATAACATCTTCCAAAGGGATGTACTTAACTTATGAATTTTCAAAATATTTTGGCCTTATAATGACATATCTTAGATGTTATATTAGATGTTATTAGAAGTCCAAAAAAATTTAAAAATTCATAAGGTAAGTACATACTTTTAGAAGATGTTATTAATTTAACAATTAAAAATAAACTGGATTTTACCCCACTTTCAAAGTTAGACTCATCTCATCTCATATTAGTTTTTTTTAAAAAATGTACATTTATTTATTGTCTATTGTAAAGAATTCATGTGTTATTTAATGCCTTTTTCCTTCTCCAATTCACTTTATATGATCATAATTTTCATTTTATCAATGATAAATAAACCGATTTGGCATTTTATCTTATTTGTACCTCCATTTCCAAAAAATTATGTAAATACTATTGACGAAGAGGGTTGATAATATAATATTTATTATAATAAACTTTTAGAACATATTCTTATATCCAAAAATATGATACTAATGTTTCTTAATATAAATTTTAATCATCCTAAAGGTATTTCAGTTGTTTATAAAGAAAATATGAAGCATCTAATGCATTTCCCCCAAGAGTGTCAAACCAAATTTGCAGCAAGACCGATTATCGTGTACTAGGTTACCTCGAGTTAGGGCTAGGACACCTTGTCTGTAACGACCCGAAATTTTGAATAAATCTTGTTTCCTAATTTTGTGTGTTATTTTATTTTTATACTCAACAAAAATATTTCATTTGATAACATGAGTATAATTAAAATGAGACCGTTGGGTTTTGACTGTCATATGACCATTGGTCAATATGACCGCTGGAAACTAAACATTTCGATTATTGTCTCTAAATACAAGTGATCTTGGTTAATTAATATAGAAAGAAGATTCGATGGCCTCATCCAGTAGTCTTGGGCTGATCGAAGCCCATCTAACAGAACTTGGGAAGGAGGTAGCACCATTGGGATTTACTCTGGACCAAACCCAAGCCGAACTTCATCGTGTGAAGCTAGAACGGAATCGCCTTCGTGAGAAGCTCAAACTGGTAGAAATTACTACTCGTGCAATGCTGGCTGAGCCGCCCTCAGATTCTCTCACCTTAGCACACCTTACAATTAGGACCTATGCTGGTGTTATAAGGGGCTATGTAACGAGACCATAACTGCCTTGTGCAATACTTTGTTATAAATAAAATTGTGTTCTCTTATTATTGTGAAGCTTGTGAATTTTCAAATGTCCGAATAAATATAGTATGCATATTTTTGATGAATTTTAGAAAAAGGATATTTTAAAAATGTTTATGTAAACCTTAAATAATTAAAAATGTGTAATGATTATCAAAAAATGGTCTCCTACAATTATGTTCAGTACGAAATTTAGAATCTAATAAGATCAACTTAATTTTTGATGAATAGTAAATTATGAATAGTGATTTTATTCTTAGGATTAGTAATGTGACCAAATGGATTAGTAATCTCACTTAAATAAAGTATTAATATAATCTAGGCACCTTGATTAAGTAATGAGATTCAATAAAATAGGTAAATAACTGTTTCAGAAATTATTAGTCAAGTATTAGTTTTTTCAGGTGAATAGTGTTTTTTAATTAAAAATTAGATTAAAAATATTTAGAAAATTATTTTTATAAAATGGATTTCATTTTTGAACTCATAGCATCGATATTATGTTAAAGTAAATTTTGGGGATTTTTCTGAAAAAATGAATTTTCGTTGAATAGTGTATTTATTTAAAAGTTAAATTAAAAATATTTAGAAAATTATTTTTATAAAATGGAGTTCTTATTTTTAATCAGAGCATCGATATTTGGTTAAGGTAAAATTTTGGGATTTTTCTGAGAAAGATGAATTTTCAGTGAATAGTAAAAATGCAGTTTTAGGGTTTCAGTATGTTTAATGATATCATAACTGTGTCATGATGATGTCATGAGATATTTTAAGGGTTGGCAGACCAAAGGTGATGAATTTTTGTATTGGGGGTCCCATGTGGCCTAAATCCATGGGAAAGACCATGGGAGAGCCCATGGTTTTGAGAAAACCACTTGTGAGGTGTCCCTTGAAATTATTAAAGTATCACCTCACTTTCCCTATAAATACCCACACTTTCCTCCTTTATTTTTCACTCCCAACTCTTCCCCAACGAATATTTGGTCTCATTACCTCCCAAGGAGTCCTACCAAGGTTCCCCCAAGCCCTCAAGGTCCAAACCTTTGAGTTTTAAGAGTTACGTTTTAAGGTAAGGGATCCTACCTCTCTCTTTATTTTCAAGTAAACTCTTTTATGTCATTTATTTTATGCTCCATGATATTATGTTGGAGGATGTTATTTTATATTCCTATTAATTAAATTTTCATGTTCATATGATGATATACCCCATCTTTCTCTCATCAATTCATTTTAAGAAAGTTTAAGTGGCGCCATTAGGCTGCCGAATTTTTAAGGTATTTTTTCACCTTTCTCATTTTTCAAAGTTCTACTTTCATGTCAAGTCTTTCAAGTTCCTTTTTATTATGTTGGGGTATGATATCTATATCTATAATACTGATATTTTATGTTCATATTATGAGAGACCCTATTTGATCTCTTCAATTCAGTATTTTGAAGTTTTAAGTGGCGCCGTTAGGCTGCCGGATTTTTAAGGGATTCTTTCACCCTTCTCATTTTCAAGATATATTTTCATGTCAAGTATTTAATGTTCCTTTTTATTATGTTGGGGTATGATATATATATCTATAATACTGATATTTTATGTTAATATGATGAGATACCCTATTTTATCTCTTCAATTCAGTATTTTGAAGTTTTAAGTGGCGCCGTTAGGCTGCCGAATTTTTAAGGGATTCTTTCACCCTTCTCATTTTCAAGATCTATTTTCATGTCAAGTCTTTCATGTTCCTTTTTATTATGTTGGGATATGATCTATATATATATCATACTTATCTATTATTTTCATATTATGAGAGACCCTATTTGACCTCATCAATTCATTTTTTTGAAGTTTTAAGTGACGCCGTTAGGCTGCCGAATTTTCATAAGAGAAATCTTATTTTTGTCTTCCTTCCATGTTTTTCAATTAATATGGTATGTATTTAAAATTTCATTAAAATTTTCTTATATCCATTATATTATGTCCCTATACTGTGTTATTAATCATTTATGAGTGGGTGACTCATGTCCCATCTCTTTTCAATGTTTTCTAAAACCCTGTAACATAGCCGTTATGCTGCAGAATTTTCGTCTCAAAATGTCTCTATCTTTTTCTAAAAAATATTTTATTTTATTAAGTGAATACTCAAAGATCTTTCTTATAAATGTGTGTTCAAATATATATCAAGATGTTATATTTTAAATTCTTGGATTTACATATATGATACCCACTTTCCTTTTCCTTGGGTTTAAAGTGACTTAAAGATCATGTCTTAAAAGCAGTTTTTAAAAGGTTATGATTATGAAATGAAACCCATATATTTTATGCTATATAGGTTATTTATGAAATGATGATGATGATATTTGTGTCTCACATGATAATAAAGACAAATTTAAGGGTGCGCCCTGATAGCGCTTCAATGCATTGGGTAAAGACTTAATCTCTAGAGATGACCATTTTTAACGACACCTTGGTGAATAACCTTGGTAAATTTTAATGACACCTTGGGGATGGACCTTGGTGAAACAAAAATGATTGTCAATTTGAAATGTTGTATCCACATCTTCAAGTATTGAAATACGTTATTTTTATTATGATATGCCTCATGATTTCTTTCTCATGCCTTAAAGTTCTTTTTCATGACTTTATTGATGTATCTCAAGTTCACATGTTAAATGTTTCCCTTGTTTCCCTTGCTGGGCTTTCTGCTCACCCTTTCTTTTGATGTATGTCCCCAGGTTATGAGATGCAGTAATGAACCTAGGATGAACATAAGGAGAAGCATTTCAAGTGTTTAAGAAGAATTTTTTATGTTTTCATGTTTTGAGTTCCTGGTTTCCAAGACACTAAACCTTAAAGATCCCCAGTTTTGTACAATGTAATGAAAGTTTATGTGATAAAATGGCGGGATGCTATATTGTATGAGTTTTTACTCCTGGTTATATCTATTCCAGATCCAAATCCACTTGTAGTATCCAAACATGGATTTGATTTCCTAGATAACCACATAATCTTTATGCTACCAAAATTTTAGTTAATCATTCTTCAATCACTCTTTATTCTCATTCCTTATTCAATCACTAATTATTAATAAATAATAATTTAATCAATATTTAATCATTGGTTAATCATTACTAAATCATTATTTGAATATTATATAATCCTTAGTTAAACATTATGAAATACTTAGTTAATTATTCCCTAATAATAAGTTAAATATATGATATTAATTAGATAATTATTATTAGCTAATCATTGTATGTAATAATTTTTTAATCCTAATTTATTCATTAGTTAATCTATACTTAATCATTACTAATAATAACTATTATTTCTAAACTATATAAAACTAACTAAACTACTTAATATATAACATATTTAGAACTAACTAAAAATAATTCAATTAAATAAATAAATAAATTTAAATTAAATAAGAAAAAATACCTCTAAATGATGCTTTGCAAAAAACCGAGATTTTTTAGGCCATCGAATCCATAGTGCATGAAGAACAATTCTTTTAGAGAGATAAAGATGGTGAAATATAGAGAGAACATGGGATTTTGAAGTGAGGATGGGTGTGGGGGGTTCCCTTTCACATGATGTTAAGTAAAAGGTGATAAGGGGACATCCTTTTGCCTAACATAGATAAAAAAGATGGATCCCCCCAGCCACCTTTTTCTTTCTCTATAGGCGAAAGACGGCCACCACCAACTGCCTTTTTCATGCCACCGAGCTAGGGGAAAGGCAATAGGGGGTCTTTCACCTTTCAATTAATTCGAAAGTTGGTAGCAGGCCTACCAACTTTATAACATAGAAAAAAAAATATTTTTAACCTAGACATGTTTAAATTTTTTTCTTCAGAAAAGACATAAAAAACTCCCAACAAATAATTTAATTTCTAATTTTATCATAATCTATAAATAATTTTGATATTTTATATTTAAATATTTTCTATATAAATATTTTAAGATTTTTATATAAATAATTTTGATAGTTATTGAAATTTAAATTAATATAAAGTAATACTTATTTTAATTACTCACAAATGATAAAATCATATTTAGTATTTATTCATAAATGATAAAACTATAAAATTATATTTATTCATAAATTATATTTATTTTAAGATTATATTTATTAGTAAATTATATTTATAAAATGATATATTTGTAAATTGTATTTATTCATAAATGATAAAGCTATATTTTTTTTAATAATTATTCTTAAATTATAATATTTTATTTATTCAAAAATTTATATTCGTATAAAATTATATTTATTTGTAAATTATAAAATTGATTTTATTTTAATATTAATTCATAAATGAAAAAATTATATTTATTTTAAATTTTATTCATAAATTATATAAAATCATATTTATTCGTAAATGATTTTTAATATTTAAAATTATATTTATTTTGATTTATATGTAAATTCAAATTTTTTTCAAATTTTGTATGTTTTTTTATTAATATTTTTTATAATTATTGAAATTAAAAGTTTTATAAAATGTATTCATAAGGAAAATTATGCATCAAAGTAAAATATAATTAATTTAAAAAAATTATGTCTCATGATTATATAATTTTTCTTAATTATTACATAGTTCCTTGTAACTAGATTTTTTTTTCAAAAAAGTAATTAATTGTATTAATATATTTATTGAAGTAAAATATATATGTGATCGTTGTGATATAAAAACAGTGTAGATAATACCTATTATCCTTCTGCAAAAATTATATTATTAAATTATATTTATACACATCTAACCTAAATTATTATAAAATCAAAAAAATATAATTGCTAATATATTTTTCAAAATTAAATGTCTCTATAATTAACATGATATGAAAACCAAAGATAAAATTTGAAATTATAATATTTTTTATTTAGAATAATTTAGTATTTTAAAATAATATTTTTTTTAATAAGGGTTATTTTTTTTCATATTTCAAGAAAACATTTCTTTTCTTTTCTTTTAAAAATTATCACCAAATAATATAGAGAGAAATTACAAAAAATTTATTTTCTTTTATTAAATTTCACATCCAAACAAGACGGTGAGAAATTGAAATCATTTCATTTCTTATATTTTTTTATGAATTAGGAAATTATTTCTTTTATTTTACCAAAACATGACCAAACATAGTGTTTGTGGGTGTATAGAAGGACCCTTTCCCCTCAGTTCCCATGGGAGGGGTCCTCTCTGCATCTTCTACCCATTCTTTTTTAAGGGAAGGTTGGTGTTGAGGATGATTCTGAGAAGTTTATTGATCAATTTCATTTAGGTGATCCCTCTAGTTTTGTTGATCAGGCATATCCAAAGGGCTAGGTCAAGTTTGGTGTAGAGGATTCTTCAATGCTGAGGTCTTGAGTTGAGTGATGGCATTTCATATGTTTTTGTGCTATGTAACTCTCTAACAATTGATGGGAGATCCACTAGAGCCCATGTGGGAACCAATTTCATTTTTCATGCTCTCCTTCTATGGGGATTGATGTTCGGGTTGAGAAGTAAAATAAGTAAGTGAAAATTTTAAAGAAATACATGCCATGTACCATCATAGTCACATGTCATGTACAAATGAGAACATAAAATGAGACC
This sequence comes from Viscum album, assembly GCA_963277665.1. Classification (NCBI taxonomy): domain Eukaryota; kingdom Viridiplantae; phylum Streptophyta; class Magnoliopsida; order Santalales; family Viscaceae; genus Viscum; species Viscum album. The sequence goes on from OY728120.1 coordinate 1,848,819,509, forward strand.
TATGGAAACTATATTCTAACAACCATTATTAGACTACACATAATTTCAGTAGTGACATACATGTTGTTTACCTCACCTACCACACTAATATTGGTGATTAATTTTGAATCTACATTCTATATTTATGGTAGAGGACACACCATGCACCACCTAATCCACCAACCTCTGATGATCAAATGTCAAATATGGGTGAACAAGCACATGGAAAATAGGGAAAAAGTGTTTATTATATAACTATATTTACTCTAATTATGTACATTATATTTAGTTACAAAAATTTATAAATAGAGGCATTGGATAATTGATCTAGAATATAGGAGGAAGACATAGATACAATTATATTGTTTTTCACTTTGTCTTAGTTTTATTTTAGTATATATTTTTTCATTTTCTTTTATTCTTCTATTCTCTCTCACCTTAATTAGAAATATATTATACCTATGAGATTTAGTGAGACTTTACTCATATTATTTATGAATTCTATTAATATAAGTGGCATGTGTGTTATGAAACATTGTTTTATTTTAGTAGGGAAATTTTCTTCCTCTCTTGGATTATTTTTAATTTCTCATTACTTTATTTTCATTATTCTTCCCTAAAAGATCTTTCCTCCTATTTTTTTCTAGGATAATGAAGAACACAATTTCTTGGTATAAAAATAAATAACCATTATATTGGTATGCTATCCATTTTTTAAGTAAAATCCATAACAAATTCTAGAATTTAATTAATATATAACCATGTATTAATTAATGAAATAATTTCTATATGATTTTCTAACCATAATGTTCATATGTATATTCTACTCCTCAAGGTAATAATTATAATTTTAATATAACCATGAATAAGATAAATTCAATGTTATTTACTTCTTTTCAATTCCATAACCCATATATGTTTTTATTTATTAGTTTTTATCATATTAATTCATTAATGTTTGATAAAATATCCATTAATAAACAAACCAAAATAACCAATCTAAACATCACTAACTCGTAACTTGAAAAGCTCTATATTTATGGGATTAACCCTTTACTTTAAATAGATACCTAGTTAGTTGGGTTATGGTAATATATAAATCCTAATTTTTCTGTGATTTATGATGGGTGAGTGACCAAATTCTAGTGTTGTTGTTGTAAAGATGGTTTTTATAGTGTTAGTTTTGTGTAAAATCTGTTAATTTTGGAATTCTTTCATTTTTATGGTTTTATATTTTTTTATCACACTTAATAATTTTTTTATCACTTTTATTCCATTAGTGTATGAACATTACACAAATTTTATGGATACAAGTCTTACTCAGAGAGGGATTACTTATATTCAATCAATATATTGAACACACATCATGAGTGAGAGTTCGTTAAACCATAGATGATAAGGGTTATGATGAAATAAATTGGAACAATTATGGAACCTAAAGGATTAAAAAGTACCTTGAATCTAGGGAATAAAATCAAACATTATTTAGCCTCTAATCTAGGCTAATAATATCAAAATCAAGTATGAGATTATGCGACTAATTTATAACACCATGCAATTTATAGGATTATCGAGCAAGGGACAAAACAAAAATGTCTCAAACTTTCTTAAAAATTGTGATACATTTCGGTAAAATTAAATTTTGGAAGATGAAATACTTATTTTATTTCCATTTTATTTAATATTCCAAGAAAAGAATCATATGAAAATCCTATCCCAACACCTATCTTTATTTTGGGTAAGTTTACACATAAATTCCTTTCAAAAAATTTCTATTATTTAAAAACTACTAAAATTTTCATTGAAGTCCATAACTTCCATTAAAAAAATAGAGAATCTATGCATGATCCATGTGATATGTTTAAAAGTATTCTTTGAAAATATCAACACTATAGACTTACTCTTTGGTTACAATTGTGAACTTTCTATAATGCTTTAGTATTAGAAGGATTCCCTATATTAGATATGGTAACATGAGGAAGTATCATTTGAAAGGATGTAGAAGATATATACGAGTTGAATGTATTCAATAAATTTCTAGTGAAACTTTTATAGGGATACTAAAATGAGAGGCTTCCACCAAGTTGATGACATACTGATTTTATCTACCAAAATTGATGCAATTATAAAAATTATTCATTAAATAAATGAATTAAATCCCATGGATATAAAATACCGGGAATAAATTTTTATGTATTTATCAATTTTTTAATTGAATTAAAAATTAAATAGTGAATATAGAATGCATTTAAATTCAATAAATAAATTTGATTTAGATATTACACATAATTATTATTAATTGGATGTTATAATTTCCTATAAGTGGTGAATACATTGAGCCTCATTTTCTAACTCCATCTACATTATTACTCTTTATTCATAGTATATGATTCTAGTTATTGTGTCTTAACTTAGATACTAAAAAAAGATTTTTGAAAGTGGATTATATATTTTTATAGCCTATAAATATTAGATTATATGATAATGAAATTAAAAAATTTAGATATATATTTTCATCTATTGTGTAATTATTTAATTTATATTATTTGTGAGTGTTGTGATTTTTCATCATTTATCACACATCAGTATTATGTTTGTTCATAACCTTACCGTACTCAATTGATGTTGTGATCCAGATTTTATAAAACATTATCAATATGATCATTAATTTCTAAAATAGGTTTGAATTATCTAGTAAATTATATTTTTCACGGTGAACATTTCTTTGTTTGGTTTCCTCACTCATGACATCATTGGAAAAAATTATCCATCAATGATTCTAGATGTTGAAATACATTTGAATGAAAATGAACTTGATAGAATGATCCAAGTGAGTAATAATTCTTCCAAGCATGAATATGAAAATCCTTGATATTTCATTACCATAATATCCATAAGAAATCATAAATAATGGAAAAATAATTTAGCTATATTCCCTGACACAAATGTACATATGAAAAATCAAATAATCAAAGTCATGGTAATAATTGACATAATCAAGGTCAATGAAAAGATCATGATTTAGGTGATCATAATAATAATTAATATAAAAAGAAGAAAGTGACCCATTGTAACTATTAAAATAATGAACAAAAAAATTAAAAAAATCAACTAATATTAGAAATGAATGTCTTCATTTTGGTATAAAAATTCACCGGTCATATATTTGTCAAATAAAAAAAACTTTGTTGATTATTATTATTAGTCAATAAAAGGGTTTAAGAAAAGTATAAAATCACACATTACTAATCCAAACATGAATCATGATGATTATATAATAAACCTTGGAATCAGTGATTACTCTATAAACCCTGAAGGTATTTAGAATATTGATAAAATGTATATGCTTATAAACGAGCAGTTGGGGTTTGGGCTAGTGGTCAAGGTACCCTGTAATCCTACATCAAGACTAAGATAAAATCATGAAAACCACAATATTTTGTGTTCTATGTGGTAAATTAATAGAGGGCTCATTATAGGGCATGAAGTGGAGGAGCTCGATATGGAAGGAGGTGACAACATCACTAGTTCAACGCTAACGATGAAGCCTCAATGACAGCTGGTCATGACCAATGACTATGAACACGATGAGGGTAGGTGAGAGGAATCTATGATGTGGAAAAAATTGTTGATTGTGTATGGTTGGAAACTAGTGGATTCTTTGGAGATGGTAGACATATTCACGATGGCCACTTCAGGAGGTGGTGGTGGCTTGTCTTGGCCAATGAGAGCAGACCAACATTGGAGTACGGGTTCGATGGAAGAGGTGTGATGTGGTTATATATTTTTGGTGTATAGAACTTAGAGAATTGATTTTGATTAGATCCATGGTACAATCCCTATAGGAGTAAGGAAATAGAGAAACCATCAACAAAGCTAACCATATTGGAAATGATGAGAGGGTATGGATTTCTCCATCGGTAGTAGGAACCATACAGTTATGGAAGGGGAAATTCTATCCAATCAGATTTTTTGATAGGGGAGGTTGGGGATTTAATGTGTCCAAGCTAGGGGAGGGTTGGTTTGTGTATTTGGACTTTGAGCATTTAGGCCAAGTTTGGGCCATGTTCCTTGGGCTTACAGGTCATGTTAAGAGTTACCTCTCAACCCAATTTTAAAATGGGATTATAAAATTAATAAAAAAATATAAAGGCCTTTAGGATTCAGAGTATATGCATATAAAATAAATTTTATATGATTTTGTGATATTTTCATGAATGTTATATGTTTTATGATTTTCTATAATTTATTTCTTATATATATGTATAAAAATATCTAATTTTATTTTATTATAAATGAATATTATCAATTGTTCTATTGATATTAATTCTCACATTCATTGATTGTTTCCTGATTCATATGATTCTTAAATATGAAAAATATTTTACCAACCTTAAAATATAGAGTAATCATGAAAGTACCTTAACCAATAGTGAAAAATTAATCAAAGGCTTTGAAAGAGAAAATATATACCTAACTGATGGTATAAAAATATAAATAAATAATTATTTTTTTAATCTTAATTCTTGAAATTATTTATTAAATTTAAAGATATTCATCAAATTCAATATCATATTTGGAGAGACTTTCATGGTTTTATTTGGTTTTTGTGTGTGTGAATATATTCACAATTATATCAAATATGTAAAACAAAAATCTTACCAAACCTAAAAAAATAATTCCATAACATGATCATTTGCGTCATAAAAGATTAATTACGATGAGAAAGATTGTTAAATATACTCATGAACATTCATTAGCTGATAAAAAGTGTCTTACACCTAATAATTAATCATTCACTTATCATTCTCGTAGAAAAATATTACAATATCATCACCATCAAAAAATGGAACTGACTCCCATAGGTTCTTGAAAATAAATCATGGTGATATATGTGGTTCAATACATCCACCATGTTAACCATTTGAGTATTTTATAACTTTTATTGATGTATAAACTAGATTGTACCATGCATACTTATTATCAACTCATAAGTTAATATTTATGAGATTTAATACCCAAATAATCACAATAAATCCAAAATTCCTAGATTACTAAATTAACCATATTATACTTCATAATACTAGTGAATATTCACACATTATATTAATAATTATTACATGTTGATTGGAATAAGTGTTGAAAATTTTTTCTTGATTATGTGATGTTGTTCCAAAAACACCCTTGAAACACATAAAACTAAGTGTTCTAGGTTATCTCCTCAGGGATAATATTTTAGACAATTCAATTAAATCAATTTATTATTATAAAAAAACTATAAAAGATATTTTATGTGGGTTTTATTACAACAAAATTCAGAACTATTCCAAAGTATCCATCAAATAATAAGACCCCATACAATTTCCAGTAAAAAATAACTAAGTTAATTAAAATTAAATAATCCTATAATATAATTGTTTCATTATCCCATTAGTGTCTCTAATACTTTTTGTCACGACCCGTCCTCAGGGCCCGTTCCGTGACTACCCCAAGCCCGCCTTCCATAGGCCAAGGGCTAGCGACTAGCACCAAAGGCATAAATCCCGATCAAAGGGAAGGCATTGCCTTTATATAAGAAAACAAAAACAATAGAGTATGCAAACTGAAGTAAACACTAAGTATACTGAGTACAAAAGTACGTGCTAGAAAGTAAATGGACCAATATACAAACCCAACTAAAAGTACAATACAACCGAGAAAAGTAAAGTACAACAGCTGAAAGGTAAAGCAGCAACCACCGAGACGTCCTCTGGATACCCCACCTGAAGGGTGGGTACAGATGGTCTCCTCAGATCTTCAAATCTGTCTGTCCACTCCGTGTACGTCTCGCCTGATAGTCCACCTCTAGATATCATCCTGCTCCACAAGCCTCAACTACGGTCAGCGATGTCCGTTGTCTGCAACTAACACAACATAGTGCAGGCATAGCCCGTGTAGGGGTGAGTATACGATACTCAGTAGAGACCCCGAGACTTCCAAAGGTCTCCTAGAATCCAAAAAGGAATAATCCACAAAGGAATAGAAAAACATGAAGTATCAACCAACACTACTTAGGTATATGCCCATATATATACGTAAGTCATCAATTCCAGTTCTTCTCCAACTCCCGAGCCCAAGTATAACTCAGTACACATAGGAAAGTACAACTCAGTCCATACAGGAAAGTACAACTCAGTCCACACAGGAAAGAAAGACAATCATATCGAAGATAATTATTGAAAGTCAAGACTCAGCTCACATAGGTATACTACTCACGAAGAGGGGTGGAGATGATTAGATGTAGCCTCTGAATCATCTCCTCTGCTGAACCCACGTAGGATCCAAGTACCGAAGTCATTGCTGCCGAAACGATGTAGGATCCAAGTACAGTAACCATCGCTGCCGAACCCACGTAGGATCCAAGTATAGTCATCATCGCTGCTGAACCCACAGAGTATCCAAGTACAGTCGTCCTCACTGCCGAACCCATGTAGGATCCAAGTATAGTTTCCATCGTCGTCGTAGTCGTAACCAACTCTAGGGTTCCCACACACAGCACGCTCGATTCCGAGAGGGTCCGCTCCACGGACCAAGGGGGTCGATACATCAACTATCACGAAGTCCAGAGTTGATGTATCACAAAGTTTAGTCTCATCAACATGAACTCAACATGACAGAAAACGCGTCAATCAGACACCCGGTCTGAGAGTTATTGGCTTTTCTATCCCAGGGGCCCAGTTGGTTTCTCTAAAGACTTGGAAATTTCAAGGAAATTTTTTCTTCTTAATTTTATTTGAAATTTAACAAGAATGAAGTTTCTGACGGCGCCTAATTCTGAGGCCCAGTGTACCCAGAATCATTTTCCGAAGTTTATCTCGGGTACGTTCAGTGAACGAACGAGCGGGTTTTCCTAACTTTTGATCCGGTGCTCGGAATTGAAATCCGAGGGCACCGATGAAACCGCAGCGCCGATAATTGCCTAAGAACACATTTTCTGGGGTTGCGTTTGCTCAGGAGGAGATGTTAAAAATTGTGGAAGGTAAAAATAAAATTGAGCTACAATTTTATTTCTTTTTAAGTGGTTATATCCTTTGAGTGGAAGTTGGGGAACTACCCATGAGAGGTTAAGAGGGTGGTGGGGCCCACACGAACTCCACCTCTTCAAATTCTATAACCCCCCATAACTCTTCCCCTTTAAACCCCCATGTATTAAATGATGTGACTTCCTTTCACATTAAATCATACCATTTAATTTGGGAGTTAAGCATTTGAATTTTTAAATGCATGGCATGTTATAATAAAATAAGTATAACACTTATTTTATTTGGGGGTTGTTTCGTGGTGTTGGGTTTTTGAGAGAGGGAGCAATCTTCCTCAGATGAAGTTCATCTTCCACGTTGAAGAACACGAAGAACACCACTATCCGACGAAGAACGCCAACACCAAAGAAAGACGACGTGGCTTTCTACTCCTCTCCGCAGCTGGTGTGAGATGCCGCCCCACCTCGGACGATCTCCGTCAAGCATGTATGGAACCCTCTTCCGCGACATTCAATTCCACGACGAACCTTCGTTCAACGATTCCATCAAGGTAGGGGTTTGAATTTATGTTCGCGAATATTCGAGCGTTCTTCGTAATCTTAGCCGATTGCTATCGATTAATGGGAGGGGGCCGGACCGCACAAACACGGATGACCCTCCTCCCTTAATTCTGTTTTTGACCTTGTTGTGGTTTGGAATAGAGATGGAGCGGTGCCGTTGCACCGCGCGGGATCATGCGACAAGGATACGCGGCACCGTCGCGCGATGTCGTTGAAGTCGAACAAGGTCGTGGCGCCGTCGCGCCGCGCCGGAGAATCATGAAGACACCACGGCCGGAGCGGGGCCGCGGTGGAGGGGCGTGGCGCCGTCACGCCGCGCTGGTCGAACCAAGGCCGCAGCCATAGGCCGCGACAGAGCAGGGAGCGGTGGCCGGCTTCTGGCCGCCGTCGTCGGAGCAGGGGGACGGGATCGTGCCGGTCCCGTGGCGGCAGTAGCCGGCTGGTCATGGGAGAAACCAGGGGTTCATAACCCACAGATAGAAGGGAGGAGCGGACCCCACATGGGGGGCATGTTTAATTTAAACAGGGGGGGCAGCCCCCCCCCCCCCTTGTCCGTCCAGCTCGGTCACGCCGAGCGGGCCAGCGGACCGCGCCAGCGGGCCGGGCCGGGCCGCCCAGGCCGTGCTGGGCCGCGCCCAGGCCAGGCCACGCCCAAGCGGGCTGGACCCAGACCTGGTTCGGGCCGACCCAGGGGGTGTCGGGCTGGGTCGGTCCGGGCCCGAAACCCCCATTTTCGGACTTCTTTTAATCTTTTTCCCATAACTTGGGATAAAGACCTCCGATTGACGCACCGTCAGTTGCGATGCGATATTTGGATTGAGACGGTCGTTTCAGTATATTAAACTCATGGTTTCGGAGAACTTTGGGTATGACCGGGTTGGTTCGAACCCGAAACCAACCGGGCCCTCGGAGCGGTAACGCTTATAACTTGAACTCCGGACGTCCGATTGATGTGCCGTCGACTTTGTTGGATTTATCTTGATGAGACGGAACTTTTGGTATACTTCGCCTGAGTTTTGGACGTAGTTGGATAGTGGCGGGTTGGATTGAACCCGTAATCCAACCAGGCCCCTAGAAAGGAAATGCCGATAACTTCCAGACCGGACGTCCATTTGATGAACCGTCAGCAGCGTTGGTGATCACGTTGAAAAACGGTCCCTATGAGTATACCCTATGAGAGTTAGGGGTACATATGAGATACGACTGGGTTGGTTCGCACACGAAATCAACCGGGCCCCTGGGATGAAAAGGCTAATAACTCACTGACCGGGCGTCCGGTTGACGCGCTGTCTGTTGCGTTGAGACCCCTATGACGAGGAGGTCCTTTGAGATAATTATTCATGGGACTTTGTGATAATTGGAGTATCGACCTGTAGATCGTGAAGAGGACCCTCCCGGAGACGAGCGTACGGAGTACGGAGACCGTGTAGCTGACTGAGACCCGATGACTGCTTGTCCGATTCGATTTAGAGTGACTAGCATTGACCAGTGGGGAGCACTACTTTGTGAGGTGGAAAAACCATGGCGGAGGAGCACTACTTTGTGAGGTGGCAGACCCACGGTACTCGATAGGAGGAGTACCTCTGTAGGCTATGAGGGGGAGCACTACTGTGTGAGGTGACAGACCCATGACGAAGGAGCACTACTGTGTGAGGTGGCAGACCCATGGTACTCGACAGGAGGAGTACCACAGCAGTCTTAGGTTAGTGAGAAGTACCTCAGAGTTGTGACAGGATCACTGTACTTCCTAGAGATGGATCTCTTTTGCAGTTACTGTTTCGATAATGAAAATCCTGGTTTGTGCTGAGTCTTTGACCTTTGTGTTTCCTCATGATTGAGATGGGTTACTTGATAACTTAGGTATAAGTATGGGCTTATACCTAAGTAAGGGTTATCTGTTGAGATCCTTCTTTGTGGTTATCCTTGTTGGATTTAGTGAGACCTTGAGGGTCTCGGGGTCCCTACTGAGTATCGTATACTCACCCCTATACGGTCTATGCCCGCACTTCGTTGTGTTGGATGCAGACGTCGGTCAATGCTGACAAAGGCCGAGTGTTTGAGGACTGGACGGTACCCAGAGGTGGACCTCACGACGAGTCAATATCTGGAGGTGGACTTCATGATGAGACGAAACTCGGAGGAGGTTGATGGGCGAGAGCGTTTTAGAGGATATCTGTACCTACCCTTCAGGTAGGATCTATGGAGGACGATCCAGGAGCTGTGCTATCTGTACCTTCTCTTCAGGTAGGATCCGAGGAGGACGACCCAGGAGCTAGTTCCATTCTTCCAGCTATTTGTCTTTTTCTGTTGTACTTTTGTTCAGTTGTAGCTGTACTTTCGATTGGGTTTGTATTCTGGCCCATTTACTTTTCAGCACTTCCTTTTGTACTTAGTGTATTAATTCCTCTTGTACTTTGTGGTGTTTGTTTACTTTTATAAAGGCAATGCCTTCCCAGTTATTGGGAATTATGCCTTTGGTTCTAGTCACCAGCCCCTGGCCTATGGAAGGCGGGCTTGGGGTAGTCACGGCACGGGCCCTGAGGACGGGTCGTGACAAATTGGTATCAGAGGAGTAGGTTCTACCGCAGAACTTATAACTCTGATATTTTTCCTCTGTGAAGCAATAATGTTAGGGGTACCGAGTGTGGTTTTCAATTCAGGGAGTCCAGTGTTGGTGCGGGCGGCCGACGTATCCATACACTAGGACCCTGACAACTGATTTACAACTTTGTGCACAAAAACGCTGATTGCATGTTTGTTTTAAAAGGTTTTCCCTTGAAACAGCTCAAACCAGGTCAGCTCACTAGGTATAAATCGTTTGACAGTGTCACGTTTGTTTCTTTCAGGATGCCTCCCCTCGGACGACTAGCTAGATTCCCGAGAGTTGTACGTACTGACAACCCGCCGAGCGACGTGGACTCAATACAAGGCCCTATCCTAGTTGAGGCACCAGTAGAGGCACCAAAGGTACTACTACCCATTGGGCCACCGATTCCACCATCCCTAGCAGCAGAGGTTGCACGTCGCTTGAGCGCACTGCACGAGTTCTAGCGCCAGAGGCCACCCAGGTTCAGGGGAGAGACGGACTCGCAGGCGGCTGAGGATTGGCTGGAGGCTATGGTGAGAGTCTTCAGGCTAGTGGGGACACCAGCAGACTTCATGATGATCCTTGATTCCAGCCTTCTTCAGGCATCAACAGGCAGATGGTGGAGCCTGATGATCTAGATGCATGACGAGGTGACACTTCTATGGGTAGACTTCGAGAGCTTGTTCTGAGAAGAGTTTGTACCAACCACCTTTCGAGCGGTGCGTAAACAGGAGATGCTGCATCTACAGTAGGGTAGCATGACGGTGGCGTAGTACTCAGCGTGGTTCATAGACCTCTCACGCTACTCCACAGATATGGTATGAGACCCGTTCTTCAGGGCCCGAACCTTCGAGCAGGGGCTCAGGTGAGAGATTAGAGCTTATGTTGTTTCTCACAACATACCGACACAGACAGGGGTGTTGGAGCAAGCCCTCTTAGTGGAGAGTTTCCTTACTGAGTAGTCTCCAATATCAGGACCCACCACTAGCCGGCATGCGGTAGAGTCTTCTGTAGCAGGCAGTAGACAGTTGACGCAGAGGTCCAAGAGGACCAGACCTACAGGTGGTCGACCGCATGACTCAGGGTCGGTAGTGCGAGGCACCAAGGGGAATGACAGAGCCAGACCTGCCTTGCAGTGTTACTCCTGCGGCGGGATTGGTCACATGGCACGTGACTATCCGACCCGCCATGCAAATAACCAGCAGTTAAATGAAGAACCTCCCAGACAGAGGCAGAGGTTCGATCGAGGCTGACCGCTAGGAGAAGAAGGCCAAGGGAGGGGAGATGGACATATAGCTAGAGGTGGATGACGCTTCGAGGTGTTTCCACCACCACCACCAAGAGTTCCACCCTGACCACAGGGAACAGGTGGACATGGGAGAGCTCAGATTCAGGCAGCAGAAGCATACGACTACGGAGCTCTGGAAGCAAGTGGACAGGAGCGGAACTGGTGGTTTCCTTTTATTCTTCGTACCTCTAGTTACATGTTGTTGTTATATTTGTGTCTTTGTACTATGAGCTGAAACAATAAAAAGGCACTTACCTTTGTGACATTTTCTTCCTTCCTTCCTTTTTGTGTACTAAGAGGTTCCGGTTTAAACTGTTGACTTGACCCACTTTCGAGATTCCTACTGGAGGAGACCCAGTTACCTCACGCTGATGCCGACAGTGTGACTCGACCCTTAGAGGTGAGAGTGACGGTTGGATCTCTTGGCAGTAACGTCGAGGCATTAAGATGTCATCCATGGCATGAATACATCATTCATGTCCTAATTGACTATATTAGGAAAAGAATGTGGTTTATACAGGGGATGAGACCAGATTTCTCTTATCGGCAAAGAAGAAATCATAGCAGATTTTGTGGGACCAGAGATGGTCCAGGCCATGACAGAGAAGGTCCAGGTCACCCAAGAGTGGATGAGGACAGCTCAGAGCCGACAGAAGCCTTATACTGACAAGTGGCAGAGACCACTAGAGTTCGAGGATGGTGACCACGTTTTCTTACGGGTCTCACCTCGATGTGTAATTATGGAGAATTGGATGAGGCGGCAAGTTATCTCCATGATTTATCGGACCCTTCAAGGTCCTCAGTAGGGTAGGCGAGGTGGTTTACCACTTGACTTTTCCACCTCAGTTGCACCGGGTGCATGAAATCATCCACGTACCTCAGCTGAGGAGATACGTTCATGATCCTTCACACATCATCGACCTCAGGGAGTTGGACATCGATGACAGGGCGACATGCACGGAGATTCCAGTGGATATCAAGGATCGACAGGAGTGGATCCTACGTGAATGATCGATTCCTCAGGTGCGCTTTCACTGGAAGCACAAGAACCTCCAGGGGAGAACCTGGGAGCGGAAGGCTCAGATGCGTGCTCGATACCGCTTTTGTATCCCTAGTTTGTGTTAAAGCTTTATGGGGACGTAAAGCCCTGAGGTGGGAGTAATGTAAAGACCTGGAAATTTCAAGGAATTTTTTTTCTTAATTTTCTTTGGGATTTTACAAGAACACAGTTTCTGACGACGCCTGATTCCGAGGCCCGGTGTGCCCGGAATCATTTTCTGAAGTTTAGCTCGGGTACGTTCAGTGAAAGAACGAGCAGGTTTTCTTAACTTTTGATCCGGTGCTCAGAATTGAAATCCAAGGGCACCGATGAAACCGCAACGCCAATAATTGCTTAAGAACACCTTTTATGGGGTTGCCTTTGCTCGGGAGGAGATGTTAAAAATTGTGGAAGGTAAAAGTAAAATTGAGCTACAATTTTATTTCTTTTTAAGTGGTTATATCGTTTGAGTGGAAGTTGGGGAACTACCCATGAGAGGTTAAGAGGGTGGTGGGGCCCACATGAACTCCACCTCTTCAAATTCTCTAACCCCCCATAACTCTTCCCCTTTAAACCCCCATGCATTAAATGATGTGACTTCCTTTCACATTAAATCATACCATTTAATTTGGGAGCTAAGCATTTGAATTTTTAAATGCATGGCATGTTATAATAAAATAAGCATAACACTTATTTTATTTGGGGGTTGTTTTGTGGTGTTGGGTTTTTGAGAGAGGGAGAAATCTTCCTCTGAAGAAGTTCATCTTCCACGTTGAAGAACTTGAAGAACGCCACTCTCCGATGAAGAATGCCAACACCACAGAAAGACGATGTGACTTTATACTCCTCTCTGCAGCCGGTGTGAGACGTCGCCCCACCTCAGACGATCTCCGTCAAGCGTGTACGGAACCCTCTTCCGCGACGTTCAATTCCGTGATGAACCTTCATTCAACGATTCCATCAAGGTAGGGGTTTGAATTTATGTTTGTGAATATTCAAGAGTTCATTGTAATATTAGCCACTTGCTATCGATTAATCGGAGGGGGCAGGACCGCACAAACACGGCCAAACCTCCTCCCTTAATTATGTTGTTGACCTTGTTGTGGTTTGGAACGGAGATGGCGCGGTGCCGTCGCACCGCGCGGGATCATGCGACAAGGATGCGCGGCGCCATCGCGACATGCCGTTGAAGTCGAACAAGGTCGCGACGTTGTCGTACCATGCCGGAGAATCACGAAAACACCGCGGCCGGAGCGAGGCCGCGGTGGAGGGGCGAAACGCCGTCGCGCCACGCCGTTTGGACCAAGGCCGCGGCCATAGGCCGCAGCGGAGCAGGGAGCGGCGGCCGGCTTCTGGCCGCTGGCGTCGGAGTAGGGGGACGGGACCGCGCCGGTCCCATGGCGGCAGCAGCCGGCAGGCCGGAGCAGGATGGCCAGTCAGGGGAGAAACCGGGAGTTCGTAACCCCTGACTGGAAGGGAGGAGCGGCCCCCACGTGGGGGCCGCGTTTATTTTAAATAGGGGGGCAGTGCCCCCCCTTGTCCGCCCAGCTCGGTCACACCGAGCTTGCCAGCGGACCGCGCCAGCGCACCGGGCCGGGCCGCGCCCAAGAGGTCCGGACCCGGACCCGGGCCGGGTCGACCTGGTTCGGGCCGACCCAGGGGGTCTCGGGCCGGGTCGGTCTTGGGCCCGAAACCCCCATTTTCGAACTTCTTTTCGTGTTTTGACCATAACTTGGGCTACAGACCTCCGATCAACGCACCGTCAGTTGTGATACGATACTTGGATTGAGACGGTCGTTTTAGTATATTACACTCAAGGTTTAGGAGAACTTTGGGTACGACCGGGTTGGTTCGAACCCGCAACCAACCGGGCCCTCGGAGCGGTAACGCTTATAACTTGAACTCCGGACGTCCGATTGACGTACCGTCGACTTTGTTGGATTCCTCTTGATGAGACGGACCTTTTGGAATACTTAGCCTAAGTTTTGGATGAAGTTGGATAGTGGACGGGTTAGATTGAACCCATAATCCAACCGGGCCCCTAGAACGAAAATGCCGATAACTTCCAGACCGGACGTCCGTTTGACGAACCGTCAGCGGCGTTGGTGATCATGTTGAGAAACAATCCCTATGAGTATAAACTATGAGAGTTCGGGGTATAGATGAGATATGGCCGGGTTGGTTCGCACACGAAACCAACCGGGCCCCTAGGACGAAAAGACTAATAACTCACAGACCGAGCGTTCGATTGACGGGCCGTCTGTTGCGTTGAGAACCCTATGACGAGGCGGTCCTTTGAGATACTTCTTCGTGGGACTTTGTGATACTTGGAGTATCAACCTGTAGCTTGTAGAGAGGACCCTCTCGGAGACGAGCGTACAGAGTACGGAGATCGTGTAGCTGGCTGAGACCTGATGACTGCTTGTCCGATTCGATTCGGAGTGACTAGCATAGACTAGTGGGGAGCAATACTTTGTGAGGTGGTGGAACCATGGCGGAGGAGCACTACTTTGTGAGGTGGAAGACCCGCGATACTCGACAGGAGGAGTACCTCTGTAGGCTCTGAGGGGGAGCACTACTGTGTGAGGTGGCAGACCCATGGCGGAGGAGCACTACTGTGTGAGGTGGCAGACCCACGGTACTCGACAGGAGGAGTACCCCAACAGTCTTAGTTTAGTGAGAAGTACCTCGGAGTTGTGACAGGATCAATGTACTTCCCAGAGACGGAGCTCTTCAGCAGTTACGGTTTCTATAATGAAAATCCTGATTTGAGCTGAGTCTTTGACCTTTGTGTTTCCTCATGATTGAGATGAGTTACTTGATAACTTAGGTATAAGTATGGTCTTATACCTAAGTAAGGGTTATCTGTTGAGATCCTTCTTTGTGGTTATCCTTGTTGGATTTAGTTAGACCTTGAGGGTCTCGGGGTCCCCATTGAGTATCGTATACTCACCCGTGCACGGGCTATGCCCGCACTTCGTTGTGTTGGATGCAGACATCAGGCAGCGCTGACAGATGCCGAGTGTTCGAGGACTGGAAGGTACTTAGAGGTGGACCTCACAACGAGTCAGTATCCGGAGGTGGACTTCACGACGAGACGACACTCGGAGGAGGTTGACGAGTGAGAGCGTTGTGGAGGCTATCTGTACCTACCCTTCAGGTAGGATCCTTGGAGGACAATCCAGGAGCTGCGCTATCTGTACCTACCCTTCAGGTAGGATCCAAGGAGGAAAACCCAGAAGATGCTTCCATTCTTCCAGCTTTTTGTCTTTTTCTGTTGTACTTTTGTTCAGTTTTAGCTGTACTTTCGATTGGGTTTGTATTCTGGACCATTTACTTTTCAGCACTTCCTTTTGTACTTAGTGTATTACTTCCGCTTGTACTCTGTGGTGTTTGTTTACTTTTATAAAGGCAATTACTTCCCAGTTATCAGGAATTACGCCTTTGGTGCTAGTCGCCAGCCCCTGGCCTATGGAAGGTGGGCTTTGGGTAGTCATGACACGGGTCTCAAGGACGGGTCGTGACCGTTTCTAAGATAAAACCAAACCGACTGTAATCCAAATGTGTCCAAACCTCAAGCGGAGTAATCCAAAATAACCGCCTCACTAAGAGGAATTCAACGTAATTGACGACACGTCATTCGGACGTCCGGTCGTTAAGTTATAACTGTTTCCGCTCCAAGGGCCCGATTGGTTTTGGGTTTGAACCAACCCGGATGTACCCAAACTTCGTCTAAACCTTGAGTTTAATATTCCGAAATGACCATCTCGATCCAAGGATCCCGATGCAACTGACGGTGTGTCGATCGGAGGTCCGTAGCCCAAGATATGGCAGTTTGAACGAACCTGATTTGAAAATAGGGGGTCTGGGCCCGGTCCGACTCGGCCCAATACCCCCTGGGTCGGACCGGCTCAGAAGCCGGCCGTGGCGCGGCTCGTGGCCGAGCGGGGTGCGAAGGGGGGGGGGAGACCCCTTGTCTCTGAAACGGTGGGCCCATGGGGTCCGCCCTAGGGTTCTGTCAGGGGGATTACAGCCCCCATCCCCCGGTTTTCTGAAATGGCTGACCGTAATGGCCGGCCTTGGGTGTAACCGTGGGACCCTCGCGGTTCCCACCTTCAGGTGGCACCGGCGGCCAGCTTAGCCGACCACCCCATTGAAGACCTCCGTGGCACGACGACGCCGTGCCCCTCCACCACGGCCCGCTCTTGGCCGTGGCCTCCTTCGGCCTGACCGGCGCGGCGCGATAGAGCCGCGCACCATCGTCGCAGACCGCTTCGGCCATGGTCCTTTTCATTCCCGCGCGGTGCAACGACACCGCTCTGCCTTCACCACAACAATCAATGAAGATTAACAAGTTAAGGGGAGGAGGATCGGCCGTGTTCGTGTGGTCCGATATCCTCCCGTTATAACGATAACAATCAGCCAAAACAAACAAGATGCCCAACGATAAAACAAGCACAATATTAATTCATTAAAATTGAACTTAACCCCTACCTTGATAAACGATGTTGTTTTCCGGTGACGCGGAAGATGGAATCACGGGGTGAGGTTTCGAAGACGGAATTGGCGTGCATCCAAGGAGGGGACAACGTCTCACACTAGCTTCGGAGAGAAGAAGGAATGACACGTCTTCTCTCCTTGCAGTGACGATGTTCTTCATCGAAGGGTGTCGTTCTTCGCGGGAGGATGAAGTTCTTCAAAGGGACTTAGAGCTCTCTCCCAAAATCCTCACACAACAACCAACCAAATAAAATAAGGCCTCCCCTTATTTTATTATTTTTCCATGCATTTGAAAAACTCAAAATTCAAAAAAAAATTCACTTAATTAATTAAACTTGAGTTGTCTAATTAATTAGGTGTTATGTTGTAAAGTTTAATGAGGGAGAGAGAGGAGTTAATCACATAAAGGGGAGTTAGGGAGTTAGGTAATGTGAAGGGTTGGGCTCGTGTGGGCCCCAACTCACCTTTATCCTCTCATGGGTAGTTAGTAACTAGTGGATCCCACCCCAACTACCACACCTAGGATCTAACCACTTAGAATAGAGAATAATAATTGTTCTACAATTTTTATTCAATTATTATTTAAGCCACAAAATTAAACTCCTTCTCCCAAGAAAACGCATCTATGGTAAAAGTCATCTTAAGCAATTATCAGCGTTGCGGTTCCATCGGTGCCCTCAGATTTCAAATCCGAGCATCGGTTCAAAAGATAGAAAAACCCGCTCGTTCGTTTACTGAACGTACCCAATCTAAACTTCATAAATTGATTCCGGGCACACCGGGCGTCGAAATCAGGTGCCGTCAGAAACTAAATACTCATAAAATACCAAATAATTTAAGAAAAAATAAAATTTCCTTGAAATTTACGGGTCTTTACATTACTCCCACCTCAGGGCTTTACGTCCCCATAAAGATACATCATAAACTAGGAAAAAAATGAGGGTAATGTGCACGCATCTGAGCCTCTTGCTCCCATGTGCTCTCCTGGAGGTTCCTATGCTGCCACCTGATGTACACTAGAGGAATCAACCATCCACACAGGACCCACTCTTATCGATCCTCGATCTCCACCGGAACCTCTGCAAATTTCGCCCCATCATCGATGTCCAGCTCCCCGTGATCAATGATATGCGTCGGGTCGTGCACGTATATCCTCAGCTGAGATACGTGGAAGACATCATGCACCCGATGCAACTGAGGTGGAAGAGCCAGGCGATAAGCCACCTCGCCTATCCTACTGAGGAACTGGAATGGTCCGATGAAGCGTAGAGATAACTTGCCACCCCGACCAAATCTATGTAATCCACGTCGAGGAGAGACCCATAAGAAAACGTGGTCGCCATACTCGAACTCTAGTGGTCTCCGCCTCCTATCAGAATAGGACTTCTGTCGGCTCTGTGCAGTCCTCATCCGCTCCTGGATGATCTGTACCTTCTCCGTCGTGGCCTGGACCATCTCTGGTCATACAAGTGCTAACTCCCCAGGGTCTATCCAGCACAGAGGTGATCTTCAAGGTCGGCCGTACAATGCCTCATATGGTTCCATCCCGATGGTGGAGTGTTAGCTTTTGTTGTATGCAAACTCCACCAAGGGTAGGTGATCCTCCCAGCTACGACCAAAGTCAAGGACACATGCATAGAACATTTCCTCGAGAGTCTGAATGGTCTTCTCCATCTGACCATCCGTATGAGGGTGAAATGCGGTGCTCAGGCGTAGCTACATCCCCAATGCCTCCTGAAACCCCTTCCAAAGACAGGAAGTAAAGTGAGCATCTCGATCGTAGATGATAGAAGATGGCACACCATGAAGCCATACAATCTCCTGAACTTAGAGGCATCCCAAGATCTCCACTAAGCCCTGCTCTCTGATAGGAATAAAGTGGACCGACTTGGTGAGTCGGTCTACGATCACCCATATGGAGTCGTG
Source organism: Viscum album (assembly GCA_963277665.1). Classification (NCBI taxonomy): domain Eukaryota; kingdom Viridiplantae; phylum Streptophyta; class Magnoliopsida; order Santalales; family Viscaceae; genus Viscum; species Viscum album. The sequence goes on from OY728120.1 coordinate 1,848,838,407, forward strand.
TCCTCTAGAAGTACATGGAAGTCCCATCACGAAATCCATAAATATCCCATCCCACTTCCACTCTGGGACCTCCAAGGGTTGTACCAAGCCTACTGGTACCTGGTGCTCCGCCTTCACCTGCTGGCAGGTGAGGCATCATGAAATGAACTCTGCCACAACCTTCTTTATACCTGGCCACTAGTTCTATCATCTGAGATCCTGGTACATCTTCGCTACTCCTGGATGTACCGCCAATGGAGAAGTGTGAAACTCTCTTAGCACCTCCTCTTGTAATGAAACTGGTACCATGGTACGTCCTCTGAAAAGGATGATGTGCTCTCCTACTATAGAAAATCCATCAGGTGCCTGTCCTGTGGATATCTGTGCACGTCGCGTCTCACAGTCAACATCCCCACACTGTGCCTCTCTAACCCGCTGAAGTAGTGGAGGAGTGACTGTGAGCGACTATATAAAGGCTGCCCCATCTCTATCCATGAATGATATCTGCAACGCGGCTAGCTGCTCCGTTGCCTCTCCAAGTAACTGAATGCCCGACCTCCTACTGAGAGCATCAGCTACTACGTTCCTCTTCCCAGGAGTATAGACTATCTCAAAGTCATAGTCCTGGAGGAACTCGAGCCATCACCACTATCTCAAGTTCAGGTCCTTCTGCAAGAAAATTTACCTGAGACTCTGGTGATCAGAGTAGACTATAAAGCGCTCGCCCATCAGATAGTGTCGCCACATCATCAGGGTGAAGACCACTACTGCTAACTCCAGGTCATGGGTAGCATAGTTCTACTCATGCTGCCTCAATTGTCGTGATCCATAGGCGATCACTGTCGATCCTGCATTAGGAAACACCCGATTCCAGTCCCTGATGCATCACAGTAAACTACGTACCTTACTCCCTCCTCTGGTATCCTCAAGATGGGTGCACTGGTCAATCTCTATCTCAGCTCATAGAAGCTCTGCTAACATCTATCTGACCACATGAAGGGTTTCCCCTTCTTCATCAAAGCTGAAAGTGGTGTTGCAACTCTGGAGAAGTCTGGAACAAATCTCAGATAGTACCTAGCCAGACCTAGAAAACTTCGCACCTCCGTCACGCTCTTGGGAGGATCCCAAGATAGCATGGCCTCAATCTTCGCAGGATCCACCGAAACTCCCGCCTCAGAGATGACGTGCCCCAAGAAGTGGACCTCTCGAATCCAGAACTGACACTTCAAGAGATTACCATAAATATGGTTCTCTCGAAGTGTGTCTAGTACAACCCGTAAGTGGTAGGCATGCTCTTCCTCAGTAGTCGAGTAAATCAATATTTCGTTGATGAAGACTACGAAAAATAAATCGAGGTAAGGCTGAAAGATCCTGTTCATGAGACTCATGAAAACTTATGGAGCATTGGTTATGCCAAAAGGTATAACCAAGAACTCATAGTGGCCATACCGACACTTGAAGGCCATCTTCTGCACATCCTCATATCGAACTCTGAGATGATGATAGCCTGACCTGAGGTCTATCTTCGAGAACCATCGTGCTCCCTTGAGCTGATCAAAGAGGTCATCAATCCTCGGAAGTGGATACTTGTTCTTCATAGTCACCTGATTCAGGAGACATTAGTCGACACATAGTCTCAAGCTTCCATACACCTTCTTGGCGAAAAAAATTGGGGAAACCCAGGGTGAAACACTGGGTCGGATGAATCCCTTTCCCTACAAGTCCTCCAGCTGTACCCGTAGCTCTCGAAGCTCAGTGAGAGCCATCCGATATACTGGAGTAGATATCAGGGCTGTCCTAGGGTACATGTCAATATATAAGTCCTCCTCTCTATGAAGAGGTAGTCCTGAAACATCGTCAGGAAAAATGTCTGCAAACTGATCCACCACAACAGGAAAACTTGGACTCCACACATCAACTGATCCTAGGATGAGACTATCCAATTGATGGGTGATCAGCTGTCCTCTACTCTGTGTGAGTCCATCCTGTGCTACAAAATCTCCCTTCTCTCCGGTGAAGGTGAACCTGCTCCCATCAGTGCAGACACACCGCACCTTGCGCCTAATACAATCGATCTGAGCATGGATCGTAGATAACCAATCCATGCCCAAGATGACGTCGTAAGGCCTCAACACCACTACAAGAATATCCCAGCCAAAGATCTTGCCTCCTAGAGTAAGCTCACACTATCGGAACTAGTGTGTAATCGTCGAGTCTGCTCCCATAGGAGTCTCTAGCCGTAAGGATCGAGCCAATGGATCTGTCGGAATCTCCAAGCTCCAAACAAGGGCAGCGACAATAAAAGAATGACTCGCTCCTGTGTCTATAAGAACTGCAGAAAGGGTGGAGTAGACACAGATAGTTCCTCGAATCATCACAGGTGCACCGTGGTCGTAGGCCTCCACTACTTGAAGCTGAGCCTGCCTTTGACTGCCATCTCCCTATGGTCGGGGTGGACCTCCTGGTGGTGGTGGTGGTAGAGCCCCGAAGCGTCGTCCACCACCTGCTACTCGACCAGCTCCTCTACCTCGTCCGCCTGATCCCGGTGTACCGCCATGGTCGAACCTCTGGCTCTTCCTGGGTGGTCCCTCAACCGTCTGCTTCTCCTCTACATGGCGGGTCGGGCAGTCACGAGCCATGTGACCCTACCCGCCACATGCATAGCACTATCTGCCTCTCGTATGACTGACTCTACTGCGTGTGACCCACACCTCTGAACCAGTATCCTGAGGTCGCCCACCTGATGGTCTGGTCCGCTTGGACCTATACGAAATCTTTCTACTTCCAACTGTAGAAGACTCTACTATGTGCCGCCCTGCGGTAGGTCTCGCTGCTGGTGTAGGCTCAGCAAGAAATCTCTCCACAAGAAGGGCTCGCTCCAGTACTCCTGACTATGTTGGAATGCTGAGGGAGATCATCGAAGCCCTGATCTCATGCCTCAGTCCATGTTTGAAGGTCTGGGCTCGGAAGAATGGGTCCCGTACCATGTCAGTGGAATAACACGAGAGATCAGTAAATCTCATCGAGTACTGGGCTACTATCATGCTACCCTACCGCAGCTATAGTAACTTCTGAATGCGCACCGCACGGAGGGTGGCTGGAATGAACTCCGAGTGAAATAGGCTCTCAAAGTCCGTCCAAAGTAGAGATGCCTCGTCGTGCACCTAGAGCATCAGGCTCCACCATCTACCTACTGCTGCGTGTAGGAGACTCGCCATAAGGATCACCATAAGATCTGATGGTGTCCCTACCAATCTGAAGACTCAGACAATAGCCTCCAGCCAATCCTCGGCTGCCTGAGGGTCCGTCTCTCTGTGGAACCTAGGCGGTCTCTGACGCTGAAAATCGTGCAGTGCACTCAGGTGACGTGCACTCTCAGCTGCTAGGGCTGGTGGCATCGGTGGCTCAGCGGGTAGAGGTACCGCCGGTGCCTCTACTGTAATGGGGCCCTACACTGAGGCCTCGTCGCTCGGTGGGATGCCATCTTGCACAAAGCTCAGAACCCTAGCTGGCTGCCATCGTGGGGCCATCCTGAAAAGAAACAAGTGCGCCACGGTTAATACAGTATACCTGGCGAGATGACACAAAGTAATCACAAAGAAAACTTTTTGAAATACACACATGCAATCAATGTTTTCATGCACTGAGTCGGAAATCAGAAGTCAGGGTCCTGGTGTACGGATACGTCGGCCGCCGCACCAACACTGGATTCCCTGGACTGATAACCACACTCAATAATCTAAACATTATTTCTTCACATAGAAGAAATTATCAGATTCCTGAGTTCTGCAGTAGAACTGACTCCTCTGATACCAATTTGTCATGACCCATCCTTGGGGCCCATGCCTTGACTACCCCAAGCCCACCTTCCATAGGCCAGGGGATGGCGACTAGCACCAAAGGCGTAAATCCCGATCAAAGGGAAGGCATTGACTTTATATAAGAAACCAAAAACAATAGAGTACGCAAGCTGAAGTAAACACTAAGTAAAATGAGTACAAAAGTAAGTGATGGAAAGTAAATGGGACGATATACAAACCCAACTGAAAGTACAATACAACTGAGAAAAGTAAAGTACAACAGCTGAAAGGTAAAGTAGCAACCACCGAGATGTCCTCCAGATACCCCACCTGAAGAGTGGGTACAAATGGTCTCCTCAGATCCTTGAATCTGTCTGTCCACTCCGTGTACGTCCAACTGATAGTCCACCTCCGGATACCATCCCGCTCCACAAGCCTCAACTACGATTAGCACTATCCGTTGTTTACAACCAACACAACGTAGTGCGGGCATAGCCCGTGAAGGGGTGAGTATATGATACTCAGTAGGGACCCCGAGACTCCCAAAGGTCTCCCAGAATTCACAAAGGAATAATCCAAAAAGGAATAGACAAACACGAAGTATCAACCAACACTACTTAGTTATATGCCTATACATATACCTAAGTCATCAATTCCAGTTCAGATCCAACTCCCGAGGCCAAGTATAACTCAGTCCACATAGGAAAGTACAACTCAGTCCATACAGGAAAGTACAACTCAGTCCACAAAGGAAAGCAAGACAATCATATCGAAGATAATGATTGAAAGTCAATACTCGGCTCACACAGGTCTACTACTCACGAAGAGGGGTGGAGATGATTATATATAGCCTCTGAATCATCTCCTCTGCCGAACCCACGTATGACCCAAGTACAGAAGTCGTCACTGCCGAACCCACGTAGGATCCAAGTACAGTAACCATCGCTTCTGAACCCACATAGGATCTAAGTAAAGTCATCATCGCTGATGAACCCACGGAGGATCCAAGTACAGTAGTCCTCACTGCCGAACCCATGTAGGATCCAAGTACAGTTTCCATCATCATCATAGTCGCAGCCAACTCTAGGGTTCCCGCACACAACACACTCGATTCCGAGAGGGTCCGCTCCACGAGCCAATGGGTTCGATACATCATCTATCACGAAGTACAAAGTAGATATATCACAAAGTTACATCTTGTCAATAGGAACTCAACGTGACAGACGGCGCATCAATCGGACGCCCGGTCTAAGAGTTATTGACTTTTCCGTTATAGGGGCCCGATTGGTTTCTAAGCTAAAACCAACCCGACCGTACTCCATCTATGTCCAAACCTCAAGTGGAGTAAGCCAAAAGAACCTTCTCACTAAGAGGAATTCAACGTAATTGACGACACGTCATTCAGACGTTCGATCGTTAAGTTATAAGCGTTTCCGCTCCAAGGGACCGGTTCGTTTCGGGTTCGAACCAACTCGGCTATACCCAAACTTCGTTGAAACCTCGGGTGTAATATACTGAAATGACCATCTCAATCCATAGATCCCAACGCAACTGACGGTGCGTCGATCGGTGGTTCGTAGCCCAAGATATGTCCGTTTGAACGAACTTGATCCGGAAATAGGGGGTCTGGGCCTGGTCCGACCCGGCCCAATACCCCTGGGTTGACCTGAACCAGGAGACCTGACCTGGGTCCAGGTCCGACCCAATTGGTCGCGGCCCGACCCGGCTGGCGCGGCCCGACCCGGCTGGGCGCGGTGCGGCCTGCGGCCCGGCTCGGAAGCCGGTCGCGGCTCGAATCGCAGCTGAGCGGGGTGCGAAGGGGGGGGGGGTGCCCCCTTGTCTCTGAAATGGAAGACCCGTGGGGTACGCCCTATGGTTTTGTTAGGGGGGTTACACCCCCCTGGTTTTTTGAAATGGCCGACCATAATGGCCGGCCTTGGGTGTAACCACGGGACCCCCGCGGGTCCCACCTTCAGGTGGCACTGGCGGCCGGCTGAGCAGGCCGCCCCATTGATGACCGCCGTGACTCTTGTACGACCGACATGGCGTGACATCGTGGCGCCCCTCCGCCGCAGCCTGCCCCGGCCGCGGGCCCTTGAATCTTCGGCGTGGCGCGTCAGCGCCCCACCCCTCCGCCGCGACCCGCTCCTGGCCGCGGCCCGCTTCGGCCACGGTCCTTTTCATTCCATCGCGGTGCAACGATACCGTGCCACCTTCGCCACAACGATCAATGAAGATTAAAAAGTTAATGGGAGGATGATCGACCATGTTCATGCGGTCCGATATCCTCCTGTTATAACAATAACAATCGGCCAAAACAAACAAGATTCCCAATGATAAAACAAGCAAAATTTTAATTCATTAAAATTGAACTTAACCCCTACCTTGATAAACGATGTCATTTGCCGGCGACGCGGAAGATGGCGTCGCAGGGTGAGGTTTCGAAGACGGCGTTGGCATGCGTCTAAGGAGGGGACGACGTCTCACACTAGCTGTGGAGAGAAGAAGGAATGGCACGTCGTCTCTCCTTGTGGTGACGATGTTCTTCGTCGAAGGGTGTCGTTCTTCGCGGGAGGATGGAGTTCTTCAAAGGGTCTTAGAGCTCTCTCCCAAAATCCTCACACAACAACAAACCAAATAAAATAAGGCCTCCCCTTATTTTATTATTTTTCCATGCATTTCAAAAACTCAAAATTCAAAAACAAATTCACTTAATTAATTAAACTTGAGTTGTATAATTAATTAGGTGTTATGTTGGAAAGTTTAATGAGGGAGAGATAGGAGTTACTCACATAAAGGGGGGAGTTAGGGAGTTAGGGAATGTGAAGGGTTGGGCTCGTGTGGGCCCCACCTCACCTTTATCCTCTCATGGGTAGTTAGTAACTAGTGGATCCCACCCCAACTCCCACACCTAGGATCTAACCACTTAGAATAAAGAATAAAAATTGTTTTACAATTTTTATTCAATTTTTATTTAAACCAAAAAATTAAACTCCTTCTCCCATGAAAACACATCTATGGTAAAAGTCCTCTTAAGAAATTACCGGCCCTGCAGTTCCATTAGTGCTCTCAAATTTCAATCCGAGCACCGATTCAAAAGATAGAAAAACCTTCTCGTTCGTTCACTGAACGTGCCCGAGCTAAACTTTGAAAATTGATTTCAGGAACACCGGGCCTCAAAATTAGGTGCCGTCAGAAACTGTGTACTCGTGAAATCCCAAAGAATATAAGAAAAAAAAAATTTCTTTGAAATTTACAGGTCTTTACACTTTTGGACTCATAGATCTCTATCTAGTTCTTGGTATGAATTTACACTTTCACTATATCACTCAACCCTCCTAAGTTCTATAACTAAATGACTGGTTTAGTAAAGTGTTATGAAAAAGAAATAGATATAGCATGAATTTAAGAATTTAGGTGATTCACCATGATAATTAACTAAATATCACCCTATCCATATTAATTTTAAGTAGAACATGATCATATTACAAATAAAAAGTTATAATTAAAAGATAAATAAGACTTCTCTAATAGTGATGGCTTGACCCTTCATTATTCTCTCATTTTCAACTACTAAACCATATATCACTTTGATGAAGAAATTATTCTAAAAAGTATTTTATTCTATATTTCAAGTAATACTATGAATATTTAAATGGTTCCACATGTATTTTATTCTTCTTTGATCATGTCCACATGATGAAATTCATTCAAATTCTATAATATTCCACATGTTTCCTGAATTTACAAAACTTAAGGATCAAACTTGTTTTGAAACATCCAATTCATCACAATCATCTAACCAACCACACTTATCATTTCTTTAATTTAGATAAAGTGACATTGTGGGGATTCAAGGTTAGTTGAAATCAGTTCATGAAAAGTAGGTTTCATATTTATGATTAGTTGAACTGACCGTGAGTAAACTTATATAGATAATGTATATTTCAATGTTTTAGGCTTCTCTTGACTAACTCTTTACCCTTCAACAAAAAAATCCACCATTCATATCCATAAAATTCATCTTGCAAAATACATACTCAAAATGGATTGAAATAATTTATTTTCACTATAAATGGTAATTTTGATAATTTTATTCTCAAAATACCTAAATTTATATTTCTTACTATATTTATGTAATTTAATACAAAAATACACAAAATTAAATTTAAAATACTATAAAAAACACTCAATGTACATGTTAATAATTCTTTTTTACTCATTTTCAAACTCAAAATAATCTAGAAAAATCATTTATAAATATTTTACAACTTCTCGCTAGATTGTTTCTTATGAGATCATAATTCAACTTTTCAATATGAAGATATAAATTTTTTATGAAACAACATTAGTTCAAATAATCCCATCAAATAATTAAGAATATTCCCCTTTGAAACCAATATTTAGTCATGAACTAGATATTTAACATTTAAAAACCTTTGACTTTTCTATATATATACCGGTAACAACCCTACACTGAATCAAAATTTTAGTTTAAATAAGGCTGATGATTTATATTGGATTTGAATCTGTATTGATTATAAATTACATTGAAATAAATACAATAGATTTATTTACAATAAGGTTTACTGATTATAATTTTGATAAAAAAAGTTTCCTATATTAAAATGGGAAAATAAATTGAAATCAAAGGAAATATCATGAAAAATATCATTATTTACATATTTATTCTTGTATAAATATAGTTCAATTAAAATTTCAAAATATCATAAAATTTTGGAATTTAACAATTAAATTTCTATATTCATTCATTAATTATAAATGATTTACAATATCCCATATACCCATTAAAAATTCCCCAATAATAAAAAATGTCCAAAAATAATATTCCAATAGTTCTATCAATAATGATTCTAATACATTTTTGTTGTGTGTCATGCCACTTGGTTCAAAGGATAATAATATAAAAGGAAATCAACCCATGCTGGTTGGGAAAGTAAATGAACACACATAAAATATTTAATTAATTATACCAATATGTGTCGGTGAAATTGGATAAAACCAGGCTTGAGTTAAATTAATGTTTGGGTTGATTTTATACTTGAGGTTTAGAATAGTTTTTTAAACCCTTTATATTCATTTAAGGGGGTTTTTATAGGATTTAGTAGGTTTAGGGGGGTAATTCAGAGGATTAGGTGATGGTTGGGAGGAGGTGTCTTATGCAATAAGGGGTGCAGGTGCCACCAGATACACAATGGGATCCCACTGAGTTCATAGTTAGATATACAGAGATGCAGTAGGCAAGGGATTCCATTGGGGATCTGGTGGTCATCGAGTACTCAGTGGACTTAAACATTTTTTTAATCTTAATGAAAAATGTTCATTTTTAAAGTAAAACAAACCCACATTATCCTTATTTCATTAAACTAAAGCCTAGGGGAGCTTTTTGACCCTCTTAAACTTTTTTTCTTCTCCCTCTTATATCTCCTAAATATATATTCTGATTCACAATCCATATGCAATAATGGAATTTTGGAAGTAATCCTAAAACCATGCTACCATCCTTTCTTTATTTAATTCACTGTACATCACTGATTCATCTCAAATTTCTAGTTTATGGGTTTTATCTACTTATCTATTTTCATATGATCAAAGGAGATTCAACACATGATTATGGATGGGTTTTTCTCTTAATAAACTAGGGTAGGTAGTACATTTCATTATCCCTTTATTTATTTGTGTTTTCATGTATAGTACGTTGAAAAGTTTGGATAAGTGGGTGCACAAAACTTATAATTGGACTACTAGGGCTTGGATTTTTCATGCGAGGTTGGGTAAGGATCATTAGAACCATGATGGATGTACCACATGAGGTACGTATTGATTTTAGTATTATAAATTGAACATATAAACTTGTGATGGATGATTAGAGTTTGAAGTGGAAATCATGAAAGTTACCCAACATTGAGTTGAGTCTTATGTAGACTTATAAGGTTTGATATAGTGGAGTTTGACATTACATTAAGTGTGGAGAGTTAAACTTGGGAAATGGGTTTAGTTGGGTAAAAGACCTCTAATTAAAGTGATCCATTGGTGAGAAAAATTGATTACTTGAGCAAGACTTGCTAGTTAAAGGTGTCATGCAGTCTGATACATCTAATCGTGTGGTTCAATAAAGGGTTTATTAGGTTGTTCATTAAAAGTGACTGATTTATCTAGGGATTTTAGTGATAAAGAGGGTGAAATTGTGTTTTAGAGGCCTTATCACCATTTATAAAATGATTTAGGTTATAAAGTTATGACCTTTTAAGATAGGGTGATCCATTCTCTCTTGTATACTCACCGGAGTTATGTGGATACTGATTTGAGGTAGCATTAGGCATAAATAAAAGACAAATTTGTATTTTAAACCCATGTGTCTAAAAATATTATCTTTTAAGATTTATTAAAAGATATAGTCCTTTTATTCATTCCATGATTGGTATGTTACACTAATGTGTTTATTATTTATTATTTTCTCACTATGTATATATATTATTCTTGTTATTATATATATGCTATCTTAATACCAAAAAGAGTAATATAGAATGTTTTTTTGTTATAAAGTTTATATTCAGGTACCACATTCCCCTAATAATGGATCCTATAGTCTTATATTGATATTTCAACGGGTTATTGTTATTTCTACTATGTATATACTTTAAATTATATAATCAAGTCTTAGAAAAATAGGATTTTTCAAAGGATGGCTATAAAGTCTTATAAATGGGTTCATAGGGCACTTGATTAGTTATTTATCCATCCCCATATTGGTGTGTATTCTAGCACATGATATGTTTATCAAATTCTAGTGTGGGTGTGCATCTTGGAAAAAGATAAGTTTATCCCTTTCCCCATATGGGAGTGCCTCTAACCCTCCCAATAGACATGTTTCTAATGGATTAAAAGTTCCCAATTACAAATAGGTTACTCACACATTTCAAGTGCACTTTTGTGGTCATGAAGACCTGATGTATGAAATTCAAGTCAGGGTTTGAGTTCTTGTACCACTGTAGGAGATAGAGTAACTTGATGGGGATTCATATTTTAATATAATGAACTTTCATGTACCATTACTTTGTGTCTATAAGGTGTTGAAGGTCTCCAGAGGAAATACAATGGGAGATATAGGGAGTTTGACCTAATTTTATACTATCAGACCGAATCATGATGTGATTATTGGGTGTTATGTCTTGATTAGTTATTTAGTGGAGAAGAGTTACTATGGTATTGTTCATTATGGCATGGGGGAGAATCCATGAGTTTTCAATTTCTCTATCTTAGCGTGTAAGGCCACCTATGATATTATTGGTGTTTATTATGGTGTTAATTTCAATGGGTTAATATTACACATGGGATTATTCACTATTACCATTTAGGTTACATCGTGGTGAGTCTCGAGGTGTTTCTAGTTAATCTTATAAGAGAGATATTATGGTGTGGATATACTCATTATACTTTTGAGTCTTGGGTTATCAATTTACTTATTTTTTACTCCCCCAGTGTCATTGCCATGTGGTTTCTATCATTGCATTATGGTTTTTTTCTGAGGTGTATCAGGTTCAAGGGTGAAGGAATAGATTTACTCCATGTATTTTGGGTTCTTAGGAATTAAAAAATGAATATATTGGTAGAAAAATTACCTTTATTGATGGCATCAATTTTAAGGTTGTTTGATAGTGAGACTTTATGGAGTGATAATGGGGATTCCAGCATGATTTTCGTAGTTTTTTTGACTCAAAATCACTGTGGCGTAACCCTTACCATTAATCCATGATGATACTTTATTTTTTTTAAAATATAAATTTGGGTGTTATTTTAGTTTCCATATAATTCCTTAAAATTACTTTGAACCCTAGGAACCTTTGGGAGTGTCTTGGGATCTCTTGGTAAATCATTGGTGGTTCCATGATTTGCAGAACTGAGTGATTGATCCCTTATGCTCTGAGGTGTAATTTACTTTCCTTTATTAAATCCTCATCTCTTTCCCTTTATTATATATTTTTTTCCTCATGATATTGATATAATAGTGGTTTTAGTTTGGTTTTGGGGGCTCTGGGTCATGATATTGAAAATTATTGGCGTGCCATTGATTTTTGAGGGATTTCCTTGGGTGTTTTTCCATGACGTGGGAATTATGCTTCTCCATTCATGTATTTAGATCTTCAAATCGCCAGTCAAGTTAAGGGATTCAAGACTTATACTTTTTTAATTTATGTGTAAATATAGATTAATCATGATTTTTTATTTATTTGGTAGATAATATAACTTAGCTTAAATAAGATAATAGATCAGATAAAATAAATTAAAATGGGGAGAACGAGTGATTTTCATATGATTTATGATATTCCATGTTATTGAATATGTTTTGATACTACTATATTGATAATTTATATTGTGAAATTATTGTCTTCTACTATTAAAGTTTTTTATACAACATTCAAAACTAGATAATCATTTAAATATGATAAAAAATTGGTAGTATGGGGAACTGGAATTTTATTATTGTTAGTTCAGCTTTCATATTTATTAATACAATTATATATTGTGAGGTTTTTTTGATATTTTGGTAGTTTTCAATTATTTTTCCTGTTTTATTATTGTCATGGATAGTGTTCTATTGGATGTGGGATATAGTGGTTGGTATTGGGGAGATTCTATGTTATGGTTGTGATGGCGGTTTATTGGTTTTTGTGTTATTTTTATAACAGTGGAATGGTTGATTTTAAGGAAAGGGAATGGTTGTGGCTATCATGCAAGAGATGGAATAATTGTGGTGGTGGTTTTCATGGGATAATGAGATGGTTGACATTGAATTGTGATTATTTTATGTAAATGAGTAATTAAACATAAGTGGAATGAGATGATAGGTTAATGAGGTTATTGAAATTTTAATAAATGAAATTGGTTAATGATTTTTGGAAACTGGTAAATTTTAATGAAACATATTAGGGCTTGAATGAATGTGAATAAGAAATAATGAATGACTTGAAAATAAAAAATGTTTTAATAATTTTTTTGAAATTAAACATGGATAAATTAATTTAATGTGGATAATAATGGTAAATTTTTAATTTAATAATGATGTTATTAAATGGAATTTTATTTATATTATGTGGCATCCATGTGGCATTAAAGTGGTTAGGTATGATTAACTGGTTGTGGCAGTGGTTATCGATGCATGATAGCTGGGATGATTTAGATTTTTCAGGTAGTAGTGATTATGATGTTATAGTTATGGGTTGACCCTTAGGTTAGAATTTGTGTGGATATATATAAATTATATATATATATATATTTATTTTATAAAAAATATCAATTTAGTTTGGAAAATTGATAGATATCCATATGAGGACATGGGTTTCGAGTGGCTTCCCTAATAACTATTTTGTAAAGGGAACATATGTTTAACTGATCCATCATCCTCTCTCTCCATTCAAACATAGTATGAGTTATGATGTATCCTGATAGGTATATATATATTTAATGTAATAGATTAAGTTTATAGTATATATATAGACTAATATAGTTTTTTATGGTTGTGATGTGGATACATGGTAGGGGAGGTGCATGGTAGGAGGAGGGAATGAGGTTGTTTTACTTTATATCAATACTACACTAATATGATGTTGAGGTGGATATGACTATTATATGGTATGTGGTGATGTATATGTTGTTATTTCTATGATATGTTATGTGGTTATGTAAATATGGAAGGGATTATAGCACAAAATATATTCCATTGGGGCGTGGGAGTGACGATGTAAAGACCCCAACCCTAGTAGCTGAGAGCTGATGGTTACTTTATTACATTTGCACTAGATATAAGAAATCACATCCCTAATGACTGAATGGTTTAGTATTCTTGTAGAAATAGATACATAATTAAAATTAACATAACATTTTTGAACATCAAATATACAAAGTGTTTTCTTTTAGAATTCTATTATCCCCTTAGTATATCCCTGCATATCAATCATAAAACATTTCACGACATCCTAAGGAAAATAAAACATAAGAAATGGGTGAGATAAAATGCTCATTAAGGGTAAGTTTAATATAAAATATATCATGAATAAATAAGCATAATCAATATAGAAAGTTAAATAATTCAAACACAATAATTTTAAACAATAACTTGAGCATAATATAGTGGGAATAAATGATGATCAAATAAATCCATATAAATAATCATATGAGCTTGAAACTTATCCAAAAATATATTAATTAATATAATAATCACATGGAAATAAATAACTAATCTCATAATATGGTAATGCATAATTCTAGATATCATAAACATACAATAAATACCTCTCACAATAAAGTTTATAACTATAGGGTGAAACCCATTTAATTTGGCCAACTAATTTGTCAAATGAGACCTATCGATGCATTGAGGGGATATGAAATTTTGGGCCCCACCCATCACTTAATAATTAAAATAAATTACTCATATTATATGAGTGAAACATAATCAAAATAAAAATTCTTATTGAAAAACTAACAATCTAAATGTTAATACTTAGCCCAATAAATAAACATAATCATAAACCATCTAGGGTAATATGGTGAATGGTAATAAAATGGAACATCCTTAGTCAAGATGATCATAAACCCTCCAAATAAATAATAATAACAAAATAAATAATAATTAACCATTTTGTATCATAAGTACAATCAAATGTTGATGTCATTGATGAATATAAAGACCAAAAAAATGTCGTTAAAAACAGTTTTGAGAAAAATATCCCTTTCACTTAAAAATATTTTTAAAACTAAAAGTTTAAAAAATATTTTGAAAATATGTTTCTCTAAAAATATAATTTGAAACATATAAAGTAATATTTAAAACATTGAGTGGTCATGATATCATGGAATTCCATTCATTCCATATAAGTTAAAAAACATTCCTTTCACACTGTTGTAAAAAGGTTAAAAAGTTCCTCATTCCAAAAATGACAAGAAGATTCATTTCAAACCATTTTGTAAAAATCAAAAAATGGGTAAAAATTTATTTAAAAAAATCATTTGGAGAATGTTAAAAATATCTTTTAATTTTTTTTAGAAAATATGGATTTATAAGAAAAACCATTTTCTACTGAAAAGAGAAATAATATTGCCTTTTATTAAAAATATTTTTCAATAATTTTAAGTATAAAAGAGTGGAAAAATGGTACTATTACTTGAAAATTTATTGAATAATTATAGGAGATAAAAATATGTTAGGTTTAATATATAAATACCAAATAATTTCTCCAAGGGATACTTAAACATAAACAATCTTTAATATTGATGAGATTGTGAAATAAACCCTTACCACTATAGTAACTTTTGAATCATAACCCCCATGAAAGAAATAACTTCAAATGAAACTTTAAATTACATGAATATAAATGGATTCATGATATAACATATCAAAGGTATATTATATACACTACATAAAGGAATAATTTGTGAATATGTTATATGTCTCACTGAAGTAAAAGTGAGATGAGAAACCCTTACCACAGGTTTGAATTCCTTTGTATGTTTTCGAACCTCATGTATAATAAATATAGGTTTATTATAAATATATTATAGAACTATAATAATATATATTATACCATGTATTATTTACTTATTGTTTTTTATCACTTATTTATTAACAATTCATTGTTAAAATCATTATTTCGGGTGATAATTGCTTTGTTTTTCAGGTTTGTTTTGGTTTATTAATTTTGGTCATTTTATTTTGAACATTCTTACATCATATAAATAATTTTAATAATGATATAAATATTATATATATATTAATTATATTTATTTAATAGTAATCTATAAAAGTTAGAGATAAAAAATGGATTACGTTGTTCGTGGAGACGATAGGTCGTATGCATGCATGAACGTAGTTTCTATTTTTTCTTGATGGATGGAACAAAAGGAAGGAAAATAATATATAAACTTTTTATAGAGTCATTATTATGTATTATATATCACATATATCAATTGAATATATCTTTATTACCATCCATATAAAACATTTGTGATAAATGAATCACATCGCTTCGTAAGTCCGTAGTTCACCATACACACGAGCGATGTTATAGTATTTTAAACAAAATAGAAAGTAATATGGTATATGTGATATAATAATTTTAGAGGTATAAATATGTTAAAAATATAATATATATTCATTTAATCTATCTTTAATACCGTCCAAGTAAAATGGAAATTGGAAAAACACATTGTATCTGTTCGAGAGGCGATAGTCCGCCATGCACACGAGCGACATAATTATTTTCCAATTGGTTGAAAAGTTAGAAGGTGTTTGTGATATTATAATTAGAAAAGTATATTAATGTCATAAATATCATATAAATATTTTAAACCCATAATTATATCTAACCTTGAGTGGCAGTGATAGAAAACGAATTACATCGGTTTGCGAGGCAGTAGTATACTGTACACACGATCGACAGTTTCATTTCCCATTTGGTGGAATAGGAGATGGATATAGGTTATTAAATTAATCTAATAATAAATCAGTATATGGTATATAATGGTGTTGTTATATTATCATATTTGAAGAATATTTTAAGGGGTTTGAGGAAGAAATAAAATGAAAATCAATGGTTAAGGACTATATCTCTTCCTCGAAGAGCCTCTTTAGGTTTATATCTAAAGCCTTATAAGGAGGGTTTTATAATGAAAATAAGGCCTATAGTATGTGATTATGGATTTAATTAATTTATTTGTTAAGTTCTTGGATGAAATAAAGGGATTTTGTAGTGTGAAGGGGAGAGGATAGGGGGTGGCCTTTTATAAGTTGGGGAGAGGAAACACTTGGAATTTTTGAAAAGAATGAATTAAATCAATGTTTTTATCAATAAAAAAGGATAAAAAATGGGTAATTATAGAACATTAGAGGTTAAAAGGTCTAAATATGGACATAAAATAGAAACTATATAAGTTTTGGGTAATTTTTTACCCATATCTTTTTAGTTTAACCCCTGGTAAACCTGTTTCTACCTTAACCATAGTAAATAATTTTCACTGTTTTTACTATTCATCATGAAAAAAATTAAGTTGAACTTATTATATAATATAAATTATTATTATTACAAATATTAAATCAATTTTCCCAAATTAAATTCACATAAGTGGCAGAATTCAATTTAAAAATAAACTTACAGACGCGTCGAAAAAATGGGTTTTCCAAAGAAAAACTTTCAAAAGTTTAAAAGTTTTTATATCAGAATTAAATATGAAACCGATTAAAATTACCTAAATTAATTAAATTGTAATATAATTGAACTAATATAACTTTATGAAAAATTTAAAATATAATTTAACTTTGTAAATATTTTAAACAAAAAGATAGTTTTCAATAAAAATCAATATGTTTCACTATCCATTAAAAAATTAATCATTTCCTAAAATTCTAAAAAATTCACCAAAATATAATATTGAATTGTATATTTTAAATAATAATTTTATTTTTCAAATAAATTTTATTAAAATTTTTAAAATTAATTTTAAATTATGTGTACAAAGCACGACTAAACCACCTTTTAGAAAAATATAGTTTTTCTGAAAACATTTCTTTTTCTTTAAATTGATTCTTATTTTATTTATAATAAATAGATAGCCATTGAATTCATTTTATACTAGTGTAGACTATATAATTTTCATAATTTATTTAGTCATATTCATTCATTCTAACTTAACAGCTAGATTATAATTGTTGTGTTTAAATAATTATATTTTAATAGAGTATCGCGTTTCTTTTAAACCCAGTGTTGCATGATTTGAAATATATCAAAGAGATTTAATTTATTTAAAAATAGATTTTGTAAAGTCTCAGGGTGTTAAATTATCTTATAATCTTAGTGTTATGTGTCATATATTCTATTGAAAATGATGTTCCTCTTTTATGATCTTGGGGTGTTACATTCTACCCCCTAAAATAAATTGCTTCTTCACAATTTAATCTTGAAATACTATGAAATGGAGTTTTCACAATGATAAGGCTTCAACAACCCTAGCTAAAAGTTCTGTTAAATACTCCCTTTGTCAGCACTAGAAAAATACTATTAAAGGGGGTCTTTAACACTATTTTTTAGGAATTTTAAAGGGTTTATTCAACATCTCTAAAAAAATACTGTTAAAGGGGGACCTTTATGAGTTCTTTTTTACAAGCGCTGATGGGGAGGGGGGTTATCAGTGAGTTTTTAAAATCACTGATAAAGAACCCCTTTTATTATTGCTTTTTACTAATGCTGATAAAGGGTATATTTTAAAAAAAATCGTTGAAAAAATATATTAAAAGATAAATATATTTATATTGATAAAAATATAATATATATTTTTAACATTTGTTTTAGATAAGGTAAATAGGAATTTACATATATTGTATTATAAATTTAGTGAAAATGTATTATAAAATAAATAAAAAATATTTTTAATTAATAATTTTCTAATTATTACTGAGTAATGGTTATTTAATGTTAATTTGAAGATAAAAAATATAAAAAAATTAACAAAAGGTATCTAATAAGGTGAAAACATAACTCAAACTTCAAAAAAACATAAATTTTGATCTGGGTGTCCTTTTGGACTCTAACACATATCAAATCAAATCTTGTAATGATCTCTACTCCTTAGTGATTGGGGGGTACCTTGGACATGTTTTTTTGTGGCCAAAAAGGCACATAAGGCCTCCAAAACTGAGTTTTTATTCAGGGTATCCCAATTTTTAAACATTTGATGGATTTTTAGCCTCATTTAAGGGGGTATTATTAATTTTTTTTGGCGGATAAAGAATTTTTTCGTAATAATTACATCCATATTGATATTATGGTTTTGAAATTTATTTATTTTTCACAATGTAGTTTTATTTATAATTAAATATATTCATATTTTATTATATTTAATTATAATAAATCACTTTTATAAATACATATATCAACATATTTACGTAAAAATGTATTTTAAATCTACAAAATAAATATTTATTATTCATTTTTAAAGTAAAAAATTATCTTTTTTATTTACCTTATAAAAATGAAATAATATGTATATATACATATATACAATTAATGTTTATATATAAACATGTGTGTGTCAATAATTAACTAATATTTATTTATATATATTCTAATATATGTAAACAAATACATATTCTAAAAATTTATTTAAAATAACATCTTACCATTTTTTAAATTATACTAATATATTTATAAGGTTTATATATACATATATATGTGTATTGATAAATAGATATATATTTTTATATTATATTCTCGTATATTTAAATGAATATAACATATAATATATTTAAATAAATTTAGGTATATATATATATATATCACACACACACACATATTTTATAAATTTATTTAAAAATAATTATATAGGTATATGAATAATATATATATATGTAAATATATATATAAAAATAAAAATAAAATGTCATTAAATAGGAATAAAAACAACATGGTGTAGTGGTAAAAGCATTCCATCTACAAAGGAGAGGTGCATGGTTCAAATCTAGGAAGTCGTGCATGAGGCTTGAAATTCAAAAATCACTGATAAAAGGGTTGGTGGGGTGAAAAGAAATGATGGGGGGGAGGAACTATTAAAGGTGTTGTGGAAGTACTGATAAAGGGGTCGGGCTCACAGAGGTTTGAAAAAAAATAAAATTTTACCCCATTTAACAGCACTGCCTTTATCAGCACTAAAAAAGCACTGTTAAAGGCCCCCTTTAAAAGTGCTTAAAATGAATTTATAACGGGGGACTTTAACAATAATTTTTTAGCACTGATAAAATCCTAGGGATTTTAACTATTCTCCGGTAGTTACTTTCTTTTTTTTACTGATAAAGGCATATTCGAGAACTGTTAAAATCCCTTTTTGTAGTGGTGTTGATCTCAGTAATCCAGGGTTTGAAATTTAAAAATTACATTATTAAAATCCCAAATAATTATAAGGGTTAGTAAAACATCCTCTTGATAAGAGTTAAAGGGAAGTATAAAGATCATATTTGATGACACATAACTTGGTTTCTAAATAGGAGAACATTGGTGGGAACTAAAGATATTTACATGGAAGAAAATAATAAATAATTATGGGGAGTGATATTGATCATTGATCACAAGAATTTAAATGATCTTGATAAAGTCAACAACCACAAATATACAAATCTTTTATGAGTAAAAATACAATCGATTCATCGAATATGAAGGTAATAGGATCACATTTTTGTTTCAAGATCATTTTCCTAGAGTTAAGAGATTATTTTACTCTTCGGATAGATAAAACTAGAAAATATACTTAAAATTTAATCATTTGGTTTTTATTTAATAAATTTACACTTAATTTATTACACCAAGAAATGAATATCTAAGATGATTTTTTATACCCAAAGTACAAAAACTAACTTTTAATGGATCATAGTATAAATAAAAAAGTAACAAGCTATTTCCCATGTCTTTACTAACACCAAAATGGTTACCACAAGTTATCAAATATAATACATTAATCTATAATACCTTAATAGTAACTATCAAATTTTAAATTAATTCCTTTTATAAATGTTTAACCTTAATAATCATCAAAAATATTTCTGACCAAATTCAAAGTCCAAAAATTTATAAGGAAGATCACTAAATCAATATTATATTCCATGTAAAATATAAAGTGGCTCTTAATTTCACATTCTAAATATGTGAATATGTTTATCACTATAAAACCATAATGAAAACATGCATACTTCCAAAAAATAAAAATAAAATCTTAGGTTCTTAAATATATTCCATAAATCCAAACATGTAATAAACTCTAGAAAAGATAACATAAACCATTAAATCACTCACCAATTTCAATGTCACCAATAATGAAACATAAATATCTTTTTATCATTATTATCTCAACATAGAGAACATATTAAGGGTTATCATCCCCCAATCATGTGTTTTTTAAAAGATAAACTTTCCATTGTATCACTTTTCTTGGTCATTGATACCATTCAACATACGTTTCCAAATCCTTAAATAAATACTAATTCTGCACAATCCACATACATTTTATGATTATTATAATGAAAATATCATTAATAAAATACTTATACATCACAATTATTGAATCCAAATATGAAATAACTTTAATCATTCCATCTTAGATGTATTAATAGTATAATCCTGACCTTGATCCTTTTTCTTCTTTGGGGGTATATTCCATTAATGCTTGCGACATTTGTTTGCGTAGTTCCCCATCTCCTTATAGTTGAATCACCGAACATTAGAAACTTCTTTCTTCCCCTTTCAAACATGACTATGATGGAATTTATATCCACACTTGTAAAAACCTATCATTACCTTTAAGAAAGTACCAGGGTGTTTCTTTCTCCAATTATAATATGTGGGAAAATCCCTCATTCCCTCCCTCCCTTTATCAGTATTTTTCTCTTCCATCATATTCTTCTCTTTATTACCTTAAAATCCATAAGACTTGGAGAATGATTTATCTATCCTGATAGAACATGGTATGATATCCTTGTATAATTGGAAGGTTTGGGAGACTAGTTTTCTTCGAATAATTTGTTTTAACCCATTAAAGAAATGGTCAATCTTGATCTTTGGATTACGTACATAGTCTGTAGCATGCCATGATAACCTTGTAATGTTTGCTTCATACTTAGATTTTTTTTCTTCCTTTTGTCTTAGTCTCAGTAAGTTTCTCTCCATATCTTATCACACCACACATTTTAAGATTATTTTTATTTTCATATTTCTTGGCTTCGGGTTCTCTCGTCAAAGATCGAGTGAGCACAAGTCTAAAATTATTGTCGTTAATATTTTTACTAGGCTTCAGACCCGTGCGCGGCCACTGTGCGGTTGGCAGTAGCCACGCAATCGGCCCGAGAGTCAGAAAATTTCTCATTATTCTTACTATTATTATTATTATTGTATTTTTTGTATTACTATTAAAATTTTTATAATTAAAATTTTTATTGTTATTAATTTTTATTATTGTTATTTTTATTATTATTATCTTTGGTTTTTCTTATTATTATTATTATTATTATTATTTGTATGATTATTATTTTTGATATTATTATTATTATTGTAATAAGATTATTATTAGAAGAATGACAAAAAACAAAAAACCTAGCCTAATACTGTCGCCTACCCACTTTACTCCCCTACACAGTGGTGCTGCACCCAACCCCCTACCCCTCACTACCCTCCCTCATTGACCATCCACCACCGGCCTCCCTCTAACACCCCGACCTCCACTACTAGGCACTCCACCTCTACCCTCGCTTCACGATCCCCGACCTTTGTCGCTTTCACCTCGCCCTCCAACATCGAGGCCTCACTCGCCCTTCGCCCTCGAACTCCAACGTAGCAGCACCCTCCCTGTTCCCTGTGTGTGCATAGCCTGCCGACTAGACCCTATAATGACCCTCTTCCCTCGACACCCGACCGCCAGCCAACCGCCGGTCAAGCCACCTTCACCCTTGCTACTCCGCCTTGCGTCGACCAGCTGACTCCCTTACTCCAGCGAACTCGACCTGGGTCCCAACAACCTCCCTCCTCTCCGACATTATTCACTCTGGCCACTACCTCCTCCTTCTAGTCTGACCTCTCTCTCACTGGCGACCTGAACCCCCTACGTGCCCCTTTCCGGTGAATCTAAACCCCGCTGCCTGGAGGCCTTTTGGAGAACTCGAACCCTGCTGTCCAGTGGTCTTCCAGCGCGAATCACAGCACCTCTTCCTCCTCCTCCTCAGCACACGGTTTCCTCCCCTTTGGTGCATCTTCTTTTTGAATTTGAGTGTCCCTTCATTTTAACCTAACTTTAATTCCAAAGTTGGTAATTCGTTCATTTTTCTCATTGTCTAGGGTGTGCATTTGGTTCGCATGGAATTGTTATTCCTCCTCCTGAAGCGTCGATGCTTCCGCTATTGGTTTAAGGTAGGCGAATCCACATTTTCCTTTCCGATTAAGTCAAATTAATACAGGAGTTCTTTTAATTAAATTTTTGACTTAGTTCACACCTTCCTAATGTACTTAGTTAACTTTATATAGTGTTTTCAAGTTGGTCGATTTTGATAAAAATGGTTTTGAATTACTTAATCTAGTCATATTTACGTGTGCTTATGAAAAATGTGTTTGATAGATGTTAAATGTTGTTTTGATGATGTTTTATGAATTAAATGCACCTTCTATATACTCTGAAATATGTTGCAAAAGTGTTTCTGGTTTGAATGAATTGTTTAAAATTTATTCGGTTTATTTATTGAATTGTTTATATATTGTTTAATATGTTTATAAATATTTTTAATAAATTTTCGGGTTCATTATAAAATTGTTTATAAATTATTTGGTAAGTTTATTAAATTGTTTACATATTGTTTCTTATGTTTATAAAATTTTTAATAAACAGTTTGACATTGAAAATGAAAAAGTGGGTTTTGCTTGATATTTTGGGTAATGTTTTGGCTATGTGAAGCTAAAGGCCCGATTGAAAAGACTTGTGTTTAAAAAGAATTGATTTTATTTTTTAAGTAATGTGATGGCCCATTTGGTACCTTCAAGTCAAATGAAATTTTTTGTATGAACATTTAGGAATGATTGTGTTTAAAAATGGTGTACCTTCTTAACAACCTTATTGTTTGTGTTAAATTGTTTTGGAATTTTTTTGTGATTATAAGGAAATGGTTTTGTGGTTTTAAAGTAATGAGTTGTGCTTCCTAAACAATGTTTTCTTTAAATCTTGGTTGTTTTCCTTTGAAATGTGTTTTTACATGAGTTTGAAAATGGTAAAGGCTCCTTTGGTAGTTGTGAAATGTTTTGATTTGAATTTTGGAACTCAAGGGCCCGTTTGGATTTGTAAATAAGAAGAAGTATTCATGTGATGTTTTGGTAACGTTATAGTTAAGTCAAGGTTAAGTCATATTTGTAACTTTCAGTTTAAGTGTGATGTTTGTGTTGATTCCTTGAAAGGATGGTGTTTTGATAACCGTGTTCTAGTTTGGAAACTCTATTGTTTTGTAAAAAGCTTTAAATGGTTCTGATGATGGTATGGCGTGATGGACCGGTTGACACCGTTGATGATATAATGAAAGTACGTATGTATATATATATATATATATTTATATATATATATGTGGGGAACCTATATACTATATAGGGGGTATATCCCTTTATGTGTCATCGTATAGAGTGTCCTTGTTTCGGCTAGGAAAGTACGGTGAGATGAGTCATGCGTGCGAGGGCCACCTACATACACAATATTATTATAACCACCATGGGTTCCAAGGCATATTTTAGATGATCGAGTGACAATTTCTGATCAACCCTGATTTGGAAGGTTGGTACCCCCTGTATTGGTTGTTAGGCGAGGTGGGATTTTCCATTGGATTGGTCAGTTATTGGGTGTCCAATTGGTTATAGACTTTGGAGCTTCACCCTATGCCGGTAGGTGGTTCTGAAACCGAGTACGTCCAGAGGTCTTCTAGAGATGTTTAGGATCACCCATGGTTACTCATTTATTTGAATTGTTTTTTTTTATTTTCTATCATACAAGTTTATTACCTGATTTCCTTTTTTACCTATATTATTTTAGCCGAGCTCTGGTATCTTTTTTTTGGGGTTTGTTTATAACATGAAAAATTGGTTTGATTGAAATAGGATATAGCAACTGATGAATTTATGAATGGGAAAATATTGTTTCTTATTTTAAAATATGAAAACCCTACTTTTATTAATTGTATTTAAAACTTGTTCTAATGTATTGTTTCGGGAAAAGAGACGTTGGATTCTGGGGTTTGTCTTGGAAACCCTACTGAGAATTTTAATGCTCACGCCTATTTTATCATTTCATTTGAAGGTTTCCTTTGATCAGGTTTTCTTGGATGAGTTGCACATTATTGGAGTATGTTAAGCCTCAGGTTGGGAGGTGAACTGGAAGGTCACATGGAGGTATGTTGAGTTGTTCGGTTTATTTCTTTTCAGCTGCTAGAGTTCAGTTTTATTATTCTGTTTATTATTGGTTATTTATTTATCTTTCTAGGACAAATCGTTCCCAGTGATTAGGATTTGATGCCCAACACTAGTTTCTATCCAAGGGGGATCAGGAACACCCCTCAGGACATACCACAGATCGGCTCATGTGACTGGTTTAGGTTTGACCTGGGTTGGTTCATGATAAAATGGTATCAAAGAAGGCCCTTATTATTTGGGGTGTTCGGTAGATGGATGTTAGGATTTTAGGGACTCAATAGGTAGGTACGAGAATGACTTCATGAACCCTGACCCGTTCTGAACCTCGAGTTTCTAGGTGTAGTCCGAGAATTGAGTCCTTGTCTCATTCTGGTTTGTTTTAGATTGAGGGATGACAATAGAGGCAAGCTTATGTTACATAGTAATTTTACATGGAGTAGTAACCCATGTGGAGTCATAGTACATATTTTAAGTTCCTCCTAGTTATTGATTCTTTCTTGGGGTATGGCCCACTACCATGTCTCTAGGTTAAGCCTGAATAGTAGTCCCTCACTTTGGTAGTTTGATGCAAGTTGAGTGTTGTCTTGGTCCTGGTTGGTGTAAGTGATCTTTTGAAAATGAAAAAGGGTTTTTGAAATGAATATTATTTTTTAAAATGGATTTAAATTTTTGATATGGGTTTTAAAACTAAAATCTCTTGGTCTAAAAATCTGGTGTTTTCTTGGAATTAGTAGAGAAATGGTTTGGGTGAGTCCTCGAGTACTCTTTATGAACATTTTCATATGTGAGGAGATGCATGGAAAGTGTGTGTTGGTGTTTGTGGATTAAAGAAGATGAAGACATGTGAAACGGTTAATAGGATTACAGGGGTGTGTACTTGGAATTAAAGGATTGACCTTGTTTTTTCTAAAGTGTTTTTTTTCAAAGGGGAAATGATTTTGGAAATTGAATTTGGTTTGAAAAGTGGTTTTGGTATTTGGAAAGTGGCCTTGAAAGAATAAGGTTTTGAAATCTAAAATGAAAAGGGAATTTTGAAAATGGAATTTTGGGTTGTGTTTGTATTTGTTTGGTTTTTGAGTTGGCTATTTTTGGATGAAGGTGCTTTCAATGATGTCTCTTCAGCTTGATATTGGTTTTGGATCTATGTTTTATATGTTGTTTAGAAAATGCCACCCAAAAAGGTCCCCAATGTTTCTGAAAATTCATGCCTAGTTTTTGGTCCTTCTCAGACATTGCCTATCCTTCATAGTGATCAGGGTTCATTAGAGGCAACATAGTGGCTTGAAGAGGTCGGCACATTTTCAGGGTATTGGGAACTACTGAAGCTGTTAGAGTGCATGAAGTTTTGAGTGTGTTCGAAGGTCCATCTTTGGATGAATGGAAATTTTTTTCCCTGTCATCAATGCAAGTCGGGATATATTTAATTCCATCTTCATCTAGTGGTTCATGCCTGAAGAAGTGAAGACAAAGAAAAGGGAAGAGCTCATGCGTATTCAACAAGGACAAAGGACAATGAAAGAATATGTTGACCATTTCAAGGAACTTGTGTCTTTTTATCTAGAGGTAGAATCACATGATTTGTTGAAGACATCTCTCTTCATTGAGGGTCTTCTTCTAGAGATCAAGGAGCGAGTCCTCCCTTCTAGGGACCATCATTTTAAGAAGCTGGTGGATGAGGCGTTCTTAGCTGAGTTAGTCCCTGGAGTGTAGATGGATGAAAATGCATTGTATCTAGTTGCTCGTGGAGGTTCCCCATATTGAGAGCAGGGTGTGCCAGAGGGACTTGTTTTTAAAGATTCCTATGTAATGGTTTTGGCTTCCAGTTTGTCAAACCGTTCATTGGTGTGCCACCAGTGTGGTCGGTTTGGGCACATGAATCCATCATGTTGCATCCCTACGAGGACGTATCATCTTTGCGGCTGTCTGGGTCACTTGGAGAAGTTTTTCCGGAAGCGTTTCCTGAAGAAGACACTATGACCAGGGAATTCCAATGCCTGACTATGAGGCAGGAGATGCTTTATCCATTAGATCCCCAGCCACAGGTCTTGGGGTGAAGCTTGCACACAATTAGGAGTTTCCATGGGTGTGAAACCTCATTTCGGGTTCTATGTTCTGTATTTCGAAGTATAACATTTAAAGACTTTACGTTATTGTTTTTATGCTTCTAAATTATTGAAGTTGTTGTAAGTTCATTGTTTTTTCAGGAAGTTATGATGGACTCATTCTATTATAATCCAAGCAGTCCTGTTTATGTGGATGTAGTTTTATGAATCGTGTTTTTTTCTTAAAATCATGTTTGGCCCTTGTCTGGGTTGATCTTGGTTTAGCTACATTTTTTTGGATATGTAAGTGCCTATGGAAGAGTCGATGTTTGTGGTTATGCTCAGGTTTTCTACTTGGGGCAAGTTCTGCTTAGAGGTTTTTTTCTCTAGTTTTGGGGGTTTTTGGTTTGGGTCGAGAGTTCCAAGTTTCAGCTAAGGTGTTGTTCGCTCGTGCTATAAAAGGTAGTTTGATTTGGTTGGGAGTTCCCATGTTGGCCCCCCCTTTCCTAGGGTAGTATGTTTGGGAGTTACATTTCTGCACTAGTTGGGTTCCTGTGGTTGGGAGAACCCTCTCATGTTCTCCCGTTCTCTTGTTTTGTGGTTACTTTTGGTTTTATTAGGGCATGGATTCTTGGTTTGTCTATTGATTCAGCTGGGTGGCTTTATGGGGGAAGAAATTGTTTGTGGTGGGGAGAATTTTCACACCCCAAATTTTAAGTTTATTTTTATTTTAATATTTCTTGGCTTCAGGTTCTCTTGTTGAGGCTCGATTGAGCGCAAGTCTAAAATTTTTGTCATTAATATTTTTAGTGGGCTTCAGACCCGTACGCGGTCACCACACGGTTGGTGGTAGCCACGTAGTCAGCCCAGGAGTCGGAAAATTTCTCATTATTCTTACTATTATTATTATTTTATTTATTTTATTACTACTATTATTTTTATTATTATTAATTTTTATTATTGTTATCTTTATTATTTCCATTATTATTATTATTATTTTTTGTTTTATGATTATTTTATTATTATTATTATTATTATTATTATTATTTGTATTATTAATATTTTTAATAATAATATTATTATTATAAAAATGAAAAAAAAACACAAAACCTAACCTAATCCCATCGTCCCCCACTTTACCCCCCTGCGCAATGGCGCTGCACTCGACCCACAGCCCCTCACTACCCTCCCTCGTCGACCCTCCACACCCAGGCCCTCCACCTTCGGCCTCCCGCTCATGCCCCAACCTCTATGCCTAGGAACTACACCTCTGCCCTTGCCTCACACTCCTCAGACTTTGCCGCTTCCACCTCACCCTCCTGCATCTGGGCCGTGCTTTCCCTTCGCCCTCGACCTCCAACGCAGTGGCGCCCTTCCTATTCCCTGTGCATGCGCAACCTGCCGACCAGACCCTATAGCGACCCTCTTCCCATGACGAGTAATTTTTTAATATGGGTTTTAAAAAAAACAAAAATTAGGTAAAAGGGGTTAGGGTTCTGGTATTTTTAAAACTGGGTCCAAGATGCGTGAACCCCGTTCACGCATCACTGACCACAGGAAGATGCGTGAATGGGGTTCATGCATCTTAACCGCACTGAAGGATGTGTGAACCGCGTTCACGCATCCTACAGTAACTTTTTTTTTAAATTTTTATTTTTATTTTTTGTTTTGTTTTGTTTTATATATATATATATATATATAAACAAAATATAAAATTCAGCAGAATTTATTTGCTATTTAATATCCAGCAAAACTGCCATTACAGCAGTCTGGATTCTGACAGAAACCATCACCCAGGGCTCTCTTTTATAAGAGGGCTTGCCCAGGAAATCATACTGCATTTCCGATGTGGGATTCAGGTTCTCTTTTCCTGCACATAACATTCTGGATTTCCGATGCGGGATTCTGTTTCAAGTACGTGACTTTGAAAGACTGTAAAATAAAAACTATATGAACAATATAAATAAAACTTAAAACATGGATTAAACATATAATAAATAGTTGAAAATGAAAAGAATTTCGTAAAAAGGGTTGATGAATAATAATTTATAAGCTTTCAAAACCACCAACTTGAAACTTAAAAAATTTTCAAGTACGTGACTTTGAAAGACCATAAAATAAAAACTATAAGACCAATATGAATGAAACTTAAAACATGGATTAAACATACAAGAAATAGTTGAAAATAAAAACAATTTCATAAAAAGTGTTGATGAATAATAATTTATAAGCTTTCAAAACCACCAACTTGAAACTTAAAAATGTTTCAAGTATGTGTCTTTGAAAGATTATAAAATACAAACTATATAACCAATATGAATGAAACTTAATATACGGATTAAACATATAAGAAATAGTTTAAAATAAAAATAATTTCATAAAAAAAATTTAATGAAAAATAATTTATAAGCTTTCAAAACCACCAACTTGAAACTTAAATACGTTTACGTGCCTTTGAAAGCCTATGAAATACAAACTATAAAACCAATATAAATGAAAATTAAAACATGGATTAAACATATAACAAATAGTTAATAATTAATTAGTTAATTAGTAATATAATTATTAATTAGTTAATAATTAATATAATTATTAATTATTAATTACTAATATACAATAATGAATTAGTTAATTAGTAATATAATTATATAATAGTTAATTAGTTAATTAGTAGTATAATTATTAATTGATAATTACTTAGTTAATTAGTAATATAAATCTTAATAATAATTATTAATTATAATTATTAATTATTAATTATTAATTATTAATTATATAATAATTAATTAGTTAATTAATAATATAATTATTAAATATAATTATCTATTATTAATTATATAATAATTAATTAGCTAATTAGTAATATATTTATTAATTATAATTATTTTTTATTTATCTATAATTATTAATTAGTTAATTTGTAATATAATTATTAATTATAAAATAAGTAATTGATTAATTAGTAATATAATTAGTGATTATAATTATTTATTATAATTATTAATTATTAATTATTAATTATTAATTATTAATTATATAATAATTAAGTAGCTAATTACCAATATAATGATTAACTATTAAAAATTAATTGGTTATTTAGTACTATAATTATTAACTATAATTATTATATATTAATTAGTAATATAATTATTTATTATAATTAGTAATATAATTAGTAATTATAATTAGTAATTATTAATTATATAATAATTAATTAGTTAATTACCAATATAATTATTAATTATTAAAAATTAATTATATATTAATTAATTAGTTAATTAGTAATATAATTATTAATTATTAATTACATAACAATTAATTAGTTAATTAGTAATATAATCATTAATTATATAATTAATAATTATAATAATAATTAAAAAGTATATTACTAATTAACTAATTAATTATTATATAATTAATTATTAATAATTAATAACTAATAATTGTAATGAATATTTATAATTATTTATTATATTACTAATTTACTAATTAACTAATTAATTATTATGTAATTAATAATTATATGTTTAATCCGTATATTAAGTTTCATTCATATTGGTCATATAGTTTGTATTTTATAATCTTTCAAAGACACGTACTTGAAACATTTTTAAGTTTCAAGTTGGTGGTTTTGAAAGCTTATAAATTATTATTCATCAACACTTTTTATGAAATTGTTTTTATTTTCAACTATTTCTTGTATGTTTAATCCATGTTTTATGTTTCATTCATATTGGTCTTATAGTTTTTATTTTATAGTCTTTCAAAGTCACGTACTTGAAACTTTTTTAAGTTTCAAGTTGGTGGTTTTGAAAGCTTATAAATTATTATTCATCAACCCTTTTTACGAAATTCTTTTCATTTTCAACTATTTATTATATGTTTAATCCATGTTTTAAGTTTTATTTATATTGGTCGTATAGTTTGTATTTTACAGTCTTTCAAAGTCACGTACTTGAAACAGAATCCCGCATTGGAAATGCAGAATGTTCTGTGCAGGAAAAGAGAACCTGAATCCCACATCGGAAATGCAGTATGATTTCATGGGCAAGCCCTCTTATAAAAGAGAGCCCTGGGTGATGGTGTCTGTCAGAATCCAGACTGCTGTAATGGCAGTTCTGCTGGATATTAAATAGCAGATAAATTCTGCTGAATTTTATGTTTTGTTTGTATATATATATATATATAAAACAAAACAAAAAAAAATAAAAATAAAAATTTAAAAAAAAATTTACTGTAGGATGCGTGAACCCCGTTCATGCATCCTTCATCAACTTCGTGAAGGATGCGTGAACGCGGTTCACGCATCCTTCAACGCGGTTAAGATGCGTGAACCCCGTTCACACATCTTCCCGGGGTCAGTGATGCGTGAACGGGGTTCACGCATCTTGGACCCAGTTTTAAAAATATCGGAACCCTAACCCCTTTTACCTATTTTTTGTTTTTCTAAAACCCATATTAAAAAATTAGCCGCCCATGACACCCGAACGCCATCCAACCTCCGGCTAGGCCACCTCCACCCTTGCTACTCCGTCTTGTGTCGGCCAGCTGACTCCCTTTCTCCGGCGAACCCAACACAGATCCCGGATCCCTCCCTTCCTTCCGAAGGTTTTTACACCATCCGCTGCCTCCTCCTTTTGGTCTATCTCACCAGTGACCTGAACTCCCATGTGCACCCCTTTCTGGAAAATCCAAACCCTGCTGTCTGGTTGTCTTCTGGTGAAACCGAGCCCCATTATCTAGTGGTCTTCCAGCGTGAATCACAGTGCCTTCGCCTCCTCCCCAGCATGGGGTTTTTCCCCTTTGGTGCACCTTACTTTTGAATTTTCTTTTTCCTTCATTTTGACCTAACTTTAATGCCATATTTGGTAATTTGTTCATTTTTCTCGTTGTCTAGGGTGTGCATTTGGTCTGCGGGGCATCGTTATTCCTCCCCCTGAAGCATCAATGCTTCTGCTCTTGGTTTAAGGTAGGTGAATCAGCATTTTCATTTCCAATTGAGTCCACTTAATACATGAGTGTTTTCAATAAATTTTTTGACTTAGTTCTCACCTTCACAATTCACATAGTTAACCTTCTATAGTGTTTTCAAGTTAGTCGGTTTTGATAAAAATAGTTTTGAAGTACTTTCTCTAGTCATATTTACATGTTCTTATGAAAAATGTGTTCTCTGGATGTCAAATGTTGTTTTGATGATTTTTTAACAATGAAAGGCACCTTCCATATACTCTGTAATAGGTAGTGAAATTGTTTCTGGTTTGAATTAATTGTTTAAAATTTATTCGATCTGTTTATTAAATTGTTTATAAATTGTTTCATCTATTTATAAATGTTTTTAATAAATTGTTGGGTTCATTATAATTTTTTTATAAATTATTTGGTATGTTTATTAAATTTTTTACAGATTATTTCATATGTTTATAAAATTTTAAATAAATTGTTTGACTTTGAAAATGAAAAAGTGGGTTTTGTGTTATATTTTGGGTAATATTTTGGCTATGTAAAGATAAAGGTCCGATTGGAAGCACTTGTGTTTTCAAAGAAGCAATTTGATTTTTTAAGTAATGTGATGACCCTTTTAGTACCTTCAACTCAAATGATGATGTTTTGATGAACTTTTAGAAATGATTATGTTTAAAAATTGTATACCTTCTAGACAACCTTATTGTTTGTGTTAAATTGTTTTGGAATGTTTTTTTGATTATAAGGCAATGGTTTTGTGGTTTTAAAGTAATGAGTTATGTTTCCTAAACAATGTTTTCTTTAAATCTTGGTTGTTTTCCTTTGAAATGTGTTTTTACGTGAGTTTAAAAATGGTAAAGGCTCCTTTGGTAGTTGTGAAATGATTTTATTTGAATTTTGGAACTCAAGGGCCCGTTTGGATTTGTAAATAAGAAGAAGTATTCATGTGATGTTTTGGTAACGTTATAGTTACGTCAAGGTTAAGTATTATTTGGAACTTTCAGTTTAAGTGTGATGTTTGTGTTGATTCCTTGAAAGGATGGTGTTTTGATAACCGTGTTCCAGTTTGGAAACTCTATTGTTTTGTAAAAATCTTTAAATGGTTCTGATGATAGTATGGCGTGATGGCCCGGTTGGTACCGTTGATGATATAATGAAAGTACGTATGTATATATATATATATGTGGGGAACCTCTATAGGGGGGATATCCATTTATGGGTTATCGTATATAGTGTCCTTGTTTGGGGTAGGAAAGTGCGGTGAGATGAGTCACACGTGTGAGGGCCTCCTACCTACACAGTATTATTATAACCACCATGGGTTCCTGGGCGTCTTTTAGATGATCGAGTAACGGTTTCTGATTAACCCCGATCAGACGAGTTGGTACCCCTTGGATTAGTTGTTAGGTCAGTTAGGCTTTTCCACTAGATTCATTAGTTATAGGGTGTCCAGTTGGTTATAGACTTAGGAGATTCACCATGCGCCAACAGGTAGTTCTGAAACTAAGTACATCCAGGGGTCTTCTTGGGATGTTTAGGATCACCCATGGTTACTCATTTATTTACATTTTTTTACTTTCTTACGTACTAGTTTATTCCCAGCTTTCCTTATTTACCTGTATTATTTTAGCCCAGCTCTGGTATATTTTGTTTCGGGTTTTTTTACAGAATTAAAAATTGGTATTATTGAAATAACACATAGAAACTACTGGTTTTCTAAATAGGAAAATCATGTTGCTTATTTTAAAATGTGAAAAACCTAATTTTATTATTTTATTTCAAACTTTTGTTAAGGGATTGTTTCGGTAAAGAAGAATTTGGATTCTATGGTTTTCCTTACAACCCTACTGAGCATTTTAATGCTCACACCAATTTTATCATTTCAGTTGCATGTTTCCTTTGCTCAGGTATTCTTGGAAGATTTTATTATTATTAGAGCATGGTTGTACTTTGGTTGGGAGGTGACCTGGATGGTCATGTGAAGGTATGTTGAGCTATTCTATTTATTTATTTTCTGCTGCTACAGTTCAATTTTATTATTCTGTTTATTCTTGGTTATTTATTTATCTTTCTAGGCCAAATTGTTTCTAGAAATTAGGTTTTGATTCCCAATACTAGTTTCCAGCCCGTGGGGATTGGGAATGCCCCTTGGGACATGCCGCAGATTGGATCGGGTGACCAATTCAGGGTTTACCTGGGTTGGTTCATGACATATTTTCTCATTACTCGCGAGGAAAATAATTTTCCATGAAAAGTTACTTAAAATCATTCCATTCCATGATTGTTATTTTCTCTCCATCCTTAGTATTTTGAATTAATGATCACCATTGATCTAAATCTCCTAAGAGATGATAAATTTCCATGACAACCTTCTCCCTTTTATTACCACCCAGAGAAATAAATATATTATCTAAGGAACTTATCCATTTCTCAACTACAAATGGATTGGTAGTCCAACTAATTAATAGAATTTTCTAAAGTATAAAGCAGTCTAACATAATTACATCACATGGTGGATCAGAATTCTATTCCATACAGGAGAGGTTATTGATTATAACCTTTTTCAGATTCCCCAATATGGTTATAATTTGATCTGTACTAGCCACAGCTCCAGCTCCGACTTCATTATCATTCCTAGGAGGTAAATCCTAACATGGAGTATGTGAATCAATAAAATTCCCATTCCTTTCACTATTTTACATTTCTAAACAATGATATACACTATATTAGATCATAAAATTATGAAACATAATGTATAATCCCAAAAGTAGTGAAATACTTATCATAAATTGAAAAAATTATGCATAGATAATATCATAATCATAAACAAGGTTTTATTTTAGAAAGTTCTCAAATCATAAAAATATTTTCAAATCCTTTATAATGGATTGTAAATAAAATGTGAACTAACTAAACCATATCCCCTAGGATTGTCAAAACAAGTGCATAGTAAGGCCTATTTTCATGTACCAGGTAATTCTTGAGTTAAGACCGAGACACCTTTTTCAGAGTTATTACCCCTAGGTACATATTTTGTAGAACCGTGTCCACTTGTGGTTTCCCGATAGGGATATATTTCTAAGAAAACTACATAATATCTACATTACCATAACTTTTGGATGTTATATACTTAGACTTGTCCATAAAACAATTCATAGAGTTATATTCAATAATCAATATTTTTATAAATCTAGTTCCAAAGGTTTTTACAAAAATTTCTCTAATGAAAACTATAAATACCCTGATCCTAGTAGCCTAGAGTCGATGGTTACTTTATTACATTGGAAATAGATATAAATAATCTCATCCATAAGAACTAAATAGTTGAGTTGTGTTGGTAGACTATATACATGCATGAAATTCACATTATATTTTAAAACATAAAATATACAAAGTGTTTTATTTAATAACACCATTTTTACCCTTATAATAACCTTGTATATCAATCATAAAATACTCCTTGGTATCTTGGGGAAAATAAAACAAAATAAAGGGTCAAGATTAGATGCTCAATAAGGGTCTGTGTACAATGAAATCTATCATGAATAAATAATCATAATCAATATGGAAAGGTAAATAACCAAAACACATTCCATTTAAACAATAACATGATCATAATATGGAAGGAATAAATAATGATCAAATAAAGCCTTATAAATAATAACATGAGATTGAAACTTATCCATAGATATTCTAACTAATTGACTAATCACATGAACATCAGTAAAAAATCTCACAATGAGGGAATGAATAATTCTATACATCATAAATATATAATCAAGACCTCTCATAAGATAGTTGAAAAATATGGGTAAAATGCCATTTAATTTGGCCAACTGATTTGTCTCATAATTCCCACCAATGGATCGAGGGGCTATGTAATTATGGGCCCCACATATCACTTAATAATTTCAATGCAATCCTCATATGAATGGTTTGAAACATAATCAAAGTAAACATTCATATTGAAAAACTAACATGTTGGTCAGAGTGAGTATCTCAAGAGGAGGGGGGGGGGGGTGAATTGAGTATCTAATACAAATTTATATCTAAAATAGATTATTTTTAAATCCTCCAAATGTTTAAATATAACCCTGTTTATGAAAATAAGTTGTATGATATAGATCTTAATCTTTATAATATTTGTCTAAAGATTGATTAGGTCTCAGATGAATAATATACAATATTATTAAATCCTTTGAAATCAATTTAGTTGATCAAAATACTATATTAAAAAAGACTAAGATAAACTATCAATGTATATATTTTGGTTATAGTTAAAACAATTTTTAGTTTTATATTGGAAATAAAGTAAAAAAAATTAAATCACACATTGGACAGAATGAATACAAGAAGTTCAGTCTCAAGTAAAAACTTAGTCCTCTCTACTCAGTGATCACCCACCACTAAGTAGTTTATATAAAATAAACAAGATGATCCAAAACATGGATTAAGTTTTACAATAGTTTACAATTATCCAGGTCACACACATCCTCTTCCAAAGTTATTCATGGGAGTAAAAATACACATTCCAAACAAGGACCTCTAACAATCATATTTGTGGGATAAATAAATAGGAAATATCTTGAGAATATATCCAGTATCTTCCAGTTTAGAATATGAGAAAATTTGTGTATATAAAATATAGTATAACACAAACTACTTAAAAGTAATAAGTATAAATATAGAAGATAAATCTATAAGAGTATAGTTTAGAA
Source organism: Viscum album (assembly GCA_963277665.1). NCBI lineage: Eukaryota > Viridiplantae > Streptophyta > Magnoliopsida > Santalales > Viscaceae > Viscum > Viscum album. The sequence goes on from OY728120.1 coordinate 1,848,874,898, forward strand.
GTGCTCAATCTATTTCAAAGAAGATTGTGACTCATGATTTGATTCAGAAATGAAGCTTGAGTTGGGTTCTCTTGAAAAAATTCAGAAAAATAGATTGTCACAGACTCTTGTTCCTTCACTGGAGGAAGGAATTAAAAGTGAATATGTAGTTCAACTTCCAAGTCAGATGTCTATAATAGGATATATATCCTTGTTTTCAATCCAGTTTAGCTCTATGTATGTTTAGAGAGTTCAATATTTCAGCTTAATGTTAGTCTACTTCATCCACTATTGTATATCTTTAATCTATTTCTATATATCTACACAAGGGAGTGTGATACACTTTTTATTAGTTGTGGAAAGCAGAATAACTAGATCATCTTCTTCCTCATACTTCATAGCTTGACACTCTCTTTAATTATCTTTATCGATCATTTAATAGACAATCATTACAATATTAAATGATATTAACTTTAATAAATATAGTCATTATAATAGTATGATTTAAAAAGATAAGTGAAGATAATGGTAGTGACTTATACTGGTGGTGTCATACTCTGGAGGTATGATACTAACAGTATGACATTGATGGTATGATACCAGTGATATCTTAGACTTACCCAAAATTTCACAATGCTAGTGGTGTTTGAACTAGCAGTGACTATTATGGCAGTGTGAGGTCTGACAACATCTTAGACTTAGCCAAAATTATGAATTGGCAATATGAAATTAATGGTGTCTCTTATAACAGTGTCTCATACATATCCAACTTTGTGTTCTAATGGCATGACTTCCTGGGAGTGTGTCGATTGACAGTGTCTTAGACTTTGTCAATATTTCTATCCAATGGTATGATATTACGGCGGTGTGATATCCCATTGGTATATCATCATTAGTGAAATTTTTATTCTAGCAGTATCTCATAGACAATAGTGTCTCGCATTGGTGATACCAATCTCAACAGTGTCTCGTCCTTATTCAATTTTGGAATCTATATTAGAATATTAAATGCTTACAGAAAACATGAAACTTATTAAGATCATTAGAATCAAGATTTTGTGATCATTAAAACTAGGAGGTATATAATCCCCCCTTTTTATGATAAAAAATCATGGTATCAAATAATATTATAAATTTAAAAACAGGTCGTCAAAGGTATTACAAAATTTTAAACAAGATATCCAAGGTAAGATCAAAATATAAGACAAGACTTATCATTCAAAATTTGTATAGATGATATCAAAGAAAAATAAATAATAAAAGAGTATGTATCAAAGGTATGTATTATGAATAGAAATATTAAAAACAAATAACACCAATGATAACATAAAAAAATGTAATAAATCATAAATTCTATAAGGTTTTTATATATTCCATAAGAATTCTCTCCCTTTTGGTATTATAAAAAAGTTAAATAAAAGAATTATAAAAACAAGAATAAAAAAATAATAAATATCACAAGAATTCAAAATTATTACCAAAAAGTTATCAAAACCCAAGTCCTATAAAAAACTATCTAAGACAATGAAAAAAAGGTTCGAGATGTAGGAGAAGGGTCCATGGGTTCTTTTCCTTTAGCCTTAGTTTTATCTTTCTCCTTATATGAGATAGCATGATCAACTTGAGGTATGATAAAAGGAACACCATATGAGAGACCAAATATAGTCCTAGGATGATATTCCATAATCAAAATTGGATAGATATGTCTTAAGGCTTGAGAAGGATACTTTGGAAAAGGCTGAAATTGGGCAGGTAAAGGTTTTAAAGGGTCTCGAGAAACTCTTGGTATTAGAGACAATATAGGAGTAATTACAACAACTTTTTGAGAAAACAATTCTTGTCCATGAACATGAAGAAAAGGATTTATGAAATTTATGAAATCTATTATGATTTGGACACCCCTTTCAATTTCACTAAAGAAATCATATTTATCTTCTATAAAAAGATTCAATAATGGGGTCATCTCTTTGAGTTGTCTCACTTGTTCTTTGAAAGCCTAATTCATAGGAGTAATTCTCAAATTTTCATCCAATAACTTGAAATTTTCATCCATTTCATGATTAGTATAAATCCAAGAGAGATAACACTTAATGTCCTTGGCTATAGTTTATCAGCCATCTTTCATGTTAGGGGAATAAATAGTAATTAACTTGAGAACATGATCAGAATTATATCGAATTCTGCTCAAGGTCTCTTGGGGTTGATCAGTAAAACTAACTGAAGTGTTGTATGAAGAAGCTCATAGATCATCTTTAAAAAATATCCTAAACTGATCAACATAAAACACTGGAGGATGAAGAGAAGAAGAAACATAAGTATTTTAAGATGTATCCTCAAGACTTTTAAGGATACCTTCCATAGAAGCAGTAAAGGATGACTTCAAGTCCTTAATCATAGCCTTGACAGAATCCAACTCACTTCTAATTATTTTATTCTCAATATCTATCTTAGAAATGCGATGCTTAATTTTTGGTTGGATATGTTGAATAAACAACTCGAATATGTATCTTGAATCCTTTTCATAGATGAAATTCTCTTGAGGAGGATGATTCTTTAACTTCAAAGAAAAATTAGACATCATCATCTTACTAAAAGAATCCAGGTCTCCTTTAGTGACTAAATCAACTGGAACAGAAGTAGGTGAAGGAGAAGGTTCAGGTGATGGAGTTTTAACAGAAGATTTTTTTTCAATATCCTATCAAATACTTGAGCTATCAAGGATTCCTTAAGATCACCTCCAATTCTAACCTCAGGTTCACTATGATTTGGTGGACTCCTTACAATATTGAAAAACTTTCCCCACTCTTCTTCCATTGGATCAACCCAACTATCTGAAACAACAGCTTAAATAGATATAGTGGAAGGAGGTGCCACACTATAAGGTATAACTGACATCTCAATATTCTTCTAAACACCTGAAATCTGTATAGCTAAGGAGTTTTCAACACTAGCAGGTTCATATTCCATCTGTTTATCAATAGGAGGTGCCATAACTATTGAGAACTATCCTTCTGGCTATCAAATGTAGGATCTAATTCCATATGGATATCAAATAAAGGATCATCAGTAGCTAAAACATCTAACTAAACATCACCGCCTTGGTCAAAAGAAGTCATATACACTTTATATTTCTTAGATACATGATTTTCTATAACAAAAATCACATGTAACTATTCTAACACAATAGAATATGAAAATGTTTGACCAATGTAAAAGAACTAGCCTCAAATTCATCAATAGGTGGAGATTTATGAAAAATTTCAATAGATGGGCATTTATACCCCTCAACAAATGAATCATGAATCTATGGATGCATCTCAACTTCCTTCCTCTTGATTTGGACACTAGCACCATTAGAGTCAGAATCATCTCTATCATCACCATCAATACTTTCACTACCATCTTTATCATTACATCCATTTTCACCATTTTCATTATCATCTTATTCTTCCTTTTCTTCCTCCTCCTCCTCCTCATCAGATTCAGTTGATTTGAAACTTTTATACTGATCCTCTCTAGAGACCTTAGTATCTTCTTCATCACTTTTAACCAATCTTTCTCTTTTTGGTAGCCTCCTTGGTAGACTATGAGCTCCAAAAGTAATGGGATAAGCTTTAAGAGACAAATCAGGGTCACCCCCTACATCAAACGATGGTTTATTTTCCTCTTCCTCATTAATAACTTATTATTTATCCTCATCAGAATAGTTAACTACTTCATCAGGATCTAAGCCTGGATCAACATCATCCCTTGGTCTAGTTGGATGATCAATCAGATTATATTCAGCAAATAACTTCTTAGAATCACCAACCTACTATTTCTTCCATGGGTTCTATCTAATTTTTATTATTTAACAAGTATCACTTGTAGGACAGAATCCACCAAAGTCTATAATAGAATCTTTATCATCACATACTAGGCCCTTGGACTCCAACATGGCAGAAATCATCTTTGGATAGATCAAATAACTATATCTTGAGGATGGCTTGGTTATCTCACACATATAAACCATGATATATCTACATAAATTAATCTCATGTCCTTATATCATCAGAGAAATAAGATACACATCTTGGTAGCCTTATACTAAAATAAAATATGAAGTTTACTAAAAAAAACTGAGAGGTAAAAATATGAACAAATAATACTTATGTTTACTTAAATAATTTTTATAACATAATGGAAATTTTAAATTTCTTAATTTATTGAAAAGAAATGACATTTTTACAAAAATCAATATTTTTCACTCTTCACTAAAAAATCATTATTTTTTGAAAAATCACAGAATCTCAATGAAATTAAATTTTCATATATCAATTAAAAAAATGAATTTAATTTTATCAAATAAATTTTCTAAAGTTTCAAAAAATTTAAAATAATATTCTTTTCATGAAAAAAAATTAAAAATAATTTTTGAAGAAAACATATTTTTAAAGAATAAAATCACTTTACTAAAAATTTATTGATTATTTACTAAAAATTTACCAATAATATATATATATATAATAAATTAGTTAATATTATTCATACCCACCAATTTAACGTCTATATAACAACGATTATATATACCATGTGTCATTTATGGTCGGTGTTGCGTGTTGAATATGCTACTGAACACAAAAAATCTTGGGGTTTCATGTATCACAAGATATTAAAGGTATTAAATTTATTATAAAAGAAAATATAATAAATTATTTGGGAGTTACATTCTTTTATAACCTCATTTTTTCATGTCATTTATACTATCGAACATAATTTTATTCTTTTAAAATATCAGGGTGTTATATCCCCCCCTTTAATAAATTGTATCCTCACAATTTGTACTTTATCTTAGTAATAAAAGGTTGTACATTTGAAAATATTTTTGTTTTAAACCCACATCATAAAAAGGGTTAATAAAAAATCCTCTCAAGAAGAGATAAAGGGAAGTGCAAAGGTCATATGGAATAACACATAACTAAGTTTCCAAATAGGATAAAATAGGTGGGAATGGATGAAAAGTGTAAATAATTAGAGAGAATGATTGAGGTTAGTGATATCAAGAAAGTGAAAGATCAATGGAATGTTAATCTCCTCAAAACCATAAATTTTTGACGATATAAAAGGCTATATGATTCATTAGATTTGAATGTAATATAATAGAATTTTTATTTCATGATCATTTTCCTAAAGTTGAGGAATTACATTTTCATATTTATTATGATCATAAGAAAATATACTTGATGAGTACAATTTCATCCTTTTGTAAATTTCCACCACTATCTCATATTTTTATCTAAACTAAGAATATTCAAGATGAATTTTTCATGATTGAAGAACTAAAATAAACTTTTAAAGACTACATAACAATAAAATGATAAAAATACATTCCTTATAGATTAAGGCATTAAACAAAATCAAAATGGTTAGAACATAGTAAGATAATCCCCGAAAATTAATAAACCTTCATATGATACATTAATCTTCAAAATTGAATAGTAACACCCATAGTTGAAACTAAATCATTTCATAACCCTAAATCCCAAATAACCTCAATAAAATAAAAATTAAAGAGTATTTTAACCTCAAATGTTATCTCATACCTTTCATATTTAAATCCCAAAAATATGGAAATCTTCTTTTGAAGTAACATGAATCACTTATTCAACAAATCTCTTTTCAATTAAGTTGTTATCTATATGATAAAAATTGTGTTCTCTATATCCAAGATTATATAAACCCTAAAAGTTATAAATACCTTAAATATTATTTCAAAAAAAATTTAAATTCATACTACATGTTAAACCATACCTTTACAAATACTTTAACCTACTAAAACATATCCTAAAATTTCATTAATCACATTAAGAACTCATTACATAGATATTCAAAGGGGTTTCTAAGAATTTGAACTTATGATCATCCTTAATCTTATAGACTTGTGAAATTATACATAAATCTTAATATAACATCACAAGAAAAAATACTAATCTCCAAGGTTATCTAAAATGAAATTTGATACCAACTATAACAACTCCAAACCTGCACTCATGGATTCTATGATTAAATCATAAAATTTACATTTCTATCATTGATACTGATAATTGTGAATCGGTTTTTTTCTATCCAAACCTTACAACATCAAAAGGAAAACCTGGATAACTTACATTCTCAATGAACATTTAGGTTTAGTGTTTTATAAAATTAGGAAAAACTACTACATAAATAATACCCATATCACTAAATGAGCATTTCTGCCACTTAACCTAGCTTTTTTTTATTTCACATTATGTAATCATCATCATCCATATTAAATCACTTCAAAAAATTATTCATTAAACATCATTTATTTATAACCAATTAAAAAGGAAACATAATAAGGGTGAGATAAAATGCTTGGTAAGGGTAAAAATAAGCATTCACAAGTGAATGACATCAATGAACATAAGAAGTTCATAAGGGTATAATAAAATAATCAATGTATAAGAGTGAATAATAAAATAATTAATACACATAAATACTTGGATCATCAAATATGAAAACATGTAAAAGTAAAGATTCATCAGATTCAACAATCACGAGCCGTGTGATATCAGTCTTGATCACAAGAAACATTTTGAACCCATAACAAACATATATATTTTTATCTTGGAATTTTTTTCTTTATAACCCATGTTAAACCCATGTAAAAAATAACCAGATCCAAGTTAAATCCATAGGATAAATTCTAGGGTAACTCCTTCCTTTATTCCTCTTAAGACAAGGTACATTACCCAATCCATTTGAGCTATATCTAGGCTCACCATCATATAATCTATAACGGGCTCACCTAATGCTATTTGGGTCGCCCCATCGTATGAGCTATAAGAGGCTCAAATAGCACTATCTAAGATGCCCCATCATATAAGATGTAATAGGATCACATAGTTCCATTTAGTATTATACATTATATAAGAAATTTCCAATAACTATAACATGAATAAAGTAAAAATAGATTTAATTTCATCATAAAACCCATAAAAAAGAATTATTTCTTTCATAAGTGATTTAGCTATGGAATATAAATGGGTTTTATATTAATCTCTTTGAAACATGATTAACCCATGGAAAAGAAATAGGTTCTATAATAATCTATTTGAAATATGGTTAAACTCTGGAAAAGAAATAGGTTCTATAAAAGTCCCATTGAAACATGATTAACCCATGGAAAATAAATGGGTTCCACTAAAATATCTTTGAAATAATATTAATCAATCTATATATATAATAAGGATGATATCATTACAAAATATCCCCATTAGAGTATAAGTAATAACAACAATTGTTGATGTTGATGAATTTAAATACAATTAAAATATATTTTAATACATTTTAAGGAAAATAACCTTTTCATTTTGACAATAACTTTTAAAAAACTAATAATACAAAAAATATTGAGAAAATACTTTTCTTAAAAAAAATATTCTAAACATATAAAGAAAGATTTAAAAATAATTTAAACATTTATTGAGGAAAATATCCTTTACATTTTGAAAAAACATTATATTTTTTTAAAATCATTTTCTTTTCAAATATGCTTGAAAATTTATAAATGAATATTTAATGAAAATAATGGTCATGATGATGAAATGTTTCGTTCATGTTGTAAATGTTAAAAAAATATTCTTTTCATATTTTTGGTAAAAGTAAAATAGTTTTTTTTAAAAAAATGAAATGAAAATTCATTTTTTTAAAACATTTAATCATTTTTAAAAATGTCATTAATAAATCATTTTGAAAATATTAAAATTATTTTTGAATATATTTGTAGAAAACATGGGTTTAGAAGAAAACTGATTTTCGAATGAAGAGAGAAATGAAGTTAGATTTTATTAAAAAAAAGTGGAAAGGTGGAACTATTTCATGAAAATATCATTAATAACCATATGATAATAAAATTTATTAGTTTCATTGTATATGGGTTATAAGACTTTATCATCAGAAACATAATCATTAACAATCTTGATAAATGTCGAGGTGTAATGTAAAACATTTACCACTTTGGTATCTTTGAATCATAATCCCCATAATATAATAACATTAAATGTAACTTGAAATATCACAAGGTTAAAAAAGTTCATGATATTACATGTCAAAGGGGATGTATATACACATCGTAAAAGAAGATAGGTGCATAACATAACTATATGTCTCAACGAAGGAAAATTGAGACAAAAATCCATTACCGCTTTAGTAATCTTTTGAATCATAATCCCTAATAAATAATATCCTAAAATGAAACTTAAAACATCATTAAAAGAAGTATATTCATGTTATATCATGTCAAATATCTAGTATATACACAAAAAAAATAGTGGTTAATTTTCATGCCTCCTAGAAATAAAAGAGAGACTAGAAATCCCTTACTGGTTTGTTAAATTTTGAACCGTAAACCCCATGAAAGTGAGATACTAAAATGGATATATAAACAAAAATATTTTTAATTATAATAATAATAATATAAATTCATGTTAATTATATACAAAACATAAAATAAATAGGCAGTGAACATGACATGTGTCTCATAGAAGTAAAATGTGAGATTAAAATCCCTTACCTCATTCTACATTTTGGTTGATTGTGATTTAAACACATTTATTGTGGTTTTATATATGTTATTAAGTTATTATAGAACCATATAAATATTTATAATATCATATATTATCCTTTTATAACATATTATCACCCATTTTTAATAATCTGTCATTATTTTCATTGTTTCGGGAGTTAATTTCCTTATTTTCTCATTCATGATTTGTTATGAAAGTTTCATTTCTTATGACTATTATATATTTATATCACACATATATAATTATAATAATTAAATAATTATCATATTTAAAAATCAATTATATTTTTAACACCAATCATGAAATATGTTTTTGAGAAATGAAGTACGTTAGGATCATGGAGACTGTTGGTTATACAAACATATCAGTAACGTTTCCATTTTTCAGTGATCTTTATGAAAAGTAGGTAAGTAATATTTTATCACTAAATGAAGATAATAATATTATATATACCATTTTATTTCTTTAAATATAATTTTATATATCATCTATGTGGTGTAGTGATGAAAAGAGAGTGATATTGCTTCGTGAAGGCAGTAGTCCACACATACACGAACGATGTTATATTTTTTCAGTGTAAAATAAAATAAAATGATACATTATATTTTCATAATGATAAATATTTCATAAATATAATAATTATATTATTTATATAAAATATATTCATTAAATATATCCTTATTACATTCCTTGTAAAGCATTAGTGAAAGAAAAATCACATTGCTTCGCGAGGCGGTAGTCCATCGTATACACAAGTGACATTATCGTTTCCCCTACAAAATGAAAATTAAAAAGTTATATATGACATAATGAATAAATAGGTATAATTATATTATAAATACCACACACATATATATACTTTATATCGATCATTATAACCAACCATGATAGGTTATAATGGAAAAAATGAATGACATTGGTTCATGAGGCGGTAGTTCGCCATACACACGAATGATGATTTCATAACCTATTTTATATAAGTGAAAATAGTGTTAAGTCATGAAATTTTTATAATAATATCCTAGTATATTAAATATAATGAATTTATTATATCATATTGGTTTAATAATAATTTTAGTAGGTGGAGAAATAAATAAAATAAAAACACTTATTGGAGAACTTTACCTCTTCTTCGGGTATCCTCATTGGTTTTTCACCAAAATCCTTCCAAAGTTATATTTATGCCAAAATTAAGGCTTATAGGATTATTTGAGGGAATTTTTGAAGTGATTTGGGTGGGTATTTGCTGAACTAAATATGTTTGAGGGTGTTAAGAAGAGAGGATAGAGGATGACCTTTTATAAGTGAGGTGAGTGGTATAGTTATAATTTTTTGAAAAGATTAAATTATACCCACGTTTTTATTATGAACAATTCATCAAAAATGGTCCATTATAGATAATATTAATATAAGATATAAATATTTCCATAAAATTGGTTTTGGATAATTTAGTAGGTCATTTTTACTAGTATCTTATTAGTTTAACCCCCTATATAAATCTATTTTTACCTTAACCACAGTAATTATATTTTACTGTTTTCACAATTCATTTTGGTAAAATATTAAGTTGAAATTATTAAAAATTAAAAATTATGACGATTAAAAATATTAAATCCATTTTCCAAATTAAATTCACATAATTGAAAAAATTTAATTTAAAATTAATCCCACAGACATGATGAGAAATCGGGGTTTCAAAGAGAAAATGTTCAAAATTTTACAAAGTTTGTATATAAAAATTCAATATTAAATTTTTCAAAATGACTAAAATTGGATTAATTGATATAATGGTGAACTAATTTTACTTTAAAACTAATTTAAAATATAATTTAACATTATAGATACTTTAAATGAAAATGAAATTTTCAATTAAAATTCAGTGTTTTTTAATATTCATCAAAAAATTATCATTTCAGAAAATTCTCAAAAATTCATCATAATTTAAATTTTAAATTATGATTTTATAAAAGAATTTTATTTTTTAAAATAAAAATTTTAAATGTGTTAGAAATTAAATTTAAAACAAAAACCGTAGATGTAATGAAAAAGTGGGTTTTTAAGAAGTGTATTTTTCAAGAACAAGATGATTTTATATTAACTCTATGTCATATAATAACCATTATATGAATATAAATTAAAATTTAATGATATATAATCTATAAATTTTATTAAAAATTTCCAAAATTTGGGATTATTTTAAATAATTAAAATTGAGAAACATAATTTATTTTTAAAATAGATTTTATAAAAATACAAATTTTAAACCCAAAGATAACTGTATGCTAAAATCCAATATGTAGTTGATTCAAAAGAAATTAAGAGGATATAATTTAAATAAATAATAATTTTTTTTCTTGAAAAAATATTTATAACATAATTATAATTTAAAATTCTCTTAATTTATTGAAAATAAATGACATTTTTACATAAACTGGTATTTTTCACTACTCAAAAATTAATATTTTCTAAAAAATCCCAAAATTTAACCCATAGTATTTTTTTTATTTTGATTCAAAAAATTAAGATAATTATATACAATAAAATTTCTAAAATTTCAAAAAAGTTATTATAATATTATTTTCATGAAAAGTAATAAAAAATCATTTTTAAAGAAAACATATTTTTGAAGAATAAAATAACTCTGTTAAAAATTTATTAATCATTTACTAAAAATTAATCAATAATATATATATATATATATATATATATATAATTAATTAGTTAATACTATTTATACTCGCCAATTTGAGGGATAGTTTATGGTAGTTATATATACCATGTTTTGTTTATGCTCGGTGTTGTGTGTTGAATATGCTATCAAAAATAAAAAATCTCTTGGTTTCGTATACCACAATCTATTGAAGAGAATAAATTAATTTTAAAAGAAATATATCATAATGTATTTGGGAGTTATAATCTTGTATATTCTCAATATTTCTTTTCATTTATGCTATCAAACATAATTTTCTTCTTTTAAAATCTCGAGGTGTTACACCCATTGATCAGAATGAGTACTGCATCTGATTCTTCCATATATAGAAATTATTACCATCAAAATTTGGTTTAATTTGTGGATGATAACTATAACCATTACATCAGATAAACAAAAACTTTACTAAGAACCTTTATCTATCACATAACTTATTGGTTTTAAATAATGTTAATACTTGGAGAGGGGTTGAGTGGATGGGTAAATTAGGTTATGTCTATTTTTAATCCACCCATTCCAATGATCTAGATCCATAATAATTATGAACTATCTCTCCATAATAACAAATTTAAATAATTAAATCTATAAAATAAATGGACATGAGAAATTTACATGGTTCACTCAAGCCAAGGTAATATAAGGATTATATAATGACGATGTGCTGATGTACATGAGAAACTAAGCGCACTTATTTTATTTTACAATATGGAGTGGCCACATTTTTCTTCAATTTTTACAAACTTCAACATATAATTGGAGAAATCATTGTTCTCCATATAATATTCAATTCATTGCACCTCTTGTATCCAGATTTATCTTGCATGAGAAATAGGTATAAATTATATCTAGTATGGTGTGAAACTCAAAATTGATTCTATTAAATTAAAGAGAGATGGCCACCCATAACACCCTCTTTTTCCTCAATAACTTTCTAGTGTCATTCTAGAATACTTCTACTTTAGTTATAGAAAACATAATGCCTAATATACCCCGCCATTTTTATTCTCTTCTATTTTGAATAATAATAATATACTCTCTCTATATATAGATTCAATTTCATTGTGATGAATAAAAAAGATATTTCCTTTATTATTCTATGTTACTGATGTTCACATGAAATATACCTTCAATATTTGAATATGGAGTCTCTAAATTCCGTAGCATAATCTTCCAAAAAATTAATCACAAAAAATATTGGTATTAATTTCCTCCTCACTCTTCAAGCATATCATGTATTTAAAAATACAACCAAACCTATTGGTATTATCTCCATAGAGTGGAACCATTATTTACGGTGAGATTATTAGTCAAACACAAGATCCACTAAATGACCATTAAAATCAAATTTAAATCATAAATTAATCATGAAATAAGTACCTTAAATTTTTCCATGATTTTTTCCATCAAAGATGGATGATTTATTAACCATATTTTAGGATTAATAAAATAACTCATATCCTATTATTGGCCAAACTTCTTCAAAAATGGCTATGGGAATGAATCTTATTCATTTATCCTCTACTATAAGATAATCCTTATTATTTTACTGAAATAACCCATAGGTTTTTCCTTGAGTCACATAATGAGCCTTACATATTCAAGAATGACCCTTTAAATTTTAGATGACCCTTATAGAATCCATAAATTCTCTTAAAAAATCCTTACTTTTCCATTTTTCATGTCCAAATCATAGAGTGAATCTCTTGGAATCCATGGATGAACCTTATAAAATTTCCAACCAACCCTTATAATATCAGATAATCCTAAAAATTTTATCCTTTTTCACAAAATTACCTTTAAAAAATCATCTCTCCCTTAAAGTCTACTTGGCAACCCTTAGAAAATAAGTTAAATGACCCTTACATAATCTAGGATGACCCTAAAACAAATTACCTGATAACCCTTAAATAATTTCCCTTTATCATTTTTAGGCCCAATTTTATAAAACCCTTACAAAATAGACTCAGATAGATTCCTAAAATTTTATACTGACTATATTATTCAAAAATTACATTAAAACACCTTTAACCATACTGTTACACACCTATCATCACTTTTTAAGAAACATTGAGGGTTTCTTCAACACCCTTGTCAAGAAACAAACCCCAAAAATCATTATAAGGGGATTTTTGCTAATATTTTCATTAATATGATAAAAAATAATTTTGGGAAATAACTTTTAAAATATGGATTTAGTGATTTAAAGAATTAATTATAAATTAATCAATATTTTCCTGACTAATTTATTAGTGCATCCTTATTTTATAAGAACAAAAATTATAAAAAAATGTTTTATAAATGTTTTGAAAGAGTATTTTGAAAGAAAATTAAATGGTTTTAGTTAATTAAAACATTAAAAAATTGATTAGTGTATCCATAAATCACTTATTAGTAGCATATTAATTAATGGGAACATAATTATGACTAGATTTATAATATTTATTAATGGATAATAGTATTCATTGTATATATACATGTGGTAAATCCCTAAGATTAAAATAAAAATTCATTTCCCTCTTTGATATGTCTCAGGTTATTTGATTCGAGTATTTAAGTAAGGAATTTTTCTATTTATCTTGAGGTAGGGTGTAATCCCTGGTCTAGTGTTAATGTTGTGATATATATGTGTTTTCATTATCCCTAGTGGGCTAGCTCAAAGATGTGTTTTCCATGAGTGTGTATGAGTTAGTTGAACATATAATGTTGATAAAATTTTGTTGGTTTGTGCAAAAGGTGGGAATATGGTGGTTGTTTAAGTGTAAGAGTATGAGGTTGATACAATAAGGCTTATAGTGGGATGATCAGAATGAGTAAATATCCAGTAAAATCATGTGATTTTTTTTAATTTTTTAGTTTTATAAATCGTAAGGGTAATATTTTTATCTCAAGAGGTTTTGAGTGTGATAAAATTAACATTTGATTATACTTAAGTAAGAATCCAATTTTTAGATATAGAGAAATGGTAATCCAATGGATGTAAATTTTATATTTAATATATTTTTAATCTTATGAGCGTATGATAAGGTTTTTTGAAATGAGTATTTATGATATATAGGTTTATCCATGATTTCAAAGAGCTATACTATAAAACTTATGGTGGTTGATTTAGGTCCCAAACACTAAAATTTTTATTAAGAGAATCCAACTTACTTTTGAATATACTTATAATCCTAGAAAGTTACATGTGAGCTAGATGTTATTTATATTTTAAGGTGTCACATGTGAATATAGGGTGACCATGAAGCTAAAATAAGTAGTGGATGACCATCATGGATGGATTTATATACTTTCTTCAATCTTATGTTTTATAAAGAAATAATATACTAAAGAAGGTTTTGGGAATTCATAGAGATATTATAGTTTGTCCAATTTGTGAAAAATTATGTTTTTGAGTTTAGAATATTTTTCAGCTTCATATTATCTTTTTAAAGAAAAAAATTCATAAAATATATTATTTTGAGAAGAATATTAAGGATTCTTTAAGAGTTCATATAGTTCTCTTTGCCTTAATACCTATATCAAAGTAACCAAATAGGTGTTTTTAGTGAATATAGAGGTGTATTATATCTTGATATTATAGAGAGAAACATGATGGATATATAGAAGTGTAAGTAGGGTGATGATCCTTAGGATATTGGAATTCATGATAGATGATGATATGTATATAAATGTATTAAATATTGAGTGAAGTGTACTCTAAATTATTTCTAATGTAGAAGGATGTGAAGTGTACAAATTTTATTTCTTAAATAACTAAGGTATTGTTAAATATATACAAGATATTTTATAATTTGGGTATCATTGAAATGATCCACCACTATCTTGGGTGGTGGTAGTGAAAAACACAACAAAACCCTCGAACCTATAGTGAAGTTCATGAAGTGGGTTAGTTGAGTAATCAAAATAATTGATCATGACTGACTATACTTAAGTTGTAATGGGACTGGACATATCAATGATTTGGGAGTAAGAGATAAGGAAAATCATATAATTGGGATCATAAAAATTACTATTATAAAACAAGATCTTTCTCTTTAATGAATTTAGTTGAATTTCATGGGTGAAATGTTAGGTGAACCCATGATTATTTTGGTTGAGGTTTCATGCCATATTCGTGATACAAGAATATAAGTTGTGATTTTCAAGTGGAAAAATTCTATATTTGATTCTTTACTAGTATCATTAAATGGAAATCAAATCATGTAAAAATCATCCAGTGGAATCTAATAAATAGATTTATATTCTTTTGGATGATTGAATGAGATATTTGATTAGTGAATGATACTTAGTTTTGAGTATCATTTTAAAAATCCTGGGGGAAGTTAGTTTGATCAATACCAATTTTTTTTGGAATTAAATGTACAATTTGTAGTGAAGTTTATGATAGAGAATTACGATCTATACCAAGAGTGTGTGGAAATAATATATTTGAATAAATGAACTATATTTTACTTAAAACATTAAGATATATATTAGGAAACAAGGGAAGATAATCAAGGTATTCTCAAATGAAGCTCTATAAGAAATGGTCTAGAGAAGAATGTAAATCTCACCTCATATATATTTGATATAGATAATTAGTAATTAGGGATATTTCTATGTTTATAGAATAATTTTTAATAAAGGATTTGATCTATTGGCGTCACAAAGCTTATAACATTAGTGAATTTGAGGAAAATCAATAAGGGTAATTATCATTTGGATATTATCACATGTTTTCAATCATGATGGAATATGTCTATTATCAAGTGTGTTTTTTGGACTTTAATGTTGAGTATTAAGGATTTAAGTATCATGT
This sequence comes from Viscum album, assembly GCA_963277665.1. Taxonomy (NCBI): domain Eukaryota; kingdom Viridiplantae; phylum Streptophyta; class Magnoliopsida; order Santalales; family Viscaceae; genus Viscum; species Viscum album. Next base: position 1,848,890,973 of record OY728120.1, read on the forward strand.
TTTAGTTTGGAATAAATTTTTAAGATCAAGTTTATGGATAACATTATTTTATCATTTAGTATATGAGTATAATATATAGTTTAAAATTTAAGCATGCGAATTGAATCCAAGGAATGAACTAGGGTACTTCTCGAGGATGAGAAGTAATTTTGTAGGAAGTTTATAATGATATGTACCCGTACGTTCTAGTAGATTCATAGAAAATCAGGCTTGATCTGATTTACATCTAGGTGTTTTCTTTTTGATTTGAGTCTAAAAATTAATTTTAAAAGTCATAGGAATGTATTTAGGGGAGTTTTATATAAGTTAGAAGATTTATTGGGATACTTTAGAGGTTTGAGAGATGATTAAGAGGAGAAGGATTATACAAAAAAGGGATGCATGTGCCATTAGTAGATATGTTTCTAATGGAGTAAAAGTTCCTAATGACGAAAAGTTTACACAGGTAAATATGTTCCCCTTAGAATACAAGTTTAATATCCTCTTAGATTATGAGTGTTGATCAAAGTAGGTATAACTGGCCCCCATAATGACTAGGAAATAACATGGGAAACCAACACCATAGATATGTGATTAATTGTGTTATTTAATAGTAATGTATAAATAGAATACTATTTTTCTCAAATTTTCTTCTTATACTCTATTAATTATACATTTCAAATTATGTATTAAATCATATTTATAATGAATTATGTTAGGGAAATCATTTTTAGGTGCACATAGGTGGGTGTCTGGATCCTTTTTTTGGCAGACAAGTTAGGGTATGAGTCTTAATATAGGTGAAAGAGCCAGAGTAGCTTGATAGGGATGATGTAACTATATAATGGTGATGTTTAGGTCATTGTACTATTGCCTCTTTATTATATTCTATATTTATTTATGTATTTCATGTGATCAAACTATTTAGGTGATATACTTCTATTTGTATTCCTAGGTGAAATTTTAGGTCTATAATGTTATTACATAGGGATTATTTTATGTATCATGGAATTATTTCCATTATAATTTCATAATTTTAATTTATAATTTTACTGGTATTATATTTGTTTATTTATACATTATTATATTATATGACATAGTAGGTATAGTTCCCCAATTTGATATCATTAGTCCCCCAATACTAGCTGATAGCCTTTAATATATATGTGTGTGTGTGTGGGGGGGGGGGGGGGGGTCACTTGAGGTCATTAGAAACTTGGGTCATTATATTTGAATAGTTACTGGGTTAAGTATAAAAAAATATATATTTAATTTATCAAAACGTTCTATAAGAAAATAATGTACTTGAAGTACTTGATAATGATTAAGAAGAATTTTTTATACGTTTTTATAACACCATAATATATTGGAACCTAGTAGAGATGAATTTTAATGAATTTTTTTTCATATTATGAGTCATTTTATATTCTTAATGAGGATTAGGAACCTAAATTAGTGTATGGATATCTTGATATTTAATATTGGTATAAATGGAAAGTTTTAATCCAGTCTAAATTAGACACACTTGATAAATGTCAGGTTTTTGGATCGATTATAAAAACCATGGAAGGGATTAAAACTATTGGTTATAAATGTGTATTTTTGTAAAAGAGAATTAAAAATAATTATGTTTTGAGGTATAAGACATAATTATTTACTAAATGTTTTTGAAAAATACCTAAAATTTATTTTGGTGAAACATATTCTCTTCTAATGAATGCTATCACTTTTTGGTATTTAATAACATTGGTTATACAGAAACTACATAAATTAAACTTATTGAAATTTGTGACTGTTTATCTATATTATAACATTTATAATAATGTTTATATAAAAATAAATTAAATATTTAGGATTCCTAAATATTTTTCAATACAATATGATAAATACTCATCACTGTATTAAAAAAATTTTAAGGAAAAAATGTGATTAGACACCCTGTCAAACCTATGAGAACATTCCCTAGTAGAGGATCAAATGTTCACTAGATAGGATGTGCATGAAACCTCTTTAATATACATATCAACACCCTCCTTAATACAACAATATCACACCCTAACAATAAATTGAGTGATTGAACAGTCATACTTGGGAACCTGAGTGGTTACACCAAAAGACTAAGTTTCTAGGGTTCCCATTCCAAAAAAGAACACCTGAGCCTCCCATTTTGGTACTAAGAGCCCACAGATAGATACCCTAAGTAGATGAGCACACTGATCCCTAATATACATGTCTAAACTTTCTAAAACTCCACATCATGTGATTTTTTAATAAAAAACCTAATAGAAGTGATGGAAATTTGGGGTATGTTGGCCATTTGAGTGTTTTGATACATAGAAAACATGTTAAGGATCACATTAACCAAACCCACACATAATATAGGGAACAAATACCACTTTCAAGGATACTCTTAGAGTAATAAGGTTGAAGTAGGATAACACCCATGTTATTTCCATTTAGATCTATACCCACCCCTCAAGGTCTTATTTGGGTTCCCTAATCACCCATGTAACCTACTTAAGATAAGTTATATATTTCATCCCTAGTGGATTCTAGGAACCCATTTTAATGATTTTTCCTATGTACAACCCTAAAAAAATATCACTTTAACAAATTCTAAACCTTGGTCCCCCGATATAGATGATTAGGTCACTTTAAATATTAGTGTGGCCCTTATGATCGTGTATTATATTTATAATTAGAATCTATCATCCAATAAAATATTTCCCTTATATTGTATTCACTAAACATGAAACCTTACGATAAAATCAATAATTTATTACTTTGATAATATGGATTCCATATCTTGGGGTTGCTTATGGAATCCATCTTAGATCAAGTTGTCCATATTAGCTATTCTGAACTAGTCTTCATACCTCTCAAGAATATAATCAATATCCCCATATATAATCAATGGACCAAAAATATAAGGAACTAAAATTTCAATTTAAGTCTTTCCATGACTTCATTTAACCCATCCTTTAGGTTGAAATAGAAAGTGATGTTCATGTGAAAGTTTCACAGGGGTAGGTGACCCCTGTTAAAACCTCAAAACACTTTAGGAGTCTCACCCTAGAGTGAGACAACATTCATCTCTCTTAGCATAGGGAAGTTTAGAAGTATGTTCACTATATCTAAACAAATTATTAGGAGTTATATATGAGGGATCTAACCAATCATGATTGTTATCTTCAACTTATAACTAGAATCTACCTAGATATTTTTATAGTGTATCTAACCTGAATTATTCAGTATAAGTAATCTTAAATAATAATCCATTGGGGGAGACTAACTACTTTAGTTCAAGAGAAAGTTCATCCCCCCGTCACTATCATCATTATCGATACCCTTTATATCCCAATGGTAGACTAGGGGAAATTTCATGTCACTATTAGTATGAATATTATATTCTCAAGGTAATTATTATGGATACATCAATAAACCCCTTATCTATACTAGAGAAAAATACCACTACGGTGGTACTCCCCATGGAGACATGCCCAATAACTCTATAGGTGCTCCTCAAATTGATCATCGCATAGGTCCTCCCCATGTTGACATCAATGCCAACCACATGGTCAAACAAAAACAAATGACTATAGTTATTCCCCTGGGAAATCCTTATGGAGGTCCTCTATATGTTAATACAAATACTAACCATAGAGGCCTTAACCCTGGTGAATTAAATTTTTTTAACCACATAGGTCCTCCCCATGACACCAGTAGAGGAGGTCCTCCCTGTAACACCATATTTTACCTATAAGTAGGTCCTTCCCTTATTTAGAAAATAATAAGAAAAAGATTTATAGGTCCTATTTGGTGTTTTTTATGAATATCATCCCCATGATAGAAAAGTTATTTAAAGTGTAAGTCCTCTCCATAATAGAAAATAACTAATTTTTACCATGGAGGTCCTCCCCATGATATTTGATGCAGAGATCCTCCACATGATGAAAGTAAAAATATTATCTATCCTGAGGTTCCCCCTAAGAATTCTCATAATGGATGTAATATTTGAAATAATACAGAAGAAAACTATGTAGGTTCCTCCTTATAGTACCCACTATAGAGTTCCTATCTACGATGAATCATCCAGCTGATGTAGAAGTCCTACCTGTGTAAAAAATCAAGAAATTACTAAAAATGGAGGTCCAACCCATAGTTCATACCTTGAAGGCTTGTCTCATGATATAATATCACCTTGATATAAATTTCCTCATCATGTCATAATGGTCTAAAATATTCTATAATATTCAGAGGCGATTGAGAAACCAATTCCAACTACACTAGGAACTCAAACATAAAATGAAAATGTATCCTCCTCACTAATAGGTAAACCAAGGAAATGATTATTAGCAACAAAAAATATATTCCATAATCAATTCCATATAATATGTGATATAGTCCTTAGTTAGATAACACAAGTCTAGTTTGGGATAAAAAATACGTTTGTTCATGAAGAAGATGAAAAGTGGATCCACATATTCCATATTATTTACCACTCATTTAAGGATTTGGATTACTTAAAAATATTTCCCATTACAATGACATGATGGTGAGAACTGCCCACTAGGATTGTTCCAAGTATTTCATCCATTTCTAATGAAAAGGTTTTTTAAATCATAAAAATAATATTTATGTTCTTATATACATTTTTTGGCCTCTAAAAACACTAGATATGGGAAAACCATATATTTAGGGGTGTAGTTTATTCTGAAGGATTTTATTTGATAGATCATAGAGACAAAGAAAAACCTGAATCAAAATTTATGGCCATTTTAAGTTGGGATTCTTTTTTCCTAATTGAATTCATTATACCACATATAAATTATGTGCATATTCATCATTTGTGTTCATAACATAAAGTTACTCTATAATTTCTTGAATTTTTTGTTATTGAGAATTTGTTTCCTATTTAAAGGTGGAGATATTATATATCCATGAAAGAAAAAATAATTTGAGAATTGTTTCCATACCTTAAATGGATTCTATCATGGTCATGAAAGAATTAAGTATCACAAACATCATTTATGGTCTTAACTGGGAAATATTTTTAGGTTTTATGAATCTTATGTGAATCCCTCATCATTTTCTACATGAAGGAAAAATTCTTATGAAAACATCAAAAACATATATAGTCACTCCATAATTTATAGAATATAGGCAGTGATCCCTTTCATCCATGAGTCTTCCTTTAGAAATATATATATTCATTTATGATACATAGGATAGATTCTTATGTTATCATGAAAATTTTTATGTGTTAGTGGTTATGCATATCCTAGAGTTTGTTATTACAAATATTTTCTTATAAATAAACCCCCTGACACACCTTTAAATTTACTCGGAACACTTAGAAATTTTTAGAGGCCCAAATTTTAAGAAATTGTATCATTTTTGAGAAAATCATTCATAATAAATTTTTTGGAAAATAATTATCCAAGTTATACAAACAATACAATTCTAAAGAGGGAGGAAACCTTTCTTATATAAACTTAATCATAATGTATCCTTTGTGTAAAAAATTCATGGTTTAGCCTATATAAGACCTTTATAAAGGTCTTAGCAACTCCTATGTAAATATTTCATAGAAGAATTACCACTATGTGAAACTTACATGATGGTCAACCTTAAACCTCCATACCCCAAGCGGGACTCATATGTTCACATAAATAAAGTCTTATATGAATTTTTTTCTTTCTAAAGTTCGTATTTACCTCTTTCAAATGGTTCATCTTCATATAATATTTGACGTAGGTTTACCCACTTAACAAAAGACCCATTTTATGGGTATTCATGCCTATTTCTATAAAAAATCATAATTTATCCTGATCCCAATCTTTCATGGGATGATAAAATATTTTATTAAATGTTTTTACCATGGAAAAATATCACCACCATGTAATATTGGGTCTAGGGTAACCCCTTTTCCTAAAAGATGTATAATTTGGGTAGATGAGGTGTTAGCCTTGCACAAACACATTGAGTTTAGATCCTTATCCATGTTTCCTATAACACATTAAGTCAAGATAATATTCTTAGTTTCCTAAAATAATTTCTGTTAATATACTCCTCCAGTTTTTTTAAAAAACCTTCACATTAATCATCTATCAAGTTAATCCAGAAATAGTTGATTCAGTATAAGTCCCACACCATACTATTTCAAGGTACATTTCACCTAATTTTCAATTCTGAATTAATTTAGAATTCTAGAAAATAGTCTTGGATACATAACCTTAAAATGAACCTTTATGGTCTTTTTCACATGAACTTAAAAGGAATTACATTCCTCATTAAATGACACCAAACTACATAGCTCATTATTCCCTTCATGGGGATACATACAAATCCCATTTCATGAGCTCGATCCCAACTCCAAGACAACTCCCACATCCTTTCACAAGAGTCTAAAATCTTCTTAGATACTGATAAATTCCATAGTTCCTTAATATATAGATTTAAAATATAGAGTAACCAAATAATTTTATAAAATAAGAGACAACATAATCCAATCCTATAATTTCCTCTTAAATACATATTTTTGGCTAATAAATTTCTCTAAAAGGGTAACTGGTATTATTACTTGGAAATATTTCACAAACATATCTTAAATATATAAAAGTATTTGATTAAGAAACTATATCATTTTTAAGATAATATGATATACCATCCTATTATCTGATGAAAGGTTCCATCATCACCACCTTAGTTAATCGAGAGTTTTCCCACCATTAGTTAGTAGGAGAGACACATGAGACCCAAAATGACCAAAATAAGACTATGTGGAAAGGAAACAATTAGAAAAAACAATCAAAATTAGTTACTTTTCAGATTGTGCCAGAAAATATATAGTTGAAGTTGTAAAAAAGATTCTATATTTATCAAAAGAGATACAAAATGTTAAATTTGTGGTTAGAATAAGTCGATGGAACATTATTAGAATATTAAGAGGGTTACAAAATTATATGCAAGGAGTTGAATGAAAATAACATACTGGTCATGTTATGACCTATGGTTACAATCAGTGCATCATTATTGAGATCTTAGAAGAAGAATACATACCATACCTTTGATAAAATATTTGGATGATATTCAACCAGATTACATAAAAAATCCAAAATTATGAAGCTTATACTAATAACCTCAAGGAACCAGATGAATAATGTCATCAAGTTGATCTGGATTCTCTTTAAATAACTTAGAACCCTAATCTATTCAAAAATTGTGAGAACCTCCTAAAATACAGATTAAATATCTTTGAAGTGCTTCATTAAATAATCAAGGAGGATTTCCCACTTGCGTGTATTAGAGGATAGTGTATATTTGGGGAATTTTATTCTTGTCCACTCATTAGTCAATGGGGTTATCCATACAATTTGGTTTATAATGTCATTGCTAAAAATCATGATCCAGATTAAAGATATGGGTATACTAGTTAATCAATTTAATAAAACATCATTTTTATTGAATTGGAAAAAATACGCCCTAAAAAAGATTAAGTGATCAAAAAACTTTTGCATCAAGTTATTGGAAAGGTAAAACTAGTGTCAAACTTTAGGTAAAAAACTCCATGAAAATATAATAATCCTAAATCAAAAACACTTATTATCCACAATAAATATAAAATATGTTATATATAGGAAATTATAAATTATAAATTTGAAATTAGAAGAGGTATTTTTAAAAACTATAATAACACAGGGTTAACCGTTGTTTACAGGCCTAGGAAACTTTTTATCTCCACCACTAACCTTGGTATCATCAATCAAATAGAGTTATACCCAAATTGAAAATGCACCTCCATCAAGGAGATCAATATTCTTAAGTCTAGGGGAAACTCTCAAATAAACCCATCAGTTAGATCTATCGATAATTTGTGAATCAACACCTCTATTGGGATCACATTCAGTGGAGGCTAGGGGAGATTTTCTCATAATTAATTCTCATGAACAACCTACAATATCTATGTAATAAATACACCAAAAAAACAAAACAAATGGGAATTATGGCTTAATATTTTATGATTATTATGAGGCTTATGGGTCCCACTATATCTTAGAATAAAATGATAATTTAGTTCCAATTTTAGTATTTGAAACAATAAATATTATTGCATATGGATCTACTGATTCTTTAGAGCATGATATTGAAAATGATTATGAAAATGAATAAGAATTTATTGAGAAATTAATTCATAAAAAATTATATGAAGAAGGTGCGAATACTTTGAATTATAAGAAAGATTATTATTTAGGGTATCTTATTGAAATCCCACGACTAACTATCCAACATGCCAGTTCTAAGGAGAAAGGAAATGGTATGGATACATCCATTATAACATCCCAAGATTTTACAAAATATATTATTTCAAATTAATTTAAATTATTTAATATATTTAATTACATGAAATACATAGTTTATCATTCATTACACACAACACTGGGTTTATATTACTTTTCATGCAACATTAAGTTCCTTTAATGACTTATGTTTCACACAAGCCCAAGTTTTACTAAAAAATAATATAATATAAATATTTAATATGATAGTTATCACCTTGTTGTTGGAATGAAGTGATTGAATATAATTAAATAATGATGAATATATGTCTTAATAATGATTATATAATTAATTTTTTTGGTGAACAATTAATTATAAATGAAAAAAATTAATTTAATATAAATGATGTGTTTTAAGAAGAACTATTTTTATGATCAGAATGGAATTTTATATTAATAAATAAAATTGATAAGTATTATTGAAATATATTAATGAGATTTATATTTTATATATTCAATATTTTTTTAAATTCATCCAATTTTTTTGTTAGTGTTAAGATAAGAATAAATCCAATTTTATGCATAAAAAGCTATATATTTTTAACAGGTAGTTTTACCGCCATGAAAGACTTGTTTTAAAAAAAATTCGATGATTTTATAATTTTTATTTGAAAAAATAAACTTCATTTTTTAAATATTAATATAAAAATTTACTTTGGGATAATTTTTGGTATTTTTTTTGAGAAATTTCATATTTTTATGAATAGGGAATGAAGACAAATTTTAATTGAAATTTTTTTTTCATATAAATAATTTATATTGTTAAATTATATTTTTAATAGGTTTTAAAGTATAATTATATAAATTTTATACCATTAAAACTAATTTAGGTAATTTTAATCAATTTTACATTGAAATTGGATATAAAAACATTTCAAACATTTGAACTTTTCTCTTTAAAATACCCGCTGTCTTGTCCCGCCTGTAGGATTAATTTTAAATTAATTTCTTCCACTTTTGTGATTTAAATTTGGAAAAATGGGTTCCATATTTTTAATCATAATATAAAATAATTTATATTAATTCAGATTAGTTTTTGAACAATAATATTAGTTAAATCAATTAAAATTGATTATGGTAAAAATGTGTCTACTTAGTGGTTAAACTTTAATCTCAAGTGAAAAAATAACCTAGAAACATATAAAAAACCAATTGGATGGCCATTATTAAAACATATACCCAATTTTGTAGATTTTTTTTTCATTATTGGGGGAACATTATGTAATGTAGATCTCCAAATAGTGTTTACCTTTTTATATTTATAAGAACACCACTCCATCTCAACTATAAAAAGGAACTCACCCCAACCACTTCTTCACATATTTAAATCCTTTTATCTCAACCAAAAACTACAAAAATAATCTCCCAAAATCCCATTTATCATCCTAGAATAATTATTTTTTAGGAAAGGAAACCCATCGAAGTCCTTTGGTGAAGACCAAAAGGAGTTACCTGAAAAAATGTATCATTCTTCAACGATCAGTTTTATTTTATTTCTTTAAAAAAACTTAAATTATTCTTATTCCATAATTATATAATAACATAATATTTATAAATATATTGGTATGTTTTTATGTTAATGTTTATACCTACAAATACTCACACTTCCATCAAATGATAGACCTAATCATTGTTCATGTGTACGGTGGACTACTACCTCACGAACTGATATCGTTCATTCTTCCATTACCACATATCAAGGTTTTGAATAATAATGGACTTACTATTTTTATATGATATATATGATATTTATAATTTTATTATGCTTTTAAAATTTTTATATATCACATACCTTCATGATTTCCATTTTTGGGAATACGATAACATCATTTGGGGATGCATGGACTACCTCCTCCTTAAAGAAATGTGATCCATTCATTCTTTACATGGAATGTATTAAGTATGGGTTCAAAAAACATATATGATATAAATGAATTATTAATGATATTTATGACATAATTATATAACTATATATACAACATATCATTTTTATTCTTTCCATTTCACACATTGAAAACGTGACAATTCCGTTTGTGGATGTGTGGACTACCACCTCCTCAAAGCGATGCGATTATTCATTTTTCATCACCACATCACAAGAATGATATATATAAGTATATATAATTAAATAAAATGTAATTTGGGATATAATTTTCATTATGGAAAGATAAATTTTACTAAACTTCTTTCCATAATGATCATTCAAAAAATGAGAATATTACTTAGGCGTAGGTATGACCTACAATCTCCATGATAATAATGATGGTTCATTTTTCATCATAATATTTCCTGTTTGATTTTAAAATTAAGATAATGTATAAATGTGATTATTATTCCATGATTATTATTCTAGATATGTTTAAATAATGACCTCATTGACCATAGTAGACTTATCAAAGTCAGTTTTGACACATAAGCTAAATATGGTCAAAACATCATTCTTAAACATTATTGATTGAGTAATTGTATATAACTTGTTTATAAGTGAAATAAAAGTAAAAATAAACCTGTAAAAGGTTATTAATTAAGTAAATAATTAAAATATTTCTATTATTTAGGAATATATAGAATAATCATGAAAAATATGACTCAAGGTAAGGGATTTCTTAACTCAATTTCCATTCATTAGGTTAAAATTAAATTTCATTGATTATGTTATGCCATAAATATTTATGAAATGATATTTGATTGTATTATTATTTATTTAAAATTTTATTGTGTGGATTTAAATTTTTCACACATAATTATTTCATTGATTTACTGTCACTCCAATGATACGATCTTTGTAAGGGATTTTCATCTCACTTTTTACATATGTGAGATAAATGTGATATTCACCACTTATATATTTTGGGTGGTTTATATACTACCCGTTTTGATATATTATTTCCTGAATTATTTTATCTTCATAGTATTTAAATGTTTTATTTTATTATTATTTCTTTTGGGGTTTCTAATTCATATGTTACCACAATTGTATGGGGATTTCTGGTCTCACTTTTATTTTTACGATACTTTTTCCAAACTAACCACTTGTTTTTTTGTGTTGTGTATATACTTCATATGAATGCATTTTATGATTATTATACATTAATTTATGGGTATTTACATATCCATTTTTTTGATATCTCTTTCATTGGTTTTACTATTTCAATGGCACCAAAGCAGTAATGAATTTTTGTCACAATTGTCCTTCTTTGAGATGTTTGTTATGTTATACACCTATATTATTTTATGAGGTGTATATACCTCTCATTTAACATGTTATATCATTAATATCCTTATTATAATGATATTATAAATTTCATTTAATGTTATTAATTCACGAGGATTATAATTAAAATGTTTCAAAGTGGTATGAGACACTTTGGAATGATTAAATATTATTTTCCTCAAGAATGTTTCTAATGATATTTTATGTGAATTTACATTCATCAACATCAACATAACTTGTTTTTAATTATCCTACATGGGGGATATTATGTGTTTATAACATCCTCATTATTTCTTTAGATAGATTATTATTTTTTTGAAGATATTTTTAGGGAACCCGTTTCTTTTCTATGGGTTAATCTTGTTTCAAAGATATTGTTATTGTACCCATTTCTTTTGAATGGGTTACTCATGTTTCCAATATTTTTGTTATGGAACCAATTTATTTTACATGGGTTACTCATGATTCTAAGATTTTTTATATGGAACCCAATTCTTTTCTGTGGTTTAATCATGTTTCAATGAGATTGTTATGGAAGTTATTTCTTTTACATAGGTTAACTGCATTTCAAAGGGATTGACATTAACCCCATTTATTTTATACGGGTTTATGATGATATAAATGAATAATGATTATTTATATAAGTTTTAGGATGAATGTTTTTTATTATTGATATGGTACTTGATCATTATAAAAAATGGTGAGCCTGATATAGCTTATACAACGGGTTGATCTCCATTATAGCTCACAGGTGAGATTGATAAATCTTATTTGAAGGGTTTATCCACATTATAGCTTATGAATAATGGGTGAGACTGATATATCTTAGAATAAGGGTGATCTACATTATAGTTCTAAAATTCATTTCATAATTATAATGTTATAAGTCGACCTTATGTTTATTCTAATTAAAAGGGTTTTGAAAGGGTTTTATGAAAGTGGTGCTCCATTTTACCAAAAAGAGTTTTAATTTATTGTTATGATTTTATAATTTTTCTAATAATAGAGATTAACATCACATGTATTTTTATTATCTATTTTTTTGATTATTTCCTTTTCTATTTCTTCATATTTTGTTATTCCAATATTGATGGGTATGAATTCTTTTATAACTCACTCATGCACTTCAATTATTTCATCATACCCTTATTCATTCTTATACTCATTGAATACATTCAATTATTAATGCTTATTTTTACCCATAATGGGCATATGATCTCACCTTTCTTATGTTTAATTTTCCCAATGTTTTAAATAATGATGTTGAACAAGTTATGTCTATAATGGACTTAATATGGATGATGATGATGTACCAATGTAAAAAATAAAAGCTGGGTTAAGGGAGAGAAATGCTCATTTATAGTCATGTAAATTTTTTATATAGAATTTTTTCCTAATTCTCTAAAACTCTAAACCTAAATAGTCCTCTATAATGTAAGTGATAAAAAATTTTATTTTTAATTTGTAAGTTTTAGATAAAAATTCATGGGTTACAATTATCAGCATCAAATATGGGAATGTAAAATTATAGATTTAAGCACAGGATCTGGGAGTGAAAGTTCTTATTTGTTATAGTTGTTATCAAAGGTCTGTTTAGATAATTATGGAGTTAGTGGTGTTTTCATATGATTTTATATTAATATTTATGTATACTTTTATAGGACTATAATAGTTAGGTTGATCATAAGTTCAACATCTTAAGACACCCCACTTGATTTTTTTATGCAGTAAAAAATTTTGAGGTTATCAATGAGGTTTTTGGAATTTTTTTTTGGGTTGAGGTATTTTTAACTCCTAATATCATAATGAATTATTTTAATGGAGGATTTATTTTTTAGGATTAAATAAAAAAGGACAACCTGAAGGCTGGCTGACAACCTATCTCATTCAGAAAGGCCACACGACTTGAACTCACAACCGAAGGGTGACAAGAGTGTAGCACTTACCCCTGGTCTATGTGATGTCTTGGTTAGTATGAAAAATTTTACAGGTTAAGATTATGTTTATTATATAAACATATTGGATTTTATTTGAGTAATAATAGTTTATTTATCATGTTATATTACATGATCAAATACTTATAATATTTGGGTTTTGAACTTAGAAAATTTTTGAATTTTTTTAAGGATAGTTATTTATTAAATAATTTATTTTGAACTTTTGGTATTACTATTTAATTTTGAATATTAATGTATCATATGACGGTTTACTAATTTTGTGAATTATCTTCCTATGTTCTAACTATTTTGGTTTTTTAATTTCTAAAGACAGGTGGAATAGCTTGACAATCACTTTTATGGTTATGTGGTATTTAAAATTTAATTTTAGTGCTTCAGGAATTGAAGATTCATCTTGTATACTCATCATTTGGTGAAAAAATATGATATTTTTCTGGATATTGAGAAAAGGATGAAATTATACTCATCAAGTAAGTATATATTCAAATTCTCTTAATTTAGATGGTGACCAAAATCCTTCAACTTTATAAAAAGGATCTTGAAATAAAATGTTATCCTATTACAATATTTTATGATGATATCAGTTAACTTTTCCAAGCCTATTTGGTATTCGGTTTTTTTCATTGACTTCATCTTGACCACATTCTCTATCACTCTATATTATTCTATGGGAATTAGCTTTTCCTTCCAAATAAATCTTTAATTTCCCCCCAATTTTCTCCCTATGTGGAATCTTAGTTATGCGTATCTCCTAGTGACCTTTATGTTTTACACTTTCTCTTTTAAATAAGATGTGTTATTTAACCTTTATATGATTTGGGTTTCAATAAACTAATTCTAAAAATTTTAGTCCTTTGATAACCAAGATGAATTTTGAGGGAGAAAATCATTTTAAGGGTGGTAGGATGTAACAACCCAGAATTTTATAAAATATCTTATTTTAAACTAATTTAAATTATTTAATAGATTTCATTATAAGAAATAAATACTTTATCTTGTATCACACACAACACCATGTTTATCTTGTGTTTTATGGAATATCAATTTCATTTGATGACTTATGTTACACACAAGCCCGAGTCTTACCAGACAATAATGTAATATTAATATATAATATGATAGTTATCACATAGACATTAGAATGGAATGATTAAATATTATTAAATAAATTATTAATATATGGTTTAAATATGTTCATATAATTAATTATTTTGTGACCAATTAATTATAAATGAAAATAAAAATTAGTTGAATATAAAGGATGTGTTTTAGGAAAAACTATTTTATGACTAGAATGACGTTTTAAATTAATAAATTAAATTAATCACTATTATTGAAAAATATTAATAAAAATTATTTATTATATATTCAATAAAATATTTTTCAATTCATCAAATATGTTTTATAGGATTAAGATAAGAATTAATCCAATTTGAAGCATAAAAATATGTTTATCTAAAAGGCAGTTTTACTGAATTTTAATTGCAGAATTGATTTAAAAATAAATTTTGACACTTTAATAATTTTTAATTAAACAATTAAACTTCATTTTTAATGCATAATATCAAAATTTTTATTGTTTTATTTTTTGGTATTTTTATAATAACTTTCATATTTTTATGAATAGGGAATGACACCAAATTTTAATTAAAAACTACATTTTCATCCATATAATTTAGTGTTAAATTATATTTTTAATTAGTTTTAAAGTTTAATTAGATAAATTTTATATCATTTAAAAAAATTTATGTAATTTTAATCAATTTTACATTGAAATTGGATATAAAAACATTTTCAAACTCTTGAACTTCTCTCTTTAAAAAATACGTTGTCTCATCCCGTCTGTGAGATTAATTTTAAATTAATTCCTTCCTATTATCTGATTGGAATTTTGAAAAATGGATTCCATATTTAGAATCAGAATAATTTATAATTTATATTAAGTTCAACTTAGTTTTTTACCAAAAATATTAGTGAAATAATTTATAATTAATTAAAACAATTAAGATAAAAAATGTGTTTACTTAGTGGTTAAACTTTAACCTTAAGTGACCAAATGACCCAGAAACATGTTAAAAACACATTGTTTGTCCATTATTATACCATATAAAAATTTGGATCTATTTTTTTTATTATTGGGTTCACGTGATGTAAGGGATACCTCCCAATAATGTTTACCGTTTTATATTTACAAGAATTCCACTCCCTCTCCACTGTAAAAGGGCCACCACCCTCCCCACTTCTTAACACCGCTCAAGCCATTTGAATTATCAAAACACTACCAAAATAACATCCCAAAATCCCTCTTCTCATCCTAGATGCCAAAATTTGTTAATAAAGCATATCATGAACATCCTTTGGGGCAATCCAAATGGAGTTACCTGAAAAGTGTTAACATTCTTCAACGATCACTTTTTATTTTACTTCTTTCTCAAACCACTTAATTTCTAATTATTACATGATTATATAATAAACTCAGTGTATGAAATAGAATGTGATGTTTTTGACCTAAAACTTCACACGCTTCCATCAAATGGGATACACAATCATTGTTTGTGTGTATGACAGACTACCGCCTCATGAATCGATGTCATTCATTTTTTCATTAACACTTCTCAAGGTTGGTAATAATTATGGAATTATAATTTTTATATGATATATATGATATTTATAATTATATTATGCTTATGTAATTTTTTTATAACACATACCTTCATGATTTCCATTTTTGTGAATATGCTAATATGGTTTGTGGATGTGTGAACTATCGCCTCCTCAAAGCGATGTGATTCATTCACTCTTTACATGGAATGTATTAAGGATGAGTTTAACAAACATATATGATATAAATGAAATATTTATTATATTCATGACATAATTAACTATATTTACAAATAACATATCATTTTTATTCATTCCATTTCACACATTGAAAAAGTTATAACATCGTTTGTAGATGTGTAGACTACCGCCACCTCGAAGTGATGTGATTCTACCATTTTCAGAACCACATAACAACAATGATATATATAAATATATATAATTAATTAAAATGGTGTTTATGATATTATGAAAATTATATAAAGATAAAATTTACTTACCTTCTTTCCATAATGATCATTCACTACGGGAAAAATCACTATTTGTGACAAGTTATTTGCGACGGTGAAAGTAGCCCATCGCAAATAACCAATTATTTGCGACGAGATTTCGTCTCCCATCACAAATAGTTTGGCGCGACTTGCACACCAAACCGCGCGAATATTATTTGCGTCGGGGAGATGTCTCCCGTCACAAATAGTTTGGCGCGACTTACGCGCCAAAACGCGCGGCTTGCGCGCCAAAACGCGTGCCTTGAACGCCCAACCGCGTAGGGGCATTTGCGACGGGCCCCGTCGCAAATACCCGACGGCTGTCAATACCTTTTTCGACGGTATGTCGTCCCGTCGCAAAAAGACTGTCGTAAGGTACTATTTGCGATGGATCCCATCGCAAATAACCTTTTAACCGCCGACTGTAATTAATGCGGGCGATGGTATTTGCGACGGGGCCCGTCGCAACTACCACTATTTGCGACGGGCTTCCCGTCGCAAATATTCCCGTCGCAACTAATGTAACCTATATATACCCTCATCCGTTTTTTTCACAAATCATTCAGATCTTGCTCTCTCTCTCTCTTTCTTCATTCTTCAGTTTCAAAGAGAATTTTTTTTAGTTGAAGTTTTTTATACGAGTGCAATCAGAGGACGTCAATATCTTCAGAATATCAAAGTTCAAGGTATTTATATTTTATTTTTTTTATATTTATTTTATTTTTTTATGTTAATTTTATTTTTTGTTTATTAGTTATAATTTAATTAGATTTCAATTGATTTTTATTTATATTTAGTTTTACTAAGAAATTGATATTGTTTGTTATAATTATAAATAATTAGTTATAATTAATATTAATTTAATATAATTAGGAATAAATAGATATAATTAGCAATAAATAGTTATAATTAGCAATAAATAGATATAATTAGCAATAAATAGATATAATTAGCAATAAATAGATATAATTAGCAATAAATAGATATAATTATCAATAAATAGATATATTTAGCAATAAATAGATATAATTAGGAATAAATAGATATCATTAGGAATCAATAGGAATAATTAGGAATAAATAGGAATAATTAGCAATAATTAGGAATAATTAGCAATAATTAGGAATAATTAGCAATAATTAGCAATAATTAGGAATAATTAGCAATAATTAGGAATAATTAGCAATAATTAGGAATAATTAGGAATAATTAGGAATAATTGGCAATAATTAGGAATAATTAGGAATAATTAGGAATAATTAGGAATAATTAGCAATAATTAGGAATAATTAGCAATACTTAGGAATAATTAGCAATAATTAGGAATAATTAGCAATAATTAGCAATAATTAGGAATAATTAGCAATAATTAGGAATAATTAGCAATGATTAGGAATAATTAGCAATAATTAGGAATAATTAGCAATAACTAGGAATAATTAGCAATAATTAGAAATAATTAGCAATTATTCCTATAATTAGGAATAATTAGCTATAATTTGGGATAATTAGCTATAATTAGGAATAATTAGCTATAATTAGGAATAATTAGTTATAATTAGGAATAATTAGCTATAATCAGGAATAATTAGGAATAATTAGAAATAATTACGAATAATTAGGAATAATTAGCTATAATTAGGAATAATTAGCTATAATTAGGAATAATTAGCTATAATTAGGAATAATTAACTTTAATTAGGAATAATTAGCTATAATTAGGAATAATTAGGAATAATTAGGAATAATTAGGAATAATTAGGAATGATTAGGAATAATTAGCAATAATCAGCAATAATTAGGAATAATTAGAAATAATTAGCAATAATTAGCAATAATTAGCAATAATTAGCAATAATTAGCAATAATTAGTAATAATTAGGAATAATTAGGAATAATTAGCAATAATTAGGAGTAATTAGCATTAATTAGCAATAAATAGGAATAATTAGGAATAATTAGGAATAATTAGGAATAATTAGGAATAAATAGGAATAAATAGGAATAATTAGCAATAATTAGGAATAATTAGCAATAATTAGCAATAATTAGCAATAATTAGGAATAATTAACAATAATTAGGAATAATTAGGAATAATTAGCAATAATTAGGAATAATTAGGAATAATTAGCAATAATTAGGAATAATTAGCAATAATTAGGAATAGTTAGCAATAATTAGGAATAATTAACAATAATTAGGAATAATTAGCAATAATTAGGAATAATTAGCAATAATTAGGAATAATTAGCAATAATTAGGAATAATTAGCAATAATTATGAATAATTATTAATAATTAGGAATAATTAGCAATAATTAGGAATAATTAGCAAGAATTAGGAATAATTAGCAAGAATTAGGAATAATTAGCAATAATTAGGAATAATTAGCAATAATTAGGAATAATTAGCAATAATTAGGAATAATTAGCAATAATTAGGAATAATTAGCAATAATTAGAAATAATTAGCAATTATAGCTATAATTAGGAATAATTAGCTATAATTAGGAATAATTAGCTATAATTAGGAATAATTAGCTATAATTAGGAATAATTAGCTATAATTAGGAATAATTAGCTATAATTAGGATTAATTAGCTATAATTAGAAATAATTAGCTATAATTAGGAATAATTAGGAATAATTAGGAATAATGCGCATAATTAGGAATAATTAGCTATATTTAGGAATAATTAGCTATAATTAGGAATAATTAGATATAATTATGAATAATTAGCTATAATTTGCAATAATTAACTATAATTAGGAATAATTAGCTATAATTAGGAATAATTAGGAATAATTAGGAATAATTAGGAATAATTAGGAATAATTAGCAATAATTAGCAATAATTAGAAATAATTAGCAATAATTAGGAATAATTAGAAATAATTAGCAATAATTAGCAATAATTAGCATTAATTAGCAATAATTAGCAATAATTAGGAATAATTTGGAATAATTAGCAATAATTTGGAATAATTAGCAATAATTAGGAATAATTAGCAATAATTAGCAATAAATAGGAATAATTAGTAATAATGAGGAATAATTAGGAATAAATAAGAATAATTAGGAATAATTAGAAATATTTAGCAATAATGAGAAATAATTAGCAATAATTAAGAATAATTAGCAACAATTAGCAATAATTAGAAATAATTTTCAATAATTAGCAATAATTAGCAATAATTAGGAATAATTAGGAATAATTAGGAATAATAAAGAATAATTAGGAATAATTAGGAATAATTAGGAATAATTAGGAAAAATGAGGAATAATTAGCAATAATTAGTAATAATTAGGAATAATTAGGAATAATTAGGAATAATTAGGAATAATTAGGAATAATTAGGAATAATTAGGAATAATTAGTAATAATTAGTAATAATTAGTAATAATTTGGTATAATTAGGAATAATTAGGAATAATTAGGAATAATTAGGAATAATTAGGAATAATTATGAATAAATAGGAATAAATAGGAATAAATAGGAATAAATAGGAATAAATAGGAATAAATAGGAATAAATAGGAATAAATAGGAATAAATAGGAATAAATGGGAATAAATAGGAATATATTGGAATAAATAAGAAAAAATAGGAAAAAATAGGAAGAATAGGAAAAAATAGGAAAAAATAGGAATAATTAGAAATAATTAGGAATAAATAGGAATAATTAGGAATAATTAGGAATAAATAGGAATACATAGGAATAAATATGAATAAATAGGAATAAATAGGAATAAATAGAAATAAATAGGAATAAATAGGAATAATTAGGAATAATTAGGAATAATTAGGAATAAATATGAATAATTAGGAATACATATGAATAAATATGAATAAATATGAATAAATAGGAATAAATAGGAATAATTATGAATAAATATGAATAAATAGGAATAAATATGAATAAATAGGAATAAATAGGAATAAATAGGAATAAATAGGAATAAATAGGAATAAATCGGAATAAATCTGAATAGTTAGCTATAATTAGGAATAGTTAGCTATAATTAGGAATAGTCAGCTATAATTAGGAATACTTAGCAATAATTAGCAATAGTTAGCAATAATTAACAATAGTTAGCAATAATTACCAATAATTAACAATAATTATCAATAAAAAAATTATATTATCAATATTTACAAAAAAACAATATTAATATTACTAAAATAATAAAAAATTTATTAAAAATTAAAATTATCAATATTCACAACATGATTTTCTCTATTATTAACATGTTCAAATCTTAAAGGGTCGCCAATTGTCAGGTCATGCACAATAAAAAGTTTGTGTCAACCATGTCTAATGTAAACTCTATAATTGTCCTTGCATGGTTGACCACCTCGCTAGTATTGTTGCAATCGGACAAACCAAGTCATTCCCTTCTTATCTATAAGCATTATCTCACATAAACCTTTACATAGACCATTCTTCCTTGAAAATTTAAGGGAAAAATAATGATATCCCCTCAAAATTTTAACGAAGAATGATCTATGTAAAGTGTCATATGAGATGATTCTTAGAGACGAGAACGTCATTACTTTGGTCGTCCTATTGCAACACTGCATGTGAGGTTATCAACCATGCAAGTACAATTATAGAGTTTACATTGGACATAACTGACATAAACTTTTTATTGCGCATGACTTGACAATTGATGACCCTTTGAGATTTGAACATGTTAAGAATAGAACAAAGTCTGTTGTGAATATTGATAATTTTAATATTTTATAATTTTTTTATTATTTTAATAATATTAATATTGTTTTTTCGTAAATATTGATAAATTACTTTTTTTATTACTAATAATTAGTAAACGAAATATTCTTGGATAATGAAGGGAAAATTTGTAATCATCTCCACAATGATCATTACCAAATTTCATTTCATTATTAAAGTAGTTTTCCTTTTTCTAAGTATTGATAAGTATTGCTAAATTAGAAATAAATAGTAACAAATAGTAATAATTATTAATAAATTGTAATAATTAGTAATAAATTGTAATAATTTGTAAAAAATTGTAACAATTAGTAATACTTTGTAACAATTTGTAATAATTAGGAATAATTAGCAATAATTAGAAATAATTAGCAATAATAATTGTGAGAAATATGAAATTAAATGAGCTGTCAGAAAAAAGAGTATCCATCAATCCACTGGAAAATGTGTCGCCCTTAATTAATGGTAATTATTAATTCATTGTAATTATTTATCTTCTTTTTTAGATAGTGTTTTTATAATTTCAAAATATCCAAAAAAAGTGATGATTTTATATTTTATGTAGAAAAATATGGAACAAGGAAGTCGACATCAGTCATTATTAGATGACTGCGCTTGGATAAATCAGAGCAAAAATCCAAATGGTTCTAGTTTAAATCCTGTATATATTAAGGGTGTTGAATATTTCTTAGCATTTGCGTCATCAAAACAGGAATATGTTTCAGAAGGCACAATTAAGTGTCCTTGTAAAAAATGTTCTTTGGGAATGTTTGACACATTTGACAAGGTTGGGGGACATCTCTTGTGGTTTGGTTTCTAACTAAATTATGTTTTTTTGGTACCAACACGGTGAACGCAGTTCCAGAGAAGATTAATAACTTGATTCCAGATCTATCACGATTTCAAAATTTAGTACATGATGTTGCAGGTCCATCTGTGCAACAAACTAAAACTCACGATGATATTGATTTAAATCCTGAGTTGGCACCATCAGAATTTTATGAGTTGTTGAGGTCTGCTGAGGATGCATTATATCCTGGTTGAAAGATAAGAAAATTAGTAGCGGTTGAAAAATTTATGGCTCTTAAATCAGATAATGCAATGTCAAACAACTATTTTGATCAGATATTTTCTTTGGTTAAAACATTGTTACCTAAAAGAAATGTGTTGCCTACAAATTACTATGAGAGCAAGAGGCTGATTCGTAATTTGGGCCTTAGTTATCGGAAGATTCATGCATGTCCAAATGATTTCATCTTATATTCTGGTGAAAATGATTCATTTGATATTTGTCCCACATGTGGACAATCGATATATAAAGAAGCTCAACCGGGGAAGTCTAGATCGAATCCAGTAAAACAGTTGAGATATTTCCACCTTACACCCAGGTTGCATCATTTATTTATGTCTTAGAACACAACATCAATGATGTCATGGCACAAAACTGAGATTTTAACTGATAAAAGCTTGAATCATCCATATGATGGTGATTCATAGAAACATTTTGATCGTATGCATCCGTATTTTTCTATAGAAGCCCAAAACATGCGATTGGGTCTTTTTATTGACGATTTTTGTCCGTTTGGTTCTTATGGTAGTCAGTATTCATGTTGACCTATCTTTATAACTCCATACAATTTTCCTCCATGGATGTTGATGAAGGAGCCTTATATCTTTTTAACTGTATTAATACCAGGACACCCGAAAAAGAATATTGATGTTTATTTGAAACCATTGATTGATGAGTTAAAAGCATTATAGAGTGATTGTGTTAATACATATGATGTTGCTGTGAAACAAAATTTCATATTAAAAGCTACATTGATGTGGACGATTAGTGACTTTCCGGTATATGGAATGTTATCTGGTTGGAGTACACATGGTCCGAAATCATGTCCTTACTGTATGAAAGAAAACAAATCCTTTATGCTGGCCAATAGAAAAAAACCTTGCTATTTTTATTGTCACCATAGATTTCTTCCAACTGATCATCCTTTTCGGAGGAACAAATCTCATTTCAGAAAAGGTACAATTTAAAGGGATTAACCTCCAAAGATGATCTTAGGTACAGAGTTAAAATCAGTTGTATTTTCATTACCCCCCATCACATTTGGACCAATAGTAAACCAACAAAAAATTAATGGATTTGGGAAAGAACATAATTGGATAAAACAGAGAATTTTTTGGGATCTTCCGTATTGGTCTGATTTGTTGGTCCACCACATGTTGGATGTTATGCATATTGAGAAGAAATATTTTGATAATTTATTTCATATAGTTTTGGATATACCAGGTAAGACCAAAGATACTATAAAGGCAAGATTAGATCTTGCCCAAATTTTCAGGCGACCAGAACTTGAATTATTTTAAAATGTCAGATCAAAGAGGTTAATGAATCCAAAATCATCATATAAACTGTCTAAAGAGAATCGCTTATTATTTTTTCAGTGGATTTCAGATTTAAGACTTCCAGATGGCTATGCTTCCAATTTGGGCAGATGTGTTAAGAATGGATATATTACTGGATTAAAAAGTCATGACTGTCATGTTATAATGGAAAGACTTACGCCAATTTGATTCAAGGGTTTGTTGAATTCTATGATTTGGGATTTGATAACAAACATATCATATTTTTTTGAGACATTTGTGCAGTGACAACAGACTACAATGTGCTAAGAAAATTGGAAGAAGATGTTGCTGTAATTATATGTAAACTGGAATTTTTTTTCCGTAGGATTTCTTTGACTTAATGGAACATATGATTTGAAACATGAAGCTAAATGTGGAGGTCCAGTACAGTTTCGATGGATGTACCCATTGGAGAGATGCATGCAGAAATTGAAGAAAAAAAATACGTAACAAAACATCAATTGAAGGCTCAATTACTGGAGCTTATTTTCAAGAGGAAATTGCTTTTTTATACTCTTATTATTTTGAATCTTAATATCCCTCAAAACAGAATCACATGGGGAGAAATGAGGAGAATGTTAATAACAAAATGGATAGTCAATTAACTATTTTTAATCAGCCAAATCTTGGTTTCGGTGGAGTTCATGAATGATGGATTTCAGATAATGAACATCACAGAGCACATACATACGTTCTGCTCAACTGTGAATAAATGACATCATTTGTCCTATGAGTGCTTCTATCACTTATTCTATAATTTATGTTACAGTATTTAAACTTATTTTATTTGTAGGTTATATAATAATCATATCAAGAAACAACTTCCACAAATTACAGCAGCTTCTCTTGAAGAATGCAAATTTTTTTTCTCAATGGTTTCAAAAACTGGTAACATAAATTATTGATGGTATAATATAAATTCTGTTTATTATTTATTATATTGATAATTGTTTTACAAATTTTCAGGTGTCTCAATATGCTGATAAAATTAATAAGTGACTGTGTATATTGAGTAACCCACCATCCAAAATGGTTAAATATTATAATGCATATGTAGTGAATGGTTTTAGATTTCATACACATGCATACGGGGAATCAAAAAAAAACAATAAACAGTTGAGTTTTCTTGAGAGGATCACATACAGAGAAACTGAAGTTGACTTTTATGGTATATTGGATGAAATTATTGAGCTGTGTTCTCTAGGACATAATTACATAACAATTCTTCAATGTCGGTGGTTGGATACTAAGAGAGGTTTTCATGTTCATCCGACTAATGGAATCATTGATATTAAATATAAAAGTATTCTTGTAGTAAATGAACCATTTTTACTGGATCAACAAGAACATCAAATTTATTATGCAATGTATTGTGCTACTTTAAGAGACTTGAGAGATTAGTGGAGCATAATAAAAATAAAATCTCGGGAAAATCAGTTTACTCAAACAGAATATGGTTCTGCTGAAGTGGAAGGAATTTAATTTTTTCAAGAGATGGCTCAAAATCCATCTGATTCACAAAGAGATGTGAATATCGATGATGACACCCCAAAATTAAGGATCGATGGTGATGAAGATGTTAATGATGTTAAAAATGAATTTGAAATGACAAGAGATGCTGAAACTAAAACTCATATGGATATTGATGATGCTGAGGAGGAAGATGAAGACATTGACATTGACAGCTATGAATAAGAGGATGAAGATGAACATTGAAACAGTTAAATTCTGGTTATAATCATAACTAATATATATATAATAGTTATTTTCAACTATCTGCTAACAACAATCATTTTGTGTTTCAAATGGACTCTGATCTATTGCGTGAGTTGGAGGAGGCTGAGCTACCTTCGGATGATGAGGATGTGGGATCAGCTGACCCTCATCCTACTGGTGGTTTAGGAGGTACGTGGAGGGGGTGCGGTCTTGCGTGACTGATGATTCCTGACCCTATCCCCGAGCTATGTCCACATCTTGGTTTCGATCCACGCACACAGAGGTATGGTAACCTGTATATTTTAGTTATATTTCATTAATTTATTTATATATATACTAATTGTTTGATTATTTATTCCTTTTTCACAGTTTTCAGCATGTAGCTATTGGACAGGGGAGCGCTATATTGCTCAATTATTTTTCTCAGCCATGGATCACATGGGAACAGATTCCCGTTGATGTGTGACAAGACATGTTCCAGCATTGGCTGATACGTAAATAAATAATATTTATTTTGAAATTTATTTTATTAACAAATTGATATTATAAATTATTTGTAAGGTTTATGGAATCTTATCGATGATAGCATGTGCGATGCTATCCACACGGCATGGCTGGTTTTTATGCATGACCATTTTCACCAGTTTTTGCACAATTTGAGAAGGACAACCATTAAGAAAGCAGGGGTGACAGAATTTGACGAGTCGTGTAGAGCCCACCAACCAGAGTACATTTCATCTCCTGTTTGGGATGGATTATTTTTACACTGGTTGGGTGGTGGATTTCTGTAGAGACCCGAAGCTTGACGTACATTGACATTACATTACATTTGCGGAATACTTAGTACATAAAAAAAACACACACACAAGGATCGTAATAGTTTAGTGTCTTTGGAAACTCGGAATATAATCTTCTAATCCTGGTGAAAGATCTTCAACATCTCCCATAAAGATCTTCCTTTTTTTATACCTAAAACCTTTCTTTATATCCTGGGGAAAAGAAAACATAAAAGGGTGAGCTCAAATGATCAGTAAGGGTAAACAAAAGAAATATCAATCACATCATATACATAAGCACATAACTTTTGGAAATCTTAACCTGTAAAAGAGATCATAATTTCATAACCTAGGATAACTCATGGCAGTGAAATGTAATCACAATAATCATAACTTAAAACATTAAACTTTGTGGCATACACACATAATCATAGAGAATCATTTCTTATTAGTCAAGACTCATTTCCAAGATTATCTTAGTGGACAAAGTCCCTTTCTGAACCGAGTCACCCTCGTTTCAGTCCTGTTTCACTGAACTGGTATAACCTACCATTCCAGCCATGTCTATCTCATGAGATATAAAATCTTTACCCAATACATTGGAGGGAGATATAGGTCCCACCCATCTCATAATTATACCATTCTTATGTGTTCCACAAAAGAATAAATCATACATCATTTCATAACCCATGTAATAAAAATGGGAATCTTAAACATCGTGACATCATAAAACAATTAATATAAGATAAAGGAATTCATAAAAATATAATTCCATCACAACATAATCAAATCAATGTAATAATAGGGATAAAAACAGAACCCTTTTTTATCTTAGATGGAAAATAATTTTGATAAAACACTTGAACTCAATTCTTGAGGAAAATATCCTTTCTGCTTCAAAAACACTTTTCCTTTCTTAACATGTCATACAATTATAAACTAAAAAAAGTTGATTAAAAATAAACTTGAAAACTTGTAAAGGAAGATTCTTGGAAATAATGTTTTAAAAATCCATTCATGCCGTATAAGATAAAAAAACATTCTTCTCGTACTTTTGTCGGAAAAGTCAAAAAAGTACCTCATACGAAAAACGACAATAGATTCCTTTCATATCTTTTACTAAAAACTCACCGAAGGGTAAAATAGGATTTAAAAAATTGTAGGTGGATGGAAATAGTATTAAATATTGAGGAAACATGGATGTGGATGATAAAATACACCCCAGTAAATACTAAAGTATAAACAATCTCGGATAAAAATGAGATTGTGATATTTCCCTTACCTTAGGTCCGATTTGCTTTGTAAGTGTCCGAAACTCCTGTATAATGATTTAAATAATGTCATTGACTTATTAAAGAATCATATTCATTGTTATGATGTCATATATGGTTCACTTATGACTTTATATTACCCATTCTTTTGTAAATTCCAAGTTAAAGAGTGTTTTGGGTAAAATTGTTTCATTTGTCGTCCGTGTTTTGACTTGTAATTATTCATATGATTACTTAGATCATGATTAATTAATTCCAGAATATAAAACATGATTTATATATATATATATATTCAGAATATACATATATATAATAAATCAGTAAATGGACAGAAATACACCATTCATGGAGACGGTAGGCCGTACGTACGCATGAACGCTGTTTTCGTTTCCTTATTGAGTTGAATGGAATTAAGTAGATGAAATACATATATATACACATAAATCCAGTATCATTATTATGTCATATATTTCATGATTACTTATTATATATACTTTATAATCATTCATGAATGGTTAAAGTGGAGAATGAATCTCATCGCGTCGTGGAGACGGTAGTCCGTACGTACGCATGAGCGATGATATCGTTCTCATGATAGTGGGACTGTATTGGAGTGTATTTATACTATTTAAGAATAAATATCACTTTAAAATAATAATATAGAGTTATTATTTACACCATTATACCCATCCAAGTAAGGTGGTGGTGGAAAATAGATTTCACCACGACGTGGAGACGGTATTCCGTACGTATGCACGCACGGTGATTTCGTTTTCCGTAGGATGGATAGATGGTGAAATAGGATTGTTTCATACTTATAATAATATATCAGTATATGAGTGATACTGATGTTATTACTTCATAATGAAACAACCTAAGAAGAAGAAGTGGAAGAAGAAATAAAGGTGAAAGAATCGGTAACGGAAATTACCTCTTCTTTGAAGCGCCTCTTTGAGACCTCCTCTTAGGGAACTAAAATTGGTCTTTGAGGAAGACCAGAACCTCTAGGATGTTTCTAGGGAAGTGGAGAAGATAATTCGTTAGGGGTGGGCCAAGCTTGAAGGCTCAAAGTTGTGTGAGGAAGAGAGGGAGGAGGTGCCCTTTTATAAGGGAGGAGAGGGGCATCTTAGGAAAATCTCAAAATATTATTTTATATTAAGGTAAAATTCGGTTTATAATGGTTACAGAGGGTCTTATTTCGAAGATAAAGTGGGGATGGGTCGAAATCCTCTCATACAATAGGATTTAGACAAGTTTAGGTTATTATTTTAACCTTATCAATTAGATTTAACTCTAAGTTAAATAATTTAACTTTTACCGTGTCTTTTTTTTCTTACACTATATGGTTAATAAACTTACCATAACAAGACAAACGAACCCCAAGATGTTTATTATTAATATATATATCCTTATATAAGTCATTTGTCCTATCATTAGATTTTTAGGAATTAAATAACAATTAATAATATAATATTTGTTTTAAAAACTAATTTATGTCAATTTTGACACTATTTGGTACATGATTTTTATGAAATTCATAACAGAATGAAAAGTTCGAAAACAGTTACTTATATCAACAATAAAATGTCATATTAACCTAGAAAATTAATGTAAGTCATAAAAAGTCTCAAATTACATTTATTTGGGCATTTATAACATCAATTATGTCAATATTTCATTAATAAGACAATTACTGCATCATATTTGTGTCATAATAAATGATAATTATTTAATACCTAAAAATTATAAATAAATTCCTATAATGTAGATAATTGTATTAGATTTCTGAAGACTATTCATGTTTGAAGTTTCATGAAGTTTATCACTAAATTAAAATTATTATACTTATAAGATTTAAGAAAGTGACATGTTGTCACATTCTTTGGTTTTAATAATAATTAAATTATTTTCATGGACAAAAGTCCATAAAATGAATCTAATCCGACCCTTAGGTTATATGGGTCTAATTTCAGCCATCCAATAAGATTTTTCCAAGTGTTAGGGTAAATTTATAATCTTATATTTACCCTTAATTACCCGATTTACCTTTAACTATAGTAAATAAAATTTATCGTAGTTACTATTCACAATGCCCAAAAACAAAAAGTAGCTTATTAACATAATTTGTACCCACTTATTTAAAATATGGAATCCATTTTTCCAAATTCAATACAAAAAAGTTGCAGAAATTAAATGAAAATTAATCCCGTTGTCGAAAGAAAATGGGTTTTTTTTAAAACATTGCAAAAGATTGAATTGATTTAACCTACGATTTCAAGGTAAAATCAATGCTAATGGCATAAATTATATTAAATGGTAAAAATATATTCTATTTATACTTTAAAACCATTCAATATTATAATTTAACCACATAAGATATTATGATGAAAAAAGTTGTTTTTAATTAAAATATAAAGTGTTTTTACTATTCATTAAAATATGAAAGTTATCGGAAAAATATTAAAACTTTATCTAATGTAAATTTTTATATCCTGATTCAAAATAAGAATTTTATTTTTTCAAATTGAACTTATAAACATGTCAAAAATTATATTTAATGTGGGTGCGCCATCAAAAGGTGGCAAAACTGCATTTTTTGAAAAATACTAATTTTACCCGAAAAATTTATTTTGTTCTTATACCATGTTCTAGAAATGTGTAAGATGAATAATAATGATATAAAATTGAAAATTTAGTTAAAACTATTCATAATGGCTAGTTCATAACAATATTATATTAATATATCATTGTTTAGTAAAACCCGGTATTGCGTACAACACACGCTATCGAGGAAGGTCGTGATTGCATGTAACGCAAGCCAAGTCAGGGTTGCGTGTAGTGCACAACTCCTTTGTTGTTGCGTATAACAGAATCCAACCATATTTTATTTATACATTGAATATATATATATACACTCAATGTTGCGTAGAATAACTTCTATCAAACGAACTTGAAATTGTGTGTAACAAGAGCCAAGAAAAGTGTTGCATATACTACAAGCTAATACGGTGTTGCGTATAGCGCAAGGTAATCTTGGTGTGTCATACAATATAAGATATGAATGAAATTAAAAATAATGTATCTTATAAAATCTCGGGTTGTTACATTCTACCCCCTTAAAATGAATTTTGCCCTTGAAATTCGTCGGGGTTATAAATGGTTTACTATTTGAAAGTTTCTTTAATAGAAACCCTCATCATAAAAAAGAATACCAAAACCAATCTTTAAAAACAAAAGTCTGAAACGTAACAGTTACCCAAATAAACTAATCACTGGGTTTCCACATAGGTGAAAATATGGAAATGGAAGAGAAATCTAACCATCATGTTCTGATGGAGAGTGGTAGAGAACATGGCTATGAAAAATCCAACAATCACAAAGCTATTGATTTGTGATTATCTAAGGTACCATCTGATTCATCAGATATAAGGGTAGTAGGACAACATTTTTGATTTTTCAAGATCATTTCCCTAAAGATGATGAAATTGGAATTAGAATAAATACTTTCGTGATTTTGGTATAGTCTCACCATTTGTCATTATTTGGACAATTTCCACTTCATCTCTTAAAGAAATGAAGTTGAATTTGTCATTCGTGATGTGCTAGCAGATCATGTGATAGAATGATGAGTCATTCCATCTGTATCAAATAAAAGGTTAGAAAAGTTATCAAAAAAATACATAAATCCATCTATAGTGAGATTAATCTTATATAGTTCCTAAAATGGACTTATACTTCATATATCATACTCCTTAATATAATAAAACTAGTTTTTACTAAACATGGACTTCATGTAGGCCAGTGGTAGGCGATAAAGGCCAGTCGCACTTCGGTTGTGGGTTCGATTCCCATAGCCTTGTCTGACGCGATGGGCTGTCGCCCGTTCTGCAGGTTGTCCTTTTTCTAAAACTACATTACTATAACATCCCATCAATAACATCAAAAAAAAGTTCTATCCTTAAACAATACTAAGTTATGTCCAACATAATCCATTCCAATCTTTAGGCTTATCTAAAATACTTCGATCCAAGCTCATAGTATAAAGAAAACGATTACTTGAAATGTCATCAACCAAGCCTGTGAATACCATCATTTATCCCCCATATATCTTTTTGGTCACATTCCAATCATGTGAATACCTTAATCATGTATTCTCTTGAAAAATGAATACCCATTAAACCTTAGTGAAAACATGAATGCTGTCAAAAGTTAACTCTTACCACATACCAAAATCCAAAAATTCTATATACTCAAACCATGATATAACCTTTTACTTATATCAATCATGAGCTCATGAATACTAACATTTAATTTTATTCTTATCCCTTCATTATGCACATATCATCTACATTCCAAAAATATCTGAATAACCTTTCATGGATACTGGTACCATTAATCACACACTTTCAAAACTCAAGGAAAGACAACAGTGTAACAATCCTTAGATGTCTCTTTATTCCATATTACCATGAGATTACTTATACAACATTACACATGATAAAAATGTAATCATTCCACTACCTTCTTAAACCATTGACCGAGATTCAAAAATTCTTCCATATCACATATCATTTGTAGTCTCTTCATCATCATCAACATAAATACTACCCATACGTCCGTACTGATTCTCTCCATGAGACTTTCCCTTAGGGCATTGGTTTGCATAATGCCCGTACATTCCACATTTAAAACATTTAACCATTGTTGATGTCGTAGCAATACCATTATCCTCATCCCTAGTGTTAACTGAACCTTTTCCTTTGCACTTACTGGCTTTGTGTCCTTCTTTTCCACACCCAAAGAATCTTCCAGTTCCTTTGAAACATTCTCCTTGATGCCTCTTCCTGCATGATTTACATAGGGGAAATTGAACTTTCTTTCCTCTATGATCATCATGAAACTCCATCTTTCTCTTATTAGCCGAGTCTAGAAACTTACCAAATTTTACTTTATTGATCATATTATGAGATTGCTGATTCGACATAATAATGATGTTTGTACTTCCAAATCCCATTTCATTTGGTTGGTCATGAAGAATATCATTCCATTGTCCATATTATCCTCCATTATCGTGAATCATCTTATTTCCAGCCATTTTCTAAAACCCAAAAAGAATAGTGTGAGAGGCAAAAATAATGCTAGGGAAAACAACATAGTAAAGGGGGAGTACCCTTAATATCTAACATCTTAGGTTAAATTCTAAGATCGTTACCGTAGTTCTAGGACTATATCCTATACGTGTACTTATCCTTAGGGACATCCCTAGACATACCTTAGAAATATCTCTAGGGATCTCACTAACATTCTCAAATCCTAGTTTCCAAAGGTTGACTAAACCTTTCCTCTGATACCAACTGTAGAGACCCGAAGCTTGAAGTACATTGACATTACATTACATTTTCTGAATACTTAGTACATAACAAAAACACACACACAAGGATCGTAATAGTTTAGTGTCTTTGGAAACTCGGAATATAATCTTCTAATCCTGGTGAAAGATCTTCAATATCTCCCATAAAGATCTTCCTTTTTTTTATACCTAAAACCTTTCTTTATATCCTGGGGAAAAGAAAACATAAAAGGGTGAGCTCAAATGCTCAGTAAGGGTAAACAAAAGAAATATCAATCACATCATATACATAAGCACACAACTTTTAGAAATCTTAACCTGTAAAAGAGATCATAATTTCATAACCTGGGATAAGTCATGGCAGTGAAATGTAATCACAATAATCATAAATTACACATTAAACTTTGTGGAATACACACATAATCACAGAGAATCATTTCTTATTAGTCAAGACTCATTTCCAAGACTATCTTAGTGGACAAAGTCCCTTTCTGAACCGAGTCACCCTCGTTTCAGTCCCGTTTCACTGAACCGGTATAACCTACCATTCCAGCCATGTCTATCTCATGAGATATAAAATCTTTACCCAATGAATTGGAGGGAGATATAGGTCCCACCCATCTCATAATGATACCATTCTTATGTGTTCCACAAAAGAATAAATCATACATCATTTCATAACCCATGTAATAAAAATGGGAATCTTAAACACCGTGACATCATAAAACAATTCATATAAGATAAAGGAATTCATAAAAATCTAATTCCATCACAACATAATCAAATCAATGTAATAATAGGGATAAAAACAGAACCCTTTATTATCTTAAATGGAAAATAATTTTGATAAAACACTTGAACTCCATTCTTGAGGAAAATATCCTTTCTGCTTCAAAAACACTTTTCCTTTCTTAACATGTCGTACAATTATAAACTAAAAGAAGTTGATTAAAAATAAACTTTAAAACTTGTAAAGGAATATTCTTGGAAATAATGTTTTAAAAATCCATTCATGCCGTATAAGTTAAAAAAACATTCTTCTCGTACTTTTGTTGGAAAAGTCAAAAAAGTACCTCATATGAAAAACGACAAAAGATTCCTTCCATATCTTTTACTAAAAACTCACAGAAGGGTAAAATAGGATTTAAAATTTTTTAGGTGGATGGAAATAATATTACATATTGAGGAAACATAGATGTGGATGATAAAATACACCCCAGTAAATACTAAAGTATAAACAATCTCGGATAAAAATGAGATTGTGATATTTCCCTTACCTTAGGTCCGATTTTCTTTGTAAGTGTCCGAACCTCCTGTATAATGATTTAAATAATATCATTGACTTATTAGATAATCATATTCATTGTTATTATGTCATATATGGTTCAATTATGACTTTATATTACCCGTTCTTTTGTAAATTCCAAGTTAAAGAGCCTTTTGGGTAAAATTGTTTCATTTGTCGTCCGTGTTTTGACTTGTAATTATTCATATGATTACTTAGATCATGATTACTTAATTCCAGAATATAAAACATGATTTATATATATATATATATTTGGAATATACATATATATAATAAATCTGTAAATGGACATAAATACACCGTTCATGGAGACGGTAGGCCGTACGTACGCATGAACGCTGTTTTCGTTTCCTTATTGAGTTGAACGGAATTAAGTAGATGACATACATATATATACACATAAATCCAGTATCATTATTATGTCATATATTTCATGATTACTTATTATATATACTTTATAATCATTCATGAATGGTTAAAGTGGAGAATGAATCTCATCGCGTCGTGGAGACGGTAGTCCGTACGTACGCACGAGCGATGATATCGTTTTCATGATCGTGGGACTGTATTGGAGTGTATGTATACTATTTAAGAATCAATATCACTTTAAAATAATAATATATAGTTATTATTTACACCATTATACCCATCCAAGTAAGGTGGTGGTGGAAAATAGATTTCACCACGGCGTGGAGACGGTATTCCGTACGTACGCACGCGCGGTGATTTCATTTTCCGTAGGATGGATAGATTGTGAAATATGATTGTTTCATAATTATAATAACATATCAGTATATGAGTGATACTGATGTTATTACTTCATAATGAAACAACCTAAGAAGAAGAAGTGGAAGAAGAAATAAAGGTGAAAGAATTGGTAACGGAAATTACCTCTTCTTTGAAGCGCCTCTTTGAGACCTCCTCTTAGGGCACTAAAATTGGTCTTTGAGGAAGACCAGAATCTCTAGGATGTTTCTAGGGAAGTGGAGAAGAGAATATGTCAGGGTTTTGCTGAGCTTGAAGGCTCAAAGTTGTGTGAGGAAGAGAAGGAGGAGGTTCCCTTTTATAAGGGTGGAGAGGGGCACCTTAAGAAAGTCTCAAAATATTATTTTATATTAAGGTAAAATTCGGTTTATAATGGTTCCAAAGGGTCTTATTTTGAAGATAAAGTGGGGATGGGTCGAAATACTCTCATCCAATAGGATTTAGACAAGTTTAGGTTATTATTTTAACCTTATCAATTAGATTTAACTCTAAGTTAAATAATTTAACTTTTACCGTGTCTTTTTTGTTTTCTTACACTATATGGTTAATAAACTTACCATAACAAGACAAACGAACCCAAAGATGTTTATTATTAATATATATATCGTTATCTAAGTCATTTTTCCGATTATTAGATTTTTAGGAATTAAATAACAATTAATAATATAATATTTTTTTTAAAAAACTAATTTATGTTAATTTTGACACTATTTGGTACATGATTTTTATGAAATTAATAACAGAATGATAAGTTCAAAAAAAGATACTTATATCAATAATAACATGTCATATTAACCTAGAAAATTAATTTAAGTCATAAAAAGTCTAAAATTACATTTATTTGGGCATTTATAACATCAATTATGTCAATATTTCATTAATAAGACAATTATTGCATCATCTTTGTGTCATAATAAATGATAATTATTTAATCCCTAAAAATTCTAAATAAACTTCTATAATGTAGATAATTGTATTATCTTTCTTGGAGACTATTAATGTTCAAAGTTTCATGAATTTTATCACTAAATTAAAATTATTATACTTATAAGATTTAAGAAAGTGACATGTTGTCACATTCTTTGGTTGTAATAATAATTAAATTATTTTCATGGAAAAAAGTCCATAAAATGAATCTAATCCGACCCTTAGGTTATATGAGTCTAATTCCATCCATCCAATAGGATTTTTCCAAGCGTTAGGGTAAATTTATAATCTTATATTTACCCTTAATTACCCTATTTACCTTTAACTATAGTAAATAAAATTTACCGTAGTTACTATTCACAATGCCCAAAAATAAAAAGTAGCTTATTAACATAATTTGGACCCACTTATTCCAAATATGGAATCCATTTTTCCAAATTCAATACACAAAAGTTTCAGAAATTAAATTAAAATTAATCCCGTTGTCGAAAGAAAACGGGTTTTTCTTTAAAACATTGCAAAAGATTGAATTGATTTAACCTACGATTTCAAGGTAAAATAAATGCCAATGACATAAATTATATTAAATGGTAAAAATATATTCTATTTATACTTTAAAACCATTCAATATTATAATTTAACCACATAAGATATTACGATGAAAAAAGTTGTTTTTAATTAAAATATAGCGTGTTTTTACTACTCATTAAAATATGAAAGTTATCGGAAAAATATCAAAAATTTATCTAATGTAAATTTTTATATCCTGATTCAAAAGAATAATTTTATTTTGTCAAATTGAACTTATAAACATGTCAAAAACTAGATTTAATGTGGGTGCGCCATCAAAAGGTGGCAAAACTGCATTTTTTGAAAAATACTAATTTTACCCGAAAAATTTATTTTGTTCTTATACGATGTTCTAGAAATGTGTAAGATGAATAATAATGACATAAAATTCAAAATTTAGTTAACACTATTCATAATGGCTAGTTCATAACAATATTATAATAATATATCGTTGTTTAGTAAAATCCAGTATTGCGTACAACACACGCTATCGAGGAAGGTCGTGATTGTGTGTAATGCAAGCCAAGTCAGGGTTGCGTGTAGTGCACAACTCCTTTGTTGTTGCGTATAATAGAATCCAACCATATTTTATTTATACATTGAATATATATATATACACTCAATGTTGCGTAGAATAACTTCTATCAAACAAACTTGAAATTATGTGTAACAAGAGCCAAGAAAAGTTTTGCGTATACTGCAAGCTAATACGGTGTTGCGTATAGCGCAAGGTAATCTTGGTGTATCGTACAATAGAAGATATGAATGAAATTAAAAATAATGTATCTTATAAAATCTCGGGTTGTTACAATTTTAGAGGAGATCTTCAGTGGGATGACAGAACCGAGGGAGACAAGAGGTGACACATCGAGCCGGTAGCTATACATTCAGTTCGCATAGAAAAAATATGGTAAGTATATTTTTTAAATATTTTATATAAATTTAAATATAAACAGTTTATTTTATATTTCTGTAGGCAGTAGAGCATCCCAATATTACGGAGTTCGACGTTTATCGGAGGATGTACAGTGATCCAGCCACTGGAGTGATTAGAGGTGATCGCTAGCATCAGATTGTGGTTAGTATTATTTTTTTCAGTTTAATAATTAACTGCATATAATATTTTGACAATTTTAATTTTAAATTGGAATTGAAGGAGTCATATGAGGCTGCGACCTCTCAGACACAGGTTGAGGGTCAGGACGAGATGGCTGAGCAGACTAGTGCTCACCATTTCGATGAGGCGACATGGATACAGGCGACTCAGTATGGCTTTGAGAAGGGAAGAGTAGTTTACATCAGCTCTCATTTGGCTCCTGGTACTTATTATGGTATTGCTGCGATTTCAACGTCTAGATCGAGAGGATCTCGTGGAGAGATATCATCTTCTGGATCACAGTATCAGGAGAAGTTGCAAGCTCAGGCTGAGCAAAAAGAATTTTTTGCAGAATTAGCAAGAAGAGATGTGTCGCGACAACAGCAGCAACAACATCACGAGGAGGAGATGCTTCGATGACAGCAGCAGCATCACGAGCAGATGGAGTACATGCGCCGTATGACTCGTAGTTTAGGGATGAAGTTTCCTCCACCAGCTCCTCCACCCCCTCCAGAAGACGACCCCCTAGTGATTTTTTATGTTATAAACATTTGAATTTAACATTGTAATATGAATTATTTACATTTTATGTCTTTTATATCGGTGAAAATATTACATTATTTAATTTTTAATATTTTATTTTATTTTATATTTTTTTGTTAATATTGATAATTTTAATATTTTTTATTTTTTTATTATTTTAATAATAGTAATACTATTTTGTCATTAATTGTAATTTTATTAAATTTTATTTGTTTTTTAAATTAATTTATTATTTGCGACGAGACCTTTTGAGATGGGGGTCCCATCGCAAATAGTCTAACTAAATATTTTTAAAACCATATTTGCGACGGTACTACTTGACCATCGCAAGTAATTTGTTGTGACGGGCCCATCATAAAAAATGATATATATATATATTTTGCGACGGGATGAGAGCCCGTCCCAAATAATTTTTGCGACGGGCCCTTTGTGAAAATGTTACGTATATATAATACATATAATCAGAAGCTTATTTGCGACGACTATGTTTTCTGTCGCAAATACCATTTGTTGCGACGAGCCCATCGCAAATACTTGTATTTGCGACAACATTTTCTACAACGGGCTATTTGCGACGGGACCCCATCAATAAAGCCTATTTGCGATGGTATCCCGTCGCAAATAGGCCATCACAATTATTAAGAATTCCATTAGTGATTGAAAAATGAGAACGTCACTCAAGCGTATGTATGACCTACCATCTCCATGATTGTAATGCTGGTTCATTTTTCAAAATTATATTTCTTATTTGATTTCAAAAGTATAATTGATATAAAAATGTGATAA
The DNA here is from genome assembly GCA_963277665.1 of Viscum album. NCBI lineage: Eukaryota > Viridiplantae > Streptophyta > Magnoliopsida > Santalales > Viscaceae > Viscum > Viscum album. The sequence goes on from OY728120.1 coordinate 1,848,929,805, forward strand.
TTAGGTCATAATTATTATTCCAGATATATTTAAATAATGACCTCATTGACTATAGTAAACTTATCAAATTCCATTTTGACACATAAGCTGAATATGGTCAAATCATCCGTCTTAAATATTACAAATTAATTAATTGTATATAACTTGTTTGTAAGTGAAAGAAAAGTAATAATAAAATTTTAAAAGGTTATTAAGAAATCAAATAATTGGCATAAGTTTTTTATTTATTAATATATAGAACAAGTATAACAAATAAAACTCAAGGTAATGGATTTGTTAACTCAATTTACATTTATTATGTTAAACTTTTATTTCATTGATTATGTTATGCCATGAATATGTGTGAAATGACCTATGATTTTATTATTATGTATTTAAAATTTTAATTTTTGGATTTAAAATTTTCACACATAATTATTTCATTGATTTATTCTCACTCCAATGATACGGTATTTGTAATAGATTTTCATCTCACATTTTACATTTTTGAGATAAATGTCATATTCGCCACTTAACTTATTTTTTGTGGCGTATCTACTAAAATTTTTTATATAATAAATTATTAATTATTTTTTAATCATGTTATTTAAATTTTTTATTTGAATATAATTAATTTTTGGGTTTCTGATTCAGATGTCACCACAATTTTAAGGGGATTTCTAGACTCACTTATATTTCTGTGAGACTTACGCCAAATTCACCACTTATTTTTTTATTTGATCCATATAATACCCATGAATTTATTTTATGATAATTATACATGAATTTATTGGTATTTAAATATCCTTTTTATGATCTCTCTTTCATGGGATTTATATTTTCAAAGCTACCAATCAATAATGGATTTTTGTCACAATTTTCTTTCTTTGAGAAGTTTGTTATGTTATACACTTATTTTATTTTATGAGGTTTATATACACATAATTTTAATTTTTATGTCATGAATATCCTTATTATAATTATATTCTATGTTTTATTTAATTTTATTCCTTCACGGGGATTATAATTTAAATGTTTCAAAGTGGTATGGGACACTTTAGAATGTTTAAAGATTATTTTCCTCAAGAATGTTTCTAATGACATTTTATGGGAATTTCTATATAAATGTCAACAAACCTTGTTATTAATTATCCAATACTGAGGATATTTAGTTTTTATAGCATCCTCATTCTTTCTTTGGATGGATTATGATTGTTTTTAAGAAATTTTTTAGGTGGCATGTTTCTTTTCTATGAGTTAATATTGTTTCAAAGAGATTGTTATTGAACCCATTTATTTTCCATGGGTTACTAATATTTAAAAGAGATTTGTTATGGAACACATTTTTCTCCAGGGGTTACTCATGTTTCAAATATATTTGTTATGAAACCCATTTCTTTTACATGGATTAATCATGTTTCATTGAGATTATTATGGAACCCATTTCTTTTCCACAGGTTAATTATATTTTAAAGGGATTGACATTAACCCCATTTATTTTACATGGGTTTAAGAGGTTATAAATGATTAATTATTGTTTTTTTGAGTTTCATGATGAATATGTTTTATTCTTTATATGATACATGAGCATTATATGAAATAGGTGAGACTGATATAGCTTATACGAAGGGTTGAACAACATTATAGCTCACAGGTGAACCCTATATATCTTATATAAAAGGGTGACCCATTAGAGCTCATAAAGAATAGGTGATATTGATATAGCTTATAAGAAAGGTGATACCCATTATAGATCTCCAATTAATTAGGTAATTATAATTTTGGAATTAGTCCTTATGATTATTCCAATTAAAATAGTTTTTAAAGGGTTTTTTAAAGTAATACTCCAAGTTACAAAGAAGAGTTTAAATTGCTTATTATGAGTTTATAGTGTTTATAATTATTGGTATTGATAACACATGGATTTTGATGATTGATTTTGATGAATCTTTAATTTTACATCTTTTCATATTTGATGATCTAGGTATTTATGGGTATGAGTTCTATTATGACTCACTCATGCACTTTGATTATGTCATCATACCCTTATGCATTATTATTATCATTGATTACATTCAATTGATAATACTTATGTTTACTATTACTGATCATATTAGATCACCCTTATTATATTTCTATTTACACTGGTTTTAAATAATGATGTTGAACAAGTTATGCCTTGAATTTATTTCATATGAATGATGATGATGTAGTAATGGGAAAAATAAAAGTTGTGTCAAGTGGGGGAAATGATCATTTAAAGTCATGTGAATTGTTTATATAGAAGTTTTCCCTAATTATTTAAAACCGTAACCTAAAAGGTCCTATTTAATTTACATGATCCATGTTTTACTTTTGATATTGTAAGGTTTAGATGAATAATTTTGGTTCGTAATTATCGACACTAAAGTTGAGAATTTAATGATATGATTTCATCACAGGATCCAAGAGTGTGGTTTCTAGGATGTTATATCCATATCCACTTAAAGTAGTTGTAACAAGTTTGGAATAAGAATGGTATACCCATTATGAGGCTTGGTTTGAGAAACTTGATTAAATTAATGATGAATTACTTGGAGGAAACATACCAGCTAAGTATGATTTCTAAGATGAAGCTTCAAAACCTCTTACATCTGATATTCCAAAAAAATGAATGCCCGAACAAAAAAAAATGAATCAAAACATTCTATTAATCATAGATCTCTTCATTATATTTGGTTGATTTTATTACCTATTGAATATAAGGTATTTTATCTATTGGTATAATACCCAAAATAATCCAAGTAAGTCACCTGATACATGTTCAAGAAAACCATCCAACGAAAAATTTAGTATAAGTTATAACATAACAGATAGAGGTATTTGATATCCTTCTTAGTTAAAAATAATTGAAGGTCAACTGATTCAAGTATATTCAGAGAGAAAGAAATACCCAGAGTGGGTATATTTGAATCCTGTTTTCCTAACTTTGGGAATCCAAATTTCTCAATGTTCAATGGATTAAGAGACTTGGAGAAACACATCACTAACTTTATATCCTAGTGTATCCTAATGTTGTGATCAATAGAGTAGTAAGAAGTGGTGAAATAATGATGTTTTGTGTATACTATTGAATGTTTCATATTCATCTAGTATAATAAATTACTAGTTGGTTATATTTAAATTTGGGATGAATTTTTTCTGAAATTTTTTTATTAGTTCATCTCCACACTAAAAAAACCAATATTTTGATCTTACTATTTGAAAAATTAAAAAAATGAGATATTTATATATTTCATCACCAGATAAAAGGGTCTAACCTATTATCTGAATATAAAACGTTTATAAAAACTACTATTAGATATTTTCATATAGAATCTATAAGATGAGATAGAAAATATTCTCATTATATAAAAATTCCTTGGTGGGATATGTGAGGTTTTTAAAACAATATAATGCTGGAAGATGCAATTCAGTGCACCAAAACTAAACCTTAAAAAATTCCATCTTCATATGAAATAAATTATGGAAAATCATAATCCAATATTATTAGTCATTTACCAAAACCAGTCCAAGACTCGGACCCTAATTCCACTTGGTTAAATTTAGTTACTACTCTTGGGAAACATAAATAAATCCCAGATACTAATGTAAATGTGACAACGGTAAATAAAGAGAAGATTCAATTGGACTTTAAAAATAGATAAAATAGTATTTTCCTTTAGGAATAATCAAGTAATTAGGTAATTTATCTTGGAATTCTAAATAAATTTTTTTAAACTACTATAAATTCATAAGATAAATGAATTATGGTTGAATAATAACCCCAATTACAATCCAGACCACAATAAATTAGGGTATACATTTTAGGATTTATTTGTATTTAAATATTTTTTCTAAAAGATGATAGATGAAGGTTGGGTAACCCCAGAAATTCCCAAGATACATGTGATATGTGTTCCCACTACTTTACTAGAAGAATAATTTTAGTGGAATGAAGTTATAAACAGAAATTTGTAGATGTTTGATGAATAGATGACTCAAAAGTCAGTAAACCAAACACATGCAACCATCACCGAGATTATATATTCATAATCCTAATCCCCCATGATCTATGCAACCATGAATCTTGAGGGGTAGGAGTAGTGAATTTTTTTATAAAAGAAACATGATGTGTTTTTATATAATTATAAAAATATTATAAGACTATATCCTTAGGTAGATATTAATCATTTTGGATTACAAGATAACCACCATGGTTATAAACAAGTAGCTAGGAGGATACATCCGACTCATCATGCCAGTGTGGAATCTAAAGTTGACAAGTTTATCAGGGTAGGTTTCATTTAGGAAGTCCAATATCCTAAATGGATTTCTAATATTGTTCCGATGAAAAATAAGAATAGGAAAATTTGAGTTAGTATTGCCTTTTTGAGATTTAAAACATCATTACCCAAAAGTTGACTTCCCCATTTAAATCATAGAACTTCCAATTTATGTAATGAATAGTTTTCTAGACTTATCCTTCATAGATCAGTATTATAGATACAAAATAATATGAATGTATCTAGAATATAAATAAACCACTACCTTCAGTGCACATAAAAGATAATCGACTAATATCACGCTAGTGTATAAATCATTTATCTAATTTGAAAGTGGTATTCTCTAGGATTTAGGCACACAATATACACATAAATCCACTAAAATAAAAATTTAGGGTAATATCTATAAAATTCATTTGATTTATAGCTCATCACCACAACATCAATGTTGATACTAAGATAACTAAGTAAATACTTGAAATTCCTCCTCATCAAAATCCTATGGAGTTATGAGGACTTTAAGGAAGTATTTATTATATTGTACACTTAATTATAAACATCACAATTTTTTTTTACCTTCACAAAATTAGTTAATAAAATAGGAAATTAATAATATGATAAGGATTTATAAAATGCCTTTGATAACCTCAAGCATTATCTATCACCCCCTTCAGTCGTGCTGCCACTCTTAGAGAAAAAATTTATTATCCACTACATGGAAGCTCAAGAATGGATACTTGATTCCCTTATTGATCAAAATAATGATAATTAAAGATAAAATATTATTTACTGTCTCATTTGGATAATGCTGGGGGCTAAGATCTAGTATATCACTATTAAGAAGAATCACCTTTCTTTAATTGTTGGAGTGAAAAATCTTTGTCACTATTTGAAGTATCATAATGTTCTCCAAATTTCCTGCATTGATCCACTCAAATAAATCCCTTTTCATTATATCTTAACTGAATGATTATAACACCCCAAGATTTCATAGTACCTTATCTCTTTAAAGTAATTAAATATCTTGCATTACACACAACATTGAGATCAAGCGCATCACGACCTATCGAACTAGCCATTTAAAACACGGTTATGAATAGTATTTACCACATTTTTAATTTTATATATATCCTATATAATTTTTACATTCATATTTTGTGTTTTTTAGATATAATATAAGGACAAATTCAATTTTTCAAATTAAAGAAGTATTTTTTTAAAAAAAATACATTTTCCGCATTTTAATGGAAAACCATTTTTAAATCAAATATTTAACACTTTTTTATATTAAATTTAATGAAATTAAATTATTCTTTAGAATAGGGGCATAAAAATTTAGTTTGGATAAATTTTTTGTGTTTTTCTAATAACTTTCATATTTTGATGAATAGTAAACAATACTAAATTTTATTTGATAACAACTTTTTTAATCAAAATAATTTATAGTGTTAAATTAAACATTTGAATGGTTTTGAAGTATAATTATATTATATTTTTATCATTTAATCCAATTTTGATCATTGGAAGTAATTTTACATTTAAATTGGACATAAACACATATCAATCTTTTGATAGTTTTTTACTTCATAAAAACCCACTTTCTTGTTTTGACAATGGGAGTTAATTTTAAATTAATTAATGAAACTTATGTGTTTTTAATTTGGTAAAATATAAATAATTTTTGAATTTGGAATATTAAAATTATCTTAGGGAGTTTTTTTGGTATTTTTCTGAAAACTTTCAATTTTTGATGAATAGTGAAAAACACTACGTTATTGTTTGAAACCAAATTTTTCTTTAAATAATAATTAATGTTTTTAAATTTATTTTAAAGTAAATATAGATACTTAATACCTATATTAGTTTTATTTAATTCACTAGAGTAATTTTATAATAATATTAGATATATAAAATTTAACTGAACTATTTAATATATTTTACCCACTTTCTAGGCACATTTTCAGATTTTCATAAAATGTAATTTTACCTCTTTTATGAATTGAATTTAAAAAGTAAAAGAGAAATAGTTGACATAATTAATTAAAATTTGGTTCAATAGGATGAAAATAATTTTTGGTGAATAGTAACTTTTAAATTTTATTTACCATGGCTAAAAGTAAATAAGGTAATTAAAGGAAACAATAATATTAAAATTACCCCAAAACATGTCCTAATTCTATTGGATAAGTGTATTTAGACCAAAATAAACCTTATGACAAAAATAAGATCCTTTTTATCCATTTTAGATAGATTAAGACATTTATTATATTTTATTTAAAGAATAGTTAAAAGTGTTAAATTCAAATTTTAATAACTAAACCATTTTTAATATAGGGTTACCCATAAGGTAAATTCAACTATAAATATTAATTGGAAATATAAAAAGATTTACTACATCATATTATTTTATTTATAATTTTTAGACATTAAATAAATAAATTTATTTATGACACAATGATGATGCAATAATTACCTTATTAATGAATGATTAAAATAATTGATGTTATAAATATTAAAATAAATCTAAATTGAAACTTTTGATTCCATACATGATTTTTTTAGGTAAATATGACATGTTAGGGTTAATTAAATGTATTTTTTTATAAGTAATCAAGTTTTTATGACATTCACAAAAACCAAATACTAAATAGTGTTAAAATGGACATAAATGAGTTTTTAAAACAAATACTATATTATTAAATGATATAATGTTCCTAAAAATATAATATTAAGCCAAAGTAATTATATAATGTTATATATGTCATTAATTAACCACTTGAGATTCACTTGTAATTTTATAGTAACTATATTAACCATGTAATATAAAAATACAAGAAGACATGGTAAAAGTTAAACTATTTAACTAAGAGTTAATTCTAAAAGATAAGGTTAATATGGTAACATAAAATTGTCTAAAACACATTGGTTTAGAGGAAATATACCCATACCCACCTTATATTCTAAATAAATCCATTTTTAGGTATTATAAAACGAAAATTATTTCATAATAAATTAATATTTCAAGGTTTTCCTAAAGTGCCCCTCACCTCTCTTATAAAAGGGTACTTACCGTTATCTTAAATACACACCTCCAAATCCATTTGGTTCGGCCAAAACCTGATAAATATCCTCCCAACTACCCTTAATTAAAACTAAAGGCCTTACTTTGATCATAAAGCCAACCTAAGGATCCATTTTTTTCAAATCAAAAGGAAGAACCCGAAGAAGAGATAATTATTTCATCACCTTTTTCAAAGTTCTTTTCTTCTTCCAATTACTCTTTCTTTGTTGTTTCCATAACAAAATAATAAATACAGTACCTTATACATACTGAGATGTTATTATAAATATTGTACAACTATATTCATTATTCTATCCATCTTATGAATGACAAAGTCACTATATGTGCGTACGTACGACTTACCGTCTCTATGTCGTGGTGTAGTTTGTTATTCAACACTTCATTATTTGGATGGGTATAATAATGAGTATAATTGATGTCAATAATAAATATAATATGTTAATGATTCTTTATATATAATATACAATCAAATTACATAGTATATAACCATCAATAGAATGATATCATTGCTCATGCATACATACGACTTACCATCTCCACGACGTGATGAGATTCATTTCCATGTTCACCATTCAATGATGATTATAAAAATATATATTATTAATAAGTATGTAATATATGACATAATAATGATACTGGAAATATATATATATATATATATATATATGTATTTATGTATTTACATATATCTCATTCACTTACTTCCATTCAATACGATATGAAAACAAAAATGATGTTTATGCGTACGTACGACCTACCGTCTCCATAAACGGTGTTTTCCATTTCATATATATATGTAATATAAATATTTATATTATGGATATATATTATACAAAAATAATTTTTTATATTCTGGAATCAATTAAATCATGATATAAGTGATACAATCAATAATAACAAGTTAAAACACGTATGATAAAGAAAGTGATTATTACCCAAAATGTTATTTTAACATAGAAATTATTATTAAATGGGTAGTATAAAACCATAAATTAATCAAGTATGATATCATATATATGAATATAGTTTTTGTATAATTTAATATCATACTATGGTCATTATACAGAAGGTTAAACGTACCCTTTACCAAAGAAAAGTACAAGGTATGGGTTAATTCCTCAATCTAATTATTATCCAAGATTGTTTATGTGTAAGTTTTTTCTGGGAAATATTTATTATCTATGTCCATGTTTCATAAAAGAGTTTTCAAAAGGATTCTTTTTAAAGTAATATTTAATTAAAACATCATTTTAAATGTTTTAAATATTTATTCTTCTAAACCATTCATATTAATGTCCTTGTTTTCAAAATGGTTTTAAGGATTTATTTATATTGACATGAATGTTTTAAAATGTTAATTAATTTAAAAATTATCAAATTGGTAAAGTAAAATTTTATTCAAAAATTTATTTTAAATGTATTACTTTCTAAATTGTGTGACTTTTAAATGATTTCATGAAAAAGGGATATTTCTCTCAAAGAGTTTTACCGACTATTTTCAACTATGTCAACATCCTTTACTGGATATTATTCATGATTGAGGTTTATTTATTATAATACAATGTCATATATTATATTGAATGATTTATGATATGTTTGACTACGTATGTGTTGTTTTTATACCAATCATGGTTTATGGTTAAAGTATTGACATTTCGTATTCTAGTTTTAATATGAATGTTTATGTTATGTTTCGCCCTTTTCATATGAGGAATTAATTGGACTTAGTAAGTGATAGGAGGGGCCCACTATACCCCCCACGATGCATTGGTAGGTCTCAAGAGACAAACTAGGGTCTTGGAACAAGGCCTTGACACATTTTTCATTTGTAGTCTTGGAACGATGCCTTGACTATGTGGTTATGATGTTCAGAATTATGCATTCCCTCGTTATGAAATTAGTTATTACATTTGATTATTTTACTAGTAGAATATCTATGTGCATGTTTATATGGTAATGTTTTATTTTTTATATATTATTTTCAAGTTTACGTTTAAAAGGCTATTGTTTTTTTACACATTTTCCTTAAAATTTTATAGCTTCTGCTAAATTATTTACCCTTACTGAGCATCTGATCACCCATTTATTATGTTTTGTTTTCCCAGGATTCCAAGATGTGTATTATGATTGATATGAAGGTTTAAGATAGGGGAATAATGGAGTTATCAATGGATTATTTATGTTGTGTTTTATGTTTGAATGTGTAATGTAACGTTCATGTATGTAATCTATTTTACAGGATTTCTAAACTAATCGGTCCTTTGAGACTTGGTTCCTTGTAATCATGCCAATGTATTAAAATAATTCATCGAATCCGAGATTCTGGGGTCAAGGAATTACAATGAATAATGATATTCGTAGGAATACATCTTAAATTTTACATCTATTTTATATACCAAAATGATACTAAATGGAAATCAATAGAGGATTTCTTAGTGGCACATACCACCCTAGAGGAGTCACCTTTAGACATAAAACTCCCTGAAAAAGGAGGTTTTATCCATACATGAAACATACCAGATATAATAAATATATATTATAATGATTCTCAAAGTACAATAAAATATATAATGGAAGACCCTTGACTCAATCGACTTGGTTTGGTAATTTTATTTATTTCTCCAACAAAGGCACTTTTGACCTAATCTTTACTTCTATCAGAAGGGAACACCAACAATGAGGTAGAGTAGAAATACCTTATCATAGGTTTAGATCTAAAATTCTATAGGCCATTTATCTAACTAAATGTCATAGGTAACATAAAATCAGTAATTAAATAGATCAATGAAGAATATACTACTAAGAAAGATGAATTATTACCCCACTTGATTATATAAAGAATTTTATGGAAAAATTTACTTTAGAATGAGTGTAATCTCATGTTTTACACTCACATAATGATTAATAAAATTATTTATCCAATCCTTCCATCGATATTTTTGATCTATATTAGGATGATATAATCATCTATATTGTATATCAGAGAGTATTTCTCCCATTCATCAATAAAGATACCAAATAGATCAATATAGATGATTCCACTTTAGCTTAGACTAGAACCATATCCTCTCTAAATGATACGACAAAAAACTATATTTCAATGATAGTAAAATATATTTCTAAAAATATTCTTTTATTTGATAAATAAAAAAACAATATATAATCAACATATAGACAATTTCACTTTTTTTTGGATTAGATTCCCCTATGGTGTTTTTTAAATGAGGATTTGATGGGGTCCTTCTCAAGTGAAATAAAGGAGAAGAGAGAATCATTTTTATAAATAAATTATATGTTTGTAAATGTGTTTCACATCATATAAGAAACAATATCTATCACCAAATCAGCTGGATTGGATACTTTTAGCCTTTTATATTGCACAAATATGAAAATTTTATAAGGGATTTACACCCATGTTAAGTTTATGATAGTTTCATCTATAAAAACTAAGAATTTATTCATGATAAAAATTAATACATACCATTATATATATATGTAATATATATCATGATTCCAAAAACTATAATGACTATTAGGCTATTAATGTTTATCCTTACTACTATAGACTTATTTTCTATATGAGTTGATATTGTGCCCTTAAAGAAGGTTGGAATATAGGCTGTGATCAGTTTTATATGATCCAATTTAATCACCAAATATAGAGTTACTTCATAATTATAATATATATATATATACATGTGTGTGTGTATTCTATATTAAGATATTGAATGAAAAGTATGACATTCAGTCCAATCATTTATCATGCTATAATGTGAATATAAATAGAAATGTAAATTATTTCAATAAGAACTTATCTAATAGCCTAAAAAATGGTGGTTAAGGATAATAAGTACCATTATATTAAAATATTAAATTATTTAGGGGTGAACCTCACTACCAAACTTACCATTTCACATGATACTCTAATTTTATGGGTTCCTGAGACCAATGCAATTTTGCGTATCGATGTTCGACTACCTTCAACTAGAATATCCACCAGTGACTAACTAGACAAATAATAATTTTCATAGATTCATTTTTATTAGTAAGAGTAAATTTATGATAAAATATTATAGTAATTATATAATATTTAAGTTCATTAGAACTATGTAGCCTAAATATTCAACAAGAATGTTTTCCTCCACTTGTTTGTTTAAGGGGAATTGGTTTTAATCATAAATAATCCAATGATACTTGTGAAACAACCTATGAAATTATAATCCAAATTAGGAGGACCTTACATCATAAACAAGGAATAATCTAATGGATCATACTCTACACTAAGGATGAAAGGATAACATATTAAACCTCCCACGAATACAGGGTTCCTAAAGAAATACTTTTCTTAAATCTATATTAGGTACCAATGGTCCTCATCAAATATCCCTAAAATTCATAAAATGTGGTATTTTACTCATGAATATATACTATATATAACATATTTCCTTACCAAATAACTCAAATCTATATGGTTTATAGTCTATTCCTCACAACTTTATACTTTTCATAGTGGGTCAATCTATGTGACCTTATGTTGTGAAATTCAGTGCCCTAACCCAACTTGAACAAAAAAAATTCAATTTCCATATCATATATATAGAGTGTTATTAATGATGTAATTATAAATTAATATTGTAGATAATTATAACTGCTCTATTTAAAAATGTAATTCCCTTATATTATTTTTTGTATCAACATGTTATAGAAATTCCCAGCTATAATGAGAATCTTGAAATAATATGATAGGTTATATTAATATAAGAGGGTGAACATATATATTCTAGATAGGTGAAAAAATATTTACTTTTATAAAGTCAGGTATTGAGATTCACATGTAGTTTAAATGAGAATTCCATAAGATTTTGTGGAATAAGAATTTTCTAAAGACACATAATGTGTAGGATGATTAAAAACAAGAGATGATTTATATTAATTTTGGTGGGTGATATTTTATTCATATATCCTATAAGTAGTAAATAGAAATAATCTAAAATAAAAAGTGAAAATGAATTCAAAAAAATGAATTCCATTTACTAAAATAATGTCTATATTTTGGTATTTTATCTAATTTATGAAATCCATTGGTGGGTATTCAAGAGAAAATATACATGGGTGGTACAATGTGGTAATAATAAATCTTGATTGGTTATAAACAGTCATTATGGTTAAATTAATTATAGTTATACTTGTAATTGAAATTTCTATGATCATTATTTTTAGCATTGGACGTGAAGACCACCTTTCTTGGATGGTATCTATATAAAACAACTATAAAGGGTGGGTGACACCAAATAATTCCAATAAGGAATGCACGTCATAGAGATCTATTTATGGATTAATGTAGGCACCATGCCTATATAATATTAATTGAGAAAAAATTTATTCCATATATCTTAAATGGTTAGTAGGAGAACCACAGTTTTCCATGTGAAATATCTTTAAAAATTATAAAAAATATATTAGTCTAACAGTTAGATAAGATTGAGTTGAAATTATCTCTCTAGATATTGAATTAAATTAGTAACCCAAGTTATAGGAAAAAACTATACTAAGGTATATATAATGGGTTTCTTAGAATAAAATAAAATTATATATACTAATAATGTATCGTAAAAATTCAAGACCGAATTGTTACCAATGTCACATGGTATAAATATTTCCAAGAAGACATGTATTAAACATTAGACGAGATTAAAATGGTGACCATAATTACATATAATTATGTGATGGATCTATCACATATTTGACTCTATGTACTAGATATGATATTTTAAACACATGTATTATCATAGGAAAATATTATATAGAGAACTGAAAGTTAAGAAGTTATAACTTTCCAATTGTACTTGATAATGTAAAAAGGATATGTACCTTGTACTTAGATAGGTAGGAACCCTACTTATTAATGAGAAAAAAACTAGTATTAATATATACCAATTTTATCTTGTATCTAATTTAGGAAAAGGAAATAATAAAATAATCTTATTGAAGCCAATGATATCCATATCTAAAAATAATAAGTACATTAAAACTTATGATGCAGCTAAATAAGAAACATAAAAACAAACAAATATTTTAACCAGTTATTTGGATTGTACATTTTATAGAATAAAATATGTCGAGGTTATAATAGTGGAAAAATGGTATATACTATTGGATATAATCTATTGAGGAGTTTTATTCAAGGAGGTGAAGTATATGATAATATAGTATCCATGAATTAAAATATGGTTGACCTAATGAATAAAGTCATTACTTAGTAGACACATGATTTTATCATGTGAGAGATAACATGGATCTTTAGAAAGTCATCTCTTATTAAAGTGGGAGTGTTTTAAAAGGGGGTGTCTTAGACCTATCTTTAATAGTACTTTTTCAAATACCATATCATATATATTGAGAGTTATTCATGATTTAATCTCACCATAATAGTGTTGATAATTCTTTATCCCCTATTTACAAGGAAATGTGATTATATTATTTATCATATAAATAGGCTATCTTAGTTACATGATATAATGAGAACCTTGATATACCATGAAAGTAATCTTAAACATATTTCCAATTATCTAGATACATAATAATAATAGGACATAGATGATTTTTTACTATCAAGTGATGGGGGATCATAAGCATTGAGACTTCTCATGAAGTTTACACTTCGTGATCTTAAGTAAAAGAGATGATGAGGACTTACCCACTAATAGGAACACCACATTTTTTGAGTGTCATTTTATGTTCCTATATATGATATTGTGTTTGGGTCTCTAAAATTGAGATCATTTTCAATGTGTACAATTTGATCACATACTTTTTTATAAGACCAGAACCATGACATTGATATTGTGGTTAGGTATATTGTATTGGGTGTGTTGTTGATGTTATGAGATTGGTTGAATGATAAAGACAAGATTTTTTTCTTCTAAAAGGAAGATATATCTATGGACCAATTTACTAGGATAGCCATACCATTATTAAATCCATTTCCATGGTGATTTAAGGTAAGTATATCCAATAAGGTCACAAATAAATAAATCCAGAAAGGATGATGACATAAAAATGTGCATTCTACTTTATAAGATACCACATGAAAAAGAGATTACATTACACTATGTGTGTTCATAATATTTTGTTATTTCTATGATGAAACCTTATCTACTTAGGTTCCATGATGTGTTTCAAGACACTAATATTGGTAAATGAGTATAAATCACAACTATCAAGATTAGGGCCTGGAGGGCCACACACAATGTGTATTCAAAATCTTGTCTAATTTTAATGAATTAGAGATTAAGACATAATGGGTCCCATGGTGGAGGATAAGATATTATTGAGTTTTATTTATCATAAGAAATAAATAAATTCACTATTATTTGAGTTTATGATAATAGTAAGTGAATTTATTAAATCAGTGTTTTCATAAGTGTTAAGTGATATGATGAATACTATTTTAGGAATGCATATTTTTATTCAAGTTTTATTAAGTATTTTCATGAATGATGATTCAATTAAATTTCTCACATTTTATCATGTAACATAGTTTAGATGTTATAGGTAATTGATAAAATATTTATGACCTTCATGACACATTCATGAAATCTTATATAATGAATATGGTTTAATTTAAAGGGTTTCATTTATATAAGGTCCAAAGTGAAATTTTCATAAATGAAACCTACCAATTTAAGTAAATTGAAGACACTATTGTCACATATTATTCATATCACAATTTTGAGAGTATCTCTACCATCTATCTCAATTTCTAGATAGAGAAAGCGATCTTTGGGCAGCCCGATCCAAGAAGAACATCCCATATTAAAGAATTTGTGCTCCCATGATTGTGTTGGTGTCAAATGCTTATTTGATTCCATATAATATCTCCTAGAGGTCAAATATAGACATTTGAGAAAGATTCCAAAACATGCATGGATGATCAAGAGTGTTCTGGATTTTGTTCCTTCAAGTAATGATTTTCAGATATGAAGAAAACACATAGATGATCAAAATTGAAGTAGTTAACAATTCAATTAATTTTTGTGCATAATTTCTTGAACATGATATCCTCGAGCTTTAAATAGGTGTTTCACATCACCGATGATAATGTTATTACATATTTATGATAATAAAATTTTAAAATATCATTTTTCTTACTACCACTATGTATCTGATACAAAAACCATAAACTATGAAAATATAATTACATTAGATCCTGGTGTATATAATAGCTATAAATTTTAGGAGTTTTTATGATTAAAGTCACACTTAATCTTTTATCAATGTTAAGGTTCACCTAATATATGCCAAAATTATTCTTTTCATTAATTATGCATGGGTTCATTCCTATTACCATAGGATACATAAATACACCTATATATCTTATCTTATAATCTTATATAAATAGACCATTCATACCTGTTCACATTTAAACCATCAGTGTATGGATTTACCAATTCAAATTTGGTATTCCTAATCACCCTTAAACTAGGAAATCACAAATTTAATATTCCAAGAATTGCAGGTGTATTGATTCCTATTATCATATGATATGTAGTAACATTCAGATCACCAATCTTGGACCCAACTATAAATCCTCACCCATTTATATCCCCTATTAACCACTTCACATCAATCCAATTTTAATATATTTGAATTATATTTTTTAACTACCTTTCAACATTACCTTTTGATGTACCATAATTTATACTTGAAGTATTTTAATTACTATAAATATTATTTGGATATTGGTAATAAGTACATCTAATCCTATCAGACACACCTTAGAATGGTGATTGAATATGTGCCATATATATAGATCATATATACCAGGATAATGGTATACATTTACATCAAAGAAATTAATCTATGACCACATAAATCTTTTTATAAAATTATTTTTGAACTGATCATTCAAATGAAATTAGAAGTTATCCCCAGTATGTGTATAACCGCTATAGGATCATTAAAAGACCACTGAGAGAGGGCTGAACTGGTGATCTATACTATTTTTGTATTTATTTCAAAATAAGATTTTTTACCTATTATAATCTAGTGATGTTCATTAATCAGAAACCCAAATTCACACCAAAAAAGGGAATATAATATATTTACAAGTTTCACCTCTCAATATGATAAAACTAGGCCTTTCTGAGATATGGAATCCACCTAGATCACACTACACACTAGAATCATCATGTGAGTACAATAAGCATGGCATAACCTTGAAACTCACATTTTTATATCACCTGACTATACTTTGGTTCATATCACACTTACAATGATAAAATTTTTTTTGGGTAACAATATCTTCAAATTACTACAGTAGATGAACAATGTAACCAACTCTGGTTTGACAAGATGAACAATGATGGATTGACCACATGGCCATATCTAGATCAACTATATGTACAAACATGGATCAAATACATGAACAACTCTGGATAGACCTCATAACCGAATTTGGATTGAACACATGACCAAATTTGGGGAAACCGCATAAACAACTCTTGATTGGTCTCACCTATATCAGTCAGAAAAAAATTAATACTTTCTTGTATTTAAACCAAAGTCACTTCAATATAACTTCATACTACTTTAAAAATATTAAAAAAACATCAAACATGTTGAAGAAAATTTCACTACATCCACTAACACTCACCCAATATTTCCATTAATAAAATATCTATAATATTATAAATTTATATGATTTATTTGTTTTAAAAAATAGACAACAAAACAAGAATAACCACTCAAAATTTTCTCCTCCGTATCTTCAATCTTGGGCTAAAAAACTCTCCCTTTTATTTCTTTAGTAACCATGGAAGATAAATAACTATTAAAAAAATGTTATTATAAATGGATCACCATTAAATATTTTTAAACCTAATTCAATGAATTTAGTGTAGGAAAAAAGAACATTGAATAATCATACCATTCGATCCATAAAAACTGTGACCACTATGTAGGTTCCTTCTTCAAAAAAAATTCAACATCACATTATCAACATATCAAATATGTTCTTAAAACCTAGGATAAACAAGTTTCGATAACCAATTTCAATAGAATATTAGAATAGTTCACACATTCTAAAATTATATATTTCACCTTTTAATAAATACCTCAAAATACATGACCCCCCTTAAGTGAAAATCATATTAGTGAATACTCCCCTTATAAATATTCTCCCACTTTCACAAACTTAAAGATAATAAATATAAAAAAAAATATTTATTTTATTATTTTTCTTCCCACTAAAAATAATATCTAAATACAATAAGAGAGAGGGTATGGATAAAACACACCTTATCCATGAGAGGTCTAAGTTAGAACACTTAACTTCACCCTCATATTTAGGAAATCTTATTTAGAAAATGGTTTAGTGAACACATCAACTATATATTCCATTGTTGGAACATATTCCAAATTTAATTCATTTATCTTCACAATATCCATGATAAAGTGATATTTAATAATAATTTCTTATTTCTAGAATGTAGAGAAGGATTTTAGGAAAAATTAATGGAACTTTTATTATCACATCCAATAATAATTGATAGATTCACTTCAACCTCCAAATATTATAACTATGTATTCATCCACATCAACTGAGTTATGGAATGAGTTACAACCACATATTCTTCCTCAACCATCCTTAAATCCACATAACTCTTATTCTTATTTTCCCAAAAAACACACCTATCACCAATGAAGAAAACTCCACCAGATGTAGATATTTTTTCATCAATATATCTACTCAATATTTATTTTCATAACCAAACATATCAAAATTTCATTTTCTATAATATTTTATTATATAATCTGTATTTACATTTATTTTCTTAATAATATTTTTTTTGCTAAAAAATTTTATTTTTAGACAAACCATGATCCCTGACAAAAATAGTAACAACATGTATTAAATCGGACATAAAAGATATAAGCTATAACATTCCTCCAATTAAAAACCTGAATTCTCTAAGATCAATTTATTTTCCTTATTAATATTTTGACCGATTTATTCCCAATAAAATGGGTGTGTAAATATGATTTTTTTCTTTCATGCTAAACCTTTTCAGGAGTTACATAGCAAACATATATTGAGAAAGAAAAATATGATCTCAATATTGAGTAATTTTAAATAAAAGAAAGTATATCATCCATCAGATCATAGAAATTTAAAGTAAGTCCTTCATATCCTTAGTTAAATCATCACACATTTATTTATAACTTTCATAAATTATAATATCATCTATATATATAATAACAACAATAATATATACACCATTTTCATCATTGATGTATAAATTTATGTCCACTCTTCCATTTCTGAAATTCAATTAATTCAAAAAGGTATCTAGCTTATAATAAAAATATATTAGGGCTTTTTCAACCCATATAACATATTATTTAACCTATAAACATAATTTTAATATTTACCAAGTAATAAACCACATGATTTCACAATATAAACCTCATCTTCTAATTCACCATTGAGGAAGGTAGTCTTGGCGTCCATTTGGAATATCTTCTGTTTACATTGGTTTTATATAATAAGAAAGATTTGAATGATTTGAAACTATGAAATTGGGAAAATTATCTCATTAAATTCAACTCCTTCAACCCAAGAATAACCTTTACACACAAGTCTTGATTTATTCCTCACTAATTCACATTTTCATTCAATTTGTTTGATAACACTTATTTTTCTCAATGATATTATTTTCTTTTGGATTGGGAACCAACTCCCATGTGTTATTATTATCTATATAGTCTATATATTTATTCATATCATCATTACAATATTGATTCTTCTTTGATTCTTCAATATCTCTTGGTTTAATTTAAGAAAACAATGAGGTAAGTGTTTCCATCCTCATTACTCTCAAAGTTTTTTTTATTAATATATAGGATCCCCAATGACGTTTTGAACCTGAACATTCCTTCTTAACCTTATATGATATGATTTATGTCACTCATAATCACTTAAAATTGATGAATATTCTTCTTCAACTTATATATATTCAATAACTTCATCTTTGTTTGTAATTTCTTCAGGCTATTCAACTAAATCAACAACATTAATTTAGAACCCTATTCCCTATAAAAAACTTCCTTATTTGTATATTACTATATCTTTACATCATTTGTATAAAAAATTATTATAATATCCTTACTATAACAATGATACCCTATTCTATTCAGGGGATAACCAAGACAAAATCTACACGCACCTCTTGGATCAAATTTACCTGATTTTCACCTTTTATTTTGATGATATATGAGCTACCAAACAACTTGAGATACTTAAAATTTGGAGATTTATTATAATACATATCATAAGTGGAATTTTATAAATTTTTCTAGGGTAAATATTGATTTTGAATAGGAACCACAAAACTAATAGCTTTTCTCAAAAAATATTGAAAAGTATCATGTTCTTCCAGCATTGTCTGATCCATCTCCACTTAACACCTATTCTTTCATTCAAACAAACCATTTTGTTATGGTGTTTATAGAGAAATTATTTCATGTCAAATTTTAGGATTCTATATATAAACTTCAAACTTATAATTTTTAAACTCATCTCTATTTTTTGTGTAGATATTCTTGAGATAAAATCCACAATCCTTTTATATAATTATTTGAAAACTTTTAATTGATTTTAATGACTCAAAATTACAATTAATAAACATGACACAATTAATGTGAGTGAATTAATAAATAAAAGTGATAAATTAATTATCTCCATTAGTTTATTACTTTCTCAATGGCCCACATACATCAGAATGAATGAGCTCCAAAGTTTTATTTGATTGAATCAAGAACTTTTTATATGAAAAATTAACAATATTCCCCTTTTGGAATGTTGTGCACATATAATATCTCTATATTATTAGAAAAGGAATATCAATAGAATTTTTTCATTAAGTAATCATGTTCATATTATTTTATCCAAGATGGAAAATCAATTGATTCCATAACTCATTCTCTTATTTCATGTTGAGATAACAAGAATTCCATCCATAATCCACTTGAAACAAATTACCTCTAGTTTTATATTATCTTTTTAAAACTTTTAATTATTCAAGGTTCTTAACCAAGAACCCATAATTTATAAAAATTACTTTACTTCCTTTATCAAAAAACTAAGAAACACTTAACAAGTTCTGTTTTATCCCATAAAAAAAAGAGTGTTCTTGGATTTTAACTTTTATTTTTCAATAATAGAAAACATCCCCTTTTATCTTAATCTCCCATAATTTACAAAGGTCCCTAAGAATTCTTTATAATTTCAACCATAATTCAATAGATTCAAATATACAATCAAATTAAAAGATAACCTACTTTCAAATATCCATTTAATCATCTTATTTCATGCTTTATGTGAAACTTCAATAACTAGAGATTTTTCTTTACCTTACTTCTATGTGTCTCTCTATCTCCTGAGAATTATTTACCTATTGGGATAGTAACATAGTGAGAAATCCTTTACAAAGTTTATCTATATGATCAAATCCTTAAAAAACATATTACTATAGTTGAAATATATTTTTAACCTTTAAACTATATTTTTCATAATTTTTCTAAATTTGTTTCCTTTGAGTGGGTTGACTCCACCTCAAGTGATATATCTTAAGATTTATAGACTCACCATGATATTCATAATTAACACAAACAATCATATTAGTATTTCCAAAACGACCACAATACTAAAATACCCATAAAAAAATATTTACCTTTTAAAATTCATGATATTATGAACAATATGTTTGCATTTTAGTATTGGTTTCTTTTTATGAATTAAAATTTTTATGAAAAACTAAAATTTTATTCTTCATGATAGAATTATTTTAAACATGTTTATAGTCACCAGAAATAGTAAATTTTAAATTAAATCTTGAATTCCCATAAATTCCATATCTGTGAGAATAATTTAAATTAACCAAAAACATGTTTAATTTGACTTGATTATTCTTATCAAACTTTTTATCAACCTTTTGAACATAAAAATAATATTGGGAAGATTATTTTTATTGACATTTTAATACTTAATTATTATTTTAACACTCTCTAGCTTCTCAAATAGAGTTTTCACATATGAGTATGGATAGGTTCAGTTCTTCTTATTACTTTAAAAGTTTAAGTTGGACAATAATAAATTCCTTCTATAACTCTTTAACATTTTATTCTAAATTAACACTAAATATATTCTTATCATAAAGTAATTTTTTTATTCTATTCATACCCTTTAACAAAATATTTTATTCTTCTTCATGAACTGATTCCATACTATTGTAAAGTTGATCTTATTTATTCAAAATTCAATTATCATTTTCAATATTTGAAATTTTTTAGAGGAATTATTTTAATTTTATCTTCAGTATAATATATATTGCACTCCTTTATTATTTACTTCTAGTACTTATTTTATCACTAGAAAAAATTTCACCATTTACTAGATAAATGATCAATTTTCACCATCTTCATCACCAGATGACTTCTAATGACCCAAGATTGACATACCTATACATTAAATTTCTTTTAAAGAATACTTAATAAATTACAAAAAATATATGCCCAAAGACCATATTATTAGTTTAGTGTCTTTAGAAACTTGGAACATAATCTTCTATCTTGGTAAAAGATCCTAAACATCTCCCATAAAGATCTTCCCCTTATGTTTTCCTACTTAAAACTTTTCTTTATATCATGGGGAAAAGAAAAATTTGAAAGGGGTGGGATCAAATGATCAGTAGGGGTAAACATGAAGAACATCTAACAAAACATAAAAATAATAATTTGAAAACATGAACATAAATTTTGAATATCAAAATTGTGAGTCATGAAATAAATCTTGGCAGTGTGTAAGGAATAGATCATAAAGGAACATTAACTATGATAAAATAACATTGTTATAAAACATGGGATTTTAGAAAATAAATAACCACATAATTTTATTTCCATAGTACCCAAGGAATTTCTTCCATGACCATCATAGTGGACAAAGTACATTACAAAACTGGGTTTACTTTCCCTTCCAGCCTTGTATTACTGAACCAAATTTTCATATTGTTCTAGCCCTATATTACTAAACCATATTTACTTTCCATTCTAGTCTTTTATATCTCATGATATATAAATTTTTACCCAATTCATTGGAGGTAGATATAGGTCCCACCCATCTCATAATGAAATCATTCTTATATGTACCACAAAAACATAAATCATTCATCATAGCATAACCCAAGAAATAAAATGGTTTTCTTAAACATGATTCCATCATAACATAATCCACATAAAATACCATTCCATTATTAAAACAATTAAATCAGAGTAATAATAGGGATATAAATATAAAACCATATAAATATAATTATCTTATTTGGAAAATAATTTTGATAAACCACTTGAACTTAGTTTTTGAGAAAAATATCACTTCTTCATGAAAAATGTTTTATTTTCTTAAAATGCCATGCAATTTCAAAAGAAAATAATTTAGTTTAAAATGAACTAGATATAGTGTAGATTAATATTCATGGAAATAAGGCATCATAAAACCATAAAAATCCATTCATTTCATATAAGATAAAACAAAATTCTCCTTGTACTTTTGCAGGAAAATTCAAAAAGTACCTCATATAGTAAAAAAATATTCCTTCCACACTATGTAGTAAAATTAAAAATGGTAAAAAATGACTTAAAACATACATAGAAGAATATTAAACATTTTATGAGAATATTTTTAGAAAACATGGACATGTATGATAAATATACCCCAAGTAAATACTAACGTATAAACAATATTGGATAAAAATGAGATTGGAAAATTATCACTTACCAATTTATAATCATTCGAATAAAATGTATCATAAAATAAATAAAATTACATGAATATGTTAATATCATAACCTTAATAATAATAATAATAATAATAAAAACATTAATGGTTAATATAAAAACCACACAAAATAATCAGATGGTGTATAAGGCATATGTCCCACATAAATAAAAGTGAGAAAAAAATAATCCCTTACCTTAGGTCCGATTTCTTCATATGTGTCTGAATCGCCTGTATGGTGGGTTTATAAATTTTATTAACTTTTAATATAACCATAATAATATTTATGATATCATATATTATTCACTTATGACTTTATATTACCCGTTCATTTGTCAATTCCATGTTAAAGCAACATTTTTGGCAATAATCGTTTTATTTATTGTACATGTTTTGAATTGTTATTATTGATATTATTAATTAGATAATGATTTACTTACTTAAAATTTTTTAGAAATGAATTATATATCATATATATTCAGTATATATATATATATATATTAGATATATAAATGAAATGGAATACACTGTTCATGGAGATGGTAGGCCGTACGTATGCATGAACACAGTTTCCGTTTCCTTATTGAATTGAATGGAAGCAAGTAAATAACACACACACACACACACACACACATATATATATATATACATAAATCCAGTAGAATTATTATTCCATATATTTCATGATTATTTATTACATATACTTTATAATCATTCTTGAATGGTTAATGTGGAGAATGAATCTCATCGTATCGTGGAGACAGTAAGCCGTACGTACGCACGAGTGATGATATAGTTCCCATAATTATGGAATGGTATTTAATTGTATTGTTTACTATATTTATAAATAAATATAAATTTATAATAATCATATATAGTTATTACATCCATTTTTATACCCATCCTAGAAATGTGGTGGTGAAAAACAGATTACACCACGATGTGGATATAGTAAGCGACACATACGCACGTGTGGTGATTTAATTTTTCTTAAGATGTATAGAAAGTGAAATATGGTTGTTTTATATTCATAATAACATCTGAGTAAATAATTTCTATTTTATTTATTATTTTATAATTAAACAACTCATTAAGTAGAAGTAGAAGTAGAAAGAAATATGAAAGAATCGGTAGAGGGGATTACCTCTTCTTTGACATGCTCTCTTTAGATCTTCTCTTAATGGAACTAGAGTTGGTCTTTTGACAAGAAAGTAACCTTTATAATTTAACTAGGTAAGTTGAGAACAAAAATCGGTAGGGTTTGTACGATCTTGAGGGCTCAAAATGGAGTGAAGAGGAGAGGGAGTAGGCGCCCTTTTATAATTGAGGTGAGGGGTACTTTTGGAAACTCCATAAATAATAATTTATAATAAAATAAAAATCTACCAAAGAACCTCAAAATTGTACCAAGTTATAATATTAGATGAGATAGGGTTTTAATCACATCAACCAATAAATTTTGGACAAGTTATTTTGTCAATTTAAACCATATATTTTTAATTCACACTTAGTTATTCTATTTAATTTTAACTGTGGTAATAACATTAAAAATATTTAATGGTTATAAATATTTTTTTATATGGTATTAATTGACCAAAAATAAATATTTTATGAAATTTTAGACCTTATAATTATCTCTTTGTAATTTTGAAATATTTTTATGATTTTTAAATAATTTAATAATATGTTATTTTTTTAAAATATCAATAGTGTCAATTTTTGATACTATTTATTTATTTGACTTTAAATAAAATCCTCACAAAATATAAATTTTTAAAAAAATATTTAATAAACTCCTAACATGGAATAGTCACATATAAATTTTCTATAGAACATTAATTAGTTCATATAATATTTATTTTAATATTTTTAAAACTATATATTTGATATTTCTATTAATTAAATAATATTTACATCACTATTGTGTCATCATTAATGGTAATTATTTAATATCTAAAAATTATAAATAAATTTATATGATATATATAATTTCATTTTATTTATAGAGACTATTTATGTTGGAATTTTTATTTAGTTTATCAGTACATTAAAATTATTATACTTATAATACATATTAGAGTGACATGTTGTCACTTTCTTTTATTTTAATTATAATTACATCACTTTCATTGATAAAATTAAATTAATTGAATAAATTCAGACACTTAGGTGATATTGGTCGAATTTAATTCATCTAATAGGATTTTGGTTAGTGTTAGGGTAATTTTATTACCTTTATCAAATTTTTTGTTACCCTAATTTTCCCGATTTACCTTTAACTGTGGTAAATAAAAATTACCGTAGTTACAATTCATAATATGAAAAATTAAAAGTAACCTATTAACATAATTTTGACCCACTAATTCCAAATATGGAATCTATTTTTTATAATTCAAATCACATAATTGGAAAAAATTTACTGAATTTTAATTTCCATTGTCAAAAACCAAAAAGTGGGTTTTTAAGAAGTAAAAACTTATCAAAATATTGTCAAGTATTTATGTCCAATTTAAATGTGAAATTTATTTAAATAAAAAAATTGGATGAAATGATAAAAATATAATCCAATTACACTTTAAAAACAATTAAAAATATAATCTAACCATAAAAATAAATTAGACGAAAAATCAGTTTTGAATTATAATATAGTATTTTTTACTATTCAACAAAATATGAATTTCATCAGAAAAATACCAAAATCTCATCCAAGTTAAATTTATATGTTCTGCTTCAAAATAATATGTTTATTTTGTCATATATATTATATAAATATGTTAAAAAATAGATTTAAAATTGGCGCGCCATCAAAAGGTGGGAAAACTGCATTTTTTGGAAAATACTTCTTTTATCCCAAAACATGAATTTCTTCTTATATCATGTTCTAGAAAATGCATAAGATGAATTATATTGTTATATAAAATTAATGATGTGGTTATTAATATTTATAACATCTTTTTTATATCCCGTAATTATATTTTAATAATATATCATTGTTTAGTGAAACTCTGTATTGTGTACAATGATAGCTATCGAGGAAGGTTGCTCTTGCGTGTAACGAAAGCCATGATAGTATTGCATGTAGTGAGAGCTTCATTTTTTGTTGTGTATAAAATAATCAAAATTAGGTTCATTTATAAATTGAACAAAATATATACTCAGTGTTGCGTGAAATGAATTCTATCAAAAGAACTTGAAATTGTGTGTAACAAAAGCCAAAGAATGATCACTAACAACACCAAAGTGATGCACTCTTGGAATGAGGGAAACCAAGTTGTGGATCATATTGATTATCTTGAGGTCCTCATCCCCGACCAGGTTATTTTACACAATATGATCACTCTCGAGCCCAAAGGATTCAATCTGATCAAGGGGGATGACCTCGGACTTAATCACTTTAGACCACCATAGGCTCTTCTACCTCTCTTGTTTTATCTTGTAATGTAGATTGTTTCCCCATTTACCCATTATAAAAATTGAAATTGAGAAATAAAAGCCAAGAATAGTGTTGCGTATAATTCAAGATAATACAGTGTTTCGTATAGCACAAGCTAATATTTGGTGTAGTGTACAACACAAGACATAAAATAAATTAAAAAGAATTTATCTCATAAAATCTCAGGGTGTTACATTATACACCGCTTGAAAGGAATTTTTCCATTTGAAATTCATCAGGGGTTATAAATGGTTTACTAATTGAAAGTTTATTTTATAGAAACCTACATCATAAAAAGGGATACTAAAACTTCATTTTAAAAAGGAAAGTTAGAAGCATAACAGTTACACAAATTAACTCATCACTGGGTTTCCATATAGGAGAAAATAGGTGGGAAGTGAAAACATAGATATGGAAGATAAATATCAGCATCAATTTCATATAGATAGTGATAGATAATAAGGTTTGAAAAAAGTTAACTACCAAAAACCCATAAATCTGTGATGATTTAAGGGACCATCTGATTCATGAGATAAGAAGGTACTAGGATAACATTTATGGTTTCAAGATCCTTTTTATAAAGTTGATTTTTTTTTCATGAGAATAAATAATTACTTGATTATGGTACAATCTCACCATTTTTCATTCCTTGAAAAATTTCCACTTCATCACTTATTTAAAGAAATGAAGTTTAATTTTTCATTCTTGAAGTGTTAGCAGATCATGTGAGAGAATGATAGGTCATTCCATCAGTCTTAACAAAAATGTTATCAGAGATAATCAAATATGCATAAGGCCACCTATGGTGAGATAAAAAATTAATCTAACAAACTTCAATTGGAATATAAATTATACTATCCATAAATGGATAACATTAAAATCCTTCCAAAAACTGAAAATATAAAATTTCAGAAAGAGGTGAACTGAATCAACTTTATATTTTTCTCCCATATCTTATTGAAAAATTCTTGGTTGTCACATTCCAAACATGTGAATACCTTAATCATGTATTCTATTGAATAATTATAATAACATGAATTACTTTATAACCTTAGAGAAAACATGCATTCTATCAAAATTAACTCTTTCCACACACTAAAAATAGAAAAAATTCTATATACTCAAACTATGATATCACTTTGTCCATATGTCATTCATGAGGTCGTTAATACTATCAAACATCTCATTATCTTCTTATCCCTTTATTATGTGCATATCATGTGCTTTACAAAAATATTTTAATCACTTTTCATGGTTATTGGTACCATATAATTATGGAAAACCACAATGGACCAATACATAGATATTCCAATATTTCGTAATACTATAAAAGAGATTTTACAACACTATTTTGGAATCACATTACATAAACACTTAATCATTCCACTGCTTCATTCATATACTCAACATCACCAATAATGATCGTATGTGACCTCTATTTGTATTTTTCCTTAAGATATTGTTGATATCGATCATCATTATCCCTTGGATTAGGGCATTGGTTAGCATAATGCCCCATTTCCTTGCACTTGTAGCATTGAAGTGTTGGTGGTGTTTTCTCTATAGTATTTTCTCTATTAGCATCATTAACAACCTTTTTCCCATTACTTCAGTACTAAACTACTTTATGAACTTCTTTTTCACACTTGAAAAACTTTCTAGTCCCTTTTAGAAAATCTCCACTATGATTCTTTCCACACTTTGAGCATAATAAAAAATTCATCTTCTTTTCACAATTTTTTTTGAGATATTTCTTTGAAATTCGTCTTTCATTTCTTGTCAAAACCATAATATTGATATTTAACAACAACTTCCATTTCAAACTTGATAAAAAAAAACACAATATCTTCATATCTACTAAAGTATCTTATAGATAATTCCCTTAAAATAATTGGATTTAATCCTCTAAAGAATTGATCAACTTTACTTTTAGGTTGGATGATAAAACCATAAGCATACCTTGAAAGTCTTGTAAAATTTTCCTCATATGTACCAACAGATTCATCATACTTTTTCGTAAGCTAAAGGAGATCTATTTCCATCTTTGTATGAGGAATATGAGGAATTTACTTATTGAAAAATATGTTCTTTAACCCATCATATTCCATGGATTCAATTTCATCTTGCGACCTCGTATTCTTGATTAGAGTCCACCATTGGTCTACTTCTCCTTCTAAATTATAAACAAAAAAAATAAAATTTTCATTTTCTAAATAGAGAAGTATGGAAAATATATTTTCAATGGTACTGATCCATTTTTCATAAACAAGTGGATCAAAATACCCACTAAAAGGAGGTGAACATTTCCTAATGAAGGACTCAACAAAATGTTGTTCCTTTATCTTCTCATTTGGATGTCCATAATGATTCATAGCCTGTGCAAGTATAGAAATAAGATTTTTCATTCCATATCCCATAACATTTGGCTTTTCAAGATGTCAATCATTGCATTTCGTAGTGTGTTGATCATTAACACAGTTTTTTTGGGTTCCAACCATTGTCTAAAACCCAAAAAGAATAGTGTGAGAGGAAAAAATCATACTAGAAAAACAACACAATAAAGGGGAGTACTTTAAATATATAACATATTAGGTTTAATCCTAGGTTATTCATGATCATTACCTTAATTCAAGTACTGTAACTTATAGTTAGAATTACCCTTAGGGACATCCATAGACATACGTTAGAAATATCTCTACGGATCTCACTAAAGTTTTCACATCCTAGCTTCCAAAGGTTAACTAAACCTTTTCTATGATACGAAATCTAATGAACCAAGATTGAAATACATGGACATTACATTTATTTTTCCTAATACTTAATACATTTCAAAAATATATGCCCAATTATAGTATTAGTTTAGTGTCTTTGTAAAAATAGAACCTAATCTTCTATCTTGGTGAAATATCTTGAACATCTCCAATAATGATTTTCCCCTTCTTTTTTCAAACCTAATACCTTTATTTATATCCTAGGGAAAAGAAAAATTTGAAAGGGGTGACCTCAAATTCTTAGTAAGGGTAAACATTAAGAACATCTAACAAAACATAATCATAAGAATGTGAAAACATGAATAGAAATCTTGAATATAAAAATCACGATTCATGAAATAAATCTTGGCAGTGCGTAAGACATAGATCATAAAGGAACATCAACCATGATAAAATAGAATTGGAATAAAACATGTGATTTTGGAGAATTAAAAATCACATAATATGATTTCCATATTATCCAACGCATTTCTTCCATGACCATTATAGTGGACAAAGTCCATTATTGAACTAGGTTTACTTGTCATTCCAGCCATGTATTACTGAACCGAATTTACATGCTGTTCTAGCCTTGTATTACTGAACCAAATTTACTTTCAATTCCAATAATGTATATATATTAGGATATAAATATTTATCCAATTCATTAGAGGGATATATAGGTCCCACCCATATCATAATGAAATCATTCTTACATATTTCACAAAAACATAAATTATTCATCATAGCATAACCTAAGAAATAAAATGGGTTTTCTTAAAAATCATTCCATCTTAATATAGTCCATATAAAATACCATTCTATCATTAATGAAATAAAAAAAATAGTAATAATAGGGATAAAAATATAACCCTATCTATAGAGAATCATCTTATTTGGAAAATAATTTTGATAAACCACTTGAACTTAGTTTTTAAGGAAAATATCCTTTCTTCTTAAAAAATGTGTTCTT
Organism: Viscum album; assembly: GCA_963277665.1. Lineage (NCBI taxonomy): Eukaryota > Viridiplantae > Streptophyta > Magnoliopsida > Santalales > Viscaceae > Viscum > Viscum album. The sequence goes on from OY728120.1 coordinate 1,848,960,161, forward strand.
TTCTAAAAATGTAGAGAAATTTTAAAAGAAAAGAATTTAGTTGAAAATAAACTTGAGATAGTGTATAGTAATATTCATGGAAAAAATGTGTCAAGGAACGGTAAAAATCCATTCATGTTGTATAAGTTCAAAAAAACATTCTCTTCATACTCTTGTTGGAAAAGTCAAAAAGTACCTCATATGGTAAAAAAGTATTCCTTCCATACCATTTATTAAAAGTAAAAATTTTTAAAAATGAATTTAAAAATATATAGAAAAATATTAAAATTTTTATAATAATATTTTTTGAAAAAATAAACATGGATGATAAATATACCCCCAGTAAATATTTATGTATAAACAATCTCGGATAAAAATGAGATTGCAAAATTATCACTTACCAATTTATAATCATTCAAATAATATGTATCATAAAATAAAGAAAATTATATGCATATTTAAATATCATTAAATTCATAATAATAATATTAAAAATATTCACGGGTAACATAAACACCACACAAAAGAATTAGATGGTGTATAAGGCATATGTCCCACAGAAATAAAAGTGAGACAAAATAATCCCTTACCTTAGGTTTGATTTCTTATGTATTTGTCTGAAACTCCTATATAGTGGGTTTAAATATATTATTAACTTGTAACAGAACCATAATAATTTTTATTATATCATATATTATTCACTTATGACTTTATATTACTTGTTCATTGATCAATTCCATGTTAAATCAATGTTTTGGGTAATAATCGTTTTATTCATCGTACACATTTTGACTTGTAATTATTGATATTATTAATTATATATTTATTTAATTACTTCCAAAATGTAAAACATGATTTATATATAATATATATAATATATATAATATATATAATTATATATAATAGACAGATAAATGAAATGGAATACACCGTTCAGGGAGACGGTAGGCCGTACGTATGCATGGATGCTATTTCCATTTCCTTATTTAATTGAGGGGAAGAAAGTGAATAACATAGATAAATATATAAATAAATCTAGTAGAATTATTATGTAATATATTTCATTCTTATTTATTATATATACTTTATAATAAATCTTTAATGGTTGATGTGGAGAATGAATCTCATCACATCGTGGAGACGGTAAGCCATACGTACGCATAAGTGACGATATGATTCCCATAATTCTTGAATAGTATTGAATTGTTTGGTATATTATATTTCAGAATCAATATAATTTTATAATAATCATATATAGATATTACATCCATTTTTTTACCCATCCAAGTAAGGTGGTGGCGAAAAATAGATTACACCACGACGTAGAGACAATAAGTCGTATGTACGCACGCGTGGTGACTTTGTTTTTATTAGGATGGATATAAAGTGGAATCTGGTTGTTTCATTACTATAATAATATATTAGTATATAAGTTATACATGAGTTATTATTTTATAATGAACCATATATTGAATTACAATTAGAAGTAGAAAGAAATATGAAAGAATCAGTAGATGGGATTACCTCTTCTTTGACGTGCTCTCTTTAGATCTCCTCTTAATGGTACTAGAGTTTGTCTTTTGAGAATACCAGTACATTTGAAATGTAAATAGAGAAGTTTAAAAGAGAAATGGGTATAGGTTGGTGGAGCTTGAAGGCTCAAATTGGAGTTAATAGGAGAGGGTGGAGGTTTCCTTTTATAATTAAGGTGAGAGGCACTTTTTGAAACTCCATAAATAATAATTTATAATAAAATCAAAACCTACCCAAAAACCTCCAAAATCTCCCAAGTTCTAAGATGAGATGATATAGGGTTGTAATATCATCAATCAAATTATTTTTGGATAAGTTATTTTTTCAATTTAAACCATATATTTTTAATTGACACTTAGTTATTCTATTTAATTTTTATTGTGGTAATAACATTATAATTATTTAATGGTTATAAATATTTACTTATATGGAATTAATTGAGCATAAATGGATATTTTATGAAATTTTAGAACTTATAATTATCTCTTTTTAATTTTTAAATATTTTTATGTTTTTTAAATAATTTAATAAAATGTTTTTTTAATAAAATATCAATAGTGTCAATTTTGACACTATTCATTTGTTTGACTTTAAACAAAATCCTCAAAAAATTTGAAAAAAATATTTAATACACTCATTAAATGTCATAGTCACCTAGAAAATTCGTGGACCACATTAATTAGTTTATATAATATTTATTTTAATATTTTTAAAGCCATTTATTTTATATTTATGTTAATAAAATAATTTTTACATCACTATTGTGTCATCATTAATGGTAACTATTTAATCTAAAAAAATTATAAATAAATTTATATGATGTAAAAAATTTAATTATATTTATGTATACTATTTATGTTCAATTTTTTATGAAGTTTATTACCACATTAAAATTATTATACTTATAAGATATATGAGAGTGACATGTTGTCAGTTTCTTTTGTTTTAACTATAATTACATCACTTTCATTGATAAAAGTCAATTAAATGATTCGATTCAGACCCTTAGATCATATTGGAAAAATTTAATTAATAAAATAGGATTTTGGTAGGTGTTATAGTAATTTTATTACCTTTATCATATTTTTTGTTACCCTAATTTACCCAATTTACCTTTAACTGTGGTAAATAAAAATTAACATAGTTACTATTCTTAATATGAAAAAAATAAAAGTAACCTATTAATATAATTTGAACCCACTTATTATAAATATGGTATCAATTTTTCATAATTAAAAGCATATAATTGGTATAAATTAATTGAAAATTAATTCCCATTGTCAAAAACCAAAAAGTGGGTTTTTAAAAAGTAAAAAATTATCAAAAGGTTGTCAGGTATTTATGTCCAATTTAAATGTGAAATTACTTCCAATGACAAAAATTAGATTAAATGATAAAAAATAATCCAATTATACTTTAAAATCAATTAAAAATATAATCTAACCATATAAATAAATTAGATGAAAAGGTATTTTTGAATTAAAATACAGTATTTTTCAATATTCAATAAAATATGAATTTTTTCAGAAAAATACCAAAATTTCAACCAAGTTAAATTTTGATGTCCTGATTCCAAATAAGACATTTATTTTTTAAAATATAATATATAAAAGTATTAAAAACTAGATTTAAAATTGGTTCGCCATTAAAAGGCGGGAAAACTACATTTTTTGAAAAATACTTCTTTTTTCTGAAAAATTGAATTTGTTCTTATATCATGTTCTAGAAAATACATAAGATGAATGATAATGTTATATAAAATTAAAAATTTTGTTAATAATATTCATAATGGATAGTTTATATACCATAATAATATTTTAATAATATATCATTGTTTAGTGAAACTTGGTATTGCGTACAACGCAAGCTATCAAGGAAGGTTGCTCTTTCGTGTAACACATGACAAGTCAATATTGCGTGTAGTGAAAGATTCCTTTCGTGTTGTGTATAAACTAATAAAAACTTATTTCATTTATACATTGAACAAAATCTATACTCAGTGTTGTGTGAAATAAATTCAATCAAAAGAACATGAAATTATGTGTAACACAAGCCAAGAATAGTGTTGCGTATACTGTAAGCTAATACGATGTTGTGTATAGCGCAAACTAATCTTGGTGTATCTTACAAAACAAGACATAAAAGAAATTAAAAAGAATATATCTCATAAAATCTTCGGGTGTTACGTGATTCATCTTCATTTTCATTTTCACAACCATTACTTTAATTAGAATTTTTTTCATCCTTTTAAATTTATATAACCTATTTCCCTTATCATTAGAAAAACACTTTAAATTATTGGGTTTCATATTTGATAATTTTATAAACTTAATCTCTCACCCATCACCATCTTCTTCAATTTTGGATTTAGAAATATTTATAGTAAAATAACCAACTCCTTCACACTTAAAAAATATTCAGGTAATTTTTCTCTTGTAAATTTATTTCTATATTCTAATATTTATTAATTTGAAGTAAATAACTTCATTAAATGACTCCTCAAAATATTCATATAAATTTGAATAAGACTAATCTTCTTTAACAATGACCTTCTTCTTTTACTTCTCTCACTTTATGGAATTAAAATATACTTCCATTTTAGAATTCACCTTCTTATTAACAAAATTATCTTTTCTTATTTTCTAATATATTAAAATACTATTCAAGTTATCAATAGGAATATCACCTAGATCATTTTCTTCCTAATCAGATACCTTAACATCAAACTTATTTAGTAAGATACATAAAATATTTTCAATAATATCTGAATCATACAGTTTATCACTATATCCTTTGATCATTCTCATAACTTTATTTACCCATATAAAAAAGATTTCTATAGTCTCATCATAATTATTCTAAATACATTAATACTTTGGTCTCCTAAATTTCAAATTAGTATGCTTCAATTTAACCTTTCCTTTATAGATATCATGATGTTTGTCCAAAATATATTTTTATATTTTGAGACATTTAACTTTTAGAAATTAATTCTTTGAAAGAGAATATAAGATAACATTCTTAACATGACCATCATTCACTAAATTCATCTTGTCTAATGATATCATGAAAAAGAATTTATCATGGGGAACAAATCCATTAGTTGTTACTTTCAGAACATGATAACTGATAGAAAATTTGAATGGAAACATCCAATCCTTCCAAATGTGATAAACTTTACCATATAATTTTTGTGTCCCATTTTTATTAACCAAATTTAAATTATCCATTATAGATAAAAGAAAACTTAGTGACACCTTATATAGTAGAGACTCCTAAAAAAACACCAAATAAAGGAACCAGACTCTGATACCACTTATTAAACCAATAAAATATCAATGAAAGATCACTAAGAGGGAGATAAATTAGTGATATATACTATTTTAATATTTATTTTGAGATAGCCTTCACCACCTGTTAGAATGTAGTGATGTTTACTACTCACACATGAAAATTCAAACCAATATAGGGGAACATATCAGATTTAAAAGGTTCACCTCTCAATGTTAGAAGGATTTTCATTGGTGTGATATAGGTTCATCCAGGATCACAATACCCACTAGAATCATCATGTGAGTAAAATGAGTAGGTTATAACATTTAAACTCCCATTTTTATGTCTATCAACTATGATTTGGTACATCCCATACACAATTGCATCTAAATATATACAATGATAAAAAATTTCTTGAGTAATAAAAAATATGTCTTTATTCTATATACAATCATCAAGTTTTCAGATGTGCTAAATTATTATTCCTGATAAATCACATGCACATCACTATATAAAACATATTCATAAACCAAATAAATAAACATACATAATAAAAACTATCAAAGAAAATTGATTGTATCAGATTCTCCTCTCGCTCTCTCTCCTCGATGCAAACTTCATGACCAATTAACTAGTTGTTTTCTTCATATATCACTTGAAAAAAAACTAAAAAACCATTTTCATATTCCTCAAATTAATATACATCCACTCCTTAAATCACATTAATAATATTATAATATTAATTCCCTCCAAACCAGTCTTCTAACTATCAAAATATAGTTATGATTATGTGAATTTAAATTCTCATGAAGACTCCTATCCTTGAATTCAAAAATTACCATTAATCAACTTCACAACTGATGTAATAACTATAATTAGTTACTGTCACATAATCTTGAAATAATTACTCATTAAGACATCAAAACTATAACTCCTTCTTTCCATAATATTTCATGATTTTAATAACATATTGTATACATTAAATAATATTCATTATTATCATTATATTCCTATTATCTCTATAATAACTCATATGAAATAAATATGCATATATGTATTCACATTAAGGAATATACTAAATTCATGGTACAATAATTTTCAGCCAATTATAATCCCACAAATACTTATTTTTTTATTTTTTCTTGAATCATAATAAAATAAGGTATCATTATATTTATTTTTAGTGAAGATCAACCTAACTAACACTGTATAAGTTTATAATAACTCCAAATTTGTGATGTTTTAATCACTATAATGTGGCCCAAACATCACCTCATCAAAAAACCCTTTAGATATTCAAATATAGAAACTTTTTTTTTTCTCAAATAATTTCATCAAAATATTATAAATATGAGACCAAATGTATAGAGTAACCACTATGATATCAACCACATGATTAGATGAATTTATGTGGGGATCAATAATGGAAGACTATCAATTAGGTGAGGCTATAGTTAATATACTGATCATTGATAGTTGACCACATGATAAATCCTATCAAATGTGTGAATTAACCCTAATGTGGATTGACCATGAGACTAATTCTGGATCATCCTCATTACCAACTCTGGATCAAACACATGACTAACTATGGATCGACCACATGAACAACTGTAGATCGATGACATTACCAACTCTATATCAAATAAACCTGTTTTAGTTTGAAAATTTTATACTTGTTTTTCTTCGAACTAGTGTCTCTTCATTAAAATTTAATATTTCTTTAAATATATTAAAAAATCTTCAAATATGATGAATATATATTCATTACTTCGACCAACACTCTTCCATAATTTATATTATGAATATCTCCTAAATCATCACAATTTATATGATTTATATACAATTAAGAGATGATAAAAAATTTAGAATAACCACTCCAACTTCTCTTTACCTCTTCTTCAATATTAGGATTAATATAAATTATATATAAAGAGAACTAATCATTTAAATATGTTCTATGGTTGTTCTAGCTTATCAGTTTTTATCCCATCATTTCCAAACTCAAATAACTCAACCTATAATTTATATCACCCATTATCTTTTGTTCAAAGATAGAACAATGATCTTGTTTCTATGAAATTTTTTTGGTTTATGAAATTTTTCTCCCTTTTGGTCATTAAAATCATAATCAATTCAATAAATTTCAAGTCAAATACATTCACTTGGTGGTTGAATCTCTTTTCATAATTCTTCCTCATGTTTATTCAGTATAAATTATATGAAACTTTAGTCCATGATCCTAAAGAATTAAAAATGAGAATACTTTTTTAGTGAAATCTATAGGACCTTAAGCAAGAATAATAATTTATTCTAATCATAATTATCTCAAAAAATTTGTGATGTTTTTCAATAAGTTTTCTATACTAGTTGTAAAAACAAGATATTTTATTAAACCTAATTTTTAAAAATTATATTTTGGAGTATCTTATATCACACACAAAAAAACATAAAAATGAGTCACAACACATTAAAATTAAAAATAAACATATTTTAAATAAAATAATAGAAATCAATTAAAAATTATTACATTTATAGGATGAATAATCAATATGAATTAATGTAAAAAATGATTATTTTTCAAGAATCTCATTTTAATGTTTTATGTTTTTAAATGATGATTATGATAATATATAGTATGTAAATGCATGGAATAATATTTTAACATTTATTTTATTAGTAAATGATATTATATAAGGTTAAAAACACTTAATTTTTAAAAGGTGTTTTTTTCATAAGATCAGATTTTATTTATATTTTTTATTTTCATTTAAAACATAAATTTATAAATTTATAAATTTGAATTTTATTAAATGAAATTAATTTTTTAACTGATCATGTAAAAAGTAGTTTTGGTTGTTTTATTGGGATTTTTTTTGAAAAGATTTATTTTTGTATGAATAGTGAGAAATACTGATTTTACAAATATCACAACTATTATGAAATCATTATGAATTTAACACGAATTAAAAGAATTTAAAAATTTTTTATCAACAAAATATAGTTTTAAGGATTAAAATATATCTTTTAAAATTATCGTGATGAATTTTTAAAACCATGCTTACTTTCTGGAACCTAAGTTTTATTTTAATTTAATGATGAAACTATATTTGATTATTTGCATTTAATTAAGTGGATAAAAGGTTTTATTCATATTTGGCATGATATAAATTCATAAAAACCTTTTTTTCATAATAATAAAATAATAAATGTCTTTTGGATCAATTTTATACATGAATTTTGTATAAAATAATTTTAATGCTTAAAAAATATTTTTTCTAAAAAACTGTTTTTCATTGAGTTACACGTACTTATATTAAAAGTAATTTTCATAAATTAATGAAATTGAATTTTAGAAAATATATTTAGTATTTGGAATAAAAATATTCAAAATATATAGTAAATTCTATTTCATTTTTTATTTATAATGAATAATTATCATGGTAAAAGCTTTTCAACATGGTAAATGTTAAAAGAATGGACGAGGGGGTTAATCTAAGAGATAAGGATTAAAATATCTTTAAAACTTGAATAAATATGTTCGAATGAGTGTATTTAGTTATTAAAATATCCTATATTTAAAATTGGACTAAATTGGAGCCACTTTATATGAGAGAGGAATTTATTATATTTTAATTTTCTTAATATTAATAAGGGTGCTACTCATCTCACTTATAAAAGGCTACCTCCTCTCCCCCCTTCTCTACACACTTTAGAAACCTTAGCTAAACTATGATCTACCCAAATAAATCCCCAAATATCCTACTAATTTATTAGAGGCCTCATTCTCACTAAAATATTAATAATCTAAGGCTTAAGGTTAAATCCCAAAGAAGATATCCATGGAGGAGGTTAGAGTGTGTATGAAGAAATTCAGGACTTGAGTTAAGGGTATCCTCATCTCAATATCTCTTCATTGAGAAGTGTTATTTATTCAACGCCTTTTTTATGTTTCATATACTTCTCAGGAATTATTTTTATGAAACTTTTCTTGAAATTAATGGGGATTTAATAATCTTTTTAATGTTCTCTCTTTTTTGCAGCTTCAATCCAATTCTTACGAAAGCTATAAGGATTTATGGAATAATATCAATTTTTATAAGGATTATTTATGTTTAAATTTATATTGGGATTATTTTATTCTATTTGTCTCTTAAATCCAAACTATTTTCTTATCATCTATTCATTTCTGGGTGTTCCAGTATTCTTTCCATTATTACCCTATTTGGTACTCAAAAAGATCGAACAAATGTTTTTATAAAAGATAACCTAATTTTTCCTTTTTGGTTGGGAATATTTATCTACCATATAAATGTTATTAATTTTTTTATATAAGTACTTATTTATTTTTAAATTATTTATAAAGGTATTTCTATACAATATTATACCTTATTTACTAATGTTTTAGAGTAACCATCTTATTATTTTTTAACGGGGCATTTTTGGAATTCTTTACAAAGTCGTGGAAATATTTTTTTACAAAACTTTACGGTATGAATAGATTTTAAGGTTTTAATGTACCTTATTAATCATGAATCCTATTTTACAATTTTACATGGTTTTTAAAATTAAATTATATTACACTTTTTTTTGGAATTTTTAATTTTAAAAGTTACAAAAAGAAAATGAAAATTTTTCATGTTTTTTAAATAATATTTGTAATTATTTTATAAAATTATTTTTCATCTGTGTAAATATCCTTTAAAGAATATTATGATTACCTAGGGATACTCTATTTAGATACCATAAAATTTATTTTTCTTTATGGTTTATAATGATGATTTTTTAATAATGTTTTTATGAGACCCACTTTTTTCCCACAAGTTAATTATGCTATGATGAAATAATGAATGTTTTTTTGATATTATAGTATTAATATATACGATTTTCATTATGTGATTGGTTGGAAAAAAAATTATATTTCCATAAAATGAATTGGGCAATTTTTTATATCTCATTAAATAATAAATTTTTACATGGACATGATTTCGAGTAGCTATGTTCACATATTTGTGCATGAAAATGATTGAGTTTAGATATGTTTATAATTTTTGTGGGTGGAAATGATAGGGGGAATATATGTTTAGAAGTTTTTGGTAAGAAATGATATCAAGAAGACATGTTCAAAAGATTGTGGGTGGACATGATTTTAGTTATATATGATCATATTTCATGATTATCTATGCTTATATTTATACCACAAACTTATAACTTATGCTTATGACATGATCTCGTAGTTTATAATTTATTATTGATGGTTCCACACTCTTATGACTATTGTATTTTTTTAAGAAATATTATTATTCCATGATTCATTATTTATGGTCTAAGACTCATTAGGTATGTTTTAGTAAGTTATTATCATGATCACATAACCTTGTGTTAATATTATGCTCACTTATGATCATCATTTGATACCTCCAATAATTACTCTTACCAATATTCTAAGATCACACATTCTTATGTTTACATTTATCTAGGTTATAAATATAGATATTATATTGGATATAGATAATATGGGTATCATGTTAGGAAAATTTTGTGGGAGATGTGGAAGACTTATTATGAAATAATAAGTTTTTGTTATAATAGGAAAAATATCTATTTGGTGATAAATAAATGAGTTTTATTAGGTAAGGTTTTTTCCTAGTTCTATAAAACTCAAAAACTAAAATGGAATTTGGTATATAAGTGAATAATTATTTTTTATTTAAATTTTAAATATAGAAGTTTAATATTGGGTCACTTAAGTTGATATCAAATTCAGTATTTAAAGAGTATTTTTTTCACCAATTCAAAGTGTGTGGGTATTGAACGTTATTCCAGTGTAGGGATTATCATTCAAATTATGTTAATATTACCCTTACCATTGTAAGTAAAATCTCACTTTTGGTCAAATTTTTATAACCTTAAACACCATGACCACTTTTGTCAAAGATGTGTAAAACTAAAATATTGGAACCTGAAAAATGTTTGACCTATATGTAATTAAAATATAATGAGAAATAAACATGATATTCATCTAGTTGAAAATATAAAAGACTGTATTGATCAAAATTCATGTTTTATCTAATTAAGTATCACATTTCATGGATTATTAAAATTTTAGATCATAAAAAAATAAATAATAAAAAAGGCACAAAACTTTTCAAGTTGAAAACATATAAAGGGTGTATTTATAAAAATTCAAATCTCTTCTAGTTAATACTTTTTTTCAAGGATTGGGAAAATTAAGATGAAACATAAGAAGGAAGAAATCATATAATGAACAAAATTTTAGTTTAATAAGAGTCAATATATGATCACTAAGTCTGTGGATCTAGGAAATGTGAAAGAATATTTCTATTATTTACATACATTGGTTCATATAATTTTCAAAAAGAGCATAATAATGTAATTTTAAGGTAATTGAACCCTATTTTAACATTTAAGTATTCATATAAAACATTCTTCATGATTTTATTTATGTTAAGTAACTCATACACTCATATCTAAATGGAAAAACCTTGGTATATAGTGTCAACACTTGTGTATCATATTCAACCTCAATATATCTATCTAAGTGAACAAGCCCATGAAGAAATACAATCTATATTATCTTTTATATAAAAATTTGACCTCAACCTATGGTGATGACACGCGAGTTATATATATCGCACTTATACTTGTTCAAGGTAACAAACACTAAAAATTTATTGATTGATTAAATTCATTTCCATTAATGATTGAATAATTTTAGATCATGTTTTATAAGAATCCATTATCATTACATGTTTATATGGATTCAAATAATTTGGTATTACTCTTCATATATTTTCATAAATTATCATAAGATGATATTTAGGATTAAATAAATTATCTATTATTACAAATAAACCAATAATTTACTTGGAATAAATATTTTTTTACTTTAGTTGATCAAAATAAAGAGGTTTATCCAAATTACAGAGTCTCTCCTTGGTGATTGATAAAATGGGAGTAGGGTAAAATTGAATTAGATACCAATAAAAGGAACATTTAATAAACTACTAATGTTGAATAAATGATTAAATAGAGTTATCAACAACTTGATGAAGTTTAGTTAATTTTAGGGATTCACTACATTTTTCAGGATATATTTTTATACCCTTATAAAAACATCATTTTGAATCTCCTTGTCATATTTAGTGATATTTTGGTTCTCTATCACTATGTACTCAACTAGGAACATTTTTTGACAAAGGAATATTTAAAAAGGAAATTCCATTATTATCTATATATTTTTTTTCCACTATTATGATATGGTGGGATCTTTCATAACGTGTCATAACTCCAAGCTATGTGAAATGGGATATGGATTAAGCCCTTGAGAGGTTCGATTGCACCACCCATTCCTTCTTTTACTATTCGACTATTTTTTCACACTTATATAGATTTCACAATAGTTAAACCCACTATATACTAAAGTGATGAACACATGGAATATTTTATTTAATTTTTTAATCTGCCCCTATATAGAGATTTTGTAGACTAGCCTCCAAATATATATCCACACTCACCATATCAAAGTTTCTTAAAATAAAACAAAATCAAGAACTAAATTAGGTTCCACTATAGAGAATGAGATATACTATCGAAATAAATTTATTAGAGAAACCATGAACCTAGTAACCTCTAAAATTTTAAATGCTTAAAAACTATTTTTTTCTGTATTGGATGTCAAATTGGTCACCTTATATACATGTCATTCCACCATATGTGGTAGAACAACTATAATTAACACTGAAAGAATACATTAATAAAAAAATATGAAATTTAATAGAAAAAACCTATTTTTACCTCCACCCATTGAGGTTCTATATCCTCCCACACCCATTGTTTCATTAGATGATATCATAGGAACATTTTCACTCACTACTATAGTCTCTTTAGTTGGAATGAAAATATATCTCCTCTCACAAATATAATATAATTTATTGACCCAAATGATAAATTATCCATAGATATATCCCTCTTAGGATCCTAACTAAATACTCTCAAGGAGTCTAAAAAATTCATTATCAATGAAAGCTCATGATAAATCAAGAAGTCTATTTGGAGTGGTGTACATGCCATAACATCCCCATAAAGGGTTTTCCTACCAATATTTTTTTAAGATAGATCTTGATAATATTAGAATCCATGTCATAATATGATATGAAAGAATAAAATACAAATCATTGACATAAGATTATTAAACCCATACAGCTCTTTTTTAAAATCATGAAATTCTACAATGGATATTAGGTAGTATAAAGTGGTTTTTTCCAAACTCTCTTTAATCCCTTGGTCAATATTTGCATGTTTTTCAGTTTATTCAAAACCTATCAAGGAAAATGGGCTAAAATCATAATAAGGATTCAAAATTGAATTTAATAATTCACATATAAGATATACCCTAACTTTTAAAATCATTGTTCAAAGTGAAACACCTTGAAATTTTATAATACAATTTTATTTAAATAAAATTTAAAGTGTTTGATAACTTGCGTAACATAAAACACATAGCTTAAAAAGAAATGTGATATATTAAAAAAATAGATGTAAAATTGGTAGGTGTGAATATGATTAACTACATTAGTATATATATATATATATATATATTTTACTTAATTCAAATTTATTAGTTAAATAAAAATATATAAGTAGTCAATTTTTTAGAGTCATTTTTTGTTTCAAAAATATGTTTTCTTCAAAAAACATTTTATTGAATTTTTTAGTATAAATATTAATTTATTTAAATTTTATAAATTTAATTTTATAGAAAGGGTATAATTTTTTAAATCACAATATCAAAATTATCTTAGAGTGAAATTTTTTGATTTTTCTGAAAAGATTGATTTTTAGTGAATAATGAATGATAACATTTTTTTGTTAAACTATCATTTGTTTTAATTGAAAAGTCCCATTATAATTTTAATTTTATATTAAATTAATATATTAATAGTTTAATTCTATATATTCTTATTAATTTAATATGAATCATCATTAATCCTGATTTTTGTATAAGATCTTTTTTGGGCTTAAAAACACATTTTTTCGAAAAATTGTTTATGGGTACAATGTGTTTTTATTTTAATTAATTAATTAAATAACTAATGAATAATTATGTTAATAAAATTTATAGACTATATATTAAATAAAATTATTTTATATTTATTTTATGGTTTTTACTAGGAATGTAATAATAATAAATATAGTTTTATGCTTAAAACACTTTTTTCCGAAAATGGTTTCCATTATGTTTTTCTTGATTAAATTAAAATAGACTTCAGTAACTTTTATAAATTAAATATTTAAAATTTAATTTCATATTTTGAATCATTATTATCAAATTTTGTAAGTAGGACCCTTTTATTTTTGGTCATTATAAATTGAAACGTCGCTAATGTTTTGTCATACTGTTAAGGGTAAACATGTAAAATATGGTAAAATATTTTGGATAAGGCTTTAATATTTCCATAAAAATTAACTTTATTATATTTTATGAGTTTATTTTGACCATTAAAATCTATTTATCTATAATATTTACACTTTTTTCCATTTTTATTTGATTATTAACTTTATAGTTTTTTAAGAAATAATAAATACAAAATATCATTCTCTTAAATTTAATATCTATAAAATTTACATATAATGATAAAAATAGGTTATGTTACATTATAAATGTTTATTTTAAATAAAAATTATTATTTTTATAATATTTTTTTTTAATTTTTAGTGATTGAATAATTATCTCAAACCCATACATAACACCAACACAATATTTATTCAATTAAGATAACAATAAAATAAATGATTTTAAAAATATTAAAAGTATTAAACATTGGATGAATTTTTGTATTACATGAATTTTATATACAAATATATAAATTTTTTAATGTTTTAATGTTTTAGATTCAAGTTCCTTCGTTATCATGTTGTTTTAAAAGCCCAACTAAATGAATAGTTCCAAAAATAACATGAATGATTTTTTGTTAAATGATTTAAAATTCATAAAAATAATATATTAATAAATATTAATGGTATATGGTTTTATATATCAAACATGTTCCAATTTATGGTTCAATTTCTCTTTTATGGAAACATTCTTGACCCTGAAAGAGTATAAATCTTTGTTATCGTGGTAATTGTCAAAAGGGTTAACAAGGGTTAAAAGTACGATATAAGGGTGAACAAAAAACAAAAACCATGACCAAATATTTATTGATGAGATTAATTTTATTAATACTCATATTAAATTTGAATTATATAAATTTTGATCCATTTTGATATGAAAATTAATTTATATTAATTTAATACATTACTAATTCCAAAAGTGCCCCCTCTTATAAAAGAGAACCTCATCTCCTTCACTATTTACAATGTTTGAGCCGTCTATATCCGCCAATAAATTCAAAAATAAATTTTTATATTACTTACCCACATCTATATATTCTCTAATTTCCCAAAGACAATCCTTTCAAGGATTAATATGTAATCCAAAAGAGGTTCCTCAATGAAGAGATATAACTCTTAACTGAGAATTTTCAAATTTTTTTCTTCGTATAACTCTTATAAATATACGATATACTTTATAAAATAATAAATTATGTATATTAAATATAATAAATTTTTAGTATTATTATGTAATAACCATTATCCACCTCTTTCTAACCCATTTGAAAATGATAGTGTAGCTCATGTATACTTGTGGACTACCACCTCCACGAAGCGATGCAATTATTTTTTTATTTCCACTTTACATGAATGATAATATAGATAAATTTAATGAATAAATTTTAAATATATTATATAATAATTATTGTTTGACGATAAATTATCTTTTTAATTTCTTTTATTACATCTCTTAAAAAATAGAAACAATGTTCATGCGTACGTACGACCTACCATCTCCATGAATGGTGTACTTCATTTTTCTATCGATATATTTTATGGATAACATTATATATATATATATATATATAATGACTATGTATCAAATTTATATAATGGTTAAAATTTTTATATTATGGAACAATGACCCATCTAAAAGGATTGGACTACCGAACCAAGATTCTCATGAAAAAAATGAAACAGTTAACACCCATAATCGAAGATTTTAATAAGGTGTTTTTAATAAACAAGTGTTAAAATGTTATAAGTGGATCATATATGATATTATAAGTATATAAAAGACTCTTATATATAATTATAATAAATTTAAATTTATTATATATGATTTTAAATAACTTTTGATGCAATTTTAACCCAATGTAAGTTATTTTCGTCGAACTTTTATTTCCATGAGACACAATCCACAATCAACCCTTATTTATTTAATGTGGTGTATATAAAAACCATGAATATAATTTATAATTATTTGTATAAAAATTATTTGGATTTATAAATTTATATAAGGTTCCATATTTCTTGAGGATTTTATTCAAATGTTACCAAAGTTGTAAGGGATTTATATTACAATCTCATTATTTATCATGATTATTTAGGATTAGGTTTTCAATGATGAAATTTTATGATATTGTAACATCCCAGGTAAATGAAGAATAATATATTTTCATATTTATTAATATTTGTGAATTAAATATTAATTTTACTTTAAATGGGTTGCTATGTTCGATAGCGTACCCGATACGCAACAACGAGTTTCTTTGGAATCTTACGTTGCACACTAATAATATAATATTATTATTTTAAATGGTAGTTAACTCCTAGCCATTATATTGGCAGGAATTAACAAAAATAACTACAATATTATTATAAATTATTGTTAAATGTATTTACATTTATCCAATAAAATGTTAGAGGCTTAAAATATGAATGAATCTAATTTTAAACATAATTTACATTAAAAGGCCGATTTACCGCCTTTTAATGGAGAACCCTCTTCAAATATAGTTTTTTTTCACTTTAATAAATTATAATTGACCAAATAAAATACTTCTTTAGAATGGGGACATCAAATTTTACTTTGGGTATTTTTTGGTATTTTTCTGGTAACGTTCATTTTTTTAATGAATAGTGAAAATATTGTATTTTAATTCAAAAGTGCATTTTAATATAATTTATTTATATGGTTACATTATATTTTTAATTGGTTTTAAATTAAAATTAAAATATATTTTTACCATTTAATCCAATGTTGGTCATTGGAAGTAATTTCACTTTGAAATTGGACATAGAAAAGTATCAATCTTTTGATAGTTATTGTTTTTTTAAAACACGATATTTATTTTGATAACAAGAATTAATTTTAAAATTAATTAATTCCACATATATGTTTTTAATTTGGAAAAATAGACATCATTTTTTAATTTTTAATATCAAATATAGCTTAGGCATAATTTTTGGTATTTTTCTAAAAAACATCAATTTTTGGTAAATAGTGAAACTACTTAGTGGTAGTTAAAAAAACTGAATTTTTCATTTAAATGAAATTTTACCACTTTTGGGAATTGAATTTCCAAAATAAGACATACATGGTTGTTATAAAGAAGTAAAATGTGGTTCATTAAGATGAAAATAATTTTTGATGAATAGTTATTTTTGACTTTTATTTACCGCGGTTAAAGGTAAATAGGGAAATTCAAGGTTAAAAGAATATTATAATAATTCAAAATTACCTTAACACTTGTCCTGAAATTATTGGTTGAGTCATTTACGACCATGGGAATCTTTGGGCCGATTTTGGGACCCCATTGAGCCAATTGGGAGTGATAATGACAATTTAGATTAATTAATTTAATGTGAAGAAAAAATTGAAATTAACAAAAATCGTTTAGTAATTAATTTTTATATGGTGTTATATAAGTCATATTTTAGACTATAAATATTCCTTGGAAAGATAAAAATATTTCCTACATGATAGTATTTTTATTTATAATTTTTAGACATTGAATAAATTAAATTATTTATGACACAATAATGATGTAGTATTTACCTCATTAATAAATGATTTAAATAAATAATATTATAATGATTAAAATATTATCCAAACATGTCCAATTTTGATTGGATGATTTTATTTATAATATGAGTCATCTTATATTCGACCTTAATGATTTTTGGACCATTAGAAACCAAATATCATTATATAATAAAATAATGTTTTCACACTTTCCTAAAGAGCCCCTCCTCTCCCTTATAAAAGGAGACCTTTTCTATCCAATTACTCACACCTCTCAAGCCATTTGTATTGTCCAAACTCTGCCCAATTAATCTCCCTACATCCCTCTCCTCCTCCTAGAAGCCTTACCTTAGGCAGAAGACACTTCAAGAAGTCCTTTTGGTTCAAACCAAAAGGAGTTACCCAAATTAAAGGTAACTGTTTCTCTTAATTTTTTTTATTTTATTTTACTTCTCCAACCCTAAAATCTTTTAATTAATTTATTTTATAACAAAATAAGTATAATAAATATACTAGAATGTTTTTATGAGAATTATTTTAACTAAAATTACACACAACTTTATCTAAAGGATGAAGAACATAATGTTTCTGTGGATGGAAAACTAAGGCCTCACGAAACGATTATTGTTAAATTACATCTTACCGCCTCTCATGGTGGACATTATGATGGAAATGTATTTATATATGATATATATTATGTTTATTATTTCCTTATGCTTCTGTAATTTCCAATTATATCAAGCCTTTATGGTTTCCATAGTGGGTAAATACGATAATCTCATTTGAGGAAGTGCAGACTACCGCCCCCTTAAAGTGATGTGACTCGTTAATGCCTTATGTGGGATTCATAAAGGATAGAGTTAAGATATTATATATGATATTATACTGTAATTATAATATACCTATGTATCATTATGTTTTAATTCCATTAAAATAAGAAATATAAATGAAAGTAGTGTTCATGCGTACGTATGGCTTACCATCTCCATGAACAGTGCATTTCATTTCTTACCTCCAAATGTTATGTACTATTATAAACACATGTATATAACAGATATATATGATATATATGATATACAAATCATGAATATAATTGTGGATATAATGAACCTTTTACCACATGAACAACATGTAATTATAAGAAGTCCATTTTTGACTCAAGTAGAAAATATCGACAAAACGAACGTTGTTAACTTAAATGATTGCATAATGTTTATAACATGGTAATAAGTTATATAAAAGGAATAATAAAATTGAAAAAGGTTATTAAGAAAGTAGAAATTAACTTTAGTTTATTATTCAGGAGATTAAAGAACGATCGAGTCAAGTCGGACATGAGGTAAGGGACTTCGTCTCAATCTCCTTTCATTAAGGCATAATTAGTTTCATACATGAAATTATTTTATACAGTGTATAAACCCCTTTTAATTTTCATTTTATTCAAAGGGAATCTTTTTATGCGAATCATTTTACTAAAAGACAAAAAAGAATGTTTTTTTTACGTAAGCGGTGACAACGACCTTTCTGCCGTCGTGAGTATTATTTGATCGTTGACTTCCCTAACATGACGAAATTTTTTTAAAAGGAAAAAATAAATACCATATACTCTTTTTACGTATTTTGGTATTGAAAATTATTTTGAGAATGGATTTATTATTTCAATATCTTGAAATGATATTTTGCTATTACAATGTGGTAATGTTATCTTTTATTTATTCTTATGTTATGTGTAATGATCATGTTATGGTTCTTGGACATTATTTACATATACGGGTGGTTCCGTGATAAACCTAGGGTGGGTGAGCCCAAGATAGCTCTCCAGTATATTGGGTAACGTGACAGAGGTAAGCGTGAATGTTTCTCCTAAGAGATTTAGGGAATATACTGTGATGGGTATTCCAAAGTAACTCCCTATGTAGCTGTGATAGATACAATGTAAGTATGACATGGATGCCACATATTACCTTTATGTTTTATGATTTCTATGTGACTTTCATAATTCTTATGATTTCATGAGGTAAGTAAATTATTTCATGATTTTTATGTATTTATGAACAAATGTTTTCATTCATTGTTTTATAACCCTTATTGTGATTTTTATGCTCATCCCAAGTTTTGAAATGTTTTCACAGGACTTAAAGATGAATAGGGTCAAGGATGGGATCAAGGAAAAGTCATGCTGTCTAAAACATGGAACTAGACATGAATCTTTTTTTCAAGAGTTTTTATTTTATGAAAAAAATGGAAACTGTGTAGAAAATTCTACCTTGTAATAATTTGAGATGTAATAGTTATGTCCTAATTCTCTAAAACTCTAAACCTGAAAATATCCTCAATGTGAATTATTCATGTAATGTTTAAGGCTGAGTCCTTATAGTTGGTATCAAAGGGAGGTTTAGAAAACTTTAAGAGTTAGGGTATTTTTAAATTAATATCCATAATGTAATTTATGTTAATATTGAAATCATATAGCATTTACAGATTACCATGTTGCTTCGCCTAAGATATTTCTGTGTTCAGAATGGTTTTTCACATAGGAAACATGGCAGCTATGTTGGGACGACATTAGGAGGAAGAAAACCTTCCAAATCAGAAACCTGATATGGTTAGAATCGGAACAGAACATTTTTTTGAAGTGATGGAATGATTGACGCAGGATATAAATGGAGGTGGTATCCATGTATGAGATCATCCAGATCAACGACAGAGGAACATGTCAATAGTGGAGCATTTCATGAGGCAATATCCCACATTATTCAGAGGATCATCTGACCCTGTGCTTGCTGAAGGGTGGATTAAAGCACTGGAGAAGATTTTTGATGTCATGGGTTGTTCAGAACATCAAAAGGTTAGTATTTATTTTTACAGTTTTGAAGGTGAAGCAGATCAGTGGTGGTTGATAGTGAAAAACATAAGGGATAATGAGGATATTGATGCTCTCAATTGGGATGAATTCGAAGGTATGTTTCTTGAGAAATATTTTCCTAAGGTGGTTCTTCTTAGGATGGAAAAACAATTCCTGGAATTGAGGCAGGAGGATGACTCAGTGGCTGCTTATGAAGAAAAATTCACTCGACTGGCAAGGTATGCTCTAAATTTCATACGAGATCTTGATAGTAAAATCAACCGTTTTTACACAGGATTAAATCCAAAGTATCAAAGGGATTTAGCTTCTCATGAGGTCAAAAGTTATGAAAAACTTGTTCATTATTCGTAGAAGGTTAAAATAGAGTTTTCTGATGATCATGTATTATTTTAAAAATAACAAAATAAAAGGTCTAGGTGGCAGGTGAAAAGGAAGAAATCTTCAAAAAAGTATGATGGTAAGAAACTTAAGTTTACAGTTTGTGAAAACTGTGGTAAAAATCATGCTGGGTAATGTCTTTTGAATTCTGGTAAGTGCTACCAATGTGGTAAAATGGGGAATAAGGCTCGAAATTGCACTGAAAAAGATCAAGGTAATGGTAAGAAAAAGTCTGATTTATAGTCAGTAAAATGTTTTAAGTGCAATGAAATGGGTCATTATTCAAATGAGTGTCCAACAAAGAACTCAACAAAAGGAAAGAAGCCAAACTACAAGCAGAAAGGGGTGGTGAAATCCTTTGAAACTACTTCAGTAGATGTTGGTCCATCAAATGAAGTAGTATCAGGTACATTGTTTATTTTTTCAGATTATGCCAATGTGTTGTTTGATTCAGGGTCTACCCACTCTTTCATTTTGATAAGTTTTCTAGTAAATTGGGAATTCCATATCATGATATGAATACTGAAATTATGGTAAAAACACCTGGAGGAAATGTTGAGACAAAAAGAAAACATAAGAACATTCTTGTCCTTGTGTGTGGAAAGAATCTACCTGCAAACCTTATTGTTTTGCCTCTAGTGGAGTTTGATATTATATTGGGCATGGATTGGATTTCTATTTATCATGCTAAGATTTACTGCAGAGCTAAAGATGTTTATTTTCAGAATGATTTTCAGTTTTTATACAAAAATGAACCCTTGCTGTCGATAACATATCAGGAAGATGAGAAACTAGTAAAAGATGGAAATGAAGGTTACCTTGCACATATTGTTGAAAACAAAGGAACTGTTCAGATTAATGATGTGTCAGTGGTAAATGAGTACCTTTATGTTTTTATTGATGAGTTTCTTGGTATTATACCTTACCAGGAAGTTGAATTTACTATTGACTTAGTTCCTGATGCTAATCCAATTTCAAAACCCCCTTATCAAATAGCTCAAATTGAACTTTTAGTGTTAAAGAAGCAATTACAAGAGTTATTAGATAAAGGTTTCATTCGACCTAGCACATCACCATGGGGTGCTCCTGTCTTGTTTGTTAAAAAGAAAGATGGTTCAATGAGACTTTTCATTGATTATAGAGCATTGAATAACATCACTGTTAAGAATAAGTATCCTTTTCCTCATATTGATGATTTGTTTGATCACCTCCATGGAGCTCAGTATTTTTCGAAGATTGACTTGAGGTCGGGGTACCATCAGTTGAAAGTAAAGGAAGAAGATGTTCCGAAGACCACGTTTTTTACTATATATGGCTATTATGAATTTGTAGTTATGCCTTTTGGGTTAACCAATTCACCTGCTGTATTCATGGATCTTATTAATAGAATTTTCTGTGAGTTCTTGGATAAGTTTGTGGTTGTGTTCATTGATGATATTTTGGTTTATTCTAAATGTAAGGAGGAACATGAAAGTCATTTAAGGTTTTTCATTAAAACCTTAAAAGAAAAGAAACTATTTGGGAAATTCAGCAAGTGTGAGTTTTGGTTACAACAAATTTATTTCCTTGGTCACATTGTTTCAAAAAATGGCATAACTGTTGATCCTGCTAAAATGAAAGTTGTTGGAGAATTACCAAGACCCACAAATATAACCGAGATTCGTAGTTTTATTGGTTTGACAGGTTATTACTAGAGGTTTATTGAAAATTTTTCACGGTTATCTAGTCCAATCACCAAGTTAACTTGAAAAGGTGTTAAGTTCATCTAGACAAAATAATGTGATGATTGTTTTCAATAATTGAATAGAAGATTGGTGAATAATCCAGTTTTGGTACTACCTTCCAGAAATGGTGAGTTTGTTATCTACAGTGATGCTTCGTTGAAAGGACTGGGTTGTGTCCAAATGCAGAATGATCAGGTAATTGGTTATGCTTCACGTCAGTTGAAACCACATGAGTTAAATTACCTGACACATGATTTGGAATTATCTGCTGTTGTTTTTGATTTAAAAATTTGGAGGCATCATTTGTATGGAGTGAAGTGTGAAATATATACTGATCATAAAAGTTTGAAGTATATATTCACTCAGAAAGAATTGAACATGAGACAGAGGAGATGGTTGGAATTAATCAAGGATTATGATTTCACGATCCTTTATCATCCAGGAAAATCAAATAAAGTGGCTGATGCTTTGAGTCAAAAAAATAATACTTCATTAACCATGTTACGTTTGGAACGAGATCCTTTGATTTTTGATTTGATGAAATTTGGCATAGAAGTTGTTGTTGCAGGAAATTCTTCTATTTTGTTTCAGGTGTCAGTGAAATCATATCTATCAGATACAATTAAGCAAGAGCAGAAGGAAGAGAGTGAGTTACAGAAAAAGGTTGTGTTGGTTCATAAGGGTAAGTTTCCTGAATTTAACTTTGATAATGATTGTGTTTTGATGTTTGGGAAGAGATTATGCGTGCCTTGTGATTCACAATTGAATAATGAGTTGTTATGTGAAGCTCATAGTTCCCCGTTTTCAGTTCATTTTGGAAGTACTAAGATGTACAGAGATCTTCGGGAGTATTACTGGTGGGATGGAAAGAAAAGAGATATTGGTAATTTTACTGTGAAGTGTTTGACTTGTCAGCAGGTTAAAGCCGAGAGACAGTTACCGAAAGGAATGCTTCAGCCTTTACCGGTGCCAGAGTGGAAATGAGAAAATATATCCATGGACTTTGTTGTGGGATTACCAAAGACATATCGAGGTAATAATGAAATATGGTTTATAGTTGATCGATTGAATAAATCTACTCATTTCCTTCCTATTAGAGATACTTTGCCTTTAGATCAACTTTCTCGGTTGTATGTTAAAGAGATAGTCATGTTGCATGGTGTTCCCCTCTGCATTGTATCTAATCGTGATCCCAGGTTTACTTCTAACTTTTGGAAAGGCATTTAGAAGTTGTTGGGTACTGAATTAAATTTTAGTACAGCTTTTCATCCTCAATCATATGGTCAGTCAGAACGAACAATTAAGACCTTAGAGGATATGTTATGTGCTTTCTCAATGGATTACCAAGGAAGTTGGTACTAACATCTTTCTTTGGTTGAATTTTCTTATAATAACAACTTTCATTCTAGTATAAAGATGGATCCATTTGAGGCATTATATGGAAAGTATTTTCGAACTCCAGCTTTTTGGGATGAAGTAGGTGAAAGGAAGTTGATGGGACCAAAATTGGTAGAAGATATGGCAGAGAAAGTTCAGTTGATTCAGAAGCACATGAGAATAGCTCAGAGTAGACAGAAAAGTTATGTAGATAGCCATAGGAAGGATCTTTATTTTGAGATAGGTGATCATGTCTTTCTCAAAGTTTCTTCATGGAAAAGTGTGATGCGTTTTGGTAAGAAGGGAAAGTTGAGTCCGAGGTTCATTGGACATTATGAAATTCTAGAGAAAGTTGGATCAGTTGCGTACAAAGTGGATTTTCTTCCAAGTTTGTCCCAGGTACACAATGTTTTTCATGTTTCAATGTTGAGAAAGTATATGCCAGATCCATCTCATGTTTTGAGCCCAGAGGTAGTTCATTTGGAAGAGAATCTCTCTTATGAAGAACAACCAGTCCAAATTCTTGACCGTAGAGAGTAGGTGTTGCGGAATAAGGTAATTCACCAGGTGAAGGTTTTGTGGAAAAACCATATGGTTGAAGAGGCAACGTGGGAATCTGAAAATGATATGAGGGATAAATACCCCCACTTATTTTGATAAGTGAATAAAAATTGCGAGGACGCAATTTCCAAAAGTGGGGAAGGATGTAACATCCCAAGTAAATGAAGAATAAGATATTTTCATATTTATTAATATTTTTGACTTAAATATTAATTTTACTTTAATGGGGTTTCTATGTTCGATAGCGTACCCGATACGCAACAAAGAGTTTCTTTGGAATCTTACGTTGCACACTAATAATATAATATTATTATTTTAAATGGTAGTTAACTCTTAGCCGTTGTATTGGCGGTAATGAACAAAACTAACTACATTATTATTATACATGATTATTAAATGTATTTACATTTATCCAATAAAATTTTAGAGGCTTAAAATATGAATGAATCTAATTTTAAGCATAATTTACATTAAAAGGCCGATTTACCGCCTTTTAATTTCGAACCCTATTTAAATATAGTTTTGGTCACTTTAATACATTATAATTGACCAAATAAAATCCTTTTTTATAATGGGGACATCAAATTTTACTTTGGGTAATTTTTTGGTATTTTTCTGATATAGTTCATTTTTTAATGAATGGTGAAAATTATTGTATTTTAATTCAAAAGTGCCTTTTAATATAATTTATTTATATGGTTAGATTATCTTTTTAATTTTTTTTAAAGTGAAATTAAAATATAGTTTTACCATTTAATCCAATGTTGGTCATTTGAAGTAATTTCACTTTGAAATTGGACATAAACAAGTATCAATCTTTTGATAGTTATTATTTCTTAAAAACATGCTATTTGTTTTGATAACGAGAATTAATTTTAAAATTAATTAATGACACTACTGTGTTTTTAATTTGGGAAAATATACATCATTTTTGAATTTGAAATATCAAATATATCTTAGGCATAATTTTTGGTATTTTTCTGAAAAACTTCAATTTTTAATGAATAGTGAAACCACTTAGTGGTAGTTAAAAAAACTAACTTTTTCATTTAAATGAAATTTTACCACTTATGTGAATTGAATTTCTAAAATCCGACATACATGGTTGTTATCAAGAATTAAAATGTGGTTCATTAAGATGAAAATAATTTTTGGTGAATAGTAACTTTTGACTTTTATTTACCGCGGTTAAAGGTAAATAGAGTAATTCAAGATTAAAAGAATATTATAATAATTCAAAATTACCTTAACACTTTTCCTAACATTATTGTTTGAGTCATTTAGGACCATGGACATCTTTTGGTCGATTTTGGGACCCCATTGAGCCACTTGGGAGTGATAATGTCAATTTAGATTAATTAATTTAATGTGAAGACAAAATTGACATTAACAAAAATCGTTTAGTAATTAATTTTTATATGGTGTAATATAAGTCCTATTTTTGACTATAAATATTATTTATAAAGCTAAAAATATTTCCTACATGATAGTATTTTTTTTATAATTTATAGACATCTAATAAATTAAATTATTTATGACACAATAATGATGCAGTATTTACCTCATTAATAAATGATTTAAATAAATAAGATTATACTGATTAAAATAATATCGAAAACATTTCCAATTCTGATTGGATGATTTTATGTCTAATATGAGTCATATTATCTTAGACGTTAATTATTTTTGGAAAATTAGAAACCAAATATCATTATATAATAAAATAATGTTTTCACACTTTCCTAAAGAGCCCCTCCTCTCCCTTATAAAAAGAGACCATTTCTATCCAATTCCTCACACCTCTCAAGCCATTTGTCTCGTCCAAAATCTGCCCAATTAATCTCCCTACATACCTCTCCACATCCTAGAAGCCTTACCTTAGTCAGAAGGCACTTCAAGAAGTCCTTTTGGTTCAAACCAAAGGGAGTTACCCAAACTAATGGTAACATTTTCTCTTAATTTGTTTTCTTTTATTTTACTTCTCAAACCCCTAAAATCTTTTTATTCCTTTATTTTGTAACAACACCAGTATCCTCAATATACTAGGATATTTTTATGAGAAGTATTCTAACTAAAATTACACACACCTCCATCTAATGGATAGAGATTATAATGTTTCTGTGGATGGAAAACTAAGGCCTCACGAAATGATGATTGTTCAATTACATCTTACCGCCTCTCATGGTGGCCATTATGATGGAAATATATTTATATATGATATATATTATGTTTATTATTTCCTTATGCTTCTGTAATTCCCAATTATATCAAGTCTTTATGGTTTCCATAGTGGGTAAATACGATAATTTCATTTGAGGAAGTGCGGACTATCGCCCCCTTAAAGTGATGTGACTCATTAATGCATTAAGTGGGATGCATAAAGGATATAGTTAATGATATTATATATGATATTATACTGGAATTATAATATACCTATGTATCATTATGTTTTAATTCCATTAAAATAAGAAATATAAATGAAAGTAGCGTTCATGCGTACGTACGGCTTACCGTCTCCATGAACGGTGCGTTTCATTTCTTACCTCCAAATGTTATGTACTATTATAAATACATGTATATACTAGATATATATAATATATATTATATCCAAATCATGAATATCATTCTGGATATAATGAAACTTTGACCACATGAACAACATGTAATTATAAGAAGTCCATTTTTGACTCAAGTACCAAATATTGACAAAACGAATGTTATTAACTTAAATGATTGTGTAATGTTTATAACATGGTAAAAAGTGATATAAAAGGAATAATAAACTTGAAGTTTTTTTTAATCAAGTAGAAATTAACTTTAGTTTATTATTCATGAGATTAAAGAACAATCAAGTCAAGTCGGACACGAGGTAAGGGACTTCGTCTCAATCTCTTTTCATTGAGGCATATTTAGTTTCATAGACGACTTTATTTTATATGGTGTATAAACCCCTTTGACTTTTAATTTTATTCAAAGGGAATATTTTTATATAAATTGTTTTACTAAAAGAAAAAAATGATTTTTTTTTACGTAAGCAGTGACAACGACCTTTCTACCGCCGTGAGTATTATTTGATCTTTGGCTTCCTTAACAAGCCAGAATGTTTTTAAAAGGAAAAAATAAATACCATATAATATTTTTATGTATTTTGGTATTAAAATGATTTTGAGAATGGATTTATTATTTAAATATCTTGAAATGATATTTTTCTATTGCAATGTGGGAATGTTATCTTTTCTTTATGCTTATGTTATGTGTTATGATCTTGTTATTGTTCTTGGACATTATTTACGTATACGGGTGGTTCTGTGATAAACCTAGGTTGGGTGAGCCCGAGATAACTCTCCAATGCATTGGGTAATGTGACGGAGGTAAACGTGAATGTTTCTCTTAAGATATTTAGGGAATATACTATGATTGGTATTCCAAAGTAACTCCCTATGTAGCTGTGATAGATACAATGTAAGTATGACATGGATGCCACAGGTTACCTTTATGTTTTATGATTTCTATGTGACTTTCATAATTCTTATGATTTCATGAGGTAAGTAAAATATTTCATGATTTGTATGTATTTATGAACAAATGTTTTCATTCATTAATTTATAACCCTTACTGAGATTTTTATGCTCATCCCAAGTTTTGAAATGTTTTCACAGGACTTAAAGATGAATAGGGTCAAGGATGGGATTAAGGAAACATCATGATATCTAAAACATGGAACTAGACATGATTATTTTTTTCAAGAGTTTTTATTTTATGAAAAAAATGGAAACTGTGTAGAAATTTATACCTTGTAATCTTTTGAGATGTAATAGTTATGTCCTAATTCTTTAAAACTCTAAACCTGAAAAGATCCTCAATGTGAATTATTCATTTAATTCAATATTATATAATGTTTAAGGCTGGGAACTTATATATATACCTATAAATAATATCATGATATTATTTTCCATGGTTTATTTATGGAGATTACATTTTTCCTTTGATTTTCCTTACTTTAATTACTCAATATATTTCGAGAATATTTTTAAGGAAATATGACTTTATTTCTCTATTCAATCAAAAATCATTTTCATTATATTTCTATGTTTCATAAAAATAGTTTCAAGAATATTTTTACTACTATAAAATGATTTTTTGAATTCATTTTCACCCATATTTTAATTTTTTATTTTTTTAAAAGTAATATTTGAAATATTTTCTTAATGAGGAAATTTTTACTTTTTACC
This sequence comes from Viscum album, assembly GCA_963277665.1. Classification (NCBI taxonomy): domain Eukaryota; kingdom Viridiplantae; phylum Streptophyta; class Magnoliopsida; order Santalales; family Viscaceae; genus Viscum; species Viscum album. The sequence goes on from OY728120.1 coordinate 1,848,989,009, forward strand.
AAAAATGTCAAAGGAATCTTTGTTTTAATTTATATGAAATGAATATAATATTCCACCATTATAAACTCTAAATTATTTGAAGATTAATTTATAAGTTTACAAGTTTATTTTCAAAGAATACATTTTCCATAATATTTTAGAAATTTTTATATTTTAAAGATGTGATTTCAAAGTGAAAAGGTTATTTTCTTCAAGAAAATTTCCTTTTGATATTTTAAAGGAATTTTCATATATGATGACATATTTTGATGATTATTATGTTTAAATTGGGATATAATTCTATTCTACCATCCTTATTCTTTCTATATATTGTTTATTTTTATAATTATGAGTTTTTTAGGAAACACTTTTTATTTTCCATTGGTTATGTTATGATGAAATGTTAAATTTTTCCATGATCTTGTGGAACATATAAGAATGAATTATGATTATATGATGGGTTGGTCCATTATAGCCCTATAATTAATTGGTTAAATATGGATAACTCAAGAGATTAATATGTTAGGCAGAAACCTAATATCATGTACACAATTTTATGTGTGGACCAGGTTTTCATGTCCAAAAGAGTATGCATAGACCTAGTTTTCATGTCGATATTATTATAAAAGGGATTTATTTAATGTCCTTAATGTGTGAACATGTTTCTATTTATACATGTTCAAAATTTTATAATCTTATGTTTTTTCCATATTCATATGTCTATGTTATGCTCTCATGTATCATGATTGTTTAATGTTGATACCACACTCTTATGAATATTGTATAATATTAATATAATGTTTTATTCCATGACTCATGTTTATGATATATGAAAGTTTTCGTATGAACTTTTATAATGATCTCATAAATTTATCATCATTTTAAACTCTTTTATGACCATTTATTGATATCTCATATGTTTAACCTTACTATGAGATCATCCTTTCTTATGTTTCTCATTACCTTGGTTAAGAAGAAATGTTTTAAGTAGGTTTTATCAAATAAGTGTTCTATGTGGGAAATATTTTATATATTTCATGAAATAAGTGGATTATATATATAGTCTCCAAATATAAAAACCTTTATGGTTTTGGAATGGATCACTATGTTATGTATAGAATATTCATTTTAAAATATGTAATATTTATGTATGTAAATATTGGGTCTATAAATTTGGTATCAGAGTATTTTTTAGTTAATATTTAGAGATTAGGATTAGATAAATTTGATGAAAACACATGGGATAACTCTAATTATAGGATAAAATCCTAAAATTTTGGTAAGGAAAATATTATGTGGTTTTCCTAGAGATACATCCTTGTATGGATACTACAAGTGGATATAGTTTCAGGACAGATGATTCTTGGGGTAATAAACTCATAAAGAGTTGGTTGAGTATATCTGAACCTTTATCTAGTTCATGGTTTTTGAGACCTCACAATGAAACTTATTTGAAATTCCAATGGGATATTATTGGGTTAAGTCACATTTTATTTGTGATCCATTATAAAAGATTTTAATATATGATAACTAAGGATAACCTAGGTTAATCCTAAGGTTTCATAAATTGAAAATAAGGTGTCAATATTATGAAATCCTATTAATTATTTTTCATGATTATTTATTATGGATATCTTTAATCACACAATTATTTTTGGTTTTAGTAAATGGTTGGAACTGAGAGGAATTGTGTTAATTCTGAATTTGAAGGAAAATTAAATGATTCTACTCATGAGAAACCAAGTGAGTAAAGAGATAGAATGAGAATCCTTATGATTATCCCTAATAAACTATATCATTATTTAATTAACAATATCAAATTTGGGGTGATTCCTAACACAACTAATAACAGAAAAATGGACATTGATGGAAGTTCAGGTGGACGCTATCATGGTGGAATGAAAGTTAAATTCCCTTCATGTAAAGAATGAGGGAAGAAGTAACAAATATATTTTCTAATAGGAAAGGGAATATGTTTTCTATGTGGAAATAAAGGGCATATATAAATGAATCTAGAATTAATTATATGTATTAAATATGGGGAACTTGGGAATTATCTAAGTTAATGACCTAATCTAGGACCTAACTCCCAGAAAAAGTAAGGACCTTTTCTATACCAATCACTGAAGTGAAAGGAATCAAGTGTTTCTTTACTGGGATTCGATAAATATGTTTTATAAGTGTTATATAAATTATATTCTAGAAATAATAATTTTTAAACATATAATTATTGTTTCATAGTAGTTTTATATTTGAGGATTTGAAAACATATGTTGAATGGAATCATTAACCAAGAAAAGTAATCCAGTGGTAAGGTGATAATATTATTTGTGATAAAGAGATAATTTAAATTGATAAAGTAAATGGGATAATATTTATAATCTTGAAATTGGTTAGTAATTTGATGAAAACGTTATTTTGGTCATTTTGATGAAGTTTATTTCATTTTTGGATTTATGTAACATATTCAATAGTTGGTTATTTTCTTTGAGGAATCAAGAATTGTGTTAATATTTAGAAGAATATATGTTTTTATTGATGTTTTATAGTGATTTAGGTTTTAACATGTTTTTAGAGAATCAAGGTATTCACATGTTTTCTATGTGATATTATGAGATACTTCTTGTTTTCTGGGGATAAATATTAAAGTTGATCTTGAAAAAAAATATGTGAAAGAATATTTCATATTTTTGGTTTTTGAATATGGTCAGACATATTTTGGAGGATTCTTAAGGTTAACTATTTATAGAATGGATTATGTTAAACATTGGTAGTTATTTATGAGGTTTTATAGATCAATGTGTCAAATTAATCCATATTATATAACTTATAAAGACCATTTTGGTTCTATTAAATATTTAGAGAAATAAGTAATGAATTTTTATTCTTTTATGGACCTTATGATCTATTAAAAGTTAATTTTATTTCTTCAAAAATGAAAAAATCATCTTTAATATTCATTTCAGGGAATAATATATTAATTATAAAATGATCTAATCATAGACGAAGGATGAAAATTTTCTTATGAAATGTAAATAAATCATGTAATTACGTTTTATTTCGTTATTTATCTTGATAGTTAAAGAATTCATCAACTTTAGGAAAATGATCTTGAAATAAAAATTTTATCCTTTTACCTTCATTTTGGATGATTCAATGGCCCTTTCACCCCTTACTAATTTATGGTTTCGTGGTCATTAACTTTGTCAAGAAATTGTTATATATGACACATTATTAGTCCTTGTACACTAGTTTTCTCCTCATTGAATATAATTTAACTTCCCAATAATAATATCCAAACCTGAGAACTCGATTACATGTTATTTTTGGTAACCTTTACTTTTCCCAACTCCCATTTTCAAAGGAAGTTTTATTATACCTTGTATGATCTAGGATTTTAATAAAGGAATTTTCAAATTTTAAATCTTCATTTAGAAATATAAAAAATATGAGGGCGTAATTTATTTTAGGGGGTAAAACATAACACCCAAAGATTTTATAATATATTTCTATTTAATTAAATTATAAAGTGTTTGATTTCTTGATTTCTAATGACCCAATCTTGACATACATGGACATTACATTTCTTCTGTGGAATACTGAATATGTTACACAAATATATGTCCAAAGTCCGTATTAGTTTAGTATGTTTGGAAACTTGGGACACAATCTTCTAACTTGGTGAAACATCTTCAACTTCTACCATAAATATCTTCCCCATTTTTTCCAACCTAAAACATTTATTTATAACATGGGGAAACAAAAACATAATAAGGGTGAGCTCAAATTTCCAGTAAGGTTAAACACAAAGAACATAAAAAAACTATAAATATAAGAATGTAAAAACTTGAACATAATGTTTAAATATAAAAATCTTGAGTCATGAAAAAAATCTTGGCAGTACGTAAAGAATAAATCATAATGGAACATTAACGATGATAAAATAGAATTGGTAAAACATAGAATTATGGAAAACATATAAGCACATAATATGATTTCCATAGTAGCCAAGGAATTTATTCCAAGACCATCGTAGTGGAAAAAGTACATTACTAAACTGGGTTTACTTGCTATTTTATCCATGTATTACTGAACCAAATTTACTTGCTATTCTATCCTTGTATTACTGAACTAGATTGACTTGTCGTTCTAGCCTTGTATTACTGAACCAAATTTACTTGTCGTTCCAGCCCTATATTACTGAACTAGATTTACTTTCCATTCTAGTCATTTCTATGTCATGAGATATAAATTTTCCCCCAATTCATTGGAGGGAGATATAAGTCCCACCCATATCATAATGAAATCATTCTTACATGTGCCACAAAAACACAAGTCATTCATCAGAGCACAACCCAAAGAATAAAATGGGTTTCTTAAACATCATTCCATTATTTTCCATATAGAAAAAATGGATTTCATAAATAGCATTCCATCCCAAAAACAATAAAAACACAATAATAATAGATATTTAAGCATATACCTATTTAAATAATATCATCTTAGATGGAAAATAATTTTGATAAAACACTTAAAATGGATTCTTGAAGAAAATATCCTTTCTTCTTAAAAAATAACTTTTTTCTCAAAATGCCACACAATTTTAGAAGAAAATAATTTATTTTAAAATAAACTTGAAAATGTGTATAGGAAGCTTCATGTAAATAAGGAATTATGAAGATGTAAAAATTTATTAATGCCGTATAAGTTAAAAAAACATTGTCCTTATAATTTTGTTGGAAAAATAAAAAGTACCTCGAATTGAATAAAGACAAAAGATTAATTTCATACCACTAAATAAAAATACACCAATGGATAGAAATAAATTTAAAAAATTTTATAATAATATAAATAATATTACATACTTAGGAAACATGGATGAGGATGATAAATAAATCCTAGTAAATACTTACATATAAACAATATTTGATATTAATGAGATTGAAAAACTATCCCTTACCTTAGGTCCGATTTCTTCTGTATGTTTCTAAAACTATTGTATAGTGGGTTGAAACATATTATTAAATTTTAAAATAACCATAATAATATTTATAATATCATATATTATTCACTTATGACTCTATATTACACATTTATTTATCAATTCCATGTTAAAACAACGTTTTGGGTAATAATCGTTTTATTTATCATATGTGTTTTGACTTTTTATTCAGGATATTATTACTTATACTATGATTTAATTAATTCTATAATGTAAAACATGATTTATATATCATAAATATTCTGTATATAAATATATATAATAGATAGATAATTGAAATGGAATACATTGTTCCTGGACACGGTAGGCCGTACGCACGCATAAACACTATTTCTATTTCCTTATTAAATTGAATGGAAGAAATTAAATGACATATATATATATATATAAACATAAATAATGTATCATTATATCATTATTATTTATTATATATACTTTATAATCATTCTTGAATGGTTAACGTAGAGAATCAATCTCATCGCGTCCTAGAGACGGTAGGTCATACGTACGCACGAGCGATGATGTCATTCAATTAATGGTTAAATGGTATGGAATTGGATGGTATATTAATTATAAATAAAAATTATCTTTTTATATTCATTATTTAAATCCATTATAATAATCAATATACCTGTCCAAATTAAATATTGTTGAATAACAAATTACACCACGACTTAGAGATGGTAAGCCGTACGTACACACACATGATGATATTATTATTTTTAGGATGGATATAAGGATGTAAAAGGCTGTATAATAATTATAATATCATCTAAAAATACATAAGATACTATATTTATTATTTTATTATATAAAAAACATATGAAGATGAAGTAGAAGAAGAAAAGAATTTTGAAAGAGGTGATAAAAGAATTACCTCTTTTTTGAGTATCTCCTTTTGATTTTCACAAAAGGTATCCTTAGGATCCCTTTATTCCAAAAGTGTAGAATATATGAGTAAGGTATGGATTTTGGAATCTTATTTTAGTAGAATTTTTATGAACCAAGTGGCTTGAGAGGTGTGATTAAGTGGTTAGATGTGGCGGCCTTTTATAAGAGGGAGGAGGGGCACTTTAGGAAAGTCTTGAAATGTTATTTTATTATAAATTTATTTTCGAATTATAATAGATAAAAAGTGATATATTTAGAGGATAAGATGATAATGGGTCTAAATCCTGTCAACCAATTTGTCTTAGACAAGTTTAGGTCCCAAATTTAACCTTATCATTGGGATTTAACCCTTAGTTAAATAAATTAACTCTTACAATGTATTCTTGTATTTTTACACTATATGGTCATTATAGTTACTATAAAATTACAATAGAACCTAAAGTGGATAATTAATGAAAATTTTAATATTATATAATTCATTTGGCCTAATCTTAGATTTTTATGACTATTATATCATTTAATAAAATAGTATTTGTTTTAAAAACACATTTATGTGAATTTTGACAGTATTTAGTAATTGGTTTTTGTTAAATATATAAAAACTTGATTGATTAAAATAAAATACATTAAATCAAATATAACATATTATAATTATATATAAAATCTATGTATGGGCTTAATATTTTTAAATTACATTTATTTTAATATTTATAATATCATTTATTTGAATATTTCATTAATAAGGTAATTATTACATCATTATTGTGTCATAAATGAATTTATTTATTTAATGTCTAAGAATTATAAATAAAATACCTAGATTTATAATTTTTTTTAGATTTCAAATGACTATTTATAGTCAAAGAGATAAATTATATAACCCCACCTTAAAATTGTTTTAGTAAAATGATACATGTTTATGTTATATTTCAATTTACTTTAAATTAGTTATTATAACATGTCATTTTCACACCAAGTGGCTCCATGGGGTCCTAAAATCGACCCATGGATTCTAATGGTCGGAAATATCTCATAAAATAGTAATATTACATGTTTTAGGGTATTTTTATATTATTATAATATTATTTTTTGCCCTTATTTACCTGATTTACACTTTAAGCACAGTAAATAAAAATAATTACTGATGTTACTATTCATAATGTACAAAAATAAAAGGTACCTATTTACATAATTTTTACCTTATAATTAAAAATATGTAATCTATTATTACAATTTCAAAACAAAAACGTTTCATTAATTTATTTAAAATTAATTCTAGTTGTCCAAACCGGAAAGCAGGTTTTTAAGAAGTAAAAACAATCGAAAGATTGACATGTGTTTTTGTCCAATTTAAATGTGAAATTACTTATAATGAAAAAAATTGGATTAAATGATAAAATCATAATCCAATTACACTTTAAAACCAATTAAAAATATAATATAACTATATAAATAAATTAGATGAAAAGACTGTTTTGAATTAAAATGCAGTATTCTTCACTAAGAACCATAATCTCATGACTCCAGAAAGATCTAATAGAGAATAATGGATTCAAAACCCTCTAATAAAGCACCATACACACTGATTTCTTCTCTAGTGGTTCTCCCAACCATTTTGGCGGCTCTGGGAGGTCCTCAGTCCCCTTCTGGCTCTCTGGGTTCCCATGTGCTTCCCAATGAAAAACCTCATCTAGCTTCGTCCTTCAAAGATGCCGTATGATGAAATATTTCCCCTGAAGAGTTTCATGGGAATTTATTTTGGCTCATTTGGTGTCTCTTTTAACTTATAGGATGGATCTACAACATTCTATGTTCCTACAGATTCTTTTTGGGAAGCTTCTGATATGCTTAAGTGGACTCTAGTCATGCGATTTGGGATCGAAAAGCTGCCTCTTCTAGTGTTTATTTGGTTCGTCAATTCTCAGAGGTTTTGAAACAAATAAAGGGTTTTAGTTATAAATCAAAAGTCATTTTTTATTATGGTAGATTCATAGGATGATTTTGTTTTTTCCTGGTGTAACAATCCCCAGTCATTGGGTTGTTGGAACTTTTCGCTTTTCCGATGGTCTATGGATGTTCACTCGGGTAAAGAGTCCCCTCTAGTAGCGGTTTGGTGTTATCTTCTAGGTTTACATATGACTTTCATGAATTCATGATTTCTTTGTGGAATTGAGGATTCAATAGGGTATTTTATTTGTGCCAATGATAGATCCACTAGGTTGGAAAATGCAATGGTTACTCGGATTTGTGTAGAGTTGGATCTCTTACTTCGCCTTCCGTCTAAGATATTACTTTGGGTGGAAGGCAAGTTTGAATGGTCTCATCCTTTGATTTTCCCTTATCATCCAATTTTATGCTCAATATGTCATCTACATGGGCATGATTCCCCATTTTTTCACAAATTCAATCCTACTTAGATAGTTCGGGGGATGGAGGTCCATCATAGTAAGCTCAAAGTCTCTTCTGGGGTGCTTGGCGGTGCTTTCCTTCATCCTGAGATGGGTTCCAATGATAAGGGGAAGGGTTTTATTCCTTCAACCCACTTGTATTTCCTAGAATAAACCTCATCCTCAGCATGCCTCTCCCCAATGGAGGCTACTTCTTTAGGCTTGGAAGTGGTCCCTATCAATCATCATGTGGAATTCGCTTGGTTCAGTTTTCTATGAGAAGGTTGTCTCTACCTAGGGGATTTATTATTCCTTTTCAGTATTCTCCCCATTCAAAAATTATATCTATAAGTGAAACAGATTCATACTTTCCTAAGGACCAGTTGGAATCTGCTCAATAGTGTTCTTAACCAATTATTTGATCTCCTTCTCTACAGTAGGACAAGGGTATCTTGGTTATTCCTCCCCCAGTAAGCTGTCCAATCACTCCAATGGTGCTAGCATCCAGAATGCGTTCTTCATCATCAATGTCTAAATATTATTTATATGGAATTTTTTCTAGATTTCAATTGAGTTCTAACTCTTATTCTTGATCTTAAATATTGCTTTAGGGCTATGAGTCTGGGGACAGTGCCAACCGCCTGTTTCATAGATGACTAATTTGCTCATTTGGAATACTCGTTGCTTGGGATCTCGGGTAAAATTGGATTTCATCTCCAATAAATTTCATAATAATACTATTTATATGGTTGTAGTGTCAGAATATAAATACGATCACTCCAAAGTTAAGGATTATGCTCAACGTCTAAGGGTGCCTGTATTTTTTACCGTGAGTCCCACTAATTCTCATATATGGTTTTTTGGAAATCTAGTCTCTCTCTAGATATGATTTCATTGTCAAAACTAATTTTTTAATATCAAAATTTTGATGGATTCTAGATCTCTCAATCTCTCAATTTTTTATGCCATATGCGTTCTTAGGAGGAAAGAGTCCCTTTCTAGAGTGACCTGATTGTTTTCAATATAGGAGATTCTCCCTATATGGTGGGTGGTTATTTAAATATAGTGGATTGTCTAGAGGAGAAAAAAGGGCATGGACCATTCCTAGGGAGAGCTAGTAAGGATTTATGGAAATTTATGTGGTCAAATAGCCGAATGGATATAGGTTTTTCTGGTGACCCTTTTACCTGGTGCAATAACCATCTTGGGACTCAGTGGTCTTAGATTCGGATTGACAGATCTTTAGTGAACTACAAGGCTCTCTCTGTTTTTCCTTCCATCATGGTATTCCATTTGGTCAGGAACCTCTCAGACCACTCCCCTCTATTTATTTCTATACAGAGTAGCAATTCCAGTGAAGAGTCCTTCTATTTTTTCGCTACTTGGGAAGATCATTCAAATTTACTGGACGTGGTGAAGTCTATTTAGAATCTGATTGGTGGAGGAAACCTGTGCTTGGTCCTTCACAACAACCTTATAATCCTTAAAGGGCACCTTTGAGTTTGGGCTAAAGAGATTTCCTCTGGTGACCATGAGATTCAGAAGTTGAGTAGGGTCATTCAGAATTTGGAGCTTACTCTCGAGAATGCTTATGATGAGGCTGTTTATGGAGAAATCTAATTCACAAAGGATAATTTATCAGAGTTATTGTTTCAATAGGAACATATTTCTTGTGAAAATTCAAGAGTTAAGTAGATCTGGGATGGGAATAGAATATAGTGTTTTTTCATGCTTCCCTCAAAGAAAAATGCAGGATTATGGTGCCTAATATTCTCTAAGAGGATGGGTCCTTTATTAATGATACATATGTTGTGGGTAATATGGTGGATTCCTTCTTTAGTGATACTTTGGAATCCCCTAATCTGAGTATGTCATGTGGTTACCTCGGAGGCTCTTCTTCTATTTTCAATCACATCACCCACTTCATTTATGATGAGTTGAATTTTCATTTGGAAGCTATCATTAGAGAGGATTAAATTAGAGAGGTGGTTTGGTCTTTGAATTCTGATAGTGATTCTGGACCATATGCCTTTCCTACTTCTTTTTAAAAGTCTTCTTGGGATATTGTTAAGCAGAGTTTGATCAGAGTAGTGCATGATTTATTACTTGGTGGTAATCTTTCCAGGATGGCTTGGGATACAAAACATGTTATGATTCCCAATGTGAAAGATACCCAGTCTCTGAATCAATATCATCCAATTTTTTTGGTACAATGTACCATACAATGTTTTGATATGTCTCATCAATATCAGACTTTCTCCCTTTCTTCATAGCTAGGTTTCCAAGGATCAACATGGTTTTTTGAAAGGTCAATCTATTCAAGGGGCCATATCCTTAGCCCAAGAAGTAATTAGTGACATAAATTTGAATGCTTTAATAAGTAATGTGGATTTTAAGCTGTACATCAACAAAGTCTATGAAAAAATTGAATAGAGTTTCCTCATAAAGGTTCTCCAAGGAATGGGTTTTTCAGCATCGATCATTGACATTATTTTTCAATGATTTTGTTATCCCTACATGTAAATCTATTTTATGGGAAACTAGTTTGGATTCTTCAAAGTTGTCAGAGGTTTGAGGTAGGGAGACCCCTTTTCCCCTTCCCTTTTTATCATTTCTCAGGATGTCCTTATTACATTGTTGAACTAATCATTGGAGATTGAAAAGATCCTCTCATTTCGTAATAAGCACAGGAGAGGAAGTGTTTCTCATCTAATGTTTTTATGACACTTTTTTCTTTGTTAATGGAAGCATAAAATCAATTCATGGGGTTCATTAAGTTATTGATGTTTATTATTCATGGAGTGGGAAAGTAGTGAATTGTGAGAAAAGCTTCTTTTATGATTCTACCAGCTGTCTAGAGAGAAGGTTAAGGTCACTGGAATCTAGTCTAAAAATGCATAAAGGTAACTTCCTATTGAATTTCTTGGGTGTCGTAGTGTCTCTGAAAGCTATTCTAATTCTGAACTTTGATGGGGTTGTTGAAAAAATTTAGGTTGTATTATCAATTTAAAAACTAGGTTCCTTTATTTTGGTGGAGGAATTACTTTGATCAACTCAGTCCTAGCGTCTATCCCAAGGCATATTCTGTGTACCAATAAGGTTACAAGGAAGGTGATCTCCAAATTAGATAAAATTTCTAAATAATTTTTATGGTATGGTCAATTGGAAGGAAAGTGCCACCGAGATTCTTAGGATAAACTGGATAAACCTATGCAAGAAGGAGGTATGATCCTCAGGAGTATTTCAAGAACCATATTTAGCCTGCATGCCAAACTGGCCTGGGAGATCGTCGAGGGAAAATACCTTTGGGGTAGTTACATGAAAAATGCTTATGGTTTTGATGGAATCCTTCACAAAGGTAAGAAATTCTGTGTTCATAAGTTGGTCCAACATTATATTTCTATTATCCAGCAGCATTCCAAGTGGATCATTCGCAATGGTGAAGTGAGATACTAGCATCATAACTAGTTAGGGTTTGTTCTAGGTTTTCCATTTTTTCCCTCACCATCTATCAGCTTTAGAGAATCTTTTTCTTTTCCTATTCTCATCAACTCTACTCTGGATGGCACATAGAGGATCACTTTAGATAGAATTTAGATGAAAAATGAACAAGATCATTTTTTTCTCACAGGATAGGATACATATACTTTTAATATTAAATATTATCTTAAAATTAATTCTGTGGCATATCACCAGGACCCTTGGGGAGATATTATTTGGTGTAAGGAGCTTCTAGTGAAGTATTATTTCCTAGTATGGCATGTCTGACATAATGCGCTGCTGATAGTGGAGAACTTACAATGGAGTGGGATTAATATGGACCCTAAATGTTGCTGTCATAGACAAATGAGGCATGAGTCCTTATTTCACTTATTTTTTGACAGCGAGTGGGCTATAGAGGTCTGGGGGTTCTTTGGCCAGTTTGTGGGGTGTTCAGATGGTTTGTAGACTACTTTAGAATTCCTCAAAAGTTGGTTCCCATGAGTGGCCAGACCTGGTACTGAATGAAAGGCTAGAACCTTATGTTTTATTACAGGGTTCTGGTTTCTATAGATGTCTAGGAATAGAGCAAGACATTAGTCCATGCCTGTGTCGACTACTATAATTATTATTAGAGCCAGATTGATGCTTCTAGATTTTGGTAGCCTGTGCAAAGATTCAACCAATGGTCCTTCTCTTGTAGAACATAGGTCATAAAATCCCTCTCTTACAAGTAACAAGTCTATTAAAGGGATGTGGGTCAAATGGAATTCACCTAGCATGGGGTTAAAACTCAACACTGATGGATTGTGCTGCTTGGGCTTGATGCATGAAGTCAAAGTTGTTCATGATTCCCTTGGATTAGTGGTGGTGGCATTCTCATCTTTTTTGTTAATGAAGATTCTCTTCAAGAAAAGTCTCAAGCCTTACTCCCCGGTTTTCTTCTTTGTAATCAGAGGGATATTCTAATTCAGGAGGTAGAGGTTGACTCGCTCATCATTATCATGGCCTTGTCTGGAAAAGGATCAATCTCTTAGAGCATAGAGCATTAGATTAGAAGATTCAAGTGGCTTTAAGATATTCACACATCCATCACCCATACCTGGCCTGAGGGGAATATGGTGGCTGATTTTATAGCCTCTAAAGATACTACATATAACAACTATTTGAGTTTTTCAAGCCTTGGATCCTTTCCATTAGATGACTCAATTTTTATACGGGATGATGCCCTTGGACTATACTATTTATAACCCCCTTAGTTCCCCTTTTTTTCTCACCCACCCCTCTTTCATAATAAAATAAAATGTTTTGATTGGTCAATATTTTTCACTATTCATTAAAATATTAATTTCATTAGAAAAATACCGAAGTTTCAACCCAGGTAAATTTTGATGTCCCGCTTCCAAATAATAAGTTTATTATGTCAAATAGAACTTATAAGAATGTCAAACACTATATTTAAAAAGGGTGTTACATCAAAAGATGATAAACATTATTTTTTTGAAAAAATTTCTTTTATCTGAAAAATTGAATTTGTTATTATATGATATCTAGAAAACATATAAGATGAATTTAAAATATTACATTTAATATATTAAAAATATATTTCACTAATAAAATCCATAAAGAGTGATTTTATTATTTTATAGACTCACCTATATTCATTTAAATTATTTTTAGAGGGAAGTTAATACTATTCATACCCTCCCTTATAATGACTAGGTTATAATATTTAGTTATCACTTATACTTACTATTATGTGAAATGAATTCTATCAAAATAATTTGAAATTTTGTGTATCACAAGCCAAGAATAGTGTTCCATATACTTCAAGATAATATGATGTTGTGTATAGAGAAGGCTAATCTTGGTATAGCATACAATACAAGATATCAATGAAATTAAAATGAATCTATCTAACAAAATCTCATGGTTTAACATTCTACCCACCATTAAATAAAATTTCACTCGAAATTAGTTAAGATTATAAATGGTTTACTACTTGAAAGTTTCTTTCATAGAAACCCACATCATGAAATGGAATACTAGAACTTCATTTAAAAAGGAATGTTAAAAACATAGCAATTAACCAGAGTAACTCGTCACTAGGTTTTGACATAGGTGAACATATATGGTAAGTGAAAACATAGATATGGAAGAAAAATATAACCATCAAGTTTTGATAGATAGTGATAGAGGACAAGTTTTGGAGAAAGTTAATGAATAGAAATCCATAAATTTTGGATGATTTAAGGGACCATCTGTTTCATCAGATAATAAGGTACTAAGATATCATTTTTGGTTTTCAAGATCCTTTCCCTAAAGTTGAAGAATTTTTCATGAGAATAAATACTTACTTTATTTTGTTATAATATCACCATTGTTTTTGCCTTGTAAAATTTCCACTACATCTCTTATTTAAAGAAATACAGTTGATTTTTTCATTCTTAAAGTGTTAATAGATCATGAGATAAAATGATTGGTCATTCCATCTATCTTAACAAAAAGGTTATCACAAGTTATCAAATATGCATAAGTTAACCTATAGTGATATAATACATTAATCTAACAATATTAAAATGTAAAATAACTTATATTATCCAAAAATGGATAACATTACAATCCTTCTAAAAAATAAAAATATAAAAATTTAGAAAGAGGTGAACTAAATAGACTTAAAATTTATCTCCCATATATCATAAGGTAGTTCTTGGTTATCACATTCCAAACATTAGATATATTAATCATGTATTCTCTTGAAACATGTTAATAACATGAATTACCACATAACCTTAGTGAAAAATGACATTCTATCTAAATTATCTCTTTCCACACACCAAAAAAACCAAAAATTCTATATACTCAAACCATGACATCACTTTTTACTTTTATCATTCATGAGGTCATTAATATTATCAAACATCCCATTATCTCCTTATTCCTTCATTATGCATATATCATGTGATTTCCAAAAATATTTCAATCACTTTTCATGGTTATTGGTACCATATAATTATGAATAACCACAATGGACCAATACATAAATATTCCAATATTCCATAATACTATAAAAGAGATTCTACAACACCATATTGAAATCCCATTACATAAACACTTAATCATTCCACCACTTCATTTTCATACTAAAATTTTCCAATAGTGATCACATGATATTTTCATTTTTCATTGTATTTAATAGGTTTTTGACATTGATAATCATTCATAACCCTTGGTTTAGGGAATTGGTGAGCATAACTCCCCATTTCCTTGCACTTTTAGCATTAAAGTGTGGGTGGTTCATTCTCTATAGTCTTTTCTCAATTCATATCATTAACAAACTTTTTCCATTACTTTAGCACTTAACTGCTTGATTACCTTCTTTTACACACTTAAAAATTTTTTGAGACCCTTTAAGACAATCTCCACCATGCTTATTTCCACACTTTGAGCATAAGGAAACATTCATCTTCTTTTCACCATTATTTTGGGATTTTCCCTTAAACTCAACCTTTCGTTTCTTATAAAAACCAGGATATTGATATATAACACCAACTTCTATTTATACCTTGATAGAACAACACACAATCTTTTAGTAGCTACTAAAGTATATTAAAGATAATTTACATAGAATACTTGGTTTTAATCCACTGAATAATTGATCAACTTTACTTTCATCTTGGATGATAAAGACAGAATCATACCTTGCAAGTCTTGTAAATTTGACTCATATGTACCAAAAAATTCATCATCCTTTTTCATAAGCTCAAGGAAATCATTTTACATCTTTTTTCGGAGAATATGAGGAAATCACTTATTGGAAAATAGGTTCTTTAAATCATCCCATTCCATGGATTTAATTTCATATTACTTCCTTGTATTCTTGATTAGAGTCCACCATTGGTCTGCTTCTCCTTCTAAATGATAAATAGCCTAAATGAATTTTTCATGTTCTGAATAGTGGAGGATGGAAAATATATTTTCAATGGCACTAATCCATTATTCAGTAACAAGTGGATTAGAAGAACCACCTAAAGATGGTGGACATTGCCTCTTGAAGGACTAAACAAAATATTGTTCCCTTCTCTACTCATTTTGAAGTCCAGAATAATTCATAGATTGTGTAAGTATAGAAATAAGATTTTTCATTTCATCTCCCATAACATTTGGTTTTTTAGAAGGAAAATAATTGTATTTACCTATGCATTGATCATTAATGTGGTTCATTCGGGTTCCATCCATTTTATAAAACCCAAAAATAATAGTGTGAGTGGAAAAAATCATACTTGTATAGAAACATAATTAAGGGAGAATAATTTCAATATCTAACATATTAGGTTTAGTCCTAGGTTATTCCTAATAGTTACCATAATTATAGGGCTATAACCTATAGTTAGAGTTAACCTTAGGGAAATCCCTAGGCATACCTTAGAAATATCTATAGGGATCTCACTAAAGTTTTTTCATCCTAGTTTCCAAAGGTTAACTAAACCTTCACTCTGATACCAACTTTAATAACCCAAGCTTGATGTATATGGACATTACATATCTTTTGTGGAATACTTAATAAATTACACAATTATATTCCCAAATACCATATTAGTTTAGTGTATTTGGAAACCTGGAACATAATCTTCTAATTTGGTGAAAGATATTCAATATCTTCCATAAAGATCTTCCGCTTTTGTTTTTCTACCTAAAACTTTTCTTTATATCCTCGAGAAAAGAAAACATAAAAAGGGTGAGATAAAATGCTTAGTAAGGGTAAACATGGAGAATATAAAACAAACCATAGACATAAGAATGTAAAAACATGAACATAAAGTCTAAATATCAAAATCTTAAGCCATGAAATAAATCTTGGAAGTATGTAAGGCATAGATCATAAAGGAACATTAACCATGATAGAATAGAATTAGAATAAAACATGGAATTATGAAAAAAAATAAGCACATAATATGATTTCCATATTATCCAATGAATTGTTTACAAGACCATCATAGTGTGCAAAGTCTATTACTTAACCAGTTTTACTTTCCGTTCTATCCATGTATTACTGAACCAAATTTACTTGTCGTTCCAACCTTGTATTATTGAGTTAGATTTACTTTCCCTTCCAGCCCTATATTATTGAACCAGATTTATTTTCCATTATAGTCAAGTCTATATCATGAGATATAAATCTTTACCCAATTCATTAGAGGGCGATATAGGTCCCAACCATCTCATAATGAAATCATTCTTATATATACCACAAAAACATAAATCATTAATCACAGCATAACCCAATGAATAAAATGGGTTTCTTAAACATTATTCTATTATATTATATATAGAACAAATAGATTTCATAAATAAAATTCCATAATTAATAAAATAAAACCATAAAAATAATAGGTGTTAAAGTGTTACCCTATTTAAATAATGTCATCTTAGATGAAAAATAATATTGATAAACACTTGAAATGAATTCTTGAGTAAAATATCCTTTCTTATTAAAAAACAACTTCTTTTCTCAAAATGAAAAACAATTTTACAAGAACATAATTTATTTGAAAATAAAATTTAAAACTTTTTGAGTAATGTTCATGGAAATAAGGAATTATGAAGATTTAAATATACATTAATTCTGTATAAGTTAAAAAATCATTCTGCTCAAACTTTTTCCAGAAAAGTCAAAAGTACCTCAAATCGAATAATGAAAATAGATTCCTTTCATAACATTTAATAAAAATGATGAAAAGGGTAAAATTAACTTTAATTTTTTTTATAAGAATAGAAATAATTTTACATATTTAGGAAACATGGACGTGGATTATAAATATACCCTAGTAAATACTTGAGTATAAACAATCTTGGATGAAAATGAGATTGAAACATTATCCCTTACCTTAGGTCTGATTTCTTCTGTATGTGCCCAAAAATACTATATAGTGGGTTTAAACATATTATTAACTTTTAATATAACTATAATAATATTTATGATAATATATATGATTCGCTTATGACTTTATATTACATGTTTATATATCAATTCCATGTTAAAGCAATGTTTTGGGTAACAATAGTTTTTATTTATCGTAGGTGTTTTGAATTTTTATTCTTGATATTATTACTTAGATCATGATTTAATTACTTCCAGAATATAAAAAATGATTTATATATCATAAATAACTAGTATATAAATATATATAATAGATAGATAAATGAAATGTATTATATCATTCATGAAGATGGTAGGCTGTACGTATACATGAATGTTGTTTCCGTTTCCTTATTAATTTGAATGGAAGAAAGTAAATGACAGATATAAATAAATAAATTATAACTATTTCATATTTATTTATTATATATAGTTTATAATCATTCTTTAATGGTTAGCATGGAGAATGAATCCCATCGCGTTGTGGAGACGGTAGGCCGTACGTACGTACGAGTGACAATATCATTCACTTAAAGGTTAAATGGTATAGAATTGGATGATATTTAATTATATAGAGAAATTATCATGTTATATTAATTATTTAAATCCATTATACTCATCAATATACCAATAAAAATTATGTATTGTTGATTAAAAAATTAAACCACGACGGGGAGATGGTAAGCCGTACGTACACACACATGGTGATATTGTTATTCATTTGATGGATATATGGAGATATGAGGTTGTACCATAATTATAATAATAGATCAGAATGTATAAGATACTATATTTATTAATTAATTATGGAAATAACATAATAATATGAAGTATAAGAAGAAAATAATTTTGAAAGAGTTGATAAAACAATTACCTCTTTTTTGAGTATATCCTTTGGATTTGCACAAAAGGTCTCCATAGGTTTGATTTATGACAAAATTGAGGAATATAAGAGGAAGGGGGGATGTTAGGATATTGTTTTAGTATAATTTGGATGACCCAAGGGGCTTGAGAGGTGTTATTAAGTGGGTATATATGGTGTCCTTTTATGAGAGGGAGGAGGGGAACTTTAGGAAAGTCTTGAAATATTATTTTATTATAAATTTATTTTCAAGTTTTAATTTATAAAAAGTGATATATTTCAAGCATAATATGAGTATGGGTCTAAATAATCTCAACCAATAGGTTTTAGTTAAGTTTATGTCACAAATTTAACCTTATATTTTGGATTTAACCCTTAGTTAAATAAATTAACTCTTACCATGTCTTATTATATTTTTAAAATATATGATCAATATAGTTAATATAAAATGAAAAATGAACCTAAAGTGGATAAATAATGAAATTTATAACATTATATAAGTCAGTCTGATGAATAATATATTTTTATAAAAATTATATCGTTTTATAAAATATTATTTGTTTTAAAAACACAATTATTTCATCTTTGACACTATTTAGTAATTGATTTTATTAAAGCTATAGAAAAATTATTGATTCCAAAAAACTACATTAACTCAAAGATTACATGTCATAATAATCTAAAAAATTCTTGGACGACATAAAAATTTTAAAATTACATTTATTTTAATATTTATAATATCATTTATTTGAATCTTTCATTAATAAGGTAATCACTATATCATTATTGTGTCATAAATAATTTTTTTATTTTATGTATAAAAATTATAAATAAAATATCATGATTTAGGAAATATTTTTAGATTTATAATTAATATTTATAGATAAAGACATAAATTATATAACCCCACATTAATTTTTTTAGTAAAATGTACATGTTTAGGATATATTTCACTTTACTTTAAATTAATTATTATAACATGTCATTTACACACCCAAGTGGCTCCAAGAGATCCTAAAATCAAACCAAGGATTCTAATGATAGTAAATATATCATCCAATAGGGTTAGGACACATGTTAGAGTATATTTATATTATTATAATATTTTTTTTATACTTATTTACCTCATTTACCCTTTAACCATGGTAAATAAAAATAATTACTGAAATTACTATTCATAATGTCCAAAAATAAAAGGTACCCATTTGAATAAATTGAAGCATATAATTAAAAATATGTAATTAATTTTGAAAAATTCAAGACAAAAAATTTGAATTATTCAACTTAAAATTAATTCCCATTGCCAAAACCAGAAAGTGAGTTTTTAAGAAGTTAAAATAATCAAAAGATTGACATGTGTTTATATCCAATTTAAATGTGAAATTACATCCAATGACCAAAATTGGATTAAATGATAAAAAAATAATACAATTAAAATTTAAAACCAATTAAAAATTTAATCTAACTATATAAATAAATTATACAAAAAGTTTGTTTTGAATTAAAATGCAGTATTTTCCATTATTCAATAAAATATGAATTTCATCAGAAAAATACCCAAATTTCAAACAAGGTAAATTTTGTTACCCCTCTTACAAATAAAAAGTTTATTATGTAAAATAGAAATTAAAAAAAATGTCAAAAACAATATTTAAAAAGGGTTCTCCATCAAAAGCTGGTAAAACTGTATTTTTTTTTGAAAAATACTTGTTTTATCCAAAAAATTGAATTTGTTCTTATATCATATATATAAAACATATAAAATGAATTTAAAACATTAAATTAAATATATTACATATATATTTTAATAATAAAATCCATAAAGAGTGATTTTATTATTTAAAAGACTCACTTATATTCATTTAATTAGTTTTTTTAGAAGGAAGTTAATACTATTCTTACCCTCCATTATAATGACTAGGTTATAATATTTAGCAATCACTTATACTTAGTCTTGCGTGAAATTAATTCTATCAAAAGAACATGAATTTTTTTGTATCACAAATCAAGAATTGTGTTATGTATACTACATGCTAATATAGTGTTGCGTATATCGAAATCTAATCTTGGTGTAGCGCACAACATAAGAAATCGAAGAAATTAAAAATAATCTATCTCATAAAATATCTTGGTGTTACATGATTGGAACACAACAACGAGCTTAAAATGAACTATTCTATATTATAACATATTCGTTAAATTAATGAGTGTGAATAAGATTAATAAAATTATGAAATATATCTAGAAATTTTTTACTTAATTAAAATGTATTAGTTATTGTATAATACATTATTACTCAATTTTTATTCTAGTTATTTTAAGTTTGAAAAATATGTTTTCATTAAAAATGGGTTGTATTGCATTTTTTGTATGAATATTATAATTAATTTATTCTAATTTTAGAAATTTAATTTTATAAAAATGTTATCATATTTTAAATCAAAATATCAAAATTACCTTAGGGTTAAATATTTATATTTTTCTAAAAAGATTGATTTTTCAATGAATAGTGAAAAATACTAATTTTTGAAAAACTGTCACTTCATTTCATTGAAAAATACCATTATGATTTGAATTTGATATTAAATTAACATATTTCTTATTTAATTATATATAATATAATTATTTACATTGGAATCATCACTAAACTTGATATTGGTATAAGTTTGTTTTTGAGCTTAAAAAGGCATTTGTTTTCTAAAAAGTGTTTTTATGTACACAATATTTTATTATTTCAATCAATTAAATAAACCAATAATTAATAATTATATTATGTAATTTATATATTATATATTAAATAATAAAAATTAAATTAATTTAATGGTTTTACAAGGGAAGAAATAGAAATAAATCCAATTTTATGCTTAAAAGCACATTTTTCTAAAAATGGGTTTCATTGCGCTTTAAGAGATTATTTTAAAATTTACTTTACCACTTATAGAAATTGAATCATGAAAAATTAATTCCATACTTAAAATAATTATTATAAAATTTGGTCAGTATGTCACTTTTTTTTCAATACGAATAGTAACCTTGTTAAATATTTGTCACCTCGGTTAGAGTAAAACAGGTAAAAAAGGAATATAACATTTGGATAAGGATTTAAAATATATTTGACACTTAATTTTATCCTATTTTATTGAGTTTAGTTCAATAAATATTATCTAATTCTCAATAATTTTATCCTATTTTAATGAGTTTAGTTCAAATTGTGGTACACAATTTTATTTATGGATGGCGGTTATTTCCACCCAAGGGGAGTTGGAGGTGGGTCCCACACCCACATAAACTCCCATGAGAGGATTTAGTGTGGTCATACCCACACATTCCCTAAACCTTTCATCTCCCCATAACTCCCCTCAACTCCCGTAAACCTCCTTTAATTAATTAGAGTGTTTGGATTTTGTAATTGGTGTGTGAATAAAATAATAGCATTAGATATTATTTTGGGAGGAATTTGTTGTGTTGGGGAAAACTTGGGAAAGCTCTGGAGAATTAGAAAAGAAAAGTGTTCTTCTCCCGACTAAGAACACCTCCATCGAACAACATCATACTCTCTCGGCGAAGAACGCTCCACGACTTCTCCTACCTTCTTCATCCTCCGCGTCAAGGGAGAAGACGCCGCTCACAAGAAGCATCACCTACGTCAAAAACTCCTCCTACAATGTTGGCGGGATGACACCGCTCTTCTATGATGTCCGACTACCGCGGCGCTCATCTTCCGCGGCTCGACGACGTGCGACGTCAATTTTCGAGGTAGGGGGATATTGTATAATTACATATATGTGATTTATACCCTTGAACATGGGAATTTATTTGTTGGGTGATTATTTGAACCACTAACGCGGTGGGTATGGGATAACGAAGAAGTCCAGACCCACCACCAACTTGTTCGTGATGCGTGGAATGTTTGGCGACAGATGAATGGAAGGGAAACATTGATTTGAGTCCGTCACAATGTAGAGCGGGACCCAAGGAGGCCGTAGGTGAAGACAGGAGATAAAATGGACCACCTAAACGACTCCGGTGGCCCGTAGAATATCGCGGCGGCGGCGCCCTAGCGCACCGCCGGTGGAAGACCGCCGCTGCGCCAGCCTCAGCGGTGGTGGAGCAGAACCCGCGCCGCGTGGGTTCTGGGGAGGCCAGGCGGTGCCAGCCTGGCGCCGCCGTTACGCGGAACCGAGGGGCCGCGTCCCCCCACCCCCCCGCTCGGCCAGCCTGGACGAGCCGCTACCGTTGGGCCGTGCCAGCCGGGCTGGACCCAAATCCGGTTCGGGCCGACCTAAGGTGGGGGGGGGGGGGGGTCGGACCGGGCCTAGACCCCCCTCTTCGGATCGTTTTTGGTTAATCGCCCATAACATGAGCTATGACCTCCGATTGACGCACTGTCAGTTGCATAGGATTCCTCGGATTGAGACTGTCGTTTAATTATATTACACTCAAGGTTTTGGAGAATTTGGAGTATGGCTATCTTGGTTCGAACCTGAAACCAACCGGGCCCTCAGAGCGGAAACACTTATAACTTAAGGACTGGACATTCGATTGACGTGCCGTCAACTACATTGGTTTAATTTTGTTGAGAAGGTTCTTTTGGAATAATCCAAATGGGATTAAAATGATATTGGAGTATGGTCGGGTTGGTTTTAGCTTAAAAACCAACCAGGCCCCTGGAATAGAAAAGCCAATAACTCACAAACCGGGCATCCGACTAATGCGTCGTCTGCTGCGTTGAGACCCCTATGACGAGGTGGTACTTTGTGATACTTCTATGTGAGACTTTGTGACACATGGAGTATCGGCTTGAGGCTCGCGGAGCGAACCCTCTCGGTGATGAGAGAGCATATTAGAGAGACCTAGTGGATAACTAAGACTTGATGACTGCTGATCGATCGACTCGGAGTGATTCAGATGGCCTAGTGGGGAGCGCTTGGTTGTAGCAGCAGACCCACGGTGGAGGAGCGCTTGGTTGTAGCGGCATACCCACGATACTCGACAGAATGAGTACCTCTATAAGCTATGAGGGGGAGCGCTTGGTTGTAGTGACAGACCAATGGTGGGAAGCGCTTGGTTGTAGCAGCATGCCCACAATACTCGATAGGTGGAGTACTTCAGCAGTCCAAGGTTAGTGGGAATCACTTGATTGTAGTGGCAGACCCACTGTACCTGACAGAGGAGGAGTTCTCCAGCATCTTTGGTTTCGAAATCATGAATAAAAATCCTGGTTTGAGCTGAGTCAATGACCTTTGTGTTTTCCTCATGATTGATATGGGTTACTTGATAACATAAGTATATGTATGTGCATATACCTAAGTAATGGTTATCCATTGAAATCTTACATTTTGGTTTATCCTTGTTGGATTTTGTGAGACCTCAATGGTATCGAGATCCCTACTGAGTATCGTTATACTCACCCCTGCACGGGCTATGCCCGCACTACATTGTGTTGGATGCAGATGACGTACAACACTGATCGAGGTGGAGACTTGTGGAGCTGGGCAGTACCTGGAGGTGGACCACTTGGCGAGATGTACACAGAGCGGACGGTCGGACCTGAGTTGGCCATATGTACCCACCCTTTAGGTGGGATTTCCGGAGGATGACTCAGTGGTTGCTGTTTTACTTTACTGCAGTTGTACTAGATTTTCAGTTGTACTGTGGTTACTGTTGGGCTTGTATTTCCGGCCCCTTTCCTTTCAGCACTTAATTTTGTATTCTATATTACTTAGTGTTTTCTTCTGTTGTGAACTCTGTTGTGATTTTTTACTATTATAAAGGCAATGCATTCCCTTTTTTATCAGGATTTACGCCTTTGGTGCTAGTCGCTAGCCCTTGGCCTATGGAAGGCAGGCTTGGGGTTGTCACGACATAGGCCCAAGGATGGGTCAGGACAAATTAGTATCAGAGGAGTCGGTTCTACCGCATAGCTGTGGACTCTGATCTTTCTTTCTGTGAAGCAATATTGTTAAGAGTACCGAGTGAGGTTTTTAGTTCAGGGAGTCCAGTGTTGGTGCGGCGACTGACGTATCCGTACACCAGGACCCTGACTACTGATTTCTAACTTAGTGTATGAAAACAGTAATTGTTTGTGTGTATCAAATGATTTCCTTTAAATCAGCTCAAACTAGGTCATCTCACCTGGTATAATATTTTGATCATGGAACACATGTTTCTTTTTCAGGATGTATTCACCTAGTCAGTCAGCGTGGGTTCCGAGTTACATACGGAATGGTAGCCCACCGAGCACCGATGCCTTGGTGTAGAGCCCCATCACAGAAGAGGCACTAGCGGTACCACTACCCGCTGAGCCACCGATACCACTATCCCCAGTAGTAGAGGGTGCACGCCGCTTGAGCACATTTCATGGGTTCTTGCGACAGAGGCCTCCGAGTTTTCAAGGTGAGACAAATTTTTAGACGGTCGGGTACTGGCTGGAGGTTGTAGAACGAATTTTCCACACAGTTGGGACACCCGCTGACTTGATGGTGTACCTAACTGTTAGTCTCTTTCAGGGAGAAGCTGATAGGTGGTAGATCCTGATGCTCCAGTTTTACGATGAGGCGAACCTCACTTGGGGATACTTCGAGGGTATTTTCAGGGCGGAGTTTTTACCAGTAACTCTATGCTCTGTGCGGGCTCAGAAGCTACTGCTCTTTCCGCAAGGCTTTCCGACCGTAGCAGAGTCTTCTGTAGCTGGCAGTAGGCAGATGACACTGAAGTCTATACATACTAGGCCAACAGGTGGGTGACCTCAGGATAGAGGTTCAGTTGTGCGAGGAACACGAAACAGAGCCAACCATTCGAGGAGCAGGAAGTGCTATGCATGCTGCGGGCTGGGTCACATGGCTCGTGACTGCCCGACCCGTCCAATAGATGAGCAACATGAAATAGAGGAACCTTCTAGATAGAGGCTGAGGTTCGACCATGGTGTACCGCTAGGAGCAGGAGGATGTGGCATATGAGCTGATCGAGCATCAAGTGGACAGAAGCAGGACTAGCTTCGTTGTTGTCATTGTTTGTGGATGCTTTGTGTCTTTGTACTTTGAGCTACAGTAATAAAAGGCACTTGTCCTTATGACGTTTTCTTCCCTATCCTTTTTTATGGTTGATAATGAGAGGTTCTAGTTAAAACCATTGACTTGACCCTCACTTTCGAGATTCCTACTGGAGGAGACCCAGTGACCACACACTACTGCCGATAGTGTGACTTGACCCTTGGAGGTGAGAGTAATGGTTGGATATCTTGGTAGTAGCGTCGAGGCCTTACAACGTCATCCATGGCATTAGATAGTACCGTTTATGTCAGGATTGACTGTATTAGGAAAAGAACATGGTTCATCCAGGGGATGAGACTAGATTTCTCTTTTCGGAAAAGGATAAATCTTAGCATCTCTTGTAGGACGTAAGCGAAAAAGTGTGTAGACAAGTTCTTTATAAATGGCTAGTCACACCCATAGTTTGTTGAGAAAACGATTTACGGTTTACTCTAATCTAAAAAGTCTCAAGTGTGTCTTCTCGTAGAAGGACCTGGACCTGAGATGGTTTTGTTGACTTGAGTTCCTCCAGGACTATGACTTTGAGATATTCTATACTCCTGGGAAGGGGAAACACTGTGGTAGAGTTAGTTTCATGATGCCTCACTTGTCAGCAAGTGAAGGAAGAGATCCAGGTACCAGCAGGCTTGGTATAACCCTTAGAGGTCCCAGAGTGGAAGTGGGGTGGAATATCTATGGATTTCATGACAGGGCTTCCACGTACATCCAGAGTACACGACTCTATCTGGGTTATCATAGACCGACTCACCAAGTCGGCCCACTTCCTATTGATCAGATATCAAGGCTTAGTAGAGAGCTTGAGACGCCTCTACATTCAGGAGATCACATGGCTTCACGGTGTTCCATGGAATTTCGTTTTTGATCGAGATGCTCGTTTCACTTCCCATCTTTGGAAGGGGTTATAGGAGGCTTTTGGGATGCAGCTAAATCTGAGCACCGCCTTCCATCCACAGACAGACGGTCAGACTGAGAGGACCATTCAGACTCTCGAGGACATGCTCCATGCATGTGTCCTTGACTTTGGTCAGATATGGGAGGATTATTTACCCTTGGTGGAGATTTGCGTACAACAACAGATACCACTCCACCATCGGGATGGCACCATATGAGGCACTGTACGACCGACCTTGCAGATCACCTCTGTGCTAGACTGACCCTGGGGAGTCAGCACTTGTAGGACCATAGATGGTTCATGATACAATAGAGAAGGTGTATATCATCCAGGAGTGGATGAAGACTTCACAGAGTAGATATAAGTCCCATGCTGATAGGAGAAGGAGACTACTGGAGTTCGAGGATGGCGACCACGTTTTCCTATGGGTCTCACCTCGATGAGGTATGCATAGATTTGGTCGGGGCGGCAAGTTATCTTTGAGTTTCATCGGACCTTTCCAGGTCCTTAGATGAGTAGGCGAGGTGTCTTACCACCTGGCCCTTACACCTCAGTTGCACCGGGTTCATGACGTCTTCCACGTATCTCAGTTGAGGAGATACATGCATGACCCATCCCACATCATCGATCACAGAGAGTTGGACATCGATGACAGGGATACATTCTCAGAGGTCCCAGTGGAGATCGAGGATCGACAGGAGCAGGTCCTACATGGGCGGTCGATTCCTTTGGTGAACATTCGCTGGCAGCACGGGAACCTCCATGAGAGAACAGGGGAGTGGGAGGTTCAGATGCGTGCTCATCACCCTCATTTGATTCCCTAATGTGTGTTGTAGCTTTACAGGGACGTAAATCCCTGATGTGGGAGTAATGTAAAGACCCGAAAAATTCAAGGAATTTTTTTTCTTAAATACTTGGGAATTTTACGAGTCTATGGTTTCTGACGGCACTTGATTCCAAGGCCTGGTGTGCCCAGAATCAATTTATGAACTTTTTTTCGGGTACATTCAGTAAACGTACGTGCATGTTTTTTTATCTTTTGAACCGGTGCTCGGAATTGAAATCCAAGGACACCAATGAGCTCATAGCGCTAGTATTCGCTTAAGGGGACCTTTACCGCAATTGCGTTTTATGCGAGTTGAGAGTTAATATTTGGGAATTTAGAATAAAATAAATAAAATGTGTGGTACACAATTTTATTTATGGATGGTGGTTATTTCCTCCCAAGGGGAGTTGGAGGTGGGGCACACACCCACATAACCTCCCATGAGAGGATTTAGTGTGGTGGGACCCAAATGTGCCCTAAAATAGTCATCTCCCCATAAATCCCCTCAACTCCCTTAAACCCCCTTTAATTAATTAGAGTGTTTTAATTTTGTAAGTGGCGTGTGAATAAAATAATATCATTAGCTATTATTTTGGGAGGCATTTGTTGTGTAGGGGAAAACTTAGGAAAGATTTGGAGACTTAGAAAAGAAAAGTGTTCTTATCCCAAAGAATAAAACCTTAGTCGAAGAAAATCATACTCTCTCAGTGAAGAATTCTCCATGACTCCTTCTACCTTCTCCTTCCTCCGCGTCAAGGGAGAAGACAACACTCGCGAGAACCGTCACCTATGAAAACGACTCCTCCTCCAACGTCGGCGGGACGACACCGTTCTACCGTGACGCCCGAATACCATGATGCTCATCTTCCATGGATCGACGATGTGCGACGTCAATTTTTGAGGTAGGGTGATATTGTATAATTAAATATATGTGATTTATACCCTTGAACACGAGTGTTTATTTGTTGGGCGATTATTTGAACCACTAACGTGGTGGGTACGGGCTAGCGAACAAGTCCAAACCCACCGCGGACATGTTAGTGATGTGAGGAATATTTGGAGATGGATTAATGGAATGTAAAAGTTGATTTGAGGTCGTCGCAGTGTAGAGAGGGACACGAGGAGGCCGTAGGAGCAGATGAGAGCTAAAACGGACCACAAGAACAACTCCAGTTGCCCGCGGAATATCACGGCGGCGCGGCACCGCCTGGCACCAGCCGGCCACCTAGAGGCAGTGGTGCCCGAGCGTGTCGCTGGTGGAAGACCACCGTGGCACCAGCCATGGCGGTGGTGGAGCAGAACCCGCTCCGCACGAGTTCCGAGGAGGCCAGGCGGCGCTAGCCTGGTACCGCCGTTACGCATAACCAGGGGGCCGCGACACCCCCCCCCCGCTCGGCCAGACTGGCCGAGCCGTGGACGGCTATGTGCCGGGATGTGCCAGCCACAGGCCAGATCCGGACCTGGGTTGGGTCGACCTGGTTCGGGCTGACCCAGGGTGGGTTGGGTCGGGTCGGACCGGGCCCAGACCCCCCTCTTTGGATCATTTTTGGTTAATCGCCCATAACTTGAGCTACGGACCTCCGATCGACGCACCGTCAGTTTAGTAGGATTCCTCGGATCTAGATGGTCGTTTTGGAATATTACACTCAAGGTTTTGGTGAAGTTTGGGTATGGCCGGGTTGGTTTGAACCCGAAATTAACTGGGCCCTTGGAGTAGAAACACTTATAACTTAAGGACCGGACGTCCGATTGACGTGCCATTAACTACATTGGTTTAATTTTTTTTGAGACGGTTCTTTTGGCATACTCCATGCAGGATTTAGATGAGATAGGAGTATGGTCAGGTAGGTTTTAGCTTAAAAACCAACCGTGCCCCTCGGACAAAAAAGCCAATAACTCACAGAACGAGTGTCTGATTGACGCGCCGTCTGTTGCGTTGAGACCCCTATGACGAGGCGGTACTTTATGATACTTCTAAGTGAGACATTGTGACACTTGGAGTATATGATTGAGGCTCGTGGAGCAAACCCTCCTGGTGACGAGTGAGAAGATGGCAGAGACCTAGTGGCTGGATGAGACTTAACGACTACTGATCGATCGACTCAGAGTGATTTGGATGGCTCAGTAAAGAGATCTTGGTTGTAGCAGCAGACCCACGACAGATGAACGCTTGGTTTTAGTGGAAAACCCATGGTACTCAACAGAAGGAGTACCTCTGTAGGCTATGAGGGGGAGTGCTTGGTTGTAGTAGCAGACCCATGGTGGGAAGCACTTGGTTGTAGCAGCATGCCCACAATACTCGACAGGTGGAGTACTTCAGCAGTCCAAGGTTAGTGGGAAGCTCTTGGTTGTAGCGGAATTCCCACTGTACTCGACTGAGGAGGAGTTCTCTAGTATCCATGGTTTCAACATCGTGAATAAAAATCCTGGTTTGAGCTGAGTCGATGACCTTTGAGTTTTCCTCATGATTGAGATGGGTTACTTGATAACTTAGTTATATGTATGGGAATTTACCTAAGTAATGGTTATCTGTTGAAATATTACATTGTGGTTTATCCTTGTTGGATTTTGTGAGACCTTGAGGGTCTTAGGGTCCCTATCGAGTATCATTATACTCACCCCTGCATGGGCTATGCCCGCACTACGTTGTGTTGGATGCAGACGACAGACAACACTGATCGAGGTGGAGACTTGTGGAGATGGATGGTACCTGGAGGTGGACCCCTTGGTGAGAAGTACATGGAGAGGACGGTCAGACCTGAGGTTCTGAGGTGGCCATATGTACCCACCATTCATGTGGGATTTCCGGAGGACGACTCAGTTGTTGCTGTTTTACTTTATTGCAGTTGTACTAGCTTTTCAGTTGTACTGTACTTACTATTGGGCTTGTATTTCCGGCCCCATTCCTTTCAGCACTTACTTTTTTATTCTGTATTACTTAGTGTTTTCTTCAGTTTCATACTCTGTTGTGTTTTTTTACTTTTATAAAGGTAATTCCTTCCCTTTTTATCGGGATTTACGCCTTTGGTGCTAGCCGCCAGCCCCTAGCCTATGGAAGTTGGGCTTGGGGTAGTCACGACACGGGCCCGAGGACAGGTCGTGACAAATGGGGGTTATTATTTAATTAAATTTAGGTTGAGGGAATTTAATTAAATAATTTTGATGAGTTAGAGTTTTTAATTTAATTATATTGTGTTTAGAGAAGTTAATTAAATAACATGAATTGGAGAAATTATTTAATTAAATTCAGGGGGAATGAATTTCATTAAATAATGAATAATGATTTTTCAAAGTCTTTTAAATTATATGGTGTGAAATAATTTACTTAAATAATGATTATTTGGAGAATTTATTTAATTAATTTTAGTTGTACAGAATTGAATTAAATGATGTGTAAATGGGGTTGGGGTTTATCAAAAATTCATTTTAATTAACTGGGTATAATAATAATAATATAATAGGGATTATTATTATTATTATAATATAAATTATAATATAATTAGAGTTTATTAGATTGTTTGAGGGAGAAAGGATGAGGGAGGAGAATCTGTCCTCCCCCTATGTGAAGCAAGGCATGACCTGCACAAGGCCTCACCCATGAGGTGTGCCACCCACATCTCCTGACCCCTCTTTGCACAGTTTTTTCCTCCTTATATCTTTAAGGAAATTTTTTGTCTCAGTAAGGTGAGTATGTATCTGTGTGTTTTGTTATTCACATTAGCCATTTCAACTCTTCTTTGTCCAGAATCAATTCGGCCAAAACCCAAATAGATGGATTGAATCAATATCTACATTTCTTCTGATTATAGGTGGTGAAGAAGATGTCTCGAGACATGTTGATCCACATTCTGACAACCACTACCAAATACGTGGAGTTTTGTTTTGATTTGGTCCACCACCATCATTTTAGAGTAAGTCTACAAACCTGATAATTGGTTTCACACCCCTTTAATTAGATGTTTATGGTTTTTTAGTGTTTCAATTAATGTTTTGAGTGTGCGTTGATCCCTGCCATACTAATTATGGGTTCCAGTTAATGGTTGTTAGGTATGATGATGAATTCTGAGTGTGTGTGCACTTTTGTTGAGGTTTTTGTACACAAGTGGGTTGCAGTTTGAGTTAAGAAGCTTTTCCTTGACCAAATTCATTGAGGATTGGTTCTAAATTTTTTAAAATTAATAAAATGAAGTTTTTTTTTGATTTATTTCATTTGATAACATTGACTGAAATGTTGTTTAAAATTATTTATTGGGGGAAATTGATGATTAATTATGATTAATTTTATTCTTTGAGGTTATAAAATAGATAATTAATCAAGCAATTAATTATGAGTAATTAATTTGGTTAAGTTGAGATAACTAATACTGAATTCATTATGTTCTTTGAGATGGAAATTAATCAAGGAGTTGATTATGATATATTAATTTGGTTACATTGAAATAATTAATTATGAATTAATTATGTGCTTCGAAATGATAATTAATTGGGGTATTAATTATGATTAATAAATTTGGTTAAGTTGAGATAATTAGTTACAAATTAATTATGTTCATTGAGATGATAATTAATCAAGGAATTAATTATGAGATATTAATTTGTTTATGTTTAAATAATTAATTATGAATTAATTATGTTCTTTGAAATGATAATGAATCAGGGTATTAATTATGAGTAAATAATTTGGTTAAGTTTAGATAATTAATTACGAATTAATTATGAGCTTTTAGATGATAATTAATCGATGGATTAATTATGATTAATTAATTTTGTTAAGATGTGATAACTAATTTTGAATTAATTATGTTCTTTGAAATGATAATTAATTGAGAAATTAAATATGAGATATTAATTTGGTTAAATTGAAATAATTAATTATGTATTAATTATGTGCTTTGAAGTGATAATTAATTGAGGAATTAATTATGAGATAATAATTAGGTTAAGTTGAGATGATTAATTATCAATTAATTTTGTGCTTTGAGATGATAATTAATCAAGGAATTAATTATGAGATATTAATTTGGTTAAGTTTAAATAATTAATTATGGATTAATTATGTGATTTGAAATTATAATTAATTGGGGGATTAATTATGAGATTTTAATTTGGTTAAGTTGAGATAATTAATTATGAATTAATTATGTGCTTTGAGATGATAATTAATTGGGGGATTAATTATAAGGTTTTGAACTGGTTAAGTTGAGTTAGTTAATTGTAAATTATTTATGTGTTAAGAGATTATAATATAGATAATTAATTGGTGAGTTAGTTATGATATATTGATTTGGGATAAGTTGAGATAATTAATTTGTGAATTAATTATGTGATATTGGGTTGATTTCCTTGAGATAATTATTTTGTGAATTAGTTATGTAATATTGAGATGGTTTCCTTTTGATTAGTTAATTGTTAAATTAACTAAAGAAATTGATGATATTAATTAATGGTTGAATTAATTAATGTTATAGTTATCATTAGTTAATTGTTAAGTTAATGAATCAAATTTCCGTGTATAACTATTTATTGAGTTTGTAGTGAATTTGATATTGTTAATTATTTATTGAATTAATTAAAAGACCCAATTAATTAATTAATCAATTAATTAATTAATGGATGAGATCTTGGGGTGCTAGACATGAGATTCTACACCCATGATAAATATATATGTATGATTGGTAAACAGGTTGTGAGGTAGAGAATGATGCCTCCAATACTCATGGGGTGGCAAACATGACATGCTATACCCAACATGCATGTAAATTTTCTTTTATGGAACACTGAATGATGCTCTAAATACCTTTGGGTTGTGAGATAAGGACTGATGCTTCAAATACTAACAAGGGTGCTAAACATGAAGTTCTACACCCATTAATTGACATTTTACTGTGGGTCCAATTGGTCATACATGAATTGAATTAAATGATTAATAAAATATGATGTGATGTAATGATTTTTAATTAAATATAATAAATGATTCAGACTCTGGAATGACCGAGATAGGTATGGAGATACGGGTGTCTAGGGGAAACTGGGAATTTTTCAGTTAAATAAAGAATATAAAATAATGTTTTAAATATCTTATTTATGAAATATATATATATAGTTCCTATTCAGACTCTTATTTCTGGATATGAGCCAAAGTAGTTATCTCTATCAGGTGTTCCTTGGGAACCTGGATGGGTTATAGTTTACTTATTAAATTCTGTTATTACTTCATTATACTTTCACACTATTTACTTATATTGAATCGTCTAGACTGAGTCAGACACCAGTTGTCCCAACCTATGAAGATTTATATCTCACACCCTACATGGGCCGCCATTACACTTGGGTTACCTGAGTAGGCTATACTTTTTTGCAGGACCTTGGATTTTTCTTGTTGTAGTTTTCTTATACTTGGGAGTTAGGAGGAAAGGGCCGAGCGGGACCCCATGATGCTCATGAAGATCACCGTTAGGTCTTGGAGTCTTTTCTTTATTTCTATACAGATATGTAAAGAATGTTTTTTTATTTACTGCTTTCATATATGTATCACCATGACATGCATGCATTGTATAAACTGGCACTGGCCACTATCATTATCCAGTTGACTATTTCTTTATATCTGGTTCTTCTATTGTCTGAGTTTATTATCTATTTCCCTTATGCAATCTGAATATTAGGGTATAATCTCCCCATTGACTATCCATAGATCCTCACTGCAAGTTGACATCATCAGGTGTATGGGGAGACATTCCTGAGGTCATGTGGAGACCGCTATGGAAAGAGATTCAAGGTTAAGTCGTGCTGGGAAGTTACAAAGTGATATCAAAGGCTTATGGTTTTCTTTATTTTTTTCCTTTGTCTTTATATTTTTGGATGGTAGACATGAGACTAGGAAAGTTCGGGTGATTGGTTAGTATCCATGATTGGGAATAATCACCCAATGTATGGGAAATGACCATGTGGCCAGGGTTAGTAATTGATGCAGGTATTGTTTGTTATTACAGTTGATATTATTTCACCTTGGGTAACTTGTGAAATTTCTGCTGCTTATTGATTTTCATAATTTTGGAAATTTTATTTGAATTGATATGACAAGAAGAATGCATTACATACATCATCTTAGGAACATAGATATTCACATTCCATATATATGACATGCCATGTAGTTGAATTAGTAGGACGAATATTAATTTTGGTTGTTTACCTTGGGTGTAATTCCATGTTTGTATCTTCTTTATCTTTCCTCTTTAGATAGCATATTTTGGTGATAGATTTAAAATTCATGCGTATTTATATACCACGATACCTATATGATTAACATACTTTGTTGTTATTCCATGCTTCTATTTTATACCATAATTCTATGTTACTTCTTGTGATAACATGCTAGAGATGTTTTGATGTGTAAATGGATGCATTGGTGAAAATTTATTAGTTGATTTTATTATGGGATCCAATTTCAGTTGTAAGGTGTATAGTCACTATATAAATAGATACAAGGTAACCCTGCATTCGAATGATTGAAAAAGGGATTCTAATGTTAAAATGTTAAATGAACATTTATTGTGATGAATGGGAGCCAAATGCCAGCGGTAAGGTGTATGGGAACCTTATCAATTTATAGATGGAAACCCATGTGTTTGAGACTTGAATAACCATATTTTTTCTAGAAATGATTGTAAATGTAAAACTATTGAGTTTTTATTGAATGGACTATTGTTGGTTACTTTTTGAAGAACCTGGGTAAGAATAAATTGGACCCTCAGAGGTTGCCATTGCGTTAAAAAGGAATTCAGATACTAAATTAACTATTTAAAATGAAATGACACTAAATGTTAATTGTTTAAATAGGTTTTTTTTCCACTATCATATTTTTGATGTTGGTACTATTTAAGTGTCTTTGTCCCTAATATGACTTCTAGGTTTTAAAGAACGATACCCTTTATTTGATGGGTATTCGTTGTATCTTGACTCTTCGTTTGTGAATAATCATTGAATAATTATTGGATCAATAGGTTAGACATTCATTGGGCATGTATATCCATTAAAGATGTCCTCAGGTTAACTCTTGAGTAGAGTGTTTGGTTCATTAAGGTAAGACCATCCTACTGCTTGGGAGGAATTTTTGGGACTCGAGGGTTTTGGCACACCAGACAGTTTAAAATTTTTATTTTCATGTGAGATGTTCACATGGTGATTTTGGTTCATGGAATGTCACACATGTGTCAAAGGTGTTTCTGAAATAGCATTCTTGAGAGCAGCTAGTCATTTCCTTCCATGACAGTGACACTCCTAAGGTGGTAGTTTCATATCGATTCTGGTAAATGTGTTGGTGATTTCTTGGTAGAAAAAGTTGGCAAAGTTGGTGGTGTGTGATTTTTTTGGAAACTCTATTAGTTTTTCAAAGATTTTCAATGGAAATATTTGAATAAAAAAATATGACTTGGGTGAAATAGGCATTGGGTTTTGGTTGATGTCACATCGACAGGTGAATCCATGGTTATTGTAAAGATTTGACTAGTGATATGTCAATTGACCTTCTTGGTGGAATGGGTTTACTCTTAGTGTGATCTTTTGATTGAGATGAGAATGTCCCCTATATTGATCTCATCCTATAGGCACTGAGATACCGTTGGTCTTACACTATGCTAATGTTTTAAAAGTCATTGGGCTTGATCAGTGGTTGTTATCTGGGTTGTACGTGGGATGCGTGGTTCTTTGGGTTACACCTTTATTCCTGTTGGGGAAAGACAGTTTTAAAGTAGCCTTGCGATGGATTGACTTAGAGAGGTTACCAGAAGTACAGTAAAGACATTGGATTACTTGTGATTTGTGTTGAAATCATTTTAAAGGCACATCGTTGGTTTAACGATGGGTATGGGTTTCATGGGTCGACGATGTCTTTCAAGGAAAGATCCATGGCTTGGGGTTCTAAAATGGTTAATGGTGAATTGGTAATTTGGGAACGCAACATGATCATTCAAATGAGACTTCATGTCATTGGTGGGTTGGCTGGTGTTATAGTATCTCTCAATGGATTCTTGGGGACGAGACGATTTTAAGGTGGGTAGATTATAAAGTCCCATTTTTTTGAACCAGGTTAAAATATTTTTTTAAAATTTTTCATTTAATTATTAGAACGGTTCTAAAATAATGCTTCGGGATTAAGTTTTTTGAGTTCTGTCCGTTTTATGTGTTGATATCGGGATTGAGTAAAGGCTCTAGGAGTTTCTCTGGTGGCTCGATGGGTTTTAGGAGCACAAAAACCATAAAATCAGTTTTAAAAAGGAAAGGTAGAGTCATTCAAACGGGCTATGCATAGTTAGTCAAACAATGTAGATCATCCATGCAAGATACATTATGTATCAAGTAGTGGGAGAATGGTCTACACATGGTCTATCTGACCGTGTGAGTTCAACCGTGCGGTTTACCCATTTTGGAGTTTTGGGTTAAATTAATTTAATTAAATTCATGGTTGGAAGAGATTTAATTAAATGAGTTATTGGATGTTTCATTTAATTAAATTGAAGTTATCAAAATTTAATTAAATCAAGTTGATATAGAGAAGTTATTTAATTAAATTGAGATGAAAAGAACTAAATTTATTTTAAATGAGGATGATTTGGAGTCTTTATTAAATTAATTTGAGTTGAAAAGAATTAAATTTATTTTAAATGATGATGATTTAGAGTATTTATTTAATGAAATTGAGTGGAGGGGAATTTAATTAAATGACATGTAAATGAGGAGATGGGGATTATCAAATAAGGGTAATATTAAATGGTAATATTAAAGGATGTGTAAATGAGGATTTATAATTTCATCTAATTAAATTCAAGGTAAAGAGGAATTTAATTAATTAATGAAAAATGGAGGTTTCATTTAATTAAATTCAAGGTTAATAAGAGTTTAATTAGTATTTATGAAATGTGGGTTATTATTTAATTAAACTGAGGTTGATATAATTTAATTAAATAATATTTATGAGTTTGAGTTTTTAATTTAATTAAATTGTGTTTAGAGAATGTAATTAAATAACATGAATTGGAGAAATTATTTAACTAAATTCAGTTGGAATGAATTTAATTAAATGATGATTAATGAGGTGTCATGTTTTTTTTAACTAAATGGTGTGAAATAATTTAATTAAAAAAATGATGAGTTGGAGAATTTATTTAATTAAATTAAGGTGAAGGGAATTTATTTAAATGATGTGTAAATGGGGATGGGGTTTATCAAAGATTCATTTTAATTAATTAGTAATAATAATAAATAATGGGGATTATTATTATTATTATTATTATATCAATTATAATAAAATTAGAGTTTTATTAGGTTACTTGAGGGAGAAAAGATGAGGGAGGCGAACCTCTCCTCCCCCTTCATGAAATAAGGAACAACTCACATGGGACCTCACCAATGAGTCGCACCACCCTCATCTCCCGACCCCTCTTCACACAACCATTTCCTTCTATTCTCTTCATGGAACTTGTCTGTATTGGTGAGGTGAGTCTTTTCCCATGTGTTTCGTTATTCACATAGGCCATTTCTGCTCTTTGTCGTCCAGATTCGGTTTAGCCGAAACCCAAACTGAGGGATTGATTCAGTTTTTTATTTTCTTATGATTCAAGGAGGTATAGAAGATGTCTCGTGACCCATTGGTCCTTATTTCATCAACCACCCCCAAAGGTGTGGCAGTTCGTCTTGATTTGGTCCTCCACCATCATTTTTGGGTGAGGCTATAAACCTGATAATTTGTTTCACACCCCTTTAATTAGATTATTATAGTTGTTTAGAGTTGTGATTAATGTTTTGGGTGGGTGTTGGTCTCTACCACACTAATTATGGGTTCCAGTTGATGGTTGTTAGGAGCGATGATAAATTACGAGCGCACATGCACTTTTTTGAGGTTCTATTACGCGAGCGAGTCACGGTTTGAATTAGAAAGCTTTTTCTCATCCAAATTTGTTGAGGTAGGGCTCTAAGCTTTTCCTAATTAATAAAATGAAGTTTTTTTTGATTTATTTCTATTAATAAATTTGAATAAATGTTGGACTAAATTGTTTATTATGAGAAAGATGTGATTAATTAAGATTAATTTTATGCTTTGGAGTTGTAAAATAGATAATTAATTGGGTGATTATTATGAGTAATTAATTTGGTAAAGTTGAGATAATTTATTATGTTCTTTTAAATGATAATTAATTGAGAAATTAACTAAGAGATATTAATTTGGTTATGTTGAAATAATTAATTATAAATTAATTATACACTTTTAAATGTTAATTAATCATGGCATTAATTAAGAGTTTGTAATTTGGTTAAGTAGAGATAATTAATTACGAATTAATTTTGGGGTTTGAGATGAAAATTAATCAAGGAATTAATTACGAGATATTAGTTTGGTTATGTTGAAATAAATAACTATGAATTAATTATGTTCTTTGAAATGATAATTAATCGGGGTATTAATTATGATTAAATAATTTGGTTAAGTTGAGATAATTAATTACGAATTAATTATATTCTTTAAGAGGATAATTAATCGAGGGATTAATTAAGAATAATTAATTTTGTTAAGTTGAAAAAATTAATTATGTTCTTTGAGATGATAATTTATCGAGGAATTAATTATGAGATATTAATTTGGTTAAGTTGAAAAAATTAATTATAAATTAATTATGTTCTTGGAAAAGTTAATTAATCAAAGGATTAATTATGTGATATTAATTTGGTTAAGTTGAGATGATTAATTATGAATTAATTATGTTATTTGAAATAATAATTTATCATGAAATTAATTATGATATATTAATTTGGTTAAGTTGAAATTATTAATTATGAATTAATTATGTGCTTTGAAATGATAATTAATTGGGGGATTAATTATGAAATATTAATTTTGTTATGTTGAGATAATTAATTATGAATTAATTATGTGATTTGAGATGATAAATAATTAGGGGATTAATTATGAGATTTTAAACTGGTTAAGTTGAGATAATTAATTGTGAATTAATTATTTGTTAGGATATTATAATATAGATAATTAATCTGGGGTTAATTATGAGATAATGATTTGGGAAAAGTTGAGATAATTAATTTGTGTATTAATTATGTGATTTTGAAATGGTTTCTTTAGAGATAATTAATTTGGGAATTAATTATGTGATATTGGGATTGTTTCTTTGGGATAATTATTTTGTGAATTAATAATTTAATATTGATATATTTCCCTTTTGAAAAGTTAATTGTTAAATTTACTGGAGAAATTTATGAGATTATTTAACTATTTAATTAATTAATGTTATAGTAATTAGTAGTGAATTATTGATTTCACTAATGGAATTGTTTTGTATAGCTATTTTTTGAGTTTGTAGTGAATGTGAAGTTGTTAATTAGTTATTGAATAAATTAACATACTTGATTAATTAATTTTTGAATTAATTATTGGAAACGGTCTTGGGGTGCTAGACATGACATTCTACACCCATGATAAATATATATAAATGATCGATAAACGAGTTTTGAGATAAGGACTGATGCTAAAAATACTAATAGGGTTCTAGGCCTGGAGTTCTATACCCAACATGCATGAAAATTTTCTTTTATGGGACATAGACTGATTCTCCAAATACCCATGTTCTTTGAGACAATGAATGATTCTCCAAATAATCACGAGGGTTCAAGACATGATGTTTTACACCCATTAATTATCATTGGACTATGGGTCTAATTTGTCGTACATGAATTGAATAAAATGGTTAATGAACATTAATGTTATGTAATGATTTGTGAATTGAATATGAGAAATGGTTTAGACTCTGGTATGACTGAGACATGCATTGAAATACGGGTGTCTAGCAGAACCCTAGGGTTTTTGTGGCTAAAAAAATAATATCAAATAATGTGTTAAATAGTTTATTTGTGCACTATATATATATAGTTCATGTTTAGAATCTTATATCCGGCTATGATCCGAAGTAAGTATCTCTGTCAGTTTTCCCTTAGGAACCTGGATGGGTTGTAGTTTACTTATTCAATTCTATTATTACTTTGTTATACCTGCACACTGTTTAATTATATTGAATTGTCTAGATTGAAAAATACACCGGTGGTCCCGGCCTATTGAGATTTATATCTCACACCCTACTTGGGCCGCTATTGCACTGGGGTACCTAAGTAGACTCTACTTGTTTGCAGGACTTTGGGTCTTGCTTGTTTCTATTTTCTTACACTTGGGAGTTAGTAGAAAAGGACCGAGCGGGAGCTCGAGATGCTTATGGAGATTTCCCTTGGGGCTTCGAGCCTTTTCCTTATTTCTGTACTGAGATGCAAATCATACATTTTTTGTTTACTACTTTCAGATATGTATCACCATGACATGAATGCATTGTATAAACTGTCATTGGGCACTTTCTTTATTTTGTTTACTATTGGTTTATATCCACTTCTGTTGTTTTTTGAGTTTATTATCTATTTCCACTATGGGCTCTGAATATGAGGGTATAGTCCCCCATTGACTATCGATAAACCCTTGAAGCTAGTCGACAACCTCAAATGTACAGGGAGATGCACTTGAGGTCGTTCAGAAACCGGTATAGCTACCAATTCGAGAGTAAGCTGGGATGAGATGTTACACACCATAAATTTTCCATGTTAGGACATATTAACCATCTAAAATTTCACACAATCATCCCATGATCAATAATACTATAATTTTTCTATGCACCACTCTCTATTATGTATAATTCCATTAAACTCTCATATCATAATGATTTACAGAGTGATATGAGTCATTATAATTATACACATGATTTTCTATCTCATTAGAGTCTCTTCATGCATTGAAATCATCATAGAAGTTATTGATAAACTAATATTAATACTCAACCAAAAATATCATTTTTACAATTACATCATCATAGAAGCTCTAAATCACTCAACATAGTATACCACAGTGATCAACTTACAAACAATTAAACGTATATACTTTTTAAATTTTTCATGTGTCACATAATTGACTATCTTAGTGTCAAATATTTTAAAATTCAAAAAATTTCATATTATATGATTTACATTAGCCTCTAAAATATCACCATCATGATTTTCAGGGGGAAAAAAAGAAAAAATGATTATTTACTTTTGGAATTCGGTCCCCAGTTAATATAGTGGTATTCAATCTTATAATAACCACATATATGTATATATTAATATATATATATATAATAACCATAATAATAGAAGTAGTAGTTTATTATAATCGTTAAATAGATTAAAACTTAAACTTATGGAGGGAAATTATATAAATCTTACATTCTAAGAACTCCATGCATATGAAACTTAAAATAAGTGAACTAAAAATATATTTTTTTAAATCCATGTGTACCTTACACCAGTATATCCACTATATCATCTTTATGTTACTTTTGGTAGTGTTTGATGATGATCAAAAAGTGTAAGACAAAGGCCAACCTCCTCTGAAGGTACCCACAAGCTAAGATGAATCATCCATTTTATGGATGGGATTCTCCTTACCTCCACAGTATACTAGTTCCTCAAGCATAAATAAGGAAAATGATGAAATAATCAGGTGTTTGGGAGTCCTGACCAAGTATATCATCAATTCCCATGGAATGATAATAATTCTTATAGGGATCCTAAGGATTCTCCTTTGAGATATTTCATTTACTCATGTGTTATAATTCACGAGTAAATGGCACTTCAACCAACTCATGCATCTCATGCATGGTCAGTCTCTCAAACATTACAACTCTTTTAATGACTCTCTTAATGATAGAAACATGGAAGATCAATGTATAGATACCAATATAATCAAATTTAGTGGAATATTATATGTCATATGAAACAACTAGTAAATATCTATGTATCTATGAATATAGTATCCATACAGAATAACTAATCACAAATAATGATTACAAGAATGGAATATTATTTCATTCATAGAATTCCATTATATGGTTTTATGACCCAACTCCTATCATACAATACAATTGAGTAGGTATATGAAGGTGGTATCATGATAAAACTTTTCATTATTCCTATGATTTGGCTATTCATTAACTATGATTTCCCCTAAACACATCTTATGGAAATGGGGATTTAGGTCATATATCTTCATTAATCACCCACTATCACTAAATCCTAAAAGGATAATGTTCATTTCACTTTATATCATATCATATATTATAACTCATGAAATCATATCCAAAATTATATTTTATATCTTCCAAAACACTTTTGGAAAGAAATCATTATCTTCACCTCACATGACATCGTATGTAATACCTTGTGAAAACCCATCCATTTCTTTGGATTAAACTCTACAACACTTTTATAGAATTTCATTAAGTCAAAATCAATCCCAATTTAGTCAACCCTAAAGTATAACCCCACATTCCTTTATAGAAATGATAAAAAATATGAATCTCTATATCAATAAATGTAAGAAAAGAGTGGCATCTAGTAAAGGATCAAAGTTATTCAAGATACCAATAGATCTAGTGTGATCTCTATCAAACACAAGTATCTCTATACCTGTGTCAACCAGCTGCATATGATGCTTGCATGAATTCTCATATGTTCCATTTCCTAAGGGATATGGAAAATTTCAATCCCATATATCCAACTTATACAACCCGATAAATGGATACATCACATGTCATCCATGTTTATGTATAAGCATATCACATTCCACTCTTCCAAATAGATATGAATATAATATGTACTATCATGGGGTGGCCATACACTTTCCATTCTATATCAATAAAGGTCCTATATTCTATTATAATTCTTCAAGAGGGTAAATACCAACTTGGTTGATCTCCAACCAAGATATAATTAACAACATACCCAACCTTCCCCTTATTTTCTATGTTGTAATGACTTGTATGTAAGAATGATATAAGATTATA
Organism: Viscum album; assembly: GCA_963277665.1. Lineage (NCBI taxonomy): Eukaryota > Viridiplantae > Streptophyta > Magnoliopsida > Santalales > Viscaceae > Viscum > Viscum album. The sequence continues at coordinate 1,849,032,220 of OY728120.1, forward strand.
AACGTTTACATGCAAGGTACCTCACTAAACTCAGGTAGTGGGGACTAAATATGATATATGAACCCCTATGTTACTAGATACATAATACATGATACTCCATGTAGTATACTTAGTGGGTCATATAACACACAAAAACAACCATTTCCTTTTTTTTCATCCTGATTATATTCCATATCTCTATACGGGAATCCTACTCTCACCAACCTTTACATTTTTTATATCCTATCATACTCTATTGAAAACATTAGTTAGGGATAAAATCATAGTCATATAATGATATGTTAATTATTATTACACTTCATGAAATGTACATGTATATATAAATTTATATAGCCAATGAAAAAGTATTATAAAACAGAGATTACCTTTTATAATGTACATTTTATATTCTTAAAAATATTTTGAGAATATTCAACAAAATACAATAGAAGAACCAATTTATCATATCATATACGAAAAACTTTCTGATCAGCCTTATGTTTTATACCTTTATGCGGAAATGTTAACTTATTACATCTATATGTAATTCTTATCACATATCTATGTGACTATCTGATAAAACATTCCCACTAAAACCTTTAGTGATAAACAACTATATAGTAAAGAAGTTTTAATAACGATATGATCTTGGAATCATATTCCTAATGTTGAAATCCTAGAACATATTCAGACTCCTTAACTTCAAAACATAAAATTTTAGGATGTAAAATTCAATTATCCACTTAAAACACTTTCTTTGTTTAATGAACAAATTCACATATCACATAAGTGAAAATTTAGTAAGATACACATCCATTTATTAGGTTCATATGAGTTCCCTTTAAATTAAAAACCTAATATGAAACAACTATTTGACTCATCACTTGAATTAAAATAAAAGATCTTTCAATTCCTCGCTTGACTTTGAACATTTATATATTTACAACACTTTTAAAATATACACTTGGTATTACATACCCATAAAAACCAAAGAATCAATTTATATAACATCGATACCTAACATTTATATTCCATGGAGTTTCAAAAACCCATTCGTGTATCCTAAAAAAATATATCTTATGGAATCATAAGTTATTTCATGATAATACCGTTAGGCTTCAATGACCTCCATAATCTCATTGAAAAAAATATTGGAATCTATAAAAAACATTACTTATTTTGGCCTAAATGTGTACCCTCTTTCACTTCCTATATAATGTCAGAACCTAGACATCATATTCCCAGTTCATCAATTCTCAACTATTGTGAACATCAGGTAAACATTTATTGAATTCAAGAATATTTTTCATAAAATTTCCATATATGAAAATGTAATGAATTCCTCAACTTGAATAATCCTTAAATTAACCTTTTGTCTCACTAAGTCATTATCATACCCAATCATATTGATCATATTATTAGAGAAAAAAATTCCTTATTAATTTTAGTATCTAATTACTTTGATACAATGCATAAATATATTTATCTCATAAGTATCAATATCCACTTGTTGAATAACTTCAACACGGGGTTATTCAAGAAGGTGTAGCTCAAAATCATATAAATTTAATTATACTTATGAACTTTTCTGAAGTTACCAATCTAAGTAGTTACTTACATTAACATTCTCCTTCCAAAGGATTAATATATAAGGTATGTTTGATGATGATTATGATATTTGTCTATAAAATAATCTGGTATCTGAAGAGTATGATGTATTATTTCCAATTAATAATAAATTTTATTAAATGGGATCCCAATAAAATTATGATGCCTTTTAACCTCATCATATCTATTATAGATTCAAGATCTATATTTTATCATGAATTATATCAGTTTGGGAATTTAAATAAGACATGACTATATCTAGTAGACAACAATTATCAATAATATTATATAATAATCTTGGATAGTTGAGTGGAAAACTCTTTATCCTATCCATCAAGTGGATAAAACAAACTCTATTCTTCTGGTATCTTATCCTTTTGTATTTTACAGCTAGTGAAACCTAAATAAAATTCCAACAACAAGGTACCTAACCATTAGTGTCACCTCATCACATTATTACCTTTCAAAATATAATATATTGTAACCCAAATATAGCATGATCTACACTATTATATGATTGAGATCTTTAAAACTTATACTTTGGAAGGATTATAACACTTAATATCTAGAAGGGGATTTAATATCAATATTTTTTCTCATGTTATTCCCTCCATGTATTCATGCTTCTAAAAATTTATTTTTAGAATCCTATTACTTCCACTCAATCAATATTTTCAAATCATATTGATGAGTAACTATTTATATAACCCAAAATATCTTTCAATTGCCCAAAAATAGAAGTTGAACATATATAAAAATATTCAAATTCATCTCATGAATAAGGTATATGAAATTTTCTTGTAAAGGTTCAAAGTTACATGATATTTACAATCTCCTCATGAGTAATAATGGATTAATAGAAATCTAACCCATCACTTATCTAGAACAAGGAATAATCATCCAAGATAGAGGGTAATATGACCTCAAGTCCTTCTCCTCTTGGTGACTTTACTCAAGAGACAATCCAATTCATCATAACACTAAAACCTAATATAGAAAAACTATTGAAAATAACTAAAATCAAGATCATAAATTTTTCTACAAACCAAGGTCGAGGTAGATGAAAATTAAATCTTATTTTGTCTTTCTTGGCATCTAATGCATGGATTGTCAATTTATAAGAAGAAATTCATCTCATAAATTGAATCATACAAAACAATTAATAATAAAAAAATTTTATAATTATAAATAAATCAAGGAATAAACTTTTAAATAAATAAAAAATTGAAGTATTTATAAAAAGAGATAATAATTTATAAACAATTAAAAACCCAAATATGAATCCAAAACAATTTATAATTTATTATAATTAATTATGGATATTCCAAAAATTTGAACATAAATTATTTATATCCATTCCATAGTTTGAAATATTATTTATTATATGAAGTTTTAATTTATGTATATGTGATATTTAATGTATCATAACCATTTTATAATTAAATATTTATTATGTAAACTATTTACATAATCTATATATCATATGATTAACATTATTTAAACCTTTTATTAAATCAATAATCAAAACACTTTTGATAAGTTTTAAATAATTTTCAAATAAAGGATATTTTAATTTAAACACTTTAAATTAATCATTATAAACTTTTCAAAATTTTCTTTCAATATAATTTTTAAAATTATTCATTATTTTTTAATCTATAAACTCTTTATAAATTACCCCTTTTGATTACTAAAAAAAAATAATTTTATAATCACATGATACACCATATAATTTTATAAAAGTTATTTATATCATTAATATTTAATATTTATGTAATATTTTTCTATAAAGGATTTATAAAAATATATTAATTAATTATGAACTGTTTATAATTAAATAATTTATAAAGTCTTTATATATCATCAAATATCCAGAAAATAACTTTTATTATTATTATTAAAAAAAATCTATAAATAATTTATTCAATTTCTAATGAAATATAAAGAAAAATAAATTTTTTCATTTGAAATTATATTTTGTGATTTAATCGAGCCATAATATACAATTGGTGATGTTGAGTAGCGAGTGCTATCTGTCATGTTATACAACATAAAACTAAATAAGAAAACATGGTAGACTTGTTGTGTAAAAGTCATGTTTACCACTCTTGTCGATATCAAAATGGTGTTTCGACATTATATTTTCGAAAACTTGGGGGGGGGGGGTAATATTATATGAAGAAATGGATCCATACACCATGAACCTAATAAATCCATTTGATTTAGTTATTTCAAAACTTATGAGGTAATCATATTCATGTAGATATGAGGTTGGTTAGTATATAATATGGTTAGTATAGTAATATTTAAGAATCTTAGGCATTCTATGAAGGATATATTGATAGATTTATTTTGGTGAATATGTTGGAAAACCCAAGAGGTCTTTTCTTATTGGATGGTTCTCAATCTAATAGAGTTTATCCTACAGATAATATTTAGAATGATACAGTTCCAGGAGCTATATCTTCAACGTTTATCTCATATGTGGATTCCATTGATAATTATCCTAGGATTGATCCTATAGAAAGATTGATATATTCATTAGGATTTAAAGTGGTGTAAGGAATGATGTGGATAACAGTTCCTATTTTTAAGAAATCACCTAGTCCTCTATCCAAATTTGTTTTCTATGATCTGTTTGAGATTTTATATTTACACTTGGGTATAACTATTCCTTAGAGAACCCAAGAGTATTTTTATTTTCAAAACAAATTTCAGGTTTTAAATAAGGTAGAAATGGACGAGGATAATGGATGGGAAATATCCAAAACAAAGAGGGGGAAGAATAAAGCTTAAAAGGTCTTTCCCATAGATGTGGAAGGATTTTAAGAAGTTTTATCAATGTCCTCAATTTATTTTTATGAGGATCATGGTGATGAGGAAAAATTTCACCATGGTTATGCAGAAGGAAAAAGAATAAATGTGTCTATGCCTCTATAAATTTTCCTATTAAATTAAAATCTATATGGAACCATAAATATTATTCTGATTTACCCAAGTCCATAGGTAAAAATAATAGTGATATATTACCTATAAAATGAGATTATTATTGTTGGGAAGAAGGTAAATATATATCTTTCATGGGATAATTTCAATGAAACCCCAAAGGAGAAGGCTTAGAATACTCGCATCCAGGAGTAGGAGATATGCAACGAGGCCAGTGTTGAAAAGGAAGATAGAGAATTAATAGTTCACAAAACCCAAAACCATTAATTTTCATTCTAAGGAGGTTGTATAAGATAAATTTATTATTAAGTCCCTGGGTGAAGATGTCAGAAATATTTTTCAATGTATCTCTTAGTTTATACCAATGAAAAACAAACAGATTGGATTGAAACTCATAATAGAATTCTACCATATGGATTCAATGAATGAAAAATCATTATGGAATAATATATTATGATTTGGGATAGGATGGATACCTTATTATATGGCCTCATCCGTAATGATCATAAATGGGATAAGTTCTATATGAATTATTACCTCAAAAGGGAGTCTAGTTTGAATAATCTCATTCTTATTTGGGATGATGGCGAGTCTTCCATTTTAGTGTAATATTCTATATTTTTCATGTTTGTATGGGTTGTTTGGTTGTTTCTACATTAGTTTTCTTTTTCTATGGTGGGTTTTTCTTTTTGTATTTGGCTATTTGTAAGGTTCTCACTCAACCTTAACATGACTCTTTAAAATAATACAAAATACATGATGATGATGGGATTTTTCCTTTCTAAACTTCACCTCATTCAATTTTCTCACATATTTACCTTATTATCCCATAAAATCCATGTCATTAACCACTTCAAAAACTACTACTTGTCAAACCCTTCAACTTAATGTAGCCACAAACCACTATCTCCTCCCTCTCTCACCCTACTCTCAATCTACCCCATAGAGGGCTGTTATTCTAAATCTATAGCCACTGCATCCCCAAAAAACACCAATTTCACTTTCTTGATCATGGATCCACTTGATCTCTTACCTTGGAATGTATATATCATTAAGGAGAACATGGATATAATAACCATCCCACAAACCCATCCTTCACTATAAAAATATATCCACTTAAACCCTTTAGATGATCCCCCTTTTCCAGTTTACTATTTCTCTAACCACCACCATACTTGTAGGTATCATCCCATGGATTGATATAAATCATGACTAGATAGTATGGGTTCATCATGGGTAGTTGTAGCATAAGATACTTCCTTGAGTGTATTTGACCGACAAACCAACTATCCAGAGTATCCCTAGGAATGATGATGATTAGAATAAATATACTAATTAATTGTTATGTATTGACATAGCCATAATTTAACTATGTAATCACATCTTTAAAAATTTAGGAGTAAGTGACTTACTCTGGGGTATCCATAAAAAATAATGAGAGGAATGAACTATGAATAGAACCTATATTCTTATAATTTATAGAATCCTCGACCAATGTATACATGAATGGAAAAAATGAAATAAAAAAATCATTATATAATAAACATCGCCATAATACAATATTAAGTAATAAAATAAAACACCATATACAAATAACATATCTCAACCATATATAAATTAATATAAGTTGGTATATGGATGAACTAGATGTGGATTACCATATGAAGACCCTAAACCATTACTTACCATATATTTTTATAATCTACATCATCTAATATCCACACCCACTAATATTGATGAACACAAGAGTGAAATATACACAATTGAACTTGTAGAGGTGAGTAATAATTCTCAGTATATTTATCCAAAGTTGTGATCTGAATTATATAAAATACTAATTTATAATTGTATATAAGTGTAGAAAAAATCCATCATATTAACACACAACATCAATGACCATAATGAAATCCATATTTCATTCTATATCAATCTACCCATAACTCACCATTACTTAACTCAAAAAATAATAATGCACAAACACACACATGAACATTAACAATTATCTTAATAAGAAGTCCCCTCATGAATTTATTCTATTAGAGGTGACTTGGAATGTTGGTCCTCCTCAAATGCCTCTATTTGATCCTCATATTTGGAGAGGGGAAAAAGTTTCAACACACTAGCCATTCAAAGAATTTCAATATGCCTCCATAAATGAATGTTATTTCTCATCCACCCAACATAAAGATGGTATTCATGTAATAGAAATTTCATATATAAAAATAATTATATTATATATCACATCCCATCATAAATTCCAAGTAAAATTAATTTCTTAGGATTCACCACTATCTCATATTAGACCAGCACAATGAATACTAGTTTTTCTCTAACCTAGATCTGTTGTGAGAATAGAATAAGTAATTAATGAATCTTTATCTACCTTGATCCTTGATTCATGGGAGATAAAGTGTGTAAATAATCAGGTAAATCGTAATTTACATCAAATATAGGAAAATTGGTCAGAATAAAAATATATATTCTGATATATTATCATCATCAACATCCACTAATTACTAAATTAAATCACACCTACTAGAAAATAAGTGATCAAATAAATCACAAAACTTTACAATGATCAATAAATTGGTATCATGGATATTCTATATGACAACCATGTTTTTTCATAATGTACTATAGTATTTCCATATCTTTAACTTATAAATATAAAATGACAAGTCAGTTTAATTAATAAAATTAAATAAAGGCATCATAATAACATAAATATACACATTATAATAACATATGTATATTATGATATGTTATCCACAGTATCAATATAATATTATGGTGTCATTATTATATTTTATTTTGTATCATCATATTGAGAAATGAACCACTTAAAATGATGAGGTTCATGTCATAATTCTGTATTGTTATCACAAGATATACAAATCATCTATAAAAAATTATAGGAGATCTAATAATCCATAGAAATTTCATCTTATCCTTAAAAATTCCACACAAATATTTTCTCAACTCATAATACCCATTAAATATCCATAACCCAATGAAAACAATTCAATGTTTATCACTGTATGTCACTTGAATATAAAATTTAATTTTTTTATTTATATAGAATTACTAATATTGATAAGTAATAATAGTCACTACCAAGGTGTTGTGTCTTACTTGAAGCTCCCCATTCTGGTAGTTGTAATTATGATTAGACTATGTTTACATACATATATGTCCAAAATACTACTTTAAAAAATTACTTATATTATAATATCCAAAGGATCCAATAGAAGAAACCATTATGTTTTATGAACATATCACCCTTAGAAGATTCATGGTCCAAATTATTATTAATTATAACAACTAAATATCTAAAATTATGAAAGCCTCATTTAAAATATTCTAAAATAATTTGAAAATATCATCATCAGGATCTAAGGGGAAAATGACTAAAATGGAATATTCATTTTTCTAAAACACAGAATAATCATAAAAGCATGTATTTCCCAATTCAAATAGGGATATAATAATAAAAATATTATATATAAATATATATTATTTATTATAATATTATTTTTTATTTATATATAAAACAACCGCTGCTCACATTCCCCATAGAAAAATCTTTGTGTTTATTAATTTTTTTATTTTATTCAATATATAACTACTAATCCGACTAACATAGAAAATTAAATAATCAATGTTTTATAATATTATCATCCTTATATATAATTTTTTCATCTAAAATAGATCAAAATTATAATTGGTTTAAAAGATAACACTAGAATTATTATATTTTTATATAAACATTGATAACTATTTCGAAGAGATTCACCAGTCCAATCGATGAAAACCCTATATAGTTGTATTCTTCTCTTAATTACCTTTAATTTAGTGTATGTAAGATTTTAAAATTCATATGATAGGATTATCTCCCTTTTAGTAAACTCTAACATAAATAATCTTTCTAAAATATCACCATATCTATATGATATATTTTTAGAATTCTCATTCTAAATGATTAATTTAATTATAATGATTCCAAATATATAAATGTTCCAATGTGATTTTTCCTTTTAGGAACTCATATTCTAGGGAGTTGTTTAGTTTTCTATAATTTCACTATATGAAAAACTTAAAATTATTAATCATATTATCAAAATTATTACATCATTGAATTAATTTTATCTAGAATATTTTTTTTGCATATGGTAGAGCTCATGAATCTAACCAAAGTTAAGTTTCACTCATTTAAACAAAAAATCAATGAAAAAATTCTCCTTGAGAATAAATTCAAATAATAATTTTGAATATATATATTTTTACATTAAATGAATCATATCATGATAAGTATTCTATGAATATATCTCATTCTATGAAATTTTTAGATTTAGGTACTTAAATCTTAGTGATAAGTTTGGGGTAATCAAACACCTCTCTAAGAATAACATCAATCTAAGGTTCTTATTGTTGTTATTCCAATTTAATAATTCTAAAAATTGTTCAATATTTATCATATATTAATTTAATGTTTCATATTGAATCATATAGTAGTGGTAATAATATTAGATATGAATCCCAATGATAAAACATATAAAAGGAATCAAATAAAATAACTATTACATTCACTGATGAATTTTCCAACCTCTAACATATCATGGTCATCCTAGTGGATGTCCTTATAAATATATAATTCCCTAGGTATAGTTTATGCCATGTTACTCTAAAATATTAATATTGAGAGGAAATTTTCACTACTAGAAATCCAGCATTTCCCAACGGTTTAGAACCGTTGGGAAAGGCTGCAGAACCGTTGGTATATGTTATACCAACGGTTCTGCAAACCGTGGGGAAGTAAGCCGTTGGGAAAGGCTTTTCCCAATGGTTTACAGAGAACCGTTGGGGTAGGTTAGAAAAAATCAACCTATCCCAACGGTTTGGCCCGTTGGGAAATCAACAGAGAATTTTCTTTCCCAACGGTTTACAAACTGTTGGGAAAGGTTTTTACCAATGGTTCTATGAACCGTTGGTAAAAACAACCATTCAACAGGATATCCCAATGGTTTCAAACCGTTTGGATAGGGTGTTTTTACCAACGGTTCCTTGAACCATTGGTAAAAACAGCTACATAGAGCCTATGCCAACGGTTTGAAAACCGTTGGCATAGGCTTTGCTGTGAAAATTGCACAGTAGCCTGCAATTTGCACAGCAGGTCTGGTTTTTGGGCATTCACCCTCGGTTTCAATTCAATTTTCAATCTAATTATGCCCTCGTTTTCAATTCATTTTTCAATCCAATTATTGTACCTGTAACACATATAATGAATACATATAGAGAACAAACCAACACATACAAATAATGCAAACCAACCAACCAACACATATAATGCATCCTGAAAATATACACATCCATAATTAAAGTAGAATTCATAACATAATTATAAACATACATAATTCATTTAGAATTCATTTTAAAATTTAGATGACAATCATATGTGGAATCCGGAATTCAATTCATAATTTGATTGGTTTTTCATATACCATATATTTTTAATAGAAATGATATCCATTTGAAACAAAATACATACATCTGGAATGATACCGGTCACACCGTGCCTCGGATTGAGGTGAGGTTAACTCGTACACGTCACAAATGACTCATTGATCATTGTCCTAAAGTATCAACATATTCCGAAATCATTTGGACGGTTTTCCGTATGTCAGTTGTTGTTTTCACTTAAAATGAAGTGTTTTTTAAATAAAAGAGAGACACTTTGAATGGTGTCGGCCACACCGTGCCTCGTATTGAGGCGGGGTTAACTCGTACACATCACAAATGACCCATGGATTGTTGTGCTAAAATATAAACACAATCAGAATGCGTTTGGTTGGTTTTCCGTATGAATTTAAAATGTAGTCCATTTTAATGAAAAGAGATACACTTACAATGGTCTCGTCCAAACCGCGACTCGGATTGAGGTGTGGTTGACTCATACACGTAACATATGACCCATGAATCGTTGTCCTAAATTTTCAACAGATTCTGAATGCGTTTGGTCAATTTTTCATATGTCAGTTGTTTATTTCACTTATAATCTTGTCCATTTTAAACAAAAGAGACAAAGTCAGAGTGGTATCGGCCACACCGCGTCTCGGATTTAGACGGGGTTGACTCTTACACGTCTCAAATGACCCATGGATCATTTTCCTAAAGTATCAACACAATCTGAATGCGTTTGGCTGGTTTTCCGTATGTCAGTTGATGTTTTTCACTTAAATTGATGTCCTTTCGAAACAAAAGACATACACTTTGAGTTGTTCCGGCCACAGCACGCCTCAGATTGAGGTGGCGTTGAATCCTACACATCACATATAACCCATGGATCGTTCTCCTAAAGTTTCAATGGAAACCGAATGCGTTTGGTCAGTTTTCCGTATGTACTTAAAATGTTGTCCATTTTAAACAACAGAAAGTCACTTAGAGTGGTCCCGACCACACTTAGATGACAATTAAATTAGAATTCATAACGAAATTATAAACGTAAATAATTCATATAGAATTCAATTTAAAATTTAGATGACAATTATATGTGGAATCCGAAATTCAATTCATAATTTGATCGGTTTTTTCTATACCATATATTTTTACCTCAAATGATGTCCATTTTAAACAAAATACATACACCTGAAGTGATACCAGCCACACCGCACCTCAGATTGAGGCGGGGTTGACTCGTACACGTCACATTTGACCCATGGACCGTTGTGATAAAGTATCGACACAATCCGAATGCGTTTGGTCGGTTTTCCGTATGCCAGTTGATGTTTTTCACTTAAAATGACGTCCTTTTGAAACAAAAGACGGACACTATGAGTGGTGCCGACCACACCACCTCTCCAATTGAGGCGGGGTTGATTCATACACGTCACATATGACCCATGGATTGTTCTCCTAAAGTTTAAATGGAAACCGAATGCGTTGTTCGGTTTTCCGTATGTACTTAAAATGTTGTCCATTTTAAACAAAAGAGTGACACTTAGACTAATCCTGACCACACCGCGACTCAGATTCATCCCGGGTTGGCTTGTACACGTCAAATATGACCCATGGATTGTTTGTATAAATTATCAATAGATTCGGAATTCATTTGGTCAGTTTTCCGTATGTCAGTTGATGCTTTTCACTTAAAATGACGTCCTTTTGAAACAAAAGACGAACACTTTGAGTGGTGTCGGCAAAACCACGTCTCTGGATTGAGATGAAACCACCGTGAAACATTTTAATTATTATTTGTGATGTGTACGCGCAGACGACACATCAATCGGACGTGCGGTTTGCGCGGTACGACTCAATATTCGTGTTTTAAGTGATGCGCGCGCTTCGTAAACGCGCGTGAGGGGGGTCCAAACGGGCCGAACGAAGTCAGAATGGCCTGAAATCAGACGACACATACGGGAGAGTGATTTATGAAGTGGTCGAGCAGATGTCACGTTAATCGGACGTGCCGTGTGCCCGCGGTGACCGACAACGCAGTTCTGGTGTCATAAACGGCCAAAACGGGCGTCCAACAGTCAAATTCATAGTGGACGACCTCAGATTGAGCTGAAACCACCGTGAAACATTCTAATTATTATTCGTGACGTGTACGCATAGACTTCATGTCAATCGGACGTGCGGTTTGCGCAATACGACTCAATATTCGTATTTTAAGTGATGCGCGCGCTTCGTAAACGCGCGTGAGGGGGGTCCAAACGGGCCGAACGAAGTAGGAATGGCCTGAAATCAGACGACAAATATGGGTGAGTGATTTCTGAAGTGGTCGAGCAGACGGAACGTCAATTGGACGTGCCATGTGCCCGCGGTGACCGACAACACAGTTCTGGTGTCATAAACGGCCAAAACGGGCGTCAAACGGTCAAATTCATAGAGGACGACCTCGGATTGAGCTGAAACCACCTTGAAACATTATAATTATTATTCTTGACGTGTACGCATAGACGGCACGCCAATCGGACGTGCGGTTTGCGCGGTACGGCTCAATATTCGTGTTTTAAGTGATGCGCGCGCTTCGTAAACGCGCGTGAGGATGGTCCAAACGGGCCGAATGATTTCAGAATGGCCTGAAATCAAACGAAAAATACGGTTGAGTGATTTATGAAGTGGTCGAGCAGACGGCACGTCAATCGGACGTGCCGTGTGCCCGTAGTGACCGACAACGCAGTTCTGGTGTCATAAACGACCAAAACTGGCGTCCAATGGTCAAATTCATAGTGGACGACCTCGGATTGACCTGAAACCACCGTGAAACATTCTAATTATTATTCGTGACATGTACAGGAAGACGTCACGTCAATCGGACGTGCGGTTTGCGCGGTACGGCTCAATATTCGTGTTTTAAGTGATGCGCGCGCTTTGTAAACGCGCGTGAGGGTGGTCCAAACGGGCCGAACGATTTCGGATTGGCCTGAAATCAGAAGAAAAATACGGGTGAGTGATTTATGAAGTGGTCGAGCAGACGGCACGTCAATCGGACGTGCCGTGTGCTCGCGGTGACCGACAACGCAGTTCTGGTGTCATAAACGGCCAAAACGGGCGTCAAACAGTCAAATTCATAGCGGACGACCTCAGATTGACCTGAAACCATCGTGAAACATTCTAATTATTATTCGTGACGTGTACGCACAGACGACATGTCAATCGGACGTGCGGTTTGCGCGGTACGGCTCAATATTCGTGTTTTAAGTGATGTGCGCGCTTCGTAAACGCGCGTGAGGGTGGTCCAAACGAGCCGAACGATTTCGGAATGGCATGAAATCAGACGAAAAATATGGGTGGGTGATTTATGAAGTGGTCGAGCAGACGGCACGTCAATCGGACTTGCCGTGTGCCCGCGGTGACCGACAACGCAGTTCTTGTGTCATAAACGGCCAAAACGGGCGTCAAACGGTCAAATTCATAGAGAACAACCTCGGATTGACCTGAAACCACCGTGAAAAATTCTAATTATTATTCGTGACGTGTACGCATAGACGAAACGTCAATCGGACGTGCGGTTTGCGCGGTACGGCTCAATATTCGTGTTTTAAGTGATGCGCGCGCTTCGTAAACGCGCTTGAGGGTGGTCCAAACGGGCCGAACGATTTCGGAATGGCCTGAAATCAGTCGAAAAATATGGGTGATTGATTTATGAAGTGGTCGAGCAGACGACACGTCAACCGGACGTGTCGTGTGCCCGCGGTGACCGACAACGCAGTTCTGGTGTCATAAACGGCCAAAACGGGCGTCAAACAGTCAAATTCATAGAGGACGACCTCAGATTGACCTGAAACCACCGTGCAACATTTTAATTATTATTCGTGACGTGTACGCGCAGACGGCACGCCAATCGGACGTGCGGTTTGCACGGTACGGCTCAATACTCGTGTTTTAAGTGATGCGCGCGCTTCGTAAACGCGCGTGAGGGGGGTCCAAATGGGCCGAACAAAGTCAGAATGGCCTGAAATCAGACGACAAATACGGGACAGTGATTTCTGAAGTGGTCGAGTAGACGACACGTCAATCGGACGTGCCGTGTGCCCGCGGTGGCTGACAACGCAGTTCTGGTGTCATAAACAGCCAAAATGGGCATCCAACGGTCAAATTCATAGCGGACGACCTCAGATTGAGCTGAAACCACCGTGAAACATTCTAATTATTATTCGTGACATGTACGCGTAGACGACACGTCAATCAGACATGCGGTTTGCGCGGTACGACTCAATATTCGTATTTTAAGTGATGCACACGCTTCGTAAACGCGCGTGAGGGGGGTCCAAATGGGCCGAACGAGGTCAGAATGTTCTGAAATCGGACGAAAAATACGGGACAATGATTTCTGAAGTGGTCGAGCAGACGGAACGTCAATCGGACGTGCCGTGTGCCCGCGGTGACCGACAACGCAGTTGTGGTGTCATAAACGGCCAAAACGGGCGTCCAACGGTCAAATTCATAGCGAACGACCTCAGATTGAGCTGAAACCACTGTGAAACATTCTAATTATTATTCGTGACGTGTATGCGCAGACAGAACGTCAATCGGACATGCAGTTTGCGCGGTACGACTCAATATTCGTATTTTAAGTGATGCACGCGCTTCGTAAACGCGCGTGAGGGGGGTCCAAACGGGCCGAACGAAGTCGGAATGACCTGAAATCAGATGACAAATACGGGTGAGTGATTTATGAAGTGGTCGAGCAGATGGCATTTCAATCGAACGTGCCGTGTGCCTGCGGTGACCGACAACGCAATTCTGGTGTCATAAACGGCCAAAACGGGCGTCAAACGGTCAAATTCATAGCGGACGACCTCGGGTTGACCTGAAACCACCGTGCAACATTCTAATTATTATTCATGACGTGTACGCGTAGACGGAATGTCAATCGGACGTGCCATGTTCCCGCGGTGACCGACAACGCAGTTCTAGTGTCATAAACGGCCAAAATACTGTCCATTTTAAACAAAATAGAGACACTTTGAGTGGTGTCGGCCACACCGCACCTTGGATTGAGGTGGCGTTGACTCGTACACGTCACATATGACCCATGGATCGTTCTACTAAATTTTCAACAGAAACTGAATGTGTTTGGTCGGTTTTCCGTATGTCATTTTTTGTTTTCATTAAAAATGAAGTCCATTTTAAACAAAATAGAGACACTTTGAGTGGTGTTGGCCACACCGCGCCTCAGATTTAGGTGGCGTTGACTCGTACACGTCACATATGACCCATGGATCGTTCTCCTAAAGTTTCAACAGAAACCAAATGCGTTTGGTCGGTTTTCCATATGTACTTAAAATACTGTCCATTTTAAACAAAAGAAAGTCACTTAGAGTGGTCCCGACCACACCGCATCTCGGATTTAGGCGGGTTGACTCGTGCACGTCTCAAATGACCCATGGATCGTTGTCTTAAAGTATCAACACAATCCGAATGCGTTTGGTCGGTTTTCCGTATGCCAGTTGATGTTTTTCACTTAAAATGATGTCCTTTTGAAACAAAAGACATACACTTTGAGTTGTTCCGACCAAAACGCACCTCGGATTGAGGCGGGGTTGATTCGTACACGTCACATATGACCCATGGATCGTTGTCCTAAAGCATCAACACATTTCGAATGCGTTTGGTCAGTTTTTTGTAAGTCACTTTTTGTTTTCACTTAAAATCTTATGGAAATTCATATAGAATATTTTTATATCATATTTAGTATGGATTAGATTTTAGTTGATCGTGCTATGAAACATTTCAGAGCTAATGAAATTAAGGAAGGTGGAGGGGCTGTCTGGGGGGCTATCTGGGGGGGCTGTCCGGTGGGTGTCCGGGGGGCTGTCCGGGGACCAAGGAGGAGGGTGGGGGGGCTGTGCGGGGTCTGTCCGGGGGGTGTTTGGGGGTTGTTCAGGGGGTTGTCTGGGGTTGCTCAGGGGGCTGTCCGGGGGTTGTTCAGGGGGTTGTTCAGGGGTTGTTTAGGGGTTGTTCAGGGGGTTTTCCGGGGTTGTTCAGGGGGCTGTCCGGGGGGTGTTTGGGGGGTTGTCCGGGGTCCAAGGGGGAGGGTTGTCCGGGGGGCTGTCTGGGGGGCTATCCGGGGTCCAGGGTGGAGGGTTGGGGGCTGTACGGGGGGCTGTCTAGGGGGCTGTCCGTGGGGGCTGTCTGGGGGGGCTGTCCGGTGGGTGTCCGGGGGGCTGTCCGGGGACCAAGGAGGAGGGTGGGGGGGCTGTGCGGGGTCTGTCCGGGGGGTGTTTGGGGGGTTGTTCAGGGGGTTGTCCGGGGTTGTTTAGGGGGCTGTCCGGGGGTTGTTCAGGGGGTTGTTCAGGGGTTGTTCAGGGGTTGTTCAGGGGTTGTTCAGGGTTTGTTCAGGGGGTTGTCTGGGGTTGTTCAGAGGGCTGTCTGGGGGGTGTTTGGGGGGTTGTCCGGGGTCCAAGGGGGAGGGTGGGGGGGGGGGGGGGGGTTGTCCGGGGGGCTGTCCGGGGGGCTATCTGGGGTCCAGGGTGGAGGGTTGGGGGCTGTACAGGGGGATGTCCAGGGGCTGTCCGCGGGGCTGTCCGGGGGGTGTTTGGGGGGTGTTCGGGGTCCAAGGGGGAGGAGGGGTTGTCCAGGGTCCAAGAATGAGGGGGGTTGTCAAGGGAGTTCTCAAACACACAACCACTAAAAGACAAAAACATCCATAAAAATAGACAATATATAAAAATAACTCAACTCCAATACTATACTATGAGTCTAGATAAAACCAACAACTAGAATAGATTAAACATCAAATCTCAGTAATATAAGTCAAAAATGTAACGGATCAATATGTCCCACATTAGCATCACCATCACCATCACCATCATCATCACCCTCGTCATCGTCCTCCTCATCGTCCTCACCCTCCACAGCGCCTTCCTCCTCGCCTTCTCCCTCCACCTCGCCCTCCTCATCTCCCTCCTCTTCCGTATCAGACTCCTCGCCATCATCATCTTCAAGCTGGACATCGGCCTGACCACCACTGGAACTGCCATCTGGTGCACCATATATAGAATGTATCGACGACATGTATTCATCAATCACTGGGCTGGCCTCTGCTGGAAGTGTTGGACGTAGAACTTCAATAAATTTCATAAATGCACTGTTTGCCCTAGCAGACTGTTCTTCCGTCTCTGTGGCCCTTTTCTCAACCTGTTCTGCCTGTGCCCTAACTTGCTACAGCTCGGTGGCACTACAACTCATACCTGAGGCAGGCCAATACCTCGTCGGGGCTATCCTAGGTCGGCAACGTACTCTGCCAGAATGATCCTCTCCCAACACCTGATGTAAGTGATCAGATGGCCCAAAATTGTCTACTTCTTGGGCATCGAGGGCCTCTAAAGCATCCTGTTACAAATATAAATATATTATTAAGTTACTAAAGAGATATTAAAATATAAAATCAACAGATTAAAACTTACAATCTGCTGCTGAGTCGCTTCGTTGACAGCACTTCCATCCTTTTTTCGTCTACTCGAGCAAAACAGTTTTGCTCGAGGCACACGTCCTTCAATATTTTGTACTTGCCTCTACAATGACATTGAAAACAAAAGTTATATAAAAACTTTATCAAATGATTAAATAATTGAAGAAACAAAAGAAAATGTAAGTCGTAAAGAAAACTTATAAACAATTGTCATACCTGCTGCCTCTTATGATCCGACATCATCGTGCGTCCTAGTGTATGGAGGTATTTTTTTGCATCAATGTTTTTTTTATTTTTTCCAGATGATTCCTAAATAAAATTCGATAATGCAAAGGATAATATTAATGCAAAACTTGAAAGTTATTATTTAAATACCTCAAATGTAATTCATACCTTAAACTGGGTACTCGTCCAACGAGTAATCATCTGACGATACTGCTCTATAGGACAATCATCCACGACTGGTACCGCCTCTAACTCAGTGCCAACTCTAGCACGCCAGCCAATATACATCTCATGCTTGTAGGCTCTCCAAAGCTCGACTAAATCCTTTAGACGTTCCAGTCGTGCACCCTCACCATTAGGAAAATTAAATCGAAGCTGAAATCAAAATATTAATTCATATAAATACAAAAATAATTCATGGCATTAAATACAACAGATTTTTTTACCCATATCTCTACCCAAGCTCTATCTTTGACCTCATCTGGCAAATGTCTCCACGACAGTGGGCTGACGGGAATGATGTCAGAGTATTTGGAAAGCGTCGCCAGAAAACTCCGACATTGCTGCCCTGTTTTCTCAACCATCTGATTGTGTTCATTATATTCCACCATAACCTGTGTGCGACAGTTCCACACCGAACGCATGCATGTACGGCCCCACCCCCGCCTCCTGTCAGTAGATGTATCTGTCATGAAAGAAAAACAAATATTTTATCAAAACATGTTATTAAGAAAATAAATATTGCTATAAAAATTTGTTAGGGTTTTATAAATATACCTGCGCTAGTCTGATCAATGAGTGGAACCGGATCCACAGAACCTGATGGAACACCCTCTAGTGGAACAGGAGTCGAAGACGATGGAATATAAAAGCTCGGAGAGACAGAAGTAGAAGGAAAAGAAGATGGAATAGCTGTATGACCTGATGCTGACTGGGGAGTGGGAATCATCATGGGATGTGAAAATGATGGGGCAGAAGATGCAGAAGGTAGCGAAAACATGGGAGGCCTAAATACCCCGTGTGTCCCTAACAACACACCGGGATCAGAATTTGGGAAGGCTGAAATGTCAGTGGGAGGGGCAGGGTCTAGTCGGGCATGCGCAGCTCTACGTACACCTCCGGTACGAACCCTCCTCGTACCACCGGCCTGAGTACTAGGACCAGTACTAGGCTCCTCGTCGAATAACTGTCGACGTAATGGTGGATCCTACAAAAAAGTTTACAAAAAAAATTAATCACATGACATTATATATTCTGTAAATATATATATATATATATATATATATATATTTGAAATAAAGTACTCACTGTAGGCACTAATGGTGGAATTCCCATCTCCTCCATCCGACGATTATTCTCCGCCATTTTTTTCTTCGTCTCTCTTCAATTGGCTGCATTTACTGCATTTGAAAACAAATATGTAATTAATTAGAAAAAGAAAATTAATGTGTAAACCAAAAAACTAAATATATGAGGGAATGAGGGGATTCATTGGTAATTTAGCTATCAATTGTTTTAGAAGAGCTTGAATGAATTTAATAAAACATACAAGTTGTAATGTTCACCAAGTTAGAAATATTGTTTGATTTGGATTGAATACAGTTCAATTCCAAATTAGAAAATGCAATTCAAATAAAACAGCAACCAATAAACATTGGAAATTCACATAACGGTCAAGTCAGCTAAAACATATTTGTGATCAATACTAAATAAATATGAATATTACCAACCTTAACAACCCAACTCGAGGTAAACCAAAAGAATTGAGAACATGGATGGATGATTCTATATATTTCCAACCACAACTTCAGGTTCAAAATCAACTCTGACAATTGAGATATTGGAGTCATCAAAAGAAATAAATGGATTGGTTCCAATTGCAATAGGGACAGTGTCAATTCCATCATCAGCATCATCAAAAATATGTCTTGGAATTACTTCAACTATTACACCAAATTCAGGTTGAAGTTGATATTTGACATAAAAAACTTGTTTATCCATTGATGCCAACACATATGGTTCTTCGGTAGCAAGAGTGCGGGTCATATTAATTACTCGAAATCCACAATCATCAATAAATGTGCCATGTCTCGTCATCGAATCAAACCAATGACATTTCATCATTGTGACTCGTCCATGAGAGTAATAATCCAATATTATTATTTTCTCAACGACTCCATAATAACCCACATTTTCAAGTCACGGTCTACTATCTGATGCACTGGCATAACAATCTGTTGTGGCAGTAACCATAATACCATCATGTTGTGTTCTCATGTTTTTGGCTCGTTCAGTGACAATAAATCTGTACCCATTGATAACAATTGATTTACAGTCACGAACCACGGTATTAGGACCAAAATCCAAAGCTCTTATTTCCTCAGAGACAGAGTCAACAGACAAACACAATACCTTTAATATAAATGAAAGTTAAACTTAAGTAAATATTGAAATAATTAATTTAAACAGTAATATTTTTACCTTCAATTTTAACCAAGCAGAAAACTCTTTGCTATGCAAAGTCTCTCTCCTTCTCAAAGATAAAGAATGATGCTTCCTATTTATCATTGTTTTATATTCCCTGTAGATAAAAAAATATGAATAGTTTAACAGATATATATGTAATATATACATATTCAATTTTGTTACCTGATATAGTCATCGAACAAATCACAGTTGAACAAAACTGTTCGATGTGCCATCTCCCGCTCTTCATGGCTTAATGTCTTCAATGTATATGATCCATGAATTCCTCCTGTTTGAGGAAGTGATGGAAAACTGGGTTCAATTTTCTCATATTGTTCTTCTTCATTTCTCATTGGTCTGTTCATTCTTGTAGTAAGATCAGACAAATACATTGAATAGAAATCCATACATTCTTGAGCTAAGTAACCGTTCACGATAGAACCTTCGGGATGATTCTTGTTTCGAACATAAGACTTTAATGTGAACATATTTCTTTCAGTTGGATACATCCAACGAAAAGAAACAGGTCCTCCGAGAAGTATTTCAGTTGGAATATGGACAGTCAGATGCAACATGCATGTGAAAAATGATGGGGGAAATATTTTCTCTAACTCACACAAAATTAATGGGGCATCTGTCAACATTTTTTGCAAGAAAGACTTGGACAAGTTCTTAGAAAAAAGATCTCTAAACAAATGGCACAACCGAATAACACCCACCCTTACATTATTGGACAAAAGATGAGGGATTGCTATTGGAAGCAACTCATGCAGTAGAACGTGATAATCATGAGTCTTCAAAGATTTTAGCTTCAACTCTCTTCTGTTGACCCGTTTAGATATGTTGCTTGAATAGCCATCAGGAACTCTAATAGTCTCTAATACTTCCAAAAATTGTTTTTCTTCAGTAGGTGTCATCACATAAGAAGCACATGGAAGTTGCCATTTATTTTCACTGATACGCACATGATGCAATTCTGGTCTGATGCCCCAATCCACCAAGTCACGTCGAGATCGTAAATCATCTTTTGTCTTCCCTTTGACATTTAGAAGAACTGAAAGCAACATTTCACATATATTCTTTTCAATATGAATTACGTCTAAGCAATGATGTAGCAAATTGGTTGACCAATAAGGCAAATAAAAAAAGATACTCCTCTTCCTCCAATTGTAACAGGTTTATGTGGAAACATTCTTTCTCTTTCCAGATTTCATTTGACCCTTCCCGAACGAAAAACTGAAATCTTTCAATTCATTAAGCACATCAGTTCCAGACATACGCTGAGGTAGATCATCGGTCACTATAGTATTATCAAATCTTCGACGATTCATTCTATATGGATGATCCTTTGGAAAAAATCGTCGATGTCCCATAAAACTGAAACTACAACGATGTTTTAGTCTTCTGGATCGTGTATTCTTCATAAAAACTGGACATGACAGTTTTCCCTTCGTGCTCCATCCAGACATCAATGCATAAGCCGAAAAATCATTGATCGTCCACATAAGCGTAGCACGCATCTGAAATATGTCTTTCGAACATGCATCGTATGTGCGCACACCCACATCCCAAAGAAGTTTCAACTCTTTTATTAAAGGTTGCATGTATACATCAATATCAATGCCGGTATCAGAAGGACCAGATATGAGTATACTCATGAAAGTGAAATATTTTTTCATACACAACCATGGGGGAAGATTATAAATGTGTATAAAAACTGGCCATGTGCTGTGCGAAGTAAGCATCTGTGCAAACGGATTAAAACCGTCGCATGAAAGACCCAGCCTCACATTACGCACGTCAGCTGCAAAATCAGGATGTTGAGCATCAAATCTCTGCCATGAAAATCCATCTACAGGATGAACCAACTCATCATTAGTCTTCTTTCTCTCGGTATCATGCCATCTCATTTTTAATGATATGTCATCAGACATAAAAAGATTATGGAGTCTGGGGATCAATGGAAAGTGCCACATTACTTTCTGTGGAACACGGGATGGTGTTCCATCAGATTTTGACTTCCAGCGGGATGTGCCACATTTTATACATTCATTTCGTTCAGCGGTTTCTTCCCAGAATAAACTGCAATCTTTCGGGAAAGCATGAATTTTGTTTCTAGAAAATCCAAGTTCTTCAACTAACTTCCATTCCATATAGTGGTTTGAGGGAATATCTGCATCATCTGGAAGTAAATACTTCAAGAGGGTAAGAATGTAATCGATTGATGTATTAAAAATCCCATACATAGTTTTTCCATGAAACAATCGGATTAAAAATTCCAGCTTTTTCATTTTATCGCATTGTCGATATACTGGAGTCGTGGCAGCATCATTCAATTTTTTCACCCTATCAATATCATCATTTTCACTAGATGCATCAGTTGTCCTCATATCGACGTCTTCTTGAGTTGAAATCCTTTCTTTTTCATGATGAAGAATAAACGGAAACCGATCATCTAACAAATTCTCCATTCCGGTCCTTTCATTTCGATCATCACCAATTTGAGATTTCATTTTCTCCCCATTGTGATACCACACAAAGTAGTTTGCTTGAAAAACATTTTTGGTTATGTGGTAGCTGACTTCTTCACGACTCAACCAAGGTCTACCAACACAATTGGAATATGGGCAGTGTATGAGACCACTATCTGAAGCATTGTGAAATGCAAAATCTATAAAGCTCTCCAAATTGTTTTGAAAATCGCTTGAGATCCGATCGGTTTCATACATCCAACTTCTGTCCATTCTGTAAAAAGAATTCATATAAGTCATTTTGTCATAAAAAATTCAATAGGATTGAACTTTAATAGAAAATACATTTAAGTAAACGATAAAGGAAGAAAATAATCATGGTATCAACTACACATGTGAAAAAAACATACTAATGTGTTATTGAAAAAATGTAAAACCAACAAGAACTTAATGTGTTATCACATCAGAGCATGCCTCATCCCATAACCATATTAGTAGGGTATCCTCATAAGCGATTTACCTTTTTGAATTAATATGCACTTCCTCATCAGGTACCTGAGTAGATTTCATAGATATAATCATCTCACATCCTGTAAGGCTTCCATTATGTATGATCTGCAGAATAATTTGAGTGATGATGAATCATGCATGGGATCTTCCCATGATCACTATAGATTATGAGAAGGAATTATGATAGGTCACGTGAAGAACATCAAAAAAATATTTTAGATAATTTGAGACATAATATAATAAAATAATGTATAAATCTATGGAATTTGGTATAAAAGGATGGATGAAATACTAAAATATGGGAGACTAAGGTGAAGGAAATATATGTTGATCCTAATGTCCATAACATGCATCACCTATGAAATTTTATTGCACTAGGAAATTTCATCATGTTCACAATACATTCCATTGGAAACCTATTTTGATCATTTGATGTCCCCTTGACATGTCAAATAAAATCAGATGGCACCCATGAATATGCCACCCTTGTAATGAAAAGCCTTTAATTCTCACCATACAGACTACATGTTTTCCAATAGATATGTATCTCCTTCTATATAGGGGAATCAATACATATTATCTCAGTCTCATATTAAATGTCAGGAATGTTAGATGGCTCCCTTAACACCCTCTAGGCACACCAACTAGGTCATGTGATGTCCTCAAATCATGTCACTATAGACATAAATCACCCTTCATGACATGTCACACTGACTCTAGAGTTTCCCTCCCAGTGTGTCAAACATGTCTTTTGATGAAAATGGAGATGATCACCAAAATCAAGAGATTCCCTATAGGCATTACATCCATGATCATGAAATTTCTTCTAGGATCAACCAGTCAGGACTTGTGATGTCCTCCAAACATTCCATCCTTGATCATTAGAGAAACATCAGACAATCCACCGTACCCCCTGGACACCCCGTACCGCCCGGGGATAGCCCCGCCCACCCTCCTAAACAGCCTACACCCCCCTCCCCTACAACCCCACCACCACCACCTAGACATACCACCCCCCTGGACACCCCACACACCCCTCCCCCACCAGGACACCCCACCCAGACCCCCAGGACAGCCCACACCCCCTGGACAGCCCCACCCACCCCTGTGGACAGCCTTTCCCACCCCCGTGGACAGCCCCGCCCACCCCCGTGGACAACCCACCCACCCCCGTGGACACCCCCTACCCCCTAGACAGCCCAACCACCCCCGTGGATAGCCCACCCACACCACTCGACACCCCTTCTCCCTATGGACAGCCCCCACCCCCTTGGATAGCCCACCCACCCCCCTGGACACCCCTACCCCCCGTGGCCAGCCCACCCACCCCCCTGGACAGCCCGCCCACCCCTCCTTGACAGCCCGACCACCCCCGTGGACAGCCCGTCCACCCTTGTGGACAGCCCGCCCACCCCCATACCCCCCTGGACACCCCGTACCCCCCTGGATAGCCCCACCCACCCTCCCAAACAGCCCACACCCCCCTCCCCTACAACCCCACCACCACAACCTAGACATACCACCCCCCTGGAATGTGTAGAAATAACATAAAAATACATGATATATAGATAGAACAAAATACTCAACCTATGGGTTCACATTAACTACATAATCACACACTTCACTACTACCATAAAACACATAAACCACACCACCACCACACAAGACGCATAACATTTCTCACATTCATTTATAAGCCACTTCATTCACACTTACATTGTCCATTTATTTAATGTTAAATTAATTAAATCCATTTACCACACATCCATTTCTATTCCATCTCATTTATTTAATATCTTGTTTTTTTTTTGTTTTAACAGCATACTTTATTCCATAAATAACCAGGAAACTAATAAAACCACCACACAACAACTCACCATCTCACAATAACCATCGACACCATGTTACATCGACCAAGCATCTCACCAAAACAACCACATATCACAATAAAAATATTGCACATCACAAACCACCGCACAACCAAAACTACCTCACCACATTATACACCACAACTTCATCACACAACACCTCCACACGACACAACACCACCACACATCATCACTATCATACAACTTCACATGACACATCCATGCCCACTAACCATCACATTACAACCCCAAATATCACAAAGCCCAACTGGTCACCTCAATCCCCATAAAACAGCCTACAACATACAATGAAACACAACAAAAAACCTGTCATAGAGGCAACATACCCCAACTTCCACAATTTATTTATTCAAGGTCTTTTATTACATTACCCCTTTATTTAGCATGGACATTATAACACAACTGATATTCCAGGGGAAACTAATTAATTAACAAAATATTTATTCATTTCCCTATTTTACACAGTGAAATCACATCAAAATCCAAACTTAAAACTAAAATATTAGATCAATAACAATAAAAACAAGGTACCATATGTGTATAAAGAAAAAATTACCTAATTTGAGACGATTCAGATGGGTTTTCAACTATTCCTATGGGGGAGTTCGAGAGTAGCAGAGAGCTGCAGCTGGATTGATAACTTAAAACTAAAACACTATAGCAATAACAATAAAAATAATAAAGACAAGGGACCATATGTGTATAAACAAAAAATTACTTGATTTGAGATGATTCAAATGGGTTTTCACCTATTCGGATGGGGGATTTGGATAGTAGCAGAGAGCTGGAGGTGGATTGATAACTTAAAACTAAAATACTAAAGCAATAACAATAAAAATAAGGAAGTATATATGTATAAATGAAAAGATACCTAATTTAAGATGGTTTTCACCTCTTTGGATAGGGGATTTCGCGAGAGGAGAGCGGTGGAGCGGATGAAATTAGGTTTCTGTGCGAATGGGGGAGAGAAGCCCCGTGGCTGGATTTGGGGGAAATAATTCCCAACTGTTTTTAAGAACCGTTGGGAAAGAGATACTAAGGACCCCTTTACCAACGGTTTGAGTAAACCGTTGGCAAAGGGCCTGACCCTTTCCCAACGGTTCAACAGAACTGTTGGCAAAGGGGTGGCTTTTCCCAACAGTTTCAGTGAACCGTTGGGAAAGACTTTCTTAATCCTTCAAGACCAATGGTTTTAGCAAACCGTTGGTAAACACCCGTTGGGAAAAACAGCATTTCCAGTAGTGATTAGGTTAAACCACCTTTAAATAAGTTGATTAATTATTTAAATATTCTCTACTGATATAAAAAATTCTAATGGTATTAAAAAATTCCAAAATATCACCCAATAGAACACTCCCATTATAGACTCAATGATGAATCCCATTTCATAATCCTACGTTTCATTAAAGATTAAATTATAATTTTAGCCATTTTAATAAAAAAAATTCATTCTTTAAAAACCTCCATTGTTACTCAATGAAACCAATAGAATACCTTATTTAGTAAATATAATTATGAAAGAATCCAATTAAACTAATATTATTTCCGTGTAATAATAATAAAATAAGCCATTATCCATAATAGTTATAAATACCATTATTTGTGACCCTTTGGTTTCCATATCCATATAATATCTTCTAAATTTTTTATTTTCTCAATATTACATTAAGAAGACACAATATAATACATAAATACACTAATAAATCCGATAAAATTTAATCTATATCCAAATTCTAAGTACAAGATAAGTAATTATTATACGGATCCTATAATACAACTTTATACCAACCTTTAAAACTTATACACCT
Source organism: Viscum album (assembly GCA_963277665.1). Lineage (NCBI taxonomy): Eukaryota > Viridiplantae > Streptophyta > Magnoliopsida > Santalales > Viscaceae > Viscum > Viscum album. The sequence goes on from OY728120.1 coordinate 1,849,059,038, forward strand.
TGAAAAAAGGGCCATAAATTGCTTGATAATTATATCCACTTTCCCTCTAAGCATTTTATTTCTAAATGGAATATAATATCAATCCATGAACCAATCCAAATAAAACATAATAATTATTCACTATTTAAATAAAACTTAACCTTATAATACACACCAAAAATGAATCCTCATATTTCTTTGGAAAATTCAGGTAAAATAACAAATTATTCTTAAAAAATTATTGCATGCCGACACTCCCATACCTCTATCTATAAAATAAAATACCCATTCATTTTAAAAAATAGCTAAAATAATTATAAAATGTATACAATCTAATATGAAACTGTCTGAAACAATGGGTTATGATATAAAATAAAACAATTACACATATGAAATATTCATATATCCCAAAACTTGAAAAACTATCAATACAGTATTTATATTAATTTTAAATTCCATCTATGTCAACTATATTCTCATATATGAATGAAAAAATAATGATCGGTTCATAGATCCTAGTTCTCAATAATATAAAAATATAGATAAAAATAAACCAATCATCAACTACCACAATGTACTGGTGAACAAAAAATAGTAGGATATATTAGCATCATTGAAAACCTTCTATCCCATTATCAAGGATTCTAGGGTAAGATTACTAATAATAGAGATCTCATTGATCAACCTTCCTAAAAACCTGTAATTAAATGATTTATTAATATTATAATATAAACCATGCTCAATATAATCATCAAAAATCAATAAACATACTACAAAAATTCAAAATATCTCTAAAAAAATTGCATGTCTTTCTTAAAACTCTTGCATATCATGATAAATTTTACCATTTATCTCTATGAAATGAGAGTCAAATCCAAAACTATAAGAAGAAACTTCAATGTATTTCACCATATAATATATAATAATATAAAATATCATCATGAACCACTTACCAAAAGGAAAACATATAGATTAATAATCAATAAAACTCACTTAAACCCCGATTGGTGTAACCTCACTATCTAGGCCATAAGAAAACACTATAGGTCAAACATTACAATAAAATTTAATATGATAATTTTTTATTTCTATGTGAGTAAACTAACTATGATTGAATTTAGAGAACAAAAAATTGAAAATAGAAATGAAAATAAAAAAAATGATTTTTGTGGTTCATGTAGTATACCCTATATATATGGAGGTGGGGAAACAAATCACTATTATTTTGGTGATTTCAATGTTTTTTTACAATGTTTCTACATAAATCCATGCTGTAAAGTATATATTTAATGATTTTAATGCAATGACTATTTAATTTCTACATTGAAATAGCTTCCCACAGGTAATAAATATGTATCTCTTCCATGTATACATAAATGTAAATTTTGACTTCTATATGTCCATGTATATCATATGTGAAAATTTTATTTCTATGAACCATGTGAAACATGTGTAAAAAAATCATTTCTAATTACATATTCTATGTGAAATCCATATAAAATTTTCAATAACAACTTTTCTTATATCCTGTGAACTATTTTTTAAAAAAATATTAGGGGCCCCTAACCCCTAAAAACCTGAACTTTTTTATAGGTCATCTACCCTTTTCACCCCCTAAAACCACATCCCTGATTCTGAATAGTATATATTGAGTCATGGAATAAAGTCTTTATAATGTCAAATTAGGCTCCAAATATCTCAATGTTAAAAAAATTTAAATTATATAAGATTGAAAGAATAGTTCAACATTATATCAATTTTATTGAAATCATAACTTTAAACTCTCACCCTATATAATAGTACCCACTTAAAAGAAATATTCTTTGATGGAATATATTATACATGATATATCTTTTAAAAAATGAACAGATAAATATTTATAAAAAATTGTATATAAAAATCAATTTCACTAACATTTATTCAAGGAGAGTTACTAAAATACATCTATTCCATATGAAGGTGATTAATAAAAACTTTTAGATTATCACTTTAACTATTATAGTACTGCATCTTCACCTCATGTAAGTAATTTTTTAGTGTATGCATTATCACTCAAGTTAGTAGAAATATTTACTTCTTAAAACAACGAATTCATCCTCATAACTCATGATTTAACCCCATTATACTTTGGTTCTATCAATATAATGAATATTACTATAATTCAATAATTAATAAAGGAAAATGACACAATATAATGACACAATTTATAATGCACTTATCCATCAACATTATATCCATTTCCATTTAAATTCATGGTGACCATATCAACATAATCTATATTCACATTAAATAAAAGCACTAACCTCATCATTCCTGCAAAATTTCATCACAAAAATAATAAAAACATAAAATTACACCTCTATTTAACTCATTTACAAAACTTTATAAAATTAACCATATTTAACTTTGGTTTGTAACTATTTTATCAATAATCAAAATATATTATGGTCAATTCATTTTCACTTTTCTATAAAAGATACTACAATTGGGGTTATGTATAATATAAATAATAATTAAAAATTATTAAATATTTAAAAAAGGTTAATAAATTTTTAGGTGTCCATAACCCTACACATAAATAGGAAATTCATGTATACATATAGTTGAATATGATCCATCTATTCTGGACCCTATAATAACACTTGAAAAATATAGAATGAATTTAACATGACTAAATGAATCCACTATTCCAATCCCTTTAAATTATTATCGACAACATTCTAGTGGTCTAAATAATGAAATAGAGCATAATAAGGTATTACTAATCCAACTCCTTATAAATTCCTCATAGTATCTTAGGTCATCATCTCCTATGTTAGAGTCAAGTTTTATATTAATCTCTGAAATTCTATATTTCATCCAAAAATATTATATATTATTTGATATCAATCCACACTATAATTATATAATTTCATTTAAGACTCTCAAAATAACTTCTTAAATTATAATAATAATGATAAATTAAATTTCTTTCCAATGAACTTGTATCTATACAAATGAGTCATTAAAAGGATCATCACTTACTTTCTCATGTAAATCATACTCTTACTCACTATTAAATTTTAAATAACAACATGAGCCTATATTAATAGATAACCAAGTATTAAATTAAAATCATCAAAAAAAATCTCATGTGGTATCCCCTCATATAGAACTCATATAAGACACTCACTAGTTAACTCCTCTTTTTATAATATTTTGTCTATTTTTTAACCAAAAGGTAATTCCATCAGGAAAATTACTCTCATAAATTTTTATTTCATTAAATGGATAACATATAGATAAATATAATTCAACTAAATTTTAATATATATATCAAGAATAATTTATTTACCTTAATATTCCTTAAATATTAGAACTCATATAAAATTGTATCAACATGAGATATCTTATAATTTGTAATGAATTTAAATTTTAAAATGATAGTAGGAGTGATTCACTAAAATCAAATCCCAAATAACTCATTATATCATAATTAACCATATTTAAACTTTAATTGGTGAAAAAATAGTTGTATCGACACTCAAATTCACACTAAATTCCTAGAAAATTTTAAAATATCTCATAAATAATAAATTTAATTTTATTCCAATAAATCTATAATGACATAAATTCAAATATAATAACAGAATTTGTAAATATGTATAATAAATAAATAAATGACTTATAGTTAGATATCTATTTCATCAACTACATTGGACTTCTAGATATCCCTATCACTGAAAGCACAAGATAACTATGATACAACATCTCATTTTCTATTTCAATATCAAATCACTTCGCTAAAACCACTAATGTATATTGAAATATCTCAATTTTCATAAACTCTTCCCATTATATCAACGAAAATATCATTATCTCCTAATTAATAAAAATTTATTAGAAACATTTAAATTTAACTAATAGCATATGACATATATATTAATATAAATTTCAACAAACATCTGTAAAAATAATAATTACAAAGTAAATAAAATATAAATACTATATAGAATAATGACTTAAATCTATTTAATACATGTTTATCTACTTAATGTCTAGATTTTCTTAAAATAAGGTTTATTTTTTATGATCCATCATTGAGAGTATTTCTTAAGAATACACTATTTCCCCACATCCTTTACAAAGTCATCTATTATAACTGAATAAACTAGAGTTCCATAGTAAAACAAATTTTAAGCAATCATAACCAAATACTAAAACATACCTAACTCTAATTTATGACCTAGAACAGAAATATTATTTTTTTACATCCCGGTATAATGGTAGGTGAACCGCCTAAGCCTTTCTCTAATTAACGAGGTGTAATTTATTAGTGTTAAGATATCCAAATTTTTTTTGAGAGGAATTACTATTGAATACAACATTTTTTCCATTTAGAGGATTTAGTTTTCGCAATTAAATAAATTTGGATATTTTAGGTTTCAAAGTAATTATGTGTGAGTTTGGTTTCAAATTTTCAAAGGATATATAGAGGTTTGGGTTCTTGTGAGCACCATTCTATAATATTGGGTAAAGAATGACAAGGTGTTTTTGGGTTCTTCATGGTTTACTATGATGGTTGTGTCTTGAAAATTTTTATTGGTTTATGAATCTATAGTTGTATCTATCCATTTTAGAAGATATTTACGTCATTATAAATGAATTATGTTATGATGGACCCTATTTTAGTAGTCCTATTTTATGATGAGTTATCTAGAATTAATTTTGTACCACATAGAATGTGTAAATACACATATTGGTGCCCATAGTGGACTGTTTCGTGGTCGAGAGAACCTTATTTTATGGTATCTTCATTGTGGTTCTATAAATAAGAAGGGAAAAACCGTATTTGTAAAGGGGTATTCCATTGTGTTCCAATAAGAGTTATCACAATTTAATGAGGACCCGGGAAGAACATACCATGATAGCGGTGGCCATGACATGGTCTTGGATAAAGGCATGTTCAATATGAGTAGAATGGGTGGTTTAATTTATAAAAGTGATAATTTTAAGGAGTTATGGTTTGTGTAAATGATTTAACTGACCTAACTATGTCATGGTGCTTGGTAAAACACACTGTGGAGAATATGGGTAAAGTATCCATTGGATTTTGGTTGTATTTTCTATCGATGAGTGTCAATAAGAATTTCAACATGTGTTTTTGAGAACTGTGTAATAAGGGAATAGTCCACCAACCAAACAAGAAAAAGTGACTACCCATACTTTGATAAGTAAAGAATATTGGAGCTTATATCCTTGAATAACTAGGTAGAAATAATCTAGATAGAATCAATTAATATGTGAGGATTGTTGACTTTGTCTTTATATATGATAATTAAAAGTATTTAAGGAATGTGAATAATGATATCTTTAATAATTTTTCAATAATCATTTCAATAGATTTGATGTGTCCAAGTGTAATTATAGAGAATCTGTATTATGAAATATTTTGAAAATAGATTGTTAATATGTGTTTACTAATGTGATTAATAAAGGTTTCAAGTTTTGAAAATATCTAGCTGAATTTGTGGATATACCATCCAAGGAACAATAAACATGATAACTTCCATATTTAGTGGTGAAAATAACTTAGATAAAGGTTGGAGTCCATGATATTGAATATGGAATATTACAGAAGAAATAATACATGAAGATACATAAAACTATGTATTTAAATGATGTACAATACCATATAAATTTTTTAAAGAAGTTTGGAATTATTATTAAAATTAAAAAAATTATTTGAAGTTATTACATGATTATTTGAAGTTATTTAGAAGTCATGTGATGATTTAAAGTGACTCTGTGTAATTATGGAATTCCGAAGTTGAAATTGAAATTTTTTGATAATTCATAATAATTATGTAAGGATGTTCAACATTTGAATATGATTCATTTGTACACTAGAGATACTAAAAAAAATGAAAAATACATAACCATTTAAGGATTATCTCAGAGTATGTAAGGGAAATTGGTGAGTTTTTTGGGATGAGTATTGACTTCGTAAGGATTATTCCCAAGTGCGTAAGGATCAATATAGACTTTATAAGGATGAGTAAGTATGATTGAAAAATTTAAAATGATCATTCTTATAACACTCTATGTTTTATGACTGATTTATTTTGGAATAAATTAAATTTCATTGAGAGCTTATGTTACATGAAACACCGATTTTATCTTGTGTTACACAAGGCACTGAGTTTTAAAAAAACACAATATATTATTTATTTTATTATTTAAACATGAATGTTATAACCTATTTTTAAAACTTATAAATATTAAGATTAATGACTAATTTTTAAATATTATGTATAATTGTTTCATATAAAGAAAAAATATTGATAAAAAGCACTTAATTTTTAGAAAAGTATTTATATGTTTCGAAAATACCATATTCTTGAAAAAATGTTTTTATTAGTATTTTTGAAAAAAATAAAAAAAATCAATTTCTATAACTTTAAGAAAATTTATTTTTAAAAAATAATTTTTTCAAAATAAATTACAAAAATATATTAGGCGGATTTTTTAGGATTATTTGAAAAGATAAATTTTTCGATGAATAGTGAAAAAGATAGGTTTTTATTAAGAATTTTCATTTCAATTAAACCATTTAATAACATAGAAATTATTTTAATATGGCTTTAAAAGTAAAATTTGTTCAATTATAATATATATTCATTCAAATTATTTCATTGGAATCAATTTAGTTTTGAATTTGGATAGTAAGACATTTTCTAATTATGAAAATTTTCTCTTTCAAAACCCTCTTTCTAATTGCATCTCCCTGTTTAACTTTAAATTAAATTATTCCCCTTATGTGATTTGAATTCATAAAAATGCATTAAATTTTATAATAATTATAATGTATATAATATAACTAGTTCAGAATAATATTTTACAATAATAAATAGTAAAAATAGTAATTTTTTTACCACGGTTAAGTTAAAAATGGGTTTACTAGGGGTTAAACTAAAAATATAAGGGTTAAAAATAACCCAAAACTTATCCAAAAACCATTTTATGGACATATTTCAACCTTATATGTTCTAGTTTCTCTAATGACACATTTTGGTGCCTTTTTCGTAGTGAAAAACATGGGTACACCTTTGTCTTTTCAAAAATGATAAGTGTGCCACTCAAATCACTTATAAAAGGCCAAACCTATCATCTCCTATTCACACTTAAAAACCCATTGTTTCAGAAAATAACTACCCAAATAACTTACTTACTTACCTAATCTCGTCCTATAAGCCTTAATTTTTTTAGAAAGAAAACCTATAAAATATTTGGGTGTAAACCAAAAGAAGTTGTCTGATGAAGAGGTATCGTCCCTAACTGAACATTTTATTTAATTTATTACTCAAAATTATTAAATATTTATTGAAACATGATTATATAATAACCATAGTATCTTACATAAAATTATATTTTTATGTAAAGGTAATGACCTATAACCATCTCTTCTTCCCTCAAATGGGAAACAATAATGTTGCTCATGTGTATGGTGGACTATCACATCGTGAACCGATGTGACATGTTTTCAATTAAAACCTTTTAAGGTTGGATATATTGATGGATATAATTTATATATATGATATTATTAACATAAATATAATTATATAATTATGATATCACATATAACTTCTTACTTTCCATTTAGTGTGGGAAATGAAAACGTCATTCTAGTGAATGAAGTAACTATTTCCTCATGAAGCGATGTGATTTGTTTTTCATTATTGCTTTGAATATAAGGTAATTTGGGTAAATTTAGTGAATATATGTGTCATATATGAAATAAAATGATTTTATTAAGGTAATATATTATTTACCTTTATTTCATTTCAACTATCAAGAAAATGGAGACAATGTTCATGCGTACATATGACCCACCGTCTCTATGAATGGTACATTTCATTTTCTATCACTAACGTTAATGTATTACAATAAATACATATATAATGAATATATAAGATATTTATAACAGGTTTAAAACATTTTAAATGATATAACCAAGATAAATTTAAGAGGATCAACATTACCAAATCAAAAAATTCATGAAAATGAAGCAGTTATTACCCGAAACAAAATTTTAGCAACGAATTGTTAATAAATGAGTAATGAAAAGTCATAAGAAAATAAAATATAATTTGATATATATAAATATGGTACTATAATATATGTATAATAAACTTATGTCTAATATAAAATGAGTTCAAATGTATATGAATGAAATCAACACTTAAGGTAAGAGATTTTTGCCTCAATTTTCTTTATTTGATACATATATTATTTGATGAACTTATCTTCTCTTATAAGGTGTATATACATCCCAATTTACATATAATATCATGAATATGTATACTATTATGATATATTATGTTCTATTTAATGATATTAATTAATTTTGGCTTGCGATTCAATGTTACCAAAGTGGTAATGGTTTTATGATACAATCTCTTCATTTATCAGGATTGTTTAAGATTATTTTTACGATGGTGATTCATTATGATAAATATCTCAAAAAAATAATGAATTTTATTATCCTCTATTTATTCTATTAGAATAAATTTTTACATTCATTTTATTCTCCTTATGTACTCATTATTTCAAAAGAATGTTTTAAAGAAAAATTGACTTTATTTCACCCTTTGGTCAAAAACCCTTTTTCTTCCATATCCATATATTCTAAATTTATTTTTCAATTTTTTTAAAATTAAAAAATGAATTTTTAAATAATTTTACCCATGTTTAAATTTTTATAGTGTTTTTGAAATTAATATTCATATCATTTTCAAAAAATAAGGCCTGATTGGATTTTACTAAAAATGTGAAAGGAATATTTGTTTTAACATGTACGACATGAACAATATTTACCATATCCATGATCAATGAATGATTTAAAGATTCCATTATAAGTTTAAAAATTTATTTTCAAGAAAATTATTTTGAAAATGTTTTATAAACTTTTATTTTTAATTTTTTTAAGTTAAAAGTATATTTTCCTCAAAAAATGTTACAATTGATCTTTCAAAATTATTTCCTACCAAATTTGACATCATTTGACGTTATTTATGATTTATTGGGGATATTATCTTGGGATACCATTCTTATTATTAATTCGAATTATTTTTTTATCATTAAAATATGTTTTTGAAACCTGTTTCTTTTCTAAAGGTTATACCTTGATAAAATGATAATGAAATCCACTTCTTTTTCTATTGGTTATGATATGATAAAAGGATAAAATTTATATAACCATGGGTTATGAAATTATTTAATGCTAACAAAAACCATTTATTTTCATGGGTTATTATATGATTAATGTGTTAGGATCTTGTGGCCCAAATTTTTTTACATTATGTGATGGGTTAGACCTATATCCCCCTTTAAGGAATTAGGTAAAGATGGATAATTAAAGAGTAAATATGATATGTGTGAACTTGATTACATGTTCAAAATGTTATTAATGAAACTGATTACATATTAATAGTTTTATATATGGACTTGTATTTCTTGGACATTATGTTATGAGTGCACCTGGTTTGATGTCCATAAGTTTATGTGAGGGCCTAATTTAATTTGTTTTACTTAATGAGTAAACCTATTTCTAATTATACATGTTCACAATTTTATAATTTTATATATATTCCAAAAATATATTCTCTATTCAATTGTAATGTTCTCATGGTTTATGTTCTTTGATTCCATTATGATTTATTTCTTACAAACTAATTTTATTTATTCCATGAATCATGTTTAAGATATATGATATAAAATCTATGGTTTTCAATTATTGTAAACCACGTTCTCATACCCTTATTCTCATAATGGGTTGATATCACTTTTTTTTACCTTTACTGAGCATTTGATCTCACCCTTTCTTATGTTTCATTTCCCCATGTTATAATGAAAGGTATTATGTATGATAAGTATAGTAAGGGTTCTAGTTATGAAGAACTTAGTAGGAGATGACATAGCTCACTTATGGACATGTTTTTTAAGTGTCAATGTTTACAAAGGTACTAGAACAAAATAATTATATTGTGGATCAATATGTTATGTAATGAATAATCTTATATTAAAATGTAATATTTACGTATAAGATGTTTGGGTCTTTATAGTTGGTATTAGAGTAAAGTGTAGTTAACATTTGGAAAATAGGATAATAAAAATTTGGTATGATCTTAATGATATGTCTATGGATGAATCAAAGTATATGAAAATATCCTGGAATTCTGGTAAAGTATAGAGAGAGTTTTTTCTAAGTAATTAAATCCTTTTCTAGATACTACAAGTGGATTTAGATCTGGAATAGAGGTAACTTGGGGTAATAAATACAAAAGGGATAATTAAGTTAGACTAAATCACTATATGGTTTATGGAAATAGGAATTTCTATACACTTGGATTAACACTCTCAAAGGATATGTTTTGGAAATTCACAAACTATTTATGTACTATCATGAAGAATTTGAATAATGAAAATGAATGACATAGGTTAAGCCTAATGTGTCATATATTGAAAAGAAGGTTGCATTATTTATACATCCTATAAATGATTCTTCATGAAAATGTGGTTTCTCACTATGATTAGTGTTTCCTAAAGTATGATTTATGGTTTTATTAAAGGACCAGGACTACGAAGAACTATATTAATGATGAATGAAATAGGAAATGAAATGATTTCCTCCTGAGAAACATTTTGTTATAGGAGCTAGAATGAAAAACCTCATTCATATACTAACACAACTTTCTCAAGCAACATACCATATGATACTTCCAAATAATAAAACAAGGGAATAACATTCTCATAAGTCCTTCATGAGGAAACTTCCACTCTATTTTAGTGGCTCCATTGAGACACTAGTAACTAAGCAATAGATCAGTTCCAATAAAAATATATTTTCCATCATCCAGTTTTCAGAGCATGAAAAACTTATTTTGGATGTCTATAATTTGGAAGTCGAAGTCGATTAGTGGTGGAACCTTATTAAAAAACTATTCAAGAGGAGGTAATTGAATCCATGGAATGGGATGAGTTTAAGAGGATACTTTCTATTATGTACTTCACTTGTATTCTATGAACAAGGATGGATAAGGAGTTTATGAAGCTCAAATAGAAGGATGGTGAATCTAATGTTACCTATGAGGTTAATTTTTCATGAATTTCACAATATTCTTATAGTTTAATAATCAATACAAAAATAAAAAATGATCAATTCTTTGGAGGATTAAGACTATATTTTTGAAAGGTGTTGTATATAAGGGAAATTTTTTACTACTATTAAATAATTCGATCTTCAGGGAAGTTAGAAATAGAAATTTGATATTCTAATAACTCCCATGGTTTTAATAAGAAAATTATGATCAAGTATCATGAGAACACAAATAAATCACATGTTAGAAAGAAATTTTATCCACCTGCATTCCAAAAATGTGAGAAGATGCACTCAGGTTAATTCCTAAAATGAGCAAGATGGTGTTACATGTGTGAAAACCTTGGCCATCAAGAAAAATAATGTAGATGTTATCTGAAGAGGCTAGTCAATGAAATTAATGGAGGGAGATCTCAACATAATGTGCTACCCACACTCCAATGTTTCAAGTGAAAGGATTTTGGGAATTATGAAAATCAATGCTCTAATCCAAGGGCTAATGTGGATGATAATCCACAATGACATCTAAAGACAAAGGAAAAAAGGGGATTATTATTTACTCAAAGTGGATGAAGTGAATCATGATAATTAGGGCACACATATCCTCCCCTCCACATTTGGTAATTTCATATTTGATTTTGTATGAATGATCCCAATAAAAATCTTTTTATTTATCCTTTAGTAAAATTTCATGTGATTACCTCCATCTACATGGATTCTAGAATAATGAAATCACATTTGATATTCTATTAGAACTAGGTTGAACCCCAGTTTCCTATGAAAATTATTTTGAATAAGATAAGATCCAATTTAATGAATAAAGGGTGTATTAACTTATATAAGTGTATATGACTCCATCTAAGATTATCTTAAGAGTTATGGATACCATACTGGGTTTATGAGTTTAAGGTTGATCAAAAGTTCAAAGTCATTGAAAACCATTATGAGGTTTTATGTTATGAGAGTTTTTCAAGATTAAGGATATTTTAGGAGATATTTCCTATAATACAACCCTTTGGTTTTGTATATGTTTTCATGAAAATGTTATTTGGGGATGAATGCCATTAAATTTTTGGGGGAATAATATTAAAGGTATCAATATCGCTTAGGGTTTATATTATATTTAAAGTTAAGGTAAATGTGGGATATTGTAATTTCAGAATTATATAAATATAGTTTGGGAAAAATGATAACCCACATGCTGAGTGACAACTTGTTACATCTGGAAAGGAAGAAAATATTGAACCCAAAACTAGAGGGAGATGATGGTATCACTCCTACTACTGTTCAATATGTAAGATTACTTCGAGTGGGAAAACATAATAAGAGATATTTCTGAGTATGTATTCCAATTATTAGTATGGAAAAAATTCAAGGCTAAAAGAAAAAGGTCAAAAAGGATGGTATGAACATTGTCCATACTAGAAAGTAATTGGAAAAACATCACCCTGTATTTTGTCATCAGAATCCAAAAAATTATAAAGGGAATAATTATATATGGGTTGTAGCTGATCACCTTATAAAGTTAAAACAATTCATAAATATTCTAGAATATTTCTATCTTGATCATCATGCTAGGTTATATATTAGGTAAATGGTAAAGTTACATGGAGTACAAAATTCCATTATATATGATCGAGATTTTAGGTTTACCACAAAAATTATAGGAAAGTCTTCAACAAACTCTTGATTTAGAGTTGACTTTCAGCACTACGTATCATCCCTAGAAAAATGGTTAGTCTAATAGAACAATTAAAACACTAGATTATTTGCTGATATTTTATTCTATGTATCTTAAAAGTGGTTGAGTTAAAGACCTTCTTATAGTTGAGTTTTCATACAATAATAACTTTCACTCAAGAATTCAGATGGATCCTTATGAATCCCTCTATAGATATAAGTATAGAACTCCAATGTATTAGAGTGAATTTGGAGAAATAAAGGTATTGTGACTTTAAATATATGAGGAAATATAAAATATGGTCAGAGTCACTCAAAAAGACATAAGGGAAACATAAATTATATAGAAAAGTAATACTGATAACCGCCGGTGTGATCTGGAATTTAAGGTTGGTGATAAGGTGTTTCTAAGAATTTCTCTATGGAATAAGGTTATGAGATTTAGGAAGAAAGAGAAATAAATCCATGTGTATATTGATCCCTTTGAAATTATTGATTGTATCAGGATGATATCATATCTCTTATCACTTCCACTAAACCTCTATGAAGACCATGATATATTCCATGTATCTCTCCTAATAAAGTAAACTTCTAATATTTCACAAGTACTGAAATCAGATGAATTACCACAAGAGAAATATATTTATTATTTGGAATAATTTGTAGTGATTTTGGATTATATAGATAATGTTCTATAAAATAATACCACTCAACTGGTTATTTTTTTTGGTGAAACCACAAGTGTGAAGAAGATATGTGGGAACCTTAATAAATAATGATGCATAAGTATCCTCAATTTTTTATATTTGAGTGATGAATTTTGAGGGGAAATTCATTTTAAGGGGGTGTATAATGTAACACCTTGAGTTTTTATGATTTATTTTTTTTCAAACAAAATAAATTTCTTTGATAAATTTCATTACATGCAACACCATGTTTAACTTATGTCGCACATGACAATGAGTTTTAACAAATCATGATATATCATTAATATTTTTATTTAAACTTGACTGTTATAACCTATCTGTAAAACATAGTGATATTGATAGTAACAATAATTTTTTAAATATTATGTATAATGGTTTTATATAAGAAAAATATTCATAAAAAAGTTTGTAATTTTTAGAAAATTCTTTATATATATTTCAAAAATACTACTTTCTAAAAGAAATTATTCTTTTTTTAAAAGCTAATAAAATTAATTCTTTTAATTTTTATGAAATTAATTTTAAAAAATATACTTTATTTTTTAAATCAACATGTCAAAATTTGCCTAGGATTATTTTTTTAGAATTTTATGAGAAGACATATTTTCAATGAATAGTGAAAAATATTAGGTTTTATTAAGATTTGTCATTTCTATTAAATAATTTAAAAACATTGAAATTGATTTAATAAGGTTCTAAGAGTAAGATTAGCTGAATTATATATCTATTAATCTAATTTAGGTAATTAGAATCAATTTCAAATTGATTTTTCATTCTAAAACTTTCTCTACTTTTGAAAAATTTCTCTTTGAATCCCCGCTTTCTCATCACATATGTGAGTTTAATTTCAAATTAAATTCTACCACTTCTTTGAGTTGAATTTTTAAAAATGGATTTTTTAACACCCAGATTTTTTATGAAGTATTATTTTTTTCTAATAAATTAATTCTTTTTGAAATTAGTCATTACACGTAACACTGAGTTTTAAAAAACTGTGATATATTATTAATATTATGATTTAAACACAATCATTATAACGTAGCCGTTAAATTTAGTGATATGAATAGTAATAAATGATTTTCAAATATTAAGTATAAGTTTTTAAATAAATTAATCATATTGTAAAAGAAATAAAGTAATTTTTTAAAAATCCATTATATGTTTCAAAAATACTATTTTCTCAAAGAAATTCTTACTTATTGATCTTTAAGAAAAATAATAAAATTGTTTTTATAAACTATTAAAATATTATTTTTACATTATGAATTTAATTTTTTTAAATTATCAATCCAAAATTATCTTAGGTTGAATTTTTGTAATTTTTTTGAAAAGATTAATTTTTTTTAATTTTAAAAATACTTGTTATTATTGAAAACTATATTTTCATTTTATGAATTTTTAAGGTCAATTTTGTGTTTTAAAATGGGATTAAAAATAATATTACCTAATGTTTTTATAAATAAATTCAATCTAATCCATTTAAATATCTATATATATTTTTTATATAAAAACATATTAATATTTTGAACATTTTCTCTTTGGAAAACCACTTTATCATCACTTACGTGGGTTGAATTTTAATTTAAAAATTTCCAATTATGTGAATGGAATTTTAAAAAAAATTCCATATTTGGATTCATCATAATTTATATTATCTAATAAGGTAAAATTAATATTTGAATATAATGAATAGTAAAAACAGTAAAAAATATTTATCTTGGTTATGGTAAAATTGAGTTTACCGGGGGTTGAACTAAAAATATATGTCTTAAAAATGATAGAAAACTTTTCCAACACCCAATTTATGGAAATATTTTGACCTTTTATCTTCTAGGATTTATAATGGTTCATTTATGATACCTTCGTCTGGTGAAAAATGTGGTTACACATTTTTCTTTTCAAAAAATTACAAGTTTTCCACTCACCTCACTAATAAAAGGCCACCCCTTCTCCTCTCCTCTACACACTTCCAAAAACATTTGGATAGACCAAGTTCTAACCAAAAAAATTACAAACTTCCATACTATCATCCTAGAATCCTTATTTTGGTTTTAAATCCAACCTAAGAATCTGTTTTGTGCAAAACAAAAAATGTTTTCCTAAAAAGATGAGGTTTGAATATGTATGAAGGAAGTCGAGATTTAAGGTAAGATATATTTGTCTCAATTTTACATCCTTCAGATATATTTTTTTATTATAAACCTATATTCTTTTATGAGGTGTACATATATCCCATTTGAAATTAAAAATCATCAATTTATTTACTCTCATGATATTTTAATTTTAATTTAATGTTATTCCTTCCTGAGGATAATAATTCAAAGTTACCAACATGGTAATGATTTTATGTAACAATTTAATCATGTATAAGGATTTTTTATGATTAACTTTTTTATGATAATATATTATGTTCCATATATCACGAAACACATTAATTTTTTCCTCTGGTTATATCATTAGAATACACATTTTCACTTCATTTTCCCCTCTTTATGCACTTAAGAGTTTAAAAAAATGATTTTAAGAAAATTTGACTTTATTTATATCTTTGTTTGAAAACATATTTTTATTAAAAAACCATGTTTTGTAAAAATATTTCAAAAATGTTTTTAATATTCTCTAAATTATTTATTAAATACATTTATACCCATGTTTGAATTTTTACAAAATGTTTTGAATGTAATTTTCAGGCCATTTTCTAAACAATTTCCATTTGGGTTTTACTAAAAATGTTAATGGAATATTTTTTAGCATATAATAGACGAAAAAAATTCTCTACCATCATATAAATTCATTTATTCGAATATTATTTTATAATCTTCCTCTTTTATATTCAAATAAAAGGATTGTGAAAATGTTTTTTTTATTTCAAAAAGTATTTTTTCAAATTGGAATGGATATTTTATTGAAGAAATATTTAAAATTATTCTTAATGAATATTTTATAAGTATTTAATTTTACTTTAAATGAAATGGTTTTTTTTAAATGTTTTATGAATTTTTAGTTTTAAAAAGTGATTTTTTAAGAAAAGTTATTTTCCTTAATAAATGTTTAAAGTGATATTTCAAAATTATTTTCCATCTAAGATGAAGTCCCTTGATGCTAATTATGATTTACATTTTACCATTTTTACTATTTATTCTTATGGTTTATGTTTATGATGAAAATATGTTTATAAACCTTGATCCTCTTCCATATGATATACCCTAAGGAAGTCCTTATAATACCTGATTATTTTTGTGTTTTATGATATGATAAAATGGTGAAATAAATATGAAATTTATATCTTTTTCATAGGTTAAGATATGATAAAATGTTTATAAAACACATTTCATTTCATGGGTTATAATATGATTAGTGTTTTATGATCTTGTGGGATGCATATGTACGATTTTCATTATGTGACGAATGGAACCTTTATCTCCCTCCAATGCAATGGGTAAATATTTATATCTCATGAGATAGAAAGGAATAGATCATGGAGTGAACTAGATTTAGTAATGGAATATATCTCCTATGATAGTCTTGGGAGTGAACCTTGACTACTATGATGGTTTGGGGTGTGAACCCATTCAACTATGATATCCTTGTAAATGATCCTTTTATACTAAGGAAAGGATATTTTATGCTTATGCGAATGCCACAAATCTATGTCTTATGCTAATGTTATGTTCTCTTAGTTTATATTCTTTTATTTTCTTATGATTTATGTTCTATAAACTACCAATATTTGTTTAATTACTGAATATTATGATCTTTTATATGAATGATATGGTTTTAAAATGTTATGATTAAGTTCTCATACCATTATTATTTGGTTATGCCTACGTATCTACCTTTTTTATACTTACTAAGCATCTAATCCCACTATTTCTTATGATTCCCTTCCCTAGGTTATGAAGAAAAGTTTTACGTAGGGAATGTCTATGAAGAGTATTGTTTGGGAATATCTTTCTTTGATATGTTAAATATCATTCAAGAAATAAAAATATTTTGTGTCTAGTCCCCAAAGGCACTATACCTTTACGATCCTTAGGCATGGGATTGTATATATAATGAATATTGATCTAAAAAGATATAATATCTATGTATGAAAATTATAGTTCACTGTATTTGGTATCATGTGATAGGTTTATCTAACCTTTTTTAAACTAGGATATGAAAACTATAGTGAGAAATATAACAATATGTTTTAGGATAATTCTATAGATGAGTCAATGTATAATAAAATGTCATAGATTTTTTTGTAAAGGAGAGAGAAATTGGTTTCTAAGAAATTACATACCTATATGGATACTATAAGTGGATATGGCTCTGGAATAGAGGTACTGAGGGGTAATCACTCTGAAAAGGGCACAATGAGATGGACTTGATCGTCACCAAGTGCATGAAAATAGGCCTGGCTATGCAACTTGTTTGACACTCCAGGGGATATGCATAAGAAAATAACAAAATATTTACAAACCACAATGAAGGATTTAAATAAATTATGACTACAAATGAACTATGATTAACCTAATGTATCATATATTAAAAAAATGTGTCATGATTTATACATATTATAAGTTATTTTTCAAGATTATGTGGTTCCCCACTATGATTATTGTTTCTTAAACTATGATTTTTGGTTTTAATCAATGGATAAACTTAAAGGAACCATGTTATTGTTGACTGTGATGAACAATGAAATGATTTTACTGATGAGTAGATAAAAATTTTTGTATTTGAAATGAAAAATATCATTTATATGCTCACAAAAAATTCTCAAGCCATGAATCAAGTTTAACATCCAATAAAGAAAATGAGGGAACAAAATTATATGGAGTCCTTCATTAATCAACTTCCACCTTCCTTAAGTTGATACATTGAGCCAATAATTAATGAGAAATGGATCAATACTACTGAAAATAGGGTTTTCAATATTCTGTGTTTGGAACATGAAAATGTAATTTTGGTTATCTATCATTTGGAAGACCAAGAAGATCAATAGTGGAATCTCATCAAGAATACAAGGGAACATGATGAAATTGACTCCATGTATTTGGATGAGTTCAAGAAATTATTTTTCATTTTTTACATTCCTCATTTTATTTGTATGAAGATGAATGAGGAATTCCCTGAGCTAAAGAAAAATGATAATGAATACATTGGTATTTATGGGGAAAATTTTACAAGACTTGTGAGGTATTCTTCGGGTATTATCATCCAAATTGAAAGTAAGTCTAATTAATTCATTAGTGGATTAAAAAACGTATTTTAAGGGAATTTTCCATAAGAGACTCTAGTAGCTATAAATAGATTTTTCTATGTGCTATCAAGGTGTAAATGGAGGTGTCAGTTATGTATTAATCTCATGGTTTTGATAATAAAAGAAAAATAGAATTCAAATGAAAATATAAAAACAATATAGAGAATAAGATGAGATTTATTTTATGATGAATGTGTGGGAATAAACATGGAGGAAATTGTCTTAAGGGTACTACTAAATATTTTATGTGGGGATGGGAAGGTAATTAGGAAATTTAATGATAAAGATATGGGATAAAGTTTTTTACTGATTTAAATAGAGAGAAATACATATATAATTCACCAACATAACATTAGGGTTTCAAATTCAAGGATTAAGGTAATTATGATAAAATGTTTCGAAATATTAAGGTTAATGACTATGATCAATGTTAGAAAACTCTTAATACAAGAGATAAAATGAAATATTATATGATAGGGTTATCTCACTTTTTGTAAAATCTAACATAAATAATATTTCTAAAATATCACCATATCCATATGTCATATTTTAAGAATTATAATTCTAAATGATTCATTTAATTACAATGATTCCAAATATATAAATGTTCCAAAGTGATTTTTTATTTTAGGAACTCATTTTCTAGGGAGTTGTTTAGTTTTCTATAATTTCTCTCTATAAAAAACTTCCCATAATTAATCATATTATCAAAATTATTATATAATTGAATTCATAAGATCTATAATATTGTTTTTTCATATGGTAGATCTCATGAATATAACATAAGGGAAGTTTTACTCACTTAAACAAAAAATCAATGAAAAATTTCTCCATAATAATAAAATAAAATAATAATTTTGAATTTATATATTTTTACATTAAATGAATCATATCATGATAAGTATTATATGAATATATCTCATTCTATAAAAATTTTAGATTTAGGTACTCAAATCTTAGAGAGAAGATTGGGGTAATTAAACACCTCTCTAAGAATAACATCAATACGAGGTTCTGATTGTTGTTATTCCAATTTCACAATTCTAATAATTGTTAAATATTTATAATATATTAATTTAATGTTTCATATTGAATTATATAGTATTGGTTATAATATTACATATGAATCCCAATGATAAAACATATAAAAGGCATCAAATAAATGAAATATTACATTCACCGATGAATTTTTCATCCTCTGATATCTCTTAGTCACCCTAGTGGATGTTCTTATCAATATATAATTACCTAAGTCTCATTTATGACATGGTACTTTAAAATATAAATATATAGAGGAAATATTAGGTTAAACCAACTTTAAATAAGTTTACTAATAATTTCAATATTCTCTATTGATAAAAAAATTCCAACGGTGTCAAAAAATTCCAAAATCCCACCCAATAGAACACTCCCATCCTATACTTAATGATGAAGTTCATTTCATAATCCTACTCTTCATTAAGGATTAAATTATATTTTTATCCTTTTAATATAAAAATACATTCTTTCAAAACCTCCAATGGTACTCAATGAAACCACTAGAATACCTTATTTAGTAAATATAATTGTGAAATAATTCAATTAAACTAAAAATATTTCCATTTAATAATCATAAAATAATACATTATCCATTAATAGTTATAAATACCATTATATGTGACCCTTTCGTTTCCATATCTATATAATATTTTCCAATTTTTTTTAATTTTTTCAAATTACAATAAGAAGACACAATATAATAAATAAATTAACCTATAAATCTGATAAAATTGAATCTATATCCAAATTCTAAGAAAACTTTAAGTCATTCTTAGAAGGGTCCTATTATAATAATTTCAACCAACCTTTCAAACTTATACACCTTGAAAAAATGTCCCTAAAAATCTTTATCATTATATCCACTTCCCCTTTAAATATTTTATTTCTAAATGGAATATAATATGTATCCATACACCAATCCGAATAAAAAATAATAATGATTCACTATTTAAATAAAATTTAACTTTGTAACATACACTAGAAATTAATCCTCATATTTCTTTGGAAAATTCAGGTAAAATAACACATTCTTCTTAAAAACTTATTGTATTCCGACACTCCCATACCTCTATCTATAAAATAAAATACACATTAATTTTCACCAAGAACTAAAATCATTACATAAAGTATACAATCTAGTATGAAACCATTCGAAAATATGGGTCATGAAATAAAATAAAAAAATTACACATATGAAATATTCATATATCCCAAAACATGAAAAACTATCTATACATTATTTATATTATTTTTAACTTCTTTCTATGTCAACTATATCCTCATATATGAACGAAAAACTATTGATTAGTTCATAGATCCTTGTTCTCACTAATATAAAAATATAGATAAAACTAAATCAATCATCAATTAACACAATATACTGGTGAAACAAAAAATGGTAGGATATATAATCATCATTGAAAACCTTCTCTCTCTTAATCAAGGAGTATAGGGTTAGATTACTAATAATAGGAATATCATTTCTCAACCTTCGTAAAAATAGATAAAGAAATTATTTATTAATATGATAATATAAACTCTGCTCAATATAATCATCAAAAATCAATAAAAATACTACAAACATTCAAAATATATCTATAAAAATTGCATATATTTCTTAAAACTCTTTCATATCTTGATAATTTTTACTATTTGTCTCTAAGAAATGAGAATAAACTATACAACTTTAAGAATAAACATCAATGTATTTCACCCTAGAATATATAATAATATAAAATATCACTATCAACCACTTACCAAAAGGAAAAAATATATATTAATAATTAATAAAACTCAGTGAAACCCCGATTAGTCTAACCTCACTATCTAGGCATTTAGAAAACTCTATAGGTCAAACTTTTGCAATAAAATTTAATATGATAATTTTTCATTCTATGTGAGTAAAAGAACTACGATAGAATTTATAGAACAAAAATTTAATAATAGAAATGAAAATCAAACACAATGATTTTTGTGGTTCATACAGTATACCCTATATACGTGGTGGAGGGGAAACAATTCACTATTTTTTGGGTGAGTTAAAAGTTTTTTTACAATGTTTCCATATAAATTCATGCCATAAACTATATATTTAATGATTTAAAAGAAAGTATATTCAATTTCTACATTGATATAACTTCCCACATGTAATAAAAATTTATCTCTTCCACGTATACATAAATGTGAATGTTTACTTTTACATATCCACGTATTTCATATGTGTAATGTTTATTTCCATGAACCGTGTGAACCATGTGTGAAACAATCATTTATAATGACATATTATATGTGAAATAAATATAAAATTTTCAACAACAAAATTTCATATATCCCATGAACACTTTCTCAAAAAATAATATTAGGGGCCCCTTAGCCCTAAAAACATAAATTTTTTTATAGGTCATCTACACTTTTCACCCCCTACAACCTCATCCCTGATGCTGAATAGTATAATTTGAGTCTTGACATACATTCTAGATCATGTCAAATTAGGTTCCTAATATATCAATGTTAAAAAAATTTAAATTATAAAAGATTGAAAGAATAGTTCAACGTTATATCTATTTTATTTAAATCATAACATTAAACTCTGTCCCTCTATTATAGTACTAACTTCAAAGAAATATTCTTTGAGGGAATTTATTATATATGACAAATCATTTAAAAAAACCAAAAAATAAATATTTATAAAAATTATATAGAGAAATCTATTTCACTAAAATTTATGCAAGGAGATTTACGAAAATACCTCAATTCCATATGAAGGTGATTAATAAAAAAATTTAGATTATCAATTTAACTATTATAGTTCTGCATCTTCATCTCATGTAAATAATTTATTAGTGTTTGTATTATCACTCAAGTTAGTAGAGAAAATTTACTTTAACTTTCCTTAAAAACATGAATTCATCACCATAACTCATGATTCAACCCCATTGTACTTGGGATTTATCAATATAATAAATATTATCATAATTCAATAATTAATATAGGCCGATGACACAATCTGATGACATTATGCATGATACTTTTCTCAATCCACATTATATACATTTTTTCATTACAATTCATGGTGATCATATCAACATAATAAACATTCACATTAAATAAAATCACTAGCCTCATCATTCCAACAAACTTTCATCACAAAAATACAAACAACTTAAAATTCCACCTCCATTTAACTCATTTACAAACCTTTATAAAGTTAACCATATCTAACTTTGGTTTGTCACTATTTTATAAATAATCAAAAGTTATTATGGTCAATTAATTTTCACTTTTCTATAAAATATACTATAATTGAGTTCATGTATCATATAAATAATAATTATAAATAATTAAATAGTAAAAATGGTTAATAAAATTTTAGGGGTCCATAACCCTACATGTAAAGAGGAAATTCATGTATACATATAGTTGAATATGATCCATCTATTCTGGACCATATAAAAACACTTGAAAAATATAGAATGACTTTAACATGACTAAATGTATCCATTATTCCAATCCCTTTAAATTATCATCCACTACATTCTAGTGGTCTCAATAATGAAATAGAACATAATAGGGTATTACTAATCCAACTTATTATCAATTCCTCAACGTATCTTAGGTCTTCATCTCCAATGTTAGAGTCAAGTTTAATACTAATGTCCAAAATTCAAAATTTCACCAAAAAATAAAATATATTCTCTACTATCAATCAACACTATAATGATATAATTTCACTTAGGTCTCTCAATATAAATTCTTACAAAATAATAATAATGATAAATTCACTTTCTTTCCAATGAACTTGTATCTATACAGATGAGTCATTAAAAGGATCATCACTTAATTTATCTTGTAAATCATACTATTAATGACTATTAATTTTAAATAAATGATCCTATATTAATAGATTACTTAGGATTAAATTAGAATAATCAGAACAAAGCTCTTGTTTCAACCCCTCATATATAACTCATAGAATATACGCATGGGTTAACTCCTCTTTTTATAATATTTTTACTGTATTTTAACCAAAAGGTAATTACATCATTAAAATTACTCTCATAAACTTATATTTCATTAAAAGTATAATATATAGATAAATATAATTCAACTAAATTTAACTATATATATCTAGAATAATTTATTTACTTTAATATTCTCCAAATACTAGAACTCATATAACATTGTATCAACATGAGATATCTTAGAATTTGTAATGAATTTAAATTTTTAAATGATATTAGGTGTGATTCACTAACACTCAGATCCCAAAGAACTCATTATATCATAATTAACCATATTTTTAACTTTAATTGGTGTAAACATGGTTGTACTGACACTCAACTTCACACTGAATTCTTAGAAAATTTTAAAATATCTCATAAATAATAAATTTAATTTTATTCCAATAAATATATAATGGTATAATTTCAAATACAATAACAGAATTTATAAATATATATAATAAATCAATAAATTACTTGTAGTTGGATATCTATTTGATCATCTGTATTGAACTTCGAGATATCCCTATCACTAAAAGAACCTGAGAAATATGCTACATCATCTCATTTTCTATTTCAATCTCAAATCACTTAGCTAAAACCCCTAATGTATAATGAAATATATTAATTTATATAAAATCTTCCCATTATATCAATGACAATATCATTATCTCCTATGTAATAAAAATTTATTAGAAACATATAAACTTGAACTAATAACATATGACATATATATTAATTGAAATTTTATCAAACATATCTAAAAATAATAATTCCAAAGTAAATCAAATATAAATAATATATTGAATCATGACATGAATCTATATAATAAATGTTTCTATACTTTATGTCTATATTTTCTAAAAATAAGGATTATTTTTTACGATCCATCATTGAGAGTATTTCTTAGGAATACACTATTTTCCCAAATCCTTTACAAAGTGCACTATTATAACTAAATGAACTAGACTTCCATATTAAAAAATATTGTAAGCTATCATAACCAAATACTAAAAAATACCTAACTCTAATTTATGACCTAATAGTCAAATATGATTTTGTTACATCCTGGTATAATGGTAGGTGAACTCCCTAAGCCTTTATCCAATTAACCAGGGGTCAGTTATTGGTGTTAAGATATCCAAAAAAATGAGGGAAATTACTATTGAATAAACTTTTTTCCATTTAGAGGCTTGAGTTTTAAAAAATTAATAAATTTGGATATTTTAGGTTTCATAGTAAGTATGTGTGAGTTTGGGTTAGAAATTTCAAAGGAAATATAGAGTTTTGGGTTCTCATGAGCACCATGCCATAATATTGGGTAGTGAATGACAAGGTGTTTTTGGGCTCTTCATGGTTTACTATGATAGTTGTCTTGAAAAGTTTTATTACTTTATGAATCTGTAGTTGTATCTATCCATTTTAGAAGAGATTTATGTCATGGTAAATGAATTTTGTTATAATGGACCCTATTTTAGTAGTCCTATTTTATGATGAGATATTTTGAAATAATTGTGTACCACATGGAATGTGGAAATACCCATATTGGTGCCCATAATAGACTCTTTCATGGTCTAGATAACATTAATTTAAGGTATTTTCATGGTGGTTCTCTAAATAGGAAGGAAAAAACTGTATTTTTAAAGGGGTATACCGTTGTGATCCTATAAGAGTTATCATGGTTTAATGGGGTTCTAGGAAGAACATGCTATGGAAGTGGTATCCATGACATGGTGTTGGTTAAAGGCATGTTCAATATGAGTATAATGGGTGGTTTAATTTAGAAAAGTGACCATTTTAAAAAGATATGGTTTGTGGAATGGATTTAATTGATCTAACCATGTCATGGTGCTAGGTAAAACATACTATGGAGAAGATGGGTAAATATTCCATTGGATTATGGTTGTATTTTCTATCAATGAGTGTTAATAAGAATGTTAACATGTGTTTTTTAGAATTGTGTAATACGGGAAGAGTCCACCAACCAAACAAGATAAAGTGACTACCCATACATTGATAGGTAAAATAGATTAGAGCTTCTATCCTTGAATAACTACATGGAAATAATCAAGATAGAAGCTGTTAATATGCAATGATTATTAAATTTGTATTAATATATGATAATTACAAGTATTGAAGGAATGTGAATAATTCTATATATAATAAATTTTCAATAATCATGTCAATAGAGTTGATGTGTCCATGTGTAATTATAGAGAAGATAACTCATGAACTATTTTATGAATTGATTGTAAATATGTGATTTATAATGTTTTTAAGAAAGGTTTCAAGTTTTGATAATATCTAGATAATGTTTTGGATATACCAGCCAAGGAAAATTAATCATTATGGCTTCAATATTTTGTGGTGAAAATAACATAGATAAAGGTTGGAGTCCATGATATTGAATATGGAATATTATAGTAGAAATAATATATGGAAATACAAAAAATGGGTATTTAAATGTTGTGAAATACCATATAAATTTTCTAAAGAGGTTTCAAATTATTCTTAAAATTAAAAAAATTATTTGAAGTTATTCTATAGTTATTTGAAGTGATTTAGAAGGAATGAGATGATTTGAAGTGACTCTGTGTGTAATTCTGGAATTTTGAAGTTGAAATTGAAAATAATGGATAATTCATAATAATTATATAAGGATTTTCAACATTTGAATATGATTTATTTGTACACTATAGATACTAAAAAAAGAAAAATCCATGACCATGTAAGGATTATCTCAGAGTTCATAAGGACATTTGATGACTTTTTTGGGAAGACTATTGACTTCGTAATGATTATTCCCAAGTGTGTAAGGATCAATACAGACTTTATATGGATGAGTAAGGAGGATAGAAAAATTTAAAATGATCATTATTATAAAACCCTAAGTTTTATTAATGATTTATTTTTAAATAAATTAAATTTCTTTGATAGCTTATGTTATACAAAACACCGATTTTATCTTGTGTTACACATGGCACTGAATTTTAACAGACTACAATATATTATTAATTTTATTATTTAAACTTGAATATTATAACCTATTTGTTAAACATAGAAAACTGAATATTAACAAATATTTTTTGAATGTTACCTGTAATTGTTTTATATAATGAAAAAATATTGATAAAAAAGAACTTAATTTTTAGAAAAGTATTTATATGTTTTTAAAATACCATTTTCTCAAAAAATGTTTCTATTAGTTTTTGTGAAAAAAATAATAAAAATAAATTTCTATAACATTAATAAAATTTATTTTAAAAAATAATTTTTTAAAAATAAATTTCGAAAATATCTTAGGGGGGTTTTATCAGATTTTCTGAAAAGATAATTTTTTTAATGAATAGTGAAAAAGACAGGTTTTTATTAAGAATATTCATTTCAATTAAACCATTTAAGAACTTACAAATTGTTTTAATATGGTTTTAAAAGTAAAATTTTTTCAATTATATTATATATTAATCCAAATTAGTTCATTGAAATCAATTTCATAATGAATTTGGATAATAAAACATTCTCTACTTATGAAAATTTTCTCTTTGAAAACCCTCTTTCTCATTGCATCTGCCAATTTACGTTTAAATTAATTTCTTCCACTTATGTGATTTGAATTTAGAAAAATGGATTAATTTTTTTTGAATAATTATAATTTATATAATATAATAAGTTCAGAATATTTTTTACTATAATAAATAGTGAAAATTGTAAAAATTATTTACCATGGTTAAGTTAAAAATGGGTTTACTTGGGGTTAACCAAAAAATATAAGGGTTAAAAATAACCCAAAACTTATTCAAAACAAATTTTATGGCCATATTTTGACCTTAAATATTCTATTTTATTTAATGAAACATTTTGGAGCTTTTTTCCTGTAAAAAAAATGGTATACCTTTTTCTTTTCAAAAATGATAAGTGTGCCACTCACCTCACTTATAAAAGGCCAAACCTATCCTCTCATATTCACACTTAAAAACCCATTATTTCAGAAAATAAATATCCAAATAACTTACTTAATTACCTAATATTTTCTTATAAGCGTTAATATGTTTATAAAAACAACCTATGAAATATTTTGGTGTAAACCAAAGGATGTTGTCTGATGAAGAGGTATCATCCCTAACTGAGCATTTTATTTAATTTATTCCTCCAAATTATTAAATATTTATTGAAACATAATTACATAAAAACCATAGTATCTTCCACAAACTTATATTTTTTATGTAAATGTAATGACCTAAAACCATCTCCTCTTCCCTCAAATGGGAAACAATAACGTCCTTCGTGTGTACGATGGACTATCACATTGCGAACCAATGTGACACGTTTTCCATTAAAACTTATTAAGTATGGATATCATGATGGATATAATTTATATATATGATTTTATTAACATAAATATACTTATATAATTATGATATCTCATATAACTTCTTACTTTCCATTCAGTGTGGGAAATAATAATGTCATTCCAGTGAATGGCAGACTACTGCCTCGGGAAGCGATGCAATTAGTTTTTCATTAATGCTTTGAATATAAGATAACTAGGGGAATTTTAGTGAATATAGGTGTCATATATGAAATAAAATGATTCTGTAATGGTAATATATTATTTACCTTTATTTCATTTCAACTATCAAGAAAATGGAGACAATGTTCATGTGTACGTACGACCCACCATCTCTATGAATAGTGCATTTCATTTTATATCACAAACGTTAAAGTATTAAAATAAATAAATATATAATGAATATATATGATATTTATATCAGTTTTAAAACTTTTTGAATCATATAACCATGATAAATTTAATAGGATCAACATTTACAAATCAAAACATACATGAAAATGAAGCAGTTATTACCCGAAACAAAATTTTAACAACGAATTATTAATAAATGAGTAATGAAAAGTCATAATAAAATAAAATGTCATTTTATATATATAAATATGGTACTATAATATATATAATAAACTTATGTTTAATATAAAATTAGTTCAAATGTCTATGAGTGAAGTCAACACTTAAGGTAAGGGATTTTTGTCTCAATTTTCCTTATTTGATACATATATTATGTTATGAACCAATATTCTTTTATAAGGTGTATATAAATACCAATTTATATATAATATCATGAATTTGTTTATTATAATGATATTTTAAGTTCTATTTAATGTTATTAATTAATTTTGGCTTGCGATTCAATGTTACCAAATAGGTAAGGGTTTTATGATACAATCTCATCATTTATCAAGATTAGTTATGATTATTTTTATGATGATTATTTATAATGATACATATATCAAGAACTTCATGAATTTTATTATCCTTTATTTATTCTATGAGAATATTTTTTTTACATTCATTTTCTTCTCCTTAAGTACTCAATATTTTAAAGGAATTTTTTAATGAAAAATTGACTTTATTTCTCTCTTTGGTCGAAATCCCTTTTTCTTCCATATCCATATATTCTAAAAATGTTTTAATTTTTTTAATATTAAAAAATGGATTTATTAAATAATTTTACCCATGTTTATATTTTTACAATGTTTTTTAAAATTAATCTTTATATAATTTTCAAAAAATAAGGCTAGATTTGATTTTACCAAAAATGTGAAAGGAATATATGTTTTAACGTGTTCGATATGAACAATATTTACCACCGCTATGATGAATAAATGATTTAAAGATTCCATTATAAGTTTACAAATTTATTTTCAAAGAAAATTATTTTAAATTTTTTTTATGAATTTTTATTTTTAAAATGTTATTTTTATCGTTAAAAGTGTATTTTTCTAAAAAAAATGTTACAATTGATATTTCAAAATCATTTTCCACCAAATATGACATCCTTTGATGTTAATTATGATTTATTGGGGTTATTTTCTATGGATACCATTGTTATTATTAATTTGAATTATTTTTTTATCATTAAAATATGTTTTTGAAACCTGTTTCTTTTCTAAAGGTTATACCTTGATAAAAGGATTATGAAATCCCCTTCTTTTTCTATAGTTTATGATATGATAAAAAGATTAAATTTATATAGCAATGGGTTATTAAATCATTTAATTCTTATAAAAACCATTTATTTTCATGGGTTACTACATGATGAATGTGTTATGATCTTGTGGCACACAATTTTTTATATTATGTGATGGGTGAGAACTACATCCCCCTATAAGGAATTGGGTAATGATGGATAATTCATGAGTAAATATGATATGCGTGAACTTGATTACATGTTAAAAATGTTATTATTGAACCTGATTACATATTAATAGTTTTATATATGGACTTGGGTTTCTTGGACATTAGGTTATGAGTGCACCTAGTTTGATGTCCATAAGTTTATATGAGGGCCTAATTTAATTTCCTGAACTTAATAAGTAAACCTATGTATAATTATACATTTTCACAATGTTATAATTTTATATATATGCCAAAAATATTTTCCCTACTCAATTGTAATGTTTTTATGGTTCTTGTTCTTATATTCAATTATGATTCATGTATTACAAACTTCCATGATTTATTCCATGAATCAAGTTTATGATATTTGATATACAATATATGTTTTTCAATTATTGTTACCATGTTCTCATACCCTTATGCTCATGATGGGTTGATATCTCTCTTTTTTACCCTTACAAATCATTTAATCTAACCCTTTCTGGTGTTTAATTTCCCTAGGTTATGATGAAAGGTATTATGTATGATTAGTATAATAAGGTTTATAGTTATGAAGAACTTAATGGGAGGTGACATAGATCACTTATGGACTAGTTTTTTAAGTGTCAAAGATTCCAAAGGCACTAGAACTAAATAATTATATTGTGGATCATTATGTTATGGAATGAATATTCTCTTATTAAGATGTAATATTTATGAATGAGATGTTTGGGTATTTACAGTTGGTATCAGAGTAAAGTGGAGTTAAAATTTGGAAAATAGGATAATAAAAATTTAGTAAGATCTTAAGGATATGTCTAAGGATGAATCAAAGTATAGGAAAATATATTGGAATTTTGGTAAAGGATAGAGAGAGTTGTTTCTAAGCAATTACATCCATTTATAGATACTACAAGTGAATTTGGATATGTAATAGAGGTATATAGGGGTAATAAATCCAAAAGGGAAAATTAAGTTAGACTTAATCATTATATAGTGTAAGACAATAGGAATTTCAGTACACTTGGTTTAACACTCTCAAAGGATATGTTTTGAAAATTAACAAATTATTTATGAACTATCATGAAGAATTTGAATAATGATAGTGAATGACATAGGATAAGCCTAAGGTGTCATAAATTTAAAATAAGGTTCCATTATTTGGAAATCCTATAAATGATTCTTCATGACTATGTGGTTTCACACTATGATTAGTGTTTCTTAAAATATGATTTATGGTTTTATAAAATGATTAGAACTCCAAGGAACAAAATTAATGATGAATGAAATGGGTAATGAAATGATTTTCCTCTGGAGAAACTGAATGTTATGGGAGCTAGAATAAAAAATATCATTCATATACTGACATAACTTTCTCAAGATATGTATCCTACTATACTTACAAATTGGAAAAGAAGAGAGAATTGTTCTCATAAGTCCTTTATGAAAAAACATCCACCCTATTTTAGTGGGTCAACTGAGACACTCATCACTGAGCAACAGATCAGTTCCAATAAAAAAATATTTTCCATTATCCAGTTTTTAGAGCATGAAAAATCATTTTGGTTTTTTATAATTTGGAAGTAGAAGTCTATTAATGGTGGAAACTTATTAAAAATACTATTCAAGAGGAATTAATTGAATCCATGGAATGAGATGAGTTTAAGAGGATATTTTCTAGTAAGTACTTCCCTTGTATTATATGAACAAGGATGGATAAGGAATTTCCTAAGCTTGAATAGAAGGATGGTGAATCTAATGTTACCTATGAGGATAATTTTACATGAATTTCACAATATGCTTCTATTTTAATAATTAGTACACAAAGAAATATTGATCAATTCTTTGGTGGATCAAGACCATGTTTTCTAAAGATGTTGTCTATAAGAGACAATATTTACTACTAAGAAATCATTCAATGTTCAGGGAAGTTAGAAATAGAAATTATTGATTCTGATAACTCTCATGGTTTTAATAAGAAATGTATGACCGAGTATCATGATAACTCAAATAAATCACATATTGGAAAGAAATTTTATCCACCTGCATTCCATAAATGTGGGAAGATGCACTCAGGTGAATTTTTAAAAGGAGAAAGAGGGTGTTACATGTGTGACAATCCTCACCATCAAGAAAAATAATGTAGAAGTTATCTGAAGAGGCTAGTCAATTAAATTAATGGAGATAGATCTCAACATAATGTTCCACCCACACTCCAATGTTTCAAGTGCAAGGAGTTTGGAAATTATGTAAATCAATGCTTTAATCAATGGAATAATATGGATTATAAGACACAATAACATCTAAAGAAAAAGTAAAAAGGGAATTATTATATACTCACAATGGATGAAGTGTATCATGATAATTAGGGCATACATATCCTCCCCTCCATATTTTATAATTTCATATTTTATTATGTATGAATGAGCCCTATGAAAAAATTATTATTTATACTTTAGTAAAATTTCATGTGATTATCTCCCTCTTTATGGATTTTGGAATAATGAAATTATATTTGATATTTAATAAGTACAAGGTTGAACCCATGTTTCCTATGAAAATTATTTTGAATAAGATAAGATCCAATTTAATGAATAAATGATCGATTAACTTTTATAAGTTTATATGAATCTATCGATGATTAATATAAGAGTTATGTATACAATAATGGTTTTATGAGTTTAAGGTTGATCATAAGTTCAAAGTCATTGATTTTTTTTTGAGGGTTTATGTTATGGGATTTTATAAAGATTAAGGATATTTTTTGGAGATATTTATTATAATAAAAACCATTGGTTTTGTATATCTTTTTATGAAAATGTTATTTTGGGAAGAAGGCCAACAAATATTTGGGGAATAATATTAAAGGAATCAGTACACCTTAGGGTTTATCTTATATTTAAAGTTAAGGTAAATGTGGGATATTGTAATTTCATAATTATATGAATATATTTTGGGAAAAATGATAACCCACAAGCTGAGGGACAACTTGTTACATCTGGAAAGGAAGACATGCTTGAACCCGTAACTGAAGGGAGACAATGGTATCACTCCTACCACTGTTCTATATGAAAGATTACATTGGGTGGGATAACATAATAAGAGTTGTTTTTTAGTATATATTTCAATTATTATTATGTTAAAAATTCAAGACTAAAATACAAAGGTAAAAAAGGATGCTATGAACATTATCCATACCAGAAAGGAATTGGAAAAACATCACCCTACATTTTTTCATCAGAATCCAAAAAATTATAAAGGGAATAATTCTATATGGGTTGTAGTTGATAACCTTATAAAGCTAGCACAATTCATCATTATTTTATAATATTTCTCTCTAGATCATATTTATAGGTTATAAATTAAGGAAATGGTAAGGTTACATAGAGTACCAAATTCCATTATATTTGATCGATATTTGAGGTTTACGACAAAAATTCATGGAAAGTCTTCAACAAACACTAGATATTGAGTAGACTTTCAGCACTACGTATCATCCCCAGAAAAATAACTAGTCCAAGAGAAAAATTAAAACCCCAGACGATTTGTTGATATTTTATTCTATGTATCTTAATGGTCGTTGAGATAAACACCTTCTTATAGTTGAGTTTTCATACAACAATAATTTTCACTCAAGCATTCAGATGGATCCTTATGAATTCCTCTATGGATATAAGTATAGAACTCCAACTTATTATAATGAATTTGGAGAAATAAAGGTATTTAGACTTTAGATATATGAGGAAATTTAAAATAAGGTTAGAGTCACTCAAAAAGACATTAGGGAAACATAAAGTGGATTGAAAAGTAATACTGATAATCGCCGGTGTGAACTGGAATTTAAAGTTGGTGATAAAGTGTTTCTATGAATTTATTCATAGAAGAAGGTTATGAGATTTATGAAGAAAGAGAAATAAATCCATAGGTATATTCATCCCTTTGAAATTATTGATTATCTCAAGACTATATCATATCTCTTGTCTCTTCCACTGAACCTCTATGAAGACCAAGATGTATTCCATTTATCTCTCTAGAGAAAGTAAACTTCTAATCTTTTACAAGTACTTATATTAGAGGAAATACCACTAGAAAAATATATTTCTTATTGGGAATAATTGGTAGAGATTATGGATTATACAGAGAATGTTCTATAAAACAAGACCACTCACCTGGTTAGGTTTTTGTTTTGAAACCACAAGTGTGAATAAGTTATGTGGGAACCTTAAGAAATAATGAGGCATAAGTATCCTCAATTGTTTATATTTGAGTGATTAATTTTGAGGGGGGAATTGATTTTAAGGGGGGTATAATGTAGCATCTTGAGTTTTTATGATTTATTTTTTTCCAAATAAAATAAATTTCTTTGATAGATGCATTACATGAAACACCATGTTTAACTTGTGTTGCACATGGCAATGAGTTTTAACAAATCCTGATATATTATTAATATTTGTATTTCAACTTTACTATTATAACCTAGATATAAAAAATAGTTATATGGATAGTAATAACCAATTTTTTAATCTTATGTATAATGGTTTTATATAAATAAAACATATTGATAAAAAAATTGTAATTTTTTTAAAAAAATATTTATTTGTTTCAAAAATATTACTTTCTAAAAATGTTTTTTTATTAATTTTTTTTAAAATAAAACCATTTTTTTATTTTTATGAAATTAATTTTGAAAAATAAACATTATTTTATAAATCCACATGTCAAAATTTTCTTAGTATTATCTCTTTATAATTTTCTGAAAAGACAAAATTTTCAATGAATAATTTAAAATATTGGTTTTTAATAAGATTTTTCATTTCTATTAAAGAATTTAAAAACATTAAAATTAATCTAATAAGGTTATAAGAGTAAAATTAGTTCAATTATATATCTATTAATCCAATTTATGTCATTTTAATGAATTACAAATTTATTTTTCACATTAAAACTTTCTATTCCTTTGAAAACTTTCTCGTTGAATACCCACTTTATCATCGCATATGCATGTTTAATTTAAAATTAAATTATACCACTTCTTTGAGTTTAATTTTAAAAAATGAATTTTTTAACTTCATGAGTTTTTATGAATCATTATTGTTTTCTAATAAATAAAATCTCTTTGAAATCAGTCATTACACATAACACTGAGTTTAAAAAAACTCTGATATATTGATAATATTATGATTTAAACACAATCATCATAACCTAGACATTAAATTTAGTGATATGAACAGTAATAACTAATTTTTAAATATTATGTATACTTTTTTATATAAATAAAACATATTGGTAAAAAGATAACTTAATTTTTAAAAAAGCCATTATATGTTTCCAAAATACTATTTTCTCAATGAAATGTTTACTTAATGATTTTTAAGAAAAATAATAATTTTTTTTATAAACTATTAGAGTATTTTTTTTATATAATAAATTTAATTTTTTTAAATAATCAATCCAAAATTATCTTAGGTTGAATTTTTTTAATTTTTCTGAAAAGATTAATTTTTTATTGAATTGTGAAAATACTTGTTATTATTTAAAACTTTATTTTCATGTCAATAATTTATAAGGTCAATTTTGTGTTTTATAATGGGAATAGAAGTAATATTACCTAAATTTTTTATAAATAAATTAAATATAGGTCATTTAAATATTTATAAATATTTTTTATATAACAACTTATTAAACTTATAAGCATTTTCTCTTTGGAAAACAGATTTCTCATCACTTATGAGGGTTGGATTTTAGTTTAAAATTTTATAATTTTGTGAATGGAATTAAAAATAATCCCTGTTTGGATTCATCATAATTTATATTATCAAATAAGGTAAAATTAATATTTTAATATAATGAATAGTAAAAACCATAAAACATATTTATCTTGATTAAGGTAAAATTGAGTTTACAGGGGGTTAAACTAAAAAGATATGGGTTAAAAATGAACCAAAAACTTTTCCAACACCCATTTTATGGAAATATTGTGACCTTTTCAATTTAATGATTTATAATGGTGCATTTTTTATACTTTTGGCTTGTGAAAAATGTGGTTATACATTTTTCTTTTAAAAAAATTACAAGTGTGCCACTCACCTCACTTATAAAAGTTCACCCCTTCTCCTCTCCTATATAGACTTCCAAAACCATTTGGTTAGAACAAGTCATAACAAATGAAATTACTTAATTCCATTATCTTATCCTAGAATCATTAGTTTGGTTTTAAATCCAACATAAGAATCCGTTTTTTTCAAACCAAAAATTCTTTCCTAAGAAGATGAGGTTTGAACATGTATGAAGGTAGTTGAGATTTATGGTAAGGGATTTTTGTCTCAATTTTCCATCCTTCAAATAGATGTTTTATTATGAACCGATATTCATTTATGAGGCGTACATATATCCCATTTGGAAAGAAAAATCACAAATTTATTTACTCTCATGATATTTTAAGTTTCATTTAATGTTATTCCTTCATGAGGCTAAAAACTCAAAGTTACCAAAGTGGTAATGATTTTATGTTACAATTTAATCATTTTGAAGGGTTGTTTATAAATAACTTTTTTATGATAAAATATTATGATCCATATATCATAAAACTCATTAATTTTCGTTTCCTCTGGTTATATCATTAGAATACACATTTTCCCTTCATTTTCCTCTCTTTATGCACTTAAGAGTTGAAAAGAATGTTTTTATGAAAATTCAACTCTATTTCTGTCTTTCGTTGAAAACCTATTTTTCTTAAAAAACAATGTTTTGTAATAATATTTTCAAAAATGTTTTTAATATTATTCAAATTATTTATTAAATACATTTTTACCCATGTTTGAATTTTTACAAAATGTTTTGAATGTAATATTCAAGTCGTTTTCCAAATAGTTTCCATTTGGATTTTACTAAAAATGTTAATGGAATATGTTTTTAACATATAATACAAGAAAAAAAATTCTATACCATAATTAAAAATCATTTCTTTGAATATTCCTTTATAATCATCCATTTTTATTTTCAAATAATAGGATTTTAAAAATGTTTTTTGTTTTAAAAGTTATTTTTTCAAATCAGAATGGATATTTTCTTTTAAAAATATTTAAAATTATTTTTAATGTATATTTTATAAGTATTTAATGTTATTTTAAAAGAAATTTATTTTTCAAATGTTTTATGAATTTTTAGTTTTAAAAATTGATCTTCTAAGAAAAGTTATTTTTCCTTAATAAATGTTCAAAGTGATATTTCAAAATCATTATCCATCTAAGATGAAGTCCCTTGAGGATAATTATGATTTATTGGGGATATTATCCATGAATAACATTATTACTATTTCTTTTTATGGTTGATTTTTATTATTAAAATATGTTTATGAACCCTGTTTCTCTTCCACAGGATATACCATGATGAAGTCCTTATGATACCTGCCTCTTTTTATGGTTTATGCTATGATGAAATGGTGAAATTATTATGAAATTTATATTTTTTGGATTGGTTAAGATATGATGAAATGTTTATGAAACACATATCATTTCAGGGGTTATGATATGATTAGTGTTTTAGGATCTTGTGCGATGCTTACGTGTGATTTTCATTATCTGACGGATGGAACCTATATCTCCCTCCAATGCTTTGTGTAAGGATTTATATCTCATGAGATAGAAAGGAATGGAACATGGAGTGAACTAGATTCAGTAATGGAATATATATAATACGATAGTCTTGGGAGTGAACCTTGACTACTATGATGGTTTGG
This sequence comes from Viscum album, assembly GCA_963277665.1. Classification (NCBI taxonomy): domain Eukaryota; kingdom Viridiplantae; phylum Streptophyta; class Magnoliopsida; order Santalales; family Viscaceae; genus Viscum; species Viscum album. The sequence goes on from OY728120.1 coordinate 1,849,096,738, forward strand.
GGTGTGAACCCATTCAACTATGATATCCTTGTAAATGATCCATTTCTACCAACGAAATGATATTTTATGCTTATGTGAATGCCAAAAATCTATGTCTTATGCTAATGTTATGTTCTCTTAGTTCATGTTCTTTGATTTTTTTATTATTTATGTCCTATAAACTACCAATATTTGTTTCATGACTCAATATTATGATCTTTTATATGAAGTATATGGTTTTCAAATGTTATGATTACATTCTCATACCCTTATTCTCATGTTATGCCAACATGTCTACCTTGTTTATACTTACTAAGAAACTATGACCACTATTTATTTATTTTTCTTTCCCTAGGTTACAATGAAATTTTTTACGTAGGGTATGTCTATGAAGAGTACTATTTTGGAATATCTTTATGTAATATGTTTAATATCATTCAAGAAATAAAAATATTTTGTGTCTAGTTTCTAAAGGCACTATACCTTTACGATACTTAGGAATGGGATTGTATATGTAATGAATATTGGTCTAAGAAGATATAATATCTATATATAAAAATTCTAGTTCACTATATTTGGAATCATATGATAGGTTTATCTAACCTTTTGAAACTAGGATATAGAAACTATAGTGAAAAATCTAAGAATATGTTTGAGGATAATTCTATGGATGAGTCAAAGTATTGTAAAATGTCCTATATTTTTTTTGTAAATGATATGGAAATTTATTTCTAAGAAATTACATACCTATATGGATACTATAAGTGGATGTGGCTCTGGAATAAAGGTACTAAGGGGTAATCACTCTGAAAAGGGCACATTGAGATGGACTTGATCGTCACCAAGTGCATGACAATAGGCCTGGATGTGAAACTTGTTTCACACTCTGGGGGATATGTATAATAAAATCATAAAATATTTATATTCAATAATTAAGGATTTAAATAAATGATGACTATGAATGACCTATGATAAACACAATGTATCATATATTAAAAAGAAGGTGTCATGATTTAGACATCTTATAAGTGATTTTTCTTGATTATCTAGTTCCCCATTATGATTATTGTTTCTTGCACTATTATTGTTGGTTTTAATCAATGGATGAAATTGAAGGAAACTTGTTAATTCTAATTTTGACAAAAAATGAAATGATTTTACTCATGAGTAGCCAAAAATTATTGGAGTTGGAATGAAAAATCTCATTTATATGCTCAAAAACAATTCTTAAGCCATGAATCATGTTGAACATTCAAATAAGAAAATGAGGGAACAACATTCAATTGAGTCCTTCATTAGATAATGTCCAAATTCCTTTAGTTGATCCATTTATACAATAATTAATGAGAAATGGATTAATACTACTTAAAATAGGGTTTTCAATATCCAGTGTTCCGTACATGAAAAAGTAATTTTGGTTATCTATCATTTGGAAGACCAAGTAGATCAATGGTGGACTCTCATCAAGAATAAAAGGGAACATTATGAAATTGTCTCCCTATATTAGGATGATTTGAAGAAATTATTTTTCGTTATTTACATTCCTCATTTTCGTTTTATGAAGATGAATAAGGAGTTCGTTGAGCTAAATAAAAATGATGATGAATCCATTGATATCTATGGGGAAAATTTTACAAGACTTGTGAGGTATGCTTCTGGTATTTTCAACCAACTTGAAATTAAAACTAATAAATAATTAAGTGGATTAAAAAGATGTATTTTAAGGGAATTATCCATAAGAGACTCCATTAGCTATAAATATATTGTTCTATGTGCTATCAAGGTGTAAATGGAGGTTGGAGTTATGTATTAATCTCATGGTTTTTATAACAAGAGAAAAATAGAATTCAAATGAAAATATAAAATCCATGGAGAAAATAAGATGAGATTTATTTTATAATGAAAGTGTGGGAATAAACATGGAGGAAATTGTCTTAAGGGTACTAGAAAATATTTTATGTGGGTATGGGAAGGTAATTAAGAAATTGAATGATGAGGAGATGTGATAAAGTTAGGTAATGATGAAAATAGATAGAAAGACACATAGAATACACCAAACTAACTTTGGGGTTTCAAATTCAATGAGTAAGGGAATTATGATAAAAAGTTTCCAAATATTAAGGTTAATGACTATGATCAACGTTAGAAAACTCTTAAACCATGAGATAAAGGGAAATCTATCACGATCACTATTTCTAATATGGGGTGAAATAATGACATGGTTAAAGGTACATATAACATCCACTCTATAACTGTTAATGTATTATTTGACTCTAGATCCACCCATTATATCAAATATAAATAATTTTATTAGTGTGTCAAGATGTCACAAAAATTATTAGATATATAATTTTTAGTGAATCCTGTAATGGTATGATGATCACATCTCATGTTTATGATTCCTCTTTGGTTGGCATTTTTTGGAAAGTTCTTTTAAAAATATTTTCATTCATCCTCTAGTTGAATTTTTTGTTATCCTAGGAATGGATTGTATTTCACTATAAAAATAACATGTCTATTTCCAAGGGTGGTAAGTCATGTTTGATATTCTATACCAAACCATGATCATCAATCAGTGCAATTATAATTTTAAACATCTGATGGAAATTATATCCATTGTATGGTTTTTTATTTCTCTTCAAGAGGGGTTATTATTCTTGATGGTTGGGGAGAAACTAAATATCAATGATACACCTATTTTTTTGCTATTTTGACATCTTTTTAGAAGAGTTTCCATGAATTACACCAAAATGTGAAGTTGAGTTCTCAATAGAAATCATACATGGTGCCACACCTATTTCAAAGACTCCATATATAATAACCCAGCTTGAGTTGTAGGAATTGAAATGAAACTCTAGTTGAACCTTGAAAAGTGATTTATTCATCCAAGTTTGTAACCTTGGGTATCAACTATTATTTTTTAAAAAATATGGATTAATGTTACTTTTCATTGATTATTGAGAGATGAAGAAGATCACGATCAAGAACAGGTATCCACTACCCTGTATTTTTGATATAATTTATCAAATGTACGGAGCTCAATACTTTTCCAAAAATGGAATTTGTTTTATATATCATCAATTTAGGGTCATGAAGGAGGATATAAACAATATATCATTCAATAAAATGTATTCACACTATGAATATATAGCGATACCATTCTTCCTTACTAATTCCCCCACTATTTGCATGGATTTAAGGTATAAAGCCTTTATATATTACCTTGATTGGTTAGTGTATGTCTTTATAGATGATATTATTATCTATTTAAAGAGAATGTAAGTGTATGAATATCACATGAGAATTTCACTAAAAACCCTATAGAAAGAGAAACTACATGGAAAATTAATAAAGTTTGAATTTTGGATATAAAATGTTTCATTTTGAGCCATATAATCTCAAGATAGTGAATATCGATAGATCTATAAAAGTTGGAGGCTATTGAGTGTTACACCAGACTAACCGCAGTGATATAGATCCAAATTTTTCTGGGTTTGTCCAGATATTACTGATGGTTTATATTGAATTTCTCAATAATATCTAATTCACCCACCAAGTAAACTCGAAAGGGATCCAAGTTCCACTGGATAAATGATTTTGAATAAATATTAAAAGAAATAGAGAGAAGATTAGTCAATGGACCTATTCTAACATTAAAATATAGTATAAAAGGGTTTTTATTATATAGTGATGCATCTAAAAATTTATTATGATATTTACTTATGAACAATTAAATGGTTATATATTATGCCTCATTATAATTAAAGGATCATAAGAAAAATTACCCAACTCATGATTTGGATCTAGTTGTGGTAATTATTACATTAAATATACATAGGAATTATATTTATGGAGAAAACTAAGATATATATAATGATCAAAAAAGTTTAAAGTATATATTCACATAGAAGGAGTTTAATATGCACCAGTGAAGATGGTTAGATTTGATTAAATATTATTAATTCTTAATACATTACCACCATAAGAAATAAAACAAGGTGGTTGATGCCTTTAGTCAATATTATCTTGCTAGCTTATCCATTATGAGGATAAAAAAGATCCAATATTTATGGATTTAAAAAGGATAGATCTTTAAATCCCAAAGTAAGGGAAGAAATATTATCTTTTTCAATTGAATGTTCAACCATATATCTAAGAAAAGATTAAAGAGGTGAAAAGGGAATATAAAGAGATGAAAAAGGAAGTCAGAAATTTTCTCGAGATTAACCTTGATCAGGATGTAATTATAATGATTAGGAACCACGCATGTGTTCCTTATATACTGTATTTGAAGAAGGAGTTTTTAGAGGAAGCTCATAGTTCTTTATTCTCTATTAATCCTAGAAGTAAAAAGTTGTATAAAGATGTGAAGGAGTATTTCTAGTGGGTTTGAATGAAGAGATATATAACAGAGTTTTTATATCAATTTTTAGTATGTTAAAAAGTTAATCATGAGATAAAAAATTATAATAGGATGTTATATTCATTACATATACCATATTGAAAATGGAAAAACAACAACATTGATTTTTTCATCAGACTCCACAAAATGTCTAAATGGAATAATTCTATATGGGTTGTTGTCGATCACCTTACAGTGTAAGAAAATTTCATCACTATTAGATATGAATTAGATCTTGAACATACTCCTAAAATATACATTAAATAAGTGGTATGTTTGTAAGGAGTACCACATTCCATTTTTTCTGATCAATATTCAATATTCACCTAAAAGTGTTGGTGACATATTCAATTGGATCTGGATACAAATTTATGTTTCAGCATCACATATCACCCTTAGACATATGATTTTTCTGAGAGAAAAATTAAAAACCAATAGGATATAAAAAATATATATATTTTGGATTTAAAAGGTGGTCTGGATTATTACCCTCATATAGTTGAGTTTTTATACAAAAAATAGCTTTCCCTCAAGAATTCATATGGATCCTTATGAACCCCTCTAAAAAATAAGTGTAGATCTCAAATGTGCTGGAATGGAGTTGGAGAAAGAAATATTTTGAGATCTTATAAAGCTGAATAAATGGAATAAAAGGTTAAATCCATTTAGAAACACATCAAGACATCTCAGAGTCGATAGAAAATTTATAATGACAATCATTGGTGTGATCTAGAATTTGAAGTTGGTGATAAGGTTTTTCTAAAAATTTCTCCATAGAAGAATGTAATTATATCTTAAAGGAAGGGAAAACTAATCCATAGATATATCTATTTGTTTTAAATTCTGGGTCATATTGGGATGATATCTATCATTTATCACTTCCATTCGACCTCTCTCAAGTTTATGATGTGTTCCTTGTATCTCTCTTGATAAAGTACATAATTGATCCTTCACATGTACTAAAATCAGAGTTTGTACTAATGAAGTAGGATGCTACATATAAGTAAAAACCAATAAAGATTTTGGGTTTTAGGGAGAAAGTTTAGTAAAATTAGACCACTGCCTTGGTCAATGTTTTATGGAAAAACAACTAGTTTGATAAATCTACACGAGAACCTAAGGAAATTTATAGGCCGAAGTATCCCCAATTGTTTATATCAGAGTGAATAATTTTTAGGAGAAAATAATTTTAATTTTTTTAAAATGTACCACCCTAACTTATGAATTATTTTTTATTTCAAATATAATAAATATCTTTGATAGCTTGCATTACACAAAACACTAAATTTTAACACACCACAATATATTATTAAGATTATTATTTAAATATGATCATTATAACGTAGAATTTAAACTTAGTGATATGAATAGTAATAAATAATTTTTTAATATTAATTATAAATTTTTTTATATAAATAAAACATATTGATACAAAAAAGTACCTCATTTTTTGAAAGACTTTATACAATTTGGAAATAATACTTTCAAAAAAAAATTCTCTTTTATTTATTTTTGTAAAAGATAATAATTTTTTTAAAACCATTAGAAAATAAATTTTATAAAATAGAATTCATTTTCTAATTCGTAATTTCAAAATTATCTTAGGGTTTATTTTTGGGATTTTTCTCAAAAGGTTAACTTTTCAGTGAATAATGAAAATACAGGTTTGTATTAAAAACTACTTTTTCATTTAAAGAATTTATTTTGTTAAATTTTAAATTAAAAAGGGGATTAATTGTAAAATTTAATAAATTGGATATCATTTAATCCAATTCATTTCCTTTTAATCTTTTTTAAATTTAATTTTGATATAAAAACTTATTAAACTTTTGAACATTTTCACTTTGGAAGACCACTTTCTCATCATGTCCACAAGTATAATTTAAAATTAAAATTTGTATTTATATGTATGGTATTTGGAAAATGGATTCCATGTTTTTAATAATAACAATTTATATTATTTAATAAGTTCAAATTAATTTTTTACCATAATTATTAATAAAGATAATAAAAATTATTTACCATAGTGAAGGAAAATTTGGGTTTATCAGGGGTTAAATAAAAAATATAATGGTTAAAAATGACCAAAAACATGTCCAAAACCCATTTTATGTAAATATTTCAAACTTAAATATTTTATTCTTGATAATGGTCCATTATGGATATTTTTGTCTTGTGAAAAATATGGGTATACCTTTTTGTTTTAAGAAAATTTCATGTGTGCCACTCACCTCACCTATCACCCATTATTCTATCTACTTCACACGTAAAAAACCATTAAGTTTTGCCAATAACTAACCAAATAAACTATTAAATTCCCTCCTCTCATACTATAATAATTACTTTGTTCAGAAATCTATCCTATGAATCGTTTTGGTGAAAACCAAAATCAGTTTTCTGAGAAGAGTATGTTCGAATGTGTACAAAGGAAATCAAAACCTAAAGTAAGGGTTTTTTGTACAATTTTCCTTCCATGAGAAATATATTATATTATTAACAAAAATAATTTTTTGAGGTGTATATATAGACCCTTTTAAATTTAATTTCATGAATTTATTTATTCTCATAAAATTTTATGTTTCTTTTAATGTTATTATTTTAGGGGTCTTAAAATTCAAAGTTAACAAAGTTGTAAATATTTTATATTAAAACATCATTGTTTATCAAGAAGGTTTATGATTATGATTCTAATGATAAAATCTTAGAACCCATATCTAAGGAAACTCACAAGTTTTCTTCTCCTCTGGTTATGCTATGAGAATATATGTTTGCCCTTCATTTTCTAATCTTTATGTACTCAATAGTTTATAATAATGTTTTTTAAGAAAATTATATATTTCTCTATTCAGTTAAAAAACCATCATTCTTACAAAAATATGTTTCCCAAAATGTTTTTAATTTTTTAACATTCTCCAATTTATTTATTTAAGAAAATTTACCCATGTTTTACTTTTTACAAAATGTTTTGAAAGGAATATTTATGTCATTTTGGAAATAAATTTCCTTTTGGATTTTACCAAAAATGTGAATGGAATATTTATTTTAATTTTTATGTAATGAACCATATTATATACTATAATTAATGATCATTATTTGAATAATCCATTATAATATTCTACATTTATTTTCAAATAAAAGGACTTTTAAAATGTTTTATGTATTAAAAAGTGATTCTTTTTAAAATCAAAGAAGATATTTTCCTCAATAATTATTTTAAATGACTTTTAAATATTAATTTATATGTTTTTAAGTTTATTTTAACATAAAATTATTTACAAAATATTTTATGAATTATTAGTGTTAAAAAAATATTTTCAATGAAAGTTTATTTTTAGTAAATGTTTCAAGTGATCTTTCAAAATCATTTTTCATATAAGATGACATCCTTTGATGTTACATATTATTTAATGGGGATATAATCGAAGGATACTATTATTATTATTTCTCTAGATGGTTTATTTTTATGATGAAAATATTCTTATATAATGTTTTTCTCTTCCAAGGATTATATCATGATAAAATTATTATAAAACTCGCTTCTTTTCATGGGTTATGAAATGATTATGAAAGAAATTTCTTTTCTCTTGGTGATGATATGTTGAAATATTTATGAAAAAAATTTCATTTCATTGTTTATGTTACAATTATGTATGTTTTTAATTATGGGATTGGTGGGACCAATATCTCTCTCCAATGCATTGGGTAAGGATTTATATCTTAGAATATAAACATGACTAGAACATAGAGTGAACCTAGTTTGGTAAGGAAATTTGTCTACTAAAATAGTTTTGTGAGTGCACCTTGACTACTAAAATGGGTTGGGGAGTGAACCCATTCCACTATGATATCCTTATAAATGAGACTTGGCTATTATGGAAATGATATTTTATACTTATTCATATGACACAAATCTATGTAATATGAAAATGTTATTTTATCTTAGTTTATGTTCATTAATTTTCGTATGCTTCATGTATTACTAATTTAAAATATTTATTACAGTACTAAAGATTATTATTTTTGACATACAAGTATTTTTTTTCAAAATATGTACTATGTTCTCATACCTTTATGCTCATGTAATGCTTACGTATCTCCCTTGTTTACCCTTACTGAGCATCTGAGCTCATTATTTCTTATGTTTTCATTACCCAGGTTATGTAGAAAGGTTTAAGTAGGGTATTTATTATAAGAGTACTATGTGGGTATATATTTATGGGATATTTTGAAGATATTTCAATAAATAAAAATATTTTGTTTATAGTCTCAAAGTCACTGTAACATTATGATCCTCAATAATCTGTTCATATAATGTATTTAATATTCATCTAAAAATATATAATATCTATATATGGAAATATTGGTTCTCTATAGTTGGTATATATGGATATGTTTATTTATCCATTGTAAAATAATTTATGAAAAATTTAGTGATGACTATACGGATATATCTATGAATTAGTTTAAGAATGAGTCAAATTATAGGAAAATGTCCTATAATTTTGGAAAAGGATGGAGAGAGTGGTTTCTATGAAATTAAATCCCTATATGGATACTAAAAGTGGATGTGTATCAATTAGAGAGGTACTTATGGGTAATAAATCTGAAAAGGATGCATTGAGTTGGACTCAATCATCACTTGGTTCATAAAACAAGCCTTTCTTAACACCGAGTTTGACACTCCTGAGGGATATTCTTTGGAAATTAAAGAACTCTTTATGAACCATCATAAAGAATTTAAATCTATGATGAATATATATAATCTAAGATAAAACTAATGTGTCATATATTAAAAATATGTTTTCATGATTTAGAAATACTATAAGTGATTTTTCATGATTATGTGGTTCTCTAATATGATTATTACTTCTTACAATATGATTTTTGGTTTTAGTCAGTTGATAGAACCTGAAGGAACCATTTTAATTCTGAGTGAAATGAAAATGAAATGACTTTTATCCTAATCATCCAGTTGTTATGGGTCTATAATGTAAAAATCTTTTTTGTTCTGATCAAATAACTTTATCAATCCATGAATACTTTTGAACTTCCAAATGTGAATATAAGGGAACAATGTTCTGTTGTGTCCTTCATAAGGAAATACCCCTTCCTTCTATGGATATACTAATATTATAGTTTATGATTAATGTATTGGTACCAATGAAAATATATTTCTCATTATATAGTGTTTGGAACATGATAAATTTATTTTTATGTATATCATTTGGAAGGTGAAGCAGATAAATGGTGGAATATTATTAAGAATACAAGGTAACATGATGAAATTGACTTTATGGATCAAGATGAGTTCAAGAACTTATTTTCCAATAAGTAATTTCCTCTCATTCTTCATAGGAATATGGAGAAATAGTTCCTTGATCTAAATAACAAGGAGGATGAATCTGTTGGTACTTATGAGAAAATTTTTACAAGACTTATAAGGCATGATTCTGGTATTATCATCGAACATGAAAGTAAGGATTATTGATTATCGAGAGGATTCAAACCAAGTATACAAAGGGTGTTATCTATAAGAGACTTCTATATCTATTTTGTGATTTTTAGATTTTATATCAATGTGAAAAAATTGGATGAACTTAAATACTAATCTCATGGTTTTGATAAGAAGAAATAAATGGAATTCAAAGTAAAATCTAAAAACCATGGAGATTAGAAGTTGAGATTAAATTTATACTTAATGTTTGGGAAGAAACATGGAGGAAACTATCTTAACTTGAATATTAATTGATTTAAGTGTGGAAGGGAAGGTCATAGTGGAATTTAATATTAAAGTGATGTGAAGAAGTTATTTAATGATGAAAATATAGAGAAATTTTCATAGAATACACCGACCACACTCTAGTGATTTAAATCCAAGGAGTATTGTTATTATGGAAACCAGTTCCCAAATATGATGGTTAATGAATATTATCACTCCAATAACCTCTTAATCCAAGATAAGAAGGGGAATCTAATGAGATTATAGTTTTTTATGAGGTATGAAATAAAAATGTGGTAAAAGGTACACTTTGTATCCACTCTATAACTACTAATATCTTATTTGACTCCAAATCTACACATTATTTCATATTTGATGAATTTGATAAAGGTATCAAGATTTCAGAAAAATTATTAGAAGTATAATTACTAGTAAAAACCCCTAATGGTATGGTGATCACTTCTTAAGTATATGATTCTTCTTAGGTTGATGTTTTTGGGAATGTGAATCCTATAAATCTTATCATTCTTCATTTGATTTAATTTTATGTTATCTTAGGAATGAATTTGATTTCACTACATAACTCCCACATCAATTTATAAGGAAGTTAAGTTACATTTTATATTCCAAACCAAACTATGATCATCTATCAATGCAATGATAAATATGAACTTCCTATGGAAATCACATCCAATGTGTGGGTTTTGACACATATTCAAGAGGGTAATTTATTTGAGATGGTTGGGGAGAAACTCAACATTTTTATACACCTATAGTGTAGGAATTTTTTGATGTATTTAGAGATTTTTTTCATAGATATCCACCAAAAGGTGAAGTTGAGTTCTCAATAAAACTCATACCTGGTGCCTCACATATTTCATAGGCTATCTATAGAATGGTACATATTGAGTTTCTAGAATTATAAATTCAATTATAAGATAACCTTGATAAGGGATTAATTAAAACAAGTGTTTCACCTTTTGGTGCACCTATTTTTATTTGTTAAATATAAATATGGGTCAATGAATCTATATATTTATTATCAGGAGTTGAATAAGATCACAGTCAATAATAAACATCTTCTACCCCGTTTTGATGACCTATTTCAAAAACTGTATGGTGATAAATAATTTTAAAATATTGAACTTGGTTCTATATATCATCAATTGTGGGTCATGGAAGAGGATATACCCAATACAATATTCTGTATAAGGTATGGAAAATATGAATATATAGTCATTCCATTTTGTCTTACTAATTCCCCCACTACCTTCATGGATTTAATGAATAGAGTCTTTAGAGATTACCTTGATAAGTTTTTGGTAGTATTTATATATGATATTATTATATATTCAAAGATAATGTAATAGAATTAAGATCACATGAAAATTTTAATAAAGAACCTATGAAAGGAGATACTATACAAAAAATTTTAAAAGTGTTATTTTTAGATGCAAAAGATTTCATTTTTGGGTTATATAATATTGAGAGAGGGTATATCGATAGATCCATCAAATATGAAGGTTATTGAGTATTTCCAATACTAACCATGGTGATTGAGATACATATTTTTATTGGTTTATCTAGATATTATTGAAAAGTTATGGATAATTCCTCAGTGCTACCTAATACAGAGACCAAGTTAACTCTGAAGGGATCCATGATCCTATAAATAGCTAAATGTGATGAAAATTTCAAGGAACTAAATAGAAGAGTAGTCATCAAACCTTTTATTACATTACCTAGTAGTGGAAGAGGATTTGTAAGCTTTATTGATGAATCTAATAAGGATTTGGGATGTTTTCTTATGCAGAATGACATGGTTATAACTTATGCCTCATGATAATTGAAGGTTCATGGGAAAACTACACAAATCATTATTTAGAGTTAGATATAGAAATTTTTTTATTAAAAATATTGAGGTATTTTCTGTATGGAGAAAAGTGTAATGTATATACCAATAATAGAAGTTTAACGTATATATTTACACATAAAGAGTTGAATATGCTCTAGAGAATTTGGTTAAAGTTAATTAAAGATTATGAATGATCAATACAATTCCACCCTAGGAAAGTGAACATGGTGGATGATTCCTTGAGTTAAAAGAATAATTTTATCTTATCCATGACAAGGATAAAAAAATATCCAATATTTTTTGATATCCAAATAATTTATATGGAAATATGGATGGAAGGGAGAAATCTTAACTTTGTCAATTAAATGTTCAACTGTATATCAAAGACAAGATTAAAGAGGCACAAAAGAAAGATGAAGATCTAAAAAATAAGGGTATAAATGTTCTTGAGTAAAAATTTAATCATGATAGAATGAGAAACTTAATGAGCCATGAATATGTTCCATCCCTAATATATTGTAAAGAGTTGTTAGAGGATGATCATAGTTCTTCATTATCTATTCATCTTAGAACTATTAAGATGTATAGAGAATTGAAATAGTATTTATTATTGGATGAAATAAAGAGAGATATCAAAGAATTTATATCTTGATGCTTGATATATAATAAATTTAATGTTAAGATAAAAAATACTAAGGGGATATTTCATCCATTAGGTATACCATAATGTAAATGGAAAAAACACCATGTATTTTTCCTCCAGACACCTCAAAAAATATAAAGGGCACAATTATATATGGGTTCTAGTAACTCTTCTTAAAAAGTAAACACACTTTATTTAAATTAGATATTAATTATATCTTGATCATATTTCTATAATATACATTGAAGAAGTGGTAAGGTTTCATGGAGTTCTATATTCCATTGTTTTTTATCAGGATATAATATTTACCTCAATGTTCTGGTGAAGTCTTAAACATGCCTTGCATATGGTGTTAAGTTTAAGTACTCTATATCATCATTAAAAATATTGTTAGCTTGAGATAAAAATTCAAAAACTACAGGATATTATTTGATATTTCTCTATGTATCTTAATGGTGGTTGGTATCAACACCTTCCTCTAGTTGTGTTTTCACACAACAAAAGCTTTCACTTGAGAATTCAGATGACTCCTTTTGAATCCCTTTATATAAATAAGTGTTGTAACGACCCAAAAAATTCATTAATGAAAATTACTCTTGGTCTATTTAAATGTATTCTTGTGGTTATGTAAATTGTATGAACATATTTGGATCTATGTTTTGTTTTTTTAAATATGGTTAAGAATTGTGATTGTCGATAATATAGCCATTGAACAATGATCACATGATTAGTATAAATATAGGACTTTCAAAAATCTAATTTACTCAGAAAAAGGAAGAGATGACATCATCTTATAGACTTTCCCCATATGATGTCGATTTTTCGGAGCTCGGAACGGAGGTGGCGTCATTGGGCTTCGCTCTTGACCAATCCCAAGCCGAGCTTGAATACGTTAAGCTCAGGAAAAACTGCCTATGAGAGAAGTGGAAATTGATAGACAATACCACTCAAGCAATGTTATCCAAGCCACCCCAAGAGTATATCCCCATCATGCACCTTACCCTAAGGTCTTATGCGGGTGTTTTAAGGGGTTATGTAACAAGAACCTAGTACTTCGATTATGTACATTATTCTTGTATAGAGAATATACATTTTTTTTATTATTGTTACTTTGTAAATAGTTTTTAAAGCACAAATAGTATTTTTAGTTAATAATAATATAATAAATATATTTTGATGAATTAATGTATTTTTTAATTAAATAATTTTTAACAAATTATTATTATTATTATTATTAAATTATTTTTTATTAAATATAAATTATCCTATAATTTTATGAATGAAATTGTAATTTTTATTAAGGTTTGAAAAGTGTTTTTGTCAAAACCCATGAATTTTTGATAAATGTAGGTTTTTATTTTAAAAGTAAAAATTCAAAAATTTTGAAATTTATTTAGATAAAATTAATATTCTTTTTTGAATCCGGAATTCAAAATTATCCAATGGTGAAATTTTCATTATTTTCTGAGACATTCGAATTTTTGGGAAAAAATTAAATACTATTTAAATATATAATGTGTTTTATGACATCATAATGACCCAATAGTGATGTAATAAAATAACATAAACATTATTTTCGGAAAATATATGTTTTACTATTAAAATAATGTGATTTTTGGTATGTTTGATTTATTTTACAAAGCTTTAGTGGACCCTTCAAGGATGATAAAACATTTTGTCTTTTTAAATTATTTTCTTTCAGAGTGCGACTCACCTCCAAATAAGCAACCATATTATTTTAAGAAGTTCGGACATTTTACATATAAAATATTGTTTTCCAATCAACTTTGTAAAACCCATTGGCAAAAACCATGGGCTGGTTTGTGGTTTTAATTTTTTTAATGGGAGGTGTGCCGAACCTAAATAATAAAGAATTCCCTCTCATTTCCAAACTAAACCCACCTAATCTCCCACTTAATATTCACTAAAATCCAGGTTAGTTCTACAAACCCATGATATACTCTCTCCCAAGGTCCCCTAAGATCCCATGAAGTCTCTCTCAAGCCCCTCCCAAGCCTTTGGGATCACACTTCCAAGTAAGGTATTATCACTTTTCTTATTTATGTGCATGTTTCCTTATATTGTTTTCCCATTTATTTTCAATTATAAATGTTGGGGTATGATTTAGAACCTACCCCATACATCCCTATTCATGTTTTAATAATGATAGGTCCCATTTCTCTCTCATTAATTCCTTCCATGTATACCCATTACCATGCCGAAATTCAGTAAGGAATTTCTCTCTCCTCATTTACATTCAAGTAATTGTTTTGTGTCATGAGTCTAAATTACATTACAATTGTTTGGACTTGTATAAATATGAACCCATTACATTAAATTTTATGTACATATGATTATACACACATTTCTATCTCATCAACCATTTTTACAAATTTTTATGTCACACTGTTACGCTGTCGAAATTGCACTGCGATTTTCCAAGCCAAAGTCATTGTGTAGTGAATACCATGCCCATTTCTCTATAAATGGTATTCACCTTTATGCACATTTACACATTTTTTAAAGAGTTTCATTTATTAATTCCACACTCCTTTATCATGGAAAAAATGATGATGTTTAATGAATCCATGTTTTATGATCCATGTGGCACACTTATGCATGAAACAAATGTTTAAGAAGGGTGTGCCCTAATAGCGCTCCAATGCATTGGGTAAAGTATAGTATCATGATATTTCATGTGAAATGGGTTTTCAATCATGCTAATTCATGTGAAACAAGGGTTTACTCATGATTCATGTGAAATGAGGTTTTACTCATACTCCATTTACAATGAGCCTTGGCTCATGCTAATTCCATGTTAAGTGTTGTTGCCACATTTCCATGTTATAATTATCATGCTTTATCATGCCATTATGTTCATGTTTCTATTGTGCTATATTTATATTCCTATTATATAACATGTATTTTATTCATCATGTTTTTTCATGTTTATTCCCTTACTGGGCTTTATAGCTCACCCTTTTCTTATGCATGTTCTCAGGTTATCCCATGTAGTGCTAAGTATGAGGGAATGTAGTGGTAATGTAAAGGAAGTTTTAAATAAATATGTTGTATTTCATGTTTTAATTTTTTATTTAATGATACTAAGCCCCAAATACACTAGTCCTCTTGATCTTCTATGTTGTATCATGTGATGTTTATGTAATAAATCATGTTTTAGTGTGTAATAAAGAGTAGGCTTGTCATAAGTATAGTGTTACAATGTACTAGAATGATGTTGGAGAAAGTTATTAGGACCTGATATAGATAAAGAAATGTAATATAATATTAGATTTGTTTATAAAAACATCATGGTAGCTCTGAGTTGTCAGAAATTTTTTGCTAGCAATTTCTGGTGCGATATAGAATTTGATGTTGGTGACAAGGTCTTTGTAAAAAATTATCCTTGGAAAAAGGTAATGATATTTGGAAGGAAGGTGAAAATAGTCCATAGGTATATTGGTCTCTTTTATGTTCTTGATTTTATCGGTATGGAATCCTATCTTTTGGTGCTTCCACCAAACATCTCTAAAGTTCATTATGTATTCCATATATCTCTTTCGAGGAAGTATATGACTAATACATCATATGTACTAAACTCCGATGTCATACCACTGGAGTAGGATACTTATTATGAGTAAAATATAGTAAAGATTATGGATAGTAGAGTGAATGTTTTTCAAAACAAGACCACTCCCCTTGTCAAAGTTTTGTGGTTAAACCACCAGGTTAAAGAATCCATATGGGAACATGAGAAAATTATGAGGCATAAGTATCCTCATTTGGTTGTATTAGAGTGAATAATTTTGGGGGATAAATTCATTTTATTGGTCTTAGAATGTAACCCACCTTATTTTTTATTAATTATTAGTTTTTTCTAATAAATTAAATCACTTTGATAGTTTGGATTACATGAAACACCAGGTTTTAACAAACCACGATATGTTATAAATATTATTATTTAAACATGACCATTATAACTTAAATTTTAAAATTAAAAATATGAATAGTAATAAATAATTATTAAATATTAATTATAATGGTTTTATAAAAATAAAAAACATTGAAAAAAATTACTTAATTTTTATAATTGTCTTCATATGTTTCAAAAATATTATTTTCTCAAAAAATGTTATTTATTTATTTTTGTGAAAATTAAAAATAAAATTGTTTTTTCAATTTTTGGTAAATTAATTTGATAAAATAAACCTTATTTTTTAAATCATAATGTAAAAATTATCTTTGGGTTAATTTTTTTGTTTTTTCTAAAAACATTAAATTTTTAGTGAATAGAGAAAAATAATAGTTTTTAATGAAAATCGCTTTTTCATTTAAAGAATTTAAAAAGTTATTTTAAAATGGATTTAAAAGTAAAATTACCTAAATTTAATATCAATTAATCCAATTTAGGTTAGTAGAATATATTTTTATATTTAATTTTGATATAAAAAATTTTAAACTTTTAAACATTTTATATTAGGAAAAAAACTTTCTCATCAAATACGTGTGATTAATTTTAACTTAAAATTTTCCTATTATATGAATGGAATTTTAATAAATGGATTCCATATTTGGAATAAAAATTATTTATACTATCTAATTAGGTCAACATAATTTTTTACAATAATGAATGGTAAAAATTGTAAGAATTATTTTCCATAGTTAAGGTAAAAATTGGTTTACTGGGGGGTTAATATAAAATGATAATGGTTTAAAATGACCCAAAAATTTTCCAACACCATTTACTGGACAAATTTAAACTTTATATATTATACAATCTATAATTCTTAATTTGGATCATTTTTTCATGTGAAAAAATGGTACACATTTTTCTTTTAAAAAATGTACATGTTTTACACTCACCTCACTTATAAATGGACATCCCTTATCCTATCATCTTAACAATTCCAAAAAAACTTTGGTTTGACCTATCCCTACATAAATAAAATACTTAATTCCATCCTATTATCCTATAAGCCTTATTTTGGTCATAAATCATACTTAGGAATCCTTTTATTACAAACCAAAAGAATTTGTTTAAATAAGATAAGGTTTGAATGTGTATGAAGGTAGTTAAGACTTATGGTAAGAGAGTTTTGTCTCAATTATAAACCTATATTATTTTAGGAGATGTATATAAAACCCCTTTTACATGTAATTTCCTGAATTTACTTATTCTTAGGATATTTATGTTTTATTTAATGTTATTACTTCATGGGTCTTACACTTCAATGTTACCAAAGTGGTAGAGATTTTATTTTACAATATCTTAATTTATCAAGATTTATTATTATTATTTTTATGATAGTTAAATTATATTATATATCACTCAATAAACTCTTGAATTTAATTCTCCTTTAGTTATGTCAAGAGAATACATATTTTCCCATCATTTTACTCTCCTAATGTACTCAAGAGTTCAAAATAATGTTTTTAAGAAAATTTGTATTTATTTCTCTATTTGGTTAAAAACTAAACATTCTTCCAAAACAATGTTTTCCAAAATACACTAAAAATAATTTAAAAATTTAAAAAATATTTATTAAATAATATTTTACCCATTTTTTACTTTTTACAAATTTTTTGAATGTAATCTTCATGTCATTTTCCAAAAAATTTCCATTCAGATTTTATAAAAAATGTAAAAGGAATATCCATTTTAATATGTATGCCGGGAAATGAATTATACACCTTAATGACCAATTATTTCATTTCTGTATCCTTTATAATATTCCAAGGTTATTTTCAAAAAAACGGATTTTGAATATGTTTTATGTGTTAAAAAGGTTTTTTAAAGAGAGAAGGATATTTTCATCATGAAATGTATTAAATGATTTTTAAAGATTTATTTATAAATCTTAAATGATATTTTAAAATAAATCAAATTCCAAAATATTTTTAGAATTTTTAGTTATAAAAATTGATTTTCAAATTAAAGTTAATTTCCTCAAGAAATGTTCTAAGTGATCTTTCAAAACAATTTTCTATATAAGATAACATCATTTGATGAAACTTATTCTTTACTGGGGATAATATACAACCATAACATTTTTATTTTTTATTTATGTTTTCTATTTATGATGAAAATATGATTATGAAATCCATTTCTCTTTAATAGGTTATACCATGATAAAATACTGATGAAAACCGCTTCTTATAACGAGTTATACTATGATGAAATGATGAAATGATTATGAAAGATTTATGTTTTACATAGTTTATTATATAGTGAAATGTTTGTAAAATCCATTCCATTTAATGTTTTATGGTATGATGAATGTTTTATTATCTCATGGAACACATACATATTATTTTCATTGTGTGATGGGTGAGACCTATATTTCCCTCCAATGCATTAGTTTAAATTTTTTATCTCATGAGATAGAAAAGAGTGGAATGGGGAGTGACCCTAGTTCACTATTGGACATTGTATACTTTGATAGTCTTGGGGGTGAATGTGGAGAACTATTATGTTTTGGGAAGTGAAACCACTCCACTATGATTTCCATGTAAATCATCCTAGACTACTAATGAATTGATGTTTTATACTTATGTGTACACTAATAATACATGTTGTATGCCAATGTTATGTCTCTTAGTTCATGCTATTTGATTTATTTATGATTCATGTCTTATAAAATGGAAACCTTTATTCCAATTCTCAATATTATGATCTATGATATGAATGGTATGGGTTTTAAATGGTATGATCATGTTATCATACCCTTATGATTATGTTATGATTACTTGTCTCCATTGTTTACCCTTATTGAGAACACGAGCTCACCCTTTCTTATCTCTCCTTTACCCAGGTTATAAATAAAGGTTTAGGTATGGTATGAATTAGAAGAGTAATATGTTGGAATATATTTATGTTATATATTGAAGATATTTTAACAAAGTAATGATTTTTTGACTAGTCTCCAAAGGAACAATACCTTTGCGATCCTCAGATGTGTGTTTGTATAATTTAATGAATGTTAATAAAAAATTGAGTAACATATATATATAAATCCAAGGTCACTATATATTACATATTTTTAACAAGAATAATTTATATTTTCTAACAAATTTCAACATAATTTTTTACCATAATTAATTGTAAAAATTTTAGAAAATATTTACCATGATTAAGGTAAAAATAAATTAACGGGGGGGGGGGGGGGGGGGGGGTGGGTGGGTAAAATAAATAGATAATGGAAAAAATGACATAAAACTTATAAAAAACAAATTGGATAGAAATATTTCAAACTTATGTCTTTTAGTTTTGAGAATTTACCATTTTGGAGACTTGCAACATGTGAAAAATATGGGTCCACTTTTTTCTTTTAAAAAATTACATGTTTGAAACCCACCTCACCTATAAAAATCCAACCGTCTACTCTCCTTTTCAATATTCAAACACCCATTGGTTTGGCTGATAAATAGCCAAAAAAATTCTTTAATTTCTTCCTCTCATCTTAGTGTCCTTAATTTATTTATAAATTCACCCAAGGAAGGTTTTTTGTGTAAAGAAAAGTACTTGTCCAAAGAAGAGGTAACATCCATAACTGAGAGTTTTAGTTTATTTCTTCCTACAAACCTTAAAATATTAATAAAACCGGATTAGATAACAACATAAGTATATTCCTTATACAAATATATTATTATTCTGTATTAATTACTTATAATCATATCTTCTTCCATAAAATGGGAAATGATAATGTTACTCGTGTGCAAGGCAGACTACTGCATCGTGAACCGATGCTACATGTTTTCCATCAACACCTCTCAAAGTTGGGCATGATTATGAATAAAATGTATATAAAAACCTATATTTTTTTCAATGTATATATACTTATAGAATTGAGATATTATATATACCTTCTTACTTTGCATTCTATGTTGGATATAATAACATCATTCATGTGTATGATGAACTACCACCTTATGAAGTGATATGATTATTTTTTCATTAATGATTTGAATGAAAAATAACTAGGATAAATTTAATAAATATAAATGATATTTATGACATAAAAATTATTTTATAAATTTAATATTGTGTTTATTTTTTTGGGAAAATGGAATAAGTGTTCATGCGTACATATGAACCATCGTCTCCATGATTGATGTTTTTCATTTTATATCTATAACATTGATGGAATAATATAAATAAATATAAAATAAATTTATATGATATTTTTATCATGCTTAAAATTATTGAAATAATAGATCCATAAACAACATAAGAGGGCTGAAATTACCAAATTGAAATATACATGAAAAATGAAGCAGTTATTACATGAAATGTAATTTTAATAAGGAATTGTTAATAAAAGAGTAATGAAAATTCATAAGAATATCATATATGGTGTGATATATAAATGTATTTGTCTATAACATATATATAATAAACTTATATTAATTATATAGGAGGTTTGAATGTGTATGATGGAAGTCAATACTTAAGGTATGGTATTTTTGCCTCAATTATTCTTTTTTGAGCCATATTTTTTATTATCAACCTATATTTTTTTATGAGGAGAATATAAAGACTTATTTACATGTAACATCTTGAATTTATTTATTCTAATGATATTTTAAGTTTTATTTATTGTTATTATTTTATTTGGGATTATGATTTAGAAGTACCAAAGTGGTAAGGGTTTTACGATACAATCTCATCATTTATTGAAATTATTTATGATTATGTGTCTGATGAAAAATGTTATGAAAAATTAAAAAATAAATAAATTAATTTATTCTAATTTTTTTATGTAATGAGAATAAATTTTTTCCAATCATTTACCTCTCTTTATGTACTAAAGATTTTAAAATATTTTTTTAAGGAAATCCCACTTTATTTCTCTCTTTTGTCAAAAATCCTTTTTATCAAATCCATGTTTTCAAAAAATATTTTGAAAAATATTTTTACATACAAAAATGGACTTATTAAATAATATTACACATTTTTTAGTTTTAAAATTTTTTAAAGGAATATTCATGGGGTTTTCAAAATATGGTCCTATTGGCTTTCACCGAAAATGTGATCGAAATATTTATTTTAACATATACAAAATAAATTGTATTTCACACCACTATGTCCAATTAAAAAATTTAATGATTAGTGGGTAATTTTCGAATGCAAATTTCAAAAAAATGTATTTGGATTTTTTTTGTTATGAATTTTTTGTTTTAAAAAGAGATTTTCAAAGTGAAAAGGGAATTTTCATCAAGAAATTTTACAAGTAATATTTCAAAATAATTTTCCATCTAAGATGATATAATTTTATGTTACTTATTATATACAAGGGATATGATTAAAGTATTCGATTATTATTATTTCTTTTAATAGTTTATGTTTATGATGAAAATATTTTTAGGAAACCTGTTTCTTTTCCACCTGTTATACCCTGATAAAATGGTAATAAAACCCACTTTTTTTACATAGGTTTTGCTACGATGTAATGATGAAATATACATGATACCCCTTCCTTTTCCAAGGGTTATTATATAATGAAATTATTATTAAGAAAATTTCTTTTCATAGGTTCTTATATGATTAATGTCTTATAATCTTGTGGCATATAAATGTATTGATTATGTGATAGGTGGGACCTATATCTCCCTCCAATATATTAGGAAAATATATATATATCATTAGTAAATATGATAATGTGTACCAAATTACATGTTAAAAATGTTATGTGTGAACTAAATTACATGTTCATAATATTATGTGTGGACCAAGAATTCATGTTCATAAGGTTATTCATCGACATGTTTTCATGTCCAGAAGTTAATTCTAGGGCATGTTTTCATGTACTTAACTAAACAAGTAAATCTATTTCTAATTATACAAGCTCAAAATGTTATAATCTTTTATGTATGCCAAAAATCTATACCTTATTTCACTATTATGTTCTTATAGTTCATGTTCTTCTATTCCATAATGATTTATGTATTATGAAAAACCAAGATTTATTCTATGACTCAATTTTACGATATATGATATTTTGGATATAGTTTTCAAATGTTATTATCATGTTATCACACCCTTATGATCATGATATATTGATATATCCCTGTTTTACCCCTACTAAGAATTTGATCTCACCCTTTCTTATGTTTACTTTCCACTTGTTATGTTGAAAGGTATTATGTATAATATGTCTAAGAAGAGTACTAGTTATGAATAATATTTCTAGATATGAAATCAATCACCTATGGGCTAGTTGTTTACGTGTCTATTTTTACAAAATGCAGTTGGCCTAAATGATTCTGGCATAGATCACTATGTTATGTAATTTATATTCTTTTATAAGGATATGATATTTATATATGTGATGTTAGGAACTTTATAACTCTCAAGTATATAAGGATATTTTATGAATATGTAAGGATATATTCCACTTCATAAGTACCATTTATCTTTTTAAAATGAATGAAGTGAAAAATTGGTAATGGAAAAAAGTACTAAGAATATATTAAGGATAATTTTTCCTAATGAAAAAATTAACTTATTACTGAAAAATATTTCAAAGGAATAAAAGATATTTGAATACTATATGGTTTATTTTTTCAAATAATAAAATTCATTTCATTATCTTAAGTATTAACAATTTTATAATTTATGATATTTTAAAATTATTAAAAATATATGATTTCTAGAGTGATTAATTTTGAATAAAATTAAATTTAATGATGTTGAAAATTATCTTTCAAGATCAAATAGTCATAATTATTTGTTAATCTATGATTAAAAATTTGATTTTAATATATATTAATTGATAAAATTATGAAGATATAACTATTTAGAGTTATATAGATTCAAGGATCTGCATGTATTGGTTTTATAGAAGAACTCATGCCAAAAAAAGATAAACCATGTGGTAATTATTGATGGTTTACACTTTTCATACAATAATGAAGATTGTTTATAGTTTTTATTTGTAGAAATTCTTTTATATGAAATATATCATGAATTATAGAAATATAATTGTGGATTTATTTTTTTGGTAGAAAATGTTAAGTAATTTAGAAAGGATATTTTTGCAAAACCACCGTAGACAAGAGGTTACAGAAAAAGCAATTGGATAATTACTATATTGATTCGATGAATATTTTCTATATAAAATATATAGAATATATATTTAGTGATTTTATAATATATAAAAGTTATTAAGAGATATAGAATAGTAAAACTCTTTGTGATAAGAAGAGAAAATTTTAAGAGAAGAAATAAAAATCTTGGAGAGAAGAGAAGATAACGCAATACCATGCTAAAGAAGAAGAAACTTTTTGATATTACAGAATAAGAAGAAACTAACATGGATGTGTGGATCAAATCCATTAAATCGATGAAAAAGGAGAATAATGAGAGGTTTGTGTAACTCCGTATTATAAAAGTATAAAATAGTTAGAATTGAAGAAACATAAGAAGTGTGAAGAAATGATGATGTACATATAGTTCTGTAGAATACTTATATGATTTATTATACCTTGTAGGTTGAGTTAAAAAATCCAACAAACACATTATGAACAAGATCTTGAAGAATTGATTTTGAAAAAGTCCGAATTTCATGATTATATTCTTTAATATCCAAAGTCAATTGAAGAAATTATTAAGGAATGAGATTGAATATTGTTGATACAGTGACATTCTGAGAAATGTAGTGATCAAATTAAAAGGCCAAATTAATTATTTTGAACTAGAAGAAGATGATATATCTATAGGGTTGATATATATTACATAATTCACCTGATTTTAGGATAATCCATGACCACATAGTTTTAGGATGAACTAGGAGAACCCACTATAATTTATGATAATATTGTTAGTGGAAAATTTCTATATCAGTTGATATAAAAAAAGCATAGATATATTACCCCATATCGAGGGGAGAACCTAGTAAAAATACCACTCTTTACTGGTTTTTTTCATTTTTAATGGTATGTGTTTTGGGTTAATATAAAAATAGATCCACTTATATCTTATCCACAGAAGAGGTTCAAACACTAAAGTTGGTAAATGATTATAAAACATTTCAATTTTGGTAAATCTTGTAAGAACCCAATTCTACCTAACTATTAGGTGTTTTCATCCAATCCTTAGGTAATTTAATTTGGTAATATATCACAAATTTTTCTTTAGTTAGATCTAATTTTCCTTTGAAGTATTTTCATCAAAATACATAAAGTAAAAATTTGAAGAGTTCTTAGAAGACACTTAGATAGATATTTATGATTCTACTCCTATTTCTATAATTGAGTAAGTTTCTACTAATACGATAAAAAATATAAAGAATAAAAAGGAAAATAATCTACGGAAGAATTAAAAATTGACAAATGAATCACCACTACTTAAAGGTAGTTAGAGTTGAAAATATATTGATACATGTTTTGAAAAATCTATCGTAAATTATTTCTTAACCAAATAAGTTTCAAGATATAAAGAATATGATGAGTAAATGCGTAGTTAATAACTTAGTGAATTTTATTTTGACGTTAAAGATTATCAGGAAATTTTCCCTATTGAATCTTTTACATATTTAGTTGCACATTTTAGTAGACTAAAGGATGAAAAGAAATATTTATAGTTGAAAGCTGATGCCATGAAAGATACACTAGTTAAAATGGTGATCAGATGAAAAACTATTGAAAAAATATTTAAAGCTAAGAAAAAATATGTTTCACTTTTCAATGAAGGATTTTTTATGGATGAAGAATTATGACGATATTTTTGTGAGAAATATGTGTTTTAGATTTTTTTAAAAAGTGATATATGCATTATAGAATTTATAAAAAGTTTATATAAATATGAAATATTCTCATCTTAAATCTAAAAAAAGAGAATAATAATGAAATAAAATTCTCTAATATAGATTGGTAAAAACCCCAAGGATCAAACTTATAAGATGAATAAATAATGGGAAGATGGATTGGACATAGTTATGGATGACAAAAAATATTATCAACCCAAAGTTCCATGAATTATAAATAAAGTTGATTAATATAGAAATAACTTTGGTTGACTCATTAAAGAAAAATGATAAAATAAGTAATACCATACTAGTATTAGAAATGATTATTGCATCAACTAACACTCAAATTATTAGAAATAATATATTAAATATTCTGGAGATCCCTGAACTTAAAGATCATATAAAAAGTTAACCCATGATCTATTTAAATATATTTTCACTAATTATATTTTTTATGGATAATCCATGAGAAAATTTAAAAATTGTAAAAAAAATTTGTGCAAAAAATTTAAGAATCCCACTAATGTGTTAAGTGTAGAGGTGATAATAACTTATAAGATAAGCTCCCAAATGTAAAATCAAAATAATTTAATATCAGTATAAAAAAAATATATTTTATAATCTTTCTAGAGTGCTATTACATTAAAAAGAAAGATATTATTTTCATACTACTAGTTCTTATATAAGTCTAGATATAAGGATATAGAGTGTTGTAACAAAATGTCAATATATATAGATAATATAACACCAATACTTAGGGGGAGTAAAGTTGAATAAAATAGAATATATTCCATGAAAAAAGATATTTTCCAAAAAGATGTATAATATTTAATATAAAAATACATTTTAATGTCTTGATAATTTCCGTGAGACCATTTAAAAATTGGTCCTAGTGAAGAAGTGTGTTATTAAAAATGACCTTAGTACAAATCCATCACTGATGTGTAGGAAAGATCCCAACAGAAAGGAAATCATATGAGAAAGAAATAAAAGTCTTCCTGGGGGAAGAAAAAAAATTAATGAGAGTAAAAAAAGTGAACCTGGAAAAGAAATATTAATAGGATATTACTATAAATAAGAGATTCTACAATTTTGGTAAGAGCAGAACCAATATGTATCATTACATGAGGTATATGGACATCAATGATAAAGAGAGCACTCTCAAAAAATAGATTCAATCTAAGAAAAGGATAGGAGTATTTGTTCGATACAATATATCCAATTTAATACTTTTAAATTATAAAATAAGAACATTTTATCTGATATCATTTGCGATACGTAATGACTAGCATAAACAACCCATGAAATACTTTTCTAAAAATTTCATCTATGTGATTTCTTATAGAACACACAACCCCTATAATAAATAAACCATAATATATTATTCTATTAAAACCTCAATTTCAAATTATAGGGTATAAATATTACTAACTAAATTATGAAAATTATGGTTATCTATTAATTAGAAATATATTATGAATCATTTAAAAGAAGATGGAATGTCTTCTAAAAAAAATGTTTTTTTTCTAAATATGGTTTAGTAAATCATTGCGAACATAATTTAAAATTAATTCTTACCTCTTTTAGAAAATTTATTTTATAAAATTAAATTCATTTTTTAAATAATAATATCAGAAATAACATAAGGTCAATTTTTGGGGGGATTTATGAAATGTTTCATTTTTCGATGAATAATAAAAAATACTGAATTTTAATTGAAAACTACCTTTTAATTTAAAATATTTATAATGTTAAATTATATTTTAAATTGATTTTAATTTAAAATTAGTTCAATTATATATATATTAATCTAATTTAGGATCTTTTAATCATTTTAATATTGAATTTCGATATAAAAACATTGTAAACTTTTGAACGTGTTCTCTTTAAAAACCTACTTTCTCGTTGCATTTGTGAGATTAATTTTAAATTAAAATTTTTTCCAAAATATTAATTGATTTTTAAATGGATTAAATATTTGGAATCAGTATTATTTAAATTATATAATAAGGTAAAATTAATTTTTGACAAAAATAAATAGTGAAAACACAAAAAATCAATTTCTAAGATTAAGGTAAAAAATGATTTACTAGGGGATAAACTAAATAGATATGGGGATAAAATGAACTAATAACATGTATAAAATCTATTTTATGGAAATATATAGACATTATTAGTTATATTTCTCTAAAATAATCCACTTTGGACCACTGTGGCATGTGAAAAATGTTGGCACAACTTTATCTTTTCAAAAATTACAAGTGTGCCACTCACCTCACTTATAAAGGCCACCCCTTCTCTTTTGTTCACACCATAAAAAACTTTTGGTTCAGACGATACCTAAAAATATGACTTCCCAAATTTCATACCCTTATCCTAGAAACCTTTTTGTAAAAAAATCCAACCTTTCAAGGCTTTTAATGAAAACCTAAAGAGGTCACATGAAAAAGCGGTAATGTTCTTCAATGAGAGGCATTATTTTATTTTTCCTCCAAATGATTAAATTATTATTAAACCATGATGATATAATAAACCCAATATATTTAATATATAGATTTATTTATTTTAAGGTAATTTCCTACAACCATCACCAATTCCATCAAATGGTTTACAAAATCATTATTCATTTGTTCAATAGACTACCACCTCACGAACAAATGTCAGTTGTTTATCCACAACCACCTCTCATGACTGATTATGATGATGGATATAATGTATATATATGATATTTATAATTTAGTTATACCTATATATCCATTATATCATATATCATGTTTTTAATTTTCATTTCGTAGGTGATACCATAACGTAACCCGTGTGTACGACAGACTGCCAACTCACAAAGATATGAAATTCATTTTTCACTAACTCTTTACATGGAAGGTAATAAGGATAAATTTAAGGAATATAGAAAATATTTATGGAATAATGATTATATTCATGAAATATTTATCATTACCATATTATTATCTTTATTATTTTAAAAATGGGAGGGACAAAAGGAAATACAAAGCAGTCATGGAGGCCTAAACTAGTGAAGTCCAAGGGAGTCTCATCTGACTAGATCTTCTCCTTCAGGGAAAAAAGAACCCAAGATAGGAAAACAAGAAATGGTCATGTCTTTAGAAGCTTGAGAAGAAACAAAGTTAGCAACTTTTTTTCCTTCATGATAGGTGTGGAGCATGTCCGTGTGATTGTTGATGAACCTTCTACACCTACAGATAAGGTATTCAATTGACCAAGGATTAGTGAGAGAGCCACACAGAGAGTTATAAATAATTTTGGAGTTAGTTTCCCCCATGTCAAGGTTAATGTTGATTTTCCTACAAAGGGTAAGACATTCCAAAACTGCTTGAGCCTCCACCTGGGGGGGGGGAGTCACCACTCCCCAAGAAGGATGTGAATGCAAAGACAACACCACCCCTAGAGTCCTAAACCACACCACCCCCACGCATTGTACCAGAATAGCAGGATCCTTCAGTATTATGTTTGAGTCCACGATTAGGTAGAATCTAGTGAATCCATCTGCCATGAAGTCTAGAAGAGGCTACAGGAAGAGGGGATTTATTGGCCAGTATGGGTCTGAATGTACTTGTGTCACACCAATACTTTCACTGATAAGAGAATTCAGTCAATAAATTATGTGTTCAGAAAAAAAGATCCAGCTTCGAACTAGAAACTCCCTCGTGCCGCTCCTTGTTCCCTGCAATCCTGATCATCCAACCGCCCGCTAATAGGACCACTGCCCGCACCTTCTTCTCATTACTATTGTTGTACACACCATGAAACTAGAGGTCAAGAAAAGAAACACCTACAACTGGTTGAGAGTGAATAGTAGTAAAGCCCCTAAAGGAATTACATATTGTGCGAGACCATTCCCCTTCGAGAAATAAATGTGAGATGGATTCTTCTTGAAAATTGGTACAACAACAATAGTTGGAAGCCAACTGAATAACTGTGTGCTTGACTTGATCATCTGTGGGTAGGTCTTTGCCTCAGATGTGCCATAAAAAAAAGTTATATTTAGGGGACACATCCTTACACCAAAGTAGATCCCCCCAAGAGTCGATCTAATTGGGGGAGGACACTCTCCGCCAATAGTCTTTACCATAAAAAAATAGAGGTCGAACCTTTAAAAATACATAGATCAAGATCGGCTGAAAGATCAATGAGGTCAAATAAGCCGAGATGATCCTCATCCAAGACTACATGAGTAAATTTGGGATAATCTTTAGCAGTCCAGAAGCTCATGTCTGGAACTGGACGTCCGGGGAAGCCGAGAGGTACCCCTGCCCAATTTTCCTGCCAAAAATTGATATTGCCTCTTCCAATTATCCACCGAGTGTGATTGTTGAGAGTCATTATTTGTGGGTGGATCATACGCCATAAAATAGAAGTGTTCCTCATCAGAGCTTCCAAGGCTTTAACATATTTTTTCCCCATGTAATAGCCCCACATGGTTCAACCCTCTAAAACCTCCCATGCCAATTTTTCATGGGAACCGTGTATTTCACCGGAAAAACTTATGATATTTATACCACCCTCCTTTGACGGCTTGGTAAACCTACCCCAAGACACCCAATGGTGTTTCCCATCCAAGTGGGGGTCCCAAATTAAAGATACCATAATATTTTCTATTGCTTTAATAAATACTTTAGGAACCTTGAGGTCTGAGATTATGTGAATTGGAATAGAGGTGAGGACACTGTTAACCAAGATAATTCTGCCACCAAAGGATAGAAAATGATTCTTCCAGTTATTGATCCGCCCAGAGAACTTGTAAACCACCTTGTTTAAATGGTGAATGCACAACCTACTTGGGGTGATTGGGGAACCTAAATATTCCATTGGAAAACGTCGCCTATGAATTCCCAAATCCCTCTTCAGAATATTGGCACGCCCATCCGTACAGTGTTTTGAAAGGTAAAAACTACTTTTCTCATGATTCACCACTTGCCTGCTCCAATGATTGTATTCCCCAAGAATGATGTTGATGCCACTTATTGATTTATTTACCCCCATTGAGAAAAATTATAGTGTCATCTGCAAACCTATGGTGGGAGATAGCTCTTAGCCGGTGACTACATCTAAAGGGTAAAATATTCCTCTCTGTAATACTTTTGTTGATTAGTCGACTGAGGGTGTATTGCATGAGGATAAACTGATTGGGGGACAACGAGTCACCTTTCTTGAGCCCTAAGACTGATTTGAAGAAGACACATACCTTACCCATAAAAGAAATAGAGAGACAAGGAGAGCTGAAACACCTGTAAAAAAGATCACAGAACCAAGTAGAGAAACCCATACTAGTGAGGATCCTGAGAATAGAGTTCCATTCAGGTCTATCATAGGCTTTATCCATGTCCAATTTGAGAACAGAATTAGAGCCAACTGATTTGAGGTTCACCTATCCTATCATTTCCTATGACAAGCCGATGGTTCCTTGAATCGATCTATTTTTATCAAACCCATGTTTCACCTATGAAATCTAGTGAGGGGGTTCTGTGAAATTCTGTGATTTATTATGGAAACTAGAACATTTTAAGGGGAATTGCACATGCTAATGGGTCAGAATTGGTGAAGTTCTAATGGGTCCTTAAACATTGGTATGAGAACTAGCGTAGTAGCACTGGCCATGCAAGTGAGGTTCCCACCTTTGAAAAAATCATGTATATACTTGGTGATGTCTACATTAACCAGGTCCCAAGAGTGAACAAAAAACCAACCTAGGAAACCATCTGGCCTTGGGGAACTTTCTGGGTTAAGCGCGTGCACTGCATCATGAATTTAATTCTCTCCCAAAATGATATCAAGAGAATTGTTGTCTCTATCAGACACTTAGTGGGGGATGGAGTCGAGAAGGTCTCTACGACCACACAGATATCCCCCTTGGAAAGGACTAGGGCCAGCCAGAAGGGACTTGAAATGTGCTTCAGCCAAGCCACCCCCCACATCGCGGTAATCAGAGTAGAAGCCGTCCTCCCTGAGGATGTTCAATTTGGAGAAATGACTCTTCTCTTTTAGGAATGTGTGAATGTAGGACGAGTTATGATCACCTTCCTTTATCCATTTAACCTTGGAATTTTCATGATCTTACCAATATTGTTCTAGAATCATGTCGGCCGGAGTCTATTTCTTACGAGAAAGCTCACCAAAGGTGCCTTCATCCCATTCATTTTCCAAAATAGATTCAATTCAACCAATCTCTGAGGTGACAACATTCGGGTCCTGAAACTGAGAGGCTTGAGAAGCATGCCAAACCTGGATTTCTTTTTTGAGCCATTTGAGTTTTCTGTGAAGGTTGTGCCATGAATTTCCATGAACAAGCTTAGCCCATAAGTTCCCCACAATCTGATCATACACTGGGATTGATGACCTTAGATGAGATAACTGGAATCGCCCAACTCTATCAGTACTGGAAAGACAATCAACCATAAGAGGGGAATGGTAAGAAAGAGTGCGCATCAAGTGGGGTACCTTGACACCTGGGAAGGTTGAAATTCCATTGAAGTTTTCTAAACAACGGTCAAAGAGGAAACAAGTGTGATTTCAACACTTTTGGTTATTACACCAAGTAAAGAGATATCCTGAGAATCCCAAATTCGATAGGCCCACTTGGGAAATGAAGGACCTAAAATCATGGGTGTCCTGCCAGGAGAGAACACCACGACCCTTCTTCTCTGAGCTATCCAAAACAGCGTTAAAGTCCCCACTCACGAGCCATGGTAGCGAGCCCGAATAAAAACTTTCTAAGTCATTCCAAAACTATCCCCTGACAAGTGTCTCACATTTTTCATACAAAAAGGTCAATAAGACACTGTGAGACCCATCAACAACTTTTGTGGGGATGAACTGGTCAGAAGCTTCAAAAAAAGCCACAGTTAGATTAGGCTTCCAAAAAATTTAGATGTGCTGATTCAGTAGAGCTGCGTGAAGAAAAGCCTGTACATTGATTTGATATGAAAAATAAGAAATTTTGGAGTGTTGTTTCTTGTGTTCAAAGATAACCTCTAAGGATGAGTTTTTGTTGGACATCACACTACAGATATAATCAGTCTTAACTCGGGCACCCAGGCCATGGGCGTTCCAGAGCAGAAGAGATGTCATTAGACGATGTTCCAACTGGACCTGGCTCCTGGCGTAGTACAACCCCTATCTTGAATGGGAGATAACTTGAGACCTTTTTTAGAGCGGGACTGAGTACACATGCCGCTGGGAGAAGATGTTGAGAGTGACCTCGTAGGGGTTCCATAATTATGAAGACCCTCTGAAACCATGGGAAGCATTCCCCAGGAGACTTTCTTCTCATTCGGAAGGGCACTATTGGAAACCATATGCAAAGGGGTTAGAACTACACAGCTCTGATCTTCCGAGAAGAAGGATATCTACAAAGTAGAGCTGGAAATCACCTCCGATAAAGCACCGAAAGAGCTTGAAGCTGTAGGAAAGGGAGCACTAAAAGAACCAAGAGTCCTTGAATGAGGAGGAGAGGAGAAGGAAAGGATGGATCCAGCTAAATCTAGACAAACCAGACAACCATTAACCTCCTATTTAAGATAATAAAAATACTCCAGAGGAAACACAACCTTAGGAACTTTGAAAGGAATCAACACATGACAAGGATTCTGACCACTGGAGGGCTCCGCATTGGGGAGTTGATCTGGAAAAGGAGCACCATCTTTGAGAGAGATATCCTTTTGCAATGCCAAACCAAATCCTCCACCCTCAGGAGAGGCTTCTGGGGCATTTTAAGGGGAGTTGAAAATAGTGAAATTACTTATGCGTACGTACGACCTATGGTCTTTATGATAGTAACATAGTACCTTTTTCATAACCATATTTCATGATTAGTTTTTAAAGTATAATTTATGTAAGAATATTATAATAATTTCATGATTATTATTTTCATGACCCTAACCTCAAAGTGTTCCCCTTCGGGCCTGACAATGGGAAAAGAGTGATAATGACTCCCACGTCCCACCTATAGTAGCCCCGGGTTAGAGGCTAAAACTAAGGGTATAACAAAAACACAGATGGGAGGAATTACCCTCTAAGAGAACATATGCAGGATAGAGGGATAATATAGATACCATCCAAATCATTCTCAAACCGTTAGGTAAAATAAACCCAAGTGCACATATGTAATGTAATGCAAGAGCTAATAAAACTAAAAGGGAAACTGTAAGTACCAAAAGAATGTAAAACAACAATGACCATAGAGCCCAAAAAACACCTACAAAACCCCAAGAAAGTAGTAACCAGCCTGATCTCCAACCTAATGCAACTAACCTAAAAAGTTATATATAAATGTAGGATTATTATAACAGTATATTTAGTAGGATCCTCCCCAGAGCATCTTGTGAGAAAGAAATAAAGCATGCTAAAGCACAATGAGCAACAAGTGAAACTAACTCATCACCTAAACATTTATACTATTTTCCCAACCTCACCATTGATAAATTTACCAAGTATTGTATAAAAGAGTATATAATATAATAATTAATGTCATGTTAACACCACTACCTCTTCCCCATTGGTTTTCCACTTTGCCCCTACGTCGCACGTCCTGAACATCTCTCTCAAAAAGGCTATCCCGAAGACACCTGAGTGAAGCACCACAAATTTTATCTCATATACCATGCCACATCGTCCACATAAAAAAAAGAAACCAGGTAGTTTTTGGGAGTGACCATATCTCGTATAACGTGTATTATACATCAGGCATTATAACTCAAGACATCAAAACCAATACACCGAGTAAGGATCCTCAAGCCATCATAGCCTAGACATGTCATACCTATAGTTGTTTGTAGGAAACTATATCAAGAATATATGTGTGTGAAATAACCACAATACATTATAGAAATATACACACATATATGGGTAAAAATAACCACAGTGCATACCAACATAAATAACAACCATGAGAAGAGTGTGGGGTTAAAGGGGGTAGTCATCTATCCCTCCTCCCACTATCATGTGGGGAAAACAGCCCGCCAGAGCACAGAATACCGGAGGTGTTAGTTTCCCTAACCAATAGGGCATAATAGCATATAAAAAAAATAAAGTACATGATATAATATACCTCACAACCATAATATGGTCATAACCTAGTCGCAAGATTAACTACAACAAATGTCTCTCATACTCCCGACTTCCACAACTAAGACTATATATCCTATAAGAACACAACCATGTAAAGAGATACATTAAGTCACCTTATCAATTTTTATCAGTTTCACATTATGTTAATTAATTATTTAACAATTAATTAACCATTATCAAAATCTACATTAAATTTCATTAGCTTTTCAACAATATCCATTCCCTCCAGGCATAACCAAATCGAGTCCACAATTTTTTAGTAATACCACCTCAGCGTTGTATCTTAGAAATATCCAATACCTTTAGTTAAACATTAAATTATTAATTAAAAGAATAAAAACATTATATATTTCTATGTATTATAACAAAACATCCAAAGCTTCCAAACATAATGGGTTCAACATGATGAGTAGATGAACTACCTGTTGAGTCTTTTCTACCTATAGTAGGAGCGTAGAACCATCCATTATCGAAAATTTAAGCATGAAAAGCACGTAGCATACACCGTGCGTCTTCACCTCTTTTTAAATAATGGTAAGAAAGACCATCTGCCTCAAGAAGTAGGGAAAGTAAAGAAGGTACACAAAGAAATGATTCAATAAGAAACCAAATTTCATTTCAACAGGTAAGCCTAGCTTCAACCTATTCCATCACCTTCAGTGTCCTCCCCGATACCCATATGCATAAACCAATACATCTCACCACTCTAAGAATCAATTCCTACCACATCCACCAGGTCTAACTACCCCCACATACCACAATATCCCTCAAGGCTCATCTATCCCAGGCTCACATCACATCACAAATAGTAAGAAACAAACAAATATATCATTGGGGATCTTAGCCCGAAACAAAGCATTCATCCTTCACTTACAATGAGATCTCATGGTTATAAAGAAAAAGACACTAGGAATTCACAAGAAAGATGGAAACTCATACCCTGTAAGGCATTACATTTATTACACAACTAGTTCTTTATTCCTTCTTTAATTAACTGATTCATTATTCCTAGGTTCCAACTATGGGAAACCTAAGCAACAACAACAACTACATTAATTAAACATGTCTATTTAAACCTTTAGCTAATTAATTATCAGTTAATTGTGGATTTATGTTATTTATAAATTTCTATAAACAATGTAATTCTAAACAATAAAGCATAGATATCACAATATATAGAAAAACAAGAGGCAATAAAATCACCAATAAATTGATACCAATTTCATTAATCCTATTAAAATATTTATTATGTCAATTTTATTATGATCTAAAGGGATAAAACATGATAACTCTAAAATATCAAAAAAAATATAGATAATAAAAAAATACCCTACCACAAAATGTATTTAACTTTATTTTCATGAGAATGATCCAATACAAAATATCACGATCACCTCCCCCACAATAACTGCATCCAACTGAGGATGTTGCGACACCACCACACCAACTATCAACCAAAAGATCCCTATTAGAAACATAAAGATAAAATTAAATCACATGGAAATGATAAATGGGTGGAAAAAATATTGAGTAACCTAGAAAAACAGAGGTATAACATACCTTATTTCGAAGATGGATCGATAGTTCCTAGTTGCACCAAAATAGGGGGTGCACATGTAGAAGGAAAAACTCAAAGGGGGAACACAATACAAGGATATGACACAATGCATGAATCCCATGGAAGGAAGAACTATGGGATTCCCATACCAAGAAAATTAAAAAGTTAGAATAAGGGTCACCCATTGGAAAATCTAAATGGTGCAGCTATTTAGATAAAGTATATATTTTATATTAAAGGCAGATCTCGTCAATATTATGAGTTTTGATTGAGTAAAGATAGTCAGACCCTTATCAAAATTAATATTGGAGTTATGGACTTTTAATCGGCCTTAACTCCCTTAAACGATGGCTTTAAAATCATTTTACATCAAAGAGAACATCAAAGGGGAGATACTACAACAAAAGAGAAAATTGGAGAAAATTGGATTTTTGAAAAACTCTTTGAAATGACTCACCATTGGGAGAGTCAAAATTATGAGTAACCAATGGATAATGTACTAGTGGATGAGACACAATAGGGTGACTCACCATTGGATGATCTGCCACTGGACGAGTCACCATCTTGAGTAGTGAGTGAATGAGCTACTGGTGGATGAGTCATCTTTGGCGAGCTACTAGTGTGTGTCACCATTGGTGACTAACCAGTGTGAGTCACCATTGGTGAGATACTAGTGCAAGTCACCATTTCTGAGCTACTATCATGAACCAACAACGCGACCTACCATATAAGACCTACTATTCATGACTCACTATTAGAAAACTGGTTTTTTTGGTAAACTCTTAAAATTAGTCACCACGACCTCCAAGACTACCTCAACAATCATATATCAACAAAATAATGGACCATAGAATTCCATTACATTAAAATTATTATGGATATTATGGAACTATATAATATGAAAAGGAACCAAAATATTCATGAAAAATAAAAAAAGAGAAAATATGGAAATTAACACCTGAAATTATAAAAAATGAAGGATTGTTAATGAATAGGTGATAAGTTGTTATAAAAGGAACATATATGATATTATAAATATTAATATGGATTTTTAATTATTTAATAACACATTTTAAAACCACTATATATAGGGTTAAAGTATGTTTAACTAAAAGGAAGTGTGAGGTAAGGGATTTCATAGATCAATTTCAATTAATTGGGTTAAACTTCTACTTTATTGTATATGTCATGATAATATTATTTTTGTCAATTTTTTTATTTTATGTGTAATTTACACTTATTTATTTGTATTTACATTTGATACACTAAATTAATTCATTAATTAATTTCAATTCAATCTTGTGATCTTTGTAGGGGATTTCATCTCAATTTCATTTCATTAATTAATATTTTAATGTTATACACCTAATTTATTTCCTATGGTGTATATACTATGCCTTTAAAATGAAATATCACGAATAATTAATTCTTCATGGTATTTTATGTTTCAATTTTAAATATTTAATCTAATTGGATTTTAATTAAAAGTTACCATGTGGTAAATAATCTCATTACTCAATTTATTTTCATTAGGTTATATAAATCATATGTTGTCAATGATATTCTAGGAATATGTTTGAAATGAAATTTGACCATCTATTGTTGTATTTAGACCTTTTTTTGTGGATTTACATTTGATACACATAATCGATTCACTAATTAATTCCCACTTCATAATTATGACCCTTTTAAGAGTTTATTTCATAATATCATTTTAATTGTGTTGTCTATACATGAATTTACATTGAAGGAAATTATTTGATAATTGGATAATAAATCATCTCATTTTTTATCATCTAATTATTCATTAATTTTTTCAGTTAATATTTCCATTTTTCTACCCTCTGGTACTTAAAATGATTGAGAAGTTTTTTTAATAAAATACAACTTCATTTCTCTCTTTGGTCATAGAAAAATATTCTTCCAAAACCATGTTTTATAAATATGTCTTCAAAAATGTTTTAACCATTTTGAAATTTATTTATTAAATAATTCTTCACCCATTTTTACTATTTACTGATTTTTTTGAAAGAAATCTTCATGTTTTTTTCAAAACAAGACACAGATGAATTTTTCTAAAAATGTTAAAGGAATCATTGTTTTAACGTACTCGACATGTATAGAATTACCTACCTTCTTGACCACTCATTTTTTTTAAATATTACTTTATATGTTTTAAAAGTTTTTTTCAAATGAAATTATTTTAAAAATATTTTTTGAACATTTAGTTTTTAAAAATAATTTTCAAAAAGGAAAGTATTTTTTCCTCAAGAATATTTTTAAATATATTTTTATGTTATTTATATTTATTAATGAAAAACCATTTATTCTTACTCAAATGAAAATATATTTGATTTATATTATACTTATTATTTCTATGGATTCTTTAGGATGATTTTTTCCAAGGAAAGTTTGGGAATTAACTTTCTTGATTGTTTTTTAGTCATTAACTTTCCCTTGAATCTTTTACTTTATCATGGGAATTTGTTTGAAGAAGATGGTGCCTTGGATAGAAAACAAAGGCAAAATTATTAAAATAGAAAGAGATTACAAGAGTATGAAACTTTATCATGAATATTAAATTTACCATAAATATAAAAATTAATTTTCCTCGATACATTTATTTATTAAAATGTACATCATTTGTATATATTGTGTTCTATATTGAATATTATTTTTCAATCTTGGGAAATATTTATAAATCTATAATCTTTACTCAATAAATTTATTTAATGATGAGACATATTATTTATAAAATTAAATCAATTATTTTATCTATAAGGAATAATTTGGAAATGCAGTGACGGGTGGGGACCAAAATTACTTTGCCCCTTGGTGCATTGGCATGTCCCATGAGGAAATTCATTGAGCTTGAATTTAAAAAGTTTTTTACTTTCAGTTTTAAATAATTTTCTGAATTTTCTTGAAGTTATAGGTATCATGAGCCTAAGTGATTACATCCAATAATTAAACATTTTATTCATTAAGAATTATGTTATTATTATCTGAGATATTTTCACAATGATATTATCTGTAGATTCATTTCATTATAATTTTACTAATTAAATTGAATGTGTTTTCAGTTATTTACTATTCCATATTGATTATTCCTTATCCAATTGCGATAATCATGTTATAGATTAAATGGAATGTGGTTTTATTTTTTTACCTTACCATGTTTATTATGATTATTGATTCATGATAGATTCTGTTGTACATAAAAATTACTAATAATTTGAGATCACCTTTATTTTATTTTATTTCTACATAATCAATGAAGTTTAATTTGTTTTATATGCTGTAACACCCCAAGATTTCATATTAAGTTACTTTCTTTAATGTAATTCAATAGCTTGCGCTACATGAAACACAGAGTTCGAGAACACCACAACTTACCAAACTAGCCATTAAAAAAGAAATTATGAATATTATTAACTGAATTTTTAATTTAACATACTTAATATAATTTTAGAATCCATATTATGTGTTTCTTAGACATAATATAAGAACAAATTCATTTTTTCAGATAAAAGAAGTATTTTTCAAAAAATGCAATTTTACCACCTTTTAATGGAAAACCCTTTTTAGAACTATTATTTGACACTTTTATATATTCAATTTAATGAAATTAAATTCATCTTTAGAATTGGGACATAAAAATTTATTTTGTATAAATATTTGGTACTTTTCTGATAACATTCATATTTGGATGAATAGTGAAAAATACTAAATTTCAATTGAAAACAACTTTTTAAATTGAAATAATTTATAGTTTCAAATTATGAATTTTAATGGTTTAGAATTATAATAATATTATATTTTTATCATTTAATAAAATGTAGGTCATTATAAGTAATTTCACATTTAAAATTGGCATAAATACATGTCAATCTTTTGATAATTTTTACTTCTTAAAAACTTGATTTTTGGTTTTGAAAAAGGGAATTAATTTTAAATTAATTAATACTAATTTTATGTTTTTAATTTTGTAAAATAGATTTCATTTTTGAATTTTAAATATCAAAATTATCTTAGGGTGAATTTTTGGTATTTTTCTGAAAACATTCAATTTTTGATGAATAGTTAAAAACACTGTGTTACTGTTTAAAACCCAACTTTTTATTTAAATAATTATTTATTTTATTTATTTAATTCAATATAAATACATAATACCTATATTAGTTCAATTTGACTCATTGAGGCCATTTTTATAATAAAATTATATGTATAAAAGTTTAATGAACTTTTTATAGTCTTTTACCCACCTTCTAGGAGCATTGGCAAATTTTTATAAAACTTAATTTTACCGCTTTTGTGAGTTGAATTTCAAAAATCCAATAGAAACAGTTGATATCATTATGTAAAATTTGGTTCAATAAGATGAAAATAATTTTTGGTGAATAGTAACTTTTTGACTTTTATTTACCACGATTAAAAATAAATAGGGTAATTAAAGGTAAAAATGATATTATAATCACCCTAACTCATGTCCTAATTCTATTTTAAAAGTGTAATTAGACCCAAAAAAACCTTAGGAATAAAATATGATCTCTTTGGTTCATTTATATTAGATTAGGACATTTATTATTATTTTATTTAAAGAAGAGTTAAAAGTATTATATTCAAATTTTAATAACAAAACTATTTTTAATATAGAGTTATACATAAGATAAATTCGACTATAAATATTAATTATAAATATAAAAATATTTCATACATAATGTTATTTTATTTATAATTTTTAGACATTAAATAATTAAATTCATTTATGACACAATGATGATGCTGTAATTACCTTATTAATGAAACAATAAAATAATTGATATTATAAATATCCAAATAAATGTAATTTGAGACTTTTGATGAATTCCTATAATTATTTAGGTTAATATGACATGTTAGTGTTGATTAAATAATTTTTTTTCGAATTAATCATGATGTTATGATTTTCAAAAAAACAAAATACTAAATAGTGTCAAAATCGACCTAAATGAGTTTTCAAAACAAATACTATATTATTGGTTGATATAATATTAATGAAAATCAAAGGTTCATCCAAATGGATTAAATAATATTATATATGTCATTAATGAACCACTTGAGGTCCTCTTGTATGTTTTGAGTAAGTTTATTAACCATATAGTGTAAGAATACAATAAGACACGGTAAAAGTTTAACTATTTAACTAATAGTTAAACATAAAAGATAAGGTTAATATGGTGATCTAAATATGTCAAAAACATATTTTTTGATATTATTTGTACCCATAACCACCTTATATTCCAAATAAATCAATTTGGATCCATTAAAAAACAAAAATGATTTATAATAAAATAATATTTCAAGGTTTATCTAAAGTGACCCTCACCCCTCTTATAAAAGGGTACTTCCCGTTCTCTTAATTTCAAACCTCCATATCAATTTGGCTCAGCCAAAACTAGCCCAAATATCCTCTGAACTAATTTCAATACATCCTAGATTCATTCCTTTGATCAAAAATCCAACCTAGGGAGCCCTTTTGATCAAATCAAAAGGAAGCACCCGAAGAAGAGGTAATAATTTCACCAACCTCTTTCAAGTTCTTTTCTTCTTCCACTTCCTCTTTCTTTGTTGATTCCATACCAAAATAACAACTCCAGTACCTCATACATACCGTGATGTCATTATAAATATGGTTCAACCATATTCATTATTCTATCCATCCTATCAATGTATTAGGACTTAGACCCACTTAATATATACATCTTGGAAATATATTAAAGGGGTTTTAATCCATGTGAGCTTAACATCATTATATTAGAAATCAGTACCCATGGGTGTTTTGGGTCATCCATAGTTTGATTTTCCCATATCATTACTCATGACCTGAGAAAACCAATCCATGATTTGATCATATTCATCTCCTTCTAAAAATGATGTTGGAGTGCTCATGAACCTAGGTTTCCTAAGTAGGATCTTTTCTAACATTACCCTAATATTAGGTCCATGTGCCTCACAAACTTAAAATTACAACACTTTGGTCAAATATGTAGGACTGTAAACTCTAGCCTTTGATTGTCTAAATCACAATACCTTGAACTTCTAGCGATAGAGACACAATACTTGTTAGGTTGAAAATATTCAATGGTCATATTATGAAAAAGTCTAGTCTAAGATTTCTAAACTCTTCATCTCCAGTGTTTAGTCAAAAGTTAGAGTATAAGTTAATAATTCATAAATATCCTAGGGCATATTTTTTCCCTTATAAAGACAATTTTTTCTCTCTAGAATCCCTGGTCTTGGAAAAAGTTAGATTAATGACTTGTAACAACTCCTCACCATGAATGTTTTTTCACTAGGAGGTGATATAACCTTTAGGGTGATCAAACCCTCCATGAATATTACATTCTCCATAAATTACACTTCATTATTTGAGCATATCATGTTTTGATAAATCTTTCACGACCCTTGGAAAAAGATACCTGACTTCAAGGGACCCCTTCTTTGACTTTTCATGTATGCATATGGATCCATAAAATGTGTATATGGTCATCAACCAAATTTGTCACTCTAAAAAAAGGGATTTCTAATACTTTTGAGCCTTAATATCCCTTTGGAAGAACTCAGCATATCAGTGTGGTCAGGGCCATTCTTGGTATGATTGTCCTATACAATACTCATGAACCAAATGTTTTGAACCATGATTTAAAATCCTCATAACCATACTATTCATGAAGATTGAACATCGTCGACCTTACATCATCGTATTTTGTACCCTTTATAAAATTAGGAATGTGACACTCAATTCTTGAACCTTTTAATAAACCACACCCCATGATTTGAAAACATAGGGTGTACGGATCAGAATTTACATAAGAGTTGAACTATCCTATGGTTCCAAAACCCTTCCAAGATATCCTTTCCACTATACCCAAAATCATTATCAGGATGTTTTAGTTTTCATAAATATTTCTCAAACCTTTGAAAAGGGTGGGCAAATTGCTTTTTGACCATGATATCGATTCATAAGGGATTAGAGATACCAAAAAATGCCAAATATCATTCCAAGAAAGTATCTCTGATCCTTGGGAGCACTAGTAACACCATGGTGGAACATGACACCTTAAGGTGTTAGGGGTCCTCCTCGACATTTATCCCCCATCCCATATT
Source organism: Viscum album (assembly GCA_963277665.1). NCBI lineage: Eukaryota > Viridiplantae > Streptophyta > Magnoliopsida > Santalales > Viscaceae > Viscum > Viscum album. The sequence goes on from OY728120.1 coordinate 1,849,139,894, forward strand.
CCTTGACTCAAACTTTTTGGTTATGGATTACACAACCTATGTTCTAACTATCATGGTGGACCTACCTTCCCTGATGGGTTATCTATTCACACATATCACTATCATAATCTTGCATGGAACTTGGAAATTATTGGGGAAAACATTGTTTGAATATTATATCAATTCATAATAGAATTGATCTACTAGCCAGAGGCATATCCCCTTGTAAGAAAGGAACTTTTACCCTAATGAGACCCCAACAACACTATGAAGGAATTCAGAATCTTTGTGTGTCTTTGATCATCCTTGTAATGTATTACCCTTATTCCATATTCATAAATAGAAAGCATGAGCTAAAAAACCCTAAAATATGGAAATATATGGTCTGAGATAAAAGACCCCAAACTAGAGTGATAAAAGGTCCATGCTAAAAGACCCTAAACTACAACAATAGAAGGTTTGAGATAAAAGATCCTAAACTATATCATTATAAGGTCTAATCTAAAAGACCCTAAACTATAGTGATAGAAGGTCTAAGAAAAAAGACCCTAAACTGCAGCAATAGATATCTCAATCTAAGAGACACTAAAATATAGAAGTAGAAAGTCCGATATAAAAGACCCTGAACTACAATAATATGAGGTCTGATATAGAATGCACTAATCTATAGCGATATAAGTTTTGAGCTAAAATACAATAAAATATACAGAGAGAAGGTCTGAGATAAAAGACTCTAAAATACAACAATCTGTGACCCGAGATAAAATAACCTTAACTAAAACAATAGATGGTTTGAGATAAAAGACCATAAACTTCAACACAACAAAATTTAGGTTGAAATAAGAGATAAAAATATTGAGAGGACCACCATATGGCCTTAAAAAATAATTATATTCTCACAAAGGTCATTGAATTTATAAAAATATGGAGTACTCTCCCTATAGGACATATATTCAACTCAAATTATCCTTTTGTGAATCAGGTGTTGGAGATAAGGATGTTATTTGCTGGAGATGGAGTACGGTTTCAGTTTGTTTTCAGTACACACATGGATTATCAAGGAGTTTTCAAGGAAAGGGATCCTAAAATCCAATATACCAATAGTATTGAAGGTATCATCGTTTCTTAGTGTTTTCCAAATTTTTTGGTTCCAAAATTTGGAAGATGTCTTGCATCGCGAAAAGTGAGTTTCTTCGAATTCATTATAAAAATATAGACAAGGAATGAGTTTAGTGAAGATGGGTTTCATGAATTGTTTTTTGAGAAGTATCAATGAAAGTGTATGGTGATTGATATGAAAATGAAAAGAATTGTGAACAACAAAGAAGTAAGGCATCGCGAACAGCGACGATTGATATTGATGATTATAATAATTCAATAATCGCAGTGCATGATGGTTTGATGGTAAGCTTTGGGAAATTTTCAAATAATAATAGAGAAACATGAGTGGAAAAGCTATGAAAAGTTGGTTTTGGAAGATTCTAAAAATATGTTAAGAGGCAGTAGAGCATCATGAATGGCCAAGCCTATAAATATAATGATACCCCTCTACACTTCACATGAATTTTTCCAAGGAAAATCCATAATTTCTCTGATTTCAAAAATCTAATGGAGCACCATTAAATTAACAATCCATGAAATATTGAGCATCATGAAAAGACTTATTTAGTGTTAATTGATTCCAGTAATTTTTATTAATGGGTGATTCATGATGATGTGGGGTTCCATGTTGACTCATTGATCTTCGAGAAGGCAGATTGTTATGTGAAGGAAGTGAGCTTCATAATGGTAGTTTTTTCTGTGAGGGTAGTGAGATTAAAGAAGGTAGTTTGGTTTTTTAAAGAAGGGGTACTTAACAAATTAGTGAGATTCATGAAGGAGCTTCACGAAAGGTTGTTTTGAACATCTATTTTTTTAATAAATAGTGCTTTTAGAGTGGATCCACTACAGTCAATGGTGCAAGAAGGGTCTTATTCTATTCAGAGAGAATGAATTTAATGATAATCCATTGAAGTGAAATTCAAGTCAATAAACTCAGTAAGACATCCACCAAGGAAGTGAACAAGGGGGAGTAGATGGAAGTGTTCCAAGGGAATCAGTGAGCTATCCCTAAAATCTTATAAAGGTAGTGTTCTCGGAATAGAGTGATTGTATCTAAACTTCTGTATTCCATAAATAGGGTATATTAGTGGATTTAGGTATGACCGACAGACTATCGGCATATGATCATTGGATTATCCATTAGTAGTGAACCAAGTAAAATTGATGTGTTGTATCTTGGCATAAGAATGTTTTATTGTTGATCAAATCCATCATATAGGTTTAACAAGTTACTACCAACATGGGAACAAGAACCATCATTTTAACATAAAAATTTGACACCCTGATTCACTGCTCCCCTCTCAGGGGGTTCTAGGGTCCTTCAAGTGGTATCTAAGAGAGGTTTGTTTCTATTGTTAAATATTTCCATTACTGTCGTGGAAAATTTAATTAATGTTAGGGGGGTCGTCCTATTTAAAGGAATCAACTTCTATATTTGGGGGAACGAGATGAGATATTATCTAAGTTCTCTTGGAATGTAGGTAATTGTTTTACATCACAAGGGGTTCATGTAAATGATGTAGTAGGAAAATATATGACCGAAATAGATAGAAAAATTATTGATGTAGATTACAAATCTCAAAATTCCCTTAGTGTATCTCTATTTGATAAAATTGATATGAAGGTGAGGAGTTTCATGTCAGAAAAGTAGATGTGGAAAAAACATGAAAATATTTATAAAGGAGATAATAAATTTAAGGAGGAGAAAATCTATGTTTTTCATAACATGTTTGATGATTTGAAGATGCATCCTGATGAAAATGAAGATACCTTTTGCAATTGAATTACTGATGATTTAGAATCACTTAATTGGTTTGGTAAAGAAATAAAAGACATTAAAAATGTAATGAAAATATTGACAAGACCTCACCTCTTTACAATCCAAAAGAGATATCTCTTGAGGAAATGGATCTTTTAAAACATTCTTTGGATGATCTGCTATGAATTTTGGTAGTATATGAAATGAGATTCAAACCAGAGAATGAAACAAGTCATTTTAGCAAGGAGATGACATTCAAATCCATGGAAAAATGTGAGATTTCATGAGATTGTGTTAATTAAGGTAATGATGGTGATGAAATTCTTTCCCTATTTTCCAAGAAATTCAAGAGTGTAAAAGGGAGATTTAAAGGGAAGCTACCCTTGGAATGGTTTCATTGTGGTAGAGTTGGGGAAATTTCTACTCGGTGTTCAAGGAAGTTTGATGATGAAGTAAGAAATGAAATAAAATAACAGAAGCCTTAGAAAATGTTTTCTCTAATAGGTGAATTCAAATATAGAATGTAATTGTAGAGAAATACTCTTGCCTTTAATGAAGAAGATTATGATAAATAATTTTTCTAAGGAGAAGAACCATAGTTTAAATATGGAACCCAATATTCTATGATGGAAACAGTTGAAAAGTAATATCCATAAAAATATAAAGCTAGAGATAATTAGTTGATTTATGATTTTAATATCAAGATAAAACTTGAGAATGATCTTGGTGAGATTTCTGATCAATGAAATGAATGTAAAAAGTGGATAGTAGTTGTGGTAGAGTAATCAGAATATGTTGATCTAATTGAAGTTGAAATTAATCAACTAGAAGAATTAGTAGAAGAATATTAAGCATCTTTTGAAATCTTACAAGATATAGTGAAACATAATCTATGAATTGAAAAATATGAAAATTACATTAATGACCTTACATCCAGACTTGAGGAGAAGCTTAATACTATTTATGGTCTTGAACAAGATGTTGATACTCTTACGAGTAAGCATGAGAGTGAATCTAAATAAAAAGAAACAAATATGAAAATAATTTTTGGAATATTTTCAGATGTTGAGATGCACGAGAGAGGTAAATAGGGTTCTGATGGAGTAGAAATGGTTTTGAATGATCATATATAGAAATTAATAGGAAATAGTTTAATTGGTTCTGATTCTAAAACATCAAAGCATATAAATAAAATAAACTAAATCAAAGTAAAAAATTAACATTGAACATATCTGAAAATCAACTAATGTCCTAAAAAAGAGAGCCTCAAATAGAACAGAAAGGAGTAATAAATCATATCCATAAGTTTATTGAAATGATAAGCATTAAAATATTTTCCAATGAAAGGATACATTGGGAGGAATAGAAATAAAAAGACATTTCCTCTGATGAAATGTCAATTCTTTGGCTATTTGGGCCATAACTTGTCATTTTTTGAAGAGGCAAGGATCTATTTGAATGAAGAAGAGATAGGAATTCAAAAAAGGAGAATGAATTCATATCCTAATTCATATAAAAGATATAGATTCTATGGATATTTTTTTCATTGTTCTAAATTTGGGAATAAAGATTTTTATTGAAGGTAGAGAAAAGGCATACAAAATATATACATAACTCAAATACAATCCAATTCCCATCAACTAGATTGTGTTTCTATTACAAACAAGTTTTTTATTATAGAATAATAGTATGGGTATGATGAACCTGTTAATGGGGAAAATAAATTTAAAGGTCCATATTTATCCTTCACTTAATCTCATATTTCATGTAAGGAAAATAATAAAATAGGGGAATCCAATCTTGAAATAGTCACCCTCAAAGATACCAAGAATAGTATCTCTTGGATTCTTCAAATCGGATGTTCATCCCATATTATGGGAAATGCAGACCTATTAACAAATATAAAGAAAAGGGTTGATGGAACAATAAGGTTAATTAGTGATGGTTCTTTGAAGATCAAAGATAGTGGAAGTACTAAATTAGCTAATGGCGAGATGAAGAAAACCAAAGTTATCAATGTGGAAGGCCTACATCAAAACCTCCTGGGTGTGAGTAAACTATGTGACTCGGGACTGATGGTAACATTTAATCAAAATGGGAGCACTATCAGAGTAAATATAGGGAATTATTTTATGAAAGGATACAAAATATATAGAGACTTATATCAAGTTGATAGTAAAGAGAACATTTGCTACATGAATGTTGAATAAGAAAAATAACTTGTGGCACCAAAGATTGGGACATATTAATAAAAAAGTAATGGAAAAGATATCTAATATGAATATATTCATTGGGTATTGGAAAACACCCACACATATAAGGTGAATGTGTAATAATGAAAAATATTTATTCTTATCAGTTTTGGAACCATCCTCATTTGAATAAGCTATAAAGGATGAATAATGGGTTAAGGCTATGAATGTAGAGTCACATCAGATTGATAAGAACTAGACCTGGGAACTTATCTAGATACCCAAAAGTCCAAATGTGATTGTCACTATGTGTATTTATAAGAATAAATTCAATGACCATAGTAATATGATCAGAAATAAAGAATGATTGGTGTTTAAATGATATTAATATATTAAAGGTGTTGACATTGAAGAAAAATTTACTCCAATGGCTATAATAGAGTCAATTTGACTTTTTATTTCCATGTAAATTCAAATAAGATACAAATTGTATCGAATATATATAGAAATAGAGTTAAAAAAAGGCGTTATTGAAGAATAAGTCTACATTGAACAACCAGTGGGTTTTATGATTGTTAATGATTAAATGAAGGTTTTCCTATTAAATAAGGAGATTTATGGTTTGAATTAGGAACCACAATAATGGTACTATTATTGGGATTCTTATCAAAAGAATATTGAATTTAAAAGAGGAGGAGTGGATCACAATATCTCTGTGAATAATTCTCAGAAATATCAGTTCATGGTACTAGTGTATGTTGATGATATTATATTCAGTAGAAGCAGCTAGGGATTTGTGGATGAATTTTTCCAATAACATGATGTTAGAATTTGAAATGTCTATGATTACTAAACTCACCTATTTATTGGGGCTACAAGTGATTTAGAGGAATAACTGCACTTTTATTTCATAAGAATAGTATGTAGGAGAGTTTTTGTAGAAGTTAAATTTGGATGACTCCAAGCTAATGTTGACTCAGATTTTTATTGGGACAAAACTAGTAAATCATTAGGATGAAACACCGATTGACCACATAACGTATAGAAGAATCATTATAAGATTAATGTACTTTACTATGATATGACCAATATTGTCTTTTCAACATGATTAGTGTCCCTCTTTCAGAGTGATATGAAGTAAGAATATCTAACAGTAGTAAAGACAATCACAAGGTACATTTAAGGAACTCACAATTATGGATTATACTTTTCTTCAGGGAAAGATAATGAACTATAGACATTTTATGATGTTGAATGGGCTGAAGATTTGGTTTATAGAAAGTATACAAGTGGTGTATTATTATTTATTGGAATAAAATGTTTGTTATGGTTGAGTAAGAAGTAGGAATTTACTTCTATTAGTACTATGAAATAATATTATATCTCTACTACAAAGTATTGCACAAAGATACTATGGATAAATCAACAACTGATTAATATTGGTGATGAGGTGAGACAACCAATGGTGATTCACCGTGACAATAAGAGCATGATAAATCTTACGACAAATCATATTACACATTATATTATGAAGCATATTCAAATCAGATATCACTTCATTAATGAAAAATTTATACAAGGCATGATTAAAACGGATCATGTTTTAATTCATGATCAAGTGTGTGAAAAACTGACCAAGTAATTTTTAGCACAAGTGTTCAAGAATCATCGATTTAACATTGGTGTTTAACTACCTCCTAGTGCATGATGAGGTCACATATATTCCCCTCTCACATTTTTATTAACTATTTTAAACTTTCTGTGTAAGTGATGTTAGTTTATTGGGGAGATAAAATCTAGGGGGTGTGTGTTTTTTGTTCTAATAGTTAATTAATAGGTTCTTGGGGTTTATTTAGAATAGGGTAGAATGAATAAATTCATTGGTTCAATGGTAAAAAGGTGGATAATAAAAAAGGTAATGAAAAATTTATGGTTTTATGGTTGTAGGAGAATGGAGAATGGAGGATAGAGGATGGAGAATGTAGTTGTAGGTTTTTGAAAAACCATGCAATGCTTCTGTCACATGATCATATCTTAGGTTGGACATATTTAATAATTCCAAAATTATTAACCAATTAAAACCACCCGTCGTATTTTCTAAACAAATCATTGATCACGTAGACTTAGAGTATTGAATGAGTTGTTTCTTACTTATTAGGTTTTGATAGTCGCTGATTCTTTTTTTGAATTTATATCGAGATTTACAACAAACCCAAAGGGGGATAATGTTTGAACCAAGGTTCTTCCAAGCTGGAAATGGAGTTTTGTGTGTGTTTTTTTCTATCCTCACATAGAAGTTCTAAGATTTTCCAAGGTCAGGAATCTTATAGTTCAAGCTCACAACAATATTAATGGTGGCATCCTTTCCCAATGTCTTCCAAATTTTTGGTGTCCAGAATATTGAGGATGGATTGCAACATGAAAATTGGATTTCTTTGAAGGCCTTAGGAAAATATAGAAAGGGAATGAGTTTCATGAATATGGGCATCATGAAGGATCAAGGAAAGTTGATGGTGATCAATGTAACAACAAAGAGCATCATCAATGATGATGAATTGGATAATCCTGAATGGTGATGATGATCTATATTATTATGAGAATTGGAGCATCACATAATATGATGGTTTGATGGAAATATTTACAAAAATATTAAATCAAAATGGATCATTGAGAAAGGAAGATCCATGTGAAGGTGGTTTTGAATTATTCAAAAAATATACTTATAGGTGGTGGAACATTGCGAACGAATGAGCCTATAAATATAAGGCTACACCTCTTCACTTCATATGAATATTTTAAAGGAAATTCTAGAATCAAATTGATTTCATGAAGCTAGGGGAGCTCCCTGAAACAAGAATTCCATGTGAGATCAAGAATAAAAAAAAGTACTTATTGAGTCATAACTGATTCCTATGCTTTTGATTAATGAGTGATTCACGATGATGGGGCATTCTGCATTGACTCTGTGAGATTCGTGAAGGTACTCTATTTCATAAAGGAAGTGTGATTCAAAAAGGATGTTTATTCCATGAGGGTACTGATCTTTGGGAAGTTAGTATGTTCCATGAAGGTAGGGGTGCTACACAAATGATTGATATTCAAGAAGGAGCATTGAAAAAGGTAGTTTTGAACCTCTGGTTTTTAGTGAAAAGTGATTTCAGAGTGCATCAAATTAGGTAAATAGTGCAAGTAGAGTCTCATGCTAGTCAGAGAAAAATACTTTAATTACAATCCATTGAAGTGAACCTCATGTTGATAAAATGAGTAAGACATCACCCAAGGTAGTGAGAAAGGGTGAGTTAACTGAAGTGTTCTAAGGGACGTAGTAAGCTATCCATAAAATCTTATGATGGAATTGTGCCTGTCATATAGTTAATGTGTCTAAATATCTATAATCCACAACTTGTAAGGATTAGGTGATTTATCTATGATTGACACACATTTGGTGTATGATTCTTAGATTATCCCTTAGTGGTGAACTAAGTAAAATTTTGGTGTTGTCTCTCTAAATGTGAATGTTTCATTGATGATCGAATTCATCTAACAGGTTTAATGAGTTCATACCAATTTGGGAACAAGATCTATCATATTAAAAGAAATATTTGACACCATGATTCACCCCTTACCTCTTAGGGGTTTTCAGGATCCTTCATAAGGTAATTTCAGGTAATTAGGAGGAGATATGTCTATAAGGAATCTCATTTTGGTGGGAATTCTTGAGAATTTATTTTGAAAAATATTTTAGAATTTAAACATTCAAATCAAGGCATTATGTTTTACTTGATATTATGAAAAGGATTAGTATCATTGATGATTCAAACCACATTATATCAATGGAATGTCATGCATGTCATGAATGAAATAAAACTAGACAATATCATATAAATTTTGGTAGATCCATTCATTGATAGAACATAAAAGGAGGAGTCTCCACATATTGAAGTCTCTCCCATGGTTATATTATCCATATAAAATTTAAAAAATTAAAATTCTATCACAACATGTTCTTGGAGGAGTCCTTTAGATTTGAAAGCCTATACTCTAGGAAGTTAATAGATTGGTGAAATTAATAGAAATATTCGATCTCGACATCCACAATTTGAAGAAACTCCTCCGTCTTGGAAACATCATCAAGCCTGGACTTCTCCACCATGTCAAGGGTCCCTAATTCTTGAGAAATATTGACTATAAAACATTAAAACCATGGTTGAACTTGGATAATTCTTCTTGAAGATGGCCAATTACATATTGGATGTGTTCAATCCCAACCTTCCTAGCACTGACCACATTAAGATGAGCTACTGCAACCACTGCATGATAAGAAGATTTATATAAGGAATAATCCCATCATTGATTCACTGAAAAGGAATACATAGTGAATACCACCCACAATTCAAGGGCCCTCTACTGTTTTTTTGGGAAATCACCTCATTCACTCATCTATGAAGGGTAGTATAGTAAAAAACCACATAACCAAGGGTAGAAAACATAAATCGGAGGTAACCCAACCGGTCCTTTATCCCTTCAAAAGGTGTTTATGAAACTAAGCTCTATATATCCATCTATATCCATCATCACATTTCTTGGTAAAATGATTTAGACCCCTATACTTGATCTAAGACCATCTTGGGAATTAGAATGTATTCCAGTACTAGGTCGCTAAGATAAAGAGACATGCTCAAGAGAGTAGGGACTAGAACCTATAAGATTCGAGGTTACGAAACTACAATAAGGCACACATGGGTTTATCATACAAATTATAAATGATATGATATAAAAAATCAACCAATAGATAAGACCGATTTTAGAAACTTACCTTTCCCAGTTGCGTTTCTGGAGAAATCTGTTTCTCCGACCCCATCCTTAAGGGAAGTGAGAAAACCTCTTATGACAAGCATATTTGTTGAGATTCTGGTGCATTCCATAAAGACATGATTTGATCTCCACCCCTGTATGATATTGGAACAAAATATAACTTTAGGCGACAGGACACAAAGTGAACAAAGTTTCCAGTTTTTGAAGAAGTCTTCACCTTCTCCAAAACGTACCTCTATCAAGGCTATCTAATTATAAGAATAGATATATATATATATATTAGTATCCTCAAAAAATGAGTTCTCCAGCTTCATATCAATTAGAGATAATGTTTAGATATCTATAGTAGAAAAGAATATTAACTAATTCAACACACCTACCATCTCCATTTCATAACCAGTTGGGCCCGATAGCAAAGGGTATGATAAAGTAATAGAATGGTTTCCTACATACACAAGAGTGGATAAATCCACTCAATGTTGACTTGATATGGGACTACTAATTTCTTAAAAAATATAAATGTGGTATTGGGATAATCTAAAACAATAAAATAATGGAATGACACAATTACATGAGGATTCCATGGGAGAAGGTAGATCACAAGATAATTGAGAGTTGGATAGCCAGTGCATGATCCACCATTTGTTCCCCTATTTTTATGAACCACCATAGAATAAAAAACACTATCTGGAAAACCAAGTGTCACCAAAGGCATAGATTATTGACAACACCAAATCCTTATTTGGGAAATTATTTTCCTCAAAATCGATCCCATTTCCCCAAAGAGGTCCCTCACGAGGGGGGGATTTGAATCTATTTTAATTAGAAATGTAAAATCCACAATGGAATAAATAATTTAATATGGGTATTATTATCTCTATAAAAAAGGAAAGAAAAGGTGGAAAATACATGTGGATTGCATAACCTAAAATAGGAAATTCGATCAAATGAAATTTGAAAGATCGTGAAAATGGGAATTTGCAACAAATAACCTTCTATAAGATCACACAAATACCCTTTTAAAATACCTCTTAGTTATTTTAAAGTAATCCATGACATTAACTGATCATGATATGACTATAAGATGAGTTCATATGAAACACCCAACCTATCAATCAGTGGGTTCATGAAAAACCATCTAAAATTCCTTATAAAATAAGGAAAAAATTATCTTAAAATGGGTTGATTTTATAGTAATAAAATTCACATGAAATTCCTATATGGGTTCCAATACATCATATAGGCACTGGATACATTTCCACCCTGTCGCACTAGAGCCCGCTAGCTTGTCACCGTCATCAGGCGAAGGGATTCAGATATGATTGGGAATTTGTGCTCTCCCCCTATGGATCTAAATAAAAATATAATGTTTTATCATGATAATGATCAAAAATCACCACATGAACCTTTTTCGGTCACATGAAACACTAGTAATGGGAAAAGTTATTTTTTCGACAACACTCATATACAATTGTGAGATCCCCGACCTTTGTGAAATAAACAAAGAAATAAAAAGGGAAATGATGGGAGATTATTGAGAATTGAAGGTAAAAATATTTTATGAAAATGGAGTTATAAACCCTATATGATCACCATTGGTCATGTTAATCCCCTGTGAAAATCTATGTATGTCTCACAAAGGACCCCAAACAAGTAATCTCAGATCATGTAACTGCCTTTCAACAGGCATGCTGATATCGCTAAGGTTTTTGGACATGTTTTCCCGACCTTGTAAAAACCCCTAAAAATGTCTATATAATTAGGAAATACCCATTTAATTGTCCAAAATAAAATAGATAGAGTTCTTATAGGACATTATTATATCTGTTGACAATATTGCGATTCCTATAGAAAGATTTCGCGAAGCACATGACACCAAACCCTACACTGAATCTAACCAAGATCTGTGATCTATGCACCATGAAAAGTATTGTATAAATTGGGTATTGAGGACTATAAATACCCCAAACCATCATGAAATAATTGAATTCTTGGATCCATAGATGACACACCTAAGAATTGAATAGGTCTTCCCGGAGCAGCAAGTCATGCAATCCAAAGGTCATCTGCCTAGTAAATATCTAGGAAATGACCTAGTGGATCATGTGACATGCACAAGGACTTCACATGACCACTAATATATCATGATAAGGACCAATGGATAATTCTGTGAAGGTACCCCCACATATATACTGAGTGAAGTGATACATAAACAAGCTAGTACTGAACAAATCTAAGACACACATATAATAAAATTATAATAAAGAGTATAAATTGAGAGACTTATGAGAAGAACATGTATGTTGATCCAAATGGTATTTACATAACTCATTAAGATCATGAGGCAACATTAGTATATTTCACCCTAGTCTTGTGATGTTCCCTTAACATACCATTTGGGTCATGTGATGTCATCTGGAAACCTCAAGTGAGTCATATAACACCCAAAGGGCATGCCACCCATGTCTCATGAAACCCTCCAAGATCACCATCTAGATATTGGGATATACTATTGAAATGTCACTGAAGATATGTGGATACACCTGTGTATTTCATTTAGGTATCATGAATCCCTCTAGGTTTACCATATAGATCACATTACAACCTTCAAATGTGTCAGCTAGGTCTCGAGATGACAATAAGACTTTCCAAAAGGGATTATTCGATGTCATTTGGAAAATCCATCTAAGATTATGCAACATCTTTCAGACGTGTCAAACTAGATCATTTGATACCCTCCATGCATGTTAGCCAGATCTTGTGAAACTCTTTATGAAAGTCGGCTGAGATCATATGATGGCATCCATGACATGTCATTGAGATCTTGCGATGTACTTCAGACAATTCATCCATGATCACATGATTTCCTCTAGGACAAGTCATATAGGTATTGCGATATACTCCAGAAAAGTCACCCTTGATTATGATATGATATTTAGACATTCCCTTCAAATTATGTGACATACATCATATAAGTCAACCGAATCATTCAATTGTATTTGGGATTGTCCATAATATAACAAAACACATATAAAAATCCTTCCACATGTCAGGTAGACAATAAAGAAATGTTAGGAATGCAATCAAGAAGGCCAATCAGAAAACCAGGCCAGATCAAGTATGAGTACTTGGACATGATAACCTTGTCCAACCTCTATATTAGGATAGCCTCTGTGTGTAATCCCTAATTCATTGAACTACAAGAACTCCAATTCCTTCCCTAATCAGAATCTGTAAGATGTGTTTCTAAGGCCCAATATCCTTATTAGACATCTATTAGGCTGTCCTAGCACATAATTTCCATATCCATAAGTAGTGAGTTAGATTACATGGTATCTCTTGTTTCTCACACAAAGCATAACTCAATTTTTCTTAGGGATTGGAAATGATCATATCATTAACACATGGAAACTTAGGGGTGTAAACCACAATTAATGGAATGATATAACTGCTTCCATATTTGGGAAACCTCAGTGTGTAATCCCAAATGAATTGAACTACATGAACTCTAATTCTTTCCATAACCAGGAAATGTAGGAAACCTTACTAAGGAAAAATATTCATATTAAACATCCAAAGGGATATCTAAGAAAATATTTGTCATATCCATAAGTAGTGAGACAAATTACATGAAATCCCTTGTTTCTCACACCGATTATAGCTCACATGGACTTAGGGAGTTATGATGATCATATGATTTGCATAGTGAAACCGAAGTGTGTAATCCCTGATCAATGGCATGATATAACATCTCCAAATTAGGGAAACATTGGTGTGTAAGACCTAATCAACTGAACTAAAATGACTTTGATTACTACTATAACCATGATACAAAGGAAACCTCCTCATGGTTTGAGATCTAATATATAGTGCCTAAGTTCCTTCATATATGCCCTTGGCATATGAATTTAAACAACATGGGCTTAATGGACTATATGGTTTTTGATTACTATTACAAAACTGGATATATATGAAGCCTCATAAGGGCTCAATCCCAACCTTAAAATATTAACCACATCCTTGGATGACAATAAAATATTGAGTGGTAGGTTATATAGATTACTGAAATAAGAAGCTACCAACCAATGGAAAATTAATGAAGAACCTTAGATACATACAGATGGATCCACCAGTAAGATTCCACTTTATTCATATAAAAGGGTTCAACTTATGATCATTTTGTTAGGTTAACCAGTCCTGTATTGTTATTTGGAAGAGATCCTTGAACATATCTAAAATCTATAAGAGTGTCCCAAATATGGAAACAGTTCCCCCCAAAAGCGTAAGATGAGCTAGACCACCCATACTCTTGACCATTGTAAGTTCCTAAGGGTAGTTTGGTTAGAAACCCCAAAGGACAAATTGCCTTTGGAAAGCAGGTCCGTACAAAGTTATGGATGTGGGAACCTTTGGTAGTTTCTATGAAATATTATAATGAACAGTAAATATAACTTGAATGATTGTACAATACATTGAACCCCCTACAATCAAACTGTCATGTCAAGCCAGCCAAACCTTTCTAACGAAACAAAAGTGGTAATACTAGTGTGAAATCATTAACCTATACATCTACTTCCCAAGATAAAAGTATAGACTACACATTTCTCATGAAACCATTTATTCTTATCACATGGGTGGTCCTCATCCTCATTCTGATGAAACAATGCACATTAAAACAAATATTCCTTTTTCTTTTTTGGTAAAAAGTTAAAAGTACCTTGTTTAGAAAATAAAAAAATATTATTTTTAATTTTTTTAAAAAATAAATATTGAGTGAAAATAACCTTAAAACAACGTATAATTATATATTTTTTGAAAAAATTTATATAAAACATTATTTAGAAGAAAATGAATTTTTTACCGAAGAGAGAAATAATGTCATTTTTCAATTAAAAAATTCTTTCAGTTTCTTGGGAACATAAAGAGAGAAAAATTAATTAAAAACGTTTAATATATATAAAAAAACTAAAGAATAAGAAGATTAATGGTATTATTGAGATATAGGTCATAAAAGTTCATCATTAAAAATATAATCTTAAACAATCAAAATAAATAATGAGATTTTAAAAAAAACCTTTCCACATTGGTAAATTTTGAATAAAAAATCATAAAATAAATAACCTTATTTTAAGATGTATATGACAATAATATTCATCATAATTATCATAACATATATTCATGAGTTTTATATGTACTAAATTAAAGGAACTAGTGGTGAATATGGAATGTGTCTAATCGAAGTAAAAGTATGAAGAAAATACCCTCCCGCTATTGTAATATCCAAATCAAAACAACATGAAAAAGATAAAATTAAATGGATTTAAAAATACCCATAATGTTTTATTAATGAATCATAAAATAAATTCATGGAAATTATATAAAACATACACATGAAACGTGTTGGAAAAATTAAATATGTCATAAAAAATAAAAGTTAGTCGATAAACCCTTATGCCAGGTTAGACTTACTTAATAAGTGATAAATAAAAATATATAAAAAAATTATATTTATTATTATTTTAAAATGAAATAATTAAAAAAATTATAATATCCAATATGACCCACTTATAACATTTAAACACCAAATTATTAATAATTCCTTATTAAAACCATCATTTTTGTGTGCTAACTGTTTCATTTTTCATGAGAATTTTCATTCAATAGTTCCGGTCCTTTTAATTTAATTGTAATAACATCATATACATAATTTTAATCATGATATAAATATAATATATATTATGTAGAGACCCGAAGCTTGACGTACATGGACATTACATTACTTTTTCGAAATACTTAGTACATAACAAAAACACACACACAAGGATCGTAATAGTTTAGTGTCTTTGGAAACTCGGAATATAATCTTCTAATCGTGGTGAATGATCTTCAACATCTCTTGTAAAGATCTTCCTTTTTTTTACCTAAAACCTTTATTTATATCCTGGGGAAAAGAAAACATAAAAGGGTGAGCTCAAATGCTCAGTAAGGGTAAACAAAAGAAATATCAATCACATCATATTCATAAGAACATAACATTTTGGAAATCTTAACCTGCAAAAAAGAGCATAATTTCATAACATGGGATAAATCATAGTAGTGAAATGAAATCCCAATAATCATAACTTAAAACATGAAAATTTTTGGCATACACACATAATCATAGAGAATCATATCTTATTAGTCAAGACTCATTGCCAAGACTATCTTAGTGGACAAAGTCCATTTCTGAACCAAGTCACCCTCGTTTCAATCCTGTTTCACTGAACCGGTATAACCTACCGTTCCAGCCATGTCTATCTCATGAGAAATAAAATCTTTACCCTATGCATTGGAGGGAGATATAGGTCCCACCCATCTCATAATGATACCATTCTTATGTGTGCCACAAAATCAGAAAAACCATACATCATAGCATAACCCATGTAATAAAAATGGGAATCTTAAACATCGTGACATCATAAAACAATTCATATAAGATAAAGGAATTCATAAAGATATAATTCCATCACAACATAATCAAATAAATTTAATAATATGGATAAAAACAGAACCCCTTTATTATCTTAGATGGAAAATAATTTTGATAAAACACTTGAACTCCATTCTTGAGGAAAATATCCTTTCTGCTTCAAAAACACTTTTCCTTTCTTAACATGTCGTACAATTATAAACTAAGAGAAGTTGATTAAAAATAAACTTGATAAATTGTAAAGGAAGCTTCTTGGAAATAATGTTTTAAAAATCCATTCATGCCGTATAAGTTAAAAAAACATTCTTCAAACTTTCGTCAGAAAAGTCAAAAAGTACCTCGTACGAAAAACGACAAAAGATTCCTTTCATATCCTTTAATAAAAACTCACCGAAGGGTAAAATTGGATTTAAAAAACTTTTAGGTGGATGGAAATAATATTACATATTGAGGAAACATGGATGTGGATGATAAAATACACCCCAGTAAATGCCAAAGTATAAACAATCTCGGATAAAAATGAGATTGTGATATTTTCCCTTACCTTAGGTCCGATTTGCCTCGTAAGTGTCCGAACCTCCTGTATAATGATTTAAATAATGTCATTGACTTATTACAGAATCATACTCATTATTATGATATCATATATGGTTCACTTATAACTTTATTTTACCCATTCATTTGTAAATTCCATGTTAAAGAGAGTTTTGGGTAAAATCGTTTCATTTGTCATTCGTGTTTTGACTTGTAATTATTCATATGATTACTTAGATCATGATTACTTAATTCCATAATATAAAACATGATTTATATATAATATATATTCAGAATATACATATATATAATAGATCAGTAAATGGAAAGAAATACACCGTTCATGGAGACGGTAGGCCGTACGTACGCATGAACGCTGTTTTCGTTTCCTTATTGAGTTGATTGGAATTAAGTAGATGAAATACATATATATACACATAAATAAAGTATCATTATTATGACATATATTTCATGATTACTTATTATATATAGTTTATAATCATTCATGAATGGTTAACGTGGAGAATGAATCTATCGCGTCGTGGAGACGGTAGTCCGTACGTACGCACGAGCGATGATATCATTATCATGATCGTGGAATTGTATTGGAGTGTATGTATACTATTACAGAATTAATATAAATTTATAATATTCATATATATTTACTCATTACAACATTATACCCATCCAATTAAGGTGGTGGCGGAAAATAAATTACACCACGGCGTGGAGATGGTATTTCGTACGTACGCACGCGCGGTGATTTTCTTTTTCCTTAGGATGGATAGAAGGTTAATTAGAGTTGTTTCATATTTATAATAACATATCAGTATATAATAAATACTGATGTTATTACTTTATCATGAAACAACTAAATAAGAAGAAGTTGAAGAAGAAAGAAATTGAAAAAGATCGGTAATGGATATTACCTATTTTTGACGCGCCTTCACTTAACCTCCACTTAAAGAACTAAGGATGGTCTTTGAAGAAGACTAGGACCTCTAGGATGATACTAGGGAATTGGAGAAGTGATTTTTGCAGGGTTTGGATGATCTTGAATGCTCAAATTGGTGTGAGTAAGAGAGGGAGGAGGTGCCCTTTTATAAGGGAGGAGACGGGCACTTTAGGAAAATCTCAAAATATTATTTTTTATTAAGGTAAAATTCGTTTTATAATGGTTCCAAAGGGTCTTATTTCAAAGATAAAGTGGGAATGAGTCGAAATACTCTCATCCAATAGGATTTAGACAAGTTTAGGTTATTATTTTAACCTTATCAATTAGATTTAACTCTAAGTTAAATAATTTAACTTTTACTGTGTCTTTTTGTTTTCTTACACTATATGGTTAATAAACTTACCATAACAAGCCAAAAGAACCCGAAGTTGTTTAATATTAATATATAAATCCTTATCTAAGTCATTTGGCTGAACCTTAGATTTTTAGGAATTAAATAACAATTAATAATATAATATTTGTTTTAAAAACTAATTTATGTCAATTTTGACACTATTTGGTACATGATTTTTATGAAATTCATAACAGAATGATAAGTTCGAAACAAGTTACTTATATCAACAATAACATGTCATATTAACCTATAAAATTAATTTAAGTCATAAAAAGTCTCAAATTACATTTATTTGGGAATTTATAACATCAATTATGTCAATATTTCACTAATAAGATAATTACTGCATCATCATTGTGTCATAAATAAATTAAATTATTTAACGTCTAAAAATTAAAAATAAAATATCACCATCTAGGAAATTTTTTTAGCTTTCTAATTAATATTTATAGTCGATTTTATCTTATGTATAACCCTATATTAAAAATTATTTTCTTATTAAACTTTGATTTTAACAATTTTAACCCTTCTTTAAATAAATTAATAATAAATGTCCTAATCTAATCCAAGTGGGCCTAAATGGTCATATTTTATTCCTAAGGTTGTTTTTGGTCGAATTACACTTATCCAATAGAATTAGGACATGTGTTAGGGTAATAATAATAACTTTTTTACCCTTAATCACTCTATTTACTTTTAACCGTGGTAAAAAAAGTAAAAAGTTACTATTCACCAAAAATTATTTTCATCTCATTGAACCACATTTTACTTAATAACATCAACCGTGTCTCTCGGATTTTTGAAATTCCACTCACAGAAGCGGTAAAATTATGTTTTATGAAAAATTCAGTTTTTTAACTACCACTTAGTGGTTTCACTATTCATCAAAAATTGAAAGTTTTCAGAAAAATACCAAAAATTTGGCCTAAGATATATTTGATATTATGAACTCAAAAATGATGTCTATTTTACCAAATTCAAAACATATCAGTTTCATTAATTAATTTAAAAATTAATTCTCGTCGTCAAAACAAATAGCGTGTTATTAAGAGATAATAACTATCAAAAGATTGACACTTGTTTATGTATGGTTTAAATGTAGAATTACATCCAATGACCAAAATTGTATTAAATTGTAAAAATATATTCTAAATATACTTTAAAACCACTGAAATTAATAATTTATCACTATTAATTATTTCGATCGAAAAAGTTGTTTTTAATTAAAATTTAGTAATTTTCACTATTCACCAAAATATGAAAGTTATCCGAAAATTACCCAAATTTCACCCTAAGCTAATTTCGATATTACGAATCCAAAAATGAAGTCCATTTTGAAAAATAAAATTTACAAAATTTCAAAAAGTGGTTATTACTATTCATAATAGCTAGTTTAAATAATATTTTAATAGCATATCGTTGTTTAGTGAAACCCAGTATTGCGTACTACACACGCTATCGAGGAAGGTCGTGATTGCGTGTAATGCAAGGAAAGTCAAGGATGTGTTTTGTGCAAGATCCTTTTGTTGTAGCATACAACACAAGACATTAATGAAATAAAAAAAAATATTTGTCATAAAATATCAGGGTGTTACATTCTACCCCCCTTAAAACGAATTTCGCCCTCGAAATTTGTCGGGGTTATAAATGGTTTACTATCGAAAGTTTCTTTAATAGAAACCCACATCATAAAAAGTAATACCAAAACCAATCTTTAAAAACAAAATTATGAAACGTAACGGTTACCCAAATAAACTAATCACTGGGTTTCCACATAGGTGAAAATATGGATATGGAAGAGAAATCTAACCATCATGTTCTGATGGAGAGTGGTAGAGAACATGGCTATGTAAAAGCCAGAAATCACACAGCCATAAATTTGTGACGATCTAAGGTACCATCTGATTCATTAGATATAAGAGCACTAGGACAACATTTTTGGTTTTCAAGACCATTTCCCTAAAGTTGATGAAATTGGAATTAGAAGAAATACTTTCCTGATTTTGGTATAGTCTCACCGTTGGTCATTATTTGGACAATTTCCACTTCATCTCTTAAAGAAATGAAGTTGAATTTGTCATTCGTGATGTGTTAGAAGATCATTTGATAGAATGATGGGTCATTTCATCTATCTCAAACAAAAGGTTAAAAAAGTTATCAAAAAATACATAAGTCCATCTATAGTAAGATTAATCATATATGGTTCCTAAAATGGACTTATACTTCATATATCATACTGCTTAATATAATAAAACTAGTTTCCACTAAACAGGGACTTCCTGTAGGCTAGTGGTAGGCGATAAAGGCCAGTCGCACTTCGGTTGTGGGTTCGATTCCCACAGCCTTGTCCGAAGCGATGGGCTGTCACCCATCCTGCAGGTTGTCCTTTTTCTAAAACTATATTAATATAAAATCCCATCAATAATATCGAAAAAAACTTCTATCCTTAAACAATACTAACTTATGTCCAACATAATCCATCCCAATATTTAGGCTTATCCAAAATACTTCGGTCCAAGCTCATAGTATAAAAATTATTACTTGAAATGTCACATCACAATCACGTGAATGCCATCATTTATCCCCCATATATCATAAGATTTATCTTGTGGTCAAATTAAAAACATGTGAATACCTTAATCATGTATTCTCTTGAAGAATGAATACCCATTGAACCTTAGTGAAAACATGAATGCAGTCAAAAGTTAACTCTTTCCACGTACCAAAAACCCAAAATTCTATATACTCAAACCACAATATAACTATTTCCTTATATCAGTCATGAGCTCATGAATACTATCAAACATTTAATTTTCTCCTTATCCCTTCATTATGTGCATATCATCTGCTTTCCAAAATATTTGAATCACTTTTCATGGTTACCGGTACCTTAAAATTATTGAAAACCACAATAGACTAATACAAAAATATTCCAATACACAATAAAAGTACCTCAACAACATTATTCTTGAATACCAATACATAAACACTTCAATCCATCCTCTTCAATGATTATCCTGGAATAAGTCCTTCCTTGATTTAGAAGTAACTTTTTAGGTCAGGGCATTGAGTTGGGTAATGCCCATGTTCTCCACAAATAATACATTGAACTCCATAATAGTCTATCACTCTATGACCCTTTTCTCCACACAGATAACATCGGTCCCTCCATTTGAGGTATTCCTCAAGGTTCTTCTTCCCTTCTCTAGAAATCTCAATCTTCCTTTCTTTATGCTCCTCAACATGCGAACATGCATAATAGTCTATCTTCCTCTTCTTTGATGAATTAGGCATACCACTAAATTTCACCTTGTTAATCATATATCGCGATGACTGGTTCGGCATAATCACAATATCTTTCTCTCTAGGAATTACACAATTCTGTTGCTCATAGTCACCAATTTGGTCATTGGATTCAATGTTAACCTAATTCCTTCTGGTTCCCTCCATTTACTAAAACACAAAAAGAATTCTGTGAGAGGCAAAAATCATGCTAGAGAAAAAAACATAGTAAAGGGGGAGAACCCTCAATATCTAACATCTTAGGTTAAATTATAATATCCTTAGTTCAATTCTAGGACTATATCCTATACGTATACTTAACCTAAGAGACATCCCTAGACATATATTAGAAATATCTCTTGGGATCTCACTAACGTTCTCACATCCTAGTTTCCAAAGGTTGACTAAA
Organism: Viscum album; assembly: GCA_963277665.1. Lineage (NCBI taxonomy): Eukaryota > Viridiplantae > Streptophyta > Magnoliopsida > Santalales > Viscaceae > Viscum > Viscum album. The sequence goes on from OY728120.1 coordinate 1,849,161,783, forward strand.
CCTTTCCTCTGATACCAACTGTAGAGACCCGAAGCTTGACGTACATGGACATTACATTACTTTTGCGGAATACTTAGTACAGAACAAAAACACACACACAAGGATCGTAATAGTTTAGTGTCTTTGGAAACTAGAAATATAATCTTCTAATCGTGGTGAAAGATCTTCAACATCTCCCATAAAGATCTTCCTTTTTTTTACCTAAAACCTTTATTTATATCCTGAGGAAAAGAAAACATAAAAGGGTGAGCTCAAATGCTCAGTAAGGGTAAACAAAAGAAATATCAATCACATCATATTCATAAGAACATAACATTTTGGAAATCTTAACCGGCAAAAAAGAGCATAATTTCATAACATGGGATAAATCATAGTAGTGAAATGAAATACCAATAATCATAACTTAAAACATGAAACTTTGTGGCATACACACATAATCATAGAGAATCATATCTTATTAGTCAAGACTCATTGCCAAGACTATCTTAGTGGACAAAGTCTATTTCTGAACCAAGTCACCCTCGTTTCAGTCCTGTTTCACTGAACCGGTATAACCTACCGTTCGAGCCATGTGTATCTCATGAGATATAAAATCTTTACCCAATGCATTGGAGGGATATATAGGTCCCACCCATCTCATAATGATACCATTCTTATGTGTGCCACAAAATCAGAAAAACTATACATCATAGCATAACCCATGTAATAAAAATGGGAATCTTAAACATCGTGACATCATAAAACAATTCATATAAGATAAAGGAATTCATAAAAATATAATTCCATCACAACATAATCAAATAAATTTAATAATAGGGATAAAAACATAACCCCTTTATTATCTTAGATGGAAAATAATTTTGATAAAACACTTGAACTCCATTCTTGAGGAAAATATCCTTTCTTCTTCAAAAACAATTTTACTTTCTTAACTTGTCGTACAATTATAAACTAAGAGAAGTTGATTAAAAATAAACTTGATAAATTGTAAAGGAAGCTTCTTGGAAATAATGTTTTAAAAATCCATTCATGCTGTATAAGTTAAAAAAAACATTCTTCGTACTTTCGTCAGAAAAGTCAAAAAGTACCTCGTACGAAAAACGACAAAAGATTCCTTTCATATCCTTTAATAAAAATTCACCAAAGGGTAAAATTGGATTTAAAAAATTGTAGGTGGATGGAAATAATATTAAATATTGAGGAAACATGGATGTGGATGATAAAATACACCACAGTAAATGCCAAAGTATAAACAATCTCGGATAAAAATGAGATTGTGATATTTTCCCTTACCTTAGGTCCGATTTTCCTCGTAAGTGTCCGAACCTCCTGTATAATGATTTAAATAATGTCATTGACTTATTACAGAATCATACTCATTGTTATGATATCATATATGGTTCACTTATGACTTTATTTTACCCGTTCATTTGTAAATTCCATGTTAAAGAGCGTTTTGGGTAAAATCATTTCATTTGTCGTTCGTGTTTTGACTTGTAATTATTCATATGATTACTTAGATCATGATTACTTAATTCCAGAATATAAAAAATTATTTCTATATAATTTATATTCAGAATATATATATATATATATAATAGATCAGTAAATGGAAAGAAATACACAGTTCATGGAGACGGTAGGCCGTACGTACGCATGAAAGCTGTTTTCGTTTCCTTATTGAGTTGAATGGAATTAAGTAGATGACATACATATATACACACATAAATCCAGTAACATTATTATTTCATATATTTAATGATTACTTATTATATATACATTATAATCATTCATGAATGGTTAACGTGGAGAATGAATCTCATCGAGTTGTGGAGACGGTAGTCCGTACGTACGCACGAGCGATGATATCATTCTCATGATCGTGGAATTGTATTGGAGTGTATTTATACTATTACAGAATTAATATAACTTTATAATAGTCATAAATAGTTACTCATTACTCCATTATACCCATCCAATTAAGGTGGTGGCGGAAAATAAATTACACCACGGCGTGGAGACGGTATTCCGTACGTACGCACGTGCGGTGATTTCATTTTTCCGTAGGATGGATAGAAGGTTAATTAGAGTTGTTTAATATTTATAATAACATATCAGTATTTAATAAATACTTATGTTATTACTTTATCATGAAACAACTAAATAAGAAGAAGTTGAAGAAGAAAGAAATTGAAAAATATCGGTAATGGATATTACCTCTTTTTGACGCGCCTTTACTTAACCTCCACTTAAAGAACCAAATATGGTCTTTGAAGAATACCAGGACCTCTAGGATGATACTAGGGAAGTGGAGAATAGATTTTGGCAGGGTTTGTCCGAGATTGAATGCTCAAATTGGTGTGAGGAGGAGAGGGAGGAGGTGCCCTTTTATAAGGGAGGAGAGGGGCACTTTAGGAAAATATCAAAATATTATTTTATATTAAGGTCAAATTCAGTTTATCATGGTTTCAAAGGGTATTATTTAGAATATAAAGTGGGTATGGGTCTAAATCCTCTCATCCAATAGGATTTAGACAATTTTAGGTTATTATTTTAACTTTATCAATTAGATTTAACTCTAAGTTAAATAATTTAACTTTTACCGTGTCTTTTTGTTTTCTTACACTATATGGTTAATAAACTTACCATAACAAGCCAAAAGAACCCCAAGTTGTTTATTATTAATATATATATCCTTATCTAAGTCATTTGGCCGAACCTTATATTTTTAGGAAATAAATAACAATTAATAATATAATATTTGTTTTAAAAACTAATTTATGTCAATTTTGACACTATTTGGTACATGATTTTTATGAAATTCATAACAGAATGATAAGTTCGAACCAAGTTACTTATATCAACAATAACATGTCATATTATCCTATAAAATTAATGTAAGTCATAAAAAGTCTCAAATTACATTTATTTGGGAATTTATAACATCAATTATGTCAATATTTCACTAATAAGATAATTACCGCATCATCATTGTGTCATAAATAAATTAAATTATTTAACGTCTAAAAATTAAAACTAAAATACAATTATGTATGAAATTCTTTTATCTTTCTAATGAATATTTATAGTCGATTTTATCTTATGTATAACCCTATATTAAAAATGATTTTCTTATTAAACTTTGATTTTAACTATTTTAACCCTTCTTTAAATAAATTAATAATAAATGTCCTAATCTAATCCAAGTGGGCCTAAATGGTCATATTTTATTCCTAAGGTTGTTTTTGGTCGAATTACACTTATCCAATATAATTAGGACATGTGTTAGGGTAATAATAATATTATTTTTACCCTTAATCACCCTATTTACTTTTAACCGTGGTAAAAAAAAGTAAAACATTACTATTCACCAAAAATTATTTTCATCTCATTGAACAACATTTTACATACTAAAATCAACCTTATCTCTCGGATTTTTGAAATTCCACTCACAGAAGCGGTAAAATTAAGTTTTATGAAAAATTCGGTTTTTTAACTACCACTTAGTGGTTTCACTATTCATCAAAAATTTAATGTTTTCAGAAAAATACCAAAAATTAGGCCTAAGCTATATTTGATATTATGAACTAAAAAATGATGTCTATTTTACCACATTCAAAACATATCAGTTTCATTAATTAATTTAAAAATTAATTCCCGTCGTCAAAACAAATAGCGTGTTCTTAAGAGATAATAACTATCAAAAGATTGACACTTGTTTATGTCTGGTTTAAATGTAGAATTACATCCAATGACCAAAATTGTATTAAATTGTAAAAATATATTCTAAATATACTTTAAAACCACTCGAATTAATAATTTATCACTATTAATTATTTCTATTGAAAAAGTTGTTTTTAATTAAAATTTAGTAATTTTCACTATTCACCAAAATATGAAAGTTATCCGAAAATTACCAAAATTTCACCCTAAGCTAATTTCGATATTCCGAATCCAAAAATGAAGTCCATTTTGAAAAATAAAATTTAAAAAATTTCAAAAAGTGGTTATTACTATTCATAACAGCTAGTTTTAATAATATTTTAATAGCATATCGTTGTTTAGTGAAACTCGGTATTGCGTACTACACACACTATCGAGGAAGGTCGCGATTGCGTGTAATGCAAGGAAAGTCAAGGATGCGTGTTGTGAAAGCTCCTTTTGTTTTAGCGTACAACAAAATACATTAATGAAATAAAAAATAATATTTTTCATAAAATCTCGGGGTGTTACATATTACTTATGAATATATTTAGATTCATACATAAAATTTAGAGATAAAAAATTTATTATATTCTTTATGGAGACGGTGGTCCATACATATGGATGAAGGCTGTTTTCATTTTTAGAGGAATGAAATTTAAGAAAGGTAAAAAATAATTCACCATTATATAATAATTATTGTGTTATATATATAATATATATTAATTAAGTCTATCCTTATTACAATCTATATAAATCAAAAATGACAAACGGAACACATCGCTTCTTGGAGGTGGGAGTCCACACGAACACATGAGTAATGGTAATGGTTTCAAACATATTGGAAGGTAAAAATAAGGATATGATATTATAATTCTAGAAGAATAATTATGTCACAAATATCATATATATTCATTATTTTTATCTTCATAACCATCCAAATAAAATGATGATGAAAAAAAATTTCACCACTATGTGGAGATGATAAGTTTTACGTACACATGAGTGATGTTTTCACATTTCATAGGATTAAAAATAGATAAATAATGATTTCAACATAATAATAATAATATAGTCTATTTATTATCATGGATTAATTATTTAATGAGGGTATAGTGGATATAGAAGATATAGAATAAGAAAGAAATTTAAGAGTTGGTAAAGATGATTACCTTTTCTTCTATTGAATTTCATTATTTCATTTATTAAGGGCCTTTATAATGGTCCTTTAAGAATACTAGAGCATATAATTTATTTATAGGGACATTTGAAAGAGAATTTGGAAGGGGATGTTCGTGCTTGATGGGGTAAAGGTTATGATTAAGAGAGGAGAATAAGTTCCCTTTAATAAGTGAGGAGATGGGAACTCATGGAATTACATAAAGTATTAAATTAATATAAGATTATTTGTAGTTTTTGGTTGCTCTTAATTGATATATTTAGAATATATAGTGAGGATGAGTAAAAATACTCTCATGAAATAAAATTTGGACATGTTTTGGGGATTTACCCCCCTTATCTCTTTATTTTAGCTCCCATAACACCTTTTGACAATTACCACAATGTTAAAGTTTTTTACTCTTTAAGGGTCAATAATGTTACCATAAAACTAAAATTGGATAAATATTGGTTGTTTATAAATTTTAAATCATTTATTAAAATATTTTTAAATATAAAATATCATTAATGTCATTTTTGGAAATACATGAAATATGATAATATAATATTTTTCTAGGTCATGTAAAATGGTTTAAAAATGACATTTATTTAATGATAAGGAGGATATGGTCTTAATATAGTTACAAAATAATTTTTTACGAGTTTTGATATCATTTTAGACCTTATATTTAAGATTAACCTACTGGTTATGCAATTTTAACCTTAACTATGGTAAGAGCCTTTTCAATATTAAAGGGTTAAAATATGTAATATAAGGTTAAAATAGGCTAAAAATGGACAAGGGATGATTTGTTTAACCATTTATAATCATAATTGTAATATTTGTTTTTTTATTTTTTAGATAATTTAATAAAATTTTATTAAATATAAAATTCTATTAATTTCAATTTTTGAACTATTCACTAAATTTGACTTTTAAAACACCCCGAAAATAATAGAATTTGAATATAAACATTAAATAATCTCCAATATTTTATATTCATCATTAAAATTCACAGGAAACTTTAACTAATTGATTTAATAATTTTATAGTTTGTAAATTTACTTGAATATTCTAATGCTTTCACAAGGACTGAGTAAGTGTTGTGCAAACATTTATGGTCACTATTTCATCAATAAAAAAATAAAATAAATTACCGTGATAAAAAATTAATTTATATTTAAAATAAACACTTATATCTAAAAATTAATATTTTTATCCCCGTCAATTTTTTTATAGATATTAAAATCAAGAGTGAAAGTTTTGGCTTTATATTTAATTAAAATAATATATAAGTCATTTTTAGGGAAAATGGAAAAGAAATTCTATAAATTAAAATATTGGATGAGGATGTTAGAAAACCACTCATAAAATGGATCAACCTAACGTCTTAGGGTTATTTTTGGTCTTTATCACATCTTTTTAACTTTAATTACACGATTTACCCTTACCATGCTAAAATATTTACTATGGTTTGTATTTATAATGAAAAAAAATAAATGGGTCAAATTTAAAAAATTTGAAAATAAGGATTCCTAATATAGAACCCATTTTTTCCAGGTTGAATTCATAGGTGTGATGGAAATTTTTTTAAATATAAATACATAAAATGAAATGAAAAACAGTTTATAGAAGAAAATGTGTTTTTAAGTTAACAAATGAACATATACCAAAATCATGTATAACAATGATTAATATGTAATAAATTATATTATATCTCATTAAATAATAATAGGGTTACATTAAGAGAACATTCAAAGTATAATTTTAATTTTTAAATGAACCTAAAATAATCTTTTATAAAAATATGTATTTTTCACTATTTAATGAAAAATAAATCTTCTTATAAATATACCAACATTTCACCCAAATATAATTTTGATATGTTGACTAAAAAAATTAAGTCCATTTTTCATAATAAAATTTCTATAATTGGAAGAAATTATTTGTAATTTTCATTCGAAAAATGAAATAAAAATAATTTTTGAAGCCTAAAATGACTTCAATAAAAATAAAGTTCTTATTTCATAGGAATTATTAAAAAAATTTGTATTGATTATGAGTAATGTAAATATATTTCACAATATTATTATTCATATTCAAAACCGCATATTCAATGGCTAGGTCACATTTAAATGATAATATTTTTATAATATATCTCAATTAGATTAAAGATTGGTGTTTCATATTAATCAAGATATAAATATTATTATTATTTTTTTAAAAAAAATTAGGGAGTTGCACTATACCCCCATTAAAGAAAAAATTACTCATAATGGACCTCACACCTCAAACATATGTAGTTCCACTACAGATCTGGCTGGTTGCCTTACCAGTACACCACATGATATTTCCCAATGGGACCACTTATAATAATAATTATTATCTTGATAAGAAACTACATGTTATTTTAGTGTGATTATATTCTCACTCACACACACCCATGGAAAATTCCAAGGAGGTCACCCGTGAAAACACTATTCCATGAAAAGCATGAATAAATGTTGTGTTTTAACCTGGGAGGCTCATGAAAAAAAATATTCCTCTCATTTCCATGGGTAGTAACATTTATTATTTTATGTCCTAATTTTCTAGGAGTGTTAACATCACCCCTTTAAATCACCATTTCCTCATTGTCGACCCACACCTCAAATCCAGGTAGTTCCACTACACTTCAAGATAAGTATTAGCTCTGATACCATTTTCCATGACTCGAAGTCCCTAGCCTATGAACTAAGTCATCTGACCCCATGTGTCTTCGGTAATACCTTGGATTCCATCTAAACACACTAAAAATTATTACCCACCAAGTTCACATTTCACACTAATAACTATCCCCACAAGCCAACACATGTTCTTTTAGTTTTATAATCTCTTTACTCACACACACCTTGTGATTATTCCTAGGATTTTTCCATCCTAGAATTAATCTAGGAAAATAATAATTATATGTTGAGTTATAATCAGACATAATTACGAAAATAAAGGTTCACATTGTTGAAATGCGTAGTAAAATTTTGTATTTTAATTACTAATTTTCTATGGATTTTCTAAGACAAACTCAAATACTTATAGAAATTATATAATTTTCTCCACATTAAATCCCATAAGACTATATGAGGAACCTATAAAACTTTGGGATTTTTCTTTGACATTATATGATTTTAAAAAAATACTAGTTTTTTCTTTTTTAACACCCTAATTAGCGGCTAAGTTCAAATTAAATTACATTTTAATAAAAAATATGTTCCATCCTCCCGAAAAAAGCCAATAAGAACATAAATTTGTGGAATAATATAGTTTAATATGGAAACATTTCATGAATAGTGAGAAAATTTTATGACTTTATATAAGTTTTCTACATCCCAAAATAAGTGATAAAATTTTAATATGATATTCTTATGAAGGTTTAATTCCTATTTCTCTAAATATGATTCATATTATTATATTTGGATTCTAAGTTGATAAGACTCTGATCATTACAAATACCCTTATAAAAAACATTTCATAAAACACTCAACAATTTGGTTTGATATCTATTGTAAAATTTGTGAAGTCCATAAGGGGAAAATTTCATATTTTTAAAAAATATGGACACAAAGATTGAATAGGTATGTACAATGATCAATCAAATTATTCTTTCTTATTGGAAATATAAACCTACTCTAATTTATTATTGTATTTGTGTCTTTGGAACCCTTTATTCTAACCAATTCCCATAATTTAGAGACTCCTCTAAGAGTTGTGTGAATATCTTCTCAGTACACGCAAAAAACCAACCCATTAGGGGAAAACATACTATCCATCTGACTATTGATGGAATGATAAATAAGACTATATAAAATGGGGGTATTCCAACCAACCTCAATTATTATAGAACCACCCATATTAGGTGTTTCATCATCCACCACTAACAAAAAATACATAACCATGATAAATGAATTTCAAACAAAAACCTCCAAAATCACAGAGTTTTCTAGACTACCTAATGAAAAAAATTTCTAAAACAATATTCAATCCCAATTAAAAACTAAAGAATTCATATAATACCTAAAAAAAAATTTGGGAATCTCACTAACTTGGTGGGGAAAATAGAACGTTAGGGTTTAGGTAATGTACTATCTAAACCACTTATTGTCCTAGGGGGGATTTCAATTACAACAGCCATTAAAGTGGTATTCATGTAAAAAGACTACATTCCATTAATGTCTCCCCACTCGAGGAAACCTCAATCCCAATCATCCCTAATAATAAAAATGAAAAAAATACCTATCCAAATAAAATCCCCATTAAACGATAGTGAGTGCCTTTAAATGAGACTCCAAGCCCAATCATTCAACTCAAATTCCCCTAAAGTGACACCAAATCAAGGAAACTGAAATAAAATTAACTTGACATGAAAATATTGGAAATATTCAAATAGTTGTAATTGAATATTCCCTTGATTGATTTTTTAAAGTAAAATCCATGATATTCCAAATTCCTAAAGGAGACATGAATACATTGATGGATACATTGAGTTGATAAATAGGTAGTATTAGAGTGGAATTTATTAGAGTTTATCCATTCATGATTTCACACTAAATTTAAGTATCCTAAAATATTATAGATTTCTTATACTATAAGGGAGTTTTTATTTTCAGATTCCATGATTTAAATGGATTCCCTTATAAATGTTATGCCTTACATTATTTTATCTTCATTTTAGTTTTAGGAGTTAAATCTGACATGAATACTTGTTAAAATATAAAACCAAAGTACTAAAAACTCCACCGATTTTCTAATGTATGCTCTTATTATTGTTAAATACAAAATTTCCTAATGCTAATTTTTATTGGATTGAGATAAAATACGATCAGATGAATAAACATTCTTTATTATATTTCGGAGATAGCTCTTGAAAATTACAAAAAATAAGTAATGTACATAATGGTATATTATCTATGGAGTTTGGTGGGGAAATTATTCACTTTAACATCCTTAATTCCATGAAGAACACCTTAGAAGATAATTACTCTCCTTCATTTAATTTTATTGATGTATTTTGTGTCCCCATGGAAAATTATCTTTGTTCCTTAGACCCCCTTTTTGAGTTTTCATCATTAATTGAGATTCAATGTAATAATTAATTTTTTAATATTGTAAGGGTGTGTAAAAATTATATGAATGTCTATTAATTGATGATTTAGTTTACATTGAAGAAAAAATGACCACAAATAATTCATCTAATCTTAAAAAATATTTATCCTCATCTAGGGATGTTACCATTGAGGTGTTATATGAGTTCATTGACATATTTCTTTTGATATCCCTCCCATAAATCAAAACTCCCCAATAATATGAAGTTAAACCACATTCTCAAAACTTAAAATATTTATATCTTGATAATGTTGATAAGATTATTATCATTATTTTAGGTTCACTCCCTCAAGAGCATGATTTTTTATTTCATGAGCTTTTGAGATAGTATAAATAAGGACCGGGGTTGGATATTTCATAAATTATTAGCACTCACCAATAAATTTACAAAAATTATAGATATTTAATGATGAGGATAAATTAGTGATTAAGACATGACATATAATGAATGAAAACATCCTTGATTTCATTAAGAAGGAGGTTATGGAATCCCACCTTTTTATTACATAACCTTTCACTACATGTAACATATATAGGATATTTTAAAGTTTAGTTTCTTGAAAATAAGGTAAATAATACATGAAAACTAAAACATTTATTCTAAATACACTTGAATAAATCCCTATAGGTTAATATTAATTTTATTTACTATATCTAATATCCAAAGAAGATAAATTAATGGAAATGGGTGAGCATGAGGCATAATAAGGGAAAATAGTTTACATGTGATCATAAGGAATATCAATGAGTAGATGAAGAATGTCATTAAGGCATGATAAAAGGAAAATAAGGAATATAATAATAAAAAAAATGAATCATAACATATAAATTCAGTTAAACAAATTATATTTTTACGTTCATAAGAATATCAAAAAGATTAATAACCAAGGTGTTGTAAATGAAAATCACTAGGATTATTCACCAAGGTATCGTAAAATATGTCATCTCAAGAGATTAAATTATTTACATAATTAATTTGAGAACCATAAGGGTACACACTTAATATATATTAATTAATGTGATCCACATATATCATGATCAATCATTTCTTAAATAACCCGTGGAGAATAAAGAATGGGTTCCTTATCAAAATCAAAGCATTTCAAAAGTTCTTAAAGACAAGATAATTATTCCATTTTTGTACGAAAAAAGGGAGTGTGAGTTTATTACATGTAAATACCTGAATAAAATAAATCATCTTCACATATAATTTAATATATCTGGATAATAAAGGGGTTTGGGTATTTATAGAAAGAAAATATAAGATAATTTCATAAGGAGAAGAGAGATATTTTGAGAAGTAAATTCAGTAGCATAATGTGTATAAAAAATGGTTTTATAAATGATAAAAATGAGATGGGTGAATGGAATAAAAATGATAAAACATAATTTGGAAGTAATGGTATAATAAAAAGGGTAATTGAAAACAGTAACAATAACATTTATAACACATATAAGAAATGTGGTTCACGAATTGATGTGAAAGGAAGGCTAATTCCTTTTCCTTGAAGAGTTACTCCTAGATCTTGAGGAATGAAACCTTTTGGGATTGAAGAAACATTAGGGGGGAATACTAAGGATTAAAAAGAAGAATATATTTGTAGAGGATATATTTTGAGTGAAGTTAAAAGGATAAATTAGTGGATATTTATAGTGAAAGTGGATGATTTGTTTAGTAATTTACCAATACAGGCCTTGGAAATGTAGGCTATGGAAAAGGAAAAACCAAGGGCCTTCCCATGGATCCTCCTATGGTTTTAGAAACATGGGTAATATGTTATGTTATTTTAACCCACCTGAACCAAAAATCATATTATATTTCTTCTTTGGGCATGGAAATGTAAGGTTTCCATAAATTAATGTTTTTAAAGTCAATGTTTCCATTTTAGAATTTGGAAAGTAAATTATATGTTTGGAAATTGATTAAAATTTATTAAAATACTTGATATTGATAAAATAAAATAGTTTAGGTCATGGAATGTGGTTATTTAATTATTACATCATTATGAAATAATTATGAATTCACTAAAAATATAGAAAACCCGATCAATATTTTTTACCATTCATGGAAAAAAATATATTTTAGAAACTTCCCATTAATTCACCCTAACCTAATTTAGACTTGATGATTTAAAAAATGATATTTATTTTATCACAATAATTATCTCTATATATTAACTTTAACTTTTAAATAAAAAAAATCATTATTTATTAAAAAAAATAGCTTATTGGAATGAATAGTAAAATTTCAGACACTTGAAAATTTTCAAGGACATGATAAAATTATTTTTTCATTTATATTTGAATAATAGTATTTATATAATAGAATTTCAACCAAATAAATATTATCTAGAATACCTTATTTTATTATAAAAATTTACATATTTTTTGAGAAGTAAATTTTTTTTTCTGAAAAATCAATTTATCCCATTCCATCTCAATTAAACCTATATTTTTATTAAGAGAAATTATTAATTAAAAAAATTGATGGAATTAAAATTTTATTCATAAAAAAGAATTAAAATTTATGTAACCAAGGCATGGAAATATAATGCCTTATAACACTCTTGTCTGGCCTAAGGGTATGTTGTGAAATTTTGATAGATTCACGGGGCAGTTTGGCTAACATCGTCTGAGTGGTAATTTCCAATAAGATAAACTTTAACCGTAGGTGATTTAATTTAAGAAGTAATAATTGTATCTTGAATTTTAATTGGTCTAGGGAGAACCCTAGTGGTGCTACCTACATCTCACGTTCTGAAAAATGGGCTTCAAATGACATGAATATAGTGGTTGAGGCCATCAATTCACTGTTCTGCATTAACTATACCTTTTCATTCATACTTATAAAAACTAATTATAATGGTAAAATTATTAAAAAAGGGTATATTTCTCAATAATCAAATTAACATATAGTTATATTTGACCAATGGTCATATAATGGTTTAATCATTATGGTCACATTTCCATTTATAATCTATAAATATCTTTTTATTATTAAAGATATTTGGTTTTGTTTTGTATTATATAATATAACACACATTTTTAGGAAAAAATATTATTTAAAAATAAACATGGATCGTTAAATTATTCCACCCTTATGAAATTTCATCCCTCACATTTTAACTCATTCTCTCAGTTGGGAATATTTGAGGGTACTTTATCTTCACGGTTTCCTCTGGTTACCATGTTACCTCTTCAAAACTATGGTTCCTCCAAAAAACATTGACATGGTGGGTAGCCTTATTACATAAAACCTTGTCTATATGGTTCAAGATCTAAACCAGCTACTCCTCATAAGATAGGTCATGTTCTAGTTGTACCACCTCTATATTTAGTATATGTGAAGGGTTAGGTATGTACTTCTTCAAGAGATATATGTGGAATACATAATGAACTTATGCTACATATGGTGTATGTTCTAGATGATAGGATACTTCTATTATGCGATCAAGAATTTTATAGTTTCCAATGTACCTATGGATAAGCTTACCTTTCTTCCCAAACTATATAAATCTCTTCCATGGTGATATTCGAATAAAACATTTATTACTAACATTAAACTCCTAGTCCCTTGGATGATTTTCATCATTGATTTTATGATTACTATGAGTAGCCTTCATGTGTTATTGGATGGAATGAACTTTTTCTGTCATCTCTTGTACAAGATCTGGCCCAAGAATGTTTCCCTCACCAACATCATCGCAACAAGTAGGATTTATACATCTATTCTCATATAGAGCTTCATAGGGAAACATTTGAATATTTTAGTTGAAGCTATTGTTGTATAAGAACTCAACTAATGGTAGGTGTTGATCCCATCCACCTTGAAATTTTATTAATCATGTTCTCATAATGTCTTCAAGTGTATGAATAGTCCTTTTAGATTAGATATAAGTTTGGGGGTGATAGGTTATACTGAAATTCAATTCAATATATAGAGAATGTTGAAAACTTAACTATAATTTAGATGTGAACCTTGGATCATTATTAGAAACAATTAAATGGGGCACCCAATTCATCCTCACCACCTCCTTTACATATATACTGGAAATTTGGTCAAGAGATAAATCATCCTGAATAGAGATAAAATGGGAAATATTGGTGAGTCAATCCACTATAACCCTTATCTTATTACTTCTTTGGATATTCCTGGGAGACTAGAGACAAAGTCTATAATGATATTGTCCCACTTCTATTTTGGTATGGGAAGTGGTTGCAATACCCCTTTAGGAAGTTTTTAACCTACCTTCACCTACTAATATACCAAGAACCTTTTAGTGTAGTCGGAAATATACCTTTTCATATTATGCCACCATTAATTATCATGATGTTACTTATAATTTTTCTTTCTTCTAGGAGACATACATGTTTAAATAAATCATTAATCTTTGGGAGTGGGTACTTGTTCATCATTGTGATCCCATTAAGTTATCTATAATAAATTCATAGCCACATTTATCCATCCTTATTCTTCACAAATAGAACATGTTCTCTTTAAGGAGACATAATTGGTTCAATAACCCCCTCCTTCAAAATATCTTGAAGTTATTTATTTAATTCCTATAGCTATACATTTTCCACTCTATATGGTCTCTTTGACATTGATTTGGATCTAGAAATGAGTTAAATAGAGGACTCTAACTGTATTTTTGGGGGAGGTCCAAGTAACTCTTCAGGGAATACATCAATGTAGTATTCAATTATGGTAACATTTTCTATCTTTATACTTTCATTTCCTTCATCAACTACACTAATCATTTCTATAAAGAAGGCTATATGAGGTGCTTCTAGGCCAAGCTTGAGTTAGGATATATCTCCTTTGAAAATAACTATTTCTTTTCCATTCAATAATAATGATATTTCCTTAATTTTTTATTTTATATTGTCATTATACATTAAGATCTAGTCCATTCCTATTATAGTGTTGAATTCTGGCATGAGAATGACTAACAGATTTTCTATAAGATTATGATTTCCCAAGTCAATACTAGAGTTTCTATATAATATTGATTCTTAATAATCCTTCTAGGAGTGTTGACTGATAAATATACTTATATGTAACACCCCAAGCATCTATGGTACGTTTCCCTTCGAATAATGCAGTAGATTGCGTTGTATGAAACATGGAGTTTAAACACACCATGACCAATCGAACTAGCCGTTATGAATAGTAATACCCACTTTTTTGAAATTTTATAAATTTTATCTTTCAAAATGGACTTCATTTTTGGATTTGGTATATCAAAATTATCTTAGGGTGAATTTTTGGTATTTTTCTGAAAACTGTCAATTTTTGATGAATAGTGAAAAACACTGCGTTATTATTTAAAACTGACTTTTTATTTAAGTAATTAATTATTTTATTTTAATTTATTTAAGGTAAAAATAGATACCTAATACCTATATATGTTTAATTTTATTTATTGGAGTCAATTTATAATCATTTTAGATATATAAATATTTTATTGAACTTTTTACCGTCTTTTACCCACCTCCTAGGAGCATTTGCAAATTTGCATAATTTTTTTTACGGCTTCTGTGAGTTGAATTTAAAAAATCCAAGAGACACAGTTCATATCAGTAACTAAAATTTTGTTCAATAAGATGAAAATATTTTTTTTGGCGAATAGTATCTTTTGACATTTATTTACCACAGTTAAAATAAAATAGGGTAATTAAGGGTAAAATTGATATTATAACTACTCTAAAACATTTCATAATTATATTAGATAAGTATAATTCTACTATAAAAAACCTTAGGAATAAAATATGATCCTCTTTGATCCACTTGGATAAGATGATGACATTTATTATTATTTTATTTGAAGAAGTGTTAAAAGAGTTAAATTCAAAGTATAATAACTAAACCATTTTTAATATAGTGTTACACACAATATAAATTCGACTATAAATATTCATTATAAAGATAAAAAGATTTAATACATAATGATATTTTATTTATAGTTTTTAGACTTTAAAAAATTTAATTTATCTATGACATAATGATGATGCGGTAATTACATTATTAATGAAATATTAAAATAATAGATATGATAAATATCCAAAAAAATGTAAATTGAGACTTATAATGATTTACAATAATTTTCGAGGTTAATATGACATCAGTACTAGAATTTTTGGCTTTCGAGGCAGGGGACTTATAGCGGCCGCCATTTGGCGGCCACTAATACTATCAACAGCGACCCCCAAATAGAGGTCGCTGCACTTTAATACCGAAAAAACCTAATTTACCCCTCCCCCCATTATCCCCTCCCCGACCCCGCAACCCACCCCGCCCCGACTCCATGACCGCAACCCCCGGTGTCCCTGAACCCTCGACCCGACGACCCCGATCCCCAACGATCCCGACCCCCAACGACCCCTCCCAGACCCCCTACGACCTCTCCCCGACCCCCGACGACCCCCACCCCTGGCGACCCCCACCCCCCTTGACTCTGTGCTGCGCCACCCGCAACCCCAGCAACCCCCACCACCTTGACTCCGCGTTGCGCCCCCATGACCCCGACACCCCCGTGACCCGGCAACCCCCACTCCCTGCCTCCGCGCTGCACCTTTGGACAGTCCCTCTGCCGCTGTCCCCTCCTGGCCCCATTGCATCCCTCCGGAAAGTCCTCCTGCCTCTGTTGGACCATCCCGGTCTGTTGTGCCATGCTGTGTAGAACCGTCCCACAATTCGTCCAACGGTTCCGATCCTTTCGAGTCCGGCCATCGAACCCATTTCGCCAAGTCACTACACCATCATGGATCCACATTCGAGTCACACCCCGTTACCCGTGGTCGAGACCTCTGTAGGTAATGTTTTTTAACATTAAAATTTGGTTTTTAAAATTTAATGATATGTGTTTTTCTAGAATTTAAATAAGATATTTAACTTTTGAATTCTATTAAATACAGATATGGATAAAACCTAGATTGATATGCAAGATAGATTTTCAGCTGAATATTATGAGGGGATTAAGCGATTTATGGATTTCAACAACATATTTCCAAGCGATATGATTAGTTTTTCATGAAGAAAATGTGAAAATAGATATCTCTTCAAACAAGATAGTGTTAGAGAACATTTATTTTTTAATGGGTTTTTGAAAAACAATAAGACATAGACACGTCATGGAGAAGATTCTGTTTCATGTCATCGATCAGAAATTGTTCATATGAATGTTGATTTGAGAACAGTTGATACGATGAACATAATTCTAAATGATATGATGCATCAGTTTCAACCTGAAGACAATAATGTCATAAATGACGACATTGGATTGAGTAATCCCCGTTCTTCTGTAGATGGAGAATCATTGAAATTCTTTGAAATTTTTAACGATGCGCGTACTGAATTATATCCTAGATGCACTAAATTTAGTAAACTATCATTCATCGTTGAATTGTTACACCTAAAGGCCTTGAACCAGTGGTCAGACACCTCATTCGACATGTTGTTGGTATTATTGAAGAAGGTACTCCCTGCTGGAGTGAAGATTCAGGAGTCATTCTCTCAAGCTCGCAAGTTGACCGATGATCTTGGTTTTACATATGATACAATTGATGCATGTCCCAATAATTGTATGTTGTTCAGAAAAGAGAATGTGCAATTAAATATTTGTACTATTTGCTATACATCTAGGTGGAAGACCAATGAGATTAATCAAGGTAGTTAGATTCTTTCTGGGAGAGTCTTGAATCAAGGGAAACAAGTTGCCGCTAAATAGATGCATTATTTCCCACTGAAACTGAGACTGAAGAGATTATTCTTGTCCACTAAAATTGTTAAATTGATGAATTGGAATTCAGAGAGAAAGAAAGAGGTTGATAAATTAACTCACCCGGAAGATTCTTTGGCATGGAAAGAGTTTGATCATAGACACCTAGACTATTCCCGAGATGATCGTAATATTCAACTGGGTTTGGCAGCAAATGGTTTTAACCCATTTAGGTCCATGGTTGGTGCGGCACATAGTACATGGCCAGTGGTGTTGGTTCCATACAACATTCCCCCATGGTTATGTATGAAGAAACCTTTTTTTGTTACTATCAATTATAATTGATTGACCGAGAGGACCTGGTGATAAAATCGGTGTTTATATGCAACCTTTGATTGATGAGATGCAAGAATTTTGGGCCGATTGTGTAATAAATTTTGACTCGGTAGCTAATGAAATGTTTAGACTTCAAGCCACTTTGTTATAGATAGTTAATGATTTCCAAGCGTATGCTAACTTATCAGGTTGGAGTAAAAAAAGGAGAATTTTCTTTCCCTTGTTGTAATAAGAGTAATAAATATATATGGCTTAAGCACTGTAGAATGTGGGTATATCTTGGTCACAAATGCTTTCTTCCTCCATTGCACAGGTTCAGAAAAGACCGTGTATCATTTGATAAGAATAGAGAGTATGACTCATCACCACAAATACTATCTGGGGTTGAAATTTGTGCACAACTTGATCAAGAAAACATTCATACAATGTCTGATTTTCAAGATTTATTGGTTCCTGCAATGCCTTTTATTCCTTCTGCAAATAGATAGCAAAGCCATAATTTGAAGAAATAGAGTATTTTTCTGAATTGAATTATTGGAAATTTATTATTTTATGACATAATTTGTATGTGATGCACATTGAAAAAAATGTATGTGAAAATATTATGCCCATCATTTTAGGCGTCAATGGGAAATCAAAGGATAGTGATAATGCTCGACGTGATTTTCAAGAAATGGGACTGATAAAACCATTACATTTACAGCTGGGTGAAGGTAATCAGGCATACATGCCTGATGCATAGTACACAATGAGTAAAAAATAGAAACATACATTTCTATCAATTTTGAAGATCATTAAGGTGCCAGATGGTTGTTTCTCTAATATTTCGAAGTGTGTGAATATGAAGAGCATGACAGTACAGGGTTTTAAAAGTCACGATAATCATATTCTACTTCAACAGTTAATTCCTATAGCAATTCATGATTTCTTACCCTCCCAGGTTGTTGAGACATTGATAGGAGTTTCTAATTTTTTCAGAAAGCTCTGTTCTAGGAATCATCGCATGAGTGATTTAAAAAACCTACAGGATAAGATTGTTCTTGCACTATGTCACCTAGAAAAACTCTTTCTGCCATATTTTTTTGATGTCATGGTTCACTTGACCATGAATTTAACTGGTGAAGTCATTTTTGGAAGTCCCATGCAATTCGGGTGGATGTATCCAATAGAGCGATACTTAAATACATTGAAATGGTATGTTCATATCAAAGCTCGTCCATAAGACTCAATTACCAAGGGATATTCAATGGATGAGTGTACTAATTTATGTGCCTCATATATTGATGAGGTTGAAACAAATATAGATAAACCATCCCATAATGATGAGGGTCCAATTAGACAAGGAATAACATTTGATATGCGGAACGATGAGTGGGTTCAAGCTCATTAATATGTGTTGTTAAACACTCCATCAGTTATTCCATTGATACATAAAGTTTCATAGTTGATGTGTATTTTGTTTCTATATTTATTTTATTTCTTACCTTATATTGTGTTGTGATTTAGGATACATATCACTTAGTTGAAACATGAAAGGCCCCGTACAACTAACTATCAAATCCAAAATAATCATTTCAACACATTTCATGAGTGGTTCAAGACTCATGTATGTATAATTGATTTAATATTTTTATAGTGAAACTTAGTTGTATTTTCACAATCCTTTATCCATTAAACTATATATGTGAAATTTTCAGATTCAAAAGTTACATGATTTAACCTAGCATGTGAGCAAAGAACTCAACCAAATAGCTGATGGTCCATTTATTATAGCTCTTCGCTACAAGTCTTTGGATGCTAACAGATTCCGATTTCGTATTAGCGATGTTGACATGAACTGTGTCACACAAAATAGTGGTGTCAGTTGTTCTTTTGTTGGTGCAGGTTATTATTATGGATTGTTGAGAGATATTATGGTGGTTATTTATGGTCGTGGCTTAAAAAACATATTGTTAAGGTGTGACTGGGTCGATCCAATTCGTGGAATGAAAGTTGATAACTTCCAATTTACATTAGGAAACTTTAACAATATTCTATATAAAGATGACCGAGTTATCATTGATCCCTTCATACTGACATCGCAGGAAGAACAAGTTTACTTTGTCGACATTGATTCTGATTAGAAAGCTGTGGTGAAAATTTCTAGAAGAGGGGTTTTTCTGATTGACCAAGAGGAATCTGAAGTTGTCGCATTTCCTGATCAAACACTTGACCAAACAATAGTAGCTGTACAAGATGAAGATATACAATGGGCTAGAGATACTGTTGAAGGAGATACGATAGACTTGCATGATTAGTGAAAATTGTAATTATATCCCCAGTTATTATTTATAAAAATATTTATGAGTCATATATGTATAAATATTTCTTGATTTAACTACAGTTTATTTTAATGTAGGTATGCCACAGGGTGGTCACAGTGGTTCACCTGATGTTGTCGGTATGCATGTTTTCATTTTTCTAAATTAATTGACTGTAATTTTCTGTGTATATTTTCCAAAATATTTCTAATCATTAATTTATAGTGTAATTGAATTATGAATTTATGTTTATCAGGATCTAGTGCATCTTCCAGTAGACATAGGGGTCCTGGTAGAGGGGTTAGATCCTGGAACTCTGGAGCCCGATTGGATTTGTTATTTGACGACACATTTCATCTAGATGGAGATGGTGCTACTGTATTGAGTCGTCAGTTTGGGCATATGATACGAGACTCAAACAGATTCCCTCTGATGACTCATGAATGGAGTTCTTTCCCCCAGGATACGATGGAAAGATTATGGAGGGAGGTTTAGGTAAATTCAATGTTTAATTTTTCATGATATTGTTATTATTATTTTCCTATCTACTGACAATTTTTTTAATAGGATAACTTGAAATCCTTTACAAATGAGTTTTGGGCTGTATGTATGTCCAAATGCCGAAAATTATGGAAGGATTACAAGTCAAGGGTGAAGAGAGATCACTGGACACCATTTTCGGGTGTGCCATACATTCTACCACGATCCCCTCTGGGTATTCTTCCTGCGTAGTGGACGGATTTGGTTGCGTTTTGGTCGAGTGAGGCAACGATGTTAAGATTTATTACTTTTAATCTATAAATGACTAATTTTTCAAATTTCTATTAAGTAAATACGTTGAATGTAGACCGAGTATGATCGTCATTCACATAATTGGGCTATGCAGGGCACACCTTCCAGACTTGGCACATGACATGTGTCACAATTCTGACATGATGTAAGTTTAGAATTCACTATTTCATTCATATTTTAAAAATATTGTCGTATAAAATGGTGAAACCCTTTTTTATAGTTACACCAACGTGGCAAGCCAATCGATTATATGTCCATATGGGTGAGGGCTCGTAGGGCGGGTGATCCCGATGTTGCCGGTGTTATAGTAAGAAAATTATTTACTAATAAATGTATTTTTATTTTATATAAATTATTCATATTTTTTCATTGATTCATTATATGCCATAGGCTCAGTTTGATACTTAGTTAGTAGAGTTTCCAGAGGAGAAACGTCATAGTACTGTGCGTAGAGATTAAATATTTCACCGTGTCGTGGGGCGTGACGGTCATGGTTATTCTTTGACTTATGGCAGTGGTGTCCCATGACGTGAAATTGTTAGAGTAGATGTGATGGGTGCATGCAGAGAGTCAGGGATACGCACACAGGCTGAGATAGTTGCTTCCATGTATGATATGCAGCTCAATTTTGATACACAGTTTCAGCAGTTACGTGCAAAGTATGAGGAGAGGTTGTCACAGATGTCATCACGTATCGATGAAATGACGACGCAACAAGTGGCGCCATAGGTAAAAAATAAAACAAAACATAATCAGATTGAATTTTATTGATATGTTTAAGATACATAATATTGATATATATTGTAGGCTCTGAATACAGCTGGTGGTCATCACAGTGATATTGGTGATCTAGATGAGAATGAACCCCATGCATGAGGTAATTTCATTTGTGTTGATAAATTATATAGAAGTTTTTATATCCTTGATGAATATAATCTTCCTTTTTTACCTAGATTAGTTTGTTTTAGTATTTGTAGATGACATATTCGTGCACTCTAAGACTAATGATGATCATACCCAATATCTTGACATCATACAGTTTACACTTATAAAGCAACGACTATACGCCAAGCTATATATATGTCATTTTTGTATTGATTATGTATTGCTATTGGGCAAATAATCTCAGAGGAAGGTGTGTCAGTGGATGGAGAGAAACTTCAGGAAGTTGTTTCTTGGGAGAATCCCAATAACTCTTTCGATATTTGTAGCTTTCTAGGGTGAGTGAATTGTGATGTGCATGCGCAGACGACACGTCAATCAGATCTGCGGTTTGCGCGGTACGACTCAATATGCATTTTTTAAGTGTTGGGCGCACTTCATAAACGTGCGTGGGGGGTCCAAATGGGCCGAATGAAGTTGGAATGTCATGAAATAAGACGACATCAACATGTGAGTGAATTGTGAAGTGGTCGAGTAGAAGGAATGTCAATCGGACATGTTGTGTGCCCGCGGTGACCGAGAACGCAGTTCTGGGGTCATAAACGGCCAATACAGGCATTTAATGGTCAAATTCATAGAGTATGACATCTGATTGACATGAAATCACAGGGAAACAATCTAATTATTATTCGTGACGTGTACGCATAGACGACACATCAATCAGATGTGTGGTTTGCACAGTACAACTCGATATGCGTTTCATAAGTGTTAGGCGCACTCCATAAACGTGTGTGTGTGTGTGGGGGGGGGGGGGTCCAAATGGGCCTCACGAAGTCAAAATGTCATGAAATCAGCCTAAAACAATTGGTAAGTGAGTTGTGAAGTGGTTGAGCAGACAACACATTAATCGGACGTGCTGTGTGCCCGCGGTGACCGAGAACGCAGTTCTGGTGTCATAAATGGCCAAAATGGGCATTTAATGGTCAAATTCATAGAGGAAAACATAAAATTGACCTGAAATAATAGTTAAATAATCTCATTATTATTAGAGATATGTACGCGCAGACGGAACGTCAATCCGACGTGCAGTTTGCGCGGTACATCTCAATATTCGTTTTTTACGTGTTGGGCGTGCTTTGTAAACGCGCGTGGGGATCCAAATGGGCCGAAAAAAGTCAAGAATTTCATGGAATCAGATGACATAAATGGGTGAGTGAATTTTTATGTGTTTTACCAGATGTCACGTCAATCGGACGTGCCTTGTGTCTGCGGTGACCAAGAATGCAGTTCTGGTGTCAAAAACGGCCAAAACGGGCATTTAACGGTAAAATTCATAGAGGAAAATATCGGATTGACCATAAATCATAGTTAAAGAATATAATTATTATTTGTGACGTGTACGTGTAGACGGTACGTCAATCAGACTCGCAGTTTGTGTGGTACGGCTCAATATGTGTTTTTTAAGTGTTGGGCGCACTTCATGAACGCGTGGGGGGGGGGTGTCCAAACGGGTCGAATGAAGTCCGAATGCACTGAAATCAGAAGACAGAAACAATTGAGTGAATTGTGAAGTGTTCGAGTAGACAACACGTCAATCAGACGCGTCGTGTGCCCGCGGTGGCCGAGAACGCAGTTCTGGTGCCCCAAACGGCCAAAACGGGCGTATAACGGTCAAATTCATAGCAGACGACATAGTATTGATTTTAAATCACACGGAAACAATCTAATTATTATTTTTGATGTGTACGTGTAGATGACACATCAATCGGACGTGGGGGTTTTACGGTATGGCTCAAAATGCATTTTTTAAGTGTTGGGCATGCTTCCTAAATCCGCGTGGGGGGTCCAAATGGGCCGAATGATGTTGGAATGGCCTGAAATCAGACCAAAACAGAGGGTGAGTAAATTTTGAAGTGTTAGAGTAGACAACATGTAAATCGGATGCACCGTGTACTCGCGGTGGCCGAGAACGCAGTTCTGGTGTCATAAACGGCCAAAACGGGCGCTTAATAGTCAAATTCATACCAGATGACATAATATTGACCTCAAATCACATGGAAACAATCTAATTATTATTTCTGACATGTAATAATAGACTTCACGTCAATCGCACATACGGTTTTCACGGTATGGCTCAATATGTGTTTTTTTATGTGTTGGGCGCGCTTCACAAACGCGCTTGGGGGGGGGGGGGGGGGGTCCAAACGGGCCGAACGAAGTTAGAATGGACTAAAATAAGATGAAAGTAATGGGTGAGTGAATTTTGATGTGGTCAAGAAAATGACACACCAATCGGACGGGCCGTGTGCCCGCGGTGACCGAGAACGCAGTTCTGGTGTCATAAACGGCCAAAACAGGCGTTTACCGGTCAAATTCATAGTGGACGACATCGGATTGACCTGAAATAACAGGGGAACAATCTAATTATTATTCGTGACATGTAAACATAGGCGGAACGTCAATCAGATGTACGGTTTGCGCGGTACGTCTCAATATGCGTTTTTAAGTGTTGGGCGTGCTTCATAAACACGCGTGGGGGGGTTCAAACTGGCCGAATGAAGTCGGAATGACCTGAAATCAGACGACCGCAATGTGTGAGTTAATTGTGAACTGGTTGAGAAGAAGACATGTCAATCGGACATGCTGTGTGCCCGCGGTGACCGAGAACACAGTTCTGGTGTCACAAACAGCCAAAACGGGCATTTAATGGTCAAATTCATAGTGGACAACATCGGATTGACATGAAATTACAGGGAAACAATATTATTATTATTCTTGATGTGCATGTGTATAATTAACATCAATTAGACATGTGGTTTGCACAGTATGGCTCAATATGCATTTTTTAAGTGTTGGGCGTGCTTCATAAACGCGCGTGGGGGGTCCAAATGGGTCGAACGAAGTCAGAATGGAATGAAATCAGAAGAAAACAATGGGTAAGTAAATTGTGAAGTGGTTGAGTAGATGGCACATCAATCGGACGTTCCATGTGCTCGCGGTGACTGAAAACGCAGTTCTTGTGTCATAAACGGCCAAAACGGGCGTTTAACGGTCAAATTCATAGCGGACGACATCAGATTGACCTGAAATCGTAGGGCAACAATGTAACTATTATTTGTGACGTTTAGGCGTAGACGACATGTCAATAGGAAATGCGGTTTGCGCAGTACGGCTCAATATGCGTTTTAAGTGTTGGGCGCACTTCATAAACACACGTGGGGGGGGGGGGGGTCCAAACGGGGCGAACAAAGTCAAAATGGCCTGAAATCAGATGACAGGAACATGCGAGTGAATTGTGAAGTGGTCGAGTAGACGACACATCAATCGGGCGTGTCATGTGTCTGTGGTGACCAAGAATGCAGTTCTTGTGTCATAAATGGATAAAACGCGCGTTTAATGGTCAAATTCATAGAGGACAACATCCGATTGACCTGAAATCATAGGAAAATAATGTAATTATTATTCGTGATGTGTATGTGAAGACAACATGTCAATCGGACATGCGGTTTTCGCGGTACGACTCAATATGCATTTTCAAGAATGTTGGGTGCGCTTCATAAACGTGCATGGGGGGGCGGTCCAAATGGGCCGAACGAAGTCTAAATTGCATGAAATCAAACGAAAGCAACGAGTGAGTGAATTGTAAAGTGGTCGAGCAGACGGGACATCAATCGGACGTGCAGTGTGCCCGCGATGACAGAGAATGAAGTTCTGGTGTCATAAACGGCCAAAACGGGCATTTAACGGTCAAATTCATAGAGGAAGACATCTTATTAACCTAAAATCACATTTCAACAATCTAATTATTATTCTTGATGAGTAAGCATAAACAGAATGTCAATCGGATGTGCGGTTTGTGCGGTATGACTCAATATGCGTGTTTTTAGTGTTGGGCGCACTTCATAAACGCTTGTGGGGGGGGGGGGTGTCCAAATGGTCAGAATGAAGTTGGAATGGCCTGAAATCAGATGACAGAAATTGGTGAGTGAATTGTGAAGTGGTCGAGCAGACTACATGTCAATCGGACGTGCCGTGTGCCCTCGGTGACTGAGAACGTAGTTCTGGTGTCATAAACGGCCAAAAACGAGCATTTAATGGTCAAATTCATAGTGGACAACCTTGGATTGACCTGAAATCACTGGGAAATAATCTAATTATTCTTTTTGACGTGTATGTGTAGAAAAAACGTCAATAAGACGTGTGGTTTGTGCGGTAAGGCTCAATATGCGTTTTTTAAGTGTTGAGCGCGCTTCATAAATATGCGAGAGGGGGGGGGGGGGGTCCCACTGGGCTGAACGAAGTCTGAATGGACTGAAATCAGACGACAACAATGGGTGAGTGAATTGTGTTGTGGTCGAGCAGATGACACATCAATCGGGCGGGCCGTGTGCCCGCGGTGACCGAGAACGCAGTTCTGGTGTCATAAAGGGCCAAAACGAGAGTTTAACGGTCAAATTCAGATTGCACGACATTAGATTGATCTGAAATCACAAGGAAACAATATAATTATTATTCTTGATGTGGACGTGTAGATGACATATCAATCAGACGTGCGACTTGTGCGGTTCGGCTCAATATGCATTTTATAAGTGTTGGGCGCGCTTCATAAACGCGCGTGGGGGGTCCAAATGGGATGAACAAAATCAGAATGGCCTGCAATTAGACAACAACAATGGGTGAGTGAATTGTGATGTGGTCGAGTGGACGATATGTCAATCAGACGGGCCCTGTGCCCGCGGTGACCGAGAACGCAGTTCTGGTGTCAAAAACGGCCAAAACGGGTGTTTAACGGTCAAATTCATAGCGGACGACATCAGATTTACATGAAATCACAGGGAAACAATCTAATTATTATTCTTGATGTGTACGCATAGATGGAACGACAATTGGACATGTAGTTTGCACGGTACGACTCAATATGCATTTTTTAAGTGTTGGGCGCGCTTCATAAACGCGCGCATGGGTGGGGGGGGGGGTCCAAATGGGTTGAACGAAGTTGGAATGGTCTGAAATCATATAACAACAATGGGTAAGAGAATTGTAAATTGATCGAGTAGATGAAATGTCAATCGGACATGCCGTGTGCCCACGGTGACCGAGATCGCAGTTCTGGTGTCATAAACGGCCAAAACGGGCGTTTAATGGCCAAATTCATAGCGAACGATATCATATCGACCTGAAATCATAGAGAAACAATATAATTATTATTCTTGACATGTACGCGTAGACGTCACGTCAATAGGACGTGCGGTTTGTGCGGTACGGCTCAATATGCGTTTTTAAGTGTTGGGCGCGCTTCATAACGCGCGTGGGGGGAGGGGGGGGTGGGGGTGTCCAAATGGTCCGAAAAAAAGTCATAATGGACTGAAGTCAGATTACAACAACGGGTGAGTGAATCGGTAAGTGTTCAAGAAGACATAACGTCAATCAGACGTGTTGTGTGCCCGTGGTGACCGAGAACGTAGTTCTGGTGTCATAAACGGCCAAAACAGGCATTTAACGGTCAAATTCATGGCAGACGACATCGGATTGACCTGAAATCACAGGGAAACAATATAATTATTATTCGTGACATGTAAGCGTAGACAGAACGTCAATAGGATGTTCGGTTTCCGTGGTACGACTCAATATGCATTTTTAAGTGTTGGGCCGTTTCATAAACGCGTGTGGGGGGGGGGTCCAAATGGTCTGAACGAAGTCAGAATGGCCTAAAATCAGATGACAGCAACGAGTGAGTGAATTGTGATGTGTTCGAGTAGACGACACATCAATCGGACTTGTCGTGTGCCCATAGTGACAGAGAATGCAGTTCTTGTGTCATAAACGGCCAAAACAGGCGTTTAACGGTCAAATTCAAAGAGGACGAAATTAGATTCACCTAAGATCACAGGGCAAGAATATAATTATTATTTGTGATGTGTAAGAATAGACAACATGACAATCTGACATGTGGTTTTCACGGTACGGCTCAATATGTGTTTTTTAAGTGTTGGGCGCGCTTCATAAACACTCGTGGGTGGGTGGGGGGGGGGGTTCAATCAGTCCGAACGAATTCGGAATAGCCTAAAATCAGACGACCTCAACGATTGAGTGAATTTTGATGTGTTTGAGCAGTAGGAACATCAATCAGACGTGTTGTGTGTGTGGTACGACTCAATGTACATTTTTAAGTGTTGGACGCGCTTCAAAAACGCGCGTTGGGGGGGGGGGGGTCCAAATGGGCCGAAAGAAGTATGAATTTCATGAAATCATAAGAAACCAACAGTTGAGTGAATTGTGAAGTGGTCGCACAGACTACACGTCAATCGGAGGTGTCGTGTGCCCGTAGTGACCGAAAACGCAGTTTTGGTGTCATAAACGACCAAAACGGGCGTTTAACGGTCAAATTCATAGCGGACGACATCAGATTGACCTGAAATCACAGGGAAACAATCTAATTAGAACTATATAATCAGTGACTTTAAAATTTTAAAATGGTAATCAAAATTATGAATATATTTTGAAAATCAAATACTTTAGATCTGTTACAGTAAGTTTGAATTGAAATATGTTAATTTGTTTCAATTATTTGTTTTCTAGGTTTTATTCGGTACTAATTTTTTTATTAAATTTTGTTATTCAGTTATATTTGATGATTAATGTGGAGCTTGGAAGATGAATGATGATATTTATTTGGGTATATTCCATTTTTTGACTGAATTTTTTTTTTAAAAATTTTAAACCTATAGTGGCTGCCAAATGGAGGCCGCTATAGGGACAGCATATAGCGGCCGCCAAATGGCGGCCGCTATATGTGTTTCATTCACCACCTATAGGGGCCACCATTCAGCGACCTCTAGAGGTCTGGGCTACAGCGGCCGCTGATTGGTGGCCACTAAATCTTATTCTGGCTTGCCTACAACGTCCACCAAATGGCGATCACTGATAGCAACAACGACGGGCCAAAAGCGACCGCTGATTGGCGGATGCTAGGCGGATGCTATAGACCTTTAGCAATGGATTTTGGAGTCTGCTAAAGGTCATGATTGTACTAGTTCATGTTGGGGTTGGCTAAATAAATTTTATTTGAAATGATGATGTTTTGATGGCTTTCAAAAAAATAAAATAGTAAATAGTGTCAAAATTGACATAATTGAGTATTTAAAACAATTACTATATTATTAATTGATATAATATTCCTAAAAATATAAGGTTGGGGAAAAGGATTTAGATAAGGTTATATATATTAACAATGAACCACATTAGGTTCTATTGTCTTTTTATAGTATCTTTATTAACCATATAATATAAAAATACAAAGAGACATGGTAAATGTCAAGCTATTTAACTAAGAGTTAAATCTAAAAGATAAGGTTAATATGATTCCCTAAACCTGTCTAAAACCTATTGGTTGAGAGGTTTTCAACCCATACCCACCATATACTCTAAATAATTCATTTTGGAGCCATTAGTAAGCGAATATGATTTTATTTTAAAATAATATTTCCAACATTTCCTAAAGTGACCCTAACCTCTCTTATAAAAGGGCACTTCCCCTTCTCTTAATTTCACACCTTCGAAGCCATTTGTCTCAGCCAAAACCTACCCAAATATCCTCCCAACTTCCCTCAATTAAACCTAGAGGCCTTATATTGATTATAAAGCCAACATAAGGATCCCTTTTGATGAACTCAAATGGAAACACCCGAAGTAGAGGTCATAATTTCACCACCCTCTTTCAAGTTCTTTTCTTCTTCCACTTCCTCTTTCTTTGTTGTTTCCATACCAAAATAATAAATACAGTACCTTTTACATAATGTGATGTTATTATAAATATGGTACAACCATATTTGTTATTTTATCCATCCTACAAATGACAAAGTCACCATACATGCGTACATACCGCTTACCGTCTCCACGTCGTGGTGTAGTTTGTTATTCAAACACTTAATTATTTGGATGGGTATAATAATAATTATAACTGATTTAAATAATAAATATAACTTGTTAATGATTATCTATATATTATATACCATCCAATTACATATGTTTTATCCATCAATATAATGAATTTTTTGCTCGTGCATATGTACAGATTACCGTCTCCATGAACGCGATGAGATTCATTTAACCATCATAATCATTCAACAATAATTTTAATTTTATGATTCAGAATAATTTTTATGAACATAAGATCATTCTGTATATGATTCAAATAAATCAAATTCATAATAAACATGTCTTACATAACCAAGCATATAAAGGAAAAGGAATCAGTTAACACCCGAATTGATGATACTACTAAAATATTATTTACAAATAAATATTAAAAGATCATATATGATATCATATTTACATTTATGGTTCTTTTATAATTTAATAACAATGATTTAACTATTATATAGGAGGTTAACATACCCTCAAACAAGTAAAAGTACAAGGTAAGGGTTGATTTCACAATCTCTTTATTATCCGAGGTTGTTTTTACGTAAGTATTTACTAGGACCTCTTTATCATCCTCATCCATGTTTTCTTAAAAATTAATTTCTTATTTTTTTACAGTTTACTGGAAAATGGGTTAAATTCATTTATACCCTTATTTTACCTTGTATGTTTTGAAAGGAATCTTTCCATCGGTTTCCAAACAAGGTACTTTAGGACCTTTTCGACAAAATTAAGGTAATAATGTTTTTTAACTTATACGGTGGGTGCGGCTATTTTCTTCCGTTATAACATCATCAAAGATTCCATTAAAAGTTTATAAAAATATTTTCAAAAAAAAGTTTTCTTTTATAATTATATGACTTCAAAATATTTTAAAATATAAAGAGATATTTCTCTAAAAGAGTTTTGATTTCATCTATGTCAACATCCTTTTGATGGATTTTATGCTTGATTGAAGCTGATTTATTATGATACAAATCATCCATATTGTATTGAAGGTTTTGTGATATGTTTGATTATGGATGTGTAATTTTTATACCATTCATGGTTTATGGATAATGTATTGATATTTCTTATGCTAGTTTCAATAGGAATGTTAATGTTATGTTTAAACCTTTTCAAATGTGGAATGAATTGGACTTAGTAAGTGATGGGTGGAGCCCGCTATATCTCCTCGATGCATCGATAGGACTCATGAGACAACCTACTATCTTGGCATAAGGCCTTGAAAAAATATTATTGTTAGTCTTGGAACAAGGCCTTTACTATGTGGTTATGAAGTCAGGCATTATGCATTCCATCATTATTAAATTGGATATTGGAATTTTATATGATTATTTGACCAGTAGAATATCCATGTAAATAAGTAAATGAAGTTTTTTGATTTTATCTTATCCATATTATGCTGAGGTTTACGTTTAAAATGATTTTTTTAGTCTTATACATTGCCTTAAATGTTTATGCTTATTTCTGAAAGTTTCCGCGATATTGTTATCCTTACTGAGCATCTGAGATCACCCCTTTCTATGTTTTATTTTTTCCCAGAATGTGAAGAAGTATATAATGGTTGACCTATAGGGATAATCTAAGGATATAAGTATGTTCAAAGGGGAAAAAATGTTGTTGCTATTTTTTATTTCATGATGTAATGTAAAACTTATGAATGTATCAAGTACTTTCAAGGCTACTAAAATGATCGGTCTCTCAGGATTTCATCCCTTGTGATCATGCCACTGTTATGTAATAATGCACTAACTCTGTGTAACTGGGGTAAGGGCATTACAGTTTGCATCAGAGGATGTTTAGTTCAAACCTTGGAAACTAGATTTAGAAAAACTCTAATAAGAGAACACTACCCTAAGATAGACTTTGAGGATCGGTATATAATAACTTCCTAGGATTTTGGTACTGTAGAGATTTTGTAATTTTTCTAAGAAATAAATCCTTTTCTAGATAAAAGAAGGAAGTGGCGGCTCTAGCACAGATGTAACCCGGGGAAAAACATGAAAACACCACTTTGAGCGAGACTCAAGCAGGAACTAGTGCATGACAACGTGCTTTTCTGCACTCTTGGTTACGACACTTCTGGGGGATATTCATATGATAATTAACATTTTCATTAAAAACCATTATAAATGATTTATGAGTATATACTTGCTCAAATATTTTTTTATGATTCTGGAGTATATCCATAAACTGTTCAATTTATGTTAAGTGTTTTACAAGTTCGGAATTATGTATTGCGGTTCATAAACTAATCTAGTGCATGACATTTTTTAGAAATGGATCCTAGTGGAAGGAATGGAAATTGAATCAATGCACATAATCCATGTAGGAATTTCCCTCCTTCTCAAGATAATTATAGTGGATCTGGTGATGCAACTGGTTATAATCAGTTTATAACCATACTGGGACAACTCACACAAGTTATGCATAATAACCTTACTCATATGGAGCACCCTAATCCATAACATAGAGGATCAATGTTATATAGATTCATGAGGAAAACACTACTAACATTCAATGGGATTACAAATCAATTGGTATCGGAGAAATGGATAATTTCCTTGGAGAAAATATTTCACTCTTTGGGGAGTAGCAAATGGGAAAAAGTTGTCATGGAAGTTTATTGCCTCATGGGAGATGCAGATCAGTGGTGGTCATTGATTCAAAACACAATGGAAGATGATGAAGTTTCATATATGGAATGGAGAGAGTTTAAAGATATTTTCTTAGAAAAATATTTTCCTCGTGACCATCGAGATGATATGGAAATGAAAATTTTGAGTCTAAGACAAAAGGAGGATGAAAGTGTCTCAAAATATGAGGATACCTTTACAAGGATAACAAGGCATGCTGCAGATTATATATGTAACCCAAGGAGTAAGATCGATCAATTTTTTCATGGGTTAAAACCATTTCTCTGATGAGCATTAGTCTCACAAAAATATTGTCTCATGTGAAAATCAAGACAGAAAAATAATTCTCTAAGTCTTACAACATTAAAGAAAAGCAGAAGAAGAAGAGATCTGATGAACACTCTAGAAATTGAAATAAGGGGAAGAAGGGAATAGTTGAATATCCATCCTACTGTAATTATGGGAAGAAACACCCTGGTACTTTCCTGAAGGGAATGAGAGTCTGTTACAAGTGTGGTGAAAAAGGCCACCAAGCTTGTGATTGCAAGGGGAAGAAAGAGGCTGTCAATGTTGAATGATACAATTTTAGAGAAAAGGGGCATTATTAAAAGTAATGTCTTAAGAGCCAAGGAAATTTACCCCATAAAAGGCCAATGGAGAAAGTAATATCTTATGTGATCACTACTGCTAACGTTGAAGCTCCGAAAGACATGGTGGTAGGTAATTTAATGGTTTCCTCAAGTTTATCCAATGCTTTATTTGATTCTAGATCATCACATTGTTTTATATCTTCCTAGTTTTCTAAAAAAATTAGATATTTCCAATTTGATTTAACAAGGGAGTTGTCAGTCAAAACTCCTAAGGGAAGTATCATTGCAACAATGTTTTATGATTCATTTCCCATTAGGGCATATAAATTTTCTTTATCGAATGATCTCATGTTTATACCCATGATTGAATTTGATATATTCCTTGGTATGGATTGTATTTCGGAACATGATTCAAAAATTTATTGTAAGAAGGAGGTTACAATTCATATTGATGATAATGAGTACCATATCTTTAGAGCAGAAATGTCACCATTTGATTCTTATCAAGATCCACCCCCAGTAGCTCAACTAAATTCAATTATTGGGGAAGAAGATAATGAAATAACAATTGGAGAGGAAAGAAATGTTCAAATATAGGATGTACCTATTGGTAATGAATATATTGATGTGTTTCTAGAGGATTTACCTGGACATCCTCTAGAATGAGAAATTTTGTTTTCCATTGATTTAATTCCTGGTTCAAGGCCCATATCGAATAACCCTTATAGAATAGCCACTATGGAATTAGTGGAACTAAATAAACAACTAGAGGGATTGAGTAATAAGGTAATTATTTTCCCTAGTGTTTCTCCATGGGGATTCCCAATTCTTCTTGTTAAGAAGAATGATTGATCTATGAGGTTGTGCATTGACTACCAGGAGATAAATGATATATCAATAAAGAACATGTATCCCCTACTTCACATTGATGATTTATTCGATCAAATTCATGGAGATCAATATTTTTCAATGATTAACCTTCAATCTGGATATCACCAATCGTGTGTGAAGAGGGAAGACATTCTGAAAACCGCCTTTCGAACCAGGTATGAGCATTACAAGTTTACAGTAATGCCTTTTGGATTGACTAGTGCACATTCTATTATCATGGATCTAATGAACAGAGTTTTCAAGGAATATCTTGATTACTTTATAGTGGTATTTAGGGATGATATCTTGGTATACTCCAAAATCTTTGAATATCATCAAAATCACTTTTTCATTATCCTAAAGACTCTTAAAAGTAGTGAATTATATGGGAAGTTTAGAAAATGTGAATTCTTTCTTCAGGAGATTTCTTTTTTTGGCTATATTGTCTCTAAGGATGGAATATATGGTGATCCTTATAAGAAAAAGGCAATCAAAGAATGTCCAACACCAATGTGTATAACAGAGGTACGCAACTTTATTGGTTTAGCAGGTTATTATCGGCATTTTGTGTAGAATTTTTCCCGATTGGAAAACCCATTAACCAAGCTCACATGTAAAGGGGTAAATTTTTTAGGCAAAATAGTGTGAATAATGTTTTGAAGAACTGAATAGAAGATTTTTCAGTGCTCTTATATTGAATCTGCCATTGGGGAATGATGGGTTTGTTATTTACAGTGATGCTTCAAAGAAAGGACTTGGTTGTTTCCTTTTGCAGAATGATAGACTTATTTCCTATGCATCAAGAAAGCTAAAAATTCATGAACAAAACTATCCCACTCATGATCTTGAGTTGGAATCTATAATCTTTTCTTTGAAGATATGGAGACACTATCTCTATGGTGAAAAATGTGAGATATAGACCGATCACAAGAGTTTTAAGTATATTTTTTCACAGAAAGAACTCAACATGAGGCAAAGACAATGGCTTGAACTACTCAAGGATTAGGATTGCACTATACACTCCCACCTGGGAAGGAAAATAAGGTGGAAGATGCTTTGAGTATAAATGATCATAGAGTTTTTAACAAGATGAGAGTTTAAAGGGATCATTTTTTCAGGGATCTAGTAAAGATAGATATGGGAATAAACATGGAAGGTGAAACATCAATACTTTTTCAAATTGTTGCCAACACATCTTTAATAGAAAGTATAAAGATTTCTCAAACTGATGATGATGAGTTTCAAAAGAAGATTAAAGATGTGAATAATGGGAGATTGAGTGACTTTATATATGAAGATGGAATTTTGAAATTTGGTAAGAGACTTCGTGTTCCTAACATACCTGATTAAAAAAGGGAATTGTTGGATGATGATCATACATCCAATATCTCTATACAACCTGGTATCACTAAGATGTATAGAGATTTGAAATAACATTTTTGGTGGGATAACATGTAGAGAGAGATTGCTGATTTTGTGTCGAGGTGTATAGTTTATTAACAAGTGAAAGTTGGAAGACAACATCCTAGAAAAGTCATGCAACCTCTTCCCAGACCTGAGTGGAAATGGGATGATATAATGATGGAATTTTTTATGGGGTTACCAAAGAAACCTAGAATGAATGAGGCAGTGTGGGTCAGTGTTGATCGTCTTACCATGTCAGCACATTTTCTTACTATAAGAGAAGATTTTCCACTTTAACATTTAGAAAGACTATATATTAATGAAGTCGTAAGACTTAATGGAGCACCCTTGTTAATTTTTTCTGATTGTGAGCCCCATTTTACATCAAGATTCTGAAAAAGTCTTCAGAAATGCCTTGATACTTAACTTGGTTTAAGGACTACCTACCACCCTCAAACTGATGGACAATTAGAACAGACTATTCAAACCTTAGAAGACATGTTGAGATCTTTCTCACATGACTTTCAAGGTATGTGGGATCAATATATACCTATGGTAGAATTTTCCTATAACAATACCATCCATTCAAGTATTAAGATTACACCATATGAAGCGTTATATGGAAAGAGATTTAACACACCAACTTTTTGGGATGATGTTGATTAAGGAAAACTCATAGACCCAAAACATGTTGAGGAAATGATGTAAAATGTGAAGGTTATCCAAACCCACATCATAGCAGCTCAAAGTAGGCAGAAGAGCTATGCTGATAACTGAAGGAAGGATTTGGAATTTCAGGTAGGAGATCATGTTTTCTTGAAGGTATCTCCATGGAATGGAGTTATAGGAATCAGTAAAAAGGGAAAATTAAGTCCCAGGTACATCGGACCTTTCAAAATTCTATAATGAATTGGGGTTGTAGCTTACCGTTTGGCAATGCTACCAAGTCTCTCCAATGTTCATGATGTGTTCCACGTATCACTATTGAGAAAATACATGCGTAACCCAACTCATGTACTCACCTATGAAGAAATTAAACACAAAAATGATATGTATTATTGTGAAGAGCTTATAAAGATTCTTGATACAAGAGAACAAGTGCTGAGAAACCGGACAACTCGTTTGGTAAAAGTTCTCTGGAGAAACCATAAGATGGAAGAGGAAACGTGGGAACCCGAGGAACTTATGATAAAGAACCACCAAAATATTCTTATACAGTAATATTCCAGAAATTTCGAGGACAAAATTATTTTAAGTAGGGGAGAATGTAACACCCCAAGCTTCCGCGGTTTGTTTCTCTTTGAATAATGCAGTAGCTTGCATTGTACGCAACTTGGAGTTTTAACACACCACGACCAATCAAACTAGCCATTATGAATAGTAATACCCACTTTTTAAATTTTTATAAATTATATATTTCAAAATGGAATTCATTTTTGGATTCAGAATATCAAAATTAGCTTAGGGTGAATATTTGGTATTTTTCTAAAAACTTTCAATTTTTGATGAATAGTGAAAAACACTGCTTTATTGTTTAAAACTGAATTTTTATTTAAGTAATTAATTATTTTATTTTAATTTATTTTAGGTAAAAATAGATACAAAATAAATATATATGTTCAATGTAATTCATTGGAGTCATTTTATAATAAGTTTAGATATATAAAAATTTTATTGAACTTTTTACCGTCTTTTACCCACCTCCTAGGAGCATTTGAAAATTTGCATAAAAATTAGTTTTACCAATTCTGTGAGTTGAATTTAAAAAATTATAAAGACACAGTTAATATAAATATGTAAAATTGGGTTCAATAATATGAAAATAATTTTTTTTCAATTGTAACTTTTGACTTTTATTTACCATAGTTAAAAGTAAATAGGGTAATTAAGGGTAAAAATGATATTATAATTACCCAAACACATGTCGTAATTCTATTGGATAAGTATAATACAACCAAAAACAACCTCATGAATAAAATATGATCCTCTATGGTCCACTTGAATTAGATTATGACATTTATTATTATTTTATTTATAGAAGAGTTAAAAGAGTTAAATTAAAACTTTAATAACTAAACCATTTTTAATATAGGGTTAAAAAAATTATATATATGACTATAAATATTCCTTATAAGTCTAAAAATAATTCATAAATAATGGTATTTATTTTTAATTTTTACACATTATATAATTTAATTTATTTTTGACACAATGATGATGTAGTAATTACATTATTAATGAAATATTAAAATAATTGATTTTATAAATATCCAAATAAATGTAAATTGAGACTTCTAATGAATTGAAATAATTTTCTAGGTCAGTATGACATGTTAGGGTTGGTTAAATAAATTTTATTCGAAGTTATATTGTTTTATGGCTTTCAAAAAAAAAACTAAATAAAGTCAAAATTGAGATAATTGAGTTTTTAAAACAAATACTATATTATTAATTGATATAATATTCCTAAAAATCTAAGGATTAGCCAAAGGACTTAGATAAAGTTATATATGTTAATAATGAACCACATGGGGTACGATTGGATTTTTATAGTAAGTTTATTAACCATATAATATAAAAATACCAAGAGACATGGTAAATGTCAAAATATTTAACTAAGAGTTGAATATAAAAGATACAGTTAATATGATGACCCAAAACTGCCTAAAACCTCCTGGTTGAGAGTTTTTAGACCCATCCCCACATTTTACTCTAAATAATTCATTTTGGAGCCATTATAAACTGAAAATAATTTTATTATAAAATAACATTTCAAGCTTTTCCTAAAGTGACCCTCGCCTCTCTTATAAAAGGGCACTTCCACTTCTCTTAATTTCACACCTCCAAAGCCATTTGGCTCAGCCACAACCTACCCAAATATCCTCCCAAATTACCTCACTTAAAACTAGATGCCTTACTTTGATTAGAAATCCAACCTACGGAGCCTTTTTGATAAACTCAAATGGAAACACCCGAAGTAGAGGTAATAATTTCACCACCCACTTTCAAGTTCTTTTCTTCTTCCACTTCCTATTTCTTTGTTGTTTCCATACAAAAATAATAAATATTATACATTCTACATAATTTGATGTTATTATAAATATGGTACAACCATATTCGTTATTCTATCTATCCTACAAATGACAAAGTCACCATAGATGCGTACATACGGCTTACCGTCTCCACGTCGTGGTGTAGTATGGTATTCAAACACATCATTATTTGTATGGGTATAATAATGAGTATAAATGATGTAAATAATAAATATAAAATGTTAATTATTCTTTATATATGATATAAAATCCAATTACATATGATTTCTCTATCAATATAATGATATTGTCACTAGTGCATACATACAGATTACCGTCTCCACAAACGTGATGAGATTCATTACCCGTCATAATCATTCATGAATAATTTTCATTTTATGATTCAAAATAATGTTTATGAACATAATATAATTCTATAAATGAATAAAATATATCCTATTCATAACAAAAATGGCTTATGTAACCAAGCTTATAATGGAAAACGAATCAGTTAACACCTGAAATGATGATACTACTAAAATATTATTAACAAAGAAATATTAGAAGATCATATATGATATCATATTTACGTATATGGATATTTTTTAATTCAAAAAAAATTATTTAACTATTATAAATGAGGTTAATTCACCCTTGACCAAGGAAAATTACATGGTAAGGGTTAATTTCACAATCTTTTTATTATCCGAGGTTGTTTTTACTTAAGTATCTACTGGGAACTCTTTATCATCCACATCCATGTTTTCTTAAAAATATATTTCAAAACATTTTTACTATTTTCTAGAAAATTGGTTAAACTAATTTATACCCTTATTTTACCTTATATGTTTTGAAAGTAATCTTTTTGTCATTTTCCAAACAAGTTACTTTATGACCTTTTCAACAAAATTAAGGTAAGAATGTTTTTTAACTTATACAGCGGGTGCGACAATTTTCCACCATTATAACATCATCGAATATTCACTTACAAGATTATAAGAATATTTTTTTTAAAATCTTTTCTTTTATAATTATATAAATTTTAAATATTTTCAAAATAGAAAAAGATATTTCTCTAAAAAGAGATTTGATTTCTTTTATGACAACATCATTTTGATGGATTTTAAGCTTGTTTGTAGTTGATTTATTATGATACAAATATTTCATATTGTATTGAAGGTTTTGTGATATGTTTGACTGTGGATGTGTTATTTTTATACAATTCATGGTTTATGGATAAAGTATTGAAATTTTTTATGTTAGTTTTAATACAAATTTTTATGTTAGGTTTAAACCTTTTCATATGAGGAATTTATTGGACTTAGTAAATGATGGGTGGAGCCCTCTATAGCTCCTCGATGCATCGGTATGTATCATGAGACAAACTAGTGTCTTGGTATAAGGCATTGAAAAAATATTATTTTTATTCTTGGCACAAGACCTTGACTATGTGGTTATGAATTCTGGCATTATGCATTCCATCATTATAAAATTGGATATTGAAATTTCTTGTGATTATTCAACTAGTAGAATATCCATTTGAATAAGTAAATGGAATTATTGGATTTTAAATTTTATATATTATTATGATGTTTATGTTTAAAAGGATTTTTTTAGTCTTATACAGTTTCTTAAATGTTTATGCTTATTTATGGAAGTTTCTGCTATATTGTTATCCTTATTGAGCATCTGAGCTCACCCATTTCTATGTTTTATTTTTCCTAGGATGTGAAGAAGTATTTAATGGTTTAACTACAGGGGATAGGCTAAGGATATAAGTGTGTTAAAAGGGGACGAAATGTTGTTGATGTTTTTATTTCATGATATAATTTAAAACTTATGAATGCATCTAGTACTTCTAATGCTATATAACTGATATGTCTTTCGGGAATTGATCCCTTGTGATCATTCCAATGTTATGTAATAATGCACTTACTCTGGGTAACTGGGGTTGGGGCGTTACATTATATAAGTTCACAGAATGATTTTATATTATTTTTAAACTTGTATTAAATAAAGGAATGCATAAAACAAGAATAAAAAATTACTTTATAGCTTTGAGAGAATAATGAGAGTACCTACCACCACATCATTTGGAGCATCTAATTCAGCCATCATGATAGAAAATTCTTGACCTTGGTCCCTTGTACTATTCTAAAGTTGATGGTGATTTCCATATATTATCTTCTTATTTGGAAAATTATTATAAATGTTTCCAAGATGTCCACACTTGAATAATTTGACATCATGTTGGGATTGACCTATTTCCCATTTATCATTACTATTGAGATTTTTAGGCGTTACCTCACTACGATAGTTCCAAGATATATAGAAATATCTTCCACACTTGTAATATTTTCCACTCTAAAAAAATAATTTCCCTAAATTCTTTTTATATAATTTCTTTCATGTAGGAAGTTACACTTGATTTCCTCCTGTTCTATAATCAAATTTCCACCATAATTTTAGATTCATATTTCTGTTATTTTTATTCAAATTATATTGCCACTATGTTTTTAAAAACCCCAATTCAACCTTCATAGAACTTTTCACTATATACCTATAGATTTCATAGTCTCTATTAACTAGATTCTTACATAGATGGGGTCTTAGAACACCAAATAATCTATCAAACATTATACTAGGAAGAATATCAAAGCTAGAGGTGTAATGAAAAAGTTGTGTAAAATTCACCTCATTGGATCCCACATATTCATTTTCCTTTTTCTTCAGCCCAATGAATTCCGTCACCATTTTTTATCATCAAATGGGGGAAGTATTTATTGAAAATTATTCCCCTAAACACATCCCACTCCATAAAATCAATCTCCCTTCTTGGATATATGTTTTTAATTATTTTAAACAACTAATCAACATCTCTTTCTAAGAGGTATACTTCTAGGTGAATTTCTCTTACTCTAAAAAATTGAGTATAGAAAATATATTTTCAAGAGATCTTATCTAGTATTTAGAAATCAATGGGTTGTTAGATCAATAGAAAAAATATGTTCATTGTCACATAAAGGACTCAATAAAAATTTATTAACTTAGAGGTGAATACAGTCTCTCGACTTGATTCATGTTATAATTCACAACTCAAGATAATTGATTCTCTATTCTCAAAAAGTTTTGCATTCTAGATTACATTTGAGGGTTGTCAACTAATTTCCACTAAAATCATCATTTATACGGTTCCTCATCTTTCTCAATATTTTATAAAAGAAGAAAAACTTAGTGATAAATGTGTTTCTTTTAAGAATATTATAATTCTATTGTAGTTTTATGTCTTAAAACTGTTGAGTCAAAAGTCCTCTTTTGACTTCTATATCATGTTTTGGAAATCACAAATGCATTCTACTATATTTTGGAAATTACAAATTGTCTTCTATCATGTTTATCGTATCGTACAATAATGATCGTACTGACTCTGTCAATCGTACCATACTGACTATGTCAATTGTATCGTACTGATTATGTCAATCGTACCATACTGACTCTGTCAATCGTATCGTACTGATTCTGACAATCGTACCATACTGACTCTATCAATCGTATCGTACTGACTCTGTCAATCGTATCGTGCTGACTCTGCTATTCAGATGTTCATTACTTGTTTTGGTACTTTGTCAAAAGCACTTGTTTTATATGAATCGTACCATTGCTTATCAATATATATATATCATGTTTTAACCAATACGATGTCGTTGAGTTAGTTACAGACTAATCAAAACGATGTCGTGCTTTCTGTTTCAATATGACCGTTATGATGACAGGTGTCCAAGTCCCTCCGAGTTTTTTTGGAGAAATATGATAGTTGGAGGCAACATGACCGTTGGAAACCGAGGCCTATAAATAGGAGGTCATTTGAAGCTGAGAGTAAAATAATGAATGGTGAAATGAATGAAGAGACTTCGTGAACTACCAAGATTCTAGAGAGAGATACTGTGACTTCTCTCATTTGCCTTGTGCGTCTGATCATCGTATCGAGGGCTACCAGGGATAGGCAGACAGACGTGTCGATCATCGTATCGAGGGCTTTCAAGAAATTAAAAGACAGAGGTGTCGATTACCTACAAAATCGAGGGCTGCCAGGGATAGGCAGATAGACGTGCCGATCATCATATCGAGGGCTGTCAGGGATAGGCAGACAGACGTGCCGATCATCGTATCGAGGGCTGCCAGTGATAGGCAGACAGACGTGCCGAGCATCGTATCGAGGGATCACCAAGGTGTTGGTGAGACAGACCTTTTATCCTAGGTGAAAGGATAACCCTTCTCTTTGGGTTAAAAGAATTGTAATACTTTTACATTTCCGCTGTTACTTGTATTAGAAAGGAATTTGTATTGTTTCCTTTCTTCTTTACATATTC
This sequence comes from Viscum album, assembly GCA_963277665.1. Classification (NCBI taxonomy): domain Eukaryota; kingdom Viridiplantae; phylum Streptophyta; class Magnoliopsida; order Santalales; family Viscaceae; genus Viscum; species Viscum album. Next base: position 1,849,204,642 of record OY728120.1, read on the forward strand.
AATTGTAATTGTTTCAATTACAATCATTCTATTACATATTGTATTGATTGATTCTATACGCTTTAAGGTAGAATCATTCATCTTTGTATTACTATGATTATTGTTTTCATCTTGAATACAATTTTTTCACATTACATTAGTATTACAATACATCATACCTTTTATATTTAATACAATTGTGGGTGTTTGTATTTGTATTAGTTTAAGATCGTTTAAACTAATCTCTTTGTTGCTAAAACTCAAAGGTTTTTAAACATATAATTCACCCCCCTCTTGTATTGTTCCATCTAATAGACATATATATCTATATATTCGATCCAACAATTGGTATCAGAGGAGGTTTTCCACTGATTTATATTACTAGCTTTATTTCTTTCATATTATTATCTTGAATACTTACTACACTAACGTGTGGAGTGGAAATGTTTTTGTTGTATTAGATGGCAGGAATGAATATTGGGTCAATAGACAATCTGAATCCTTCTAGATGACCAATCTTTGATGGGAATGATTATGAGTATTGGAGAGATCGTATGAAGACATTTGTTATCAATACTGGTGTAGACAATTTTATTATGTTTACTGGAGGTTACAAAATTCCTGATAAAGAAGTCAGTACTTTCACCAACCAAGAGAAGCAAGAATATCAACTAAATTACAAGGTACAGAATACATTATTATGCTCTATGACCAGGAATATATACAGTCAGATATCTTCATGTGAAGTAGCCAACTGTATTTGGAAGAAATTAGAAGTCACTCATTTTGGTACATCCAAGGTTATAGAAACAAGGAGAGAAATGCTTCGAGCAGAGTATCATGGATTTGTTTTTCCTTATGGAGAGCCAGTATGTAAAGTGAAACAAAGGTTTATGATGATATTCAATAGCTTACAATTTATGGGAGAAAAAGGTCTTGATGATGAAGCTCTTGTTGATAAGATTATAGATATAATTCCAAACGAATGGGAGTCAAAAAGGACAGCTATTGATGAAAATAAAAAAGTTTCTCAGATTACTCTTGATGAACTCTTTGGAACACTTATACAGCATGAGACAAGAATGAAGAGAGATGCTGATTTAAATAATAAGAAGAATGGTAATGGAAGTGTAGCCTTTGCGTCTAAAGATAAAACACCTCAAAGGCTTACAAGGTCTAAATCCAAGAAATTTGTTATATCTGATTCAAGTGATTTCAATCTTTCGGATAATGAATTAGCCAATCTTTCTTGAAGGATGAACAAGATCATGGGAAAGAAAGATTTTCAATATAGATTCAAAAAGAAAGATAGGAAGGATAGGAAAGATTCAGAGGTAACTTGTTATGAATGCAAGAAAGCAGGACATATAAGGCCTGATTGTCCTTTACTGAAGAGGAAAGATAGAAAGGAGAAACACTCTGAAAGAAAAAAGAAAAGGTTTTATAAGACAAAGAAAGTCTTGAAGGAAAATGATACGTGGAGTGCAAGTGGTAGTGATTCCTCAAATGATTATTCAGAATATGAGACATCAGGACAAAGGAATATCAGACTCTTAGCCAGACTACCAATTGAAGATCATTGTCTCATGGCTAAGGTACATAATGCTGAAGCTATTACAAATGTATCTTTGAATGCAAATTGTACTGATAATAGATATTATGAATCTTCAAATGATGAATCCTCATCATCAGAAGATGATACATTACCTTCTTATGAATAGGTCTCTAGATTTGCTAAATTACTTGAAAATGAAAATTCTAAACTCAAAAAGAGATTTGAGAAAGAAAATTCTAGAATTTCAATTTTGACTAAAGAAGTATCAGATATTTCTAAAGATCTTGTTGTGAAAACTTCTAATTTTGAAACCATTTTAAAAACCCTTGAGAAAGTTAAATCTGATAAGGATAACTTTTCTAAGGATCTTGAAACTGTAATTTCAAAGAAAAATATTTTAGAGCCTAACTCTAGTTCAAATGTTTTGGAAAATAAGAATTTGGTTTTAAAACTAAAGTCAGAGATTTTATCCTTGAAAAAGTGTTTGTCAAACTTTACTCATGGAAAATAAAACTTTGATAGGATGTATTCTCAAATTAGACCTTTGAGAAATCATTCTGGTCTTCGTTATACTTATTCCAAACCTATTTTTAGAAATAACTATTTTGTTCCTCAAAAAACCATTTTCTGTTCTAAGTGTCAATGTGGTGGACACTGGAGAAGAGATTGTTCTCTTAACAAAACTCAATCTTTAGGATTTCATAAATCTCATTTTACAAAACAAATGTGGATTCCTAAAATTCTTTTATCTAACCCTTTTGGATCCAAACAAGTTTGGATTCTGAAAATCTAATTGTTTCTTTTTTAGGAAAACGAGAAGTATACCAATAAGAACATTTGGTACATGGATGGTGGTTGTTTTCGACATATGACTGGAAACAAAGATCTCTTTGAAAAGGTTATAAAAAAAGGTGGAAAAGTTACCTTCGGAGATAATGCTCAAGGAAAGATTGTTGGTATTGGTAATATTGTTTTTCTTGGAAAAGTTCTTATCTTAAATGTTTTTCTTGTTAAAGGTCTTAGGCACAATCTCATCAGCATAAGTCAATTATGTGACGAAGGTTACCTTGTGAATTTTAGAAATGATAAGTGTCTTGTTCACAATTCCAAGGATGAGTTCATTCTATCTTCCCATAGGCAAGATAATGTTTACACTATTAACTTAGAAGACCTTAGGAACCAAAACTTACCTTGCTTAAGTGTAATAGAAGACCAATCGTGGCTATGGCATAGGAGACTAGGACACTATAATATGTGAAACCTAAGTAAACTCTCAAAGAAAGGACTTGTAAAAGGGATACCGGATCTTAGATATGATTCTTCAAAAGTCTGTGATCCTTGTCAATTTGGCAAGCAACATAAAACTAGATTTAAATAAATTAATGAAGTTTCAACTTCTAATGCATTACAGTTAGTGCATATGGATCTTTTTGGTCCTTCACAATCTGGAAGCATTGGAGGCAAATACTATGTATTTGTTTTAGTTGATGACTTTACTAGATTTACATGGGTCTACTTTCTCACAAATAAATCTGAAGCCTTTTCCTATTTCAAAACTTTTAGAGCCCAAGTTAAAAACGAGAAAAACCTACCATTGGTAACTATTCATAGTGATCATGGTGGTGAATTTCAAAATTCAGATTTTGAAACTTTTTGTAGTAAGAAAGGTATTACTCACAATTTCTCATCTCCAAGAACTCCTCAGCAAAATGGTGTTGTTGAAAGAAGAAATCGTATTCTTCAGGAAATGACTCGAACCATGTTGAGTGAATACTCAATTTCTAAGCACTTTTGGGCTGAAGCCGTTAGTACTGCCTGCTATACTATAAATCGTGTTTTAACTAGACCATTTCTTAATAAAACCCCTTATGAGTTATGGACTAGCCAAAAAACTAAAGTTTCATACTTCAAAGTTTTTGGATGCAAAGTATTCATCCTGAATACAAAAGATAATCTACACAAATTTGCACCAAAATCTGATGAAGGAATCTTTCTAGGCTATTCTACAACCTCTAAGGCTTATAGAGTTTTCAATAAAAACACTTGTACTGTTGAGGAAACAGTACATGTAAAATTCGATGAAACTGATCCTTTTGTTTTCAACCAACCAAATCCTACATCCTCGGATGTGTTTTCTAAAAATGTTTATCAATCTTTATTAGAAGATCATTTTGATAAGGAAAATTTTCAAGAAAGTTTTCCTGAAACATTTACCATAAAAGATTTTCTACCATACGTTTATGACCAGGTTTTACAAAACCCAATCAATTGTTTCTTAGGAATCATCCCAGTGATAACATCATTGGTGATGTAAATCAACCTGTAAGAACCAGAAATTCCTTAAGAAATGAAATAGAACATATTGCTTTCCTTTCTCAATTTGAACCTAAAAGTCCAAGTGAGGCCTTAGGTGATGATGATTGGATCAAAGCAATACAAGATGAACTAAATGAATTTGAAAGGAATCAAGTCTGAACTTTAGTTGATAGACCTAAAGAAACAACTGTGATTGGTGTAAAATGGGTTTTCAGAAACAAATGCGATGAAAATGGAATCATTGTAAGAAATAAATCAAGACTTGTTGCTAAAGGCTATAATCAACAAGATGGAATAGATTATGAAGAAACATATGCTCCTGTAGCTAGAATTGAATCTATTCGTATTCTATTAGCCTTCGCAGCATTTTTCAATTTCAAACAATTTCAAATGGATGTCAAATGTGCTTTTCTAAATGGTTTTGTTCAAGAAGAAGTTTTTGTCGAACAACCTCCTGGTTTTCAAGACCCAAAACATCCTGATCATGTTTTTAAACTTACCAAGGCTCTATATGGTCTTAAACAAGCCCCTAGAGCATGGTATGATAGACTTACATGATTTCTTTTACAAAACAATTATACAAAAGGTACAGCAGATCCAACTCTTTTTATCAAAATGGAAAACAAAAATGTTTTGATTGTCCAAATCTATGTTGATGACATCATATTTGGATCAACTCAGAAATCTTTAACTGATTCTTTTGCAAACTTAATGAAATCTGAGTTTGAAATGAGTATGATGGGTGAGTTAACATTCTTTCTAGGTTTTCAAATTTCTCAAAAACCATAAGGAACTTATATATCTCAACATAATTATATAAAATATTTACTCAAAAAGTATGGATTTGACAAAACTAAAAGTATTAGTACTCCAATTGGTACCTCTAATACTCTTGATGTTGATGAAACTGGGAAACCAGTAGAACAAACACTCTTTAGAGGTATGATAGGAAGTTTTCTATACTTGACAGCTAGTCGACCAGACTTGATGTTTTCTGCATGCTTATGTGCAAGATACCAATATAATCCAAAAGAGTCTCATTTAAAAGCCATAAAGAGAATCTTTCGGTATTTAAAAGACACTATGGATTTAGGTCTTTTTTACTCTTCTGGGAATGATTTTGTTTTAAAAAGTTTTTCAGATGCTGACTTTGGTGGTTGTAGAATGGATAGAAAAAAGTACATTTGGAATATGTCACTTCTTAGGGGATTCCTTGGTTTCTTGGTCCTGCAAGAAACAACACTCAGTAGCACTATCCACTGCTGAAGCTGAATATGTAGTAGCTGGAAGTTGTTGTGCTCAAGTATTGTGGATGCAACACACACTCACTGACTATGGATTGAGTTTTTCCAAAACTCAAATTCTTTGTGATAATACAAGTGCCATAGCTCTTAGTAAGAACCCATCACATCACTCTCATGCAAAACACATAGATGTTAGGCATCACTTTCTTAGAGATCACACACAAAAAGGAGATATTGTTTTACAATTCATCGGAACACAAGAACAACTTGCTGACATTTTTACAAAACCATTACCCTCCGATAGATTTGAGCTTATAAAACAGAAGCTAGGAATGATTACATTAAAATAATCATTCATATCTACTTCATGTTTTACAAATCTCCTTATAGTAAATAACTCCCTTTGAAAGGGGGATCACATTTCTTTCTGTCTTTATGTTTCTTTTTTATGTTCTTTAACTATTTACTCTCTGGATATGTGTATCTTTTTCTGTTATCGTATTGACAGTCTTATCGTATCATTCATTTTTTCCCTATTTATCGTATTGACAGTTTTATTGTATCATTTATTTTTTCTTTTCCATCGAATCGACCGATGATGTTATTGAAATTCTTTTCCATCGTATCAATCAATTATGGTATTGAATCGACCGATGATGGTATTGAATTTCTTTTCCATCGTATCAATCAATCATGGTATTGAATCGACCGATGATGGTATTGAAATTCTTTTCCATCGTATCAATAAATCATGGTATTGAATCGACCGATGATGGTATTGAATTTCTTTTCCATCGTATCAATCAATCATGGTATTGAATCAGTCGATGATAGTATTGAATTTGTTTTCCATCGGCATGTCGTTTGATAATTCTATTTTTTTCGTACGTTTATATTTTCTTTTGAAATATATCGAAACCAACAATTATCTTACGTTCTCCGACAGGTCTTTTTTTTTCATTTTTTTTATTTTTTTTCATTTGTTTTAATCCTAAACATTGATCTGGTTTTCTCTAATCCTGACCGTAGAAGAGAAACAGTCACTCTTTTTCGACCGTAGAAGATCAACGGTCACCCTTTTTCGACCGTAGAAGATCAAACGTCTTCCTATTTTTTTCCTATAAATAGCCCCCTCCCCTCCCCAAACCCACATTGGTTTTTCAGGATTTCAGGCGAAGCTCTGCTCCACCAGCTATAAATCATCGTACGATCTTCTCATTGGCATCACCTTTATGTCTCAATCCTCTGCTAACACTCCCGCTGAAATGTCTTCAAAGACTTTTACAGAGAAAGACTTTAACAGAGAATGGTTATTATCTCGGGAATTTTTCAATACGTACGATTCCACAATCAGGAGGATCATTTTGTTTCAAGGGTGGGAACATCTGTGTGTTGAAAAGCCTGATTCTCAAGATCCGGTTTTTTTTGATGAAGTTTGTCAATTTTACAAAACTGTTTCTTTCGACAAAGACATGACTATCAATTTTGCTGTGTACGATAGAAAATTGTCTATGTCTGTGAAACAAGCGGCACGTTTTCTGAATGTTTCTGTAGAAGGGGATTCTTTCTGTCCATCGCACAAACTACCAGGTGAAGTTGGTATGTTTAATAGAGAAAGTGCTGAAAAGACTTTGTTTGTTATTAATGAGGAAAAGAGAAAAGTGTCTCATCTTTCTCCGGACAATCATTTTGTCACTTTATGGATGCAAGGTTTTCTTATCCCAAGGAAAGGGGATAGAGAAACTTTGAATGTTTCTGATATTTTCATGCTTGACTATCTTGTGAATATGAGAAAAGTAAATCTCATGGGGTATGTTTTTGAAACCATTAAGAATGTCAAGACAGGAGGGATTAAGTCCCAGATGATTATGTATCCAGCTATCCTTACGAAGTTCATTTTCGAGAGTATGAGGTTTTGTAACATTCCTTTGAAAGGAAACCCCATAGATCTGAAGCCTTCTTGGATTAGAAAAAGTACGATGAAAAAGTTGAATGTTTGTTTTGATCCGAATTCAAAACTTTTTGTCAGAGATGTAGAAGCTGAATTGGCACAGAATCAATCGGCACCTATGACAGCCAAAGACATTCAATCTACTGGAGTTACTCAAAAATATGATCCGCAAACCAGTTCAAAGCCCAAGAAGAAGCCGAGGTATAGTAAGGAGGTTGTAGCCAAATGGATAAAGGATAAGGAACAGAGAAAGGAAGGTGATCCGAAGTTTGGTCTTGACCCTGCTGAGGCTTTTGCAGAAAGAGTAAGGGTAGAAGAAACCCTTCAGGCTGAAAAGAAGAAGAAGGTTCTTTTGAAAAGAAAGGCTCAGGACTTTGATGTCTCTAAAGTCTTGAAAGCAGTAGAGGAAGCTAGTGCTCAACTAATAGAAGAAGTGCACCAAGAGCCCATCGAACAGAGTCTCCCTGAGAAAGGAAAACAAAAACAAGTGATGGAAGAGATAGAAGAAGTGGAAGAAGAAGAATGAGACATTCTTTTAGAATTTCTTCAAAGTTCAAAGAAGAGTAGTGAGGAATCGGTTCAAAAGCTGAGTGAAGGTATTCAACAAACTCCTCATGCCGATCAAGCTAGATCTCCGGACAGAATGTCATCTCAAGAAAAGCAAGGTGCTCAATCCTCTCACTCTGATAAAGTTGTTGTCATTAGTGACAGAATGAAAGAAGAAAGAAAGCAGAAAGAAAAAGCAAAAGGAAAAAATCCAGTTGTTGACTCAAGAAGATCGTATGAACTAGCATCGTACGATGAAGATACTGATTCAGAACATACAATCTCTCTCAAGAAGAGTGATTATATTGTTCATGTTTTGAGAAGAGTTGAGAGGACCATTCCTTATTTCCCAAGGCTGGAAGGGAAGATTGATTTTATTACTAACAATCAAAAGAAGAAGTTTGGCTCCGTAAAAGAGTTGAGGAAGAATGTTTTGTCAGTTGAAGCCGATTTGAAAGTTCTTTCAGAAAGTTCGGTTGCTCATAAGAAGGCATGCAATAAGATGACCAAGTGGTCATACAAAACAGAGAGCTCAATCAATGATCATGAAATAGCTATTGAAGATATAATAAGGTTATCAAATGAGCTTTCAATTTCTTTCAACAAGATTCCCAGAGAAACGGTTGAAAGGTTGAATCTTTTGTCTTCTCAAAGAGCTGATGTTCCTTTAGTGAAAGATTTGCAAGAGAGAATGAATGTTTTTCAATCTGAATTCTCGAAGGTTTCATCTTTCAAGGATGAAATGGTCTTTCTAAAGAATCAAAATTCTGTGTTATCCAAAGATAACAAGAATTTTCAAAATAGAATTGATACCCTTGAAGAAGTAATCAGAGTCTAGGAGGAGACTATCAGAAATCAAGATCAGATTTTTGCGGACCAACAAGGGCTTCTCAAAACTCAGGGTGAATCAATTTCTGAAGACAAGAAGGAGATCAAGAAGATGAAAGCTGTTCTTCATGATCTTATAAAGAAGGAGAAGGAAAGAGAAAACAAATGATTGTTGTATTTGTTTTCCTTTGGAACTTCTCTTTGTTTTGTAATGGCTTTTATGATCCTTTTCTTTTATCCATTATCTTGTATTGCTCTACTAACTCTTTCAGACAATTCAAGATTACTCCTTTCTTTTTGTAAATCACAAAGGGGGAGAATGTTTACAAAGGGGAGAATGTTTTATAAAGGGGAAGAATGTTTTACAACACTATTAAGGAAAATCTACGAATACAATCCTTAGGAAAGTCCATACCTAAGGGGGAGTTAGTTGTATTCGAATTATTTTTCAGAAGAGTTTCCAATAACTCAGGGGGAGATAAGTATTTTTGGTTACATTTACTTTGTGCGTTGTGCTTTCTAAAAAAGGGGAGATTGTTGAGTCAAAAGTCCTCCTTTGACTTCTATATCATGTTTTGGAAATCACAAATGCATTCTACCATATTTTGGAAATTACAAATTGTTTTCTATCATGTTTATCGTATCGTACAATACTGATTGTACTGACTCTGTCAATCATACCATACTGACTATGTCAATCGTATTGTACTGATTCTGTCAATCGTACCATACTGACTCTGTCAATCGTATCGTACTGATTCTGACAATTGTACCATACTGACTCTGTCAATCGTATCGTACTGACTCTGTCAATCGTATCGTACTGACTCTTCTATTCAGATGTTCATTACTTGTTTTGGTACTTTTTCAAAAGCACTTGTTTCATATGAATCGTACCATTTCTTATCAATATATATATCCTGTTTTAACCAATACGATGTCATTGAGTTAGTTACAAACTAATCAAAACGATGTCATGCTTTCTGTTTCAATATGACCGTTATGATGACAGGTGTCCAAGTCCCTCCGAGTTTTTCGGAGAAATATGACCGTTGGAGGCAACATGACCGTTGGAAACCAAGGCCTATAAATAGGAGGTCATTTGAAGCTAAGAGTACAACGATGAATGGTGAAATGAATGAAGAGACTTCGTGAACTACCAAGATTCTAGAGAGAGATACTGTGACTTCTCTCATCTGCCTTGTGCGTCCGATCATCATATCGAGGGCTGCTAGGGATAGGCAGATAGACGTGTCGATCATCGTATCGAGGGATTTCAAGCAATTGAAAGACAGAGGTGCTGATTACCTACAAAATCGAGGGCTACCGGGGATAGGCAGACAGACGTGCCGATCATCATATCGAGGGCTGCCAGGGATAGGCAGACAGACGTGCCGATCATTGTATCGAGGGCTGCCAGGGATAGGCAGACAGACGTGCCGATCATCATATCGAGGGCTCACCAAGGTGTTGGTGAGACAGACCTTTTATCCTAGGTGAAAGGATAACCCTTCTCTTTGGGTTAAAAGAATTGTAATACTTTTACATTTCCGCTGTTACTTGTATTAGAAAGGAATTTGTATTGTTTCCTTTCTTCTTTACATATTCAATTGTAATTGTTTCAATTACAATCATTCTATTACATATTGTATTGATTGATTCTATTTGCTTTAAGGTAGAATTATTCATCTTTGTATTAATCTGATTATTGTGTTCATCTTGAATACAATTGTTACACATTACATTAGTATTATAATACATCATACCTTTTATATTCAATACAATTGTGGGTGTTTGTATTTGTATTAGTTTAAGATCATTTAAACTAATCTCTTTGTTGCTAAAACTCAAAGGTTTTTAAACATACAATTCACCCCCTCTTGTATTGTTCCATCTAATAGACATATATATCTATATAGCTGATCCAACAAAAACATCTTGCTTGAATATACTATTCTTTAATAACAATTAAATTTCCTATATATGCTTCATAATTTCTCATATAATGATTGTGAATAATCAGACATATCCCCAGGGAGTGTCAAACTATGAGCCCAAAAAGGCCCATTATTGTTCACCAGGTCCCATTCCAGTCTATATCAAAGTAGTTTTTCAGGTGTTACCCCTAGATACATCTATGATAGAGCCACATTCACTTATTTTTATCCAAAAAAGGATTTATTTTCATCAAAACCACTTAATCAATACTTCACCAAAATACTAGGTTGTTATAATATATTTAATCATGTCCCTATGGTTCTTTCAAAAGGTTTATAATCCTAATGTCCATAAATAACTAAACTATCCTTTGATACCAACTATGTTATATCACCTTTTTATTACATAAATTTTCATTAAGTGGTACATACAAAGGATCCATTAATGTTTAGTTTCTTGGAAATAAGGTACATAACTCATGAAAATGAAACCTTTTTTCTAAATCCACTTGAATAAATCCTCATGGTTTGATTCTATATACATTTAATTCATCTCATATCCTAGGGACATACATCAATGGAATGTGGTGAACATGAGTCCTATTAAGGGAAAATAGTTTACATGTGATCTTGGGGAATATCAATAATAACACGAGGATTTTCATTAAAGAATAACAAAAGGAAAAACAAAATATTATAAAGAAATGAACATGAATCCTAACCTTGAAATGTTGCTACAATAATCAATTTAGGAATTAATAATAATATCAATATGTTGTATCTCCAAGGTGTTGTAAATGAAAATTACTAAGGTTATTAGAAACATATTCTAAAACATGTTATATCTAGAGATTAAGTTATTTACCCAATTAATTGAGGAAATATCCAGGAACACCCTTCATATGTAATAATTAATGTGAGACACATAGATCATAATAAAAAATTCATAAATAACCCATGGAAAATAAAGAATTGGTTTCTTATAAAAAACCTGATATTTCAAAAGTTCTTGAAGTCATGATAATTATGTTATTATTATCACACTAAAAAGAAAAGTGGATTTATTATGTGAAATTTATCAAATAAAATAAATCATATTAATATATATCTGAATAACTATGGAGAATAAAGGGGTTTTTATTCACTAAATGAAAATAAAATATAATTTTTAAGGAGAAGATAAAAACGTTGAGAACTAAATTCGACAGTATAATATGTACAAAAAATAGTTTTTGAAAAGGGTTAAATGAGTAGGGAAATGGTATACCATTTATGAAACATAATTTATAAGTAAGGGTATAATGAAAAGGGTAATATGAAAGAGTAAAAATAAAATTTGGAAGACATATATGAAAACACTTTCTTGAATTAAAGAGAGTGGAAGGATAATTTCCTTATCTTGAAGAGTTACTCCAAGATCTTAGGGAATAGAACCTTGTGGGATTGTGAAAACCTTGGGGGGAATCATTGGGAGGAAAAACTAACAGATATTTGTATAATATGGATTCTTAGTGAAATGAAATATAAAAATGGGTGTTTATTTATAGAAAAAGTGGAGGATTTGTTTAATAATTTTCAAATATAGGCCTTGAAAATATAGGTTGTGGAAAAAGAAACAAAATTGGATTATATACGGGCTTTCCCATGGTTTTGTACATTTGGGTTATATTTTAATTTATTTTAACAAAAAAAACTAAGAATCATTTTATATTACTTCTTTTGGCATGGAAAAGTAATTTTTCCACAAAATAATGTTTTTAAAGTCAAAGTTTCCATTTTTATCTTTGTAAGGTATATTATAGGTTTGGAAATTGATTAAAATCTATTAAAATTATTGATAACAATAAAATAAAATATTTCAGATCTTGGATTGTGGTTGGTTAATTATTAAATCATTATGAAAAAATTATACTCACTAAACATTCTGAAAAACCAGAACAATATCTTCTCTACTCATGGAAAAAATAAATCATTTTAGAAAAATCTCATCAATTCAACATAATCTAAATTAAACAAGTTGATTTCCAAAATGATGTTTATTTTATCATATTAATTTTCAAAATATGATAATATTAACTTTTAAAAATAAAAATCATTATTTATTAAAAAAAATAAAGGGTTGAAATTGAGAGTAAAATTTATAACAATTAAAACTTTTCATGGAAATAATAATATTATTTCATCATTTATATTTGAATAAGAGTTCTTTATCAGAATATTTCATTAAAATAAATGTTACTCAAAATAAATTAGTTTATTTTAAAAATTTATATATTTTAAAAAAAGTAAAATTTGTGTCCGAAAAATCAATTTATCCAATTTCAACTCAATTAAACCTATATTTTAATAAAGAAAAACTATTCCATAAAATAGAATTTATGTAATGAAGATTTTATTTATAAAAATGAATTACACTTTAATTAACTAAGGAATGGACACATAACCCCTTAGGAAACCCACATACCGCCTAAGGGTAAGGTGTACAGTGGTGATAGATACACGAGGTGGACTGACTAACATCAAATGAGTGGAAATTTCCACTAACTTGAAATTATCCTAAAGGTGATTTCATTCAATCTTCACTTGATAATGATCAGATTGGGTTTGGTCATGGGGTAACCCAAATGATGCTACCTCTCTCACATGTTCTCACAAATGGGTTTCAAATAAAATGAGTCTACAAGTTGAGGCCATCGATTCTCCTTTCTACAATAAAATTACATATTCATTTTTACTTATAAACACTAATTATAAATACAAATTTATTAATAAAGTGTATTGTTATTAATAGTCAAATTTACCAATGGCCATATTTGACCAATGGTCATATGACTTTTGAATCATGATGGCCACATTTCCATTTATAGACTATAAATACAGGTTAATTATTAATGATATATGTTTATTGTGTATAATAAATTATAATACACATTTTTAGGAAAAAAATATCATTTAAAAAGAGACATCGGTTGTTACATATGTAACCATATTATTTCCAACTGGAATCATTTAACTTATAATTTATATCTATGGGGTCAGTCCAGTGTAATTGTTTCATTAGAAAACATGTATAATGAAAAAAGTTAATAATAATAAATTGGTATTATGACATTTTTAGAATATGTAGTGTTTCTTTATTTAATATAATTTGATAAACCAACACACTATGAATAACCATGTCCAATTACTATTCATTTAACACATGTTAAAGATATTTCTGATGTCCCATTACTATTTCCTAGACTGGTATTATAGATATTTTTAGTTTCGTATTCCCCCTAATGATTAGAAAAGAAAAAATTCACTTTAACCTTTAGAACATTTTCATATAAGAGGATTCCATTTGGATTGTGATATTCTAATTGTATATAACTGAAATGAATGGTAAGTATTTTTTGGATTATCTAGAGAATTTCATGGAAGTTTTCTAGATGATTTAATAGTATATGGTTAGTGTTTGAGTAGTTTAGGTGTTTTCCTTAATCATTGTATTGAAATAAATCATTTATTAAATTAAGATAAATGAAATTTCATGATATTACAGGGGAAAATTATTAGAAATTCCAATTTTTGGTATGGTATATAAGTAGATAAATAAAAACGTGATGTCATATTTTCCCTACCATTCCCTAAATATATACAGGATATATGATCTTTATCGGGTCATGTGGGAATTTATTATCATTTCATCCTTGAATTTAGCTTGATTTTACACTCTCTATTGATTTATTTAAAAAGGAAATGAATTTTTCTTTTATAATTATTGTGAGGTTATTTTTAATAAATTTAAATACATTCTCATGTCACCACTAAAAATCTAGACTCCTAGGTGTGATTTACCATTTGAGCTCATGCATGATTATTAAATGTACGAATTTTGGGTAGTCTTATCCCAACATGTCAATTGAGATCTACATGTATTTTTATAATCGTTAATCACATTGAACTATTCCCAAGAAAACTAAACCAAAATTATAAAAAAAATTATTTCCCTTATTATTTACATGGATAAATTCATGAAATATATTTTATGGTTCAAAGTGATTGTCTATTATGAACATGAATTCCTCCAAGGTATCCTTAAGAAATTGTAATCCAAACCACATATCATTCGTTGTATACTCCTCCTTCAAAATTTAAATTTATAAATTAGGGTTCAAAAAGGAGCGGATAATGTGGTGGATGAACATATGAATTGGATCCTTCTATCCTCATACACTGACTCATCCCCCTACATTCTGAGAAATGAAATTATTCCAAATGAGTAATTATAACAAGTGAAATATACAATTACTGGGTACGATGAATGTGTAATCTATTAGGTATAATTTTTTTTATTCTTTTGGATTTCGTTAAAAAATAACATGACAAACTTAAACATGAGTCTCGTTGGTATATTTATGATTAACCATACCTTTCATGAATATTTAGTGATCAATTCCTAAGGCATTGTGTTACTGATAGTGAGTTTCCGTTCTCATTAAAATTATTTCACACACAAACATGTGTGGTATATTTTGGTCCCTAATGGAATTATTGTACGTTATATGATTATGTAATCTTATGAACAACATTATTTTAGGATAACAAGGATTTGTAACACTGATTCTCACTGTCGAAGGACATGGAATGTATCAAAAAAGTGAAATTACACTACCACACTTTCTTTTCCATATAATTTTTTAGTTTTGGGGTGTTGAATTTATGAGGCCATACCCAAATTCGTTTAGAAACTTGGAAATCCTTTTTTAAGTGATTTATGTTTCCAAATAGGTAGAATAATTAGTTAGATGTATTTATAACTTAAAGGTAAATGTGTAATTGGTGATAACCTAAATCTTTTATTAGTTTTGTTTCCCTAGGATCATTATTAGCGAATAAGGTTCTCATTTATACATTTACACAATACATGCACTTTTGAATCAGTACAGGGTTGATCAATGAGTTTCTACATCTAATAAACCCCAAACTAATAGGCAATCCAATGTGTCTAATTGAGAGGTAAAAAAAATTTGGAAAAAAATTGTCTAACCCAATATAAAATATTTGAGTCTTAGACTCTTTGATGATTTGTTGATATACGATATTTCTTTCAAAACTCCCATTGGCATGTAACGTTTTTAGATTTTATTTTGAAATAATTTTCACCTAATTTTGGAGATATGACACTATACCAATTGGGAAATTAAATTATGAAATTGTAATTTTTTTGTGTTGTTTATCAAATGAAATTACAGATTCAAGAGTTAGATGAAATACATATAGATTTATATGATAACTCTCTAATCTATCAATAAATAAATAAGTATATTCATGACCAACTAATCTTTATCATTAGTTCCACAATAGGTAGATGATCCTCCTTTATAGTGAAAATAGGAAATTGAACCTCAGTAACCTTCATTCCCACTAGTTTTCCCCATACACCATCACCAATTTCTATCACTTTATGGATATTAATGTAAAATATAGAAAACCCCAACAAACATTTACCATCAATGGGTAGAGGCTAAAGAACTTTGATGAAAATAGTTTAGAGATTCCAGTAGTGGAAATTCACCTTTAAGATGAAAACATATAAAGTCACCAACCAGATTATATCCTTCCTTCAAAAAATAACTTTAATAAACTTGAGGAAAATATATATTCTAGGTGTATGTGTGTGTGGGGGGGGGAGGGGTGGATACTTTCTTGAGTAAGTTTAGATTCTTATCGTCATTCATCTTTTTGCCTCTTTTTTATTTACTTTATGGAATTTGTTGAAATTTTCATGTTGAATTTCCCTATATCAAGTTGTTTTAACATTTAATAAAACTTTATTTAACTAATGGAATATGAGTATGAGTAGCAATTTATCATTTATGTGTAATTTTAATAAAATTGGTTCATTTTCAAACATTTAAATAGTTGAATATCTATAAAACAATTGTTATTTTAATACCCTTGGAGTGAGTTTTTATGGGGAAATTGTGTTATTTTATATATTCACAAATTTTGTTACAAAACAAAGAAGTGTGAATATTTTCAACTTAATTAATGGAATTTATAAATTTTTAAATGTTAGTTATATTTCCAAAACTGGGTTTTACAAATGTTTGTTTATTATTTGATCAATTAAATTACATTAACTGGATTGACCAAGAGTTGAAACATAATGTTTTTATTAAAAAAATAACCCAATAATAATAATAATACAATAAAATATATAGGAAAAAATAATGATGTTTTTATGTCTAAGAATTCTTATGTGAGTGAGTTTTGAAATTTGATTTCAAATGTAATACATATTGTTTGGTTAAAAGAACCAGGTTCAACAATTTAAAAAAAACCTATATCAACTAACAAAAAAAATAAGAATATAAGAATGAAATGGTTATCATAGACACACACATGTGAGGATTTAGTTTAATTTTTGACTCATGGATTTATTTTTTAAGACCAATATCATGCATCCCCTTGAATTTCATTCTGATAAAATTTATTGTAATCTTCTATCCATTCTCAATGAGTTTTATTAGTTGGTGTGGTTATGAAATTTCTCATATTACTATCATATAATTAATTTTATTTGAATTTTAAATATTACAAAACTAGGGAACATATTCACACATAATTTCCTGAAATGTGACTTTTCATAAGGGTAAAAATATTCAGGTGTTTAAGTTTAATAACATTTCAATTAACTATTTTATTTTATCCTCATACCATAGTTTTAAAATTATTTTTTATTATAAATAAAAAATATAACAATCCATTTCACTTCAAATTTAATTATATTAATTAAATTTAAATACTATTGAAAATATGAAATTTAACATATTTTTATGATTTAATTTTAGGTGTATGTGATTTGGAGAGACCAATATAAAGTTGAGAAAAAAAATCCAAAACGACATAATAGGCCAAGAATTTTTTTTGACTAAAATCATCATATCATTTAATCAGTCAGACTAATTTTAGATCAAATTTTTTGAACAAATCCATGTATATAGGGGAAAAAATTAATCAAAAGATATTTATTCCTATTTATCAATTTGATGTCGCAAAATGGAGGAACATTTTTGGAAATATTCACTATTTATAGTCATAATGTAACTTCTGGAATGTGTACATATCTTGAGTTATAAACCTAAAATTTTCACTAATTTTTTAGGAACATATTAAAGATGTTTGGATTTTTTTAGATTTTAAAATGTGAGAGAAGACATTATCTTATCCTAAATCTGTGATTCCAATGCTATTTCAAAAATATGGTTCCAAAACAACTTTCCACTTTGACTATAAATTGTCACCTTTGAAAAATAATTTGTAAATTCATCCATGTGAGGGAATCCAAACCATTTTTGATATCACAAAATTTCCCCTCATTATCTTATATTTTTTATCTCATTATCCTCATAGGGACAATAATGATGAAGGAAAAGTTCTATATAATTTTTTATTCCACTCAATGGCGAGATAAAAGGTGTGTGATCATTGTGGGAGAGATACACACTTATAGAAGGAGTTATAATGCATAATTTATTACTGATTGGATGTATTTTTTTTATTTTAATAAGTTATATTATATGTAGATCGAATTTTTTATTTTTTTAATTCATTATTGGGACACATTTCAATTTTTTTAAAAGGTTGGGGCTGAAGCCTCATTTTTATTAATAAAGCAAAGAAAATAACTCTTTTAACTAGGTAGAGGGAGACTCATTACATAACCCGAAGTCCTAGTGGGATTGTATCCCATTACATAGACCGTAGGCCCAAATTTTTAACCCAATTCCCATTCTTTGAATAGTTACATGGTTACTATAGTACCCACAGAGTTCCACTACCACTACAGTGCCCTGTAGCCGCTACTGTACCTATTGGGACACATTTAAATGATTTTTTATTTCATTATAAATTCGATGAAATTTAAATTATATCACTTGTGTTGTTCTGATTGGACAACACAAGAATCATTTTATTTAATAAAATTTTAAGAATTCATTGTCATTTTTTTCCTTTTCTAAAAAATATAGGACATTTCATAAATATTCTATTTTAATATAATGATTTAATTCTATATGTATCATTTTAGAGGTTTAGAGGGTAGTCGATATATTAGTTAATTCTTAAAAAAATAACTAATACAAAAAAAAAATAATCATATAAGAAAATGTAATTTTACTAGAGGAGTAAAAACACAGTATTATAACCTCTCCATACTTATCTCCATGTCTAATTTATTTTTAAAACCTATTTTCTTTATTTATGATAGTTCAAAAATACATTTAAAAGATTATCAAAACATCAGATATTCAATTTATTTTTTTATAAATCATATTTGAAATTAAATCTTCTAACATATAATGCTTAATGAGAGACACCCTAGTCTTATATATAGTATAATTCATTTCTAAAAATTTAATTAATTTATTACATCATGATAGTACTTTTAGTAGGAATCCAATGCCACTTATCTTCCTTTCCTCCACTAAAATGTTCCTTGATTAATGGAGATTAGAGAGGGTTTCTCCATTAATAAAGGCAATGTTTTCTTTATTCTTCATTTTTTTATTAATTATTTCGAGTTAAAAATCATTATTTTTGGTTTGGGTTGTTATTTAAGGAATATTATATCATATTATGGTAGAATTAGGTTGATGCGATGATATATTTATTTGTCTTGAAGAATGGGGTCTTAAGAGGATAAACAAACTAGGTTTTTGTGTGGATTCATTGAGTTATGTTTTTATTTTATTTATTTATGTATTTACATCAATTTAGTGAAATTGATGGACGATTTGATATGTGAAATTTCGGGTTTCATGTTCCAATGGTCCAAGTGGATACTAGGGGTAGTGAACACCCCATTTCCTATGTTTTTACTCACATGATATTACCCTATTCATGATTCCTTATTTATTACCTATGCATTGATTATGGGATTAAAATATTGGTTTGTTATTTAATTTAGTTATAATGATATTATAATCATTTGAGATTAATTTTTTACGAATTAAGGGACTTGTGTTGATGGGTGATGGATTGCAGGGATTGGATAATTTTAGGAAAGGGTGTATGACATTTCAGAAATGAAAATAACTCCCTGAATGAGGTAGTTGGCACCTAAACGTATATCTATATTTTGTGCATTGTTATGTGGAATGTGATGTATAGTTTCACTAATTTTTTAAAATATATATTGGAATTATAATTATTTTTTCTTTTAGTTATCATGAGTAAAAAAAAATACCCTTGTATGTGATGGACCCTGGGACACTAGTGTTATTCCCAAATACCATTGGAAAAGTGAGAGGGTAAGGGGGTCAATCATCGATCACTTTTATTTTTATGAGTTATTCCCTTTTAACCTATCACATTGAACAACTTAGGGTTTTTTATACTCAATGATTTCTCATAGATTCAACTTAGCATACATTAATAATAACAAAAATATAATTACAAATTATTTAAAATGTTATGTTAAAAGGCCTAATCCTTTACATATTGCTCATACCCCCTAATATGGATTCTCAACTTTCTTCAACCATTATCTATGAAATATATTCTACTATGAACTACATGAATTCAAGAGTCTATTATAAGATATAAAACCTATTTAATAAAATGTTCCAACCAATAAAGTCCTCCAACTCACTCATGGTGTTCTCCATACTAATGTATATTTGTCATAATCTATGAGAATATGGATCAATAGGTCTAATAATGTACTCCATTAAGAACTTTTGTGTTAATACTGATCTTGAGACTTTATTTTATTATTGAGTGATCTAGATCTTCCATATCCTTCATGAATATTGGGATAAAAATAAATCTCATTATTCTTAAAGAGATCCTAGATTCAACTCCTTATGTCTCTTCAATAGAGTAGAGTTTTAGGATCTAAAAAATATCTAGATTTTTTTGAGTTCTCAAATATTCTCACACAACCATCCATTAAAAACCACATATTTATATTCTCAAAAAATATCCAGTAAATATTATTGTCTATACTTGAAATATGAAAAATCCATAATTTTTGGACGTAGGTGAAGTCTTATCTTCATCAAATTGTACAATTGATTCCAAATTTTATTCCTCATTATAACTCTCTTGAATTCCCATTTAATCATTTATTTATATAACTTGAAGTCTCCAGAAATTTAAATATTTTAATTATTCACAAAATATCCTTCATTAATGTCATTTGAAATCTTTATGTGCATGGTAAAATTTTTCTTTCCATAGAATCCTATGGTTTACAGTGTGGTAGTCATCTCAATATTTCAGTATGTGTTACAAAATATGAAATTTATCTATGTGATGAAGACCTATGATTATGAGGACTAAAAAATAAAAGCATAAAACTAATAGGAGTCATATGATCTTCTTAGAAAGCCTTAATCACGAGTCATATAGTCAATCTTCAAGGAATTATGATAAATACCAAAAGAATTATGACACAACTGAAAAACTTATATTCTGTAGTCATATTATTTACCTCAAAGACTTATGTTTAGTGGAAATATCTTACAATGTAGCTCAATGTCTTATGACCAGCAAAGTATTATGATCAAATGAATACATTAAAAGGCATATGTTCAAGCCTAAAATAACTAAAATACCTTCTCCGAAACATTATTTCATAGCACCAAAAAATTATATTTAAAATCATCATCTTCAATTTTCTAATTTTCATTCAACATCCATTTTCTTAAACATCCCATGTTGAATCAAAATAAAACTATGATTTTTAATTAATGTAGAGTAGATAAAATGCATAATTATATTCAATTACTTCAGAATATTGAAATTATTAATATTTAGTCCTAATTTAAACAAATCATTATTTTACATAATTTCTATAATTTAAAATTTTCATCACAAAAAAATAAATCACAATCCCAATAATGTAAGGTTTAATGACTTTGAGGACTATCTACATAAGAAGTTTCATTTTACAATACATTTGAATATTTCTTTATATTTGAGCCACACATGACTCCTTCTATACTTTTCATAGGTTATAGTAATTTTCATTATATGGGGAATGGAAATATTAGAAAGGGGTGATAATAAAAACTCATTAAGGGTAATCAGAATTGATAACAACCAATGATTATAAATAAGAATATTATGAGAATATGGGTGAAATCAAGACACATAAAAAAATGTTTCACCACATAAATATTAGATCAATAATCAGGTCACATGCCATGAAATAATGTAAGAATACATTATAAAAATGAAACATGTCATTGAAATAAGGAATACTTATAGAATTATGAATCATTATTCAATAAACATGATCCATGAGAGCATAACATCAGGATACATAAAAAATGTGGCATAAAAATTACTACCGGGAACATCAAATTCATGAGACAAAACGTCAATTCCCATGATTATGAGAAACTAAAACATAGTCATGAATACTTATCTTATGACATATATATACATAACTAATGTATTGTATGGTGATACAGGACCCCACCCTTCATTCATCCATAATTACATGTTCCACATGAAATCAATAATTCAATACATTACAAAACTCCCATGGGAAGAATAATATGTGTTATTCCTCAAATCATAGAGAACCCATGAAAATAAAATGGGTTTCATATATTTTATAATGTATTAAAATAATTAAATGATTCATAATTCCTTAAATAATCATAATTTTCTAAACCCATGAAAAAATAAAAGGGTACCCAATGATATTCAGTAACTTTCTTGTTAAATACCTTTCAATCAAGATAATAAAGCATATGGTATTTAAACCATAAAGATAATAGTGTTAGTTGGAGTAGTTCACTCAAGAGGTGAGGAGTGAATTGGGTGACTATAAAAATTTATACTACAAAAATGTTATTTTATAAGAAATGGTTTTCCCCAAAAAACAAATACAACCTAGTTAATCAAGGTTATACTGATATAAGAGTTTGAATGTTTAAACAACTTCTTATAATATTGATTAATTTTCAGTAATCTTAATGTGTATTATTAATAATACTTTTGAAGTTATCCTATTAAGACATATCAGTTATAAATTCTTTCTAAGACTAACTATCAAAGTTAAATTAGAGTTTTCTAAATTAATAAGTAAAGAAGTAAAACAGAGAAGAATAAATTAAACAGCACAGATGATATAAAACAAGTGGTTTAGTCTCAAGCTGAGACCTAATCCACTCAACTTCGTGATCAACTCCCACCAAGTAATTTATATAAATAAACATTGATCCACACGCTGGATCAGGTTTAACAATTGTAAACATACTTTCTAGGTCACATAGGGACCTCTTCCATAGTTATCGTGGGTAGATAATAACAATAACTAGGCCACACATGTACCTCTTCCACAGTTGTCTTGGGTAAACAAAAATATAGAGTTTGGTGTAAGGATTTGGAAATCCTTCAGTTTAGCACATGAGTTAGTGTGTGTGTGGAATATACAGAGTACACAAACTACTCGAAAGTAAAGTAAAAGAATCACTGAGAGAGAGTAGATGTGAGTTTAGAATGATCTAGTGATTTGAAGTGCAGCTTTGGACTCCTTTGTTTGAGCAGAAATGCTTCTAAGTCCTTCTCTAGTTTTTGTCTTGAAAAAAAGAGTGTCACGATTCAGCTTGTATTCTTAATGAGCATTGATAATGTAAGGATGTTCTCTGGATTCTAGTGTACTTAGTGTGTTCTTCAGCAAGGTCAGATTGCATTCATGTGAAAGTGATTTCTTTGAAAAACTTGAAAAAATGGTCTTCATGGTCATGCTCACACACTTGTTTTCTGTTTAGTATCACACGCTATTTTCATTGGGAACTCTCCACTCATTATTTTCGAATGCATGGGTTTTGGCTGACAAGTTCCATGTGCTTTGTACCTCGTACCTCGTACTATGTCTATAAATAAACATTAATTATGTCAGTGCATTAAAGGCATCAAATATGATCGTTAAACCTTAAATTAAAAGACAAAAATATAGTTTAAGAAACAGTGTCACAGTAAGTTGAGAAAAAAGTGTCTCCTTCACGGTGTCTGAGTGTCATGATCTGAGTGTCACGGTCCGAGTGTCACGGTCTGAGTGTCATGGTGTCTGATCTTCACGGCGTCTTGTCTTCACGGTGTCTTGGCTTACGGTGTCTTGGTTACCGTGTCTTGGTCACAGTGTCTTGGTCATGGTGTCTTTCTAACTGTGTCTTGCTTCACGGTGTCTGGCCAACTGTGTCTTGCTTCACGGTGTCTAGTCATCACGGTGTCTTATACTTAGGCAAATAACTGTATTCATACTTAACAGTAATATGCATGGAATGGATTGAGATTAACCATTATAAAGCATGATAGAACATGAAACAAAAATACACATGATTGGATATAATTTATAGGATTTATCTAGTTTAAATGAGATTTGTGATCATTAATAAGTTATGTGATAATTAAAGAGATTTTTGACCATTAAAACATGAGTAATACATGAGGAGTCCAACAATCTCCCCCTTTTTGATGATCACAAATCATGTATAGTAAGAGTGTAAATTGTATTCAATTATAAATAATATAACATAGAATATATCTTATCTACCTTTTGGGATTATCAAAAAGTTAAAATAAGAGAGGGAAATCCATTTACATTCCATTAAAAGTAATGAGAGTGTAGTACAACATAAAGTAGAAATAAAAAAATCAATGAAATCCCCATAAAAAAGTAGTAATAACTGATCTTCTTCAAGGATTGGCCTTCTTTTTGACTTTATCAACAGCCGAAGAGGAAGCCATAGGTGCAGTGGCTGATGTGGAAGAAGGCAGAGATGTGGTGGAGAGTGTAAAGGGAGATCTTTGAAGACTGAGGGAGCCAATGATGGAGCAGTAGAAGATCGAGGCAGTTGCCGGTCAAGGATGAAAAGCCTGATCTGACTAAGAGCCAGGCCAATAGACATGGTCGTTGAAGCTAAGGCAGAAGTGAAAGTAGGTAATTCATGTCTGAGAGGAGCAGCTGATGGAGCAACAATTGCTGTAATTTGCACATGAAGATATGGTCTCAGAAGTTTAATGAAGTCTGCAATAGTCTCTCCTCCATACTGCCTGGCCTTTTCAAAATCATCTTTATTTTCCATGAACTTTTCCAACGATATGGTAAACTCAGTTAGATTCTATACTTGGTTTTTGAAGGCTTGGGTTACAGGAGGAATTATCAGATTCTCTACAAGGTATTTGAAGTAGTTGGTCATATCAGTCTTGGAGAAAATCCAGTTGAAATAGAAGTCCAATTTCTTTAAGATCTCCTATTGGGCATCATTGGCCTTCTTGGAACGAATTTACACAAGATCAAGAACTCTATCACTGTTCCTGATAACTTCAGATAAAGAAGTAACATTTAAGACACTTAAATCATTCTGATGCTCTTCTTGGACTATCAATATGAGCAAAAATATGTCCAAGGTAGGTTTAGAGGATTCACCAGAGGGATGAGAAGCTTTGAAAGCTACGGTTAGAGACTTAATCTAGTTCAATACCTTTTGAATACAACCAGTGTATTCAACAGTGTGTTTATTTAATTTCACCACAAGATCTCTCATTTCTTTCAACAACTATTTGTGCCTTTCTACAATATTTCCGTCAAAGGATTATAGGTAAGGGTGAATCTGAGACAAAACATCTCAAGAAATTTGAGACATAGAAGATTCTATAGTGGCAGCAACATGTTCTGATCTGGACTGCAACTGTTTCTATATATATTCCACCATGCTTCTCAAGGTTGAGACTTCACCACTAAGAAATCAATTTTCAACTCGAACTTCTTGAATTTCATGGAGCATTTCGGGTTAGATCTGCCAGATAATTTTCTCCAAAAGTAGTGAGGCATCTCTCTCACTCAGATTTGTCACAGCACAAGGTTGGGATTTCAAGATATTCTCAACTCCATACAAGATAGTGTCTCCAAAATCCGTCAAATCGTCCTTACTGACAAAGGAAAACTGTTCAGGTGCAGGTTTAGGTGAAGGAATTGGTACAGGGGTAGGTTCAGGTTCTGGTTCCTTTTCAGGGACAAAGATAGAAACTGACTTCAACTGAAACATTGAGGAAAGATCAAGTCCAGTGGTAGTAACTTTATGAGATTCACTCACATCATAAAATATAGGGAATTTATACTGAGTGTCCATAGGTCTAGACTCAGCCAGATGGGATGCTTCATCAGTCTCAAGATTTTGTGTTTCCTCCCCCTCAACAGATGCTTCCTTTTCAGGATCTAGAAGCAAATGAGCTAGTTCTAAAACCACAGGTTCATCTCTAAGTTCATCAAACATCTCCTGTCTATCCAACTAAAAGGCTATCTCCATCCTCTCTTAAGAAGAGGGTATTATCTCAGGAACAGTTTGTTCCTTTGGGAGTTCTTCCAGATTTTCTTCTTCCATGACAGGGAGTTGTTCTTCAACAACCTCTTCCATGACAGGGAGTTGTTCCAGATTTGTTTCTTCCATGAAATGCTTCTAAGGTTCTGAGACAATTGATTCTCTTTCAGACTTGTTTTGGATTTCCATATTGACATCATCTCTAGGGATATAATATTCTTCTTCAAGAACAATAGGAGGAACACTAGTACTTTCTTCCTCAACAACAACTTCTTCCCTTTGAGGTACTTCATCTTCTTCTTCCTCTTCTTTTGAATACTCAGCAACTTCATCTGGTTCCAAACTAGGATCAGAAATTTCCTTTGGCCTTGAAGGATAATGCACAGGATTAAAATTCTCATAAATCTTATCGTTTTATTCCACCCACTCCCTTTTACAAGGGTTCTAGCTAATCTTCATTCTCCTGATGATGGGTTTAGATAGAAAGTACTCGAAATCCACAAGCACTTCTTCATTAGGTCCAACTACTCCTTTGGCAACAAGCATGGCTGAAATCAGCTGAGAGTATAATAGATAGGTGGATTTGGATGTGACCTTAATCAACTCACACATATGGTGAATGATGTACTTTCACAGGTTGATTTTGTATCCCTTCTTCATAAGATGAATCAGAAACACATCTTGATACTTTAATATAGCAAATTCACTATAGGGTCCTGAAAATCAGCAAAGGAGATTCTACCCAAATCCCCCAAAGAATTAGGGAAAAGAATGGGGAAAATCAAAGAAGGGACACAAACAGGAACGATCCGTAGACCGGTCCCATGAAGAAGCGACGTGGATAGGCCCCACAAAGTGCCCACCTCCATGAACCGTTGTAGTTCACGAAATGGAGGTGGAGAGCCTCCGTGGTCGCGAGGTAGGATGGGTGCTAGTCCGGTCCACCGTCATGAACCGCCCTAACCACAGACCGTGTCGACCGGTTCAAACCGCACCCACTGTTGTTCGCGGAATAGAGGCATAACCCTCTACAGCCGCGGAGCACTCACTAAGTTTTATTCGCAGAGGGGTGGGGGGGGGGGAAGCGTTCAATACCCACCGCGAATCGCGGATTGACCAAGTCAGCTGTGAACCAGGTATTTGGTTATGGGCCTCCGAAAAAGGTTCCACGTAGCCACAGATACATCCCTTTCCCCACTCTATAAAAGGATACCAAGGGGGAAAGAAAAAGAGAGAAGAGAACGAGAATCAGATTCGGAGGGATTGGAGATTCGGAAGGAGATCGGTTGAAGGAAGGATTCAGAATTCGCAAACTACGAAATTTCCATCAACGAACCATAGCAGGTATACGAATTAACAAGGAATTGGAAAATGCATAATAGCTTGGTGGACTATGAACCTAAGATAACAAAAAAAATAAGGAGAACTGCGAACCATACCCCCTCCGTGGATGACTTCCCCATGGACCAGGGAGTTTATGCCTCTTTTCCCATCTGTCGCACCGCGTAGCACTCTCCTGCACGGGCGAAGCCCCGACCGATGAGCCACCGATCGATGCTGCCCTTGGCCGCCGCTGCCCACCTGGAACACTCTGCGAACCACCCTAGTTCGCGGATTGAACCCGAATCCATGAACCACCCAGGTTCTCAGGACGCCAATCAGTCCACAGACCACTCTGGTTCGCGGACGACCTCTCTAGCTGCATGGCACTTCCCCACGTGAAGGGCTCCACTACCCATACCTCTCGGTGGCTCACCAAATACTTCGGTGTTCTCATTCCCCAGGCTAGATAAAATCCTTCCAATCCAGCCAAGTCCTCCGCTACTCCCTCATTGGCCTATTCATCAGACCCGAGCTGAGGCCTCCACCAGAGCCACCAGATCCATGTGGTGTAAATTTCAGGCACATCAGCGCGCCATTTTGAGTTCACATACCCATGGTAAGTAGAGGCGAAGGGTTTTTCTCGACCCTTGAGTAGATTCCTGAAGCATTCCTGGGTTCACATTCCCACAGTAATGTGGAGTATGAGCTCGGGAATCCCCTTTCTGCCCCTCCCCTTGTTAAGGGTTCCTCAGAGATGGTAAAATAGCTATCAGAAGGAATCCCTCATGCATTTCAAGAGAGGAGATGGGCACAAGAGCACCCTCTTTCCCTCTCTTGCTGAGCTTTGTTTCCATAGGCATCCACCTAGAAGTCAGCCCCGACCTTTTGGGCCTCCTCAGAGTGTAAGCCCCAATCCAACACTATGGGCCACCTCATGCGTAAGCCCCACTCCACTTCTCATGGACGCACATTTCGCGACGTGATCCTCTAGTCCCTACTGCCTCTTGTTTCTCACACCGAGCATGACTCACATATGCTTAGAGTAAGCATCGACCATGACATACTCTCACGGGCCTCCTCAGAGTGTAAGTCCCAATCCATCACTATGGGCCTCCTCAGAGTGTAAGCCCCAATCCATCACTCTGGGCCTCCTCAGAGTGTAAGCCATAATCCATCACCATGGGCCTCCTAAGAGTGTAATCCCCAATCCATCACTCTGGGCCTCCTCAGAGTGTAATCCACAATCTATCATTATGGGCCACTCCATGCGTAAGCCCCACTCCACTTCTCACGAACGCACCTTTCACGATGTGATCATATGGACCCTTCTGCCTCTTGTTTCTCACACCGAGCATGACTCCCGTGGGATTAGAGTAAGAATTGACTATGAAATCCTTTTATGGGCCTCCTCAGAGTGTAATACCCACAAAGCGAACTACGGGGACTTTGATCCATGTCAAAGCGTGGTACCTTGGAAGCCTCCATGAGGTTCACGCCCACCACTCAGTCATTTCTTCACGTCGAGTTCCACCCTTGTCCAACATGACTTTAAACTATATATACGAACTATGTGGAATTTGATCCCTGCCTCCTAGATAGGGAACATAGGAAGCCTCCAAGAGGTTGAAGCCTGATCACCATCAGCCCCAGGGTCCACATACATGTTGGTTCTCCAACGCTCCTATGTGAACTACGTGGGCTTTGATCCCTGCCTCCTAGGCAGGGTACATAGAAAGCCTCCATGAGGTTCAAGCCCAATAGCCGGTCAATCCGACTATTCTCCACATCGGTTCACCGCGCCACTCCTAGTACTTCCTTAAGTGAGTTCCGACTCTTCAGGGTCATTAATCCAATGAGGGATGGTAAACCTTGGGAATAAATGATTCCGAACCCCTGTGCCCAGCTGACCATTTCCCACCGGGATTGAATCCATGGATACTATGTTTGGGTATAAACCAAAGATTCGTGAACATATGAATACATATTAAATCTATAAGAGAGTCCCGAAACAGGCAATAATTTCCCCACAAAAAGGGTGCAATGAGCCCGACTTCCCATCCTATCGACCAATGTGAGTTCTTAAGAGTCACTGGTCAGACCATCCGGAGAACGCCTTCCTTTGGAAAGAAGGTCCATCCATCCTTGGATATGGAGCTGTTGGGTGTTTCGAGGCTGAAAGACGAAAACCGAATGAAACAAAAAATGGTGAAACCGACGTGAATCTGTAACCAAACATGATGGATTTAACCCAATCTCACCCTGTGCCCCCTTAAACTCATAAGGAGGGACAAGAAAGGTCACTAAATACTCATGGGATTATGAGATGCTACTTTGATGGGTTTTATGTTTGTTTTTGTTAAAACTTTTTTTACAGGTACATTCAGAACTCCCTTCGATCCAATGGAATCACAAAGAAACTCAAGAGTGCGCACTTCCAACAACTCAAGGACGGGACTTCCTCAACAACAGAGGACCCCGTCACCCAACCAGCATCTTCAATGTTGGGTTTCAGATGCGTTGATCCAAGAGTACCACACGAATGGTACTCTCCCAATGGTGGAGGCGGCCATGCATGCCCTCCGGTCTGCCAGAACTCGTCAGTCGCCTGCTCAGCAGTGGCCGCAAAGGAATATCCAGACAGCCGCTGTCGCTGTCTCAAACTGCTTCGGGAGTCTATCCCCAGAATGGGACAATGTGTACCTCCCTTATCTTAGGGAGGTTGATGAGGTTGATGTTAGGGACTTCATCCCTGTCAAACGGGGGTTTCGCTCTAAGTCCCCTGCCGGAAGGAATCATTGCGGTCACGCCGCGACTCAACATCCTCGCGCCGAGGAGGATATCTCCCCGGGGATTCAGGCCCACGCTCCTCGAGATCCGGCCCCTCAGACCGCCCAACGAGGGCGGCAGACGTACAATTGGGGGCCGGTCGTCACCCTTGTCCCTGAGAAGGAGCTCCGCTGCCCAGCCACGGAGACGTACCACGAACAGGCACCTACACATGTTCGATCCTCCCAAGCCCACCATCTAGACATGGTGGCATCATACGAGCCGACACGCATCCCCGCCGAGCTCCATCAAGCCCATCGCTCACGCAGGAAGACACTTACCTGGCTGGCACCTCTCCCTGCCCAGGGTTGAGAATCCCACCATCTTGACATGGTGGCGACCCAGCGCCTGCAGGACCAGCTCCTAGAAGATGCTTCTGACGCCTTCCATCCTGACATGGTGGCGATCAACAAAGCCCGCCACCCAGATGTGGCAGCAAATCATAGGCGGGAACGTCTCCCCGCAAACAAAGGCCACTGACTCGATATAGTGGGAAACTAATATATGCAGGGCCAGCTCCTAGTGGATGCAAGTAAAGTCCTCCACCCCAATGTGGAGGAAAAAAGAGAGATAAACCATCATATCCTGGTACAGAAGAAGATTCGTTCACCTGCCCCGACACAGGAGAATTGTCAGTACCCACTGACCACTAGAGGACCGGAGTAGGATATTCCTACTCCAATAACGAAATGGCCCTTTATACCCGTTCCATCCAAATATGTCTCTCTACATATCCTGGAAATGATGGAGGAGTAGGTATCGATCCCTGATCATATCTTGTAGACTTTCCAGCATGTAATTGCATCAGCGGCAATGGAAAGGACTCAAGCCCATGAGCTCATCTCCCCAATTGAGGCGACTCATCTATGAGATGAGATATCTGCCTCGGAGAAGACCTGCATCCCTGCTTCTACCCAGGAGGGTCACCAGCCACATTCTGCAATGCAAGGGAAATCAGATCGAGCGACTTCACTCAGTCCAATTGGGGGACACCCATAAATCACGGTGGATGCTCCAGAGCAGACATATATCCTTGCTAAAAGTCAAGATGTTCGTTGGCGTATCCTGGCAGCATCACGGGACCCAATTAGACATGGACCCAATGGTGAAGGCCGTTTTCAACAGAAGACGGTCCCCGCTGCCTACAAAAGAGCACCTCGAATGCGCCGAAGGCTGCCAAAAAATAAAGAGCAGGTTCATGACTCTGCTCTGCTGAAAGATGGGGTTCCCGACGCTGCTAAGCACACGTCAAAGGCTTGGAACCCTGCCCACCCATTACCATATTATGGGAGTGGAAATAGAAGTAGCGAAGGTACTCCCCACAGTGTCGCTACCAGCTGCTCTGAAGGTCCTCCCCAGAGCACCCGCAGGGGCCTCCCCCACGGACATATAACAATCGATCATGAGAGCTCCTCTTTTGATGTGAGTCACGGAAACCCTCCACGTGACTAGAAGATCGAGCAGCAAGAAGTTCCTCCACTTTCTGCGGTCCGCCCTAAAGGTCCTCCTTAGGGTATACGCTGCAAACACTCTCCATGCAGTGGGACCATAGATTTTGATGGTAGTCCTCACTATCATAGTCGCAACTACGGAGGCCCTCCCATAGTGACGTCTCAACATGACAAGAAGGACCTCCCCTTGTCGTGGCCTGCCCTGAAGGTCCTCCCTAGGGGTTACGCTACAATGGAACTCCATGCAGCCATCTATCAGGTCACGATGGTAGTCCTTGCCACCCTAATAACAGAGGTCCTCCCTGTAGAGACGTCGAGCAACGAGAAGGCCCTCCCCTCATTGTGGTACATTCTAGAGGCCCTCCCTAGGATGTATCTCACAGATATTCTCCCTTCAGCTGCAGTAATGGTAGTCCTCGCCATTGTCGTAGCTGTGATGGTAGTCCTCACCACCATGACTGCCATTATGAAGGTCCTCCCCGCATTGGCCCCAAGAAAAAAGAAGGTCATACCCTTGTCGCGGTGTGTCCTGAAGGTCCTCCCCAGGATGCGCGCCGAACGTCAAGCCATGATGGTCATCCTCCCCATGATGACAGTTGTTGTGAAGGTCCTCCCCGTAACGACGCTACACAGCCAAAAGGTCCTCCCCTTGCTACGACATGCCTTGGAGGTCCTCCCCAGGGTGTGCACTGCAAAAGTCCTCTATGCAGTGAAGCATCAAGCAGTAATGGTAGTACTCACCATTACGGCCTCCATTGTGGAGGTCCTCCCCACGATAACATATTATTTCGATAGGAAGGTCCTCATCTTTCCAAATCAAGCACCAAAAGACCCTCGTATGCCGAGGCACTCAGAAGGACGGGATCAAGCATGTCATATTCCCAGTTAGTTGCTAATGAAATCCTTCTGCAATCAGGAGATGGTCGAGGGCCGCGTTCATCCTCTGAACCACCTCGGAATCGCCCACATAATGATTCAGCACCTACCGGTCCCACTACCTCTGACCACATTGACAGTGAGAGTCTCCGTTGGGCTAACCAGGTAGAGGAGTCACTAGCGGAAGAGTATGTCGATATGCTGCACCTAAGGAAACGACTGGCCATGGATGATATACCAGTTAGGTTTTGGCCCATGGCCACCTCTCATTTTGACATACCCAGAGAGTTTTCGGAAGAATACATGCATGGCATCCGCCATAATATATGGCTCCACCGACTGAAATCAAGATTCCTATCCTATGATGGGTATGTAGACCACGTCAAGATAATAGGGGACCTCCTGTGTCATATCGACGTGGAGGCCCTTTCCTCGACATGACAAAAACGCCCAGAGAGGCACAAAGGGAATATGGTGGCAGCTTGCCTCTGTGCACTGCATGAGCTGCACCGCCTCAATGGTGACGCTCTGATGGGAGTCCATATTAGGGGATGGGAAGAACATGGGGCTCTGCATTTCACTCCGCTCCCCACCTAGAAGAACCCGTTCGACATGGTGTCTTGCAATGTCATCATGTCAAGACGGAAATCGAGTGGTCCCCCTGTTTAGGAAAGGCAATACAACCAATAGAGTCAGGCCGTGAGTAAGTCCCAGAAGCGTCAGGCCCGGCAGGAACAAGCCATCCAAGAACTTCTGAATCAGTCCACTGAGAGAATACAAGAGGCCTCTCACCTAATAGAGGCCAATTAGCGATCGTTTCCTACCTCCCCAGAAGGGATGGACCCATAGGTGAATTTGGAACCAAATCCGGTTCACCCCCGAATGGGGGCACGCAAGATCAGGCAGGTAGCGATAGCGGCAGCCACTGCCGCAATCCAGGGTCAACCCCATCCTACAGGGCTGGGGGCATTTTTTACAACAAATTCCCTCGTAAGATCAATAAAATTGGGAAGAGACTCAACGTCCAGGGAACAAGGCCAACCCCAGCCCTCAAGGATGGGGGCATTATTACCCCTCAACAACAACCTCCCCCACGAGAATCAGTGTTCTCTCGTCTGGGGAGGATAGTCATAAGAGGAGGTTCCCATACTATCCCGTCATTTGAATCATCATCCCCTCCGAGAGGAAGGTGCACCATGAGGTGGAATCAAAGAACTCTCCGTGTCACCCTTCGCCAAGAAGTCCTAAGGTAATCCCAGGACACAAAAGGGAGGGCCATCAGAATATGTGGGAGATCCTCTTCCTATTTAGAAGATGACGTCCCCTCCGCCCCGTGATATTCATTCATCAACGCCATAGAGGCTAACCCCATGGGTGACACCAGAGATGATGAAAATCAGGATGGATCGGGGGATGACGGTTTCGGTCAGGCTGTGACTCACAACGAACAACCGGGTGTCCACATCAGGAACCAGAGGGCTTCCCTAAATATGGACGTCCTTCCATCCAATCATCCTATTCCTACCCAATGAGCTTCCAAAAAGGATAAGAACAAAATAATGGTTACCCTTAACCTGCCTCCTTCTCTCGACAAAGATGATCCACTCACGCTCAAAGAGAGATTTGCTTGACCGGAAGAGGAGATGAAATAATTGAGGTGACTTAACGCCGAGCTGCTCCAGAGGAACCGCCTTATGGAAAGTGCATCCCAGGAGGAGAAATATCATGCACTCTCAGCAAGTGCACCTCAAAGACGAAGGTTTTCCCCATCAAACGAAACACGGTCAGGGCTCCCGTCAAACGAGGCACCCGACCCGTCCAACTACCTAAACGTAGATTCAGATTAATACCAAGACTTACCTCCACTCAGGAAGAAACCGAAGCAAGTACACCTGGACCCTCTGAAGGTGCCACAAATGGCACACGCACCATTGGTGCCGGCCAATCCGGATCCTCAGGAAATGCCTCGGGCTACGCCTTCCCATGACCGGACCCAACAGGATGTAAACCACGGTCTCACCAGCAACATCGAGGCACTAATAGCTTGATTGGAAGTGATGGAAGGTCGACGCGCTCCAATACAACTAGAGCGGAAACCCTACCTAGATTGGGTAACCAACACACCACCTCCACCCAATTTTGGGAGCCCTGTATTCCCCATATTAAATAGATCAGGCAATCCAGAGCAGCATTTGATGCACTACACATCCTATTACAACCCTATGATGGGGACTCTGGAACAACAAGAAGTAGTGAAACTTAGATGCTTCGTACGGACCTTGTAAGGATCCGCCTTCGTCTGGTATAGAAGTCTTCCGGCCCAGTCGATAAAGAGCTGGGAGGACCTCCGGTAGCAGTTCCTATTCCACTTCAGCTCAATGCTTTGTAAAACAACGGTCATCGATCTCATGAACTGCAAGTAGAGGGAGAACGAGAGGGTCTCAGATTTCATCGCCAGATGGAAAGGTCTGACCTATTATCTGAACAGACCAATGCCTCAAGATGATATGCTGGCCATATGAATCGATAATCTTAGAGATGAGCTGCGAACGCCGCTCATACCGGTGGAGTGCACCACTGGCTTCCACTATCTCTCGGCCATTGCCTAGAAAATTGAGGACTCCCTGCAGCAGACTAATTCAAAGTCCCGAATAGCCTCGCAGGATACGGTGAAAAGAGATCCTAGAGCTGAAGCATCCGCTCTCACACTCAAGCCGGCCCTTGTTCCCAATCCACCGCTCAGGCCTCTACCAAATCGTCAAAGGCCCCCTGCATATCAGAGGCCACCTCCTCCTAAACGGGAAGATCAGTGAAACTGAAGTGGAACCATTTTTTGGAACGAAGACAAAAAGTATACTCATTCTGAGAAGATAAAGTCTATGGCTACTTCATTGCTTCCATGAACTGAAACTTTATCTGCCTTCTGGAGCCAAGGAAACCTGAAGAAGTCGGCCACGATGACAGGCCAGATTATTGCCCCTACCATCGGATGTTGGGGAATAGTATCTGAGAATGATTCGTCTTCAAAGACATCCTGCAGAGGATGGTAGATTCCAGAAAAGTCGAGTTGAGACCACCCCCAGCACATGTGACATGTATCTCTACCACCAAATCCAACAAAGAGGAGGGATGGAAGAAAGTCACTAGCAAGCCGGGACAGAAATTTGAAAACTGGATGACTCAGAAGACTATCAACCGAGCCCAGAGCATACTTCGAGCTCAACTACAGCAGCCGGTGTTGCCACCAATAGCCCCTGAAGTCGCAGAGCCGACAGCATCGGCCTCACAATCCTCTACGAGCTAGTCATCTGGGTGAAATAAAAGGAGGAAACAATCACAAGAGGAGCAGTCCACGATGGGGCCAAAGTTAGTCCTGACCCTGGCAGACATTATGCCCTCGAACATGGCGCCACGGGAACTGACCCATCAAACGGAACCATCAGAGACAATCGACAAGGTTGATCTGTGAGAAGATGAAGAGCCAATATTTGGTTCCATTAAAGTCATTCATCTCATGGAATCATTCCCTGACAAAGGGTATGGTTACGAACCTGAGTTCCCTGCATGAGGAGTCGGGAGGAGGAATCGCAGAGGTAGGGGATACCAGGGGACGCACAGCCGCGACCGAAACCAACCCTACGGTTGGACCCCATCCCAAACCGTTAATATCACGGAATCCCGTGGGAGATCCCTTCAGTGGCTCAGTAGGAGAGGGAATGCCCCTCCACCTCCACAAGCGGCGACTCTGGCCCTATTGTTCTGCGATACCCCCCAGAGGAGGAACAAGTGTCTAGCTGCCTAGTGCGCACAAACAGTCCAGCCGGGCCAAGTCCTCAAAATGCAGGAACACCATCAACATCCATCCCCATGGACGGTCCCTCCACATCAAATGTTCCAGCTCCCAAAGCACCCGCTAAGACTCTCCAGCCAATGGAGAAGCATTGACCGCTGGAGCAAAAATACGACATACTTAAGTAGATGGCGTCAATACCAGCCAAGTTGTCAATCCCGGATGCCCTGTGTTTGTCATTCGACGTTAGGGAGGCTCTTATCGAAGCTTTGATCAGCCCCCAGGAATTTCAAGCCGAGGTAACTGCTGCCGAAATTTACAGGACAGAGACTGACCTGGCTGAATGCAATGCAGTGATTTACTTCATCGATCAGGACGAATATGCCATCATGCAAGGACACATCAGACCACTATATGTGTCTAGCATGCTAAATGGTATTGATATCCAAAAAGTCTTTATAGACCATGGATCTGGAGTTAACCTCCTTCCCATACGGACACTCTGCAAGTTGGGCTATAGTGAGGACGATCTAATTCCCCCAACCACAACTCTGTTGGGTTATGACAAGAGTGAGCAGAAACCAATGGGACAAATTAAGCTAAAGACCCATTTTGGTGACCTGGTAGCCTACACAGAATTTCTAGTGGTCTGGAAGAGCACAACATTCAATGCCCTGCTGGGAAGGCCATGGCTCCATAAGCACATGGCCATTCCTTCGTCCTATCACCAGTGTATCAAGTACTGTGTCAATGGACAAAGTGGGACATTGCATACCGAAAAGTCCCCTTTCGAGCTCTCCGAGTCACATTACATTGATGCCAGGTTCTACGATAAAATGAAAAAGAAGCATTTGGTCGATGGTGTCGATTGGATACCTGCTCCAAATGGCCTGAAACTGGTTCCTGATGACCCCCTTAGGTGGGTTGGCAGGGATTATGTCCTGCCCATCAACCACATGGAAGGTAGGAGTTCAAGTTCGGACACACAC
This sequence comes from Viscum album, assembly GCA_963277665.1. Lineage (NCBI taxonomy): Eukaryota > Viridiplantae > Streptophyta > Magnoliopsida > Santalales > Viscaceae > Viscum > Viscum album. Next base: position 1,849,241,582 of record OY728120.1, read on the forward strand.
TTGGATTTCCTCACGACTTCAGCCATAATGGCCGAGCGTGACAATGTGGGAACGTCCGCTGACCCTCAATCGAGGGACTAAAGCTCAAGCAAGGATGCCCAAAACACCGCACCTCCGGACTTCCAAGAACTCGTGATAGTAGCTCTCCCCTCATCAGACCAAGAAGATGAGAATTTGGGAGAAGAAGAGGGGGAAGATCTCAGGGATGCACCTCCCGCATTTGAGGAAGGTATCTCCACCACTGTGGACGAACTCAGGGAAATAAACCTGGGTACCGAGGAAGACCCGAGGCCCACTCTCATTAGTGCACTCATGTCCCCCGAAGAGCACGAGGTATATACCACCTTCTTGAGACAACAACGGGATGTCTTTGCATGGAATTACACGGAAATGCTGGGACTCGATCCTGAGGTAGCGACGCATCGCCTGGGTCTTCTAGAAGACCACCAGGGCTACAAATAGGCCGCCAGAAGGACACGCCCATCACATGCTGCCATGATGGAGGCTGAAGTCGATAAGCTCATTAAAGAAGGCTTCATCAGGGAGTTCCAATACCCCATCTGGTTGGACAATATCATCCTCGTTAAGAAAAATAATGGACAAATCTACGTCTGCATTGACTTCAGAGACCTTAATCGGCATTTTCTGAAAGATGTCTTCCTGGTTCCAATCACTGAGTTTTTAATTGATGAAACGGCCGGGTATGAGGCTCTATCCTTCATGTAAGACTATTCTGGATATAATCAAATTAGGATGGCTCGAGAAGACGAAGATTCCACTGCCTTCAGGGCCCCTCAAGGGGTATTCTGTTATAGGGTCATGCCCTTTGGTCTCAAGAATGCTGGTGCCAAGTATCAGCATTCCATGAATCAGATCTTTAAGCCATTCTTGGGGAAATTTGTTGAATGTTACGTGGATGACCTAGTGATCAAGTCCAGACATCACTCGGATCACTTTTCAAACCTTGAGACAGTCTTTAACAAGCTCCGACAGCATTGCTTGAAGATGAACCCCTTGAAATGCGCCTTTGGTGTTACCTCCAGGAAATTACTTTGCTTCGTCGTACACCATCGTGGCATCGAAGTCGACCCTGAGAAGAGGAAGGATATCCTGAGCCTGCCACATACTCTAAATCTCATTGAGTTGAGGGGATTCCAGGGACACCTAGCCTATATTAAGTGGTTCATAGCCAACCTGGCAGGAAAATGTTTTCCTTTCTATAGGTTAATGAAGAATGGGGTCACGTACCAATGGACGGACGACTGCCAAGAGGCGTTCGACACCTTGAAGAAATACCTCTTAAGACCACTGGTGCTCATGTCCCTGGTTGAAGGAAGACCTCTCATCTTGTACGTGACAAACTTAGAGCGATCACTGGGAGCCTTCCTCACACAAAAGAATGACGCGGGTAGTGAAAACAGTCTCTATTACCTCAATCGAACCATGATTGATGCTGAAACTTGACACTCAAATATCGAGAAGAGCTGTCTAGCCTTGGTCTTCATGGTTCAACAGCTACGACATTATCTGCAGCATCATGAGGTCCATTTTATCTCGTGGAGTAACCCACTCAAGTACATCCTCAATCGCCCGATGCTAACTGGACGCCTATCCCAATAGGCCGTCATCCTGCAACAGTTTGACATCCGGTTCATTCCTCGAAAAGCCATCAAGGGCCAGGAATTAGCAGAATGTCTAGAAGATCACCCTTCATTGGGGACCACTGAACTGGATGCCGAACTACCTGACGAATATATCTTCTCGGTTCAAGAAGAGTTCCCAGAATGGAAAATGTACTTTGACGGCGCGTCCCGAAGCCCAACCGGGAAGAGGATGGAGGATCCCTGATTCAAAAAAGTGGGCCTGGGGATAATACTCGTGTCCCCAGAAAAGGAAATTTTTCCATATTCTTTCCTCCTATCAAAGGGATGTACAAACAATGAGTGGAATATAAAGCTCTCATTGCGGGCCTGGAGCTCGCACTATAGGCACAAGTACAACACCTTAAGGTAAAAGGTGACTCGGAGCTGGTCATCAAGCAAGTCAATGGTGACTATGCTATTACAAAGGAGGAGATAATACCCATGTTTGACCATGTACAAGGGCTAATGGACAAGTTCTCCACAGAACCAACATTGACTTATATTCCCCGGTCCCAAAACGCTCAGGCTGATGCATTAGCCAACGCGGCCACAACCCTAGCCGACCCAGACCGGGATGAAACGGTCATCAGTATTGCTCACCGTCGAATGGTATTTCCATTTGTTCAAGATAAGATGGAAGAAATCCATGAAGTCAGTCCAGTCCCGGAGCCATATTCTCTTGCCACCGGCTGGATACCCCCATTGTGAACTACCTTCAACGGTGAGAGCTTCCATCAGACAGGGCTGAACGAGAGAAAATACAGAGAAGGTCAATCAATTTTGTCTTATATGGAGGTGTGGGCCAACAAGAGGTCCTCTAAAAATGAGGCCTCGATGGAGTGCTCCTCAGATGCATTGATGGAGAAGAAACTGCTTCCGTCATGACTGAAGTACATGTAGGAGCATGTGGAGCACATCAACCAGGGACCAAGCTTTCCCATTAGGTTCTAAGGCTTGGGTACTACTGGCCCACAGTGGCACGAGACTGTGAGCATTTTACCGCGAAATTCCACTCATTCCAGATTCATGCCAACTTCATACACCAACCCCCAGAGTTACTTCATCAAGATAAGTACTCCTGGCCATTTTCCGTCTGGGGGATGGATGTCGTGGGACCATATCCTCCCGCCACGGCCAAACAGGTGAAGTATATCCTCACGACAACCGACTTCTTTTACAAATGGGAAGAAGCCATACCCCTCAAGGAAGTCAGGGCAAGAAACATTGTTATCTTCGTGAAGCCCAATATCATCACCAGATTTGGTGTCCCTCATACTATACTGACGGAAAACGAAACCAATTTCTGCTCTGCTGAATTGGAATAGCTATACCACGAGTATGGTATCAAGGCTAACCACTCATCCCGCTACCATGAAGCGTCCAACGGACAGATAGAATATTTAAACAAGACCCTGTCCACCATCCTCTAGAAAATGGTGTAAGAAGACAAGAAGTCATGGCCGGATAAACTCCTCCATGCATTGTGGGCTTATCGAACCACAATCCGCACCGCTACTCAGTCTACCCCATACTCATTGGTGTACAGAACAGAGGCGGTCAAGACCATTGAAATCCAACTTCCCTCACTCCGTGTTTCCATCTGTGATCAATTATCTAATGATGAGCAGTCAGAAAAGTGGCTAGGTGAATTGGAACAGATAGATGAGAAGTGACTGCACGCTCAGCACCGCCTGGAAGTGTACTAGAACCGGATCGCACGAGCCTTCAACAAAAAGGTTCACCTCCGGTCTTTCTTAGAAAGAGAATTAGTGCTGGTCCTCCGGACCCCAATGATACCCGACAAGATGCCTCCAAAGCTGGAGCCCAAGTGGGAAGGACCATATGTTGTACACAAGGTCTACTCCATTGAGCATATACCCTGATCTCCAGGGACAGACAATTTACAACCGCTCCTACAAATGAGAGATTCCTAAAGAAGTATTTCGCATAGAAACTGTATGGCCCTCGTCCTGACCACATGACGTTAAACTGTATTGCCCACATCCTCATCGCATGACGTTAAAATTCATGGAGGATTCCCTCACTGCATGATGTTAAACGGCATGGAGTACATCCTCACCGCATGATGTTAAACTGCATGGAGTACGTCCTCACCGCATGACGTTAAACTGCATGGATAACAAGAGTTAAGAATGCCCCTCCGCCATGTATGGACCAGACCTGCATGGGGTGTACCCATTGTCTGAGCTGCATGACGTTAAACTGCCAAGCACCCAATGGTCCAAACTCTATGACCTTAAACTTAGAGTATTTCGTCCTCACCGCATGACGTTAAACTACACGGACAAGATGATTTAAAAATGCCCTTTTCCCCTGTGTACAGAACAGACCTGCACGGGGCGTATCATATTTTAGAGAACTACATGAGTCTTGATTCCTACCCTTACAGGATACGTAGTGACGCCAGATTTCCACACCCTGGCCCAGCCACCTCAAAATTAAAAGAAAAAAATCCCATTCCCATGTGTATGGATCAGACTTGCATGGGGTGTATTCACGTCCTTACCACATGACGTTAAACTACACAGAATCTAATAATAACCCTCATCCTCACCTCATTATGTTAAACTTCATGGATTTCAAAGAACTATGTATGACTTGATTCCTACCCTCGCAGGATACATAGCGACACCAGGATCCCTAGTCCTGGCCCAGCCCCCTGAAAAACCGATAAAAAAATTCCATCTTCCCCCATGTATGGACCAGACTGGAACAAGGTTTACTTATTCTAGAGAACTACATACGGCTGGATTCATACCCCCACATGATACGTAGCGACGCCAGGATCCCTAGTCCTGGCTCATCCCCCTGAACAAAAAAAATCCCTTTCCCCCCGTGTGCGAACCAGACCGACACGAGGTGTACTTTTTCCTTACTGCATGACATTAAACTGCATGGAAAATGATGTTAAGAATTCCCCCTTTCCTCGTGTACGAACCAGACCTACACGGGGTGTATATCTTCGTCCTTACCGTATGATGATAAACTACACGGACTTTTTCCTCACCGCATGACGCTAAACTACACGGACTTCATCGCAACCCACCTAAGACACATGGTGATACGAGATGGAGATACTCCTTTCACATTTGGATTCATCCTCTCCATACATCAGACTCCACAACCCAGATAATTATGGATCTTCATAACCACTCATGGCCATTGGAAGTGGAAAGTTATCAACCCGGGAACAACTTTCCATGACTATGCATACCATTCCCTCAACGACTCTGCATAATGATATCCCCTGGCTCATCTACCAAAGGCAAGATTTCCATAGGTGACACTCTTCCTAGCTCCGTACGCTTACTGGCCTCAGAGACCCCATATCATACCTCCTGATCCAGAAGATTATGGTGAAGTGGTTTACAAGTTCATTCCCCTTTTCACATCCGAGTGCTGCCAGGGTTTCCCTATCTGGATATCCTGTGTGTCCACCAGTGGTTCACATAGCGACCTAAATCAACATAAATTAATCCAGGACTATGCTACTTTGACTCAAACAGACAATTGCAGTGAAGATGTTTCTTGTATACCTGACCACCATTATCCCCACATGCCGAACTATACACTGTGAGCACTCAAGGATCCTCATAATCATTCATGGACATCGGAAGTGGAATGTTATCGTCCCAGGGACACCTTTGTACGACTATGAATACCATGCCCTCAGCAGCTCTGCAAAATGATAGCCCCTGGCTCGTCCATCAAAGGTAATATTTCCTTAGGCGGTACTCTTCCTTTCTTCATATGCCTACCGGCCTCAGAGCCCCCACACCATACCTCCTGATCTGGGAAAACTCAAAGTTACAGTTTACGACCTTCATCCCCCACCTTGTTCCAAGTATATCAGAACATGTTGAATCAGTTATCCTTCGAGTGATGATAGCAATAGTCACCCAATGGTCCGAGCTCTATGACCGATAAACTAGAAGTACTTTTTCCTTACCGCATGACGTTAAAATGCATGGAATGAAGGCACACCCCCGTGCACAAAAAAAAAGAAGATCAGTACAGGGGGATCTTTGAAACTCAAAAAGCAACCAGGGATGGATATCCCCGACAAGAACAAACATTCTCCTTCTAAATGACAGACTTCGTGGTCCGGATAATCACGGATCCTCATAACAATTCATGGCCATCAGAAGTGGAAAGTTGTCGACCCGTGGAAACCTTTATATGACTATGCATACCATGCCCTCAGTAGCTCTGCATATTGATAGCCCCTGGCCCGTCTACCAATGGAAAGATTTCCACAGGTGATGCTCTTCCTATCTCTGTACGCTTACTGGCCTCAGATCTCCCATATCACCTCTCCTGATCCAAGAAGCCCCGGAACCATGATTTACACCAATCAACCCCCCCCCCACGTCTGGGGCATGTTGAGGTATTCAAGACTAGTTACATTATGATAAAGAGCATCCTTTGAAAAAATGACCCCCGTCCTCGCTGCTTGACGTTAAACTGCAGAGCAACATTTAAAAATATCCCCGTCCACGCTGCATGATTTTAAACCGCACAAAAACCTTCAAAAATGCCTCTCGTCCTTTCTGCATGATGCTAAACTGCACGAAATATGTCCCAAACACATGACGATAAACTACACGTTCATACTCGTCATGGGTTCAATGAGAAACAGAGGCTTTTCTCCATCCTTCAGTGCACAGATCAGACCTTCACAAACCACCGCCTCACACTGGTGTGAGAAAGAGTTACTTCACCCGTTCTCGGGAAGTTTAGTCTAGATATTTCTCCCATATTTAGGAACCCTCTCATCATAATCCATACTCTATACACAGAAAAAGCCGAACTCTCATAAGCCACCCATGGTGTTCCCAAATCTCAACTTCCCTGAAGTTTCTCGGCTATCGGAAGTGGATAGTCATTGACTTAAGGACACCTTTGTATGACTATGCATACCATTCCCTCAGTGGCTCTTCATATTGATCGCCCCTGACCAGTCTTCCAAAGGCAAGATTTCCTTAGGCGATGCTTCTCTCCATACACCTCTTGGCCTATGAGCCACCATTTCTACCTCGGGATTCGGAAATCCTCTGAGTTATAGTTTACCAACCTCTTCCACAATCCTACCTGAACGCCACAGAACGTCTTTGACAAGATTACGGAGAACCAGGAGAAGTCGTTCCATTTCAGACGATGTCCTAGCTGTATGACTTTAAACTACACCAAGCCCCAACTGTCATTTACAGTAGATAAATGTTTAGGAAGAGAACATTGCTTTCACACTCCTGATTGATATAGATGTTCTCAAAACCTTTTAGACATCACATACCCCTTCCAAGCATCCCCGGTGGCTTTCATTTTTTCCCAAACCACCCATCATGGCTTCTATGAAGTCCCCGTGCCATCAGAAATGGATAAGCCTTTGAATTAAGGACACCTTTGTATGACTATGCATACCATGCCCTCAGCGGATCTTCATATTGATCGCTCCTGGACCGTATACCAAAGCCACGTTTTCCTTAGGAAACGCTCTTCCTACCTATGTACGCCGACCCGGCTCCCATGCCTTGAGACATGCCCTGCATGCCGTTCAAATTTAAACATGTTTCCCCCCATGTGTGTCGGAAGAGTATTGAGACACCTTTTAATCAGTTGAACCCCATTGGGGCCCTCACCCCACCATATTTGGTCAAAGATGTTCGACCTAAAACATTAGTAGTGATAGTCTTGTCGGCGGGACTTTAAACCGCTCAAAGAGGCACAAAGCCTGTTAGGCCGAAAACCCGAAAAGGGCGACCTAAGCAAGAGCCGGGTTATACCCGCTGGGTCCACACTAAATGGGCCCAGGAAAAATCAGGGCATTTTAAAAAAAGAGACAAAAAGTTTGTGGGGTTTTACTACAAAACCCAAGAAATAGTCAGACTGTGCTCATTGAGTCCCTTGGCTCAGGAAAAATTTAGAGCATTTTCCAATCACCCATCGATTTTCAGGACTACTCTACATCGGAATGGACTCCTCTTTATTCAGATCAGTCCCCAATCCGATCGGGGGCATTTGAAGGGTCCTGAAAAATATGCAAAGGAGATTCTACCCAAATTCCCCAAATAATTGGGGAAATGAATGGGGAAAAATCAAAGAAGGGACACAAACAGGACCAGTCCGCATACCGGTCCTATGAAGACGCGACGTGGCCAGGCCCCGTGAAGCGCCCCCCTCTACAAACCATTGTCATTCATGAAATGGAGGCGGAGAGCCTCCGCAGTCACAAGGTAGGATGGGAACCAGTCCGGTCCACCGTCACGAACCGCCCTAACCACACACAGCGTCGACCGGTTCAAACCGCACCCGTTTTCGTTCATGGAATAGAGGTGAATCCCTCCGCAGCCGCGGAGCACTCCCTGAGTTCGATTCGCGGGGGGGGGGGGGGAGCGTTCAATACCCACCAAGAATCGCGGATTGACCAAGTCAGCTGTGAACCGGGTATTTGGTTATGGGCCTCCGCAAAAGGTGCCGCGTAGCCACAGATACATCCCTTTCCCCACTCTATAGAAGGAGACCAAGGGGGAAAGAAAAAGAGAGCAGAGAACAGGAATCATATTCGGAGGGATTGGAGATTCGGAAGGAGATCAGTTGAAGGAAGGCTTCAGATTTTGCAAAAAGCAAAATTCCCATCTGCGAACCACAACAGGTATATGAATTAACAAGGAATTAGAAAACACATAATAGCTTGGTTGACCGTGAACCTAAGATAACAAAACAATAAGGAGAACCACGAACCATACCCCCTCCGTGGATGACTTCCCTGTGGAACAGAGAGTTTAGTCCTCTTTTCCCATCCGTCGCACAGCGTAGCACTCTCCTGTGTGGGCGAAGCCCCGACCGACGAGCCTCCAACCTACGCTTCCCTTGGCTGCCGCTGCCCGCCTGGAAACCTCCGTGAACCACCCTAGTTCACTGATTGAACCCGAAGCCACGAACCACCCTGGTTCACGGGACGCCAATCAGTTTGTGGACCACCCTGGTTCACGGACAGCCTCTCCAGCCACGTGGCACTTGCCCACATGAAGGGCGCCACTACCCATACCTCTTGGTTTCTTGACAAATACTTTGGTGTTATCATTCCACGATCCAGATAAAATAATTTCGATCTATCCAAGTCCTCTGCGACTCCCTCATTGGCCTATTCATCGACCCCGAGCTGATGCCTCCACCATAGCCACCGGATCTGCGTGGTGTAACTTTCTGGCACATCAGTGCACCATTTTGAGTTCACATACCCATGGTAAGTTGAGGCGAAGGGGTTTCCCCGACCCTTGAGAAGATTCATGAAGCATTCCTAGGTTCACATTCCCATGGTAATGTGGTGTCTGAGCTCGGGAATCCTGTTTTTCCCCTCCACTTGTTGAGGGTTCCTCATAGATGGTAAAATAGCCATCAGAAGGAATCCTTCATGCACTGCAAGAGAGGATATGGGCACAGGAGCACCCCTTTCCCTCTCCCGCTGAGCTTTGTTTCCACAGGCGTCCGCCTAGGTGTAATCCCCGACCTTCTAGGCCTCCTCAGAGTGTAAGCCACAATACGACACTATGGGCCGCCTCATGCGTAAGCCCCACTCCACTTCTCACAGATGCACCATTAACGACATGATCCTCTGGTCCCTGCTGCCTCTTGTTTCTCACATCGAGCATGACTCATGTGGGCTTAGAGTAAGCATCGACCATGACATCCTCTCATGGGCCTCCTCAAAGTGTAATCAACAATCCATCACTATGGGCATCCTCAGAGTGTAAGCCCTAATCCATCACTCTAGCCCTCCTCAGAGTGTAAGCCCCAATCTATCACCATGAGCCTCCTCAGAGTGTAAGACCAATCCACCACTCTGAGCCTCCTCAGAGTGTAAGCCCCAATCTATCATTATGGACCACTCCATGTGTAAGCCCCACTCCACTTCTCACGAACACACCTTTCATGACGTGATCATATGGTCCTTGCTGCCTCTTGTTTCTCACACCAAGCATGAGTCACTTGGGCTTAGAGTAAGAATTGACCATGAAATCCTCTTATGGGCCTCCTCAGAGAGTAATCCCCAGAAAGAGAACTCTGGGGACTTTGATCCATGTCAAAACATGGTACGTAGGAAGCCTCCATGAGGTTCAAGCCCGCCAATCGGTCGTTTCTTGACGTCGAGTTCCACCCTCGTCCTGCATGACATTAAACTGTATATGCGAACTATGTGGACTTTGATCCCTGCCTCCTAGATAGGGTATGTAGGAAGACTCCAAGAGGTTCAAGCCCGATCACCATCAGACCCCAGGGTCCACATCCACATTGGTTCTCTGACGCTCCTTTGCGAACTAAGTGGACTTTGATCCATACCTCCTAGGTAGGGTACGTAGGAATCCTCCATGAGGTTCAAGCCCAATAGCCGGTCGATCCGACTATTCTCCACGTCGGTTCACCGTGCCACTCCTAGTACTTCCTTAAGTGAGTTCCGACTCTTCGGGGTCATTAATCCAACGAGGGATGGTAAAACTCAGGCATAAATGATTCCAAAACCCTGCGCCCAGCTGAAAATTTCCCACCAGGGTCGAATCCGTGGATACTATGTTTGGGTATAAACTAATGATTCGCAAACATATGAATACGTATTAAATCTATAAGAGGGTCCCAGAACATGAAATAATTTCCACCCAAAAGGGGTGAAATGAGCCCAAATTCCCATCCTATTGACCAATGTGAGTTCTTAAGAGTTGCTGGTTAGACCATCCGGCGAACGCCTCCCTTTGGAAAGCAGGTCCATCCATCATTGGATATGCAGCCGTTGGGTGTTTCGAGGCCAAAAGACGAAAACCAAATGACACAGTCACCTTTCCTCGAGCTAACCCGATTTCATACAAATATAAATAACAACCTTGTTTCTCCATCAAGTTCAGCAGCTATGGACCTTCTCTTGGTGCCATTCCCGGTTAAGGTTTTCAAATCATCTTCAAGGTAAAAGAAATCAGTTGTAGGTGTGGGTTATCTTTGATAACAATCAAAAATTACTTAGTGAGGTATCCTAAGGAATACAACCCATAACCTCGACGAGAAGGAGCATCTTTTTCCATTAATCCAGCTCATCACAACAAATATTTCACCAGAGTCAAAAGAAAACTAAGCGTACTGGTAGAACTGAGAAACCAACCTCGGATAAATGGGTCTATTCTCCATTGAGAACCATTATAACCAGACTTATTCTCTTAACACTTTCAAGACTAGAGATTTTATATATAAAATCCATTCAGGGTAGATTTCTTTTTCAGGTACGACACTGCAATTTACCAGGTTCAGATTCAGAGGCCCTTCAGGTGTCAGCTTGGGTTCTATATTCTTCTTTTTCTGGCGTTGCTTCTTAGGTGTGGATGACGATGGTTGCTTCATTCATGGCATCCACTTAAGTTCTTGAGAGAGAGAGAGAGGGTTTCAAGGTTGGAAGGGTTCGAAGCGAGTGAGTAGGAGAAAGTCCGGGAGAAGAACTGAGTGAGAACTCTTTGTTTTATCATTTGGGAATGTCAAACATGACAAAACAAAAACGTGGGAAAGTAAAAGAGGTGAAAATAAAAATTACCGTGATATGGGTTTAAAGAAAATTACAAGGAATTTTCACGGTGAGACAATGAGCATTCATCACGGTGATACAGTGAGCGAACGTCCTGGTGAGACCGTCAGTGCGTGTTACGGTGAGACAGTCAATGCGTGTTATAGTGAGATAGTAAATGTTAGACCGTGAATGAAAAATGATAACAGTGAGACCGTAAACATGAGAGACAGTAACTTAGAAACCGTAATCATGAAATAGTAAAGTAAAACACAGTAAAATATTGAACAGCAAGGAAAGTAAGATATCTATTTGAGATTTATCATGCCAAGATCATGTATGATGTAGTATATTCTCCCAGAATTTAATGGTTTAGTGAATATATCAGCAAGTTGATATTCATTTCCATTGAATTCCAATGTGATATCACCTTTTTGAAAATTATCTCTCAAAAAGTGATGTCTTACATCAATATGTTTTGTCCTAGAAAGTGAAATAGTATTTTTTTGAGATGTTAATAGCACTTTTGTTGTTACAATTTATTGGTACATGTCTGAATTGATATCCATTTTCTAGTAATGTGTGTTTCATCCACAAAATTTGTGCATAACAAATTCCAGTAGCTATGTATTCAGCTTCTATAGTAGATAATGCAATAGAGTTTTGTTTCTTACTACACCATGATACCAGTGACTTGCCTAAAATGTGGCATGTTCTAGAGGTGCTCTTTATATTTAACTTACAACCACCAATGTCAGCATCAAAATAACTAACTAGTTCAAATTATTGTCCTTTAGGATAGAACAGTCCTAGATTGGGTGTATGTTTGAGGTATTTGAAAGTTTTCTTTAAAGTATTTAAATTAGATTATTTAGGATTTTCTTGAAAACAAGAACACATATATACACTAAACATAATATTCGAACGACTAATAGTTAAGTAAAGTAAACTTCTAATCATTCCTTTATAAGTTTTTTGATCAACAGATTTTCCATCTTCATCAATATCTAACTTATAGGTGGTACTCATGGGAGTGTCACTAATTTTAGTTCTATCCAATCCAAAATTTTTTAGAGTAACTCTAGTGTATTTAATTTGATTTAAAACAATTCCATCATTATTTGGAAAGATTTGAAATCCAAGAAAGAATTTTAGTTCACCCATTAAGCTCATTTAAAATTCATTTTGCACCATTTTAGAAAAATCAATACATAATGAATTTTTTGAAGATCCAAAAATAATATAATCTACATAGATTTGAACAACTAAAACATCATTAGAAATTCATTTTATAAAGAGGGTAGGATCAGCTATTCCTTTTGTAAAACCTTTAGAAATAAGAAAAGTACTTAATTTGTCATACCAAGCTCCTGGAGCTTGTTTTAAAACATATAAAGCTTTTGACAGTTTGAAAATATGATTGGGAAAATGAGGATTTGTAAATCTAGGGGGTTGTTCAACAAAGGAATCCTCAGCTATATATGCATTTAAGAATGAACTCTTAATATCCATTTGATATAGTTTGAAATTCCGATGTGCAACATAAGCAAGTAAGATTCTGATGGATTCAAGTCTGGCTACTGGAGGAAAGATATCCTTATAGCCAATTCCTTCTTTCTTGACTATAAAATTTTGCAACTAATCTAGCCTTGTTCCTAACTATGTTTCCAGCTTCATCTACTTTATTTCTAAACACCCATTTAGTGCCTATGATGAAAGTGTCCTTGGGTCTTTCAACAAGTTTCCAAAATTTGTTTATTTAAAACTTATTATGTTATTATTCCATATCCGTTACCCAAAACTCATCGTTGATGGCATCATCAATGTTTTTAGGTTTATGTTGTGACAAGAAGGACTGATGTTCAACCTGATTTCTAAGAGAAGCTCTAGTTTGTGTTCCTTTCTCTAAGTCTCCTATAACAACATCTAAGGGATGGTTTCTAAGGGTTCTAACCTTTCTAGAAAAAGAGGGACTAGTGATTTCAGGTTCATCAACAGATTCTGGTTCATTTTGACTCAATTGAAGAGAATTTCCAGAATTGGAAGTTTTCACAAATTCTTTCACAGATGAATTTGAGGATTTTGAGTTGATGTTCAGATTTGATACATCATCCTCCAGAATTTCTAAGATGGTTCTAGGCTCACGTGGATCTGTTTCATCAAACTTTATATGAACATATTCATCCCCACATTTAGTTTTCTTATTGAGTACTCTATAAGCTTTACTTGATATTGAGTAACCCAGGAAAATTCCTTCATCACTTTTGGATGATTTTTTTCAAGATTGTCCTTAGTGTTGAGAATAAAGAATTTGCATCCAAAAACTATAATGTAATTAACCTTAGGATTCTTATTGTTTCAGAGTTCATACGGGGTCTTTTTGAGAATTGGTCTAATCAAGACTCTATTAATTATATAGCATGCTGTATTAACAGCTTCAGCCTAAAAGTAAATAGGTAAGTCATATTCACTAATAATTGTTCTAGAAATTTTATGCAGGGTTCTATTTCTTCTTTCTACAACACCATTTTTATGAGGTGTTCTAGGGGTAGAGAAATTGTGACTATAACCATTTTGGGAGCAAAAAGATTCAAACTCTTGATTTTCAAACTCACGACCATGATAACATCTTAAATATTTAATTCTATGTCCACTAAGATTTTCTACAGACTTGGAATACTTAGTTAAATAAGAGTAGGACTCACTTTTGTGAGCCATGAAAAATGTCTAGGAATATCTAGAGAAATCATCTACTAGAACATAAACATAGTGATTCCCATTTAAACTAGAAACTCTAGAGGGTCCAAACCAATCCATGTGAACCAACTCGAGAGGTTGATAAGTAGATACTTCTTTGTTTGATTTGAAAGAGATTTTGTGTTGTTTTCTTTTTTGACAAGGATTACACACTTTTTCATTTGGAAACTCAAGTTTTGGTAAGTATTTAACTAGGCCTTTTCTAGTTATCTTTCTAAGGGAGTGAACATTATAGTTTCCTAGCATCTTATTCTAGAGCCAAGATTCTTTATGAAATACACTTAAGAATGAAGCATTTTGAGAAGTTAGGGAATATAAATTAACAGAATAAACATTCTCATTCCTTGATGGAGAAAATACCAATTCATCTTTATAATTAAAGACATCACATGCATTATTTTTAAATTTAACATGATATCCATCATCACATAATTGTGAGATACTAAGAAAATTATATTTTAAGCCGTTAAAAAATAGTACTTTGGAAATTAATATTGAATCAGAGTTACCAATCTGGCCTAAGCCAATGATCTTCCCTTTGGAATTGTCACCAAATGTTACATATCCTCTATATATTTTTATCAGATTCTTGAAGAATGAATAATCTCTTGTCATGTGCCTTGAACACCCACTTTCCAAGTACCAATGCTTCTTGAAGGATCTCTTCAAGCATCTTTCCTATAACATGATCAAGAAAAGATAGATTTTGGTACGCATACTTGTTTGGGTCTAGTAACATTAGTAATAAGTTCTTTAGGAACTCATATTTGTCTCATAGGTTTCATATAATCATTGGGTAAAGTATTTGAAAAATAAACTGTATTTTTTCCACAAAATCATGATACAATAGAGTATGTATCATGACTCGAGCTAGATGAGTTGTGTCCAGAACTGGGAACAAAATTATATGTCCTAGCCTTTGAAACAAAATTCGTTCTACTAAGGTTTCTTTTACCAGGTTGATAACCAATGCCAATATTGTATTTGGGGGAAATTGGTTTTCCTAGAATTTAGGTAAGGGTATTTTTACCATTAATAAACTTTTCTAAATCACTTTTTAATTTCTCATTAGACATTTTTAATTCATTGTTTTCTTTGAGCAGTTGATCATTTTTCTACTTTTCAGTAGTAAGCTCAGATTTAACATTTACAGTGAGAGCATGTTGTTTCTTCAATGATTTATATTTATCCTTGTATTCATTGCATGTATCCTCAAGCATGTTGCAATATTCAAACATTTCTTCATTATTCATATTTTCAGTTTCACTTTCCTCTTCAGAATAGTATGAATTATGCATAGAAGAGTTCAGTGTTACCTCATATGTGTTTGTCATAAAACACATATTGTCTTTGTTAGCTTGTTCATCATGTGATGTCTCTCAGTCGCTTGAACTATCCTCAGAGGCACTCCAGGTTGCCTTCATTTCCTTTTTGTACTTCTTGTCCCTGTCATCATACTTCTTCTTATAGTTATGTTTTGAACAATTAGCTTTTATATGTCCTTTGAGCTTACATTCATAGCCTACAATTTCATCAGTTTTGTCACTTATTTTCCAGTACTTTTTCCAGTTTCCTTTTTGATCGTACTTTCCCTTAAAGTTAGGCTTTCTGAAAAAAAAATTCTTCTTGTAAAATCATTTGAATATTTTGGCCAGTTGAGCCATCTCCTCATCAATGTTAGGTGATGATTTTTCAGTGGTGGAACTTTCTACAGAAGCTTCCTGTTTCCCTTTGTCTTTGTGCTTCGAGAAGGTGGTCTTGAATGCTACAGATTTTCTCTTTGGTTCATCCTCCTCTTCTTTTTTGACTTTCAACTCTTCCTCATAGGTCATCAGTTTCCCAATGAGTTCTTTTATAGGTATCTTAATGATGTCTCATGATTATCTAATAGAGACAGAGGTTCCCTTCCATCTTTCAGGTAAACACCTAAGGATTCTCATGATCTATGCTTTGGCAGTGACTTCTCTTCCAAGAGAAATCATTGTGTTGACAATCTCATTGAACCTGAGATATATGTCAGAAATAGGCTCATCAGGTTTCATTATAAATTATCATATATTATCGTATAGGTATTAAGTCTCATTCCCTTTACACTAGACGTGGCTTCATGTGAGACAGACAAGGTATCCCAAATTTCATGGGTAGTCTTACAAGAAGATATCTTATTAAATTCGCCATCTCCTAAGGAACAATATAAAGAATTCATGGATTTTCAATTGTTATTATAAGAAAGTTTTGTAGGTTCATCCCATGTAATTTTATCAGTCAGTATAAGTTTGTATTCATCTATAATGGATGACCATATTTCAATGATCATACTCTTTAGATGCATTTTCATTTTAATTTTCCATTGAGAATAATTGGTTCCATTAAAGAATGGTGTTCTATTGGTTGCAGCACCTTCCAATATATTATCCATACTAACAAATTAATTTAAAAGAGCTAGAAATTTAGAATTGACAGAAATTTACAGATCGTTAAAGTACAACTACAATCACAATTGAGTAAGATTACATAGAGTCCAAATAAAACGTCCCTTTGATACCAAATTTTGGTCAGAGTAGTTCACTCAAGAGGGGAGGGTTTAATTGAGTGACTATAAAAATTTCTGTTACAAAAATTTTATTTAAAAAGAAATGGTTTTCCCCAAAAACAAATACAGCCCAATTAATCAAGGATATACTGTTATAAGAGTTTGAATGTTTAAATAACTTCTTAGAAGATTGATTAATTATAAGTAATCTTAATGTGTATTATTAATATTACTTTTGAAGTTATCCTACTAAGACAAATTAGTTATAAATTCTTTCCAAGACTATCTATCAAAGTGAAATTAGTGTTTTCTGAATTATGAAGTAAAGCTATAAAATAGAGAAGACTAAATTAAACATCACAATGGATATAAAACAAGTGGTTCAGTCTCAAGCCGAGACCTAATCCACTCCACTTGGTGATCACCTGAAATCAAGAAGTTTATATAAATAATCTTTGATCCACACCCTGGATTGGGGTTAACAATAGTACGAAGACTGTCCAGGTCTCACAGGGACCTCTTCCATAGTTTTCATGGGTAGATAAAAACAATATCTAGGCCACAGAGGGACCTCTTCTATAGTTGTCGTGGGTAAACAAAAATAGAGAGTTTGGTGTAAGGATTTGGAAATCCTTTTGTTTAGCACATGAGTCAATGTGCGCGTGGAATATACAGAGTACACACACTGATCGAAAGGAAAGAAAAAGAATCACTGAGAGAGAGTATATGTGAGTTTAGAATGCTCTAGTGATTTGAAGTGCAGATCTAGACTCCTTTATTTGAGAAGAAATGTTTTTGAGTCCTTATCTGGTTTTTGTCTTGAAAAACAGAGTGTTGTGATTCAACTTGTGTTCTTCACGAGCTTTGATAATGTAAGGATGTTCTCTGGATTCCACTGTACTTCGTGTGTTCTTCAGAAAGGTCGGATTGCATTCATGTTAAAGTTTTTTCTTTAAAAAACTTGCAAAAATGTTCTTCGTGGTCATGCTCACACGCTTGTATTCTGTTTAGTATCGCACGCTGTTGTCGTTGGGAACTCTCCACTCTTTATTTTTGAATGCATGGGTTTTGGAAGACAAGTTCCATGTGCTTTGTACCTCGTACTGTGTCTACAAATAAACATTAATTATGTCAGTTCATTAAAGGCATCAAATATAACCGTTAAACATTAAAGTCAGTGATGACAAAAATAGTTTAAGAAACAGTGTCACAATAATTTGGGAAAACGATGTCTCCTTCACGGCGTCTGAGTGTCATGTTCTGAGTGTCACGATGTCTGATCTTCACGGTGTCTTGTATTCATGGTGTCTGATATTCACGGTGTCTTGGATTACGGTGTCTTGGTCATGGTGTCTTGGTCACGGTGTCTTGGTCACAATGTCTTGCTAACTGTGTCTTGATTTACGGTGTCTGGTTAACTGTGTCTTGCTTCACAGTGTCTAATACATAGGCAAATAACTATATTTAGACTTAACAATAATATTCATAAAATGGATTGAGCTTAACCATTATAAATCATAAGAGAACTTGAAACAAAAATACACATGATTGGATATAATTTATAGGATTGAACTATATTGAATGAAATTTTTGATCATTAATAAGATATGTGATAATTAAAGAGATTTTTGATCATTAAAACATGAGTAATACATGAGGAGTCCAACAAATAGGTATATAGATAATCCAATAACTTCCAAAATCAATTTATGTGTGGATTCTAGGTTTACAAATATCAATCAAATAAATAGAAAATAGGATAGTCCCAAATAAAAATATTTCAAGAAATGTTTTTCCTATTTACAGTGGATAGTTAGGAAAGAGAAAAGTAGTTATAGATCATATATTTAATGCAAAATAACATTATATAATACATACCAATAAATAATATTGATGGTAATATTTGAATAATTTCCTCAATCATGCATAAGATATATCAAAGGAAAATAATTTAGATGAAAATAAATTTTTAGGAGTTTTAGAAAGATCACTTTGTAAATATAAAATATCATTGACATTTTGAAATAAATTTAATTTTTTTAATAAATATAGGTGAAAATAATTTCATTTATAAAAAAAAAATTATTTTAGAGTGAATTCCTCATATAAAATAAAAAAGGTGAAAAAAAGGTTTGTTGAGATGACAAACCTTAAAAATATATTCTTTTAACACTTTGATGAAAATAACACATATAGAAAATGTTAGAAATTTATTTAAAACATATTAATAAGTTTAAGTGGTTAATAATTACCTTAATTAATTATTTAGTAATATATATAGAAATTAAATAAATCATCCAATTAATATACACATGGAAAAGGGAGGTTCCAAACCATGAAGAAGATATGAGGTCAGTTTCCTTATAATTGGAAAATAATGAGAGATGAGGGAAAATTAAATAGTGATAAGTAATATAAAACCTCAAAAAATAGAGTATCTTAAAATGATGTAGGGTTTCATAAATTAAGATTATAAAAATTCTCCAAATTGATTATATTAAAAAAACCTTGATTTGAATTTGAGATTATAGAATTTACTATTATGGTGATGGTAACATAGGAATCAAAATAAAATAAGAGGATTACCATGAAATAGACTTTAAAATATCATGTAATGAAATTTATTCATAATTATTTTAGTCAATAAGGTAGTAATTACACCATAAAAAATAATCTATGGTGTGAAATGTTAATCACGTGTCATAGAATTGGTAGTAGAGACAAATAAAACAACCTAACCATGATTTACTTTAAATCAAAAAAAATTTAATGAAATAACATGATATGTCTCTTAAAACCCAAGAATGAAATGAATATATTGATTGAAATTAATTACTATGTAGTCAATCAATATTAAATATATCATGGTGTATAATAAGTATGATGCCTAAATGAATAAAATTTTAGACAAAGAACCCATTACCATAATTCCCAACTTTCACTAAAGCACATAAATATATTGTGTAATAAATAACAATCATAATCACCTAATTAATAGCATTATTAATATCTATAAACTTATATATAATTCATTTTTATTTATCCACTAATTCTATATTAGTTAGTAATTATATATTTTCAATATCATGTGTGCGTAATCTTGATTATTTTGACATGGTTTCGTAATAGTTGTGATGTTGTTTGTTCATATACCAAATTTCATCATTACTTGATCAAAAAAGGAATTAGAATTGGTTCCTTATAAATATTTAACATTTTAAAATTTCATTATATGAATTTTTTGGTTAATATTCCTCTATATTAAATTGGGGACAAGCCTATTTCATTGATTTTTAACAAATGAATAGTGGTATATTAATTAATGAGTTGATATTAATGTTTTCATCCCAAAACCAAATAAAATATTTAATTCCTTATTTATTTTATATATTATAAGTAATTAATTTACCAGAGTCATCCATGCAATTATATTACTACATTGTTCATGTAGGTGGTTAGACTAACCAAAACTTGATCATACTTTAATTAATGGATTATTATGATTATGAAAGTGGGTTTTTGGTGAAATATAAATATTATAGAAGAAAAATTATGTAATTTAGAAAATTTTAATTTGGGGGATCATTTTTGAATATTTATTAACAAAAAATAATGAAACTAGATGAAAAATGAGATATATATTAGTTTGTGGAAATTCTAATGCACATAATGCATGATAAACGTTTTTATTTCCTAATGTATAAGATGGATGTAAGTTTAATTATAATTTTTTATTTAATTAGAATAATTATATTATATATGTCATATTTATTCTTTAATTTCACTGTTATAATCAGTGAAGATTGGTGGTGGTGAGAAAAATATGTCATCGCTTTGTGGATGTTGTAGTCTGTACAATGCACGAATTAAGATTTCATTTATCTTAATAAAAAATGAGTTATATGGTTAATATTTATTCAATTATAAAAATATCCTTTAGTATACAAAATTAAAGATTTAATTACATAAGAATTATATTTTTTAAGTAATGTAAGAATGAAAAGAAATGAATTTAGGGAAAAAATTATTCATATTGAGGACATGGGATTTACATTAGAAGACTCCTTGGAAATGGTCATATTAGGATAATATCATTTTTCCAAAATCTAAAGAAAAAGGAATAGGTTTTTATGGGAAATAAAAATGAATATAGTTTTATGAGTAAATATAATTTTTCTTGCGGTATTGATGGGTTAATGAGAGTAACCTTTAATAAGTGTTGAGAATGAATTTTTTTTAATTATAATAGCTTAATATAAAGGGAGCACATGTTAAACATGTAAAGTTGATAAAAAATTTAAAATAAAGGATTAGGGGATTATACAATGTTGATCATCCCTAAACTATTCATTTGAAAACAAATTTAATGTCCTTTAGTCTTAGAATTTTCACCTTTTCTATTTTAGTTTTACAAGGTTGACTATTTTTTACCAATCTAATTTAATTTAACTATCTGAAAATGAAATATAAATATTACGTAATTCAGACATATTGATTCAAAACATGAAATAATATTTTTCAGATAAAAGTTATATGTGTAAGGTAAATAAAATTTAGCATTTTCACATGTAACGTGTAAAAACCTATTATTTATAAAAAGTTTTTTTTAAAGTTGAAAATTTATGTGTAGGGTAAAATTAACCATATATGTGATTTTAATGACATATTTTACTATATTATAAAACAAATAAAATTTATGATACTTTTAAAGAAATCCAAAACAAAATTTTACAAAAATATAATTAAAAGAAAAGAACAAAACAAGTTTTGATTGGAAAAAATTATTTATGTCCCCAAAATTATAATCTTAGGTTTTCTAAATTTATCATAATAGTTTTTAAAAGTTTATTTTTTCTTCACAGCGATGGTTCCTTTCTCCTCGGCTTTTTCAGGATTCATCCTCTTATTTTCATTTTCTTCGGGTTCCATGGAGCTCTCCTGTTTTCCCCTCTTCCATCCCTGCTCTACCGATTTGGTCCAGAACATATAAACCCATCTTGGTTGGGTATGTTCGTTTTTAAGATTGGTTTGGGACTGTGGTGATGTAATTAAGAGTAACGCGGTATCCTCCGATTCAATGTATTATTCCTGAGCTTCTGTTGATTTGTTTGGGGTTCATCATTAGGGCTTAAAAAGTATTTTCTTATTAGTGTTTCAATCCTAGTTCACCCTTATTTGATCTTATTTCTTCCAGTTATTGGTATCAATTTCAGTTTTTCCTTAGGGTTTCAATCCCAATGTTTATATATCTCGTTACTTGTCGGTTTTTCTTGTTCTTTACCCTTCTCTGTCGCTCCTTCCTACTCTTGCTCCCTGGTCCCTTGCTTCCTTCCAGGTCAGTCGAGTTCACCAGAGACAAAAGGAGTGTTGGGATTTGTTTGAGGATCGATAAGAGGTCCCGGGTGGAATGACATATGGTGGATTTCTCTATTTACAATGTTGTTTCAGATTTCTCTTTCGATGATGTTTTTAGTTTTCTCGGGTGACTTTTAGTGATGTTCCTGACACTTTCGCGCTGCTGGTTTATGTGGTTCGGTGATGAGGGATTCAGTGGAACTGGTTTGCTGCCAATGAAAGTTACAATGATAATGCGGAACTATGAGACATCGGTGAAGATGAAGATGAAAGTGATAGGGATTCCGGTAGGTCTATCCAGTGTGGTGATAATGGGGGAGGTGGAAGGACATGATGTTAGAGGCGATAGGTCTGTAACTCGAAGCAGGCACATGACTCAAGATTCATGTGGGGTATGGTTTTTTAATTGAAATTTGTTATTTAAAATTTCAATTTGTGGACTGGAAAAACTTTTGAACTTTTTAAATGTGATCTTTTGAAATGTAAGGTTTCCCACTAAATCTAAAATAAGCCTTTTGAAAATAGAAAAAATTGATTGGGAGATGTAACTATATTGATACACATTTAAGTGTGATCAATTTATTTTATTAAATTAAAGTACAATACATTTTTAAAACTGTTCTGTGAAAGACATCCTTTTCAAAATATTAATTAAAGAAAAAAATAATATGTAATTATTTTAATTGATTGTTATATTTTTATCAACTAATGTTTTTATTATTCATATAATTTTAACATTTCTTGGTTCATATTGATCATGTGTTCTGTTAGTTAATTATAGCACATGAAAAAAGATACTGAATATAATATAAATTTAAAGGATTCAAAATATTTGGTCGTCATATTCAACCCCCATAAATAAATTTCATCCTCAAAATTTTAATTATTACTCACTAATGAATATTGTTGGGGGTATTCTTAAAATATTCATTATTTAAGATATAACCTCTAATATGACATCTACCTTATTCCCTTAGTCTACATAAAGTTATTTATCTTTCTCAAACAACATTAGTCATTCATACAATCATGTACCCCAATATGCATATACCCAAATCATATATTCTCTATAACATAACATTATCAAAACCATCTTAATCATTAAGATATTAAACTACTAGGAAGTCATATATTCCTACATAAATTAACTCTTATATTCAAAAACTAGTTCATAACATCAAAAAATAATCAATATATTTCAAAACTACAAAAATTACCGACAAAAATGAATCTGTAGACATGTTTTTCAAAACAGTGGTGATAGGGTCACCTCCTACACTAATTTAAAAGAACCTTGGGTCGTAGATCTCATTAGGGTAGCATATTTACAAAGTTTAAGTAAAACATGGAATTAGTCCCACCTAAAGAAATAGTTACGTGGAATCATTGTGGTTTGAGGCAATGAGAAAATGGTGAGAACCACAAATTTTACATGGGTAGTTGGCATGAAGGCATATTTCCAGGATATCCAAAACCATGTCAGTAGAGAGGTATATGACCATGGTTTATAAAACCATGTATCTAGAAATACATAAAATGGACTATGACCATGGTTTTTCAAAATTGTAGTGGATTTATTTCTTTCTTTCATTGGATAATAGGGAGGGGAGGCAAAGCGTTTACTTATTCTTGTCATGGTATTTTGTGCTCTTTGATCATTCGAGACCTTGTTTGGACTTGTTTATTTTCTCCAAAGCATTTTTCCTATCATGTTTTGGGTTCCCTCTTCACCCATTTCGGTTAAAAGAGGTTTATTTTATTTGACTCTCACTTTATAGGGCTTTAAAATCATCCTTTAATATATATATATATATAAATACACATAATAAATTGTGGTATAGTGGTAATGATTTAGCAGTATGCTAAAGACGGTAATTGGATCAAGGCTTGGTGGTGACATTTTATTTTTTAAAGCCTATAACAAAAACTTTATAAACTATGAAAATAAGTGTACCATATACCCATTGTCCGCATGGATCATGGTGGTAGATATACTATGGCCGTAGTTTTGAAAACCATGGTAATATGCGGTATTTTCATAACCTATAGCCACGATTTTTAAAACCACAAAAAATAGAAATCTTAAGGCCATAATTTAAAGTCATGGTCATATCATAGACCACATTTAAATGAAAAATAGGTCTATGGTTAATGTAAAGCATTTTAATAGAATAAGGCCACAATTTTTCATCCTATATCCATGGTTTTAAACTATGGAAATTACCTAATTTTGTTGTTGTATATCTTAATACAAAAAATGAGATAAACTTACACAAGAATATCATGGATTAATTATTCATTAAATACTTAATAAATTACATGGTTATAAATAATATTTAGATTAATTTTCTAAAAAACAATCATTATATTAAACTTGAGAGTTATAAAACCCTCAATCAGGTGTTCTATAATAGTTATCCCAAAAAATAAAACATTTTCATAGAATAAATTTTCATAGTTATTGATACAATTTAATATGTGATTACAAACCATTAAAGAAAAACCATTGAAAAGAATCCTTTTATGTTTCAAATAATCTTCCTAAAATTCTAAATATACTATAATATCATCAATAAATATTAATCCCTAATGAAAATAGTAGAGTATATATATTTAATTTCTATTAAGATATCAACTTTTTTACCTCAGGTATGATATATTAAATGAAATTTTTCATCATAACAGACTTATAATAATATTCTAAACCTTTCAATTATCCAGAATTATTTGGTTATAATTCTTAGTGGTTTCAAGATACATACCATTAATAGATTAATTTTCTTGATCCAATTTCAACCAAAAAACAAAAACAATAATGAGTATGATAATATCCAATAGAATCATAATAAATGATAATATGAATATTGATGCTAAATCCTAATATGTGTTCTCCAACGAAACATTTATTTCAACCTATGATACTATTATTTCTATTTTGTTACAATTGGTTGATCCTATGACTCTCTTGGTTCAAACTAGGTTACTTTATATTTTTTCTCTCATAATTATTAACCCAATTCCATAACATAAATAATCCTTCATAATGCACTAGAAAAATATAGGCCTTTAATAGTGATTTCCTTTATCAGTGCAAGAACAATCATTGATAAAGATTTCCTTTATTATCACAAAAAAACATTGATAAAAGGACCCTTTAACAACCGTTTTTAGCACCGATAAAGGGTATCCTTAATCAATTTTTTTTATAGCACTGATAAAAGGCACCCTTATCAGCGATTATTTTTAGTGGTGATAAAGGTAACCTTTGTTAGCCCTTTTTTAGAGTTGACAAAATCCCTGAATAAAATGAAATAATTAAACAAATAAAAATAAAAAATTAGTAAATTTAAAAAATATTAATTTTTTAATTAAATAGTTGTTGATAAAATGAATAAATTTAATATACATATATATAAATTTTAAATATTAATAAATATTATATTATATATATATCTCTACATATGTGTGTGTGTAAAATAAAAAAATTGAAAAAATTAAACAAATAAAAATTTTAAAATGTAAATTTAGAAAAATATTAAATATTAAATTAATTAATTATTAAATGATAGAAATGAATAAATGTAATATAAATATAAATATATATATATATTTTAAATATAAATAAATAGTACATATTATAGATATATTAAATGAATAAATTTTAATAATTAAATAATTATTTTTTGAAATTAATAAATTTTAATGATTAAAAAAATATTAAAAATAAATACATTACAAAATAATTAAAAAATTTATTAATGAAACAAATATAAATAAAAATTAATATTTTTAATGTATATATATATTAATTATAAATAGAAATAAATAATATATGTTAAATATAAGTATAGAAAAAGAATAAAATGTAATAATTAAAATCCTATTAATGACTTATTCATTTTAATGGTTTTTATACATAATTATTCCTTAATAAATTTAACAGAGAAGTATATTAATATATATATTGATATTTATATATATAAATGTATATAAGAGTTTCAAAAATGTGATTTACAAAATTAAAAAATATTTTGGATTTACATTAAATAAGTCATATAATTAGTTGAAGAATAGTTTATAATTAAAAATTAATATTAATTAAAAATACTAACTAACAACAACAAGTAGTTTATATAATTGAATGTTGTTTTATTTTCCAATTTAACATATATTAAACAAGTTTTACATTGATTTCACATCCATATACGTAATTAATGTATTTTTATATACAACACACATGCGCGAAAATATTTACATAATTAATATAATCTTATATAGAATCACATAAACATAATATTAGTGTAATTTATTGAAATTTTATTATTCATTTTAGAATTTCAATATAACATGATAAATTTAATAAATTATTTTTTAATCAGTAAATTTTATTTATTTATTTTAAATATTGTTACAGTTATGTGTTAATTCATTTTTAATATTTGTTTTGGAATTTAATAATTTTTAATACATATTGATATATATTAATTTAATTATTTTATTATTTTCAATATGTTTTCTTCTTTATTAAAATATATATCCATGTTTTGATAATAATTTACATTTAATCAAAAAAACATATCAATTTTTTCAATATTTTTAATGTGTACTCATTTTCATGAAAAGGATGATGGTCAAACCTCCTTTATTGAACCTAAAGAAGAATAATACCTCTTTCAAGTATGAGAAAAGAGGGAACCCATTACAGTCAACTGAAAAATTCCATGGAAACAAGATCCCAAGGTTAAAAAGGTCTCACAATTCTAAAGTGATATAAACCCCATTGCGACCAGCAGAAAAATCCTCACCGCCCCCTCAAGAGGCATTGCAAAAATGAGTTCAAATTCACTCTTTTTTAACGTGGATACATTTAAGATTATATATTCATTAATAATTTTAAAAATATATTTATAACTAAATATTTATAAATAAATATATTTATAAATGCATATTTACTATATATACAAACTTATTTATTTATAACTAAAAATAAATAATTTTTTCTGAAATATTTATTTATTTTTATATATTTAAATAATTAAAAAATTATTATAAATTTATTTAAATAATGAATATATTTTCTATATATATATATTAAATATATATATATATATTGATATAAATATATAAATAAATATATAAAAAAATATAATTTTTAAGTTTTTTATATAATTATTAATAAATATCTCCATATTTAAATAATTGTAAAATTATAAAAAATATAATTAAATAACAAATATTTATAATATATATATATATATTTATTAAATATATGTAATTTTATAAATATATATGATGATATAAATATATTTATAATTACAATTAAATAATATAAATATATTTACAAATATATTTATAAATTTATATTTACTATATTTATAAAATTAAATACGTATAATTATAAATAAAGAAATATAACTTTTTTAAAATTATTAATATAATTATGAATAAATAATTATATATTTAAATAATTATTCAATTATAATAAATAAATATATAATTATAGAAACATATTTTAAAATTATTATTATTTTTCCTTACAAAAATAAAGTCTTTAACAAATCCAATGCTTGAATCCAAAGCTTCGAAAAATCTAGGATTTAATAAATCCAAGGCTCAAAAGAATCCAAACTTTGGTGATATCTCTTCTTTATTCTAGATGAATTAAAACTTCAATCCAAGGTATGTTATTTTCTCCTCTACCTCACTCAATGATTTCTTGTTTGGTAATACGTTTATTCATATTTTTCATTATACATTTCTATTCATTACGTTTTTTCCACTATGGGTTTATCATTTCTCTCTCTTCTTCTTCAAGTGATCCACACATTGTTGTTAAAGTTTTTGCATCATCTACAATTTCCTTAGTTAGGTTTGTTGATTCTTTATCTATTCCCCAATTTTTTTCATGGTCTTGGGTGTTTAGAAATAATTTCTCAAAAATTATAATTATTATTTTGGTTTAATTGGATTTAAATATTATTGTCTTTCAAGGGTTTTAAGGGATTATAATTGATTTCCAATTGAGTTATTTTGTATTTTGTATTTTTTAACTTCATTTAACGGATAAATTATAATTTTTTCAAATAAAATATTTATGATGGTTTTAATAATGTAAATTTGGGTTTTAAAATTATTTGAGGTTACTTATGAAATATTTTTGGGCCTTATTTTCAAAGGAACCCCGAGGCACATGTCTTGGATAGAGGTACTGTGAGGTGCATCTCTAGCACTTCACCCCTATCAAGGCAAGGTGATCTCACTGAGGCACTCTAGAGGTGTGTGCCTCTCATTCCATTATTTTAGATGATTAAGCATACAATGAAAAGGTGGTGCGATCCCTGGAAATTCGTTTACAAAATTCACGATTCTTTTATAACTACATCACACATATTTATATTTTTAATGTCATAATGTTCTTTTCTTTTTAATGAAGTCACAATAAATTAATTATTAACATTTTAGAACAGTTATATAAAAAGCATCATATTATATTTTATATAAAAATTTAGTGTTATATGTAATTTAATGTGTAATATATAATAAAAGGAATTTTTATATATTGTTTTTATAGTAAAATTTTATTTTCTGAGGATTTTATATCATTAATTATTATTTCAGTTAATTTCATGATTATTTTTTTCATATTGATAAACTAACAATAGATTCTATGTATAAGGTTCGATACATTAAAAGATTCCATTAATGGTTTTGTATCATATATTTCACCGAAATGATATTTTTGTAGTATTTTTTAATTTATATTAGAAATTATTGTGTAATATTTCAATGATAATTGTCATAATATGGGTATCATATTTATTGAATTTAGTAAATATAAAAATAGTGTTATTGTAGGAATAATAATATTTCTATTTTGAATTAGTATTTTAAAATTATATAAGGGTGAAATTTGGAATTTTTGAGAAAAATAATAAAATTTGGTAATAAATTTATGAAATACAGTAACATACTCTAAATATGAGATTATACATATGTATGGATGATCTAATTTAACAATTTTATTCTATTTGAATTATCTTCTAACAAAAAATCTTGTGGATAATTAACAGAGGTAATTGGGTACTATGGGTGGAGTGTATCACTTGAAATAATGGAATTATAAAATAATGAACAATTAATTAAATTGGATTCCACTCTCAACACCTATAAATACACGTCCCATCTTATCATTTATTCAAAGATTATTCTCAATTTCTATTTTCATTGATCTATCAATGATCATCTCCCTTATATTTCTCATCAATCATGAATATTTTTGGTGGTGGGGAGAGCTAATATAAGCCAATAATTTTGTGAAAGTTAAGGGTTTATCATCATATACCATCAATTTGCTACAATGATTATTTAATTAAAATATTCAATAAATTAATATTTAATAATATTATATCATTATAATATAGTACATTATATCCATAGTAATGTATTTTTCATGAGGGACTATTCATTCACTATCATAATTCAATTATCCTATGCCACTACTATATCGATATATGGATTCATAATCTTTCCAAATTCATTTCTAATTACAACTCTATTATTTTGTTATTTTTAAACTTTCTTTTAATACATTGATAGGTTCTATTTTTTTATATATCATCATACATTTAGTTTATTTTATATGATATGTTATTCATTTCCTCTCATCAACCAGATTTCTTAATCTATTACCTTACTGATGTAAGCGTTTCATCTCCTCTATTCATTACAAATTGTCTTATATTATTCTATTAACTATAAAAATAATATTAATTTGTTTCTATAGTTATATATCCATTATATTATAATCCATTTCATTTAATTTTAATGATTTATCATTTATTTATTCTAATTATTCTCTTTCCCTAATGCATTACCATTGAAATGTAATGAATTTTTAATCATCTCTTTTCATTGTAAGTAAAATTATATTTTTAAAAGTGTTTGGATGTCACGAACAAAATATGGTCGCCATCAAAACCAGCAGTCGAACTGGCCCACAACAAGGCCCGAAGGGCATTCCCGATCCCCATGGGATGCCATAAGTTCTTGGGTATCATAAAATAAAAATTGGGAATGATTTACCTGAGTTTATAAACTTAAAACAACAAAAGAAGCCAATGAAATGAATCTGGTTTTTTCAATCCAAACATTCTTTTAAAAAATATAAAAACTGAATTACATACTTTAAAAAAACTCAACAAGGCTACAACAAAGGTACAAAACGAAAATGGAACATCCCAAGAACCCTCATGGCAAGGGGCACCTCCCTCAAGCCATCTCCACAAGACTTCACCACCAAGGACCTGCTAGAAACCCGAACCACTGGACCTAAAAACTGTACCCAACCTGCGACAAAAGAAAACCAAGTCTACTTACAACCAAGGGTGTAAGTAGGGTGTGTGAAAAATCCCAATAGGATACCACCACTAATATATTCCATGTGATATACATTTAAAGACAAAAATCATGCAAGTTTACAAAAACATGAAATGCTAGTTACAATTTCTAAAAGATGCAGCATTAAATAAAAATAGTTTTTAGGTGGGCTAATTTAAAGAATAAACACTTTTAAAATAAATACCAAAGCTACTGAATTTTCTAGCCAATCATACCGTATGTCGATGGTAAGCACAAAATATACAGTGAGCACAAGCAATGGGAAATAACCCCTAGGAACTACCTAGGTGTGGGTCCTAGGTACCTCGTATCTCGGTGAGAGTAACCATCACAAATATCCGTTCTCATGCACAATCCACTAGTAAGAAGCATACCCATAACCTAGTGGTCCCCAATTATAAAGACCTAGAAATTCTGTGGAATTTTTGTTCTTAAATACATATTAATTTTACGGGTCCGCAGTTTCTGACGACGCATGATTCTGAGGCCCAGTGTGCCCGGAATCAATTTATGATGTTTTGTTTAGGTACATTAAGTAAACATATGAGCGGGTTTTTATAACTTTTGAACAGGTGCTTGGAACTGAAATCCAAGGGAATTGTTGAACTTGAAGCAATGGTGAATGGTTAGTGAGACCTTCACTATAGTTGCATTTTAATGAGAGTGGAAGTTAGATTTCAAGGTTTTTAATTAAATTGATCAAAAATAAAGAGTTAACATTATTGTTTTATTGTGGCGGTTAAAAGCTCCGAGATGAGGTTAGTGGTGGGGGACACCACACCATAACCTCCCATGGGAGGTTATGGTGGTGGGGCCCACCCGCACATAACCTCCCTTGGGAGGATTATTAGGTGGGGCCCACACGAGCTTTAAACCTCCTATAAACCCCCAATTAAATTGGTGAAACTCTTCAGCTTCCCCCTTCATTTAATGAGCCAACTCCTCCAATTTAATTAAGTAAAGTAACTTAATTAATTTGGAATCATTTTGAATTCATTGAATTCATTATGCCAACATTATAATATGTGATGTATTATTATGCTGGGGGGTTGGCATAATCCTTATTGGGAGAATTAAGGAGAGGAAGAGTCTTTGGGAGAATTGAGAGGATTTCATCCTCTTAATGAAGAACGCGAAGAACGCCCGTCACCACCGAAGAACGATGAGCACCATCTTCTCCCTCTTCAACCAGAGCAAGTAGAGTAAGCACCGCTGCCCATAAAGAACTCCAACGACATCATATAAACTTTTCTTCCTCGAATCCTTCCACATCCACTTCTTTGTCTTCTACCCGATGTCAATGGAATGACGTCCACTTCCCGAGAATTCGTCATTGTGCGACAATCGAGGTAGGGGGTTTGAATTGTTTTGTACTCATTCTTTGTCGTACAAATTTTTGATATGAGAACCAAATGATATCACCGTAATGAGGAGGGTTCAGAACGCACGAACACGGCCCAACCCTCCCCTTTGGTTTGTTCTTGTTCGTTGATGACGGAGGCGGTACACGTGGCGACCGGCAATGAGCCGACCGTGAAGAAGTCGGCGGCGCAAGGCCACCGTGTCGCCACAAGGGTATGTCACCATTGTGCCGCACAAAGAACCAAGTCGTGGCTAGGCGGGTCGCAGCAGTGATGGAGGGGCATGGTGCCGTCGCACCGCACCAGAAGGAAGGGTCGTGGCCAGGAGGGCTGCGATGGTTGGACGAGGAGCGTGGTGCATTCACACCACGCGAAGACTAGTAGGAGGCCGCGGCCAGGCCGGGCCACGGCGGAGGGGCGCCGCGCTGTCGTGCCGCACCGTGGTGTAGAGTGGTTGGACACTCGGGCCATCCGGGAGGTGCGTAACCCCGTCAGTTTTTGTGTGAGCTGGAACGACGCCACCCGACACCGGTTTGGTTCTACTCGAGCGGCTAAGCCGTTCGAGTGCCAGGGGGCATGCAGTTCCCCCCTGGCCTCCACTAAGACGGACCCCCACCGGGCTGCCAGGTCGCCAGGATGACCGGGATGCCAGGCCAACTGGGCCGCCACAAGCCGGGTCGGCTCGGGCCGGGCCACTCTCGGGTCGTGCCTCCCTCGGGCCAGGCTGCCCTCGGGTCGGGCTTCCCTCGGGCCGGGCCGCCCTCATGCCGGGCCGCGCCTTCGGGCCTGGCCGCCCCAATGGTTCGGGCTGCCTCGTGGACCAGGTCTAGAACCGAGGATCAGGTCAGAGCCCGGTTTGGACCGGACCCGGACCTACTGTGGCCCGATTACACCTTTTCGCCCGTATCAAGGGACACGAGTGTATGATCAATGAACCATCTGCGGTGACAGAAATATTAGAGCGATACAGTTCCTTGGGAATATCCCACTTGAGTTTTGGATGAAGTTGGAGTACAGTTGGGTTGGTTTGAACCTTAAAACCAACCGAGCCCTTGGGACAAAAATTCAAAAAACTCATAGACCGGGCATCCGATTGATGTGTCATCTATTGCGTTGAGACCCCTTTGACATGAAGGTCCATTGAGATACTTCTACGTGAGACTTCGTGACACTTGGAGTATTGAAAAGTAGCTCATGGAGCGTATCCTCCTGGAGATGAGCAGACAGAGTGCAGAGTCCTAGTAGCTGACAGACCTAATGACAGCTTGAGCGATTCGACTCGGAGTGATTCGATTAGCCCAGTGGGGAGCACCCGATATTTGGCGGTATACGCATGGAGGAAGGAGTTCCTGGTAGTTGGAAACAGACCGACGGTACTCTATAGGAGGAGTACCTTTGTAGGCTATTAGGGGGAGCGCCCTGTATTTGACGGAAGACCCGCAGCGGACGAAGTGCTTGGTAGTTGGCAGCAGACCCATGGTACTCGATAGGAGGAGTAACTCAACAGTACAGGGTTAGTGAGAAGTGCCTCAGTGTCGCGACCGACCCACTGTTTCGGATAGAGGAGGAGTTCTCCAGCAGCTGTGGTTTCTTTAACGAAAATACTGGATTGAGTTGAGTCAATGACCTTTGTGTTTTCCTCATGATTGAGATGAGTTACATGATAAATTAGGTATATGTATGCGCATATACCTAAGTAATGGTTATCCATTGATTTCATACTTTGTGGTTTATCCTTGTTGGAATTTGTGAAACATTGAGTGTCTTGGGGTCCCTACTGAATATCATTATACTCATCCCTACACGGGCTATGCTCGCACCTCATTATGTTGGATGAAGAAGACATAAAGCACTGACCGAGGCAGAGTGTAAGAGGACTGGAAGATACCTGGAGGTAGACCTCACGACGAGTCGATTCCCGGAGGAGACGGAAGAACGTGGAGCATTGAGGAGGCTATTTGTACCTACCCTTCAGGTAGGATCTATGGTGGACGATCGAGGAGCTGCTAGACACCTTCTAGCTGTTTGTCTTTTTAGTTGTACCTGTTTGTACATTCTTTGTAATTTATAGTTGGGCTTGTATTATGGACCCACTTTACTATCAGTACACTTGTTATACATCTTTTACATAGTGTTTTATTCTTCTTATACTCTGGTTGTGTGAGTATACATTTTATAAAGGCAATTCCTTCCCATTTTTAGGTAATTATACCTTTAGTACTAGTCCCCAGACCCTGGCCTATAGATGGAAGGCTTGGGGTAGTCATGATACGGGCCCCGTGGGACAGGTTGTGACAAATTGGCATGAAAGGAGTGGGTTCTACAATGGAACTTAAGACACTAATATTTCTTTTTTGTGTAGCAATAGTGTTAAGGGTACTGAGTGTGGTTTTCAGTTCAGGGAGTCCAGTGTTGGTGCAGCGACCAACGTATCCGTACACCAGGACCATGACTACCGATCTCTGATATAGTGCACGAAAAAATTGATTGCGTTTGTGTTTCAAAAGTTTTATTTAAGTTATCTCAAACTGGATCAGCTCACCAGGTATAGTCTTTTGACCGTGTCGTATCTGTTCTTTCAGGACGCCTCCCTCTGGATGACCAGCTAGAACCCCGAGAGTTGTACGTACTGGCAGTCCACCAAGCGATGAGGCCTCAGTACATGGGCCTCTTCTATTTGAGGAACCAGTGGAGGCACCGGCGGTACTACTTCCCATTGGGCCGCCCCCAGCAGTAGAGAGTTCATGAAGCTTTAGCGCGCTACACGAGTTCCAATGCCAGGGGCCACCCAGGTTCAAGGGAGAGACGGACCCACAGGCAGATGAGGATTGGCTGGAGGCTATGGTGAGAGTCTTCAGACTGGTAGGGACACTAGCCGAATTCATGGTGATCCTTGCTACCAGCCTCCTTCAGGCAGAAACAGGCATACAGTGGAGCCTGGTGCTCCAGATGCACGATGAGGCTACTTTACTCTTGACAGACATCGAGAACCTGTTCCGGGCGGAGTTTTTTCCAGCCACCTTTCGAGCAGTGCGGATACAAGAGCTACTTCATCTAAAATAGGGCAGCATTACAGTAGTGCAGTACTCATCAAGGTTCACTGACCTCTTGAGCTACTCCACTGATATGGTATGGGATCCATTATTCAGGGCTCTGACCTTTGAGCAGGGACTGAGGTGAGAGATCATAACTTCAGTTATCTCCCACAACATCTCGATGCAGACGAGGGTGTTAGAGTGAGCCCCCTTAGCGGAGACTTTCCTTACTGAGCAGTCTCCAGCAGCAAGATCCACCAGTAGTCGACTTGCAGCATAGTCTTCTATAGCTAGCAGTAGACAGATGACGCATAGGTCCAAGAGGACCAGACCCACAGGTGGTCGACCACACGACTCAGGATCGGTTGTGCGGGGCAACCAGAGTGGAGGCAGAGCCAGTCATGCCAGGAGTAGACATTGTTACTCCTGCCGCGGGCTTGGTCACATGGCTTGTGACTGCCCGACCCGCCGCTCTGATGATTAGAAGACAGTTGAGGGACCTCCTAGGTAGAGGCAGAGGTTCGATCAAGGTGGTCTACAGGGTGTAGGTGTATGTGGCAAAGAAGCTGGCCGTGTAGCTGGTGGTGGATAACATTACAAGGTGCTACCACTACCACCACCTGGAGGTTCGCCCCGACCATAGGGAGCGGGTGGACAGGGCAGAGCACAACTTTTTCCAGGTGAGGCCTACGATCACAATGCTCTGGAGATGATTTGAGGTACAATATATTTCTATTCCACCTTAGATGTAGTTCTTATAGACACAGGTTTCAATCACTCTTTCATTTCCACTTCCCTCGTTCAGATTTGGATATCCTGACGGATTCGTTGGCTCGATCCTTACGGTTAGAGACTCTTACGAGAGAAGACTCGGTGAGTACGCACTGGTTCCGGCAGTTTGATCTTACTCTAGGAGGCGAGAGCTTCGGCTAGGATCTCCTCATAGCAGCGTCAAGGCCTTACAACGTCATCTTGGGTATCGACTGGTTATCAACATTCAATGCTCAAATCGACTGTATTAGGAAGAACGTGTTTTGTGTCCACACAGATGGGACAAGGTTCACCTTCATCGGCGAGAATGGAACCATTGCAGTGAAGGACAGACTTACTCAGAAGAGGGTGCAGTCGATCACTCACTAGTTGGCTTTCCTTACCCTCAGAGCAGTTGATGTGGAGAGTCGGACTTATCCTGTAGTGGTGGACCAGTACACGGATGTTTTCCCTGACGATGTTCTAGGACTACCTCCTTTCAAAGAGGTGGAATTCTACATTGACATGTACCCAGGGAGGGCACTGATATCTACTCCAGCATATCGAATGGCTCCCGCTGAACTTTGTGAGCTACGAGTACATCTAGAGGACTTGTAGGGGAAGGGATTCATCCGGCCCAGTGATTATCCCAGGGAAGCCCCGATTCTGTTCACCAAGAAGGCAGATGGGAGCTTGAGGCTTTGTGTCGACTACCGTTGCCTGAACCAGGTGACTGTAAAGAACAAGTACCCACTCCCGAGGATTGAAAACCTCTCTGATCAGATTAAGGGAACATGATGGTTCTTGAAGATAGACCTCAGATTAGGCTATCACTAGCTCAAAGTTCGAGATGAGGATGTGCAGAAGATGGGCTTCAGGTGTCGTTAAGGCCACTACAAGTTATTGGTTATGCCCTTCGGCATAACCGACACTACAGCAGTTTTCATGAGTCTCATGAAAATGATCTTATAGCCTTAACTCGATCACTTTGTTATGGTCTTCATCGACAACATTTTGATCTACTCGACTACTAAGGAGGAGCATGCCTACCATTTGCAGTTAAGACTAGACATACTCCGAGGGAACCATCTTTATGGAAAGCTCTTGAAGTTTCAGTTCTGGATTCAAAAGGTACACTTATTGGGACACGTAATCTCGGAGGTTGGAGTTGTAGTGGATCCAGTGAAGATTGAGACAGTGCTTTCTTGGGAGCCACCCAGGAGTGTGACAGAGGTACGAAGTTTCCTGGGCTTGGCTGGATACAATCAGAGATTTTTCCCAGACTTCTCCAGAGTTTCAGCACCACATTCATCCTTGACGAAGAAGGGGAAACCCTTCATGTGGTCGGAATTATTCCAGCAGAGATTTTAGAAGCTGAGGCAGAGGCTGACTAGTGCCCCCATTTTGAGACTTATAGAGGAAGGAATAGGGTACGTAGTCTACTGCGATGCATCAGGGACCAGACTCGGGCGTGTACTAATGCAGGAGAGATATATGACCGCATATGGTTTTTAGAAGTTGAGATAGCATGATAAGAACTATGCTACCCATGACCTGGATATAGCAGCAGTGGTCTTAGCCTTGAAGATGTGGAGACACTATCTGATGGGAAAACATTTTATCGTGTACTCTGATCCCATGAGTCTTAGGTATATCTTCTCTCAGAAGGACCTGAACCTGAGACAAAGGCGATGGCTTGAGTTCTTATAGGACTATGACCTCGAGATAGTCTATACTCCTGGGAAGGGGAATGTTGTTGGGGATGCACTCAGCAGGAGGACTATTATACAACTACTAAGAGATGTGACAGAGTAGCTAGCTACCTTTCAGATATCCTTTGTGGATAGGGTTGGAGCAGCCTATCTCTAGTATCTTACAGTCACTCCCCCACTTCTTTAGCGAGTCAGGGAGGCACAACATGGGGACGTTGACTGCGAGATGTGATGTTCTTAGATATCCACAGGGCAAGCACCTAATGTATTTTCTGAATGTGGGGAGCATGCCATCCATTTTAGAGGACGTATCATGGTACAAGTTTCTCTTCAGTAGGAGGTGTTGATAGAGTTTCACACTTCCCCTCTAGTGGTATATCCAGGTGTAGAGAAGATGTACCAGTACATTTGACAACTGCACTGGTGGCCATGTATAAAAAAGGCAGTAGCAGAGTTTGTCTCACGGTGCCTCACTTGACAGAAAGTGAAGGCAGAGCACCAGGTACCAGCAGGCTTGGTTTAGCCCTTAGATTTCCCAGAGTTGAAGTGGGATGGGATATCCACGGACTTTGTGATTGGTCTTCCATGTACATCCAGGATTCACGACTCAATTTGGGTGATCTTCGACCAACTCACCAAGTCGTCCCACTTTCTACTGATTAGAGAGTAGGGCCCGATAGAGAGCTTGAGATGCCTCTACGTGCTAGAGTTTGTGTGATTACATGGAGTACCATATTATATTTTCTACGACCATGATGTACGATTTACTTCCCATCTATGGAAGGGGTTATAGGGATCTTTCGGTACAAAACTTAACTTGAGCACCACCTTCCATCCTCAGACAGATGGTCAGACCGAGAGGACCATCCAGACCCTCAAGGACATACTACGTGCATGCGTCCTCGACTTCAGTCACAGCTGGGAGGATCACTTGACTTTGGTATAGTTTTCCTATAACAAAAGCTATCACTCCACCATCGTTATGGCACCTTTCGAGGAATTGTACGGATGACCTTGCAGATCGCCACTGTGCTGGTCAGACCCCGGGGAGTCAGCACTAGTGGGACCAGAGATGTTACAGGCTAGCATGGAGAAGGTGCAGATCATCCAGGAGCGGATGAAGACTGCATAGAGTAGGTAGAATCTTTATGCTGATAGGAGAAGGAGACCTCTGGAGTTTGAGGATAGCGACCACGTCTTCCTACAGGTCTCACCTCGACGAGGTCTACAGAGATTTGGATGAGGCGTCATGTTATCTCCATGATTCATCAGACCATTCTAGGTCCTTAGAAGAGTTGACGAGGTGGATTACCGCTTAGCTCTTCCACCTTAGTTGCACCGGGTGCACAACATCTTCTACATATCTCAGCAGAGGAGATATGTGCACGATCCATCCCACATCATCGACCATGGGGAGCTGGACATCGATAACGGGGAAACTTTCACGGAGGTTCTAGTAGAGATTGAGGATCGATAGGAGCGGGTCATATGTGGATGGTCAATACCTCTGGTGTGAATTCCTTGGTAGCACAAGAACCTCCAGGAGATCACATGGGAGATGGAGGCTCATATGCGTGCTCAGTACCCCCATTTGTTCCCTTAGTTTGAGTTGTAGCTTATGGGGACGTAAAGCCTTGAGGTGGGGAGAATGTAAAGACCTGGAAATTCCATGGATTTTTTTCTTAAATACATGGGAACTTTACAAGTCCGTAGTTTCTAACGGTGCTTGATTCCAAGGCTTGGTGTGCCCAGAATCAATTTCTGAAGTTTTGTTCGGGTACATTCAGTAAACGTACGAGCATGTTTTTATAACTTTTAAACTGGTGCTCAGAACTGAAATCCAGGGGCACCGTTGAACTCGTAGTGTCGGTGAATGGTAAGTGAGACCTTCACCACAGTTGTGTTTTAATGAGAGTGAAATTTAGATTTTGGAGTTTTTAATTAAATTGATTAAAAATAAAGAGTTAACTTTATTTTTTTATTCTGGTGGTTAAAAGCTCCGAGAGGAGGTTAGTGGTGGGGTCCACCACACCATAACCTCCCATGAAAGGTTATGATGGTGGGGCCCAACCAAACATAACCTCCCTTGGGAGGATTATTAGGTGGGGCCCACATGAGCTTTAAACCTCCTCTAAACCCCCAATTAAATTGTTGAAACTCTTCACCTTCCCCCTTTATTTATTGATCCAACTCCTCCAATTTAATTAAGTAAAGTAACTTAATTAATTTGGAATCACTTTGAATTCTTTGAATTCATTATACCAACATTATAATATGTGATTTATTATTATGGTGGGGGTTGGAATAATACTTATTGGGAGAATTAGGGAGAGGAATAGTCTTTGAGAGAATTGATAGGATTTCATCCTCTTAATGAAGAATGCGAAGAATGCTCGTCACCACCGAAAAACGACGAGCACCGTATTCTCCCTCTACAACTGGAGCAAGTAGAGGAAGCACTACTACCCACGAAGAACTCTGACAACATAATATTGACTTGTCTTCCCCGAATCATTCCTCCTCGACTTATTCATCTTCTACCCGATGTCAATGGAATGACGTCCGCTTCCCGCGACTTTGTCATCGAGCGACAATCGAGGTATGGGGGTTTGACTTGTTTTTTACTCGTTCTTCATCGTACAAATTTCTGATACGAAAACCAAATGATATTAAAATAATGAGGAGGGTTTGGGATGCATGACCATGACCCGACCCTACCCTTTGGTTTGTTCTTATTCGTTGACGACATAGGTGGTACACGCAGCGAACGACAACGAGCCGATCGTGAAGAAGCCGGCGGCGCAAGGCCACCAGGTTGACATAAGGGCGTGGCACCGCCAGGCCGCGCAAAGAACCGAGCCACGGACAGGCGGGCCATGGTGGTTCCGGAGGGGCACGATGCCATCGCACCGTTCTAGAAGGAAGGGCCGCAGCTAGGAGGGCCGCAGTGGTCAGACGAGGAGCGCGGCGACGTCGCGCCACGCGAACACCAGCAGGAGGCCGCAATATGGTCGGGCGGTGGAAGAGGGGAGTGGTGCTGTCATGCTGTGCCGTGGTGTGGAGCGGCTGGCCGCTCGGGCCAATCGGGCCGCCAGGCCAATCGGGCTGCCAAGCCAACCGGGCTGTCGGGCCGCCTTCTGGACAGGCCGCCACCGGCCGGGCCACCCTCGGGCCGGGCCGTGTCTTTGGGCTGGGCCTCCCCTTCGGGCCAGGATGCACCCATGGTTTGGGCTGCCCCCTTGGACAGGGTCAGACCCGCGGATCCAGTCAGACCCCAGTTCGGAATGGGTCGGGCCGGGTCGGTCCGACTGGGTGGACCGGACCCAGACCCACTGTGGCCCGATTACTCCTTTTCGCCCGTATCATGTGCCATGTGTGTCCGATCAACAAAAAATCTATGGTGACAGAAATATTAGATAGAGATGGCTCCTTTAGAATATCCTACTTGAGATTTGGACATAGTTGGAGTACGGTCGGGTTGGTTTGAACCTAAAAACCAACCGGTCCCTTGGGACAGAAAAGCCAATAACTCACAGACCGGGTGTCCGATTGATGTGCCATCTACTGCGTTGAGACCCCTATGACATTGAGGTACATTAAGATACTTCTATGTGATACTTCGTGACAGTTGGAGTATCTACTAGCAGTTCATGGAGTGGATCCTCCTGAAGATGAGCAGACAGAGTGCATAGACCTAGTAGTTAACAGACCTGACGACTACTTGACCGATTTCACTCTGAGTGATTCGATTAGCCCAATGGGGAGCGCTCGGTATTTGGCGGAAGAACCATGAAGGATGGAGTGCCTATTAGTTGGAAGTAGACCCGTGGTACTCGAAATGAGGATTACCTCTATAGGCTATTAGGTGGAGAACCCGGTATTTGGTTGAAGACCCACAGCGGACGAAGCGCCTGATAGTTGGATGCAGACCCGCAGTACTCGACAAAAGGATTAGCTCAACAGTCCAAGGTTAGTGAGAAATGTCGCGGTGTCGTGACATGCCCACTATTCCCAATAGAGGAAGAGTTCTCCAACAGCCATGGTTTTGTTAATAAAAATCTTAGTTTGAGCTGAGTCAATGACCTTTTTGTTTTCATCATGATTGAGATGGGTTACTTGATAACTTAGGTACATGTTTGAGCATATACCTAAGTAATGGTTATCCATTGATTTCATACTTTTTGGTTTATCCTTGTTGGAATTTTTGAGACCTTGAGGGTCTCGGGGTCCCTACTGAGTATCGTTATACTCACCCCTGCACAGGCTATGCCTGCACCTCATTGTGTTGGATGCAGACAACGGAAAACACTGAATGAGGCAGAGTGTACAAGGACTGGACGGTACCCGGAGGTGGAACTCACGACAAGTCGGTACCCGGAGGAGATGGGAGAACATGGAGCACTGAGGAGGCTATATGTACCTACCCTTCAGGTAGGATCTGTGGTGGATGATCCAGGAGCTGCTAGACACCTTAAAACTGTTTTCCTTTTTAGTTATACATGTTTGTCCTTTCTTTGTACTTTATAGTTGGGATTGTATTCTATCCCCCTTTACTTTTAGTACACTTGTTATACAGATTTTACTTAGTGTTTTCTTCCACTTGTACTCTGGTTGTGTGAGTTTACGTTTTATAAAGGCAATGCCTTCCCTATTTTTGGGAATTACGCCTTTGGTTCTAGTCGCCAACCCCTTTCCTATGGAATGTGGGCTTGGGGTAGTCAAGATACGGGCCTGAGGGGACGGTTTGTGACACCAATCTACATAATCATAGTTTAGTTAGAGTTTTAAGCGTCAATCTTGCTAAGTGAAACTGAGGCCAAACCCCACAGATTCACCAGCATACTAGTACACGTCCACCTGCCTAGATACCTGGGTTTTCCCTTTCTGCTCAAACAAGTTCAACAAGTAAATGAATATAATTTTCACATGAAAATATAATTTCAATATCATAAATTCACCAAACAGCCCACATGTATACAACACAATCCACAAAATTCCACTTTTCATTCAAATTGATTTTGAAATCCGACCCACACCAAAATAGCGCACAATACTTTTTACATTTTTTAACACTTCTAGAATTCAATTAAAAAAGTTTATATAACCATTCCAATATATTAAAACTCTCATAACATCCCACTCACTTGTTACATAATACCCTTTTTACCATCAAAATCATTTTATCATCAAACTTACATGAAACATCCCACAAACAAGTTTTTCTCCAACATCACAATTTAAAAAAACACTTCAAAAATTTACAAAACATTATAAAAATGTTTGACATATAAAACACCACTTCACCTTTCAAAACCCCATAATATGTGGACACACATACCAAATAGTACATATTCACCCTTTTCCCACTTTGTTTAACCAACTAAAACATTTACAATTTTCATAAAAAGAAC
Source organism: Viscum album (assembly GCA_963277665.1). Classification (NCBI taxonomy): domain Eukaryota; kingdom Viridiplantae; phylum Streptophyta; class Magnoliopsida; order Santalales; family Viscaceae; genus Viscum; species Viscum album. The sequence goes on from OY728120.1 coordinate 1,849,284,098, forward strand.
CCAAGTGGTGTAAATATGTATTTCACACAAAACCCATTTCAAAACCCCCATTTAAGACAAAAAACCATACCAATTCCTATCCAAAATAGAATTGGAAGCCCTAAAGACATTTATAAAACCACTTCCATGTTTTATAAAATCACATTGAATAATACTACAAAATATCCAAATGAAAACACATATTTTCCTAAAATTCTCTTAAGAAGTATAACAATTTTTTACACATAAAACCTATTCAAAAACCCTATTTTTTGGCCCACACGACATTAATAAATTACAAAACCATAATTGGCAGGAAAAAAAGATTTAGTAATCCAATTCCATTTGTTATAAAATACACGCAAATAATACCCCATGAGTAACACATGAAAACACCCAATTTCACGTTAAAATGAAACTATAAAATTAAAAACTTAACCAAATAAATCATAAACTATTTTTTCACCACACCCAACATATGAGGAATATGAAAAATCAGTATATACAGCAATCTAACTCATCAATAATTGTTTGAACATGGAACCACCTACCGAAAGGGTTGAATACCTCAAAACTTGGTGCGAAACATCAACCGCACCACCACCGCCTCAAAAGGAAGATAAATCCAGCCCTAGACCACAGTATTTAACCAAAAAGACACCAAATAAAACCATAGGTTCTAACCCTATCTTCTAGACAATTTAGAACTTAATGAAAGATGGAGGAAACCCTATGGAGAAGAAAGAAATTGAAGAGAGAAACACTTACTCAAAACAATCTTGAATAAAACGACCCAAAATCCACTAGTATCTGAATTTGAAAACAATCAACCATTAAAGGGAGGTTTGAAAAATTATTATGAGATCATTTAGGAACTGAAATGGGGGTCAAAGTGTAAAAATATAAGGAGTTATGAAGGGATCAATTTACCTCTCCAAATCTGGGAGATTTCTGAAATCCAGAGAAGTTTCAACCCATTTCTCGATTCTATTGAGCTCCCAATTTTTTTAGGTAAGAATGGGGGCTCTACTTAGGTAATTGTGCTCTTTTGAGAGTTTGAATCACAGAAAAAACGTAAATATTTAAGGAGATATTAATTAAATAAACTTTATTTTTAATGTAGAAAATGGGGTTTCAGGCAGGCCCAATCCCTTAAATAAAAACCCATATGCACCATGATTATGGATTCCTAAAGGATACAAACTAATATGGTGGTGTTAATAGGTCAGGGGATGACACTTAGGAATTGAAATGGATGACAAATCTTGAAAAATTAAAGAGTTATAAAGGAGTAAAAATTAATTTTTAAATCTGGAATTGAGCTCATGGTTTAGCCCAATTCAAGAAAACTCACCCATTCTTCCATAAAAGCTTGGAAAACCCCCAAAACAAATAATTAATGGAAATTAAATGGAATTTAACTTTAAAATAAGTCATTTTTGTAAAAATTATCCCCACCATGAAAATTTTCCACCCTGGAAAGTCATATCAAGGCCAAAGAAACAATCAAACCCAACTGAGAAACCAAGAGGTACTCCCTTGCCAGGTTTCACCCCCAAACCCCAAAACAACTCCAGTGATAACTTATTGAAGGATTACTCTCACAACAAAAACTTACAACACTTTCCTAAAATTATCAATCACATTAATACATTATCCCAAAATAAAACTTCTTAAACACTATCCAAACAAGACTCAAGCAATTCACTGAAACAAACAACAACATCGAACAAGGTTACACTTACCTTGCTATAAATAAACCATTGGGAACTCTCCAATCTCAAAGTTTACCCAAGGAAGATGTAAGAAGCATGATAGCTCCGAACGAGACTACCAACCACCGAGACAAGACCATGGATAAGTCTGAGTTACTGGTATGTAGAAACAAAAATAGGCTCCCCACCATAAGAGATAACATATATGTTTTTTCGAGACAGAATCAGGACACTAACAGGGGGAGTCCTGAATGGACTCCCTGGTACAAAGGGCATAATTCCATTAGAAATTTACAAAATAACTTATATAAGACTCATAGTGGGTCTCCCCACCATAATAACCAACCATCTTAACCGACCAGCATGAGCCGGTACAGAAAGAGCCCAAAATTTAAAGAGTTGGGGAAACCACATGGTTAGTCTGCACGGTTTGGGAAACTATGAACTAACAGTGGGGATACTTCTATCTACATGGTTTTCTGGGGCATGGTCACTACTAACCAAGCACAAACCATGTGCTCAACCTGTCTAGCCAAACTTTAAACCTTTCTCCAAAGACTCAATGGAAACCAAAGGGGGAGGGAATAACATAGGGAAATTACATGGGTACAAGGCCCTCCACCTATTTTCACCGAATAGGAACAATAGAAGAAAGATGATGACACCATAAGTTTATACTCTTCCTATCTTCCATACTGAGGATATGACTTTGTACAAGGGTTTTAATGACCCTGTGATTTCCCCTGACTACGGGCCATATTCTCTCCGAGACCTATGGCTGGAGCTCAAATGATTGAAGCATCTTCGACCTCGTAGTTAGGCTTTGGAAACCCCCAGAATGAGAATTCTTCTTTCAGTGCAACCAATGACTACACCGCAACCCACGATAAGTTTTCCAAGACATAACACATTCCAAACTCACTTTACCCTAACTCGATATTTCACTAAAACAAGGGCTTAGAAGATGCAGATACATCACACCTTGTTTGTTCGGGTGAGAAACAATAGAAGTAAGGAACACCCATACTCACCTTCCTCTAAAATGGAAAATTTTTATGTTTTTCGAAGGGTGACATTCTCCCAACATAACAGATACTCTCAGACGATTGCCCAACTTTCACCTTTATGGTCAATCGAGCACATGACATCATAAGGCATCACCGAACATGACCATTGTGACTGATATAAACAATGCATGGAGAGGTACCTTATACAACATCCCCAAATAACACAAAATTATAGAAATTGGACAGAATATCCTATCATGTCCATATTTTCCACACTAGTGGTTTAACAAGAACACATGCTTCATATAAACTATGAATAACCCATAGGCCCTCTTAGAAACCATCGAGACACTCATCCCCACTAACAACCCTAGTCCACTTCCAGCTTCGACAAATTAGGAAAATTAAGAAAATAAGGTATCTTTCAACCTTCCACAAGCACTCTCCCACAAAAAGTTGATCTAAAAATCAAATAAAGGAATGGGTGTAGACTCAATCAACAAAGATCGAAAAAATATTCCTTATATTGATCAACTGGAGGATTTTCCAGTGGCGAACAATCCGGGCCCGGTTTCACTTCAGTTATGCATTAACCCTTAATGGGGGCGTACCTTATCCAATGAGAGAACCAAAGGACCCAACCAAGCTGGTCCATTGGTCAAAAAAATCCATAAACCAGATCTAAACACATGAAGGGAACCACCATAATGGTTTCCCGAAACATATCTTAGAGGAGACTAATAACCGGTCCTTCTACCCAGCTTACCGACCAAACATCAACCCAAAACATAGTTCAAACAGGAGGGGTTCTTAGAATAAAAACATCCCAAAACATCAAAATTTTCCAAAAAACTCATAATATAAGCCATCCCAAAAAATTCATCAAGAGATCATGTTTTTCTTTGAAAACATTTCTTGAAAACAAACGGTTCAGCGATTAACGTATCCACCAATGGTACCCCCTGGGCCTTACACATGCATGTTTCTATGCCACACTAGGCACCCTACTCATATCCATCCCGAAACTCATCCAGTCATTCCATAAACCATACATCATCCCATAGAACCCCATGCATGTGGTTTCTCACAAAAATACCAAAGGTTAAAAAAAAAATTCTTTCCACTTTTCAAAACAAAAATAGTCATCCAACCCATCCTTTTTCTCAAAACTGCTAACCACAAGATCAAAATCCCAATTCAAATCTTACAAAACATTTCATAAAGACACAACCATTTAGAAAATAACTCACTTTCAAAATATTCACATCAATTTCAAAACATCTCATCCCATTAAAACACCCTTTGATTGATTAGAAAGCTCTATTGGAAACAATTTTCAAAACCAACTTCAATATAGTTCCTACTTTCAAAAGAGGTGTAAGCACACCATTTTCCATTTCAAAATAATTCTGAAAGTTCAGTTCCACCATTTCATAAATCAAACCATTCCCACTTTATTTGAAAATTATTTCACAAAAACATTACCCTTCGTAAAACCGAAGTGCCAAGATTTCAAAACTAAAGCACAAAACAATGCGAGAGGAAACTAGTTTCAGTGGGTGACTTCGACATATGGTTGGAAGCTATATTCCGATCACTTAACTATCACAAAGAGTGTTCTAGGGAATATCCTTGGCTCCATATGGATTTCCAGGCCCTACGAGCTCACTAAGACCATTAACCCAACTCTCTTTTCATTTCTCATAATCATCACCAAACCAAGAAAACCAAAGGACTTAGATAAATACCGACTTCTAATAGAAACATGAATACCATCATGAGGTGTGGTGATCAAGAAAACTACCCATAACTACAATTACAATTACCAAAAATCCTAACTCTAGAATATCCTGACTCTTCCCCAAATAACATGACCCAAAGAGTTAACCTGAACCTCCTTTGATACCATTTTATCACAAACAAAATCTGGTCACCATCAAAACCAGCACTCGACCTAAACCACAACAAGGACCGAAGGGCATTCCCGATCCCCATGGGCTGGAAAAAGTTCTTGGGTATCATAAAATGAAAATTGGGAATCATTTACCCGAGTTTATAAACTTAAAACAACAAAAGAATCCAATAAATGAATCTGGATTTTTCAATCCAAACATTATTTTACAAAAAATAAGAACTGAATTACATATTTTAAAACAACTCTACAAGACTATAAAAAAGATAAAAACCCAAAAGGTAACATCCCAAGAACCCTCATGGAAAGGGGAACTTCCCTCAAGCCATCTACACAAGACTTCAATAACAAGGACCTACTAGAAACCCGAACCACTAGAACTAAAAAATGCACCCAACTTGAGACAACAAAAATAACCAAGTCTACTTACACCCAAGAGTGTAAGTGGGTTGTGATAAAAATCCCAATAGGATACCACCACTAATAGATTACATGTGATAAACATTTAAAGATTAAAATCATGCATGTTTTCAAAAACATGAAATGCTAGTTACAATTTCTAAACGATGCAACATTAAATAAAAATAGTTTTTAGGTGGTCTAATTTAAAGAATAAACACTTCTAAAATAAATATCAAAGATACTGAATTTTCCATCCACACATACTGTATGCCTACGGTAAGCACAAAATATCTTATGAGCACAAGAAATGGGAAATAACCCCTAGGCACTAGCTAGGCGTGGGTCCTAGGTACCTCGTATCTCAGTGAGAGTAACCATAAAAAATATCCATTCTTGTGCACTAAACACTAGTAGGGAACATACCCATAACCTAGTGGTCCCCAATAATCAAAATAATAGTTTAGTTATAGTTGTAAGTGAAAATCTTACTAAGTGAAACTGGGGCCAAACCCCACGGATTCACTACCATACTAGTACACGTCCACCCACCTAGATACTCGGGTTTTCCCCTTATTCTCATAAAAGTTAAACAAGTCAATGAATATAATTTTCACATGAAAAATATAATTTCCATATCATAAATTCCCCAAAAATCCCACATGTATACAACACAAGTCACAAAATTCCACTTTTCATTCAAATTGATTATGAAATCTGACTCACACCAAAATAGCCCACAATACTTTTCACATTTCATTAACACTTCCAAAAATACATTAAATTTTTTTATAAAACCATTCTAATATATTACAACTCTCATAAAATCCCACTCACTTGTTACATAATACCCTTTTAACCTTCAAAATCATTTTATAATCAAACTTACATGAAACATCCCAAAAACAAGTTTCACTCCAACATAACAATTTAATAAAACATTTCAGAAATTTACAAAACATTATAAAAAAGTTTGACATCTTAAAACATCACTTCACCTTTCAAAACCCAATAATAGGTGAACACACATACCAAACAGTATATATGCACACTTTTCCAACTTTTTTTAACCAACTAAAACATTTACAATTTTCATAAAAAGAACCCCAGTGGTGTAAATATGTCTTGCACACAAAACCCATTTCAAAACCCCCATTTAAGAAAAAAAACCATACCAATTCCTATCCAAAATATAATTGGAAGCCCTATAGACTTTTATAAAACCACTTTCATGTTTTATAAAATCACCTTGAATAATACTACAAAAGATCCAAATGAAAACACACATTTTCATAAAATGCTCTCAAGAAGTATAACAATGTTTTACACATAAAACCTATTCAAAAACCCTATTTTTAGGCACACATTACACTAATACATTACCAAACTAGAATTGGATGGACAAACAAGATTTATTAAACCAATTCCATATGTTATAAAATACACCCAAATAATACCACATGAGTAACACATGAAAACATCCAATTTCACGTTAAATTGCAGCTATAAAATTAAACACTTAACCAAATCAATCATAAATAGTTCTTTCACCACACCCAACATATGAGGAATATTAAATGAGTAAATAAAGAAAGCTAACTCCTCAATAATTGTTTACACATTGAACCACCTACCGAAAGGGTCGAATCCCTCAAAACTTGGTGCGAAACGTCAACCGCACCACCGCCGTATCACAAGGAAGTTAAATCCATCCCTAGACAACAATATTTAACCAAAAGGACCCCAAATAGAGCCATAGGTTCTATCCATAAATTTTGAAAATTTTAGAAGATAATGAAAGAGGGAGGAAACCCTAAGGAGAAGGAAGAAATTGAAGAGAGAAACACTTACTGAAAACAATATTGAATAAAACGACCCCAAATCCACCAGTATCTGAATTTGAAAACATTCAACCATTCAAGGGAGGTTCGAAAAAGGATTTGGAGATCATTTTAAAACTATAATGGGGGAAAAAGAGTAAAAATAGAAGGAGTTATGAAAGGATCAATTTACCTCTCCAAATCTGGGCGATTTCTGAAATCTAGATAAGTTTCGACTACTTTCGCGATTATATTGAGCTTCAGATTGTGGAAGGAGAGAATGGGGACTCGTCTTAGGTAAGTGGGCTCTGGTGAGAGTTATAATAACCGAAAAAACATAAATATTTAAGAAGATATTAATGAATTAATATTTATTTTTAATGCAGAAAATGGGCTTTTGGGCTGGCCCAATCCTTTAAGTAAAAACCCATATCCACCATGATTATAGATTCCTAAATGGTATAAATTAATTTTTTGGTGTTAATCGTTCAATGTATGACAATTAGGAATTGGAATGGGTGAAATGTTTTGAAAAATTAAGGAGTTATAAAGGAATCAAAATTTATTTTCAAATCTGTAATTGGGATCACCGTTTGACCCAATTCATGAAAACTCACCCATTCCTCCATAAAAACATGGGAAATCACAAAAAAAAAGAATGAATGGAAATTAAATGGAATTTATCTTTAAAATAAGTCATATATGTGACATTTTAAATCATTATTTACATGATTTTTGGAATATGTTTATATTTTAATATCACCTGTATAATCATTTATCCACAAGGGATCATATATTTACTCTCTCTATAAAATTTTATAAGGCTGCACTATATAAAATTCCAAGAATCCACTTCATTTCAATTTAATTTAATTTTGTGATTATATTTTTATAAATCAATTTAAAAAATTAATTTATATAATTATAAAATGTTATATTTGTTGTTATAGCATAATTTTAATATATTATGAATGTTATATAACCCATTTCATCTCATTTTTCACATCTCATAATCCTTACAACGTAGTCCAATGAACCAAACACCATTTACCTTATTCACTTGATGCTAAATGTTTTTATAGAAATGGGGGTTCGTATCCCCTTATGTTTTTTTGAATTTTTTGATTTTCCTTTTGAATAAAAAAACATATTTCGATCAGGGTTTTAAATTTTTTAAAAGTGTCCATTTTAATTATTAATTTTTTTTGAGACGATATTAGAAATTGTAAATTTAGATGTGATTATTTAAAATTATTTAATGGAAAAATTTTAATCCTCAATAGTTATATCTATTAAATAGTTAATATTGCATTTCATTGATTGAGACTCATCCCTGATATATTCTGGACATACACCAATGTTTCTGGAACTACTATGAGGAGTAGTCCTCCTATACTGGGTACTAGTGGTCATTTTGGATGAATGATGAAGATAAAACCTACCATAGTGGAGTAATTATTTTCTTAAATCCAATTAACAATTTCATCAAAATATTTATGAAATTATTTGAAACAATCAAATTATGTGTTCCCCTTATTAGAATTATTTATAAATTTTACCTTTGATAATGAATATCTTATGTGTATGTATTTATTTATTGTAGGAAATAAATATTTTATGAAATTAATAGGATGGATATGAATACAAAATTAATTCACACTAATCATTTAACTAAATATTTTGAAGACATAGTTAAATATTTCATCGAGTTTACAATAGAGCATGCATATAACCCTTCTAAAATGATTTTTCCATGATTATGTAGTTGTTATTCAAGAAACATTAGTAATAGAATAGTGGGAATAACATTTTATTTGTTATGGAATAGATTAGAGATATAAATTATTGACTAAAAATGGAAAAAATGAACATGAACATTGATTGGGATGATATTGTAGTTTATGGTTCATTTGATATGAATACCAATGTAAATGATGATGGAGATCACTTGGAAGAAATGATAACAGAAATTGTAGATGACTTTAGTGATTATAAATTTTTTTAAAAATTTAAAGAGCTATTATAAGAGACAATTGTATACCGGTTGTATGAAATATACAACATTTCCAAATGTATTGAAGTGATATAATTTGAAAGATGGTAGTGGATGGAGAGACACTTACTTTACATAAATACTTGGTCATGTGTATGATATACTAAAAGAATAAAAACGAACTTCCATGTGAAAAATACGACACTAATCAAATTATACATTCAATGGGCATGATTTCTAAAAAATACACGCTTTTGCAAATGATTGTATTTTTTTTCACAAGGACCATGTATCACTCATAAAATGATACAAGTGTGGTGTAGATCGATACAAAAAAAATGAATCAAGTGATTCAAAAGATGTATTGAAGTTTCTTATAATTACATGGTTTAAAAGGCTATATACATGTCAGAAAACCACAATACAATTAACTAGTAATGTAGATTCAATAATTAAATATGGAATCCTATGTCATCCATCATATTCAACTCAATGGAAGAAAATTGATTATAATTATCCTGAATTTGGATAATTGTTGAGAAATTTTGTTTTCTCCGTTATGTACTATTGAAGTAAATAATTTTTGTGTAAAAAGTAGTACTCATAGTACATGGTCTGTCATGTTTGAAAATTACAACTTATTGCCGTGGATATGCCTGAATCACAAATAAATTATGTTGCCTTTGCTTAAATCTTGACCAAAGAAACCCAGTAATGATATTGATTTCTATTTGGATCCATTAACCAATGATATAAAATTAATGTTGGATATAGATGTTACAATCTTTGATGCTCATAGAAGTGAATAATTCATATTTAGGGCCTTGTTGTATAGAACAATAAATGAATTTTCTACTTAAGGAATTTTGTTAAGGTATATCCGTAATGGAATATTGGGGCATTACATTTATGATGAATGCACACAATTAGTTCATTTGAAATATTCATCGAAGACTATGTTTTTAAAACATCATAAATTTTTACCTCAATAACATTAATACTGATCTTATATGACTACATTCGATAGGAATATATAACAAGGTACAAGAAAATCTCCACTAATGAGTAATAAACTATTCGATAAAGTAAAAAATATTGATAATGTTTTTAGTAAACCATTTTTGAAAAACATTATGAAACGAGGTTAGAGAAAGAGATCAATTTAATATGAATTACCATATTGGAATTGTTTATATCTTAAACATTTTCTTTATGTCATGTAAGAAAAAATGTATTTGATAGTGTTATTTGAATATTACTCAATGCTCCTAAAAAAATAACAGAATGTATCAAGGCTAAGATGGACATGATTTACATAAGGATAATTGAAGGGTTGGAACCGATGAAGGTTAATAAGTGGAAATTTCTTCCTCCAATAGCTGACACTATATGAATACAGTAAAAAGTGAAAATTTTAATTTTCCATTATAGTGTAAAAATTGAAAATGGTAATTAATTAAATATCAATAATTTCAGGTCAATGACTAATAAAAAGGTGTAAGGAAAAAAATAAAACTAATTTCATGTTTTAATTCAATATTCGATGCTCTTATCATTCTATTGCATTCGGCCTAAAAATATAGATCATAAATTAACCATACTCTGCTTTCTTTTAAAATATATATATAGTAATGTTATAGACCTAAAAGAGTTTCCAATCCTGAATGAAGTGGTTTCAGTCATGTTATGTGAATCAGATATTTTTATGCCACCATAATTATTTGATATAATGGTCCACCTGATGGTCCACATGGTTAGAGAGGTTTAACTATGTGGTTTTATACATTACATATGGATATTCCCCATTAAACGGTATATGATTATTTTTAAAGGGCGTGACAAGAATCAAAGTCAGATAAAAGGATATATTAAAAAATGATATATTATTAAAGAATTTATTGAACTCCATACTAATTACCTATCAGATATTGAAAGAATAAATTTCATAATGTCTAATCACAAGAGATTCCCTATGGGAGAAGGGATTTCTAGAAGATATGTTGTTACAATTACAATCACATTGTAGGATCAATCACACCATTAAATCTTAAATAAATTTTTATATGTTCATCCATATGTGGAATCCCAAAAATAAATTCCTAGTGATCTGAATCCATCATGGGATGAAGGATGGATATCAAATAAACATGATCAATAGTTTATATGATGGTTTTGAGGTCACATTTATAAAAAGTTATCGGAAAATCTGAATTGAATATCCAAAGGACTTCGATTTCTAACTATAGGATAACATGTAAAGGTTATATATTATGCAGGTTTTGTAAAAAACGGTTATACTTCTATGAAAAATAACATTATGACTCAAGTACGATGAAGAATAGTGGAGTTACACTTATGGAAGAAGTGATGCATATATCTTGTTCCAAGGAAAGAAATCAATTTTTTTTCAAATATTTAATATTTCAAAATTATCGAATAAATATAATATTTTTAAAATAAAACATTTCAAGTGTTGATTCTTTGTTACAATTGTATTGACAACAGGGGTGTAGTGAAAGTTGATGAAATGATCTTCTGGATGGTAAATTTTATTATAGAGGGGAAAAGAACGATCCATTCCTAATGGCATCACATGTAGTGAAAATAATTAATGACTCATTTCCAACAAAAAAATAATTGTTTGATTTAATAAATGGATAATAAAAAAGATATAGGGTTAGATGAAAATTAAATCAAACATGACCCTTTAATTAGAATATCATAATTAGTTTATGTCGGTCCTAATGTACAAAATGTCTTGTATGTTAGAGGGAAAAACAAATAGAGGATATGGATTTTGGATAGGGGATCCAAATAAATCAATATTGTTAAAAAATAGAGTTCAATTAGAAGGTTAATGGGTTTTTAATATTCCATGATTTTACTCATAATATTATCTATTCTCTACTGCATTAATATAATATATGTTAAATGATTTTATGTTTATCCATAAAATGTCTTCTACACATGATGAGATTTCCAATTTTTGGGAGTAATATATTTTTAATTCTAAAATTGAACAATTATTAGGGGATCAATAACATATTGATGAAAAAACAAGAACAATAGAACATCACAGTGGTGAATACAATTATCAAAGAAAGAAGTAAGGGTATAAAATTTTAGGTTAGATATAATTAATGTGGATAACTTTTTGAACCCAACACATCAATGTTAATTAGTTATGTTAGAGAAAAAATAAGGATTGATGTGCCGATTGATATATATTCTTAGCCCCATGTCTAGAATGTAATGAAGGAAACCCTTTGGAATGATATAACAATAATGTTATAATGTACTTTCCCAAATTTACCAAAAACTTATATAATGAATCACTGATTTAGTTTTAATTATTCCTTACTATGTTCATTTATTTTTGAATATTTTTGTAATAAATATGTCTTAATGGCCATTGGAGAATCCCATAGAGGCTTCCATTATCATTTTACCATGTTACATCTTAAGGATGCTAAGGGGAATGTAAATCCCCACCCACTAGTTAGTTTTGTATAGATTATACAGAATGGTACCTAGAAATATTTCATTATCCTTCACGACGAGAAATAATTTCTGGTGCATTGAATTCAATAATATATTATTTGAATTAACTTACTTTATCCAATTTGAATCAAAATTATTAATATATGAAATAGAAAAAGAGTTTTGAAAATAAAGATGGTGAATCAAACCAATATACCCCTATCGTAAAACAAGGATGGGGTACACTTTATGAGGGAAGAAATTTGTATACATTTTAAAAAAAATAATAATTTTATGTGATATGAAAGAGAATTTATTCCTTTGTTTATATGTAGATTTCTTAATTAAAATCTAATTCCACTTCTATCTCTCACAATGTGTTGTGGAAGGAGGCTCACATGAATAAAGTGGGTAAACTATTTTTTGAAAAGACAAAATTAGTATGGGAAACATGTTTATATATGAAAAAAATAGAAATTCATTATTATTTATAGCTATATTTCATAAAAATATCTATTTATTTTCATATGTTTTTAAATGGTTTAGGCATAAGAATCAACTGTGTGCATAGAGAAATAAAAACTAATATCTTTATATTTAAAGTGAATAAAAAAATATGGTCACACTAGAGTATTATGTTTTCTCATGTGTATCCATGAACATATTTCGAGAGTAAAAAAGAAAAAGAAGATTCATAAATTATTATGAAGTAATTTCAGACAAAAGTAGATGAATTTCAAGATATTATTGTCCGATCTATTTTGATAGAGAAATATATGAGAAAGGGTCATAGCTATTGGCAGTGGAAGAATATTTTCACATGGAGAACAAAATGAACCCACACAGTTTGAGGATAATCATTCTAGTTAACAAAATACCTTTCTAGAGGTAATCAATTTTTCATTATAAATTATCCAAAATTTGAATCATACAACTTTTCATAACTTTAATTATTAAATTTCTGTAGGGTAATGTTGTATGTGATTTCTGTATATCAACACACATGATTACCTTGTTTCAAGGTGTATATTGTATAATTTCATAGGAGATATGCTACACATTAAATAAATCCCAAAAGATCAAATGTTAGGGGGGATTAAGGTATCTATGGATCTGAACATTGAGTTTCCTATTCTACTTAATGATATGGATATTACAGTGGTCAATGATGCTACTATAACATTCATAGGATGACCATCTAATCTTATAAAGGTACATACATTATGTCATTATCAAATTTGTTATTTTAAAAACCATTAATAGTTTATAAAAAACTATTTAAATTGAAGTATGGTGTTATGTATGGATATAGTAATAGGTAAATAGAAGGCCAAATCGAGAAAATCTAGTGAATCAACCAAGATATAAAAAGGACCTTTTAGGAGAACCTTCTCATAGTAGTTCCATATAAATATTAATTATTATTACAACTACATGTAGAGACCACATTTAATGACAAAAATATGTATTACATTCCATATGAATATCAAATATTTGGAAATTTTATTACATACATTGTTTGTCTCATGAGTATAAATGAGATTATCACATTTGAATGGCTGGGAGTATCTGTTGTGAATACATACATTGTGTACATTTTCATAATACATATATCTTAATATTGATTTCATATGCTCATTTAATTTAATAATGAAACATATTTTATATAGGAATTTATATCACTACTATATAAAAGGAAAATGTTGTGTTACATGATTTGGATTCATTAGTACCTATATCACTTCTACGCAAAAAACTTATCTAGATATGAAAGAAATTAATAATAATAAAGATGATATATACAATGCATTTGAGAAAAAAATAACAGACAATATACCTTTTTTATTCCATCAATATAGGGGTAAAACTCTACAATATAATCACATAATATATATATATATATATAATTAATATCTGTTTTTATTTTTAAGGAAGAAATAAATGTTGATCACAATCAATATGGGTACCCTAAACATTTAGTTTTTGATTATAATTCTTGGATATCCAACAAACTGAGCACACATAATATGTATTGTTAATTTTTAAAACACTGTAATCAAAATTTTATAGATAAATGTTAAATTACATCTTTCAGTCTATGTTTTAACAAGAATTTTTTTATGATAGGATGATTGCTAAATATAGTCTACTTCATGGCATAAAGTCAGTGACTAAATATAATAAAATTATTTAATTATTTTGGTTAATGATTTTGCAGTGTCTGAAGTAGGAAAATGGATACGATTGTGGATATTATGTTTGAAAATTTATGATAGAGATCCTAAACAATTAAAATACCAGCAACCCCAAATAAGTAATTTCATAAGGTAATAAAAATTTCATTAAAAATATTAATTAATCAATTTATTTGTCTATATTTTCTCAGTACTTCCCAGATTTCCATCAACCTTCACACTCGAAACAGAAAATTATTTTTTTTATAGATGAGTGGGAAATGTACATGGTGTCAAAAGAAAACTTCGACAACAAATTTTGATGATTACCTACTATTATTTTCATATACCATGGGATATAAACATAGAAATATATTTGGCATCAAAGAATTAGAATTAGAATACTTTTATATTATTTTTGATATGTTTCATATGGATAATTATAATGGATGAAATAATTTTTTTTAGAAGTGCTGGCCTACCAACAATAAAATTTCTGGAAAATGGAAGAGGTAGAGTGAGAGGCGGAGGTGGAAGAGGTGGAAGATGTGGGGTCAGAGGCTGATGTGGGGGGGGGATATAGACCGAGGTGGATAATGATATGAAGCGCTAAACTGTAAACAATAAAAATGTCGGGCAATAGAGTAGAATGGTGATCATACCAATGTTGTGCTTGTGAATATTTTTTGGAATGTGTTCACAACAATTTCCACTTAATATTAGATACATTATTAAAGTGTTTCATGTTTCTGATGGGAAAAATGTTTTTCACCGCTATTTTTTTTGATTTTTACATGAATTTATATAGGGGATTTTTTTTAAAAAAACCCACTAATTTTTTCAAAATTATTATCATAAGATAAGATTTCTATTAGAACATTCAATGTACTACAAAATATTATTGAATGGTAAAAGAAACCCCTCAATATGAGTAAAATGACAGAAAATAGATGCAGTTTATTTCCAATGTCTTCGCAACATTATAATAAAACGTTCTTAGTAGCATAGAATAACAAAAAAAGTACCAACTCAATATTCTTATATATAAATTTCCACTATTTATTTAGGGATTAATAACATAAAATTTGAGGCAACATCAGAAAAAATTAGAGAATATACAAGGGTAATTTTAGTAATAAAATACATGTATAAAAATTTATCCATGTAAACAAACATAAATGAAAGGAAAATTTCTTATTCTATGTCAATAATCCTTTCATTTTCTCAAGGTGAAAGAGATATCACTAGAATTAAAGAGATCTCACCCTATAGCTATAAAAAAGATAAATGTGTAGAAAAATAATAATGTGAAATTAAATAAAGGTTAAATAAAACTTCCATAAAAAAACAATCCCTGTAATATGTAGTGGTTCTCATAGTTACTTGAGAGTCATAATGCACCACTCAGATCATCAAATAGGTAAATAATCCAGCACAATTTGTTGAATAAATAAGAGTGTAACAAACCACCAAATCTAGAAGGTGTATGAGATAAATTTTAGACGACAACCAATATTGATATATCATAGTCATCAAGGAGGGATGGTATCAATGAAAACATGGAATCTAATGAAATGAAACCGCTTTATAAATAAATCTTTTAAAATAAAAAACTTTCTTAAAATGAAATTGTGATGAATAAAAAATCAAAACATTAACCCATTGGAAAATTATGTTTTTATCTTGATCCAAAATCTCTAATAAAATAAAAAAATTCTAAATTACATTGAATGAATCATGAATTTTTATAAAAGAACAATATAGTGGTTTCACATTGGGGGGATGTGGAATTATTTGGTCAATTCAATCATCAATTAGGTGTGTGATGTAATATCCCAAATTCTTGTGAAATCCATAAATGTAACCAATCATGTTTACATTATTGAGATGGATTTACTGAAAATGATTATTTTTAATGTGCATAATATGAATTTAAATCATACAACCATTATATTTCATAAAATTTCATAATAATTACAAGAGTTTAGGTGTTTAGCCTATGCATATAATAAATAAAGATACTTGTTCCCCGACTCACTATCAAAAGTTATGTCCTCTTGTTCATCACTAATACAAATTTCCACATTCACTATGAAAAATGGCCCATGTTCACAAGATCATTAATAAAAAAACTCATCATAATTATTAAAAAATTATATGATAATATGAATATTTCCAATTTTATTAACAAATAATGATGACTTTATGTTAGACATTATCAATTACCTAGAATATCAAAAAGGATATACTACTCTATAGCACAATCCAAAAGACATAATGGATATAAAATATTTTAGTATCATTTGGATGGTATAAATGGTTATGCTGATGTTTAATACTGAAAAAGGGTTAAAAAATAAATAATAGAGATTAGTGTCTTCTTAAAATACATAATCTGTCACAAAGATACATAACTAGGAAAAATTTCCTTTTATTTGATTTTCTTATCATTTATTCTAATTTTTTATTTAATTTTCTAATCATTTTTATTTTGTAATTATTTTGTAAAATTTCAAAGAAATCATGACCGAATGATTTCATCAACAAGGAATATTCACTCATTTACTATGATAATGAAAATGTGAGTTCCAAATAATTATTTCAAAAACTTTATATCTTGTACAAGATTTCTAATCATGTTGTTTGAATAGTAAAATCATTTTCCATAGAAGTAATTTATTATTTCATATTTATGATTAATTTATTTCTTTTTAGTATTATTAAAATAATAATTGATTTATTATATAGGTTGATTATTTTGTTTGAATTAGGGTGGTTTGTTCAAAACAACTTATAATCATCTGATATTCGACTTTGAGGCTATATTTGAGATAATTTCAATGAGGAAACATGTCAAGAATGTTTAAAACCTTCTTGAAAAGGTGAATCACTACAACTTATTTAAAAAACTTCTTCTCTTGTACTTGATTTCCATTCTTTATGTTTCAGAATAAAATTATTTTTCATAGAAGTAATATATTCTTCAATATTTATGTTTAATTTATTTATTTTTAGTATTACTAATATTAGTATTGTTTTCTTGTACTGGTAGATTCTATTACTTGAGTTGTGGTGGTTTGTTCAAAACTACTCATTCTTATGAAATTTTTTACTTTATGGATACAATTGAGATAATTAATATAAGGAAATGGGTCAATAATATATAAAAAGATCATGAAAAGGTGAATACATACTAATTATTTAAAAAAAATTCATCATTTTATATACTATTTGAATGTTAAGTTCCTTATCATTTTTTTCAAATAATTATTTAGTTTTTTATATTTGTTTTGGGAATTTATATTTTGATTTCAATATCTACAATGACGGAATATAAAATCCCATGTTACCTAAAACGTGAAGTATTTCAGGGATCATAGAGTTCAATTCCATCAAAATGGGAAATGTTATCAATTTTTTGGATTTTTTACAGATATTTGAAAGAAAAATACATATCTAGTACTCACTGAAATACACTTAAATATGATACATAGTGTGTTAATTACGACTTGAAATATATATTTATAGTTTATAAATTAAATTTTTGTTCAATATAAAAATCACATACTAAAAAACAAATAAAAAACATTATGATTGTTTTGATATTTTAGAAAAAAATACATAAGTCATTTTTGACTTGCATGAATCATCTGGACCTCAATCCGATGAAACATATTCCCAATATGACTCTAACCGTGTCTTTTTATTTAAAATTGACATTTATTTTAGCAAAAAAGACAAGTGAAATACTAAAAACTAAGATAAAACACTCAGATTTTTTTTATAGTTTAGGAAAATGATTCATAAGCTATTTATGACATATAAAAATTAGTATCATGTCAAATCAATAGATGATGTGACCAGTATAACTCAGAGTTCATGTTTCAAGTTTAAAATGACATTTAAAAAAACACAACTAACAAACTCCAAACATAGAAAATGAATTTATAATATTTTTATAATTTAGAAAAAAAATCATAAGTAATTTGGGATGATTATGAATCACTTACAGCTCAATCCAATGCATATTGTGAGCTATATGACTCTATGTTCTTTATTTATTTGTAGTTAACAATAATTTTATTAAATAAGACATGTGACATGAAAAAAACTAATAAAAAACATTCATGTAATTTTTATACTTTAATAAAATGATCTATAATTCATTTTTGACTTTTAGAAATCAGTTCTACCTAAATCTGAAACACAATGTTCCCAATATTGCTCAAAGTATACATTAGTAGTTTAAAATTGACATTTTATTTCAAAAATTACAACTCACTATAAGCTTATAAATTTTTATTGGGTTGTCATGATAATTTAGGACAATGATTGATAAGTAATTTTTGAAATGTAGGAATTAGTCTCATGTAGAAAAAACACACGATGAGACTGATGTGACTCAATTTGTGTTTCCAATATAAAATGATATTTTAGTAAAGAAGTGAAATACTCAAAACTATGATAAAGAATCCATATCATTTTTATAATTTTTGAAAATGATCAATATCTAATCTGGGGCATGTTGGAATCAGCCAAACCTCAGTCGGAAACATGGTGTGATAAGTATGACTGAAAGTGCACCTTTTTATTTAAAATTTTCATTTACTTTAGTAAAAAAAGAGAAGAGAAGAACTCAAAACCGAGAAAAAATATTATTATTTTGATAAATTAGTAAAATTATCTCTAATTCATTATTAATTTGTAGGAATCAACCTCACCTAAATTTGAAACACTATGTGCCCAATATGACTCAAATTGTCTTTTATCAGTTTAAAATTGACAATTTAGTTCAAAAAGAATCACTCACTGAAAATTAAGAAAAAGTTCTCATATTTTCATGATAATTTAGGAGAAAAATATATAATTAATTTTTGATGTATAGGAATAAATATCACATCAATCAGATATATGATGTGACCGATATGACTCAAAGTACATGTTTTGGGTTTAAAATGAAATTTTATTAAAAAATAAAAGTGACATACTCATATCCAAGAAAATGTATTCGGATTTATACTATTTTAAAATGATACATAATTAATTTGTGATATGTAGGAATTAGTCATACCTTAATCTGACACATGGTATGACCGATATGACACAAAGTGCTTCTTTTTTACTTAAAAATGACATTTATTTGAGTAAAAACAAGTGGCATACTCAAAACCATGATAAAATATTCTCAATGTTTAGATACTTCAGTAAAATGTTCTATAAGTCAATTTGGTCATATAGGAATCACCCTCTCATCAATCTAAGAAATGATATTCCTGGTATGACTCAAACTATCCATTATTAGTTAAAACTGACATTTTTGTTCAAAAAGTGCCAGTCATAAAAAATTGAGAAAACACAATTGAATTTTCATGAGAGTTTTATAAAATTATTTATATGAAAGTTTTAATGTGTACTAATATATTTCCCATAAAACTAACACATTATGTGATTTGTATAACTGAAAGTGCATTTTTGGAGTTTAAAATGAAAAAAAAATTTAAAAGAAAAGAGATATACTCAAAACCAAGAAAACAAATTCTTATTATTTTGGTAAATTAGTTAGATGATCCATAATTAATTTGGGACTTATTGGACTTATCCTCACCTTAATAAAATGCATCATGTGATAGGTATGACTCCAGGTTCATCTATTTATTAAATATGTTCATTAATTATAGTAAAAAAACTAACCAAATCAAAACTGTAAAAAAACCATAATATTGTTTCGATACATTAAGAAAACTATTACTAAGTAATTTTTAACCTATATTAATAAACCACACATCAATAAGATACATTGTTTTCCTGGTATGACTCAAAGTATCCATTACAAGTATAAAATTGAAATTTTAGTTCAAAAAGTGTCACTCCCTAAAAATCAAATAGACAAGATTGAATTGTCTTAATAATTTAGTAAAATGATTCCTAATTAATATGGGACTTTTATTATTTATTATCATGTCAAAACTACACATGATGTGACTGTTATGACTCAAATTGTACATTTCAATTTTAAAATGAATCTTTAGTAAATAACATAGGTGACATACAGAAAACTAAGAAAACACATTTTGGATTTTTTAAACAATCTAAGATAATGATCCATAATTTATTTGGGATGTATAATAATTATACTAACCACAATATGACACATGGTGTGACCGGTATGAATCCAAGATAGTGTTTTTAATATATAAGTGTTATTTTAGTTTGAAACACGAATCACATCACCCAAACTAGTCAAATGATACTAGATAGTTTTATCATCATTCTATCTTCTATTGAATAATTAATTTAATTATCCTTTTTATTTTATGATTAGTTATTTAATTTTCATAGATATAATTCATGAAGATGAAAAATAAATGGTGTGATGTACAAGAATCAACTGCAACTCATTCTGATACACATTGTTACCAATATGACTCAATGTTTAGTTTAAAATTAACACTTTATGTTTCATTTATTTATTAATATTGTTACTAATATAATATTTTGTTTCTTATACAGATTCTTTATTTTTCAAAATTAGTGTAGATTTTTTTAGAAATAGCATGAGTTAGGGTCAGGGGAAAAATAAAAAGGAACATTGATGTTTTTTAAAGTATGTGATAATTTGTACTTACTCATGTAATTTTATAAACCAATGTTTTAAATTTCTATAATATAGTTTTGTTTTCTTTATATTTATGATGTAAATTTTATTTCATTTAAAATCTATATCTGTACATTATTTTTCTGCTTCCTGGTGAAATTTCTAGTACGGTGTAACTTTTGGATCTACAGTACGCCATTACAACACACTAGTAAACCCATTTATCAGCACTACTAAACACACTAATAAAATAAGCCTTTATAAATGCTTTTAAAATCCTTAATAAAGGGATCCTCTATCAGTGCTAAAAAAGTGATGATAAAGGAAACCTTTTATCTGTGCATTTTTTAGCACTGATAAAGGAACCCTTTTTTAGTTTAAAATAAAAGTGCTGATAAATGAAGTCCTTTATCAGAGCATTTCTAGTATTAATAAAAGTCTAGGTATTTTAATCTCACTATGATAGTTAGGTATTTTATTTTGCTGACAAAGGCCAATTTTTTCATTTTTAAAATACTTTTTTATTGATAGATTATAAATTGAATATGATTAACAAAATAATATCCTCAAGGAATTTCTAGTTAGGGTTGCAGTCATAGCCCACTCATAATGCACCAATGTAAAGATTTAGTTGATACTCAACCATCGTTTTTAAGGGGATTACACCGTGGTTCATCTGTGACCAAACCACATCCACTTACCAATAATCATATAGAAATGTATTTACAAGGAGAACCACCCAATCTATACATCACCAAATCATCTGGATATTACCCAATGATTAGACATATCTTTAGGGATTTTTTAAAGTCTTCTAATCTTAATTCCCAAAATAACTAATGTAATTCTCAAAAATAACTAAACCCTTCTCAAATACCAACTATAGAATCCCAATATAAACACAACATTATTTTATAACATTTAAATAATTTAATAATTAAATCTCACAAAATAATATCACAATCCCATTGATGGAAGGTTTAGTATATTTTAGGACTATATATATAGGATATTTCATTTTATAATACTAGTGAACATTTCTCCATAATTATCCACACTATACTTCTTCTAGGCATATCATAGGATATACTCATTATTCTAACTTAGGGAATGGAAACAAAATATAATGGTGAGATAAAATGTTTTGTTAGGGAATGAATAAGTGTTAAAATTAAAAGATTATAAGTCAACATAAGATAAACATAGATATATTATCTAGATATATAAATAACGGTATACCCAAAAAATAAGAGATAAAAAATCATGTAATAAGAGATGGCATGAAATAATAATACATTATGAAAATAATGAATTATATTAAAATAAGGCATAATTATATAATTATGGATGTTTATTCAATAATCGTGATCCATGATAGTGTAACATCATGGTACCTTAGAAATGATGCACATACCTTAGTATATAGAAAATTACTTTTACGAGACACACCATCTATTCTCGTGCTTATGAGAAACTAAAACATACACAAAATACTTTTCTCATGAGATATAAATCCATAAACAATGTATTGGAGGGTGATATAGGACCCCACACATTATTAATTAATACATATGCATGCCACATGAAATCAATAATTCATCACTTTATAAAGAACTGATGGGAATAAAAATGAGATTCATTACTCAATTTATAAATTACTTATGATTAGAAAATGGGATTTATTTCTTCTTAATTTTTATTACTTTATGAGATCATTGATAACTCCATCATTAATTATAACATGATAATCTTAAGAAAAATAAATGGGTATCCAAATATATTGAAAAATACTCTAGGTAAATACCCTTATTCAAGCTAATAAGGCACATGAAATTCCAAAAATATAAATAACCTGTATATGGTCATTTCTTCCCATAATAAATTTATGTATGGATTATAGGTGAACACCCTTTAATTTAAGAAATGAAAAAAATTATTCACAAAGAAAAGGAATTCAAATAAATTTTATGACTATTTAATGGTGGATAGTTCGGAAAAGCATGTGGAATGATGAAAAATATCTTTAAAAGAAGATAATATTACATAATACATATTTATAAATATGTATTATGGTATCAAGCATATGATATTTCCATGTAAAATTAATTTTATAAAAAATTCTATGTAGAAGTTTAGAAAAATGATATTTGAAATAAGAACCTTCTATGATATTTTGAAATAATTTTAAAAGTAAAATTTATAAATCTATGTGAATAATAATTTTCTTATAAGTCATAATATAATAGGAAGAAATATTAATTTAAAACCACAATGTTGGTAGAAAGAAATGCTAACAAAATGTTAAAAAAGATGATTTTCATAATTTAATAAAAATGAACCATATGAAAAATGATAAAAAATTATATAAAACATTTAAAGACGCTAAAGTAGTATAAAATGACATTAATAAATTATTTAAGCTTATATAAGGAAATTTATAAAAGCATATAATGAATATATACTTCAAAAATAGAGGTTCTCAAGTGATAAATAGTGATGGGGTATGTTTCCTTACAATGGTAAAATAACGAGTCAAGAGGGAAAATAATATAGTGAGAAGATATATAAATCCCAAAAATACAATAGTAGTAGAATAAAATTAAATGGGGTTTTATAAATAAATATCCTAAAAATCATCTAGATGAATTATCATTAAAAAAGAATCATAATTGAAATTGTGATTGAAGAATAATCCCTTATAGTGATGGTAACACGGGAATCGATGAAACATAAGAGGGTTAACATGAAATGGATAACTAAATATCAAGAAATTAAAGTTATTCATGATAATTTTAGGATATTATGTTGTTATTAAACCAATGAAAATAAATTATGGTTCCCAATAAAAAACATGTATCATGAAATGGGAAATAGAGACAAATAAAACCTTATAACATTGATATCCTTTGAATTGAAATCCATATAATGAGAGAACATGATGTGGATATTTAATATCATTTAATTATATAAATATGATAAAATAAATTAATTAGATATTTATAAAGACAAAAAAAATGTCATGGTGTAAAATAATAATTATGTGTTATGAAATTATGTTTTAGACAATGTACCCCTTACCTTAATCTTTGAATTCCACTAATGTTCTTGAATCTATTATATAAAAAAATATATATCTTAATAACCTATTAAATAAACTTATTCATATCTATAACCTTTTATAATCTTCATATTTAATTATTCTCTTCATTTATATTAGCTAATTATAATATATTTTTAATATTTGGTGTGAGTAGTAATGATTATTTTGAGCTAGTTTCATAATAGTTGTGTAGTTATTCATTAATCTCCAAAATGTCATAATAAATAGATCATAAAAGGTTTTGGAATTTAAGGTTTATAATTTTTTATAATTTTATAATTTCATTATATGGTATTTTTGGTTATAAATCTTGGAGATAAAATTACCCTCATGCATATCTTGATGATTTTTAACTTACAAATGATTGTATATTAATTAATGTATTAATATTAATGTTTCCATTCTTGAACTAAATAAAATATTTATTTTATAATTTAAATAATATATTATTTTTAAATATATTTTTATATATAGAAATGAAATTATTTTATATTATTGTCAATGTAGGTGGCTAGACATACCAAAACATTAACAAACATTAATTAACATTTGATTATCATTATGAAAGTTGTTTTTTTTTAATTTTATAATTATTAAATAATAATATAGATATTATTTATATAATTTTAATATTTTGAATCATATTTGAATAAATTTTAAAGGATTTTAAATAAACTATATGAAAAATGAGATACATTAATTTGTGGAGGTGGTAATCTGCACAACACTTGATTAAAATTTTTATTTCCCAATGAATGAGAGGGAATTTAGGTTGATTATAAATCTCAAATTAATTTAATTAATTAAATTATATATCTAATATTTATTCTTAAAATTCATCCTAATAATCAATGAAAATATGTGTTGGGGAAAAATGGTTGTCGTCACTTCATGGATGTAGTAATCTGCAAAACACATGATTGAAAATTTTGTTATTCTTAATAGAAAATCGGAAAGGTGGTTAATAGTAATTAAATTATAATAATAATATTCTATATAAAAATAATATTTATTTAATTATTTAAATAAATTATTATCTTTAATTATTTTTACATAGCTATCAATGAAATTATTTTACGTTATTTTTTATATAGGTGACTAGACATACCAAAACATTAAAAAACATTGATGATTAGATGATTATGATTATGAAAGTGGGTTTTTTTTGGAATTTTATAATTATTAAATAATAATATTGATATAATTTATATAATTTTCTGTTTTTGAATAATTCTTGAAAATATTTTAAAATATTACAAATAAACTACATGAAAAATGAGAAGCATTAATTTGTGGAGGCAGTGGTCTGCTCAACATAAGATTAAAATTTTCATTTCCCAATGAATGAGGGGTAATGATGGTTCATTAAAATTTTTATATTAATCTAATTAATTAAATAATATATGTAATATTTATTCTTCAAATTCAGCCTAATAATCAGTGAAAATACATGGTAGTGAAAAAATGGATGTCGTTGCTTCATGGATGCATTAGTCTACAGAACACATGAATGGAAATTTCGTTATTCTTAATAGAAAATGGGAAATGTGGTTAAAAGTTAGTAAATTAAAATAATAATATTATATATAAAAATAAAATTTATTTTATTATATAGGAGTTATAAAATTACTTTTAGAAAAGTAATAATGAAATGAAAAGGAGTTAATGAAAAAATGTACTTATGTAGAGGAGTTAGGCTTTCCCTTAGAATAATTCTTGTAAATTGTCATCTTTATCTAAGCCCTTTTCACCAAAATCTCATGTCAAAGGATTAAAATTAAAGAGGAATGTAAAAGGGGAGAGTTTAAAGATTAAATTTAATTTTTATGGTGGTTTTTAAGGGGTGGTGTTAGGCCCCTTTTATAGGTGGTGAAAATGAAATTTTGGTAATGATAATAACTTAATATAAAAGGGGAACATTCTTAACATGTAAAGTGGCTCAAAAAATGGAAAACTTTATACGTATAAGAGAAAAGGGCTATCATACCTAATCTATTAGTTTTCACACAATCTTTAAACAAACTTTTGATTCCTTTTATCTTATAATTTTCACATGTACCTTTTTTTGTTTTCACTGCGATAATTAAATTTTACCTACGCAATTTACTTTCTATGAATAAAAATAAAATCGATCTTATAAAATAATTTGGAAATAATTAAAAAAAATATGAATTACATTTTATGTAATAAAAGTCCTATATTTAAAAAGTATCAATGTTAACATTATTTCATGTTACGAGTTGGAAGCCATTTTAAATAAAAAGTGTTTTTTTATGCTTAAAATTTATATATAGGGTAACATTATCCAGGTATTTTAATTTCATGATTAAAGTTTGTTTATAATAAAAATAAAAGTTATTTATTTTTTTAAATCAAGATTGTTTTATCTAAATATTATTTAAGGGAAATTAAAGGCCAAAAATAGTTTTTATTGAAAACTATTACTTTTGTCATTAAAATGTTAATAATGGGTTTTATAAATTCAATATAGTATTTTTTTAAATGTATATTTTCAAATATTAAATAGTAATTTGACTAATTAAAATGTTTTGTACACTTCCAGATCTTTCTTATAAAGTAAAAAAATTCAGTTTTGGTAAAAACTATATTTTCTCTATTAACATAAAAAGTAATTATTTTAGAAAAATATAAAAAATTTACCTGAATATAATATTGATATGTGGAAATTAAAATTGATGTTAATATTTTAAAATTAAAATACTGAAATGAAACAATTTATCTTTTAAATGATAATTTAATACATTAAAAAAATAATTTTTAATAAAATAATCTCTCTAAACATTAAGTATCATTAATATTAATTCATACAAATTTTTAATTAATTGAATCATGATATATTATATTATAGATCTAAATATAAACTATTATAATAAAATTTTATCAATGATCAATTTAATTTACTATGGTAAAATAAAAACCATTTATTTAGGCTTTTTTTCGAAGGACATCCATTTTAAAATATTAATCAATGAAATATAATAATATGTAATTATTTTAATTGATTATAATATTTATAATAATTATTATATTATTCATGTAATTTTAATATGTTTTGGTTCATTTTAGTAGGGTGTTGTGTTAGTTTTCAATGGTATGTGACATAAACTATTGAAGATGGTATTAATTTAAAGGGTCTAAAATCACTAGTCATTACATTGTACACCCTTTAAGTAAATTTCTCACACACAATTTTAATTTTAATCACTAATGACTATTGGAGAGGGTATTATTAATATATTCATTATTCAAGATATAACTTCTAATATGACATCTACCTTACCCTCTTCTTTAATATAAAGGTACTAATCATTCGTTAAATAATATTAATAATTCATACAATAATGTAACTGATTATGTATATACCCTAATCATATATTTTTCCTAACACTCCTTTCCCAAAATTATTTTATTCTAAAAAAAATTGAACCTCAATGAAATAAAATTTTAATCTAAAAATTAAATTTTTTCATCAACTACTAGTTCATGAAGCTACAAAGTAGTCAATATATATCATAATCTAAAAAATAACATAAAATTCCCCAAAAATATCATGGGTCAATTTTCCATTAAATCAATAATTAATTCCATGGTTATCAAAACAATATAACTCACATTTCACAAAATTAGTTATCCTTTTAAAACTATGATTAATCCATCCCTCAATCATATTATCTTAAATAGTTATCCCCAAAAATATAATAGAATTTTCATGGTCATTGATATGATTTAATATATGTTTTCAAACCATTAATGTAAAACTAAAGAAGAAAAATCCCTAGATGTTTCACATAACCTTCATAAATTTTTGTATATAACACAATATAATCAATAAATTTCACTCGATAATGAAAATATATAAGAGTATCGAGATTTAATTTCTATTAATATATCATCATCATTCCCTTTAGTATGATGTTGAAACTCACATTTTCCATCATTATTGACAATTAATTAGTTTCTCAAAAATTTTAGTATGCTCAATTATTTGGTTTTAATAAATAGTGGTTTCTGAATATATATATATATACATATATTCATTTCTCATCTTCATTATCATGATAATGTTCCAAACAAATATTAAAACAAAAATAAATATGATAATATTCAATAAAATTAGTGTAAAATTTTATATGAATATGAATTCTCAGTCCTATGATGTATTATCTAATGAAAAAATTAGTTTAAACTATGATAATTTCATTTAAACTATTCCAAACATTATTCATACTATAATTATCTTAGTTCAAAATCAATTACTTTATGTTCTATTCTTTAATACACCTTAATGTAATTACATAAAATAATAAATCCATTATAATTGATTATAGAGAGAATGTGATTATCCAAATTATATCCCCAAGAGTTTCTTGCTCAGTGTGTAGTCTTAGGACCATTCATAATGGAATAAAGTGAAGATTGAGTTGATATTCAACCATTCTTTTTCTTGGCGATTAAATCTAGGTGCAATAATGCTACAACTACATCCACTATCCAATATACAGATAGTGACGTAACTTCAATACAAACCACACAATATCTAATTTACAAAATCATTTGGATGTTATCATATAATTTTAACAATAAATAGGGTTTCCACTAAAGTTATGTAATCTTAATCCCCAAAATAAATTTACTAATCCAAAAAAAAACCAAACCATCATCTAATACCAACTATACAGACGTAAGATAAAAATTATTTATTTTACATTATTTCTATAATTGGAACATTATATTATACAAAATTATATCATAATTCCATGAATGAATGGTTTTTTGTCTTTGAGGACTATCTAGAAAAGAAATTTTATTTTATAATACTTATGAAAATTTCTCCATTAGTGAGCCAAACTATACTCCTTGTAGACTTCTCATAGGTTATAATCATCTTCATAACATGGAGAATGGAAACAAAAGAAAGGGGTTACCATAAATTCTCAATAAGTGTAAACATAATTGATAATATTCAAGGATCATAAGTTAAAATCCGATGAGCATGTGGCTATAAAATGGGTATATTAAAAAAGTTATACCCAATAAATTTTTCATATAAAATCAAGGAATAAAAATTGAAATTAAATAAGAATAATTTATGAAATTTCTGTATATCATTGAAATAAGTCATACATATATAATTTTGGAAACATTAGTTAATAAAATTTATCCATGATTGTGTATCATCAGGATACCATAGCAATGTAGCACAAACATTAGTATGCAGATCATGAATTTCATGAGCCATAACATTATTCCCCACACCAATGAGAACGTAAAATAATACTCCCAAATACATTTATCATAAGATATAAATCATTAAACAATGAATTAGAGGGTTATATAGGACCCCACCTGTAATTCATCCTTACTTATGTATACCAATTAAAGCAGATCATTCATCACATCCTTAAGAACCTAGGGAAATAAAAACGGGTTTCATTCATCACATCACAAAGAACCCATAGAAATAAAATGGGGTTCATGTCATTTTGAAATGGATTCACATAAATAAATAATTAATTATTATATAAATAAACATAACATGATAAATCCATGGAAAATAAATTAGTATCAAAAGATATTCTATAACATTATTTTAAATTAACCTTCAATCAAGATAATAAAGCATGTCATATATACACAATATAGAAACGTGGTATATAATTAAGTCAATAATTTCCCAAATCAAACAATGTTTAGAATTTATGTGAACACCCTTTAATCCATGAAATTTAAAATAGGTTATCTGCAATGAAAATGTATTGGAAGAGAAGTTATGAATATTTATAGTGGGTGGTTTGGTAAGAAAATGGAACTTATGAATCATATCATTGGTAGAGATGAACATTGTATACGTGATCCATATATATAATTTTGATGATAATATTTAATTAAAACCCTCAAAAATTATAATATATGTCAAAATACAATCCCTTAAATTAAAAATAATTTTTAGGAGTTTTGAGAAATCAATTTGGAAATATAAAATATATTTTATATTTTGAAATAATTATAATTTAAATATTTTATAAATTTAACATAAAAGAAATTTCTATTATTAAAAAATGAATACAAAAATATTCTTATAATATAAAAAAGGTGTAAGAAATAATGTTCACATGAAATTGTTAAAAAGAGTTTCATTTCAGATGTTGATGAAAACGACCCATACAAAAAATGAAAAAATATTCATTAAACCTTTCGAAGATGATAAAGTATCATATAATGAAATTGATCAATTTTTTAGGAATATATTAGTACATTAACATAATCATTCAATGAATATGGACTTGGAAAATGGGAGGTTCTCAATTGAGAAAAATAGATAGGGTTAGTTTCCTCATAATGGGTAAATAACGTGAGAAAAGGGAAAATGAAATAGTGAGATTATATATATAAAAAATTGTTTTAATAGAGAATAAAATGATGTTTATTTTTATAAATTAATTTCATAAAATTTACCCATATAGTTTATCATTCAATAACAATAATTATTAGAAATTTAGGTTGAATAAATAACCTTTATGGTGATGCTAACATAAGAATCAGATCAACAAAAGAGGGTTACCAGGAAAAGGAAATTTCAATATCATGAAATGAAATTTATTAATGATACTTGAAGATAACAGGGAATTTTTTACACCATATACAACAAATTATGGTGTATAATATCAATAATATCTCATTTAAAATGAAATGGAGATAAATAAAAATTTATAAACATGATATCTATTGAATCAAAATATTTTTTTTAAATAAAATGATTTGGATATTAAAACCCCATGAAAAAATTAATACGGTAAAATTATTTCATCAATATGTAATTAAATCATATTAATGAAATCCTGATTCATAAAATTAATTATACCTCATGAAATTAAATTTGTGGCAAAGAAGCCCTTACCTTAAATCCTAAATTCCACTAATGGGTTTGAATCTCCAGTATAACACGACAATCTTAATAACCAATTTAGATCATTTTTTATTTCTAAAAACATTTATAGACCATATTTTTAGTTACTCTATAGATGTATATTATTTTTTTATTCTCTAGTTCCAAAATTGGGTATGATTACACATGATCAATTTTTATTAGTTTCATAATAGAGGTGTAGTAATTCATTTTTCTAAAAAATAACACAATTAATATATCATAAAAGATTATGTAATTTATTATTTATAACTATTTATAATTTTTTAATTCCATTTTATTGTGTTTTTTGTTATACTTTCTATAAAATAAATTGGTGACAAGAATTTTTTACTAATTTTTAACAAATGAATGATATTATATTAATTAATTATTTAATTTTAATATTAACATAAAATAAAAAATAATCAAATATTTATTTTCTCATTTATATCATATATTACCTGTATCCCCAAAAAGGAATTTTAAGAAGATAATAAAAATTTCATTAAAAATATAAATTAATAAATTTATTTGTCGATATTATCTCAGTACTTTTCAGATTTCCATCAACCTTAGTGCTGAAAATAAATAGTAAATTTCTTTAGAGATGCGTGGGAAATGTACATTGTGTAAAAAAAATGTCGATAATTTTTTTTGATGGTTACCTATTATGATTTTCATATGGTATGAGATATAAACTTATAAACATAATTGGGGGTTGAAGAATTAGTATTGGAATGATTATATATTATTTTTGATATGTTTTTCATTGATAATTATAATGGATGAAATCAATTTGTTTAGAAGTGTTGGCCAGTATACAATATAAATTTTGGGAAATGGCATAGGCATATGTATAGGAGAAGTTGGAGGAGGTGGAAAAGGTAGGGTCGGAGGCTGAGGTGGGGGGAGGAAAAGTTAGAGACTGAGGTGGAGAAGGAGATGCCACACTATCCTGCAAACAGTAAAAATGTTGGACAATAGAGTAGAATGGTGATCATACCAAGGTTGTGTTCAAGGATAATTTTTGAAAAGTGCAAACAACACTTTTATCTTAATATAAGATAAATTATTAAATTGTTTAATTTTTCATAAGGAAATGTATTTTTTACCACTATTTAAAGTGATTTTTACATGATTTTAAGTGGAGAAATTTTTTTAGAAGCAAACAAACCACTAATTTTTTCAAACTAATTATCATAGGATAAAATTTCTATCAGCACATTAACCGCACTATCAAATATTTATAAAGGGTGAAAGAAACCCCTCAATAAGAATAAACTAAAAGAAAACAGATGCAGTTATATTCCCATGTATTCTCAACATTATAAAGAAAGGTTCTTAAGAGAATAAAAAAACAAAAAAAGTACCAATTGAATATTATTATATATAATTTTCATATAATTACATAGGGATTCTTAATATAAAAAATTAAGGAATGTTTAAAAAAATAGAAAACATATAAGTGGAATTTTAGTAATAAAAGACATGTATAAAAATTTATCCATGCAAAAAAACACAAATGGGAGGTTAGTTTCCTATGCCAAGTCAATAATCCTTTTATTCTCTCAAGGTGAAGGTGCCATCACTGGAATTATATAGATCTCACCCTAAAGCTATAAAGAAGATAAATATATAGAAATATAATAATGTAAAATTAAAAAAATTTAAATATACCTATCATATAGAAAAAATCCATGTAATATGTAGTGGAGCTCATAGTTACTTGAGAGTTATACTGCACTAATCAGAACATCAAATAGCTAAATAAACCTGCTAAAATGTTTGAATAAATATGAGTGTAATGAATCACCAGGTAAAGAATGTGTATGAGATAAATGTTAGTGGACAACCAATATTGAGATATCATGGTCATCTAGGAGGGAAGGTGTCAAAAAACATGTCATCAAATGAAATGAAACTGCTTTATGAATAAATCCTTGCAATATAAAAAAGCCACTTCAAATTAAATTATGATGAAAAAAATACAGACGATGACCCATTTGGAAATTAAGTTAGTATCTTGATCCAAAACCTCTAATAAAATAAATAAATTCAAAATTTCATTGATTAAATCATGAATTTTTATAAAATAAAAATATAGTGGTTTCACATTGGTGGGATGGGGAATTATTTGGTCCATTTTCTCAATAATTAGGTGCATGATGTAATATAAAAAATTCTTGTAAAATCCATAAATGTAACTCATAAGGTTTTCATTTTTGAAATGGATTGACTAAAACAAATTCTTTCTAATTCCCATGATATGAAATTAAATCATTCCACCATTATATCACATAAAATTTCATAATCATTACATGAGTAGAGGTGTTTAGCCTATCCAAATTATGAATATAGATAATTTTTCCACTGACTAACTATAACAAATTGTGTCTTTTGGTTCATCACTAATATAGATTTTCACATTCAATATAAATAATGGACTTTGTTCACAAGATCATTAATAAAAAACTCACATAATTACTAACCAAAAAACATGAGAATATGAATATTTCAAATTTGATGAACAAATAATGATGATGTTATGTTAGCGTTTATCAATTACCCAGAGTTTTGAAAAGGATATACTACTATATAGAACGATAAAAAAGAATTATTGGATGAAAAATATTTTAATGTTATTTGGATGGTATAAAGGGCTATGATAATGTTTTAGACTATAAAAGGGGTTAAAAAATATATAATGGAGTTTAGTGTCTTCATTAAAATACATAATGGGTTACAAAGATACCCAAATAGATCAAATTTACTTTTATTTGATATTATTATAATTTTATCTAATTTTTTAGATAATTACCTAATCATTTTTATGTTGTAATTATTTTTTCAATTTTCAAATAGATCATGAATAAATGACTTCATCAACTGGGAAGATTCACTCTCTTACTATGATCATGAAACTGTGAGTTCTTAGTACCTATTTCAATTACTTCTTATCTTGTACAAGCTCTCTAATCTTAATGATTGAATAGTAAAACCATTTTCCATATAATTAATTTATTTTTTAACATTTATGCTCAATTTTTTTAGTATTACTAATATAATAATTTTTTTATTATATAGGTGCATTATTTTGTTCAAGTTAGGGTGGATTGTTTGAAACTACTTATTCTCTTGTGAGATTGGACTTCAAGGATATATCTAAGATAATGAAAATAAGGAAACAGGTCCATAATGATTACAATCATCATGAAAAGGTGAATTAATACCACTTATTTCAAAAACATCTTCTCTTGTACATGCTTTCCAATCATGATGTTTCATAGTAAAATCAATTTCCGTAGAAGTAATATATTTTTTCATATTTATGTTTTATTTATTTATTTTTAGTATTACTATTTTATGTATTTTTTTCTCGTACAGGTAGATTCTTTTTCTTGAGTTGGGGTTGTTTCTTCAAAACTACTCATTTTCACGAGATATGGGACTTCAAGGATACAACTGAGATAATGAAAATGATGAAACGGGTCAAGAATATATACAAACATCATGAAAAGGTGACTTATTTCTAATTTTTTTAAAAAATCATCATTTTATCTACTATTTATAAGTTAGTTTCCTTATCATTATTAGATAATAATTATTTAGTTTTTTTCATAGTTTTTTTTGGAATTTATATTTTGATTTCAATATATGCAATGATGGAATAGTAAACCCCATGTCACCTAAAATGTGAAGTGTTTCAGGGATCATATAGTTTCTATTCCAAAAAATGGAAATGTTATTAATTTTTTGACCTTTTAAAACATATTTTAATGAAAAAATACATATATCATAATCACTCAAATATACCTCAATATTATAGAAAATGTGTTCATTATGAATCGAACAATATGTTTTTAGTTTATAAATTAATTTTTTTTCAAAAAACTTATCACATAATAAAATCAAATGAAAAAACATTAAGATTGTTTTGATACATTTGAAAAACAATACATAAGTCATTTTGGACTTGTAGGAATTTTCTAGACCTCAATCCAATGAAAATTATTCCTAGTATGACTCCAAACATGTATTTTTATTTAATATTGACATATATTTTAGTAAAAAGGTTGAGTGAAATACTGAAAACTATAAAAAACACTCATATTGTCTTTATCATTTAGGAAAATGATTGATAAGTTATTTATGACATGTATGAATAAGTATCATGTCAAATCGACACATGATGTGAATAGTATGACTCAAAGTTCATGTTTCCAGTTTTAAATGACATTTTTCTAAGAAAATACAACTGATAAACTCAAAACAGAGAAAATTAAATTATAATATTTTTATAATTCATGGAAAAAAATTCATAAGTCATTTGGTTGGTTTAGGAATCAGCTGCACCTCAATCCAATGCACAGTGTGATCGGTAAGACTCTAAGTGATTTTATTTATTTATAATTAAAATTAATTATATTAAAGAAGATATGTGACATTTAGAAAACCAATAAAACACATTCATATAATTTTTATACATTAATAAAATGATCCAGAATTCATTTTTTACTTGTAGGAATCAGTTGTACCTCAATCCAATGCACAATGTTCCCAGTATGATTGAAAGTGTATGTTATTAGTTTAAAATTAACATTTTATTTCAAAACGCGAAACTCACTAAATACATAAAAAAGTTATTAAGCTATCATGATAATATAGCTTAATGATTGATAGTTCATTTTTGAAATTTAGGAATCAGACTCATGTAAAAAAACACACGATGATACTGATATGACCTAAAGTGTGTGTTTCCAATTTAAAAAGATATTTTAGAAAAAAAAGTGAAATACTAAAAACTAATATAATGCATTGATATAATTTTTATACTTTATTAAAATGATCCATAATTCAGTTGAGGAATTTTGGAATTAGCCAAACCTCAATATGACACATGGTGTGAACAATATGACTCAAAGTTCACCTTTTTATTTAACATTTTCCTTAATTTTAGTAAAAAGGACAAGTAACGAACTCAAAAACAAGAAATAAAATTAGGTTTATTTTGATAATTTTGGAATATTATCCATAAGTCATTATTAATGTGTAGGAATCAACCTCACCTCAATCTAAAACACTATATGCCCGATATGGCATGAATTGTCTCTTATCAGCTTAAAATTGACTATTTAGTTAAAAACGTGTCACTCCCTGAAAACTATGAAAAATTATCATAGTTTTTATAATTTATGAAAACAATATATAATTAATTTGTGATATGTAGGAATCAATATCACATCAATATGATACATTAAGTGGCCGATATGACTCAAAGTGCATATTTCTAGTTTAAACTGCCATTTTAGTAAAAAAGAAAAGTGACAGACTGAAAACTAATAAAATGTTTTTGTATTATTTTTATACCTTTTTAAAATGATACATAAACCATTTTTGATGTGTATAAATCAATCATACCTTAATATGATACACAGTATGACTGATAAAACTTAAAGTGCATTTTTTTATTTAAAAATGACATTTATTTTAGTAAAAAGAAAAGTGGCATACTCAAAACCATGATAAAACATTCTCATTGTTTTGATAATTTATTAAAATGATATATAAGTCGTTTTGGGAATATAGGAATCATCCTTTCATCAATCTGACACATGATTATCCCGGTATGACTCCAAGTGTTCATTATTAAGAGGATGATATGACTGAGACATTCTATATGAGAATAGTTTTGTGGGATACACCATCCACTAGGATACTGAAACATGATTTGGGATACCATGTATTTGATATATGATAACTATTGGTTTATAATTCATGAGAGATTCTCTTTTGAGTTTGATAAGAATTAGAGTCATTTTTTGGGATTCCATGAATTGGAGTTGGTAGTACCAATGTTTGGGCTACCTAGAAAATGTTCCTAGGAGTTATATGCATCCTATATGTGTGTTGTTTGTTTCCATTTATTGGATCTATGAGTATCCTGATTTTGGTAAACATTGGAGCTAAGATATAATGTGTTTTGATGACAAAGATTTGGTGTTAGGAGTACCAAGATTTGGAAAGTATTTTATTCGATCCATTGATTTGAGACGTTTCATTTGTTTTGAGGATGTATATAGACCTCATTATAGGTTTTCATATACATATATGAATTCCTTGGGATTTATATGATATTTGGTTATCACAATAACATGATGTGCTTAGAGACACTCTTGAATTGGATGAATTAGGTTTGGGTTGACTTGGGCACCATGGTAGAACCCAAGGATCAAAATAGGTTAATTATTTTCACTTGATGTTTACTTTTATTATTCAGATTATCTGGTCATATGAACATACAATGAACTAACTAGTAATTTATGAGACATCATTGGGGTTCCACAAAATGTTATAATATCACTCTACTCAAGAGACCATGAAACATGTGTTCCTGAGCATCTCTTAGTGTTCATATGTTTAGGTTAGGTAGAGGCCCAAAGTTACTTGATCGAGTGGGACAACTAGGATTGGATTTTGAGATCTGGATGAGGTGATGTTTTTGAGTTATAGTAAATCATCTTGTATTTTAATTATATTATTTATCTTTATATAATATAATCATTTTGATGATCCGTCATTATATATTACAATATGCTTCCACACTATATTTGATATTGATTTATATGTTTATTTCATTCATATATTATTATTATTTACTATTTTGGATGATGTTTGGTTTAATTCTATCTATTATTTCACACATGATATTCTGGTACAATCACTAAATAGTACTACCCTAGACCCCCACTATATGTTTGTAGCCTTTGGCGTAGGGGTGGTGCGCTTGGTGTCCCATGGACACCTGATATAGTGACTATGAATAGTAAAATGTGTAAGGAACAATACAAAGTTGTTTTAAATAATATAGGAGGTTAATATCATAGAATTTTCTAGGGTTTTTTTAATTACTATTTTGGGATATAATAGACGGGTGATAGTGTGATGTGTCGGGGCTTGTGATGGATCCCAGACTGGTGCCTCACAAACACCTTTTCTGATATGAAGTCTTAGTTACAAGGGGATGTGATTACTGCTCTTAGATTATTGTGTTATGGTTGAATTATATTCTACTAGATTTATGAACATTTTTTTTAAGATTTATGATTTATAATTTATTGAATTTTTAGGTCTTGGTCTTTTGGTAAGAGAATATTTGTTTTTTTACTTTTTTAAATGTCAAGAGGCAAGTGCACAAACATATTTTTTAACATGTAATATTTACATGATATTTGTATGCCTATGTTTTATTGATATAACTAATGATGGGATTAACCTATTTAACATGTTATTAGAAACCCAAATGACTTATCACATATATCTTTTTGGTGGAATTATAGCCAGATGGACCATTGTATATTTTTATTTTTGTGATAGGTCATGTATATATACGATGAGATACTTTTTTATGATGATGTTTATGCAGTATATCAGGGTACAATATACATATATACAATTAATAGTTTTAATACAAAACAAGATTACATAGTGATAAACCCCTTGTGGGTGAATTTAATTTTGATACTAGTTCTAAAATGAAATCGGACTCAGTAATTTAAAATATTCGTAAAAACTTATATGGTGTATTCTTGATAACTTGATATTAAAGTTATAAATTACTAACCCATATTACTATGGTGTATTAAAAATGGGTTGTCTAGGAATGATACCATTATATATTGTTTTGCTGATCAATGAGACTGTGATCCTCAAGTGGGTGAGTCCTATATATGGGTGCTTGGTGAGGAATATCCTAAGATTTAAAATTACCAAGTAGTAGTTCCATATGTGGGTGCCATATTAAAATCAGTTCCTGGGTGGGATAATGTATTTACCTGTGATACTTGACACAAAAACAAACATGAGACCCTATAATGAGTGATTTTTCACATGACCTACCATGTGCTATTAGGGACTAGATCATAGAGGTATTTCCAATGTGTTGTGTTTTATGTGAGGTGTCACCTATGGGTTATGAAGGGGAGACTATTATTTAGAAGATGTAGATTATGACATCAGTTATCCAAGGGATATTTATGACATGTTATGTTCTATACTAGGGAATCCCATTAGAGGGGTTTACAAAGATATTGATCACCTTAGATATAATTATAATGAGTAGATTCATTTATTTATGTTCAATGAACATGGTGGGAAATTTGGTGTGTGACTATACATGGTTATTCCTATGATATTGTGGACATAGAAGTAATGGGTATATTCCTTAACAATATATTAGTGCATTGGAGGTTATTTTTTATATGGAATTGGATAGAGATGATTTTGATATATTTCACAAGGAAATCAGCTTGAGTGATGGTGATTTGGGTATTTAAGTTTGTTTTTGAGGTCCTGATTTGTAGGATACATGAACCTATATATTTTAGATGTATTCCCAAGTAGTAAAATAGTATATAATTGATGTATGATTTTATTTTTGAAACTATGACCACATGAGGGTTCTCGTGCGACAGACTAGATATATTTTAGAGGTCTAACTTAGAAGGTGACAATCAATAGTTTTTATAGATAGAAAATTCAAATTCCATGGGGCATGGTCAGTGGTTTATGAATGTGAGTCTAGTTATGATGAGACTTGCCTCATGGGAAAATGAGTTGGGATGATGTGACTGAGTTGTATTAGAGCATACACCTATTACTTTTGGATGAGATCGAGGTAACACCCATTGGTTACACACAAAATATTGAATTATGGATTAGTAAGAGACTATGTGTAGGCCTAAGACCAATGGTGTTGATGAATGTTTTTGGTAATGGTTTCCTAACAATTTGGATGAATTGAAAAATCTACCCCGTGGTAGTAGTGGCATTATAAGTGGAACATGTGTAGTGGTATGAAAAATTCAAGAGATTATAATACGCAAGTGATTCCTAAGTTAAGATGAGAATGACCCAGGACGAGTGATCTTTTTTGATGTTTTAACCTATAAAAGTATCACTTGAAGAGAGATATAAAATTTGGTGGGCTGTAAACCATCAACCATTTTAGTACATGACCATCATTATGACTATAATTTCAATTCATGCTCATGATAATGTTCTTTTAAACTAGGAATGGATGGAGATTAATATTTTGTGATATTGATGCTTATATATGATCAATAAGACTGTTCCTAGTCATTATGTGTGATACTAGATAGAGTGTGATCCGTGGAGGTGTGACCCAATGTAGGTAGGTAGTCGTCATATTACGATAGGTCATTGGATGGATGATATGGCCTTGGATACTGATGGATTTTTAATTCAGTTTTATATTTTCCTGAGTTAAATAGCATATTTGAGTTTTAGATGATATATTGGATTATTCAATGTATTAAATTCTTTCCTAGAATGACTCAAGTTTGTTCTGAAGGTGATTCCAGAGGTGAATCCCAATTCATCGCATGGTTCAAATAGTGAACCAATGATTCCTGACATATTTTAAGTGGTGAACTATATTTATGGAATTATTTAGGCTGTGAAACAGTGATTAATGATATGGATGAAGGGGCGAACCAGTTTTTTGATTTGGTGATTCATGACATAGTTCACGGGTTAAACCCATTACCTCATCTGATTCAGCGGGTGAATCATGTGGTGAATAATTCCGATGGTATCCATTGGGACAAAAATGATTATTAAATTAAGAGAAGATAATATTATGGTTCACAGGAAACATATTCAGCAGGATGGGGGTATTCCAGGGTTTATCCAAGACCTTTGATGGAGTGTCCGACTTATGGAGGCAATACTAATGGGAAGTGGATACTCATCTTATTAAATCTATAATTTAAGATAAGAGGTAATACTAGTTTTTGAGTGGTATTTTTATACCTATCCATGTGATGTTTAATAGAAATTGAACCAATATGGTGGTAAAAATTCTAGATGATGTATTTTAATAGGAGTATCTGATAGCGGGAGAAACTATGGATTGGAATCAATTGTCATGAGATGATAATTTTGGTGGGGAGTACCATAAGATACAGGATGAGGTTATTAATGACACATTGGTGTCTTGTGACAGGCTTTCTTGGGTATGTGTTTTCTCGATGTTTCAGTACGTTTTGTCAGTAGTGAATCACTTTTTGATAAATGATGTACCTCATTCCTGGAGTTATAAAACATAAGATCATTCATCATTCTGGAGTAAAATCTAGTGATAAAAGAATGTAATAGTGACACAATTAGGCTAAGTGTGTTGATTGAAGAAATAAACTACTTCTCAAGGGTGGAAAGTTTTATGGAAAATAAATTATAATACCTTGTTTTTTGGTTCTGAAAAACTAGACTAAGAATATAGTCTATATCAGTAGAACATCCTGGAATGATATTTTGGTATAGAGGTCAATTCTTGGGCGGTGACATGAGTGTTCTATAGGGTTCCATACAAAGTATGTATAGCTGGGTTACTGAAAAATTGTTGTAGTAGACCATTCTTGGAATAAACAAATGGTTCAAACCATGAATGTTTGGTTATATCGGGAATTTATCCTACCATGTTTATTCATGGCATGACCCCTTTGGTCATGCTGGAAAACACTATTTTTGTGTTTCTTAAATTAAAAATTGGAGCATGACCTGATTTTTTTGGGTCAATGAAGAGTGTGTGGGAGGAGAGAATGACCCCAAATTATATCTTCTTTTCCCCTTAAGGGGGAGGTTTTTTTTGATTTTTTCGGTGATCATAGGATAGATCCTCCATCTATTATTATACCACATTGACACACCCTAATTTGGGAAATTTTAGTTTAGGTTTCTTGGATATCTCCACTAAATCACTTAAGAAATATTCCTGATTGATGGGGATTTCACCCAAATTTCATAAAGAAGAATTGGAGACAATGTTTGCACACTATTACATGGTATTTTAAAGAAGGTACATAATTGTATAAATTTTCCAAGGTTTTTTTATTATTTTTGAGTAAAATCAGTCATTGAATCGATATTATAATTTCATAATTTTGTATAACAAAGGATCAGGTGTGTCTCCGGAGTGGAATGTGCGCCGTTACCTGAGATTTCAAAAAGAGGTTGTTTATTGGTGAGTTTTAAAAAATTATGCCAATTTAAATTAAAATTTTTATTTATATATAAATTATAATAGTTATTGTTTTTGGTTGTATGGGATGA
The DNA here is from genome assembly GCA_963277665.1 of Viscum album. Taxonomy (NCBI): domain Eukaryota; kingdom Viridiplantae; phylum Streptophyta; class Magnoliopsida; order Santalales; family Viscaceae; genus Viscum; species Viscum album. The sequence continues at coordinate 1,849,326,330 of OY728120.1, forward strand.
GTTAGGGACTCACAAGGATAGGTTATGGATGGTTAGAATGGGATGACCTTCAGTAAGAGTTTTCAGGATATTATTAAAAGGGGAACGACATATTTTTGGAAGGTTGTGCCTTATAAATATCTATTGGTAATTTAATTTACTCATTTTATATATGGCATGGATATATGGTTATAGAAGAATAAAATTTATTTTCTTTTCAAAATACATTTCAATACTCCAAAAATGTGTGAGCATGACATAAGAGTGTGAAATACGTTAATAACATAGAGTAACATGATAGAATAAAGTATCAAGAAAATGAAATGCAACTTACAATAAATAATAACCTAGTAAATAACTTGAAATTTTTCACAACCATATGCATATGAAAAAGATTTCTGAGAAAAATAATTATTCCCACTCATTTGTGAACAAACTCATTATGTCCAAGTCTAAAAGTGTGAGCAAAGTCATTATACCCATTATTATCTGAACAAGGTAATTATGTCTATGGACGAATATCATTAGAGATAAAATAATAAAATCATCAATTAAAGGATGTTAATATACCCCACCCATCATAATCCATACATATGTATGTCACTTTAAATCAATCATAATCATATCTTAAAGAACTCATAGAAAAAGAATGGGTTTTTTGAAATTCTCAAAAAACAACACATAATATATACATATTTGATCATAGGAAATAAAAAATATAATTTTACAAAATTAATCATAATATTATAACATACAGAGGGTAATTAAAACATCGTTTCATGAGAGATAAATCTTAGTGGATAAATAGTAGTGAAAATGAAAACGTTTTCATAAAACCTATTAAAGTTCTAATAAAAGATGAAATGAAAATTACAGTCAAAAACAATTTTAAGAAGGTAAGGATAATTATTTTTAAAAACTTGTCAAAATGAGTTTTAAATATTGAAAATCAATGCCTTTATTAATATTTTTTAGCAATTTTTAGAAAATAACACATTAATGAAATTTTGAAAAACATTCATTTGATAAAAGATGTGAGGTAAAATATAATGAATATAAAAAGAAAAAAATACATAGATTTCATTAAAAAAACTTTATATATGAGAAACATGGACATAAAATATTAATTGTAATGAATGAATGTTATTATTACCAAAAATTTATATTTATTTTTGAAAAAAAATTTCCAAAAAAGTTTTTATTGATTAAGATAAGTAATTTACTCAAAGAATAAGTGGAAATACCATATGTAATAATAGTGTTTTAGTATTAAATAAAGCTTGAATACAATATGTATCTAATAAATACTATGACCCAATGAATTCAAAAATGAGTTAACGAAGCACCTATTAATTTTTTATCTTTTGAGTTAAAACTGCATCATATAAATAATTTAGAATTGAACATTAAATATCATGAAATATAATAGAATGATGATAAAAAATTTTAAATGGGGTGTGGCTACACCATTCCTAATAAAAAAATATCTATGATAATAACTATTTCTCATGTGGTGAAATGTTTATATAAGCAACTGATACGGTGGTCCTTATTCATTTTGGGCATGTTCCTAACTTCCAAAATAATAAAACTCGGTTTCTTAGGTACCATATTAAGAACCTTTTTAATATATAGTTAATTTAAAAACGAACCATTATTATTATATTATATTTATTTATTATATTTTTTTTTTGTTTGTGTGAAAATGGAATTGGGGTTGACTTATTTTGATAATATTATAAAGTAAAGATGACATTTTAATACTAATATAAATACTTAATATTAAATTGACTGAGATATAAACAAATAATTATTTAACAATTAAATTATAATAATTTCATTATTTATGTCTCCATAGTAATCCATGATAGTGTTTTATAGTATTGTTCATATTGCTAGTTTTATTGACCCAAATGTGAACATACTATATTTCTATGGGTGAGTATCTATACGAAATTGATTATTTTGAAAAAATATAATTATAAAAAATATAATTATATTATTTGTATTGTTATAATATTTTAATCATATTTTAAGTGTATTGTAAAAATAATGATAATCAAAATGTAAATAAAAAAAAATTACTTTTAGGGAGAGGTAGTCTGCAAAAATACCAATCAATATTATTTTATTATTATAAGTGGATGGAAAGGAATATATAATGAAATTTCCATAAATAAAATAACACTTAAGTACACTAATTATAACGAGGTCAACATATAAAAAAAGTTATTATAGGTTTGGGAGGGTGAGAATAAGAAGAAAAAGTTAAGGATTGAGTAATACTCACATTGGGACCTCAAAATTTCTCATAAAATTATCCTTAAAAATGACATGATTTGGATAACTTTTGATGACCATATGTTAATGAACATTACATAGGATTCCATGGAGAGAAAAATTTCCGCGTTTTAGAAAGAAATTATAAGGAAAGGTGTAACATGAAGTAGTGGAATGTTCCCATTTTATAAGTGGAGAGGATAGAAATTTAGAAGCACCCTTTAAATTTTCAAAAATGTAAATTTACTTATCCTGTGTAAAGGGATAAAAGATGAAAAAAGTGGAATATTAGTGAGGTTTAGTGGATCCAAGCCTAAAAAATATTGTTGTAAACATGTTTTGGGCAACATTCTCTTAGTAGATGGAGGTTTTTTATTTTCGTTTTTATAGAATAATTATTTGTTTACCCTTAGTAATTAATTTTGATGAACAAAATTAAAATCCCCACTTTTACCTAATTTAAAATTTATTATCTACAAATTTTAAATAATTTTATCAAATAAAATTTCTTATAGAGTTAAAATTTTAACATTAATATAATCATAGATAAAGCATAATTTTTTTAGGAAAAGTGTTTTTATGCATAAAATCTAGTGTATGATAACATTTTCACTGTTTTTGAATTTCAAGATAAAGATTGGTTAATTATTAAAAAAATAAATTTTATTTTTATATGAAATCAAACAAAAAATGAATTAAAAATAACTTTTAATTAAATGAAATGATCAAAAATGGAGTTTTATTAGAATTAAAATATTACTATTTATTTTATAAGGTTAAAAATTTGTTTTATAAATTTAAAACAATATTTAAAAATAAATAAATTTGTTCCTTAAATACATAACTTTTATTTAAAAAATATTCCTTTCTTATATACTAAAAATTAAATTAAATTCAAAATTTAGGAAAAAACAATATTTTTTCATTATCTATATAAAAATAAAATATTTTAGAAAAATACCAAAAAAATAATCTATGATAATTTTGATATATAGAATTAGAAAATTAAGGTAACTATACAAAATTCATGATTTAAATTTGATTGAAACTAATTTTAATGTAAAATATTCGTATGTTGTAAATAGAACTATTTTAAAGAAATGAACATTATATTAATATATATATTTTTAAATAGTTTTCATTGGGTGGTTACTTCTATTGATAATCAGAAATTTAGTAGACATAACATATCAATTTTCATGACCCCCTCCCTCCAAAGATACCACAATGAGGAGAAATAGATAACGAACCCTGAGTCCCACCTCCATTATGTCATGGGTTGATAAATAAAACCGAGGGTAAAAAAAATATCTTGAAATGGGAGGTATTACCATCTATAAAAAAATAAGATTGGGGGAAAATATGATTCATCCACAAGAAAAACCATGATATAATATAAATAGAAATGAAATCTATCCTACATGAATGTATAAATAAAACTCATATAGATAAAACTCTCCAAATTAAATCCCCAAATGAAAATATGAAGCATTAAAAGGGAAAATATCCAATTTTTTGAGCCAGTAATGTCAAACACATTTCACATAGTCCTCCTAAAAACCTGAAAATTAGTTTATATATATAGGGTGAGCATACAAGTATACCCAATAGTAAAACCAAAGTATCCCATGCATATGTGAAATAAGGATACTAATTCACCTATGAGAAAACAATAGAAACAACAACACCTAAATAGGTCAACTATCCATACCAAAACCCACCAAGGAATTATCAAAAAATAATGTAAGCCATGTAATATTATATAACATGAGTCTCATCAATAAAGAATACCCCACACCAGTTTCTTGATGGTATGATACTCTCACGACCCCAATGTAATATTTCCTAGCACTCCCATATATTCCGAATACTTCCCCACCCCACACGAATGGTCACATCACATCATGGTTATAGCCACCTAGGCTTAACACCCCCCATGAAGAACAACATCACATCAGACTCACATACACTCTGGCTCGCAACCCCATAAGAACACCCACATCACACCTCTCCCAAAAAAAATAGTCCGTCACATCACTACCATAACCAAAGTAGTAGGGTATCAGGAAAATAAAGGAAATCAACCTCATAACCTCCTCCTACAATGCACAAACCCTACCTTAAGACAACTCTTCTCTTATCATGCCACCTGTAGACACCTGGGCTAAATCACATCTCACCCGAAGACACCTAGACTATAAAATACACCATGTATTATAATATTAGACCTATAACTATCACAAACTGTGAAATGCATACCTCATCTGGATGAAAGAGTGGGAAGAAGTGAGTACCTAGCCATCCATCATCTTCACCAGATGTCAGGGGAAACACCCCCCACGTTACTATTCCAGTGTTTTCAAAAAGTGTTCACCATGGGTGGGGTGCATAAAAAATCACAAAGAATATACAAGTTCATACATATAGTGACAAAAAATACAATCCTTTGGGTTCATAAAAAAATACAAAAAAAATCATAACATCACCACTTTTTCTCCCACCTCTGAATACATAACACCACAAAAATCACAAGCCACACCTAATACCACCAACCAAATTCATTATCCAACCCAAAATTTATTTGTTAATTAATAAATTATATCCCATTAACCTAACTAAATACCATACATTTAACTCATTATTAAATAGCTATTCCATCACCAAATAAGATCTAGCATGACACAACAAAACATCACAAGTATCCTATCTTATGCATCACACAATTTCCTCATCACCGCACAAGCACAAATAAACAAAGAACCACTTCTACACCCCTAAAGAATAACTAAACAATCACCAATTCACTACCCTAAAATCATGGAGGAACAAAAACCACCTCACCCCCCAAAGAATGACAAAACAACTCACCCATTACCCCACATCACCCGAAAAACACACATTTCTGCCCCATAAGCATGAAAAATGATCACAACACATCAAGATCACTTTAAAAATTTAAAAAATGAAATTTTACCACATTTCACTTTATTTTAGGGGCATTATCACACAATATATAATCTTGGGGAATCTATTTCATTAGAAAAATATAATTGGTTAGAGAATACTAAATATAGGGTGATATCAAAATAACTAAATTAGACACAATAGTCACATCACATATCATCTAGCATAAAACAATCACCCAATGAACACACTTTTTAGTGGGGAATCAAGATTATACAATCCATCATATCACAATAATATCAAAGCAATTAAAGAATACAAATCGAACACATTCCCCATTTTAATTTTAATTTTAATAATTATTTATCCTTAATTAATCTATCACAACCATACCCATAGATAAAAAGGAAAAAACCTCTTTTATGATAGAAATAAAGGTAAAAAAGGTATTCCCTACCTCAAAGAAGCTTTTCTGTATTGCTGCAAAATATAGGAAAAGGAAAAATACTGGAAAACTACAACCGCACATGGGAAACCATGGGTCATACTACACCACAATAATGATATTATAAAAAATATCCCAAATCATTCCCTAAAACCAAAACTGCACTAGTGTAGTGGTTTACCGAAAGAAAAATAGGAGAAAACCACTAACAAGGGAGAATATCATACCATGAATTTCTTACTAGGATGAACCGAAACCAATAGATCAAACATGGTAAGAAATGGTTTTAAATATTTCTCAAGGTTCCTAGGGTTCTTCCATAATGATAGAAGGATGGAGGGGCTGAATAAAGGGAAATTCAATGGAGTTAAGAACATTAAACATTGAATCCCTTTGGTTTCACATTGTGTAACCATTACACAATGTGTAGTCCATTGGTTTTATGAAAATTACATATTTCCCTAAAAAAATCATCACCTTGGCATTTATTTAATACATGTGACGAATTCTTATTACATGATTTCTACATCATCTCATAGATTCTCCCTTAACTGATTTACAAGCCATGAATTCACATTCGGTACAAGCGTGCAACACCAGTTTCTTCTATGTAAATAATACATGATGTGTATTTCTTATAGCAGATCTACTACACCTCTATCCTCCACAAAAAACTCTTATAACCTCCCCATATGACCTCCAACCACTTGGAAAGAACATACTATCACATCAAATACCCCTCAAATGATTCCCATCCTCAAGAATAAAAAAACAAGACTAAATGGAAAGGGGTCTGAAAAACCACCCTGTGAGGTTCCCCTCGATTATCCTATTATAACTCAAATGATACTAAAATATATTTACACTAAACCAAATGACCACAAAAAATATCATAAAACTTCATGACCACACAACCACATCATCACAACCATCCAACCTCCACACATCCATAACTAACAACAATCGCAACCAACAAACCACACTACAATGAACCTAAAAATATAGAAATTCTATATTCTATGTTACGATACTATCAACTATGGGTGACATCGAATTACCACAACAGGTTTAATCACATCATAGTGTAATGCGTCTCAATTAGGAATAATGTCATACCCTTTTAATGTTATTGAACATTATCACACATCATACATCAAGTAAAAAATCACATATCATAAAATTGAAGGATACATTCATTACTTCCTAAAGAAAATCAGAGAAGAAACAAACTCAAAACAACTCTGGGAATTAAATAGGATTCGACATCCCTCACTCCCAAGTACTCTCCTCCTAGAAAATGTGGTTACACAACACATGGAAAAAGGGAATCATCCATAAAAAAACACATTCTCTAGGAGATCATGGATCTGGACTAGCTACTCCAAGAATTTATTATCATCCTCGATATCCAATGCTTCCCATTAAATAACGTGGGAGTCATCAAGACGATACTGACGAAGATGAGCGATGTGGAACACATTGTGGATCATCTCTAGCTGTTTGGAAACACCAATTGGTGATTAACCTTTCTAACTCACCCCAATACCCCAAAGTCCCAAAAAAAAACCTAGGAGAAATATTACTGCCTTTGCCAAACCTCTATCACCCACATCGAGGGGAAAATTACAAGAACATGTTCTCCCTTAACTCAAACTCAATGGGTCTCCTATTATGATTAGTATATGGATTTTTCTAATCCTGTGATACATTAGTACTCTCATGAATAGGATGAAACTTTTCTTTTTTTTCTATACAATACATTAGGAGAAAGAAATAATTCAACCCCAACCTCTATTTAAAACAACGAATAATGACAGAGTCAGCCGTATAATTCCTCAAATGGATCCATTTAAATGGAAAAGTGACAAATATTTTGGTACATAAACCTGAAAAAAGGAAATTATCATACCCAAGATCTATGGAAGCCCAAGAATCATTCCAAAAACATTTCTTATAGAGTCTGGATACAATTTTTTGTCTTCCCATTTTTTTGAGGGTGGAAAGAAGTGCTGAGACGCAATTGAGTGTGAAAGGAATGATGTAATCCCCTTAATATAAATGAAGTGAAACTTTCATCCCAATATGAGAAAATGGACCTAAAAAATCCATGGAACTACACTACATCATACACATACCACCCAACAAAAGAACCCACTTCACCCAACTCCTTGATCATTATGATGTGGACCAATTTCTTTAATCAATCCATGATCACCTAGATAACATTACAACCTCCCAAAGCTCAGGGAAACCATGTGATGAAATACATATATATGTCATCCCATTTCCACCATTGAAAATCTACAGGTAGTAACTAATTTCTATGAACATGATTCTAAAACATTACCTACTAGAAAACCAAACAAATTTCCACAAACTCTGCCACTTCCCATGTCATCATAGGACAAGAAAAATATATCCTCATACCATGGTACTTCTTAGAAAATATTTGGTGTACCACCAAAGGTGAGCTATAGAAATCAATAGGGTCTGCCTCATGTCTCACTAATAGAATAAAAACCTCTTAATAAACGAAATATATTTCCAACCATCCTACGAACATACATCAAGAGCATCATTTTGGCCAAAACGATCATGCATCACCTCTTCCTCTGAGTCTCCCCACTGAGACTCCTCCACATTCTCCATCAATGAAGAAATCACCATCATCTGAAATAAAAAACCTCTACCATCATATAACCATTCATATATGTGTAAGGATACCAACTCCTCAATTTCACTCCAAGCATCCCTAGAATCCTAGACAACATCCTTACTCGAAATACTTCATAAATAGTTGGCCACAAAAATACCGTTTCATGAGGTGTAGGAAATCTTAAAATCAAAATAATAATGAAACATTATCCATCTCTAATACCAAAAATTCATATAACATGGAGGAAATATAAACCTTGTGTTCTTGTGATATATGGAGACCATAATTCCCTCCTCAATGAGGCAATTCCACCACAACATCAGTTCAAACACAACCGATTCCAAATCTAGATCATGGGTGGCATAATTACACTAGTTTGGATGTAACTAAATGGGAAAATAATATATCACTCCAATATATTGTATCAATACACATCCCAATATTTGATAGGAAGATTCACAAAACACCTCAAAAATCACACCCTCCTCAATCAACTGAAGCACAAGAGCAGGAACCAATATCCTTTAGGTAACCGAATTCTTATTGAATCTAATTAGAAAACACAAAATCATAATCCTTCATAGTAAATGCTATCAATAAAGATGAAAATTAGGAGAAATCAGGCAATAGACACCAATAATATCCTACAAGGACAAGTAAACTATGAACCTATGCCACATTGTTAGGGTTATTACAAGAATGAAATAACCCAACCATAGTTGATTATACTACCAAACCATGAATAGACAATAAATTCCTAAAGAAATTCACATCTCGTGTCCAAACTATATCCTTGAACAACTTTCCATAGATTTAAAAACATGAATGAACTAGAAAGGAAGCTCTAAGATAACTAGAAAGATCCTCCTCTAACTTAAATTAGATAAATATATCATCGATGAATATGATAATGAATCGATCCTAGAACTAAAAAAATATACTTCATACTCACCATGAAACTGGCTGGAGCTGTCATAACATTGAATGAAATGAAAAAAATGAAGTTTGCATACCAAAATCTGAAGGATTTATTCATTATATCTCCCTCATTCACCCTGAATTGTTGATATCCCGATCATAGATAGATCATAGAAAAATTTCTCATCCTTCATAGTAATTGGAAAATATATTCTATCCTAGGAAGAGGTTAACAATTCCTGACCATCACCTGATGAAACCTTTGGTAGTATATGCAAAACCTAAGACTACAATTCTTCTTTTAGGAGAACAACACTGGAGCACCCCATGATGACACAATTGGACAGAAAAATCCATTCTACATTAGATCTTCTATCTGAATTCTCATATATCACAACATAGAGGGTTCTATATGATAAAGATCCATCACAATTGGAGAATCACTAGGCTGCTAGTCTATCTCAAAATCAACATCACATTGAGGGGTAGAGTCACATCATCCTTCTGAAAAACATCCAAAACACACCAATGAACATTTTAACCTCTACCATTACATCCTCTACTGACTCAATCAATATCTTAGACAATAAAGTGATAAGGATATCCTCATTCCAAATTCCCACCCAATAACCCTTATCACCAACAAAAACCAATGCTATCTACCCAAATATAAGAAAAAAATATCATCCAGAATTATTTTTGAACATAATGCATGAAAAAAACAAATCGACGCTAAGGATGACATCATATTACATCATCTATAGAATGAAAATATACTTATGAGAATATTGTGGCCACATCATCAGTTTACACCATAAAAACACATCTAACAAGCTGGTCCAGCCTTTGACTAGTGTAATCAGCACCAGAGGAACAAGAATCCTCTCTAAATCTAGTACTAGAGAAAATACTAGAGTTGGTGAAACAAAGGAGTGTGGAACTCCTAAATCAAATAAGGAAAAAATGAGGGTACTAGACAAACCTATCATACCTCTAATGATATCTAGACCTTATGGAATTTCTACATAGGCTATGTGAAACTAACCATGCCCTGATCCTATACCTCTATGATGATGACCACCTCCATGACCAAGCTTGGGTTGATGTCCCTAATCATATGGAATTTATTGAGGTTGGTCTCCACCAACGTCATCTCTCCTTAGAAATATATAAGCTGGTATCAAATATTACTAAAATGATCTCACTAGAAATTACAGCTAAGGCTAGCACTGAACCAATCCACCTCCACCAAAATATGCTTGGGGAACCATTAGGCACTATTACTGGCGATGTAAACAGACACCATAACCAGAATAAAATGGAAAAAATTCCCCAGGAAAAGCATGAAAATCATTGTCTCCATAAGGCCTAAAATAAATAGGCTGAGGATGAATCCCCGCTGGTCAAAACCTCAAATGTCTTGGTTCCTGAGACCTTCCACTAAAAACTATTCTCTTTATGGAACACTATTGGTTCCCCTATCATGGAAAACCATGATGGAAGTGAATCCACTTGATCACCACCTCATTCTTCGGAACCTATAGATACATTGGTAACAATAAATGAGTGATTTAATATTGGATAGAATGATAGACTGCCTCCCCATGATGTTTCTCGGAATACTCTTGGTCTTGAAAAATATCTAGGAAAAAAACAAAGAAGGTGGTTAAACTTGATTCCCAACACCTGAACTAACATACTCCCCTGTGGAAGAGAAATAAGATCCTACCTCTTTATTGACTTCACGGATGATGTGAGGAACTTTTCTAGGAACTCTTTCCAAATTTCAACCCATGAAACATCAGCCTCATTCTTCTATCGTAGATACAACATCCACCAATAAGGCACATCTCACAACATCTGGATAACATACAAATGACTGAATATCTCACAGGGGCCTACATCAAACAAAAAGGTACATTGAGCTCCTCTATCCATCAATTTATCTCCATATCTAAAACACTTTCCTTGTACATCCCAAAATCATGAATTTGGAAAGCATGAAACTCCCTATTCTATGTTTCATCATAATATTTTTTTTTCAATCCTATGGAGATCAACCAGACCAGCCAACTTCACCTCAACTTCTCGATCCACAAGTAGATGATGAATTTGAGGAATAACTAAAACGAAATCAAGAATTTCCTAAGCCTATTGGTATGAAATTTTATTTAGAATCTTTTTAACATAATTAATTAATTTTAACCTTACTAAAATCACCAAATTGATATATGAACATAAGTCATCATGATGCATGTACCAATATTGGGTCTCTACCCCATAAACTGGGCCACCTCACTTGGTTGTTTGATAAGCTCAATGTCCATGCACTGGATCAAGAGGGAACAAAAAATATCATATCCTACATGGTCTCCCTGAAATATATCACATAAGAAGGTAAAAATGATCTATTTTCACACCAACCCATTAAATAACCATTATGCCTAACTAAAAACTCCTTCCTACCTCTCATCCATGACCTATAATACCACTGTATCATGAACCCCTCCCTTTTAAGAGACCACAATGAGGGGAGAGATATAATGAACCATGTGTACCACATTTTTTGGCCCTGAGTTAGAGACTAACACCAAGGGTATAAAAAAATCCCATGAAATGGGAGGTATTACCATCTATAACAATATAGGATTCAGGAGATAAGATGAATTACCCCGAAGAGACACCATGAAATAATATAAAATGAATGAAAAACAATCCAACATATATGTATAAATAAAACTAATACTAATAAAAGTATCCAAAGTAAATACACAAAATAAATGATGAATTAGAGACAAAACATCTACCCAAATATCTAAGATAGTAATTTTTAGCATAGTTAATGTAGTCATCCTAGCATACAAGTATACTCAATTCTATAACCAAAGTTTCTTATGCACATGTGGAATAATAATAATAATTCACCCATGAAAAAACAACAAAACCAACATCACAAAAACATGTCAACTAGCCTTCCCAAACCTCACCAAGGCCTGCTCACCAAATAATGAATTCCAAATGAAATAATATAACACGAGTCAAAATAATAATAGGTACCCACACCACTTTCCCATTGGTATACCTCTATCATTCCCCATCATTGTACATCATATTTCTCCCATATCTTCCGCACAACACAATTACCCATAATCTGTTTCACATCACTGCATGCCTGTAAACACCAAGGCATGCTGCCCCACAACCACATCCACATCACATCACACCTAAAAACTCATAGGCTCACCACCCCACAAGCATGAACACATCACCCTCACCCCAAAACACCTAGTATATCACATCACAACCATAATTAGAGGAGTATAGTATCATGAACATGAAGGAAATAAACCTCATGTACTCCCCTAATATGCTTGACCCCCACCATTAGACACCTCATCCCATCTCATCCCACCTGTAGAAACCTTGGCTATATTACATATCTACATAAGAAAATTGCGATATCAAAACCACCTTTTATTGAACAATTATACCTCATACCATAATATTACATGAAATAAATACATATACTAGAAGAGTGAGTGGGAAAGAGCGGGTACCCAACCATCTTTCCTCCTTACTAGACATCAGAAAAAACACCCCCAGGTGACTATGTGGGTGACAACACATAGTTCTTGACATGGGAGGGTTGTGAATAGAAATTACAAGGAATATATAGGTACATACATATATACACACACAATCCAAACCTATGGGTTCAAAATAAAACAATGACCAACTCAAAAAATCCCAACCTTCATTGCCAACTCTAAATCCATAAAACCACATAGACCACAAGTCACATATCATTCCACCAACCAAATTCATTATCCATCCCACCATTTATTTGGTCATTAATAAATTAAATCCTATTATCCAATCCAAACCATAACTATTTCAATCATTGTTAAACATTTATTCCCTTAATACATGGTCATCTAGCACAACATAACCACAGATCACAAGAATCCCATCATATACAACACACTGTCACCCCGCCACCCCAAAAGCATGGAAAAAAACCACCACCTCACCACCACAAAATCATGGAAAAAAATAAACCACATATCCATACTAATATAATAAAAAGAACACCCTCTCCACCCCAATATCGTGGACAAAAAACTCAACCATCATCCCCAAATTTCATAAAAAACAGACATTACAATCCCACAAGAGTGACCACACATCACAACACATCAATATAATTTTACAAATTTAACAAAGGGTATTTTAACACATTACACTTTATTTTAGGGGTTCTATAACAAAATACATAATCCTATAGAAAATATTTCATTATACCAATATAAGTGTTCAAAAAATTTACATTTTTGGGTGATATCAGAAAAATCAAATTAGACACAACATGCATAACACATATCATCTTGGATAAACAAATCCCTCAATGACCACAACTTTTAGTGGTACATCAAGCCCGCATGATCCATTATATCTCCATAATATCAATTTTTTTAAATCATGATAATAAAAAACATTTCCAATTTAAATTTAAATTTAACCTATTATTTATCATTAATTAAACCAAAAAAACCAACCCCTATAAATAGAAAAAGAAATCCCCTCCCGCATGATATATAGTAAAGAGAAATTTCAAATTACCTACCTCAAAGAAGCTTTCTCGACTCATTGTGAACCACTGGGTGGAGAATAAAATCCTAAGAACCACAACCAAACATAAGAAACCATGGATCAACCTACACTACACAAAATATCAATAAAAAATAAAAAATCATGCCTAAATCTAAAACAGAGCCACCAAAGTGGGATTCTAAAAGAAGGACAGAAGAAAACCATTATTATGGGAGAATAAATTACTTCATATTTACAAAAGGGACCAATAGGAACCAATGTATCATAAAATGGAGGAGAATAATGGAAATCCTCCTTAGAGTGACTAGTTTTCTTCCAAAAAGTGTGAGGGAGGGTGTGGATAAATGAAATAAAATTCAATTGATAGAGGAAATTAAAACCTATAATCCCACTGGTTTCATGTCATATAACCATAACATGAAATATAATCATTAGGTTTTCTAAATATTACATATTTTAGTTAAAAATAAATTTCCTTGAAATTTATTAAACATACATCATGAATTCCACTTGCATGGTGTGTAATCCATCTCATGGATTCCACCATAACCAATTTACAAGCTGTAATCTCGTTGAATGTAAAAACCATGAGGCACCAATTAAAGTCACGAACACAATAAACAACATGTATTTCCTAGAGAAGCTCTATTATACTTCCATCTTCCACTAAAAAACCCTTAAACCTCCCCCGAAACATCCAACAACCAAAAATTGAAAACCAATTTTCCATGAAGGCATATACTATTACATAAATCATATTTAGTAATTTTATTATATTAATATATATTGGCATTAATTTAGGTTGGGTGTTACGTGTAATAATATACACTGAAACATGATATTTATTTAATGAAATGTGGTTACTGAAAACATGAGTTGCTATTGTTTTCACAACCAATCACCAGGGGATCGTTAGTAATGAAATACATATCTTTATGTTATGTATTTATCCAAACCATTTGTATTATTTATTGTGATGCCACAACATATGTAACCACAATTATAATTATAGTGACTGAGGATTTTTTCTTAGACTTACATTACATAAAAATTTCACTAACGAAGAATGATCCTCCATATGTATAATTATTATGATTAATAAAACTAACCCCGTTAGCATTTTTAATACCCTACAATTCTAGTTTATCTTTATTATCATGAAATAGGCTATAATGGGATGCATTATTAATATACTTCCAAATAATCTTTGATAAAAATAAGTACAAATTCATTGAATTTTATTCAAATCTTGAATATTGGTTGATAAAAAAACAATGTTGGAATTTGAGGCTGTCAAATACGACCAACTACTAATCAGTTTTCTGAATTAATTTTCATTGGAATCTTTCCTTTTATCAACTTCACCAAATTTTATGCCTGATTTACCTGGTTTAGATACTAATATTTATTATTCTATACCAAATTTTTTTAATTACTCTTTTCGATAATTTTCATTAGACAATAAATAATGAATAGTAGTTTGGGTAATTTATAAGCCCTAAAAAATTAATCTCCAAATGTAGTGAGATTTTAAATATCCTTATATTTTTAAAGTAAAACTATTTAAATAATGTTTTTTAATCTCCTAAAAATATAACACCACCAAAATATATATTCACTATGAGTGGGAAAAAGATAGCTATACACTTATTAGGGGTGGTAAAAAATAATATTTATATTACTCTTAGTGTATCATTGTGGATTACTGATGAAGTCTCCCATGATTTATGTATTGGATTAAAAAAAATACTCTTTTAAATTTATTAAAATTATTCTATTTTATATTTTATTAGAGAAATAAATATATGGTTGTTCTTATATGTGGTGAATTCATGCTTGAAATGAAATAAATAATGGAAAAATAAAATTTAGTTATAATATGAATGGTATTTAATACATGGGAGTTTCCTCATATATTTGTTTATTTATTGTTCATCTTCATTAATCTCCCAAGTTAACTATCACTCAATAATAAGTATCATTATAATTAATCTAAAAACCTATCACATTTTATCTCATGTAGTGAACTGGTGAATTATTATCACATTTCACTAGGCCATGTATCTCCATAGTCTAATAGATAGAGGCATCCCTCAAATGAGTAGATAAACACTAGGCTCTCCTACACATCTATCCAAATGGATGAGGATATACTCAATGATCTTGTCCAATTATTGTTGAATCACTCCATCAAAAAACTACTAGATCTTTTTTATTAAGGATAACTAGGAAAGAGGAATCTGTTATCAAACTAATGTAGGAGAAAAAATTTCATGTGAAGAGTAGAGGAAATAATTACAACCATTGATCCAAACCCTCTTCTTATCTCACTTCAATTCCAAATCATTAAAAAAAAATAGAATGTGAAATATATTAAAAACATAGGAATATAAAATAAAATTCTTACACAATTTTATTAAAACTAGTAGCCTCTACCCAATGAATGGAGTTTGATATTACAGGGTAAATGGATAATAGACACTATATAGTGAAAAAAATGTAGTAAAAATATTGATATTTAAAACTCTCTACAGTGAATTAAATGAGTTGTTTAAATAACAATCAATAAGGATTTTAAAACTAGATTATAATTCCATGGATGGATTACATGTAAGAAGAAAATTGGTAAAATTATTTTTCCACATTAGTTGTGATGTTTTATTTCCTTCACATATTCCCAATAGTCTTCATTTTATTTCCTTTTTCATGGAAACCATAATTTATGAGATCTATCCTATCTGATTTGATATATATACTTTAAATATTCTTCATGATATTGTTACCTTATTACCCATTAGATATAATTCATATAATAAAACAATTAATGATAATATATTTCTATCAAAGGGTCATTGGAATAATTGAACACATCTATGGTTCATCTGATTTTGAAAACTATAAAATATTACGTGAATGATTTGTATGGAATTTAAATTTCCAAAAAAATATCATATTATAGGGATATGTGGATTTCATCTTATATATAAACTCTATATACTAAAATTTTCTCAAAGTAATGACTAGATAAATCCTTAGGTATGTTCCTGAGTTCATTTTGATATATCCTATCATATCTATGAATCTTCACATAAAACCACAAAGGAAAATTCATTATATATTATTGAGAAACTATTAAGAATAACTTTGAAACTACTATGTGTCTCTCCTATTATTTATATGAAAATTTAATTAATATTACATATCATATAAAGGATTAAATGTATCATTGGGTAGATTTTGATCTTCACTTCGAGAGGAAAAGAAAAATTCCGTATGTGGATGGAAAATTAGAAGTGAATTAGTTATAAACTATTAAATATCATAGATTAGAATATTTATATAAATAACTTAAGTATTTTCATATTTAGATGATAAAAAAGTAAAATTTATTTATATGTCATGGTAATTTGTTCGTAGAAAATTATAAATCCTTAAATATATAAGGAATTAGTAGAATAATCCTTACACATCCTTTTATGGTCACACATGTACTTTTCTAAATTTTCAATTTATATATATAACGAATCAAATATTTTTCAGTAGGATCTTATGTGTACTTGTAAATTTAACTATATATTGAATCTAATAACCTTTTTTATCCACTTGAGGATCTGTTAACCTTTATTTATTGACATTTTCAAATTCAATAATTTTTAGGAAATTTATCCTCTTACATTTAGATTACGATGCTTCTAAAATGTTTTACCTTTGGAAAACTACTTAAAAAACTATCAATGTAACGTTTTTCCTTGGAAAAGTTATAATTATTAGTCAAATCAATTAAAATCATGATTTTTGGTTATTTTCAGAATATACCTCAAATTAATCTGTTAAACTAAATATGTGATAATTTCAATTATATTATCAAAATAACGGGAATTAAATCATTGAAGAACAAAGTAAAAATAATGAAAATATAAAATTTGTCAACTCACCCCCACAAAAATGTTTCACTTCTGGGAAATGATCTAATTAAATTGATTAAACAAATTTCTTTGGGTATATTTGGAAGTAACTTTAAATTTCATGAAAATTGTAAAATTCATGATCCCTATATGTATCTTTAAAACCCAATTCCCCATTCTTTATTAAATATATTTCAACATCATGATAAAAACCTTTTGAATTTTGTACTAACCATCTGAGAAATGAATATATCACTACTCAAGTAATTTTATATAGGGGGTTTTCACATTATTCAGTTTAAGAAATGACATCCATAGGCTTTCAATCAACCCTGTCCCTCAACTTCATAGAGTTCTAAAATCGATTCATTCATTAATGCTTGAAATGGGATGTATTATAGGATAGAGACGGATGGTTCTGAAATAAAATATTCTTATGATAAATGAGGTGGTTTTTTCTCTAATTGATGTGAAATGTGTGATTGATAGATTATACTATTTAATAAATATTCATCACTCAATACAATTCTAAATGATTCACCTTGACCTCATTTTTTATTCTCATGGTATGATCACACACACAAAAGTTCCTATCTTTTTCCTTTATCATTTTTGTTTCTCTTTTTTTATTTTTTTTACATAAAACTTTTTAAATTTAAATTTCGAAGAAAGAGAGGAATATTTTACCTTCAAAAAGTTTTGTGAAATTAATTTCTCCATTTTTTCTGAATTACAATCAATATTTCGAAGAATTGATTATTCTTCATATATTTTCTCACAAAACAATTTCCACACACCTGAGTTTAACAATGATCCAGAAATTACTAATAGTGTTGAGTTGTTCAGGATTTATTTATTGTTACGTGTCTACCTAATAGGGTTTTCCATTTCTACTAGGGAAAAACTATGGTCATATATCATGGTTTTTAAGAATATTTTCTTTTTTTAAAAAATGGATTTTTAATAAAATGAGAACCTTAAATTTTTTTGATATAAATAATAATCATTAATGGTTTTGAAAATGTGAATAAAAACAAGTTCTGGAGTTCATTACATATTTCAAGACTCTATAATAAATGATAAATGTAAGATGATGTGAAATATAATTGAAAACCTCTCAGGTTATTCATGCCTAACGTTGGACGACAGTTGTTCACATAGGTTTCACATTTTATATATGTTTACTAAATGTTTAGACTTAAACATATAGATAAAAATGAATTTTGGTAATAATTAAAATCTTTTTATATCGAAATAAAATATATTTTCTAAAAATTAAATAAAAATATAAATTCAAACTAGTCATTTAGTTAAACTCAAAATATCCTTAAAATTTAAAAATTAAAATGAAATATACATGTCCTAATTAGATTAGTACAGGCTTCCCCATACTCAGTTTATTTCTACCCACATTTAAGAATAATTATAAATTTAATGACACTAAAATAATATAATAGAAGGGTAGAAGGTAGTAATGTTTATAGATAGATGAAACATGATGGATATTAGGAAGTGAAATCCTATGTTAATCTCATATATGCTACCATCTACATAAGTAAATACAATGAATAAAAAAATGAAAATTTATTAAAAATTAAAAAAATTAATTTAAAAAAGGGATAGAAAATATATACGTATTTTTTTAACCCCAAAGTGGGTACTAGGTTTTGACTACCCCCATTATGGAAGAACTAGTTATTATCTACAATTATATAGTAGGTTGTGATTCTTTGACATAAACCAAAAAATATACATCCTTCTTGTTTCCAAGACTTGAACCTAGTTATATAGGTCACTTTATCTATTATTCTAAATTCCCACTCCCTTTTATATGTGATACAAAATACTTAGTAGGGGAGGGAGTTGGTACGAGTCATATTCCTTAGTAACTACTATTATAACATCTTCTTTACCTTCCAAGGATATCTCATCCAACGATTCCTTAAAAGTTTTATCAAAAGGGAAGTCAATTAAAATTTCATATTTAATAATGTTAAAACATTATGTATTTAGGTAAAAATATTCCACCTTAAATTGGTTGTCCTGTAACTATATGTCTTTGGGTAGGGATGTTGGGAATTCTACTCCCTCAAGCGATAATATTTTATAATTTTATGGAGATTCATGTTTTTTATCAATTTGTTTATCATCTTATTCATACTCACTCTCAGTGGACATCCATGGGAGGGATAAATCTAAATATTCATAATAGAGGATGTTAGTTCTCACTTTATTTTTAATAAAATTAGATATAATTGAGAGTGAGGATAAACTATCTCCCTATATTAGATCATATATCAATTTTTCTTCTTTGTAAGTTTATTTTAAAGGTGCGTTGTCATAGATGAATGATTTTGGACAATAAAATCCATGGTTTTATAAAATTACACCACCTAATCTATGAATTTTTCTATGGGTAGAGGATTATATAATGTTGGTGATTATTTATTTTATAATTTGGGAGAGTCACATAGAATTTCACTAATAACAAAAAAATTATAGAAATCAATGAATGCCTTTTGATCTCCCAAAATAATATTAACATGATTTTATACTTCAGTAATATCCTATGGTAATGATAGTAAAAGACTATATAGTAAATCTTCATATAGTTCATTCTCAAACTCTTTGATTTCGGTAATAAAAAACATTAGCGGAGAAATCGTTTGCTCTACTTAATCTGGTTCTTTTTCTGATTTCTCCAGTAGTTTTTCATTTTCTTCATAGAGGTACTTAGATAATTATTTTATTTGTCAGTTGTAATCCTAAAAATCCTCCTTAATATTTTACAAGTAGGTTTATATTTCATCAAAACACCTTTTATTTCACATTAGAGTAGTTATTCTATACATACTAACAACCATAATTGGAATACATCAAGAAAAAAATGAACTATTTTAATGATTTTTTTTAAAAAGCAAAAAGGTATTTAGAAAATTGTAAAGAAAAATGATCAAATTATTTCCCCATAAATGTTTCTATAATTTTACACACATGTCATGGGAGAGTAAAAAATTATATTTACATAAATTATAGTATTGTAATATGGTTAACCAAGTCCTTCTATTAAGGATCCTATTTTAAATCACTGTTGATTATTTTTCACATTATTTTGTTTTTGGTATTTTTTTTTATTTTAGGAATTAAATGAATGTAATGTTTTTTCCTCATGATTTCATGAAAAAAATATAATTAAGAATAAAAATGTACAAAATTGTGTTATCAATAAAGGTAATAAATCCTTTAATGATTCACCATATATATGTATATTTATCTTCATTGAGAATCTTAATGAATTCCCATGTTAAATATCACTCAATTTTATGGATAAATATCATTCACCTCGAAAACTAAAACTATTTATCTCTCATAATGATCCAATTCATTATTGGATTTTATATTTTCCATATTTTCCAATAATTCCATTTACTTATTCTCATGGATATTATACTAGTAAAATAATCACATGCAATTTCAATATCCAATTTCATAATGATGGAATGCATAATTCCAGACAACATAACCACATAGTCAAGGCCTTGTGCCAAGACTACAAATAATATTTTGTCAAGACCCTGTTCCAAGACAATAGTTTGTCTCATGATACCTACCGACGCATCGAGAAGATATATCTAGCTCTAACTGTCACTTACTAAGTCCAATGCATTCTTCATATGAAAAGGTTTAAACATAACATAAAAATTCATATTAAAACTAGCTTATGAAATGTCAATACCTTATCCATAAACCATTAATGGTATAAAAATAACACTTCCATTTTCAAACATATCATAAAATCTTCAATACTATGTGGAATATTCGTGTCATAATAAATCAACTTCAAACAATCTTAAAATCCATTAAAAGGATGTTGACATTGATGAAATCAAATTTTTTTTAGAGAAATATATCTTTCTATTTTGAAATAATTTAAAAGTCATATAATTATAATAGAAAACATTTATTTTGAAAATATTCTTATATTATTGTAAGGGATGCTTCGACGATGTTATAATGACAGAAAATAGCCGCACCCGCTACATAAGTTAAAAAAACATTCTTACCTTAATTTTGTCGAAAAGGTCATAAAGTATCTTGTTTGGAAAATAAAGGAAAGATTCCTTTCAAAAAATATAAGGTAAAATAAGGGTATAAATTAATTTAACCCATTGTCTATTAAATAGCAAAAATATTTTGAAATACATTTTTAAGAAAACATAGATGTGGATGATAAAGAGGTCCCAATAGATACTTATGTAAAAACAACCTCAGATAATAAAGAGATTGTGAAATTAACCCTTAACTTGTACATTTCCTTGGTAGAGGGTATGTTAACCTCATATATAATAGTTAAATCATTGTTATTAAATTATACAATAACCATATAGGTAAATATGATATCATATATGATCTTCTAATATTGCATTGTTAATAATATTTTAGTAGTATCATCATTTATGGTGTTAACTGATTCATTTTCCTTTATATGATTGGTTACATAATCCATGTATGTTATGAATAGGGTGTATTTGATTCATATACAGAATGATATTATGTTCATAAACATTATTTTTAATCATAAACTTAAAACTATTCTTGAATGATTACGATTGGGATTAAATCTCAACACGTTCATGGAGACGGTAATCCTTATGTACGCATGAAAGAAAATATCATTATATCGATCTCAAAATAATTTTTAATTGGATGATATATCATATATACAGAATCATTAAGATTATATATTTATTATTTACATTAGTTATAATCATTATTATACCCATCCAAATAATGAAGTGTTTCGATAACAAACTACACCACGACGTGGAGACAGTAAGCCGTACGTACGCACGTATGGTGAGTTTGTCATTTGAAGGATGGATAGAATAAAGAATATTGTTGTACCATATTGATAATAACATAAAATTATGTAGAAGTTACTGGATTTATTAATTTGGTATGGAAACAACAAAGGAAAGGAAGTGAAAGAAGAAAAGAACTTGAAAGAGGGTGGTGAAATTATTATCTCTATTTCGGGTGTTTCATTTTGAGTTGATCAAAAGGGCTCCATAGGTTGGATTTATGATCAAAGTAAGGACTCTAGGATGAATTGAGGGAAGTTTGGATGATATTTGGTCTGGGTTTGGCCGAGCCAAATGGCATTGGAGGTGTGAAATTAAGATAATGGGAAGTGTCCTTTTATAAGAGTGGTGAGGGTCACTTTAGGAAAAGCTTGAAATATTATTTTATAATAAAATAATTTTCGGTTTTTAATGCTTAAAAAATGAATTATTTAGATTCTAAGGTGGATATGGGACGAAAAAATTTCATCCAATAGGTTTTATATAGGTTTAGGTCATCATATTGACTTCATCTTTTAGATTTAACTCTTAGTTAAATAGTTTGACATTTACCATGTCTCTTTGTATTTTTATATTATATGGTTAATAAACCTACGATAATAAGAGAAGAGAACCTCATGTGATTAATTTTTAATATATATAACCTTATATAAGTCCTTTAGCCGAATCATAGATTTTTAGGAATACTATTTCAATTAATAATATAGTAATTTTTTTAAAAACTCAATTATGTCAATTTTGACACTATTTAGTATTTGATTTTTTTGAAATCCATAAAAATTTTATCACATCGAATAAAATTTATTTAACCAACCCTAACATGTTATATTAACCTATAAAATTAGTTTTATTTATCATAAGTCTCAATTTACATTTATTTAGATATTTATAATATCAATTATTTTAATATTTCATTAATAAGGTAATTACTGCATCATCATTGTGTCCTAAATAAATTAAATTATCCAATGTCTAAAAATTATAAATAAAATAAAATTATGTAGGAAATATTTTTATATTTCTAATGAATATTTATAGTCAAATTTATATTTTGTGTAACCCTATATTAAAAATGGTTTAGTTATTAAAAAAATGAATTTAACTCTTTTAACTCTTCTTTAAATAAAATAATAATAAATGTCCTAATGTAATCCAAGTGGACCGAGGAGGATCATATTTTTTTCCTAAGGTTGCTTTTGGTTGAATTATACTTATCCAATAGAATTAGGATGTGTGTTATGGTAATTATGATATCAGCTTTACCTTTAATTACTATATTTACTTTTAACTGTGGTAAATAAAAGTCAGACATTACTATTCAGAAAAACATTTTTTCATCTTATTGTACCAGATTTTACTTACTAATATTAACCATGTCTCTTAGATTTTTTAAATTCAACTCACAGAAGCAGTAAAATTATGTTTTATGAAAATTCTCAAATGCTCCTAGGAGGTGGGTAAAAGACGGTAAAAAGTTCAGCAAAATTTTTATATATCTAAACTTATTATAAAATGAAGTAAATTAATTACATTAAACATATATAGGTATTATTTATCAATTTTGGTGTAAAATAAATTTAAATAAAAAATAATAATTAGTTAAATAAAAAGTTGGTTTTAAACAATAACTCAATGTTGTTCACTATTCATCAAAAATTGAAAGTTTTTAGAAAAATATAAAAAATGCACCCTAAGATAATTTCAATATCATGAATACAAAAATGAAGTCCATTTTGAATGATAAAATTTAAAAATTTTCAAAAAGTGGGTATTACTCTTCGTAATGGTAAGTTTGATTGGTTGTGGTGTGTTTGAACTCAAAGTTGCGTACAACACAAGCTATTGTATTATTCAAAGGGAAACGTATTATGGAAGCTTGGGGTGTTAAATTCTCCTCTCCTTAAAATAATTTCTCCCTCTAAATTTATAGAACATTTTGCATAAATAAATTCAGGTGGTTCTTCATCATAAGTTCCTCGGGTTCCCATATTGCCTCTTCTATCTTATGTTTTCTCCATAGAACTTTTAGTAGACGATTTTTCCAGTCTCTCTGCACTTGTTATATTATATCAAAAAACTTAATAGGATCTTCAGAATAAGATAGATCAGGTTCCAGTTCAATTTCTTCATAGGTGAGTATATGTTTTGGGTCAGGCATGTATTTTCTCAACAATGATACATGGAACACATCATGAACTTTAGAGAGATTTGGCGGAATTTCCAAATGGTAAGATATAGCCCCAATTCATTCTATAATTTCGAAAGGTCCGATAAGACATAATTAACCCTTCTTACCGAATTTTATAACTCCATTCCATGATGTTAACTTCATGAAAACATGATCTCCTACCTGAAATTCCAAATCCTTCCTTCGGTTATCAGCATAAATCTTCTTCCTACTTTGAGCTGCTTTGATGTGGGTTTGGATAACCTTCACCTTTTCCATCATTTCCTCAACAAGTTCTGGGCCTATGAGTTTTCTTTCACAAACATCATCCCAAAAAGTTGGTGTGCGACATCTCTTTCCATATAACGCTTCATATGCTGCCATCAGAATACTTGAATGGAAGCTATTGTTATAGGAAAATTATACCAGAGGTAAATATTGATCCCACATACCTGGAAAGTCAAGTGGTCCAGATCTCAATATGTCTTCTACGGACCGAATAGTTCATTTTGATTTTCCATCAATTTGAGGGTGGTAGGCAGTGCTCAAACGAAGTTTAGTATTTAGGGATTTCTAAAGACTTTTCCAGAATCTTGATGTAAAATGAGGATCCCAATCAGAAACAATCTATAGGGGTACTCCATGAAGTCTTTAAACTTCATTAATATATAGTCTTACTAAACATTCAAGTGTAAATCATCTCTTATATAAAGAAAACGTGATGACTTGGTAAGATGATCAACAATGACCGATATAGCATCATTCCATCTAGGAGTCTTTGGTAGACCAATGAAAATGTCCATCATAATATCATCTCATTTCCACTCAGGTATGGGAAGAGGTTGAATGACTCTTCTAGGATGTTGTTTTCTAGCTTTCACTTATTAACAAACCATACACCATGACACAAAATCAGAAATCTCTCTCTTCATGTCGTCTCACAAAAAATGTTCTTTCAAATACCAATACATCTTAGTGCTACTGGGGTGTATAGAGAAATTGGAGCTATGATCATCATCCAAAAATTACCTTTTTAGATTAGGCAAATTAGGAACATAAAGTCTCTTCCCAAATTTCAAAATTCCATCTTCATATATGAAGTCACTCATTCTCCCATCATTCACAACATTAATATTATTTTGAAACTCCTCATCATCAGTCTATGAAATCTTTATCCTTTCTAGTAAAGATGGTTTAGACAAAATTTGAAAAAGTATCTATGTTTCACCTTCTATCGTTATTCCCATATCAATCTTTTCCAGATCCATGAAAATAGGATCTCTTTCAACTCTCATCTTGTTCAAAACTCCATGATCCATTCTACTCAAAGAATCTGCCACCTTATTTGCCTTCCCTGGGTGGTAGTGTATAGTGAAATCATAATACTTGAGTAGTTCAAGCCATCATCTTTGCCTCATGTTGAGTACTTTCTATGAGAAAATATACTTTAGACTCTTGTGATCAGTATATTTCACACATTTTCACCATAGAGATAGTGTCTCCATATATTCAAAGCAAATATTACAGCTGCTAACTCATGATCATGAGAGGGATAATTTTGTTCATGAATTTTTAGCTTTCATGATGCATATTCAATAACTCTATCATTTTTCATGAGGACACAAACAAGTACATTCTTTGAAACATTACTATAAATAACAAACCCATCATTACCCAATGGTAGAGTCAATATAGTAGCATTGACTAATATTCTCTTCAGTTTCTCGAAACATTCTTCAAACTCTCTTTTCCAAACAAATTTAACCCCTTTACCTGTGAGCTTGGTTAATGGGTTTTCCAACCAGGCTAAGTTCTGAAAAAAATGACGATAATAACCTGCTAAACCAATAAAAATGTGTACCTCAGTTATACTCATTGGTGCTAGCCATTCTAGGATTGCCTTTGTCTTAGAAGGATCATCAAATATTCAATCCTTAGAGACAATATGACCAAGAAAAGAAATCTCCTGAAGCCAGAATTCGCATTTGCTATAATTAATTTCTTCTAAGAGTACCTAGGATATTGCAAAAGTGATTTTCATGATATTCGTTGCTTTTGGAGTATACGAATATATCATTAATAAATACCACTACAAAGTCATCAAGATATTCCTTAAAACTCTGTTCATTAGATCCATGAAAATAGAGGGTGAATTAGTTAATCCAAAAGGCATTACTGTAAACTCGTAATGCCCGTACCAGGTTTGAAATGCAGTTTTCAGAATATCTTCCATCTTCACACACGACCGGTGATATCTAGATCCAAGGTCAATATTTGATAAATATTGATCTCCATGAAGTTGATCGAATAAATCATCAATGCGAGGTAGGGGATACTTGTTCTTTATTGTTATAGCAGTTATCTCCCTGCAATCAATGCACAACCTCATAGATCTGTCTTTCTTCTTAACAAAAAGAATAGGGGATCCCCATAGAGAAACACTAGGGAGAATAAATCCCTTATTACTCAATTACTCTAGTTGTTTCTTTAGTTCCAATAATTATACAGTGGACATTATATAAGGGGTCTTCGATATGGGCCTTGAACTAGGAATTAAATCAATGGAAAACACAATTTATCATTCTGGAGGATGTCCAGGTAAATCCTCTAGAAACACATCAACATATTCTTGCACAATAGGTATATCCTCAAATTGAAAATTCCTTTCCTCACCTATAGTTATTTCATTATCTTCCACCCCAATAATTGAATTTAGTTGAGCTATTGGGGGTGGATCTGGAGAAGAATCAGGTGGTGACGTTTCTACTCTAAAGATAAGGTACTTTTTATCATCATTGAGAATTGTGACCTCCTTATTATAATAAATATTCACATCATGGTCCAAAATCCAATCCATACCAAGGATTATATCAAATTCAATCATGGGTATGATGATGAAATCAACAGATATAGAACGGTTATATTCCCTAATGGGAACTGATTCACAAATTTTGTTGCAATGATACACCCATTAGGAGTTTTGACAGACAACTCCCTTGTTAAATCAAATTGAAAATATCTAATTTTCATAGTAAACTGGGAAGATATGAAACATTGAGATGATCCAGAATCAAATAAATCATTGGATAAACTTGAGGAAACAATTAAATTAGCTTCCACCACATCTTTTAGAGCTTTAACCTCAGCAGTAGTGACCGTATAAGCTTGGCCTTTCTCCCTTGTACTTTTCTGAGGTAAGATTCCTTGGCGCTTAGGAAATTTGTTTCCATAATGCCCATTTTCTATACAATTGTAGCATTCATCATTGAATACCTCTTTCTTCCCCTTGCAATCACGAGATTTGTGTCATTTTCCACCACACTTGTAACATTATCCCATTCCCTTTAGGTATGTACCGGGGTGTTTCTTCCAACATTTACCGCAGGATGGATATTAAAATTTTCCCTTATTTCCCTTATTTACATTTCCTGAGTCTTTAGAAGATCTCTTCTTCTCTTTCCTTGCTTTAAAATCACAGGATATAGAGAATTATTTTTCTGTCTTCATAGCACATGGAACAATATCTTTGTATAATAAGAAGGATTGTGAGACTAATGCTCATTGGAGAAAAGGATTTAACCCATCAAATAATCGATCAATAATACTCCTTGTGTTACGTATATATTCTACAACATGCCTTGTTATCTTTATAAATTTAGCCTCATATTTTGTGACATTCTCATCCTCCTTTTGTCTCAGACTGAAAAATTTCCTTTCCATACCCGCTCAATGGCCACGAAGAAAATATTTTTCTAAGAAAATCTCTTTAAACTCTCTCCATTCCATATTTTATACTTCATCATCTTCCTTTGTGTTTTGAATCAATGACCACCATTGATCTGTATCTCCCGTGAGGTGATAAAATGCCCTGGAAACATTTTCCCTTTCGCTGATCCCCAAAGAGTGAAATACTTTCTCTAAGAAACTTATCCATTGCTCGACTACTAATGGATTTTTATTCCCATTTAATCATGGTGGTTGTTTCCTCATGAATTGTTCTAAAATTGATTCTCTACATTGTGGATCAGGATGCTCCATACAGGTAAGGATATTATTCACAACCTGTGTGAGTTGTCCCAGTATGGTGATAAGATGATCAGAACCATTTGAATCACCAGGTCCACTATAATTTTATTGAGTAGGAGGGAAATCCCAACATGGATTACGTACATTGATACAGTTTCCATTCCATACATTAGGAACCATTTCTAAATAATGGCATACTGTAGATTAGTTTATGAACCGCAATACATAATTCCAAACTTGTAAAACAGATTACATAAATTGAACAGTTTATGGATATAGTCCATAATCATAATTTTTTTTCTTCGATGAAGAATATTCTCATAAGTCCTTCATAATGTTTTATAAAGAATATGTGAATTATCCTAAGCATATCCTCTGGGAGTGTCGTAACCAAGAGTGAATCAAGGCCTGTTGTCGTGCACTAGTTCCCATTCAAGTATAGCTTAAAGAGGTGTTTTCACGTTTTACCCCTAGGTACATCTGTGCCAAAGCTGCCTCTACCTACTCATATCCATATAGGGATGTATTTCATGGAAAACTCATAAAATCCCTACATTACAAAAATTCTAGGATGTTCTTCTATACTAGTCCTCAAAGTCTTTCTTAGGGTAGTGTTATCTAATCAGAGTTTTCTAAATCTAGTTTCTATGGTTTTTACTAAACTTCCTTTGATACCAACTGTAATTCCCCAAACCTAGTTACCCAGAGTTGGTGCATTATTACATAACATTTTCAGGATACACGGAATCATTTCCCTAAATACCGATCGGTTTAGTAGCCTTGGAAGTACAAGATAAATTCATAAGTTTTACATTACATCAAGAAATAAAAACACCAGAAATATTTTGTTCCCTTAGAACACACTTATATCCTTAGCCTATCCCTATAGGTTGACCATTAAATACTTCTTCACATCCTGGGAAAAATAAAACATAGAAAGGGGTGAGCTCATATGCTCTTTAAGGATTATAATATAGCCAAAACTTTCATAAATAAGCACAAACATTTAAGTAAATGTATAAGACTAAAACAAAAGCCTTTTAAAATTATACTTAATAATAATATGGCATATTTAAAATAAAATAATTCCATTTAATTATTCATATGGATATTCTAAAAGTCGAATAACCACTTGAAATATCAATTTCCAATTTCATAATGATGAAATGCATAATGCCAGACTTCATAACCACATAGTCAAGGCCTTGTGCCAAGACTAAAAATAATATTTTGTGAAGGTCCTGTTACAAGATACTAGTTTGTCTCATGAGACTTACCAATGCATAGAAGAACTATAGTGGGCTCAACCCGTGAGATACTAAGTCCAATGCATTGCTCATATGAAAAGGTTTAAACATAACATAAACATTTGTATTAAAACTATTATAAGAAATGTCAATACTTTATCAATAAACCATGAATGGTATAAAAAAACATCCATTTTCAAACATATCATAAAACCTTAAATACTATAGGGAAGATTTGTATCATAATAAATAAACTTCAAACAAGCTTTAAATTCATCAAAAGGATGTTGACATTGATGAAATCAAAACTTTTTTTAGAGAAATATATCTTTCTTTTTTGAAATAATTTAAAAGTCATATAATTATAAAAGAAAACATTTATTTTGAAAATATTTTTATATTCTTGTAAGGGAAGCTTCAACAATGTTATAATTACAGAAAATAGCAGCACTCACCGTATATGTTAAAAAACATTCTTACCTTAATTTTGTCGAATAGGTCATAAAGTACATTGTTTGGAAAACAACGG
The DNA here is from genome assembly GCA_963277665.1 of Viscum album. Lineage (NCBI taxonomy): Eukaryota > Viridiplantae > Streptophyta > Magnoliopsida > Santalales > Viscaceae > Viscum > Viscum album. The sequence goes on from OY728120.1 coordinate 1,849,356,859, forward strand.
AATGTTTTATTTCAAACCATATAAGGTCAAATAAGGGTATAAATGACAAAAAAAATTATAATAAATAGTATTAATGTTTTGAAATAAATTTTTAAGAAAACAAATATTTGGATGATAAAGAGGTCCCAGTAGATACTTACGTAAAAATAACATCGTATAATAAAGAGATTGTGAAATTAACCCTTACCTTGTAATTTTCCTTAGGCAAGGGTAATTTAACCTCTTATATAATAGTTAAATAATTTTTATAAAATTATACCAGAAACATATACAAAAATATGATATCATATATGATCTTCTAATATTGCTTTATCAATAATATTTTAGTAGTATCATCATTTGGGGTGTTAAATGATTCATTTTCCTTAATATTCTTGGTTATGTAAGACATGTTTTTTTATGAATAGGATGTATTTGATTCATATAAAGAATGATATTATGTTCATAAACATTATTTTTAATCATAAAATGAAAATTATTCTTGAATTATTATGATGGGGAATGAATCTCATCGTGTTTGTGGAGACAGTAATCTGTACGTATGCATGAACGAAAATATCATTATATAGATCTCGAAATAATATTTAATTGGATGGTATATAATATATACAGAATCATTAACATGTTAAATTTATTATTTAAATCAGTTATACACATTATTATACCCATCCAAATAATGAAGTGTTTGAATAAAAAACAACAACACGACGTGGAGATGGTAAGCCGTACATACACACGTATGGTAAATTTATCATTTGTAGGATAGATAGAATAATGAATATGGTTTTATCATATTTATTAAAACATAACAGTATGTAGAAGGTACTGGATTTATGATTTTGGTATGGAAACAACAAAGAAATATGAAGTAGAAGAAGAAAACGACTTGAAAGAGGGAGGTGAAATTCTTACCTATGCTTCAGGTGTTTCCTTTTGATTTGATCAAAAGGGATCTATAGGATGACTTTATGATCAAAGTAAGGCCTCTAGGATGATGTGCGGGAAGTTGGGAGGATATTATGGAAGGGGTTGTCTGAGCCAAATGGCTTTGGAGGTGTGAAATTAAGAGTAGAGAAAGTTCCCTTTTATAAGAGTGGTGATGGTCACCTTTAGAAAAGCTTGAAATATTATTTTATAATAAAATCAATTTCGGTTTCTAAGGGCTCCAAAATGAAATATTTCGAGGATAAGGTGGGTATGGGTCGAAAAACGCTCAATAAATATGTTTTATATAGGTTTATGTCATCATTTTAACCATAATTTTTATATTTAACTCTTAGTTAAATAGTTTGCCATTTACCATGTCTCTTTGTATTCTAATATTATATGGTTAATAAAATTACTATAAAAAGACAAGAGAAACCGATGTGGTTAATTATTAATATATATAGCCTTATCTAAGTCCTTCGTCTGAACATTATATTTTTAGGAATATTATATCAACTTATAATATAGTATTTGTTTTAAAAACTCAATTATTCCAATTTTGACACTATTTTGTATTTGATTTTTTTGAAAGCTATAAAAACATTATCACTTCGAATAAAATTTATTTAACCAACCCTAACATGTCATGTAAACCAAAAAAATTAGTTTAATTTATCATGAGTTTCAATTTACATTTATTTGGATATTTATAAGATCAATTATTTTAACATTTCATTAATAAGGTAATTACTGCATCATCATTGTGTCATAAATAAATTAAATTATTTAATATCGAAAAATTATAAATAAAATAGATTTATGTATGAAATATTTCTATAATTCTAATGAATATTTATAGTCTAATTTATATTGTGTTTAACCTTATATTAAAAATGGTTTGGTCATTAAACATGGAATTTAACTCTTTTAACTCTTCCTTAAATAAAATAATAATAAATATCCTAATCTAATCCAAGTGAACCAAAGAGGATCATATTTTATTCCTAAGGTTCTTTTTGGTTTAATTATACTTATCCAATAGAATTAGGACACGTGTTTGGGTAATTATGATAGAATTTTTACTCTTAATTACCCTATTTATTTTAAACCGTGGTAAATAAAAGTCAAAAGTTACTATTCATCAAAAAGTATTTTCGTCTTATTGAAACACATTTTTACTTAATGAAACTAACCAAGTCTCTCGGATTTTTTTAAATTCAAGTCACAAATGTAGTAAAATTAGTTTTTATGAAAATTTGAAAATGCTCCTAGGAGGTGGGTAAAAGATGATAAAAAGCTCAATAAAATTTTTATATATCTAAACTTATTATAAAATAACTCCAATGAATTATATTGAACATATATTAGTATTATGTATCTATTTTGACCTAAAATAAATTTAAATAAAATAAATATTAATTTAAATAAAAAGTCGGTTTTAAACAATAACTAAGTGTTTTTCACTATTCATAAAAAAATTGAAGGTTTTCAGAAAAATACAAAAAATTCACCCTAAGATAATTTCGATATTCCAAATCCAAAAATAAAGTCCATTTTGAAAGATAAAATTTATAAAATTTCAAAAATTTTGTATTAATATTCATAACATCTAGTTTGATTGGTTGTGGCGTGCTTGAACTCGAAGTTTCATACAACACAAGCTATTGTATTATTCAAAGGGAAATATACCGTGGAAGCATGGGGTGTTACACCCTATGCTCAACTAACTACAATTAATTATCATAATAGAAATAAAGATCATAAAATATATTCAAAACACTAGAACAAAAAATATATTTATTTCCATTTTGGATTAACACCAAAAGTCACAAATCCTTGAACAGATTTGGAGATCATATAGGAGATAAAAAAAAACTCCAAATAATGAAAAAAATAAAGCAATAAAAATTCTAAGATATGGGACCTTTTAAGATGGATGGAATGAGTTATTTAAATAAGTATAAATACAAGTTTTATAAAAATATTCTATGTTAATAGATGGATTATTCTTGGGAATATAAAAGTAATAATGATGTTTCTATGTAGGTAATGAGATTTTAATTCCTTCAAATATTCATTGTGTTCATCAGTTGATTTTCATTGTCATGGTAGTCATGTTTTTGGAGATTATATAAACTTTGATTTTTATTGCCTCCTATAAATAATATTCATCATAACATTCCTTCATTATCCATTATATTTATTACATATATTCAAAAAATATATGAGAATATATTTTTGGCCTCAGATCATTAGAATAACTCCACATAGTATATGATATTTTTATTTTAAATGTATAGAATATTATGTGAAATATATAGAACAAATTTATCTAGGTTAAAAAAACTCACATGTCATAGGGAATTTCGGAATGTATCTTATGTGTCAGCTAATATTATTAAAATATTTGAAAATTCATAACAACAGAGATATTAAAATATTTTCCTCAGTTCACCCTTATGTATCATAGGGAATCTTTTACTCTTAACCTAAAATGAAAAATGAAAATTACATATGTATAATTGGGAAACTTTTAAATATTGATTATAAAATCTTATGTATTATCCATATATATTTTATAGAGAAGTTAATAATATTATATAACATCTAAAAGATGAAAAAAATTCCAATTCATTGTAGAATATGCACTTATAGTAGAATAGGAAAAATTTGTATGTTAATGGAAAATCACTTATGCATTAGCAATGAAATCCAACGTATCCCAGTTGAGAACCCGAAATTATATACTTTTCTATATTTTTTACTTCAACTACATAGATGGGAAGAAATACGTATGTAGTACATAAATATTTTATAGAAAATTCTAAAACCAAACATATGTAGGTCTTCAATAGAATAATTGTTACACATCCCTTTCCACTCTCACTAGTACTTCTTAAATTTTTAGAATATCAATATAGAAGGACTATTGTGGATTCCTTTATATTCTTAAGGGAACCAAAGCATATCACCCAATTTTAAATTTGATAATGTTTATATATCCACTAAAGGATACAAAAATATTTATTTACAGACTTCATAAAATCTATAATCTTTTAGAAAATATTCCCCTTTCATAGAAATCATGTTGGTTATGGAAATTTATTCTTCTTGAAATTATTACATTCAAAACCCTATTTATACATAAAAACACACCAAATAGTGTTTATCAATGACAACCAAATATTCATTATTGAGAAAATATATTAAAATAATGAATTTATGATACATTCAAAATAGAAATAATACACCTCCTATAATATAAATATATAATAATTTAGTTAGATTTTCAATATACTAGGAATCAAACCATATAATTACAAACTAAGAATAATGAATACCTATGCTTTTCTAGTTGGTCTTCTTAACAAAGAAGTTTCTATCCACTTTCCATTTTCTAAATTTTTGGCTTCCCACATAGTTATCTAGATTTAAATACTATGAACATGGGGTATATTTCAATTCATAGAGATTATTTTAAAATTTTCTTACCATTTCGTTTTCTTCCTTAAGAATAAATCCCTCAATTATCAATATATATACATCTTCATTTAGATCACTATTTAGGAATGTTAATTATATATATATTTTATTGAATTTATATATTCTTTATACTATAATGGATAGAAAGATCCTGATGGTCTCATGTGTTCATAAAAGGTAAAATATTTTATCAACGAATATTCATTTTATTTGGTATTAAACCTAACAATATAGTCTATATTTTTTTATTACAACATCACTTTTTCATTCAGATTGTTTCTAAAATCCAATTTTATGAAATTGAAATTATTCGATTTAAATCTTGGTAAAATATTCTACAATCCAATTAATATTTCAATATGTGATTCTCCTTGAAATAATACAATGTTCAATAGCTTATGTTATATTAAAACCTGATCTAAAGAAAGTCACTTTATATTTTATTACAATACATTATGAGAATATAATGTGAAACATCTTTACAAAATTGAAATAAGTGTAAAACCAAAAATTAAATAAAAAATTGAAAATTAATTTATTCTTTACATAATATTATTATTTATTAATGATATTTAATGATTAGAGGATAAATAATTAATGTGATGCGATTAAATTTATTCAATGTAAAAATGGTTATTTTCAAAGAACTATTTTTAAAATGTTGTATAATTTATGTTAATAAATTAATTTGATCACATTTAAAATATAATATGATAATATTTTTCTAGATTAACACAAAATTAAGTAGAAATTGATATTAAATAATATTAATAATACATTATGTTGAATTTATTCATTTCTCAATAAAAATTCTTTTTTATTTATTTTTAATATCGTTATTTAAAAACTACATTTATATATTATATACCATGAAGATCTAAGGACCGAGAAAGCCAACCATGAATTTGTTAAATAAAAAGTAATGTACAATAAATTAGGCCTTAGAGGGGGAAGAACAAGAATGAGAATATGTCACGCCCCACATATCATCATCCACCATGATAATGCAGTCATCGGGGATCCTGAACGACCACATGGTGCTCAGCTCCACAATGGCCCTCTTCAAGAGGGCATCCACAATTTGATTCACCTCCCTGTAAACATGAGATACGAATATCTGAAGGTGACTGGCCTAAGTGAGATAAACAATCCAATGGGGAAGGAGTTTCCAAGGAACATCCCTAGTACGTCTTTCGAAAGACCTCAAAAAAGGTTCTCAATTAGATTCAATCCATTAAGGTGACCAGTTTTGAGAGGCAACATATTTGATTGCAAAGATCACAACCCAAATTTCGGCTTCATACGCAGTACCTTGGCCAATAAAGTGGGGGAAGCAACCATTGATAAAACCATGATAAGTATAGAACACACCTTAAAATCCTAATGGTCTAGGGGATCTAGAAGCATCACCATAAATGATAACTTTAATTCCAGGAGGGATCAGTGGAATCCATCTGAAGAACCTAAATTCAAGAGGCTGCTTTGGCTTCCCTGCCCCATCAAGAAACTAAAGAGTCTACAGGTCCTCAAAACAATTCTGCATCGTGCCGGGTTGGACAATAATAGCCGCATGAATATCCCTATGTATGGAAAGAGAATCAGCATGGAAACAAGCAGGTTGAATCCCAATGATCGCCTAGTTACGTGCAAACTAGATAACATGAATGATAGATGCAACATAGACAATGAGCATATTATGGACTTGGTCACTCTTCCAATCTTCACAGAGCCATGACAAGAGCTCCTCAAGATTCCTGAAATTATAGACATAAAAATAGAACATATAACTAATGTATTTCGATATCTCCTTTGTATAAAAATAGTCCAGGAAGTGGTGTTGGATAGATTCTTCAGCCCGCATACATAGGGGGCAGGCAGAGGCAAGATGGTGCCCTGCATTCTACAGCTGATCAGGTGTAGGGAGTCGGTTCTACCATAACCTCCAAAGAAGAACCATTCTATATGGTTGATCAAAAGGGTATTTAAATTATAGAATCCACCTCTATGGTCTTTGAGAGACCACCATGTTCATAGTATAATACTCTTTGGTGTTGAAAGTACTATGTGAATTGGGATTCTAGATCAAGGTATCCTTATCCATGTATACATAATTCTGGATTTACAGCATAGATTGATGGGAAATAACATCAGAAAGATCAAGAGTTTGTATTATGGCATCCGCCACAGTCATCAAATCCATGGTTAAGTGGATAGTAGTGATACGAATAGGGCTGTCTAGCCAAGAGGTTTGCTAGAAATTAAGCATGTAGTCTCTACTAACAAGCCACTTCGAGTGATACATAATGACATGAAAGGAGTGCCAAAGAGAGGTCCAAATATAGAAATGAAGATAGTACAGATATGCACTAAAGAGCCTTTATTTTAACCTTCAAGAGAAAAATAATCCAAATCCTCTCTAGAAGATAGTTGGTTCCACCTAAACTTGTTAAACAAGATATCATTAAACGTTTTTATGTCCTTGACCCCTAGGCCTCCCAACTCAAAAGGCTTGACACTATCCATCCAAGAAACTATTATGAGTTTCCTCTCATGCACTGATCCTATCCATAATATTTTTCGTATCATACGTTAACGATCATTCAATATAATTTTGGAACATTGATAGAGAGAAAAAGAATCCACTAGCTTGGAAGTAATGACCGATTTGATGAGGAAAATCCTCCCAGCCTATGACATGGTATTTCCCTTCTAGCTAGAAAGATGATTGATAACTCTAGAATAAATATTATCTTGTTATTGTAATTTGAATTTCCCCCCAAATAAGGGATCCCCAAGGTAAGTAAAGGGGAGAGATACCTTACGCATGCCAAGGGTTCTAGAAATTATGTTTTTCATCACAATAGTGAGACCATTTCCAAAAATGGTAAAGGACTTACCCCAAATTATGGCCTATCCAGCAAATTCTACATAATGATTAAATAATGATTTAATGACATCAATAGTGGTCTAGGAGGGATTCCCAAACAAGAGAATATCATCATCATATAGCAAGTGAGAGGTAATAAGATTATTCTGACCAGCTTGCACTTGTTTATAAAGCCCATGATGAGTGAGCTCAATGAAGCATCTGGTCATGTACTCCTCAGAAAGAGAAAATAGGAATCCTGAAAGAGGTTCCCCTTGATGAACACCCCTACTGCATGGGATGTATCCCCTTAGAGAACCATTGAACAGAATAGATAGCCGTGCAGATTTGAGAATGGTTGAAATCAACGTGATAAAGTCACTGGAAAAGCCAAACCTCTTGAGGACTTCAAATAGAAAAATTCATTTGAATGTGTTAAAAGATTTATATATATCAATCTTGAGGGAAAATATCCCTTTTAGTGAGGTTATCTTCAAATAATTGATATATTCAGAAACAGTCACTAAACAATTTTGGATGCTTCGACCTGGAAAAAACCCATACTGGTTAAGGGTAATATGAACATTAATAATCCGACCCAATATGTTCACCAAAATCTTGATGATAATATTGGGAATGGTGTTCCTAATAGCAATTTTCCTGAATTACCTGATATAAAATACATTATCTTTCTTAGGTATAAGCACAATAAAATTTGAGTTGCATCCCTGAGGGAGAGAGGCGTGTCTAAAAAACTCCATAATTGCAGCAGCCATGTCATCCTAAAAAATATCCCATGAAAACATGAAAAACTTGTTGGAGAACCCATCTGGTCCAGTGTCACTTCCCCTATTAAGTGAGAACAAATCCTCCCTAATCTCCTCCTTGATAGTTCCCATTTCGAAGTGGCGATTTTGAGGATCATCAATAGAAGGGACAATGTTTTCAACCATTTTATAAGTGCTATCAATCCCATATTCAGAATAGAGAGTCTCAATGTAATGCACTATTGCACTTGAAATTGCACTTTCCTAGGTGTGTATAAACCCATTAACCCTAATGGCTTTCATCCATTCCCGAACATTCATTTCCTTATGCATTCTGTGAAAAAACCATGGGTTTCTATCACCTTTTTTCAACCATCAATCATTTAATTTTTTGTGATTAAGACTCTCTTTGACATTAAACAAGTCATCAAGCCTTGAAGGTGATTTAATTTCATCCCTAGAAGTGCTATCATTGTGTTGGTTAAAAATTTGGAAGCTTTCAAGTCTTTCTTCAGTAATTTGAATCTCATGATCTAGGTTAGAAAAAGATCTCTTGCTCTAGTCTTTTAGAAGTCTCTTGACATTCCGCAGCTTCTCCGAAAATATATGTAATGGGATTCCACAAAAAACCATTTTCCTGACCTTCATAATAATCTCCAACCACCCTAGAGTGGTGAGATATCTATTATTAATGTGAAAAGGTAAGGGAGATGATCTTACTAGAGGGCTGGTAATGTCTAGAATTATCAGATTTTGGTCAGAGTGGTGTTTGGGAAAGGTATGACATGATATGTTAGTGGAGTCATTCATATCATCCATGTAAATAAAGTAGATATGTTTATATATATTATTATTTTAATTTTATTATATGATATTTTGAATATTGAATCTCAAAACTAGTTCAGGGTGAATCTTTTAAATTTTTCTCAAATGGTTTTTTTGGTGAACAGTGATAAATACTATTTTTACCAATATAATCACTTCTATGAAATCTTCATGATACATGAATGAATTGAAATTTTGTGAAAAAAAATCTAATTCCCATATATATTTTTAGGATGTAAAATAATGTTTTTCAAAAAATTTATGTTCAGTTTAGAAACATTTGTTTAACAATTCTTAACCCAAGTGACATTTTTTCTAATAAATGAACATTTTTTTAACCTTTTATTTAATTAAGTATTTTCAATAATACATTCTATTTTGAAATGGATTAAAAGTCAAATAAATATACATTGTTTAATTATTGTCCATTTCATTTCTTGAGAACTAATTATATAGTTGTTTTTTTATAAATCCAACTTTTTTATTAAAATGAATATTTCAAAAACCATTACTCAGATCATTTTCCATAAAATATATTAAAAGTAACTTTTCATGACCAACTGCATTGGTACCCCATCCTAGTCTATCCGTGATTAAGGGTAGTGCTCCCAAAAATCCCACCTCCAATAGGCTATGGGTTGGTTACCTAAACATAGGGTATAAGCACATTAAGATGGGAGGTATTTCCCTTCATAAATTTTATAGAAACTGAGATAAGATGAAAAGACACCATCAGAAAAAAATAATTAAATAATCAAAATCTATAAAATATATGATATAATTGATAAATTAATGAGACTTCATAACATACCGATACAACTACCCCAAATGAAATACTAAAATAAATCCGTCATTGTTACTATGAACCTCTTATAACTTTTGAATAACACATCAAACTAGTAATGATTAGATCAATCTCTATGTAGATTTTTTGGACTATACAAATAGTTTATATATAAATAGGGTGATAATATCATTAATAATAAGTAGGATCCTCCCAAAAACCAATCTTTCAAAATTTGAAGTAAGATTACTAAAGTCCAATAAGTAAATCAATGAAAGCGACTCCTCACCTAATATGGTATACAAATTTCTCATCCTCACCATAAAACATATATAAGAAAACTAATCAATATAAAATAATATATGAATATATATATAGTAATGGAACCTTGCTTAAACTTCCCCAATGAACCTATTACCCTACACCCCAAAGCGTAGTTTCATGGTGCTCTAACATCTTCTTAAGTCATCATTCCCATGTTGGATAACACATCAACAACAGAATAATCAAATCCAATAATCCATGAACCTCATTATATCCAAATTACAACATACAACTCATGAAAAAATGAACTCTACATCATAATCTCATATCATACTAATCTAATACATCAGGAGGCCTCCAGAGCTCGTGTTCTCTACAATACACCTTAAGTTGTTACCACTCATGAATGAGTATGCCTCTAATAAAAGTATCTATCAAAACAAACATATAATTATACAGTATATCCATGATCCTCCAAATCTGTCTTATAAAATTATAGGTAAATCGAGACCCGTCATAGTCTGTGCGAACACATACCCCATAACAGTCATCTATTACAACTCAAGTATTTCAACACACATAGTATTTATAGAGGAGAGAGTGGGGTAGCGGGAATAATCAACCATATAAATGACAAATTATTTCTTTTTATATACATTATTTATTGGTTTATTATATAAATATACACATAATACAATCCAAGGAGATAGAGAGGCCTCGTTTCATTGGGATATTATATACGTAGAATATTTACTAGGATGAGGGATACAAATATATTATTTAAAAACTATATAACATTCCCATAAATTAAATTGATCATTTAATACTTCACTTGATAACCTGGGGAGATATATAAGAAATGGGTGACCTATAAAGCCTAATAATAGAAAAACAAAAAAATATCATGAATTAGATAATTACATTTGAGTCAAGGGAAAAAATGGTGATATAAAATTGTAAAAAATCCTAATATAAACATTTAATATTGAAATAATATTATTACATCAAGGAATCATATGAATATAGAAATAATATCAAAAAGCTGACATAACAAGCCTAATTCAAGGCGAAATTATGAGATATCATAACATATTTCACTTAGGAAAACCTCTAAAAAACCATACATTCTATATCGTGATATAAAAACACTACCCAATTCATTGGAAGGGAAATATAATTCATTGCCCACCATTTAAATTCATATCATGTACATTCGTTTACATTCTATGTAGATCGAACAACATAAGAGAATATTTATTCACTTTTAATACCATGATTAAGTATTGTGGGTTTAATACATATAATTCCCCAATAAATTATGAATATTTATATTTTTGTGAATACCCATGAGAGGAAATGAATATGGGTATTCCCTATATAAAAATTAGACATTGAAAATTATGGGATGATTTCAAGAGCATAATGGGTGTAAATAAAGGTTTATAGAATAGATTAATGTCAGTGTAAAGTGGTATCTCATTTATTTGGAATCATAATTATGGTAAATTTATTTTTAATATAAAATTTCAACAAGAAAAATTAGAATCAAAAGGCATAATACAGAAAAATTATTGAATAGAAAAGAAGAGAGAGTGGTCCCTCACTTAGCCATAGTCATGATTTAGGAAAAGTTTATAATAAGTGGGGATAAATAATATCACTTTATTAGAATATAAATTTTAATGTAATGGGATATTTATAAATACAATAGAACATAAAAATTGAGATTGAAAATTTCAATACAAATAATGTAATTTAATGAAGAGGAGGTGGTACAAAATCTCTTACGTAAGTTGTGTCTTCTAAAAGATTGAGAGGAGATTATTAAGAACATGGAAACACTTGTGAGGGATTTAAAGATGTAAAGGGAGAGTAAATACATGATCAATAATTTATGAGTTAAGAGGAAAGGGATATTGGGTGAGTATTTATACAAAATAGTTTCAAATTATTTATTAATTTCCTATCATTGGTTTTTTACACTATGTTATAAAATAATAAAAACCACAAGGATTACCATGGTTTTTGACAATTTGTTTCTATGAAATCAGATTGGTTTACAATATTTTGTAATTTTAATAACCTAACTCATTAAAATAAAACCATTCATCTAGTTGGAGTGTGTCATGTTCTAAAATAATTTTTTTAAAACCTTAAATTATAATACAACTTTTGGATGATTAATTATATGTGTTTAAAATTAATCATATAACATAAAAAACTATTTTAATGATAATACATTTTTGTTATTAAGTATTATTGTTATATTTTTTAATAAATCAAATTTTTGTGATTATGATTTCATAATAAATATCATATATTTATACTATATTTAATTCTTACCAAAAAATAAACTCTATTAGAAAACTATGAAAAATACACCATTAGACAATTTTGAAATCTTAATTTTTAAAATTAAATATATTTTACTCAAAAAACTTCAAAAATATATGGATTTACCCTTTCAAATAAATATCATTATTTTTATAAAATACTAATTTTTTGCGTCACTAATAGCCTTCTAACCATTATAAAAATTAAATTGGACTATATTAAATTATATTATCATTTAAATTTGATAAAATAATATTTAATAATATGTTTTCATGCAAATTACATTTATTTAAAAACTCTCAGATTTGTCCATTTTTTAGTGGAAAATATATACTTCCCAAATATAATATTTTTTTTTCATTATATCAAAATCTAATTTTTATAAACCTCCTTATATAATATATATATATATATATATTTGTAAAATAATAATGAAAAGAAATTACTATAATCATTATGATATTAAATATAAAATATAATTTCGTTACTATGGTCATGATATAAAACCCATTATTTCTCAAGTGTACACCCTAAGAGTAAGTTGTGTGATGGTAGTACTATATTTTAGTGTTAAAAAAATGATTGTTTGGGTGGTGAACTATATATGATTTAAATACCCCCATAAAATGTTTCATTAATGTTGTAATTTTTTAATATTATCTTGGGATTAGTCAAGGGAAAAGACCAATGGTGACATCTCCATTAAAAGGCATTAAAATTATTCTTCATAGTGCATGATCCTACTTGTAATTTCCATCAAATTATACATGTGTTAATTATGTTTTTATAACCCATATTACATAATAATAATAATGGTCACCATAGAATGACTATATTAATATTGGTTGTTATGATTTACAGTCTCCTAAAATCAACAATAAAATTATGGAAATATTTTATATATTTAAAAAATAAAAAATGAAATATAGTTCATGTGTTTTCAATAACTATATTACTTAATATGTAATTTATTAACTAAAAACTTAATTTCATTTATAATTGTTTGGGTCATTACATTCATACCCCCTTCATAAATTTTATCCTCAAAATCTTATTTGGTACACTAAAATAGGTGACTGTAATTTTGTTTCATCACTTCTTTTAGTACCCATATTGACTCTTTAAAATTGAGGTTCCACCATAATACATTTACAATATGAGTTATATTATTTTTTAGATATTTGTATTTGTGATCTAATATCTTCACTGATTTCTCCTCATATGAATGTTCATTCTCTAAAAACACTACATCGGGGTTTTTTTCATGTGACAGGATTGGTATGTACTTCTTAAGAGGTATACATAGAACACATCATGTACTTGATGTAGGTTGTGCGTGAGTTCTATTCAATATGAAAAAACTCCAATGTGACAAAGGACCTAATGGTGGTTTAGGTTTCTATAAAAAATCATCCACTTCTTCCCAAACCTCATTAATTTCTTCTTGGGTGATATAGAAAGGAATAAGTTACCTTTGGCCTCAAACTTTAGGTATTTTTGATGAATTTATTCATATTATTTGTCAAATTTTTATGGATTTCATATGATACTGAATGGTTTGAAGCTTATATATAATCTATTAGATAATATCTGATCTCATTAGTTTTCGATCTCCAACTTCATCCCAACATATTAGAGTTTGACACATGTTCCCATAAAGATCCTCATATAGTTCCATTTTAATTATAGAATAAAGAAAATTTATATGAGAACTAAACTAGGGGTATGTTGGGATATTATCATCCTTGTATGTCCATTTATCATGATATCAAAATATTGTCTAGAATCTAAATGGTTCTCTCAAACTGACGTTTCATATGAGGGTGATAAGTAGTGATGAGACTCATCTTAGTATCAAATTGTTTTTGCGGATTCTTAGGAATCTCAAGGTTTACCTGCAATATTTATTAGATATAATAAATATTCGTGATATATCACATATTAATACTTCTCTTATACATATCATGGGAATTTGGATTAGAGATATATCTTCCTTGAATGCAATGAAATGCACTGACTTGGTTAGGAGATCGACTAGCACCCAAATGTATTTATTAACTTTAGAGATAAGGAGTTCTATGTTAAAATACATGGTTATGTTTTCCAATTTATATAATAGTATGGTAAATGGTTACATCATACCCATATACATATATTTCTTATCATTGACAGGTTGGTATACCAAGAATTGAGAAACATATTTTGAAATCTCTCTCTTCATGATATCCCACTTGATGATTTTATCCAGATCTTTGTAAATTTTAGATCGTCCTTGATTAATCATAAAGGATGAGCATTGTGATTCATCTAAAAGTTCCCAATTCAATTATGGTTTTTTGGGACAACTATCTTGGTTCCAAAACATATAGATCCATATTTAAAAAGGTTAACTCTAAAATATCCAATACCTTTATATATAACACCCCATATCCTTTTTTGTATTCCTTAATACTCCCATGAATCTATGATTAAACAATTATTTTAGCAAGGTAGGATGAAATTCATTTTATCATTCCCATTTATATCCTTTGAATGTTCAATAAGATTAGATCCTATTCATTATCATCATTTATAGGATTTCATGATCCTTTCTACTCAATCTTTCTTCCATTTTATTCAAATTCATGGTATGGTAGTGGATTGATTTATCATAATTCTTGATAAGATACAACCATCTTGATTTTCATAAATTGAGTTTTTTATCTGAATATTTACATAAAATCTTATGATCTCTATATATGTCACAATTCTACCCATAGAGAAAATATTACCAATTCATTAATGTGAACATTACTATAGCTAATTTCAGATCATGCATCAGGTAGTTCTCATCATGGATCATTAATTGGATAGAGGCATAGGATTTTACCATTTCATTTTTCATGAGTACACAACCAAAGACCTTTTTGGGAGCTTAATGGTTGATCACAAATCCTTCCCCATTGATGGTTTATTTGAGCACATGTGTAGATATTATCCACTTATTTATCTCCTTAAATCTATTCGCACATTCATCAGTCAT
Organism: Viscum album; assembly: GCA_963277665.1. Lineage (NCBI taxonomy): Eukaryota > Viridiplantae > Streptophyta > Magnoliopsida > Santalales > Viscaceae > Viscum > Viscum album. The sequence goes on from OY728120.1 coordinate 1,849,372,131, forward strand.
AAAAAAAACTTCAATCCCTTAAGAGTTATCTTGGTTAGTGATTTTTTCAATAATGTGATTTTTTTCACAAAAAGAAATCAATAACAAGATAATACAAGAAAAATATGGATATATATCATATATTTTGGTCCGGTTCACCCATCAATATCATTAATCATCAAATGATTCAAATACTACTCTTTTCTAATGATAAAATTCCCTAATAATGTTACCCCCTCCATCCAAAATTCATATTTTATATACTTGACATATAAATTTTCCTTCTTTAAGGTCATTATAAAAACATTAATATTCTCCCCATTTCCTTCTTTACATTTGGAGAATGTAAGAACCCATGCCTTCTTTTTAGGTATGTTTTTGATTTTTCTAGAGTTTTTGTGAAAAGAGGAGTTTCTGGAAATTTTTGAAGTATATGCCGTGTAGTTTATGAGTAAACACCGTGTACTCCCTTGCCACGTGAGGCTGTGTGCTGGGAATGTCCGGGCCACACACATGGCCATGTAGGGGTGATGTGGAGGCCGCTTAAAGTAGAGTATGGAAAAGCCTAGTACACACCATGTACTCCAAAAGTACACGCTGTTTACTTTATTTTTTTCCATTAAACGGATCAGGGTCACGTCTTAACCCCAGAACTGTCTTATTCTAGGTGTTAGTCGACTGAGAGAGACCGTATGACCGCGGAACTTCTCCAACCCACCGATCCTCTGTCCGTTATCTAAATCGACCACCGTAGATTGCGTTGGAACCACAACGGTAAGCTTGTCTTTTTCCCAGAGCTTCATTTCCCAATTAATCCACTTTCTCAAGTTATCATGGGTTGATGTTTTTGTGAGTTTTCATAGATATACGACGTTCTAAGGAGATTCAAGCCTCGTGGATGAAGTATATTGATCTCCTAGAATCAAGGTAGGTGGTTTGTGCCTTTCCATTCGAAGTCTTTGAGTTTTATGTGCAATTTCCACCAATATCCTTGAACGGGGTATTGCACGTTTACTATTTCTCCCCTGTTGTTTTCCATACTTTCTTGTATGCTGGTGTAGAGGTAATTTGGTTATGTATGAGGATAATTGCAATTCTTGGATGTTTTGGCCATGCCTTGTTCTGATAACGACCTTTTGGTCTTGTTCAGCCTTTGGTCGTTATACCTGTTTTCCATGCCTTGTGACCGTAGGATGGAGTTTTGTTCTCTGAAATTCTTGCTATACTGTAGAATGGTTGTCCAAGTAGCTCTGTAGGTTTACTTTGTCCTTATAGCATTATTATGAACTAACTGGCACATGACCGTGAGAACCAGGTGCTATAGACTATAAGGGGATAGACTGAGTGAGCTTCCTCAGAGAGTCTTGGACATTATAGACTATAGGGGATAGACCAAGAGAGAATTCCAGAGAGTCTTGGGAATTATAGACTATAGGAGGGTAGAACGAGTGAGCTTCCTTAGAGAGTCTTGAGCTTTATAGACTACAGGAGTATAGACAGATTGATCTTCCTCAGATAGTCTTGTTTCCTTTGAATTTCTTTAAACCATTCCAGGCTATAGGAGGAATTGACCGATTGAGATTCCTCAGAGAGTCTGTGATAGACTTGAGGCTATAGGAGGAATTAACTAAGTGAACTTCTTCAGAGAGTCTCTAGACCTTGGGGATATAAGGGGATTAGACCGCATGATCTTCCGCATAGAGTCCCTGACTACCTTATACTATAAGGGGAATTGACTGAGCATGCTTCCTCAGAGAGTCTTATAATTTCTTATGACAAAACTAGAGGGGCTAGGCTGAGTGTACTGACCAGAGGGTTGTTAGTACTTCTTGGATAGGATCAGAGGGCATGGCCGTGAGTACTTCCTAGAGGGATTCTTGTTTGTGGTTAATTGTTTGCTTCACTGCTGCTTGTTGATATATGGATTGGTTGCTGTTGTGTATCATCCTGTTGGCTGTTTACTGTTTGCTATTTACTGTTTACTGCTTACTGTACTATTACATGCCATATTCTCACTAACTGTTAGGCACAAATCTTCAGGTGGTTTCCTAGTAGGATTTAGTCTCACACCCTGTATGGGTCATGTGTTTGGACCCAAAAATATTATATTGCTGCAGGTATAGACAAGGGGAAGAGCCCTTTGACTTCATGTACTTGATTGCATTGGAGAAGGAGAGCATGGGACCAAGCTGAGGCTTGCGATGCTGAGGAGTTTATCTGTTTACCTTTCTCTTGTACTTTGGTTTGATCTATTTTATTGAAAACATTGTGAATTGTTTGGATTCTTTACTAGACATATGTATCATGCATCATTTCATATATGTATGTGTGCTTTAGTGGTTTATTGCTTTAGTCTTCCGCTGTTTACTATTGTTGGATATTTACTAATTCCGCTATTGTTTGAGTTGTTTACTTCCACTGTGTACTAGGCCAATGAGGGAATACTTTCCCCACTATCACACCCAAGGCCCTCACTGCTAGTTGGTAGACTCTTGTGTTCGAGGAAATGCACTTCAGGCTATGTGACCAATCGGGTACGGAGCGCCTCTGGGTGGCGTCCAGAACCGGGATGTTACAAAGTGGAATCATAGGAATTCTTTTCTCTTGACCTACTGTTTGGAGCCTATAGCTAACGATAGGACGGAATAAGTACTTGGTAATAACCTGTTCCCCTGAGTATCTAACCCATGTACATGGAAAATCTATACTACCTCATTTATTACAGTTTTACTATTTTTTAATTTTACTGTTGATTTGATTTCACCGTTGGGTGATTCACATGTTTTGTGCAGTTACTATTGTTGCTATTGTGGTTCTATTTCTGTCTCAACCTGATGATATTAGTGTATGACATCTCATCCATCATATAAACACTTATTAGAAATCACATGCCATGCATTCTTTCCATGCCATCTAGGATTCCTTAGAGATTTCATGTTGTTGTGATAGAAATTGTGTAGATTATGCATGCTGTTGTGATAGATGCTTGATAGAATCTCTGCTATTTGATAGATAATTTTTTATTGTAGTAATTTGCTTAAATGGACATCAAAATTTGGTTCTTGAGGTGTTATGGGACCTCATGGACTGGAATTTGGTGGATCATTGCCTGGTTTCCTTGTTATAACTTGTATAAGATGCGAAGCATTGATTCTTAGAGAGTATGGGCCCTCACGGATAAGAATTTGGCACCTTAACTCATGTATTCTGTGTTTTCTGGGATTTAGAGCAGTTTCTGAGCTACTGCCCCAAAAAACCCAGAATATACGGTGTGTACTTTATTAATACACACCGTGTAGTTTTTAAACCGTTTCACTGACTGTGTGGGCATAAACACGAGGTTGTGAAAAATCTTCAAAAACACGCCGTGTATGGTACATAAACGCCATGTTCTAGTGATCGTGTGTTTACCCGTGTTCCTAGTGACATAGATGGATGAAACTTTGACTTTACATAGTGTGTCCTGTTATTACAAGCCATGCCATGTTACCTAAGTACCCAGCCATGTCACGAAAAACACGGGTCGGGGAAAACCTTCAAGTACACGCCGTGTTCCCATGGGAAACACCGTGTAGAGTGAGCCATGTAGCCGGCCGTGAAACTAAGAACAATGGTTGTTGAAACTTATCTAGTACACGCCATGTCCTTTGTAAACATGCCATGTAGTCTAGGATTAATAAGACCATGTGAGTTAGCCGTGTAAGGAGACATGGGAAGGGTAATGGAGTTCATGTATACGCTGTGTATGGGGATAACACGCCATGTGGTTAGGGCGTTACACGACCAGTTTTGGTAGAAGTACACACCCTTGTTAATGTCTTAAAAGAACACGTTGTGTATTTTTTATACACACAGTGTAGTTGTGTTTTTTAAAACTTGAATGTCCTTTCTCCTATTCCCATATATTACTCTTGTGTTCACAGTCTTTGATAATCCTGATCTAAGGTGTGCTTTTGACCTTTCAATGTTATTCCACCAAGACGTCCTTCGGTTGTACGTCAGCTGCCAGACGGGGATCAGACATCGAATGTGGCCGATCAGGGACCTCTTGCAGATCCTCCCGCTATGCCAGTCTGAACACCAGCAGTTATACCAGTTGCAGGTACTGATGCGTAGTTTAGGGAAGACTTTTGAGGATGATGTAAACCTTCCAGGGAGCGTCGCCTCCAACCCCGTCGATGGTAGAGTTGACGTGAGTTTTCCAGCAGCAGCATCCTCCTAATTTCCCAGGGAATGGAGGACCTCAGGCTGCAGAGTCGTGGATAGAGGCCACACTAAAACTTTTCTAGCATATGGTGATACATCCAAAGAATAGGATGAATCTCGCTACCTATATGCTCCAAGACTCTGCCAAGAGGTGGTGGGAGGTGATCTCATAGTCAGGGTGCTAGCAGAGTATGACTTGGGATAAGTTTTAGTGCATCTTCTATGATTACTTCTACTCGAAGTCGTTGAAGGCCGATCAATCTCGGGAGTTTATGAGTATGGAGCAGGGTACTCTTTCTATTATGGAGTACTCTTCTCGCTTTACCGAGCTACAATGTTTCACAGTGATTCCAGCAGGTGATGATTTGTTCCTTGCGTGGAAGTTCGAGGATGGTTTGAGGCACAAAGTCCACTCGTAGGTGAACATATTCAGGTTGACTTTGATATCCTCTATCATCAACCAGGTGCTAATCACATAGCGCAATCTGAGGGATTCTAGAGCAGTGATCGAGGGTGGTTTGATATCCAGAGTCAGCGTTCCTCCTACTGATAGTAGGATTCTCCTTAGGAAGTCTGCTCGACGAGATTAGAGTAGGCAGAATGTATTTTCGTGTAGCCAGGTTGTATGCTACCAATGTGGGAGGAGCAGGCATACTAGGACTTGGTTCTAGAGAGACCCGATGGAGTGCCGATCATGTGGAAAGATGGGCTATCTTCAGTGTTTTTGTTAGATCTTCTCACCTACAGCTAGTGGTAGGGGTTCTTTTATTACCCCGCGTTCAGGAGAAGCATCGCCAGTTTCTCGCCAGTCTAGGAACTGGAGTTCTTCTGACCATGCATGCTGAGGTGAAGGTCACGACTGTGGTGGTAAGTCACCAAGTTACCAGTGACAACAGAGTGGATCAGCTCAGAGTGGTCATCTAGGGTCGCAGGGCCGTGGTACAGGCCAGACTTTCGCTGTGGAGCAGACCCATCCGGAGCAGGATCTCGGACCTTCCATAGTTTGAGGTAAGATCTTAGTAGCCTCAGTTTTATCTTCAGCTCTTTTCAATACTGGTGCTACACATAGATTTATATCTGTTGCTGTTGTGGAGAGCCTTGGGCTCTACATCTTTCCCTCTGTGGATACTTTGACTCTAGACACACCGTTGGGGACTATAACGGTTAGCATACATTAGTGCAGAGAGTGCCCTCTTGAGTTTATAGGGTGTCACTTATTATGGTACCTCTATGTCCTAGAGATAACTAGTTATGATTTCATTCTCAGAATGGACTGTTTAGTTCCCTTCCAAGAAGTCGTCGATTGCGATCACCGCAGGGTGAGTTTCCTATCACTAGAGGGTGAATCCTTTATTTATAGAGGCGAGTGGGATGTCCAGGCGAGTCGAGCAGGACCCGAGCGTAATGGGATAGGGGGAGTTATAGCCCATATTTATGGTCATTATCTAGATGATCATGGGACTTCACAGTTAGACTTTCTTCCAGTGGTGGATCGTTTTAGAGATGTCTTTCCAGAGGACATTTCAGGATTTCCCCCGGAGCGTGAGGTAGACTTCTCGATTGAGCTCATCCCAGGAGTAGTACTCGTGTCCATTCCTCCTTATAAGATAGCTACACCTAAGTTTTAGGAGCTCAGGAAGAAGGTGGAGGAGTTGCAGGCAATGGGTTTCATCCAACCCAATACTTCTCCTTGGGGTTCGCCTATCCTGTTTGCAAAGAAGGCAGAAAAAACCCTCAGGCTTTGTGTGGATTATCAGAAGTTAAACCAGTTGACGATCAAGAACCGATATCCCTTTCCAAGGATCAATGATCTCTTTGATCATCTATGAGGAGCCCGAGTGAAGATACTCGAAGCCTGACGTACGTGGACATTACATTACTTTTGCGGAATACTTAGTACGTAACAAAAACACACACATAAGGATCGTAATAGTTTAGTGTCTTTGGAAACTCTAAATATAATCTTCTAATCGTGGTGAAAGTTCTTCAACATCTCCCATAAAGATCTTCCCCTTTTTTACCTAAAACCATTCTTTATATCCTGGGGAAAAGAAAACATAAAAGGGTGAGCTCAAATGCTCAGTAAGGGTAAAAAAAAGAAATATCAATCACATCATATCCATAAGAACATAACATTTTGGAAATATTAACCTGTAAAAGAGAGCATAATTTCATAACATGGGATAAATCATAGTAGTGAAATGAAATCCCAATAATCATAAATTAAAACATGAAACTTTGTTGCATACACACATAATCATAGAGAATAATTTCTTATTAGTCAAGACTCATTTCCAAGACTATCTTAGTGGACGAAGTCCATTTCTGAACCGAGTTCACTTCTCGCTTCAGTCCTGTTTTACTGAACCGGTATAACCTACCATTCCAGCCATGTCTATATCATGAGATATAAAATCATTACCCAATGAATTTGAGGGAGATATAGGTCCCACCCATCTCATAATGATACCATTCTTATGCGTGCCACAAAATCATAAACCATACATCATAGCATAACCCGTGTAATAAAAATGGGAATCTTAAACATCGTGACATCATAAAACAACTCATATAAGATAAAGGAATTCATAAAAATAATTCCATCACAAAATAATCAAATAAATGTAATAATAGGGATAGAAACAGAACCCTTTATTATCTTAGATGGAAAATAATTTTGATAAAACACTTGAACTTCATTCTTGAGGAAAATATCCTTTCTACTTCAAAAACATTTTTCCTTTCTTAACATGTCATACAATTTTAAACTAATAGAAGTTGATTAAAAATAAACATGAAAACTTGTAAAGGAAGATTCTTGGAAATTTTGTTTTAAAAATCCATTCATGCTGTATAAGTTAAAAAACACATTCTTCTCGTACTTTTGTCGGAAAAGTCAAAAAGTACCTCATACGAAAAATGACAAAAGATTCCTTTCGTATATTTTACTAAAAACTCACCAAAGGGTAAAAATAGATTTAAAAAAATTGTAGGTGGATGGAAATAATATTACATATTGAGGAAACATGGATGTGGATGATAAAATACACCCTAGTAAATACCAAAGTATAAACAATATCGGATAAAAATGAGATTGTGATATTTTCCTTACCTTAGGTCTATTTTGATTCGTAAGTATCCGACCCTCCTGTATAATGATTTAAATAATGTTATTGACTTATTCCAGAATCATAATTATTTTTATGATATCATATATGGTCATTTTCTTAGCTTCTTAGTAGTAATATTTCATTGCTACTTGTTATTCGGGTGTTTATAACTTTTTGTTCTTATGCGTGTTTTGTCAAATAAATTCTTATTCTTATCTTTAGGTTATAGATAACTCATTTCCAGAATAGTATTAGTGTAATATATATCATATTAATTCGTTCAATTCATTTATATAACCATTACGAAATGAATATCATGTAGAACGAGTCGCATCACATCGTGGAGACGGTATTCCGTACGTACGCATGAGTGATGATATCGTTCCTATGATCGTGGAATTGTATTGGAGTGTATTTATACTATTTCAGAATCAGTATCACTTTATAATAGTCATATATAGTCATTATTTACACCATTATATCCATCCAAGTAAGGTGGTGGTGGAAAATAGATTACACCATGGCGTGGAGACGGTATTCCGTACGTACGCACGCGCGGTGATTTCTTTTTCTATAGGATGGATAGATGGTGAAATAGGTTTGTTTCATACTTATAATAACATATCAGTATATGAGTGATACTGATGTTATTACTTTATCATGAAACAACTAAAGAAGAAGAAGTTTAAGAAGAAAGAAATTGAAAAAGATCGGTAATGGATATTACCTCTTTTTGACGCGCCTTTTCTTAACCTCCACTTAAAGAACTAAGGATGGTCTTTGAAGAAGACCAGGACCTATAGGATGATACTAGGGAAGTTGAGAAGATATTTTGGCAGGGGCTGGCCGAACTTGAAGGTTCAAAGTTGTGTGAGGAAGAGAGGGAGGAGGTTCCCTTTTATAAGGGAGGAGGGGGGCACCTTAGGAAAATCTCAATATATTATTTTATATTAAGGTCAAATTCGGTTTATAATGGTTCCAAAGGGTCTCATTTCTAAGATAAATAGGGGATGGGTCGACATCCTCTCATCCAATAGGGTTTAGACAAGTTTAGGTTATTATTTGAATCTTATAAATTAGATTTAACTCTAAGTTAAATAATTTAACTTTTATCATGTCTTTTTGTTTTCTTACACTATATGGTTAATAAACTTACCATAACAAGACAAACGAACCCCAAGTTGTTTATTATTAATATATCAATCCTTATCTAAGTCCTTTGTCCGAACCTTTGATTTTTAGGAATTAAATAACAATTAATAATATAATATTTGTTTTAAAAACTAATTTATGTCAATTTTGACACTATTTGGTACATGTTTTTTATGAAATTTATAACAGAATGATAAGTTCGAACCAAGTTACTTATATCAACAATAACATGTCATAGTAACCTATAAAATTAATGTAAGTCATAAAAAGTCTCAAATTACATTTATTTGGGCATTTATAACATCAATTATGTCAATATTTCATTAATAAGACAATTACTGCATCATCTTTGTGTTCTAATAAATGATAATTATTTAATCTCTAAAAATTATAAATAAATTCCTATGATGTATATAATTGTATTATATTTCTGGTGACTATTCATTTTCTATGTTTCATTACGTTTATCACTAAATTAAAATTATTATACTTATAAGATTTAAGAAAGTGACATGTTGTCACATTCTTTGGTTTTAATAATAATTAAATTATTTTCATGGAAAAATGTCCATAAAATGAATCTAATCCGACCCTTAGATTATATGGGTCTACTTTTAGCCATCCAATAGGATTTTTCCAAGTGTTAGGGTAATTTTATAATCATATATTTACCCTTAATTACCCGATTTACCTTTAACTATAGTAAATAAAATTTACCGTAGTTATTATTCACAATGCCCAAAAATAAAAAGTAGCTTATTAAAATAATTTGGACCCACTGATTCCAAATATGGAATCCATTTTTCCAAATTCAATACATAAAATATGCAGAAATTGAATTAAAATTAATCCCGTTGTCGAAAGAAAACGGGTTTTTCTTTAAAACATTGCAAAAGATTGAATTGATTTAACCTACGAATCAAGGTAAAATCAATGCTAATGACATAAATTATATTAAATTGTAAAAATATATTCTATTTATAATTTAAAACCATTCAATATTATAATTTAACCACATGAGATATTACGATGAAAAAAGTTGTTTTTAATTAAAATATAGCGTGTTTTTACTATTCATTAAAATATGAAAGTTATCGGAAAAATATCAAAACTTTGTCTAATGTAAATTTTTATATCCTGATTGAAAAGAAGAATTTTATTTTTTGAAATTGGACTTATAAACATGTCAAAAACTAGATTTAAAGTGGGTGCGCCATCAAAAGGCGGCAAAACTGCATTTTTTTAAAAATACTTATTTTACCCGAAAAATTTATTTTGTTATTATACCATGTTCTAGAAAATGTGTTAGATGAATAATAATGTTATAAAATTCATAATTTAGTTAATACTATTCATAACGGCTAGTTCATGACAATATTATAATAATATATCGTTGTTTATTAAAACCCAGTATTGCGTACAACACACGCTATCGAGGAAGGTCGCGATTGCGTGTAATGCAAGCCAAGTCGGGGTTGCATGTTGTGAAATAATCCTTCGTTGTTTCATATAACAGAATCCAACCGTATTTCATTTATACATTGAATATATATATATATATATACTCAATGTTGTGTAGAATAACTATTATCAAAATTGTGTGTAACACGATCCAATAATAGTGTTGCGTATACTGCAAGTTAATACGGTTTTGCGTAAAGCCCAAGGTAATCTGGGTGTAGAATAAAACACAAGACATTAATGAAATTAAAAGAATATTTTTCATAAAATCTCGGGGTGTTACATTCTACCCCCCTTAAAATGAATTTCTCCCTCGAAATTCGTTGGGGTTATAAATGGTTTACTACTCGAAAGTTTGTTTAATAGAAACCCACATCATAAAAAGGAATACCAAAACATGTCTTTTAAAAACTAAAGTATGAAATGTAACGGTTACCCAAATTAACTCATCACGGGGTTTCCACGTAGGAGAACATAGGTGAAAATGTGGATATGGGAGAAAAATCTAACCATCAAGTTCTGATGGAGAGTGGTAGAGAACATGGCTATGAAAAAGCCAAAAATCACAAAGCTATTGATTTGTGATGATCTAAGGTACCATATGATTCATCGGATATAAGGGAACTAGGACAACATTTTTGGTTTTCAAGATCATTTCCCTAAAGATGATGAATTAAAAGAAATACTTGCATGATTTTGGTACAATCTCACTGTTGTTCGTGAATTGAACAATTTCCACTTCATCCCTTAAATAAATGAAGTTGAATTTGTTATTCGTGATGTGTTAGCAGATCATGTGATAGAATGATGGGTCATTCCATCTCTTTCAAACAAAATGTTAGAAAAAGTAATAAGTCCATCTTATGGTTAGATTAATAGTATATGGTTCCAAAAATGAACTTATACTTCATATATCATACCACTTAATAAAATAAAACTAGTTTATACTAACCAAGGACTTCCTGTAGGCCAGTGGTAGGCGATAAAGGCCGGTCACACTTCAGTTGTGGGTTCGATTCCCACAACCTTGTCCGACGCGATGGGTTGTCGCCCGTCCTGCAGGTTGTCCCATCATTAATATCAAAAAAACTTCTATCCTTAAACAATACTAACTTATGTCCAACATAATCCATTCCAATCTTTAGGATTATCCGTAATACTTTAGTCCACTCTCATAATATAGTGAAAACGATTACCAGAGATTTAATACCATCACTGATCCCCATATATCATAAGATATGTTTTTTTGGTCACATTCCAAACATTCAAAGGCCTTAATCATGTATTCTCTTGAATACCCATTGAACCTTAGTGAAAACATGAATGCAGTTAAAAGTTAACACTTTCCACATACCAAAATCATCAAAATTCTATATACTCAAACCATGATATCACTTATTCCTTATATCAATCATGAGCTCATGAATACTGTCAAATATTTCATTTTCTCGTTTTCCCTTCATTATGCACATATCATCTTTTTTCTAGAAATATCTCAATCACTTTCCATGGTTACGGGTACCATAAAATTATTGAAAACCACAGTAGAACAATACATAAATATTCCAATATTCCATGATACTATATACAACATTATTTTGTAATCCCATTACATATACACTTAATCATTCCATCACATCGTTATCATATTCAACATCGCCAATGGTGATCGCATGTGACTTCCCTTTGTCATTTTCCTTATGTGGTTGCTCATGTCGATTATCACTAACCCTTGGATTAGGGCATTTAGTAGCATAATGACCCATTTCCTTGCACTTGAATCATTGAAGTGTTGGTGGTGCGTTCTCTGCAGTGTTTGCTTTATTCACATCATTAGAAACCCTTTTTCCATTACTTCGACACTCAGCTGCTCGATGACCTTATTTTCCACACTTAAAACATTTTCTAGTCCCTTTAAGACAATCTCCACCATGATTCTTTCCACACTTTGTGCATAAGGAAACATTCATCTTCTTTTCACCATTATTTTGAGATTTCTCCTTGAACTCCATCTTTCCTTTCGTGTCAAAACCATGAGATGGATATGTAACACCAACTTCCATTTCTACCTTGATAGCAGAACGCACAATTTCTTCATAGCTACTGAAGTATCTTATAGCTAATGCCCTTCGAAGACTTGGTTTTAAGCCACTGAAAAATCGATAAACTTTACTTTCAGGTTGGATGATAATGCCAGATGCATACCTTGCAAGTCTTGTAAACTTTGCTTCGTATATACCAACAGATTCATCATCCTTCTGCTTCAGCTCAAGAAATTACTTTTCCATCTTTGTTCAAAGAATACGAGGGAAGAACTTACTGAAAAACAAGTTCTTGAACTCATCCCATTCCATGGACTCAATTTCATCTCTTGGCCTCTTATTCTTGATAAGATTCCACCATTGATCAGCTTCACCTTCCAAACGATATACTTCTAAGATGACTTTATCATGTTCAGAACATTGAAGAACTGAAAATATCTTTTCAGGGGTACTGATCCATTGTTCAAAAAAAAGTGGATCGGAAGACCCACTGAAAGAAGGTGGACGTTTCCTCATGAAGGACTCAATAGAATATTGTTCCCTTCTCTGCTCATTTGGAATTCCAGAATGATTCATAGATTTTGTAAGTATAGAAATAATATTTTTCACTCCATCTCCCATAACATTTGTTTGTTCAGGAGGACAATCATTGAATTGTCCATTACAGTGATCAACACGGTTCCTTCGGGTTCCATCCATCGTCTAAAACCCAAAACGAATAGCGTGAGAGGAAAAAATCATGCTAGGGAAAACAACATAATAAAAGGGGGAGTACCCTCAATATCTGACATCTTAGGTTAAATTCTAAGATCTTTAGAGCAATTATAGGACTGTAACCTATACATATACTTAACCTTAGAGACATAACTAAACATACCTTAGAAATATCTCTAGGGATCTCACTAAAGTTCTCGCATCCAAGTTTCCAAAGGTTGACTAAAGCTTTCCTCTGATACCAACTGTAGAGACCCGAAGCCTGAGATACATGGACATTACATTACTTTTTTGGAATACTTAGTACATAAAAAAACACACACACAAGGATCGTAATAGTTTAGTGTCTTTGGAAACTCGGAATATAATCTTCTAATCGTGGTGAAAGATCTTCAACATCTCCCATAAATATCTTCCATTTTTTTTACCTAAAACCTTTATTTATATCCTGGGGAAAAGAAAACATAAAAGGGTGAGCTCAAATTCTCAGTAAGGGTAAACAAAAGAAATATCAATCACATCATATCCATAATAACATAACATTTTGGAAATCTTAACCTGCAAAAGAGAGCATAATTTCATAACATGGGATAAATCATAGTAGTGAAATTAAATCCCAATAATAAAAACATAAAACATGAACCTTTGTGGCATACACACATAATCATAGAGAATCATTTCTTATTAGTCAAGACTCATTGCCAAGACTATCTTAGTGGACAAAGTCCATTTCTGAACGGAGTTCACTTCTCATTTCAGTCCTGTTTTACTAAACCGGTATAACCTACCATTCCATCCATGTCTATCTCATGCGATATAAAATCTTTACCCAATGCATTGGAGGTAGATATAGGTCCCACCCATCTCATAATGATACCATTCTTAGGTGTGCCACAAAATCATAAACCATACATCATAGCATAACCCGTGTAATAAAAATGGGAATCTTAAACATCGTGACATCATAAAACAACTCATATAAGATAAAGGAATTCATAAAAATAATTCCATCACAACATAATAAAATCAATGTAATAATAGGGATAGAAACAGAACCCTTTATTATCTTAGATGGAAAATAATTTTGATAAAACACTTGAACTTCATTCTTGAGTAAAATATCCTTTCTAGTTAAAAAACATTTTTCCTTTCATAACATGTCATACAATTTTAAACTAAAAGAAGTTGATTAAAAATAAACTTGAAAACATGTAAAGGAAGATTCTTGGAAATTTTTTTTTAAAAATCCATTCGTGCCGTATAAGTTAAAAAACACTCTTCTTGTACTTTTTTCAGAAAAGTCAAAAAGTACCTCATACGAAAAATGACAAAAGATTCCTTTCATATCATTTACTAAAAACTCACCGAAGGGTAAAATTGGATTTAAAAAAATTGTATGTGGATGAAAATAATATTACATATTGAGGAAACATGGATGTGGATTATAAAATACACCCCAGTAAATACAAAAGTATAAACAATCTCAGATAAAAATGAGATTGTGATATTTCCCTTACCTTAGGACCGTTTTTCTTCATAAGTGTCTGAACCTCCTGTATAATGATTTAAATAATGTTATTGACTTATTCTAGAATCATAATTATTTTTATGATATCATATATGGTAATTTTCTTAGCTTCTTAGTAGTAATATTTCATTGCCAGTTGCTATTCGGGTGTTTATAACTTTTTGTTCTTATGCGTGTTTTGTCGAATAAATTCTTGTTATTATCATTAGGTTATAGATTCCTCATTTACAGAATGGTATTAGTGTAATATATATCATATTAATTCATTCAATTCATTTATATAACCATTATGAAATGAAGATCATGTAGAACGAGTCACATCACATCATGGAGACGGTATTCCGTACGTACGCACGAGTGATGATATCGTTCCTATGATCGTGGAATTGTATTGGAGTGTATGTATACTATTTAAGAATCAGTATCACTTTATAATAGTCATATATAGTCATTATTTACACCATTATACCCGTCCAAGTAAGGTGGTGGTGGAAAATAGATTACACCATGGCGTGGAGATGGTATTCCGTACGTACGCACGCGCGATGATTTATTTTTCCGTAGGATGGATAGATGGTGAAATAGGGTTGATTCATACTTATAATAACATATCAGTATATGAGTGATACTGATGTTATTACTTTATCATGAAACAACTAAAGAAGAAGATGTTGAAGAAGAAAGAATTTGAAAAAGATCGGTAATGGATATTACCTCTTTTTGACGCGCCTTTTCTTAACCTCCACTTAAAGAACTAAGGATGGTCTTTTAAGAAGACCAGGACCTATAGGATGATACTAGGGAAGTGGAGAAGAGATTTTTGTAGGGTCTGGCCGAGCTTGAAGGCTCAAAGTTGTGTGAGGAAGAGAGGGAGGAGGTGCCCTTTTATAAGGGAGGAGAGGGGAACCTTAGGAAAATCTCAAAATATTATTTTATATTAAGGTAAACTTAGGTTTATAATGGTTCCAAAGGGTCTTATTTAGAACATAAAGTGGGTATGGGTCGCAATACTCTCATCCAATAGGATTTAGACAAGTTTAGGTTATTATTTTAACCTTATCAATTAGATTTAACTCTAAGTTAAATAATTTAACTTTTACCGTGTCTTTTTGTTTTCTTACACTATATGGTTAATAAACTTACCATAACAAGCCAAACGAACCCCAAGTTGTTTATTATTAATATATCTATCCTTATCTAAGTAATTTGGCTGAACCGTAGATTTTTAGGAATTAAATAACAATTAATAATATGATATTTGTTTTAAAAACTAATTTATGTCAATTTTGACACTATTTGGTACATGATTTTTATGAAATTCATAACAGAATGATACGTTCGAAAAAAGTTACATATATCATCAATAACATGTCATATTAACCAATAAAATTAATGTAAGTTATAAAAACTCTCAAATTACATTTATTTGGGCATTTATAACATCAATTATGTCAATATTTCATTAATAAGACAATTACTGCATCATCTTTGTGTCATAATAAATGATAATTATATAATCTTTAAAAATTATAAATAAATTTCTATGATGTATATAATTGTATTATCTTTCTGGAGACTATTCATGTTCGAAGTTTCATGAAGTTTATCACTAAATTAAAATTATTATAATTATAATATTTAAGAAAGTGACATGTTGACACATTCTTTGGTTTTAAAAATAATTAAATTATTTTCATGGAAAAAAGTCAGTAAAATGAATCTAATCCGACCCTTAGGTTATATGGGTCTACTTTTAGCCATCCAATAGGATTTTTCCAAGTGTTAGGGTAGTTTTATAATCTTATATTTACCCTTAATTACCCGATTTACCTTTAACTATAGTAAATGAAATTTACCGTAGTTACTTTTCACAATGCCCAAAAATAAAAAGTAGCTTATTAACATAATTTGGACCCACTTATTCCAAATATGGAATCCATTTTTCCAAATTCAATACACAAAATATGCAGAAAATAAATTCAAATTAATCCCGTTGTTGAAAGA
This sequence comes from Viscum album, assembly GCA_963277665.1. Taxonomy (NCBI): domain Eukaryota; kingdom Viridiplantae; phylum Streptophyta; class Magnoliopsida; order Santalales; family Viscaceae; genus Viscum; species Viscum album. Next base: position 1,849,388,327 of record OY728120.1, read on the forward strand.
AAACAGGTTTTTCTTTAAAACATTTCAAAAGATTGAATTGATTTAACCTACGAATTCAAGGTAAAATCAATGATAATGACATACATTATATTAAATGGTAAAAATATATTCTATTTATACATAAAAACCTTTCAATATTATAATTTAACCACATAAGATAATACGATGAAAAATGTTTTTTTTAATTAAAATATAGCGTGTTTTTACTATTCATTAAAATATGAAAGTTATCGAAAAAATATCAAAACTTTATCTAATGTAAATTTTTATATCCTGATTCAAAAGAAGAATTTTATTTTGTCAAATTGAACTTATAAACATGTCAAAAACTAGATTTAAAGTGGGTGCGCTATCAAAAGGAGGCCAAACTGCATTTTTTGAAAAATACTTATTTTACCCGAAAAATTTATTTTGTTCTTATACCATGTTCTAGAAAATGTCTAAGATGAATAATAATGTTATAAAATTAAAATTTATTTAATACTATTCATAACGGCTAGTTCATGATAATATTATAATAATATATCATTGTTTATTAAAACCCGGTATTGCATACACCACACGCTATCGAGGAAGGTCGCGATTGCGTGTAATGCAAGCCAAGTCAGGGTTGCGTGTTGTGAAAGAATTCTTTGTTGTTTCGTATAACAGAATCCAACCATATTTCATTTATACATTGAATATATATATATATATACTCAATGTTGCGTAGAATAACTATTATCAAAATTGTGTGTAACACGATCCAAGAATAGTGTTGCGTATACTGCAAGCTAATACGATGTTGCGTATAGTGCAAGGTAATGTTGGTGTAGAATACAACACAAGACATTAATGAAATTAAAAGAATATTTTTCATAAAATCTTGGGGTGTTACACCGAGTGTTCTCGAAGATCTACTTGAGATCCGGTTATCATCAATTGCGCGTTAAACCATCTGATATACCTCTTATATCATTCTAGAGTAGGTATGGTCTATACGAGAATATGGTTATGACGTTCGGTCTCACAAACACGCTAGCAGTTTTCATGGAACTGATGAACCAAGTGTTCCATCCATACTTGGATTCCTTCGTGGTGGTTTTCATGGAAGACATATTGGTGTACTCTCACACTCGACGCGACCATGCTACCCATCTTGTGATCTTTCTGATTACACTGAGAGAGCATCAGTTATTTGATAAGCTCTCAAAATGCCACTTTTGGTTGGATCAAATTAACTTCCTAGGTCATGTTATCTCAGAGACAGGAGTATCATTAGAACTAGAAAAAGTGTGAGTTGTAGTTTCCTAAGAGAAACCGAAGAATGTATTTGAGGTGAAGAGTTTTCTAAGGCTGTCCGGATACTAAATGAATTTCATACAATACTTTTCACGCCTAGAAACACCACTGACAGGTCTGGCCAAGAAAGTGGGAAAATTCTTATGGCCCGATTTCGGTGAGTCAGCCTTTCAGGAGCTGAAAGGGAGGTTGATGTCATCACCGATACTAGTCTTTCCAGAGCTAGTCAAGAGCAATACGGTCTACTATGATGCTTCATGTATCGGGCTGGTAGCTATGCTTATCTAGGGAGATGGAGTCATTGCGTACTGGCCTCAACAATTGAGGCCACACGAGAGGAATTACCCGACACATGACCTAGAGTTTGCAGTTGTTGATCATGCCTTACGCTATTGGAGACATTAACTTCTGGGAGAGAACATTTTGGTGTTTACTATCCACACAAGCCTCAAGTATATCTTCACTCAGTGTGATCTGAATCTGAGACAGCACAGGTGGGTCGAGTATCTTCTGTCCTTCGACTTTGAGCTTGACTATATGCCAAGAAAGGGAAACGTAGTGGCTGATGCATTAAGTAGGAGAACTCAGATACAGGTAGTTTAGGAGGCCAACAGTGAGTGGAATATTATGGGTCTATTCTGAGAGATGAATTTGGATGTGCATGATAGATAGGGGGATACCTTTCTATCTTCTGTAGCAGTTACCTCTACACTTCTTGATCGGGTACGGATGAGGCAGCTATCAGACTCAGAAGGCCTAGTCCTGCGGGAGAGTGTGTCCGGAGAGGACCCTCTTCCTGGATGGACAGCGGGAGAGGATGATATCTTGTGTTTCTAGGGATGAATATGAGTACTAGTAGACATACGCGAGGAGAAGATGTAGGATTTTGATTCCTCAGTTTGGGCAGTTCATCCTGGTGTCACGAAGATGTATCGTGATCTACACCGCCAGTATTGGTGGCCAGGTATGAAGACAGATGTTGCTGGTTTATGTCATGAGGTGTTCCACTTGTCAATAGGTGAAAGTGGAGTATCAGGGACTAGGAGGTCTTTTACAGTAGTTACACATTCCAGAGTTAAAGTGGAACGATGTAGCAATGGACATCGTGACTAGTTTTCTGAGGTCACCTCGAGAGAATGATGATGTTTGGGTTGACATCGATAAGCTTACGAAGGTTTCTCACTTCGTGCCGATCAAGGAGACCTTCAGTGTTGATGAGATGAGACAGTTTTTCATCCGATATATTTTACATCTACATGGAGTTCCACACTCCATTGTTTTAGATAGAGATGTGTGTTTTACTTCTCGGTTCTCGCAGGGGCTTCAGAAGGCTTTCGGTATACAGGTACTTTTGAGTACATCATACCATCCCCAGAAAGATGGCCAGTCTGATTGTATGATTCAGGTGCTTGAGGATATGATTTGAAATTGCATTCTGGACTTTAGAGGTTCATGGGAGAAGCATATACCTCTTGTGGAGTTCACCTACAACAAATGTATTCGGGTAGCTATTCATATGGCACCTTACGAGGCTTTGTACGGTAGGTCGTGCCGATCACACCTATGTTGGATGGAGGCAGGAGAGGAAGCTTCGCTGGGACCTCATCTTGTTCTGGAGACCTCAGAGAAGATAGAGTTGATTCAGAAGAGGGTGGCTATGACATAGTCTCGACAGAAGTCTTATGCTGATCAGCGGAGACGACCTATGGAGTTCGAGGCTAGGGATCAGGTTTTCCTAAGTGTTGCACCGAGGTTGGGACACAATAAGATTCAGAGATAGGGTAAGCGTTCAACGTAGTATGTCGGGCCATTTGAGTTATTGTAGAGAGTTGGTCCGGTTGCCTATCGGTTGCGGTTTCCTCAGAGGTACCGAGCTATGCACGACGTCTTCCACGTTTCTCAGCACCGATGTTACATTTCAGATGCGTCTCATGTCTTTCAACCTGAAGAGGTTGAGCTCGAAGCGGATTCATCGTTTGAGGAGAATCCTATCTGGATTTTCGATCATAGTATGAAGGATCTCTATGGCCAGTCTGTTCTTCTGTAATGGGTGCTATGGCAGCACAGGAGAGTACAAGATGAGACTTGGGAGGGGGAGGCCGATGTACGATCGTAGTGGCAGGAGCTGTTCGGGGTTTCTTCTTCTATGCCTCGCTAGGGAAATTCATGGACAAATTTCTTTTACGGGGGAAGTTTTTAAGAACCCAAACCTTATTTTTAGGTATGTTTTTTCATTTTCTGGAATATTTGATAAAAGAGGAGTTTCTGGAAACTTTTGATGTACACGCCATGTACTTTATGAGTACACGCCATGTATTCTTTTCCGCACGAGGCCGTGTGCTGGCCAGGTCCGGGACACACACACGGCCATGTAAGGGTGATGTGGAGGCCACTAAAAGGAGAGTACGGAAACGCCTAGTACACGCAGTGTACTTACTTTTTTTCGTTAAATAGACCGAGGTCGCGTCTTAACTCCAGAACTATCTTCTTCTAGGTGTTCTTTGACCGGGAGAGACCGTACGACCAAGGAACTTCTCCAAGCCCTCAATCCTCTGTCCGTTCTCTGAATCGACCATCATCGATTGCATTGTAACCACAGTGGTAAGCTCTTACTTCTCCTAGAGCGTCATTTTCCAATTCACCCTCTTTCTCAAGTTATCATGGGTTGAACATTTTGTGCTTTTTCATAGATCTATGACGTTCTAAGGGGATTCAAACCCCGTGGTTCAAGTATATTGGTCTCCTAGCATCAAGGTAGATGGTTTGTGCCTTTCCGTTCGAAGTCTTTGAGTTTTATGTGTAAATTCTACCAATACCCTTGAATGGGGTATTGCATGATTACTGTTTTGCCCCTTTTGTTTTCCTGCCTTGCTTGTTTGCTTGTGTAGAGTTAATTTGGTTAAGTATGAGGATAATTTCTATGCTTGGATGTTTTTCCCATGCCTTGTTCTGTTTGCGACCTTTTGGTCTTGTTTATACTTTAGCCATTATACCTGTTTTTCATGCCTTGTGACCATAGGATGAAGTGTTGTTCTCTGACATACTTGTTATGCTATTGACTAGTTAGAAAGGTAGCTCTATAGGTTTAATTTGGCCTTATAGAATTATTATGCACTGACTAGAACATGACCATGAGAACCTGGTGCTATAGACTATAAGGGGATAAACCGAGTGAGCATCCTCAGAGAGTCTTGGACATTATAGACTATAGGGGATAGACTGAGAGAGCTTCCCAGAGAGTCTTGGAAATTATAGACTATAGGAGTGTAGACCGAGTGATCTTCCTTAGAGAGTATTGAGCATTATAGACTACAGGAGGATAGACTGAGTGAGCTTCATCAGATATTCTTTTTTTTGTTTGAATTTCCTTAAACCATTCAAGGTAATTGGAGGAATTGACCGAGTGAGCTTCCTTAGAGAGTCTCTAGACCTTGGGGATATATGGGGATTAGACCACACGATTTTCCTTAGAGATTCCATAACTACCTTAGAATATAAGGGGAATTGACTGAGCGTGCTTCCTCAGAGTGTCTTAAAATTTCATATGACCAAACCAAAGGGGTTAGGATGAGTGAACTACCTAGAGGGTTGTTGGTACTTCTTGGATAAGACTAGAGGGGATGGCCGTGAGTACTTCCCAGAGGTATTACAATTTGTGGTTAGCTGTTTGCTTCACTGCTGCTTGTTAATCTATGGTTTGGTTGCTATTGGGTATCATCCTGTTGGCTATTTACTGTTTACTGTTTACTTTTTACTGTACTATTACATGACATATGCTCACTAACCATTAGGCACAGATCTTCGGTTGGTTTCCTACTGGGATTTAGTCTCACACCCTATTTGTGTCATGATTTTGGGCCCAAACAGATTATATTTCTGCAGGTATAGAAAGGGAAATCACCCTTCGACTTCTTGTACATGATTGAATTGGAGCAGGAGAGCATGGGACCAAGCCGAGGATTGTGATGCTAAGTAGTTTATATGTTTACCTTTCTCATGTACTTTGTCTTGCACTAATGCATTGAAAACATTGCAACTTGTTTGGCTGCTTTCCTAGACATATGTGTCATGCATCTTTTCATATATGTATGTGTGATCTAGTGGTTTATTACTTTAGTCTTCAGCTATTTACTGTTGTTGGATATTTACTACTTCCGCTATTGTATGATTTGTTTACTTCTACTGTGTACTCTGCCAATGAGGGAATAGTTTCCCCACTATCACACCCAAGGCCCTTGCTGCTAGTCAGTAGCCTATGGTGTTCTGGGAAATTCACTTGAGGCCATGTGACCAACTGGTTACAGAGCGCCACTGGGTGGCTTTTGGAACATGGACGTTACAGAGAAGATAATAATTTCTTCCATAAAGTATAGATTTTTTTTATCTTGGTAATATATAAAGATGCTATTCATTATGTCAATCGACATAGCTAACGAATTATTGAGTTTTAAAGGAATCACTATGGACATGTAGTTCCAATATCTTATATAAAAATTATTCTTAGGGATATCAAACTTATTCGCATTTACATGATAATATCGTAATTGATGAACCACATTTTTGATGTACTCGGATCAGCCTAGCTTGTAAAAGAGGTAATTAATCCATGGTATAGGATAATTATTCTTTATCATGATCATTTTGATATCAGGATAATCAATGAAGATGTATGTTTACCATTATTCTTTATAATGAAAAGGACTAGTTCACCCCATAGTGAAGAACATGGACATATAATCCCTTTATAAAACATCTCTTATAGTTTCTTCTTTATCACTTCATGTTAAATAGTGGAAATTATATAAAGAGTCTGGGATATTGGAAAATCACTATGTATATGTTTGATTGATAACTCATCCTCTCAGTTAAGAGAAAGACTAAATTTTTTTGGGGAATATATAATAATATTAACATACAGTGAGAATTCCCTCTAGAGTGATATTTTACTTATTACCAATCATTTGAGTCAGATAGTCTTCCTTATAAGGTGATTATATAAATGTTTGAGATGATGATTCCTAAAAAGATCCATCACCCTCCTTACACCTATATAGAATGAAAATGTGATTTATAATATAGAGAATGATTCCTTTTATTAGAAATTTATATTGGCTCTATAAAAGGAAATCCAATACATACCTAGGATGGAATTTAATTCCACTAAAGGGAGTATCCCAAGGTTCACGGGGAAATTTATCCCACAAATATTGAATATTTGTAAGTAGTATACTTGGTATGTAATAATTTACAAGTTTTCAAATTTCATCAATAACTTGACTTCTATGTTTTGAGGTCATCTTTGAATAGTTCTTTTAATCATACATGACAAGAAGGAAATAATATAACTAGAATAAAATATTACTTCAAATACTCTTGAATCAATTACTAGAATACCTGCCACTAATTAATTGACAATATCTAGCTCTACAGTTTTGATGGAATATTTTATCCCTTTCAATCCAGGCCTTGGAGGTTGTTTCCATCAGTTATCTTTGAAAACCCTTGGATTAGTGAATTGGTTTTCATAGTGACCTTTTCCCCAGAGGTTGCAAAATTGGATAATATATTGAGGCTAGAATAAAACCTTCCATTACTCCATCACATCAGTGGGTTTTCCCATTGAAATTAAATAGATTGGTTTCCATCCTTCCTACACATAATGATTTCTTTATCCACCTCAGGGATGACCCACACCCTAGACCTATAGGGGAGTACCGAATCCACATAGAGGACCTGATCCATAGTCCCACGTGGGAGTAGCCAATCTTCCTTCACAAACATATCTAGGAACTTGCAACCTAGTCTCTCATGAGAGTAAAATCCTCGGAGGAAGGTACCCAAAGGAAACCAACCTGATCCCACAATGTGGGGAGTCCAAACATTACGAGAAACACTGATTCCCACTCATGTGTTCTTGTAATGGGAGGACCTACTCCTGAAAACATTAGTCCTTCAATCGAATTCCAAAAATACCCACTTGTAATATCTCAAAGGACCATCTCATATCAGGGGTCACAATGTTGTAGACAGCTCTTCAAACAGACACTCTATTTGAATGTTAACAAAATTTTAGAGAAAAATTGGTTGGTTGGGACTGGATTTGGTATGATCGGTTAGACCAACATGAAACAAACCTTCCCAAGGCTCCCCAAAGAAACCTTGGTCCAACCCCAAAGTTGTCTGAACTAATCTGATGGGTATGACCCATCCATCCAGGTTGACCAGGCCCACTGCACCAGCTCGACCCACTGTGCCTACCTAGATCAAGGTACTGAAACCGAACTGAGGCCGAACAGTCTGAAAAACACATCTCACTCAGACACATGCCAGTTAAACTGCCCAGACTTGTCAGTATGCCACATCCACTTTACACTATGTGGCCAACTCAGATGGTCGCAGATCCCTCCTGCAACATGAGCCGTGGGTCCAACTGACCCCACCATGGCTAGAAGCAATGGAATCCTCCATGAGGGTAGTCATTCTGACATGTATACTATTTATTTGGTGCACCACCTCACCCATTAGATAGGTGGCTTCCATTGCTGGTGCTGGAAGGCCCTTCCGTAGGCCACTAGACATGCTTCGGTGGTCCGTTCTATGATCTGAAAGATGGTCCGGAAAACTCGGGTTACTCTAATTATCACTAGGTATTCAAAATAATTATAGGATCCCTTTCCAGTGTGAATCCAATGTTGTGTGATATCTCCCACACTACCTCGATGCAATCATCACCATTATTATCACACCTCCATCGTGTCGTGTCTATCCCAGATCCATAATGTCAGATCATTATGCCATGAAATGTTTGTGCAATGATCAACCATTTGTCATTCCATGATGAATGTTAATAATGTGAGGGAGAGAATAACAAAAAGTAACCCATGGATCGAACCTTGGCCATTTTTTCATTCTTTCCTCAATCTAATCAGTTATAAGAATCAACACGATGAAAAAAACAATTTTCCCACAAAATCATCCCAGAATCAAAACTTCCCACAAGAACGATTGAGCTGCGTGTCTACCTATTCATGGGATGATCTAGTTCGGCATTTAGAAATAAATAATGGGAGAAAATAATATTAGAAAAAAGAAACTCTAACTGGAAAAAGGATTGGTCAACATCAGGGTTCGATCATCATTAAATATATATTAAGAGACATCATGATTCATCATCTCATCACCCACCGATCTTTGATCCATCATCATTGGTGTTTATTCAGTCATCGTCATTCATTTCTCACCCACATTATTCCTCCATAGTCTTGGAGAAATCCTACGATTCTTACTTTCATCACATATATCTTTTAATCCACTTAATGAAGGAAACAAATGTCTATAGTTCTGTTATGGTGAGTCACAATGTCATTTCACTATTTCATTTAATAAATGAAATAGTTTCCTCATTTCTGCATTACAGTAAAACATTATTGAATAAAATTAAAATTTTATGTTTATTTTATTTTTCCTTAAAGTCTTGAAAATTAACACTTACCATCGATTCGTACTGGTTGATGATTGTACCCACCTAAGAAAAGCACACCCAAATGAGCACAAAGGTACACAGAAATTTTCAATCTGAGATACCATTTATGAGTTATCAGAAATAAAATAGTATTTTTTAATTATTTTATTTAGAGTCATGTCCAAAAAACTAATTTCCATAATTGGCCCGCACCAGCCAATGTTAGGATCTACCTAAGGAATAATTTCCCTTACGAGCTCTATGGTGGTCTCAAATTTTCGATCAGAGTTAATGTTCTTGAGTTATAATGATTTAAAAAATTAACTAAATTTTATTTAATTATATTATTTTTAGTTATTCCATTTTCGATAATTCTAATTAGAGACTAGCACCAAATAGTATTATGTCACACCTAGAGTAAACCAACTATGATGAACGTAATGTTTCCCTCATATTTCTTATATAGGAATCCTTTTAAGAGTTATTCCGCTTTTTTAGGAAAACATCTCACTTGCGCTAATTAAAAACATAACTTTGATTAATGGATCATTCTTGGCACTCTAGGCCTTATAATCGCATGCTGTCTCAGAGCCTGGCCTGAAAATTTTTAAGAGAAATTTCTATAAAAAACCCGGAAACATTGAGTTATTAAATCGATTGATATTGGTGGGAGATCCCTAGGCCAATATTCCCATAGAATGTCAAAATAAAACATGGATATCCCCTTCCCGAGCTCTAGATAAAAATGTCTATCTATACTCATACTTGGGTCCCAATATACGTAATTAATTATGCGACCCCCATCATGTGCAGTGAATGATATCCATCGAAGATAACAATCAATCGGTTCCTTATTGGAAATGATCTATTCCTTTTAGAAAATGAAATGAATAGGTTTCATGTTGAGAAATAGAAATCTCGAAGCATGCTCAACATATTATAGACAAAAACACACATGAAAATGTGTGAGGGTCCTTCTCAATCTTCTTACTAAGAGGTTGCAATATCCATTCCATTAGATAAATGATGCTTATGAAGATTTTTTATATTAAGAATATGTGTTTAAATAAATAAATTAGATTCACTATTATCATATAAAGAAGTCAGTAATGATGAATAAATAGTGAAGGTACCTCTAAGATTTTCTGTACATATATCTACTTCCTCTAGAGGCCCGTCTGCTACATGAAGAATCTTCTTTCCAGATTTATGTGTTTAGAACCCTATTAGATGTGAAACATCTAATTACAATGCTAAATGTTAAAGTGCTGATGAACCCATTCAACTATTCAGATTGGAAATAACATGGGAGAACCGTAGTAGATGACTCGAGAATCCAAAGGAGGCACATATCTTGGGGGACATAGTGACAACCCTCTTTAAATGAACGAACTGAACATACGGGGTAAAAAATCAGTGATTTTATAGTAGGGATTACATGAGGTTTAGAAAAACCATCTTATTGTGAACCACAATAAGAATCCTCATGATTAATCATTACCTTATATGAATTCATGTTGGTATTGTTAGAAAAAAAATCTATAAAATAATGACTTTCTTGCCAGGTCCATCTCGATAGTCAATGCTCTATCTAGAACATAAACATAAGAAGGAAGATTCAGTATGAAAATATGAGAAGAAAATTTTGATCGTAGTCCCAAATCATATTTTCAGGCCTTCATCAACACATTAAATAATATAACAGGTGAAAATAACACTGGAACATGAAAATGGATTGACTATTCTATCATGGCCTTTTCAGCATTCTCATGTTTTAAAAACATAGTCTCCATGTACATCAGTTTTCTCTAAGAGGGTTAACAATTTGGGAAAACTGTGCACTATTCTAGAAATTTTAAAAACATTCTGAATTTCATCGGAAAAACCCCCAAATTAAACCCATAAAATTATAATAAAAATAGGGTTTAAGAATACATGAAAATAGTTATATGATGTTACATGATACACTTAAATTTTGTTAATTTTATGAACAATGTAACCCTTATCTAATATAAGTATCAATCCACTGAGATGAATTAGATTATAATATTATCCAACTAAAGAAACATGTATTAATCCATCATAAAAATGAATATCATATCAATTTATACAAATAAACTTGAATCATCCTAGTTAAATTATTTTATAGAATTGTGTGATACACATATTTTATTTAACACCCAAGATAATAAATAGGAATACTATATTCAATGATAAATATACATAGATTATTCCCCACAATTATTCTTTAAATTATTGTTATTCCTTTTCCTATGATAATTAATATGTTGTAAAAATTAGAAAGACTCATTCTAATCAACATCCAACTTGTTCTTTAGATTTTTATGAGAACATTACATAGGTTCCATTAGCTATAATCATCAAACTAACCCATTCTCAGTCTTCTATTTTTTTCATCATAAATATGTAAGATCTATATTTATATATTTCCTTCACATATTGGTTTAATATAAAAAAATAGAAATGAAAATAAAAACTCTATGTTGTTTATATTTTAGTTATGAATAAAAATATATAATCTATATGATAAGGAAGAATTGATTAGATGCTTGAAATGATATTTATGAAAGTAGAATTGTATTTGAGGTAAAATGTTTATATTTATAATCATCATGAGTGTATATGGACTGAAAAATATGTAATAATACAACATAAATATCAATAGTGTGTTTAATATCACATTTAAATCTTACTTTACATTCAATTTGAATAGTTCACAAAGATAAGACAACTTAAAGTATCAATCCCTGAACACGTTAATTGGTTATTGATAAAAAAATTTAATGAATACATATTTATATAAACATAATATTGAACATCGATATGTCCCCTATAGGCTTCATTATCACCTATACTCCCCTCCATGGATGTCTCGATAGGTGGAGGAGGCTCTCATCCTTCAAAATTCCCTCTCATATTGTATTACGTGTAAGGGCACATATATTTTGGGAAATTATTACTAGTAAGTAAATTTTAATCTACCACAAATAAATCAAATTGATAATAAATATATGATTTTACATTAAATTTCCTACAATAAAATAACATAAAATAATTACATTTTCTCAATTATTTATTTTAAGAATTATTTATTTTTTATTCAATTATTTATTTTACTATTTTTATCAAAGTATAATAGTTCAAACTATTGGAATCAAAATACCCATTTTCTAAAATACTCATTTAGTTATAGACTATATTTTCATTATTGTAACATATATTGTGGTCATTATATACAAATAAAATTGAACATTGTAGGAATTACTCCTACCAATTTCATTTACACATTAGTCGATTATCTGTTGAGTGAATTCCTAGAAAAAACATCATATACTTAGATTTACTTTAGGATTGCATTCAATTTACACCAATAAAACTATGGCCATTATGGAAGAGGTATATATTAAATTACAATGTTCTTATCTTATAAAAGTTTTTTATCGTATTATCATTATGGGATATCAAAAATCAAGAAAAAAATTTCTTCAATTGAAAATCATAAGGTATTAGTTGGAAATATCATAGGGGTGTAAAATATTATTTAATGTAAATTCCTATTCTACTAATAATGCTTGATTGATATATATTATATAAACTACTTGTAATTTCATCTCATATAACCTGATGGGATCATAGTTCCAAGAATTATATGGAATGACTAATTTGGAACTGCATAATTTTTTTAATGTGGGATAGAGACAATGAGTTTAATCCCTGATTCCACTTTATGTTGGCTACCATAAATTAAGATTTCAATATGTGAAAATGATCATGATTACATTCATGAATATTTTTAATAAATTTTATGAGGGTTATAGTTGATGTTTTTAATAACTCATAATATATTAATTAATGAATTCACACTTGAGGAGAATATTAGAGGGGTGTATAAAGACCACATCCATATAATGGAAGTGCAGTTTCATCCACAATACTTTTCCCAATGTTTCTCATCATTATGTTCTATTATTTTACCTCCTTTTCATCATGAGTTTATAACATATCATAGATAGTGGAGAGTTTAAATTTTATAATGAATGATTTGGTTAGCCCAATGATACACTACAAATTGAATAAATTTTTGATTATTCTGTAGTGATATTCTTCAAACCATTAAAAAGATCAAGATAGTGAAGCTTACAGCTTTAGTGTATGGTATGCACAAGTTTCTTAGAATTTTTAAATTTTAGTTTATTGTGATTTCTTTTATCTTACATGAAGGACTTGGTTTCAGATTACTATTTTTATTCTACTTCCACTAACAAGAGTATTTATAACGCTTTGTATCCAAACAATTGAATCATTGGTAACCATGTATAATATTCATGAAATCATATGATAAATTTTTATTATTGGATTCATATTTCATATCATAACCCTTTCATAGAATATGATTTGTTATTTTTTCCTTGAAAATCAAATCATGAATTATTTTATCAGGATATCATAAGTCATGATTCTATAAAAATACAAAAATATACATTAATAATATCATAAGATATCAATATATTAAATTATATTACTATTGAATTTAGTGTCCCAAAACTAAATTAACAAATTTCCTTAGATATATAAACTCATATAGTAAAATATGATTTGGATATAATATAATATGATTGGGATAAAAGTCATAAAATAAAATTTATATTGTCTATGGATTTTGAGCCTATATTTTCTTAATATTTCCATAGATATCTAAAAGTGTTCTTTTTTGTAATCTAAAATTAGGTCCCATTCTGAAAATATGATTGAAAATTAAAAATATTTTTCTTTAAATTCAACTATTAAATGAATTAAATTATTTATGAATTATTTATAAATAATGATAAATGATTTTTTGGTGATATTTATTAATTTTTAAAGTACTTATAAATAAATTGGTAAAAAATATTTTTTTTAAATAATTAACTAATGTTTATGAAAAACTTATTATTAAATGTTTCACAATATTTTCTTTCATGATTAATAATATCTTTTACTAATTTATATGGCATGTCCGGGGACATAGAAGGAAAATGATTATTTATAATTATTAAATATTATTTTGAATATGTTTATAAGTTACTTAAATAATCTTATATATATATATATTATATTTAGTGTTATGAATTGTTCATATTACTTATTTAGAATTTTCCCAATCAAGGCACAAATTTGGGATATTATTTAAAAAATAAAAAAATAAATTTGTTGATATATTTAACAAGGTTAAAATAATATTAGGTATGTTATATTTCACTGAGATGAAATTTATACAATATAAATAACAAAATATAAAATGTTTAAATTTCAAGAAATATCCTATATTTAATGAAAAAATTCATATATTTTATAATATTTTGGTTTTATTATTATGAAACTAATATAAAGAGTCTGTATTCATGGTTATGGAATGTCCATATGATAAAATTCAATTATAAAGTATTTGTAAATTGATTTTATTTATGAATTATTCGTAAATGATTATCTCATTTTTATATTTATTTTATTTTCATTTATGTAAATGTTATTTCCTTGTTAACTCTTCAATGATATAAATTATTTATATTTGTAATATGCTTTTGGTTAGTTTGAATGTGTTAACCATTTTTTTATAAATTTCAGAACCCTTTCATTACATTCTATGTAAGATTACATAATGTCTAGTTTTCATCTTCATTAAACATGGGTTGAGATGAATGATATTATCTTGAATTTAATTATTTAATATAGTCTAAACATATTGTTTCTTAATGTTATGTTGAATCATCTTCTCCATTTAATAATGTCTCCATGGTTATAGGGAATTTGGTTTGAAATTCCCACTAGCATGGATGATTATTACTTATTTTATAAACATTATGGTCAATATATTATATCTCCAAGCTTCATAATAGGAATATTTTCAATTTAATATTATTATAAAAATTTATACAAAAATATCTTGTACCTTATTCATGAAATTTATTTGGATATGTGAAACTGTATTTGGTTTTAATTTTTGGTGAGTAATAAATATTGTGAGTTATGTAAATATTTACACATCAATAATGTCTGAACATATTGATTTGGTTGATGGAATATTATTCTTAAAAAAATCATTATAAACACACACACAATGTTAATATATTTATTATCCTACCATGAGGGTATTAGAAAGAAAAATTTAACCCTTTTGAATGTAGTGAAATAGTGGGACTCATGTTATATCTAAAGAAGAGGGTGTTTTGGTTGTCTTTTTCTTTTCAATTATTGGTTCAAAATATGTGAAGAATGTTATTGAATTATATTTTAATGTAGTTTTTAGAAGTTGTGTCCTACCCATGAATTTCCCCCACTCATCACTATTAAATCATAATTAAAATAATATCCCCTTATCTATCTCTCTATATTCCATTGAAACTATAAATAATTACCCTCCACTGTTTATTTCAACTTCAAAAGGTAAGTAAACTAACCAATGTATTCACTATCTTTTCAAGATTAAAAATCAGTTATCTATACTTAGTCATAGACCATAGATCAACTCACAATAACAATTAATGAAGAATGTCCTAGAGTCTTGTGTGTGAATATGATAGAGTGCGAGAAATTGTTTTTGAGTGTAATGAATAACAAAACACTTCAACCATTTTTGTTATCCATGAAATCCTAAATAAATCTAGAAAAATAAATTTATCATTAATGAATTGAAATAATTAACATGGGTATGTGGAGAACTCTTTGACTAAAATAGAAGGTCCTATCACTCCATCAAATGATAAATTACAATAAATTAAATGAAATGCTACAATATCTATAAATTTATTGATCGATCAATGGTCTCTCCCCACAATTTCATAGAAAAATAGATGTATTATATACATATATATATATATATATATTATGATATTTTTACACACATCAGAATATCCAAAAGAAATGTGAGTTCTATATAATCCTTATTGCATAGTCAAATGTATAACTATCAGAATATTATTGGTTTTCACTACCCATATCAAATTTCATTGATAGATTCCATTTTCATATCACAAGGGTCATGATATCTTCTACCGAGAGCTCTAGAATATTCTCATACTAAACATTTCATCCCATTATCTACATTAACTTATTCCATTGGAAATGATATAATAGAAATCTAGAGAGTTCCCATTCATGATTTGAGTATACTTGAGGAATGATATTTTGATATCAGGATGAGTTATTCCATTTTTTGACATTGTGGTTTCAGTAACATTTACAAAAAATTTATAAAATTCATTAAATAATATAATAGTGAGAAAATATTCTACTGGGAGGAGATTAAATATTATATGTACATGAAGGATAATATCCTACAGGTGGAGGAAAATACAGTATTGTTTAGAAAAGTCACAAATGGATTGTTTTATTTTACAGTTTATTTATAAAATTTATACACGGATTGAAATATCTAAAGAGATAGTTGGTAGGAAAATTCATATGATACTTCTCTTTATATTTTAATTTTCACAAATTATCCATGAAAATATTTTGAATCAGTGTACTTTTTTGTGAAAATTAATATAAAAATAAAATAAGCAATAAAAATTATAATTTAGTTTCTATTAAAAATTTAATTATATGATCAATATATGTATTTCCCAATAATTCCATGTAAGAATAATATAATTAAAACTCCAATAATAAATGTTATGTTTTAATTCAATATTTCAAAAAATATTTAACATAATTAATTTCTTATATTTTTATTTAATTGGATTGTTAATTATAATTGAAAAATAGATTAAAATTATGAAAATTTTGTGTCTCATTAGAATATCATGCGGTAATTTTGTGCGATTAAATTTCTTTTTAAATACAAAGTGTTAGAATAAATCCAATGTGGAAAAATTCAAAACCTCAATAATCTAACATTGAAGGTTCTTCCAATGTATGGTGCACATGGAGTGTCATGTGAAATGCCGGGAGGAAATGGATTACCAAAAGAGTTTGGTAAAAAATCTCATTTTTATCTTCTAATTACACTTATCTATGAATCATCAAGATTTAGGATATGAGATGAATGGTTGGGTTTATTCATATGATGGATTTGGTAAAGAGTTACCATAAAAATTATCTAATAGTCATATATATTATGATTGGGATTATATTAAACCTAAATTTTTATGTGATGATATTAACTAAGAATTGAACTCATTGGTTATTAAAATATATATCTTTGAGAACTAATAGATATGATGAGTTTAAAGTTGATACCATTTTAGTGAGATCCCATTTAATAATATTTCTCATTAAATATTACTAAAACATGAAACACATTTAATTAATGCTTCACATTTATATAAATAAAAACATCATTATAAATTTTAACTTTAATATTGATCTTATTCGAAGGAAAGAATTATTTTAATAAACATCCAATATTGGTATCATAAAAAATTTTATATAGTAAGGAAAAATTCTACACGTTAGTGAAATTCCATCGAAAATAGAAAACTATTGAAAATTTTAACCATATTATTCTAAAATTCTAGGAAAACATTGAATTATTCACTCAGGGTTTAGAAAGAATTATATGAAAATATACATAAGGTTTTTTATTTGGACATAAATAAATTTATTGATTATAATAATCAATTGAAGATAAAAAATATTTATGAAAATGATTATTATGGTTATGGATTTCATTCTATTTTCAATGAAGGAATTTTTAGGATAATGTAATTGATATCAGCAAATGTTTTCATGACATTCAAAAGTGTTACCAAAAAATGAACTTGGCATATGAAGTATATGTTATAATGGTGTATAGATATAAAAGTGTGTTAATGATGAAATAAAAATAAAAAATTGTGGGAAAATCCAATAATATTTCTTCTAGTTCCCAATCATTTTAATTGAAACATAATGTTGTAATATTGAGTTATGATCCCACGTGTCAGTATAATTTGAGATACATTAATGGGTTTTTGAAACTCCATTAAATGTCCATTTGATGTACTACTGTTAAAAAACAATTTTTTATTTTATATGGGTACATAATACTAAATGTATCATCCATAAGTGATTTAAATTTTGAAGCATTAAAAAAATTAAGAATATAGAGAGCCTATAGTTTTCATTCAATTGATGAAGTATTGAGTTTAAACATCAATGGATTGAATGAAAATGTGATTTTTAAGATTAGATGAATATTAATAATGCATCTTTATCCTTATATTAGTTCTCTTATAAAGTAAGAGAAGTTGTTTAGTAAAAACTATTTAATATAGAAAATATGAGGAAATATATTATTTTTGGGTTATGATTCAACATTTTCAATAACATGTTTGAAAAATAGATAAGGTAAAAATTACATTAGTCATGATAAAAAGGTTATAAATTTTGTAAAAATATGAGGCAAGACATTATCTCCACCCATCTTGAAATATTTCTATGTATAATTTCTTATTTTTTTGTAGAGAATACTCTAAAAAGACACATTTTCAAATATGATATGGAAAAAATGAATTAGTTTTTAATCATTCATAATAACATAAAAATATTTTTTATTTACCAGTATAATTATGTTTATATATCATAGCTTTATATTATAATATAATTGAGTCTAATGGGATTTTGGTGGAATTTTTGATTATAGGGATGTCAAAAAATAAAAAAACAGTTTATATTAGTAAAAAACTAATGTTATTTCCACATAATATCCTAAGGATTTTAGTATATGTGAAGATAAATAAAAGTGTAATAGTTTCATGTATTTACTTCAGTAAAGTGAATATCACTATTTACTAAAGGATTATATCAATAAAATTAAGAACTAAATTTTATTTAATATCTAAAAATAGTTTTAGGTTATGGATGAAAAGGGAAATATAAATATTTTCATTTATTTACTATTAAAAAGGAATGTAACTTTATCATAAATGAGTTTAGGATATGAAGGTAAGTGATTATGTAAATATTTATATTAATTACCATAATATATCATGTAAGTTGTTTGATTCATTGGGATCCATTGATATTAATGATAATCATAGAAATGTTCGAAGTGGACTACATATGTTGAAATAAGAAAATTTAATGACATAGAGTTTGGAGTATTAATATTTTATAGTATATTGACATTGATAATTTTATTCCTAAATCTAACTATTATTAAAAAAATATTTTTTAAAATGATACTAACTAAATAATTTACACGGGTGTTTTATCAGAAGGCCACATAGAGGTGTGGATGACATTTCATATTGATGAAATTATTAACGAAAAGTCCAAAATGTGCAGAAATCATAAGTATTTTATGGAATTGTATCATATATGATTTAATATATAGGTTATTAAGAATGGTTTCATTATGTATTCCAATAATAGTTTTAAGAATATGAAATGTATTATATGAAAGTTAATCTCAACATTATCATTCTTTATCAATGGTTTCATATACATATATTAATATAATAATCAAGATATTTATTGATAATTTAATTATAAAAGTATTAATTTGAGAAATCTCTTAGTGTTGATTATCATGACTTATTATTGGTCAAGAATAAATTTAAGTGTTAGAGAAAATTGGATTCTTTTATGATAATTGAAATATACTCATGAAGAAGAAATGTGTTTTCCAACACTAGATGGACCACTATATATACCACCTAGAGTGTCATATAGTATGTCTTTAGTATACCAGGGTTGAAAAGGTCATATTTGGATTCCCACTTACCTGATATTGGTTGGATACCTTGTATTAAAACCTATATACTTTGGTACCTTTGTTACATAATTCTTGAGGCATAACTAATTAGTGGGTGGTTGGGTATATTATTGATCACTTGTCTATTTATGAAAAACCACAATGGGATTTATCCTCCATATGTAGCATATTACAACTATTCCCTCAATTTAGATAGGCTTATGGAGTGTGTGGATACACCTAGTTAGAACATATAATGTGACTACCTATTCAATTAAGGGACATATGATGTGTTCATACCTTATGTTGAATGATGTATGATGTATTCATTAACCAACTGACTCTATAATAATAAAGTTAAGAACATATGAGTTGGATATATTAGAATGACATTTCCATGTCTCAAGGTCACTCAATATCTTAAAATAATTTAACACATGATAATGCCTAAAATCACATGATTTTACTTGTGGACTAGGTTATATATTTAATTCTATTTAGTGTAAATCATTTGATATCCATTTTATAGGTTCATTAGCTTTATTCACTTCTAGAAGACATGTTTTTATTACATCCATGGATCCATGTTTTCCTTTTTTTTCCAATGGTACAAATTCCCGTGCGGCTATAATTTGTGGTTCACTGAATATAAATTGATTTTGACTCATTGTTCTAGTCTAAAACTAATTTGGTGTTAATACAAAAGCATTTTTGATGGGATTTCAAAAATTAATTACTATGATTTAATACATAGTGAATATAATGAAAGTCATACCAAACATTATTGGGATCATATAAAAAAGTGTTTTGGATATTATTTGACAAGTTATTGTATGTGTTAGAATATAATATGAATGGGAACAAAATATTTACATAAATTGTGAAATTGGGACATTTGTAAGATAAACCCAAAATTCTAAATTATGCAATAGGTAAAATTGTTATATAATTTTAAAAATATAGGATATCAAAAATCCAGAAAATTGTATTATTCATTGGCCAATTATAAGGTACTATTAGGCCATATCATAAAAGAATGTGATATGGTTTCATTATACCACATATTTTGATAATAATGTGTGATTCGTGGATATCATGTCCACTTAATGTTTAGTCATATGATATGACATAATAGGATCCCAGTGACATGAATCATAAGGAATGATTCATTTGACACAAAACATATTAATTAAATTAAGTGGATTGTAAATTATTTTAAAACAAAATGATCATATATGAAAAGTATTAAAAATGAAGTGATACATATTATAACATACCAATTCAACTCATTGTTATGACAAGGAAAATGAATAGTATTTGGTATTAAGAAACATCCCCAAGATGCCAATGGTTGGAAACAAATTCCAAGGGCATCATTAATAATTAGTGGATGATTTTCCCTATGACAATAAACAAACCAAATGAACAAGAAATAACAAAATAAACCACTAAATGATGCATGATATCAATAAAATAAAACCCAAATAATACCGTATATATGAAAATAAAACAACATGAGAGTAATTCATCAGAATACTACCAAACAACCAAGGAAACAATAGAATACTACTTAGCTATCAATACTCAATGCCATCCACAACTCCAATGCCCCAACATGCTCCACGGTGAACTCCTAAAAGGGAAAAATATTACTAAAAACCACTATAGAATTGTGATACATTACTTTTTTCCATGTCCTGATAAACAACATATGTATAATCAAAGATTCTTCAATGTAGGGGTATGTAATGAAATGTAGTAGGGTTTCCACGAATTAATTTCCTATACATGCCACTAGGATAGACTGTGTTAGTAAATTTATATAAAATGGTTTATATAAAAAATTTCAAAAAAATTTCAAATCAGAAAATAAAAAATGAAATAGTAAAATATCTTTATAATAACAACATCATTATCCAATTAAAGAAACTAAAAAAATTCAATATGACTATTTCACATGTTCCATTTTTGCATAATCCATTTCATTCCACATATCCACACATCCAATCATGCATTCATCCTCGACCTCCCTATACTAATGAGTGGTGAGTCTTCCATTCACTAATCCATAACATAATAAGGAATTTTTTAGGGGGACAACCCAACGGGATATCCATCAAAGTAATGATGAGGGAGACTAAATACCCTTATTCGCCCCAAATGCACATGAACATAGAAATATAATATGAAAAAACCAAGGCCAAAAAACCTACTAAACAATTTAAATAAAAACATTATTTTATTGAAAACCATTCAATAAAACCATTTTAATAAAACACCATTTTATTGAAAATAATTTTCCATGAATCAAAACGAAAAATACAGTTTAAAATCATAATTTTATAATGTTACCAATTTCACTTTCAACAAAAATTATCAATTAACACAATTCTATAAACCATAAGTAAATAGGGATTCCAAAAAGAAATTCAAATATATTTCAAATACAATTTGAAGACAAAAATACTTTTTTAATCAGTCATTCATATTCTAAATATAGGTGTGAAGATTGAATCCACCCACCTTAAATGATTTGATGAAAATGGAAAATGATAAGAAAAATATCCATGATACTAGGGAAACAAAAATGAATTTCTTTAGATCTCTTCCCTAATCATCAAAAAATACAAATATAAACATATTTGGTATCAGATACATTTTATATAACCATAGAAAAAGTATATTTCTGAAACTAGGATAGAGATAAGTAGTTTAAAGGAAACCCAAGGGAAACTATCAAGAATTAAGACTTACTGGGAAAATCTAGCTTCAACGCACAAAGTGAAGCCCTCAAACCATCTCTAAGTCAATGAGAGAAGCCTAAATATCATTTTAGATGAATAATTACTATATTAGTGTAGTTTTATGGAATAAATAATGGATTAAAACAATAAATGGATGTAGATCCACTTTTTTGGATCATGTTTTTAACCAATGCATGGATGGGAAAATGTGTGCTAATAATGTGACATCTTCCATACCAAGTAAGAACCTATAATGGTTGTCACCCACAATTTCCAAACCATGTAAAAACCATTTGAAATCCCACTCCCACAGGTTTCATGGTTTCTCCTTTGTTGTACCATAGTTTGGATAAACCTTGCTCCTCCCATGTGACATCCCCTTTGCCTTTAACTCCCTGTACATTTTCATCAAGAATTTTCCCGGTTTACACTAACTGTAAACCTCTATAAATTCTCACAAAACATTACCAAATTTTTTAAAAGATCACCCTATTACTTAAAATAATTAAAAATCATAAAATAAGGGTAAATTTCTTGAAATAGTTTTTACTAAATATCCCCCACCATTAGCCTTTCCGTCCCCAGAATGCAGAAAAGTATAATTGACCTGAATAAACCCGACCATGGATCTCTAATTTCCTTCTTATATTTTAAAGATTCTTCCTAAATCATACAATGATTTCAAAAAATCTACAGTATACTGATGCTTTTACCATGCTATAATTTCTCTTACATATCTATAGTATGCATTTGTATGTGCACCAATGATGAATCTGACACTAGGTTAACATGATACCAGTGAATCTCATGGTAATGATCAAGATGATACATGTTTATCTAAGATTTATGAATCATATAGGAACCAAACTAAACTATTTTGGAAATCCTAACAGATATTCAAAATCACCATGCTATTCATGTATCTCAAAAGGTCATATATATTGAGGATATAACTTTCCTGGATTCCCAAATAATTGATGTCCAAGACTTGGAGAGATCCTCAAGAACACATGATCACTCACCTAGAATGATAATGACCGTCGACAATGATTTTCATATTATTTCTAATGTCTCTGAACCATCTCCAATCATTTTCAGATTAACTAAACATTCTATATTATTTCTTAGAAAATGCTCAGCCTAACCAGTGAAGTTTCATGTGTTTCCATCCAATGTAGTGGAGAATGGCAAGGATTCCCATAAAATTCATCAAAAGGAACCATATCTATCAAGCATCAATATTTTTTGTCATATGATAAATACACTTATAATAAGTGATCTTCACATGAGCCACCAAAATCCATTACACAATCCCACTAAATTACTTCCACCATTTAAATCATCCATTCCAAATTCCCATATGTTTGAGGATGATATTCCATAGTCATTATTAACTGATTCCCATGGGAGATCTATAAGGATTACAAGAAATGATATGTAAACCATGGATCTCTGTCTGAATGTATTTAATCCATTATACCATGCATCTTTATCACTATTTAGATATTGATGTTTACAAGTCTTACACCATATGTGATTCCTAAATATTAATGAAATTATACAACATTGTGGGACGATGCACTATCACCAATATGGAATCATGTCTCTGAACCATTATTTTGAGGCCTATAAAAAATAAAAAAAAATTGCACCAATTTCAAAATTAGATTAGGCAAAGGCTTCAACATATCTTCCGGTAGCTGATGCTCTTCCTTCAATTGTTGAAAATTTATGAACCTCAAAACAAACTCACCCACATTCTATTTCATACCATCCCACTAAAAATGTTCTTTTAATTCCATATACAACTTTTGTATTCAATGATGAACTACCCATCTCAAATGGTAGAAAGAATGAAGATGTTTTTTCTCACAGCACATAGGTACAACCAAGTGATTTTGGAACCACGTCATTAAACACTCATCCAGATTCAATCCCTTAATGGTCTTCCCAACATAGAGTATTGATCTTATAAATTGTTTTTGGATTATATTCCTATGAATAATTATACATATTTAAAAATTTATAGAAAAATTAAATAGGAATGAATGCCAATACATCACATTAGTCTTCACATTTTAAATGCTAGTCAGTAAGGTCTGAAATCAAATACATTGAATTTGAATCTTCATTTTGAAACTGAGTATATGAATTTATATTTAATACACCTACCACTATGTTTCATCTTCCCAGTGTATACATCATGGAATGTCAATCAATTTGAGATACTCCATCCATCTTATTTGTCCCAGAATCAAATCCCATTGTGAGAAAATATACCTCATTCTTTTATGATATGTGAACGCTGTAAATTTCCCACCAAAGATATAATGATATTATGTATTCAATGTGTGTACAATGTTATCTGAATCCAAATAATATTTTTGGTATTTCTAATAAAACATTCATTACTTCCCTAATTCATATGAAACATGAACTACTTGAATGATCACACATCCCAACATATATCCCGAAGCATCACAATATACCACATACCGTTATCAGAGTTATAGAAAAATCAACATTGGTTAAGATTTAAGGTGAAATAGTATCTCTGGAAATAATTCCTGAATTATTCATCCCATTGGAATGTAATATTCTTATTTTTAAAGTCATAATATGCGATTCTTATCATTATATGTCCCAGAGAAAGCCTAAAAATAGCCATCTATTCCAAGTAAACTTCGTCTCATGAATACATTCTTCGGTATTTTCTAAGAGATAATGGCCTCTACCTTCTAGAGATCCACAAAAAACCTCATTCATAAATTTTGTGGCCGAAGAAACTTACCTCCCATATCCCAAAGTCAATCTTTTGAAATTTTGAATAAAAATGATGATCCCTCATGATCACCGACTCTGTCTCGATGGGTTTATCCTGCTCATCACTTTTCATAGAATACACTAATATTTCATCCAAAACCACCAATAAAAACAATCCATATATATATGAAATATATAATTCACCAATTACATAAAATACCACTAGTACATTCATAAGATTTCAAGGCATTACCAAATTCTTGTAATGGCCATATCTTCTTCTGAAATATGTCTTCGAAATATCCTCCTTCCTCACCCATAATTGGTGATATCCTAACCGCATGTAAATCATACAGAACCATTGACATAACATTAATTTATAAAACATACCATCAATGCATGCACTTTCTAGGTAAAATGAAACCATTTATTTCCATCTCCTACATATGAACTTTCAATTCACTTAAATATTTTGGTTCCATCTGATAAGATGAATGTGAAATCAGATTGGTCCATGGAAGGAGATCATTCATAAACTCCACATCCCTTATTAGTGGTAACCCTAAGATATTATTTGAGAAAACATCAGGAAAATTATCTACCACAATTGTTAAACTATTATTATTGATCTCTTCCATTGATTATTATGTCACAGCTTCCAACTTGTATGAGATCGTTCCAACTGTTTGTTCCAACAAGCCAAATTCTCCAACCTTTAAACTCATTTGTCCTCGAATGAGATGCATGATATCATCTTCATTTGTGAAACTAACCATTTGTTTAAAAAATAGATGTTGGAATTGAGTAATTTCAAAAAATATATACATGGGATTACATCATAGACAACGATCTCAAGAATAGTGAAATACCATATCAGTTCAGATACATTAACCATTATACTATATGCTCTACACAAAAAATCTCACCATTATCTTTGACCGAGAGGATACTAAATTTTTATCACAGAAGGAATTGTATCTACTTTTAGACATAGTAAATCAAAAACATGAGAAGCAATAAGGGAATGAGAAACACTCTAATGAAACATATCTTTCATATGGGTAGAATTCAAAAGAAATCTACTTCTGATAGTCGATGGTCCAGACTGATCATCCACCATAACCAGATCAGCTCCATAAATTTTCCTACTCACCACACATTACTCTTTATTACCCTATTGATATTAATCCTATTGAGGAGTTATGGTATTTCTGGAATCACCATGGTGGGCTCTGTTCTGATGATGATATTGATTTTTCTGCCATCATCTCATCGAAGCATACGACACATGCGACACCTGAGATGTGTTCCAACCACCCAACCTCGAAGAACTATGAAAATAATGTTAAATATTCCACATATTATATATATTTTTTAATTACCTATTTGGTGTATTACACTAACACCACATATTATATATATTTTTGAATTCCCTAGTTGGATCTAGATTCACTGATCATGGTGTCTCATTTCAATCAATACCCCGACCTCAGAAATAAGTGTCACTCTTTTGGTTGCTCCTAATGTGATATTTTTGAGCAATTTTAGTTGGTATCAAAATAATTCCTCCTCCCATATCTCTTTATATGTCTTTTTCTACCACTATATCCCAATTGACCATTTAGGTATAATCCTTTATATAGAGCACAACTATATTTGAGTGAGTCTATTTCCTCAAGCTTGATTCCATGATACATTCCATCGAGGATGGAGTTGGAGAAATTCATGTGAAAATAAATTTAAATTCATAAATTTATCCCTATATTTCATGACATAAATATTTTCATACTTCAATCCAAACAATTCCATCACTCTCTGAATCCTGAATATGGGATGATACAATTTTTTGTTAAAAAAGTCCTCAAAATAATTGCATGAATGATTTTGGCTTAATTTAGTCTAAAAAAATTAAATACCACCAATGGGATGCATGATCTTCTAACATATATGTATTTGGATGGAATTTCATCTTTTCTGACGTGATAATGAAATTGACGATATTATTCATTCTATTCAGCCACACCTCTGCCTTTTATGGTTCATAATCACCATGAAAGATGGGGTATTTTACATTTGGAATTAGTTGAAATGATCCACATAACATGGATCATACTTTTTGTTCCTAGTATACATAGCCTGGTATTCTTGGACCATATTTTTAATTAGTTATTAGTTCCACAGTGGTTCAGGTGCATCCACATTCTCAGCAACATCCTTCGATTGGTTTCAATAATGCCCACTGGGTTTCATTTTCTAGAATCAGAAAAATAAACATAATTCTCACACTCTATTAATAGAAGTCTTAGTATTTCAAATTATACCACATATAACTGTCATAATGTTTTTATCAAAATCAATAATTTTCCATGTTAAAGAATTTTTCTAAAATATAATTGTACTAATGTTTTAAAATAAAATCATTTTCAAAATACCACAATGGTAATCATTTTAAAAAATAATTCATTTTAAAACAACATAATCAAATTTCAAAAGTCAAAAAATGAAATCAAATCATTACTCAAAATGAGATATGCACTAACCGTGGGAGTTTTTTTTTATAATGCATTTCATGCTCTTATAATTGGATAATCCCACAATAATGATATTACATAACATAAAAGGGTATCCAAAACACTGATGTTCCCAAATTCCTGGTAAATTGACTCTATGAATAAAAAAGGATTTCGACCTCATTTTCTGCTATAAATATCATATATCGCAAGTCCTACCACTTTCTACCAACCTAACCCAAGGAACAGAACAAAATGCATTTTATCTTTGAGATCGGCATAACTAATGACCTCTTGTTAGACATGTATCGAACAAGTTGATGAAACTTATAATATCCATATTATTCAAATTGGATTTAGAAGGAATATGAATATCACTTGGCCTTGAAATACATCACCAAGATGACAAAGGATGGAAATAAATTCAAAGGGATTCATTTATGAATATTGGATGATTTTCCATTTCAAAATATAACCACCAACCAAATAATCCATAACAAAATAGAACACTTTATTATGAATGATATAAATTAAAGTCAAATCAATTCATAAAATTTATGTTAAAATCAATCCACCTAATATTACAAAAATGGAAGACTAAAAAATATCCACGAATAAATCGAAAGACTGTAAATCCAATAATACTAAAAGACTACAACAACTAAAAAACTCCATCCTCTCCATGCTCCACTCCCCAAAATAGCACATTTATCACTATGAAAAACTAGAGAATTGTGATACCTTATCATTACCCTTGTTCTGATAAAAAACAAATGAAAATGCATAAAAGATCTAAACAATAGTTGAGTAATGAAACTCAATGTGTCTCCCCCAAATTAATTCTCTACTAATGCCACTATGATATAACATGTTGGTACTTTTATGTAAAATGGTTTCTTTAAAAAAAATTCTAAAATTGTTTCTATTAGAATATGATCTTGTTCTATAGTAAAAGAGTTATCTTAAAAAACATCATGTTCCGTGGAATGAAACTAAATAATAATTTAAAACCATTTCACCAGTTCCATGTTATAATAATTCATTCCATTCCACATATCCACACATACAACCTTGCATGAAACTTAAACCTCCCAATACTCATGATTAGTGACTTATAATTTCACTAATTCATCACATAATGAACAATTTTTATAGGGGATAATCCTAACCATTAACCATTACACTAATTATGCGGGAGTATACTTACCCTTATCCCCCATAATTCAGATGAACAGACCCAACTATTATTAAAAAAAGTAATTCTAATGAAATCATTTCATCCATTTTTGTTGAACTGTTCTTTTACTGAAAACCATTCCATGAAATTATTTCAATAAAACTATACCTCTTATTTAAAACACATTTATATTAAAAGAAAACTAAAAATACAATTTATAAATATTAATTTAATATCATGTTACACATTTCACTTTCCAAAACACATCCCAATTTCCACAATTCCTTAAACCATCACTAAATTTTTTTTCAAACAAAAAATTAAAATAAAATTTACTATTAATTTAAACCCAAAAAATCAATTTAAAATCATGACTTTATATTCTAAATAGTTGAGTCGATATTGAAGCCACCTACTTCGAAAGATTTGGTGAATATTGAAAGCATCAAAAAAAAAATCAATGACACCAGGTTGAAACTCAAAAACCCCACCTTATTTACCTTATCCTATCACCAAAATATCCAAATATAAACATATTTGTTACAAAATACCATATATCTACCCACAATGAAGTATCTATAGGAAACACATAGAGAGAGAGAGAGTGATCGAAATAAGTAGATCTAAAGAAAACAAATGAAAACTACTAATAACAACAACTCACAGTGTGAATCTGGCCACAACACTCCAAGATGAAAATTATTATCACTTCTGGATTGATGGGATAATCATCTTTAGAAATTTATATTAATAATACTCGAGATTGGGTATGTTTGGGAAAATAAATATGGGTTAAAACTCAAAACCAACCAAGATAATTTTTTTTCGGATCTAGTTTTTATGCTGTGCACGATTAGTCACACGGTTAGTAAAAAGGAGCACTAATCGTGTCATGATTTATATCTAAATAATGAACCTAAAACTTTTGTCTTGCATGGTTTCCAAACTATGTTCTAAACATTCCAAATTCCACTATCTCAGGTTTCACTATTTTTCTAAGGCTTCTTTATAGTTTTGAAAAACCATGTTCCACCCTTATGCCTTCGTCTTAGCCTCTTCTTGATACGACATATTTTACTTGGGAAGCTGCACTGTTTCAACTAATTGTGAACCAACTGTGAACCATATCAAAATAAAAAAAAATCATTATAATATTCTACCACACATCACTCTAATACATTAAGAAATTAAAAATCATAAATAAGGGTTACATACCTTAAACAAGTGGAACTATACATATGTTGAAATTATGAAGGTAATATAAATCAAATGATTGAAAGAGTAAGTGTAACATCCCATTACGTTTATGAAATTTATTTTTTAATCCTTGTCATGGTCTTCTTTTTTCATTATCTTGGTATGGACAAGAAGAAATTGGAATGATACCTGTAATAAGGAAGTGAATGATTTTTTGGATTCTTGTAGAAAATAATATATTCTATAGTCTTTGGGGGATTTACACACTGGGTAATATGATTACCCAATGTTTAAACTCTCAAATAGTAATAATCCTAATTTTCTCAAAATGTGATGAGTTTTTTAATGTCTATGGTTTTAATTTTTTTTGTTATTATATGGATTGATTTCAAGACTAGGTGGAGAGACATCATGCGAATATAAGTATTTGGCCACCTAGAATAAATTTTTTAAAAATATTAAAATATTTTATTGCATGAACACACATTTATCATAAATAGTGGAATACATGTCATATTGGTAAACATATCTGAAATCAGAGTTCACCATTTAGTTCTAAATATTTTGTTTACTCTAGGTGGGAACAAACATTAGTTGGTGCCAGTTATTTTTCAAAATGTTGTCACAGGTAGTAAAATGAATAAAATTATTTCATAAAATTATTTCTATGCATTTTGATGATACAATGACTATTTTTCATTAGAAATAAAATTATGAAGAAATTCCAGGGTTACCAACATAACCATGGAGATAACTGAGGACTGGTAGAGAGAACATGGGATAATCCTCGCAGGTGAACAATCAAGGATCGAGGATCGACGATTTTGTAGTGTTTTTTCATCATCAAAAATCGGAAAAAATAAATTTCTAATTTTATGTATTTTGTTTTCATTCCAGTTCATAATCATAGATGACCATAGATCAATTAAACAAAAAATAATTGATATTTTCATCATCGGTATATTTGAAATTGATGGAATTATTATTGGTTCATTGATTTATCCCTCATAATTAATCATTCTAACATAAATCAATTGAGGACAACATGAACAATTTACAGTGTTCATTCTTTAGGGTTTCCCTTTGTGACATTCTTCACACCCATTCACCAATTTATCCCCCATTAGAGCCTCATGGTTCCCAAACCGACATTGTACGGTTGTTTCGAACGTGATCGAACCACCAAATTTGAGGAGAATCTGCAAATGAGGTTGGATTTTTGTATATTGGGACACAAGGACCATAAATAAACTACCATCATGTTTCTTGAGCATCATAGGAGGCATGGGGGTCTGCATAAGGGACCAACGACATGCCGATGGTGAGCGGTGGTAGTGGGATACAGTGATGGTGGCGTAACATATCAGCAGATGCTATAATATTAGTGACATACAAGATGGAAGACATGGTGCATAAGTACAGTGGTGGTGAATGTGGAGATGGAAAGGCTAGTGGGATGGTCCCAGAGGGTTGGTGGATTGGGTCTGGCTAGACCTAGGACAATCCTGGGATGGATCTAGGGAAATCATGGGGGAGCCTGGTTACTGTCGACCATGATGGTCTAATGTGGGTGCAGCGACAATGGAACTCTGCCACATGGTACATTGACTGACCGTGGTAGTCGAATATATTAGTAGGTGGACCTACAATAGTGGTAGGCCTATAGGCCCCCGATAGTCCAGTGATCATTTTTTCTCAATCATGCATATATCGAAAATAGAGTATCCAATCGATGAGCTGTCATTGGCTTTGAGACCCAAATGTTGAGATGGTCATTTTGAGAAAAGGGGTGAGATCATAGTTTGTAATATTATAGGATGAGAGTGTTACCTTGGTCATTTTTTATATTTTTTAGTACAAAATTGCATCCAAATCATTGGATTGTAATGCCCTCTAGAGGCTGAGTCTTAGATAGATTATGGTATCGCTCATCGAGACTGGAGTACGATCCTCTATCTCCCCTAGTAGAGGTTTGGGAATTGCAAAAAACCATTGACCAGGGATCTAATCCTCCATCTAGAGGGACACATAAGAATGTTTTGTTTTATCCCTCTGTGATTCTATGTTTGATCCCCTATATATATGGTTGATCTAGATTGAGTATGTTGTATCCACAAAGGGTTCTGGGCATAATCCATGGTGTAACCAGTTCAGTTCTAGGCCTGAACCCATCTTTGTGCATCATAGTCTTCCTTAACCAATGCATTCTCTTTAGCTTGTTTCCGAATGAGGTATACCTCTTCTTGGAGTGTCTTCGATGATATCATGTCTCTAAGAGTATGTTCTCCATGAATGGGCACACTTCAAGTAGAATCATATGAATGGAAATTGGTTGAGACTTCCTGATGGTGTGGTGTCTCTATTTAGTATATGTGGATATTATTATAATACATGATTTAAACATATAAATTTGTAGATATGATTGTACTTTCCATTTATGTAATGCTATGTGGTTTTGGGGTGTCAAACTGAGTATTTTTATACTCACCACTACATAGGATTTTCCCACACATGTTTTGTCTTATGAAGATTATTAAGCATTTGATGGATTCCTTGGGGACCAAGACCAGTTGGTGCTTAGTGATATTAGACACACCGAGGTGTCTTATTTTTTCTTTTATAAATCATTTCCAATACCTTTAAATTCATGTTAGACTTGTGTTATATACTCTTTTTGGAGGTCTTTAATTTGGAACTATTAATATTCCATTACTTTTAACATCATACAATTTTGTGAGATCACTGAAGTATTCAATAATTATTTCATTTGATTTACATTCCACAATTTTTAGCATGGATATGTGTTCATGTGTACGTGTAATTTAGGATAATGACTACCATTTTTGGGATATTCCTACTCGATGCTAGTCACCATACCCTATACTAGTGAAGGTGGGTTTTGTGTAGTGACAATAGGGGACCCTCTAGGATGGGTCATGAATGAGTGGTATCCTAGGTAGTCAGTTCTACATCGGATCAGTAGTATATGAGATTAGTTTCGGGAAATAGTTTTAAGTGTTTCAATTTCATCTTTTAGGATATGGTCTCTAGTGTTTGTTTAGTAACTAAAAAATCCTTATACTAGGAATCTGATTATCAACTTTTTGACTTATTACATGAAAGCTCGGGTTATAGGAAAAAATGGTACATGAAACTAACAGGAATGGATGTGTTTTTTGTGTTATTCTTGAGTAATGTTTCTAGATATACTCTATTGACCATGGTAAGTCATATTATAATTCAGGATTCGTCAACATAGACATCCATCCATGATTACACCTCTTGATCATGGGGGTGATCCTCATAGTGATGAGGCATTTGTATACGGGAATGTACTTAATATATCACCTCTGGGTAGTTTACCACTAAAACCACCCCAATAGAGAAACAACTACTACATGCACTACCAAATGAGGATGAATTCATGATAGGCTCATTACATGCATTTTAGAGGTAGTGACCTCCCAGTATTCATGGTGAACTTGACCCCCAGATGGTTGAGGATTGGCTAGTGATAGTCACACGAGTTTTCTACCTTGGGTGGACACCATTTGAATAGATGGAAGTAATTTATGTGATCCTTCATTAGGGCTCTGTGGGGTGATGTAGGAGCATGGTGACCAAGTCACATGATGAGAAAACTCATTCCATGATAGACTTCAAGCATCTTTTTAGGGTGGAGTTCTATCTATCCTTGTTTCTATTGGTATGCATACAAAAGATTATGCATCTCCAGCAGGGAAGTATGACCGTGATAGAGTATTCAATGATGTTTACTGATCAATTATGCTAGTCATTGGATATGGAATCATACTATTTCTTCAAGGATCAGATCATCGACTAGGTATTAGACCGATAAATTAGGTAATCGATGTTATCCCTTATAATTCCTAACTATTCTAGGGTACATGATTGATACTACTAGTACACTATTTTATGCCAGAGAAGTTTCTGGTAGTAGGAGCTAGCCATGGTCAGCTGGTAGATGAGACCTCAAAATCAAGTTGCATATGATAATTATAAAGATCCATGTGGTTTATTATCTTTACAGGGTGATCACATGACTCTTAGTGAGCGTTACAGGCCTCCTAGTATAGCTCGAATCAGCCTAGGGATTGATGGTGTTAAACATTTAGTGGCTGTGGAAGTTTTTCATGAGATTTCCAAACCAATCGTACAACTGATCAGGATATGGTGAAGGGAATGTAGAGACAGTGGGATAGGTAGGATCAAGGGGGTACATAGGGATGAGGTCCTGGAATTGGGGTAGTAAGGGTAGCATGAGGTGGTATGAGGATCTATGTATTACCATCTCCCCCCCCAATGGTCCACTTTAGGATAAGGGAACCAATGGGATGGAATGAGGCTAGCTCTAAGTGATGGAAGATTATTCTATTAGGGATCTAATGATGATATGAAGTATGATATATGTCTTTTCCACATTAGCTACATTTTTGATAGACATAGGTTGTATTCATTCCTTTCATTCCATGAACCTTGTCTAGGACTCAGAGATTCCGATTGAACCATTGACTCGAACCACACACAAGGAGACTAATACTAAAGGAGAAAAGGTGATCATAAACTACATTCAATAGTGTGAACAAAATATCGTAAGAGAAAGGTTCCATTGAGTACTCATGGAAGTGGTTTTTAGGACATTACATGTCATTCATGATATGGATTGGTTGTCCATTTTTCATTCTCAGATTAATTGTTTTAGCAGTAGAGTGTTGTGCGTTGGTAGTGATGAAATTAGATTTTGCTTCTTTGGTGAAAATAAAACACATGAAGCATATATTGGACTCACACATATGAAGTTTTAGCTGATTACTCTTCAGTTGGAAGACCTCACTGTTAGTTTAGTGGATGATATGAGTCCACATTTTCCTAATGTTGTGGTAGAGTATGAGGATGTATTTCCAGAAGATGATCTCGTTTTACCTCCACATAGGGAGATATAATTCTGTAATAATGTACCCCTGGAAGAAAATTATATCTACACCTAAAATATGGATAGGTCATTTAGAGCTTCAAGTGTGAAGGGTGATGTTTTTGGACTTGCAGATGAAGGTCTCCATGAGACACAATGTTTCACCCTAGGAATCCCCTGTTTTGTTTTCAAATAATGTATGAGGGGGATAGATGTTATGCAGGGATTATTGGGGATTAATCTACATGACCATCAATAACAAGTACCCACTTATAAGGATTGATGACCTCTTTGATCTATTGAAATGGTAATGATGGTTCTCAAAGATTGACCTTAGATAAGGTTATCAGTATTTGCGAGTACAAGATGAGGATATAAGAAAGACGACCACCAGAAGTCATTACAGTGACTATGAGTACTTGGTGATGCTGTTTGGAATGAAAAATTACCCAACATTGTTCATGGGTCTCAAGAAATATATCTTTCATCAATGCATATACTAGTTTTTGGTGGTCATCATTTATGACATACTAGTGTATTCATCATCTGAGGGGGATAACATGAAACTCTTGAGGATGGTTCTGGACACACTCTAAGAGCAGAAAATTTATCGAAAGTTCTCAAAGTGCTAGTATAGGATTCAAGGGGTACATTTTATTTTACACTTCATCTTAGAGTCTTGATTTATACTAGATCCAGGGAAGGTTGAGGAAGTATTTTTTTAGGGACCACCCATGAGTGTTGTTGGTATGTGGAGTTAAAATGGACTAGTAGGGTACTTTTGAAGGACTTTACCCAAATTATCTTCTGTGTAAGCACCTTTGACTTCATTGAAATTAATGTTGATTAATTTTTTGTGGATAGAAAAGTGATAACATTTCATTTAGGAGATGAGGATGAGGTTAATGGGTGCTCCCATCTTGATGTTTCCAAAGTAAGGAATCGAGTATGTGGTATTCTTCAATACATCAGGGACATGGCTTGGTTGTTTTTTGATGGAGATTCATGTGGATATTTTCAATAATTCACTCAATTTGAGGCCACTTAAGTAGAAATATTCTACCCATGTTCACGAGTTAGTAGTGGAAGTATTCACATTGAAGATGCAGTGACACTAGATGATTGTCGAGTGGAATATCGTCTTCTACGATCAAAACAACCTCATGTATTTCTTATCATACAAGGATATGAACTTGAGAAACAAGAATTGGATATATTTCCTCTAGGACTTTGACATTGTGATTGTCTATAATTATGGGAAGGGGAACATGGTGGAAAATTCTATTAACATGAATTGTAGTTTATAGTTTCTGAATGGAGTGTTAGAGTAGTTGGCTTCATTTTAGTTATCCTTTGTAGATAGATATGGAAACGCTTACTTGTAGTGAATAAATTTAACCCCATAAATATTATAGTGATTCATGGAGTCACATGTTGGGGATACTGACTGTAAGGTCGTACGTGTTGAGTTATCCACATGGAATACTCTGGATAGATATTTGAAAGGTGGGGAGAACATTATTCATTCAAGAGGATGGCTAGTAGTACTGATTGTGTTGTGGGAGGTGGTTCTAATGTAGTTTTATAAATATACAATGGAGGTACATCCATGTGTGGAGAATATGTAACCAGACATCTGAAATCTATTTTGGTGGCCAGGGATGAAGAAAGGAGTATCAGAGTTTGTTTCTTAATGCCTTACTTGTCAGTATATGAAGGCTGATAACTAGGTTCCAGTGGGTTTATCTCAATACATTAAGGTGGAAAAATGTCTGTGGTATATTATCTTAATAGAAATTATGATGGGTTTACCACATATTCCCAGAGGAAATGATGGTATTGGGGAGGTCATTGACGGACTCACCAAGTCCACCCACTTCATAGAAATCCCAGATTAGAGTACAATAGAGAACATGGGGCTCCTCTATATGAAGGAAATAGTTCAAATACCTGGGGATCCATAGATGAATTTTGATACATAGTTTACATATTGGTTTGGGAAGGGATTATAGGATGATTTTGGGACCAATGTATGCTTTAGAATAGTGTTTCAACCACAGAAAAGCGGCCAGACTAAGAGGACCATTCCGGTTCTGGAGGATATGTTGTGGGATTTCATTTTAGAATTTCTATATAGTTACGATGATCACATATCACTAGTGGAGTTTACATAAAAAAAATATCAATCCACTGTTAGTATTGCACTATTCTACGCCTTGTACATGCAACACAACAAGTCCCCATTTTCCTAGGCACACCAAGGAGAGTCAACTCTCCCGGTCCTGGAGTTGGTGGAGGCTAATTCATAGAAGTTTTTATCCTATATGAGTGTATGTAGACTTCATAGAGCCAAAAAATGTCTTATGAAGACATGAGACAATCGAATTTGGAGTTTGTTTAAGGAGACCATGTGTTCTTTTAGGTTTCACCTTGATGTGAATTAAAAAGATTTGGAATGGGAGGAAAGTTATCTATGTGGTTAATCATCCATTTAAAGATACAATAAAGACTTGGAGAGGTTGTGTACCTCTTATCTCTACCCCCATAGTATGATCGGGCACATGATGCATTCCATGGGTCTCAACTGAGTATATACATGCATGATCCATCACACATCATCAATTGGTCTGAGATGGAAATAGAGTATGGGGAGACTTTTGTTGAGTATGAAGTGGAGATATATGATTTGAATAGGAGGTTCCATATTGGGAAATCGATTCCCTGGGTGTGTATCTAGTGACAACATAAGAATCTTCCAGAGAGGACATCGGAGTTGGAGGATAAGATTCATCCTTAGTACCCTCATCTTTTTGAGTGACCTTATTTTAGATTTTTGTGGATGTAAATCCCAATGGTGGTGAGATTATAAATTCTCAAATTTCCATTGTAATATATTTGGATATTATAAGGATTGATTTTGAGGATAGGCACTGAGACATATTCTGATTTTGAGGCCTTATATTCCTAGAATAAATGATTGAAAAATATTAAAATATCTAGAATAAATTCCTAAAAAATTGGAATAACTATTAAAGAGTTTATTGGATCATAAATAAGATACAATATTTGGGTTTAAAATAGTTGATTTACCATAGATGCAATACAAATTTTGTCACTATGGGTCATTTTTTTAAAAGTTTTCATGGGTGGTAAAAGGAATAAAATTATTTCATAAAATTATTTTTATGAATTTGTATGACGTCAGATTTTTTTTATTAAAAAATTAAATTATGAAGAATTATATCTTTATACTCATAACCCTAGAGTATTCTGAGGACCATTAGAGAGAGATTGTGAGAATACTCATCGGTGAAAAATGACAGATAGAATATTTTTGATGACGTAGTGATTGTTCTTTGTAAACAAGTGATCCAAATCAGGGCTGAAATATTTGTCTCGTGTTCTCAATCACATTATTTATTCCAGATGAAAATAGATCAATTTAATTAAAAATAATTGATACGTGCATAATTGGTAGATTTAAAATTGATGGATTTATTATTGGATTATCCATTTATTCATATTTATTTATCGTTTTAATGGAAATGAATTGAGACCGACACAAACAACAACCAAGGTTCATTTATCAAGGTTTCCATTTTAAATTATAACCCCCCATTCATTGTGTTCATCAATGTTGGAACCTGATGGCTCTTATATCAACATTTTCATGTGGTTATGGGAAATATCAAACCCTTAGATTAGACGATAATCTGTAACCATGGGTAGATCATTGTAGATCAGGACCCAGGGACCACATATCCATGAATTTCTGGTTCTTTTGTCCTTAGAGGTGGAATGGGGGTCCATGAAAGGGACAACTACAATGGAGATGATGGAAAGTGGTGGTGTAATCTATGTGGGAAGCACAGACCAAAATCACAGCGTTGTCTTGAAGTAGTGAAGATGGAGGGACACTATTGCTGGTTACAGTGTTGACACAATGTAGATGTGGAGCTGGCCAGGCCAGTGGGATAGGAAAGGAGGATGGGTTGGATAAGGAGAAAGGGTTTGATCAAGAAGGTGGGCCGGGATGGATCGGAGTCAGACATAGGTTAGATCAATTGGAATCGGGGAAGAGCTAGGTTGCGATCGATTGTGATAGTTGACCATCGGACCGCAACAACTAAGCTACTTCGGGTTCAGCGATGATGAAGGATGACCATGACATTTGATTGTGGGTGTTGTGACCGAATGGCCAGGACATGCGGTATTCCAACCAACCACGACAGTCAACCCCAAAAGTAGGTGGACCTAAAATAGCTGTATGGTCCGCAAGCCCCTAGCAGGCCTATGGGTAGTTTCTCTCAATCACACATATATTTTAAATGGGGAATCCAATCGACAAGCTGTTTTCTTCACTAATACCATATTGGTGAGACGATAATTTTTAGATATGTGGTGAGTTTTTAGTTTATACTAGTACAAGTTAATAGTGTTCCATTTTTACTTTCCTTTAGTGTTTAGTATGACTTGACATCCACATCACAATCTTATAATCCCCTCTAGAGGCCATGTCTCATATAGTGTATGGTATCTCTCCCTGATATTAGAGAGAGATCTTCTATCTCCCCAAATAGAGTTTGTGGAATCACATTAACCCCTTATGTAGGGAACCACTCCTCCATCTAGTGGGCCACATCAGTATGGTTTGTGGAATTACCCAATGATTTTGGGAATGATCCCCTATGTAGTGGGTTGATCTAGATTGGGTACATGGAATCCCCCAGTGGTTCTGGGTGAGATCTGTGGTGTCACCTAGTTAATTAGGTGTGCGACCCCCTATCTGTGTAACGTAGTATTCCTTTACCAATGTCGTCTCTTTGGGTGGGTCCCAAATGTAATGTCTAGTATTTATAGATGGGTAAAATATGATGGTTTTTAAAAATATTCATTTAATGCATGGATTAGTTTTAAAAACAAGATTCAGAAAGATCTTTCACAAGTTGGGGGCTGTTAAAGGGTTGATGAAGGCCTTGGATAAAGTATTGGGAAGTTTCCTGGATGGAATAATGGGTTTTAGGAAACCATACTAGGATGTGACATTCTCATTGGATTCACATTGTTTTTCAAAACTGTTTGGGTCCATCATGCATAATAAATAAGATGTCTAGGAGTGGATGGATGGTGTGAACACTGTCTATCAGACCATACATCTCAAATCATATGGTCTACCATGTTTTGAGTTTCAAGTTAAATTAATTTAATTTAATTCATCTTTGAAGATAATTTAATTAAATGAGTTGTTAGAGGTTAATTTTAATTAAATCAATGTTGATAAAATATAATTAATTGATGTTGATATAGTGAAGTTATTTAATTAAATTGATATGAAATGAATTAAATTTATTTTAAAGGATGATGAGTTAGAGATTTTATTTAATAAAATTTAGTTGATAGGAAATTAATTAAATGACTAGTAAATGAGGAGTTAGGGGTTATCAATGAAGGAAAATATTAAATGGTATAAATTTAAATGTTGATTAATTGATGTTTTGAGGTTTTATTTATTAAATTCCAGGATTAGAGGAATTTTATTAATTAATTTGAAATGGATGTTTTATTTATTTAAATTCATGGATTTGAAGAATTTAATTATTCATTGTGATGTGAGAGTTTATTATTTAACTAAATTAAGGTCTTGGAAATTTAACTAAAAAATGTTGATGAGTTTGTGTTTTAAATTAAATTCAATAAATTTTAAAAATTTTAATTAAATTACATGAATTGGATAAATTATTTAATTAAATTCAGTTAAAAATAATTTAATTAAATAATTATTATTTAGGTTTTACAGGTTTTTAATTAAATTATATAGAGAAAATTTAATTAAATAATAATGAGTTGGAAATTTTATTTAATTATATTCGGTTGGAAATGAATTTAATAAAATGACGTGCTAAATTTAATATTGGGGGTTTATCTAATTAAATTCATGGTTAATATGAATTCAATTTTATGATGATAGATGGTATTTTTATTTAAATAAATTGTATTGAGAAAATTTACTTTAATAATTTTTTGTGGGAGAATTTAATTAACTAAATTCATTGTAGAAGAATAAAATTAAATGATGAGTTAAATGTGCTGTTGGGGGTATATATATTTTAAAATAAGGTTAACATGAATTTTATTACTAGTTAAAAAATTATGGTTTTATTAAATTAAAAATTATTTAGATAATTTAATTAAATAATGACGTATTTGAAAATTAATTTAATTAAATTCGTTGTAGAAGAACTAAATTAAATTATGTTTAATTGGGGATTGTTTGGGATTTCTCCAAGAATCATTTTATTAAATAATAATAATAATAATGGTTATTATTATGAAGGTCTTATATATTTAAATTTTGGTTGAGGAATTTAATTAAATGAGGTGGGATGGAGAATTTAATTTAATTAAATTACGTTAAATGGAATTCAATTAAATGATGTGCAGTGGGTGTTTTATTTCTTGATTTTTTTGACAAGAATTTAATTACATGATGTTAAATAGGTAGTTTGGGGTTTTATGAAAGGATATTTTTATTAAATGATAATAATATTAATGGATGATAAAGTATATTTACAGTAATGGATGAATGGTCTGTGCACTGTTACTCAAACCATCCATGTCAAACCACTGAGTGTACCCATTTTTTGTTTTAGGTTAAATTAATCTGATTAAATTGATGATTAAAATGTATTTAA
This sequence comes from Viscum album, assembly GCA_963277665.1. NCBI lineage: Eukaryota > Viridiplantae > Streptophyta > Magnoliopsida > Santalales > Viscaceae > Viscum > Viscum album. Next base: position 1,849,429,761 of record OY728120.1, read on the forward strand.
TTAAATGAGTTGTTGGGTGTTCCTTTTAATTAAATTATATTTTAGGGATATTAATTAAATTATGTTGAGATGGATGAGGTATTTAATTTTATTTAGATGAAGATAAATATTTTATTTTAAATGATGATGAGGTGGAAACCTTATTTAATGAAATTGTAATAAGAGGAAATTAATTAAATGACTGGTAAATGATGATTTTGCGGTTATCAAAAAAATGGAAAGATTAAACGGTAATGATTTAAATGATGTGTAAATAAAGAGTTGAATTTTCATTTAATCATATTCAATAAAAATTATAATTTAATTAAATAAAGGGCAATTTATTTTATATTTAATTAAATTAATGTTAAGAATAATTTAATTATTTATTAGAAAATTTGTTTTTAATATGTAATTAAATAATGTTTATGTAGTTTACCAAAATAATTTTGATGAGTTTTATTTTTTAATTTTATTCAATTGTTTTTAGAGAATTTAATTTAATGACATAAATTAGAATAATTATTTAATTAAATTCACTTAGATAAAATTTAAATAAATAATTATTAATGTGGTATTGGGTGTTTTTTAATTAAATTAACTGGAGAGAATTTAATTAAAAAATAAGATGTTGGAAAATTTATTTAATTAAATCTGGTTGGATAGGAATATAATTAAATTATGGGTTAAATGTAGGGTTGGGGTTTTATCTAATTAAATTCACGGTTAATATGAATTTAATTATTCGATGAGAAATGAGTGTTTAATTTAATCAATGTATATTGAGTGAATTTAATTAAATAATTATGTGTGGGAGATTTTATTTAATTAAATACATTGGAGAAGAAATAAATTAAATGTTGTGTTAAATTCAGAGTTCTAGTTTTATCTAATTAAATTAAAAGTTAAGATGAATGTAATTATTTGATGAAAAATGGGGAATTTATTAAATTAAATTTAATTTAGATAATTTAATTGAATAAATATATGATGGAAAATTTATTTAATTAAAATAATTTTATATGAATTTAATTAAATGATGTGTAACTGGGGAGTTTTTGGGTTTCATCAAAGAAACATTTTATAAAATGATTATAATAATATAAGTTATTATTACGATGGTTTTATTTAATAATATTGAGGTTTAGGAATTTCATTAAATTAGGTGATATGGGGAATTTTATTTTGTTAAGTTATGTTAAACATAATTTAATTAAATGATATCAAGTGGGGGTTTTATTTATTTAATATTTTATAGAAGCATTTAATTAAATTATGTTTAAATGGGGAGTTTCATGCATTATCAAAGTAGAGTTTTACTAAATGATAATAATATTAATTCTTATTATTATGGAAGTTTTGTTTAATTAAATAGATGTTGAAAAATTCAATAAAATTAGGTGATATGGAGAGTTTTATTTAATTAATTTGAGTAAAATGGAATTTAATTAAATGATGTGAAATGGGTGCTTTATTTAATAAAATTCATGGTTAAGAAGAATTTAATTAGTTGATGCCAAACTGGGGTTTTTATTTAATTAAATTTAATGTTGAGAGAATTTAATTAAATAACAGGAGTTAGAAATTTAATTTACTTACATTTGGTTGAGGATAATTTAATTAATTAATGTGTAAATGCGATTTTGGATTTTATCAAATGGGTATAATATTAAAGGGTAATAAAAATAATTGGATGGTTAATAATAATAATAATAATATATTAATTTTTATAATTTAAATTAGAATATTAATTTATTAATGGAGAAAAGAAGGTGGGGGGGGGGGTTCACCGCTCCCTCTTCAATAAGGGGATGTGACACACCCATGGTGCAACACCCATGCTGCAACACCCATTGCTAGCACACTTCCATCCTCTCTAGTTTCCTCTTCACACGACTATCTCCCCCCTGAGTCTTTATAGATGTTGTTTGTCTCATCCAGATAGACCATTCTCCTCATGTTTCATTAATTACATTGGTTTTCTCATCTCTCCTTCACCAAGGATACAATGGGTCAAAACCCTAGGTTCAGGATTAACACAAATTTCTTGTCTTTTCGAATCCTAGGTTCCACAAGTGATGTCTCAAGACCTGTTGGGTTATATGTTGATAACCACCCCTGATGGGGTGGCGGTTCGGCTTCATTTGATTCACCGCCATCATGTTTGGGTAAGGCTATAATCACGATAATCGGTTTCTCACCCATTTAGTTAGATGATTATAATAAATTGGAGTTGTAGAGAATTAATTGAGGGTGTGTTGGTCCCCACCACACTAATTTTGGGTGCAAGTTCTCATTGTAGTGTGATGCAATCAATTCCAAGTATGCACACACATTAATGTGGAAGTGCGTATGCACGAGCGGGTCAGGGTGTGAATTAGGATGCTTTGGCTAAGATTAATTCATTGATGTAGGGTTCCAAACATTTCCAAATTAATAAAATGTGGTTTTTTTGATTTACTTCTTTTGATAATGTTTACATAAATGTTGGATTAAATTTTTTATTAGTGGAATGAAATGACTAAGGATTATTTTATTGTATGCATTGAGGTTGAGAAATAGATAATTTTGTAGGATATTAATTATGAGTAACAAATTTCTTTAGGTTGAGATTATTAATTATGAATTAACTCTATTCTTTGAAATGAAAATTACTCGTGGGATTAATTATGAATAATTATTTTGGTTATGTTGAGAAAATTAATTATAAATTAATCACGTTCTTTGATATTATAATTAATTGAGGAAATAATTATGAGATATAAATTTCATTAATTTTTAATAATTAATTAATTATTATTCATATACTTTAAAATGATAATTAATCGAGGGGTTAATTCTGATTAAGTAATTCACATAAGTTGAGATAATTCCTTCCAAACTAATTATGGGCATTGAGGTTATAATTAATTGAGGGATTAATTATGAGTAATATATTTGGTTATGTTGAGAAAATTAATTATGAATTAATTAAGTTCATTGAGAAGATAATTAATCTATGAATTAATTAACATGTATTAAATTGTTTAAGTTGAAATAATTAATTATTGATTAAATATGTTCTTTTAAAAGATAATCAGTTGAGGGATTAATTATGAGATAATAATCTACATGATGTAAGCACCATTGATGGTGTGGCGATGATGTGGTGATGGTGAGGTGATGCCCTAGCTGATGACTAATGATGGATTCCCCCCCCCCTTCCTAGTGGTGGGTGGGGAGAGGACGTTTTGGCTACAACCCATTCGGTGTCGTGGGGGCCCTTTGTTCCTTTTTCGAACCCTAGTTATCTCCCTGACTTTTTGTCAATTTCTCTTAGCCCGAAAGTTCCAGATCTTCACCTGAGGGAATCTCAGCTCTCGATCACATTATCTGAATTTTTTGAGGCCTCGAGCTTCCTGGATATGACCCTGGTTGCCCGATATTCTCATCGATGGCCTTCAGTTGATGATTTTGACCTTTTTGTGTTCAGTAAATGGGATCTAGAGGACCGCACAGTAATAGGGTTAATTGATAATCATCACATGATGATACGATTTGCTTCGAAGGATGACTTAATTTGTGTTTGGTCCAGAGCTCCTTATAGATGTAACAGATGAAATTTTATCCTTCTCCGATGGTCATTTGACCTTTGCATGAGCCGGGATCCTCCTGCGGTAGCGACATGGGTAAGTCTTCCACATCTCCCTTTTCCCTTTCAAAATCCCTCAATAATCCATATGACAAGTAACCTGGTTGGTCGATTTTTATGTTAGGATTCTCGCACATCCTATATGAGCCACCCGATGAATACACAGATTTGTGTTGAGGTGGATGATTCGAAGCCACTGATCGATTGGATATGGATTACTGTTGGTGAGGTGTTCCGATGGAGGCAAGATGTTGTTTTTAATGATTGGGTTGACTACTACTCGATTTTTTTCCACCTGGGTCATATGGCTAGTCAGTGTCTTGGTGAAGCAAGGAGTAGAAGATCTGTTGCTGTGATGAAGAAACCTAGTAGGATATTTGGTCATGGGTCGATTCACACAGATGGTGGCAAGCATGGGAATGCTGTTGAGCTGGGTGGTTCTTCTTTTGGAAAAAAAGGTGAGGGCACACAATAAACTGTCTGGGGATGCGATATTTGATATATTGAAGCAAGAACTTCTCTTGAGTAATGGTGTGACTGGTCCTGGTCCTGTTAATGGATTTGGAGGTAGCTTGGGAGTGATTGATTCCTCAGGGGTTGCATTGCATTGTGAGAATCGTCTTAGTCAGGATGCTGCAGGTGAGGTCAGTGGGATGTTAATTTCTGGTGATGTTGAGTAGAAGGAGGGAGAGTTTCCATTGAGATCAGCCGGTGATGGGCTACTACATGATGGACTTACTCTTTGTCTGGAAATTTGAGAGAATGTGTAGCCGAAATCTGATGGTGGTTTGTAGACCACAGTTGAAACTTATAATCATTTCGAGGAATTGTTTCATGATGAAGTTGAGGGGAGCTCTCCAATGAGGAACAATAACTTGAAGATTGCCTTGGAGGGTGTATTGAGGAAGGAGGTAGATGCCGGTCATGATTTTTTGGATCCCCCGCAGTGTTTGGCTATGATTCACAGTAATGGATGTTATGAGTAGGTCCAAGCTGCTTGCCAGGATGTTCTTCTCACTAGAAAATGGGGGTACGTGTCAGAGAGTGAAAAAGAAAATCATAGTTGTTTGGACAAGCACCCATATCTTGACACTGTCAAGGATGGGAAGAAGAAATATGGAATGGAGGAACCTCTTCCAGTTAAAAGAAGTCTGAGGAAGTATTATTTTGATTTTCCAAATCTGGTGTCAACTAGGTCCTCTATCAAGCAATCCTCTAGGGAATTGATATCTTTGGAGAAACTGAATCTCATAGGGAAGTAAGCGAAGATCCTTAAGCACTATGATAGCTCGGAATGGGAATCAGTCATTGAAGAGGATTTTCATGGGTGTAAAGACAGTTATGACTTTTATGACATGTAATTGGTACCTCTTGTTTGTTTTCCTGTTCATTGGAATTTTTATTTCTTAATAAATGGTCTGAGGCTTTGCCTCTGACTAAGCTTTTTGGGTATGAGATAATAAACTGGTTCAGTTGAGATAATTAATTCGGAATTAATTATGTGTTATGAGATTATAATATAAGTAATTAATCGGGGGTCAATTATGAGATATTGATTTGGGCTAAGTTGAGACAAATAAATTGAAAATTAATTATGTTATATTGAAATGGCTTCTTTTTGATAATTAATTTATGAATTAGTTATCTGATATTGAAATGGTTGATTTATAGATAATTAATTTTTGAATTGATTAGGTCATAATTTAATGGATTCGTTGAGCTAATTAATTTTTGAATTAATTATGTAATACTGAAATTTTTTTTTTATAGATAATGAATTTTTTAATTAATTATGTAATTTTTATATGATTTTCATGTGATAATTAATTATAGAATTAATTCTATGATTTTGAGAGGGTTTCCTTTTTATTACATAATTCAAAAACTAAATAGAAAAATTGATGAGATTAATTATTACTCTAATTAATTAATTTTATAGTTATTATGAGTTATTTTCCTGGTTAATGAATTGAGTTGATGTGTTTTACTAATTGTTTACTCAGTTGTGAATGTAATAGTCTTAATTAGTAATTTAATTAATTAATAGGCTTGATTAGTTAATTTATAAATTAATTAATTGATGATATATTTAGGTCCTATACATGAATTTCTACACCACTAATAAATATATATGTATGATTAATAAATGGGTTGTGAGATATGTACTAATGCTCCAAATATTCACGGGGTCCTAGAAAAGGCGTTCTACAGACATTATACCTGGAAATATTGTTTTATGGGACAGGGGATGACGATCCCAATACCCATGGGTTGTGAGACACATACTGATGATCCAAATACTCTGGAGGGTGATGGACATGATGTTTTACACTCCTTAATTGACATTGTGATGTCTATCCAATTATTTGTACGTGAAGTAAATTAAATGGTTAATAAAATCCGATGTAATGTAATGATTTGGGAATTGAATATAGGAAATGGTTCAGACTCCAAAATGATCAAGACATGTATTGAGATACAAGTGTCCAGGGGAACCTGGGTATTTATGTGATTAAAAAAACAATATCAAATAATTTTTACTTTATTTATGAATTATAAAAATATTTCAAGTTCATAATCGTATTTATGGAAATGTTCTGAATCTGTCATCACCGTCAGGTGTCCCGTAGGAACTTGGATGGGTTGTATTTTAATAATTGCATTCGGTTGTCGCATCATTATACCTGCATACTATTTATTTATATTTCATTTTCTAGATTGAGCCATCCTACTAGGATATATATCTCCCAAACTACTCATTACACCATTGCATTGGAGTACCCAAGTAGACTCTACAAGTTTATAGGAACTCAGATCTTGTTTGTTTCTGTTTTCTTGTACTTGGGAGTTAAGATCAAAGGAATGAGTGGGACCTTAGGATGATCATGTAGAATTCCCTTAGAGATTTGAGTCATTCCTTATTTATGTACTGATATGTAAATCATGTTGTTCTGTTTACTACATTTATTTAATTATCACCATGACATGAATGCATTGTATAAACTGGCATTGTCCATTTTTATAATTCAGATGATTATTTTCTTTTATTTTCTTTTTTTGTTGTTGTTTGAGTTTAGTATCACTTCCCACTGTGCAACATGAATATGTGGGTATAGTCTCCCCACTGACTATCAATAGAACCTCTCTTGTATTTTTTAGCCTCAGGTAAACGGGGAGATGTGCTTGAGGTCATGCGATGACAGTTCTGACAACCTGTTTGAGGGTTAATCGGGTCAGGACATTACACCAAATGAGCTAGAAATCCTTGTGGAGTGTCTATGGATGGTGTCAGGGATCGATGAGTGAGTTATCCTCAAAGGATCATCATTAATGTAGAATCAAATGGACAATAATTGGTTGTGACAACCTAATGGCATGGCATCTCTCTTGATAATAACTATATATTCATTGTATATGTGTTGTAGACATATAAATTTGCAGAGGTGACTATAAATTACATTGATGTATTGATTGGAGGTTTCGGGGGGTCATACTGAGGATTTTTATACTCACACCTACATGGGATTTTCCTTCATGTGTCATGTCTTTTGAAGATGATCAAACATTTGATGGAGACCTAGGAAGACCAGGACAAGGCAATGCTTAGTGAGACCTAAGAGACTGCGGTGTGTTCCTACAACTTTCAGAAAATAATCCCAATACAATGAAATTCAGGTTGAACATGTGTTATAGTATCATTGTGGTGGGATGGTATTGGTACATATTTACATTCCATTAATTTTAGCGTCATACTCTTCTATGAGATATTAGACATATAAATTCATTCATTGAGTTGTTTTATATTTCATCATTTGTGACATGGATGTGTGTGTGTAAATATACTTTAACATAATTCATCCCATTTTTGGGATATGACTACTTGGTGTGATTCACCATCCCCTAACATATTGGGTGTAGGAAAAGGGTATTCACGACACAGGCCCCTCTAGGATATGGAATATTTTTGGTTTTTCTCAATTACATGATGTGAAATTTTGTTACACATCATGTATGGTCCCGATGGTTGTTTCTTAATAGGTTTACTGAATGGGTTTTATATTCCTCATATCTTGTTTTCATTTCTCCATACCTTAGAGTCAACCCAATTTTATTTTTGATCCTTCAAACCCTTTTTAGTCTATTTGATAAGTGATTGGTCATTATTTCCACTACGGCGTGACTAGAAAAACCAAAAATAAAAATAAAAATGTGATATAATAATGTTATACCTAACTACACGTTGACTAATTTATACCCTTAGTGGAATAACAACTTAAGTGTTTATTAACATGAATTATAACATAGTTTTTTATATTGTGATCTTTCTTTGTTTGTATTTTCTTCTTCTCTTTACTTGAACCGTGAGTCCTGAATCTCATTCTATCAGAAAGACACTTTCAATGATGCAAGGGAAATTATGGAAAATGGGATACATAAAATAAAAATATATTTGGTGGCTCATACAAAAATTGATTAGTATGGTATCATATGAAATTTATTATAATCTACTTTAACAAATATTATTAAAATATATCTGGATGTTATTAAATTTAATTAAATAAATTAAATCTGACATGAATAGGTGAGTCTATTTCACATTATCCACAACAATAAAATCCCTAAAATTAAAGAAACAAAGGATCATAGTTACCTCGTTCTTCTATAAAAATTAAATAAATTATGATATATAATTATTAGTCATCAATTTAGATTTCAGTATAATAAATAGATAGGATGAAAAAATGAACTAAAATTACTCATTTTCAAAAATAATCTAAAAATAAATTATTACATTTTTTATTTTTTTTTCAAAAATGGTTTCCCAAATTGTTGAATAAAAAACAAACACAGATAGAAATAAAAAATATTGAAAAATAAAAAAAATAAAAAAAAGGAAATTTAAAAAGGTTCTGCAAGGCCTTTGCCCAAGTGAACAAGACACCGCCCTAGTGATGCATCAGTAACCCAACTAGCCTGATCTTGACCATCCATCAATATTGCACCCTTTGGTGGTTAATAATTCCATCAAATTAGTATTTCCTACATCTATATAACTTTTACACAAGTAAATAGATATATATTTTCATGTTTACTCTATCCAACAATAAATATTACCATCAAATTATGATTATATATATATATATATATTTCAATTATTTTTAGAAAAATAAATTTGGATTTTTAAATTTCTATTATCATGTGGACAAAGTTTCCGTTATATTAGGATTTACTATTTCTATATTTTGATTGTATCGTAAAATAGAATTGTATTTGTGCATAATATAGATCATTATACCTATTTTCATGTATTTATTAAATTGAAACTGGATCAACATATATGAATAATTATTGTATATATCATAAGATATGAATGAATATATATTTATGAAGTGAATAAAAAATTGTAACCATAAAATTAAACACAAACTCTTTGATACCACATGAAGGATTTATGTACAGAAAAACTGGGTGCATTGAATGTCATGTTTAAAATAAATAAAATTTTGTTGTCTATATCCAAAGAACAAGATCAACCATAATTTTTAGTCAAATATTTTAAAAAAATAACCACAATTACATATCAACAAATTTTATTTATGGTTAATATCATTGTCACTATTACTCAAGGATATTAATGAGAAGCCCTTTAGAAAAATATACATGTTTCCCACAATGCTCATTATATCAGTCTCAATCTATAATGTTCTAGAATGCCGATTCAAGATCACTCAAGAATACCTATATGGTTTTCTCCTGAATCACTCATCTATTTCTCTCAAGATCTAAAAAATAATTAGGTGATATATAACATTTAGTTTCAAACAAAAAATATAGTTGTAGCAGCTTAACATACGAAATCATTATTATTGAGATAATATATTTATGTTTTAAAATATTAAACAAAAAGGAGACTCCACCCCAATTATAGATTCTAGTAAAACCTCATGTCATTATAATTTAATAAATCATTAAATAAAAATTGATTTTATTTAATTGATACATAAATAATTTTGGTATCAAGTGTGGTAGCTAGAAATACATCACAACCCTCATAGTGAAAGGTAATTTTCATATCTATGAATACCTTCCTATAATGACTTTCTATGTAATATAATAACTTCATAATGCGATATCACATCAATTCAGATTCATTCATATGCCAACATCAAATAATAATTGATTTGAATTGATTTGAATTTATAATAAATTCATGCATGTGTTCTTCATGGTTAAATTAATATCTGAAATTTTCATATCAATCAATGGATCAATATATTCTAAAAATAGAAAAATTCTCTCACACAGTTTTAATTAATGTCATTCCATTTTCTGAGAATCCATATTTTATATATTTACATACGAGAATACATGATATGGTTTCCATCATGCACTGAAGTACATGATTCATGATCTCTAATTATAATGACAACAAGTCTGACGACCATTAGTCTTTCACCCAAATAAAAATTTAAAATAATAGATAGTTCATAACATTTTTAACTGAATACACATACTAATGACCCACTCATATTGGAGACAAAAAATTATTAAATTCATAAGAAAACTTTTCACTATATATAGGACCCATGCATCAAATAATCATACATTATCAATTTTCTTTCAGAATATTTTATATCTACCATAATATATAACTTTAAAAGTGTTGTCATTAAATATACTTTATCTCATTATAATAGGAACTATTAAAACCCATCAATGTGATTAATTTTTTATGCACATTGTTAAATAAGGTATATAGAAGTGTAAAAAATTTGTAAAAAATGAATCATGCATATATCAAAATGAATATGTCTGGATATAAATCAAAAGTACATATTAATATTTGATCCTGGGAACCAACCCCAACAAATAAATCTTTAATTTATCAATTTAATTTAAGTGAATCACTAGGATTCTTCCCCATAAAACAAAATGAAGACTACCAAACATCATGTTATTATAAAATCATCTGAAAGATAAGTAATGTATAAGCTTCTATAATATGGACTCAAGATCATGGTTATAAAAAATATGACTTTTTTAGAGGTTCTTGAAATGGTGGGATACTATTCATTTAATGAGGCATTTTTTTAAATTTTGTTGCTGCCACATAGTTATAGAATTAAATTTCTTGTATAATATTTACATTGAGTGTGATAAATTTTATATGTATTTCCATTATTTTTCGGATACCCATCACAACATTAATTTAATTTTCTTATAAAAACTTTTATATATAATGTTTAGTGGATAAACAGTCAAATAGTTAATGTAAGGTGTTATTATCTTTATTCATTGTTTAAAATATAAATTTTTTTACTAACTCAATTAGAATAAAACATCATATATTCAACCCTAATTTAAATATCTCATATAAAAATTAATCATGATTAATTATTTGATAATTAATCATCAAAAAATTCATGAAATATAATATTATTAATATAATTTTTTTTCTAAAATAAAATGTTTTATTAATTAAATTTAATATATTCATTAAAATAAATTCAATATCATTAATTATATATTTTTTTTAGTATATGCGTTTTAAAAAATTCAAATAAATAATCTTTTCATGTGTAGATTTTATTTAGTTATTGAATATAAAATTACTAAAATATTTATCTCAATCAATTCATTCAACATTTATAAGTAGTGGTTAGTTGTAATGAAAAATAATATATTTTTATAGAAATGTTAACAACTATGAATTATATAAGGAATGAAAACCAAATGAAAAAATATAATTATTATTAATGCTTCAAAAAGAATTGGTGTGTTCCAATCAACCTGAAACATATTAATACGGTGTATTTTTCCATGAAAATGAGCTTGAGATTAATAAAAAAATAAGATACTTATATCACTCATATAGTTAAATTAAAATTCCACGAGTAAAATGAATGATAAATAAATAGAATTAACAATTTATATACTCATGACTATTAATATACTAACAAAGTGATGTAATTAATATTTTAGAACATACACCATTATTTATACACAAGACCTTCATAAAACATATGATCATTCCTATTGTATTTTTATATTCAAAATTTATATGGTTTTGAGGTTTTCTTATTGTTTGAGTTTTCATTCCTTCTTTAATGGAAGTCATCGATATTTTTAGAGTTAAAAAATACATTTGGCAATTTAGTGACCAAGGAAACTACATGGTAGGATCATAATTGGTTCATTAGAGACTTTCTAGTAATAATAATAGTAGATGGGTGACTAATAAGAATTATATTTCTAGTATAGATCAACGATTTACATTTTTTAAAAGGACGAACATAGAGGTCAATCATTCTTGTGAAATCATGTGGATGTACCAATGGTATCAACTGATTATTAGGACTTTCTATATACAAAATTGTGTTTCACTTATGTGGTCCAAATAATTAAATAAATCTTACTGAAATGATACACCCTTTTTGTGTAAAGTTCCATGATAACACTACTTTATTTTAGTAATAGCATTAAAAAATTAATGAAAATAAAATCTATAAACAATACATACAAATAATAATTATGATAAATACACATATGTTTTCTTAATTCAAATCTCTTAATGAATGTCGATATATCTAAAGAAATTTAATTATAAAAAAGTACACATATATTCATTGATTATTTTGGGAAATTTTAAAAACAAACATTGGAATATTACACCATTATCCCCTAATTATCTATATTATTTTCAATTAACAGGAGAATAAATAAAAATATTTATCTAATAATGATATTATTGAATCATGTGTTATCAAATAAATATGTTATTTGAGTTTAATAAATTTAGTTTCATGTGAGGGATGGATGATTCCCTGATCTCCAAATATAAAATATCATCTTTTTATCACCATACATATTTTCCAACATGCCTTCTTCCCTCAGAAACATGTTTGTGGATGTCTCAATTCCATTCTACCCACCTATGCCTACAGGTAAACATTTCATGTGGCTATTCTAGAAAATTTATGAATATATATTACATAAATTAAAATTGAATTAAATGGGAGAATCCATCACTGAAGATAGCTATTCATGGATTTGGGGTTTCATCATATAAACTTATTAGTGGAAGAAATCCCATATTTTTTCTTCTTCCATTTATAGAATCCATATGAATAATTTAAATAAATAACATAGCTTTTGGGCCTCATTTAATATATACATCTTTTGTTACACAATTCAAGTTTGATGAAGATCACAAATGAAATAAATGAAATATCCCACCAAAAGAGGGATTAAACTATGTAAAGGATCCCAAAACAATTATTTTGGGTAAAAAAATAAAAAACCTCATGATCGAACCTTTATATATTGATAAATTCCATTTTTAGAGGAATATATAGTTTGGAGGCTTTTATAAAATTGGTTGTACCCAATAATATGGATCACCTCCCATTATATATAAATCCTTAACACATCTCATTTAATGAAACTTGATAGCCATGATCAACAAATTTTTATAGAAATTATATTTTCCTTATAATACATTGAAATATTTCTATGGATATATCTGAATCCAGGGCTCGGGTCAGCGTATGATCCTGGGGCATGATGAGACTTGGTGCAATAATATTAAAATATGTTAAATATATTTAATCCCAGACACAATTTTTCCATTAATGTGGAATAACTTCTGATTGAAATATCAAATCATAAATATGAGACTTTTGTTGAGTTCATAATGTGGGTTTACCCTATAGATGATATAAATTGTTTCAACGTCGAGTACCTGGTTTAATGAGATAGTTTGTAGAGTGCTAAATGGTGGATAATTATTTTAATAAAATTTAATTAATAAATAACCCCACACCACAATTTTTGTTTCATATATGTCATAATTTGGGGGATTTTTACTGCCTTTTGTGACCATTTAAATTATGAGAGGAGGTGACATCAATCCCCATTTCCCACATTGATCCTCATTAGATTGTGGTTCAGTAGGTTTTGAGGGTGGTTTTGGACCCAAAGCTTTCCCATTTCACCAGGTGGCTGGAAAATTTACAAGATTTATATCCCAATACTAATTTATATTTTTTATTGTTATAGATAATTTTTTTAAATGATCAAATAGGGTAGAAATGTTGGATTTAGGTGGAAATCAAGGGTTTACATCTCCTCGTAGGGTATTTTGATTTTGAATTTCTAATCACAAGACTTGTAAGGTAAGATCACACACTATGAGGTATTCCTTTTTTGGGGAAGATAATATTTTGGTGAATAAATTCTATCTACTTCAGGTACACTCTTTATAGGTATCTTAAGAAATCAGGATGAGAACATTGATAAACTCACCATGTTAAGGGAAATGGTTAGGTGGGATTACATGACCAAATGACATAGGAATGGATTGAGTTACATGAGAATGACCAATAATATAAGATTTGTATGTGTCATGTGGAACACACTATTTATTGACGGTATATTCAATTTGTGGAATCATGGGGAACCAGATCGTGTGTGCGTTAGGATATTCAAAAAGGTTTAGATGAGTTTACACACCATGTAACATATGGTACATGCTGTGTATTCTCATTATATGTGATTAGTACAAATAAGGGACATGGAATGAAGATTTTTTCAAGATACCTTACCTGTACTATAGGTACACTCCATGTACTCAGTTGAAATACTTATCCTTCATGCATCTTCATCATTAGGGATTAGGTAGAGTCCCATGAGTAGCCTATCATGAGTTGTTTTCCACATATAATGTGATAGATGCCATGGTTTTTGAATGTGATAATCTTTGCAATGTGACTCTTGCAATATTCTTCTTACATATTCATATAGACCATTATTGTTTAAGTGTGATTTTTTAGTCCAATTCCATAAGGGTACGATATGGAATTACATCATTAGTATTGGATTGTGATGCCTTATATAAGATGTGTGTGGATAGAGTTAGTTTATCCATTCATAAGTATTGGGAGATATCCTTCATTAAATCATCTTACCTTTATGGGGTATGTGGTATCATCATTACCAACAAAAATAGGATGGAGATCCCCTATCTAGTTGGTTATCCCAGAAGGGTTCAGAACATCATCATGAATATTATACACTAATTAAAAAGATATTTATATATGATTTTTAGTATCATCATCTATATGATCCCCTACATGTAGTTTATATCAATATTTGTTTTTTCAGTATATCCCAGGATTTCTAGGAATGACCACCTATCTTTGAATCATTCATATGAAACTTAGTATGGTTTTTATAATCCCATAACCATACTAGGTATAGTCCCCGATTTAAGAGTTATGATCTATGGAGTTCGAGAATGGGTTCATGGCATCCCAAAACAGTCTAGGGGGTGATACCCTATCTTTGAGTTAAGATGTTTTGGATTTTAGTATGGTTTTTTAGTCCCCCATCAAGGAAGGGTGGGATAACCTATCTAGTTATCGATATCTGTTGGGATTAAACATTAATTTCATTATTTTGATACCTTATGAGAGTGTTCTACCAGAGGAATGCAATATTGGATGGAATGAACACACAATTTACATAGTGATATCAAATGAGTGTGTTCTCTTGGATGAGTTACATCAAGGATGGTAGAGTTATACCCATAGTGTAACACCATGAAATTTTTTTAGTTATTATTTTTTGAATTCATTTAACCGCTTCGATATTGTTCATTTCCTTGAACAAAGAAAATAGTTTATATTATATTAATGAACAATTTATGGATTATGTTGTAAGGACACAACCTAAAATGTTAAATAATCTAGAGTTAAGTTATGAATTTACAAGAATTCAGATTGAGTATCAATTTAGCTTTATATTTTTAGTGAATTGGGCCATAACAATTATAGAACAACTCAAATATTTCAGAGTATACAAACCTACTTACTATCCATTTTTTTATAATATCACACATTTAAAAAATATGAATTTATTTTGTTGATTAAAATATTCCTAACATTAATATTGTATTCTTCTTTTTTCGTACCTTTCATTATACCATGTGGAATAAATTTCAAAAACATGGGATGAGCCCAAAAATCTCAGTAATGGATATAAAATAAGGAATGAAACTATTCATCCATGAATATTTTAAACACTTGATAACATTTTCAAAAAATCATACTTTTCACAAAAAAACATAAACCCTTTATCTTACCTCATGGAATAATATGATTCTAATAAAACTCATAGAAATCATAAATCTTAAATCTATCTTGTGGAATCCATATAATTATGACATTGTGGATTTCATGGATATATTGGTAGAAACTGTTATGGTTACGTTTGGAATAACCATCATATTATATTCCTAAAATATATTTGGAAAAACCCAACCAGTTAACTACATATCATTATGCATTGTATTTTATAGATATCACGGGCTCACCCACACTTGGTTTTTCATGAAACCACCTGTATACATAAACAATTACCAAGAACCTTAACATAATCATGAAACATAAAACATGCCTAATATAAAAATAAAATTTCAAATTTTCAACTGAAAGATATCATTACATGATATTTATATAATTAATATATTCTCAAATCCATTTTCAATACAGACAGACATATAAAGGGAATATGGTATATATTTATCTTTTAAAATCATTACAACTTTTAGAGGAAGCCAATTATCAAATTATGGTCATAGTGGTAGAAAATTCATTATCTTTGTATATGTTAAAAAACATTAGTTTTTTTTTTCATTTAGTAAAACCAGTTATACAAAAATATTCTTTTTTAAATCCTATAAATGAATGTAAAATTATAATGGGTTGTTTATACACCGTATAAAAGAAGGTGGTGTGTAACATCAAAATATGTCTCAATAAAATGAGATTGAGACAAAGTCCGTTACGCTGATTCCGAATCATCATTTACAATCATTAAATTCACGAATAATAAACATAGGCTAATTAATAAATTCCTAATTTTTTTTCATGTTTATTACTCCCTTTATATAACTTATTACAATGTTATTACAGTTACTTATTTATTTCAGTTAATATTAGACATTTTTTCAACATTCAGTACTTGAGTCGAAAATGAATATGGTATGATGTCAATAGTGAATGTGATCATAATTATATTATCTATAGAATAATATTCATTAAATAATAATCACATTTATATATCAATTATAACATTAAATCCAATCATTAAATATGGATATGAAAAATAAACAATGATACCATCATTGAGACGGTAAGTCGAACGTACGCATGAATAACATTTTCGTTTTTCAATAAAAAATATGGAAAGAAAGAAATTATTATTTTAAATTTAAATAATGATCAATCCATAATTTACATAATATTAATATTTTAATTATTATATAATATATCATACATGTTATGTGGGGATTAAAAACGATTCACATCGCTTCGCAGAGGTGATAGTTCACACCTACGAACTAACAACATTATCATATTTATGTTGATGGAAAGTAAGAATATAATTGATATATTATTATATTATATTTATAAATATGACATTAATATCACATTTTAACATTAATTTTATAATTATAACAATTTTATAGAGAGGATTATGGAAAACGATTTATATTAGACCGTGGGGGTGATAGTTCGCACGTATTCATTATCGTTTAATTCCATTCCCATTAATTAGATGTGCAGAAAAGTTTAGGTGATTTTATTAACATAATAAGATATAATTATATTTATGATAATGCATTTAATATTTCATAATTTATGAAGAATATTTAATGTTTGTGTAAAAATAAATAAAATAGAAACACTTGAAGAGAAATATTACATTTCCTTTGGATGATCACATTTCATAACACCTTAACTCTACATAAGAGGATGTTTTTCCCAAACCTAGTCATAATGAATGTGGGGAGAGATTATAGGAAGGTTTAGGGGAAGATATTGTCTAAACCAATGGGTTATTTGACATATAAGTAATTGAGATGAATGGGTCCCCTTTTATATGAGCTTGGAGGGGAACTCTTGGATGTATTAAAAGTATTAAATTATTATAAATTCATTTTCAATTTAAAATTGGTCCAAATTTATTTAATTAGAATATAATATTCGTATGGGTCTAAATATAATAATAAAATCAAAATTTTACAAGTTTTGTATATTTTTTAATGCTTATGTTTTTGTTTTAACCCATTTATACACTTACCATTTTATCCAATAATTCAAAATATGAGGGTTAAAATATTTATAAAATCATACCAAACGATCAATTAATGAGTCATAAATGATATTTCTAGAATTATATAAGATTTTTGGGAGAATATTATATTTTTATAAATTTTATATCATTTAATTAATTATTTTATATTTCAATAAATGAATTATGTCAATTTTGACACTGTTCATTACATGACCTTTTAAAAATTCATAAAAACCTGATTCCTTCTAAAAAATAAATTAAAATATCTATCACATTTTTAAATCATACATAAAATTATTATATAGAATATAATATTTAATTTATATTTATTTAAATAATATAATTTTCATTTATTTGATTCTTCCAATAATAAATCTATTACTACATCATCATTGTGTCATAATAAAATTTAATTATTTAATTTAAAAAATTATAAAAAAATCATCAACATGTAGATAAAAATTTCATTTTTTAAAATGAGTATTTTTATTCGAATTTATTTTCAATATAACCCAATATTAAAAATTATTTACTTATTAAAAATACAAGTATAACATTTTTAACATATCATTAAATAGAATATAAAAAATGAAATATTCTTACCCAAATGGCCTAAAAAGGTTATAATTTCATCATAAGGTTTATTTTTTTTGACAAACTCTCATAAAATGAAATTAGTTATATTATTAGGGTAATTTTATAATTTTATAATATTTGTTTACCTTTAATTACAAGACATACCTTTTACTATGGTTAATAAAATAATAAAGTTACCATGAACCAAAAAATATGATTATAATATTACATAAAATTTTTTATATACATTACAACATTAAGTGTACATTTTTCAAAATTCAATTCCGGGAAGTGGATTAATTATGTTTAACACTAATCCTACAAATGTGGAGAGTAGGATGGTAAGATAGATGTTCAAAAATTCCAATATGATTTTTATCTAATTTGAATATAAAGTTTAATCTAATGGCCTAAATAAGATTAAATGATAAAAAATTATATATTTATAAATTAAAACCAACTAAAAGGTTAATATAACTATAAATAATTTAGACTAAAAAGCATTTTTAATTTATCATGTAATATTCTTCACTATTCATTAATGAATGAATATTATCAAAAAAGACCAAATATTATAAAAACATATCTTCCACATCAATAGAATAAGAATAATTTTTCAAATAAAAAACTATTAAACTATCCGAAATTATATTTAAAATGGTTCTCTATCAATTGGCTATAATACAAACTACTAAAAATATCATAACTTTTATCCCTGAAATTGGATTTATTCTTAATTTAAGCCCTAAAATTTATTTCATGAAACTAAAAACAATTAATAAAATGTTTAAACCTAATATAGTTTTTTATATTCCTTCCCTCCAATACAAAATCTTACCGATAAATACCACATAAATTAATAAAATAAATAATATATTATTTTTCGGTTGAACTCAGTCTTGTGTGAAGCATTTGATTTTAGAGAAACCCATTATTGTGTGTCGAGTACGCTATGATACATAGCATCCCCTTTAATGTAAAATTACTATTTAATTCATAAATATTAATATATTGAAAAAAAATATTATACTATAATTACATGGAATGTTACATCATTCCGTGCTTTGGATATTATGTCCTCACAATTTGATTCACATATAAAATTACTGGATGTATTTTATTCTCATAGAATTTTCATATTCTCTTCATTCCACTTCAAACATATGGGTTTTCCATAAGCCCCAAACATGATGAATCACCTTAATCTGTAACACATACTCTCTAGAGTTAGGAACTTGAACTTGGTTTTTCTTTATCAGAACGATTCTCTTCCAGCTAAACTACCTTTTGACTCAAAACAATAGATCAATCTAGAATATACATTATTAACATTGAAACATAAAACAAATTGTGTACCATGGATAAAATCATAGGAAATCCACTCGATAGGAAACTTATCCAACGTTCTCTAGGTTTCCAAAGGGTCCAATAAACCATGGACTTAGCTTCCACTTCCTATCAAAATACATCAGACTAATCCATAGAGAAACATTGATTAAAACCTGATCACTAACATGAAAAGATAGATCCTTCCACTGATTATCCATATATCATTTTTTCATTCTTCTGAGCTATTCTCATGTGTCACTAAATCAACTAAACTTTCTCTTCTATTTACTATAACAACTATGGAACTATAAAATTTCTTTCCCCGACATCATCCCAAAAGGATGAAATTTGAAACTTCTATCCATATAATGAATTAAATGTTTCCATTTTCATGCTAAAATCAACACTATTATTATTAGAAAAATCAAACAAAAAATTTTTTCGATCCCAACCTACTTGTTATTCCAATGAACAAACACATAGAATATCTTCCATGTTCTTAATCTTTCTTTCTGACATCCCATACGATTTTGGGTGAATATCTATACCGAAATTTAATTCATCACCCAACAACTTTTGAAGGAATTTCCAATAGTTATAGGTGAACCAAAGACCATGATCTGATATAATGGAGAGAAGAACTCCATGTTACCTAACAATATCATTAATATACAACAAATAAATTTCATCAAGATAAATATTGTCAGAAAAAGGAATAAAATGTGCAGATTTAGTCAACAATTCAACAACTACCCAAAATCGAATTGTTACCTTGAGAAGTCTTTAGTAAAACCACTATGAAATCTATAGATATAATTTATCATTTCCACTATGGCATTGGAAAAGGATGAATTATTCTATTTGGACATTTTCAGACTTCATTAAACTCATTATAATTCAAACACTACATTGTAAATTCAACCATAACACTTTTCATTCCATCCCATCAGTAATACTACTAAAGTTCCCTATTTAGTACTAATAGGATGACCTGAAAATATAGAACTATGAGATTATCATTCAAAATCTTTCTTTAATAAAGAATCCCTAGTCATAAATATCCTCTTACCAAATTTAAATAAAAAATCATTATCAATGATAAATTCATGAAACATAACCTTTTGAACCAATTCTATATTTTTCTACAATTCACATTATTACATATGTGTTTTCTTAATTCTATTTGATAGAGACGATTACAATGTAATATGAATCAAAATTTGGGAATTTCCTATAGAAATAACAACCAAGAACAATTTTATCAAATCCTCAGGCACTAGGACATGTTATAAATTTTTCATGGTTAGTGATGCATTCCTTTTACAACTCAAATCATTGACCACATTATTTTATTCTTTCAGAACGGTAATGAAATGAGAATTCAATATACTGATTAGTTCCAACCATCTTCTTTGTGACATGTTCAATTATTTTGGATTTAATATATACTTCAAATATTTATAGACATTATATATTTCACATTTCAATGCATATATATGATGCCTCTAAATTTTTATTACAAAAAGACCAATAGATAATTCCAAATCATATGTAGGTTAATTTAGATAATGAGGTTTCATCTGATGTGATTTGTATACAATTACTTAATCATTATACATTATTAAAAAACCGATACCTTTTAACAAAACATAACTATAAAAAAATTCCCCATTTATATAAGGTAGGACTAGAACTAGAGAATTTTTTAATATTCTGTTCAATTCCTAAAAACAATCATCATAATATTTTTTATAGATGAAAATAACGCCATTATATGTTTACTTACTCAGTGGGATAGATAACAATGAATAATTTTCAACAAGAATCTGTTAATAGCCTCCAAGACCAAAAACTAAAAATCATGGTTATATTTGGGGGTTTTTTACACTTTCAACAAAACATTCTTTTTAATAGTATCAACATTTAGGACATCTTTTGAAACAATGTTATCAAGGAATGAAATTAGATACAAAAAAAATCACTCTTTTTGAATTTACCATATAGTTTTGTTTCATTTATGTTTTGTTAAACAACCTATATATTGCTTTCATAAACCTCTTTATTTTATGAATACACTAAAATCTAATAAAAAAACAACGAAAACATATAAAAGAAATAATGAAATATTCTATTCATAAGATTCATGAATATATTAGGTGAATTAGTTAACACAAACTACATAACTAAAAATACTAATGGCCACATCTATTATGGAAAATAGTGTTTAGAATGTCTCCTTTATTTATTTTCAATTTATAGTTCACCGAACTCAATTCAACATTTGAAAAATATTGTTCTCTCTGGAGCTGATCAAACAAATTATTTATGTGAGGTAAATGATACTTGATCTCAATTGTGATGTTATTCATTTCTCAATAATTGATTCAAAGTCTCATTGATCCATATTTATTTTTAATAAAACATATATGTGTTCCCCATGGTGATGTGCTAGGTTGAATGATACCTTTGTCTAATAACTCTTTTAATTTGTTCTTTAACTCTATATGTTCAATTCGAGCCATTTGATATGGGGGTATTGAAATTGACATAGCCTTAGGAACTAAGTCAATAGTAAATTCAACTTCTCAATTAGGTGTAATATGAGGAAACTCATTAGGAAATACCTAAAGATACTAATTTACCACTAGAACATCATAAATCTGAATAGTTTGAATGTTTTCAAAAAATATGTGAAAGATAACATTCATTTCCATATATTAAATGATTCTGATTTTCTTGATATGTTATTAATTCCAAGGGATCATTCTTTTACAAATACTGAAACTCGTTCTAAGAAGAAAATTTATTAAATATTTAGTCAATATTGGCACAGTAAATAGAAATCGAATACATACCCAGAATAACATCAAACACTACTAGAGGAAAGATATGAACTTCAAGTAAATTCATTACGTAGATAAGGAAATGAAGATTTTAATAATTTCTTTTGGCATCAATGTTTCTTCAAGGTGTTTTTACCATAATTCCATGATTCATTTCTTGTGGTTGAATTTAAAATTTAGAAAGAACTATCACCGAAATGATTGAATGTGTTAACCCCGAATCAAACAAAACATTTTCATAAACATAAAAAAATGTACCTGCTTCCACATAATTTTATTGAACAATATCTGCTGAAATACTTTCAAATTATTTCACCACACCATTCTTCTTATTGTTCGACTTCTTCACATCATTCATGTTATTCATCAAGAATTCATTTTAATAATTACCCATATCATTGTAAATAAAACATCTTTCTTGTAATAAATCATATTTTTTCCTTACCTATACCATTATATGTTTCATTGCAGTTATGATCTTTATTCCCCATTTTACAACAGCAGAAACACTTAAATGAATTTAGAAAACATTCTCTAGTGTTTTTTTTACCATAATTTTCACAATCAATAAACTTAATTTTCATGCCAATACAAATTTTTAATTAAAATATTCCTTTTCATCTGCCACTCAATCCAATTATTATTTAGGTTTTCAAACAAGACGTTATCTTCATCATATTATAATTCCACCTTCTTCGCACATCGAACAGGTTTTTTGTAACTTTTTCTAAGAACCCAGATCTTATTTTCAGGTATGTTTTTCCTTTTATGGTTGTTTTTGATAAAAATTGGAAAATCTGGAAATTTTAGAAGTACTCATCGTGTACTTTATGAGTACATTCCATGTATTTCAATGCCTCTAGAAGCCGTGTTCTGGCCGTGTCATGGACATACACACGGCCAAGTAGGGGTGAAATGGAGGCCGCCTAATGCAGAATATAGAAAAGGCAAGTACACACTATGTACTTCAAAAGTACACACCATGTACTTTATTTTTTTTATTAAATGGACTGGGGTCACGTCTAATCCCTAGAAGTTACTTCTTCTAGGTCCCTATCGACTGAGAGAAACCGTATGGCATTGAAACCTCTCCGAGCCCCTAAGCCTCCATCCATTCTCTAAATTGACTGCCGACGATTGTGATGGAACCACATCGTTAATCTCATCCTTCTTCTAAAGCTTCATTCCATGATTTCTCAGGTTTCACAAGTTATCTTAGTTTGTATTTTTAGATGTTTTTGTAGATCTTCGACGTTCTTATGAGATTAAAGCCTCGTGGTTCATGTATATCGATGTCCTAGCAACAAGGTAGGTGGTTTGTGCCTTTTTTTGAAAGTCCTTGAATATTATGTGCAAATTCCTCCAATACCCTTGAACGAGGTATTGCGTGTTTACCATTTTACCCCTGTGATATACCTTCCTTGATTGTATGCCTGTGTAGAGGATTTTTGAATATGAATATGGTTGAATTTATGTTCTTTAGATGTTTTGACCATGCATGTTATGTTTACAACCGTTTGGTCACATTAGCCAGTTTGGCAACTTGACCTGTTTTCCAAACCAGTTGCTGTAGGATAGAGGGATTGAATCCTAACATACTTGTTATGCTTTAGATTGGTTAGCCAAGTAGTTATGTAGGGTTACATTGGCCATATTGCTTTACTATGACATTATCCTATACAGGGCCTTGAGAACCTGATGTAGTAGACTATAAGATGATAGAACCTGTGAGCTTCCTCAAAGAGCCTTTGTTTTACATTGAATCACCTTGATATTTGAGAATATACAAGGGATTGAATGTGTGAGCTTCCTCAGAGAGTCTGTGTATGAACTGGCCTATAATGGGAATTGGCTGAGTGTGCTTCCACAGAGAGTCTATGACCTTGGGGCTATAAGGGGAATTGACTGTGTGATCTTCCTCAGAGAGTCCCTGACTACCTTAGACTATAAGGGGAATTGACCGAGTGAGCTTTCTCAGAGTGTATTATAATTTCCGTATGACCAATCTAGAGGGTTCAAGCTGAGTGTACTTCACAGAGGGTTGTTGGTACATGTTAGGTAGGACCATAGGGGAAGTTTGTGAGTACATCCCATAGGGTTACCTGTTTATCCTTTACTACTTGATAACTATTTCTTGTTAATAGAATTGTAGATTGATTACTATTTAATATGTTCCTGTTACTACTTTCTATTCTTTTTACCTGCCATATATTCACTGACTATTAGGCATAGATCTTTCGATGGTTTTATACTGGGATTTAGTATCACACCTAGTTTGGGTCATGCTTTTTGGCCCAAACAGATTATATTGTTGCCGGTATAGATAATGAAAAGAACCATTCAACTTCTGGTACTTGACTTGCTGTGGAGCTGGAGAGCATGGGACCGAGCTTAGGCTTACGATGGTGAGGACCTGTTTATCTTTTCTTTTGTACTAGTTTTAGTATTGTTGTATTTCTATCATTGTGACTTGTTTGGTTTCTTTCCTAGACATATGTGTCATTCATCATATATCTATGTGCTCCTTTTCTTGATCTCCTTTAGTCTTTTGTTGTTCACTTGTGTATGATTTATTACTACTTCCTCTATTGTCATTTTTTTACTCTTCTGATGTTTTACTCTACCAATGAGGGCATTGTTTCCCCAATATCACACCCAAGGCCCTCAGTGCTAGTCGGCAGCCTATGGCGTTCTGGGAAATGCGCTTGAGGCCATGTGACCAACCGGGTACGGGGCACCTCTGGGTGGCTCCAGGAATCGAGACTTTACAAAGTGGCATCAGAGGAGTTCTTTTCTCTTGACATACAGTTTGGAGCCTTAGTTAGGGATATGATAGAATAGATACATGGTAATAAGGTGTGCCCAGGATTAGCTAACCCGTGTACAGGGAAAAGCCAATCTATCTCGTTTATTACAATTTTCTGGTTTTACAGTTTTACAGTTGATTTGATTTCACCTTGAGTGACTCACATGTTTCATGTTGTTACTGTTGAAGTTATTGAGGTTCTATTTATGTTTCTATCCGATGAGATGTGGGTATGCCATCTCATGCATCATATAGGTACTTGTTAGAAATCACATTCCATGCATTCTTTCCATTCCATGTAGGATGCATTAGAAATTTCAAGTTTTTGTGATAGATGTTGTGTAGAATATGCATGTTTTTGTGATAAATTCCTTGATAGAAATACCTGCTGTTTGATAGGGTATTGTGTGTAAGTTTTTTTTTGAATGAACACAAAACATTGGGTCTTGATTTGTTATGGAACCTCATGAACTAGAATTTGGTGGATCATTAAATTGTTACTATTGTTTATAACATGTATGAGACGCCAAACTCTGATTCGCGGGAAGTATGGGCCCTCACGGATCAGAATTTTGCACCATAACGCTTGTTTCTTGTGTTTTCTGGGCTGCAGAGCAGTTTCTGAGGCTGCTGTCCATAAAAACTTAGAATAAACAGCATGTACTTTATGAATACACTCCATATTGTACATAACCATGGCATTTACTGTGTGGATAGGGACACTAGGTTGTGAAAAATATTTCAGGAATACACTGTGTATAGTATGTACACACCGTGTTGTAGTGAATGTGTGTCTACCCGTGTGACTAACGACACGGGCGAGGGAAACATGAGATATACACGTTGTGTCAAGATTGAACATGCCGTGTTGCATAACCTATGTATCCGGCTATGTAACAAACAACATGTACGGATAAACCATATGCCTATACACGCCGTGTCGACTTGCAACACGTTGTGTAGTCTGACCCAGGTACCCTGCCATGTCCCAAAAAACACGGGTCAGTGTTATCCTTTCTTGTACACACCGTGTCCACTTTGAGCACGCATGGTAGAGTGAACCATGTAGCTGTCCGTGTAGCTAACAACACAGGTCATTGAAACTTGTCTAGTATATTCCATGTCTATCGTGAACATTCCGTGTAGTATAGGATTAATAGGACCATGTGGGTTAGTTGTGTAAGGAGACTCGTGCAGGGAAATAGAGTTCAAGTACAAGCCATGTGTGGAGATAACATGCAGTGTAGTTGGGGTGTTACATGACTAGTTGTGGCAGAAGTACACTCCCATGTGAATTGCTTAAGAAAACACGCTGTGTAGTGTTTATACATTCCATGAAGTCATTTTTAGTACAACTTGAATGTTTTCCTTATCCTTTTACTTCTTGTACCATTATGTTTTCATTCCTTGATAATCTTGATCTAAGGTGTGCATTTGATCTTTCAAAATTATGCCACCAAGATGTCCTCCGGTTGCAGGCCAGTTTCCAGACGTTGATCAGACACCAGATATGGCTGACATTGGACTTCCAGCAGATCCTCCTATTGTGCTAGCCTTGGCACCTGCCGTTATACCTGGAATAGGTACTGATGCACAGTTCAAGAAAATCTTTCTAAGGATGATGCAAACTTTTTCAGGGGCACCGTCTCCTACCCCATCGATGGAGGAATTGAGATGAGTTTTTCAGCAGCAGCATCCTCCTACATTCTCGGGGGATGGAGGTCCCCAGGTTGCATAATCATGTCTAGAGGCCACACTGACAATCTTCTAGAATATGGAGATACCACTAGAGATGAGAGTGAATCTTTGTACCTTTATGCTCCAAGACTCCTCCATGAGGTGGTGGGAGGTGATCTCATAGTCAGGATGCCAGCAGGGTATGACTTGGAATGAGTTTCGGCGCATCTTCTATGATTAATTCTTCTAGGAGTCCTTGAGGGCCGATCGATCCTGGGCGTTTATGAGGCTGGAGTACGGTAATCTTTCTTTTATGGAGTACTCATCTCACTTTACTGAGCTACAGCATTTCACACCTATTCCAGGTGGCGATGAGATGTTCCTTGCATAGAAGTTAAAGGATGGTTTGAGGCACAACATCCGATCATAGGTGAACATATTCAGGTTGACATTGATTTCCTCTATCGTCAACTAGGCGCTGATCACTGAGTGCAATCTGAGGGATTCTTGAGCTGTGATCCAGGGTGGTTTGACAACCAGAGTTATTATTCCTCCAGATGATAGCAGGAAGTGCTGCAGGGAGACTGCATGAGGAGATCTGAGTAGGCGAGATGTATCTTCAGGAAGGTAGGTAGTATGATACCAATGCGGTAGGAGCAGGCGTACTAGGCCTCAGTTCCATAGAGACTCGATGGAGTGCTGATCATGCGGCAAGATGGGCCATCTTCAACATTTCTGTTAGATCTTCTCACCTACAGCTGGTGGCAGGGGTTCTTCTATGACCCCACATTCAGAAAAAGCATCGCCATTTTCTCACAAGTCCGGGAACTGGAGTTCTTCCGACCATTCGGGCCTAGGTGGAGGTTGCAACCATGGTGGTCAATCACCAGGCTATCAGCGACAATAGAGTGGATCCGCTTAGAGTGGTCAGGAAGGGTCACACGGCCGTGGAGCAGGCCAGACCATTTTAGTGGAGAAGACCCACCAAGATCAGGATCCCGAACCCTCTACAGTTCTAGGTATGATTTAAGTATCCTCAGTTTTATCTTTATCTCTTTTCGATACAAGGTCTTCCCATAGCTTTATATCTATTTCTGTTGTGGAGAAGATTGGTCTCTGCATCTTTTATTCTACCCACATCTTGAAACTAGACACACTGTTGGGGACTAGGATGGATAGTGTATTTCAGTGTAGGGAGTGACCTCTAGAGGTTGGTGGGTGTCACTTTCTATGGGATCTATATGTCCAAGATATGATAGGTTATGATGTCATTATCAGGATGGACTGGTTAGTTCCCTTCTAGGAAGTTGTTGAATGCTATCACCGTAGGGTGAGTTTCATATCACTAGAGGGTGGATCTTTCCTTCACAAGGGTGAGTGTGATGTCCAAGTGAGTAGAGAAGGTCCAAAGCATATTGGGTTAGGGGGACCTACAACCCAGATTTCCAGCCTATATCTGGATGACCAGGGGACTTCACAGTTGGACTTTCCTCCAATGGTGAATTGTTATAGGGACATCTTTCTAGAAGAAATTTCATGTTCACCTCCGGAGCATGAGGTAGACTTTTATATTGATCTTCTACTAGAGGTTGCAATGGTTTCCATTCTTCCTTATAGGATGGCTACACTAGAGTTACATGAGATCACAAAATAGTTGGAGGAGTCACATGCCAAGGGTTTCATCCGACCCAGTACCACTCCTTGGGGTTCGCCTATTTTGTTTGCGAAAAAGGTGGACGATGGCCTTAGGCTTTGAGTAGATTATCAGAAGCTAAACCAGTTGATTGTGAAGAACTGATATCCCTTTCTTAGGATTGGCGATCTCTTTGATCGGCTTCAAGGAGCCCGGGTGGTCTCAAAGATTGACTTGAGGTTCAGTTATCATCAGTTGAATGTTAGACCATCATATATACCTCTGATAACCTTCAGGAGCAGGTATGGTCTATACGAGTATATGGTTATGTTGTTTGGTCACACGAACGTGCCATCAATTTTTATGGCACTGATGAACCGATTGTTCACTCCTTACTTAGATTCCTTTGTGGATGTTTTTGTGGATGATATCTTGGTGTACTCTCACACTTGACACGACCATGCTACCCATATTGAGATCATTCTGAGTACACTGATAGAGTATCCGTTATATGCTAAGATCTCAAAATGCCACTTTGGATGGATCAGATTCACTTCATGGGTCATGTTATCTCGGAGACAGGAGTGTCAGTAGACCTAGAGAAAGTCAGAACAGTAGATTCTAGGGAGCAGCCAAAGAACTTCATTGAGATGCAGAGTTTTATAGGGCTGGCTGGATACTACAGACGCTTCATACAATACTTTTGACACTTATCAGTGCCACTGACCGCCCTGACTAAGAAGGGTACAAAGTTCATGTGGTCAGATTCATGTGAGTCAGCCTTTCAGGAGCTGAAAATAAGGTTGAATTCAGCACCGATACTAGTCTTTCCAGAGTCAAGAAAAAGCTATATTGTTTACTGTGATGATTCAGGTATAGATTTGGGAGATGTGATTATATAGGGAGATGGATTCATTGCGTATGGGTCTCGGCAGTTGAGGCCACATGAGAGAAATTACCCGACACACGATCTAGAGTTGGTAACTGTTGTTCATGCCTTGAGATATTTGAGACACTATCTTCTGGGAGAGCATTTTGTGGTTTTCACCGACCAAAAAATTCTCAAGTACATTTTCACTCACCGTGACTTGAATTTGAGATAACGAATGTCGGTTGAGTACCTACAATATTTTGACTTCGATCTTGCCTACATGCCTGGGTAAGGCAATGCTGTGGCTGATGCACTGAGAAGGAGGACTCAAATACAGGCAGTTCAGGAGGCCAACAATGAGTGGCAGCTTATGGCTCTGTTATCTAATATTCATTTGGATGTGCATGAAAGATGTGGGAAGACGTTTCTATCTTCTGTGGCTGTTACCTATACCCTTCTTGATCGGGTGCGAATGTGGTAGCTATCAGACTTAGAGGGCCTAGTTCTATGGGAGAGTGTGTCAGGGGAGGACCCTATTCCTGGATGGACAATAGGCGAAGATGAGACCTTTCATTTCTAGGATCGTGTATGTGTGTGAGAAGATATACGTGAGGAGATGATGTGGGACTTTGATTCCTCAGTTTGGGCAGTTCATCCTGGCATCACCAACATGTATCGTGATTTCATGTTCAGTATTGGTGGCCAGGTATAAAGAGAGATGTTGATGGGTTCTTCATGAGGTGTTCTTCTTGTCAGCAGGGGAAGGTAGATTACCAGCGGCCGACAGGGATTCTACAGTAGTTACCCATTCCTTAGTGGAATTGGAACAATGTAGCGATGGACTTCATGACCAGGTTTCTGAGGTCACCGCGAGTGAATGATGCGGTATAGTTTGTCATTGACAGACTCATGAAGGTTTCTCACTTCTTGTCGATTAGGGAGACCTTCAGTGTTAACCAGTTGGGATAGTTGTACATCCAAGAGATTTTACATTTACATGGGGTTCTGCACTCCGTTGTTTCAGATAGGGATTATTGTTTTACTTCTCGGGTCTAGCAGGGGATTCAGAAGGCTTTGGGTACATAGGTTCTTTTGAGTACAATATAGCACCCTCAGACAGATGGCCAGTTCGAGTGTACGATTCAGGTGCTTGAGGATATGCTCCAACCATGCATTCTTGATTTTGGAGGTTCTTGGGAGAAGCATATACCACTCATCGAGTTTCCCTACAACAATAATTTTCAAGAAACTATTCAAATGGAACCTTATGAGGCTTTCTACGGTAGGCCATGACGATCACCCTTGTGTTGGATGGAGGTAGGAGTGGTAGCTTTGCTGGTACCTCATCTTTTCTAGGAGACCACGAAGCATATAGAGTTGATTCAGAAGAGGATGGAAACTGCACAATCTTGACAGAAGTCTTATGGTGATCAGCAGAGATGACCTCTAGAGTTCGAGGTTGGGGATCAGGTTTTCATGTGTGTCACACTGAGGTTGGGGCACAGGTATAAGGCCCTGACCTTAAACCTTACTTAATATTGAATTAAATTAATAATTCACATTGAGGATCTTTTCAGGTTTAGAGTTTTAGATAATTAGGACACAACTATTACATCTCAAAGATTAAAAATTAGACACATCTACTCAGCTTCCATTTTTTTTCACAAAATAAAAACTCTTTAAAAAAAGAGTCATGTCTAGTTCCTTGTTTTAGACAGCCTAACATTTCCTTGATCCCATCATTGACCCTATTAAACTTTATGTCCTGTGAAAAACATTTCAAAAAAAAAACATGGGATGAGCATAAAAAGCTCAGTAAGGGTTATAACAATACAGAATGAAAACATTAGTCCATGTATACATAAGAATCAATGAAATCATACATTACTCATAAAACATAAGCACATTAACATACCTCATGAAATCATATTATTTATGAATAACTCATAGAAATCATAAGACATAAAGGTAACTTGAGGCATTAATAACATTATTACGTAGGGAGTAACCCTCTTGGTTACGTTTGGAATACCCACCATAGTATTTTTTATAAATCTCTTTGGAGAAACCATAACGTTTAAACCCTTCACGTTACCCAATGCATTGGAGAGCTATATCGGGATCACCCGCCCTTAGTTTATCACGGAACCACCCGTATTCTTAAACAATGCCCAAGAACCATAACATAATCATAGAACATAACTTAAGCACAAAAGAAAGATAAAATTCCCACATTGTAATAACAAAATAACATTTTAATATATTGAAATAATGAATCCATTCTAAAAACCATTTTCAAAACCATTTAAAACATTTAATAAAGAGATATTTGAATCAAAGTGTCCCATATCACTTTGAAGCTTTTATCATTTTAAACCATTAATATCCATATAAATAAATCCTTAAAACCATTTTGAAAACGTGGATATTAATGAGAAATATTTATAAGAATAAATCATTAAAACATTTAAAACGATATTTTATTTAAAGTGTTTTTAACAAAATGAGAGACACTTGAAAACAATAATTGTGGAATAACATTTAATTAGAAATTTATAATATCATGAGAATAGAGGGATTAATGATATAATATTCCAAAGGATAGTATATACACCATATAAGAGTGAACTGGTGCATAACAACAATGAAGCGTCAATAGAAATGTAAAATGAGATGAAATCCATTATAAAGAAGGTATCCTTAAATTAAGGATAATCAATCTCATAATTATGTGTGACAAATATTAATACACCCAATATAAGTGGATATTAAGTGTAAAAAAATAAATGGTCATTCACACATATTAAAAGGATTACATATTCAATAACTACATTTTGAACCCAAATAAATCGAAATTGGGTTAAGAAGTTCCCTTGCTAAAATTCGACAGCCTAACGGCGTCACATAAAATTTTAGAAAAAGAGTTGATGAGAGAGATAAAGGGTATCTTATCACTTGGACATAAAATTTATGGCAATAAGGATATATAATAACATATCCCCACATAATAATATGAAAATTAAAAGACATAACAATAGAAGTTTTTTAAAAAGGGGATGGTGAAAGGTTTCCTTACCGATTTGGGTAACTTTCGAAATGTACACCCCATGGAAGAAGGGTCACACAATGAACATGTCAATACCCATAAATGAAATTATGCTACACAAAGTGTATAATAATGTGTAGTACAAACACCACTCAAAGGAAAGAGTGGAAAATGTAGCATAAATGTCACGAGAATAAAAGTGAGAAGAAAAATCCCTTAGGAAAACTCGGCAGCCTAACAACGCCACTTAAAACATCCAAAAACTCGATTTATGAGATCAAATAGGGTCATTCATAATACGAACATAAAAATTATAGTATGAGTAATATAAAAGAACATCCCCAAAAATATTAAAGATGAGATTAAAAGAAATGACATAAAAGATAGTACTTAAAAAGAAAGAGAGAGGTTGGATCCCTTACGAAAATTCGGCAGCCTAACGTCGCCACTCAAAACCTCCAAAATGGACTGATGAGAGAAAATAGGGTCTCTCATCATATGAAAATAAAAAGTACAGTAGGATTAATATAAAAGAACATCCCAATCATAAGAAATATGAGCATAAAAGGAATGACATAAAAGAGTGTACTTAAAAAGAAAGAGAGGGGAGGACCCCTTACCTCGTGTCCGACATGACTCGATCGTTCTTTAATCTCCTGAATAATAAAATTTGGTCGATTTATAATTTATTGAGGACCTAATTTAAATATTATTATTCGGTCAATATCACATATTATAATGTTATAATAATTGGCTAATAAAGTGAGTTCATATCAGACGTTTTTGTCGATGTTCGGTACATGAGTAAAAATTGAACTTGTTGGAAAACAATATTCCATGTACTTATAGGTACATCATATCCAGAATAGTATTGATGTTTTAAATGTCATATATATCCATTATATATTCATTTTATACTATTCCATAGCATTTGGAGATAAAAAAATTAAAATCACTGTTCATGGAGACGGTAGGCCGTACGTAAGCATGAACGCTACTTTCATTTTTTGTCATATTAGTGGAATTAAAACAAAATGAGAGAGATATATATATAATAATTCCAGAATTATATCCATCATTTAGATGTAATATATTACATATATATCCATTATATATATGTACTTATAATAGTACATAACATTTGGAGAAAAGAAATGAAATGTACCGTTCATGGAGACGGTAAGCCGTACGTACGCATGAACACTACTTTCATTTCTTTTTTTTGTATTCAATGGAAGGAAATAATAATGATATAAAGGTATATTTTAATTAAAGTTGTATATCATATGTATTACCATTAATTCAATTCTTTATATGTCCCACATATGGCATTAACGAATCAAATTACATTGAGGAGGCGGTAGTCCGCACTTCCTAAAATGAAGATATCGCGTTTACCCATAATGGAAACCATAAAGGTATGACATAAATGAAAAATAAAGAAGCTTAAGGAAAAAATAAACATATTATATATCATATATAAATATAGTGACATCTTAATGGACACCTTTGAAGGTGTTAAAATAATATTGAACAATCATCGTTTCATGAGGCAGTAATTCGCCATCCACAGAAACAGTATGTTCTTTAACAATTAGACGGAGGTGTGTGAATGTGTTGCTCAAATAATTCTTATAACAACATCCTAGTATATATACGATACTGGTGTTGTTACCAAAAAATGTAATAAAAATAGTTTAGGGGTTTGGAGAAGTAAAATAAAACAAAAGAACACAAGGGAAGACATTACCTTTAAATCATGTAACTCTCTTTGATTTGAGCTCAAAGGCATCCACAGAAAATATTCTTCCCAAATTCAGGCTTCAATGTTGAAGAGAGGGATGTGGAGAGATGAAATGGGCAGGGGTTGGCCGAGGAAAAGGCTTTAGAGGTGTGTGTATGGTGGTAGAGGTGGGGGCCTTTTATAAGAGGAGAGGAGGGGCACTATTGGAAAGTTATAAAATATTACATTATTATAAAAGGATTTTCTTATTTAAAAGGTCCCAAAAGGATATATTTCAAGGATACAGTGCTAAGGTTTCGAAATCCACCCATCCAATAGGTTTGTGACAAGTGTAAGACTTAGATTTCACCCCATCTTCTCATTTTATTTAAATCGTTCATTTTTGAGGTAATCACTGCATCATCACAGTGTCATAAATAAATTAATATATTTAATGCCTAAAAAATTATAAAAAAAATATCATGATGTAGGAAATATTTTTAGATTTCTAATGAATATTTATAGTCAAAACTATGACTTGTATAACCCTATTTCAAAATTGTTTAAGTAAAACAACTCATGTTTTTGACAATTTTATTTTAACTATAAATAAAAAGGTATTAATGTCATTTTCGAAGAAAAGTGGCTCCATGGGGTTCCCAAGTTGACCCATGGATTTTCTTGTTCGGCCATGACTCATCCAATGAGGGTAGGACATGTTCCTATGTCATTTCATATTATTAAAACATTATTTTTACCTTAAACTACAGTAATTATGTAACATCCCAAGTAAGTAATGAGTAATAGATATTTTTATCTGTGTCTATTAATGAATTAGATAGTGTTTTAGAGGCTTAAAATGAAAATAAATACAATCTTATGCATGGAATACACTAATATTCTTAAAAGATTATTTTACTGCCTTTTGATGGAAAACCCTTTTTAAATCTATCTTTTGACAATTTTATAAGCTATGTTTGTCAAAATAAACTTATTCTTTATGATTGGGACTTCAAAATTTACTTTGTGTGAATTTTTGGTATTTTTCGGACAATGTTCATTTTTTAATGAATACTGAAAAATACTGCATTTTACATCAAAACTGCTTTTTAATCTAATTTATTTATATGATTATATTATCTTTTGAATTGGTTTTGAAGTTCAATTAGAATATATGTTTACCATTTAATCCAATGTTTGTCATTGGAATGAATTTCACTTTGAAATTGGACTTAAACTGGTGTCAATCTTTTGATACTTATTGTTTCATAAAAACACACTATTTGCTCTGACAGCGGGATTTAATTATTAAATTTATTAATGTGACTTAAATGTTTTTTATTTTGTAAAATAGACTTCATTTTTGAATTCATAATATCAAATATATCTTAGGGTGAATTTTTGGTATTTTTCTGAAAAACTTCAATTTTTGATGAATAGTGAAACCACTAAGTGGTACTTATAAAAACTGATTTTTTCGTTTAAATGAAATTTTACCACTTCTGTGTTTTGAATTTCAAAAACCCGACATAAATGGTTGTTATTAAGAATTAAAATGTGGTTCAATGAGATTATAATATTTTTTTGGTGAATAGTAACTTATTAAGTTTTTAATCGCGATTAGTGGTAATTAGTGTAGTTTAAGGTAAAAATAACGTTTTAATAATATAAAATGACCTAGACACATGTACTAACCTTATTTAATGTGTCATGGCCGACCAAGACAAGCCATGGGTCAACTTGGGGACCCCATGGAGCCACTTGGTTGGGAAATGACATAAATAACTTTTTATTTAATGTTAAAGTAAAAATGACACAAACATGAGTTAGGTTACTAAACCAAATTTTAAATGTGTTTATACAAGTCTGATTTTTGATTATAAATATTCATTGGAAAGATAAAAATATTTCCTACATCACAGTATTTTTTTATAATTTTTTGACATTAAATAAATAAATGTATTTATGACATCATAATGATGCAGCGATGACCTCATTATCTAACGATTTAAATAAAATGGAAAGTTAATGTAAAATCTAAAACCTACACATG
Organism: Viscum album; assembly: GCA_963277665.1. Taxonomy (NCBI): domain Eukaryota; kingdom Viridiplantae; phylum Streptophyta; class Magnoliopsida; order Santalales; family Viscaceae; genus Viscum; species Viscum album. The sequence goes on from OY728120.1 coordinate 1,849,466,067, forward strand.
GCCAAAACCAATTATATGAGTTGATTTCTAACCCTTATCACCTTATCCTCGAATTATATCAATGTGGTACCTTTTTAATCCGAAAATCTTTTTAAAATAAAGTAACTTATCTTTACTTTCCAAGAGTGCCCCTCCTCTCCTCTTATAAAAGGCCCCCACCTCTACCTCCTTACCCACACCCCCAAAGCCTTTGGATCGCCCAAACCCTGCCCATTTTGTCTCTCCACTTCCCTCTATTACTCCTTGAAGCCTCACTTTGGGCACAAGACTTCCCAAGGAAGCCTTTGAGCTCAAACCAAATGGAGTTACCAAATTTTAAGGTAATGTCTTCCCTTGAGTCCTTTTGTCTTATTTTGCTTCTATAACCCCCTAAAATCTTTTTATTATTTTGTTTTGTAACAAATAAAGTATCCTCAATATACTAGGATGTTGTTATAATAAGTATTCGAGCTACACTTACACACACCTACATCTAATGGTTAACGAACATACTATTTCCGTGGATGGCGAATTTATGCCTCCCGAAATGATGATTGTTCAACATTCTTTTAACACCTTAAAAGGTGGACATTAAGATGACACTATATTTATATATGATATATAATATGTTTATGTTTTCCTTATGCTTTTGTATTTTTCATTTTGGGCATACCTTTATGGTTTCCATTATGGGTAAACACGATATCCTTATTTAAAGAAGTGCAGACTACCGCCCCCTCAAAGTGATTTGATTCGTTAAATATCATATGTGGGATGTATAAAGAATGGAAATATGATATTATATATGATATTATACTGGAATTATAATATACCTTTATATCATTATGATTCCATTCTATAAAATACTAAATAGAAATGAAAGTAGCATTCATGCGTACGTATGGCTTACCGTCTCCATGAACGGTGCATTTAATTTATTACCTATAAATGATTATGTAATATTATAAATGCAGGTATATACTGGATATATATGATATATATGATATATACATCATGATTATAATCCTGGATATAATGGATACATTAACAACTTGTAATTATAAAGGGTTTATTTTGACTAAAGTACCAATGATCGTTAAAACGACCGTTATTAACTTAAATAATTACATAGTGTTCATGACATGACAATAAGTTATATAAAAGGAATAATGAACTTGAAAAAGGTTCTTAAACAAGTACAAATTAACTCAAGTTTATTATTCAGGAGATTAAAGAACGACCGAGTCAAGTCGGACCCGAGGTATGGGACTTTGTCTCAATATCCTTTCATTTAGGCATATTTTGTTTTATACACTACCTTCTTTTATACGGTGTATAAACCCCTTTGACTTTTACGTTTATTCAAAAGGAATATTTTTTATACGAAGCGTTTACTAAATGACAAAAGGGAATGTTTTTGTTGTACGTATGCGGTGACAACGACTTCTCCGCCACCATGACCATTATTTGAGTTTCGGCTTCCTCTACAAGCCATACCTTCTTTTTAAAAGAAAAATAAATACCATGTTTTACTTTTCTTTTATTTTGGTATTGAAAATGGTTTTCATAATGTTTATATTATATCAATGTGTTGTATTGATATCTTGTGATTGTAATGTGGAAATGTTATGTTTCCTTTATGCATGTTTTATGTGATACGATTATGTTGAGGTTCTTGGGCATTATTATGAAGACGGGTGGTTCCATGATAAACTAAGGGCGGGTGAGCCCGATATAGCTCTCCAATGCATTGGGTAATGTGAAGGAGTGAAACGTTAAGGTTTCTCCGAAGAGATTTAGGGAATATGCTGTGATGGGTATCCCAAACGTAACCAAGAGGATTACTCCCTACGTAAGAATGTTATGAATGCCTCAAGTTAACTTTATGTCTTATGATTTCTATGATTTATTCATGATTTGATGAGGTATGTTAAAGTGCTTATGTTTTATGGGTAAAGTATGATCTCATCCTTATTTATATATGTACCCATGTTTCCTTCCATATTTTTATATCCCTTAATGAGATTTTTATGCTCATCCCAATTTTTTTGAAATGTTTTTTCACAGGTCAAGGGAAAGGTACATGATATGATGATAGTGTCAAGGAAGTGTCAAGAAAGAATCCATGTTTTATTTTAAATATGTTTCCATTGATGGGAATGAAGAATACTATCTTTATGTCACCACATTGTTTATATATGGGATGTAATGCAAGTTTTATGATCTAATTATCTAAAACTCTAAACCCGAAAAGATCCTCAATGTATAATCTTGTAATAACTCAAGATTAAGTAAGGTTTAAGGCTGGAGCCTTATAGTTGGTATCAAAGGTCGGTTTAAATAACTTTAGGAGTTATAATTCTATTAAATGATTATCCAAAAATATTTTTTTTGAAATGATATAGCATTTGAAGATTACCATGTTGCTTCATCTAAGAAATGTTTGTTCAGAATGGTTTTCCACAGAGGAAACAGGGAAGCAGTGCTAGGAAGGCATACAGAAGGAAATAACCTTCCAAATCAGCATCCTGAGATCGTCGGAATTGGAATTGAACAGTTTGTTGCAGTAATGGCGCAATTGACTCAAGAGATAAATGGTGGTGGTATCCATGCACGAGATCAGCCAGATCAACCACAGAGGAACATGTTAGTGGTAGAACATTTCATGAGGCAACATCCCCCATCATTTAGAGGATAATCTGACCCTGTGCTAGCTGAAGGGTGGATTAAAGCACTGGATAAGATTTTCGATGTCGTGGAGTGTTCAAACAATCAAAAGGTTAGTCTTGCTATTTACTGTTTGGACGGTGAGGCAGATCAGTGGTGGTCGATGGTTAAAAATATCAGGGACGCTGATGAGATTGATGCTCTCGACTGGGATGAATTCAAAGGTATGTTTCTTGAGAATTATTTTCCTAAGGCTGTTCGACTTAGGATGGAAAAGAAATTCTTGTAATTGAGGCAAGAGGAAGACTCAGTGGCTGCCTATGAAGAAAGGTTCACTCGATTGGCAAGGTATGCTCAAAATTTTATCTGAGTCCTTGATAGTAAAATCAACCGTTTTTACTCAGGATTAAAGCCAAAATATGGAAGGGAATTAGATTCTCATGAGTTTAAAATCTATGAAAATATTGTTCGATGTGCTGAGAAGGTGGAAATGGAGTTTGTCGATGATCAAGTGTTCTATAACAACCAACAGAAGAAGAGACCGAGGTGGAAAGAGAAAGGTAAGAATTCTTCAAAAAAGTATGATGGTAAGAAAACTAAGTTTCCAGTTTGTGATAAATGTGGCAAAAGGCATGCTGGGGAATGTCTTCTGATTTCTGGAAAGTGCTACCGATGTGGTAATATGGGACACAAGGCTCGTGATTGCACTGAAAAGGATCAAGGTGCAGGTAAGACCAAATTTGATTTACAGTTAGTGAAATGTTATAAGTGCAATGAGATGGGTCACTATGAAAATGAGTGTCCGACAAAGAGCTTGAGTGATGGGAAGCAGTTGAACTATAAGCAGAAAGGGGTGGAGAAATCCTTTGCAACTACTTCGGCAAATGTCGGGCCATCAAATGAAGTTGTATCATGTACTTTGTTTGTTTTTTCAGATTATGCCATTGTGTTGTTTGATTCGGGGTATACACATTCTTTCATCTCTGAAAACCTTTCTAGTAAAATGGAAATACCATCTCAAGAAGTGACTCCTGAACTTGTGGTAAAAACACCTGGGGGAAATGTTGAGGAAAAATGAATTTATAAGAATCTTCCTATCCTTATCTGTGGAAAGAACCTACTTGCAAACCTTATTGTTCTACCTCTAGCAGAGTTTGATGTTATCCTGGGTTTGGATTGGCTCTCTATTTACCATTCTAAGATTGATTTTATAGCTAAAGAAGTTTCTTTTCAGAAATACTTTCAGTTTGTGTACAAGAATGAACCCTTAATGTTGATAACTTATCAAGAGGCCGAGAAACCTGTAAAAGATGGAAATGAATGTTACCTTGCACACATCGTTGAAAATAAAGGAACTGTTCAGATTAATGATGTGCCAATGGTAAATGAGTATCCTGATGTTTTCCTGATGAGTTGCCTGGAATAATACCAGATCGGGAAGTTGAGTTTACTGTTGACTTAGTTCCTGATGCTAAGCCAATTTTAAAACCCCCTTATTGAATGGATCAAATTGAACTTTAAGAGTTGATGGAGAAATTGCAATATTTATTAGAGAAAGGTTTCATTCGACCTAGCACATCACCATGGGGTGGTCCTGTTTTATTTGATAAAAAGAAAGATGGTTCTATGAGGCTTTTCATTGATTATAGGGCCTTGAATAATATCACTGTTAAGAACAAATATCCTTTGCCTCATATCGATGATTTTTTTTATCAGCTCCAGGGAGCTCATTTTTTTTCAAAGATTGACTTGAGATCGGGGTACCATCAGCTGAAGGTAAAGGAGGCAGATATTCCGAAGACCGCGATCCGTATGAGATATGGCCATTATGAATTTGTAGTAATGCCTTTTGGGCTAACCAATGCACCTGCTGTATTCATGGACTAAATGAATATAATTTTCCATGAGTTCTTGGATAAGTTTGTGGTGGTTTTCATTGAGGATATTTTGGTATTTTCTAAAAGTAAATAGGAGCATGAAAGACATTTAAGGGTTATCTTGCAAACCATAAAAGAAAATAAATTGTATGGGAAATTCAGAAAGTGTGAGTTTTGGTTGCAAAAAATTTCTTTCCTTGGTCATATTGTTTCTAAAGATGGAATAACTGTTGATCCTGCAAAAACAAAAGTTGTGGAGAATGGCCAAGACCCAAAAATGTAACCGAGATTCGTATCTTCCTTGGTTTGGCAGGTTATTACCAAAGGTTTGTTAGAAATTTTTCACGGTTATCTAGTACAATGACTAATCTAACTCGGAAGGGTGTTAAGTTTATCTAGACAAAAGAATGTGATGATTGTTTTCAGGAATTGAAAAGATGATTGGTGAATGCTCCAGTTTTGGCACTACCTTCCAGGAATGGTGAGTTTGTTATATATAGTGATGCTTCATTGAAAGGACTTGGTTGCATCCTAATGCAGAATGATCAGGTAATTGCTTATGCTTCACGACAGTTGAAAACTCATGAGGTAAATTACCCTACACAAGATTTGGAATTAGCTTCTGTTGTTTTCACTTTAAAAATTTGGAGGCATCATTTGTATGGAGTAAAGTGTGAAATATATACTGATCACAAAAGATTAAAGTATATATTCACTCAGAAAGTGTTAAACATGAGACAGAGGAGATGGCTGGAATTAATCAAGGATTATGATGGTACAATTCATTACCATCCAGGAAAAGAAAATAAAGTGGCTGATGCTTTGAGTCAAAAAAGTAATGCTTCATTAGAAATGTTGCGTTTGGAACGTGATCCTTTGGTTAAGGATTTGATAAACTTTGGAATAGAAGTTGTTGGTGCAGGAAGTTCTTCTGTTTTGTTTCAGGTATCAGTGAGATCATCTCTATCAGATAGAATCAAGCAAGCACAGAAGCAAGACAGTGAGTTGTAGAAAAAGGTAGAGCTCGTTCAGAAAGGTAAGTTGCCTGAATTCAACATTGATAATGATTGCGTAATGAGATTTGGGAAGAGATTGTGCGTGCCTTGTGATTCACAGTTAAAGAGAGAGTTGTTATGTGAAGCTCATAGTTCTCCATTTTCAGTTCATCCAGGCAGTACTAAGATGTATAGAGATCTTCGGGAGTATTACTGGTGGGATAGAATGAAAAGAGATCGTGCTGATTTTATTGTGAAGTGTTTGACATGTCAATAGGTTAAAGCGGAGCGGCAGTTACCGAAAGGGATGCTTCAGCCTTTAACAGTGCCAGAGTGGAAATGGGAGAATATATCCATGGAATTTGTTGTGGGATTACCGAAGACATCTCAAGGTAATAATGCAATCTGGGTTATTGTTGATCGCTTGACCAAGCCTTCTCATTTCCTTGCTATATGAGATACTTTCTCTCTTGATCAACTTTCCTGTTTGTATCTTAAAGAGGTAGTCATGTTACATGGAGTTCCTCTCTCCATTGTATCTGATCGTGATCCCAGGTTCACTTCTAACTTTTAGAAAGGCCTTCAGAAGTCGTTGGGTACTGAATTAAATTTTAGTACACCTTTTCATCCTCAATCAGATCGTCAGTCAGAACGAATAATTCATACATTGGAGGATATGCTACGTTCTTGCTCTATGGATTATCAGGAATGTTGGGACCAACATCTTTCTTTGGTTGAATTTTCATATAATAAGAGTTTTCACTCCAGTATACAGATGGCACCATTTCTGGCATTATATGGGAAGCGGTGTCGAACTTCAGCTTTCTGGGATGAAGTGGGTGAAAGTAAGTTGATGGGACCAGGATTGGTAGAAGAGATGGAAGAAAAAGTTCAGCTGATTCCGAAGCACATGAGAATAGATCAGAGCAGGCAAAAGAGTTATGCGGATAACTGGAGGAAGGATCTATCTTTCGAGGTAGGTGATAATGTTTTTCTCAAGGTTTCTCCTTGGAAAAGTGTGATGAGATTTGGTAAGAAAGGAAAGCTGAGTCCAAGGTTTATTGGACCATATGAAATTTTAGAGAGACTTGGATCAGTTGCTTACCGAGTGGCTTTACATCCGAGTTTATCTCAGGTACACAATGTTTTTCATGTTTCGATGTTGAGAAAGTACATGCCAGATCCATCTCATGTTTTGAGTCCAGAGGTAGTTCAGCTGGAAGAGAACCTATATTATGAGGAACAACCGGTCCAGATTCTTGACCACATGGAGCAAGTGTTACGGAATAAGGTGATTCACCAGGTAAAGGTTTTGTGGAAAAACCACATGATTGAAGAGGCAACATGGGAATCCGAAAATGCAATGAGGGATAAGTACCCCCATTTATTCGATAAGTAAATAAATTGCGGGGACGCAATTTTCCAAAGGGGGGAAGGATGTAACATCCCAAGTAAGTAATGAGTAATAGATATTTTTATCTGTGTCTATTAATGAATTATATAGTGTTTTAGAGGCTTAAAATGAAAATAAATACAATCTTATGCATGGAAAACACTAATATTCTTAAAAGATTGTTTTACTGCCTTTTGATGGAAAACCCTTTTTAAATCCATCTTTTGAAAACTTTATAAGCTATTTTTGTAAAAATAAACTTATTATTTATGATTGGGAAATCAAAATTTACTTTGTGTGAATTTTTTGTATTTTTCGGACAATGTTCATTTTTTAATGAATAGTGAAAAATACAGCATTTTACATCAAAACTGCTTTTTAATCTAATTTATTTATATTATTAGATTATCTTTTGAATTGGTTTTGAAGTGAAATTAGAATATATTTTTACCATTTAATCCAATGGTGGTCATTGGAATCAATTTCACTTTGAAATTGGACTTAAAATGGTGTCAATCTTTTGATACTTATTGTTTCATAAAAACACGCTATTTGCTCTGACATTGGGAATTAATTATTAAATTAATTAATGTGACTTATATGTTTTGAATTTTTTAAAATATAATTCATTTTAGAATTCATAATATCAAATATAACTTATGGTGAATTTTTGGTATTTTTCTGAAAAACTTCAATTTTTGATGAATAGTGAAACCACTAAGTGGTACTTATAAAAACTGATTTTTCGTTTAAATGAAATTTTACCACTTATATGTTTTGAATTTCAAAAATCCGACATACATGGTTGTAATTAAGAAGTAAAATTTGGTTCAATGAGATTATAATAATTTTTGGTGAATAGTAACTTATTAAGTTTTTAATCGTGATTAGTGGTAATTAGTGTAGTTTAAGGTAAAAATAATGCTTTAATAATATAAAATGACCCAGACACATGTCCTAACCTTATTTAATGTGTCATGGCCGACCAAGAAAAGCCATGGGTCAACTTGGGGACCCCATGGAGCTAGTTTGGTTGGGAAATGACATAAATAACTTTTTATTTAATGTTAAAGTAAAAATGACACAAACATGAGTTATGTTACTAAACAATTTTTTAAATGGGGTTATACAAGTCAGATTTTTGATTATAAATATTCATTGGAAAGCTAAAGATATTTCATACATTATAGTAATTTTTTTATAATTTTTTGACATTAAATAATTAAATGTATTTATGACATCATAATGATGCAGTGATGACCTCATTATTTAACAATTTAAATAAAATGGAATGTTAATGTAAAATCTAAAAACTACACATGGCCAAAACAAATTGGATGAGTGGATTTCGAACCCTTATCACCTTATCCTCTAATTATATCAATGTGGGACCTTTTTAATCCGAAAATCGTTTTAAAATAATGTAACTTATCTTTACTTTCCTAGAGTGCCGCTCCTCTCCTCTTATAAAAGGCCCCCACCTCTACCTCCTTACCCACACTCCCAAAGCCTTTGGCTCGGACAACCCCTGCCCATATTGTCTCTACACTTCCCTATCTTACTCCTTGAAGCCTCACGTTGGGAAGAAGACTTCCCAAGGAAGCCTTTGAGCTCAAACCAAAGGGAGTTACCTGATTTTAAGCTAATGTCTTCACTTGAGTCCTTTTGTTTTATTTTGCTTCTCCAACCCCCTAAAATCTTTTTATTCTTTTCTTTTGTAAAAAATCCAGTATCCTCAATATACTAGGATGTTTTTATAAGAAGGATTCGAGCTACACTTACACAAACCTACATCTAATGGTTAACGAACATACTATTTCCGTGGATGGAGAATTTATGCCTCCCGAAACGATGATTGCTCAACATTCTTTTAACACCTTAAAAGGTGGCCATTAAGATGACACTATATTTATATATGATATATAATATGTTTATGTTTTCCTTAATCTTCTATATTTTTCATTTTGGGCATACCTTTATGGTTTCCATTATGGGTAAACGCGATATCTTCATTTAAGGAAGTGCGGACTACCGCCCCCTCAAAGTGATTTGATTCGTTAAATACCATATGTGGGACGTATAAAGAATGGAACTATGATATTATATATGATATTATACTGGAATTATAATATACTTTTATATCATTATGATTCCATTCTATAAAATACTAAATAGAAATGAATGTAGCGTTCATGCGCACGTACGGCTTACCGTCTCCATGAACGGTGCATTTCATTTCTTAACTCTAAATGATTATTAAATATTATAAATGCACGTATATACTGGATATAAATGATATATATGATATATACATCATGATTATAATCCTGGATATAATGGATACATGAAAAACTTGTAATTATAAAGGGTTTATTTTGACTCAAGTACCAATGATCGTTAAAACGACCGTTATTAACTTAAATAATTACATAGTGTTCATGACATGACAATAAGTTATATAAAAGGAATAATGAACTTGAAAAAGGTTATTAAACAAGTATAAATTAACTCAAGTTTATTATTCAGGAGATTAAAGAACGACCGAGTCATGTCGGACTCGAGGTATGGGACTTCGTCTCAATCTCCTTTCATTGAGGCATATTTTGTTTTATACACAGCCTTCTTTTATACGGTGTATAAACCCCTTTGACTTTTACGTTTATTCAAAAGGAATATTTTTTATACGAAGTGTTTACTAAATTACAAAAGGGAATGTTTTTGTCATATGTATGCGGCGACAATGACTTCTCTGCCGCCGTGACCGTTATTTGAGTTTCGACTTCCTCTACAAGACATACCTTCTTTTTAAAAGAAAAATAAATACCATGTTTTACTTTTATTTTATTTTTGTTTTGAAAATGGTTTTCATAATGTTTTTATTATATCAATGTGTTGTATTGATATCTTGTGATTGTAATGTGGAAATGTTATGTTTCCTTTATGCATGTTTTATGTGATACGATTATGTTGAGGTTCTTGGGCGTTATTATGAAGACGAGTGGTTCCGTGATAAACTAAGGGCGGGTGAGCCCGATATAGCTCTCCAATGCATTGGTTAACACGAAGGAGTGAAACGTTAAGGTTTCTACGAAGATATTTAGGGAATATACTGTGATCGGTATTCCAAACGTAACCAAGAGGGTTAATCCCTACTTAAGAATGTTATGAATGCCTCAAGTTACCTTTATGTCTTACGATTTCTATGATTTATTCGTGATTTGATGAGGTATGTTAAAGTGCTTATGTTTTATGGGTAAAGTATGATCTCATCCTTATGTATATATGTACCCATGTTTCCTTTCCATATTTTTATATCCCTTAATGAGCTTTTTATGCTCATCAAAAGTTTTTTGAAATGTTCTTCACAGGTCAAGGGAAAGGTACATGATATGATGATAATGTCAAGGAAGTGTCAAGAAAGAATCCATGTTTTATTTTAAATATGTTTCCATTGATGGGAATGAAGAATACTATCTTTATGTAACCACTTTGTTTATATGTGGGATGTAATGCAAGTTTTATGATCTAATTCTCTAAAACTCTAAACCTGAAAAGATCCTCAATGTGTAATCTTGTAACAACTCAAGATTAAGTAAGGTTTAAGGCTGGGGCCTTATAAATTACCTCTAATCGCGATTAAAAACTTAAGAGTTACTATTCACCAATAAATTATTTTAATTCCATTGAACCACATTTTACATCATAATGACAACCATGTATGTCGGATTTTTGAAATTCAAAACACAGAGGTGGTAAAATTTCATTTAAAAGAAAAATCAGTTTTTTAAGTTCCACTTAGTGGTTTCACTATTTATCAAAAATTGATGTTTTTCAAGAAAATACCAAAAATTCACCCTAAGTTAAATTTGATATTCAGAATTCAAAAATGATATCTATTTTACAAAATTCATAACATATAAGTTACATCAATTAATTTAATAATTAATTCCCGCTGTCAGAGCAAATAGCGTGTTTTTATGAAACAATAAGTATCAAAAGATTGACACTAGTTTAAGTCCAATTTCAAAGTGAAATTAATTCCAATGACCACTATTGGATTAAATGGTAAAAATATATTATAATTTCACTCTAAAAAAATTCAAAAGATAATATAATCATATAAATAAATTAGTTTAAAAAGAGGTTTTGAATTAAAATACAACATTTTTTACTATTCATTAAAAATGAACTTTATCAGAAAAATAACGAAGATTTACACAAAGTAAATTTTGATGTCTCGATTCTAAAGAAGAATTTTTTTTTTCAAATATAACACATAAAATTTTAAAAAAGTGTATTTAAAATAGGTTCGCCATCAAAAGGCGGTCAATCAACCTTTTAAAGAATATTAGAATGTTTACGCTTAAAATTGGATTCATTCGAATTTTTAATCCTCTAACATTTATTGTAAAAAGTAAAAATATTTGACAAACATATATAATAATTTTTTAGTTAGTTCTGTTCATTCCCGCCATTACAAAGGCTAGGCGTTAACTACCATTTAAAATAATATTATTTTATTATTAGTGAAACATAAGATTTCAAAGAAACTCGTTGTTGCGTATTGGGTACACCATTGAGCATAGCGTTCCCTTTAAATTAATATTAATATTTTATTCAAAAATATGGTTAAATATGAAAATGTCATATTCTTTATTTACCTGGGGTGTTACATCCTTCCCCCCTTTTGGGAATTGCGTCCTCGCAATTTTAAAATTGGGCTTGGAAACATCATTGAAAATCCCACATCGGATCAAGAGTCAGTAAAACTATCACTTTAAAATAAATAAAGAGAGGTACAAAGGTCACCCGAGTTAACCCATACTAGGATTCCAAGTATGAAAATATGGATATGGAGGAGAAAACCAAGGTTCATGTTATGATGGAGGGTGATAGTAAACATGTCTAGGAGAAAGTTAACCATAAGAAGATCACAAACTCGTGATGGGTTAAACGGTATTCGATTCACAGTAGGAAAAGTTAACAGACAACATTTTTGTTTTAAGTTACTCTTAATTGAGGAATTTATTTTTGGGCTTAACTAAATCATAATGAAACATACTTACTTGTCACGTAGACTTTCAACTTTTACTATATTCCTTAATCAAACTCATATTTTCTCCAAAAGAAGAGTATTTAGGAAGACTTGTTCGCATTAAGAGTACTATAATAAACTTCTTGAAAATAACCTAATCCAAAAAAGAGAACTATGTAATTCCCATGTCTTTAGACCTTAACCAAAACTAAAACCAAAAAGGTTAGTATGAGATCAGATAATCCACAAAAGGATAATCCTTTATAAAAAGAAAATCTATTTTTAATCTCCAAAATTTGTCCATCAAAACCCAAAGTTCAACGAAGACCATTCGATGAACAATTGTCCATAAAATTCGTCAAAGTAAACCAAACTAATATTGAAACCCAAATATTTGAAGTATTTAATCACATAGTCTTCCAAGGTACAAATTAACTTTTATCTCTAAATAACATCAGTTTCACTTAAATTCTCATATTGAAAAGTAATTAACCTATTCACATATCCTCCATGATAGGTTAATCATTTCCATAGATAACCCAAAATAAACTTAGTCTTGATTCCTAAAATTATATAACTAAAAAGAATTAGTCAAACTAACCCGGGACTTCACATAGTCCAGTGGTAGGCAATAAATACCAGTCACACTTTGGTTGTGGGTTCGATTCCCGCAGCTTTGTCCGACGCAACGGGTTGTCACACGGTCTGGATGTTGTCCTTTTCCAAAACTATTTAATTCTTAAAAAATTCCCCAAAATGAGATAAAATCATAAAAAATAATCATAACCTATTTTAACCTCAAGTTTATCTCATGCCTTTCATTTTCCATCATAACATATAATAACCCATAATTACCACAAAAGTAAGGATCATATAAACCATAATGGTTACCTTTATAATTATTACCTGAACTTCCACATCGATTGGTCATCTCGTACATGACGCATTACAGAACATACCACGGTGCAAGTGGTTGATCATGACTCCTTGATAGTTGGTTTAGAACAACCACGAGTTTCCTCATTGAATCCCCCATTTCATCCAGTCTCTTAATCAGAGAACCAGCATAGTTTCCTTCAAACCTATTGTAACTTTGGAGCCTTCAAGATCCATCCATTCACTAAAAATAGAAATTTCATTGTCAGTATATCAACAAAACCATCATGTACTAATGAGGAAGATAAACACTAAGATAAACATACTCATTCACTTTATCAAAAACTAGGACTCTTTCTGAAATCCTAAAAATTATGGTAAGGTCACTTATGCTTAGAGAATACCCTAACCTCTAAAGTTATCTAAACTGGCCTCTGATACCAACTATAAGGCCCCGACCTTAAACCTTACTTAATATTGAATTAAATGAATAATTCACATTAAGGATCTTTTCAGGTTTAGTGTTTTAGAGAATTAGGACATAACTAATACATCTCAAAGATTACAAAGTAGACACATCTACTCAGCTTCCATTTTTTTCACAAAATAAAAACTATTTAACAATAGAGTCATGTCTAGTTCCTTGTTTTAGACATCCTGACATTTCCTTGATCCCATCCTTGACCCTATTCAACTTTATGTCCTATGAAAAACATTTTAAAAAAACATGGGATGATCATAAAATGCTCAGTTAGGGTTATAACAATATGGAATGAAAAAATTATTCCATGTATACACAAGAATCAATGAAATCATACATTACTCATAAAACATAAGCACATTTACGTACCTCATGAAATCATAAGATTTATGAATAACTCATAGAAATCGTAAGACATAAAGGTAACTTAAGGCATTCATAACATTCTTACGTAGGGAGTAACCCTCTTGGTTACGTTTGGAATACCCATCACAGTATATTCCCTAAATCTATTCGGAGAAACCTTAACGTTTAACCCCTTTGCGTTACCCAATGCATTGGAGAGCTATATCGGGCTCACCCGCCCTTAGTTTATCACGGAACCACCCGTATTCATAAACAATGCCCAAGAACCATAACATAATCATAGAACATAACTTAATCACAAAAGAAAGATAACATTCCCACACTGTAATAACAATATAAAATTTTAAGATATTGAAATAATGAATCCATTCTAAAAAACATTTTCTAAACCATTTAAAACATTTAATAAAGATATTTTTGAATCAAAGTGTCCCATACAACTTTGAAGCTTTTAAAATTTTAAACCATTAATATCCATATAAATAAATCCTTAAAGCCATTTTGAAAACATGGATATTAATGAGAAATATTTCAAGAATAAATCATTAAAACATTTAAAATGATAATTTAGTTAAAGTGTTTTTAACAAAATGAGAGACACTTGAATACAATAATTTAGGAATAACTTTTAATTAGAACTTTATAATATCATGAGAATAGAGGGATTCATGATATAATATTCCAATGGATAATATATATACCATATAAGAGTGAACTGGTGCATAACAACAATGAAGTCTCAATAGAAATGTAGAATGAGATGAAATCCATTATAAAGATGGTATCCTTAAATTAAGGATAAATCAATCTCATAATTATGTGTGACAAATATAAATACACCCAATATAAGTTGATATTAAGTGTAAAACAATCAATGGTCATTCACACATATTCAATGGATGACATATTCAATAACTACATGTTGAACCCAAAGAAATCAAAATTGGGTTAAGAAGTTCCCTTGGTAAAATTCGACAGCCTAACGACGTCACATAAAATTTTAGAAAAAGAGTTGATGAGAGAGATAAAGGGTATCTCATCACTTGGACATAAAATTTATGGCAATAAGGATATATAAGAACATTTCCCCATATAATAAGATGAAAATTAAAAGATATAACAATAGAAGTCTTTTAAAAAGAGGAGGGTGAAAGGTTTCCTTACCGATTTGGGTAACTTTCGAAACATACACCCCATGAAAGAAGGGTCACACAATGAAGATGTAAATACCCATAAATGAAATTATCTTAAAAAAAGTGTATAATAATGTGAAGTACATACACCACTCAAAGGAAATAGTGGCAAACGTAGCATAAATGTCACGAGAATAAAAGTGAGATGAAAAATCCCTTACGAAAACTCAGCAGCCTAACGACGCCACCTAAAACATCCAAAAACTGGATTTATGAGATCAAATTGGGTCTTTCATAATAATAACATAAAAAGTACAGTATGAGTAATATAAAATAACATCCCCAAACATAAGAAAGATGAGCTTAAAAGAAATGACATAAAAGAGAGTACTTAAAAAGAAAGAGAGAGGTTGGATCCCTTACGAAAATTCGGCAGCATAACGGCGCCATTCAAAACTTCCAAAATGGATTGATGAGAGAAAATAGGGTATCTCCTTATATGAAAATAAAAATTACATTAGGATTATTATAAAATAACATCCCAATCATAAGAAATATGAGCTTAAAAGGAATGACATAAATGTGTGTACTTAAAAAGAAAGAGAGGGGTATGATCCCTTACCTCGTGTCTGACATGACTCGATCGTTCTTTAATCTCCAGAATAATAAAATTTGGTCGATTTTATAATTTCTTAAGGACCTAATTTAAAGATTATTATTCAGTTCATATCACATATTATAATGTTATAATAATTGGTTAATAAATTGAGTTCATATCAGACGTTTTTGTCGATGTTCGGTACATGAGTAAAAATTGAACTTGTTGGAAAAGAATTTTTCATGTAGTTATAGGTACATCATATCCAGAATAGTATTTATGTTTTAAATATCATATATATCCAGTATATATTCATTTTATACTATTCCGTAGCATTTGGAGATAAAAAATTAAAAGCACCGTTCATGGAGACGGTAGGCCGTACGTATGCATGAACACTACTTTCATTTTTTGTCATATTAATGGAATTAAAACAAAATGAGAGATACATATATAATAATTATAGAATGATATCTATCATTTATATGTAACATATTACATATATATCCATTATATATATGTACTTATAATAGTACATATCATTGGAGAAAAGAAATGAAATGTACCGTTCATGGAGACGGTAAGCCGTACGTACGCATGAACGCTACTTTCATTTCTTTTTTTTGTATTAAATGGAATGAAATAATAATGATATAAAAATATATTATAATTCTAGTAGGATATCATATGTATTACCATTAATTCCATCCTTTATACGTCCCACATATGGCATTAATGAATCAAATCACTTTGAGGGGGCGGTAGTGCGCATTTCCTAAAATGAAGATATTGCGTTTACCCATAATGGAAACCATAAAGGTATACCATAAATGAAAAATACAGAAGCTTAAGGAAAACATAAACATATTATATATCCTATATAAATATAGTGACATCTTAATGGAAAATTTTATGGTGTTAAAATAATATTGAACAATCATCGTTTCGTGAGGCAGTAATTCGCCATCCACATAAACAGTATGTTCTTTAACCATTAGACGGAGATGTGTGAAAGTGTAGCTCTAATACTTATTATAAAAACATCCTAGTATATTTAAGATACTGGTTTTGTTACAAGAAAAAGTAATAAAAAGAGTTTAGGGGTTTGGAGAAGCAAAATAGAACAAAATAACCCAAGGGAAGACATTACCTTTAAATCAGGTAACTCTCTCTGATTTGAGCTCAAAGGCTTCCTTGGAAAAGATTCTGCCCAAAGCGAGGCTTCAATGATGAAGAGAGAGATGTGGATAGATGAAATGGGCAGGGGTTGGCTGAGCCAAAGGCTTGAGAGGTGTGTGTAATGTGGTAGAGGTGGGGGCCTTTTATAAGAGGAGAGGGGGGGGGGCACTCTTGGAAAGTTATAAAATATTACTTTATTATAAAATGCTTTTCGGATTTAAAAGGTCCCAAAAGGATATATTTCGAAGATAAGGTGATAAGGTTCCGAAATCCTCCCATCCAATAGGTTTGTGACTAGTGTAAGACTTAGATTTCACCCTATCTTCTCATTTTATTTAAATCATTCATTTATGAGGTAATCACCCCATCATCACGGTGTCATAAATAAATTAATTTATTTAATGCCTAAAAAATTATAAAACAAATATCATCATGTAGGAAATCTTTTTAGATTTCTAATTAATATTTATAGTAAAAAATATGACATTTATAACCCTATTTAAATTTTTTTTTATTAAAACAACTCATGTTTGTGACATTTTTATTTTAACTTTAAATAAAAAGTTATTAATGTCATTTTCCAAGAAAAGTTGCTCCATGGGGTCCCCAAGTTGACCTATGGATTGTCTTGGTCGGACATGACTCATCCAATGAGGGTAGGACTTGTGTCTAGGTCATTTCATATTATTAAATCATTATTTTGACCTTAAACTACACTAATTACCTCTAATCACGATTAAAAACATAAGAGTTACTATTCAACAAAAAATTATTTTAATCCCATTGAACCAAATTTTACATCATAATGACAACCATGTATGTCGGATTTTTGAAATTCAAAACACAGAGGTGGTAAAATTTCATTTAAATGAAAAATCAGTTTTTTAAGTACCACTGAGTGGTTTCACTATTCATAAAAAGTTGAAGTTTGTCAGAAAAATACCAAAAATTCACCCTAAGCTATATTTGATATTCCAAATTAAAAAATGATGTCTATTTCAAAAAATTCATAAAATATAATTTACATTAATTAATTTAATAATTAATTCCCGCTGTCAGAGCAAATAGTGTGTTTTTATGAAACAATAAGTATCAAAAGATTGACACTAGTTTAAGTCCAATTTCAAAGTGAAATTAATTCCAATGACCACTATTGTATTTAATGGTAAAAATATATTCTAATTTAACTCTAAAGAAAATTCAAAAGATAATCTAATCATATAAATAAATTAGATTAAAAAGAGGTTTTGAATTAAAATACAACATTTTTCACTATTCATTAAAAAAATAACTTTATCGGGAAAAAAAATAAATTTACACAAAGTAAATTTTGATGTCCCGATTCTAAAGAATAATTTTATTTTGTCAAATATAACACATAAAATAGTCAAAAATTGGATTTAAAAGAGGTTCTCCATCAAAAGGCGGTCAATCGACCTTTTAAAGAATATTAGAATGTTTACGCTTAAAATTGGATTCATTTGCATTTTTAATCCTCTATTTTTTTTTGTAAAAAGCAAAAATATTTGACAAATATATATAATCATTTTGAAGTTAGTTCTATTCATTCCCACCATTACAACGGCTAGGCATTAAATACCATTTAAAATAATATTATTTTATTATTAGAGTGCAACGTAAGATTTCAAAGAAACTCGTTGTTGCGTATTGGGTACGCAGTCGAGAATAATGTTCCCTTTAAAGTAATATTAATATTTTATTCAAAAAAATGGATAAATATGAAAATTTCATATTCATTATTTACCCGGGGTGTTACAAAGGGAGGATTAAGAGATAGGGTATGCTTTCACCGAGGTACGTCGGGCCATTTTAAGTGTTGGAGAGAGTTGGGCCGGTTTCCTATAAGTTGTAGTTACCTTAGAGGTACCAAGCCATGCACAACGTTTTTCACGTTTCTCAGCTCCGACGTTACTTTTCAGACCCATCTCATGTCTTTCAACCCGAGGAGGTTGAGCTTGAGGTGGATGAATCATTTGAGGAGCATCCCATATGAGTTTTTGATTGCAGAACAAAGGTTCTCCATGGCCGGTCTGTTCCTGTGCTACGAGTGTTATGGCAGCACAGACGGGTACAGGACAAGACTTGGGAGAGGGAGGCTGATGTACGATCATAGTGGCTAGAGTTGTTTGGGGTTTATTCTTCTATTCCACTCTAGAGAAATTCGAGGACAAATTTCTGTAATTGGGGAAGTTTGTAAGAACCCAAATCATCTTTCTCAGGTATGTTTTTCCTTTTCTGGTCATTTTTGAGAAAAAGAGGAAAATCTGTAAATTTTTGAAGTACATGCTGTGTACTTTATGAGTACACACCATGTACTGTGATGCCGCTGGATGCCATGTGCTGGCCATGTCATGGCCACACACACGACCATGTAGGGGTGACATGGGGGCCGCCTAAAGAGGAATAATGAAAAAGGCAAGTACACGCCGTATACTTCAAAAGTACACCCAGTGTACTATCTTTCTTTTAATTAAATGGATCAGGGTCGTGTCTAACCCCCATAAGTATGTTTATCCCATACTGACATGCTTTTTATGCTTTAGATTGGTTATCCAAGTTGTTCTATAGGTCTAATTTGGTCATATTTCTTTACTATGCCATTATCCTACATATGGTCCTGAGAACCTGGTGTAGTAGACTATATGGGGATAGACTGAGTGAGCATCCTCAGAGAGTCTTTGAGCATTAGGCTACAGGGGGGTAGACGGTGTGAGCTTCCTCAGAGAGCCTAGGATTACTTTGGTGTATAAGGGGATAGAATGTGTGAGCTACGTCAGAGATCCTAGGATTACATTGGGCTATACGGGGATTGACTCTGTGAGCTTCCTCATAGAGTCCAAGAATGCTTTTGACTATATTGGGATAGACCGTGTGAGCTTCCTCAGAGAGTATTTGTTTTACTTTTAATCACCTTGATATCCTAGACTGTACGAGGGATTGATTGTGTGATCTTCCTTAGAGAGTCTCTGTACGACCTGATCTATAAGGTGAATTGACCGAGGGTGCTTACTGAGAGAGTCTGTGACCTTGGGGATATAAGGGGAATTGACTGTGTGATCTTCCTCAGAGAGTCCCCGACTACCTTAGACTATAAGGGGAATTAACTGAGTGAGCTTCCTCAAAGAGTCTTATAATTTCATTATGACCAAACCAGAGGGGTTAGGATGAGTGTACTGCCTAGAGGGTTGTTGGTACTTGTTAGGTACGACCAGAGGGTATGGCTTTGAGTATTTCCCAGCGGGTTACCTCTTTGTTCTTAGTTTCTTGATAGATGATACTTGTTATTGGAACTGTGGATTGTTTACTATTTATTATTTTCCTATTACTTATTTCTATACATTTTACCTGTAATATATTCACTGACTATTAGGCACAAATATTTGGGTGGTTGCCTACTGAGATTTAGTCTCAAAACCTATTTGGGCCATGCTTTTGGGCCCAAACAGATTATATTGATGCATGTATAGATAAGGGAAATATCCCTTGTACTTCAGGTATTTGACTTGCTGTAGATTTGGAGAGCATGGGACCAAGCTTAGGATTGCAATGCTGAGTAGTTGTTTATCTTTCCTTTTTTACTCATTTTAGTACTATTGTATTTCCAGAATTGTGACATGTTTTGGATATTTTCCTAGACATATGTATCATGCATCATATATCTATGTGCTCTTGTTGTTGATCTCCTTTAGTCTTTTGTTGTTGACTTGTGTATGGATTATTACAACTTCCGCTATTGTTATTTATTTACTCTTCTGTTGTGTTACTCTTACAATGAGGGCATAGTTTCCCCTCTATCACACCCAAGGCCCTTGCTACTAGACGACAGTCTCTGGCGTTAAGTTAAATGCTCTTGAGGCCATGTGGCCAACTGGGTACAGGGTACCTCTGGGTAGCTCCCGGAACTAGGACATTACACTTTTAAATAGAACAGAATGAAACCCCCTTATATACATTAGTTATATTCCTAAGTTAAAAATGATGGATTTTAATACCATGGTTCCCAATGAAATGTTGGGAATACCTTGCCAGATGAGTAACTTTGTCATTTTATGCAGCCATTAAATCCTCATATTTTCTTTGTGAAAGTGTTGTTTGATACCGGTGCATCACATTCTTTCATTTCTTCATGTGATTTTGACTTGCTAGGTTTAAATCTGGATATGATTTATTCTGTTTTGAAACTGAAAACTCCTCTTGGTGAAAGAGAATGTAAAGCCTTTGTGTGTAGAGAATGTGCTATAACAGTTGATGGAGATGAGCTAAAATGAAAATTCTTGATGCTATATAAGGTTGTT
The DNA here is from genome assembly GCA_963277665.1 of Viscum album. NCBI lineage: Eukaryota > Viridiplantae > Streptophyta > Magnoliopsida > Santalales > Viscaceae > Viscum > Viscum album. The sequence goes on from OY728120.1 coordinate 1,849,486,962, forward strand.
CAAGATGTAATCCTGGGTATGGATTGGCAGACAAAGTTCAAGGCTCAAATAGACTTTTATAAGAGGACAATTACTTTCATGACTAAGGACGACATCGATCATCTCCTTAGATGAGTGAGGATTTTAAAGAAGGGTGTAAAGATCTTGTTGGCACCATTGGTGGGAAAAATATCATACCAGTTGGTAGAAAAGACTTTGGAATCAATGGAAGAGTTCAAGGAAAATAGTTTTCCAGCTATTGTGGATCGATTTATATATGTCTTTTCCAAGAAGTTCTAAAGGTTACGACCTCCATGGGAAGTGGAGTTAACTATTGATATCCTTTTAGGGACCAGTCTTATTTCCCTCCCGTTGTATAGGATGGAACCAATTGAGTTAATGTTATTGAATGTACAATTAGAGGACTTGGAAAGAAATGGTTTCATTCTACCAAGTACGTCACCGTGGGCAGCACAAGTTTTGTTTGTGATGAAGACAGATGGTAGTCTTCGACTAAGTGTTGATTATTGTAAGATTAATCAAGTTATGATAAAGAAAATATATCCACTTCGACACATTGATTATTTTTTCAATAAAATAAGGGGATATAAGCAGTTCTCCAAAATTGAATTTCGATCAGGATATCATCAATTGAGAGTTTGGAAAGATGATATTCCAAATACATCATTCAGAAGTAGATATGGACACTATGAATATGTAGTCATGCCTTTCAGTCTAATGAATACACCAGAGGTCTTCATGGAATTAATGAATTGGATATTTCAACAATATCTAGATTCATCTATTTTGGGGTTTGTGGATGACATTTTGGTATATTCAAAGACAAGGGATGACCATGAGGTTCACTTGGAAACAATGTTACAAATCTCGAAAGATCATCTTTTGTATGCCAAATTATCAAAGTGTAATTTTTGGATAAAGTAAGTACGTTTTATTGGAAATTTCATTTCCGAGAAATGTTTTTCTATTGATCCTAAAATGATAGAAGACATTATCTCATGGAAATCAGCAAAAAATGATTTCGAGATACGAAGTTTTCACGGTCTAGCTGGTTACTACCGATGCTTTGTGCGCTATTTATCACACCTAGATTCATCAATGACAATTATAACAAAGAATAATGCTCCATTCTTATGGATAGGAGAATGTCAGATGTCTTTCCTGGAACCAAATGTTCGGCTTATATCATCACCTATCTTGATATTTCTAGAATCAGGACAGGGGTACGTGGTGTATTGTGATGCTTCAGTATTAGGGTTGGGTTTTGTTCTCATGAAAATAGATCATGTGGTTACTTATGGTTCAAAACTGTTGAGGGTACTTGAGAACAATTTACCCAACACATTATTTGGAGTTAAACACAGTAGTCTATTAATTGAAAACATGGAGACATGACCTCTTTGGTGAGAAATATTTTGGGTTTATGGATCACAAATGCATGAAACACATTTTCTCTATACAAGATGTGAATATAAGGAAAAATAGATGGATTAAGTATCTCAAAATTCTTGAATTTTACTTGATTTACAAACCTGGGAATGTATGTTTGGTGGAAGATTAATTGAATTGAAAATTGTATGCTTAGCTTGTGAAAGAGATTCAGATGAATGACAGTTGATGTTTGTCTTTGCCGACATGCATGTGGAATGTGATGACCGATGTGATGTTGATGTTTTCTTTTTAGCTACCCATGTTCCAGATTTAGTAAATATGATCAAATAGGAACAAACATCTGATGTAGAATATCTATTTGTAAGTTAAAAACTCAATGGTGGGGAAACCATTGATGGTTGGAAACTTGATGGGGTTTAGTTTTTTGATTCAGAGATTAGATGTTTGTACCTATGTTTTGTTATGATCAAATCATTCATGCTTACCACCACAAGATATGGGCTATACATAAAGGTATACAGAAGATGTATAAGGTGTTGTAGGCATAGTTTTGGTGGAGAGGAATGAAAAGGATGGTGTTTGAGTTCATCTTGGGGTGATTAACTTGTTAGCAGGTCAATGAAGAGAATTAATGACCAACTATTATTTTATAGTCCTTCCCCATCCTAGTGTGGAAATGAGATCACATAGAAATGGATTTTTTTATAGGTCTTCCGAGAATTGTCCACAAACACGATGTCATTTGTGTGATAGTGTATTGTCTAACCAAGTAGGATTATTTCATCCCAATTCATGAAACTCATATGGTGGATGATCTTTCAAAAATCTATATATGAGATGTGGTAAAGAGGCTTGGTGTATTAGTGTCAATAGTCTCAGATAAAGATTTGAGGTTCAAATCTTGTTTTTGGAAGTCCTTATAGAAATCCCTTGAGACTTAGTTGACTATGAACGCAGCGTATCATCCTTAGACAGAAGGGAAATCTGAGAGGACGATACAAACAATGGAAGTCATGTTTCGGTCTTGTGTAATGGATTTTGGTGTCTCATGGGGGGAGCATATACCCTTCGTGGATTTATCATACAATAAAAATTATCATGACTCGTTACACATGGATTAGTTTGAAGCATTGTATGGGTTTCCTTATCATACTCCACTATACTGGGTGGAAATGGTCGAAACATCACTAGTAGGGCCAAGCCTTGTCCTTGAAACAACGGAGAAGATCCAGTTGATTAGAATGTGGATGGAGACCACTCGGAGTCATCAGAAATCTTATACAGATAACCATTGAAGATCGTTGTCGTTCAACATGGTTGATCATGTCTTTATGAGGATCTCTCCAAGACCTGGACATCGTCTTTTCAAGAATTAGGGAAAGTTATCTTCTCGATACATTGGCCCTTTTGTGATTTTGGAACAGGTTGGAGTGGTGGTATATCATATTGCATTACCACCATGGTTTTTCTCGGTGGATAATCTTTTCTATGTATCCCAGTTGAAAAAGGATCACCCTGATCCTGACCATGGGATTAGATGGGATATTTTTTACCTAAAACTAGATGCATCATTGGTACATATCCCATTGCGGATCTTGTATACACAAGAGAATGTCTTGGGTGGGAAAAGCGTCAGCCTAGTTCGGGTTTTATTGATGCATGGTCAGATTCAGGAAGTGACATAGGAACGTGAGAAGGAAATGAAAGTGTAGTGGCAAGAACTATTTTTGTTTATAGATGGTTTTCAACACTCCATGGATGGAAAGACCAATGGTGGGGAGAATGTAGTACCCCAGTTTCGGGTACATAACCCATTTCCTCATGTTTTTTTAAATGGTGTGTCTTTGATTGGGTTTCCATAAAATAGAGAGTTTCCATAAAATTTATATATTCCATAAAATAGAGAGTTTCCATAATATATAGAGTTTCAATAATGTTGGGTGTTTCCATGATGTTTTTTGTCTCCAAAAATAAGACTATTTCCATAAAGTGGGGTGTTTCCATAAAGTTGGATGTTTCCATAATGTAGGGTTTTTCCATAAAGTGGGATGTTTCCATAAGAAAATGTGTTTCCATGAAAATGGTAAATGTGAAGTATGAGAGTGTTTGGGGGTTTTATAATGAGTTTTAGGACCAAAAGGAAGGTTGTATGATCCATACACTGTTAGTCCAAACCACGTGGTCAAACCTTGTGCAGAGGTCAAATTTAGATCTTATTTTTAGGAGCTTACTAGTTTTTGATCAATATATGTAGTTTTGTCTTCAATACGCCCCTATTTTGAGATTACTCTTCCTAGATATCTATAGAACCCTCCCCACACAAGTTTGAGCCAACCTAGATCCTTAACTTGAAGATTTCATGCCCGATTCTTGGGGTAAGTGCCGATATTCTAGGTTATTTTCTATTTTCTGCAAACTCCTCATTATATCCTTCTCATCTTCTTATATCTACACCTCTTTCGTGTATATATATGTTTCTTAACGTCATTTATGGATAAATATGGTGTTTTCATGATAGAGGAAGAGATGTAAGCTGTTTTCTTGGAATCTTGTTCCGATTCATGAGGCATGTCATCATTTTTTCTTGATTTTCCATGTTTTCATAGATCTACTTAGATCTACTTCACTGATCTCCAATATTTCTTAGATGTAAACTTATAGTAGGTAGATATACGTTTTTTATGCCAAATAATTCAATTTTGAGTCATGATCTTTCTAGGATAAGATAACTAAGGTTGTTTTTGGAGAATCAACCCATCTTCTTATGAGTTCTTCGTCTCTTGTCAAGTTTGGTCATAACCTTCAAGGTAGGTGTATTAACTCTCATCACATCTTGCTAGAATAGATTTTCATAGTTAAAAATTCATTTATTTTTATGGTATTCATTGTGAAAATCATGGAATAAATATTTTTCAATGATGATTTATGGTTTTAGTGAAATTATGAGATCACATTGAATTGTTGTGTAATGATATTTAGCCTCTTGAATTTAAAATGATGATTTTAAATTATTGATTTTATAGAATTTTTAAATTGTTTCATGAAATTTTTGTTTTCAAAAAAATGTTGTTTTTATTTAAAAGGTGTTTTGGCATGATCGTTGGACATACTGGTGTGTGAGTTCATAATGCATTTCTATGTCTTGGTGAAATATGAACTTGTGCTCATTTCCAATTGTTAAATAGAACACGAGATATAAATTTAATATTTCATATAAATGTATTGATTGAAATATGTCCTTTTCCTCAGTTCCAAAGGGTTAATGGCACATGGGAAATAATTAACTTGGGACGACATGGTAGATCAACAAGAAACCGTTCATGAGTATGGAACTGTCATAATGTAGCATGCATGGTTTGTTGTATGGATTTGTGGAATCATTGGGTATGCCAAGAAATGGTTATTGTTAAATGATTTTAAAGATTGTTTAGTTATTTTTCTTGAAAAATATCTTTCTAGGATAATTTGTTTTAGTTGTACATGTTTGATTTCAGTAATGAATGGTTTTGGAAACTTGTTTATATTTATTTATAAACTATTTTTAGGAAATTGTTTTGTATAAATTGTGTTATATAATTATTTATAACTCTTATATACTAGTGGAGTGAGTATGGAATTTATTGGGGGAAAACCTAATGAGTTTTATACTCACTCCTACTTTGGAAAATTGGTGCTTTTGTAGTTGCTGTCTTCCAAGACAAGGGAAAAGGTAATGTTTCAAATATGTTTACCACTACCTCATGATGTTTGGGCTATTCGAAGACTATGAAGCTTAGAGATTTTGGATAATGGATTTTTGAGTTATTTGGAGGGTATTTTATAGTTTATCCACAGTGTAATTTGATACTTGGTTATTCTTATGTTATTTCTTACTTTGATGTGGTTTTGAGATGCATGTAGTTGTTGAGTTGTCTTTCCTTCGTTCATGCATTATATAGGGAATTTTTGTTTATGGTTTGATGGTTTATTAGTATATTTTACAAATCTTAAATATTACCCAACATGTATTTGAAACCCTTAGTCATTTATTTACTGACTTTGGCATCTTGAGGGTGTCTCTTAAGGCCTAGAAATGACTTGTTGTACTCTCAAGCCAATGAGAATTGGCAGGTCATTACAATAAAAATCCGAGAGGAATAATATTTGATGAAGGTATTAAATAAAAATAAAAAAAATTATTTGATTATATAATTAATCAAAATGGTCCATATATACACCACACAATATATATATGTATTGAACATGACATTTATCTCATGGATGAAAAAAGTGAGTGGAAAATACCTTACATTGATTTTCATTTTGGGAGAACGTCCTTTAACAACCAGCATAATGATATAATTTCCATTTTATACATTATCTAGATAATTTGTCATATTATCATTACTTTTATTTATCTTTTTACTATGTTGTATTAAAAAATATAAACAATTAACTTTATATCGGGTGTTTTGAAAATATTTAGTTTATGTGTCAAAAATTACTTTGGTAGGACAACTATGGTCAACATGTTGATTACATAGTATCTCGAAAATAATAATCATGACATAAGTAGAATATTTATACAAAAAATATAATCTTAAATCCAATAATTAAATATGTTTAGTAAAAATTAATCAATGTTACTATCATGGAGTCGTTAGGCTGTGCATACACACGAGTAACATTCTTATTTTTCAAAGAAAGTTATTGAATGAAGGTAAGTAACACCATATCATTCTATAATTATAATTATATAATAAATAAAAATTTATTTAATAATATATACTTATATATAATTATTTTTATGTAAATGTAATAACAATGTGTTTGGGAGGTGATAATCCACACATCCCTGAACAACGTTTTCACTTTTTAAGTGTTTGAAAGGGTAATAAATAAAATGATATATATATATATAGTATTTTCACATAAATTTAATTTTTATTCAATATAATATAAATGTTTTTTATGTCACATTTTTTTAATTAAAACCATCTTTTTGACATTCCATGTTTAGTCTGAACGAACCACATCGCTTTGAGGGGACGGTAGTCCACACATACTTAAACTATGTTATCGTAAAAACATAAAATGGAATGTATTAAAGGTATATGTAATTAAATGTTACTGAAGTATATATAAATTATCATAGTAAAATATATAATATTTATGAAATTTGTCTATTTTAAGGGAAACCATAATAGGTGTCAATGGAAAAAATGAACAATCATCAATTTGTGAAAGAGTGGAAGAGTTGGGGATTATCACCTCACAAACACATTGAATATTTATTATAAAAATAACCTTGAATATTTATTATTTTATTTTTTTTGTATAATAATTCAATAAAGACATATAAAGTCGATAATGGAAATGAAACTAAAAAGCTTTAGAGAAGACATTACCTGATAATCGGGTAACTTCTTTTACTTTATACCAAAAGGCTTCCTTGGAACACTTTCTACCCAAAGGTCGGATATAAGTATTAGGGTAGGGATTTTTGGAAGCTATTTGGAATGATTTTGTTTGATCCTTAGTGGTTTATTAAGTGTGAAAGAGTGGAAGAGTTGGGGACCTTTTATATGGAAGGAAATAGATTGACATAGAATTTTTGGAAACAAGGTTGGGGTACACATGCTCAAACCTAAAAAAGTCATCAAAAACAATGGATGGTTTATGGATTATATATGGAAATACAAAGGGTTTTTGACAACTGTATATGTCATTTTTACCATAAATTAATGGCTTAGTTATTTATTAATCATAAATTTAAATTAATAACTATAATAAATTTTAATTAAATTCACTCAATGTTTTGAATGAAAACAAATTTGGAATTATTTGGAATTATATATTATTATTAAAAATATGGAATATTTTTTTCCATATTCTAATCATTTATGTGGATGATATTGATTTTAATTTAATCTCATAGGTGGGATACAATGGGAGTTTTTAAATTAAAAATGGATGAATGGTTTACATGTTTTTATAGTAAATTTAAAATTGAAATTGATTCCAATGAAATAAATTTTATTAATTGATTATATTATTATCTAATTAAATATTACAAGAAATAAATTTATAATTTATCCCTATAAATTATTTAGATGAATTATCATTTTTAAACTAAAATTTAGTATTTTTTAATATTCATTAAAAATGAAATGTTTTAAAAAATTATCAAAAATTCAACCTACCCAAATTATTATCATTATATTATAAATATGATGTTTATTTTTACATATATTAATATGTAAATATTTACTCTAGTTTAAAAGGTAATAATATATAATTTATAAAAATAATTATTTTTATGTGTAAAATATATTTTGTTCTTATATTATGCCTACCAAAACTAATTGAAGAATATATAAAATATTTTATTGAATAATATATATATATATATTACATTAATATCACTCAATAACTGTAATTAGTTTAATATATTAGCGTAAAACAACTTTTTAAGAATAAAAATATCTTTCTATCAAAATATTCACATTATATTAAATCGAGTCTTATATTTATTTCTAATTAATTGGTAACCAATTAAGTTATTTTTTAATTTTTTAAACGAAAATTTTCATAAGTTAGTTATTAGTATTCATAAATACTAATTTAAAGTGTAGTTTATATCAGCTTATATTTAAATAATATATTATTGTTCGATAAAACTCGTTCTTGTGTGGGACGTATGTCATCGAAGAAGGTATCTATTGTGTGTAATACATGAAACATTATTTTCTATGAATTTAATTTTATAGAGTCTTTTTTAAATAGTAAATATATTATAATGTATCCAGATATTATGTTTCCTTACACTCTTGGTGTGGTGTGTGATTCACGCTATTGAATACAAGGTTAATATATTAGATTATTGGTGTGTCACAATATTATTACGTAAACGATTTATAATAATTATATTTTAATCCTAAAAAAGTTAATTTTGAGAAAAAATTGATTCATGACATAAGGTAAGGTTATTTCATCTATGTTTTTATTTTTGTGAGATAATGACTTAATAGTCAGTCATTTCATTTGGGTGGTATGTATACATCCTATGAATGTATTATATTATTATTATACTAAAATTTCTAGGGATTTACATATCCATATGATGATATTTCCTTCATGTGGGTTATGTTTCAAATTTTACCAAATGTGCAATGTAATTTGGCCTCAATTTTCTTTCTTTGAGAAACATGCCATGTCATGCACCTATATTTTTCAATGAGGGGTATATACTGCCTTTGACATGTTATATCATGAATATAATTATTTTCATGATATCATATGGATCATTTTACAATATGAATTACATTTTATTATGATTCAATGTTACAAAATTTTTAACGGTGTATAGCTACAATCTCACCGTTTATTGAGATTTTTTATAATTATTCTTTTATAGATGAAATCATAGATCTATCTCTTGAGTAATCTCATGAATTTTGATATCCTCTGTAAATTAATATTATATCCAAGTAATGATAATATTTTCCCTCTCTTTAGTACAAAATACGGTCCATAATGTGTTTGTATGAAATTCTGACATAATCTCTCTCTTCAGTAAAAATCAATGATCCTTCTTAACTATATATTCATAATGGATTAGAAAATAATCTACAATTATCCTATGATATTTAAATTAAATATCTACCCATGTTTTAAAATTTTGAATAACTTTTTTTTTTCAATGGAATCTTCTTGTCATTTTCTGGTCGAGGTACATTTCTAAATGTTTTACAGTGCAAAAAGAAAGTTCAACACATATGAATTTACCCACTATCATGACTGTCATTCCATTTATGAATCCATTAGAATATTAATTTGTATAAATAAATATTTTCCTAATATTAGGTAAATTCATTATTAATGTATTTTTAATGTAATTGGGTTTCAAATTGTTTCGATGCTCATTTTTAATGTTTCTAGGGAAAATAGGTTTTCAAAACGTTTTCAATCATCTATTATAAGTTATAATGTAAAATGGTTTTCAAAAAAATATAATAATTTATTTATAATATCTAAAATTTATTTTTAGAGATATGGGTTTTATATCATTTTAATGCTTTATTTAAATTCTTTTGAAGTTAATTTCAAAGAAGTGGATTTCAAAAAAATTTTATTATTTCTTTATATTTTTTCAATGTATTTTAAATAATTTTTTTTCAAAACATATTCATGATTTCATAATCAGTTTTTAATGTATTTTGAATCCCAAGATTTACAAAACATTTTTATGCTTCCTTTTAATGTTTATAATTTATTGTCATGGAAATGTTTTTGATATGTTTTGATTCTTATTCAATATGTTTTAAAGGAAAAAAGTTTTCAAAATTATTTCAAGTATTCATTATAGTTTTTTGAGTAATTTTCTTTGAAAAGTATATTCAAATTAATTTTAATATTAAAAATTATTTTACATAGAATAAATGATATTTTTATCAATAATTATTATTAGGAATAGTTTTCAAAATTATTTTCCATATATGTCTACATCATTTGAACTTACTCATTCCCTTATAGTAAATGATCCAATGTTTCCATTCATATCCTATCTTGAATGGTTTATTCTTTGATGGATTTGTTCTTATGTTTCCAATTTCTTTTTTATCGGTTATATGATTTAGAAGCCCACTTTTTAAAATGGGCTATGCAATAATTAAATGATTAAAAACACTATATCATTTCCATTGGATATGATGTTATTAAATGTTAAATATAAACATTTTATTTCATTGGTTAATAAAGGATGTTTATAAACCCCATCTATTTTTTGTTCATGATATGATGAATGTTTTATTTTTTTGAACATATATAAATGATGCAATCATGAGATGTGTAGGAACCAAATCTCCTTCCAATGCATTGGGTAATGATGGATGAATCATGAATATAAATTTTATGCATGAACTTGATTACATGTTCACAATTATGTAGATTGACCAAGATTCATGTCCATAATTTTATGCATGAACCTGATTACATGAACACAATTTTATGGGTGAACTTTATTATGTGTTCTTAATGTTAATCATGGACCTAGTTTCATGTCAAAAAGTTTCTATGTGAACATGATTACATGTTCTAAATGTTATCTATGAAACTGATTAAATTTTCACAAAATTATTCATAGACCTGGTGGCATGTCCACAAGTCTATAATAGGGAATTATTTCATGTCTGTTACTTAATTTTAGAGGCTGATTCTACTTATACATGTTCTTAATGTTATAAGTTTATGTTTATACAAAAATTAAATGTCTTATTCATATTTTATGATTTCATGGATTTTGCTATTGATTTTTTTATGATTCATGTCTTATGAATTGCATATATTTAAAGCATGCCTCTTGATTATGATCTTTGATATATAGAGTGTGATATTTAAATTTTGTGCTCATCTTTTAATACCCTTATGATCATGTTATGCTTACACTTTTTCCTTTATTTACCCCTACCAGGAATTACACCTAACCCCTTTATTAGGTTTCCTTTCCCAAGGTTATGAATGAATGGTTTAGGTAGAAGTACTATAGGGGAATATAATTACTAGATACATTGAAAATATTTAACTATGTCAGAAGACATTGTTCCCAGTTTCCAATGACACTAAACTATTACAGTCTCTAGGATTTTCCTTTTGTAATATGGGGAATACTAAGAAAAACTTATTTAATATCAATGTATGTTACACATGATTTTCTATACGGAGTGATACATTTCAGATGAGTGCCATTTGGGATGGCAGTTCTTGTGCACTAAGATGTCTCAGATGAGAAATATATTTTATCATAATGCAGAATCCGATGGTTGTTTATGAATAAGTGACCTCATGAGACTTGAAGCATGATATGGGTTTATTTGGCATATTATGGGAGTCCTTGCAATGATTCCACATACCCTGATTGATAAACCACATGGAGATGAGTTGACTAGATGTGTTTAGCCAAGGAGTGGTTGAGAAGGAATTTCTTTTTCTCTCTCGAGTGTGTATCCTTCGATGTATTTTTGTCGAGTGAGTAGTATATGTAATCCATGAACCAAAAATTTGTACGTTGATTACATGAATATTAAATATATTTAAATACTATAAATACTATTACATATTGTGTATTTTTTTTCGTGACTATAGTGTAATAATGTCTTGGTGTATTTTTCGCAGTGACACATTCATATGAATTCCTTAAAATGATGAGATCCTTTAAGTGGTATGACAATATTATTAAATATATTTTTACATTTCAATGACATTATATTATGGGACACATAGTATATAGACCGTCATGTGTGATTACTCGTAATAAGATCTTACTTCATCTCAAGAATTTTTCACTTGGTAATCTCAATGATGGGAGATCATGAGAATATAACCACCTGTAGTAATTCCACATGTTTTGGTTTCATAGGTTACTTTTATCTACAAGAATTTATAATGGTCTACAAACATTAATATTATCATTAATTCATGTCATGACACACACACATCAATTTACTGATGAAAATTTTCATGCAGACAGTTGGCTGGATGTAGGGTATATTGGGTTAATCATGAATAAAATGTAATTAATGGATAAATCAATGAAGGATTTATCCCTTCAATTTATGGATGATGATACCTCATCCCTTTTATTGAAAGCAAACCGAATCCCGAAATTCCATGGCCATGGTGTAAGGGCGAGTTTATTTCAGGTAGTCATAGAACAACATATCAAGCATATAGGTTGATGACACTAGCATGAAACCATCTTGATGAGATATTGAGATAAATGGATTATATTACACAATGATAATTCATATGTGGATGTCATTATTACGAATTCATGATCTTCATATTGGGCACCTTGACCTATTTCTATATATTACTCTTGTACATTAGAAAACCAAGCCTAATACCAATGAGATCGATTCCTAATGGGTCACACACTAACTGTTTCTGGTTGTCTCAGTTAAATTCTTTTTGAATTTATAAAATTCAATATAAATTATTCTTAAGATAGTGGAATAATTTTTTTCAAGGTAAAATTATTTTATAAATTAATTATTTATTTATTCATGGGATTTCACATAAAAATATATTTATTACTTTTATTGAATATTTAATAAATATTTATTCATCAGTTTTTTAATAAAATATTTATTTAAGATATTTATTTATTAATTTATTTATTCTAGTGTTCAATAATTGGATGTGGGGTTTGAGCATACCAAGGACAGTCTGGTAGTAAATTAAAAATTTGAAAGATGTTAAATAATTATTTTACTAGTTGGCACAAAAAAATAATAATAATACAGTTATAATTATGTGGCATGGGATCTCATTTTATGATTTTTTTGTGCAAGTTGTCATGCCACAAATAATGACATGGTTATTGTTATTATTTAACAATGGTTTTATCTAGGTTATGATTGTATTTAGTTTCTATTCTACGATTAAATATTATAACAAAATACCCATATTGATAACTAGACATGTACGTATAATGTTTTATGTATGGGAAATCAGTGACGCAAGAGAAATTAAAATTTATGAATTTTCCCTCGACACTTATCATCTCTCCCTCTCATTAATGGGATATATTCTTCACGATCAAAGTAGAGGTGATCAATATCAATGAACACGAGACATTTGCATCACTGGGATAGCACGGAAAAGAGAGTGGCATAAATCAGAGACCATTGGAGAATGTATGGATCACCACTATCGGGATTCACATTTGGATCCTCAAAAGCACAAAAAGACAATCTTAAAGGGTCATCCCAGCTGATCAACATCATCAACCATGAATGTAATTAAGAACCAAGTATTTTATTTCATTAGAAATCAAATTTAAATTATTTATAAACATGATGTGAAAGATAATCTCTAATGGTTTGGGCCACTTATTTATTTATCTAAATCTTAGATTCTATTCTGTGGATACTAGAATTCATGTTCATATTGATCCCAGAATAATCAATTATTATGGTAAAAATTACTCTTGGGTGTCTGACCAACCACACTTTCTTGGCACCTAGAACCTTCAAATTGCATTAGAGGGGTCACATCATAGTTTATAATTATTTAATTAATTTTGTGATGATTTGTAGTTTAATTATTTAGTTTTTCAATTCGAGGTTAATCATTCTTGTAATCTGAATTTTGAGATCGGTTCTTCCTCTTTTTTTTCACAGATTTCACAAGAAAAAATTTTTTTAGATAAAAATTAAAATGGATAAATCATCAGGAGGTGACGATAAATTTTACTAGGTGACATGAATGTACACACCATGAGCATAGATTCATAAGAAATGTTTTGTACTATACACGTTGTGTAATATGGACTACATGCTGTGTAGTCTTGTTCAACGCATTGAGAGTAATTCAAAAATTAATCAAGATCTGGGAATTTATTTCCCACGGTGTACTTAATTCTACATCGCATATTGATTTGGACAGAATGGCACACTCATTCTAAATTACACACTTTTTGGTTAATTTCACATGATGTGTACTCCCTTAGGGTTAGGAGACGAACCGTGTATACCATACACAGCTAATCTGACCGATAATCATGTATCACAGAGACAACATATCATGTATCCCACTGTACACACCGTATACTCCGAAATTTCCGAAGTACGCTTCAAATATCAGGTCCTTAGGCATGTACTTTGGTATAGATGGTTAAGTTATTACATGCTGTGTAGTCTAATATTCACATTGTGTACTTTATCAAATTACATAAAGTTAAAACATTGATGATTGTGTATTGTTCAGAGCTATATATCCTTTATAAATCATACTACATGTTGTTACTCTATGAATTGAAAAATCTTGTATGAAATGTTTCATAAGAGTATAACATTATGAAAATATAATACATGTTGGGTATATTTATACGAGTATTCACTAGGATGTATCCAAGGTGCATTTATGTACAAGAATGAGAATCTCAAGTAAATTCACAAAAGGATTAAGATAAAATGATTGATTAATTAAAGATAATAATTAATCAATTATACTTCAATTTATCTTAATAAGAATCATTAATTAATTTAATGTACATTTTATTAAATTTGTAAGTCGTTTCATGTATGTGGGTGATCCTTAGCTAGACCAAGACTATTGTATGTGATTGGTTTCCTTTTAATTTATTTATTAAATAAATTGTTGGCCTTCAAGCCCTATTTCCTTTTAATATATAGGGAAGATATTCAAATGATTTATTTTATGTAAAACCCATTTTAACCCTTCACCTTCGTGTGAGTTAAAAATGATATGTAATATAATGATCACCCAAGCTTGTAGAGATGATGCATGTTTGGAATTGATGAAAAACCAATCCAAGGACATACAAAGGTGGATAGGTGGAAAGTTATTAACAAGATTTTGTTTCTCCTGTAGGTCAGGATTAGTTTCACAACCTCAAGAAAAAAATATCCATTAGAAAAGGCTTATGATCATTCCCTTTAATTTTTTATTTTATTTTAGTGGCACGTTTTTTCATTATGGATGTGTTGTTGCGATCATATAATTATTGAACTAACATGAATGCAATATGAAACTAAAATAAACTAGTCTTCTGCTTAATTATAATAAAGACATGGTTAATCACTTATGTAAGTTCTACTTAATATTAACAAGCACGTGATAATAATAATATTCCAATATAAGAATAATAGGCCAAAAATCCCTCAAAAAATATAAATTAATAGTAAGCCTTCCATTAATTGATTATGGGAATGACTCAATACCACTATGTGTTTGACCAACCCTTGTTGGGTTTCATATATTTATACCAGAATCCCTTATGAAAGGTTTAAGTTGGACATAACCATATTGATTCAAGAGGAGTATCCCTTACAAGACTTGGTGTAATATTGGAGGCATGTTTAAAGGAAATACAAGTTTGGGATTCAGGATTTGGGAGTCCACTCTGTGGATCAAGGAGTGATAAGAAAACAGTTGGCATAGTCCTCCAACCTAAATACCTTCAAATATATTGACCAATAATTGTTGGGGTTATGTGAAGGGGAATATGGATCCTTTCCACAATAATGTCATGAAAACTATACATTATGAGTTTATTGGTGAGGGCCATTAGGACAAGATAAAATATTTGGAGGCATAATAAAATAATTTTATTATTTCTCATAAAATCAAGACTGTTTTAATCATATGCTCTTTTAATTTTAGAATAAAATGAAAATCTTGTCAACTAAACTATCCTTGCAATCAATTCTGGATAAATACAACATCCTCACTATAAGTATCTTCCATGAATGGTTTAGACACGTTCATGTGATTTTATGCCATGAACTGAAGTCTTACATGATGGAGTTAGCATTTCATGATCACCAACCTAGGCGGCATGTGATGAAGTGTTAATGGTCTATAAGAAACATATGAATGACGCAGTCAATGTTAAATTTTTGATGGTAAAATCAATTTCTAGTAATCTCTTGATGTCTTAGAAAAACATGGATTCTTATAGCATGCACGACAACCTCCATGTTATTAACAAGGAGAGAGAAATACATGAGAAACTTTACTTCTAAAAGGAACTATTTTATAGTAATCATGGAGATGGTGACTTTACGGGGCCTCAGGTAGTCATAATCATTGGCTATATTGAATATCTGAAGGTTATAGGGTTTAAAATCCCAGAAGAATAGGGAACCAATCTCATTTTTTGAATCACTCCCTCATAGATTATCCAGCGTTGTTGTTAATTTCAATATGAATAACATTGATAAGTCTCTATATGATCTTCTTATAATTAATCGTTGTGTGGACAAAGATATAAATAACAAAAAGGATTATCTCATTATGGTGGATAATAGAAAAGGGAATGTGAAGATATTTATGCCAAAATCTTCTTCACACCCTTCCATGAAAAATAAGATCAACGTAGATTCAACGAATCATGAATATTTTTGTTTCACATTTGGGAAGAAGGTCCTCTAGAAGTTGAACTGCATCCAACCTAAGAAGAAAGGAAAATATTCAAGTAAATTTGTTATCTAATTCAATCTATCTAGTTCTAAAAATTGGTTATTAGATACAACTTTTGGTTTTCCCATATGTATCCAAATACAAGAACAATGTAGATTCACTATGATTGAATAAGGCGTGGTAGATATACAAGAATCCAAAGTATCCAGACTTGCTACTATAGGTTTTGGAGACTACAACCTCACATTTCCAATTGGGATGATCATGGTGTGAAAGGATTGTTATTATGGGTCATCTGTTACTAAAATCACTTTTTTGGATTCTATATTAGATATATATTGATTTGTTTTCCATTTTGTAAATTAATGTATCTTATTTTAAAAACATAGTATTTGATTTTGTAGGGAACATTTATAAAATGGTATTTTCATGTTGGATTACACAATCCACATAATTTAAATCAATAACAAGGATACTTTTCAGGACTCATACTACACCCAACTCTGGAATCAACGATTATGTCATGTAAATGAGAAACCCCCGAAAAATTTCCATCATGGTGGATATTTAGATTATTTCAAACTAAAAAAACTTGGCATATGTAATTCCTATTTAAAAGCTAAAATGAAAAAAATCCCTATTTAGTTTGAAAGGGAAAAGGGATAAAAGGTTTTTGGAATTTGTTCACACAAATTTGTGTGAACCATTTCCAGTGGATGCAAGGGGTGAGTACTCACAGTTTAAAAAACTAAAGGATGATTTTCATAGTTTTGTATATATCTACATAATCAGTTATAAGTCCAATTTTTTTGATAAGTTCAGTGAATAGAATAATGAATTTGAGAATATTCATTTTACGAATATTAAGAAACTCTACCCAGTCACGGTGGAGAATTTCCTAATCATGTCTTCATTGATTACTTACGGGAGATTGGGATCGTATGTCAATTCACTCATCCTTACATGCCCCAATGGATTGGTGTGAGAAAAGGATGAACAAAAACTTGTTGGACATGGTGTGATCAATGATGAGTCATGCATGTCTTACCTTATCCTTTTTGGGATATGCATTACAAATCAAAGTGCAAATAATAAACCATGTACAATATAAATCGATAAATGATATTCCATTCATGTTCTGGAGTTGAAAGAATTAAATGTTCTGGAATTTACATGTATGGGAAGGTGAAGCATTTTTAAGGCTTCTTTAAGTATCAAAATTTCACCCTAAGTCATAAAGTGTAGCTTTGTTGGATACCCCAAGGAAACAAGGGGATATTACCTATACAACACCTTAGAAAAAAAGGGTATAGAGAAAAGACACACCATATTCATTGAGAGGGATCACAATTCCAAACAAGATAGTGGGAGCGAGATAGACATTAATAATGTCCATGATCAAGGTATATAAGAGTTGGTACAATAACAGAATCCATAAATCCCTATAGAAGAAAGAATTGTTTTAGAGACACATGAACTACGTAGGAGTAAAAGAGAGGTTAGAGAACCATAATGGTATGGTTTTACAGTTACTGAGGTTGGTGACTCATTATTAGTTTATAATAATGATCCTTTAACCTACAAGGAAATAGTAAGTGGCACAAATGTTTCCATGTGACAAGATTCCATGAATTCTGAAATGGATTCCATGTACTAAAACCAACTATGTATTTTGGTATATTCTCTGATTGAGGTAATGACTATTGGTTGCAAATGGGTATTCAAGAAGAAACAGGAAATGGAGGGACACGTCAGTACCTATAAGGAATTACTGTTTGCAAAAAGGTTCATATAGTGTCAAGGCATTGACTACGTCAAAAGATTATCATGAGTTTGATTGCTGAAATCCATGAGAATTGTACATTCCATTGAGGCTTACCAGGACTATGAGATTTGAAAATGGATTTGAAAACCACCTTCCTTAATGAGAACCTACTAGAATATATATAAATGATAGAACGTGAAGGTTTTATGAATCCAATGTATTCTAATAATGTATGCAAGTTGCAAAAATACATTTATGTATTAATGAAATCATCAATGTCATGGAACATTGTTTTTGTAAATAAATAATGGAATTTCATATTATAAATAATGATTGTGACCCTTTTGTCTATAAAATATTTTGTGGGAGTGCTGTCATTATCCAAACAGTATATGTTGAAGATATTTTACTTATTCAGAACAAAATACCTCTTTTACAGTCTATTGACGAATGGTTGAATCAATGGATCTCGATGAAGGACTTGAGTGATGAAATATATATTATTAGGATCAATATCCATTATGATAGATCGGAGATATTTCTGGACCTATGTCAATGTACACACATTGGCAGGTTACTGAATAGATTCAGTATTGAACAGTCCAAGAGTGGATTGTTTCTAGCATCACATAACATTCATTTTTCCAATAATATGTGTCCTCAATCAAATGAGGAAGGAAATATAATGTCATGGAATACATACACATCATTGATTGGTTAAGTCATGTATTTAATTCAATGTAAATATCTAGAGGTCACATACACATTGATTGTGGTAGGTAGATATGAAGCTATCCCAGGTGACCACCATTGGTTGGAAGTCAAGACTATACTAAAGTATCTTAGGCATACTAAGGATATGTTCTTATTTTATGGAGGAGATGAAGATGTACTCATCATAGAATATTTAGATTCTAGGTTCCAGAATGATCATGATGACATAAATTAGTTACAGGATACATATTTACTTTTAATGGAGGTGCATTTGACTAGAATAGCTTAATGCAGAGTGTCATCATAGATTCTATTGTAGAATATGAGTATATCATAGATTCTAAGGAAACTAAATATGTAGTATTGATGCAGATCATTGTCCAAGAGCTGTATGTGTTACCTAGAACCATGATCCCATCACACTATGTTGTGATAATACTATAGCGGTGGCTCTCACAAAATAACCAAGGACATATCATAGGACAAAGCACATACGTCGAATGTATCATCTCTTGAGGGATTTTTCTTAGAGAGGTGAAGATATAGTGGGAATTATTTTCACAGAAGACTACATGGATGACCCCTTAACAAAATACTTCACTCAAATGAAACATGAAATCAGGTGAGGACTTACGGATTGAATGTAATAGTTAGTTGGGTATAGTCAAAGATGGATTTTGTAAGAGTTAGTGTCCTTTTACCAATTGTTTGTTCTTTAATCTCAAGATTATTAAATATATTAAATATATTTATATATTAAACATATTATTACATATTTTTCATTGTTATCGATGACTGTAGTTTAATATCATCAAGGAGTGTTTTTTCACATAGAAATGATCATAAAAGTTCCCTGATATGATGAGGACCCTGAAGTGCTATGAAAATATTCCTTAATATAGTTATGTGGTGGGATGAAATATTATTATGGGACACATAGTATAAATACCATAAGGTGTGAGTACTCGAAATCATATGAGACTTTTTCTCATGATTTTCACACATGGTAATCTCCAAGATGGGTGATTATGGGAACAGACCGACCAATAAAAATTCTACATGTTTTGTCTCATAGAATGTTAATATATGTGAGCTTGTGTAATGGTACTAAGAATTTATTATTAACAATAATACATTTCATGACTCACAAACATTGATTTACTGATAAAAACTATCATGTAGATATTTCACAGGAAGTAGGGTACTTTGGGTCAGACATTAATGACATGTAATTAATGGATACGTCAAGGGAGGATTTGTAAATTCAAGGTGTGGATTTGTAAATTCAAGGTGTGGAAGTTGATGTCTTGGTCATTTTATTAAAATAGAAACCTCACACAAAATTCTATGGACATGGTTTAACGATGTGTTTATTTTAGGTATTCAGAGAATGACATGTCAAGCATAAAGGTTGGTGACACTCTCATGAAACTATCATGAAGAGATATTCATACAAATGGATTATATTACTCAGTGAACATTGTTAAGTGGATTTCATTATAGTGAAATTATGTTATTTCTCTTGGGTTCCTTGACCTGTTACTAGACAATAATCTTGGATATCAAGCAACCCTACCTAATTCCAACAAGAATGAATCCTATAGGGTCAAACACTATGTGTTTCAAGTTGTATCAGTAAAATTATATTTTAGTTTTACAAATGGAAAAAATTTTATTTTCAAGGTAATGGAATAAATTATTCCATTTAAAATGAATAAATAAATTCAAAAAATATTTATTCACATGATTGTGAATAAAAATATATTTATTTATTTTTGAATATTTTATAAGTATTTATATACTAGTTTGTAAATAAAATATTTCATTATGAGAATAAATAATTTATTTATTTATTTGGGTGTTCAATAAATGGATGCGGTGTCAGAAATGACCAATGATGGTCTAGTAGTAAAATAATTATTTAACTACGGGGATCAAAGGAAAATAATAATAATGATATTATAATTATGTGGAATGGAATTTAATTTAGGATTCCCTTTTGAAAAAGTTGGCACACCACAAATAATGATGCAGTTATTGTTATCATATAGAATGGTTTTCTTCTAAGATAATGATTGTATTTGATTACTATTACGTAGATAAATATTACAGCTAAATCCCCATGTCGGTAAATAGATAGGTACCACTATTGTGCCATGTATGGGAAACCAGTGACATAAGAGAAATTCCAGGTCAAGAATTTTATCTCAACTTCTTTCCTCTCTCCCTCTCAAGAATGAGAGACGTTATTCAAGATCAAAGAACTAGAAATAAAGATGGATCAATTTGGGACATTATCTTTGATGCGATATCACTCAGAAAGTGAGTGTCATCAATTAGAGACAACTGGAGCATGTGTGGATCACAGGTGGATATACTCTAGTATAGATCCTCACAAGAGCATCAAGATTATTAGAAAGGGTCATTCCATAGGATCTACATCATCAACAAATAAATCACCGAAAAAACTAGTATTTAATTTATTTATAAATTAAATATAAATTAATTATAAACTTATTGTGCAAGATAATATCAAAAACTTTCATACCTCTTCCCTCTATATGTAAATAATTTATTCTATTTGTAAAGACCTAAAAAATTCAAGGAAATTTTTTTCTTAATTTTCTTGGGAATTTTACAAGAACGCAGTTTCTGATGGCACCTGATTCCGACGCTCGGTGTGCCCTGAATCATTTTCTGAAGTTTAGCTCGGGTACGTTCAGTGAACGAACGAGCGAGTTTTTCTAACTTTTGAACCGGTGCTCGGAATCGAATTCTGAGGGCACCAATGGAATCACAATGCCGATAATTGCTTAGAAAAACCTTTTCTGGAGTTGCGTTTTCTCGGGTGTGGTTTTTAATTTTTTTGGAGTTAAGTTAAGGAATAAAATAAAAGTGGTGCGACAATTTATTTTATTTTACATAAAGTGGCTTAACATAAGTTAAGCGAATAAGGTGGGACCCACAATATCCTACCCACTTGGTAGGATATTTGTGAGGTGGGGCCCACACGAGCCCCACCATTTCATTCCTTCTAAGTAACGCACCCACACCCCCTTTTTAATAAAGTCAAACCATGCGTTTATTCTGGTTAAGAAACTCCTCATTAATTTGGGCGGTTAAATCGTTACAATTAATTCATTGAATTAATTGTTCGTTTCATTTCTTTTGAATTCAAACGTTGGCATGTGCATCAATAAAATAAGACAACTCTTATTTTATTTTTGTTGGAACTTGTTGCGTGGAGAGAATTCAGGGAAAAGCCTTCTTCTTCGACGAAGAACGCAAAGAACGCGAAGAACGCAAAGAACGCACCGACCTCCGACGAAGGACGCCAAATCTTCAGAGATCGATTACGTGACACCATGTACCGCGACGCCAGAAACACTTCTTTCGCGAAACTTCTTCCGTGAGGCTTCTCCGCGACGTGACAAACCTCCCTCCGCGGCGCCTTCTTCCACGACGGTTGTTTCCGCGACGAATCCTCGCTCATCAAATTCGACGAGGTAGGGGTTTATTTTATTGGTTTGTTCGTGATTACTTCTGTCACCATATTCTTTTGTTTTTGAGCTTCCTGATTTTGAAATAATTGGAGGAGGCAGGACCGCACGAACACGGCCGACCCTCCTCCCCCTTGTTGGTTTGATTTTGATTGCAGCACGAGCAAGGCAACGCGGCGCCGAAGCAACGCGCGGAAAATATTAATGAAAGGGAAGAAGCGCAGCGCCGTTCAAAACGAACCAAAGATGCGGCGCCGTCGCACCGCACCAGAGAACTACGAAAGCACCGCAGCCGGAGTTGGGCCGCGACGGAGGGGCACGTCACTGTCGCGCCGCGCCGGACGGATCAAGGCTACGGCTTGGGCCGCGGCGGAGCGGGGAGACCGGCAGCCGGTTTCGGGCCGCCGACGTCGGAGCAAGGGGACCGGCCCTTGCCGGTCCCGTGGTGGCAGCAGCCGGCCGGCCGAAACGGGCTGGCCGGTCAGGGGGAATTTGGGGGTTCGTAACCCCCGGTTGGCCAGCAAAGTAGCCCCCACGTGGGGCTGCGATTACAAGGGAAAGCGGGGGGCAACGCCCCCCCCCCCCCCCGCGTCGCTTTGCTCGGCCAAAATGGCCGAGCCACCCACTGGCCGCTGGCCACGCCAGCGCGCCCAGGCCAGTCACGGCCGCGCTCAAGTGGGCCGGACCCGGACCCGGGTCGGGTCGACACGGTTCGGGCCGACCCATGGGGTATTGGGCAGGGTCGGACCGGGCCCGAACCCCCTAATACTGAACCTCTTCGGTCTGTTGCCCATAACATGAGCTACAGGCCTCCGATCGACGCACCATCAGTTGCATAGAGATCCTTGGATTGAGATGGCCATTTCAATATATTACACTAAGGGTTTAAGAGATCTTTGGGTTCGGCCGGGTTGGTTCGTACACGAAACCAACCGGGCCCTTGGAGCGGAAACGCTTATAACTTGAGCTCAGGACGTCCGATTGACGTGCCATCGACTTTGTTGGATTCCTCTAAGTGAGACTGACCTTTTGGCTTACTTAGCTCGAGGTTTGGATGTAGTTGGAGTACGGTCGGGTTGGTTTTGTCTTAAAAACCAACCGGGCCCCTAGGACAAAAAAGCCAATAACTCTCAGATCGAGCATCCGAATGACGCGCTTTCTGTGACGTTGAGTTCCTGTTGACGATACAGAACTTTTGGATGAATTAACTTCGGACTACGTGTCAGTTGATGTATCAGACCTTCGGCTCATGGAGCGGACCCTCTTGAATGAGCTTGCTATGTGTGGGAACCCTAGAGCTAGCTGCGACTACGACGACAATGACGGCTGTACAGAAATCCTCCTAGGATTCGACGGTGACAACTACAGCACTCTGTGATCCTACGTGGTTCAGTGCCACCGATCCTGTGTGGGTTAGATCCTGTGTGGGTCAGCGCTCAGCGGTCCTGTGTGAGCTAGCGCCTACAGATCATGTGTGGGTCTAATCCTGTGTGGGTCATTGAGGGGGATAGTTACCTATCAATCCTGGGTGGGTCAGATCCTATGTGGGTCATTGCGGGGGTTAGTTACCTATCGATCCTTTGTGGGTCATTGCGGGGGTTAGTACCTATTGATCATTTGTGGGTCTGATGGCTTAGATGAATCAGTGGCTATATCTGATCGTCTCTATCATCATACGAAGAAGTATACCTGTGTGAGCTGAATCCTGTTTTGCTTTCCTATGTGGATTGCGTTGTGCTATCCTGTGTGGATTACCTTTTTCTTTCTTGTGTGGACTGGGTTGTGATTTCCTGTGTGGACTGGGTTGTACTTGAGCTTGGATGTTGGAGCCGAACTAAAATTGATGACTTAGGTATATGTATGGGCATATACCTAAGTAGAGTCGAATGTTACTTTGTGATTGTATCATTCCTTTGTGGATTATCCTTTGTGGATTCTGGAAGACCTTCAGGGGTCTCGGGGTCCCTACTGAGTAGTTTATTCTCACCCCTGCATGGGATATGCCCACACTACGTTGTGTTGGTTGAAGATGACGGACAACGCTGATCGTGGTGGAGGCTTGCGGAGCAGGACGATACCTGGAGGTGGAACATTGGGCGGGACATACTCGGAGCGGATGACTGGACCCAAGGAGTTGTGGAGGCTATCTGTACTCACCCTTCAGGTGGGAGTTCCAGTGGACAGCTCGAGGCTGCGGCTTTACTTTCAGTTGTTGTTTTCCCTTTCCAGTTGTACTTTACATTCGGTTTGGGTTTTTATTCTGGCCCACTTACTTTTCTGCACTTACTGTTGTACCCTGTTTTTACTTACTGTTTACTTCCGATTTCTTGCTCTGTGGTGTTTTTTTTACTTTTCAAAGGCAATGCCTTCCTTTTTTTCAGGAATTACACCTTGGTGCTAGTCGCCAGCCCCTGGCCTATGGAAAGCGAGCTTGGGGTAGTCACGACACGGGCCCCGAGGATGGGTCATGATAAATTGGTATCAGAGGAGTTCGGTTCTACCGCAGAACTCAGGACTCTGATCTTTTTCTATGTGAAGCAATAGTGTTAAGAGTATTGAGTGTGGTTATCAGTCCAGGGAGTCTAGTGTTGGTGCGGCAGCCAACGTATCCGTATACTAGGGCCCTGACTTCTGATTTCTGACTTAATGCACGAAAACATTGATTGCAAGTGTGTTACAAGTTTTCCTTGTGATTAATTTGTGTCAGATCACTAGGTATACTGTTTAACTGTGGCGCACCTGTTTCTTTTCAGGATGGCTCTACGATGGCAGCCAGCTAGGGTTCCAAGGTTTGTGCATGACGATAGCCCGCTGAGCGATGAGGCCTCGGTACAAGGCCCTCTGACAGCAGAGGCACCGGCGGTACCACTACCCAACGAGCCAACGATGCTACCAGCCCCAACCGCTGGCGATGCACGTCACCTTAGTGCACTGCACGAGTTTCAGCACTAGCGACCGCCCAGGTTCTGTGGGGAGATGGACCCTCAGGCCGCCGAGGATTGGCAGGAGGCAGTTGTACGAGTTTTCAGGTTAGTGAGGACACCAGCAGACCTCATGGTGATCCTCGCAGTGAGCCTACTGCATGCGGCAACAGGAAGATGGTGAAGCTTGATTCTTTAGGTGCAAGATGACGTATCTCTCCTCTGGACAAACTTTGAGAACCTCTTCCACTCGGAGTTTGTCCCAGCGACCCTCCATGTGGTGCGCATCCAGGAGCTTCTACAGCTACTGTAGGGTAGCTTGACGGTCGCCTAGTACTCGGTGAGATTTACCGATCTCTCGCGCTACTTGACAGACATGGTACATGACCCATTCTTCCGAGACCGGACCTTTGAGCAGGTATTTTGGCATGAGATCAGGGCATCACTGATCTCCCTCAGCATTCCGACTCAGGAAGAGGTACTGGAAAGATCCCTTCTTATCGAGAGCTTCCTTGCTGAGCCTTCATCAGCAGCGAGACCTACCACGGGGCGGCACGTAGCAGAGTCCTCTACAGTAGGCAGTCGACGAATGAATCATGGGTCCAGGAAGACCAGACCCTCAGGAATATGATCTCAAGACACTGGCTCAGTAGTGCGGGGCACACAGCGCGAAGCCTGTCTTTCGAGAGGTAGACAGTGCTACACATGCGGGGGGTAGGGCCACATGGCTCCTGACTACCCGACTCGCAGTGCCGAGGAGCAGTAGACGGTTGAGGGGCCACCCAAGAAGAGGTAGAGGGTCGACTGTGGTGGTTCGCAGGGAGAAGGCGGACGAGGCAGAGGAGTTGGCCGAGCAGGAGGTGATGGGCGACGCTTTGAGGCTCTACCAACACCACCACCAGGAGGTCCACCCCGACCACAGGGAGCTGGCTGGCAGAGACAGGCACAACTCCAGGCAGTAGAGGCCTACGACCACGGCACGCCTGAGATGATTCGAGGTACTATATGTGTCTATTCCACCCTTTCTGTAGTTCTTATAGACATAGGAGCGAGTCATTCTTTCATATCCATTGCCCTTGTTCGGAGCTCAGATATTCCGACAGAGCCGTTGGCTCGATCCTTACAGCTAGAGACTCCTACGGGAGCAGACTCAACGATTACGCACTGGTGCCAGCAGTGTGAGCTTACTCTAGGAGGTGAGATATTCGTCTGGGATCTTCTTGTAGTGGCGTCGAGGCCTTACGACGTCATCTTGGGCATGGATTGGTTATCAACAGTCCATGATCAGATTGACTGTATTAGGCGCAAGGTGCGGTGTGTACGCACCGATGAGAGCAGATTCACCTTCACCGGCAAGAAGGCAGCCTTCACAGCACAGGATGGACTCTCGCAGAGGAGAGGAAAACCCATCACTCATCAGTTGGCTAGCCTCATCCTACGAGCAGTTGACGTGCGGAGTCCAAGTTTTCTTGTAGTGGTGGATCAGTATGCAGACGTTCTCCCCGATGACATCCCAGGGATACCTCCTCATAGGGAGGTAGAGTTTTATATTGATCTTTATCCCCAGACAGCCCCGATATCCACCCCAGCATATCGGATGTCTCCCTCCGAGCTTCGAGAGCTACGGGTATAGTTGGAGGACTTACAGGGTAAAGGGTTCATCTGACCTAGTGTTTCACCCTGGGCTTCCCCGATATTGTTCACCAAGAAGGCGGATGGGAGCTTGCGAATTTGTGTCAACTATCGTCGCTTGAACCAGGTGACAGTGAGGAACAAGAATCCACTACTGAGGATTGATGACCTCTTCAATCAGCTCAAGGGAGCACGGTGGTTCTCGAAGATAGACCTCAGGTCAGGATATCATCAGGTCAGAGTTCAGGACGAGGACGTGCAGAAGACGACCTTCAGATGTCGGTATGGCCACTATGAGTTCTTGGTTATGCCATTTGGCATAACCAATGCTCCAGCAGTGTTCAAGGGACTCATGAACAGGATCTTTTAGCCATACCACGATCGATTTGTCGTGGTCTTCATCGACGACATTTTGATATACTCGACGACTGAGGAGGAGCACGCCTACCACTTGCGGGTTGTACTGGACACACTCTAAGAGCACCATCTTTATGGTAAGATCTGAAAGTGTCAGTTTTGGATACGTGAGGTCCACTTCTTGGGACACGTCATCTCTGAGGTGGGAGTTGCGGTGGATCCTGCGAAGATCGAGGCAGTGATAGCTTGGGAGCCACCTAGGAGCGTGACTGAGGTGCGGAGTTTCTTGGGTCTAGCTGGATACTACCGGAGATTTTTTCCATACTTCTCCAGAGTTGCGGCACCACTCTCAGCTTTGACGAAGAAGGGGAAACCCTTTGTGTGGTCAGACAGATGTTAGTAGAGCTTCCAAGAGCTGAGACAGAGATTGACTAGCGCACCTATCTTGTGGTTGCTGGAGGAGGGAGTAGGGTACGTAGTCTACTACGATGCATCAGGGACCGGACTCGGATGTGTCCTGATGTAGGATTGGGTAGTGATTGCCTATGGATCAAGTCAGTTGAGGCCACATGAGCAGAACTACTCTACCTATGACCTGGAGTTAGCAGCAGTGGTCTTCGCTCTGAAGATGTGGTGACACTATCTGATGGACGAGCGCTTTATAGTCTATTCTGACCATCAGAGTCTCAGGTACATCTTCTCTCAGAAGGACCTGAACCTGAGACAGCGGTGATGGATCTAGTTCCTCCAGGACTATGACTTTGAGGTAGTCTATACTCCTAGAAAGGGGAATGTAGTAGCCGATGCACTCAGCAGGAGTATGGGAATTCAGCTACTTGGGGAGGCGGCAGAGCAGCTAGCCGCTTTGCAGATATACTTCATGGATAGAGATGGAGCAGCATTCTTTCAGTCACTCCTCCACTACTACAGCGGGTTAGAGTGGCACATCGTGGGGATGCCGACTGTGAGACGCGGCGTGCACAGCTATCCTTAGGACAGACACCTGATGGATTCTCCATGGGAGTAGAGCACGATGTCCTTTTCAGAGGACGTACCTTGGTACCAGTTTCCTTACGAGAGGATGTGATGAGAGAGTTTCACACATCTCCTTTGGCGGTACATCCTGGCGTGACGAAGATGTACCAGGATCTCAGACGACAGCACTGGTGGCCGGGCATGAAGAAGGCTGTGGTAGAATTCGTTTCTCGATGCCCCACCTGCCAGCAGGTGAAGCCAAAGCACCAGGTACTAGCAGGCTTGGAACAACCCTTGGAGGTCTCAGAGTGGAAGTTGGATGACATATCTATGGAATTTGTGACTGGAAATCCACACACTTCTAGAGGTCACGACTCCATTTGGGTGATTGTCGACCGACTCACCAAGTCGGCTCACTTCTTACCCATCAGAGAGCAGGGATCAGTGGAGAGCTTGGGACGTCTCTACGTTCAAGAGATTGTACGGCTTCACGGTGTACCATCATCTATCGTCTCCGATCGATATTCTCGCTTTACTTACCGGCTTTG
This sequence comes from Viscum album, assembly GCA_963277665.1. Classification (NCBI taxonomy): domain Eukaryota; kingdom Viridiplantae; phylum Streptophyta; class Magnoliopsida; order Santalales; family Viscaceae; genus Viscum; species Viscum album. The sequence continues at coordinate 1,849,515,691 of OY728120.1, forward strand.
GAAGGGGTTACATGAGGCGTTCGGGACGCAGCTACGTCTGAGCACCGCCTTTCACCCTCAGATAGATGGTCAGATGGAGAGGACCTTTTAGAATCTCGAGGACATGCTCCGTTCATGTGTCCTCAACTTTGGTCACAGCTGGGAGGACCACCTACCCTTGGCGGAGTTGGCGTAGAACAACATCTACCACTCCACCATCGGGATGACACCGTACGAGGCATTGTACGAACGACCTTGCAGATCTCCGTTGTGCTAGACAGACCCTGGGGTGTCAGCACTTGTGGGACTGAAGATGGTCCAGGCCACGACAGAGAAGGTCCAAGTCATTGAGGAGCGGATGAGGACATCTCAGAGCCGGTAGAAGTCTTATGATGACAGGAGTCGGAGGCCACTAGAGTTCGAGGATGGCGACCACGTCTTCTTGCGGATCTCACCTCGACGTGGTTTACGGAGGTCTGGCCGAGGCGGCATGTTATCTCCGTGCTTCATCGGACCTTTCCAGGTCCTCAACAGGACTGGCGAGGTGGCTTATCGTCTGGCTCTACCACCTCAATTGCACCGGGTGCACGATTTCTTCCACGTATCCCAGCTAAGGAGATACGTGCACAACCCGACGCATATCATTGAACATGGGGAGCTGGACGTTGATGATGAGGTGACTTTTGCGGAGGTCCCAGTGGAGATTGAGGATCGACAGGAGCGGGTCCTACGTGGATGTTCGATTCCACTTGTGCGCATCAGATGGCAGCACAAGAACCTCTAGGAGAGCAATTGGGAGCGGGAGGCTCAGATGTGTCCTCAGTACCCACATTTGTTCTACTAGTTTTTGTTGTATCTTTACGGGGACGTAAAGCCCTGATGTGGGAGTGATGTAAAGACCCAAAAAAATCAAGGCAATTTTTTTCTTAATTTTCTAGGGAATTTTACAAGAACGTAGTTTTGGACGACACCTTATTCTGAGGCCCGGTGTGCCCAGAATCATTTTCCGAAGTTTAGCTCGGGTACTTTCATTGAAAGAACGAGCGAGTTTTTCTAACTTTTGAACCGATGCTCAGAATCAAATTCTGAGGGAACCAATGGAATCGCAGCACCGGTAATTGCATAGAAACACCTTTTCTGGAGTTGTGTTTGCTCGGGTGTGGTTTTTAATTTTTTTTTGGAGTTAAGTTAAGGAATAAAATAAAAGTGGTGCGACAATTTATTTTATTTTACTTAAAGCGGATTAACATATGTTAAGAAAATAAGGTGGGACCCACAATATCCTCCCCACATGGTAGGATATTTGTGAGGTGGGGAACGCATGAGCCCCACCATTTATTTCCTTCTAAGTAACACACCCACACCCTCTTTTTAATAAAGTCAAAACATGTGTTTATTCTAGTTAAGAAACTCCTCATTAATTTTGGCGGTTAAATCGTTAAAATTAATTCATTGAATTAACTGTTCGTTTTGTTTCTTTTGAATTCAAACGTTGGCATGTGCGTTAATAAAATAAGACAACTCTTATTTAATTTCTGTTGGAACTTGTTGCGTGGAGGGGATTTGGAGAAAAGCCTTCTTCTTCGACGAAGAACGCAAAGAATGCAAAGAAAGCGAAGAACACACCGACCTCTGATGAAGAACGCCAAATTCTCGGAGAATGACTACGCGACGCCGTGTACCACGATCCCACCAACAATTATTCCGCGATGCTTCTTCTGTGACGCTTCTCCGTGACGCAATGAACCTCCCTCCGCGACGCGAAGAACCTCCCTCCGCGACGCCTTCTTCCGCGACTGTTGTTTCCGCGACGAATCCTCGCTCATCAAATTCGACGAGGTAGGGGTTTATTTTATTGGTTTGTTCGCGATTACTTCCGTCACCATCTTCCTTTATTTTTGAGCCACCTGATATAACAATAACGGGAGGAGGTCGGACCACACGAACATGGCCGACCCTCCTCCCCCCTAGTTGGTTTGATTTTGATTACGGAACGAGCAAGGCAATGCGGTGCCGAAGCACCGCGCGGAAAATATTAAAGAAAGGGAAGAAGCACAACGCCGTTGAAAACTAACCAAAGATGCGGCGCCGTCGTGCCACACCAGAGAACTATGAAAGCATCACGGCTGGATTTGGGCCGTGGTGGAGGGGCGCGACGCCATCGCACCGCACCGGACGGATCAAGGCCGCGGCTTGAGCCGCGGCTTTAGCCGCGGCGGAGCGGGGACACCGGCGGCCGGTTCAGGGCCGCCGCCGGGGGAGTAAGGGGACCGGCCCTTGCCGGTCCAGTGGCGGCATCAGCAGGCCGACCGGAAGGGGCCGACCAGTCAAGGGGAATTCGGGGGTCCGTAACCCCCGGTTGTCTAGCAAAGCGGCCCCCACATGGGGCCGCGGTTACAAGGGAAACAGGAGGGCAACTCCCCCCCTCATCGCTTCGCTTGGAAAAAACGGCCGAGCCATCCGCTGGCCACTGGCCATGCCAGCGCTCCCAGGCCGGGCCGGGCTGCGCCCAAGCGGGCTGCACCCGGACCCGGGTCGGGCCGACCCAGTTTGGGCCGACCCCGGGGGTATCGGGCTGGGCCCGAACCCACTAATACTGAACCTCTTCGGTATATTTCCCATAACATGATCTATGTGGCTCCCATCGATTCACCATAAGTTGCATAGAGATCCTTTGATCGAGACGGTCGTTTTCGTATATTACACTAAGAGTTTCGAAGAACTTTGGGTTCGGCCTGGTTTGTTCGTACACGAAACCAACCGGGACCTCAGAGCGGAAACAATTATAACTTGAGCTCCGGACGTCCGATTGACGTTCCATCGACTTTGTTGGATTCCTCTAAGTGAGACGGACCATTTGGCTTACTCTGATCAAGGTTTGGAAGCAGTTGGAGTATGGTCCGGTTGGTATTGAATTAAAAACCAACCGGGCCCCTAGGACGAAAAAGCCAATAACTCTCAGACCAGGCGTCCGAATGACGAGCCGTCTGTGACGTTGAGTTCCTGTTGACAATACGGAACGTTTGGATACATCAACTTCGGACTACGTGTCAGTTGATGTATCAGACCTTTGGCTCATGGAGCGGACCCTCCAGAACGAGCTTGTTGTGTGCAGGAACCCTAGAGCTGGCTGCGACTGCGATGACGACGACGACTGTACAGAAATACTCCGTGGATTCGACGACGATGACTACAACACTCAGCGATCCTACGTGGATCAGTGTCACCAATCCTGTTTGGGTCAGATCCCGTGTGGGTCACCGCTCAGCGGTCCTGTGTGGGCCAGCGCCTACAGATCCTCTGTGGGTCTGATCCTGTGTGGGTCATTTGGGGGGTTAGTTACCTATCAATCCTATGTGGGTCATTGCGGGGGTTAGTTACCTATCGATCTTGTGTGGGTCAGATCCTGTGTGGGTCTTTGCGGGGGATAGTTACCTATCGATCCTTTGTGGGTCATTGCGGGGGTTAGTACCTATCGATCCTTTGTGGGTTCGACGACTTAGATGAATCAGTTGATATATCTGATCGTCTCTATCGTCATACGAAGAAGTATACCTGTGTGTGCTGAATCCTATTTTTCTTTCCTATGTGGATTGTGTTGTGATATCCTGTGTGGATTATGTTTTGCTTTCCTGTGTGTACTGGGTTGTGATTTCCTGTGTGGACTGGGTTGTACTTGAGCTCGGATGTTGGAGACGAACTGAAATTGATGACTTAGGTATATGTATGGGAATATACCTAAGTAGAGTTGGATGTTACTTTGTGATTGTATCTTTCCTTTGTGGATTATCATTTGTGGATTCTGAGAGACCTTTGGGGGTCTCGGGGTCCCTACTGAGTAGCTTATACTAACCCCTGCACGGGCTATGCCCGCACTACGTTGTGTTGGTTGCAGACGATGGACAACGCTGATCGTGGTTGAGGCTTGCAGCGCATGACAGTACCTGGAGGCGGACCACTGGGCGGGACATACTCGGATCGGACAGCTGGACCCGAGGAACTGTGGAGGATATCTAAACTCACCCTTCATGTGGGAGTTCCAGTGGACGGCTCAAGGCTGCGGCTTTACTTTCAGTTGTTGTTATCCCTTTCCTGTTGTACTTTACTTTCAGTTTGAGTTTGTATTCTGGCCCACTTACTTTACCGCACTTACTGTTGTACCCAGTTTTTACTTAGTGTTTACTTCTACTTTCTTTCACTATGGTGTTTGTTTAATTTGGAAAGGCAATGCCTTCCCTTTTTTTTCGGGAATTACGCCTTGGTGCTTGTTGCCAGCCCATGGCCTATGGAAGGTGAGCTTGGGGTACTCACGACACGGGCCCTGAGGACGGGTCATGACACTATTGTAGAGAGACTGGCATTCATCACCATATTGATCCTATCAAATCATTGATCATTGTTAAAATTAATGTGGGAGATTTCCCAACCATGATTTCACTACACTTAGAACCTTCACAGTGGAAGGTTTCCTTTCAATTTCCCCCTTTTATTTTGTTTTTTGGGGAGCCTACTAGATATAGTTATACTAACCCCTTAATGGGATCTTTTTACACATATATTGTATTATGTAGACAATAAAAGATACATTGGAGTCCAAGGAAGACCCAGAGAAGGAAGAGATTATTGAGTTAGAGAGACCAAGATGAGTACCAGTGGTTTTACCTACCATTACTCCCACCATACTGATTTGGATGGATGCAATTATTAGTTTTTGGTGGGATTTTTTTTTCCATTTTCATGAATTCAGTACTTTTGATGTACATTTATTGGGGGATAAATGTATAAATGCATTTTGGTTTCAATTATATTGTTATCTCTACATTAATTCATGGAAATTGATGTTAGTTCATGTATAATGGTTCTGTAGGCTATGGAATCCCATGTATGTGATATGCCTACTCAGTGCTGGAAAGTAACCCTTGGCCTATTGGAGGAATGCATGGGGTTGTAACAGATCACCCTTCTCAAGGCCATGTGGGCCCAAGTCATTCGGGTCATTTCAAAATTAGAATATGTTTTTCCCATTATAATTTTTCCTTTATTTCCAATAATGAAAGAAATATACTTTAGACATTAATGGTGGATGATATTTATTCAATTCATAATAGATTATAACTGATGAAAAAATGTGTGAGGATAGATGCACCTAAATTTTACTCATTCACATGAATATAGTTTTTTCACATCTAAAATTCACTTATATAAACTAAAATTTCAAAAGGAAATTACAAAAAAAAACATATATTATTGAGTCCATCCAAAACACCTTTTGGATGGGGATTCATCATACTGCATTCATTTTGAAATAAAAAGTTTTCCCAAAATTAATTAATATCCAAAAGACTAACTATGAGACACTGTGGAGATTAGTAGCAATAATAATAAATATAAAATCAATATTTTTTATATGTAATCAATGAGTGTACTATAGAAAAAAATATTGCTGCTCAGTATACTCATTGGTTTAGTGTGTTCTCCATTAAAAATATAAATATCTCTATAAAATCATGTATTTCACAAGATATATCATATAAATCAAATTTATTATAATATAGTGTAATTTACCCAAACACTTCATGACCACTATAAATTTAACATGTAATATAGTATAGGTAATCTCATATTTTTTTAATTTTGTTAAATATCTTGGAGAAGTTAATTAACACAAGACATTCCATTTATCAAAAAGAGGATTACATCACATGTTTCACATATATGATGCTAAGAAAATTACTTGTGACATAACTATGAAATATAATGAATTTTCCCAATCTAATTAGATTAATGGATAGAAGAATTTAATCATTAAAATGGTGGAAAAATAAAAGCTTGGTTGTTCTCTGACCAATGACATGATCAATAACATACCCGACGACCCCATGATTAACATATCAACTTTTGACTTTTATAAAAATGTGAGTACCTACCATGAAAGGCATTGAAGAAGGAGGATCAGTAAACAATTTATATAAATGAACCATGATATGTGAATATGCTATATATGAATCTATAGTACAAGAAGGAACAACCATTGTGGCGTGAGATAGAATATCCACAATTGGATTGATTGACTAATTTTATTTCCTCATTTATATTTCTAGAAAGCCACAAATAGTCTAATGTGGTGATTACTACTCTAAACATAGTCATGTATAAGAAACATAGGAACTCCAAGGAGAAGTAAAAACATCAAAGTCTTTTATTAAATCTATCTCCCAAGGATGAATTAAAAGGGTAATAATAATAATTTAAGGATTAAATTGTGTGATACTAAAATAGTTAAAAGTAATTATAATTGTTGGGGTCCATAATAGTGAAATACGGGGTCATGAAGTGAAAAAAAAATAATGTGAAATACATTTCCTTATATCAATTTTATAGTGAATGAAAATGATTTTCACAGAAGTTTTATCAGATGTATTTACCACCCATAAAGTGGACACTGCTCCTTGTAGTTGACTAACTAGATAATCAACATGAGGAGAAGGTTTAATTTCAATATGGTTTGAATTATAAGAATGATGGTTGAATAATGAGTGGCTGAGGACTCTAAAATTCTAGGTTGTAACACCCTGATAATTTAATATTAATTATTTCCCATCAAAATAAATATAATTATTGATTTAACTCATTAAATGAAAAAAGAAACTAAAAATATATACTAAATAAAATTATTTACTTTTAACATTATCAAATGTCAATTAAATTAGTATGTATAAGGGAAGATAACAACATTATGTAATCTATGTATAAAATTGGAGTGATGACATCAAGCAGTATATGTCATCCTTATGAAGCCCACCTATTCGACAATAGAAACGGGGTGTTTCACTATTGTTTTTTAGTGACCTATACCAATTTGAACTCATTCAATTATAGATTTGGAAAATTAAAATGCGAGAGGAGTTCATTCTTGTGGAAATTTCTGTGTGATCAATGCTAGTTGAACCACCACCCAAAACAACCACCCGAGATTATTTTACACATAGGTCTTTTACAGAGATATTATGTGGATAATAATTAAAAAATAAGAAGGTATAAACATTTAATTAATATTTTAACAAATTATTTTATATATTATATTTTAGTGAAAAAATAAAGTTCATTTTAACACAAATTCATTGATAATATTTAGTTAGTATAAGATTATTTTGTGCTTAAATTTCTATTTTCCTAAAATAAAATTTTTGGGTTCTATGTATTGTTATTTTATGAATATAATTAAGTTTCAGTTCAATTATGATAAAAAATATTTATTATTTGACAAATTGAGCATCTTTATATCAATTAGTAATTAATATTATATATTAATAAGAAGTGATAATATCTACAAATGGATATTGTCAATAAAAGAATCGTTTCCTTTATGTTTTATAAATTCATTTAAATGATAAAATAATTAATTTTATTATTTTAATTTCTTTAAATAATATTTTTTTGATTAATCATATCAATATTATCTAAAGGTTAAATTTTGATATTTTTCTAAAAATCTTATTTTTTTGGTTAATAATGAAAATATGAGTTTTTAAAAATATTATGAATTTTTTAACATAAATTAGGAAAAAAGTATTTAATAATTATGAATAAATTTACATTAGAAAATATGAATTTTACAATAAAATTATATATTTAAATATATTAATACTAATTTTCAAAATAATATTTTAAATTCTCAACCATAAGTTTTATGATTCTCAAAAAATGTTTATTATGCGCTATGTATTTGTTAATATGAAATTAATTTTTATTACCATAATAAATTTAAATATCATAAAAGGGTTTTCATATTTGGAATAGTAGTATCAAAATTATATAATAATAAAAATTTCATTTTTGGTCTTAAAAATAAGTTATGATGTTTAAAAGGAGTTATTATTGTAAAAGTAAATAATGATAAAAAGGCAATTTAAAGGAACATGCCTAAATCCTTAAATATATTATCCCTTAATTTTGAGTATAAGTGATTTATTGAATAATACTTGTCCAAAAACCATTATTTTTCACTTTAGGGGGAATTTATCATTGAATATTTCATGAAAATAATATAATATTATGAATATTTACATGAATGCTATAATACTCACTTATAATAGAGGACTTCTCCCACCATTTTCTATACACTCTATAATTAAGATTCTTCATTAAATATTTCTCTTTTTACATCCCTAAGTTCCCCCTCCTTCTTTTTAAGCCTTATGATCGAGTAAAATACCATTTTCCTATATTATAATGATATCCCCTAGAGGAAAAGTCATGTTCACAAAATGATTATTATTCATTCCCAAACCATTTTTCATGTCAATCATTCTCATTAAAATAAATCATTCATATTATTATATAATGACATTATTATTAGTTTATAATGAAATTTTTTATGTTATATAATATTATTAACCAATATTCCCCTATTCGTTCGTAAACTTAAAAAGTCCTCAGGCGTACATGCAGACTACAACATCCTTGAATGAAATGCTTGATTTTTCATAACTACCTTGCATGGATTGTTAAATATGTATATTTAATGTATCAATATAATATTTCTTCCATCGTATTTTTATTCTAAAATTAGAATCCATTCATTATCTTTGTCACGTTTTATGTGAACAAATGCATTACTCGTGTATATGTGAAGAAAACTACCTCCCCAAAAGTGATGTATTTATTTTTGTATGTAGTCTTTTATTTGTTTACAAACTAACTGAAATTTAAATTACTACCATAAAATATTTAACTAATATCATAATTCTCCTAAAAAAATTAATTATTCTAAAAGAATCACCTTTTTTAGAACCCTGACTCATATATTATAGATTATTATTATCCCGACCATTTAAACCACCAACATGAATAATGTTATAAATTTATATCGTGGTTGAATATAGAAACATATGTCATAATATTTTTACCCATTAATGATCATTGTTTTTTATGTAATTATTTTATTAATATTATTCTTATTATTATTGTACTGACCTTTTTACTCATTATAAATTACCAATAAAACCTTTCCACCAATTATTTTTCAAGAATCATAACCAAAATACATATAAAATGAAATTAGAACATTTTAAATAATTATAAAAATATATTCCAATATTTATAATTTAGAACCTCTTGTTTGAGGGAATTGTATATTTTATTATATAATTTATTTTATGGTATAGTTGGACTAAGTCAATAGATGTATTTGGACAGTTTGAGAATTTTTTTTATTGTTTTAAAGGGTAAATAATTTGAGAATAGTTAGTAGAAACACAAGAAATCTATCCAGGAAACCATGGAGGTAGAATATTAAAGTTACCGAAAATACTCATGGCTAGTGAACTATATTCATAAACATGTGGCCAAATTTTTTATTTTTTTTTATTTTTTGGTTAATTTCTATTCTCAAAATTGTTTCACAGTTTCCAAAACAATGCGACCCAACAATGAAAACTGTAATTTCACAAGAAATGTATAATTTTTAGTTGACACATAGTTTTCCAAACCATGAGACCGAACATTGAAAAGTTATCAATAAATTATGAAATTTTTTTATATCTGGAAAATCTCTTAGAAAACCAAATCATCATTCTCTAACTTGGGAAAACAACTATTAGACTTCTTTTATGAACATTCTAATGATCATCTTCTCCAATAGTATGTTATAATTGTTTTCAAATGTTAGGTCTATAAAACTAAGGTTATGGTCTTTATTCTTCCCATTTATTCTATATTTTATTGTTTCCTATTGAACAAAACTATATAACTGGTTTTTAAATCCATAATTGAATTATGTAAGTTATGATCTTGACCTCTCATGATTCTATAATGAAATTGAATAAAGATCCGATATATGTGAGATTGTGTGATTTTTAGAGATATTGATCGTTATTTATTAGGATGATTTTGTCCATTTCATATTTCATTCACATAAAAATAATTATATGTTCTCAAATAATTCCATACACTTTGGAATGAGAAAATAATACTTATTTTCCGATTAAAATTTCAATTGATGGATGAATTGAAAATTTTCTATTATGGGTGGTGCAAACATGTGTTTAATAAAATGATATTAAAATTTTCATTATAACCTAATTGATTTTATGTATGATAACATGATTAAATTAAGAAATGTGGAATGTATTCATATTTTTATTGTGCATTACCTTATTGGTACAAATTTCTAAACCATTTCCAGACCAGATGCATGAGAAGGAATATCACCAAATGGTGACTTGGTGAAGGAAATATCACCCTTCCAACATTTTGGGATTATCATTTGGTATTATAGGGGATGTTAGTGTGTGAACCTGAACTATATATTCCAGGTGGGATTAATGGATTTTTTGAAATTATTTATAAAAAATGTATTTTTGATATATTGTTTTTTCGTTCTTCCTTTTGTTATATATATATTCTAAAATACTTTTATAACTGATTAGATTTTTTATAAAAATATTTTATAATCCTATGATAGAAGATATGTATTTTATTAGTGGAATCTGTATTATATTTGGGTATTTTCCTAATGAGTATGATTTATCAAATCCTACATATACACATTAGTGCATATGCAGATGATATATTCAATTATACAAAAGGGAAATAATTTTTATTTCCCTTTTTGTAAATATTGATTTGGTTGTAATTGATTTTATTGATAAGGATTATGATATTAATATATTTTGGGAGCCTTGAGTGGTTCCCTCTTGGCTATTAAATCTTTTTTTATTTTTGGAGTATATGATATTCTATTATTTTTTTTATTTCAACTATTTCGCTGTTATTTTTTCGCTACAGTATATTCATCTACATAATCTTTATTTTTTGAGTAATATATCATTCCTTTGGTTATTTATTTTTTTATTCTGAAATGTCATTTATTTTGGAAGGGTGAATCCCCCCTACTTGTTTTTGTAATCCCTTGGAATTTATTTCCATTTTTTGGTGTGTGGGGGATGTCACCAATGGTTACTGGAAAATGGAATATTTCTAATTAATGGTTAGCATCGGGGTTTTACAAATGGTATTATTTAGTTTTTATCTATTAAATGGGATGGTATAAGGGAGACATAATACATTAGGACACAAAATATATAACCTAAAAATCCATAAATCTTATTTATGTTGATATTCGAGTTACCGGGGTTGTATGGAAACCAAAAGTGTTTTGTAAAACTTTAAGGTGTGTTGTGATCTCATTGAAATGTGTTCACCCAATGATAGTGGAGTATAATGAATATATAGATTGAAGTCAGACTAAGAATACATTATCATATTATGATCTAATTTTGTAATTTAGTATTACTACTTTTATTGTAATTATATGATATATGATACAAGCTAGAATAAGAAAGCATAAACATTAATAATTAACAATTATTGAAATGGTTTTTGAATGTAAATTACACTAGTCAAGAGAACTAGAAACCATTACAGAGAGGAATATGAGTATTTGGTTCCAATTAATCCATAGTTTTACCAAAATTTAGTTAAGGGTATTATGAAAGTGTTCTAGGTTACTAATAATGCACCTTAGGGTGAATAACCTCTTCACATAAATCACTTCTGAGAATACAAAAAGAAGAAACATCTAATTTCTAATGAAAATTTATGAACCAAGAAAGTAGAATTATTTATGGGTCGAATTTGTATAATTTTTTTACTTCCATTAATCATTATTATAGATTGATTTCAAATTATATATACACATGATTGAAGACCTTGTGATACATTGTTGGGTATTATCTATTATATAAAATGGGGTTTAATTTATTACTTAATTGGTTGTTGAACAGTTGTAAAATGAAAATTATAATTTTTACACCTTATAGCTGTGGAAGATGATATAATTATAAATATTGAAGTAAGGAAATATTTCAGGGACTGAATATAGTTCTCAATTTAAACAACTGTTTGTTTAACACTAGTGGTAACTGCTAGCGAATTACTATAGGCTAAAATATTTGAAGTAGTAATATTAAATTATTATAACTCCAAGTTTGTAATGATCTGTTTGAAAAATTATAGAGATATAGTAAATAAGGTAGTAGTTGGAGGGAGATAGATATAGTATATAATAATATTGTATGGGATTGCATGATGCAACAGACTAAATGGGGGGAACCCTATTGAAAAGAATAAGTGGAAAAGGGGGAGATATTTATAGGGTAGCAGGGCAATATAGAATTAGGATATGAGATTAGTTTCTTATCCAACATGTCATAGAAAAATACTGGGTTTTTTTCAATGGGGATCTCTTCAACATAATAATAAGGAATGCAATTCACCACAACTAGATTATGAAAACAATTGAAAAATTGGGAATCTCATGTAATATTAACCTAGACCCTAAAAGTAAATAGGATGATATGGCTTGAACCCATCCCAAATATCCCATGCTAATTCAAAATGATATGATGTAAATCTGTATTTTCCTCAAAATAGGGTCAACTACGATGACTCCATGAACACCTCAACTGTCCAGAGAAAACATAAATAAAAAATAAAATACTATTCTATGTGAGATAATTGATAATTATATAGTGCATAAAATTCTATTTTGACTAAGAAATAATTACCCTAGACTACATGAGGTATTATTCTTTTGAAAATTATATATATAAATATCTTATTTGATACCTATGTATTAAATGTTTTCTTTCTTCACATGTTGTTAAGACATTGTGATTGGAATAACTGATGATGGATCATGTTTGTGGAATTAAAACGCACCTCCATAAATGAGAATGTAAATGATTGTAGTTAATATAATGTTAAATAAACATATATTCAATATAGTTCCCCATACTAATCTGGATGGATGCAATTATTAGTTTTTGGTTGGATTTTATTTTATCCATTTTCTTGCATTCAGTAATTTTGATGTAAATTATTGGGGGATAAATGTATAAATGCATTTTGGTTTCAATTATATTGTTATCTATAGACTAATTCATGGAAATCGATGTTAGTTCATGTATAAAGGTTCTGTAGGCTATGGAATCCCATGTATGTGATATGCTTACTCAGTGTTGGAGACTAACATTTGGAGTCTAAGGGAGACATAGAGAAGGAAGTGGTTATTGAGCTAGATAGACCAAGGTGAGTACTAGTGGTTTCATATAACATCAGTCCCACCATACTGATCTGGATGGATGAAATTATTAGTTTTTTGTGGGATTTTATTTTTTACATTTTCATGCATTCAGTACTTTTGATGGACATTTAGTTGGGGATAAATTTATAAATGCATTTTGGTTTCAATTATATTGTTATCTATAGACTAATTTATGGAAATCGATGTTAGGTCATGTATAAAGGTTATGTAGGATATGGAATCCCATGTATGTGATATGCCTACTCAGTGCTGGACAGTAACCCATGGCCTATTGGAGGCATGCATGGGGTTGTAACAACTCACCCTTCTCAAGGCCATGTGGGCCCAAGTCATTCGGGTCATTTAAAAATTGGAATATGCTTTTCCCATTGGAATTTTTCCTTTATTTCCACTAATAAATGAAAAATAATTTAGACAATAATGGTGGATGAAATTTATTCAATTCATAATAGATTATAACTGATGAAAAAATGTGTGAGGATAGATGCACCTAAATTTTATTCATTCACATGAATATATTTTTTCACATCTAAACTTCACTTATATAAACTAAAATTTCAAAAGGACATTACCAAAAAATAACATCTATTTTTGAACCCATCCAAAACTCCTTTTGGATGGGGTTTCATCACACTGCATTCATTTTGAAATAAAAAGTTATCACAAAATTAATTTGTATCCAAAAGACTAACTGTGAGACAATGTGGGAATTGGTAGCAATAATAATAAATATAAAATCAATATTTTTTATATGTAATCAATGAGTGTACTACAGAAAATAAATATTTCTACTCAGTCAACTCATTGGTTTATTGTGTTCTCCATTAAAAATATGAATTTCTCTATACAACCATGTATTTCACAAGATATATCATATACATCAAATTTATAATAATATAGCGTAATTTACCTAAACACTTTGTGACCACTAGAAATTGAAAATGTAATCTAGTATAAGTAATCTCATATTTTTTTAATTTTGTTAAATATACTGGCCAAGTTAATTAACACATGACATTCCATTTATCTAAAAGAAGAGTAGATCACATGTTTCACATCTATGATGTTAAGAAAATAACTTGTGACATAACTATGAAATATAATGAATATTCCCAATCTAATTAGATTAATGTATAGAAGAATTTATTCATTAAAATGGTGGAAAATAATATCTTGGTTGTTCTCTGACCATTTTCATGATCAATAACATACCCGACGACCCCATGATTAAAATATTAACTTTGGTCTTTTATAAGAATGTGAATACCTACCATGAGAGGCATTGAATAATGAGGACCAATAAACAATTTATAGAAATGAAATAAGATAAGTGAATACGCTACATAATAATCTATAGTACAAGAAGGAACAACCATCGTGGTGTGAGATAGAAGATCCACAATTGGATTGATTGACTGATTTCATTTCCTCATTACTATTTATTAAAGTTAAAAGTAGTATAATGTGGTGATTACTACTGTAAACATAGTCATGGATAAGAAACATATGAACTCTAGGGAGGAGTAAAAACATCAGGGTCTTTTATTTAATCTATCTCCCAGGGATGAATTAAAAGGGTAATAATAATAACAAAAGGATTAAAATGTGTGATACTCAAATAGTTAAAAGTAATTATAATTCTTGGGGTCCATAAGAGAGACATACGAGGTCATGAAGTGAAAGAAAATAATGTGAAATACATTTCCTTATATCAATTTTATAGTGAATGAAAATGATTTTTACATAAGTTTTATCAGATGTATTTACCACCCATAAAGTGGACACTGCTCCATATATTTGACTAACTAGATAATCAACATGAGAAGAAGGTTTAATTTCAATATGATTTTAATTATAAGAATATTGGTTGAATATTGAGTGGTTTAGGACTCCTAAATTCCCAGGTGTAACACCATGATAATTTAGTATTAATTATTTCCCATCCAAATAAATAAATTTATTGATTTAATTCATTACATGAAAAAAGAAATTAAAAATATATACTAAATAAAATTATTTACTTTTAACATTATCAAATGTCAATTAAATTGGTATGTATAAGGTAAAATTGAAATAGTTTGTAATCTATGTATAAAATTGGAGTGATGACATCAAGTAGTATAAGTAATCCTTATGAAGCTCACCTATTCGACCATGGAAAAGTGTTGTTTTACTATTGTTTTTTTAGTGACCTATACCAATTTGAACTCATTAAATTGTAGTTTTAGGAAATTAAAATGCAAGAGGAGTTCATTCTTATGGGAATTTCCATGTTATCAATGCTAGCTGAACCACAACCCAAAACAGCCACCCGAGATTATATTACACGTAGGTCTTTTACAGAGATATTTAGTGGATAATAATTAAAAAATAAGATGGTATAAACATTTTATTAAAATTTTAACAAATTATTTAAAATATTTTATTTTAGTGAAAAATAAAGATCATTTTAACACATATTCATTGATACTATTTAGTTAGTATAAGATTATTCTATGCTGAAATTTCTATTTTCCTAAAATAACATTTTTGGATACTATATATTATTATTTTATGGCAATAATTATGTTCTAGTTCAATGATGATAGAATATATTTTTTATTTGACAAATTTAACATCTTTATATCAATTAGTAATTAATATTATATATGAATAAGAAGTGATAATCTCTACAAATGGATATTATCTATAAAATAATTGTTTCCTTTATGTTTTATAAAATCATTTAAATGATAACATAATTAATTTTATAATTTTAAATTCTTTAAATAATAATTTTTTTATTAATCATATCAATATTATCTAAGGGTTAAATTTTGATATTTTTCTAAAAATGATATTTTTTTGTTAATAATGAAAAGATGAGTTTTTTTAAAATATTATGACTTTTATTACACAAATTAGGAAAAAAGTATCTAACTTTTATGAGTAACTTTCCATTATAAAATATGAATTTTATAATAAAGTTTTATATTTATATATATTAATATTAATTTTTAAAATAATATTTTAAATTCTGAACCATAAGTTTTATGTTTCTCAAAAAATGTTTATTATGCGCTATGTATTTGTTAATATGAAATTAATTTATATTACCTTGATAAATTTAAATACCATATAAGGGTCATCATATTTGGAAAAGTAATATCAAAATTATATAATAATGGAAATTTCTTTTTTGGTCTTAAAAATAAGTTATGATGTTTAAAATAGTTATTATTGTAAAAGTAAATAATGATATAAAGATAATTTAAAGGAAGATGCCTAAATCCATAAATATATTATCCCTTAATTTTGAGTATAAGTGATTTGTTGAATAATACTTTTCGAAAAACCATTATTTCACAATTTAGGAAGAATTCATAATTGAATATTTCACAAAAATAATATAATGTTATGAATATTTACATGAATGCTACAATACTCACTTATAATAGAGTACTTCCCCCAATCTTTTCTATACACTCTATAATTAAGATTCCTCATGATGTATTTCTCTTTTTACACCCCTAAGTTCCCCCTCCTTATTTTTTAAGCCATATGATCTAGTAAAATACATTTTTCCTATATTATGATGATATCCTCTATAAGAAAAGTCATGTTCACAAAATTATTATTAATCATTCCCAAACCATTTTTCATGTCAATCATTTTCCTTAAAATAAATCATTCATATTATTATATAATGAATTTATTATTGGTTTATAATGATATTTTTTGTGTTATATAATACTATTAACCAATATCCACCTTTTCATTAGAAAACTAAAAAGGTCATCAGGCATATATGCAGACTACAACCTCCATGAATGAAATGCCTGATTTTTCATAACTAACTTGCATGGATTGTTAAATATGTATATTTAATATATTAATATAATATTTTTTCGCAATATTTTTATTCTAAAATCACAATCCATTCATTATCTTTGTCACGTTTTATGTTAACGAATGCATTACACATGCATATGTGAAGACAACTACCTCCCCAAAAGTGATGTATTTATTTTTGTATCTAGTCTTTTATTTATTTGAAAACCAACTAAAATTTAAATTACCACCATAAAATATTTAACTAATATCATTAATCTCCAATAAAAAAAATTATTTATTCTAAAAGCATCACCTTTTTTACCACCCTCACTCATTTATTATAGATTATTATTATCCCGACCATTTAAACCACCAACATGAATGTTGTTATAAATTTATATCGTGGTTGAATATAGAAACATATTTCATAATATTTTTATCCATTAATGATCATTGTTTTTTATGTAATTATTTTATTAATATTAGTCCTATTGTTATTGTACTGACCTTTTTACTCATTACAAATTAACAAAAAAACCTTTCCAATAATTTTTTTCAAGAATCGTAACCAAAATAAATATCAGATGAAATTAGAACATTTTAAATAATTATAAAAATATATTCCAATATTTATAATTTAGAACCTCATGGTTGAATAAATTATATATTTTATTATATAATTTATTTTATGGCATAGTTGGACTAAGTCAATAGATGTGATTGGATGGTTTCAGAATTTTTTTTTAATTATTTTAAAGTGTAAATAATTTGAGAATTGTTATTAAAATCCCAGAAATATCTCCAGGAAACCATGAAGGTAGAATATTAGAGTTACCTAAAATACTAATGGCTAGTGAACTATATTCATAAACATGTGGAAAAATTTTTTATTTTTAAATTTTTTTTGGTTAGTTTCTATTCTCACAATTGTTTCATAATTTCCACATTAATGCAACCCAGCAATGAAAACTGTAATTTCATGAGAAATTTATAATTTGTAGTTGAGCCACAGTTTTCTAAACCATGGGACTGAACTTCGAAAAGTTATTAATAAATTATGAAATTTGTTTAAATCAGGAAAATCTCTTATAAACCCAAATATTCATTCTCTAACTCAGGAAAACAAATCTTATAGTTCTTTTATGAATATTCTAATGATCATCGACTCTAATAGTATGTTATAATTTTTTTCAAAGGTTAGATATATAAAACTAATGATATGGTATTTATTCTTCCAATATATTCTATATCATCTTGTTTCCTATTGAACAAAACAATATAATTGGGTTTTAATGCCATAATTGAATTATGTAATTTTTGATCTTGACCTCTTATTATTCTACAATGAAATTGAATAAAGAGTTGATATATGTGAGATTGTGTGAATTTTAAAGATATTGATCATTATTTATTAGGATGATTTTGTCCATTTCAAATTTCATTCATATAAAAATAATTCTATGTTCTTAAATAATTCCTTAGACATTGGAATGAGAAAATAATACTTATTTTCAGATTAAAATTTCAATTAATGGATGAATTTAAAATTTTCTATTATGGGTGGTGAAAACATGTGTTTAATAAAATGATTTAAATGTTTTCATTATAAGAAAATTGGATTTATCTGTGATAAGATGATTAAAATAAAAAATGTGGCATGTATTCATATTTTCATTGTGCATTACCTTATTGGTACAAATTTGGAACCCATTTCCAGACCAGATGCATGAGAAGGAATATCACCAAATGACGACTTAGTGAAGGAAATATCACCCTTCCCACGTTTGGGATTATCATTTGGGATTATATGGCATTTTAGTGTGTTAACCTAAACTACATATTTTATGTGGGATTAATGGAATTTTTTCAAATATTTATAAAAATATATTTTTGATAGATTATTTTTTTGTTCATCCTTTTGTTATATATATATATATATTCTATTATACTTTTATAACTGATTAGATTTTTTATACAATTATTTTATAATCCTGCGATAAAACATATGTATTTTTTTAGTGGAATCTACATTATATTTTTATATTTTCCTAATGGGTATGTATCAACTCTTACATGTACACATTAGTGCATATGCAGATGATATATTCAATTATACATGAAAGGAAAATAATTTTTATTTCCCTTTTTATAAATATAGATTTGGTTGTCATTGATTTTAGTGATAGAGAATGTGATATTAATATTTTTTTGGAGCCTTGAGTGGTTCCCTCTTGGATATTCAATCATGATTTATTTTTAGAGTATATGATATTCTATTCTTTTTTTATTTAAACTATTTCTCTGTTATTTTTTGGCTATAGTATATTCATCTATATAATCTTTATTTTTTGAGTAATATATGATTTCCTTGGTTATTTATTTTTTTATTCTGACATGTCATTTATTTTTGAAGGGTGAATCCCCCTACTTGTTTTTGTAATCCCTTGGAATTTATTTCCATTGTTTGGTGTGTGGGGGATGTCACCAAAGGCTACTAGAATATGGAATATTTCTAATTAATGGTTAGCACCGAGGTTTTACAAATGGTATCAGTTAGTTTTGATCTGTTAAATGGGATGGTATAAGGGAGACATAATACATTAGGACACAAAATATATAACCTAAAAATCCTTAAATCTTTTTTATGTTGATATTTGAGTTACCAGGGTTTTATGGAAACAAAAAGTGTTCTATAAAACATTAAGGTGTGTTGTGATCTCATCGAAATGTGTTCACCCAATGATAGTGGAGTATGATGAATATATAGATTGAAATCACACTAGGAATACATTATCATATGGTGATATAATCTTGTAATTTAGTATTACTACTGTGATTTATATTTTATTATATATGATATAAGCTAGAATAACAAAGCATAAAAATTAATAATTAATAATTATTGAAATTGTTTTAGAATGTAAATTATACTAGTCAAGAGAACTAGAAACTAGTATAGGGGATAATATAAGAATTTTGTTCCAATTAATCCATAGTTTTACCAAAACTTTGTAAAGGGTGTTATGAAAGTGTTCCAGGTTACTGATAATGCACCTTAGGGTGAAGAACCTCTTCACAAAAATCACTCCTGAGAATACAAAAAAAAAGAACCATCTCATTTATAATGAAAATTTAGGACCCATGAAAGTATAATTTTTTATGGGTCGAATTAGTATAATTATTTTACTTCTATTAATCATTTTTATAAATTGATGTCATATTATTTGTATACATGATTGAAGAACTAGTGATACATTGTTGGGTATTATCTATTAAAGAAAATGGGGATTAATTTATTGCATAATTGGTTGTTAAAGAGTTGTAAAATGAAAACTATTATTTTTACACCTTATAGCTAGGGAAGATGATAAAATTCTAAATGTTCATGTAAGGAATTATTTCAGGGACTGAATATGGTTCTCAATTTAAACAACAGTTTTTTTAAAACTAGTGTTAACTACTAGCGAAATGCTAAAGGCTAAAATATTTGAGGTAGTACTATTACATTATTTTAACTCCAAGGTTGTAATGTTCTGTTTGACAAATTATAAAGAAATAGTAAATAAGGTAGTAGTATGAGAGAGATAGATCTAGTATTTAATAATATTGGAGTGGATTTCTTGATGTATCAAAACAAATGGGGGGAACTCTATTGAAAATAATTAGTGGAAAAGGGGGAGATATTAATAGGGTAGTAGGGAACTATAGAATTAGGATATGAGATTAGTTTCTTATTGAACATGTCATATAAAAATAATGGGTTTTCTTCAATGGGGATCTCTTCAACATAAGAATAAGGAACATACTTCACCATAACCAGATTATGAAAAAAATTGAAAAATAGGGAACCTCATGTAATATTAACTTAGACCCTAAAAGTAAATAGGATAATATGACTTGAACCCATGAGAAATCTCCCATGCTAATTCAAAATGATATGACAAAAATCGGTATCTTCCTCAAAATAAGGTGAACTACGATGACTCCATGAACACCTCAACTTTCCAGAGAAAACATAAATAAAAAATAAAATACTATTCTATGCGAGATAATTGATAATTATATAGTGCATAGAATGCTATTTTGACTAAGAAATATCTACCTTGGACAACATGAGGAATCATTATTTTGAAAATTATATATTTAAATATCTTATTTGATACATATATATTAAATTTTTTCTTTCTTCACATGTTTTTAAGACATTGAAATTAGAATTATTGATGATGGATCATGTTAAGGGAATTAAAACACACCTCCATAAATGAGAATGTAAATGATTATAGTTAATATAATGTTACATAAACATATATTCAATATATTTCCCCATACTGTTTACTCTCCTAGATATTAAAATTTTCAATTATTGGATCAGAATGAAGTGGTTGGTGATATTAAAACCCTATATTGATTTTTATTCTCAGTATGGGACATCCACAACACACCATAGAGATAATCGTATATTCAAATGGTAGTAAAATATAATTTCATGCATATTTAGAGCACTATTGGATGTAGGTTGACCCTTTTATATTATACTAGTAGCCATTATTTTGGAAACAATATATGAAATATGAAATTGGAATCTTCTTATCATAGTAGACTGATACCTAGATGTATATATGATGAATTTCACTAGGTTACGACCCTGAGTAATAAATCATACATTCTATCGATATACACTTGAGAGCATGTCCTATATTACTTCCATTATATATAATTATTCCAATATGAAGTGTTAAATTACCATGTAAAATATTTTAAGATAATGATATTCATAAAACCAAGTATACCACCAGTCTTCATTAGTTTTATTCATGAATATGGATTATGGTTCACTACAATTGTGTTTTGACTATCATAAACCGAATCTAGTTACACTCATGAATCAATATCCACTTCCTAAAATCAATGATATATTTGATCAATTTATGGCTCCCTATAATTTAAATAATATTTATTTATAATCAAGATATCATCAAATTAGATTCAGTAAATAGGGTATTCCTATGCTAGTATCTCAATATTGATACATCCATTACAAATATATATCCACTCCTTTTGTTATAACAAATGAACCAATAGTTTTCATATCCTTGATAAACTATATCCACTATAGGTACCATGATTCCTTTTTTTGAGATATTTTTTGATGATATGTTTGTATATACTCATACAAATAATTATCATTAATAGAATATGGAGATTTTACAAGGCATATTACACAATCATAAAATTAGTACTAACTTTTCTATGTAAAACAATATGAATGAAGGAAGTTATTTACTCAATCATGTCAACTCTAATAAAGTCACATTAATTTACACTGGGATGATCAAAAAATTAATTTTTTTGAAGATACTAAAAAATTTCAATGTGACCTAAATTTTCCATTGATTAGATAACTATTATTATAACTTCATTTTATATTTATATAGAATTTAATTTCACATTGAATAATTAATTGAGAATGGATATCATGTACTGTGAAATTAAAATTATCTGATGTATTCTAATGATCTTAAATATTGAATCACTTTAAAACATATCCTCATTATACCTTAAGCTTGTTAGAGTTATGTGGTATATTTTTATATGTCTTGATTGTATCTTTTTTATGTATTTATGTCAGAGATAATGTTATGGAATATGGGTCATGAAAATTGTGAACAAGTGAATAGAATTATCCAACACGTGATATGTAATTAACATTAGTGGGAATGCCTTAAAAAAACCACCACACAATCATTACTAATATTTTTATTCCCTTAAGAGATCATAAAACATTAAAATAAATCCACAATTAGAGAGAAATTGACATAATGCAATGATGAGGGATATATTATCTCCATATGTTTCAGTGTATATTATTCTATAAACAAGGGAAATTTAATTAAATTGATGATTCGTCATGTTATAAATATTATAATGAAATTTTTATAGAGGATCATAATCAAGGAATGTGGACTAGTGAAATTTCTAACATGAATTCAGACTCTGATGAACAGAAGAAAAAAATTATTTTTTTCATGGTAACTCCTTTTCATGAATTGATGTAATTAATCCAAGAGGCAAAATAAAGTGTTTGATACTGAATCAACATTAGGTCATCATGAAACTATATTCATACCATGTAATGTTGGATAGAGGATTTGAACTCATTGTTTAATTTTTAAATGGAATTTTTGTACGATAATATTTCCCAGAACAATTTCCTTTACCTTACTGAAATTAAAAATGGGATATTAAAAATATTTAATTGAATATATATAAGTAAAATAATTCTCAATAATGGTAATAAAATATTAAATTAATGAAATTTTACCATGTTTAGATATTTCATTCTTTTTAATAGGTAAAACATGAGAATCAACAAGTATATGTTATGATGAAATATATATGCATATACCTATTTGGAAATGAGAGAAAATAGATATGTTTTTATCAAAAATCTAATGAATAATCTATTGAATCACGTTCTAATTGTTTAATTGTGGATAACCTAAAAAATTTACAACACGTTATCACAAAATGGGATCAAATATGGTATAAGATTAGAAAATATTATATTCGTGAAGTGGATTGGTTGTTTTGAGTACTAATATCCATTTTTTCTAAATGTAATTTATTCTTCTCAAATATATTTTGGAACTCTTTACAACAGGCTCTTCGAACCCAATTTACCAGGTCCACATCATATATTCTTTAGATGGATGGGTATTTCAAACATACAATTCGTACATTGTATGATATTCTCTGATATTTTTTCATAGTCTTTTATAGAACATGGGTAGATTGTATTCAATTATTATAATTCAAATATAATAGATATTATCTTATGATGACATATATGGATCTATTTTAGTCATTATATTTCCATACTTTTAACACTCTAATTTTGTCTACGGAAGAAGAAGAAACATCAATAATTGGAAGAATTCTTATCTAGGAGACAATAGAATATATTTATATGATTGAGAAGTAGATGTATACGACCCATATCTGGGATAAATTATATGTATATAAAAATATTTTCCCTTATTCATTGATACATGTGACCATTTTCATCTAAATATGTCTCCATGGCTGAGTCATCAACCCTTGGGACTGAAATATAAACAATATCCTCGCTATTTGGGACAATTTGTTGTATTGTAATGTATCAGTAATGTCACATATATATTATCCTAAAAATAAATATTCAATTACATCCATAATGTTTTCCATCTCTCCTAATTGAATAGTTACTAATTAGATCCTAGTTATAGGATTAGTTGAGAAAATGTAAAACTTTATCTAGATGCGATGTTTGTCCATGAACCTATTTAGATTTTAACAGATAAAAATTTGATTTGAAAGGGAGAAAAAATCCCATTGTATGAGTGTTATAGAAACATATTTTGATTCTAGATGAGACATGGTAATGTGATAACTGAATTAAAGAAAAATGGATAGAAATTATCAAAGATAATTCCAATCTACATATATACAAGGATGGAATACATAATTTCAGGGAGAATGAAAGAGAACCATAAAATGAATAATCTTATTTTTATTCTATATTTTATCAGATAGAACGTTTTTCTATGTATTGGGATATTTCTAGATTTTTTTGGAGGGTTTTGGACATGTTTTTAAGGTTAAGGGGTTTGATAATGGTTAGGGGAAACTATGAAATTTGTTGAGGAATTGTGAAGGGAAAATATGGGAGTTATTAAGAAGGCACACATTTATTACATAGTTTTCCTAAACATGCGGTCAATGTCTCTGTTTTGGATTCTATTTTCTAATGGATATACACATACTGGGGAATGTTTTTCCTAAATATATTTCACATCCATTTGGCATGGAAATTTTGGATAGTGAATACCATGTTTTCAGCTCTTGGTTTTCCATACTGTGTGACCTCACCACGTAACAACACTAATAAAATTCCAAAATTATTTTATAAACCCTAAACCCACTTAAAAACTATTCATTCTTCATTCTTATACTTAATATATCATCCCATATCCTTCTCTTAGGTTTTTTTTATGATCTTCATCTCCTTGTATCCCTTGTACATGAATTTTCAATCATTGGTTATGGAAAAGAAAGGTATGGTCTTCATTTTTACTTTATAAAATATATGTGTTTATGTGGTGGTTCCTCATGTCAATCAATTATGAGGTAGGAGGCTTCTCCATTATTCAATATTTAATTGAATGTGACAAATTTCATGTACCTAAATAATTTACTCTTTTTTGTAATGATAAACAAGTGTTTATGTTTTACAATATTAATGGATTAACGTGAAATTTTAGATTGTCTGGGATGCACAAAACATTTATGTTTAAATTATTTAACTATTTTCCTAAAAAAAAATTGGTTTGGGTTTTTAGAACATGGAAATATAATTAATGTTATCTATGTTTAGATTTTCAAATTAACAGGCCTTGATGAAACAAACTTGGAATTGGTTCTTGGAAGGATGTATATGAAGGTATATCAAATTTTTTTGTCTTGGGGAAGGAAAAATCAACACCCACATGAATTTGGTTTTATCTTATGCATTCATGTGTGTGTGTAATCATGAACTAGGAAAACCATATGGTTTTAGAGGATTTGAGGCTTTCATTTATAAAACATTATTTATGATTAACTAATTTTATTTAAAATTATATATTTTATATATAATCAATGAAACTTTTTTAAACTTCATTGGTATTTTATACTTTGATTTTATTAAATTTCTTCTATACCAATAGGTGTTCTAGTAGAATATCGGGGAATTATTCAAATTTTACTAACAAGTATGACTAATCACCCCTATATATGAACATTAATTCATATACAAGAACACTAATATATGATATAGGAAAGGGTGAGAATTTTTTTTCTTGTGGTGTCTCTTAATGTGGATTTCAAGGATATTACAGATATACCGTACGCGTTTGTTATATTCTATGAGTTTGGAGTGGTAGTACCATGGTAACAATGACTTTATTTATTTTTGGAGTCTACGTTATTCTCTCATGGTCTTATTTCCACTAAAACTATGAATTTTTTTATCAATTTTATTTTTAGTTGTATTATTTTCATTTCTGGTAACCTATTGTATTTGTTTAGTTTTTTATAATGATTTATAAGTCATGTATTTTTAAATTTAAAATTCTCTTTCAATGATTTATTAATCCCTTGGATGTTATTACTAGAGTTTGGAGTCTGAGGAATTCCATCAAATGTTAGGGAAGCATCATCACATTTTAATAATGTTGTTAGAATTAGAATGTCACGTATAATGATCGTGGAATAATGAACATTGAATCTATAAACATGAATTTTCAGTTATATTATAACTCTAATACTAAGCAAACTTTCAAATATAATAACATATGTTGATTTAAATAAAATAGAAAATAATATATTTTTCTTAGATGATTAAAAATAAAATTCATAAAATGTTATTGGTATGAATAATGATATAAAATCAACTATTAAGGTAGTTATTTTTTATACTGGAGGTTAGATCACATTTATCAATGTTTGAGAAATGGTACGGGTGTTTCCTAACTCAATTCACTTTTATTGAGCTATAATTATTTTTGCTGAAGCTAATTATTATATTTTTGGTACATTGTATCCTAAAATTGTATTATGATGTATTCCTTATTATTTTTATATATATTTACATTTACCTATTATAAACCCCCATTAATATAAATCTTATAGATAAAATAATATTTTTTTTCTGTGGTTTCATATTTATTTCTATTTTTTATGGAATTTTTTCAAATTTACCACATAGTATAATTTTATGTTGTGTACTTACAGATCAAAGTATTCATTTTTATATTCATTAATTATTCATTTTTTTATTTATTATCCTTTTCATTAACCCCTACTTCTAATCATTTTGAATCAAATTTTATCAAAATTGGATGGGGTTTCTTCTATCATGTTTTTTGGTTGTTTAGACTAATCAATATCTATAACATTTTATTTTATTTTTTTGGGGTGTATATACTATCTATGGATGTATATATATCATAAATTAAATTAGTTTAAATGGGATTAAAAATTAAAATCATATATTATATTTCTATTTGTTTGAAGGTTTCTAAAGTAATAAGTGGTTATTTCCTATCTCATTTTTATATTGATATTTTTATAAATGTTTTTCCTATTGGGGAAATTTTCCGAAATATATTCCTAAGCCCCTAAGAATTTTATCCACCTTTATTTTTTTCCCTATTTTAAAATTTCAACTCTCCAATTTATTTCCCTTTGTAAATAATTTAATGAATGTGATGATTTTGAGTTAATTTAAACCCACCATTACTTTACTTTCTAAAAACATCCTCCTCTATGTGAAAATTATATATTTCCTTATCCATAGTTTAATAATTTATTATATTGGTTTTCTAAAATTATAATTTCATTAAAATGGTTTCATAGAACATTTTAACTTTTTATAAACATATAATTTTGAAAAATTCATCCTTTCTGACAATTTTTAATGTATTTATTATGGTTCTGTTATGAGAATTATTATTTAAAAATCATACTTTTCTAGTTTTAAAATGGTCTTCTATATTTTATTGATTCATAATGTTTTTTATTTTCCTCTTTAAAAAAATATCTAAATCCAATGTAATTATGTTTTATTAAATATATTTTAAAAAACTTTATTAAATAATATTTATCAGTGTTTTAATTTTTGGTGTCAAATGATCCATGTCTTGAATTCATTTTATGTGTTACCATTTAGTATTATTACCAATCCAATTTTATTCCAAATATTATTTATCAGGTTATGAATAATCGATTTCATGTGGCATATTTAGACATGGATTGTTTTTTAGGATTGGTGGGTCCTATATAACAATATTATGCTCTGGGTAATTCTTTAAATGTCATGTGATAATAATGCGAAATGAGTAGTGATGTTCCATCTACTCTTGGAAATTGTTTTTGATTCAAAAAACCACTATATGAAACATAATGTGATACCAAATCCACTCTGAGAAATAGATTTCTATTTCTAATAGATTGTGAGATATATATTATTATTCATGATCCATAATGTCAGGATTTCTATTATTAATATTGTGAAAAAAAATTATATTATAAGATTATGATTATACTTCATGGATAATGTTTGTTATATCAAACACTAATTTCATTGAAGATGTTTGTTCTTTAAATATTATATTGTCTGCTTTCATTACATAATGAAAACTCTTATTTTCCTATGTTATTTTTAATAAGATATTTATCTCATGTTATTTTTTATTAGGTGATTATGATCAAACCCTTGATGAAATGATCATTAATTTTTCCTCACTGAGTAAATGATCAAACCCCATTCTTATGTTTCTATTTCATAGGATAAGAAGATGCGTTTAACTGATGAGAAATATAGATGGAATTCATGTGTATGTCAATTATGAAGAAGTGTTTCAAAGTGAAATAAAATAAGATTATCATGAAGTTATTACTCAAAGATACTAAACCATTCCTTTATGGGATTTTGTTATATTTATGAGATGTAGCATTTATATTAAGAAAATGATGTGAAATATTTTTATGTTTATCATTTTTCATATAACATTATATGAAATCCAATATTTTATGAATGTTTTTTAACATCAAACCCATGAGTGTGGGTTTGTGGTTCCTTATTTGGGAATAAAACATGTTGATTTTATTTTTTGGTATTATTTTAGTTATTTTTATGATATAGGATAATAGAAAATTGATTTAAATTAAATTTTTATGTCTATATGTAGGGTAAAATTCTAATTATTTAGTAACTTATATATTAAGTGGGTTACTATAAATTAAATCTCTTTCTAGATACAAGAAATGTGTATATTTTTTTGGTAGATTTCAACCATTGGGTAATAAATTTGAAAAAAAGATGGTTGTGTATCAACTGAATCTTTAATCGATACATAATGAGAGGGCCTATGACTGCACATATAACTGGACACTTCTGGGGATATGATTTTGCTATTAACATAATATTTAAAACCTATTATGAAGTATATGATCACATTATTTATGTAATGTTTACAAAACCTAATAGGAATATGAGAATGGGAATCCAATGTTAGATAAGAGGAGTTTTAGGTTGATCCAAGCCATGTCATAGTTAAAATGAATGTATTGTATGTGAAAATGATGTTTCATTTTGGAAGAAATCTTAATATTTAGTTTTTATTTTCATAAGATATTTTATTCTAATTTTAGTATATTGTATCATAATAATTTAGGAATTATTATTGGGTTTTAAGAGGATTATGAATATGAATCTATAAAAGTAATGCCACTAGAAATTCTTGATGAATCATATCTTTCATGAAATAGATCCATAGTTATACCAAATATATTAATAATTATAACTCATTATAAATTATATCTTGAGCTATGTATATATGTAATATAAGCAGAGATAATTTTATTAGTATTTGATAATTATAATTTTGAGGACATAATTAATTTATTGTAAGATAATGAAAAACTTGAGATTTTAGTTTTATGTTTTCTCATGAAATTAAATAATATGATCATTAGAATTCTTTACAAACAACATCAATGTAAAATTAAATAAGGAATAACAATATTAATTTTAATGTTATAATATTTCACTTCAATCAATCTGTATAAATTTTAGAAACCACATATTATAAACTGTATCGAAAGGAAAAGTGATAAAATAAGGTGTACAACTCATCCTTTTGAGGTTCACTTTTCTAAACCTCAAAAAATATTAAATCACTAGAGTTTATATTGAATAACCTCAATAAAAACTCCACCAACTATGATATGATCAAAATTTCATACAATAGGAGATAAAGATTATGGAAATTTCTATGAGACCCATGCTAGCTGAAACACTACCCACAACAACAACCTAGTACTTTCTTATTCTAAGGTGTTATTTTGAGATTTTGAGAGCAAATGTAATTATAAATTAATTTGAAAAAAAATTTAATTATGAATTTAAGAAATTAATTCCCTTTATGAATTTTAAAGGAAAATAATTTTCAATTTCAATACTATTGAATTGATAAAATTTAGTTATAATAAATAAATAACTAATAATATAATTTTATTCTTATAATTTAATTTTCCATAATATATTCTATTTATGTGTTATGTTTTTATATTTTTGAAACAATCTATATCATTGATTAGTTATAATAAAATATATTTTCTATAGAAATAAAAATATTTGACTCTGTCAATTAGAAATAATATTAAAAAATAATAATAATAATAATTATTATTATTATACAAATACGTTTTTCTATATAAGTAGTTATTTTGGTTACATTTTATGGTGAAATCTATTAATTTTTTTATATCATTTTTAATTATAAATAAGAATAATATTCAAAATTTCAATATTTTCCTAGGTTGAAATTATATTGTTTTTATAAAACGATTTAGTTTTTGGTTAATGGTTAAAAATTCCATTTTACAAACACTATGAATTTTATGGTATCAATACTGATATATCCAAGGTATAAAAATTTATAAAGCCTTTTTATCGAAAATATAAGAATTTTAAAATTAAAATTGTTCATTTAAAAATATAAATATTAATTTTAAAACCTATATTTTATTTTAAAAATTTATGTTATATTTTAATATAAATATATTTTTAGTTTGTTAGGAAATTATTATTTTAAAATAAATTTTATGCACTTTTAAAAATATAATTTCATAAAATAGTTTTCCTATTTTGATTATGAGTATGAAAATTGTCTAATATTTATAATTTCAATTTTGGTTTTAAAAATAAGCTACCAACATGAAAGTAATATTTACTTTTGTAAAAGTAAATTGTTGAAAAAATATAAATTAAAGAAAAAATTGATTGATTCATAAAAAACATACCCTTTATTTATGTTGATGAGATATGAAAAGGAAAATATGAATCTCCTCTCCATTATTTTTCACTTTTTGGGGATCCTTACATTGATCATTATATGAAATTAAAATAATGTTATAAATATTTATTAAAATGTTGCATTCATCACAGATAAATAAGGTATTCGACCACTACTTTACATAATCAATAAAATTAGGATTTCTCTTGAAACTAACATTTTTTACATCACATATAATCAAATAATTTTTTTATTTGATTGTTCTAAATTAAATCCCTTATTCCTCTATTTATAAGGAGTCATCAAATGTAAAAATAATATTTACTATATGAGTGTTAATATTTCATTAAGATATTTTATTTTATTTTTCCTACAAATATAAATTTAACAATTTATATAATTACATAATAATTTTTTACACAACTAATTTTATATTATTGGGGTGCAAATCAGTATCCACCACTCATCTTTTATTTATAAAAATGACAACATCATCAAGTGTGCGTGTAGAAAACCACCTCCATGAACAACATGTTCCATTTTACATCAACAACATGAAAAATAGGTAAAGATGAGAATTAAATTTATTAATATGATATTTTTAACTTTTTAAATATTATAATGTGATAAACTATTCCCTATCTTACTCTAGGTATATGTAAATAAAAGCATTGATTGTATGTATTTTCGGACTACCACCTCAATGAAAGTATAATATATTATTATTTATTTATTAATTTTACGATTATAAAACCGTCATAAAAGGTTATTAATGAATTAGAAAAATCTAAATAATATCATTCATCATCATTAATAATGATATTATTCCAACATAATCACTTTATTAAAAATATTCACTCATATATTATAGATTGATCTTAAGGGGTTTGGTTTTATCACCCAAAAAAACAATGCTAGAAATTTATATCATGGATGAAAATGGAATATTATATAATTATGTTGTTAAAAATAATTTCAAAAATGAATTTTTATTTATTTCTCAATAAAATTTATATTAATATTTAACTTTTTATTATTCCACCAACCTTTAAATCATTAAGAATTATCGAAACAAGGTTGTCACTACCTTCACTGTCAAAAATCAGAAAAAAATACATATAAAATAAAATTAAAACATTATAAATGATTGTAAAATATAATTTATATTACCTATAATTATAGTTTTAATTATAAAAATTGAATCTATGAACATGAATTGACACAACCATTAAGAATCTAGTATTATACAAAAAATTGAGTCTAATAACATATAATGGTGAAAAACAATACATATCTAACCAATATATCTGTAATAAATAAATATAAATGAAGTTTAAATACTTTTATCACTATGAATAATGTTTTTAGATAGGTTATTAAGATAGTTATTTTTGTTCTATAGGTGGTTAGATCATAATCAGCAAACCGGGATTAAAGGTATTTTTATTTCATAACTCCACACCCCTTTGTTGAGTTGTAATAATTTATCATTAACATCATTACTATATATTGGGTACATTATGACCTATTATTTTCATATGATTAATTCCTTAAAATTTTTTCCTTCTATTTACATTTATATCACAAAAAACCATTTAATTTTTTTAACTTCAAAAATCTGATGTTTGTAAGGGTTTTTATCTTAATTTTCCTTTATTGAGGAATGTTTACATATTGTGAAATTATTTTTATTTGATATGGTATTCATAATGTAGAATGATTCTGTTATATTTAGTTTGTATTATTTCCAAGATTTACAATAAATTATCCTGAACATTACCATTTAATTCTTTTATTTCTATTGTTACGATACTCTTAAGTGGTTTCTTGTCTTTTTTTTTGTTCTTTGTGATTCATAGAATATCCACAACATGTTTTCTTTTGCGTGGTGTGTATAATTATGATGGATTTATTTTTTTCCATAATTTTTTTGATTAAAAAATGTATTATATATCCATTTCTAGTAATACCTTTTAAGGGATTACAGTTTGAGGGTTACGAAATTCATAAGAGTTTATTTCCAATATCAATTTGAAATCCTGATTATTATAATGGAATTTACATCCTGGATGAAATAATAAATTTATCTATAATAAAGAAATATTATTATTATTATTATTAATATTTTGGATCAAAATTACCTCTTTTAAATTCATTTATTTTTTAAATAAATTACTTTATGTTACACCTATAAGTGATGAAAATCTCAACTCTACATTTTTTGTCTCGAATCCTCCTCCTCTATGTCCTAATTCATTTTACAGATGCACTTTTCCATGATTCAATAATTTTTAATGTAATTATAAATTATTTAACATTATGTAATAATATTTCATGAATGTATTAACATTTTCCAGATGATTCATTTTTAAAAAATAATCCATGTTAACATTTTTTTGTGTAATGTAATTCATTCCTGATTGTGAGAATTATTCTTTATAAGGATTAATATTTATATTATAAAATTATTTTTGAAATTATTTTTATTCATAATTATTCTTAAATTAAAAGAAACTATTTTTTATATTATTTAAGTCTCAATGTTTTATTTGATAAAAAAATATTTAATTTCATAAAGGATATTTCAAAGAAAATTTATTGAACATTATTTTTAAATGTAATGGATTTAGAAATTTGTCATCTTTTTTTTAAATGATTAATTATTGATACTTAATTCTTAATAATTATATTGAAAATAATTTAATTTCGATATCTTAAATGTGAACTATTTAAAAGTTCACATAACATGTTTTTAGAAAAATATGATGAAATGTTATATAAATACTCTTTCATGTTTAACTTCCATTTTCATTTTTAAATTTCAAATATATAACTCTTATAGAGTTGTGTTTTATGAATACATTCTTTTATAAAATACTATTTTTTGTGATATAATTTATAGTATCAACTGATCCATGTCTTGATGTCTATTTATGTGTTACCATTATGGAATATTACAAAAACAATTTTCTTTTCATGGGTTCATTTTGATATGAGGAATGATTTATTTCATCTATCATATATATATTTGGATTATTATTCTATGAAACATGATCCACAAATAAACCATTATTTTATTATTTAAATATTTACATATCATTAGATAATAAAGTGAAATGAGTAGTGATTCTCGATCCACTGTAGGAAACATGTTGAAGTTCTTAATCATGTTTTTGAAATTAATTGTTATGCTTGATCTACTATATGAAACATTTTTTTATTCATGATCTACTATGGGAAATATGATTTCATTCCCAATATACTATGTTATGTTTAATATACTTATTATTGGGTAATATTTCTATTTTATATGCCCATGATTATTCTCTATAGTTCATGTTTATTATCTCATACTCTTATGAAAGGGTAAATGATTGTGAATTTGAAATTACATGTCCTGATATCATGACATATGGACAAATATTAATTGAAAATTTTAGTTTTAATAAGTAATTTTCCCCCAACACATGTTATATCATACTGTTATGAACTACTAATCCATTCTTTTTTTTAATTTTTTTTCCAATAGTAATAATTTTTAGATCATCCCTCTATTATGTATGCATTTACCATGTTATAATGATGAGTACAACTTATGATTAGTATATAAGGTAGTTTATTACTTCTCAATTGTAGTGAAATATTTACAGGTGTTATAAAAACAATTTTATTTTATTTTTAGTCCTCAAAGAAACTATGATGCCAATTTTTGGTATTGTGACATTATTATAACAAATAATTTATAAAATATGAAAATTATGTGAAACATATTTATTATTATAATGGGTCATCTCACATTGTATTAAATAAAATATTTAAGAAATTTTTTTTTCCAACCAAACATATGGGTGGGGGTTTGGGAAGGCTCACATGGGATGAAATATAGTTTTTTTTGTGTTTTTAGGGATATTAATGATTACTAAATATTGGAAGGTTTTGAAAAAGAGGAACTAGTTATTTACTAGAGTTTGGATTCTATCAAAATATCTTAGAGGGTTAGGCATCATGACCATGGTACAGTTTCTCCAAATGATTTTTTTCCTCTTCATTAACTCATACTTATAATATTTATAATTCATATATAATTAAAATAAATTTTTCTGTAGTTATTAGTTTCTAATAATGGAAATATGATGTATATTCCTAGATCTCACATCACACCTTATCGAATGTTTATAAAATTTTTCTGATGTAATAATTTTGTAATTATATTTTTTTATTGACCTAGTCATTAAAATTTTAAATTTTCATAGACAATTTGATGGAGGAAGCAACATAGTGATGGGATACATTTACGAATCTGTGTATAGGTATAAAAAATATATCTTTATAACATTATTAATAATATGAAATATGTAAAAATAGTTTTTTTTCTAACATTGACAATCCATGGGAGATATGACATCATTGAACATTGTGTATAGAAGGGAAGTTCATGAATAGTAATTTTTTATTATTAAAATATAAATATTCTGTTTTATAATTAAACGCAAGATGAATCAATTAAATTCTTTCAATGGTTATTTGAAATATGTAAAGTCCAAAAAAAACTGATGGAATCACTTGTTCTGTGGAGGATAAGGGTTTATTTTGAAAATTAAATGGTTATTAGACTTTAGAAAAATATATTATCAGATTAGCGAGGTAATATTTTTGAATATATGACCTTGAATTAACCAAACATAAAACACATTAAAATGTTATAGAAACTGGAACATATTTAAAATGGTATGTATTATTTTTAAATACTTAGAATTTATCATCACAAACATTACAATATTAGTTATTTATTTGTTATATAGTTTCATAAAAATGATTAATATGATTAATCAATAGTATTTTAATGATTTAAACTACATATATAATAATTATGCATTAAAATTCCAATTTCAAATTAGTGACACATTTATCACCTCATTCTTAAGGAAAAAGATCAAAATAATTAATGGTTGATTAATATGGTTAATGAAGATGTTGATTTAGAAAATGAACTTTTAATTAATTATGAGGGTGATGATGTTTTAACAAGAGGTGCATATGTAAAAATCTTTTGGTTTCTTGAGCCTGAATATAATTACATATAAAAATCAAACACAGAAACATCATTTTTTTCTAAATAATACCCTTAAAACATACATAAGAAGTTGGTGAGGTGAATGATGTTGATGAGGATCATTTAAAGGAATTATAGTCAAAGGGTTCAGTGACCATGATGCTTTCATTAATGATGAATCTTACTTCAATGATGGTTGAGATGTTCACAACAAATAAGGTTGATTATTTTTTCATGGATTGATTGATATTATTAATATATACATTAATTTTTTTATTAATTTGAATTAATGTTAAGGATAAAAAATTCAAAAAATTGTTAAAAAACAGGTCTAATTAATTGTTACCATTTTATATCATGTCTCTTTATTTTGTGAAGCGTGCCTTTCATGATATACCCATGTGTCCTTTGTGCCTATGTACATAATGTTCTAAAGAAAAATATGAAACATCTTGAAATTTTGTGAAATATATTTTGTAAAATTAATTTAAATTGTCTGATAAAAATAGTTAAAAAATATAATAATATATATTTAATTATTCGAAAAACCATTTATTTATTTCATTTCATATAACATCACGTTCCTTCAATAACATGTGTTATGAGAAAGGTCTAGCCTTACAAGACAACACTATACTATTAATATCATTATTCAACATGATAATTATCACAATGATGTTGGAATGATATTGAATAAATTATCAAAATATGTGTAAATCATATTTGAAGATTGAATTTATTTATTACCAATTAATAAGTAATGAATATGAAGACCAATTGATTATAAAGGGAATGTTTTAAAAAAAATTATTTTTATGATACTAAAGGAAATTTATATTAATAAATTAAGTTAATTAATATTTTTTTTATTATTTTAATGATATATATATATATATATAATATTCAATATAATTTTTAACATTAATCCTTTTTTATAGACATTATTTTAAAATAAATACAATTTTATGCATAAAGAGTGTTATTTTTTGAAAAGATAGTTTTTAGTCTTTTGATGAAGCAATTGTTTTAAAATTAAATTATTAAACATTTATACACATTATTTGAAATAAAATAATATTTAATTTTTAAAAAGTAATGAAAAAGTTATCCTTGGGTGATTTTTTGGTATTCTTATCAGATGTATCATTTTTTGATGAATATGGAAAAAATAATTATTTTTAATTGAAAACTGACTTTACATCTAAATAATTTATAATGATAATTTCTATTTCAAATTGATTTTAATGTAAATTAAGAATTGTTACACAAATATTAATATAATTGTTTTCATTTTAATAATTTTTCTATTGAATTTGGATGTAAATACATTTCAATCATTCATACATTATCACATTAAATCCCCACATTCTCACTACATATATGGATCTAATTTGGAACATAAATTTTACATAGATGTGATTTGATTTTGTATAATTGATTACATATATTTTATAATAATATTAATTTATAATTTATAATTTGGTCAAAATAGTTTTTTACCAAAAATATTAGTGAAATCAGTTAAAATTAATTTCTACGATTAAGGTAAAATGATTTAACATAGTGGTTAAAATTTAATAATAAGCATCCAAATGGCCTAGAAACTCTTAAAAACCAAATTCAAAGAATTATTTTGACCTTATTCCATTTTTTTAATGTTTTGGTGCATTATTGGGGACACATGAAAAATTAAAATCAGGGGTGGAATTCCACGTTCAAAAATCTACAAGCTTTCAACTGAACCCACTTATTAAAATAATTTTCATATAATCCTATCATAACACCTATAAAGACTATTTTATTGGCCACGACACACCCAAAAAAATTATCCACTTCCCTAATCTAATTATATAAGCCTTAAATTATTATAAATTATATGTCCATATCCATAAACACTATAATATATTGAGTTAAGCCATGACTTATGAATTATTTAACATTAAGGATCTTTTTAGATTTGTAGTTTGTGGGAATTTGTACATAAATAATGCATAAAAATCCATAAAATAAAAAGTTGAAACATCCAATTATTATATTTTTATAATAATTTAATCCTTATAAAAATAAAGTATGCACTCATTTAATTGAAGAACTAAATGACTTCAAACATGACTTATTCCTTTCATTTACTCATTCTTAAAACATATGAAGACATTTAAAAAACATGTAATCATAATAAAAGTTCAATAACGGATAAAAAAAGAAAATAAATTGTTAGTTTATTATAATCCCGAAGACAAATATAACATTTAAATTTTTTATAAATATTCCTTGATTATACAAAATAAACCATTCTTAGATGAATAACAACACACATTTTCATAGAGAAACACATTAAAACTGATTGATTTCAATTATACCACTTTTGGTTACATATATTATCACATACATAAAAACATTTAATTTTTTTTATTTAAATAACCATAAGTCCCACTTACAAAATTATCATTATCTAATGATTCAGAGATCTATAATGGGAATCACCAGTAGTATAAGCTATTTCTATATCACCATTTTCCAAGAGCTATAATGTGTATCAACCCTATGTATAAACTATACCAAGCCCACCTATTACCTATAATGGGGTTAAACCCTATGTATATGCTATATTAGGCACACCCATTTCCTAAAATGATCAAGTACCATATCAAGATAAAAATAATTCCTTCATAAATCCCATTTGAAACTATACTAATCTCATATTAAAATTATAATTAGATATGAAAATAAAATATCCTTTCAAAAAGTCCATTTTAGAAAAATATATATATTTTTTGAAAAAAATCAATAAAAAATTTCAAAAAAATAGGAAGATGGTTTTTCTTTAGATAAAACATCTAATCTTTTAATAGAATAAAATACAAAATAATGTCCACAAAGGTATAAAATTTATTTTCTGCATGTACATTATGAATAGAACATTCTATTTTCCTTTTTTTTTGAAACGTTATATTTAAAAAAAATAAAATTATTCATTTTTGAAAAAAATCAAATAAAATTCAAAAAATAAATAAAATTCACATTAAAACCAATTTCTTATCATATAAATAAATTTGTAACATAGTATCATGATTATTTAAATGAAATAAATAAATAGTTATACATTCAAAGTGTTCCATACCAATTTGATCAAGTAATTCATAATAAAAATGATAGAATAACATTTAAAAACATTAAATAAGTTTATAATTGATATAACATGGATATTTAATGTCAAAGGGGATGTATATAGACTTTGTAAAATAATGAAGGTTTATATCATAAAAAATTATCTCAATGAAAGGAGTTTGAGAAAAAATCCCTTACATTGAGTACGACATGTCTAATGGGTCATTAAATTACTAAAAAACTAAAATATATTAATTATATAAAAACATTAAAAGCATTATATTGTTTATTGTTTCTTTTATAACAATTATTATAATTGTTTATAAAATTACTTAAACAATTAGGTTTACATTAGTTTCTTTGAACATATTTGGTTTATTTTTCCAAATGCCTTTGCTATATCAATGATGGTCAATGGACATATTTTATTAAAATATCATGAATAATAATAATCATGAAACAATAATCATATCCACATAAAAATACACCTTTAAAACAAATCCTGAAATGAACCGATTTTACTATCATGGAGACGGTAGGTCGTACATATGCATGAGTGATATTTCAATATTTTAAGGATATTTATGGAGTGAATATAAGTAATAAATTTTCATTGAATAATGATAATTATATGATATATACCATGTTATTTAATCATAAATACTTATATATAAAATTATGGCGACGTAGAATGAATCTCATTGCTTTGAGGATTTGGTAGTCCATACACCCATTGTTGACCTTATCACTTTTTTATGTCTGTGTAAAAGTGTTAAAAAAATTGATGTTTTATATTCAATGAAAAATTATTATTTCATTAATATGATATAAAATATATTTATGTCACATATATTTAATTAATACAATACTTAATATGTTATATTTATTATATGGACCCAAACTTAAACATTACATAATCTTGAATTATGTTAATAATTCACATTGAGGATATTTTCAGGTTTACAACTTTGTAGAATTAGGTCATAACAAAAACATAACAACTTAAATATTACATGTAGAGACATCTACTCAGTATCAAATTTTGTTTTCATAAAATAAAAACTCTTTGAAATAAAGAGTCAGGTTTATTTCCATGTATTAGATAGAATGACTTTTCCTTGATCTTATCCTTGACACTATTCCACTTTATTCCCTATAAAAATCATTTAGACAGCATGGGTTAGGCATAAAAAGATCATTTTGGGATACCCAAAGAAGGAAAACTATTAGTTTTTCAAAACAATAAGTAAACCACGAACACCTTATCATTAGTAATACTTTTCAACTTTATGAAGTAGTAAATACTCTTCACTAAATAAAAATAATTTCTTAGCATTTTGTCACCAATATATTACCATAAAATCTATATAAAGAACACATAACATATAAATGTATATTGGGACATAAACATACTTAATGGGATGACCATACTATCGAATTCCACACATATCACTAAATGGAACATCCATACGACCGATATCCATACCCAATG
This sequence comes from Viscum album, assembly GCA_963277665.1. Lineage (NCBI taxonomy): Eukaryota > Viridiplantae > Streptophyta > Magnoliopsida > Santalales > Viscaceae > Viscum > Viscum album. The sequence continues at coordinate 1,849,556,124 of OY728120.1, forward strand.
GATTGGAGGTTATAACGTGACAAACCGTCCTATTTTATCATGACTCAACCCGTTATTTGGTTAATCACATAACCACTCATCAAATGTTTGTGTACCGTTATAAAATCATAACACATAAAACAAATTGAAAGGAAAGATTACATTTACAAATTTGAATAAAAATATATCATTTAAATATATTGACTTAAAAAATCCATTATCATAACCATTTTCAATACCATAATATGTAAAATAGTATATGGAATTTATTTTTCTTTTAAAAACATTATATATTGTTAAGGAAGCCAATGATCAAATAATACCAGCAGAGGTGAAAAAGGCTGTTGTCACCACTTACGTTAAGACAACCTTTTTTTGTTTTTTAGTAAAGAAACTCATAGAAAAATTATCCATTTGAATGAAATGAAAATATAAAGGTGTTTATATATCATATAAAACTAAGTAGTGTATAAAACAAAATATGCCTCAATGGAAGGAGATTGAGACGAAGTCCCTTACCTCGTGTCCGGCTTGACTCGATCATTCTTTAATCTCCTAAATAATAAAAAAAAATTAATTTCAACTTGATTAAGAACCTTTTTCAAGTTTATTATTCTTTTTATATAACTTATTACCTTTATATAAAAATTTGTTAATTATTTGAGTTCATATCAGACATTTTTTCGATGTTCAAAACATGAGTTAAATATGAATTTGTTATAATTAAAAATTGTTCATGTGGTTGAAATTACATTATCTCTTGAATGATATTCATGATTTAGTTATCATATATATCATATATATCCAGTATATATATGTATTTATAATATTACATAACATTTGGAGATAAGAAATGAAATGAGCTGTTCATGGAGATGGTATGTCGTACGTACGCATGAACGCTGTTATCATTTATATTTATTATTTTAATGGAATGAAAAAATAATTCTACATAGGTATATTTTAATTCCAGTGTAATATAATATATAATTTCATTAACTACATCCATTATACATCCCACATATGGCATGAACGAGTCATATCATTTTGAGGGGGCAATAGTCTACACTTCCTCAAAATTAAATTAGCATGTTTACCCATTATGGAAACCATAAATGTATGATATAAATGAAAAATACTGAAGAATAAAGAATAAATTAACATTATATATATCATATAAATTTATATTTCCATAATAATATCCACCATGAGAGGCGGTTAGAGATATTTGAACAATCATCATTTCGTAAGGCAGTAGTTTGCTGTCCACAGAAACAGTATGTTTTTTACCCATTATATAGAGGTGTGTGAGAGTGTTGTTATAGTTATTCTCATAAAAACAACCTAATATATTGATTATACTAGTTTTTTATAATATAAATGAATAAAAAGTGTTTAGGGTGTTGGAGATGTAAAATAAAAGAAAAAATCATAAAAGAAGTTACCTTTAAATCGGGTATCTCCCATTGATTTGAACCAAAATGTTTACTTGATGTCCCTTATTCTTAAGGTACGACTTATAGGAGGAGAAGAGGTATCTTTATAGATTATATAGGCAGACTTTTTATGATCCAAATGGCTTGAGAGGTGGGAGGAATGGGTTAGAAGTGGTGCCCTTTTATAAGGGGTGGGAGGGGCTCTTAGGAATGTTTGAAATTTTTTTTATTATAAACATATATTCGGTTTCAAAACGACAAAAAATAATTATAGTAAAATATAAGATGACTCATGTTGTAAATAAAATAATCCAATAATAATTGTACAGGTATTGGAAATTTTTTTAGATTTTAAAATATTATTTATTTAAATCATTCATTAATTAGGTAAACACTGAATCATTATTGTGTCATAAATACTTTTATTTATTTGATGTCTAAAAATAATAAAAAAAATTCCATGATGTAGGAAATATATTTATATTTAAAATTCATATTTATAGTCGAAGTGATAACTTATATAATCCCATGAAAAAATTTATTTACTAAAAGATATATGTTTATGTCCTTTCTACCATTAATTTATGTTAATTAAAATAAACTGTCATTATCACTCCCAAGTGGATCTATGGGGTACCCAAATAAAACCAAGGATTCCCATGGTTGGATATGTATCAAAAAATAGGATTAGAACACATGTTATGATAATTTAATATCTATATAATATGTTTTTACCCTTATTTACTGGATTTTCTCTTTAACCATGGTAAATAAAATATTTACTGAAGTAAATATTTAAAAAGTTTAAAACTAAAAGATACTTATTTAAAAAATTTATAACTCCTAATTACAAATATGGAATACATTTTTCCAAATTCAAAACACAAAATGGGCAGAAATTAATTTAAAATTAATTCCCGCTGTCAAAACAAAAAGAGTGTTTTTAAGAAACAATAACTATCAAAAGATTGGCACTTATTTATGTATATTTCAGGTGAAATTTCTTCCAATGATAGAAATTGAATTAAATAGTAAACAATAATATAATTACACTTTAAAACCAATTAAAAATATAATCAAAACATACAAATAAATTAGATTAAAAGGCGGTTTTGAATTAAAATACAGTATTTTTCACTATTCATTAAAAATAAAATTTATCATAAAAATACCAAAATTTCATCCAATTAAAATTTTGATTCCCTGATTCTAAAGAAGAATATTATTTTGAAAAATAGAACATATAAATTTTACAAAATATATATTTAAAAATAGTATCCCATTAAAATGCAGTAAATGGACCTTTTATAGAATATTAGAGTATTTGTGCATAAAGTTGGATTCATTCATATTTTAAGCCTACAACTTTTATTTGATAAATGTAAAAACATTTATCAAACATGGATAATCATATTGTAGTTAGTTTTATTCATTCATATCAACACAAAGACTAACCATTAACTACCATTTAAAATAATATTATTATATTATAAGTGTGCAATGTAAGATTTCAAAGAAACTCGTTGTTGCGTATCGGGTATGCCATCGAACATAGAATCCACTTTAAAGTAAAATTAATATTAAATTCTAAAATACTAGTAAATATGAAAATTTATTATTCTCTATTTAACTGGGATGTTACATCCTTCCCCCCTTTTTGGAAATTGCATCCTCATAAGTTTTATTCACTTATCAAACAAGTGAGGGTATTTATACTTAATATCATCTTCATATTCCCAAGTTTCCTCTTCAACCATATGGATTTTCGACAAAAACATTACCTAATTAATTACCTTAGTCCACAACACTTTCTATCTTCGATCAAGAATATGAACTGGTTGTTCCTCATAAGAAATATTCTCTTCTAACTGAACTACCTCTAGGCTCAAAACATGAGATATAACTAGCATATACATTATCAACATTCAAACATGAAAAAAATTATGTTGTTGGGATAAACATGGAGGTAAAGCCACCCTGTATTCAACTAATCCAACCTTCTCTAAGATTTCATAGGGTCTAATGAACCTCATACTCATCTTTCCATTTTTTACAAAACGCATCACACATTTCGATGGAGAAACTTTGAGAAATAAATGATCACCTACCTTAAAAGAAAGATCTTTCCTATGGTTATCCTCAGAACTTTTCTTCATGATATGAGCTATTCTCATGTTCTTCTGAATCAAATGAACTTTTTCTGCTATCTCTTCTAACAATTTTGGTCCCATCCGTTTCCTTTCACCCACTTCATCCAAAAAATCTGGAGTTTGACATCGTTTCCCATAAAATTACTCAAATAGAGCTATATGTATTCTGGAATGAAAACTGTAATTATATGAAAATTTAACCAAGGAATGTTGTTGGTCCCAACTTTCCTGGTAATCTAGTGAACAAGATTGTATGAAATCTTCCAAAGTATGAATTGTTCAATTTGATTTTTCCATATGATTGTGGATGAAAAGCTATACTAAAATTTAATTCAGTATCCAAAGGGTTCTGAAGGACTTTCCAAAAGTTAGAAGTAAAGCTGGGATCATGATAAGATAAAATGGAGAGGGGAACTCCATGCAACCTGACTATCTCATTAACATACAACTGAGAAAGATGATCTAGAGACAAGGTATCTCGAATAGGAAGGAAATGAGAAGATTTAGTCAACCGATCAACAATAACCCAGATTACATTATTACCTCGAGATGTCTTCTGTAATCCCGCAATGAAGTCCATAAATATATTTTACCATTTCCACTCTAGCACCAGTAAAGACTAAAGCATTCCATTTAGTTACTTCCTCTCTACATTCACCTATTGATAAGTCAAACACGTCATAGTAATGTCATCAATACCTCCTTTCATTCCATCCCACCAGTAATACTCCTAAATATCTCTATATAACTTTGTACTGCAAGGATGAACATAAAATAGAGAACTATGGGATTCACCTAACAACTCATTATTCAACTATGAAACATAAGGTACACATAATCTATTTGAAAACATCAAAACACAATCATTATCAATGTTGAATTCAAGCAACTAACCCTTCGGTACCAACTCTACCTTTTCTAAAGCTCACTATATTCTTTCTGTGATTTCTTTATTTTATCTAATAGAGATGATTTCACTAACACCTAAAACAAAACAGAGGAATTTACTGCACCAACAACTTCTATTCCAAAGTTCATAAAATCAGAAACCAAAGGATCTCGTTCCAAACGTAGCATGGTTAATGTAGCAATAATTTTTTTCACTCAATGCATCAACCACTTTATTTTCCTTTCCCGGATGGTGAATGATTGTGAAATCATAATATTTGATTAATTATAGACATCTCCTCAGTCTCATTTTCAATTATTTATGAGTGAATATATACTTCAAAATTTTGTGGTCAGTATATATTTCACCTTTTACTCTATAGAGATGAAGTCTCCAAAATTTTAAAGAAAAAACAATAGCAGGTAATTCCAAATCATGATTAGGGTGATTTAACTCATGTGGTTTCAACCGTCGTGAAGGATAATCAATAAACTAATCATTCTACACAAGGATAAAACCATGTCATTTCAATGAAGCATCACTGTACAAAACAAATTCACCATCTCTAGATAGTAATTTCAAAATAAGATCATTAACCAATCTTCTTTTCAATTCATAAAAACAATCATCACATTCTTTCGTAAAAATGATCTTAACACCTTTTCTAGTTATCATAGTCATTGGACTAGGTAACCATGAAAAAGTCTCAACAATCCTCTAGTAATAACCTGATAAACCAAGAAAACTATGGATCTCAGGTATACTTGTGGGTCTTGGCCATTCTTCAACAAATGTTTTTTAGTGGGATCATCTGTATTGCCAGTTTTTTGAAATAATGTGACAACGGAATGAAATTTATTGTAACCAAAACTCACACTTGCGGAATTTCCAAAACAGTTTCTTTTCATTTAAGGTTTTCAAGGAAACCATTAAATGACTTTCATGTTCCTAATAACTTTTGGAATAAACCAAAATATCATAAATAAACACAACCACAAGATTATCCAAAAACTCACAGAAAATATTATTCATAATATCCATTAATACAGTAGGTGCATTGGTTATCCCAAAAGGCATAAATACAAATTTTAAATGAGAATATCTATTATGAAACACAGTCTTAATAATGTTTTATTCCCTTACTTTCATCTGATGGTACCCCGAACTCATGTCAACCTTTGAAAAATATAGTGCTCCCAAGAGATGATCAAACAAATCATTGTTATGAGTCAAAGGATAATTTTTCTTAATAGTGATGTTAATAAATGCCTTATAATCAATGAAAAATCTCATTGAACAATATTTATTTTTAAAAAACAAGATAGGATCCCCCCATGGTGATGTGCTAGGTAGAATGAATCCTTTAACTAATAACTCCTACAATTGCTTCTTCAACTCTAAAATTTCAGCATGAGCCATTCAATATGGGGGTTTTGAAATTGGCTTAGCATTAGGAATTAAGTCAACAGTAAATTCAACTTTCTGGCCAGTTATAATACTAGGAAACTCATCATGAAAACCATCAAGATACAAATTGACAACAGGAACATCATTAATCTAGAAAGTTCCTTTTTTTCACCAATATGTGAAAAGTAACATTCATTTCCATTTTTTACTAGTTTCTCAGCTTCCTGATATGTTATCAAAAGTTAGGGTTCATTCTTATACACAATAAGAAATTCTTTTTGAAAAGAAACCACTTTACCTCTTCTGTTAATCATAGCATGATAAACAGAAATCCAATCTATACCCAAAATAACATCAAACTCTAATAGAGAAAAACAATAAGGTTTGCAGGTATATTCTTTCCACACACAAGGAAATGAAGGTTTTCTAATTTACTAGAAAACTTATCAGAAATGAAAGAATGTGTAGAACCTGAATCAAAAAACACGTTTGCATAATCTGAACAAACAAATAGTATACCTGATACTACATCATTCGATGACACAAAATATACTGAAGTAGAAGAAAAGGATTTCACCATCCCTTTCTGCTTGTATTCCGGTGACTTTCCCTCAGTTGTGTTCTTCGTTGGAAACTCATTTGAATAATGACTCATTTCACAACACTTAAAACATCTTAGTTCTTTTCCTTGCCTGATTAATCATCTACCTTATAGTTACTAAAAAATGACTAGACTTACCACACCGGAAGCAGTTTCCAAACATTGATAAACATTCTCCCAGATGATTTTCAGCACAATTATCATAAGATGGATATTTAATATTATTACCTCCAGGCTTCATTGATGAATTATTTTCCATTTCATACAAATTAGACCTCTTCTTTTGTTTTCTCTCTTGGAACACCTGATCATTGGAAAACTCCATTTCTACCTTCTCATCACATCTTAAATTTTTTTAATAGCTTTTCAATTTACAAGAGGCTAATCTTATTCAGTATCATGGATTCAGTACTGATTAAAATAGATTTATCTTACTATCAAGATTTCGGATGAATTTTGGAGCATACCTTTCCAACCAAGAAAATTTTTCTTTATAATCTTCCACTAAGCCATCCTCGTACCCTAATTCCAAGAATTGTTTTTCCATCCTAAGATGAACCACCTAAGGAAAATATTTCTCAAGAAAAATACCTTTGAATTCATCCCAATCACGAGAATCAATCTCCTCACTATCTCTAATATTTTTCACCATCGACCAGCACTGATCAACTTCACCTTCAAAATGGTAAACAACGACACTATACTTTTGATGTGTTGAACACACCATGACATCAAAAAATTTCTCCAATGCTTTAATGCACCCTTCAGATAGAACATGGTTAGATGATACTCTAAATGATGGGGGTGTTGCCTCATGAAATTTTCTACTACTGACATGTTCCTCTGTGGTTGATCTGGCTAATCTCGTGCATGGATACCACCACCATTTATAGTCAGAGTCAATTTTTCCATCACTGCAACAAACTATTCAATTACGATTCCGAAATGTATGGTTTTAGATTTAGAAGGTTATTCTCCTCTGTATCCCCACCAAACATTACTACAATGTTACCTCTGTGGAATACCACTTTAAACACAGAAATATTTTGGGCGAAGAAATATGGTAATATGTAAATGCTATATCATTTCAATCACAACATAAACTAAATGTACCTTATGGATATTAATATAACAATTTCAAAACTCTTACTTTTTTCTAAACCGACCACTTATAACAACTATACGGACCCAGCCTTTAACATTACATAATATTGAATTAAGTTAATAATTCACACTGAGGATCATTTCTGGTTTAGGGAATTAGAGAATTAGGTCATAACATAAACATAACAACTTGAATATTACATGTAGACACTTCTATTCAGTATCCATTATTTTCATAAAATAAAAAATCATTGAAAAGAAGCCATGTTTGGTTCCATGTTTTAGACATCATGCCCTTTCCATGATCCCATCCTTGACCCTATTCCACATTATATCCTGTGAAAAACATTTCCAAAAAATGGGATGAGCATAACAATCTCTATAATGAATACACAATGAAGGAAAACTGTTTGTTTTTCAAAACAACAAGTAAACAATGAATACCTTATCATAAGTAATACTTTTAACCTTTTTGAAGTAGTTAATTATCGTCACTAAATAAAAAAATCATTACTTACCATTTTGTAACCAAAATATTACCATAAAACCCTTATAAATAACAAATAAAATTTAAAGGTAACTTGGGACATTAACATACATAAATTAAATAACCATGCAGTCAACTTACACACATATCACTAAATGAAATATACATTCAACCGACATCCATATCCAATTCATTGGAGGTTATAATGTAACCACTCGTTCTGGTTTATCACGGCACCACACGTTATTTAGTTTATCCTGTAACCACCCGTCAAATGACCATGTACCGCTATAAAATCAAGACACATAAAAAATATTAAGGAAAGATAAAATTTCCACATTTCAATCAAAATATGTCATTTAGATATATTGACATAAAAAAATACATTATCAAAACCATTTTCAATACCAAAATAAGTAAAAGAGTATATGGTATTTAATTTTCCTTTAAAAACATTATGGCTTGTTAAGGAAGCCAATGATCAAATAATACTCACAGCAGCAGAAAAGGTCGTTGTCACCACCTATGTTAAAACATTCTTTTTTTAGTCATTTAGTAACAAACCTATTAAAAAAGTATTCCCTATGAATGAAAAGAAAATTCAAATGTGTTTATATACATTATAAAATAAATTTGTCTATATAACAAAATACGCCTCAACTAAAAGATATTGAGACGATATCCGTTACCTCGTGTCTGACATGACTCGATCATTATTAAATATCCTGAATAATAATCTATAATAATTTATAATTTCTTAAGAACCTTTTTGAAGTTTATTATTCCTTTTATATCACTTATTACATTTTTATAACAATTAGTTAATTATTTGAGTTCATATTAGTCATTTTGTGGATGTTCGGAACTTGAGTTAAATATGAAATTGTTATAATTATAAATTGTGCATGTGGTCGAAATTCCATTATCTCCAGAATTATATTAATGATTTAGATGTCATATATATCATATATATTTAATATATATATATTTATAAAAGTACGTTACATTTAGAGATAAGAAATAAAATGCACTGTTCAAGGAAACGGTAACCCTTACGTACGCATGAATGCTATTTTAATTTCTTTTTCATATTTTAATGGAATCAAAAAATAATAATACATAGGAATATTTTAATTCCAGTATAATATCATATATAATTTCTTTAACTCCATCCTTTATACATCCCACAGAAGGCATGAACGAGTCATATCACTTTTAGGGGGTGGTAGTCCACACTTCCTCAAATGAAATTATCGCATTTACCCATAATAGAGACCATAAAGGTAAAATATAATTGAAAAATACCGAAGTATAAAAATTCATAAACATAATATATATCATATATAAATATATTTCAATCATAATGGCCACTGTGAGAGGCAGTTGGAGATATTTTAACAATCATCATTTCGCGAGACAATAGTTCATCGTTCACTGAAACAATATGTTCCTTACCCATTAGATAGAGGTGTTTGAGAGTGTACTTTGAATAAATATCATAGAAAAAACCGTGTATATTGAGTATACAAGTGTTGTTATAAAATAAATTAACAAAAAGAGTTTACAGGGTTGGAGAAAAAAATAAAAGAAATGAACTTAAAAGAAGGCGTTACCTTTAAATCAGGTATCTCCCCTTGGTTTGAACCCAAAGGATTTCTTGAAGTGCTTCATGCCTTAAGTAAGGATTCTAGAAGGAGTATAGGGATATTGAGATTTGATTTAGGAAGTGTTTGGACGTTCCAAGGGGCTTGAGAGCATTGAGGAATGGGTTAGAAGTGGTGTCCTTTTATAAGGGGGAGAAGGGGATCTTTAGGAATCATTGAAAGCATTATTTTATTATAAACTTATGTTTGGTTTCAAAATGTCCAAAAATCATTAATGTAGAATATAATAAGACTCACGTTTGAAATAAAATCATACAATAAGAATTGGAAATGATTTGGATATTGTTTTAGTATATATAATCTTATTTATTTAAATCATTCCTTAATGAGGTAAACACTACATCATTATTGTGTCATAAATATATTTATTTATATGATGTCAAAAAATTACAAAAAAACCATGATGTATAAAATATTTTTAGATTTCAAATTCATATTTATATTAAAAGATATAACTGATATAATCCCATGTAAAAATTTATTTACTAAAAGATATTTGTTTACATCCTTTTTGACTTTACTTTAAGTTAATTAAAATAAAGTGTCATTATCAATCCCATGTGGCTCAATAGGGTCTCCAAATCGACCAAAGGATGACCATGGTTGGATATGTATCAAGAAATAAGATTAGATCAAATTTTAGGGTAATTTAATATTATTATTATATTATTTTTTACCCTTATTTACTAGATTTACCCTTTAGCCATGGTAAATAACACATTTACTGATGTCAATATTTAAAAAGTATAAAACTAAAAGTTACATATTTACAAAATATGGAAATTGGGATTTCAAATATCGAATCCATTTTTCCAAATTCAAAATAAAGAAGTGGCAGAAATTAAATTAAAATTAATTCCCACTGCCAAACAAAAGGCGTGTTTTTAAGAAATAATAACTATCAAAATATTGACACTTATTTATGTCCAATTTCAAAATAATATAACATAAAATTAACAAAATTTGATTAAATAGTAAAAACATAATATAATTAAACTTTAAAACCAATTAAAATTACAATTTATCCTTATAAATAAATTACATTAATAGGTAGTTTCGAATTAAAATCAGAATTTTACAAGAAAAATACCAAAATTTCATCCAAAGTAAATTTTGATGTCCCGATTCTACAAAATAATATTAATTTTTCAAATAGAACATATAAAAGTTAAAAAACTATATTTAAAAAGAGTTCACTATTAAAAGGAGGTAAATTGATCTTTTAAATAAATTTAGTGTATTTGGGTTTAAAATTAGATACATTTATATTTTAAGACTCTAACCTTTATTGGATAAATGTAAAAAAAATTAACAAAAATGTATAATATTATTTTAGTTTTTTATATTCATTACATAAAATACAACATCTAGGCGTTAACTACCATTTAAAATAATAATATTATTTTTTTAGTGCGCAATGTATGATTTCAAAGAAACTCATTGTTGTGTATCGGGTATGCCATCAAACATATCATCCTCTTTAAAGGAAAACTAATATTTAATTCAAAAATATTAATAAATATGAAAATTTATTATTCTTTATTTACATGGTATTTTACATTTCATGTTTGAATTAATAACATGGTATTAACTAGGTAGTAGTACATACATCCACAAACGAGGTTATTGTATTTATAAAAAATGGAATGTATAAAGGTATTTCTTAAAAAATAATTCCAGAAGTATAAAGGCTTTATAAATATAATATATATTACATATATATTATTTCTATCATATTTCCCACCATTATAGGTTGTAAATAATGGATGAAAAATCATCATTTTGTGAGCCGGTAGTTCACCGTAGACATAAACAGTAGGTTCGTAACCCATTAGATGGATGTGTGTGTAAGTGATGGTAAAAAACATAACCTAAAAAAATTGAATTATATTTTTGAAAATTATATTTCTATTTACTCAAGAAAATAATAATATTTTAGGGAGTGGAGAGTAAAAATAAAATAAAATAGTATGATGAAGGGTGTTACACCTTATTCGGGTAACTACTTTTTGGTTTGCACCAATGGGATTCATTAGATGGATTTCTACACAAGGTGAGGATTCTACGATGATGATAGGGACATTTTTTATCTATTTTTGAAGATATTGTTCTATCCAAAGTGACTTCAGAGGTGTGTCGAAGTGGGAGGGGTGAGTACCTTTTCATATTAGAGTGAAATGGCATACATGGTATTTTTGAATGGAATTGTGTGTTCCCAAATTATTAATTTTTTCCAAAAGTTCCATAATGGTCTATTATTGATCTTTATAGGTATAGTGATGGAAATATGGCCATCAAATATTTTTTGGACATGTTTATAGGTCATTTTTTTCCTTATGAATAAGGTGTATCCACTTATAAAGAGTGGTTTATCATTAATAGATGTAATTAATTTTAATTAATTTTACTAATACATTTATTAAAATAATATGATGAACATAAGAGAAATTATAAATTATTCGGATTCAAAGTATTGAATCCATTTTTAAAAATTCCAATCACATAGGTGGTATCAATTAATATATATATAATCATGTAGATGAGATGACAATGGGTGTTTTTAATTTTAAAATGTTCAAATGTTTAATATGTTTTTATATTCAATTTAAAAATAAATTTATTAAAATGAAAAAAATTTGATTAATTTATAAAAAAATAATCTAATTAACATTTTTTTTAAATATATTTTTACATTATAAATAAGTTAGACAAGAAAGTATTTTTGAATTAAAATTCAATATTTTTCTCTATTCATTAAAAAAAATATACATCACAGAAAAATACAAAACATTAACTCTAACATAATATTTATTTTTTAATTTTAAAAATAAATATTATTTTACCTATAAAGAAAAATTCATTGTCAAAAATTATATATAAAATGCAGCCTCCATTAAAATGGGGCAAAACTACCTTTTAAAAATATAATTCTTTTTATGCTTAAAATTGGATATATTCATATTTTAATCTTATAAAATCTATTGTATGAATATAAAACCTTTTATTAAAATTTATAAACCTAATATGTTCATTATTGTTAATTAGAGGTGATTAAACAACTATGTGATAACTACCATTTTAAACACTAATATTAATTAAAAATAATTATTTTCTATAACATAGTCTTGAGCGAAATGTAACAACCCGAAGAAAATCATTGTTGTATAACATGTACTCTATTAGATATAGAATCCATTTTAAGGAAAAATTTATTATATAATAAATATTTATAAATATGAAAAATACTTATCCAATAATTACATGGGATATTAGATCCAATATATTCAATTGGTCATTATTTTCATTCATAATTAATTGTTATCCAACGAATTTGTATTAAAGTCAGGTTTAAGAAATAATTTCATAATTTAGTTAATATTTTTGATATACTAAATTCTAGTTTTTAGGTTATAAATATCAAAATAATGTTTATATTATATTTTTTCTCAATAAGACTCAGGATTACGTTTAACTAATGTCGTCAAAACCAGTCGGTGGTGTGTGAAACAAAAGAAAAAAATCGGTGTTGTGTGTGATGAAAGCTAAAAACAGTATTTCTCTTAAGATAATCCATTGAATAATTTAAATTAATTTTAAATAATATAATTAATAATATCATGGGATGGTTCGACATAGCCCTATTATAATGAAATACTCCCTCTAAAAACATATTGGTCTTCAAATAATTAAAATTTATAGAATATAGACATTAAAACACAGATCATGAAAACCGTTAAACAATCCTCTAAAAAAAGTACACTGGGAAACAATAAAGTTACAAGACGACAATAATATCCAGGATCAACCATGGAGAGAACATTCGTGGGATATAAAAAGTGATTTTTTCAAGGGAAAAATAATTACCATTTTCTAACAGAGAGTGATATAGAACATGCACAAGAGGAAGTTAATGATGAGAAATAAAAAAATCCATACATGTGTGGAAAAGGCTATTGATATCATCAGAAACCATTGTAATAGGATAGCATTTATCTCTTTATGATATGTTTCCTAAATTTGAAGGATAACTTCACCATCTATACTAAGAGTCATGGTTTTAAACTTAGTTAATGACTAGAGATTTGTCCATTAATCATTTTACACCAAATAATCTTCACTTTCTACAAACAATGTGAGTACAAGATGAATTTATAGGACTAAAAAACTATATTCAACATCTTATGGCCAATATATTCCACAAATGATAACATGATAATACTCTAATCATTATATATTAACCAAAAATAAAATGTTTATCATGTAATAATTGATTTCAAACATTGTTTTTTATTATATAATGTATTAATATATAGATAGTAATATATAATGTTAAAACTAAATCATTGCATTTATGTATTACCCTAATGTTAACCAATACCATTAAACATACTTCCACACAAGTAGATTAATTCTACCTAAAATTAATTTTAATAATATATAAAATTAATCTATAGAAACTCAATAAATGTCTCCTAAGATATTTCTATTATTTAAGAAACTAAATATGGGGTGCCTAAAACATCGGTCTTATGATCAAAATTTAGAAAATATTGATCTACCTTGAGCCTCAGTCACTTCAGTAGATGGAACACCATGGAATTTAAAAGTAGAAAATGATTTTCCCATCCATTTTCTTCTTATTATGGCAATTTCAACCCTAATAAGGTTTCCACATACACACATTAGAATAATGCCCAATCTCATTGCATCTATATCATCTTAATATTTATGGGATATATATGATTTTTTTGTTCTTTACTCTTTTCATTAATGTCATGAACCATGTGACCAAACATTCCGCATTAGTAGGACATTATATAACCCAACATAAATTCCCTAAAAATATATTACAACAATTGGAACATGTTTTATGATTGAATTTAGAATTATTAGTTGGTTTATTCTCAATTTAATGACAACTTGGCTATTTATTACTCTTTTCATTTCATGGATCATAAGTGTTAGAAAACACCATTTCAATTTTCTCAGCATAATGAACAAGTTTTTTATTAGTATTAAATTATTGAGAGGGTAAATATCGTCATGTAAATGGTTCTAATCATAAATAAATTCTATTATTTTTACAGTCAATGTCTTGGGTTATTGGGTACCACACATGTTGAGTAATGTTTCCTTCATATTCAGCCATTATATCCTCCTCCTTTTATATCCATTCCATGATTTTTTTCCATCTCAAGTAGAACTTCCTTAGGATAATATTTCTCAAAAAAATATTCTTATAATAATTCAATTACAAGGAATAAATCTATTCAAATTGAACTATATTATTTACCATTGACCACAATTAATCAGTTTCACCATCAAAATCATAAACATTAAGAGTTAACTTTGGGTTATCTGAAGAACCCATGACATTAAATATCAACTCTAGAGATTTAATCCATCCTTCCTCTATTCGAGGCCTAGATAATCCTATGAATGATGGTTCATGTTGCCACAAAAAATATCCACTAAATTCATGATCCTCTGTGTTAGATATTGTTTCTATATTTCATGGACACCACTACCATTTATAGACTATATCATTTGATCCATCCCCAAATAAAATTACACAGTTTCTATTCCAACCATCTAGGGATATTGATTCGGAAGATTATCTTCCCCATGTTTCCATCCCACAACAGCTTCATTATTTTCTCTATAGAAATCCATTTGGAAAAAACATATATTAGATGATGAAATATGGTAATAATAAAATTCTATAACATTTTAACTTGAAAATAATGAAAAATCCTCTAATGGAATTCTACTAAATCTATCCTAACCTCTATATTTATCTAGATAGACCATTCATTAAACAAATAAGTCCCCAAAATTAAATATAACATAGTCTTAAGTAATGTCAAGGATATTAATTTCATTAAAAATTATTATCTTATAAGTTTTATATTTTTATATAATTAGTTAATAAATCATACATAACAATAACATAAAATACAAAGTGGACACTTTTGATTAGTATCCATTTTTTTATATTGTAAATCTTGTAATAACAAAGCATGAATTAAATTTTTGTAAAACACCATGACTTCTAACTTGACTTCTTCCTTTTCCTTCCACATTAATAAAATCTTTGAAAACATTTCAATATTTTTATATGAGTACAAAATCTATGTAAGGGATATAAAATGAATAGAAATTATTTTTTGGGGATAAACATGAAAATACCTTTAATGCTCACCTTAATCATTATATTTACCTAGGAATATGAAATAAAACATTTTTATATGAATAATAACACAAAACACCTCAACTAAAATCATTAATTACCTTCTTAAGAAATTAATACTCTTTTGGATAATTCGAGCATTATACACATAAAGACATTAAAAACACTTTTAATTGGAATAAACAAAAGTCCAACATCAAACCCTATCCTTACTCAATTATTTGGTGATCTATAGTTGGTATTACCCATCGTACAAGATATATTGGTCTTACCCATTTCCTGTTTCCTATAATGGTGCTCAACCCTTCGTTTCAGCTATATCAGTCTCACATGTGAGTTATAATGGGCCCCAACCCTTCGTATAAGCTATATCAGTCTCATAATTTCTTATAATTCTCATGTAACATATCAAGAGTAAAACACTGTCATTATAAAACCATTTAAAAATAATTTGAAACTCGTATGAATTTTTTTATAAACTAAAATAGATTTTCCTTATAAAAATCCTATTTTTAACAAAGAAATACATTTCTATTTAAATGAAATTTCAATACCAAAATACCCAAAAAAGGAAATAAAGAAGTTAATTTATTAAGTCATTATAACATGCAATGTAATCCAAATTAAAATATTTTCCATGGTGGAAAAAAGTCATTTTCCCCGTGTACGTTATGAATAAATAATTCCATATATCATTTATAAAAGTTCCATATAATAAATTTTTAAAAAAACTATTTCAAAAAAGTTACATTTAATTTAAGATAGACATAAAATTTTATTTATAACCCATTTAAAACCAAATAAATTAATATGTAAAATGATACCAATAATATTTAAATTAAATGACTAAATCATTAAACATTCAAATCATCCCATACCACTTTGAACATTTAAGTCCTAAGAAAAATGAAATAATAAATTTTAAAAACACACATAAAAAAATGATAAAATATATAAATTAGATATGGAATGTCAATGGAGATTTTTATACACATTATAAAATATTGATGGTGCATATGATCAATATATATCTCAATAAAAGGAGGTTGAGATGAAATCCCTGGCATTGAGTCCGAATTTTCTCATGTGTCTTAAAATTCATGAATATTAAACATATATTAATTATATTCTTGTTTGAGATCATTTTTCATGTTTATTATTACTTTTATTTCTCTTAATAAAATTTTATATACAACTACTTAAATAATTAAATTTACACCATGTGTTTTGACTATATTCAATTTATGTTTCCAAACAACATTGGAAGGTCAAGCATGGTAAAAGAGGTTATTATATCATTATATCCATAAAAATAATCATTATATAATAATAATATCTATATATAAATTACACTTTTATAACCAATCGAGAAATATGGTTATTAAAAATGAACCAACATTATAATCATAGAGACAGTAGGTCGTACATATGCATGAGTAACATTTTCATTTTTCAATGATCTTTTTTGTAAAAAATGTAATTAAAAATATATCATTAAATAATGATAATTATATAATATATAACATATTATTTAATAATATATACTTATATATAGAATTATGGTGATGTTAAAGGAATCACATCTTTTTGAGGTGGCGGTAGTCCCCACGCCCTTGAAATACATTATCACTTTTTCAGTGAGTGGAAAGTGTTAAATAAAATGATTTTTTATATTTTCTGAATGGTAATTATGTCATCTATATCATATATATGTGATTCATGTCACGTGTATTTCATGTAACTGATCCTTAATACATTATATGTGATGTGTGAATAAATCAGATCGCTTTGAGGGGGCGGTAGTCTACACATCAACAAATGATGTTATCATATTTACAAAAAATGCAATGTATAGAAGTATATGTTATAACAAAATTACAAAATAATAAAAAGATTGAAAATATATAATATATATTGTATTAAAATCATTTTTATCATATTAACCTATATTATAGGTGGTAAAGGAAAGACAGACAATCATTGCTTCATGAGGTAGTAGTTCACCGTACACATAAATTGTTGGATCGTTTCCCATTAGATGAATGTGTGTGTAAGTGAAGTTCTATAAATTAACATTAAAAATTTATAGTATATTTTTTACACAGATTTTATTAGATATCCTAGGAATAATTTTACTTCAGGGAGTGGAGAATATAAATAAAACTAATGAGCATGAGGTAAGAGTAACCTCGTATTCTGGTAACCCATTTTGGTTTGCACCAAATGGTTTTATGGATGTTTTTATTTTGATGTTTAGGATTATAGGTTGAAGTGATGGATTTTTAGGATAAATTTTGTAAGATATTGGTAATGAGAAAGTTTCTTTAGTGGTATTTGGAAGTGGGATGGCTGAGTGCATTTTTTTAATAGACGTAAAGTACAAACACTATATTTTTTAAAAGACTTCTACGTCCCTGAGGTATTATTTTTTCCCAAATGTACATAAATGTATCTTTATAGAACCTTATAAGTACAGTGACTTAAATATTTCAATATAATAGGTTTTGGAAGAATTTATTTTTCATTTTCCCCCTTATGGATAAGGTTTTGACACTAGTTAAAAATAAAAGTACCTTAATTGATTTTATTAATTTTAATTACCTATAATAATATTTTTGATCAAAAACCATGTTGACCATATTTGTGATTTTTAATTATTCTAATTCCAAATATTTAATCCATTTTTATAAATCCCAATAAATTTTTTGAATAAATTATTTTAAATTTAATCACACAGACTTGAAAACAATGCATGTTTAAAAATTAGAAATGTTCAAAAGTTTTCTATAATTTTATATTAAATTTCAATGTGAAAATGATTACAATAACCTAATATATATATTAATGTATAAAAAATTAATCTAACTAATCGTTAAAATAATATAAAAATATTATTTCATCTTATATATAAATTATATGAAAAGTTCTTTTCGAATAAAAATAAATACTTTTCTCTACACTTTAAAAAATAAAACTTCAAAGAAAATACCAATTATTTACCCTAAAAAAATTATTAGGTTCCTTTTTAAAAAATATTTTATTTTTATTTATATAAATTATAAATTTTTTCCAAAAATTATATTTAAAATTTTTCCAAATTAAATGGTTGAAAAACTACCATTAAATGGTGGAAAATATTCCATTTAAAAATATATATCTTTTTATGCTAAAAATTGGATTTATTATTATTTAATGCCTACAAGATCTAATAGGTAATTTATTTTTTTATTAAAATTAATAAAAATAATACGACCATTACAAATCATTCATGCTGATACAATGGATTGGTGATAACTACTAATTTAAATTATAATACTAATAATATATTATTGTTCGATATAACTCAGTCTTGGGTTCAACATAAGATTTCGAAGAAAATCATTCACATGGGTATTTAATGATATTAGAGATAAAATACCATCTAAGGAAATATTTAATATCATTTAAACTTTTATAATTAAAAAATACATATTCTATCATTACAGAAGACATTAAATAATTTCCATTAATTTCGTCATTGTATTCATTTACAATTAATTTGAAATCCACAAATTCATCATATAAATAATTGTAAACTATAATTTCATAATGTATATAATATCTATTATTTCCTAAATTTGAAAATCTAGGTGATAAATATCATGTTAATATTAATATTGTATTTTTTTCCTGTATGACATGGGATTTCATGTAACCTATGTCACCTTATATAGTCGATATTGCATGAAACATAAGAGAAACATTGTATTGTATGTGATTCAAGATAGAAAATGTATTATGTGCAAATAAATACATTATGAATTTAAATATATTTTAGGTAATATATTTCAAAAAATATCAGGATTTAACATAAATTCATCCATGTAGTCATTTAGTGAAAACCAAAATGAGATACACAAAAAAGAGGTAACGTTTTACAACATACCTCTCTATTTTATTTATTTCTCCACCCCCTTCAATTATTTTTATAAAATTATTATATAATAATTTTATATTATTAAATATACTTATATATTGTTATGTAAATAGTAAAACCTTCCAACAATACACAATTCCATAAAATGTGTTACAAAATTATCATTCGTGTGTATAGAGGACAACTTCCTTGTGAAGCGATGTAATTAATTATTTCATTACCAAATTTCAATTTTGAGAATAATGATTTACATAAGATTTATATATGATATTTTTTATATTTAATATGATAATTTGATTCTTGAATTAGTGTATAACAAATAACTTCATGCTTTCCATTCTGTGGAAATATGATAACGTCATTCGTGGGTACAGAAGACTACCACCACATGAAGTGATGCAATTCGTTCATGCATGACATGGAATGTATTATAAAATGATTTAATAATAATAGATGTTAAATATGAATTAAAGTTTATACAATATTGGTAATATATATATATATATCAATTACATTTTTTCCATTCAATATGACAATGAAAAGGGAAGAAATATTCTTGCACACAAATGTCCTACCATCTCCATGAATGATGTAATTAACTTAACATCACTAAATTATATGGATTATTATAAATAAATATATAATAAATATATATAATACTTCTCTCATGGGTTAAATTAAAGATATTAGGAAATATTTATTGAATTAGCTGTAAAAAATATCAAGTCAAAACATAAATGAAAAACAAAGTGGTTATTGTTCGAAATGTAACTTTAACATGGATTAGTTAATAAATATGTAATAAAAGGTTATAAGAAACTAAAATATGGTATTAAAAATAACAACCTGGTACTAAAATATGTTAATATCATGTTTATAAACATTATACATAAATTAAATCCAATTCGATCAAAAGGACGATTGAGATAAGTGTTTTTGATTGTCTCATTTTGTTTGTGAGATTTAAGCTCCATCAACAAATTATTTTTGTGTGTGGTGTATATAATTTATATTAATTTATTTTATTATTATTATTCATAAATTTATTGGTATTTACATATCTATTTTAGGATTTATCAGTAATGGTATTTATAATTCTATTGATACGAGGTGGGAACAAATCATTATCACAATTATCCTTCATAAATATTTATCTCATGTTATAAATGTATCTTATTTAATGAGGTGTATATAAATCCTATATGACATGTAATTTCATGAATTTATTTAATATCAATCTATTTTATGTTTTATAGAATATGATCATTTCACGTGGTTAATGATTAATTTTTACTAATGTTGTAAGAGTTCGATATTACAATCATATCAATTATTTGGGTTTTTTGTGATTAAGTCTATTATGATGAAATATTATGGTCTACATCTCAATAATTATCATTAATTTTGTTACCATATATTAATTTTCTAATAACACATAATTTTCCATCATTTTCATCTCTTTATGTTATCATGGTTTCAAAATAATATTTCTATGAAAAATAATTTTTTCGATTAGAAACTCTTTTTCTTGCAAAACCATTTTATTAATTTTTGAAAAATTATATAAAAAGTGATTTTGAAATTTGAAAAGTTATTTTCATCAATAAATGTTTAATTTTTTTATAAAATATTAATGTGTAGGATGTCAATGTTATATTTTGAATTAAATGACATTTTAAATATTTTATGTTTCAAAATTATATTTCCAAAAAAGAAAATGATTTTTTCTCAAAATTTATATTAATGGAATTATAATGGTATTACATACATCAAAATCAAAAAAAAATCATATATTTAATTATCTTACAATGGGAATATTATTTATTGAAACAATCCCCTTTCCTTGACTATACAAATTATGAATGTTTCAATGATATTACAATGGAAACTGTTTCTTTTACATGGGATAAACATGTTTCAAAGAGATTTTTATGGAACACATTTATTTTCCTTAGGATAATCCTATTTCAAATATATTTTTTTGAAAAGAATTTTTTCCCATGGGTTAATTTTGTTTCATAGTGATTAAAATGAAACATAATTTTTTCCAGGAGTTGATCAGTTTATAATTGAAAAATGACAGTTTCTATGAGTTTTATGATGAAATCAATATATAATTTATTCATGCAGTGGTTCATGGAAATTAAAATTTTTAGATGCACCCAGATAACATCAGGTGATCTCATTATATCTTAAAAAATGGGATGCCCATGATTATGGTCTAATGCATTGGGTAATGATAATATTCTCTTGAGAATTATTTTTGAATTTGTTTGTATGGTTATTTAAATATTTATGGATTTTATGAGATGATGTTCTATGATGCCAATATGTTTTATCTATACTTTATATGGGATTATAATGTTTCTAATGAAAAATATTGATATCTTATAGATCATTATTATTGATTCTAATGAATATTTCCTTCTCTATGTTTTCATATTTGACAAATCTTGTGTTGGTGGGTATGATATCCCTTATGATTTCTCCCATACACCATGATTATTCATAATATCAATCTACACTCTTATGAACATTGATGAAATTCAATATCTAATGCTTATGGTTTCCCTTATGGAGAATTTGAGCATATCCATATTATCGTTACTTTTACCTTGGTTACAAATAATGTTATTGAAAGATTAATATTTATAAATTTTTTCACAAGGATGATGTTTATGACCAAATGTTAAATAAAAAAGTTGGGTTTAATGGGAGAAATATTCATTTAATGAATTGAGTAATGTTTATCTCGGAGTATTCTTAATTTTTTAAATCTATAAACATAATATTCATGACAACTGTAAGTGATCAATGTTTTCCTTTTGATATTGGAAGGCTTGGATGGAAGAAACTGAACAAAAAATATTGGCATTATAGAGGGAAATTGAATGTATATGTCTTCCAAACAGGATCCTGGATTATGAGTCATTAGATTTTATGAACTATTCTAAATAAAATCCTTTAAAATAAAAATTTACATTACACTATGGATAATTATGGAATATTTTGAATATAATAAGTTTCCTAAATTTCAAATGATGTGAGTCAATGAAATCTTCTTTAATCTTTTTATCCTATATCTTTTTAACAAAAACCCATTGTTTTTTGTGAGTATTGTTCTCTAAATCATAGAATGTGGTATGGTTAATTCATTATCTCATGATCAATATCTTTTCATAGTCACTTATAACAGACTATCATGATCACGTAGAATGATATGTGACATCATTCATCAGAATTTACTATGTTAGTTATAATATTTATTTAGTATTTGATGATTTAAATTATGAATTGATTAAAACTAATTATTTTTAAAATAACTAATCAATAATGTGTAATAAAAAAATATTGATCAATTCATAATGTATGAAATTTCATAACTCAAATGGGATCCTTAATTTAATTAAAGAGGAATATAAAATGGTAATTCAGGGACCACATATGATACACTTTATATCCATCATTATTAGACAATGTTATCAAAATATTTATTTTCACTATTTACCTTTGAGGAGATGTTAGTGCACCATTGTGATAACGAGGTACTACCAAATTTTTTTGTGATTCTAGTGGCTTGTGGATTCCATCAATGGTAGTAACACATTGATACTAGGGAACTCAATCTAACTCACTATCATTATTGATCAAAAGCATGGATAGTGATGTCTTATTGATATATGGTTTTCATATTCCATTTTTTTATTATCTCAACAAATATTATCATGGATGTTTTGAATTATTCCATTACTAATGTTAATTAAGAGGTCCAATGAAACATGTAATGCTTGTATCTATTGTTTTATTTTTGAATTATCCTTGTGAAGAATTGGTAATTATAGATTTATTTAAGTCAATGTTGTTTTAAAATTTATGTTGAAAATTATATTAAAATATATTAAATAGAATCTATTATTATATAATCAAATTAATATGTTAAAGGTGTATAATTAAAAAATATTATCATGAATGTAGTTGTGAAGAAATGCGCAACATGAAGATAATTAAAAACCACCATAGATGTGTCTTCCAACATTTAAGTTTCCATGATGAGTATATCAATATATATTTCTGGTGTGGTGGAATTTTATAGCACATGGTTCAGGTGGGTTGGAATGGGGAAAGTGTAATGTGCATGATTATGTAGGAAACTTGATGAATGAAATGAGGCATGATAGAGTGAGGATTATAGGAAACTGTGATTCAACATGATGTGTGTAAAGACCCAGGATTTTCAATTAATAATTTTAAAATATATGGGAATTTTACGAGTCCGTGAAATTTGACGGCGCGTGATTCTGAGGCACGGAGTGCCCAAAATGATTTTCTAAACATTTTTTTGGGTACATTTAGTAAACGTGGGAGCGAGTTTTTCTAACTTTTGTACCTGTGCTCAGAATTGAAATATGAGGGAACTGTTGAACTCGCAGCGCCGATATTCTCTTAAGGAGTCTTTCACCTCGATAATAGATTGCTGGGGGTGAATGTTAGTTTTATGGGTTTTTTTTGGGAATAATAAAATAAAAAAATTAATTTTATTTTATTACAGATTCCATGGGGATATTTCAGGTGGGGACCACCCAAACTAAAACTCCCTTGGGAGGTTATGGTGGTGGGGACCCCCTGAACTAACCTCCCATGAGAGGAAGTGGTGGTGGGGACCACCCAAGGTTAAAACCTCTTGAAACTCCCTATTAAATGGGGAGAAACCTCTTTAGCTCCCCACTTAATGGTGCCACCACCCCCTTTATTTATTTTTTCTGCCAACCCTCATGCTTTATTTATTCCACACACCATAATTAATTTTGGTTTTTGAATTCTTTCCAAAAAAATAATAGATGGGTAAATCTATTATTTTGGCACCACATTACATTTGGGTGGAATTGGGAGAATGTTTCTCCAATGAAGTACGCTTCCTCCATGAAGAATGCTGGAGAGGAACGTCTTCAACTTCTTCCTCGGAATCACCTTGTGGAGGTAATAAACATGGGACGTCTTTGATGACCAACCTTCCCTCCTCATCGTCATCAATAAAAAATAAGAGGTAGGGGTTTTAATGCTATTTGTTTATCACTTTACATGCACCCCTTCTTCTTCTTTTTCGCGTTGGGAACAATCAATTCAGGAGGGTTTGATGTGCTTTGTTCTTGTGAACCTCCTGCTACCACTCTAATGTGGAGAGTGTGGGCTAAACTAACATGGCTCATCCTCCCCATAACCCTTATATTGATCTGCAGTGTTCTTCGAAATAGAGGAATGCGATGAAGGTAATGAAGGTGACGAAGGTAACGACGCCACCACCAGTGGCCTTTGTGACACGCGCCTCCCCCGAGGTGCTCTGGCCGCCCGGCCGAATCGGCCCCAAGCCGCACCACGCCCTAGCCGTGTCGTGCCCTGGCCACCCCGGCCACACCACCCCCGCCTCCTGGCCGAGCTTCCATGGCCGCCCCATCCGCTATATGAGCCCCCCCAGCTGCTCAGGCCTCCCGGCCGAACCAGCGCCATTCACGCCACCCGCTGGATGAACCTTCCTCGGCCGTGCCACCCTATCCCACCGGGCCGAGCCGCCCTGAGCTGTTCCCCCATGTCCCTCTGAGCCGCGCTCATGCATCCCTCCGAGCCGAATCGGCCCTGCGCCCCAGGCCGAGCCGACCTCACGACGCCCTCCCGGACAAACCACCCTCGCGCCATCCTATGGTCGGTCCATACCCTCGGGGCCGATCTGGGTCTTCATGGCTCTCCGCGGCCTGCTGGGTTGGGCCCATTAGGTCGGGCCGAACCCAACAGGCTAGCCCGCCCAATGGGCCGGGCCAGAACCAACGGGTCAGGCCAGGTTCACCCGAACTGGGTCGACCTAGGCTGGGTCGGGCTGGGTTGGTCCGACCGGGTCGGGCCGTACTAGGGCCCACTACACCCCTTTACTTTCTTTTGGCTATATCTTTTGCACGAGATGTCCATTTAACGAACTGTCAGCGGTTCATGAAAACTTGGAGCGAGACGGTCCCTTTGAGTATACTCCACTAGGGTTTTGGTTTGAGATGAGTAATGGTCGGGTTGGATCGAGCACGAATCCAACCGAGCCCCCGAGACTAAAAAGCTAATAACTAACAGACCGGGCCTCCGATTGACGCGTCGCCTATTAATCTGAGTTCCCTATGACGTGGTGGACCTTTGTGATACTTCTTCATGGGACTTCGGTACAGCTGGAGTGTATAACAATAGCTTGTTGAGTGGATCCTCCTGGAGATGAGCATGCATAGATCCGAGACATAGTAGCTCGCTGAGACCTGACGACCGCTGACCGTTTTGACATGGAGTGACTCTACTAGCCCAGTGGGGAGCACCTAGGTGTCGCGGAAGACCCACAGTGGGGAGAGCCTTGGTGTCGCGAAAGACCCACTATACTCGACAGGAGGAGTACCTCAGTAGGCTATGAGGGGGAGTGCGCTTGGTGACGCGGCAAACCCATGGTGGGATGTGCGCTTGGTGACACGGCAGATCCACGGTACTTGAAAGGAGGAGTACCTCAGCAGTACAAGGTTAGTGGGAAGCACGCTTGTTGTTGTAGAAGGCCCACTATATTTGATATAGGAGTAGTTCTCTAGCAGCTGAGGTTTTAACAATGTGACTGGGGATGTTACTTGATACTACCCCTAGAATAAAATCCTAGTTGAGCTATGTCAGTTGTTTTGTTTTTTCCTCATGATTGAGATGGATCTCCTGATAACTTAGGCATATGTATGGGCATATACCTATGTATGGCTATCTATTGATTTCATATGTTTTGGTTTATCGTTGATGTATTTTGTGAGACCTTGAGGGTCTCGGGGTCCCTACTGAGTATCGTTATACTCACCCCTGCACGGGCTATAACCACACCTTGTTGTGTTGGATGTAGACGACGGACAACGCTGAATGAAGCTGAGAGTACCAGGACTAGATGGTACCTGGAGGTGGTCCTTATGACCAGTCGGTACATGGATGAAATGGATGGATGAGGAGTGCTGAGGAGGTGATCTGTACGTACCCTTCAGGTAGGAATCTCGGAGGACGAACCAGTAGCCGTTTTTTCTTTTTTCTCAGTTGTAATTGTAATTCTAGTTACTTGTACATATACTGTTGGGATTGTATTCTGGGCCCTATTACTTTTCAACACTCTTTTTGTTATACAGTTTAGTTGTGTTGGTATCTTGTTGTGTACTTGGTTGTGAGTGATTACAGGTTATAAAGTCAATGCAGCCCCACTATAGGAAATTAGGCCTTTGGTGCTAGTTGCGAACCCCTAGACTATGGAAGGCGAGCTTGGGGTATTCACGGCACGGGCCCCGTGGGATGGGTCATGACAAATTGGTATCAGAGGAGTCGGTTCTACTGCAGAATTGAGGACTCTGATCTTTTTTATGATGTAATAATGTTAAGTGTATTAAGTGTGGTTTTCAGTTTAGGGAGTCTAGTGATTGTGTGACAGCCGACATATCCATAGACTAGGAACTTGACTTTTTATTTCTAACTCAATGCAAGAAAACACTGATTACGTGTGTGTTTTCAAAATTTTTCTTTAAGTTAGCTTTCCCGGTCAGCTCACTAGGTATGAATTTTTAACCGTAGCACACCTTTTTATTTTCAGGATGCCTCCATGCAGACAGTTGGAGAGAGTTCCGAGAGTTGTACGCACAGATATCCCACCGAGCGACGAGGCCTTGGTGCAGGGCCATTTTCCAGCGGAGGCACAAGCGGTACCATTCCTCATTGGGCAACCGATGCCACCATCCCTAGTAAATGACGATGTACACCTCTTGGGCATGTTTCAAAATTTCATGCTCCATAGGCCACCTAGGTTCAGGGGAGAGATGGACCCACAGGTAGTTGAGCATTGGTTGGAGGATGTGGTGAGAGTTTTCCGTCTGGTATGGACACCAGCCAATCTCATGGTGATTCTAGCTGCCAGCCTTATTCGGCTAGTAGCAGGAAGATGGTGGAGCTTGATGCTCTAGGTCCACATAGAGGTGAAGCTTCTCTGGGTAGACTTCGAGATCCTGTTTCGGTTAGAGTTTTTCCCAGCGACTCTTCACACAGTGTGCATACTGGAGATTCTTTATCTGTAGTAGGACAATATGAATATGGCTAAGTACTCAGCGAGGTTCACTAACCTCTCATTCTACTCCACAGATATGGGGTAGGACCAATTCTTCAGGGCCCAGACCTTTGAGCAGGGACTCTGGCGGGAGATCAGGGCTTCAGTGATCTCACTTTGCATCCCGAAGTAGGTGGGGGTGTTAGAGAGAGCCCTCTTGGTGGAGAGTTTCTTTACTGAGAAGTCACCAGCAACAAGACCCACTACTAGTCATCACGTAGTTGATTCTTCTGCAGCTGGAAGTAGGTAGATGTCATAGAGGTCTAGGAGGACCAGAACTACAGGGGGATAACCACATGATTGAGGATCGATTGTGCAGGGAACCCGAAGAAAAGACAAACTTACTAGGAGTGATCAGTGTTACGCATGCGGCGGGCAGGGGCCCATGGCTCATGACTGTCCAAACCATCATACAGATGATCAGCAGACAGTCGAGGGACTGCCCAGGCAGAGACAGAGGTTCGATTGAGGTGGTTTGTAGTGAGTAGGAGGACGTGACAAATAAGATGGTCATGCAGCTTCCAGTGGGTGACAGTTCGAGATATTACCACCACCGCCACCAGGAGGTCCCCCAACCTCAGGGAGTTGGTGGAAAAGGGAGAGCTTAGCTCCAGGAAGCTGAGGCCTATGATCACGATGCTCCGGAGATAATACATGGTATGATCTGTGTCTACTCCACCTTATTTGCAGTACTTATACACACAGGTTCCAGTCATTATTTTATTGACACTACCCTCGTTCAGAGGTCGGTGATTCTGAAGGACTCATTGGCTCGACCGTTATAGTTAGAGATTCCTACGAGATTAGATTCAATGATTACACACTGGTTCCAGTAGTGTGAGCTTACTCTAAGAGGCAAGAGCTTCTGCTGGGATCTCCTCATTGCAGCGTCGAGGCCTTATGATGCCATCTTGGGTGTGCACTGGTTATCTATAGTCCATGATCAGATTGACTGGATTAGGTGAAAAGTGGGGTGTGTTCTCATGGATGGGACTGGGTTTACCTTCATCGACGAGAAGGGATCCTTTGCAGCACATGATGGACTTGCTCAGAGTATAGTATAACCAATCACTTATCAGTTGGCTAGCCTTATCCTCGGAGCTGTTGATATGGACAGTCCGAGTTATCCTGTAGTGGTGGACCAATACACAGATGTTTTCCATGATGATGTCCCAGGTCTACCTCCCGACATAGTGGTGGTATTTTACATTGATTTGTATCCCTGGACAACACCGACATCTACACTAGAATATCGGACATCTCCTGTGGAGCTTTGTGATCTACGGGTATAGCAGGAGGAGTTTCAGTAGAAGGGATTCATTCGACCTAGTGTTTCTCCCTGGGCAGCCCTGATTCTCTTCGCCAAGAAGGTGGATTGGAGTTTGAGGCATTGTGTCGACTATCTGTGCCTGAAGCTGGTGAACATGAATAACAAGTACCCACTACTGAGGATTGATGACCTCTTTGATCAGCTATAGGGAGAATGGTGGTTCTCGAAGATAGACCTCAGATCAGGCTATCACCAGTACAATGTTCGAGACAAGGATGTGTAGAAGATATCTATCAGATGTTGGTACGACCACTATGAGTTCTTGGTTATGAAATTCGGTGTAACCAACACTCCAATAGTGTTCATGGGACTCATAAATAAGATCTTTCAGCCATACCGTGGTCTCTTTGTCATACTATTCAATGATGACATACTGATCTACTCGACTACTGAGAGGGAGCATGACTACCATTTGCAGGTAGTACTGGACACACTCCGAGAGCACCAGATTTATGGGAAGTTCTTGAAGTGCTAGTTCTAGATCTGAGAGGTTCACATTCTGGGACATGTCATATCAGAGTCTGGAGTTGCTATGGATCCAGAAAATATTGAGGTGGTACTTGCTTGGGAGCCACCTAAAAGTGTAACAGAAGTATTGAGTTTCCTGGGTTTGGCTGGATACTACCGGAGATTTGTGCTAGATTTTTCCAGAGTTGCAGCACCATTATTAGCCTTGTTGAAGAAGGGAAAAATCTTTTTGTGGTCTGAGAGATGCATGCAGAGCTTTCAGAAGCTAAGGATGAGGCTAACTAGTGCCCCCATCTTTAGGCTTCCAGAGGAAGGCATAGGGTACGTAGTCTACTGAGACACATCAGAGACTAGACTTAGATGTGTCCTGATGTAGTAGAGAGCAGTGAACACATATGGTTCTCAATAGCTAAGATAGCATGAGAAGAACTACGATACCAATGACTTGGAGTTACCAGCAGTGGTCTTTGCCTTGAAGATGTGGTGACAATATATTATGGGGGAGAGTTTTACCATGTACTCTGATCACAAGAGTCTCAGGTATATCTTCTCTAAGAAGGACCTGAACATGAGACAATGACGTTGGCTTGGGTTCTTCCAGGACTATGAATTCGAGATAGTCTATACTCTTGGGAAGGGGAATGTTGTCGCAGATGCACTCTGTAGGAGATCTGGTATACAACTGCTAGAAGAGGCGACAGAGCTGCTGACTGATTTATGGATATCCTTTGTGGATAGATATGGAACAAACTTCCTTCAGTCTCTTACAGTTACTCCCCCACTTTTTCAGAGAGTCTAGGAGGCACAAAAAGGGGATGTTGACTATGAGGCTTGACGTCCTCAGATATCCACAAGGTAGGCACCTGATGGATTTTCTGAAGGTGGGGAGCACGTCATCCTCTTCAGTGGACGTACAATGGTACCAGTGTCACTACAGAAGGAGGTGTTGAGCTATTTCCACACATCCCCTCTAGAGGTACATCCAGAAGTGGTAAATATGTACCAGGACCTCTAATAACAGAACTGGTGGATGGGAATGAAGAAAGCAGTTACATAGATTTTCTCTCGATGTCTCACTTGTCAGCAAGTGAAGGAAGAGCTTCAGGTACTACCCGACTTGGTCCATCCTTTAGAGGACCTAATGTCGAAGTAGGATGGGATATCCATGGAATTCGTTCTAGGACATCCACGTACATCTAGAATACATGACTCTATCTGGGTGATTGTCGATCGACTCACCATGTCGGCCCACTTCCTACCGATCAGAGAGAAGGGTTCAGTAGAGATCTTTGGATGCCTCTATGTGCCGCAAATTGTGCGGCTACATGGAGTAGCCATGATGATTGTCTCTGATCATGAAACACGTTTTACTTCCTAGCTATAGAAGGGGTTTCAGGAGGATTTCAGGATGCATCTTCATTTGAGCACCGCCTTCCATCCTTAGACGGATGGTCAAGCTGAGCAAACCATTCAGACCCTCGAGGACATGCTGTGTGCTTGTGTCCCCGAATACAAAGCTCTGAGGATCACTTTTTATGGTGTAGTTTGTGTACAACAACAGCTATCACTCCACAATTGGGATGGCACCTTTTGAGGTGTTATATGGGAGACCTTGCAGATCACCCTTTTGCAGGACTGACCCAGTGGTGTCAGCACTAGTGGGACCAAAGATGGTACGGGATACCACAGAGAAGGTGCAGATCATCCAGGAGAGGATCAAGACTACATAGAGTAGACAAAAGTCTTCTGCCGATAAGAGATAGAGACATATCGAGTTCAAGGACGGTGACCACGTCTTTCTACGGGTCTCACCTCAATGTGGTTTGCAGAGATTTGGCCGAGGCAGAATGTTATCATCAAGATTCATCAGACCTTTTCAGGTCCTCAAAAAATTTGGCGAGGTGGCATAACGCTTAGCTTTTCCACCTAAGATGCATCGGGTGCACAACCTCTTCCATGAATCTCAATTGAGGAGATACGTGTATGACCCTTATCACATCATCCACCATGGAGAGATGGACATCGACAATGGGGTGAATTTTATGGAGGATCCAGTAGAGATTGAGGATCGAAAAGAGCGGGTCCTTCATGGATGGTTGATACCTTTGGTGCATGTTCTATGGAAGCACGAGAACCTCCAAGAGAGAACATGGGAACCGGAGGCTGAGATGCGTTTTTAGTACCCCCACTTGTTCCCTTAGTTTGAGTTGTGGCTTACGAGGATGTAAAGATGGATGTGGGGATAATGTAAAGACCTAGAATTTCAATGTATTTTTTAAATATATGGGAATTTTACGAGTTTGAGAAAATTAAAGGCGCGTGATTACGAGGCCTGGAGTGCCCAAATTGATTTTATGAATTTTTTTCAGGTAAGTTCAGTAAATGTGCAAGCAGGTTTTTTGAATATTTGAACTGGTGCTCGAAATTGAATTCTAAGGGCATCGTTGAACTCGCAGCGCCAGTATTTGTTTAAGGAGACTTTCACCTTGACGGCAGATGGTCGAGGGTGAAAGTTAGTTTAATGGGTTTTTCATGGGAATAATAAAATAAAATAAACTTCATTTTATTTTATTTAGAGATTCCATGTGGATATTTCAGGTGGGGAACACCCCAACTAAACCTTCCATTGGAGGTTATGATAGTGGGTGCCACCTGAACTTACACCCCATGAGAGGTAGTAGTGGTGGGGACCACCTGAGGTTAAAACCTCTGGAAACTCCCTATTAAGTGGGAAGAAACCTCTTGAGCTCCCCATTTAATGGTTCCAACACCCCCTTTATTTATTTTTTGTGCCAACCCTTATTCTTTAATTATTCCACCCACCATAATTAATTTATCATTTTGAATTTTTTCCACCAAAATAATAGATGGATTAATCATTTATTTCGGAACCACTTTACATTTGGGTGGAATTGGGAGAATGATTTTCCAATGAAGAACACTTCCTCCACGAATAATGAAAATGAGGAACGTCTCCGACATCTTCCGCGGAAGCACCTTGTGGAGGCAATCGACGTGGGATGTCTTCGACGACCGACCTTCCCTTGTCATCGTCGTCCACGATCAATATGAGGTAGGGGATTAATGATACTTGATTATCACTTTCCATGCAACCCCTTCTTTTTATTTTGAGTGTTGGGAAGAATATTGGCAGTAGGGTTTGATGTGATTTAGTCTTGTGAACCTCTTGCTACCGCTCTACTGCTGAGAGTGTGGGCCAAACTAACTTGGCTCGTCCTCTCTGTAACCCTTGTGTTTATTTTCAGTGTTCTTTAAAATGGAGGAAGGTGACGAAGGCGATGAAGGCAAGAGTGCCGCCACCCATGTCCTCCATGACCCATGCCGCCCCCGAGGCACTTCGACCTCTAGACCAAACTGGCATCGAGCCGCACCGCGCCTCGGCCGCATCGCAACCTGGTCGTGCCACCCCGGCCTTTCGGCCGCGCCCCCCTTGTCATGACATATTCCTGCCATGCCACCCCTGCCGGTCTGGCCTCCTAGCCGAACCGGCCCCGGTCCCGCCACCCACTGGCCGAACTGGCCCCGGTAGCGCCACTGACCCACGACTGGTCCACACACTCGCGACCGATCTGCACCCTCATGTCTCTTCGTATCCCCTTGTGGCCCGCTAGGCTAGGTTCAACGGGCTGGGCCGAACCGAACTGCTTGGCCTGGCCAACGGGTCTAACTTGGTCGACCTGAACAAGGTCGGCCTAGGATGGGTTGGGCTGGGTCGGACCGACCGAGTTGGACTGGACTAGGGCCCACTATGCCCTTTAATTTCTTTTGGCCATATCATTGGAACCAGACGTCTGTTTGATGAACCATCAGTGGTGTATGGAATCTTGGTTCTAGACGGTCCCCTTGAGTATTCTCCACTGCAATTTTGGTTTGAGACGAGAAACGGTCAGGTTGGATCGAGCATGAATCCAACAGGTCCCCCCATGACTAAAAGGATAATAACTAACAGACCGGGCGTCCGATTGACACACCATCTATTACGTTGAGACCCCTATGATGTGGTAGACCTTTGTGATACTTTTCGTGGGTCTTCGTGACAGTTGGATTATTGACCAATAGCTTGTGGAGCGGATCCTCCCAGAGATGAGCGAGCATAGTGCGGATACCTAGTAGCTAGCTGAGACTTGACGACTACTGACCGTTATGACTCGGAGTGACTCTACTATCCTAGTGGGGAGTGCCTTGGTGTCGCGGAACACCCACAATGGGGAGCGCCTTGGTGTTGCAGAAGACCCACGGTACTCGACAGTAGGAGTACCTCACAAGGATACGAGGGGGAGCACACTTGGTGATGCGGCAGACCCATGGTGGGGAGAACACCTGGTGATGTGGCGGATCCACTATACTCGACAGGAGGAGTACCTCAGTAGTCCAAGGTTAGTGGGAAGCACGCTTGGTGTCACGACAGGCCCACTATACTCGATAGAGGAGGAGTTCTCCAGCATCCAAGGTTTTGACAATGTGAGTGGGGTTGTTACATGATACTACCCCTAGAATAAAATCATGGCTGATCTGAGTCAGTTTTTATGTGTTTTCCTCATGATTGAGATGGACCACTTGATAACTTAGGTATTTGTATGTGCATATACCTAAGTAAGGTTAACTGTTGATTTCATACTTTGTGGTTTATCCATGATTGAATTTGTGATACCTTGAGGGTCTTGGGGTCCCGACTGAGTATCGTTATAAAAACCCATACACAGGCTATGCCCACACCTTGTTGTGTTGGAGGCAGATGATGGACATTGGTGACTAATGCTGAGATTACTAGGACTAGACGTCTCCCAGAGGTGGACCATATGACGAGTCAGTTCACGGAGGAGACAGACGAATGAGGAGTTCTGAGGAGGTGATATGTATCTATAATTCATGTAGGATCCACATAGGATGACCCAATAACTGTTTTTCTTTTTTCCTCAGTTGTACTTGTACTTCCAGTTCCTTGTACCTTTACTCTTGGGTTTGTATTCTGGCCCCTTTTACTTTTCATCACTCTTTTTTATACAATTTACTTCTTATGGTATATTGATGTGTACTTGTTTGTGAGTGTTTACAGGTTATAATGGAAATTCCTTCCTAGTATAGGGAATTAAGCCTTTGGTACAAGTCGCCAACCCCCGACCTATGAAAGGCGGGCTTGGGGTAGTCATGAAATGGGCCCCAGGGGACGTGTCGTGACAATGTGGGAATTGGGAATGACATGAAAGAGTTGTGTTTTTTGGTGGCTCTGAGGGGGATAGAAAGGGGTATATGTAATGATGTGTTGTCAGTGTGTAATGGATACTAGTAGAGAGGGTAGTTCATGAAGAAAAAAGAAAAGGGATTGATTTTTTTTTCAAAAATTGATACTAGCTAGGATTATTCTGACACAATATAAAAGCTTTGTATTCTAATTACATTTCCAAAAGTTTTGTGCAACCATTAATTTATAAATGTAAAAATTAGATATAATAATTTAAATATATATAAAACCATTTTACAAGTCAAAAATTGACCATTCAATTATTTATTTATATTTCTTAAATATTTTAATAATATCCAATATTTTTTATGAAGGACTCAGTTCACAAATATTTATATCACAATTTATAAACTATTTAAATGTTGTAACATTTGACATTCTTGTTTTTTGGTCATATTATTAAATATGATATATTGAAATAATATTTTTTTTGTTGGGCTACATTACAACACTTGACCTAGGTGGAACCTTATGGTTCATCAACCAAATTGATTGTTATTCATTTCCATTTGATATGATATTACATATAAAATATAATAAAAGTAATCATTTAACATGATGAAACATTGACATAGTTAATGGATTTTGATTACAATGTATTTTTTTCATTGATTAAATTAACTCGTACATTATTGTGTCTATTTCCATTAACTAATATGTTCGATACTATATTATTTAATCCACATGTACTAAAGAAGTATACTAAGATAATATAAAACTAAATAAACCCATATAGATAGGTTACTCGAGTATTATATTATTCTTCCAAAAGTATCCCATTCTCTATCATCCTTTTCCCATATGAGATACTAACCTACCATGGTCCTGGAAATGATTGATTCAACAAAACCCCTGGCTGGACCACCGATATGGGATCCCTTTAGGTAGCTCTACGGGATCCATATAAATCATATTAATGAAGTGAAATAAAAAATTGATATATAATTGAATGTTCCTAATGCTATTCATTTTACATAAAATAGGTTATAATGTTTTATACAAGGTGAAACATGGGAATTTGGGTTTCTAGTTTGTTCCACTCTGTTGATTATTATTTAATCAACCCCAAGAAAAGAATTAGTGGTATCATACGATTACATTTTCATTATTTCGGAAATTTTAGTTTTAGAAAAAATAAAATGTCATTTCATATTGTTTTTCTCTTTTATGTCAGAATATAAGATTGAAATATTTAAGTGTGCCTAGAATTTTGACATAAGATATTGTAAGTTATGACATGAGAATTTCATATGAGATATGAAATCAATGGTGGAAACATAGTTTAGGTCCTTTTATTTTCTATATAATTACATCCAAATATGGAATATTGTATGGGGTGCTAAAACCAATAAAAATAAAAATAATACAACATCATATCATTCTATAGATATTGACATCCAATATTAAATTTTAATTCCTCCAATTGATTAGTAGAACACAATAATATATCATAGGTTTTGATATAGTTACAAATCTTGTTAAATCCTGAACAAGTTATAGCACATGATTTTAAAATTATGTGGCTTCCATATCATTATTCCAAATATCCAATGTGCTGATTTACTTTTACATGGGTTGTTGTGGTGTATAAAGAACTGCATTATCAATCATAAAATATGATTGATAGGAAATATGATTTCATTACTGAAAATATTATCAACCATAGAATACAAACAACTATATATCATTAAATATTATATAATTTTTATTTATTTATATGTACTTTGGTAATGAATTGAAAAAAATAATTTATCAATTCTGGAAAACGTATATATTTTTTGGAAACTTATATATATTATATATATAAATAAATATTTTGTTAAAGGGATTACAAGCAATATAAAACACTCATACCCATTAATCTTTGTCAGTTAATTCTAATTTTTCCCCTCAAGGAATGATAAACACCCACAAAATCAATTTTATTACATATTTTAGCTTGAAGGGATATGTTCTTTATTTCATGAAGTCCCTCGGGAATCTGGCCCAAATGACCATGGAGGAGATAACATGAAGAATGAAATGAGTGTCCGTGATGAAGTCATGTTACCTATCTAATGACATTCCTCTTCTCTTGTCAATATTCAACAATGAAAATTTTATAATTAAATAATTAAATTTTCATGAATCATTTACTAAATATATATTTCATAATATTAATTAAATATATTAAATTAAAATTTTCTAATTGTTAGTATAATTTATAAATTTTATACATGTTTTCAAATTTGGAAAAAATATTAGGGTGTTTATATTTACTGTTATTAATTGTTCATAATTATTCATTTCAAATATTCTTATTAAATTCTTTACTTTAGGAACATATTTAAGACCTACTAATAGTATTTGTAAAATAATTAATATATCCAATTAAAAAATAAAATTAAATATGTTTTTATTTACATTATTTAATTGTTTATATGATTTAATTCTAAAATAAGATGTTTATATATTCTTTAATATGGCATGTTTATGAAATATTTCATATAATGAATAATATAATGCGTTTATATTAGAGGTAAATATAAAATTTTATAATTATTGATTCTAGAATATCCATAATTCAAGGAATATTTATATTTTATTTATATTTTCTAAAATTTATGAATTATTAGTAAATTATTACCTCATTCATAAATATATGAATTATTTATTTATTTAGATTACTCATTACATAATTTGTCAATATATCTATTTATATTATAAATATATGTATGTGTTAGTTTACATTATTGATCATCATCAAACAAAATTCTATAGATTCATATTAAGAGATTAATGAATTATATGATAATTGATATAGATTTTATTCTACCTTGGATTTGCCTTGTATTGGGATATGAGCAAGATTTTTGAGGATAATTATGTTAAATATATATTATATGATATAATTTTGATGGAATTTTGGTGTCTCTTGAGTACAATATCCT
Organism: Viscum album; assembly: GCA_963277665.1. NCBI lineage: Eukaryota > Viridiplantae > Streptophyta > Magnoliopsida > Santalales > Viscaceae > Viscum > Viscum album. Next base: position 1,849,594,072 of record OY728120.1, read on the forward strand.
TACATAGTGGGAATTTTGATGAGACTACTCATTAAACTAATGTTTTATGCCTTTATTATAAGAGTGGGTGTTTAACATCTATATCTCAAATATTAAAAATTAGGTATTGTTTCTTCCATGTGATTAAAACCTATTCATGAAATGTATATTCACCCAAAATATGAGTTTTATAATGTTTTACACATAAACATGTTTGAAACATAATTATTCAGTGAAAAGAATAGACATTCCAATCCAAATAATTAGAATCATTAATACATCTACAGGTATTAACATGACACAAGTTGGTGAGATTTAATCCTTATAAAATACTAAGTTTTATATTTTTTCTAATGAAAGACATTTCAATACTATGATCAACCAACCGGGTAAGTCATGTCAATATTGGGTTCCCCATGACTATCTAGTAATAGTAATGAATGTAATGAGATGACCATAACCACAAGGTTAATCATTTTTGGTGTAAAAATTTTGTGACACTTAGTTGGTAAACCTTAACATTTTGTATACAAGAGGAATCATGTTGAGATAATATATATGATAGATTGGGAAACAAGTACTCTTTTAAACTATAGAAGGGTTATATATTATGTGATTGGAAGGACCGTCTATTAGCTATATTGATGAATTATTTTCAACTATAAAAAGTCTATGTAATGAATTAATATGTATCATAGCCAAAATATGAGTATGGTGATTTTAAAATGGGAATAATTTTAGTAAGAACATATATGAAAATATTCCTTATTAAATGATGATAAAAAATGATATTGAAATTATGAAATCATTTTTTAGATATATATGGAATCATCCTCATCCAAAAATGATTTGAGATAAATTTATAGTTAATGAAAAACATGATATAAGTAACTTATTAGATTGATACATATTTAAGAATAGTTATTAAGAAGAACATTATTTCTTAGTGTAATACCATCGTAATTTATCAATTGTTGATATTTCTCTGAAAATGAAATTGTTGTCTTATAAGGAGAATATAATGAATCAATATGGTTTACTTAACACATTCTATGGATATTTAATTCATTTTTCCCATCGATGGAAATAATTCAATAATTTGAATGATTTCAAGAGAATATGACACTTTTTCTGACTGTGTTGAGGAATGATGAGCTAGGAAATGATACTACCTTTTTTATAGCTTGTTTGGGTAAAATATTAAATTAAAAAGAAGAAATTATGTTGGAAAATCCAAATATATTTTTAAGCAGATATCCTTGCTCATTTAATCCTAAATGCCTTTTTATTTTGTAAGGAAATAGTTTCCATACGATAGGATTGTATGAAATACCTGACTTATTTTTAGTAACATCATAGTATTTTCATGCTTGGTATCAATATTATAGAAATTAGTTTTTCATGTTTGAAAGGTATTTGACACTAAAAGTATGTTTTATAATTTTTTAATTAGTTCAGACTTGAAAATAAATGAAATTATTAAAAAAAAAGAAACAGTTTGAATTTAAATGATGTATTAAAGTGTATTGAATCATATTATTTAATTTAAAGGATAATACAAAGTATAGATGAATATTTTTAAACTACATGTAATGTTATAAAATTTATATTATATTTTTATATTCTCTTATTAACAATGAATTTTGATGAACAATATGAGATGAAATATTTGCACAATTTTTTTATTCATATAAATTTAGGACATGTTTCGAAATGATGATAGGGATAAATATTTTTATCGAGGAAAAAGTATTTTTCCCAAACTTTTGTTAAACTAAGTAAGATATAATCTCAAAAAACATTAGAGGAATTTTTATAGAATATTATGATTTATAAAATAATACTCTAAAATCATATAATACCACATATAATATTGATACAGTGGTTTATTTGTTAAATATTCCAGCCAAGAGGAAGTAAGTGATATTTCTTAAACCTAAATAAATTTTTGTATCATAAAATGATATTTTGAAGACAATATAGTGTATAAAAGGCTTATATACGCATATTTGGAATTAGATAAGATCAACTAAAATTAATAGAATATTATTCCAGTTAAAAATAAAAGTGATGGTCAATTAATATAATAAAATGACTATGGATAATTATTTATAAAAGTTTTATGTAAATAGTTACATTCATTACAAAATGATTTCAGATGATTTTTTTTGGAAAAGGTTTTAGGGATATTGATGAAAGAAAAATAAAATTTGCGATGTAATGAAGAGAATCCATTATTAACATAACATTTAATGATTTCATGTTATGATTTTTATTTTCTTATTCGAAGAGTTGAAAATTTGGAATGGGATTCCTAAGTCTCAACACTATTCAAAGATGTTTTCTCAATAATTTACACTCAATAAAGTGTTTAGTGGGAGTATTTTGTTAGATTTTATGATATATATGTGGTAGGTATTATATAAATATTTAATGAGTTAAAAAATCATAAATTTACAATGAACATATGTTTTATTTATAAGTATATCGTATGTGATATGATAATATAAACACTTATATATAATTTTTTAAATATTATTAAAGTTTTTTAAGAAAATAAAATATATCACACAATATAAATAGAAATAATTACATTATACTATCTTTATATAGGCTACATATGTGTATATATCATGATGGGAAATTTTAATTATACTCTCAAAGTAAAACATTGAGATATCCCTAACTGATATTGATCATGTGTATTATTAGTTGTGATGTAATTTTAAAGTCATTAGTAGTATGATATTGGTATTAGGATAAAAAATATACTCAAAAGGCATAAAACATGTTTTGCGCACTGGATGACCCTTGAAGTATACCATATGGAGTGTCATACACTGTATTTAGTATACTTAGATGTATGCTTCACATTTTTATTTCAGTAATTCCAGAGATTGGAAAGATACCAATATTGATAGCCCTCATAAATTGATATATTTAATATATAATAATTTCTTATTTTATAATTTGCGGTGAATGGGTATGTTACTGATCATCTCATTGGTTGGTGCTTAACTAGGATGAAACTGTTTATCTTGTATATATAGTATGGCATCTAGGAACTTGATTGGGATAAAATGAGGATGTATACAATTATACGTAGATAATAAACTGGATATGGTTCTCTATTATAGGAGTGTAATGTGATGTAATCATCCATAGGGGCTAATAAAAAGTGATGTATTCATCAACATGGTTAGTGTATAATCATAGAATTAAGAACAAATGAGTTTGATATATGGTATTGACAAAATAAATGTATCATGGTCACTTAATGTCGTAGGAAAATGGACTATATGAAAATTCATTTTTGAATATTTTGAAATTTTTGGTTGTAAGTACATATAACCTTTCTTGTTGTTGGATACTAACATATAATGGGTGTTAGGAGAATCACAAAGATGAAATAGGTGATTTAACCCATGTCAGGGATACCCTAGAGTGGAGGGAGTCTGTTGGATCCCTCTATGGGATCTTTATAAAGAATATGATTGATGAATATTTAATAGAAAATATACTCTCAAACATACAAAATATTAATTAATTTAGTTTATAAACTGTTTTTGTCTTTATACATGTGTTTTTTCAGTTGATTCTTCTATTATAATTATGTTTTAATTAAAACCAAGAATCCTATTAGTTTCCTCCAATTATTTTTCCATCCACAATTTCAATAACTATAAATTGATCTTACCTTTAATGGATTACATAAAAGATAAAATCCAAACCTTCTATTATAATTTTTAAATATATATCATGTAATAATAGAGACATGGAATGTAATCTTTTAGAAATTTTTTCATCCCAGATGTGTTTTCAACTCACATACACTCCTTTTGACATCACTAAATTTAAACTGATTCAGATACTAAATGTAAACTTATTTTTTCAAAATTAAATTGATAGAACACTTTTACACTTATCTAAATTTATCCTTTTTTACATTATAATTCTAATTAAATTAGCTCTTATAAAACAATTTTGTAATTACGATTTTACCACTTTTGGGTTTTAGAGAAAACGATTACTAAGACCCATCCTTTTTTCATAGTTATGACCTGAAGGTTTCTTGTTAAATCCATTTCAAATTTTTCATATATCATTAAAATAGGTATATAATAAGAGAGAGAGAGAGAGATAAATGAAAATTAAATTCTATTATATGCATAAAATAGAACATACTGATATTATATAGGTAAGAATAAATTTTAAGAGAAATTGAGAGCAATGTAGATGCAAAATTATCCACTTTTTGAAGATGCGATTCTGTGAAGCCATAGTTGTAGCCTTTGTCAAAAATGATGAATGAGAAATCCAAAATAGAAATCCAGTTCCCCTACATGTAGCTACTTATTACATAAAACCAACATTAATTACATTCATCCTATATAAACTAAAAATTAAATGAATCATATAACCATGGTTATTAAACACTATTACTGACCCCATACTGAAATGCATAATCCATCATAGATGAAAAAAACCACCTCAAATTCAAAAATGCAAATCAATATAAAAAATAACCCTTATCCAAATGGTTAATTACTAATAGATAGGATTGGAACATTTAGAACTAGAATGGAAGCCTATTTATAGGAATTAAACAAAAACCTCTAGTGATGGATTCAAATGTGGTATCAATATTGTTGTTGTCCCAATAACCAGTGTGACAACCCCTATTCCAATAGAGTTCAATCACTTCATTAAAAAAATATTTAAAATATGGTGAATCTTTTTTTATATAGATGTTCAATAAAAATGTCCCCATCATCAAGAACAACCTATTTTAATTTGTTTACAACCTAGTCTATTTTCGATTACTACATGTTCACTAATATTTTCATCATTGGGCATAAACACCATAAAACGTATTTAAAAATTTGTAATGTGAGGGAGAGTTTAAAAAAAATCCCCCATAATAGAGTTTTAATTATTATTCTAGCATGATTAGTATCATATCCCTCTTATAATGAACAATGTTGATTATACAGTTTGTTAACAATATATACCTATATATTCACTTTCAATTCGACCACATGAATGTGAATATTTCTCTAATATTAACACTTCATTATACTGTGGAATTTGTACAAGGATAGGGTTATAAAATTACCTCATTATATCATATCAGAGTTGATTTATGATATTTATCTTTTTAGTTCTTCCACTAAACAGTCCAACAAATTCCTATGAATTCACAAGCTGTTTCCCTTCTTTTGGTTTATATATATGTTTCTATTATAAACCATAGAGTTCTATATACATCTCAATATATTTATGAAATTATTTTGACACTATTTTTAAAAACTCACACAAATTCTCCTTATCTCTATCTTTATATTTCGACACACATATAATCGATTCCATTAACATGATTCCAAATAACACAAACATATCAGGATTAAATTGTATTAGATAATGCCAACCCTTTTTGGTTTCAATAAAAAATTAATAATTTGTGTCCAAAATTCCATACACAATTCCAAGAGTTATTCAATTATGTTTTTTTAGTTTTATGGAATGCAAAATTGTTCTCTACTCATATGATCCATGCCTTAGAATTTTCCCCAGAAAAGGCCAGCATCATCTATTCCACATTCTCCTAAATACTTATTAGTTTTCCTATTTCTACTATGGATCATTTATATTATTTTATATATTCAAATCTATGTAAGATATATCCTTAATAGATAGTAGATATTCCATCAGTACATACTGAATCCCTTAGTAAAAAATCATCTATAATATATATAATCACTTACTGCATGTCAGTTAATGCTGATATGTCTGGTTCAAAAAACACATTCCACATCATAGAGATTCTAGATGCAACATATCCTCTTTATTGAACTACATACAACACATTACCCAAATATTATTATGTATCTCTCTCCCACCCCGAAGAATAATATTCACATTCAACCATCATGTTCCACCGTAGCATTTGAGTTTGACCATCATGTTTCATTACTGTAAAAATAAATCTACATCATTTACATTAAAATACCATAAAACATACCATAGTGATCATATTCATGTTATATTTAATATCTCTAATTAATATCTAATTTATTGATTTCCACTATCTGACTCTCACACCTACATCTCTCAAAAAATAGACAAATTTATTTTTATTTAACGAGGAAGAGATAGAAAAATGGGATTCAATTATGTCCCAAAAATACAGTGTATAATAACTACAATAGACCAGTTAATAATAATAGAGAATAACATAAAAGAAGAACAATTCTTCACCTAAAGGCTGTGTTTTCCAAGCGAATATAAATATCCTTATTCATCAATATAGAAATCCAAATCCAAAAAACATTTTTAGTTCCCCCATACAACTGACCTCCAAATATTTAATACCCCATCCTATCTCTAAAATCCATTAACACTTAATAGAGAATTTAAAATGTTTCTCCATGGTAGTTACACGTATTTACCATCCCAATACTAAAAGGCTTACACCTATATACATACACAAACCCATCCAACAATCTAAAACGATCCCAAAATTTAATATTATGCGAATTTCTCAAATATGATCATTATCATTGTTAAATTCGTCCAAAATATATTATATGCGGGAAGATTTTTTTCCATGGAATATTTTCTAGCTATAAAGGTTATAATTATTAATATCTATATAAAATTTTTTACAAGGAATATAATGATTTTTATAATATAATATTCAAATATTTACAATAATTTATTTTTTAAGAAAATTTAAATTACACTCCTTGGATGTGACTCTACTCATGTACCTTAATTATTTTTATTAAATAAATTACATCAAAAAATTATATTTTACTTCAAATTTGTATTCTAGAAATGCTAAATCTCATATTGAGCACTTCCATTCCTTTTGTAAGGATGATTTTTTGAGTATATATGGAATAATGGGAAAAAATTAGAAAATATTTTTGAAAATTATTAAAAATCCGAATAGTCTATTCATATTTAATAATAAACATATTTATCATTTTAATTACCACATTTTTCCATTTTTTAGAAATCAAGATACTCGGTGTCTAAATTCATGTTCTACTAGAAAAATATTGTCCTCATTTATGTTATATTTACATTAAATTTCCTAGAAATATATCTTTAATAATATTTTTAAATTCCTTTTTAATCTATTCTACATCTTGAAATAAATCACCATTTCCTTGTTATCTAATTTTCATTATATATTTCATTATTTCAAAATAGTAAATGAAAAAAATCATTTATATACATATATTCTTTATTATTCTATGCTACCACACAACTAAATTTGGAAATGGTCAAGAAACATTATTGTTTTAGGTTTGATGGTATTATAAATACTTATCCTATTGTTTTATCCTTAATAGTATATAGACAAATTATTTCTCGATATATTGAGATTCAATAACAAGCATGGAAACCTTGAATTAAAATTTTTTTCATTCCCTCTGGGTGAGTGGAGTCCATTATCTTGTAACATAAATAATTTTCCTACATTGGTCTCAATAATAAGTAATACACTAAACATTATATCAAATGTAGTTTATATACATTTAATTTTCTTATCATAGAGTAACGTCCCCGACATGGGAACCACTAAACTAGTGCCCAAATCTGGGTTTCCAAATGACCTCAATCGTGCCTCCCGGTATGCCAAAGGTCTTCGACCAGTGACGAGGGTCTAGGTGAAAATATGGGATACTATAATCACTTTATTAGTGTAAAACCATCAGAAAACATGAACGGTACACTTCTTTAGAAAATTGCCCTTTCCTATTTCATGACCTATAACCATGAAATCTGATTATTTACCCAACGACGACCTCAGTAGGGTGTGAGTAAAACTCTGTAGGCCACCTCTAATGGTGTAAAAAATATATTGGCAAATAGATAGTGCATGAAAGTGTTAAACAATGGAACATAAAGTAATTTAGTTCAATAAGACATTATAGATTATGACCCTTCATGTTATGCTACCCATTAAGACATGTTAACTATTTAAGAATCTCACGGTTTAGTTCACACTTTTATCATGTATTCAATGTATTGGGCATGTTCAATATTCTCAATGAATATGGGAACAATCAAGTCTTATCTCACTAGGAATAAAGTCACAAATAACCACAATATCCTCACATCGATTCCTTAGTCCAGGTGGAATGTAACTGTTTGGGGAATATAACTCTATCTTTGTCCATAACCCCTAAATTTAGAGGGAGGAGCTTTGAACCATATTCAAACTCGAACTGTGGGCATACAACCTCATGTCTATACCCCACTCTAACCAGCCATGTTCACATTCTTATTTATCCATTTCCACAACAACCATATTACAACCAATTAAATTCAATATCAATGGAATCATCAAAATAATATCAAATAAATGGGAATATTTACATTATTTATAACCCATAACCATTTTCCCCATTTCCCACTTCGAATGTCTATCTCAAGAAAACATATTGAAGCACAATCTGATTTTCTTAACATATTCTAATTCATAACATTTATGTTATATACATACCAACAACGAAATCCATTTTCCTGTAACCACGTTAGTTAAAAATATCCACAACCATTATATCTCATTACATAACCCAATTAACATATTAACTAGAGAATTAATAAATCAAGAGTCAATTGAATAATTAAAATTTCTATTATATAATTTAGATGTATAGGCACACTACATGGAATGAACTAAAATATTTCTCAACATACTCCATGCATCGCAAGGGTATTATGATGAATTAATATTGGTGTTTAGACACTCAATACATCACAGTCTTCTAGTGGCACAAATAACACATTAATAAGAGGGGAAAAATAAAACCTTACATGCACATATCTAAAAACAAACAATGATATGTAACATATTGAAAACCCACCTCAAATCCATTGGTGAACACACCCTTAATCGTGGACATTTATCAGAATATAATCCCCTTATAAGATACACCATAGATCTCACTGAAAAAGAATAGTTTTAGATCTTCAGACACTGAGAAGAGAATGATTCAAACCCTAATCACTAAAAAGAAAGCAATGAGGGGATTGACCTTAACCAGATATTCAATCCTCAATTTACATTACTCCAAATGCACTTGGATTGAAGGAGAATAACAACATGGATGATATTGTATGCGTTCCTCATATCTAGGGTTCAAATGAGGATAAGGAGGAAAATACTGACTAGAATATAAAAACATTTTAATTGAATTTTTGTAAATTTGGAAATGTTACTTGGATGTATAGTTTACCCACATGGTTTTCCCAATCATGGAAAAACTATGCAGATGATACTATATAAAAATAATCACTTTTCATGGTTAACTGGGATTATCCAAATGGTTACTGATAACCATGCACAAACCATTAAAAATCCGAGCAACTCCTTTTTCTTCATTTATTCTCCTCCCGACCCCCAGATCACCCCCTAATCATCATAGGAACTTGGAAAAAACATATTTAATCAAAATAAATGACATAAACTGGAATATAAAAAACATAACATATTTATAAATTTGGGATCTTAAAACCTCCCCATCTTATAATGGATCATCCTTGAGATGCTTCATTTGAGAATCACTAAGCTCCCATGGAAGAGAGATTGGGCCCCTCTTCTCACATATGTAATTATCACTCCAAATATTCCCCCTATATGTTTCCATGCTTCCATATAACATGAACCAAAGGCACAAAAATTCCCTAAAATACCATCACACTATAATTAAAAATAATATTTAGATGCTCCCCAAAGAATGCATCAACCTGAAGCATGACATCATCATATTCTATCACATGATATTGATATGGGAGATACTTTCAAGGTTGTGAAACATAAAAAACATCATCAATACCTGTATACTATTATGGAAGAGCTCATCAGTAAGACACTGGTCCGATACTCTCCATAATCTCAAATGGACCCACATAGCTAGGCTCAAACATTACCTACTTTCGAAATTGATGGTGACCCAACCATTGAGATACCTAATAAAAAAACTATCAATCAACCTGAACTCAAGGTTTCTAAGACCCCAATCTGCATTTTAATTCTACCTACTCTAGGCTGTTTTCATAATATTTTGAATCAATTGAACCTTATATGATGTATCCTTCACAAGAATCAGTCCTAATAGCTTAGACTTCCCAGCCTCCATCCAACACAGGGGATATATACATGGCCACTTATAAAGAGACTCTAAAGAATCCATCTTAATTCTGGCCTAAAAACTATTACTATAAGAAATATTAATGATCAAAAACCATCTTTCCCATAAACCACTAAAATCCATTACACACTATCGGAACATGTCCTCTAATACTTGGGCATATATTCTTACTACCTGTAAGTAAATGGGTAATAATCTATACTCAAAACAACCTGGGCAACATGCGCCTTCTGCAATCTAGGATAGGAATATGAGGTGAATCATGGATCACCATATGAAACTATGGTAATATGTAGTCCATGAAACCATGCAACTTATCAATCATATAAATCACCCAAAATGTCTACTATATATGTCTCCTGGATGGTCTTGAAATAACTATATTCTTCAACTTGTCCTCAACTTCCCAGATTTCATAATCCTTCTGAGGCTTCCTCAGAGTACCAACAATGAATTACATCATTATGTCATTCCAATTTCACTCTAAAATGGGAAATTTCTATAATAGCTGATTTGGTCACTAATTTTTTGCCTTCACCTACTAATAAGTAAGGCATCATCCTAGAAAACAAACAACTTCTTTCCTCGTTCCTAGACACCAATACTAATTACAAAGATCATGGTACATCTTGGTCAAATGAAGATGCACGACCCACTTTTATGCATGGAACTCATGCATCAACTCCTCCCGTACACCTGTCAGTACTACAATATGACCAAGATCATAAGAAACTCCATCATCACAAAAATCCCATCAAGAAGGTGACTCCCCACCGCTATGCAATTCCTACATAGGAAAACACATGGAATCCCTAAGTTCACTCTAATTTACCCACCTAAAAAATCACATATTCAACTACTACAGATGTGGGAGCCATCCTCCAATGCCCACCCTGTACTTCAAAACAAATCTCAACTTACATGTTAATAATCTTCCACAATGAACATGAGTCCCAAAATGCCTAATTTTGAGTCTTCTGTCATATATCATCATCTATACTATTTCCCTTTCCTAGTGTATAATCCAACTCAAAATCATAGGATTATAGGTAATCGACCCTCATTCTCCATAAATGATTCAATTACCATTGAGAGAATATGTATATGATACATTATTGGTAGGTAAATACCATTATGGTTTCAAAAAAAATAATTCCTCCAAAAAATCAACATATGAACCACAACATCTAGCTCAAGGTCATGAGTAGGGTAATTTATTTCATGTGGTCTCAACTATCTTGACCTGTAAGATATAACCTGATCATCCAACATCAACACTGCAAAATGTCAAATAGAAGAAACATCATATAATAATGTTTATTGCTAACATGGTTTGGGTAAGATCAAAATAGGTGTGGTATTCAACCTCTTATTCAACTCTTGGAAATAATTATCATAAGCCTCTAACCATTCAAACATAACCACCATATTTGTTAAGACAATGAGCAGTGCTTCCAAGAGAGTGAAATATCTAATGAACCGATGGTAATAACCATCCAAACCCAGAAATCTATTAACATCTAAAACATTCTTGGGATGTTCCCAAGACACCACAACCTACTCATTCTCTATATCAACTAACACATATGAATTAGAAGTGATATGTCACAAAAAGATCACCTCATCAATCCAAAAATAGCATTTTTATATATTGTCTTAATTTTTATTCTCTCTAACTCTTCTCGAGTAAATTTCAAGGGGTTTGGAATGCTCATAATTAATTCTAGAATACACTAAGATGTCATCAAGAAATACAATCACAAACTGATCAAGAAACTAGTGTAATATTTGGTTCACTAAATCCATGAAAACATCCTATGTGTCGGTCAAACCAAACAACACCACCAAAAATTCATACAATCCATACCTAAATTGGAATGATTTTTTAGGTACATAAAAAAGTCTCACACTCAATTTATGGCATCCTAATCTCAAATCAGTCCTAGAAAACATCAAGGAACCTCTGAGCTAGTCAAATTGGTCATCAATTATAGTATGGGGTGTCGGTTCTTCACCAACATCTGGGTCAAATTCATATAATTGACACATAGTGTCAGTTATCCATCTAACTTCATAGAAAATAGCACAAGAAATCCCCATGGTGATGTAAAAAGAAGAATAAGCCACTTATACTCCAACTCCTCTAGCTGAACATTAAATTCTTCGAGCTCTTCTTGTGCCATTCTATATGGGGGAATGGAAACTAGCTCTTTTCTTGGTAACGACTCAATCATAAACTCAATGTTTATATCAGTTGATAGTCCTCTGATTTTTTAAGAAACACATCCTAAAATTGATTCACAAATAGTGGGAATACTGGTATCATTTTATCCCCATCATCTAACAGAATCCAGGATACTTAGGGTGTGAGTTCTCTCAACTGCTGGTATAACATCCCTACATGCCCCACTCGACTATCCCACTCACCACAGAGGTCATCGGTGTCTCCATTGATATATGTGAATGTTACCCGTAATCAGTAATAGTCGATATGGGCATGATAAAACACCATCCATTCCATACCTAGTATTATCCAAAAAACAAGCCATCATTGGAAAGAACATATACCACCACAAAAAATAACCACCGACCTCCAGTGCACAACCCTTACACATTTTGATGTTCTCAACTCATACCTGCAATGTCGTATCAATTGACATTACCCCACACACACTCTCCACAAGTAAGCCCAACACAGCTACAAACTGAGCATAAATAAAAGAACTCATACATACTATATCAAATAATGCACTTAAGAGCAGAGATGGTACAAGGATCATACCTCAAACAACATATTGTCATCCCTCGCTACCATAAGGTTTTTTCTGAACTATATTTAGATAACCTACTCCCATACCCTTGTTTTCAGCCTATATGCCATGTACTGAACTGCCCTGTTGGTATGGATGATCTCTCCCTAGAGTCTGATGTCCACTACCATTACCATTGTAGCCATGGAGCTCCAACTTCCTTCCTAATATGGGGTAACTGACCCCCTTTCCATCACTTGACACCATCCTCTCACTTCCATCATTTCCTGACTGCTGAAAGTTCCTAAAGAACCTATGCACATAGCCTAGCATGCCGCATGATCAGAACTCGACTAGTGGTAGGGGAGACATTCCACACATGTTCCCCTACATAACACATTGTTAACAAAACACCTAAATGCCACCCTGACAGGATGTCCCCATCTTTTTTCTACTCTGTGCACTTACACCCTACTAAATATTTCCTGAACAAGACTTCTTATTATTGGAAGTTGCATCACCTTCTCACCTTGCTTAAATCACATATTCACTAAGCGAATCCCCCTTCAGGTTCCCCTCTATGATAAGTGCTTGATTGACTACCACATAAAATATTTTCAAATGGATTATATTCATATGATACCTGATATCATGTATTATCCAATCCAAGGAACATTCAACGACAACTGCCTCATCTCATGTCAACGTTAGAACGAAGCATAGAAAATTAGTTTATTGACTAGTGTAGTCTATTATTATCCTTGTTTCTTGGTTCAAGCTCATAAAATAAACAACCTTTACCTATATCATGGTTTCTATGTAAATGTGTTAGAGATTATCCACTTGAAAATTCATCCACATCATTCCTTTGGCCTTCTCTGTTTGAAGCAAGATGTCCCACCAATGCATTTCACGTGCCCTCTACATATAGACCACAAAACTGAATCACATATCAAGAAGAATCTCTAAATGTTCCAGAAAAGTATGTATGGATTCTATCTGTTAAATTTCTACCTCTGGAACACCCTCTCGGGAAATGGTCAGAGGGTGTTTCCACTGAAACTCCCTAGTCATGTCAAATGTACACAGTGCTACCTACCCTATGTTGAATTCCATAAACTATATAAAATCACCTAATTACATGCAGAACTACTCTTCCCTATCATCTTGAACCACTGGGTCCCCTTTCACCACCACTAGAGGAGCATTATCGGCAATGTATTCCTATCACCCAACCAATACGTGGCTTTATGATGGAATTTATTAACAATTCCAAAAAAGATATTTAGAACTCATTACATAAAGAACTCACAAAAATATAAATGAATGGTAATCACTAGACATAATCAAATCAATTATAACATGAAACCCAAATGAGCCTAATCCCAATCGAAACAATAACCTTGTACACCCCACCAAGGTCAATGATAAATAAACAACCAACTGACATAGTTACTAACCTTATATTCCACATCATTCTTAGCATTTTATTGTAACAAATATTCATCATTTTAAAGAAATTAAATGCATTAAATTCTTTATTCCCCACATTCACATCCTGTGTGAGTGCCTAATATGATTCATGTCACTTATTTAAATGATTTCAAAGATTGATGTATGAATACACAAACTCATTCCATTCTGGAAAGGAGTAAAATATCATAAAACGATCACACACAACACATGTGCATCACCCAATGGTAAAATATTATCAATTTTTAAAACACCCAACAAGAAAAAATTTACAAGCCTGAGGTGACTTGGTTAATCCCCTATAAGTGAGATAGCTAATCCAAAAACCTTATAACTCATTACATAACCCATTTGACTCATTTTCTAAGGCATTGTGACATTATGAGTCAAATTGATACCTTAAATTTTCGGTATCACATTCAGAATGGTCGGCACACCCCCTGGGTATCCTTAAAATAAGACACAACATCATCCATGCATTACATGAAGATCATGAGGAATTAATTTGGGTTTTTAAACACTCAATACATCACAAACATCCATCGACACCAATAATATATAAATAAGAGGGAAAAATATAACCCTTCATGCACAAATATAAATAAAAACTTTGGGATATAACATGTATACCACCTACCTCAAATACATTGATGAAAATGCCCTAAATCAAGGATTAGATACCGGTATAAACCCCCTTTTATGATTCTCCAAAAATCACTCAAAAAATGAATGGTTTTAGTGAATCATATAGAGACAAGAGAAAGATACAAACACTAATCTAGAAAAAGAAACAAGGAGGGGATTTGACTTATCTGGATCATCAATCTGCAACTAGATACACTCAAAATAGCCTTGGATCAAAGGAGATACACCTCTTGGATGATATTGGAATCTTGGATCATTTGTAGGGTTCAAAGGGGGAAGAATGTGGAAAATCCTGAGGTGATCATTAAAATAAAATAATGAAATATTTTTAAATTTATCAAAGTTACTAAGCCACACGGTTTACCTGCATGGTTATCCAAACCATGCGCAAACCCTACAGATTGATACTTTCCTAAAACATCCCCTTTAAATAGCTACCTTGTCTGATCTACATGGTTAACAATAATTATGTGAAAACTGTGTAGTTTCCTAGAAACTCTTCTTTTCTTCTTTTTTTCATGTCCCTCACCCTTGAGACACCGCTAATTATCAAATTAACATGGAAAAAAACTATTTAATAAAAATAAGGGGCTTAAAATGGAATGTAATAAAAACATACCTTTTTAAGAAATATGGTATCATCCACATAGCTTTTCATCTTTAAATATGTGTGAACACAAATTCCTTAGGTAAAACACCCAAATATGGGGGTCAAAAATTTTAATCACACATGATATCATGCATTTTTTTCATTGTAAAAAATAATGACAATGGAGTATATAGAACCTCATCTTTATATATTTAGAGATCAATAATTTTCAAACCCATCAATACATAACATTTTGTCTTCAAAATTTTCAATAATCACTTTTTATATGACATGGGGGAAGATCACCCACTATTATAAATCCAAGAACCATATCTATAGTAGGAATTGGCTAAAACAACTATAACATTATTCTTCTCTATTATCCACTTCATTCCATGTTTTCTATGATACAATATCTGCAACAATTTTATTCAAACTACTTCTTTAGTGAATTTTTCATCATTGAAAATATAATATATTTCTAAAACATTTGTTCTTTATTAAATTTTTGTTCTCTTTTGTAAAGTCAACTAAAAATATCTTTACAATATATCATTTTATTACATATTCCTTCGATGTCAGAATTGAGATAAATTAAATAAATATAAATAAAAAAATAAATCCCAAATTTCATTAATAAAAAATATTAATTAATCTAGGAAATGTTTTTAAAATAAATCTCTAATTCCATTTTAGATTAATTACATTATTTTTTAGAATTAAAAATATTTTACAAAGCCCTCGTAAAACTAAATTTCATAGATCTCAATGAAAGATTCAATTTGAGATCCCTGAAATTAAAAAATGATGACCTAGATGAAAAGATAATTCAATTTCAAGTCATGATTTAATATTAAAATTTTATTTAGACATTATTAGTGATAAAAACCCATAACTAATGATTAGGTGAGGTATTATGGTCTATGGATGTCTAAAAATAAAGGTTTTACAAACTTCTCACATTGCATAGATTACAAAATGTTCACTAAATAAGGAGCGATTATTGTGAAATATATCCAAATTCCTTGATTTATCACATGGTGTACCATACCCTATAATAAATTTGCATGTTTCTCTAACCAAATAAATTTTTCTTTTCTTAAGAATCGTTCACACTTATGAATAACCACGTGTGTTTTCCCAAAAAACTGTGTAGCCCTATAAATAATATAGTTTGACCCTTATAGTCAATATCATCAAACTGAAACCTTTCTATGAAATCATAGGCCATAAACACATCTATTTGAGTCATATGGGAGTATATATAATCAACTTTCAATGAGTTTTATTCAATCCACCACTCGACCTTTTTCAAAAAATATTACAATTCTCACCAATTTAACATTTATACCTGAACTCATTAGGCCAAAAACACTTTTTCTTATAAATATTACTCAAAAAATCTGGATATACCCTCTTAGTAATATAAAATATTTTTCAAACACGAATTGAAAATTATCAATCGATTTATTGACCAAACAAAATAATAGCCCTGATAGATATGAAGCCAATTATGAAATTGTAGTTTCACATTATTTGTTCAATTCATACATACCTTTTTACTGAGATTAAATGAAAAAAAACATATAAATTAATTAAGCATGATTCAATATTATTAGACACACCCATAGAATATATCAATTCAAAATAACCATTAAACCCATTCAAAACAATGACATTGTAAAAAACCTCAACAAACTGAACATTCACTGAAGCTTATATTTCAGAATCCATAATAGATTATAGACCACAAATTAATTTTATAACACATAATATGGAATACTATATAAAATATACATGTTTTAGATAATGAAAAAATATTCATTCATTTATCCAATTAAAAACTATACATCATGGTGATCAAACAATTTTCAATTAGTAAGTTAATTCAAGAATAATTTCACATAAAATTCATTTAATGAATCATTTCGAGAACACCAATAACACCATAAATAAATAAATAAATAAATAAATATAAATATATATATTCCATTAATCCCTTTAAAAAGGCTGGAAAAGTGTAATAAATTAAAAAACCAATGAATTTTATAGTGAAAATATCCTTTATAAATTCTATTAATCAATAAAAACTAAAACACCTGTATTTAATACCATACACCATTCAATATATGTTATTGAAAAATAAATCTATTTCTTCCTTAGACTCAAAAGTGGTAGTTTTTGATATAATAAAAATAAAAAATGTGATGTTAGATGCATACAAAAAATATAACATCACAACCAAAAAAATAATAATTTATTATATAAGAATGTAATTTCTAAAATAACTATCATTATCTCTATGTTAAAAAAATTTCTTTAAAATTGGTTTGAAATCAAAATTCAGGTTTAACTATCAATTATACAACATTTATCAAATTTAATACATCCCATTAGAATAAAAATATAATTTTAAACACAACCAATCTATATAAGAAAAATGTTTTATTATTCACATAAATATAATCCACCATTTCTTTGAAAATACACCATATATTAACATAATACCATGATATGTTTTGGGAAACTAAACAATTGAGTAAATATTTTAAAACCATCAAATTTCTAAATTCATTGTAATTTTTAATGACAAGTATAATGTAACCTACACAATTAAAAAAGAATCCAAAAACCAATGGCATGAATATTGTAACAAAAAAATGAAATATTTCTTAAAAAACACCATTCAAATAACTCATCCCATAACATAAATGTAAAAAATACATTGTTATGCAAAAGAATAATTGATATACTCGATAAAATAATATCCATTTTGTAATGTCCCAACCTGGGTTCTAGGGTACAGGGCCCTGATCCAGTCAGTCACATGCCCTAAAGCATGCCTCTCCTTATGCTAGAGGGTGTCTAATATTGGAGAGTGTTTGGTAAGTAATTCATGGGGAGACAATACATTGTTTTATCAGAGAAAATCACTTGCAATAGAAAACAATTATAAACAAGTGTGGAGTCATATAAATCACTAAAAAAATATCAATGTCCCTAGACATTAAAAAAAGGAAATACTATACTCAAATGAAAGGGAAAACATGATGTAACAATGCAGGTACCAATTTTCAATAAAACAACATAATGTAAAGACACAACGACTCCATTGTGGGTCCTGAACCATTTCTGGTTCCCTAACCCATGTTCAAATCCCAAACAATAACCTGTGGTAGGGCCTTTCCATTAATTTTCACTATAATAATAATGTTATCTTGGGTGCTGATATTGCAACCAGAGTAGGGAGTGAGTATGACTCAGTAGGACACCACCAACAGTGTCTAAAACAAGTCCAGTCAAATGACAATGTATGCAATTCTATAACGCAATAAGTACAATTCATAATTTAATAGTTATCACAATTAATATTATTCTTTTTTTAAAACAACATAAACTCAAGTTTGATTCATGTCTCTCATTCATTTAATAATTCATTATTTTCAATCATTTGGAGTTGAATTCCATGTCAAAATACTAAAATATCATTCCACATAGGTCTTTAAGCCTATCTCACCAAATTTCATCTAGTTTAGATTGCCAAATCTACAACCCTAGATCCCATATGTTGTAGATCTCCACATCTACCACCTCACACCATAGGCACCTAGATAACTATTTAGTTAAAAATCCATGTTTATGCCCCAGGTTTTCTGTTGGTCTAGAACACCATTTCTTGCATGCACATTCTCAATAATTTAAATCATTTATTAATTCATAAATAATTATTCAAATAAATAACTTTCTAATCTAATGATTAGTTAAATACATAAAACCCCAAAAGCTAACACATGTTTAATTATTTTCCCAACCCAATAATTAATTCATCAATTAATTAATAAATCAACCTTAATATCATTTCATAACTAATTCTCGATAGTTAATTATCCAAATGAAAACCTACTTGTCATATTTAATTCCACAATTATTTATCTTAATGAAACAACAAGAAACATAATTAATCCAACATTATGTATCTCACATTGGTAATATTTATCTCATAAATAATTTCCCCTGATTAGTTATCTCATACCCAAAAAAAATCAATATCTAAATTACAATATCTTAACCCATAAAAAATTCTCCTAAATCAATCTTCTATTTGGATAACCCCTTATCCTCATGGTTTAATCATCTATTTACTCACTATGGTCTGAACAAGTCAATTTATCATTTCTAATTACTCAAATTTATAAATCATTTATCAAGGGAAGCTATCAAATCAATAATCTAACATAAACAGATCAAATCCATGACTATGAGAGTTTGATTTAGACCACATACCTCTGTTTTTTTAATGGATGGTTTCCCATTATAAATCCCCAAAATCAAAGCTACACAAGGATGCTGATCGAAATATGGATGTAAATCCTTAAAGGAAAAATTAAGCTCAAATCCATCTAGATCATTGAATTCTAGATCTAGATCCACGATCCTAGATAGATACTTAAGCACATTGGTGTAGATACATGGAAATAGTAGAGATCTTCCTTGAAAAGATCAATGAATGGTAGAGGGAAAACGAAATAAGCATCAGAATGAAATCCACATACTAGGAAGAGGGAGGATCTTCAATCATGAGTTTCCATATCAAATAATGGTCTTCCAATCACATTGGAATGCCTCAATAAATCTCTAAGATCACCTATAATTCATCAAGCCTAAGCCTAGGTCCATATAGAGGAGGTTCAGGGGGTCAGGTGATTTAAAAACTATTTTTTCTAGAAAACTGTTCTGCAATCAAGATTATGGAATCCATTCCAAATCTGTTAGGACCTCAGTGTCCATGTTCGGACAGTTTGAACAGTTACCTAGTTTTTGGCATATGGTTTGTTGAACAATTCATAATTCATGCACAACCCTCTATCCATATATTTTTCTTAAATATTCACCCAAATGAACCTCAAACCCGAATTCCAATGCAAGTGTACATCCCAAAAACAAATTTTATATGAATAATGTGCCTGAGATGACCAAAGAAAATGTTGGGATTTTACAATCCCCCACCTTATAACATATCATTATTTAGATTCACTCACTAACATCACTATGATTTTGAGCCAAAATTATTAAGCCACTCAACCCTCATGTCAACTACATATTCCCATGTTTCCTATGGAACACATCCATGTTCCCATAAAACATGAACTATAGGAATATTATATCCACAAAAAACATTATAAATATGATCCATCATTGGTATCAATGCTCCTCAAAGGACACATCTATCACAAGGTCAACCTCATCCACATCGATCGCATGGGAAGGGTAAGGGTGAAAACACAATAGTTGTGACACATGAAATATGTCATGAATAACACTATATTTATATGGACGATCCTTCAGTATGCCATCATCCTAATTATCTCCACAACTCCAAATGGTCCCACCAACCTAGGTGCCAAATTTCTCTACATCTGTAACCCGCGGTGACCCAATCTAGGTGACACCCAAAAGAAAACCTGACAACTCTCTATAAACACTAGGTGTCATTTCCACCTATCAACAGATGAACTCTTCCTAATCTATGAGGAATAAATTCATTTTTTTAATCAACTAAAATTGCTCTGATGTTTCCTATATGAGACTCGATCCCAATAACTCAGACTCACCTAACTCCATCCAAAATAGAATTGATATATATGTCCTTTAATAATGTGTCTCATGTGGTTCCATCTTCATTGTTTCCTAATAACATATTTTATAGGTATAATCAACTAAATCCTTGTCATTCTCCAAATAACCACAGAAATCAAGCACACATGTCTGCAACATATCCTTTATCTCCCTTATAGTACACTCTGAATTCCTATCAATCTGTGGGTGGAATGTCACACTCAATAAAACCTCTATTATCTGTGATGTCTGCAGGCCCTACTAAAAGTGTGATATAAAGAGAGAGTCATGATCTGAAACTATAGTCTGTGTCACCACATGTAAATGATGTATCTCTCAAACATATTGATCCTCCAATTGTTCAATTGTGATGGTTTCTCTGATTGTCATGAAATGTGATTTTTTATAGTTTATCCTTAATGACTCAAATAACATTATTATCGTAAGAATATTTGGATGACCTACTAAAAAATTGATGGTCACGTCTTCCAAATTCCATTCATGAATAAGAAACAAATGTAGTAATATTCTAGGTCATTGGTGCTCTGCCATCACTTACTAACTGGTGAAACATCTTTTTCCAAAAAACTACTATATCCTTTTTCATTCATGGCCACCAATACTATCTTCGTAGGTCACAATAAAATTTTTTCACCCCATTTTATACCTCTAACTTCAGGGAATGAAGTTATTGAATGAGTTCTTATCACGTACTCTTATGCACACCAACCTAGTTTTTTGCATAGATAATCTCATCCTCATCTATCAACTAGTATAATGATGTATCCCAACCATGAAGGCTATCCCTCAAGGCTATACACTCTGGATCTTCATACTACATGTTCTCGATCTGTCTCATGTATGTAGACTCCTATACAATTGATATTATAGTCATTTTAACCTATCTTTATGGAACCACCACATGCATTTCTTCCAGTAATGTCAACATCTTCCACTCTGAACTAGACTCATGTACCAATTGATTCATTTTTCCACTCTCTATAAATTAGCCACACTATTCCCATTTCCTGGTGTATATTGTAGATCAAAATCAAAGGATTTCATATACTCGACACATCTTCACTGTCAAATATTCATGTCACTTTGTGAAAATATGTACTTAAAGCTTTTTTTATCTGTAAAAACTACAATCATTTCTCCCAGGAGATAGTATCACCAATCCATAATAGAATAATACACCACTTCCCACTCAAGGTTATGCATGGTGTAATTCTGTTCATGTGGCCTCAACTTCTGAGATCCAAACACAATGATGCAACCCCACAACATTAACATAGCTCTGAATAATATCCCTGAAGTGTCACAATACACCATGTACTCCTCACCCGGCCTATGTAGAATCAATATTGGTTCCAATTTCAAGAGGTTCATCAATTCAAATAAATAATTACTGTATTCTTCTTCCCATTCCAACATGGTATCATTATTTGTCAAACCTGAATGCAGTACTTCCAATAGGGAAAATTACAATATGAACCTCCTCTAATGTCTAACTAATTCCATAATTCTCAGATATCAAAAAATTATGGGCGTCTCCAAGGAAACCACTTCATCAACATTATCTAGGTCCACTACCATACCATATTATGATATGATGTTCCTTAAAAAGTGTACATTATCAATCCAAAACTGACAGATAGATAACATCATTTTTAAACAATGTTGTTTCATGTACTCAGAGTGATGTTAATATATTGGGCATGACCATCATGAGTCTTGGAGTACAACAAGATGACATCCACAAATACTACAAAAAACTGATCCAATTATAGATGAAGGAACCTATTCATCAAGGCCATAAACACTAATGGATCATTTTTCAACCCAAAAGGAATTATGAAATACTCATAAAGGCCACATATGCTACTGAATTCAGTCCATGATATATCAGAATTCTGAACTCTCACTTGATGGTACCTTTATCTCAAATCCATATGTGGGAACACAAAATCTCCCCTTAGCTGGTTAATTAGTTCATCGATATGTGAAGAGAATATAGTTCTTCACATTAATATTATTCAACATCCGTTTATGGACACATAAGTTTAAACCCCCATTTACCTTATTTTCAAACAAAATGGGTGATACCTGAGGGTAAATACTTGGATGGGTAAACCCTTTATCATCAAGCTCCTGCAACTAATTCTTGAGCTCTTGTAGCATAGTCAGTTCCATTCTATATGGTGGAATATATACTAGCTCAGCCACTGGTATGAGCACAATAGTAAATTCCCCATTTCTCTAAGGTGGAAGACCTGTGAATATATTAGAAAAAACATCTTGGAACTGTTCTAAAACTATTTGAAGGACATATTCCCTACCACCCGCACCATCAATCAAAAACTAGAAATTTGGGTTATGAGCTGTCCCAGTTGCTGAGTAATTGGCCATGCTCATGTTTCCTGGATATTCCACTCTCCACAATTAACATACTGGCCATCCATAGGAGACACAATGGCCACTCTTTTATGGCAATAGTCGTGTGGGTCATTATGTGACTAAATTATCTATACCCATAATCAGGTCAAAGACCGTCATATCAAGGGCAAAGAGATCCGAACGAAAATGATACCCCTCGGTCTCTAGGGTACATACCTATAATAAACTAAATCTCTAGATCGTGTTCCCAATGATGTATTGATAATCCTTACAATGTTCCATGGATTTGACTCCAATATTAATAAATTAACATGAATTTTAGATATAATTTAATGAGATGAACCATTATCAGAAAAATAATTATCTAAAGTAGAAGCTAAGAGAATAGTAACTCTCACTGTCAATGGACCTACCACTCTCTCCATAAGTGTATGCTACACTACATGTAATCATTCATCCCATATTCCCTATGATGTTATCTAAATCCCCTGAGGAGCACCGCTCTAATGATATGGGCTCTCTTTCCATAGATCCCCACATTAAATACCTTTACTACTTCTTTTAGAAGAACTCAAACTGCTAAAACTATATAGTGTATAAGACCACCTTCCCTAATTTTGAATCTATAAAACTACTCCCTCACCACCTGTTTGTCACTATAATAGGATGAACCCTTATAGGTGCCCAATATTACTGATGCATTGACAGTCAATCAGTGGATGAAGAAAATATTTATTAAAGTGTCCTACCCTGCTGCACTAGTGAAGAAACACATGAGTAATGTATTGTGAAAATGTTCCTCCTGATTTTCCTCCGTGATATCACTTTATTGGATAGAAGACCTCTCTTTCCTTAGTGTCTCTGGATAGATGTTCTCTAAGAACCTCTCCTGAATGTCCTTCCATAAAATATCATCAATCTATCTAGATCGTACATGAATATCCTACCATTGCTTCACTGACACCCATATCATATAAGCATCTAACTTGACCCTCCTCTTAACTGATGTCTCCAAATGGTGAAGTATCGTCTATATAAATTCAATCCAAAATTCAACTCCCTTAGGCCCAAACTATTTCGTAAATTTAGACAGTTCTATAGTTTCAACTTATTTATCAACTCAGAATTTATTTTTAGAACCCACACTAGGTCTCTCTCCCTTAACTACAACAAAAGTGTAATTTTATCTAGGAACTTATCTTCTTCCCCCTCAGCTTGCACTAACGGTGCCTCATGTTCCATGTCTAGAAGTTTGTTTTGTGCCTTACCCCTTAGTCATCCCCTAAAAAAGTGTCGTGGAGGCATAATCATTACATTTCTAGTCACAAGTCTTTGGTCTTATAACACAAACTTTTAACGTTACATTAGATGAAAAATAAACACAACACTTCTCAACATGTCATTCCTTCATTTCTCACCATGCTATTAACACAGAGGATCTATCACTACCCTAATCCATCCCACCCCTAGGTCCTCGATTGAAAGGGGAAACACATTATCATTAACAAGATTCTCATCTAGATACCCAATTATTCTCAATTGGAATCTTTTTCTAATATTTCTCAATTCTTCATCGGAATGATTTTCATCTCAATCAATTGACAAGGAAATTAGTTCAAGTTCACCAATTGTCCCAAAAATTATTTTTTCGTCAGTTCCTAATGATTCATGTAACCACAACAATGAGTGCCTATAATGGTGAATGATTACTCAACTATTGTTCTTCTATAGGCCACGAATAAATGATAAAAAAATATAAACTATAATTTTCACATCACATCACAAGTGTGTCACCCGAGGTGAAGTGATATCAAACTACAACAACAAACACCAATCACAATAATCCCTCTCTGAGTACCCATATTTTCCCTATACATGGGTTTTAACCCCCCATGTAAGAGATCATTAACGAGCCCTGAATGATCCTAGTATCATGTATACCATTCCCAATCAGTACGAAAAAGAAGAAGAAAGAATGAAAACTCCTCTAAAATAACTTTCTAACATCCCGACCCGGGTTCTAAGCAACTGGTCGGTAATTCAATTGGTCACATGCCCTCAAGTGTGCCTCCCTATATTATTTAGAGTGACAAGTAGTAACAAGGATTTGGTATGTCATTTGTGGGGAGACTATAAAACCTTTTTATTAGATTAAATTACTAGCACAGAAAACAACAAGAAACAACTATAGAAGAATATAAATCCCAAAAACAATTCCAATTTCACAAGTTATTAAAAACATGAAATAAAATACTCAACTGAAAGGGAAAACATGATGTAACATTTTAAGTGTCAATGTATATATAATGAAACTAAATTTAAATACACAATGACTCTATAGAGGGTCCCAAACCACATATGTTTCCCTCATGGATGCTCCATTACCAAACAATAACCTATCCCAGGGTCTTTCCCATTCCATGCCCTGAAACAAGAATGTTTTCTCAGGATCAGATCAGGTGGCCTGAGTAGAGTGAAAGTATTACTTAATTGGTCGCCACAAATGTTGTCTAAAACAAGCCTAGTTAATAGAAAGTGTATGAAATTATTTAACATAAATATTAAAATAAATAATTAAATTGTTATAACATAGTCTTTTATTTTATTTTAAAACATAAAACTCAGGTTTGATTCAGGTCTCTTATTCATTTAATAATTCATTATTGACATTCTTTTGGTTTTGAATGCAATTTCAAACATCATAAATATCATTATGTGTAGGTCTCTATACCTAACACCCAAAATATCATCTGGTGTAGATCAACACATCTAGCACCCCAAATCCTATCTCGCATAGATCTCCCTGTTTACCACCTCACATCACATGTTCTTGGATAACTATTTGAGTAGAACAGCATTTCTAATCCCAAACATACCCATTGGTCTTCAACACCATGTCTATAACCCACATTATCAAAAACTAACATATTTTATTAATTTATATAGAATTATTCACATTAATACATTAATAATCCAACAGTTTGGTAAATACATCAAAACCCATTAGTTAACCCATGTTAATCAAATTTCACAAACCATTAATTAATTCATCTATTAATTAATATTTCAATATTAATCTCATTACATAGTTAATTATCCAAACATATTTTTCAATATAAAATCTCAAACTATCATAATTAATTTCAAAATTAATTATATTAATTAATGTAAAAGGAGCTTAATTAATGAACCATTAATTATCTCACATATCCAATCTTTAACACATAATTAATTCCCCTAGATTTATTATCTTGAAACCAACCAAATTCAATATCTTAATTACAATATTTGAACCCATAAAAAATTTCACCAAGTCAAAAACCTATTTCGACGACCCCTTATCCTCACATTCAATAATTTATTTACTCACTAAGGCTTCAAGAAGTCAATTTCACATTCCTAATAACTCTATTTTAAGAAATAAATTAGTAATGGAAGCTATAAAATCAATAGTCTCACATACACATATAAAATCCAAGAATATGGGAGTATGATTTAGGCCAACTACCTAATATTTTTTATAGATTTTTTCCAAGTGGAAATCCCCATAACCCAAGAGGTACACCGATGTTGATCTAAATCTGGATCTAAATCCCTAAACCCAAAATTAAGATTAAATCCACAAAGATTGTGAAAATATAGATCTAGATCCACAATAATAGAGATATATATATCATCACATAAGTTTAGATCCATGGAAGAAATT
The DNA here is from genome assembly GCA_963277665.1 of Viscum album. Classification (NCBI taxonomy): domain Eukaryota; kingdom Viridiplantae; phylum Streptophyta; class Magnoliopsida; order Santalales; family Viscaceae; genus Viscum; species Viscum album. The sequence continues at coordinate 1,849,621,399 of OY728120.1, forward strand.
GAGATATTCCATAAAATGATCAATTAATGAAATAGGAAAGAATGGAAGAAGAATCAAATTTAAATACACTTACCGAGAAGAGAGTAAATCTTCAATACAGACATTCAAACTCGAAGAATGGTGTTCAAATCTCTTTTTAACTACTCGTGAATGCTCTAGGATCCCCTATAATTAAACAAGCCTGGGCCTAGGTCAAAATATGGGGTTTTGGGATTTTGGTGTATTAAAGACTACTTTTCATTGAAAATTGTTCATTGTTCATGGTTTCACTTATCATGGGAACAGAGTTAAGGAAACCGTGCACAGACAATGTGGAATTCACTAACCAGGTTCACCATTTTCATAAAATTACTTATGATTGGGGGAATGGTTTTTCAAACCATGTGTAGTATATGAACATCCCTCTATCCATAGATATTTCTCAAAATATCACAAAAATGCACCTCAAACCACAATAGCAAAGAAAAGGTACATCATAATAATAAAAAGAACCTGAAAAAGAACCTGAGATGAATCTAGAATTCTATGAGATAATACAACAATATATGTGTTAAAAAATAGTAATAATAAATCAAAATAAAATATAGAATTGACTATTACCCCATTTCTAATTCAATTACCATATATATAATAAATTTAGCATTATAAGTGTTTCATTTCAGTGACTTTTAAATTGATGTAATCCCCATATTATTGTATCAAATCCTAATAGACGCAACCTAAAATAAAGCTTAATAATATAAAATATGCACATAAATCAATGAAAAAAACATAAAATAACTTTTTAGGAAAATGAGGTATATATCAAAACCATTTAACAAAACAACTAACACTCTAAACCTCTTAAAATAAATATACTAACTAGATTGAAACATAATTATATATTTTGATTAATGAAATCATGTTTCAAAAATAATTTATCATATTCCAACTTATACCATATTATTTTAATTCATTTTGAATTTATATACAAAAATAGAACCCATTTCCATTTACAAACAATGTTTATAAAACAATTATCCCCAATAAAAATAAGTATTTGATATTGAGAAATCCTCCAAATAAAACAACCAATTTTTTTTAAAACTATTACTTTTCAATATATAGAATCATAAAATATTCCATTTCTATAAATATGAAATATAACACCAAAACATTTTGTAACTTATTCATATCATGTTGGGAAAAAATATTTTACCTTTTAAAAAAATTAGAAACATACATCAAACATTCATTTTATGTTGGATAGTTATGAAAAAAAATTACATGTAATATTCATTCTTTGAATTTTACAAAATTCAAAAAAAGTAATCAATAAAAAAATACACCATAAATAATCCATCTAACAATCAATGAAAACATTACCAAAAGATTTGAATATGCTTTAAATAAATGTAAAAAATTATAATTTCATAAATATCAATTAATGAAACAAAAAAATATTATTAGAGGTATCCAATGTATCAAATAAATAATGATGAAATAAATAATAAGAGAATATAAATAATTATCCTTGATGTAATTTTTTCAACACAAATCACCACTATAAAACTGAAGAAAATGTGTCAATGAAAAAGAGTTTACTTACACTGCTAAATCATTAATGTCACTAAAAACATGAGATTCAACCATATGGATAATAATTACACTTTTCTACTATTTAATTATCATGTCTTGATATTCTTCCCACTAACTAAAACAATAATAAATTTTGATCATGGTCAGATTCTATTTTTTATAATCCAACATTAGATATCCAATTTTTAAACCAAAGTATTACAATAGAATGACACTATGGTAATTCCTGATTTTCACATGCTAGAAAATTTTTCCTGAGTATCATGGTTTACCCATTATAAATGGTTTTCCAAAATAAAGTATAAAAAATTAAATGAAAAAAATATTAAAAATTTCAAGTAATCTATAAATAATACATTATATAAATAGAATGAATCATCTATATATGAATCCTAAAACTAAACTACTCATACATAGGATTAGAAACATGAAAATAGTAAATATAGTGACACTAATACCTCCTTGGGACACACCGATAAAATTGTATTCTACCTCCTCTATTTAAATTTACCTAAAATAATGGTCTAATCCAAATAAAATTAAAGGTTATTATTTGTTCCTATAGAATTGATAATCTTGGAAAATGAGATCAATAAAAACCATAATGGTGTATTTGGATCTACGGTGTGAAAATAACAAGCCCTATTGAATAACAAAAAATACATTATGCACCGACTTTATAAAATAAACCATTATCTATTTATTTTAACTAAAATTTATAAAATTATTCATTTTACCCTAAATAATGAAATAAGAAATGAAAGGTTTCAATTAAACATTTAATTATTGAAAAAAAGAAAATATGTGAGGAAAACATGAATATAAAATTCATCATCCAATTCATCATGGGAGTGGGAATATGGAATTAATGTATTGTAATATAAAGGCATTATAATGACCTATCTAGTATAATTCACATTCCACAAGGAAGATTCTATTCATTCCCTCGCATGCCACTGTATTACGAAGGACAATATAGTTAGATCAATCTAAATTCAAAGGCTTATTACATCCTATCATGATCCTATTTATGGAAGGAATATTTATCCCCATTAGGAAGGGTTATTATGTAAGCCTAGACTTTTATGAGTCTTGGATACTCTAATGTACCCATGGAATCCCATGTGTTTTTATGTTATTCTACAATTTTCATTGTTAAATTAAAATTGTTAATGTGGTTTATTTATAGTTCTATATCACATTAATTACATTCTTGACACCATGGGATTAATTATCAAGTGTTATCTCAATGAATTATAATTCAACTCCATGATATTTAATCTCGAATATGTTCAAGTGAATTTGTTCGTGTAGTAGTTTTACCATGGTCAACCAAGAAGATGAAGAGAGATATTAGAGACTCCACTTTGTTAGGGGGCGGGGTTTCTAAAATTGGAATCCAATGTATGAATGATGGAGGAGAGTCTTGGAGATTCAATGGAGAAACATTAATAAATTTCTCCAACATCAATCACGAAAATATAATTTTAATAATAGTGTGTTGATTTTCATCAATGAAAAATCATAGATATTAATTTTATCATTAAATTTGGTAAAACATTATATACTGAAAACACACTATAAATAATTCAATTTATTATTAAAAAACATGTGAATACATTGAAACTACAACATAAATATTTCCATAATTCATTATAATTCAATAGAAATTAATCCATGAAAACAATTTAATATAATTCAATAAAAATAATGGCTAACATTCTAAAAAATACTTTGTATTATACTTTCCCCAAGTAACCATGAGTATTTCATGTTCATAATATTATTTCATGAAAAATATTAAAAGTAATTAAATAATGATATCTAACGATTAGAATCTATCATAAATAGCGTATTCCACATTTTTTTATGTAATATAATTATCAAATGATGGAATATTTTTATGGTCCTTTAAATATGTGGAATTATCATAGGAATCCATGTGATAGAGGAAGAATAATATAGTATTTCTTCTGGTTAAATCTACAATATCCTTTAATAATGGTAAAATAGGGAAACTATTAGAGGAATAATGAAGAAAATGTCGAGGGGAGGACAGAGGATTCAATTAGTGGTACATTATATTAATTATGAGTACAATCCCTTCTAAAATCATCTAGTAAAAGAAATAGTAAAATAGTATTTACCCCACCATAGATCAAGACTACCTATTTTTTATCTGACCGACCACCACCAGCCCTTACCTACCTCAGAAAAATATATATATTTAAATACAATATTTCCCCATGGAAGTTAATAATAATATATTTATGAAGAATCTTCTTTACAAAATACCCAATAACAACATCCAAACACCTATTTAGAAAAATACCATCTAAAACTATTCAAACATTACTATTTAAAACAAGATGAGAACCTAAAATGGACATGGCATTGCTAGCATGGGTTGGAATAGCCTTTTTTAAATAGAAATTATAACCTCATAACACAAATTCCTTTCTTTTTCCCTTATAGAATAATCAAAATTCTCTCAAGGTTTAAAACCTGATGAGATTATAGAGTGTTTGGAATAATAGCTAAGATGAAACGCCTACACCTCAAATGTAATATAGCTCCCACGATATTCATGAAAAAAATAATGGAATTTCTTGTGTGAGTGTGGAATGATAATTCAGAACAAAAATCTTAAAAATTAATATTATACAAGGAAACATATGGTTTTTCATAAAAATGAAAGTGTAAATAAATATCAATTGATCATCCATGATTTCCAAAGAAATTATTTTTTTAATTCATCAATCTCCTTCACGTTATATTTATTGAATGTGATCTATTTATTTGGAAATATTAATTGAAATTAAATTTTCTTTGTGGATAAAATGGAATAAAATAGTTCCTCAAATGGAAATATAACTGTCACCCATAAACAATATTTTAAGAGTCAGTTCGAACTCCAACTCTATATGATTTTCCGTTTACCCATTGTTTAATTTTTTCTGAAATGGTAATACTATCATAAAATAAATTTGGAAAAAAAATTTCTTAAAAAATTTATTTCTACACATCATTCAAATTATCATTATCACAAGTAACAATTATTCCCCTATAGATAGAATTTATGAATATATTCATCATTGGTGTCACTACCTCCCCCAAAAATATATCAATCATCAAAAAATCATCTTTATTATGTTATTTATGTAATGAAATTATCATTTTTAGTTGTTCAAATTCATCCACTTTATTGATTTCATTATGGATCACACATTCATCGCATAACCCCTCGTAATCATATAGTAGCTCACCAGAAAACTCAATAAATTATTTTTGGAGGAAATATAATTTTGAATACTATCATCAAACCATAGCCAAAGGATTTTCAAATCATACATTTAAAATACCATCAATTAATTTTTTTTAAATGTAGTCTATCTGAATTATAATATACACTCTAAATGGAGCTAATATTAGTTAGCTTTAGCACATTCCTTGATGTACTTCCCTAAAAGATTTCAATAGGGCTAAGAACATTATTTCCACACACATTATTTCTATTGGCATATTTTGGATGTGGGATCATACATAGTACTTTATTTTTATGCACAACCATTTGTACAACCAATATACACATCAATATAGTAGTGTAGTAAAAGCATCAACAACAGGATGTTGTTATCACATCAATAAAATCTATCACCGAATAAAAAATATTAGTCACCTACTAAGTACTTCAATACATATTATTTAATTAAAATTAATTACATAAAAGAGATAAAACATCTAGATAATTATAATAATTAGTATTAATAACTTTATTATACTATTTTGTAATAATTGGTTCAGGGATATGGACCTCATCTTTTGTGGATACTTCTCAAAGCTGTGTAAAGCTCCCTCTTGTAAATTTTTGAGTTTATCTTCCACAATTGATAGTATCATGTGATGAAAATGGTATATACTGTTTTCTACAATTACTTATGAAATTATTATTCATCTAATGAAACTCCTAGTAAAATTTATTTCATTTAATAAGACACATTCGTTCAAAGATGAGTGCACTGGGATGAGAACCTGAGAAGAATCAATTGTAGTAAATATTTACATAGCTATAATAATATGGGATAATTTAAACATAGTTCTCAAGGTGTTACAAATCCACTGGTCTATCATCATAATTTTTGGAAGAATTATCATGATTTAATTTTTGAATAAATAAGGAATGAAACCATCAATTTTATGCATGTATATAATTTTTTCTCCACTAACATGGTTCATAATTTTGATGATTATGATGTACTGTGTAGAATGAAGGTCCCTTCAGGTTGTCATGTCTATAATATTTATTCATTTGTTTCTTGTCTATAAAAAATTTTAAATTGAAAATTAGATCCTCTAAAAATAATTATAACAAAATTTTAATCCTTTAGGTTTGTTATTGGCATTATACATTTGTCTCAAATATTCCAGGGTCATTGGAAAAACTATATTTTTTAATATCTCACCATACAAATATAAAAAGAGCATAAAAGTAGCCTATTATAAAACTGACAATAACTCATGAATCATAAAGTATGGATACATAGATTTAATAACATTCTACTCCTCCTTAACACATGTCAATATATTTAAATTACTATAGTTTTTTATAAAATGAGTTTGATATTGGATAGTTAAAACTAGTATTTCACCCACAACCGCACTTCTATAACTATAGAGGAAATATTATTTGATATGTATCTAGGTGATAAAAACAATTATTATTTTAAAAGTTATATATAGAATTCATATCACACCTTCTATATTCAATAACAACAATGACACCTTCAATACATATGAAATTAGGTGGATTGAAAAATAGGTCTCATCTCCCCAGATCCATGATTCAAGATATCTTCGATAAAATGGAATCACCACTTTCTTGGATTGATATCATTGCACCTCTATACTATTAAAGAAAATTTCCACAAAAAACTCAATATATCATAGTAAATTTATATAGAGATGTTAGTTAATCCTCCATGTATAGGGGATTCATGATTTTACATCATCATAAATTGTTTATTCTTTAGTCTGTTACTCAGGATTGTCCTTCTATATTATCTCTCTAAAAAAAGCACTAAATAAAATTACGAATTTATAAGATTACATGTGTTAGAGATAAAATAAAATATGAGTTTTATTTTCTAAATGGATAACACGATATAATAATGTTAAACGAAGATAATAATAAGAAAAATGAAGAACAAGAAGTTGAAGAATTATTCAAGGGAGATGTAAAACCGTATTGATGAGGGTTAACCCTTCAATAATCTTCCTTTAGAAGGTTGACCAAAACTATTAATTTACTATAACATTATTAAAATATAAAATTTATTAACCCAAGAATATGTCACTAGACTAAATATACATGAAACAACTAAATACAAAAATAAAATGACTCAAATGGAAGTTAAATCTCTAATCCATACATAGAAATTAATATACCCAACAACCCTTTACAATAGTTCAAAAAAAACATCACAAAAAAAACTAAAAATACTCTTCAAATTACAGTATTTAATAAAAGAAAACAACCAACAACATAATATACTCTTCAAGACTTGTCTATGACAACATAGTTCTAGGAGAAGGTGTAGCCACATAATCAATGTTTTTTTCTAATGAACATAGTTTCCTAGATTTGAAAGATGCTTTTATAATTTTTATTTTGTATCACCCTTGTAGTAACTCTATGGAAGTCCTACATCGATCCATAAAATATTATAAATAAAAATCATATGATACAAATAATCCTTAAGAGCTCTAAAAGTGTGATGAATTATATTTGAGATATGATAAAGAACTGTAACCTCAAACAGAGTAGATATGAAGCATAAGACAATTTTAATGATATCCATATAGAGAACCATTGATTTTGGTTTTTTCACAGTATCATATAAAACCACCCAAATCAAAGAACACTAGGTTTAGAGAATAAGTTAGAAGGGTAATGAGGATTCAATATGGGGGATATTGACAAAAAAGCCAGAAAACCCAAAGCTATAATTAAAGGACATAAAGAGATCTCCATGGGAATAAGAGATAATTATAGGAACCTACTAATTTTTTATTCTATATTTACCATCTAATATTTCAATCTATAACATAATATCTATAATATTTTTATACAAAGATAAAGTTAAATTTTTTAATATTATCTTTATTAAAAATTTCCACATGAAATTTATTAACACCTTATCTTACAAAGAATATGGGTAAAATATTAAAATCCCAATGATTTACAAAGATCGTCAAATTAAATTTATAAAAATAGGTGAATAATTATATATAAGTTACTTATTTTATGTATTGGGAAGATGAAACATTAAAATTATTTTTTTTGTTCAATCATTAAGGATCGATGGTTTTAACTTGTGGTTAGACAAAGAGTGATCCAACCAAGAAGTATTCACTATGTCATCAATTTTAATTATTTTAAATTCACTCACATATTAACTAATAACAATACAGAAATAAATTTAAATTTACCCTAAAAAATATTTTAATGAATGATTACTTTTATCCAGGAACTATACATTTTTCAACGACCGAATGGAATTTTAACTATATAAGATAATCATTGAGTGGTTTTAAAATTTAGGATTTATATATACACTAATTGCGAAAAATTATAAAAATGGAATGCATAAAATTTCAACTATTGAGAGACTAAATAAATTGTTAAACTAAATTATTATTAAAATGAGAAATGAGTGTGGTTTTACCCATCATTTTAGGATATTACTTTCCAATATAATTAATAATTTATATTATTCTATTAATTACTCATGAATCTCTAAAATATGTCTTTATATTCGTAAGTTAATATATATATATATATTTTTTAAAATAACTATATGTAAATTTTTTTAATTTGTTATATTTGAATTACATTTTAGGATGAAACATTTCCTCTAAAAATAAAATTTCTTCTACATAAAAATTAAAAATTGGAATTTTATTCCACCATTGGTTTTTAAATTTAACCATCATATACATGACCATTTTTACCATTTAATGTATAATTTGTTTAAAAAAACTTCTCTATATTCCTTGAGGATTCAATTATTTCCCATAGTAGGATTTCATGATAAAAAAATTCATATAAATGTTATTTTATAGGAAATTATTATTGTTTCCTAATAGAAACAATTTTAAATTCATTTCCCCCAATTTTAGTTTTTTTTCTCATTAATTGCCCCATGTAAATTGTTAACAATCAATCATTATTTCATAAATTTAAACTTAATTTGAGTATCTTAATTAGGTTTAATTATGTTTCCATCATTACTTACTTCCATAATATTTTTTAAAACATCAAATTTTGTCCTTTTTACCCTATTAATTATTTTTCATTACCATTTTTTTTATGTTTAATCCTAATGAAATTATTTATTTTTCTAAAATTTCCCTATAAAATGTCCTGAAAATGCTACATTATTTCTTAAACTCAAGAATTTCAATCCAGTGGATGGATCAACTGAAGTGGAGGATGAATAAATTATGAAATAGAATATGTGGAATGAAATAGTGGCGAAGGGGAATGGGGCCAGGTTTGGGTGAAAGAAAAAAGGTTATAAAGTGAAAAAAATAAAAATAATCTACATTATTAATTAAAAAATCCAAAATTACATCTATTAACAAATATATAAAAAGTAGGTGTGTTTTTTTTCATAATTTACTATTTCATTTATACAATTTTCAATGCCAATTTATAGTTTTTATCATTTTAATTAACAATTAAATAACCAATTCCCCAATTTAATATATTTATCCATTTAATTATGTAGATTTTTTTCATTGGAATAATTTGGATGAATGTTTAAGTTGAATTGTCACTGTAGCACTGTGAGATGGTTTGTGTTTTGATTTTGTTTAATGGTTTTAAAGGTTGTGACATGTTGAATTGTGGTCTTTATGGGATAATATTATGTGTCTATCATTTCATGGGAAAAAATTTCAACGGTGGCTGTTGTTTTATGATGGGAGGATAGAGTTATGGACATTATCTTGGATTGATTGAGGGGGTGTGAGGGACATACCATCATTATTAATGGTTTAATAATTTCACCCTAACACCATATATTTCCCAACAATGTGTCTAAAAAAATATGTTATGAAGTGTTAGCCATAATTTACAATTATTTATGACGTATTTTGATATTTCTATGGTCTTTGGATCTTGGATTGAATGAGGCATATAGTGGTGTGATGGGTGCTTATAGATTATTGGCAGATTTGGCCCGTATTTTCATTATAAATATCATCCAATGTCACTTTTTCGAATAATTTTCATTCATTCACACACTATATCATCCATTTCAGGTGTGTTTTTTGATTCCCAGGTATCCTGGATGGATCTTCAACTATTATCGGTAGTGTGGTTTAATTGTTATTCATTTAGAGAGTGTATTTTTGAAATGATGTTAGGTGGATTTTGAGGAAGGAATTATTATTTATACACGAGCTATTTATTTACTAAATGTTTTTCATTATTTTTGAAATGAAATTATTTATTGATTAATATATTCTTAATTTCCACGGTAAACAAGCCTTGTTGATTCTAATTGAAAATTCCCTTCCCTTACAAAAAATGTACCCACATTGTTTTGTTTTTAGATTATGATACCTTAAATTAGGATATTAACCTATAATACAATATTAACTATCATGGTTGTATTTATCAAACTCCCATTACCCATTGTATGGTGAATAACTAAACAGATTCATGGTTCCAGAGGCATGATATTGTAATGAAAGAGATGGATTGTCATGAAAATTGTATTTTATTTCAAACTCAGAGTCACACTTCACCATAAAAAATCATTTCATAAAAAATGTGTATGATTATAGAGTTATAAAAATTCTAGATAGTGGGGATCGAACTAAAAGAATTAGGTTTTCTGTGATTACCACATCCCTATGATATATATTATTAGATCAAATAATCACTCCACTATGGATAATATACATCATTCCCATGGTGTATTATAATTACAACATGATATTTTATTTCGTTGTAATCAAATTGAATATGAACTGATAAAGTTTATTTCTTCATGACTCACTATGGCAAGGAGGCATTGACTGCATTGTGAGGTTTTTCGTTGTGATGTGATTCTGAAAGTATAATCATTCTGGAATAGCAGTTTGTATTAAATTTCAATGAGATAAAATTTCAAAAGGATTATATCTTGATTTTTTCTCTTTGTTGGTGTTTAAACATATATTTGTCTATGTTTTAGTTTCCAGAAAATTAATAATCAATACTATGAATTTATCTACAAGATCCTATTGATGAGATTTTTTCCCATCCCAGATCATATATGAGGGGATATTAGATGATTTAAAATTTGAATTTGTAGGTTCAATATAGGTTTTTATTGTAACACCCCAATCTCCCACACAATTCTTCTCTTTGAATAATACAATAGTGTGTGTTGTACGCAACTTCGAGTTCTAACACACACCACAACCAATAAAACTGGCCGTTATGAATAGTAATAAAACCTTTTTGAAATATTATAAATTTTACCTTTATAAATGGACTTCATTTTTGGATTTGGAATATCTAAATTATCTTAGGGTGAATTTTTCGTATTTTTTTGAAAACATTAAATTTTTTATGAATAGTAAAAATTACTAAATTTTAATTAAGAACAACTTTTTTAATTGAATTAATTAATAGTGATAAATTATGAATTTGAGTGGTTTTAAAATATATTTAGAATATATTTTTACCATTTAATACAATTTTGGTCATTAGACATAATTTCACCTTTAAACCGGACATAAACATGTGTGAATCTTTTGATAGTTATTATTTCATAAAAACACGCTTTTTGTTTTGACAGCGGGAATTAATTTTAAATTAATTTATGACACTTCTGTGTTCTGAATTTGGAAAAATGGATTCCATATTTGGAATTATGATTTTCAAATTGTGTAAATAGGTATTTTTTATTTTTAGACATTTTTTAATAATTATTTCGGAAAATATTTTATTTACCATGGTTAAAGGGTAAATTCAGTAAATAATGTTAAAAAAATAATATTATAATAATATTAAATTACCCTAAAACGTGTCCTAACCCTTTTGGTTGAATCATTTCATACCATGGGAATCTTTCGGTCGATTTTAGGACCCCATGGAGCTACTTTTATGTGATAATGACACTTTATATTAATTAATTTAAAGTAAATAGAAAAATGGTATAAGCATATATCTTCTAGAAAAACAATATTTACATAGGGTTATAAATGTTATATTTTTGACTATAAATATTTATTATAAATATAAAATGATTTCATATATAATGGTATTTTATTTATAATTTTTATAAATTGAATAATTAAATTAATTTATGACACAATAATGATGCAATATTTTCCTTATTTATGAAAGAATCAAATAATTGGTATTATAAATGATAAAATAAATATAATTTGAAGGTTTTGATTCAATACACGGATTTTATAGGTTAATATGAAATGTTATAATTGTTTAAATTAATTTGGTTCGAATAAATAAATTTTTTAAGACTTTATCAAAAATCAATTATTAAAAAGTGTCAAAATTGACATAAATGAGTTTTTTTTAAAAAAATATTATATTATTAATTGATATTCTATTCCTAAAAATCTATGGTTCTTCCAAAGGACACATATAATGATAGTTTTATCATTAATGGACCACTTGGGTTTTTTTTGGATGTTTATAGTATGTTTATTAACCATATAATATAAAAATACAAAGAGACATGGTAAATGTGAAACAAATTAACAAAGAGTTAAAACTAAAAGATAATGTTAATATAGTGACCCAAACCTGTCTAAAACCTATTGGTTGGTTGTTTTTCGACCCAAAACCACCTTATCATCGAAATATGTCACTTTGTATCCATTAGAAACTGAATATGAATTTATTATAAAATAATATCTCTAGCTTTTCCTAAGGTCCCCCTCAGCCCTCTTTTAAAAGGGCACTCCCAATTCTCTCAATTCCACACCTTCAAAGCCTTTTGGCTCTGCCAAACCCTACCAAAATATCCCCTCAGCTTCCGTCACTTAATCTTAGAGGCCTTCATATAGTCATAAATCCAACTTAATGTGCCCTTTTGATCAAATCAAATGGAAGAACTTGAAGAAGAGGTAAAAATATCACCACCTCTTTCAAGTTGCTTTCTTCTTCCACTTCCTTTTTCTTTGTTGTTTTCTTTATAAAATAATAACTCCAGTATCTTCTATATACTATTATTTTATTATAAATGTGGTAAAACAAGATTAATTATCCTTTCCATCTATTGAATGACATGTCACCATACGTGCGTACGTACGACTTACCATCTCCACGTTGTGTTGTAATTGTTATTCAAAACATTTTTATTTGGATAAGTATTAAAATGATTTGTAATTGAAGTAAATAATAAATATATCATTATAATTATTCTTTATATATGATATACCATCCAATTATATATTATTTTAATATCAAAATAATGATATTGTCGCTCGTGCGTACGTATGGACTACCGTCTCCACGAACGCGATGAGATTCATTCCCCATCGTATCCATTAAAGAATAATTTTCATTTGATGATTAAAAATAATGTTTTAATACTTGATATCATTATAGATTTGAATAATATACAACCTATGGATAAAAACATATCTTATGTAACAAAATATATTGAAGAAAACGAGTAAGTGAAAACCCGAAACAACGATAATACTATAATATTATTAACAAAGAAATATTAAAAGATCATATATGATATCATATTTATGTATATTATTCTTGTATAATTTAATAAAAATTATTTAACTATTATAGAGTAGGTTAACCTATCCTCGACCAAGGAAATGTACAAGGTAAGGGTTTATTTCACAATCTCTTCCTTATCCGAGGTTGTTTATACGTAATTTTCTACTTGGACCTCTTTATCATCCACATCCATGTTTATTAAATATGTATTAAAAATAATTCTTACAATTTTATAGAATATGGTTTAAAGTCATTTATACCCTTGTTTGACTTTTTATAAGATTTTTATAAAGGAATCTTTCCGTCATTTTCCAAACAAGTTCCTTTTTAACATTTTCGATAGAATTCAGGTAAGAATGTATTTTTTTAACTTATACGGTGGGTGCGGATATTTTCCACCGTTATAAAATTGTTGAAGCTTCCCTTAAAAGCTTATAAAAATATTTTCAAAGTAAATGTTTTAATTATGTGGCTTTTAAATGATTTCATAAAAAATAGATATTTCTCTCAAATAGTTTTTATTTCATCAATGTCAACATCTTTTGATGGATTTTAATATTATTTGAAGTTGATTTATTATGATACAAAACATCTATATAGTATTGAAGGATCTGTTATATTTTTGATTGTGGATGTGTTATTTTTATACCATTCATGGTTTATGGATAAATTATTGACATTTCATATGCTAGTTTCAATACGAATGTTTATGTTTTGTTTATACCTTTTCATATGAGGAATGCATTTGATTTAGTAAGTGACGGGTGGAGCCTAATATAGCTCCTTGTTGCATCGGTAGGTCTCATGAGACAAAATATTGTCTTTCCACAAGGCTTTGAAAAAATATTATTTGTAGTCTTGGCACAAGGCATTGACTATGTGTTTATGATAGTATGGAATTATGCATTCCTTTATTATGAAAGTTGTTATTGATATTGCATGTGATTATTCGACTAGTGGAATATCCATATGAATAAGTAAATGGCATTATTTTATTTTATTTTTTCCATGTTATGCTTAAGTTCATGTTTAAAAGGCATTTGTTTTAGTTATATATTACCTTAAATGTTTATGTTTATTTATGAATGTTTCTTCTATATTGTTATCCTTATTGAGCATCTGAGCTCACCCCTTTTAATGTTTTATTTTTCACCGGATGTGAAGTAGTATTTTATGAATGACCTACAGGGATAGTATGAGGGAATATGAAGACACGATTTTGTTGTAGTTTTTTTCACTTTATGATGTAATGTAAACTTTATGAATGTATCTAGTGATTCCAAGGATACTAAACCAATCGGCCTTTCGAGACTTGATCTATTGTGATCATGCCAATATTATGTAATAATGCACTGACTCTGGATAACTGGGGTTGGAGTGTTACAATTGGTATCAGAGGAAGTATAGAACAAGCCTTGGAAGATAGATTTAGATAAACTCTGATTAGAGAACATAGCCCTAAGATAGAATTTGAGGATTATCATAGAATAACATCTTAGAATTTTGGTATTTTAGATATTTTGTGAGTTTCTTGAGCAATACATCCCTGTCTGGATACGATCATGTAGAGGCGGCTCTGGAACAGATGTACCTAGGGGTAAAACCCGAAAACACCACTTAAAGCTAGACTCGAACGAGAACTGAGGCATGAAAATGGGACATACTGCACTCTTTCTTATGAAAGTCTTGAGGGATATGCTTAGGATAATTTTCATTTTCTTTACAAACAATTTTGAAGGTTTTATGAGTATATACTTCCTCAAAGAAAGAATTTTTATGATTACAGATTATATCCATAAACTGTTTAATTTATGTTAAGTGTTTTAAAAGTTTGGGATTAGGTATTTCTACTCATAAACTAATATAATGTATTCCATTGTTTAGAAATGGCACCCAGTAGAAGAAATGAGAACTCCAGAAATACGCATGAATCAAAGAGTAAGAAGGATCATATCATTCATAGTATTAAGCCAGAACTATGAAGGCAAATAGTATCCCATGTATTATCATCATATGATGAAATATTATCACATGTTAATAAGATAAATAACGAATTCTATGAGTCATGTGGCCTTGAAGGGAAGAAAGAGAAGAAAATGATGGAAGGGAGAAAGATAGATAAAGGGAAGAGGGAAAAGAAGAATTTTCCCATATGTGATAACTATGGGAAGAAACACCTTGGAACATTCATGAACTGAATGTGAGTTTGTTATAAGTGTGGAGAAAAAGGACACCAATTACGTGACTGCAAGGGTAAGAAAAAGTTTTCAAATGTACAATGCTTCATCTGCAAGGAGTTGGGACACTACGTGAACCAATTTCCAAATAATCATAGTATGACCTAAATGATGCTATTGGATAATAATCAGGTTATGATACTACCTCAGATGAAGAAGAATTACTAATGTTCTTATTTTGTTATTATAGTATTATTTAATTTGAGTGTTGTATCAACAATACACCGGTCATATAAATTATGGAGATAAATCCGGACTGTACTGCAGTAATATTTTATTAAGGATTTGAGATTATATGGTTCTAAGAAATGTGACTTAATAGTAAGCTACACATTTTCTAAAATACATGGTTGATGGGAGGGTAATCCTTAACATGGTCCTGATGATGGGGTAATGATTTTGGAATAAGATATGGTTGATCTGGATAAATTATTATGGATATTCTTTACTTCCTCGGAGCTGGTTAATAGTTTGTTCATTTCATTATTGTTGGAATATTCAAAAATTTTGGATATAAGGAATATATACAGTATTCTATAATGAATAAGGGAGCATGAATGTAATCAATAAAGGTTTTATGGTAATTCCAAATGTTACCATGTTTGAAAATAATGCATGATGAAGGTGTTCACATGTTATTACAATGAAAAAGGATCTTCATTGTGTTTAAATTCCTTATAAATTTTGGATTGTGAGTTTGGATAGAATTATTTTGGATAAGTCTAATGGTTGGAATAGATTTAGTTTGAAGTGTTATTTTTGGATTTTTATAAAAGGACAACACTCAGACCGTAGGACAACCTGTAGCGTCAGACAAAGATGTGGAAATCGAACCCACAACCATAATGCGATTGGGATTTATCACCTACCACTGGACTACGTGATGTTCGTAGATGGTATAATGTAGTCTCTTTTTTATAAAGGGCATAATATGTGAATTATAAATTCATTATATTTGGAACCCTATAGGATTAATTTTGAGTTGTATTATGTTTTGTAGTGAAAGATGAGTTTGTGGTAGAAATTTATTAATGGATAAAACTCTAATTATAAAGTATTTATATCTCCTTATGATCTTATCTAATATCAAAAATAAATTCCCCAACATTAAGAAAATAAACTTAGAACAAAAACATTGTCCTATATGGTACCTTAGATCATCAAAAATTTATGGCTTTGTGATTGTAGGCATTTTCATAGACATGTTATCTACCACTAACCATCCGATATTGATGGTAAGATTTCTCTTCCATATACACGTTTTCCTACATGGAACCCTAGTATGTGTTTTTTTCGGTAACCTTCATACTTACCACTCTTTATTTTAAATAGAGGCCTCATTAATCCATTTTTCGATGTGGGATTTCAACTAAGATATTTTGAAATGACAACCCCAATTTTCCAATACTGAGCATAAATTGTGAGGACACAATTTATCAAAGTAGGGAAGAATGTAACACCCCAAGCTTCCATTGTATGCATATATTTGAATAATACAGTATCATGTGGTGTACGCAACTTTGAGTTCTAACAAAGACCGCAACCAATCAATCTAGCCATTATGAATAGTATTACCCACTTTTTGAAATTTTATAAATTTTATATTTTAAAATGGATTTCATTTTTGGATTCAGAATATCAAAATTATCTTTTGGTGAATTTTTGGTATTTTTCTGAAAACTTTAAATTTTTGATGAATAGGGAAAATTACTAAATTTTAATTAAAAAAACATTTTTAATCGAAAAAATTAACAGTTCTAAATTATGAATTTGAGTTGTTTTAAAGTATATTTAGAATATATTTTTACCATTTAATACAATTTTGGCCATTGGACATAATTTCACTTTTAAACTGAACATAAACAAGTCTCAATCTTTTGATAGTTATTATTTCATAAAAAACACTTTTTGTTTTGACAGCGATAATTAATGTTAAATTAATTTCTACCACTTATGTGTTTTGAATTTGGAAAAATGGATTCCAAATTTTTAATTAGGATGTAAAAATTGTGTAAATAGGTAACATTTATTTTTAGACATTTTTGAATAATTACTTTGTTAAATATTTTTTTTACCATGGTTAAAGGGTAAATTCAGCAAATAAGGGTAAAAAAATAATATTATAATAATATTAAATTACCCTAAAACGTGTCCTAACCATATTTGTTGATACATTTCTGACCATGGGCATCTTTGGGACGATTTCGGGACTCCATGGAGCTACTTGTAAGTGATAATGACACTTTATATTAATTATGTTAAAGGAAATACAAAAATGGCATAAGCATATATCTTCTAGAAAAAAAATTTTACATAGGGTTATATATGTTATATTTTCGACTATAAATATTAATTTTAATGTTAAAAATCTTTCATACATAATGGTATATTATTTATAATTTTTACACATTTAATAATTAAATATATTTATCACATAATAATGATGCAATATTTTCTTTATTAATGAATGAATCAAATAATTGGTATTATAAATGATAACATAACTATAATTTGAAGATTTTGATGCCATAAACGAATTTTAGAGGTTAATATGACATGTTATGATTTTTTTAATTAATTTTTTTGAATAAATAAAGTATATATGACTTTAACAAAAATAAATGTTTAAATAGTGTCACAATTGACATAAATGAGTTTTTAAAAAAAATATTATATTATTAATTTATATTCTATTCCTAAAAATCCACTTTTCGTCCAAAGGACTTATATAATGATAGGTGTATCATTAATGTACCAATTTGGGGTTCTCTTGGAAGTTTATAGTATTTTTATTAACCATATAATATAAAAATACAAAGAGACATGGTAAATGTGAAACAAATTAACTAAGAGTTAAAACAAAAAGATAAGGTTAATATAGTGACCCAAACCTGCATAAAACATATTGGTTTGGTGGTTTTCTACCCATCCACACCTTAAACTCAAAATAAGTCACTTTTGAGCCGTTATAAACTGAATATGGATTTATTATAAAATAATATTTCTAGATTTTCTTAAGGTTCCCCTCACCCCTCTTATAAAAGGCCACTCCCCCATCTCTCAATTTCACACCATAAAAGCATTTTGGCTTGGCCAAACCCAATAAAAATATCCTATCAACTTACCTAAATTCATCTTAGAGTCATTCCTTTAGTTATAAATCCAACTTAAGGAGCCCTTTTGATCAAATCAAAAGGAAGAACCCGAAGAAGAGGTAAAAATCTCACCACATCTTTCAAGTTCCTTTTTTCTTCCAATTCATTTTTGTTTGTTGTTTCCATTATAAAATAATAAATCCAGTATCATATATATTCTGTGAGGTTATTATAAATATGGTAAATCAAAATTAATTATTCTATCCATCCCTTGAATGACATGTCACCATACGTCCGTACGTACGGCTTACCGTCTCCACGTCGTGGTGTAATTGTTATTCAAAACATTATTATTTGGATGTGTATTCTAATGATGTGTTATTGAGATAAATAATAAATATAACATTAAAATAATTCTGTATATATGATATAACATCCAATTATATATTATTTTAATATCAGAAAAATCATTTTCTCGCTCGTGCATATGCACGGACTACCATCTCCACGAACACGATGAGATTAATTCTCCATCATATCCATTCAAGACTAATTTTTATATGATGATTAAAAATAATGTTTAAGGACATTATATCATTATATATATGAATAAGATACAACCTATAGATAAAAAACATGGCTTATGTAACAAAATATATAAAAGAAAATGAGTAAGTGAAAACCTGAAATGATGATAACACTATAATATTATTAACAAAGAAATATTAAAAGACCATATATGATATAATATTTATGTATATGATTATTTTATATTTCAATAACAATGATTTAACTATTATACAGGAGGTTAAACTACCCTCAACCAAGGTAATGTACAAGGTAAGGGTTTATTTCACAATCTCTTCATCATCTATGGTTGTTTATACACAATTATCTATTGGGACATCTTTATCATCCACATCCATGTTTATTAAAAATGTATTACAAAACAATCTTAATATTTTATAGTCTATGGGTTAAAGTCATTTATACCCTATTTTTAATTTTTATAAGATGTTTATAATGGAATCTTTCCGTCATTTTCCAAAATAGGTCCTTTTTATCCTTCTCGACAGAATTATGGTAAGAATATATTTTTTTAACTTATACGGTGAGTGCGGCTAATTTCCGCCATTATAAAACCGTCAAAGCTTTGCTTAAAAGCTTATGAGAATATTTTCAAAGTAAATTTTCTAATTATGTGGCTTTTAAATGATTTAAAAAAGAAGATATTTCTCTCAAATAGTTTTGATTTAATCTTTGTCAACATCCTTCGATGAATTTTATGCTTATTTGATGTTGATTTATTATGATACAAAACTTCCATATAGTATTGAAGGTTTTGTGATATGTTTGACTATGGATGTGTTATTTTTATATCATTCATGGTTTATGGATAAATTTTTGACATTTCATTTTCTAGTTTCAATATGAATGTTTATGTTATGTTCAAAACTTTTTATATGAAGAATGCATTGGACTTAGTAAGTGACAGGTGGAGCCCTCTATAGCTCCTCGATGCATCGGTAGGTCTCATGAGACAAACTAGTGTCTTAGAACAAGGACTTAACAAAATCTTATTTGTAGTCTTGGCATAAGGGCTTGACTATGTGGTTATGATAGTCTGACATTATGCATTCCATTATTATTAAAGTGATTATTGATATTGCATGTGATTATTCGACCAGTAGAATGTCCTTATGAATAAATAAATGGAATTATTTCATTTTATTTATTCCTTGTTATACTGAAGTTCAAGTTTAAAAGGATTTTGTTTTAGTTATATATTGCCTTAAATTTTTATGTTTATTTATGAATGTTTCCGCTATATTGTTATCCTTACTGAGAATCTGAGCTGACCCCTTTCAATGTTTTATTTTTTCCAGGATGTGAAGAAGTATTTTATGAATGGCCTGTAGGGATAGTATGAGGGGATATGAAGGCAATATTTTTTTGTAGTTTTTTTCACTTTATGATGTAATGTATACTTTATGAATGTATCTAGTGATTCCAAGTTTACTAAACTAATCGGACTTTCAAGACTTGATCTTTTTAGATCATGCCAATATTATGTAATAATGCACTAACTCTGGGTAACTGGGGAAGGGGAATTACATTTATGCATTAAAAGTGGAGATTACCTAGGGTATGATACACCCCTTACTAGGTATTGATTATTGGGTATTTTTCCCCTATAGTTTTATAGATTTATTCACCCCAACATTCTTTGGATGTGGGTTCCCTTTATAAGAGCATTGGATCTCTATTATTCCAAACAATGGAATGAGTCTACCACAATGTTTATTGAGTTAGGTACACAACATATTGGTTTGAAATTATTCTATGGGAGACAAATCCTCTATCCATTGAGTGATTCACTCTATCATATGATGTTTCTTCACATCAAGGTGTTGGTATTCCAATATAGTTCTATACTCCCTGGATTGACATGGATGATATATTATGTTATGGGTTCCCCACATTGGTATTTGAGATTATTTTAGTTCCAATGATTTTTTAGTTTATATTACTGTTTATCTTTATGGTTTTGTTTATCCTATTTTTAGGTTGTGCTGAGTTGGAATATTTGTCTATGTCTTGAGTTCTCTACCATTAATGAAAAGTCTTGTTGTCTTATTTACCTTGTGGTTTTGAGTTTATTATTCCTCCTATTTATTAATTTTGGATTTCAGGACATCCAATTGAGAATGTATGTACCCACTACTTTTTTTCATCAAAACATTTAATGATTTATATAGATGAGAGTTATTTTGGTTGCTATATTGGTGGATACAGTGTCTTTGGATTGGGTTCTTTTTACTACTTATTGGTGACAAATGAAATTAATTTTCTTGTTCCAAATATATGTATTGGCGATTAATATTCATATTATAGTTTTGTTAGGTTGGTTTGACCTTTTGTATTATAGACCACTCTCTTCTATTTACCTTTGTTTTTTGTACCTTTTCATATTTAATGTATTATAAGTATATGTCACATGAATTTTATATTTTGTAGTAAGTACTTATTTTTAGAATTTATTATCATATCTTATCATTAGAAAAGTAATTATGTGTAGGTGAATTTGGATAAGGAATCCCATTTTGTCTGTTATACTAACTCAGTGCTAGTCACCAACCACTATCTTATTGAAGGAATATTTGGGGTGGGAATCTTAGCTTATTTCAGACCCTGGAAGTGTCTATATTGGTTGGGTTTGAAATATTGTGTATCATCTATGGTATGTTTAATAGATGATATTTGATGTTAATATTGTTTATATGTTACTCTAATGTTGTCCGTTATGATAATAGAAACAAATGAGTTTTCTATAAAATTTCTCTATATTATTGAAGAGTTTCATTGAAATGTGTGAGTGAATTAATGTCATCATATTTTAACAAAAAAACATCCCTTCTTAATTTACTAAAATAATTATTTAAATTATGAGTCACTTAGTATATATAAGACATTTTTACTGTTTGGAACTCATAGTTAGCTCATGAAAATTAGAAATTAATGAATAATAAACAAAATATGGTATTTTATTAAATTTCGATCTCTATTATGGTATCTAATCCTTAATTTTTTTCCATAGTGTTTGAGAAAAACATTTATCAGAAGTGTAGAAAGGTAATTAAAATATATGAAAATGTATAATAGATAACTCAAAATTGAATCTATATGATTTTACTCTAGGGGAAACAATACATGATACTCAGAATTCACATTCATGGGAATATCATTATATCTAAATATTATGTTAGAGAGACTTCGAAAGAGAGGTATAATAAGGTTACTAAAATATTCCAGTATATTAATCAATTAACGTCTCTCACTTAATGGATACTTATTACAATTTTATTGTATATCCAAACAATTACATTTATCAATTATCTCATTAACTAATTAATTTTCATCTTCTGTCAATTGAAGTCACATTGTAGTATGTAATATCCAAACTATATGGGAAAACTATTTTCCTAGTCCACCACAATGTGAACCACATACAAGGACTTGGATAAGAGCATTTAAAAAACTCTCAACTTGGTGAGATTCATTTGAATGGGTTTGGAGGGGGAATAACTTGTTCAAAAATTGATGAAACAATCCACACAAACTATTTTTTCCCAAATATCATCCACATGATTCATCTTGATTAAAAAATTAACATGTACCATTACTAAAATGATACAACATAACCATGTATTTTCCATGTGAAAACATTTAAAAATTTTCTGATCATTCAAGTGACTATATCCTTCTAGGGTATCCATGAGACACTCTAATACATGAGCCTGTAGATCTAGTTGAAAAAATATAAATTATTATACAAATTTTATGAATTAAAACCAATTTCAAAAATCATATTTTTAGTGTATTTGGGATTTGGGAATATACTACATAATTATATTATACTTATACTATTTTTTAATAAAATAATTTAAAAAAACACTTATAATCATTCAATATCTCTTTATCACTTATGATCAGTGAGGGAAATGGGGAAAAAATAATGCAGTCATATCAAATGCTTAGTAAGGGTTAACATGTAATAAATAATAAATACATGATTTTTCAATCATTGAAAATATTTGAGGTGTAAGACCATTAGAAAAGTTACCTTAATAAATGAAAAAGATAATGAAATTATTATAAGTGACCAAGTATCATGAAAACATAAAAACCGATGACATAAAAAAAATAATAGAATTATACCTATAAAATAAACCATGGTGTAAGGATGTGAAATCAAAATAAAATAAACAAAAATCCTGAGATCATATAATATAAATGTGATATATGAACAAGAATAAAAAATCATAATATATGTTGTGACACTCTACCAAAACAATCATAACATAGTAGATTGTGTTTAATATATATTCCCCGAAACATAATGTGTCAAGTTAACCTCATGATTGAATAAATATATTTATGTTAGGATTTTTTATGTTTTACAAAAATCATTTTAGGGTAATACAATTATGTACAATCGTCACATAATAATATACCAATATATATTTCTAACTTGTTACTTCGGAAAAAATTATAAATCATTTAAATCATTTCATGATTATTTGGTTGAAATAAATTAGTCATCCAAATAAATAATTTCATTTAAGGAAAATAACCTTCAATAATGGAAATCATGATCATGACATTCGCAACAGATGAAAACTGGTATATAATATATTCAAAATTTTCTTTTTTCAATTGAAAATATTTTTTAATTAAATAACATTCTAATACATGATTGGATTATAAGGAATAATATTTATAAATGTATTAATATATATTTTCACCATCATTATAACTAGATGAAATGGAAATAAAAAGGTAGTTTTGGGTCATCCCTATCATAGAAATGTCATCCCCTCCACACCACATATATATAAGAACTTAGATGACGAACTATAATATATATTAGTAACTTATGAAAAGGAATCCATTAGAGGTGGTAACAAGCATGAAATATTGAAATTATAGAATATAATATTATTATCCAATATTTAGGATCATTCAAATGATGAAAATTAATTATTAATGTTTTATGAAAAATAAATTCATTATTTTTAAGAAATATTAAAATTAGGAATGTATAAGTATTTAGAAACTATATGAATTTAAAATTTTATTGAAAATATGTTTTAAATTTTATTAACTAATATAACACAACTAAATTTTATTAAAATTTATCATGAGAATAATTGAGAGTAAAATGTATGATATTTCTTGAAATAATTTCATAATTATTGTAGACATTATCATACAAATTGATGAATGAATAAATTTTAAAAATAAATCTGAAAAGGATATAGAAAGTATTTTAAATAATTATTTTAATTATTAAATATTCTAATCATGGGGACATATAAAAATTAATTAGAAGGAACTCGTACTGTAATTTTGATTTGAAAAATATTTCATTATAAATGTCATATCATTTGATTGAATGAAATTAATAAAAGCATAATACCATGCATATTTGTATAATGATGAAGTGTTGGGAAATATAAATGACATAATATAATCATAATAGATTGATGAAAAAACAATGGTAATGTATACTATATTTAATAAATACATAAAAATATAGAAGGATCCGAAGAGAAAACCAATTTCCTCATGTCCTAGATTGTTTCAGACACATCTATAACATCATAAATAGTTGAATTACATATATTAGCTATATAATAAATATCCTTTTTTAATTAATATATTATTATCTATTTGTTTTTATATTCTAATAATTTATTAGTTTTTCATATCTCTTTTCGATCATTTATGGTAATTCAATCCATATTTATAAAACCAATTTGATATGATTGTTTCTGTCAATGGAATTTCATCCATTCCTCCATAACATCATGAATATTAAAATTATTTCTATAAATGTTATTAAAATTTTATAGAAGTTCCATGTACATTATATTGTCCAAAATGATAATATTATATGAAATATATACAGTTAATAATATTTTGTAGTGTTTAAATTTACAATTATGGTTTATCTTTAATATCGATATTGTTATTCCAAATTTATCTTTCCAGAATCCTAAACCAAAAGTTATTTTATTATTATTTTTTCGAATATGAATGTAAATCATTTTTAATATCATACATGACAATCTATAATGAAATACATCATCTAAAAAATTGAATAAACCTACAATGGAGCGAGTGATGTTTTTAATATATTTTAAAAATGAAAATGTAAATTAATAAATGGATTTAATATATTCATCATATATTTTTATTCATTAAATTATTCAGAATAATTATACTTATATAGTCCTTTTGTATCAATTTATTAATAATTATTGTATTAATTATTCAGGTATCATTTTTTTGATATATTTGATTAAATTTTTTAATGTTGTCTTTTCATAATAATAAATGATCTCATTATATATCAGTTATGATTATAAATTATATAAAATTAATTATATGGTGTTGAAAATGTTCCATAAATTAATTATTTTATCATGGAAAATTTTTAATTATTATATTAGACATTGTATTGTACCTTGTTTTTTTCCAAAACAATATCCCATGATAATATATTTGTAATATTATAAATACAATATTTATTTTTTTATTGAAAAAAGATAAATATTATTTGATATAGTTATTTAAATAATAATTATACTTAAATATAATATGAAAACAAACCGTTGAAATGGTCATGAAAAATGAAACATATCATTGATGGGGAAGGTTAATTGACAATAATATATGCAAGGAGTTTCCATTTTTTAATTATCTAGTGGGAGAAGGATAATGTAAATCATATTAATCTAATTTTTTTTTGTAGACCTATGATTTTTTTTTCATTATATCACGATGGATGAAATAGATTTTAAGGAGGTATTACAAGAATAAAACTGAGTAGATTTTCACTATGATAGTCTACCACTTCCCTTAGAAGTCTTTCTTTCATAAAATATTTGGATGTAATGAGTAAAAACCATTAAATATAGTACTAAATTTACCACAATATAGATTATCTTAAAAATAACATAATACTAAGATGGAATATTTTGTGTGTAATTAAGGTATAAAATTACAATCCAAAATATATACATAATTAGATATATAAATGAATTATATTTATATTGATGATGGTAAAAGGGGAATACTATAAAGAATTACACAAGAGACACATAAGTTAAAATTTAATGAAGGAATTTAAAAATAAAAACAATACTAGGTTGAAATTATCATTATCATGATTCACATTAATGAATATACAATCAATAATAAGCATGGAAAGAATAAAAATAATTTTAAATATAATAGACATCAAAATAATGAAATAATAAGGTAGAATAAGTGATTGGAGAGATATATAAGAGATAATCATTGTGATTAAAATTCAATTAATATTATATAGTCTTTGCGATGATTTGGATATTGATAGCAACATCCAATATAAGAATTTTGTATGACATAAAAATCATTCACAAGTTTATTAAAATGTGACTGTTATAATATATTAATTTCATTCAACTATATGAATTCAAGTAATATCCATATAAAGAATTTATATAAACAATATAATAAATGACAGAAACTAAAAACATATTTCTTAATGATGTCTTTGAACTTCATCACGTGATATGGTATGATAGAAATGATATTATACATAATAAATGCTCATCCCATCTTAATGTAGGAAAACTAGGATTCTCATCACCATTCGAGAAGCTTCTTCGATCCAAAAGGGTCACTACAACAACACGGTGCAAGAAATTAGCATCGTTCAACATTTACATATTGCTGGAAACTATTGAAAACCTTTCCATACTTTTGAAGTCTTCTAGGATCCCCCTATTTCAGGTTGGATTAAGGTAAATGTGGATAATGCTTCCAAAGGAAATCCTGGTCCTGCGGGTTGTGGTGCAATCTTCAAAAATCATACTAGTTAGATCGTTGGTTTCTTCTACGATAGCTGTGGAATTGCTCCCTCTCTAGAAGCTAAAATGATGGGTATGATTCATGCAACTTATTTTTCCATACAACATGGCTAGAACAACCTCTGGATTGAGATTGATTCGACTACTCTTGTGCAATCCATTTGGAATGGTGTGATATATCTTGCGTGGATAATCCCCAATCGTTGGGTGGACTGCATCAATTATCATCATGACATCAACTAAATCATCACTCATATTTATCATGAAGCTAATAGGGTTTCTGATGGTCTTTCCAACAAGGGAGTCAATCAATACATCACATGGCTTGATGAAATTCTTGATGACCTACATCCTTTTCCTAATAAATCTTGTAATATGTTTCTATCTTTTAATCTTTTGTAACTCTTCTCCTTTATATTTATAGTGCCTTGGTTTTCTAGCTAGGCACCATCTTAATAAAAAAATCAATTTTTAAATCATGGAAATTTTATGGAATCACAAATTATTTCACTACACTGATACCACAGAGTCCATGGGTAAGAATAGCTTGAAAGAATTCATCAAAAAAAGAACTTCTAGATCATGGAAATAACAGAAAATTCCATGTTCTCTAAATTGAATCACATAGATAGAAACATTTATTATTTCAATACTAGGTCTTATGTAGAGATATTTAAGTGGATTTAGTAGTATTTAGGATAATATAAATAGGTAATTTTTTATTTAATAATTTATATATTTGTATATTCATTATTATATATGTGTGGTTTTTTAATAAATTATATTTTGAATAATAAATTTTATAATATAAGAAATAATTCAACTAAAAACATTCTCAGGAAAACAATTTTTCAGTAAAGAAATACACATATTTTAAATAATTAGAAATAAAATTATTTAATGTTAAAGATAATGTTTTCCAAATAGTTTTTTATGTGTAAAATATTTTTTTTAACCACTAGATAATTATTTTAGAAAAATATATTGACAATATATGTTGAAATATACTAACATTTATCTAATTATAATTTTATATAAAGGAACAAGATAAAATCTTCATTATTCCTAACATATATTTTTCTAAAAATTTTCTTTTACTCGTTATGCATTTGAAAATTAAATTATATATTTTCTCAACTATTGAAGTCATATGTACGAAAATGTATTTCAAATTTTGAGTCAATATTTATAAATTAGTTATCATGTCATATTTTACATTTATACATAAAAATAAGTCACTAAATTTTTTTTACCATGGTAATGGTAAAATGTGATGAAAAAAATGAATTAATTGTTAATTTCATAAAACATATCAAAAAAATATTTCTAAATGTGTAGAAAATGGAATGATATACTTAATCCAGTCAGATTTCTATTAATTGAAAAGAACTCATAATTGTTGGAATAAATTTTCATTCCATGAAGATTTGAAATGAAATCAAGGATTGTGACGTGGTCCCAGACAATGAGAATTTCATTTAGATGTTCATCTACAAAATTGGAATATGATTTTTAGAAGAAAATAAATTTACACTAGAAACACATGGTTGAGGAAAAGTTTTAGATATTGTTAATTTTTATATATACATTTTTCTGTTTTATTTCATAATTTGGAAGTATAATTTATAAATATGGAGGCTATAATACAGGTATCTTGTTTTCAAAAATGTGAGGGGAAAATGTGTTCATTATCTTAATGGAGTAGGTTCCTTGAATTAAACATATATTGTTATGTTTATTCACATTAATAAATTGAACATTATACCTTCACTAATAAGTCAATATGATGGTGTAGGTTTCGTTCCCTTAATCCCATGTCTAAGTTTTTTCATACACATCATCAAAGATAAACCACGGTGTGTGGAAGCTATCAAAAGTTAAGTGAAAGGCTTAAATATTGTATTCCACGATTATAATTTCAAAAGTACTATGATTTTAAAAATTTTACTTATTTAGTGGACTAAATTTTAATGGAAATAACCTATAAAATAAAAATTATTTTTAGAGTGGTTATCTTCATCATTTCGGGAAGAATATTTTTGTTGTTATTTAAGTCATGAACCATGGTGGGTTATTGTTCTCTCATAATTAAAGACTATAGTTAGTTGTTAATAATGATTCTAAATACCAAAATAGTGCCAACATTGATTCTAGGTTACTTATATTGGAAATGTGTGGTGATGAAGTCTTTTGTGTTTCCAACTATATGGAAACAATATTGTAATGGTCCCTTGAGTATGAGGATGTACATGTGAATATTTGTGAGCCATGATGGTATTAGAACTATGCTAGAATACAATTGTTTAAAATTTCTAGTTCATACCTTGGTATTAATAATTAATGTTGATTGGGAGGAAATATAATGTTTTCCTGTGAATTCATTAGTTCAATGGTACCAAGAATTCCAAAGGTTATTTTTCAAATAGAGGATATTTTAAATTGTATCACATCAGTCCATTATACTAGATAGATCTCAAATGTTGTGAAAGATCAGTGGAATAGATTTAGAAAAAAAGGATTCTGGAAGGATTCAGGACATGGAAATGGTACACAACATGAACAATTTATTAGAAAAATAAATACAATTGAGATCAAGACAATTTTATTTGGAGAAATTATGTATAGGAAATTAAAATGTTTTTTCATTTCATTAAAATTTGTGGTCAATTTCTAAAAGTTTGGGGTTGTTTTATATCAGTGGTAATTAGATGATTATGGATGCGGTGAGGATTAATGGTGACGCAAAAATGGAATAATAAAAGAGATATACTTGGTGTAAAATTGGTGAATTCATTGACAATAAATTTTTCATTGTTTATTGAAAGGATTAACATTTAAAATCATTTCATAAGTGGAATATATTTTGATTTTGTTGTGGTAAGAGTTTTCTTCTTATCTATTTGAATTTCAAAAAAAATTATCTAAAAAAAAAATTTATTGATATTTATGGAGATATGTTCACCTTTATAATGTGTGTCTATATTAATGCCAATGAATAAAAATTATATGAAACGACTCATCAAGATGTACCTCAGTAGAAGAAATAATACTAACAGTGGTGTTCTGGTAGGGGAATATTAATGTAAATTTTTTTGGAAGCATGAGCTGAACAATTCATCTTGTTTTAGGTGATATATTGACCTAAAATAAGGGATCTAAAAGATATATCACCCATGTTCTGTAGTAATATCATTTTGGAAATAATTGGGTCTGGGTGGGGAGAATGTGTAAAGATAAAAATAAATTATATAAGAGATAATTTTTGAATCATGGAATCATAGTATTGTTTATAAAAAGGAAAATTTAATATGGATATTACCATTTAGAAAGAGGAATGATTTATGTTATGATCAAATCAACGTGGAAATATCTCTGTATATGTTTAGAGGTGATGCTACTAGAAGTTATGTAATGGAAGTATTGGAGATTTTTTATAATGGGTATTATATGATGAAATTTTTATTTGACAGAATAAAGATGAGGAGAAAAATAATTATAATGATGGATGAAGGGATTAGGTCTTCCAAGGATAATGGATTTTTTAAATAGTGCATACACTGGTAATTTGTCATGGGATTTCATTTATCTAGTTATATGAGTGGGATGGTCAAAAGAAGATGCCTTAATGGAGTCCTTTGGTACTCAATCAAGGTAGGGTTACAAAAATATTGGTTTCCTTTATAACATAGTTTCTCCTTTACTGAAGAGATTCAGTGTGTTCCATAATGGACTAGAATTGACATATAATCCACAAAATATTCTTATATTATATAGGTTCCATTTAATTTGTGTGTTTATTCTAATTTTTTTTGTTTTCAACAAAAATATTTGTTTTTAATACGTTGGGGAATGTTTTTGTTGAATAAACAATAGTTACACATGATTATAACATTATAAATTTAAAAGGGTATGAAAATAGATCACTGTTATGGAAATGAATGTTTCATATGAGATTTATGCGGCATGTAGAGTTTCATATGTCATCATTTTGTGGCATCAAGAAAATTAATGTCTCATGTGGGATGCACCTAAACATGTTATAACAACCAAGATATTTATAACACACATTAATGTGACTTATACATAAACATTCACTGAGGAAAACTATGGGGATCAAGAGGTCTAGTGTCTTGGGAAATTAGGAACGTTATCTACTGACTTATAATATTAAAAACATCATCTTTATTGAAAATATCCTTTACATGACCACAACATTTCCACATATATAGCATAGCATGGGATAACCTGAGGACATACACATGGAAAGGGAGAGCTATAAATACTAATAAGGGAGTAACAAGGGAATAACATGAAGAATATATTATGTGTTTGGAAATACACATATCAATGGAGCACGAGTGGAACATGAAAATAAATGAATAATATAGCATGATTATTATAACATATAAATATGGAAACAACATTTAACCTGATGTAAGCATGAGCCAATGATCATTGCACATGGAGCATGAGTAAACCCTCTTTTCCTATTTATTATAATGTCTAAACCTTAATTTAACTAGATATATCATTATAAATATCATTATCCAATGCATTGGAGTGGAATCATGGCACACCATTCTTAATCATTTTCTTTAATGCATAACTATGTCACATGTACTATATAACATGGATTCATTAAGAATCATCATTTATTCCAAGAAAAAAATATTTGGAATTCATACATGAAATGATATAATCAATAATCAAATTTTCATATAGGTGAATACCCTTTATAGTGAAATTAGCATGGTATTCAGTACACAATGACTTTTGCATGGAATATCAGGGTGCACTTTTGGCAGCATAACGACGTGACATAAGAATTCATAAAAATGGTTTATGAGAGAGAAAGGGGTGTATCATCATGATTACATGATATAGAAAATAAGGGCGGGGGGGGGGGGGGTAAATATAGATACATGTCACAATATATGTAATTGTATTTATATTCATAATACAAAATAATTTCTTGAATTTAAATGAGAATAGAGAAATTCCTTACGAAAGTTCTGCTTGGAAATGGGTGTACATGGGAGCCTTTAAAGAGAGATAAAGAGGTCTCTAATCATTCAAAAATAAGAGGTCAGTATGGGAGTGGTTCAAAATCATACAACAACAATGTTAACTGAAAAAAAATCTATAACAACATAATGAAATTTGGAATAAATTGAGAAAGGAATAAATCCCTTATTTGGAAGTGTGATCACAATGGATTGGGATAAAGTTGATAGAGGATTATTGGGAGAATGTCGTGCCTTGGGAGAATACTAGGGAGATAAGGGAAGATTAGGGATGTTATACAAGGTTTTTGAGAGAATAAATGTTGGAACATGGGTGGGTTTATATATGAAAAGAGAGTGAAATTATTTATTATTGAGGTTTTAGACACTACTATTTAAAATAATATAAACCACCAACCAACCCATGGTTTTTTCCAATGGTTTTTTCAAAAGGTGTGTGGATAAAATTATTATGTAAGGCCAATGTCAGAAACTATTAAAATATTAGGCTTTCTTTATGGAGGTGAGTCACACTCTCAAGGAAATCATTTTTAAAGGTAAAATTTTATATAAGTCTTAGGTGGTCCACTATGGTACAATAAAAATAATAAATCAAATTTAAATCACATTATTTTAGAAGATAAACATATATTAAAAAAATATCTATTTTATAGTATTTTATTTCATCACTATTAGGTCATTATGATCTAATAAAACACATTATATATTTAAATAGAATTTAATTTTTACAGAACAATTTGACTGTTTTAGAAAATTATTAAAACAATCATTTTTGGATAATTTTGACATCCTAATTCCTAATATAATATCAATTTTATCTGAATAATTTTACAAATTTGTTTATTTTTACATTTAAAATACAAACTCTCAATTATATAAAATGCAGGGGTTTTAAAAAAAAACAGCTTTCAAACATTATTAAAAATTACAATTGTATTCATCAATAATAATATAATAATTTATATTTAATAAAATGTTATTTAGTAGTAATATTTTATTATAATATTATTTAATACTGAAAATCAATTAATTCATCAAAAGAGACTTCTTAATTGAATTTAAATATTAACTTAAAAATACTATTTGTACTCAATGTAACAATAATAAAATGAATTTATATTATTTACTCTATAAAAAAAACAATTCACAAAATCATAGTGATATATTCTTGTTAGATAACGCTTTAAAACACCCACATAAGACCTAATGGGAAGGTGTACATTTGTGAAATACTCTTAGGAAGGCTCAAATAACATCACTCGGGTGGTAATATCTATTTACATCCACTTCTCCCATTTGAGGTTTCTTTCATGATTAACGTGTTGATTCACATGGTCATGGTAAAGAGTGATGCATAATGACACTACCTCCTTTCTGTGCTCTGACAAATGGTCTTCGTATGGAACAATTATACTTGATGAGGCCATCACATCCTTTGTTAGAGTAAATTGGATTTGTTAAATCCCTATATTTATACAAATCAGGTGGTCACTGTACAATGACTATATTATAAATGATAACAATTCATAATGGAATTTTAAATTACATGTACATAAAACAAACGAAGTAAACATTTTATATAACCATTTTACATAAAATGAAATTTAACTAGATCAAGATGAATTTTATTTAATAAAATTTTGGATCGTTACTATATTCCCCCCTTAATAAATTTCACCCTCAAAACATCCTTTTTCCACACTAAAATATATGAGGGTAACTATGCTTCATCACTTCCTTGGATTACCATGTTTCGTCTTCAAACATTTTGTTTCACCACAACACCTTGACGAGGGGAATTGTCTTATTTCATATCACAATTTATCTATGATCTATGATTATCACCGGCTTCTCTTCATAGGATAGGTCATTCTCCAATGGTACCACCTATGGATTCAGTACATGCAATGGGTTAGGTATATAAAACCTTAGGAGTGATACATGGAATACATTCTGAACTTGAGATAGGTTTGGAGGAAGTGCTAGTTGATAGGCCACTGCTCCAATGTGATGAAGGATCTCAAAAGGGAATATGTACCTTGGGGTAAGCATTCCAGTCTTCCCAAATCTCATGACTCTCATCCATGGTGATACATGAAGTAATTCCATTTCTCTATCAACTAACTCTAGGTCTCGTCAATGATTATCAGCTTTGCTAATTTGTCGACTCTAAGAAGCTTTAATGTGCTTGGGGCTGGTCTTAACCATCTCCACCATTTCATTGACCATTTCTGGACCTAAGAGTTTTGCCTCCCCAACTTCATCTTAACATTCTAGTGTTCTGAACCTCTTCCCATAAAGGTCATTATAAGAAGCTATGTGGATTCTTGAGTGGAAATTGTTATTGTAATAGAACTCAACAAGAAGAATATTTTTATCCCATTATCTTTTGAAGTCCATTGAGCATGCCCTCAACATATCCCCATCTTTTTCGTTTGTCCGCTCAGATTGACCTTCAATTTGAGGATGATAATCCATATTGACATTCAGCTTAGTATTAAGAGCATGGTGAAGACTCTTCCAAAACATAGAGGTTAATCTTGGATATCGATCGGATACAGTAGATAGTGGTACTCCATGGAGCCTTACCACTTATCTGAAATATATCCATGCCAATTGATCCAATGAAAAATCATGTTGAATTGAAATTACATTTTCAGTCATTATAAGACGATCCTCAACAACCTAGCTAGTATTATTTCCTTTGGATGTCTTCATAAGTTTGGTGAAAATGTCCCTAGTGATGTTCTCCCATTTAAATTCTAGTATGGGTAGTGGATTCATCATCCCTTTAGAGATCTACCTCTCATCCTTCACTTGCCGACATACCAGGAACATTGATGTATGCTCAATGATCTCCTTCTTCATGTTTTCACACCAATAAGGATCTTAGAGATCTTGATACATCTTTGTGTTTCTTAGGTGAATAGGGAAATTCGAACTATGTGCATCACCAAAAAGTTATCTCTTTATCTCTATAATTAAAGGAACATACTTTCTTTACCCAAATCTCACAATTCATTCTTCATTAACATTGAACATTTACGATTTCCCTTTTCAGATAGTTTCCACTTTATTCTGAATTCCCACATCATCCTTTTGATAATCCATTAAACCTTCCAAAAATTCCAGTTGAGAAATAATTTGTGAAAGGATTGATTATGTTCCCTTTTTTATGATTTCCATTTCTAGCTTCATCAAATCTATTATGATTGAATTCTTTTTAATTATCATCAATGATTGAATCTCTAGGTCCTCTCTACATAGAGCATCCTACACCTTGTTCCAATTACTAGGGTGACAGTGGATTGAGCAGTCATAGTCTTTGATGAGCTATAACCATCTTTGTAAGTTCATGTTCAACTCTTTCTATGTGAATATATATGTAAGGCCTTTGTTATCTGTATATATTTTACATTTCTCACCAAAAAGGTAATTTTTACAAAAGGTTAAATCAATGACTAATGCATCCAAATCCAGATCATGTGTTGCATTATATTTCTTATGAACATTCAATTTCATTGAAGAATAGGAAATGAATTTTAAATTTTGAATCACCACACATCCCAAGACCTTCATCGAAGCATCAATAAATTCCAAAAATATTTCTCCACCTTTGGGAAGTGTGACCATGAGTGAAATGATTAGACTTTTTCAACTCCATGAAGTTATCTTCACATTCATCACTCCAAGAAAACCTTGCTCTATTCAGAGTTAGCATTATAAGAAGGGTTGACAATCATCAGTAATTTCTCAAAAATTGTCGAAAATATTAACCTAACCCTAAGAAGCTACAAATATATGACACTGATGTTGGCCTCAACCATCCCTCAATTTCGTCTATCTTGGAGGCAACCACAGATTTCCCATTTCTTGTGATGATATAACCCATGAATGACACTTCCTTCAACCTGAACTCACACATGATGTACTTTTCATAGAGCTTATCCTTTCTCATGGTCTCCAATTAAATTCTTAGATGATCCTCATGGTCTTCCTTTTGATGGAGTATATAATAATATCTTCTATAAATACTACCAAAATTTTGTTGACATAATCTCTAAAACACTATTCATTATATACATGTATATTTCTGTAGCATTAGTGAGTCTGAAAGGCATTACAATGAATTCATATTGTATGTACCTTGTATGAAAAGTAGTATTGGGGATTTCCTCCTTCTTCACCATTACATGGTATTATCCCAGCCCAAAATCCACCTTGGATAAGTATTTTGCTCCATGTTAATTATAGAACAAGTCATCAGTTTTGGGTTGTGGACACATTTTCTTTATAAAGATTTTGTTGAACTCACAATAATCAATCCAAATGCTCATTAAACCATCACTATTCTTGAATAAAAGGACTGGAGCACCCCATAGTGAAGCACTTGGACTTATAAACCCTTATTTAGATAATCCTGTAGGGGTTCCTTTTTCTCCTCAAGATCCACAATAAAAATTCTTTACGGAGTCTTGAATATTGGAAATTCCCCAGGTATAAGATCAATTGATAATTTAACATATCTTCTAGGAGGAAGACCATTTAATTCCATGGGAAACACTTCAATGAATTCCCTCATAATGGGAATGTCTTCATGTATGGTTGCTTACTTAGACTAATTTTTTTGAGAAAAATATGTGGGCACATAGGGTAGTAATATCCATGCTTAAGATGACAGTGTTATGGAAGATTCTTCCTCCTCCTTTCACTTGTACTGAATCGGGGGGTCGAGTCTCCATATGGAGGGTCATTTACCTCTCACCGAAATAGATGTTGGATCTATATAGGGAAATCCAATCCATTCCATGAATTGAATCAAATTCCACCAGATGGGGTATGAGAAGGTTTTTTGTGAAGTTAAGTCAACAAATTAAGATTGCGGATGAGTTATATTGATGGGTTGAAATTAATTCCCCATTTTCTGTTCTCACCAACATATCAACTTCCATTATTTTTGGTTGTGTTGGGATTTTTCTACAAAGATTTCGAGATATAAAATAATGCATAGAACCTAAAATATGTGTGTTATCTATTCCTGAATGAATAACTTGTGTACCTATCAACACTTAATTTTCGTAGTTTTATTCAGTAGTATTGATGGAAAAATATATCCCTTTATGACTTGGAAGATATTGGCTGCCTCAGAAAACCCTTGGATTAGGGAAACGATTTCAAATGTTCCCTTGTTTTTTTTAGTTGAGGTAATGGGAAACACATTGAGGGTGAAATAGTGTGTTTCTATCCTCTATTTCAACCATGGGTTTTTTTTGACTGTTAATGGATAGGTTCTATTCTTTTCTATATATAAATAATTTCCTTGTCCCCTTCCTGATATTTATGCGCTACATATTTTTGTGTCGTTGGCTAGTGGGGTGATGGATTTTCTTAGAACATTGGATTTATCCATTGGAAGACCAGAATTAAAGTCCACCTTATTATTCTTAACCCTTGAAACCCCTATGATTCTCTGATCTCCATTTCGACCATGAGGGCACATCATACAATTTTTTCGTAGATCTCGAAGACAATGTTCCCTAGGGATTTCCATAGGTTAGGTTTTAACCCACCAAAGATGTAGTCAACTATGCATTCAGGGGTAACGAAAAAGATGAAGGAATATCGTGAAAGCCTAGTGATGTTTTCCTCGTATGCTTCTATGGATTTATAATCATTTATCTTAAGGTCAATGATGTCCCTTTCCATATTAAGTTGAAGGGTGGACAAAAAATATTTATTGAAAGACATTTTTTGGAAATCCTTCAATTCCAACGGCCCGATCTCCTCCACATGCTTCATATTTTTGGATTAATTTCCACCATTGATCAAATTCACCCTCCACATGATAAACATCCTAGAGAACCTTCTCTTGTTTGGAACACTAAAGGATGCAGAATATCATTTCAATGGAGTTAACCCATTTTTCAGGAATTGATGGATACAAATATGTATTAAATGTCGGTGGACTTTGTCTCATGAAGATCTCGATTGCGGATTATTCTTTCATGGGGGGGGGGAGGGTTAATTTTCCCCTAGTCCTTTGTTTCTATTCAAGACTTGACTTAATTGGGAGACTATCATGAAATTTTTTGATATTTTTTCTCCCATCAGATTGTGATTCACATTAGAGATGTTGTCACATTTATTATATCATCGGGTTTTAGCTGAGTCCTACTATTACCAGCAATTTTTAGGAATAAAAGTAATGTTAGGGGTAACACATAATGGGGAATCCAAAGACAAAATGGATTCATTATAAATTAAATTTATTTCTTTAACTTATCTATGTTATCCATGATATACTTCACAACATATATTATTTGGGGAATTTTTGTAATTCCTTCAATAATGGTTCATACTAAGATTGTGAATTTATCAAAGAGGTGTTTTTAAGAGTTCAGAAATGGCCATTGTCATGTAGCAGTTCACCTTGGAGTCTAGCTTAAAGTGGTGTTTTCATGTTTTAACCGTAGATACACTTGTGCCAGAGCTGCCTCTACCTTATCCTATCCAGACATGGATGTATTTTACTGATAAACTACTTAATAGATACTCAATATAATTCAGATATATTTTTATTATACTTATCCATATAATTAATGCATTCATTAGGGTTTTCTAATCCTAATCCAACAAATTACTAAACCTATCCTCTGATAATGACTATAACTACCATGCTCTTTATTTCACACATAAATAAGATTTATTACATAAAAATTCACTTAATAAAAGTTAGAGGATTGATAATTCTAGTGTCATGGGAAAGTGAAAACATTACATAAAAAATTAGAACATAATACACAACATCTTTATTTAAATCTTTCTTTACCTGACCACAACATCCACCCATACATAGCATAAATGGGGTAACATGAGGACATACATGTTAAAATGGTGAGATATAAAGCCCAATAAGGGAGTAAAAAAGGAATAACGTGAATAATATAGTACATTTTAGGAAATATTCCTATCAAGGGAGGTTAATAGAAACATGAACATAAATTCATGATATAACATGATTATCATGTCATGGAAATGTGGTGACAACATTTTACATGATATTTGAATGAGACAAGGATCATTGCACATAGATCATGAGTAAACCATCATTTCACTTGAATTATCATTTTCAAACCCTCATTGCATATAAAATATCATGACACTAATCATTACCCAATGCATTGGAGTGCTATCATGGCACACCATTCTTTATCATTTCATTTCATCCATAATTATTCCACATGGATCGTATAACATGGATTTATTAAAGGTCATAATTTATTACATTATAAATGAATTTTTATTTCATATATGAAAATATATACTCAATAATAAATTTTTAATAATGGGGAATACCATTTATATAGAAATGGTCACAATATTCACTACACAATGACTATGGCTTGGAAAATTTTGGTGTAATTTCGGTAGCATAATAGTGTACCATAAGAATTCTAAAAAATGATGATGATAGATAAAGGGGGTTTTCATCATCTTTACATGAAATGGATAT
Organism: Viscum album; assembly: GCA_963277665.1. Lineage (NCBI taxonomy): Eukaryota > Viridiplantae > Streptophyta > Magnoliopsida > Santalales > Viscaceae > Viscum > Viscum album. The sequence continues at coordinate 1,849,661,030 of OY728120.1, forward strand.
TAAGGGTGTCATATAGATTAATTTCAAAACTTATATAATCTAATTTTGATTCATAATGCCAAATAATTGCTTGAATCCAAATGATAAAAGAGGAATTCCATCGGGAATTTCCGCATGTTAAAATGTGTACATGGGAGGCATTAATGAAAGAGAAAAATGTACATTGTCATTAAAAAATTATAATGGAAGTATTTGGGAAGTTATAAATAATACCCAAAAATTTGTAATTTAATACAAAATGGTATAACAACATGATGAAATTTGGACAAAAATGAGAAAAGGAGAAATCCCATACTTGGTAGTGTGGTCCTAGTTGATTGGGAGGGGCTTGAGGGAGGCTTATTGGGAGCTTGGGGATCCCTGGGAGGATACTAGAGATATGAAGGATGAGTAGGGAGGTTCTAAAAGAGTTTTGAGTGAATATAATTTGGAGCTTGGGTGGGTTTATATAGGAAAAGAGAGGGAGTTCTTTATTATTTAGGTTTTGGACACCACAGATTAATATAATCAATACCACAAACCAACCCATAGTTCTTCCATAATTTATTTTCCAAAGGGAAGTGGAATAAATTAATTTACATGTAAAATGGGAGAAAATATCAAAATATTAAGGTTGATTATGTGGATGTGGGTCACGCTCTCAGTCTAATCATTTTAAAATTTAAAATGTTTTATATATCCTGGTGGGTCCACTAAAGCACCATAAAAATAATAAAAAAACTCTAAACTATGATAATTATAATGATTAAAAATATATTGGCCGAAAAATAAATTTTATATTATTTTATTACATCAATATTGGGTCATAATGATGGCATAAATTACAATATATTTTTAAATGGTATTTAAATTTTACCCAAAATCGGTTGTCACGAAAAATTAAGAAAATTTCACCATTTGATAATTTAAATGTAATTATTCCAAAAATAATAATCATTTTATCTAAATACTTTTATAAATATTTGAATTTTTAATTTTAAAATAAAAACTATCATTTATAAAAAATTCATGGGTTTGACCGAAACACTTTCAAACATTAATAAAAATTACATTTGAATTTATAAACTATTATAAAATAATTTATATTTTATAAAAATTTATTAAGTAATAATATTTAATTAAAATATTTTTTAATTCAAAAAATCAATTAATTCAACCAAATATATTTGTTAATTTAATTTAAATATTAACTAAATTAACAATTTCTGCTCAAAGTAACAATAATAAGATCAATGTGTATTCTTTATTCTAGACAAAAAATAAAGTTTGTAATCATAGTTCTTGGGTGTTGTTACATATCCTCTTATAAAAACCACATAATACCTAAGGGTAAGGTGTTTGATGATGAAAAACTCTTGGGGAGGCTCATATAACATTGCTCGGGTGGTATTCTCAATTAACATCAACTTCCCTCGTAGGCGGTTCTGTGCAAACTGAACCAACTGAATCTCGACATGGGATTGTCCAAGAGGGAAGTCCGGTGATTCTACATCCTTTCTATGATTGGAAAATGGGATTCATATGGATAAATTCTACTTGATGAGGCTATCATTTCTTTTGTTTATGAACGTTGGATTTGTTAATGCCTTATATTTATACTAATCATTTGGTCACTATTCAATGCATATATTAGAAATGGTAACAATTCGTAATGGTATTTTAAAATAATAAAACATAAAAAAATGAAAGTACACATTTATATAATAATTTTACATGATATTACAATTAATTATATCAAGAGGAATTATAATTCATAATAGTTTTGGTCGTTACACTTGTCGAACAAAAATTTTAACATTTATTCACATGATGGAGAGTTAAGAAGTTATTTCACATGGAAGGTGAATTCATCTTGGAAAGTTATTAAAAATTTAACATAAACTATTAAAATATACATAGGAACAAGAATTTTTGTTTTTGAAAAGGTGTCTAGTGGAATCAATTAGTTTATCCCTCCTAGAAAAAATGAATTTGTTTCTCCCCTCCGTATACGAAATGTATTTTTGGTAAACCATGTAAAAAATTGTATTGAAATTTATTTAACCATTAATTTTATGTTCTATAATTTCTTGAATAGTTATAATATTTGTAACTAAATGTGTTATCTCATACATTTTATAATGTATAAGTTAATTCATTTACACATGGGGAATTTACCTAAGAAACATATATTTGATCTAAGGTAGCGAGTTACTATGAATGTGATCATTATGTAATCCTCTTTTGGAAGTGAATCCATTTTCAAACCCCTAAATGTTTAGATCACTATATGCTTATGAATTGGATTCAAATGTAGTGGTTATAATATTTTGGTTGATTCAATAGTTGTTTCTTTGAAATGGAATCATATAATTGAATTTTCGAAATAATGAAATTTTTGTAGTAGATTTTCCAAATTGGTGAATGAAAATTAAATACCATATGATTCAAAATGTCACATAAGTCCATTTTAATTGAAAAATCCACTAATAATCGAAAAATTGAATAGGAATGACTTGATATTATGGGGTTTCCAGTTTTTAAATTGTGCTCGGTAAGAATATTTTCATTGATCATTCGATTGATGGGAAAATGAATAGATGAAATGAATTATTTGTAACCCTTGTATGAAAAAAGACCCTTAATTTGGTGTTTTTATGCAATAATTTTTTGGATTATGGTTTTTATAAGGGGGACTTTTGGTAGATGAAGATAATTACATCAACATGATCAATGGGATGTTGTAATCTATTAATTTAACATTTATTGATAATTTATATTCATTTTCAATGTTATCACCACTTCACGTGAGTTTTGATACTATGGATAATATAATTGGTAACTCCAATGAAAAAATGGATGTCGTATTTCTTAATATTTATTTCATATTTTTAATAAATAACTATGGTTGATGGATTTTATTGTATTGATAGGTACTGTCTTTAATACATTTTGTAAAGTTCAGTCACCCCATTATAAATTCAAAAAGTAACCAATGGATGAAAATTATCCTAAATGAAATAAATTCAAGTTAGTTGTACATGGACTAACATTATCGAAATGTGAGAATAAATGCAATATCAAAAGGGACTACATGAGTCAAAATCACATAGTTACAGATGAAAGAACATCTTATAGTTCAAATTCCATTCATACATTGGATGAAGGCAAAGATTATCTAGTGAGGTAAAATAATATGGTATAATATGGGGATATTTTCTCTATAATACCCTATCATTACAATAGGGATCAAGTTGAATTGTAAAATTTGAATCTAGGTCATTTGTGAAATTACAATTGGAATATGAAGATTCCTTATAAGTTATTGGAAAAGGATAGATCAATATTTGAATGAATAATGAAGGATTATTAAAGTTAATGGATATTTCTCATATCCATGAACATAGAATAAATATAATTAACACATGATAGCTTAATGATGTACCATATCGGGCTAGCTTTTTTATGGGGTATAAAATGACACCCAAGGATCAATGATAAATTCATGATGAGTAAAATATGTGGCCCATTATAATAAATTTTTTTTGAAATGGTCTTTGTCTGTTGTAAAATTCCCAATGATATGCATGTATGTAATTGAAGGATTAGTCACATCAATGAAACAAAAAGGAATTTTTTAAGGACAAGGGAATATTAATATTTGATCACAATAAAATTTAAAATTTCTAAATTTTTGTGATGGGAATTAATAATATAGTTTCTTTCAACTTAGATTCTTAGATGATCAAAGTATATAAGTTAGTATTTGTACTCTCAAAAGTTTTAGAAGTTCCACTATTTAATCCATCGGTGGATTCCATCACATTATAACATTAATTTAGGATGCTACTAGGAATGTATGTATTTATTTAAAGAACCATTATATTGTATATTTTAGTTATTTACTTTGTGAAAATCATTATAAAAATGGAATGCAGACAAAATTTTATGTGTGTCTATATGGAAAATGGCGGTGAGTAAACTAGATACCACATTAATAGTTTGTACAAGAAATAAGGAACAATTCATGATATGAATATTTTGAGTAATCAAAAAAAATTTCTGAAATAATTAACTGGTCTCAAAAATTAAATCTAGCAGTATGTGGTTTCTATAAATAATTCTTTAGGTGAATTAGGAAGAGGCACTCAGAATAGTGGTATATCTCATCAATAGATGTCCAGTATCAGTAGTTGGTTAGGTAACTATATAAGATATATTGTCTTGAAAATGAAAAAAAATATCAACATATTAATTGTTTTTATAGTTTATAATATATTATTTTAAATGATAATGCCTCATGAGTCAAAATAAAAAATATTTATTTTCTATAGCTATAGAGATAATAAATCTGATATTAATAATGTATAAATACTATAATTGGATCATTAGACGGATTTATGTTGTATATTCTTATAAAATTCCTTCAAAATGTAAAACTTTTCTGATCAAGAAGTTGTGAATAAATAGATTAATGAAATATAGGTTAATCAAAGCATTAAATTTATTTAAAAATAAGATAAGTCAAAAGTTTGTGTGGAAGGTACTATATATAAATTAATAGGACCATACAAATGACTAAAAATTTCAACGGTTGTTGAAACTTGTGTGGGAGAACCCAATTTATATTCCCTTGATGTGCGAGTTATATAATTTTATATTCCTACTAAATGTTTAGAGTTATATATATATATCTCATAACAACAAATTTAGTGAATAATATTATCAATAATTAGGAGAATAATGTGGATTTCTAGGATTGAATAAAACATTCTACTCCTAACATATGTAGGGGAATATAAAACTCACGAGGAAGAAGCTTCACATTAGTACTCAATGAAGTGAGAGTCATCCATGAATGATGATATCAATTCATTATGATTAACTGAACATTTGAGTTTGAAAAACATCCATAAGATGAAAGAGAACACGAATATAATGGTTTTTACAAGATTAAGTAATTTAATATTGGAAATAAAATATAAAAAGTACATATAATAATGAAGGAGTGCCATGAAAATGAATGATTAGATTTATCAAAAATATTATCACTGATATTCAGATAATATAAAATTGAAAAAAAATTATGTATGGTTGTATTATAAGATATTTATCTAGGGGAATTTATTTTATGACAAAATTCATTAATGGTGATTTGAAAAAAGATATCTATATGAAGAAACCAATAGTTGTACAATATGTTTTGAAATATAATTTGATTTTTTGATTGAAAAAAAACATGTATGGACTAATGTAAGAACTGGTAAAATTGAATATGAAATTTTATTCATTTATATAAGAAGAGGGATTTCATAAGTGTAACTCTAATCCTAGAATTTAGTGAAAGTATTAAAATAATAGGACTCCTATAATATTTTTGATATATGTTGATGAAATGTTTCTTGTAAGACAAAATGTTCAAACGATTAATAAAATGGAAAATAAATTCTTTTGAAGTGTCATGTAAAATGATAGCAGGCAACGATAAATGATTCTAGTGATTGGGATAGAATGATATAAGAATACATGATATATGGTTCTATATCAAAAGGATTATTACTATTAAATCATTGAAAATTTTGGAATATGTGAATGAAAACAAGTCTTTCGAACTCTTTTTGGAAACTTCATACCATGAAATGAACAAAAACCTATAATATATATTTAGAATTAGTACATGGAGATGTTTCCTTATGCTTTAGTTTTTAGTCATATAGAAATAAAAATTTATGTGGGATATTTATGAATATTTATTCTTAACCCTGGATAATAACATTATGAAGGCATCATGTTATTACTTTGGTATTTAAAAGGATAATAAGATTAACCACTCTATTTTGGGGATGAATATTCATTAAAATGTTTTGTGGATACTAAAATTACAATATACTAAAACATTTAGAAGAGAAAAATAGGTTTCATAATTACTAATAGAATTATATAAATGAGTTGGATGTTATGGAACAAAATAATGACTTATTAAGTAAAACAGAGCATTGTATGTAGAGTTAACATATGTTAGTAATGATATGGTATGGTTTGAGAAATTAAAAATTGAATTGGGAAGAATTTAGCAAGGTTGCAATCTTTTCTATGAATTATAAATTGAAATCCACTTAGATTAAATAATTCCTTTCATGTTTGGAAAAATCACATGGTCCAACAGTATAACTTCATTAAAAACGTAAATGATGAGAAAATGATATATATCTATAAGATCACTGGTAACCTCGATTTTGATGAAATTATCCATCATAATTTACCATAATAATTACAGAGGAAACATCATTTATCACCAGGTACTTGTAACACAATTTTTTTTATATAATATTATTTATTTCAAATAAATTATATTACTTTGATTGCTTGTGAAAAAAGAAACACCGAGTTTTAAAAACCATGATATTTTATTAATATTATTATTTAAATATGGCCATTGTGAACTAGTAATTAAACATAGAGATATTAATATTTCTAACTAATTTTTAAATATTCATTATAGTTGTCTTATATAAAGAAAACTCATTGATATAAATAATACTTAATTATTTCAAATGAATTCATATGTTTCGAAGATAATATTTTCTAAATTCATTTTTTGAACTATAATGAATCAAATTTTTGACACTTCAAGAAACTTTCTGTGATTTTTTTTCATTTTTTAAATTATTATTGAACAATTATCATTCGGTGAGTTTTAGGTATTTATCTAAAAATATTAATTTTACTGTTAATAGGGAAAAATGTTGGTTTATATTGAATTGTTCATTTTATATTAAAGAATTTATAAGATTCCATGTTGGTTTTAAATTGGGGTTAAAAGTAAAATTACATCCATATATCAATTGATCCAATTTAGTTTATTTTAATCTATTTAAAATTGATTTTTCTAAAAAGAAAATCCTATTTTTAAAAATACATTCCATAATCAAAATAAGAAAAATTTATATTAACAAAAAATTGGATGATTTTTTTTGAAAATAATGAATAGTGAAAATCCTAAAAATTATTTACCATACTTAAGGTAAAAATGGGTTTACGGGGGGTTAAACTAAAATTATAAGGGTTAAAAATGACCCTAATTTTTTCTAACACACATTGGGTGACCATAATTAGATCCTATCTCTTCTAGGATTTTTAAAGGTCTATTTTGGAGCATTGGGGAATGATAAAAATGTTGGCACACCTTTTTAAAAAAATATTAAAAGTGTGCCAATGACCACACTTATAGAAGTTCACACCCTATCCACTACTATTCACTCGAAAAAAAGATAGGTTATTCTAGTACCTACCACAAACACATCCTTACCTCCCTCATCCCATCCCATACACAATAGTTTGGTTATAAATACAACCGAAGAAGCCTTTTGGTGGAAACGAAATGAAGAAGTGGTAACAGACCTAACTAAGAATTTTATTTTATTTCTTCCCCAACCGAATTCAATTATTAATAAAAAATTATTATATAAGAAAATCAGAATCATCAATATATTTTGTTTTTTTTATTATTGTGATGACCTAACACTATATCCTTCTTCATGAAAATGAATTAAAAATCATCATTTTTCTATACAACAGATTATCGCCTCCCTCACTATTGTTTTTCATTTTATATAATCACCTATAATAGAAGGATAAAATGATACATTAAATTATTATTTATTATATTTAGTATATTATTATATAATATATATCTTCACACTTTATATTGTGTAGGAATACAATAATGTCATTTTTTTTATGGCAGATTACTACCTCAGGAAGCGATGTGATTCATTCACTCCATACATGGAAGTTAATACAGATAATTGTAATGAAAATACATGACATATATGAAATAATTTTTTTATTGGTGATATTTTTTTTACTTTCACTTATTAAATCTTTCAAGAAAATGAAAATAGTGTTCATGCCAATATACGACCAACCGTCTCTATGAATGGTGTATTTTATTTTATATATTTAAATATAGAAGATTTCAATAAAGAAGTATATAATATATATATTATATTTATATCAAGTTTATTATTTTTTATATTATGTAACCATGATCAATTTAATAGGAAACAATTATCAAATCAAAACATTAATAAGAAAACAATGTAGTTATCGATTGAAATATGACTTTAAAAATGAAATATAATTAAATGGGTAATAAAATGTAATAAAAATTCATATATGGAATGATAGATATAATTATGGTTATGTAATATATTTATAATAATCATATATTTATTATACTAGATGATTGAACATGTGCAATAGAAGTCGAAATATAAGGTAAGCAATTTATAGTCTCACTTTTATTTCTAGGAGACTTATTCAATATTCACCACTTATTTATTTATTGTGGTATATATACAGATCCTTTTGAACGAAATATCATGATTTTAATTGATTTAATAATATTTTACATTTCATTTTTTGTTTTAAATTATAGGGGCTTATGATTCAGGAGAATACCTATGGGAGAAGCGAATCTTGTCTCTGTTTGATTACATTTAGATATATGTTATGTCATGCAACAATATTATTTTCAATGGTTTCGAGACATTTAATATCATAAATTAATATATTTTGATTTTTATATGTTATATTTAATTCATTTCCCATATAGGGCTTACAATTCAATGACTAAAAAAGTGGTAAAAATTTTATGTTACAATCTCATCATTTATGAGCATTTTTTTCAATTATCTTTTTGATGACAAAATAATATGATCCTTATATAAATAAACTCTTGAATTTTCATCCCTTCTTTTTATATAATGATAATACATGTTTTATAATAATTTTCCTCACTTAATTTACTCAGGATCTCAAAATTATATTTTTAAGAAAAATCGTATTTATTTTTCTCTTACGCTGGAAATCATTTTCCTTCCAAATAAAAGATTTAAATGTTTTTTTAAAAAAGGTTTATAAATTTTCAAAATTATTTTTTAAACTAATTATTATATATTGTAAAATTATTTAACAATTTTTTTGAAAATAATTATCATTTCTTTTTCAAAACAATTTTTATTTGTATTTTATTGAAAATATGTAATGAATTTAATAAAATGTATGACATGAACAAAACTATACATCATCATTTCCAATAATTTCATTATAGAGTTCATTATAATATTACATGGTTATTTTCAAGGAACAATATATTAAAATTTCTTGGTTATTTAATTTTTTTTACAAATTGGAATGGATACTTTCCTCGTGAAATATTTTAATTGATCTTTCAAAATAATTTTCTATATAAGATGAAATTCAATGACTCTTGATATTACATAATAAATATACGAATCAATGAAAATATTTTTATTATTTATCCATTTTTTATTATTGTAGAATAATTTTTATGAAGCCTTTATCTCTTATTTGTGTTATAGCAGTAGGAAATACATATGAAAACTAATTCCTTTCATGGGATATGCTTAGATGAAATGATGAAAATATTATGAAACATATTGCATTCGAGATAGTAGTGATATGATGAATTTTTTATTATCATATGGTACCAATACATATGATTTTCATTATTATATTGTCAGGACCAATATATCCCTCAATTTAATTTGGTAAATATTTATATCTCATGAGATAAATTAGATTGGAAGGTGGAGTGAACCTAGATTATTAAGATAATTTTCACAATATGATGATCTCAAGAGTAATATCATACTACAATTATGGTTTGAGGAGTGAACACATTCTACTATTATAGCTAGGTAAGTGAGCCTTGTCAACTACGTAAATAATTTTATATGGTTACGCGTATGCCAAAAATAAATGTCTTAGGCCAATGTAATGATCTCTTGGTTCACGACCATTAATTTCCATATGATTAAATATTATGAAATATCAATATTTATGTCCTAAATATGGATTACCAATAACAACCTAGGTATTTATTTAATAATTTGGTTATCAATATTTTTGATTTCCAAAGAAATTATTAAAATAAATAATTTATTATATAGTTATTTATATAATACATTTGTTTTCATATTATAAACTTTTGAAATTATAAAAATAATTTCAATTAAGATTTTTTTATTATGATATTATCAAGGAAGAAATTTTATTGAATTTAATGAAAAATATTAATCATTAATGAATAGTAAAAAACACATCATTTTATTTTGGAACAAATTTTTTCATCTAATTTATATAAAAATTTATATTCTCCTTCTAATTGGTATTTAGGTATCATTAAATCATATTTTTTATCAGTTATTACAATGAATGTTATTTAAATAACGTTCATATTGAAATTTAATATAAAAAAACTATGTTGTTTTTAGTATTTTTACTTAAAATACCATTTTTCTGGATCTGTCGACGAGACAAATTTTAAATTAAATTAAATAACTCAGTTTATTGAATTTAGAAAAATGGATAAACATGGTTGTAATTAACACAATATTTTTGGCCTTATAATAATATCATAATGTTTTCTGAGTATTAGTTTTTGTTTATTAAAACCGTTAAGGGTAAATAGAGTAATTATGGTTAAAATAATATTATAAGTGTTATAAAATTACAAGAAAACATGATAAATCACACATAAATTTAAATGGAAGGGATTTCATATTTCATTTTCCATACCAAAATATTATATCCTAGTAGTGAGATTATATATTTTATATTCTCATGTAAATTACATATATTGAATAGGGTTTTATTCATATTCTAGAGGATTATTTATATCAGATGGTTGAACCTATTTTGTATGAGTTTTTTGATGTATTTAGAGAAAATATTATCATCCTTCATGAAAAATTTAATGTTCTATTCTCCATAGAACTCATATCTGTTTCCACACTAATTTCCATGACTCTCTATAGAATGACCACAATTGAGTTTTAGGAATTGAAAATAAAACTCCATCAAAACCTCAAAAATGGATTCAATCAGTCGTGTGTGTCACCATTAGGTGCACCAATTATATTTTATAAAAGAAATATGGATCAATGATAATTTGTATTGATTATTAGAATATTTGAAATATTATGATCAATAACATGTACCATCCAACATGTAATGATGACCAATTGTATTAACTACGTAGAGCTCAATACTTTTCCATGACTTGCATTTGATCAAGTTAATCTCATTTTATGGTCAAGAAGGAGGATATAACAAAGAAAACATTTTGTACAAGATATGGACACAATGAATATATATTGATTCCTTTCATTCTTACTAATTCCCCATAAATATTCAATGATTTAATTAATAATGTCTTTGTAGATTACCTTATTCAATCCATGGTAGTCTTTATAGAAAATATAATTTTCCAATTTAATTGATAATAATACCTCCAATATCACTTTATAATTGTACTATTTTACTCTATGGGAGGAGAAAAATATGAAATATTTAAAATCATTGAATTATGAATACAAAAGGATTCATTTTTGATTTATAAAATCTTAATAGATCATATATTAGTATAAACATTAGTGATAAAGGGTATTTTGTTCCATCCCAGACTGACCCTGACAACTTAGATATGTAGTTTTCTTGGTATACATGGATATTATTGATGGTTTATGGAGAATTTATCATCACTCTATAATCCATCCACCTTTCTAAAAAAGAAGCGATCTATATTTCTCTTAACAAATGAATGTGAGGAAAATTTATAGGAACTGATTAGATGATTAGTTATTGTATATATAATTACATTACCCTATAGTAGAAAAGTGTTTGTAATATATCATTATGCATACATGAAGGGATTGGGGATTTTTTTATTATTTAGTAGGACAATTTTATATCATATTTCTCAAGATAATTGAATATTAATTAAAATATTTACCCAACTCATGCTTCATAGTAAGCTAATGTAATTTTTGCGTTAATGATATGGAGGTGTTATTATTACGGGGAAAAATGTAATATATATACCAATCAAAATATATTATATTATAGATTCACACATTAGGTGTTTATTATGAACTAGAGAAGATGGTTAGAGATGATTACAGATTATGAATATTTAATATATTAAAACAATGGGAGGAAATCATGGTGGGAAATTAATTGAGTTGAAAGCTTCATGTCCGATTATCCGTGATCCGAATCATTAATTATCCAATATATAAATTTTTAAAACATGAATATGGAAATTTAAATTAATGTAGAGAAATATCATCTTACTGGATTAAATTTTCAACTATATATCACATTATTGGATAAATATGATTAGAATGAATATGTAGAGAAGACAAAAATGGTGAAAATGTTCCCAAGTTTAATATTTATATTGATCGTATGATATTTCATAAATCCATGTGTGTGTTCCGTCCATGCAAAAATTGATAGAGTTGTTAAAATAATATCATAGTTCGTCATTCACTATTCATCATGGATGTCTGAAGATTTATAAATATTTGATTGATTATTTCTGTGGGGATTTTTTAAAGAGATATATCATAGGGTGTCTACCTCGATGTGTGGTATGCTAGCATGTTATGGATGAGATATAAAATTTTAAGGGTTTTTTACTCCCATTACCCATACAAGAATGGAAATAAGAAAATATCACCCTGTATGTTGTCGTCGTACTATGAAAAATGACTAGATAGAATAATTTTATATCGGATTTATTAAATCAACATATATAGATTAAAAAAATAAATATCATAGAATGTATATCATTTGATCATCTTAACATAATGTACAATAATAATGTGTTATGGTTTCATTGAATACCACATTCCCCTATATCTGATCAGTATTCGAGGTATACCTTGATGTTTTGGTTATGTCTTCAATAAGATATGGATATAGGGTTATGTTTCAACAATTCATATGATCATGACATAGATAAATAGTCTGAGAGAATAATTCAAACCCTATAGGATATGTTGGGATCATTTTTTATGGAATTAAGACACGGATGAGACCAACACACTCTTCCATTAAGTTTTTATACAATTATATATTTCACATGGGAATTCTGATGTCTTATTGTGAATCTTTATATAGTTAAAAGTTTATAGATAAAACATGATGGAATAATGTTTGTGAATTAAATCTATTGGGACATAGGATATCGGAATAAATTTCATACAATTTTAAATGCATTCAACAACACATCAAGGAATATCAACGTTGGAAGAAAATATGTGTTTACAATAATCAAAATGATTTAGAATTAGATGTTTGTTGAAACATGTTTCTAAGATTATATATATGTAATAAGGTAATAGATTTGGAAATAAGGAAAAAATAATCCCATGGTATATTAGTATCATTTATTTTTTTGATAATATTAGGATGGAATCCCCTTAGTTGAAACTTCCACAAAACCTCCCTCTTGTTCATAATGTCTTATATGTATCTCTTTTAAGGAATTACATACATGATTCTTCATTTATAAAAAAATCCCTATCTGTACCATTATATAATTATCATTCTTTTGAGTAACACCATCAATATATTATACATCATACATAAAAACATCTATTTAAGAATAAAACACATTTGATTAATTGTTTGGGTGAAACAATCAGTTTGAAGAAGCTATGTGGGATCCTAAGGAAATGAATAGGTAGATATATCAATATTTAATTCTACATGAGTAATGAATTTTCAATTATAAATTAATTTTAATGGGTATATAATGTAATTTTTTTTAATTATTATTTATTTCAAATAAATTTTATATCTCCAATATATTGTGTTATACGAAACACTAAGTTTTAACCAACCACAAAATATTACTAATATATTTATTTGAAAATAACTATTATAACCTAGCCATAAATCATATAAATATTAATTGAAATAAATAATTTTTAATTACAAATTATAATTGATTTATTTAAATATATTATATTTCTAAAAATGTAATTTATTTTTTAAAAATTATTTATATGTTTCAAAAATATAGTTTTCTAAAAGAATATATTATTGACTTTTTATAACAATAAAAGATTTAATTTTTGTAAAATTTAGACAAATTATTTTAAAAAAGTAATTTAATTTTGGATAACCATGTGTCAAAATCCAATTAGGGTTATTTTATGTGGGTTTTCTGAAATAATTTATTTTTTAGTAAATAGTTAAAATACTGAATTTTATTGGAAACTGCATTTTATTGATCAAATTACTAATGGTATTTGTTTGTTTTAAAATTGATTTTAATGTTAAATAACATAAATTATATTTTAATTTACAAATTTTTTTTCATTGTATACTTTTTATATTATAAATTTAAATTAAAAAATTATAAAATATTGAACATTTTATTTTTCTAAAACATCTTTCTCATCATGTCTACAAGTTCAATTAATATTTAAATTCATACACATATAAAAATGTTGGTTTTGAAATTATATTAAATACATTGTATAAAATTTAAATATATTAACTTATAAGTTAAATTTAAATAATCTGCATAATTAATAGTAAAAATAGTAATAATTTTTTACTATAGTTAATGTAAAACATTGTTTACCTAGTAAATAATCTAAAAAGATAATGGTTACAAATTAATGAAAATTTTTTACTTCACTGATATTATGGAAATTATTATAAATTACCGTCTTATATCAATATTTTTCTATTTTTGTTCTTTTAACATGATTTAAACATGGGTATACCATATTCCTTTCAAAAAGATTCAAGTGTGCCACTCACCTCTCTTATAAAATACTACCCACTACGCTCTACTATTATCACATTAAAACCCAATTGGGTCATCAAATACCTTAAAAATAAAATATTTTCATACTTTATCCCATTATACAAGGGTGATATTAGTTATAAATCCAACCTAATAAGCCTTTTGTTGAATGCAAAAAGAAGTTCTCTAAAGAAGAGGTGATACCCCTAACCGTGCATATCATTATTTCTTCCTCAACCTCCAAAAATTATTATTATATAGTGAATAAAAATAACCTCACAATATTTAATGTACTGAAATATTTTTATGATGAGTACATTTCCAACAACCATCTCCTCTATGATCAAATGAGATATGAAATCATCAATTCTGAGTACGTTGGAAAATCACATCGCGAACATATGTCATGTTTTTTCAAAAAAAAACGTATCACAAATGGATAAAAAGAAGTATTAAATGTTTATATATTATATTTATGATATTTTTTTACTTATTTAATTATTATATTACATATAAATTAATAATTTTCTTTCTGTTGTAATATGATAACAATACTCATCTGTACAAGAGACTTCCACCTCATGAAGATATGTGATTCGTTCATGATTTACATGGAAGCTACTAAATGTGGTATTAATGAAAATATGTGATATTAAAGAAATAAAATTTATTTTAAAATGTTAATGATTTATTAACATTTAATTTTATATCCTTTTATAAAATGAAAACAATGCCCTTGCGTACGTATGTCATACCATCCCCATTGACAGTGTATTTCATTTTCATTATCTAAAACCAATGTATTTTTATAAAAAAAATATATTATTATTTTCAATGATATTTATATCATTTTTATAATTATATATACGATTTATAAATTATTATTTTATTATTAAAAATTTAATAAACCCAATCATACACAAAAAACAAAGAAGTTTTTCCCCAAAACAAGACATTTACATGGAATTTTTCATAAACTAGTAATAAAATGCCCTAAGAAAATATTATGTGGTATTATATATATAATTAATGTTCTATGATAGATTTATAATAATATATTATTTATTATACATGTGGTTTGAATGTGTATGTAAAAATTAAAATCTTAAGGTAAGAGATTTTTAGACCATCTTTAATTTATGGGGGACTTATTTCATATTAACCACTCATTTAATTAATACATTGTACATACTACCCCAATGAACTTTTATGTCATGAATATACTTATTTTCATGATATTTTAGGTTTCATTTAATTATTTTCTCTAATGGTTTTGATGATTTTTGACATTACCAATGTGGTATGTTGTTTTTTGCCTAAAATTTTCATTCCTCGAGAAATATGATATGTTATGCTCCTATATTATTTTATGAGGCTTACATAAAACCCATTTGATATTTTATATAATTAATTAATTCAAAATCTGAATAATTTTTTTTTGTATTTATATTTATTCCTCCACAGAAAATACAATTCAATGTTACCAATGTGGTAAATCTTTTATGTTAAAATCTCATCAGTTATTGGTATTATTTATATTTATCATTAAAATCATAAAATAATATGATATATATATATATATATATATATCATAAAACTGATTATTATACTTGAAATATTGCTATTTAATGAGAATACATGATTTTTCATTGATTTCCATTACTTTATGTACACAAAATTTCAAAATATTCTTTAAGAATAATACACTATATTCCCCTCATCAATCTAAAAAAAATTCATCCAAAGACCGTGATTTCTAAATGTGATTCCAAAAAATTATTTCAAATTATCCAAAAATTATGAAATACCATTTGACAAATGTATATTTTTTTATAAAAAATATTTCTTAAAGTATTATTTAGGTAATTTTTCAAATAAATTTCATATGTATTTTAATGAAAACATGATTAGAATTATCATCTTAATGTGTCTGAAATTAATATAATTATCCACCATCATGACCAATCATTAATTTCTAGGTTACTTTTATAATCATACAAAGTCATTTCAAAATAAAATGACCTTGAAAATGTTTTCTTAATGAATATTTTTTCAATGTAGAAAGGATATTTTCCTTAATAAATATATTAAATGATCTTTCAAAATAATTTTCCATCTAATATTTCATTTTTTGAAGATACATAGTACTTATTGGGTATATGTACCAAGCATAAAATTATTATTCTTTCACTGAATAATTTATATTCATAATAGCATGATGTTAATGAATCCTATTTCTCTTCCACAAGTTATACCATGAGAAAATTATTTTGAAACACGATTATTTTCATGGGTAACACTATTAATAAAGGAATATGAAACCTATCAGTTTTACAAAGTTATTATAGAAAGAAATGATAATAAAACCCATTTCATTTCATTGGTTATTATAGGATGAAATTTTTATTGTCTTGTGGAATAAATAATTATTTTTTCAATATGTGAAGGGTGAGACCTATATCTCCTTGGAATGCATTATTTAATAATTATATATCGTGATGGTAGTGAACCCAATTTATTAATGGAATTTTCCCATTATGATGATTTTTGTAGTGAACCTTGAATACTTCAATGGATTTGAATATGCACCCATTCCACAATGATAACATTGGATGTGAGCCTTGAAATCTATGGAAATGATTTTATATGCTTATGTGTCTGTCACAATTATATTTATTATGCCAATATAATGCTCTTATGGATCTTGTTCTTTGATACCCTTATGATACATTTATTATGAACAACCAATAATTATTACATGACCCATGATTATTATCTTTTATAATAAAGGGATAGTTTTCATTTGATATGGTCATTTCTCAAACCATTATTTTCATGTTATTCTAATATGTATCCCCTGTTTAACCATACAAATTTTTTTTATCTCACCCATCATATGCTTATTTTACCTACGTAATGAAGAATGGTATTATGTGTGATATGTTTAATAAGGTTTATATTTATGAATAACTCAATGGGGTATAATTTAGTTTAACTATAAACATGTTGATTATGTTTCCGTTATTTGAAAAGCACAATACCTTTATGAGCATCAAGAACATGATTATATTATGTAATTAATGTTCATTTAGAATGATATAAAATTTATTTATTAAAATCCTAGGTTGTTAAAGGCTTGGTTTAATAGATGGAAATAAAAGGGTTGAGGATGTCTTCTATTATTGAGGGTGGATATAAATTTATTAATGAGGGTTTCAAATTTCTAACCATGAAAAAGTACTGACGTGGGAAATTTTTGTCCTAAGAATTTTTTTTAGGGAACCAAAATTTCATTGAACTATATGTTTGAGAATTAGATTTAGATTTACTGTAATTTAAATTTGTTGAAGGAGGAGGTACATGATGTGGATGTAGTGGAATTTCATATATCTAGTGTGTCCAGCCATAAGATCTCTATGATGAGAGTTTTCTTGGGCCTCACCAATAGCCCTACCATATATTTATAAAAAACCCTCTATCAAAATATTTTGTTTAATTAACAATTTATTCTCCTCAATAAAATCATGAAAATATGTTATATTCCCATAACTCTCTTGCAACAACTTCATTCTCACATTTTCATTTGACAGACACTCATGTTTAATAAGAATATGTTCCAAATTATCCATTTATCATGGAGTTTTCTAAAAAATGTATGTCCCAATCCTCCACCAGACTCCATTCGAGGTGGTAAATGACTTTCATGGTATCATGCAAGTCTCTGACCACAAGTGGGTGACCCTTGGACCACATCAGGATTTTAATATTGAGGTTTTTAGTGTTATTATTAATAAATATAGATATGTGGACATAGTAGGGGTCATACCAAGACTCCCTAACCTAGTCATGTAATGACATATCATTATCCCATTACCTATAAAACATGAACCTCTCATAATGATCATCCTCCAGAGACAAGGTTATTAAAAGTGGATAATGATCAGAAATTTCCCACTCCCTATTGGCCACCATAGTGTTAGCATATGTGGAAACAGATTGGATGTTACCCAAACATATCTCCAAGTGACACCATGAACTACGAACCCCGTGTTGATTGTTTCAGCTTGTTAACTTGTCACCGTAGTATAAAATTTCCATAAGCAGCATTCTTACAATTAATTGTGTAATGTCTAAACTAGCCTTCCTGGAAAAAGGAACTCAACCTATCTTCACATTTGGGTCAGTATTAATAGGAAAATCTCCTATGAAAACCCGTGAGTGTTTTCTGGGATCAAAAGAGTTGAATATATTATATAAAATAATCCTTTCATAGGAATCACTACTCTCATAAATGAAGGAAACAACGAACATATGAGTGTCACAAGTCACCATTACTGTGATGAATTGGTCATCCACATGAATATGATCCGCCCTAAAAATATTGTCCCAAATGATCCAGATAGATCGGTTGGCTGGGTCCACATGTGTGGAGCCATGCATTTTGAGTTTTCTAAAAATATCACCAATCATGACTTCATGATTCATGTGTTCAATAATTCCAACCTTTACAACCTTGTGTATAGTCACCTTGGAAGATAAATGGTCTAACAGGACTTGGGATCTAATTCCCCATGCATTACATGTGTGTGCTAAGATTATTTATAAAATAGGGTTTTGGGATTGGCTCTAGAACTTGTAACATTCTCAATGTGGGAGATAAACCGCACATTTTGGAACTTGGACAGATATCTAGTGTAAACTCTAATATCCTTGGTAATATATATAATTGGATTAGAGGATTAGTCCTGATGATGGCTAGATGCTTGCCCCCTTCATCCTGAGGTGGTTTTGGCACCCCAGCTATTCCTACTAAAAAAGGGAAGCCCACAACCAGCTCCCAAAATCACGGTGTAGGGGAATTAGAAAGAATAACATCTTTTGGAAAATAAATCATTCAAAGGAACACTCTAAGGGTCTCTCCCTCCCTCCAGATGTTCCTTGGGACTAAATAGGGGGAAACAGCAAAGGCTCATGGGGTTGGGGGAAATGACTATGTAGAAAATCCATACTATGAAACTAATTAGAAAAAATGGACAAGAAGATGAAAGAAACCCCATCACCAACCTTGAAATGGGAAAGGTATCTCAGTATATATGGGAAAATATCCCAATAGTACACCCTAGCATATAGAATCTGATATCATGGTAGCTTAGGAGGAGGAACATTAGTCACTAAGCTAGGCACCTGGCCTTCTTCCATTATCCATTTGGAGGAGTCCCCAATTGAAAAATATAGCCTTTCCTATATGATCCTTACATCATGACCATGCCATCCTCATTATCCATGGTAAATCTGATGTCATACCTTCCAAGAGTGCCCCTAAAATAGACAATTGGGAAAAAAATTAGGAATATGGGATACAACCATGTCAATCCATTATGGATGGTGATTACATCCATCATTTATACCCTTAGGATCAATTCTTGTTGTCTTGTTGGAATGTGTGATGTCATGTTCGTGCACTATAACTGGACTAGGGAGATTATCAGAAAACTGGGTGCCCTGATCTGATCATCTCCTTCATGTAACCATTCCAGTATCCTTTTTTTATTAATTTAGTATTAGATAGGGAACACCATGATTTTTAAACATCATCAAGAAATCCTCATACTTATATATGTGTGTATATACTCCTTCCTCTTATCGTTGCGTTAAGACGATGGATTATTACTAGACCCATACCTTGCAGAATCCAGTGAATTAGTGGAATAATACCCTCTGGGACAATGTTATTCCCATGATGTATAACTTCCTCTCCTGAAGGATCTAAAATAGAGATGTTCCTATAGACAAAATGATAAATAGTGTCATATTTGTATTGTTTCCGGATTTGATTTCTATAAGAGGCAAAACAAAAAATTCCCAATACACAATTTCATTGATAGAAAATGGGATCATGATGTATGGGATTATTTTTATAGAGTTCACTATTGTATACTCTCTAGATAAGGCCTATAAGATCTTCCGTGAATGCTGGTACCATGGCTCGGGAGTTGGAGGCATTAAAAGAGTGGATCGTACTGTGACATTACATGTCGGTTTCTAGTGCTTATGGATGGAAAGAAATATGTAGATTTATGAGGGAATGAACATTAACAAGCATTCTATTATATAAAGAATATCAAAAATACTCATTTATATGGTAAGGGATTTTGGAAACTAGAGGGAGACACCATCATTGTATATGATCATTACTGGCCCCATCTCTCCTAATATGGGAATACCCATCATCTGGGAAATTGGTTCTGTCGACACCCCACCATCAAGGTTCCTAATGATCAACAGTTATGGCTCTTGTGTCTCTCGCTTGAACCATGGTAGGGGTGTCATCCATGAAATTTATGGGTCTGCCATCCTATCATTTTCAATCAGGTTGGGTTATGGTAATGGGCTCCATGCAAAGTCTATAGCCAAACTCACAGGGATGAATATTTTCATGGAGAGGAATTTGGAGATCACTGAATCTGAAAAATAAACTATTCTCTTGAATAATTCCCTACATGGTCAGGGTGTAGTTCCTTTATCGATCTCTTATATCATTAAAAAATCATGGGACATCATTGGTGGTGATATCAAAGTTTCACATACCTGAAAGGAGGGTAACAAGGATGTGGATTACCTATCCTCGATGGACATCCTTTGTCTGAAGTGTTTAGTTTTTTAATGACCAGAATACATTGATGCCAGATGGTTTCAATATTATTAAAATATATAACCTTTGTCTTCACTATTTTAAGACACAATGATTCTGCTCTCCCCCAGGGTATTTCCATGAGGGCCTTGTCTTCCTTTTAGTCTCTCCTTTTTATATGAATAAAAATTACATTATTATGATATATTATTGCAATGTGGGTCACCATAAGTTCATATATTGACATGATATCAGGGGTGTTAAATATTTTTAGGTAATTATCATTAGTTAATTATATGTTAATAATAATTCAGTCTCATTTTTTATGGAAATTTATTGATATCAATAGTGTTATGTGAGAACAATAGTGAAATTACTTATCAAGAATCCCTAATGTATTTTCGAAAGTTATGTGACTGAAAAAACCAAAAGATTTTTCCTAGAAAAAAGTAGCGGGAGATGACAAAAAAAATCCATTCTAGACCCTAAAAAATGTGATTGGATGAATGAAAATTTTTCTTGTATAATATATAGTGCATTAGGGTTCTAATGAGATGAAATAATTTTATAATTAAATATTACTAATAGTGGAAGTCTATTTACTACACCCTTTGTAATTTCAATAATATAAATTATTTTTAGGGGTTTATCCCATGTACATTAAAAAAATCTGAAGAACATTAGTCATAGTTTTTCATTAATTCCATTATGTTCATATTTTTCATGTGTTACTATTTCATGATTTCCCAATAAATTAATTTTTTATAATACGGTCTGTGAGAGGTCAATATAGTGATGTTGGTAGTGTGAAATGTATTCTTACTTCAGGTACACTTTGTGTATGTGATGGCTTGTTTTGGAGGTTCTATTTTTACAATATTCAAGTATGTATAAGATCATATAGTGGTCTATCAATTGTACAACTCGTTTTCAGATCCAAACTGCAATAGATGTGTTTTTATAGGTATTTCCGTACTATATAAACCATAGAAGTGGTATTTCGTTGAATTTCACTTAGAGATCTTCCATATGCACATGAATCTGAAGATAATAGCATTGAAATTCATCAGTAGAAGGTAAATTTTCGTGATTTTCATTTATATGAGCATGGTTTTAGCTTTATGTAATCCTAGATCATTGGAATGATGTTTCAAACTACATAAATTGTGTTGATTAATTGTCAATAAGTTCATATAAACACTTTTATGATACAAAATACATGAAATTATCATTTTACCTTCGAAGTCATAACAAATGTTTCTATATTTTTATATATGTTGTATATTGTATTTGTAGGCTATGAAATATTTTGACTTAAAAAACTATCATAATACATATCATTAAATACAATTTATGTGTCCAACATTACCTTATGTGATAATTTATGATTTCTTATGGTAGCAACATATGATATAAGATATCATAGACAATGACAAAGTTGTAATTCTTAAAATTGTTGTGTGCCATGTGGTATGATAAGGGGTAATAATAGAAAATAGTGATGTGATATTTATGAAAAATAGATCATCATATTATCAAATTTATTTTGATGAAAATAATGATATAAGAGTTCCTGGGTTCCAATGGGAAACCTAAACAAGAAATTTTCTAGTTTTTTATATGATGGGTATCAAAACAAGATAGAGATTATGATATAGAAGATATCATAAAATATGACAAGAATTTAAAATTGAATTAGTCTACATTTCAATTTGGAATTGAATTATAAGGTTTATTAATTGATTATAAATCACAGAAAATTTATTTAGGGATATTACTTTTGTTATGAAATTTCATAAATTATTTATTTATAATGTGTTTATATTTCATTATGAAATGTTTTGAATCACGTAATAAATTAATGTTCAATAATATATTATTTTAATAATTAAACACATTTTCCATATTATGTAACATGGTTTATAATTTAGATATTATATGTTTGTATAAAAAATTTAATACTAATTTAATGTTAATTATAAATTATGAAATAATATAAAATATAATATTTTCATTCTAAATTATTAATTATTCTTAATCTTTTAATATAAACTATTAAACCAAAAAGAATTTTTTAGAGATTATAAGATAAATATCACAATCTGTTTTGATAAATGATATGATTAGGGTTTGAAAAATAAATATCTAGATTATTTGAATTGTTTTCATAACAAAATTTTAATATTAATTTGTAATATTTCATTTGAAATAACATATTTGATTTAAATTTTATATATCAAAAAACAAGAAACATTTCATATTAGAAGAAGATTAATATTATTATTTTTATCTAATTATGTAGTTTCACACACTATGACTATTTTATACTATGGATTCATGATGATATTCATATTTCCCAGATAACAAAGGTTAGCAAGATTCGTAGCATTATAACCGTTTTAATTTTATGAGATTCTTATGAAATCCTTGAGGCATAGCTAATCGTGGGGTTTCTAGATATATTTATGACCATATTTTTATCTTATGTTTATCCATGATGATATTTATACTCTTGTATGTGATGTATATAATATATACTTAAATTGAGATAGACCCCTGAAGTATATGACCATTTCAAGATAAAATATTTTTTTATCTATTAGTTGAGTTTTACATGATATTTTAATAATCATTTTTGAATTATGTGTGAATTATTAATTTATATGTTTGGTCTATTCAAAGAGAAGTCAAAACTGATGAATATTTAAATAGTAATGTAAAAATCAGTGCGTATTGGTTACTGTGTTTTATAATCAAATGTCATATGAAAATGCATGTTTACATGTGATGAATCTGGTTTCCATGATCATAGAGATATATGTGTTTCATGATAATGGTTCCAGGTCTCTTTAAATATCTAAACACAACAATTATTTGATAGAGTCCATACATTTTGAAATATATTTATTTCGTTGTTTATATACTCTATTCATTACTATAATGGCTCATGGGGTCAAAAATTGTTGTTGACTAAAGAGGGATTCATTCTTACTTATATAGCTACTCTAAATTTTTCTGAAGTTTAAATAACACAGTTTTTTATATCTATTCAAAATAAATTTTACATGATGTGATACATGGAGAAACTATTGATTGATTTTTAAATTTTGTACGAATGTTATCTAAAAGGGATGTTAATATGTGTGAAAATTTATTGTTTACGATAAAGTATAAGTTAAAAAGAATCTATGTCTATTAGGTATTACTTCACGTGGGCGAATGAAAATGTGTATTCCTTAAATGACACAAACATTATTTGTGGTTTGAAAATATTATAGTATATGATATCTACATTTTATATAGTATGACATGCATGAAAATCAATTTTGACTGTCTTATGGGTATATTGATCAATATAATATGAAGTTATTATATAGCCACTTCCTAGGACAAGAATATAATTTGATTATTTATTCACCTAAGTAATTATTAATATATTAAAATCCATATTTAACTCCTATGATTTAGAATTGAAATAGATTTTTAATTGTAATTTATTATGTAAGCTTTTAAAGAAGTTATCATTTTCCTTTCAATAAATGAAAGACATGTAAAAATATTTTCACCTAAGTGTTAAAATATTTATAACTAAACATGTTAATATGTACATTTCATAATGTATGACTAAAAGTAGGAATAGTTAGGTAAACCCCATATAAGAAGGACAAGGTAGTGAGTTCGTGTTCATATGACCCTTATGCAAGCCACATAAGATTTTACAAAATCCAGTGTTCATTTATTCTTCGTCATTTAACATAAAAGATACAAGAATATAATAAAGAAGATAATTCTTTCTAGGAACTAGGTGATTGACCTAGAACCTAAATAATGATTTTGGAGGGATTAAATTAGTTTCCTCATAGATATTGTCATCAAGAACATGAGTATTATGATAGTAGTAGTGATATTCATTTTTGAAAGGTATACATTCATTTTTTATTTATATTATTATTGTTTTGGAATTATGTAATTGTAGATCATGGGAATTTGGTTCCTAATTATTTTATCTATATTGATTATTTATGAATTGATCCCTATCATCCCATATGTTATGATATATTTGTTGGGGGTTCATGAGTAGGATATTGAGGTGAATTTCACAATAATCAACATCTACAACTTCCATCCCCAAATAGTTCATGAGGTTCTCAGAGATCTAGTACCCATTGATGTTTCAATATATATGTTATTGAGGATAATAACTAGACTTCATCCAACATGGTTCCATGAATGATTTGTATCTTCTGTATACTATAACATGTATTCATTAATACTAATAGAAGCTATTTTTTATTTTCATGTGTATTATAGGAGAGATAGTGATACCGATAGTTCTCCCACTCTTAGTTGTGTTTCTTTAGGATGTAATCATAGCCTCACCCATATTTTTAAATGATCTGAGATGGTTTTTACTGGATAAATTTGAACATTGGAATTCATAGTGGTTGGTATAATCCCTATGTTGTCATGTATAAAAATAAATAGCTATCATCTGACCATTTCTAGATGGATTATGTAAGAACCCGGATTTTAATTTCAGGTATGTTTTTCCTTTTATGGTCATTTTTGAGAAAAGAGGAGTTTCTGGAAATTTTTGATGTACACGCCGTGTACTTTCAAAGTACACGCTGTGTACTCCATTTCCACTTGAATATGTGTGCTAACCATGTCCAGGCCACACACACGGTGTGTAGGGGTGATGTGGATGCCTCTTAAAGCAGAGTACGGAAAAACAGAGTGCACACCATTTACCCCAAAAGTACACGCTGTGTATTTTTTTCCACTAAACACACCAGGGTCGCTCCTAATCACCAGAACGACTTTCTTTTAGGTTATGTTCAGCCGAAATCTTCCGTACGACCATGATCCTTCTTCGAGCCCCCGAGCTGCCATCTGATCTCTGTTTTATCCGCCATCGATTGTGTTGGGATTGCCTTGGTAATCTCTCTCTTCTGCTTTAGCCTTGTTTCATGATTCCTCCTCGTTTTCAAGTTATCGTGGGTTGAGCATTTTGGAATTTTACTCAGATCTTCGATGTTCTAAGGAGAATTAATTGTCGTGGTTCACTTATATCGATCTCCTAGCATCGAGGTAGGTGGTTTGTTTCCCTGGATTGAATGTCTTTGAGTTTCGGTTGCAAAAGTGTCGGATACCCATGTGTCGGGTATCCCTGGATTGGGATTTTGATCCTATTGTTTATTTTCCTTATAATTCTTGTTAGTTTATGATTAATTGATACTAATATATTCTTGGTTGCATGTTTTAGGATCACCCCATGGGTGTTTTTCCCTGTTTGGCTGTTTATTGCTGTTTGGCCCCGTTTTCCTGTGAGGCAAACCCTATTGCAATTTTTAGTTTACTTGGTATAAATGATTTCACATGTTTCCTGATGATTAAATTATTTTGATGCATTGTAGCTATTAGTCAAGTAGTTATTGAACTTACTTTGGGCTGCTGATAGTCGATTACGCTCGACTGGACTGCTCAGGGATGTGAGAACCTGGTGCGGGAGATCAAAAAGGGAATAGACGATTAAGTGCTTCCCTAGAGGGTCTGTTGGTTTTAGTTTCGTAAGTAGGACCTACGGGAATAAGAATTTGTGCTTCCCAAGAGTGTTCTTAGTTTACACACGTATCAAGACCACTTGAGGAATTATATGTTAGTGCTTCCTCATAGAGTCTGTAGCTATCGTTGAAAGACCATAGGGGAATTGACGTGAGGGCTTCCCAGTGTGTCTATGCCTTGTTTGATAACTGGACTATAGAGGACTTCTAGTTTGATCCACCCAGAGAGTGAGTGTGAATTTTGTTTGGTTGGTTGTGACGAGTCCACCAAGAAAAAGAACACTATTGGGATTGTACTGCTTATGGGTTACGTAGTCCCTTTGAGTTACCTGTTATGTTACTTGCTTTACCTTGGAATAGAGAACATTGCAAGTTTCCCTGGTTGTTTAATTAAATGATTGTGTATGGTAATTGGTAGTATTTTTACTTGTGTACACCTAGTTCATTAATGTATTTATTTTCCTTTACTTTTTCTATATTGCTTACTGACAGTAGGGCACAAATATTATGGTGGTTGCCTACTGGGATTAGTATCACACCCTGTTTGGGTCCTGCTTTTCAGCCCAAACAGACTTTTTGGTTGCAGTTGTGGATAGGGATTGTGGCCCTTCCACCTCAGGTACTTGATTGCTGGTTCGAGCTGGAGAGCATGGGACTAGGCTTTGGCTCGCGATGCTACTTGAGTTGCTGTTTACTTTTAGTATTTGGTTTCAGTTGTATTTCAGCACATTGATTTGTTTACTACTTTCTATAGACACATGTACCATACTGCATCATTATTATATCATACATTGCTTCTACTTTTAGATTCAGTTGTTGTATGTTGTTTAATACTTCCGCTATTTTGCATGTTTGTTCTTCCATTGTATTCTTAACCCAATGAGGGCATAGTTTCCACACGGACTCACCAAGGCCCTCACTGCTAGTCACCAGCCTCTGGAATTTGGGGAAATTCACTTGAGTTCATGTGGAGAATCGGGTACGGGGCATCAGTTATGACGCTCTGGATCCGGGCCGTTACAAAGTGGTATCAAATGAGGTTTTCTTCCTTTTCTATTACCTTAATATTTTGCGACAATATATAGGGATATGAAAGATTTGGTAGTTAGTACTTAACTGTGCCTGAGAGTAACTAACCCGTGTACAGGGAAAAGCTATATTACCTTGTAATTTCAATTTTTAGTTTTTGCAAGTGTTACAATTTATTATATTTCACTGTTGGGTGATGCACATGTTTTGTTTTGTTAAAGGTCATATTATAGTGGTTCTATTTTTTTTCAAACCGATGAGATGAGGGTATTCAATCTCGTGCATCATATAGGCACTGGTTAGGAAATCACATGTCATGATTTTTTCCATGTCATTTAGGGTGCATTAGAGATTTTCTACTGTTGTGATAGATGTCGTGATAGATTATGCATGATGTTGTGATAGTTGTTGTGATAGAAATATAGCTATGTTTATAGGTTGTTGTTTATTTTTGCAGTTAGTTTATCATGGATGCCAGACTTTGGTCTTATAGGTGTTATGGGCCCTCGAGGATCAGAATTTGGCGGATCGTTGGATTGATATGTTGTTTACTTGTTGTATGCATCGTTATGATGCCAAGCATTCATTCTCAGGGAGTATGGGTCCCCAAAGATCAGAATTTGGCACATATATGTTTGTTTTTCTGTGTTTCTCATGTTTGGGGCAGTTTCTGAGCTACTGCCCGGAAAAAACCAGAATGCACGGCGTGTACTTTATTAATACACATTGTGTAGTTTTTAAACCATGTTACTAACTGTGTGAACAGATACACGGGGTTGTGGAAAGCCTTCGGGCACATGCCATGTACGATAATTACATTCCATGTAGTAGTCAACCGTGTACCCGGCCGTGTGACTAACAACACGGGCTTGGGAAGCTCGTGTAGTACACATAGTGTTTTGTATGAACAGGACATGTATCCTTGTTCTAGGTGCCTGGCCGTGTCTCGAACAAAATGGGTCGGTGTTATCTTCTCTTATACATGCCGTGTTTGTTCGGAACACGCCGTGTAAAGGTCAACCGTGTAGATGGCTGTGTAACCTGCTACGCGAGTCGTCGAACCTGTCTAGTACACGTCGTGTTCTTAGTGAACATGTCATGTAGTTTAGGATTAGGAGGACCGTGTAGGTTATCCATGTAAAGAGAATCAGGCATGGGAGTGGAGTTCAAGTACACGTCGTGTGTTGTGACAACACACCGTGTAGTCTGTGGTGTTACACGACCAGTAGTGGTAGTATTACACACCCATGTTAATGGCTTTAACAAACACGCCATGTAGTGTAAATACACATTGTGTAGTCATGTTTTGAAAAAATAAGTGTTTCTCTGTCCAGTTCCTGTTTTGTACCCTTGTGTTGTCTATCCTTGTTAATCCTAAATCCGAGTCATGGTTTTGACATTTCAGGGCTATGGCACCAAGATTTCCTCCCTTTCCACGTCAGGAACCAGGCAGTGTTGTACGCCTGATATGATAGACTAGGAACTACTAGTAGTTCCGCCGATCATTCCGGACATCGAACCTGCAGTGATTCCAGACACCGGTGCCAACTCTTAGTTCATAGAGGGTTTCATGAGATTCATGCAGACCTTCCAGGGAGCTCAGCATCCTACCCCTTCTATGGCAGAGCTGACATGGGTTTTTTCAGTAGCATCATCTTCACACTTTTATAGAGGATGGAGGACCTCAGGCTACATAGTCATGGCTAGAAACAATGTTATCCATCATCGAGCATCTAGAGACACCCCCAGATGGAAGGGTGAAGCTCACGACTTACATGCTGCTAGATTCTTCCAAGAGATGGTGGGATGTAGTTTCGCAGGCAAGGCTCCAACAGAATATGGCTTGGGATGAGTTCCGACATACGTTCGACGACTACTTCTATCCAGCGACACTGAGGGATGACAGAGCTAGAGAGTTCATGAACCTGTAGCATGGTACTCTTTCAGTTATTGAGTATTCCCCCTGTTTCACTGATTTACAGTGCTTAACTCCAGTTCTGGGAAATGAGGAGCTGTTTTTGGAAAGGAATTTTGGGGAAGGCCTTAAACCAGAGATCAGATCGCAGGTAAACATCTTGTAGTTGACTTCTATTGCTTTGATAGTCAACTAGGTGCTGATCACCAAATGAAATCTGAAGGATACAAGAGCTTTTGACCAGGTCGTTTCAGCATCCAAGGTTAATTCATTTCATACTGACAGCAGGAAGTGCCACCGAGAGTCTACTTGAGGTGACTCGAGGAAGCGAGGTATTTCTTCTGGTAGACGGGATCTTCCTTCTGGCAACCAGGTGCTATGCTATCAGTGTGGAAAGAGCGGGCATAAGAAGCATCAGTTCTTGAGAGACCCAGTAGAGTGCCTATCTTGCGGCAAGATGGGTCATCTGCATGGTTTTTATAGGGTTCTTCTTCTAGAGGCTAGTGAAGGAGGATCTGTTTCTACTCCTCGTAGAGGAGCTGTATTACCAGTTCCGCATAAGGCTAGGGGATAGAGTTATTCAGGTCGTTCAGTCCAGGGTATAGGTCATGGACGTAGTGGTCAGGCTTAGGGAGGATCAGCTCAGGGATATTGGGCTACTACACAGGGTCGCGGTACTGGCCAGATGTTTGCAGTAGAGCAGATTCATCAGGGGCGAGATCCTAGACATTCCACAGTTCGAGGCATGGTCTTAGTAGCCTCAGTTTTATCGTCTTCACTTTTCGATACCGTAGCTTCTCATAGCTTTGTTTCTGTGGACACTGTAGAGAGACTTAGACTTACTGTCTTTACTTCTAAGGATATGATGACAGTAGACACTCCTTTGGGACTTAGAACTGCTAGTATGCATTAATGCAAGGAGTTCCCCCTTGAGTTTGGTGGGTGTCACTTCTTGTGGGATCATTATGACCCTGAGATCAAGGGTTATGATGTTATTCTCTAGATGTATTGGTTAGTTTCCTTCCAGGCCTTTGTCAACTACTGTTGTCGAAGGGTGAGTTTCACATCACCGGAGGGCGGATCTTTTCGGTGAATGGGATGTCCAGGATAGTAAAGATGGATTAGAGCATCATGGGTTTGGTGGTGTTACGGCCCGGATTGCAAGTTTATATCTACATGACTAGGGAACTTCTCAGATAGATTTTCCTCCAGTGGTTGATCGTTTCTCGGATGTCTTTCCAGAAGAAATTTTAGTTTTGCCTCCGGAGCGAGTGGTAGTCTTATCTATTGAGATTGTGCTAGGAGTAGCACCAGTATCCTTACCTCCTTATAGGATGGCTATGCTTGAGTTGTAAGAGCTCAAGAAACAGTTGCAGGAATTGCAGAAAAATGGTTTTATCCGACCCAATACTTCCCCTTGGGGTTCGCCGGTGTTGTTTGCGAAGAAGGCGGATGGTACCTTATAGTTGTGTGTGGACTATCGGAAGCTCAACCAGTTGACGGTCAAGAACCGATATCCATTGCTGAGGATTTATGATCTTTTTTATCAGCTTCAGGGATCTAGTGTGTTATCGAAGATATAATTGATATCCTGCTATCATAAGTTGCGCATCAGACCATCAGATATACCTCTTACAGCCTTCTAGAGTAGATATAGTCTGTACGAGTACATGGTTATGTCGTTCAGTCTCACGAACCCGCCAACAGTTTTCATGGAGATAATGAACAATGTTTTCCATCCTTTCTTGGATTCCTTCGTGTTGGTTTTCATGGATGATATCTTGGTGTACTCTCACTCTTGACACGACCATGCTACCCTTCTTGAGATCATATTGAGTACACTGAGAGAGGATCAGTTATATGCTAACCTCTCAAAGTGCCACTTCTGGATGGATGAGATTCACTTTCAGGGTCATGTCAACTCAGAGATAGGAGTATCAGTAGACCCAGAATAGTTGAGAGTGATATTTACATGGGATCAGCCAAAGAATGTCTTCAAGGTACGGAGTTTCTTGAGGTTGGATGGTTACTACAGGTGGTTAATACAAGACATTTCATGCCTAGCAGCACCGCTGACAGGTCTGACCAAGAAGGGGGTGATGTTTTTATGGTTAGATTCTTGTGAGTCAGCTTTTAAGGAGCTGAAGGGGATGCTGACATCAGCACCGATACTGGTCTTTCTAGAGCCGGGCAAGGGCTATACTGTCTACTATGATGCTTCAGATATCGGTCTCAGAGATGTGCTTATGCATTGAGATATGGCCATTGCTTATGGGTCTTCGTAGTTGAGGCCACATGAGAGGAACTAACCAACACACGATCTGGAGTTGGATACTGTTGTTCATGCTTTGCGTTGTTGGAGATACTATCTTCTGGGAGAGCATTTTGTGGTATATACTGACCACATGAGCCTCAAGTATAAATTCACCCAGCGTGATTTGAATCTGAGACATCGTAGGTGGGTCGAGTATCTTCAGTCCTTCGACTTTGAGCTTGCCTATACTCCCGGGAAAGGCAACATAGTGGCTGATGCATTGAGTAGGAGAACATAGATTTAGGCAGTTCAAGAGGCCATCAGTGAGTGGAAGCTCATGGCTCTATTCTCCGAGATGCCCGTGGAGGTGCATTACAGATAGGGGAAGACCTTTCTCTCTTTTTTGGCTGTTACCTATACTCTTCTAGATCGGGTGTGGATTAGGCAGCTATCAGATTCAGAGGGCTTATTCCTGTGGGAGAGTGTGTCAGGAGAGGACCCTCTTCCTGGATGGAATGTGGGCGAGGATGAGATATTGTGTTTCCAGGGATGCGTATGGGTGCCAGAAGACATACGCGAGGAGCTGATGTGGGATTTTCATTCCTCAGTTTTTGGAGTTCATCCTGGCATCAGCAAGATGTATCGTGATCTACACTGCCAGTACTTGTGGCAAGGTATGAAGAGAGATGTTTCTGGATTCGTCTTGAGGTGCTCTACTTTTCAGTAGGAGAAGGCAGAACATCAGTGACCAACATGCCTTTTACAGTAGGTACCCATAGTAGGGTAGAATAGGAACGATGTCACAATGGATTTCGTGACCTGTTTTTCTAGGTCGCCTAGAGGGAACGATGTTTTTGGGGTTATCGTCGACAGGCTGATGAAAGTTTCTCACTTCATGCCAATCAAGGATACCTTCAGTGTTGATGATCTGGGATGACTTTACATCTGCGAGATTGTACGTCTGCATGGAGTTCCACACTCCATTGTTTCAGACAGGGATGCACGCTTTACATCTCGGTTCTGGCAGGTGCTTTAGAGGGATTTTTGTACATAGGTACATTTGAGTAAAACATTCCATCCCCAGACTGATGGCCAGTCCGAGCGCACGATTCAGGTGCTTGAGGATATGCTCCGAGATAGAATTTTGTACATTCTTGGTTCTTAGGGGAAACATATCCCTCTTGTGGAGTTCTCCTACAACAACCGTTTTCATGAAACTATTCAGATGGGACCATATGAGGCCTTGTACAGTAGGCCATGACGGTCATCTTTGTGCTGGGTGAAGGCAGGGGAGGCATCTTTTCTGGGACCTCGTCCTGATTAGGAGACCTCAGAGCAAATAGAGTTGATTAAGAAGAGGACGGCTATAACACAGTCTCGACAGAAGTCTTATGCTGATTAGCAGAGACGACCTCTGGAGTTTGAAGTCGGGGATTAGATTTTCCAATGTGTCCCATAGAGGTTGGGACACAAAAGGATCCGAAGATAGGGTAATATTTCACCACAGTACGTCAGGCCGTTTGAGGTGTTTGAGAGAGTTGGGCTGGTTGCCTATCGGTTGCAGTTACCTCAGAGGTACCAGGATATGCACGACGTCTTCCACGTTTCCCAGCTCTGACGTTACATTTCAGACCCGTCTCATGTCCTTCAACCCGAGGAGGTTGAGGTTGAAGTGGATGCGTCGTTTGAGGATCATCCCATCCAAATTATTGATCCCAGTACAAAAGTTGTCCGTGGATATTCTGTTCCACTAGTACGGGTGCTATGGTATCACGGGCGAGTGGAGTACGAGACTTGTGAGCGGGAGCCCAATGTATGATCACATTGGTCAGAGCTATTTGGGGTTTTTTCTTCTACACATATTTAGGGAAATTTGGGGATGAATTTCTTTAAGTGGATAAGTTTGTAAGAACCCGGATCATTATTTCAGGTATGTTTTTTCATTTCTGGCCGTTTTTGAGAAAAGAGGAGTTTCTTGAAATTTTTGAAGTACACATCGTGTACTCCTTTTCCACTTGAAGCCGTCTGTGGAATGTGTCCGGGCCACACACACGGTGTGTAGGGATGATGTGGAGGCCGCTTAAAGTGGAGTATGGAAAAATAGAGTACACGCCATGTACCCCAGAAGTACACGCCGTGTATTTATTTTTCACTAAAAGCATCAGGGTCGCGCCTAATCTCCAGAACGACCTTCTTCAAGGTTTCATTCATCTGAGAGCTCCTATACAACCACATTCCTTCTCCGAGTCCCCGAGCAGTCGTCTGATCTCCATTTTATCCACCATCGATTGCGTTGGCATCACCTCGGTAAGCTCTCTCTTCTTGTTTAGCCTTGTTTCATGATTCCTTCTCATTTTCATGTTATCGTGGGTTGAGTGTTTTGGATGTTTTCTCAGATATTCGATGTTCTAAAGAGAATCAATCTTCGTGGTTCACTTATATCAATCTCTTAGAATCGAGGTATGTGGTTTTTTGCCCTGAGTTGAGTGTCTTTGAGTTTTGGTTGCAAATGTGCCGGATAACCTTGTATCGGGTATCCCGGGTTTGGGATTTTGATCTTATTGTTTATTTGACTTAGACTTCTTGTGAGCTTATGATTAATTGATACTAATATATGCTTTTTTTCATGTTTGAGGAGAACTCCATGGGTTTTTTTCCCTGTTTGGCTGTTTATCGCCGATTGGCACCGTTTTCCTGTGAGGCAAACCCAATTGCAATTTTTAGTTTACTTTTTATAAATGAATACAAGTGTTTCTTGCTGTTTAAATGATTTTGATGCATTGTAGCTATTATCCAAATAGTTGTTGAACTTACTTAAGGCTGATGATAGTTTATTACGCTCGACTGGACTGCTCAGGGCTGTAAGAACCTGGTGCGGGAGATCAAAGAGGGAATAGGCGACTAAGTGCTTCCCTAGATGGTCTGTAGGTCTTAGTTTCATATGCAGGACCTATGGTAATAGTACATTGTTCTTCCCAAGAGTGTTCTTAGTTTACACATGTATCGAGACCACATGATGAATTAGACGTAAGTGATTCCTCAGAGAGTCTGTAGCTATCATTGCAAGACCATAGGGGAATTGACGTGAGAGCTTCCCAGATGTATGTGCCTTGTCTGATTACAGGACTATAGGGGTCTGCTAGTTTGAGCCACCGAGGGAGTCGGTGTGAATTTTTTTTGGTTGGTTGTGAAGAGTCCACCAAGCCAAAGAACAAGCTTGGGTTTGTACTGCTTGTGGGTTAGGTAGTCCATTTGAGTTACCAGCTGTGTTACTTGCTTTACCTTGGAATAGAGACGTTTGCTAGTTTCCCTGGTTGTTTAATTAAACGATTGTGAATGGTAATTGGTAGGATTTTTACTGGTGTACTCCTAGTTCATTAATGTATTTATTTTCCTTTACTTTTTTCTATATTTCTCACTGATAGTAGGGCACAAATCTTGAGGTGGTTGCATACTGGGATTAGTCTCACACCCTGTTTGGGTCCTGCTTTTTGGCCCAAACAAACTTTTTGGTTGCAGTTGTGGATAGGGATTGTGGCCCTTCCACCTATGGTACTTGATTTCTGGTTGGAGCTGGAGAGCATGGGATAGGGCTTTGGCTCGTGATGCTGCTTGACATGCTGTTTACTATTAGTATTTGGATTTAGTTATATTTCAGCATGTTGATTTTTTTACTTCTTTCTATAGACAGATGTACCAAACTGAATCTTTATTATATCATACATTGCTACTAATTTTAGTTTTAGTAGTTTTATGTTGTTTACTGCTTCCGCTATTGTGCACGTTTGTTCTTCCGTTGTATGCTTTACTTAATGAGGGCATAGTTTCCCCACCGACTCACCAAGGACCTCACTACTAGTCTGAAGCCTCTAGAATTTGGGGAAATTCGCTTGAGGTCATGTGGCGAACTGGGTACGGGGCACCAGTTATGAGGCTCTGGATCCGGGTCATGACAAAGTGGTATTAAAGGAGGTTTTCTTTCTTTTCTATTTCCTGACTGTTTTGTAACAATAGACAGGGATAGGAAGGAATTGGTAGTTAGTACTTACCTGTGCCCAAGAGTAATTAACCCATGTACAGGTGAAATCTATATTACCTCATAATTGAAATTTTCTGTTTTTGCATGCATTACAGTTTATTATATTTCACTTTTGGGTGATGCACATGTTTTATACTATTACAGGTCATATTATTATGGTTCAATTTTGGTGCAACCCAATGATATGAGGGTATGCCATCTCATGCATCATATAGGAACTGGTTAGGAAATCACATGTCATTCATTTTTCCATGTCATCTAGGGTGCAATATAGACTGCATGCTATTGTGATAGATGCCATGATAGATTATTCATGATGTTGTGATAGTTGCTGTGATAGAAATACCGCTATGATGATAGGGTGTTGTTTATTTTTGCAGTTAGTTTATCATGGACGCCAAACATTGGTCTTAGAGGTGTTATGGACCCTCGCCGATCAGAATTTGGAGAATCATTGGATTTTTATGCTGTTTACTTGTTGTATGCATCATTATGATGCCAAGCTTTGATTCGCAGGGAGTATGGGCCCCTACGGATTAGAATTTGGAACAAAGATGTTTGTTTTTCAGTGTTTCTGGCGTTTGGTGCAGTTTCTGAGCTATTGCCCGGAAAAACCAGAATACACGGTGTGTACTATATTAATACACGTTGTGTAGTTTTTAAACCATGTTACTGACTGTGTGAACAGAGAAATGGGATTGTGGAAAGTCTTCAGGTACACGCCATGTACGATAAGTACATGTCATGTAGTTGTCAACCGTGTTCTCGACCGTGTCACTAACAACACGGGTCAGGGAAGCTCATGTAGTATACACCATGTTTTGTATGAACATGCAGTGTAGCCTTGTTCTAGGTGCCCGGCTATGTCTCGAACAAAACGGGTCGGTGTTATATTCTCCTATACATGCTGTTTTTGTTCGGAATATTCCACGTAAAGGTCAGCCGTGTAGCCGGCCATGTAACCTGCTACATGAGTCGCTAGACCTGTCCAGTACACGTCGGGTCCTTAGTGAACATATCGTGTACTTTAGGATTAGGAGGACCGTGTAGGTTATCCATGTAAAGAGACTCGGGCATGGGAGTGTAGTTCAAGTACACGTCATGTGTTGTGACAACACGCCATGTAGTCTGGGGTGTTACACGACCAGTAGTAGAAGAAGTACACGCCCATGTGAATGGCTTTAACAAACACGCCGTGTAGTTTAAACACACGTCATGTAGTCGTGTTTTGCAAACATAATTGTTTCTCTATCATGTTCCTGTTTTGGACCCTTGTGTTTTCTGTCGTTGTAAATCCTAAATTTGAGGAATTCTTTTGACCTTTTAGGGCTATGGAAGAAAGACATCCTCCATTTGCACGTCAGGAACCAAGAAGTGACCTTACGCCTGATAGGTCAGACCAGGGACTACCAGTAGTTCCATCGATCATTCCGGAAATAGCACCTGCAGTGATTCCATACACTGGTTCCATCTCTCAGTTCAGATAGGGTTTCATGAGTTCTATACAGAACTTCCAGGGAGATCAGCATCCTGCCCTGTCTATGGCAGAGCTGACATGGGTTTTTTTAGCAGCATCATCTTCAAACTTTAACAGGGGATGGACGACCTCATGCTATAGATTCAGGGCTAGAAACCATGCTTTCCATATTTGAGAATCTAGAGACACCCCCAGACAGAAGTGTGAAGGTCACGACTTATATGGTGCTAGATTCTTCCAAGATATGGTGGGATGTAGTTTCGCAGGTAGGGATCCAATGGAGTATGGCTTGGGATGAGTTCCATCATACATTCTATGACTACTTCTATCCGGCGACGCTGAGGGATGACAGAGCCAGAGAGTTAATGAACTTACAGTAGTGTACTCTTTTCGTTATTGAGTATTCCTCCTATTTCACTGAGTTACAGTGCTTAACTCCCATTCTGGGAAAAAACGAGCATTTTTTGGAAAGGAAGTTTGAGGAAGGCCTCAAACCAGAGATCAGATCATAGGTGAAAGTCTTGCAGTTGAATTCTATTTCTTTGATTGTCAACAAAGTGCGGATCACCGAAAGAAATATGAGGGAGACTGGAGCTGTTGACCTGGGTGGTTCAACATCCATGGTTGATTCATTTCATAATTACAGCATAAATCACCACCGAGACTCTACTTGAGGTGACTAGAAGAAGCGAGGTATTTCTTCTAGTAGACAGGATTTTCCTTCTGGAAACCAGGTGGTGTGCTATCAGTGTAGAAAGAGCGGGCATAAGAAGCCTCAGTGCCAGAGAGACCTAGTAGAGAGCCGATCTTGTTGCAAGATGAGTCATCTGTAGTGTTTTTACAGGGTTCTTCTTCTAGCGGCTAGTGAAAGAGGATCTGTTTCAACTCCTCGTATAGGAGCATGATTACCAGTTCCGCAGCAAGCTGGGGGCTGGAGTTCTTCAGGTCATTCAGGTCAGGGTAGAGGTCGTGGATGCAGTGGTCAGGCTCAGGGAGGATCAGCTCAGGGATATCTGGCTGCTACACTGGGCCGCGGTACTAGCCAAACGTTTGCGGTAGAGCAGATTCATTAGGGGTGAGATCCTAGACATTCCACAGTTTGAGGAATGATCTTAGTATTTTCAGTTTTATCCTCTGCACTATTCGATACCGGGGTTTCTCATAGCTTTTTTTCTATGCACAATGTGGAGAGACATAGACTTACTTTCTTTACTTATGAGGATATGAGGACAGTAGACACTCCCATGGGACTTAGAACTTCTAGTATGCATTAGTGCAAGGAGTGGCCCCTTGATGTTGGTGGGTGTCACTTCTTGTGGAACTTTATGTCCTTGAGATGACGAGTTATGATGTCATTCTCGAGATGGACTGGTTAGTTTCCTTCCAGGACTTTGTTGACTACTATCTCTGAAAGGTGATTTTCACATCACCGGAGGGCAGATATTTTATTCACAAGGGAAAATGGGATTTCTAGGCGAGAAGAGATGGATTAGAGCATCATGGGTTTGGCGGTGTTATGGCCCAGATTGCTAGTTTATATCTTGATGACCAGGGAACTTCTTAGAAAGATTTTCCTTTAGTGTTTGATCATTTTCCGGATGTCTTTCTAGAAAACATTTTAGGCTTGCCTCCGAAGAGAGAGGTAGACATCTCTATTGATCTTGTTCCAAGAGCAGCACCGGTATCCATACCTCCTTATAGGATGTCTACACCTGAGTTGTAAGAGCTCAAAAAACAGTTGTAGGAATTGCAGGAAAATGGTTTTATCCGACCCAGTACTTCCCCTTGGCGTTTGCCGGTGTTGTTTGCGAAGTAGGTGGATGGTACCTTACAGTTGTGTGTGGACTATCGAAATCTGAACCAGTTGACGGTCAAGAACGGATATCCATTGTCAAGGATTGAAAATCTTTTTGATCAGCTTCAGGGAGCTAGGGTGTTCTCAAAGATCAAATTGAGAAACCGCTATCATCAGGTGTGCGTCAGACCATTAGATATAACTTTTACAGCCGTCCAGAAAAGATATGGTCTATATGAGTACATGGTTATGACTTTCGGTCTCACAAACGCGCCACCAGGTTTCATGGCGCTGATGAACAGTGTTTTCCATCCTTTTGTGGATTCCTTCGTGGTGGTTTTCGTGGATTATATCTTTGTGTACTCTCACACTCGAGACGACAATTATACCCATCTTGAGATCGTATTTAGTACACTGAAAGAGCATCATTTATATGCTAAGCTATCAAAGTGCCTCTTCTGGATGGATGAGATTCACTTCCTGGGTCATTTCATCTCAGAGACAGTAGTATCAGTAGACCCAGAAAAGGTGAGTGTGATAGTTACATAGGGGCATCAGAAGAATGTCTTTGAGGTAAAAATTTACTTAGGACTGGATGGTTACTAAAGGTGGTTAATACAAGAATTTTCAGTCCTAGTAGCACTACTTACAGGTCTGACCAAGAAGGGGGTGAAGATTTTATTGTGAGATTCTTTTGAGTCGTCTTTTCTAGAGCTGAAGGGGATGTTGACGTCAGCCCCGATACTGGCCTTTCTAGTGCCGAGAAAGGGATATACTGTCTACTGTTATGTTTCAAGTATCGATATGGGAGCTATGATTATGCACGGATATGGGGTCTTTGCTTATGGGTCTCGGCAGTTGATGTCA
Organism: Viscum album; assembly: GCA_963277665.1. NCBI lineage: Eukaryota > Viridiplantae > Streptophyta > Magnoliopsida > Santalales > Viscaceae > Viscum > Viscum album. The sequence continues at coordinate 1,849,701,215 of OY728120.1, forward strand.
CACGAGGGGAACTACCCGACACATGATCTAGAGTTGGCCACTATTGTTCATGCTTTGCGTTGTTGGAGACACTATCTTCTAGGAGAGCATTTTTTGGTATATAATGACCACAAAAGCCTCAAGTATATCTTCACCCAGCATGATCAGAATATGAGACAACGTAGGTGGGTCGAGTATATTCAGTCCTTTGACATTGAGCATGCATATACACCCGGGAAAGGCAATGTAGTGGCTGATGCATTGAGAAGGATAACTCAGATTCCAGAAGTTCAAGAGGCCAGCAGTGAGTGGAAGCTCATGGCTCTATTCTAAGAGATGTAATTAGAAGTGCATGATAGATAGGGACATACCTTTCTCTCTTCTGTGGTTGTTACCTCTACTCTTATGGATCAGCTGTGGATGTGGTAGCTATCAGATTTAGAGGGCTTAGTCTTACATGAGAGTGTGTCAGGAGAGGACCCTCTTCCTGGATGGAAATTGGGTGTGGATGAGATCTTGTGCTTCCAGGAATGCATATGGGTGCTAGTAGGCATAAGAAAGGAGCTAATGTGGGATTTTCATTCCTCGGTTTGGGGAGTTCATCCTGGCGTCACCATGATGTATCATGATCTACACTACCAGTACTGGTCACCAGGTATAAAGAGAGATGTTTTTGGTTTCGCCTTGAGGTGCTCTACTTGTCAGTAGGTGAAGGCAGATCATCAGTCACCAGTAATCCTTTTACAGTAGTTACCCATTCTTGAGTGGAAGAGGAACGCTGTCGCAATGGACTTCGTGACCAGTTTTCCTAGGTCATTTAGAAGGAACGATGTTGTTTGTGTTGTTATCGACAGGCTTACAAAGGTTTCTCACTTCTTGTCGATCAAGGAGACCTTCAGTGTTGATGATCTGGGATGACTTTACATCCGAGAGATTGTACGTCTGCATGGAGTTCCACACTCCATTGTTTCAGACAGGGATGCACGCTTTACTTCTCGGTTCTGGTACGGGCTTCAGAGGGCTTTAGGTACACATGTACTTTTGAGTACAACATACCATCCCCAGACTGATGGCCATTTCGAGCGCACGATTCAGGTTCCTGAGGATATGCTCCACGATTGCATTTTTGACTTTGGAAGTTCTTGGGAGAAGCATATCCCTCTTGCAGAGTTCACCTACAACAACAGTTTTCATGAGACTATTTAGATGGCACCATACAGGGCCTTGTATGGTAGGCAATGCCGATCATCGTTGTGCTGGCTGGAGGCAGGAGAGGCAGCTTTGCTAGGACATCGTCTTGTTTAGGAGACCTCATAGAAAATAGAGTTGATTCGGAAGAGGATGGCTACAACACAGTATCGTCAGAAGTCTTATACTGGTCAGCAGAGATGACCTCTGGAGTTTGAGGTGGAGGATCAGGTTTTGCTGCGTGTCGCATAGTGGTTGGAACACAAAAGGATTCGGAGACATGGTAAGATTTCACCATGGTACGTCGGGCCGTTTGAGGTGTTGGAGAGAGTTGGGCTGGTTTCCTATCGGTTTCAGTTACCTCATAGGTACCGGGCTATGCACGACGTCTTCCACGTTTCCCAGCTCTGACTTTACTTTTTAGACCCATCTCATGTCCTTCAACTCGATGAGGTTGAGCTTGAAGGGGATGCATCATTTGAGGAGCATCTAATCTGGATTGTCGATTGCAGTATGGAAGTTCTCTGTGGCCAGTCTGTTCCTCTAGTATGGGGGCTATGACAGCACGGGCGAGTGCAGGATGAGACTTGTGAGTGGGAGCCCGATGTATGATCGCAGTGGCCGGAGCTATTCGGGGTTTTTTCTTCAACACATAGTTAGGGAAATTTGGGGACGAATTTCATTATGGTGGGATGTTTGTAAGAACCTGGATCTTCATTTCATGTGTGTTTTTCCTTTTCTGGTCGTTTTTTAGAAAATAGGAGTTTCTAAATTTTTTTTGAAGTACACACCATGTACATTCAAAGTACACGTCATGTACTCCTTTTCCTCTTGAAGCCGTGTGCTGACCATGTCTGGGCCACACACACGGTGTGTACGGGTGATTGGAGGCTGCTTAAAGAGAAATAGGGAAAAACAGAGTACACGACATGTACCCCAAAAGTACACGCTGTGTAATTTTTTTTCACGAAACACATTGGGGTCACGCCTAATTGCCAGAATGCCCTTCTTATAGTTTTCATTCATCCGAGAGCTTCTGTATGGCTGCAATCCTTCTCTGATCCCCCGAGCTACCATCTGATCTCCGTTTTAGCCGTCGTCGATTGCGTTGGGATCGCCTCAGTAAGCTCTCTCTTCTGCTTTTTCCTTGTTTCATGATTCCTTCTCATTTTCATGTTATCGTGGGTTGAGAATTTTTGAAGTTTTCTCAGATCTTCGATGTTCTAAGGAGAATCAATTTTAGTGGTTCACTTATATCAATCACCTAGCATCGACATAGGTGGTTTGTTGCCCTGCGTTGAATGACGTTGAGTTTTGGTTGCAAATGTGCCGGACACCCATGTATTGAGTATCCCTGGTTTGGGATTTTGATCCTATTGTTTATTTTCCGTATAATTCTTATTAGTTTATGATTAATTGATACTAATATATTATTGGTTTCATTTCTGAGGATCACCCCATGGGTGTTTTTCCCTATTTGGTTGTTTATCACTGTTTGGCACTGTTTGCCTGTGAGGCAAACCCTATTGCAATTGTAATTTTACTTTTTATAACTGATTTCATGTGTTTCCTGCTTTTTAAATTCTTTTGATGCATTTTATCTATTAGAAAAATAGTTTTTGAACTTACTTAGGGCTGCTGATAGTCGATTACGCTCGACTAGACAGCTCAGGGCTATGAGAACCTGGTCCAGGAGATCAAAGAGGGAATATACGATTAAGTGTTTCCCTAATGGGTCTGTTGGTTTTTGTTTCATATGCAAGACCTATGGGAATAGGACTTTGTGATTCCTAAGAGTGTTCCTAGTTTACACACGTATCAAGGCCACAAGAGGGGTTAGACGTAAGTGCTTCCTCAAAGAGTGTGTTGCTATCGTGGCAAGACCATAGAGGAATTGACATGAGAGCTTCCCAGAGAGTCTGTGCCTTGTTCGATTAATGGACTATAGGGGTATGCTAGTTTGATCCACCCAGAGAGTCAGTGTGAATTTTGTTTGGTTGGTTGTGAAGAGTCCACCAAGCGAAAGAAAAAGCTTGGGTTTGTAATACTTGTGGGTTAGGTAGTCCCTTTGTGAGTTACATGCTGTGTTACTTGCTTTGCCTTGGAATAGAGAGCTTTTCTAGTTTCCCTGGTTGTTTAATTAAATGATTTTGAATGGTAATTGGTAGGATTTTTACTGGTGTACTCATAGTTCGTTAATGTATTTATTTTCCTATACTTTTTCTATATTTCTCAATGATAGTAGGGCACAAATCGTGTGGTGGTTGCTTACTGGGATTATTCCCACACCCTGTTTGGGTCCTACTTTTTGGCCCAAACAGACTTTTTGGTTGCAGTTGTGGATAGGGATTGTGGCCCTTCCACCTCGGGTACTTGATTGTTGGTTGGAGCTGGAGATCATGGGACCGGGCTTTGGCTCGCAATGCTGCTTGAGTTGCTGTTTAATTTTAGTATTTGGTTTCAGTTGTATTTTAGAATGTTGATTTGTTTACTGCTTTCTATAGACACATGTACCATATTGCATCATTATTATATCATACATTGCTTCTACTTTTAGTTTCAGTTGTTGTATGTTTTTTACTGCTTCCACTATTGTGCACGTTTTTTCTTCCATTATATGCTTTAACCAATGAGGGCATAGTTTCCCCACCGACTCACTAAGGACCTCACTACTAGTCAGCAGCCTCTGGAATTTGGGGAAATTCACTTGAGGTCTTGTGGGGGACCGGGTACGAGGCACCCATTATGAGGCTCAGAATCTGGATCGTTACAAAGTGGTATCAAAGGAGGTTTTCATTCATTTCTATTGCATTAATGTTTTGCGACAATAGACAGGTATATGAAGAAATTGGTAGTTAGTACTTAACTGTGCCCGAGAGTAATTAACCCATGTACAGGGAAAAGCAATATTACCTCGTAATTGCAATTTTCAGTTTTTGCAAGTGTTACAGTTTATTATATTTCACCGTTGGGTGATGCACATGTTTTGTGCTATTACAGGTAATATTATTGTGGTTCTATTTTGTTGCATCCCGATTAGATGAGGGTATGTCATCTCATGCATCATATAGGCACTGGTTAGGAAATCAAATGTCATGCCTTTTTCTATGTCATCTAGGGTGCATTAGAGATTGCATGTTGTTGTGATAGATGTCATGATAGATTATGCATGATGTTGTGATAGTTGCTGTCACAGAAATACTGCTATGTTGATAGGGTGTTGTTTTATTTGCATTTAGTTTATCATGGACACCAAACATTGGTCATAGAGGTGTTATGGGCCCTCGAGGATCAGAATTTGGCGGATCATTGGATAGTTGTGCTGTTTACTTGTTATATGCATCGTTATGATGCCAAGCTTTGATTCGTAGGGAGTATGGGCCACCACAGATCAGAATTTGGCACATAAATGTTTGTTTTTCAGTGTTTCTGGCATTTGGTGCAGTTTCTGAGCTACTGCCCGTAAAAAACCAGAATACACGGCGTGTGCTCTATTAATACACATTGTGTTTTTTAAACCATGTTACTGACTGTGTGAACAGAGACACGAGGTTGTGGAAAGTCTTTGGGGACACACCGTGTACGATAAGTACATGTCTTGTAGTAGTCAACCATGTACCCGGCTGTGTCACTAACAACACGGGTCGGGGAAGCTCGTGTAGTACATGCTGTGTTTTGTATGAACAGGCCGTGTATCCTTATTCTAGGTGCCTGGTTGTGTATCAAACAAAACAGGTTGGTGTTATCTTCTCCAATACACGCTGTGTTTGTTCGGAACCTGCCGTGTAAAGGTCAGCCGTGTAGCCAGTCGTGTAACCTGGTACACGAGTCATCGAACATTTCTAGTACACGTCGTGTCCTTAGTGAACATGCCGTGTAGTTTAGGATTTGGAGGACCGTGTATGTAGAGACCCGAAGCTTAACGTACATGGACATTACATTACTTTTTCAGAATACTTAGTACATAAAAAAATCACACACACAAGGATCGTTATAGTTTAGTGTCTTTGGAAAATCGGAATATAATCTTCTAATTGTGGTGAAAGATCTTCAACATCTCCCATAAAGGTCTTCCTTATTTTATTACCTAAAAACTTTCATTATATCCTGGGGAAAAGAAAACATAAAATGGTGATCTCAAATTCTCAGTAAGGGTAAACAAAAAAAATATCACTCACATCATATTCATAAGAACATAACATTTTGGAAATCTTAACCTTCAAAAGAGAGCATAATTTCATAACAGGGGATAAATCATAGTAGTGAAATGAAATCCCAATAATCTTAACTTAAAATATGAAACTTTGTGGCATACACACACAATCATATAGAATCATTTTTTATTAGTCAAGACTCATTGCCAAGACTATCTTAGTGGACAAAGTCCATTTCTGAACCAAGTCACCCTCGTTTCAGTCCGGTTTCACTGAACCGGTATAACCTACCGTTCTATCCATGTCTATCTCATGAGATATAAAATATTTACCCAATTCATTGGAGGGAGATATAGGTCCCACCCATCTCATAATGATACCATTCTTATGTGATCCACAAAATCATAAATCATACATCATTTCATAACCCATGTAATAAAAATGGGAATCTTAAACATCATGACATCATAAAACAATTCATATAAGATAAAGGAATTCATAAAAATATTTCCATCACAACATAATCATATAAATGTAATAATAGGGAAAAAAATAGAACCCTTTATTATCTTAGATGGAAAATAATTTTGATAAAACACTTGAACTCCATTCTTGAGGAAAATATCCTTTCTACTTCAAAAACATTTTTCCTTTCTTAACATGTCATACAAAAACTAAAAGAAGTTGATTCAAAATAAACTTGAAAACTTGTAACGGAAGCTTCTTGGATATAATGTTTTAAAAATCCATTCATGCCATAAAAGTTAATAAAACATTCTTCTCGTACTTTTGTCGGAAAAGTCAAAAAAGTACCTCGTACGAAAAACGACAAAAGATTCCTTTCATATCTTTTACTAAAAACTCACTGATGGGTAAAATAGGATTTAAACAATTTTTGGTGAATGGAAATAATAGTACATATTGAGGAAACATGGATGTGGATGATAAAATACACCCTAGTAAATGCCAAAGTATAAACAATCTCGGATAAAAATGAGATTGTGATATTTCCGTTACCTTATGTCCGATATGATTTGTACGTATCCAAACCTCATGTATAATGATTTAAATAATGTCATTAACTTTTTAAAGAATCATATTCATTGTTATGATATCATATATGGTTTACTTATGACTTTATATTACCCGTTCTTTTGTAAATTCCATGTTAAAGAAGCGTTTTGGGTAAAATCGTTTCATTTATCGTAGGTGTTTGGACTTGTTGTTTTTGACATTATTATTACTTATATCATGATATAAATACTTCCAGAATATAAAACATGATTTATATATCATATAAATTCAGTATATATATATATATAATAGATAGATAAATGAAATGAAACACACCGTTCATGGAGACGGTAGTCTGTACGTACGCATGAATGCTGTTTTCCTTTCCTTATTGTCTTGAATGGAAGTAAGTAGATGACATACATATATATATATACATAAATACAGTATATTTAACATGTAATATATTTCATTATTATTCATTATATATACTTTATAATCATTCATGAATGTTTAATGTGGAGAATGAATCTCATCGCGTCGTGGAGACGGTAGTCCGTACATACGCACGAGCGATGATATCATTCTCATGATCGTGAACTTGTGTTGAAGTGTATTTATACTATTTCAGTATCAATATCACTTTATAATAATCATATATATTTACTAATTACACCATTATACCCATCAAATTAAGGTGGTGGCGGAAAATAGATTACACCACTGCGTGGAGACGGTATTCCGTACGTACGCACGGGCGGTGATTTCCTTTTTCCGTAAGATGGATAGAAGGTTTATTAGAGTTGTTTAATATTTATAATAACATATCAGTATATAAGAAATACTTATTTAATTAATTAATCATGAAACAACTAAATAAGAAGATGTTGAAGATGAAAGAAATTGAAAAAGATCGGTAATGGATATTACCTCTTTTTGACGCGCCTTTTCTTAACCTCCACATAAAGAACTAAGGATGGTCTTTGAAGAAGACCAGGACCTCTAGGATGATACTAGGGAAGTGGAGAAGATATTTTGGAAGGGGTTGGCCTAGCTTGAATGCTCAATTTGGTGTGAGGAGGAGAGGGAGGAGGTGCCCTTTTATAAGGGAGGAGAGGGGCACCTTAGGAAAATCTCAAAATATTATTTTATATTAAGGTCAAATTCGGTTTATAATGGTTCCAAAGGGTCTTATTTCGATGATAATTTGGGTATGGGTCTAAATCCTCTCATCCAATAGGATTTATAAATGTTTACATTATTAGTTTAACCTTATCAATTAGATTTAACTCTAAGTTAAATAATTTAACTTTTACCGTGTCTTTTTTGTTTTCTTACACTATATAGTTAATAAACTTACTATATCAAGAAAAACGAACCCCAAGTTGTTTATTATTAATATATAAAATCTTATATAATTCTTTTGGTCAAACCTTATATTTTTAGGAATACAATAACAATTAATAATATAATATTTGTTTTCAAAACTAATTTATGTCAATTTTGACACTATTTGGTACAAGATTTTTATGAAATTCATAACAGAATGATAAGTTCGAACCAAGTTACTTAAATCAACAATAACATGTCATATTAACCTATAAAATTAGTTTAAGTCATACAAAGTCTCAAATTACATTTATTTGAACATTGATAACATCAATTATGTCAATATATAATTAATAAGACAATTACTGCATCATCATTGTGTCATAATAAATGATAATTATTTAATCCCTAAAAATTATAAATAAATTCCTATGATGTAGATAATTGTATTAGTTTTCTGGAGAATATTCATTTTCGAAGTTTCATGAAGTTTATCACTAGCTTAAAATTATTATACTTATAAAATTTAAGAAAGTGACATGTTGTCACATTCTTTGGTTTTAATAATTATTAAATTATTTTCATGGAAAAAATTTATTTAAATGAATCTAATCAGACCCTTAGGTGATATGGGTCTACTTTGAGTCATCCAATAGAATTTTGACATTTTTTAGGGTAATTTTAAAATATTATATTTAACCTTAATTACCCGATTTAACTTTAACTATGGTAAATAAAATTTACCGTAGTTACTATTCATAATTCCCAAAAATAAAAAGTATCTTATTAACATAATTTGTATCCACTGATTCCAAATATGGAATCCATTTTTCCAAATTCAATACACAAAATTTTCATAAATTAAATTAAAACTAATCCTGTTGTCGAAAGAAAATGGGTTTTTCTTTAAAACATTGCAAAAGATTGAATTGATTTAACCTACGAATTCAAGGTAAAATCAATACTAATGAAATACATTATATTAAATGGTAAAAATATATTCTTTTTATACTTTAAAACCATTCAATATTATAATTTATTCACATAAGATATTATGATGAAAAAGTTGTTTTTAATTAAAATATAGCGTGTTTTTACTATTCATTAAAATATGAAAGTTGTCGGGAAAATATCAAAACGTTATCTAATGTAAATTTTTATATACTGATTCAAAAGAAGAATTTTATTTTGTCAAATTAAACTTATAAATATGTAAAAAACTAGATTTAAAGTGGGTGTGCCATCAAACGGTGTCAAAACAACATTTTTTGAAAAATACTTATTTTACCCGAAAAATTAATTTTGTTCTTAAACCATGTTCTAGAAATGTGTAAGATGAATAATAATGTTATCAAATTAAAAATTTAGTTAACACTATTCATAAAGGCTAGTTCATAACAATATTATAATAATATATCATTGTTTAGTAAAACCCAGTATTGCGTACAACACACACTATCGAGGAAGGTCGCGATTACGTGTAATGCATTCCAAGTCAGGGTTGCGTGTTGTGCAAGAATCCTTCGTTGTTTCGTATAACATAATCCAACCATATTTCATTTATACATTGAATATATATATATATATATATACTCAATGTTGCGTAGAATAACTATTATCAAAATTGTGTGTAATACGATCCAAGAATAGTGTTGCGTATACTGCAAGCTAATACGGTGTTGCGTATAGCGCATGGTAATATTGGTGTAGCACAAGACATTAATGAAATTAAAAGAATATTTTTCATAAAATCTCAGAGTGTTAAATTCTACCCCCCTTAAAATGAATTTCTCCCTCAAAATTCGTCGGGGTTATAAATGGTTTACTACTCAAAAGTTTGTTTAATAGAAACCCACATCGTAAAAAGGAATACCAAAACAAGGATTTTAAAAACTAAAGTATGAAATGTAACGGTTACCCAAATTAACTCATCACGGGGTTTCCACGTAGGAGAAAATAGGTGAAAAAATGGATATGGAAAAAAAATCTAACCATCAAGTTCTGATGGAGAGTGGTAGAGAACATGGTTATGAAAAAGCCAACAATCACAAAGCTATTGATTTGTGATGATCTAAGGTACCATCTGATTAATCGGATATAAGGGAACTATAACAACCTTTTTGGTTTTCAAGATCATTTCCCTAAAGTTGAATAATTTGAATTAGAATAAATACTTACTTTATTTTGGTACAATCTCACTGTTGTTCGTGCTTTGAACAATTTCCACTTCATCTCTTAAAGAAATGAAGTTGAATTTGTTATTAGTGAAGTGTTAACAGATCATGTGATAGAATGATGGGTCATTCCATCTGTTTCAAACAAAAGGTTAGAAAAAGTTATTAAATATACATAAGTCCATCTATGGTGAGGTTAATTGTATACGATTCCAAAATGAACTTATACTTCATATATCATACCGCATAATAAAAAAACTAGTTTCTACTAACCAGGGACTTCCTGTAGGCCAGTGGTAGGAGATAAAGGCCAGTCGTACTTCGGTTGTGGGTTCAATTCCCACAGCCTTGTCCGACGCGATGGGTTGTCGCCCGTCCTGCAGGTTGTCCTTTTTCAAAAGCTATATTACTATAACATCCCATAAATAATATCGAAAAAAAGTTCTATCCTTAAACAATAACAACTTATGTCCAACATAATCCATTCCAATCTTTAGGCTTATCTAAAATACTTCGGTCCAAGCTCAAAGTATAAAGAAAATGATTACTTGAAATGTCACATAACAATCACGTGAATGCCATCATTTATCACCCATATATCATAAGATATATCTTGTTGGTCAAATTACAAACATGTGAATACCTTAATCATGTATTCTCTTGATGAATGAATACCCATTGAACCTTAGTGAAAACATGAATACAATTAAAAGTTAACACTTTCCACAAACCAAAATCCTCAAAATTATTTATACTCAAACCATGACATAACCTTCTCCTTATATCAGTCATGAGCTCATGAATACTATCAAACATTTAATTTTCTCCTTATCACTTCATTATGCGCATATCATCTACATTCCAAAAATATCTGAATAACCTTTCATGGATAATGGTACCATTAATCATACACTTTCAAAACTCAAGGAAAGACAACAATGTAACAATCCTTAGATGTCTCTCTATTCCATAGTACTATGAGATTACTTATCCAACATTACACATGATAAACATGTAATCATTCCACTACATTCTTAAACCATTGACCGAGCTTCAACAATTCTTTCATCTCACATATCATTTGTAGTCTCTTCATCATCATCAACATAAATACTACTCATACGACCATACTGATTCTCTTCATGAGACTTTCCCTTAGGGAATTGGTTTGTATAATGCCCGTACATTCCACATTTAAAAAATTTAACCATTGTTGATGACATAGAAATACCATTATCCTCATCCCTGGTGTTAACTAAACCTTTTCTTTTGCACTTACTGGCTTTGTGTCCTTCTTTTCCACACCCAAAGCATCTTCCAGTTCCTTTGAAACATTCTCCTTGATGCCTCTTCCCACATGATTTGCATAGGGGAAATTGAACTTTCTTTCCTCTATGGTCATCATGAAACTCCATCGTTCTCTTATTAGCCGAGTCAGGAAACTTACCAAATTTTACTTTATTGATCATATTATGAGATTGCTGATTCGGAATAATAATGATGTCTGGACTTCCAAATCCCATTTCATTTGGTTGCTGATGAATAATATCATTCCATTTTCCGTCATATCCTCCATTATTGGGAATCATCTTGTTTCCAGCCATTTTCTAAAACCCAAAAAGAATAGTGTGAGAGGCAAAAATCATTATAAAGGGGGAGTAACTTCAATATCTAACATCTTTGGTTTAATCTAATATCATTACCATAGTTCTAGGACTATATCCTATACATATACATATCCTTAGGGACATCCCTAGACATACCTTAGAAATATCTCTAGGGATCTCACTAACGTTTTTGCATCCTTGTTTCCAAAGGTTGACTAAACTTTTCCTTTGATACCAACTGTAGAGACCCGAATCTTAATGTACATGGACATTAAAATACTTTTGCAGAATACTTAGTACATAAAAAAAACACACACACATGGATCGTAATAGTTTAGTATCTTTGGAAACTCAGAATATAATCTTCTAATCATGGTGAAAGATCTTCAACATATCCCATAAAGATATTCCTTATTTTTTTACCTAATACATTTCTTTATATCCTGGGGAAAAGAAAACATAAAAGGGTGAACTCAAATGCTCAGTAAGGGTAAAAAAAATATCAATCACATCATATTCATAAGAACATAACATTTTTGAAATCTTAACCTGAAAAAGAGAGAATAATTTCATAACATGGGATAAATCATAGTAGTGAAATGAAATCCCAATAATCATAACTTAAAACATGAAACTTTGTGGCATACACACACAATCATATATAATCATTTCTTATTAGTCAAGACTCATTGCCAAGACTATCTTAGTGGACAATGTCCATTTCTGAACCGAGTCACCCTCGTTTCAGTCCTATTTCACTGAACCGGTATAACCTACCATTCCAGCCATGTCTATCTCATGAGATATAAAATCTTTACCCAATGCATTGGAGGGAGATATAGGTCCCACCCATCTCATAATGATACCATTCTTATGTGCTCCACAAAATCATAAATCATACATCATTGCATAACCCATGTAATAAAAATGGGAATCTTAAACATCATGACATCATAAAACAATTCTTATAAGATAAAGGAATTAATAAAAATATTTTCATCACAACATAATCATATCAATGTAATAATAGGGATAAAAATAGAACCCTTTATTATCTTAGATGGAAAATAATTCTGATAAAACACTTGAACTCCATTCTTGAGGAAAATATCCTTTCCACTTAAAAAACATTTTTCCTTTCTTAACATGTCATACAAAAACTAAAAGTAGTTGATTAATAATAAACATGAAAACTTAAAAAGGAATATTCTTGGAAATAATGCTTTAAAAATCCATTCATGCCGTATATGTTAAGAAAACATTCATCTCTTACTTTTGTCAGAAAAGTCAAAAAAGTTCCTCGTACGAAAAACGACAAAAGATTCCTTTCATATCTTTTACTAAAAACTCACCGAAGGGTAAAATAGGATTTAAACAATTTTAGGTGAATGAAAATAATATTACATATTTAGGAAACATGGATGTGGATGATAAAATACACCCCAGTAAATGCCAATGTATAAACAATCTCGGATAAAAATGAGATGTGATATTTCCCTTACCTTATGTCCGATATGCTTTATACGTATCCGAACCTCTTGTATAATGATTTAAATAATGTCATTATCTTATTATAGAATCATATTCATTGTTATGATACCATATATGGTTTACTTATGACTTTATATTACCCGTTCTTTTGTAAATTCCATGTTAAAGAAGCATTTTGGGTAAAATCGTTTCATTTATCGTAGGTGTTTGGACTTGTTGTTCTTGACATTATTATTACTTATATAATGATTTACATACATCCATACCATAAAACATGATTTATATATCATATATATTCAGTATATATATATATACAATAGATAGATAAATGAAATGAAACACACCGTTCATGGAGACGGTAGTCCGTATGTACGCATGAACGCTGTTTTCCTTTCCTTATTGTCTTGAATGGAAGTAAGTAGATGACATAAATATATATATATAAATAAATCCAGTAGATTTAACATGTCATATATTTCATTATTATTCATTATATATACTTTATAATCATTCATGAATGGTTAATGTGGAGAATTATTCTCATCGCGTCGTGGAGACGGTAGTCCGTACGTACGCACGAGCGATGATATCGTTCTCATGATCGTGAACTTGTGTTGAAGTGTATGTATACTATTTCAGTATCAATATAAATTTATAATAATCATATATAGTTACTCATTACACCATTATACCCATCCCATTAAGTTGGTGGCGGAAAATAGATTACACCACGGCGTGGAGACGGTATTCCGTAAGTACGCACAGGCGGTGATTTCCTTTTTCCGTAGGATGGATAGAAGGTTAATTATAGTTGTTTCATATTTATAATAACATATCAGTATATAATAAATACTGATCTTATTACTTTATCATGAAAAAACTAAATAAGAAGAAGTTTAAGAAGAAAGAAATTGAAAAAGATCGGTAATGGATATTACCTCTTTTTGACGCGCCTTTTCTTAACCTCCACTTAAAGAACTAAGGATGGTCTCTGAAGAAGACCAGGACCTCTAGGATGACACTATGGAAGTGGAGAAGAGATTTTGGCAGGGTTTGGCCGAGCTTGAATGCTCAATTTGGTGTGAGGAGGAGAGGGAGGAGGTGCCCTTTTATAAGGGAGGAGAGGGGCACCTTAGGAAAATCTCAAAATATTATTTTATATTAAGGTCAAATTCGGTTTATAATGGTTCCAAAGGGTCTTATTTCGAATCTAAAGTGGGTATGGGTAGAAATAACCTCATCCAATATTAATTAGACATGTTTAGGTTATTATTTTAACCTTATCAATTAGATTTAACACTATGTTAAATAATTTAACTTTTATCGTGTCTTTTTTGTTTTCTTACACTATATGGTTAATAAACATACTATATCAATCCAAAAGAACCCCAAGTCGTTTATTATTAATATATATAATCTTATCTAAGTCATTCGGCCGAACCATAGAATTTTAGGAATACAATAACAATTAATAATATAATATTTGTTTTAAAAACTAATTTATGTCAATTTTGACACTATTTGGTACATGATTTTTATGAAATTCATAAAAGAATGATAATTTCGAAAAAAGTTACTTAATTCAACAATAACATGTCATATTAACCTATAAAATTTGTGTAAGTCATAAAAAGTCTCAAATTAAATTTATTTGAGCATTTATAACATCAATTATGTCAATATTTCATTAATAAGACAATTACTGCATCATCTTTGTGTCATAATAAATGATAATTATTTAATCCCTAAAAATTATAAATAAATTCCTATGATGTAGGTAATTGTATTATATTTTTGTATACTATTTATTTTCGAAGTTTCATGAAGTTTATCACTAGATTAAAATTATTATAATTATAATATTTAAGAAAGTGACATGTTGTCACATTCTTTGGTTTTAATAATAATTAAATTTTTTTCATTGAAAAAATTTAATTAAATGAATTTAATCCAACCCATAGGTGATATGGGTCGACGTCTAGTCATACAATAGGATTTTGACATTTTTTAGGGTAATTTTATAATATTATATTTACCCTTAATTACCCGATTTACCTTTAACTATGGTAAATAAAATTTACCGTAGTTACTATTCATAATTTCCAAAAATAAAAAGTTGCTTATTAACATAATTTGTATCCACTGATTCCAAATATTGAATCCATTTTTCCAAATTCAATACACAAAAGTTGCATAAATTAAATTAAAATTAATAACGTTGTCGAAAGAAAATGGGGTTTTCTTTAAAACATTGCAAAAGATTGAATTGATTTAACCTACGAATTCAATGTAAAATCAATGATAATTTAATACATTATATTAAATGGTAAAAATATATTATTTTTATAATTTAAAACCATTCAAAATTATAATTTAACTGCATAAGATATTACGATGAAAGAAGTTGTTTTTAATTAAAATATAGCGTGTTTTTACTATTCATTGAAATATGAAAGTTATCAGAAAAATATCAAAACTTTATCTAATGTAAATTTTTATATCCTGATTCAAAAGAAGAATTTTATTTTGTCAAATTAAACTTATAAATATGTCAAAAACTATATTTAAAGTGGGTGCGCCATCAAAAGGTGGAAAAAATCAATTTTTGAAAAATACTTATTTTACCCGAAAAATTTATTTTGTTCTTATACCATGTTCTAGAAATGTGTAAGATGAATAATAATGTTATAAAATTCAAAATTTAGTTAACACTATTCATAACGGCTAGTTCATAACAATATTATAATAAGATATTGTTGTTTAGTAAAACCCAGTATTGCGTACAACACACACTATCGAGGAAGGTCGCGATTACGTGTAATGCATGCCAAGTCAGGGTTGCGTGTTGCACAAGAATCCTTCGTGGTTTCGTATAATAGAATCCAACCATATTTCATTTATACATTGAAAAAATATATATATATACTCAATGTTGCATAGAATAACTATTATCAAAATTGTGTGTAACACGATCCAAGAATAGTGTTGCGTATACTGCAAGCTAATACGGTGTTGCGTATAGTGCAAGGTAATCTTGGTGTAGCACAAGACATTAATGAAATTACAAGAATATTTTTCATAAAATCTCAGGGTGTTACAGTATAGGTTAGCCGTGTAAAGAGACTCGGGTAGGGGAGTGAAGGTCAAGTACATGTCGTGTGTTGTGACAACACACCGTGTAGTCTGGGGTGTTACACGACCAGTAGTGGCAGAAGTACACGCCCATGAGAATGGATTTAACAAACACGCCGTGTAGTTTAAATACACGCCGTGTAGTTGTGTTTTGAAAACATAAGTGTTTCTCTATCTTGTTCATGTTTTGTACCCTTGTGTTTTCTGTCCTTGTTAATCCTAAATCTAAGCCATGATTTTGACCTTTTAGGGCTATGGAACCAAGATGTCCTCCCTTTGCACATCAAGAACCAGACAGTGACCGTACGCCGGATATGGAAGACCAGGGACTACCAGTAGTTCCACCAATCATTCCGAACATGGAACCTATAGTGATTCCAGACACTGGTGCCAACTCTCAGTTTAGAGAGGGTTTGATGAGATTCATGTAGACCTTCCAAAGAGCTCAGCATCCTGCCCCGTCTATGGCAGAGATGACACAGGTTTTTTCAGCAGCAGCATCCTCCCACTTTTATAGGAGATAGAGGAACTCATGCTGCAGATTCAGAGCTAGAAACCATTATTTCCATCTTTGAGCATCCATAGATACCCCCAGACGGAATAGTGAAGCTCGCGACTTACATCTGCTAGATTCTGCCAAGAGATGGTGGAATGTAGTTTCGCAGGCAGGGCTCCAACAGACTATGGCTTGGGATGAGTTCTAGCATACGTTCTACGGCTACTTCTATCTGGCGACGCTGAGGGATGATATAGCCAGAGTGTTCATGAACCTGTAGTAGGGTACTCTTTCGGTTATTGATTATTCTTCCCATTTCACTGAGTTATAGCGCTTAACTCCCGTTCTGGGAAATAACGAGCTATTTTTGGAAAGGATGTTTGAGGAAGGCCTCAAACCAGAGATCAGATCGAAGGTGAATGTCGTGTAGGTGACTTATATTGCTTTTATAGTCAACCAAGAACTAATCACCAAACTAAATATGAGGGAGACTGGAGCTGTTGATCAGGGTGGTTCAGCATCCAAGGTTGATTCATTTTGATACTGACAGCAGGAAGCGCCACCGAGAGTCTACGTGAGGTGACTCGAGGAAGCGAGGTATTTCTTCTGGTAGACGGGATCTTCCTTATGGAAACAAGTTGGTGTGATATCAGTGTGGAATGGGCAGTCATAAGAAGACTCAGTGCTCGAGAGACCTAGTAGAGTGCCGTTGATGTGGCAAGATGGGTCATCTATAGTGTTTTTACAGGGTTCTTCTTCCAGCGGCTAGTGAAGGAGGATCTGTTTCTACTCCTCGTACGGAAGCAGGATTACCAATTCCGCAACAGGCTGGGGGCTAGAGTTCTTCAGGTTGTTCAAGCCAGGGTAGAGGTCATGGATGTAGTGGTCAGGCTCAGGGAGGATTAGCTCAGGAATATCGGTCTACTACACAGGGCCGCGGTACTGGTCAGACGTTTGCGGTAGAGCAGATTCACCAGGGGCGAGATCCTGGACATTCCACAGTTCAAGGCACGATCTTAGTTGCCTCAGTTTTATCTTATGCACTTTTTGATACCAGAGCTTCTCATAGGTTTGTTTCTATGCACACGGTGGAGAGACTTAGACTTACTATCTTTAATTCTGAGGATATGATGACATTAGACACTCCCTTGGGACTTAGAACTGCTAGTATGCGTTAGTGCAAGGAGTTCCCCCTTGAGTTTGGTGGGTGACACTACATGTGGGATCTTTATTTCCATGAGATGACGGGTTATGATGTCATTCTTGGGATGGAATGTTTAGTTTATTTCCCGGCCTTTGTCGACTTCTATCGCCAAAGGGTGAGTTTCACATCACCGGAGGGGTGATCTTTTCTTCACAAGGGCGAATGGGATGTCCAGGCGAGCAGAGCAGGATTAGAGCATCATTTGTTTGGTGGTGTTATGGTCCAGATTGGTAGTTTATATCTAGATGACCAGGGAACTTCTCAGATAGATTTTCCTCTAGTGGTTGATCTTTTTCTGGATGTCTTTCCAGAAGACATTTTTGGTTTTACTCTAGAGTGAGAGGTAGACTTATCTATTGATCTTGTGCCAGGAGAAACACATGTATCCATAGCTCATTATAGGATGGCTACACATGAGTTGTAAGAGCTCAAGAAACAGTTACAGGAATTGCAGGCAAAGGATTTTATCTGACCCGGTACTTCCCCTTGGGGTTCGCCGGTGTTGTTTGTGTAGAAGGAGAATGGTACCTTAAGGTTGTGTGTGGACTATCGGAAGCCGAACCAGTTGACGGTCAAGAACCGACATCGATTAATGAGTTTTGATGATCTTTTTTATTAGCTTCAGGGTGCCAAGGTGTTCTTGAATATCTAATTGAGATCCCGCTATCATTAGTTGTGTGTCAGACCCTCAGATATACCTCTTATAGCCTTTCGGAGCAGATGTGGTCTGTACGAGTATGTGGTTATGCCGTTCGGTCTCACGAACGTGCCATCAGTTTTCATGGTGCTGATGAACAGAGTTTTCCATCCTTTCTTGGATTCCTTCGGGGTGGTTTTAGTGGATGATATCTTGGTGTACTCTCACACTCGACATGACCATGCTACCCATCTTGAGATCGTATTGATTACACTAAGAGAGCATCGGTTATATGATAAAATCTCAAATTTCCACTTCTGGATGGATGAGATTCACTTCCTGGGTCATGTCATCTCAAATACAGGAGTATCAGCAGACCCAGAAAAGGTGAGAGCGATCATTACATAGGAGCAGCTGAAGAATGCCTTTGAGGTACGAAGTTTCTTGGGGTTAGATGGTTACTATAGGCGGTTTATACAAGACTTTTCAAACCTATCAGCACTAATGACAGGTCTGACCAAGAAGGGGGCGAAGTTTTTATGGTCAGATTCTTGTGAGTCAGCTTTCCAGGAGCTGAAGGGGATGTTGACTTCAGCACCGATACTGGTCTTACCTGAGCCGGGCAAGGTATATACTATCTACTGCGATGCTTCAGGTATCGGGCTTGGAGCTATGCTTATGCAGGGAGATGGGGTCATTGCTTATGGGTCTTAGCAGTTGAGGCCACACGAGAGGAACTACCCGACACATGATCTAGAGTTGGCTACTCTTGTTCATGCTTTGCGTTGTTGGAGTCACCATCTTCTGGGAGAGAATTTTGTGGTATATACTGACCACATGAGCCTCAAGTATATCTTCACCCAGTGTGATCTGAATTAGAGACAGCGTAGGTTGGTCGAGTATCATCATTCCTTCGACTTTGAGCTTGCCTATACGCTCGGGAAAGGAAACACAATGGCTGCTATGTTGGGTAGAAGAACTAAGATTCATGCAGTTCAAGCGGCCATCAGTGAGTGGAAGCTCATGGATCTGTTATCCGAGATGCACTTGGAGGTGCATGACAGATAGGGATAGACCTTTCTCTCTTTTGTCGTTGTTACCTATACTCATCTTGATTGGTTGTGGATGAGGCAGCTATCAGATTCAGAGGGCATAGTCCTGTGGGAGAGTGTGTCAAGAGAGGACCCTCTTCCGGGATGGAAAGTGGGAGAGGATGAGATCTTGCGTTTCCAGGGACGTGTATGGGTGCCGACAGACATACGTGAGGAGCTGATGCGGGATTTTCATTCCATAGTTTGGGTAGTTCATCCTGGAATCACCAAAATGCATCACGATCTACACCACTAGTAATGGTGGCCAGGTATGAAGAGAGATGTTTCTGGTTTCATTTTGAGGTGCTCTACTTGTAAGCAGGTGAAGGCAGATCATCAGTGACCAGCATGCCTTTTACAGTAGTTACCCATTCCAGAGTGGAAGAGTAACGATGTCATAATGGACTTCGTGACCGGTTTTCCTAGGTCACCTAGAGGGAATGATGTTGTTTGGGTTGTCGTCAAAAGGCATACGAAGGATTCTCACTTATTGTCGATCAAGGAGACCTGCAGTGTTGATGATCTGAGATGACTTTACATCCGAGAGAATGTACGTCTGCATGGAGTTCCACAATCCATTGTTTCATACAAGGGTTCGTGCTTTACTTCTCGGTTCTGGCAGGGGCTTCGTAGGGCTTTGGGTACACAGGTACATTTGAGTACAACATACCATCCCCAGACTGATGGCCTGTCCAACTGCATGATTCATGTGCTTGAGGATATGCTCAGATCTTTCATTTTGGTCTTTGGTGGTTATTGGGAGAAGCATATACCTCTTATGGAGTTCTCCTACAACAATAGTTTTCATGTAACTATTCAGATGGAACCATATGAGGCCCTGTACGGTAGGTCATATCGATCACCTTTGTTCTGGATGGAGGTAGGAGAGGTAGCTTTGCTGGGACCTCATCTTGTTCAGGATACCTCAGAGAAAATAGAGTTTATTTGGAAGAGGATGGATACAACACAGCCTCAGAAGAAGTCTTATGTTGATCAGTAGAGACAACCTCTGGAGTTCGAGGTCAGGGAGTAGGTTTTCCTGTGTTTCTCATAGAGGTTGGGACACAAAAGGATCCGTAGACAGGGTAAGATTTCACTGTGGTACGTCGGGCTATTTGAGGTGTTGGAGAGAGTTGGGCTAGTTGCCTATCGGTTGCAGTTACCTCAGAGGTACCGGGCTATGCATGACGTCTTCCATGTTTCCCGGCTCTGACGTTAATTTTCAGACCCATCTCATATCCTTCATCCCAAGGGGGTTGATCTTGAAGTGGATGCGTCATTTGAGGAGCATCCCATCTATATTGTTGATCACAGTAAGAATGTTCTCTGTGGCTGGTATGTTCCTCTAGTACTGGTGTTATGGAAGCACAGGCAATTGCAGGACGAGACTTGTGAGCGGGATCCCGATGTATGATCACAGTGGCCGAAGCTGTTCAGGGTTTTTTCTTCTACACGTCGTTAGGGAAATTTGTGGATGAATTTATTTAAGGGGGTAAGTTTTTAAGAACCCTGATCTTTATTTCAGGTATATTTTTCCTTTTCGGGTCGTTTTTGAGAAAAGAGGAGTTTCTTGAAATTTTTGAAGTGCACGCCGTGTACTTTCAAAGTATACACCGTGTACTCCTTTGCTGCTTGAAGCCCTATACTGACCATGTCTGGGCCACACACACGGTGTGTAGGGGTGATATAGAGGCCTCTTAAAGAGGAGTATGGAAAATAGAGTACACGCCATGTACCCTAGAAGTACACACCGTGTATTTTATTTTTTTCACTAAATGCACCGGGGTCGCGCCTAATCTCTAGAATGATCTTCTTATAGGTTTCGTTTGGCTGAGAGCTTCCATACAACCGCAATCCTTCTCCGAGCCCCTAAGTTGTCATCCGATCTCCGTTTTAGCCATCGTCAATTGCGTTGGGATCTCCTCGGTAAGATCTCTCTTCTGCTTTAGCCCTGTTTCATGATTCCTTATCATTTTCATGTTATCTTAGTTTGAGAGTTTTTGATGTTTTCTCAGATATTCGATGTTCTAAGGAGAATCAATCATCGTGGGTCACTTATATCGATCTCCTAGCATCGAGGTAGGTGGTTTTTTCCCTTCGTTGAATGCCTTTGAGTTTTGGTTGCAAATGTGCTGGATACCCATGTATCAGGTATCCCCGATTTGGGATTTTGATCCTATGGTTAATTTTCTTTATAATGATTGTTAATTTATGATTAATTGATACTAATATATTCCTAGTTGCATGTTTGAGGATCACCCCATGGATTGTTATCCCTGTTTGGCTGTTTATCGCTATTTGGCACCATTTCCATGTGAGGAAAACCCTATTACAATTGTTAGATTACTTATTATAACTGATTTCATGTGTTTCCTTCTGTTTAAATGCTTTTGATGAATTGTATCTATTATCCAAATAGTTTTTGAACTTACTTAGGGCTGCTGATAGTCGATTATAATCGACTGGCTGCTCAGGGTTGTGAGAACCTGGTGCAGGAGATCAAAGAGGGAATAGACGATTAAGTGCTTCCCTAAAGGGTCTGTTGGTTTTAGTTTTGTAGGCAGGACCTACGGGAATAAGACTTTGTGCTTCCCAAGAGTGTTCTTAGTTTACACATGTATCGATACCATAGTAGTAATTAGACGTAAGTGATTCTCCAGAGAGTGTGTAGCTATCGTTGCAAGACTATAGGGGAATTGATGTGAGAGCTTCCCAGAGTGTTTGCGCCTTGTTTGATTTCAAGACTATAGGGGTCTGCTAGTTTGGGCCACCCCGAGAGTCAGTGTGAATTTTGTTTGGTTGGTTATGAAAAGTCCACCAAGACAAAGAGAAAGCTTAGGTTTGTACTGCTTGTGGGTTAGGTACTCCCTTTGTGTTACCTGTTGTGTTGTATGCTTTACCTAGGAATAGAGAGCTTTTCTAGTTTCTTGGTTTTTTAATTAAATGATTGTGAATGTAAATTGGTTGGATTTTTACTAGTGTACTCCTAGTTCATTAATGTATTTATTTTCCTTTACTTTTTCTATATTTCTCACTGACAGTAGGAGACAAATCTTATGGTGGTTGCCTACTGGGATTAGTCTCACACCCTGTTTGAGTCCTACTTTTCAGCCCAAATAGACTTTTGGTTGTAGGTGTGGATATGGATTGTGGCCCTTCCACCTCAGGTACTTGATTGCTGGTTAGAGATGGAGAGCATGGGACCAGGATTTGGCTCGCAATGCTGTTGGAGTTGCTGTTTTCTTTTAGTAGTTGGTTTCAGTTGTATTTCAGCACGTTGATTTTTTTTACTGCTTTCCATAGACACATGTACCATACTGCATCATTAATATATTAGACATTTCTTCTACTTTTTTGTGTCAGTTGTTGTATGTTGTTTACTGCTTCTGCTACTATGCACGTTTGTTCTTCCACAGTATGCTTTACCCAATGGGGGCATAGTTTCCCCAATGACTCACCAAGGCCCTCACTACTAGTCGACAGCCTCTAGAGTTTGGGGAAACGCGCTTGAGGTAATGTGGTGAACCGGGTATGGGGCACCAGTTATGAGGCTCCAGATCCGAGTATTTACAGATTACATCCATCAAATATAGGTGTCCTGTAAAAAAATAGATGAATGTATTCCTTATATGGAATGTGGGACATATAGTTTGGATGAGTGTGACTAATATATTTTAATATATAGTCGATCACCCATTATATAGAGAGTTTCTATTTATGTGTTGTAGGCATATTAAATGACCAGCTTCATAATGTCGTAATAGAGTATATGTATGAATTTCAAAAGGATGTAAAAAGATTAATCCTATTTGTATTTTTAATAATATTCAAGTACATGAGTCATTTCACGAAAAGAAGAAACCATCATCCTTGTGAGGTTAGTTCAAACATGTATTCAATATTCATCATTGGATTTTTTGGATGTTGATAATTTATGATGGATGAAATTTATATTGTTCATGCCATCAGAAGTTCTGTAGATTTTGAGATCACATAAAGAGGGGATATCTATAAATGATAACCACAGTCATCATAGAGTTTTTATAAATATAGGTATATAAAAAGAGAACTATTTTTCTACGTGTGATTGGCACTCTAGGTTAGGAATGCTATTGGGAACCAGTAGTTGGAATGTGTGATGGATGAAATTTTTAAAATGTATATGGTCAATGTATCTAGATTACCATGTGATACAATATATTAAGGGTTTAGAAACGTACTCTAATATTTCAATGATATTTTGGGTGATTAAATTTATTAGTGATCTAGATGGGTTTCTTGTCAAAATTAATATACCATTATTCTTACAATGAAATGAATGTGTATTGGACATTTCCCATGGATTTAGGATCAATGTATGAACTAGATAAAATATTTTCTATTATTTATTAGTTTTTCATTTCCATTCATTATATTTAGGTTAATGTTTATGTTATTATTGTGTACAAATACTTGAGTAAGTGAAACATAGTGTCGTGATTAGGGTGAAATGATTATTCTAATTAATGAGACAATAATGATTGGTGAGTTGAAATAGATGACATGATTTTTAAATTGTGGGTATTCTAGTAAAAAAACAACTTCTTTATAAATTTCTTGACATGAATCTGAATAAATAGTGTTAGGTTATATGGGGTATCCATAGGATAAATAGGTTATCTATAAATGGATCATTTAATATTCTCTCTTACACATAAATATTCAATTTTTTTTGAGTTGTTGTGCCAGAAGATGATTTCATTGTATGATAGAATGTTCAATATCTAAAAATTGGTAGGATTAGAATTCAGATTTTAGAGGAAATATATAATCGACTATCTTATCTATAAATATTTGAATTTTCAATTAAAAGTATCAAAACCAATGAAAACAGAGAAATAATAATTAGAAATACTGGATAGAATGGTTTTGGATGTGGTGACGATGTCATTAAACTAGTATGTGGACTGGGTTATTAAAGATAAGAATAATTTAGATTAGTCAATGAATTTTTTTAGATATTTATACGAATCTTAACCCAAAAAAATTGTATTCTGTTTGAGTTTTGTTAAACATGAGGCTATTGGATGGAAGGTATCAGACATATCATGTGACTAATTTCACATTGATTTTATGTAAACAAGAGTCACTAAAGGTAATGTTATAAGATGATGATTGGGCAATATTAATATTATTTTAAGGTTTTTAATCTTGTGATGAAGTGGTAACAATTTTTTTTAACTCCAATGATAAATGAAAAGTGATATATAATGACATCTAGATGTTTATTTTGAATGAGGAGCTCTATAGGGGGATTCAAAACATTATAGTGATGTATTAAATATAAATGGATGTGGGTGTTTACCTGATTGAATATGTTGAATATGATTAGAAGGAAACTAAATAGAGAATATTATATGATAATATTTATGACACATACCGATGTACTGACACTATTATAATAGGGGGTAACTGAAGAAAGTTTAACATTAGTGAAATTAAAATTATTAATGATAACTTTTTTGACGTCTAAATTTCATTGGATTAGCTAATGAGAGTAGTGAAAATTATCATTTGAGTTTAAATAC
This sequence comes from Viscum album, assembly GCA_963277665.1. Taxonomy (NCBI): domain Eukaryota; kingdom Viridiplantae; phylum Streptophyta; class Magnoliopsida; order Santalales; family Viscaceae; genus Viscum; species Viscum album. Next base: position 1,849,726,278 of record OY728120.1, read on the forward strand.
TCAAGTGGAATCATATATTATCTTTTAAATAGTATCATTAAAATCCACTGATTTAATGGGGTTCACTAAAATTATTTTTTGAGAAATAATTGAAGAGTGTATCTAGTATATGATGAACCTCTTGATAATGTGGTATAATATATTTTAAAATTTTGTTGAATAATGGATGTTTCCTTGTTCTAGAGGATTTTTCGCACATTCAATTCCTTTAGCGCAACTTGATATTAAATGGGCAATTGGATGAATCGGGGTTTGGAACTACCATTACAGATGGAGTGTAGAAAATCAATCATTGTTCCTTAGTCCAATATAGTGTTATAAAATATGGACCTTTGTATCCAAATGGAATAGATGTGGGAGATACACTTCACATATCATTGTTTTTATGATTCTTAGACTTTTTTACCACAACATTGAAATTATCAGATAAAATTAACTGAATTTCATTGTATATAAATCTATAGTGAAGATAGATCATTTGTACTTTAGAATTAAAGATAACGATGAACTCTATAAGATACCGAAGGTGATCCATAACATGATAAGATTAATAATGAAAATTATGATGATTGAGTATGTATATGAGGTTATATGGGAACCCACCCCATTATGATATCATAGAGTTTCATAATATTTTTTCCTATTAACTAAGAACTCAATGTGTAGAGAACGGGTATACATCCTGAAGGATAAATCAAAAGTATTTGGTGTATTTTTCATTGGAAAGGAATGTTTGAAAGGGAAAAAGGATGCAAATTAAAATTCATAGGATTAAAAAAATGATGGTTAGTACACTAGAATAATCATAAAAAACATCTACATTAACAGTTTTATTATTTATTACCCCGATATTTTAAAAGGAACACTATGCTCGGTAGTGTGTATGATAAGAAACATTGATTGTGAACAAAATGTGAAATATTATTATTTTAATATGACTATTATAAACTAGTGTTTTAATTGTTGTGTATGAATAGAAATAGCCACATTATGAAATATATATATATAATCTTTATTTTAAATACATGTTTATTTATGAATTATTATGAAATAATAACTCAATTTTTGGTAATGTTATTTTAGGAATCTAATATATGCCTTCTTTATGATTGATATTCTTTGTAAAAGAATATTTTCATTAAAAAGTATATATTTTATAAATTTAATTTGATAAAAGTTTCATTTTTTATATTATTATATCAAAATTATTCTATGGTGAAATTCAATTTTTTCTGAAAATATTGATTTTTATGTGAATAATGAAAAATACAAATTTTTATAAAATTGTAATTTAATTTCAATAAAAAAATCATTACGGTTTGAATTTTATAAAAAATTAATATAAGATTGATTTATTATTATATAATATAATTATTTACAATGTAATTATCATTATAATTCATTTTTTCTGGTAGATCAATTTTGGGCCTAAAAACATATTATTTATAAAACTTTTTGCATTGAGTTTTAATAATTTATATTAAAATTAATTTATTTCACTTATAGAAAATTAATTTTACGAAATTTAATTAATATTTATATTTATAATGTTAAATTTATTTTAGTAGTAATTTGGTGTATTTTTTTTGAATTAGTTAATTTGTTTTGAATAATACATTTTTAAGGAAATTAAATTACATTTATGATATCTTCAAGGCATAAAAATTATATAAAAAGTTATCAAAATTTTGAAATATATCATTTATGAAAATTTAATAAGAATATAACATAAAAATAATTCAAAAAATTTAAATTTGTGTTTCATTCATTATAAATATTCAAATCCATTCTAATGAAAACATGGTTCTTACACAACCCTGGAAAAGACCAATTTAGGGTTCTAATTATAATGTTTTTAAAATGAGAAATATTTAATAGAATTCATTAATATATACAAATTATTATTTATTATTATTATAAATATATTCTATCTTTGTATTCATAAAATATGTAACTTATCAAAATGCTTGAGTACTGCTTTCACAAGGATGGAAAATTCAATATGACATATTAAATAATTGTTCAGGAAATATACATGTGTAAATACACAAATTAAAATATATTAATGTTTCACATTTTTTAAATTAATATGTTTATACATATTTATTTCTTTATTTTATTGAGGAAATATTTACTTTAAATGCTTGAACAACCACTTTATAGTTCATATGAAAGTTCTATAGATATAAATGATATGATTTTAAAAACTGTAAATGCCAGTTTTTGATGATTTATAGCGTTACATGAATTGTATATATTTTTTTTAAAAAAAATATGGTTTTGTTAAGGGTTTAAATTTTAATTAATTTGTTTTTATATTGTTTCAAATTTCAATATAAATTAATAGTTCAAAAATATACATTAATGATATTTGATGATAACAAATATTTTATTAAATCATTTTAATTTCATAAGAATCATATCGTTAAGAATGAGAATTAATTTTTAAATATCAACCATGTTATATTTTTAGTTCCTTTAAAATTTTTAATATATTTCATGACTTCTAATGAGAAAAGAACGTTGATTCTATAATCGTCAAAATGGAAAACCTGGCCATAAAACTAAGAGATATGGGTTAGAAATAAACTAAAAGGTTCTAAATTATATTTAAAATAAGAATTTATAATCATAATCATATTATATTATAATTATATATGTTTTTTCTAATTTAACATGCAGATTATGTTATATTAATATAATAGATTAACAATTTAGATTTGTGACCCTCACCTAACATATTAAATGGATCCTTATATACTCACTTACCTACATAATATATAATCTATATATTAATAAATAACTTCACAAACACGATAAAACCACCCCTCCCCAGATTATATAATTTTTATATTTGTAATAATTTAATCATTATTGGCCTTGGAATGTAAATAAAATCTGGTTTTTGGAAAAATAGGTATAACTTTTCACAAAACGGTTCAATTTTTTCTTTTTCTACCTCCTTACAATATTATTCAACCATGGAAAATAATTAAATTAGTTTTTTCGATATACTGATATGTATTTATTTAAATTGAATAATCAATATCAATAACCTCCTCCATCATATAGTAAATGAAAAAATCGTTCATGTATATCGATGAATAATGACTCACGAATAGATGTAAATTGTTCTCCATAAATGACTCAAATAACTAGTTGTAAAAATGGATTTTATATATGTATGATGTTCATTATATAATTATAATTATATAATGATAACATATAATATATTTTCTAACATTTCTATCAAATTAAAAATTATAACAGCCTTTAAATTTACATGAAGATTACAACCTCCATGTTGTGATAGGAATCAATTTTTCATAAACATATTACATGACTTAAATATATATATATATATATATTTAGATAATCAAAATAATATTTACCATATAAAAAATTATGTAAAGGTAAAATATACTTATCTTTTATCCATTTTTATCGTTTTAAAATGAGAATGTTAATAATGTGTACGTATGACCTACCATCTCCATGATTTTAACACAATTAAATTTTCCTTACCATATTTATTGTATTATTTTAAAAAATTTAAATATTGAATAAAAATTTTAATCATTTAATAATTATCATTATATAATAGATTGAATAATTAACACTTTTATCATATTCAACCAACCATTGACAATTTGGATTTATGATTCAAATATTATCAAAAGTCCTGATTTGAACTTAATTTATTATGAAATTAAATATTACATGTTCATAAATATAATAAAACAATTAATAAACATGATATATTTTTTAAAATAGTAATATGTAAAATAAGTTTATTATTTTTAAATATAGAGGACATATGTGATGTGTCAGACTCGAGTTAAGGGACACTTTATCTTAAAAACATCATAGTAAATGTTTTAATGATTTAATGTTTAATGATTTTTCTTCCATGTAGATATTCTGAATATTATTTTATGAATGTATTTATATGAAAATAAATAAATTAATATATATATATATATATATCAAGAATCATTTTGAACAAATTTTTAATGTTTTTATATGGGAATATATTTACGGAATGTTTAAAATTTCTTTACAAATGGAAAAAAACTAATGATATATTTTAATCTATATAGTGTCAAAATATATTCCCATAAGAAATTGTTATTTAACATTTTGGGTAATATATATTCATTTTTTTTCTCTTTTTGTAAAAACCTTATATCGCATAGAGTTGGTAATTTTAGTTTTGAAAACATTTTTTTATAGGAACACGATGTTTCCAATATCTAAAATTTTATTTCAATGGGATAAAAACTATACTTTTACAATTTTGATGATTTAAATTAAATATTCTATGTGTTTCATACATATTTTGGTCCAATTACATTTTTTATGACTGTTTGATCCTGGTATAAATCATCCATACATTGTGTAATGAGTTATTTACCTATGTAATTGTATTCTAAGTTGACTGTAGATGTTATTCTTATTTTAAGTGTTATTGTAAGGGTTCAATAAATATTATGACCTAAAGAACCTACTTGGATTTTCTATTCATGGTAATCAATTTGTTTAGAAACCATTTTATTTATAATGGTAAGACAATATTCTTTTTAACGGAATAATTATGCCAATTTGAGTAAAAAAGATTTGCTTTATGATAAAAAATTTCAATGGTTCTCATTTTTTCAAGAGTAAACATCTTGATTATGATTTTAACATTTTTATTTCTTATAGTTTATTTTACGAAAAACATCAGGCAGTAATTTTTATTACCTATGTATGAAAATTAATATTTCATGTCAATATTTATTATGTTATTGGTAAAAATATCTTATATGTCCTGATGGTTTTGAAATAGACTTATGGGTTTCCTTTCATTTTCACATGTCACATAAAATGTTTTTTTTCTCATCGAAAATTGTGAAATTATTTTTTCATAGTTATTATGGTTGAGTTGAATTATTAATAATGTCATAGTTTAATACAAATATTATACCTTGAGTGAATAAATATAGTCCTTATAAAGAACATTTTCTCTTATAATAATGGATATGATGTGGAAATATCCTCATTGAATGAGTTTTTCATAATTTTATAATATTAAAAACCTGAAGTGATCCTTGCGATTAATAAAAAATGAATTAATGATTTGAAACTCAAGATTATGTAATGTTTTATGGATTTGTATATAATAATAGTACCAAAGAAATGGTTTCGATAACCTATGTGGTTTGGATGTTATTTTATCATAAGATAAAATTATTCTATAAACACATGGGTTATTATATTATAGGTAATTATTGTTATTTTTGGAAAAATATAATGTTTTTAATAAATTATAATATTCTTAAGGATATCTAACTATTTATCCATCAAATTTTTTAATTGTAATTATTTTATTGATATATTGAAAAATACCATTATTATGTATGTAAATCGATGAATCTAGTTGGAGATTATAAAATAATATTTATGAAGAACAATGCATTGGTTTCCTAAATGATGAAACTTATGGAATATAATCTATAGTTAGATAATTTTGGGTTATTCTTAACCATATTTGATAAGTTAGGATTAATAACCCGATCTTAGAAAGTATCATACTGTATCAAATACATGAAAAATAATGTTCCATGGATGTTTAGGTGATATATATCATAAAGTAAAAAATAATCAATATCACAGATTTCATTAATTTTGGTAGAACATACTAGGGAAATGTATTAAAAGAATTAGATGATTTTTTCTCCATTTTAACGAGTGGAATACATCAATAATATTCCACTTATAAATGAATAGTTTAGTTTACCCCATGATCGGAAATAATTTTCATTCAAATGTAACGATTAAATGATTTAAATGTTGGGAGTATATGAATTATAAATATTGATATCCTTGGGAGAATGCACAAGAATTGGTCCAGTAAGACTTTAACAATGCTTAATTCAATTAAAAATGAATATGAGGAAACATTTAATGACATATGATAAGTATGGATTGAATTTTGGATTACGTTTTGATATTTTGGAATCATATGAAAAGATTAATATTTTATATTGTATGATACATGCATTAAGGAAAAAGATAGAGAATCACCATTAATGGATTCTGAAGAATGTTTAATGATTAAGGTATGTAAATATAGGGAATCATCATTTGTGACGTTGTGGGATATATAAGTATGATCAATAGTTTAAAATAAATAACACTATTTCGATGATTTTTGAAATGAGAGTATCTTAGAGGCATTTTTTGTGTCATAATAGATGTATGATATATATGAAGATTTTATGATTAAATTTGGTTTTAATGAAAAGTTATTTGAAAAATAATTATCTTCTATTTGGTGTATAGAATATGAAATATAATGATCACCTTTAGGGTTAATCTAATATTTTTTGTTGGCGTCATTATGAATTATTTACATAAATGGGTTAACATTTTTTGGAACATATTTTATTAATGGAAATTAAATTTAAAAGCGATTTGGGGAAAACATAATTTTTATTATTTAAAAATAAATTAACTATATAATTGGTAGAATTATATGATTAAGGAAAAGGTAAATACATTTGTATTAGATGTGAATTTATTTGTGGAATGTAGGCTGACTTATCTTTTTAAATTTATATATGTTTTTTGGATTCAGGATATTGATGGAAATGATTAGAATATTATTCGGTAGAATTTATTAGGGAATATTATTTTTTTGGGTATGACATTATGAGTGACTAATATTTATCAGGGATAAATGAATAATTATTCTTTAAAGAAGATGCGATTAAGTCCCTATGATTTTTGAATTTTCAAAATTTGTTAGGAATAATATTATAAATAAAATGTTAACTTTTTAATAAAATTATATTAGAATTGATTTGTGTATTGTTATTTAGGATTCATATTTTAATGTTTTATTTATTAATTTCACATTTTATTCAATGTGAAAATTATCATTTCATGTACTAACCATTTTGGTTATGGTTAATTTTTAATGATAGGTGGAATAAATTTTAATCCTTTTAATGAATATGTGACCTATTAGAAGTAAAACATGATAATTCATTTTGAATATTCATCATTTTGATTAAAATTTGACATTGTGGTGGAAATTGAATTAAATATGAAATTTTACTTGTCAATTATGTATAGTTTCTAATTTTCATAGTCTAAAATGAAAATGAATTCAGTAAATTTAAGAAAAAGAAAACATAAAATTTATGAAATGTAATCATTAATTAAAAATGATATCTTATGGCCTTCATTTTTGATTAATTTATTTAAATTTTAATATATTTTTTATTTATTGTTTTATAGTAATTACCTTTTTCATGATAATATTATCAATAAAATTCAGTCATTTGGAAATTAAATTATTACACAATTTCCATTTTTTCACATCCCACCATGTTCTCCTATTTAAATTTAATTTATGTGTTATTCCATATGACGTTCGTATTTCCCATCCCCTCCTTTTAAAAGGATGGTTTAGTAACCATTTTTATGATATGAATTTTCATATAATGTATTCTAAAATATTGGAACTTTTATTACCCAGTTCATGTTATATTTTAAGTGACACAATGTATTAATTTAGAGGGGGGGAATGTAACACTATATATTTTAAAAATAAGCATGTGTTCGATTGTATATACGAAACCCAACACTGAGTTTAAAACAACAACAAAGTATTGTTATTTATGTATCATATTTATAACCTACCAATTTAATTGGATTTTATGAGTATGAATAACCAAATTATTAAATTTATATAAATATCATTCTCAATATTAATTTGAATGTAAATTCTTATGTAATAAAAACTCAATTCTTATAAATAATATTTAATGCAATATAAATAATCATTCTTAAAAAATGATTCTTATTTAATTTTTTGAATGAATTTTATAAAAAAATTTAAGACCTTTTATAAATTTCAATGTTTAAAAATTATGCCACATGTTAAAATAGTATATGAATATTATCATAGTTTGAAATTTTGGAATTTATTAAAAATATTCATTTTTAATGAATAGTGAAAATAATGATTTTTTTAATGTTCCGTAATTTTTAAACGATCTCATAATTTTATTAATTCTATATTTAATTAATATAATAATAAATTATAATCAAATAATATGATTATTTACATAGGAATCAACATTACACTATATATCTATTATATGTTCATTTCAGGGCATAAAAATGAATTTATCTTAAAATTGTATTTCATTAAATTTTACTCAATTATATTAAAATTAATTTATGTAATGTATAGTGATTGAATATGAATAAATGGAATTAAATTATTAATTCAGAAATATAATTTATCCTTGTATTAATTGTTGATATTTTTCTAATGTTGGTAAAAAAAATTATATAGTAAAAAAAATATAGTTTTAATGAAATACTATATCTTTATCAATATCTCCATAGAATATATATGATATAATAATTTATTAATATCATTTAACTACTAATTTCTGAGAATATAATAAATATATGTTACAAAAATATTTCCTAACACATAAATTATAATTATTTTTGAATAAGTATCAAATCATTTTTAGTGTTGACGTAGTGCTTGCACAATACTAGAAAAGTAAAATTCCGAGTCCTAGGGATAATATTTGAGATAGTATATGTATTTTATAGAATTTATTAATATATTTAATGTATTATTAATTATTTTTACCCATATATAATATTTTTTGAGTTTCATAACAAGTTAATTATCTGTATTCTTGTACATCGCTTGCAAAAATAGCCAAAAGTAAATCTATTATATTAAATCAATTTTAAGAACCTAGTTGTTAGTGAACATAAATATTGATTTAATATAAACATTTATATAATACATAAAAAAATAATGATTAATATTTTATTTTATTAATTATTATTAGTGAAATTTTTACCTTAAAGGCTTATGCAATACTGACACAATGCTTGTGCAATCTGTACCAAAATATGTTAAATGACATTAAATAATATAAAATTAATTTTTATTGGGTGTTTTGTAGTGTGAAAAAAAAATTATATATTAATATAAAATTTTATGGATTTTAAAATATTTTATCTTATAATTAATAATGTTTAATTATTTTTTTTCAATTTCAATGTAAATTAATAGCTAAAAATGGAATTAAAGAAATTTTATAATAATAATTATTTTATTAAATGATTTAAAATTTATAATTTTTTTTATATTTTTACAATTGAATGGTATAAAGTTTACTATAAATATTTTACATTTATAGTTCCATTTTTTTGTAAACATTCTTGACCCCTAAATAATAAAAAACATTAATACCATGAAAATCGCCAAAAAGAATAAAGGGGTTTCAAATGTTAATATAAGGTTTATAATATATACATAACATTTAAAAAAATATTTTAAATGATTATTTCATCTTTAAATTAAATTTTATCATAATTTTATCATTTTTTCATCTTTTAAATGAAAATAATTTTATATCAATGTAATATTATATTAATTTCCTAGGGCATCGCTTCAATCACTTATAAAAGTGAACATACTTTCCTCTCTTCCTCACACCACTTGATCAATCTTACTCACACCATTTGATAAATAAATATCAAACATGAAAATTTTAAATCACTTATTAAAATATATATCATTGTTATTGAGTTATTATTTTGGAAAAAAATACAACCTTTAAGAGATTAATGTGTAAAAAGGTGGTTTTCAGAATGATGAGTATAAGATATAACCGAATGTTTTAGTTTAATTTCTTTATATACCTACTTCCAATCCCCCTTAAACATGTTTAAAAATTATCATAAATATGATACATGTAATTATATTATATTATGATAATTTCTTATCATATATAGATATCTTATACCATCACATTTGAGAAAAGTCATTTTCGTTTGTATAAAGGACCACAGAGTCATGATCCGATGAAATTTATTTTCCATAAATGCATTTCACAAAAGGTAATAATCATAAATTTAACGTATATATATGATAGTAGTTATTTCAATATAACTATATAATTATAATATTTAATCTAATTTCATACATTTCCCTCTATTGATTAATGAAAATATAATTCATGCGTATGTGTAGATTACAACCACCATGAAGAGATGTGAGTATTTTCTCCTAACCATATCAGATGGATGATTTATATAAATTTATTTAGGGAAATAAATTTATATTTATGTTTTAATATTCATTGTTTAATGAAAAAAATTTAATTACCTTCTTTCCATCAAGATCATTGAAAATTGAATATGTTACTCAAGTGTTCTTACGACTTATCGTCTCTATGATTGTAACATAATTCATTTTTTTATAATTTTAATATATAGATTTTTATAGTAAAATTAATGTATGGATATGATAAAAAATTCATTAATATTAATATTATTACTATGGAGATAATGTAACAATGAACCCTTTGGACATATTCAAACTACCAGAGTCATTTTGGATATATGAGTCGAATATTGTCAAAACATCTGAGGTGAGCATAATTTATTGAGTAATTGAATATAAAATTGTAAAAAATAAAATAAAGGGAATTTTAATTATTAAAAAGTTTCTTATGAAATTGATAGTTAATTTATCTTTAATATTCACGATGATAAGGAACATATGTGATGGGTTGGAATCATTTTAAGGTACGCTTTTTCTTAACAACCTCATTTGTAATATTAATTATTTATTTTACAAATCCTTTTATTATAGTATACTATTATTAATATAAATATATGGATGTAATTATATGGAAATTATTGAATTAAAAATATATATTACATATGATATTTATTTCAATTCAATGTTTTTCTAAAATGAATTTTTTACTAAATGTTTTCACATTCTTTAAAAAAGGTAGAAGAGTGTTCTTTTTAACATGGATAGCTTCAAAAAATTTCCCATCAATATAAAAATAATTATAAGTTTTGGATTTCATTTTTATTCAATAAAAATACTTTATTACCTTTATATTATGAATATTACTTTCCAAAATTGGGTTTCAATGGATATGTATATATCAATATGAAAAACTATTTTACTTATGGGGTCAAAGGTGTATTTTTACAAATTTGATAATTGAAATGATGATTTATACATGTTTTGGTCCATGGAAAGTTTTTATGATTGTGACTGACTATTATATCTCTCAAATTCAATGACTAATGATTACCTTATTTGTAAAAATATATAGTATGTTAGAAGAGTAGTTAATGTAACGAGAAATGTATCTTGTAATGGTTCTTAAAAGTGTTTCAAAAAAATGAATTCCAGAAGAACCTATATGAAAAATATATTCTTGATAATTAATTTTCATTAAAATCATTAGATTTAAAAAGCTACGATAATGATCATTTTTTAAAGGAATCATTATTCCCCTTAGGGTATAATGATATATTAAAAAAAATTTTTTCAAGGGTTATCGTTCTATCCGATGAAACCAAATTTTTATTATTATTACATTATGTATTCTTATCAAATTGTTTTTGAAAAAATTGATAGTAATACTAATTTAATTTACAATTTGTAGATTATTTGACTTTAATGTTTTTAAGAGAAAAAATTATTTTCTGTGACATTAAATTTATGAAATAAAATATTGGGATTGTATTATTTTAATATATGTCCCTTAAAAAACTTTTTTCCCAACCCACATCTTAAAATTATCATTAAAAATGATTAATGATGAGTTTAAAATTTTATTAATTAATTTTTCTATCTATTGGGGATTCCTTAAATTATGTAACAATTTCCTTATGAAGAACTTTCTTCATTAGGAAAATGTATAATTTTTGTAATGTCTAATAAGAATTATTTTTACCTAAATCTATAAAAATTTAAACATGCAAAAATATATTGGAATGCAAGAAATTTAATTTATGATTTAAAACTGAATATTATGTACTGTTTTTACGACGAGTGCTTATACATTTTTCAAGGAGATAGTGTACCTTGGATAAGAGTTAAAAATTGGGTGACTAAAAGGTTGAATGAATATTTTGGGGAAATGGTGTGGAGTAATAATAATTATTCAATAATTTTTGTAGAATTTCATTTGGATTAGAGGAATAATAAATCCTACTAAATCAGTCAGATCCCATAATAAACAATTGTGTATGCACTATATGATGTTATATGGATAGGAAAAGCACCCATTTTATCTAACCCTAAGGTATTTTGTAGATTAACTATTGTATATGTGGATTCAAGAGATAATAAAAAGATGGAAGCAATGACTCACTCATGATTATTAATTGTCTAGGGAGATTAATATATTAGTTGTAGATCATTGATGTAATGATAAAAAAAATCCATATGTTGTATAAATACTCTTTTTAATGGGAAAATTATGAGGAAGGATTTGAATTTGATGGAAAATAATTTCGAAGGAAATGTATCAACATCAATATTAGATGATCTGAATGAAGGAACCGTTAGACTAAAAAAGATAGAGTTAATAAGAAACAAAATATATATTTTTATGAAAACTCAAAGAGTGTATTCTGGTGTATCACAGATGATTTTATATTTATACCCACAAAATTAATACCGAAAACATTTAGAATTGGTGTGGTTTTTCCTTGAGATCGTAAGGATAAATATCTGTATGTTTCATTTCTGGAGATATTAGAATCATAGACACATTAAAATGTTCAACAATAACTAGACCAAAGGCACATGTATATGATACGAACATAAACTTATTACTATTAATATATGGTAAAGAACAAGAAATCATGGAATACGATTCTAAACTCAATGATTCTATTAAATGAGAGTTTAACATGATTGAATATTTTGATTGTATTCTAATGATAAAAAAACATATATAATGAGTTTACCAATCGTATATAAGGATCTTGAATATAATGTCATTTTTTGATTAAACGATGTGGTTTATGGAAGAATATGATATAATGAATGACAGATAGTCAAATTATTTCATAACAAAGAGGTAATATAATTGTATGAAATATTTTACTGATTAGTAAAACATAATACTATATTAACATTGCTAAATTTAGAAACTTTTTTTGGATTATATATATTATAAATATATATGAATATGAATTTTCTATTTGAGTATCTATAGGAAAAAATACATATGAAGAAACCAATTAGTTTTATGGAGTAGTGGAATCGGGGATTTGTTTGGAAACTGATGATGAGTCTATATGGATTGATGTAATATCTAAGATAGTGAAACAATATGTTTGACTCATTGATGGAATAAAATGATTCATATAAAGAAATAAATGAAAATATTGATATTTAAAGGAGTATAGTGATGGAATGATTACCATTTTACTTTTTTACAGGGATGATATATACTTCTAGTTATATCAATACAATTGATTAAAGTGATTATGAAGGACTTGTCAACGAAGGTGGAAATAAATAATATTGGGGATGTAAATAATATCACGGAAAAGAAGGAAGAATGTGATTGGAAAACATAAATTTTGGTTCTATTTCATAAGGAATATATACTTAACATCGTTGGATAATTTTGTTATCCTGATGTAATTCCATTTCAAGTCCAATTCAAAAACCAATTGAACACATAAATGAAAAGAACAACAAATAGAATAAGATTATAAAAACATGGATGCAATACTATATGGTTCATCGGTGTGAAGTCTCATCTATTATATGTTTTGTACTAAACATGGTATTTCCTATGTGGTGGGAGTCTCTAGTTTCTTTATAGAAAATATGGGGAAAGAGCACTAGGATATTCTGTTTTTTAATTTGAGATATATTAATGGAATTAATAATATTACTCATTTCATTGAAGATGATATTATATTTCCTAAGTATAAGGATACATACGATTTTTCGATAATAAAATACATTGGAGGGAACAACTAGATATATCTTATAATCTAGAGGAACTATTTTCAATTTCATGTCAATGATCTGGCCAATGAATTCTCTATGAAAAATAGTTGCATAGATTGTGGTAGAAATAAAATAAAAAAATAAATTATTTTTCTTGATAATTCTAAATTAAGAGATAAGATTCACATAGGTTTTTTTAGTTCAATTCTTTTTAAAATAATTTTCAATATTCATGGGAATAAAATATAGTCTTCTATATGAGAACGAAGCACATCCAATAGTATTAACATTTATCTGGAAGATTCATAATGGTGGAGTTTTGTGTTTATTTGTTATAACTTTATGAACGAACCCCAAATATATTTTAACAATATAATTTTTCAAAAAATGTTAGAGAAGATATTGTGCCTCGGTTGGAGTTGGGTGGGTATAACAGAAAAAGAGATGTAAATCACCCAACAAATTTGGATGGGTTTACTTCTAAAAATTGTTATAGGATTTCAAAGAATAATTAAATTAGACATCAAGTGGGATATTTTTAGGATGTTAAAACATATTCAAGAATTAATCTTTGATCGCCAAATGTGGAAGCACTTGAAAAACCATAATTCAAACAAGAGAATAAACATGTAGTATTTAGTGTTCAAAAATAGATTAGTAAGATGATCTGATTTTTTGATGTATATAAATCATTATGGTGAACAACTACAAAGTATATGAGATTTTCAGATAATTAAAATTTTACATGTTTCTATGATTGAATAACTCTCAACATATAGTTTCTTATAATGGAAAGAGTCCTAGGATGCACTATTAACATATTGGTGATTAGTGGTAAGACATGTAGATGATATACTGAATTGATATTTTCAAAGTAAAATTCATGGACTCCAAGAACTCTAATAGGCCTATTTCAAAGCTTGACTAAGTGAGAAACTTTATAAAGGTCACGTGACCACATGTGAAGATGTGAATGAATAATCAAGTGATTAATTGTGTTAGTAATCTATATGGGTTACAAGTCCTAGAGATCACATCATTTTACATCTGAAGAAATAAATGATTACAATGAATCATATATGGGTGCAAGACGAATTACCAACCCAAATAAAACCCTCTATGTTATTCACATTTTTTATTTTCATTGTTTTTCTTTTATCTATTTTTTGAGTAAACATGAATGAGTAAGTGAAAACTAGTTTATATATTTGGATAACGTTATTCTCTTAAGTTATATTACCCTTAAATTTAGAGGGTTCTTTTGGTGATATAATTTCTACATTACATGTCATCCAGTGAATGAAATTATGGGGGTAAAAATATGGTATGTGATATAAAAATTAATCTGATAAGTTGATCAAATTTTATATTGATTAAAACATGATACATAATTTATATCTTATATAACATATCATATCACCTGAAATGATATGAGTTAATTGAAGGTAAAATTGTATGAACTCATGGAGAATGGTTTCATTCGAGCTAATTTGTCCCCCAATACAGTTATAGTGTTTTTCACCCTGATGTAAGGAGTGATATTGATATTTTTTATTGACTATTTCTACCAGAATAAGGTGAAAATAAAAAAAAACTAACATTTTACAAAGATATATGTCCTCTTTGAATAGTTTAAAATTTATACTTGTTATAGATGATCAATCATACTTCTAGATATCACCATTTATTGAGTTTTAAAGGATCATAACAAATATATGGAAATCAGGTGTCACAAAAGAAATTATATTAATCCAGTTATTCCATTTAGTATGATGGAAACCACCAATATTTTCGTATTCCAGATGAATATTTTCTTTATACCATTCATGGAATTGTTCTTAGGTATCATCACCAATTACAACCTCATCCATTTATAATTAAATGATGATCATGGATGTCATTTAATGATTTTACGAGGCATGTTTTGATAGAATTATCACTATAGTCTGTTATTGATGTGTCAATTCTTGAATTAATTGGTCAAATTCTTGTGGTATGGTATCATAGAGGATATAGTAAACCTAAACATGTCAAAGACCAAGGAAATTCATAAATGGGACCACAAAATAGTGTGTTTGAGGTTTAAGGATTCCATTAGTTAAATGGATACTATAGGGTATTTGTAAAAGGATTCAACTGGATATGGGATCCCTTTAATACCCTTACATAAAAATTAAATCAATTTATTTTGTATGAGTGTTGTCCGAGATAGTTTTAGAATATTAAGTTTCCTTTGGTGGGTGCTCTTATTTTGAGGTTTCAAGAAGGAGTTGAGTATGTGGTCTTCTATAATGCATCTGAAGATGGGCATGGATGGGTGTTGATGTATAAGTAGGTGGTGATTTATTATAAGACCAATAAATTGATACCTTGTGATAATATCTATGTGAATTATTATTTAATGAAAATATTGGTAGTTATCACATTGAATACGTCATTGCATTACCTTCTCTGTGAATTATTTTTATCTTATAGATACCATGAGAGTCTCCAAAAAATATTCTTCCAAAGAAATATCAAACTATGGAATGGGGTTGGATGATGTTACTTTATTAATATATCTTTGATACTTTTATAAAATATTAATGGGAAATGTGGTATTTGAGCCCTTAGTTGGAAGTCCCAAGAATAGTTGAAAAATGAGGAAAACACTATGTCTATAATGATATGGTTATCCATAATGGATGATGGAAAAGATAGTTATATGTTATCAACGGTAGTGGTCTCCCAACATATTTTGTTTGTGAGGGAGGCCATGTTGGTAGGGATAGATTTTGGGTCCATGTTTGAGTAAATACCAATAAGTGACACATCTAATGAATATTATGAATGTGGGGAATTCATCATCATCATCATTTATGAGAGTACATTGGTCAGATTCATACTGTAATTGGGGATGAAAAGGGAGTTCCCCATACCCACCTTAGAGGTACATCATAGTTTGATAAAGATTTACCATTTCCATAGGTATTATTTTTGGTTTCCATGTATGAAGCTAAGTTTCAATCCTCATGATAGAGACCCAAGACATGAATGAGAGAGAAAAATAGAAACCAGTATGATTATTAATTGTTTGAATCAATTGAACAATTAAATTTGACGCCTAGGGTATACAAATATTGGTTCAAATTACACTCTTGGAAGGATACCCTCACCATGGTCCAAGGAAGTCACCCTTATAACATTATTTACACTAAATAATCTCTAGTACCATTCCTTATGATATTTTTACCTCTCCTAAATACAGCCTGAAAATAACTAAATTTATAATACAACCCTTGTTTGTTAATATATCCCCCAAATCTCCCATTATCAAGTAAATAATGATTAATGGTTGATATCACCGACTCGATATAATCCCCTCCCACAAAATAATATTTTGGTATTTCAACTTTTCATTGGGCAAGAAATTAATAAACTGATCACATATAATCACTTCATCATCCAATGTTCATCTCTATTATTTTTATAATTCCACCACTTTTCAACTGAACTATTTTTCCCTATATCATTTAATCCAAGACTATATCCTGATAGATATTTTCTCCATTATTGATTTCTGGTAAATGCTCTTTTATAGGGTTTTCTCGAATCATAACCTTTTACTATGATACATGGAAAAAATAATGGCTCAATTTTTTTTCTAGCATATTGCTTTTGTATCAAATGTATCCCTACTCTTTCTTCAATCATAATATACCCTAGTATGTTGAATCCAATTTCATATTAATTATTAACACATCACAAATCGTATTCTGCCATAAAAAGAAAAAAAAACTACCAACTTTTAATATCACCTCTCAATGATGTATGTTATTATATTTCTCAAAAAATGATGTTCCCTTTATATATTACTTACGTGTATATTTTAAGAATCATCAAGTTTAAATTATGATGTAGCTAATACATCAACAAAAAATTACAATTAAATATAATGAATAATATGTACTTGATATCATCCATGCTTGTTATAATTTTTTTTACTATGATTAGAAGTATATAAAGAGATATTATTATAAAATTATGCCGATGATAGGAGCCTTATCCACTTTGTAGGGTGATCTAAATAGAAACACCTCAAATAGGTCTCAAAAATGTTATTTACAAGTTTTTTCTGGCCAATAGTATGTGGGTGACAGGATGAAATGATCTTCTAGGAGTTAACCTATATCATAAAAAATATATGATATAAGAAAATTGGTAACAAAATATCCCTATCATAAAAATTATAATAGTGTAGACCATTTATATTCAAAAATAATTTCATAAACACATCCAAAAACATATATTTTTTCATATAGATGATTGAGCGGAAAGATGTGAGAACATTTTATAAACCTATCAACCAATGTATATATATCCTAATATTGTACATATTATGAAGATCATACAAATAATCCTTAAACACTACTTACCAAACCATGTCAATAATTAGTATTGGTTATAGAAATCCCACATAAATTAGTGCCTCATACTAATTATTTTACAACCCATCATATTCCTGAAAATACTAAAAAATATCACATGTTTACCCTACCCAACAAACTCCACTATAATGATGCTCATATGTTGTGAATTAGCATAAATTCACTGCTTTTGGGATAAATTTTATTACTGCAATGACATTGGGATAAAAAAATACACCTATCGAGATAAATTTTTTTTATAAATTAATTGGCCATTTCGATATGATTGACAACATATATTTTAATGTATTCAGTGACATTAAATTTTCCCTTTTAAATTAAAATATTCTCCCTAATATATAATACATATGATTCTAGTTATATATGACTAAGAACATAAGATATTTATCATAAATCAATCATCACGATTTAAAAAAAAAGAAATTTGGAATAGTAAGCTTGAGTTCTCCCCTCTTGTATAATAAAAACCCCTAATCCAATTAATTATTCATCACAATATATTTAAATCATTATTGAAAAATATGAAATTACTAGTACAATAGTAGTGATCATGTTATCCTTTAACATATCTAAGGATTTATATGCATCTGAGGACCACTTAATTTCTTTTATTTTAGTCAGAATTATTATGGATTTATGTATTACCACCTATTCTGTTGTAATTATTATATATTACATAGTATGGCCCAAAAATCCCTTTATTCATTTACATTCCATGTCACCCTCTATTTATTCACTACCTTTAGTTTCATCAGTTCCATGGAAATTCACCTTGATGAAATCATCTATCATAAATTCTCTAAAACTCTACTACTAAATAAAAACCTTTTCGCATTTTTAAACAATGTTTTTAAATCATGTTATATATTACATGACCTAACATTACCAAATGTTTATCATGCCTACATTTTAAATTATTTTGTCATCAATGGACACCAATACCCCATTTTGAAGAAGTCAATATAAAAAACAATTGTGTCTAGGAATGTGGAAGGGGATTCATAAATCTAAACAGAATATCCAAAAATACATAGTTCCCCTTAGGTGTATTAATGTGATTTCCCAATAACATTATAATTAATTTTTTCATGATGGAAACCAGATTTAAAATAAATATTATTAAAATATTTTCCCCACATAATAGGTCATGACCCGTCCCCTGGGGCCCATACTATGACTACCCCAATCCCACCTTCCATAGGCCATGGGATGGAGACTACCACCGAAAGGTGTATTACCTAAAACTGGGAAGGAATTTCCTTTATATTCTGTAAACACATGAAACCAAGCACAATCAAAATACAAACACATGTAAACTGTAAATAAAAACGAGTTCTGAATGTAAGAGGGGTCGGAATACAATCCCAATAGATAAGGTACAAGTACAACTGAAATACAATATAAATGGAGAAATATAAAGACAACTATTGGGTCATCCTCCAGGGTTCCTACATGAAGGGCAGGTACAGATTGCTTTCTTAGCACTCCACGTCCGCCTATCTCTTCTACGTACCAACACTCCTTATGGTCCACCACTAGGAACCGTCCAGTCCTGGTACCCTCAACCTCGATTAGCACTGTCCGTTGTCTGCACCAAACACAACAAGGCGCAGGCATAGCCCATGCAGGGGTAACTATAACGATACTCTGTAGTGACCACAAGACCCTCAAGGTCTCACAAAATCCACAAATCATGAAATCAACTGACAACCATACTTAGGTATATGCCCATACATATAACTAAGTTTTCATGTATACCAATCTCAATCCTAGGGAATCACAGGGTCCAACCCAAAATCCCAAAGATCAACTATTCCAAAAAGGAAGGAATACCACAAAGGTAAGTACCACATAGGTATTCCAAATAGAAGAATACCATTGAGGTATTACCATGAAGGAATGTACCACACATGTACAAAATCAGCTCACACCAGGTATAACTTAGGTACAATAGTAGAGATGATTAGATGTAACTACTAAATCATCTTACTCTGTTAAGAGATAGACCCATGAAGGATCCAAAATCATCATCAGACCCACATAGGATCATAGTACATCGTCAGACCCACACAGGATCCTAGTACCTCGTCAGACCCCCACCGGATCCTAGTACATCGTCAGACCCACACAAGATCCTAGCACATCGTCAATATGTAGTCAGACCCACACAGGATCCTCGTACATCGTTAGTACATAGTCAGACCCACACATGACCCTAGTACATCATCAGTATGTCTTCAGACCCACACATGATCCTAGTACATCGTTAGAACGTCGTTAGACCCACACATGGTCAGTACGTCGTCAGACCCGCACATGATCCTAGTACATCGGAAGTACGTCATCATACCCACACATGATCCTATTACAATGTGAGACCCACACATGATCATATTACATCGTCAAACCCACACAGGATCCTAGTACATCGTCAAACCCACACAGGGTCCAATTAACTTGTCACAACCAGCTACAGGGTTTCGCACTAAGCTCACATGTCTTCGAGAGGATCTACTCCTCAACACACTTTTCAATACTCAAACTATCACGAAGTCCCACTATGAAGTATCTCAAAGTACCACCTTGTAAAAGGGGTCTCGACGCAAGAGACGGTGTGTCAATCAGACGCCCGGTCTGTAAGTTATTAGCTTTTTCATTCCGGGGGCCCAGTTGGATTCTTGCTCGATCTAACTCAAATGTAACACAAATTTATCCAAAAAGTATGCGGGGTATATCAAAAGTACGATCTCACTCTATGGATTCCAGTGTCACAGACGGTTCGTCAAATAGACACCTGATGGCAATGTTATGGCTAAAAGAACATATAGGGTCGAAACTGGTCCTTGTCCGGTCTGACCATGCCAGACCGACCTGACCTGACCTAGTCAGGATCAGGTTGGCCTGGCCCACGCTGGGCGGTCTGCGGTGCGGGGTGGTTGCAGGGCAGTGGGGCAGCCGCTGTGCGGCGGGCCAGTCGCGGTGCGACGGTCCGTCGCGGCTGGCCGGAGGGCCAGCCTTGGTCTCCACACAGCATGGTCATGAATCGTTCCTTCGGCAGCCGCTGGCCCGACCATCTGTCCTCCCTTCACCGCCTCGACACTAGTTGTGGTTCTGTTCAGTCGGGTGGCGTTGTCGCACCGTCACCTTTTTCATGGCTGGCGGTTTGCCGGCCACCATTTTTGTGCCCCACTGGTGTCGATTTCTATCCTCCAACATCAGAATGAACACAACAAAACATTGAAGGATTGCAGAGAGGTCAGGCCATGTTCATTTGGCCCGCAACCTCCACGTTGGGGCGATATCAAGTGGATCGATAAAAGTTAAATCGCAAACAACATCAAAAATGAGAAAGGGGAAAAATTCAAACAACAACACCACCTCGACGGTTCATTGATGTGTCGTGAGATTAAAATAGTGAAGGTGAAGAGGGTGCCAACGATAATCATCTCTGAAACACACTTCCGATGTTGGGATCATGCATTGTCATCTTTATTGGCTCTGAGGAACGTTATTTGATGGAGATGGTGTTCTTCGTTTTGAGGAGAATTTCTTTGTTGGAGATGAGTTTCTCCAAGCTCTCCCAAGATTCTCCCATTGCCAACAATTTCTATTCCGAAAAAAGAGAGGTGCCAAATAACTAAATTCATCTATCAATTAAATATACGTTGGCACAATTATTTGTCTCCACAATTAATTGTACCACGTTGGAATAATAAATTTGGAGGAAGTCCAAGGCTTAACTTGTCATTAATTAGGGATTTCAAGGGGTTTATCCCATTAAGAGGGTTTGGGTGGTACCCACCATTAATTTCAAAATGGGGGGTTTTAGTTCAGGTGGTCCCCACCTATTTAACATTCACATGGGAGGTTTCAACAGAAATAAAATGTTAAATAATTTTATTTTTATTTTCCAATGAAAAAGTGAAAAACTATCTTTCTCCCACGACCAACAATGGTCGAGGTAAAGGTCTCCATAAGCAAATACTGGTGCTGTGAGTTCAATGGTGTCCTCAGAATTCAATTACGAGCACTGGTTTAAAAGTTAAAAAAACCCGCCTTTACATTTACTGAATGTACTTGAAAAAAAGTTTTGAAATTCATTTTGGGCACACCAGGCCTCGAAATCACGCACCATAAATTTTCACGGACTCGTAAAATTCCAATATAATTAAAAAATTACAAGGAAATTAAGGGTCTTTACATTCTCCCCACCTCATGGTTTTGTGTCCCCAAAATTAACATAACAAAACTAGGAAAACAAGTGGGGGTAATAAGCATGAATCTGAGCCTCCCACTTCCATGTGCTCTAATGGAGGTTCCCATTCCACCAGCTAACTCACACCAGAGTAATCGACTGCCCATGAAGGACCTACTCCTGTTGATCCTCAATCTCTACTGGATCCTCTGTAAATGTTACCCCATCATTGACGTCCAGTTCGCCGTGGTCGATGATGTGAGAAGGGTCGTGCACGTATCTCCTTATCTGGGATACATGGAAGAAATCATGTGCCCAGTGCAACTGAGAGGGATGCGTTAAGTGGTAAGACACCTCGCCAACTCCGTTGAGGACCTGGAAGGGTCTAATGAACCTCAAAGATACCTTGCTTCCCTGGACAAATCTCCTCAAACCTCATCTAGCTGAGACGTGTAAAAATATATGGTCTCCATCCTCAAACTCCAAAGGTCTCAGTCTCCTATAATCATAAGAGTTATGCCTACTCTGTGCAGTCTTTATCTTCTCCTGGATGATTTTTAGTTTCTCTGTTGTAGCCTATACCATCTCTGGTCCCATGAGTGTTGACTCCCCTCAGTCAGTCAACACAAAGGTGATCTGTAAGGTTACCCGTACAATGTCTCAAAAGGTTCCATCCCAATGGTGGTGTGAAATCTATTATTGTATACAAACTCCACCATTGGAAAGTGATCCTCCCATCTTCAATTTAAGTCAAGGATGCAAGCACATAACATGTCCTCGAGGGTTTGAATGGTCTGCTCAGTCAAGCCATCCGACTGAGGATGGAAGGCGGTGCTCAAATTAAGCTACGTACTGAAATCCTTTGGAATCCCCTTCCATATATGGGATGAAAAACATGTATCACTGTCAGAGAAAATATTCGAGGGCACTCCATGTAGCCGTACAATCTCCTTCCCATAGAGGCGTCCCAATCTCTCTACTGAACCCTACTCTCTGATCGGTCGGATGTGGGCCAACTTGGTGAGTCGGTTGATGATCACCTAGATAGAATCATGATATTGGGATGTATGTGGAAGTCTTGTCACTATGTCCATGGGTATCCCATACCATTCCCACTCTGGGACCTCTAGAGGTTGAACAAAGCATGCTGGTAACTAATGCTCCACCATCACTTGGTGACAAGTGAGGCACCGAGAGACAAACTATGCTAATACTTTCCTCATTCCTGGCCACCAGTGATGTCATTAGAGATCCTTGTACATATTCGATACTCCTAGATGTTCCGATAGAGGGGATGTTTGGAACTCCCTCATCAATACATCCAAAAGAGACATTAGTACCATGGTACTTCCCCTAAAGAGGATGACTTGCACCCCACCTTCAAAAAATACATTAGGTGCATGTCTTGTGGAAGTCTAAGAATGTTGAGAGTCGTAGTCATTATCGCCACACTGCATCTCCCTGAATTGCTGATAACATGGGGGAGTGAATGCAAAAGACTGAATAAATGCTGCTCCATCTCGATCCACAAATGATATATACAAAGCGGCCAACTGCTCCATCGCCTCGCCTAACAGCTGTTTACAAGATCTCTTGTTGAGTTCATCTGATACAATGTTCTCCTTCCCAGGAGTATAGACTTTCTCAAAGTCATAGTCCTTGAGAAACTCAAGCCAACTTCGTTGTCTCATGTTTAGGTCCTTCTATGAGAAGATATACCTGAAACTCTTGTGATCCAAGTAGACTGTAAAACGCCCTCCCATAAAATAATATTGCCGTATCTTCCAGAAAAGACCACTTCTACTAACTCCATGTCAGGGGTAACATAGTTCTATTTATTCTATCTTAGCTATCAAGAAATATATGTGATCATTGCTCGCTCTTGAATCAGGAAACATCTGAGCCCAGTCCCTGATGTGTCGCAGTAGACGGTGTACCCTACACCCTCCTCTAGAAGCCTCATGATGGGGGCACTAGTCAGCCTCTGCCTCAGCTCCTGAAAACTATGATGACATTTCTATGACCACATGAAGGGTTTCCCCTTCTTTTTCAATGCGGATAAAGGTGATACAACTCTATATAAATCTGGCACAAACCTCTGGTAGTATCCATCCAATCCCAAGAATCTTCATACCTCCATCACACTCATGGGTGGCTCCCAAGCATGTACCGCCGCAATTTTCGCTGGATCCACTGCAACTGCCGCCTCTGAGATGACGTGTCCCAGAATGTGCACCTCTCTGATCTAGAACTGGAACTTCAATAGCTTACTATAAATCTAGTGATCTCAGAGTGTGTCCATAACTTCCAAAAAGTGATAGGCATGCTCCTCCTCAGTATCCAATTAGATACGAATGTCTGTGACGAAGACTACTACAAAGTGATCAAGGTATGCTTAAACGATCCTACTCATTAGTCCCATGAATACTTATGGGGCATTGGTTACTCCGAATGGCATAACCTTGAACTCATAATGGCCATACCGACATCTGAAATCCATTTTCTGCAAATCCTCGCCTCGTACTCTGAGTTGGTGATATCCTGATTGGAGGTCTATCTTCGACAACCATTGTGATCCCTTTAGTTGATCAAAGAGGGCATAAATCCTCGAATGTGGGTACTTGTTCATCACGGTCACCTGGTTCAGGCACCGATAGTCAAAAAAAAGTCTCAAGATCCAATCTGCCTTCTTGGAGAAAAAAATAGTGGCTGCCCAAGGAGAAACACTAGGCCGAATGAACCCTTTCCACTGTAAGTCTTCTAGCTGTACCCACAACTCATGAAACTCCGTGGGAGACATCCCATACGCTAGTGTGGATATCGGTGTTTTCACGAGGTACAAGTCAATGTAAAAGTCCACCTCTCTGTGAAGAGGTTGACTCGAACCATCATCAGGGAAGACATCTGCATACTGATCCACCACTTCAGGATAGCTCAGACTCTCCACATCAACAAATTTGAGGGTAAGGATAGACAACTGATGTGTGATCGACTGCACTCTCCTCTGGATATGTCCATCATGTGCTGCAAAGGCTCCTGTCACACCAGGGAAGGTATACCTAGTCCTATACATGCGAACACACAGCACTTTGTTCCTAATATAGTCAATCTGAACATGGATAGTAGATAACCAGTCCATACCCAAGACGAAATTTCTAGGCCTCGACGTCGTTACCAGGAGATCCCAGTCGAAGCTCTCGGCTCCAAGAGTAAGCTCAAATTGTCGGAACCAGTGTGTAATGGTTGAATATTCTCCCATACAAGTCTCTATCCTTAATGATTGAGCCAACGACTCCATCGGAATCTCCGATATCCGAATGATGATAGTGGAAATAAAATAATGACTGGAACATGTGTCTATAAGTACCGCAACTAAGGTAGAGTAGACACAGATCATACCTCGTATCATCTCTGGAGCACCACGGTGATAGGCCTCAGCTGCTTGGTGCTGAGCTCACCCCTGTCGACCTACTATCTGTGGTCGAGGTGGACCACCTGGTGGTGGTTGTGGTAACATCTCAAATCGTCACCTACCTCCAGCTTCATGACCAGCTCCTCGGCCACATCTGCTTCCTCTATGCAGACCCCATCAGTTGAACCTCTATGTCTACCTAGGTGTTCCTTCAACCATCTGCTGATCATCCGTACGATGGGTCGGACAGTCATGAGCTATGTGACCCTACCTCCAGCATGTGAAACAATATTTGTTCCTCGCATAACTGGTTCTTTCTCTGTTACCCCGCACAACCAATATTGAGTCATTCGGTCATCCACCTGTAGGTCTGGTCCTCTTGGACCTCTGTGACATATGTATGCTTCCAGCTGTAGAAGACTCTGCTACGGGACGACTGGTGGGGGGTCTCGATGTCGGTGACTGCTTGGCAAGAAAAATATCCACTAAGAGGTCCTGCTCTAACACACCCTCCTGTGTCGGGATGCTGAGAGAAATCATGGAATCCCTGATCTCCAGCCTAATTCCCTAATCAAAGGTATGAGCCCTGAAGAATAAATCCCACACCATATCAGTGGAGTAGTGTGAGAGGTCAGTGAACATCGCTGAGTACTGAGCAACAGTCATGTTGCCCTACTATAGATGAAGAAGCTCATGTATGCACACCGCGTGAAAAGTCGCTCGGACAAACACTGCCAGAAATAGGCTCGTGAAGTTGGCCCAAAGAAGAGTCACCTCATCGTGAACCTAGAGCATCAAAATCCACAATCATCCTGCTACTGCATATTTAAGGCCGGCAGAAAAGAACTCCATGAGATTAGCTGGTGTCCCTACCAGTCGAAAGACTCTCTCCACGGCCACCAACCAATCCTCAGCTACCTCTGGGTCCATCTATCCTCTGAACATGGGTGGCCTCCAATGATGGAACTCATAAAACATGCTCAAGTGGTGTGCACCCTCTTCTATTGGGGAAGGTGGCATCCATGTCCCAATGGGTAATGGTACTGATGGTGACTCTATTAGAAGAGGGCCCTACACCGTGGCCTTGTCGCTCGGTGGGCTATCATTGCATACTATACCCAGAACCCTAGCTGGCTATCTGTGTATAGGCATACTGAAATGAAACAGGTGAACCAAGGTCAATATGTTATACCCGGTTAGCTGACTCAAAGATATCACAAAGAAAAGTCTTGAAACAGACACACAATCAGTGTTTTCATGCACAGAGTTAGAAATCAGAAGTCAGGGTCTTGGTGTATGGATATGTAGGTGGCCACACCAAAACTGGATTCCCTAAACCAATAACCAAACTCACAACACTAAACACTATTTCTGTTAGAATGACCAGAGTCCAATCTTCTATTGTAAAACCTACTCTTCGGATACAAATTTGTCACAACCCGTCCCCCGGGGCCTGTGTTGTGACTACCCCATGATCTCCTTCCATAGGCCAGGGGCTGGCGAATAGCAACGAAAATCGTATTCCCTAAAACCGGGAAGGCATTGACTTTATATCCTATAAACACACCAAACCAAGCACACAACAAGACACAAACACTAGTAAACTGTATAGAAAAAGAGTTCTGAAATTAAGAGGGCCGGGAATACAAGCCCAACACTTAAGGTAAAAGTACAACTGAAATACAATACAACTGAAGAAAGAGAAATACAACTAATGGGTCGTCCTTCGAGGTTCCTACCTGAAGGGTAGGTACAGATCACCTCCTCAACCCTCCACGTCCGCCTGTCTCCTCTGCGTACCGACACGCCGTATGGTCCTCCTCTAGGTGCAGTCCAGTCCTGGTACCCTCAGCTTCGATCAGCATAATCCGTCATCTGCAACAAACACAACAAGGTGCGGGCATAAACCATGAAGGGGTGAGTATAACAATACTCAGTAGGGATCTCAAGACCCGCAAGGTCTCACAAAATCCACAATGGATAAACCACAAAGCATGAAATCAACGGACAAGATTACTTAGGTATATGCCCATACATATACCAAAGTTATCAAGTATACCCATCTCAATGATGATGAAACATAGGAACCAACCCAAAATCCCAAAGCTCAACTATTCCACAAAGGAAATAATACCATAATGGTAAGTACCACATAGATACGCCACAAAGAAGAATACCACCATGGTATTACCACAAAGGAAAGTACCACACAGGTACGAACTCAGCTCACACCATGTATAACTTAGGTATAGTAGTAGAGATGATTATATGTAACTACTGAATCATCTTACTCTATTAGGAGACAGATCCATGAAGGAACCCCAATAATCATTATACCTATAGAGGATTGTTGTACATCGTCAGACACACATAGGATCCTAGTACCTCGTCAGACCCACATAGGATCCTAGTACATCGTCAGACCCACACAGGATCCTAGTACATCATCAGTATGTCGTCAGACCAACACATGATCCTAGTACAACATTAGAATCACAGAGGATCCAAGTACATTGTTAGACCCACACCAGATCCTAGTACATCGTCAGACCCACAGAGTATCCTAATACCACGTCAGAACTAGCTACAAGGTTTCCCCACTAAGCTCACATATCTCCAAGAAGATCTTCTCCTCAAGCCACTGGTTGATACTCCAACTATCAAGAAGTCCCATGAAGAAGTATCCCAAAGTACCGCCATGTAAAAGGGTTCTCAATTCAATAGACAGTGCCTCAATAGGATGCCCGGTATGTATGTTATTTTCCTTTTAGTTTTGATGGCCTGGTTGGATTCGTGCTGGATCCAACCCTACCGTACCCCAACTTTATCGAAAACTCAAGTGGGGTATATCAAAAGGACCATCTCACTCCGAGGTTTACGGCTCCACATAAGATTCTTCAAATGGACACCTGGTACGAATTTTACGGCTAAAAGAATGTATATTTTCGAAACTCGTAGGAGTCTGGTCCGACCCGACCAGACCAGGCCCACAGGGTCTGGCCCGGCCCGTGCTGGGAGGCTCGCGATGCAGGTGGCCGATGTGTGGGTGGCTGCGGTGCAGAAGGGTGGCCGCAACTCGGTGGTCCGTTGTGGCAAGCCAGATGGCCATCTGTTCTCTCTGCATGGCGCGGTCGCACACTGTGCCTTCGCCAGCGGCCGGCTCGGCTGCCCGTCCTCCCTTCACCGTTGCGGCACTAGCCACAGTTCTCTTTCGTCAGGTAGTGTGGTTCCGTCGTCTCCTTTGTCGTGGCCGGTGGTGTGTCGGCCACTGTTTCCATGCCCCACTGGTGTCGATTTCCATCCTCCACCATCATAAAGAACACATCAAATTCTCAGGGGATTGCGGGGAGGTCGAGCAATGTTCATTAGGCCTGCACCCTCGGTGATAGGGAGATAGCATGCAACTCGATAAAACATAAATCTCGAAGAACATCAAGAACGGTAAATGGAAAAAATTCAAAGAACAACCCTAGCTTGAAGGATCGTTGATGTATCGCAAGATGTAAATGTTGAAGGTGAAGTGGGTGCCAATGATCATCTACCCCGCAACTTGCTCCCAGAGTCGGGCTTGTGTTTCGTCCTCTTTCTAGGCTCCGAAGAACATTATTTTATGGAGATGACGTTCATAATTTAGAGGATAATTTATTTGTTTGAGATGAGATTTTCTATGCTCTCCCAAGATTCTCCCTTTGACAATGATTTCTAACCCGGAAAAAAGAGTGGTTCCCACTTATTAAATTAATTATATCAATTTAATTTATGTTGGCAGAATTAATTCTTGGAATAACTAATTGTACCACATGGCCGAATAAATTTGGATGAATTCCATTGGTTAAATCTTTATTAATGATGGTCTTCAAGGGGTTTCTCCCATAAAGTGGGTTTGGGTGGTCTCCGCCTTTAATTTCAAAATGGGGGTTTTAGTTCAGGTGGTCCCCACCTCTTTAACATTCACATGGGAGGTTTCATCAAAAATGAAATGATAAATAATTTTATTTTTATTTTCCCAAAAAAGTGAAAAACTATCTTTCTCTCTCGACCTACATGGTCAAGGTAATGGTCTCCTTAAGAGAATAAAATTGTTGCGAGTTCAATTGTTTCCTCAGATTTCAATTTCGAGCATCAGTTTAAAAGTTAAAAAACCCCACTCGTATGTTTATTGAACGTAACTGCAAAAACGTTCAGATGTTCATTTTGGGCACATCAGGCCTCAGAATCATGCGCCGTAAATTTTTGCGGACTCGTAAAATTTTTATATAAATAAAAAACAATTTATATGGAAATTTTGGGTCCTTAAATAATCCTTACATCAACACATTTATTATAGGTTTTGGATTTCCATTGGGTATTATATATTCAGTTTGTTCCCAATAAAAAGAAAACATCGTATATATATGGTATTTAGACAACATAATTATTCTTCTAGATTATGGGAAAATGATATTCATGATAAACCCCTACGTAATCATCTAATGTACTTTCTTCTCCACATATTTTTTCATGTGATAAACTTTTTTAGCTGGATGGAGGATTACAAGAGATTCCCCCTATTTTAAAATGATATCATGGTCACTATCTATCTTTGGTGATAAACCACATTGCACCACAATGACTATTCTGTACTAATTCTACATCTCCCAGAGCTAGAGGTGTTGTCCTGAAAGTAAAACTACATTATCCAGCCATAACAACTTTAAGAATACAATTTCTACCCTTTAATCTTGTAATTAAATATTCTTATATATTCATTAAAAATATTATATTAATTATTTGTGTGTATATCACTTAGATCATAACGTATGCCTCTTCTAAAAAAAATTAATTGTCAGATTCTTCCAATAGATCGTTAAATATCATTATATATAGATCCATTAAATTCGCAATACTAGATTATGATCGGTATTTTAAAACATATATGTTTCTACAAGGAACTACTCTAATCCCATGTTAACCTTCAGGGACTCACACATTCCTCTTGTAAACCACCAGTTGTCTATCACATGATATCATGTTAAGTATCCTGGTATAAGATAACATAAATATACAGTATTTCAACAACTGATTAAAAATAAAATTATTACTCACTCCATGATGTACTGGGATCAACCCAAAAACATCAAAAATAATATTTTCAATATTAATTTATATATTAAACCTTTCTGAATGTTTTTCCATAAAATAAGTATTTGTCCCCAATATTTCAATTTCTAATATATCCCAATACATTCATTATTTTCCTTCATTACATTAAGATTCATTAACACCCACTTAACATGGATACAATAATTACTAGAATATTAGTTTTTATCTAGAAAAGAAATGACCTAAAGTTTCATTAATGCTGACAGTCGAACCAGCCCCCTATAAGTCTTGTGGGGAATTCTTGATCACCGCTGGTTAGTAACTAGTTCATGGGAATCATGGAATATACCCTAGGAACAATTTACCACACATAAAAAAATAAAATAGTTTATGGAAATGAAGAAAATAAAAAAACCGATTAGGGATAAGTAGAATTGAACATCTAAATCACAATATTAAAGTAATATAGAACCCAATAAATAATGGGTTTAGATACGATAATAGGTGAATAATAAAATAGAACAGTTAAAAATATTTAATACCAAATATAATGACAATGAATACCTTTGACCAATCTAAAATGGTCTATCACAAGACCAATGGTCACCATCAAACTATAAATATCCATCAAATGACAAATATATGTTAAAAAATTAGAATGAACCTCGACCGTTAAAAAGTATGTGTGATCTAAACAACCTAAGAGGATACATCCCAATAAATATATAAAATCAATTTTATTTTACATCATTAAATTAAATTTCAATAAAAAATGTTAAAAGAAAGTTTTTTTAAAAATTATTACATGAAGAAACAATCATAACCTATAATTTATGGAAAAATAAATTTATGTTTTTTCCATTAAAAGAAAATAATCACATGAAATATGATTTTCCTCAATTAAAGCATCCTTTTTTACTATAAAATTGTTTTAAAGTACCACATTATAATCATTTCATAAACTAAACATTATAAACTAATATATCAAAAAATAAATAATTTTACCAATTTAGATATCTATCCAAATCAAATATGAAAACCAATATCTATGAAATACAAGGCATGGTAGCTGAGAACAACTTTTCAGAAAAATCATTCAAACTAGAGGTTAAAAAATATAGCATTTCAATATCCCATGAAAAATACTAAAAAACATATTTGGAAAAAGTAATTCCATATTAAATAAAATCCCATTAAAATTCATAAACAAAAATAGATTAAAGGCATCGAAAAAACACAGTTTTTACTTCTTTCAAAAAAAATCAAAAAAAACATTTTCCAATAATTTTAAAATTAAACTTAAAATCAATGAATGTGTAAAAATACCACTATGAAAACCATTCCTATATCACATTATAAATAAAAGAAATCTAAAATAAATAGTTTCTAAATAATATTACGAGAAATAGGGGATATGATTGGTGAAAACCCCACTGAACAATCCTAAATAATATCCTATTCTCA
The DNA here is from genome assembly GCA_963277665.1 of Viscum album. Classification (NCBI taxonomy): domain Eukaryota; kingdom Viridiplantae; phylum Streptophyta; class Magnoliopsida; order Santalales; family Viscaceae; genus Viscum; species Viscum album. Next base: position 1,849,758,671 of record OY728120.1, read on the forward strand.
TGGGATCTAATTTATAAGAACTAGCATGAATAAAATAAATATTGGTTCAACATTCACCTTGTGTGAAAAAATACATTAGAAGCTATATTTATATTCCCCAAGGATATATCACTCCCAAAATTCCCTGATCTTCCTTAGTCTAATGGATAACACTCATTATATGGGTTCACTATGTCCAATTAATAATGTTCCTTCCATTGTACCTCTTACCACCATAGGCAACATAACTAAACAACTATGAAACCTAATTCATGGATTCAATAACCTATTTCATCTACCGTGATCTCCATGGTGTCACCAAAAACCTGTTGGAGGTTATAACAAATAAAAAATCCCATTGATTGAATATAAAATAAATTAAATAAATTAAACCTCACCTCTAACTCCATATCTTAAAAAATCTATATTTACACCAAAAAATGAATATAAATATTCACTTATATGAAACACTTCCTAATAGGATCACAATCATATATGGGAATAAAAATGTTTACATAAAACTGATGATAGTCTCCCACCATTTAGGTTAAATCATTAATCATAAGATGTGACAGATGATTTTTCCAAAAAAGTGTAAGTAATGAAAATCCAAAACCACACTATTTAAAACTAATCCCAATCAAATAATCTGACTAAATTTATATAAACAACTTTTAAAACCATATGGGAACTTACACATCCCTTTCAACTACATTTTAAATCATTCAAATCCATCAGTGTGCTTTAAAGCCCAATTCTTATGGGTTAACACACCCAATTAATTTCAAATAACACCTTTTCAACTACCTGAAAATTTTTCAAACCATTTAATACATATGGATTAAAAAATAAACTTATACACATAACAATATCAATAAACTAAAGATAGTCTTTGACACATCTTTTTAAACCAAACTCATTCATTAAATGGAACATACGAATTTTCACAATTTCATGGAATGGAATATCATTCCATATCAAGGGTTAAACAACATTAAATACACTTTGAACCCATATGGATCATAAATATAGGATTATAATTAATAAATAATCATTTTAAAATACAAAATAATCCATTGGAATGTAATATAATGAAATAAAAAACAGTTAACTGATTTCAATGGTAAAAAAATAGAAGTGCTCGCCTATGATGATAAACACTCAAAGAAGATATAATGTTCACTCTAAATCTACTACATGTTAAAAATGTTATTTGGATGAATCAAAACCCATTGATTTTAAAAAAACATTACTATTCATAAAAGGACTAAGAATTAAGAAAATGAATGAATAGAAGGGGATAAGTGGTTTAAATAGTCATAACATGGAGAAATACACATGAATCCATGATTTTGGTCCACCAAAATAGAAGGGAATAATTAAAGAGAGCATACATAGAGTCTTCTATAACATTCATTTAATATGGAAGATAAAATTAGGGGTTAGAGGGTCATAATAAAGTAGGGGTATTTTAAAGAATTTATTTTTTAAAGTATCTCGGTAGGACAGATGGTTTGGACACAAAGATTTAAAACCATGCACAACCATTCAAAATAAACATCATGAATGAATCCAAGTCACATAGATCACTTGACACTCGGAATAGTTGGGAAAATCGTCTTCCAATAATAGAAAAGGGAACCATGACATTATAGATCTATTTTTTTGTTCTGGTCATGGGGTTTTCAAAAACAGTGTGCAATATATACACCCCACCCATATATTCAAATGTTCATGTATTGTTTCTCCATGGATCTGTAAGGGTTAGTCTCAACCATGTTACACCTATTTAGACCAATATTACATAGGGAAAATGAACTAAAAATGACACCATGTAACGGTAAGAATATTTTTTTTATAATGATCATGTAAACCGGGAATAATAATAAAAACATATTTTCTGAGTATCAATATGAAAATCGCAGGACCCGTAAGACGAAAAAAATATACATAATATGATATTGACACTATTGTGACTTGGTGGGTGTCAAAATTATACCCACCATTCACCCTCCCCCCCCCCCCAAAATTAGCTCTTTGGAAATTCTATTAATAATGAATCTAAATTTTGATATCATGGAATAATTCTATTGAACATTCATTGTACTCAAGAGAATATCAATATGCAGGGGATGATGAACCACTTACTGGGACTGAAATATTTTTCTTAAAAAAATCACAACAAAATCATCCAGAAAAATTATAACTATATCATTTATCATGGTCATGAATATCCCTTGTTCTTTCATCAAACTAAACGGTATCAAAATATACTCATACAAGACATAACTACTCCGAATAGAAGTTTGTATTATATTAAATTGTTTTACCCTAAAATGGTGTTATATTGATCCCAAATCTATCATATAGAAGATCCTAGAACCACCCAAGTAGTCAAAGATATCCTCGATAATAAGAAGGAGACACTAATTGTTGATCATCAACCAGTTCAACCACCGATAGTCCACACAAAAGAAAAAATTACAATTAGGATTCATAGTGAATAGAAATTTAGAACTCCATGGAGATGTAATAGGCATTATGAAATGTATATCCTTCATTTATTATAAAATAACTTTTGAATCTCTGGGCTCAACTAGTGAAATCATATAAGTAGGGATAAAAATTTATTATTCTCTCATCGCCTACTTGATAATGATCGCAAAATCACACTAAATCAGAAATTCATAGAAATCATTAGGAAACACATCCATAAAATGGTCTGAAAATATGGAAAATTTATCTTGATTCATTCTTCCATCATTCAGATTAATTATTTCTGGACAATCCATTCCTAGAATCATATAAAAACCTCTCATTCCCATCACAAACAGTTCATATAATATATGATAAATACCAATTTCTATATTACACGACATGAAAAATTTTATATAATATGTCCACAGTCCCAATGGTTTTTCAATTTACAAAACACCATAAAATATTTACATATACAAGAATAGACCAATTTCAATAAGAATATATAAAAATTAATTCTGAAATCCTATATAAAAACACAAGAAAGGGTTGATGATATAAGAACTATACTTATGACGGTTGAAGGTCTTGCATCTAGAGTATCCAGGGTATACTATATTTTGTGAAGCTAAATTTCCCTTTTACTTTGTGTTGTAGTTTGACACCCTGGGATATTCCCTCAGCTTGCTACTATCACACTTGTATTAGGGTACCACATCCCCTTCCTTGATCTGAATGTTTAGTGGATCTCTAACAACCTACCAACTGAGGGGTAGCTCAATCGTAGAAGAAATCTAAAATCATTAATGATCCCCATACACTTATTAGATACTAAATTCAATTAAAAACCATAGTAGGTGAACCATCCTACCCTAAAAATGGAACTCCATTATGGGGTATAGAGAATGCGGCTACTAGTGGACCCACATGACACACGTATAACACTGCAATGAAGCATGGTCATGTGATGGCTGTCCAGTGCAATAAATTCTCTTCTCTCTATTAACATGGTGATAAATATCATAGTGGCACTTCATTCCACTGGAATGAGATATCCCACATCACATGATGAAACGTCCTAAGAACTGCTCAGGCACACATTTAGATTCCCTTGTAGGATGACTTCCAGATTCACCACATCTGAAAAGATACTGAAGAATGATATGTTCTACTATGAAATAATATCATAGAGAATTTATTCCTTAGAAAAAAATTCCCTTGATATGCCATCAGTAGTTAAAGTTGGCACAAATCATTAAAATTTAGTGAACATTATTGTGTAGTCCAGTAGTGACGATCCCTCATGAGTTAGGTTGATAAATTCGCGCACATTCTCAATGATCAACATATCAAAATTGATTTTTATCAAACTCATTACCTTTATTTTATTCTAGTATTACACCACTTACTACTAATATTTCTCTATAATTTCAATCAATTTCATCAAATCTCCATGAAGCATATACACAATATGATCTTGCCTCACATCTATGTGTCCCTCGATGTGATTGAAGATAATTTGGATTGAATTAATCCTTAACTCACCTACATGGGGTCACCCTCCCCACTGATCATAGGAAAATGAAATACTAGAAACACTCTAATCATCCCATGTTTCTTCTATATATGCTATCAAATACCACCAATTTTCTACTGCTGTGTTTTTCTTTAGAGCACTTCGGCCAGGACTATATTTTAATAGGGAATTTCATCATTAATGATGCATCGTCAAAGTTCATCTATAGTTGTTTCTCTAATCAAAACCAATTACTATGATACATGTAAAACACGATGTATCCATTTTTGTCTAGTAGGATTATCTTGTGTATAATGAATCCCCACACATTCTTTAATCATAAAATTCCCTTGTATTTAGAATCGAATTTCAGATTAATTATGAACACAACCCAAACATATTTTATCCATAAAATGACCCAAAAAACACTTCCTATTTAATATCACCACTCAATGATGTAGTTTATTATATTTTTCTATAAGAAATTGTTCCCATTATAGATTTCATCATTGTATATTTTGAGCATTGTCACATTTAATTTATGATATAGCTAGTACCTCAACTAAAAATCCCAATTAAATATAATGAATAATATGTACTCATTATTATCCATACTTGTTTTCAAATTTATTTTTTATTATAGAAGTATATAAAGAGGAATTAAAATAAAATTATTCCCATAATAGGCACATATACCACTTCATATGGTGATCTAAATATAAACACATCCAATTGGACTCCAAAAATTGGTATACAAGTTTGTTATGGAAAATAGATTGTTCGTGATAAGATGAAATCATCATCTAGGCGTTACCCTATTGATTAAAAAATTTATAATATATGAAAATAAGGAATAATAGATCCCTATAACATACTGTATAATTGGGTAGACCATTTAGTTTCACAACTTCTTTGATAAACACATCTAAAAATATATATTTTTGTATTTAGATGACTGAGAGATAGGATGTGCGAACATTTTGAAAACATAACAATAATTGTATGTATAACCTAATATTTATATGACATAGGTAGATCATACATAGAATCCCTAAGCACTACTTCCAAAAGCAAGCAAATAATTAGTAATGGTTATAGACATTCCACTTAAATATGAGCCTCATAGTAATTGTTTTAGACCACTTCACATTCATGAACATATTAAAAAATACCTCATATTACCCCTACCTATTGAACCATATTATACTGATGCTCATATGTTTTAAATTAGCCAAAATTCCAACATTTTCATGATTAATGTCGTTACTACAATAAAATTGGGATCAAAAAATAATTCTATAGAAAAACTTAATTTTTGTGAAGTTATATGCCATTTTGATATGTGTATATTGGTTTGTCTACCATTACATGATATAGAACATTTACTATATCCTTTAAAATATCATTTTGAGAAATTTATCCCTCCCTAATCAATAGTTTTTCTCAGCACGATATCGTAAAAACCATAATCACTAACTCAGCACCCTAAGGTACTCTTGATGTTTCATATACCATATTATTCAGAATATGGATCTTGTTGATGAACTGAAAATATCCATTGAAACTATCCTTTGACATAATATATTTTTTTGGATTCAATTGTCCCTTTTATAATCAAATATTCCTTCCATTATATAATACTCTTGATTCTAGAATTATATCAATGACAACATAAGATATTTCTCAAAAATAGATTATCAAGATTAGTTTCAGGAAATAAAATTAGATTATTAAGCTTGAGTTCTCCCCTATTTCGTAAACAAAACCCCTAAACCTGATCTTTATGCATCACATTCTATTTAAATAATTATTGAAAAATATTGAATTACTAGTACAAGAGCTGTGATCGTGTTATCTTTTAACATATCAAAGGATTTATATGAATCTAAATAACTCATAATCCCTTATATTTTAGTTATAATTTTTAAGGATTCATGTATTACCACATATTCCGATATAATTCATTTAAATTACATAGTAAGTCCCAAAAAACCTTCCATTTTCCATTAGATTCCATGTCACCCTCCATTTCTTCACTACTTTTAGTTTCTTGAGTTCCTTGGAAATTCCCCTCAATCAAATTATCATTCATAAGTACTCCAAAGCTCTCTTACTAAAGGAATTACATTTCTTATTTGTAAACAATACCTCTAAGTCATGTTTCGTAATGCGTTCCATAACATTTCCAAATTTTCTTCATGCCTCTATTTTTAATTATTATGTTATAAATGAACACCAAGAACCCATTTCATAGAATCGGTTGTAAAAAACAATTTTTAGGAATATGGAAGGGGATTCATAATACAAAACAAAATATCTAAATATACATAGTTCCCCTCATGAGTTTTTAATTTTATTTCCAAATACCTTTATCCATGATTTCCACTAGAAGGAAACCATATTTAAAATATATCTTAGTAAAATATTTTCCCCCCATAATCATTCCATGAACTTATTTATTAGAGGTGTTGGATATGCTTACGGTATTATATATTTAGTTAGTTCCAAATAATAAACACACTTCATATATATATATATATGTTCCTTTATATTCACCATAATTCTTTCTCTAGAGTACGAGACTGTGTTATTCTTGATAAACCCCTATATTACGAAATAAGGGTATTACTTCTCCCCCTATATTATTCTAGTTAATATACTTTTTATTGATAGAGGATAAACATAGATTCCAATATTTTTACTTGACATCATGACTAGTTGCACTCTTTTTTGGTAAACCTCTCTACAACTCAATTATTGTTTTGTATTGATGTAATGTATCCCACAGTTGGAGGTATTGGCCTGATAATAACACTTCCTAATCCAAGACATCACTACTGTAATAAAGAAAATTCCTCCCCCATTAATCTAGTAATTATATACTCATAGATATTGTTTCAAAACATTAATTGAATTATGTGGGTGTCTAACCACTGGAGCCTAAAATTATTCCTCTTCCTAAAAACATAGTAGTCATATTGTTATAATGAATGGTGAAATATCATAGTGTCTCGATTAATTAATTCCCCAATATTTGAATACTATTGGTATTTTAAAACATATAAGTGCCTACCGTGAAGTTTTCTACTCCCATGTTTAACTTCAAGGACTAATACGAACCTCTTTAATCCACAAGATGGCCATCCCCAAATCTCATGTTATGTATCATAGTATATGTAACCAAAATATTTACAATATTTTAATAATTTATTCAATATAAAATAATGAATAACTCCATGATAAACTAGGATCACCCCAATTCTTGAATAATACTATTTTCCATATTATATTATATACTGAACAATTATCAATGTTTTTCTTCAATACAACATGTTCTTACTAATATTTATATTTACAATAAATCACATTCTAATCATTATTTACCAATATAAAATTCAGATTCAACATTCCCCACTTCACATGGATTCAAGAATTCATGGGATATTAGTTTGTACCCAGTAATGAACATTCCTATTTTTTAATTAAACATAACAAATGACTGAGTCTTTCATAAGCCTTGATTGGAATTCCTAATCACCACGAGCTATTATCAAGTTCCTGGGTATCATGGACCATACCCTTGGAAAAATTTACCCCTCATTAAAAATTTTAAATAGTATATGGAAATAAAGGAAATAAACCAACCAACAGGGGGTAAGAATAATTGAACATCTAAATAAAAATATTCAACTAATATAGAAACTAATAAATAGTGGTAGAATAAATGATATATGATGAATCATAAATTAGAATAGTCAAAAATAGACAATACAAAATCCAATGATAATGAATTTCCTTGACCCATCTCCAATGGTCAATCAAATGAAAAATAGTCACCATCTAACTATACCTATCTATCAGAAGATCAATATGGGTGAAAAATTTGTATGAATCCTTGAACATTAAAAATTATTTGTGATCTAAACACCTTAAAATGCCATCACCCAAAGAATCTACAAAATCAATTCCACAATACATCCAAAAATTATTATTTTTAAAAAATATATAAAATTTTAAAATTTTGAAAAATTGTTACATGATGAAAAAATTAAAACCTATGAATTATGATAATATAAATTTTCATTATTTCCATTAAATGAAATAAATAACATGAAATATGGTTATCCTAAATGAAACAATGTTTTTTTACAAATTTTTTTTAATGTGTCCCATTATACCCATTTCATGAACAAAACATTATAGATAAACATTTCACAACATAAACAGGTTTCATGATTCATACATCTATCTAAATGATCTCTAAAAACCAACATCTAAAAAAGGCAAGGCATGGTGGCCCAAACTAATTTTTAAAAAGACTCACACACACTAGAGTTTTAAAAATATTCCATTTTTTCTTTCCCATACTAAACACTCCATATCTTATTGGAAAAACTAATTCATTATTAAATAAAACCCCTCTAAAATTAACTAACAAAAAAGGGTACATGCACACTATGGACATAGTTTTTCCATCTTCATTTCAAAAAAAGAATAATCCAAAAATGAATTTTCAAATCATTTGAAAAGTACAGATAAATTAAAAAATGTGTAAAAAACACAACTTGGATGACCATTACAATATCACATGAAAAACATAAGAAATGGAAAATACATATTTACCAAAAAAATATTATAAGAATTAGAGGGTAACATCAATGAAAATACAATTGAACAATCATTAATAATATCCAATTCTCATAGGTTCTAATCAATATGAACTATCCACAATAAAATAAATAATAGTTCAATAATCCCAATGTGTTCACAAAAAACATTATATGCTATACTATTATTCCCATTTGATATCTCAGTCATAACCTTCCATGAAATCCCTCTATCTAAAGGATAACACTCATCCTACGTGTTCCCTATGTCCTGTAGAGTATGTTCCCTCCATAGTCTCTATTCTTCCCATATACAACATCCCAAAACAAGTATGAAAACTATTTACTAGTTTTAAAAACATATTTCACCTACCTTAATATCCATGGTGGCACTTAAAAAATCCAATGGAGGTTATAAAAAATAAACTATCACATATATCAAATATAAAATAAATTGCATAAATTATACCTCAACTCTTATAGTATAACATGAAAAAATCTATATTGACATCAAAAAATAAAAGGTATAAAATAATACATAATACAAAACAATTCATCAGTGAATCACAATCCACTATGGGAATAAAAAAGGTTACACAAAGCTAAATATGGTCTCACGTGATTTTTAAAACTCATTTATTATAATATGTGAAACCTGAATTTTCAAACATGTGCATGGAATGTCAATCCAAACCCATACTATTTAAAACATATCCCAAAAGAATATTTATAATATATTTAAATAAATCATTTTTTAAAATCATATGGGAATATACACATCCATTTAAAAAACCTTTTAAAACTTTAAAACCCATTAGTGGGTTTAAAAGACTTATTCTAAATGGTTAACAACCCCCATTTAAATCAAAAAACCCATTTCAACTACGTGAAAACATTTTAAAATATTTAATAATCCTTTAAAAAATATAAATAGATACAAATCACAACTTTAAAAACTTCAAGACATTGTTCTAATCATCTTTTTAATTAAAAATATTTCATTTTAAGGAATTTTATATTTTTTCCCAAAAAAATGGCATGAAATCCCATTACATTCCATGGGTTAAAACCACATTAAAGAAAATATTATCCCATATAGATCATAAATATTGGAAAATAATTAATAAATAAATATTTTAAATCCCACAATAATCCAATGGAATGTAAAATACAGAAACAAAAAACAATTAACTCAGTTCAATGGTGAAAAATAGAAGGTGTATCCTATAATGATGAACACTCAAAAAAGTAATGTTGTTTACTCTAAAACCACACCATGAGAAAGAAAACAGTACTTTGGAACAATCCTCAAACATTAATCTTCAAACACCAACATTTTTCTTTATAAAAGGAACTAGTAATTATGAAAAATATAGAATAGAAGGGGGTAAGTGGTTTAAAGAGAAATTACATGGATAAATCCACTTGAATATATTGTGGAGGTCGATAGAAATTAATAGAAAGAATAAAAGGGAATATCCTTAGATTCTTTTATCCCATTCATTTAGTATGGAGGAAAAAATGGGGGGTCGTAGGGTTATAATCAAGTAGGGTATTTCTTGAAAATTATTTTTTTTATTAATCTAGGAATTATTTATGGTTTGGAAACAATGTTTTTAAACCATGAACAACCATTAACAATAAATATCGTGAAATATTCTCACTCACATAGTTCACATTAGACTCAATATATTTGGGAAAACCATGGGCCAAAAATTGAAAAGGGAATATTGAAATTATTGAAATATTATGTGTTCTATTCATAGGGTTTATAAAATAGTATTCAATTAATATGACCCCACACTTATATACTAATGATATTTCATGGTTACCCCAGGGTTCTATAAGGTTTAGTCTCATCCATGCTCCACCTATATAAACCAGTTGTACATAGAGAAAAATAAACTAAAAATGACACCATGTTTGGGTAACAATATGTTTTCCTCTAAAATGTGTGTGAAAACCATGTATAATAAAAAAACACCTTAATTTATCATTTTCATGATGAAACACATATGACCCATAAACCATCCAAAAAATACATAAAATGATATAAACCCCATAGTGACATGTTGGGTGTCACAGTTCTACCCACCTTTCCACATTCATCCCCCAAAATTTCTTAGGTATATGGAGAGGGTAATATAAAATAGATTCTAAAATAGATTCACAAAATAAATGAAAAGTACTCAAAAATCAAAATGAAACCTAAAATGACATTGAATATTCTCAATAGAAACTTATCAATTGATGATAAAAAATAATATATACATAAATACAGAATGAGAACATGTATCCAAATAATTTTAAACCACTGTAATGTTTTCAGCAACTGATGACCCATTTTCAATAGAAATAGAGGACATTACTGAACAACCACATTCCTAAAATCTCCGAAAATAAATTAAAAATAATCACCAGCTAATTCAAATGACAAAAATATATCTCAAAACTACTAGAGAAAGACTCTAAATCAAAAATAATCCTAATGGAACACAAAAATATAACACTAAATCCATGATATCACAAAATCAATGAGCACATAAGCAATGAACATTCCCCATCATGAAATTATTTTGATCTAACATAATGGGAAAATTCAATATTTTTGTGTTCCAATAAAAATTTCCATTGAAAACTATCATGTGCTAATAATAATAATATAAACTACCTAGAAACATCCATAGTTTGACCTTAAGTAAAAAAACTCCTTTAGTTACCCACACCTGAACTTAAGGTTCTTCCCATGTATAAACCTATAATAAAAAAAATATTGTAGCCTACACTATAAAAGAGAATAAATTAACATCATATAGAAATGAGTAACAAACACATGAAAAAATAACTCCACTAATATAGAGTTACTGAATAGAAACCAAGTTAAACATTTGGAAAATATTTCTACAATCACCATCTAAAGCCACGCACTATGTAAAAATCATGAAATTGTAGGTAATCTAAAATATAAATAAACATAAATATGATAGATACACTATGTAATGGATACTCAATCTATATAAAATTAGTATAATCTAAATCATACCAATATCCCAAAATATATATAACATAGGATTCACTATGATAAAAAACCATCACTAGTCTATCCATAAAAGCATGGATCAATGCCTGAAAAACATAACTTCTATTTTTACGTAGAATAATATATGAACCTACAAATCAATGAACAACTAAATGAATCTTTACCATGTGTGGAAGAAGACAATGTACCCTCTTTTTAGATCCTAGTTATTTTTCAAAACCATTAGGAGGAATGAACTCCATGAAAAATATACTTCTACACTAGAATACCGTTGGAGGGTTACATCAAATAACATGAGACATGAGCTCAATGAACTAAAAATAAGAGAATGTTTCATAGTATACAGGAAGAGGAAGAAAATATTGGTACAGAGTATGAGGTTATATTTTGTTGAATATCATGGTATAGAAATAGTTGTAAATGTAATCATGAAATAATGATTGGAAGTTTCATTAATGTTACTAAACAATTCCACTGAAGGGTATTGATTTGTCATAATTTTTAATTATACAATTAAATAGTACAATGTTCCATAAAAAAAGGGAAATAATATTATAAATCCTATATATTCAAACGAAATATAGAGATTAAGAAGATGTTAGAGAAGCATGGAAAAGGGAATACATCAAATAAGAAGAAAGGAACAATGAAACTTTCATCATGTGAATATTGTGGAAATATGCTTCATGAAAAATTAATAATGGTAATGGGATCTTATTACAAGTGTAAAGATAATAGTCATATATCTAATGAGTGGAAGGGGAAGAAAGAATCCAAAACTATCCCACACATTATATGTTGTGAAATATAAAATTAATTGTACAAAATTCATAATAATCATGGGAACCTAGAGAAAAATGGTATAATATGATATGTCAATGATTTTGTAATAACTACAGACATGGTTAAGATTTTTAACGATGTGGTGGAAGTTAAATTAATAATTGAATTAAATTTAACTAACACATTATTAGATTCTATATTTTCCACTATTATATATCTTCCATGGTAACATTAAATATTTTATATTTCCCTATCAACATATGAAGGGAATTTCCATCAATGATTCCATGTATATATTATCGTACATTAAGAATATGTTATCTAGTTCACATTATGGAACATAGAAATACACTATTTATAGACATGATTATTAATCATGTGTTTGATATTGAAATAATCCTTAGTATGGGTTATCATTCAAAATATAAGACAGAAATTTATTTCCAAGAGGTTGAAATTAATATTTTTGGTGAATATGTAATTCCATGTATTTATAGGGGTGTCTTCATCATATATATAATGTCTATATCCACATCCAGTAAGTCTTATAATTGATAATATTTAGGAATAACAGAAGCTACAATCTATAAATGTGAAAGGTAATATAAAAATTGAATAAGTACCTTTAATAATATACTACATTGATGTGTTTCAGAAGGATAAACCATGTCTTACAATAAATCATGATGTTGATTTTTCTATTGATTAAAAATTTGATGATATATGTGTATAAAATGCTCCCTATAAAATGGAAACTATAGAATTACTAGAGTATAAGAGAAACATGAAAGAGTTGTTTGATAAGGAATTTATACACCCTGATTCTTCACATTGGGTGACACCAATTCTTATAATTATGAATTATATTGATCTATTATGTTGTGCATAAATAATAGGGAAATCAATAAAATTATTATAAATAAGAGGTAAGATATTACCCATATTGATGACCTGCTTTTCAAATTCATTGAGAACTATATTTTTCAATGATTCACCTCCATTATAGTTATCATTATGTAACATACCAAGATCTTGAAAACTCTGAAATTTCAAAATTAGATATGTTATCATACAACAAGCATTGATCCTCGTACAATAGAGTCTTTCGATTATCAGTGGGGTTTTGAATCATATAAGGGGGAGACAATAACCCTGGTATAAAGTTACAATACAGAAGAAGTAAACAACAACAATAATTTTCAATGTAATGAAAATGGATGAAATTTTAAAAAATACAAGTGGAAAGTAAGGTAAGAAGCAATAAATAAAATTATTTTAAACCATTTATATCCAATAGAAAATAAAACTAAATGACTTACTAGATTTAATACATATAAAATAGAAACCTAACATGAATAATCTCAAATAAACCGATCTTGAACCCCATATTGGTCTTGTATCTAAACTCTAGACCACATATAATGAAACAATTAACAACAAGGTACTATGACATTTTATAAACAAAATTCCTTGTAATCTGCCTTGTTACCAAATTGTGAAAAAAATTGGATTTGATAAAAACTCAATAGGTTAACACCACTCTGTCTAAACAGAACCAATATTCTTATATGTGATTGTAATAATGGGAAAAACAAGTGTATTAATTTAATACTTTATACAATATAACTATCAACCTACCACAATATGATTCCATAATATATCTGATCATGTAGCAAAAACATTCCAATATTTACCATGACCATTGTACTGTCACATAAAATAATAAATCCCACTTTATAAGAATTCAATTATTTGGGAAAATACCTCTTTATAATCATTTTAGTATACCTAGAATTTCCCTGTATATGATCATTTCAAAATGGAATAGGGTCACACCTACAAAATAAAAATAAGAATGTGAAACTAGGCTAAGAACACAATAGAAGCATTAAAACATGAAAATGGTTTGATCCCTCTATATAAACATTACAAAATAAAACCTGGACAAGACTATTATATATTCATTAAAATCTGAAACTAAACTCATCTAATAGTATAAAGGATACCATAATATCATAAAATAATACTTAATTGTTAATTATGAAGAATACTATTTTTATTTCAATTACACATTTCATTTATCAAGTGGCTAATAAAACACCATCAGTATAGTTTTCCCCTAATCATGTCATATCAAACGTAGCCATTTATATTACAATAATCTATTAACATGATGAATCTAAATCAATTAATCACCAAAGGTCTCAAGCCGTAATAAAAATATATTAGTTAATTATCCAATTCATTATTACTATATGGTCAGCTCACTTAATGGATAGTCGCATGTTACGATTCCACACCATTGAATCGAATGGATCCAAGGAATAATACAATACAAAACATGTCATAATTATTAATTGAAATAATTAATGGTCGAGTTTTTTTACATAAAATAATTTTTTTAAAATACATTAAAATTAAACATAAAATTGGGTTAGGTTTTTTTACTAACTACATTTTATAGATGGATAAATGTTATTTCCAATATGAAACACCAAAAACAACATAGGTATTAAATTCTAGAAGAAGAATCCTATATCATAGAGAATAATATCAACAAACAAATGAACAATGGTCAGGATCTTCCACTTCCATAACTACAGATCAATGTAAGAGAAGGAAAAACCATAGAAAAACAACTCACTAGATATTTAATGCATTAAAGGGATATTCAAAATTGAATATGAGGCTCCAAAATCACGAATGAATCATCAAATGTTTTTGGGGATAGGAATGGACATGATGAAGAATGAAATTTCATTTTCTTTATGTCATTAAAACTTTTGATATTGGGTAATAGAGGGTGTGTAATCCTTTCATGTTTTTATTTCCTAATTTTAATGTCATGCTAAAAGATGAATAACATTGGGTTCAAATACCCGTACTCGAATAGTATGTACTGTGAATCAATTTCAGGATGGGTATTAATCTCACACCATGAACATATTTCATGGTAAATTCATATTTATTGTTACATATCATGTAAAATTTACATGGCATGTAAATTAATTTAGGAAAAATTTAGTCCAAGCTTCATAAAAATCACCTAGAACAACTCTGATGCCTTCCAAAATCCTGAAAAAACTTCATCACCCTGTTTATCATGTTTATAATTGGACTCTATTAATTGAAAAAAGAAATCTCTCAAATTTATTCTGTTTTCCCAAATAAAATATCTCTCTCTAAAAATGAGACTCAACCCACAAATATTAATTACAATTAATAACTAAAACAAATATGGTAAAACACCCAATGAAAATAGGACTATACATGGAAAATGACTAGATGTTATAACCTCCCAAACATATAATTTCTCATACCAAATATTCTTTAATAATTATTATGGGGTCATGTGGAAAATTTAGTGTCAAATTTCCCATATATTATACACCTTCTCCTAGGACTCCTCTTGAACTTGCCGATACTACCATTGCACTCAAACGAGGGGATATTCCATCCTCATAAATACAAATCATTATGAGCCAAAATCCATATATGATCATCCCCAATAGAAACATCTTCATAAAACATAACATTCGAGATATATAACACATGATAATGTTATTTATGAAATATCCAAATATGAAATGAATGAAACATGTCATGAATGTATCTATAGTGTTCTAGAAGAGATAATCAGTACACCACTAGACCGACACTTTCCACTATCTTAAATGGGCTGACAATCCTAGGTAATATATTTCTCTATTACATGATACAACATTTCCCCAACTGTGGAGACACTGGAAGGAAAATATGATGACCAACATCAAACTCCATAGAACATCTAAAAGTGTCAATGTAATATTTCTTTATACTATGTGTAGTAATAAACAAACTCTTAATTAACTACACCTACTCAGAAATCTGCGTCATGAGACTAGGTCCAATAATCACTAACTCAAAATCCTCCATCTAAAAAATATGTGAATGAAATGGACATCAATGCAATTCTTTGTAAGGTTCCATAATGAAATATTTATAGAAGTTATTATTATACACATACTCCATGAATTCCATATGTTTCTCCCACAAACCACAGAATCCAAAACATAATCCATCAACATATCCTAAAAAATCATAATAGTTCGCTCATATTTATCATTAGTATGAGTATGATTGGTGATACTATAAATAACATAATATCTTTGATACTTATAAATACCCTTCAATAACTAATTAGCCAAAATAATATCTCTATCATAAATGATACACCTTGAAACACCTTGTCTCTTACAAATATATACTACCCATATAGTAAAAATGGAAGGTCCACCTAATACATAAGAATTGGGATACCATCATATATTGATCCTTGATCACCCATAAATAAACATTACTAAGAGATGTATAGGGTAATCATGTTAAATATCCATAGTGATATCATAATATTTCAGCGATTTTATTTGAAGAGGATGCAACATCCTAGCGGACCTATGTTTCTTATCATTCCCCTACTAATAAGTGAAATATATCACCATAATTCCTACAATAACCACATTCACACCATAAAAATAGTAATATAATTGGATATCATGATACATCATTGTTAAATTATGATATAAATCCTATAAATAAAAAATAAAAACTCTCTTAAGCTTCTTATGCAATCCCAAAAGAACCCCATCGTGGACATAAAAATGAAAATAATTTCCACTAACAAGAGGCCATAATAGTTGTTTATGCAAAAAAATAAATGATCTCTCTCAAAACTAATCTCTTAAAATAAGATAAATTCTCAATTTTGATGATTTCCAACATCATGTGTATAATAGATGTTGATGTTAGAGATACTTTTGATATAGACTCGTGAACATCTATATGTATGTCTACAAATACTTAAATCATCTTAGACTAATTTAAACACTCATTGACATCCTATTTTAGGATCTCCCATTACAGTTACATGGAAATTATGTTTTCCTTTCCATGTGGGTAAGCCATCAGGATGTCAAACTACAATAGAGACTTGACTCACCTCCCTTGTTGATTGTTTTGGTTCATATAAAGAAATATGTACATGTGGATCTTGTGATCCACATACCCCACAAAAATATATACCATAAAATAATATCTCTTGGATCATAGGTCATATAAAACTACTGAAATTTCAAAATTTTGAGGAGGATAATTCCTCTGATAAAGCCTCATTTGATAGGAGCCAAAAGATACCGATCAGTCCTCCCACATCCAAAATACTATGAGTCCAACTATAGGTGTGTCATGCTATATTTTATATATTTCCTTTGAAATAGGTAATTCGAGGATATATTCTGAGGTCATCCTTCTCTTCAATTACAAAAAATCACTCTCTCATGTATCTGACAAAAAAACATCATCCCCTTCTTGGATATCTTAGTTATTGATGCTTCAAAATGGGATATGTCTTAGAAATAGTTCCAATAAAAACAAGATAATCCAATAAAACATTGAATCTTGAAGGAACTCGTTGGAATATCCTAATATAATATGGTTTCAACCTTCTGTAGGTCCACTAATAATCCAACTTTTGAGATTATGTGATATAATATATTGAATTTATTAATACAGAAACAGAATTTTGTTATTATGGAATAGAGATAATGAAACTTAAAAGTGATCAGGATAATTTAAATATGTTGGGGATGATAAAAAACTTAATAGGATGAAAACAAGATTTTTTTTCTGGAAACGTTTCATAATAAAATGATCCAAAAATGATGAAATATATGATTTATTATGTTCATGAATTTCCCTAGTGAATTCGTCCAACTAAACAGTATCACTATAAACTCAAACAAGACATATCTACTCCTAATAGAAGTATGAGGTATGTTCAATAGTGTCACATTACTATGGTGTTATCTTCATCACAAATATATTATATATAAGATCATAGAACCTCCCGAGTAGTCAAAGAAATTATTGATATGCAGAAGGGGTTTCCAGTTGATCATCATCAACTCGTTCAAACTATTATAAAACACACATTAGCACAAATTACCAATAGTATTATTAGTGAATATAATTATGGATCCCCATGGTTGTGTACTATGCCATATGAGACCTATATTATTCAAATATTATATCATAAATTTTGAATCCTGATTCTCTTCTGGTGATATCCTATAGAGTGGGATAAAAACTAATTCTCCTATCAAAACCAACTTGATCATGAACTCCATATCACAATCAAGTTGAAAGTCATAGAACTTATTTGTAATTGCATACATATAATGGTCTACCACTATGGAAAATTTATCAGGATTCATTCACCCAACATTCCAAAGAATCCATTGTTTTTAATCCATGATTCTATCACATCTTAACTGAATTTTTCCTACACGACCAGTAAGAAGATCCCATTATCCCAGGTTAGAAGAGTTTTCTCTATCTAGAGTCTAAAAGGAAACTACCATATGGTAATAATTAATATGACCCTGGTATAGAAGTAGATAATGCAAACCAATAATCATAGTGAAATCTATCATTTCCATCACTAATGATTCCTAGAATAAACGAAAACTAATGATTTCTTGATAACATGCATTGAAATTTTTTACATTATATGACTGAAATCCCAATGGTATTTAGATGAAGAAAAAACACAAAATATTTACATATCCAAGTCAAAAAATTTCTAGAAAGAGTATATAAAAATTAATGTGATGATCCTATATAAGAAAAAACATGAAAGGGTAGGCGATATAAGAATTGTACCTCCAAAGGTGGAAGGTATTAAATCCACACTAGATAGGGTATGATATATTACATAAAGATAAAATTCTTCACTAATATGGGTTCTAGTTTAATATCCCCGACATATTCCCTTTTCCTGTTACTATCACTCTTATTTCAGTGTACCACATCCCCTACCGTGATTTGATGTTTTTGTGGAACTCCAACAACCATCCTACTAAGGGGTAGATCATTACTTCATAGAATATAATATCAATATTTGTCCCCTTCCACTTATATGATATTATATACCCTTACCAAAAAATTTCAGGTGACCCATCCTACCACAATAATGGAACTCCAAAGACTAGTACAGACAATGAGGCTGCTTATGGACCAACATGACACACTTATAGCACTACAATGAAACACAATCCTAATATGGATTCCAACTACACTGACTTATTTTCCCACTATTAACTAGGTGATAATTATCATAGTGGCTCTTCATTCCACCAAAATGGGTGATCCCACATCACCTGATGATATATCCGGGAAACTGCTCAGGGAATCTTTTATATTCCCTTCTATGATGAGTTTTTTATTCACCACATCAGAAAAGATAACAAGGAATTTTTTTAAACCTATGAACAGATCCCATAGTGAATACCTTCCTTAAAAAAATAATTCCCTTTGAGATACAATCATTAGGTAATGATGGAAAAATCAGTAAAATTTAGTGAAAATTCATTTGTAGTCCAGCACCGATATTTCCCCCGAAGTATGGTTGATGAATTTAGTAGCCATCTCAACGCTCAATGACTATATTTATAAGTTTACCAAAAACATTACCATAATGTAATTTCTGGATAAATCCTCTTCCTACCCATATTTCTTTATAATATTAAATCAATGCTTCACTGGTCCACAAAACATGTACGCAACTTTATTCGACATCATATTTATGGGTTTATAGAGGCGGATTAATATCATTTGGACTAATTCAATCCATAAATAGACTGCATGAGGTCACCCTACATAGATATTAGAGGAAATTTAGTACCAGAAACTCTCAGAAAATCTATGAAAAAAATTTTAGGGTTTGAACTTTATCCAATTATATGGATCATATGACCCTCAAGAAACAGTCCCAAAGCTGTACATTCCATTGATCCTTCAGGGCTACCAGAATCTCAGTTTTTGTTGTGTCTGTTTCATTCTTATTTCCAATCTCTTAATTCTCAATTTGAAGATTATGAGGAGACATTTTCTCTACGAGACCAACAAAAACATTTTAGAAGAGGCTAAAAACATAGTAAACCTTAATTGGGGATATTGCTATAGAACAAGTAGCTTGTGGTCTCCCTAAAAATGTATTAGAAGTGTTTTACAATGACATAATAGTAAATTAATATTATTTATTAGATATAATATTAATCCCATTCATAATTAATATGGGAAAATATATCACATTTGGTAAATATGTCCCTATCAAAAAAATGCAGGAAAAGATGTATCCCTATCTTAATATAATTATGCATGCATTCTCATCTCTCACTATAGTAGATTTTGAGTAAAAATCCCAAGAAACAATAACATCATGAAACATGTGAATCAATGTGGTTGAAATAAAATCTACCCTAATAAGAGAAAATAATGAAAACTAATACCATAAATGAGTACTCCAATTATCGGATATACATGGGTTAGTTACACACATTCACAAGATCATTTCCATGTTCTCAAACCTCAATGTATATTTTCTACCATTATAGAATAATTAAATAATATAAATTAAAATCATCCTAGATTGGATACCACTTTGTAACATCCCTTAATATGGTACTCTCTCATGGGTCCAAATCAGGTTGGTTACTGAACATAAAATGATCCTCCTTGTATTCCATAGGTTCCAAATTAGTATAATGGGATTAAATAATATGATGAGGAGACTCTACCCTTTAGTAAAAATTTACAATATAGATGAAATAAAAAATAATAATAAATATTAATGTATTGTAAGTAACATAATTAATACAACATGTAACTAGAAATAAAAGAGTAACTAATAAATTACATAATATTGAACCATGTAATGTTTGGATGAAATATAACTAAAGTAAATACTAAAAGAAACATAGATAAAAGATACATCTAACACAAATTAACTCAGAATGTTCCCAGTCCTGAACACCATGTTGGTTCAATCATCAAACTCTATCACACCCTTTGTGAAACAAAAAAATTCTTTACCTTTTCCAAACCATCATCCATGTAATATTCTCCATTATGAAATGGAGAACCAAATTGAGTGTGAGTAATACTCAGATGATCGACACTACAATTCCTAAAAATTATAAAAAGTTTATAAGTTCATTCAATAAGGCGATAATAATGTGTAATAATTTAAAAATTAGTACAATATAATAATCAATTTTCTTCTAAACCATGGTAGAATATATTTCATTTTTTTCATACCTAAAATTGTGATCAAACCCATCCTACCAACACCTATGTGAATAATCTCATTATATCCAATCCACAATATTTAATAATATATAATCTTATAAAAATGAATTTGTGGAATATATAGGACCCCCATCATTAATCATACATATATGTGCAACCTGAAATCATACATCATTATATAGTAAATAACCGATTGAAAAAGATTGTGTTTCATAAATTATGAAATCAGAGAATATCACAATATAATTTCCCAAAAGCATCATAAAATAATTGCATATACAGGGTGAAAAAACATCACTTATAGATAAATAAACATTGGATTATAAATGTATGTAAAAATGTTATTTCAAAATATTATTATAAAAATCTGAAGTGAAAATTAATTTAATTTTTTTATGGGGAATGTGAATCCTATTGCTTAAATTATTATAAATAGTTACTAATGAAAAATTCATGAAAATATATAATGGTTTTCCGAAGAATAAGTTAAAAATCTAAGAAAAATTTTATATATAAGGGATACATTAATTATATAATCTTTAAAATGATTTTTTTAATAGAATAAGTTAAACGACATTGATATAATTTACATTTGAAAAGAATATTTTATAATAGAAATGTTATGAAAATAATGAACAATAATTGAATTTTTTTTACAATTTTCACATTTAATATGATTATTTATTAATTATTAATTAAATAACACAAGATCTTTTTAAAAAAGGATTGTGATTTTGTATAAAAAAATTACATAAAAATTTTTAATAACGAAAATATAATAATTAAATAAATTTTATCAAAGGAAAATTTTGAGTGGATAATTAAACATTTATTTTTAAAGGATATAAAAACATTTCAAATTATTTGAATTAAACCTAATGAAAACCAAATCATTTAAAAAAATCATTAAAAATAAATAAATTGAATAATAGGTTTGATATATATATAAATAGTATGATTTTTTACTAGGGAATGTATAACATTGGTGGGATGAAAGAAATAGTCATGGAACAAAATTTTCATTGGTAAGAATGGGTTTTCATATTACAAATGAGATAATATTATTATCGAAAAAAATTACCATTGAATTTGATACTGTTAATAAGAATTATTTTCCCAAAAGAAAATCATGAAATATAAAATAAAAAAAGGGGAATGGTGGGATCAAATAAATATTTGAAATTTTATTCACCTATGAAAGTATATGACCCAATGAATCAGATAATTGAGTTAATGATAACCCTTGGCATGATATATCTCTTAGTTGATCACACCCTTCCCTTATATATAAAAACCATATCAAACATAGTGAATTATTTAAAATGATTTTTTAATAACCCGAACATTTTTTAAAACATCATTTATATTGATAAACTATAATGATATCAATGTTTTCTATTTGCAATGATGGAAAATAAAATAATGAATTTAGTATTTTTTAAACTATAAGAAATAGATTATAAAATGGATTAATTATTGATAATGATAGTATATAAAAAAAGTAAATCATCATTAATTTAATATATTAATTCAAAACATGAAAATTATTATTAATATGGAAATAAACATCTTGTAATAAAGGGAGTTCTTACAAAAAGAGTGAAATAATAAAGGAGTGATTTCAGAAGAATAAAATCTACAATAACAATTTTATTGAATGGGATTAATGAAAGGGAAGGGTATTATATCATAAAAACTGAATAATATGGATATTTAAATTATGATTATTTACACATTAAAGGATAATAAATTTAAAAAAAAATTGGATAATCACATACCAATTACTTGAATCATAAAGAGAAGTATGATACTTCTTACCATTCAATAAAGATTATAAATGATTGGAAAGACTCTAGAAAACAATTGGAACTTCTTGGGAGGGATTTAGAGAGTAATAGGGAACAAAAAAACTTATGCATGGATTTGGGTTTGTGCTGTATAATAGAAATAGTTGGAGTGAGTTCCATTTATAGGTGAAAGACATGTGATTTTTCATGAAAAATAGAGATATGGTGTATGAAAGGAATCACATGGGAGTTTGATAGGTTAGGTGCATTTGGTGTAAATTGTATTTGAAACATAAGGTAATGATAGTTATAATTGATTTTTCCATGGATTAATGGATGTGATAAATTCTAGGTGGGTGTAAGAATCAACGATCACATTTTATTTTATAATAATGTTTATTAATTTCATAATGAAACATTATTAACCTCTAATAACATGTTCCAGTTAAGGTCGAACCAAATATAAATATTATACTTTCCATTCATATTCATCCAAAATAAATTAAGATCAATAAAAAATAATTACATTTTTTATTTTGAATATCTAATCATTTCCATAGTGTTCATTTCCCCAACATGTACTCTTTTACAAGATACCATATGGAATAAAATGGCATAAGTAAGAAATGGTTATCCGCCGAAGTACCTATCCTCTAACCAATACTGGTTCTATCACCCAAAAATATTCTCTTCTACAATAGTTGGCTATATAGAAAAATATACTAGATATACCCACCAATGTAAAATTTTGTTATTCCACTCATCTAAAAGTTAGTTTAATCATCGAGTAAAACACCCCATATACAATCTTATTTTTTTCCTTATATTTTGATCATGTGTGTAAATTAATTATCTTCCTATTAAAGAATGATGGTTAATGTTCACTAGTTTATAATATTATTGTTCTTTAGAAACCCTATCATGAACCATTTGTCAAAAAACTCTTACTGATATTCTGTAGACCTATACATCCTTAATCTCAAATTTTCCATGAATTATTTGAAGAAAAACAATAGATGATTTTTTTATATTTGTATACCATTTTGTGATATAAAATTAATTGGGTAAATTGGATTTACCTCATTCTGATAGTCCTAAATTAACTTCAATTCAACTTTTGATATTCTGTGAAACTTTGTCTGATGACTTCATCTGATGTAACTCCATCTGATGAATAATTTCTAACCCAATTCAATTTCATCATCAACTATATAGAAACCCAATCACCCCTGAAAATCTTTTTCATCCAATGGAACATTGATCGACATTCCTCCATATGATGTAACTTTTTCTTGTAGCTAGAAATTATCCAAAAATTATTGTTGGGTTAGAATATCTTTCATGCCACAAAATATTTTTATTATCACATTTTTGTAAACATGAATATTATTAAGTAAAATTGTACTTTAACGAAATATTTATATAGGTTCTCCAAAAATATATTTGGAGGGAACATAATTAAAATTTCATTCTAAATTATAATTTAATATAATTACTCTAAAATCATATTAAACATTTTAAAATACCCTTGAATTTTGTTTAAATATTCCCTAATATTCAAATATCTGGGAACATGGTGTTAAAAAAAATTCAAACAGATATGAATTTTTTATAATCTATTAGCTTCTTCTAATTTCCATAAAAATTGTGTTATGAAATTTTTTAAACAATATATAACATTAGACTGATATTCATCATTGAATAGATAGGTTTAGTATCATCATATTTAAGGACTTTATAATGCTTCAACAAAGATCGTTTGAATTTATTTCAATGGTGTTCCAGTCTATTTCCTTCATTTGTACTTCTCATTATGTTGGTATGCCTCCAACACTATATTTAAATTAGACCATCCTTTAGATTCCATTTATTAGGAATCATTAATATAATATTCTATGAAATTCTCAATCTAGTGGATTTTCATATTCATATTTTTTCCGATGATAGTTCATCTGACCCAAATAACATTTTATCTCATACCTCATTCAAAATTTTCTAAAAGAAGATTATATTCATTTCATAGTATGATTGACCTAGAAAAACATTATTATTATTTGGATAATTCAAGTGTCATTGAATTTTTAGAATTACTTCCTTAATTTTCAATATCAATCATTACAGAATATCTCTTAAAAACACTATTTTAGATGGAAATCATACAAATTTCCTTCCCAGTATTCCCATCAACTTCTATATGGAATAATTGATTCATTGTCCTCTCATAAGGATATTTAATATTTTAAAGAAATATATTACATAAATACTCTTCATATTGAAATGTACTTAAAATTGTTATTTCTCCACATTTTTATTTCATTTTCAACATTATATGACATTCTTATTATTCCCATCATTATAAAAAATCCATCTGATTTGGATTATATGAACTCGTTTGTCTAGTGATTATTATATATTAATTATAATTGTAAATATTTTTACATATAATATAAATAAATTTATTTAGAAAAATATTTATTTATAAACCCACTTATTAACCTTTTGGAACACTCACAAATGATGTTTCAGTTTATTAAGTATTTTTACACTAGATGGACCTGTGAAATATTGTTACAAAATGTTCATATAGAGAACTAAAACATCTTTTATACTATATCATTGAATTTTTACAATTTGTAAAAAAAACTGTATAAAATTGTGTTAAGTCATGATGTTGGAGAATTTATGAATGTCTTGGAATCATCATATCATGTTAAAGAACATTCCTTCAATCCATTATAATGAATGTTTATAAAAAAACATCTAAAACATCCTTTAGCTTCTTAATAAAATATCTTTTCTAATAAACATCACCATATGTCAAATATAATGTAAACTACAAAACCATATTGATATATTGTTATTAAATGAATCTGAAACACACTTTTTATTAACAATATCCCTCATATTATTGTCTTCAATACCCAAACCTACCCAAAAAATATTCATCATCAATTTTTGTACATAACTATTTATCCCTATATGATGTTTTCATCATCTATATCCACAATATGTTTCTCTCCTTTATTGGAAATAAAATTCAAAGTGGTCATATCAGCATAATTTATCATTGAATCATGAATCCTTTTCATATGATTACATTAGCATCACCTGATTTTCTTATTAATTTTCCATTAGATAATCCACTATATGTCAACATCGGTTAACCAGATGTAGAAAAAAATAGTGTTTAATAAAGGTGATCAATATTGTCTATAATTCTTATTTGGTGAAATACATTCCTTAGGATTATTCCTACATCCTTTTATCATGGACTTTTTCAAACAAATTTTATCATTAATCTTACACCCATATCAACAAATATATCAATGTAGTTCAAGTTTATCAACATTATTTCACCAAAATCGAGGCATTCATACAATTACATCATTATTTTTATGGAAAATATGACACTCATTCATCAAATATATCTATTATACCCCATGTTGGTAGATCTATTTTCTTTATCATGGTGGTAACATGGTTTCCTGATGGATTTCTCATTTTTGGTAGACCTTCTACAACACTCATATGAGTTCTTTTATTCCACTCATTCAGTTCCATGCATAATACTTTATATGGAAAAAGTAATTTTTTTTGAATCAAGAGGAACCTGATTCATCATGAAAATTAATTTTCACAATTATAATTTTCTCTCAGCATTTATTTTTTTTGAGTAATCGTTTTTCTATTTTATTTTTTTCTTCCTTATATTCTAGCTTCTATAATTTTTAGTAGATTTATTTTCATATATAGAATATTCAAATGAATTTTTCATGTTATAATTGTTTTTTAATATCTCTAGTACTATATGATTGTTTAATCCTTCTCATGATTTATCAGGGTATTCTAATATTTTCATTCAATATTTTATAGCATGCTCATTTTGTTCATGTTTATTACACTTTTTCAAAAAAAATATCATTATGTCCATTAGTAACCTATTATCATCATTTTTATTATATTTAGAAACCTATTTATTCTCCTTTTTTATATAATATATTTTTTACTTCTTCAAAATTTCTATCCATGACCCCTATCTATTTACATATAACCATGAACTCATTTTTTATGGATATACATTTATTTCCTTCTCAAAATAGAAATCTTACTAAAATTTCTAAAACAAATTTTTTTGAATGTTGGATCTTTTAAATTATTCACATTCTAAACATTATTTCAACCACCACACACCATTCTTGAAATATTTTTCTTTTATACTCACTATGTCACCCACATGATTTGTACATACATCTATATATAGAAATTTATTCCAATATGAGTAATATCTAGTCCCTAAAACTCCACAACACCAGTAGTGATAACTAAATCTTGATCTCTCATACTAACTATAATACAAAAATAACTTTTGATGTTGAATTATTTATTTTAACAAATGGTTGAATAATTGTTTAGGGAGACACTTCATGGGCCTGTGTTGATTCACCTTTTTCCTCATATTCTTTTGTGAAGTACTGTCTAACATTTTCTTACTATGATTGTGAAATAATAAATATTGATTTTGTTTCTGAGAAATGTTCTTATTTATCATCCATAACTTATTTAAGAAAATTTACAATCTTATCGAGTTTATCTATCTTCTGCCAATACTACATACTTTATGAAAGAAGTGAAGCTTATACCATGTTGAGATTATTGTCACCCAGTACTTTTTTTGAAATCTTTCATCTTCGTTTTCATATCACCAACATTAATTTTAAATGATATATATACATTGAGGTTTTTATACACCTTTTATACTCACATAGTATTATCACATGTTATTTCCTTTTATTATTTCTTAAAATTAATTATTTCCTTTTTGCTTTTAGTATTTTTATTGAGTAATGATTTGAAATTTTCATTGATAATCCACTCATGATCTACTGTCTCTTCACCATCATCATAATTGCTTGATGAAAAACTTAATTTTTAACATGACATGATGATCAGATTCATTATTAGAGAAAGATTCATCAATGTCATCTATTCTAAAAAACCATTTCATCTTATAGTAAGACGAATTTTTGTTATTTTTCATGCCATTCTATTTTTGATATCTCATAAGTTCTACCTTAGAATCAAAATGATCATATTTTTTTAGTTTGAATTTTTTTTTGACAAATGGCCATTGTCAACATATATCCAACATTATAAAGAATTTTTAATTTATACTTTCATAATTTCCATTTTTAAATCTCATTGAATTATGAAAAATTATTGAGATAAAATATTTTTTTCTACATCAGACTCAAAATTACTTATATATTCCTAAAATTCATTATCTTTAAGATTTCCTATTATAAAACCTTTGAAATCAATTTTATTATTATCCTTTCCCATGAAGATTATTTTTTCATCATATCATACACCACAATAATATTTTAATGTTAATTTGAAGACAAATATTCGAGAACTTATAAATTGGAAGCTTTGGAATCAAATCTATCTGGAAATATTCTAATTAGTTTTATAAAAACAGTACAGTCTTCCAGCTTCTCACCAAAACATTTTACTTTTTAATGATATCATTTATATTTTAGATTAATCTTCATTACTTTCTTCACCATCATTATAAATATCTTGAAATAATTTTCTCCATATGTACAATATAGCTTCTGTAACATTAAAATTTACATTATAACCTCTCAAATTATAAAACATTTCATAGCTATTATCAATCCCATAATATCTATATAAACTTTTTTATAAAATAATTATCAAGTAATTATAATATTTTAAATCATTTTTTAATTTTTTATCAGTATATATCAAGAAAACTTCATTATTTAGAGGAAATATTATTTTTCCCACATCATTAACTTCATGTCCATGCGATATATGATAGTGTATCATCATTTTTTAAGGAATATTAATGTTCCATTTATTTTCTTATATTATTATATAGAATATTTTTGGATCATAGCGCTGAGACAACATGATATTCTAAAGCCTAGTGTGCACAATATTAATATATAAAATATATAAAATATATTAATATCTTGCACATGTAGTTTTCATTAAATGTGGAATAACTCTTAAATGGGGAACTATATAAGAAATATGAGAGAACTATAGGGTTTTAAATGTGGGGTTTACCCTAGATATGGAATAATCAATGTCAGTGTTGGGTTTTGGTATTGAGAGAATTAATTGAAGAATAATTAAATTAATATAATTATTATGGATTAATAAATAAATAAAATGGTTATAATTAATGTTTTCTTATATATATATATGCCTGCATGTGAAATATTTTGGGTTAGAAACATAACCCTACAATTCGGGAGGATCCATTTGGGGCACCATTATAATAGATCTTGATGAATGACAACAGATTGATATTAGATCGAAGATTATTATGCCCTTCAATTTTGTGGATATTACTAGCAAGGAAAAATAGAACTATTATTCAATTATGATCGATCCAAAATCTATATAAAACATTTGATTTTTTAAATTCCATAAATTATATTTGTCTCATTAGAACATAGATCAATTCTATAAATAAGAAATGATTCAAACAAAGATTAAATAATCAAATAATGGATTTATTATGTTTGTTAATTTATTATCTCCCTTAGTTCTTCTAAATATCTGATAGTGGAATGAGGCCTAATGGAAAATGTCTTCTTTTCATTCCTCATATCTTGTGGATTAGTTATTTTTCAAAAGTTTCTTCACACGATCATTAATTGAATTTCATTTGTTCCGTAGTTTGATGTTTACTCGACATTTGACCATTATTTGACTATTATCCTGTTAAATGCATCAATATTGTGGGTACAAATTGTGAATGGCGTTATATATTGATGTTCAATTAAGATGTTGGATTATTCGATGATGGAAAGACTTAATAGGATTTAAGAATCATTTCTCATGATTGTTACACAAAAATAGGTCAATGTGACAAAATATTGGTTTGATATATCATTTTTTGAGTAGATTGAGGAACAAAATCCAACAGGTATGTGATAGAGATGTAGGGAAACCACGTATATATGGATTACACAGAGGATATATGATCTTGTGAGATAGATGATATATGTAAAGAATATCCTGAAAATTGAATATATATTAGGGTCACACGGTTTATTTTTTGGGATCTCAAGTTATGTTGGACCCCCTAGATACAGTGATAAGGGTTCCATGGAGAGTTCGAATATTACACTATTAGTGACCCTATCACACTCCTTGTGAAATTTTCTTGGTGGATTGGAATGTAACAAAGAGGATATATGGGCATGGTCACACCAAAGTATACATACATGGCCATAGTACACAAAGATAGCCCGATGATCATGGCCATGACCAGAAATAATATCTAGAGTGCATGAAATGTCTATATTCCATGTTCTATTCCTAAATTATTTCTTTATTAAGGTTTACATATTTTTTAGGAAGAACATCATGGTTATGTTTGTGAGCGAATGGAAATGATATGTAATCCCATATTCTAAATGTGTACCAAATTTGTGGTTGTTTGGATCCCTTCCTTTATTCACTCTAGACTAGTATTAGTTGATCATGTTCCATTGGTCCTTCCATTCTTGTGTATAGTGCTACATTACATCCAAATATATGGATTTTGATCCCCTAAAGAGGATTATTCTTAGATATTGTTGTTGGTTAAACTCTGTGAGACTCAAGTGTGATCCTATATCATTTTATGCTCTATAAGTCCATTTGATTAGGGTACCCTATATTGTGTGATATGAACACCTAAATATATGGTTGATATAGATTCAGTATGTTGTTTCCCCAAAAGGTTTTGGGAATGACCAATATCTGAGTATCCGGATCTTTAGAGACCGATGAGGATTCTTGGTAGTGCATAACGATCATGACCTCTTGGATGAGTGTCTTAGGTGATAACATGGATCATGGATTGGATATCCTAGATTGACAATTGCTTTGAGCTGAAGCATATGTCTTATAGTTTGGTTTTCACAGCTTAGAGGATCGGTTCCCTTCCTAAATATATATGGGTTTATTTTTTATGCATTTATTGAAATAGCATTTTTTGGATTTTTAAATTCATTATTAAATAAGTTTAGTGTTTTTGTACTTCCCAACTAGGCATTGAAATGCTGACCCTTATATGGGATCTTCCTATATGTGTCATTTTTAATATAGATGAAGAACCATTTGATGGTGTCTTATGAGGATTGTATGATGGTGTATCATAGATTGAGAATGACCAATTGAGGTGTTTTCCATGTGGGTATATTTTATCATTGTCCTAACCCTTAGAGCATATTATACCTTATGAAGGTTTTCTGGTTGGGCTTGTATTTGTCCACGTTGATAGCTATCAAAAATTAACTATTGTATTGTAATATTGGAACCATTTATGTTTTCATACATTGGGTTTAGTTTTTTTGATATTCAACATTCTATAGGGTTGTAGATGTGTGTGTGTATAGATTTAAATTAAACTAATGCCTTCCATATCCATGTTACTCTTACTTAAAATTTTCCGCTTGTCCCTTTCATATTGAATTAATACTTGGGGTGGTCATTTATCGAGTCTCATTGGGATCGTTCATGGAAGAGTTTTATCAGATGAGTCGATTCTATCATTGGAAAAAAATTTATGAGGATGGATTGGATAAATTGTGTTAACAATTTTGAGTTTATATATAGGTCCTCAGTCTCCAGTATTAGTGTGGATGCTCCTATATGAGTCCACCCAGACACCAATCACCTTTCATTCGACTCAGTACATATAGACATTGGATGTAGGGAAATAATTTGTACATGCATTATCTAGTAATTGTATTTGGTTTCAATTTATTTCATTATACAGATCTCTAGATATACTATTTTAAAATAGAACATCTTGTATATTTAGATATTCCTTCACAATGATATCCATCCAAGATCACACAGCTTGATCATTAGGGTGGTCTTCTGAGTGATGAATCTTCAGTACTATGGACATTATTAGTATTTGAACCTCTGTGTGGTTTACCAACTATACCATCAAACATTGAGTTGCAGAGAGTGTCTGAAGTTCCATCTAAAAATTCATGCAATTTAAGTGTCCATATTATGTTTTATAAGTAGTTACCAACTAGGTTTTCAAGAGTGTCACACCCATAGCTGTTTGAGGAAGGCTAGAGAATGTCACACATGTTTTCACCTTGTGAGGACACCAACATATCAAATGGAGGTCCTAGAAGATAGTCATATATAGGGATCCTCAAGGTGATAGTGTAGTTTAGTGACTCTGTCGCATGAAAAAAAACTCTCTCCTTATATGACATAAACCATATCATTAGGGAGGTGTTTTATCTACCCATGTTATGATCAGTTAATATGCATGTGATTATTTGTCTAGAGTAGTATAGTTATCCCATGGCTAAGTATTCGATGTGGTTTTCTCATCAATCGTGATACTCTATGGATGCGGTGTAGGACATGGTATTTGGAGAAGATACGTTTGAGTAGTGATTAAACTAGGATACTAGGAATGTCTTGATATATCTGTCAATTTTCAACTTGGATTGGTTGATTTATAATTCCTTTGATGTGAAGAGATTCATGTAAACACAAGATCCAATAGTGGGTGCTAGAAGTGGGAACCAATGAGTTAAGACCCTGTTAGTAGGTAACTAATTGTAATCATAAGGATATGGTCCCACCAAACACATTACGATATTATTCTAGGATAGAAGATTTGCATTGAATGGATTATTGGATGGCTCAAATCAGCTGAGAGTGAGGTGATAATGTTTTTGCTCTGATGGTTGAGGACACATTTTATTTGATTGTTCAAACCATCAATCATCCGATCATGATATGGTCAAGAGAATACTTAGGAAGATATAGAACAAGGAAAAGGGTTTTCTATAGGATGAAATATATTGTTGTGGGCCATGTAGAGTGGCATTAGATGGTTAGGGTTTGGAAATATTAAATGACAACCCCCATGTGGTCAACGTTAAGATTAGGTAGTTGTTGGTAAGGGATGGGGCCGATCACATTCTATTGAAGATTACGGCCTAGAGGATATAGGGATGATGCAAGTTATTAACTATGTCATTTATACCTTTTATTAAGTATTTATAGACATATGTTAAATGAATTTTATTCCTGATATTTATCTAGTTCATGACATAGATATTATAGTTGAACATTCTTATCGACCATTTCATTGGTGACTCTGACCGAAGGAGGCTGAATTATTTCACAAATTTTGCAAAAGTGGTATATGACTCTTTGAGGCAAGTGTTTTGTAGGTGACGTCTTCATAAAAATGATTCAGTATTATGACTTCATCTTAGGTATGGAATATAAATCATCAATTCATTCCATGATTGAGAATTTTAGGTAGTGGATGTGATGTGTTTATAGTGATGAGATGATGTTTTAATTTGTGGGGGAAAATGAAACCATAAAAGAGTAGGACAAGTAAATAAATTTGGTAGGGTAATATATTCTTGACCGGTTTGTTATCATGACACTTGGAGTAGTAGAGGATATGGGATAACAGTTCTCTATGGGTGTGGAAAAGTATGAGGATGTCTAACTTAAGGATATGAAAGACATACCTCCAAGCCATAAACTAGAATTATGTTTTGAATTACAACATGAGAAGGAAATGATATATGAACTAGAATATTAGATGGATCCCATTGTGCTTCGAGAGATGAGGGTGAAGTTTGAGGACATGATCGATAATGGATTCGTGAGACCAAATATTTCCCCCTGGCATCCCAAGTGTTGTTATCCAATAAGGTAGACCTGAGATTGAGGTTAATTGTGTAATACCAATGATTGAACATGGAGAAATTAATGAATATGTGTCCACTACCATGGATCCATGTCCTATTAGATCAATTTTTAGTTGCATGATGCTTCTCAATGATTGAATGATTTTAAAGCAATTACTAACATCGAGCACGATACAGGGACATACAATAGATGTAATTCATATTTCTCTATGGTCGCTATGTGAAATTGTTGGTGATATTTTGCATGAAAAATGACCCAGAATTGTTCATGGGACTCAGGAACCAAATATTTCAAACATTATTAGACCGGTTCATGGAGGTCCTCATAAATGATATTAATGTGTACTCATTGTCGGATAACAAGACTGTGAGACACTTGAGGGTGGTCTTGGTCATTATCTGAGAGAAAAAACTTTAGGTGAAGCTCATGATTTGTCAATTTTAGACTCGAGAGGTCCATCTCCTAGAAAATGTTTTCTAGGTGGAATGAGTAGTAGAGGACCCTGTTAATGATGATTTTTTATAGATTTGGAGTCATACAAGAGTGTTTCTGAGGTTAAGAGATAGATTGGTTTGTCTAAGTACTATCATAGGTTTTAACCCAATTTTTTCCATGTAGCAACACACTTTTCATCTTTGACAAAAAATGTGATACCATTCATATAGGATAAAATTTTCTGGCATTTCATCTATGAGTTGAGGAATATGTTTTTGATCTCTACCATATTGATATTTCTAGGGGAATTTATCTTGTATGTAGTGTTCAACAATGAATCTTCAACTGGGTTTAGTTATTTTTCTATGGAAGAGGAAGTCCATGATTTTCTATGGTTCACATTAGTTTAGAACACATGATCATAACTACACACCCCCAATCCTAAGATATATGTGAGTGTATTCCTAGGAAATATGTACGGACAATAACTGAAGAGAGAGAGGTTTATCATCTACTATGGCATAAAGAGTCTCATGCATATCTTCTATTTGATGTATCGGAACATGAGACATTGGAAATGGATAGATGTTCTATGACAATATGACTTCGTGATTGTCAATACTCTTAGGAAGGGGAACGTGGTGACAGATGATCCAACCAGAGATCTTGTTCTCAGTTGTTGGACAAGGTGTTATAAGTAGTTTTCCTTATAGGAAATAGACGATGCTTCACATCTTCAGTCATTGGTTTCAACCCCAACCCTTCTATTACATTTCATGGAATCTCATAATGTAGATACTGACTGTGAGACCTTATATACATAAATATAGAGTGTACATGCTCTTGAAGAATATTCTAAGGGTGGGGATAATGTTATCATATTTAGACGATAGAAAATGGTAACTTTGATGTTATAGGACAAGGTGATGAGAGAGTTTCATTAATCTCCTTTGATGGTACATATAGGTATGGAATAGATGTACTCAGACCTTCGAAATTATTTTCAGTATACATACATAATGAGTTGTATTGATGTTTTCATTTCTTTGTACGTCATGATTCATCATGAAAAGGTTGGGAACCTATTTCCAACGGGTTTAGTTAAACCCCTTGATGTGATATATTCTATGTGGGATGATATATCCATATACGTCATGATGGAGTTTCCATGTATGTCCATGGTCCATAAGTACATATAGCTGATCAAAATGTAGTTTAGTAATTTTTACCATTTCATTGATGTTGATAGTAGAGATCAATAAGTAGATTGAGAAGGTTAAATGTTCATGAGATAGTCTGACTCAATTCAGTTCTCTTGAGGATCATTTTTTACGAGGACACCCAGTCCACATTAGAATAAAAGAAACGATTCTAAGAGGCCTTTGGGATATAGTTCAATTTTACCATGATGTTTCATCCCCAGGATAACAGCTAGATTAAGAAGACCATTTAGGATTTATAGGACATGTTAAATTATTTCGTGTTGGATATTGGATGTAGTTTGGTAGATCATCCACTCTTAGAGAGTTTTTCATAAAAAAACATCTACCATTACACCAGTACAATGAATCCATTTGAGGCATTGTATGGGAGACCGTATAATAATTTTTTTGTTGGAATGATATATGAGATTCATCATCGATGGGCCAAAAAATGGCGTGATCTATGATACAGATGAATTATGTTATCGTGGAGAAGTTGGGCACTAAATAGAGCCATCAAATTTCTTATGTGGACCAATGATGGTGTTCACTATTCTCAGGGGAGGGTGACCATGTTTTCATAAGGGATTCAGCTTGACATTGATTAATGATATTTGAAAATAGTGGAAAACAATATCTTAGATTCATTATCTCATTCCAGATACTATTTAGTGTTAGGTAGGTGGAATGAAACATTGATTTATTATCACAAGTGAACCGGGTACATGACATTTTCCACATGTCATAGCTAAGGATGTTCATGCATGACCCATCAAATGTTATATAATTTTGTGATAAGGAAATAAAGGATGTTGATACTATTTTTAGTGTTTATTGGAGATCAAGCATTGGTAGTAGGGGATCCTTCATGGATGATTGATTCCCCTTGTCTGTGTATAGTGTATTTATATTATTCATTAGGAGAGAATAGAAGAGTGGGATACCCAAATGGGAGACCATCACTCCTATAATTTTTAGTAGGTTATTACTATTTAAGGATTAAATGACCTAAGGTGGGGAGAATTTAATTAATCAAATTTTCCATGTATTTACCTATAATATTATATAAATTATTTTTGTTTCTAGGAGTTGAGATAAAATTATATTACAAGGCTCAATGCTCAAAGAATTAATTTTTAAAAAATATTATATATATAAAAATAGCATGAATTTTATATTTATAAAAAGTGGAATAAAAATTGAATGGGGTCCCAAATAAGAAATTTGAGAGTATCGTTGTGTTCAGAATGTGGGTTAATCATTACATGTGAGATAATCTATGTGGGTGTGGTGTGTTTGGATTGATTGTGTTCAAGGAAGAAAAATTAAATGAATTTAATTATATGTGACTAATTATTATATTTAATTATTGTCATGACTCGTTCTCAGGGCCCATGCCGTGACTACCCCATGCCCACCTTCCATAGGCTAGGGGATGTAGACTATCACCTAGGCGTAATTCCCGATAAAAGGGAAGGAATTGCCTTTGTAAAGTAAACAAACACTACAGAGCAAGCAAGAAGAAGTAAACACCAAGTAAAAACTGTGTACACCAGTAAGTGCAGAAAACTAAGTGGGCCAGAATACAAACCCAAACTAAATGTAAAGTACAACTGGAATGGGAAAAAAACAACTGAAAGTAAAGCTGCAGCCTCGAGCCGTCCACTGGAAGTCCCACCTGAAGGGTGAGTACATATAGCCTCCACAGCTCCTCGGGTCTAGCCGTCTGCTCCGATTACGTCCCGCCCAGTGGTCCACCTCCAGGTACCGTCCTGCTCCGCAAGCCTCAACCACGATCAGGGATGTCCATAGTCTGCAACCAACACAACATAGTGTGGGCATATCCAGTGTAGGGGTGAGTATAAGCTACTCTGTAGGGACCTCGAGACCCCCAAAGGTCTCCCAGAATCCACAAAGGAAGGATACAATCACGAAGTAACATCCGACACTACTTAGGTATATTACCATAAAGATACCTAAGTCATCAATTCCAGTTAGGCTCCAACATCCAAGATCATGTACAACTGAGTCCACACAGGAAATCACAACCGAGTCCACGAAGGAAATCAAAACGTAATCCGCACCGGATTGCACAACACAATCCACATAGGAAAGCAAAACAGGATTCATCTCACACAGGTATACTTCTTCGTATGACGATAGAGATGATCAGATATTGCCACTGATTTATCTAAGCCGTCAGACCCACAAAGGATCAATAGGTACTAACCCCCGCAATGACCCACAAAGGATCGGACGCACACAGGATCGATAGGTAACTAACCCCCGCAATGACCAACATAGGACCACTGAGCGCTGACTGACATAGGATCTGTGGGTGCTGGCCCACACAGGACCACTGAGCGCTGACCCACACAGGATCTGACCCACACAGGATCTGACCCACACATGATCTAACCCACAGAGGATCGGTGGCAGTGATCCATGTAGGATCGCTGAGTGCTGTAGTCATCGTCGTCGAATCCACGGAGGATTTCTGCACATTCATCATCGTCGTCACAGTCCTATCTAGCTCTGGGGTTCCCGCACACATCAAGATCATTCGGGAGGGTCCGCTCCATGAGACGAAGGGCTGATACATCAACTAACACATAGTCCGGATTTGATGTATCCAAAAGTTACGTATCGTCAACAGGAACTCAACGCGACAGACAGCGCGTCGATCAGACGCCCTGTCTGAGAGTTATTGGCTTTTTCGTTCTAGGGGCCCGGTTGGTTTTTAAGTCAAATCCAACCCGACCGTACTCCAACTATGTCCAAACCTCAAGAGGAGTAAACCAAACGGTCTGTCTCACTTAGAGGAAACCAATAAAGTCGACGACACATCAATCAGACGTCCGGAGCTCATGTTATAAGCATTTCCGCTCCGAGGGCCCGATTGGTTTCATGTACGAACCAACCCCGGCTGAACCCAAAGTTCTCCGAAACCCTGAGTGTAATATACCGAAACTATCGTCTCGATCCAAGGATCGCAACGCAACTGATGGTGCGTCGATCGGATGCACGTAGCTCATGTTATGGGCAACAGACCGAAAGAGGTTCGGTATTAAGGGGTTCGGGCCCGGTCCGACCCGGCCCGATACCCCCAGGGTCGGCCCGAACCGGGTCGACCTGAACCGGGTCCTGGTCCGGCCCTCTTGGGCATGGGCCGGACCGGCCTGGGCACGGCCCGGCCCGGCTGGCGCGACACGGCCCGGCCTGGGTGCGCTGGCGTGGCCAGCGGGTGGCTCGGCCGTTTCGGCCGAGCGAAGCGACGTGGGGGGGGGGGGCGTTGCCCCCCTGATTCTTTTGTAACTGCGACCCCATGTGGGGGCCGCTTTGCTAGCCAACCCGGGGTTACGGACCCCCGGATTTCCCATGACCGGCCAGCCCACTCCGGCCGGCCGGCTGCTGCCGCCACGGGACCGGCAAGGGTCGGTCCCCTTGCTCCGATGCCGGCGGCCCGGACCCTGCCGTCGGTCTCCCCACTCCGCCGCGGCCCAATTCGCGGCCTTGATCCATCCGGTGCGGCGCGATGGCATCGCGCCCCTCTACCGCGGCCTAACTCCGGCCGCGGTGCTTTCATAGTTCTCCGATGCAGCGTGACAGTGTCTCATCTTTGGTTCGTTTTCAACGGCGTGGCGCGACGGTGCTGCGCTTTTTCCCTTTCTTTAATATTTTCCGCACGGTGCTTCGGCACCGCGTTGCCTTTCTCGTGCCGCAATCAAAATCAAACCAACAAGGGGGAGGAAGGTGGGCCGTGTTCGTGGGGTCCGACCTCCTCCTGTTATTTTGATATCAGGTGGCTCAAAAAGAAAGGAAGATGGCGACATAAGTAATCACGAAAAAACCAATAAAATAAACCCCTACCTCGTCCAATTCGATGAGCGAGGATTCGTTGCGGAAAAAGGGCGTCGTGGAGGGAGGTTCTTTGCATTGCGAAGAAGCGTCGTGGAAGAAGTGTCATGGAAGGAGCGTTGCGGAAGAAGCGTCGCGGAAGTCGATCTCTGATGGTTTGGAATTCTTCGTCGGAGGTCGGCGCGTTCTTCGTGTTCTTCGCGTTCTTCCCGTTCTTGGTCGAAGAAGAAAGATTTTCTCCATATCCTCTCGATGAAACAACTTCCAACAGAAATAAAATAAGAGTTGTCTTATTTTATTAACGCACAAGACAACGTTTGAATTTTAAATGAAACGGAAAGAACAATTAATTCAATGAATTAGTTGTAACAATTTAACCTCCCAATTTAATGAGGTGTTTCTTAACTAGAATAAATGCACGGTTTGAATTTATTAAGTGGGGGGGGGGGTGCGGGTGCGTTACTTCGAAGGAAACAAACGGTGGGTTTCATGCGGGACCCACCTCACAAATATCCTACCATGTGGGTAGGATATTGTGGGTCCCACCTTATTCTCTTAACATAGGTTAGGCCGATTTAAGTAAAAAAATGTCACACCACTTTTATTTTATTC
Organism: Viscum album; assembly: GCA_963277665.1. Taxonomy (NCBI): domain Eukaryota; kingdom Viridiplantae; phylum Streptophyta; class Magnoliopsida; order Santalales; family Viscaceae; genus Viscum; species Viscum album. The sequence goes on from OY728120.1 coordinate 1,849,798,831, forward strand.
CTTAACTTAACCCCAAAAATTAAAAACCCTACCCGAGCAAATGCAACTCCGGAAAAGGTGTTTCTAAGTATTTGTCGGCGCTGCGATTCCATTGGTGCCCTTGGAATTCGATTCCGAGCACCGGTTCAAAAGTTAGAGAAACCCGCTCGTTCGTTCACTGAACGTACCTGAGCTAAACTTCATAAAAAGATTTCGGGCACACCGGGCCTCAGAATTGGGTGCTGTCAGAAAATGCATTATTGTGAAATTCCCAAGAAAAATAAAAAAATCGTTGAATTTTTCGGGTATTTACATCACTCCCGCCTCAAGGATTTACGTCCCTGTAAAGATACATTAAAAACTAGGGAAAAAATGTGGGTATTGAGCACACATATGAGCCTCCCACTCCCAAGTGCTCTCCTGGAGGTTCTCGTGCTGCCATCTGATTCACACTAGAGGAATCGACCATCCACGTAGGACCCGATCCTATCGATCCTCAATCTCCACTGGGACCTTCGAAAAATTCTCCCCATCATCAACGTCCAGCTCCCCATGGTCAATGATATGTGTCGGGTCGTGCACGTATCTCCTCAGCTAAGATACGTGGAAGACATCGTGCACTCGGTGCAACTGACGTGGTAGAGCTAGGCGATAAGCCACCTCGCCTATCCCGGTGAGGTCCTGGAATGGTCCAATGAAGTGTCAAGACAACTTGCCTCCTTGGCCAAATCTCCGTAATCCACGTCGAGGTGAGACTCACAAGAAGACGTGGTCGCCATCGTCGAACTCTAGTGGCCTCCGCCTCCTGTCAGCATAAGACTTCTGCCGGCTCTAAGCTATTCTCATCCGCTCCTGGATGAACTGGACCTTATATGTCGTGGCCTGGACCACCTCTGGTCCCACAAGTGCTGACTCTCTAGGGTCTGTATAAGGCCCCGGCCTTAAACCTTACTTAATCTTGAGTTATTACAAGATTACACATTGAGGATCTTTTCGGGTTTAGAGTTTTAGAGAATTAGATCATAAAACTTGCATTACATTCCACATATAAACAAAGTGGTTACATAAATATAGTATTCTTCATTCCCATCAATGGAAACACATTTAAAATAAAACATGGATTATTTCTTGACACATCCTTGACTCTATCATCTTATCATGTACCTTTCCCTTGACCTGTGAAAAAACATTTCAAAAAACTTGGGATGAGCATAAAAAGCTCAGTATGGGTTATAAAAACATTGAAATAAAACATGAGTTCATATATACATAAGAATGAAATCATAATTTACCCATAAAACATAGGCACTTTAACATACCCCATAAAATCATGAATAAATCATAGAAATCATAAGACATAAAGGTAACTTGAGGCATTCATAACATTCTTACGTAGGGAGTAACCCTCTTGGTTACGTTTGGAATACCCATCACAGTATATTCCCTAAAATATCATCGGATAAACCTTAACATTTCACTCCTTCGCGTTACCCAATGCATTGGAGAGCTATAACGGGCTCACCCGCCCTTAGTTTATCACCGAACCACCCGTCTTCATAATAATGCCCAAGAACCATAACATAATCATATCACATAAAACATGCATAAAGGAAACATAACATTTCCACATTTCAATCACGAGATATCAATACAACACATTGATATAATAAAAACATTATGAAAACCATTTTCAATACCAAAGTAAAACATGGTATTTATTTTTCTTTAAAAAAAAGAAGGTATGGCTTGTAGAGGAAGCCGAAACTCAAATAACGGTTACGACGGCGGAGAAGTCGTTGTCGCCGCATACGTACGACAAAAACATTCCCTTTTGTCGTTTAGTAAACGCTTCATATAAAAAATATTCCTTTTGAATAAATGTAAAAGTCAAAGGGGTTTATACACCGTATAAAAGAAATTTGTGTATAAAATAAAATATGCCTCAACGAAAGGAGATTGAGACGAAGTCCCATACCTCGTATCCGACTTGACCCGACCGTTCTTTAATCTCCTGAATAATAAACTTGAGTTAATCCCTACTTGATTAAGAACCTTTTTCAAGTTCATTATTCCTTTTATACCATGTTATTAACATCATGTAATCTGTTAAGTTATCAATGTTCATTTTGTCGGCATTTGGTTCTTATGTCAAAAATAGACTTGTTACATTACATGTTGTTAATTTAGTCAAAGGATCATTATATCCAGAATGGTATTCATGATGTAGATATCATATATTTCATATATATCCAGTACATACATTCATTTATAATATTACATCACATTTAGAGGTAAGAAATGAAATGCACCGTTCATGGAGACGGTAAGTCGTACGTACGCATGAACGCTACTTCCATTTCTATTTCATATTTTCTGGAATGGAATCAGAATTATATAAGATTATATTATAATTCCAGTATAATAACATATATAATATCATTAACTTTATCCTTTACACATCCCACATATGGTACTAACTAATCAAATCACTTTTAGGGGGCGGTAGTCCGCACTTCCTAAAATGAAGATATCGTGTTTTACCCATAATGGAAACCATAAAGGTATGCCCAAAATGAAAAAAACAGAAGCTTAAGGAAAACATAAACATATTATATATCATATATAAAAATAGTGACATCATAATGGCCACCTTTGAAGGTGTTAAATTAGTGTTGAACAATCATCGTTTCGGGAGGCAGAATTTCGCCATCCACGAAAACCGTATGTTCTTTAACCATTTGATGTAGTTGTGTGAGATTTTAGCTCAAATAAATCTTATAAGAACATCCTAGTATATTTATGATACTGGTGTTGTTACAAAAGAAGTAAATAAAAAGAGTTTAGGGGGTTGGAAATGCAAAATAAAACAAATGAACATGAGAGAATGAATTACCTTTAAAAGTGTAACTCCTTTTGAGTTGAGCCTAAAGGCTTCCTTTGAAAGGATTCTTCCCAAAGGGAATCCTCTAGGATGAGGAGAGGGATGTGGAGAGAGAAAATGGGCAGGGGTTGGCCGAGCCAAAGGCTTGAAGAGTGTGTGAAATGAGGTAGAGGTGGGGGCCTTTTATAAGAGGAGAGGAGGGGCACCTTTGGAAAGTAAAGAAATATTACATTATTTGAAAATGTGTTTCGGTTTCGAAAGGTCCCACATTGATATAATTCGTGGATAAGGTGATAAGGGTTCGAAATCCACTCATCCAATTAGTTTTGGACATGTTTAGTTCATAGATTTTACATTATCTTTCTATTTTATTTAAATCGTCAAATAATGATGTCATCACTGCATCATTATTATGTCATAAATAATTTAATTTATTTAATGTATAAAATCATAAAACAAATACAATGATGTAGGAAATATTTTTAGCTTTCCAATTACTATTTATAATCAAAAATTTTACTTGTATAACCCCACTTAAAAATTGTTTTTGTAAAACATATTATGTTTGTGTCATTTTCCCTTTAACATTAAATAAAAAGTAATTTATGTCATTTCCCAACAAAAGTGGATCCATGGGGTCCCCAAGTTTACCCATGGCCTGTCTTGGTCGGCCATGACACAACCAATAAGGTTGGAACATGTTTCTAGGTCATTTAATATTATTAAAACATTATTTATACCTTAAACTACATTAATTATCACTAATTGCGATTAAAAACTTAATAAGTTACTATTCACCAAAAAATTATTATAATCTCATTGAACCACATTTTACTTCTTAATGACAACCATGTATGTCGGATTTTCAAAATTCAATACACATTAGTGGAAAACTTTCATTTAACTGAAAAATCAGTTTGCTTGATTACCACTTAGTGGTTTCACTATTCATCAAAAATTGAAGTTTTTCAGAAAATTACCAAAAATTCACCCTAAGCTATATTTGATATTCTGAATTCAAAAATGAAGACTATTTTACAAAATTCAAATCATATAAGTCACATTAATTAATTTAATGATTAATTCCCACTGCCAGAGCAAATAGCGTGTTTTTACAAAACAATAAGTATCAAAAGATTGACACTAGTTTAAGTCCAATTTCAAAGTGAAATTGATTCCAATGACCACCATTGGATTAAATGGTAAAAATATATTCATCTTAAACATTAAGACCAATTCAAAAGATAATCTAATCATATAAATAAATTAGATTAAAAACCAGTTTTGATGTAAAATGCAGTATTTTTCACTATTCATTAAAAGATGAACATTGTCAGAAAAATACCAAAACTTCACACAAGGTAAATTTTGATGTCCGAATCATAAAGAATAATTTTATTTTGACAAACATAGTTTATAAAATTGTCAAAATATAGATTCAAAAATGGTTTTCCATCAAAAGGCACTAAAACAATCTTTTAAGAATATTAGTGTATTCCATGCATAAGATTGTATTTATTTTCATTTTAAGCCTCTATAACACTATATTAATCATTAATAGACATAGATAAAAATATCTATTATTCATTACTTACTTGGGATGTTACGTCCTTCCCCCCTTTAGAAAATTGCGTCCCCGCAATTTATTTACTTATCGAATAAATGGGGGTACTTATCCCTCATTGCATTTTCAGATTCCCATGTTGCCTCTTCAATCATGTGGTTTTTCCACAAAACCTTTACCTACTTAATCAACTTATTCCGTAACACTTGCTCCCTATGGTCAAGAATCTGGACCGGTTGTTCCTCATAAGACAAGTTCTCTTCCAGCTGAACTACCTCTGGACTCAAAACATGAGATGGATCTGGCATATACTTTCTCAACATCGAAACGTGAAAAACATTGTGTACCTGAGATAAACTCGGAGGTAAATCCACTCGGTATGCAACTGATCCAACTCTTTCCAGAATTTCGTATGGTCCAATGAACCTTGGACTCAACTTTCCTTTCTTACCAAATCTCATCACACTTTTCCAAGGAGAAACCTTGAGAAAAACATGATCACCTACCTTGAAAGATAGATCCTTCCTCCGGTTATCTGCATAACTCTTCTGCCTGCTCTGAGCTGTTCTCATGTGTTTCTGAATCATCTGAACTTTTTCTGCCATCTCTTCTACCAATTCTGGTCCCATCAACTTCCTTTCACCCACATCATCCCAGAAAGTTGGAGTTCGACACCGCTTCCCATATAATGCCTGAAATGGTGCCATCTGTATACTGGAATGAAAACTGTTATTATATGAAAACTCAACCAAAGAAAGATGTTGGTCCCAACTTCCCTGATAATCCATAGAACAAGCTCGTAGCATAGCCTCCAATGTCTGAATTGTTCGTTCTGACTGCCCATCTGATTGAGGATTAAAAGCTGTACTAAAATTTAATTCAGTACCCAACGACTTCTGAAGGCCTTTCCAAAAGTTGGAAGTAAACCTGTGATCACGATCTGATACAATGGAGAGAGGAACTCTATGTAACCTGACTATCTTTTTAAGATACAAACGGGAAAGTTGATCAAGAGAGAAAGTATCTCGTATAGCAAGGAAATGAGCAGATTTGGTCAAGCGATCAACAATAACCCAGATTGCATTATTACCTCGAGATGTCTTCGGTAATCCAACAACAAAGTCCATGGATATATTCTCCAATTTCCACTCTGGAACTGGTAAAGGCTGAAGCATCCCTTTCGGTAACTGCCGCTCTGCTTTAACCTGCTGACAAGTCAAACACTTCACAGTAAAATCAGCAATATCTCTTTTCATTCCATCCCGCCAGTAATACTCCCGCAGATCTCTATACATCTTAGTACTTCCCGGATGAACTGAAAACGGAGAACTATGAGCTTCACATAATAGCTCTCTCTTAAACTGTGAATCAAAAGGCACACACAATCTCTTCCCAAATCTCAAAACACAATCACTATCAATGTTGAATTCAGGCAACTTACCTTTCTGAACCAGCTCTACCTTTTTCTGCAACTCACTGTCTTGCTTCTGTGCTTGCTTGATTCTATCTGATAGAGATGATCTCACTGATACCTGAAACAAAACAGAAGGACTTCCTGCACCAACAACTTCTATGCCAAAGTTCATCAAATCCTTAACCAAAGGATCACGTTCTAAATGCAACATTGTTAATGAAGCATTACTTTTTCGACTCAAAGCATCAGCCAGTTTATTTGCTTTTCCCGGATGGTAATGAATTGTACAATAATAATCCTTGATTAATTCCAGCCATCTCCTTTGTCTCAGGTTTAACTCTTTCTGAGTGAATATATACTTTAAACTTTTGTGATCGGTATATATTTCACACTTTACTCCATACAAATGAGGCCTCCAAATTTTTAAAGCAAAAACAACAGCAGCTAATTCCAAATCATGTGTAGGGTAATTTACCTCATGATTTTTCAACTGTCGTGAAGCATAAGCAATTACCTGATCATTTTGCATTAGGACGCAACCAAGTCCTTTCAATGAAGCATCACTGTATATAACAAACTCACCATTCCTGGAAGGTAGTGCCAAAACTGGAGCATTCACCAATCTTCTTTTCAATTCCTGAAAACAATCATCACATTCTTTTGTCCAGATAAACGTAACACCCTTCCGAGTTAGCTTAGTCATTGGACTAGATAACCTTGAAAAATTTCTAACAATCCTTCGGTAATAGCCCGCCAAACCAAGGAAGCTACGAATCTCGGTTACATTTGTTGGTCTTGGCCATTCTTCCACAACTTTTGTTTTTGCAGGATCAACAATTTTCCATCTTTAGAAACAATGTGACCAAGGAAAGAAATTTGTTGCAACCAAAACTCACACTTGCTGAATTTCCCACACAGTTTCTTTTCCTTTAAGGTTTGCAAGATAACCCTTAAATGTTTTTCATGCTCCTCTTTACTTTTAGAAAACACCAAAATATCATCAATGAAAACCACCACAAACTTATCCAAGAACTCATGGAAAATTCTATTCATTAAGTCCATGAATACAGCAGGTGCATTGGTTAGCCCAAAAGGCATTACTACAAATTCATAATGACCATATCTCGTACGGAACGTGGTCTTCGGAATATCTTCCTCCTTTACCTTCAGCTAATGGTACCCCGATCTCAGGTCAATCATGGAAAAAAACTGAGCTCCCTGGAGCTGATCAAACAAATCATCGATATGAGGCAAAGGATATTTGTTTTTAACAGTGATATTATTCAAGGCTCTATAATCAATGCAAAGTCTCATAGAACCATCTTTCTTTTTAACAAATAAAACAGGAGCACCCCATGGTGATGTGCTAGGTCTAATGAAACCTTTCTCTAATAAATCTTGCAATTGCTCCTTCAACTCTAAAAGTTCAATTTGTGCCATTCGATAAGGGGGTTTTGAAATTGGCTTAGCATCAGGAACTAAGTCAACAGTAAACTCAACTTCCCGATCTGGTATTATTCCAGGAAACTCATCAGGAAAAACATCAGGATACTCATTTACCATTGGCACATCATTAATCTGAACAGTTCCTTTATTTTCAACGACGTGTGCAAGGTAACATTCATTTCCATCTTTTACAAGTTTCTCGGCCTCTTGATATGTTATCAAAAGTAAGGGTTCATTCTTGTAAACAAACTGAAAGTATTTCTGAAAAGAAACTTCTTTAGCTCTACAGTCAATCTTAGCATGGTAGATAGAGAGCCAATCCATACCCAGGATAACATCAAACTCTACTAGAGGTAGAACAATAAGGTTTGCAAGTAGGTTCTTTCCACAGATAAGGATAGGAAGATTCTTATAAATTCTTTTTGCCTCGACACTTCCCCCGAGTGTTTTTACCAAAAGTTCAGGAGTCATTTCTTGAGATGGTATTCCCATTTTACTAGAAAAGGTTTCAGAGATGAAAGAATGTGTAGACCCCGGATCAAACAACACACTGGCATAATCTGAAAAAACAAACAAAGTACCTGATACAACTTCATTTGATGGCCCGACATCTGCTGAAGTATTTGCAAAGGATTTCACCACCCCTTTCTGCTTGTAGTCTAACTGCTTCCCATCACTCAAGCTCCTTGTCGGACACTCGTTTTCATAGTGACCCATCTCATTGCACTTATAACATTTCACTAACTGTAAATCAAATTTGTTCTTACCTTCAGCTTGATCCTTTTCAGTGCAATCACGAGCCTTATGTCCCATCTTACCACATCGGTAGCACTTTCCAGAATTCAGAAGACATTCCCCAGCATGCCTTTTGCCACATTTATCACAAACTGGAAACTTAGTTTTCTTACCATCAAACTTTTTTGAAGAATTCTTACCTTTCTCCTGCCACCTCGGTCTCTTCTTCTGCTGGTTGTTATAGAAAACTTGGTCATCGGCAAACTCCATTTCCACCTTCTCAGCACACCGAACAAGCTTTTCATAACTTTTAAACTCACGAGAAGCTAATGCCCTTCGATACTTTGGCTTTAATCCTAAGTAGAAACGATTGATTTTACTATCAAGGTCCCGGATAAAATTTGGAGCATACCTTGCCAATCGAGTGAACCTTTCCTCATAGGCAGCCACTGAGTCTTCCTCTTGCCTCAATTCCAAGAATTTCTTTTCCATCCTAAGTCGAACAGCCTTAGGAAAATACTTCTCAAGAAACATACCTTTGAATTCATCCCAGTCAAGAGCATCAATCTCATCGGCATCCCTGATATTTTTAACCATAGACCACAACTGATCTGCTTCACCCTCCAAACGGTAAATAGCAAGACTAACTTTTGATTGTCTGAACACCCCATGACATCAAAAATCTTCTCCAGTGCTTTGATCCACCCTTAAGCTAGCACAGGGTCAGATGATCCTCTGAATGATGGTGGATGTTGCCTCATGAAATGTTCCACCACTGACATGTTCCTCTGCGGTTGTTCTGGATGATCTCGTGCATGGATACCACCGCCATTTATCGCTTGAGTCAACTGTGCCATTACTGCAACAAACTGTTCAGTTCCAATTCCGACCATTTCTGGATGCTGATTCGGAAGGTTATTTCCTTCTGTATGCCTTCCTAGCACTGCTTCCTTGTTTCCTCTGCGGAAAACCATTCTGAACAAACATGTCTTAGATGAAGCAACATGGTAATCTTTAAATTCTATACCATTTAAAAAAAATCATTTAATAGAATTCTAACTCCTAAAGTTATCTAAACCGACCTTTGATACCAACTATAAGGCCCCAGACTTAAACCTTACTTAATCTTGAGTTATTACAAGATTACACATTGAGGATCTTTTCGGGTTTAGAGTTTTAGAGAATTAGATCATAAAACTTGCATTACATTCCACATATAAACAAAGTTGTTACATAAAGATAGTATTCTTCATTCCCATCAATGGAAACACATTTGAAATAAAACATGGATTATTTCTTGACACATCCTTGACTCTATCATCTTATCATGTACCTTTCCCTTGACCTGTGAAAAAAATTTCAAAAAACTTGGGATGAGCATAAAAAGCTCAGTATGGGTTATAAAAACATTGAAAGGAAACATGAGTTCATATATACATAAGAATGAAATCATACTTTACCCATAAAACATAGGCACTTTAACATACCTCATAAAATCATGAATAAATCATAGAAATCATAAGACATAAAGGTAACTTGAGGCATTCATAACATTCTTACGTAGGGAGTAACCCTCTTGGTTACGTTTGGAATACCCATCACAGTATATTCCCTAAAATATCTTCGGAGAAACCTTAATGTTTCACTCCTTCGCGTTACCCAATGCATTGGAGAGCTATAACGGGCTCACCCGCCCTTAGTTTATCACGGAACCACCCATCTTCATAATAATGCCCAAGAACCATAACATAATCATATCACATAAAACATGCATAAAGGAAACATAACATTTCCACATTTCAATCACGAGATATCAATACAACACATTGATATAATAAAAACATTATGAAAACCATTTTCAATACCAAAGTAAAACATGGTATTTATTTTTCTTTAAAAAAAAGAAGGTATGGCTTGTAGAGGAAGCCGAAACTCAAATAACGGTTACGACGGCAGAGAAGTCGTTGTCGCCGCATACGTACGACAAAAACATTCCCTTTTGTAGTTTAGTAAACGCTTCGTATAAAAAGGATTCCTTTTGAATAAACGTAAAAGTCAAAGGGGTTTATACACCGTATAAAATAAAGTTGTGTATAAAATAAAATATGCCTCAACGAAAGGAGATTGAGACGAAGTCCCATACCTCGTATCCGACTTGAACCGACCGTTCTTTAATCTCCTGAATAATAAAGTTGAGTTAATCTCTTCTTGCTTAAGAACCTTTTTCAAGTTCATTATTCCTTTTATACCATTTTATGAACATCATGTAATCTGTTAAGTTAACAATGTTCATTTTTTCGGTATTTGGTTCTTAAGTCAAAAATAGACTTCTTACATTACATGTTGTTAATTTGGTCAAAGGTTCATTATATCCAGAATGGTATTCATGATTTAGATATCATATATGTCATATATATCCAGTACATACATTCATTTATAATATTACATCACATTTAGAGGTAAGAAATGAAATGCACCGTTCATGGAGACGGTAAGCCGTACGTACGCATGAACGCTACTTCCATTTCTATTTCATATTTTCTGGAATGGAATCATAATTATATAAGAGTATATTATAATTCCAGTATAATAACATATATAATATCATTAACTTTATCCTTTACACATCCCACATTTGGTACTAACGAATCAAATCACTTTTAGGGGGCGGTAGTCCGCACTTCCTAAAATGAAGATATCGTGTTTTACCCATAATGGAAACCATAAAGGTATGCCCAAAATGAAAAAAACAGAAGCTTAAGGAAAACATAAACATATTATATATCATATATAAAAATAGTGACATCATAATGGCCACCTTTGAAGGTGTTAAATGAGTGTTGAACAATCATCGTTTCGGGAGGCAGAATTTCGCCATCCACGGAAACCGTATGTTCTTTAACCATTTGATGTAGTTGTGTGAGAGTGTAGCTAAAATAAATCTTATAAAAACATCCTAGTATATTGATGATACTGGTTTTCTTACAAAAGAAGTAAATAAAAGAGTTTAGGGGGTTGGAAAAGCAAAATAAAACAAATGAAAATGAGAGAATGAATTACCTTTAAAAGTGTAACTCCTTTTGAGTTGAGCCTAAAGGCGTCCTTTGAAAGGATTCTGCCCAAAGGTAATCCTCTAGGATGAGGAGAGGGATGTGGAGAGAGAAAATGGGTAGGGTTTGGCCGAGCCAAAGGCTTGAAGAGTGTGTGAAATGAGGTAGAGGTGGGGGCCTTTTATAAGAGGAGAGGAGGGGCACTTTTGGAAAGTAAAGAAATATTACATTATTTGAAAATGTGTTTCGGTTTCAAAAGGTCCCACATTGATATAATTCGTGCATAAGGTGATAAGGGTTCTAAATCCCCTCATCCAATTGGTTTTGGACATGTGTAGTTCATATATTTTACATTATCTTTCTATTTTATTTAAATCGTCAAATAATGATGTCATCGCTGCATCATTATTATGTCATAAATAATTAAATTTATTTAATGTCTAAAAATCATAAAAAAATACTATGATGTATGAAATATTTTTAGATTTCCAATGACTATTTATAATCAAAATGTTTACTTGTATAACCCCACTTAAAAATTGTTTTTGTAAAACATATTATGTTTGTGTCATTTTCCCTTTAACATTAAATAAAAAGTAATTTATATCATTTCCCAACACAAGTGGATCCATGGGGTCCCCAAGTTGACTCATGGCTTGTCTTGGTCGGCCATGACACAACCAATAAGGTTGGGACATGTGTCTAGGTCATTTCATATTATTAAAACATTATTTATACCTTAAACTACACTAATTATCACTAATCGCGATTAAAAACTTAATAAGTTACTATTCACCAAAAAATTATTATAATCTCATTGAACCACATTTTACTTCTTAATGACAACCATGTATGTCGGATTTTCAAAATTCAATACACATTAGTGGAAAACGTTCATTTAACTGAAAAATCAGTTTGCTTGATTACCACTTAGTGGTTTCTCTATTCATCAAAAATTGAAGTTTTTCAGAAAATTACCAAAAATTCACCCTAAGCTATATTTGATATTCCGAATTCAAAAATGAAGTCTATTTTACAAAATTAAAATCATATAAGTCACATTAATTAATTTAATGATTAATTCCCGCTGCCAGAGCAAATAGCGTGTTTTTACAAAACAATAAGTATCAAAAGATTGACACTAGTTTAAGTCCAATTTCAAAGTGAAATTGATTCCAATGACCACCATTGGATTAAATGGTAAAAATATATTCATATTACACATTAAGACCAATTCAAAAGATAATCTAATCATATAAATAAATTATATTAAAAAGCAGTTTTGATGTAAAATGCAGTATTTTTCACTATTCATTAAAAGATGAACATTGTCAGAAAAATACCAAAAATTCACACAAGGTAAATTTTGATGTCTGAATCATAAAGAATAATTTTATTTTGACAAACATAGTTTATAAAATTGTCAAAATATAGATTCAAAAATGGTTTTCCATCAAAAGGCACTAAAACAATCTTTTATGAATATTAGTGTATTCCATGCATCAGATTGTATTTATTTTCATTTTAAGCCTCTATAACACTATATTAATCATTAATAGACATAGATAAAAATATCTATTATCCATTACTTACTTGGGATGTTACAGTCTGTCCAGCACAGAGGAGATCTGCAAGGTCTGTCGTACAACGCCTCATATGGTGCCATCCCGATGGTGGAGTAGTAGCTGTTGTTGTACGCGAACTCTACCAAGGGTAGGTGGTCCTCCCAACTGCGACCAAAGTTGAGGAAACAAGCGTGGAGCCTGTCCTTGAGAGTCTGAATGGTCCTCTCCATCTGACCATCTGTCTGGGGGTGAAAGGCGGTGCTCAGACGTAGCTGCGCCCCGAACGCCTCCTCTAACCCTTCCCAAAGCCGGGAACTAAAGTGAGCATCTCGATCAGAGATGATAGATGAAGGCACACTGTGATGTCATACAATCTCCTGAACGTAGAGACGTCCCAAGATCTCCACTGAGCCCTGTTCTCTGATGGGTATGAAGTGAGCCAACATGGCGAGTCAGTCGATAATCACCCAAATGGAGTCGTGACATCTGGAAGTGCGTGGAATTCCAGTCACGAAGTCCATAGATATGTCATCCCACTACCACTCGGGACCTCTAAGGGATGTACCAAGACTGCTGGTTCCTGGTGCTCTGCCTTCACCTGCTTGCAGGTGAGTCATCGAGAAACGAACTCTGCAACATCCTTCTTCATGTCAGGCCACCAGTGCTGTCGTCTGAGATCCTGGTACATCTTTTCCACGCCAGGATGTACCGCAAAATGGGAAGTGTGAAAATCTCTCAGCACCTCCTCTCGTAAAGCAACTGGTATCAAGGTACGTCCTCTAAAAAGGACATCGTGATCTCCTCCTATAGAGAATTAATCAGGTGCATGTCCTGAGGATATCTGTGCACAACGCGTCTCACAATCGGCATCCCCATGTTGTGCCTCTCTAACCCGCTGTAGTAGTGGAGGAGTCACTGTGATTGACCGAAGGAAGGCTGCTCCATCTCTATCCACGAAGGATATCCACAAAGCGGATAGCTGCTCTGTCGCCTCCCCAAGTAGCTGAATGCCCGTCATCCTGCTGATAGAATCGACTACTATGTTCCCCTTCCCAGGATTATATACTATCTCAAAGTCACAGTCTTAGAGGAACTCGAGCCATCGCCGCTGTCTCAGGTTCATGTCCTTCTGAGAGAAGATGTACCTGAGACTCTGATGGTCAAAATAGACTTTAAAGAGCTCTCCCATCAGATAGTGTCGCCACATCTTCAGAGCAAAGGCCACTGCTGCTAACTCCAGGTCATGTGTAGCGTAGTTCTTCTCATGCGACCTCAACTGACATGATCCATAGGCGATCACTGCCCGCTCCTACATGAGGACACATCTGAGTCTGGTCCCTAATGCATCGTAGTATACAACATACCCTACTCCCTCCTCCGGCAACCTCAATATAAGTGCGCTGGTCAATCTCTGTCTCAACTCCTGGAAGCTCTGCTGAAATCTTTCTGACCACAAAAAGGGTTTCCCCTAATTCACCAAAGCTGAGAGTGGTGCCTCAACTATGGAGAAGTCTAGAACAAATCTCTGATAGTATCCTGCTAGTCCCAAGAAACTCCGCACCTCCGTCACACTCCCAGGTGGCTCCCAAGCTGGCATTGAATCGATCTTTGCAGGATACACCACAACTCCCGCCTCAGAGATGACATGTCCCAAGAAGTGGACCTCGCGTATCGAGAACTGACACTTGGAGAGCTTACCATAAAGCTGGTGCTCTCTGAGTGTGTCCAGTACAACCCACAAGTGGTAGGAGTGCTCCTCCTCGGTCGTCGAGTATATCAAAATGTCGTCGATGAAGACCACAAAAAATATATCAAGGTATGGCTGATAGATCCTGTTCATGAGGCCCATGAACACTGCTGGATCATTGGTTATGCCGAATGGCATAACCAAGAACTCATAATGGCCATACCGACATCTGCAGGTCATCTTCTGCACGTCCTCATCCCGAACTCTGAGCTGATCATAGCCTAACCTGAGGACTATATTTGAGAACCATCGTTATCCCTTTAGCTGATCAAAGAGGTAATCAATCCTCGATAGCATATACTTGTTCCTCACTATCACCTGGTTCAGGTGACGATAGTCGACACAAAGTCGCAAGCTCCCATCTGCCTTCTTGGTGAACAATATCGGGGAAGCCCAGGGTGAAACACTGGGTCGGATGAATCCTTTTCCTTAAAAGTCCTCTAACTGTACCCGTAGCTCTCGAAGCTTGGCAAGAGCCATCCGATATGCTGGAGTGGATATCGAGGCTGTCTTGGGGTACAAATCAATATAAAAGTCTACCTCTCTACGAGGAGGTAGTACTAGAATTTCGTCAGGGAAAACGTCCGCATACTGATCTACCACTGCAGGAAAACTAGGACTCCGCACGTCAACTGCTCCTAGGATGAGGCTAGACAACTGATGAGTGATGGGCTGTCCTCTCCTCTACGAGAGTCCATCCTGTGCTATGAAGGCTCCCTTCTTGCCGGTGAAGGTGAACCTACTCCCTTCAGTGCATACAAATCGCACCTTGCGCCTAATACAGTCAATCTAAGCATGGAATGTAGATAACCAATCCATGACCAGGATGATGTCTTAAAGCCTCGACGCCGCTACAAGAAGATCCCAGCTGAAGCTCTTGCCTCCTAGAGTAAGCTCACACTGCCAGAACCAGTGCGTAATCGTCGAGTCTGCTCCCGTAGGAGTATCTAGCCGTAAGGATCGAGCCAACGGATCTATCGGAATCTCCGAGATCCGAACAAGGGCATCAGCTATGAATGAATGACTCACTCCTGTGTCTATAAGAACTGCATCAAGGGTGGAATAGACACATATAGTACCTCGAATCATCTAAGGCGTGTCGTGGTCATAGGCCTCCGCTGCCTGGAGTTGAGCCTGTCTCTGCCCGCCAGCTCCTTGTGGTCGTGGTGGACCTCCTGGTGGTGGTGGTGGTAGAGCCTCAAAGTGTTGCCCACCACCTGCTGCTCGGCTAGCTCCTCTGCCTCATCCTCCTGCTCCCTGCGGACCGCCACGGTCGACCCTATGCCTCTGCTTGGGTGGCCCCCAACCATCTGCTGCTCCTCGGCACAGTGGGTCGGGCAGTCACGAGCCATGTGGCCCTACCCGCCGCATGCATAGCACTGTCTACCTCTCGAAAGAATGGCTCCGCGCTGTGTGCCCCGCACTGCTGAGCCAGTGACCTGAGGTCGTCTGCCTGAGGTTCTGGTCTGCCAGGACCCATGAGTCATCCGTCTACTTCCTACTGCAGAAGACTCTACTATGTGCCTCCCTACAGTAGGTTTCACTGCTGATGTAGACTCAGCCTGAAAGCTCTCGATGAGAAGTGCTCTCTCTAGTACTCCTGCCTGTTGTGGAATGCTGAGGGAGATCAGTGATGCCCTTATCTCATGCCTCAATCCATTCTCAAAGGTCCAGGCCTGGAGGAATGGGTCTCGTACCATCTATGTGGAGTAGCACGAGAGATCAGTAAATATCGCTGAGTACTGGGTGACCGTCAAGCTGCCCTACCGCAGCTATAGAAGCTCCTGGATGCGCACTTCACGGAGGGTGTCTGGGAAAAACTCTGAGTGGAAGAGGCTCTAAAACTCCGTCTAGAGGAGAGATGCCTCATCGTGCAACTTGATCATCAAGCTCCACCATCTACCTACTACCGCGTGAAGTAGGCTCATTGCGAGGATCACCATGAGGTCTCCTGGTGTCCTCACTAACCTGAAAACTCGTACAACTACCTCCAGTAAATCCTTGGCTACCTGGGGGTCCGTATCCCCATGGAACCTAGGTGGTCGCTGGCAGTGAAACTCATGCAGTGCACTAAGGCGATGTGTATCGTCAGCGACTGGGGCTGGTAGCATTGGTGGCTCGGTGGGTAAAGGTACCGCCGGTGCCTCTACTGTCAAAGGGCCCTGTACCGAGGCCTCGTCGCTCAGTGGGCTGTCGTCACATACAACGCTCGGAACCCTAGATGGCTGCGGTCGTGAGGCCATCCTAAAAAGAAACAGGTGCGCGACGGTCAAACAGTATACCTGGTGAGCTGACACAAAGTAATCACAACGAAAACTTGAAACACACATGCGATCAATGTTTTCATGCATTAAGTCGGAAATCATAAGTCAGGGTCCCGGTGTACGGATACGTTGGCTGCCGCACCAAAACTGGACTCCCTGGACGGATAACCACACTCAATACTCTTAAAACTATTGCTTCACATAGAAGAAGATCAGAGTCCTGAGTTCTGCGGTAGAACCGAACTCCTCTGATACCAATTTGTCACGACCCGTCCTCGGGGCACGTTCCGTGACTACCCCAAGCCCGCCTTCCATAGGCCAGGGGCTGGCGACTATCACCAAGGTGTAATTCCCGATAAATGTAAAGGCATTGCCTTTGTAAATTAAACAAACACCACAGAGAAAGAAAGGAGAAGTAAAAACTAAGTAAAAACTAGGTACAACAGTAAGGGCGGAAAAGTAAGTGGGATAGAATACAAACCCAAACTAAAAGTATAGTACAACTGGAAAGGGAAAACAACAACTGAAAGTAAATTCGTAGCCTCGAGCCATCCACTGGAAGTCTCACCTGAAGGGTGAGTACAGATAGCCTCCACAGCTCCTCAGTTCCAGCCATCCACTCCGAGTACGTCCCGCCCAGTGGTCCACCTCCAGGTACCGTCCTGCTCCGCACGCCTCAACCACGACCAGCGTTGTACGTCGTCTGCAACCAACACAACGTAGTGCGGGCATAGCCCATGCAGGGGTGAGTATAAGCTACTTAGTAGGGACCCCGAGACCCCCAAAGGACTCCCAGAATCCATAAAGGAAAGATACAATCAAGAAGTAACATCCGACACTACTTAGGTATATGCCCATACATATACCTAAGTCATCAATTCCAGTTCGGCTCCAACATCCGAGCTCAAGTACAACAAAGTCCACACAAGAAATCACAACCCAGTCCACAAAGGGAAGCAAAACGTAATCCACACTGGATTGCACAACACAATCCATATAGGAAAGCAAGAAAGGATTCAGCTCCCACATGTATACATCTTCGTATGACGATAGAGATGATTAGATATTGCCACTGATTCATCTAAGCCACCAGACCCACAAAGGATCGATAGGTACTAACCCCCACAATGACCCACAAAGGATCTGACCCACACTTGATCGATAGGTAACTAACCCCCGCAATGACCCACACAGGATCAGACCCACACAAGATCTGTAGGCACTGGCCCACACAGGACCACTGAGCGCTCACCCACACAGGATTTGACCCACACAGGATCGGTGGCACTGATCCACATAGGATCGCTGAGTTCTATAGTCGACGTCGTCGAATCTACGGAGGATTTCTGCACAGTCTTCATCGTCGTCGCAGTCGTAGCCAGCTCTAGGGTTCCCGCACACAGCAAGCTCGTTCGGGAGGGTCCGCTCCATGAGTCGAAGGGATGATACATCAACTAACACATAGTCCGGAGTTGATGTTTCCAAAAGTTCCGTATCATCAACAGGAACTCAACGCGACAGACGGCGCGTCGATCAGACGCCCGGTCTGAGATTTATTGGCTTTTTCGTCCCAGGGGCCCGGTTGGTTTTTAAATCAAAACCAACCCGATTGTACTCCAACTGCATCCAAAACTCGAGCGGAGTAAGCCAAAAGGTCTGTCTCACTTAGAGGAAACCAACAAAGTCGATGACACATCAATCGGACGTCCGAAGCTCAAGTTATAAGCATTTCTGCTCCGAGGGCCTGGTTGGTTTCGTGTATGAACCAACCCGGTCGAACACAAGGTTCTCCGAAACCTTGAGTGTAATATACCGAAACGACCGTCTTGATCTAAGGATCGCTACGTGACTGACGGTGCATCGATCGGAGGCTCATAGCTCAAGTTATGGGAAACAGACCGAAAGAGGTTTGGTATTAAGGGGTTTGGGCCCGGTCCGACCCGGCCCGATACCCCCAGGGTCGGCCCGAACCGGGTCAGGGTCCATCCCTCTTGGGCGCGGCGCGGCCCAGCCTGGGCGCGCTAGTTTGGCCAGAAACCAGCGGGTGGCTCGACCGTTTCGACAGAGCGAAGCGATGCGAGGGGGGGGGGGGCGCTGCCCCCCACTTTCCTTTGTAACTGTGGCCCCACATGGGGGCCTCTTTGTTGGCCAACCGGGGGTTACAGACCCCCAAATTCCCCCTGACCGGCCGACCCACTCCAGCCGGCCAGCTACTGCCGCCACGGGACCGGAAAGGGCCGATTCCCTTGCTCCGACACCGGCGGCCCGGAACCGGCCGCCGGTCTCCCCGCTCTGTCGCGGCCCAAGCCGCGACCTTGATCCGTCCGGCGCGGCGCGACGGCGTTGCACCCCTCTGTCACGGCCCAACTCCGGCCATGGTGCTTTTGTAGTTCTCTGGTGCGGCGTGACAACGCTGCATCTTTGGTTCGATTTCAACGTCGTGGTGCAACGGCACTGCGCTTCTTCCCATTCTTTAATATTTTCTACGCGCTGCTTCAGCACCGCTTTGCCATGCTCATGCCGCAATCAAAATCAAGGTTCGGTCGTGTTTGTTCGGTCTGACCTCCTCCCATTATTGTGATATCAGGCGGCTCAAAAAGAAAGGAAGATGGCGACGAAATTAATCACGAGCAAACCAATAAAATAAACCCCTACCTCGTCGAATTCGATGAGCGAGGATTCGTCGCAGAAAAAGGGCGTCGTGGAGGGAGGATCGTCGTGTCGAGGAGAAGCGTCGCAGAAGAAGAGTCGCAGAAGGAGCATCGCGGAAGAAGCGTTATGGAAGTCGATCTCCGATGGTTTGGAGTTCTTCGTCGGAGGTCGGCACATTCTTCATGTTCTTCACGTTCTTCACGTTCTTCACTTTCTTCGTCGAAGAAGAAGGCTTTTCTCCCTATCATCTCCATTCAAAAAGTTTGAATAGAAATAAAATAAGAGTTGTCTTATTTTATTAATGCACAAGCCAGCGTTTGAATTTCAAAAGAAACGAAACGAACAATTAATTCAAGGAATTAATTGTAAAGATTTAACCGCCCAAATTAATGAGGGTTTTCTTAACCAGAATAAACACACAGTTTGACTTTATTAAAAGGGGGGTGCGTTACGTAGAAGGAAAGAAACGGTGGGGATCATGCGGGCCCCACCTCCCAAATATCCTACCATGTGGTTAGGATATTGTGGGTCCCACCTTATTCTCTTAACTTAGGTTAAGACACTTTATGTAAAAAAAATGTCGCACCACTTTTATTTTATTCCTTAACGTAACCCCAAAAATTAAAAACCACACCCGAGCAATCACAACTCAGGAAAAGGTGTTTCTAAGCAATTACTGGAGCTTTGATTCTATTGGTGCCCTCTAAATTCGATTCGGAGCACCGGTTCAAAAGTTAGAAAAACCCGTTCATTCGTTCACTGAACGTACCCGAGCTAAACATCGGAAAAAGATTTCGAGTACATCGGGCCCTAGAATTGAGTGCCGTCAAAAACTAAATTCTTGTAAAATTACCAAGAAAAATAAAAAAAAATTCCGTGAATTTTTCGGGTCTTTAAAATTATTAAATCTTATGGTCATATATTTATAATATACAAGGTAAAAAATTTAGGAAAAGTTGAATAACCATGAAATTTGAGGGGATCCATTGGGGAGAGCATTTTAGGATATGTTGGAAAAAGGAATCAGATCGAGATCAGATTGCAGATCATGGTGACATTAGTGTTTGTGGATCATTCCAATGATGAAAAATTATATTTTTTCTTCATTATGGATCTATAAAAACCCAAGGTAGGACATTTTATTTTGGAAATTAAATCCCTTCAATTTTTTCCCAATTTAACACAGATCAATTCCAAGAACAAGACATGATTCAGAAAAAAATAGTAGATTAAATTTATGGATTTATTTTCTTTTTTTTTATTTTTTCCTTATTATTTTAACTAAATCCAAAATAATGGATTGTGATGGTTTTTTTACTCACATCTTGTGTCTTGTAGATATCTCCCACATTTCTTCTCGTGACCATAAAAAGTATTTTATTTAGAACATGGTTCAAAAACTAACCGATAAATCATCATTTCAACACCATTTTATGATGAAATCAATCAATACCATTGGTAAGACATGTGATGGGGAATTTTTTTGAGGATAGGCAGTGACGGTAGATTATTTGTTGAGAAACATGTCTGAAATAGATTGAGGATACCATTGCTGTGACATTTACGCGATATCAGCTTAGGCTAGAAACATATTCAGTTCAAAATATTATATTCATAGTGTATTAGGTCATATAATATTACAAGAGGGTGGAAAAGAGTATGGGAAATATCATATATATGGATTCCATTGAATATGAAAGCTCCAGAAATGTAGTGTATGACCTAAATACTATTCCAATTGATCTAGAAATTATTTGGTTACACGGTGTGCAATCTAAGATCACATGACATCTTGGAACATTGGATGTAGTGATAGGGTTTCCATTGAGAGTAAAATATCACATGTCATGTGGCCCTGCCACAGTTTATGTGACAACTATTTTGTGGCTCAGTGTATATCAAATATGTTATATGGGAATGGGTAGGCCAATGTACATAGACACAACTAGATGACTTGAACACATTTCAGTGTGCATGGGCACAACCTTACCACATGGTAAGAGTGTCAACAGATCTCTACGTTGCATGAACTATCATACATTCCGTAGATATAGTTCAATAAGGTTTGTGTTTAAGAACCCCATGCGTAGAGAAGTTTTTGGATGGATACACCTTTTTCTCCCATGTCCTCATTCTGTACCCCTTTGGGGGTGTTTAAATCCCTTCATTTCATTGTTCTAGACTTGTATGACTTTAGTGGGTATCCATGGTATATCCACATTAGGATGAATTGTGGAATTAAATCCATATATTTTGATTTTGATCCCTATTGGTGGATGCTTATTAGATAGAGTCTGATGTGTCCCTCCGTAAGGTTGGGGTGTAATCCCTTATCATATTATACCATAGGAAGGGTTTTTTTAATTAGAGTGACCTCATTGAGTTGGGTGTGGAACCTCAATCTACTACTGTATTTTATTTGATTTCATGGTATCATTTTAGTTTGATACCCTACATAATTGGTTGATTCTTATTGGGTTCATGGTGCCCCTCAACAATTCTAGGTTTGATCCCATATTTTAGTATTATGGTCTTTAGAGACCATTGTGATTTCATTGGAGGGGCCCAATGATCGTGACCTCTTCTGCGAGTTTCTCTGATGAAAACATGTATAATGGATTGGATTCTCCCAGAACAAGCATTGATTAAGGAATAATGGAATGGCTGGAAATTTAGTTGTGAATTCCTGGAGGTGGTGATGTCATTCCTATGTATATCAGGATTTAATATTTACAATTTGATTTATATGTCATTAATATGGGATAAATATTATTCTTTCATTGTGTTTAGTGTTTTGGGGGTTTCTTACTAGGTAATTTTTCAATCATCCCATCATTGTAACTACCATCACATTTCATGTCTTCTATTGATGAAATCCCTTTTGACAGTATCATGGGAGGAACAGAAGCTGGAGGATCATATGTTGATATTCAATAAATGAAGTGTTTTCTTGGTGATTTCATTTGAAAATAGTACTCTACCTTCGAGCTGGTTAGAATCTATTCAGTTTTTGGATGGGCTCATATTGAGACCTGTCACACCCTAACTTGTATGTAAATTTATTTAATTATTTCTCTATCTTTAATTATACTTTTGAGGTCTGGGGTGAGTCCCGGTCGAAATTTTTGACTTTTTGTTAAAAAGTGATCTTTTTTACGTGAAGTCATTGGGCACGCGAGCAGACCCTATTTTGGAAACCCCATGCATCCCTGCCCGGGTATTTGCACATCCCGTTCATCTTCAGAAAATTGAAATAAAAAGTTTTATATTTAAAACGCACATTAATTATTGCTTCATTTAACATTTTTATTGTGTTAATGATTTTATTAATAATCAGATAATATGAAAACATTTATTAATTTTATTTTTATTTTTCATCATGTTATTATTGTTACCATAAACAGTACAAATAAAATAATTTTAATTGAAACGATTGTTCGGAATTATTTTTGTAATAACAATATTGTCAATTCGAATATTATTAGTATGATAATTATTATTATTATTATTATTATTATATATTAATGTTTATTTTATTTTGTTCATTTTTTTGTTTTATTTATTTATTTCTTTATTTATTTATTTTTATCCCACTCTCCTCCAAACCCTAGTGCCTCTCTCATTTTATTTTTTTTATCTCCACTTCTCCCGCGCACCACCACCCTCACCCTCTCCTTTCTCCTTCTCCCGCATGACCTATTATACTCTGCCTTTATCCTCTCCCAACGTTGCAACAACCTACTCCGGATCTCCCCACAACCACCACCTTCCCTCGCATCTCCCCTATAGCTCCCTCATCATCCAACCTCCTCAACCCAGCAACGACGCTCCGTCCTTCTCCCCTTGCAGCGCACATCACCCTGGTCTTCCCTGTTGCAGGGCCCTGATCCAGCGTGCTTTCCCTCTTTCAATGCCGCACCCAGCCAGACCAGAAGGCCCCTACTCCCTCTTTCTCCCTTGAAGCATGTCGGTCGCAGCAGCCCGCAGGTCCTCTGCATCCTCCTCCATGTAGCTGCCTCTTGCTCGTCGTGCCCTCCCGCTGCCTTCAACCTGCACCCACCAAGAACTGCGCCCCAGCCTCCACTGTCTGCAACTCCCGGCCATCTCTCCCTTGCCCAGTCCCGTCGTCCTGCACGGCTCCCTTCCAGTGTGATCTGGCGCCCCTTCCCTATGTTCTTCACCTCCATCACTCCCCGTAGCAGGATCTCCCCACATAGCTCCCTCACCACCTTACACTGTCACACTCCCCCATTGCGGACCCCTACTGGCTTCCCCCTCTGGCTTCCGTCCAGCAGCCCCTAGGCAGACCCGCACAACTGACCCCCCGTCTCCTCTCGGTTCGTAGTTGCACCCTGGCCAGCCCGCGCACCCCACATGAAAGGTTTCTTCTATTTTTTTAACTTTTATTATTACTATTATTATTATTTTTATTGTTATTGTTATTATTATTATTATTATTCTTATTATTGTTATTGTTATTATTATTGTTATTATTATTATTATTATTGTTTTTTTGTTATTATTATGATTATTATGATTATGATTATTATTATTGTTAATAATAATAATAATAATAATAATAATATTATTATTATTATTATTCGTGTTTTTTTATTGTTATTATTATTATTGTTGATTTTTGTTGTTGTTGTTTTTGTTGTTGTTATTATTATTATTCTTATTATTAATTATGTTATTATTATTATTATTATTATATTTATTATTATTATTATTATTATTCTTATTGTTATCATTATGATTATTATTATTATTGTTAATATCATTATTCTTATTCTTATTCTTATTCTTATTTTCATTGTTATTATTATTATCATCATCTCACTCTTGTTCGATTTTGGGTTTTAGTTGATGGTGGGTTCTTATTTGTAGGTTTAGGATTTTTAGGACCCGCGTAGGGTGTTTTCAAGCGAGCGTTTAAATTGCGCCTTTCATTCGAAGTTTCCTTATGGTCGCACCCCGATTCAGAGCGAGCGTTGTCATCGCGTCGTGTATCCGAGGTAGGTTCCCATTGCACTTATTTTTAAAATTTTTGTTACATTAACTCCTGCTGTTTGCACACACTATTTGTTCAATTTAAATATTTTATAAATTTTTATAAACATGAGATGATATAAGACAATAAATTTTTAAATGATTTTTTGGTGTTAAAAGATCCATTTATGTTATATAGGACACTTGAAATATTTTCTTGATGAGCGAACACCCAGTAGTGAAAGAATGCCCGTTTGGATTTTAATCATAATTCGAGATATATAAAATGTTATTCTGTTTAATGGTAAATGATTTATTCTGAAGCATGAACAAGTATTCTGGTTCTCATGAGAAATTTCCCTGTTGGGTTTTACAGTTTATTTGGAAAAATAAAATGTTTTGGTTTGGTTTTATAACAATAATGGCAGCCTATGAGGTAGTTTTTTGGGGCTCCTTAAATGGTTTCAAAACTGTTTTTGGTCTTATAATGAAGTTTTACTTTCTTTTTAAAGTGGTGATTGTGAAATGTATTCAATGCCCGTTTGGCACTTTATGGAATAAATGAAAATGTTTTGATAAAAACCCTCCTAGGATAACACTTCTTCTTTGGTTACAATTGATTGTTTGGGAGGCCGCGCTTGGAGGACCCCTGGTGATAGACTGGTTTTAAAGAAAGAGGTTGTTCTATGGTGTGGCTCAGGTGATGCATGTTGTGATTTATATATATATACATATGATTGGATGCTCGGTTGGCATCAGTGGGCTCACCCTCTTTCCAAAAACTTGAGACATGGAAATCTGGCATATTGAGAGAATATTATAAGAATGATTACTGCACTGGTAGGTTATGGTGCTAATAATTGGCCCATAGTAGGGGGATATATTGGGTTTATTACTATCAGATTTTCCCTCGACCTTCCTGAGATAGGATGGTCGAGCGTATTCTGCATTTTTATTTCATTGTGACATGTCAACAAGGATGATTTCTCATGTATTAGTGTCTTCTGGTTTATTCTCGATATCCTAGGTTCACCACTGTCTATTCAGCTTTTTTTGCTTGCAGTAGTGATTATTATGCTAATATGAATACCTAAATTTCCATTGATGTGTGTTTTACATTGTGCATTTTTGGTGTATTGTTTTACTTGGAAAGTGGTAAATTTATTTTGATTAAGTTTCTAAGAAATGGTTTTCAAAAGAATGTGTTTAATCCTCATTGTAAAAATTTGAAAATATAAACACCAATTTCCCTTTATAAAAATCCAATGAAACTAATCAAATGAACCCAAATTTGAAAATGTTTAAGGGAAATGGTTCGTACTTTTTTTAAAGTAAAATACTTAGAAAAACATACTTTTATAAATTTTTTATCAAACTTGAAATGATGTTTCTTTTATTTTAAAGGTAGTGCGTTGGGAATAAATATCGGGCTAGCCTACTGAGTTTAATACTCATGCCTATAGTTCTTTTCTATTTTTAGTGTTTGTACAGGATATAGCTTGAGTGCGCTCTCCTAGGGCAAAGCTTGATCGTTGAGTCAGAGAGTGACCCACTGGGTCTCACGGAGTAAGTTCAGATGTCTTGTTTGGATAGTTTTATTTTACTTTTGTTCCTGTTTAGTCCTTTTATTTGGTTTATTTATTCTGTGTTTCACTATATTATATCCCCTGCTTTATTTATTTATTTTGGGAGAAATCTTTCCCACAACCTCTGTTGATACCCTAGCTCTTGTCGCCAACCCGGGAGGATCGTGAATGCCTCTCGAGCCATGTCACAGACCAACACGGGTGACTGGTTCAGGGTCGACCCGTGTTGGTTTATGAAAAAATGATATCAGAGGAGGTCAGCTATTAGTGGACCTCTCTTTTCAGAGCACCCTTTATTATTTGGCATGTCAAGGTCGATGGAGTAGGATTGTCGGGACTTGAGGGGTAGGAGTGGGAAGAGCGTCGTGAACTCTTGCTCGTTCTGATCCTCGGGTTCCCAGGGGAAGTTTGGTTTAATTTGTTTATTTGTGTTTTTATGTAAATGTTTTGTGATTGGGATATGACAATGGGAGTTAGTCTAATAGTCCTCCCAAGCCTCACAACATGGCAAGCAATGTCGAGCTAGGGGCATGGTCCAAAAAGACTCTTCATGTCGGTGACCTGATTGACATATTGCCTCAAACCACTTGGTCAAGTCACTCACCAACACTAGTTCCTAGTTGAATTGTATTGAATCTCATGTGATTTTTGAAAGTGGTTTGTATATTAAAAACAAAATATGTTTTGAAAAATGGTTGATTGAAATGACATATTTATTTTTGAGGATTGTTTTAAAGGAAGTGGTATGAATGATTTGTTTTTATAAAATGAGGTTTCTTTGTTTTGGCCTTGGTGTTCATATGGGTGCTCACATGCATAGTGGTATTTTGGAAATGTGGACGGATTTATGGTATGGGGGATGGATGCCCAGGGTGGCACAAATACATGCATTTGAGTGAGAATCTAATGAATACCAATGGCAATGGTTTTACCCACCAATCTAGTTTTAAATTAAAGATGTTTTGAAAAGATTTTTTTTGATTTTATGATGGCACGTTTTCTTGTGTTTAGAGTCTTTCATATATGTGGTGTTGGTTTTTGAGGATTTTTATTTATTGAGTTGGCCTTGATTGGGTTTCTGACTTTTCTTTGACCAGCGGTTATCCCCTTGAAGCTTCTATGGGTGATCATAGGACGGTTGATCAACCTAAGGATTTTATGCATGAGTTTCGGAAGCTAGATCCACCTCTATTTTATGGTCATGAAGAAACTTCCATAGTAGAGGAGTGGATGTGGATGATTGAAAGGGACATTAACCTCATTGAGTTGCCTGAGTCATTGAAGATAATGTTTGCAACCTTCATGCCTGAAGGTTCACTGTGTATGTGGTGGAAGTCAGTTGCTTGGATCAAGCCTTGTCAAGAGATTACTTGGGAGTTTTTCAAGGCCTTATTCATTCGTCAGTATTTCTCTGAAGAAGAAAGGGTGAGAAAGAGGATGGAAGTGTGTTGTTGGCCGTAGGGTGACAGATCCGTGTTGGATTATTTCCAGTTATTTGTGGATCTAGTCCCTTATAATTCAGTGTATTCCACAGGTGACTCCATGAAGGCCCGACAATTCGAGGTGGGACTCCGTCCTAATCTGCAGTCAAAGCTGTCGGCATCCAACCTATCTTCATTTGATGATATGGTGAGACAAGCTTTTCATGTCGAAGCAATGATGGTGGGAGTGCTCTAAGTGGTCCCCCTCCTTCAATTCTTAGGATCGGTGGGGAGACATCCAACAAGAATATGATTAAGCGATCAAGAGTGTATGAAATAGGTCGTGGAATCAAAAGGCCTCGGGATCTTTCATCAAACTCTGCAGAGTGACAGATCTTCATGTGTTATCAGTGTGGCATGCTAGGTCACAAGAATTCATCATGCCCAAGTGCTCCTAAGCCCTATCATGTTTTTGGACGTTTGGGTCACTTACATCGATTCTACCGAGGCATCGATAGAAAGCGTCACCGACAATGTTCTATGAAGTGATGTGTTGTTGGGTTTTTTGTTTAAAGTTTCTTGTGTATGTTTCCTTCCAGTGTAAGGTATCTTTTATTGTGGTTGTTACATGAGTGATGTTTTGGGATTGAAATGTATGGGAATGTCATGGGTTTTGATGAACTCTGGTTTTCAATGGTAGCATGACTTTATTTAAAAAAAAAAATTGTTTTCTTATGTTTGTTTTTTATTGGGATCTTCAGAACCTGACTGTGAGGCAGGAGATGCTTCATCCATTAGATCTCTAGCCAATAGGCCTCAGAGTGAAGCCGACACATATTCAGGAACCCCGGGGAAATTTTAAGGAGTATGGTTAAGGTTGGGCTTCTATCGTGTGGTGATACAGTTTTGGTGTTGCTGCTCTGGTTTCTCCATCGTGGTAATTTTCCTCTTGTCGTAAAGAGCGCGATGGACTTCGCCCTCACACAGTGTGAGTAAATTGTTCCTTTTTAGATGCGAGGTGTTGATTAGTGGCCTTGCGTGGACCACCAATTTGTACCAGTTGCGGATTTAGTTTTTGGTCATCACGAAATGGTGAGTCATGAGAATTATTCCATTGTAGTTTCATTGATCCAATCCTCAGGCCCTCCCTCCCAACCAATGGGGTTGGGGATTTTGGTTTGCACAGAGTTTTCAGTCCATCTCTAATCCATTTCGGATTAGAGTGAGTGGTTTGAATGATCTTACTATGTTTATTTTAGCTTGAGCAGTTCCTGGTGCATGTCGAAGTTGGTTTTCTTTTTGGTCACTAGTGGGTTGGTTCCTTATGGTTGAGGGACCCACCATGAGTCTCTTTGGGTTATCTCTTAAGTTGTTATCGGATGCTAGTTGAGTTCTTATGGTGGGGATTCCGATCAGACATTCCCTCTGCAGGTGATTTGTTTCGGGCAATGAGGTTGAGTCCCGATGGTTGTCGATGGATTGCCCTTGTGCCAAGAGGTTGGATCGTGTTGTATGGAATCTTTAGGTGTTGATTGATTGGCTGGATAGTGTGGTGGCATTCTGGGGGTGTAAAGCATTATGGTGGGGATAATTGTCACACCCCGACTTGTATGAAAATTTATTAAATTATTTTTCTATCTTTTAATATACTTTTGGGGTCTGGGGTTAGTCCCGAACGAAATTGTTGGGTTTTTGTTAAAGAGTGCGCTTTAGGACGCGATGTCGTTGGGTGCGCGAGCGGAGCTTGTTTTGTAAACCCAATGCATCCCCGCCCAGGTATATTCACATACCGTTCGTCTTCAGAAAATTGAAATAAAAAGATTTATATTTAAAACACACATTAATTATTTCATCATTTAATGTTTTTTTATATTAATGATTTTATTAATATTGAGATAATATGTAAACATTTATTATTTTTATTTTTATTTTTCATCATGTTATTATTGTTACCCTAAACAGTACAAATAAAATAATTTTAATTGAAACGATTGTTTGGAATAATTTTTGTAATAACAATATAGTCATTTCGAATATTATTAGTATGATTATTATTATAATTGTAATTATTATTATAGATTAATGTTTATTTTAGTTTGTTCATTTGTTTTTATTTTATTTATTTATTTATTTATTCTTTTTATCCCACTCTCCTCATAACTCTAGAACCTCTCTCATTTTCTTTTTTTTCTCTCCACTTCTCATGCGCGCCGCCACCCTCACCCTCTCCTTTCTCCTTCTCCCACACGACCTATTCTGATCTGCCTTTCTCCTCTACCAGCATCGCACCAGCCTACTCCGACTCTCCCCTCAGCCGCCACCTTCCCCCACATATCAACTATAGCGCCCTCCTCATCTAGCCACCTCAACCCAGCAGGAGCGCTCCCTCCTGCTCCCCTTGGAGCACAGAGCTCCCCTATTTTCCATGTTACAATGACCTGCTCCAGCATGCACGGCCTCTTTCAGCACCGCACCCAACCAGCCCAGAAGCCCCCTGCTCCCACTTTCTCCCTTCCAGCACACCGGTCGCAGCAGCCTGTAGGTGCTCCGCATCCTCCTCCACGTTTCCGCCTCCTACTCGTCGCACCCTCCCACTACTTTCGGCCTGCACGCACCCAGCACGACACCCTAACCTCCTTTGTCCGCAACTCCCGACCGACTCTCCATTGCCCAGCCCCGTCGCCCTGCGTAGCTCCCTTCCGGTGTGATCTGGCACCCCTTCCCTATGTGCTTCACCTCCATTTATCCCCGTAGTATGACCTCCCCACCTATCTCTCTCACCACCTCACACTGTCACACTCCCCCATCACAAACCCCTGTCGGCTTCCCCCTCTGGCTTCCATCCAGCAGCCCCTAGGCGGACCCGCACAACCGACCCCCAGCTCCTCTCGGTTCTCCATTACACCCCGCCAGCCCGCGTACCCACTTTGAATGTTTTCTTCTATTTTTCAATTTTACTTTTATTATTATTATTGTTGTTTTTGTTGTTGTTTTTGTTGTTGTTATTATTATTATTATTATTACTACTATTATTGTTATTATTATTGTTGTTGTTATTGTTGTTTTTGTTGTTATTATTATGATTATGATGATGATGATGATTATTATTATTATTTATATTATTATTATTATATTTATCCTTATTATTAATATTCATGTTATTATTATTGTTATTATTATTATAATTATTATTTTTGTTTTTGTTGTGGTTATTATTATTATTATTATTCTTAGTAATGTTGTTATTATTATTATTATTATTATTGTTATCAGTATTATTATTATTATTATTATTAGTATTCTTCTTATTATTATTATCATTATTATTATCATTCATATTATTAATATGATTATTCTTATTCTTATTCTTATTCTTATTCTTATTTTCATTATTATTATTATTATTATTATCATCACACTCATGTTCGATTATGGGGTTTTGTTGATGGTGGGTTTTTATTGGTTTGTTTAGGATTTTTAAGACCCACACCGGGTGTTTTCGAGCAAGCGTTGTCGTCGCACCTTGCTTCCGAAGTTTCCTTGTCATCGCACCCTGATTCAGAGTGAGCATTGTTGTCCCGTAGTGTATCCGCGGTCAATTCCCACTACACTGCTTTTCAAAATTTATGTTAAATTTTTTCTTGCTATTTTCACACACTATTTGTTCAAATTAAATATTTTATAAATTTTAATAAATGTGAGATGATATAAGACAATAAATTTTTAAACGATTATTTGGTGTAAACAGATCCGTTTATTTTATATAGGACACCTGAAATATTTTCATGATGAGGGGACACCCAGTAGTGAAAGAATGCCCATTTAGCTTTTAAACATAATTCGTGAAATATCAAAACTTGTTCTGTTTAATGGGAAATGATTTCTTCTGAAGCATGAACAAGTATTCTGGTTCTCATGAGAAATTGCCCATTTGACTTTTATAGTTTATTTGGAAAAATAAAATGTTCTGGTTTGGTTTTATAAAAATATGGGATGCCTGTTATGTAGTGTATTGGGGCTCCTTAAATTGTTTCAAAACTGGTTCTGGTCTTATAACAAAGTTGTAATTTCTTTTTAATGTGGATATTGTGAAATTTATTCAATGCCCATTTGGTACTTTATAGAAAAAAATGAAAAAGTTTTGATAAAAACCCTCCTAGGATTACACTTCTACCTTAGCTTCAATTGATTGTTTGGGAGGCCATTCTTAGAGGCTCCCTGGTGCTTGAGTTGTTTTAAGGCAAGAGGTTGTTCCATGGAGTGGCTCGGGGTGATTTCTATTCTACTTTATTTATATATGCGTATGAATGGATGCTTGGTTGGAATCAGTTGGATCACCCTCTTTCCAAACACATGAGACATGAGAATATGGCATATTGAGAGAGTATTCTAAGAATGATTGCTGCACTAGTAGGTTATGCTACTAACCAGTGGCCCATAGTAGGTGGATATATTGGGTTTATTACTATGGTATTTTCCCTCGACCTTCCTGAGAGAGGATTCTAGAGTGTATTGTGCATTTTTATTTCATCGTGACATGTCAACAAGGATGATTTCTCATGTATTGGTGTCTTCTGGATTAGTCTCGATCTCCTAGGTTCACCCATGTCTGTCCAGCTTTTGTTGCTTGCAGTAGTGATTATGATGCTCATATGTATACCTACATTTCCCTTGTTGTGTGTTTTACTTTCTGCATTTATAGTGTATTGTTTTCCTTCCAAAGTGGTAAATTTCTTTTGATTAGGTTTCTAAGAAATGGTTTTCAAATGAAAGTGTTTAATCCTCTTTTTAAAAATATGAAAATATAAACATCACTTTCCCTTTCTAAAAATCCATTGACATTAATGAAATGAACCCAAATTTGGAAATGGTTAAGGGAAATGGTTCGTACTTTGTTTTTAAGTAAAATACATATAAAAACTTACTTTTATAAATTGTAGTTCAAACTTGAAATGATGTTTCATTTATTTTAAAGGTAGTGAATTGGGAATAGATATTGGGCTAGCCCACTAAGTTTTAATACTCATTCCTATAGTTAATTTATGTTTTTAGTGTTTGTGAAGGATATAGATTGAGTGCGCTCACCTAGGGTGACACATGATCATTAAGTCGGAGAGTGACCCGCGAGGTCACACGGAGTTAGTTCGGATGTCGTGTTTGGTCAATTTTATTTTTCTTTTGTTCCTATTTAGTCATTTTATTTGGTTTATTTATTCGGCTCTGCTATATATTATTTCTGCTACTTTATTTATTTATATTGGGAAAAATTGTTCCCACATCCTCTGTTGATTCCCTGTCGCTTGTCGCCAGCCCCGGAGGATTGGGAACGCCTCTCGGGCCATGTCGCGGACCGGCTCGGGTGACCGGTTCAGGGTCGACCCATGTTGGTTCATGACAAGGCCTCTTTATCACTTCAGTATATTACAGTTATAAACTGATTGTGGTATCATATATGTATGAATTTATTTGTTTCAGTTGTTTTAATTATTAACATTTAATGAGCAAGGATATATGTGTGTGGGTATAAGTAAATTACAATATTATGTCCCATGGTTATGTTATTGTTACTCAGTACTATTCTATATCCCTTGGATTGTTAGATGTGGTCTAGGGGTACTCACATATGGGGAACCATTAGGCCGATTAAAGACAATATTCTTCCAAATAAGACAAATTATTCCATAAAAAATCGTAACAATATAACATCCTCAATCGAGAAGCCACTAAACTAGTGCTCTGAGACAAGTCATCACTTAACCTTAAGTGTGCCTCCTCATATGCTAGAGGGTGCCGAATAACAGCGACAGTCTAATGAGTAATGTCAGGAGACTATACCCTCGTTATCAATTTAATCCACAACAGAACAGAATAGGAATAGAAGAATTATATGAATAACTCCCATACATGCATAACCATAATTTCACAAACATGGTACGATCACAATCAAATATGACAATGTAATATAATACAAGAAGTGAAAAGTGAATAAAAGAACAATTTTTTTTACCAAAACTCCAAATGGGTCCTGACTCTATGTTCGGATCTTCCCCAAAGTAAATCCCAAGCCCGAATCAACATCTTAGTGTGGGGATGTTTCAATTGTCCTGACCTACAACCATGTGATCTGATCGGGTACCCAAGGGTGGCCTATGCAGGGTGTGAGTAGTAAACTCAGAAGGACACCACCAAAAATGTATAAAAATTATCTAATCTAGTAGATACTCCATGTATGTACAAAATTAAGGGTAATTAAAAATGGTATTGTCTGGGTCTCAAAAGATTCTATGTTCATCTAATTTATTCCCAGTATTTATCCCCATTTCATTTCTTGTACCATCTTCATTACATAATTAATATTAATAACATTTTCCATGGGAGGGGAATAATTATCATCTACCTAGGTGTATATGGGAATAAATCACAATTCATAGGGGAATAAAATCAATTACCTATCTCAATATGGATTCATATATCACAGAAAAACATTCTCATCACCTCGAATCCTTTGTTCTGGTGGAATGAAACCATCAGGGGAATAATGCCTCTATCCCCTTCCCTAACCTATGCATTTGGGGGTAGAGTTTAGATCCTCAGTCTAACTTGACCTATGGTCATATAACCTCAGGTCAATACCCTATTCTACCAATCCATGTGCACAATATTATTTATGAACTCATCAAAACCATAAAATAACACATCCAAGTATATTTAATGACATTGTATATCAAACTTAACTACAACAACATGGGAATTAATACTATTATATAACCCATTATTACACTTACCATTTAACATTCATATTAATTTATCCAATTTCCCATTCTCATGGCTTATCCCTTTTTAATTTATTCAATTATCCCATCAGCCAAATTCATCGTTGACCATTCATTAACCCATTTATCCCATTTATTGTTCCATAATAAATTACCCACTTATCCATTTCATACAAAATTATCATATCACATAACACAATTTCTTCATTACATTCAATCGTTTAGGATCACCACATAATTATCCTGAATTATCACATTCCACAAGTACATCCATTACCTTGTTACATCTCATTGAAGTATTCCCCATCTCCCATTCCCCTACCCTATTTCATGTTCACCATTTAATATGCAATAATCCCCTTAGTAATTTCAAACCAAAAATTCATTAAATAGTTGATATAGACTTTTTCAACCTAAATACTCATTTTAATTTTATTAAAAACAACCCTTTATGTCGTATCTCCCAAGGAATCTCTATTTTAATCACTTTTACAACCAAATCAACCATTAAAACATGTTTCATATGGGTTCCACTTTATTATTAATAAAACATTCACATAAACCTTACAATTCTCTATGTCTAGAAATTATGGTTCAATCCATTGGTGGACTTAAAAATATTATGTCCTCCCCTAAGAATCCCATGGGGATTTTGAGGTTTTACAAAAATAATTTAGACACCCAATTTACCCAATCTTACACAAGGTATCCATTACACAATAAGAGATAGGAAAAATCCCAACACACATGCAGGAATCCATCACAAAACTATAGGATATAACTTGTAGACCACATACCTTGAATCTAATGATGAAATCACTCTTAATCAAGGCCTTCGAACCAGATTCAAACTCCCTTTGATGCCTAAAAATAAAAATATTTGGAAAAGGAGGGTTTTAGATCTTTAGATGGAGAGGTGAGGAACCACAAACCCTATTCTGGAAAAGAGAAGAAAGAGGAGGGTTATACATACATGGTGATTCAATAAGTAACCAAGAGTGCTCTAAACAGACAAAAATCCAAGATGAACCACCTTTGAGAAGGGTCATTCATCCTATCTTGTCACTATGTGTAACCCCCCAAGATTTCATATTATGTTATCTCTTCAAAGTAATTCAATAATGTGCGCTACACGTAACAACGAGTTTGAGAACACCATGACATACCAAACAAGCCGTTCCAAAAGAGGTTATGAATATTATTAACTACATTTTGAATTCTATATATGTACTATAAAATTTTAACATTCAAATTTCGTGTTTCTTATACATAATATAGAGACAAATTCAATTTTTCTGATAAAAGAAGTATTTTTTTTAATATAACTTTTTTAATAGAAAAATTTTATATTGTTAAATTATACATTTTAATGGTTTGGATTTATAATTAGATAATAGTTTTATCATTTAATACAATTTAGGTCATTATAAGCAATTTCAAATTTTAATTTAACATAAACACATGTCAATCTCTTGATAGTTTTTACTTTTTAAAAACCCTCTTTTTGGTTTTGAAAACATGAATTAATTTTAAATTAATAAATGCATATTCTATGTTTTTAATTGGGTAAAATAGACTTCATTTTTGAATTCATAAAATCATAATTATCTTAGGTTGAATTTTTGGTTTTTTTCTGAAAACATTCAATTTTTGATGAATAGTGAAAAACACTACGTTAATATTTAAAACCGACTTTTTATTTAAATAATTATTTATTTTATATAAATTTATTTTATGTAAATATTGATATATAATAACTATATAAGTTCAATGTAATTAATTTTTGTCATTTTATAAAAAAATAAGATGTAAAAAATTTTGTTGAACTTTTTAATATTTTTTACACACCTTTTTGGAGAATTTGCAAATTTGTATAAAACATAATTTTACCACATCTATGAGTTGAATTTCAAAAATACAAGAGACACAGTTAATATCATTAATTAAAATGTGGTTCAATAAGTAAAAATAATTTTTGGTGAATAGTTACTTTTGACTGTGACTTACCACTATTAAAAGTAAATAGGGTAATTAAAGGTAAAAATGATATTATAATTACCCTAACACATGTTATAAATCTATTGGATACGTGTAATTTGACCAAAAAACCCTTAGGAGTAAAATATGATCCTTTAGGTCCACTTGGATTAGATAATGACATTTATTATAATTTTATTTAGAGAAGAGTTAAAATTTTTAAATTCAATGTTTAATAAGTAAACCATTTTTTATATAGGGTTATACATAAGATAAATTCTATTATATATATTATTTAAAAATATAAAAAATATTACCTACATCATGGTATTTTATTTATAATTTTTGGACCATAAATAATAAAATTTATTTATGAAACAATGATGATGTAGTAATTACCTTATTAATGAAAGAATAAAATAAATGATATTATAAATATTAAAATAAATATAATTTCAATGTCTTTATGACGTCAAAGAATTTTATAGGGTAATATGGCATGATAGAGTTGATTCAATGTATCTTGTTCTATGTTATTAAGTTTTTACGACGTTTAAAATAACTAAATACCAAATAGTGTGAAAATTGAGATAAATTATATTTTTTAAAATACTATATTATTGGTTGATATAATGTTATTTAAAATCAAAGGTAAGGAAAAAAGTCTTAAATAATAATATATCTGTCATTAATTAACCACTTTAGTTTCTATTTGATGTTTATAGTATGTTTATTAACCATATAGTGTAAGAATACAAGAAGACAGTGTAAAAGCTAAACTATTAAACTAAGAGTTAAATCTAAAAGATCAGGTTATAATGGTAACCTAAACTTGTATAAAACCTATTGGATGAGAGTATATCGACCAATAACCATATTATACTAGACATATATCATTTTTGAGCCATTAAAAATTGAATATGATTTTATTATAAAATAACATTTCTTGCTTTTCCTAAAGTGACCCTCACCTCTCTTATAAAAGGTCACTTCCCCTTCTCTAATACTCACAACTCCAATGCCATATGGATCGGCCAAACCATGCCCAAATATACTAAAAATGTCTCTCACATCAACCTAGAGTCCTTACTTGGATCATAAATCCATCGTAAGGATCCCTTTTGATCAACTCAAAAGGAAACACCCGAAGAAGAGGTAATTATATCACCACCCTCTTTCAAGTTTTTTCATCTTCCAATTCATCTTTCGTTGTAGTTTCCAAACCAAAAAAATTACTCAAATATCTCTTACACACTGATATGTTATTATAAAAATGAGACAACCATATTTTTTATTCAATCCATCCTCTAAATGAAAAGTCACCATACGTGCGTACGCACGGCTTACCGTCTTCTCTTCGTGGTGTAGTTGGTTATTCATAAACATCATTATTTGGATGGGTATAATAATGAATATAAGAGATTTAAATAATAAATATTACATTTTTATGATTCTTTGTATATGATATTGAATCCAATTACATACGATCTCACAATCAATATAATGACATTGTCGTTCGTGCATACGTACTGATTACCGTCTTCGCGACGCAATGAGATTTATTTCCACATTCACCATTCAACGATGATTATAAATATATATATTATTAATAAGTATGTTATGTATGACAAAATAATTCTAAATAATATATATATATATGTACATACATATATTTTATTCACTTACTTCAATTCAATACGATATGAAAATGGAACAACATTTATGCGTACGTGTGGCCTACCATCTCCATAAATGGTGTTTTCCATTTCATATATCTATCTATTATAAATATTTTTATTCTAAATATATATGATATATAAATCATCTTTTATATTCTGTAAGTATTTAAATCTGGATCTAAATGATACGATCAAGAATATCATGTTAAAACACATACGGTAAAGAAAGCGAATATTACCTGAAATGTTAATTTAACATGGAAATAATTATTAAATGGTTAGTATAAAGTTGTAAATTAATCATTTATGATATAATAAATATTAATATGGTTCTGGTATAATTTAATAACACAATTTTCATTATACAGGCTGTCAAATGTACCCTCAACCAAAGAAAATTGCAAGATGAGGGTTAAATCCACAATCTCTTTATAATCCGAGGATGATTTTATGTAATTATCCACTGAGACATATTTATTATTAATATTCATGTTTCATAAAAGAGTTTTCAAAGAGATTATTTTAAGGGTATTTTTTAAAAAAAACATCATTTTAATGGTTTTAAATATTTATTCTTCGAATCCTTTCTCATTAATTTTTACGTTTTCAAATTGGTTATAAGGATTTATTTATATGGACATGAATGTTTTATAATGTTAATTCCTTTCAAAAGTTTCAATGTGGTATGGGAAAAATTGATTCAAAACTATATTTTAAATGACTTACTTTATACATTATGGGACTTTTAAATGATTTCATGAAAAAAGTGATATTTCTCTCAATGATTTTTACTGATCAATTTCAACTATGTATACATCCTTTACGAGATATTATTCTTGATCGAGATTGATTTATTATGATACAAATCTTCCATATTGTGTTGATGATTTTGTGATATATTTGACTGTGGATGTGTTATTTTTAAACAATTCTTGTTTTATGGTTAATGTAATGATATTTTGAATGCTAGTTTTAATATGAATGTTTATGTTATGATTCAACCTTTTCATATGAGAAATGTATTGGACTTAGTAAGTGACGGGTGGAGCCCGCTCTAACTCCTCGGTGCATCAGTAGGTCTCATGAGACAATTAGATGAGGAATTGGATGAGGCCTTTCCAAATTTGATATATGGTTTTGGCTGAAGACTAAATCATTTTTAGACATCTTGGTCTAAGCCTTGATAAGATGTTTCAGAATGTCTAACATTATACATTCCCTCATTATGAAGATATTATTAATGGTTCATGTGGTTATTTGACTAGTCTAATACCCATGACTATGTTATATTATGGAATTATTTACACATCTCATATTCCTGACATAAAGTTTTCATGTTTATTATTTGAAAAGGCATGTGATTTAAATTATTTACCATGCCTAATGTTTATGTTAAATTTTTTCGTATTTCTTACCCTTGCTGATCATTTGTGCTCACCCCTTTCATATGTTTTATTTTCCCAGGAATCTAAGAAGTATATTATCATTGATAATAAGGGTTAAGCTATGGGATTAATGTTTCTCTCAAAGGATCACTTATGTTGTGTTTTATTTTCTAGGGTGTAATGTAACTTTCATGTATGTAATCTATTTTCCAAGACTATTAAACCGATAAGTCCTTTGAGACTTGATTCCCAGTAATCATGCCAATGTTATGTAATGATGCCCTGAATCTGGGTATGTAGGGTCAGGGCGTTACAGTTTAGATCAAATGAAGTTTAGAAACAACCTTGGAAATAGATTTAGATAAACTATGATTAGATAACATTACCCTAAGATAGACTTTGAGGATTAGTGTTGAAGAATTTCCGAGAATTTTGGAAATATAGAGATTTTGTGTATTTTCTAAGAAATATATCCCTATCTAGATACGAGTAGGTAGAGGTGGCTCTTGAACACATGTACTTGTGAGTGAAAACTCCAAAAAGGAGTTTTGGGCTTGACTCAGGATATCCTGGTACATCACTACGAGCCTTGCTACACTCTTGGTTACGACACTCCTGGGGGATATTATTAGGATAATTCACATTTTCATTAAAATCCATTATGATGGATTTAGGATTAAATACTCCCTCAAAGAAAATATTTTATGATTATAGATTATATGCATAATTTTTCAATTTTCGTTAGGTATTTTATAATTTTGAAATTATGCAATGCGATTCATAAACTATCCTAGTGTATGCCATTGTTTAGAAATGGTTCCTAGTAGAAGGAATGAGAACTCCAACATTACGCATGATCCAAATATTAAGAAGGATTATATCTTTCATGGTATTAAGCCAACATTTAGAAGGGAAATATTCTCACATGTATTATCATCATATTAATAAATAGTATCATGTGTTAATATGATATGTAAATAATTCTATGATTAATATGGCTTTGAAGGAAAGAAAGAGAAGAAAAGGATGAAATAGAGAATGATAGACAAAGGAAATAGGGGAAAAAGGATTTTTCTATATGTAATAACTATATAAAGAATCACCTTGTTAAATGCATGAAGTGAAAGTGAGTTTGTCATAAGCGTGGAGAAAAAGGACACCAGGTACTTGATTAAAAGGGTAAGAAAATTTTTCAAATGTACAATTCATGATCTGCAAGGAGTTGGGACACTACATGAATCAATGTCCAAATCATCAGAGTATACCCCAAATGCTTCTATTGGATAATAATCAAGTTATGATACCATAGAAGATGAAGAGGAATGATTAGAGTTCTTATGTTATTATTAATTTATTGTGTCATTTTATTATTGTATTAATGATGTACATGTTATAACAATTATAGAGTATAAAAGGATTATACTACTGTACTATTTTATTATGGACTTGAGATTGTGTGGAAGTAATAAAACTGACTCAATAACAGGTTGAATATTTTGGAAAATATATGGTTGAGAGAATGATAATTCATAATATGGTTTTAATAGTGAAGTAGTAATTTTGGAATATTTTTTTTTGATTTGGATTAATTATATTTCATATTCTTGACAAACTAGAAACTGATTAACGATTAGTATATTCCATCATTGTTGGAGTTTACAAATTTTTTTGAAAGAAGGACTATATCCATTATTCTATAAGGAATAAGGGAGAACGAATGTAGTCTATATGTTTTTATGGTAATTCATATTGTTAAAGTTTTTTAAATGAATACATTATTAAGGTATTCCCATGTTATTACATGGAAAAAAGGATCATCATTATTTTTACCTTCCTTATAAATTTTGGACTCTGAGTTTGGACAGAAGTATTTTGGAAACGTTTAAAGGTTGGAATCCATTTATATTGACCTGGTATACTATTGTTAAGGTTAAATCATTTCTTGAGGTTATATTTTGATTGTCATAAAGAACAACCTGGTGGTCGGGAAATAACCCGTCACGTCCGGCAAGGCCAGAAGACTTGAAGCAACAATCGAAGGGTGATAAGGGTGCATCACCTATCACTGGCCTACATGATTTCCTAGTTTTTATAATGTAGTATTTTTAAATAGTCTAAAAAATGAAATATAAATTCATTATTTTTGAAACCCTATACAATTAGGATAAATAGAATATTTTTGAATTCAATTAACTTTTGGAGTGAAAGATGAGGTTGTTGTAGGAATTAGTTAAAGGAAGAAACTCTACTTGTCAAATATATTTTTTACCACTTATTATATGAATAAATTAATTCTTAAACTTTAGGGAGGGGATCATAAAACCAAATATATGTTATCCTAATACCTTATGTTTTGTTGAGCTGATGATATTTTAAATAATCTTAGATTGATGGACTTAAGGCCCTCAATT
The DNA here is from genome assembly GCA_963277665.1 of Viscum album. Taxonomy (NCBI): domain Eukaryota; kingdom Viridiplantae; phylum Streptophyta; class Magnoliopsida; order Santalales; family Viscaceae; genus Viscum; species Viscum album. The sequence goes on from OY728120.1 coordinate 1,849,840,352, forward strand.
TTACACTTGTTTGTAATTGATCACCTCAATCACACCCTATAAATATTCATGTATTCCTTCAATTATTTGTCTCTAATTTACACTAATTTTATCCTAATTGAGATCATCATTTGGTGGTGAATTTTTCATTTCCATTTCCCTCTTATTAAAAACAAATTTTATTGAACCAATTTCTGATGTGGGTTTTCCAAAAAGGTATTTTTCTATTTTAACCTTTTATTGTCGAAGAACAATTTCAAATTATGAGGAACAAATTTATTGAAGGATAAAATAATTTAACACCTAATGATTTCATAGTATTTTATCTCTTCAAAGAAATTCAATAACTTGAACTACATGCAACCACGAGTTCAAGCGCACCACGACTTACCAAACTAGCCGTTCAAAAAGAATTTATGAATAGTATTAACTTAATTTTGAATTTAATATCTATCCTATATAATTTTAAGTTTCATATTTTTTGTTTCTTATATATAATATAAGGGAAAAATCAAATTTTTAGATAAAAGAAGTATTTTTCAAAAAATGCAATTTTACCGCATATTTAATGGAGAATCTTTTTCAAAACAAATATTTGCACTTTTATATATTCAATTCAATATAATAAAATTATTATTTATAATCGAGTCATAAAAATTTAGAATGGATAAATTTGTGGTACTTTTCTGATAACTATCATATTTTGATGAATACTGAAAAATACTAAATTTTAATTGAAAAAAAACTTTTTAAATCGATATAATTTATATTGTTAAATTATAAATTTGAAAGGGTTGGTTGTATAATTAGATTATATTTTTATCATTTAAAACAATTTAGGACATTATAAGTAATTTCACATTTTAATTTGACATAAACATGTGTCAATCTTTTGATAGTTTTTACTTTTTAAAAACCCACTTCTAGGTTTTGACAGCGAGAATTAATTTTAAATTATTAAATTAATCTTATATGTTTTTAATTTGGTAAAATAGACTTCATTTAAGAATTCTGAATATCAATATTAGATTAGGGTGATTTTTTTTTATTTTTCTAAAAACATTCAAATTTTAATGAATAATGAAAAACAGTGCGTTATTATTTAAAACCGGATTTTTATTTAAATAATTATTTATTTTATTTAAATTTATTTTATGTAAAAAGAGATATGTATTACCAATATATTTTAAATGTAATTAATTGGTGCCATTTAATAATAAAATTAGATGTATAAAATTTTGTTTGAACTTTTTAACGTTTTTTACCCACCTTTTAGGAGCATTTTCAAATTTGCATAAAACATGATTTTACCGCTTCTAGGAGTTGAATTTAAAATATCCGAGAGAAATTGTTAATATAAGTATGTGAAATTTGGTTCAATAAGATAAAAATAATTTTCTGTGAATAGTAACTTTTGACTTTTATTTAACACTGTTAAAAGTAAATAGGGTAATTAAAGGTAAAAATTTTATTATAATTGTCCTAACACATGTCAAAATTATATTGGAAATGTGTAATTAGACCAAAAAATCCGTAGTAAAAAAACATGATTCTTTAGGTCCACTTGGATTACATTAGGACATTTATTATTATTTTATTAAAAGAATAGTTAAAAGTAATAAATTCAAATTTTTATAAATAAACCATCTTTAATATATGGTTATAGAAAAAATAAATTCGACTATAAATATTAATTAGAAAGATAAAATCATTTCCTACATCATGATATTTTATTTATAATTTTTAGATGTTAAATAATTAATTTTTTATTACACAATGATGATGCAATAATTACCTTATTAATGAAAGAATCCAATAAATGATATTATAAATATTAAAATAAATATAATTTCAAATTTTTTATGTCATCCAAGAATTTATCTAGGTGAATATGACATTATAGAGTTGATTCAATGTATCTTTTTCTATGTAATCATGTTTTTATGACTTTCACAAAAACCAAATACCAAGTATTGTCACAATTGACATAAATTAATGTTTTTAAAAAATACTATATTATTGGATGATATAATATTTATAAAAATAAAAGGATTGGAAAAAAGGCTTAAATAATATTATATGTGTCTGTAATGAACATATTTTGGTTCTCTTGGATGTTTAGAGTAAGTATATTAACCATATAGTGTAAGAATACAAGAAGCCATGCTAAAAGTTAATCTATTAAACTATGAGTTAAATCTAAAATATCAGGTTATAATGTTAACCTAAACTTGCCTAAAACCTCTTTTTTGAGTGTATTTTGACCCGTAACCACCTTATAATAGAAATAAATCATTTTGGAGCCATTAGAAACCGAAAACTATTTTATTATGAAATAACATTTCATGTTTTCCTAAGTGACCCTCACCTCTCTCATAAAAGGTCACATACCCTTTTCTCAATATCACACCTCTAAATCCATATGGATCATCCAAAACCTACCAAAATATCCTCCTAGCTTCCCTCAAATCAACCTAGTTTCCTTACTTGGATCATAATTCCAACCGAAGGTTCCATTTTGATGAACTCAGAAGGAAACACCCGAAGAAAAGGTAATAATATCCCCACCCTCTTTCATGTTCTTTTCATCTTCCACTTCCTATTTCATTGTTCTTTCCACACCAAAATAATAACTCTAGTATCTCCTAAATATTTTTTAGTTATTATAAATATGGTAAAAATATATTTTTTATTCAATCCATCGTCTAAATGACAAAGTCTCCATACATGCATACGTTCGGCTTTCTGTCTCCACGTCATGGTATAGTCGGTTATTCAAACACATCATTATTTGGATGGGTATAATAATGAATGTAACAGATTTAAATAATAAATATAACATGTTTATTATTCTTTTTATATCATATAACATCAAATATTATATGATTTCACCATCTATATAATGATATTATCGTTCGTGTATACGTACAGATTACCATCTCCACGACGCGATGAGATTTATTTCCACAGTCAGCATTCAATGATGATTATAAAATATATATTATTAATAATTATGTAATATATGACATAATAATGATACTTAATATATATATATTTATATGTATGTACGTACATAAATTTTATTCACTAACTTCCATTCCATACGATACGAAAATGGAAACAACGTTTTTGCGTACGTACGGTCTACCATCTCCATAAACGGTGTTTTCCATTTCATATATCTATCTATTATGCATATTTATATTCTAAATATATATGATATATTAATAATGTTTTATATTATCGAATTATTTAAATCCTGATGTAAATTATATGATCAAGAATAACAAGTTAAAACACATACGATAAAGAAAACGATTATTACCCGAAATATTAATTTATCATTGAAATAATTATTAAATGGTTAGTATAAAGTAATAAATGAATCATGTATGATATAATAAATATAATATGGGTCTGGTATAATTTAATAACATACTATGGTCATTATACATGATGTTAAATGTCCCCTCAACCAAAGGAAATTGCATGATAAGGGTTAATTCCATAATCTCCTTTATCTGAGGTTGTTTTTACGTAATTATCTACCGGGATATATTTATTATCAGTTTACAAGTTTCATAAAGGAGTTTAATGTGGGATTATGTTAAGTTACCTTTTTACTAAAACATCATTTTAAATGTTTTAAAGATTTATTCTACAAAACCTTTCTCGTTAAAGTCCATGTTTACAAATTGGTTTTAAGGATTTAATTATATGGACATGAATGTTTTATAATGTCAATTACTTTTAAAAGTTTCAAAGTGCTATGTGAAACTTGTATTCAAAACTATATTTTAAATTAAATCCTTTTTAAATTATGGGACTTTTAAATGATTTCAGGATTAAGGGATATTTCTCTCAAAAATTTTATTGATCATTTCCAACTATGTCAACATCCATTACGGGGTATTATTCTTGGTCGAGGTTGATTTGTTATTATACAAATCATCCATATTGTGTTGAAGGTTGTGTGATATATTTTACTATGGATGTGTTATTTTTATACCATTCAAGGTTAATGGTTAATGTATTGACATTTCATATGCAATTTTTAATATGAATTTTTATGTTATGTTTCAACCATTTCTTATGAGGCATGTAATGGACTTAGTAGATGAGAGGTGGAGCCTGTTATACCTCCTCAGAGCATCGGTATGTCTCATGAGACAATTAGACGTGGAATTGGCTGAGGCCTTTCCAAATATGATATATGGTTTTGGCTGAGGCCTAAATCATTTTTAGACATCTTGGCTGAGGTCTTAATAAGAAGTTTTAGAATGTCCAACATTATACATTCCCTCATTATTAAAATTTTTTTTATGGTTCATGTGTTTATTCGACTAGTAGAATACCGTGACTATGTTTTATTATGGAATTATTTATTCATCTCATATCCCTTTCATAAAGTATTCATGTTTATTATTTGTAATGTAATATGCTTTAAATTATTCACCTTGACTAATGTTTATGTTACCTTTCGCTATATTTCTTACCCTTAATGAGCATTTGAGATCACCCCTTTCTTATGTTTTATTTTCCCAGGATTAAAAGAAGTATATTATGATAGATAAGCAGCGTAAATCTAGGGGATTAATGGCATTCTCGAAGGACCATTTATGTTGTGTTTTATTTTATAAGGTGTAATGTAACGTTCATGTATGTAATCTATTTTCCAAGACTGTAAAAAGGATCAGTCTTTCGGGACTGGATTCCTTGTAATCATGCCAATGTTATGTAATAATGAACCAAATCTGGGTAACTGGGGCCAGGGCATTACACTAGGGAAATATGTGGTGATATATAGGAGAAACCCAATTTGGGGTATAAAATCATGGAGAGGCAATTTGGTAATTTTTTAAATTTTTTGGCCGTACAGTTTACCCACACAGTTTACCAAACTGTGCGTAATCCATGTGGAAGCTACTGCCCAAAATCACCGCATTTCAAATAGATTCCTAGGAATTTTACAAATTTTTCCAAACCATGAAAAAACTTTGTGTAATAATATGTCTAGGGAAGCATGGTTACCTGGGATTCTCCGTATGGTTTGCACTAATAGTGTGCAAACCGCACAACCTTCCCAGAAACCCCTTTTTCTTCCACATTCATGCCTCAAACCTCTAGAACACCCCTTGACTTCAAATGAACTTTGGAAAAAACATATTTAACCCAAAAAGAAGAGGCCAAGAGAAAACAAAAACAAAAACAAATACCCTAAGAATATCTAGGATCTTACAACCTCCCCACATTATAATGGATCATCCTCAAGCTGCTTTTCCAAGCACCACTAGAGATCCATAACAAGAGATCAAACCATAAGGTTGGCCTACCCATTCCCACTTTTATATTTTCTGGTTTCACATCACAAGGCGACCGAAAACAGATCAAGGGAACACAATTTCCCATAAATGCATCCTCAACAAACCCATAACACCAACCATAATATCTCCTCAAGGATGTGTCCACTTCCACCATACTCACCATGAAATATTCCTGGTGGAAACATAGGTGATAACACCTAACTCACAACACATGGTGACTTAAAACACAACATCAAATCATCACAGAGGAACCAACCATCACCTCATCAGCCCGATCATCTATAAACATAATGAATCAAATCACATGGCATCATTTTCTTATTTTTTTCAAATTTTAACGGTGACCCAAACCAGATATCACCCGAATGAAAACACATGATACTTCCAAACACATTTCTTGAAGATTAATTCCACAACTATACATCCAGATGAAACTCAAGACTATTGGTTACTCGACTAGTTAAATAGTGCCAAATCACTCTACCATGGCCAACTCACTCGAACGATGACCACTCTAGTACTTCCAACCCAAAACTATGATCACGTCATCCACCATCCATTTATAAAGTATGATTTTCTCTACCATTTTATGTTACATGGAACCTTTTTAGTTGAAGAAAACCCACCAGTACTCAACCCAACATTCCCATCACCTAAATTATTCAAACTCACCGCTCCTAAGCATCCCTAGGGAATTAACCTACATTGGCATCAAGCTGCACCATCTAAACCATTCAGAAATAAATTCATACACCATCCCATCAAGGACTTTGATCAATAAAACTTCACTTGGGTACAACTTCATTTCAAAAAGGCACATGAATACAAAAAATGAACATAGAGGTGGGTCACTATTAGCACACACTTTCGAGTTTATCATCTCAGGTTAGTCCACACCCGACTGGATTTCCCCAGAGCACCCCCTCTCCAACGATGGTACGCTACACCCTTCTCACCTTCTAAAGGTTACTACTAACTGAAAGCCTATCATTATCATCCCACACACCCATCTAAGGTTTTCCCCCGAATTCCAGTATAATTCCATCATCACGGCGTTACCACCCTTAAGACTGTCAATGGCTTCACCCTTATCATGACACCACATAACATGGTCAAGGATCACCAAACATCACAAATTTTCAAAACCACAGAAGGGAATAATTACCCGAGTCTTACTCCAATATTCATTAGATCCATAAGACCCAAACACAACTTCCAAAACCTATTGTCATATCCATCCACACCCTTCTTTTACTTAGTGAATACATAAAAATCCTCACCTGGAACCACCTTGAGCTCAAGATAACCCTTGGTTCATTTTTCACCACCTCCAAGTCCGGTAATGACTCCCTGAGGGACCTATCATACACATTACCAGTTCCACATTGGCATCTCGGTGCCACCACATCCACTCGATGTTCTCCCCGCTTGATGTTATCCACTCCACATCTAGTATTATCTCATCACTACCTACCTTAGGAGTGTTTTTACCACTTATTTTAAGAGGAATATCAACCACTAAATCATATATCCAATCACAAACTGAACCCCCCAACATAGACATGACCATCCATATTTTTTCCAAAACATGAAAACAAGCATCACCCTGCACCCATCTCTGGCTTCCGTGAACAACACCCACGACATGTGTCAACTTTTGGTTCATCCTATGGACCTCATCCAATGCTATATAGGGTGTACATCCCATCAGAAATCACAAAATATACAATTTACCTGAGCCCAAACTCCATGGTGTCCCTCATCCAACCAAACACCTTCAAGGATCTTGGCTTGAGAAATTGCTTCTCATTGTACCAGGGATAATGTCATGATGTTGGTCATGCCCACCACTATATGAGGAATGCTCAGAAGTTGAAATAGAAAACCAAAACCAGCATATCCATTTAATATGTCTTGATATGGGACACCATGACCTGACAAGGATTCTCTGACTTTCATACCAAACATATGTTATCATCACTGAACCACTGCTGGTCAGGTGTGATTGCCAAAAATGTTTAATAATCACTCTATGACTAAACTTCCAAGTATCCATGAACCAGAATTTTATGTGGAACTACTTCCACTACACTGATCGAGTTCTTATGATGTGTCTATAATAGCTAACAACCAAAGCACAATAGTCTACAACACCAATCAAACCAACGACCTCCCACAAATTAACCTTATCATGTTTATGGTCCATCGCCTGCTTATTTACCTAACCATGTATATTTGTTAGTCTGTATCATCATCCCTAAGGCGGCCTTTGCATCTCACCTAACAACCAAAACCATTCATTCATACACGTTCATCCACATGACAACCCTCCACTCGAGTGTCACCATCGAGCGAATGAATTTAACTACACTTCATCCACCATTGACTATTTCGCTCAAAAAATAATTTCCACAAATCATCATCCAATAGGAGAGTCATGAATCTATTGGGTACAACCCTCTAAAATTAACCTTACATAGCATTACATGCACTAGGGTTCCCTTTTGGAAGAACCATACATATATTTTCCACCTCAAAACATTCATTAATACTTCTTCTGCATCATCTCTCATGTTTCATATTCCAAGGCACCCACATAATTGGGATTTCCTTCAACGAAGTCACCCTTGATTTACGAAACTATCCACACATGACCACTACACGAGTTGCACAACCAACCATCAACCTTCCCACTTATCCTCAAGGAAAAACCTACACCATGGAATACTCTTGAGTCCCACTATCAAAGTCCAAAACATCTACATCAGCGAAACACACCGAAAAGCACTAGAAACCACAACTGACCTCTCTCTTAAGTCACCTCAAGGGTTGAATGTTACTAACCCCCTAAAATAGAGTCACAACCAGAAAATTCTATTGGTCCTCTCTCCAAACCATACTTATCATGTCATGAACAAGGAAAAGCTCATACATGAAACTCTCACCCCATTTCCCATGCACACATTTCCTAGCACACAAAACAAGCATGTTCTCTGGGTTACACACCGAAGATGTACACATTGGTCATCACTATGAGAAAAACATCCTCTCTGGGATTTAAGAAACAGCTCAGAAGGTCACTACGCACATAGTCACCAAGACCAAGGAACCATCCTTAGGGTCCAGCAAGCACTCTTTACGATCATGAACTATGAGAGTTTCCACACTCCCATTACTGAACAATGACTTGCAACCCAACCACAACAACCCTACAAAGGGTTCCCGAAACACACCACCTAGGACATATCATTACTAGTAAGGCCTCAAAATCCAAATATAATGTCTCAAAATTGGGTACTCTCACTTCCTCAACCCACACACACAATGGTCGGTCTAACAACACAAAGGATACCTACCTTTTAACTCAACCATTATCACTTTAAAATTATTTTCCACAAAATGCTTTGAAGAATGACAGATAGGATTTAACCAAAGATGGGAATGATCTCATGATATCAACCTTAAAAATACAATTCTATATATTCTATCTAAATGTCCATCATCACACTTTTAACACTACCATCTACCATACCTACTGCAAGTCAGCGACAACATGGGGTAACTAGTTTACTTAATCCCAAGTTTTTCTTCAACACCTCTTCGAAGAAATTCTTCTTTACCATCAGGATCCATTCTTCTTAGGCACATGCCTCATTTCATGACATGTTAGAAGAATCATTTTAACTCACTGACATATTTCACTAGGAAATATTCATTGAATATTTTACCATCATTATATAACCCTTTTTCTTTTAGATATTGTTTCAAAAAAATTAAATTTTTCACAAAAATGAATTTTAAGCCATCCCTAACATTTCCTTATACACATTATTTATCAACTATTCATTTTCATTCCGTTCATTCACCCCTTTTCATTACCATTATTAAGAATAATTTTATTCATATTTATCAAGGAAATAAATTTCATTATACTCTCTATTCCCCACATACACACCCTGTGTGAGTGCCTATACTGATGCATGCCACCTATATCCATAGGTGCCTAAAATTATGCCTGAATAAATAACCCCATGTAATTCCAACAATGAGAAAAATATCATAAAGTAGTCAAATCACACAACATGCGAATCACCCAATAGTGAAATATCATTCAACTATAATAACACACCTCAATATCAACAATTCCCACCTAGGGTGACATGGGGTTTCCCTTGTACATTGGTGAGCTACTTCTAAGCATGAGCACATTGAAAAATCCCAACACATCCAAATCTCCAGTCTACCATCCCCAAATATTATGAAAGAGAAAATAAATCCTCTGAAAACACATTGTGATGTCCCTGAATCAGAATACACTAAACAAGTTCTCTAAGTAAGTTTTTCACATAACCTCAACCGCACCTCCTTGAACTACAGAGGTTGCCGATAGGCAACGAGGGTCTAATGAGTCAAGTTGGAAGACTATACGCTCTTTACTAGAGTAAGACACATCCGAAAACAATATGTATAGAGGAATAATATGAAAAACTTGTTAACCTGCATAACCAACATTTCCCAAACATGGTACAAAGACGATCAAATATAAATATATTATTACATAGTTTTAGTGAAAAGTGATAGAAAACTAAAAACAAAAAATTGACCAAAACTCCAAATTGTTCCCGTCTCTAAGATTGGATCCTATCCCATGTACATCTAGATCTAAATTCAACATCTTTTTGTACAAACCTTGACTTCGTCCTGATGTGCAACCAAGAGATCTACTTTGGTACCCAATACTGGAACGAGCAGGGTGTGAGTAAAAAACTCAATAGTCCATCCCCCAAGGGGGTATAAAAATTTTCTACTCTAATAGATAGTGCATGCAAGTGCAAAATAAATGGATAGTTAAAAGGGAATATTTAGGTTCATGAAGTTGCAAAGTTCATTTAATTTATTCCTAGGAATTATCCACAGTTTATTTCATGTACCATCTTCATTACATAAGCCATATTGATCACATGTTACATGGGTTAAGAATAATTATCATCTAAACAATGTTATAAGGATATAAATCAAAATGCATATGGAAACAAGTAAAGTCCCTATGTCACTAGGGATCCAAATAACACATCAACACATTCTCTTAACTAAGAACCCTCAGTCCGGGTAGAATGCAACTGTTAGGAAAAAAGAAATATGTCCCCTTCCCTACCCCATTCATTTTGGAGTGGAGTTTATAGACTCAGTAAAACTTGACCCATGGGCATAGAACCTCATGTAAATACCTCATTCTACCAAGCCATGTGCACATGATTATTTATCAACTCATCACAACCATACCATTACAAAACCAAGAATATTAAATTCCATTGGATATCACAATTAACAACAACCACATTGTAAGTAATACTATTATATAACCTATTATTATATTTACCATTTACATTTGATATTAATTTATCCAAATTCCCATTCTTGTGCCTTATCCATTTTTAATGTATTCAAAAATCCCTTTAACCAAATCCAACAATGACCCTTCATTATCACATTTATCCCATTTATCATTCCACAAGAATTTACCCTCGTATGCATTTGAAAATCATTTCTCATGTCAACAAACACTATTCCTTCATTACATTCAATCATTTAGGTGCCCCACCAAATTTTCATGCATTAACCTATTCCACATGTTCATCCATTCACTTATCACATCACATTAACATATTCTCCATATCACATTCCATTACCCAATTTCATGTTCTCCATTTAATATAAACTAATCCCCTTTCTCATTTCTAATAGAAAATTATTTAAAAAATTGAAAAAACCTCTATCAAGCAAAATATCCATTTTCATGTTATTACAAACCACCCCTTAGGCCATATCAGCCTATGAATCTCTATTGTAATCTCATTTACATCAAAATCAACCATTAAAACATGTTCGATATGAGTATCACATTATTATTTGGAAATCATTCACTTAACCCTTACTATCCTATATGTCCGGAAATGACTTTGCACCCCATGGGTGGCCCTAAAATTGTCATGTCACCCCCAATGCATCCCACAGGGATTGTGAGGGTTTAATGGAAATAATTTAGACACCAATTTTACCCAATCATACTAAAGGGAACGATTACAGAAGAAGAGATGTGAAAAATCCCAACACACTTGTACTAATCCATCACAAAACTACGGGATATAACTTGTAGACAACCTACCTCGAATCTGACAACGAATGCACTCTTAATTGTGGAATTCAATCCAGATTCAAACACCTGTTGAAGTCTCAATCTATAACTCCTAGAAAAACATGTTTTTTTGATTTTTGATTGGATAGGTGAGAAACCAAAATCATTAATATGAATAATAGATGCAAGAGTAGCATTAGTCTAACCTGGGGCTTCGATCCGAAACCAATAGCACTCCAAACATCCATCAATCGATGGAGAACCACCTTTGGGAAGCTTGATTCATCCATGCTCGTCACTAGGGATGCATTGGGTGAAATGAAGGAGAAACCCATGTTCGAGTTTAAAAACCCATAGTGGATGTTTTTTAAATTTTCCTTATTTTTTGGGATGAACAATTTACCCACACGGTTTTCCAAACCATTAGCAAACCGTGTGGAAGATACTGCCCGAAATCACCCCCTTTTTCACGGTTTCCTAGTAATTATGTATAGTTTTCCAAACTGTGTGCAAATCGTGTGTAAGCCTTATTCCATGGTATCATGGTTACCTAAGATGATCCGCGTAGTTTGTACTAATAGGGTGAAAAATGTGAAACATGCCCAGAAAACCCTTTTTTCCTCTTTCATGTCCCGAACAACCAGAACACCCATGTTCCATCACATGGACATTGGAAAAAACTTATTTATCGCAAAAATAAGTGTAAAAAATAAAACATAAACAAAAAAAGCACCATAAGATGATTTGGGATCTTACAAACACCGTTGTAGTACACAAAATTGAAATTATATATTCGCATGGATGGATATTAAATAGGATACCTACACTTTAATACCAATTGATGTTTCCTTTGATCAATATACGAGTTCACTATGATTGGAAGGGTTAAATAAAGGAAAAAATATTCTTTTATATGTATTTTTTATTTGTTCTTAATAAAATAGTCAAAACCTTTGAAAACATGTTAGGATAATGATCCACTCATATTTAAATCTCAATATCATCTTTCATAGGGAACTGATATTACGATAGATCAATAAAGAAATATTTTCAGTGTTTGGAACAAATTATTATTCCTTTTAATTATGGTTATCCTCCCAAACATGTATTCTTTTATAACCTTACTACATTATTACAATGGAATAAGAAGATACCTGTTAACACCACCACCATACGTCCAATAGCCAACCAAGGTTCTACCCCCAATCAATATGAACTTCTACCACAATTGGTAAAACATCACAACTATAATATTTATAGCCACTATATTCATAACTATCTATAAATTCCCCCCATGAGACGTTTTTATAAAATCGGTGAACCCCAGATATATGATTTTTCTCATCATTCATTTATAATCAACTGTTAAAAGATATTATCTTCCTTGAAAATCCAGATGAATTAAATTACACTATATATTCAAGATATCAAAAACTATTAAATGGGTATTCTTATTGAAATATCCTTTTAATATTTGGTAAACCTAGAAAGGCTCAATATGATCTTCTCCAAACATTGTTATGAAATATTCCATAGAAAGTGTTCATTCATTTGGTTTGTGTCTAGTAATCCTCTATAAAATTTGTTTTTATGGTTTCACCCCATCTGATTCACCAAAATTATTTTTAATTATACTTATTATGTTCAGAGAAACCACATTCAATGAATATTTCCAATGATAATCCATCTGAAAATAAATGTATAGCCCTGTGCACGTGCTTCAACTGCTAATCATAAATTCCATTGACCAAATCAAATTCTTCTTCTCCCATTAGAACCCTATTCTACGTTACTATATCAACATGATCTATATACAATAGCTCAAATTCAATATGAAATTGACAAATATCTAGAATATTATCTTGCCACAAGATATTGAAAGTGTTAGTTTTTTGTATTTGTGAACAATGTTGTGTACATGTGTTCTTTTTCAAACCCTTAACATAGGTCATCCCAAAATATATTTTGTATTAAAGAAATTTCGATTTCCTTAGGAATTGAAATTCAGTAGAATTATTATAAACGCTTTTGGAACACTATTGTATAAATTTTATGTTTCTTAGAAGATTCCCCTATTTTAAAATTTTCATAAACATCGATTTAATGAAATTTTAAATATTTCTATTAATCATACATCATCCACAACTATATTTGATTTTCCTCTTACATATTGTTATATATATTTTTAATAATTCATTAAACTATCATAAGTATCAAATATTGAATGAAAATATCCATCATCGGCATATTTATTGTCTTTACAAAGTTCTTGTAATTCCCCAAAGAATCTATCAATCTGACCTCTTTATCTATTGCCATTTTTATAAATCCTCAATCATTTGGTACACATCCAATATTCCATATTTATATAATCATTTTTAGGTTTCCTTTTTTATTTAGAAACATTCATAAAATGTTCCGATGAATTATCATTCCATTGTGTCTTCATAACAACCTTCTATATAATGATTTTTTATCTTATGTCACTAAACTTTTATCTCAAAAATCCATTCAACCTTTTCTAAATTGAGGTCTATTTCACATATCCATCTTATATACCTATAAATCTATGTTTTTGAATATTTATTTTTTATAACCTACAATTTTAGTACATCATTACTAAATAAATGTCAAAAAACCTCATTATCAAACTCTTTTTTATGTTAAATTTGTACAAACTATCTATCCAGTATTTACTCTTGTCATTATTAGGTGTATTGAAGAAATTTTCTTCTAATAACATTATTGAAAATAATAAATAATTCAATTACATGTATCCTATATATCTCAAAAATATTATTTAAATTTTTTACTTCCCTCAATTTTGATTTATTTTTCCAATTTTTTTGTCATTATCATTGTACCAATCATTTTCAATAAACACTCCGTCTAATGTGGTTTTCCCAAATATATTTTTTTCATGAGTATGTTCATTGGATTCTCATTGTGAAACATTATAATAATAGTCATTCCAATTTCCTATATCCATACCATATACATAAACCCACTTCTCACAATATAGAAAAACTTTCAAATGTTATTTGGTTTGTTATTTTATTGTACATTAAATTTCCTTAAAAAATATTCTTACAAAAAATTCACTCAAAAAACTCACACTTATTATTTTATAATTTATTTATGAATTTCATAAAATTATTTAAAAATGTCAAAACTTTTCATGGATCATGGAAAAAGACATAATGTTATGATATTTGATGAATGTATTATTATAATTTTATTATAAAGGAATTTTGTCATACTCTTTCGTAAATAATATTCTTGCAATATCATTACGAAACATCCTTAAGAAATAACCTTTAGAATCATTCACATATCAAAATATTCCCCATATTTGATATGTAACTTTTAATCCAAACAGATATAGATATATTAATGACAAATGAATCTGAAAAAAATCCCCTAAAAATACCTAAAAAATACCTCTAGAAGGTGGTAGGGACATTTCAACCATTAAATATTTGGGATACATTATTTTCCCATTTTTACCAGAATTAATTTTGACTAAAAATTAAGGATGGTAAATTTTTTATTACTATAAATATTATATAACCCTAATTAAAAAATTAAAAGGTTTGTAGTCCAAATTTTCAGTCAATTAAACCAAATTACATTATAAAATGAGAATAAATTAACATTTAAATCAAGACATGTTATTTGTTGAAAAAAAATATTTTAGAAAAAAAACATTTTAATCATCAAGTGATTTAAATATTATTTATCATCAAATTCCAATTAAATGATTGTTATATAATTTATAAGAAATTTTAAAATAATAATTGATATTTAATTAAAACTGAGTCATTTAATTTATAAAGTAGAATTTAATAAAAAAAATTATTTGAAATTTTATTTACATGGATAAAAAACAATTACCAATGGTAACATAATAATTATAACTAAAAATTAATTAAACATCATTATATAATTTGAAAAAACTAATTATAATTTTAAATCCATTTCATTTGATTTAGTTGATAAATCTAAATTTGAATTACTAATATTTTATGTATTGAAAACAATTATTGAGGGAATATTACTTATGTTTCAAAATATAAAATATTGGTTTATGATTTAAAAATGATATTTTAAAATATATAATTCTACTTTAATGAAAAATATTTGTTTTAAAAAATTCATTCCTAATTTTGGTTAACTATTATATCCATGTGATTTTACAAAACCCAATTTTTTTAAAAAATGATATTTTTCCCTATTCACCTTAAACTCAATTATTTTAGAATAATTCCAAAACAATTTCTAGATCTTATGTTTCCATGAGAAATACAAAAATATCGTAATTTATTTCAAATTCACAACCTAAAATTTATGAATTTATCTTTCAAATAGAAGTATAAAATATCATGAAATAGTGTTTTTTATAGGGATTCATTATATTGTTTTATAAAATATTATTCATAAATTAGTGATAACCATAAATATTTCAAAATTTTAAAAAAATATTCACTTTGAAAAATAAATTTTAAGAATTACATGATATTTTATTACATTAATAGTTTTTCTGATTTTCTCTATTTTTCAAAGTGAATATAATCTTGTTTTTTATTATATATATATATATTATCATTTATATATATTTTATAATTTCGTTACCATGTTTTATAACTATTAATTATATTTCTATATTTAAATGGTCTATGTGGTTTTGATTTTTGATGCTATGTATGAATCAAACCATCAGAAATGGTATTTATTTATGGATCAATAAATGGGTCATTATAGTTAAATAATGTTCAACTATGTGGAAGTGTAAGGTAAGGTGTATTCTAAAATAATTACATTAATTTGGGTTATATCAATACTTAATTTTATATTTTATAAAAGGATTATGTTTATAATGGATTATGATTATTTTATGTGTCATCTAAACATGTTTTTTCTAGATTTAATTTTTTTTACACAATCACAGAATTGACATATTCTCACTTCAATGTCACAATAATTTAAAGGGATTCCATCTAAATTTCCACTTCATTAATACATATTATCTTTTATGTAATGTTTGTCATTTATGTTGTGTATATAATACCCATTTGATATATTATCATTAACTTATATTCACTCATGGTGATTAATGGTTCAATTGTTTACTCTATCAAGGGGTTATAATTTAAATTCCACAAAATATTTAAGAATTTACTTCACAACCTCAATATTTTTCATTTACATATATTTTTTATTGATATAATATTCAAATATATCCTTAATAAACTATATATAACTTCCTCACCACTGGATATTTAAAGAGACGCCATGTTGTCCCCAAAACTATTCCTCTAGTTGGAACTTAAATCAACGAAATAATTTTGTAAAATATTTGTTTATACGATTTCACATTGTGATCCTGTATAATTTTCTTCCATGAGCATATATTTTATTTTTAAAAAATTATTTTGTATTTACATGAATAAATTATTATGTACATTTTGAAAAATCTTTGAAATTTTAAAAGTGTATAATAGAATCATAGTATTGTTTTCATAAAGGTTTAGTTTCAAATTTATTAATTAAAAGTCAAACTGAATAATAAATTTTTTGGTATACAATGTTATTTTATTTTCCTACCACTATAACATTTTACACTACATAGCATCTTTGACACAATTTTAATTGTTATAAAAAAATTATTTCAGTAAATAATATCCTCTCATTTATAATATATTTTTTTAAATTCTTTAAATTATGACAATTATTTAGAATAACTATATTTATGATAAATTTATTTTTATAATATATATCTTATATATTTTGTGGTCATTATCATTCTGTCGAAACATTAAATTTCTTATGATCACCATTAATTAATTATTAAATTTTTATTCCATATACTATTATTTATGTCTCATAGATATTTATATTACCTATATTCTTTTACCATTTCAAAATATATTGTTTACTATGAAAGTAATTTAATTTAAACAAGATGTATATAGGTTATAAATTGCTTACATAATATGGTTTTTTGTTAGAAATGAATACTAGTTAGAAATTAAATTGAGAATTTAATATTTCAGGATCTCATTCGACATGTTGTGATAGGTAGGACCCAAAATTACATTTCCTCATGGTGCATTGAAATTTATCATGAGACAAAATAGTTGGATGAACTAATGAAATGGATTTTTAGTATATGTCTATATAGAGTCATAAATTGTCTTAGAAAAAATGCCTTAATAGTAAGGTATCAAGATGTATGAGATCATGACAGAGAATATTATTCATTTCATTAATTAAGAAGTTTTATATTGTTATTAATTAAATTAATACTTTGATATAGCCAATAGATTCATTTTTTTCTCATTTTATTGATTAAATGGGTCGTGTTTTCAGTTATTTACCCTTGAATATTGATTATTCCTTACATATTCATGGTATATTTGATTTTATAAAAAACATGATAAGTGTTTTGAATCAAAATTTTTATTATTATTTCCCACTATATATGATGAAATAATATTTTAATTAGTTTCTATGATGCAAATTATTTACAATTACTCTGTATTATATATTATTTCCAATTCAAAATCAGAATCTAGTAAGTATTTGGATCTTCATGAATACTAAAAAAAATTATCCTTATTAATGTTATCCCTTTTATCGTATACCAAAATAGGAAAATAGATGCTAAATTTAGGTTACTATAGTTTGGGTTGTTTCACATCTCTTTGATATTTAACATAATATATATTACATATCATTCATTATGCATGAATCTTATGCATGATTATATAACTCAAATTTAAAATTTTTATTAAGAAGGGGAAACCATATAGCAAGCTATGGAAATTGAGAAGACTAAGGATGTATGAAATGATGCAAGCCGAGGGCATCCCCTTTAATCAAATTTACCCCTTCGGGATTCAAATTAGAAATGACATGCAAAAAATTCAGATCATGAACAAGGACATATATTGAAGCAAGGTGATATGCTACTTGCTTTCCCTTACTCTAGGTGTGACTTATTATAGTCCCATTGGAGAGAATACCTTTCTCATTCTGATAATATAGATAATAGACCATGGAGTAGAGCAGATATCCTTCAATGCATCATGAAGAATTTTTGAATCTGTTTCAACATCAACTAATGTTAATCCCTTCTATTGACAATGATTAATAGATTTGGGAATGGCCTTGGATTCATCCAGAAGAGAGGATCCTTGTCCAAAATGGTAGGATAATGAAAAGAGGACAAATCCCCACAAATAACAGACAACCCCACCCACGGGCAAAACACTCATAGAGGAGGACCCGTTATTATTACATTTATGTCCCTTGGTAGGGGGAATCCGTTTAACCAAGATACCTCTGTCCATACTAGCTCTTTGCTAAACATCATGAGGACATGAAAACATCTAGCTGAAGGATGGTTGTTTCTGATACTTTCACCAGGGCATGTGCGTTCTTCTATTCAAAGATAGTGAAGACACACTTACTGTTGCCCCACATTCCCACATTCCAAAGGCGGACGACATCCGTTACTTATTCCGGGATGTTTTCTCTGTCATCAAAATAGGATGATGGAATGTCTGTTCTTCCTTCTATGGATTCCAACTCGGAACATGTCACCTAGTCTAGGTCTCCCTTATAGAATTAAGACATTGTTTTTGAAACACTTCCCAGTGCCATATCTTGATGGACACCAATTAATTACACAGCTTCTGTCTGGACATTCTAAGGGTTTTGATCATGGAATTAACCCTCAGTCAGGGGAGTAGTCACATTGGACATCACTGGTATGTATGGACACTGTAAATCTGGCACATCTTGGTTTCTTCCCTTTATTATAGGGCTTCTAGAGGGTGCGGAAGCCCGAGGAATCCCTTGTCCAATACATGGAATTATATGTCATAGACAAAGATCTGAGGTTTTCCTTAGATTCCAATATTTATCATAGGGTATGCCGCTGATTTAACATCTAGAGGATATGGATTGGATTGACCTACACAATGACTGGAAAGAATCAGGTGAGTGCAACCCCTGGAGGGAACATCTATGTAGGGGCTAACACGTGGTTGTCTACCCGATTGTTGTTAAAGATGATAGGGAATGAGGTGTCATGATCCCATTGGGATGTGGTGGCCTAGGTAAGAATCAGAATGGATGATGGATGGTTAAGTGATGTTGGTATAGAATGACATTGAGTATACTCAAGGACGAGGATGATGTTGTTCTTGAGTCTCGAAGAGACCTCTTACGTATCCCTATGATAGGGAATCAAAGTCCTCTTAGATCACTTGCAATAGCTTACCATCGATCAGAGACTTCAACGACTTACCGTTGAATGGGTTTGACAACTGGTTATCGTTGAACGATGGTCACAACATCTTACCGCTGGATGGGGTCACAATAGCTTACGGCTGGATGGGGTCACAATGGCTTACCGCAGGTTGGGGTATCAATGGATTATTGATGGATGTAGTCCGTATGGATTACTGCTGGATGGGGTCACAACGCCTTGCCACTGGATGGGGTCACAACGTCATACCACTGGATTGGGTCACAACGGCTTACCTTTGGAAGAGGTCATAATGGATTACCATTGGATGGGGTCACAACAGCTTACCACTAGATGGGGTCACAATGGATTATGACTGGATGGGGTCACAATGGCTTACCACTGGATGGGGTCACAATGGCTTACCACTAGAAGGGGTCACAATGGCTTACCACTAAATGATTGATGCAGTTTAATATCTTGCAGGACAAAATGGGGGGCATGTAGTTTAGCTTCAAGCGAAACGATGGCGGACTGACATGAGGGGGGGACCGAAGCAATAGTTGTTGGGATTTAACCTCAGGAAGGCTTCCAACATACCTTGTCTTGGAGAGGATCAAATTCCACATTGTTCGGAAGGGGATTTGGTGAACCGACGTGAAGATAGTCGGAACCAATCGGTGGTGGTCTTGAACCTCCGAGAGGCTTCCTACATACCTTCCCATAGCAAGGATCAATGTCCACATAGTTTAGAAGGGGTGTTGGTGAACCGATGCGATGATAGTCCGAACCAATAGGTAGTGGGATTCAACCATACGGAGGCTTCCTACGTACCCTGCCTAGGCAATGATCAAATTCTACATCATTCAGAAGGGGTGTGTGTGGCTTAAATTCTAGCCTTCCCAGATAAGATGTCATGGTTTATGCTTACACTAAGCCAACGTGAGTCATGTTTGGTGTGGGAAACAAGAGGAAACAAAGGCCTGACGATCATGTCACAGAAGGTGCATTCGTGGGAAGTGGAGTGGGGAAAACATGTGGTTAGTAGCCCAAAGAAGAAATAGGGGCTTATGTGTAGTTAGTATCCCAAAGTAGATGCATATTGGGACCTACACCATTATGGAGGCCCGAGTCGGGAAAAAATCCACCAGGAGAGGGATTTGGCACCCAGGAAGAGAGGAAAAGCATGGATGCTACCTCCTACAAGAATATCTAGGGGATTACACACAGGTGGCTTCCCATTCCTTGTAGATAGACACCGCTCCAATAAAGTGGATGAAATTCCATATGAGGAATGATCTCACTCCCATGGATAATAGTAGGCATAGTGAATTTCCAAGACAGGGAACCCCACATTTAAGGCATAGGGAAAGGTCAAAGTTTAACGTCATGTGTTGAGGACGAAGGTGCATGGTATTTTAACATCATGTACCTCGTATGAAGTGGGTGCACTCTACACCCCTAGGACATACATAACTGATAATCTCCCTCCATTGAGGGAAGGAAGGCATCAACAATGCCATCGATGGGGTTGTTATGGAGCTATCCATTGGGGGGGGTCCATGTTAGCATGGCTATGCGAAGAAACAATAGCCGTTAGCATTCCTAGGAAAAAAAAGAATGAGGTGAAGCAACACTACAAGAAGTGCCGCCCAATGGTCCTTGAAATTGCTTCGTGAAAACATGAAGGGCCACACGGGAAAAGAAGTTACAGAGCAAAGGGGTCCATAGGTATAAGCCTTGTAAAGCTCTGGTGCTCCATGATGTAGAGTGGATTCATGAAGAGATGTGCCTCGCGATGTGGAGTCACATAGCTTACGTATAGGGAATAGGTGCATATGGAAGGTGCTTCACAAAGTGGAATTATATTCATGGGGAAATGCCTCACGAAGAAAGGGTGCCTTGAGAAGCATAAAATTGTAATGCACTGTTCTTCGCGAATCATAGTGACCGCGCCTTAGAGTTCAACTCACATGTGTATGAATGGTGTTTCGTGAAGAATAAATTCTTCATGATGACCTGAGTCCCCTTGGGGATCTCATTCCTTCGTGGAGGCCTATGGGATCTGTGAAGGTAATACCTCTTTGAAAAGGGGAGGAATTCATGCAAAGGGGATGTCCCTTTGCGATGAAAAAATACCTTGAAAAGCTCATGGTTCGCTGAGCAGGAATTGCTTCGTGATGTGGGAGCTCAGAAGGGGAAAGGTCAGAGGATCCATCCTTTGGGACCAAGGGGGTCTTAGTATTTATATGCTAGAGGTGCTGTAAAATAGAGTTTTCTCATTGCGAAGATAGATCTTGCTCCATGATGGGTGCGCGAACGTCAAAGGGGTTCGCGGAGCATCCTGCCTCCTTGCTCATCGGCGGGTTCACGAATGTCAAATCAGTTCACAGAGATTCCCTCCTCCTTGCTCCATGGTGGGTTCAAGAACATCAATTTGGATTATTGAGCATCCCAACTCCTTGCTCTGCAGCAGGTTCATGAGTGTAAAATCGGTTCATGGAGCATCCCGCCTCCTTGCTCCACGGCAATTTCATGAAGGGAGAGCTCTTCGCCAGCCGTAGGGATACGAGGCTCCACGACTGGTCTTCTCAAGGAAACCCCTTATGCTATACTTTTGTTATTTCATTTCTTGTATTTTGGTTTCAACAATTGACCCCATTAGATTTGGAGCCGTGGAGAAAATTAGGGTTAAAGTTGGAGGGTAAACTAAAAAAATTCCTCGGTCAATCGCAAAGGGGGCTCGTGAAGGAAGCTCCAGAGGTAGAGCAGCATGTGCAGACTGGCGCGCCGTGAAGCTCTCCATGGATGGGACGCGCCACTAAGCTCTTGGGGTCCTCACCAATAAATAGGGGAGATGTCCTCTATTTTATCGTTTCTATTCCCTACATTTTGCGCTTGTATAACTCTCCATTTGTGATGCTCCACATACTATACGATTGCTCTCCACGAAGCGGGCCTTTTACTTCATGGTGCATAGTGAGTCTTTGACTTCACATCGGTGCACTCCGTGAACTTTCTTCTGATGGTCGGGGAGGTATCCATGAACTGCATTCACAACCGATCTCTGAAAACATGCTTTGTGAAAGAGATTCATGAGACAAACCCATAGGAGGCCCAAACATTAAGACCTAATGACTCGCCAGGAGGCTTCTAGGGGGTGTCCTTGCGGAAGCTACCCAAAAAGAGGAGATAGTTAATAGATTGGGCTTAGGGGAGTTTATACGGAGCCACTCCAACCATGGGTAAATGGTGGGGCTACTGTCAGCAATCCACATGAACTATTAGTTGTGCAAGAGGCTTTTGTTGTATGTTTTTGGGCTGAGGGATGACGTATTTATCCCTGAAGCAGGTAGGGATGATACAGCTTGCTGGTTCTAAAGATTCAATGTCAGCACCAGTGGTTCAGGGTGGCTGACGGCCATGCTTGGGAGGACATCACACCCATCATTACTGATTGTTTATAAAATAATCTAAATAATGTTGATGGGAAGGGATTGAAGCTAGAAACATCCCCCCTATGTACTAGATGATTTTGAAGGCGGCCTTGAAGAACTCGGAGAAGGGGTGGTCTGAGGAGTGGGACCTGCGCTAGGTTGGAAACACCACAGATTATTGGGCCTGGGCCTATTGGGTAGGTGCCTCATGTGAGGAGTTTGGTGTTGAGTTCAGGAGAGTGGGACAATATGAGGCTTCATGGGCCTCCCAATATCACATCTACCAACCAAGGAAGCTGATGATGGAGTTTTGAGCAGATGGTCATCGAGGACCAATCCCTTCCACTTACACCACTGGGAGGTTGGCATCATTTTATGGGATGTGCATCAGATCTCAGGGGTCCCGATACTGGGGGAGATGTAGGATGAATTGCTTCCATTTATGGGTGTGTGGGAGGATCCAGAGAAAATTCCACAACTGGTGATGGCCCTGATAGAGCTGGTGCACGGATAGGACAAGAAAGCAGTGAGAGATGTCCACTTCTGGAGGTGGTTCAAATAGTTTATGAACATCATGGAAAATAGGAATTTCTGGTGAGTCCTCGTACTTTATAGAAGGGGGCTCAATGAGGAAAGGAGCACTCATATTGGTTTACTTCTGGAGGAAAACCTATGGAAAAACATGGGGTTCAATGTCATCACTGAGCAGCAACCAGATGTCAGGATGGCGGAATTCATTGCTGCTCTCATCAGTGGTTGGATGCTACTGGTGAGGGATTCATACATGGGTGTGGGACCAAGAACATTTATCCTGGCATCCATGTTGGCGACCAGAGAGTGGGTGAACCTCGGAATCCCGATGCTCGCTAAGCTGTACAAGATGCTATGGCATATCAGTGAGGGGAAGAGGCCCCCGAGGATATGTGGGCCATTCCATATCTTGTAAAAGTGTATAGCGGTGCACATTAGGGGAGTCTACGAATATCCAAACCCCATCACCCCTCCAGGATCAAACTACTATCAATCCATTTTGAATTTCATGAGGAGATTTTCGGCCAAACATAATGTGAAAGTGTATTTGAACCACATCTTCAAGATAGATTAATTCAACTTTCATCTCTTCTGGCTACCAATGTGTGATTCTACTGATGATGTCCATTGAACGGAAGAGCACCGATCCTATCTCCTAGAATTTTTAGGCAAAGTTAGGGTGGGATGAATAGACCACGAGCCTCTCTTCGAGCTGTACACCCTGCACCGATTTTATGGACAATTTTGATGCATGCAACGACTGACCCCATATATATATTTAAGGGTGAACTACGTGGACCATTCGTGCATGATGAGGCATATGTTACTCATGTTCCCATAGGAGGATGGAAGGATTCGGAACGAATTGATTCCACCCAGGGCCATCTTCGGGTTGGTTAAAGTGTATTTCAAAAGATGTGAGGAACCCTAATGAGGGGAGATGCTGAAGCAGGGAACCGTTCGGGCCGGTGATGGTGTTCCTCCCCAACCTTGAGGCTGGGTCCAGAAGATGACAATGAAATCCCGGTGTAGTGGGATTGTTGTGACAGTGAGGCCCGTACATTCTAAGGGAGAGGCAGCAGAAACAGATCTAAAAACGGAAATAGACTCAGTGGTCCCGGAAGAACTGAGTTATCTTGAGGGGCGTCCACCAAGAGGATTCTATAGAAAATCTACCCAGGCATAAAGAAATTGGCTGCGCCATATAGACATGCCGGAGAATGCCGCCTTCGTGGAGGCCTGGGTCATTTGGGATGCCAACAGGAAATTCGTCATCCTGTCCAAGATGTGGCAACACTAGAATTGCCTCGGGATGGAATTTTCTGGAAAAGGTCCTATCAAGGCCAGATTTGTAGTATCCCCAGAGGATTTAGAGAAATAACTAGTAGAGATGGCGGAATTTGTTCACTGGAGAGGTGCCCCATGTCCAATGACATACAGGGTGAAGGTGTGGTTGAATCAGATAGCCCCCCCATAGTTGTTAACTGTCGAACTGAGGGAGTGATTTCCTTTGCCGGAGGAATCAGATGATTCCTCATAGGGGGAGGAGGCTAGTAGAGGGATCCCATTGGAAGAGGGAGATGTTGGTGATCAAGACTCAGACATTGAAGAATTTGCAGTGGACCTTGTGGTAAAATCTGAATCCCCTTCCTCATGGTCTACATCCAGGTCATTCTGGACTCCTTACTAATACTTGAACTATACAGGATCATCTCATACATAGAAGCTGTTCTCGCCCCTCAACAGATGTAGATGCTGGACCCACAGAATCTACACTTGTGGCTACCTTGATTACTACATCTTGCGAGTCCAGGACGCCTGAGGTGGATCCATCAGAGCTATCAGATCTTCTAACGTTATACGGGGTGCCAGGCCTTGGGGTCCCGACTACATCAACCCAAGAAAGAGAGAAAGAATTCAATCTATGTAATTCTCCACTAATAAATTCGTGAATGTCACCCATTAATTATGTCTAATGACATACATGTCCCTTTTTGGTGTGCACAGTGTTCTAAATGTAATGGGCTGCCTTGGTGAGGTTGGTCCGGGCATCTGGCGGCGCCTTTCCCAAGGGAATGTTGGTTATCATGGAGGAGAATATCCTGACCGACCATGCTGCAGTGCTCCCAATCACTAGGGGGACCGTTAGCGAGGCTGAGCCCATGATTATTGAGGTGGGGTCTGATGTCGAGGATCGATCAGACATCCTGAATCCTGCCTTATCCGATCAAATAAAAGATGCGGACCCTGCTTATGAGTTCTTTGGTGCGTTACCCTCATATGAGCCTGCCAACCGCGCCGACTCAGATGAGATGGCCTCTGATGATGAGGATATCAAAATAGTCTATTTACGATCGTGAAAGCTGATCAAGTTCTTCTTTGATGATACCCCCCAAATGTAATGGATGGATGAGATGGATATACTTCGATTGCAGCTGCGTGAACTGTGTGTTGGTTGAGTGGATTCCCGGCATCCCCACATGCTCCCCTGAGATCTTATGGAAGAGAAGATTTAGGAGTGTGACTGTGGCCTCGATGTGGGATGTAATCGGAGGAAAGTAGTGAACATCAAGAGGATCCAGAAGGCTGAAGACGAGATTCATCGGCTGCAGGTCCTGGTGGATGGGCACTCAGACTCCCTCGATGTGCAATCACATCTAATATTGCGATTGAAGGCCCAACTGGCAAAGTACAAGGAGCACATGAAGCTAGACTTTGAAGTGACGATTTTCAACCGGACCGAAGTAGAGCGGGAATTGATTGTGGTAGATTAATTGATCCCCATCGCTTCCAAGGAGGAGTGGGAGATGAACAGAAGACAAAAAATCCTAGATTCCATAAGCCAAAGGGTGGCGGAGCTACAAATTTCTTTTGATGGGGTTAATCCATCCATGGGAGGGATGGAACCTCATGTGTTGTAAGGATTACCCTCCCTTGAATGTATTTTCATGGATTGATTATTTTATGATAGATGCATGCATGGGTTCCTTTATTTGTATTGATTTTACATGCATCTTTTATATTCTTGAAATGCCCAGTGATCAATCCCTAAGCTCACGTGGGTTGAGCCCAATGTTAGAAACAAGGAATGTTCAACATGTTATTCCATCTAAACAAATGGGTTCCGAACAAGCTTTGGGAATCCAAGGATTGAACAACCAATCTGGTTTTTCGGGAATTAATTGAAGAGGACTGATTGTAGGATGATGACATTAGAACAATCAACATATCGTCCTTCCAAATGTGCTTTATTGCACAAGCAGGGTAACGCCATGGGCGTATGACATAATCCAAACATATGGGAATGTAAAGCATGAATCGCGATACCCAATGTTCAAAAAATTATAAGAGTGTCATGAAAATAAAGACGATGGTTGACCATGTTCGAAACATAGTATCCTTATTGCGTTATCCTTGAATGCGAATAACAAATGAGGGCTGACTGCTGACCATGTTCGAAACACGGGGCCTGACTCAAAATGTCATCCATTAGCCTTCCAAAACGTTATCCCAGGATAGTAGGCGAGCCATAGGCTCAGCATCCAAACTGTTAGTGGGGTTCATTCAGATGTGAAATAGGCTGAGGGTCCGAATAAGGGGTACACCATGCATGGAGTTGGAATGATTGGTTGTTCAAATGGAGTCCAACACTCTGGAAATAATGCCACTGTGATGAGGGAACATTAGGTGGTCATATTTTTCTAATCACGAATCAAATGTACTTCTGATATGGACCTGCTTGGCAAAGGATATGGTGCATCCCATGAATAACATGGGGCATCCCAAACATGTTCAGGGTAGAGTTGCAGTTTAGTGTCATGCACTGAGGAAATGGGGGATCTCATAGTTTAATGTCATTCTATTGGATGAAGGGTGAAATGGAAAATCCCTGGAAAAGAGTACATGGTGCAGTAGCTATAAACCCTATGTGAATGAAGACATAAGGAGTGTGCACTACACCACATATCCCAAGAGGATGTTTTTTATGTCGATGGACCAAATGTGAAAATTAGGTATGGCCCAAAGATAAGTATCCAGGCATTCCTACATAACCCATGTGGATGGGAATCAAGACATACATAGTTCTGAAAGCGCAATTTAACATCATGTAGGAAGATGAAAGGCGTGTGTGGTGTGGTTGCGCCAGTACACATCCTACCAGAACTACTAAGACCACGTGATTTGTGCTAAATGTGGGATATAAGAAGTAGTGATGGGGCATTTCTGGAATAGGAAGGCACATGTTAGGGGTGGTGGGATGCTAGGTTAATGACATCCCAATGATAATGATCTTCCTATATAATGCACCTAGATGAATGGAACAGTAAAACATAGTATGTTGTAAATCTACTTGAACATAAGAATGTGGAAATATTTGAATCATGATGCTAGAGTTCTGGACCACAATAATGGTGTCGTGAGGATAGGGGATAACTGTTGACCATGTTCAGAACATAGTATCCATATCACATTAGCCTATAATGGGGAAAGACAAATGAGGGTCGACTGCTGACCATGTTCGAAACACATGACTTGTCACAAATGTCGCCTCAGGTCCTCAAGGACGTTGGCCTAGTATGGAATGTAAGCCAGTGTGGCATGATACTAGGCTGCAAAGGGGGTCCCTTCAGACATGTAATAGGATGATGATCTCAATGGCGGGATCAAGAAGCATGGACATGGAACAAGGGGGATTTTCTTGTTAAAATTCCAAAAATCAGGCTCTTTTCCAATATACATCTGAATATGACTATAAGATGTATCAGATAGAGGGAGTCGAGTCCCTTCCCTCCATGGAAAAGGGTCCTGAGGTTTCACTCTTCTATCTTAATTTTCATAGGATGATCAATTGAGGGGAGATTGATTTAATGGATTGTGCGTAGGGTGGAAAAGTTTCCAAACATGACATGTTGTTCCTATAGGGAGATCATAGTTTATAGTCTTAGAGCTCGAACCAGGTAGGGAAAAGATGCGGGAGGCACATGGTGTGGCCTTTTCAAAACCCGACGTGAATGAGGACCCATGAGGTACTCGCCATACCACATGCTCCTAAAGGTGTTTGGGCCAAGGGGCCGAATGAGATGGGACAAGATTTTGGATTCTTGGGGCTGGACCTATAGACATTGTGTCTGGGCGTTCCAACGTATCCCATAAGGATGGGAATCAAACCATACATAGTTCTGGAAGATTTCATGCAGTTTAACGTCTTGTGGAAAGGACGTGGAGAAGTATTAGTTTATGTTCATAGATCTCAGACTTGAGGTGGTAGGGATTGTGTGAGATGCATGGTGAGGTAATTTTGAAAGGTAATGTGAATGAGGACCTAGAGTCTATATCACTATGTGTTCCATGGGATGGGTTTAGGTCGAGGGTCTCAAAATGAAAGATCGGTTGGGCTTGAGGAAAAGTATATGGGCATTCCTATGTCTCCCTTGAGAATTAGAATGAAGACACATGTAGTTATAAAAGGTTGTGCGGGTCTGGCCCTAGAACCAAAAGATGCAACATTTGATAGATCCAGTTTGTCCTTTAGGATGAATGAGTGTTGATTTTTTTTTGAAGTGATAGACCAAGAATAGAAAGTCCAGGCATCGCCCCATGAATCATACTATGTGCAGGCATTTAAAAATGTTATGGTGTGTGACTGATACCAAACATTATTTCCCCTCGAATGAGGACACCACGATGTATTGTCGTTTTTCGTCATGTGGCCAGGACAATAATGTCACAGTTTAGGGTCATGTGATGGGACCAGCCATGAATTTTAACGTCATGTTGTATAGATGCTACAGTTTAAAGTCATTTCGGACTAGGAAGTATAATTTAATGTCATATGGCTTAGACATATATACGAAATATGCGGTTCAGTAGATAATATGAACGATGTGACAAACCATAACCGACGTGAATGACGACATAATCTGATATCACACATCATGTAATTCCAAGAAACTAACCTCAGGTGAGGGGCCAAAAAATGTTGGAGAATATGGGGCAATAGAGACTAGCAATAAGTTGAGATTTCCCCAAAGACAAAATGTACGAGCATTCTTACGTATCCCATGAGAATGGAAATCAAGCCGTACATAGTTCTAAAAGAGATCTTAGTTTATGGTCTTAGAGGTCAGACCATGGAGAAGCAAAATCCTTCCAATTACGTTCGAACCTCAACCCGATCCCTAAGCCCACATGAGTCAAACACGGTGTGGGAAACAAGGGCGGAAGAGTTTTTTGAAATAATTGGACAACACGCCATAGGGAATTCAGTGAAGAGCACCGAATGATGCCTTTACCATGGCTTTTGTCTTCCAAACGTGCAAATGCACACCGAGGGATTGTGCCAAGAGTATCAAAATTTTATTTGGGAATGATGTGGGTGGAATTTAATGTGAATCATGTAACCAAAATTCAATGGTTGAAGTGGCTATCATGATGGTGGTGGATAACTGTTGACCATGTTTGAAACACAAGATCCATGTCATGTGGCCTGAAATGGGAAAAACAAATGAGCATCGACCGCTGACCATATTCGCAATGTAGGACTTGAATCATTTTTTTTGTATTAAATCCTCAATGATGATGGCATGTAATGGTAGGAGACCCTTAGGCCTAGCATTCAGGCCATTTGGGGGTCCCTTCGGGTGTGAAAGGTAATGGATGCCCAAATGATGTGGAACACGAAACCTAAAAAGTGGTAGAATGAATGTCCACATACAATCTGACACTCCAGGTTCTAGACTAGTGTACTCATGGCCCAGTTGCTGAATCACTGAAGAGGGAAGGGGGGCCAAACATAAAGGCAGCTGACTCAAAGAAATGAAATTACGGAAAGGGAGTCAAGACCGCTCAGGAGAGACAGGTATGTGGCGTCGTTGTTATAAACCTGATGTTAATAGGGACATACGCCCATACCACACTGCATATGCCTCGTCTGGAAGAACATAGGAAAAGGGGCCAAAATGATAGGGAGGATTCTAAGAGATGAATTTGGACCCGATGTCTAGACATTCAGGTGGTCCTACATATCCCATGAGGGTGGGAATCAAGCAACACATAGTTCTAGAGATTGGAAAATTCAAATATGGGCCAGATATCTCAACGTGGGGCATGTACAACACGACGACTAACACGACATGAATGAGGACATAATCCCGCAACACATCGTACAACCCTAAGATAGAACATGGGCAGGGGCCCGAAAAGGCCCATGGGCCAAAGGTAGGTCCATGTAGAGAATGTCATGTCCAACTTGCAGTTTAATGTCCAACAGTGAGGATGATGGTGATCATAGTTTAGGGTCATAGTGATCGGACCGTATATGCCTAATTTAATATCATATGTGTGGAATAGAGAGGGAAAATCATCACACTTATGGAAGACCACAAAGAGACAACGATGATAGAGGAAAATGGTGGACTAGGTTCAGAACACATTATCCACCCATGTGTGACTAGAATGGGGGGTACAATTGAGAGTCGACTATTGACCATATTCTCAAAATTGTACTTTTATCAATTAGCTTCTCACAATCATCAAAGTCATTGGCCCATAATGGTAGGAGAGCCCTTTGTCCTTGCATCCATACCATTCAGGGGTCCTTCTAGATATGAGTGATGAAGGAAACCAAAATGATGGGTCATACAATGCATGGAAGGCCCTGTGCTCGCAAGATAGAGGAGAAATGAAGGGAGGGATGTCTTAAGGGGATATGTGTGGTGTGGTGAAATAGCTCAACGTGAATGAGGAAATGAGTCCATAATGCACCACGCAATCCAAAATGAGAACATCGGCTAGGGGCCTGAAGGGGTTGAAGGACCTGAGGCTGAGCATCCCGGCCAATTGTAGCCCGATGTCCTCTCGTGCAGTCATTTCCTTCATAACTCCAATGACTAATTGAGAAATGATCGGTGTGGGAAACAAAGAGTAGGATTAGGCTCTCCTCATCACATAAGGGTCCGACATTAGGAGTCACCCTCCCGCTAAAAGCTGAATGAGATTTGGAGGGATGGTGGGAAATAATGAACCACTACACACCATTTTTGGGACATACCGGGGTGGTGAAAACGTCAAAAGATAAATGTTTACCAGATTAAAAACACAACATCTATATCGTGTGACTAGAAATGGGAACAAAAAATGAGTTTTGACTGCTGAACATATTCGCTTCATGGGACTTATATCGATTTATTGTCTAAAACCCCCGAGGAAGTTCGACCATAATGGAAGGAGAGCCCTTAGGCCTAGCATCCATGCCATTTGGGGGTCCCTTCGGGAGTCGAAGATAATTGAAACCAAAATGATGGGGTGTGTGGAGTATAAATGGACCCATGCACAACAGAAGAGTTAAAGATCTTCACGGCAGAGGGATGCATGGTATGGTCATGGTGAGCTTGACGTGAATAAGGGAATAATCCTACAACAAACTATGTATTTCGTCCCAATGGGTGGTCCCAATGTTTGGGGATGGGCCTGCAGATGAAATGCTCGGGAGATTATACGTATCCCATGAGGATGAAAATCAAGCCACACAATGTCTTGAAAAGTCCATGCAGTTTAGCGTTATAAGGTAAGGACGTGGGAGGATTAGAAGAGTGAAGGAGGGCACATGGTGAAATCATCCTAACCCTGTCATGGGTGGGGCCAAAGAAGCCTACATGGTGCCATGTGAGACCCCACAAAAGAACAATGCCCACGACGGAATAGTCAAAGAGGAAACGAGGGCAGGACTCAAGACAAGGCATCTATGAATACCTACATATCCCACGAGGATGAGAATCAAGCCATACATAGTTCTTGAGATGCAGTTTAATGTCATGAAGAATGACACGCAATTTAAGGTCATACATGACCATAAAATTTATGGTCATGAAATACAAACACATTGAGGTCATGCATGATCATACAGTTTAAGGTCATGCGAGAATGCCATGCAGTTTAGGGTCATGTGGGACCATACAATTTAAGGTCATGCAGGAACATCGTGTAGTTTAGGGTCATGCGGGACCGTATAGTTTAAGGTCATGCTGGACCGTACATTTTTTGGACATGTGGGACCCTATGGCTTAGGAAAAGTATTGCTTTAAGAACATGTCATTGGTTGGAGAAGTTATACTTTCACCATCCACTGTAACCAACGAGTACAACTCATTAGAGTAAACCTTGTGAATGATGTATGTGTCCTTCAAATTTGGGTTCCAACATGGGTAGTTTCCTGCTAGGTATCATTAGTGCCCACAGGGCCAATACCATGTCGCCTTGCAATAGGGAGCGGAGGCGAACATTCATATTGGAATCTCTAGCTATCTTGTTCTGATACCTTTCCAGATTGTGCAGGGCATGAAGCATGTTCTCGTCAAGCACTTCCAACTAAGCCAGACGAATTTTAGCAACATTAACTGAAACTTTCTTTATCATAGATAGTTGTGAAAAATGATGGAAATTTATTATCGATGGGCAGGACGGCCTCCGATCCGTACTCTAAGGAATATGGGGTCACCTGGGAGGAATTACAAGTCATCGTATGATAAGCCCAGAGGGAACTAGGGAGATTTTTTGTCCAACACTTCTTATTCTGACCAACCATTTTCATCAGAATGTTAGAGAGTGTTTTTTTAAATTCCTCGATCTATCCATTTTCTTGAGCATGATAGCGAAAGGTGTGGTTAGAATGGATTTTCCACACAACGTAATATTTCTTCATCTCATCTTCCCAGAAGTTCGTGCTGTAATCGATGACGATAGAGTGAGAGACTCCAAATTGGTAGATGATGGTGGAACTCACAATTTCAATGATGGGACAACACCTGATCTCCTTGAGTGGAACTACCTCTGCCCACTTGGAGAAGAAATCTTTCACCGGGGGGATGAATCTGAACTAGTGAGCTCTCGCAGGTGGATATGGCCCCATGACATCGAGTGCCCATACCACAAATGGCCAAGAGTACATGGTGGAGTGGAGAGGATTTGGAGGTAGATTCATGATGTTTTCCTGAATCTATCACGCATGGAATTTTTTGGAGAACTCGATGCAGCCATGGATCATGGAGGGACAAAAGTACCCCAGTCTTTGGATCTAGTGAGATAGTCTCGGCCCAGTCTAATGAGCCCCACAGGAACAGGTGTGAACCTCTTGCATGACCTGTGAAACGTCGACTCCATGAATGCAATGGAGGAGAAACCCATCAAACCCATCCTTATAGAGAATTTTCTCATGGCCAGGGTAGTCCTTGAGGGTGAACGACAATGCATGGTGTCGGATTCGCTCGCGCTCGGGCTGATCTACTGGGAGATTACCATTCTAGAGAAACTCAAAAAAAGGGGCTCTCTAGTCAGGAGTCACTACGATTGCCACATCCAAGGGACCTGGGGGTCCTGATGTGGAGGCTCCGGCGCTAAGGTGGCATACCCATGGGTTGTTGTTTTCAACAGGGTTGACAAGAACAATGACTATCTGATGCACCACGTGAATAATAATATCATCCATCTTGGGCACCACGAGTGATGCAGCCAGGCTGGCCAGGGCATCAGCTCAATAGTTCTAAGATTGGGTAACATGAGTAACTTCTGACAGAGAGGGGAACTGGGCTATTAGCAAGAGTGTGCGTTCCTACAATTGTACAAGCTCTAGCTTTATAACATCATTGTAACCGTTCGTTTGTTTGATGACCAGTTCCGAGTCACCATTCACTGGCAAGTGGGGCACATCAATATCGTGGGCCAGCACAAGGGCAGTGATGAGAGCCTGATACTCTGCGAAAATGGTGGGGTAGCCTTCTGACAATAGGAATGAGTGTGGTAGGATGGATTGTGCGAGGATAATGAAGATGATACATAAGCCTACTCTGTTATGTCTGGGATCATTGAGCCTTCTGCCTGTGGGGATCCGAGAAGCACCATCGAAGTGCATCTCTAGAATGACGTGGCATGGTCTACCGAGAGGATCGCCTCATCGGGGAATTCGAGATCTAAGGACCGGTCAGCAGGATCCTAATTGGAAACAAGGAAGTCTGGCAGTTCCTTCCCCTTAATATCTATCTGAGGGAATAACATGATATTGAACTGCTAGAGAATCACTACCAACTGAGCTAGACGACCAGTCAACTTGGGGAAGTTCATGATGTACTTTAGTGGGTCTACTCAGGACACCGGCTGTAACTCATGGTGCTAAATGTAATGCCGTAACTTTTGTACAGTGAATACCAGCGCGGGGCCGCTGTTTTCAATAGGGGAGTATTTGGTCTCCCTATTGAGGAGCATGCGACTGAGGTAGTAAAGGCAGTTCTTCATCCTCTCGTTGTTCTTTTGGGTGAGAAAGGCGCCGAGTGATCATTCTAGGGTGGTCACATAAAGAACCAGCCCCTTTCTATAGACTGGTGGCACTAAGACTGAAGGCTGGAGCAGATACTGGTTGATTTTCTCCAAAGCAGTAAGACATTCTTTGTCCCACTCATAGAATATGCCATTATTCATGAGCTGAGAAACGGGCTTACACTTTTCGGATAGATTCACAACGAATCGGCGTATGTAGGCTAAGTGTCATTGGAAGCCTCAAAGCTCCAAAATGTTTCTAGGATGAGTCATTTGGATAATGGAATTAATATTCTCTAGGTCAAACTCAATGCCCCTGTATCTGAAAATGATGCTGAGAAACAATCCAGATGAGACCCTGAAGGCACACTGTAATGGATTCATCATCAGGTGACGGGAAAAGAGGATGCCAAACTCTTTATCAAGGTCTTTGAGATAGTTCTAACATTGGAGTGATTTGACCAACAGATCTTCCATATAGCATACCACCAACGTTCCAAGGATCGTCTTAAATATGTAATGCAAAGCCTACTGATAGGTGGAACCTTCATTCATTAAACCGAAGTGCATGACTTGGAAACAGGAAGTACCATGCGGTGCCCTGAAGGCTATGAACTCCTCCTCCTCGGGGGCCTTTCACATCTGGTTGTACCAAGAGTAACCATCCATAAAGGAGAGGTCTTGGAATCTTGCTTTAGTATAAATCAACAACTCCATCATAGGAAGTGGAAAATCATCCTTTGGAATGTGATGGTTGAGATCCCAGAAGTTGATTCAGACCCTGATATGTCCACTATTCTTCCTTACTGGCACAATATTGGCCAGCCATTTGGGGTACTGCACCTCCTTAAAAAAATTGGCTCTGATGAGCTTATCAACTTCCGCCTCAACCACGTCACCATGAGAAGGGTGCGTATTTCAAGGAGGCTGCTTGAACCCCCAATGATTTGTCAGGAGACTGAGGCAGTGAACATCTACATGAAGATCTAGTCCTGGAATCTCTTCATAACTCCAGGAAAATACATTATAGTGTTGTTTCAGAAAGTCTATGAACTATTGTTGCACCTTGAGGGGCATGGCGACACTTATCAATGTGGGTTTCGGGTCTGCCTCGCTACCGAGGATCACATGTACCAACTCATCGACTATGGAGGAGACACCCTCCTCAAAGGCAGGAGGAGAATCCTCTAAACCCTCTTCTCCACTTATATAGGAGGGATCCCTAGCAGGAGTAGTTGCTTCTGAGTTGGTAGATCCCAATGGGAGGCTGGTACCAGCCTTAGTGGAAGTGGCCTCTACATCGGAGGACTCCTGTGCTACCGCAACCATAACGATGACGACTTTTGATCCAATCCCATATTTTCCTTGGTCCAAGGGGCCACACCTGATGATATCAATGCCATAGTGGAGCAACGGCTTGAGACATTTAATTCCAGCATGACGGAACAAGTATGTGGGATGTATATCTGTTTCCATTGGTTGGACATCCTGATACCTTATAGGGGTAAGAGGCTCCCGGATCAACAGGTCCTAATTTGTATAGGAGTAAGAGGTGATCTTTTAGCATCGCTTAGGCCTAGGAATGTGTTCCCCCCTCGTCCCAAAAATAGTGAAGTACTGTCCCGTGTCCGGGGTCTTAGCCTCCCATCGGTGGATTGAAAATAAATTGGAGTCATCTAGATATGTCCACTTTTTGG
This sequence comes from Viscum album, assembly GCA_963277665.1. NCBI lineage: Eukaryota > Viridiplantae > Streptophyta > Magnoliopsida > Santalales > Viscaceae > Viscum > Viscum album. The sequence goes on from OY728120.1 coordinate 1,849,877,017, forward strand.
TCAGTGTCACGGGATGCTCGACCTCATTATTGTGAATCTACTTTTCCTTTCTCTTTTAATAGTTGGCATCTGGGTAACAGGCTTCACAAGAGGCAAAGAGAGATTCATCACCTTGGAGTATTACCAATCGACCATTAATGGAGTATTTGTGGAATTTGTGATATGATGAGGGAACCACCGCATATAGGTGGATCCATGGCCTTCCCATCAATGCATTGTAGGCGGTGTCTTAGGATACTACCCAAAATTTAGTTCTAGAAAAAAGGAACCCAAACTAGGTCATCAAGAGGATATTACCAACCATTGTTTGTTCCGTCATATGATATCCTTGGATTCTTAGGTCATAGGGACTCGGATCATCTTCAAACAATCCCAGCCTTCACAGTGTTTGAGTCTGGATTAGGATAATTTTAGAGCCCCTATCAACAAGACAGTGATTAACCTCCATGCCATTGTACTAGACAGTGATGTACCCTGAGAGAATGTGCCCATGTATGGGAGATCCTTCATCTTATCCAGAGAATGAGATAATGTGTTGGCATTCATCATTCTCAACCGCTTTAGTACGAAAGGCTTCTGCGGCTGTTACTTTCTTCTCAAACTAGAGGGTGCTTCTTATAGCCTCAGTGAGGGCCTCAAAGATATCTGACGGTAGGTTAAGGGCCTCCAGGATGGAGATCCTTCCTAGAAAACTTGAAATATTCTTAAGAACATCATACTTCTGTGACAGGCATGAAATTCTACTTGCAGGAGGTCGCTATATGACAGGATGAATGGTGGACCCTGGCGATTGGACCGACGACTGATTGGTTCAGGGAACATCCAACAGCCCACATGTCGAGGCCCGGGGAGTGGCTACTAGATGTGGGAAAAATTACTGTGACCATCCAGTAGTAGGGCGTGACTGGTCATAGCATGGTCGGGGTGGTTCTGCCAGATCTAGAAAAAATAACTATGGCAATGGTGGGCCTGATGCCACCAGATGACAAGGTTTCGAATGCTGAGTTCTGTGCTGAAAATGTTTCCTAGATTCAATTTCATGAACAACCTAAATAGAATTGCTGATAGAAGAACTCTAACAGCCCATATATCCATGGATTTGTCGATGATGGTGACGACTGGGGACGTCGGGAGGATCCGCCTGGGGTTCCTCATCGTCAGGAATCATGTATGGGTTTTCCATCTCTAAGGTGTTAACCAAGGTTTACCCTTGACCATCACTTGAAGAGTAATCCACTACTGAACAGATCCTAGGAGGTATTTCAATCTTCTAGGGAATTAAGTTTCTGAGAGAATGGGATGATGATGGCATTGGTGGGGGACTTTTCTTTCACTTGAGTCTCCGATGTTTTATATTCTAGGAAGAGGATGACTGAGATGATGAAGTAGAAGTGGTGGTGCAGCTTTTAAAGGATCTGGATGATTCATGCATTCCCAGATGACACCATGGGCTTGAGAAACTATTTTGTGAGCCATCCTGTCATCATTCTTCTGGGATCTGTGATTGGAAACCTAATTCCCCTCTCCCTCGTTGTCGCTGCTGCTGTCTGGCCTGATGAAGACGCATGCTACCTGTGTCATAGCCAGGATTAAACAGACTATGTTTTTATCTACCCAGTCTTGAATCCAGTCATTAAACACATAATAATTATTGGGAGTGTGCCCTAGGATTTGGTGGTACGGGAAATAATAAGGGTGATCAGTGAGGTTTGCCTCTTCTTGCCTTCTGCACTCTAGAAAACGTAGAATCCCATGTTGCAAGGCACTCTGGAATTAACTGAGGACATATGCCTCGTTAAACGAGTAGGTCAGATTTCTCCTTTCTTTAATGGGTTCCCTTGGAGCATGACCCTGATGAGGGGCTAGAGGAGATTTCCGAGGGGGTGGAGCTTAGTTATCTCTCCTGGGAAGTGGCATCATATTTAACGGGGGCACCTACCGATTCTAAGGTGGGAGCTGTTGGACCGGAGGCTGTGCACAAGGTGGAGGGCCTCTGTGAATCCATGGAGGCGGCTCCACTGGTAATAAATTTAGTTTCCTGGGGGCTTCTATTTAGGCCACTACGACAGTGTCGGTCCTGTCGGTCCTTCTCGCGGGGATCGCAGGAGGCAACGGACATGCCTGCTAGGCCTGCTATAAGGCATCCTCTATGTGATTGGCCTTATGAGAGAAGTCTAAGAATCCCATGGGATTGTTATGGGTGATCAGAGAAGGGACTATATCTTTCTTGAAATTCCCTATGTACATCGTCAACAATTGCTTCTGAGTCAGCAGCGTGTCAAAGGAATACATGATTCCTTTCCACTGGGTGACAATGTCGGAAACACACTCATCAGGCCTTTGCATGCACTTAAAGAGTTCTGCGATACTCATCTTCCACATGATGGTACTGAAACAGTAGATAAATTTACAATGGAGGTCTTCCCAGCTGGTTACTGATCCGATGGGGAGATATTTATACAAGACAAATGCTGACACTTACAATGTCAGTATGAAACATCAGAGTTTGGCGGCATCCTGCCGCGCTGGAGTTCCCAACATGGGTCCACATCTTGAGGGGAAGTGGGTGAGCTGCTGTGGTGCGTCCCCTGTACCATTGAAGGGGTTAATGGTGGGTTACAAAAATTTGGAGTAGTTGGCATATCATCCACCCATGATGGATATGTCTTGCCATCAGACATGAGTTCCACCTGTCATGTCTCTAAGGCTTTGAGTCATGCAATGACTGATGCCATTGGATCATATAGTCCAGGGTTTCTGTCTTGATGGGGATCCCTGAACACCAGTGTGTTGGCGGGTTCTTCAACATGATAAGGTGGTCCAACGACTCATGGAGGGGATGGTGGAATCTGAGCTAGGTCCTGAGGATTGTCACTCCATTTAGGAGGATTGGGCGAGACATTCTGTGCTCTATTATCGTAGGTTCCAGCCTCAACCCTGTCTGTGTTGGTCATACGGATAGGGTAAACTAGAGGGAATTCATCGAGGGGAAGTTGTGCCTTCCCCTACTACCCTGACCTAGGATCAACAAAGTCAGGTCGTCTCTCTACACCACGTTCAGTGAGGAGGTCTTCGACCACCTTCTTCTATTCAGCGAGTTGTTGATGCAACAAGGAATTTTTAGGGTATTCCTCTATATTCTGCACTGAGTTAGATGGGTTGGTAGGTTTGGCGGCTCTGAGATGTTCTTTTCCCTTATTAGAAATCTACCTGTGGACTAGTACCTTAGTGGGCACGGGAAGACCCATTAGATTTCACTATGGTCAAGTGATCCTTCCCAACGGGTCCAAGAAGTGAGAAATTTCCTTGGGGGTGGGGGGTCATATCCAAGATGCTCTAGCTCATTCTCACCCTTTAGCAGGTCCTCAATGTTAACAATGACTCTGCCTAGATGCATATCCTCTATGTCGCTAAGAAAATCGGGTTGTTGTTAGATATGACTAAAGATGATGGCAGCATACTTCCCCCAGCCACGGATCTGTACATGGGGAGAAGCTTCTTTGATAATCATATGAAGTACCCTGATTCTTTGAACACACCATTGCTGGAGGGCCATATGGTGACCTATTGACTCGGGGCACTGGGTCACTGGGAGTGCTGAAAAATCAATAAGATGGCATTGTTCGCCAATGTCTTCAAAATTATCTTGGATCTTAGGATAAGGCACCCACTGAGGGAGAAGATAGAAATGAGTCACCCAGAGGGTCTGGAAGAAACACTCAACTTCTTCTTGGGTGAGGGATTCTAGCACACAAAATTTCAGCGCTGCAACCGGCCAAACAACTCAGTGATGTGGTCAGCTGTGAAGATATCCCATATGCTCCTAGTCATGGATTCAGGGTCTGGGCCTTCATTTCACCACTCGTCAACCGGAGGTATCTCAGGAACAGGTAGCGGTACTGAAGTAGACAGCTGGGATGACATGCTGGTTGGTGGAAAATACGGTGAGAGAACTGATAAACCACCACATCTCATGTTACCCTATGAATAGTGAAGTAACTTAGACACGACGTCACGGTAAGACAGGATGTCATCTGTGGAATCCAACATGGGGACCAAGGCTATTGGAGGTGGTCCACACTGCTGCTCTTCCACTATTAGTCCCCAGAACATCTCTCTGTGATCTCTAGTTGAGGTAGAGAGTGCTTCGGGAGATGATGGTGGTGATTGCGCTGCCGAATCCTGTGGAGTCACTAAATTTACATCCTCTTGGAAATACCTGCTGAGGGAGGAGTGAATCTGATGGTCCACTAATTCTGGGAGTACTAGGTTGATGAACCATGTTCCTGCCTCGACCATCGACACAGGGGATCTAGGAAAGGGTTCCATCGCTGAGTCGTACTTGGCTTCAGAATATGAGATGAAAATTGGTTTGATCTCAGTCGGAATCTTCTTAGTGTTCCTATTATGGCAGTGATGAGTTTCCCTCCTTCCTAGGGATGGTTCTTCAGGGCAGGGTGGATTTTTTGCATGATGAGGACCATTGGCTGTATTAGTGTTCGGTCGTAGAGGACTTCCACCTGAGTAAGATGGGGTGTGAGGAGGACAGGGACTTATATCAAATGGGATATGGGTAGAACCTCCATGGGAAGCTCTGGAGTGGGTAGGACCTCCTATCAAGACCATATGAGCATGAGTTGGACCCCTACACTAGTTTCCCCTGGCGACCTCAGTACAAGGAAGGTCCCCATATTGATCCTTCCAAACACGTGTAGGACCTTCTTGCTCGGTGGTGGTAAACCGAAGCTTTCCCTCACCCCTTTGATTATTGCGGTGAAGCCCTTCACCGGCTGCTGTAAGAACATGAGGAGGGCCCCATGATAGAGATTGACCAGATGTGCAACGTCCCCACACCGATGGTATGTGGTAGGAGGGATGACTCTATTCACGATTTAATGAGCATGAGAGAGGCTTATGTGCTGAGTGTCACCATCGTGGGGAGGTCCCTCTATCGGACTGAGGGTAGCTCGAGGTGGACTTCCATGATGATCTTGGAAGAGGGGAAGACCTGCGTTATCTATGGTGGAGGTACGGGGAAGGCCTTCCATACTGGCAGCGGACACTACCTGCACCTGTGACCGAGAGAGTCGACCCATCCTGCATTTGGGGTGGTTGGGGCCTCGATCCGGGCCGGGTATACAAGATACCTTGCTCAGTATATGCAAGGGGTTGATGATATTCCACAGTGGTGGCCGGAGCCACATTAGTTGTTGATGATGATGCATTTTGGCAGGCATCCTCCTCGGCCTGTGCCCGACGCTAGCGTCGGGTCAATCGAACTAGGGCCAATGGTGCAGGTGTATGACTTAACTTCTCTTCAACATGTGGGACTGGGTGGCGGTGCTAGTGAGGCCTCATGGGAGTCCTCCTTGGGGGCCCCTAAAATGCGATCCCGACCAGGCTAGACCAAACATCCCCTACCTTGTCAACATAGGGGAGATAGTCACTGAGTCGCTCCGAGGAGAGGCTCCTGAAATGATTGTATGTTGGATTGGGGAGTAGTGTCTCCAAGCGCATGTCATGGGGATGACATTGGTGATGAGGCACAAATGCCTCTAGATCTTAGTGGGCCACATCCCGAGTCGGGATAATCCCCTTCTCCTCATACCAGCGTACGAGGTCATTGATAACTCTCTGCTGAATGACTTCAGTCTAGGAGATGGGGCATGGGAGCCCGACATTTGTAGGCATGGTGGTTGCCGCAAAAGCTATGGAGTTGCGTGAGACTACTGCGTTGGCATTTAACTTTCCCCTACACAGGTGGACGGGTGGTGATCAAATTTCCTGCAGTATCTTGTTTCCTAAAAAGAAGGGATTTTAACCCATTAGTGTTGAAAGGAAAGGAATCGATGACCAGTGCCCCAATGACATTCTGTCTTCCACTACTTGTAAGATGGATCCACGCTGACAACGTCGCCGACCGGTATTTCCAATGTTTTTACTGCCCCAACATCTTTTGAGTTTCATTCTAGGACTGCTATTTTCTTGGAGAGATCCAACAATGGATAGCTCAATCCGGTGGTTGTGTATCCTTTTGTTAGAGGATGGTGAAGACACACTGACTGTTTCCCTGCATTCCTACTTTCCAATAGTGGGTGACATCCGTCACTTATTCATGGAAATTTTCTCCTAGACCGAGACTGGATGATGGGATGTCAGTCCTCCTTCCGTGGATTCCTCCTCAGAACTCGTCACCTTCTTCGGGTCTCCCTTATATAATTAATACATTGTTTGTGATACTCGTCCCAGTGCCATATCATTATGGGAAATAGTTAATTACCCTACTTCTCTCACGATATACCAAGGGGTCTGGTCAAAGAAGTAACATTTAGTCAAGGGTGTAGTCACATTGGACATCACTGGCATGTCTAGATGCTGGAACACTTGTGTTTTTGGGGTTCGTTCACTTATTATTGGGCTTCTCAAGGGCGTGTAATCCGAATGGATTCCACGTCGAATTCGGGGAATTATATGTCATAGGCATGTATCTCAGGTCTTCCTCGGCTTCATAGGTTTATAACCGGGTATGTTGCTAGTTTGACGTCTTGCAGAAACAGATCAGACTAATTTGAACACTGACTAGATTGGATCAATTGAGTGAAATCATCGGAGGGAACACTGATGTTGGGGATAACATGTGGTTAACTACCCCAATTTTTTTTAAAGGGAACCGGGGATGATGTGGCACGATGCCACTGGGATGTGGCGGCCAGGGTAAGATTTAGAATGAATGATGGATGGTTTAGTGAAGTGGTGGATTATGAGATAGATAAGACTCGAGGATGACAATGATGTTGGGATTATGTCTGGAAGAGACCTCCTACGTATCCCTATGGTAGTGAATCAAATTCCACGTAGTTCACATGAAAACGGCCTACCTTCGATTGGGGAATTCAATGTCTTACAACCGAATGGGATTGACAATGGTTTTCCCTTGAATGGGGGTCACAACGTCTTACAACTGGATGGTGTCACAATGGATTACTGCAGGATTGGGTCATAATGGCATACCGCTGGAAGGGGTCACAACGGCTTACCGCTGGATGGGGTCACAAAGGCTTACCACTGAATGGGGTCACAACGACTTACCTTTGGATGCGGTCACAAGGGCTTACCCCTGGATGGGGCCACAACGACTTACCTTTGGATGGGGTCACAATGGCTTACCAGTGGATGGGGTCATAGGAGCTTACCACTGGATGGTGTCACAATGGCTAACCACTGGATGGGGTCACAACCGCTTACCACTGGATGGGGTCGCAATGACTTACCCCTGGATGGGGTCACAATGGCTTACCACTGCATGCGGTCACAACGGATTACCGCTGGATGGTGGATGAAATTTAATTTCATGCAAGATAAAGGGGGGGATGTAGTTTAATTTCATGCAGGAAGAAAGTGTACCGACATGAAGGGGGACTGGAAGCAATGGTTGTTGTGCTTGAACCTGAGGAAAGCTTCCTACATACCTTGCCTTTTCAAGGATCAAATACCACATAGTTAGGAGGGGGTTTTGGTGAACAGACGTGAAGATAGTTGGAACCAATGGGTGGTGTACTTGAACCTCAGGAAGGCTTCCTACGTACCTTTCTATGGAATGGATAAAAATCCACGTAGTTCAGAAGGGGTGTTGGTGAACATACGTGAAGATAGTTGGAACCAACGGGTGGTGTGATTGAACCTTAGAGAAGATTTCAATGTACCTTTCATTGGCAAGGATCAAAGTACACGTAGTTCAGAAGGGGTGTGTGGGGATTAAACTCTAGGATTCCCATATAGGATATCATGGTTGATGCTTACTATAAGCCCACGGGAGTCATGATAGGTGTGAGAAACAAAAGGCAGAAAAGGCCTAACTATCACGTCACAGAAGGTGCGTTTGTGGGAAGTGGAGTGGGGAGTACACGTGGTTAGTAGACAAAAGAGGATATATAGGATTAAACGTGGTTAGAAGCCCAAGGGAGATGGATATTGGGACATACTCTAGGGTGGAGGCCTGAGTGGTGAAAAATCACAACAGGAGGGGGATATGAAACCCAGGAAGAGAGGGGGAGCAGTGATGCTACATCCTGCGAGAAAAGATAGGGGCATACACCAAGGTGGTTTCCATTTACCCATGGATATATGTTTCTTTGATAATGAGGATGTCATTCCTTGTGAGGAATGATCTCACTCTCATGGAGACTAGTGGGCATAGATAATGTCCGAGACGGGGACCCCGCTTGCAAGGCATGGGATGAGGTCACAGTTTAACATTATGTGATGAGGACAATGGTGATTGGTAGTTTATCTTCCTACAACTCGGACCAAGTGGGCATGCTCCGCACCCATAGTACATACATAACAGATACCTGACTTCCCTTGAGGGAAGAAAGGCATCGGCAATGTTGCGGATGGGGTGTGTTATTGAGCGATCCATTGGGGTGTCCATGTTAGCATGTCTATGAAAAGAAGAAATAGTCGTTAGAATGCCTATGTGAAAAAGAATGAGGCAATGCAAAACAATGAGGAGAATCTCCCAAGGGACCATGAAATTGCTTCATGCAAACCTGAAGGGCCGCGCGTGAAAAGAAGTTTTAGAGCAAAGGGGTTCATAGGCAGAAGCCTTGTGAAGCTCTGGTCCTCCATGAAGTGGAGGGGCTTCATTAGACGATGTGCATCGGGAAGTTGACTCTCCAAGCCTAGATAAGGGAATATGTTCATTTGGAAGTCGCTTCATGAAGTGAAAAGTCATTCACAGTGAAATCTCTTGTGAAGCAAGGGTTCCTTTAGAAGCACAACATTGTAAACCAATGTTATTTGCGAAGTAGAGTGGTCGTGCCTTAGCATGAAGGTCACATGTGCATAAAGGGTGATTCGTGAAGAATAAATGCTTTGTGATGACCTGTGTCCCATTGGGGATATCCATCCTTCGTGGAGGCCCGTTGGCTCCGTGAAGGGAATCCCTCTTTGAAGAGGGTTGGAATTCAGGAAAAGTGGAAGGCCCTTCATGCTGCAAAAGTACCTTGAAAAAATCATGGTTTTCCAAGTCGGAATTGCATCATGTTGTGGGATATCAGAAAGATAAAGGTTAGAGGATCCATCCTTTAGGATTGAGGGGAGCCTAGTATTTATAGGCATGAGGCGCCGTGAACCAGATCTCGCTCAGCATGAAGATGGAGCTTGCTCCGTGGAGGGTTCGCGAACGTCAAATGCGTTTGCGGAGCATAAAACCTCCTTTCTCCGCGGCGGGTTCGCGAACATCAAATAATTTAGTGGAAGATCCCACCTCCTTGATCCATGATGGGTTCATGATAGAATAGATATGCATCGAACGCAGGGCTACAGGGATCAACGACTAGTTTTCCCAAGGTAGCCCCTTGTGCTATAATTTTGTTCTTGCTTTTCGAGGATTTCGGTGTCAACAATGGTGCATCCAGCCAGTTGGTGAGGAGACGAGCCAGATCAATAAGAATATTTTTAAACCTGATGATGAGAGACTTCCCCATAGACTATGTCCCCTCTTATCAGGGAATATTCTAGGCTTTCCATATAGTCCAACACCATACAAGAAGAATCAATGAGCATGTTTATTTCTCCAGCCCTCTAGCTCCCGAGCCATGAAACCTTTTATCTAATAACGAAATATCCACCAAACTAGGATCATGAATCCTTGTAAAGTCCTCATAAAAATCCATATTTCATTCTCCCAATCCCCAGTTAAAAAGTGATGATCTGCCACTTCCACTTTGGAGACTGTACAGCTGGCCCACTGAGAAACAAGCAACATACCGTAATGTTTGATGTTTTCATTTGAAAGAATGGCACGATTCCAGATCCTCTATAACAAGAAAAATAAATTTTGAGGGAGCCACCATAGTACACAAAATTTCATTCCAGGAATCTTGAACCTCTTACATGCCCCGCGTACGATGAAAATCTCGTGCATAAAAGACCCTGAGGAGGAAGGAGATAAAGCACATCGATCTGGGTATTGTGATAAAAAAATGAGGTTGGAAAGGCCGTGCTACTCCTCTTACAACATCTCTTTAATGAATGTAAGATTTTCAAATGCTTCCCTAAACGAGATAGTGGGACCATGACACCCTGGGAAGACAGGAACATTCCTTTCCTAGATGTTGTGCCAGAAGATAATCTCCCACCCATTATCCATTGTGAGTGACCAATATGTTCAGAAATGAGGTGCGGCAGATAGGGCTAAATCCAAGTGCCTATTCCCACCACCGTGGACTGATGAAAAAATAGAGGGTGAATTGTTTCCCAAAGAATACTATGATCCACAACATCCCATTATATTTTAGTATACATGCAACTGATGGTTTCATCCAATGTACAAAAATTAATACCACTTCCCATACAGGCCTAGCCACTCTTTTCCAAGATGCCTAGTGTCTTTTCCTTTCTGCAAGAGGATCCCAAATGAACCCAGCCAAAAGATTTTCAATGTTGTTGATGACACACTTTGGAGGCCTTAACACAGAATGAGCATGGACTAGATTATCCAAAAACACACTAGTAATAAGAGAAATATGACCAGAAAATGAAAATTACATGTTTTTCTAGTTGTGTTTCTGGTCCGCGATTTTGTTTATAAGGAAATAGAAGTCTTGAATCTGAATTCTAATGGGAGAAATTAGAGGCCCAAGATAATTCATGAGAAAACATACTCTTTGAAAGGAATGATTGATTTGAATTTCAGAAATCTATCTTGAAGAGAATTTTTTAGAGATGAAAAATAAGCTTTTCCCTTTATTGATATGTTTTCCACTCTAGTGTAAGTACTCCTCCAAAATGTAGTTCAACCAATATATATACTTTTTTATAGTATTAATAAACACAAGGGTATCATCGACAATAATATGGCGGGAAATGGGTGTAATCCTCATAATCCTCTAATATTCCAAAATAGCTCCATTATTGATGCTCCCCTAGATGAGAATTCTTAAGACCTCTTTATGCATGATTATATACATGCATCATATTCATGTTTTAATGGTAGGCTATATATAATATATAAAATTATATATAGTTTATATAGTATACGCATATATAAATGCATCATATAGATTTATATTTTAGTGTACAACCAACAATGGTCTACTTGTACTAAAATCTCATACTGAATAATTTTAAACTGTAAAACTCTATGAAAATCCATCCTAACTATTTTGGATATAGTTTCATTAAAATCTATTAATTATGAAAAAACAAATTATCTATCATTTTATCATTTTCCAGTGGCCTAATTGAGTTACCCAATGGAACTTAACAATGTTGAAAAAACCATGGAATTCTATTTTAGAGTATTAATAAAAGGGAAGCATCAAACAAAACATTAGTGATTATCATGCTATTAAGGGTTATGGTGTGATATTTTTCAAACATAATCATATCTATTTATAAAAATGTCTACCACATGTTGATTCATATAAATCTTATTTAATCTTTTTTAATCCATATTTCTATGATATTTTGTGAACTCTATACATGGAACATGTCAATCTATTATATACCAATCAATTTTTCATATATAAAATATCTGACCAAGACAATGAATACATCACATGTCATTAAAATAATAAAAGTGAAGATCACATTTCCATCAACTAAGTAGTTGAAATCATAAAATTTGACTTAAATAAATATCTCACTAAAAAAATCAATCAAATTTATTTAAGGTCCATATTACTTTAAATGTCATATAAGTGGACAAATCCGATCATTTTTGTACCCCATCCAATAACATGATCATCAACATTCCCCGCCACCCACATATTAGGTAAATTATTTTATGTCTGGTGTTTGTATTGTATAAAAATATGATAACTATAATGACAGGTAACTCTCTAACATCTTGATAAAATTAATTATAATTATCATATGTCCCCATGTATATTGATAACTATATGATATTCCATGACATATAATTTGGACTGCTAGTATTATTAACAAGCCTCTTTCTCTTACCTCGTGAATCTACCCATCTTATCTCAAGTACAACTCTTTTAAATAAATAAATCATTTTACCATTGATTAACATAACATAACTTCAAAAACCATAATACTCTCTAATGATCATAGAATAACGGAATATCAAATCCACATTTTGAAGGGATATTATCATTTGACAATTAGTGTAATTAATTTTATTATACATGAATGGATGATAATTGGATATTAAATATTATTAAAATAACATGATAAATTACATATCCTTAATAATGTTATATAAATAAGTAATAAACCCATTATAAAATCAATTAAATATTATCATATATTATTAACTATTTGATCAGAATTATGATTGCTGAAAATTTTAGAGGTTTTGTTAACTTATTAAAACAAATGATATTCCTATCAAATCACTATGTGGCCATAAAATATAATGAAAATCATATATATTTATTGGATAAAATTTATAATGAACAAAAATTATACAATAGAGATATATAATAATCATATTCATAATTTTCAACTCATTGAATATATACAATGTACTTAACATCACAAAATCAAATGTTATGATGTTATCTTATATTAGATACTCTAAAATAATTCTATGTATACCATAAACATTCCAAGAATTATTTCCGTTATAGTTTCTTTCATAGAATTAATTAACTACTTACATCATTGTTTACCATTATTACCAAAATACCTTTAGGATAAAGTGATTTTATCTTTTTTTTAGGAAAATAATTTAACTCATTAAATTTATATTTTACACTATATCCTAATCACTTTGAGGATATACTGGTTAATTTACTTTGTAATTTTTTTTCTGGAATATACCCTATCAATGTTGGTATAATCCTTCAAAAAAATAAGATGTAAAAATTTTCATGAAATATAAATTAAAATATTAAAATATTAAAATATCATAAAATATAATAATTTGATTTATTTGGAATTACGTGAAAAAATTAATATAAAATTTTAATATTCTTTAATAAATCATGATATTCATATACTAAATGGTAACAAAATTTAAAACATTACATTATTATTTTCCATCACATATCCTAAACACATTACTATATTAATCGGATATTGTTACATTCTATGTATCTATAAATTATAATTTTTTAATAAATTTAATTTCATTGATAGATTTTGTTACATGTAATAGTAATTTCGTCTTACATTAAATGAAATCTATTTTTATCTTGTCCTTCACATGATAATGAGTTTTATCAAAATCAGTATATATTATTAATAGTATTCAAAGACGATCGGTATAACATAACCATTAAATTTAATGATATCAATAATAATAACTAATATATTAATATTATTTATTAATGTTTTATACTAAAAACTTATGGTTGAATAATAACATTGTTTTCACCAATTTATTTATATGTATCAAAAATACAAATTTTTGAAAAGATATATTTTTTAAAGGACAATAAATTTCTTTTTTGACACATTCATAATAAAATTATAAAATATTCATATTTATTTGTATAATCATATGAAAATTATCCTATGGTGATTTTTAGGAATTTTTTTATAAAGATTAATTTTTTTATGAATAGGAAAAACACTCCATTTTAATTGAAAAATGTTTTTATATAAATTATTTAAAATGATAAATTTATAATTTAATTTTGCTATATTTTGAATTGAGATAAATTATATATCAATTAATATAATTTGGTTCATTGAAATCATTTTCATATTGATTTTTTATATATAAACCATGTAAACTATTGAACATTTCTCTTCAAAAACCGATTTCCTCATCATGTTTGTTGGAATAATTAGAAATTATATTTTTACACTTTTCTGAATTGTATACGGAAAATATATTCCAAAATTTTAATATTTAAAATATATATTATCTATAAATACCACCATATGTTTTTAACAAAATTAATAGTGAAAATAATACAAATTAATTACCATAGTTAACGTAAATATAAGTTTACTATGTGGTTAAACTAAAAAAAATTGATTAAAATGACAAAAAAAATTTATAAAATATTTTTAATTTAATTATTTCAACCCTATAATGTCTAATGTAAAGAATAATCCATTTTGGAGCCCTTTTTATGATAAATACATGGGTAATCATTTTTATTTTAAACAAATTACATGTGTATCACTCAACTCACTTATAAAAGGTGACTCCCTATCCTCTCATATTCATACCATAAAACCCTTTTGGTTTAGTCATGAACTAAACAAATAACATCCCAAAATCCTCCATGTCATCTTATAAGCCCCACTATAGACATAAATTCATCCTTGGGATGATTTTTGTGGAAACAAATGTGGTTAACCGAGGAAGTTGTAATGTTTTTCATTGTGTGTTTTTATTATATTTGTACCTCCACGTCCTTCAATTATTACTAAATCATGATTATATAAATAAATAATTATATTCCATATTAATTTTTTTTATGTTATTACCTAAATCCATCTACACTTCCATCAAATGGGTTTCAAAATTGTTAATCATTCACACTGAGGACTACGACCTCACAAACCGACAACATTCATATTTTCTTTACCACATAACCTGGATGGTCATAATGGTGGACTAAATTTATATATATGTTATTTAAGATATTTATATTCTTATTTAATTGTTTAATCACACATCAAATCATTCACTCTATTATGTGGTAATGTGATAATGTTTCTCTGTCTGTACGGAAGACTATCAGCTCTTAAAGTGATGTGATTCTTTCACGCATTACATGAAAGGTAATAAGTAGAGGATTAGTGAAAATATGTGATATATTTGACATATAAATATAACTAAAAGGAAAATATATTATTTAAAATTATATATTAAATTACTACAATTAAATCGAAACATCTTTCATGCGTTTGTGAAATTTATTTTCTCAATGAACGATGTATTTTATTTTCAATCTCTAAATTTTATTGATCAATATAAATACTCCATACAAAATATATACGTTTTATATAAAATTTTATTATTTTTTATTACTATGGGAACCTGATAAAATTAATGTAACAAAAAATATTAATAATAAGTCAAAATATACATGCACAATAATGCCAGTATTTCCTGAAATGTGAATTTTTCCTGGAATTATTAATAAATAGGTGTTAAAAAGACAAATTAATGTAAAATATAAAATAACATATATAAAAATTGTATTATAAATTATTTATAATAAAAATATATTTATAATAAATTTTATTATATTTAACATTTTGGTAGAAATCTCGAGTATGATATTCAACCACTCATTTGCTTTGTGTTGAGCACTAGTTGTTTAATATTTACCTTGAGGTGTATTTGGGTAATAATTTATGAAATATGGAAGAAATATGTTAGTGAATGATTTTCTCATTATTAGTGAGAAACATGTTCTCCATCAAAAAAAAACATGAAACCATAGATAATGGGTATTTATATGGTTGGAAGAGGTTTTTCCATCTATAAACAATTTTATGAGTAAATGTGATCCCCTGTAGATGAGGCATGTAGAGACTCGAAGCTTAACGTACATGGACATTACATTACTTTTGTGGAATACTTATTACATTACAAAAACACACACATAAGGACCGTAATAGTTTAGTGTCTTCGGAAACTCGGAATAAAATCTTCTAATCGTGGTTAAAGATCTTCAAAATCTCTCATAAAGATCTTCCATTTTATTTTACCTAAAACCTTTCTTTACATCTTGGGGAAAAGAAAACATAAAAGGGTGAGCTCAAATGATTAGTAAGGGTAAACAAAAGAAATATCAATCACATCATTTTCATAAGAACATAACATTTTGGAAATCTTAACCTGCAAAAGAGAGCATAATTTCATAACATGGGATATATCATAGTAGTGAAATGAAATCCCAATAATCATAACTTAAAACATGAAACATTGTGGCATACACACATAATAATATAGAATCATATCTTATTAGTCAAGACTCATTTCCAAGACTATCTTAGTGGACAAAGTCCATTTCTGAACCGAGTCACCCTCGTTTTAGTCATGTTTCACTGAACCGGTATAACCTACCATTCCAGCCATGTCTATCTCATGAGATATAAAATCCTTACCCAATGAATTGGAGGGATATATATGTCCCACCCATCTAATAATGATACCATTATTATGTGTTCCACAAAATCATAAATCAAACATCATTGCATAACCCATGTAATAAAAATGGGATTCTTAAACAACATGACATCATAAAACAATTCATATAAGATAAAGAA
Organism: Viscum album; assembly: GCA_963277665.1. Lineage (NCBI taxonomy): Eukaryota > Viridiplantae > Streptophyta > Magnoliopsida > Santalales > Viscaceae > Viscum > Viscum album. Next base: position 1,849,893,226 of record OY728120.1, read on the forward strand.
ATTAATAAAATAATTCCATCACAACATAATCAAATAAATTTAATAACATGGATAAAATCAGAACCCTTTATTATCTTAGATGGAAAATAATTTTGATAAAACACTTGAACTCCATTTTTGAGGAAAATATCCTTTCTACTTCAAAAACACTTTTCCTTTCTTAACATGACGTACAATTATAAACTAAAATAAGTTGATTGAAAATAAACATGAAAACGTGTAAAGGAAGCTTCTTGGAAATAATGTTTTAAAAATCCATTCATGCCGTATAAGTTAAAAAAACATTCTTCTCGTACTTTTGTCAGAAAATTCAAAAAGTACCTCGTATGAAAAACGACAAAATATTCCTTTCATATCTTTTACTAAAAAATTACCGAAGGGTAAAATTGGATTTAAAAAATTGTAGTTGGATGGAAATAATATTTCATATTGAGGAAACATGGATGTGGATGATAAAATACACCCCAGTAAATACTAAATTATAAACAATCTCGGATAAAAATGAGATTGTGATATTTTCCCTTACCTTATGTCCGATATGCTTTGTACGTTTCCGAACCTCCTGTATAATGATTTAAATAATGTCATTAACTTATTACAGAATCATATTCATTGTTATGATATCATATATGGTTCACTTATGACTTTATATTACCCTTTATTTTTTAAATTCTATGTTAAAGAAGCGTTTTGGGTAAAATAATTTCATTTTTCGTAGGTGTTTGGACTTGTTGTTCTTGAAATTATTATTACTTATATCATGATTTACTTACTTCCAGAATATAAAAAATGATTTATATATCATATATATTCATTATATATATATATATATATAATAGATAGATAAATTAAATGAAACACACCGTTCATGGAGACGGTAGTCCGTACGTACGCATGAACGTTGTTTTCCTTTCCTTATTGTCTTGAATGGAAGTAAGTATATGACATACATATATATATATATATATACATAAATATAGTAGATTTAACATGTCATATATTTCATTATTATTCATTATATATACTTTATATTCATTCATGAATTGTTAATGTGGAGAATGAATCTCATCGCGTCGTGGAGACGGTAGTCCGTACGTACGCACGAGCGATAATATCGTTCTCATGATCGTGAACTTGTGTTGAACTGTATGTATACTATTTCAGTATCAATATCACTTTATAATAATCATATATGGTATCTCATTACACCATTATACCTATCCAATTAAGGTGGTGGTAGAAAATAGATTACACCACGGCGTGGAGACGGTATTCCGTACGTACGCACGCGCGGTGATTTCCTTTTTCCGTAGGATGGATAGAAGGTTAATTAGAGTTGTTTCATATTTATAATAACATGTCAGTATATAAGAAATACTGATGTTATTAATTTATCATGAAACAACTAAAGAAGATGACGTTGAAGAAGAAATAAATTGAAAAAGATTGGTAATGGATATTAACTCTTTTTGACGCGCCTTTTATTAACCTTCACTTAGAGAACTAAGGATGGTCTTTGAAGAATACCAGGACCTCTAGGATGATACTAGGGAAGTGGAGAAGAGATTTTGGCAGGGTTTTGCCGATCTTGAATTCTCAAATTGGTGTGAGGAGGAGAGGGAGGAGGTGCCCTTTTATAAGGGAGGAGAGGGGCACCTTAGGAAAATCTCAAAATATTAGTTTATATTAAGGTCAAATTCGGTTTATAATGGTTACAAATTGTCTTATTTCGAAGTTAATGTGGGTATGGGTCTAAAGCCTCTCATCCAATAGGATTTATACAAGTTTAGGTTATTATTTTAACCTTATCAATTAGATTTAACTCTAAGTTAAATAATTTAACTTTTACCGTGTCTTTTTGTTTTCGTACACTATATGGTTAATAAACTTACTATATCAAGCCAAACGAACCCCAAGTTGTTTATTATTAATATATATAATCTTATCTAAGTCATTTGGCCGAACCTTAGATTTTTAGGAATAAAATAATAATTAATAATATAATATTTGTTTTAAAAAATAATTTATGTCAATTTTGACACTATTTGGAACATGATTTTTACGAAATTAATTACAGAATGATAAGTTCGAACCAAGTTACTTAAATCAACAATAACATGTCATATTAAACTATAAAATTATTGTATGTTATAAAAGTGTGAAATTATATTTATTTGGGCATTTATAACATCAATTATGTCAATATTTCATTAATAAGACAATTACTGCATCATCTTTGTGTCATAATAAATGATAATTATTTAATCCCTAAAAATTATAAATAAATTTCTATGATGTAGATAATTGTATTAGTTTTCTGGAGACTATTCAGGTTCGAATTTTAATGAAGTTTATAACTAGATTAAAATTATTATACTTATAAGATTTAAGAAAGTGACATGTTGTCACATTCTTTAGTTTTAATAATAATTAAATTATTTTCATTGAAAAAATTAAATTAAATGAATCTAATACGACCCTTAGGTGATATGGGTAGACTTTTAATCATCCAATAGGATTTTTACATTTGTTAGGGTAATTTTAAAATATTATATTTACCCTTAATTACTCAATTTACCTTTAACTATGGTAAATAAAATTTACCGTAGTTACTATTCATAATTCTCAAAAATTAAAAGTATCTTATTAACATAATTTGTATCCAATGATTCCAAATATGGAATCAATTTTTCCAAATTCAATACACAAAAGTTGCAGAAATTAAATTATAATTAATCCCGTTGTCGAAAGAAAACAAGTTTTTTTAAAACATTGCAAAAGATTGAATTGATTTAACCTACGAATTCAAGGTAAAATCAATGATAATGACATATATTATATTAAATGGTAAAAATATATTATATTTATACTTTGAAACCATTAAATATTATAATTTAACCACATAAGATATTACGATGAAAAAAGTTGTTTTTAATTAAAATATAGCGTGTTTTTACTATTCATTAAAATATGAAAGTTATCGGAAAAATATCAAAACTTTATCTAATGTAAATTTTTATATCCTGATTCAATAGAAGAATTTTATTTTGTCAAATTGAACTTATAAACATGTCAAAAACTAGATTTAAAGTGGGTGCGCCATCAAAAAGGCGGCAAAACTGCATTTTTTTAAAAATACTTATTTTACCCGAAAAATTTATTTTGTTCTTATACCATGTTCTAGAAATGTGTAAGATGAATAATAATGTTATAAAATTCAAAATTTAGTTAACACTATTCATAACGGCTAGTTCATAACAATATTATAATAATATATCGTTTTTTAGTAAAACCCAGTATTGCGTACAACACACACTATCGAGGAAGGTCGCGATTGCGTGTAATGCAAGCCAAATCAGGGTTGTGTGTTGCGTAAGAATCCTTCGTTGTTTCATATAACAAAATCCATCCATATTTCATTAATACATTTAATATATATATATATACTCAATGTTGCGTAGAATAACTATTATAAAAATTGTGTGTAACATGATCCAAGAATAGTGTTGCGTATACTGGAAGATAATACGGTGTTGCGTATGACGCAAGGTAATCTTGGTGTAGAACATGACATTGATGAAATTAAAAGAATATTTTTCATAAAATCTTGGGGTTTTAAATTCTACCCCCCTGAAAATGAGTTTTTCCATCGAAATTCATCGGGGTTATAAATGGTTTACTACTCGAAAGTTTGTTTAATAGAAACCCACATCGTAAAAAGGAATACCAAAACATGGCTTTTAAAAACTAAAGTATGAAATGTAACGGTTACCCAAATTAACTCATCACGGGGTTTCCACGTAGGAGAACATAGGTGAAAATATGGATATGGAAGAAAAATATAACCATCAAGTTCTGATGGAGAGTGGTAGAGAACATGGCTATGAAAAAGCCAACAATCACAAAGTTATTGATTTGTGATGATCTAAGGTACCATATGATTAATCAGATATAAGAGAACTAGGACAACATTTTTTGTTTTCAAGATCATTTCCCTAAAGTTGATGAATTAAAATAAATACTTGCTTGATTTTGGTACAATCTCACTGTTGTTCGTGAATTGAACAATTTCCACTTCATCCCTTAAAGAAATGAAGTTGAATTTGTTATTCGTGATGTGTTAGTAGATCATGTGATAGAATGATGGGTCATTCCATCTCTTTCAAACAAAAGTTTAGAAAAAGTTATAAGTCCATCTTATGGTTAGATTAATCGAATATGGTTCCAAAAATGAACTTATACTTCATATATCATACCGCTTAATAAAATAAAACTAGTTTATACTAACCAGGGACTTCCTGTAGGCCAGTGGTAGGCGATAAAGGCCAGTCACACTTCGGTTGTGGGTTTGATTCTCATAGCCTTGTCCGACGCGATGGGTTGTCCCCCGTCCTGCAGGTTGTCCTTTTTCTAAAACTATATTACTATAACATCCCATCAATAATATTGAAAAAACTTCTATCCTTAAACAATACTAACTTTTTTCCAACATAATCCATTCAAATCATTAGGCTTATCCATAATACTGCAGTCCACTCTCATAATATAGTGAAAACGATTACCAGAGATTTAATACCATTGTTGATCCCTATATATCATAAGATATGTCTTGTTGGTCACATTCCAAACATTCAGAGGCCTTAATCATGTATTCTCTTGAAAAATTAATACCCATTGAACCTTAGTAAAAACATTAATGCAGTTAAAAGTTAACACATTCCACATACCAAAATCCTCAAAATCCTATATACTCAAACCATGATATCACTTAGTCCTTATATCGATCATGAGCTCATGAATACTATCAAACATATTATATTATCTTTATCCCTTCGTTATGTGCATATCATCTGCTTTCCAAAAATATTTCAATCACTTTTCATGGTTACCGATGTCATATTCTTATAGAAAACCACAATGGACCAATACATAGATATTCCAATATACCATAAAAGTACCTCAATAACATTATTCTTGAATACCAATACATAAACACTTCAAACCATCATCTTCAATGATTGTCCTGGAATAAGTCCTTCCTTAATTAGAAGTAACATTTTAGGACAGGGCATTGAGTTGGGTAATTCCCATGTTCTCCACAAATAAGACATTGAAATCCATAACAGTCTGTCACTCTATGTCCCTTTTCTCCACACAGATAACATCTGTCCCTCCATTTGAGGTATTCCTCAAGGTTCTTCTTCCCTTCTTTAGAAATCTCAATCTTTCTTTCTTTATTCTCCTCAACATGCGAACATGCATAAAAGTCTATCTTCCTCTTATTTGATTAATTAGGAATACCACTAAATTTCACCTTGTTAATCATATATCGCGATGACTGATTTGGCATAATGAAAATATCTTTCTCTCTAGTCATTACACAATTTTTTTGCTCATAGTCACCAATTTGTCCATTGGATTCAATGCTAACCGAATTCTTTCTGGTTATCTCCATTGACTAAAACACAAAAAGAATTCTGTGAGAGGCAAAAATCATACAAGGAAAATAACATAATCAAGGGGGAGTATCCTCAATATCTAACATCTTAGGTTAAATTCTATGATCGTTACCTTAGTTCTAGGATTGTATCCTATATGTATACTTATCCTTAGGGGCATCCCTAGACATACCTTAGAAATATCTCTAGGGATCTCACTAACGTTTTCGCATCCTAGTTTCTAAAGGTTGACTAAACCGTTCCTCTGATACCAACTATAGAGACCCGAAGATTAACGTACATGGAAATTACATTACTTTTGTGGAATACTTAGTACATTACAAAAACACACACACAAGGACCATAATAGTTTAGTGTCTTTGGAAACTCGGAATAAAATCTTCTAATCGTGGTGACAGATCTTTAACATCTCCCATAAAGATCTTCCCTTTTTTTACCTAAAACCTATCTTTATATCCTGGGGTAAAGAAAACATAAAAGGGTGAGCTCAAATTCTTAGTAAGGGTAAAGAAAAGAAATATCAATCACATCATTTTCATAAGAACATAACATTTTAGAGATCTTAAACTGCAAAAGAGAAAATAATTTCATAACATGGGATATATCATAGTAATGAAATGAAATCCTAATAATCATAACTTAATACATGAAACTTTGTGGCATACACTCATAATCATAGAGAATCATATCTTATTAGTCAAGACTCATTTCCAAGACTATCTTAGTGGACAAAGTCCATTTCTGAACCGAGTCACCCTCGTTTTAGTCCTGTTTCACTGAACCGGTATAACCTACCGTTCCAGCCATGTCTATATCATGAGATATAAAATCTTTACCCAATTCATTAGAGGGAGATATAGGTCCCACCCATCTCATAATGATACCATTATTATGTGTGCCACATAATCATAAATCACACATCATTGCATAACCCATGTAATAAAAATGGGATTCTTAAACAACATGACATCATAAAACAATTCATATAAGATAAAGGAATTCTTAAAATAATTCCATCACAACATAATCAAATCAATGTAATAACAGGGATAAAAACAGAACCCTTTATTATCTTATATGGAAAATAATTTTGATAAAACACTTGAACTCCATTTTTGAGGAAAATATCCTTTCTGCTTCAAAAACACTTTTCCTTTCTTAACATGCCATACAATTATAAAATAAAAGAAGTTGATTAAAAATAAAATTGAAAACTTGTAAATTAAGCTTCTTGGAAATAATTTTAAAAAAATCCATTCATGCCGTATAAGTTAAAAAAACATTCTTCTCGTACTTTTGTCGGAAAATTCAAAAAGTACGTCGTATGAAAAACAACAAAAGATTCCTTTCACATCTTTTACTAAAAACTTTCCGAAGGGTAAAATTGGATTTAAAAAATTGTAGGTGGATGGAAATAATATTAAATATTTAGGAAACATGGATGTGGATGATAAAATACAACCCATTAAATACTAAGGTATAAACAATCTCGGATAAAAATGAGATTGTGAAATTTTCCCTTACCTTATGTCTGATATGCTTTGTATGTATCTGAACCTCCTGTATAAGGATTTAAATAATGTCATTAACTTATTACAGAATCATATTCATTGTTATGATATCATATATGGTTAACTTATGACTTTATATTACCCGTTCTTTTGTAAATTCCATGTTAAAGAAGCGTTTTGGGTAAAATCGTTTCATTTATCGTAGGTGTTTGGACTTGTTGTTCTTGAAATTATTATTACTTATATCTTGATTTACTTACTTCCAGAATATAAAACATGATTAATATATCATATATATTCAGTATATATATATAATAGATAGATAAATGAAATGAAACACACCGTTCATGAAGACGGTAGTCCGTACGTAGGCATGAACGCTGTTTTCCAATCCTTATTGTCTTGAATGGAAGTAAGTAGATGAAATACATATATATATATACATAAATACAGTAGATTTAACATGTCATATATTTCATTATTATTTATTATATATACTTTATAATCATTCATGAATGGTTAATGTGGAGAATGAATCTCATCGCGTCGTGGAGACGGTAGTCCGTACGTACGCACGAGCGATGATATCGTTCTCATGATTGTGAACTTGTGTTGAAGTGTATGTATAATATTTCAGTATCAATATCACTTTATAATAATCATATACGGTAACTCATTACACCATTATACCCATCCAATTAAGGTGGTGGCAGAAAATAGATTACACCACGGCGTGTAGACAGTATTCCGTACGTACGCACGCGCGATGATTTCCTTTTTCCGTAGGATGGATAGAAGGTTAATTAGAGTTGTTTCATATTTATAATAACATGTCAGTATATAAGAAATACTTATGTTATTACTTTATCATGAAACAACTAAAGAAGAAGAAGTTGAAGAAGAAATAAATTGAAAGAGATCGGTAATGGATATTACCTCTTTTTGACGGGCCTTTTCTTAACATTCACTTAAAGAACGAAGGATGGTCTTTGAAGAAGACCAGGACCTCTAGGATGATACTAGGGAAGTGTAGAAGAGATTTTGGCAGGGGTTGTCCGAGCTTGAATGCTCAAATTGGTGTGAGGAGGAGAGGGAGGAGGTTCCCTTTTATAAGGGAGGAGAGGGGCACCTTAGGAAAATCTAAAAATATTATTTTATATTAAGGTCAAATTAGGTTTATAATGGTTACAAAGGGTCTTATTTCGAAGATAAATTGGTGATGGGTCAAAATCCTCTCATCCAATAGGATTTAGAAAAGTTTAGGTTATTATTTTAACCTTATCAATTAGATTTAACTCTATGTTAAATAATTTAACTTTTACCGTGTCTTTTTGTTTTCGTACACTATATGGTTAATAAACTTAATATATCAAGCCAAACGAACCCCAAGTTGTTTATTATTAATATATATAATCTTATCTAAGTCATTTGGACGAACCTTATATTTTTAGGAATAAAATAACAATTAATAAAATAATATTTGTTTTAAAAACTAATTTTTTTCAATTTTGACACTATTTGGTACATGTTTTTTATGAAATTCATAACAGAATGATACGTTCGAAACATGTTATTTAAATCAAGAATAACATTTCATATTAACCTAGAAAATTAGTGTAAGTTATAAAAAGTCTAAAATTACATTTATTTGGGAATTTATAACATCAATTATGTCAATAATTCATTAATAAGACAATTACTGCATCATCTTTGTGTCATAATAAATGATAATTATTTAATCCCTAAAAATTCTAAATAAATTCCTATGATGTAGATAATTGTATTAGCTTTCTGGAGACTATTCATGTTCCAAGTTTAATGAAGTTTATAACTAGATTAAAATTATTATACTTATAAGATTTAAGAAAGTGACATGTTGTCCCATTCTTTGGTTTTAATAATAATTAAATTATTTTTATTGAAAAAATTAAATTAAATGAATCTAATCCGACTCTTATGTGATATGGGTCTACTTTTAATCATCCAATATGATGTTGACATTTTTTATGGTAATTTTAAAATATTATATTTACCCTTAATTACCCGACATACCTTTAAATATGGTAAATTAAATTTATCGTAGTTACTATTCATAATTCTCAAAAATAAAAAGTAGCTTATTAACATAATTTGGATCCAATGATTCCAAATATGGAATCAATTTTTCCAAATTCAATACAAAAAAGTTTCAGAAATTAAATTAAAATGAATACCGTTGTCGAAAGAAAACGGGTTTTTCGTTAAAACATTGCAAAAGATTGAATTGATTTATCCTACGAATTCAAGGTAAAATCAATGCTAATGAAATACATTATATTAAATGGTAAAAATATATTTTATTGATACTTTAAAACCATTCAATATTATAATTTAACCACATAAGATATTACGATGAAAAAAGGTGTTTTTAATTAAAATATAGCGTGTTTTTACTATTCATTAAAATATGAAAGTTATCGGAAAAATATCAAAACATTATCTAATGTAAATTTTTATATCCTGATTCAAAATAAGAATTTTATTTTTTCAAATTGAACTTATAAACATGTCAAAAACCAGATTTAAAGTGGGTGCACCATCAAAAAGGTGGCAAAACTGCATTTTTTGAAAAATACTTATTTTACCTGAAAAATTTATTTTGTTCTTATACCATGTTCTAGAAATGTGTAAGAAGAATAATAATCATATAAAATTCAAAATTTAGTTAACACTATTCATAACGGCTAGTTCATAATAATATTATAATAATATGTCGTTGTTTAGTAAAACCCAGTATTGCGTACTACACACACTATCGAGGAAGGTCGTGATTGCGTGTAATGCAAACCAAATCAGGGTTGCGTGTTGCGCAAGAATACATTGTTGTTTCGTATAACAGAATCCAACCATATTTCATTTATAAATTTAATATATATATATATATATATGTATATATATTTATATACACTAAATGTTGCGTAGAATAACTATTATCAAAATTGTGTGTAACACGATCCAAGAATAGTGTTGCGTATACTGCAAGCTAATATGGTGTTGCGTATAGCGCAAGGTAATCTTAGTGTAGCAAAAGACATTGATGAAATTAAAAGAATATTTTTCATAAAATCTCGGGGTGTTACAAGGCACATAGTATAGAAACACATATAGGGAAAAACATGTTCCCAATGATATTAAACCATTAATGGGAAAATATTTCACACAAAATTTATATTTTAAATCACACGAACCATGAATAATGACCACATTTTACCCCCATTCGACCCTAGACTTTCTTTCATGATTTTAGAGCACCCTGTATGGATTAAGTGGTCGTACGACCTATGTTATTCCAAATACAAACCACGAATCAAGGACATACACCCTTCTTGATTAGGTAATCCTATGCCAATTGGTTTCTTATTCCTATTTATTCTACTCCCATCACACAAAGGGTTGTTCTTCCTATTTTTATTATATCTAGATCTAGGATAATATTTCCCGATCAATAATTTTAGGATATTTATTTCTTTAATCGGGATTTATGGTTCTAGATATATATCGCATTCTATTCCATTGTGCCACTAAAAGTTCATGATTTCTATTGGTCGATCGTTCATCAAAAAATTGAGGAAGGAAGTTTTTAATTCATATCAAATATTATTGTTTGAGATTATGTGAATGTAATTATAGAATTACTATTTAATGATTAGAAATTGACTTTGTGATTGAAATAATAAAATTTGTGAATTAAATAACTAAGTGGGGTTTGATATAGGGGAAAATTGGGATTATATATTTGAGTAATAAATTTTATAATTAATTTAGAGGTATTAATATTTTTGAAATAAGTAATTAATTGATGAATTAATTGGGTGATATTCAGAATGTTTAATTGAATAATTAATTAATGAACTAATGATATGATATTTAGATAGTATGATGAATAATTAGGATGAATTAATAAGAGAATTATGGGATAGTTAATTTTTATTACTTAATTTGTTAATTAATTAAGGGAAATATGTTGATAAACTAATTTTTGAATTATTAATTAATTGAGATTATTAACTAATTTTTGAATTATTTAATGTGTTTGATTTTATTACTCAATTGTTAAGTTAATTAACAGGATTGTGATGATTAATTAATGATTAATTTAATTAATGGGATTTATGTGACTAATTAATCATGGAGTTAATTAATATTATCGATAAGAGTTATTAATAATGGTTTTAACTAATTATATTTAGATTATTATTTAAATATTCAATTAATTAATGAAATGTTAAAATGTAACAATACAATTCAAATGAGAAATTGATATATAAAATGGAATTAATGTAATTAAATGATTGAGATGATATTGGATGGAAATAGTATAATTATAGAACATGATATCCCCCTGAGATATTTTAGAATCTGGAATGGTCTGAAGCAGGTATTGTGTTTTGGGTGTTCTTGGAAACCTGAGTGATTTTATGTTGTTAAATAAGGAATTATTTGATAATTTGACAACAATTTATTTATATGTTTTACATATTTCATTTTAAAACTATATAAACTTTTAATTTACTGGATATTGTTTTATACACCAATGGTTGTTTCCTACTGAGTTGTACCCACACCCTAATCTGGATCCCTAATCGGTACACAAATAGATTTCGTGGTTGTAGGACAGAGTAAAGAAAATGCCAGATGATGGATGTCAAATTTGTGTATTCAGCATCTATGAGGATTCATGACATAGTCCATGACCCATTTTGGATTCATTAGTGCCATTATTTTGAGTTTCATATTGACCATAGACACATACATAGATATGGAGTATTTTCAAATTAGTTTTCATATTGTATTTCCAATTTTCTCAACCTTATTATACTGATGTTGTTCTGGGTACGATTTATTGTTTTTTTCTATAGGTGTTCTATATAAAAAACGTTTATAGTCTCTCCATCACTAATAATAGACCATCACAAGTAGTTGGTAGATTTTGGTGTTTTTTGATGCATGCTTGAGGTCATATAGCCGACTAGCTTGGGGCACCAGTGCGTGGTACCCAGGTTAGGACATATAAAACTGGTATCAAAGAACAATTTTTTCTATTTTTTATTGAATTACTGTTTTGGAATGGTAAACCAGATACTGGGATGATTAATGACATTATTATGAGCTTGTGCATGGGAATATCTAACATATGTATGAGGGAGAATCAAAGTACCCAAGTTGGGATTATTGTTTTTGTTGTTTGCATTATAGTTTAATATTTATTCAGCATGGGTGATTCAATTGATATATGATATGGTTATGGATGTTGAGATATCCTGAGTTTTGACACATTTATATGTAAGGCATGAGATCTAAGAGTTCATGCATCATACTAGGTGCAAAATATTATTTTGTTACATGCATCCTTTTTGGCATGCTTGAAAAACTAGTTTTGGGTAAGTTGTTTTAAATGAAATGATTTTCCATACATGTGAAAAGTAATTTAAAATTGTGTATAATATGAGATTAATAGTTGTAAAATGATGAAAGATGAGAATAAATGGGTGTGTAAATGATAATATTGAATAATGATACTGTTTTACCATTGTTAACCATGACCAATGGATTGGCCGGTTATAAGTAGTAATAATTCCTCAATTTTTCTGTGTGGTGGGATTTTGGGAAAAAATATTATGAATTATCGTTTTTTCCAATAAATGTTTTAAAGTTGAAAAATGTATCTTGGTTTTTGTTTTTGTATTTTTATGTCATTCCTTCAAGATGATTCTTGTTGAGATGATGACATGATGACAATACAGTGGATGATTCTACATTCGTGGAAGAAGACATAACGATAGTGTATAGTGTAGAAGTTGGAGAGAAGATATGGGAGAACATTTATTGATTCATAAAATTTATGGAACAGAACCCATTCCGGTTCACTAATAGCAAGACTAAATTGACTAGGATGTTATTGTTGCAACATCCTCCGACTTATATTGGAGAGGGTAGAATTGGTGGATATGAGTTAATGATTGAGTCTATCTAGACTATACATGATAACATGGAGATTCCTACTGATAAGTTGGTCATGTTGGTCACATATATGCTATTAGGATGATACAATTTTTAGTGCGACGTTCAGGCTCTAACTGGACAGATTGTTGGTTTATTTTGGAAGGAAATCATTACGATTTTCTTGGATGACATCAGTCTAGATATGCTAAGACAATATAGATTAGATGATTTCATGAGGTTGAACCATCCATGATGTACAATACAAGATTCATTAAAAAAATTCTTCTCTTTTCTCGAGAATCAGTAGCATATTAGCGTATATTACCCATATGATATCGGGAAGGAATTAATTCTGAAATATCGTCCCTAGTGAACATCTATAGGATTTTGATGTTTTTAGCAGTGGTCAATTAGGCTCTCATATATGAGGGGAACCTATAGGAGGATTCTAGTTTAGGAAAAAAGAATTATGCTGGAATATTACGAGGTTGGTCTTAAGTGAGAAAGAATCATTATTATGAAAAATTTATCTAGAGAATTGAAAAATAGAGTGGCTGGTGAGGAATTTCTGTTACATATTCCTTTCACATGTGGGTTTTTACTACTGTAATAGGATATGTCACTGTCCTAAACATTGTAGGAACCCATGATAGACATATAATTATGGGAAGTTAGATAGAATCAGAGTGTTGGAAGAGGATCTTTTACACCAAATCAGTCTGGTAGTTGGAGTTTTACTGAACATGTATCTTGATATAGAGGATTCAATACATCCAAGAAGGGTTTCCCATATAAGCAGTGTAGTGCTTCTCAGTGTATTGAGACTAAATTATAGAGAAAAGGGGTAGGATAGTTTCATGAGGTTTATCTTTCACTTATGGATAGTGAGATTGGACCATCAAAACATTGATGTTCTACTCATGGTAAATTATACAATTTTTAGTTCCCCATTTTATATTGTTTCACCTCATCCCATCATTTCTATGAAACCTGTGAATGGTTTTAGAATGGTGGTGTAATTTGTTAGTATTGTTTTAACGATATACACAACATTAGGAGTGTGATCTAGGAACATATGAATTTGTATAGAATATTCCCTTAATGTTGGATAGTATCAATTTCTATGGGATCTTAATAGTCTTGACACATATGGATTAATCCAAATTCGGTGTATCGTTTATTTATGACATCACAGTTCCCTCCAAGACAAAATATGATCATTTATAACATGTTGACATCATCATGAGAACAAAAATAGAGAATCATATATATTCCATGAAACATATATGTTAGTTTTCAATTAATCAGATACACTTGTTGGGATACATGTTCTATGAGGAAGGTATTTCAGTGGACATATAGAATTTTCATTCAATGGTTTCATGGGAGTAAAATAATACTGGTTTTCGTATCCACTGCTTTTTGGGGTTGGATGTGTATTTAGGAAGATAGATTTAGGGATTTACCCATTTAGTAGAACAACATTTTTTACTTAAATGAAAGGTGATAAATTTTGATGGCTTATAAGCACATGATAAATCCTTCTATGAGTTGAGGAAGTAGTTGACATCGAAAAAATATTTATAATACTAATCTAGGTGATGAGTGTAGGGTGTATTGTGATGCTTCCATAATAGAAATGGAATAAATATTAATGTATAGAGATCTAGTAGTGTGTATGGGTCTTAGAAGTTGAGGGCACATGAATTGAATTACCCTACGCACGACCTCGAGTCCGTTGTAATCTTTTATACCATAATATATTTGTAGAATAAAATATTGGGAGATATGTTTATGGTTCTTACAGATCAAAAGAGATGAAAGTACATCTTTATGGTGTGATATTTTCATCATTAGAAATATATATGAATATATTATATGAAGTATTTTAATATTGAGCTAGCATATACAGTCAAAAATTGGAATTGTGTTGCTAATGGTTTGAGTAGGAAAACATAGAATTTGGATGTTCAAGAGTATAGTACAAAGTGGAAAATGATGAATTTACATGCATAGATTCACATTATAGTCTAGAAGAGTAAAGATGAAATTTATTTGGTATCAAATTCTATGGATATTACACATATGAGATGACTTAGATACATGAAGTATAAGGACGCAAAATTATTTTCTTTAAGGGAAATCCTATATGGTGGTGAGAAACCATTTGACTTTTTTATTGACAAGGATTAGATAATCTATGTATATAATTGTGCTATTGTACCTATGAGTATATGGTAGGATTTGATGTGGGAATTTCATGCCTCTATGTGTGTGGTACATCTAGGTGTCACCAAAATTTACTATGACATATGATGATAGTTTCTGTATTCATGCAAGAAAAAATAGATATAAGGGTTAGGGACAAGATGTTACAACTTTATATGGGTGATGACATAAAATCATTGACCTAGAAATTTTCTGTAAATATTTCCCTTTCTAGAGTGGGTGTGCAACACAAAAACAATGAAAAATTTGGGTGGTCTCTCAAGGAAACCACATAATAAGGATACAATATATCTTATTATGGATAGAATGAAAATTGAATCACATTTCATGCCTATATTGTAGAACTCCATAGTAGAGTAGTTGTGAGACATGTATATTCGAGAGATAGTATTTTTTAATAGTGATCCACAAACTATAGATACATATTGTGACTAACATTTTACTTCATAACACTAGAAAAGCATACAAAATGCACTATCTAGGATGATTTTTACTAAGTAAGGAATTCCACCCATGGGAATATGGGTAGTTTGAGAGTACTATAAAAGTTCTTGAGGATATGTTACGTTCATGTAATCATGAATTTTCTAATTCTTATGAATCATACAAGGTATTGGTTGAGTTCTCCTATAACAATAGTTATTTAGATTATATTCCTATAAAAACTTATGAGGACCAATATGGTAGGACATTTAGATCACCATTATGCCAGTTGGAGGCAGGTGAGTCATAGTTTTTTAGATCGAGTCTCATGAAGTAGACGTTAGAGAAGAAAAAAATTATTCGAAAACATATAGATATGGATCAAAGTAGATTGAATTCATATTCTGAATGTCTTAGATTACCACAACAGTATATCCAGGGAGATAGTGTATTCTTTTGAGAATATTCTTGGTTGGGTCAACATATGATACCGGGAGAGGGAGAACTAAAGCCCATGTTCATTGGGCTATTTGAGTTCATAGATAGAATCCGGACAGTGGTGCACAATTTTTCTATTCAGTAAAAATAATGTAATATTCATGATGTTTTCTACGTGTTGAAACTATGATGATAACACACTAAACCATATCATTTCAATAATGTGTATGATTTTTATCTCGAGATTGATGTGTCATTTGTGGAGCATCTAAATTTTTTGTTGGATCATGATGAAAAATTGTTTAGGGGAAATATTTTGCAGATAATTCTCAAATTTTGGAATCATGGACTGGTGTAGTATGATACATGGGAGATAGAATTATATATTAGAGATCATTTTCCTGATTATTATTTATAATAATCAAAGATATTAATGGGAGTATAGCTCAAGGAAAAATATTATAAGGTGTTGAGATTGTATGATAATGACCTTTTTTGAGATATATCATTCTTGAGTTTTGGGTACTATTTTACATTGTCTTTAGCACAATTTATTTGAGCTTGAATTAGGGGGTTTCAGGTGAAAATTATAGAAAAATAGAAGAAGTGGTCTAGTGCATGGTTGGTACATTGTTAGAATAATATTGAACAGTAGCGAATCAACCAATACAGCCATGGACAGTGGGGATTTCGACGGATGGAACATAGTTTATGAAACTGTGTGTTCTTTGATGAGTAAATTGTAACCCATGTATAAGAGGTTCATAGTTTAGGATCACATTTTGGGAAATGTGTGTTCCCTGGGAGAACAGATGTGCATGGGAATTTAATTTACCCAAAATTAGATTTTAAATCACATGAACCCCCCGAAACTCACCCCATTTGACCCCAATTCAATCCTAGATATTATTTACTAATTTTAGATTCTCACAGAGGGTTCTATGACCATATGAACTCCATTATTGAAGAATAAAATTCTGAAACTAGGATCAGCACCCCTCTGGGTAATAGAGTCTTATCTAGAATGGTTTATAATTCCTCTCTATTATCCAATAATAGAAGGTGTTTTTCATCAAGTTTTGATGATATTGAGATCTAGTGTTGTAGATCTAGATAAATATTTTAAGGATATCGATTTGTTAAATATTAATTATATGTTTTAGATCTAGATCTCATTATACATCATTGTTCTGCTCTGATTATTGGATTCCCATTGTGTGATCATTGTACAACGAATTTATGTATGTGATATATAATTAAAATCACATAGAAATGTTTGAAATATTGTTAATTTAATTATTGAATTTATATTTCATGTTTATAATTTGAGTTCTTTAATAATTTAATTAACATAGTGAGTTAATTAATTAAGGGAGATATGATACTGGGGATACCTGATATTATAAATTTGAGTAACTAATTGAGAAACTGTTTATGGGATATTGAGATTTTTGAATTGACTAATTAATTAAGTAATTAATTAGAGGATAATGAAATTGTGTAATTAAATAATAATTTATGAAAAAACTATAGGGTATTGATATTGTGACACAAATAATTAATTGATGAACTAATTATGGGACTGTTGGGATAGTGGGTATTGATTAATTAATTGGGAAATTAGTTAATTGAATTGATGTGATAAACTAACTTTTTATTTTGTAATTAATTTAGAAAATTAATTAATTTTTCATTTAATTAATTTTGTGAAGATGATTAATTGATTATTTAGTTTATTAATAAGATTGGGAAGATTAAATAACTTTTGAGTTAATTAATGAGATTTAGAATATTAATTAATTATTTAGATAAATAGTACTTTGACAAAGATCATTAAATTATTTAGTTAATTGATGAGTTTGAGATGATTAATTAATTTTTGAATTAATTTATTAAATGATGAATGGAAACAATGGAATTCATATAATAATTGATATCTAAAATTGTGAAAATAACATTCTAATACTGAGACGATATATAATTGTAATAATGGAATATCATATTCCTTGGAGATAGATTAGAATCTGGCATGGGAAAAAACATTTATTTTTTGTCGCGTGTGCTTAGAATCTAGGGGAAATTTATGTGGTCAAATTGTGAATAAATTAATATCTTTATAACTATTTATTTATCTATTGGATTATTTATTTATACAACTTCATTCAATTGTTATTGACTGGGTGTTTTTTAGATAACATTTGTGGTGGCCTACTGAGCTGTACTCAAACCCTACTCAAGATACCTTATTGGTACCCTAATATATATCGAGGTTATATGAAAAGATGAGAGAAAAATACAAATTTTAGATGACTAATTTGATGATGGATGATTAGTGATGGAACCCATCACGGTTCGAGACCCATTTGGGATTCATTCGTGTCTTTATTTTGAGTTTCATTTCAATACTAGACACGTACATTGATATGTCATATCAATGATATTTTTTTGACAGTGTATTCCAAGTTTGGGTTATTTAGTTTTAATGGTATAATTCTAGTTATGATTTCATTTTGTAATTCAGTTGTTATTGTTAATTTATTTTTCACTTTTGTTTTACTCTAATAAAGAGGTTATAATATCCCCATGACTGATATTTGATGAAAACTACTAGTCAGCAACCTATGACATATTGGGAGACACACTTGAGGTCACATGGTGGACCCGATTGGTGAACCTCTGAAAGGAATCCATTCCATGATGTAACACAAAGGTGTTTCAAATGTTTATGAACCATGTAAATAAATATGTAATGATATTTTTTATTAATATTCAATCTCTGAGATTTATGTTCTATTATGAACCTATATTCTATTATGAGATGTATATATAGACACATTGACATGTAATTTCATGAATTTATTTATTTTCATGATATTTAATCTTTTATTAAATTTTCTTCTTACATGGGATGTAGAATTAAATGTTACAATTATGAGAAAATTTTCATCTTACAATCTCTTTATAAATGGGATTGTTTATAATTAAACTTTTGATGGTGAAATCATGAGTTCAATTTATCACGAATCACCTGAATTTTATTCACCTATAGTTTTTCATAATAATATAAATTTTCAATTAATTTTCTCTTCTTTATGTACTCAGTAAGAATGTATGATATTTTATGAAAAGTCATCGTTATTTCTCTCTTCGGTCAAAACCCATTTCTATTCCAAAAAATATGTCTCCTAAAAATTGTTTCAAAATGTTTTTTTAAAATTTAGTAATATGATATATTAGTGATGTATTTACCCATGTATAAATTTTTACATAATTTTTGGAAAGGAATCATTACAATTTTTTTCCGAAAAATTCATGATTGGATTTTATTGAAATTGTGAAATGAATCATTATTTTAACCTTTACGACATGTATATAATTTTCCAACTTAATTTTTTCGAATATTACATTTTATATTATTGAGGATAATTCCACCGAAAAATATTTTAAGAATGACTTATCTTTAAAAATGTGTCTTTTAAAATGGAATATATAATTTCCTCCAGAAATGTTTTAAATGAATTTTTAATCATCCATTATTTTTTTAAAGGATATTATCATAAAAATGATATCCAACTTGTTATCATTACTAAAAAGGGATTTCAATGGGAAAATGATATATAACCCAAAAAATGTTTTAATGATCATTTTAAAAAATATTAAATATAAATTCGCAATAGTTGATGTAATGTATGCCTTAATTCGGATTTTATCCAATGATAAAATAACGTTTCATCATATTAGTGGTTTATGATTATGATGACAATAATTTTTCAAAGCATAATTCTCTTCCATGGGTTATAACATGATAAAATTATTAGGAAACATGATTCTTTTCATAGTTTATTCTATGATGAAATGATTAAATTATTATGAAACCTATATCTTCTCAATTGGACATGAAATAATGAAATGCATATGAAACCCAATTCATTTCATTGATAATGATATTATTATAGTTTTATGATCTTATGGGTCATATCTTTAGGAATTTAACTATTCAATGGGTGTTACATATATCTCACAATAATTAATTTGGAAAATATTTATATATCAAGAGATATACGTAACTAAAAAGGGATTAAAACCATTTCCAAATGTGATATTATCACTTATGATGGTCTTTAGAGTGAATCTTGATTGCTAAATTATTTTTTTGAGTAATCCTCGATGATTATTGTTGCCTTAGAAGTGACCCTTAACCACTAAGGAAATGGTTTTTGATTCCTATGTAAATAATCAAAATCTATGTATTATTCCATTGTTATTCTCTCATGGATACTGATATTATATTCTCTCATGATTCATGAATTATTAACTTCTAATATATTTTCTATGGCATCGTATTTTTCCCTTTGATATATGTGGTATGATTTTCAATAGTTTTCCTCATGTTTTCACGCACTTATGTTTTGATTTTTCTTACATGTCTCTCTTGATTATAGTTAATTGTATTGTAGATGTCCCTTTTATATATTTTGTTTCCCTAGTATATGATGAAATTTATTACATATGGTATCTCTATGAAGGGTTAATTTTATAATGAACACAGTGGGAGATAATTTAGATTACCTAGGAACCCATTTTTTGTGTTTATAATTTACGAAAGAATGTATAACATTATTATCCTCATGAATTTGTTTGTTTAATTTCATTAAAGATCATAAAATATTATGTGGTATCAATTTTTGATATTCCATTGACTCTATAGTTGGTATCATATGATAGGATTAGTAAACCATTGGAAACTATGATGAGATAACATTAATGAGATACTTAAGGAAATACATAAGGATAATCGTTCTTCAATCAAAGGATGCATTGAATTATGCCTGGTATATTGGAAACCTCCAATTAAAACACATATGTCGTTTCTTATCTAAATGGGATGTCAAATTTAATCCTTTTAAAATTAGGAAGACCAATGCATAGATATGGGTGTGGTTGCATGGGTTGAACATGGTCTACTAGAACCCAATGTTTCTGAACTATATATCATTTTATATTGGTGCACCAATCAGAATAGATCATCTGACCATGGTGGGAGAATTGGGGTTCATTGCACGTATATGAGTGGATGTCAACCTGGAAATCAAGTGGCATGAAATAATTTCATTCATTGTTGGTAGGAACAAATCAGATGTTAGGGTGGAATATGAGAATGTACCACCCTTCTATGATGTTTACAAACTAGTGTGGCACTCAGTATCTAATTGCAGAGTGCTCTTGATGTAGGTTTCTATTACAAAATCCGTGGAGTAGACTGAAACAAATAAGAGGAGGAGATTTAATAAAGTGCTTTGTGAAAAGAAGGGAATTATAAAGTATCAGGCATGACCTTTTCAAGCCCCATTGAAGTCTCATTTAGATACTAATAAAGTACATGCTCCTGTGAATAAGATGAATCTTTTGAATACACATTCTAGAACTTCCAACCCTGGGAAACAAACCTGGTCAGAAATGGTGGAGGAGGAGGAAGCTCAAGAGAATGAACATGCAAGGAACTCTCTCTTTGAACAGGAAACCAAGGAGGAGGATGATCTGGACATGGTAATATCTGATTATATTTATAGTATTTCTTTTGATCTCTAGAATAAAATAGATCACGAATTAATCACTATGGAGTTCTTTCATGATTTAAAGGACTTGGTCTGGTCAATGAGGGATAGTGACACGTCATGTGATAACTCTCTAGAAAACACTTCAAATCTGGCAGACATCATTGTCCCTACTGGCCTTAATATCCACACTAGATAGAATCTTATATTGACAGGATGTGAATCTGCTGAAAGGATCCCATTAAAGGGTATGAGTTCTAAAATCCCCACTACACAACAATGATACAGGTTCACACCAGCCCGAAACATCCTCCTGAAATTCATGTAGTTCATATCACTGAAGGGAAGACCCAGGCTGCTAACTATTCCATTCTAGAGGAGTATGATGTTACAACAAGCATGTATGAGAATATAATAGGACATGAGGATTGTAATCCTATTTCCTCCAAAAATAACTCAAATCAAGGAAACTAGATAGGTATGGTTAAATCTAAACTGTCCACCAAAGGGAATGGTTCCTTGACTAGTAATGCTGATATAAGTGAGCTGTTATCTCCTCCTCCAAAAAAGAAGGATGGTAGAACACCTAAATAAATTGGTGTATAAAAGTTATGGGTTAAAACCATAGTTACTATTTTAAATGAATATTTTGTTCAAAAATTCATTGGGTCTGGGAAATATGGAAACTGGTAGATCCATACGGTTATTCCCTCCGCATCACAAAACAAGTCTTATAAGTCTGTCTAACCCCAAAAAACTCTTCTCCACTGGTATTCCTAACCTGGTAAATTTGGTGTTTCACTAAGTTGATAACATTAGGTGCTCAAAAGATATTAATACTTCAAGGATGTTGGTCTATAATTCAATAGCCAAAACCACCATGGTTATATCAGGTTATCAGCATGTCACTTGTTCCATCAAATACCTTGGTCCCAATTTCACCTACTCCTTCATTAATTCTCAAAACAGTTATCCGAATAACATGAATATGTGGATGGATATATAATCTCTTAAATCCCACTTCTATAATACTTTGTTAATTTTGGAGGACATCAATGAAATCTTGAACCGATATGAAAAAATTGTAGCATCACATAACAGAATTTCCTCCGGGGAGTTCAGATTATGTATTGACCCGAATGACATTATTGAGATTAATTTGGTAGGTTCCAAATAAACTTTTTATATGAGGCATATGAGAATATTTGTGGCTAGAATGATTGAATGGGCCTTTGTTAATGCAGCCTCTTTGGACACATTGGGTAACATATCATGTTCAACACCTTCGAGACTCAATTCTGATCATCATCCAATCATGGTGGATAATATTGATAAGTAACCCAAAACACCTTTCCCTTTTGGGCTCAACAATGATTTTTTCTCTGATCCTGAATTCAAGATCATTGTTCATAACACATAGGGTTCTATGAACTATAATGATGATTCCTTCGCCTGCATCACCAAACTCAAAATTTTAACATGGAATTTAAGAATGTGGAACAATGATCGCTTCAGCTCCCTTGATTCTGATATCTATGCACTTTAATATTCTCTTCAAAAGGTTCAATAACATAACACCAATAGTGAATTATCTAATGGAATTAGAGATAAAGCTATGTTGTCCCTTAAACTAAACAATATTCTTGATATGAATGATGCAATGGAAAAGGAATACATTAGAGCCAAGTGGTTAAAAGACGGTGAAAAAAACACAATATTCTTCAATTCTCTCCAAATAGTCAGGAATGCATCCAAGTCTATTTCCTTGATTAATAACGGGGATAAACTCATTTACAATATAATGGATATCTTTGAGCTTGTCACTTCTTAATTAAATGAGATTTTTAATGTCCCCCATTCTATCATTGACCCTATTGATGGGGTGATTCCTAGAATGGTTAATCATGGGGACAATTAAAGTCTCACTATTGTGGCTCTTAATCTATAGATTAAGGAGGGTGTTATTTGCCTCAATCCTGAGAGCTCACCTAGTTCTGATGGCTTTGGTAACTTTATTTTCCAATCCATTTGGGATCTCATTTGTGTTGATTTTTCTGGTTATTCACTCAATTTTTTAATGGTGGATCTCTTCATAGAGGACTGAATGCTCAGTTTCTTTCCCTTATCCCAAAAGTGTAAAATGGAATCAAAATTAATCACTTCAGGATAGTTGGGTTAGTTAACAGTATTTATAATTTTATCTGCAAATTCCATGCCTTTAGGCTCTCCATCATTGCCTCCAAAATTGTTTCTTCAAATCAGTTTGGTTTCATCAAAGGGAGATCAATACATGGTTGACTTATCACCACCTCAAAGTGTGTTAATCTTCTCAAAAAACCGATTAGGTGTGGAATTATTTCTCACAAACTCGATGCCGAGATTGATTTCGATACAATGGATTGGGATTTCACTTCAAGATCCTTGTCATGTATGGGTTTGATGATGTATTCATAAATTGGGTCAAAATAATTTTACGTTATACTCATTTTTCAGTTCTTATAAATGGACCCTTGGAAGGATGTTCAAAATATTAGTGAGGTGTTAGGTAGGGTGATCCATTTTCATCTATCCTTTCTTCTATCAATGAGGATTATCTTAGAAGGATTCCTTCGATCATGGCCGGCAATGGGAAACTGAAGCCTATACATGCTAGAAGGGGGATTGTTTCTCCCTCACTTATTTTATATGTTTGCGACATCATACTATTAAACCATGGGGATAAGGGAAACATCTAGAATATAAAGAGATCCCATATGCACTAGGAAATGGTTTCTAGGTAGGTGGATAGTTGGAGAAATTCCTTTGTCTACTTTGGAAGGGGTTTCTCATCTACCAGGAAAAATGATATCATCAGAGAATTAGGAATTCATGAGGGTCATCATCCTTTTACTTATTTGGGAGTGTCCATGTTCTGGGGGAGACCAATGGATTGTCACTTCTCTAAAATTTTGAGCATGATTAAAATAAAACATTCCACTCGGTAGGGAAAATCCATATCAATGGATGGTAGGGTTTTCTTGGTGAAATCAATCACCATTTCCAAATTTTTATACTATTTTATGGTGTACCAATAGCCGATTGTTTTAATCACGAGCATCAATACATATATTAAGAACATTTTGCGGAGTGGAAGCATTTTGGAAAAGTGGCTGGCAACAGTTCCATGGAATGATGTCTGCAAGCCTCATGAGGAGGGTGGTTTGAGCATATAAAATCTAAGAGGATTCAATGACTCTTTGCATGTATGGTTTATATGGAAGCTTATAAACATGAAATATGAGGCAACTGGTTTTCTTATGGCCCGGATCATTCATAATATTAAGGCAGGGAATGTCAATTATATCAACTATTCGGTGTGTCCCACTATGAAATATTTTTTTTCAGGAATTGAGGTTGACACTCGTTGTCTTGTTTCCATGGACTCCTCTCTTCATTTTTTGAAATATAATTGGTCTGGGAATCACCTAGTTGACTTGGTCCTAGGGTGGATTGAAATATGGACATTGATCTGTCAACCAAATAACAGCATGGTAGTATGTATAATCTTCTAGATCATATTACTTCGATTGTGAAAAAATATTGTTAGTCTCCTATGGACAATTTTTGGGCATGCGAACCTGTTTTCAATGGAATTTTCACCACAAAAGGATATTATAATCACTCCTTTTGTTGCTCAAACAATTGAAAATTGATGGGGAACCTGCAGCAGATGTTTCTTAGGCTATCCTAATATATTCTTTCATGGATTCTATCTCATAAAAAATGTCAACTGATGAATTTCTCTAGGTATGTGGTATTTCTTTTAGCTCCATTTTTGTTTTGTGATTTCAACATAGGGAGGATATGGACCACCTTTTCTTCAGTTGTGATGCAGCTTCAGTGATATGTATGGTGGTTTTTGACATGATTGAAGTTCCTCGACCATATTCCAATACAATTGTCGATTTCATAAAGATCTACTGATCTTTGGTCTGATCACCACATCTCTGGAATTTATACTAATCTGCTGTAGATGAGGAGATCCATCTTATCTGAACATAAAAGAACAAATTTAGACATGATACACAGTTCCTTCGATTTGGAGCGGTTCTTGCAGGGATTCTTATAGAGTTCAGAGTGGTGGATACAATGAGAGGATTTTTTTTCAAACTCTATTCATGCTTTATCGGTGATTAAGTGAATTGGGGTAAAAGGAAACTTTCAAACTCTATGTGGTATAATGGAAGTCATTTGACGGGCCCCTTTTCCTCGAATTATTAAAATCAACTCAGATGTTTCTTTAAGGGGTAATCCGGGTCCTTCTAGCTTTTTTTGTATCTTTTGGGACTATCAATGAGTGTTCTTGGGTTCATGTATTGATCATGTGGTATTGATTCTACTCTTGAAGTGGAAATTCATGGGATTTTTGTTGCGGTGGATGAATTGGGATGGCGGTATTGGAAAAAGATTTAGATCAAATGTGACCCCACCACGGTAGTCTCTGTTATTAGAAATGGGGATTTACATATTTCTGGGAAGCTCATTAATCACTAGACTAGATGTTTGGAGTCTCTCTACTCAAGAGATCACTTTTTTACTCATGTGTATAGAGAGGAAAATGTGTTGGTGGATGAGCTTGCTAAAAAAGGTGTTAATGGTTATGATTTTCATTTGGTTGATAATGTCCTAGATGATCTCCTTCCATTTTTATGAAGGATTTTTTTAATTCTTATAATTTCAGTCATGTTTATGTTTTTTTAATAATTGGATCTTGGTTTTATGGGAAAGGTCTCAGTTTGTTATAAAAATATTGACCCTAGATAATCTACTATTAACCAAAGGCTTCATAGAGTAAAAATATCGTGTCACAATTTAGAGATCCAATATATAATTTTTATTATTATATTGTTTCCCAATATTATTATTGTTTACTAAAATGTAATTTTTTGGTTTTAGTAAAAGGATGGATCCCAATGTAACCTTGTTATAGGTGAGTTTGATGAAAAAAGAAATACTTTTCCTCTATAGTATCTAAAAGTTGTGGTAGATTGAATGAAAAATCATATTTCTATGCTTAGAAAACATTCTCAACCTTTGAACAACGATGGACTTCCAAAAAAACATTATAGGGAGCAATGTTCTGTTAATTCCTTCATGAGGATATGTACATATTCATTCATATATTCTTATGATATAATAATTGATGAATAATTGATCGACAACACTGTAAATATTATTTACAGTATCTAATTTTCATATCATGGAAAATTTAATTTTGTTCTCTACCTTCTGGAATGCGAATTAGATCAATGGTAGACTATTTTTACCAATAGAACTAAATCGGGTGAAATTAAATCCATTTATTGGGATTAATTCATGAACAAATTATTCATCAATACTCCTGTATTACTCTTTGTTCAAATTTTCAGAATGAGTTACATTATCTAAATAAACAGTATATTGAATCTATTGGTACTTATGATGAAAATCATACAAGACATATGAGGTACACATCTGTTATTATCATCTATCATAATTGTAGGATTGATAAATTCTATAATGTATTAAGACCATTATCTGAATTGAGTTATCTTAAAGATAATTTATTATTTATGAATAGATTTTTCAGTGGGATATCAAATTGGAAATGGAGGTTAGAGTTATGTGTCAATATCATGGTTTTGATTATATTTTGAAAATGGAATGAAATGGAAAATGTATGAACAATGGAGAGAAGATTTCGGTCATTAAATTATAATAAAAGTTTGTAAATAAACATGTATTGAATATTTTTAAGGGGACTAGTAATATTTATTATGTTATTCAAATGGTCATCGAGAAATTGATTTCTAATGTGATGTGAATAAGGTAACCATCCATGAGAATCGAGTTTAATATGCACAAAATGAATCACCCTTTCTGCATTTTTTCAAATTCATGTTTTATAGGAAATATGGTAACTACTTCCAAAATCTGATGTTTAATGACAATGATAGAATTCGTCAACCTTTTAAGCAAAGAGATAAAAGGAGATCTCAAGCGACCATTGTTTCTAATGGGGGTTGGGGAAATAATATAGTGAATAGTATAATTCCCATGCACTGAGGAACCACTAATGTATTATTCAACTCTGGATCTTCCCATTCAATCATATGGGTGGAATTTTATATGGGTGTCCGGATTCCACTAAAATTATTTTATTTAGGATTAGTAGTAAAATCCATCAATGGTTCCATAACTGCATCTCATGTTTATGATTTCTCTCTGGACATTGTTTGATGAAATTTTCTTCTTCAAAATCATATAATTATTCATCTAATTGAATTCAATTTTATATTAGGCTTTAAATGACCTTTTATACATAATTAACATATCAGTTTTAGAGGAATGGAAGTCACATTTGATATTCCAAACCAACATATGATAATATATTTGTGTGATGATAAATATAAACATATATTGGAAATCAGATCAATTTTAGGGGTTTTGAATCCTATTAAGTAGGGGAATTTATCTTATATTGTTGGGGAGAAACTCTACATCGATGAAATGACTATTTTATTAGTGTTTAATGATTTATTTCATTATTAATTTCATATACTCCCACACAAATGAATTTGAATTATAAAGGTAACTCATACATAGATCCAAAAAAATTTCAAAGACTCCATAAACGATGTCCCTAACTCAGTTGCGATTATTGAAAATAAAACTCCCTGAGATCCTTGAAAAGGTATTCATCCATCCAGATTTTATAACATAGGGTGAACATGTTAGTTTTGTTAAGAATATTTATGGTTCGATGTTGATCTATAATAATTACCAAGAGATGAACATGGAAATGATCACAGAAAGTACCATCTACACCATATTGATGAAAAATTTATTCAACTGTACAGATATAAATACCTTTCCATGAATGAAATTATTTATAGATATCATCAATTGAGGGCCATGTAGGAGAATATACTGAATACAACATTCTTTAAAAGGTATGAAATCTGTAAAAAAAGTTGAAGCATTTCAATCTTTCTAACTCCACTTATATCCTCCTGAATTCATTGAATATAGTCTTTATAGATCACCTAGATCAGTTTTAGGTAGTCATTATAGATTATTTTATTATATATTAAAAGTTTCAGTAAGAGAATCAATATCAACTATGAATTTTACTAAATACCATAAGGATGGATAAACATTATTAAAAGTATAAAAAATAAGTATTTTTGATGTAAAAGGATTTATCGTTCTGTCAAATAATTTCAATATCGGGTACATTGATAGATCTATCAATGACATAGGCTATTGAATATTGTCCTTGAACAACCATGGTGATTGAGATTTATAGTTGTCTTTGTTTAAATATAAATTATACATTTTTTATGGATAAATTTTCATGACTATTGAATCCAATCACAATGTTATCTCCAAAGTGATCCAAGATTCTTGGGACATTTGAATTTGAGAAAATATTCATGGAACAAAGTGAATATTAGTCATCAAACGTATTCATACATTTTCTGGTAGTACATAAGGTATTTTAATCTAAAATGATTCATACAAAACGTTATTGGAATGTGTTCTTAGAATAAATTACATGGTTATAGATTATGCCTCATGACAATTGAAGGCTCATGAGAAAAATTAACTAACTCATGATTTCGTGATACCTGAGGTTATTTTTTTAATTAAATGAATGGATAAATTAAATCGTTATATAAGAATATAATATATATATATATAGATAAAAAATTTAAATTATACCTTGAAACTAAATGAGTTGAATATGGGTTAGTGAAGATGGTTAGAGCTAACAAACGATTATGACTACATAACACAATACTACCCTTGGAAGGAGAATAAGGTGGATAATGCCTTCAATCAAAAGGATTATGCTATCATTCCATTATTATCATTAAAACCCTGTATTTTTTTATTTGAAAATATTAACATAGAAATCCATAATGATTTGGAGAAATCATATCATTATCATTTTAATTTTTAAACATATATCTAAGAAAATATTAAAGGTCAATTTAAGGAAGATGTTGACGTCTAAAAGAAGGCCAAAAATATTATTTAGTTTCCATTTTTTGTGATTGAAGGATATTAATTAGTAATATTATATGTGTTTCTTCTATAACATATTTGAGGGAGTTTTTATAGGAAACTCATATATATTCATTCTCAATCCATCCTAAATGTATTAAGATGTATAGTTATTTGAATGAATTATTATAGTGGTATGGCATAATGATATATATCATCAAGTTTTTATCTCAATTCATGGTATATTAGAAATTTAATATCAAGGAAAAAAATTCTTAGTGGATTTTAAATCCATTACCAATAAAAAATGGAAATTTGAAAACATCACCATGAATGTTTTCTTCAAACTCCCCAATGTGTCTAAAGAGAATAATTATAAATTTATTATTGTTAATCATGTTATAATGTTAGACCACTTCATCACTACTAGATACAAATTATATCCATATTATATTTATAGGATATAAATTAAGAAACTAGTAAGATTTCAAGGAGTAACAAATTCCACTTTTTTATTTGGGATCAATTGTTTTCATCAATGTTCTGTTGATGTCTTCTCTTAGCTCCCAATATAGATTTGAGTTTCATCAATGCATATCATACTCAAAAACATGGTCACCCTAAAGGAAAAATTCCACCCCATGAGGATATGTTGATATCCTATTCTTTTTACATCAATGCTATTTGGCATTATCACCATTCTCTAGAGTATTTTTCTTATAAAAATATTTTTCATTCAAGAATTTATATGCATCCTTATGAATCCATATAATGAAATAAATTAAATGATACAAAATTTCAGGAATTAAGTGGATATTGAAGGATATTTGGACCTGAGATAGGTGATGAAATTGTAGAGAATGATATTTCCATTAATAAACTGGTCAAGTCATATAATGATGCACATGAAATCTACATTAACAATGATAAATGTGATCAAGAATTCGATGTCATTGACAGGGAATTTCATTAAATTTTTCCTCATATGAAGGATATTAGATTTAGGAAGAATGATAAATAAATTCATATGTATATTAGTACTTTTGAAATTCTTGATCGTATCAAGAACGTAAAATATCATTTGCTACATCAACTAATCCACTTTCATGTCCACGATGTTTTCCATGAATTTCTCTTAAGGATGTATATGATACACTATTCACATGTTCCAAACACAAAATCCACAATGACATAGCATGTGGAACAACCGAGGGTGATTCTCGATCATTAATAAAATGTTCTATGAAATAAGACCACTCACCCAGTCAATTTTTTTGTGGAAACCCCGATAGTTTGAGGAAGCTATGTGGGAACATGAGGAAATTATGGGGTATAAGTATCCTTATGTTTTGTATTAGTGTAATTAATTTTGATGGATAAATTCATTTTATGGGGTGTATAATGTAAAAACTAATGGTTTTTGAATTTTAATTTCCGAATAAATTAAATTTCTTTGATTTATTTTTCAACACACTACACCAATTTAATATTTCATTACATGGAACACTATGTTCATATTGGGTAACACACAACCCTATGTTCTAAAAAAACTGTGATGTATTGTTAATATAATTCCACTATGATCATTACAAAATAGATCCTAAAATTACATATATGAATAATAATTAATAATTTGTAATTATTATTTATAATTGTTTCATATAATAAAATAATATAGAAAAAAAATAATTTTTTATGTGGTTATATGTTACAATAATACTATTTTCTCATAAAATGTTTTATAAAATTTATAATAAAATTAATTTATGATTTTTTAATATTTATTTTATTAAAAAAAATCATATTTTAAATCAAAATATCAAATGTTAATTGCCATTATTTTTTATACAGTTCAATAACGACTATTTTTTGTCAAATAATGAAAAATACTGAATTTTAATTAAAAAATACCTTATCATTAAAATTATATATATATATATATAATTGTATATAATTATATTTTATAAAAATTAGTTCAATTATATATAAATTATTGAGGTAATTTTTATTTTAATCATTTTCATATATAAATTTGATCTAAAATATTATCATCTTTTGAACTACATCTCATTGAAAACACACATTCTCATCACGTCTATGGTATTCGTTTTAAAATAATTTTTATATTATTTGAATTGATTTTGGAAAAATATTTTCCAAAATTTTTATAATAATAATATATATTATATAATATGGTATATTTAATTTTTTTCAAATATTATTTGCGTAAAATATAAAAACCCTTCATTGTGGTTAAGGTAAAATGATTTTAATATGGGTAACAAAATACAATGGTTAGAATTACCTAAAAACCTATATAAAATATTTTTTAAGGTCATATAGACACCCTATAAATTATAATACTCAATAAAAATACATTTTTGAGACTTTTGGAAGGAGAAAAATGAGGGTACACAATTTTCTATTCCATGAATTACATGTGTTCCACTAACAAAATTTATGAAATTCCACCTCTCTCCCATATTCTTCACACTGTAAAACATGTTATGTTAGGCCACGAATTGTCCATATAACTTATAAAATTCCATATAATAATACTATATGCCTAGGTTTTATAACTAATCAATCTCTGAACACTTTTTGTGAAATCCTATCTCGGATTCCCTGGGAATATGTAAGGTTATAAATCAAATTTTTTTATTTTATTTCATCAGCCACCATGTTAAATTAGTATTTGAACATGTTGATATGATAATATCTATATATATATATATTAAATTTAATTAATTATATTTTTTTATGAAAATGATGTAAATCCATATCCACATCCATTAAATGGATTATGAAATAATATTTCGTGTGTGTGACAAACTATCACCTCACGATCCAATGACATTTATATTTCCATTACCACCACTCGTGATTGGATATAATGATTAATTAAATATTTTATAGTAGATTTAAGATATTATTTTACTTTTGAAATTTCTATATCACCCATACCATCATACACTCCTATCTGTCGGAATATGATATCTTTTTTCGTGTGTTTGACAGAATAGAACCTCACAAAGTGATGAGATTCATTCATGCTTTAAATTGAATTTAATAAGGATGAATTCATTATATTTATTTGATATATATGAAATAAAAATGACTTTTCATGGTAATATGTTATTTACCATTTTTTTATTTCAATATAGTGAGAAATTGGAACAATTTTCATCCGTACGTGTGACGTATCTTATCCAAGAACAATTTTTTTAGTTTTCTAACTAAAAATTATTAGATTACAATTAATACATATATAAAGAATATATATGATATAAATAACATGGATATTTTTTAGATAATTTAGCAATGATCAATATAATATTACCCAAAAAACAACAACAAATAAAAAAATTCATTCAAATAGTGAACTAATTAACCAAAATAAGACATTAACAATGAATTAAAAAAATCAGTAATGAAAGGCCACTATAATTTCATAAATGGGATGATATATATTATTAGACTTTTTAAATATATTTATAATAATTTAAAATTAATTATAATGAAGGTCATAAAATATATGAAGGAAGTCGAAACATAAGGTAGGGGATTTTGTCTCATTTTCATTTCCTTGAGAAATATGTTATGTTAAGAAATATATCCTTTTTAAGGAATTCTATATATACCATTTGAAATTTAACATCATAAATTTATTTATTCTCATGATATTTTTTGTTTTATTTAATAGTTTCTTTCCATGGGGTTTACAATTCAATATTACCAATGTGGTAATGATTTTATGTTATAATCTTATCACTTATCAGTATTATTTATGAATGTGATTTCCATAAGGATATATTATGATCCATTTTTCAAATAAGTCACGATTTTTTTATCCTATGGTTATTTCATTATAATATATTCTTTTTATTAATTTTATTATATTTATTTACACAATACAAACAATAATTTATTTAATAAATATAATTATTTATTTATCTCTTTGGTCAAAACCCACTTTTCATCCAAAACGAAATTTACTAAAAAGGATATCAAATTTTTTCTTAAAAATCAATGTAATTATTTATTATTCCATTTTATACCCTTTTGGAATATTTTTCAATGGAATCTTCCCATCATTTTCCAAATAGTGCTGATTTTTCTTTTACCGAAAATGTGAATGGAATTTTTGTTTTAACATGTATAACCTTAATGGGATTATAAACTATCTTAAAAGTTATTTTTTTGAAGCATAAATTGTATTTGTTTCACATATAACATCAAATAAATGTAATTTAAAAATGTTTTTACTTATTTAAAAAATAATATTTGATTGGATAAAATTTAATTTTGAAAAAAAAATTAAAATATTTTTAATGATTCCATTTTATGTTTTGATGTTAATTTTAATTGAATAGGATTTTATGATTTTTTCTAGTTTCAAAAAACATTTTTCATATTAGAATTAATTCATTTCTTAGGAAATATTTTAAATGATCATTCAATATAATTATCCATCTGAGATTTCATTAATTTATGATAACTATAACTTTTTGGGGATATAAATAAATTATAAAATTATTATAATTCCAAGGAGTGGTTTATGTTTATGAATAAAATATTTTAATAAAAAAAATTTATCCCATAGGTTATACCTTGATAAAATAAATATGAAACCCGCTTATTTTCTTTTCTTATGTTAGGAAAGAATAATGAAAGGATTTTGTAACATGTCTCTTTTCTATAGGTTATGATATTATGACATTTTTTTGAAACCCATTTTATATAATGGGTTGTGATATAATAATATTTTATGATTTTGTGGTGCATAAACATATTATTTTCACTATATGAAAGGTTTGAATTATATATCCCACAGATGTATTGGGTAATGATTTATATTAAATGAGATAACCAAGTTTGAGGTGCGGTGTGATCATATATAATTAAGTGACTTTGACTAATATGATTGTAATGGGTGTGAACCATTAATAATATGATGGTTTTGTGCATGGACCTATACCAATATGATATCTTTCATTATCATCCTAGACTAATATGGAAATAGTTTTCTATGCCTATGTGTATGGAACAAATATATGCATTATTCTAGTGTTTTTATAAAATTGATCATGTTAATTGATTATCTTTTGATTCATTTATTATGATCTTTATATATTTAATACATTAATTCATATTATGATCTTTGATATGAATGGAGTGGTTTTCAAATTATATGATAATGTTATCACATCCATAAGTTCATTTTATGATTAAATATATCATTATTACCCATACTAATAATCTAAGATAAATATTTGTTATGATTCATTTCCCTAGTTTACAATGAAATATATTTTTTATGACACGTATAAGAAGGGTGATAATTATTTAGAACATAATGGGACATGATATAGTTTACCTATGATCCAATTTTTTCAATATATTCAAATGAATTATACATTTATGATCTTTATTCATGTGATGTTGTTATGTAATAAATTTTCATATAAAATTCATTAGTATATATTAATGATATTGTGGGGCCCTTATAGAAGTCACTTAAACATTTAGATTTGTTTAATACACTATTTTTTTACTTTGAACATCTCTAAATCCAATCATGGTTTCAGTATCCCATTTATTATTATATTAAATTTACAATATCATTCTAAGATA
Source organism: Viscum album (assembly GCA_963277665.1). Classification (NCBI taxonomy): domain Eukaryota; kingdom Viridiplantae; phylum Streptophyta; class Magnoliopsida; order Santalales; family Viscaceae; genus Viscum; species Viscum album. Next base: position 1,849,928,485 of record OY728120.1, read on the forward strand.
CATAAACAAATATATGTTTACGAAATAATAGTACATTATATTTTTAGTATGAATACACAAAAATCAGATGGTTTTATATTTTATAAGGTATTCTTTATGTTTGGAATTTTTTTAATTTTAAAAATATGATTATTAAAATATACCACTAATGGGTGGAAGGAACAAATATATTTATATATAATTAAACTTATGGATAAGATAATTATAACAATGAAATTTTTTTCCATTTATTCTTCAAAAACATGTTATATAATCATGATGAATCATAATCACTTTTATTCAATAAATTATATCCATTTTTTCACAATAAATATTTTTATTGAATCGATTGTCTTATCATATAATAGAATTGATACTCATTAGTATATAATTTATATATATTCATTTTATATAGATATATGTTTTTATAATCAAATATGTTTTTTAGAAACTTATAGCTTCATAAATTGAATGTGAACTACTGGATAAAAAAATTATTCTTTAATTTTCAATCACATGTATAATATATATTCGTTATCACATACCCGTCATAAATAAATATTTTTTTATAAAACATCTACCTGACATAGATATTCAATGGATTTTCCTAAAACTACATTAGTTATCTGGAGAGTCCCTCATAAAATTAATACTTTTTGCATTTTTATCATATGTGTCAATGAATGCTATTTTATTTTTAAAATACCATAATTAAACTCTTTAAGTAACATTTACTTTTTTATATTTATGTTTGACCTACTAATAATATTTACAAAACACTCTTATATAGCTATAATATGTCATGTTCATCAATCATCATCAATTCAAGAATAAATTGTTAATTTTTTTATTCAATCAAATAGTTTGAAAACTTCAACAAATGAAAATGAAATGAATATCTTAATCATAGAAATACATTATAATATATATTGAGGAATTTTATATAATTAAAAAAATCATAAACTATTTTTATAAGAATAATAATATTTTTTTTCAAAATTGAATTATTTAAATCATATTCTCATGAATAAAATATGTTCAATAATATATATCATATGAAAAGTAGTTCAAAGATGAAATAATAAATTTTATGATTGTTGAAACAATTTTTCCATTTTATAGCAAATAAAACATCAACCTTCAATAATTTATTATTTTCATAACACATGTAATTTAACAAAATTATTAAAAAATAGAATTGACATAAAATATCATTTGTAATAGTAAAATAGAAGTGTATTTATTTTTTGTATAAATTCCTATAGTATTATTATATATCTTATGAAAATAATTATATTTACATCATATGGAACTCATAGTAATTTATTCTTCTTAGTATTAATTAATGTTTTGAATTCCATTTGACAGATTGTTGAAGAATATTTGTGAACACTCAAGAAAATATTTATTCATATAGTTTTAACTTTTACCCATTTATTTTATGTATATATTACATGAAAAAATACTATTCCCTGCTTATATATTCCCTTATATTTTTCTTATTATTGGGTAAACATTACATGAATACATTTAACAAATCCATAAATCTCTATTTATGACATTAGAACGAATTCTTCAACTAAAATTAGGATCAAGGAAAACATATAATTCACAAAGTAATTGTTATATACAATCATATTTTATTAATAAGTGATGAATAAATATATATAGATTAATTTAAATATAATACATTTATAATAATTAAATGAAGAATTATATGTTTCTATAAACATCTACATTGACTATAGAATAAGTTCAATGTTGTGTTACAAGGGTAAATTTTTCATTATCAAATATAATTTTCATTAAGAAACATTCCTTACACAAAAAGTATTTGGGGTTTCTTACATTAAAATTATCATTTAAGGGATTAATCTGATGGTTCATCTTAATGATTATAAAATTATCTACAATGTAATCATTTATCAGATAAATATAATGATTTAAAAATATTTAAAAACAAATTTTACTAAATGGGCCCACACAGAAATGAAAACCCATTTATGAAACATGTTATCAGTTAGTGGACCATGATTTATATTTTTCCATGACATTGAACTATTTTTTCAGGTATATAATCCATGATTATTTACATAGGGAATCATCGGAATCAGAATTTTTTTGATTCTTTTTAGATTACCAAATTAAATTATCCAATACATCATATGAATAATCTCAACTATTTACTTTATGTTTCTAAATAATTATGGTTTCTTATATTGTGTAGACCAATAAAAACACAATGAATAATTTAATAATATATAATCAATGTTTAATCATTTTGATCTCGACCAACCTAAATTATTAATATGGAGAAAATTTTATATTTACTTCCATATGCATTATAATATTTGGGTACTCATGATACGACCCAAAATAAATGGTAGAATGATCAAGGCCATGACATGTGATACTTTGGAATGAATATAACACTAAGTATTTATAGAGGATTTAATCTAACTGTTTAATCTCAGGTTATTACCTCTAACTATTCATGATTTTATTATTTTAGTTTGAAATGATATTCCCTCCAACAATGAATTAGTTCAAACAATATTCTATTATGAATCATTATCCAATAAATAATTTTGTCATATTAAAAAAATAGAAGCCAAACATACTTATACATATCTCAATTCATGAAACCAATATTGTACATAAACACTTCATGTAATGTAATATATTTATATAAAATTTTCAATATCCTCATGTGTAATTATAGTGCGTCATATAGTTTAACACATTCTACTTTCTAGTCAAGGCATCTCCCCTAAGATAGATGGTAGTCAAATCCCAATTCAATCAATCCAATTATGCGTTACTAAATAGAGAATTCAATTTATGATATCTCTAGAAATTAGTTTGATCCAATTATAATAAAATACTAATCTTATTATCATATATTTAGTTACAAATCATGATCTAGTTAGATGAAAGATAAATTAATTATTCAACCACATATGAAAATACATGAATTTATCTCAAAGAAGAATCATAAATGTTAATCTAATTTATATAAAATATTCATATTTCATTAAAAATTATTGAATATGAATATATCAAGTAATTAATATTAAATAAATGATCAATTCATATAATTAAACATGAATAAAAATTTTATGAACATTTCATAACTAAAAATTAACTATAAATATTTTATAAATTAGCTATAGATAATGGACATTTTCAATATCTTAAATATAACCACATTAAATTTATTGAAATATGAATTATTTCATATATTGTTTTATAATATATATATATATGATACTTCATGAATCAAAATAAATTTATAATTCAATTTATATTAAAAATACATTTTATATAATAAAACTATCATTTAATTTATATTTCTTACACATTTTATCAAAAAAATTATTTGTGTGAAATAATATCCATATTTGGCTCTTTTAAAATATAAACTATTTTCATTATAATATTAATATTTTTTTAAAAAAAATATATAAATTTATGTTTTGGCCTTATTTTAGTATTTTATAAACACTTTATAAATTACACTTTTTATTTTTAAATAATTGTTTTTTCAATATCATTAAGTATTCCATATAATTTACTAAATGGAATTTTAATATTATCCATTAATACATGGAAATATAATTTTTAATAACTGTTTATTAATTTATTAAATATTTAATTATAATTTTTATATTTTTTTAAAATTTAATATATTCCCAAAATTAATTTTAACATGATTTATAATCATTTTATATACAATTTTAAAAAATTATAGTTTAAAAATTATTTATTTTAAAAAATAAAATTTTCCTTTACCCTTGATAGAATATTTTTTTTGTATCAGTGTCCTTCCACAACCCTTATGTAGAATTTTTCAATTAAGGTAGATCTCTATGAACATTACAAAAAACATTTTGGGAAAAGTAAATGATGATATTACCTATTCATGAAACATTCTATGTGAGGGCAGGCCAGAGTTTTCAATTATGTGAACACTCTATGTAAGGGTATCCATTGATAAACCTTTAATTTAACTCATTTTCATTATTTTATGTTACATATTACTTTTATGGAAACAATTACAATAATTTCAACCCTTATACAACCGTTATGTGAACCCATAATATAATGGTATGTCCTGATTTACCTTTACTTGAATGCTTTCATATATGTAAATATCATAGTACCTTTATGTAGCTCATGTAACGTTTTTATAAATGTTTTTGGATATAATGAATCAAGTGGTCATTAGAAGACAATACTTTCTAACTCTAAATTATCATTAATAAACTCACCCGGATACCAAAATTTTGTTCTATTTGATCATCTAATGTTCATTATAAGGGGAAAGAAACCCAATAATAATATAGATCGGTCTTCAAGAAATAAATGATTCTATATTATGGGAAAAAGGATAAATAGAGTCGATGGAAATACCTTGTTATTCACATTTCCATATTCATTTTGGAATAAATTCATTTTAGAGAGATAACAACATGCATTGAACATAATAACATTGGATTCAAGATGACACACCGGCCATTGGATATGAGTAAATAACAAGAAGACTCACTTAAAAAGGTCCTAACACCTTCACTGAAAGTGAAAAACATGGTATTTGAAAGAATAGTGTTATATATTCCTCATATGAAACTGATGATCACCATTATTATTAATGAATATGATCCACAACCTCACCTAATAGAAGATAACTATTCATCCTAAAAGGGAGAAGCTTGTCAGTTCTTGATAACAATATCATGTGTTACATCCCATTGGTTGTAACTCAATTATTTCATTTCAATGAATAAATTAAGATATTATAGGAAACATCACTTGTTTGTTAAATTCATCTAATTCTTTCAGAGAGAGATCCAATTCATTCAATTAAAAATAACTTTTAAATATAAACATCGTTAATATTTAACATCATATATATTATAATTATTCAATATAGATGCATCATATTCAAGATAATATATACGTATAATTTTCATGTATTAAATGCTCACTATATATAATAACCTATTATATATAAACACAAATCCTACATCATATTCTTGTGTACAAGCATCAAATATATTTATATTTTAGTGCATGGATAATAAGAATCATACGCATATAGATAAAATACCATTTCGGTGATCTGTGTAGTAGGGAGGAGAAATATTTTTTTGACATGGATTGGATATAAATTGATATTATTTTTCCTTTATGTTGACCATAGTTTTCATTGTTGATATATTAAATTTATTATGGATGGTTTTAGTTGTAAATTCACACTATTTACTAATTGGGGGTAAAAACATATTTTCTCCATTGACTTTATCTTACTCATTTTTGATGGAGTTAGTAGGGTTGGGTGGTAAAATATCAACCATTAACTGATATTATAATGGACAGTAGTTGGTATTTCTATATTACTCAATAGTTCCTTCAATTATTATGAATTTCATATAAAGTTCATTTAGAGCTTGATTTTTCTCTTTCACACCCATAAAATGAGTATTTGTTTGCCAGTGATCACTATTCATTGAAGCTCAAAGTCATTAAAACTCCTTAATGAGAGATTAATCAATTTCAAATTCATCCATTTAACAATATTTGAGTGGGATAACATAGAAATAATTAAACACCGAAACTATACACCTATGACATAATTGGATTAAAACCACTTATTTTTAATGAAATTGTATCTTTTTTCTAAAACCAAATCAAATCCGCACCCCATTATTTCTTATTAATAATTTTGAAAAATTTATATTTCACCCATTATTTATGAATTCCTTTTTTCAATTATTTACTAATATTTATCCTTATGGAATTATATAAATTTTATACCAAACTAAAATAATTATATGAAAAAATATATCTCCGTCTGAGAGGTTTTATTAAAATATCATAATCAAAATATTCACAAATCATTCTAAAATTGTTCACATGGACTCTCATGAACCAATGATTGATAGAAACAATCACGATTTACTGAGAAACATAAAATTACAATAAAATTTTGAATCAATTTAGTCATATACTCAAGTAAAACATCAAGTGTAAAATTTTAATCTAAAACCATGGCTAAAAATCAAAACCAAACTGTTATAGATTTTTTACAATAATTTATTTTAAAAAATTATTGTCTTTATTAAAATAATTCGATGAATTAAAAACTAGATTGATTAAAAAAATTTAAACGTATAATGTATTTTTTGGAGAATATATCTATGAAAATATGAAATAATTCAACTTTATGTGTTATACACTCAATCCAAGGTGAGTGGTTGAGGACCTTCTTAAATAGATATCATTTCCATTTTCATATGAAAGGGTTGCTAGCAAAATGTCTCTATAAACTAAATATTATAGATTCTAATTCATAGATTGATCACAAAAGAATTTTCATTATATATTCCTTGTGACCTCTAGAATCACTATTTTTATGTAGGATAATTTTTATATAATAAATTTCCCATGATAAACATGTTATGTGTAATTGGAACGATTGGAGAATTTATTTTCAAGATGATCATACCGTGTAATTGAGGAATAATATTTCATAGAATTCATTAATAATGGTTCTCTTTATAGTGAAAAACTACTTGGATGTAATAGTAAGAAAAATATTATTAAAAAATTCACTACTATATGAAATGGGACAAATTTAATATATTTCAATAAATTCACTATAGTTTGGTAAATGAGTTACTAGAAGAAGAGGAGCACTTTTGGTATGATCAACTAAATCACCAATATTATATTTTAGTATGTAACTAAACATCATGGAATGAAATATGGATTCTAATAAATAATGTGAGAAACTCACATCATTTAAATTTGTTGTTCACAAAACATTTGTTACTGATTATATGCAATGCCCCGATCCTAGTTACCTATAGTCATTGCATTACTACATAACACATGCATGATATAAGGAATCATGTCCTGAATGACTGGTAAGTTAAGTATCCTTTAAAGTACTAGATACATTCATATGTTTTACATTACATCTTGCAATACAAACATCAACAACATTTTTTCCCCATTTGAACACACTTATATCATTAGCCTATCCGTGAACGTTAAATATAAAATACTTCTTCACATCCTGGAAAAAATAAAACATACAAATTGGTGAGAAAATATGCTCAGTAAAGATAACAGTATAGCAGAAACATTCAAAAATAAGTATAAACATTTAAGGAAATGTGTAAGAATAAAACAAAAGCCTTTTAAAAAACAAAATTCAGCATGATATGGAAAAGATAAAATCAAATAATGCCATTTAATTACTCATATGGATATTATACTAGTCAAATAATCACTTGAAATATAAATAGACACTTTCATAATGAAGGAATGCATAATTCTAGACTTTATAACAACATTGTCAAGATCTTGTTTCAAGACTACAAATAAGATTTTTCTAAGGCCATGTGCTAAGAAACTAGTTTGTCTAATTAGACCAACCATTGAATAGAAGAGCTATAGCGGGCACCAACCGTCACTTACTATGTCTAATGTATTCTTCATATGAAAAGGTTTAACCATATCATAAACATTTGTATTAAAACTGGCATACAACATGACAATACATTATCCATAAACAATGAATGGTATAAAAATAACACATCCATAGTTTGACATATCCCAAAACCTTCAAAACAGTATTGATGATTTGTATCATGATAAATCAACCTCAATCAAGAATAATATCCTGTAAATTATGTTGACATAGTTTAAAATGACCAATAAAAATCCTTCAGATAAATATCCCTTCTTCATGAAAACATTTAAAAGTCTCACTATTTATCATGAAGCTATTTCAAATAGATTTTAGAAACCAAGTGTTTCATATAGCTTTGAAACTTTTAAAACTAATTTCTATTTTAATATATTAATGTCCATATAACTAAAATCGTAAAATCATTTTTAAAACATGGACATTAATGAGAAATATTTAGTAGAATAAAATTTTATAACATTTAAAATGATATTTTAGTTAGATATCCTAATAAAATGAAAGAATATTAAATACAAATAATTGAGGTAATAAAAACATTATAATATCATGAGAATAAAGGGATTCATGATATACTATGTAAATGTACAATATATACACCAAATAAAAGTGAATCGGTGCATAACAACAATGAAGTCTTAGTGGAATGTAAGTTGAGATGAATTTTTTATAAAGATAGTATCATTAGGTACATGATATATCAATGAAATAATTATGTGTGAAAAATATAAATACACTCAATATGATTGGATATTCAGGGCAAATCAATCAGAGGATATTCACAGATATTCTTGTAAAAACAACACCAATGACTTGGATGTTTAACTCAATGAATAGAAATTGAGTTAAAATTACTCATATCAAGTTTATATCGATGACTAGAGAATTTATCAACGGAGTGATTATGTGTATCAGAAGTATATCCACAAAAATGGGAGTGTAAATTACTACATAAGTAAATAAATAGTGATTTCACACATAATCTTGGAGTAATGTAGTCAATGAAGTTTGTGTAAAACCGAGTGAGTGGAAATAGAAAGTTGAAATTCCCTTACCGATTTGGTAACTAATGAAATATACACCCCATTAATGAACGATCATCCAATAATGATGTAAACACCCTTTAATTTAATTATTTTACCCAAATAATGCAATAATGAGAAGTACATACACCACACAAAATGTAATAGTGGAAAATATAGCATGAACCTCATGGGAATAAAAGTGAGATGAGAACCCCTTACCTTGTAATTTTCCGTAGTCAATGATTTTTTAACCTCATGTATAATAGTTAAATGATTTTTATTAAATTATACCATAACATTATACATATATATGATATAATATATGATCCTATAATATTAATGTTTTAAAAATATTTCATTAGTATCATCATTTCGGGTGTAAACTGATTCGTTTTCCTTTATATGATAGGATACATAAGAAATGATTGTTATGGATATGATGTAATTAATTCATATACTAATTGATATTATGTTCATAAACATTATTTTTAATCCTAAAATGAATATTATTCTTTAATGATTACGATGGGGAATGAATCTCATCACCATCGTGAAGTCTGTAATCCATACATACGTGCGAGTGACAATATCATTATATTGATGGGGAAATATATGTAGTTGGATAGTATATCATAAATAAAGAATCATTAAGATGTTAGATTTATTATTTACATCAGTTATACTCATTATTATACCTATACAAATAATGATGTGTTTGAATAAAAAACTACACCACGATGTGGGGACGGTCAGCCGTACACACGCACATACGGGGACATTGTCATTAATAAGATGGATAGAATAGTGAATATGGTTGTAAATTTTTTATAATAAAATCATAGTATATAGAAGATATAGGAGTTTTATTTTATAATGGAATCAATAAAGAAATAGGATGTGGAAGAAGAAAATAACTTGAAAAAGGTGATAAAATATTTACCTCTTCTTCGGGTACTTCCTTTTGATTTGATCAGAAGGGCTCCATATGGGAAAATTCTGACCAAAGTAAGGCCTCATGGATGAAGGGAAAATGTTGGGAGAATATTTGGACAGGGGATGGTCGAGCCGATTGGATTTGGAGGTGTAAAAATAAGAGAAGGGGAAGTACCATTTTATAAGAGAGGTGAGGGTCACTTTAGAAAAAGCATGAAATATTATTTTATAATCAAATCATTTTCAGTTTCTAATGGCTCCCAAATAATTTATTTCTAGGATATAGAAAGTATGGGTTGAAAAAAACTTAACCAATTGGTTTTAGAGAGGTTTAAGTCAACCTATTAACCTTATCTTATAGATTTATCTTGTAGTTAAATAGTTTGACATTTACCATGTCTCTTTGTATTTTTATATTATATGGTTAAAAACAAAATATAAAAATACAAGAAAACACCAAGGGGTTAATTATTAATATATATAACCTTATATATGTCCTTTGGCTGATCCATATATTTTTAGGAATATTATATCAATTAATAATACAGTATTTGTTTTAAAAACTCAATGATGTCAATTTTGGCACTATTTAGTATTTGGTTTGTGTGAAAATCATAACAGCTTGATTATATAGAAAACAAATTATTTAATCAAACCTAACATGTAATATTAACTTGTTAAATTATTTTAATTCCTCAAAAATCTCAAATTACATTTATTTGGATATTTATCATATCATTTATTTTATTCATACATTAATAAGTCAATTTCTACATCATTGCTGTTTCATTAATAAATTTAATTATTTATATTATAAAAATTATAAATAAAATTACATTATGTAGGATATCGTTTTAGAATTCTAATTAATATTTATAGTCGAATTTATCTTATGTATAACACAATATTAAAAATGGTTTAGTTATTAAACTTTGAATTTAACACTTTTAACTCTTCTTTAAATAAAATAATATTAAATGTCTTAATCTAATACAAGTGGACCAAAAGGATCATATTTAATTATAAAGGTTGTTTTAGGTCGAATTAATCTTATAAAAAAGAATTAGGACACATGTTAGGGTAATTATAATATCATTTTTACCCTTAATTACCTTATTTAATTTTAATCATGGTAAATAAAAGTCAAAACAGACTATTCACCAAAAAATAATTTATTTTTATTGAACCAAATTTTATTGACTAATGTCAACCGTGTCTATTGGATTTTTGAAATTCAACTCACAGAAGTGGTAAAATTATGTATTATTCAACATTTTAAATTCTCCTAGTAGGTGGATAAAAGACGATGTAAAGTTCAATAAAATTTTATACATCTAATTTTATTATAAAAATGACTTCAATTAATCACATTGAAATAATATAGGTATTATTTATATAAAATGACTTAAATAAATAAAATAAATTATTATTTAAATAAATATTCAATTTTTAAACAATAACGCAGTGTTTTTCACTCTTCATCAAAAAGTGAATGTTTTCATAAAAATACAAAAAATTCACCCTATGCTAATTTTGATATTCCAAATTCAAAAATGAATTCTATTTTACCGAATTAAAAAAATTTATTTAGCCCTAATTAATTTAAAATTAATTACTTTTGTAAAAACCAAAACGTGGGTTTTCAAGAAATAAAAACTATCAAAAGATTGACATTTGTTTATGTCAAATTTAAATTTGAAATTACTTATAATGACCAAAATTTTATTTAATGATAAAAATAAAATCTAAATATTCTTACAAACAATTAAAATGCATAATTTAACAATGTAAATTATTTCTATTAAAAAAGTAGTTTTCAATTAGATGTTTAGTACTTTTTCACTATTCATCAAAATAAGAATGTTATCAGAAAAGTACAAAAAAATATATCGAAAACAAATTTTGATGTACCGATTCCGGAAAAGAATTTAATTTAATTAAATTTAACATATAAAAGTGAAAAATATTGGTTTTAAAAATGGATTTTCATTAAAAGGTGGTGAAATATTATTTATTGAAAAATAAGTATTTTTCTGAAAAAATGAATTTGTTCTTATATTATGTCTAAAAAACAAAAAATATGGATTCTAAAATTTTATGTGGTATATAAAATTCAAAATTCAGTTAATATTATTCATAAATACTTTTTGAACGACTAGTTTGGTAAGTCGTGGTGTCCTCGAACTTGGTGTAGCGTATTATCTTGCTATTGAATTACTTTAAAGAAAATAAATTACTATGAAATCTTGGAGTGTTACATTTTTCCCCCCTTTAGGAAATTACATCCTCATAATTTTAAAATTAGGTTTGGGAACATCACTGAAATCCCCACTTCGGAAAAAGAGTCAATAAAACTATCACTTTAAATGAAAGAATGATAAGTAAAAAGGTCACTCGAGATAACCCATACTTGGATTCCATGTAAGAAAACTTGGATATAGAAGATAAAATAAGTTTCATGTTCATATGAATAGTGAAAGAAAACATGATCAGGAGTAAGTTAACAATAAGAAAACCACAAACATGTGATGTGATAAATGGTCATTAGTTTCCCTGTTGGGAAAGTTAGCAGACACAATTTTTTGTTTTATGTTCCATTTCAAAACGTTGAGGAATTTTTTATGAGATTTACTAAGAACATAAAGAGATATAATTTCGGTTTATGTAGAGTTTCATCTTTTAATAAATTTCTACCAATAACTCATCTTTTTTTAATCAATGGGTATTCAAGATGACTTGGTCACACCTGAAGCACTAGAATCAACATCTAAAGAATCACATGATCCACAAAGGATAGACTATATATTTCCCTTGACTGTAGAGATTAAACAAAACCAAAATGGTTTGTTTACAACTGTCTTCCATTGGAACTATTCACCAAGGTTCACCGATACTACTATTCACAGAAGGTTATTGATGCACTATTCACAACTATCAACGGTTCAAACTTTTCACCGATAGAACTATTCACCAAAAGGTAAAATTGGAAAAGGGTTGGGGATAAGTCACCTGGACCTCCCAAAACACCTCAAACACAATATTTTCAAAAAGGAATGTGCAAGGGTGGTCCATGCCATTACAGTTTCATAGCATAAATAAAAAGAATAAGAATGTATCTTAGAGTTTAAGATTCCTTTAAAATGATCGATATAAATCACATGGATTACAAATCAAACACATAATTGAAGACAAGGCATTTCATTAATGGGATTATGAAAATTATTTAAACCGAACATGTCTCTAAAACCGTCTCATCATATGATTAGATTTTTTATTTTTTATCAAGATATAAAATTTATTATCTATGTTTTTTGGCCTATATGGGGTGCTAGATAAGAAGGGGTGGTAGATTAGAAAATGGATAAGGGGATGAAGAGAAAGAATTATTTTCCAACATGTGACAATTTTGAAAAGAACATCCAAATATATTCATAATGGGAATAAGTGTTTTCTATAAGTGTGGAGAAAAGGACACCACAAACATGATTTTAAAGGATATAAATAAAATTTCAATGTTAAATTATTCATCTATAATGATATTTAGCACTATGAATATAAATTCCCCTAGTGCTAAGGGAATATACGTCAAATGAATTTTAGGGATAAATGTTAATCTAGTTCTATAAATACTCATAATGTGGAATGGATACTATTTTTTAAATTTTGATTGATGAAATACGTTTTAAATGTATCCTATTAATGAAATTATCATTATGAGGGTTAAATGATTTCACTAAAGTACTATTTTTTAATGATTTTAGAGCAAATATTGAATGGTACTGATGACTAATAGTAATGATGAAATAGAATGTTGATCTTCGTGGGAATCGCATGACTAATAAAGTTATATCCCTTAATATTTTTATATTGTTGAGATAATTATGTGGGGAAAATTTGATGATAGATATGGTTAAATTAAATATGATTGTAATAACTACCATAGAAATGATTACTCATAAGATTATTTTGGAAATTCAGTGTCCTTATTTCTAATGTTATGGATCAAAATCATTTGGAGGATCATATGGATAACCATTTATTAAAAGGATTATGTTTATATTATGATGAGATTTTAATGATTAATTTATTAATTAAATATATGAATTTTTATATATATCGTATAACCATTTCTAACCATTATCTTATAATGACAATTATAGATCAAAGGTATAACTTAAATCCTCTGATATAATAGTACAGCAGGTGTTAAAATTTTATTTTCATTTATTTTTTAATAGAATATATGGGAATTGATAAAGGCATAACCAAAGGATGATATTGTTATCATAATATTGAATTTAATAAACTATGTATATCATATCATGAATGTTATGAAATTTTTGAAAATGATCATAAAATAATATTTTATCCAACTACATTTATTTTTTATGATATTAATGTCCTTATTAAGAACTATTTATTTTGTGGTTTTATGGTCCTAAAACATCCCTATATCACCTTGTTTATTGTGATCAATGTTATTTTTCACTCTCCATTAGTATTTGGGTTATAGTTTTCTCTTCTATGTCCATGTTTCTGTTTCCTACCCTTGTTCTCCCACATAGATCCCTAATGTTGTGTTATTTGAGATGAATTTCATAAAACCTGTTCAATATCTTTATGTGGATATTTTGTAAACTATCATACGATGTAGGGTTTTCAATAAAATTATTTCCAAATATAAAACGCACTCTTTCTATGAACATGTTAAAATTGTGAGGACATAATTTATTAATGTTGTGGATAATGGGACACCTAAAAAATTTAAACAATGAATATGATATTCAATTGAGTATGTGAAAAGAAACACCATCTGTTGAAAAGAATATAACATCCAGAGAAATAAAGATATATTTATAATATTAAATAAATTAAATATATTAAATATATTATATATTTTGAAATTCATGAAATTTTGAGTCATCTTGTACTACAAGCAATAATGACATTCCTTGAAGGATTGTGTTAGAAAAAATCCAATTTTTGAACAAAAAATTCTAATATTATTATTTATAAAAGAAAAATATATTCAAAATTTTAAATTGGTGGTTTTAAATAAGAATAACTAAATTACGAAAATATTTGGTTGAATTCATTGTCTAATAATTAATTAGAAATTAATTTAAAAAATAATTCAACAGAATGAAAATGATTTAATAAAAATTGACTATTTTTATGCCAAAGGTTTTTTATGTTAATAAATTACAATAATTTCTATTATTGTATTACAGTAATGAAATTTATATCTAATGAATTTAATAATTTTTTTTACATAAAACCCAGAGAATTTATATGGATAATATTTGAAAAAAATACAATTTTATGTATAAAAAAATATATTTTTTAAAGGATGTTTTGTCACATTTTGATGAAAATGTTGTTTTAAAACTTACTTTTGGAAACATGATAAATTTTATTTTGAATAAATCTTAATATTTGACATAGGAATGACATAATTATCTTAGGGGATAATTTTTGTAAATTTTCCGAGAAGATTCGTTTTTAGATGAATAATGAAAAAATAATGGACTTCAATTCAAAACTGCATCTTCAATTAAATTACATATAATGATTAATTACATTTTATGTTTGTTTTAATGACCCACTAGTTTAATAATTAATTGATTAATTAAATATAGTTCATTATAATCATGTTCATATTTAATTTAGATACAAAATCATTGTAAACATTTGAATGGATTCTCTTTAAAAACTGACGTTATAATCACATATAAGATAATAATTTAATATTAAATTTTTGTACTTATAATATTATTATTTGGAAAAATGGATTCCATTTTTGGAATTATAATAATTTATAATGTCTAATGTGTCCATCTTAATTTTGTATCGAAGTGATTATCAAAAAAATTTAAAATTAGTTATAGTGATTTGGGTGAAATTAAGTTTAATTATTAGTTAAATATATAATATAAGGATTAAAAGTTAGTACCTTATTGAAACATTAATTATATAGATATATTTCGACACTTTTGACTATATGATTGAAATAAATGAGTTTTGCAGACACTTTTTGTAACATCCCAGGTAAATAATGAATATGGCATTTTAATATTTATTAATATTTTTAAATTAAATATTATTTTTACATTCAAAGGGATGCTATGTCTAATGGTGTACTCAATAAAAAAAACGTGTTTCTTGGAGATCTTACATTGCACAAAACATTGAGTTATAACGAAAAATAATATATTTTTATCATATTAAATGATAGATAACACCTAAAAATTCTATTTCAAGGAATGAACAAAACTAACTACAATATCATTACACATGTTCTTTAAATGTTATTACTTTTATCCAATAAATTTTAGATGCTAAAAATCAGAATGAATCCAATTTTAAGCATTAAATACTCTAATATTCATTAAAAGGCAGATTTATAGCCTTTTGATAGAGAATAATTTTTTAAATCTAGTTTTTTTTTCAGTTTTATATGTTCCATTTCAAAAAATAAACATTTAAAATAAAATAGGGACATAAAAATTTTCATTGGGTAAAATTTTGTTATATTTCTGATAAAGTTCATTTTTTATGAATAGTGAAAAATACTGCATTTTAATTCAAAACTGCCTTCTAATCTAATTTATTTATATAATTAGAATAAACTTTTAATTTTTCGAAATTGTAATTATAGTATTTTTTATCATTTAATTCAATTCTATTCATTTTATGTAATTTCACTTTCAAATTTGACATAAACACATGTTAATCTTTTGATAGTTATTATTTCTTAAAAACACAGTATTGTTTTGATAACCGGAATAAATTTTAAATTAATTTTCTGTAAATTATGTTTTTTGAATATTGAAAAATGAATTCCTTATTTGAAATCATTAGGTCCAAATTGTTTAAATATATAAATTTTATTTTTATACATTACTAATAGTAACTTCAGAAAATATTATATTTACCATGGTTAATCGGTATATCCGGTAAATAATGGTATGAAATAATATTATAAATAAAGATAAATTACCCATAAACGTGTCCTAACCCTATTGGATGATTCATGTCAGACCGTGGTCATCCATGGGCTGCTTTTGGGACCCCATGGAGCCACTTGTATGTGAAAATAAAATTTTATAAAATTTAATTTAATGTTTTGGAAAATGTTACAAAAACATATATCTTTTAGAAAAAAAAATTTATATGGGGATATATAAATTATTGTTTCAACTATAAATATTCATTAGAAATATAAATAGATTAAATACATCTTTGTATTTTATTTATAATTTTTAGACATTAAATAAATTAAGTTATTTATGACACAATTGTGATGTAGTGATTACCTTGTTAATGAATGATTTAAATAAAAGAGATAATAAATATAAAAATAAATTTATTTTGAAAGTATTTATGACATAAATTAATTTTATAGATCACTATCATTTGTTATATTTTAATTAATATAGGTTTTTAGAATAAATAAATTTGTTATTGGTTTTTTAAAAGTCTTCATTTGAATTGACTGAGTCTTCAAAATAAATAATATTATATTAAATGTTAAAATAATCCTAAAACTCTAAAATTCGCCCAATTAATATATATGATGTTTCGAATGTCATTACAGATCCATTTTGGGTTCTCTTATAATTTTATTGTAAATATTTTAACCATAGAATATGAATATAAAATTGGACATGGTAAATATTAACATTGTTAACTAATGGTTAAAGATAATTTATTATGTTACTTTTATGCCCTGAACATGTCCAAAACCAATTGTATGAGATGATTTATATCCATATTTATCTAATATTCTAATTAATTATCTTTTGAGACTTCATAAACCTAAATTGAAATTATAGTAAAATAATATTTATAGACTCTTCTAAATAGTATATCCTCCCTGTTATATAAAGGCTTCACCCCAACTCATTTACTCACTCATCTCATGCCCCTTATCCCATCAACCATCTACCCATATAATCTCCCACCATCCCTCTATTCATCATAGAACTCTTACCTTAGGCAGAAGTCACTTCAAGAAAGCCTTTTGGTTCAAACAAGAGGGAGTTACATGATTTAAGGGTAATGTCTTCCCTCAAGTTCTCTTCATTTATTCTACTTCTTCACTCCATATTATATTAATATTAATTTATTACATAAAAAACAGTTCCACTTTATAATAGGATTATTTATGAGAATAATTATAACTACAGTTACATACACCTCCATCTAATGGATTTAGAACATACTGTTTCTCTGGACGACGACCTACTACCTCACGAAACAATGATTCTTCAATGTTTTTGTAACACCTATATTGGTGGCCATTATGATGGAAATTTGTTTATATGTGATATATATTATATTTATATTTTATTTAACTTTATTATGATTTATTTTTATCTTAACTTTATAATTTCCATTTTGGGTATATACAATAATTTAATTTGATGAAGTGCGGACTACAACCCCCTCAAAATTATATGACTCGTTCATTCCATTCATGTAATGTATAAAATATGGAATAAATTCACTTATTTTACTTATATAAAATATAAAATAATAATTTTATTATAATATAAGTATATATCATTTGGTTTTAATTCCTTTCAAAAAATAAATGAATGATGTGTTCATGCGTACGTACGGTTTACCGGGGCCATGAACTGTGCATTTCATTTTCATATATCCAAAAGATATGGACCTTTATAAATACAAATATACTGTATATATCTTATATTAATGATATATATATCATGAATATCATTCTGGAGATAATGGACTTTTTTCACATGGGCAATTTGTAATTATAACATGTTCATTTTGACTCCGGTAACGAACATCGACAAAAAGATAGTTATGAACTCGAATAATTAAATGATATTTTTAGCAAGGTAACATATAATATAATAATAATAATAATAATTAATTTTTTTTGGAATCATGTATAATAAACTTATGTTTATTATTCTGGGAGATAATGAATGAACAAGACAAGTCGAACACAACGTAAGGGAACTTTTTAACCCAATTTCCTGTCTTATAGTTTATGTTATACAATTTATTATGTCATGATATGATTATGTATGAAATTAATTTTTAATACCTATATAGTATTTTTACATTTCCTATATGTACATATTGTGAATACTCTTAGTCTATCTATTTTATTTACAAATTATCTTGGCAAGGGAACCTTTCACCCTCCTCTTTTAGCCAATGATATTTTATGTTACGTCTTTTAATTTCAATTTTATTATTTTAGGATATGATCTTATATATCCTTATTATATTAAATTTTATATCCATGTGATGAGAGACCAATTCCTTTCTCATATAATCTTTTCTTAATTTTTAATTGATGCATATAGGTTGTAGAATTTTCATAATGGAATTTCTATACTCAATTTTTACTCTCTGGGTTTTACTCATACTTCATTGATTATATTATAATGAGAATATGTGTGGAATAATTGTTTATTTATTTATGTTTTAATTTCCAAATTTCCTTTCTATGGATATATTTTTTCAAAACATAATCACATTATTTATAAATTCTTATGTCAATTATACACTCTTTCTAAGGGAATTCATCTCAATTTACATTTTTTAAGAATTATTTGTTATCTTTCACCAATAAACATTTATATGGTGTGTATGCTACCCTTGGACATATTATATCATGAATATACTTATTCACGTGATATTATATGTTTTATTTAATGTTATTCAATAATTATTTTTGTTCATGTATTTTCCAAAGTGGTAATGGACCCTTTAACAAAAACTTCATTTTAAATATTTTTTTCTCATTAATGTCTATATTTTCAAATGGTTTTATTATTTTTTTAATATAGAAATTAATGTTTTAAAATGATAATTCCATTATTATTTTAAATGTGGTATTGGAAAATTCAATTCAAAAATCTCTTTGTTATATTTTTTAAATGGTATTGAAAATGTTTTTGAGAAAGCATTAATTATGTAAATATCTTGTATTTTTATATTGTGATTGGAATGGGGAAATATTACCTTTCTGTTATGCTTGTTTTATGTCTTATGATTACGTTATGGTTCATTGGAATTGTTTAAGAATATGTGTGGTTCCATGTTAAACCTAGGGCAGGTGAGGTTGAGATAGCTCTCAAATACATGGGTTACGTGATGGATGTAAATGTTAACATTTCTCCGAAGATATTTAGGGAAAATACTGTGATGGGTATTCCAAACATAACTCTCTATGTAGTAGTTAAAGATAAAATGAATTTATGATATGTATGTAAAAATTTACATTTATGATTTATTTTTTCCTTTGTATTACACATAAAACTTTTTATTTTTTGAGGTATGTTAAATGGATTATGTTTTAAGATTCCAAAGTATGATTTCATTGATTTGTATGTATTGATCAACAAATTTTTTCATTATTTGATTTGTAACACTTAAATAGATTTTTATGGTCATCCCATGATTATTAAATTATTTTCATAGGGTATAACGAAGGGTAAGAGAAAAGAATAATTCAAGAAGAATAATATCAAAAAAAAAAGAGTTCTTCTTTTCATTTAAGAGATTTTATTTTATCAAAAAAATGGATACTGAGTAGAAGTGTATAAATTTTAACATTCAAGATGTAATTTAATAGTAATGGCCTCATTATTTAAATATAAAAACAAGAAATGATCCTCAAAGTGAATAATTAACATAATTCAAGATAATGTAATGTTTAATAGTGGGGCCTTATTGTTGGTATCGAAGGCCATTTTAGAAAATATTAGGGATTATGAGTTTTTTTAGACACATGGTTAGTCTCTATGACTACTCTTTAAGTAAAATCATTATTTTTTTAACTTTTTTAGATCAGGTAAATTATATTTCAAATGAAAGGTGGAGGATCTCAAACTCAATTCCAGTCTCTTCTTGATGACATGCATGCAATAATTATTGAAAATTTATGTCCATAGGACTCTAAATTTTTTTCTAACTTTCAACTCACATGCAAGCAATTGTTTGAGATATCAAACACCTCTGTTATACCTCGATACCATCATGGAACATGGGTTGTATTTGATCAAATCCAATTTTATTAATATTCTCATATACTCAATAATGGTAAATATTATCAAGGCATTTACAAATATTTTACCTTATCACAATATTTTGAATCATATTATGATTTTGAAAAAGGTGCAAAACAATAAGACCTTTGCACATCCTTTTTATATTTTGTTTCAAAATATAGTCCTCATGAACTGACTTATGGTATTTTAATAGTACTATTGATTGAATGTATCAACTCAAATTCAATCTGATTTTTTTATAAAAATAAACTTCAATCAGATGTTTTGAAATTATATTTCATACATTATTATTTTCCGAAACAATTTTTATGTGATCATACATATGACCCAAGTTATATGAGGTGTATTTGGATAAAAAAGTGAATGATTTTACCGGATATATAAATCATTTTGGCAATGCATGGACTATTAAGATACATGAATAAGATGATGATGAAACCAGGTGGACAACATCATTATGATATGGTGGGGTTTCTTTTGGAATAGTGATAATTTATAGAGGTAAAAAATTATAATACATATAAGACTCCATAAAATATGATATTGAGGTCATTATGAGTTGGGATGAAAATGAGAGGTATAAGAAAACCCTTGATGTTAAATCTTGTTTGGGATATTTTTGAGTTTTATAAATAGTGACAACACACATGATGTGTGAAAACGGGCCGCAACCAGCAAGGCTTCATGAATCGAAACCATAACCATAGGGCTACAAGTTTGCATCACCTACAACAAGCCTACATAAATCCTCTATTTAGTATGACTAATTTTTTTAGTTAAATGAATTTATGGATCATGAATATATTGATTTTTGGTAATTATGTTTTATCAAAGGGATATCCTTAGTATAGGAAAATGATTTGGTTATTAAGTGAAAAATATTATTTTGGAAGATGTACGCTCTTTTGGGAACACTATATGCCTAATGAAAATAGAATACAATGGGATTTCATTTGAGGAGTAATGGTTGGATGTTTATTTGTGAAGAATATATGTTTTTATTATGGTTTTATAGAAATTTGGTTTATTAATAGATATGATTATCCTATCATAAAGAATATGTCATTAGGTTAATTACTTTTCAGTACAAGGATTTAAGAGTAGTCGTTGTTATTTGGAGAAAAATGTTATAATTTTTTTTAAGACTATGAGATCAAATCATTTTGAAATATTGGTTTCAATCATTGAATGGATTACATTGACTTATTTTAAGGATAATTTTTTATTGGAAGGTATTTTTTAAACATTGGGGTTTTTTTTAATTTTGGAGATTACTATCAGTATTTATTTTTACAAATATAATAATTTTATAGGATTATCGGATCTTGTACTAAAAATTTGGGTTTGGTTAATATTTAACGATAGGGGAAATATATAGCTCATCTTTTGTGGATTATGTGATTGTATAGAAGATTATTCTAGCACTTAAGGTGTGACCGAATAATCTTTAATACTCATCTTTTGGTGAAAAGATGGGTTTTGGTAGAAACATATTAAAGGAAAAGAATCTACATGATCTCTATGTGTATTTCCATATTAACATAGTCAATCTCATAAATAAATTCATCAACATTATGAAATGTAACATAAAAAAAACATTGTTGGATTACTATTCCTAATAGGAAACCAATGACCATTTAACCCATAACTTATTTTTGGTTTTCTTGTTGTTAACATTCTCCTGATCATGTTTTCAATCTCTCTCCATTAGAACTTGACACTTAATTTATCTTTCATATCAATGTTTTCATACAAGGAATCTTAGTATTGGTTATCTCAGGTGTCCTTTTTACGTATCATTATTTCTTTTAATGTGATCATTTTATTGACTCTTTTTATGATGTGGGACTTTTAATGATGTCTCCAATCCCAATATTAAAATTACAAGGACACAATTCATAAAATGGGGATGGATATAAAATCCCAGGTAAATAAAAAATTAGACATTTTAATATTTATTATTATTTTTAAATAATATATTAATTTTACATTCAATGGGATTCTATGTAGGTTAGTGTACTCAACACACAACAACGAGTTTTTTGAAATGCTAAACTGCACACAATATTGAGTTATGGCGAAATATAATATAATATGACTATTATTTAAAACGGTAGTTAATTCCTAGACATTTTATTGAATGGAATGAACAGAACTATGTATGATATGGTCACACATGTTTGTTAAATGTTTTTACTTTTATCTAATAATTTTTAGAGGCTTAAAATAAGAATGAATCTGAATTAATGCATTAAATACATTAATATTTTTTTAAAAGGTCAATTTACCGCCGTTTGATTTAGAACCCTTTTTAAATATAGTTTTTTATTAATATATTTTCCATTTGAACAAATAATTATTTTATTTATAAGCAGGGCATCAAAATTTACTTTGTGAAAATTTTGGTTTTTTCATGAAAAAGTTCATTTTTTGATAAATAATGAAAAATACTACATTTTAATTAAAATCCGCCATTTAATCTTATCTATTTATATGATTATATTTTCCCTATTATTGTTTTTAATGGGTAATTATATTATATTTTTATCTTTTAAACCAATTTTTTTGTCATTTTAACTAATTTCACTTTGAAATTTGACATAAACACATGTCAATTTTTTGAAAGATCTTATTTTTTTAAAAACACTCCTTTTGGTTTCGACAAAGAGAAATAATTTCAAATTAATTTCTAAAAATATTATGTTTTGAATGAGGAAAAATGGATTCCATATTTGGAATTAGGATCTCATAATTTCATAAAGTTGAAACTTTTATTTTTTGAAATTATGAATAGAAACTTTAGAAAATATTTTATTTACCATGGTTCATGTGTAAATATGGAAAATTAGGTTAAAAAATATTATTATAATAAAATTAAATTTCCCTTACACTTTTCCAAACCCAATTTTATGAGGCATGTCCGACCATGGGAATCATTGGATATATTTTGTGACCCCATGGAGCCACATGTATGTTAAAATTACATTTTATAAAAATTAATTTAACGTTAAGTAGAATGTAACATAAATATATATCATTTAGTTAAAAAAATTATATATGGTTCTATAAGTGATATTTTAGATTAAAAATAGACATTATATATTTAAATATATTTCTAACATAATTTTATTTTATTTATAATTTTTAGACATTAAAAAAATAAATTTATTAATGACACAACGGTGATTTTTGATTCCCTAGTTGATGAAGGATTTTAATAAATAATATTATAAATGATAAAAAAAATAAATTTTGAAAATTTTTATGCCATACACGAATTTTGTGGAGAATTATAATTTTTTGTTTTTGAATTAATGTATAATTTGAGAAATAATAATGTTGTTATTTATTTTTAAAAGTCTTGATATGAATATATTATAAATTGACATAATTGACTTTTTAGAATAAATAATATTTTGTTAAATGATAAAATAATTCAAAAACACTTAGAATCAGATAGATGATATATATGATGTTACAAATTTCATTAATGATCCATTTTGGGTACTCTTGGAATTTAATATTAAATATATTAACCATATAGTATGAACATACTAGAGGGCATGGTTAAAGTAAAATTAGTAAACTAAAGGTTAAAGCTAAACAATAAGGTGAATTTTATGCCCTAAACTTGTCTAAAACCCATTGGATGAGAGGATTTAAATTTATCATCATCTTTTATTTTACTTAGATAAATATTTACCACTTATAAACAAAAAAAAATTATAATAAAATAATATCTCTAGACTCTTATAAATAGTACCTCCTCCCTCTTATAGAAAGGGTTCACCCCGACCCATTTTATCACTCATCACAAGCACCTTGTCTCATCCAAACTCTGCCAAAATAATCTCCCAACATCCCTATATAACAACTATATGCCTTACCATAGGCAGAAGGGACTTTAAGAATGCCATTTGGTTCAAACCCAACAGAGTTACCGGATTTACAGGTAACATCTTCCCTCAAGTTTTCTTCTTTTTATATTACTTCTTCACTCCCTATTCTATTTTTATTCTTTGATTAAATAAAAAAAACTATATCATAAATACACTATTATCTTATTATTATAATTATTTGAACTACCCTTACACACACCTTCAACTAAAATAATTATAACATACTGTTTCTGTGGATAACGACATACAACCTCACGAAATGATGATTGTCTGATTTATCTGTAACACCACTCTTGGTGGCCAATATGGTTGAAATATATTTATATTTAATATATATTATATTTATATTTTATATATTCTTCTGTATTTTTGATTATATAAAACCATTATTGTTTCCATTATGGGTAAATATTATAATTTTATTTGAGAAGTGTAGACTACCGCCCCCTCAAAGTGACATGACACTCTCACGCCTTAAATGGAACGTATAAAGGATAAAATTAATTAACATATGTAACTTATATAAAATATGATATTTTAATGTAATTATAATATAACTATGTATCATTTGTTTTTCATTCCCTTGAAAATAAAAAAATAAATGAAAGTTGTGTTTCTATGTACGTTCGACTTACTGTCTCCATTAATGGTGCATTTCATTTTCATATATTCAAATGATATGGACTATTATAAATAAATATATACTAGATATATATGATACATATTATATTTCAATAATTAATATTATTCTGGATATAATTTCCATTTGACCACATGGACAATTTGTATTTATAACAAGTTCATTTTGACTCAATTACCGAACATTAGCAAGCAGACCGATATGAACATGAATAATAACATTATTGTTATATCATGGTAATAAGTAAATTAAATGGAATAATAAACATGAAATATTTTTTGAATCAAGTAGAATTAACATATTTTTATTATTCAGGGAGATAAATAATGAACATGGAATGTCGAAAACAAGTTAAGGGAACTTCTAAACCCAATTTCCATTCATTTGGTTAATGTTATACTTTTAAATATGTCGTTCTATGATTATGTAGGAAATAAATTTTTTTTCCCTGTCTTGTTTTTTTACTTTACAAATGTGTACCTATAGTAAATACACATAATAGATCAATTTTATTTACAAATGATATTTGTAAGGTAACCTTTCACCATCCTCTTTTAGTCAATAACTTCCTTTATGTTATGTATTTTAATTTCAATTTTGTTAAGTCAGGATACGTTCCTATATATCATTTTTGTTGTAAATTTTATGTCGATGGGATGAGATACCATTATCTCTCTCATCAAATCATTTTCTTAATTTTTATGTGATGTTTTTAGGTTGCTAAATTTTCATTTGGGGATTTCTATAATCAATTTCCAATCTTTGGGTTTTACGCATCCATTGTCGATTATATTATAGCAGGATTATGAGTGGAATCAGAATTTATTAATTTATGTTTTAATTTATACTTTCTTTTTCATGAATACACTATTTCTACACATATTGACCTCATTGATAAATTCCTTTTTCATTTATATGATCTACGTAAGGTATCCTATCTCAATTCACATTCCATTGCAAATTATTTGTTTTTATGCACCAATTCACATTTATATGGTGTGTATAATACCCTGTGACAAATGATACAATGAATATAATTATTCTCATTATATTATAATTTATGTTTAATTTTATTCTCTAATTATTTTTATTTGCGTATTTTTTGAAGTGGTAATGGACCCTTTAACTAAAACACTGTTTTAAATAATTATTTATCCCCTTAATTTCAATGTTTTCTAAAAAGTTTTAGGATTAATTAATATACAAATTAATTTTTTAAACTTATAATTCATTTAAAAGTTTCAATGTGGTATGTGACACTTTTATTCAGAAATCTCTTTATTAAATGTTTTAAACGGTACTGAAAATAGTTTTTAGAATGTATAGATTAGGTCAATATCATGAATTTTTTTTTGTGATTAAAATGTGGAAATGTTATCTTTCCATTATTCTTTTTTATGTTTTTTGGTTATTTTATGGTTCTTGGTTATTATTTTTGTGTATGGGTTGTTCCCTAAATATCCTAGGGTGGGTGATCCTAAGGTAGCTCTCCAAAGCATTGGGTAACATGATAGAGGTAAATGTTTACATTTATCCCTAGTGATTTTTAGAGAATACTATGATAGGTATTCCAAACTTAACTCCTTATGGAAATGAGAATGCTACAAGGTATTTATGATATATATTCCCTAAGTTACATTTATGTGTTTTTATTTTCTATGTGTTACTCTTAAATATTATGATTTAGTGAGGTATGTTAAAGAGCTTTTGTTTTATAATTGAAAAGTGTAATTTCATTCATTAGTATATATTAAAGGACTAATGTTTTCAATCCTTGTTTTGTAACACTTACTGATATTTTTATGATAATATCATTATTTTGAAATGATTTTGGCATGGTATAAGGGAGGGTAAGAGAATGGAATAATTCAGGAAGATTTATATGAAGAAAAGAATTCTTGTTTTCTTTTAAGAGTTATTATTTTATTAAAAAATGGATACTGAGTAGAAGTGTCTACCGTTCATCATTTGTGACGTAGTTTAATATCAGTGGCATAATTCACTAAAACTATAGCCTAAAAAGTTCCTCAATGTGATTTATTTAATTAATTCAAGATTATGTAATGTTTAAGGGTGGGGCCTTATACCTGTCCTTTAAATTGACCTATAAAAGAAGATAAGTAATGAATTTGAAAAAGGTTGCATCCTTGAATTTAATATTTCTAAAGCAATTATTTAGAGTAAATCATAATGTTTTCAGTTATTATTATTATTTGGAATTGTAAATGTGTTTTATTATGATGATGATTTATTTTAATTTTTATTGTAACACCCCAAGATTTCATAGTGTGTTATTTCTTCAAAATAATTCAATAACTTGCACTACACGCAACACCGAGTTCAATCACACCATGACTTACAAAAAAAATGGCCATTAAAAGAGGTCATGAATAACATTAACTACATTTTAAACTTTATATAATCCTTATAATTTTAGAATCCATATTATGAGTTTCTTAGTCATAATGCAAGAACAGATTCATTTTCAGTATTGCACGTTTATCAACTTTTAATAGTGAATCCTTTTTAAATACAATATTTTAAACTTTTTGGCTAAATGGGGACATCAAAAAAATTAAAATGAAACATCCCAAGCTTACACGGTACGCTTTCCTTTGAATAAAACAGTAGCGTGTGTTGTACGCAACTTCGAGTTTTAACACACACCACAACCAATCAAACTAGCCGTTATGAATAGTAATACCTAAATTTTGAAATTATATATATTTTATATTTTAAAATGGACTTCATTTTTGGATTCGGAATATCGAATTTAGCCTAAGGTGAAATTTTGGTACTTTTTGGATAACTTTCATATTTTGATGAATAGTGAAAATTACTAAATTTTAATTAAAAACAACTTTTTTAATCAAAAAAATTAATAGTGATAAATTATGAATTTTAGTAGTTCTAAAGTATATTTAGAATATATTTTTACAATTTAATATAATGTTGGTCATTGTACATAATTTTACAATTAAACCAAACATAAACAAGTGTCAATCTTTTGATAGTTATTACCTCTTAAAAACACGCTTTTTGTTTTGACAGCGGGAATTAATTTTAAATTAATTTCTGCCACTTCTGTGTTTTGAATTTAGAAAAATGGATTCCATATTTGGAATCAGGATGCCCAAATTGTGTAAATATGTAACTTTTATTTTTAGACATTTTGAATAATTACTGTGGTAAATATTTTATTTACCATGGTTAAGGGTAAATCCGGTAAATAAGGGTTAAAAAATAATATTATAAAAATACAAAATTAACCTAAAACGTGTCCTAACCTTATTGGTGGACACATACCCGACCATGAGCATACTTGGGTCAATTTGGGGACCCCTTGGATCCACTTGTATGTGGTAGGGACACTTTATATTAATAAAGTTAAAATAAAAATAAAAATGGCATAAGCTTACATCTTTTAGAAGAACAATTTTTACATAGGGTTATACATGTTGGATTTTCGATTATAAATATTCATTAGAAAGCTAAAAATATTTCCTACATAATTATATTTTATTTATAATTTTTAGACATCAAATAATTTAAATTATTAATGACACAATAATGATGCAATGTTTACCTCATTAATAAATCATTTATATAAATAAGATTATAATGATTAAAATATTATCTAAAACCTGTCCAATTCTTATTGGTTGATGTTATTTAGAATATGAGTCATCTTATCTTCGACCTCAATGATTTTTGGACCATTATAAACCGAATATAATTATATTATAAAGTAATACTTTCACTCTTTCCTAAAGAGCCCCTCTTCTCCCTTATAAAAGGAGACCACTTCTACTCATTCCTCACACCTCTCAAGCCACTTGGCTCGTCCAAACTCTGCCCAACTAAGCTCCCCACATCCCTCTCCTCCTCCTTGAAGCTTCCCCTTAGGCAGAAAGCATTTCAAGAAGTCCTTTGGTTCCAACCAAAGTGAGTTACCTAAATTAAAGGTAACGATTTCTCTTAAATTATTTTCATTTATTTTGCTTCTCCAACCCCCAAACTCTTTTTATTTCCTTTCTTTTGTAACAACACCAGTATCCTCAATATACTAGGATGTTGTTATAAGAAGTATTCAAACTACACATACACACAACTCCATCTAATGGATGATGAACATAATGTTTCTGTGGATGGCAAACTAACGCCTCACGAAACGATGATTGTTCAAATACATCTTACCGCCTCTCATGGTGGCCATTATGATGGAACTATAATTAAATATGATATTAATGATATATAATTTATATATAAGCTTCTTTAATTCCATTTTATTTCATACCATTATTCGTTTCATGTTGTATATACATACGATAATTTCATTTGAGGAAGTGCGGACTACCGCCCCCTTAAAATGATATGACTCGTTCATACCACACATGGAACGTATAAAGGATGGTGTTAATGAACTTAAGTAACATATATAAAATATTATATTATACTGGAATAGTAATATACCTATGTATCATTTGGATTCAATTCTTTTAAAATAAAAATTAAATGGAAGTAGCGTTCGTGCATACGTACGGACTACCGTCTCCACGAACGCGGTAAGATCCATCCTCCATCGTCTCCATTCAAGTATTATTCTCATTTTAGGGTTAAAAATAAAGTTAATATCATTCTGATTATGAATAAGATATAATATATCCATTACAAACATGTCTTACGTAACCAAACATTGAAGAAGAACGAATCGATTATCACCCGAAACGACGATAATACTAAGATATTATTAATAAAGCAATGTTAAAAGAACATATATGATATCATATTAATGTATATGATTCTTGTATAATTTAATAACAATTATTTCACCATTATACAGGAGGTTAACCTACCCCAACTAAGGAAAAGTACAAGGTAAGGGATTTTCTTATCTCACATTCAATTCCGTGAGATTTCCATTATTCGCCACTAAATTATTGAAAGTAGTGTATTGTGTACCGGCATTTGATATATATTATCATATTCATGTTATTCTGTAAATAATTTGGTGGTTATTAACTTTTGGCCATACGACTCATTTGATTAACGTGGTAAGGGGTTTTCATCTCACTCCTTATTCCCGTGAGATTCATTCCATATTTCCACCATTACCTTTTGTGTGGTGTATGTACTGCCCATAATTATATTCTTTGTGTAATACACTCTAATTTATGTGTACTTACATATTCATTGTATGATACCTATTTCATGGGTTGTATGTTTCATAAGTTACCAAACTGGTAAGGGTTATTTCACAATCTCTTCATTATCCGAGGTTGTTTTTACGTAATAATCTACTGGGATCTCGTTATCATCCACATCCATGTTTCTTCAAAATGTATTTCAAAACATTTTTAATATTTAAAAGAATATGGGTTAAAGTCATTTATACCCTTGTTTGATTTTTTATAAGAGGTTTATAAGAGAATCTTTCTGTCGTTTTCCAAACAAGGTGCTTTTTAACCTTTTCGACAGAATTAAGATAAGAATGTTTTTTTAACTTATACGGTGGGTGCGGTTATTTTCCGCCGTTATAAAATCGTCAAAGCTTTCCTTAAAAGCTTATAAGATTATTTTCAAAGAAAATGTTTGATTTTATATGGATCTTAAATGATTTCAAAATAAAAGGAGATATTTCTTTAAAAAGAATTTTGATTTCATCTATGTCAACATCCTTTGATGGGTTTTAAGATTATTTGAAGTGGATTTATTATGATACAAAACTTCTATATTGTTTTGAAGGTTTTGTGATATGTTTGACTATGGATGTGCTATTTTTATACCATTCATAGTTTATGGTGAAAGTATTGACAGTTCGTATGCTAGTTCCAATAAGAATGTTTATGTTATATTTCAATCTTTACTTCATATGAATGTGTTGGACAAGTATATTCCAGGTTGGGGACTGGTTAAAGTAAGCCCTCCAGATTGGGGACTGGTAAGAGTAAGCCCTCCAGGTTAGGGACTGGTAAAAGTAAGCCCTCCGGGTTGGTGTCCGGTTATTAGAGGCACTCCGGGTTGGTGTCCGGTTATTAGAGGCACTCCGGGTTGGTGTCCGGTTATTAGAGGCACTCCGGGTTGGGTTCCGGTTACAGTTAGCCCCAAGGTCTTGGGACGAGGCCTTGAAAAGTAATTAAAGTTTAGCATTATGCATTCCAACATTATGAAAGTGGTTATTGATTTTGCATGTGATTATTCGATTAGTAGAATATCCATGTGAACAAGTAAATGGAATTATTTCATTTTACTTTTGCCATACTATGTCGAAGTTCAAGTTTAAAAGGCTTTTGTTTTAGTAATTCATTGCCTTAAATGTTTATGCTTATTTTTGAATGTTCCGCTATATTGTTATCCTTACTGGGCATTTGAGCTCACCCCTTTTCTATGTTTTATTTTTCCCAGGATGTGAAGATATAAGTTATGAATGACCTGCAGGGATATTATGAGGGGATTATAGTGTGGACTGTGGAATCATTATGTTGTTGTAGTAGTTTTTCATTTTATGATGTAATGTAAAACTTATGAATATATCTAGTGTTTCCAAGGCTACTAAACCAATCGGTATTTCGAGATTTGATCTTTCTTGTGATCATGCCAATGTTATGTAATAATGCACCGACTCTGGGTAACTGGGGTCGGGGCGTTACAGTTGGTATCAGAGGAAGTTTAGTACAAACCTTGGAAGCTAGATTTAGATAAACTCTGATTAGAGCACGTAGACCTAAGATGAACTTTGAGGATTAGTATAGAAGAACTTTCTAGAATTTTGGTATTGTAGAGATTTTGTGAGTTTTCTGAGCAATACATCCCTGTCTAGATATGAGCAGGTAGAGGCGGCTCTGGCACAAATGTACCTAGGGGTAAAACCCGAAAACACCGCTTTGAGCTAGACTCGAACGGGAACTGATGCACGACAACGGGCCTTGCTGCACTCTTGGTTACGACACTCCCGGGGGATATGCTTAGGATAACTCTCATTTTCTTTACAAATCATTATGAAGGGTTTATGAGTATATACTTCCTCAAAGAAAACATTTTTATGATTATGGATTATATCCATAAATAGTTCAATTTATGTTAAGTGTTTTATAAGTATGGGATTATGTATTTTGATTCATAAACTGATCTAGTTTATGCCATTGTATAGAAATGGCGCCCAGTAGAAGGAATGAGAACTCCAGAAATACACATGATTCAAAGAGAAGGAAGGATCATATCGTTCATGGTCTTAAGCTAGAATTTATAAGAGAAATAGTCTCCCATGTATTATCATCATATGAAGAAATAATATCATGTGTTGATAAGATAAGTAAAGAGTTTACTGAGTCCTATGGCTTTGAAGGGAATCAAGAGAAGAAAAGGATGGAAGAGAGAAAGATGGATAAAGGGAAAAGGGAAAAGAAGAATTTTCCCATATGTGGTAACTGTGGAAAGAAACACCCTGGAACTTGCCTGAAAGGAATGGGAGTTTGTTATAAGTGTGGAGGAAAAGGGCACAAAGTACGTGACTGCAAGGGTAAGAAAATGGTTTTAAATGTACAATGCTTCATTTGCAAGGAGTTTGGACACTACGCGAACCTATGTCCTAGTCATCAGACTATGCCGAAAATGATGTTATTGGATAATAATCAAGTTATGATATTACCACAGATGAAGAGGAATGATTAGAGTTCTTATGTTGATTATGTCAATTGAGTGTTGTATCAACAATGTACTTGTTATAATAATTATGGAGTATATAAGGATTGTACTGCAGTACTATTTCATTAAGGACTTTAGATTGTGTGGAAAAATGAAAAGTGACTCAATAGAAGGATAAATTTTTGGAAAATATATGGTTGAGAGAAAGATAAATCATAATATAGTTCTGATACTGAGGTAGTGATTTTGGAATAATACATGATTGTTTTGGATAAATTAAATTGGATATTCTTGACTACCTTGGAACTGATTAATGATTTGTATATTCCATCATTGATGGGGTTTAAAACATTTTTGGATTAATATCCAGTATTCTATATGGAATAAGGGAGCATGAATGTAATCAATAAGGAATATGGTAATTCAGGATGTTTCAGAATATTAAAAGAATACATGATGAAGGTATTCATATTCTATTACAGGGTAAAAAGGATCTACATTATGTTTACCTTCCTTATAAATGTTGGACTGTGAGTTTGGAAAGAAGTATTTTGGATAGTTCTAGTTTGGATTATTTTGGATTGCCATAAAAGGACAACCCGGAGGTCGGGCGGCAACCCGTCGCGTTCGGCAAGGCTACGAGACTTGAACTCGCAACCGAAGGGCGAAAAGGGTGTATCACCTACCACTGGCCCATGAGATGTCCTGGATTAAATAATGTAGTTTTTCTTAAAAGATTTGGTAGATGAATTATAAATTCATTTATTTTGGAACCCTGTACGAATAGTATAAATAGAATTTTTTTACGTTCTATTATCTTTTAGAGTGAAAGATGAGTTTGTGGTAGAAATTTATTAATGGATAAAACTCTAATTATAATGTAAGTATATCTCCTTATAATCTTAGCCAATCTCATAAATAAATTCCTCAACATTAATAAAAGGAACTTAGAACAAAAATTTTGTCCTAGATGGTACCTTAAATCATCACTAATTTATGGCTTTGGGATTGTTGGCCTTTTCATAGCCATGTTCTCTACCACTCTCCATCAGATAATTGATGGTTAGATTTCTCCTCCATATCCATATTTTCCTACATGGAACCCTAGTATGCGTTATTTTCGGTAATCTTCATACTTTCCACTCTTTATTTTAAATAGAGGCCTCATTAATTCATTTTTCGATGTGGGATTTCAACTAAGATATTTTGAAACGTCAAAAATGTGTTATCCCAATACCCTATGTTTCGTTGAACCGATGGTATTTCAAATCATCATAGATTGATGAGTTTAAGGACCTCAATTTTATACTTGTTTGTGATTGATGACCTCAATCACTACCTATAAATATTTACGTTTTTTTCCTCCAATTATATGTCTCTAATTGCCACCAATGTTTTCCTAATCGAGATCATAATTTGGTGGTGACCCTTTCATTTCTCTTTTCATCATATTAAGACTAAATTTTAGTAACCCAATTTCCAATGTGGGTTTTCCCACAAATATATTTTCTATTTTCAACCTTTTAATTTCGAAGAAAAATTTCAAATTGCGAGGACGCAATTTATTGAAGGAGGGGAGAATGTAACACCCCAAGATTTCATAGTGTGTTATTTCTTCAAAATAATTCAATAACTTTCACTACACGCAACACCGAGTTCAATCACACCATGACTTACAAAAAAAATGGCCATTAAAAGAGGTCATGAATAGCATTAACTACATTTTAAACTTTATATAATCCTTATAATTTTAGAATCCATATTATGAGTTTCTTAGTCATAATGCAAGAACAGATTCATTTTCAGTATTGCACTTTTATCAACTTTTAATAGTGAAACCTTTTTAAATACAATATTTTAAACTTTTTGACTAAATGGGGACATCAAAAAAATTAAAATGAAACATCCCAAGCTGACACGGTATGATTTCCTTTGAATAAAACAGTAGCGTGTGTTGTACGCAACTTCGACTTTTAACACACACCACAACCAATCAAACTAGCCGTTATGAATAGTAATACCTAAATTTTGAAATTATATATATTTTATATTTTAAAATGGACTTCATTTTTGGATTCGGAATATCGAATTCAGCCTAAGGTGAAATTTTGGTACTTTTCGGATAACTTTCATATTTTGATGAATAGTGAAAATTACTAAATTTTAATTAAAAACAACTTTTTTAATCAAAATAATTAATAGTGATAAATTATGAATTTTAATAGTTTTAAAGTATATTTAGAATATATTTTTACCATTTAATATAATGTTGGTCATTGTACATAATTTTACAATTAAACCAAACATAAACAAGTGTCAATCTTTTGATAGTTATTACCTCTTAAAAACACGCTTTTTGTTTTGATAGCGGAAATTAATTTTAAATTAATTTCTGCCACTTCTGTGTTTTGAATTTAGAAAAATGGATTCCATATTTGGAATCAGGATTTCCACATTGTTTAAATAGGTAACTTTTATTTTTAGACATTTTGAATAATTACTGTGGTAAATATTTTATTTACCATGGTTAAGGGTAAATCCGGTAAATAAGGGTTAAAATATAATATTATAATAATAAAAAATTAACCTAAAACGTGTCCTAACCTTATTGTTGGACACATACCCGACCATGAGCATCCTTGGGTCAATTTGGGGACCCCTTGGATCCACTTGTATGTGGTAGGGACACTTTATATTAATAAAGTTAAAATAAAAATAAAAATTTCATAAGCTTACATCTTTTAGAAGGACAATTTTTACATAGGGTTATACATGTTGGATTTTAGATTATAAATATTCATTAGAAAGCTAAAACGATTTCCTACATAATGATATTTTATTTATAATTTTTAGACATCAAATAAGTTAAATTATTAATGACACAATAATGATGCAATGTTTACCTCATTAATAAATCATTTAAATAAATAAGATTATAATGATTAAAATATTATCTAAAACCTATCCAATTCTTATTGGTTGATGTTATTTAGAATATGAGTCATCTTATCTTCGCCCTCAATTATTTGTGGACCATTATAAACCGAATATAATTATATTATAAAGTAATTCTTTCACTCTTTCCTAAAGAGACCCTCTTCTCCCTTATAAAAGGAGACCACTTCTACTCATTCCTCACACCTCTCAAGCCACTTGGCTCATCCAAACTCTGCCCAAATACGCTCCCCACATCCCTCTACTCCTCCTTGAAGCCTCCCCTTAGGCAGAAAGCATTTCAAGAAGTCCTTTGGTTCCAACCAAAGTGAGTTACCTAAATTAAAGGTAACGATTTCTCTTAAATTATTTTCATTTATTTTGCTTCTCCAACCCCCAAACTCTTTTTATTTCCTTTATTTTGTAACAACACCAGTATCCTCAATATACTAGGATGTTGTTATAAGAAGGATTCAAACTACACATACACACAACTCCATCTAATGGATGATAAACATAATGTTTCTGTGGATGGCAAACTAACGCCTCACGAAACGATGATTGTTCAAATACGTCTTACCGCCTCTCATGGTGGCCATTATGATGGAACTATAATTAAATATGATATTAATGATATATATTTTATATATAAGCTTCTGTAATTCCATTTTATTTCATACCATTATTCGTTTCATGTTGTATATACATACGATAATTTCATTTGAGGAAGTGCGGACTACCGCCCCCTTAAAATGATATGACTCGTTCATACCACACATGGAACATATAAAGGATGGTGTTAATGAACTTAAGTAACATATATAAAATATTATATTATACTAGAATAGTAATATACCTATGTCTCATTTGGATTCAATTCTTTTAAAATAAAAATTAAATGGAAGTAGCGTTCGTGCGTACGTACGGACTACCGTCTCCACGAACGCGGTAAGATCCATCCTCCATCGTATCCATTCAAGTCATATTCTCATTTTAGGGTTAAAAATAATGTTAATATCATTCTGATTATGAATAACATATAATCTATCCATTACAAACATGTCTTACGTAACCAAACATTGAAGAAGAACGAATCGATTATCACCCGAAACGACGATAATACTAAGATATTATTAATAAAGCAATGTTAAAAGAACATATATGATATCATATTAATGTATATGATTCTTGTATAATTTAATAACAATTATTTCACCATTATACAGGAGGATAACCTACCCCAACAAAGGAAAAGTACAAGGTAATGGATTTTCTTATCTCACATTCAATTCCGTGAGATTTCCATTATTCGCCACTAAATTATTGAAAGTGGTGTATTGTGTACTGGAATTTGATATATATTATCATATTCATGTTATTCTGTAAATAATTTGGTGGTTATTAACTTTTGGCCATACGACTCAGTTGATTAACGTGGTAAGGGGTTTTCATCTCACTCCTTATTCCCGTGAGATTCATGCCATATTGCCACCATTACCTTTTGTGTGGTGTATGTACTGCCCATAATTATATTCTTTGTGTAATACAATATAATTTATGTGTACTTACAGAT
Source organism: Viscum album (assembly GCA_963277665.1). NCBI lineage: Eukaryota > Viridiplantae > Streptophyta > Magnoliopsida > Santalales > Viscaceae > Viscum > Viscum album. The sequence continues at coordinate 1,849,965,664 of OY728120.1, forward strand.
TCATTGTATGATACCTCTTTCATGGGTTGTATGTTTCATAAGTTACCAAACTGGTAAGGGTTATTTCACAATCTCTTCATTATCCGAGGTTGTTTTTATGTAATAATCTACTGGGATCTCGTTATCATCCACATCCATGTTTCTTCAAAATGTATTTCAAAACATTTTTAATATTTAAAAGAATATGGGTTAAAGTCATTTATACCCTTGTTTGATTTTTTATAAGAGGTTTATAAGGTAATCTTTCCGCCGTTTTCCAAACAAGGTGCTTTTTAACCTTTTCGACAGAATTAAGATAAGAATGTTTTTTTTAACTTATACGGCGGGTGCGGTTATTTTCCGCCGTTATAAAATCGTCAAATCTTCCCTTAAAAGCTTATAAGATTATTTTCAAAGAAAATGTTTGATTTTATATGGATCCTAAATGATTTCAAAATAAAAGGAGATATTTCTTTAAATAGAATTTTGATTTCATCTATGTCAACATCTTTTGATGGGTTTTAAGATTATTTGAAGTTGATTTATTATGATACAAAACTTCTATATTGTTTTGAAGGTTTTGTGATATGTTTGACTGTGGATGTTCTATTTTTATACCATTCATAGTTTATGGTGAAAGTATTGACATTTCGTATGCTAGTTCCAATAAGAATGTTTATGTTATATTTCAATCTTTACTTCATATGAATGTGTTGGACAAGTATATTCCAGGTTGGGGACTGGTTAAAGTAAGCCCTCGAGGTTGGGGACTGGTAAAAGTAAGCCCTCCAGGTTAGGGACTGGTAAAAGTAAGCCCTCCGGGTTGGTGTCCGGTTATTAGAGGCACTCCGGGTTGGTGTCCGGTTATTAGAGGCACTCCGGGTTGGTGTCCGGTTATTAGAGGCACTCCGGGTTGGTGTCCGGTTATTAGAGGCACTCCGGGTTGGGTTCCGGTTACAGTTAGCCCCAAGGTCTTGGGACGAGGCCTTGAAAAGTAATTAAAGTTTAGCATTATGCATTCCAACATTATGAAAGTGGTTATTGATTTTGCATGTGATTATTCGATTAGTAGAATATCCATGTGAACAAGTAAATGGCATTATTTCATTTTACTTTTGCCATACTATGTTGAAGTTCATGTTTAAAAGGCTTTTGTTTTATTAATTCATTGCCTTAAATGTTTATGCTTATTTTTGAATGTTCCGCTATATTGTTATCCTTACTGGGCCTTTGAGCTCACCCCTTTTCTATGTTTTATTTTTCCCAGGATGTGAAGATATAAGTTATGAATGACATGCAGGGATATTATGAGGGGATTATAGTGTGGACTGTGGAAACATTATGTTGTTGTAGTAGTTTTTCATTTTATGATGTAATGTAAAACTTATGAATATATCTAGTGTTTCCAAGGCTACTAAACCAATCGGTCTTTCGAGATTTGATCTTTCTTGTGATCATGCCAATGTTATGTAATAATGCACCGACTCTGGGTAACTGGGGTCGGGGCGTTACATTTATAAATTAAATTATTACTCCAAAAGTTTAGAAATTCCATCATATTAATTATTTAAATAATAATTAAATAAACAAATGAAACTAAAAATATAAAATGTAAAGGAAATTAAGTGAATTATTTTATTAATTCAATTTCATAGATTAATATATAATAATGAAAATATCTATACATAATATATTTGAACTCATTCTTTTTAGTGTATTTTTTATTCTATTTATATGAATAATGTAAAAATTTTCATTATTGTTATTTTATGATAAGATATATGTTATTATATAGTTTAAAATTAAAAAAAACCAAATAAAATATTTGGTTATTTTTAAATTTATTAAATATAAATTATTTTCAATTAATGTAAAAATTTATCTTTAACAATCACTTCAATGATTGATAAATATTAAAATCTTAGTTACTGAAGTTATGGTTGAAGTGGTATATTTTCACATTACATGCACCTATGTTAAAATTAATTTTACCTACACATTGGATTTCTATATTATAAAATAGATAACATATTTATAATAACTGGGTCTAATTTGTTTTAATAATTATCATTGTAATTTAATCTTAATGGAAAAATTAAATTGGTTAGAAAACCATATAACATTGTGAAAAAAACTCCAAAACGGTAAAATAATAAAACATAATAGGTAAAGAACAAAATATATTAGAAATTCATAATATTGTGTTGTGGTGGTCTGGACTGAGAATATAATATTTACACCCCATTAATTATCAATATTGGATCCAAATAATGTAATCGATACCTCCCAATAGTTAAAACTTTTGAGAATTTACATGAATACCCCTCATTCTCAACTATAAAAGGGAACTCAATCTCCCCCCATTTCAAAACCCTCAAGAAAATTTTATATTACAAAACCAACCTCAAAAATTCCCCATAATATTAAAATGCATCCTTGAAACAATATTTTTTTCTTAAATCAATCAGATGGATGTCGTAGTGAATACCTATGTAAGATACCTAAAGAAGAGGTAATGTTAATCAATAGGTGTCATCATTTAATTCTAATATCAAGTCCCTTAAATTCCTATTATAAAATGATTATATAATAAACATAGCATCATACATACAATTATATTATTAATATAAGTATTATGACCTAAAATATTATACACTTTCATAAAATAGGTTACAAAATCATCTCTCTTGTGTACGACACACTACTGCCTCGGGAACTGCTGTTATTCGTTTTTCGATTACAACCATTCAAGGATGGTAGTAATGATGGATTTATTGTTAATATATGGTATATATGGTATTTATTATATTATTAATATTCTAAAATTATTATATTTCACATACCTATAATATTTCCATTTTATGGGAATATGATATCATCGCTCCTTTGGACAATGGACTAAAACCTCGTTATGTGAGGTGACTCATTCACCGATTACATGGAATTTTGTAAGAATAATTTAGATAAATTTAGTGAAATATCTGAAAAAAATGATAATATATTTTTAATATATATAGATATATCATTTAATTTTTTTCATTCAATATTAAAGAAATTGTAAATGATGTCCATGCATACGTACGACCTACCATCTCCATGAATAGTATACATCATTTCCATCCAAGAATTTTATGGATTAATATAAATAAATTTATAATAAATATATAATATATATATATTGATTAATATTATAAATATTTTGAAATCATCATCAAAGTAAGAGGAAGAAATTACATGTTAAAACATACTAAAAAAAAGGCATTTGACAACCAAAACAATAAACATAAGGAAATGTTATTAAAAATTGACTGATAAGATGTTATATAATGATCATATGTGATATCATTATATTAATATGGTTATGTTTTCTGTTAATAAAATTATTAAAACCATTATACAAAAGAATACATCATGTTCAACTAAAGGATAACACAAGGTAATGTATTTGGTCTCAATTTAAATTCCATTGAAACCTATTTTTTATTATACCCGAATTTATTTTTATAAGGTGTTTATATACACATTTGAAATGTAATATCATGAATATTTCCCTATTAATGGTATATTATTATTAATTTTTTATCATTTCATCCATGTGAATTTTAGATGAGAATTACCACGTGATGAATGTTAATGTGAAATCCCACTTTCTTTGTGATTGTTAGCTTTCTCTGGATTAAATGATATTATTGTAATAATTTATAATTGGAAATTAAATTTATATTAAATATCCATATTCATGTGTTATTGGTATTATTATTTCCTTAACCATATACCAGTGTTTTCATATAGTCTTCACATTGAGTGTTATTTGATAATCTAGGGAAATATTATAAAAATTTATATTTTTTCTCAATAAAGATATTTGATAAGGCACATTAATTATGAGATAAATAAATTATTCTATATATTAGGAATTAATTTTATATGTATGAAATTATTTGGGGACAGATTAATGTAATACCCTTGATGCATTTGTTGAATCATGAGATAAAATCAATTAAAAAACTGTTATGCATTTGTAACCAATAGGATTTAAAATATCATTTGAATGGTCATGATAATAGTATGATCTAAACCATATTTTTAATTATGTTGAGGGTAAAAGTTTCCTGTTCCTAGGGACTATGATATTTAAATGATAATCATTTAATAGATTTATAATTCAGTTATTACCATCAACGATATTTTCTCTATTACAAAATAAGTAGATTCCATTCATTTATTGTTCAATAAATAAAAGCCATGTGTTCTTATTTATATTAATATGAATGGATATGAAAGATAGAATAGTTAATGTTTCAAAAAAATAATTTTTATATTCCAATTGTAATGTAAGATTCAGGTATTTTTCTACATTACCAAAACTACAAAACTGATTGGTCCTTCAAGATGAGTTTTCCTGTATCTTATTCCAATGTAATTGTACCTTATGATGACTCAAGGGTTTTGGGGTTGGGTGTCTACACATATAATAATCTATGATATGGATATAACCCTCTAGTATATTATGAATCCATGCTTCAGATATATGATATCCCAAATCATGAAAAAAACCCATGATTTCTTATGAAATATTAAAATGGTATATTTATAAATTCCCCTATACCTTAAAATAAAATTGGAATTACTTGATCATTCAAATCATAGGATATGTTATGAGTCACAATACATGATGTGGACCAATATCACAAAAAAATATTGATATGTAAACACCCCATAGAAAGTGTCAATCATAATATATTAAATATGATAAAAAAATATAAAAAATGATATTTATATTATTAATTATAATTTCTAAATTTATTTTAATTCTAAATAATTGTGAAATATAAAATGAGATATTACATGAAGAGAAAAAAATTAAAAAATTTCATATTATATCCCCATACATGAAAATTAATTAAAAATTTAATTTCATAAATTAATTTAATATTCTTGTATGGTAAATTTGTCATTAAATATGAATATTTTTCATGATTAATGTATCCGACCAATTTATTATAAGAGATAGAGCCTTGAATTATATTTTTACTTAAATTTAGACTATAAAAACGGATTACGACCTAAGAGGGGGGGATGTGGATCTCGGTGTAGTGCATAAAAAATTTTCTTTTTATGAGGTCCTTATTCTCCCAAAATGAAGAAAACATAACTTTCTCCCTATAATTACACAAATTGAGAGATCAAGGTTGTAAAAAACATGATGGATTTTACATAGTTCACATTTAATGGGATACTCTATAGAGCTTCAATGATAAAATTCTAATTCACCAAATTCTTTAATGCTCACTTATTTAATGTCATGAATTTTAGAGCGGTCTTGAAGACCTTCCTAGTTCACTACCATGAACCACTAAAATAACTCAATACTCTCCTTATATAATGAACTCACTACTACATTATTTAAATATATCCTCCATCCAATGAAGGTGATGCATTGTTACACTAATGATTGTGATTCTCTTCAACAAAAATAATGTAAATTGTAGAGAGATTTAGAATCATGGAAGACAGAATTCCTCAACCATCAACATTCCATATGAGATCAATAAAAGACTTCTAGGATTCCTTATATAATTCCCCCAAAATTTCATCTTTACTTCTTTATTTTTTCAAGAGGTAACTGGATATTATGTGATGAGGACCTTCTTATCGAATATCAAAATTTTCACGTACAATGAAACTTACATTTGACGAGGAAAATAAAACTCATAAATCCATCCACATATGCTGGGATAAATGTTCACGTATATTCAAGACTGAAATAACTCCTTGGAAATATCAGCAACTTCCAATAGGAATTTCCAAAAAATATTGAAAAAAATCATCACAAAACTTAAATAATGGTTATCAGTTATTATAATTTTATAGGACAAGAATATAAAAAGCATAAATGAATGCCATTGACCCTGTATTTATGGATAACCACATAGGTCCCCATATTTTATAGTATTTATGGATATTGAAACGTCCAAATACAATCATGCATGTTAATTGTAAGAAATTCACATAGCCATATTGTTTTATATCTGAATTCGTGAATTTGAATTCAAAGTTGATGTATCCAAATTCAGCTCCGCATGTTGTAACATGGTTGAATCCATGATGCAATATACAAATGTAACCATTTTTTATATATAAATGATTCCTATACCATATTAACATAGTAATTATAACCATATATCCTAGTATCCTATTAATTTAGTATTTCTATTTAGTTGGATTGCGTACCCATATCATGCTTCCAATATTTTCCATATACTCGATTTGTTCACATAATTGTTTTATCCATGTATTTGATTTACTCATGTACTAGATTGGATCATGTAGGTGATTTTATCTAGTAATTCATCCTGTCAGAAATCCATTATTCTATTAATGTATATTCTTGTAATCAACAAATCTAATTTCTAATGAATCGACTCCAAACATTATTTTTTGTTCACAAATCTCCCCAATGTATTTAGTTGAAAATATCCAATGTTAGTTTACATGGGAAAATCACATTGAAACATCTATTTATCACTTCTCCTCATAATTACCTATATTGTAAAATAAGATTATATGATATGAAAAATGACTACATTGTAATTTAATTATTAATTAATTCTCTAAAAATATGATTTCTAAGATTAGTGTAGGAAACATGGACCACATTTGACACCATTATTGTTGTCCATGTAACTTGCATATCCCTATGATTTTTCATTATCATACTCTCCCCCTATCAAATAAATAATCCTTTACCATATACACATGGATATCTATATCCCTTTTAGAAAATAACTCAAAGAGATCACTTCATAGAGATGTAACATAAAAAGGGATATAAAAGAAAAATTTTCTAGTGAGAAAAAATAACATGTTCATAAAAAAACTACAAGGTGTGTGGTTTCTTCCTAGTATAAATTATGTATATAGAAATGGTTGGACTCCAAGATAAACCCAATTATTCTCGATCACCAATTTCTATAGGGACTTCTTCAAAATATAAACAACATGACCTTGAGTTGACAACAACATTAGAACCATGATTCCTTAATCTACATTCTCATATATAATGTGATAATTAAAATCAATGTTCATAATATATAAATGTTATATATGATTTTTATATGATAAATCACACTTGAGTTATAACATATAATTAGAATAAGAAAATTCACCCTAAAACCAACATCATTATATTATTCTTTCGTCCATAGAAATTGGGTGCATTCATGAGTTGAATTAATGTATTCAGAATATATTATGTTTAACGATATTTCATATTTCTTATTGCTCATTCATGATATATAATAACTCTCATGATAACAAACAACCTCACTATGTTCATTATAATTCAACTTTCAAACAATACAAATATTCATATGTAAAACCCAAAGAATTATATTTTTAATAATTTCAATAGAACAACACATTTTCAATCATTTGATGATCATAGTGATGTTTCATTTCAAATATTTCATGAGGCTTTCATTTGGATCACTATTAAAACAGGCATATTGGTAAGTGGAAAATAGAATAACAATAAAAATAGATGTAAAATTGGGTAAACAGTAAATTATTTTATAATATGATTTGCACATAATTATTTTACCTTAAACATCTTCTGATAATTTTAGTATTTTTTCAGAAGAGCATACATGGGCCTCTAATCCCCCATTTTAAATAATCATAAAAAAAATTTAGATATATTTTTTTGAGATAAATAACTTATTACTACTTAAAATAAACATACATGTGTGAAGAAATAAAATTTCACCAATTATATAAATATCAAATTCTCACCTCATGAGTCCAAAAAACTACTTGAATTAGTTTTCATTAAACATCTAGAAATTATGTCTTCATAAAAACTCATTATCCTTTGTTATATAAGTTTTTCATTAAATTATTCTTTAGTAGAAATTGGGATAGTTTTTAAATTTATCTAAAATTCAATACCATTCTCGAAATGACTTCATAATTCATAAAAATCCTTAATTAGTTGAAATAATTTTCCTCCATCTTCATCAATGAGAAACCCATATTTTTTGTCAATTTACACTTCCCCTTCACGGGGTTTTTTAAGGAGAATTATTTGATGTGAATTTTATATAATTTTATGAACTTATGAATCTCTATGGATATGATTATACTTATGGTTTTAATTCATGCAATAGACTTACAGGTCTCATAGATGAAAATTCCTTCTATTTGGGAATATCCCTTTCACAAAAGTTATGCCTTCATCCAAACCACCTTTCCTTATTCATTAAGATTATTTTTGAATACTTAGTAGGTTTTGATTATATTCTTCTCCCATATGCATTGAACAACATCCCATGTATCATTATTTATTATTGTTTCAATCCCATATCCATGAACCATGTGCATTAATTTATTGATTATTTAAAATAAATTGGTTTCCCCAATAATAAAAATGATACCTATTTATGAGCCTTTATTATACATGTATGGAATAGGGTTGTCTAGTCTTCCATATTTTTTTATTCATTTATTATAGCCTTGTGCATTTTTCTTAATGAGCATGTTATAATCTCTTTAAATTCGTCATATTCTATATATTCATCAATGTTATATTAATTCCTTATAATTACCCAGAATGTTTTTCTTCTCCATCGAAAATAGATTCCTATAACGTTTTGTTGTCATGTCCAACTTATTTATGTGACAATGCCATTTTCACTCTCCAACCACCATAATGTAATTTATCTCAATCATCTTTTAGTGTCTCTTGTTATAACAACACTATCACTTACTCTTTATCGTTTATCAAAAAATATGTCATTATCTCAATGAAAAAAATAATTTTATTCTATTATACTTATTGAGGAATAATAGTTTAATTCAATATTTATAGAAGAACATGGGTATAGGTTTCTTTACAAACCAAATTTCCTATGGATTTCTCTATTAATTTTCAAAAAATAAATATAAATTGGATATGTAAACAGCTTTGATGATTACATATATCTATTGTCCATCAAGAAGATATTTTGTTATAAACATTATTTCGGTCCTATTTTTTATTATGAAATTTATTCATTCCACAATCCCATTTTATATGGGTGTCCAGATAACCAACACAAGAAGATTAATTCCATGTATTTCAAGATATTATTTACATATATGATTTGAAAATTTTTTCACATAAATATTTTTTAAATTCTAAATCATTACACTAATAATAATTTCAGTTCTCCAAAAATGGATATTGATATATATGTAAACCTCACTCTATTGTGTAATCAGGATAATCCATTACAACTTTATGAAATCATTAATGACCATAGCATAATAACTAACTCATTTTTCTTCTATTACAATATTGATCCCCAAAAAACAACATGAAAATGATAAATCATCATTGATGCCTCCACCTTCATTTTATGGTAAGTTTTCTGGATAATATTCCCCTTTTTTACAAGAGTCACCTATGTGTTAGTGAACATTAATGAGATGTGGATATCATGTGTTCCATTAATCATTTACATCATCTCTAAGTATTTTTATGTCCAATGAATAGTACACATATTCAATGGATTATTATCCTCTTCCTTGGATAACATGTTCAAATTTTATTGTCAAACAATATATGAATTTACCTAAATTCTCATCCTTATAGGATTACTGTATCATCTTTGTCTTCTATATTATATAACTTTTCCTTAAACGACACCACATTTCCATGGTAAAATAATCAGATAAAACCAACAATATTATGAATAATCCATCAAAAAATGAGTCTTAAACTTCCTGAAATATTTTCTTCAACTTATGGATGTTATGGAATGAAAAAACTAAAATCCATCAACATTACTACACAAACAAAACCATCTTATTTTTTCATTAAATTCACAAGGATTTAATTGTTTCTATTTAAATATGATGTTCATCCCCAATCATATATTCATGATCATTACATTCCAGTTTGCCTAATTGAAATATCTACAATGTTATCCTTCTGGGAACTGCCTATAATATCCGTGTTTTTTAGGAATGTGCCTCCTCAATATTTTGATCCATGAACTCCACTTTTTACTGCAAAATTGAAAATATTTTTAGTGTCTTGAAATTTGGCTGAAGGGTACAACTTTTTATTTCTTCAAATTTGAGTCAATTTTTATGATATTTTTCACGAACCAGCCCGGGTACCCTGGTAACTCGATAAATGAGCTGGCCCTGACATATCCCGAAGGGCGTTCCCGATCCCCACAGGTCGGAAACTAGCACCAGGCATCATAGAAAATACAAGTGGGAATGAATTTGCCACAATAATGTTGGAGCAAGATTGAAACAAAATAGTATGCATAACAAAAGAAAATCCAATGGGAGTGATGTACTGGAAGAACAAAGATGCACAAAATGCCAAAGTACAACAACCCGATTACTAAAAGGGAAAATAGTCCCAAGGTCCCAAGGACACAACTCATCAAGTCCAGATATCAACAACTAGAATCACCACCCAGAGGCCCCTTCCCTTTGCTCGATCCTGGAAGAAGAAAATCTACAAACACACAAAGGAAAAAGTAGGGTGAGAGCCTAAGACGAGTAGGATACCACCAATGATTTCGTAACAAATTCGAAATATAGATTATCCAGATAAAAGATTTCAATTTTCAAATAAACAGGTTTGACATTTCAAAATAATTTTTTACCAAAACATGCTATAAATTTTCAAATGGTGGAAAAACCAATTTAAACAATGATTTTATAATTGATGGAGTATTTCTAAAATAATGACTTAAGTGAAACTTTTATATAAAATAGTATATATAAATTCCGCAGGCATGCAAGGAATTTCAAAATCATTGGCATACATTTATATCACAAATATAAATAAACAAGTGAGCAACATGGTCATCTTCCAAATGGTATGATAGTATTAACCAGTTATAGGATTCCACACTCTCTATGTGAACTCAGCCAAATGTGTATACAAATGTCCCTTTTACACTGGACAAAGGAGATTCTTCACCAACCCATCAGTGATGTGACCCACCACATGTATGTTTTATAATGTTGTTGTATCATAGAGTGTATCCAAATAACTCACTAACTACATAAGGATTTCATATGCTCTTACATGATGGGAGAACTATTTTCAGAATGCTTAAAATACGATCATTCACATTCTTCCATTCCAAAAGTTCCAATCTCATTCCATTTAAAACCAAAACAGGTCTTATTCAAAACATTCTTTTACAGAAGATAAAACCAATGAGTTTATATCAAATCATTTTAATCCATTTTCATAAGTCTTAAACCCATTCAGAACCAATTACATCATTACAGAATTCATTTCCACAATTAAATTCAATAATTTAATTGAAATCATTTTCATAAAATCCATAATTTAAATACGACAATTTAAATCGTCCAATTTCCATAAACACACCCAATTCAATGGAATTGGGGTTTTCCAAATTCACATGCCAAACCTATTTCAAATACCTCGATTCATTGGAATAAAGAATTTATCATTTTAATTGAAAGAAAACATGAGCAATTGAATTTAAATCAACTATTGAAATAAATCAAAAAAATACAATGTTAATCAATTTGGTAAATCGGGACGAAACCACCTACCTCGGTTTATTGATGGGAGTTAACCCAACGAGAAACCCTGAAAACCGAGCAGCACAACGACGTCGACCAAAAAATGGATCTAAATCCGTAAAAGAAAAATTACGATCAAAGGGATCATGATCATTCAAAAATAGATCTAGATTCACAATCCTAGATCTATACCTCAACTCGTAGGTATAGATCCATAGAAACAAAGTAAATCTTCCATGAAAAGGTCAAGGAAAGATAGAGGAATAAACGAGATACGCAACGGTATGAAATCCTCATACCGAGAGGAGAGCAGATCTTCAATACAAGTCTTCAATCATGATGAAATGTGTTTGTATCTCCTTGGAATCTCTCTAGGAGGATTTGGAAATACCTATGAAGAGTCAAGCTCGAGCCAAGGTCGAACATATGGGAGTCCCGGGGGTTCGGGTGGTTTTGAAATGATTTTTTGGAATTAAAAATCACGCGGACAGTTTACCTGGGAAAAGGCACACGGTTTGATAAACCGTGCGCACACCATGCAGACCTCACTGTCCAGAGGTGCTCAGTCTGCACAATTTTGTCGCACAGTTTGTCAAACCGTGCGCACACCTTGCCTACCCCCGTGTGCAGTGCTTCTTGGTTTGCATGGTTTGGTCGCACAGATTTTCAAACCGTAAGCAAACCGTTCACAAGCCATTTCCCTTTAATTTTCATTAAATAGGTCACCCAAAAAGACCCCCAGGACACTTATCCAAAACATAAGTACTTAGAAACATAAAAATTACCGGAAAAAGTAACGTGATATTACAACCTCCCCACCATAAGACCTTTCTGTCCCCAGAAATCCTATGAAGAAACCAGACCAGTGCTCTCTCATTAGTGCCTCCCTTTACCATGTCTCATGAGAATCCAAACCATTCTACCAAAGTACATGGACCAGGGGTATCGCTCTCCCTTGAAGTACCTTGGTCTCAGAATCAACAAGCCTGACTGGTCGTTCAGTAATAGATAAATCTGGTTCAATCTCAAGATCAATCCACCTCACAACATGATATAGATCTGAGATAAACTTTTGCAGCTTTGATACAAGGAACACATTATGTATTTACGTCAGTTGTGGTGGTAGAGCTAAATGGTATGAAAATTTCCCCATAAGACCAATAACATCAAAAGGTCCCACAAAATTAGGAGCAAGCTTCCCTTACCTCCCAATTCGTCGATGACCCAAACGGGGTGAAACTTTCAAGAACACATGGTCACCAAATGAGAACTATATAGGATTAAAGTGACGATCAGCATAAGACTTGTATCGAATCTGTGCTGTCAACATTCTCTGACTTATAAACTGGATCATAGCTATCGTCTCTTGGACCAAACTCAGTCCTGCCAAAGAACATTCACCAATCTCTATCCAACATAAAGGATACATACAAGGATGGCCATACAATGACTCAAAGGGATCCATTTTGATCGTAGACTGATAAATTTTGTTATAGGAGAACTCAACTAGCCCTAGATTATCATCCCAAGACCCACCAAAGTCGAGAATACATGCACGAAGCATGTCCTCAAGGATCTGCATATCTCTCTCTGTATGGACATCTGACTGTGGATGGTATGCCGTGCTCAAACAGACCTGAGATCCCAGTGCCTCTTGAAGGCCTCTCCAAAAGCGAGAAGTAAATAGAGGATCCCTATCAGAGACTATAGGATATGGAACTCTGTGAAAATGAAAAATTTCACTCACATAGATATTTCCCAACTCCACAACTTTGGTTGTATCTCAAATATGTATAATGTGAGCCGACTTAGTCAACCTGTCGATCAAAACCCCTATCCTGTTCTTCCTTTTGGTTTGAGGTAACCCCACAAAAAATTGCATAGAGATTTCATCCCACTTCCAGGTAGGGACAGGAAGTGGTTGAAGCAAACCTGAAGGTTCCTTGTGCTCGGCATTCACCTGCTGGCATGTATAACAACATGATTAAAATTTAGAAATGTCTCATCTCATACCTGGCCACCAGAACTACCGCCACATGTCATATTACATCTTTGTGGTTCCTGGGTGTACCACCCACTGAGAGTTATGGAAACCCCCCATCACATCCTTCCTTGCCGCTAACGGTACAACTTAATTGTTTCGATAACACAGAACACCCTCTTTGGAGAACGACCACTGTATGTCGGTCTCCCAACCATAAAGGGAGTCCCTAAAACTCTGGAATTCAATATCCAGTTGTAGTTCCTGAAGAATTAAGTCAAAAAGAGCAGAAGTCAACTGATCACTGGTGAAAGAAACTTCATTCCCCTTCCACCAAACCACAATATGCAACTGAGCAAAAAGAGCCATCAAAATACACTCTTCTAAAGATTCTTTCATAGCCTGTGATAGAATTTTCCTTCTTAACACATCTGCATCTACATTCCCTTTTCCCAGGGTATAGGAAATGTCAATGTCGAAAGATTGCTGGTACTCCACCAAAAGCCTTTCGCGGAGGTTTAAATCTTTTTGAGAAAAGATATAACTCAAGATCTTGTGGTCTGAGTACACAGTAAACCTTTCTCCAAAAAGGTAATGTCTCCAACACTTAAGTGCATGCATTACAGTTTCAAGTTCAAGGTCATGGGTACGATAATTCTTCTCATGATTCTTAAGATAACGAGATCCATATGCAACAACATGATCACCTATCATAAAGACACATCCCAAACCTGAACCCGATGCATCCCAGAAGACCACATAACCTATCCCAGAATCATGAAGAGTTAACACCGAAGTAGTAGTTAAGATATGCTTAAGCTCAACAAAAGAACTCTAACATTTATCATTACAGGAAAACTTCACTCCCTTTTGAGTCAGAGAAGTCATTGGAGAAGATAACTTAGAGAAGTCTTTATCAAAATGACGATAATATCCTCCTCTGCCCAAGAAGCTCCGAATATCAAAAACATTTCGTGGTTGTTCCCAAGTCATAACAGCCTTCACCTTCTCAGGATCAACTGATTTCCTTGTTCTGACATAACAAGTCCCATGAATTTCACTTTCCGAATCCAAAAATAACACTTTCAAAGCGTGGAATAAAGTTTGTGATTCCGTAAAAGACTCAGAACTATTCTTAGATGATGCACACGATCCTCCTTAGACTTGGAGTATACAAGAATTTCATCCACAAAGACAACCACAAAATTATCCAAATACTGATGGAAAACTCTGTTCATCAATGCCATAAAAACTTCAGTAGCATTTGTTAGGCGGAAGGGCATAACAAGGTACTCATAATGGCCATACATACTTCAAAAATCAGTCTTGTGAATGTTATATTCTTTTAACCTCAACTGATGGTAACCAAATCTAAGATCAATTTCTGAAAACCACTTTTCCCCTTTCAATTGATAAAAAAAATCATCAATTCATGGTAACATATATTTTTTCCTTATCGTAACACGATTGAGATTTCGATAATCAACACAAAAGCGAAGAGAACCATCAGTCTTCTTGGTGAAGAGAACTGGTGATGCACAAGGTGACACACTCAGTCATATAAATCCTTTCTCAAGAGGATCGTTAAAATGATACTTCAATTCTTTTAGCTCTGTTGGAGCCATTCGGTAAGAGGTAATAGAAACCAGTTGTGTACCAGGCATTATGTCAATAGAAAAGTCAATCTCCCTTACTGGTGGCAAACCAGAGAAGTCTGAAGGAAACTGTAACACCCCGAGATTTTATGAGATATATTCTTTTTAATTTCATTCATATCTTCTATTATATGCTACACTAATATTATCTTGCGCTATACGCAACACCTTATTAGCTTGCAATATACAAAATACTATTCATGGATTGTGTTACACAAAATTTCAATTTCGTTTTATACTAGTTTTTCTATGAAACATTAAGTGTACAAATATATATATTCAATGTATAAATTAAATATGGTTGGATTCTATTATACGGAACAACAAAGGAGTCTCGAACTACATGCAACCCTGACTAGGCTTGCAGTACACGCAATCACGACCTTCCTCGATAGCATGTGTTGTACGCAATGCCGGGTTTCACTAAACAATGATATATTGTTATAATATTATGAATAGTATTAACTACATTTTTAATTTTATAACATCTTACATATTTTCTAGAACATGGTATGATAACAAAATAAATTTTTTGGTTAAAATAATTATTTTTCAACAATTGCAGTATTGCCCTCATTTGATGGCACACCCGTTTTAAATCTCGTTTTGACATGTTTATAAGTACAATTTGAAAAAATAAAATTCTTCCTTGGAATCAGGATATAAAAATTTATTTTGGATAAAATTTTCTTATTATTTTGATAACTTTCATATTTTAATGAATATTAAAATCACAATATATTTTAATTAAAAACACCTTTTTTCATGACAATAATTTATATGGTTATATTATCTTTTTAATTGGTTTTAAATTGTAATTAGAATATATTTTTACCATTTAATCCAATTTTTTTCATTGGAATTAATTTCACTTTGAAATTGGATATAAACAAGTGTCGATCTTTTGATAGTTATTGTTTCTTAAAAACACGTGATTTGTTTTGATAATGAGAATTACTTATAAAATTAATTAATGACACTTTTATGTTTTGAATTTGAGAAAATAGACATCATTTTTTAATTCAGAATATAAAATATAGCTTAGGCTGAATTTTTGTTATTTTTCTGAAAAACTTCAATTTTTGAAAAATACTGAAACCACTTAGTGGTAGTTAAAAAACTGACTCTTTTGATATAAATGAAATTTTACCACTTCTGTGAATTAAATTTCAAAAATTCGACATACATGGTTGTTTTCAAGAAGTAAAATGTTGTTCAATAAGATGAAAATAATTTTTGGTGAATAGTAACTTTTGACTTTTATTTACCGCGGTTAAAAGTAAATAGGGTTATTCAAGGTTAAAAGAATATTATAATAATTCAAAATTACCTTAACACATGTTCAATCCTTAGTTTTTGAATTATTAATCACCATGGGAATCTTTGGGTCCATTTTGGGACCCCATTGAGCCACATGGGAGTGAAAATGACAATTTAGATTAATTAATTTAATGTGAAGACAAAATTGTCATTAAAAAAAATATTTTAGTAATTAATATTTATACGGTGTTATATAGGTGTTATTTTTGACTAGAAATATTCTTTGGAATTCTAAAATTATTTCCTATATGATGGTAGTTTTTTTATAATTTTTAGACATCAAATAAATTAAATTATTTATGACACAATAATGATGCAGTATTTACCTCATTAATGAATGATTTAAATAAATAAGATTATAATGATTAAAATATTATCCAGAACATGTCGAATTCTGATTGGATGATTTTATTTCTACCATGAGTCATCTTATCTTCATCTTTAATGATTTTTGGACCTTTTGAAACCGAATATATGTTTATAATTAAATAATTTTTTTACACTTTCCAAAAGCGCCCATCCTCTCCCTTATAAAAGGAGACCATTTATATCCAATTAATCACACCTCTCAAGCCATTTGGCTCATCCAAACTCAGCCCAATTAATCTCTCTAAATCCCTCTCCCCCATAGATTAATTACAATAGGCATAAGACACTCCAAGAAACCTTTTGGTTCAAACCAATGAAAGTTACCCAAATTAAAGGTAATAGTTTCTCTTAAATTGTTTTCTTTTATTCTACTTCTCCAACCCCTAAACTCTTTTTAATCCTTTAATTTGTAACAAGAACTGTATAATTAATATACTAGGATTTTTTTATGAGATGTATTCAAACTACACTTACACACACCTCCATCTAATTGATGAAGAATATAATGTTTCTATGTATGGCATACTATGCCTTACGAAACGATGATTGTTCGATTTTCTCCTACTGCCTCTCATGGTGGCCATTATGATAGCATTGTATTTATATATGATATATATTATTATTTTTATTTCCTTATTCTTCTTTACTTCCCAATTATATCATGCATTTTTGGTTTCCATTTTGGGTAAATATGATAATCTCATTTGAGGAAGTGCGGACTACCGCCCCCTTAAAGTGATGTGACTCGTTAATGCCTTCTGTGGGATGTATAAAGGATAGAGTTAATGATATTATATATGATATTATACTAGAATTTTAATATAACTATGTATCATTATGTTTAATTTCCATTAAAATACGAAATTGAAATGAAAGTAGCATTCATGCGTATGTACGGCTTACCGTCTCCATGAACGGTGCATTTCATTTCTAACCTCAAAATGTTATGTACTATTATAAATACATGTATATTCTGGATAAATATTATATATATGATATCTAAATCATGAATATAATTCTGGATATAATGTACTATTGACCGCATGATCAACATGTAATTATAAGAAGTCCATTTTTGACTCAAGTACGAAATATCTATAAAACGAACGTTATTAACTTAAATGATTACATAATATTTATAACATGGTAATAAGTGTTATAAAAGGAATAATAAACTTGAAAAAGGTTCTTAAGAATGTATAAATTTACTTTGTTTTATTATTTAAGAGATTAAAGAATGATCGAGTCAAGTCGGACACGAGGTAAGGGATAATTGTGCAATCTCATTTTTTACGAGATTGCTTCTATGTAAGTATTTACTGGGAGATATTTTTCATCCATGTCCATAATTTTTTTTCATAAAGTGTTTAATATTATTCCATGTATTTTTAATGTCATGTTTACCCCTCTTTGACTATTACTTTGTGTTATGGAAGGAATCTCTATTTTGTTTACCATATGTGGTACCTTTTGACTTTTCCGTTAAAAGTACGAGGAGAATGTTTTTTTAACTTATACGGAATGAACTAATTTTTACGGTTTCATAACGCCTTATTTTCATGATGTTACCCTACAAGATATCATGGAAATTTTCAATAAAATCCCTTTCATTTAAAATTGCAAGGAATTTTGTGAAAAGAAAATGATTTTTAAGAAGAAAGGATATTTTCTTCAAGAATTATTTTCCTGTGTTTTATAAAAACCATTTTCCATTTCAGATGGAATTATTTAATATGGTTATGTTTAAAGTATAATATCTCTATGATTTACATGGTTTCAATTTTCTTATGATGAAATGATATCAATTTGTTTTATATGGATTATCTTATGATTGGATGATGTTTATGAAACCCATTTTTATACTTTTGGGTTGTGTTGAATGATTTATGTTTATGTTGGGGAAAAAATAAGAATGATTTCATTATGAGATGGGTGGGACCTATATCTCCCTCCAATGCATTGGGTAAAGATTTATATCTCATAAGATAAACATGGATGGAACGGCAAGTAAATATGGTTCAGTAATACAGGGCTAGGACGGTAAGTAAACCTGGTTCAGTAAGGGACTTTATCCACAACGATGGTCTTGGCAGTAAAGCCTTGGCTACTATGGAAATAATATCATGTGGTTAATGTTTTTCCACATATACACGTTTTATTCCCATGCTATTTTATCATGATTAATGTTCTTTTAAAATCTATGCCTTATGTACTTCAATTTTTTATGTCATTGATGAAGATTTTGATGTTTAGATTTTATGAACATGTCTTTACATTCAAATGTTTATATATTTTTTTATGTTCTCTATATTTACCCTTACCGAGCATTTGAGCTCACCCATTATATGTTCTCTTTTCCCCAGGATATAAATAAAGGTTTTAAGTAAGAAAAAAATGGGATGATCTTTATGGGAGATGTTGAAGATCATTCACCATTATTAGAAGATTATGTTCCGAGTTTCCAAAGACGGTAAACTATTACGACCCTTGAGTTTTGGTTTTTGTTATGTATTATGTATTCCGAAAAATTAATCTATTGTCAATGTAAATCAACCTCTGTGTTTCTATAGTTGGTATCAGAGGAAATGTTTAGTTAACCTTTGGAAACAAGGATGCGAAAACTTTAGTGACATCCTTAGAGATATTTCTAAGGTATGTCTAGGGATGTCCCTAAGGTTTAGTATAACTATAGGTTACAGTACTAGATTTATGTTGATGATCATGAATATCCTATGGTGAACCAATGGTATCATGGATTAAAGAATGTGTGATAAGTTAGACATCCCATAAGTGACTTTTAATGAGAATGTGGTTCCTCTTTATTTTAATTGTTTCTTACACTATGGTTTCTGGTTTTAGTCAATGAAGGAAATGAAAAGGGATTTAGTTAATGTTGATGAAGATGGACAAATTGGTGACTGTGATCAAAAAAATCGTGTAATGCTGAGAGAGAATGATATTGTGATTATGACGAATCAGTCATCATGATATATGATTAACATGTTGAACTTTGGTGGTATTCCTAAGTCATCAAATAAGAGTAAGATGAACTTTTATACATGTTCCCATGGAGAGGAACATAGAGGAAGGAAGATTAAGCTTTCTACGTATCAAGAAGAAGGGGAGAGGAACCTCGAGGAATACCTCAAATGGAGGGGAAGATGTTATCTGTGTGGAGAAAAGGGACATAGAGTGGTAGACTGTTATGGAGTTCAATGTATTATTTGTGGAGAACATGGGCATTACCCAACTCAATGCCCTAACCTAAGAGGTTACTTCTAAATCAAGGAAGTACTTATTCCCTGTAAATCATTGAAGAATATGGATTAATGTGTTTATGTATTGGTATTCACGAATAATGTTGTGGAGGTAATTTTATGGTATATTTGAATATCTATGTATTGGTCCATTGTGGTTTTCCATAAGAATATGGCATTAGTAACCATGAAAAATGATTGAAATATTTTTGGAAAGAATATGTTGTACGCATAATGAAGGGATAAAGAGATAATAATTTGTTTGATTGTATTCATGAGCTCATGAATAATATAAGGCAAAGTTATATCATGGTTTGAGTATAAATAATTTTTGGGATTTTGGTATGTGGAAAGAGATAACTTTTGACAGCATTCATGTTTTCACTAAGGTTCTATGGTAATTTATTTTTTAGGAGAGTACATGATTAAGGTATTCACATGTTTGGAATGCGATCAACAAGATATATTTGGGATAAATGATGGTATTCATGTGCTTGTTATGTGACCTTTCAAGTAATCGTTTTCTTGATACTATGAGATTAGATGAAAGTAATTTGGATAAGCCTAAAGATTGGAATGGATTATGTATAACATAAGTTAGTATTGTTTAAAGCTAGAATTTTTTATCAATATTGTTGATGGAATGTTATGATAGTTTAGATTAAGAAAAGGGACAACCTGCAGATCGGGCGACAACCCATAGCGTCAGATGAGGCTGTGGGAATTGAACCCACATCTGAAGTGTGATAGGCCTTTATCGCCTACCACTGGCCTACTGGAAGACCTTTGTTAGTAGAAACTAGTTTTATTTTATTATGAGGTTTGATAGATGAAGTATAAGTCCATTTTTGGTACCATATACGATTAATCTCACCATAAGATGGACTTATGCATATAAATTTTTCTAATCCTATGTTTGAGACAGATTGAATGACATATCATTCTATCGCATGATCTGCTAACACTTCATGAATGAAAAATTCAACTTTATTTCTTTTAGAGATGAAGTGGAAATTGGTCAAGTTACGAACAACAATGAGATTGTTCCAAAATAAAGTAATTATTTCATCTAGTTCAAATTATTCAACATTAGGGAAATGATCTCGAAAGCAAAAAAAATGTGGTCCCAGTGTCCTTATATCTAATGAATCAGAAGGTACCTTAGATCATCACAAATTTATGGCATTGTGATTGTTGGATTTTTCATAGCCATGTTCTCTACCACTCTCCATCAGAATATGATGGTTAGGTTTCTCTTCCATATACATATTCTCACCTCTGTTATCCTATGTGGAAACCTAGTGATGAGTTAATTTGGGTAACCAGTATGTTTCATACTTCAATTTTTAAAATTAAGTTTTAGTGTTCCTTTTTACGATGTGGGTTTCTATGAAAGAAACTTTCATGTAGTAAACTATTTATAACCCCGATGAATTTTGAGGGAGAAATTCATTTAAAGGGGCCTACAATGTAACACCCCAAGATTTTATGAGATATATTATTTTTAATTTATTTAATATCTTTTGTTGTATGATACACCAAGATTATCTTGAACTATACGCAACACGGTATTAGCTTGCAGTATACGCAATACTATTCCTAGATCGTGTTACACAAAATTTCATGTTCATTTTATAGTAGTATTTCTACGCAAAATTAAGTGTGTGTATATATATATATATATTCAATTTATAAATGAAATATGGTTGGATTTTTTTATACGCAACAACAAAGGAGTCTTTCAATACACACAACCCTGACTTGGCTTGCATTACATGCAATCGCGACCTTCCTCGATAGTGTATATTGTACGCAATACCGGTTTTCACTAAACAATGATATATTGTTATAATATTTTTATGGACCAGCATTTATTAATATTATTAACTGAATTTTGAATTTTATAACATCATACATATTTTCTAGAACATGGTATGAGAACAAAATACATTTTTCGGGTAAAATAAGTATTTTTCAAAAAACACAGTTTTGCCGCCTTTTGATGGCACACTGATTTTAAATCTAGTTGTTGACATTTTTATAAATTCAATTTGAAAAAATAAAATTCTTCCTTGGAATCAGGATATAAAAATTTAATTTGGATAAATTTTTCATATTATTCTGATAACTTTCATATTTTAATGAATAGTAAAAACATGCTATATTTTAATTAAAAACAACTTTTTTCATCGCAATAATTTATATGGTAAGATTATATTTTTATTTTTTTTAAAGATTAATTAGAATATATTTTTACCATTTAATCCAATTTTGGTCATTGGAATTAATTTCACTTTGAAATTGGACATAAACAAGTGTCGATCTTTTGATAGTTATTGTTTCTTAAAAACACGCTATTTGTTTTGATAACGAGAATTAATTTTAAAATTAATTAATTCCACATATACATATTTAATTTGAAAAAATAGACATCATCTTTGAATTCAGAATATCAAATATAGCTTAGGCTGATTTTTTGTTATTTTTCTGAAAAACTTCAATTTTTGATGAATTGTGAAACAACTTAGTGGTAATTAAAAAACCGACCCTTTCATTTAAATGAAAATTTACCACTTATGTGAATTGAATTTAAAAAATCTGACATATATTTTTGTTATTAGGAAGTTAAATGTGGTTCAATAAGATGAAAATAATTTTTGTTGAATAGTAACTTTTGACTTTTATTTACCGTAGTTAAATGTAAATAGGGTAATTAAAGGTAAAAAAAACATTATAATAAGTCAAAATTACCATAAAACTTGTTCTACCCTTATATTTTGATTCATTAACGACCATGGTCATATTTCGGTTGATTTTGGGACCCCGTTGAGCCACATGGGATTGAAAATGACAATTTAGATTAATTAATTTATTGTGATGACACAATTGACATTAACAAAAATATTTAGTGATTAATATTTATATGGGGTTATCTAAGTCCTATTTTAGACTAAAAATAATCATTGGAAATATAAAAAGATTTCCTAAAAGATGGTATTTTTTATAATTTTTAGACATAAAATAAATTAAATTATTTATGACAAATAATGATGCAGTATTTACCTCATTAATAAATGATTTCAATAAATAAAATTATAATGATTAAAATATTATCCAAAACATGTCCAATTATGATTGAATGATTTTATTTCGACCATGAGTCATCTTATCTTCATCTTTAATGATTTTTGGACCTTTTGAAACCAAATATAAGTTTATAATAAAATAATATTTTCACACATTCCAAAAGAGCCCCTCCTCCCCATTATAAAAGACCATTTCTATCCAATTCTTCACACCTCTCAAGACATTTGTTTCATCAAACCTCTTCACAATTAAGCTACCTAAATCCCTCTCCACCATATATTCCATACCTTAGGCATAAGGCAATTCAAGAAGTCCTTTTGGTTCAAACCAATGGAAGTTACCCAAATTATAGGTAACTGTTTCTCTTAAATTGTTTTGTTTTATTCTACTTCTCCAACCCATAAACTCTTTTAATCCTTTCTTTTGTAACAACACCAGTGTCCTAAATATACTAAGATGTCATTATGAGAAGTATTATAACTACACTTACACACACCTCCATCTAATGGATGAAGAACATAATGTTTCTCTGGATGTCATACTAACGCCTCACGAAACGACGATTGTTCGATTTTCTCCTACCGCCTCTCATGGTGGCCATTATGATGGCACTATATTTTTATATGATATATATTATTCTTATTATTTCCTTAATCTTCTTTATATCCCAATTATATTAGGACTTTATGGTTTTCGTAGTGCGTAAATATGATAATCTCATTTGAGGAAGTGCGGACTACCGCCCCCTTAAAGTGATGTGACTGGATAATGTCTTATGTGGGATGTATAAAGGATATAGTTAATGATATTATATATTATATTATACTGGAATTATAATTTACCTTTGTATCATTATGTTTTATTTCCATTTAAATAAGAAGTATAAATTAAAGTAGCGTTCATGCGTACGTACGGCTTACCGTCTCCATGAACGGTGCATTTCATTTCTTACCTCCAAATGTTATGTACTATTATAAATACATGTATAATCTTGATATATATTATATATATGATATCTAAATCCTGAATATAATTTTGGATATAATGGAATATTGACCGCATGAACAACATGTAATTATAAGAAGTCCATTTTTGACTCAAATACCAAATATCGATAAAACGAATGTTATTAACTTAAATGGTTACATAATGTTTATTACATGGAAATAAGTGATATAAAAGGAATAATAAACATGAAAAAGGTTCATAAGAATCTATAAATTAACTTAATTTATTATTCATGAGATTAAAGAATGATATAGTCAATTCGGACACGAGGTAAGGGATAATTATGAAATCTCATTTTTATCCGAGATTCCTTATACGTAAGTATTTACTGGCGTATATTCTTCATCAATGTCCATAAAAATGTTTTTAATAAATTGTTTAATATTCATCCATGTATTTTTAAAGTCATGTTTACCCCTCTTTGAATTTTACATTGTGTTATGGAAGGAATCATTTTTTTGTTTACCATATGTGGTACCTTTTGACTTTTCCGTTAAAAGTATGAGGAGAATGTTTTTTTAACTTATACGACATGAACTGATTTTTACGGTTTCATAACGCCTTATTTTAAAGAAGTGTAATCTACAAAATCTCATGGTTATTTTCAATAAAATCCTATTCTTTTAAAATTTCATGGAATTTTGTGATAATAAAATGATTTTAAGAAGAAAGGATATTTTCCTCAAGAATTATTTTCATGTGTTTTATCAAAACAATTTTCCATATAAGCTAACATTATTTAATATGTTTATGTTTCAAGTATAATATATTTATGATTTAAATGGTTTCAATTTTCTTATGATGAAATGATATCCATTTGTTTTATTTGGATTATGTTATGATGGGATGATGTTTATGAAACCCATTTTTATTCATTGGGTTATGATGAATGATTTATGTTTATGTTGTGGAAAAAGTAATAATGATTTCATTATGAGATGGGTGGGACCTATATCTTCCTCCAATGCATTTGGTAAAGATTTATATCTCATGAGATAGAAATGGATAGAATGGAAATTAAATTTGGTTCAGTAATACAGGGCTGGAACGGAAAGTAAACTCGGTTCAGTAAGGGACATTGTCCCCTAAGATGGAATTGGCAGCAATGCCTTAGCGACTATGGAAATCATATCTTGTGCTTAATGTTTTTCCACAATGGCAAGTTTTATCACCATGCAATTTTATTATGATTAATGTTCTTTTAGGATCTATGCCTTATGTACTGAAATGTTTTATCTCATTGCTCTAGATTTTGATGTTTAGATTTTATGCTCATGTTTTTACATTCAAATGTTTATGGATTGTTTTATGTTATCTATGTTTACCCTTACTGAGCATTTGAGCTCTTCCTTTATATGTTTTCTTTTCCCCAAGATATAAAGAAATTTTTTACGTAAGAATACAAAAAGGGGATCTTCTTTATGGGAGATGTTGAAGATATTTCACCATGATTAGAAGATTATATTTCGAGTCTCCAAAGACACTAAACTATTACGATCCTTGAGATTTGGTTTTTGTTATGTATTAAGTATTCCGAAAAAGTAATGTATTATACATGTACGTCAAGCTCTGGGTTTCTACAGAAACACGTCAGGAAATTCAGTGATGACTGGAGGAAGATCACGACACATTGAATATCTTTCCAGATCAAAGGCAAACACTGATATAACATTCCCCAACTCCAGATAAGAGGTTCTGGCTCTGCTTGACCTTGGGTCCCATTCTCCTTGAAAAACAAGATGCACACCACTGGTTGTAGTAAGGTAAACCCATCAAAGATAACAATCAATGTAGGATTTATTGGCAATGATCCAATCCATCACAAATATGACGTCAAAAGATTTCATGTCAAGAACCAAGAAACTCCAAGCATGATCAACATCTGATAGAGAGAAGAAACAAGCATGACTACAGAGACCTTTCTCCCTCATTGTACCAAGGGGTGCAGTAAGATCCATCGCACAAGATAAAAACTCCATAGTAAAATTAAGTAGATTAATAATATGGGTTGAAATAAAGGAGTGAGATGCACCCGTATCAAAAAGAGCGGTCACTAATGATGATTCCATAGTGATGGTACCTCTCATAGTTGCAGGACCTACATCAACAACCTTTGGAGACTCTTCCACTATGTGAAGAATATTTGTTCCAGATGCCTATGGAAGGAACCCTTTTGTGCATGAAGAATTTGATTTCCTCGTAGTATGTGGAGGTGTTGATGACACTGTTCCACCACATGGAGTAGAGAAGTGATGACATAATCTCTGTAAGTTCCCTAAACGTCTGTAGGAGTTACAGTTCTTGGGTTCCTCAGTGAAAACCCTCTTATAATGCCATGGTTTTTCACACTGATAACAAGTCAGTGAATCCCCTCATGGTGCTACCGGTGGTTTGGAATGAATCTATTTTCAAAAAACACAATGAGGAATGTCGCGATTCCACTTTCCTTTAAAGGAACCAACATTTTCACTAGAAATAAAGGAAACTTCCTGCAACCCTGACTTTCTTTCCAGATCCATCTCAACCATCATTTCCCTATCCAGCACATCAACATAAGTGGGAAGCATTTATAAGAAAACCTGGGAATGGACATCTGATCAAAGCCCCAAATCAAATTGTCGAGCCTTCATCCTCTCATTAGACACAATTTTAGGATAAAACTGTGCCAAATCAGCCAAGAGATTTGAGTATTCAGTCATAGTTTTGTTGTCCTGCTCAATCTTGAAAAACTCCACATCCTTGGCCAACAACATAGATTCTGGATAGAATGGGTTAGTGAAAAGAACCCTAAAGTCTTTCCACTCTATACCTCCATGTTTCCCAGCCATCACCATTGTGTCCCACCATCTCCTACTTGGTCCCTCCAGCACGAAGGTGGCACACATCCCCTTGATCGCATCAGGTGTCTCCAAGAACCCAAATAAACATTAAATCTTACTCAACCATTCATCAGCATGTTGAGGATCAGTGGAGCCTTTGAAAACAGGTGGCTTCTGGAATAGGAACTCTTGTGAATGACCTTAGATAATATCATAATGAGGATATATAGCTGGAGCCTGAACAGGAAGTGGAGGTGGTGATTGTCCCAGAGCTTGGACAGTGTGAACAATCAACTCAACCAAAATCAGAACCACAATAGGACATGCTTGCTGAGATTCAGCAGCAACCCCTTTTTTTATCTGATTTCCACATCTTCTCGGAGGGATGATGCTACACAACATCAAAAGAAAAAAAGAAGACATTAGATAAACACCCAACCTGAGTTTCAAGGAAAACTACTCTTAATAGAATGGATAACCAGATTTGGATTCCACTCTATCCAAATAAAAATCGGGAAAATACTAGAACTAATCCACAAGTCACCTTTCCCTAACCACCCCCGGTGACTAAAGGCTCATTGTGGTGAGAGCTGGATAGACACTCATTCACAACTACCTCATATGTCTCGACAAGAATACTTAAATACATACTGTCACCAAGGCAAGATGTTTAACAACCTCCCTCTAATACCAATTTCTCACAAACAAGCCTGGGTGCCCTAGTAACCTGATAACCGAGCCGACACTAACATAGCCCGAAGGGCGTTCCCGATCACCACGGGTCAACGACTAGCACCCGGAATCGTACAACATACAAGTGGGAACAAATTTTCCACAAGAATGTGGAAGAAAGAGTGAAACAAAATAGTATGCATAACAAAAGAAACTCCACTAGGAGTGATGTACCGGAAAAACAAAGAGGCACAAAAGGCCAATGTACAAAAACCTGAGTTCAAAAAAGGAAAAACAATCCCAAGTTCCCAAAGGACACAACACACCAAGTCCAGAGATCAACAACTAGAATCACCTCCAAGAGGTCCCTTCCCATTGCTCGATCCTAGAAGAAGAAAATCTACAAACACCCGAAGGCAAAAGTAGGGTGTCAGCCTAAGCCTAGTAGGATACAACAAATGATTCCATAACAAATTCCAAATATAGATTATCCAGATAAAATATTTCCATTTTCAAATAAACAGGTTTGACATTTCAAAAGAATATTTTAACAAAACATGCTATAAATTTTCATGTTATGGATAAACCAATTTAAACAAATATTTTACAATTTATGGAATATTTCTTAATCAATGGCTTAAGTAAAACATTTAAATAAAACATTTTATATAACTAGAGAAGGCATGCAAGGAAGTTCAAAAGCATTGGCATACATTTATATGAAAAATATAAATAAACAAGTGAGAAACATGGTCATATGCTAAAAGGTACGATAATATTAACTACTTATAGGATTCCACACTCTCTATGTGAACTCAGAAAAATGTGTATACACACGTCCCCATGACACTGGCCAAAGGAGACTCATCACCAACCCATCGAGGATGTGACCCACTAAATGTATGTTTTAGAACATTGTCGTATCGTAGAGTGTATTCAATTAACTCACTAACTACCTACGGCTTGCATGCGCTCTTACATGATGGGAGAACTATTTTACGAATTCTTAAAATACAATCATTCCCATTCTTCCATTTCAAAAGACCCAATATAATTCCATTTAAAACCAAAATAGGTTTTATTCAAAACATGCCTTTCCACAAGATAAAACCAATTGGTTTCTATCAAATCATTTAAAGCCATTTTCATAAGTGAGAAATCCATTCAAAACCAATTACATCACTACAAAATTCATTTCCACAATTAAATTCAACAATTTAATTGAAATAATTTCAATCAAATTCAAAATTTAAATCCAACAATTTTAATCGTCCAATTTCCATAAACACACCCAATTTAATGGAATTGGGGTTTTCTAAATTCCCATGCCAAAACTATTTCAAATACCTCGATTCATTGGAATCTAGTTTATATCAATTTAATTGAAAGAAAATATGAGAAATTGAATTTAAATCAATTATTAACATAAATCATGTAAATACAATGTTAATAAATTTGACAAATCGGGGCGGAACCACCTACCTCAGTTTATTGATGGGAGTTAACCCAACGAGAAACCCCAAAAACTGAGCTGCACAACAACGTCGATCAAAAACTGGATAAAAATCATTAAAAACAAAATTAAGATCAAAGGGATCATGATCTTAAAAAACTAGATCTAGATTCACAATCAAAGATCTATACCTCAAATTTTAGGTATAGATCCATAGAAACAAAGGAAATATTCCATGAAAATGTCAAGGAAAGATAATGGAATAAATGATATTTTAAATAGGATGAAATCCACTTACTGGGAGGAGAGCAGATCTTCAATCCAAGCCTTAAATCTCAAATAAAGTTGTTCAGATCACCTTGGAATGTCTCTAGAAGGATTTGGAAAGACCTAAAAAGAGTCAAGCCCAAGCCAAGGTCGAACATATGGGAGTCCCAGGGGTTCGTGTGGTTTTAAAACAAAATTTCAGAATTAAAAACCGCGCACACAGTTTACCTTGGTAGTGGTGCATGGTTTGATAAACCGTCCGCACATGGTGTGGACCTCACTGTCCAAAGGTGCACGGTAGACATGGTTTGGTCGCATGGTTTGTCAAACCGTGCGCACACCGTGCGTATCCCCCAGTGAAGTGCTGCTTGGTTAGCACGGTTTGGTCGCACGGTTTTTCAAACCATGCGCAAACCGTGCACAATCCATTTCCCTTTTATATTCATTAAAATGGTCACCCAAACACACCCCAAGGTCACTTCTACAAAACAAAAGTAATTAGAAACATCAAAAGTACCTAAAAAAGTAACATGATGTTACAATATTTATTACATTCATAATGAATGGTTCATTGTACTATACCTGAGCCTTTACAAATAAACATCCACCATTAAAAAAAATGAATTACTATAAGTTATAAATTTACATTTATATTGGTTTTTCTCTTATAAGGAAATCCAAGAAATATATCACACATTGTAAGTGTTAACAAATATTACCTAGGAAATGAATTTAACTCTTGATGAATTAGGGTTTTCTATGTCGACATGTCTAATTGAATTTATAATTTTGTAAATATATATCATCTAATAAGGGTATTGTGATTGTTTAAATGAGACTTCACTATATATTTCTTTTAATAGATGAAATGAATTTTAAAAATAGGTTTGTGTTCATCATATAAAATTCCTTTTGATGGACTTGATGTTGATTCATCTTCCATTCAATTTGTTTTTCATCATACTGGGTGTCAATAATCATTCACCATCAGCAATCCTATTACACCAATTCAAATCATATTTTTTCATGTACTCAATTTTATTAACTCCATAATGGCTACTTTTATCCAAGCCATCAATTATATCTGAATGTTTTTAAATTTTTGAGTTTTTTTATACTTCATTGTCGTAGTTTCTTAAATTTACACATTCGAGGTGTTCAGTCTCAGACTATATCTATATCAAATATTTTAATGAATATCATATAAACATTAATCACTTCATTACCTTTCTTAGTATTTTCAATCTAAACATTATTTTCATCAAGGGATACCTCATGTTCTTCATGTAGAATGACCCTTCTAAGAATAAATTTATTCTAATAAATACTATTTCAATATTATAGATTATTTTCAATAGATATCAATACATTTTAATCCAT
The DNA here is from genome assembly GCA_963277665.1 of Viscum album. NCBI lineage: Eukaryota > Viridiplantae > Streptophyta > Magnoliopsida > Santalales > Viscaceae > Viscum > Viscum album. The sequence goes on from OY728120.1 coordinate 1,849,996,479, forward strand.
ATAATCATTAAATTCACCAACACCACCTTCTCTATAATATTATATCTTTTTTGGAAAAACTTTTTTATTTCTGGAATACCTCCACTGTTAATTATTTATTCATTCCATGGTAATTTTCATGTGATTCTCATTTTAGAATTACATTCCTATAAGTTTTAGGGATATTTGGTTATATGTTATCATACTATCCCTTATTTGGATCTATTAACAGAATATAACCCCAAAATATTCCTCTTTCTCTCTTACTATTTAAGGATAAAAATGACATAACTAAATAAACATCATAATATTATAGATTCTATTTGATTTAGAATATATTAATGTAATTAAATGGTACTTCATAGAGTCTTTACTCTATTATTAACTCATTATCGTTTTTTCTCATTTCAAAGGACAAATGTTTACTATTAGAAATGTCAATAGGAATCATTTTTTAAATTTTCATTAAGAACTAGAAATTTTGGATTAAAAGAAGAAGGTTGTTTCCCCATAATCCTCATCATGGTATTCTCATCATTAAGATTTTCACCAATGACCGACATATATTTATAATGAACATTTAGATGATAAAAAGAGTCATCGTCCATATCATTTTATTTCCTTAATAAATATTTATATTTTTCTCACATAATATATATAGCTGAATCCCAAACCTTTTAATATCATTCATAGATTATTATACATTAATTACGTATCACATAAATGATTTAGAAACCATTACATTTTTAAGAAGGGCATTTGAAAGATAACGATATAATAAATTAATGGATTTGGAATACATATCCCATTATTAATAATATGGATACCCTTATCGTTGTTTATTATTTCTAGGAATCCTAGAGATATGAAGAATAAAAATTCCTTTTATAACACTTTTTTGATAATCAAGTTTTATCATACCCTAATAGTGGGTAGGGGTATCATGGTATAGTTGTTAAAAATAATTCTGTTTTTATGAGGTCCTTTTTCCTTATCATTGAGGAGCACATAAATTTTACTCGATATTTCCTCTAAATGTGAAATGAATATAGTAAATAACATGATGAATTATTTATGGTTCACCAAAATTGGGCTAGACCAATGTAAATGCACAGAAATATTACAAAGAACAAAATTCACAAAATATCACTGATTTTATGATTACGATTTTAGAGCACTCTTGCTAGCCCTACTAGTTCACTTACATGAAAAGTTGGACAACTTACTACTCTGATTCATTAAGGAAATAAATTATCCATCTATTTAATATATCATTAATCACATAATTATAATGTAAACTTATAATAGGGTTGGGTTTTCTCCTCACCAAAATCGAGCATAATCTCCACAGAGAATTGGATTCCTTCAAAAACACCATTATCAACAAACAAATGTTTAAAAGAGATTTTAAAAAAATGTAGGGAATTACTCTAATAATTCTCTTCTATATTTATCTCTATTAATTTATTCTTTCAATAGATGAATGGGTATCAAGTGACAGTGATCATATTGTCCAATATCATAACTATAACATTTTATTAAAAACATTTTTTGATACATAAAAGACTCTTAAATACCTCCACCTATATCAGGATAAAAACATATGAATATTTTAATAAGAAATAACTCTCCAATAATAATTCCATCTTCTAAAAGGAATTTCAATAAAATATAGAACATTGTATCTGAACATCACTATAAATTTGGTCAATTGTTTTAAATTGTTTATTTCCTAGGATCATAAAAATCTCTATAAAATATCATTAAAAATACATTTATAGATTACCACAAATTTTCATGAATCTAATTGTTGTCTGGGATCTTAAAATATACTCTTCAAATCAAAAATGGACTATGTAGAAAAATTTACATAACCGTGTTCCATCATTGTTGAATCAACATAGCCCAGATCATTGTCTATATAACCAAATACATGTTTCCATCATGAAATTTAGAAAATTCTATAGAGATATATATTCATGTTGTTGATGTTTCTATGTACCAGATTCACTTAGTTGATTTATGAAGTCATTCTATCCATTAACTTGATTTTCACACATACCCAATGTTTCTATATATTTTATTTATATACCCAACTCACCTTGAATTTCTTAAAACATACCGAAATTTCCCAATTAACTATCTATAAACACATTTGATTAACTCACATATCGTATTTGGTCATATAACTATTTTCCTACTGTAAAAAAACCATTTGAAATTCCATAATTCCCCCAAAAGATATTCATGTTTTGAAAAAATCCACAAGTCATGAAATTCACTGCAAACATAATCTTGTGATCAATAGTATTAATCAATAAGATTTATTTTTCATCAACCATGACCATTTTTTTGTTTACAGTTACGTTCTAGGAAATATTTTTTTTAAATAGTAATTTTCATTTTATTTATTAATGTTATTATAAATAGAATTTGTGCTTGAGAAATATATCCTTTAGAAGGGGGACTAGAAATTAGTATACAACCGTACTAGATGATAATTCCCAGTTGTTATAAAGATGAGGAGTTTGATATCTATCAGTCTAAGAATACTCATGTGTAAATTGTGAGTATAGTATACCTATATCAATTTACATTAAAATTTTATATACCAAATGCAGAGGATATAGTTACATTTGTATGAATAAATTTGGGCCCTATTTTTTTGGTGAATAACAAAAACTTTTGAGTTCTGTAAACTGGTACTCATTAAATTATTTTTAAAAAATATGATAAGTGGATGAAATAAATATTATGAAATCAATATTTTATAATCCTTCATACACAAAAAAAAATGTGAAAAATTATATGAAATAAGATAAAAACGATATGGGAAATTATTGTGCATATGATGTGTATTGTGTTTTTTTGACTTTTAATTGAAAACTATTAAAAAATAATTTGTGATATTCCATCTAAAAATCCATTTTATGACCCCAATCATTAAACATGGTTGGATCTATCATTTAAGGGTACCCATGAATTATCTTGATTCTTGGTGGACATGGTGTAACCTAAATGTTATGTAACCACGTATCATTAGATTATTTCTAGAAAAATTACAAGGGATACCTAGAGTGTTATCATTATAGAGAAATATAGATTATTTTTTTATATGAGTGATTTGGGAAAAGTGTTTCTCTATATACTATCAGATAATTAGAGATTTTATGATTTGGATGATTCTCTACCCAAAAATACATGTATATCAACATGCATCATAGTAGACTTATCACTTAATAAAATATGGAAATTATATCAATAAATAAATTTCGTGAGTTGGGTATTGATTTTTAATAGGATTACTATAATTAAAATTCCATGATAAAAAATATAATATAAGATAATAACCCATAGATATGTCATTATTATAAATTATGGTTTACATAAAAATAGTCCTATTTAGATCTTTCATAGGTATGACCTATAAAATGTTTATATATTAATATATATAGTTAATAAACATTACGAATGGGAAGAATTCTAAAACATTATATGTGAATGTTATAGATAAATATCTCACCATATCACACACTTAAGTATTTGATTCCTAGTGTTCATCATACATATATTTTAAAAAACATAGTCTTGGAGATGAAAGGTAATTAATGAATGGAGAAGAATATATTTATTTTAATTATGGATAAATATTTTATCTATTTGATTTAGAATCATAAGATCTAATTAAACCCATTGGATTTATAAAAGGGTTGAAACATTTTTATTAGGATACTTTGATAAATATAAATATTATTATTTTACCTTATTTAGACAAGAAGGTATTTCCATTCAATAACAATAACAAGAGATTTTCTATATATATATGAATGAGATGCATTAATAAATTGAGAAAGTGGTAAATGGTATATAAATTATAGATATTTGTAATTTTTTTGTAAAATTTGGGATAATATTGTATGGATTGTTTTTAATCCCAACAGTCATTGGCATTCTTCCATGAAAATGTAAATTAGAAATATTTTGATATAAAACATAGGCAATTAGTCTTGGTGTCATTTTATTATGAATCATTATATAAAAATGAGTCCTCTGTTTTATAAAAAATGAGAAAATAATGTTTTAGTGGAAATGGATGATGTTCCAATGGACTATTAGATCTCATATATATTGATATGCGTGGATAAATTACTACAAATCAATGTGGTAGTGTCATGTTATTTGATACATTTTCCAATGAATTTATATCTTATTAATATGCATTTCTAATGATTTTTTTTTGAAAATTTGAAAATTTAAAAGTGTTTCAGAATGAATTACACAACCAATATGGAAATAATATTAATATCCTATGATTGGATTCATAAGTATAATGCACGAGTAATGAATTAATTGATGGTATGATGTACTATGGAGTTTTTTCACAACTCTCTCCCCTAAAAAACAATGTAATGTTGTGTCTAGGAGGTGGAATGGTATCTTATTCATTGTTTTATTAAATATGAATCATGGGAAGCATATTATTTAATTATAATTTATAACCCGAAAAGATGATTCTTTTTTAATAAAGAACGTTCATCTAATGTAGTCCTAAAGAAATCATTTAAGATATGGGTTTTTTAATCTACCATATTAATTTTTTAAATATTTTTTGGAGAGAAAACATTTATAAAAAGTGTATACAATAATAATATTGACTGGAAATTAGAAAAGTTATTACATTCTATTTTTCCCCAAAAAAAAAGATAAAAAATATTTCTATAATCCTAATAGCGGAAAAGTCATTATATTCCATCCTATAACATTATTCGCATTTATACATGTCTTATTACATAATGGGGCACATAATATAATAAAAATTATTGTGAATCCTAGTCTGATTAGGAAATTATCTACATTTCAATGAAACTTGGAATATTAATTGAACAACATTATTGAATACATAAACACCATGATTAAAAAATTCCATTATTCTTCTAAAACGTTACAAGATATCCTATGAACATAATAAGAAAGGGGTGATCTATAAATCCCAATAAGGGAAATAAATGATCATTAATTATTGTAATGTATTAAATTTGAGCCAATATGGACATGATAGAAATATAATAAGGGTGTAAAATCATAATCTGTTATAATGAGGTGTGATATATCATGTTATATTAAAGGAAAATATGAATGCCAAAACAACATAAAACATGACATTGTAATAATAATTCCAGAATAAAAACCAGAATGTCAAAACTATGTGTACTTTGGATATCCTCCAGTGCTTCATATCTCAATTATCTTGAGATAAAAACATTAAACAACACAATGGAGGGATATATAATTCCATAAACATCCCTCACATCCCTATCATGTACATGCATAAGTGTGTCACATATATCATTTGGCATAAGGATATATTTTTGGAAAATTAAAACCATATATTAAGGATCACAATTATATGCATGTAAATATGAAATGAATGAATGATAGGTGAAACAAAGGGAATACCTTTTAGGGTAATTTTATATGGGAATTCACCACAAATATTTTTTCCATGGAAAATAATACGATAATTTCAAAAAAAATGGTTTTCATAAAAGATTATAGAGGGGGTAAATAAATGAAAAATATTTATCTAATTACTTCAGAAAAATGAATATATTAATAGATATTAGTGAAAATATATCCCACCATGAATGATAGGAAATCATAATGCATGACATAAATAAGTTACATGAATGAAGTGGAGAATGAGAGGCTCTCTTACCTTGATAGGATGATCATAATAGCATGATGCAAGATTATTATGTTTATAGGGATATCTTATGAGGGTTGTATATTGTAACGTTCTAGTATATTATTTCTATAAGTATTTTGAGTAAAGAGTAATGGGAGTTTGGATGGGGTTTTATAGCAAACAAGAGTGGAATTCATTAATATTTTCAAAACCACAGTTTCAGTCTCTATATGATAATGTAATCTAAACCATAACCCTTATCATTTCATTTTACCATGATCTCTACCAAATGAGTGTTGGATTTCAATATTTCAGATGTATATTTACTGAAATACAAAAATAATACCCCCGATGATGTGGATGCAAGTCGTGTTCATATTGAAAGGATTTTAAAACCATAAAATATAACAAAGCATTTTGGAGGATTCATTAAGGCCTTATAAAGATGATCAAATAACATCAAAAGAACATTATTTTAAATTGATATATGTATAAATGCTTGGATTTATTTTATGGAATGTATTACATATCCTAGGTCAATTATAATGTGATAATACACACTGTATATTTATAAAATATTTAATTTTTACCCATAAATTTATCTATGATGGATAATTATTAACAAATAATAGTAGTATAATTTCAACATGGTGTTTTTAAAAATTATATTTATTTTATAAAAATAATTTTCAAAGTATTTTGATTTAAACAATTTAATAAAAAATTCACATTAATTTGAAAATACTTTTTTTGAGAATAACAATTTTCAAACCCTTCTAAAAATAAGTTTTGTCTTTGATTAATAATATTATCATTTATAATTAATAAATATTATTGAAATTTAATATTATTTTAAAATATAATTTTTATTTTCAAAAAATTATTGAATTCATTAAATATATAGTTTAATTAATGTTAAATATTTCCCTATAATTGAATTTTCATATCATCATATCACAATATAATTTTTTTAAACAAGCTATTTTATCATTAAAATTTTAATATTAGAAATACATATATTTTTAAACAACCCATTATTTTTATAAATGGATTATCATATTTGATGACATGTATGACACAATAAACTATGATTAAAAGTGAATATATCATCTAAATATATTATGATGCATTTACTTTTAAATAAATTCAATATTTTTTATACCATATGATGCACACAACACAATGTTTCAATGAAAACTGTACTATATTAAAATATTTTTATATAAAAATGATTATTATAACATGTCAATTAATTGGGCGGTTATGAATTTTATAGAATAAATTATTAAAATTTTAATTTTTACATAGTTATTAAATAAATTAAATGATTACCAAATAATTATAAATAAAATTAAAATATTTGGAATTTAAAAAAATTGCTTTCTAAAAAATAGTATTTTTTTAAAAGTTGGTTTAGTGGTTATTTGTGAGAATAAATATTAAATAATATTATCTAATTTAAAAAATTTATATTTCAAAATAATTTTCATTTTTGAAATCAGTTTATCAAAAATAGATTAAGGGTAACATTTAGGATTTTTCTAAAATGAGTCATTTTTTTATTAATAGAGGAATGTATATTGTTGTATAAAGAAGGGCATTTTTTTTAAATTATTTACAATGATAAATTATATTTTTGTTTTTTTAAATGAAAATTTTCTCAGTTTTGAATCTATGAATATAATTTTGGTTGTTGGTATCAATTTGATGTAAAATGTTAACCTAAAAAATTTGTAAACTTGTGAACATTTTCACTCTGAAAACGTACTTTCACGTCATATTTATGGGATTTATTTAAAATTACATTTATCAAATTTTAAAAATTTAATTGTAAAACAATTTACCTAAAATTTTTAATAATAAAAATTTATATTATCTAATAACATAAACATTATTTCTTACCATATATATTATGTGAATGGGGATAAAATTTCATTAAGATAGTCACACACCACACACATAGGCTAGAAATGAAGAACATAGACCACACTATGGGACATCCCACTCATCAAGACTTGTTTATTTTTTACATGTATCATAGCATTTTTGGGCATGAATCCCAAAAAAATAGCCTGAAAACCCTTTGCAACATATTTTATGCATCATCTTTCTGTCAACATGCATGTGTAACTATGTTCATGAATCATGCCTACATCACTTCCTAATTTTTATGTCATTTTCATCAATGCCTTCATAGAACAATAACATTACCAACACCCACCTCGATTTAAACGTGGTTATTGTGCAGAATTATGGGGTTCCTTTACCACTTTAGTAATAATGGGTTTATCAAGTGTTGTACAAATAAATAAGGGTTTAAAAAGAGTCCAAACTTAGTAAAACCCCATTTTATATCCATATTATAAATATATCATGTATTTTTTAGATAATGGACAATTTTGGACCATTTTGGAAAGTGAAAAATGGGAGTACACCCTTTTTATTTAAAAATTACAACTGTGAAACTCACCTCACTTATAAAAGGCCACCATATGTACCATCATCGTCAAACAAATAAAATCATTTGTTATTCCTTTAACATCCCAAATAACATCCTTACAAACATTCTATCTTTATAAAAGCCTTACTATGGTCATAAATCCATCCTTTTATGGATTGAACTGCGACCAAAAAGAATTTGTCTAACGAAAAGGTAATGCCCCTAACAAAACAATTTATTTTATTTATTCCCCCAAACACCTTATAATTTTATTAAAATATGATGATATAACATCCAAATAATCATCTGTAAAATGATATTATTTTATGTTATGGTCATGACCAATATCCATCTCCATTTCTATCAAAGGGAATATGAAACCATTCATCTTGTGTACATAGGACTACCACCCCGTGAACAGATATATTTCATTTTCCATTAACACACTTTATTGATGAATATAATGATGTTTTTAAAAAATTATAGGATATATATTATATTATTATTATTCGGTTGTTCTAATATTAAATTTTTAACCTTTTATATTTCTATTTGTTTTAGATAATACATTGTTGCTCGTGTGTACGACAAATTACCGCCTCATGAAACAATGTGATTCATTTTTCACTTAAACATTTCATATACCTTAATAACGATAAAATTAATCAATATATGTTATATTTAGGATAATATATTTAATACATAAAATTAATATATCACCCACTTCATTACCCATTCACTCGTTTATTGGAAGGATATCATCGCTCGAGATGATGTACGACCTACTGTCTCCAAAAAGTAATATGGTTCATATAAAATGAACATAATTCATAAATGTATATAAAATTGTATATACTGATTAAATATGATAATTAAAAATTATTATAATTTATTGTATGATATATATATATATCAAATTCACAAGAATTTGAGCTTTCTTGAAGAATTTCACATGAGAAAATAAGGTAATTAACACCCCGATCAATGATAATAATGAAATATTATTATGAAAATGGGGGTGAAATGATCTAATAGTGTAACAACACCCTCCCCACAATGTGTACCAATCCTAGGCCAGTAATGTGAGAAAGGAGATAATGACGCCTGAGTCCTGCCTCCAGTAGGCACTGGGTTGGCGACTAACACCGAGGGTATAGAGAACACAAAAATGGGAGGCATTACCCTCTAAGAAAACAGATGAAGATGAGATAGATAATATAGAAACCAATCAACTCCTACTCATCCAGTAACATAAAATAAATCTCATGTACACATATGAAATTTCATTCAAATATACTACAACTGAAAGGGAAAAAAATGAAAGTACCCAAAATAAAGTTAAACAACAACAACCACAAGCCCGAACAGCTCCTGCAACCACAATCCAGTAGTAACCAGCCTGGTCACCATACTTCTCCAAGTGACCTGAAAAGTAGTTTATATATACATAGGGTGAGTATAACAGTATACTCAGTAGGATCCTCCCTGAATCCCCTTGTGAAAATGTAAAGAAAGAATTCTAAATCATAGTGTACAACAAGTGAAAGTAACTCATCACCTAAATAGGTATACTATGTTCCCAGCCATACCATGGATACTCTCTCCAAGTAATGCATACAAGAGTATATAAAATAATAATAAATATCAAGGGTACCCTACTACTACTTCCCCACTAGTTTGTCGCTTTTCCCCAACGTTTCACATCCTAATAATCTCTCCCCAAAAAGGCTAGACCGCAGACACCATGGTTATGCACCAGAACATGCACCCCGTGCAATAAAACCACCATTTCCATGTAAGAAAAGAAACCACATAGTTTCTATGATCCACCACAGCTCGCAAAACGTGTACCATACATTGGTTATTATACCTCAAGCCATTACATCCCATACACTGAGTAAGGATCCTCATGCCATCACAACCAATACACATTAGACATATTTTATTCCATAGAAAAATATATCTAGAATATATGTGTGTGAATAACCAAAATCCATTACAACCCTCTACACATATATATGGGGAAAACTAACCAATTTCCTGCCAACACAAGTTGCTACCAAGAGACGAGAGTGGGGCCAAATGGTGTAGCCATCCATCCATCCTCCCACTGGAATGTTGTGGAAAGAACCCCCCTGGTCTCAGAATTACAGGGGTGTGAGTCTCCCTTACTGACAGGGTGGAGTAGCATATAGAAACAGAAAAATTACATAATATAATATATCTCACAACCACACTATGGGCATAACCTAGTATTAGACTCAACTGCAGCGGCTACTTCTAAGACTAGGTATCCTATAAGCATAGAACCATTTAGAGATCTTTAATGCATTACTTCATTCCCTTTTTATCAGTTTCACGTTACATTAATTAATTCATTAAACATTATTTAACCAATAACAATTCCACATTAAATTTTATTATCATCCCACCTAATGTACACTGTTCCTTCAAATAAAAACCTCAAAATTGCACCCCAGCAAGATCCAAACCCCATGGGTTAACATAATTTATTAAATTATTTATTTATAGCATTACATTCCCAAATTCCCAGGCATTCTGGATAAAACAGTCAGTGATTCTAAAAAAAAGAGGCTCAACACAGTGAGTAGATGAACTAACCGTCGAGTCTTTTCCACATACAGCAAGAGCATAGACCCATCCTCCCTTGATAAGCTAAACACAGAAATCATATGATATACCCTGCATGTATTATCCCCTTTTGGAATAAAGGTATAGAAGACTGGCTTCCTTGAGTAGTGGGGAAAGTAATGTAGATAAACAACCAAGAAGAATTAGCAGAAACCCAAACATTCACATCCAACCCATTTCTTCATCCCTAGGGTCATCCCTAGCACCCACATGCATTAACTAATGCATCTCGCCACTATAGGCATCAACTACTATAACAAACTGAAGGCCTCTATGCCCCTCATATCACAACATGCATCTAGGCTCACATCACAACACTAGAATCATGAAAAAAACACTCATATCAGTTGGGCTCTTGGACCTTGAACAAGAATGAGGGTAACTCAGAACCCTTCAGGTAATTATCAAACCATTATTTCTTTAATCCATCATTAATTAAATGATTTATTATTATTAGGCTCCATATCCGAGAAACCTAAATATTAAGCAATCACAAATAAATTAAACATTTTTTCTTCACCAATTTGACTAACATCAAAAAATACAACAATAAGAACCAGATTCATTTACATGACTCTTTATCATTAGCCAAAAAATTATCAATTAATTCCAGTTTACGTTCATTACCAATTTCCATCAAGAACGAACAACTAAAAAAATCTAGCATAGGTATCACACTATCTAGAAAAAACCAGGGGGAACACCATATGATTGATATCAATTTATATATCTGGTTCAAATATTTATTATGTCAATTCCATTGTAATCCATCAGATAAAACATGATAAATCTATAGTTTCACATAAAAATAAAAGAGAATCAATGAATCCCTTACCTTAAAATGGTTCATAAGGATATTTATACGAGAACTATCCACACAACAGATCACCATCATCTCCAACTGTGACAACTGCATCCACCCGAGGATGTTGCAGCACAACCCCACCAACAAAAACCCAAGAAACTCCCTTAGAAACATAGAGATGACATTCTATAATATGGAAAGGAGAAACATGATAAGGTGAAAACAAAGGAACGATGATAAATCATACCTTGTATCGCAGATTGAAAGATACTCCTTGGTTGCACCAAAATAGGGGGTGTCGTTGCAACATGAAAAATGTTGAGGAAAACCAATCCACCAGGAAATGTTTAATATCACAATTCCTATATGAAGGAAGGAATGGTTCGCGAATCTAACACCAGAGAATAAATAGGAAGAAAATGGGAGGAAGATATATTTTCCCTTTAGACGATTTAATGGAGAAAAGGTTTAAGATATAGTGGATTTTCCATTAAAATCAGATCACATTAAACCATGCGTTTTGACAATGTAAATGAATCTTGTGCCTTAGAAAAATTAATATAGGAGTTATGGGATTTGATTCGGATTTAAATTAGATTAAATAAGGCCATATATGTGTTTTACGTCGAAGAAAATTTTATATTGGAGAAATTGAAAAAATCTAGAAATTTGGAAAAGGAAATATGAAACTGTTTTGGAAACACTAGTCATGGACTGTGACACAGTGTCTGACTCACCGTATCTGTCTCACCTTTTCTATCTCACTATTTCTATCTCAACATTTATGTGTCACCATTTTTTGACTCACCATTTCTGTCTCACCGTTTTTGTCTCGCCGTTTCTGTCTCACCGTTTCTGTGTCACCATTTCTCTGACACTATTTCTGACTCACTGTTTTTGTCTCAGTGATTATGTCTCTCCGGTTCTATCTCACCATTTTTGACTCACCATTTCTGTCTTACTTTTTATTTCACACCATTTCTGACTCACCGTGACACTGTTCATTAAACTAGAAACATTCTTCCCCAAACATGAAATTTGGAAGAGTGTTGCGGATGAGTCACCTTGACCTCCTAGAACACCTCAATCACCATCTTTCAGCAAAAGTAAGGACCAGAGAGGTCCGAGAAATTAAATTAGATACCAATAAAAACATTCTCATCCTCGAGAATCCAAAACCAAACCAAAAGGAAACTGAAAAGGGGTCTGAAAAAACCCCCCTCAAGATACCTCTCAAAAGAGGACAAGCCATGAGAAGCAACAAAATAAATTCATCGTATATAAATGAATGGTCTATAACCACAATGTGAACACAGTAACCTGGTAAGAGTTTAAAAATCAATCAAATCTGGGTAATGAGCATGTATCTATGACTTATGTTCCCAGGTACTCTCCTCCATGCCACTGTTTCACCATAAGACATGATCCAAGGGAATAGAATGTTCGTGCAACACCATCTCTTTATAGTCTTGGATCTCCACAGGTTGATCCTCGATGTCTGCATCATCATCAACATCGATATCTCCCAAATTAATGTTTTGAGAGGAATCATGATGATAACGATGAAGTTGTGACACATGAAAAACATCATGTATCTGGCACATCTGCGAGGGAAGTGCAACTCGATACGCCAGAACTCCAACAAGATCTAACACCTTGAATGGACCAACAAACTAGGGAGAAAGCTTACTCCCACGACCAAACTTCCACTTTACACAATGGGTAGTCACCTTCGGAAACACATGATCCCCAACATCAAACTCTAAGGATCTCCTCCATTCATCAACATTTGATTTCTGACGATCCAGTGTTGTTTTCATCCACTCACGAATCACCTGAACCATCTGTGTTGTATTCTGCACTTGTTCTGGTTTGAGAATTACTGACTCTCTGACCCTAGTCCATCAAAATGGAGAATGAAAAGGCTGATCATACTGAGCTATAAATGGCACCATACCGATGGTTGATTGAAAGCTACTAATGTAAGTGAACTCCACAAAGGGTAAGTGGCTTATCCACGAACCTCCAAAATCAATAACAGAAGAGCGTAACATGTCTTCAAGAGTCTGGATAGTTCGCTATATCTGACCATCTTTTTTAGGATGAAAAGAAGCGATAAGGCATAGCTGAGAACCGAAAGCATGATAGTGACCTATCCACACCATATAAGTAAAGAGAGCATCAGGATCAGAAATGATCATCTTTGGGACTCCATGAAGTCTCACCCCCTCCTCCAGATACTGCCTCGACAAAACTTCCACTGAGCTCGACTCCTTGATCGCTATGAAGTGGGCTGATTTTGTTAAACGTTCCACTACCACCCAAATAGCATCATGTCCTCCTGGAGCTCGAGTTCAACAAGTAACAAAGTCCATTGAGATGTCCTCCCACATCCACTGAGGAATAGGTAATGGCTGGAGGAAACCACCAGGGATACGATGCTCAGCCTTGAACTTATGGCAGACTAAACATCCAGACATAAACTCTACAACCAGACTCATCACCACATGCCACCATAATGGACTCCCAAAGGCTCGGTATATCTTTTTTCATACCAAAATGCACCACTAATGGAGAAATATGGAACCATATGAGAACCGTATTTCACATCGTCAAATGATCAAAAAGCCTTGCATGGTAAAACACTCGGTGTTGTTCATCATCAGTTCGACCATCAGGGCCACATCACAAACAACATGGTATCTTCAAACCTCCACCTCAAGATCCCCAAACTGGGAGACTTCCACCTACTGAAATAGAGATGACTGCACCATCATCTGGAAAAGATATCCTCTACCCCCAACATCTACCATATCAAGATGTAATGCTGATAGTTCTTCCATTACTTACTAGGAATCACTGGATTCAAGAACAACATCACTATATGACTTTTGAATCATCACATCATCTACCACATTCAGATTTCTAGGTGTATATGATATTTTGAAGTTGCATTCCTGTAAGAACTCCATCCATAGATGATGTCATAAGATCAAGTCACGCTGGGAGAAAACATACATCAGGCTCTTTTGATCATCGAAAACTACAAAGCGCTCACCAATGAGGTAATGTCTCCACAATGTTCGATCAAACACCATAGATACCAACTCGATATCATTGGTGGTATAGTTACATAAATGAGGATGGAACTGCTGAGACCCATAAGAAAAAACAGATCTTTGCTACATCATAACACAACCTAACCCCAGATACGAAGCATCGCAGAAAACATCAAACTGAACTCCCTCCGCTGGGAGACAAAAAACTGGAGCACTTACTAAATTGTTATTTAGATAATAGAAAGATACATGAAACTGATCAGTCCATATAAACACCTGATCCTTCCTTGTCAAAGCTGTCAGAGTAGTAACAACTTGAGAGAAATCGGCTATGAACCTCATGAAGTAGCCTGCAAGACCATGGAAACATCGCATCCCTGACACTGATATGGGGGATTAACAAGACCCAAATTCTTATATCATAAATGGATCCATAGCTACCCCCCACTGGGACACAACATACCCCAAGAAACAAACTTCTCGAACCAAAAACAAACACTTCCAAATCTTCCCAAATCGCTGATGTTGATGAAGAACACCCAAAACAGTGTGTAGATGCTCTATATGCTTCTCCTCGGACATGGAGTACACAAGGATTACATCAAGAAAAACCAGTACAAACATGTCTAGGAACATACAGAAAATAGGATTCATCAATTCCGTGAACATAGCTGGAGAATTCGTCACCCCGAACGACATTACGTCAAACTCATAATGCCCATGACGACAACAGAAATAAATCTTCGGGATATCCTCATCCTTCACACGCATTTGATGATATACGGAGCTAAAATTGATCTTTGAGAACCTACATTCACCCTTTAGTTGATATAATAAATAATCTATCCATGGAAGAGGATAGAGATTCTTTACTGTCACATTGTTTAAGCGACGATAATTGACACACAGTAGCATCTAAAGTCAGTTTTCTCCACGAACAAAACTGGTGCACCACACGGTGACACACTGGGCCGAACAAAAGCATACTATAAGATACCATCATGTTGTATAAATAACTCTCACAACATAGAATGGTTCATCCTATATGGGTACATATATATTAGAGACCCTCATGGTTGTAGTTCGATACCAAACTCAATCTCTTGTTGAGGGGGTAATTCTACATCTTCTTCATGAACGACATCAGGGTACTCTTCTACATCCCTAGGAAATGCCAACTACTGAAACTCTAAAGAACTCAGAATAATCTCATCCATCATGGATGATAAGGATGGAACACGCTTATGACCCATCCGAGGGTCTCAGTCACCAGCAAACAACACCGGCACTCCATCTGCATCGAAGAACAAAACCTGCCTCCGGGAGAAATCCACGATTTCCAGCACTGAATACCACCCATCCATGCTGAAGATGGAATCATATGGTTTTATTCGAAAACATTGGAAATAACCCCAAGAGAGGTTCTTACCCAACACTAGATCATAGTTTGTACATACTTCAAACAAGTCAGCTCGACCTCCAACTAGTGTATTCAACACCAAGGGCAATGAAAGCCTCTCTACCTCATCTCCCAAAGCATGTAATAGGGTAGGTGATATGAAGGAGTGTGTCTCTCCTAAATCAAACAAGGAATATATCAAGGTATAAAACAAGAAAAGGGTACCTCGAACGACATCAGGCTCACCTGGTGCCGGTAATGCTAAAGCATGATACTGGCCATAAACTCCTCCACGACCTCTCTGACCCTGATGATGACCACCACCATGGACGCGATCTACTCTCTTATGACAGGGAGAATCCCAAGGATGTCTTCTTCCCACCCCATCTACATTATGTATATCTAAAGCCGGTGCAACTTGCTGCGGCTGTCTCGGCTGGAACTGCCTCAATGGAGGAAACTGGAGCGAAAAAACTCGGTGCACAATAACTACTCTGAAAGGTCGGGCTCTATTGTTGATGATGACCATGAAAACCACAAGAAAAATAAGTGCTTGATCCCTTGGAATAGCCCTGAGAGATTCTTCCCCTAGAGAAATGAGATGCTGAGGGTTGGGACCTACCCACGACTTAAAGGAAACTCTTCTACCAGGAAAACCGGGAACCCCAGTATGACAACCCTGATCTTTTATTAAACAATTAAACATAATTTATTGCATAAACATAATTTGATACAACATTGAATATCGATATGTATAGTGTCATTGTGTCTTAGGGTAATTACATAACAACTTAAAACATGAAAACCAATCTCTTTATTAAAAACATCCTTTATATGACCACTACATTCCCTCGTACTTAGAATTTCATGGGATAACCTAAGGAAATGCATAAAAAAAGGGTGATCTATAAAGCCCAATATGAGAATAATCATGGAATTGCATGAGTAATACAAAACATGTTAGAAAATAGGCATATCAATAGATTATAAGTGAAGCATTAATATGAAGTCACGATAAAGAATGATAATGATAACATGGAATTGTGGAAACAACACTTAACACGGAATTAGCATGAGTGAAGGATCATTGAACATGGAGCATGAGTAAATCCTAAATCCATATGAAGCACTAGTAAACCCTTTTTTTAATTGAATTAGCATGAGTAATCACCCATTGAAAATGAAGTATCATGATACAATACTTTAGCCAATGCATTGGAGCACTATCAGGGCACACCCTTCTTATACATTTAATTTCATTCATAAGTGTGCCACATGGATCATATATCATGGAATCAATAAAAATCATATGTTCTTCCTTGAATAAAAAAAGGGAATGAAAACTTATATAAAATTAGACAAAAATGAGAAAGGAAGAAATCCCTTTCGTGGAAGTGTGCTTTCAAAGGCTTGAGAGAGGTTTGAGAGAGGCTTCATGGGAGCTTGGGGAACCTTAGGAGGATTCTAAAGAGAGGAGGGCAGAGGGTGGAAGAACTCGTAAGGCTTTGTGTGAGGAGAAAGTGGGATCTTTTGTGCGTTTATATAGGAAAGGTGAGGGAATTATTTATTATTTTGGTTTGGGAAACCTCACATTAAACTAATCCAAACCACAAACCAGCTCATGGTTTTTGCCCATGGGTTTTGGAAAACTGAATTGGAAAATAATATTTTATAAGTCCAAAGTCCGAACATCTTAAAATAATGGGGCTTCTTAAGTGGAGGTGAGTCACACTCCCAAGGAAAAAAATTAAAAAGAAAAAATGATTAAAATGTCTTGAATGGTCCACTAAAGCGTTGTAAAATAAATCAAACAAAACCAAAATCACATTATTTTAATGGTAAAACATTTATTGGCCGATCATATAGTTTATAGTATTTTTTACATCACTATTGGGAAATTATGATGTCATAAAACACATTATATATTTAAACAATATTTTATTTTTACCCAAAAATTTGACTGTCTCAGAAAATTAGGAAAAATTCACCATTGGATAATTTCGATGTCTTGAATCTAGAAATAATATTCATTTTATCTCAATAATTTTTTAAATATGTTAATTAAAAATTTTAAAATTACAATAGACATTTATCAAAAATTCATGTGTTTTGACAAAAATGGCTTTCAAACCCTAATAAAAATTACAATTGCATTCATAAAATTATATGATAATTTATATTTAAAAAATGCATTTAATAATAATAAAAATATTTTAATTAAAATATTATTTAATTCAAATATCCATTAATTCATCAAAATAGATTTCTTAGTTAAACATTAAATAAAAATATTATTTCTTATTTAAAAACTATTTACAAGGTAACAATAATAAAATGAAAGTATTTTCATTATTATATATAAAAATAATGTAAATAACCATAGTGATAAGGTCTTATTATATAACCCCTTATAACACCTACATAAGACCGAAGAGTAAGGAGTGAGATGGTGACAGACTCTTGGGGTGGCTTGGATAACATTTCATAGGTGGTAATCTCTATCAACTTCCTCTTCTCTTGTAGGTAGTCCTGCTCGAGCTTAAAATATTCAACATAGTTTGGGCTTGGTCAAGAGAAAAGAACAAAGACACAAACTGATTTCAGAGCTCGGACAAATGGGCATCATATGGCTCAAGTCTACAAGATTATCCCATCGCTTACTTTGTATGAGTAAATTGGATTTGTTAAAGCCCAATATTAATACTAATCATGTTATCACTATTCAATATCTTTATTATAAATGGTCATAATTATTTATATTATTTTTAAAATCCAAAAACATAAAACCAATTATGTTTATATTTTATATAAACATTTTACAAAAAGAGACATTTAATTAGATAAAGAGGGATTTTCATTAATGAATGTTTGGGTCTTTACAATCTTCCCCCTTATGAAATTTCAACATTGAAATTTCCTTTTCCCCCAAAAAAATAGATGAGGGTAACCATGCGTCATCGTTTCCTCTGATTCCCACATTTCTTGTTCAAACTTTTTGTTTTTCCACACCACCTTGATGAGGGGCATAGTCGTATTTCATAGAAATTTTTCTCTACGCACTAAGACCTTCACTGGTTACTCCTCAAAAGAAATATCATCCTCTAACGGTACCACCTTTGAAGAGAGTACATGTTAAGGGTCTGGTATGTACTTCCATAAAAGGTATACATGAAATACATCATGTACTTTGTCCATGGTAGGTGGATGTACAAGTCGATAGGCCACAACCCCGAAATGATCAAGAATCTCGAAGGGGCCGATGTACCTTGGACACACCTTCCCATTCATTCCAAACCTCATAACCTTCTTCCATAGAGATATGCATAGAAATACCATGTATCCAACTTTAAACTCAAGGTCTTGTCGACGGTTATTTGCATAACTATTCTGTCGACTTTGGGCAGCATTGATATGATGATGAATTGTTTTCACCTTCTAGACCATTTTTTCGACCATTTCTGGTCCAAACAGATTATGCTCAATGACCACATCCCATCATGCCATTGTTATGCAACTTTTCCTAGAAGGGGGTTCATATGGTTTCATTTGGATGCTTGAGTTGAAACTATTATTATACAAGAACTCAACCAGAGGAAGATGTAGATCCCATCCTCCTTTAATTTCCATTGAGAATTCTCTCAACATGTCCTCAAGTGTTTGGATAGTCTACTCAGATTGGCCATTAGTTTGAGGATGATAGGTCGTACTAATGTTCAGTTTAGTATTTAGAGCATGTTGAAGAATCTTCCAAAACATAGAGGCGAATCTTGGATATCGATCGGACAAAATAGATAGCGGTACTCCATGCAGCCTTACCACTTCCCTGATATTTATCTGTTCCTGTTTATCCAATGAGAAATCATCCCGAATACCAATGAATTGTGCAACCTTTGTATGACGATCCACACCAATCCAGATTGCATTTTCGCCTTTGGATGTCTTTGGAATTCCCATGAAAAAGTCCCTGGAGATGTTCTCCCATTTCTATTTTGATATAGGAAATGGATGAAACATCCCCTTAGACTTCTACCTCTCAGCATTCACATGCTGACACATCAGGCACTTTGATGTATATTTAGTGATCTCCTTCTTCATATTAACCCACCAATAATACTCTCAGAGATATCGATACAACATTTTTGTTTCCTAGGTGAATAGAGAAATTTAAACTATATTCATCATCCAAAACTTCCTTCTTCATCTCCAGACATGATAGAAGACATATTATTTTCCCAAATCTCACAATTCCATATTAATTAACATTAAACTTCGAGGATTTCCCTTTTCTTCGGTGGCGATCTGGTGGCAGAGCCTGCTGGACGTGTTCTATGGGATCCAGACAATGACGTCGACCGGGAGCCATACCTGTAAAATAAAAAATAGTCAGAGATCCTAAACTAAAAATATAGGAGAATCATCATTAATTAATTAATTAATTGTTTTCTTTTATTCATTTTAGGTTAACATATCCCAAGATCTACCCATTCAAACACAAGAACTAAGAAGAATTATGCATGATCCTTTCCTAGTTATCTACCATAAAACTAGTATCACCTTGTTTAGTAGCCATTGTGAACTTAAATGTTAGTACATCAGATCATAGGGGGCCCTAAATTCCAATTTCTCAGCTGGTCTCCAGTGTTTACATCACTTGATAAACATGAATGACACGCTTTCCATACCAACCCTTGCAACTTTACCTGTGCCTAACTACAAACTCCATCGTGTCACTCATCCTAACCTCTGATAACACTCTGTCAGAACCCCCTCCCCACAATGTGTACCCCACATGGGCCGAAAATGTGAGAAGGGAGATAACGACCCCCTGAGTCCTACCTCAAATAGGCCCTGGGTTAGTGACTAGAACCGAGGGTATATAGAACACACAAATGGGAGGCATTACACTCTTAGAGAACACATGTAGAAGAGAGAGATAAGATAGACACCAACCAACTCCAACTCAATCAGTAAGATAAAATAAATCCAATGTAAACATATGAAATGTCATGAAAAACAATTACAACTGAAGGGGAAAAACTGCATGTACCCAAAAGAAAGTAAAACAGCAGCAACCACAGGCCCGAACAACTCCTGGAACCGCAAGATAGTAGTAAAAAACCTAATCTTCATCCCGGTCCATGTGACCAGAAAAGCAGTTTATATATACACTGGGCGTGTATAATACTATACTCAGTAGGATCCCCCCTGAAACCTCTTCTGCAAATGTAAAGAAAGCATGCTAAATCACAGTGAACAACAAGTGAAACTAAATCGTCACCTAAACAGGTATACTATGTTTCCAACCAAACCATGGATACTCTCACCGTGTAACACATACAAGAGTATATAATATAATAATGAATATCATGGTTACCCACTACTACATCCTCCCTGGTTTGCCGCTTTTCCCCAATGTCGCATGTCCTAAGCATCTCCCTCCAAAAAGGCTTACCGTAGACACCTGGGTGAAGCACCACAACAAGCACCTCATGCAAAAAAACCACCAAGTCCACCTATGCAATGTAACTAGGTAGTTTTTGGGAGCCACCACTGCTCACATAACGTGTATCATATATTGGGTATTATTCCTCAATCCATTACAACCCATACACAGAGTAAGGATCCTCATGACTTCATATCCTATACATGTTACACCTATAGTAGTCAAAAGAAAACTATATCCTAAATATATGTTTGTAAATAAACACAATCCATTATAGCCATCTACACACAAAAATGGGGAAAACTAACCAATGTGTCTATTAGCACAAGTAACTACCAAGAGAAGAGAGCAACAATAAAGGGGGTAGTTAGCCATCTATCTTCCCACCAGAATATTGGGGAAAACACCCCCAAGCCTCAAAATCCCCATGGTGTCAGTTGCAATTACTGACTGGGTGGAGTAGCGTATAGAAACACATAATGTAAAAAATATAATATAGCTCATAACCACAATATGGGTATAAACTAGTCTTATAATCAACTTCAGCTAACGTCTCTCAGACCCTAGGCTGCTACATCTAATACTAGGCATCGTATAATCATAAAACCATTTAAAGAGTATTAATACATTACTTCATTAACTTTTTATTAGATTTAATTTACATTAATTGATTCTTTAATCATTAATTATCCAATAACAATTCAACTTTAAAATTCAATAGCATCACAACCAAAGTACCCCATTCCTTCAAATCAGAACCTCAGCATTGCACCCCAGCAAGCTTCAAACCCCAATGGTTAACATAATTTATTCAATTATTTATTTATAGAATTACTTTACCATA
Organism: Viscum album; assembly: GCA_963277665.1. NCBI lineage: Eukaryota > Viridiplantae > Streptophyta > Magnoliopsida > Santalales > Viscaceae > Viscum > Viscum album. Next base: position 1,850,018,786 of record OY728120.1, read on the forward strand.
TTCCGAGGTATTCTAGGAAAACAATCTATGGTTCTAAACACAAGGGGATCAACACGATGAGTAGATGAACTACCTGTCGAGTCTTTTCCACCTATAGGAAGTGCGTAGACCCATCCTCCCTTAGGAAGTTAAACATGGAAAGAACATGGAATACCCCACATGTATTTTCCCATTTCAAAATTATTGTAAGCAAGAACAGATACCTTGAACAGTGGGGAAATTCAAGGAGATAAACTTCCAAGAAGAATCAGCATAAAATCAAACATTCATATCCAACCAATTTTATCATCCCTAGTGTCCTCCCTGACACACACATGCATATATTGATGCATCTCATCACTCTAGGCGTCAACTAAAATGACAACCAGCTGGCCACCATGTACCCACATATCACAACATCCATATGGGCTCACATCATAAATCATGCAGTAGGAAAACAAATATCATATCTGTTGGGATCTTGGCCCTCGAACAAGTAAGAGGGTAACTCAAAAACATTCAAGGAATTATCAAACAATCAGTTCATTAATCCATCTTCAATTAACTGATCTATTATTCGTAGACTCCATATTCGGGAAACCTAAATAGTATGCTACCAAAAATAAATTAAACATGCTTACTGCAACAATTTGACTAACATAAAAAAATACAACAATAAGAACCTGATTCATTTAGATGCATCTTTATCTTTACCGAAACAATTATCAATTAATTATGGTTTACTTTCTTTACCAATTTCCATCAAGAACGAACATCTATGAAAAGAAAAAATACATATCACACTGTCTATAAAAAAAAGAGACAATACCACACGATTGATGTCAATTTATGTATCCGGTTCAAATATTTATTATGTCAATTCCATTGTGATCCAGTGGCTAAAAGATGCTAAATATATAGTTGCACGTAAAAATAAAAGAGAAGAAATTAATCCCCAACCTTAAAAAGTTTCTTCCGGACCATTATTCGAGAATGATTCACACTACGAATCGTGATCACCTCCTCCCATGACAACCGCATCCACGTGAGGATGTCGCGATACGACCGCACCAACTGAAACCCATGAAGCTCCATTAGAAGCATGGATATCAAATGACATAATATTTAAAGGTGAAACACGAGAAGGTGATCCCAAAAAATGATGATAAATCATACCTTATATCGAAGATTGATGGATACTGCTTGGTTGCACCCAAACAGGGAGTGCACTTACAGCAAGAAGAACATTGAAGTAAACTAATCCACCGGGAAAAGTTTTATCTCAGGAGTCCTACAGGAAGGAAGTAAAGGTTTGAGAATCTCACACCAGAGAATAAAGAGAAAGAACAAGGGATGATGATGTCTTGTTCCTTTAGAAGATTTAATGGATACGTGGTTTAAGATACAATGAATTTTCCATTAAAATCATATAGCATTAAACCAAACAATGTGACCAAGTAAATGTATCATGGGCCTTAGGAAAATTAATATAGGTGTTACGAGATTTTATTTTGTCTTAAATCCATTAAAACAAGGAAATAAATGCATTCTACATCAAAGAAAATGATAAATTAGAAAAATAGGAGAAATCAAGCAATCTTGCAAAGGAAATATGAAACAGTTATGGAAACACTGTTTATGAGCTATGACATCATGTCTGACTCACCGTTTTTATCTCATTGTTTTTGTCTCACGGTTTCTATCTAACCATTTCATACTCCCCACTTCTGTCTCACAGTTTCTATCTCAACATTTTTGTCTCACCATTTCTGGGACACCATTTCCGACTAACTATTTTTATCTCACCATTTCTATCTGACCGTTTCTGTCTCACCATTATTGTATCACAGTTTCTATCACACCATTTCTATCCCACATTTTCTGTCTCACTATTTCTGACTCACCATTTCTGTTACACTGTTTCTATCTCACTGTTTTTGACTCACCATGGCACTGTTCATAAAACTAGAAACAATGTTCACTAAACTTGAAATTAAGAAATGTGTTAGGGATGAGTCGTCTTGACCTCCCACAACACCTCAATCACCAAATTTCAAAAAAGATATGGAACAGAGTGGTCCAGTCCAATAAAAATAGGATCCCTTATGATACTGTAATAATTATTAGATTATTGTTTAAAATTAATCGAATTATGAAAACCATTATACAAGAGTTATGAAAACATACTATGGGAATTAAAAATGAGGATATGTTTTCTCATCTCTCAACTACATCTGTGAGATATATATAATATTCACCACTTATTTCCATTGTGTGGTGTGTGTACTATCCCAATAATATTTCATATCAATAATATATAATTCTTCAATGTATTTGGTGTTTAATTTGATGCAATATATTTTATACGGTATACTATATAGTAGATAACTAATAATTAAATTTATTTCAAAATTCCTATATTATATGGGATTGGATATTTTTACAAATCCCCGGGGAATTAATTTTTACTTCTTTATTATAATAAATATACTTTCATAACATCATATATTAATAATATTTTTCAATTAATATTAAAAATATTCTACATATTTGTATTACAAATGATGGAGGAAATGTTTTAAAAAAAATCTGACAGGATTAATCTTTTTAGTCAGAAATCATATTTCATCAAAACCCATGTTTTCTAAAAATTGTTTGAAAAATGTTTTGAACCCTTTAATTTTTTTTAGATATTTTTAATCAATTTTTAATGTGTTATTTTTTTACAATGAATCTTCATATAGTTTTAAAAAAATGCCCATTTGGATTTTAGAGAAATTGTTAAAGAAATATTTTGTTTAAAATGTATGTAATGAATATAAATTCCTCTAAAATGAATTGTTAATGTTTTATAAGTTATTTTAAAAGTTTTAGATGTTTATTTTTCATGAAAATAATTTTTAGAATGTTTTTTATCTTTTTATTTTCTAATGTGAAGAGATTATTTTTCTCAAAAATGATTTTAATGTCATTTTTGTGGTGTTTATAGTCATCAATGTCCTCATACCATAATTATAATTTTAAATTCATGTGTTTATATTTTATTTATATCTTCTTTATTCATTATTTTAATGTATTTTTATTTTTTGATTATTTATGTAAACATTAATACAATTTACTACATTTCACTAGATAGTTTATGATTTTGTTTATTGATTGGGGAATCTATTAAAATTTTATATAATAGTTTATTAATAAAAATTATTATACATATTGTAATTTCCCCATTTATTATAGGAATGAACTAAACATATAAGGGGATTTTTGGGGCACGCTAAAGCCCCTTATGGAATTGGTAGGTCTCATGAGACAAATTATATTGTGTTTTGGATGAGGTCTCTCCCATTTATTTATATGTCATTCCAGATGTCCTTGAAAGTATGTTTTAAATGTCCAAAATTATATACTACATCCTCATGAATACATTTATAGACATAATATTTAATTATAATTTTAGTCATTATATACATGGATATATTTTCATATTCATTTTATTATTTATATAGAATTATTTGATCATCATTTCTTCCTACCGTATTATTATCATGTTATAGATTAAATGGATTTTTTTATTTAACATTCCATATTGATTATTTCTTATTAATTAATAGATTCCACTATATTCTTACCCTTACTAATTATCTGATATCTCCCCATTCTTATGTTTTATTTTCTCTATGACACATGGAAGTGTTTTTTGGATTTCTATGCTGGGATGCACTATGAAGAATTATGGGATTCTCAATGAAAATACATAGGGTATTTAATATATTTAATTATAATAATAATGTAAAGTCTCTATCTACTTTACCATGATTAAAAAATATTTTTTCCTTTAATATTTGATTCATTGAATTTTATTCAAATTTACTAACCTAAAAGCTCACTATGTGCTATTGGGTTCAGGCTCTTTAGAGTAGGCATCAGATAGAGGATTTTATATCATTGGAGATTAAGAAATTTTGGTTAAAATTAGGTTATATTTATAAATATACTTCTTTTTAGTTGTTCCCATATTCAATAAATTTTTCTTATACTTAAGAAGTATTAACAAAATGTACGGATAAAGAACCAGAACAATTCGTCAATCTCTTCCAGATGCTCTAATTTAATGAATAGACATGTAGAAATGTTTACATAACTTTGAATAATTTATCAACAACCATGACACATGAAAGAAACATTAGAATGAATAGGATAGATCCATTATTTCATGTTTATTTCAAATATTATGGTTTATAAATAAAAAATTATTGTATTTCCAGCTTTTCAACCAAAATACATGTGGAATGTACTATTAAGGTATTTTTTGAACTCTTCACCCTAACTAAGGATTATGAATCCCTCTTTAATTTTGTAGTAATTGTAGAAGTGGGTGATCTATGCATATATTTTATGTATACTTTTTTTATTTTTTATGTATCAAATATAATTTTGAAACTATTGTAGAAAAATTAATGACATTATCATATTCAAATGGATTCCCCAAAATTATTTATTAATAGTATACAATTTAAAATATTTACCGTTGTCATCATTAATTTGTACCATATTCCTAAATTATCAGTTGCATAAAATAAATAGTGAATTTTGAAATTCCCCTGAGGAAAGATTACCATTCTAGGTGTCTTGATTATTATGAGAGACAACAACACTGAAGACATTGTAGAATATGTGAATTATTTGTGAAATAATTGTTAAATATAATTTTCTTTTTTTGTGACATTAATTATTTAATTTTATGGGGACAAATAAACTCTATGATTTATTATTAGAATGTGGGGATAATAATTTTTTATTAATAAAACAATTTTATGTATACAATTTCATTTAGGGTGTATAATATAATATCCCAGTATCTTATTATGTATGTATTGATTAAATAAGTCACATAATCCTGTAGATATTCAAACCGAAATATATTACATTTTTATTTAAAATAATATTCTAATACAAACATTTTTACAAGAACTCTTCATTATAGATGATTGAAACTAATTATATTGAAGTAAAAAATGAATAATACATCAATAAGCATAGCATATTTGGCACAATGAATATTAGGACAGAAAAATCATATCCATCCTCAATTAGATCTGATATAATTAAGAATCACCCAAAGAGAATTAGAGCAATAAAATGTAGTAATGTAGTGATAAGAAAAATCTTCAAGAATTAGAAAAAATCACGCATGTAGTGCTACATTATTTTACAATGTATTTTATGTATGAAATTATTTGAAAAATATGATTTATAATAATAAAATACTTATTGTTAAATTTTTAATTAAAAAAATCTCAATGACAAATTTAAAAATTTTAATTATTGTATTTTGAAAAATAAAAACACACATATATCTATATATCTTTATTATATGTTTCGTAAGAAAATAAAATTTTAAAATAAAATTTCAATATAATAATTTTATTTCATGAATATTTTAATTTTCAGTGATAAGATAGATGTTATTATTTGAAAAAATATATTTAATGTCATCATGGTAGTAATGGTATAATATAATATTATGAATTTTTGTTATTATGTTAATATTACATAATATTGAAATGAAAATCATTGATGTATAAAAATAATAATAAAAATAATGATTGTAGTGAAAATTATTAATGTATTTTAACGCGAATATATATTTTTTATAGGTGGGAATTTTTTTTGGCAAACTATGCTTGATTGTTGGGAAAGACCTTCATCCCATTTTGGGGAGGAAACACAATCTATGAGGATAAAAAGTATATAACAGCCCATATGGTTGAATTTTTGTTAAATACATACATTTTTAGGGAAAAGTGGGTTCATCGCACCCATGATATGTTCATGAGAATCCTTATGTGGGTCACACTTGTGAATCAGGATAAGTGAGGGGCATGTGTGAAAGGGGTGACTGGGTGCTGACCCTATTACCTAATTTAGTGGATCTGATCATGGGTTGAAAAATATGAAAGCAACTGAACTATGGAATGTTCAATATGGTATAAATTCTAGATGAAACAACTAACACAATTTAATATATCTTTTTTAATCACATTAGTCTAATGGAAAATATAGAAACCAACTAATCAACTCATTCTTCCAAAATGTATAATATGTTCTAATTTCCTAAAAATAAAAATCCTCAAAACCCATCCTCCACAATTTATTTAAAGGGAAATAATTCAATATCCACTAACTTCCTTAATAGTTTTTAGCTAAAAAAAATCCTCAAACACCAATTCAAATCCAATCCTTCATGTAGAATATTATAAAATAAAATACTTAGATAAAAAATTTATAACCATATCAAAAAACAAATTAGCCACTGTGTAACACCCCAAGCTACCACGGTACATTTCCCATCGAATAATGCAATGACGTGCACTGTACGCAACTTCGAGATTCTAACACACCACAACCAATCAAACTAGCCGTTATGAATAGTAATACCTACTTTTTGAAATTTTATAAATTATATCTCTCAAAATGGTCTTCATTTTTGGATTTGGAATATCGAATTTATCCTAGGGTGAAATTTTGGAACTTTTCAGATTACACTTATATTTTGATGAATAGTGAAAATTACTAAATTTTAAATAAAAACAACTTTTTAAATAAAAAAAAATTATAGTGATAAATTATATTGTTTAGTGGTTTTAAAGTATAATTAGAATATATTTTTACCATTTTATCCAATGGTGTTCATTAGAATTAATTTCAATTTGAAATTGGACCTAAACAATTGTCAATCTTTTGATATATATTGTTTCTTAAAAACACGCTATTTGTTGTGACAGCAGAAATTAATTATAAAATTTATTAATGCAACTTATATGTTTATAATTTTGTAAAATATATATCATTTTTTAATTCGGAATATCAATTATATCTTACGGTGAAATTTTGGCATTGTTCTGAAAAACATCAATTTTTGATGAATAGTGAAACTACTAAGTGGTAGTTAAAAAAAACCGATTTTTTCATAAAACATAATTTTACCGCTTCTGTGAATGGAATATTGAAAATACAAGAGACATGGTTAATATAAAGAAGTAAAATGTGGTTCAATGAGATGAAATTAATTTTTGGTGAATAGTAACTTTTTACTTTTATTTACCACGGTTAAAAGTAATAGGGTAATTAAGGGTAAAAATGATATTAATATTACCCTAACACATGTCTTAATTCTATTGGACAAGTTTATATCGACCAAAAATAACCTTAGGAATAAAATATTATCATTTAGGTCCACTTGGATTAGATTAGGAAATTTATTATTATTTAATTCAAAGAGGAGTTAAAAGAGTTAAAATCAATGTTTATTTACTAAACAAATTTTAATATAGGGTTATAAATAAGATATTTTCGATTATAAATATTAATTAGAAATTTAATAAGATTTCCTACATAATGATATTTTATTTATAATTTTAAGACATTAAATAATTTAATATATTTATGTCTCAATGATGATGCAGTAATTATCATAACAGTGAAAAATGATAATAATTGATATTATAAATACCCAAATAAATATAATTTAAGACTTTTAATGAATTAAACTAATTTTCTAGGATAATATGACATATTATAATTGATGTAATTGACTTTTTTCGAAGTAATCATTCCGTTATGAGTTCCACAAAAATCAACTATTGAATAGTGTCAAAATTGACATAAAAGAGTGTTTAAAACAAATATTATATTATTTTTTGTTATTAAATTCCTAAAAATTTACGTTTTGGCCAAGAGACTTATATCATGATAGGTATATCATTAAGGGACCACTTGGGGGTCTCTTTGAGGTATATAGTAAGTTTATTAACTATATAATATAAAAATACAAAGTGACATGGTAAATGTCAAACTAATTAACTAAGAGTTAAAACTAAACGATAAGGTTAATATAGTGACCCAAACCTATCTAAATTCTATTGGTTGAATGGTTTTAGACCTATCCCACCCTTACCCTTTGAATAGTCAACTTTGGAGCCATTAGAAACCGATTATTAATTTATTATAAATTAATATTTTTAGCTTTTCCAAAGGTTCCCCTCACCCCTCTTATAAAAGGGCACTCCTCCTTCTCATTTTATCACACCTTCAATGCCATTTGGCTCGGACAACCCCTGACCAAATACTCTATCAACTTCCCTCACAACAACTTAGAGGCCTTAGTTTGATCATAAAGCCAACCTAATGAGCCCTTTTGATCAAATCAAAAGGAAGAACCCGAAGAAGAGGTAATGTTTTCACCACCCCTTTTCAAGTTCCTTTATTCTTCCACTTCTTGTTTCTTTGTTATTAACATTCTAAAATAATAAATCCAGTATATTATATATACTGTGATTTTATTATAAATATGGTACAACCATATTCAGTATTCTATCCACCCATTGAATAATATGTCACCGTACGTGCGTACGTACCACTTACCGTCTCCACGTCCTGGTGTAATTGTTATTCAATATATTATTATTTGGGTGGGTATAATAATGATGTGTAACTCATTAAAATAATAAATATAACATGATAATGATTCTGTATATATGATATACCATCCAATTATATATTATTTTAATATCAAAAGAATGATATTGTCGCTCGTGCGTACGTACGGACTACTGTCTCCATGAACGCGATGAGATTCATTCTCTATCGTATCAATTCAAGTATAATTATCATTTTTTGATTTAAAAATAATGTTTATAGACTTTATATAGTTCTGGAAATGAATAAAATACAACCTATCCATGAAAAACATGGCTTACACAACAAAACATATAAAAGAAAATGAGTGAGTTAACACCTGAAATGACGATAATTCTATGATATTATTAACTAAGCAATGTTAAAAGATCATATATGATATCATATTAATGTATATGATTCATGAATAATTTAATAAAAATTATTTCAACATTATACAGGAGGTTAACCTACCCCCAACAAAGGAAAAAGACAAGGTAAGGGGTTTCTTAACTCACTCTTAATTTCATGAGAATTCCATTGTTCACCACTTAATTATTGCATGTGGTGTATGTGTACTGTCCATGATTGTATTAATTGTGTAATATAATTTAATTTATGGGTATTTACATCATCATTGTATGATCCATCTTTCATGGGTGTATGTTTTTTTTGTTACCTAATCGATAAGGGAAATCAAAATTTCAATTTCCATTTATTCGGCTATACGCAAAATTCATTGCTTATTTTACTCCGAGATTATGTGTGGAATAACTATTCATATGCTTATGTCATAATTTCATCTCCCCTTTTCTGTGTATATAATTTTGATACACATAATCACTCCATTGATAATTTCTCAAGTCATCGATATGAATTTGATAAGAGTAATTTTAACTCATTCTTCTTTTGTTGAGTTAAACATCCAATTCATTGGTGTTGTTTTTACAAGATTATGTGTGAATATCCTTTGATTGTTTTACACTGAATATCCTATAATATTTAGTGCATTTATATTTTTCACACATAACTATGTCGTTGAGTTATCCTTAACCTAAGGATACGACCTTTATGAGAGATTTCATCTCAATTTAAATTCCATTGAGACTTCTTTATTGTTATACACCAAATCACTTTTATGTGGTGTATATAATGTACTTTGACATAGTATATCATGAATCCCTTTATTCTCATGATACTACAAAGTTTTGAGTGCCTAAATTATTTTTATTCAAGTTTCTCTCTTTTGGTTAGAATCTCTAACTAAAATACCATTTTTAAATGTTTTAAAGACTTATTAATCTAAATCTTTCTCATTAATTTCCATGTTTTAAAAATGGTTTTAAGGATTTATTTATATAGACATTAATGTTTTAAAATTATAACTCCTTTTAAAAAGATCAAAGTGGTATGGGACACTTTGATTCAAAAATCTATTTTTAAATGGATTCTTGACAAATAGTGTGACTTTTAAATGATTTCAAGAAAAAGGGGGATATTTCTCTCAACTAGTTTTGATAATTATTTTCATCTATGTCAACATCCTTAATTATTCTTGATTGAGGATAATGTGATACAATACAGTCATCCATATTGTATCAAATGAGTTATTTTTTACTGTGGATGTGCTATTTTTATACCATTCATGGTTTGTGGTTAAAGTATTGACATTTCGTATGCTAGTTTTAATACGAATGTTTATGTTATGTTTAATCCTGTTCATATGAGGAATGCATTGGACTTAATAAGTGACGGGTGGAGCCCACTATAGCTCCTCGATGCATCAGTAGGTCTCATGGGAAAAACTAGTGTCTTGGCACAAGGCCTTGGCAAAATATTATTTGTAGTCTTGGCATGGGGCCTTGGCTATGTGGTTATGATAGCCTGGAATTATGCATTCCATCCCTATGAAAGTGGAAATTTATATTGCATGTGATCATTCGACTAGTAGAATATCCATGTGAATAAGTAAATGGAATTATTTCATTTTATCTTTGCGATTTTATGCTTAAGTTGAAGTTTAAAAGGATTTTGTTTTAGTTATAAATTTCCTTAAGTGTTTATGCTTATCTTTGAAAGCTTCTTCTATAATGTTATCCTTACTGAGCATTTGAGCTCACCCCTTTTCTATGTTTTATTGTTCACAGGATGTGAAGATGTAAATTACGATTGACCTGTAGGGATATTATGAGGGGATAATAGTGTGGACTATGTAGAAAATATGTTGTTGAAGTAGTTTTTCACTTTTGATGTAATTTACAACTTTATGAATATATCTAGTGTTTCCAAGGCTACTAAACCAATCGGTCTTTCGAGATTAGATATTTCTTGTGATCATGCCAATGTTATGTAATAATGCACTGAATCTGGGTAACTAGGGTCGGGGTGTTACACACTGGGTGGTTTATAACCAACATTTTCATGTTATAGTGGAATCAAATACAATATACAAACATGTATATATTTATACATATTATCATTATAATTTTTGGTTAATAAAAGAACCATGAATCATTTAATTTGTTGGCTATAGGTATACTATTTTCATTTAATTAGTTTCTCACTTCCAAAGACAATCTACATCCACAATCTGAATCCATGAATGACACACACACACACACATATAAGCTGATAGACCCTCTCTCAGTCAATGGAAAAAACCTATTGATTCTCCCTCATTCTTTAATTCTCATATCAATTTTAGAATTTGTAGTATCTATTTCCTAATATATTTGGATCCCAAATTCAGTTAATATATATATATATATATATATTTTTCTCTATTATTTTAAAATTTAAATCTTTTTAAAAAATATTATTTTTTCTTTGAAACGTTATTCTAATTTTAATTGATGATATTTTAAAAAATATTAATGTTTACCAAAATTAATAGAAGGGTATTATATTTTTTAGAATATTATCTAGGATAATATTTTCAAAATGAAAAAAATATGTAAGTAAATTATTTTAAAGGAATTAAATTTTCAAAGTAAAATATTAGTTTATGCAAAACCCTTTTAATACAATGGATCTAAAATTTTAAATTATGTTGTGAAAGGTAATTTTTAAATTATTATTTTATATATATTTTTGTAAAAATACACTATATAATGCAATATATTTTATAGAAAAATACATTATGGTTCAAGTATTATTTCTAAAACCCACATGTATGGGATGATTATTAATTTCAAACACCCGTGTTTCAAAAATTATAAATATATTTAATATTGTTTTAATAAAATTTAATTATGTTTTAAAATATTAAATCTATAATTTGATGCTAAAATTTTAGATTAAAAATTATGGATGTTTCAAATATGTATAGGTATGGTCTTGCACTATGTATTTCATTAACTATCATTGTATTTTTTAAAATGTTTTATTACTATATGGTTCACCTTGTTCATGATCATTGAATGATTTCAAAAGTATGTAAATGTATGAAATTATACTCAAATATAAAAATATATGAATATATATATATATATTTATTTGTTATTCATTTCCATACTTTCAAAATCAGAAAAATCCATTGAAAAAATATAATTGGATTATGCTTAAAATATTTTGATTTAAAAAAAACAAAGACTATGAAAATATTAATGAGATCCAGGGAATGAAGTCAACCCCCTATGAAAGGTAACACCTATAAATCCTAAAATTTTACATGTGGAAATAATATATTGTTTACTAAGAATGTGTAGTATTTTTTGAATAGGCAAAAGATAATTTTATAATGGAAAATTATATCTAGGTAAATCTTTATAAATATATTATATATTTAAATGAAAACGATTTCCCAAAAAAATTTATTTTAAAAATATATTACATTTTTTAAATAAAATATATTTTCAAATATATATATATATATATTCAAAACATATTATTATTTTAAATTAAAGAGCTATTCCAAGTAACTGGAATTTTAAGAGTTTTTTAATTTATTTTGAAAACCCTTGAAATATATTTTTGAATGTTATTTTTCAAATATAACAAATTTATTATAATTTTTTTTTGAAAGTGTTTCTTATATTATTTATAATATAATTTTCATTGGATTTCAAAACCACATGTTGGGAAATATTTTTCTCACCCATCATTTTTTGTTTTTTTTTCACATGATCACTAATTGTACCAAAGTGGATTATCTTTATTAAATTTATAGAATGAGAAAAATAAAAATAGTTGATTATATATTTTTTAAAATCTGGTATGTAGTAATGGTTTTTCATTTTCCTAGAAATCCTAACTATTAAATAGCATCATTAATGTAATGGACTCCATATGTTTTAGTTACCTTTAAAAAAATTAATATTGTATCATTAGCACCAGACCTATTATTAAGGGTTTTAGGCTATTAAAATTAGTTTTATGGTTTTGAGGTTGATAAAAATCTATATATCATTCAAATTCATGTGATAAATGATCTCAATATCTCTCTATAACTCTTCACATTTCTCATGCATGTCCATGTCATCACATTTCACTAATGATTTCCAACATTGAAACCTATGTATGTTTCATTCCATATGACTATTTTGAATAACATTCTTAATAATAAAAAGGATGTTTTATTAACTTTACTTCTAATTTGGGTTCCCCAAATTTGTAATTATAAATTAAGAACTTTTATAATTGAGATCAATATTAAATTGTGAGGATTCAATTTATTCAATTGGATGAGAATGAAGCACATTATGATTTTTAAAATAGGAACATCATGTTTGATATTGTGTATGGAAACAACACCATTCATAAAATAGAATATAACATATGTGTAATTTATGATGTATTTATTTTTATAAAAATTCAATCACTTAAATATTTTTCAATTCTTGTAGCACCAGGTATAAAACAAAATTGAAACCCTGATAAATTATTTTTTAAACATTATCATTATGATGAAGATGAATAGTTTGTGGGAATTAATAATATTAAATAAATAATGAATATTTTATTATTTAAAATAATTTAACATAAAATAAATTTGTTTCTTTTTATTATATATAAAATAAGAATCATTTTAATGTAAAATAAATGTTTTCTAAATAATGTTAATTATCTAAAAGACTATTTAGTAATACTTTGTACTCATAATTTATAATTAATTATTCCACATTTTGAAAACATTTTTGGAAAAAATAAATATTTTATTGAAATCATAATATCACAGTTAATTACGAGGAATTTTTGTAGTTATTCTAAAATGTTTCATTTTACGGTTAATAATGAAAAATACACATTTTTAATAAAAAAACATCTTTTGTCTTTAAATTTTTTACAATGTTTAATTATATTCTCAAAATTTTTTAAAATGAATTTTTTTTTTATTATAGATAAAACAATCTAATTTAATTCTTTTGAATTATATAAATATTAAATTTTCATATGAAAAAGTTTTAATATTTTTATAACTGTTTCTTTGAAAAATCACTTTCTCAACGTGTGTGTGGAATTAATTTTAAATTTAAATTGTCTAATTATACGAATGTAATTTGGGAAAAGTATTAGATATTTTCAATAAAAAAAATTTTATTAAAAAAGTTTAAATATTAATTGTTAACTATTTGGTATATTAAAAAACGTAAAAATTATTTTTCATGGTTAAGTTGATATTCTGTTTACCAGGGGTTAAACTGAAAATATAAGCAAAAAATAGCCCCAACCTGTCAAAAAACACATATTATGGAAATATTGTTTCCATATATTTTATATTATTTATAATGGACAATTTTGGATCCTTGTTTCATGTGAAAAAAATGGTAGGAGACATTTTTATTTTTAAAAATTACAATTGTGTGATGCACTTATCTTATAAAATAGCACCCATCTCCTCTCATCTTCAATCTTCAAAAACCCAATAGATAATAATATTAATACTTAAATAAATTCCTTAATAAACTAATTTCATTCCAAAATACTTATTGTTTTCTTCATTATAAACTATGAATGATTCTGTTGATATCTAAAACAAGTTATCCAAATAAGAGTTAACATCTCTAATTGAGTGTTTTATTTTTTATTCCTCCACCTAATTAAATTAATATTATAAATTGAAGAAATAATATTAAAATAATATTTCATATAATAATATATTTTATTTTATTTTTATAAACTCTATTGTTTTTTACTTTTATAAAATGGATAATGAAACTGTTGATCGTGTGTATTGTGGATTACCACTTCATGAATAGTTGTAGTTCATTATACATCACCAAATATTCATAGCTATATATAATTATATATATACCAAATTTATATGATATTTATTATATTTTTTTAATATGTATTTGGATATCAAATATACCTTTTTACATTAAATTTTATTTTAAATATTATAACATCACCTATGTGTACGACGGACAACAACCTCATGAATAGATGTGATTAATTTTTCACTTTATATGTTCATTGTATGTAATAAGAATGAAAACAATAAATTTATGTTATAAATATGAGATTATATTTATTTTCGAAAAGTAATTTATCACCCACTACATTATCCTATAAATCATTATGTTAATGATATTATCACTTGGGCGTACATAAGATCGACCGTTGCCACGATGCAATGCGATCCATTTTTCATGTCCAACTTATATAAATGGATATAAAAATTTATCTAAAGAATTAATATTGTATTTAAAACATAAATACAAAATTTATTATGATATATATATTCTATTCACAAGAATCAACATTTTCATGATGAAACATGCATACGAATACAAGGAATTTAACACCTAAAATAATGAAAATAATGATATATCGTTAAAAAATTTCTAGTAAAATGTAATAATTGGATCATATATGATATTTTAAATACAAATATAATTTTATTATAAATTAATAACATGAATAAAAAAATTTAAAATTAGTTAAGGACACATACATTGTAAATTGGGCCTGAGGAAAGGGATTCTCATCTACTTTTTTCATCCACGAGACAAATGACATATTCACTAATTATTTATTTTGTGATGTGTCTCTAATTTATATTCGATATGTTATATAATGATTCAATTTTCCATTACGATATTTAATTTTTCATTCAATTACATTTTTATGGGGTTTATGATTTTGAAGTAACTAATTTGGTGACGATTTTCTTGACAATCTAATCATTTTTCTGGATTATTTATGTTTACGTCTCCAAAGAAGATTGTTTTTTTGTATTTTAAAATAAATATTTCTTCATCTAATATTGTAATTATTTATATTTTCTATGTAATGATATTAATTTAAACTCTTCGATTCTTTATGTTGTTGAAGAAGTGTTTTTATGAAAATCATATTGTATTATTCTCTTCGGTCAGTAATTTGTTTCCCTCAAAACTGATGATTTATAAAAAAAGTTTTTTCAAAAGTTATTATCATTATGAAAATTATTTTTAATATAAATTATTTCACAGTTGTTATTATAATATTTTTTTTGAAAGGAATCCTCATTTCATTTTCAAAACAATGAATATTTTTCATTTACAAAAAATGTAAGAGGAATCATTATGATTATCATTTTCTATATGAATTGAATATACACAATCATGAAAAATAAATGTTACAATTATTATTTTAAATTTTCTGAAATGTGATTTATAGAGAAACATATATTAAAATATTCAAGGAATTTTTGTTTTCCCCAAGGGAAAATATTAATTTCCTTGAAAATTATTTTAATGAAATTAACAGGGTATTTATATTTTTCAATGAAATAAAACATTTATTTTATAGATGATACCCTATGGATATGTAGTATTTATATAGTTATTATTGTTTAATTTTATTTTTCAGCACTTTTTGGATCTAGGATGTAGAATTATATTACCATTCACCCTATTAAATTGTTTGATTAATTAGTCTGCTTATTTATTTGGTAAATTATTATAATTTTTTATTGAAGATATTATATATGAATGTTTATATTTTTTTATTCACCCCATTAATATGAATAATTATTTGAACTTAATATATGATGGGTGGTTCCCTCTATAGCACATTTATATATTATTAATTCACATTAGACAATAATTATAGGGTTTTTGTTGAGGTTTTACAAATTTAATTTTCATTCTTGGAAGAATCCATAAATCATATGTTTATGTTGTCTAAAAATATGCATTAAAACATTATTAACTATTTAATTGATATTCAATATTATTATTCTATTTCTAATAATATCCATATTTTGGTTTTCTAGATCATGTGATTATTAATATGTCATTATTTGGCCATCATTTATTACATCTATATCAAGATGATGTTATTAGATTAATGAAATATAATTTTGTTATTTACCTTAACATATTGTTTATTTTTTTTATGCAGGCATTACACTATATGATTTCACTTAATGGGCATATGATCTAAAACATTTATTATGTTTTATTTTCCTCAGGGTACTATGAAGTGTTCGGTTATTGATTTGTAAGGATACTAGGTTCGGAATAATGATAGCATAAAAAAATAATTTATTTATTTTATATAGTAAATTATAAGAATAATTTAATATATATATGTATTTTACTAAGACTACTAAACTAGTCGAACCTACAAGATCTGATTCCTTGTATCTTATGCAAACACAGTAATGTAGAAAACAGATCCAAGAAACAGTGGTTAGGGATGTGGTATATATAATAATTATACTATTGAGAATAAAATATTAAAATTCATATTGTTGAGGTCTAGATACAAATCCCCTTATTAAATTAGATTATTCCCAAAGGATATGGTGTGTGATGGTATTATTTTTATTTGATGGTTCATAAAACATTCTTTCAGTTGTCCACACAATGAGCTTGAGCCTCTCCCATAAATGATTCCACTTGTTCTTTAGTTGATGAATCTTGGATTAGGAATTTTCAATGTAAAATTCTTGATATACTCTATCCCTTAGATTATTTGGTAAATGGAATTCATAGAGGATGATCATACATATAATGTCCATCACATCATTGGTTAATATCAATTGGAATTTAATATTGCACATAATATTCTAAAAGACATTTACTCTGTAAAATAAATATATTAACAAAGGCTGTGATTCATAGTCATAATTTAAATTTGAAAACCAAATAACTATCTAAAATAACAGATGTAATTCATATTTTTTCTATATCCTTACTACAAAATTGTGAATATAATAATTCAAAACTGTATTTTCATTTATAAATTATTAGGTTGTTGCATTATCCCCCCATTTAGCATCAATTCTTATATAATTTTCTTTTCATATAATAAAATATATAAGTGTACATAAATTTCATCACAAATACTTTTCCCATTTCACTTCCTTAAACGTATGGTTCTATTATATCATTTAGGCTAGGTGGGGTTATCCTGTTTTTTGGAACCTAGTCTTTATGATTGAATATCTTTACCAGAAACTCCTTGTATGAAATATCATTATATAATGATACCACAATTTGATTTAATACTTGTGAGGTTCTAGTATGTGAATCCTCATGAGGGATACATAGAAAACATTATTTACATGAGATAGGTTAGTTGTAAGGGTATTTAATAGGCCACCTCTCCAATGTGTTCAAGGAAACCAAAGGGATTAATGTATCTATGATATATGTTTCACTACATCTATAATCCACATAAATTTTGTTCATGATGTTATTTGATGGAACACTTTATCAATGTCCTCAACCCTTGGTATTAAAGACGATTATATTTACTAATTTATTTTCCATATTTTTATGGAGTATACATAAAATTTAATGTTTTAAACCTTATCTATAATTCATTAGATAAGACCTTGAACCATAATCATATTCTCCACAATTTTAACATAGCATGTTTTAGTATGAATCCTTTTCCCATGTAGATACTCATTAGGTTATATTTGAATTATAGAATGGAATTTATTCTTAATTGAGAACAACACTAAGGGTTGATTTTCATCCGAAAATCATTTTAATTCCCTTGAAAAGACCTCCACAATCCCTCCATATATTGAAAGGTTAATTTCAGCGAACTATCCAAAAGAAGGTTTTAGGTAGTGTTGAAGCTTAGTTATAAATCCAATTCTTGTTGAAGGCTTCTGTAAAACTGTGAGGTAATTCTTTGGTTTAGTTTAGAAACATTTATTTGTCAAACTACATGATGTCTTAACACATACATTATTTGTATCTCAGTGAGATGGTCAAGAAAGATATCTTCCTTGATGATATTTAAATGTTCCTACATTGTATAGAAATCAAAAAACAACCTGATGTATATATTGGGTTTCAGTATCATGATGATTCTAATGATTATATCAATGTTAATGATATCCCAATTTAATTCTGGTATAGGAAATGATTGTAGTACAGCCATTGAAAAATTCCATTCAACCTTGATTTCTTGGAAAACCATGCATTGAGACACAAAATCTTCTATCCCTCTCATCATGTTATACCATAAGAATTTTTACATAAAATATATATACATATTAGTAATTCCTAAATGAATATAAAAGGATCAGGTAAAAACTTCCTCTGGAACATACCTCTTCAGTAATTGTTTCTATGGGACACATATTCAGGTTTGAAAACATAAAAATCCATAAAATGCAAGGTTAAAATATGATATATTCCCAATATTATTCTATAACGACTTATTATATTTCATAGAATCAATTATTCTCTGAAAATTATATTGATGAATTTTATTTTATGTATTTTATGATGAATATCGTTTTTATATCATTCATTTTATTGTCTATTTATATGGTATCACTTTTAATCCCCATAATGGATATTGTATCATGTTTCCTTTCACATATAGAATATTACATTTTTTTTAACTTCCCTATATGGTAATAGATTGAAAAATATTATTCCATGATCAGCTCTAAGCACCTTCATTGGAACATATTGAGTTCATTTTGTATTATTATATACTCTAGGCTTTTATAGTCCATATACATGTCACACATGTCCCCATAATGAAATTGTCATAAAATATTCATTTTGAAGATCATGACTTCCATTTTTATATAATCTAATATTCATTTCTTCTGATGGGTATTTAATTGGAGGCACGAATTGGATATCACATTTTTAAATTTCATGAGTACAAAATACAAATAGTTTTTTTTGAAAATCGTTGTTGATCATAAATCATTCCCTACTTGTGGTTAATGTGAGCATATGTGAAGTGATTAGACTATCATATAACTCATTGAATCTATTTTCACATTCTTCACAACTGATAACATATCTTTCGTCAATGAAATCATGGTTTTTATAAAAACAAATATTGGGGTTTTATAAAAACATCAACGATATTAGAAAAAAAATTAAATCATTGGATTTATATCACTCATGATTGTTTGGAAAAACATTCAGTGGCCTCTATTTTAATGGATCCATATATATCCCATTTTTTGTTATATCACTCCCAAATAAAGTTACATGATCTTTCAAAAAATCAAATTTATAGTATATTTTATATAATTATTCCTTTTTCAAGGTCTTGAATATAGTATTTAAATACTAGTCATGTTCCACATTGATTTGGGTTTAGATAATAATATCATCTCTAATGAATTCCCAAAAAAAATTCTATGTAATCCCTTAAATCTATATTTATTAAACCCATGATTATTTATATAGAATTTGTGAGCCCAAATAGAATAATTGTGAAGACATTGTTCCCAGTCAGGGAAAAAATGTATTATTGGGGATCTCATCCTTATTTTCCATTTCATGATATTAACATAATCAGTGATCCAATATATATAAATAATCGGATTATCAATTATTATTGAATAAGTCATCAATCCATGGGAGATAATACATGTTATATATTATGATCTTTTTTATATCATGATATATAATATATATGTTTATTATCCAATTCTTATATTAAATGAAATGGACATGTGTACACCCTAATGAAGCACATGGAATTATAATCCCTTTATCCAGTCTGTCCTTCAGTTTATTCTTCATATCTTGTATTTTAGAAAAATCTATAAAAAGTATCATATATTGTGAAATTCTTTTGAATAATTTCATTTGAGAACTCATCCTCATAGATTGGAGGAAGACACAATTTCATTAGGGAACATGTCTAAATATTCCATTATAATGGTAATGTCCTCAAGGTTGATATTTTACATAATCTAAATCATTTTACCCAGATATTATTTCTCATAATGAAGTAATATCTATTACAAAGATAATGATAACAGAAGAGATTCATCCTCCTTCGTGAACATGTATAAAATTAGTGGGTGATTTTTAATATTGAGGTTTCTTTCCTTCTATCGAAAATATATGTTGGATGTATAAAATGAAATATATTATATATCAATTAAAACATAATATAATACTAAATTGAGTATCATTATGTTTTTAGGGATGATTATCCTAGATATAGATATAGGGAAAGACATATATTATTGTGATGAAACAATTTATCCAATTTCCAACATCACTAATAACTCTACATCCATGTTTTTAAGCAGTGTGTGAATAGTTATACAAACCATTAATGATATGAAAAAATTAGTAGAAGATAAGGAAAAAAGTACATTCTCATGTATTTAATGATTAATTAGCATGATTATAAACATTTTTTGTTAGGATCCACCTTAGTAGTTATAATATAATAAAATTACCCATGATCTCTAGGCCTTGGATGTTTTTTGTTCTAATAAACAACCCTTGGCTTCATGAATATATTTTCATAGTTTTTATGTTCCTTAATATTTAATCATTGTATAATTGGCTAAGGTATGGATAGATAATTACATTCTTCACTCACATTGGTATAATTTTATCATTTGAATCTTCTACATTGGTTACCTTAATCCAAAAAAAATTTAATTTCCTAGTCTCTTAAATTTAATTTTAGAATACTTTATCCCAAACATTTTACTAGTGGGTTTCTTGACTATTTTTTTTCTCAATGAAATTGATCCATCATTCCACTGAAAGTAAAATTCCTTAATTACTTCTGGAATCAATCCCATATGTGACCATTAATGTTCACTATTATCCACTTTTATTATGAAGGAACGTCATAGAATATCATTATTTATTCTGAAGTTTGATATAGACACTTCTTTAATAGATTCATATTTAAACCACCAAATAAGAATCAAAAATTAAATTTAGGGGAAACAAGATAGATAAATGAATATCATATATGTTTTGTGATGTTTTCCTTTGATGTTCTAATATATTCATTGTCCGTTTATTTTTTCATAGGCATACCACCTCTATTTTTAGTCATAGTGAGTGAGGAAAATATTTTGTTGAAATACATTTCCATAATTTCTTCAACTCTATCACTTTAATATCCTCCTCAAATATTGTCTTTTTGACCGACATAAACAATGACAAATTAACCTTACATTTGATTAACAAATTGCACAAACATCTCTTACATAGAGTATTAATGTATGGTGAAGATCACTTCAATTGAGTATATCAATTGTCCTATGATTAATGGGTGAAAATATAATTTGATAGCCAATTTCATTTTCACATAAAGGTCACAATTTCTACTTGATATTTCAATATGGGATTAAATAATTCCCCCTAATTCAAATTTCAGTTCAACAACTTTGTCTGTCTAATGTATTTTCACAATACATGGAATTATTTCCTCTCCTCAGGTTATGTATTTTATTTAGGTAGTCATTACAATATTCATTACCTTTGTTATTGAACCCTATTTTCGGATTCTATTGCATTGTGTAAAAATTATGGAAAAATTAGAAGTGAATTTTTTTAAAAATAAATGAAATTAATGGGAAAACATGAACATTATAGGAAAAACATAGATATAAAATATCTTCTTTAGCATTATAATTTTTAGGTTACAATATATGTTTTTATATGAATGGTTTCCTAATATAAAATCTTATAGTAGATTTTCTTCTATTTATTTTGGATAATAAATAGAATATGAATTTACCAAATAATATCTCCTTGGAGGGTTAAACTTAGTGTGTATCATGTACCATTTTCATAAATTCGGTGATGATGGAGTAAAACCCAATACTCCTTTCTCAGGGTTATTACCCCATGATACCACTTTACTAGAGCTACATACACTATTAGTGCCTAATGTGGGATGCATTTTATTAAAAAAACATACTCTATAAATTACCAAAATTAAGTAATGCTTTACTATGTTTAGTAATATCCTTGTGACACTCACAAGATATTTCTATTCCAAAACAAATAAATAATTATTCCTTTATCTAGTACCATGAATTATAATACATATATTTAATACACATTATTTCATGACTATTTTCATATACTAGATGTAATACCATCCAAAAATATCATGAAGAGTAGTTTTTTATATATTAAATTCATTTCAAAAAAAAAAATATAATATCATTTTTAAAAAAATCATTAACATGATCATAAAATTCCATAATCCATCTAAAACTACATGTGATATCCCAGAGATGTACTTATGAAAGGGGTGATATGAAAATCCTAGAAATGGAATAAGAAAAGAATTGAATAAGGTAAATAATTACATTTGAAGGAAAATTCATATGAATTTAACATATGGAGGTCAGAATAATGATATTAAACAATGAGTAATGATATAAAATTATAGCATATAGAAACATAGGAATGTATAATCAACATAATACATGAAATCATAAAAATAAGATAAGGATAAACACTATGAAAATGCAAAACACTGTTATTTGTATAAAATATTGTGAACCTTAAATTCCATCTCATGAGATAAAACAAATTACCCAATACTATGGAGGGATATATAATTTCTGGAACATCCATCATTTTTATATTATGTATATACATAAGTGTTGTACATAGATAAAAATATATATGAATTTAATTCCTTAATTTGAGCAAAAAAATTACATAATGCATGTTACATATATTTAAATCTACAACAAATTAAATATAGATGTATCTTGGTGAATATCTTTCATTATAAATGTATATGGTAATTCAATACATGAATGATTGGCATTTAAAAACACATGATAATTTTAGTACCATAATAAGAGTATATAGTGATTTATACAATGGGTGAATGAGTTTGAAATGGGTCTCTCATTAATTGGTAATAAAAATTATAGTAATAGGTATGTGTAAAAAATTATCAATTAGACCAATTTGGTATTAAAAACCATAACAAAACAAGGGTCCTTAAGTAAAGAGATGTTGAGGATCTATTACCATGATATAAAACATATGAAACCTTTTGTGATTTATAATAAATTGGTAGAAAATTTCGAAGGATATAGAGAAGCATTGGATGTGTAATTTCATGATCTATCTCTTTTTAGTTAATAAAAAAGGGGCATGGGTGTTTTTTATTTATAAATAGAGGGTAGACCGTTAATAATTTAAAAAATTTAGATTCAAAATCTATATGATAATGTAATCAAAACAAAAAAACACCATGTTTTTTTATCATCGTATCTACCTATTATGGGTGTTTTTTAATTATTTACATGCCCCTAAATCGAAATACAAAATAATAACCTTGATGATGTGGAGGAGTGTGATGTTACTAAAAAATTTATTTTGAAAATGTAAAATATAATAATGGTTTTGGTTGATTCATTAATTATTTATAAAATTAATCAAATAACATCAATATCAATTTAATGTTGAAAATTTTATTTGTATGTGGATAACTTATATTTTTTATATAACATTACTTTTGGGTCATTATGATGTCATAATACACATAATAAATTTATACTGTATTTCATTTTGGCCCAAAAATTCAAGTGGATTCAAAAATTAAAAAAATCACAGTTGGGATATTTTATGTTATTTATTTCAAAAAAAGAATTTATTTTATCTAAATAATTCTGAATGAATGGGAATTTAGTATTTTAAATCAAATATTCAATATTCAGTGAAAATTACTTTTCATAATAGTAATATTTCTTCAAGACTTCAAATAATATTTATGAATTAATAATATTATAATATAATTTATATTTAATGAATAAAATTTAATAATAACTTATTAATGTATAATTTATTTCAAAAACTCATTAATTCTTCTAAATGTTGGTTCTTATTAAAACTATGTATTTTCTAAATATATAATTTTTGTTTCATCACATCACAATATTTTTTTTATAAAAATCAGTAATCAATCATTTCAAATTTTTATTAAAAAGGAATAAATATTATATCATCCTTTCTAAAAAAAGAAAAAATAATTCAAATCATTATGGCCTCGATACAAAGCATTTTATTACAACATCAAATTCCCTAAGGGTAAGTAATGCGATGGATAGATTTTCATAGTGTAATTTGGATAATATGGTTTGATACGTGATGTTGATGATTAATATATTTTCCATAAATGATATTCCTCATGATTTGGATGTTGAATATTATCATGAGATAAGTCAATCATAAATCAAATTGATTCATTCACCATCGGAACCTCTGTCTAAAGGGATTCATATGGTACGATTTTAAGGGTCAAGGTCGTCACTTCCTTTGTCTATGCCAAATGGATATTATCATAACATTTAATATAATAATTTTATAAATTACTATAAAATGGTCATATTATAAGTTTTTTTGAATCTTAATGTAATTTTAAATTTTATAGACCTTGTAATTGTCATAACTAACCACTGAAGTGCAAGTTATTTCTATAACCACATTACACATTAATTCGTTTCTTTATTTAAAAAAGGGAATTTCTTTTATAAATTTTTGGTAATTTCTATTCATTCCATGACATTATACATTCATTGTGATGGATATTATATATTATAGAGTTAATGGATGGAATATGTAACATATATATGTTTAAGAACATTAAACATGATTTTTTACTCGAATAGATGATAAGCTAGTTCCATATAGAGTTGTGGTGGAATCACCAACTCAATCCATAAAAGAACCTCAATGGACTTGTAGGAGTTAACTTGACCTCATGAGACATGCACTAATTTTTCTAATGAGTTTGATTTTATGCACATGAATGATGACCCAACTACATTAAAGAAGAAATTGATAATTATTTTTACATGAAATAGTTTAATATCATGAAATTTAAAATGGACTCAATATATAGTAACAATGTTTTGACCATAAAATTTCCATAATAAGGTGATAGAAATGGATGGTTAAATTTGTTTTTCAATTGTAAAATTGACATGTATAGTAATGTGTTTATATATAAACTATGGTTGGTTGGAAAATATTATAATTAAATTCATGGAATTGAATAAGAAGAATTTTTTTCGTATATATATATATATATCTATGTGTGTGTGTGTGATAAATTCTATTCAGATATTTCATGACAAAATGAAATAATATAATTATGGTATATATAAAACGAAAGAAAGAAATTATTTTCAGGAAAATTATTTAGTCAATGGGTCTTATAAAATACAACCCAAATGATTTGATGTTTTAAATGAGACTACTGTGTAATTGAAGATGCAATTTTCCATTTTTTTTATTCAATTAAGATTCTTATTGTTGGAATATATGATTTAATGATGAATGAAAAGAGTTTGGTTTCATTACGAATTAAAATTATACTTTTGTATATAAGTAGATTATTTTTTCTTTTTTAGTTATTATGATGTTATTTATTGATGAAATTCTATTTATTAGAAACGAATTCTTAAATAATTACCCTATGAAGATATGGGAAAATATATTATTCTAAATGAAATACGTGGTTTATGTATAATACATAATATATATATATATATAATTAGATCTAAGAGAACACATGGACTCATTCATGAAAAAACACGATGGTAATGTTATAATGATATTTGTCCGGGAGATGTCCAAGAAGGGGTATTTACTAATTATTTGGGGAAAATATTTTGAAAAATATATTATCTTTTTTAATGAGTTATAAATGATCGGTATAATTATTTAAACATTATCAGTACATATTATCAGTTGTACCATGTTTTGTACTCAAATTAAATTTTCTTATCATCATAAAATCATAAGTAGATATTAATAAAATGCTATTGAGGATAACTTCATTTCTATATAGTGAATTTAAATTACCTCATAATGAATAATGATATATTATTTGTCTATCAAGGAGGGGATGAGACTTATGAAATGGGTTACTCATATGTAATATTAGGATAATATTGATATGATTTGGAATCTGATTCTGATTTCATGTATTTATGTAAATGTGTAGCTAGAATATTGATGGATTGAAAAAATACACCATGTAGGACATGATAAAATGGAGAATCACATGGATACATCATACACTAAGAAGGATTTCATTCTAATCATGTCGTTCATTTAAAAACTAGATGCGGTTCCTAGTATTAAAGGATTGTTTGATCATTACTATGACTACAATAATATCTTGTTTACTAAGAATGTGTAGTATTTTTTGAATAGGAAAAAGATAATTTTATAATGGAAAATTATATCCAGGTAAATCTTTATAAATATATTATATATTTAAATGAAAACGATTTCCCACAAAAAAATTATTTTAAAATTATATTACATTTTTTAAATAAAATATTTTTTCAAATTTATATCTATATATTCAAAACATATTATTATTTTAAATTAAAGAGGTATTCCAATTAACTGGAATTTTAAGAGTTTTTTAATTTATTTTGAAAACCCTTGAATTATATTTTTGAATGTTATTTTTCAAATATAACAAATTTATTATAAATTTTTTTTTGAAAGTGTTTCTTATATTATTTATAATATAATTTTCATTGGATTTCAAAACCACATGTTGGGAAATATTTTTCTCACCCATCATTTTTTGTTTTTTCACATGATCACTAATTGTACCAAAGTGGATTATCTTTATTAAATTTATAGAACGAGAAAAGTAAAAATAGTTGATTATATATTTTTTAAAATCTGGTATGTAGTAATGGTTTTTCATTTTCATAGAAATCCTAACTATTAAATAGCATCATTAATGTAATGGACTCCATATGTTTTAGTTGCCTTTAAAAAAAATTAATATTGTATTATTAGCACCAGACCTATTATTAAGGGTTTTAGGCTATTAAAATTAGTTTTATGGTTTTGAGGTTGTCAAAAATCTATATATCATTCAAATTCATGTGATAAATGATCTCAATATCTCTCTATAACTCTTCACATTTCTCATGCATGTCCATGTCATCACATTTCACTAATGATTTCCAACATTGAAACCTATGTAGGTTTCATTCCATATGACTATTTTGAATAACATTCTTACTAATAAAAAGGATGTTTTATTAACTTTACTTCTAATTTGGGTTCCCCAAATTTGTAATTATAAATTAAGAACTTTTATAATTGAGATCAACATTAAATTGTGAGGATTCAATTTATTCAATTGGATGAGAATGAAGCACATTATGATTTTTAAAATAGGAACATCATGTTTGATATTGTGTATGGAAACAACACCATTCATAAAATAGAATATAACATATGTGTAATTTGTGATGTATTTATTTTTATAAAAATTCAATCACTTAAATATTTTTCAATTCTTGTAGCACCAGGTATAAAACAAAATTGAAACCCTGATAAATTATTTTTTAAACATTATCATTATGATGAAGATGAATAGTTTGTGGGAATTAATAATATTAAATAAATAATGAATATTTTATTATTTAAAATAATTTAACATAAAATAAATTTGTTTCTTTTTATTATATATAAAATAAGAATCATTTTAATGTAAAATAAATGTTTTCTAAATAATGTTAATTATCTAAAAGACTATTTAGTAATACTTTGTACTCATAATTTATAATTAATTATTCCACATTTTGAAAACATTTTTGGAAAAAATAAATATTTTTTTGAAATCAAAATATCACAGTTAATTACGAGGAATTTTTTTAGTTATTCTAAAATGTTTCATTTTACGGTTAATAATGAAAAATACACATTTTTAATAAAAAACATCTTTTGTCTTTAAATTTTTTACAATGTTTAATTATATTCTCAAAATTTTTTAAAATGAAAAATTATTTTTATTATAGATAAAATAATCTAATTTAATTCTTTTGAATTATATAAATATTAAATTTTCATATGAAAAAGTTTTAATATTTTTATATCTTTTTCTTTTGAAAATCACTTTCTCGACGTGTGTGTGGAATTAATTTTAAATTTAAATTGTCTAATTATACGAATGTAATTTGGGAAAAGTATTAGATATTTTCAATAAAAAAAATTTTATTAAAAAAGTTTAAATATTAATTTTTAACTATTTGTAATATCAAAAAACGTAAAAATTATTTTTCATGGTTAAGTTAATATTCTGTTTACCAGGGGTTAAACTGAAAATATAAGCAAAAAATAGCCCCAAACTGTCAAAAAACACATATTATGGCCATATTGTTTCCATATATTTTATATTATTTATAATGGACAATTTTGGATCCTTGTTTCATGTGAAAAAAATTGTAGGAGACATTTTTATTTTTAAAAACTACAATTGTGTGATGCACTTATCTTATAAAATAGCACCCATCTCCTCTCATCGTCAATCCTCAAAAACCCAATAGATAATAATATTAATTCTTAAATAAATTCCTTAATAAACTAATTTCATTCCAAAATACTTATTGTTTTCCTCATTATAAACTATGAATGATTCTGTTGATATCTAAAACAAGTTATCCAAATAAGAGTTAACATCTCTAATTGAGTGTTTTATTTTTTATTCCTCCACCTAATTAAATTAATATTATAAATTGAAGAAATAATATTAAAATAATATTTCATATATTAATATTTTTTATTTTATTTTTATTATCTATATTATTTTTTACTTTTATAAAATGGATAATGAAACTGTTGATCATGTGTATTGTGGATTACCACCTCATGAATAGTTTTAGTTCATTATACATCACCAAATATTCATAGATATATATAATTATATATATACCAAATTTATATGATATTTATGATATTTTTTTAATATGTATTTGGATATCAAATATACCTTTTTTACATTAAATTTTATTTTAAATATTATAACATCACTTATGTGTACGACGGACAACAACCTCATGAATAGATGTGATTAATTTTTCACTTTATATGTTCATGGTATGTAATAAGAATGAAAACAATTAATTTATGTTATAAATATGAGATTATATTTATTTTCGAAAATTAATTTATCACCCACTACATTATCCTATAAATCATTATGTTAATGATATTGTCACTTGTGCGTACATAAGATCGACCGTCGCCACGATGCAATGCGATCCATTTTTCATGTCCAAAATATATAAATGGATATAAAAATTTATCTAAAGAATTAATATTGTATTTAAAAAATAAATACAAAAT
The DNA here is from genome assembly GCA_963277665.1 of Viscum album. NCBI lineage: Eukaryota > Viridiplantae > Streptophyta > Magnoliopsida > Santalales > Viscaceae > Viscum > Viscum album. The sequence continues at coordinate 1,850,048,542 of OY728120.1, forward strand.
TTATTATGATATATATATTCTATTCACAAGAATCAACATTTTCATGATGAAACATGCATACGAATACAAGGAATTTAACACCTAAAATAATGAAAATAATGATATATCGTTAAAAAATTTGTAGTAAAATGTAATAATTGGATCATATATGATATTTTAAATACAAATATAATTTTATTATAAATTAATAACATGAATAAAAAATTTTAAAATTAGTTAAGGACACATACATTGTGAATTGGGCCAAAGGTAAGGGATTCTCATCTACTTTTTTCATCCATGAGACAAATGACATATTCACTACTTATTTATTTTTTGATGTGTCTCTAATTTATATTCGATATGTTATATAATGATTCAATTTTCCATTACGATATTTAATTTTTCATTAAATTACATTTTTATGGGGTTTATGATTTTGAAGTAACTAATTTGGTGACGATTTTCTTGACAATTTAATCATTTTTCTGGATTATTTATGTTTACGTCTCCCAAGAAGATTTTTTTTTGTATTTTAAAATAAATATTTCTTCATCTAATATTGTAATTATTTATATTTTATGTAATGATATTAATTTAAACTCTTCGATTCTTTATGTTGTTGAAGAAGTGTTTTTATGAAAATGATATTGTATTAGTCTCTTCGGTCAGTAATTTTTTTCCCTCAAAACTGATGATTCATAAAAAAAGTTTTTTCAAAAGTTATTATCATTATGAAAATGGTTTTTAATATAAATTATTTCACAGTTGTGATTATAATATTTTTTTTGAAAGGAATCCTCATTTCATTTTCAAAACAATGAATATTTTTCATTTACAAAAAATGTAAGAGGAATCATTATGATTATCATTTTTGATTTGAATTGAATATACACAATCATGAAAAATAAATGTTATAATTATTATTTTAAATTTTCTGAAATGTGATTTATAGAGAAACATATATTAAAATATTCAAGGAATTTTTGTTTTCCCCAAGTGAAAATATTAATTTCCTTGAAAATTATTTTAATGAAATCAACAGGGTATTTATATTTTTCAATGAAATAAAACATTTATTTTATAGTTGATACCCTATGGATATGTAGTGTTTATATAGTTATTATTGTTTAATTTTATTTTTCAGCACTTTTTGGATCTAGGATGTAGAATTATATTACCATTCACCCTATTAAATTGTTTGATTAATTAGTCTGCTTATTTATTTGGTAAATTATTATAATTTTTTATTGAAGATATTATATATGAATGTTTATATTTTTTTATTCCCCCCATTAATATGAAGAATTATTTGAACTTAATATATGATGGGTGGTTCCCTCTATAGCACATTGATATATTATTAATTCACATTAGACAATAATTATAGGGTTTTTGTTGAGTTTTTACAAATTTAATTTTCATTCTTGGAAGAATCCATAAATCATATGTTTATGTTGTCTAAAAATATGCATTAAAACATTATTAACTATGTAATTGATATTCAATATTATTATTCTATTTCTAATAATATCCATAGTTAGGTTTTCTAGATCATGTGATTATTAATATGTCATTATTTGGCCATCATTTATTACATCTACATCAAGATGATGTTATTAGATTAATGAAATATAATTTTGTTATTTACCTTAACATATTGTTTATTTTTTTTATGCAGGAATTACACTATATGATTTCACTTAATGGGAATATGATCTAAAACATTTATTATGTTTTATTTTCCTCAGGATACTATGAAGTGTTCGGTTATTGATTTGTAAGGATACTAGGTTCGGAATAATGATAGCATAAAAAAATAATTTATTTATTTTATACAGTAAATTATAAGAATAATTTAATATATATATGTATTTTACTAAGACTACTAAACTAGTCGAACCTACAAGATCTGATTCCTTGTATCTTATGCCAACATAGTAATGTATAAAACAGATCCAAGAAACAGTGGTTAGGGATGTGGTATATATAATAATTATACAATTGAGAATAAAATATTAAAATTCATATTGTTGAGGTCTAGATACAAATCCCCTTATTAAATTAGATTATTCCCAAAGGGTATGGAGTGTGATGGTATTATTTTTATTTGATGGTTCATAAAACATTCTTTCAGTTGTCCACACAATGAGCTTGAACCTCTCCTATAAATGATTCCACTTGTTCTTTAGTTGATGAATCTTGGATTAAGAATTTTCAATGTAAAATTCTTGATATACTCTATCCCTTAGATTATATGGTAAATGCAATTCATAGAGCATGATCATAAATATAATGGCCATCACATCATTGGTTAATATCAATTGGAATTTAATATTACACATAATATTCTAAAAGACATTTACTCTGTAAAATAAATATATTAAAAAAGGTTGTGATTCATAGTCATAATTTAAATTTGAAAACAAAATAACTATCTAAAATAACAGATGTAATTCATATTTTTTCTATATACTTACTACAAAATTGTGAATATAATAATTCAAAACTATATTTTCATTTATAAATTATTAGGTCGTTGCATTATTCCCCCATTTAGCATCAATTCATATATAATTTTCTTTTCATATAATAAAATATATAAGTGTACATAAATTTCACCACAAATACTTTTCCCATTTCACTTCCTTAAATGTATGGTTCTATTATATCATTTAGGCTAGGTGGGGTTATCCTGTTTTTTGGAACCTAGTCTTTATGATTGAATATCTTTACCAGAAACTCCTTGTATGAAATATCATTATATAATGATACCACAATTTGATTTAATACTTGTGAGGTTCTAGTATGTGAATCCTCACGAGGGATACATAGAAAACATTATTTACATGAGATAGGTTAGTTGTAATGGTATTTAATAGGCCACCTCTCCAATGTGTTCAAGGAAACCAAAGGGATTAATGTATCTATGATATATGTTTCCCTACATCTCTAATCCTCATAAATTTTGTTAATGATGTTATTTGATGGAACACTTTATCTATGTCCTCAACCCTTGGTATTAAAGACGATTATATTTACTAATTTATTTTCCATATTTTTATGGAGTATACATAAAATTTAATGTTTTAAACCTTATCTATAATTCATTAGATAAGACCATGAACCATAATCATATTCTCCACAATTTTAACATAGCATGTTTTAGTATGAATCCTTTTCCCATGTAGATCCTCATTAGGTTATATTTGAATTATAGAATGGAATTTATTCTTAATTGAGAACAACAGTAAGGGTTGATTTTCATCCGAAAATCATTTTAATTCCCTTGAAAAGACCTCCACAATCCCTCCATATATTGAAAGGTTCATTTCAACGAACTATCCAAAAGAAGGTTTTAGGTAGTGTTGAATCTCAGTTATAAATCCAATTCTTGTTGAAGGCTTCTGTAAAACTGTGAGGAAATCCTTTGGTTTAGTTTAGAATCATTTATTTGTCAAACTACATGATGTCTTAACAAATACATTATTTGTATCTCAGTGAGATGGTCAAGAAAGATATCTTCCTTGATGATATTTAAATGTGCCTATATTGTATAGAAATAAAAAACCAACCTGATTTATATATTGGGTTTCAGTATCATGATGATTCTAATGATTATATCAATGTTAATGATATCCCAATTTAATTCTGGTATATGAAATGATTGTAGTACACCCATTGAAAAATTCCATTCAACCTTGATTTCTTGGAAAACCATGCATTGAGACACAAAATCTTCTATCCCTCTCATCATGTTATACCATAAGAATTTTTACATAAAATATATATACATATTAGTAATTCCTAAATGAATATAAAAGGATCAGGTAAAAACATCCTCTGGAACATACCTCTTCAGTAATTGTTTCTATGGGACACATATTCAGGTTTGAAAACATACAAATCCATAAAATGCAAGGTTAAAATATGATATATTCCCAATATTATTCTATAACGACTTATTATATTTCATAGAATCAATGATTCTCTGAAAATTATATTGATGAATTTTATTTTATGTATTTTATGATGAATATCGTTTTCACATCATTCATTTTATTGTCTATTTATATGGTATCACTTTTAATCCCCATAATGGATATTGTATCATGTTTCCTTTCACATATAGAATATTCCATTTTTTTAACTTCCCTAGATGGTAATAGATTGAAAAATCTTATTCCATGATCAGCTCTAAGCACCTTCATTGGAACATATTGTGTTCATTTTGTATTATTATATACTCTAGGCTTTTATAGTCCATATACATGTCACACATGTCCCCATAATGAAATTGTCATAAAATATTCATTTTGAAGATCATGACTTCCATTTTTATATAATCTAATATTCATTTCTACTGATGGGTATTTAATTGGAGGCACGAATTGGATATCACATTTTTAAATTTCATGAGTACAAAATACAAATAGTTTTTTTGAAAATCGTTGTTGATCGTAAATCATTCCCTACTTGTGGTTAATGTGAGAAAATGTGTAGTGATTAGACTATCATATAACTCATTGAATCTATTTTCACATTCTTCACAACTGATAACATATCTTTCGTCAATGAAATCATGGTTTTTATAAAAACAAATATTGGGGTTTTATAAAAACATCACCGATATTAGAAAAAAAATTTAATCATTGGATTTATATCACTCATGTTTGTTTGGAAAAACATTCAGTGGCCTCTATTTTAATGGATCCATATATATCCCATTTTTTGTTATATCACTCCCAAATAAAGTTACATGATCTTTCAAAAAATCAAATTTATAGTATATTTTATATAATTATTCCTTTTTCAAGGTCTTGAATATAGTATTTAAATACTAGTCATGTTCCACATTGATTTGGGTTTAGATAATAATATCATCTCTAATGAATTCCCAAAAAAATTCTATGTAATCCCTTAAATCTATATTTATTAAACCCATGATTATTTATATAGAATTTGTGAGCCCAAATAGAATAATTGTGAAGAAATTGTTCCCAGTCAGGGAAAAAATGTATTATTGGGGATCTCATCCTTATTTTCCATTTCATGATATTAACATAATCAGTGATCCACTATATATAAATAATCGGATTATCAATGATTATTGAATAAGTCATCAATCCATGGGAGATCATACATGTTATATATTATGATCTTTTTTATATCATGATATATAATATATATTTTTATTATCCAATTCTTATATTAAACGAAATGGACATGTGTACACCCTAATGAAGCACATGGAATTATAATCCCTTTATCCAGTCTGTCCTTCAGTTTATTCTTCATATCTTGAATTTTAGAAAAATCTATACAAAGTATCATATATTGTGAAATTCTTTTGAATAATTTCATTTGAGAACTCATCCTCATGGATTGGAGGAAGACACAATTTCATTAGGGAACATGTCTAAATATTCCATTATAATGGTAATGTCCTCAAGGTTGATATTTTACATAATCTAAATCATTTTACCCAGATATTATTTCTCATAATGAAGTAATATCTATTACAAAGATAATGATAACAGAAGAGATTCATCCTCCTTCATGGACATGTATAAAATTAGTGGGTGATTTTTAATATTAAGGTTTATTTCCTTCTATCGAAAATATATGTTGGATGTATAAAATGAAATATATTCTATATCAATAAAACCTTAATATAATACTAAATTGAGTATAATTATGTTTTTAGGGATTATTATCCTAGATATAGATATAGGGAAAGACATATATTATTGTGATGAAACAATTTATCCAATTTCCAACATCACTAATAACTCTACATCCATGTTTTTAAGCAGTGTGCGAATAATTATACTAACCATTAATGATATGAAAAAATTAGTAGAAGATAAGGAAAAAAGTACATTCTCATGTATTTAATGATTAATTAGCATGATTATAAACATTTTTTGTCAGGATCCACCTTAGTAGTTATAATATAATAAAATTACCCATGATCTCTAGGCCTTGGATGTTTTTTGTTCTAATAAACAACCCTTGGCTTCATGAATATATTTTCATAGTTTTTATGTTCCTTAATATTTAATCATTGTATAATTAGATAAGGTATGGATAGATAATTACATTCTTCACTCACATTGGTATAATTTTATCATTTGAATCTTCTACATTGGTTACCTTAATCCAAAAAAAAATTAATTTCCTAGTCTCTTAAATTTAATTTTAGAATACTTTATCCCAAACATTTTACTAGTTGGTTTCTTGACTATTTTTTTTCTCAATGAAATTGATCCATCATTCCACTGAAAGTAAAATTCCTTAATTACTTCTGGAATCAATCCCATATGTGACCATTAATGTTCACCATTATCCACTTCTATTATGAAGGAACGTCATAGAACATCATTATTTATTCTGAAGTTTGATATAGACACTTATTTAATAGATTCATATTTAAACCACCAAATAAGAATCAAAAATTAAATTTAGGGGAAACAAGATAGATAAAGGCATATAATATATGTTTTGTGATGTTTTCCTTTGATTTTCTAATATATTCATTGTCCGTTTATTTTTTCATAGGCATACCACCTCTATTTTTAGTCATAGTGAGTGAGGAAAATATTTTGTTGAAATACATTTCCATAATTTCTTCAACTCTATCACTTTAATATCCTCCTCAAATAATGTCTTTTTGACCGACATAAACAATGACAAATTAACCTTACATTTGATTAACAAATTGCACCAGAAATCATTTTTTTTCCATTTTCTGAAGCCGGTTTAAGGGGTTGCCGGTACCCATACAGTCTTTCAACTACATCATCACATCCGAATAACAAACCACAATTCAAGTTTCAAGTTTCAAAATCCAAGCTTAAAACATTCAACTTCAAATTCAAATTTCAAATTGCCACTCCATCTCCATCAACGCCTTGTGCCACGAGCCCCGACACGCGGCATATCACGCGCCGACCTCGAAAACTGAAGTCACTCGATTGTTGCATCGCCGATCAGACGTGTCACGTTCCTATCTGCATCGAACTCGAGATGCGAGCCTTCGTGAATCCCAATGTCACCTCCGGCCAGGTCGCCGGTGAGACACACCGGACCTGCCACTGAACAAAAAACCATCTGTAGTGACGCCGGAGAGAACCCGTCGTCTTCTTCACAGAATCAAAGGACCGCAAGCATCACGCATTCCACAGATCATCACAAATCCAAACATAAAAGAGAAACCCCACAGCTTCAACCCTAACCACCGAAGAAAACCCCCAGAAAACCTCAATCGCACTCCACCGCCGCAGCTCAGACGACGATCTCCACCAGTTGAAAAACCGCCACAGCACAACACCTCATCACCAAGGGAAAACCCTTGGACGCTCCGTAGAGTGTGCCGGTGAATCCGGTCTTACGCCCTTGGATCAGACCATCGGAGACGAAGAAGTCCATGCGCAACGCAACAACAAGAAGAGAACGCCATGAGACCGTCGTAGCGAGCACCCGAGACCTCCGAAGAAAGTTCCCCCAGAGGGAAGAGGCCGCGGCGAGAACCCAAGCGGAACCAGCTTCAAGCGTAAACCGCTTAAGAGAAAACCTTCAAAACTGAGAATCAACACAAAGAAAACAAGAAACAGAACCCCCCTCCCCAGACCACTCCAGATCTGTCGTCAACCACAATGAAAAGGAAGTCACCTCTGTCTAATGTATTTTCACAATACATGGAATTATTTCCTCTCCTAAGGTTATGTATTTTATTTGGGTAGTCATTACAATATTCATTACCTTTGTTATTGAACCCTATTTTCGGATTCTATTGCATTGTGTAAAAAATTATGGAAAAATTAGAAATGAAATTTTTTAAAAATAAATGAAATTAATGGGAAAACATGAACATTATAGGAAAAACATAGATATAAAATATCTTCTTTAGCATTATAATTTTTAGGTTACAATATATGTTTTTATATGAATGGTTTCCTAATATAAAATCTTATAGTAGTTTTTCTTCTATTTATTTTGGATAATAAATAGAATATGAATTTACCAAAGAATATCTCCTTGGAGGGTTAAACTTAGTGTGTATCATGTACCATTTTCATAAATTCATTGATGATGGAGTAAAACCCAATACTCATTTCTCAGGGTTATTACCCCATGATACCACTTTACTAGAGCTACATACACTATTAGTGCCTAATGTGGGATGTATTTTTTAAAAAAACCATACTCTATAAATTACCAAAATTAAGTAATTCTTTACTATGTTTAGTAATATACTTGTGACACTCACAAGATATTTCTATTCCAAAACAAATAAATAATTATTCCTTTCTCTAGTACCATCAATTATAATACATATATTTAATACACATTATTTCATGACTAATTTCATATACTAGATGTAATACCATCAAAAAATATCATGAAGAGTAGTTTTTTATATATTAAATTCATTTCAAAAAAATAATATAAATAAAATATAATTTTTAAAAAAATCATTAACATGATCATAAAATTCCATAATCCATCTAAAACTACATGTCATATCCCGGAGATGTACTTATGAAAGGGGTGATATGAAAATCCTAGAAATGGAATAAGAAAAGAATTGAATAAGGTAAATAATTACATTTGAAGGAAAATTCATATGAATTTAACATATGGAGGTTAGAATAATGATATTAAACAATGAGTAATGATATAAAATTATAGCATATAGAAACATAGGAATGTAGAATCAACATAATACATGAAATCATAAAAATAAGTTAAGGATAACACTATGAAAATGAAAAACACTGTTATTTGTATAAAATATTGTGAACCTTAAATTCCATCTCATGAGATAAAAAAAATTACACAATACTATGGAGGGATATATAATTCCTGGAACATCCATCATTTTTATATTATGTATATACATAAGTGTTGTACATAGATAAAAATATATATGAATTTAATTCCTTAATTTGAGCAAAAAAATTACATAATGCATGTTACATATATTTAAATCTCCAACAAATTAAATATAGATGTATCTTGGCGAATATCATTCATTATAAATGTATATGGTAATTCAATACATGAATGATTGGCATTTAAAATCACATGATAATTTTAGTACCATAATAAGAGTATATAGTGATTTATACAATGGGTGAATGAGTTTGAAATGGGTCTCTCATTAATTGGTAATAATAATTATAGTAATAGGTATGTGTAAAAAATTATCAATTAGACCAATTTGGTATTAAAAACCACAACAAAACAAGGGTCCTTAAGTAAAGAGATGTTGAGAATCTATTACCATGATATAAAACATATGAAACCTTTTGTGATTTATAATAAATTGGTAGAAAATTTCGAAGGATATAGAGAATCATTGGATGTGTAATTTCATGATCTATGGCTTTTTAGTTAATAAAAAAGGGGCATGGGTGTTTTTTATTTATAAATAGAGGGTAGACCGTTAATAATTTAAAAAATTTAGATTCAAAATCTATATGATAATGTAATCAAAACAAAAAAACACCATGTTTTTTTAACATCGTATCTACCTATTATGGGTGTTTTTTAATTATTTACATGCCCCTAAATCGAAATACAAAATAATAACCTTGATGATGTGGAGGAGTGTGATGTTACTAAAAAATTTATTTTGAAAATGTAAAATATAATAATGGTTTTGGTTGATTCATTAATTATTTATAAAATTAATCAAATAACATCAATATCAATTTAATGTTGAAAATATTATTTGTATGTGGATAACTTATATTTTATATATAACATTACTTTTGGGTCATTATGATGTCATAATACACATAATAAATTTATACTGTATTTCATTTTGGCCCAAAAATTCAAGTGGATTAAAAAATTAAAAAAAATCACGGTTGGGCTATTTTATGTTATTTATTTCAAAAAAAGAATTTATTTTATCTAAATAATTCTGAATGAATGGGAATTTAGTATTTTAAATCAAATATTCAATATTCAGTGAAAATTACTTTTCATAATAGTAAGATTTCTTCAAGACTTCAAAAAATATTTATGAATTAATAATATTATAATATAATTTATATTTAATGAATAAAATTTAATAATAACTTATTAATGTATAATTTATTTCAAAAACTCATTAATTCTTCTAAATGTTGGTTCTTATTAAAACTATGTATTTTCTAAATATATAATTTTTGTTTCATCACATCACAATATTTTTTTTATCAAAATCAGTAATCAATCATTTCAAATTTTTATTAAAAAGGAATAAATATTATATCATCCTTTCTAAAAAAAGAACAAATAATTCAAATCATTATGGCCTCGATACAAAGCATTTTATTACAACATCAAATTCCCTAAGGGTAAGTAATGCGATGGATAGATTTTCATAGTGTAATTTGGATAATATGGTTTGATACGTGATATTGATGATTAATATATTTTTCCATAAATGATATTCCTCATGATTTGGATGTTGAATATTATCATGAGATAAGTCAATCATAAATCAAATTGATTCATTCACCATCGGAACCTCTGTCTAAAGGGATACATATGGTACGATTTTAAGGGTCAAGGCCGTCACTTCCATTGTCTATGCCAAATGGATATTATCATAACATTTAATATAATAATTTTATTGATTACTATAAAATGGTCATATTATAAGTTTTTTTGAATCTTAATGTAATTTTAAATTTTATAGACCTTTTAATGGTCATAACTAACCACTGAAGTGCATGATATTTCTATAACCACATTACACATTAATTCGTTTCTTTATTCAAAAAAGGGAATTTCTTTTATAAATTTTTGGTAATTTCTATTCATTCCATGACATTATACATTCATTGTGATGGATATTATATATTATAGAGTTAATGGATGGAATATGTAACATATATATGTTTAAGATCATTAAACATGATTTTTTACTCGAATAGAAGATAAGCTAGTTCCATATAGAGTTGTGGTGGAATCACCAACTCAATCCATAAAAGAACCTCAATGGACTTGTAGGAGTCAACTTGACCTCATGAGACATGCACTAATTTTTCTAATTAGTTTAATTTTATGCACATGGATGATGACCCAACTACATTAAAGAAGAAATTGATAATTATTTTTACATGAAATAGTTTAATATCATGAAATTTAAAATGGACTCAATATATAGTAACAATGTTTTGACCATAAAATTTCCATAATAAGGTGATAGAAATGGATGGGTAAATTTGATTTCCAATTGTAAAATTGACATGTATAGTAATGTGTTTATATATAAACTATGGTTGGTTGGAAAATATTATAATTAAATTCATGGAATTGAATAAGAAGAAATTTTTTCGTATATATATATATATATCTATGTGTGTGTGTGTGTGATAAATTCTATTCAAATATTTCATGAAAAAATGAAATAATATAATTATGGGATATATAAAACGAAAGAACGAAATTATTTTCAGGAAAATTATTTAGTCAATGGGTCTTATAAAATACAACCCAAATGATTTGATGTTCTAAATGAGACTACTGTGTAATTGAAGATGCAATTTTCCAATTTTTGATTCAATTAAGATTCTTATTGTTGGAATATATGATTTAATGATGAATGAAAGGAGTTTGGTTTCATTATGAATTAAAATTATACTTTTGTATATAAGTAGATTATTTTTTCTTTTTTAGTTATTATGATGTTATTTATTGATGAAATATTATTTATTAGAAACGAAATCTTAAATCATTACCCTATGAAGTTATGGGAAAATATATTATTCTAAATGAAATACGTGGTTTATGTATAATACATAATATATATATATATAATTAGATCTAAGAGACCACATGGACTCATTCATGAAAAAACACGATGGTAATGTTATAATGATATTTGTCCAGGAGATGTCCAAGAAGGGGTATTTACTAATTATTTGGGGAAAATATTTGGAAAAATATATTATCTTTTTTAATGAGTTATAAATGATCGGTATAATTATTTAATCATTATCAGTACATTTTATCAGTTGTACCATGTTTTGTACTCAAATTAAATTTTATTATCATCATAAAATCATAAGTAGATATTAATAAAATGCTATTGAGGATAACTTCATTTCTATAAGGTGAATTTAAATTACCTCATAATGAATAATGATATATTATTTGTCTATCAAGGAGGGGATGAGCTTTACGAAATGGGTTACTCATATGTAATATTTTGATAATATTGATATGATTTGGAATCTGATTCTGATTTCATGTATGTATGTAAATGTGTAGCTAGAATATTTATGGATTGAAAAAATACACCATGTAGGACATGATAAAATGGAGAATCACATGGATACATCATACACTAAGAAGTATTTCATTCTAATCATGTCGTTCATTTAAAAACTAGATGTGGTTCCTAGTATTAAAGGATTGTTTGATCATTACTATGACTACAATATATCCATGAATCTTACAAAATAACATAAATATCACAAAATTACCTAACATATCCTTCATGAATCCTGTATAAAATGGTATTTCATGAATATGGGTGATATTGTTATCAATTTGGGGTATATAGATAAAAATATAACTAATCTATTATAAAATCCATTTATACAACAAAAACATGATGGTTATGTTAAACCTCTAGATTTTAAACACATGATATATTAGTAGTAATTTTTTAAAATGGTTCATACTATTATAATAAAAATAAACATTTCTTTATCATTTACTCAAGTGTTTTTCATTTTACTTTACATAAATAATTAAATGATTTTATACTATCGAAGTGAGATATTGAATTTTTTTTAATCAATGATCATCATAGTGTTTAATTGGATATGATGTTATGATAAGCATGGATAGAATATAATTATTTAACCATTACCAATGGCTATACAAGAGATATTAGGATTTTTTTCATGAAGTAGTATCAGATACTTATAACATGGACTAATCCACTAATATATATCTTATTGAATATCATAAAATAATCGATATACATTGGAGATTATTATAATTATCAATTTACATTACCGAATATTAGGATGACAATTAACATGAAAAACATTATTCTTTTCACATTTTTAAATAATTTAAAAGGAATTTCAAAAATATGTGGGTTTTCCCATATATTTTTTATCAACATTTCAGTAGGTGTGTACATAGGGTTTAATTTTTCCTCTTGTATGATGAGTAATGAAATCTAAATATTGATCGAAAAATATAGAGGAAAATTATTTCCATTATTAGTTATGTGATATATGAAACGTTCAAATATATGATGATGGAAATGAGATGTAATCATCTTCTAGATTAATGACATGTGAAGTATTCAAAAACCCAATCAATTTTTTTACAATAAAAAAAGGATAAAATGAATTATAATAGAATGAAAGTTTTTTATTTGTACTTGTCAAATGGTGTCCGGAGAAAATGGATTATATATGGATATAAATGATGTAGATGATATTTCTTGGGGGGGATATATTCATATACATATATGAGTATGTTTAATGTAGATCCACCAAACCCTCAATACATGGGGTGGAATTGGTTATTTATTATAAGCCACTCATTCTGTACATCTATAAAATAGAAATTTAAAATATATTTTTCAATTATACAATGGAAAAATATTCCACAAAGGGATTATTATTTAGATGATTTTTTTTCCAAAATGAACATGTTTTGATGAAATCATTCAAACAAGAGTTTTGGATGGATTGACATGGAGTTGTATAGTTCTATTTTGAGTCCTTTGTGGGATTTACATGCATGTGTATGATTATCAGATATTCAATAAAATGTGGGAATGTCATATTATATTAATTCTTGGTTCATATATTACCATATGAATGAAATTAATATCATAACATATTATTGGATGATTTCACTAATCAAGGATTGAATACTTTTTGGCGAGGTTACCTGGACCAAAACTCTTAGTTTAGGTTCTAAAAAAATAATTTAATTTGTAGGCTTAATTCAATATGAGATAACTAATGATAAACATGAACATATATCACATAATTATATAATTTGAACATTAATTATTTGGATATTTTTTATAAAAAAAATAATATTTTACATATATTTGTACATTTATCTATAATATTACTATACTAGAATTCATTATTGAATTATCATATGATATACTCATCTATATATATTATGGAATGTGAAAACATAATAATTGGTTTGCTCAAATTATACTTGATGGGAAAACGTGTTAACATATCAACATGGGTTAGATCCAAAGTATGTGAGGAAAAATGATCATGGGAGAAATATCTTACGAAAAATAAAATAGAATATTATGAGTCATCCTTACAGGATAGTAAATGGAAATTTTATATCAAATGATAAAATACATACAATGGTTTAAGATATATATAATATTATATATTAATAATGGGTTATGGAGAATAACATGGGAATAAAAAAGTTGCATAAACATAAGATTACGAAAGTATATCATTGTATCAAATGAATCACAACTTCATTATCATAACATATTTCATAAATAGACACTACATTATTCTCATGAAAAGCTTATTAATAATCACTTCATTATCCCCACAACATTTTGGATTAAGCACTACCTCAAGATTCCTATGGTGTAGAGAACATCAAGACATGGTTCCATAAGTATACCATTTGATATGTAACCATAAACAATGTATTGGTGGGAGATATAGGGACCTCGATGTTACATAAGATAATTAATACGCATGATGTCCACTTTAAAACAATCATATATCTTATCATGAAGAAACCAAGGATAAATTTTTTTTTTCAGTAACATTAGCAATAGGAATCATATAAAATGATGAAAAGAATAAGTTGGGTTCCTTTCAACAAATAAAAAATGAGATGTGATAATTTAAAATGTTAATTTTTTTAATTCATGAAGATTTATCAATATGTGATAGATATTTTTTTAAAAAAATGGAAGGGAAATCCTAAATACAGTTTTGATATTATCAAAAACATCATTATGAGTCTCTTAAAAAATATATTTATGAGAAGGCATCATGAATAACATTTTTAAAATAAAATATTCAAGAAATAGCAATAATGTCATGACTTGTCCCCCAGGGCCCGTGTCATGACTTCCCCAAGCCCACCTTTTATAAGCCAGGGGCTGGCGACAAGCACCAAAGGAATAAATCCCAAAAACAGGGAAGAAATTGCCTTTATATATTATATCACACCCAAAAGAGTACGAGTTGGAAGTAAAACACTGAGAAAAAATGTATACAAAGGGCTACTGAAAAGTAAAATGGGCCAGAAATACAATCCCAATTTAAAGTACAAGTACAACAGAAAGAAAAGTAAAATAGATGCTGGATCGTCCACTAGGAAACCCAACCCAAACGGTACGTACAGATAACCTCCTCAGCGCTCCACGCCCGTTTGGCTCCTCCATGTAGCGACTCCTCATAATGTCCACCTCCAGGTACCATTCAGTCTTACCACTCTCGGCCTGAGTAAGTGTTGTCTACCATCAGAAACCAACATAACAGGGTGCGTGCATAGTTCATGTAGGGGTGAGTATAACGATACTTAGTAGGGACCCCGAGACACTCGAGGTCTCACAAATCCAACAAGGATATAGCACAAAGTTTTAATTCAACAGATAAACTCACTTAGGTATATTCCAATACATATACAAATGTTATCATGTAATCCATCACAATCATGTGTTAAACACAAAGTTACTAACTCAACTCAAACCAGGATTTTATTCTAGGGCTTGTATCATTCTGAACCCTCAGCTACTGGAGAACTCCTTCTATATCGAGTACAGTGGGCCTACCGCGACACCAAGGTGCTACCCACTATCCATGGACTGCAGAGTTACTCCTCCTATCGTGTACCATGGGTCTTCTGCATCACATAGAGGTGCTTCACACCATAGGTCTGCCTCAAAAACCAGGCGCTTCCCCTCAAAGACTGCAGAGGTACTCCTCATGTCGAGTACCGCGGGTCTGCCGCCAGAAACAGGCGCTCCTCCACCGTGGGTCTTCCGCCACAACCTGGTGCTCCCCATTGGGCCATACGAGTCACTCCGAGTCACTCGATCATCAGTCTTCATGTCTCAGCAAGTTACCAGGATCCCACACTAATGCCTTCTCATCTTTGGAAAGTCCTCTCCACAAGATACTGGTTGATACTCCAAGTGTCACGAAGTCCCACATAGATGTATCTCAAAGGTCATCCCCATCATAGTGTTATTAACGCAATAGACGACACATCAATCAGATTCTAGGTTTGTGGTTTAATATCTTTTTTGTCTCGGGGGCCCGGTTGGATTCGGGTATGACACAACCTAACTGTATCTCAACTAAACCCCGAACTCTAGTACTGTATACTCAAAGGGATCGTCATGCTCCAAGAAAGCCAGCGACACTGACGGTGCATCAAATGGTCATCCGGTGCCAAATATATGGCTAATGAAAGTAAAGGGGTGGTAGTGGGCCCGGGTTCGGTCCGACCCGGTCGGACCGACTCAGCCCAACCCTGTTTGGGCCAACCCGGTCTGGGTCAACCCGGTCAGACCATTTGGGACTAGACCAGCCCAGTGAGTGAGCCAGCCTGTTATGTTTAGACTAGTCTGCTAGGCTCATCCCAGTGGACTGTGAGGGCGGTTCGGCCCAGAGGTCACCGTGTTGGAAGCTCGGTCCGGAGGATGGGGCCGGTTCGGCCAACACCGCCTGGGGTGCGGCTCAGGTGGATCGACCTGGGAGGCCGA
Source organism: Viscum album (assembly GCA_963277665.1). Lineage (NCBI taxonomy): Eukaryota > Viridiplantae > Streptophyta > Magnoliopsida > Santalales > Viscaceae > Viscum > Viscum album. The sequence goes on from OY728120.1 coordinate 1,850,065,271, forward strand.
GCCGGTTCAGCCAACGATCTTGAGAGGGATGTCTCGTGCCGGCTAGGGAGGCGTTCCGGCTCGACCAGTTCGGGTGGGAACTGGGGCATGGCCGGGCAGGCTGGGGCGGCCTGGGAAGGTTGGTGGGGTGCCGGGCAGGGTGCGTGGGGCGTGGGCAGGCCAACAGGGCAACGGGCCGGCCGCGCGGGGTACGGGTATGCCACGGGCCGGCCACGGCCGGTGCGCGCGGGGCGCGTGAAGGCTGGCAGGGCATCGAGAAATCCGCCAGCAGGCGGGCCGGTGGCTGGGTAGTCATTGGGCAGGCTGGTTCGGCACGGCTCGTGGCAGTAGAGGCCAACAGTGTTCCGCTGGGAGCACCGGAGCGCCACGGGGGCGCCGCAATTTGTGGAGGCCGCAGGTAGTGCAACCTTTGTCGTTTCCACATTTGTCGCCTCATTGCCGCTTCATCGCCGAATGTTCAACATAAACACGATATACGGAGGGGTCGGTCCATGTTGATTTGGCCCGCACCCTTGTCAGTTAGAGTGGTATCAAATGGTTCATCATAGTAGTATGATGAACAACAATTCTTTTACATTCTCCAAAATAATTCTTTCTATTTGAATAAGAGAATGAGAAAAGGGATAAAACCCAAAAGTAAATCCCCTACATTTGATTGTTGGTCATCGTTCATTGATGGAGTCACGGAAAGTAGAAGAAGAGAATCTCTATTCTTCACATCCCCCGCATGCTTCAAAATCCGAGATCTGTCGGCTCATGGAAGACACTCCATGTTGGTAGGTGTCCGGGAAAGAATTCAAAGAAGGATTGTCGCCGATGTTCTTCATTGGAGATAGTTATTCGTTGGGGCCTTCTCCCAATAATCCTCTCCTCAATGCACCCAAGGATTCCACCATAATGAAAAATTCCAACCCAAATGTAATAATAGTTTTATTATTTGAGGTGTTGGAACAAAATTCAAAAATGGAGAATGAATTACATGGCTCCCCTTAATTAATTCACGTGCGTTGGAAAGAATTAATAAAAATGGAGTTGGATCCATTTAATAAATGGAATTATGGAGAGAATCTCCCTCATTAACGAGGGAGAGTTGAGAGGTTTTACACTCCTCCATCAATGGACGGTTTTTGCCCCGTGTGGTTCCAATGACGTAACCTCTCACGAGAGGTTATGTTCGGGTGGTCCCCACTTCATAACCTCTAGAGGGAGGTTATGTTCAGGTGGGCCCCACCACCATAAGCTCTCATGGGAGGTGAAGGTGCGGTGGTCCCGCCTCTATCTATCAAGAAGAGGTTTCAACTACCAGTCACCCACATGGTGGCTCAAATAAAATAAAGTGTAGCTCACTATATTTTATTATTATTTTTTATGATAATAAAAAAACTAACTTTTATTCATGACCAACTACCATCAAATTGAATGTAACCATTAAGTGAATACCGGTGTTGTGAGTTTAATGGTGCCCTCAGATTTCAATTTTGGGCAATGGTTCAAAAGTAATAAATACTGAATAATACATTTACTGAACGCACCCGGACAAAACATCAAAAATTGATTACGGGCACACCGGGCCTCAGAATTTTGCACCGTAAATTTTTTTGTACTCGTAAAATTCCCATGTATTTGAGAAAAAAAATTCCATGGAATTTCTGGGTCTTTACATTCTCCCCACATCAGGGATTTACATCCTTGTATGCTACAACTCGAACTATGGGAACAAGTGGGGGTACTAAGCGCGCATATGAGCCTCCCCCTCCCATGGGCTCTTCTGGAGGTTTCCGTGCTACCAGTGAACGTGCACCAGAGGAATCAACCATACACATAGGACCAGCTTCTGTCAATCCTCAATCTCAACTGGAACATTTGTAAATGTCGCCCCATCATCGACGTCCAGCTCTCCATGGTCGATGATGTGAGAATGGTCGTGAACGTATCTCCTCAGCTGATATATGTGGAAGACGTCGTGCACTTGGTGCAACTGAGCTGGAAGAGTCAGGTGGTAATCCACCCCACCATCTCTGCTGAGGACCTGGAATGGTCCTATAAACTTTGGAGATAACTTACTGCCTCTATCAAATCTCCATAGACCTCATCGGGGTGAGACCCGTAGAAAGATGTGGTCGCCATCCTCAAACTCCAGAGGTCTCCATCTCCTGTCAGAATATGACTTATGCCTACTCTATGCAGTCTTCATCTTCTCTTGGATGATCTGCACCTTCTCTATGGTAACTCATACGATCTCTGGTCCCACCAGTGCTGAATCCCCTGGGACTGTCCAGCACAAAGTGATCTGCAAGGTTTCCGGTACAATGCCTCAAATGGTTCCATCCCTATGGTGGAGTGATAGATTTTGTAAAAAAAACACCACCAAAGGTATTCAATCCTCCCAGTTGCGACTGAAGTCGAGTACACACGCACATAGCATGTCCTCGAGGGTTTTAATGGTCTACTCAGTCTGGCCATCCGCCTGAGGATGGAAGGTGGTTCTCAAATGAAGCTGTGTCTCGAAAGGTTCCTGCAACCCCTTCCATAGCTGGGAAGTAAAGTGTGTGTCACGATCGGAGACAATAGAAGAAGCTACTCCATGTAGCCTCACAATCTCCTAAACATAGAGGCGTTCCAATCTCTTTACTGAGCCCTTCTCTCTGATCGGTAGGAAGTGGAACAACTTGGTGAGTCAGTCAACGATCACCGAAATCGAGTCATGTCCCATGGATGTACATGGAATACACATTACAAAGTCCTTTGATATCCCATCCCACTTCCACTCTGGGACCTATAAATGATGAACCAAGCCTGCTGGTACATGGTGCTCTGCCTTCACTTGCTGACAACTGAGGCATCGAGAGACAAACTCCGCTAGTGCCTTCTTCATACCTTGCCACCAGTGCTGTAATCGATGGTCCTGGTACATCTTCACCACTCTTGGATATACCGCTAATGGGGATGTGTGTAACTCCCTCAACACTTCCTCTTTATGTGACACTAGTACCATAGTAAGTCCTCTAAAGAGGATGACGTGCTCCCCACCTTTATAAAATCAATTAGGTTTCTACCTTGTGGATATCTGAGAATGTTGTGTCTCATAGTCAGCGTCTCCACGCTGTGCCTCCCTGAATCACTGAAGAAGTGGGGGAGTGACTATAAGAGACTGAATGAAGGTTGCACCATCTTTATCCAAAAAGGATATCTGTAAAGCAGCCAGTTGCTCTGTCACCTCTCATAGCAGCTGTATACCAGATATCCTGCTGAGTGCATCTACTACAACATTCCCCTTTCCAGGAGTATAGACTATATCGAAGTCATAGTCCTGGAGGAACTCATGCCATCACTGTTGTCTCAGGTTCAGGTCCTTCTGAGATAAGATATACCAAAGAATCTTATGATCATAGTGTATGGTAAAACATTCTCCCATAAGATAGTGTCGCCACATATTCAAGGCCAAGACCACTGCTGCTAACTCTAGGTCATGGGTAGCGTAGTTCTGCTCATGCTGTCTCAACTGCTGAGAACAATGCGTGATCACTGCTCTCTCCAACATTCGGACACACCCGAGTCCTGTCCCTAATGTGTCGTAGTAAAATACATACCCTACACCTTCCTCTGGAAGACACAAGATGGGGGAACCAGTCAGCCTCTAACTCAACTCCTGAAAGCTCTGTTGGAATCTAATCGACCACACAATGGGTTAACCCTTCTTTTTCAAGGCAGATAGTTGTGCTGCAACTTGGGAGAAGTCTAGTACGAACCTCCGGTAGTAACCAGCCAAACCCAGGAAACTTCGTACCTCTGTCACACTCCTGGGTGGCTGCCAAGCAAGTACCGCCTCAATATTCGCAGGATCCACTAAAAATCCATCCTCCAAGATGACGTGACCCAGAAATTGATCCTATCTGATCCAAAACTAGTACATCGAGTGCTTACCATAATTATGGTTCTTTTGGAGTGTGTCCAGTACTACATGCAAATGGTAGGCATGCTCCTCCTTAGTAGTCGAGTAGATCAGAATTTCGTCGATTAAGACTACGACAAAGAGATCGAGTTATGGCTGGAAGACCCCTTTCATTAGTCCCATGAACACTGATAGATCATTAGATACACCTAAAGGTTTAACTAAGACCTCGTAGTGGCCATACCGACATCTAAAGGCCATCCTCTGCACATTCTCATCTCGAAATCTCAGTTGATGATAGCCTGATCTGAGGTCTATCTTTGAGGACCACCGTGCTCCCTTCAGGTGATCAAAGAGGTTGTCAATCCTTAGGAGTGGGTACATGTTCTTCACGGTCACCTGATTCAGGAGACACTAGTTGACAAAATTCCTCAAGCTCCCATCCTCCTGATTGGTGAACAGAATCGTGGCTGCACATGGAGAAACACTGGGCTGGATGAATCTCTTCCCCTATAATTCCTCCAGCTATACCTGTAACTCAAGAAGCTCAGAGGGATCCATATGATATGCTGGTGTAGATATTGGTGTCGTCCTAGGGTACATGTCATTGTACAAGTCCACCTCTCTGTGAGGAGGTAGTCCTAGAACATCGACCGGGAAAACATCGGCGTACTGTTCCACCACTATAGGATAGCTTTGGCTCTCCACATCAACTGCTCCAAGGGTATGACTGAAAAACTAATGAGTGATCGGCTGCACCCTCCTCCGAGTAAGTCAGTCATGTGCTGCAAAGGCTCCCTTCTCATCGATGAAGGTGAAACTGGACCCATCTGTACAGACTTACCACACTTTGCGCCTAATACATTCGATCTGGGAATGGACTATGGATAGCCAGTCCATACCCAAGACGACGACGTAATGCCTCGACGCCGCTACAAGGAGATCCCATCAAAATCTCTCACCTCCTTGAGTTTGCTCAAACTACCGGCAACAGTGCGTAATCATCGACTCTACTCCCGTAGGAGTCTCTATCTATAAGGATTGAGCCAACGACTCCATCAGAATCCCCGAGCTCCGAACGAGAGTAGTGGAAATGAAAGAGTGACTCGAACCTATGTCTATAAGAACTACAACTATTGTTGAGTAGACCCACATCATACCTCAAATAAGCTTTGGAGTTCCATGATTATAAGCCTCAGCTTCCTGGTGTTGATCTATCTTTTGTTCGCCGGATCCCTATGGTGGGGGTTGACCTCCTTATGGTGGTGGTGGTAACACCTCGTAACGTAGTCCACCGCCAGCTGCATGACCAACTCCACTGCCATGTCCTCCTCCTCTCTATGGACCACCTTGATCGAACCTCTTCCTTTGACTAGGATGTCCCTCAACTTTCTGCTGATAATCTGAACGGCGGGTTGGACAGTCACGAGCCATGTGACTCAGTCCGCCACATGAGTAACACTGCTCTCTCTCGGCAGGTCTGTGTCCACCACGAGTGCCCCACACATACAATCCTAAGTCGTGCAGTCTTCCACCTGTAGGTATGGTCCTCTTGGACCTCAATGCCATATATCTACTACCCGTTGTAGAAGACTCTGCTGCATGTCGACCTGTAGCGGGTCTTGCTACTACTGACTGCTCAGGAAGGAAACTCTCCACTAAGAGGGCTCTCTCTAACACCCCTGCCTGCATCGGGATGATGAGCGATATTATCGAAGCTATGATATCTTGCAGGAACCCCTGCTCGAAGGTACGATCCCTGAAGAATAGGTCTCATACCATATCTGTTGAGTAGTTTGAGAGGTCGGTGAACCTCGTTGAGAACTATGCCAACTTCATGATTCCCTACATTAGATGAAGTAGCTCATGTATCAGCAAAGCACATAGGGTCACTGGGACAAAATCTGCCCGAAACAGGCACTCGTAGTCTACCAAGAGTTGTTTTGCCTCATCATTCACCTGGATCATCAGGCTCCACCATCTACCCATTGCTGCCTATAGAAAGCTGGCAGCAATAATCCCCATGATGTCGGCTGGTGTCCCTACCAGTCTGAAAACTCTTACCATAGCCTACAACCAATCCTCAGCTGCCTTTGGTTCTGTCTCTCCCCTGATCCTAGGAGGCCTCTGGTGCTAGAACTAATGTGACGTGCTCAAGTGGCATTCATCATCTGCTACTGGGGATGGTGGCATCGGTGGCCCAACAGGAAGTGGTACAACTGGTGCCTCTTCTAGAAAAGGGCCCTACACCGAGGCCTCATCGCTCGGGGGGGGGGGGGGGATATCTGTACGTACGACTCTCGGGGCCTTAACTAGTCGTCTGCAGGGAGGAATATTTGAAGAAACAGATGCCACATGGTCAAAAGACTATACCTGGTGAGATGACCTGGTTGAGGTGACTTAAAGAAAATGTTTGAAAACCCACACGTAATCAGTGTTTTCATGCACTGATTCAGAAATCAGAAGTTAGCGTCCTGGTGTATGGATACATCGGTCGCCACACCAACACTAGACTACCTGAACTGAAAACCACACTCACAACACCTAACACTATCTCTTCATAGTAAAGAGAGATCAAAGTCCTATGTTATGCGGTAGAACAGCCTTTTCTGATACCTATTTGTCACAACCTGTCACCCGAGGCCCATGTCGTGACTTCCCCAAGCCCACCTTCCATAGGGCAGGGGCGGGTGTCTATCACCAAAGGTGTAAATCCCTAAAAATGGGAATGCATTGGCTTTATAAATTATAACATACACAATAGAGTATGAGTTGGAAGTAAAAAACTACCCAAACTGTATACAAAAGAGGGTTGAAAAGTAAAAGGGGATGGAAATACAAGCCCAAATGTAAAGTAAAAGTACAAAAGAAAGAAATTTTAAACAACTACTAGATCATCCACCGGGAAAACCTACTTGAAGGGTAGGTACAGGTAGCCTCCTCAGCGCTCCACGTTCGTACGACTCCTCCATGTACCAACTCGTCGTATGGTCCACCTCCGTGTACTGTCCAGTCCTATTACTCTCGGCCTCAGTCAGCGACGTCCATCGTCTGCAACCAACACAACGAGGTAGAGTCATAGGACGTGCAGGGGTGACTATGACGATACTTAGTAGGGACCCTGAGACCCTTAAGGTCTCACAAATACAACATGTATGTAGAAAAAAGAATGTATTCAATAGATAACTTCACTTAGGTATATGCCCATACATATACCTAAGTTATCAAGTACTTCATCTCAATCATGAGGAAAACATAATGTTACTGACTCTACTCAAACAAGGATTTTATTCTATTGGAAGTATCATTCTGAAGTCTCATCTTCTGGAGAACTCGTTCTTTATCGAGTACAGTGGTCCTGCTGTGACACTAAGGCGCTTCCCACTAACCATGGACTGCTGAGGTACTCCTCCTATCGAGTACCGTGGGTTTGCTGCATCACACAAAGGTGCTCCCAACCATAGGTCTGCCGCCAAAACCAGGTTCTCCTCTACCAGGGGTCTGCTGCAACAACCAGGCGCACCCCACTGGGCTATACAAGTCACTCTGAGTCGCCCAATCAGTAGTCGTCAAGTCTCAGCGAGATACTAGGTTCCCGTACAAATGCATGCTCGTCTATGGATGATCCGCACCACAAGATACTGGTCAATACTCCAACTATCACAAAGTCCCATGTAGAAATATCTAACAGTTCCTCCTCATCATAGGGGTCTCAACGCAACAGACATCGTGTCAATCGAACTCCCGATCTGTGAGTTATTAGCTTTTTAGTCCCGGGGGACCGGTTGGATTCCTGTACGACCCAACCTGACCATACCTCAACTAATCCCCAAACTCTATATGGGTATACTCAAAGGGACGGTCACGCTCCAAGAAATCCAAAGCCGGTAATGGTTCATCAAATAGTCATCCGGTGCCAATGATATGACCAATGAAAGTGAAGGGTTGGTAGTGGCCTTGGTCCAGTCCCACTTAGTTGGTCCGACCTGGCCCGACCCTATCTGGGTCCACTCGGTCTGGGTTGACCCTCTTAGACTAGTTGGGTATGGCCTATCAAATCGGGCGAGCCAGCCTGTTAGCTTTGACATGGTCTGTTGGGCCCCACCCAACAGACTGCGAGGGCGGTTCGACCTGGAGGATTTCCATATAGGCGGCTCAGCCTGGGAGGCCGAGCCGGTTCGGCCAGGGACGCCGCGAGGGACACCTAAGGCCAGCTCTGGAGGTTAGTGTGGCTCAGCTGGTTCGACCGGGAAACGGTGAGGGGCCGGGCAGGCCGATTGGTCGCCTGGGCTGGTCGTTGGGCCGCCGGGCATGCCGTGGGTAGGCCGGTAGGGTGTCAGGGAGGCCGCGGGTAGGGCGCTGGCATGCCGGCAGGGCACGAGGTTGGTCGTAGGCAGGGTGCATGGGAGACCGTGGGCAGGTGGCCGGGAGGCAGCTGAGTAGGCCTGTTCGGCGCAGCTCGGGCCGGCGCAGCCTGGTGATGATCGGCCAGGAGCACCAGAGTGTCGTGGGTGCGGCACGATTCGTAGAGGTTGTGGGTAGCACGTCATTTGTCATTACTGCGTTTTTCGCCTCATTGCCGCTTCGCCGTCGAATGTTAAACATAATGAAGATCAGCAGAGGGGTCGGCCCATGTTGGTTTGTCCTTCCCCCTCCACATTTAGGGTGGTATCAAATATTTTATCAAAGTAGTACGATAAACAAATTTTTTTTTACAAACTCCACAAACAATTCATTCTATCAAAAGAAGAGAAAGAGAAAAGGGATAAAACAAATATGTAAATACACTAACATTGATTGTCGGGAGTAGTTCAATTATGGAGTCTCGGAATGTAGATGAAGAGAATCATCATTCATAGTGTCCGCCGAATGCTTCCTAATACGAGCTGCGTCGGCTCGTGGAAGACACTCCACATTGGTAGGCGACCGGGAAAGAAGTCGAAGAAGGATCATCGCTAGCATTCTTCGTTGGTGAGAGTTCTTCATTGCAAACATCTCCCAAAAATCCTCTCTTCAATGTACCCAAGGTTTCCTCTGTAATGAACAATGCAAACCCAAAAATAATAATAGTTCTATTATTTTATGTGTTGGCACAAAATTCAAAAATGGTGAATTAATTACATGGTTCCCCTTAATTAATTCATGTGCGTTGGAACAAATTAATAAAAATGGAGTTCACAAAATTTAATTAAAGGAAAGGTGGACATCAACTCCCTTATTAATGAGGTAGAGTTGAGAGTTTTTACACTCCTCCATCAATACGGGGTTTTTCCCCGTGTGTTCCCCACGACGTAACCTTGCGCAAGGGGGTTATGTTCGGTTAGTTCCCACGTCGTAACCTCTCATGGGAGGTTATGTTCATGTGTGCCCCACCACAATAACCTCTCATGGGAGGTTAAGGAGTGGTGGTCTCACCACCAAAATCCAAGAGGAGGTTCCAACTACCAATCACCCACATACCAGCTCAAATAAAATAAATTGTAGCTCACTTTATTTTATTATTTTTTAATAAAAACCCTAAAACTAACTTTTATTCTCAACCAACTGCTATCGAGGTGAATGTATCCTTAAGAGAATATCGTCTCATTGAGTTCAATGGTGCCCTAAGATTTCAATTTTGGGAAACGGTTCAAATGTTGTAAAACCCCGCTCGTATATGTACTCAACGTACCCGAAAAAACTACAGAAAATGATTCCGGGAACACCGAGTCTCGGAATCATGCGCCGTAAATTTTTACAGAATCGTAAAATTTCTATATATTTAAGGAAAAAAATTTCTACGTAATTTCCGGGTTTTTATAAATAATGTGACCATAAATATATATATAAATTTTTTCTAGTGTAAATGTGTTGTGGATTATAGAACATAGGATCACGAAAGGGAAAACCATTAATATTTTAAAATCCCTATATTGAAATCCACATTATAAAAGTGTAATAATGAATATTTTTAAAAATAGTTATATAAAATTATAAATATCACAACATAAAATAGATATTTTCAGTTCAAAATAATAATGCAACAAATTTTTTGAGAGAAATAATAAATACATAGATGAAACATATTATTTGAAGAGGCTGAAAATTATTCTATCCAACATTGTACTTTTTTGTGGAATAAATTACTTGAGGAAGATTATTTAGATTAAAAATAAAAATAACAATATATAAATATTAGGTTTATTATAAATAATTTTTTTTTGGATCAGTCCAATCATAGAAGAATGAATCTCAAGAGGAAATAAAATAACTCATGGAAAGGAAATATGCATTGAAAAAATCCCTTATTTATTTGGTAACTTTGGAATCAAAATCCATTAAATGTGAAAAAATAATATGTATTTAAAAATACATTTAATTTCATTATTACGATTATACAAAAGCATATATGGGTATTATATACACAAAATAGATATTAAGAGAATTATATAGCATAGTTATAAGAAAAAATAAAAATTTAGGAAAGAAAAACCATTACACATTCTCTTTACATTAGCTAATGCTATTTTAACTACTATATAAAAACAATGAATATATTAACAAATAAATTAATAACATTATTATTATATAATAAATATTATATAATATATTTATAATCATTATCCGCACATATATCGATTAGTTATATTATATTTTCATCCTTGGATGTCAATAATTTTGGTCATTTTATATGGGTTTTGTAAAGGCATCATTGATCCTTGTCATTTCATAAAAATATCATCAATAATTAATTACTAATGGTATTAGAATATAATATCCCTAATTATAAACAATACACCCATATTATTCCATGACATTTATTATTATGATTTCTGGTGATCAAATTGGGGAAAATCTTATTTCAAGAAATTTACCAATGTCAAAAAATTAAATTATAGTGATCATAATTTTTATGTAATAAATTTAAAAACCATATTCAGGAAATATATTAATTATTAATAAAAAATAAAATCATCAAAAAAAATTACCGAAACAATCCATGTGTTTCATTAATTTGAATAAAACATACTGTCCCTGGAGGTGGTATCCAACAGGTACGCACGAGTGGAATTTTCATATTATAAGGAATGATAGTGAAGGAAGGTATATAATTGTTTATCGTTAAATTTTTTTATTATGTTTGAAATATCATATTTTTTGGATAAATACATTTTAATAACAATCTATTTTAGGAATTATGAATGATAAAATATGTGCTTAATGGAGGTCGTAATCCACACAAAACATGAGTGATGTATTAATTTTTTAAATAGTTGGTAAATAAGAATAAATTTATTATTCCAATAATATAAAAATTATTTATACTCGTGATTATTATGTAATTATTTTAACATTGTTAGAATAGAAATGTAATTGTAATACAAGGATGAATTTTATATAAATAAAATCCATGTGGCTAAGAATTCTAACCATACACCTTAGAACAACATAATTGGAAATTGGATTAGGAATTTGAAGATAAGTCCTTTTAATAAATAAGGAAATCATGGATTTGGTTAAGAGTGTTGATAAGTTATATTTTTAGGTTTTTTTCAAACCAGAATCTCATGGTGTGAGGGAAGTGGGATGGGGAAGGGAAAATTTTACAAATAAGGGAAGTAACATTTTTGTAATATGAGATTAATTATTCTGTTATAAGGTCATCAATAGTTAAAAATAATGTATATAAGTAAATTAATCATCTATAAATCTTTTATAAATATAAAAAGGGACAATAATTAAGATATTTTATGTATTTCCCACTTTACTTTACTTTTATCATAATTTACTTTTACCACATTAAATCATTTTTTAATAGCAATAAATATTTTTTGTGAAAAAATATTGAACATGTTAACTAATTTGTAAATACAAATTAAAATGTGGTATATATTTTATAATTTAAATTTTTTAAATGATAGTATTTTTTATAAAAAATAGTGAGTATTTAATGTTTAATTTTTTTAAGAATAAACATAACTTTGGTTGCAAAATGTCAAAGATAATTTTTCTATATAGAGTTAATAATTTTTGAATATATAAGAATAATTACCAAGTATCTAATTTTTATATAATGATTTTGAAAAAACTTATAGGTTGTGATTACATACTAATAACGTTATTAATATATTTGTACATCAAAAAAATAAATTTTTAATATTCAACTACAATTCAATATTTTTAGAAAAATACTTAATATTCACCATAATAAAATTTTATAATTATAAAATAAAAATGATTACTTTTCTATAATTTAAATTGTAAACTTTAATAATTCAATATTTAAATACAAATAAAAAATTGATTGGAAAAAAATTATAAGAAAATATCTCTTTTAAAAATTTCACAGTTATTTTTGTAATTTCCCATCAATTAATAAATAAATTTGTTTTGACCAATTATTGGTGTCATCAATATGGTGTACCATCATTTAACTATATATTATTTACATTATTTAAATGATATTAAAGAGCACATAAAAATTATATTTTTAGTAAAATATATTTTAAAGCATAAAATATATTTATTATTGCTAAATTACTAATAGTATATATTATTTGGATGTTAATTTGTTTTATTGTAATTATTTTCAATTTCTTTAGTTTAAATAATTCTTTAATTAATGCTAACTAATAACACACATCACATTTATACAAATAGATATTTGTAAATTATTCATTTCATTTTATATAATTTAGAGAAGAATAAATATAAAAATATTTATTTATATTCTATTCATTTTATTTTATCAATATATTAATATATTAATATATCAATGAATTTTAAAATATCATTCTATGATATTAATTTATTTATATATGAATTTAATTTCATATATAATAACTATTATTAAATATTATATTATTCTTTTATTATTTATAATTTCTTAAAAACTATATTCAAATTTTTGTTGAAAATTAAAAACATAGGTATACCAATTATATAAATGTATATCCATTGAACACATTCCCATTAACACAATTCCTATGACCATATTTATATTTACCCAATTTCATACAACTATATAAATGTAATAAAATCTTTCATTCAGATATCACACCATATATAACACTTCTCACTCCTTATCAAGGAAATTATTTTATCATTTTATGATTTAATTTCATTTAAATCATAGTACTACTAATGTTGATTAAAAAGGGTGTCAAAAATCCATTAGATATACTAGTTTTAAAATATTATTTTATATTTTTATTATATCATTTCAATTTAAAAAAATTTAATGGATGTACTCTTCGATGGTATTGATAAAATTTTATAATGATTTTTTATCTCCATGAAATGAATTGATGTTTTTTTATATCTAATGTTTTGGAAGTATTATTTTAAAAATAAATTATATTTATAGGGAAATTAGAACCAAAAAATTACGGTGTTACATATTTCCAATATTGTAAAGTACAGTAGGAATATGATTAAAGGAATTTGATGCATGAATGTTGATTAACCCCTAAATAGTTTCATTAGTTTTTAATTCATTATAAATAGATTAATGGATTTAAAATACATTCAAAGGGATCAATTCATTCACCAATGGTACATATCGTGAATTCGATGACAATAGAAACTACTATTGTTCTCATAACTATTCAGTCATATTGAGGTGGTTTAAAAAAGGTATAAGTTTCTCTTATTCCATAGTAATTTGATGTAAAGGTTTACATCATTTTCACACAAATATTTTGGATGTAATTTTCTTCCCAATTTTGCTCATTCATCACATCAGTATGAAGGAATAGTTAAACATTTTACCAGATGTGAATCGTAATTTCATGAACTAGGATTCAAGGGGTAGTGTAATCCACATGGAGGAAAGAATCCTATTTTTTGTGATTTGTTTTACACTCCCCTAAAATTAATTAAGAATTCTATTTTTGGATACATAAATTAAATTTGGTTCATTTTGATTTTATTTAGTTCGTCAAATTTTGGATCTTTTATGATTTATTTTTTATGTTTTCTTAAAATAGTATATTTGCTTATATTTTATATAATTAATGTTTATATAGTTTAGTTAAATTTTACAATTTTATATTCCATTTATTAGTTTAATTTAGTTAGTTTTTGATCAAGTATAATCATTTCAATTTTATTTAGTTTGGTTCAATTATGATAATTTAAATTTATTTACTTATAATGTTAGGTTTTTTTATTGAAATTCTATTCAGTTTCAATTAGATTGGATATGTTTTTGAGATACCATTAAATTCATGTTGGTTCATTTTTTATTAGTTCAGAATAGTTTTTCATTTGTAAAGTTGATTTTGGGTTTTTTATTGTTTATTTTTAAATGAATAAAATTAAATTTTTTTATTCATATTGATTCATGGTGTGTCAAATATTTTTTTATTAGATTTCATTTGATTATTTGTAATTATAATTCATTTTCCAATTATTGAATAAATATGTTGTTAATTTGTGAGTCATATATATCAATTTAGTTCAATTTTAATAAATTTAATTGTCTTGGCTCTGTTATAATCAGTTTTATTTTTTTAATTAGATTAGTATAACTTATTTTAATTTTGTATTATTTGTTTAACTTTTATTTTAGGTCTAGAAGGGTAATATTATTTAAATTAATTTAAAGAATGTACCATTAATTCAAAAATTCATTAGTTTAATTTAGGTATGTACTATTGGTAAACATTCCATTTACTATTTAATTATTTTTTAGGATTTGGTTTATTCATTTTGGTTTTGTTTTGATTATTCCTAGGATTTTAGTTTGCTTTTTTTTAATTCTGATTTTTATGATTATATTAGATTTAGTTTTTTTAATTCAGTTTGTGACTGTGAAATAAACTTCAGTTCAATTGAATTCAGTTGAATTTTATACAACTAAATTCATTTATGTCTATTTATATTGGTTTTTTACATAGATTTGTTTACATTTCCTTGGATTATTTTTAATCGATCCAACATATACTGGTTCCATTTGATTCATTATATAATGTTTTGGATGATATAGTTTAATTAATTTTACATAAATAATAATTTAATTCATTTTTTTATATTTATTTTCATATTTTAAGACTTATTAGTTACCATTATGATTAGATATTAAAGTAATTTTGGGGATTTATTTTCAAATTTAGTCACGATTAACTTAGTTACATAAAAATTATTTTAGATTTATTCCATTTCATGTGGATTAGTTAAATTTAACTATATTATAGTTTTTATAGTTCATTTCAACTATTTTAGTTCCATTATATTCCAATCAATTCATGTTATCATATTTTGGATTAGTCCAATTTTATTTATCTTTATTTATTTACTTTTAATTGTGTTTGGTACATAAATAAAGAATGTTGTATATAAAAATTAACCAGTTTCTATGATGTTTTAACATATTCCTTCACCCTAGAGTCAATATATAATTAATTTTACACGAATTTTTAATTTCTTGATGAAAAATATGGCAATGTAAAATTCAATAATATTAAATAATACATTATTAAAATCATAATAACTATTTATAAAAACCAATTAAATTTTATTATCAATTTGAATTTGCAAGTAATCCTATAAAAATAATTTCATAATACTACGTTAGAGGATAATTATTTAAGGTTATTAGAACCTATATCTTTTTTAGGGCTAATGTTATAATAGATATATAACTCATGCTTATACTAACTCTATGGTTACCCTAATTGTATTATATATCTCTTGTGTTCTTCTTCACATTAAGAAATGTTAAACCAAAGTTAAAAAATATCATTTAAATAAAACAATAACTTAGATTTTAATTTAACTAATTTCCAACCCATATCTAAGCCTATATGATTTACATGTTTGTATGACCTATGTGTCTCTATGTGATTGGATATATTAGATTTTTTTCATTATGTTTGGATTTCACCTCCATAATACTACAACTCCATTTACCATGTTTACTAATAAGATAGTTTTCCTCATTGTACTCTAACATAAACTTTCTATAGAGGTTCCACACCTAATGCATATGAGTATATGCACACCATTAAAATTAATATCTACAAAAAAATAGAAAAAAATAATTAATAAATATGATAACTAAAATAAAATTTAAAAAGGAGAAATTTAATTTAATTGTAATATACACCTGATATATTAAGATCAGTGTGCTATAATGGATCTATAGGTTATTAAATATTATTATCTTATTAATGAATGGTATGATACAATGAAAATTTGAGTTTATTATAAAATTTTACATTATAATTCTGGGGAGAATAAGAATAAAATCATGGTCTTATTTGAATAGTGTGAAAAAGAGGTCACAAGGATGTTGGTTGATATTATTGAATGAATGAGAGACTATAATTATATATAGAAAGGGCACCATAAAATCATACCCTACCTAGAAAGATGATGAAGGAATAGTGGGAACATCATTTGTTCTTATAGTTGAATAATAGGATGAAATAGTGTTTTACATGAGATATGTGGTGGTGGGTATCAATATGATCTGGTATAGTGGGAACATTGAGTTCCTTTAGGACCACAAAAACTTGATTGTCTATATTCCCAACTATTACCAATAGACTAATATGAGAAATCTTCTATCCTATATGGTCATTCCTTGAAAATTAATTAAAATCAATAAAATTTGAAAATTTATATATTATTTTTGATATATATTATAATTACTATACTAACTATGGGTACCAATTGTTGCAGGCTCATCTCACACATTCATTGATCATTATAAAACAATATTTTCCAGTATTTTTCATTAATAACATTCATATTCCTTGTACAAATAAAATTATCTTCTTTTTTTTAAGTACTAACATGATAGTTAAAGAAGTCATAAAAATGTAATGAAATAATTAATCTATAACAAAAAAATAATAATGAAAGGGACGTGAAATAATATCTCCAAAAAAATTCTAATTGGAAATAAAATTACCGAATAAAAGTTAGTATGACATATTAAATGGATTAAAATTAACATGTAAATTATATTATATGTGATTTTATACATAAAAGAAGATATATATGCTTGATTGATGTAATTAAAAAATTTATTTCTCTTTCTGAAAACCTAATTATTATCAATTAATATATCAAAATAAAAATATATTATATTTATATAATTAAATTTTTAGTATGATTATAGTTTTTCCTTTATAATGATGTAGAAAATATATAAAAATAATTCAAGAATAAATTCGATCATTTGATCAGTTTTTCATTTTTTCATTTCGTTAATTGATAATTTAGTGATTTGTTCATTTGGTAAGTTCATTATTTAGTATTTTTTTCAATTTAATGATTTATTCATGTGGATATTTTTTCTATTGAGAATTTTATCATTTGGGTATTTGATCAATTTTTAATTTATGATTTTATAATTTTTTTTATTTATTAATATGGTCGTTTATTCATTTTATCATTTGGTTATTTGGATATTTGGTCATTCTTGCATTAACACCATTGATCCTTTTTCATTTACCCATTTGGTCATTTTTTCATTGGTTCATTTTACAAAATAGAATGAATTATATAAAATTATAATTAAATTCTTCCAAAATAAATAAACTAAATGAAACTATGACTTATAATCTAAAACCAAGTTGAATTTTTTTGAACCTTCCCAATTTAAATCAAACAAACCCACATTAATGAAAATTTATAGTTCCAACCTAAACATGCATTTTAGTGATAAAATAAATAATTGATGCCACATTTCATTATTTATATTTTTTATCCACAAATAATTCAGGTTCACAGTCAACTATTTTAATTGATCTATTTTACTCACTATAGGAAACATATTAATCAAAACTGATGAGGGGAGTGACGTTGTCTTTTTAATCCATATAATCCATATAAATATGTATTGGTATCACATTAAAAATTGAATATATTTAGGTTTTAGTGGATATTTTATTTGAAACATTTGTTTCACTGTTAATTATAATATATATTAATTATCATTTACAAATAAGGGGAACCTTTCAAAAAATTTAAACCCATCTTAGTCATAATTTTTTTTCATTAAATAAAAAACAGATATTTAATCATAAATACCTAGAAATGGGAGTAATAATCTAATATTTGTAATTTCTCAACAACTCCATAATAGAATAGATATTGATATTGAATTTAATTATGTAATGCATTGGAAGAAAATTGTTTCATTATAGTTACCATAACACCATCTTGTTTTCCACTCATGGTTACTCATGACCAGTTATAAAAAATATATAGTAGTTGATCAATAGTAATATTCTTTCATGAAAAAAATAATTTATACAAAATTACAATGATACTATTTTCTTAGAGACAAAATCGATTTATAAACTCAATATACTAAATAAATAAGAATATTAAATACATATAATAATTTATCAATTATTTTAAAATAACAATGAGCTTAGCATTGATTTCGATCAACTAGGAAACTATTTTCTTTGAATATTATATCACATTATAATAAATAAGGAATGATTTGTTCAACTTAATTTTTTATTTTCCATAAAAAATATATTAAATTTTCAGGATATATATAAAATTATGGGGGATTCGAAGCCATATAAATATTTAAATTACTATGTAGATATATTAATTGAACCAATAACTATTAAACACGGCAGTGTGATATTCCATCTCCCACTATTAATGGATCAATTTATCCTATTTTTATGATACCATAATGCACCAATTTAATGTAGTGATGGGAATGTTGGAATAATTTTATTATACCACTCATATTTTTTATCATTGGCCACTTACACATCATTTACACATTATCCAAAAAAGTGAACAGAAATGCATTGATTCTTGAAACAAATATCATTTTCAATTTAATTTTTTAGATGATAATTATTGGTAATATAAGAAATAATTTTTTATGTATACATTTGAGACTGATACATCCTACTAAAATCAATGGGTCTCCCAATACATATTTTATTCAAATGATAGAAAATTTGGTGTGATATGGATAAAAATGATGTAGGTAAAATGTTCTCTTACATGTGATTAATTAAGGATTCCTCGTGCATTTTTTGTAGAGAAATTTGGGAAAAAACATTTAGCACAATTATCTCTTGAAAATAAAATAATTGAATCATTTTAACACATATTATATTTGATATTAAATGATATATAGCCGCTAAAATCAATTCAATTTGAAGGATTTGATAGTCTTGGGTTTGTATAGATTTCATTTTCAAATCAATTATATTGACCCATTTCGTTATATTTCATGATTAATTATTAGTATTCTTGGAACTCCATAATATGATCACCAAAATTCACATCAATTTTGAGCACATAATAAGAACATATATATTTCCATTTATTTTTAAAAATATATAAAGGATACACTTCTTATCTGATTCCATAATCTATAATTTCAAAAATATATACTAAATAATATTTTATATTAGATGTGAAATTTTTAAATATTACATGAAAAATTTAAAATATATTCATCTAAATGTAAAGTATGTATAAAAAATGAAAACTCAAATTTGTTTACCAATATATAAAATCGAAGATGATACTCTCATTCCATAAATTTTCTTTCGATTTAGTGGATAAATTTGTCCTAAAATTTTTCATCTCAGATTTCATGAATGAAAATCTAAAATATTGAAATCCACTAAGAAAATTAGTTCCTGAAATATATTTAGGCGACTTATAGATCTCAACTTTACTATCATACCTTCAATTATTTTTTATTATACCGATTATTCATTCAAAAGAATCATATATATCAAGTGAAACTGATGATAGTATGATACATAAATATTGTTGATAAAATATTATTCAAATAAATATGATACGATTGTGTAATTTTCATTCTTAATAGTAACATCATTCCATATGATGTGAAATCATTTATCATGTTGATAAGCACAACCCACATATGAAATATGTCTTTGATGAAGCATTGTATGTGTGAACACCCACATTCCAAAGATGATTCGAATTTTTTATTACATTTTGAAATTATAGGTCTAAATCATTATGAGGATATGTTGGTAAAGAAATGATTAAAATACGGCTTTTTCCATATACATCCTTATAGGAAGATTATAAATATGATTGAAAATATTCCACATGTTATGTAATGTATGATTATGAAAAGACTGATTAAAACATCACATGATACACCCATACCTGCATTATATACCTCGTAATTAAAACAAGGATATCATGAATTAAATTTTTTCCATTATAATCAGTTTTTAGGATTTTCCAACTCATAATTATCATTAATTCATTTAGTATCAAAAAATTCATATTATTTTAGATTTTATAAAAAATAAAACGAGTTTGGATAATATTATTAAATAAAAAGTGAAAAATTACATTATATGGAAAATTAATTGGTTTTACATATTAATCTCACTTCCATTGATATGCACCCACATTGTTTAAATTAATTTTACCTTCTTATTTACTCAAAAACGAATTTCAATCATCCAAGAATGAAATAATTTTATTATTTCAATATCCAAGATGATCAATTGGTTTCTATACAATATAATTATTTGATGGAATATATATATCAAAGGAATTAATGTATTTAAAATAATATTAATAAAACTAATTACATTTTTATTTTCACCACTCGTCCCCCGGGGTCCGTATTATGGCTACCCCATGCCCGCCTTCCATAGGCCAGGGGCTGGCGAATAGCACCAAAGTCATAAATCCCTAAAACTGGGAAGACATTGCCTTTATAAAATGTAAAAACTGAAAACCATTGTACAGGTGTAAGAAAACACTATGTAAAATCTGTATAACAATTCTACTGAAAGTAAAGGGGGGCTAGAATACAAGCCCAACTGTAAAGTACAAATACTACTGAAAACAAGTACAACTGAAAAAGGGACAAACAGCTGAAAGGTCAAAGCGGCTCTCGGATCATCCTTCGGGGTTCCTACCTGAAGGTTAGGTACATATCGCCTCCACAACACTCCCTGTCTGTCAGACTCCAGAGTGTACCACTACGTCCTATGGTCCCCCTCCGGGTACCATCCTGTCCTGGCGCTCTTGGCCTCCGTCAGTGCTGTCCTTCGTCTGCATCCAACACAATGAGGTGTGGGCATAGCTCGTGTAGGGGTGAGTATAACGATACACTGTGGGGACCCTGAGACACTCAAGGTCACAAAAAATTCAACCAGCATAAGCCAAAAAGTATGAAATCAAAGGATAACCATTACATAGGTATATGCCCATACATATACCTATGTTATCATTTAACCCATCTCAATCATGAGGAATACACAAAGGTCATTGACTCAGCTCAAACCAGGATTTTCATTATCAAAACCATGGCAGCTGGAAAACTCCTCCTCTTTCATGTACAGTGGGAATGTCGTGACACCAAGGCGCATCTCTCTAACCTTGGACTGCTGAGGTCATCCTCCTGTCGAGTACCGTGGGTCTGCTGCCAACTACCAGGCACTCCGTCCGCTGTGGGTCTTCTACCAAATATTGGGCGCTCCCCCTAATAGCCTACAGAGGTACTCCTCCGGTTGAGTACCGTCGGTCTTCTTCCAACTACCAAGCACTCCATCCACCATGGGTCTATTTCCAAATACCGGATTCTCCCCACTAGGCTAGTCGAGTCACTCCGAGTCGAATTGGTCAAGCATCCATCAGGCCTACAGCTACTACGTCTTCGCACTCGGTCTGCTTGTCACCAGAAGGATCCACTCCATGAGCTACTGCTTGATACTCTATGTTTCACGAAGTCTCAGGTATAAGTATCTCAAAAAAAAAAAATCCATGTCCTATGGGTATCAATGCAACAGACGACGCGTTAATCGGATTCCCGGTCTCTGATTTATTAGCATTTTAGTCCCGGGGACCCAGACAGATTCGTTTACAAACCAACCTAACTGTGACTCAACTATAACCGAAACACCAGTGGGGAATACTCAAAGGGGCGAAAATGTTCCTAGAATATTAGCGCCGATGACAGTTCATCAAACGGACGTCCGGTGCAAAAGATATGGCCCTTGAAGTTAATGGGTCAGTAATGGGCCCGGGTACGTTCTGACCCGGTCGGATCGACTCGGCCCAACCCAATCTGGGCCGACCTGGTCTGGGACGACCCGGTCAGACTCGCTGGGTTTGACCTGGCCCATTGGGCGGGTCATCCCACTAATTTAGGAAACGGTCCGCTGGACAGGGCCCAGCGGACAGTGAGGGCGGTTCGGCCCGACAAGCGCCACGTAGGCAGCTTGGTAACTCGGCCTAGGAGGCCGGGCCGGTTCGGCCCGTGACACCATGAGGGAATCCATGGGTCGGCACAAGAGGGTGGTGTCCAGGAGGCCAGCAGGCAGGCCGCGCGAGGCATGGGCTGGCCAGCTTGTCACCGGGCAGGCTGCGGGCGCACCGGGAAGGGTGTCGGGTTGCCGGGCAGCGCGTCGGGGCAGCGCGTTGGGGCACGGGGTGCGTCCGGGGCACTGGGCAGACCGCAACAGGGGGCCTCGGGGGCACCGGGGTGCCGGGCAGGTCATCGGGCAGACCGCGGCAGGGGGCCGCGGGGGCGGCGGGGTGTCGGGCAGGTCACCTGCAGGGCGTGGGGCGCTGGGCAGGCTGCCAATTTGGTGTGGGGGCACCGGGGAGGCCGCCGGTGGGGTGCAGGGGTGCAGGGAAGCGCGCCGGCGGGGCGCCGTCGGAGCCGGGCATCGCACGGGGCACACAGGCAGCGCGTCGGGGGAGTAAGCTAGTGCGCGGGTAGAGCACAGAGGCGCCGTGGGGGTAGTGTGGTTCACTGATTTAACAACCCATGTTTCCACGGTACTTTTTCCATATAATAATGCAATATCTTGAATTGTACACAACTTCGAGATTCTAACACACTGTGACCAATCAAACTAGCCGTTATGAATAGTAATACCAAATTTTTGAAATTTTATAAATTTTATCTTTCAAAATTGACTTCATTTTTGGATTCAAAATATCAAAATTATCCTAGGGTTAAATTTTTGTATTTTTCGGAAAACATTCAATTTTTTTTGAATACTGAAAATTACTAAATTTTAATTAAAAACAACATTTTTAATCGAAATTATTAATAGTGATAAATTATGAAATTGAGTGGTTTTAAACTACATTTAAAATATATTTTTACAATTTAATAAAATGTTGGTCATTGGAAATAATTTCTCATTTATACCGGACATAAAAATGTGTCAATCTTTTGATATTTATTATTTCTTAAAAACACGCTTTTTGTTTTGACAGCGGAAATTAATTTTAAATTAATTTATACCACTTATGTATTTTGAATTTGAAAAAATGGAATCTATATTTTGAATCAGTATTTCCAAATTGTGTAAATAGTTAACTCTAATTTTTTGACATTGTGAATAATTACTTCGAGAAATATTTTATTTACCATTGTTAAAAAGTAAATCTGGTGAATAACGGTAACAAAATAATATTATAGTAATATTAAATTACACTTAAACGTGTCCTAGGCCTATTTTTTATACATGTTCGACCATTTTCATCTTTGGGTCGATTTTGGGACCCCATGGAGCCACTTGTAAGTGATAATGACACTTTATATTAATTAAGTAAAAGTAAATTCAAAAATGAAAAAACCATACATCTTTTTGAAAAAAAATTATTACATAAGGTGATATATATTATATTTTTGACAATAAATATTTATTTTAAATATAAAAATATTTCCTACATAATGTTATTTTATTTATAATTTATAGACATTCAATAATTAAATTTGTTTATGACACAATAATGATGTAGTATTTTCCTTATTAATGAAAGAATGAAATAATTGGTATTATAAATTTTAAGATATATATAATTTGAAGGTTTTTATGCCATAAAATATTTATATTGGTTAATATGACATTTTTTATTTCTTAAATGAATTCTGTTCAAATTAATAAATTTGTTAATACTTTAACAAAAATCAATTATTGAATAGTGTCAAAATTGACATAAATTAGTTTTTAATACAAATATTATATTATTAATTGATATTCTATTTCTAAAAATCTAAGTTTCGGACAAAGGACATATATAATTTTATTTTTATCATTAATGGACCACTTGGGGGTCGCATGGAAGTATATAGAATTTTTATTAACTATATAATACAAAAATACAATGTGACATGGTAAATGTCAAACTAATTAACTAAGAGTTAAATGTAAACGATAAGGTTAATAAAGTGACCCAAAACTATCTAAAACCTATTGGTTGTATTTTTTATACCTATCCCCAACTTATAATTTTAATAATCCACTTTGGAGACATTAGAAATCGAATATGAATTTCTTATACAATAATATATCTAGCTTTTCCTAAGGTGCCCCTCACCCCTTTTATAAAAGGGCACACACCCTTCTCTCTAATTAACACCTTCAAAGCCATTTGGGTCGGAAAAACCCTTCCGATATATTCTCCCAACTTCCTTCACTTCAACCTAGAGGCCTTATTTTGATAATAAATCCAAGATATGGCATCCATTGGATCAAATCAAATGGAAGAACCCGAAGAAGAGGTAATGTTTTCCACACCCTATTTCAAGTTCCTTTATTCTTCTACTACTTCAATATTTTTTATTTCCATTAAAAAATAATGAATCTAGTATCTTCTATATAATGTGATGTTATTAAAATTATGGTACGCCCATATTCACTATTCTATACATCCTTTGAATGAATGTCACCATACGTGCGTACGTACGGCTTACCGTCTTCATGTCGTGGTGTAATTGTTATTCAAAACATTATTATTTGGATTGGTATAATTATGATGTGTAATTCATGTAAATAATAAATATAAAATGATAATTATTCATTATATATGATTCACCATCCAATTAAATATTATTTTAACATATAATAATGATATTGCCGCTAGTGCGTATGTACGGACTACCATCTCCACAAACGCGATGAAATTCATTCCCCATCGTATCCATTCAAGACTAATTCATATATGATGATTAAAAATAATTTTTAAGGACTTTATATCATTATGGATATGAATAATATACAAACTATCTTTAACAAACATAGCTTATGTAAAAAAACATATAAAATAAAATGAGTAAATGAACACCCGAAATGACGATAATACTAAAATATTATTAACAAAGAAAAACTAAAAGATTATATATGATATCATATTTATGTATATGATTTTTATATAATTAAATAATAATGATTTAACTATTATAAATGAGGTTAACATACCCTCGACCAAGGAAAAGGACAAGGTAAGGGGTTTTCATCTCACCCCTTATTGCCATGAGATTCATGCCATATAGCCACTATAAACTTTTGTGTTGTGTATGTACTGGACATAAATGTATTCTTTGTGTAATACACTTTAGTTTATGTATATTTAAAGATTCATTTTGTGATACTTATTTCATGGGGAGTATGTTTTGTATGTTACCAAATTGGTAAGGGTTTATTTCACAATCACTTCATTATCTGAGCTTGTTTATACTTAATTATTTACTGGGACCTCTTTATCATCCATATCAATGATTCTTAAAAATGTATTTCAAAACATTCTTAATATTTTATATACTATGGTTTAAAGTAATTTATAACCTTGTTTTACTTTTTATAATATGTTTATAATTGAATTTCTCCGTCATTTTCCAAACAAGGTCCTTTTAACCTTTTCGACAGATTTAAGATAATAATGTCTTTTTTTAAATTATATGGCGGGTGCAGCTATTTTCCACCATTATAAAATTTTTGAATATTACCTTACAATCTAATATTGATATTTTCAAATTAAATGTTTTATAATTATGTTACTATTAAATGATTTCAAAAAAGAGATATGTCTCTCAAATAGTTTTGATTTCAACTATATCAACATCCTTTAATGGATTTTAAGCTTATTTGAAGTTGATTTATTATGATACAAAACTTCCATATTGTATTGATGGTATTGTGATATGTTTTATTGTAGATGTGTTATTTTTATACCATTCATGGTTTACGGAGAAAGTATTTACATTTCGTATGCTATTTTTAATACGAATGTTAATGTTCTGTTTAAACCAGTTCATATGAGGAATGCATAAGACATAATAAGTGATGGGTGGAGCCCGCTACAGCTCCTCCATGCATTGGTTGGTATCATTTGATAAACTAGTGTCTTGGCACAAGGCCTTGACAAAATCTTATTTGTAGTCTTGGCACAAGGGCATGACTATGTGGTTATGATAGTCTGGCATTATGCATTCCATCATTTTGAAAGTGGTTATTGATATTGCATGTGATTATTCAACTAGTAGAATATACGTGTGAATAAGTATATGGAATTATTTCATGTTATCTTTTCCATATTATGATTAATTTCATGTTTAAAAGGCTTTTTTAGTTATAAATTGACAGAAATGTTTATATTTATTTATGAAAATTTCCGCTATATTGTTATCTTTACCGAGGAGCTGAGCTCACCCTTTTCAATGATTTATTTTTACCAAGATATGAAGAAGTATTTTATGAATGAGCTATAGGGATAGTATGAGGGCATATAAAGAAATGATTTTGTTGTAGTTTTTTTTTCACTTTATGATGTAATGTAATACTGATAAATATATCTAGTGTTTCCAAGGCTTCTAAACTAATCGGTCTTTCGATATTTGATCTTTTGTGATCATGAAAATATTACGTAATAATGCACCGACTATCGGTAACTGGGGTTAGGGCATTACAGTTGGTATCAGAGAATTTTATTACAAACCATGGAAGCTAGATTTAGATAAACTCTGATTAGAGCACATATCCCTAAGATATACTTTGTGGAATAGTATAAAAGAACTTCCAAAAAATATTGTGTTGTAGAGATTTTGTGAGTTTTCCGAGCAATACATCCATGTCTGGATATGAGTAGGTAGTGGCGGATCTGGCACAGATGTACCTTGCGGGAAAAACCGAAAACACCTCTTTGAGCTAGACTCGAATGGTAACTGGTGCATGACAATGGGCGTTGCTACACTCTTTCTTATGACACTCCCGGGGGATATGCTTAGGATAATTATCATTTTCGTTATAAACCATTATGAACGGTTTATGAGTATATACTTCCTCAAAGAATACAATTTTATGATTATGGATTATATCCATAAACTACACAATTTAAGTTAGGTATTTTATAGGTTTTTAATTATTCATTACAATTCCTAAACTATCCTAGTGTATGACATTGTGTAGAAATGACACCCAGTTGAAGGAATGTGAACTCCAGCAATATGTATGATACAGAGAGTAAGAAGGATCATATCTTTCACCGTATTAAGCCAACATTTAGTAGGGAAAAAATCTCCCATGTATTCTCAACATATGAAGAAATAGTATCATGTGTTAATAAGATAAGTAATGAATTTTATGAGTCCTATGGCTTTGAAGGGAAGCAAGATAAGAAAAGTATGGAAGAGAGAATGATAGATACAGGGATGAGGGAAAATAAAAATTTTCCCATATGTGATAACTGTGGGAAGAAACACCCTGGAACGTGCTTCAAAGTATTTGGAGTTTTTTATAAGTGTGGAGAAAAGGACACTAATTACGTGATTGCAATGTTAAGAAATAGGATTCAAATGTACAATTCTTCATCTGTAAGGAGTTTGGACACTATACAGACCAATGTCCCAGTCATCAGACTATGCCACAAATGATGCTATTGAATAATAATAATGTTATGATACTACCACAAATGAAGTGGAATGACTAGTGTTCTTATGTTGTTATTTAAGAATTATTTCATTTAAGTGTTGTATAAATTATGTACTAGAAATAAATAGGCATTGTACTGTAGTACTATTTCATTGAGGATTTTAGATTTTATGGTACTAAGAAAAGTGACTCTACAACGAGTTAAATTTTTTGGAAATTACATGGTTGATGGAAAGATAATCCTTAATATGGTCCTAATATTTAGGTATAAATTTTGGAATAAGAGATGGTTTATTAGGGTAAACTACATTGGATATTATTGACTACCTTGAAACTAACTAATTATTTGTATATTCCATCATTGTGGGAGTTTACAATAATTTTTAATGGAAGATGCATATCTAGTATTCTATAAGGAATATGGGAGCATTAATGTAATCAATAAGGTTTTATGGTAATTCAGGATGTTTCAGTGTTTTAAATGAATTCATGATGAAGGTATTCATATGTTAAAAAGAAACTACATTATGTATACCTTCCATATAAATTTTGGACTGAGGGTTTAGACAGAAGTATTTTGGATATGCATATAGGTTGGAATGGATTATATTTTACATTGTATACTATTGTTAAGGTTATTTTTGGATATTTATAAAAATGACAACACGCATACCGTGTGACAACCTGTTGCGTCGGACAAAGCAGTGGAAATCGAACTCACAACCATAGTGAGATTGGAATTTATCGACTACCACTAGACTACATGAAGTCCCTGGAGTGTGTAATTTAGTTTTTTATGTTCTGATATATGAATTATAAATTTATTTTTGGAACCCTATACAGTTCTGATAAATAGAATATTTTTGAGGTATGTTACCTTTTGGAGTGAAAGATGGTTTTTTGGTAAAAATTTAGTAATGAATGAAATTCTACATGACAATTAAGTATATTTCCTTAAATTATTAGTGAATTTCATAAATAAATTCCTCAATTTTATGAAAGGCAACTTAAAACAAAAACATTGTCGGTTAACATTTCCTACTAAGGAATCAACGATCGTTTAACAAATCACAAGTTTGTGATTTTCTTGTAGTTAACATTCTCCTAATACTATTTTCTACAACTCTACATCATACCTTGATTTTTTGTTTCTCCTCCATATCCATGTTTTCATATAATCCTAGTGTGGGCTATCTCGGATGACCTTTTTACTTCTATTTCTTTCATTTAAAGTAATATTTTTATTAACCCAATTTCCGATATGGATTTTCGACATAGGTATTTTCTATTTTCATCCTTTTATTTTCGAAAAGCATTTTCAAATTGTGAGGACACATTTTATTGAATGAAGGGAGAATGTAACCCCCCCATGCTTCCAGGGTACGTTTCCCTTTGAATAACGTAATATCTTGCATTGTACGCATCTTCGAGATTCTAACACACTATGGCCAATCAAACTAGTAGTTATGAATAGTAATACACACTTTTGGAAATTTTATATATTTTATATTTCAAAATTGACCTCATTTTTGGATTCAGAATATCGAAATTATCCTAGGGCAAATTTTGGTATTTTTCTGAAAACTTTCAATTTTTGATGAATAGTGAAAATTACTAAATTTTAATTAATAACATCTTTTTTAATCGAAATAATTAATAGTGATAAATTATAAATTTTAGTGGTTTTAAATTATATTTAAAATATATTTTTACCATTTAATAAAATGTTGGTCATTGGAAATAATTTCACATTTAAACCGGGCATAAACAAGTGTTAATATTTTGATAGTAATTTTTTCTTAAAAACACGCTTTTTGTTTTGACAGTGGGAATTAATTTTAAAATAATTTCTGCCACTTCTGTGTTTTGAATAATGAAAAATGGATTCCACATTTGGAATCAGGATGTCAAAATTGTGTAAATAGGTAACTCATATTTTTTTTCATTTTGAATAATTACTTCGGTAAATATTTTATTTACCATGGTTAAAGGGTTAATCCGGTAAATAAGGGTAACAAAATAATATTTTAATAATATTAAATTGCCTTAAAACGTCTCCTAAACCTATTGGTTGATATATTTCTGACCATGGGAATCTTTGGGTCGATTTTGGGACCCCATGGAGCCACATTTATGTTATAATGACACATTATATTAATTAAGTTAAAGTAAATACAAAAATGACAGAAGCATATATCTTTTAGAAAAACAATTTTTATTTAAGAATATATATGTTATATTTTATACTATAAATATTCATTAGAAATATAAAATGATTTTCTATATAATGGTATTTTTTTATAATTTTTAGACATTGAATAATTAAATTTTTTTGACACAATAATAATGCAGTATTTCCTTTTTAATGAAAAATGAAATAATTGGTAGTATAAATGTTAAAATAAATATAATTTGAACGTTTTTATTCCATAAACAAATTTTATTGGTTAATATGACATGTAAGTATTTCTTAAATAATTTTTTTTCTAATTAATAATGTTTTTATGACTTTAACAAAAATCAATTATTGAATAGTGTCAAAATTGACATAAATGAGTTTTTAAAACAAATATTATATTATTAATTGATATTCTATTCCTAAAAATCTAAGGTTCGGAAAAAGAACATATATATTGATAGTTGTATCATTAATGGACCTCTTTGGTGGTCCTTTGGAAGTATATAGTATGTTTATTAACCATATAATATAAAAATACAAAGTGACATGGTATTTGTCAAACTAAATAACTATGAGTTAAAACAAAATTATAAGGATAATAAAGTGGCCCAAACATGTCTTAAACCTATTGATTGAGTTTTTTACCTATACCTACCTTATACTTTTAATAATACTCTTTGGAGCCCATAGAAACCGAATATTAATTTATTATTAAATAATATTTCTAGCTTTTCCTAAGGTCCCCCTCACCCCTCTTATAAAAGGACACCCCCCTTCTCTTTAATTCACACAATCAAAGCCATTTGGCTCAGAAAACCCCTGACCAAGTATTCTCTCAACATCCCTCACTTCAACCTATAGGCCTTAGATTGATCAGAAAGCCAACCTATGGAGTAATTTTGATCAAATCAAACAGAATAACCTGAAGAAAATGTAATGTTTTCACCACCCTCAATCAAGTTCCGTTCTTCTTCCACTTCTTATTTATTTGTTATTTCCATTATAAAAAAATAAATCCAGTAAATTATATATACTATGATGTTAATAAAAATATGGTGCAACCATATTCAGAATTCTATCCATCCTTTGAATGACATGTCACCATACGTGTGTACGTACGGCTTACCATCTCAACGTCGTGGTTTAATTGTAATTCAAAATATTATTATATGGATGGAAATAATGATGATGTGTAATTCATGTAAATAATACATATAACATTATAATTATTCTGTATATATGATAAACCATACAATTATATATTATTTATCACAAAATAATGATATTTTCGCTCGTGCGTACGTAGGGGCTACCGTCTCCATGAACGCGATGAGATTCATTCCCCATCGTATCCATTCAAGAATAATTAATATTTGATGAATAACAACAATGTTTAAAAACATGATATCATTTTGGATATGAATAATATACAACCTATCTATAACAAAAATAGCTTATGTAACAAAACATATAAAAGAAAATGAGTAAGTGAACGCCCTAAACGACGATAAATCTAAAATAATATTAATAAATAAATATTAAAAGATTATATATGATATCATATTTAAGTAATTGATTCTTTTATAATTTAATAAAATTGATTTAACTATTATACATCTGTTTAACCTACCCTCTACCAAGGAAAAGTACAAGGTAAGGGGTTTTCATCTCACCCCTTATTCCCGTGAGATTCTTGCAATATTTCCACTATTACCTTTTGTGTGGTGTATGTACTAGCCATAAATGTATTATTTGTGTAATACACATTAATTTATGAGTATTTACATATTCATTTTATGATAAATCTTTAATGGGGTGTATGTTTCGTATGTTACCAAATTGGTAAGGGTTAATTTCACAATCTCTTCATTATCTGAGGTTGTTTAAATGTAATTATCTACTGAGATATCTTTATCATCCATATCCATGTTTCATAAAAATGTATTTGAAATCATTATTAATATTTTACAGACTATGGGTTAATGTCATTTATACCCTTTTTTGACTTTTTATAAGATGTTTATAAAAGAATCTTCCCGTCGTTTTCCAAACAAGGTCATTCTTAACCTTTTCGGCAAAATTAAGGTAGGAATGTCTCTTTTTAACTTATACGGTGCGTGGGGCTATTTTCCGCCATTATAAAATCTTCCAATATTACCTTACAAGCTAATAAGGATATTTTCAAAGTAAATTTTTTATAAATAGGTGACTTTTAAATGATTTCAGAAAAAGATATATTTCACTCAAATAGTTTTGATTTCATCTATGTCAAAATCTTTTAATGGATTTTAAGATTATTTGAAGTTGATTTATTATGATACAAAACTTCCATATTGTATTGATGTTATTGTGATATGTTTTATTATGGATGTGTTATTTTTATACCATTCATGGTTTATGGAGAATGTATTGACATTTCATATGCTAGTTTTAATACGAATGTTTATGTTATTTTTAAAACTGTTCATACGAGGAATTCATTGGACATAATAAGTGACGGGTGGATCCCGCTACAGCTCCTCGATGCATCGGTAGGTCTCATGAAACAAACTAGTGTATTGTAACAAGGCCTTGAGAAAATCTTATTTGTATTCTTGGCACAAGTCCTTGACTATGTGGTTATGATAGTCTGTCATTTTGCATTTGAATCATTATGAAAGTGGTTATTGATGTTGCATGTGATTATTCAACTATTATAATATCCATGTGAATAAGTAAATAGAATTATTTCATTTTATCTTTTCCATATTATTCTAATGTTCATGTTTAAAAGGCTTTTGTTTTAGTTATACATTGCCTTAAATGTTTATGTTTATTTATGAAATTTTACGCTATAATGTTATCCTTACTGAGAATCTGAGGTCTCCCTTTTCATTGTTTTATTTTTTCAAGGATGTGAAGAAGTATTTTATGAGTGACATGAAGGGATAGTTTGAGGGGATATGAAGACAAGATGTTGTTGTAGTTTTTTTCACTTTATGATGTAATGTAAGATTTATTAATATATCTAGTGTTTCCAAAGCTACTAAACTAATCTGTCTTTCGAGATTTGATCTTTTGTGATCATGCAAATATTACATAATAATTCACCAACTCTGGGTAACTGGCGTTGGCGCGTTACAACTGAGGCCGTGAGTAGTGCAGCCCTTGTTCGTCGTCTTCGTCGTCGTGGCCTCTTTGCCAAGCCGTCATCATCGAACAAGAATTAACAAGGGGAGGGTTGGAGCTTGTTCATGTGGGTTGAGCCCTCATCTTTATGGTGATAGAAATTGGTGATTCACATACCATAAATTTGTTCGATGAAGAAAAAGGTTTATAAACAAATATAAAATAACACAAAACTCCCTACCTTTGATCTGACAGTAGTCGATCGTTGACATCGCAGAAGGATGGACAACAATCCATGGAAGATGTCTGGAGAAGAAGAGCATCATCAACGTTCTTTGTGGGCGACAGTGCTTCCCTTTCTTGCCCCGGTTGAAGAAGAATGAAGATGGCGTACGTCGTTCTTAATTCCTCATGGGTGAAGGTTCTTCGTTGGAGGAATAATTCTTCACGGGTTGGGCGTCGTGTCTCTTTGGCAGCGTTTGTCTGC
This sequence comes from Viscum album, assembly GCA_963277665.1. Classification (NCBI taxonomy): domain Eukaryota; kingdom Viridiplantae; phylum Streptophyta; class Magnoliopsida; order Santalales; family Viscaceae; genus Viscum; species Viscum album. The sequence continues at coordinate 1,850,098,579 of OY728120.1, forward strand.
TTGAAGAATCCATCCCAAAACCATCCCCCAAGCTTCATTTATATTGGATAGGGAGGGTTTGTCTAAAATTATGTTGGCATGTAATTCAAATTTGGATAATTAAAATAGAGAGCCCCACATAATTTAATTCGTAAGAGGTGTCACATTTAATTAGGAGGATTTTTTATAGGCTCTCCCTCCTTATGGAGGGAGAGGTGGCTGGTTTTATCCTCCACCATTAATATGGTCAGGTGGTCCCCACCCCTATTATTTAATAGAGAGGTTATGGGTCTCGGGAGGTCTCCATGTCTTAACCTCTCGTGGGAGTTTATGTGCGGGTGGGCCCCACCACCATAACCTCCAATTGGAGGTTGGGGGTGGTGGACCCCACCTCCAAATTCCCCTTGGTTGTTTTAACCACCCAAATAAAATAATGTTAAAACATTATTTTATTCAATATATTTAAAAACCCCCAAAAACTATCTTCCAAACTCGTCAGAACGCAACTGCGATGAATGTCTCACTTAGAAATTACCGACAATGGGTGTTCAACGGTGCCATCAAATAAACATTCTGAGCACCGGTTCAAAAGATATAAAATCCCAAATGCACGTTTACTTAACACACCCCAAAAAAACATCAAAAATTGATTCGGGACACATCGGGCCTCAGAATCAAGCGTCGTTAGACACTAAGGACTCGTAAAATTCTCATGTATTTAAAAAACATTCCATGAGAATTACATGTCTTTTCATTCTCCCACATCAGGGATTTACGTCCCCATAAGCTACAACTCTAACTAAGGGAACAAAAGAGGGTACTGAGCATGCATCTGAGCCTCCCTCTCCCATGTGTTCTCCTGGAGGTTCTCATGCTGTCAACAAACGAGATCTAGAGGTATCGACAATCCACATAGGACCCACTCCTATCAATCCTTGATCTCCACTGGGACCTCCGTGAATGTATCCCCGTCAACGATGTTTATCTCCTCGTGGTCGATGATGTGGGATGGGTCGTGCACATATATCCTCAGCTGAGATATGTGGAAGACGTCGTGCACCCGGTACAATTGAGGAGGAATAGCTAAGAAATAATCCACCCTGTCTACTCTATCGAGGACCTGAAAAGGTCTTATGTATTGTGGAGAAAACATGACACCTCAGCCAAATCTCTGTATACCTTGTCAAGGTGAGACCCGCAGAAAGACGTGGTCACCATTCTCGAATTCTAGAGGCATCTGTCTCCTATCAGCAGACGACTAATGCCTCCTATGGGCAGTATTCTTCCACTCCTAGATGATCTGCACCTTCTCAGTGGTATCCCACTCCGTATCTAGTCCTACTAGTGCGGAATACCCTGGGTCTTTCCAGCACAATGTCAATCAGCAAGGCCATCCATACAAAGCCTCAAAAGGTGCCATACCGATGGTGGAGTGATAGCTGTTGTGGTTGTAAAACTCCACCAAAGGAAAGTGATCCTCCCAGATGCGACCGAAGTTGGGGACACATGTACGGAGCATGTCCTTGAGGGTGTAAATGGTCCTCTTGGTCTTACCATCTGTCTGAGGATGGAAGGCAGTGCTCAAACGAAGTTGTGTCCTGAAAGCCTCCTACAACCCCTTCTATAGCTGGGAAGTGAATTGTGCATCACAGTTGGAGACAACAGTAGAAGGTACTCCAGGTAACCGCACAATCTTTTACACATAGAGGCATCCCAAGCTCTCTACCAATCCCTGATCTCTGATAGGTAGGAAGTGGGATGACTTGGTGAGTCGGTCAACAATCACCCAAATCAAGTCATGACCCTTGGATGTACGTGGAATACCAATCACGAAGTCCATGGATATCCCATCCCACTTCCACTCTGGGACCATTAAGGGATGAACGAAGCCTGCGGGTACCTGGTGCTCTGCCATCATTTGCTGGAAAGTGATGAACCGTGAGACAAACTCCACTACTACCTTCTTCATACCTGGCCACCAGTTCTGTATTCAAAGGTCCTAGTACATCATCGACACTCCTGGATATACCGCTACATGGGAAGTGTAGAACTCCCTCAACTCTTCCTCTTGAATTGAAACTAGTAGCATGATACATCCTCTGAAAAGGATGACGTGCTCCCCACCTTCAGGAAATCCATCAGGTGCATGCCCTCTACATATCTAAGCACGTCGCGTCTCGTAGTCATCATCCACATGTTGTGCATCCCTGACTCACTGAAGAAGTGCGGGAGTGACTATAAGAGTGTGTAGATAGGCTACTCCATCTCTTTCCACAAAGGATATATGTAAGGAATCTAGTTGCTCTGTCACCTCTCCTAGCAGTTTTATAAAAGTTCTCCTACTAAGAACAATCACAACAACATTCCCCTTCCCAGGAGTATAGACTATCTCGAAGTCATAGTCTTGGAGCAACTCAATCCATCATCGTTGTCTCAGGATCAGGTCCTTCTGATAGAAGATATTTAACAACCTGAGATTTTATGAGAATTATTCTTTTTAATTTCATTGATTTCTTTTGTTGTACACTACACCAAGATTATCTTTCACTATACGCAACACTATTCTTGAATTGTGTTACACACAATTTCAAGTTCGTTCGATAGTAGTCATTCTACGCAACATTGAGTGTATATATATATATATATATTCAATTTATAAATAAAATATGGTTGGATTCTGTTATACAAAACAATGTAAGAGTCTTTCAAAACATGCAACCCTGACTTGTCTTGCATTACATGCAATCACGACCTTGCTCGATAGCGTGTGTAATATGAAATACATGGTTTCACTAAACAACAATATATTGTTACAATATTATTATGGACTAGCCGTTATGAATATTATTAATTACATATAGAATTTTATAACATTATTATTCATCTTATGCATTTTCTAGAATAAGGTATGAGAACAAAATAAATTTTTCGGGTAAAATATGTATTTTTAAAAAATTGCAGTTTTTCCACCTTTTGATGGCGTACCCACATTAAATATTTTTTTTGACATGTATATAAGATAAATTTGACAAAATAAAATTATTCTTTGGAATCAGGATATAAAAATTAACTTTGGAAGAATTTTTCATATTATTCTGATTACTTTCATATTTTAATGAATACTAAAAACACGCTATATTTTAATTAAAAGCTACTTTTTTCATCACAATAATTATTATGGATAGATTATCATTTTAATTGGTTTTAAAGTTTAATTAAAATATATTTTTTCTATTTAATCCAATTTTGGTCATTGGAATTAATTTCACTTTGAAATTGAACATTAACAAGTGTCGATCTTTTTATAGTTATTGTTTCTTAAAAACATGCTATTTGTTTTGATAACAGGAATTAATTTTCAAATTAATTAATTGCTATTATATGTTTTTAATTTGAAAAAATAGACATCATTTTTTAATAAAGAATATCAAATATATCTTAGGCTGAATTTTCTGTATTTTTCTGAAAAACATCAATTTTTGATGAATAGTGGATCCACTTATTGGTAGTTAAAAAAGCTGACTCTGTCATATAAATAAAATATTACCACTTTTGTGAATTGAATTTCAAAAATCCGACATACATGGTTGTTATCAAGACATAAAATGTGGTTCAATAAGATGAAAATAATTTGGGTGAATTGTAACTTTTGACTTTTATTTACTGCGGTTAAAGGAAAATAGTGTAATTCAAGGTTAAAAGAATTTCATAATAATTCAAAATTACCTTAAAACTTGTCCTAACCTTATTTAATGAGAAGTGTCCGACCTTGGGCATCCTTGGGTCGATTTTTGGACCCCATTGAGCCAATTGGTAGTGATAATGACAATTTGGATTAATTAATTTAATGTAAAGGCAAAATTGACATTAACAAAAATCTTTTAGTAAATAATTTTTATAAGGGGTTATATATACTATCTTTTAAAATATAAATATTAATTGGAAAGATAAAACTATTTCCCACAAGGTGGAATTTTTTTTATATTTTTTATACATCAAATAAATTAAATTATTTATGACACAATAATGATGCAATATTTACTTCATTAATAAATGATTTAAATAAATAATATTATAATGATTAAAATATTATCCAAAACATGTCCAATTATGATTGGATGATTTTATTTCGACCATGAGTCATCTTATCTTCATCTTTAATTATTTTAGGACCTTTTTAACAGAATATTTGTTTATAATAAAATAATATTTTCACACTTTCAAAAAGAGCCCCTACACCCCCTTATAAAAGGAGACCACTTCTATCCAATTCCACACACCACTCAAGCCATTTTCCTCGTCCAAACTCTGCCCAATTAATCTCCCTATATCCCTATCCTCCCCCTATAAGCCTTACCTTAGGAATAAAGAACTCCAAGAAATCCTTTTGGTTGAAATCAAAGGAAGTTACCCAAATTAAAGGTAAAAGTTTCACTTAAATTGTTTTCTTTTATTTTAATTCTCCAACCCCTAAAATATTTTTATTTCCTTTCTTTTATAACAACACCAGTATCCTCAAAATACGAGGATGTTTTTAGGTGAAATATTTGAACTAAACATAAACACAACTCCATCTAATGGATGAAGAACATAATGTTTTTTTGGATGGAAAACTAACGCCTCATGAAACAATGATTGTTCAATTACATCTTACACCCTCTCATGGTGGCCATTATGATGGAACTGTATATATATTTGATATATATTATGTTTATGATTTCATTATTCTTCTTTACTTCCAAATTATATCAAGCCATTATGGTTTTAATTGTTTCTAAATATGATAATCTCATTTGAGGAAGTCAGGACTACTGCCCCCTCAAAGTGATGTGATTCATAAATGCCTTATGTGGGATGTATAAAGGATATAGTTAATAATATTATATATGATATTATAATGGAATTATAATATACCTATGTATCATAATGTTTTAATTCCTTTAAATTAATAAATATAAATGAAAGTAGCGTTCATGCGTACGTAAAACTTACCGTCTCCATGAATGGTGCATTTCATTTCTTACCTCCATATGTTATGTAATATTATAAATAAATGTATATGCTACATATATATGATATATATGATATATAAATCATGAATATAATTCTAGATATAATGATCCTGTGACCACATGAACACCATGTAATTATAAGAAGTCCATTTTTGACTCAAGTACCAAATATCGACAAAACGAACGATATTAACTTAAATGGTTAAATAATATTTATAACATGGTAATAAGTTATATAAAAGGAATAATAAACTTGAAAAAGGTTCTTAATCAAGTAGAAATTAACTTTGGTTTATTATTCCGGAGATTAAAGAACGATCGAGTCAAGTCGGACACAAGGTAAGGGAACTTCTTAACCCAATTTCCGTTCTTTGGTTTGATCTTCACTTTCTGTTTATGTCGTTCATTGATTATGTGAGAAATGAATTTTTATATAATATCATGTATTAATTCTTTATTTATGTGACCCTATATTTAATACACATAAGTGATCTATTTTATTAACCAAAAGATCATTGTAAGGATTTACATCACTATCTCCTCATTATCCAAGGTTGTTTATATGTAATTATCTACTGGGACCTTTTTATCATCCAATTCAATGTTTCTTAAAAATGTATTTGAAAACATTCTTACAATTTTATATAATATGGGTTAAAGTCCTTTATACCCTTGTTTAAATTTTTATAAGAAGTTTATAAAGGAATCATTATGTCCTTTTCCAAACAAGGACCTTTTTACCCTTTTCGATAAATTAAGGTAAGAATGTCTTTTTTTATGTTATACAGCACGAATGGATATTTATGATTTCATAGAACATTATTTCCATGAAGCTTCCTTTAAAATTTTTCCTGTTTATTTTTAATCAACTTCTTTTAGTTTTAAATTTTATGACATGATAAGAAATATAAATATTTTTTGAAGTATAAAGGATATTTTCCTCAAGAATGGAGTTCAAGTGTTTTATCAAAACTATTTTCCATCTAAGAAAATATAGGGTTCTATTTATATCCCTATTATTACATTGATTTGATTATTTTGTGATGGAATTATTTTTATGAATTACTTTATCTTATATGAATTGTTTTATGATGTCATGATGTTTAAGAATCCAATTTTTTATTAGATGGGTTATGTTATGATGTTTCATTTATGATTTTGTGGCACACATAAGAATGGATTCATTATGATATGGGTGGACCTATATCTCCCTCCAATACATTGGGTAAAGATTTATATCTCATGAGATAGACATGGCTGAAACGGTAAGTTAATCTGGTTCAGTGATACATGACTGGATCGAGGAGTGAACTCGATTCAGAAAGGGACTTTGTCCACCAAGATGGTCTTAGCAGCAATGCCTTGGATACTATGGAAATCATAACATGTTCTTAATGGTTTCTACAATTACATGCTTTATTCCCATGCTATTTTATCATGATTGATAATCCATTATGATTTATGCCTTACATACTGCCATGTTTTATGTCATTGCTCATTATTTTCATGTTTAAATATTATGTTCATGTTTTTATGTTGAAATGTATATGGTTTGTTTTATATTCTCCATGCTTACCCTTAATGAGCATTTGAGCTCACCGTTTATTTGTTTTCATTTCCCCAGGATATAAAGAAATGTTTTAGGTAAGAAAAAAATAGGGAATATCTTTATGGGAGATGTTGAAGATCATTCACCACAATTAGAATATTATGTTCCAAGATTCCAAAGACACTAAACTATTACGGTCCTTATGTGTCTGTTTTTTTATGCATTAGACATTCCTCAAAAGTAATGTAATGTCTATGAATGTAAAGAATTGGGTCTCTACAAGATATACCTGTGACTATTGTGATCAGAGTACATGAAAAAACGTTCACCCATCAGATTGTGCTGCCACATATTTACGGCGACGACCAGTGCTGCTAACTCCAGGTCATGGGTAGCATAGTTCTGCTCATGTCGTCTCAGTTGTCGAGAACCATATGCGATCACTACTCGCTCCTATATCAAGACACACCCGAGTCTGGTCCCTGATGCATCGTAGTAGACTACGTACCCTATGCCTTCCTATGGAAGCCTCAACATGGGGGCACTATTAATCCTCTACCACAGATCCTGAAAGATCTTCTGGTATTTCTCCAACAATAGGAAGGGTTTTCACTTCTTTGTCAAGGCTGAAAGTGGTGCTGAAAATCTAGAGAAGACTAGAACGAATCTATTATAGTATCCAGCGAAGCCTAGGGAAATTTTTACCTCTGTCACACTCTTGGGTGGCTCCCACGCAAGTAACGCCTCAATCTTTTCTGGACCCACTCCAACTCTAGCCTCTGAGATGACATGTCCCAAAAATTGAACTTCACGAATCCAAAACTGGCACTTCAAGAGCTTACCACAAAGCTTGTGCTCTCGGAGTGTGTCCAGTACTATCGGCAAATGGTAGTCAAGCTCCTCCTCAGTAGTCGAGTAGATCAGAATGTCGTCGATGAAGACTATGACAAATAGATCGAGTTATGGTAGGAATATCTTATTCATGAGACTCGTGAACACTTCTGGAGTGTTGGTTACACCGAAGGGAATAACCAAGAACTCATAGTGGCCATAACGACAACTGATGTTCGTCTTCTGCACATCCTCATCTCGGACTCTGAGCTGGGGAATTCCTGATCTGAGGTCTATATTCGAGAACCATCGTGCTCCCTTGAGCTAACCAAAGAGGTCATAAATTATCGAGAGTGGGTAATTGTTCTTCACGGTCACCTGGTTCTGGAAATTATAGTAGATGCAGAGCCTCATGTTCACATTCGCCTTCTTGGTGAAAAGTATCGGGGCTGCCCAGAGAGAAGCACTGGGCTAGATGAATCCATTCCCCTACAAGTCCTCCAACTATTCTCGCTGCTCACGAAGCTCAGCATGAGCCATCCAATATGCTGGAGTAGATATCGGTGTTGTCCCGTGGTACTAGTCAAAGTAGAAGTCCAATTCCATGCGAGGAGGTAGTCTTGGAACATCGTTAGGTAAAACATCCATGTACTGGTCCACCACTACAAGATATATCAGACTCTCCACATCAACTACTCTGAGGGTAAGGCAAGAAAGCATGTGAGGGATTGGTTGCACCCTCATCCGAGTATGTCTATCTTGTGCTGCAAAGATCCCCTTATCGCTATTTAAGGTGAACATGGTCCCATCCATGTGATAAAACCACACTTTGCGGCTAAAACAGTTTATAAACATGGACTCTAGATAAGAAGTCCATACCCAAGATGATGTCTTAAGGCCTCAACTCCATTACTAGGTGATCTCAGCCGAAGCTCTTGCCTCCAAGAGTAAGGTCGCACTCCCGGAACCAGTGCGTAATCATTGAATCAGATCCCGAATGAATTCTATAGCTGTAAGGATAGAACGAACGACTCCTTCAGAATCTCTAATCTCTGAATAAGGGAAGTGGCAATGAATGAGTGACTGGAACCTATGTCTATAAGAACTACAATAATGGTGGAGTAGACACAGATCATACCTCATATCATATCTGAAGCGGCGGGATCGTAGGCCTCAGCTGCCTGAAGATGCGATCTTCCCTGTCCACCCGCTCCATGTGGTCAGGGTGGACCCCCTGGTGGTGGTGGCGGTAGAACCTCATAACATTGTCCATCGCCAACAACATGGCCAGCTCCTCTGCCACGTCCGCCTGCACCCTACGGACCACCTCGATCGTACCTCTGCCTCTTCCTGGGAGGTCCCTCAAATTTCTGATGATCGTTAGAATGGGGGGTCGGATAGTCAGGAGCCATATGACCAAACCCTCCATATGAGTAACCCCATCTTCTCCTGGCATAAATGGCTCTGTCTCCACTCTGGGTGCCCCACACAACCGATCCTGAGTCGTGCAGTTGACCACCTGTGGGTTTGGTCCTCTTGTACCTCTGTGTCATATGTCTACTCCCAGCTGCAGAAGACTACACTGCATGTCGGCTAGTGGGGGGTCTCACTGCTAGAGACTACTCAGCAAGAAAACTATCTACTAGGAGGTCTCCCTCCAACACCCCTATCTGCGTCGGGATGCTCTGGGAGATAACTGATGCTCTAATCTGTCACCTGAGTCCCTACTCAACAGTCTGGGCCCAGATGAATGGGTCACGTACCATATCAGTGGTGTAGCGTGAGAGTTCTGTGATACATTCTAAGTACTGAGCTACACACATGTTGTCCTACTGTAGATGAAGTAGCTCCTGTATCTGCACTGCTCGAAGGGTGGCTGGTACAAACACCCCCCAGAACAGGATCTTGAAGTCTGTCCATAGAAGTGAAGCCTAATCATGCTTTTGGAGCATTAGGCTCTACCATCTTCCTGCTATTTCCAGAATGAGGTTGGAAGCAAAGACCACCATGAAGTTGGTTAGTGTCCCTACCAGTCTGAAGTCTCTCACCATAGAATCAAACCAATCATCAGCTGCCTACAGGTCCATCTCTCCCAGGACCCTGGGTGGCCTCTAGTGCAGGAACTCGTGCCACATGATCAAGCGGCATACACTCTCTGTTTCTTGGGATGGTGGCATCGGTGGCCCAATGGGGAGAATTACCGATGGTGCCTCTGGTGCCTCAACTGAAAGAGGGCCCTATACTTAGGCCTCATCGCTCGGCGGGCTGTCAGTACGTACAACTCTCGGGGCTCCAACTGGTCTTCTGTGGGGAGGCATCCTGAATGAAACAGATGCGACACGATCAAATAATATACCTGGTGACCTGACCTGGTTTGAGATGATATAAAGAATAACATTTGAAAAGAGACACACAATTACTGTTTTTGTGCACTAAGTCAGAAATCAGAAGTTAGGGTCCTGGTGTATGGATATGTCGGTCGCCCACACCAACACTAGACTCCCTGAACTGAAAACCACACTTAGTACCCTTAACATTGTTTCTTCATTGAATAGATATATCAGAGTCCTAAGTTCTATGGTAGAACTGGAATCCTCTGATACCAATTTTTCAGGACCCGTGCCCTGGGGTCCATATCGTGACTACCCCAAGCCCACATTCCATTGGCTAGGGGATGGCGACTAGCACCAAAGGCGTAAATCCCTAAAACTAGGAATTCATTTCCTTTATAAAATATAAAAAAACCTAGAAAAAGTACAAGTGGAAGAAAACACTACGTAAAAGCTATATAACAAGTGTACTGAAAGTATAGGTCAGCCAGAATACAGGCCCAACTGTAAAGTACCAATACAATTGAAAACAAGTACAACTGAATAAGGGACAAACAGCTGAAAGGTGAAAGAAGCTCTTGGATCATCCTCAAGGGTTACTACCTGAAGGTTAGGTACAGATGGCCTCCACAACACTCCATGTCCATCAGATTCCACCATGTACTGATACGTCATAAGGTCCTCCTCCGGGTACCATCTACTCTTGGCGCTCTCCACCTTCGTCAGCACTATATGTCATCATCAACCAACAGAATTAGGTGTGGGCATATCCCATGTAGGGGTGAGTATAATGATACTCAGTAGGGACACCAACCACCTCAAGGTCTCACAAAATTCATCTAGTATAAACCAAATCATATGAAATCAATGGATAACCATTACTGAGATATATGCTCATACATATAACTAAGTTATCATGTAACCCATCTCAATCATGAGGAAAACAAATAGGTCATTGACTCAGCTCAAACCAGGATTTTCATTATCGAAACCAAGACAGCTAGAGAACACCTCCTTTGTCGATTACAGTGGGCCTATTGCGACACCGAGGTGTATCTCACTAACCTTGGACTGCTGATGTACTTATCTTGTCTAGGACCAGGGGTCTGCTTCCAACTACCAGGCACTTCGTCCGTTGTGGGTCTAACACAAAATACCGAGCACTCCCCCCTAATAGCCTACAGAGGTACTCCTCCTATCGAGTACCATAGGTCTGCTACCAACTACTTGGCCCTCCGTCCACCATGGGTCTACTGCCAAATAGAGGGTTCTCTCCACTGGGCTTGTCGAGTCACTCCGAGTCGAATCGGTCAAGCATTCGTTAGGTCTACAGCTACTAGGTCTCTGCTCTCTGTTTTCTCATCACCGGAAGGATCCGCTCCACAAGCTACTGGTCGATAATCCAAGTGTCACGATGTATCACGTAGAATAATCTCAATGGATCTCCACTCCATAGGGGTCTCAACGTAACAGACGACGCATCAATCGGACTCCCAGTCTGTGAGTTATTAGCATGTTAGTCTCAGGGGCTCGGTAGGATTCGTGTACGAACCAACATGACCGTGACTCAACTATACCCCGAACACCAGTGGGGTATACTCAAAGAGACGACTATGCTCCATGAATATTGGCACCGCTAACGGTTCTTCAAACAGATGTACTGTGCCAAATATATGGCCCATTAAGGTAATGGGTCAGTATTGGGCCCGAGTCCAGCCCGACCCGGTCGGACCGACTCGGCCCCACCCGGTCTGGGCTGACCCGGTCGGGGTCAACTCGGCCTAACTCACTAGGTCTGACCCATCTCATTGGGCGGGTTATCCCGCTTTGTTTTGACCATGTCCGCTGGGCCCGACCCACCGGACCGTGAGGGCGGTTCGACCATATAGTTGCTAAGTAGGCGGCTCACTTACTAGGCATAGGAGACCGGGCCAGTTCGGCTAGCAACACCGTGGGGGAGGCTGTGGGTCAGCTCCTGAGGCCGGTGGACAGGAGGCCAGCAGGTATACCACATGGGGTGCGGTTATGCCGGCTAGTCACCGGGAAAGCCGCTGGTGCACCGGGCAGGGATCCGGGTAGCGCGCCAGGGCGCGGGCAGCTCGATGGGGCACCAGGAAGACCATGGAAAGGGGCCAAGGGGGTGCCGGGCATGCTGCCAGAAGGGGCCGGGCATGCCACCGGCAGGGCGTGGGGAGCCTGGCAGGCTGCCGACAGGGAGCGAGGCACCGGGTAGGCCGCTGGTGGGGGGCGGGGGCGCCGGGCAGTTCGTCGGCGCGGGGCGGGGGCACCGGGCAGGCCGCCAGCATGGCGCGGGGGTGCCGGGCAGTGCGACGATGGGGCTCGGGGGTGCCGGGAAGCACGATGGCTAGGCTCGGGGGTGCCGGGCAGCGCACGGGGCATGCGAGCAGTGCGTCGGGGCAGCACGCTAGGGCGCGGGAAGCGCACCGGGGCGCCGTGGGGGTGGTGCGGTCCGCAGAGTCCACAGGTAGCGCGTCCCTTGATCGCTGTCGCCTATTTTCCAATCCGTCATCATCGAACAAGAACAAACAAGGGGAGGGTCATACATTGTTAGTGCGGCCCGAACCCTCCTCGTTACGGTGATAGAAATTGGCGATTGACACACCATATCTTTGTGCGATGAAGAACGAGGTTTATAAACAAATATAAAATAACACATAACTCCCTACCTTTGATCCGTCGGTAGTCGATCCTTGATGTCGCGGACGGATGGCCGAAAATCCGTGGAAGAAGGTCGGAGAAGAAGAGCATCACCGACGTTCTTCGCGAGTGGCAGTGGATCCCTTTCTTACCTCAATTGAAGAAGGATGAAGACATCGTTCGACGTTCTTCGTTCCTTGTGGGAGACAGATCTTCGTTGGAGGAATAATTCTACAAGGTTTGGACGTTGCGTCTCTTTACCAGCATTTCACCGCTTGATGAAGCCATCCCAAAACCTTCCCCCAATCTTCCTTTATATAGGAGACGTATGGTTTGTCTAAAATTACATTGCCACGTAATTCAAATTTGGTGAATTAAAAGAGAGGGCCCCACCTAATTAAATTCGTGAGAGGTGTCACAATTAATTAGGTGGATTGGTAAAAGGATCTCCGTCATTAAAGAGGGAGAGGTGGGAGGTTTTATCCTCCAACATTAACAGGGTCGGGTGGTCCCCACCCCTATCATTTAATAGAGAGGTTATGGATCTCGGGTGGTCCCCACGTCCTTAACTCTCGCTGGAGGTCATGTTCAGGTGGGAACCACCACCATAACCTCCCATGGGAGGTTTGGGTGTGGTGGCCCCCACCTAAAACATCCCCTTGGAGGTTTTAACCACCAAAAAATACTGTTAAAACTTTATTTTATTCAATACAATTAAAAAACCCCAAAAACTAACATCCAAACTCATCAAAACGCTACAGTAGTGATGGTCTCACTACACAATTATCGACACAGTGAGTTAAACGGTGCCCTCTGATTTCAATTCCCAGCACTAGTTTAAATGTTATACAATCCCGAACTTATGTTTAATGAACGTGCCCGAACAAAATTTCAGAAATTGATTTCGGACACACCGGGCCTCGGAATCAAGCACCGTCAGAATATGCAGACTCGTAAAATTCCCTTGAATTTAAAAAAAATCCATGGGAATTCTTGGTCTTTACAGTTATATGCTCCATACATGTTTTCCCATAATAAATTCAATATGAACATTTAATTTTTCATTATTTCAACAAATTCTTAATATAAATGAGTCCTCACATCATCCCTAATTTTTTCCTCACTTGTAATATCAACATTATCATTAATTTCATATTGCTTACTCAAATAATTTTCTACTTCAATTGGAATTATTTTTTTATCATGATAGTGAAAAATGGAAACTATTTAAATTCCAAATTATTTATTCCTCTCATTTCCTTTCGATCATATATATTCTAGTATAATTTTATCTAAAAAATTGATAAAAGCATAATATTTCATTTAAAATTTATTCATTATAGTAGCTAATTAATAAATAATAAACCAATTTTGTAAAATATTATAAAAAAGTATAATATAAATATTCCTTGGAAATAATTTTTAAAGAAAAAATTTAAAATATGAAACTATTTTTAATCGTTTTTGAGATTCAAATATTGTTTTACATATAACATTTTAACATTATATTTAAAATAATTATATTTTTTTTATAATCAATATTTAATAATAAAATTACATAATTAATGATAAATATGAATCATTTAAATAAATATTATATTAAGAAAATAAACTAAAAAATAAGTACATATAAATATGAACATCCTCAAGGTATTTCAATTTAGTCCATTTATAAAATACTTTTTAATGAATTTTTTCATTTCATAATTACCAAAAACATAAATCATACTTATAATTAAATAAAATCTATATATCCAAAAATTTTGTTGAATAATTGAATGGAAATATTTTATTAAATTAATCTTAGTATTTTTCTATGAAACCTATTCATTTTATAATATTTTTTAGTTCAAATTTAAAAATAATTTGATATTCAATTAAATATATATTTTTTAATGTTATATCATAAAAAATATATAATTTTTCAAAATTTATTTGACACAATTAATAATATAATATCAATAAATTCGTACATTTTAAAATAAAATTATAAATTCAATTAATATATCATAAATGTCAAATATAAAATTTTAATACATAAATAATATTAAAGTGAGAATGAGAGATAAGTTTCATATAAAAAAATGATTATTGAATGATATTAATTTTTTAATGATTCAATTCATATAAATCACCGATATATTGAATACCACTTTCCCATATTTACAATCAATACGTTATCAGAGACAACACATATAATTCCAGAGATCTTATTTATCTTAATATGGTTTCCTTATCATGTCTCATATATTGTGATCATGTAATGAAAATGTCATTCCAAGACATAGAAATCAATGTAAGTCTTAATTAGATATTCACAATTCACTACAAGGGATCCAACCGAGTTAGAAATTATTACAAAATTAATACTTAAATAAAACCATTAATTTACCTAGAGTAGGTGAGTAGGAGAAATGCTCTATAATCAAAATATTAGAAGAATGAAAAAAAATTAGTAAAAAATTACCTTATATAATGATAAATGAATAATCCTATTACTAATACTAAAATATCACCACATGTATTGAGTTTTTCAGAAAAAAACATAATAATATAATAATTTTAAATGCGAAACACCAACCCACAAATCATATTACTCAGATCTATATAAAATTTCACCTAAAACAAAATACGTAGAACCACCACAAATATGATCCTATACATAGTAATAAAATATATATTAATTAATTGTGTATAAACTCATACAAAATGGGATCCCACTTCCTCATTACCACTATCAAAAGAAAATTCACAATAGTATATAATTTAAATTCATCTACAATTATTAATCAATTTAAATAAAATAATGTTTTCATAAAAATTATAACATACTATAAATTATGAATCTACTGACACATGATGTTATTCCACTATGAAAAATGAATAAAGGTCCATATTTTCGGTTTATAATCTCTATAAATAAAAATAATAATAAATTTTGTGAGGCCTGAAAAACTATGTTACCATTTTATATTTGGGAATGAAAATATGAAAACCAGAAAATTCAATAAGGGATATAGGGAAGAGAAAAATATAACTTGATGATTATACATTAAAGTGATTATAAAAATATTAAATATATATAGAATTAGAGGGTGGATTGAGAGGCATAAAGGGGGTGAGAAACTAGTTATAGGGGATAGATGAAAGTACATTATAAATGGTGTTTTAAATATATATTATCAGTGAGACCCTATACTAAACTTATTTAGAAACCATTGGTTTGTGTTTATAAACTATTATCTACTAATGGTTATAGAGAACCATTAATATATGGATAATCTATTATAATATTTTTGAAAACATTTTGTGTTGATATGTTCATAAAAAAATTCAATAGTTTTATCATTTTTAAAAATAGGAAAGTCAATTGTTTATGTCCATGAAGGTACTCTAACAACAATCATTGGTTAGAATAATCTCCACTTTTATATTTTTTATTCCATGAAATACTAATAAGAATAGAACACACTTTTTCACTATCACATTCTGATGTTTTTAAGGAATTTTTGGAGGATGGATTGTAATATTGAATTCTATTATTAGGGAGAAAATGAGATCTATAAATAATAGGGACAAAGTCGGGTGAAAAATGAAATTTAATTCCATCCATATAAAGAAAATGCCACTTCTAATATTATTAGTGGTTATAATTGTATATTCAAATGGGAATATATTTTTACTTCATATCATGTATATTATGTAAATTCTATTGAGTAGGTTAAATATAATCTTCTTTCATCATTATTCATTAACTTAAATCTCGAATTGAAACATTTACCTCAATATTTAAAATATGTGCTTCTATTTGAGGGAAACATGCTTCCAATTATAATTTCTTACAATTTTACTTTAAATCCTGACTATATTTTAATGGATTATTTAAGATAAAATTTGAAAACTATTATTTGAAATATTTGTGACATATTAGCAATAAGTTCCAAAATATACATATATGGAATTAAATTTGAAAATAATACTGAACAAGTTAGGAATTTCTATAGGGGTTGTAGAAAAATAATGTTGTAATTTATTAAGAATTAAATTAAGATGTTATTAGAATAGGGAATCATTTAACTAATTTATATTATCAAATGGGTCTTCCAAATCAATTTTTTCATAATAAAATTTTATTTTGTATTATAATGAATGAAAAAATTGAGTCAATTCATATGAGAGTAAATTGTTTTAGGGATTCTATACTAATATTAAAAAATACAATCACTTCATAAAAAAATATAAAATCTGAGTAACTTTTTCTAAAATCCTATAAATATTTTCAGTTAAAACAAGTTATAGTTGTATACATATTTTTTATAAGATATATACAAAAATTCTTTTCTACTATGTATAATGATAAGAAAATTTCAGATGTCCTTATATACATTTTTATAACAGAATAGTATCATTTGAATTGTTAAATTCATAGGTTAAATCCCAAATATGCATAAAAAATTATATGGTTTTATTGATGTGATCCATGAATTTATTAATGATAATTTCATTTTGTTTTGAAATTATTTTAAACTTTTTTCAGAAAATCATGGAATGAGTTTGAAAATATATATTGAATAATATAATTTTTCATTGTCAATTATTTCATTTTACTTTTCTATGAAGTAATGTTCATGGAAATACAATTTCAAAAAGGGTAATTTATGATGGAAATTCTAAAATTGATGTTATCCAAGAATTACCTTACCCATATTTGTTGGAACATGTCCAAAGCATTCAATTTAAGGTGATATTATTGTGAATATAAATCGAATATGTTAGCAATATTTCTTGAACACATTCCAAATTATTTATTAGTTATTATAACATCATTTCTTATGATTATTGTAAAAAATATTTCAATGAATATAAAGGTTAAATAAATACATCCTAATTTATATAAGAACAGATTTGGGACCATCCATTTGATTTTTTTTTATTTATTAAAAAAATTATTTTTGATTAGTATATTCTTATAAATATGTCCTAATAATCATGTCACAGTGTATTAATTGAGAACAAAATATTTATACCATAATAATTATACCATTAATAAAAAGGACTTCATGACAATTTATTCCGTTGAAAAATTCAAATCAGTAATTATTGGTGCATTGGTGGTAGTTTTCTCTAACCATGAAACTATAAGGTACATAATGAAGATGGTTGATGTAAAAACAAGATTGTTACAATGTATTCACATGATCTATTTATTTTATTTGGTTTTTAATGATAAATTAAGACTTAAAAATCAAGTGGATGATCACATGATCCTACTACCCAAAAAAACGGGTGTAGAGAATTAAGAAAAATATCACATTACAGTCATCATCTCATCATAACAAATATTTTTTATTGAGGGATATGTACCATGATAAGTTAAAATGGTAAATTTTGATGTTACATATAAACATTAATAACATTTAATCCTATTAAAGGTTTTTATAATTGAATAAAAATCATATTTTTATCTTTTGGAGAATCTGGATGTTTCGAAATATCTAATATATGAGGAATATTTTATGACACAAGGGTTGCGTCAAATATCAATGACTATTTGTGAAATATATGATATTTGAGTAACATATTTATACCCTTACCCATTTCATTTGAAAAATCATTCATCATATCAGTTGTAAATTTTATTTCATAATTTAAGGAAATCCAAAGAAATAAAAATAATGATTCCACTATTTTATATGGTTATTTATGGAATTATATAATTTTTGTGTTTTAAATTAACGGATAAATGTTTAGTTACCATGACAACCAATTTTTATAACAGAATCCTAGAATTATGTATGTGAATGTATGGAGTGGGAAATAAAAATGTAACAACATACCATCCCCAAAATAATATTCACGATGAAGTCTCCAACAGTGGGTGTAAGTATATTTTAGATAAGACTTCCAAAATCAAAATGAAATATTTGAGCTAAATAATATATTAAATCTATTATAACAACATAAAATTCTATCATTGTTATCATTCCTTACTATATGATTTGTGGGAATGTTGTTAATTTACCTATAGATTTGGTATACATTTACTTCTTGGTAGATATGTAAATTAATTTGGATCAAGAAAAGTATAGAAATTAAAAGAATCCATAGATTCAAGGATTAGAGGAATATATAATAAAATCCTATATTTTCTCTATAATTTTAAAATAAGGAAAAATGGTGGAACATAAAAAAACTCATCAACGATAATTTCACCAATGGGAATAAGTTATGTTTTACATGTAACGATTGGATCTAATTACACATAAACATCATTCTATATTAAATTGAACCCTTACTATAAGTAATTTTTTATAATATAATGCATTGAAATATTTTAATGGAGTAGTAACTTTGTCATTGATAATGGAAATAGGATTAAAAATTAGTATGGAACTCTACCACAGTTACCAATGTAGTGGATCACGCACCTGGAAGAACTCTATCATCAAATTCCTTGATTATACACTTGTATAATATTTTTACTATTTTATTACAATAAAATCAGTTGAACAAGTTATTTCTATTAAAATTCACTAATGACATCGAATTTTCATGTTTAGGGAAGGATAAACCATTATTTTATAGGAATCCTTGTAGTTTTTATAATATATATATATATATATATATATTTGACATTTTATTGTGATATTTTTTTTCTTGTTTCTGATAGATTAAAAAACATGTTAAGCCCAATAATATATCTATTTATGTTTGGAATCTATTACCTTATGTGAAAATTATTTCTTCCTTGAATTTATTTATATTTATTCCTAAAATGAAAAATAATTTTAGTTTCCATAATTATATAATTTTAGAAATGATTAGGGATTTTTAAATATCATGACATAAAATACGGTACAGTACTAAAATAATATTCCCATGACAATTATCATCCAATTTTAACCTTTTCGTATATGATAACCTTAAAATCAGATAGTATTAATAAATTCTCAATTAAACAAAATTTTTAGTCCAAAAATTGGATAATTAATGAACTTTCATTGAAATTGATAAAGGAATTATTTTGATTAAAATTAATCACATTTATAATAAACCATTATTCTAGAAATTCATTACATATGATCATTATAAGACACTATAATCAATGAATATCATTTTTAGTTTTATTACATTCTTGAAACACCTAAAAGCACAATCTAGTTGTAATATTGTAATCTAAGTTGATCTAATTTGTGGTGTTTAGTTACATTTTAGGTCTGATTTAAAAATCGAAGATATTTTTGAAATGAATTATCATTGTAAAAAGCATTTATTGGGGAAATTATCATATTATGTGAATTATAGAAGTAACTTTTTAATTATAAAATTATATTATGAAGTTTACAACACTATTTTAAGATCAAATAATGAATAAAGAATACTATCTACCTTCCAAAAACAATATTATATAGTTTATGAAAATGATTTAAGAACAATTTTGTTATTTGTTTTCTATTGAAACAATTACAGTGAATCATGTTCTAAATTTGATAACCTGAGATGGAGAAAAAAATTCATGGAGGTGATTCTGAACAATGTAGTGTTTAATTAATATCTTCCATGAGTATAAAAATAGAATCAATTTTTTTTATTCATATAAAGATAAACACTATAATTATAAACTAAAATATTTAACATATAAATCATTTCAAAAATCAACCTTAAAACATCATTGAAAAATATTCATGAAAAACATAATTACTTTTCTCATGGAGAGGATATGTTAAAACCAAGCTATTATGTGGTGACTCGTTCATTTTTCTGGAAGAAAAAAATTGTTCCTTTAATTAAATTTTTTATAATGAGTGAAATAATTCAAGTGAAGTAAGCATGATTCTTAATTAGAAGATGTGATTTTGGGAATTTATTAAATAAACAATATATACATGATAAAATTACTTCATCATAATTATTGGAACAATGGTTGATGTAAAAGGGACTCACATTGGCTACTATTCTGAAATTTAATATTTAATTATTTTCTACGTTCACATGTACAAGAGTACATGTTTTATGTATGGGGGATTATCATTGGAAATTGAATAATTTCCATTTCATGACATTTAATTAATTTTATTTAATAACATTAATTAATTAATTATGTTTTGGATTTTTTTGATCAATAGACCATTTGGATGAATTTCATGTACGTTCTATAAAATGGATGAATTATAGATTTAGTTAAATTATTAAATTATTGGAATTAAACGAATGTATAGATTTTTATAATCCTTTATTATATTATTTTAATATAAAATAATCAAATTTCATCTCGGAAGATGACTTTTTCTATGTATATAATGTGAAAAATATTTTATTTGATGAATGTGGGAAGAAAGTTCTAAAATTTTTAGGGGGTATAACATTCTAGAGGATATTCATAAGGTTTTTACGATAAGGAATGATGACATGTTATGTATCATAAATGTATAAGGTGATTAATTATCTTTTATATTTTTATTAATTGAAAATAATCAGTCTTACGTAATATAATTTAAAGATAATTATGATATTTAAAAATATAGTGGATAAAATGAAATATTATGAGCTCTAATAGTGATGCATTACTTTATTGTATTTTATTAAATATATTTTCCAATTATATGGTTGAGAATTGTGGGTATGTAATTTTTTATGTGTAGGAGATCGGGATTTTGGATGATTTTTGAGCTATATAATATTCTTAGCTCATGTATAACAAATCTCGTTCCTATATATTGGGATTTACAATTGAAATTGGTATGAAGGATTATAAGATATAATGTATCAATTACTGATGTGATTTTTACCATTTTACACTTTTTAATTAGATGGGGTAACTGAGAAACCCTGGGATGCATAATATATTTCATATGATACATAAGATATTTTATTGATACATAATATATTTTGGGAAGCATGATTTCTAGGACCATCAGTTTCATGTAAGTACTCATCTATTTATATTTTTTTTGTAAGTATTGTTTCTACAATATTTTCTGGGGGGTATAGAATAATTTTAGAATTATTTGGGGGCTTTTCTAGAGGTGCACAGTTTGAGTGTGGTTAGAATTAACTATTCAACTCTTACAAAAAATTGGGTTATGTGAAGTAGTGGGATATAGGTATACACATGGATAGTTTCATGTTTTCGAAGAATTTTGTTACACCTAATAAAATCAAATATATTGGAGATAGAGGCATATACACGATTAACAGAAGAGTTTCTAAACAGTGTGCCCTACCTGTTTGTTTATAAAGGTTAGATCCTATAATTTTGGGTCTCACCCGTAACTACTCTTAAAAAACAATTTATCTCCTATGTAGAACGTAACTTGGTTTTATCTCCACATAAATGTATTGTAGACTCCTACATTTGATTCCGAATAAATATGATGGAAACTAATGATGCTTTTAATACCACATTTCTTCAAAGTCTCCATTATCGGTGGTATTACTTATACCTATTCTTATTGCCTATATTATAATCACATATCTATTCATTTGGGGATATATATATTATATTTGATGCCAAAAATAATTTTATATGGTCTTTAATGTTAATAAATAAGATCTATGTTTGGTTATCAGTGTTTCAAACCGTTTTGTTGAAGAAGATATGTTTCTTTTCACAATTTTTTCCGAGGTATGTGGTATATGGACTCCGAAATTCCATGTAAGTTTTTTTTCTTAAATACATGGAAATTTTACGAGTCCACAGTTTCTAACGGTTATAGATTCTGAGCCACGGTGTGCCTAGAATCAATTTATGATGTTTTGTTCGAGTATGTCCAGTAAACGAGTGAGTGGGATTTTATAACTTTTTATCCAGTGCTCTGAACTAAAATATGAGGGCACCGTTGAACTTGCAGTGTCGGTGAATTCTTAGTGAGGCCTTCACCGTAGTTGCGTTTTAATCAGAGTGGAAGTTAGATTTCGAGGTTTTTAATTAAATTCATTAAAAATAATGAGTTAACATTATTTTTCTATTATGGTGGTTAAAAGCTCCGAGAGGAGGTTAGTGGTGGGGGCCACCACACTTTAACCTCCCTTGAGAGTTTATGGTGGTGGGACCCACCTTCACATATCCTCCCATGGGAGGATTATTATACAGGGCCCACACAAGCTTTAAACCTCCTTTAAACCCCCAATTAAATTGGTGAATCTCATCACCTTCCCCCTTCATTTAGTGAGCCAACTCCTCCATTTTAATTACGTAATGTAACTTAATTAATTTGGAATATTTTTGAATTCATTGAATTCATTATGCCAACAATATAATATGTGACGTATTATTGTGGTGGGGGTTGGAATAATCCTTATTGGGTGAACTAAGGAAAGGAAGATTCTTTGGGAGAATTGAGAGTATTTCATCCTCTCAATGAAGAACGCGAAGATAACATGTCATCACTGAAGAACAATGAGCACCGTCTTCTCCCTCTTCAACTAGAGAAAGTAGAGGAAGCACTGCCACCCACGAAGAATGACGATGACATCATCTCTACTCGTCTTCCCCAAATCCTTCCTCCTCAACATCTTCTTCTTCTACCCGACGTCAAAGGAATAACGTCCACTTCCTGCTACTTCGTCATTGAGCGACAATCGAGGTAGTGGGTTTGAATTGTTTCGTACTCGTTCTTCATTGAACAAATCTATTATACAAGAACCTAATTATATCACCGTGACGAGGAGGGTTCAGACCGCACGAACATGGCCCAAACCTCCCCTTTTGGTTTGTTCTTTTTTGTTGACGACGGAGGCGGTACACGTGGTGACCTTCAATGAGTCGGCCGCGATGAAGTCGATGACACTAGGCCACTGGGTCGCCACAGGGGCACGACATCTCCCTGCCACACAACGAACCGAGTCGCGGCTAGGCGTGCCGTGGCGATGCCCGAGGGGCACGGTGCCATCGCACCGCGCTGAAAGGAAGTGCCTCGTCCAGGAGGTCCGCGGAGGATGGACGAGGAGCAGGGCACCATCGCGCCGGGCGGTGAACTGCAGGATGCCACGACCAGGTCGGGGAGCGGCGGAGGGGCGAGGTGCCGGCGCGCCACACCATGGTGTAGAGTGGCTGGCCGCTCGGGCCAGCCGGGAGGTGTGGGACCTCATCGGGTCCCACGTGAGCTGGACCGACTCCACTCGGCATCAGTTCAGTTCTACCTGAATGACTATGCCTTTCAGGTGATAGGGGGAGCACGGTTCTCCCCCTGTCCATTCCTAAGGCGGATCCCCGTCGGGCTGCCGGGTCGCCAGGCCAACCGGGCTGCCGGGCCGCCTTTAGGCCGAGATGCCATGGTTCAAGCTGCCCCCTTGGACAGGGTCAAACCCACGGACTGGGTTAGACCCCGGTTCGGACCGGGTCAGGACGGGTCAGACCAACTAGGTCGGACAGGACCCACACCCGCTGTGGCCTGATTACACATTTTCACCCGTATCATGGGCCATAGGTGTCTGATCAATGAACAATCTATGACGATGGAAATCATAGAGAGAGAAGGTTACTTTGGCATATCCCACATGAATTTTAGTCAATGTTGGAGTATAGTCAGGTTGGTTTGAACCTAATAACCAACCCGGCCCTTGGGACAGAAATGACTGTAACTCATAGACCGGGCATCCGATTGACGCACCGTCTATTGCGTTGAGACCCCAATGACATGGAGGTACTTTGAGATACTTCCATGTGAGACTTCATGACAAGTTGAGTATCGACCAGTATATCATGATGAGAATCCTCCTGGAGATGAGCAGGCAGAGTGTAGGGACCTAGTAGCTGACAGACATGACGAGTGTTTGAACGATTCGACTCGGATTGATTCGACTAGCCCAGTGGGGAGTGCCTGGTATTTGGCGAAAGACCCACAGTGAACAGAGCACCTGGTAGTTGGCAGCAGACCCACAATACTCGACAGGAGGAGTACCTCTGTAGGCTATTAGGCAGAGCCCCATGTATTTGGCGGTAGACCCACATCAGACAGAGCACCTGGTAGTTGGAAGCAGACCCATGATACTCGATACTAGGATTACCTCATCAGTCCAAGGATAGTGAGAAGCACCTTGGTGTCACGACATTACCACTGTTCCTAATAGAGGAGGATTCCTCCAGCATTTGTGGTTTCAATAATGAAAATCCTTGTTTGATCTGAGTCAATGACTTTGGTGCTTTCCTCATGATTGAGATGGGTTACTTGAGAACATAGGTATATGTATGGCCATATTCCTAAGTAATGGTTATCCATTGAAATCATACATTGTAGTTTGTACTTGTTGGGTTTTGTGAGAACTTTAGGGTCTAGGGGTATCTACTGATTATCATTATCCTCACCCCTACATGGGCTATGCCCGCACCTCATTTTGTTGGATGCAGATGACAGACAGCACGGACGGAGGCCGAGAGTTCTTGGACTGGAAAATACCTAGAGGAGAAAATTATGACATATCGGTACACGGTGGAGTTTGACAAACGTGGAATGCTGAGGTGGATATTTTAACCTACACTTCAGGTAGGAACCCCGAAGGATGATCAAAGAGATAATTCCACCTTTTTTATTTGTCCCTTTTTAGTTTTACTTGGTTTCAGTTGTACTTGAACATTACAGTTGGTCTTGTATTCTGGCACCCCTTTATATTCAGTACACTTTTTATAATGTTTTTACTTAGTGTTTGCTTCCACTTGTACCCTGTTTGTGTGAGTTTACATTTTATAAAGGCAATGCCTTCCCAGTTTTATGGAATTATGCCTTTGGTGCTAGTTTCTAGCCCCTAGACTATGGAAGGTGGGCTTGGGGTAGTCATGATACGGGCCGTAGGAGACGTGTCATGAAAAATTGGTATCACAGGAGTCGGTTCTACTCCAAAACATAGGACAATGATATTTCTTTTATGTGATGCAATATTGTTAAGGGTGCTGAGTGGGGTTTTCCGTTCAGGGTGTCCAGTGTTGGTGCGGCGACCGACGTATCCGTACACCATGAACCTGAATACTGATTTCCAACATAGTGCACGAAAACACTGATTGCGTGCGTGTTTCAAAATATTTTATTAAGTCAGCTAAAACTAGTTCAGCTCACCAGGTATAGTCTTTGTACAGTGTCGCATCTGTTCATTCAGGATGCCTCCCTACGGACGACCAGCTAGAGCCCCAAGAGTTGTACATACTGGTAGTCTGCCAAGTGACGGGGCATGAGTACATGGCCCTCTTCTAGTTGAGGAACCAGAGGAGGAAATAGTGGTACTACTTCCTGTTGGGAAACCTATGCCACCAGCCCTAGCAGCAGAGAGTGAACTCCTCTTGAGCGCGCTGCACGAGTTCCAGCGCAAGAGGATACCAAGGTTCAGGGGAGCGACAGACCTGCATGTGACTGAGGATTGGATGTAGGCTATGGTTAGAGTCTTCAGATTGGTAGGGACACTAGCTGACTTCATGGTGATCCTTTCTGCCAGCCTCCTTCAGGCAGTAATTGGAAGATGGTGGAGCCTGATGCTCCAGATGCACGACGATGTGACTTTACTCTGGACAGAAATCAAGAGCATGTTCTGGTCGGAGTTTGTTCCAGCCACACATTGAGTGGTGAGGATACAAGAGCTACATAATCTGCAACAGGGTAGCATTATAGTATCGTAGTACTCAACGAGGATCACTATCCTCTCATGCTATTCCCCGGATATGGTACGAGAATCATTATTCAGGGCCCAGACCTTTGAACAAGGACTCAGGTGAGAGATCAGAGCTTTAGTTATCTCCCACTGCATCCCAATGCCGACGGGGGTGTTGGAGCGAGCCATCCAAGTGGAGAGTTTCCTAGCTGAGAAGTCTCCAGCAGTGAGACCCAACACTCGTCGACTTGTAGAGGAGTCCTCTACAGCTGGCAGTAGACAGATGACGTAGAGCTCCAAGAGGACCAGACCCATAGGTGGTCGGCCGCATGACTCAGGATCGGTTGTGCGGGGCACCCAAAGTGGAGACAGAGCCAGTCATTCTAGGAGCGGACTATGTTACTCCTACGGCGGGCATGGTCACATGGATCGTAACTATCTGACCCACTACTCTGATGATCAGTAGACAGTTGAGGGACCTCCCAATTAGAGGCATAGGTTCGATCGAGGCGGTCCGTAGGGCATAGGTGGACGTGGAAAAGGAGCTGGTTGTGGAGCTGTAGGTGGAAGACGTTAAGAGGTGCTACCACCACCACCACCATGAGGTTCTCCCTGACCACAGGGAGCCGGTGGACATGGAAAAGCACATCTTCAGGAAGCTGAGGCCTACGATTAAGGTGCTCCAGAGAAGATTCTAGATACGATCTGTGCCTATTCCACCTTAGTTGCAGTTCTTATAGACGCGGGTGCTTGTCACTCTTTCATTGCCTCTTCTCTCATTCAGATCTCGGAGATTCTGACAGTGCCATTGGCTCGTTCCATACGGCTAGAGACTCATACGGGAGAAGACTCGGTGATTACACAATGGTTCCGACAGTGGGAGATTACTCTAGGAGGTGAGAGATTTGTCTAGGATCTCCCCATAGTGGCGTCGAGGACTTACGACTTCATCTTGGGTATGGACTGTTTATCAACAGTCCATTCTCAGATCAACTGTATTAGGCAAAAAGTGCGGTGTGTCTGCACGGATGGGACAAGGTTCACCTTCATCGGAGAGAAGGGAACCTTTTTAGTGCATGATGGACTTACTCGGAGGAGGGTGCATCCGAACACTCTCCAGTTGGTTTGCGTTACCCTCGGAGGAGTTGATGTGGAGTGCCCGACTTATCCTATAGTGGTGGACCAGTACACAGATGATTTCCCTGACGATGTTCCAGGACTACCTCCTTACAGAGAGGTGGACTTCTAAATTGACCTGTACATGATGATGGCAGCAATATCTACTCTAACATATAGGATGTCTCCCGGTGAGATTTGCGATGTGCGGGTACAACTAGAGGACTTGCAGGGGAAGGGATTCATCCGACCCAATGTTTCTCCCTGGGTAGCCCCGATCCTGTTCACCATGAAGGTGGATGAGAGTTTGAGGCTCTGTGTTGACTATCGTCTCCTGAACCAGGTGACTGTAAAGACCAAGTACTCACTCCCGATGATTGACAACCTCTTTGATTAGCTCTAGGGAGGACGATGGTTCTCGAAGATAGTCCTCAGATCAGGAAATCCCCAGCTCATTGATTGTGATGAGGATGTGTAGAAAATGACCATTAGGGGTCGATATAGCCATTATGTGTTCTAGGATATTCCCTTCAGCGTAACCAATTCTCTAGCAGTGTTCTTGTGTCACATGAACAGGATCTTCCAGCCTTACCTCGATCGCTTTGTCATGGTCTTCATTGATGACATTTTGATCTAGTCGACTACTAATGAGGAGAATTCCTACCATTTATAGGTAGTACTAGACACAATCTGAGAGCACCAGATTAATAATAAGGTCTTGAAGCTCCAGTTCTATATTCGAGAGGTTCCCTTCTTGGGACACAACATCTTGGAGGCTGGAGTTTCAATGGATCCAGTGAAGATGGGGGCAGTGCTTGCATGGGATCCACCTAGGAGTGTGATGGAGGTAAGATGTTTCCTGGGCATGGCTGGATACTATCAAAGATTTGTCCCAGACTTCTCCAGAGTTTCAGCACCACATTCACCCTTGACGAATAAGGTTCAACCCTTCGTGTGGTCGGAGAGAAACCAGCAGAGCATTCAGGAGCTGAGGCAGAGGCTATGTAGTGTCCCATTTTGAGACTTCTAGAGAAAGGCATAGGGTACGTAGTCTACTGTGATGCATTAGGGACATGACTCAAGTGTGTCCTGATGCAGGATCGAGTTGTGATCGCATATGCTTCTCGGCAGTTGAGACAACTTGAGCAGAACTGTGCTACCCATGACATGGAGTTAGTAACAGTGGTCTTCTCCTTGAAGATGAGGCGACACTATCTGATGGGCGAACATTTTACCATGTACACTAGTCACAAGAGTCTCATGTATATCTTCTCTCATAAGGACTTGAACCTGAGAAAACAGTGATGGATTGAGTTCCTCCAAGAATATGACTTCAAGATATTCTATACCACTGGGAAGGGGAACGTTGTTGCAGATGCGCTCAGTAGGAGGACTGGTATACAGCTGCTAGGAGAGGCAACAGAGTAGCTGGCTACCATTCAGATATCCTTTGTGGATACAGATGGAGCACCCAATCTCTAGTCTCTTATAGTCACTCTCCCACTTCTTCAGCGAGTCAGGGTGGTACAACATGGGGGCGCAGACTACGAGAAGCGATGTGCTCAGATATCCACAGGGCATGCAACTGATGGATTTTCTAAAGGTGGTGAGCACGTGATCCTCATCAGAGGACATACCATGGTACGAGTTTCACTTCATGTGGAAGTGTTGAGGGAGTTTCACACCTCCCCTCTAGAGGTACATCCATGATTAGAGAAGATGTACCCGGACCATCGAAGACAGCACAGCTGGCCAGGAATGAAGAAGGCAGTAGTGGAGTTTTTCTCACGGTGCCTCACTTGCCAGCAAGTGAAGGCAGAGCACCAGGTACCAGCATGCATGGTTCACTACTTAGAAGTCCCAGACTGGAAGTGGGATGGGATATCCATGGACTTCATTACGGGTCTTCCACGAACATCCTTGATTCATGACCGGATTTGGGTGATCATCGATTGACTCACCAAGTTGGCCCACTTCCAACCGATCAGAGAGCAGGGCTCAGTAGAGAGCTTGGGATGCCTCTACGTGCAGGATATTGTGGGATTACATGGAGTACCATCGTCTATTGTCTCCGACTATGACACATGATTTACTTCCTGGCTATGGAAGGGGTTGTAGGAAGCTTTATGGACATAGCATCGCTTGAGCACCACCTTCCATCCTTAGATGGATGGTCTGACCGAGAGGACCATCTAGACCCTTGAGGACATGCTACATGCATGCATCCCTGACTTCGGTCACAACTGGGAGGATCACTTGCCTTTGGTGGATTTTTCCTACAACAACAGCTATCACTCCACCATCAGTATGGAACCTTTCGAGGCGTTGTACAGACAACCTTGCAGATTTCCACTGTGCTGGACAAACCCAGGTGAGTCAAAACTAGTGGGAACAGAGATGGTATAGGCTACCATGGTGAAGGTGAAAAGAATTTAGGAGTGGAAAAAGATTGAACAAAGTAGGAAGAAGTCTTATGCTGATTGGAGATGGAGAACTCCAGAGTTTGAGGATTGCGACCACCTCTTCCTTAGGGTCTCACCTCGATGAGGTCTATGAAGATTTAGCCGAGGCAAAAAGTTATCTCCATGATTCATCGGACCATTCCAGGGTCTCAGCCGAGTCAGAAAGGTGGCCTGCCACTTAGCTCTTCCACCTCAGTTGTGCCGGGTGCATGACATCTACCACGTATCTTATCTAAGGAGATACATGCATGAACCATCCCACATCATCGACCACATGGTGTTGGACATCGATGATGGAAAGACATTCATGGAGGTTCCAGGGGAGATTGAGTATCGACAGGAGCGGGTCCTACATGGACGGTCGATACCTATGGTGTGCGTTCTTTGGCAGCACATGAACCTCCAAAAGAGCACATGGGAGCGGGAGGCTCAGATGTGTGCTCAGTACCCCCATTTGTTCCCTTAGTGTGAGTTGTAGCTTACGAGGTTGTAAATCCTTGAGGTGGGGAGAATGTAATGACCCAGAAATTCCATGGATATTTATTTTCATAAATACATTGGAATTTTACGAGTATGCATTTTCTGAAGGCGCTTGATTCTGAGGCCCGGTGTGCCAGGAATCAATTTATGAAGTTTTGTTCGGGTACGTTCATTAAACGTGCGAGCGGGTTTTTATAACTTCTGAACCGGTGCTCAGAACTGAAATCTGAGGGCACCGTTGAACTCGCAGCGTCAGTGAATTCGTACTGATACCTTCACCGCGGTTGTGTTTTAAAGAGAGTGGAAGTTAGAATTCAGGGGTTTTAATTAAATTGTTTTAAAATAAAGAGTTAAAATTAATTTTTTTATTGTGGTAGTTAAAAGATCTGGGAGGAGGTTAGTGGTGGGGGCCCCCACACCATAACCTCCCATGAGAGGTTATGGTGGTGGGGCCCACCTACACATAACCTCCCTTGGAAGGATGCTAGGGTGGTGGGGCACACCCACATATACCCTCTCTTGGGAGAATTATTAGGTGGGGACCACATGATCTTTAATCCTCCTCTAAACCCCCAATTATGTTGGTGAAAATCTTTAACTTCCCCCTTCATTTAATGAGCCAACTCCCCCAATTTAATTAAGGTAACTTAATTAATTCTGAATCATTTTGAATTCATTGAATGCATTATGAAAATATTATAATATGTGATGTATAACTATGGTGGGGGGTTGGCATAATCCTTATTGGGAGAATTAAGGAGAGGAAGAGTCTTTGGGAGAACTGAGAGGATTTCATCCTCTCAACGAAGAACATGAAGAATGCCTGATACCACCAATTAACGACGAGCACCATCTTATCCCTCTTCAACCAGAGCAAGTAGAGGATGCACCGCCGCCCACGAAGAATGTCAACGACGTAATCTCGACTCGTCTTCCCCAAATCTTTCCTCCTCGACTTCATCGTCTTCTACCCGACGTCAACGGAACAACGTCCACTTCCCATGACTTCTTCATCGAGTGACAATATAGGTATGGGGTTTGAATTGATTTGTACTCGTTCCCCATCGTACAAATTTCTAATACGAGAACCGAATGATATCACCGTAACGAGGAGGGTTCGGACCACACAAACACGGCTCGACCATCCCTTTTTGGTATGTTCTTGTTCGTTGACGATGGAGGCAGTACACGTGGTGACCGGAAATGAGCCAGCCGCGAAGAAGCCGACAGCGCTAGGCCGCCAGGTCGGCATAAGGGCACGACACCTCCATGTCGTACAAAGAACTGAGCCGCAGCCGGGTGGGCTATGGCGGTGTCGGAGGGGCACGGTGCCGTCGCACTGCGCTGGAAGGAAGGGTCGCAGCCAGGTGGGCCGCGACGGTTGGACGAGAAGCGCGGCGCCGTCGCGCTGCCCGGAGTCCCGCAAGAGGCTGCAGCCAAGCCGAGCCATGATAGAGGGGAACGACACCATCGCGTCGGGCCGCGGTGTGTAGCGGATGGCCGCTTGGGCAAGCCGGGATGTGTGAGACCCCATTAGGTCCCGTGTGAGTTGGACCGACGCCACCCAGTGCTGGTTTGGTTCTACCAGAATGACTATGCCATTTGGGTGCCCGGGGGCAAGGGGTTCCCCCTGGTCGCATTTAAGGCGGAGCCCTGCCGGGCTGCCGGGTCCCCAGGTTGACCGGGCCGCTGGGCCAATGGGGCCGCCAGGCCGCCACGAGATGAGCTGCCTCGGGTCGGGCCGCCGTCAGGACGGGCCTCCCTGTTGGGCCATGTCGCCCCCATGGTTTGGGCTGCCCCCTTGCACTGTGTCAAACCCACAAACCGGGTCAGACCCCGGTTTGGACCGGGTCGGGATGGGTCAGTCCGACTAGGTCGAACCGAACTCGAATCCGCTATGGCCCGATTACACCTTTTCGCCCGTATCATGGGCCAGAGGTGCTGATCAACGAACCGTCTGCGGTGATGAAAAGCATAGAGAGAAACAGTTACATTGGCATATCCCACATGAGTTTTGGACATAGTTGGATTACAATCGGGTTGGCTTGAACCTATAAACCAACAGGGCCCTTGGGATAGAAATGCCAATAACTCACAGACCGGGCGTCCGATTGACGCGCCATCTGTTGCATTGAGACCCTTATAAGATGGAGTTACATTCAGATACATCCATGAGAGACTTAATTATACATGGAGTATCTACCAGTAGCTCATGGAGCAGATCCTCTTGGTGATGAGCAGGCAGAGTGTAGAGACCTAGTAGCTGACAAACCTGACGACTTCTTGACCGATTCGACTCGGAGTGATTCGACTTGCCCAATGGAGAGAACCCGTTATTTGGTTTAAAACCCATGGTAGACGGAGGACCTAGTATTTGGTTGTAGACTTGCGGTACTCGACAGGAGGAGTACCTTAGAAGGCTATTAGGAGGAGCACCTGGTATTTGGCGGCATACCCAAAGCGGACAGAGCGCCTGGTAGTTGGCAGCAGACCCACGGTACTTGACAGGAGGAGTACCTCAGCATTCCAAGGTTAGAAAGAAGCGCCTAGATTTTGCGACAGGCAATGGTTCCCAATGGAGGAGGAGTTCTCCAGCAACTGTGGTTTTGATAATGAAAATACTGGTTTGAGCTGAGTCAATTACCATTGTGTTTTCCTCATGATTGAGATGGGTTATTTGATAACATAGGTATATGTATGGGAATATACCTATGTAATGGTTTTTTGTTGAAATCAATCTTTTTTGTTTATCCTTGTTGGATTTTGTGAGACCATGAGGGTCCCGGTGTCCCTACTGACTATCGTTGTACTCAACCCTGCACCGGCTATGCCTGCACATCATTGTGCTGGATGCAGATGACAGACAGCGCTGACGGAGGCCAAGAGCGCCAGGACTGGACGGTACCCGGAGGAGGACATCATGACATATTAGTGCACGGTGGAGTCTAATAGATATGGAGTGATGAGTAGGACATCTATACCTACCCTTCAGGTAGGAACCCTAGAGGATGATCTAGGAGCTACATCCAGCTTTTTTCTGTTTGTTCCATTTTAGTTGTACTTGTTTTCAGTTGTACTTGCACATTAATGTTGGGATTGTATTTTGGGCCCCCTTTACTTTCAGGACACTTGATATACATTTCTTACCTAGTGTTTTCTTCTTCTAGTACTCCGGTTGTGTGAGTTTACATTTTATAAAGGAAATGCCTTCCCAATTTTGTGGAATTACTCATTTGGTTCTAGTCGCCATCCCCTGGACTATGGAAGGCAGGCTTGGGGTAGTCATGATACGGGCCCCGGGGGACGATTCATGACCGGTGGATTCTATCTTGAATCCTTTTATTAGAATATAAATGAATGGATTCTAATGTTTTATATATCATGGAATATATTATTAATTTTTCAGTAAAATTCAAGGCTTAAATATTCATTACTGATTGTTTGTGACATTACAGAATTGTTGTTCGAAGTACATTGTTGAATGATTATGAAATGAATGTTTTAAAATTGGGTTGTTTAGTTTCATTTATAGAAAAAAGTTATAGAAATTATTCCCATAAAAAAAATAAACAAAATTGATTGGAAAAAAATTACATTTTTTTCAAAATTGGTTTGAATGTGTTCATTTTCATAGACATGGCCCTATAGAATGGGCTTATGACATTAGGGAACTGGTGTATGGTTACCTTGTGATAACATTTTTGGTCACTGAGAGACTAATTATGTGTATATAAATACCAATTATAAATTCATATTTGGATATATTAATATGTGCAGTGAAATCAATTATTCTAAAATTGATGTTTGAAATTAATTTAAATTATTTTTCGGTAGCATACCATCGAAATGGATTTATTTTTGGAAATATATTTTTAATTTTAGTTTTATATATTTGGATATAAACTATTTAATATTATATAGAATTTTGTTTTTTAGAAATATAGAATCTTTAATTATCATATTGGCATGAGTAGGGATGTCATTTGGGGAAAAGCAACTGAGTTTCGTTACTCACCCCATGTTTTGGAACTTTAGTGATTTTATAGATATTTTTTTATTCGTACATAGGTAAAGGTATGTTATCTCAATTCATTATTGATTCATTGTGCTACTTGGGAATGGATTATGGTGTTTAACGCTGCAGCATGTGGGGTGTAACTGTTCTAGTAACTTTAGAGTCTTTCAGTTTTTTGTTTTTTTTCATCTTCTTATCGTGATATTTGTCTGGGTTTTTACTTGGTACTCTAATGTAGTAGAGTTTGGATTGTTATACATTAAATAGTATTACATTTTAATCCTGAATCATGTTTTGGAAGTTATCTATCATAATTTGGGTTTGGGTTTTTTACTTTCAAAGTGTAAATCCTCACCCATTGATAAGAGCATGAAATAAATTTTATAAATTACATCCCACTATGAGTGAATATTTTATTTTGAGTAATTATTAATTATTTTTTGTAGAATAAAAGGGTTTTAAATAATGTTGACATTTATTTCATATGTGATAATTTTAAAAGATCATGGTTTTGGTATTTTGAAAATTGTTTGATTTTCAAAATCATAGTGGATTTTTTATTAAAGGATTCAAGAGGAGAAAAGATCATTTTGGAAATTCTTCTTTTGATATTAGTGATATGGTATAATATGAAACTGATAAACCTTCATTATCTAGATAGTGGTAATTATAGAGTTTTTTGGGATTATAGAAACCAGCACAATGTCGGAATCATAGAACCCAATCAGAAGAAGATACTAAAAAAATTCACCTAAGACATAGGTGAACTAGAAACGAGTCCAATGTATTATCCATTCCATTAATGATATAGATATAGGGGAATTGATGGATGAACAAGATAAGTGGATCATTTCTGGTAGATCCAATGTTCGAATCCAATCTTCATTTTGTGTTATTCAGATATAGTTAATGAAATGGTGTTGTAGAATTGGATGAATTTAATCCTTAATACCCGTGAAATAACAGCAAAGGTAAAACTATAGTTGGTAATATATACCCTGGTAAATTTTGAATGCCAGTTATGGGATTTAGTAGTTCATAAAAAGTTAAACTAAGGAATTATATGGGAGGTTTTAGAACAAATATTAATCAAAAACCTCTATTCTCAAAAATTAAGGACTTCTAGAATGATAGAGTTTTTCATCTTGAAGAAAGACAATCTATCTGTGATAGAAAATATAGAAAAATTTAATATTTTAGTCTATTTTAACCTGGATTTACTAATAGTTTATCACAGAAAGTATGAATTTTTTAATCAATAATCAAGAAATAAATTCACATGAATATTTCCTTACACTGTATAATTGATTATACATATATAAAAAGTATGTAGATACTGATAGAAAGGAAAATATCAGGAGCTACAGGTTTAGGGATCATATTGATACCTCTGTGTATTTTTGGGAACAATAATGCTGAGAAGAAGTGGAATTGGGAAACATATATCCATGGTGCGAGAATAATTTGTAATGTAATAGATAGATCAATGAATATTCCTCTAAAATCCAAGATTAAAGCTAGATGTGTCTAATTGATCTCTTTTGATCACATAAAGTGACATTTTATGACACCACCTAGATAATTTCATAATTGCAACTAAATGGGCCATTTTTTGTTCCATTATCACAGTTCTCTAAGGATATTTGTTGAGGAGACATTGCATGTTCCATAGACAACATACATTACAGTGGGATGAGGTAAGGGGAATACCTCCCATTCGCATAACTGATAATGTTATAGTTATTATAGGAATATGAAGAGTCATGAAAAAGTAAAATCTCAATATAGAAATAATGAAAAATGTGCATCAAGTTTGTTTCTATCTGAAGCTGTTCATGTTAAAGGGGATGATCAATCTAGACTGTCAATGGTGAGATATATGTTTCATTAAAATTATACCCTTATACAGATTTTTTTTAATACAAGTTAATCCCAGTCATTTATTAATTCTCATGCTTTATATTTTCTCGTTTTACATGTTTAGATGATTCCATTAGTTTTGAAAATTCAAACTCCTACTAGTAATAGATAATGTCATAACTTTATATGTAAAGTATTTTCCATAAATATAAATGGAGTACAGTTGAATTTTTATTTTTAAATTCTTGATTTTGATAACTATGATTTAATATTGGGTATAGATTAATGACTATGTTCAAATCATATATCAATTCTTAAACTTAATGGATGGTTTTATGATTGATGATGGCATAAAAAAACTCTTTAGAGAACTATAGAATGTAGAGGAAGGTGAAAAACACTTGTTGTCACTAGAGGATATAAATATCTTGTACCAGTTGGCATCATTAACCATGGCATCAGCTGAAGAAATCAAGACCAATTATATTATAGTAGTTCTTGATCAGTTTCAATACTTCTATGATGAAAAATTCTCTGATCTATCCCGTAATATTAGTGGATTTTATAATTGATCTCTTACCATTTGATTTCCATATCTCACATACATTTTATCAGATGGAACCTCAAAAATTATGGGAATTTAATATATTTTTTGATGTGTTGGAATGAAATGGTTTCATATTGATGAGTATGTCTCTGGGGGAAACATTTGTGTTATTTGGGAAAATGTTGGATACAACTCTTTGGTTTGTAAGGATTATCATATTTCTGACCAAGCTAAGATAATGAATTTTTATCTACTTCCATAGATTAATGATATATTCACCCTATTAATGGAAGCCTAGTGGTTCTAAAAAATTTACTTGTGATATTGATATCTTCAACTATAGGTTCAGAATTAGGATATTCTTAAAACATTCATTAAAAGTATATATATCCATTAAATGTATGTTTTTTGTATTTTCAGTCATAATAATGAACACGAAATTACAATGGCTTTGATAAATTCGACATTTCAATGAAATCAAGGTTCTTTTATAGTGTTTTTTGAGGATGACATTTTGGTTTTTTCATGTGAGAGGGATGTGCATTAGAATCACTTTGCGATAATGTTGGGAATATTACGGGATCATAATTTGTGTGAAAATTTAATTATGATTTATTTTTGGATAGATGTTGTATGTTTCCAGGGATATATAATATTTTGAATGGTTTTTTATGTGGATTGGGAAATTATATGGGCTAATATCCCTTCGAAACCACAAACGAATATCTCTAAGTTGAATATTTTCATTGGCTTAGTTGG
Source organism: Viscum album (assembly GCA_963277665.1). NCBI lineage: Eukaryota > Viridiplantae > Streptophyta > Magnoliopsida > Santalales > Viscaceae > Viscum > Viscum album. The sequence goes on from OY728120.1 coordinate 1,850,135,755, forward strand.
TTATTAATAATGTTTTGTTTATTATTTTTTATGAATTGATCCACCAATTAATTATAAAACAAGGAAAAAATTTCCATTTTAGGGGAATGAATAATGGAAGAATTTTTATCAAGAGAAAATCTTTTCATTAACTCAAAACAAATCTGGATATTTTTTGAATCATGACAAGTGTACCTGATGTGTTGTGATGCCTCATGATCTGGTATTAGATGTGTTCTCATAAAGAGTGATCATATTGTTACATGTGGATAATGTTATTTATGGTTGAATTAGAATAAATTCCGAACACATGACTTGGATTATGTTACTATTTTTTATACATTGAAGACTGGGCACCAGTACCTGTTTGGTGAGATATTCATAGTGCTTACAAATCAAAAGAGCTCAACACATATTTTACTACAGTGATATTTGAATTGAAGACAATGAATATGGAATGAGTATCCTCAAATGTTCTATTTATTATTTATTTATACACTAGGTAAGGGAAATTCAGTGGAGGATCCTTAATAAAAAATTGATATTCTCTGTTGAAAAAAGAGGCTTCAGAATAGTGTCAGTTGATGTTAGTGATAGAGAAAATGCACATGGATTGTGAAGACTGAGGATATTTTTTAGGGTTTTCATTTAGGATTATTTGGTTCATAAACATGTGGATATGGTTTAAGAGGACAACATATATGATATATGGTGTTCTAAAATGATGTCAAAATTTAATGATGGGGAGACTAATGAGTGATGGATTCTTGATGGGATGTTAGTTTTGTGGTTTCAAAATAAAATGGTTGTACCATTGGCTGCTCAGGAACCACTTCTCCATGCTTACCATAAATCGAGAATTTTTTTCCATATTAGAATAAATATGTTGTATAAGTTTATTAATGCAAAGTTTTGGTGGGATGACATGAAAATAATGGTGAAAGCGTCTATTTCCAGATGCCTCATCTATTAGTAGTTTAATGTAATGCACCAGCAGTTGGCATATATGTTTTATTAATTACATATTCGTATTTTGAAACTAAAGAAGATAGCCATGCATTATGTTACTGGTCACTTAATTATGTTTCAAAAATAATATTCCATTTGGTTGATAGTGTATAATAAAAAAAAGTCATATAATTTCATCCTAATAATGGAATCACACACAATGGAGGAAATTTATAAAATATATATATGCTAATTGGTAAACAGTAATGAAATACTTGTTTCGATAGTATCCGATCATGATATGTGGTGCACACCCCATTTATGGAAATCCTTACAGAAAGCCCTCGGGACACAAGTGATTATTTTTATGTCATATCATCTTCATAAGAATTGAAAATATAGACGGATGATAAAAACATTGGCAGGAGTTATTTTTGATTTTTTAATTGATTTTGGTGGCTCATGTGGGGTGAACATTGTTTTATTGGAGTTATATAAAAACATTTATCAGGCCTCAACACATGAGGCTCATTTTGAATAATTTTAGGGGTTTCCCTGTCATTTTCTTCTTTGTTGGGTGGAAGTAGTATATACTTCACACGATGGGTTGATCCTTGACTAAGTGGAAAAAATAATAATTTTATGATAAAAAATTGGATGGAGAAAAAATAATTCATTTTATATTGTGTGAGTATCATCACTCATGGCTATTTTCATTTATGGGTAGTGATCAGGTGTTTTGGATAGTCTATGTATGGATTGGGAATCATCATTTTGAGATGCATGGGTAGTTATCTCCATGATACATATTACCTATTTAGAGACTATAATGGGTTAGTAAGGTGTTGTTTTAGTTATAATATCCTCCCCTTTTAATTTTGGTGCATAATGTGTTTCATTTATATTAGTTGAAAAAGTATCACCCTGAACATGAACATGTTTTAATGATATCATGTTAACCTAGAGCATGAAACATCATTGGTTTATATGTTGTTAAAGACCAGGGAATATAAAGATAATGTTTTGTGGTAATAAATTATAATAATATTATGAGTTTTATGGAAATATGGTCATTTTTAAGAAGATTCATAGGACTGAGTTGTGAAAATGGTCAAGAAAAGGCCAAAACCCTTTCATGTAAATAGTTTTTTCAATCATTACATGGATTGAAATTCCATTTGTGGGGAGAATAGAACACCCTCAAATTTAATTAATTACCCCTTAACCAATGTATTTTTAGTATTTATGGATTCTGGATGACGTTTGGGAGGCCATAGAATACATTATGGAATATTTTTTAGGGTTTTCTGGATGTTCAAGAATTGGGATCATTTACTAAAAATAGTGAAACTCATATTGTGGACCACATAAATTGAGGGAGTTGGATTTGGGAAGGTGTAGGGTTAGGTGCACTATTTCTTAAAACCCTTATGTCCACCAAGATAAGGTTTGATTTTTGATAATGTTTCATATATATGTTTAGTACATAGTTTACCAAACCATGCACCCTAACTTTTAAAGATTAATATTTTGGTCCTAAAATTTTCGATCACTCTCATAATATCTGCGGAAAAAATAATTTTTTCCCTATGCCAACACTATCTTAGTTTTACCTCCTTCCAAATTATTTGGAAACTCTTCTCATTAATCTGGGAAAAATCCATAAGAAAACCTTGGTGTGATGATGACCATATTTCCTAGTAAGTCTCTATTCTCAATGGTTTTCCGTAGATTTATTCTTCTTCCCTCTCATATATTGATTGATATAGTCCATTGTGGATAAACATCTGTGAAATTTGATTAAAATAATGATGAGAGAAGTATTTTTTTGTTAGGGAAGAATATATAATGTGATTTTTTATTGTTTCTACCCGTTTGTTGAGGAATTCATGTTGGTCATTATTTTGTCCATATTATCCAAGGTATGTGGGTTCTCTCTCAAATACTATTATTTGAACATGATGGATTGGATTCAAATTTTTCAAATTTCATGAAATTTATTTTGAAATTTCTATGAATATATTGTTAGAAATCTTTTATCGTGATGGTTAGTAATTTTTTTTGTTTTTTTTTTGGAAAAGTGAATAATTGAATTATTTTAAAATGATGAATTTAAAATCGGTCACTTGGTTTGATTTAGGGGAGAAAAATTTGTGGAATTGGTGGAATTTTTTTATATATGCGGTTTGTAATAATTGTTTTGGAAGAGTTGGTTGATGTTTTTTCATTTTCAATAATGTGATCCTGTGGATGGGGAATGTGCCAATGGGTAACCCATATATTGTTATCTTGTGATAACATGGTATATTTATGAGAGACCTATCATGAGTATGGAACAGTCACCTAGGAATGCAAGTGTAGATATATACGTATGTGAAATGGAATGGGTCCAAGAGAATTTGATGTTTGAAATGGTTTTAAAGTTATGTTTGGTGTATACCCTTAAAATTTTAATTTCTTTAGGAAAACTATATTGGTATGGAAATTTTTTTATATTATAATATAAACTATTTATCTTAATTTATAAAAATTATTATAAAATTTTTTTTTAACAAAAACAATCCTAGTGGAATTGGTAGGGAAGTCATTTGTGGAAAGCCTACAGAGTTTCATTACTCACCCCCTACTTCAGTACATTGGTTCTTTTGTAGATGTTGTTAATCAAGAGTCATGTAAGAAAAAATTATCTCATTTCTTCATTGATTATTTGTAGTAATATGGTATGGATTATGGAGATAGATCTTGTATTATGTGGGGATATTCTATGTTGGTGTCTTTTTAGCCTTTTAGTTTTGTAGGTTTTGTTTTTTTATTATATTGTGATATTAGTATTATATTCATTTTGTTACCTAGGTATATTTTGGTATGGTTTTTTATACATTGAAAATTATGAATCTGTTATAATTCATCATGTAGTGGTTTTTGGATATGGAAATAATAGATTTGTTGTATTATTTCCAAAGATAAAATTATCTTACAATTTTTTTGAATGTGTTGGAATTTATTTCCAACCACTTGTGTCTTTGGGCTGTAAAATGATGATTAGTAGGAATATTACGTCAACTCAAAAATATGTGGAGGGTAAGTATGTTTTAGTAACAGTTTCTTAATATTTTATATATGGTGAAATTTTGTAATAGATGTTACATAAGATATTTTGTATGTTGAAAATGGGAATATATGATATTTTCCATTGTGTAATGTTAACTAATCACACAAATATGATATTTTGATTTGAAAAATTAATGAAATCAAATCATCTTTGATAAATTTATTTACACTTGATATCTTAAGGTGTTTATAATACATGATTTAAAACATTTTGTGTTCCATTTATATACAAACAAAAATTGAATATAACTATTTCCAATAGGATTACTGTAGTTGTATTTCCTTTATTTTTTTAGGTGGTTATTTTATTATTTCACAATGTATTATGTGAAAGTCAATGAGTGATTGGGAATAGATGGGTGGTTTATTAGATTATCCTCACAATATATGAAGGTTAGGCTATTTGAGGATTGAAAATAATGATATTGATAAATATAACATCACTTTAGATTAATATTAAATTCATTCCTCAATAATACATTCCTAAATACTAAACAACTTTAGTACCATTAGATAATTGATACAAAAATAAATGAATTATTAAATGACCAACAACTTATTGAATAACGTTATTCTCCCAAAAAACACTTCATATACATTTCATAATTAATATTTTTTTAATAACATGGGGAAATGAATTATATGATAGGGTGAGTTCATCCAGTCTAACAGAAAAACAAATGTCATGAAAATAATTGAACAAAATTGAGTATAAACATAATTTAATGTGATGTGATCATAACATAATAATTTCATACCCAATAAATCAAGTATCATTAATCATGAATCATGGTATACTATTTTTTCATAAAAAAATAGAAATCTATTAAAGTGTGAAATAAAAAATAATCAATCACGATAAAAAAATCATAATAATATGACAGCTGTTATAGGTATAAAAATAAACATTGAAAATTATTTTCTTACTCAAGTATCACTTGAAATACAATAATTCTGGATTGGGTTCTCCCCCCATCCCATCATTTCCTTAGTCATAGTTTCCAGGGATGAAAATGTTATTGTAATGTGTTTCCTACTAGACAAGGTTCACATATCACTCTAGTACATATTGTATTATGATATATCCATCAATACCAAGTGAATTAGAGGGATATATAACTTCCATCCCACTACTAACATAATTAAAACCATACACATGTTTCTGTCATGATAATAAAATTGTCCAAATATAATCAAACATTACCCATTGATAAGAAACATGTTTTATAAATATCACATTATTTCATTATATAATAAATTCTAAAAATGAAATGTGTTTCTTAAAGGGTTCACTATAAATTAATTAACCCAAAGGGATGGAAAAATTCTCATATAATCGTCCTTAATTAATCATCATAATAAGACGTATTTGTAAATAATGTGGATGGTTTCATAATATATTATCAGCAATGACATTTGACAATCCGTAATGAATGTCGAAATATATAACAAATAAAATTAAAATAGAAATAAATGGTGTATTTGAAAATATTATAAATATATCAGGTTTATTATTAAAATTTGACAAAAAATAACCATCAAAATATTGAATGGAATATTAATGTAAAATTAATCTCATGATTGAACGAAATTATATTCATACCATATATTATGAAAGATAACATTCTTTTCAAACCATTAATAAAATCTAACAAAAACTATTCTAAAAAAATCTCTTTAAAATGGACATTTTAAACATTCCATAAAAATTTAAAAGTAATAAAAATTTCCCTTTTACAAAATTTCAAGTATTGGAATAATCATTTTTAATTTTTTTTGAATAACATGTATATTGATGAAAATGTTCCACAAATAGAAATGTAATGTGGTCATGGTTACATTGAGAACTTTCCTCATTCCTAATAAATACTAAAGGAAGAAAAATGGTACTAATTAATAAAATTTGAAGCAAATAACAAATGAGTTGAAAATATATTTCAATTAAATTTTATGATCTATATATTTTATATCAAAATAAATTGACTATATAAAATCTATAAAAGGAATGAGGTTGTAACATAGCCCTTACCTCAAGTCATATCTTTCTTCATACATTTTAAAAAAATAATGAGTAATTAATATAACTATATTATAAATATATTATAGAACCATATTCAAACATAACAAACTTATTATCATTCCCTGATATTTTCCAATTATCTTATTATCAACAACTTGTTCTTTAATGAAATCTTTTGGTTCAAAATTTGTCTTTTTCCATGAATGTTTCGATTCTATGATTTTAATAATTGAATATTGGTCATTGTTTCAATATTTAAAAACTACTAATAATTAAATATTTATCATTTTTTTCCTTATATACAATTATATAAACGTTTGTATAAATTGGTTAAAAAATCTATTAACATCACTTGTTGGAGACTATAGTCTATACATGCACACAAATAATGTTTCTATATTCGCATTAATTAAATGAAATAAAAGTAAAAAAATCACTCACAATAATATATTAATTAATATTTAATAAATATTACATGAATTCAGTAAATTTGACCATATTACCATGAGTGAAATAGGATACAAAAAATTAATCACATCACTTCATGGGGAGGGGGTGGTAGACCACCCCTCTGGACGAGCACCATCATCATTTCCTAATGGATGTGTATGTAAGTTGGTTGTTATGATATTATAATTAAATGAAAAATGCATGTAAGTAATGAAAATAGAAACAATAAATAGATCATAATAGCCAAAAATGAATAATGGAATGGAAAAATTAAATGCATCATTTCATGGGGTGGTAGTCCAAACATATGCATGAAAGCTGATTTATTTTCCCATTTGATGGAGAAGGAGATGATTACAAGATTCCAACTGAATGAATAACATATCAATATTTTTATGATACTAGATTCATATGTTATTATTGATCTATTATATTTAGATAAATTGGAAGGGGAGATGGTAGGTGGTGTACATTAATAAGAGAGAGAGAGAGAGAGAGTGAATAGTTTGAAATTTTCAAATGATTAAAATATGCTAATATATTATTAAAACAATTACTAAAAAATGACACATATTATAATAGTAAATGAACATTTCATAAATATTACAATAAAATAGGATTATTAAATTTTTTATGTCACTATATGTTTAATTTAACCCTTTTGTGAACACCTTTTAAAATTCTCCATTGTAATGAAATTTTACCTCGATTACTATTCATAATGAACAAACATTATGTAGAAATTATTGACTAATAATTTTTATATAGATTTGGAATATTTTATCCTTTTATAAGAATAAATCTATATATTTTTCATAAATAACATTGAAAATAAACCATAAAATAAGATGAAAAACCATTTTCTATAATAATGCATTTTTAAGTATAAAATTGATTTTGTAAGAAAATTATTCATAATGTTGATTAAAGTGAACTTAATTGGATTAGTTTTATTAAAAATTAAATAAATAAATTTTCATATAAATTGAAAAAGTTTTTTTAAATACATTAATTAATTATACTGTTTTCTATAAAATTGGTATTTTTCAGTATAACCTGGAAGAATAATATTATTTAAAAATTTATGAACACTTCTCCTCGAGATAATTTTTAAATTATTATTTAAAAAATAATATTATAGTAATAATGTGTATAAATTTGTAAAAAACTAAACTTAATATTTTTTACAAAATAAATAAACACATTTTTTGATGAAAGATTATTATTGAAGAATAAAATGACATCCCTAAAAAAGATTTCTTAATTCCTATTAAATATTAAATACATGTTTATTATATAAAAAATTTAAAACATTTAACATAATATATTTATTATCATTCATACCACCAATTTACCAAGTAGGATATAACGATCAAATTTATATAATAATAATTTAATAGTATATCGTGGTACATTTAGACTCTAAATTATGTATAATGAAAACTATAAAATTAAATTCATTTAAAGATAAATATATAATAATATATTTATTTGTTATATTATAACCCCTTATAATAATTTATCCCTTAAAATTACATTATTATTTTATTTCAAATTGAAGATACTTCTACCTGATCACATTATTTGTTTCCCAAATAATATCTTAAAATTTATGGTTTGGCTAAAAAATTTACCCAGGTGAGTGGTCATGTTTCATGGAACATTCTATAATTTAACCAGAATCGTTATTGGATATTAAATATATGATAGATCCTTCTTCCTTTTTTGATCATTTTGTTCAGTATATGTAAAAGATCTATTATTTACATCCTTTGGAGAGATGCATGGGATATATAACGATAATGAGATAGAATTTATTTAATATAAAAACAATATTAAACAATCAGTTTATCACCATTTATTTCAAATGGACTAATATATCTCATTATTATCTTTTCCTTCTTTCCAAATATCTTTACATTCTTCCAAGGATATATTCATAAGTATAATTTATTAAAAACATTAAACTATAGATATCTTTAATGAGTTTTAGTGTCAGATATCAAAAAATCCAGGACATAATGTTATTTTAAAATAAGAAGTAAACCCTTGTTTTTGAATGTGGATTAGGTTTTTCAAGGTTTGGGAGCTCCCCCATGTAGATTTTGTGTGAATCAAATATCTCTTAGGGATAAATGGATGTATCTTGTATCCATTCACACCATCAACATATATTTCATGTTGTGAATTAACTAGAATGGGGGAGGTTCCCTCTTCATGTGGTTTTCACAACATAAACATAATGTTCACACATTGAATCATTCTAGGTTAAAAAAGGGAAAAATAATAAAAATATAACTTGTAATGGAATTTCAATTCTACCAGGGTTCAATATGCCTCCACTTCTACTTCACACTAAGGGATCTATGGTGTGGATATCCCTCATATCTTACCCCATTTTTGATGTAGTTCATCAAATGAGGTATATTGGGATACGACTAACACTCTAACTTCTTTCTTCCTTGATTTATCTTTCTCACCTTTAGTAATTTATCCATTAATGGTCTTCCAACCCAATTTCAATGTTCTTACCAGGTTTTCATATTTCTTTAATCTAAATCTGAATTAGAGTTATTTCTATGTTGATGTTACATATACTGGTATATGGTTATAAATTCCTATCTTTCCCCAATCTATAAATGAGTTGTATAATTAATAGTTAATTCACATGAGTAGTTTGGTTTGTTTGTTGCCAATTTTTTTTCTTTTATTATTCATTTTCATGTGGTTTATTATAGGGTACCTACATGTGATGTAGGGTGCATTTGATCCTAGTATAGTGATTTAGGTATGATATGGGTTTCCAAGGATGGGTTGGTTGGATTATTCTATATCTATGTATTTATTATTTTAATACCATTGTTTTCATGGTTCCAATAAAATGCATTAAGCGTGTCTCATAAGATATTGGGTGATATTTCTCACTATGTTTCCTCATTATGGAGGTGCGTTGGAGTTATTGCATTGGATTTCTGGTGAATTTTGATAACCTTGGTTGTCTGAGAGCACTTATAGTGATTTTTTCAAATATTATATGGTTTTAGTGAGGTGGTTTTGACCACATGTTATGGGTGGAGGCCTCTTTAGATCTCATAAAATAGGGGATGTTGACAAAAATCTATTCAGATGAGATTCACATTATAGAATTCTATATTGGATGGTATTTGTTTCCTTTCGAGGGGTGTTAAATACTACTGTTATGTTATGAATAATGGGATGTGACTATTGGAATATGTGTATCACTATTCCTTGGGATGTGGATATGCTAAGACATTGGCGATTGAAAAATTGTATATCTAACAGACATAATGGTCATATTGTTTTGACATTTTGTTAAGATGATGGTCATTCTTGGTTACACATGCATGTGTGGGTATGTTTTTCTATTGGTAAATGACGACGTGTGGTGCCATGTGGAAGGTCAACTATTGGATAACTGAGTGTTCTTCTGGACCTATATACAGTTGGTTCAAAATTACACTCTAATGATGGAAAAAGATGATAAATTCTCCCATGTGGCTCCTTAGAAAAGGTAAATGGGTTAAGTGCTGCCATATTTAATTTTCTTTATTTACATTTTTCATACATTGATATATGTATGCATGTATATTAGAATCATGTTATTGTTTTCCTATATAATTCATGATTACACATTACATTTTCCACTCGGGACACATGCATGAAATTATGGTTTGGAGTGTAGGAAAAGGATTGGGTTCATGATTCTGACTTTAGTGATATGTGATATACTGAGGGTGTGGGGGTTGGAGGACATGGGTTTTGAAAGATTGAAAAGGTGGTTATTTGGTACTAGGAAAAATTAAATTTATGTTTTTTCTTGTATACATATTTTATAATCTGATGAGAAATATTTCCGGAACATTTCTAACTCTCTGGAAATATATAATTTATATTGTATTTTTAGTTGTTTTACATTACATGTTCCTCTTACATTGTTTTATTTTTCACACTAAATTTTCATTCTTACCATTTTAATGATGTTTTTTTATTATTACAATTAATATAACATGATGTTATATTCAAACCAAAATCCCAAAATAGTATCTCAATACTAGTTAGTTGACTTTGGAGTATGGGGATATGTGCTTACCGCTAATTGGAACACAATCCTAGAGAACTTATTTAGTGGAAGATGGATTGTGGTGTTACAAATTGAAATTGATGAAATTTTTTTGGAGATAACCTATAGAGCCAAAATCCTATATATGGAAAAAGGTAACGAAATTAATCTTGTTTCGAAGTGGTATAAATTTTTCCTTTTTGAAAAATGTTTGATATTTGAGATTTTGTAGAACGGAGCATAGGAAAGTGTTGAATCATGTATTGGAGGTTGTATTGTGTGTCTAGCCAGAACCTGTATAAAATGATGTCCATGTTTCCGTGGTAAAATGAATATTTTTTAAAATTTTCATTGATATAGTTATGATATATAATTTTTATTATATTTAATTTGGGGATATTTTTTTAACTAATGTTAGAATAGGTAAGAGGACATAATTAATGCATCATAGTAGGAACTTATGTCTACATGACATATGTTTGTTACATTGGTTGTTACATGGAACATGGAATGTTTTATATGGGTTGGAATTATTAATGTTAATTAAAAAGATAAAAATTATTGTTCATGTATATCCTATTGGTTTCATTCTACTCAACTAACCTATGTCAATGGTTCTTGGTGTGATTACTATGTGATCTTATGTGTTTTAGTTGTATGTGATTCTTGAATATGATAAGGGTAAGAAAAGGGGAAGGAGGAATGGAGATGTATGATATGGAAGTGATAATGAAGAGTATGGTTGCTGAGATTCACTACATGTCACCACATTCCCTAAATATTATATATTGTCATTAATTATTGGTTTTGATCATTGTAGTTGGTTCTTAGTAAGATTTTTCCAAGACAGGCTGTTGTATAGTTTGTAGGAGACATTGATGTGGTGTCTCTAGGGAAGACACAAGATGTAGTCTCTGAGGGAATGGATAAGAATAATCTACAACTGGAGTCTCTTGGGAAGAGGGATACCTCTAACACGATGTTGTGAAGGATACACAACCGAATGAGTATCTCATAGCGATCTTTGGATGGTTTATTTAGGTAATTGAATGAAAAGATAACCAATATGATAAAATCATTGCATTATAGACCTGGTATTTTAAGTTTAAGTACCACACATTATTACATGGTGAAGGTGGATCATATGTTTCATAGTCATCAATAATGTTAGTGGTGACTATTTTTTTTATCAAATTGTGATACTCTTGGGTTGGAGTTATAGTTGGACAATTATATAATCTGGAAAATGATCAATAACATTTAGTAAATATACACGCATTTAGGAAGACATGATGGATTGATGTGAAAGGATGTTTAGAATATGTTCTTCATGAATTTAATCATTGATACATTGAGGGATGATCGAGCTCATGAGTTTATGCACTTGAATAATGGAGACACATTTGTCAAGGTTTATGTTAGAAGGTTCCTGGCACTATCTCAGTTTCACCCACTATTGCGGGATATTACATCACCATTGTGATATGGTTTGATGATGTTTTTCTGAATTCCATTAGGATAGAGATTAATATTTTATGCTTCACCTTGATCATGGAGGCAGTAAAAAATTTGTTCATAACCGAGGAGAGTTTGATTGATATTTCATTATTGATCTAGATTGAAGCGATAGTGAAAAAAGTCTATTGTGATTAGGGTATCTAAATTTGATTTCATGAGGATACTCTGTGTGGTTCTCAAATTAGAGACATAGGTTGGCAACCAAGTAGTGGACAATTGATGGTATGTACGATGTGTGTATAGTAGAGTCATGTCCAGAAAAACATTGAGTTACCATAAATGTTTTTTTGGACATTTTCAATGATGGGGAATATGTAGAGGTTTTTCTTCAAGATTCCCATAGTAGTTAGGAGTTCGGGACTGAGTCTAGCCTAGGGATATGATGTAGAACTGGGTGAATTACTAGGAGTAGGTAGTAAGGATATGATTAGACACACATGTCATACTAGAGAGATAAATACCATAGTTGGGGTAATTTATGGTAGTTGGTATATATTAGTAAGGAGAATATCCATCAGGGAGCTAGGAATCAGATCATTTATATGTTGGTGAACTAATAACTTTTGAGTAGGCATGGGATCCAAAAACGGTTTGAGGTACGCAATGAGGGTAACCATGTTCTTTTTTAGTATTTCTGAAACTGGTTCACAAGGAACACTTATTGTAGTTTAATTAACCATTTTTTTGTTGATGTGTGTGATGTGAGAAGAATGAATGGATTCTAGGTGATGTGTTTGCATCAGGGAACTTTTGGTGTATTATATTTCATGTGGGACCCTTTAGGTATCAAGATTGACGAAATAATATCACAAATCATATCACCTAAATGATCAGAAAGGAGTAGTTAGTGGAAAGGATGAATAAGGAGCATCAAATGAGATACTTAAAAAACATTATTTTATTTTTTGGATTTTTGGGTCCATGGGGATAGTTAGTGTGGAACCATAAAGATACTGGTAAATGGGTCTGGAATAAATTTTGATGGAAATTCAAAATATGTGGAGCTTCAATGTTTTAATAATCATAGAGTGTCATAACATTGGTAGTCTAGGATATTGGTAATGATATGGATATGTTCAATATAATCTTTTTGTATTTTAATGTGGACAGTAGAAAGATTTGTATTAGTTATTTCTCATGTCAGCCAGATGCCAAGATTCTTGGGGGTGATATATTATAAGGATGGTATTTTATAATAACCCATATCATATGGGACATATTATTTCACATAATAAAGTGATGAAACAATTAATTTTAATGGGTTTAAGATTTTTTGATGATATTTACCAAGTGGAGGTTTCATGGTGACTCATATAGCCTATAGGGTCAAATTGATGCAAACTATAGCCATTCATGTAGTTAATATGTAGTTTATGGTGTGAATTTCCATGAAATCTAGAGATACCATCTTCCTTTGGTTTTCATAAATGGAACTATAGGTTCACACATTGAATGTGTCCAACTCAGTAAAAAATGAAAAAAGTTGAATATGGATGGGGAATGGAAATTCAGACATGGAGCCACATGCCTCGTCTTCTACATCATGATTTTAGATATATGGATTGGATATCCATATTATTTTTCCAATTTATATTAGTGATTATCTCAAAAGGTATAGAAGTCTCATTAAAACTCTACATCTTACTTATTATTATATTTCACTATCTTAGCTAGATGTAATTCATTGTTTCATTTTTTTCTTTCACAATATTTTAAGAGTTTTCATTTTGTCTTCCAATTGATACCATCTGTATCTGAATCATAGAATAGTTTTTTAGGAACATAAATATAATTGAATATGGGTTTTTGTTCCTAGATTCCTTTTTTTTATACATCTATTATAATATTCATAGTAAATATACATGAGTGGGGTGATCCGTATATGACATGTTTTATGAATCATTTTTATTCTATTATCCTTTGGTGTTGACAAAGTGTACTAAAATGTAGGATAATGTATGTTTGATATTTGTTTGTTGTGGAAGGTATGACATAGTTTTATGAAGTTTGTTCAATAGGAAATTACTAGTTATAAGTATTTATAAAAACAAGAAAATGACATAGTTGGCTTTGTGGGAATACATTGGGCATGGCCCGTGAGACATCAGGTGATGAAATTCAATGGATTTGGTAGATACATAGTTTCAATGGAGTCTTTTCCTATGGATATCGGTAATATTCACTCATCATTGTTTACTAAGAGTTCAATTTTTGTTGTTTGATCACAATATATGAACATTATATGGTGGTTTTGGACACATATCATTACTGGAGGCCTCTGTATAAATCATGAAATTGGGGATGGGGATGAACATATGATCGAAGGTGGTGATCACAATAGAAATCACTGACAGACATTTTTTTGTTACCATTGGATGGTGGATGTGGATATATATAAGGATAATATTAATTGGATTAGAATATTAAAGTATGGGTATCATCATAATGTTGGAAATAATACTACTGAGATGATGGTGAGTGAATAAGTGGATGTTTGGTGGACTAGAAATTTTTTTATGGTAATTCCATTTGGATTTTACGAAATCCTGATGCAAATTCATGGATTCATAGGTCTATAGTTACATGCTGTGCATGAAAAAATATTTGTGATGTTGATCAATTTAGTATGTTAATGGTTAGAGGATCGATGATTCATCCAGTTTGATAGTGGGTGAATGCTTCACTCCACTCCGAAAATAGCTGAATATGGTAAATTCTCCATTTTGGCTATTGAGTAGATGTGAAGATGGTTATGCGAAGAATGATTTATTATTATTAATTTATGTTTTTCTTTTACTAGAATATGTTGGGATGTATATTAGGAAAACATTGGTTCTATTCTACCATGTTTATACTCACACCTAGTATATGACCCTCAGTACGCATGAAAGCATTATGGATTGGAGTACAGGAAATGGATCGAGATCGATGTATTCACATTAGTAAAAATGGATGTAAATATGGTGCATGGGTTGGATGGAATTGACATTGGCATATCAACCAGGTGGTTATTCTGTGTGGGGATGAATTTTATTTTTATTTTTATTTATTTTGGAATATTATGAACCCATATGTGGTCTTTTATGGTCATTTACGAGAGACTTGACATATATATTTTATTTGGTGAGTTCAATTTGTGTGATTTAGACATGTTACAACTGTTGTTTTGTTTTGTTTCATAGGTATTTTTTTTACTACCTCAATGATATTTTATTATTATTATTATTAACATTATTATTACCGCATTAGGTTATATTCTCCCCAGTATCACCCAATAGACTCTCACTTCTATCAAAAAAAATTGGCATACTAGAAGGCAAGCCTAAGTACATGTGGCACTCTAGCATAATGAACTAGTTGAGTTGATCCTATGTTCAGTTATTATTGTCATCTTACCTTATATGTCAAATATGAGATTACCTAATGTTTTTTAATAGTTCATACCTTCTATTTCATTTCCTAAACCATATTAGTTCCTAGTTCCTTTGTTTCACTAACATCATCCAAGTATGTTGTAGTTTTCCATTAATTCTATATTGGACTTCATACATATCCATCTTAATTCTCGAATGAATGTTGATGTTGTAAACTAATTGAACCATAGAAATGGATGGATATCAACTACCATGAAAATACATAATTCTTAATCTCAAAATATCCCTGAGGGATTGAATGGTTTTCTCAGACAGTCCCCATGATAATAGATGATATGAAATGATAATTGTCCACATTATATTGAATTATTATAAAATAATTTTCCATATGTTCAATGTAATCCTTATATCATGAGGTTATATAATATAATTTTTTCCAAATGAAACCTTACCAATCCCTTAAATATTTATATTTGAAAGATGGTAAAAATAGAAACAATAACTTATAACAAAAAAATGTAATGATTTCTTAATGTGGTAAACTAAAACAAAATTTCTTTGTGACCATTAGATGTTTTTGGGAGTTTTATGAAACAATTCAGGATATTTTACCCATTTACACTCTTATATGAGAAATGGTTTTAACATCCCTAAATAATTGTTTATCTCAACATTTACATTTTTATATATTAAGCACTGAGATAATTACTCTACCTCATCTCCATCATGTTTTCCCACAAAAAATACTTTCCTAGATCTCAATATTACTTCATACTTCTAGTATGTATAGTGAATGATAAACTATATACTTCAACCAAAAACACAGTCATCACATATGAAATTGATAGGATACAAACATTGTTCTTGAACCTTAAAATTTCATCCCAATAATTGTTAACATGGGGAATATTTCTCAACATCTTCTACAGTTCCACATCCTCATTCTATAAATTTTTAATCTGTAAATGTATTGCATGTTGAACAATCATCTAAAAAATATACGACTTTACCATTACTTTATGATTTTTGGATATATATTCTATAAATACATAAATATTGGATCTCTTTCAATCCTCCCCAAACAAAATATAGCATGGTCGTTCTAACTCAAATAATTATCCACCCAATTTTACATCATAGTGTGGTAATGTATTTAGTATTCACAATATTTAATAAAATCTACCCACCTCATTGTTTTCATATTCAACTCTATCTCTATGAATATGCACTTCAGGATTTTATGATCATTTTTGTAACACATTTCACTATAATATCTATGCCTTCAATTTTTAAATTAATAAATTAAATCTACAAAACACTAAATCATGATTCCGGTTATTTTAATCTCTGTTTCTAAATTTTCATGAGTAGTATGATGTCATCATATCATTCTATGTTGTAAAAAATCTTATTCACTTCTCCAATGCATTATTATATATAATAAAACCATATCCACTATAGATTAGTGTATGACCATGATCACTGAACAACCATTATTTTACCTCTTTTATTTTGTTTTCAAAATCAACTATCATAAGGTACTTGGATCCCGTGTGAGTAAACATGATTATTGGATTATATAGGTGTGATAAAACCCTAAAAAAGTGTTGTATATATCAAACCAATATAAGAAAAATAAGTGAAACAGTATCTTAGAAAACTTATTTAATGGAACATGGGTTGTGGGGTTATAAATTGGTATCGAAGTAATATATTTGGAGTTAACCTATAACACCAAAATCTTATATATGGGAAAAATTTAAAAAAATTAATATGGTTTCCAAGTGGTATTAATTTTGGAATTTTTAAAAATGTTTGTTATTTGGGATTTGGTAGAATGGGGAATTGGATAGTGTTGAAACATGTTAGGGAGGTTCAACTGAGTGTCTAGCCAGATCCATTATAAAATGAAGTCCATGTTTTCGTGGTAAAATGAATATTATTTAGACATTACATCGATATAATTATGATATATGATTTTTGATTATAATGAATTTGAGGATATTTATTTTTTTACACTTGTTCAAAAAGGTAAGAGGATATAATTCATGCATCATAGTAGGAACTTATGTCCACATGACATATGTGTGTTACATTGGTTGTTAAATGGAAGATGTAATATTGGATATTGCTTGGTATTATTAATGTTCATTAAAAAGATAAAAATCAGGGTCCCAATATAGCCCATTGGATTTATTCTACTCAAACAACATATATATGTGGTTTCTGTTGTGACTAGTTTTTGATCCAATATGTATTAGTTGTATGTGATGCATGAATGTGATAAGGGTAGGGAAGTGGAATGAGGAGTGATGATGTATGATATTTGAGTGATAATGAAGTGTGTGGTTGGTGATATTCAATACATGTTACCACATTCACTAAATTTTATATCTTGTCTATTATTATTGGTTTTTGTTAGAGTAGTTGGTTCTTAGCATGATATTTCCTAGACATGCTCTAGAATAGTGTGTAGGATACATGGATGTTGTGTCTATAAATAATTCAAAAGATGATGTCTCTGAGGGAATAGATATTAATAATCTATATGTGGAGTCTCTAAGAATGGTTGGATACCTTTAACATGAAGGTGTGATGGGTCCACAACCAGATAAGTTCTTCATGGAGATCTTTGACTGGTTCATTTAGTGAATTAAATGAGAAGATAACAAATATGATCTATTCATGGTATTATTAATATGGTATTATCAGTCAAAGAAAACCCACATTATTACATGTGATTGTGGATCATTTATATTATAGTAATCAATAATGTTAGTGATGATTATTTTTTATGAGATTTTGACACTCCTGGGGTGGATGGTGTAGTTGGAAACTTTTATGATCCATAAAATGATCAATAACATTTAATAAATTTAGGTACATGTAAGAAAACATGAAGGATTAATTTGAAAAGATGTTGAGAATATGTTCTTCATGAATTTCATCATTGATACATTGAGGGATGGTCGAGCTCAAGAGTTTATGCACTGGAATAATGGAGAAGCATATATCATGGTTTATGATAGGAGGTTCATTACACTATCTCATTTCCAACAACTATTTTGGGAGATGGAATCAACATAGTGATATAGTTTGATGATTTTTTTCTAAATTCCATTATGTTGGAGATGAAAACATTATGGTTTACATTGTTTATGGATGCAATGAAAAAGGAGTTCATAGCATAAGAGAATTTGATTGATATTTATATATCTATATTGCATGATTATGGTAATAAGAATGGTGTGATCGTGGTATCTAAATGTGATTTCATGATGATACTCAGTATGGTGCTCTAATTAGAGACTTAGATAGGCCACCAAGTAGTGGATAAGTGATGGTATATATTATGTGTGTATAGTAGAGTCATGTCCAGGAAAACTGTGAGTGACCATGAATGTATTGTTGGTCATTTTGAATTATGGGGAATATGTAAAGGTTTTTCTAGAAGATTTCCATAATGGTTAAGAGTTTGGGACTGAGTCTAGCTCAGGGATATGATGCTGGATCAGGTGAATTACTAGGAGTAGGTAGTCAAGATATGATCAGTCCAATATTTCATACTAGAGAGATAGATACTCATAGTTGGGGTAGTGTATGGTAGTTGTAATAGATTAGTAAGGATAATAGACATTAGGGAGT
The DNA here is from genome assembly GCA_963277665.1 of Viscum album. Classification (NCBI taxonomy): domain Eukaryota; kingdom Viridiplantae; phylum Streptophyta; class Magnoliopsida; order Santalales; family Viscaceae; genus Viscum; species Viscum album. The sequence goes on from OY728120.1 coordinate 1,850,154,881, forward strand.
TGAGAATCAGATCATTTATATTTTTGTGGACTAATAGCTTTAGAGTAGGCATGGGAGTTGACGAAGGTTTGATGTGCACCATGAGGGTTACCATGTTCTTTTCATGTATGTCTGAAACTATTTCATAAGGAACACTTATTGTAGTTTAATTAACTATTTTGTTGTTGGTATTTGAGTTTTGATAATAATGAATGGATTATAGGTTATGTGATTGGATCAGGGAACTTTTGGGGTATTATATTTAATGAGGGATCCTTTAGGTATCGAGAGTGATGAAAGAATATCATGAATTATCTCTCATAAACGACCACAATGGTTTCGTTGGTGACAAGGATGAAGAAAGAGAATCAAATGAGAATCCTAAAAGACTATTATGTGTCTATTGGTTGTTTGTGTCCAAGGGGATAGTCATTGTTCAACCAACAAGATGTTGGTATATGGGTTTGGAATAAATTTAGATGGTAATTCAAAATTTGGGGAGCTCCATAGTAGTAATAATATTATTGAGTAGTAAAATTAAAATTTTGGGATATTTGGAATGAGATGGATATGTTCGATATAATATTTTTTGTAATTGAATGTGGATAGTAGAATTATTTGGATTTGTTATATCTCTTGTCAGCGGGATGCTATGTTTCGTGGGGATGATATTTTAGAGGGATGGTATTTTATAAAAACCCATATCTTGTTGGACATATTTTTTCACATAAAATGCCATTAAACAATTAATATTAATGATTTTAATGTGTTTTTTCTGTAGATATTTACCCATTATAGGTTTTGGGTGAATTAGATAGCCTATAGGGTGAAATTACTACAACCTATAGCCATTCATGTAGTTAACATATAGTTTATGGTGTAAATTAGCCTGAAAGGTAGAGGGACCATCTTCCCTGGGTTTTTATAGAGTGAACTATAGGTTCACATAGTGAATGTGTCCAACTAGGTAAAAAAAGAAAAAAAAGTGAAAATGGATGTGGAATGTAAATTCATACAGGAGCCACGTGCCTCATCTTCTCCATCATGATTATAGATCTATAGATTGGAACTCCGTATTATTTTTCCAATTCATATTGATGTTTAACTCACAAGGTAGACTAGTCTCATTATAACTCCAAATCATCATTATTATTATATTTCTCTAACTTATCTAGAGTTAATTAAGTGTTTCATTTTTTTCTTTCACCATATTTTTAGAGTTTTATTTTTTCCTTCCAATTTGTACCATATGTATCTCAATCATAGGTTGGTATTTTTTTGGAACATAAATATAATGGTATATGGAATTTTGTTCTTAGTTTCCATATTTTTATAGATCTAGTATAAAATTCATATTAAATATTCATGAGTAGGGTGATCCGCATATGACATGTTTTATGAATATTTTTTATTTTATAATCATTTTTTTTGACAAAGCGCCCTAAAATGTGAGATAGAGTAACTTAGATCGTGGTTTCTTTTGGAAGGTCTAAAATAGGTTTTTGATGTTGGTTCAATAGGAAGGTACTAGTTATAAGTATTTATGAAAATAAGCATATGAAATTGTTGGTTCTGAGGGAATACATTGGACCTGTCCCGTGAGACATTGGGTGATGTAAATCAATGGATTAGGTGGACACATAGGTTCAATGGAGTATGTTCCTATGGTTTTTTGTGATTTCCACTCATCATTGATTTATAAGAGTTCCATTACTTTTGTGTGAAAACAATATATGAACATTATGAGGTGGTTTTGGAGAATTATCCTTAGTGAAGGCCTTTGTATAATTCATGAAATTTTGGATGGAGATGAACATATGATCTGATGTAGTGATCAATTTAGAAATCATGGGTGACAATTTTTGTTACTATTGGATGGAGGATGTAGCTCTATATAATGATAATATTTATTGGATGATAATATTAAAGTATAGGTATCATCATACTATGGGAATTCATGCAACTGAGACGTTGGTGATCAAATAAGTGGATTTCTAATGGACTAGATATATTTCTATGTTAATGCCATTTGGGTTTTTCGAAAACATGATGCAAATTATTGGATTCATAATTCTAGTGGGACAAATTGGGAATACCATAATATTTCTCATGTGGATCAATTTAGTATGTGAATGGTTAGAGGATCAATGGTTCATCAAGTTTGATAAAGGTTTGATGCCTCACTCCACTCCAAAAATAGTCAAAGATTGTAAATTCTCCATTTTGTCTATTGAGTTGAGGTGAAGATGGTTATGTGATCAATGATTTATTATTGTTAATTTATGTTTTTTTCACTATTATATGTTTGGATGTGTGTTCAAAAAACATTAGTTATGGTATAATATGTTTATAATCACACCAATAATAGGATAATTAGGATGCATGAAAGCTTTATGGATAAGAGTATATGAAAGTGATCTAGATCAATGTTTTCACATTAGTAATAATGGATGTGCCAATGGTGCATGGGTTGGATGGAATTGTTTTTGGCAAAATGACCAGGATGTTGTTATGGGTGGGGATGAAGTCTATTTTAATTTTTAGTTATTTCCAAATATTATGAACCCATATGTGGTTTTGTATGGTTATTTACAAGTGTCTGGACATATATATTTTATTATGTGAGTTCAGTTGTTGTGATTTAGACTTGTTACAACTATTGTTTTGTTTTTCTTTCACAGGGGATGGATTATTAATACCTCAATGATATTTTTATTATGATAATTATTGTCATTTTATTTATCACTTTAGGCTATATTCTATCCACTATCACCCAATAGAATCTCACATAAATCTAAAAAATTTCCATACTAGGAGGCTTGCCTAAGTACATGTCGAACTCCAGTCTAATGCACTAGTTTAGTGGCTCCAATGTTGGGTTCTTATAGTAATTTTAACTTTTATGTCAAGTATGAGATTCCATAATGTTTTTTAATAGTTCATACCTTCTCTTCCATTACTCAACCAGATTAGGACCAATTCCTTTTTTTCACTAACATCATCCAAGTATGTTGTAGTTTTCCTTTCATTCTATATTGGGATTCGTATAGATCCATCTTAATTATTGAATGATAGTTGCTGTTGTAAACTAATTTAACCATATAAAGGGATTGATCTCAAAAAACATGGAAATACATAATACTTAAACTCAAAATATCCTCGAGGGATTGAATGGTTTTCTCAGACAGATCCCATGACTATGGATGAAATGAAATGATAATTTTCAACATTATTTTCAATTCTTATTAAATATTTTTCCATAAGTTCAATGAAATCCTTATATAATGAGAAAATATAACAGAATTTTTTACCCAATAAAACCTTCGAAATTCATTAATGTTTTTATTTTAAAGATGATAAAAAGAGAAACAATAACTTATAATAATAAAATGTGATGACATCATAATGTGGTAGACTAAAAACAAAATCTCGTTATACCCATTAGATGTTTTTGGGAGTACTATGAAAAACTTCTGGTTATTTTTTCCCATTTACACTCTTAATTGGGAAATGGATTTAGCATCCCTAAATAATTATTTCTCTCAACATTTTCATTTTTATATATAAAAAATTGAGATAAATATTCAATATTATCTCCAACTTGTTTTTCCACCATAAACATTATTCTAAATCTCTATATTTCATTGTACTTCTTATATGTATAGTGAATGATGAACTATATAATTCATCCAACAACACAATCGCCGTATATTATATTGATAGGACACAATCTTTGTTCTTGAACCATATAATTTCATCTCAGTCAATGTTAATATGTGGAATATTGGTCAACATCTTATACGGTTTTACATCCTCATTATATTCATTTTTAATCTATAAATGGATTAGTAGTTGATCAATCAGCTAAAAAATATATGAACATACCATTTCATCATGATTTTTGATATATATTCAAAAAATCCAAAAAATATTGGATTACTTTCAATCCTCATCATAAAAAATATTGCATGGTATTTCTAACTCAAATAATTAGCCACCCTATTTTACATTATAGTGTCGTACTGAATTTAAGATTCACAATATTTAAAAAAATCCACCCATCTAATTTTTTTCATATTAAACTCATTCTCAATTAATATGTACATCAAAAGGTTATGATCATTTTTATCACACATTTCACTATAATGTCTATGATTTTATTTTTTTCAATGGATAAATTATATCTACAAAACTCTAAATCGTGATTCAGGTTATTTTTAATCATATTTTAAATTTTCATGAGTAATATGGAATCATCATATCATTCTATGTTATAAAAATCATATTCAATTCTCCAATGCATCACAATATATCATAAAAACATATCCAATATAGACTAGTGTAAGAGTATTTTCACTAAGAAACCTATTTTTTCCTCCTTTATATTTTTATCACATTCAATTATCATAATGTACCAGGATACCATTTGAGTAATATTGATTATTGGATAATATAGGAGTGATAAATCACTCAAAAAGTGTTATATATATATATCTATCCAAAATAAGAAAAATAATTATCCTTGTCATTGTGGAAAGTCAATGATATTTTATTAAAAATTTTTACATTAATGAATTCACTTATCATCCATAGTAATTTAACTAAACATACCTAATACAATTCTACAAAAATAATTAAAACTTCTTCTGATACAAATTAGGTTAACAAATAAAAACATTATTAATTATTAAATCATTTTAGATGAATATTATATACATTTTATATTGATATATTTTTCTTGACATTAATGGTGTGGAATTTTTATAGAGTAGATATATAATCATATTATTATATAAAATATAATCAAAATTTAAATAATTGTTCACCTCCCAGAGAAAACATTTTAGATATCTATTACATAATATGTTTATTCAAAACCTATGAAGAGGAAATATATTAATTTGTGCGATCATATTACTAGAAAGGGAAAAAATAGGTTACTAAAATAAATGATCACAATTAGGCATAATCACAAGGGAATATGAATCTTAACATAACATAATAAAGCCATATCAAATTAGTCTAAGATCATAAATCCTAAATCAAGGAATATTTTTTCATAAAAAATTAAAAAATTATAATTGTGTTAAATCAAGAATAATAAATCACGAGACATGAAAATATATCATAATACTAATATATAAGTTTTGGCATACACATTCACAAAGAATATAATTAAAACAGTTAAAGGTAAATTCTTAGAAAATAATAGTGGATTAGGTTCACTCTCAAGCATACCTTATAGGACATGATCATAGAATTAACTATATTAACACTCCATTAGACTACTTATTATCATTGGGGACATTTATCTTTACCTAATTCATTAAAGAGATATATAGTCTAGGTCCCAAAGAAAGATAATGACAACCAAATATTTGTGTAACATAAGATTATATAAATTTATTCATATTATGTTATCATAGTCTGTATAATAGAATAACATTTCATAAACATATAAACATACCCATGGAAATTGAATGGCTATCATAACTGTTACATTTTAACATAATTAACACATTAGTGAAAAAATGTTTTATAATATAATCATGAAATAATAATTTTAATAATCAAAATTGGGAAAAATATTTGATGTTATCATAATATCACATTCCCAATAAATCATCAATATCAACAAGGGATGTTAATGTTCATCGAAAATACCAATAAAAGGACATTTGGTCTTTTTATTGAAACATTAGAAAACTATTATTTTTTTCAATACAACATCAAATTAATATTTCATGAATACTGATAAAATAATTATATATTATGATAAAAATGGAAATAATTAAATTAATATTCCTGGAAAATAATGATTATTATTGAAGGAAATATATTCAAATGACATTTTTTAAAAGATAAAATTATTTCCGCACTTCAAAAAAAATAACATGGTAAAAAAATAATATATAAATATTAAATATAATACAATGTAAATAAATTAAATTTTAATGAAATTAATTTCTTATGAACAATAAATATATAGGAAAAAGTTCTAGTAAATATTTTTGGAGACTAGGGAAATGGAAGAAAATGTTCGACAAGAAAAGTAGAGATAAGGGTGACATTGATATAAAAAAATTTTCTCCATTGTTTGTATTAAAAAAGTAAGGAAAAATGTTTTAATACATAAATATTATATGAATAACTAGAGGATAATAAAATATAATTGGTTTTGAGGATAATATCCATATATTTTTCCTCATATAATATTTACCAAATCTAATTAAAAAACTAAAGGAGATTGTATCATTATCCTTCACTCATGTCCATACACGGTTCATAAATGTTGAAATCACATATATATTGAATATAAATTTGTCGTAATTGTATTTTTACCATATTTATTCATAAAATATTGTGTATCAATTTTTCATAATTTTTAATTAACCTAACTTTAGAAATTTCATCATTAAAAATAAAATTTCTATGAAACTAGTTAGTTTTCCATGCATGTTTCAGTTTGATAGTTAAAATAATTAATCCATTGGAATAAATTCATGATCTATATAATATTAATCATGAAATAAATATAATATTTTTTAATTATATAACCTTTTAGAGTAATTCATATAAATTAGTGAAAACAATTAATTACATCACTTCATGGGCATGGAAGTCTGTATATATACAAGAGTGATATTCCCACTTTTGGATGGATGGAATGATTGGAAGGTATATTTCAATTAATTGATATAAAATAATTATTAAATAATAAATATTATATATTCATTAAATCTATCATTATTAAAATCCATTTAAATTGAAAACGAATAATCGTTCACATCGGTTTTTAGAGGTGATAGCCAACACACTCTAATGATTGATATTATTATTTCCCAATATATAGGAATTGTAGAAGGTATATAACACTTGTATCCTTCAACATATTTTCATTTATGAATTAATTTAATTTTGTAACAATCTATATTTATACAAAAAAACCATTTCAAACATACGTTACACACAACAATGAGTTGGCTTGCATTACACACATTGCCGAGTTAAAAAAATATATTACTATAATATTTTTATTTTATATATTATGAAATTAAATTAGGATTAAGATTGTATTTATGAAAATAATTAACTAAATAATGAAAAGATTTGGTGTAATTTTTTGTTTTAAAATTAAATAGAAATGAATATTCGATATAACTGAATATATATGATATGTTTTTATAATGAACTATTTTATTCTGAAAAAAGTCTTTTTATCTTATCAAATTTAAGTAATTTCTATAACACAATGATATAAATGTAAGTTATATGTAATATATTCAATAAATTTTATTATATTCAATCAATAGATATTATATGAATAAGATTATAGTAAACTAAATATTTCATACAAAAACCTATATTTTTATAAAAGCAGTTTTACCGACATTTATAAGATAACATATTTAGAATCAAATTTTTGAATCATTAATATAAATTATTTTAAAAATTATAAATATTTTATAAACTAGGGATAATAAAATTATTTTTGGATGAATTATTGGTATTTTTCTAATAAGTTTCATATTTTGATGAACAGAGAACAACATAAATTATTAATTGATGACAACATTATTCATAGATATAATAGTGTAAAATTATTTTTTTGATAATTTTGAAATTATAAATATATTATGTTTTTAAAATTATTCCGATTTTAGGTTATTGGAATCATGTTTACATTCAATTTTGATATAAAACCTTTTCATTATATTACATGTATAAACATTTATACTTTTTTCACACACTGTAAATTAAATTTATTTTAAATTAATTACCATTAACTTCTGAGTGTTGAATTTTTTAGTTTTCATAAAAAATTTGGAATCAGTGGGACAAATTTTTTTAATTAGTTTTATTCTTTTTATGGGTATATAAATTGTATTTTTTTAATATTTTTTATTACCATGATTAAGTGTTAATATGGTAATGTAAGTTAAAAATAATATTATAATATTATATTTCTACAATAAATGATTACCTAATTTAATTGTATGGGTGGTATTAAACCACATTAAACCTTATTATCGTAATTATAACATTTTTATGTAACTTTTGTAAGAATATTTCGTTATTAATACTTTATGTAATGATAAGTTAAAAATGGAATACTGGCATTTTTAATTATTATATTTTATTTTTATTAAAGGGTTTTAAAAAAGATAAAATAATATTTAAATAATCATTATAAATATATCATATTTTTGTGTATCATGATACTTTATTTACTAATTTCAATGATAAAATAATTAACGTTAAAGGTGAAACAATGATGATACAATAATTGTTTAAATAATTTATGAATAAGATAAATGAGATTAAAAATATTAATATAAATATATTTTGAGTTATAAAATGCCATATATGATTTTAATTGATTAATTGGATATGTTATTAATGTTTTTTTTGTATTTTTTCAAATATATATTTGTTTGTTTTATTTTTATATAAGAAAAACTAATAAATACGGACAAAATGGGCATTTAAGATATTTTAAAATAAATAATATCTTATTAAATGATATAAAATATCTTGAAAACTGAAACTCTATTAACTAATATGATTAAGTCAAAATATTTTCATCAAGGACTTGTTTAGTGGTATTTTGAAATTTTATGGTAATTACATTAACCCATAGTGTATAAATTATATGATATCACAGAAATAGTAAAAGGGGATAAATATGGGTTAAAACAAAAAAATAGGATTAATAATAAAATTAAAACTCAATGAAAAAATTAAAGTATTTAGTATATTAAAAATTAATCACATTACTAATTTTTTTGAATTTTTTAATTGACACTTGTCCATAAATATAAATTATATATTATTTAAATCCAAGATAGTTACCAAATATCCGTCTCTTTGTTTTTAAAATCTTTTATGTTTCCACATAAAGAAACATGAATTTATAAATGAATAAAAATATTGATTTTTAGCAGAATGATTTTAGTGTAATTATATAATTTTATTTCTAATTTCGTAGAATTTATACAGATAACAAAATGACTTCTTTAATGAAAAATCAAAATATATTTAATTAATAGAAAAAAAATAAATGATGATAAAATTTTTAATTTCGATATATTTTGCTGATTTAATAAGACTAATGAATTTCATCGAACTATATTATATATTTTATATGTCAGAAATAATTTTATTTGATTTCATAGTATTAATTAATGTGTTTGATGTCAAATTAATAGAATATTATTAATTTTTTCAATAATGATATCTTATAAAATTAATTTATTAATAAATTTTTCAAAAATAAAAAAATGTTAAATATTCAAAATCATATAGGATAGGGTCGAAAATGTATTATATTTTTCATTTATGTCACATTTGAATGTATATTGATCTTGAATAGTCTTATAATATTTTTATTTTTTGGGGATTTCCAAAATATCCCATGACCATAATTTTAAATGGTCACATCCTCCCTCACTTTATTACACCACATTGAGCATTTTAGCATGACCAAACACCAAAAAAAAAATTCTACACCAAATTAATATTTAATATTTTATGTCTTTATCTTCCAAAAATACTAACCCTAGTGTGCCTAATAGGAAATCCAAAAGATATCCATTAAAGAATTGGTAATTTTTTAGGAAAACGATTTATGTTCTTCTATAGTTCTACATCCTAGTTCTATATTGTTTTTAAAAAAGTGTAATAAATAAATTATGAAATAAATGAATATATTTTATTATGATTGTGGTATAACCTTATTACTCATTTTATACATACTACAAAAACTGATATCACCATGAGTGCATCTGTACTGCTTATTTTCTCCATGATGTGGTGTAATTGTTTTTCATCACCACATTATTTGGATGGATATAATGGGTATAAATAACAATTATTAAATGAAATTTAATCTCTATAATTATAATACAATTTAATTATTACTACTTTTACAAATAAGGAATTGACAACTTCTCTAATTTGTTCGTACGACCCACCATATACACACTGCGATGAGTTTCATCTTTCACATTAAGAATTCATGATTGATTAAAAAAATGTATATAATTAATATATATGAAATATATGTACCTAATAATTATACTATAGTAGTATATATATACATACATATTCAATTTAATTTATTCCATTCTATATGATATAAAAACATAAACAAGATTCATGAATACATACAACCTACCATCTCTATGAACTGTATAACACATATTATATATCTATATTATATATAAATAAATAAATAATATATTTGGTGCATAAAACATGTTTTAAATTATGATTCTATTTAAATAATGATATAATTTATAGGATCATGATTAATGTTTCCAAATACCTATGATAATGAAATTATTTATTACATGAAACATTACATTAACCTTGAATTTTTATTAAATGGGAAATTGATAGTCACAAAAGACTCTTATAAAATTGAATAAATGTTTTATAATTCTATTACAAGTTAATAATATGTTTAGAAAAATTATAATTTATTTTCATACATGTATGGAGTGACTCAGACGTAAGGTAAGGATTAGTTTCAAAATTTCATTATTATTAGAGATTTATTACATGTAAGTACATACTGAGATATATTTATCATACATTTCATTTTTGTCTTAATTTTTTTAAATGTAATTTTTTTGGGTTTTATATAATTGAATATTTTAATAAAACATCATTTTAAAATTTTATATGATTTATTCTTCTTAATCATTCTCATTTATATCCATGTTTTCCAAATGTGTTTTGTGTATTCCATTATAGGAAAAAGATTATTTTAAAATGTTAATTTTGGTGTTTCAATTAAATGTTCTTATGAGATTTATGACATATGATTCAAAAATCAATTTTTTTTAAAAAAATTCCTATTTCTATAAGTGCACATCTTTTGAATAAAATATTTCAATGTGAAAATGGTATTTTTATGAAATTTTTTTATGATTTTATATAGTATTGTTTTCTAGTTCCACATACTTTGTTGGATGTAATGCATGTTTGAGGTTGATCTTATATAATAAAACATACCATATTTCATTTATTGTTATATGATTTAGTTTAACTATTGATGTGCTATTTTGATACCAGTCATGGTTTATGGTTTAAGTATTAAAAATTTTTATGTTAGTTCTAATACAAATGTCTGTATTGAATATGTTTCATCGCCCCTTTTAAATGTGGAAAAAATTATACTTATTAAATTATTGGTGGGTCCCACCATAGCCCATTGATGTTTTAGCATGTATCATGAGACAAAAAAATTTGTGGATTTACCCATTATTCTTTTGGTCTTGGTATAATACTTGATGGTATGATTAAGATGTACGCCATTATGCATTCCCTCATTATGTGATTAGTTATTGATAATCTAATTGATTATTACATTAGTAGAATATCAATTTTTATGATTTATAGATCACATGATTGTATTATATGGAATTATTTATTTATTCAATTTTTTACCCATTATAATGTATAAAGTGAATCTGTTTCATTTGTACACATTTCTTAAAGAGTTCTAATTATTTATTCATAATAGTTTCCATTATATGCTTACCATTACGGAGATTTTAGTCTTAACCATTTCTTATGTTTTATTTTCCTAGGATGAAATTATGTGTATTATGACTCATATAATGGTTTAACATAGGAGATTAATGGTGTTATGAATTAAATATGTATGTTATATTTTATGTTTTGAATTTTGATGTGGGGTTCAAACATTAATCTGTCTTCCAAGACAGCTAAAATGATCAGTATTTTAGGATTCTATAGGTGTATAAATGCTAATGTAATAATTTATACTATTTCCTCTAGGATTTTGGGGTTGGGGTAATTATAGTTGTTATCTGATTGATGTTTAGTAGACACCTTAGAAACTATATTTTGAAATCAATAATTATAGGCAATAACTCTTTGGTAGACATAAATGATAAGTATAAAATAAATCCCTTGAATATTTTTTTGGTAGATATTATGTGGTCCATCCTAAAAATGCATCCCATTGTGGATACTACAAGTGGAATAGGTTCTAGAAAAGATTTACCTTTGGGTAAAAACTCCAACAAGGTGTGCCGGGCCTGATTTGATGCAACCCGATAGACAATAACCTGAATTATGATGCTGATGGTTTGAAAATACCATGGGATATTTTTATTAGAGTTCACATATTATTTACCAACAATAATTACATATTAAAATGTAGATATTTCCACATTTAAACTATGTTTCATGATTTTGATTTTAGCTAATCTTAAATGTTTTATTTAGATTATGTGATTTACATGTTCATTGATTATAAATTTTGTTTCATAATGTTATGATATAGTCTATTGTATGACATTGTTTAAAAATGGATCCAAGTGTAAGGAATAGAAACCATATAAATGAAAATATTCAATGTAGGTATTTCCCTTCAATATATGATAATAATTTTAGAGTTTGAGCTGAAACTGGTGTTTTACAACTTGTAACTATACTAGGATAGTTTACTCATGTTACGAACAATAACATTACCCATATATAGAAACATAATACATACTGTAGGGAAACAATTTCATAACACTTCATGATACAATAGACTCAAAAATTCAATGTGAATACAAATCCATTTTATGGTAAGAAAATGGATATGTTTTTTAGAGAATATATTTCATACTTTGGGATGTTTAATTTTTTTTGTTATTTTCAATGGAAATTTATGTTCTTTATAGATATGTGGATAAATGGTGGTAAATGGTTCAAAACACTATGGATGTCGGGGAAATTAAAATCAGGTAATGAAAATATTTTTAATGAAATTTTAGTTAAATTATTTTTCTCTCATCAACAAATAGCAGTTATGGGAATGAAATTTCTATTTGTGGGGATAAAGGATAATGATAATGTTATAAAATATAATGAAACCATTTAATGTATTTTAAATAATTATATAAACTACATACACAACTCAAGGAGTAATATTGATCATTTATTTCTTGGGTTAAATCCATTTCTCCAATAGGCATTGGTATGACATAATTTCACATCATATGATAATATACCCCATGATATATCAAGAGGGACAATAAATTATCTATGACAAATGAATTTATAGGAATGAAATTGAAAAATTGAATGGTGGAGAAAGAGACAGATAAAGGTTAATAATGGAAGGAATGGTTTTTTTATATGTTATTATTGTGTGAAGAAACATCTCTTCACATTTTTAAAAGGAATAATTGTATGTTACATGTATGGAGATAAAGGTAACCAAGATCATGATTATAAGGTAAATAATGAATATATCAATGTGTAATGATTAAAATTTATGAGGAACTAGCATTGGGCTAATGAATGTCCAAAATTACAACTAAATATATATTAGAAAAGGAAAAGGGATTTAGGAAAATATTATTTTGTTACAATAGTCAATGTGGAATAATGGATGTATTTTTTTTTGGTTTCATGAATTATGTTTCTATATATTTTATAATAATCATGTGATATATAAGGAATGATCATCTTTACATCTTTATATTGATTTGGAATTATCCTTGTTTTCATTAAGGTTTTAAGGTGATCAAGGAATTCAAATATTGGGTATGTGCCATATATATCTGCATTATATTCTCTGTGGAAAATTTGATGTTATGTTTATTTTTGAAATTAAATTTCATTCCTTATATATTGATAGGTCAAAATATTTTTGAAAAATTAGACATTTAAGAAATGTTTTTAGATTATTATTGTATAATGATTTTGATTTTTTTTATTACATCCCCCTTTAATGAAACATGCATAATGGAAAATGTTGAAATAGTTCAAGGAACTACCAAATAATAATATTTTGTTTATAGAAACATATATTTTCCTATAATATTTTAGAGTTAAATAATTCCTTATAAATTAACAAAAGATATGGGGAGTAAAATTTTATCCCTCTTATTACTTTTTAATAAATTAAATATCCCCATAGATCATCACAGATTTATAGAATTGTGATTGTTTACATTCTCTCGACCTTGTTCTATATCAATTTCTATCAGAACATGAGGGTTTGATTTATCTTACATAAATATATTTTCCTACATTAAATCCATGTTTGATTTATCTATTGTGACCTTCATAATTAATTTTCAGTATTTTAATGTAGATGTCACATTAATCCTTTTTATGATATGATATTTAAACAAAGAAATTTTGAATAGTCAAACCCCATGTTTTCGATCTAGAGATTAAATTTTGAGGACATAATGTATTGAAGGATGAGAAAATATAACACTCCAAATCATTACAATATTTTCATTTATCAAATAAATATAGTTTTTCTACAAGATTTATTTACATTCAACACCACATTATACTATTGAAACACACAATAATGAGTCTCTTTCATTATATGCAATGCTATGGTTTACCAAAAAATAATATATTATTAAAATATTATTATTTAAAATAATAAGATATTACATGGACATTAATTCGTGATGATTAAAATTATTAACAAAAATATGAAAATATTTTTTTAATTAATTGGTTAAAAGTAATTATAAAATAATATAAAAACCAATTGAATATATCAGAAATCTTATTATAAAGAACCATTTTTATGCTCAAAAAGTCATTTTATATTAATTATTTAAATTTTGTTAGTTATTTAATGATATAAATTAAATAAATAATTTATATCATCAATAAAATTTTTTTTATATTCATCTAATAGATTTTATAGTCATAAGTTAATAAAAAATCCAGTATTACACAAAAAACTGTTTTTAGAAAAGCATTTTTATAGGATTTTAACAAAAATGTTATTTTGAATAAAAATTTTACGCTTATATATTTTATTTGAAAAAATAAAATTATTTATTTCAACTGGGATAAAAATATTAACATTGGATGAATTATTTTTATTTTTCTCATAAGATTCATCTTGTGATGAATAGTGAAAATAAAAATATTTTAATTGATTTTTTTATTAAAAATAAATTATAGTTCCAAATTATATTTTCAATTGGTTTTTAATAAATATGAGATTACTTTATTTTACCTTCTGTAAATTTACATCATTGGAATACAAATTAAATTGAATTTTATATAAAAATGTGTTTAGTCTTTTGAATGTTTAAACATCAATAATCCATTTTCTCAGCCCGTCAATGGGAAAAATTTTAATTTAATTAATTTAACTTATAACGTAAGAATTATTATAAAAGAGTTAAATATTACGATCATTGGTTAAAAATTAACTGAATAAATTTATTTTACTTTTGGGCCTATGATGATTATTTTTTCTAATATCTTGTATTCCAATGGTTAAGTCTAAATTTGGTAATTAAAGGTTAATATAATATTATAATATAATAATGTTAACCCTAATATTTTCCAAATTTAATATTATGATTTATTTTCGACCAAAATCAACCATATACGGAAATTATTAGCATTTTAGGCCACTTGGGTAAAAATTTGACATTTATAATATTTTATTTAAAGATAAGATAAAAATTTCATACAGATATTTTTAATAATTATGTCATTTTTATTAAGGGGTTATGAAAAAGATAAATTCCACTATAAATAGTAATATAAAAGATACAATGTTTATCTAAATCATGATATTTTATTTAAAATTTTAATGATAAAATAATTAACAAAAATAGTGACAGAATGATGATGTAGTTACTGTTTAAAAAATGAAAGAATCAAATAATCAATATTAAAAATATTTATATAAATATAATTGGAGAAAGTTAATGAAATATATTATTTTATTACTGAATTTTACATATCATTAATTTCCAAAAACTCTTTGTTTTAATATTTTTTGTTGGTTTGATTATTTTATAGGATGAAATAATTAAATCTCTCCAAATTCACTTTTAAGATATTTTAAAACAAATAAATTTTTTATTTAATGATATAATATAAATAATAACCATAATCTATAAAAATTAATTGGAATATATTTTAAAATGTCATCCATTAATCATATAATTTTCATGTGGCATTTTATAGTAATTATATAAAACAAATATGTATAAATTCTAAGATGTCAAAGTTATAGTAAAAGGCGTTAAAGAATGGTTAAAACTAAAAGATAATGATTAATTAATATAATTAAACATGTAAAATTTTTTTTCATGAATTATCTTTAAACCTTAGTAAATTATTATCTATTTTGTGTTTATTAATGGACACAGACCCGTGAAAATTAATTATATTCTATTTAATCATAGATATTTACAAAAAATAACTCTCTATAATTTTAATATCTTTTATCTCTCCACTTGGGAAAAAACATGGATATAATCTAACCTAACTGTATATAAATATCATATGTTTATTATTATAATTATAAAATTTTAATTGGAATTTTTTAGAAATTAAAAATATCACCTTAAAAGATTCTTCATTGCTAAATAATTAATTATTTAATTGACAAAAAACTAAATCATTGATATTAAAACATCAAAATTATTATATATATTGATTATGTATTATTTAAAAATAATTTTATAAATCTATGAGATATATTACAGATATGAGAAATCATCATATTAAAATTCCCAATTTTTCAATGTATCTTTAGTCAAATTAAATTACGTTTTTAAAAGTTGACAATAATGATATCTTGTTGAATTAATTTATTATTAAATTATATATGAATAGAAAAATGAAAAATAATCACATGGGAATAGGATAATTTCAAAAAAGCATTGAATATTCTTTTATGGAACTTTTTAAATTATTTGGATTTAGAAATGTTTTTTTATATTTTAATATTTTGATGATTTCCAAAAGATCCCTCACCACAATTTTAAAGAGAACATCGTCCCTCACTTCTTTACACCACATTGTTCCTTATATCTGAACAAAAAACCATAAAATATCTCCTAACAAATTTTTTATTATGTTTTGGAGGTTATGGTTTTCTAAAAAGACCAAACCAAGGTTCCTTAAGAGGATATCCAAAGGATGTCCACCGAATAAGAGGTAATTATTTAACCATTTCATTTATGTTATTATATTATTCTACTTTATAGTCCTATATTATTTCCATAATATATAAATAAATCCAGTATCATATATATTAATATATTCTATTATGATTATGGTAAATCCTTATTCATCCTTTATCCTTCCTATGAAAAACCATATCACCATGTGTTCATACATAAAATATACCGTCTCTATGATATGGTTTAATTTTTTCCCCACCACCGCATTATTTTATTGGGTAAAGTGATGGATATAATGGATATAAATAATAAAAATGGTATAATATTTAATCTTCATAATTAGTATACCATCTAATTCGTCACCCTTTTACCAATAGGAAAATGATATTGTCTCTTAAGTGTTTCTATGGCCTACAATCTAAATGAAATAATGAGATTCCACATCAATGTTAACAATTAATGAATGATTATAAAAATGTATATAATGAATAAATATGTAATATATCAAATAGTAATTCCAATTAGAAAATATATAAACATATATAATCAAATATTTCATTACCTTTCATCCATTCAATATGATATGAAAATGGAAACAACGTTCAACAAAACCGACAAACTACTATCTCCATGAATGGTGTATTTCATTTCATTTTTCTATCATATATATATATATATATTTATTTATTCATTGAATATATATGATACATGAATCAATTTTACATTTAGGATGTAATTAAATCTGAAACTAAGTAATATTATCAAGAATAATGAGTCAACAAATGTACAATTAACAAATCGGTAATTACCTAAACTATTACATTATCATTGAATTATTAATAAATTTTACTATAAATTCACAAATAACAAAAATATGATATCAAAAATATTATTATGAATCTATTATATGTTAATAATATGTTAAAAATCACTATATATTATTATTATACATGTATAGAGGGAATAAAACCTTAGGTATGGGTTAATTTTTCAATCTCATTATTATCTTATGTTTTTTGTGAATATGTATTTAATAGGATATATATATCATGAATTACCATGTTAATTAAAAATTATTTCCAAAAAAATCTTTTTAAGGTGTTTTTTTGGGAATATATAAATAAAACATAATTTTAAATGTTTATAAAATTTATTCTTCTATATATTACTCATTCATAACCATGTCTTCAAAATGGGTATTATTGATTTATTTACAAGGATATAAATATTTTAAATTTTTATTTTTAAAAATTATGTCAATTTTTAAAAATTAGTACGTGATACATTCATTTAAAAATATGTTTATTTTTTAAAATTCCTTCTTTAATAAATGTACGACAATAAAATAAATTATTTCAAAGTAAAAAAACAATATTTCTCTAAAGAAATTTATAATTATTTTAATAGAATATATTCATCTATGTCATCATCCTTTGATGAATCTTATGAATGATTGAGTATGATATATTATGATATAATTTAACATATTTCCTTATTTATGATTTATATTGAATATGGATGTGCTATTTTGATACCATTCATGGTTTATGTATTATGATTTCTCATTTCTTAAGATATTTATAATACAAATTTTTATATTGATTATGATTCAAAAAAAAATCATATGAAGAATTAATTGGACATAGTAATTTATGGTCAAGGCCTAAAATATCCCTTCAATGCATCAATTGGTCTCATGATAAAAAGTGGTTTTCTTTTTTACCCATTAACATTTAGTGACTCAAGAGAAACCATGAAAGTATTTTTATGATGTCTAACATTATGTATTCCCTCGTTGTTAGATTAGATATTGATATTAAATGTTATTATTATAATTGTATAATATTCATGGTTATGTTTTTAGATCATGTTATAATTTCTTATGGTATTATTTATCTATTACATATCATTCTCTGGATTATGTTTAAAGGGAATGTGTTTCAGTAAGACATTTTTATTTAAGGTTTATGATTATTTATTCATAATAGATTCCACTATATTCTTACCCATATTGAGAATCTAATATCACCCTTTTTTCTATTTTCCTCATCTTCCATGATGTGTATTATGACTAATAGAGAGGATTAATCTGGGAGATTAATATAGTTTTCAATTGATTATATTTTTTGTATAATATTTTTTGAATCATAATGTATGGTTCATGTATGTAATATATTTTCCTAGAAATAAAAAAAATTGGTCGTTTGGGATTCAACATTTGTATCTATGACAATATAATTATTTAAGGAATTTGATTTGGGATACTTTAGATAGGGTCATAATATGGTAGAGAAGAAATTATAATTCCAAAAAAATAAATATTTCATAAATATCATATATAATAATTAAATTCATTATAATAATAAATCATGAATGATGATGCTGAAAATTATAGTATATAATTCCATAAGAAATTAGTTCACATTAAAATGGGATTGATGCATTAGTTTTGAGATTTATATAGAAGGATATCAATAATGGATTCTAAATCGATACAATAACATTTTACTAACTTTATGATGATGGATTCATAATGTTTTGTAAGAAGAAAAACAATTAGTAATGGTTGAAGAAAAAAATAAAATTAAAAGTTCTCATTTCAGAGTTACAAGTCTCTAATTAAATTTACATAGCTAAAGGAATTGGGAGGTTTCAAAGAAATAACTTAAATTAATGTTTATAAAACTCACTATGGAATATATAAATATTTAAAATCAGTTTTAAATATGATATAATCTTATAAATACCATTGTGTGACCATTACATACTTGGGTTTTCATCCATATTTATACAAGTTTAATTGTAACCAATGAAACCCCCAACGAAACTTACACTGATTAGTTTGACGTATAAAAGATAAAAAATACAGATACATTGTAGGATGATGAAAAATATTCTGTTCAAAAAATTACACATATATTATCATAACATCAACATTAAATTCTCTGTGAAATTGTTTTTGAATACTTATAGAATAATAATTGAATGTTTTTGAACGTCTATTGTGTATAGTTTATGGTCCCCGACTTTAATATCTAATGAGAAAAATCAATGAGAGGATTATTATATAATTTATATACGAAAAAAAATTACATCATACATTATATAAATGATTTTAATTAGTTTTATGTTATCTTTAAATGTTATTCTAAGAATATCAATGTTGTTGAGATCTAGAATATTTTCAAATGAGATAAATAAGAAAATTTCGATTGTAGAGGAATATTAATATTTTATTCTTGTACATGTTAATATATTTAAAAATGTCCCAAATACTTTTTATTTAATATATCTATGAGATGGTGAATTGGATAAAGCATATGTGGTGAATTTTCAAAGTGTTCAATGATAATCTATTTTTGATGAATGATCTCTAGTATTGAAGAAAGAACTACACCATATGGATCAATGAAATGAATAAAGGAACATAATAGTAAATTAATTATTTTCGTTTCATAAGAGTCTAAAGTGAAAATTTCACTTTATTAATTATATAGTTATACTATTACATAGATAAAATTATAATGTCTTGTTTATTGAAAAATAATCCTAAACTGATTTACTGAGAACTAATATGTGATGGGTAGATTGATAGGATTGTTAAAAAATAATAGAATAATTATAACTGTTAGAATATACTGGAAGGATTTCATTTATTTTAGAAAATTATATTGAGGGAAAAAAGGGTTCTCATATTATTTCATGGAGATAGCTGAGTCCGGAAAGTGTAATAATCCAGAACATGGAAACACATCTACAAGGATTTTTCATTAGATTGTACATGATACCATCGTATAAAACCCATGTATAATCTTTTGAGATAATGAGAATCATGTGACATGAAAGATTATAAATATATTATATATTTTTAATATACCTATTATCATTCATAGGGGACCTATCTACTAAATGAAAAATATGAAAAAATGATACATAGATTGAGAGGTATTAAAGAATCTGAGATCTTGTGTTGTGTTTTTTCAAAAAAACACACTCAAGTATGAGTATGATATCTTTTAGTATATATTGATGAAGTTTATACTCTTTGTATCTAAGATTAATTTTGAATAATTACATTCCCTTTAATTTTTACGTTGATTAGTGAGTCAATGATGAGAATAAGAAGGCTATAAAATAATGAAAAGGGAAAAATACTAATATTATTGAATTTTTTTTGGTAGATACTCTTAATAAAGATGATTTTCTGGGATTTATAATTACATGAGTCCTGTGATTGAGGAATCCATTGAAAATGTTTGTAGGAGTAACTCTGGACTACGCTGTAAGTTGTGACCGAGTTATAGGTATTGATCTTAGTGAAATGTTAGCCTTTAAAAATATAATTTTTATTTTGGAAAGAGTTCAGATATATTGTTTGATGATACATCAATATAAATATTGTGACCTAGATCATCAGGGTATAGAATTAATTAATAGTGAACTATTGTGATTCCATTATAAAGAACCTCCTGGAGGAAATTTTTTCACATGATTAATATAATTGATAATAACATAGGTAATATTATTAAACTACCTACATAATATAAAAGGCAGAGTTTCAGAATAATACATGGCTATGTGAAGTTTTATTTTCAATAATATTATATTGGAGAACTTCCCATGGGATATCTGAGGTGTAGTAAAAAGTATGTTTCCTAAGAGGGGATAAACGTTATGAAAACACATGATCTAATTTTCATTGTTTTATTTCAATGCATATATGTGTATTAGAGGCCCCAAACTTCATGATCAAGTACTCTAAACCCAAATAATTTATTCAATTCCAAAGTGGTGATACTAGTTTAAAATAAATTAGGAATTTTTTAAAATCCTAACACTACGGGAAAAATGAGCAATTGCGACGGGTTATTTGTGATGGGAATAAATCCCGTCGCAAATAGTCATGTTAAAAACTTATTTGCGACGGGGGTATTTCCCCGTCGCAATTAAGGAGGCTTTTGCGACGGGATTGCTTTCCCCGTCGCAAATAGTTTTCCCGCGATGCGCGCCAAATCACGGGAAACTTATTTGCGACGGGGGAATATTCCCGTCGCAAATAACCGGCGGCGGTAAAAGGTAGTTGCGACGGGAATATTCCCCCGTCGCAAATACTATGTCGGCAGGGGTTATTTGCGACGGGTCCCGTCGCAAATAACTATTTACCGGTTGACCGTAATAAATGTTGGCTAAGGTATTTGCGACGGGAATCCCGTCGCAAATGGGCCGGTCGCAAATAATCTAACCTATAAATACCCCATCCGTTTTTTTCATTTCATTCTCATTCCTTATCTTCTCCTTCTCTCAAAATTATATTTCTAGAATTGAGTTTTTCTCCAGTTTAATTTTTTTCTCCGGAGCTGATATTAATGTTTTGAAGAACGATCAGAACAGATCAATTTTCAAGGTATTTATCTTCATTTTAATTTTTTATTTATTTTAAATTTTTTATTAGTTTCAATTATTATTAATTAGTTGTAATTTAATTATGTTTACATTGTTTTATTACTTAATAAATTTAAATTATTAGTATTGATTATAGTTAATGGTAATTAGGAATAATTAGTAATAATTTTTAATAATTAAGAATAAATATTAATAATTAGTAATAAATACCAATAATTAGGAATAAGAACATTATTACATTATTAGTTTATTTTATTATTAATATTAAAATAATATAATTTTTTATATATATACAATTCTTTTTTGATCTGTGTGTTTGCTGTCTTCACATGTATTATTTGTATGTGGAGATAGAAAACGCACAGATCAAAAAAGAATTGTATGTAAATTAGAAAATTATATTATTTTAATATTAATAATAAAATATATTAATAATGTTATTATTAGTAATTATTGGAAATTATTTCTAATTATTGATAATTATTCATTTAATTACTAATAATTAGGAACAATTATCAATAATTATCAATAATTAAGAATAATTAGTAATAATTAGTAATAATTACCAATAATTAGTATTAATTACCTATAATTAGTATTAATTACCAATAATTATTATTAATTACCAATAATTAGTAATAATTAGGAATAATTAACAATAATTAGTAATAATTAACAATAATTAACAATAATTAGTAAAAATTACATATAATTAGTATTAATTACCAATAATTAGTATTAATTAACAATAATTAGTAATAATTAGGAATAATTAACAATAATTAGTAATAATTAGTAATAAATAGGAATAATTAGTATTAATTAGGAATAATTAGTAATAATTACCAATAATTAGTATTAATTATCAATAATTAGTATTAATTACCAATAATTAGTATTAATTACCAATAATTAGTATTAATTACCAATAATTAGTATTAATTATTAATAATTACCAATAATTATCACTATTTAGTAATAATTAACAATAATTGCCAATAATTACCAATAATTAGTAATAATTACCAATAATTATCAATAATTTCTAATAATTATCAATAATTAATAATAATTAGCAATAATTATTAATAATTAGTAATAATTACTAATAATTATCAATAATTAGTAATAATTAGAAATAATTAGTAATAATTAGAAATAATTAGTAATAATTAGAAATAATTAGTAATAATTAGTAATAATTAACAATAATTAGTAATAATTAACAATAATTAGTAATAATTAGGAATACTTAGGAATAATTAGAATTAATTAGGAATAATTAGGATTAATTAGGAATAATTAGTATTAATTAGGAATAATTAGTAATAATTACCAATAATTAGTAATAATGATTATTAATTACCAATAATTAGTATTAATTACCAATAATTAGTATTAATTACCAATAATTAGTATTAATTACCAATAATTAGTATTAATTACCAATAATTAGTATTAATTACCAATAATTAGTATTAATTACCAATAGTTAGTATTAATTACCAATAATTAGTATTAATTACCAATAATTAGTATTAATTACCAATAATTAGTATTAATTACCAATGTTTAGTATTAATTACCAATGTTTAGTAATAATTACCAATGTTTAGTAATAATTAACAATAATTGCCAATAATTAACAATAATTAGTAATAATTACCAATAATTATCAATAATTACTAATAATTATCAATAATTACTAATAATTATCAATAATTAATAATAATTAGCAATAATTAATAATAATTAGCAATAATTAATAATAATTAGCAATAATTACTAATAATTAGCAATAATTACTAATAATTAGCAATAATTAGTAATAATTAGAAATAATTAGTAATAATTAGAAATAATTAGTAATAATTAGAAATAATTAGTAATAATTAGCAATAATTAGTAATAATTAACAATAATTAGTAATAATTAGGAATAATTAGGAATAATTAGTATTAATTAGGAATAATTAGTAATAATTACCAATAATTAGTAATAATGATTATTAATTACCAATAATTAGTATTAATTACCAATAATTAGTATTAATTACCAATAATTAGTATTAATTACCAATAATTAGTATTAATTACCAATAATTAGTATTAATTACCAATAATTAGTATTAATTATCAATAATTAGTATTAATTACCAAAAATTAGTATTAATTATTAATAATTACCAATAATTATCACTATTTAGTAATAATTAACAATAATTGCCAATAATTACCAATAATTAGTAATAATTACCAACAATTATCAATAATTACTAATAATTATCAATAATTAATAATAATTAGCAATAATTAGTAATAATTAGTAATAATTACTAATAATTAGCAATAATTAGTAATAATTAGAAATAATTAGTAATAATTAAAAATAATTAGTAATAATTAGAAATAATTAGTAATAATTAGTAATAATTAACAATAATTAGTAATAATTAACAATAATTAGTAATAATTAGGAATAATTAGGAATAATTAGTATTAATTAGGAATAATTAGTAATAATTACCAATAATTAGTAATAATGATTATTAATTACCAATAACTAGTATTAATTACCAATAATTAGTATTAATTACCAATAATTAGTATTAATTACCAATAATTAGTATTAATTACCAATAATCACCAATAATTACCAATAATCACCAATAATTACCAATAATCACCAATAATTACCAATAATCACCAATAATTACCAATAATCACCAATAATTACCAATAATGACCAATATTTTCCAATATTTTCCAATAATTACCAATAATTACCAATATTTTCTAATAATTACCAATATTTACCAATAATTACCAATATTTACCAATAATTACCAATATTTACCAATAATTAAAAATAACTACCAAAAATTAAGAATAACTACCAATAATTTGGAATAATTACCAATAATTTGGAATAATTACCAATAATTTGGAATAATTACCAATAATTTGAAATACTTACCAATAATTTGGAATAATTACCTGATTACATTATTTGTATATTTTATTATTAATATTAAAATAATATAATTTTCTATATTATATACAATTCTCTTTTCATTTGTGTGTTTTCTGTCTCCACATGTAATATTCGCATTCTTTTTCAAAATTATCAACCTACTCGCCAATGGAGTGTTGAAAGTGAATGCGAATATTACATGTGGAGACAGAATGTTAAACACACAGATGAAAGGGGAATTGTATATAATATAAAAAATTATGTTATTTTAATATTAATAATAAAATATACTAATAATGTAATAATGTTATTATTATATAATTAATGTTTATGAAAAAATTATATTAGTATTATTAAAATAATAAAAAATCAATATAATATTAAAATTATCAATATTTGTAACATGTTTTGCTTTATTCTCAATATATTCAATCTTTACTTGAGTGTTTTTTCTAACAAATTATTCAAAACCAGTAATGCTTTTATATTTTATAGATAAATATGGAACAACGAGGTCGTCAACAATCATTATTAGGTGACCGCATATGGATAAATCAACGTAGAAATCCAAACGGTTCTGGTTTAAATCCAGTATATGTTGAGGGTGTGGAGACTTTTTTATCATTTGCGGAATCAAATTCAGAATTTGTTTCAGAAGGAAAAATAAAATGCCCTTGCAGAAAATGTGCATTGAGAACGTTTAACACGTTTGACAAAGTGGGGGAACATCTCTTGCGTTTTGGTTTTCAAGCAGATTATGTTTTTTGGTATCAACACGGTGAACGCAGTTCCAGAGCAGGAGATACCAACTTGATTCCGGATCCATCCCAGTTTCAAGATTTAGTACATGATGTTGCAGGTTCATCTGTTCAACATACAGAAACTCTGGCTGATATAGCTTCAAATCCTGAGTTGGGACCGTCTGAATTTTATGAGTTGTTGAAGTCTGCTGAGGATGCATTATATCCTGGCTGCAAGATGAGCAAATTAGAAGCAGTTGCAAAATTTATGGCTATCAAATCAGATAAAGGAATGTCAAACACCTGTTTTGACCAGATATTTTCTTTGCTGAAAACACTGTTACCCGAAGGAAATGTTTTACCTGCAAATTACTATGAAAGTAAGAGGTTGGTTCGAAATTTGGGACTTACTTTTCAGAAGATTCATGCATGTTCAAATGACTGCATTTTATATTCAGGGGAAAATGAGTCGTTGGATAGTTGTCCCACATGTGGGCTACTGAGATATAAAGAAGGACAACACGGGAAGTCTGGTTTGATTCCTGTAAAACAGTTGAGATATTTTCCGCTTACATCCATACTTCAGCGTTTATTCATGTCTAAGAATACAACGACAATGATGTCATGGCATAAAGAGAATAGTTCAACCGATAAAAGCTTGAATCATCCAGCCGATGGTGATTCATGGAAACATTTTGATAGAGTGCATCCATCATTTGCTTTAGAAGCTAAAAATGTTCGACTGGGCCTTTCCACTGATGGTTTCTGCCTGTTTGGATCTTATGGTAGTCAATATTCATGTTGGCCTGTTTTTTTAACTCCGTATAATTTACCTCCATGGATGTTGATGAAGGAGCCATATATCTTTTTGACTTTACTAATTCCAGGACATCCGAAGAAAAATATTGATGTTTATTTGAATCCATTGATTGATGAATTAAATTTATTGTGGAGTACTGGTGTCAGTACATATGATGTTGCAACGAAACAGAATTTCATACTGAGAGCAGCATTGATGTGGACAATAAGTGACTTCCCGGCTTATGGGATGTTATCTGGCTGGAGTACACATGGTCAGAAATCATGTCCTTACTGTTTGGGAGAGAACAAAGCATTTATGCTCATTCATGGAAAGAAACCGTGTTATTTTGACTGTCATCGCATATTTCTTCAAGCTGATCATCCTTTTCGCAGAAACAGATCTCATTACAGAAAAGGAACAGTTGAAAGGGATGGACCTCCAAAAATGCTATCAGGTTCGGAGTTAAAATCGGTTGTATTTTCATTACCTCCCATCACTTTTGGTCCCACAATAAACCAACAGAAAATTTCTGGTTTTGGGAAAGAACACAATTGGATTAAACGTAGCATATCTTGGGATTTGCCATATTGGTCTGATTTGTTGGTCCGACACATGTTAGATGTCATGCATATTGGGAAGAACTGTTTTGATAATTTGTTTCATACAGTTTTGGATACGCCAGGAAAGAGCAAAGACAATGTAAATGCACGTTTATATCTTGCCCATATTTGCAGGCGTCCAGAATTGGAACTATTTGAGAATGTCAGAACAAAAAGGTTACTGAAACCAAAAGCAGCTTATACACTGTCTAAAGAAAACCGTTTATTATTTTGTCACTGGATTGCAGATTTGAGACTTCCAGATGGCTGTGCTTCCAATTTGGGTAGATGTGTAAAGAATGGTCATATTACTGGATTAAAAAGTCATGATTGTCATGTTATAATGGAGAGACTTCTACCCATTGGATTAAGAGGTCTGTTGAATTCTGTTATTTGGGATTCCATAACAGATATGTCTCATTTTTTTCGGGAAATTTGTGCGGCTACGGCAGATTATGATGCTCTAGGCAAACTTGAAAAAGATGTTGTTGTAATTATATGTAAACTTGAAAAAATATTTCCGCCATCTTTCTTCGACTCAATGGAAAATTTGATGTTACATTTTCCATATGAAGCCAAATGTGGAGGTCCGGTACAGTTTCGATGGATGTACCCATTTGAAAGATGCATGCAAAAATTGAAAAGAAAAGTACGCAACAAAGCATCTGTTGAAGGATCTATTGCAGAAGCTTATTTGCAAGAGGAAATATCTTTTTTCTGCTCCCATTATTTTGAATCTGAGTATCCTTCAAAACACAACCGAATGGGACGGAATGGGAGGAATATTGATGAAATCGACAATCAATTATCTGTTTTCAACCAGTCAGAGCTTGGTTTTGGTGGAGTTTCTGAACGCTGGCTTTTAGATGATGAACATCATAGAGCTCATACGTATGTTCTGCTCAACTGTGAAGAGACGACATCAGTTGTACTATAAGTGTTTATATCACTTATTCTATCATTTATGTTATAGTAAATAACTTTGGTTTTTATAGGTTGTATGATAATCAAATCAAGAAACAAATTCCACAAATTACAGCAGCTGCCCTCGAAGAACGTCGACTGAAAAATTTCTCTCAGTGGTTTCAAAAACTGGTAACATAAATTCTTTATCTTTTAGCAACTCATTCAATGTATAGTTTTCTATATTGATAATTATTTCACAAATCTTCATGTGTCTCGACATGCTGATAAAATTGACAAACGGCTGTGTGTATTGAGTAACCCACCTTCCAAACATGTTAAAACTTATAATGCATATGTGGTGAAAGGATTTCGATTCCACACACATGCATATGGGGAATCGAAAAAAACAATGAACAGTGGAGTTAGCTTGAGAGGATCTCATCATCGAGAAAATGAAGTTGACTTGTATGGCATACTTGATGAAATAATTGAACTCTGTTATCTTGGACAACATTACATAACCACGTTCAAATGTCGGTGGTTGGATACAGAGAGAGGCGTGC
The DNA here is from genome assembly GCA_963277665.1 of Viscum album. NCBI lineage: Eukaryota > Viridiplantae > Streptophyta > Magnoliopsida > Santalales > Viscaceae > Viscum > Viscum album. Next base: position 1,850,183,780 of record OY728120.1, read on the forward strand.
GTGTTCATCCGACTCATGGAATCATCGATATTAAATGTAAAAGTGTTCTTGCAGTAAATGAACCATTCTTATTGGCTCAACAGGCATATCAAGTTTATTATGTAAAGTACTGTGCAACATCAAGAGACTTGACTGATTGGTGGAGTGTAATAAAAATCAAAATTCGAGACAATCAGTTTAGTCAAAGTGAATGTGCTTTCACTGATGTGCAAAGAATTGAAGTTTTTCAAGAGAGTACTCAAAATCAATATTTTTTACAAAGATACATGAGTATCGATGATGACACCCCACATTTAAGAGTCAGTGATGACGATGATGTTAATGATGTCACACATGAATTTGAAATGGTAAGAGATGAAGCAACTGCAACTCGAATGGATATCGATGATGTTGAGGAGGAATATGAAGATGGCATTGACATATATGAAGATGATGATGAAGATGAACACTTATAGAATTCCATGGTATTTATATACAATCATAATATGTATATATGTATATATAATAGTAATTATCAATTATTTGCTAACATTAACATTTTCTGTTTCAGATGGACGAGGCCACATTTCGTGAGTTGGCGGAGGCTGACCTGCCTTTCGATGCGGATGAGTTGCTGGCAGATGACCCTCAGCCTGCAGGAGCTCCAGGGAGTACACGGAGGGGGCGCGGTCTTGCACGATTGATGATTCCTAACCCCGTCCCCGAGCAACATCCACGTCTTGGGTTTGATCTGCGCACCCGGAGGTGTGATAACCTGTGTGATAACCTGTGGATTTGACTAAGATTTCATTAATCTATTCACATAATAAATGTTTATTATTTTTTCAGTTTTCCGCATATAGCAGTCGGACAGGGCATCACTATTTTGCGCAACTATTTCTCTCAGCCGTGGACCACATGGGAGCAGATTCCCATTGATGTGCAGCAGGCCATGTTCGGCCATTGGTTGGTACGTATGTAAATAAATAATTTTTATTTTGAAAATTATTTCATTTCTAACTTGATATTTTGATTTATTTGTAGGGTTTATGGTATCCGATCGAGGATACCATGCGTGACGCCATCCACGAGCCATGGGAGGTGGCCATGCGTGATCGTCTTCGTCAGTTTTTGCACAATTTAAGAAAAGCTGCGATGAAGAAAGCAGGAGTGTCAGATTTTGAGGAGTCATGTAGAGCACACCGACCAGAGTATATTTCATCCCATGTATGGGATGGATTATGTGCGCACTGGTTGAGTGGTGCCATTCAGAGGAGATCATCGGTGGGGAGGCAGAATCGGGGGAGACAGGAGGTGACTCATCGAGCTGGGAGTCGTTCTTTCAGTACTCATAGACAGCATCTGGTACGTACATTATTTATAAATATTTTATATAACTATAAATATTAACAGTTTATTTTTTATTCTTATAGGCTGTCGAGCACCCCGATATTACAGAGTACGACGTATATCGGAGGATGTACAGTGATCCTGCTACTGGGGAGCTCAGAGGTGATCGTCAGCATCACATCGTGGTCAGTATTATTTGTTTTCAAGTTTAAAAATTAACTGCATATAATATATTCACAATTTTAATTTTAAATTGCAACTATAGGAGTCATATGAGGCCGAAGCGGCACAGGCCCGGCCTGAGAGTCATGCCGAGTCTTCAGATCAGACCACTTCCCGTCAGTTTGATGAGGCGGCATGGATGCAGGCCACCCAGTATGCCTTCGAGAAGGGTCGGGTAGTTGGTATCGGCTCTCGACTGACTCCCGAAGATTATTATGGCAGTGATGCGATGTCGGCGTCCAGCTCAAGAGGAGCTCGTGCATCTTCTTCTACACAGTATGAGGATCAGTTGCGATCTCAGACTGCACAGATAGAGAGTCTCCGACAAGAGCAGGAGCAGATGCGTCAGCAGCATGAGGAGGAGCGTCGACGCCAGCAGCAGCTGTACGAGGAGCAGACGAGTCGGTGGTAGCAGCAGCATCAGGAGCAGATGGAGTACATGCACCGACTCACTAATGCTTTAGGGATGGAGTTTCCTCCACCACCATCTGCAGATCCCCCACCTCCCCCCCTCCTTCAGATTAGAGTTTGTATTTCTGTTATAAAATTTGTGAAATCAAAATATTTTTTTTTCTATTTGTAGTTTCTGTCTCATTATAAAATATTAATAATATTATATTTTTAAATAATAATATTAATATGAATAATAATATTATTTATATTTTATAATATTAAATTTTATATATATATTAAAATTATATATATATATTAAAATTATATATATATATTAAAATTTTATAATATTATAATTTAATTATTTTTTTTGTAATACTTGAATAATTTTAATATTTGAATGTAAAATAATTCTATTATTTTTATATTAATTAAAATAACTTATTAATATTTTTTTATTTATGAATTATAATTGTAATATTATTATATTAATTAAATTATTTATTAATATTCTATTATTTTTATTTTTTAATTATAATTCTACTATTATTATAGTAATTAATATAATTTATTATTTTCATTTGTAAATTATAATTCTATTATTATATTAATTAAAATAATTTATTAATAATTTATTTTTTTTTATTTTTTTATAGTATTTGCGACGGGATACTATGCCTGTCGCAAATACTAGTATTATTAATAGTTTTTTTTTTTAAAAAGTATTTGCGACGGGTCCCGACTCCCGTCGCAAATACTTGTATTATTAATTTTTTTATTTTAAAAAAAAAGAGTTTTTGCGACGGAACCGTCACAAAAGCTATTTGCGACGGGTCCCGTCGCAAAAGGTATTTGCGACGGGTCCCGTCGCAAAACCTATTTTAAAAGTTTTTTACAAAAATACGGAATACTATTTGCGACGGGGAGAATGCCCGTCGCAAAAACAGTCTTTAGCGACCGGCCCGTCGCAAATAAGTGTAGTTGCGACGACGTTTTCAGCAACGGGCTATTTGCGACGGGATCCCGTCGCAAATAGCCCGTCGCAAATACCTGTTTTTCTAGTAGTCTAAAAACCTCTAATTCACACCCACATATATGGGTTTTCATACTATTTATGGAATCCACATTAGAATCAAAGCATTAGTTTTTTGATCTACTACAATGTTTCAATATGCTATTTTTATTTAATTATTATAATTGATAATTTTAATTTTATTGTAGAGTTTCCAAAAATAATATAAATTGATTAAATAACGAAAGAGGATAAACAACTAAATCAGGGTATTAATAGTTTTAGTCAAGAACATAACTCTATTAAGAGTTTTCCTTTTTAGAGTTATTTTCCTTAAAATGAAACATTTGAATCTAATATGCTTTTGAAACCCTCTACAATGAGGTCATTAATTATTTGAATAAAATTATAGTAAAAATGTTTACAAACTATTTATGTTTTTCATGATCTATAAAAAGGTATTGCATGGACAATTGAAAAAATTAATCTATATAATCATTTATTTTAGGTCATGTTTAAATATATATTACTTAGAGGTGAAAAATTATCAATATTTGGCAACAATATTCAATTATTTATTGATTTAAAAGGAAAGGCTAAAAAATTATTCAAGAGATGATACATGTTTTAGGAGAAACAAAAAAGGCTATTTTGTATGTCATAAATGATCAATTGGTAGTTAATGTTCGAAGGGTGAATAACATTAAAATTACACTACATGAAATAGTAAAGATGCATGAACATAAATTATATTAGATGAAGATTGATTTATTTGTTAAATTGAAAACAAATGAGGATGAATATAACGCTCCCAACTTGAAGAGCTTTTACCTATAAGTAATGTTACAGAATATTCATGTAGTATAGATGAGATCTTACCAAAAATACAAGGAAAATATATTTCCACATAACCATCAAGGATGTTACTTACATCATAAAGGGGTTATATTTATTTAAATAATAATTCGGGTCATTACATGTATATAGTATAATAATCTCATACAAAATGTTAACACCTTCTTCTATTTTTATTATTACACATAATATTTTTTTTATTAAAATTATTTAGAAAAATGAGAAAAATAAATAATTACATTGATTAAATTTCCAATGAACCCTCCAATGGATCAATGGATGATGCAATAATTTAATATCCCAGATCAGTGATTGATCTCTTAGAGGGGTTTTGGTTAATCAATGTTCAATATTTTTTTTGAAATTTATACCTTTTCAATTTAACCAATGCGACCAGTGATCTTCGTGATCTTCTATTATTATGTCCCTCATTCTTATCTTAAACAATATTTCAAATCAGAGTCACATAACAGAAATATTTACAATTTTCAATATAAATACCTACTCATTACCATGATGGTTATACCCCCCAATGAATTCTCCACTATAATCTTTTTATCAATTATAACATTTGATATATAATCACACTATATCTAATATTGAATCCAGATAGGAGGTTATTTATATGGAATAACATAATATTATATAATTCATTATATCCAATGCAAGAATACAAATAAGAGACATCTTCTTCATTGGCTCTAAAAAATAGTATCCTTTTACTTCCAACTCTAACTAAAATACGTCAACTAATCCAATATCATACTGAGAGAGTTGTACCGTTATTCAAGGATGATTCTCTATAGGATGATATATCAATATTACTCAATGATCTCTCTGAATCACACATGCTATTGTACCTATTTAGTTACACGTATCATTCGGAGGTTAGGTATGTTTATCTTGGTCAAATACTCAAATCCCATGAAACAGACCAGCTTTATCATTGAAAAACTTTTTGGGCTATTCCTCATTCAATTTCACTTCCTGATCGAACTAAAATGTGTTCAGTAGGTTCATAAAGTCATCTTGAATGTTTTATGGATGAAATATAATTACCTAATCTCAACCTTCTCATGAAAATATGATGAATTAATTTTATGGGCTTCTCTTGCAAAAACAATAGAAAATTTAATTTAGTTATTTATTATTTTATATTCTATTTAGATTCATTATTTATTATTATGGTATCATTCTCTTGTATATTTAAAATTTATGTATGTTTATGGGTGATTGATGTAAGAAAATATCAATTTATCTTATTCAAATAACTCAATATCACTGGAATGAGTAAATAATAACTCCAAAAAAAATTCACATAATTTTTTTTCCATTCACTGCCTTTTACGTGTCTGAACATGTTATGGTAAATAATTTAGGTTATAATTTCTCCTTAGAAACATAAAAAATTATTGAATTTCCTCCTTCACACAACGTAATGATATTTAATTCAATAGTTCTTATAAAACAATTCGGGAATGCAAGAGTTTGTTGTTAAATAATCACGTGGACCGTTACTTCTACCCCACCTAATAAAATTAATTTCACCAAAAATAATCCTCCTTTTGAACACATATATACATATATTCAATATTTTTAAATAAAAACTGAGTTATTTTGAAATGGATTCAAGAATCCTATGCATGATGCATCATTATTTATAACTAGGTAACACTACTAAGAACATCTATAGCATCAATGAATCATTTCATGTTAGGGATATTCTTTTTATTCCATGTCATGTATCTTTTAAACACAAAATTAATGCATCATTCTCAAATATCATATGATAAATATTATTGTGTCTTTTTATGGGAGCTCTCCTCCAAAAAAATATGTTGAATAATGTGTAAATCACCTCATTTTTAATCCGAAACACATCAATGTATGCTAGAGACACAAATAATAGACAAGAACATCATTTGTTTTGTTATCTACATAATTATCATTATCCTAATTGTATTCTCGGTTCATCTTGCAAGATGAAATCATAGATTTCCCAAAAACATATCCTTAGTATGACCGTTGAATCTTTAGATCGATAATCATAAGTTTTTCTACGAATATTGAATCGAATAGAAACATTGGTGAGGATGAAAATATAAAGTGATGGCCATAGTGATTAGATGACTAATATTTTGTGATCAGGAATTTATAACAAGGTTTATATATTTTCAATATGGGGGAACAATGCATGCACCACATCCATACAACATAATCAATCTGTATGGGGTGGTTCTTCCTTTTATTATAATGTTTGATGATTGGAACTTGTTCCCTAGAAACAGGGGAATATCACCCCCATACACATTTAGAATTGAGTTTTGGCCAAGCCAACATCACTATCCCGTCCAAAAATATGCTCAAGGATGCACTATTGTGAGCCTATACACAAAACATAATCGTACCTGCAGTCATGGATTCCCATGAATACGATGTCTCCTACATGGTTGACAATAGCTCTTATAAGTGGGGAAGCAAGATTCCTTGGGTTCGAATGGTGGGGCCCAATTTTATATATAATTCCATTAGTTTATACAATAAAAATAATTTTTAGTATATAATATAATTCAGAGACAATAAAAAAATTATTCCTCAAATATACATCTTTTGAAATTTATATATTTTCCCATTTCCTAATTTTTATTCTCATGATGTTATAAAACTATTATATTTTCATTATATCTTGTTATACATGAGAACTTTGTAAACATAATTTTTCGCATGAATTTCTACCAGATGATCCGTTTAGACAATCATAAGATTTGATTTGTGGAGAATAGAAATTATCCACTCTTCATCATATCATATATGCTTATAATTCCAACTTATATTCAACCTTGTTGAAAAAAAATTAAATCCAATTCCACTGGTCCCAATAATCCCCCTCTGTATTTTTCAATTTTTTTTCACATATTCAATACTGAATATGTGACTCTAGATTTTCCCCACATTATTAATAATTAAATAGAAATGAAAAATGGGGAATTCTCATATATTCTCTTAAAATAATTGAATCATATTAATTTTTATTGTAATCAACTTATAATTAGTCAACTCTAAGATTGTATGGTTTGAAATGTTGTAGAAAAAAAGTGTGTTGTAAATAATGAATCATATCATCTCTATAGAACAATGTTATGTGATAATACCCTCAATATCATAAAATAGATTCATTTTATTAGATATATATGAAATTGTTTCAAGAGATATACTACACACGTCATAAGAAAATCATGAAATAATTCAACATCATTAAATATAAATCTCTGTAGATCAGTCTTATGATCCAACACTCCTAGTTTATAGTTAGTTAGACATAGTAAAGGAGGATGATTATGTGTGATGATCACATCAGAGATTCAGTATTTCACCCCATGAAGGGATACAATCCATTCATCATCATGGAATGCGATATTATACACGATGAACCACTAATATCCATCAATTGATTACATGTTAGTTCATAAAATAGTGTAAGGAAATATTGTTGGACATAAAATGTATTTATAAGATAAATTTAGACTGAGAGTCACCTCTAAAAACGGAATTATTATTCTTTTTACACCAAGCTATGTATGAGCATCCATTATTATTTCTCCTTGAATGACTGTCTACTTTTTCCAGATCAATTAAAACATCTGATAAAGATGTCTATTTCACATTGCTAATAGAAGAATAATATTATTCTTTCCACATCATCTTCTTGATATCTTTTTATGATGGTATATTTTTTATTCAGTTTTTTTGATTAATTACATTATAATTCCTTGTAATTTTAAATGTAAAATTTGTAGATGAAATATCATTAACCGTAACTTCTTTGACTACTACATCACTCTTTCCATTTTTAAATGAAAATCTTATATTATTTATATATTATATATATATTATCCAACTATTTGTTAGATTATATCTCTTAAATCACCATATTACATCTATTGTCGTTTATAATTTTTGAAATATGACCTCTTTAGATAACTCTAAATTTAAATTCATTGTTTCTTTCTTAAATATCATCCACAAATATCCACTGATCACTCAAATTCATACCATGAAGGGAGTGTAGATAGTTTCATTCTAACTATACTCTCATTAAGATAATATAATATAAACTAATTATAATTTTCCCCCTTTATTCATTCCTTTTTCCAAATACTGACATTATATATAGCCCTAAAATTTTTAAAATAAAAAATTCTACAACACTAGTATTTTTTTCTAAACCTTGTTCTTCAAGACTTCTATTAGTTTTTCTCTAATGGTTTTATTTATATGTTTTCATAGTTATTTAATATTTATTCTTATGAAGAAACATTTGGGATGAATTATTCCCTTCTCCCTTTGTGTAAAATGTTTTATCAATTTTTTATTACGGACCCTCTATATTTAGTATTGTGTTTCGGGACTATAATATTAGAACTATAAAATTTACGTTGTTATTCATTAGATATAGAATAAACTATATTTTGTGGACCCTTATTCTAAGAAACATTGAATTTTTTCCCTTATTATAAATTACTTTTTTGAGGTTATTTTCATCATCTTTAACACTCATTGAGCTGAAAGACACATAGATTGTAAATACCCTGAACTTAGTTTGCTATCATCAATGGTTCTATTATTACATTTTCACTAGAAATAATAAATCACATTTAAAAGGACTAAATAGTATATTATTTTTAGAAAACTACATGCATTGTTGAATATTACATTACATTTAAGAAAAAGAATAACATAGTATTTTCATATAGTAAACCATTATTCACATTAACATTTCCTTGAATATCAATCATAATACACATCCTCATATCGTGGGAATAAAAAATCAGAATATCAGGGTGTGCTGTTGATCTTAGTAAGGAAATGTGTACAATAGAAGATAAAATGATTAAATAAGGAATAAACAATATGGAATGGTAAATATTAGGAAAAACATACCATTTAATCAAAACTATATGGTAAAAGAATAAAATGGAATGAATAATTTATTACAAAATAATTCCCAATAAATGATCACATTATAAAAAAAATAACATTGTATATCATTCCTAATCAAATAATCATACCAAATTAAAATAATTAATACCATTACATGGAAATGCACAATTTTGATCATTGTAAACATATCATCGAGGTCTCATTCCAAGAAATTTTATATAAATGAGTAAGGCCTCACCTAATACCAAAATTAGTTGTCTCATGGGACCCACCAATTCATCGAGGGGATAAAAAACCCACACATCGATTAATAAGTCCGATTAATTTCTAATATGTAAGATGAGAAACACAATAAACACAATAATTCATGTTAAATCTAGAATGAAAAATATTAATAATTACACCCACAAAGAATCATAATAATAATCCATCGAGACTAATATGGAGAACAATATCAAAAAAGTATATCCCTAATGAAACTAATAAAACAAATCAAATAAAACCTGGTATAAGGTGTTATAATTGACTAAAATATATAATTCATATTTTTAAACATATGATTTTTATATTTTTGAAAATTCATTTTTAATATCATTTGAATATTCTTTAGTAAAAAATAATTTTCACTTTAAAAATCATTTATCATTAAAAATAAAAATAATCAAGGATTCAATTTTTTTGGAAAATAATATTGTATTCTTGTAATTTATTTTAAAAGAAAAAGGTTATCATGATTTATTTAATATTTTTATATTTAATATAATATAAAATAAATTACTTTAACACTGTTTTAATAATGTTAAGAAGTTCCTCATTCCAAAGATGTCATGAAGATTCCATTAAAACTATTTTCTAAAAAGAAAAACACTTATTAAACCAGATGAGAGTAATAAATATATTATTCAAATTTTTATTATGTGAAATTTCAATATGTTATTAATATATTCTTATAGAAGTTACTTAATCCTCAACAATCCCAAATAATGAAAAGGTTGTGAAATAGTCCCTTACCTTAGGTCCAATTTATTTTTTACATGTTCGAAACTTAGTTATAATAAAAAAATATTTATGATAAATCTATTATATAACCATAGTCATAAATATAAATATATATATATATATATATATCCTACCAATTTAAATATCTAATATTATATATCTAAGATATTAACTATTATATGTTAAAAATCAAAATTTCATGTAATTTCTACTTCCTTCTTCATATTTGTTTTGGTTTGGTAGTTTTTCTCATTATACATTGTTCAATATTCCATATTATAGAAAATATAAATAATTTAAATAAAATAATATATATTAATTAAATATATATTATATTAATAAATTAATTTTAGTTATTAAAAAAATAGTGAGTCCATTCACCGAGACGGTAGGTTATATGTACACATTAATGTTGTTTTCATATTTTGATATATTTAAGGAAAGAAAAATAAAAAATAATTCGAATTTATAGAATAATAATTATATCATTTAAATTAAATGTATTAAATAAATCCATATTCATTACCATAAGAATCGAAAAAATAAAAAATAAATTTGATTACATCAGTAAGATGGTAGTCCCTAAGTACTGATAGGTTACATTATCATTTCCCAATAGATTGAAATGATATAAGGTTGATATTAAATTATCATTCATGATGTATAATAATTTCATAATTATCATATATAAACATTAAAAATGACACATATTTGACTTCAGATAAATTCATTTTTCGTTTAATTTCCATTCCTGATTTGTTTTGAGGGTTTACCATGCATTTTGGTGGAAATGGTTGGTTTTTGAAATTTGGGTCAAACTGTAAGCCCATTTCTAGATATAAAAATAAATTTTTGTTTCTATTATAACTCATTATTTTTTCATCATTTTAAACCCATTCAACTTCCCAAATGGAAATACTTATTATATTAAAATAATCATATCAATATATAATCCATAGGAATTCATAACAATGATGGATTTGTGTTTTTTATTAAGGTGTTAGGCCATCTAGAAAGCTCATTTCCTATATTAATTTTTTTAGTTATTTAATATCTCATTCAATCTTTATGTTTTTACGGTGATCCCAACTCTCAACCAAGCCCAATTCCGGATGGCAAGCTACCATGCTCTCCATCCTCCATACTTGGAGATTATATGCATCCAGAATTTAGGCGAAACTGTTCTGGATTTCTCAAATCTCCCAAATTTGAAGAGGTTAATTAATTCATTCACAACTCCTTCATTTCTCACTATTTTCCCTCATTCTAGATCATAAATGATCTCATCATTGTTGTTATAACCTCCCTCTAAGGTTTTCTTATTTGAAAATTCGAATACTGGTGCTATTAGGAATATTTCTCCAAGATTCCATCAAGTATGTGCTTCCCCTTCCATTTCTACCATTTTCATAGGGTTTTATCCTATATTCTTAATGTTCAAAAGTGTCCGGAAGATAATGTTCTAAGCTAGGTTTTGACATGGTGTCTTTTTGGTGTAATCATGAGATTTTTTGTTCCTCTTTACTTCATTATGGTGTGGCGGTGGTGCTCTTGATGTTTCGCACCATGATTTGAGTGTTTCGACTAAAATGGTAGGTGATTCCATGGTTAACCATTCCATGATAGTTATTTTTCTTGTTTTATAGGTTTTTCATGTTCCTCGTATTCTATGTGGAATGAAAAATCTATTTTTGAGGAATTTGTTTAAGAATTTAATTTTATAATTTCATTTTGGTTGAAGATGTGAAATATTCGAATGTAACACAAGTGGTATATTATGTGTTAATTTTAAAAAATATGAAATTAATTTATTATTTTATTAAAGGGTCTGAAAATTCGGTTATATTAATGCCTTTGTTGTGGGCCTTCGAAGGATGTTTTTAGAATAGGTTTGGTGTATTAAACATTGTTATAATTCTTGAGGGAATTTTATAAAAATGGGTATTTTCATTAGTATCTTTCATGGAATTATTCAATGTGTCCTTATAACACTTAATGTGGCTTCACAAATGACTCTATGGATTCCAATTCTACATTGGTAATGTTTTGATGTGTTTTTGTCCATGAAATTTGGTTTGAAAATGGGTTTTATGAGCAATGTTTGGATATACTCTTTAAAATTTATTTATAAAAGATTTGAATGATTTTATGATTTGTATAATAGGTGAAACCTTATTGGAAAAATATTTTGAAGTGTGTATATTTCGAAATAATACCTTTTGAATGTGAAAAGGGTTGTTTTGTGATGTGATCAATCTTGTAAAGGTTTTATAAAATTGTTTCAAATATTTACTAAAGTGTGTAAGAGATGTGAATGTGATGTGGGATGATTTGTGTGAGTGTGAGGTGAAAAATGGATTTTGGATAGGAAAAGGCTATTATGTAACATGTGAGTGGGTAGTTATGTGAGTTGGAATATCTTGTAATGGTTTTATAAAATTATTTAATAGATTTTTGTAAGTGTCAATGAAATGTGAAAAGTGTTGTGGGCTATTTTGGTGTGAGTCGTATTTTAAAATCAATTTGAATAAAAGGTGGACTTTTTTTACTATTGTGGTATACATGTGGGATTTTTGGTGAATGTGTGATGTGGAATAGATATTTTCATTTTCAAAGTAATTTTTTTGACTTTTTTGAACTTATTTGAGCAGATGTGGAAAACCCGGGTATCTAGGTGGGTGGACGTGTACTAGTATGCTAGTGAATCCATGGGTTTTGGCCTCAGTTTCACATAGAAATATTGACACTTACAACTCTAACTATACTATGATAATGATTATTGTGGAACAAAATGTTATTTGTTTGTTCCATAGCACTAGATAGTGTCCGAGAATGGATATTTGTGATGGTTACTCCCACCAAGATTTGAGGTACCTGTGACCCATAGCTAGCTAGTGACTAGGGGTCATATCCAATTGCATGTTCTCATTATATCTTTTATACATACTGTTGTCATATGGTAAATTTGGATGGAAAATTCAGTAGATTTGACATTTATTATAAATGTGTTGATTCTTTAAATTAGCTCAATTGAGAACTGATTTTTTAGTTCTATCATTTAGAAATTCTAATTATAAATTAAATATTTTTGAAAACATGCATTCTTTCCATCTATGATTGTTTATTGCAAGGAGTCTCTTAGTGGTGGTATCCTACAGGGCTTTGTCTCACACCCTACTTAAAACTTTTGGTGTAAGTAGACTTGGTTTTTTTGTCACAGGTTGGGTACAGATTATAGTGCCAGTGGTTTGGGATTCCTGCAGGTTCTTAGTGGTGATGTCTTGTGGATATGGCTTAAGGGAGGTGCCTCTATCCCTGAGGTTTTAAATGGATATTTTTTTTTGTTTTTATAAATTATTTCTATTCATTGTGAGATATTTAAAACTATGTAATTATGTTCAAAATATTTTGTAAAAGATTGTTTGGTTTGGAAAATCAAGATCCATTTTATTGGATTCTTTTTTTGTTTTAGGTTTATAAATTGGCATATATTTCTCCCAATTTTTAGTTTTTGATGCCCGGACACTTGTGCTAGCCCGTGGTGATCAGGAATGCCCTTTGGACCATGTCACGGTCCATGTTTGGTGCTGGTTTTGGGGGCGACCAGATTCAGTTTGTGACAAAAAGGTATTAAATGAGGTTTATGTTAACTGTTTGGGTCATTTTATTTGGGGAACAGTTGAGATAGTCTTGAGTTAGGATTTTTGAAACTTGTCATTCTTGTTACGGGTAGTGTTCCTAATCATCAAACCTCGTGATGGGATTCTATTCACTATGGGAGGTCAGGAATTATTTAATTCCTTTGTTTTTTTGGTATGATGATGATTAGGGGAAATGAAAAATAGAGTTGGGTAATGGTCTCATTGAGCATGAAAGTATTGGAAATCCATTTAGAGATGGGGATATTTCCGTATAACACTCTCCGTTATGGTGATGTTATTTTCTTATGGCCACCAACCATATGTCCAAGTAAAACACTGAAGCTAGTTCTCCCTCGCATTGTATTCTGTCCTTTAGTTTTGAAATCATGGATGTTTTGTTTTAAAGTAAAAATTAAATGATTTTATGAATTGTATGGTTTTGGTGAACTTATTTTCAATTAAAGTGGGAAGGGATTGATTTTTGAAATGGAGGAACTAAAATTTGGGATTTTTTTAAATTGGAAAATATTGTTTTTTTGGATTTTTTGAATCCAATAATTTTGTTAATGTTTTTTTTGAAAAATTATTTCCGGTAGATTTTTCTAAATTGTTAAAAGGAGTTTTAATGGTATTATATGTTTTGAAATTATTTTTTATGAATTGAAAGTGAGTTTTACTTTGAATAATTGTGGCTTTTCAGAATGTTTTGTAAGAAGTAATTTGGGTTTCATTTTTTGGTTTGTGGTATTGAGAGAAAAAAGTATTGGCAGATAATTTTGGTTTTGAAATGTTGAAAGTGTTTTTGTTTTGACTTTTGGTATTTTTGTTAGCATTAAATTTCTAGGGGTTATATGGGATGATTGATGGTTAAAGGCACTGTTGAAATAGTGGGTTACCTATACCCAACTATGCAGTACTTTTGATTACCATATCTTGTGTAAAGTTAGCTATGCATGATGTTATCTTACCATTATAGTGTACAATTTTCTGCGTCCACTATTATAATGGTAATGCCCAAATATTATTTGTTGTATCAAGAGGTTGTATTAGATCCAAGGCTATAATGAGAACCCCAAGATAATATAACATTAACCTTACTGAAATGTTCTATGGTCTAGATATACATTACTTACAGGACATAGTAGATGTCTGACTATCCAGTGTTGGGGGCTCATAAGCATTGGGACATCTTTTCATGATGTTCGAACTTGTTGATATTTAGTAGTGAGATCATGAGGACATACCCGCCAATTGGAACACCACATGTTTTGGTTGTCATTGGTTGTTCCTATATATGGAAATGTGTATTGTTCTCTGGACATGAGACAATTACCGATGCATAATATTTGAACACATACTTTGAAGAAAGAAAAAAACCATAGAAATGAATTCATGGTGAGGTAGTTTGTGTTAGGTGTGTCGTTGGTGGTATGAAAATGGCTGAATGGTCAAGGAACGGTTTTTCACTTCCATGTTCATGAAGTTGTATATCTCGTCCCTGGTTGACCAGGATGGTACTACATTTATAAGTCTTTGGCCAATGCAGTAGAAATGAAAATCCATCTAGATAGATTAACCAATAATAAAACAGCATAAGTGTGATGACAAAAGAGTGAATCTTTCTTTATGAGATATTTAATGTCAAAGTGATTATCGTACACAGTCAGTGTTCATAGGATGGTAGTTTTTTCAATGACTATCCTTATCCCTTTAGGGTCTATGATGGGTTTCCAGACTGCGCTCTTGGTCTATGGATTTTATTTACTGCTATCGAGATAAGGTCATAGAGGTTCCCACACAATAGCATATTCAACAATATTCCTTATTCAGTCCAATATGTATATGGACACAGTGGGCCCCAATATGGTGTCCGAGTGTTGTCCATGTTATCGTTCACTGATGAATTACATACATTAATTATTATTCATGTTATGAATGATTATAATGGAATTTATTTAATGTATTTACAAAATTATTGAATACGGTAAAATATTAATTGAACAAATATTATTTTAATATTAAAGGTTCTATTAATATTAAGTAGGATAGCGTGTCGAGTTAAGTGACTCGATTTTATCACTTAATATGTTATATATATATATATTACAAGAATGTGATAAAATAAGAATTAATATTTGTGCAGTTTACATCATCAAAATTATTTTCTTAGTGGACATTGAAAAAAATGGGGTTAGGGAACCCAACCTGGAATTTATCATCACCACATTAAATATAATAGGAGGATTTCCCAAATGTTGTGAAATTAACTATTCATTCATTTGTATGGAATGAAAATTGAGAGATTCTATCTCCTCTGGCTTCCTAGAGAGAGAAGCTGATGATCCAAGTGTTCAAATCATGTTCTTCCTTAAGCGTCGAAGTGATCTCGATGTGGTAATCATCGGGATGTCGAAAGCATCGTCAGATTGCAGTTCTAGAACCCAGACATCAGAGATCGATGTTCTAGTGAATTTTTGGAGTGCATGTGAATGATATAGAGGGATCCTACATTGGAACATTCAAGAGGCGATCGTAATAGACTAGTTGTAGTCAATTGCGGCTTCAGATTTCTAACAGGTATGTTTTCATTTTAGTTTTTTTCTCTATAAAATTTATGCGAGATCATCAGGCCTTACCAGGGATCAGATCATTGGCGAAAAAATGTCCCATCATCCCGCCGATGAAAATTTTAAAATCTCTTGCTCACTAGCTTTCGCTGTGAGCCATAGAACCTAACAGTGGTATTAGAGGGATCACAAAAAATTTATAATACTAGAAAATTAAATTTGCATTAAGATTAAGTAGAGGGTGTAATGATGGTTCTAACGGTTCAAATAGCGCATCGATTAGACGCCTAATGACCGAGTAATGGTCAATTTTATAATTATGATTGGATCAAATATATAATTTGATATTGGGTATTTAATTTTTCAATCCTGAATAACTAAGAATGTTTCTTTTGAATTGATTTTGTTCATCCTATAAAAATATAATTATGTGAAAACTATAATTTTATTTTATGAATTTCATAATAATATTTAGTATTTTAATATTATATATTTTATTATTATAATAATTTAATAATAGTAAATAGTTATTTTATTATAATAAATTTATTATTATTAAATCCAAAGGCTACTAATTAGCCTTTATAAAGGGGGAATAAGACTTCATAAAAGGGGGAAAAGAAAGACTTCAAAATAATTCTTAATGAATAAATTTAGAAAATTGAAAAATATAGAGGGATGGGCGGTTGAAAAGATAGGGAAAAACAAATTTTTTTCAAGTGGTCTACTTGGACTCCTCTTCTTGCACATCGCAGCCAGAGGGGCGCCTCACTGGGTAGGCACCACCTGATCTTTCTCTCACGCATGGTGCAACCGATACCGCACCTCCCAGTAGAGGTGTAATCCCGCCGTAGCGTCGTACCACCCCATCTGCAGAACCAACTCTGCAAGTCAGGATCCTCCCAGCGACCTACTACACTGCACGACCAGGGTTTCTTAGCCTCCACCCAGCCTGTTCCCCGGACACCTTGTAGCAGCACACCGCAGTGCGGAAGTCGGCCGCCTCCCACCTGCGCGCTGACCTAGCTCCTGTCCCGGGATGCCACTAAAGGCATGTCGTGGGAGACCTCCACACTAGACCTTTAAGCGAATAGTTGTGGCCATACCACATCACCTCCTCTGCCTTCAGCTATTACCGACCACCTAGCTACTGGCCAGATCCGCAACCCCCCTCCTCCCTGGTCTCGACCAGCAAGAGGCCTCTCCGTCCTTGACGTACTAGGAGCCAGAGTCAGGTCTCCTTCCTGTGTTGGCCGAATGCACGCCGCCAGCACCAGAAAGTCGAAACCCCTTCCTGAATCCTCTCTCTCGAAAGCCTGCCACTCTGGCTAGGCACCGACCAGATCTTGGCCATACACATCCATGGCCTTGTGCCATGTCTCTTGACACAGTCCAGGACACGACATTTCCACCATGGCACTCGGATGCTCCCCTCAACGGTGCTCTACCCCGGTGCCCACCAGACCGACATCCATCCTCTCGTAGCTGCGTGACGTGGCTGCCACCCTCCATTGTCACCATAAGACAACACCTACGATGTATCTTTTTTACTTACAATTATTTCCACATGGTATAGGGTTTCCCCAAAATAGTCAAGGAAGAACTGCCAAACCCATAACGGGTTTGGGCGGATCAGCCAGGCCCAATTCATCCATGGCATGGCTGTAGAGACCCAAAGCATGACGTACATGGACATTACATTACTTTTTCATAATACTTAATACATAACAAAAAAAGACACACAAGGACCGTAATAGTTTAGTGTCTTTGGAAACTCAGAATAAAATCTCCTAATCATGGTGAAAGATCTTCAACATCTCCCAACAAAGATCTTCCCCTTTTTTTCTTACCTAAAACCTTTATTTATATCCTGGGGAAAATAAAACATAAAACGGGTGAGCTCAAATGCCCAGTAAGGGTAAACATAGAGAACATAAAACAATCCATAAACATTTGAATGCAAAAACATGAACATAAAATCTAAACATCCAAATCTTGAGCAAAGACATGAATCTTGGAAGTATGTAAGACATATATCATAAGGAAAAAAAATCATGATAAAATAGATTTGGAATAAAACATGTAATTGTGCCAACAATTAAGCACATGATATGATTTCCATAGTAGCTAAGGCATTGTTGCCAAGACCATCTTAGTGGACAAAGTCCCTTTCTGAATCGAGTTCACTCCTTGTTCCAGTCCTGTATTACCGAACCGGTTTAACCTATCGTTCCAGCCATTTCTATCTCATGAGATATAAATATTTACCCAATGCATTGGAGGGAGATATAGGTCCCACCCATCTCAGAATGAAATCATTCTTACTTGTGCCACAAAATAAACATACATCATTCATAATAACCCAAGGAATAAAATGGGTTTCATAAACATCACCCCATCATCACATAATCCATATAAAATAAATGGAAATCATTTCATAATAAGAAATGTGAAACCATGTAAATAATAGAGTCATTACACTTGAAACATACACACATAAAATAATGTCATCTTAGATGGAAAAAATGGTTTTGATAAAACACTTGAAATGAATTCTTGAGGAAAATATCCTTTCTTCTTCAAAATCAATTTTTTTCACAAAACGTCATGAAATATTAAAAGAAAGAGATATTTTTGAAAATATCCATTAAATATTATGGAGGAAGATTAATGAAAATAATTCTTTATAAAACAGTAAAAATCATTTCATGTCGTATACGTTAAAAAAACATTCTTCTCGTACTTTTGTCAGAAAAGTCAAAAAGTACTTTGTAGGGTAAATAAAAGAAAGATTCATTCCATACCATAAGGTAAAAGTAAAAATGGGTAAAAAGTACATTAAAAATACATGAAAACGCTTTTATAAAACATGTACATGGACAATTGCAATAACCCTAGTAAATACATACAAATAAGAAATCTCAGATAAAAATGAGATTTGCAAAATTATCCCTTACCTTAGGTCTGATATGCTTCGTATGGATCTGAACCCCCTGTATAATGAATTAAATAATTTCATTGACTTATTAGAAAATCATATTAATTGTTATGATATCACATATGTTTCACTTATGACTTTATATTATCGGTTCTTTTGTAAATTCCTTGTTAAAGTAGCGTTTTGGGTAAAATCATTTCATTTATCGTATGTGTTTCGACTTGTCGTTTCTTGATATTATTACTTATATCCTGATTTTCAAAATTTCAGAATGTAAAAAATGATTTAGAAATAATATATATTCATCATATACATATATATATTATAGATCGATAAAATGAATAAAATACACCGTTCATGGAGACAGTAGGCCGTACGTACGCGTGAATGTTGTTTTTCGTTTCCTTATTGAATTGAATGAAACTAAATACACGACATACATATATATATACATAAATCTAGTAGAATTATTATTTCATATATTTCATTATTATTCATTATATAATCATTATGATCATTCATGTATGGTTAATCATGGAGAATGAATCTCATCGCGTCGTGGAGACGGTAGTCCGTACTTACGCACGAGCGATGATATCGTTCCCATAATTATAGAATTGGAGTGTATGGTATAATATATCAGAATCAGTATGATGTTATAATAACCATATTTAGTTATTCTTTACACCATTATACCTATCCATGTAAGGTGTTGGTGGAAAAACATATTACAGCACAGCGTGGAGACGGTATTCCGTACGTACGCACACACGGTGATTTTGTTTTCCGTAGGATGGATAGAAGGTGAAATAGGATTGTTTCATATTTATAATAACATAAAAGTATATTAGGGATACTGATTTTATTACTTAATAATGAAACAACTAAAGAATAAGAAGTACAAGAAGAAATAAAGTTGAAAGAATCGGTAACAGACATTACCTCTTCTTTGAAGTGCCTCTTTGAGACCTCCTCTTAGGGAACTAAAATTGGTCTTTGAAGAAGACCAAGACCTATAGGATGTTTCTAGGGAAGTGTATAAGATAATTTTTCAGGGGTTGGCCGAGAAGGAAATCTCAAATTGGTGTGATGAAGGGAGGGAGGAGGTGCCCTTTTTATAAGGGAGGAGAGGGGCAACTTTGGAAATCTCAAAAATATTAATTTCTAATAAATCTAACCCAACTTAAAAACATCCAAAAATGACTCATATTCTAATATTATATGATATAAGGTTGTAATATCATCAACAAATCAAATTTAGACATGTTTTGTGTTTACTTTAAACCTTATCATTTTGATTTTTCCTTATTTAATCTATTTACTTTTATTTGTGGTAATAAAACACTAAATTTTAAATGGTTATAAATAATCACATACATGTTCTTAATTTTCCATAATTAGATACTTTATAATATTTTAGACTATATAAATTTCAATTTATAATTTTTAAATATAATTGTGATTTTTAAACAATTTAATAATATGTTATTTTTATAAAATAAAAATAGTGTCAATTTTGACATTATTCATTTATTTGAATTTAAATAAAATATATAGAGAATATATGTTCGAACAAAAAGCTTTATTAGATTCATAAAAGGTCATATGTATCTATAAAATTAGTGTATCACATTAAATAGTTCATATAATATTTAGTTTATTATTTTTAAAACAATTTATTTGGTTTATCTCTTAATAAAATAATTACTACATCATTTTAGTATACTTATTTGTTGCATAAAAATTAAAACTAAAATCATATGATTAATAAAAATATATTACCTTTTACAATAATAATTTTACTCGAATTTATCATCTTAAAATCACAATATTTAAATTGTTATATTTATTAAATTATAAAGGTGACAACTTTGGTATCATTAAAAACAAAATAATATAAGTGTCATAATTGCTATTATAAGGCTTTAAATGGTCAAATATTCTACCATTGGATGATTATGGTTTACATTTACATGATCAATAAGTTTTTGTCATTGTTTTGTGCCGTTTATGGTCACTATTATTTTAATAAAAACTATATTCTTGATTTTTCACTAGATAAACAATTTTCTCCATCACTATTGTGTCACAATTAATGATAATTATTTAATCCTTAAAAATTATAAATAAATTCTTATGATGTATATAATTTCATTAGATTTATGGAGACTATTCATGTTCGATGTTTTATGAAGTTTATCATAAATTAAAATTAATATACTTATAATATTTAAGAGAGTGACATGTTGTCACTATCTTTGGTTTTAATAATAATTAAGTAATTTTCATGGAAAAAAGTCCATTAAATGATTCTAATACGAACCTTAGGTGATATGGATCTACTTTTAGTCATCCAATATAATTTTGGCAGGTGTTAGGATAATTTTATAATCTTATAGTTACCCTTAATTACCTGATTTACCTTTAACTATGGTAAATAAAAATTACCATAGTTACTATTCATAATGCCCAAAAATAAAAAGTAGTCTATTAATATAATTTGGACCCACTGATTCCAAATATGGAATAAATTTTTTCAAATTCAATACACAGATGTTGCAGAAATTAAATTAAAATTATTACCGTTGTCGAAAGAAAATATGTTTTTGTTTAAAACATTACAAAAGATTGAATTGATTTGACCTACGAATTCACGGTAAAATCAATGCTAATGACAAACATTATATTAAATGGTAAAAATATATTCTATTTATACTTTAAGACCATTCAATATTATAATTTAACCAAAAAAATTATTACAATGAAAACAAGTTGTTTTTAATTAAAATATAGCGTGTTTTTACTATTCATTAAAATATGAAAGTTATTAGAATAACATGAAAATTTTATCCAACGTAAAATTTTATATCCTTATTCCATATAATAATTTTAATTTGTAAAATTGAACTTATAAACATGTCAAAAACTTGATTTAAAGTGGGTGCGCCATCAAAAGGTGACAAAACTCAATTTTTTGAAAAATACTCATTTTACCCGAAAAATTTATTTTGTTTACATAAAATGTTTTAGAAAATTTTTAAGAATATTAATAATGTTATAAAATTCAAAATTTGGTTAACAATATTAATAACGGTTAGTTAGTGACATTATTATAACCATATATCGTTGTTTAGTGAAACCTGGTATTGCGTACAACACACGCTATCGAGGAAGGTCACGATTGCGTGTAATGAAAGCCAAGTCAGGGTTGCGTTTAGTGCAAGACTAATTTGTTGTTGCGTATAATAAAATCCTAACATATTTCATTTATAAATTGAATATATATATATAAACTCAATGTTGTGTATAATAACTTCTATCAAATGAACTTGAAATTGTGTATAACATGATCCAAGAATTGTGTTGTGTATACTGCAAGCTAATACGGTGTTGCGTATAGCACAAGATAATCTTGGGGTAGCATAAAACACATGACATCAAATAAATTAAAAATAATACTTATCATAAAATCGTGGGGTGTTACATTCTACCCCCCTTAAAATGAATTTTTCCCTCGAAATTCGTCGGGGTTATAAATGGTTTGTTACTTGAGAATTTCATTCATAGAAACCCACATCGTGAAAAGGAATGATAAAAAATAATTTTAAAAAGTGAAGTATGAAACATAATGGTTACCCAAATTAACTCATCACTAGTTTTCCACATAAGAGATCATAGGTGAAAATATGAATATGGAGGAGAAATCTAACTATCATGTTCTGATGGAGAGTGGTAGAGAATAGGGCTATGAAAAAGACAACAATAACAAAGCCATAGATTTGTGATGATATAAGGTACCATCTGATTCATTGGATATAAGAGAACTAGGGAAAAAATTTGGTTTTCAATATCATTTCCCTAAAGTTGAAAATTTTGAATTAGAAGAAATACTTACTTGATTTTGGTACAATCTCACTGTTGTTCATGCGTTGAAAAATTTCCACTTCATCTCTTCAAGAAATGAAGTTGAATTTGTTATTCATGAAGTGTTAACAGATCTTGTGATAAAATGATGGGTCATTCCATTTTATTCAAAAAAAAGTTTAGAAAAATTTATCAAATATAAATAAGTCCATCTATGGTGAGGTTAATCTTATAAGATTCCAAAAATGAACTTATACTTCCTCTATCATGCTGCTTAATAAAATAAAACTAGTTTATACTAACAAAGGATTTCCTATAGGCCAGTGGTATGCGATAAGGGACAGTCGCACTTCAGTTGTCGGTTTGATTCCCGCAGTCGTGTCTGACATGATGGGTTGTCGCACGTCCTGCAGGTTGTCCTTTTTCTAAAACTACACTACTATAACATCCCATCAATAATATCGAAAAAGGTTTTATCCTTAAACAATACTAACTTATGTCCAACATAATCCATTCTGATCTTTAGGATTATCCATAATACTGTAGTCCACTCTCATATTATAGTGAAAATGATTACCAGAGATTTCATATAACCAACATGTTAATACCATCGTTGATCCCCATATACAATAAGATATGTCTGGTTGGTCACATTCCAATCATGTGAATACCTTAATGATGTATTCTCTTGAAAAATGAATACCCATTAATCCTTAGTGAAAACATGAGGTATGTCAAAAGTTAACTCTTTCCACATACCAAAATCCAAAAATTCTATATACTCAAACCATGATACAACCTTCTCCTTATATCAGTCATGAGCTCATAAATGCTATCAAACATTTAATTTTCTCCTTATCCCTTCATTATGCTCATATCATCTACTTTCCCAAAATATCTGAATAACCTTTCATGGTAACTGGTACCATTCATCATTCACTTTAAGAACATAAGGAAAGACAACAGTGTAACAATCCTTAGATGTCTCTTTATTCCATAGTACCATGATATTACTTATACAAAATTACACTTGATAAACATGTAATCATTCCACTACCTTCTTAAACTATTGACCGAGCTTCAACAATTCTTTCATCTCTCATATCATTTGTAGTCTCTTTATCAACATCAACATAAATACTACCCATACGACCATACTAATTCTCTTCATGAGACTTTTCCTTAGGGAATTGGTTTGCATAATGCCCGTACATTCCACATTTAAAACATTTAACCATTGTTGATGTCGTAGCAATACCATTATCCTTATTCCTGGTGTTAACTAAACCTTTTCGTTTGCACTTACTAGATTTGTGTCCTTCTTTTCCACACCCAAAGCATCTTCCAGTTCCTTTAAAACATTCTCCTAGATGCCTTTTCCCAGATGATTTACATAGGGGAAATTGAACTTTCTTTCCTCTATGATCATCATGAAACTCCATCTTTCTCTTATTAGCCGAGACTGGAAACTTACCAAATTTGCGTTTATTGATCATATTATGAGATTGCTGATTCGGCATAACCATGATGTTTGGACTTCCATATCCCATTTAATTTGGTTTCTCATTAAGAATATCATTCCATTTTCCATCATATCCTCCATTATCGTGAATCATCTTGTTTCCAGCCATTTTCTAAAACCCAAAAAGAATATTGTGAGAGGAAAAAATCATAATAAAGGGGGAGTAACATAAATATATAACATCATAGGTTTAATTATAAGATCGATACCATGACTATAACCTATAATTATACTTAACCTTAGGGACATCCCTAGACATACCATAGAAATATCTCTAGGGATATCACTAAAGTTCTCGCATCCTAGATTCCAAAGGTTGACTAAACCTTTCCTCTGATACCAACTGTAGAGACCCAAATCATGACTTACATGGAAATTACATTACTTTTTCAGAATACATAATACATAACAAAAACAGACACACATGGACTGTAATAGTTTAGTGTATTTGGAAACTCGGAATAAAATCTCTTAATCGTGGTGAAAGATCTTCAACATCTCCCAAAAAAGATCTTCCCCTTTTTTTTACCTAAAACCTTTATTTATATCCTGGGGAAAATAAAACATAAAAGGATTGAGCTCAAATTCCCAGTAAGGGTAAACATAGAGAACATAAAACAATCCATAAACATTTGAAAGCAAAAAACCTGAACATAAAATTTAAACATCAAAATCTTGAGCAAAGACATGAATCTTGGAATTACGTAATACATATATCATAAGGGAACATCAATCATGTTAAAATATAATTGGAATAAAACATGTAATTTTGGAAACCATTAAGCACATGATATTATTTCCATAGTAGCCAAGGCATTGTTTCCAAGACCATCTTAGTGGACAAAGTCCCTTTCTGAATCGAGTTCACTCCTCGTTCCAGTCCTATATTACTGAACCTGTTTAACATTCCATTCCAGCCATGTCTATGTCACAAGATATAAATCTTTTCCCAATGCATTGGAGGGAGATATAGGTCCCAACAATCTCATAATGAAATCATTGTTACTTGTGCCACAAAATAAACATACATCATTCATAATAACCCAATGAATAAAATGGGTTTCATAAACATCATCCCATCATCACATAATCCATATAAAAGAAATGGATATCATTTCATAATAAGAAATGTGAAACCATGTAAATAATAGATACATTACAGTTGAAACATGCACATATGAAATAATGTCATCTTTTATGGAAAAAATTGTTTTGATAAAACACTTGAAATGAATTCTTGAGGAAAATATCCTTTCTTCTTCAAAATAAATTTATTTTCACAAAACGTCATGAAATTTTAAAAGAATGATATTTTGTTGAAAATAGTCATGATATATTTTGGAGGAAACTTCATGAAAATATTGCTTTATAAAACCGTAAAAATCCTTTCATGCCATATAAGTTAAAAAACATTCTTCTCGTACTTTTGTCAGAAAAGTCAAAAAGTACTTTGTAGGGTAAATAAAAGAAAGATTCCTGCCATACCATGGGGTAAAAGTCAAAATGGTTAAAAAGGACATTAAACATACATGAAAACACTTTTATAAAACATATACATGTATGATTTAAATAAACACATTAAATACATACAAATAAGCAATCTCGGATAAAATTGAGATTTGCAAAATTATCCCTTACCTTAGGACCGATATGGTTCGTATGGATCCGAACCTCCTGTATAATGATTTAAATAATGTAATAGACTTATTACATAATCATATTCATTGATATGATATCACATATGTTTCACTTATGACTTTATATTTTCCGTTCTTTTGTAAATTCCATGTTAAAGTAGCGTTTTGGGTAAAATCATTTCATTTATCGTATGTGTTTCGACTTGTCGTTTCTTGATATTATTACTTATATCCTGATTTATATAATTTAAGAATGTAAAAACTGATTTATATATAATATATAATCATCAAATACATATATATATATATATATATATATATATATTATAGATCGATAAAAAGAATTAAATACACTGTTCATGGAGATGGTAGGCCGTACGTACACATGAACGTTTTTTTCGTTTCCTTATTGAATTGAATGAAACTAAATAGATGGCATACATATATATATATAAATAAATCCAGTAGCATTATTATTTCATATATTTCATTATTATTAATTATATAAACTTTATGATCATTCATATATGGTTAATCATGGAGAATGAATCTCATCACGTCGTGGAGACGGTAGTCCATACGGACGCACGAGCGATGATATCGTTCCCATAATTATAGAATTGGAGTGGATGGTATAATATATCAGAACCATTATGATGTTATAACAACCATATAAAGTTATTCTTTACACCAATATACCCATCCATGTTAGGTGTTCTTGGAATAACAGATTACACCATAGTGTGGAGACGATATTCCATACGTACGCACGCGCGGTGATTTTGTTTTTCATGGGATGGATAGAAGGTGAAATAGGGTTGTTTGATATTTATAATAAAATATCAGTATATGAGGGTTACTGATGTTATTACTTCATAATGAAACAACTAATGAAGAAGAAGTAGAAGAAGAAATAAAGTTGAAATAATCGGTAACGGACATTACCTCTTCTTTGAAGCGCCTCTTTGAGACCACCTCTTAGGGCACTAAAATTGGACATTGAAGAAGACCAAGAACTCTAGGATGTTTTAGGGAAGTGGAGAAGAGCATTTAGACGAGGTTGGATGATCTTGAAGGCTCAAATTGGTGTGAGAAGGGAGGTAGGAGGTTCCCTTTTTATAAGGGAGGAGAGGGGCACCTTTGGAAATCATAAAAATATTAATTTATAATAAATTTAACCCCACTTGAAAACCTAAATAATTGACTCATATTCGAATATTAGATTATATAGGGTTGTAATCTCATCAACCAGTCAAATTTAGACATGTTTTGATTTTATTTTAAACCTTATCATTTTGATTTATCCTTATTTAATCTATTTAATTTTATTTGTGGTAATAAAATTCTAAATTTTAAATGGTTAAAAATAATCACTTATATGTTGTTAATTTTCCACAATAGGATAATTTATAATATTTTAGACTATATAAATGTCAATTTATAATTTTTAGATATTTTTGTGATTTTTAAAAAATTTAATAATATGTTATTTTTATAAAATAACAATAGTGTCAATTTTGACACTATTCATTTATTTGAAATTAAATAAAATATATATAGATATTATGTTAGAAATAAAATCTTTAATAGATTCATAAAAGGTAATATGTGTCTAGAAAATTATTGGATCACATTAAATAGTTCATATAATATTTAGTTTATTATTCTTAAAACCATTTATTTGGTTTATCTCTTAATAAAATAATTACTAAATCATTTTTGTATACTTATTTTTTGCATAAAAATTAAAACTAAAATAATATGATGAAGATAAATCTATTACCTTTCCCAATAATACTCTTACTAGAATTTGTCATCTTAAAATCACAATATTTACATTGTTATATTTATTAAATTATAAAGGTGACAACTTTGGCATCAATTAAAATAAAATAATATAAGTGTCATAATCACTTTTATAAGGCTCAAAATGGTCAAATATTAGACAATTGGATTATTATTGTTTACATTTACATGAACAATAAGTTTTTTTCAGGATTTTGTGACATTTATGGTCACTATTAGTTTAATAAAAACTATATTCTTTATTTTTCACTAGTAAAACAATTATCTGCATCACTATTGTGTCACAATTAATAAGAATTATTTAATCCTTAAAAATTATAAATAAAATCATACAATGTAGATAATTTAATTAGATTTCATGAGTCTATTCATGTTTTATGTTTCATGAAGTTTATCACTAAATTAAAATTAATATTCTTATAAGATTTATGAGAGTGACCTGTTTTCACTTTCTTTCGTTTTAATAATAATTAAGTAATTTTCATGGACAAAATTCCATTAAATTATTATAATCCATCCCTTAGGTGATATGGATCGACTTTTAGTCATACAATAGGATTTTTGCAGGTGTTAGTGTAATTTATAAACTTATATTTACCCTTAATTACCCGATTTACCTTTAACTATGGTAAATAAAATTTACCGTAGTTACCATTCATCATGCACAAAAATAAAAAGTAGTCTATTAATATAATTTGGACCCAATGATTCCAAATATGGAATCCATTTTTCTAAATTCAATACACAGAAGTTGCATAAATTAAATTAAAATTAATCCTGTTGTCGAAAGAAAACGGGTTTTTGTTTAAAACATTACAAAAGATTAAATTGATTTAACCTACGAATTCAAGTTAAAATCAATGATAATTATATACATTATATTAAATGGTAAAAATATATTCAATTTATAATTTAATACCATTAGATATTATAATTTTACCTCATAAATTATTATGATTAAAAAATGTTGTTTTTAATTAAAATATAGCGTGTTTTTACTATTCATTAAAATATGAAAGTTATCAGAATAACATGAAAATTTTATCCAAGGTAAAATTTTATATCCTTATTCCAAAGAATAATTTTACTTTGTAAAATTGAACTTATAAACATGTCAAAAACTAGATTTAAAGTTGGTGCACCATCAAAAGGCGACAAAACTGCATTTTTTTTTGAAAAATACTTATATTACACAAAAAATTTATTTTGTTCACATAAAATGTTTTAGAAAATTTATAAGATGAATAATAATGTTATAAAATTAAAAATGTGGTTAATACTATTCATAACGGGTAGTTCGTGATAATATTATAACCATATATTATTCTTTAGTGAAACCTGGTATTGCGTACAACACACGCTATCGAGGAAGGTCACGATTGCGTGTAATGAAAGCCAAGTCAGGGTTGCGTGTAGTGAAAGACTCCTTTGTTGTTGCGTATAAAAAAATCCAACCATATTTCATTTATACCTAGAATATATATATATATACACTCAATGTTGCGTAGAATAACTTCTACCAAATGAACTTGAAATTGTGTATAACACGATCCAAGAATTGTGTTGCGTATACTGCAAGCTTATACGGTGTTGAGTATAGCACAAGATAATCTTTGTGTATCATAAAACACATTACATAAAATATATTAAAAAGAATACTTATCATAAAATCTCGGGGTGTTACAATGGCCCTGTGCAGGTTTGGCCCGACATGCACAGGGCATGCAACCGAGTTTTCAGGGATTGAAAAATTTAAATTATTCATGATCAATTAAATTAATTAATTTAATTTTAGTTTAAAAATTAAATTAATTAAAATTAATTTTGGTTAATTATTTTAATCCCCAGATAAAATTAAATAAATTTAATTCTTAAATTGAATTAAGATCAATTAATTTTAATTTTGCATAAAATTAAATTAATTAGAGGAAAAT
The DNA here is from genome assembly GCA_963277665.1 of Viscum album. Taxonomy (NCBI): domain Eukaryota; kingdom Viridiplantae; phylum Streptophyta; class Magnoliopsida; order Santalales; family Viscaceae; genus Viscum; species Viscum album. The sequence continues at coordinate 1,850,213,440 of OY728120.1, forward strand.
GATTAATTATATTATCTTAATTTATTAATTAATTTAATTTAATTAAATAAACTCTCGTACTTAATTATTTCATTTTAATTTCATCTCACATTATTTTACCCACCTACTTTTCTTGAGAATCGACCCGTGTTTGTAGCCTTTTATTTAATTAAATATTTTAATGGTGTGCGAATCTTATAATTAATTAAATAGATGGTCTGCACATTGTCTTTATTTTTAGGTTATAATTTATAAGGACCTACGTGTCCAATTCGTATGATGTACATTTATACCAGAGTTCCCCTTTCTTGTGTGCATTTAATTTTGTACTTCGGATGATAATGACAAACGACGTGGACCCCACCAAGATGAGGTGGTGCACGTTGATCAAGACAACTGAAGATGACACGTGGACCCCTAAAAGACGAGGTGGTACTCCAAGACGTGACGTGGAACCTGCCAAGATATGCCAATGTTCCAGATGAGTAGAGAATGTACAAGATAGAGGGTTAACAACATTTTGAGTCATGCTTCAACTCAGGCACGATGCCCTTAATTCCTTTAGATGCACAAGACCAGTCAGGAAGTAGTTTACCTTTATACATGTATTTATTATTTTAAACATTTTAGAATAACATGAAAATAAAAATAATAATAGATAATAAAATGCATAATGATGTGGCATGTGTTATTCTAGTAAAGTAATGTTGTGAGCCTGACAATAAAGATGATCAAGTTTAATATAAATAGATCACATTTGTTAAGATAAAACCCAATAAAACCCTCAAAGAAAATATTTAGACACAAAAATCCTTTCATCATTGAAGTTCGAACAGAACCTGGTGTTCGAGGTTCCAGTCACGCCTTAGCTGAGGGTGCCATTTACTACTAGGGAGTTCTTATTCTTGTGATGGGTCAACGTGAATAAAATTGAAGCAAAGAAATATCAATAGCTCGATTTTTTAAATTTTAGAGGCATGCATTGAGTTAATCTGTAAATGATTTTTGAAGCTGGGACATCACTCAACAGATCAAGGAAACACACGTTAATGTGTTTGGCCAGCCAAAATCCTACCTTGGACCCTCCGAGTTGTGGAATTTCCATATCTTGTAGATTATGAGGGATGTTTAGGGATCCTTTCCATTAGAATACTCCAATGTATTCCGATTCTAGTACAGAGGGTTCCTAGAATTCGAAAAATTACTGGGAGACATTTAATGATTATATAATCATTAATGTCACATTAGGTAATCACATAAAAGTAAAATCTACTAAAGTATATTTTAGAGAATGGAAATTAATATCATGATAAAACTGTGATAAATATTTGAAAAAGTAAATGCCTACCAAAGAATCAAATTCTAATTGTAGTACTGGCGCTTGGACACATCACTACTATAATGGAAATTCAAGTTGCTTGTATCCCAACCTGTTAAACCACCTTAGGAAGTGAGGGTGGAAAAATGGTTATAGGAGACTCATGAATCAAGTATATGATGGTTTTTACATAATTATATCATCAACGTCAGTGGTTAGTTGAAGTCGCTACTTCATGACATAGATGATGTTTAATGAAGTCACATCTCCAAAAAGATTAAGGGGAGAAAGAAAAGCATGATTTGAATGTGGGACTTGTTTTGTGTAAAGGGAATGAAAATTTACATTCTTTCATATCATCCCATTGTTACACCTTTTACACCCAATTACTCTAGTTCATTTAAGGGTACAAATGAACGGTATAGAGTAAGCGCTTCATTACCGTTAACGTAACATTTTCCAAGTAACATTAATATCAGAGATAACATCATCTTTTATTATTATGGTGAATAAAATAAATGACAAGGTGAAAAGGAATATATAAATTTATTCCTAAGGAATCTTCATCACATCCTTAAATGAAAAGTGGTTTGTTATTTAATTGTATATTATTTCCATTACATAATGAAATAAATTCATGGATGTTTAAAAACTGAAATACTAGAAGCAAGTACTGGCTTCTCATTCAGTTAATATTCATCTAATAAAAGTATTCTTTTCTCACATACTTATTTGGTATTAAAATACAATACGATTATCACATATATGTATTAAAATATGGTAACCTAGTATGTATAGAAACATTACTAGGAGTATGGTTTCTTAAACAAGAAGCTGAGAAAGGGTGATTCTTAAGTCAGAAGTGAGAAACACATAACTACAAATTGCCAAGTAATTGATTCAAACTGAAAAAGGTATTTAGTATAACCATAGAATTTATCTCAAATTACCTTTGGAAATATGAGACATCGTTCCATGTTTTCTGAATGAATGTCTTTTCTGGTAAAATATTCAAAAAATAGTTCAATCATATTTGAATCAATGGAAATACATGATGAATATAAAATTGTAAGACCAACCCAGTTTTGGAATTATATTTCTTTTTCATGAAAAACAAAAAAGTTGATGTCAACTATATAACCAGTGTGGTATTTAGGCTCAACACAACTAAACACATTTGGTATTGTAGAAATCCTTAGTTTAGACAAAGAAAACATTTGAAATAATGGTATTCCACAATGCCTCCAAGGATTGTTCCACAAGACAGTGTGAACTATTCCAAAGAAATGTAGTGGTAGAAATACTTCATAATATTCCTTTTTGTTAGTAAGGAATGTAATAGTGAAGTATATGCATGATCAAAAGATATGAGTTCCTTCAGATCAGCATGCTGACGAATATCTTGACTATACAATCATCGATCATTATAATGTAGCGTGGAGTAATTACTAAATGGATGTTACCTTATCAACATCACCGTATTGATTTTAATAAAGAGTATTGGTGTTGATGATGTCTTACATTTTTTCATTGATCCACAAAATTTAGCATGGGAAAAATCCTAAAAGAACATTTTATACATGGAGTATATGATGTAAGTCATATCAATATAGAAACTTGTAGAAACATCTCTTATATTTATAATATGCTTTGAATATAATGGCATAAACCCATAAGCAATATTCCAACTTAAATGAAAAATGGATATCATACGAGTCATAGTATGATTAAAATCTAATATATCAATGATCAAGTGTTATGATGCAAAGTGTTTGTTATGATTTAAACAAACATTCATAACTTCAAACACGTTGTGCATCTAAGGTAATTATCATAACAGTTACATAGGATATTACCTAAATCCCAAGGATAGATAATATTTTTTTAAGTGATAGACGAAATTTCTATATAAGGGTGAACATCTCTATTGGAGATAGTGGTAGCTGAATTGACTTGAGTTTAGTCAATTCTCGAGATATACAAATGGTTTGCATAGGAACAAGTTCCACAAGAACTTGTGGAATTGGCTTATTCCAGGGACACACACTGTGTAGGAAGAATGAACCCATAGTGATTTTTTTATATTCATCATGTTCAGTGATATATTATTCAGTAAGAGTAATGAATCCTACTAGTAAGCGGTAAATGGAAATTAGCTATGATTGACCAGATCAATTAAAATTCAATAATAGATTCCATGTATCAAATTGCAAAGGGGAATTAATGTTTAATACTATAGTGGGTATTCAAATCAAATGATACATTCATGGTACCTATAAGGCTCGATTGGTTATACCAAGTCAGTAATGCCTAAATCCATTAGAATTTTACTTGTCATAGATGAACTTCAATGATCATTTTATTGGTCATTGGATGCCAATATCATCATTCGTGGAATGTGTCTATACGATGCAACCAGAAGGAGATGATGACATCAAATGATGCCAATAAGGGTTTCAAGTCATTGTAATATAATTATAAATTAAATTAAGTAAAAAGATCTTAGAGCATCCATTTTAAATGAATCATTGCCTTGTGTCTACTAATGGTTAGTGGTAGAGGCATTGCTTTCCATGTGAAATATGTTCAGCAAAATATGTAATACAGATCATGGTCTTAGTGTTAGATAAGACCAGGGTAAAAGAAATTCATCAATGAATGACTTAAAGTAGCAACCTGAGTTCTAGAGAATAGGATCCACTGAGGTATATCCAAAGGTTTCATGATCCAAGTCAATCTTACATATAGTGCCATTGTATTGTAAAATACAAGTTGGAACAATTCAACTTCAGAATTGTTTCCAATGTCACATGGATTAATCTCTCCAGGTTAACATGTTAGGAGCACAGGTAAATATTAATGTTGTGAATTGACCCCATATGATTTTGCAATGGATCAACCACACATTACATTATATTTATAATAATTGATATTACCAGGATATGCTTTATAGTTGGATAATATCAATTATATCCAAGAGCACTGCAAATGGTGTATTCAAAACAATCATCATGTACTTAGACGAGTACAAATGATATGTACCTGGTGTGAGGAAAATATGGTATAATAGTTATGGTGGGACTCATACTAGTAATCCTTATATCAAATTGGTCTAGTGTCACAGTTAGGCAAATGTGATGAGCGAGTCAAGCTCATAAAAGCTAGTGGTATCCATACCTACAAATACCAAGTATGTTTTAGCATCTAAGGGAGCTAAGAAGTAGTTATAAATCACAATGATTTGTTCCATTTTATGGATTCACACCTAGTGAGAAAATTATTATCATAATATAAATTATGATATTCTTACTGGCTATGTTGTCAAGTTATGACAATGGAAAAAAGTAATATACTCAGGGATACCTTAACTTGAGAAGTTTTACTCAAGCCGATGAGGTCACGTATATCATATATTCCACATGGAAAACACGTGGTAGACCCAACATTTAAATCCATTACTCAGCAGAAGCATGGTATTTCTCATGTGAGTAGTTAACAAGTTTGGTTAGAAAGATGGATCTAGTGCATGTGGGGGTGTTTAAATAGTGGGTGTCCTAGACCCAACTATGCAGTACGTTTGATTACCATATCATGTGTACAGTTAGCTATGCATGATGCTATCTTACCATTATAGTGAATAATTTTCTTCATCCACTATTATATTGGTAATGTCAAAATATTAATTGACATATTGAGAGGTTGTAGCAGATCACATGCTATAATGAGAACCTCAAGACACTATGAAATTAATCATAAATAACTATTCTACGGTCTAGATACATATTACTAACATGAGGCAGTAGATGTATGACTATTAGGAACTGGGGGCTCATAAGAATTATGGCTACTTCTCATGAAGTTCTTAGTTGGTGTTCTCCAGTAGTGAGATCATGAGGACTGACCCACTAATAGGGACACCACAAGTTTTGGGTGTCATTTGTTATTCATATCTACAAACAAGTGTATTGGTCTCTGGACATGAGAACATTACCAATGTGTACTATTTTACTACATACTTTGATGAAAGATGAAAACCATGACAATGAAGTCATGGTGAGGTAGTTTGTGTTAGGTTCGTCGTTGGTGGTATGACATTGGAAAAATGGTCATGAAAGGATTTTTCGCATCCATGTTCAAAAAGTTGTATATCTCAGGCCTGGTTGATTATGATGGTTAAATCCTCATAAGTGTTTGGCCAAATTTGTAGAAAGGAAAATCTATCTGGATAGATCAGAAAATAATAATGCAAGATGAGGACGATGACACAAGAGTGCATCCTGCATTAAGTGATATTTAATGTAAAATTGATTATAGTACACATTCAGTGTTCGTAAGATGGTAGTCATTGCTATGAATATCCTTATCTCTTTAGGGTCTATGATGTGTTTCTAGGTTCCTCTCTCGATCTGTGGATTTTATTCACTGCTATCGAGATATGGTCCTAGAGGGTCAGACACAATAGCGTATTCAAGAATCCACCATGATCAGCCCAATTGGTATAAGGACATAGTGGGCCCCACTATGGGGTTCGAGTATTGTCCAAGTAATAGATCACTGATAAATTAAATAAATTCATTATTATTCATGTAATGAATAATTGGGATTGAATTTATTTAATGTATTTACCATATTAGTAAATATTAGAAAATATTAATCAAATGAATATTATTTTAATATTAAAGGTTCTTTTAATATTAAGTGGGATTGCGAGTCAAGTTAAATCACTCAGTTTTATTACATAATATTATATATATATATATATTACATGTATGTTATAAAATAATAAATAATATTGGCATAGTTTAGTTCATCAAAATTATTTATTTAGTGGACGTTGAAATAAACAGGGGCTAGGGAACCGAACCGGGTATTTGTCAAGTCCACTATAAGTATAAGAGGAGGCTCTCTCTTATGGTGTGCAATTAACTATTCATTCATTTTTATGGAATTAAAATTGTGTTCCTCTCTCTCCATCGACATCATAGAGAGAGAAGATGATGATCCAAGAGTTCAAATCATGTTCTTTCTCAATCATTGAAGAGATCATGATGCAGTGATCGTCGGGACATCCAAAGCATCATCAGATCGCCACGCTAACACCCTGACATCGAAGATCGAAATTCCAGCATATTATTGGTGTGGATGTCAATGATCTAGAGGGATCCGGTTTTGGATCCTTCAATCAATGATCACCATCGGATAGTTGTAGTCGATGCAGCTTCAGATTTGAAAAGGTTACGTGTTAATTTTAGTTTTGTGCTCTTTACAATTTACATGATATCCCCTGGCTTTATCAGGGATGTACTATTGGCGACGAAAAGACCCATCATCCCAACGATGAAAATATTTAAATCCCTAGCCCAACGACTTCCTCTACAGGCCCCAGAACCAAACATGCATGACTGGATGAGTTCTAGGATGGTTATGAAGAGGGTGCCTGGTGTTGCATGGAAACATGCATGTGTGTGACCCATGGGGTACCATTGGTGGATACACTAACCACGGAACTATTTGTTTTTAAAGAAATATTTTTAATAGGGAATCTTTATTTATTGATGTGTGTTTTGGGATGATGTGTATTTTGTGTTTTTAGAAATGATGATGTTGTGGAATGTTTTGAGTCTAAGAACCCCTCTAGTTTGAGCAATGTTTTGGGTTTGTGTTTGGTCAGTAAGCTGGGTTGAAGGGGTTGGTAGTGGAATCTTCTGAAATAAGATTGGGATGCCATTATGGAGGTTCCCCTAATCTGTTTGGATCCGGTTTCAGTTTTTCATAACTAATGGACCTGGTTGGTTGGTTCCTTGGGTTCCCTCGTTGGATAAGGCACTCCCCCATTGGGGGTTAGTGTACTTCTAATGTAAAACCTAGATTATTTCGCCACAATGAAAATCCTCCATTTGATCAATGAATGGAATAATTTCTCGAGATTTGTAAAATGAGACTACACCCTTTCATTTTTTGGTTTGAGAATACTCTTGTAGAAGGATAGTGCTCGTGGGAGGTTGAAAGAGGCCATAGTTTTTTATGTTGCTTGATTCATCGCAGGTGGACATGGTCTAGGGTAGTTAGTGTGGATGGGTGTCTGAATGGTATCTAAGAGGGTCTTAGAGTCCTTCATAGTCTCATCAAAGTATGAGTTAATGTTAAACCCCCATTGTGGGTAATCTGGACATGAGAGTCCATTATTGCCACCTTCTGGAATTTTGTGTTATTTGGGGACTTGACGTAATGTCCATTTTGAATTATTATTTCTATCAATCATCATGGTCATGCTCGGTAATTCCTTGTGATGTGGTGTGCTCATTTGACAATAAAGGTGACGTTCACGAAATCCTCTGAGGGTCTCTATCTTTGATGAAGGTGTTTATATGGGACCTCCCCTTTTGTTTTTTCTCACCCAATGAAACAAGGTACATTGTGTGTGCATCTTCTAATCCCTTGTTTTTGTGAAATGTATGGTTTCAGAAAATTGAGTTCTGGATTGTGTTATGTCTTGGTGAACCCATTGTGTTATGTCGTGTAGATTTTTGTGGAACTGAAAGAAGAAGTTCTATATAGGGGTTTCCAATGTCTAACTGTGATGCTGAAGATGCTTCATTCTTTTGAGCTCCAACCATTGGTCTGGAAGAGAAGCTGGCACGTATTCAGGGGAAATCCTATGGTCTATTAAACCCTTGTATATGTCCAACCCTCCGTATAAATGATAATAAGAGTTTAAAACATTGGTTTAATAATAATTTTTTTGTTATTATAATTCAATGGAAAAAGGTATAGGGCCTCATCCCCATGTCCGAAGACTAATGTCTTTCCTTCCCCCTTTGGATTCCATTTTTATAGAGAAAGGTTTAAAATTTGGCTAGACAGGTTGATCTCCAGGTTTTCACTTGGTGAGTTGAAAAATTGCTCGAGAAAACCATGCATATATAAGGATCCACACGGTTATCACACATTTTCCAAAACTATGCGGGATAACCATGTGGATATCCTAACACTTTGAGTTTCGGGGTCTTTCCCTAATGACCCACGCTGCTCGGTTAAGAAGTATGGTTCTTATGGTTCAGATAACCTCCATGGGTATCATGTATGTTCTTTTGGAAATGTCTAGTGGATGTCTACCCCTTGTACAAGGGATTCTATTTGGGCCTCCCCATATTAGTGTCCGGATTCTGTCTCGGGAAATGTTTAGGTTGTCTCTTTCGGTGGGGATCCCATTTGTGTTTCATTATACCAGTAACACGGTTTTGTCCTTGGTCTTTTCTTAGAAATTGGTAGTCTTGTTCATAGATAACCTATTACCTACATAATCCTTGGGTAAATATTGCGATTGGAGAGTGCCCATTGGTTTAGTTATATCATGGTATGTGTAACCTTGTTTGATTTTGTTGTTTGTTAGGGTAAATTCCTTGAGGCTAGTTCAGATAGAGTTTGAGGAGTTTTCTTTTTAGATAAATTCTGAATGTGCATGATCATTTCAGTAATGTTTTGTATGTTTTGGTTGTGAATTATTCCTTCCTTAAATGATCACTGGAGGAGTTTTGGCCTTCACGAGTGAAGCAAGGAAAAGGAGTCCATCTCGGCCTCTCGGTTGGGGTTGGTTTTTGCATTTTCCATTACTGTGGCTTTATAAGGGTGGAAAGATTTATGGTGGGGAGAATTGTCACATTAATCACATTAATTAAATTCATTTTTCATTTAATTTTTACTCATGATTTTTTTTTGGATATTTACCATGTATTTTGGGGGAAATGGTGGGTTTTTGAAATTTGAGCCAAACCATATGCCCATTTCAAGATTTAAAAATAAATTATTATTTCTTTTATAAATCATATATTTTTCATCATTTTACACCATTTCAACTGATGGAATGGCATACCTGGGGGTATTAAAATCAAAATATCAATTTGGAATCTATAAGAATCCATAATAACGATGGATTTAGGTTTTCTATTAAGGTTTTGGGCTAGCCCGAAAGCACATTTCCATCATTAAAAATAGTTTTTAAGTCTTTAAAATCTCATTCACTTTTTATGATTTTTTAGTGATTCTAACTCTAACCGACTCCCACATAGCCACGACATGCTACCATTCTATCCACCCCCACTTTCAAGATAATTTACATTGGGAATTTAGGAAAAACCTCTCTAGATGTCACAAATCGTCCAGATTTGATGAGATAAAATGAATCCTTCATAACTCATTCATTTCTTACTATTTTTTCCCCATTCTAGTTCTTGCATGATCTCCTTATCCATGTTCAAATGTTCCATGAATTTTTTCCTATTTTAAAATTCATATACTCGTGGATGTAGGGATATTTATCCATGATTCCATCAAGTAAGTGTTCCCCCCTTCCATTTCATCAATTTTCTTAGGGTTTCATCAGTCATTCTGGATGTTCCAATGTGTCCAGAAGTTAGGATTCTATCCTAGAGTTTGAAATGGTTTCTTGGGCGTAATAATGATATTTTAGGTTTCTCTTCACTTCTTTGTGGTGCGGCGGTAGCACGCATGATGTTTCACAACAATATTTGAGGGTTTCGACTCAAAAGATAGGTGATTCCATGGTTAACGATTTCTTGATGACTTATTTTGTTTGTTTTACTAGTTTTTCATGTTTGCAATATGTTTTTTGGGGTGATGAAATAGTTTTTGATGGATTTGGTTAAGCATTTAATTTTATAATTTAATTTTTGTTGAAGTTGGGATGTTTTCGAATGTAACACATGTGGTATCATTTGTGGTTTTTTATAAAATATTAAATTTATTTATTACTTGTAGAAAGGGGCTGGAAATTCTATTTTATTAATACCTTAATGTCATGTGGGCCTTGGAAGGGGTTTTTTTGAATCAGTTTGGTGTGTAAACCATTATTATACTTATTGAGAGCATTTTATGAAAATGGGTATTTTCATTTGTATCTTTCGTGTTATTATTAAAGTTGATTTTATAACACATGAAAGTGGTTTTATAAATGTCTCTATGGATACAAATTATTCTTTTGTAGTGTTTTGGGGTGGTTTTCCCTTGAAATATGGTATTGAAATTTCTTTTATGAGCAACAATTGGGTGTTCTCTTTATAATTTTTTTATAAATGATTTGAATGATATAATGATTTATGTACGAGGTGAAACAATATTAAAATACTATTTTGGAGTGTTTATATTTTGTAATGGTATATGAATAATTTGAATGGGGATATTTTCTGATGTGTTCCACCTTGGAAAATATTTCTAAAAATGTTTTAAGTAATTACTACAGTGTTTAATTGATTTGAAAGTGATGTGGGATGTTTTGTTTCATTGTGAAGTGAAAAATGGATTTGGGTTATGAAAAGGGTATTATGTAACAAGTGAGTAGGATATTATGCGGGATGGAATATCCTGTAATGGTTTAATAAAATTTTAAATGTATTTGTGGAAGTGTTAAAGAAATATGAAGTGTGTTGTGGGCAATTTTGGTGTGAGCCAGATTTCAAAAACAGCCTGAATGAAAAGTGGACTTCTGTGACATGTGTGGTATACATGTGGGATGTTTGGTGAATGTGTGATGTGGAAATGATAATTGGATGTGCAATGCATATTTGATGACTTATTGGACTTGGTTGTAATCCCCCAACCCTATAAGCCTGGATCTACTACATTATCTTAATACATTGAAATGTTTACAAGGAATCCAGACCCGAAGTACCTATTAGTTTAGTAGTCTTGGAAAGTAGATTAAATAAATGAACGTTACATTAAAAATTCATGCATAAAACAAAATCGAAATATTCCGTTGATAATGCCACTATTCTCAGAGCTTAAGCCTACTTATCAATCATAATATACTTATTGTAATCCTGGGAAAACAAAACAAAAGAGAAGGTTGAGCTCAGATTCTCAGTAAGGGTAATAATTTCATTGAAGCTATGAAATTGTTTGGCAAGATATGTAATAAAAAAACTGCATTTATAAACATAAAAATGAACATAATATAGAGAAAATAAATAAAACATTAACATATAAACATGAAAATGGATATTCTACTAGTCAAATATTCATATGTAATAATTAATTTCATAATGAGGGAATGCCTATCATCTGAAATCATTACCACATAGTCAAGGCCTCTCTCCAAGACTACAAATAAATTTGTTGTCATGGCCTCCTTCCAAGACACTAATTAGTCTCATGAGACCTACCTATGCATCAAGAGGCTATTACAGGCCTCAACCCTCACTTACAATGTCCACTTCATTTCTCATACAAAAATGTTGAAACATAACATAAACATTCATATTAAAACTAGAATACGAAATTTCCATACTTCAACCATAATCCATAAAGTGAATAAAAATAGAACATTCAAATTCAAACATTTCATAACTCATTCAATACAATATGGATGATTTTATTATAATAAATCACCCTTAATTAAGAATAATATCTAGGGAAGGATGTTGACATAGTTGAAAATGATCAGCAAAATGTTTTGATAGAAATATCATTTAATGTGAAATCCTTTAAAAGGGTCACATTTATAAAATATGTCATTTAAAATATATTTTTGAATCAATATTTTTCAAACCACATTGAAACTTTTTAAAGTAATTAAAATTTTTAAAACAATCATGTCTATATAAATATGTTCTTAAATCAATTTTGAAAACATGGACATTAATGAGAAAGATTTAGAAGAATAAATATTGAAAACATTTAAAATGATGTGTTAGTTAAGGTGTACCTTAAAAGAATCATTCTGAAATATCTTTTATGAATCATGGACATGGATAATAAATATTTCCCAGAAAATACATACACAAAAATAATCTAGGATAATAATGATATTGATGAATTAACACTTACCATGAACATTCCTTTGGTCGAGGGTACATTTAAACTCTTGTATAATGACCATTGTATGTGATTAAATTATACTGGAACATATTAATATTTATTATATAATTCATTATTCATTTATTACTTTATAACACCCATTTAATAATGATTTTCATGTTAAATTTTCATTTCAGGTAATAATCGCTTTGTTTATCGTAAATCTTTTAACTAGTTATTCTGGATCGTATCATTTAGATCATGTTTTAAATAATTCCAGAATATAAAAAAATATTTATATATAATATATATTTATCATATAAATATGTATAATAGATAGATATATGAAATGGAGAACACTGTTTTTGGAGACGGTAGGCCGTACTTATGCATAGACTCTATTTCTGTTTTCATATCATATTGAACAGATGTAAGTGAATAATATATATGTAACTACATAAATATACATATATATTCCGCATCATTATTATTTTATATTATAAATACTTATTAATAATATATATTTTTATAATCATCATTGAATGATGAACCTGTAAATGAATCTCATCGCGTCGTGGAGACGGTAAGCTGTACATACACACGAGCGACAATATCATTACCATAATGATTAATAGGTGTTTAATTGGTTGTTAAATTATCTGTATAGAGATATTATCATGTTATTCTAATTATTTTTATACATATTTTACTTAATTATATCCATCCAATTAACATAGTGTTGACTAAAAAATTACACCATGACATGAAGATGGCAAGCTTCACTTACGCACGCATGGTCACATTAACATTTGTAGGATGGATAGAATAATGAGTACAGTTGTACAATATATATAATAATATCAATGTATGCAGAAGGTATTGGATTTATTATTTTTGAATGGAAATATCAACGAAATATAAAATGGAATAAGAAAAGAACTTTGAAAGATGTCAAAAAACAATTATCCCTTCTTTCGGTGTTTTTTTTGATTTGAACAAAAGGGCTCCAGAGGATGGATTTCATCTCAAGGGAAAGAATCTAGGATAAAGTGAGGGATGTTGGGAGGAGATTTGGGTAGTGGTTTACTGATTCTAATGGCTCCGGAGATGTGATTTTAAGATATGGGGAAGTATCCTTATATAAGAGAGGTGAGGGCCACTTTTGGAAATGTATGAAATATTATTTTATAATAAAATCATTTTCAGTTACTAATTGATCCCATTTGATTTATTTCTAAGAAAAGGCGTGTATGGGTTGAGATCATCTCAATCAATAGGTTTTTTTCATGTTTATGTCACGATAATAACCCTATATTTTAGGTTTAACACTAAGTTAAATATTTTATGTTTTATCATGTCATCTTGTATTATTATAATAAATAGTTAATAAACATACAATAAAAATCCATGAACACCTGAAGTGGTTCTTTATTGATATATCGAACCTTATCTTATTACTTTGTCGGAACCTTATATTTTTTGAAATATTATATCAAATAATAATATAATATTTGTTTTAAAAACTTATATATGTCTATTTTGGAACTATTTGGTATTTTATTTTTGATAAAATCATAAAAACTTTTTCCCTTGAAAAAATTATTTAATCAACCATAAATGACATAGAAACCTATAAAATTTGTAGAAGGCATAAATTGCATCAATTTACATTTATTTTTATATTTATAATATCAATTATATTAATCTTTCATTGATAAAGTAATTACTCCATCATCATTGTGTCATAAATAAAATTAATTATTCAATCTCTAAAAATTATAAATAAAATATTATTTTGAATGAAATCGTTTTAGCTTTCTTATTATATATTTATAGTCAAATTTATATTATGTATAGCCCTGTATTAAAAATGTTTTAGTTATTAAACATTGAATTTAACACTTTAACATCATCTTTAAATAAAATAATAATAAATGTCATAATATAATCCAAGTGGAACCAAAAGAAAATATTTTATTTCTAAGGATGGATTTGGTCGAAAAAACATATCCAATAGAACTAAGACATCTGTTAGGGTCATTATAATATCATTTTTACCATTAATTACTATATTTACATTTAATCACGGCAAACAAAATACATAAGTTTCTTTTCAAAAAAATTATTTTTCATCTTATTGAACCACTTTTTACATACTGATGTCAATCATGCCTCTTGGATTTTTGAAATTCAATTCTCCGAAGTGTTAAATTTCATTTCATGCAAATGTACCAATAATCCTAGAAGTTGGGTAAAAGGCAGTAAAAAGTTCAATAAAATTATATATATATAAACAAATTATAAAATGAATCTAATTTATTAAATTGAACATATACAGTAATAATATATATTTTTTGATTTAACATAAAATAAAATAAAATAAATAATTATAATAATAAAAAGACAGTTTTAAACAATAACATAGTGTTTTTCAATATTAATATAAAATTGAATGTTTTCAAAAAAAAAAAATATATTCACTCTAAGATAATTTTTATATTCCATATTCAAAAATGAATTCTTTTTTAAAGAATTCAAAAATATATGTTTCATTAATAAATTTAAAATTAATTCCCATAGTGAAAACCAGAAAACAGGTTTTTAAAAAGTAAAAACTATCAAAATATGGACATGTGATTATGCCCAATTTAAAAGTGAATTTACTTATAATGACATATATAATTTTATATTATAAAAATATAATCTAATTAAACTTTAAAACACAAAAATTCATAATTTAACACTATAAATTATTTTTATTTAAAAAGTGGTTTTCAATTAAAATTTAGTATTTTCTTCTATTCTTTAAAATATTAAAGTTATCAAAAAAGTACCAAAAAGTTGTCGAAAAAAAGTTTTATGTCCTTCTTTTAAATACGAATTTTATTTTGCGAAATTGAATGCATAAAAGTGTCAAATATTGTATTTAAAAATGGTTCTCCATAAAAAGGCGGTAAAATTGAATTTTCAAAAACTATATCCTTTGTCTGAAAAATTGAATTTGTTCTTATATTATGTATAGTAAACATAAAATATGAATGTTAAAATTATATGGGATGTATATAATATTAAATATTTTGTTATTACTATTTATAACCACTTTTAACTGGTTAGTTTGATAGGTCACGATACGCTTCAACATGGTGTTTCGTACTTCACACACTATTGTATTATTCAATGAGAAACGTATTGTGGAATCTTGGGTTGTTGCATTATTCCCTCCTTCAATAAATTGTGTCCTTACAATTTAAAATTATTCTTAGAAAATAAAAGGGTAAAAAATATAAAATACTATTGTTGAAAACCCATATCATAAATAGGGATAATAGAATTTATTCTCAAGAAAAGTGAATGGGAAATGAATAAGTAACCACCAAATTAAGATTTTGAATAGGATAACATTGGTGGACATTATATTTGGAGGGAAAAAGTAAATATTTTTAGAGAGTGATTGAGCTAATCAATAAAAAACAAGTGAATGGAATATTGAGGGCCTCAAAGCCATAAATATATGATTATTTAAAATATCATTAGTCCAAAAAACATAGGGTATTATGATAACACAATTTTGGTTTTAAGATCTTTTTCCCAAAAGGATAAGAATTAATTTATTCATATAATAAGTAAAAAATAATACATGAAAAGTAAAATTCCATCCATTAACTAATTTCTTAAAAAAACTCATATTTCACTCCAAAATCTAGTTGAACTCAAAAATATTCTATTTATACTAATCATACAGGGTTACAAAAAAATGAATTTTTAATACATTCGCCTACCCATTTAAAAAAGCATTATGCAAACCAGGGCATTAAGTAAGATAATGGTTGGTTATTCACCCTTGACACCCTTCTGTTGTGGGTTCATGTCTGGTGGCCTCGCCTGATGTGACAGGTTGTCGACCAACCTCTAGGTTTATCCTATTTATTACAATCCAAAAATAATCTAATTAAATTATTTAACCTTAAAAATAGTATCATATGCCAAAAAATAATCTATTCTAACCTTTATACTTATCCAAAATACTTCTTTCCAAACTCACATTCCAAAATTTATAAGGAAGGTAAACACAATGATGATATTTTCCCCATGGAATAAAATGGGAATGACTTCATCATGAATTATTTTAAAAGATAGTAACACATGGAATTACCATAATACTTTATTGATTACATTCATTATTCTTTATTCCAAATATAATGCTGCATATACTTTTTATGTACAAAAATAATGTAAACTCCAATAATAATGGAATAAAAAACAATTAATTAGTTTTAATGTAGTCATGAATATTGAATATAATTTACCTAAATTAATTATATCTTCTTCCAAAATCACTACCTCAGTATCAGTACTATATTATGGTTTATTTTTCCTTCAACCATGTATTTTCCAAAAATATTAACTTGATATTGAGTCACTTTTCATAGAACCATATAAGGCCAACTCCCCAATGAAATAGTACTGCGATACAATGTTTATTTATTTATATAATTCATATAACCAGTACATCGTTGATACCACCCTCAAATGAAATAATTCTTAAATAACAACATAAAAACACTAGTCATTCCTCTTCGTCTGTGGTAGTATCATAACATGATTATTATCAAATATCATTATTTGGGGCATACTCTAATGATTAGGACATTGATTCATGTTGTGTCCCAACTCCTTGAAGATTAATCATTGTATATCAAACCTTTTTCTTACATTTTAAATCATGTATTTGGTGTCCTTTTTCCCCACACATATAAGAAACTCCCATTCCCATCAAGCATTTACCATGGTGATTCTTTCCACAATTATCACATATGGGAAAATCTGTCTTTCCCCTCTTCCATTTATCTATCTTTCTCTCTACCATCATTTTCTTCTCTTACATCCCTTCAAAGCCATCAGACTCATAGAATTCACTATATATCTTATTCACAAATGATATTATTTCTTCATATGTTGAGTATAACTTGGAGATTATTTCCCTTCTAAATGATGGAGTAATACGATGAAATACATGATCCTTCATAATCTATGGATCTTGAGTATTTCTGGAGTTCTCATTCCTTCAACTGGGTTCCATTTCAAAGCAATTTCATACACTGGGTTAGTTTATAAATCACAATCCATAATTCCAATCTAGTAAAATAGGTAGTGTAAATTGAAAAAATTATGCATTTAATATATAATAATAAAAACAATATTTTCATTTAGAAATTATCTCTCCTAAATCATCCATAATGGCATGTAAAGAAAATGTGTGTTATCCAAAGAATATCCCCAATGAGTATCGTAACCAAGAGTCATGCAAGCCCAGTTGCAATGTACCAGGATACCTTAGGTCAAGCCCAAAACTCCTTGTAAGTGTTTTCACTCAAAGTTACATCTATGCTAGATCCACATCTTCCTATTCATATCCAAACAGAGATTTATTTCCTGGAGAATACACAAAATATCTACAATATCAAAATTCTATGAAGTTCTTCTATACTTATCCTCAATTTCTATCTTAGGGTAGTGTTCTCTATTCAGAGTTTTTATAAAAATCTTGTTTTCTTATTTTTTACTAAACATGCTCTAATACGAACTATAACACCCTGACCCCCGAATCCTAGATCCAGTGCATTATTTTAAAAAATTTGTATGATTACAAAGAATATAGTTTGGAAGGACCGATCAATTTTGTAGTCTGGGAAAATAGATTAAATAAATGAATGTTACAATACACATTAAATAATAAAATAGAACATAAATAATCCATTGAGAATTCCATTATTCCCCTAGATTAGCCCTACATATCAAACATAAATCACTTCTCGTAATCTGGGGAAAACAAAACATAATAAATGGGTGAGCTCATATGCTCAGTAAGGGTAAATAATTTAGAGGAAGATATAAACTTTTAAGGAAGGATGTGTAATAAAATCAAAAACCCTTTTCAACATTAACTAGAACATAATTTGGAGAAAATAAATCAAACATTACCATATAAATATTCACATTGATATTATACTTGTCGAATAATCACTTGTAATAATTAATTTCATAATGAGGTAATGCCTAATGCCAGACATCATTACCACATAATCAAGGAATCTTGCCAAGACTAAAAAGAAATTTTTTTCAAGGCCTTGTGCGGAGACACTAATTTTTCTCATGAGACCTTACAATGCATCGAGGGGCTATAAAAGGCCCCAACCTTCAATTATTATGTCCACTGCATTATTCATATAATGATATTGAAACTTAAAATAAACCTTTATATTCAAACTAACATACATAATGTCAACATTTCAACCATAAACCATGAAGTGAATAAAAATCGAAAATCCACAGTAAAAAATATCATAACTCATTCCATATAATATGGAATATTTTATTATAATAAATAAACCTTATTCAATAATAATATCTAGTAAAATATGTTGACATAGTTGAAAATGATCAGTAAATCTTTTTGAGAGAAATAACTCTTTTTGTTAAATAATTTCAAAGTCACACATTTATAAATGAAGTCATTTAAAAGATATTTTTGAATCTAAATGTCCCATACCACTTTGAAACATTTGAAATGAATTATAATTTTAATACAATCATGTCCATATAAATAATTCCTTAAAACCATTTTGAAAACAAGGACAATAATGAGAATGATTTAGAAGAATCAATATTTATAACAATTAAAATGATGTTTTAGTTAAATGTTACCATAAAATAATAATTTTGAAATGACTTTTATGAAATATAATCATGGATAATAAATATTTCCCAGAAAATAAATACAAATAAACAATCTCAAAAAATAAAGAGATTGAAGAATTAACCCTTACCTTGCACTTTCCTTTGGTTGATGGTACAATTAACCTCCTGTATAATTACCATATTATGTTATTAAATTATAAAAGAACCATATTAATATCTCTAATATTATAAATTTCCCATTTATTACTTTATACTACCCATTTATTAATGATTTCAAGGTTAAATTAACATTTCTTGTAATAATCGATTTCTTTATCGTACGTGTTTTACATTGTCTTTCTTGATCATATCATTCAGATAATGATTTAAAAACATCCATAATATAAAACATGGGTTATATATAATATATATTATTGATATAAATATCATATATTGTTAAATATAAGAATTGCATAACACCTTTTATGGAGACGGTAGGCTGTATGTACGCATAAACAATGTATCCATTTTCATATCGTAATGAACCGAAGTAATGAATAAGATATATGTAATTAAATAAATAAATATATATATATATATATATATCAATAGTGAAATTATAATGTCATATATTACATACTTATTAATAATATATATTTTTATAATCCTCATTGAATAGTGAACCGGAAAATGAATCTCATCGCGTCATGGAGACAGTATGTTGTATGTACAAACAACCGACAATATCATTTTCTTAAAGAATAAAAGGTGTGGAATTGGATGGTTAATCAATTTTTCAGATAAATTAGAATGTTATTTTAATTATTTAAATACATATTAATCATCATTATATCCATCCAAATAACATAATGTTGAATAACAAGTTACACCAGGGGGTGGAGACGGTAAGCCGTATGTTCGCACTTATGGTGACATTATCATTCGTAGGATGTATATAATAATGAGTATGGTTGTACTATATTTATAATAACATCGATGAATATATAAGGTACTGGAGTTATTATTTTGGTATTGAAATAACAAAGAAAGGAAATGTTGAGGAATAAAAGATATTTGAAAGAGGTGATAAAACAATTACCTTTTATTTGGGTGTTTCCTTTTCATTTGACAAAAGGGATCCTTGGGTTGGATTTATGCACAATTAAAGGCCACTAGGTAGAAGTGAGGAAAGCTGGGAGGTGATTTTGGCAAGGGTTGGCCGAGAAAAATGGATTTGGAGGTGTGATTTTATGAGAAGAGGAAGTACCCATTTATAAGAGTGATGAGATTCACTTTACGCAAAGTTTGAAATATTATTTTATTGTAAAATCATTTTCGGTTTTTAATGTCTCTATATTGATTTATTTATAAGATAATGTGGGTATGGGTCTAAATTCTCTCAACCAATATATTTTTGATAGGTATAGGTCACCATATTAACCCTATCTGTTAGATTTAACTCTTAGTTAAATAGTTTATGTTTTACCATGTCCTCTTGTATTATTATAATAAATGGTTGATAATCATAAAAAATCCAAGAGAACTCCAAGAGGTTCATTATGGATATATATAACCTTATATAATTAAATTGGCCAATCCTTAGATTTTGAGAAATATTATATCAGTTAATAATATAGTATTTGTTTTAAAAACTCATTTATGTCAATTTTGACACTATTTGGTATTTTGTTTTTGTTTAAGTCATAACAACATTATCACTTCAAAAAAAATTAATCAACCCTAAAATGTCATTTTAAAATATAATTTTTTTGGATTTCATAAAAAGCTTCAATTTACATTTTTTTATATTTATAATATTGATTATTTTAATCTTTCATTGACAAAGTAATTACTGCATCATCATTATGTCATAAATGTATTTTATTATTTAATCTATAAGAAATATAAATAAAATAACATTAAGTAGAAAATAGTTTTATCTTTCTAATTAAATATTTAAAGTACAATTTACCTTTATTATTGATTTATATTAAAAATGGTTTAGTTATTAAACATTAAATTTAAAACTTATAACTCCTCATATAAATAAAATAATAGTAAATGACCAATTATAATTCAAGTTGATCAAAATGATCATATTTTATTCCTAATGTTTGTGTTGGTCGAAAAACACATATCCAATAGAACTAGTACTAGGGTTAGGGTAATTATAATATCATTTTTCCATTAATTCCCCTATTAACTTTTAACCGTGGTAAATAAAAGTCAAATGTTACTATTTCCCAAAAGTTATTTTATTCTTATTGAACCAAAATTTACATATGAATTTCAGCTGGGTCATTCGGATTTTTTAAATTCATTTCACAAAAATGGTAAAATTACGTTTTATGCAAAATTGCAAATGTGCCTAGAATGTGGGTAATAGATAGTAAAAAGTTCAATAAAATTGTATATATTTACAATTATTCATAAATAAATCATATTAATTACATTGAACTTATATAGATATTATATATCTATTTTTTATTAAAATATATTTAAATAAAATAAATAATTAGTTAAATAAAATGTCAGTTTTAAACAATAACTAGGTGTTTTCCATTATTCCTCAAAAATTGAATGTTTTAAAAAATACCAGAAATTCACCCGAAGATAATTATGATGTTCCGAATTAAAAAAAGAATTTTATTATACCAAATTAAGAACATATAAGTTTCATTGATTAATTTAAAATTAATTCACATTGTCAAAACCAAAAGGCGGGTTTTTAAAAGTAAAAACTTTTTAAAGATTGTCCTTTTGTTATGTCCAATTTAAAAGTGAAATTAAATATAATGAACTTCATTATATTAAATGATTAAAATATAATATATTTATAATTTAAAACCACTCAAATTAATATTTTAACAATATAAATTATTTCGATTAAAATGTAGTTTTCAATTAAAATTTAGTATTTTCGACTATTCATCAAAATATTATTGTTTTCAAAAAACTACCAAATATTTAACCAAAATAAATTTTTATGTCATTATTCTAAAGAATAATTTTATTTTGTAAAATAAAATATATATAAAAGTGTCAAATTTTGGATTTAAAAGGGGTTCTAAATTAAAATGCGGTAATATTTCATTTTCAAAAAAGACTTCCTTTATCTATAAAATATAACTTGTTCTTATATTTTATATAATAAACACAAATGATGAATGTTAAAATTATATGGGATATATATAAAATTAAAAATATTGTTATTACTATTCATAACCACTTTTATATGGCTAGTTTGATAGGTCCTCGTGCGCTTGAACGTCGTGTTGCATACATCACACGCTATTGTTTCATTCAATGAGAAACGTACCATGGAAGCATGGGTTGTTACATTATATGAGAACTAGGGGAAAACTCGAGTATCTAGGTGGGTGGACATTTACTACTATGCTAGTGAATTTGTTGGGTTTGGATTTAGTTTCACTTAGTAGGATTGAAGCTTATAACTCTAACTAAATAATGATGATGAAAATTGGGGACCACTTGGTTATGGGAAAGATCCCTACTAGTGGCTCGTGTAATAAAATAGATATTTGAGATGGTTACTCCCACCGAGATACAATGTACATGGGACCCATAGCTAGCTACTTTCTAGGGGTTATTTTATATTTCTAGTGCCCATTAGATCCATTATAATTACAGTAGGAATACTATATTTTTTTCAAGAGAATTCAGTAGCATTGGAATTTATTTTAAAAGTGTTGATTCTTTAAATTTTCCCACATGTAAACTGAATTTTTTTATATTTCATCTATTATAAATAGTAACAAGAAATTACATGTTTTCTTAAACATGTTGGCTTGTCATCTTTGAATGTTTATCTCATTGAATATTATAGTGGTGGTATCCTATTGGGCTTTGGCTCACACCTAACTTACACCTTTGCATGTCAGTAGACTTCGTTTTTTTACGATGTCGCAGGTTGGGTATGGTTTATAGTGCCAATTGTTCGGGTATCTAGCAGTTTCTTCATGGTGATGTCTGGTGGATATGGCTTGAGGGCAGTGCCTCATGCCATGAGGGTTCATGGTATGTTTCTTTTTGGTTTTGTACATTTGTTATTGTTTTTGTGAGTTGATTTAAACTATGTAATTATGTTCCGAATTATTCTAAAAAAATGTTTGGTTTGATAAATATAGATTTGTTTTATTGGATTCATTAGTTGTTTCATATTTATATACATGGGTTAATCATTCCCAATTTTTTAGTTTATGATACCCAAGAACTTGGGCCAGCCTATGGGGATTGGGAACTCCCTTTTGGCCATGTCGCGAGCCTTGTTTGGTGCCAGTTTAGGCGACGAGAAGATTCGTTTCATGAAAAAAAATATCACAATACTTATGAAAAAATATTTTGATGAGAAATGATCTATATCCTAATTCATTGATGTTAAGTCGTATGTATAGTTGAGTGATACATTAACTAATAATTTAAGTTGAAATATGGTGGGTAATGGTAGCTTAATTATTATAATAACAATATTTGTATTCATATACTAAATTTATTATTTTTGACAAATTTAAAATAATTAGAATTGGTATAAGAGAAATAAATTGAAAGTGGCTTGGTAAGACAATTAAATAATCATCATGAGGCCTTCATAAAATTAATTCATCGGGAACTATTGGATGTAATTTTTAAAGACCATCTACTCTAACAATTGGATAAATATTTTTATCGGAGTAATGTTAATGACTTGGTCGAGATTGGAGTTACAAAGTGTTGTAATGAAGTGAAGGAATGGGATTCGATTTATAATTAAGGCGAGGTGATATTTTTGGAAATTATGAAAAGAATAAATTATAATGACGTCAATTTATTTCCAAAATTGATAAAAATGTTGGTGGATTCTATCATAGGGTATGATATTGTATAAATATGTTAAAAAATAAATTATAATGATGTCAATTCATTGTGGTAACACAATGTTTAATATTAAAGGGCTATAATTTTACATATTGGGAAGGTACTAACTCATAAATGGAAAAGAGATGACATTAGAGATCATATGGTACCCACTTTTCCTACTTAAAAATTTAAATTATTTATTGAAAAATTTAATAAAATATTATTTAGATAAATTATCGTTCTTATATGTTTTGAAACTATTAATTTAATTTGACATTGAATCCATTACGACAAAGCTAGATTTAGAATATAATTCATTTAGCTAGAACTAATATTTAAAATTTATCTTATTAATATTAGTAGAAATAAAAATAACTCAAATTTTATAACATTTTACATTTTTAATATCACATATGTATTGAATGAGAACTTTCGTATAATTTTTTGTTATATTGAATTATTGCGAGACTGTGAAATTCAACGTCACATGATGCATAGGCCTCGAGAGCCCTTAAAAGAATGCTGAATTTTTTTAAGGTACATTTAGTAAATGTGCAAGCGGGATTTCCTATCATTTGGAATAGTGCTCATATTTAAAATCTAAGGGCACCATTGAAGTCATAGCACCGAGATTCTCTTAGGCAATGACTAACATTGACCGGAAAAATGAAGGACAGAAATGTTAGTTATTTGTTCATTCAGAACAAAATATTAAAATAACTATAAGTTATTTTATTAATTTCCTACATCGGTTAAGCATCGGTTAGTGGAACTACAACATAACCGAAAGCATTAAATGATGATCAATAAATGACATGTTAAATTGTTTGTGCAACTGCGACACACATTTGATTAATTGGTTCATTTATTAATGTTCATTAATGAACCACATAAATGGACCTATCGTTAAACTATTTATTTAATAACTCTGTTGGTGGAACTATTTGGAAACCACAGGGAATGTTATGAAAAATGCTAATGATGTCATCCTCTAATAAAGAATGGTGATCGAACAACATTCGTTGGAGGATTCGATAAGGGGGCGATGAAGAGCGATGAACATTAACAAACGTAGAATTGATTCTTTCATCCAAATAAGATTACACCTTATCTAGGTTGGGGATTTGATTTATTCGTTGTGAATAACGATTTATATTTTCTCCTTCCAAGCTAATTATGTATAATGTAGATAAACTGACTAACGTGTTGATTCACAATTCTTACATTATTGCGAGGGGTGGTTGTGGGGTTTAAATGTGGAGGTTTTTTTTAATATTTATGATAATGAATTATCCCCCTTAAAAAATGATAACGCGGAGGGAGCGGCCCAATCCAAGAAATCCCCTAACCCTCCATCGCTCATGGGTTTTTGTGTTTTTTCTTGGGTGACTGAGCAACATGGCAGAAAGGTGAATCCAGGGTGCTCACAGTGATTCCGACGAAGTCGTCCTGTGCCGACTGCATGGAGATGGTGACACCCATAGTCATCACAGTGACAGGGTGCCACAACTGGAATTCCATGGAGGGTGGAAGAAGTGGAATTGGCATGCCATGTGTGAGATAAGTTTCTTTCTTGGTCCACTTGACAGGATGGGAAATGGCCTACGGAGCTTGCCATTTCAGGAGGTGGGGTGGTGCAATACTAGTGCTGGCAGCTGGGTGAACCGAACACGTTTTGTCCTGTCTAGTGCAACCGGCCAGCATGCGGGCCTGGTACTCTACTGGGGTTGGACCTAGTAGTTGGGTCAGATCCACCATCTAGTCTAGACCTGCTTATCAGGTCTAATCCGCAGGCCCACTGGGTTGGATAGGCCGGACCCCTACTGGACCAAGACCCAACCGACCCCGTTTCACTAAAACTGACGCAACTCAAATTACGGGCATCTGATGGACTCACCGTCTCTAGAATGTAGAACCTTGTGATGAAGAGGTCCTTTTGATACACACCAATTGAGAATTTCCAATAATTGGTGTACAGTTGGGTTGGATTGGACTTGAATCCAACGGGGCCCAAATTACCTTTTTGCCTATATCTTACAAACCAGGCATCTGATTGATGAACCGTCTATCGAGTTGGAACCCTTACAAACATGATGTCATTTGGGATACTTAATTGTGATAATTTGTGGCAGTTGAGGAATGACAGATATATTGAGGAGCATAATCTATGGAACTCATGCGTTTTATGTGAGGGAATTATGTGGAAGACTATAAAGTGAAGTGTGACCCATTGTGGATCAGTATGAGAGAGACCCTCCATGGATTAGTAGTAGTACGACCCACTGTGGATAATAAATGGAATGAACCTCCATTAATAGGCATAAGAGTGATCCACTATATATTAACAGTAGTGCGAACCTCTATGGATTAGAATTAGTGTGACCTTATGTAGATTGACAATAGTGCGAACCTCTGTGGATCAGTAGTAGTGTGACCCGACGTGGGCCAACCGTAGAGAGACCCATCGAGTATTAGTGGCAGAGTGACCCTTTGTGGTTTGGTAGTATAGAATCCCTTCTTGGATCAGTAGTTGATCCAGTTAATAGAATAAAATGATATAGTTTAAAACTAATAAACATTATTCATGTTATCTATGATGTATACATGGTGTGATGTTTCATTTACATTATACATTGTGATTGAGATGATGCTTTTTGTTTTTTCCATTGTGTAATTTTGGGAGACCTTCAAGGTTTTAGGGGTCACTAAAGGGTAATTTAATACTCACCCCATCATGGGAATCACCTGCACCTTATTTTGTCTTGTGCATATGACAGACAACTTGACTAGGACTTGGCCAGCTAGGTATAGATGGTACTCAGAGGAGATTGATAGATGCAGTGAGAGGATGTGATGATAGAAAACAAGATTTACATACCCTTCAAGTAGGTTCCTTGATGGATGACCAAAAGAGCACATTTTCCCCATTTTCTATTCTTTATTTTTAGTTGGGCTTATATACATTCCACTTTTAATTTTAGTACATGCTTTTACTCTCAGTGGTTTTTTTAGTAGTGGTTGTAATTTTCTATTTCCATTGTGTTACTTGTGTGTAGTGTGACCTATCTCTATGTGTATATGTTTAATGTAATTATATTCCCATTTTTGGGATCACATTTCCAATGCTAGTCACCAGCCCCTAGCCTATGGATGGTGGGCATGGGGTAGTCACGACATGGGCCCCAAGGGATGGTTTGTGAAATAGTTGTATCAAAGGACGGTCAGTTCTACCAAAATAACTATGGTTTTGTACATTTTTTCATTGTATCAATAGTGGTAAGTGCATCGGGTTCTGATTTCAACCTAGGGAGGCCAGTGTTGGTGTGGTGGCCAAGGTATCAATACACCATGACCCTGAATTAGGATTCCCATATCAGTACATGAAAACACTATTTTCGTGTGTTTTGGAAATGTTTTTCATTTGGTCACTTTGGAGTATTCTCACCAGGTATATATTAATGACCATGGAACAAATGTTTCTCTACAGGATTCCTCCATGTAGACAACTAGCCAAGAAACCAGTGAGAGATCCAGAAGATGGACCATCGAGCGATGATGTGTCTGTGCGGGGACCCCATATGGTAGTAGAACCTCTGGGTGGTGTACAAGAAGCACGACCACCGTAGGGAAGAAGTTGCCATAAGGATCACCAGTGAAAAATGCACGCCTACTGAGCACATTTCAGGAGTTCTAGAGATATACTCCTCTAAGTATTTTTGGCGAGACAGATCCATAGGCAGTTGGGGACAGTTTGGATGTTGTTCCATGAGTCCTCCACTTTGTCGAGACACTGGCAGACCAGATAAAGATTTTAGATGCTAGTATTTTTTGGGAAGATGAGAGAGGTGGTGGAGAATAATGCTCTAGGAAAACAAGGATACGACTCTTTTCAGGTTGTATTTCGAGAGCCTCTTCAGGGAGGAGATTGTACCAGTCATTGAATTCTCCGTGCTTGTTCAGGAGCTACTACACTTACAACAGGGCATCATGGGTATGGCCTAGTACTCAAAGAGATTCACTGACCTCTACCACTACATCACCGACATGGTAAAGAACATTATATTCTATGACCAGACCATTAATCATGGACTATTATGGAAGATCATAGCATCGTTTACTTCACTCAACATCTCGACGCAGGCTAGAGTGCTAGAGCGACCACTATTGTTGGAGAGCCTCCTAGCCGAGCCAGC
This sequence comes from Viscum album, assembly GCA_963277665.1. Classification (NCBI taxonomy): domain Eukaryota; kingdom Viridiplantae; phylum Streptophyta; class Magnoliopsida; order Santalales; family Viscaceae; genus Viscum; species Viscum album. The sequence goes on from OY728120.1 coordinate 1,850,241,280, forward strand.
ACCGATGATGAGAGCCACCACTGGATAGAAGGAATCCATGTCATCTGAAACATGTAGTAAAAAGATGATGTAGAGGCCCAAGTGGGCCAAAACATCCAGAGAACAACCCCTGGATGTAGGATCAGATGTACAGAACTCGCAAGGAAGAGGAGGACCACAAAAGAGCCGACTGTACTACTAGTGTGACATGCACTGTCACATTGCTCGTGACTACTCACCCATTCATACTAAAGATCAGAAAAAAGAAAATGGAATGTTGAGATAGAGACCAAGGTTCGAGAACAGAGGTTTTCTGGGTTGTATATGTGGTATAGGAGCAAGGTGTGTAGAAAGAGTTGGATGACGGTTTGAGGTACTACCTCCACCACCTCCATGTTTCCACCCCGACCTCCGGAAGAAGTTGGATAGGGATGAGCTCAGCTTTTGGTTGTAGAGGTGTATGTCCACGACACTCCAGATATGATTTTATGTTTGATATTTTTCTACTCCACCATATATTTTGTTATTATTGACACTGGTTTCATTACTCCTTAATTTCTACAATTCTCTATCGATGGTTGGAAATTTTGTTGGAGTTGTTGGCATGATCCATATCAATAGAGACTCTTAAAAGAGAGGATTCGACGATGACACACTCATTTCTGCAGTGTGAGATTAATCTATGGGTCTAGAGCTTTGGTTGTGATCACCTTGTAGCTTCTTCGAGGCCTAATGGTGTCATCATGTGTATGGAATGGTCATCCATTGTCCATTATCAGATCGACTATTTTAGGTAGAAATTGCGGAGTGTCCACAAGGATGAGATTAGGTTTTCCATAACTAGTGAGAAGATAAACTTTTAAGAACATGATGGTATTTCTGGGAGGAGGGTTCAGTCGATCACTCATCTTTTGGAAAGACATAACCTTGATGAACTGGACTACAATATACCAAGCTATCCTATATTAATAGACCAATAAGCTGATGTCTATCCAGAGGATTTTCCAGGATTACCTCAATGTAGAGTGGTAGACTTATACATTGACCTATACCCTAGGATGGAACCGATATCTACACCAGCATATTGGATGGCTCCCATAGAGCTTCATGAGTTGAGGGTATAGTTAGAGGACTTCCAGAGAAAGGGTTTTGTAAGGCCAATGGTTCAACATGGTCAGTCCCGATTTGGTTCCCCAAGAAGGAAGATAAGAGTTTGATGCTTTGCGTAGACGATCGGTGCCTGAAGAAGATGAACCTGAAAAAAAGTATCATCTTCCAAAGATTGATGATATCTTTGATCAGCTGAAGGGAGAACAATGGTTTTCAAATATAGATCTCATATCTAGCTATCATCAGCTCAGGGTACATGATGATGACATATCGAAAACAGCCATTAGATGCCAGTATTGCCACTAAGAGTTCTTGGTGATGCCTTTTGGTTAGACAAACGCTCCATTAGTGTTGATGGGACTCAAGAACATGATTTTCCAGCATTACCATGATCACTTCTTGGTAATTTTAATAGACAATATCTTGGTATACTCGGCATTAGAGGAGGAGCACACCACATAGATGCATATAGTTCTAGATACATTCTGAGTGAACTAGAATTACAAAATTCTACCAATGTTCTAGTTCTAGATATGGTAAGTCCACATTCTGGGGTAGATTATCTTCGATGTTAGAGATGCAGTGGATCCGAAAAAGATAGAGGCCGTACTTTCTTGGGATCCATGTAGCATTGTGACTGAGGTGCAGAGTTTATGGGGGATGGCTAGGTACTACCGGAGATTTGTACCTGACTTTTCCAGATTATCATCAACCATGTCAGTTTTGAAAAATAATGTAAAACAATTCATATGGATGAAGATATTCCATAAGAGTTTCCAAGAGATGAGGTAGAGACTAAAGAGTGCCCCCATCTTAATGAAACCAAAAGAGGGTGTTGGGTATGTAGTTTACTACAACACATTATGTACTTGAGTAGGATATGTTCTAATGCAGGAGCAAGCGGTGATCACCTAAAACTCGATACTTCTAAGGAAACCTAAGCATAACTATGTGACCCATGACCTAGAGTTAGGAACACTGGTCTTTTCATTGAAGTTGTGACCGATCTACTTGATGGGTGAATCATTTACTATCAACAATGATCACAATATTCTTAGGAATATCTTCTCATTGAAGGACCGACACCTGAGATGACAAAGATGTTTGGAGTTTCTCCAGGAATATGAGTTTGTGATACTATACCCACATGGGAAGGGAAATGTTGTAACTGACACAGTCAGCTGAAGGTCAGGTCTATAACTACTAAATTCGGAGACTTAGTAGCTAGCCTCATTGCATATATATTTCATGGATATTGATGAACCATTATACATTCAGTATATGACTATCACTCCACTACTACTTCATCATGTTCAGGAGACACAACTTCAAAACATTGACTTTGAGGCCCAACATGCTCAGATATCCTCAGGGCAGGCTCCTGATGGATTTTCATTAGGAGGGAAGCACATCATCCTTTGTAGAGGATGCACCATGGAACCCATGAATCCTCAAGAGGATATTTTGAGGGAGTTCCATACATCCCCTCTGGAAGTACATCCTCGAGTGGAAAAGATTTACCAGGACCACCGACGTTAGTACTAGTGTCCAAAGATGATGAAATAAGTGGTAGATATCATCTCATGATGCCTCGCATACCTTCAAGTGAAGGTTGAACATTAGGATCTAGGAGGTTTAGCACAACCACTAGAGGTACCTAAATGGAAGTGGGATGTTATCTCCATGGATTTCGTGACTGGTTAATTGCACACATCCAATGGACATGACTATATCTGGGTGATATTTTATCAACTCACCATGTTCTACCATTTTCTACCCATTTGAGAGAAGGGATAGATAGAGGGATTGGGACTCCTCTATGTTCTGAAGGTAACACAACTTCATGGGGGTACCATTGACGATCGTTTCAGATCATGAAGCTCATTTTACATCCAGTTTGTGGAATGTATTATAGGAAGAGATTGTGACTCAACTACACATAGGAACCTCTAATCACAATCAGACTGATCGACAGATTGTGTGGACCATACTGACCCATGGAGAAATTCTTCATGGTTGCATCCTTGATTTGGGCTGCAGTTGGGAGGAAAACCTTTCACTGGTAGAATTTGTAAACAAAAACAACTATCACTCCCCCATAGGCATGGAACCATTTGAGGCCTTGTACAAGAGACCATGAAGATCACCCTTATTCTAGACAGACTCCATGGAGTTGGCACGTATTGGTCTATAGTTGTTACATGCAACCCCTAAGAAGGTGTAGATCATCAAAGAGATGATGAAGACTGTAGACTACTGGTATAATTCTTATGCCGATTGGAGACAGAAACCCTTGGATTTTATAGTGGGAGGCAATGTCTTTGTATGGGTCTCACCTCAATGAGGCGTACATAGATGTGGATGGGGAGAAAAGTTATATCTATGGTTCAATGTACCTTTCCAGATTCTCAATGGAATTGGCGAGGCAGTATACAGCCAAGATCTTCCCCATAGATACAATGGGTGCATAATTTTTTATATTTTTCACAGCTGAGGAGATATGTTCCAGATCCATCGCACGCCATCAACTACAAAGATATGGACATTGATGATGGCATGACTTTTATGGAGTTCCTAGTGGAGATAGAGGATTGGTAGGAGGGAAGCCTGTGTGGGTGGTTGATAACTCTGGTGCGAGTTCAGTGAAATCACGAGAACCACTAGGAGAGCACATGAGAGAGGGATGCTCAGATTCATGCTAAGTACCACCATTTGTTTCCTTAGATTTGGTTGTGGAATTCAGGGATGTAAATCCCTAATTTTGGTAGAATGTAAAACCCCCAAAAAAATTTAAAAAGTTTTATTTTTAATTAAATGGAATTATTGAGACACTGAAAAATTTGACCAAACGTTATTCGGAAACCCAGAGACCCTAGAACAGAATTTTGATGTCTTTTTAAGGAATGTTTAGTAAATGTGAAAGAAAAATTTCCAATCATTTGAATTAGTGATCAGATTGAAAATCTGAGACTACTGTTGAACTCGCAGCACCGAGATACGATTAGGCGAACCATAACATTGACTGCAAAAAGGATAGATTGAAATGTTAGTTTTCAAACATTCAGAAAATAAAAAAAAATATATTTATTATTTTCTTCCACTGGTTATGAATTGGTTGGTAGACCCACAACATAACTAAAATCATTAAATAAAGATCAATAAATGACATGTTACTCTATTTTTGTAACCAAAATGATCATGTGATTAATGGATTAATTAATTATTGTTCATTAATGAACTACATTAATGAACCTTTCCTTAAACTATTTATTTAATAAATCTATTAGTATAACGATATGGAAACAATAGGGAAATATATAAGGAATTTCTGATGATTTCACCCATCAAAGAATTACTACGATCGAATGATGTCTGTAGGAGGATTTGATCCGTAGGGTGACAAACGGCGAACAAAGTCAACGAATGTTGAATTCATTCCTTTGTCTACAGTGGATTCCAACGAATTGAAGTATGGTATTTAATTTATTCTAATTGGATAATGATTTTACATATCTCATTCCTAAAAAAATATGTAGAACATGGATCAACTGAATAACGAGTTGAACCACTATTCCTACATTATTATAGGAGGTTGATGAGGAGTTTCACATTGGGGTTTTTCTTAATCATTATGATAATTGATATTTTTACCCCTTGATAAAATGATAACATAGAGGGAGTGTTCCAATTCAAACAAGGCCCCTACACTCTATCACTCTAGGGTTTTGTGCGTAATCATGGGTGACTGAGCAACATGGTGGCAAAGCGAAACCAATGTCCTCATAGTGAAGGCAGCGACCGAAGAGGCCAGTTGGCACAGACGTGAAGGAAAATGGACAACTAGACCTTCTTTGGTGGACCATGATAGGTGCCACCAGTGTGGTACTACTGGAGTGGTGGCACTGGAGCCTTGAAAAGTCGATATGGTAGCATCTGTATGCGCCCCGACCATAGGATGTCGTGGACTGATGATGACAGTGGGTTGAGGACGTGGTGCTAGTAGGATGCATGGGAGAAGAGTTTCTTTCTCACCCTACTTTGTTGGGAACAAAAAATCCAACAAAGACAATAGTTTCTAGAAATGGGGTGGTGCCCCACTGGTGCCACCAGCTGGGAGAACTGGACGCGCTGCGCCCGGTCCAACCCAACTGGAAGGCATTTAGGGCGGATTCTCAAAGAGGTATGGACCTGCGGGCCGAACCCTCCTTCTAGGACGTAATCACTAGCTTTCCCAGACCTTCTAGTCGGGTTAGACCCCCATACCCAATAGGGCGGCCAAACCAGACCCCTATCGGTGCAAAACCTAACAGGCCCTGTTTCACTAAAACTGATGTAACTCGCAAACCTGTTGTCCGATTGGTGTGCCGTCTACGATGTAAAGAAACTTGCGATAAGGGATTACTTTTTGGATACTCGTCTTGATTTTTTCTATACGTTGGATTATGGACATCTTGGATTGGACATGAATCAAACTACACCGAATTTTCCTTTTTGCATTACTTCTTATAGACCTGACATCTGATTGATGCGATGTCTATCGCGTTGGAACCCATACAATATGACAACCCTTTGGTTACATCATTATGAGATTTTGTGACAGTTGATGTATGACTGATATCATGAGGAGAAGAATCTACAGAACACATGAATGAAATGTTCTGGAATCTGATGGTTGACTGTCAAGTTAAGAGTGACCCTCCATGGATCGGTATGAGGTTGAACCTATATGGATCGACAGTAGTGAACCCCTCTAGGGATCAGCAACAGCATGACCATTAGGGGATCTACATGAGAGAGACCATACATGGATCAGTAGTAGTTATAATATCTTTTAATTGGTAATAATGTGATTATCTATGGATCGATAGTAGGGTGACACAATGTGGATCAGAAGTTGCATGACCCGACGTGGGACAACCATAGATCGACCCATCGAGGATCATTGGCAGAGAGACCCTTAGTGGATCGGTAGAAGAGAAACCCATCTCGAATAAGTATCTAAGCCACATAACATAACAAAATGATATTTATTATGACAAATCATCTGTATTCATGTTCTCTATGTTGTGTACCTATTGTGTGCTATCTTTTTTCATTATGTGTTGTGATTGAGATCATGCTTTCTGGTTTTTCATTTGTAGAATTTTGGGAGAACTTATGCGGTCTTGGGGTCCCTACTGGGTATTGTTATACTCACCCCTAAATGGGATTCACCCACCCCTTGTTGTGTCTTTTTCAGACGACTGCCATCTTGAATGAGACATGGGGAGCCATGTTTAGAGGGTGATCAGTGGTGATTGTTAGGTCTCGTGAGCATCAGTGATGACAGACGACTGTAGGGTCCTGAATAAAAATCCCCAAAGGAGATTCCACCCAATTCCCCCAATGAATTAGGGGAAAGAATGGAGAAAACTAAAAGGATGCACAATGCCAAACCGGTCCACAGACTTGTCCAAATGACGATGACATGCGGTCGATTCTGCGATGCACCCCCTCCGCAGACTATAGTCATTCGTGGGATGGGGGCAGAGATCCTCTACAGGCACAAAGAAGGATGAGTGCTGAACTGGTCCACCATCACGAACCGCCTCAACCAGCCCTGTCCACATCTTCTGTCATTCGTATAATAGAGGTTTAACCCTCAGCGTCCACGAAGCAATCCCCGAGCTCGTTTGGTTCGCAAGGGAGATTCGCTCAATGCCCCTACAAGTTGCCGATTGACCGGGTCATCCGTGAATCAGGTTTTCGGTGATGGGCCTCTGAAAAAGGTGTCGCATGATCATAGATACATCCTTTTCCCCACCCTATAAAAAGAGATTGAGGAGAAGAGAAAGGGGAAATTTTTGGAAGGAGATCAGTCAGAGTCAGGTGGAAGGATTTCGATGGAAGGCTTAGGATTTCACAAACAGCGATGTTCCAGTTTGCGAAACAGAGCAGGTATGAACCTGGGAACGAATTAATAAGGAACCAGAGAAAGAATAATAACTTGGTGAACCATGAAATTAAAATATCAAATAAATAAAAAGCGAACCAAGGCCCCTTCGCGGATGCACTTCTAATGGAACATGGAGTTTATGCCTCTTTTCTGATCCATCGCACCGCGTAGCACCCTCATACACAGGCGAAGCCCCGACCGACGAACCCCCGACCGGTGTCTCCCTTATCCACCGTTGCTCGTGTGGAACCCTCCGAGAACCACCCTAGTACGTAGATCGAAACCAAAGTCGCATGCCACCATGGTTCGCGGGATTCCCATCTATTCGCGGGCTGCCCTTGTTCACGAACGGCTTCTCCAACCGCGTAGCACTTCCCTATGCGAAGGTCACCACCAACCATATTCTCGTGTGGCCCACCCAATCTTCAACATTCCCATAACCCGATCCAGATAAAATCCTTCCAAACCGGCATGATCCTCCATGACTCCGTCGTTGGCCCATTCATCAGCCCCGAGCTGAGGCCCCCACCAGAGCTGCCGGACCCATGTGGTGTAACCTTCAGGCGCACCAGCACGCCATTTTGAGTTCACATACCCATTGTATGTAGGGGTGAAGAGGTTGCTCCGACCCTTGAGCGGATTTCCAAAGCCTTCCTGGGTTCACATTTTCACAGTAATGTGGATTCTCAGTTCGAGAGTCCCCTTTCTGCCCCTCCACTTTTTAGGGATGGGGCACTTCTCCCTTCTTTAGGGGTAGTAAAATACCCACCAGAAGAAAGCCCCCATGCACTTCCATACTTCCCCTGAGAACAAGAGTGGTGATGGGCATATAATCACCTCTTTCCATCTCCCTCTACGCTTTGTCACCATCGACGTCCATCCCGTAGTAAGCCCCAACCATATGGGCCACTCCACGAGTAAGCCCCACTCCACTTCCCATGGATGAATTTTTCGCGATTTGATCGTCTAGTCCCTGCTACCTCTTATTTCTCACACTGAGCATGACTCACGTGGGATTAGAGCAAGCATCAACCATGACATCCTCTTATGGGCCTCCTCAGAGTCTAATCCCCAATCCATTCCTCTTATGGGCCTCCTCAGATTGTAATTCCCAATCCATTACTCTGGGCTGCCTCAGAGCATACTCCCCAACTCTTGCGAACAACATGGAATTTGATCTCTATCTTCTAGGCAGGGTACGTAGGAAGCCTCTTTGAGGTTCAAGCCCAATGACCGGTTGATTCGACTATCTTCACATCAGTTCACAACTCCACTCCTAGTACCTCCCCAATGAGTCCCGAGTCCCCGGGTCATTAATCCAATGAGGGATGGTAAACCTCAGGCATAAATGAATCTGAACCCTTGTGTCTAGCTGACCGTTTCCAACCAGAAGTAATCCGTGGATACTATTCTTGGGTATAAACCAACGATTCACGAAAATATGAATACGTCTTAAATCTATAAGAGAGTCCTAGAACAGGAAATAATTCCCCCCAAATGGGTGCGATGAGCCTGACTTCCCATCCTCTCGACCAATGTGACTTCTTAAGTGTCGCTGGACAAACCACACAGCGAACACCTGCCTTTGGAAAGCAGGTCCACATGCCATCAGATACGGAACCATTGGGCGTTTTGAAACTGACACAAAACAAAAATGGTGAACCCGACTTGAATTTTTAACCAATAATGACAGATTAAACCTAATCCAACCATGTGCCCCCTTGTACTCTCATGGTGGGCCAAACGAGGTCGTTAATTACTAATGGGATAATGAGATGCTCCTTTGACGGGTTTGCTATCTATATTTATTAAAATGTTTTATAGATACCACACAATACTCACTTTGATCCAATGAAGTCCCGAAGGAACTCACAAGCGCGTGCTTCCTAAAATGCAATGACCAGAAATCCTCACCAATGGAGGACCCCATCACCTACCCAGCGCCTCCAATGTTGGGTCTCAGATGCATTAATCCGAGAGTTCCACGTGATCGGTACTCTCCCGATGGTGGAGGTGGCCATGAATGCCCTCCAATCCGCCAGGACTCACCGGTCGCCTACCTAGTAGCGGCCAAAAAGGAAGATCCAGATATCCCATTTTGTTGTCTCCAACTGTTCCGGTATTCTATACCCAGAAAGGGACAACATGTACCTCCCTTATCATAGGGAGGTGGATGAGGTCGATGCTGAGGACCTCATCCCCGCTGAATAGGGGTTCCGCTCCAAGGCCACCTAAGAAGATGTCATCGCGGCCACGCCGCAACTCAACGTCATCACCCTCATGAGGATATAGCCCCGAGGATCTAGACCCACGCTCCCCGAGCTCCGGCCCCGTGGACTGGCCGATGAGGGCAGAAAAATTTCAACCAGGGACCGATCATCACCCTCGTCCCTGAGGAGGAGCTCTGCTGCCTAGCCACGGAGATGTGTTATGAACAGGCACATACACCTCTTCACTCCTCCAAGTCCTGCCATCAGGACATGGAAGCCTCATACGAGCAGGCACACATCCCCACTGAGCTCCGTCAAGCCCATCACTCACACATGGTGGAACTTACCGGGAATGTACCTCTCCCTGACCAAGGTCGTGAATGCCACCAACTAGACGTGGTGGCGACCCAGCGCCTGTAGGACCATCTCCTAGAAGATGATCCTGACGCCTACCATCTAGATTTGGTGGCGATCAGAAAATCCCGCCACCCAGATGTGGTGGAAACTCATAGGTGGGAACGTCTCCTGGCCAACAAAGGCCACCAACTCGATACAGTGGGAATCCAACATATGCAAGGCCAGCTCCCTGTGAATGCAAGAAAAGTCTTCCACCCTTATGTGGTGGAAAATAGAGAGATAAGATGGCATATCCCGGCCCAGGGGAAGATTCATTCACCTACCCCGACACCAGAGAATTGTCAATACCCACTGACCACCGGAGGAGCAGAGAAGGATATTCCTACTCTGATAATTGAATGGGCCTTTATACCAATTCCAGCTATAGATTCCTCTTAACCTATCCTGGAAATGATGGAGGAGTAGGTATCCATCCCAGATCATATCTTGCAGACTTCCCAGAGTGTAATTGCATCAGAGGCAATAGCATGGACTTGCGCTCGTGAGCCCATCTGCCCAATTGAGGCGACTCAGCTAAGAAATGAGATAGCCTCTTCGGAGTAGATCTACTTCCCTAATCCCGCCCAGGAGGTTCGCTGGCTATATTCCGCAATGCAAGGGTAACCTGATCGATAATCTTCACTCGTTCCAACTGGGGGACACCCTTCCATCACAGTGGACGCTCCAGAGTAGGCATATATCCCTTCTAAAAGTCAAGATGTTCATTGGCATATCCCAGCAGCATCGCGGGACCCAATTATATAGGTACCATAAGGTGAAGTCCGTTTTCAATAGTAGACGGTCCCCGCTGCCAGAAGAATGCGCCCCGAACGCACTCAAGGCAGCTGGAAAATAAAAAGTGAGATCATGACTCCGCTCTGCTGGAAGTTAGGGTTCTCAACACTTATAAGCGTATATCGAAGGCTCAGAACCCTTCCCCCGCCCCATTACCGTATTTTGGGAGTGGCGGTAGCAGTTGCGAAGGTCCTCCCCACAATGTCACGACCATCAGCTCTAAAGTTCCACCCCAGAGCTCCCATGGGGGCCTCCCCCACGGGCATGTAACGATTGATCAAAATATTTCCTCTTTTTATGCAAGTCATGGAAACCCTCCACATGAACAGAATATTAAGCAGCAAGAAGTCCCTCCACTTGCTACGGTCCACCCTGAAGGTCCTCCCCGGGGTATACACTGCAAACACTCTCCATGCAGTGGGACCACAGATTATGATGGTAGTCCTCACTATCATAGTCGCAACTACGAAGGCCCTCCCCCCAGTGACATCTCATCATGACAAGTAGGTCCTCCCCTTGTTGTATCCTACCATGAAGGTCCTCCCTAGGGGTTACGTTGCAATGAAACTCCGCGCAGCCATGCATCAGATCACAGTGGTAGTCCTCGCCACCCTGATAATGGAGATCCTCCCTGTAGAGATGTCAAGAAATGAGAAGCCCCTCCCCACATTATGGTACATTATGAAGGCCCTACCTAGGGTTTGACCCGCAAATATTATCCCTACGTCAGCTGTAATGGTAGTACTCTCCATTGTTGTAGCTGTGATAGTATTACTCGCCACCACAGCCGCCATTGCGAAGGTCCTCCTCGTAGTGGCCCCACGCAACAAGAAGATCCTCCCCTTGTTGCAGTGTGTCTTGAAAGACCTCCCCAGGATACACATCAAACGTCAAAAGATAATGGTCATCCTCACCATAATGGCAGTTGTCGCGAAGGCTGTCCCCGTAACAACTCTACATAGTCAGAAGGTCCTCCCCTTACTAAGAGACACCATGGAGGTCCTACCCAAGGTGTGCACTACAAAATTCCTCTATGCAGTGAGGCATCCAGCTGTGATGGTAGCCCTATCCATCACGGCCTTCATTGCAGAGGTCCTCCCCGAAGTGACATATCATATTGACAGGAAGGTCCTCCCCCTGCCGAATCAAGCACAAAAAATCCCTCGTAGGCCAAGGCACTCAGAAGGATGAGATCAATCATGTCATATTCACAGTTAGTCGCCAACAACAAGATTCTTCAATCGGGAGACATTCATATTCTGAGCCACCTCAGAATCTCCCACATGATGATTCAGCACCAACAAGTCCTACTGCCTCCGACCACACAATCGGCAGGCGTTTCAGTTGGGTTGACCAGGTAGAGGAATCACTAGCAGAGGGGTATGACGACATTTTGTGAATGAGGAAATGATTGGCTTGGGATGATATACCAGTTATGTTTTGGCCCACGACCACCTCTCAATTCGACATACCTAGTGAGTTGTCGGAAGAATTCGTGCACGACATCCGCCATAATATATGGACAACCCTATGCCGGTTGAAATCATGATTCCTTCCCTACGACGGGTATGTAGACCATGTCAAGACAATAGGAGCCCTCCTGTGTCATGTCGACCTGGAAGCTCTTCCGTCGGCATGACAACAGTTACCCGAGAGGCGTAAAGGAAACATGGATACAACTTGCGTCTGTGTACTACACCAGTTGCGTCACCTCATCGGTGACTCCCCGACAGGAGTCCATATGAGGGGATGGGGAGAACACAGATCGCTGCATTTCACTCCACTCCCCACACAGAACAACTCGTTCGGCATGGTGTATTGAAATGTCATCACGTCAAGACATCAATCGAGTGGTCTCCCTATTCGTGAATGGAAACACACCCACTAGAGTCTGGCATTGAGTAAGTCCCAGAAGCTTCAGGCCCGACGGGAACAAGCCATTCCAGAACTCCAAAATTAGGCCACCGAGAGCATACAACATGCCTCTCTCCTAAGAGAGGCCAATCATCGATCTTTTCTTGACTCCCAAGAAGGGAATGATTTACAGAAGAACTCGGCACCGAACTCAGTTAACCCCGGAATGGGGGCATGCAAGATCGAGAAGGTAGCGATAGCAATAGCCACTGCCGGATACTAGGTTAAACCACAGCCTGCAGGGCTGGGGGAATTTTTAACAACAAATTCCCCCGTAAGACCAATAAAAATTGCAAGAGACCCACCACATAGGGTACGAAGCCAACCCCAACCCTTTGGGATTGGGGCATTATTACAACCTCAACAACAGCCTCCCCCACAAGAATCAGTATTATCTCATCTATGGGGAAAGTCATAAGAGGGGGTTCCTGCCCTATCCCTTCATTTGAATCATCATCCCCTCCAAGAGGGATTCATACTGTAATGATTCATTAAAGTACTCCCTGCGTCAACCTTCGTCAAGGGGTCCAAAGGCCATCCCGAGACAAGAAAAGGAAGGCCAATAAGAGACGCGGGAGATCCTATTCCTATTTGGAAGATGAAATCTTCTCTAACCCCGCAATATGAATCCATTAACACCATAGAGGCCAACCCCATGGGTAACGCCGATGATTATGTGAATACGGATGAATCGGGAGATGAGTGTTTCGGTCGGGCTTCCACCCGCAATGAACCACCAGGTGTTCACACCCGGAACCAAAGGGATGCTTTAAATATGGCCGCCCCTTTAGCTAACCTTCCTTCGCTGACCATGCAAGATTCCAACAAGGATAAGAACAAATGAATGGTTACCCTTAACCCACATCCTTATCTCAATAAAGACGAGCGACTTACACTCGATGACAGGTTCGCTCGACATGAAGAGGAGATGAAATAGTTACGGCGGCTTAATGCCAAACTACTCCAGAGGAACCGTCCTTTTGAATGTGCATCCTGATAGGAGCCCCATAACGCAGTCCCAGTAAGTGTACCTCAAGGACCCAGGCATAACCTACCAAAAGAGGCACCTAGTCAGTCCATCTATCTAAATGTGGACCCAGATGAACAACATGACTTCCCTCCACTAAAGAAGAAACCAAAGAAAGTACGCTAGAACCCTCTGAGGGTGTCTCAAAAGACACATGCACCCCTGGTGCCAACCGAGTTCGATCCCCAAGAAATGCCTCGGGATACAGTTGCCCCGGACCAGGACCAACAGGATGTATACCATGGTCTCACCAACACCATCGAGGTACTGACAGCTCGATTGGAAGCGATGGAGGGCCGACGCACTCTGATACAGCCAGAGCGGAAGCCCTACCTAGGTTGGGTGAACAATACACCACATCAACCCAATTTTGGGGTCCCTTTATTCCCTATAATTAATAGATCAGGTGATCTAGAACATCATTTGATTCACTACACATCCTATTGCGACCCTATGATGGGGACACCAGAACAACAAGAAGTAGTGAAACTCAAATACTTCGTACGGACCTTGCAAGGATCCACCTTTGTCTGGTATTCGAGTCTACCAGCCTAGTCAATAAGAAGCTGGGAAGACGTTTGGCAACCATTCCTTTTTAACTTCCGCTCGACGTTTCCTAAAACAAATGTCAGTGACCTCATGAACTGCAAGAAGAGGGAGAACAAGAGGGTCTCAGATTTCATCGCTAGATGGAAAGGTCCGACCTACTATCTGAATAGGCCAATGCCTCAAGATGATTTGCTCACTATATGCATTGATAATATTAGAGATGAGATGCGAACACCGCTCATACTAGTAGAGTGCACCACTGACTTCCGCCATCTCTCGGCCATTGCCCAGTGAATAGAGGACTCCCTGCAGTGGACCAATTTGAAGCCTCGAATAGCCTCGTAGGCTCCCACAAAGAGAGTAGACAGAGCTGAACCGTCCTCTGTCACACTCAATCCAGCCTCGGTGCCTGCTCCACCGCTCATGCCTCCACCAAATCATGAAGGTCCCCCGGATCATCAGTGACCACCTCCACCTAGGCGGGATGATCAGAGAGGTTCGAAGCAGAACTAGTTTGAGGAATGAAGACATAAAGAATAATCGTTCCAAGAGGACCAATTCCACAGATACTTCATCGCCTCCATGAATTGCAACATACTTCGCCTCCCGGAGCCGAGGAAATCCAAATAATAGGGCTGTGATGACATGAAATACTACTGTCCTTACCATCAAATGTTAGGGTACAATATTCGAGAATGATTTGTCTTCAAAGGCCTCCTGCAAAGGATGGTAGACTCCGGGCAGGTCGAGCTGGGGCCACCCCCAACACATGTTACATATATTTCTACCACTAACTCCCACAAAGGGGAGGGGTGGTAGGATGTCACCAACAAAAAAGGGCAGAAATTTGATGACTGGATGACTCGGAAGACTATCAAATGATCCCAGGGCATACTTAGAGCTCATCTACGGCAGCCAGTGTTGCCACCAATAGCCCCTGATGCCGCACAACCGACAGTATCGGCCTCACAACCCTCCACAAGCCTGTCATCCATACGTAATCAAAAAGGGAGGGGACAAGCACATGAGGAGCAATCTAAAACAAGGCCAAAATTAGCCCTGACCCTATCAGATTTCATTCCCTCAAATTTGATGCCACGGGCACTGACCCCCCATACAGAACCATTAGGTACGACCGACCAAGTTTGACATGTCAGAGGATGAAGAGCCAATCTTTGGTTCCATCAACGTCATCCATCTTATGGAATCATCCCCGGATGAAGGGTACGGTTATGAACCCGAGTTCCCAACATGACGAGCTAGTACGAGGAATCACAGAGGTAGGGGATACAAGGGGAGGCGCAGTCGCGGCAGAAACCAACCCTACAGATGGACCGTGGCCCAAACCGTCAATATCGTGGAAAACCATGGGAGATCCCATCAACGAACTCAATATGAGAAAGAATATCTCCCCAACTCTATAAGAGGCCACTCTTGCCCTGTTATTCTGCGATACCCATCAGAGAAGGAACAAGCATCTAGCCGCCCAGTTTGCACAAACAGACCGGCCGTGCTGAGTCCCCAGAACGTGGGAACATCGTCGACATCTTACCCCATGATAGGTCCCTCCTCGTCACTCACCCCAGCTCCCAAGCTACCTGCTAGAACTCTCCCGCCATTGGAGGAGCTTTGGTCGTTGGAGAAAAAGTACGGAATCCTTAAGCAGTTGGCGTCAGTACCAGCCATGCTGTCTATCCTGGAGGCCCTGGGTTTGTCAGTCGACCTCAGGGAGGCACTTATATAATACTTTCTCAGACCCCATGAGTTTCAAGACGATGTAGTGGTCACCGAGATTTATCGGACGGGGACTGGCCTGGATGAATACAGTACAGCAATTTCCTTCACCGATATAGATGAACATGCCATCATGAAGGGGCACATCAAACCACTATATATGTCTGGCACACTAGATGATGTTAATATCTGCAAAGTCTTTATTGAAAACGGCTCTAGAGTTAACCTCCTTCCCCTATGGACACTCCATAAGCTGGGATATAGTGAGGATGATTTAATAACCTCAACCACAACTCTATTAGGTTACGAAAAGAGAGAGCATAATCCAATGGGACAAATTAAGCTAAAGACCCATTTTGGCGACCTCGTAGCCTACTCGGAATTCCTAGTGGTCTGGCAGAACACGGAATTTAATGCCATGTTGGGATGTTCATTGCTCCATAAGCACATGGTCATTCTTTCATCCTACCACCAATGTATTAAGTACTGTGTCAATGGGAAATGTGGGACATTACATGCTGACAAGGATCCTTTCGAGTTCTTCGTGTCGCAGTAAATTGATGCTAGATTCTATGAGAAAAATAAGAAGAAGCCTTTGGCCGATGGTGTTGACTGGATCCCCACTCCAAATGGTCTGGAAGTGGTTCTTGATGACCCCCTCAGGCAGCATGGAAGTGAATATGTTCTTGCCATCAACCATGTTGAGAGTAGGGGTTCATGTTTGGACACACACTCAGCTATATTCATGACTTTAGTCAGAACGTCTGAGCATAACAATGTGGGAACATCTGCCAACCCACAATCTGGGGATGAATACTCAAGAGGGAATGCCCATGATTCTTCGCCCTCACCTCCAGACTCCCATGAACCTGGGCTAGGAGCTCTCCCCCCGTCAGATCAAGAAGATGAGGATTTGGGAGAAGAAGAGGAGGAAGATCTCAGGGATGCACCTATTGCATTTGAGGAGGGTATCTCTGTCGTGGTGGACGATCTCAGGGAAATAAACCTAGGTACCGAGGAAGATCTGAGGCCTACTCTCATTAGTGCATCCATGTCCCCCAAGGAGCACGAGGTATATACATTTTTCCTAAAGCAACATTAGGATGTTTTTGCCTAGAATTACACAAAAATATCGGGACCCAATCCCGAAGTGGCGACGCATCACTTGGGACTTCCAGAAGACCATCGTGGCTATAAATAGGCTACTAGAAGGACACATCCCACACATGCCGCCAAAATAGATGCTGAAGTTGATAAGCTCATTAAAGAAGGTTTCATTCGGGAGGTCTAGTACCCCAACTGGTTGGAAAAAATCATCCCCGTCATAAAAAAGAACAGGCAAATCTGCGTCTGCATTGATTTCAGGGATCTCAATCGACATTGCTTGAAAGATGACTTCCCTGTCCCGATCACCGAGTTATAAATTGATGCAATGTATGTGTATGAGGCTATGTCCTTCATGGATGACAATTTTGGCTATAAAAAATCAGGATGGCCCGAGAAGATGAGCCAGCTACTGCCTTCAGGGCCCCTCAAGGAATATTCTGTTACAGGGTCATGCACTTTGGTCTCATGAATGTTGGGGCCACATATCAGTGTGCCATGAATCGTATTTTCAAGCCATTCCTGGGAAATTCATCGAAAGTTATGTAGATGACTTGGGGTTGAAATCAAGATAGTGCTCAGATCACCTGTCAGACCTTGTGACCATCTTCATCAAACTCTGAAAGCATAGCCAGAAGATAAACCCCTTGAAGTGCGCCTCTGGGGTTACCCTTGAGAAATTCCTTGGATTCGTTGTATGCCATCGCGACATCGAAGCCGAACCTGAAAAGAAAAAGGATATCCTTGGCTTGCCACCTCCCTATAACCTCACTGAGTTGAGAGCATTCCATGGGAACATGGCCTATATCAGGCGATTTATAGCCAACCTGGCAGGATAATGTTTTCCCTTTACCATGTTAATGAAGAAGGGAGTCACATACCAATGGACAGATGACTGCCAAGAGGTGTTTGATAGCCTAATGAGGTACCTTTTAAGCCCACCGGTTCTGATACCTATGGTTGAAGGAAGACCTCTGATACTATACATGACGGCCCTAGAATGGTCACTGGGAGCCTTCCTCGCACAAAAGAACGACGACGGCAGTGAAAACAATTTCTATTACCTCATCCAAATGATGATTGATGCTGAGACTCGATACTCAACCATCGAGAAGAGCTGTTTGGCCATGGTCTTCACAGTTCAAAAGTTGTAACATTATCTGCAGCATCATGAAGTCTATTTGGTCTCGTGTAATAACCCGCTAAAGTACATCCTCAGTCGCTCGATGCTGACAGGGTGCCTATCTAGATGGGTACTCATCATGCAACAGTTTGACATCAGGTTTGTGCCTTAGAAGGCCATCAAGGGCCAGGAATTAGCATATTTTCTAGCAGATCACCCCTCAACAGGGACTACCACACCGGACATCGAGTTACCAAATGAAGACATATTCATGGTTCAAGAGGAGCTCCCATCATTGGAAATGTGCTTCGATGGCGCATCCCGAAGCCCAACCATGAATAGGATGGAAGACCCCAAATTTAAAAAGTAGGTCTTGGGGATAATACTTATGCCCCCCAGAAAAGGAAGTCCTTCCATATTCCTTCCTCCTATTAGTGGGATTTACGAACAATGAAGTGGAATATCAAGCCCTCATTGCAGGCCTGGAACTCACACTCCAGGCACAAGTACAACACCTTAAGGGAAAACGTGACTCAGAACAGGTAATTAAGAAAGTCAATGGTGACTATGCTATTAAAAAGGAGGAGTTGATCCCCATATTTGACCATATATGAGGGTTCATGGCTGAAGTTTCCATAGAACCAACATTGACCTTTATTCCACGGTGTCAGAATGCTCGGGCCGACGCATTATCCAATGCGTCTACAGCCTTAGCCGACCCATACCGGGATGAAACATTAATCAGTATTGCTCGATGCCGAATGTTCTTTCCATTTGTCCAGACCAAGAGGGAGGAGATCCATGAAATCATTCTTTTCCCTGAGCCATATGCTCCTGCCACCAGTTGGATAACCCCCATTGCGAACTACCTTAAACGAGGAGGACATCCATCATACAGGGTTGAATGAGAGCAAGTATGGAGAAGGGCAATCAGCATTGTCCTATGTGGTAGCACGGGTCAGCAGGATGTCCTCTACAAACGAGGCCTCGACAGTGTCCTCCTCAGATACATTGACGGGGAAGAGACCACCACTGTCATGACTGAAGTGAATGCCGGAGTATGTGGAGCACATCATCCAGGGACCAAGCTTTCCCAACAGGTTCAGAGGCTTGGGTATTATTGGCCCTCAGTGGAACGAGATTGCGATCGCTTTTGTAATGCCCCGACCCCAGCTACCCAGAGTCGGTGCATTATTACATAACATTGGCATGATCACAAGAAAGATCAAATCCCAAAAGACCGATTGGTTTAGTAGCCTTGGAAACACTAGATATAATCATAAAGTTTTACATTACATTTCAAAGTGAAAAACTACTACAACAACAAAGTCTTCATATCCACACTATTAACCCCTCATAATATCCCTGCAAGTCATTCATAATTTACTTCTTCACTACCTGGGAAAAATAAAACATAGAAAAGGGGTGAGCTCAAATGCCCAGTAAGGATAACAATATAGCGGAACATTCAAAATAAGCATAAACATTTAAGGCAATGAATTACTAAAACAAAGGCCTTTTAAAATTGAACTTCAACGTAGTATGGCAAAAGTAAAATGAAATAATTCCATTTACTTATTCACATGGATATTCTACTAATCGAATAATCACATGCAATATCAATAACCACTTTCATAATGTTGGAATGCATAATGCCAGACTATCATAACCACATAGCCAAGGCCTCGTGCCAAGACTACAAATAAGATTTTGTCACGGCCTTGTGCCAGGACACTAGTTTGTCTCATGAGACCTACTGATGCATCGAGGAGCTATAGCGGGCTCCACCCGTCACTTATTAAGTCCAATGCATTCCCATATGAAAAGGTTTAAACATAACATAAACATTCGTATTAAAACTAGCATACGAAATGTCAATAATTTCACCATAAACTATGAATGGTATAAAAATAGAACATCCACAGTCAAACATATCACAGAACCTTCAATAAAATATAGAAGTTTTGTATCATAATAAATCAACTTCAAATAAGCGTAATATCCGTCGAAGGATGTTGACATAGATGAAATCAAAACACTCTTTAGAGAAATATATCTTTCTATTTTTGAAATCATTTAAGAGTCATATAAAATAAAACATTTTCTTGAAAATATTCTTTCAAGCTTGTAAGGGAAGCTTTGACGATTTTATAATGGCGAAAAATAAACACACCCGCCGTATAAGTTAAAAAAAACATTCTTATCTTAATTCTATCGAAAAGGTTAAAAAGCACCTTGTTTGGAAAACGACGGAAAGATTCCCTTATAAAACTCTTATAAAAAGTCAAACAAGGGTATAAATTACATTAACCCATATTCTTTTAAATATTAAAAATGTTTTGAAATACATTTTGAAGAAACATGGATGTGGATGATAACGAGATCCCAGTAGATTATTACGTATAAACAACCTCGGATAATGAAGAGATTGTGAAATAACCCTTACCTTGTACTTTTCCTTGGTTGGGGTAGGTTAACCTCCTGTATAATAGTGAAATAATTGTTACTAAATTATACAAGAATCATATACATTAATATGATATCATATATGATCTTTTAATATTGATTTGATAATAATATCTTAGTATTATCGCCGTTTCGGGTGTTAACTTACTCATTTTCTTTGTATGTTTTGTTACATAAGTCATGTTTTTTGTATCTTATTCATAATCCAGAATGATATCAAGTCCTTAAACATCATTTTTAAATCATTAAATGATAATTATACTTGAATGGATACGATGGAGAATGAATCTCATCGCGTTCGTGGAGACGGTAGTCCGTACGTACGCACGAACGCTACTTCCATTTAATTTTTATTTTAAAATAATCGAATCCAAATGATACATAGGTATATTACTATTCCAGTATAATGTAATATTTTATATATGTTACTTGAGTTCATTAACACCATCCTTTATACGTTCCATGTGTGGTATGAACGAGTCATATCATTTTAAGGGGGCGGTAGTCCGCACTTCCTCAAATGAAATTATCGTATGTATATACAACATGAAACGAATAATGGTATGAAATAAAATGGAATTACAGAAGCTTATATATAAAATATATATCATTAATATCATATTTAATTACAGTGCCATCATAATGGCCACCATGAGAGGCGGTAAGATGTATTTGAACAATCATCGTTTCGTGAGGCGTTAGTTTTCCATCCACAGAAACATTATGTTCATCATCCATTAGATGGAGTTGTGTGTATGTGTAGTTTGAATCCATATTATAACAACATCCTAGTATATTTTGGATACTGGTTTTGTTACAAAAGAAAGGAAATAAAAAGAGTTTGGGGGTTGGAGAAGCAAAATAAATGAAAATAATTTAAGAGAAATCGTTACCTTTAATTTAGGTAACTCACTTTGGTTAGAACCAAAGGACTTGTTGAAATGCTTTCTCCCTAAGGGGAAGCTTCAAGGAGGAGGAGAGGGATGTGGGGAGCTTAGTTGGGCAGAGTTTGGACGAGCCAAGTGGCTTGAGAGGTGTGAGGAATGAGTAGAAGTGGTCTCCTTTTATAAGGGAGAGGAGGGGCTCTTTAGGAAAGAGTGAAAGTATTACTTTATAATATAATTATATTCGGTTTATAATGGTCCAAAAATCATTGAGGTAGAAGATAAGATGACTAATGTTCTAAATAACATCAACCAATAAGAATTGGACAGGTTTTAGATAATATTTTAATCATTATAATCTTATTTATTTAAATGATTTATTAATGAGGTAAACATTGCATCATTATTGTGTCATTAATAATTTAAATTATTTGATGTCTAAAAATTATAAATAAAATATCATCATGTAGGAAATCTTTTTATCTTTCTAAGGAATATTTATAATCGAAAATACAACATGTATAACCCTATGTAAAAATTGTTCTTCTAAAAGATGTAAGCTTATGCCATTTTTATTTTTATTTTAACTTTATTAATATAAAGTGTCCCTACCACATACAAGTGGCTCCATGGGGTCCCCAAATTGACCCAAGGATGCTCATGGTCGGGTATGTGTCCACCAATAATGTTAGGACACGTTTTAGGGTAATTTTGTATTATTATAATATTATTTTTTAACCCTTATTTACCGGATTTACCCTTAACCATGGTAAATAAAATATTTACCACAGTAATTATTCAAAATGTCTCAAAATAAAAGTTACCTATTTACACAATTTGAACATCCTGATTCCAAATATGGAATCCATTTTTCTAAATTCAAAACCCAGAAGTGGCAGAAATTAATTTAAAATTAATTCCCGTTGTCAAAACAAAAAGCGTGTTTTTAAGAGATAATAACTATCAAAAGATTGACACTTGTTTATGTTCGGTTTAATTGTAAAATTATGTCCAATGACCAACATTAAATTAAATAGTAAAAATATATTCTAAATATACTTTAAAACCACTCAAATTAATAATTTATCACTATTAATTATTTTGATTAAAAAAGTTGTTTTTAATTAAAATTTAGTAATTTTCACTATTCATCAAAATATGAAAGTTATCCGAAAAGTACCAAAATTTCACCTTAGGCTAAATTCGATATTCCGAATCCAAAAATGAAGTCCATTTCAAAATATAAAATATATATTATTTCAAAATTTAGGTATTACTATTCATAACGGCCAGTTTGATTGGTTGTGGTGTGTGTTAAAACTCGAAGTTGCGTACAACACACGCTACTATTTTATTCAAAGGAAAGTGTACCGTGGAAGCTTGGGAAGTTTCATTTTAAATTTTTTGATGTCTCCATTTAGTCAAAAAGTTTAAAATATTGTATTTAAAAAGGTTTCACTATCAAAAGTTGATAAAAGTGCAATACTAAAAATGAATCTGTTCTTGCATTATGACTAAGAAACTCATAATTTGGATTCTAAAATTATAAAGTTTAAATTTTAGTTAATACTATTCATGACCTCTTTTAATGGATTTTTTTTTGTACGTCATGGTGTTATTGAACTTGGTGTTGCGTGTAGTGAAAGTTATTGAATTATTTTGAAGAAATAACACACTATAAAATCTTGGGGTGTTACATTCTCCCCTCCTTCAATAAATTGCGTCCTCGCAATTTGAAATTGTTCTTCGAAAATAAAAGGTTGAAAATATAAAATATATTTGTGGGAAAACCCATATCGGAAATTGGGTTACTAAAATTTAGTCTTAATATGAGGAAAAGAGAAATGAAATGGTCACCACCAAATTATGATCTCGATTAGGAGAACATTGGTGGCAATTAGAGACATATAATCGGAGGAAAAACGTAAATATTTATAGGTAGTGATTGAGGTCATCAATCAAAAACAAGTATAAAATTGAGGTCCTTAAATTCATCAATCTATGATGAATTGAAATACCATCGGTTCAACAAAACATAGGGTATTAGGATAACACATTTTTGACGTTTCAAAATATCCTAGTTGAAATCCCACATCGAAAAATGAATTAATGAGGCCTCTATTTAAAATAAAGAGTCGAAAGTATGAAGATTACCGAAAATAACACATACTAGGGTTCCATGTAGGAAAATATGGATATGGAAGAAAAATCTAACCATCAATTATCTGATGGAGAGTGGTAGAGAACATGGCTATAAAAAGGCCAATAATCCCAAAGCCATAAATTAGTGATGATTTAAGGTACCATCTAGGACAACATTTTTGTTCTAAGTTCCCTTTATTAATGATGAGGAATTTATTTATGAGATTGGATAAGATCATAAGGAGATATACTTAGTTTATAATTAGAGTTTTATCCATTAATGAATTTCTACCAAAACTCATCATTCACTCGTAAAAAAATTCTATTTATACTATTCATAGAGGGTTCTAAAATAAACGAATTTATAATTCATCTACCAGATCTTTTAAAAAACTACTTTATTTAATCCAGGACATCTCGTGGGATAGTGGTAGGTGATACACCCTTGTCGCCCTTTGGTTGCGGGTTCAAGTCTCGCAGCCTTGCCGGACGCGACGGGTTGCCACCCGACCTCCGGGTTGTCCTTTTATGGAAATCCAAAATAATCCAAACTAGAACTATCCAAAATACTTCTATCCAAACTCACAGTCCAACATTTATAAGGAAGTTAAACATAATATAGATCCTTTTTACCCCGTAATAGCATATGAATACCTTCATCATGTATTACCATATTCCTTATTGATTACATTCATGTTCTCTTATTCCATATAGAATGCTGGATATACTTCATTAATCCAAAAATGTTTTAAAACCCAACAATGATGGAATATACACATCATTAATCAGCTTCAAGGTAGTCAATAATATCCAATATAATTTATCCAAATCAATCATGTATTATTCTAAAATCACCACCTCGGTATCTGAACCATATTATGGTTTATCTTTCTCTCAACCATATATTTTCCAAACATTTATCCTGCTATTGAGTCACTTTTCTTTGTTCCACACAATCTCAAGTCCTTAATGAAATAGTACTGCAGTACAATCCTTATAAACTCCATAATTATTATAACAAGTACATTGTTGATACAACACTCAATTGACATAATCAACATAAGAGCTTTAATCATTCCTCTTCATCTGTGGTAGTATCATAACTTGATTATTATCCAATAACATCATTTGCGACATAGTCTGATGACTGGGACATAGGTTCGCGTAGTGTCTAAACTCCTTGCAAATGAAGCATTGTACATTTGAAACCATTTTCTTACCCTTGCAGTCACGTACTTTGTGCCCTTTTCCTCCACACTTATAACAAACTCCGATTCCTTTCAGGCAAGTTCCAGGGTGTTTCTTTCCACAGTTACCACATATGGGAAAATTCTTCTTTTCCCTCTTCCCTTTATCCATCTTTCTCTCTTCCATCCTTTTCTTCTCTTGCTTCCCTTCAAAGCCATAGGACTCATTAAACTCTTTACATATCTTATCAACACATGATATTATTTCTTCATATGATGATAATACATGGGAGACTATTTCTCTTATAAATTCTAGCTTAAGACCATGAAAGATATGATCCTTCCTTCTCTTTGGATCATGTGCATTTCTGGAGTTCTCATTCCTTTTACTGGGTGCCATTTCTAAACAATGGCATACACTAGATCAGTTTATGAATCAAAATACGTAATCCCATACTTATAAAACACTTAACATAAATTGAACTATTTATGGATATAATCCATAATCATAAAAATTTCTCCTTTGAGTATGTATATACTCATAAACCCTTCATAATGATTTGTAAAGAAAATGAGAGTTATCCTAAGAATATCCCCTGAGAGTGTCGTAACCAAGAGTACAACAAGGCCCGTTGTCGTGCACCAGTTCCCGTTCGAGTCTAGCTCAAAGCGGTGTTTTCGGGTTTTACCCCTAGGTACATCTGTGCCAGAGCCGCCTCTACCTGCTCGTATCCAGACAGGGATGTATTTCTCGGAAAACTCACAAAATCTCTACAATACCAAAATTCTAGGAAGTTCTTCTATACTAATCCTCAAAGTTCATCTTAGTTCTACATGCTCTAATCAGAGTTTATCTAAATCTAGCTTCCAAGGTTTGTACTAAACTTCCTCTGATACCAACTGTAACGCCCCGACCCCAGCTACCCAGAGTCGGTGCATTATTACATAACATTGGCATGATCACAAGAAAGATCAAATCCCGAAAGACCGATTGGTTTAGTAGCCTTGGAAACACTAGATATAATCATAAAGTTTTACATTACATTTCAAAGTGAAAAACTACTACAACAACAAAGTCTTCATATCCACACTATTAACCCCTCATAATATCCCTGCAAGTCATTCATAATTTACTTCTTCACTACCTGGGAAAAATAAAACATAGAAAAGGGGTGAGCTCAAATGCCCAGTAAGGATAACAATATAGCGGAACATTCAAAATAAGCATAAACATTTAAGGCAATGAATTACTAAAACAAAAGCCTTTTAAAGTTGAACTTCAACATAGTATGGAAAAAGTAAAATGAAATAATGCCATTTACTTATTCACATGGATATTCTACTAATCGAATAATCACATGCAATATCAATAACCACTTTCATAATGTTGGAATGCATAATGCCAGACTATCATAACCACATAGCCAAGGCCTCGTGCCAAGACTACAAATAAGATTTTGTCATGGCCTTGTGCCAAGACACTAGTTTGTCTCATGAGACCTACCAATGCATCGAGGAGCTATAGCGGGCTCCACCCGTCACATATTAAGTCCAATGCATTCCCATATGAAAAGGTTTAAACATAACATAAACATTCGTATTAAAACTAGCATACGAAATGTCAATAATTTCACCATAAACTATGAATGGTATAAAAATAGCACATCCACAGTCAAACATATCACAAAACCTTCAATACAATATAGAAGTTTTGTATCATAATAAATCAACTTCAAATAAGCGTAAAATCCGTCGAAGGATGTTGACATAGATGAAATCAAAACACTCTTTAGAGAAATATATCTTTCTATTTTTGTAATCATTTAAGAGTCATATAAAATAAAACATTTTCTTGAAAATATTCTTTCAAGCTTGTAAGGGAAGCTTTGACGATTTTATAACGGCGAAAAATAACCGCACCCGCCGTATAAGTTAAAAAAAACATTCTTATCTTAATTCTGTCGAAAAGGTTAAAAAGCACCTTGTTTGGAAAACGATGGAAAGATTCCCTTATAAACCTCTTATAAAAAGTCAAACAAGGGTATAAATGACTTTAACCCATATTCTTTTAAATATTAAAAATGTTTTGAAATGCATTTTGAAGAGACTTGGATGTGGATGATAACGAGATCCCAATAGATTATTACGTATAAATAACCTCGGATAATGAAGAGATTGTGAAATAACCCTTACCTTGTACTTTTCCTTGGTTGGGGTAGGTTAACCTCCTGTATAATAGTGAAATAATTGTTACCAAATTATACAAGAATCATATACATTAATATGATATCATATATGATCTTTTAATATTGATTTGATAATAATATCTTAGTATTATCGCCGTTTCGGGTGTTAACTTACTCATTTTCTTTATATGTTTTGTTACATAAGTCATGTTTTTTGTATCTTATTCATATCCAGAATGATATCAAGTCCTTAAACATCATTTTTAAATCATGAAATGATAATTATACTTGAATGGATACGATGGAGAATGAATCTCATCGGGTTCGTGGAGACGGTAGTCCGTACGTACGCACGAACGCTACTTCCATTTAATTTTTATTTTAAAAGAATCGAATCCAAATGATACATAGGTATATTACTATTCCAGTATAATATAATATTTTATATATGTTACTTATGTTCATTAACACCATCCTTTATACGTTCCATGTGTGGTATGAACGAGTCATATCATTTTAAGGGGGCGGTAGTCCGCACTTCCTCAAATGAAATTATCGTATGTATATACAACATGAAACGAATAATGGTATGAAATAAAATGGAATTACAGAAGCTTATATATAAAATATATATCATTAATATCATATTTAATTACAGAGCCATCATAATGGCCACCATGAGAGGCGGTAAGATGTATTTGAACAATCATCGTTTCGTGAGGCGTTAGTTTGCCATCCACAGAAACATTATGTTCATCATCCATTAGATGGAGTTGTGTGTATGTGTAGTTTGAATCCATAATATAACAACATCCTATTATATTGAGGATACTGGTGTTGTTACAAAAGAAAGGAAATAAAAAGAGTTTGGGGGTTGGAGAAGAAAAATAAATGAAAATAATTTAAGAGAAATCGTTAACTTTAATTTAGGTAACTCACTTTGGTTAGAACCAAAGGACTTGTTGAAATGCTTTCTGCCTAAGGGGAAGCTTCAAGGAGGAGGAGAGGGATGTGGGGAGCATAGTTGGGCAGAGTTTGGACGAGCCAAGTGGCTCGAGAGGTGTGAGGAATTAGTAGAAGTGGTCTCCTTTTATAAGGGAGAGGAGGGGCTCTTTAGGAAAGAGTGAAAGTATTACTTTATAATATAATTATATTCGGTTTATAATGGTCCAAAAATCATTGAGGTCGAAGATAAGATGACTAATATTCTAAATAACATCAACCAAAAAGAATTGGACAGGTTTTAGATAATATTTTAATCATTATAATCTTATTTATTTAAATGATTTATTAATGAGGTAAACATTGCATCATTATTGTGTCATTAATAATTTAAATTATTTGATGTCTAAAAATTATAAATAAAATATCATCATGTAGGAAATCGTTTTAGCTTTCTAATGAATATTTATAATCGAAAATCCAATATGTATAACCCTACGTAAAAATTGTTCTTCTAAAAGATGTAAGCTTATGCCATTTTTATTTTTATTTTAACTTTATTAATATAAAGTGTCCCTACCACATACAAGTGGCTCCAAGGGGTCCCCAAATTGACCCAAGGATGCTCATGGTCGGGTATGTGTCCACCAATAAGGTTAGGACACGTTTTAGTGTAATTTTGTATTATTATAATATTATTTTTTAACCCTTATTTACCGGATTTACCCTTAACCATGGTAAATAAAATATTTACCACAGTAATTATTCAAAATGTCTAAAAATAAAAGTTACCTATTTACACAATTTGAACATCCTGATTCCAAATATGGAATCCATTTTTCTAAATTCAAAACACAGAAGTGGCAGAAATTAATTTAAAATTAATTCCCGCTGTCAAAACAAAAAGCGTGTTTTTAAGAGATAATAACTATCAAAAGATTGACACTTGTTTATGTTCGGTTTAATTGTAAAATTATGTCCAATGACCAACATTATATTAAATAGTAAAAATATATTCTAAATATACTTTAAAACCACTCAAATTAATAATTTATCACTATTAATTATTTTGATTAAAAAAGTTGTTTTTAATTAAAATTTAGTAATTTTCACTATTCATCAAAATATGAAAGTTATCCGAAAAGTACCAAAATTTCACCTTAGGCTAAATTCGATATTCCGAATCCAAAAATGAAGTCCATTTAAAAATATAAAATATATATTATTTCAAGATTTAGGTATTACTATTCATAACGGCCAGTTTGATTGGTTGTGGTGTGTGTTAAAACTCGAAGTTGCGTACAACACACGCTACTGTTTTATTCAAAGGAAAGCGTACCGTGGAAGCTTGGGAAGTTTCATTTTAAATTTTTTGATGTCTCCATTTAGTCAAAAAGTTTAAAATATTGTATTTAAAAAGGTTTCACTATCAAAAGTTGATAAAAGTGCAATACTAAAAATGAATCTGTTCTTGCATTATGACTAAGAAACTCATAATATGGATTCTAAAATTATAAAGTTTAAAATTTAGTTAATACTATTCATGACCTCTTTTAATGGATTTTTTTTGTACGTCATGGTGTGATTGAACTTGGTGTTGAGTGTAGTGAAAGTTATTGAATTATTTTGAAGAAATAACACACTATAAAATCTTGGGGTGTTACAGGTTTACCGCAAGATGCCACTCGTGCCAAATTCATGAAAACATCATACACCAACCCCTATAGTTACTTCATCAGGACAAGTACTTCTCGCCATTCTCCATCTAGGGAATGGAAAATGTGGGACCATATCCCCCCGCCACAATCAAACAGCTGAAGTATATCCCCACCGCAGCTGACTTCCCTTCCAAATGGGAAGAAGCAGTGCCCCTTAAGGAAGTGGGGGAAAGAAACATCATTAGATTTGTGAAGACCAATATCATCACCAGATTTGGTGTCCCTCATTCAATATTGACGGATAATGGCACGAACTTCTGCTCTTCTGAATTGGATATACTATACCAAGAATATGGTATCAAGGCCAACCACTCATCCTGCTACCATGCAGCGGCCAACGGGAAAATTCAGGCTTTCAACAAGAACCTGTCCAACATTCTCCAGAAAATGGTGGACGAAGACATGAATTCATGGCTGGACAAACTCCTCTATGCATTGTGGGTTATCGAACCATAATCTGCACCACTACTCGGGTTACCCCGTACTCACTAATATACGACACAGAGGCCACCCTGCCCATTGAACTCCAACTTCCTTCACTCTGTGTTGCCATATGTGATCAATTATCCGCCGATCAGCAATCCATAAAGCAGCTAGGGGAATTGGAATAGCTAGACGAGAAGCGACTGCACACTTTGCACCATTTGGAAGTCTACCGAAATCAGATTTCATGAGCCTTCAATAAAAGGTCAGTCTTCGGTCTTTCTTGGAAGGAGAATTAGTGTTGTTCCTCCGGACCCCAACGATACATGGAAGGAAACTTCCAAATTTGGAGCCCAAGTTGGAGGGACCATGCGTTATACAAAAGGTCTACTCCAACGGAGCATATGCCCTGATCTCCATGGATGGGCAATTCACCACGGCTCCTACCAATGCGATATTCCTGAATAAGTATTTCACATAGAGACCAAAAGTACTTTTCACCCTAACCGCATGATGTTAAACTGCACGGATTTCAAAAAACTACATACGGCATGATTCCTTCCCTCGAAGGATACGTAGTGATGCCAGGGTTCCCCATCCTGGCCCGACCACACTTGAATTAAAGTTAAAAATGTCCTCTCCACCGTGTATGGGCAAGAACTGAACGGAGTGTACTCCGCGTCCTTACCGCACGACATTAAACTGCATGGATAATAAGAGTTATGAATTCAACCTTTCCCTTGTGTATGTTTCAGACCTGCACAAGTTGTATTTTTCGTCCTTACCACATGACATTGAACTGCACGGATTTCAGAGAACTACGTACGGCTTGATTCCTACCCTTGTTGGAAACATAGTGACCCCAAGGTTCCCCATCCTAGCCCAGCCACCCCCGGATTAATGTTAAAAATGTCCTCTCCCCTGTGTATGGGACAAAACATCATGGCGTGACACCGCATCCTTACCGAACGATGTTAAACAACACGGATAATAAGATTCAATAATGCTCACTTTCCCTCGTGTATGGGCCAGAACTGCACGGGGTGTATTTTTCATCCTTACCGCATGACGTTAAACTGCATGGATTTCAGAGAACTAAATATGGCTTGATTCCTTCCCTCATAGTATAAGTAGTAATGTAAGGGTTCCCCATCCTAGCCCTTCCACCCCCGAATTAATGTTAAAAATGTCCTCTACCCCGTGTATGGGCCAGGCCTGCACGAGGTGTACTCCGCGTCCTTACAGAACGACGTTAAAATGCACTGATAATAAGGGTTAAGAATTATCCCTTTCCCTCGTGTATGGGCTAGACCTGCACGGGGTGTAATTTTCATCCTTACCGCATGAAGTTAAACTGCACGGATTTTAAAGAACTACGTATGGCTTGATTCCTTCCCTTGCAGGATACATAGTGACGCCAGGGTTCCCCATCCTGGCCAAGCCATCCCCAAATTAATGTTACAAATTTACCCTCCCCCGTGTATGGGCCAGAACTGCACGGGGTGTACTCTGCATCCTTACCGTATGACGTTAAACTACATGGATAATAATAGTTAAGAATTCTCCTTTTCCCTTGTGTATGGTCTAGACATGCACAATGTTCTTTTTCGTCCTTACCTCATTACGTTAAACTGCACTTATTTTAGAGAACTACGTACGGCTTGATTCCTACCCCCGCAGGATACGTATTGAAACTAGGGATCCCCATCCCGGCCAAAACACCCCCAAATTAAAGTTAAAAATTTCCCCTCCCTCGTGTATGGGTCAGACCTGCACGGGGTGTACTTCGCGTCCGTACCACACGATGTTAAACTGCACGTATAATAAGGGTTAAGAATGCTTCCTTTCCCTCGTGTATGGGCCAGACCTGCATGGGGTGTATTTTTCGTCCTTACTAAATTATGTTAAACTACACGGATTTCAGAGAACTACGTACGGGTTGATTCATGCCCTCGCATGATACGTAGTGATGCCAGGGTTCCCCATCCCGGCCCAGCCACCCCCGAATTGAAGTTTTAAAAATGTCCACTCCACAATGTATGGTCCAGACCTGCACAGGGTGTACATCACGTCCTTACCGCATGACGTTAAACTGCATGGTTTTTAGGGAACTATGTGAGGCTTGATTTCTGCCCTCGCAGAATACATAGCGATGCTAGGACCCCCCCATCCTAGCCAAACCACCACCTAAAAAAATGTAATAATATATCTAATAATGAAAATTCACCCTCCCCCCGTGTATGGACCAGACCTGCGTGGGGTGTATTTTTTATCCAAGCTATAGGGATGTTAAACTACCAAGCACCAAACGGTCCAAACTCTATGACCATAAACTATGAGTATTTCATCCTTACCGCATGTCCTTAAACTTCATGGAGAAGAAGTTTTAAAAATTCCCACTCCCTCGTGTACAGACCAGACATGCACGTGGTGTACCCCTTGTAGATAACTACGTACAGCTTGATTCCTGCCCTCACAGGATATGTAGTGACACCAGGGTTCTACATCCTGGACCAACCACGCCCGAATAAAAGTTAAAAATTCCCCCTTCCCCCGTGTACGGACTAGACATGGACATGTTGTATTTAGCAGAGAACTACTTAAGGCTTGATTACTGCCCTCACATGATATGTAGTGATGCATGGACTCTATGTCATGGCCCAGCCATTAAAAAAGGACCCTTCCCCCATATGCGGACCAGAACGACATGAGGTTTACTTCGAATTCTTACCGCACGACATTAAACTGCACGGATAATAAGACTCAAAAAAATCCCCATTTCCCCTGTGTATGAATCAAACTTGCACGGGGTGTATTTCGCGTCCTCACCGCATGACGTTAAACTGCATGGACCGCATCCTCACCGTACGACGTTAAACTGCAAAAATTTCATCACAAACCTCCTAAGATATATATCTAAATGAGACATAAATACTCCTTGTGAATTTGGATGCATCCTCCACATACATCAGACTCCACGGCCCGGACAATTATGGATCCTCATAACCATTCACAACCACTGGAAGTGGAATGTTATCGACCTGTGGGAACCATTGCTTGACTATGCATACCATGCCCTCAGCGGTTTGGCATATTGATAGCCCATGTCCCGTCTACCAAAGGCAATATTTCCACAGGTGGAACTCTTCCAAACTCTGTATGCGAACCAACCTCAGAGCCCCCATATCATATCTCCTATCTAGAAATTTATGGTGCAGTGGTTTACAGGTTCATCCCCTTTTCACATCCAAACGTCTCCGGGGTATCTCTACCCGGTTAGCCTGTGTATCCACACGTGGTTCACATGACGACCTGCATCTACGAACAACAAGCCAGGACTAGGATACTTTGACTCAACAGACAATTTTAGTAAAGATGTTTTTTGTATACTCGGACACCATTATCCCCTCATGCCAAACTCTGTACCATGGAAAATCTTGGATTTTCATAATCATTCATGGCCATCGGAAGTGGAATGTTATCAAAATGAGGACACCTTTACAATACTATGCATACCATGCCCTCAGCGGCTCGGTATTTTGACAGCCCCTGGCCCATCTAACAAAGGAAAGATTTCCTCAAGAAACACTTTTCATTGCCCCGTACGCTTACTGGCCTTAGAGCCTCCAAACCCTATCTCCTAATCTGGGAATCCTCAGAGTTTCAGTTTACAACATTCATCCCCCACCCTGTTAAGAGTATATTAGAGCATGATAACTAAGTTATCCTTTGAGTGACTGCAGCAATAGTCACCCAGTGGTCTGAGCTCTATGACCGTTAAACTAGGATTAAATCATCCTTACCGAATGACGTTAATCTTCATGGAGTATTGGTACACCCCCGCGCTGAAAAAAATCAGTGTAGGGAGCTCTCTATGCTTTAACAACAACCAAGGCTGAGTATGCCTGACATGTCCATACATTTTCATACCAAATGACAGACTTTGTGGCCCGGACAATTGCGGATCCTCATAACCATTCACGACCATCGGAAGTGGAACGTTATCAACCCGTGGACACCTTTTCATCACTATGAATACCATTCCCTTAGAATATCTTCATATTGATATCCCCTAACTCGTCTACCAAAGGAAAGATTTACACAGGCAACACTCTTCCTAACTCCGTATTCTTACTGGCCTCAGAGCCCTCATATCATTTTTTCTGATCCCAGAAGCCCCTAAACTACGATATACACCATCAAACCCTCTCCATGTATTGGGAATGCAGAGATGCTCAAGCCCAGTTACATTCTAATCAAGAGTCCCCTTTACAACTATGTCCTTTCCCCATGACGTTAAACTGCATCTAGCATCTTGGCCGCTTGGCGTAAAGCTGCAAAGACCGAGCATTAAACATCCAGGGAAATGCCTCTAACCACAAGAATTTTCAATGGTTTAAAATTCCCCCGTCCTCACTGCATGACTTTAAACTGCGCAACATCCTTTAAAAATAGCCTCATCCATACCGCATGACATGAAAACTACACGGAAGCTTTCCTTACCGCATGACGTTAAACTGCACAGTCAAACCTGTCATGGGTTCGATAATGAAAAAAGGCTTTTCCCTGTCCCACCCAATTCATGGTTTATACCTGCATGATCCACCATCTCACACTAGCATGAGAAGGAACAACTTCACCCATTCTCAGGATATTCATCCTAGAAACTTCTCCCGTATCCAGACACCATCTCCTCATAAACCATACTCTATACTCAGAAAAAAAAATGAAATCTCATAAACCACCCCTGGTGGTCCTAATATCAACATCCCTAATGTTTCTCGTCCATCAAGAGAATACAATCATTGACCCAATGACAACATTTCATGACTATGCATACCATTCCCTCAGCGGCTCTGCATAGTGATATCCCTTGGACCGTCTACCAAAGGAAAGATTTGTTCAGGCAATGCTTCTTTCCATACGCCTCTTGGCCCCTGAGCCACTATGTTCATTATGTGATTCAGAAACCCTCTGAGATACAGTTTACCGTCCTCATTCACAAACCTTCCTGAATATGGTGGAATGTCTCTGACAGGATTACCAAGGACCAGGAGAAGCCGTTCCATTCTAGATAATGTCCCAGCTTCATGACATTAAACTGCACCAAGTTCCAACCATCCATTAAACTAGATAAATGAATAGGATAGAAACATTTATTCCACACTCCTGATTGATACAGATGTTTCCAAAACCTTTCAGATGTCACATACCCTCTCCAAGCCACCCACATTAGTTTTCATAATTCTCCATGCCACCCTTGGTGGTTTCTGTAAGCCGTACTTTCATG
The DNA here is from genome assembly GCA_963277665.1 of Viscum album. NCBI lineage: Eukaryota > Viridiplantae > Streptophyta > Magnoliopsida > Santalales > Viscaceae > Viscum > Viscum album. Next base: position 1,850,276,394 of record OY728120.1, read on the forward strand.
AAGTCCTATGGCCATTAGAAAAGGAGAGTCATTAACCTAAGGAAACCTTTGCACAACTATTCATACCATGCCCTCAGTGGCTCTGCATATTGATCTCCCATAGTTTTTCTACCAAAGGCACGATTTCCTTAAGCAATGCTCTTCCCACCTCTAAATTCCAATTCGGCTCTCATGCCTTGAGACATGCCATGCATGTCGTTCAAATGTAAACACACTCCCTCCACATGCATCTGAAAGACATTGAGACATATTTTAATCAACCAAACCTTATTGGGGCCCTTTCCCCACCATATCTAGTAAAAGATGTTCGACCTAAAACATCAGTAATGATAGTCTTGATGGAAGGACTTTAAACCACTCACAAAAAGAGTCATAAATCCTGTTTGGACGAAAAATTGAAAAGGGAGATTTAAGAAAAAGTTGGGCCATACCCGCTGGGTGCATAATAAATGGGCCCAGGAAAAATTAGGGCATTAAAAGAAAAAAAAACATGTTTATGGGGCTTTTCTACAAAACCCTAGAAGTAGTCAAACTACACTCACTAGATCCCACAGTCCAGGAAAATGTTAGAGCTCATTTTCTTTTTCTTATTGTCCCAAACATTGGTTATTCCAAGATCGGTGAGTTAACATATACAGAAATCATTCCAAATAATTCCTACCACATGAGAGGATATCCGGAGTGTTAAGGAAAAAATTTCTTTGTTCCATAACAAGGTTGGTAAAAAGGGCATCCACAATCCAGAGCCTCTTCTTGAGTAAAAGGTCATTACATGAGGTTTTCAGTGGATTCAAAAAGTTCTATTATGCACTAATGAGAATCCTCGATTACTTGACGGAGATTTAGAAGTAAGACAATCTTAGATTCTACACCAGCCCACAACGCTTCCGCCTCCTGGGCCACCTTTGAGCTCATCCTCATCTCCTCCTCCATTCGCCACTCCCCTTATTCAATTATGGTGGAAACATTAGCCCCTTTCTGTTGCAGCTATTTTATCTCATTCCTTAGCACCTCCAGGTGATAAATCTGCTCAGTGAATTCTACCCGTAGCCTTGCAACTACCCCAGCATGATCATGATCCTCTGTTAAGAAAAGATGTCGAGTTGCGGAAAGGTAGGCTTCAGATTGAGCAGCAGAAAGGAGAGATTCAAAACCACCTAGTCTTTCCCGATCTGCGACCACCTTTTTGAATATATCATAAATTCCATGGTAGTTGAAGCAATCAAAACCCAACAGCATAAAAAAATTTCTCAACATTGGTAATTTGATTGGCATCTCGTCCAAGGGCGTTTGTGTAATTAGCTTCAAAATTCTCTCTCAAGCGCTTTGGCAAGCATGTAGAAGACTGGAAAGGACTTTTTGATCATGCACGGAGTTGATTTCAGATGAAGATACATATTCGGGGATGAATGTCCACAAGCAGGGACCCGATGCGGCTTCACCCGCAAACTCTGGCACCACAACAACTTCACCCCCGATCATTGTGGTCACAGGCACGATCAGATCAGACGGCACAATCATCAATGCCAAACATCATGGTACTAGAGCCCAATATCCCATAATATAGATGATTATCCTTAATCATGAAAGGGAAAATAACGGAGTCAGTGGCAAGAGGATGAAATACTTACCCCTAATCATCATGGAGTCGGTATCCTCAAGCTATGCGCTGCCGTGGACACCAAAGGAAGATTTTGTATCTTCGAGAGGAAAGGGAGTCCAAGGAACCCCCAAAAGTTGTCTAGGACCAAAGGCCATGCCCATGTCTAGCAGCTCCCAATGATATCCCCAAACAGTCGGTTATGAAGATCATGCCCTTGAAAATCACTCCCCCAGTAAATAAAATAATGGCCCGCTCTGGGTTTCCGATGACTGGTCTGGTGGTGGGCTCTTCCTCCATCGCCATGGGATCCATTGGGTCTGAGGAGGCAGGCCTCGTCAGATCTAGAGACCCCCCCCCAGCAATTACGGTCATCCCATTCTCCTCAGTAATAGAAGTGGTTTTTTGGTCAGCAGGAGTCTCGAATTCTAGCTATTCCTCCTCTGATATATTTTCGATTGATGAAGGAAGGAGTAAAGCATCCATATCACTAGCCCCTACAGCAGGGACCACCATCTCGTCATGCACAGATGTTGCTGCAAGTGACCCCTCCAATGATATGGGTGTAAAAGATATGACCTCTTGTGTAGCCACGACCGGGCCTCTGAGTGGTCCTACACCATGTGCCCAAAACTGTTAATAACTTGAAGAATCAGAATATAAGAGTTGGAAATTGGGGAGACGAGATGTCATAATTACCCGACACTCCATGTTTGAGTCGTTCCAATAAATGGGATGACTGATGACATCTCTGGATCTACCCTATGGACAGTTCATTGCTCAGAATGCTGGGAGGAGAGGGAGGAGGAAAGACTCTAGCCAGGTTTGTAATGGTCGCTTCCATAAGCTCAGCTATTCTAGGAGACCCCTCCTCAATGACCCCTGTAGCTAAAGGAATGTGTTCGCCTGCTGTAGTACCATGTGGAGTATACTCCGGGGAGAGAATTACTACCTGGGATTCCTCGACACCCTGCACAAAGGGAAGAAACTTTAGAACCTTCACAGTAGAGGAGGAGGAAATCCAGAATGGACAAGCAGGGAAACCTCTTCTTTAGGGTCGGATGATTCGGGATGTCTAATCATCATTGACACCCGGGTGGACCCATAGATCCGGTTTCGGGGAGAATACATGTATGCATCCATCTCCTTCAATGGGGAGACTATCTTATCCAGATCCTCTTCGAACAATAGGTGTTGCAGAGAGAATATAGTCCTAATGCCCGGATGTTCAAGAGGGCCCGTCTGGAGTAATTCCCAGACCTATTCATCTAAGACACTGACCCTAAGGCCAATCCAAATCCTCTATGTGTCTGATAATGCGGCCATAATGGGAACATCTAGCCTGGAGGGATTAGCCTGGGAGGGTCTGGCAGTGGCAGGCGCTGTTGGGGGCATCAATGGCTGTGTCTGTTTTCTGGATCTCACAGCCACCCTGGAGCTCTTTGGAGATACCTGTGGGTGGGACCTCACAGGAAAAGGGGAAAATTCCCTTACCTCATCTGAAGTGGGGAAACCACTAAGATCGCCGCCCCTCGAGGAGTGATCAATCTCTTCCTCCTCCTCATCAGTCACCAGCTGCAACATGTCCTAGACTTGATGAGTCAACACTACATAGCCCTGGCATGCATTGCTGTTGGCCTCGAGGTCCCAGAGATAACAATCAACTCTCTCTAGGTCTGCATCACAAATAATATCAATGGGAGAAGATATGTAACCCATCCCTTCAAAATCCACCGCCAATTTCCGAAGGAACTGCCATAGAGAACGGGGGTACTGGATTCGAAAGGATGACCAGATTTTGAATTCATCCCATTGGCCCCAGGCCGTCGGGAATGCAGCATCAGCAGGGATAACCAACCCCCTCCGGGCGGCTTCAAGGGCATGATAGGATACACCTCTGTCCGTTAAAAAATTCCCCAGAAGAGTGGGACTCGAAGGGTGGCAAAGAAACATTCCTGGTCTAGATAAAGAACCATCCCCCTTTCGCTTCCTCATTCTCTTCGATGGAGTAGGACTTGAGATGGCAGGTACCCATATTCCAAGCTGGCCATGAGGGTATGACTGTACCCAGGAGTCGGCGTAACTCTTTGATAAATAGGGCGTAGAGTCTGCAACTTCGGGAGTCATAGCATCGTAACCAGTATCTTCCCGAGTAAACGTTAACCACAGTTCCCTTGACACCATCAAATGAAGGTTCTCGCGGGAGCCATTGAGTGAGAGTTGACACAGTGCCTGGACGTAGCCAAATTGGCGTCCAAATCGACCAGGCGGTTACCCCTCACCGATCATTTTCCCACCGATACGGGCCACCAGACTGCCCTCTCGGAGAGAAAAGCGGTATCCCCGCTTACTAAACTCCACTAATATAGTATTCCTAATTGCATAGGATAGTAAGGGATTTGAATGGAAGATGAAATGATCATAACTCGAGATCCGTATCAACAACAGATGCATATTCTGAACCGTCTGTTGACCATCCTTCCTTGGGTTACCCACTCTCCGGGCATAACCCTGCTGGTTAGTTGCATGTTTGGCCAGAATGTGGTGCCCAAAATCTGAAAGGGGTTGATGAAAGTGTGGCAGTTCTTGATATGTGCTCCCAACCATCCCCAAAGAATTTGAAAAGGACCGGCTACCCGGTTTGGCCGACTCCCATAGATAATATTGCTAAGCAACCGATAAATCCTAGAAAATACTGGGACGACCAAGTTGATGACATTGCTAGTAGCCAGCTGTGCTGCCATGACAAAAGTAGAGACCCACATTCCACTAGCCTCGCATACGGGCAATATCCAGCCCCTCAAGGACATCACTAGGAACACCGCCAGACGGTGCAGCCGATCGACGTCTGGAACTAACTCCCAGCCCCAGTCATTGAAGTGGCCTTCTTCCAGGATCATCCAGTAGCTGCCCCTTAGCTTCCGAGAATCCATCACTAGGAAGGTCGTGGGCCTACGTGGGAGTAACATGTACATGATCTCTCTAGAAAAATCCTTGACCCATTCACGATATGGGACAAGCTGTTTCAGAGACGTATCCTTTGAATGCTTTTTGGCCTGGTCAATAAGATGCTTCACCAGGGGGGAGTCCTCTATTCGTTGTCCCACACAGAAGAAGGAGGAAGGAATTCGTCATACATACCCCCAATGATGGGAACCCTTGTGATTTGTAAGAAGTCCTAGAGAGTAATACCCACCTCACTGTGGACCAGGTGAAATGTGTTGGTGTCCAGACTCCAACGACATATAAGTTTCCTAGCGAGGGCCTAAGGTCGATGGGTGTAGGATTGGGACACCCAGGAAGCTTCATATAACCTACAGTCACAACTCTACCTCAAACTCTACACAGATTTGGCGAACCCAAAAGGGCCACCCCAATCCAATGACTTAAATGCCCCTCCGGGCCAGAGGCCTCAGTTCGCTGACCAGCCATGCTGGTCGTTTACCATGGAATTGCAGGAAATGCTCCAGTAATAGTAAATTGTCCCTTCCTGCTGACGTTGTTCTCCTATCGGGGACACAGGAAGGTGATTCAACACAAATCCGGCAGTTGTGTCCCTTAATGCAGGCCGCCCTCTGGCGGTTATCAAATATCAAGGGATATTGGTAGTAAATATCGATGCCCAGGATTATTATCACGGGATGACACTGGAATCGATTTATCATATAGTAAACTGAACCCATAGGTTGGGCAGCTATTGGAAAAGATGTACTCTCGCTGTGACTCGGAGAGAAGATCGGCAAGGAAGGAGCACAAAAGGGAGAGGTGGATTTCATCCTTTACAGAGATGGCCACATATTTCAGGCATTGATCACCAATTAGGAGAGGCTCTATGGCAGCATTGGGTGTAGGGCGAGGAGGAACCATGTTTTCTCCCCGCATTATAGAAATCTGGGAAATGGTTAGTCTAGAATAATCAAATATGGACAAAAATACCAAAGGAATCGAGAGGCCTTCATGATAAGGTCCGCAATTAGGCCTCATAAGGTGGTTCATGATGATGGAATCCCACAATCTCACCCTACGTGGAAGGGGTTCGTGGTATTTTGGCCCATGAAGCATAGGCCAGAGAACCACGAACAATGTTTCTCCGTGGGATCCAAATCCAAGATTTAAGTAATTATGTTTGGAGGACTTAGGAAATTTTTAAATTCAGAAAGACATCAGTCCGCAACCATCGAAACCGCGATGTGAATTCTTCCACGGCCTGTCCCGAATTACTTTTTAATTATTTAATTAAAATTATTGGTTCATGTTTGATAAATTGGTCCACGGGTGAAGGTGACAATGAATGTGGAATGATTCGTGGAATGTGGCAGCTGGTTCACGGATGGGGCGTTTCACGAAGGAATAAGTAAGCAGATACATAAATCAAGAGGGCTCTGGTCTCGCGAAGAATCTGAAAAAAGGAAAAGGAAGGCCCCCCCGTATTTATAGGCATGGTCCCCTGCTGGTTCCACCCCTCTACCGCAAACCATATATGTTTTAGGACCACTCTGCATCGGCATGTCCTCCTCGTCCTTTCGATCGGACTCCATTCCGATGGGGTGCAATTGTAGGGTCCTGAAAAACAAAATCTGGAAAAAATATTCTACCAAATTTCCCAAACTGAATTGGGGAAAATAATGAAGAAAACTAAAAGGATTCCCAAAGTTGAGCCGGTCCGATGACCGGTCCAAATGATGATGCGACGCGGTCGGTTCTGCGAAGCACCTCCTCCGCGGACTATTGTCGTTCCCGGGATGGGGGCGGAGATCCTTTGTGGGTGAGAAGCAGGATGAGCGCTGAACTGGTCCACCATCAAGAACCACCTCAACCTTCCTAGTCGTTGTACACTTTTATTTGTGGAATGGAGTTGGAACCCTACGCCGCCGCGAAGCACTCCCCAAGCTTGTTTGGTTCTTAGGGGAGATGTGCTCAATGCCCCCACAAGTTGCGGATTGAGCGGGTCATCTGTGAATCTGTTTTTCGGTCATGGACCTCCGCAAAAGGTTCTTAATGACCTTAGATAAATCCTTTCCCCCACTCTATAAAAGGAGACTGAGGGGAAGAGAAAGGAGAGATTTTTTTAAGGAGATCGATTAGTGTCAGGCGGAAGGATTTCGAAGGAAGTCTTAGGATTTCACAAACAACGAAGTTCCAGTTCCTAAACCAGCGCAGGTATGAACCTGAGAATGGATTAATAAGGAACCATAGAATTCATAATAACTTGGTGAAACATGAACTTAAAATTGAAAAGAATAGAAAACCAAAAAACCAAGGCCCCTCCGAGGATGCACTTCCCGCGAACCCAGGAGTTTATGCCCCGTTTCTGATCTGTCGCACCGCGTAGCACCATCCTACATGGGAGAAGCCCTCACAGATGAACCACCGACCGGCGCCGCCCTTGGCCTCCGCTACTTGCATGGAACCCTCCGCGAACCACCCTGGTATGTGGATCAATCCCAAAGCCGCGAGCCACCTTGGTTCGCGGGATGCCGATTAGTCAGTGGGCCTCCCTGGTTTGCGGACGGCTTCTCCAACCGCGTAGCACTTCCCTATGAGGAGGACGCCACCACCCATATTCCCGTGTGGCCTGCCAAATCCTTCGTTGTTCCCATTCCCCGAGACAGATAAAATCCTTCCAATCCGGCATGATCCTCCATGACTCCCTTGTTGGCCCCTTCATCGGCCCTAAGACGAGGCCCCCACCAGAGGCGCCGGACCCATGTGGTGTAACCTTCAGGCGCACCAGCGCGCTGTTTTGAGTTCACATACCCATGGTAAGCAGGGGTTAAGGGGTTTCTCCGACCCATGAACAGATTTCCGAATCATTCATGGGTTCACATTCCCACGGTAATGTGGAGTCTGATTTAGGGAGTCCCCTTTCTGCCCCTCAACTTTTTAGGGTCGGGGCACTTCTCCCTTCTTCGGGGGGTAGTAAAATACCCATCAGAAGGAAGCCCCCATGCACTTCCATACTTCCCCCAGGAACAAGAAAGGTGACGGGCATAGGAGCACATATTTTCCTCTCCCTCTATGCTTTTTCACCATGGGCGTCCTTCCCGGAGTAAGCCCTGACCTTTTGGGCTACTCCATGTGTAAGCCCCACTCCACTTCCTACAGACGCATCTTTCACGACGTGATCGTCTGGTCCCTACTGCCACTTGTTTCTCACACCGAGCATGACTCATGTGGGCTTAGTGTAAGCATCGTCCATGACATCCTCTTATGGGCCTACTCAGAGTGTAAGACCAAATCCATTCCTCTTATGGGCCTCCTCAGAGTGTAAGCCCTAGTCCATTACTCTGGGCTTCCTCAGAGTGTAATCGCCCACTCTTGAGAACAAAATGGACTTTGATCTATGTCTCCTAGGAATGGTATGTAGGATGCCTCCCTGAGGTTCAATCCCAATGACTGGTTGATCCGACTATCTTCACATCGGTTCACCGCACAACTCCTAGTACCACCTCAACGAGTCCCGACTCCATGGGGTCATTAATCCAATGAGGGATGGTAAACCTCAGGCATAAAAGATTTTGAACCCCTGCATCTAGCTGACCATTGCAACCAGGAGTAATCCATGGATACTATGCTTGGGTATAAACCAAAGATTCATGAACATATGAATACGTCTTAAATCTTTAAGAGAGTCCCGTAATAGAAAATAATGCCCCCAAAAAGGGTGCGATGAGACAGACTTCCCATCCTCTCGACCAATTTGAGTTCTTAAGTTTCACTGGCAGAACCACCCAGCGAACACCTTCCTTTGGAAAGAAGGTCCACGTGCCGTCAGATACAGAACCGTTGGGCGTTTCAAAACCGACCCGAAACAACAACGATCTATTCAAACACTTCTGTTAGGATCCTTTATGTATGATCTTTGGCGAATGTTTTCCCATTTTTATTGTCCTTTTTCTTTAGTTCAACTTTTATAATATCCCCTTTTATTTTCAGTGCATACTTTTACTCTCAGTGGTGGTTTTTAGCAGTGATTTTACTTTTTCATTCATGTTGTGTACATGTGCAATGTGTGCCATGTCTGTTTGTGTCTATGTTTAAAGGCAATTCTTTTACATTTTTGTATTATTCCGTTCTTTTTCTAGTCACCAACCCCTAGTGTGTGGATGGTAGTCTTAGGGTAGTCACGGCATGGGCCATGGGTGATGGGTCATGATAATTTATCTATTTTTTCATTTAATTGAAGAAATATTGTGATAGTACAGAGGAAACATTTATTATAATTATATAATTACAAAAAATATGAAATAAATTATCATTTGTAATATAATTTCATTTTTCAAAAAATTGTAATTTTGATTCTTTCATAACATGACATATTTCACATGTCCATAGAAAATAAAAATATAAAACTATGAGATAGAAATATTAAAATGATCATTGATTTAATTGATAGGTTGGTAATTATGACTTAAAATATATGGTAAAACTATCATTTTAGGGCTTATGAAGATGGAGGTAAAATTATCAAAATTTATTTCGAATTTGGTTTATATATTATGACTTATCGCATAGTTTTAACCGAGACAATCATGATTTACAGTTTATGAAGGTAAAATTTTTAAAACTATATGTATTAATATTGGTAAAAAATAAAATGGAACAATATAAAAAATTACTAACACTTGATTCTAACTAATTAATTCAATTTTAAATATTAAGGTTCTATAATTTTAATAAATTTATTTTAATTTATGTTTTCAAAACATAAGGTAATCTGCATTTTGGAAAATTACTGTTTCAGGCATAAAACTGGGTTTATCATTATACTATGAAAATTTAAAACATGTGATGAATATTAAAAAATTAATTTGAATATAAAATATGTATATTTCATAAAAATAATTCACTAATTATGATTAATTTTTATTGATATATATATATCACATAAAAAAAATTTCCAAGAAAAAATTATTTTTCAATGAAATGATTTTTATTATTATTTGTTTTATATGAATTTATTATAAAAATATGTAAACCATATACTTTTTATAATTTATTTACTCATATCCATATAAATTATTTTTAATAGTTTTTACATAATTTTCATATTATAATTGATCATAGTTTTTTTGGACTCGGTGGTTCCTCCAACAAAATCTATCGAAGAGGTTAAATTTATTTTGAAAAAGATATTCCATAAAATAACAGGGTCTTACATATTTCTCTACATTTAAAATTTCTTACCAGAAATTTATACAATATCACCTAATGAATATATATTGGTTCTTCTAAATAAAAATTCCTACGGGTTACCATATTTCTTCCTATATTAAATTAATTTTCCAAACTATCTTTACCATCGGAGTCACGTGAATCCTAAAAACATGTTCTACATTGTCCAAAATCTGGATAAATATTCAATATATTAATAATTATGATACACTTATATTTCATAGCATCTTAGAACTTGGTTTATGTATAATAGGTAATTTGTTAACAAAACAATAAGGAACACGTAACGTAAATTATAAGGTCTCGGTGGCATCACAAATCAATAAGCCACAACTCTAATTCGCTCCAGGAATTTGAATGGCCTGGTATACATGGGACTCAATTTTCATTCCTTATAAAACCTTATAACATTCTTATTTGTAGACACCTTTAATAATTCATGCTCTCTAATTTGAAATTGAGACATTTTCCACTATTTATCGATAGGGTTCTTTCACCTGTTTTGAGATGTATTGATATGGTTTTGAATAGATTTAACTTTTTCCTATGTCTCCTCGACATGTTATGGTCCTACAAGATTCTACTCACTAACATAATTCTCATATGATGGTGTATGAATACACTTTCCATATAATTATTTATATACTGTTATTTGAATACATGAATAATATCTATTATTATAGGGAAACTCTTCAAAAGGTAAATACCGATCCAACATACCATGATATTTAAGTGATCATGACCTCATAACATATTTTAATGGTTGGGTAATTATTTAAAAATTCCCATTAGTATATGGGTTGTAAGTCATTATCAATTGAATCTTAGTATCAATTTCTTTATAAATAGTTTTCTAGAATATTTAGGTAAATCATAGATCCCAAACATATATAATTTAAAGGGGTTTTCAATGAAGTCTTATAATATAATTAATATAGAGTCTTTCAAGAAAATATATAGGAATCTATTCCATTATACATGTAATATTTTTAGATTATATTTGTTTGTAAAAAATAACCCATATCACATCATTATTTCTAGGCGTATTTAGTAATCCATGAGAAATTTCTATAGTAATGTCATCCCATTTCCACATAGGAATAGGTATAGGTTTCATGAATCCTCAAAGATTCTATATTTTATTACCCAATTATTCAAAACCCATATATCATAAAACATAATCATAAAGTCGTAACATCATATTTATACTGACCCTTCTTTTCCATACATAACAATTATATAATTTTAAAGATAAATAATATGAATGCATTACAAAACAAGTATCCAATGTATTATTATCTTCATAAAATTTAGTGCTTACACAATATGTTTATAATATAACTTAAAAATTAATTTAAAATCATTTTCTTTATCGTTATAATGCCCATGTTCTCCATTGTACATGAAGTCACCAGAGGTAATACATCAATGAAAGGGTTGAACTCAAATCCCATAAAGATGATAAATAACAACCTAAATGAAAATAACATAGGTGGAAATAACCATCAACATTATAAAATAATCATAGGATAACCATACTATTCATGATAGGAAACATTAGATAAAGGAATATAATGTGGAAATTCATAAAAATGAAAAAATATTTTTTAATTTTCAAAAAACACACATAGTTTTAAACAATCCTAGAATCATGTCCATAGATAACATATCTTTATAATAAAAAAATCATCATTTTGAACAAATATTGAATCATGTTCCTGAAAAATACACATCATACAATGAGAAACACAAAATTTTATAATTAATTTGGGGGATATATAATTTCATTCTCATCAATCACATCATAACATTTACACAATCATGCATGCCACATAGACAGTCTATCAATCAACATCAATATGTAACTAATGTATGTGAATGTGATCCACTAGGATTTAATAAATGATGATTTTAAGAGTAATCTTGGTATAAAAAATGGACATGGTAAACTATCATATTTGGTATAAGAATCATCATTATTGTGTGAAGAAGTAATAACTCAAGATAACTCATGATGCTTTTTAGAATGAAGAGTTATATTGAAAATCCAATTGTTTCATTCACAAAAAAATATGGGTAAAATTTATATACCCCTAATTAATGGTGAAGAATAATTATTTTTTAGTAATATTAAAAACCCAACCATACTGAAATTTTCTACGAAAGAGGAATAACTGAAAGAATGGATGTCGGCTTCATGAACCCACATACCATATATATGAAAGAGTTCTCCACTTGACCTTAATATACTATATAATGAAATTAAATAAATAAATTACGTAATTAAGAACCTATTATAAATATATTTTATTTAATAAAATTTTATTAAGTTTATTTAAGTCCATTTTATGAGTCATAGTTTAAAATTTCAGTACTAAAAGTGTATTTTTTTCCTTCTTTCATAAACAATTTACCTGTATAAAATAATTGTTGTTCTCATAAAATGAGAATAATTTTTCAAAAGTGAGTTTATGTGTTGTTAATGAACATATATAAGTTTAAATTGTGACATATTTCATTTTTTATGGTATGAGTAAGATTAATTTTAGGAAAAATTAATTATACTTTTATAGTTTGTATGTTTTTTATCCATCATTATTGTTTTATTTTAATTAAATATTATTTTTATAAATTCATTCCCAAACATTAAAAAAATATAATATGTGTTTCAATATCTAATTTAACCATAAAAATTGATTTAAGACAATCGTTGATGTTGGTAATGGAATATTAAAACACGTCATCCATGAAGGTAGTGAATCGGCACATCACATATGATGATTTCAATTTTTTTTGAATAAAATGGGGAGATAAGAGGTCTGATGTTGAATATTTCATTTATAAAATAACATTAACGTATATATATATATATATGATAATAGAGTAATCAATAAAAGTTTGATATGGCTGGGAGAAGATAAGAAATGAAAAATAATAATACAGAATGAAAGGGGATTTTACCTCTTGATCATTGTCTCCTTCAAAACCTCCAAAAGGCATTGGGAATTAAATTATTGTTGAGACTAGAAAGGTTAAGATTAGGGGAAGAGGATTTTGATAGAAATTGATAAAAATATGGGTAATATAATAATCATTAATGTTTTGAGGAGAATAGGTGGTGATGGGTTCTATTTATAAGGATAATAGAGAAGTCCTTTTGATTATGTTATATATTAGTTTATTATTTTGGATCAAGACTATAAATATTGTAGATTTTTTTGATTATGTGAATTAAATAGTGTTTAAATGTTCTAGATAATGGTTTTTAACATAATTAATGTCTAAAAATTTGTTTATTTGGATTAAGATAATTAATATAGTAAATTACTATATATCAATATTCACAAAAATATACTATTTTAGAAAAATTAAAAAAAAATAAAATTAAACATTTTATGAAATATGTTTTTAAAAAATAGACACTATATTGTTAAATTATTTTTAAAAATGTTAAATTTAGTTTTTAAATAAAATCACAATTTATTCAAAATATATACCGATTAAAATATTATATCATAAATTATATCACTATGAAAATTTAATTTAGGTATGCTAAATTTATATTCTAATTATAAGGAAACATAATATTTATTTATGAATCTACATTATGAAAATAAATTTTCATCGGAATCATTTTATTAATTATAAAATTAAAAATTACTATTTCATTTTTAAAAAAATATAAACACTCAATTTATCAATTTTAAAATATTTATTTACATATTCCATGATCTAAGTATATTATATCTAAATTTATAAGAGACAAAAAAAATAATACATTTAGAGGCGGGGTTACTATTCTAATTGACAATTTACTATTAACAATGGTCATATTACTATACAAAGAGCTAGATTACTATTCTACCAATATGGGTTTATTAATTTCCTTAAATATAACATATTTCTTTTATAATTTATGAAAATAATATATTTATTAAATTTTCAAGGTGATGTATGTGTGTTATGAAATAATTATATGATGTAAAATTCAGTTTAATAAATGTTTGGGTCATTACATTCTTCCACGCGTTTAAATTTTGTTCCTTGATATATTTTTGTACATAATTATGAAAAAATAAATGAGGTTATTTCTCTTACATTTGACCATCTAGTTCCCATATTGCATCTTCATATGTATGGTTTCTCCATAGCACCTTGAGAATTCACATAGACGTGTTGTGTTGAACTTTTTCTCTATAGTCCAAAATTGTTACTCAATTCTCCTCATAAGAGAGATAATCTTCTAGGTATACCACTATTGAGTTGTGTACATTTGAGTGATCTATTATGTACTTCTTCAAGACAGATACACAGATTACATTATTTAATTGAGAAATATTTTTTTAAGTGAAGGATGATATACAACTTCTCCTTTGTGATCAAGGATATAAAATGGTCCACTTTACCTTGGGATGAGCATAACATTAATTCCAAACACCATGAATCTTTTCCATGGTGATATTAAAAGGATGAGTCTATCCACTTCATTGAGCATCAAGTCCCCTCGATGGTTGTCATGAAACATATTTTAATAACTCTGAGTAGGTTTTACGTTTTGATGGATGGATTGAACATTCTCAATCATTACATTCACAAAATCAGTCAATGTTTCTTCTATTAAATCACTTAAAACAAAAACGCTAGAGTTCCATATCTCCACCCATATTGAGCTTCACATTGATCCATTTGAATTACAGAGTGGAAGAAATTGTTATATAGGAACTCAACCAATATGTGACTTTAATCCCATCCACCATGGAATTCTATTAGGAACAGACATATCTTTTCATCTTATGTATGAATTGTCATTTTATATAGACCATCAGTTTCGGAGTAATTGGCTATGCTGAAATAAAATTCATTACTCAAAAACTATTTAAGAATTATCATGAATTTAGATGTGAACAGTAGATCATTATCAGAGAAGATTAAAAGTGGAAACACATCCACCCTTAGAATATCTATTACATGTATCATGGAACATTTGTATAGAGGGAAATATTGTTGAATAAATATGGAGTGGCCATTAATTGTGTTTCAATCCACCACAAACCATATTTCATTATTTCCTTTGGATGTATTTGAGGGACCATTGGAAAAGACCGTAGTGATTTTTATCATTTACACATGGGAATAAAAAATAGTTACATCATCACTTGGGACATATGTAATTTTTTATAAACATAACGACCAACCCAAAACCATGATCTATAACCCACAATCTCCTTAAATATGTTTTCCTAACATAACTGTTCTTTAAGATCACAGTACACCTTGGAACTTTTAGGAATGATAGAGAATGATAAGCTATGTGTATTATCTAATAGATCCTTTTTAATCTCAGTTGATGAAGGCACACAAAGACTTATTTCAAACCGAATTTCACCGTCATCATCTACATGAAACTCTTGTAGCATACTATGAATTAACATATTCATGTTCTTTTGAATCTCTAAATGATTCATTTTTTCACCTTTACCTCCTATTTTATAGATATTCAAGAAATAATTTGGAAAAGGTAGGATATATTACCTACCATTATGAATTCCAAGCCCATTTTTTCATATAAATGAATATGGGTTCTTTCTCAATATGAATAACAGATATATTTGTATAATTTTTTCTCCCAAGAGAATTAGCTACAATGACTGCCATTCACTTTTTGAAATGAATAGAGAAATCATTGAACATGACTATCTCTAACCATTACATTTGATGAATGTGGAGACCTTCAGTGTTAATATATACATTTGACTCTTTTGATCAGTATAAATGTCACACTTCTCACCATATAGGTAGTGTCACTAGATTTTCACTGAAAAAATCATACCTTCTTGCACCATATCATGTGTCAGGTAGTTCTTCTCATGGATCTTCATCATTCATCAGGATAATTAAAATACATTCTGTTTCATAACAAGTAAAAAACCAATGAATTTGTTTGAAGCTTCACTATATATCAGAAAACCATCTCCACTGATTGGTAGTGTGAGTATAGGTATAGTGATTAGACACTTCTAAAGATCTCAGAATTATTCATCACCTTATTCCATCAAAAATTACATCACACATTTTCATTTTAACATCATTTTAGGACTCCAAAATTGTGACAAATTTCTAAAAAAACTTTTATTGTAAATTGTTATGACATTAAAATAATGTATTTCCATGAAACTAGTGGGTCAAGTCCATTCATCATTTCGTTTTTTCTTTTAAGAGTCCACAAAAAATCATTATTTATGATCCTTTTCCCTATGAATGCGACCTACCATATCAAAAAATCACTCCTTAAGAACATGGATTACAATTTCCCCCACCTTATTATCATAATAACATTCTATAGATGTTCTTAGAGATTTTAAATACAATTGGATTAGATGAAAATATCATTGATAAACACTACCAAAAATTTATAATGATAGTATGTAAATAATTTATTCATAAAATTGAGGATGATTTTAGTGTCATTAGATTATAGGATGGGAATCCTTGAAAACTACTAATTCCCAAACCATGTTTAGAGATATGTATTATGATTATCTTTTTTATTCACCATTAATTGATGACATATAGAACAAAGGTCAACCTTTGAGAAGTACTATTCTTCTTTTAGTTGATTGTTAAATAATCAGTCCATAAAATAGCTTTCATTTTTATGGTGATCCTATTGATCTATTTGTAATCAATAAACATCTGTTTTGATCCATCCATTTTCATCACAAGCAGAATAGAAGCACCAAAACTGATTCCATAGAGTGTATGAGCCCTTTATTAAAATTGTCTTATAGCTACATCACTAAAATTTCTTTTTTGATTAGGGATATCATGTATGGTCATTTTTTATATATGAGTTACTCCAGGTATATGTTTCATTGAGAACTCTATCACATGATCTAGGGTAATTTTGTTTAACTCTTCGGGAAATACACAAGTGTATTCCACAATATGTTAAATTACATAAGATTGATGCTTTCCTTCGATTGAATAATTCGATAAGGATATTATTCTCTATTGGGAATCAACATCAACACTATTTACGTAATTTCCAGAGGAGATTCATAATATTTGTTTCATTTGTATAGGAAAATGGGATTGAATGGAATATGAAAAGATAATTCCATTTCTAAATTGTTGATGTGTGATCTATATAACAATATCCAATCTATGGCATGTATAGAATCTAATTCCACCAATGGATGTATTTTTAAATTTACTGGAAGAATCATACCACATATAAAAACAAGAGAATCTTCGAAGACATGAGATGCAATGAATAAATCACTACATTGTTTTTTTATAAATCTTCTTTAAGGTATTAGGGATTCGATTCAATAGTCCTAAAAAACATATAGGATATAATGCAATGTGTATAATAAGAATTAAATAATTCAACCTCCATTCTAGAGGGGTTATGATGTGTACCATTTATAAAATAATTTTCTTACTCCACTTCAACAGTATTGGTGGATTACTATTTCCTTTGATCCTTTGATATTGGTGGTTATTAAAGAAAATATATCTCAATTACTTGAGGTTTCTTTCATTTTATTCAGTAGATCAATTCCTCCCTTCCTTTTAATTGGTTATCCACATTTGGGGCATAATGAGGTTCCCCATTCCTCTATCAATTTTTCCTTCATTGTTATGTAACTCATAAATTCATGATCTTGATGACGTTCTCACACACACTATAATCATTTCCCCATCCAATTGATGCAATTACAATTATTATTCTTCCCACTATTTTGGAAATTAGGGTTGTTGGAACCTCTTTCTTACATTTTAATTAGATCCACCAGTAAAAACTAAATTCTTCTCATCATATCTCCACAATCACGATACCATTCTATGAACTCCATCATTTCATTAAGAGATAATAAAAACACATATTCCTAACATACAATGTATTAGATACATGGAGGATTTAGATTCTTTTTTAAACAAATAACGAATATATCTATATTTCATTAATTGTTGACAACAAACCCCGATGAATTTATTGTAAGCCGTTTGATTTTTTCATCAAAATCCATGACAAATTTAAAGTAATTTTTTCATCTCTATGAATTATCTATCCATATTTTTATGATGATATTGATATAAATATGTGTTAAGAATTATTTTAATAAATTATTAACACTCCAACTAGTATATTTCATCTTATGGGATAATGTACTTTATAAACAAACATGTTTTTTTGTCCTCTAACACTAAATGATAAATAGTATTAGAAACCTCCTCCTTCTCAAAATAGTAGTGAAGATAAATTATAATCTTTAATGTCTTATCCCAATGTTCTGAAATAAGTGGATAAAAAATTCCACTAAATTTTAGTGGGTTTTGTCGTATAAAGGATTAAATGGCTTGTTTCTCCATATTGGGTGAAGAAATACGTTCCCCCTTCTTCAGGTTATTATTCATATCCTCTAACAGATTGGTAAGAATCTCTATGATGTTTTGAACTCCACCTCTCATGGAATTGGAGATTTTATTTTGTATATTGTTTTATTTTCCCTGATATGTGTGGTTTTCCAAGATTCCTCTAGTTCCCATCATTTTATATAATAAGAAAGGTTTGCTCGAAAGGAATCAAAATACAAAATTAATAAATAAAAAATTAATTTATGTAATTAAATATAATTTCATATCTTATGAGATACATATGATCTAAAACAATAATTTATGTATGTTTACATATTCTTAGTCGTATACTAATGGATTTCACTATTATTAACAAATTATAATTACAAAATTAACTAAACCGTTATATGATACATACTTTAGTGACCCTAATTTTTATTACATGTCTATTACTTCATTTAAATGATAAACAACACATTACTGTTACAAAACATGGAACTTGTTGTTTAGTGTCTATGGAAATATGAACATACAAAACATGTAAAAAATAAAACATAAACCATTTATATAAATATATATTATTTATCATCATAAAGATAAAATTCTCTATAGTACATGTATAAAACTAAATATATACATCCAATAAATGGTTGACCAATAATCATAGCAATAGGATGAATAAGAACATGATTAAATATAATATTGCTGAGAATAAAAATAATAATTATAACATAATCATATTATCATCATCACTATCATGGTAGGAAATAATTGATATAGTCATCGAATTGGGAAATTAATAAAATTAAACATCATCTCATAGTGGTCAAATACAACAAACAGTTGTGAAAAATGATATAATAATGATCACACATAACAAATGTGCATAATTGAGATGTCATGGACACACGTGTCACTCAAAGGTTTCTCAAGATCGGTGGGCCCCATGGCCTCATGCATATATCCCAAAATTCTATAGGATACCCTCAAGTTGAAAGGGCCTGGAATGTGTCCTTGGGGGTACTATTCTTTCATTATTTGTGTGTACCACTTTTGATAGTTATGATAATAGTTAAATAGACTATGTAGTATAAACAAACATGTGGCCCAAAAATATCAGACAAGACTTATAAGAATAGGAACAACTAATTCTAGCCATGTCCATGGAATTGTCCAAGGTGAAATGGGATAATAAATATTCTTGTCCCAATCATGTATCGAAGATCCCTCATTAATGTAGACAACATTCTAGATCAATGGAGTGTATCCAAGGAATCCTATGATAGTAATGGATGTGTGTAATTGGGTAATTCCCATTATCCACTAATATATATGAATCATGTTCATCGATTGATATCATCCTTGGAAATCGGTATCAGTGAATTGGAATGGCTTCCTTGAGTTCTTAATTAATACCCTTAATAATCCATTTATACCATGATTCAGTCCTCTCCTATAATAATTATTTGGTCCATATGTTATAGGCAACATTAAATCATTTATTTTAATTAATCTAGGCAATGTTAGTACTAATTACATATGAAAATTCATTTGGATCGAGTCATTTCCTTTTATTAGTGTTACAATGCTTTCAAGTCATCAATACATTAAATTAATTACATTGATTCATATTAAATTCAATAGGTTCACTTTTTTTCCGTACATAAAAGTGGAAATGTGTGCTACGACTATGAAACAAAGTTATTCTATTACATTTAAGTTGGCCAAGTCATGTAGATAGTATTCATTCCAATTAACCATTTAAAAATCCATTAATTAAATATATAACTTTTATTAGAATTTTCATGTTATATATACATTAATATCAATAAAAAATTTATTCATTTGACTGAAACACCAACCTTTAACAAGATCATGTCACAAATCACCCGAATAGTGGTGAATATATGATTAAATAGCCACTATAATTATAAATATTGAAAAATATGGCATGGAATGTATAACATTGAGTTTGTAAACTCAAATAACATGAAAAAACATATTAAATAAGTTATAAAACATGACCTCAACAATTATAAAGAGTTTGTATGGATATAATATCTAACACCAGATGAAATTGGTGCCCACAAATGAAAATATATAAAATGATGAAATTTGAGGGTTCAGTTATAGACCATATACCTCATTCCTCCAACATTATCCTCATCTTGTATTAGCCTATAGTTTGGACTGAATCATAAAAAATATGAAAACATGTCAATTCACAAAAAATAGGGCATATGAACCTACTTCCAAATAGCATCATTTACAGAAATAATAACTATTACTAATTAAGTATTAATTGATTTTTTATCGATGTACATAGAACATGATGAATGTGGATAAAATCAGAGTTCCAATGGCTAAATGATGGAAGAAATTTGTTTATCACTCCATCATGGGAGAGAGATATATATATAGAGTGTATGATTTGGTATCTATTAGAAAAGGGAGTCCTTATCTCCAATTTTTATTAAATTTCAAATGAATTTACATAACTTTTAATTGTTTACATGACGTGTAATGTTCAGGGACATTCCCCCTGGAAAAAACCCTCTATATGATTTGAAATGTACTATAAATTCAATTACACATAATTTAATTTGTGTATATCCGACATTCATAAATCATATTCCATTCCCTTTAATAATTAACCAAGAAATCCATGTCCTATAATTGGGTTCAAAAAACTAGAAAACATTATATATACATATTATGGAAATTAAAAGGATCCATAGTCGAATAACCAACTGGATACTTATATTATTCCCTCCCTAATGGAACACATCCCAGAGTTCACCTTCCAATGGTGGTAAAGCATTATTTGAAAAAAAACTCTGGCCACTGGGCATATAGGTCAGCCTTAAACTATTATTTATCTTCTTATAAACAATTTTTATTCCATATAACACATAATAAATGGATAAATCATCCACAATGAGTATTTTTCTTCCTATAAAAAAAATTATGAACGATACTCCTCAAAATGAGAATGAACATCAAACACAACTTACTTTGTATAAAAACTATTAGACGGATCAACATGATTACATCAAAGGTATGAAACATTGATGATTTCATTCATAGAATGATACCTATGTTGTAATAGGAATTGATAAGGTACAATATTAAGTCACTCCAATGTCTCTAATAGCCCTAAATAACGATGTGAAAATATCACTGGCCTTCATATCCATCTATCCCCAAGACTATGAGATACTTTATGGAAAACATGAACCCAACCACAAACTCTAGTTGTTATAAATGATGATAGTCATATGATATATGTCTAGACCATGTTGCAAAAATATTATTCCTGAGTAGCTAAACTACAATTGAAGCCTCCACGATGAGACATGATCCTAGAAGGGTTGCCTCTCCTTCATTTAGTCTACAAAGGGGTGAAAGGAAGACCATATTTATAAGAACTCAAAACAAGCCATCGAAATGGCATACTAAAATCTATTATTTTATAAAAATAATACTAGCATGATATAATTATTTAAGGATTCACCAATTTGAAGGATGCATGCCCAAATATTTTTCTCTATCTCCGGTATCTGCAGTTTCGAGAGGCCATCCGTTTAAGGGTGATGAGATGTTCTCAAAAGAACTTATATACAGATAGCCTTCTACAACCCCTAATATAACTATTATGAGAAACAAGAAAACCTATCTAAAATTATAGTACACAAAACCCCATGTATTAGAATGATGACAAAAGAATACAATCTCCCTATCTCTTCAACTCATAACATCTCCCTAGTAGGAAGGAAGTGTCCTGATTTTTTACGTCAGTCAATGAATACCCATACAACCTCACTACCTCGATGTGACCTCAGTGATCAGAGTAAAATATTATTTTCAACATCACTCCATTTCCATTATTGTATAAATATTTATTGTAATAATACTACATGTATATAGGGATTCATCTCTGCCTAATAATAAGTGGAAGACATGGTGATAAAACCACGACGAACAACCTAATTAGAAGTTTGGGAATACCACATTAGTAACTCAAAAATATCTATATGAAGCTACCCATTTCATTTAATACATATTATTTCATATATATCCATAGAGCAGTACCAATGTCGAATATCTATTCAAATACTATCATAGAGAACCAAGCCATCAATATCAAAAAATATCAAACTCTTGACATTCTATAGGATGGAAGAGGCAACTATTCTGGATGGGATATTTGAATGGTCTTGAATTTCGTGAATCCCTATATATAGCTTGAATAAGATGGATATAAATTTCCATTCATTACTAGATTTTAGTATGGGATATTCCTATTTTTTTGACTTTTCCCATCCATATTTTTTTCTAGTTGTATAGGAGTGCTTAAAAAAAAGAAGAATATATTTAATCCACCACTTTTATATGATGTTCATTTCACTATATGTGATGATATAATTGAGTCCCTTGTGAATTTTATACACCATAATGATGTAAACCATTAGAGAGTGTCTCTAGCAACATAAAGAATAAACAAAATCTTCTAGCTCGGGATTCCATGTAATCTAATTCCTCACATTAGGTTTCAACTACTGAGATCTATACACAACTACTATGTTCTCCTATATTAGTAAGAAACCTAGGCCAATTCCATATGCATAATTAAAAACTGTATATCATCAAAAATGCACTGTAAATATCTTAATAGGTTAAATGAAAAGAAGTCATTTTATATCATAAAATGTGTTCATATACTCTTCTGACCAATGTAATTTTTATCACATAATTGTATGACCAATAAGAGATGAATCAATGCATGTAATGTCCTATATAAAATCCCTAGAATATGTATCCATCCCCAAAAAAATATTTATTTTCAAAATGTTATTTTGATGATCCTGTGAAACCAACAAACTCACCTTCTCTAGGATAATATATACTCCATATTCATAAATAATATGAACAATGTTGTGAACATTTCCAATCCATATGTGTCACCTATCAGGATTGGAATAAAGATAATTCTTCTCATGTGTACATAGAATGATTTCAGTGTCCTTATCATGGTCACTAAAAGGGTGAAAATACACCAAGATTTCATCCATAAAGACTATGAAAAAATAATTCATATAGGGATGAAAAACTGTATGAATGGGTGAAATTAATACTGTAGGCTCTTTCGTATGAACAAATGGAATAACATGGTACAAATACGGACTACACCTACCACGAAATGATGTATATGGTATTTTTGGTGGCCTAAATAATACCTGATGATAGCCTGATCGTAGTTTGGAATTTGAAAACACCCTAGCTCCATGGTGCTGGTCTAAAATATCATATATTTGAGGAATATGATTCTGGTTCTTGATATTAAGCTTGTTCGACTGTCGGTAATTGACACATAGATGAATGGTTCCATCCAACATCTTGAATGAAATAATAGAAAACACTTATGTGGATGTTCTAGGATATATAAAACATTTTGTCCCGAAATCCAACAACATCCTCTTGAGCTCTAATACCTTAGTAGGTTCCATCCTATACAAATGAATAGAAAATAATGGTACTCCTATAATTATATTATTCACAAACTATATGTATCTCTCAGAATGTAATCCAAAAAAATTCCTGGGAATGATGTAGCTAATTCAAATCTATAACCAGAGGGAATTTATCCTATTGAAAATCCCAATCATCCTTGAAGAGATAAAAAAATATGGTCGATCACTCCTAGACAATGATTATCTTATCTTTCATTATTGGAATGAATATCCAAATTAACATTGTATAGATAATTGGTTCCCTATGGTGATGTAAATGATAATATTGGGTGATATCAGTCTATAAATTCACAATACAAAACAATCCAATCCATCATGTTAATGACATATTTTCCAACCATCTCACGAAAAAATTGTTCCCAAATGAAAGGTTAACTGCCTATTTAAATGGAGGAGTACTTGAATTGGTCATTTCCATATGAAAGTAGTTACAATAGAGTATCTAGGGTAATTACACTATATAAATTCTATTTTAATTGCTCAATACATTCCATAATAGATAAAAAGATGAAATAATGTGAAGCATCCATATAATGTAATGAAGTTAACATAGTTTAGGCTTCTAGAATAGTACATAATACTATATATTTTCCTTCAATCCAATACCCCAGTATTAGAAGTGAAACCAGTAACGGGCTTGATCCACAACATTGCACTATTTCTTGACTACCCCAATCCTAACCACTACACAAGTGCGCATGATAATCCGATGTTTGGATACTATAGCCTCATCCCCCTGGTCACCCAGTCCAATTACTGCTACTCCAAATCCCCACCTAATGCATCATTAATTACCCTTCGCCTTAAGGTGGATCTGTTGTGGAGCCTCTTCGAATATAAGCATATGGGGAGGTCTGAAATTATATTCGATGATTCCCCATTGCGTCGCATGACTGGGAATCTAGAGGGTCTCTATGAATATAAGGCTTTATATTCCCTTATCGTCCACACTGGTAGAACACCACAAAGATACTATTATGGGTACATGGCTGGAACCACTGTATTGAGTATTCTGGAGGGAATATTCTCATCTATTTTTGTTATTTTATTTTCATAGGATGAACATAGTGATATTAAATCTTTTTATTACCTTATTGAATTTAGGTTAGTGAATGAAATTCACCAGATATCCCATCCTCAATGCATCTAGATAAGGAAATTCCACAACATTCTAGATGTGGTTTAAATAACTATAACATAGTGAAACACATTGAATACTCTATGAATGATTTATCATCCTTCTTCTGAGTCATGAACACTCTAGCATGGTCAAACCTCACTATCATTGAAATTATTTTATCATCGAACATAGTTTGAACATTAGACTATACCATTCTATAATTGTGACCTCTATCAAACGCTTAACAACCTATGAACTGCCATCCACCAAGAAGGTTGGAGGACGTTTCAATTTTAAATCATGAGTCATATCATCCATCTTTGAATAAGATAATGGATAACCTTGAATGGAATACACCCAATGTAGGAAAACATAATGAATCGGAGCATCATTTCCAATATCATTTATTACTGGCAGTGCCACAAATGGAACTCTTGGAAATAATACTAGTGGCTCTAAGCACACAATGTCTAGAGCATGGTTGTTACCACCTTCCTAGAGCATGATATGAGGACGTTGTGGAGGTGTTGGTATATATATTCCAGTCACAGTCCTTATAAAAACCATTGAAGAAGATATATAACAAGATAGGATGTTGAAAATAATGAAAAGATAACTACCCAAAGTATACATCCCCAAATACCCTCGTAGAATGATAGGTATTAATAGCTACTCAAGTTTAAATTACATGGGATGTAGAATATGATCGCTATATTATACATTTCTTCTTCATTTACTGTGGCCCATTTCATTTCATAATTATAGTTTCACATTTACAGATTTCATTTGATTATATTAATATATCAAGGTTAATTTAAATGTGATATCCATTCCCATTGAATCAACACTCATACCCCATAACAATTAAATAGACACTCACATAACATCATTCTATTTTCATGACATGGTAAATTACCCATTCCAACAAATGAGGGCCCATAACCCTCAAGAAATGAAAAAATTAATCACTAAATCACATAAAAATAGAATCAAACACACACACACACACACACACACATATATATATATATAAAGAGTGATAACTAAATATTAACAAGTATTACAATCATTCCATGAAGTGTAATGAACCTATATGACGTGACAATATGCAATGAATGTGAATTCTGGGTGCCTATGATGATGTATGCAACAATAATTCCTCACCTCATATCATTGGAATAATATTAAAATGAAATCCTTAATCAAAAAACATAGTAATAGTCATCATATAGCATGTGTGTCACCCAATGATGAAATGAATCAATATAAATAGGAAAAAATAATAATTAGAAATCAATAAATTTAAAATTTACCACCTAAATGGATTAGTTATACCAAATCATGGGTTATATAAAAGTTCCAATGAATTAATAATCTCCATTATATTTTTTCTAAATAGTATTTCATGAAAAATAATTCCTCAGTTACCATTTTGTGATTTCGTAGGCCCATGTGCCACTTAAGGGAGCGTTGAGCCTATTTGGTATGAATGACAGAATCATATCTCCCCAATGGACAGAGGATGGAAACTAGAAATGAGGGACTAGGTGTGTCTATTTGGAAACTATTACATTATTAGTATTTAGTATCATAGAGTATAAGTATGATAATATATAAATAACATACGAAGTATAAAGAGATAGGTGGAAAAGAAGTAGTAGAAAATTATAATATCAACCTGAAAAAATTGATAACTCTATACAAAAAGATGATTATGCATTTCATGTATCTATTAAATGAGAAAACATGGATATAAGGCTGAATGAATAAAATGTTATATAAAAGAATAAAATATAAATAAAAAAACTATCCATGAATCTTTATCTCTACCTCATATATCGAATACCGAGCTCAATCCTATATCTAGTTGGTAATAATTTTCCCAATGAGGGAGCATTTCCATTGTCAACACAAGCATACATGTAATTTGCCTAAATTAAAATATCATCCCAGATAGAGTGTGTGATCAACCCCAATTGTACACCACCAATGACATCTAAAACATCATGTCTATGTAAAATAATACAGAATAGTAGGAAATGATTCATATATAAAACAAATGCATTACAGTAATGTATATACCCAAGTACCATCTTCAACCTCATATGGTGCCTAAAAAATTAATCAATTCATTACTAATTAATGTTTAAAATTATATATTTATTCCACATGAGCTAAATCTAGAATAGACATCCTGAAATGATAATAATAAATTAAGATCCATGTTATAACAAGGAATCCTATAATGATAATAACAAATAACATCCAAGGTATTCGTGACATCATGGGTAGAGAATATATAGGTAATAATTGTTATCCTAGATAAAGGGGTAAGATTTTAATCCAAGGATCATTTCCCAATTCATTCTATATTAATGATTCTAACTAAGTCTAGGGAATTATCTATGATAAAACTGGATAAGTGATGGGTAGCCCCATTAGTGTATCCATGAAACCTCATGTCCGTAGATTTCACACTGGATCGGTGGAGGGTATACAATGATTCCCTTGAAAATTATGGAGGGATTCTATAACCTCACACCAGGTATCCAATAACAAACAATTATCAAGATCTATGGTGGATGTCAAAGATCGAAAATGGCATCCCTGAATTAGAATGGTGTTCACAACTGCTCAAGGAATTACCTTAAGAATCCATCTCTATAACAAGTCTGACCACAAAATTAATAATTAAAAGTTCCGTATAAAATAGGCACAATATAACCATTTATTTTAATTAATTAGGCCATGTAATTATTCATTCTATATGATAAGTCATTTGGTTCATGCAATTGTATTTCATTACTATGAAATGGATAGTAAGTAATAAACTATTTAATTAATTTATATGAGTCATATTCAATACACAAGGTTTTCTCCACTACCTTACATAAAAATGGAAAGTGGTTTTATAAATGTGTAACCAGGATCTTTAATTAGTTTTATATAGGACACATCATGTACATTGTAGATATTCTAATTCACCATTTATAAATTAATTAATTAAAGAGATAACATACCATAAAAGGGTATTTTTATATTTACATGTAATTACCATTTAAATATCACTCATGTAATCAAAACAACTACCTTTATCACAGAAAAATGACAGCTCAATAGAATAGTGCTAGAAATTGTCTTAATAGGATAGTGAAATCATAACTATGGAAACAACCTACATGGTATTGATATCAATAAGGATTTAACCACAAAGTATATGTATAAAAATTGATAAATAAGATCTAAAAATGACCACAAAAATATAAAAACTTATTTTAATTTAATAGGATCACTCAATGAAACCAGAATGCATGCATGATAATTTATTAAATAGTGAAACATGATGGAGGACTTTTATACCACCTTCCAGAGCCATATAAAACTCTCCAAATAACAACCAATATATTTATTAAACATGAATAAATTTTTTATTACACATAAATAACCCAAAATATCTATAGGTCTAGTGTATTAAGGAAATTGTGTACATTACATAATAACATAAAACAAGAAAATCATCATATTTACGGAAAACCTCTTTGACATGATCAAAATGTTCCTTTGTACTTAACAATACATGTGGAAACCTGAGAACAAACATAAGAAGTGGGTGAGCTATAAATTTCTTTAATGTAATAAAAACGATTCAAACAGGGAACAAAATTAATTTGAGTCATTATCCATATCAATAGAGAATAACAAGAACATGAAAAATAAGGCATGAAATAGCATAATGATCATAACATGGAAAATGGGGAAACAACCTAAAACACTACATCATAAACCTGGGTCAAGGATAAACCCAACATGAAATAATGTTTGATAATTACCTTAAAGAGATATGTTGAACCCCATTTCCAAATGTGATTCATCAAGATTCTATCCATTACCCAATGCATTGGATCACTACATAATTTTGGGCTCAACCATCATTTTCATTTCATTTTAATTCTTAAGTGTTCCACATAGATCAATAAACATAGAACAATTAATAATAATTAATTAATTAAATGATAATGCAGTGTTGAATAAATACATTTATTTCCATAATAAAATTAGTAAATTTGTATAAATGTGAATACTAATTATATAAAATGGCATTTTATTCACTATATAATTGTTTTAGTTTTAAAAATCAGGGTGCAATTTTTGCAACAAAAAATTTTCATGTAAAAAATAATAAAATTGGTTGATAAGAGAGAAAGGGGTATCCCATTATTTATAAATGAAATTTATTGTAGTGGGAATATGGAAAGTCTTTTCCCAATATAATGAATTATATAAATAATATGTAAAATTATAAATAATCTTGAAGAAATATTAGAAAAGAAAGAACCCTTACAAAATTGAAGTATGGTAATAGGTGTCCATAAGGGTCCATAGGTGGGTTAAATGTGAGTTAAAGGGTATGTAATCATTTATAAATCAAATATGATGTTATTTGGATATGAAATAACATATCCTGACATAATTAAAATGAAAATAACATACATAACATTAAAAGTATCTCTTGATTGAAATAGAGAATGGAAGAGAATGTTTTTTTTCATGAGTATGTGACTCCAATATCCTGGGAGTGGCATCTTGAATGATTGAGGTAAATGTGATAGGACTCTAGGGATTAGTGGGATATATTTGGTTGTCATATAATGAGTTTTAGTGTATAAAAAATGTAGATTGTGAGTTTTTATATTGGAAAACATGGGGATTTCTTTATTATTTTGGTTTTGGACACTACATAATAATATATTCAAAGACACAAACCCTATCTCTGTTTACTCCCATGGTTTCAATAAAAATATTGTGGATTCAATTATTGTATAGGGAAAATGGCTAATGATAATAAAATAACCCCTTGGTTATGTGGAGGTGACATAGTCTCAAGGAAATGATTTTAAAATCATAAAATACATCATAAGTCTCGGTGGATAAATTACGGAATTATAAAATAAATAAAATTAACCAAATATTAAATTAATTTAAATGAAAAAATATATATGTACTAGGATAGAATTTATATTATTTTTTACATCATTATTAGTTAATTATGATGTCATAAAACACAATGTATATTTGTACATTATTAAATTTTTACCCAAAAATTTTGCGGTCTTAGAAATGATATAAATATTCGTTATATAATTTCATCATCATAATTCAAAAAATAAGAATAATTTTATCTAAATAATTTTCAAAATTTTTAAATTTTATTTTTAAAAATATAAATTGACATTTTTTGGAAATGAAATGATTTTTTCAATAACCATTTTTTGATCACTCAAGAAAATTACATTTGACATCATAAAAATTATATAATCATCTATATTCAATTAAATTTATTTATTGATAATACTTTTTTTAAAATATTATTTATTTAAAAATACATCACTTAATTAATTGAATTTCAATGTTATCCAAAGTGTACATTTTGTTCTTTATTGAATAAAACATTAAAAACATTAATAATGTTACAATAATAAGATGAAAATATATTCATTATTATATAAAAAAATTAAAATATTCTTAATTATAGTGTCTTGATGCATATCCATTTAATAAACTAGAATTTACATTAAGAGTAACCTGTTTGGTGGTGGGTATTTCATGGGGTCCATTATGTGATCACGGATTGGTCTGTGACCCTGATTAACCTGAAAATCTCTAGTAAAAAATTTACCATTTCATAAGTTACTGGATCTCAACATGGGATTGTTCTAGGAAAATGACAAGAAATTCTATCTCCCAGGGATGATATAATAAATGGGCTTCATTGGGTATGATTCTACGTCTTGATCCCATAACTTTATTTTTGAAAAAAGTATTTTTTATAATATTATATTTATACTGGTCATGTGATCACTTTTCAATGTCTATATTATCAATTGTAAATAAAATTAATGGTCAATTAGATCCAAATAGATATATTAAAATGAAATAAGTCCATGTGTTTTCTATAATCATATGATATATAATTAATTCAAAATGGGAATTATAATCATCATATTTTGGGTCATTACAATCTACCCCACATTAGAAATTTTCTGATCAATTTTTTCGTTTCCCACACTAAAATAGATAAGGGTAACTCTACCCCATCTTGTCCTCTGGTTTTCATGTTTATTCATCAAACATATGGTCTCATAAAAAGCCTTTTTCACGGTGAATTTTCTTGTTTTTATGAATTTTATATCTACAATATATGATCTTCAATGAATTATACACAATGGAAATTTCATTCACCAATGGTACCACCTATGGATTTAGTACATCTAAGTGTTCTTTTATGTAATATCTCAAGAGGGATACAAGGAATGCATCATGTATTTGGTATAGGTTCGGTGGTATATCTAGTTGAAATTCCATTTATTTGATGCGATCATGGATCTCAAAAGGGATAAGGTACCATTAACTAAGCATTCCCTTATTCCCCAATAACATCACACACAATTATGATGATAAGTAGGGGAATAATTTTTATCCAACATCAAATTCTATTTCACAATGATGAATTTCACCAAATATTTTTTTTAATATCATCATCATTGTTGAGGTGTTGAATGCATTTAAGATTCTCCACCATTTATTCAACCATTTCAGGTCCAAGAAGTTTTCATTT
This sequence comes from Viscum album, assembly GCA_963277665.1. NCBI lineage: Eukaryota > Viridiplantae > Streptophyta > Magnoliopsida > Santalales > Viscaceae > Viscum > Viscum album. Next base: position 1,850,307,797 of record OY728120.1, read on the forward strand.
CCAAAAATTATACAAACATGCCAGTTTTTTCACCTATTACCATTAAGGTATTCATAGAAAACCAATTCGATGAATGAATGGAAACTATTTTTGTAAGGGAAGTTTACCAGAGGGAGATAATGGTCCCATCATCCATTAATGTCAGTTGAGTGTTCTCTGAACATGTCCTGATGTTGTTGAATTGTCTACTATAATTTACAATCATATTGTATGTTATGAGATGTCATGAAGTTCATCTCAGTGTTTAGAGAATTCTAGATACTTTTCAAAACATAAAGGTGAATCTTGGGTGTTACTAGATAAAATTAATTATGGTACTCCATGAATCCATACCACTACTCTAGTGTGTATCTGTGCTAGTTGATCAAGTGATACATTCAATCAAATTAGAATGATGTGTGTTATCTTTTAGAGATGATCCATCATAGACTAGATAACATTATTTCCTTTGGTTTCCGATGTAAGTATAGTGATAATGTTCATGGTGATTTTTCCATTCCCATGATGGTATATGTATTGATTGCATTACCCCATTAGACATATAACATTAATCCTTCACTTACTGACATTTTAGGAACATTGATATATATTCTATGACCTCCTTCATCATTTTTTTCCACAAATTTTACTCTTAGTGATCATGATATATCTTTGTGTTTATTCAGTGAATGTGTATATTCAATCTATGTGAATCATCCAATAGTTCCTTATTGAAATCAGGATTTTATGGAACACATAGTTCTGAAAAAAGTCTCAAAATTACATATTAATTAGCATTAATCTCTACGAATTTCCTTTTTCTTATAGTTTCCACTTTCTTCTAAATTCCAACATCATCTTTCGGAGCAACCTTTAAACATTCAAGAAGAGACAGTTGAGAAAACATTTATATGAGAATTTATTATATTCCTTCATTTATGATTCACATTTCCAACCTTTTCAAATTTATGATGATCAAATCCTCATGAATTATCATGGATGATAGATTTGCTACATCTTTTTTATATAGAGTGCCTTCCACATTGTTCTATTTCCTAGTACAGTAGTGGATTGACAATTCGCAATTCATAATGAGCTCTAGCCATCATCATTGGTTTCTATTCATATATTTTTGTGTGAATATATATTTTTGACTTTTTAGATTAGTATATATTTCAAAAATATCCTAAATGAGATAATTACTCAAAAATTTTAAATTGATGATCAACACTTCCAACACCAGATCATGTGTGGGATCTATTTTATCATGAATTTTAAACTACCATAAATTATAGTTTTTGGATTTTTCATTTTTCGTCAACAGGGAAAATTTTTTTTTTCAGAGAATCACTAAAATATATGATAAATTCCCCACCTGTGGGTAGAGTGAGAACATGGGTTGTAAAAAGCCTACATTTCAAATCAGTGATGATTTTATAAAAGTAATCATTATAAGAAAATTTTACTCCTTTCCTAAATTTCATAGTAAGAGGATTTGAAAATCGTGAGAAATTTCTCACCAATCAACGTTAATATCCGGATATCCCACAGAAAATATTGATATATATCAATTATGTTTGAATCATCCCTCGTTCAATTTATTTTTTCATTTAAGGATTGATAGACATCACATTTCTTATGATGATATGCCCTATTAATGAGACTTATTTAACCTAGAACTAAGAGTTGGGGTGATTTTCATAGTGCTTCTCCTTTCACAAGGTCTTTGGCTTAATGTTTAAATTATCCTCATGATCCTCTATGGTTTTTCAATATATTAAATTATTATTTATAAATACTATCACAAAATGGCCATGATAATAACTAAAGACTCTACTCATCAAGTCTATGTGTCACGAACCGAATCGGGTCGCCATCCGAACCGACGCCCGACCCAGCCCGCGGAAAGGCCCGAAGGGCGTTCCCGATCCCCACAGGCTGGCACAAGTGCCCAGGTATCAAAATAATCTTTGGGAACGATTTAACCGAGTGAACAAATATAAAATAGCCAACCAAAGTAAACCAAACAGAAGTAATGGTTACAGTCCAACGTGTAGTTAACTAAACAGGTTTTTGGTTCACAAGTATTCAAAACCCAAATAACACTAAAATAAGATGACCAAAAACCAACCTAAGGATTGTCGCCCGGTGTGAGGACACCGCCCCTAAGCCACCACCAAAACGCCATGTAGATAGGCCTGTTAACAACATGAACCACTACTCCCAAAAGCTGGACCCTTACCTGTATCAGAAGTAAACAGATCTACTTACACACAAGGGTGTAAGTAGGGTGTGAGCAATTTCCCATCAGGATATCACCAAGAAAAGATTCCACACACAACTATCAAAAGACAAACCATTTGCAATGCTAAATAAATAAATAAAGAAGTGCAAAAGAAATGGTTTTCATAAAATGATTTAAAGGAAAAATAGTTCAAGATAAACACATTATGGTAATAATTCAAGTGACATATAACGTATCATTGTGCACACAAAGTAACCGGTAGCACCAAAGGATGGGAAATCCCCAAAATGATACTAGAGCATGTTGGACCCTAGAACGTCGTGTCTTGGTGAAACGTGGCTTAGGCGGCCACGACCCCCAGATAACGTGGCTTAGAAGGCTACGACCCTCAGAACACGTGGCTTAGAAGGCCACGACCCTTAGATATCATATGTTTAGTTAATGTTGCAATCGTCAAACCTACTAGTGACACCAGGTTGGGTCATCTCCAGAACACTAGCTCACTAGTCCTAGTCTCCCCACCTAATACCCCGTCTTCCCTCCTTGAGATCACCCAAAGATCAAAGTTCACATAACATGTCACATTAGCACTTAGAGCCAAACGTGTCACCTGTACACTGATATCCTATTTGAAAACCACACACACACCAAAACATTTCTTTTTAAAAAATTAAACCACAATGCATACGCTTTAAATTAAACTAGACACAAAACTTAACTTAATCACTTTGTTAATTAAGAAAACCATTAAGAAAAATTATTGAAATGTTTTCAAACATGTCGCAAAAATTTTTAAAGGTTAAAAAGTCACTCAAATACCCTTTATATAATAAAACATATTCTGACATGCCAAAACACAAACTACGTCATCCACACTTTCTAACTCACACACTGCATAGTTTACAAATAACAATAAATAGATAAAGTAAGTTTTCACAATAAAAATCGACTTGCATCACATAAATATACTACTGGAAAATTAGATGCACATAAAAAAATAATTAGAACTAATCTTTCAGCATGGAAACTATTTACCAGGTTGCTAAAAAAAATTAAGCCAACACACAAAAGATCGCCATATGATAAATGGGTGTGGAATTACCTACCTCAAATAGGAACGAAAAAAGACACGGCACAAACTCCCATTGCGCCACGGTTGCACCGTACTGAGCCATCAAAGAGGTCCTAAAAACAGCAGACCGTTAAATAGGTTCAATAATAATAACGTAAAAATAATAATGGCGATAACAATAACATAATAGTAATAATAATATAATATAATTACAATAATAGTATAATAATAACAATAATAATATAGCATAATTATAATATTAAAATAATCATAATAGCAATACTAATATAATATAATAATAATAATATAATAATAATAATATGATAATAATAAAATTATTAACATGATAATAATAACAACAAGATAAAACGTTTATAAAATAAAACGTAAATAAAATTATCACAAATGGATGAAACTAACAGGGTACAGCCGAGCGGGTGCGGCAGAATGGGGAGGTGCGGCGGAGCGGTCCGACAAGGGTGCAACAGGGGCGGTCCGGCGTGGCTGGATATGTGGGAGACAGCGGGCAGAGAGGGAGAGGCAGCGGTGGCCGCTGGGCTGGTGCGACGACGACCGGACAGGCAGGAGGAGGGGAGCGTTGCTGGGTGCAAGGGCTGGTGAGACAAGGCCTGGTGCTTGGGAGAGCGGTAGAGATGAGGGAGGGACGTCGAGGCGTCGCGCAGGATGGGCAAAGGGAGCGCGCCGGCTAGGGCGGAGGAGGCCTGGGCAATAGGAGCGACGCAGCAGGGGCGGGATGCGACGGCGCTGCCCAGCGGGGCAGAGGAGGAGGTAGAAGAAAAAAATAAGGAGAAGAGAAAGAAGAATAGGAGGAGGAGGAGGAGGGAAAGAAGAGAAGGGGAATGAGGAATAAGGGGAAGGCACTATGAGTGAGCCGAGGAAGGGGTGCACTACAGATGGAGGAGAGAAATGAGGGAGATAGAAGAAAAAAACGTGGGGAGGAAGAAAAAAGAAAATAAAAAAGAAGAAAAAGAAAATAAAAAAAGGAGTGGAGTGTGGCGGCTAGGGTTTCTGGGGGGAGAGTTAAACAAACAAGTTAAAATAAATTTATAATAATAACATCAAAACAATAATAATATGATAATAATATTAATACAAATAACATAATAATCAATAAAATAATAATACTATTAGCAATAATAATAATAATAATAACATCATAATAATTATAAAAATAATAATAACAATAATAATAATATAATAATGAAAATAATATAATAATCATAATACAATAATAACCAATAAAACCATAACAAATTTTATCCGATTATTTAACGTTCGTGCAAGCCCGCGTGCCAAGCGATGTAAGGCCAATGTGCATTTATCAGTGCCACTGCGGAAACCCCTTATCGATTCAGTCCACACCTCAACCAAGCAATTAAATCAACCGACAGTCTAAACTCATGAAAAAAAAATTTAAAATTAAAGTTGTACCTATAAAAGACGTCTGGGCGTGACAATTCTCCCCACTATGAAAACTTTCCGCCCTCGGAAAGTCAGCTCAAAGCCTGATCAGAGAATATAATGGGTACTCCTGCTTAACCCATGGCGTCCACTCCCAAGTCTCGTGCCCATCATTCTCGTGCTACCATATAACACGGACCAGAGGAATGGACTTTCCACACAACACTTTTTCCTGGGAATCCTCTATACGCACTAGTCGCTCAACCACAGACAAATCGGACTCTATCTCCAGCTCCTCCCAATTCATCACAGGCGACGGGCCAGGGTTGTACTTATTTAGTTGGGAGACATGAAATACATTGTGAATCGACATCAACTGTGAGGGAAAAGCTAACCTGTATGCCACCTTGCCAATCCATTCAAGAATCTCGAAAGGTCCGACATATCTCGGTGTCAGCTTCCCCTGCTTCCCCAAACGACGGTGACCCAAGCGAGGGGCCGCTTTCAGGAACACTCTGTCCCCCACTGAAAATTCGAGATCCCGCCGCCTCTGATCTGCATAAGACTTGTGGCGACTCTGAGCTATCAACAACCGCTGCCTAATCAACTTGACCCTCTCAGACGTCTCCAGAACAAGACTCGGTCCCAAGAGCGAGGCCTATCCTACCTCATCCCAACACAGAGGGGACCGACAAGGCCAGCCATAGAGCGCCTCAAAGGGTTCCATTCTTATGGAAGACTGGTAACTGTTATTATAAGAAAACTCGACCAGTCCCAAATGGATATCCCATGAGCCTCTAAAATCTAACACACAGGCTCGGAGCATGTCCTCCAAAATCTGATTTTCCCGCTCCGTCTGGCCATCGGTCTGAGGATGGTATGCCGGGCTCATCTTAATATCTGACCCCAAAGCCTTATGGAGGCCTCCCCAAAATCGAGATGTAAAGCGGGGGTCCCTATCAGAAACAACTGCCGACGACACACCATGAAGTCCGACCACCTCCTGAACATACAAGCAGTCCAGTTCCTCTACCTTCGCTATATCTCTGATCGGAATAAAGTGAGCTGACTTGGTCAGGCAGTCAATCACTACCCAGATATCATTCCTCCCTCGAGGTGTACGAGTAAAGCCAATGATGAAGTCTATGGCAACCTCATCCCACTTCCATGTAGGAATGGGTAATGGCTGGAGTAGGCCAGATGGTCTCTGATGCTCTGCTTTCACTTGCTGGAAGGTGTAACATCTTAATACGAAGTCGGCTATGTCCCGTCTCATACCTGGCCACCAGAACTGATTGCGAACATCATAGTACATCTTGGTTGTACCAGGATAGACATCCCACTGATATTGGTGGATATCCTAAATCACCACCTTCCGCAGAGACAAGGGCACCACAACATGGCCTTTGAAGCATAGGACCCTCTGGGAAGACAAAGGCCAATCAGAAGGAGTCTCCCCACCATGAAGAAACTGCATAGATCGCTGACACAGCTCATCACCAAGATGCTCCCGCTGAATAAATTCTATAAGAGCAAGAGTCAACTGGATGCTAGCCAAGAAAGTACCTCCACTGTGCTCCCTACACTCCAAATGAATCTGGGCGAAGAGCCCCATCAAAGCCCACTCATAGCTAGACTTCCTCAATGCCTGCACTGGTACTTTTCTGCTCAAAGCGTTAGCTACCACATTACCCTTACTAGGGGTATAGAAAATATCAAAATCAAAACCCTACAGGTACTCAACCCAGCGGCATTGCCTAAAATTGAGATCCTTCTGAGAGAAAATATAAGGCAATATTTTATGGTCAGAGTATACCACAAACATCTGCCCAAAAAGATAGTGGTGTCAAGTCATCAAAGCATTCATCACTTCCGCCAACTCTAAGTCATGAGTTGGATAGTTATTCTCATGAATCCAGAGTTGGCGAGAACCATAAGCCACAATATGGTCATCCTGCATGAGCACACATCCAAGGCCCGTACCTGAAGCAGCACAGTACACCACATAGCCCTTTCCAGACTCTGGTAAGGTCAACACAGGTGCAGTGGTCAACCGCCGCTTCAACTCCTCAAAAGATATCTGGCACTGTGGGCTCCACTCAAACTTCACCCCTTTCCGAGTGAGTGCAATCATGGGGGAGGCAAGCCGCGAGAAGTCCCGAACAAAGCGCCTGTAATAACCAGCCATGCCCAGAAAATGCAAGATCTGAAACACATTTCTTGGCTGCTCCCATGACATATCTGCCCGGATCTTTTTGGGATCTACTGAAACCCCTTGTTCTGAGAGGACATGCCCCAGAAACTTCACTTCCCTGATCCAGAAAGTGCACTTAGAGAGTTTGGCATACAGGCGGTGATCCCGCAAAGTTCCCAAAAGAACGCACAGGTGATGCTCATACACCACCTCAGATCCAGAATAGACCCGGATGTCATCCACGAATACCATGACAAATGAGTCGAGATATTGGTGGAACACCCTATTCATGAGTGCCATGAAAACTGCAGGAGCATTCATCAGTCCGAAAGGCATGACTAAGTACTCTAAGTGACTGCACCTGCTTTAGAAAGCCGTCTTCGGGATATCTTCTTCTCTCACCCTGAGCTGGTGGTATCCCGAACACAAATCAATCGTGGAGAAACACTTTTCCCCCTTCAGCTGGTCGAACAAATCATCAATCCGAGGCAAAGGGTATTTATTCTTGATGGTTACCTTGTTCAATTTCTGGTAATCAATGCACAACCGAAGGGTTCCATCAACCTTCTTCATGAATAAAACCGGTGCGGACAAAGGAGAGACGCTCGGGCGAATGAATCCTTTGGATTCCAAATCTTCCAGCTGTATCATTAATTCCCTCAATTCGGTGGGGGCCATGCGATATGAGGGAAGAGATATAGGGTGCATTCCCGGCGCCAAGTCAATCGAGAACTCCACGTCCCGCTCTGGGGGTAAGCAAGAAAAATCATTTGGTAAGACCTATGGGAACTCATCCACTACACGAGGTAACCTGCCCTGTGAAATACCATCATTGTCCTCCAGCACGAGCGACGACAACTGATGAGCAAGATTCCCAAGCTCAGGGAGTGGAGGTCCCGCGCGTCCTGACCAAGGATCCCATTCTCCGTGAAATAACTGGGGTGTCCCATCTGGTGCCTTAAAACTGACTCAGCGTTGATAGCAATCAATGTGCTCCTGAAAACACACCAGCCAGTCCATACCAAGGATCACATAAAATAGGTCCATGTCAAGGACCATGAAATCCCATTCCATCTCGACTCCTGACATAGAGAGTGCGCATGATCGGAACTTAAGGCCTTGCTCCCTCTTTTTCCCCAGCGGTGTTACTAACTCCATAGAAAATGATAACAGCTCGGTTGGTAGGTTTAGCAGATTCAAAAAACGAGCAGCTATGAAAGAAGCTAAAGCACCAGTATCAAATAAAACTGTAGCTATAGAAGATGCAACCAGAATAGTACCTCGATCCGTCGAAGGCCCTGCATCAGACCCCACTGGTGCCTGATCCACATCATGCAGTTGCCTGGTCCCTGCCTGAGAACGACTGCTCGCCTGCGGCTTTGCCCTGATCTGGCTCTGCCCTGAAGATGATCCGGTCCTACCACCACGGCCACCGAACCGAGATCATGTCTTTCTGGTCGGCTCTGACTGAACTGATACCCCTCTGGAAGCCACTGATCCAGCCCCACTATGGTAAGGGTGTGCAGTCCTGTAGAAGCGCTATAGATGTCCCACAACTCCACATCCATGGCATGGTCTAAGATGGTATGGACATACAGGTCGGATGTGCCCGACCCTTCCGCACTGATGGCACACAACGGACCCTACACCAGAAGCCCCAGATGAAAACTGTCTGGGGGGATTACCTGAGCCGCCATCACTATTCTTCCATTGATCATCACGCTTCCTCTTCTTCTCAGATGAAATGCCACTACCAAGCCCTGACACTGATCCAGAAAACCCCGACATTCCCTTTTGGTCAATCTCGTCCATACAAGCACGATCAACCACCTCAGCATAAGTCTTTAGCTTGAACAAGAAAACCTGGGAGTGAATTTCTGGTCGAAGGCCCTTCTCAAACTTCCGAGCCTTTAAGAATTCACTCGAAACTATCTCGGGTGCATACCGTACCAGTTCAGCAAAGCGATTCGCATACTCCATCACTGTCTTATTCCCCTGCGAAAGCTCCATGAACCCCTGAGATCTAGAATAGGCTATGAACTCTGGACAATACTGCTCGTTGAAGATACCCTTGAAATCTTTCCAGATCATGTGCTCATGTTTCCTAGCCTGGACCACTGATTCCCACCATTTTCGACTAGAACCCTCTAGATGGAACGAGGCACACTTCACCCTGACTTCCTCGGCTGTGTCAAGGAAATCAAACATGCGTTCTATCTTTTCAATCCACTACTCTGCCTCCTAAGGTTCTGAACCACTTCGGAAAGAAGTAGGTTTGCTCCTCAGAAACTCCTGAGCTCTATCCTTCCTGGATCCAAATTCTTCCCCTCTAGCTGGAATAGGGGCGGGGGCAGGAGTCGCCCCTTGTCCCAAAGCCAGAACAGCTCGGACCATCGCCTCTACCAATCTCTGATCAAGCGGCGCGGGAGAAGTCTCTCGGGCTTCCTCCCGTGGGTGCATGGGAGATCTCTAGGGAGGCATCTTACTACAAAAGGGCAGCAATCAAGAAATAAAACCATCAATAAAAAGGGAATAAATTTTTCCAACAAGATAAACATTCATCAATAAACCAATCATGAAAAAACGAATCCATGTAAAAGCGTTACTTTTCATTCCTGGTGTCCACGTACTGTCTACAGCCTGCACGTCCCACCCAGAAAATAAGTGAAACAAGAACCCTGACATCCCATGGTGACTTTGTATCTGTCACGAGGCATGCTGGCCAGGAACCCTACTCGCAACATGAATTCTGAGCCCCGACAGACTCAACTCCTGTATAATCCATCTCATCCAAAATAACATAAACCACGAACTAACCTCCTGCCCCTATGATACCATTTTGTCAAGAACCGAATCGTGTCGCCATCCGAACTGATGCCCGACCCAGCCCGCGGTAAGGCCCGAAGGGTGTTCCCGATCCCCACGGGCTGGCACAAGTGCCCAGGTATCAAAATAAACTTTGGGAACGATTTACCCGAGTGAACAAATATAAAGCAGCCAACCAAAGTAAACAAAACAGAAGTAAAGGTTACAGTCAAACGTATAGTTAACCAAACAGGTTTTTGGTTCACAAGTATTCAAAACCCAAATAACACTAAAATAAGTAGACCAAAAACCAACATAAGGACTGTCGCTCGGTGTGAGGACACCGCCCCTAAGGCACCACCAAAACGCCACGTATATAGGCCTGCTAACAACCTGAACCACTGCTCCCAAAAGTTGGACCCTTACCTGTATCAGAAGTAAATAGATCTACTTACACCCAAGGTTGTAAGTAGGGTGTGAGAAATCGCCCAGCAGGATATCACCAAGAAAAGATTCCACGCACAACTATCAAAAGACAAACCATTTGCAATGCTAAATAAAGAATGAAAGAAGTGCAAAAGAAATTGTTTCCATAAAATGATTTAAAGGAAAAATAGTTCAAGATAAACACATTAGGGTAATAATTCAAGTGAAATATAACATATCATTGTGCACGCAATGTAACCGGTAGCACCAAAGGATGGGAAAGCCCCAAAAGGGTACTAGAGCATGTGGGACTCTAGAACGTTGTGTCTCGGTGAAACATGGCTTAGGAGACCAAGACCCTCAGATAATGTGTCTTAGAAGGCCACAACCCTCAGAACACGTGGATTAGAAGGCCACGACCCTCAGATATCATATGTTTAGTTAGTGTTTCAATCGTCAAACCTGCCCGTGAAACTAGGTCAGGTCATCTCCGGAACACTAGCCCACTAGTCCTAGTATCCCCACCTAATACCCCGACTTCCCTTCTTGTGCTCACCCAAAGATCAAAGTTCACATGACATGTCACATTATCACTTAGAGCCAAACGTGTCACCTGCACACTGATATCCTCTTTGAAAACCACACACAATCCAAAACCTTTCTTTTTAAAAACTTAAACCACACTGCGTACGCTTTAAATTAAACTAGACGCATAACATAACGAAATCACTTTGTTAATTAATAAAAACTCTAAGAACAATTATTGAATAGTTTTCAAACATGTCGCAAAAAATTTTAAAGGTTAAAATGTCACTCAAAACCCCTTTATATAATAAAACATATTCTGACACGCCAAAACACAAACTACGTCATCCACACTTTCTAACTCACACACTACACAGTTTACAAATAACAATAAACAGCCAAATTAAGTTTTCACAATAAAAATTGACTTGCATCACATAAATATACTACTGAAAAATTAGATCCACATTTAAAAAAATAATTAGAACTAATCTTTCAGTATGGAAACTATTTAGCAGGGTGCTAAAAAAATTAAACTAACACGCAAAAGATCGCCAGATGATAATTGAGTGTGGAATCACCTACCTCAAATAGGAACGAAAAAAGGCACGGCGCTAACTCCCGTTGCGCCATGGTCGCACTGTACTGAGCCGTCAAAGAGGTCCTAAAAACAACAGACCGTTAAACAGGTTCAATAATAATAACTTAAAAATAATAATGGTGATAACAATAACATAATAATAATAATATTAAAATAAAATAATAATAATAATAGTATAATAATAACAATAATAATATAGCATAATTATAATATTAACATAATCATAATAGCAATAATAATATAATATAATTATAATAATAGAATACCCATAAAATAATAATAATAATATAATAATAATAATATGATAATAATAATATTATTAACATGATCATAATAATAACAAGATAAAACGTTAATAAAATAAAACGTAAATAAAATTATCACAAAAGGATGAAACTAACAGGGTATAGCCGAGAGGGTGCGGCGGAACACGGAGGTGCGGCGGAGCGGTCTAACGAGGGTGCAACATGGGTAGTCCGGCGTGGCTGGTCCGTTGTAGGTGCAACAGGGGCGGTCTGACATGGCTGGATATGTGGGAGACAACGGGCGGAGAGGGAGAGGTAGCGGTGGCCGCTTGGTTGGTGCAACGACGACCGGACATGCAGGAGGAGGGGAGCATTGCTGGGTGCAAGGGCCAGCGAGACAAGGCCTGGGGCTTGGGAGCGCAACAGTGATGAGGGAGGGCCAGCGAGGCGTCGCGCAGGACGGGTGAAGGGAGCGCACCAGCTAGGGTAGAGGAGGCTTGGGCAGCAGGAGCGGCGCTGCAGGGGCGGGACGCGACGACGCTGCCCAGCGGGGTAGAGGAGGAGGAAGAAGAAAAAAAGAAGGAGAAGAAGATGAAGAGGAGGAGGAGGAGGAGGAGGGAAAGAAGAGAAGGGGAATGAGGAAGAAGGGGAAGGTGCGACTAGTGAGCCAGGGAAGGGGTGCCCCGCGGATGGAGGAGAGAAATGAGGGAGAGGGAAGAAAAAAACGTGGGGAGGAAGAAAATAGAAAAGAAAAAAAAGAAAAAGAAAATAAAAAAAGGAGTAGAGGGTGGCGGCTAGGGTTTCTGGGGGGGGGAGAGTTAAACAAACAAGTTAAAATAAATTAATAATAATAACATCAAAACAATAATAATATAATAATAATATTAATACAAATAACATAATAATCAATAAAAATAATAATACTATTAGCAATAATAATAATAAAAATAACATCATAATAATAATAATAATAATAATAATAATAATAATAATATAATAAAAATAAAAATAATATAATAATAATAATACAATAATAACCAATAAAACCATAATAAATTTTATCCTGTTATTTAACGTTCGTGCAATCCCGCACGCCAAGTGATGTAAGGCAAACACGCATTTATCAGCACCACTGCGGAAACCCCTTATCGATTCATTCCACACTTCAACCAAGCAATTAAATCAACCGACCATCTAAACTCATGAAATAAAAATTTTAAAATTAAATTCGTACCTCTAAAAGACTTCCGGGCGTGAAACTATGAATATTTTTGGAGCATTAGTGAGTCCAAATTACATCACTATGGACTCTTAGTTCTCATAACTCATATGATATGTAGTTTTGGGGATATCCTCCTTTATTAACCTAACATTTCTATATGAAGAAATCATATCCAACTTTTATTAATACTGTGCCCCACATAAAATATCAATAAAAAAACTCAATAAAAATTTTAATCTCAATTACAAGGGGATGAATATGAAATATCTATTGAAATGCATTAGTCTATTCCTTTACTATAGTCATGTCATCACGGATGATCCTTTCCATAAAAATAACCATTTGACCTAGATACAGTTTTTCAAAAGGTAAAAATATCCATGCTTGGGGTGATAGTAAAAAATAAGATTCATCCTCTTTCTTTCACTTGTTTTAAATCCAGTGTTGATTATCCATATGTAGACTGATTCAATTCTCATGGAAATTAATGTTTTATCTATATATGAAAATATAATTAATGCCTATAATTTAATCGAATTCCACAGAAGGGATTATGAAAAGATAATCCAAGATGTTCATAACACAAACATTGAAATTGGAGAAGTAATATACAATTGGTGAAATAATTACCCATTTTTAATTTTAATATACATATATACTTGAATTATTTATAATGGGGTTTTAATAGATCTAAAAGTATCTTGTGATATGATTTAATGTCTAGAACCAAAATTAAATATTAAATTCACTATTATTGAATGAATAACTAGTGTACTTTTCTAAACATCGTTTTTGGGATAAAATATTGATACTAGTGATGGTAATAGATAACACATGATGCCTTGACTGTTGTTGGTTGACTTAAAAACTCTTAGAATAGTGAAATAATTCGTAAAGTTCCTTGTTTTGTTATAGTTTATGAAAAGAATAATTCTTTGAGGGTCAACCCAGGCATTCAATTACTCTATAAAATTTTTGGGTTTCTCCTATTAGTAGGAGTTTTCTAGGATCCCTTATCTTCAACACCTAACCCATTTTCTTATTCCCCTTATGTAATTTTTTGGGCTCCTCATTCTGTACCATTGACATGTGGGGTGATGAAATTTCTATAGAACCAACCGATTCATAAATATGACCACAAGAATTATACTCCATATTCTACTTCTTATCCCCATAATAAAATTGGGATTCTCTGATCACCATTTTAGCTTTGAGGGGACATCATACAATTTTTTCATATTTATTAAAGACAAAAATCACCAAGTATTTTTGTAGATAAGTCTTTATCCCACCAAAAAAGTTGGCGGCCTTTCATTAGGGGGTAAAGAGAAAACCAACGGTTTATTGTGCATGCATTGTGATGTTTTACATATATTCCCCAATGGATTTTTTTATCTAATTTAACGATTTTAAAGAAATTTCATTCCAATTTAAAACAAAGAGTGCAAAGAAAATATTTATCAAATATTTTTTCTTGATTTATAAAAACTATATTTTTTGTATATCTTCTTCATGATTCATATTCTTCATTAATGTCCACCACTTTTTAGATTTTCCATCCATTTGATTAACAACCATATCAACTGTATATTTTTTCAAAAAATTAATGGATTAAGATGATCTTCTCAATGGTGTTGATCCATGTTTCCATGAATGAGGGATATGATGATCCATTAAAAGAAAGAATCATTTTTCATATAAAGATATTTATTGTTGGTCGTTCTCTATTAGGAGGGTTAAAAATCTATTCATTACTAAGGATTATATTCATAACAAGAGTTAGATTATAGAGTAACATGAAATAGTTTTCGATTCCCACTCCCATCAGATTAGTCGTCTCGTGGTGCTCTCATCACATTGCCCTTTTCATTGGTTAGTATCTCAATTCATCATATTACCGACCATTGAAGAAAATAAAAAAATAAATTATGTATGATTATCTTAAAAATTAATAATTTATAGGTGAATCTAATGAAATTAAATGGTTAACATATAAATTAAATTTATCACCTTATGATATGAGACTCTTGGATTCAATCAATGTTATCTGTGATATGTTTACTAATATATATTCTTCTTGAAATTGTTTCCATTAATAATAGTTCATAGTGAGATTATAAATTTTCCAATGCACATCCCTCATGATTTTCAAACTATGTGTGTAGTGAGGACTATTGTTGTGTACCAGATTTCCATATGTCAGGCCCGAAACATCTTGTCAGATTAGTTAATCTTAGGTACTTCTGTGCTAAAACCATGTCCAATTGTAATATATAAATAGGGATATATTTTATTAATAAACAAATTAATATATACTAATAAAAATTTATGGATGGTTTATTATAATTATTTTAATACCCAAGGCATTGAATCGATTTATCCATATAGATATCTAATCCTATTCTATAAAATAAAAAAACCTATCATCTGATACCAACTATGACAACCCAACACTTTATTACACATTAATACATGTTTTCTTACACTTAATAAAACCTATATTATTGAATGTTATGGTATCTTTGTGAAATTACATACATTACAAAAAATCATAAAACATGAATAGATACATCATTATAAAAAACTTCGTTGACATGGAAAAAATGTTCCTTTATACATAACACTAAATGGGATAACATGAGGACATACATTAGAAATTTGTGATTTATAAATACCACTATGAGAATAACCAAGGAATAAGATGAGGATGAAAATAACTATTAGATAATATTCATATCAATGTATCATAATAGTAAAATGAATAATAAGTCATGATACAGAAGGATAATTATAACATGGTAAATGTGGAAAAAACTAAAAACACTACATTATAAACATTGATTAGTGTTAAGACCGCCAATACATCGTGGTGGCCAAATTCCTATAACGAAATTACTTAAAACCCCTATGACACTGTAACATATCATGATATTAACCATTACCCAATGGATTAGATTGCTATATATTGATGGGTACACCCATCACATTAATTTCTTTTTCATTATTATGTTTTCAACATAGATCAATGAATATTGATTCAATAATAATCATATTTTATTTTATGATAAAAATAGTGGAATATATAAATTTAATTATACAATAAAATAATTATTTTTGAATAATGTTGAATACCCATTATTTGAAATGTGCACGATATTCCTTAAATAATTATTTTATATTGAAAAAATGTGGTTCAATTTCACCAGCATAATAGTGTCACATAATATTTCATAAAATGGGTTGATGAGGGAAAAAGGGCCTCCCATTCTTTATACATAAAATGTAAAAAAATAAGAACAGGAAAACAAATTTAGAAACATATGTAATTCTATATAGAAGGTGTAACCTAAAAAATAAACATTAATAATGGGGAGAAATGAATGAAGCCTTACAGAATTTATGTATGGTAGTAGGCATGCATAAATTTCTATAATAGGATTAAATACGATTTAAAGGGTATATAAAAATTTATAAATCAAATATAAATAATGGGTGATATGTAATAACGGACACCAATATAAAAATATTGAAATTGAAAGACATAACACAAAAAAATAGTGCTTGATAAAAGAGGAGAGTGGAAGATAAGGTTCTTTTATATGAGTGTGTACACCAATGGATTAAGAGGTGGTTATTGAATTCTTGTGGGTATCATAGGATGAATCTAGGGAGTAGAGAGATGTTTGCAGGTGTACTATATGGAATTAGAGATAGGATAAATGGGATCATGGATTAGTTGATATATTAATGGTTGTAGATTTCATTTTTATTTTGGGATTCAAAAGTTCGTAATAAAATATTATAATCCACAAACCATGACCTTAACTTTTATCATGGCTTAACAAAAAATGTTATTTTTTACATTATTTTATATTTTTAAGGGCTTATGATAATAAAATAATGTCTTCCCTTATGTGGAAGAGAGTCACACTCTCAAAAAAATTATTTTAACATTTTAAAATATATAATATGTCATGTTAGATACATCAAAGAATTTTTAAACAAATAAAATAAAAATTAAATTAAATTATTTGAAATAAAAAAATATTTTCCCTGGATATCTTTTATATTATTTATGACATCGTTATTCGGAAATTTTGTTGTCATAAAACACACCGTATTTTTCTATGGTAATTAATTTTTACATAAAAAATATATTGGCTCAGAATACAACGAAAATTTTACTATTAGATAATATTAATGTACTTATTACAAAAAAAAATTCATTTTATTATAATATAATTATAAATAAGTGAATTTTTACTTGAATAAATGTATTTTTTTATATGATAGGTTTTGGAAAATAACATTTTTAGATCCCTTATAAAAAATACAAATACATTATAATGATTATATAATCATTTATATCCAATAAATATTATTTGATGATAATAATCTATTAAAATATTAACTATTTAAAAAATCCATTTATTAAATAATTTAAATTAAATATTTTAAAAAAATATAATTGGTGATTTATTGATTCAAATATAAAAATCATTTGTAATGTAACAATAATTGTGGGGAAATATATTCATTATTACATAAAAAATAATGTATATATTCCTATTTTATGGTTCATGATACATATCCCTTAATTATATAATCACACAACATGATAGTAAGGTATAAAAAGCAGGGTCTTTTATGGTTTATTCGGGGAAATGGTATGGGTCATGATCTCTATTTCCATTAACTTCTCATGAAATGTGTTTGTCTTGTGATTATATTATTGGATATAATCTTGGGATTGGAGTAAAAAAATGGTCATAATTTTTATACACCTTTTGTGATCTTATAAATGAGCATTTTAGGGTATGGTCCTAGAAGTTGTGCCCCTAACATTCTTTGTCTATGAAAAAATGATGTGTTAATGCCCTATATTTATACTAGTAATTTGATCACTAGACAACAACTATATTATCCATAGTAAAGATATATAATGGTCATTTAAATACAATTATATATAATTAAACAAAATAAGTGCATGTGTTTCCTACAACCATGAGAAATTTAATTAAATCCAAAAGGGAAATTTTATTCATTATAGTTCTAGTCATTGCACTCATCATCTCGTATCAGCCCTTAGTTAGGCCTGAATTGGATTAAATATGAATTATAGATAAATTCTCTAAAAATAGTATATATTAACCTAAATTTAAATAGAATAATTGATATTAATAAGAATTAAAAATGGATAAAAAGGAATTGATATCATACTAATATGCATCCAACATGATAAATATGGATCAAATCTTAGTTTGGATAGAGGAACATCTAAGGAAACTAGATCAAAGATCCTTGGGGTTCCTGTGTGAGAGAGAGGGAGATGCGAGGGATCTATATGAAAAATTTAGACCCTACCTTCTATTATTAAAAATCTAATCTGGTACATACATGAAGAGAAAATGATTTACACGTCATGTAATGCTCTAGGTCCTTCCTCTTGGTAAACTGCTCTATGAAAATTGAAATTCCCCACCCAAGACATTAAAAATCATGTAATTAGCCTTTTAAATTCCCTAAAAACTATTATTATTTTAACTTTCAAAACAAACCAACCTTCCCATGACCATCCATTGGGGTCCTAACAGAAAATGGATATTTACAAATGTATAAACTACAAATTAAAAGAATACATATTTGAGGGAAAAATCTACTTATTACAATAATCCTAACATCATCATAGTGAAAAAATATACAATCATGTTCATGCATGATATACATTATCTCTTGAGATAAATAACATTAATCAATTAAATAGAAGGATATACTATTTTTCACCCACCCATCACATTGTAACATTTACAATATTATCCATTCCACATAGAATATTTATCAGTCAATTTCATGAAGAAACCCATGTAAAGGAATGAGTTTCATATATATTTCATCAGTCATAATTTTATAAAAAAATTGGTGTCCACAAATTGAAATGGTAAGAGAAAATATTTAGTAAAATAATCATCATTTTTGTGTGAATAAGAAATAACTCAAGAGAAGTGAAGATGTTTTTTAGAAAGAAGATTCATTTTTTAAAATCCATTATTTTCATCCGAAAATCATAATATAAACATTTATATCCCTAAAAAGAAAAGGAAATAATAATGAAATAGTCATTGAGTAATATTAGAAGGAAATCCACATTAAAATTTGGCATTAAAGAGAAATAACCTAATGATTTTTTTGATTTCTATAATCCTCGTAACATATGTTCAAATGCATTATGAGATTTCACATAATATAATACATAATCAAATTAAATTCCTTAGTTATGTATTTAATATTTTATTATACATGTATTTTAGTTATTATATTTTTATTACATTAATTAATGGACATTTTGATGAGTGATAGTGTTTAATTTCATTATTTCAGCCTCATACTTTTTCTTGGATTAATGATCAGTTTACTTGTATATAATAATGTAATTTCATGTAAAATGTTAATGATTATCCATATGGGATTTTTTTTGTAATTAATGAACTATATAAGTTAAAATGGTCTCATATATGAATTTACTTTATGAAATGAGGATGATTCATCTGAGTGAATATTATAGAAATTTTCTTTATATATTTATTTGTAGTGTTTCTATTCATTATGGAAGAAAATAATTTATTGTAACAAACCATAACATTAAATTATTTTTCGTTTAGAATAAATTTATATTTTCTATAATCTTTATTTATACAAAACATCAGGTTAATATATGTTATACACAACACTAATATTAGCTACCAGTAAAAGATGCACTATTTTTTGTTGTGTTACCCACATCAATGAATTCCTTCAATAGTTTTTATAACATGCAAGACATATTTTTACTAAAATACTATATAATATTAATATTTTATTTTATTAATATATTCAAAATCATTATAATGTAATCAAATTTATAGAAATAATTTACCGAATTTGGGAATTATTTTTTACATATGTTTATATCATTCTATGGTGACCATTTAATTATGACAGAATACAAAAATAAAAATAATATATATAGAATTTTTTTTAAGAAATATTTTAAATGAAAAAATAAATTTTATCTTAATGAATAAAATTAAATAATATTATGGAATTATCATAAAAAGTATACCTATTCTATTATTTTTTTACATGAATTCAATTGGTTTTATAGGAATATTATAATAACCAATCCAATGTTATGTATTTAAGTCTATATATTTCAAAAGTCAGGTTTATTTCAATATAATGGATGAAATTTTTGAAATAAATGTTTTAAAATTTTTAAAATTTTTATAAAATTATATAAAATATATTTAATAAATATTAATCTTAATTTTTAATAATGGTTAATTTTTTTATTTTTCAATGATGTTTCATTTTTTATAAATAGTGAGAAATACGGAATTTTAACTGAAAATGAAATTTTCATCTAAATAATATATATTTTAATAATATATTATTAATTTTTTTAACATATAAATATATATTTATAAATATATTAGTATTATGTATTAATTTTAATCATTTTTATATTTCAGATAGATATAATAACATAGGAATCTTTTGAAAATTATCACCTTAAAACCCAATTTTCCATGCCCGTCTGCGGGATTAATTTTAAATTAATTTCTGAAAATTATACTATTGTAATATTATAATCTATATTTTACTTTATGAATAAGAATAATTTTTAATTTTCTATTGTGTAAAATTATTTTTTCCCTAAAAATATTTATGAAGAACTTAAAATTAATTAATTTAATTATGAGAAAAACTATCTTAATACGATAATAAACCATAACCATGAGGGAAAAAACATAGAAAAATATTATAAATTTATTTAATGTGAATATATAGAACATATAATCACTTTTATTATTTTTCCATTACTTTCGTCACATGACGTTAGGGAAACCTCTGAATAGTTGTATCTTCTTATATGTACATGAATTCCACTACTCATCCACTATAAAAGGCTCTAAACCCTCCCACTAATTCATGCATATAATGAAATTTATATCATCCAATTCCATCAATCATAAGATCTTGAAATCCTTCCCATAATCATATAATGCTCACTTTGGGTGGAAATAATACCAAGCAATGCTTTTGTTACAAAGCAAAAGGAGTTACCTAAATCAGAGGTGACATTCTTCAACGATTACTTTTGATTCAATTCAATCTCCACCACATAAATTATAAATATATCATGATTATATAATATTATTATTTTAATAAATATTATATATATTTCTTAACTTATTTTAATGACTTAATATTACGCACAATTTCATAATATGGAACACACAATCAACGTTTATGTGTACGATGAACTACTACATTGGGAACCGATGTCAATCGTTCTTCTATTATCAACATTCAAGATGGAAATAATGGTGGATTTATAGTTTATAAATTAAATATATAATATCAATAATTTATTTATTTTTGAATAATATTTATATAACACATACCATATAGCATTTAATTTTTTGTTAATATGATAGCATTATTTGATGACATGTGGACTACCACCTTCTCAAAGCGATGTGATTCGTTTATACATTACATTGAAAGTATTAAAGATTGTTTAAATAAAAATATATGATATATATATCATCATTATCATAATTTAATTATAATATACTTATATATATCACAAACTATTTTAATACAACATTAAAATCGATGCGGTGTTCATGTGTACGTGCGGCCTACCGTCTCCATGAATAGTAAATTTCAATACCTTTCACCATATTTTGAGGATTTTCATAAATAAGTTTATAATAAATATATATGATAGGTATATATTTTTTAAATCATTTATATGTTAATATAAAGATCTATTAATTATGAATAAAACATTCCAAACCATACTCGAAAAAGATGACAATTAACACCTAACACAATTAAAATAGTGAATCCTTATTAACAAAGAGGTAATTTTATATTATTAAAAGATAAAATATGATATAATAAATATTTTAATGGTTTTATTAAAAGATAATATCATTTATAAAAACAATATATATCAGTTTATAACGAGTTCAACCAAGAGAGAGAATAAGTTACGGGGATAAATAGTCTCACTTTTATTTCTGTGAGACATATCCCATATTCAACAATAATTTCTTTTATGTGTTTTATATAGTTACATATGAAATTTTATATCATGAATTTACATTATATCATGATATTAGATGTTTCAATTTTTTCACATATATCATGATTCAATATTTAATCATCTTGTAAGCAACGTCAACTCAATTTACCTTCTATTGAGATGTATTTGTTATTATGCACCAATTCACATTAATATTATCTATATACATCTAAATTTTAATTTAATATAATATGTAATAATATTTCATGTTATTATATTTTTCTATTTGAATTATTTTATCTAATTTGTTTTGAATTTAAAATTACCCATTGTTAAATGTTATATTTGAAATCTCACTTTCTTATGTAATTATTAACATTATAATGAATAAATTACTAACTCAAGACCATTATTCATTTTTAATCACATTTATATAAGATATAAATACTCTAATATAACATTTTTTATTATTTTATAAACAATATACCATTATTACATATGTTGTGTACTTGACTGTTATTTGATTAATCAAGGAAACATTAGTAAATCCATATATTTTACTCATTTATGATAATTGATCCGGGATATTACCCACGAATAAAATATATTGTTTGATAGGAAATTTAAAAAATTTAAATGTAAGAAATTTGTGGGTGCATGTTACACATATCCCCTCAAGACATCAACAGTCTAATGAGATGATTCATATTTCTAGCAGATGTGTCTTTACGTCCTATGTTATATACAAACCTGTAAAAGGACTTGGTGATAAATTTTACAAGTATCTAGGAAACATTGAAACCTGTAATAAATAAGTGATTGATTCATATTAAATTATTATTCATCAATTGTATTTTATATTTTACATTATCTATGGATGTAGTTCATTATTATTTTATTGAATAATTTTCATTTGTTGTAGTTACTTACATTTCCATATTTTTTCCCTTTCG
The DNA here is from genome assembly GCA_963277665.1 of Viscum album. Lineage (NCBI taxonomy): Eukaryota > Viridiplantae > Streptophyta > Magnoliopsida > Santalales > Viscaceae > Viscum > Viscum album. Next base: position 1,850,330,559 of record OY728120.1, read on the forward strand.
TGGTTTTATAAATGTTATTTGTGATTAATTATTTTTCTATCAATTTGATTATTCTCACTGATTAATTATCATTTATACATTATTTTACCTTACTGATCATTTGGTGTCACCCTTATTTCGTTTCCTTTTCCCAGCATAGGAAGATGAGTTCTTGGAATGATATTATATCAAAGATATTATTTTTATTTTATTATATATTATGTTTTATTTTCTACATTCCAATAAAATATGGGTATCATTTTTATATTCTCTTTTTCAAAAAACTAAAAAATATATTTGTCGTTCAGGAATTGATTATGTTTAATCCTTATGTTTTAATAATGTAAGACAATGAATCCAGGATTTTAGGGGCATCACATTACACTTTTATTAAATATTATGTCAATATTTTAGTTCTAGAACACCAAATATGTTATAATTTGTATATTACAATATTATTTAACATAAAAAATGTTCTTATGTCCATATATGATATCATTACTAGAAAATAGATCATGTATTCAATGAAGGGACTGACTGGAAACATCATGGATGAAATTCCCGTTTTTTAGAATAAATTTTTGATATGAGATATTTTATGATTTATTTTACATTCCCACAATATAATTATAGTTTACATATGATTCTAGGGTGGCCATTTTAAATTAGATATGGTGGGGGTGTGTAGATGTTGGAAATAATATATTTAAATGGTATTTTGGTGAAACTAGTAAGACCAAAAGATTTTTAAGAGGGTTGGAAGATATGTTTTAATGAATATTATATATATCTTATATTAAAAGGTTTGATTAGAAGAGTTATTGAGGGTAGATATTTATTAGTGAACGAGGGGTGTGATTTTTACTATTTTATTTATTAGTTTATAATTTTTTATCATGGATATCTATATTGTTGTTTATAGTGACTATGATTAGTAAATAGTACATGTGAGTTTGAAGTAATGGTTTATTATATCATTCATAATTCAAAACATTTTATAGGTGGCTTACAATTTTAAATACAATAAATTACTGTATTTCACTTTTACCCAAAACTAAAATATTTTGGAAAAATATGAATAATTAAAGATAACAATTTTGGACATGTACATTTTATAAATGGGTAATTTTTTTAAAATTACTCTCCAAATATGATAAATTTATTTTTTATAAAAAATCATCATTTATTCAAGAAATACTAATTTCAATTTTAAAGCACATTTTGCAAGACTTTGAAAAATTACATATGTTTCCATAAAATAGTCTTATAATTATTATATTAAAAAAATAATAATTTATGAATATATTTGATGAAAATTATTTTTTAAAATCAATATAATTATTATAAAATTGTAAACAAAAATTATTGTTTTATAAAAATTCAAACACATAATTTATCATTTTGAAAATATTTATTTATATATTCCATGACATGAATATTTCATATTTCCATTTATATGATAACAAAATTTTCATTATAAAACCAGAGGTGAGGTTAGTATTCTAAAAGCAATATTACTATTCCTAAAAGTCACATTACCATTCAAACAGTTTGGTTACTATTCCATTGGAATATGGCCCTTAATTTCAATAAATATAATATACTCAATTATTTATTTATGAAAATAAATTATTATTGGGTCCTATAAGTGATATATATATCTTTGAAGACATCATTTTATGATGGAAAACTCCACTGATAAATGTTTGGGTTGTTACAATACTATCACAACTAAAATTTCATTCAAATATATGTACATCATAAGGCAGTCACTGTGTATAGATAAATTTATCCATGAGAATAATTCTACAATTCCCCCTTTTTCATAGGTATAGTTGGAACACGTAGTATCTTTCCAAATTTAGAAATACATTCTGTATATATGATGTCTGCAATTTCCCATCATTTATGGATTTTTTTTAATATTCAAATCATTAGGCTAAGAGAATTTTATCTTTTCCCTTAAATATGTATTGACAATAATTATTTTGAAAAATGAAATTTCCCAAACCATTATAATTCCAAAAATAAATTTTTATTAAATCCATGAACATATGTTCCTTGTCAATCCACATTTTGGTCATTACACCTTGATCCTTGTTAATCAATTGAACAATTTCCAAATATACCATCCTTACGATGTTGATACTCAAGAAATAATAATCCTTTAGTAACATGAGCCATCTTATTTTCCACATTTGATCTCTTTCAATAAAAAAATATATTTTAAGATCATATGGTTAGTATATAAATATCATCATTCACTATAGAGAAAATGTATTAAAATATTAAAAGAACTTATTAAGAATAAAAACTCAAGATAGCGGTTGGGATAGTTTTTCTCATGAATCATTAATTTTACAGATGAATAAGAATTAATTTTATAATTTTTCATAATATTAATCCAAGTTCTTTATTCTATGCATATCTATATATAAAAAGTACCTAATTTGGAGAAAGTATATTAAAAATAAGGGAATTCACAAATATATTTTTTAATTATTAAAAAAATTCTTCATATTCATTTTTTCATATAAATATAACCAGTTTACAAGTAATATTGTTTATATAGGTAGCTAGCTTCGAATTTTTGGAACAAGTCACTTAAAGTAACATGTACCACCAATGAAACCACATACCTAGGTTATGATCACTAGTGTATACCATTCATAGACTACCATTTCTTCCCATGATCAATTAAGGTAACATATTTATGGAAACTATAGATCTGAAATGATATTTTTTAATCACAAATTCATACATTCTTATTTTCCCATATAACTCATTTCCTCTAACAGTTGAATTATTGTTCCACAAGTGACACTAAGTGTTTTAAAAAAGCATATAAAACTCCAATATATAATTAGTAAATACTAACAAATAATTATCAGGATTTTCCATCTATACTATATTTAATAGATCTATAAAAATGGAAGCTATATTAGTTAGTATGAATGGAATTAGGTAAAGACATAATATTAATTCCCAATATAAAAAGATGTGTATAGAATATCTTTCTTATTTATGCTCAATTGATGGTATCAATAATTAATTTATCACTTTGATAAATATTGTTCTATATGAATTTGAACATATTTGTCATAAATATTAGGTAGAGATATATTTTGTTTATTATTATAGAATCAATTTTCCTATAATCAATTCAAAATATCATAGATCGATCATTCATCTTAATGAATACAATAGGGACTTCCCATAATGAAACACTGGGGGATATAATTCCATTTTTAAACAACTCCTATAGTTCTTAATTCAAATCCACCAATTCTATGGTGTCCATTTTATGAGGATTCATTTATATTGGTCATGAATATGGTATTAAGTCAATGAAAACAATATCTCATTGACTTTTGGGTGTCCATATAATTAATAAGGGAATATATAAATGTATTTATGTATGATAGGTTTTCCCTCAATTTAATGAACAATTTTTCTACATGTTTTTATCAAATAATAAATAAGAATCTCATTTATAAAATATGCATAGGGTAGATCTAGACACTTCTATAAATAAGCACCCATTAAATGATAAGTAAATTTTTTTTTTATGAAACTAAATTTCATTGTCATTAAAACTAATTGTAGATTGCTATTTTAAATTCTAGTCCACACCAAAGATTATATCAAATATTACCATAGGAATACGAATTAATGTAGTAAATAGTACTTTTTTATTTTTTATAAATAGAATTGGTAAATAAATCCTTATTATAGATATACATTTACAAGGATTCTTGATTGATTAATATAATATTATTCTTCTAGAGATATAATCAAATTTCCTGAAAAAAATGTTAGATATAAATGAATTTTATGATCTATAATCAAATAAATAATTGGATTTATTTTATGATATTATTAATATATGTACCACTATATCATTTGTAACATAAACCATAATGGTTGTTATAGAATAATATTAGACTTTATCCCTAGGAAATTTAATCATTAATTTCCCTCGATGCATGGTACAATCATTTTAGAAGTGTCCCATTTCATTACAATTGTATCATTAAAATTTATAATCATCCTTCTTTATAATTGAATCATGATCATAGGGGCCATTATCTATATTCATGTCAAATACTCCCATTCCTACTGTGAATGTTCTTTTTTTTCTCATTCCCCTTTCATTTCAAGTAGTATATTCTACCATTCCCTTCAACATATTTTCAATATTTTCTTTTCTAATTTTCCCAACAACCATCTTCATATCATTAAGTCCTTGAAACATATTTGACATAGACAATTATTTATCTATATTGATATAAAATTATATTATATCCTCATATGATGAAAATATTTAAGATACTACTAACTTATTAAATATTGAATTATTCCAATAATATAAATTTAGAATCATTCTCTTTAGAATATGCATATAGTTTACAATACGTCTTTTTAGACATTTAATGTTGTAATAACAATCAGAGACATTTTCATATTCATTTACTCTTATATTTAGGAATTTTCTATCCATAATTTCCTATTGTTCATGAGGACAATTGTTTTATATTAATAGTTATCATAAATCCATAAATTCTACGATTGTAATTTCTTTCACATCCATATTTTGTGAATCAATTAATACCACTAATCCACTTCCCTTGAGAGATGATAAAATTCCATAACAACGTTTTCCCATTCACTAAACCCCAAAGGGATATATTTTTTCTCTAAATAACATATAACTTATTTTTCTGAACTGGTATTTATAATTTCATTGATTGATGGAGGATGATGATGAATGATACAACCTAACAATATAACCCCATAATATATATCTGTATGATGCTTCATAGAGGAAATGGAATTAGTCATAACATGAATCTACAATCCTAAAATAGTTATAATTTTTTCAAATCCATATATATCTCTATATCCAACTTCATTGTTATACAAAAGAGGGAAATCAAGACATAGAATATTTTAATTTAAATTTTTTCCATTCCTTATACCATGTTATATTTCTAAAAAATATCTTACACTAGATTAGATTAAGAAAAATAATGGATAATATCAAAACTATGGAAACACAAAAATTAAATTGATAGTTAATGAACATCTAATCTTCTAATAATAATCTAGGTTTTTTGGAATATTCCCAATGTATATAATAGTGTTATTTAACTTAATATATGTTTCCAAAAATCATGGAACAATTGTTCCATCTAAAGAAGCTTTGATATAAATTTTTAAAACTGCTACCCTGGTAGCATAGAGAAGGTAATTGTTGTTATACATTGGAATGAGATATAAGAAATAAAATCCTAATGAACAAAGAGTTTACTATTATTATAAAACATGTTACTAACTGTAATATTAAATTACATTTGAAAAAAATCACAACATAATATTATATTTCAGAACACCTTTATTACCATTAGCATATCCTTACATATAAATCCTAATACAATTTCTAATATACAAAAGAAAAATATATAAGAACATGGTTCACTCTAATGTTCATTGAGGATTTGTGTACAAATGAAGACAACATGAATAAATTAGGAATAATCAATGTGAAAATGTAAATATTTTATATCACACACTATCTAATTAATAATATAAGTGTGAGAAATAATATAGATGTAATAAAAGGTGATAAAATAATTGCATATAAATAATAAAATTATCATGAAACCTCTCCTTTTATATCATAACTAATCTAGTAAATCCATGGAAATCCAATAACTATTCTCATAATAAGTAAATTCACAATTATAGACTTCCTAAATCTATAGCCAGTTCTATGTTCCAAAAAATATTTAATTAATGGGTAAGCCCTTATCAAACACACATTATATTTATTCCCATGACACCTATTGATTCATTGAGGATATATTGTTGTCATCACCCCTCAATTACTATTTCTAATATATTACTCAAATGTTATGGTTGAAAAAAAATAATATAAACATTCTTATAGAAACTATAATATGAAAAATTATTAATTACAAAAATGAATGAACATAACTGTGAACCATTGACTGTAATGTGAATAATGGTATCAAAATATTACATTTTTAGTCAAACTGATCCCAATACATCCATTTAAATATGGTAGTTGATATCATATGTGTAACACATTGATATTTCAAAAGGACATTATGTTCAATGGATTATATGAAATGCAACATCGATCGTAGAAAAACAAACAAAGATTTTTTTAAAATATGACCATTATGGTATAGATATGAAATTGGAGCATAATAATATTATTCACCAAATTCATGAATGTATATTTGAGGGACTTAATAAGCATAATTTCATTCCTTAAACATTATTAAATAATTACATAATTAATCTAAAAGGTATTTCATGCACTGTAAATATGTAATCTCAAAAATGTATTTTTCATAATTTTTATGTGAAAATATTATAATTAATTTATGAAACATATAAAAAATATATTATATAAAAATAATTTCAATTTTTAAATCAGAATTCAAAAATTATCATAGGGTGAATTATTTTGGATTTTTTTAATATAATGTCTTCTATTGAAGAGTAATTTTTTTTGATTATATTGAATACTATTTTTTTATTCATAAGTCTAAAAATATTTATAATTTATATTAAAATTATATTATTCATAATCCTATTAAATTTATTGAAATCCATTTTATAATTGATTTTTATATAAATCATTTTAATAGAACAAAATAATTTTTAAGAAGAACATAAATTTTCTTAAATATAGGTTTGAATTAATTTTGTACACTTTTATAATATTAAATTTTTAAAATTATTGAAGGTGAATTTGATAAAATAGTTTACTTATTTTTAATCATGTGATTAAAAATTTTAAAATATTTGTACAAATCTGAATCCAGTATCCCAACATTAGTGGTTGTTGTATTAAATTGATATTCATAAAAGAGATCAAATCTCTAGGGACCGATAAGTTTAGTATTCTTAAAAAACTATATAGATACATGGTTCAATTATTAAAAAAAATCTTACACATAATACAAAATAATGTAAAAAAATTCATCCTTGATATTACTCGAAGATTTTTTCATCGCTAATAGGGGATGGAAAAAAATAAAAGGGAGAGCTAAAACACACAGTAAGGGTTATATGAATCAATAATAATTTAATAAAGGAAAAAATTTAATTGAAATTGTGGAAAGGTAAATAATATAAATAAAATAAATTCTATATATTTTTTATTAATATGAATCCATATATTTTGAAATTTTAAATCATGAATGGAAAGTAATAACTGAATAGTGAATGAAAAAATGGTTAGTTATTTGAGGTCTTGTTTATGGAAAATAAACCATTATTCAATCAATACGGGTAATAATTATGGGTTGAAACCAGTCTAATTATTCTTGGAATAAAACATGAAGGGTTTATCTCCCACATTTTTCTATCATTAGACCTATCAATGCATCGAGGGGCAATTTATTATCAGGCCCCACCCATAATTGCAATTTCACAATATTCTTCATACACATATTCAATTCAATAAAATCATTTAATTAAATAACTTTATATAAAAATGATATACTGATATGAAAATAATCACATCTATGATACAAGAAAGAAGGATACTTAATGTAATATTCAATGAATGACCATTATAAATTAAAAATAAGTATACATACACCACACACAAGGAATAACTTGTGAATAATGTATAACCAAATGAAATTTCAAAGATTTGTCCTAGAAAAAATAGATATGAATCATTATTGTTCATATATAAGTTAATATAGTCATTAATGAAGATAAACTATGTTCAAATGATGTGAAAACATTTAAAAATTGCGTTTAATAATAATTTCAAGTGAGTATCTTTAGTGAGAATTAAGAAATATTGTTAAATAGTATTTAAAATGAACAAATAAATAATTGTTTTTGTAGAAATAGAAATTAAATAAGTGAGTATTTAATTATTTAAATTGTGAATTAAAAAAATTTCAATTAAAATAGATTATGTAGTCGACATGAAAATGGGCATGGAATTGTGAATTTCCAAAGAATTGGGATTTTTTATTTGGTGAAATTGAAGATGAATACATAAAAAAGGTATTTCCCAATAAAATAAATAATTATAGATCGTGATACATATGTTTATAATATAAAAAATAATCTAGAAAGACTACATAATTTAAATTCATATTTTTTTATTGGCTAACGAGTTTGAAACTGGAACTGGAATAAAATATGGGGGTTTAGAGAGAAAAACTTAACTTCTTTATAAATGTGTCACACACATTCACCTAATGTCCTAGATAATGAAAATGGTTTAATTAATAATATATCTAACAACATATTAAACATGTATTTTATTTATTATATTTTTAATAGGATAATTTTTCATCTCTTATGATGATAAGTATGAGACAATTTTGTAGTCTGGGACTATTAGTTTCCTTGGATTTCATGACTTGTTCACTTGTATACATGTATGGAAGATCCGCTCAAATGGGAAAAATTTTCTATAATTGTTATTATAGTTTATTAAAGATCATATATATGTTTTTATGGTCTTATTATTCATATTTTCAATATATTAGGCTTATTCATCAGATAAAAATGTTAATGATAACTGTTTAGATTTGTTTTGCATTTTTTCAGTCATTACAAAGTAGTTTTATTTTATAAATTAATATTATGATTATATACTAGTTAAAAAACATTATATAACTCATAATATGTATAATATAATCTTATTTAACCAAAATAATTGTTTCATGACCCGAATTGAAAGCGTTAATGAAAAAATGAATACACATCATCAATGATGGCGGTAAATCATCACATCACAGAAAATGTTTTAATTTTGAAAATAAATTAAAGAGGAGAATGGTATTGATGATTGATATTCAATTAGAATAATAAAATTACATTCAATATAATATACTATAATTATCATGCTTGTTTGGATAGAGGATGCAAGGAGAAGATAAGATAATAAATTAAATTAATAGATATTAAATGATAATGAAAGAAGAATTTAAATCTGGATTTATTTTGCTAAAGAACCTCATTAAGGGGATTTAGATTTTTCATTTGGATATTCAAAAATTCCATGATCATGGTGAAAATACATGGTAATATGATTTGTCATAAATTTGAAAATATTTATGAATTATAGTGTGTGATGGGAATGGGTGGTGAGGGTGGTATTTTTAATGGAGGAGAGAGGTGTTTTTTTATTTTATTCATTATCTTATTATTTTTGGATCAAGAAATTGAATAATATTGATTCAAGATTATATTTAATGTATATAGAGACATAGAGTTCTAGATAATGGATCATAACCCATCCAAACATAATAAATTACCTAATAAATAATGTATTTAGCTTATACCATAAATTCTCATATTTCACTATTCACAAAAAGTCATCTATTTTTTGAAAACTACCAAAAAATAACCCTTTAAATATTTTATCCTATACAAATAAAAAATATAGCCCATTTTTATAAAATGGATTTATTAATATTTTAAATTTATTGTTTAGTAAAATTCAATATTTATTTGAAAAAATATTCATTTTAAAATTATGGGTGATTATATAACACTTTAAAAAATTAATTAGTTTCTCAAAAAATTATCTCATAATAATAAAAGAACAAAAAATGTATTTATGTATATTTTACATGAAAAAATATTTTCTTTTAAATAATTATATTATGTATAAAATTGTAATTAATAATATATGATTCACGAAAATAAAAATACATAATTTATTATTTTTAAATAATTTACTAATGTGTTCCATGATATAAATATATTATCTTATTAATTCATATGGCACCTAAAGATTATTTATAAATTGATTGGTGAGGTAATTATTATAATGGTAATATTACTATTCCTAATGCTCAAATTAATTTTATAAAATTCATTTTACTACTTAATTATATTTTCCATTTTGTTTGTGTAATTAAAACAATTGAAGGAATTGGATTTATTTAACATGATACATACCATAAAATAATTTTGTTTTGTATTATTACCTCATTGATAAATTAATTCCACTATTTTTTTCTTACAAATATTTCTTTTTAAATGGATGAGGGTGTTTCTCTTCAAAACATCCTACATTTCCCATGTTCATTGTAATATTTTACTATTTCTCTAAAGATATTTTAACAGTTGAGCCATCCAATTAATAAATAATTTCTCTATTATGTCAATAATGTAAATAGGAACTTTATATAATCAACTTATATTAAATCTATAGAGACAATATAATCAAAAAGAGAAATTTTCAAAATCCAAAATAAAGACATATTATATTTACCATATAAATAATTACATTTAAAAGTATCAAGAATAATTAGTAAGTGAAAATATTGTATTCATTTCCTTTAGAATAAAACGCAATATCAATAATGAATACCCCAAAAATCATTAAGGTAACACTTGAATATTAAATTCATCATATCCATAAATATAGAGGATCCAATTTTAAATCCACTTGTGATAACTATAAACTAGAAATGTCCACACCTCATTTGAAAAGTGATATTCATAATATCCCACTTCTTTACTCATAATTTCTATTACCTAGAAAAAAGTTCAATCATCCAAAATTATTACCCTTAATCTATTTGATAAGATAAAACATCAATGAGAGGTCTATGATATTTATATGTTATTTTAATAACATTAATTTCTCTGTGGTCAATGCAAAACCTTAAGGTTAAATTTTTTACTTAAAAAGTTAATAATGGATCCCCATGGGCAAAACATAGGTTGAGTAAATCCTTCATTACTCAACTCCTCTAGTTTTTTCTTCATCACCAATAATTCACTCGTGTACTTTCTATAAGGATCCTTTTATATTGGACATACAACATGGATTAAATCAATGGTATGTACGACTACACGCTCTGTGTGGTGTCTAGGAAATTCCTTTGGAAATACATCATTTTATTCCTATAAAATTATAACATAATAAATTTGAATATTACTTTAATTATCCCTATATGTTGTGTTCACATCCCCCCAATTATTTAATTTAATAGAGTTGTTGGTGGTGGATATATATAAAAATTAAATGATAATGTTTTTTCCCTAAAAAAGGGATCTTATATATTCAGAAAAATATTTAATTTCATTATTATTATAATAAATTTTCAAATAATATTTTTTTCAGTGTCTATAATGATGATTATATCAAATTAAATTATAGTTATGATAATACGGGATGAAAATAAATCATTATTATTTTCCTTAATGGGAATGTCTTGACACATTTTGGTTGATATTAGACAGACCTTAGGGGTTTTGACTCAAAAATCCATTATTAAATCAAATGGTGAATATCATATATTCTTGGAAAGTTAGGTATATATAAAATAGTGTGATTATAAATAATCAATAAAATAATTTGTTAAATTTTATGATTGGTTTATTTTACCTTCTAACACATCATTTCATACTTCTACTTCTGATATGGTGATTGTATATGATTGGAATACCCCCTTTGGCCTCTTCTATCATAAATGTCCTTGAATCTTGGTAAATTGATTTGAATAATTACCCAATTCATTACATTTGAATATTGAACATCATTGATTTTTTTCTTCCTATTGAATTTACTTTCTCTATGACTATTTTCTCCAAAAAATTATTAATATCCCTTTTTTTGAAGGATTTCCCTGGATGATTGTTTCCAAAAATTTATAACAATTGAAATATATTCATTCCCATCATCTTTTTATGCTTACCATTTTCCATGGATATAATATAACCTATTCTTATCTAGAGATCCCATGAACATATCAGATATATGAAATTCCCTCTTCACTTTAATGGAACATAGTACTATTTCACCACATGATGGATATTTTTGAGATGCATGTCCCCTTTAGAGACATGGATTAATACCTTAAAAGAACATATCAATATTGTTTTCTAAATAACATATGTAATAAAAAAAACTTCGATAGTATTGTAATGATATCCTCATAATATATAACACCATCTTCATCCATTTTCATTATGATAAATAATTCTATTTTCATTTCTGTTTGTTGGTCCTGAGGAAAGAATTTTTATAATAATATTTCTTTATAAGTTCTAAATTCCATGTCTTATGTTTCATCTTCCTCGTTAGTATTCTATATCAATGACCAATAATTTTTAGAATTTACCTTTATGTAAAGATACATATTTTACTTCTATTTTATTTTCATTTCATCATAATGTATGAAATATATATTAGAGGAACTTGATCCAATTCAAAAATTTCACTATATTATTAGTCCCAATAAAAATGGTTGTTATAAAACATTACAAGACACAAAATATCATTACTAATGTTATTCAGTATAACCTGGGTAATTAATCCTAATATGGACATGATATGATCAACACTAACACTAAATCTATTTAATTTCTCAGTTTGGAAAACCCTACATTATCTTCGGGTATTGACTCATTTCCTTCCATTAGGATCCATCACTAAATAATGACACAAACATGGTTAGCTCATAATCATAATTATTATTGATAAAAAAATCACTACATATTGTTATTATAATTCTAATGATTATCTAACATCTATTCCCGACAGATTATAATAAATATTTCCTAATATAAAATGTAATACCTCCAACTATATGATCCAAGAGTCGGTGGTCATTTTATAAAAATAGAATAGATATAAGAGACAACATCACTAAGGGTTGATCTGTAGACTATTATTGAAGAACTAGATACAAACATGTTTCCCATATCTCACCTTTAATAAAACATAAAATATTACAAAGGAAAATAAACTAATTTTTTGACACATATTCACTGATTTCATCTTTACAATAAGGAGTAGGAAAGTAATTAAAAATGTGATAAAAAATTCCTAGTGATTGTTATATGTAACATTAATAAGTGAATAAAAGTAATAAAGGAATTGAAATCGTGGGAAGTTTAATTATCTTAAAAACAAATGACATCAATAAAATATGAATTAAACTGAAACCATTCAGTTCAATAAAGATAAAATATCATGGAACATAATTAAACAATACTAAACGTATAAAATGATTATTTTTAGATGTAATGTATATAGAACATGAACCATTTCATAGTCAAGATAGTTTATTTATTTTGGTAGAAACCCATATTATTCTACTTGTAAACAATCATGAATTCTTTATCTCCAAATATTTTGTCTTAGGATACCTATTGTTGCATCAAAGGCTATATATAACTATGTCCCACCAATCACAGTAATTCTAAACCAATCTACATGCACATATTCAACTTGATAAATATATTTATATAAGAACCCCACTTCAAAAATATGTTATGGGTACGAAAATAATCATATCCTGGAATTAAACATGGATATATAATTAAATAATCGATGAATGATGATCATTAATCAAAGCGAAGTATGCATACACAACATAAAAATATTTGTGGAAATTGAGGAATAAAAAATCATAATTTTTCTCATTAAAGAATCTATTAAAATCATTCAATGAAATTCTTAATGGAATATGGGATTAAATCATGATTAATTTTGTTTCAATAAATTGAAGACATGTAATATAATTTTTTTTGAAAGATAAAAAATTACTAACATAGAGCTATTTAAGGGAATATATTAAAGATTATTTAAATAAAAAAAGGATTAATTTTTTTCATAAATAAAAAATTAATTATAATAGTTTTTATTGATAAAATGTTTTATGTTAAAATATTTATTTCTCTCAAATGATTATGGAGTTTACCTGAAAATGTGTAAGATATTGGGATGTTCTATAAAATCTATGTTTCTTATTGGGAGGAATTGAAAAGGAAATGTTAAAAAAATGTATTTACCCTAAAATAAATGAAGATTGTGATATGTAAATTTTTTTAATAAAATATATTTATTTATTTATGGAGTAAAAAGAATTATTAATTATGAAATTTTGTTAATGTGAGGGAAATTTTAACCCAAAATAAAAATGAGGGTTCAGAGAGAAACCCTTTGATTATGTTTGAAAATTTTATTTATATTCACATAATGTCTAATATAATGAAAATATATTTGTTAAAAATGTAATATAGAACCTATTAAACATTTATTTTCTTCATTATAATCATATTATTTTAATTCGTGTCCTTCTCGATGAGATATAAGATTTAATTTCTAATTTTGGGATTTTTTGTTTTAGGGTTTTCATGATTTTTTCACATTTAAACATGACTGAAATATAATGTAAAAAGGGTATGGTTATCTAGAATAGATATTATAAGTTATTAATGAAACTGAAAAATATTAAATGGTCTTATATATTATTTTTTTCTAGATATGATGAAAATTTATCACATACAACATTAATGATAACCATTTAGATTAATGTTTGTGTTTTATTGGATCATTACAAACTATTTTTGTTTTATTAATTAATATTATGTAAATATACTACATCATGAACATTATATAAAATCTAATATGTATAATAATATCTAATTTAGAAATAATAATACTGTCAGGACAATAATTTAATGCTATAATGAAAAAATGAAATTGTGTCATCAATAATGGCGGTAAATTGACACATCACGTATGATGTTTTCATTGTTAGAATTCATGGGAGAGGAGATGGGGAATAATGAGGAATATTCAATTAGCATAATAATATTACAGTATATATAATATTTTATAATAACCATTATTATTTTGATATAGTATATATTTATAGGATACGAACAAAAATTAACTTAAATGAAATCGAAAGAGGATTTTATCTCATGATTTCATCTCCTTGAGAAGCTCTTTATAGGACTTCTGATTTGACTTTTTGTGAGTCCAAAGGCTACTTGGCATGGGAAAGAGAAAAGGGATAATAATAGGGAATAAATTATAGAATCCTAAAGTATTATAATGTATTAGGATATGTGGTGGTGAGTGTTGTTATTTATAGGGATGGAGATGGGTTCTCTTATTATTTTATTCAGTTGTTTATTTCTTTTGATAAAGTATATGAATATTTTCGATTAATTTTATTAAATATAAAAAGTTAATAAGGAGAGTTCAAGATAACGATTCTCACAAATCAATAAATCATTAATTAATAATAAATTCATGTATTTTTCTAATACCATAAATTATTATATTTCTCTATTCACCAAAAATTCAACTTTTATAGAAAAATACCAAACATTCACCGCTAAAATTTTCAAAATTTATAATTAAAATATGAAATTAATTTTTTTAAAATAAGTCTTTGAAAATGAGATATTTAAATTTTAATTAAAATAACCATTTTCTAGAAAAAAACTAATTTTGAAATTATTACTAAATTTACATGTCACGACCCGTCCTCGGGGCCCGTGTCGTGACTACCCCAAGCCCGACTTCCATAGGCCAAGGGATGGTGACTAGCACCAAAGGCGTAAATATCGATAACTGGGAAGGCATTGCCTTTATAAAAGTAATCAAAACACCACAGAGTTCAACAAGAAGCAAAACACTAAGTACAAAGAGAAGTTTTGAAAGGTAAATGGGACAGAATACAAACCCAAATGAAAGTGCAACTACAACTGAACAAGGTACAACAACTGGAAGAACGGAAACGGCTCCTGGGTCATCCTCCTCAGATCCTACCTAAAGGGTAGGTATAGATGGTGCAGCTCCTGGATCGTCCACCACAGATCCTACCTGAAGGGTAGGTACAGATAGCCTCCAAAATGCTCTCGCCCATCAACCTCCTCCAAGTGTCGTCTCGCTGTGAAGTCCACCTCCAGGTACTGACTCGTCGTGTAGTCCACCTCCGGGTACCGTCCAGTCCTCGAACACTCGGCCTCCGTCAGCACTGTCCGTCGTCTGCAACCAACACAACGAGGTGCGGACATAGCCCGTGCAGGGGTGAGTATAACGATACTCAGTAGGGACCCCAAAAACCTCAAGGTCTCACTAAAAACAACAAGGATAACCACAAAGAAGATCTCCATAGATAACCTATACTTAGGTATATTCCCATACATATACCTAAGTTATCAAGTAACCCATCTCAATAATGAGGAAACACAAGGATTATGAAATCAATGGATAACCACTACCCAGGTATATGCCCATACATATACGTAAGTTATCAAGTAACCCATCTCAATCATGAGGAAACAAAAAGGTCATAGACTCTGGTCAAACTAGGATTTTCATCAATGAAATCGTAACTGCTGAAGAGCCCCGTCTCTGGAGTGTACAGTGGTCCTGTCACGACTCCGAGGTACTGCTCACTAGTCCACGTCTCTAAGGTACTCCCCCTGTCGAGTACCGCGGGTCTGCTACCAAATACTGGGCGCTCCGTCCGCTGTGGGTCTGCCGCCAAATACTGGGCGCTACCCCTAATAGCCTACAAAGTTACTCCTCCGGTCGAGTACTGTGGGTCTGCTGCCAACTACCAGGCGCTCCGTCCGCTGTGGGTCTGCCGCCAAATACTGGGCAGTCCGTCCACTGGGCTAGTCGACTCACTCCAAGTCGAGTCGGTCAAGCAATCGTTAGGTCTCAGCCAGCTACTTGGTATTTGTACTCCGCACGCTCATCTCCGGGAGGGTCCGCTCCACGAGCTACTGGTCAAAACTCCAAGTATCTAAATGTCCCACAAAGAAGTATCTCAATGGACCGCCTCGTCATAGGGGTCTCAACGCAATAGAAGGCGCGTCAATCGGACGCACAGTCTGTGAGTTATTAGCCTTTTCGTCCCAGGGGCCCGGTTGGTTTGATGTGTGAACCAATCCGGCAGTAACTCAACTATACCCCGAACACTCATAGGGTATACTCATAGGGACCGTTTCTCAATGTGATCACCAACGCCGCTGACGGTTCGTCAAATGGATGTCTGGTTTGAATGATATCAGCTTTTCCATTCTAGGGGCCCTATTGGATTTCGGGTACTGTCCAACCCGACCACTATCCAACAGAAACCAAAACTCAGGCGAAGTATGCCAAAATTTCCGTCTCATCAAGAGGAAAGAAACGAGACAGACGACGCATCAATCGGATGCCCGGTCTGTGAGTTATTGGCCTTTTCGTTCCAGGGGCCCGGTTGGTTTCCTGAGCGAACCTACCCGACCGCACTCCGACGACATCCAAACCTCGAGCGGGGTTAGCCAAAAGATCCGTCTCACTAAGAGGAATCCAACAATGTCGACGGCACGTCAATCAGACGTCCGGAGCTCAAGATACGAGCATTTCCGCTCCGAGGGCCCGGTTGGTTTCGTATCCGAACCAACCCGGATGAACCCAATGTATTCCGAAACCTTGAGTGTGATATACCGAAACGACCGTCTCATTCCAAGGATTGCTACGCAATAGACGGTGCATCGATCAGAGGTCCGTAGCCCAAGATATGGGCATTTGAACCAACTCAGTCCAAAAATAGGGGGTCTGGGCCCGGCCCGGCCCGGCCCGACCCAGTACCCCCTGGGTCGGCCGAACCGGGTTGACCCGGCCCGGGCGGCGACCCGGCCCGACGACCCGGCCCGGCCCGGAATCCCAGCCTGGCCGGCGGTGCGGTGGGGCGGCCAGCGTGGCGGCGCGGCGGGGCGGCCAGCGCGGCCAGAGCGCTGCGCGAGGGCGTCCAAGGGAGGGGCTACGCCCATCCTTTAATTTAAAACGGTGCACCCCATTAAGGGGCCGCACCATGTGCAACCCGAGGGGTGTAACCCCCCAGATTTTCCCCTGTAACGGCCGGCCATCGCAGGGCCGGCCGGTTTCTCCCCGCGGGACCCCGCGATCCCGCGCCTTCCGGCGCCGACGGCCGGAGTTCCGGCCGCCTTCTTCGAATTCTCCGGTGGGTGGTTTTTCCGGCCGCTACTTCCAGGATGGCTGCAAATTCGTCCGGCGCGGAGTGACGACGCCACGTCCTTCCGACACGGCCCGACTCTGACCCCGGCCTAGTTCGTACCCTCGACGCGGCACGACTGCGTCTCGTTTCTTCGTCGTGGCCCACATCGTTCACGTCTCCTTTCTCTCAAGAGCGGTGCAACGATGCATTACCATATTCACTAATCAAAACCGAAGAATAGAAAAGGGGGGAGGGGTATCCGCCGTGTTTGTGCGGGCTGATCCCTTCCAGTTATATCGATAGCAGTTGGCCGAAACGTAAAACGTTTAACCTTCACAATTTTTTTTAATTTAAAAAAAAATTGGAACATGGCCGTCAGATTTATATTTCATATTCGAAGGAAAGAATCACCAACTTAAAATAGTCGAACCCCTACCTCGGTTTCATGAACGGTGCACGTCAACGAGCCGCAGAAGATGAGCGTCGCGGAGGTCGGGCGTCGCGGAAAAAGAATGTCAACGTCACGAAGCTAGGATTCGAAGACGTTGACGGAGAATTCATCGTGGAAAACCGTCGCGGAAGATGAACGTCGTGGAAGAAGTTCTCCGCATTCTTCGGCGAAGATGTTCTTCTCTAAGGACGATGTTCTTCGTCGGAGTCCGAGGTGTTCTTCATGTTCTTCATCGAAGAAGAAGGTGTTCTTCCCAAAAGCTCTCAATGACAAAACTCTAACAACAAAATAAAATAAGCCTCCCACTTATTTTATTAACCCAACATAGGTTTTTGAATTTCAAGAGTTTGAAAATTCAAAACACACATTTAACTCACTTATGTTATAACATAAGATGTTATAAAATTAATGAGGACATAAGTTAGAAAAACATAAATGGGGGGGGGGTTAGAGGGGTTAGGAAAGTGAGGGGTCGGGCTCGTGTGGGTCCCACCCGACTTTATCCTCTCAAGACTGGTTATCACACGTGTGTCCCACCCCCAACATCCTTACTTAGGATAAAACTACCAAGTGGGAAAAATAAAAATTGTTAATTTTTTTTCAACTACCACAAAAATTAATAACTCCCCTCGTATAAACGCAACTCCGAAACAGGAGTTCCTAAGCAATTACCGACGCTGGGTTCCATCGGTGCCCTCAGAATTCGATTCCGGGCACCGGTTAAAAAGTTAGAAATTCCCGCTCGTTCGTTCACTGAATGTACCCGAGCTAAACTTCGGATAGAAATTCTGGGCACACTGGGCCTCAGAATCAGGCGCCGTCAAAAACTGCGTTCCTGTAAAATCCCAAAGAAACTTTAGAAAAAATTTCCCTTGAATTTAATGGGTCTTTGCATTACTCCCACCTCAGGGCTTTACGTCCCCGTAAAGCTTCAACACAAACTGGGGATACAAAAGTGGTACTGAGCACGCATCTGAGCCTCCCGCTTTCATGTGCTCACCTGGAGGTTCCTGTACTGCTAGAGAAACTGGACCCAAGGAATTGATCATCCTCGTAGGATCCACTCCTGTCGATCCTTGATCCCCACTAGAACCTCCGTGGAAGAAACCCCATCGCCATTGTCCTGCTCTTCATGGTCAATGATATGCGTAGGGTCGAGCATGTATCTCCTCAGTTGAGATACTTGGAAAACATCATGCACCTAGTGCAACAGAGGTGGATGGGTCAAGCGGTAAACCTCCTCACCTACCCCAGCTGAGGAACTAGAAAGGTCCATTGAACTTTGGAGATAACTTGCCTCCCTGGCCACATCTCCGTAAACCTCATTGAGGTGAGACCCGTCTAAGGACGTGATCGTCATCCTCGAACTCTAGAGGCCTCCAAGTCTTGTCATCATAAGGCTTCTATCGGCCCTGTGCTGTCCTCATCCTCTCTTGGATGACCTGGACCTTCTCTAGTCTCACAAGATCTCCTATGATTTCTTCTTTTCCGATAAGAGAAAATCCGGTCTCATCCCCTGGATGAACCACATTCATTGCCTAATACATTCAATCCTGACATGAATGATGCATTCATGCCATGGATGACGCCATAAGGCCTCGACGTAACTACCAAGAGATCCAACTGTCACTCTCGCCTCCAAGGGTAGAGTCACACTGTCGGCATCAGTGTGACGTCACTAGGTCTCCTCGAGTAGAAATCTCGAAAGTGAGGGTCAAGTCAACAGTCTTAAATGGGACCACTCAGTATCAACCAAACAAAAAGGACAGGAAAGCAAAATTTACAAAGATAAGTGTCTTTTCATTATTCCAACTCATAGTACAAAGACACACAGAAACTACAGACAAACATAAAAAAAACTAGAAGCAACAGGATCAATAGCCTCCAAGTCGAAGCTAGTGCCACTATTGTCCAACTGCTTCCGGAGATCCATGACCGTAGGCCTCAGCTTCCTGATGCTGAGCTCTCCCATGTCCTCTTGTCCCCTACAGTCGGGGTGGGCCTCCTGGTGGTGGGGGTGGCAACACCCCGAAGCATCATCCACCTCCAGCTGCACGACCAGCTCCTCTTCCATTGCCGCCTACCCCTTGCAGTCTGCCCTGATTGAACCTCTGCCTCTGGCTGGGAGGTTCTTCATTTAACCGCTGGCCATCTGCATGGCGGGTCGGACAGTCACGTGCCATGTGACCAATCCCGCCGCAGGAGTAACACTGTCCACTCTCGGCATGACTGGCTCTGACTCCACCCCAGTTCCCCCGCACAACTGAACCTGAGTCGTGCAGTCGGCCACCGGTAGGTCTGCTCCTCTTGGACCTCTGTGTCATCTGTCTACTGTTTTCTGCAGAAGACTCTGCCGCAAGCTAGCTAGTGGTGGGTCGTGCTGCTGGAGAATGCTCAGCAAGGAAACTATCCACTAAGAGGTCTCTCTCCAACACCCTTGTCCGGGTCGAAATGTTGTGAGAAACAACAGAATCTCTAATCTCCCGCCTGAGCCCCTGCTCAAAGGTTCGGGCCCTGAAGAACAGGTCCCGTACCATATCTGTGGAGTAGCACGAGAGGTCTATGAACCTCGCTGAATACTGTGCCACTTTCATGCTGCCCTGCCGCAGCTGAAGTAGCTCCTGTATACGCACCGCTCGAAGGGTGGCTGGTACAAACTCTGCCCGGAACAGGCTCCCGAAGTCTTCCCAAAGAAGTGTCTCCTCGTCATGCATCTGGAGCATCAGGCTCCACCATCTGGTGACTGCTTCCTAAAGAAGGTTGGCAACAAGGATCACCATGAATTTTGTTGGCATCCCAACTAGCGTGAAAACCCTCACCACAGCCTCCAGCCAATCCTCAACCGCCTGTGGGTCCGTCCCTCCCTAGAACCTGGGTGGTCTCTAGCGCTGGAACTCGTGCAGTGCACTCAAGCGAAGTGCACTCTCTGCTGCTGGGGCTGGTGGCATCGGTGGCCCAATGGGTAGTAGTACTGCTGGTACCTCCACTGGTGCCTCAACTGTGATAGGGCCCTGTACTGAGGCCATGTCGCTCGGCGGGCTGTCAGTACGTACCACTCTCAGGGCTCTAGCTGGTCATCCATGGGGAGGCATCCTGAAAGGAACAAACATGACACAGTCAAAGGACTTATACCTGGTGAGCTGACCTGGTTTGAGATGATATTTAAATAAAAAATCTGGAAACAGACACACAATCCGTTTTTTCGTGCACAAAGTTGGAAATCAGTTGTCAGTTGCTCGTGTATGGATACGTCGGCCGCCCGCACCCACACTGGATTCCACGAACTGAAGACCACACTCGGTACCCTTAACACTATTGCTTTACAGAAAGAAAACATCAGAGTTATAAGTTCTACGGTAGAACCGACTCCTCTGATACCAATTTGTCACAACCCTTCCTCGGGGCCCGTGTCGTGACTACCCCAAGCACGCCTTCCATAGGCCAGGGGCTGGCGACTAGCACCAAAGGCGTAAATCCCGATAACTGGGAAGACATTGCCTTTATAAAAGTAAACGAAACAACACAGAGTTCAAGCGGAAGAAAAACACTAAGTACAATGAGAAGTGATGAAAGGTAAATGGGCCAGAATACAAACCCAAATCAATGTACAACTACAACTGAACAAGTTACAACAGCTGTAAGAACATAAACGGCTCCTGAGTCGTCCTTTTCGGATCCTACCTGAAGGGTAGGTACAGATGGGGCAGCTCCTGGATCGTCCACCACCGATCCTACCTGATGGGTAGGTACAGATAGCCTCCATAACGCTCTCGCCTGTGGACCTCCTCTGAGTGTCGTCTCGCTGTGAAGTCCACCTACAGGTACTGAATCGTCGTGTAGTCCACCTCCAGGTACCGTCCAGTCCTCAAACACTCGGCCTCCGTCCGCACTGTCTGTTGTCTGCAACCAACACAACGAGGTATGGGCATAGCCCGTGCAGGGGTGAGTATAACGATACTCAGTAGGGACCCCGATACCCTCAAGATCTCAGTAAAACCATCATGGATAACCACAAAGAAGATCTCCACAGATAACCTCTACTTAGGTATATGCCCATACATATACCTAAGTTATCAAGTAACCCATATCAATCATGAGGAAACACAAGGATTATGAAATCAACAGATAACCACTACCCAGGTATATTCCCATACATATACCGAAGTTATCAAGTAACCCATCTCAATCATGAGGAAACACAAAGGTCATAGACTCAGCTCAAACTAGGATTTTCATCAACGAAACTGTAACTACTGAAGAGCCTCGTCTCTGGAGTGTACAGTGGTCCTGTCACGACTCCGAGGTACTGCTCACTAATCCAAGTCTCTAGGGTAATCCTCCTGTCGAGTACAGCGGGTCTGCTGCCAAATACTGGGCGCTCCGTCTGCTGTGGGTCTGCCGCCAAATATCTAGCGCTCCCCCTAATATCCTTCAGAGGTACTCCTTCAGTCGAGTACATCGGGTTTGCTGCCAACTACCAGGCGCTCCATCCACTGTGGGTCTGCCTTCAAATATCGGGCCCTCCGTCCACTGGGCTAGTCGACTCACTCCAAGTCGAGTCGGTCAAGCAGTCGTCAGGTCTCAGCCTGCTACACTGTCTCCGTACTCCACACTCTCGTCTCCGGGAGGGTCCTGTCCACGAGCTACTGGTCAAAACGCCACGTATTCCAAAGTCCTACGAATAAGTATCTCAAAGGACAGCCTCGTCATAGGGGTCTCAACGCAACAGACGGCGCGTCAATCGGACGCCCGGTCTGTGAGTTATTAGCATTTTCATCCCAGGGGACCGGTTGGTTTCATGTGCGAACCAATCCGTCAGTAACTCAACTATACCCCGAACACTCATAGGGTATACTCATAGGGACCGTTTCTCAACGTGATCACCAACGCCGCTGACGGTTCGTCAAACAGACGTCTGGTCTGAATGATATCAGCTTTTCCGTTCCAGGGGCCCGGTTGGATTTCGTGTACAATTCAACCTGGCTACTATCCAATAACAACCAATACTCGGGCGAAGTATGCCAAAAGTTCCGTCTCATCAAGAGGAAAGCAACGAGACAGACGACGCGTCAATCGAATGCCCGGTCTGTGACTTATTGGCCTTTTCGTTACAGGGGCACGGTTGGTTTCGTGAGCAAACCACCCCGACCGCACTCCGAAGGCATCCAAACCTCGAGCGGAGTAAGCCAAAAGATCCGTCTCACTAAGAGGAATCCAACAAAGTCGATGTCACGTCAATCAGACGTCCGGAGCTCAAGTTATGAGCGTTTCCGCTCCGAGGGCCCGGTTGGTTTCGTATCCGAACCAACCCGGCCAAACCCAAAGTATTCCTAAACCATGAGTGCGATATACTGAAACGACCGTTTCGTTCCAAGGATTGCTACGCAACTGACGGTGTGTCGATCGGAGGTCTGTAGCCCAAGATATGGGCGTTTGAACCAACTCAGTTCGAAAATAGGTGGTCTGGGCCCGGCCCGGCCCGACCCAGTATACCCTGGGTCGGCCGAACCGGGTCGACCCGGCCCCGGCGGCGACCCGGCCCGGCGGCGACCCGGCCCGACGACCCGGCCCGGCCCGGATGCCCGGCCCGGCTGGCGGGGCGGCGGCACGGCCAGCGCGGCCAGCGCACTGCGCGAGC
The DNA here is from genome assembly GCA_963277665.1 of Viscum album. NCBI lineage: Eukaryota > Viridiplantae > Streptophyta > Magnoliopsida > Santalales > Viscaceae > Viscum > Viscum album. The sequence continues at coordinate 1,850,354,404 of OY728120.1, forward strand.
GCGTCCAAGGGAGGGGCTACACCCCTCCTTTAATTTAAAATGGCGCCCCCTATTAAGGGGTCGCGCCATGTGCATCCCGGGGGGTGTAACCCCCCGGGTCTTCCCCTGTAACAGCCGGCCAACACAGGGCTGGCCGTTTTCTGGCCGCGGGACCCCGCGATCCCGCGCCTTCCGGCCGCCTTCTTCGAATTCTCCGGTGGGTGGTTTTTTCGGGTGCTACTTCCAGGATGGCTGCAAATTCGTCCGGCGCGGCGTGACGACGCCGCGTCCTTCCGGCGTGGCCCGACTCCGACCTCGGCCTCATTCATACCCTCGACGCAGCGCGACTGCATCGCGTTTCTTCGTCGTGGCCCGCATCGTTCACGTCTCCTTTCACTCAAGCGCGATGCAACGATGCATTACCGTCTTCGCTAATCAAAACCGAAGAATAAAAAAGGGGGGAGGGGTATCGGCCGTGTTTGTGCGGACCAATCCCTTCCCGTTATATCGATAGAAGTTGGAAGAAATGTAGAAAATTTAACCTTCACAATTTTTTTTAATTTAAATAAAAATTGTAACATGGCCGTCAGATTTATCTTTCATATTCGATGGAAAGAATCCCCAACTTAAAATAGTCGAACCCCTACCTCGGTTTCAAGAACAGTGCACGTCAACGAGCCGCGGAAGACGAGCATCACGGAGGTCGGGCGTCGCGGAAAAAGAACATCGACATCGTGAAGCGAGGATTCGAAGACGTTGACAGAGATTTTTTCGTGGAAAACCGTCACGGAAGAAGAACATCGTGGAAGAAGTTCACCTTGTACTTTGGCAGAGATGTTCTTCGCTAAGGACGGTGTTCTTCGTCGGAGTCCGAGGTGTTCCTCACGTTCTTTGTCAAAGAAGAAGGTGTTCTTCCCAAAATCTCTCAACGACAAAACTCTAACAACAAAATAAAATAATCCTCCAACTTATTTTATTAACCCAACATAGGTTTTTGAATTTCAAGAGCTTGACAATTCAAAACCCACATTTAACTCACTAAAGTTATAACATAAGATGTTATAAAATTAATGAGGACATAAGTTAGAAAAACGTAAATGTGGGGGGGGGGGTTAGAGGGGTTAGGATAGTCACGGGTTGGGATCGTGTGGGTCCCACCCTACTTTATCCTCTCAAGGTTGGTTATCACAACTGGGTCCCACCCCTAACATCCTTACGTAGGATAAAACTACCAAGTGGGAAAAATAAAAATTGTTAATTTTTATTTTCAACTACCGCAAAAATTAATAATTCCCCTCGTGTAAACGCAACTCCGAAACAAGAGTTCCTAAGAAATTACCGGCACTGCGATTCCATCGGTGCCCTCGGAATTCAATTTCGGGCACCGGTTCAAAAGTTAGAAATTCCCGCTCGTTCGTTCCCTGAACGTACCCGAGCTAAACTTCGGATAGAAATTCCAGGCACACCGGGCCTCGGAATCAGGAACCGTCAAAAACTGCGTTCTTGTAAAATCCCAAAGAAAATTTTAGAAAAAATTTCCCTTGAATTTCACGGGTCCTTACATTACTCCCACCTTAGGGCTTTACATCCCTGTAAAGCTTCAACACAAACTAGGGATACAAAAGCGGTAATGAGCACGCATCTGAGCCTCCCGCACTCATGTGCTCACCTAGAGGTTCCCATACTGCCAGAGAAAGTGCACCCAAGGAATCGATCATCCTCGTAGGATCCGCTCCTATTGATCCTTGATCCCCACTAGAACCTCCATGGAAGAAACCCCATCGCCATTGTCCTGCTCCTCATGGTCGATGATATGTGAAGGGTCGAGAATGTATCTCCACTGTTGAGATACCTGGAAAACGTCGTGCACCTAGTGAAACTGAGGTGGATGGGTCAAGTGGTAAACCACCTCTCCTACCCCAGCTGAGGACCTAGAAAGGTCTGTTGAACCTTGGAGACGACTTTCCTCCCGGGCCACATCTCCGTAAACCTCATCGAGGTGAGACCCGTCGAAGGACGTGATCGTCATCCTCGAACTCTAGAGGCCTCCAAGTCCTGTCATCATAAGGCTTCTATCGGCCCTGTGCTATCCTCATCCGCTCTTGGATGACCTGGACCATCTCTAGTCTCACAAGATCTCCTATGATTTCTTCTTTTCTGATAAGAGAAAATCTGGTCTCATCCCCTGGATGAACCACATTCATTGCCTAATACATTCAATCCTGACATGAATGATGCATTCGTGCCATGGATGACGCCGTAAGGCCTCGACGTAACTACCAAGAGATCCAATTGTCACTCTCGCCTCCAAGGGTCAAGTCACACTGTTGACATCAGTGTGACGTCACTAGGTCTCCTCTAGTAGAAATCTCGAAAGTGAGGGTCAAGTCAACAGTCTTAAATGGGACCACTCAGTATCAACCAAACAAAAAGGACAGGAAAGAAAACTTTACAAAGATAAGTGTCTTTTCATTATTCCAACTCATAGTACAAAGACACAAAGCAACTACAGAAAAACATAAAAAAACTAGAAGCAACAGGATCAATAACCTCCAAGTCGAAGCTAGTGCCGCTATTGTCCAACTGCTTTCGGAGATCCATGACCGTAGGCCTCAGCTACCTGATGCTGAGCTCTCCCATGTCCTCCTGTCCCCTACAGTCGGGGTGGGCCTCCTGGTGGTGGGGGTGGCAACACCCCGAAGCGTCGTCCACCTCCAGCTGCACGACCAGCTCCTCTTCCATTGCCGCATACCCCTTGCATTCTGCCCTGATCGAACCTCTGCCTCTGGCTGGGAGGTTCTTCATTTAACAGATGGCCGTCTGCATGGCGGGTCGGACTGTCACGTGCCATGTGACCAATCCCGCCACAGGAGTAACACTGTACACTCTTGGCACGACTGGCTCTGACTCCACCCCAGTTCCCCCGCACAACTGAACCTGAGTCGTGTAGTCGGCCACCAGTAGGTCTGGTCCTCTTGGACCTCTGTGTCATCTGTCTACTGTTTTCTACAGAAGACTCTGTCGCAAGCTAGCTAGTGGTGGGTCGTGCTGCTGGAGACTGCTCAGCAAGGAAAATCTCCACTAAGAGGGCTCTCTCCAACACCCATGTCTGGGTCAGAATGTTGTGAGAAACAAAAGAATCTCTAATCTCCCGCCTGATCCCCTGCTCGAAGGTCTGGGCCCTAATGAACGGGTCCTGTACCATATCTATGGAATAGCACGAGAGGCCTATGAACCTCGCTGAATACTGTGGCACTTTCATGCTGCCCATTCGAAGCTGAAGTAGCTCCTGTATACGCACCGCTCGAAGGGCGGCTGGTACAAACTCTGCCCGTAACAGGCTCTCGAAGTCTTCCCAAAGAAGTGTCTCCTCGTCATGCATCTGGAGCATCAGGCTCCACCATCTGTCGGCTGATTCTTGAAGAAGGTTGGCAGCGAGGATCACCATGAAGTTTTCTGGCGTCGCAACTAGCCTGAAAACTCTCACCACAGCCTCCAGCCAATCCTCAGCCGCCTGTGGGTCCGTCCCTCCCTGGAACCTGGGTGGTCTCTGGCGCTGGAACTCGTGCAGTGCACTCAAGCGACGTGCACTCTCTACTGCTGGGGATGGTGGCATCAGTGGCCCAATGGGTAGTAGTACTGCTGGTACCTCTGCTGGTGCCTCAACTGTGATAGGGCCCTGTACTGAGGCCACGTCGCTCGGCAGGCTCTCAGTACATACCACTCTCGGGGCTCTAGCTGGTCGTCCACGGGGAGGCATCCTGAAAGGAACAAACATGACATGGTCAAAAGACTTATTCCTGGTGATCTGACCTAGTTTGAGATGATATTTAAATAAAACATCTGGAAACACACACGCAATCAGTGTTTTCGTGCACAAAGTCGGAAATCAGTTGTCAGGGTCCTCGTGTATGGATACGTCGGCCGCCCGCACTAACACTGGATTCCATGAACTGAAGACCACACTTGGTACCGTTAACACTATCGCTTCACAGAAAGAAAACATCATAGTTATAAGTTCTACGGTAGAACCGACTCCTCTGATACCAATTTGTCACGACCCGTCCTCGGGGCCCGTGTCGTGACTTCCCCAAGCACGCCTACCAAAGGCCAGGGGCTGGCGACTAGTACCAAAGGCGTAAATCCCGATAACTGGGAAGGCATTGCCTTTATAAAAGTAAACAAAACACCACAGAGTTCAAGAGGAAGCAAAACACTAAGTACAAAGAGAAGTGATGAAACGTAAATGGGCCTGAATACAAACCCAAATTAATGTACAACTACAACTGAACAAGTTACAATAGCTGGAAGAACATAAATGGCTCCTGGGTCATCCTCTTCGGATCCTACTTGAAGGGTAGATACAGATGGGGTAGCTCCTGGATCGTCCACCATGGATCCTACCTGAAGGGTAGGTACAGATAGCCTCCACAACGCTCTCTCATGTCAACCCCCTCCGAGTGTCGTCTCGCTGTGAAGTCCACCTACAGGTACTGACTCGTCGTGTAGTCCACCTCCGGGTACCGTCCAGTCATCGAACACTCGGCCTCCGTCAGCACTGTCTGTTGTCTGCAACCAACACAATGAGGTAGGGGCATAGCCCGTGCAAGGGTGAGTATAACGATACTCAGTAGGGACTCCGAGACCCTCAAGGTCTCACTAAACCCAACAAGTATAACCACAAATAAGATCTCCACAGATAACCTCTACTTAGGTATATTCCCATACATATACCTAAGTTATCAAGTAACCCATCTCAATCATGATGAAACACAAGGATTATGAAATCAACGGATAACCACTACCCAGGTATATGCCCATACATATACCTAATTTATCAAGTAACCCATCTCAATCATGAGGAAACACAATGGTCATAGACTCAGCTCAAACCAGGATTTTCATCAACGAATTCGTAACTGCTGAAGAGCCCCGTCTCTAGAGTGTACAGTGGTCCTGTCACGACTCCGAGGTACTGCTCACTAATCCTAGTCTCTAAGGTAATCCTCTTGTCGAGTACCGCAGGTCTGCTGCCAAATACTGGGCGCTCCGTCTGTTGTGGGTCTGCAGCCTAATATCGGGCGCTCCCCCTAATAGCCTACAGAGGTACTCCTCCGATCGAGTACCTTAGGTCTGCTGCCAACTACCAGGCGCTCCGTCCGCTGTGGGTCTGCCGCCAAATACCGGGCGCTCCGTCCACTGGGCTAGTCGACTCACTCCAAGTCGAGTCGGTTAAGCAGTCATCAGGTCTCAGCCTGCTACACGGTCTCCGTACTCCGCACGCTCGTCTCCGGGAGGGTCCGGTCCATGAGCTACTGGTCAAAACGCCAAGTATTCCAAAGTCTCATGAAGAAGTATCTCAAAGGACCGCATCGTCATAGGGGTCTCAACGCAACAGACGGCGCGTCAATCGGACGCCCGGTCTCTGAGTTATTAGCCTTTTTGTCCCAGGGGCCCGGTTGGTTTCATGTGCAAACCAATCCGTCCATAACTCAACAATACCCCAAACACTCATAGGGTATACTCATAGGGACCGTTTCTCAACGTGATCACCAACGCCACTGACGGTTCTTCAAACAGACGTCTGGTCTGAATGATATCAGCTTTTCCGTTCCATGGGCCCGGTTAGATTTCTTGTACAATCCAACACGGCCACTATCCAATAACAACCAAAACTCGGGCGAAGTATGCCAAAAGTTCTGTCTCATCAAGAGGAAAGCAACGAGACAGACGACGCGTCAATCGAACACCCGGTCTGTGAGTTATTGGCTTTTTCGTTCCAGGGGCCCGGTTGGTTTCGTGAGCAAACCAACCCGACCGCACTCCGACGACATCCAAACCTCGAGCGGAGTAAGCCAAAAGATCCGTCTCACTAAGAGGAATCCAACAAAGTCGACGGCACGTCAATCGGATGTCCGAAGCTCATGTTACGAGCGTTTCCGCTCCGAGGGCCCGGTTGGTTTCATATCCGAACCAACCGGCCGAACCCAAAGTATTTCGAAACCTTGAGTGCGATATACCGAAATGACCGTCTCGTTCCAAGGATTGCTACGTAACTAATGGTGCATCGATCGGAGGTCTGTAGCCCATGATATGGGTGTTTGAACCAACTCAGTTCGAAAATAGGGGGTCTAGGCCTGGCCCGGCCCAACCCAGTACCCCGTGGGTCGGCCGAACCGGGTCGACCCGGCCCAGGCGGCGACCCGGAATGACGACCCGGCCCAGCTCGGATGGCGGGGCGGTGGGGAGGCTAGTGTGGCGGCGCGGCGGGGCGGCCAGCGTGGCCAGCGCACTGCGCGAGCGCGTCAAAGGGAGGGGCTACGCCCCTCCTTTAATTTAAAATGGCGCCCCCTATTAAGGCGCCGCGCCATGTGCATCCCGGGGGGTGTAACCCCCGGGTTTTCCACTGTAATGGCCGGCCAGCGCAGTGCCGACCGGTTTCTCGCCGCAGGACCCCGTGATCCCGCGCCTTCCGGCCGCCTTCTTCGAATTCTCTTGTGGGTGGGTTTTCCAGCCACTACTTCCAGGATGGCTGCAAATTCATCCGGCGCGGCGTGACGACGCCACGTCCTTCCGGCACGGCCCGACTCTGACCCCGGCCTCATTCGTACCCTCGACGCGGCGCGACTGCGTCGCGTTTCTTCGTCGTGGCTTGCATCGTTCACATCTCCGTTCACTCAAGCGCGGTTCAACGATGCATTACCGTCTTCGCTAATCAAAACCGAAGAATAGAAAAGGGGGGAGGGGTATCGGCCATGTTTGTGAGGACCGATCCCTTCCCGTTATATCGATAGCAGTTGGACGAAACGTAAAACGTTTAACCTTCACAATTTTTTTTTTAATTTAAATAAAAATTGGAACATGGCCGTTAGATTTATCTTTCATATCCAAAGGAAAGAATCACCAACTTAAAATAGTCGAACCCCTACCTCGGTTTCAGAACAGTGCACGTCAACGAGCCGCGGAAGACGAGCGTCGCGGAGGTCAGGAGTCGCCGAAAAAGAACGTTGACATCGCGAAGCGAGGATTCAAATACGTTGATGGAGATTTCGTCATGGAAAACCATCGCGGAAGAAGAACGTCGTGGAATAAGTTCTCCTTTTACTTCGCCAGAGATGTTCTTCGCTAAGGACCGTGTTCTTCGTCGGAGTCCGAGGTGTTCTTCACGTTCTTTGTCGAAGAAGATGGTGTTCATCCCAAAATCTCTCAACGACAAAACTCTAACTACAAAATAAAATAAGCCTCCCACTTATTTTATTAACCCAACATAGGTTTTTGAATTTCAAGAGCTTGAAAATTCAAAACCCACATTTAACTCACTTAAGTTATAACATAAGATGTTATAAAATTAATGAGGAAATAAGTTAGCAAAATTTAAATGTGGGGGGGGGGGTTTAGAGGGGTTAGGAAGGTGAGGGGTTGGGCTCGTGTGGGTCCCACCCTACTTTATCCTCTCAAGGTTGGTTATCACAAGTGGGTCCCACCCCCAACATCCTTAGGATAAAAATACCAAGTGGGAAAAATAAAAATTGTTAATTTTTATTTTCAACTACCACAAAAATTAATAACTCCCCTCATGTAAACGCAACTCCGAAACAAGAGTTCCTAAGAAATTACCGGCGCTGCGGTTCCATCGGTGCCCTCGGAATTCGATTCCGGGCACCGGTTCAAAAGTTATAAATTCCCGCTCGTTCGTTCACTTAACGTACCCGAGCTAAATTTCGGATAGAAATTACCGGTACACCGGGCCTTGGAATCAGGCGCTGTCAAAAACTGCGTTCTTGTAAAATTCTAAAGAAAATTTAGAAAAAATTTCCCTTGAATTTTACGGGTCTTTACATTAAAACACATTGAAAAATTAAATATGGTCTTATAAAATTATCTCCTAATCATAAGTCAAAAAATATATAAAATAATGATACATAATAATGAAATTAATTTTCCTTTCAAATATATATATATATATATTAATTATAAAATTTTAAATAAAAATTTTTGATTCAAAAAAATAACAATACTAAATTTATCATTTTCAAAACAATTATTTTCTTATTACAAGATTTTTAAATATTGTATTTTTATTAATAACCTATCCCAATTTTTAATTATACCTTCATAGGTGAGGTTATTATTATAATTGTTGGATTACTATTACTAATATTGCTACTACTATTTCAATGTTCATGTTACCGTTTAATTTGAAATCCCTATTCATTCGTGCAATGAAAACTATCGAATGAGTTGAATTTATCTAAAAAGGTAGATAACGTAAAATATTTTGGTCTTATAATATGTACCTTTTATTTATAGGAATTTTTTATTGGAATTGTGGAAAAATTTACAACATTGATAATGGTTAAATGAGGTAATCATGGTTAAAACTATGTGACAATCCTGTAATTGTTTTTCATAAATATTATTAGATGAATTTTATTTTACCGTTATCACATTATTCTAAAAATAATATTTTAAATGGATGATTATTTGTGAAAATGATGCTTAATTTATATAAAAAAATATTGTTATAAAATGCTACCCCTATCTGTCCAAATTATATTACAAATTCAAAAAAAGAGAAAAAATATATATTAACAATTCTAAATGTCATTTTTTTAGAGGAATTAAATTAATATAATGATTTAACTATATTTATAACTTTGAGGAATTGTATAATTATATTAATTTATTTTTCAATTATAAGCATTACCTAATTAAAAAATGATGTTTAGAATATTAAAAGTTATATAATATTAAATTTTTAATATATCAAAAAAATATACCATATCAATATGGAACATTGAATAGGTTATAAATAATTATATTCAATTACCCCTATGTATTGATATACCTAATGAAAAAACAAATAGATAGAGAAAAAATTGACATTGTAAATATTTTATCAAAATAATATTTAGGTAAATTATTTTAAATTACTTAACAAATATTATTTTGTTGTGCGATTATAAAATGGTTAAAAACATCATCCAAGATCAAATTATGAGTCACATTTCATATATAGTATCATCAATAACCCATAGGGATTACAATAGTGGTTACCATTATTTGTCTAAAAAATGATTAACCCATGGGTTAATGAAAAATACAATAATTTATATCATTCAAAATATGTTAAACATTTCATTAGATGATATTTTTTTAATACATGATATATTTTATTCTAATTCATGGATATTTTGAATCATTTATTCATATATTAGTCTTTCTATATTTTAATATTTATGAAATAAAAAAAGATCCCCACAACTTAATAAAAAAAGGGCACATCCTGCATCATTTATTTACACCATATTATTCCTTCTAGGTCACCCCTACCCTTACAAAAAATCTTATAAACCTCTTTATACACAATCCAGGGGTATTTTTATCCTCTAAATACAAGATATAAGATCCTTATGAGGAGATCCATTGTAGTTATTTAGATGAATAGGTAACTTCCTTAACCGATCAAATTCATTATTATTATTTTTGTACCTATATAAAATATATTGTATTATTAAAAATTTGTAACATATTTATAATATGAAAACATAAATTTTATCATTATTATAAAACCACCATTATCCACTCTCTTTCATATCAAATGGGATGTGAAATTATCACTTGTTCTTACGTATGACTTACTGACTACACATAACGACACAAGTCATTTTTCATCACACTATTTTATGGATGAGAATGTTGATGAGATTAATTCTTACATAAGATATATATAAAATAATTATACTCTTTTACTTAATATAATATATATACCTTATTACCTTACAAAAAATTAATAAATGATAGCTTTGCTCGTACTTATATGTGGCCTACAACATCCTCGAAAAGATGCGATTCGTTTTTCATTTCTAATTTAATTTTTTATTGTATTGAATATTGGTTTGATGAATATATACGACATAGATAATTTAATAATTATACTCTCAAGGTGAAAAATTATCTAGGTTTCATTCTATCTGACCATTTGAAATTGAATACAATGTTCATGTATATTTATAGACTATCATCTCAAGAATTACATAATTAATTTATCTCACTATATTATTTAGGGATGACTAATAATATTCATATTGAAAATTTATATTTTATTTATTAATTTAAAAAAACTATTGTAAATGTTGAATTCAAGAAAATATGAAAATTTTAAGACCATCAAATCAAATAAAACTTGTAAAACAAAGCATTTAACCCTGAATGTAATGATATTATTAAAATATTTATACTAAAAAGATGATAAAACATTATAAATGGACCAAAATCATTTACTATGTATTTATATAGTTCTAGTGTTTAAATTAATAAATTTAAATTTATTAGTCATGATATTAGAGTGAATTTTTGATAAGACAAACATGAGGTAGGTGAGAACATCTAAATATCTACTACAATTTTTTTATTTCATAATATTAAATTGTTTGTAATTAATATTAGTATACACTACCTTATTGAGTATTTGAGATAGATATTAATTTATTAATGTTGATTATAGTTCATTTATGTTAAATCTTTTAATGAATTTTCATATATTATTCATAATTTTCTTATCTATTGAACATGAATAATTAAATGAAATGCTTAAAAGAAAACCAAAAATGTTTTAATTTTCATAAGAAACATTTTTCTTACATATACATATTTTTTATAAAAAAACTAAATTATATTTTTTCACTTTAAATATGCCTTATAAAATTTCATTTCTACTAATGTCTTTCCTTTTATAAAATTGTTTGAAATAAATATTTTATCAATTTGAAAAAAAGGGTATATAATAATATTTACATAAAATGTATGGTAGTTATTTTTTTAAATATAATGTCATGAAATTATTTTAACATTATAATGAGTAATATTTTATTTGAATCTTTTTATATAATCATTAATTTTTATTTTCATCGAATATTAACTTAATTTATAATTATTCAGTTTTTTATAAATATAGTGATTTAAATAAATTTAATGGTTGTTATCTCAAAGGATGATATAATTATAATTTATTTTTTTTTTCATTCATAAATGAGAAACCCCTATATATATTAATTATTAACTATTGGATATTTATTATAATGATACCATCATTTGAATCATTCAGTTGTGATCATGGTATTATACATTATTCTTAAATATCAATATTCTTTGTATCATGGATATGATTAGTTTATAAAATATATATAATTTATTCACACAATGTTATAAATTGAAATCCTTTTATTTAATAGGGAATTATTGATTAATAAATATAATTTACTCAGAACCAATATTTGATATAAGGAATACTATTAATGAATTAAATCAATAATTAAATATATAAACAATGCATTGTAAATGTAGTGATGGGTGGGGAATGAAATTATAACGATCCAAGATGAAATGATATGTATCATAACAAAGATCTGGAAGCTATCATAAGATGATTTTTTTTGGGTATTCATACCATTCATATGATATTTCCTTCACATGGGGTCTTGATGGAATCGATATCATTATTTCTGATACCATGGCATCTAATATTACACAGTCAATTTTTGGTGAATAAAGTTATTATTATCAATTACATCACTACATTGGTAATATCCATGGATGATTTTTTTTCTCTATTTATTTATTAAATGAAATGTTCTTTGTGTCAGTAATCAGGCTATATTATTTTTTCCTCATTTAATCAGGACGAAATTCACTTTATATAGCCCTCACTAAGCATATACGGTCACCCATTTTTTAAATTTACTTTCACCATAATATAAAGATAAATATTATGAATAACATTAATGATGAAATAATTTTTTTAATTATTTTTTATTTCTAATGTAATATTGGAGTCCTGTAGGTATATAGATTTCCAAGACTGCTAAACCGATCAATCCTGTTTGGTGACATCATTTTTATCCATTCCAATGTAATAATGTGACATCATACATAAGTGTAAATTGTATGGGGTGATTAAAACTAATATCAATGAAATTTTAGTATATACCATTTGAAATAGATTATTCACAAACATAGCTATCATGAATGTTGTATAAATCATTTTAGTTTTTGAGATCATTTACTATTAGTGATGGCCTGTAGCAGAAAGAAGGTAATCGAAACACATATGCAATGTTCAGATTTCCAAAGTGAAAAAACCAATACACCTGGTTTTTAAAATGACCAGTTCATGGATATATTAGGGAAGTTGAATCAGGTTATAAAAAATTACATTTCCTATATGACACAACATTTTATTCAGCATCACGATTGTCCTTCATTTTATTTTTCATCCAACAAAATAATATTTTTTTATGAAAACAACCAACCTTATAGTAGTTAAGAAATAGATTAAATCAATTTAATATATTTCCCTTTTCTATGGTTGAAATCAATAATATATGATAATTGTTATAATTTAGTGTCTAAAAATATATTATTATCAATTGTGGTCATTTATATAGAACATTTAAGTTGTTGATATAATTGAAATTATGGAATGGTGAACTTTAAAAGTGATTTTATATGTGTAATACATCCCGCCAGAATAATGATTTGTTATTGAGAAGATGACCCTCATTTTAAACTAGAAGGAATATTAAATTTTTTATGTGTTTGTTGATAACAACAAATGATTAACCAAGAATTCTACAGACTACATATAATATATGAAAATAATGATTTACCGTTTTATTAATGTGCTAAGGCTGGGTATCCAAAGGGAAATTGTTCTTCAACCACTTTCATCATATAATGAAATAATATCAGATTTCATTAATAAGAATAAGATATTTAATGACCCTATATATTCATAGAAAATCTAGAGATCCAGATGCCAACTAATAACACAGAAAAGTTAAAAACATTAAATGAAAAATATGAAAATGAAGTATATTACATCATGGGAAAATTGTGTAATGAAACATCCTATATATTTATATTTCTAGAATACTATTGGATTTTTTAACATGTGTAGAGACATGGTTTATATTTCTAATGATTATAATGAAAATAGAAAATACCCTATTATATAGATTCATAACTATATAGATATAGGATATTATTCATTTGAGTTCCCTAAGCATCAACAGAAATTACAACATCAGTTTCCATTGTGATAATTTGATGTTTATTCTATTACTAAATATAATTTGTTATAAATAATGTACTTTTGTATTTATATCAAATAATTTTATATATATGTATTTTACGAATGATATTTTTATTATATTAATGATGTAACATTTAAAATTTATGCGACATATGTTTCCTTATGAATTTAAAACCATATGATGAATTATAATTGTAATCACGAAAATGTATTTATATGTTATGAGATATTTATGGAGAATACATAAATATGTTAAAGGTAACCCATAATATTTTTCTAAATCTTATATAATATTTTTTAGTTGGGATTTATAGAATAACGTCACTGATAAAAAATGTGATAACATTGATGACCATGAAATTTATTAGTGATTTGTTGAAAAATTAATTTATGTTGGAATTTGATTATAGTGATCCTAAAGTTTCATACATTAACATTAAATATCATTTAATATATACTTATAATACTATTAAATCAAATTCCCAATGACTATACAAGACTAGTGTCATTTGAATCACGATCATATTTACATTGGAATATAAATGAGAAACATTGTCTCCTACTATGATCTAATTGACCGACAACTTTCTTAGAAGCGTAAATCATATTTCATATCATCATAAACTGTGGAAGGAAACATAAAACTGGGTGAGCTCAAATGCACACTAAGGTTAATAAAAAGTGTATAAGGACACATAATCATGAGAAGAAGGGTATAAAATCATGTTCAAGAAGATAGAAGATAATACCTTGTATAAAAAAGATTATATACACAAATCATGAAATAAATCATGGAAGATCATAAGACCTTAATCATAATGAAATAAAGCAAATAATCCATGGAAGCATAACATAAAAATAAAACATGGAATTTTTGAAGACACATAAGAATATAAAATTATTTCCATAGTATCCAAGTCATCACAAACAAGACCATCATAGTAGTATGGGTTCACTCCCCATACTGTCTTAGTATTTATTGTTCACACTCATGGTCATCATAGATCCATGAGTTCACTCCCTAAACAATATTATTAGTCATGGTTCACTCCAATGGAAATTATATTAGTCATGGTTTACCACATAGACCATACTAGTGTATCTTATGAGATATAAATATTTACCCACTTCATGGGAGGGATATATAGGTCCCACCAATATCACTGTGAAATCTCACATATATGAACTATAAGATCATTAAAAATCATATCATAACACATGAAATTAAATGGGTGTAATTAAATTTTAATGAAATCACTACTTGTTGACAAAAGATACATGTTTAAAAATATTTTCATCATAAGAATAACCCATGAAAAGAATCATGTTTCAATGGAATATAACTCATGAAAGAGAGATGATTTCCATAAACATCATGAATAAAAACCTAAACCATTTGAATAATTAATAAAAATGAAATCATTATATAAATTCATCAAAAAATATTCAGTAAAACCAAATAATTTTATCTTAAATGGGAAATATTTTTGTAATAACTTTAGAAGTCATTTCTTGTGGAAATCATACTTTATACATTGAAAAATTATTTTGAAAACGTATAATATTTTCAAAAAAAAAATTCTCTGAAAATTCCATTAAAATATATTAATGGAATAATTAAAATAGAATAAAAAATTGTTAACATATGTTTCCCTTAATATTTTATTCAAGATTCATTTTAAAGAATTGTTTTAAAAAAATAAAACATGATTTTGAAATAAAAACGAATTTTGTCCAAATAGAGTTTTATAAAGAATATTTTTCCTATAAACATTTTCATAATTGTAATAGGTACCAAAGAGTGGTAAAATGGTACTAATACAAGGTGGAATATTAAATAAAAATATGAAAATGAATCTCTTGAGTGTTCTAGAGAGATTTATTATAAGTTTTCATGAATGAATCATAGTCATTAAAAATATCAAAAGGCAAGGAGATTGTTTGAATAAACTCATACTATATAGTAACACTAAATCAGTCAATCCATATAGAAAAATTAAATTAATTTAATCATAAAATATCATTAAAGGATGTATATTAATTATATAACTGTTTAAATGTAAGTATATAGTACTTAAAAAAGAATATAGGTGCATAAAAAACTTCTGTCTCAAAGAAATAAAATTAAACAAAATCGTATTACATATTTTGTATCATTTAAAACATTAACCCATTGAAATAAAGAACATAGAATGGACATGTATGTACACATAAATTTATTAATAACAATAAGATAATACATTTCATTGTTGTTTATACCCCACAAAAAATATATGAGTGGTGAAGAAGGCATGTATCTCATAAAATTATAAAATTGAGATCCAATTTCATTAACTTTTTTCTTGAATATATTAGTACTCATACAAGATTTCTATATAATTAACCTAAGTTTATTATATACTTTATAAAAAAATATTTTTTTCTATATAATAACATATATTAATTTATTGTGACCATATATTACCTTCATGTAAATATTTTTATGTTATGGTTTCACATTGGGTAATATCCACTTTATCTTTCACATGTGTATGAACTTGTTATATCTTTGGTCCTTATACTTGTATCATGATTTATAGAATGTATGAAATGATATAAATATCATTTATATTATGTATATGTGTATTATAATAATATATTTAATATAGTTATAGTAATTGGAATATACCATTAATGTAGACGGTAAACCTTAGGTACGCATTAATGATGATTCCATTTTTAATGTCATGTTGAACGAATAAAATAGTGAGATATATGTATATATATATATTAAATAATTATAGTATAAATATTATTTCATATATATCTTATACTTTAACTAAAATCATCTTTAATACATTCGATGTAAAGTGTGACCGAATCACGTCACTTTGAGGGGGCATTTGTCTAAAATACCTCATATGATATTATTGTATTAACACAAAATGGAATGTATAATGATACTAGTTGTAAAATAAATATAGAAGAATAAAATAAAAAAATTTAAAATATATAAATAGAGTGTATATCATAATTTCCACCATAAGATGCGATAATGGAAATTTCTAAAGTCATCATTTAGGGAGGCGGTAGTTCACTGTTCACATAAACTGTATGTCTAATTACCATTATATGTAGTTTTTGTATGTTTAGGTTGTAACCCTAGAGAAAAAAATAAAATTATATTTATTATATTGTTATTTTATAATAATTTTATTAGAGGTTTTTTGATAATGAATTTAACAGAACGAAGTTTGAGGGCGGGTGTTACAAATTTATTAGGTAACTCCTTTTTTATTCAAACAAAGGGCTACCATGGATGGATGTCATCCATAATGGTGGATTAATAGAGAATGTTAGAGATATTTTGGAGTGTATTGGTTAGATATTTTCCCAAAATTATTTATTTTAGAGATGTTAGGAAGTTGGAGAATTTCCATCCTTTTATAGGAGAGGGAAAGGAATCATTTGGTATTTATGAAAACATGTTCTATGTACCAATGTTTTAACTCAGAAAAAATACATAAAAGACCCAAAAAAATCAATAATGTATGGTGAATGGATGGTTACTAGGTAAAAAGGATTTCGGAAAATTTTCCACATCATTTGGGCATTTAAGTTGATGATTTATTCGCTTGTGATGCTTAATTTTTCCTTAATCGCTGTGATTAATTTTAATCATTTTCACTAATATTTTTTGTCAACAAATAATTTAACCTTAATAGTAATTTTAAATTATTATAATTACAAATATGGATTATTTTTTTCCAAATTACAATTATATATATATCATAAATTTATTTTTATTTAATCCTACTGATGGGACGACCGAGTTTCTTTTAAAGGTAAAAATGGGAAATTGTTTGATGAGTTTTTATAAAAAATTTAAAAAATTATATTTATTATAATAACCCAAAATGAATTTATTGATAACAATATGATCTAATTAAAAATTGAATCAAATTTTAATTATAAATTTACTTTACAAATAAATTAGATTATTGTGTAGTTTTGATTTCATATCTGGTATTTTTCCCCACTAATCAAAAAATGAACTTTCATTGAAAAATAGCACAAATTTATAAAATTTAATTTCATCATTATAAATTGTAAAAAAAATTATTTTATAAAATTTATCTTTTAAATGTGTCCAAAATTAATTATATTATTTTTCATAGAAGGACATGAAAATAAATTCATTTGAAAAAATAATTTTTTTACAAATATAAGGAAATATCTGAAAAATTATATATTTTTCTATCAATAAGATTTATTTATATAAAACAATTATATAAAATATTTGAAAATTAATTATTGATATTCATATTTCTATGATTAATAAATAGGTTATAAATACCTCATTTAATCAATTTTAATAAGAAATGTTATGTCAAAACGCAGTGTTTTGTGTAACTTACACCAAGTTGATGCTTTGTGTAACATATCCCATGTCATTGTTACATTTAATACATGTGTTGTTCATGTCATGTGAAAGGATTTTATGACGTAGTGAAATGTAAGATATCAATTAAATTCTTTTTATTCCAGATAATGATAAAAAGGTTCATAAAAATATGGGGTGTTACATTCTACCCCATATAGAATGAATTTCTCCCTTGAAAATTTACATTTGAATAAAAATAAATGAGGATAATTTTGATTCATTATATCTTGAGGTTCCCATGTATCTCTCTCTAACTAGTGATTTCTCTATAGCACATTAACCAACTAAGGGGTCTGGTTTTGTAGAACATTAATTGATCATTATAGAATATATAATGGTTTTTATTTATATGATATATTTTTCCCTACTTGTATAAGTTCTGAGTTTAGTATATTTGAAGGATCAGGTATTTATTCCCTCTGAAGAGATACCTAGGACACATCATTGACATTATAGATATTTTGGAAAAGTGAAACTGATATGGTACTATCTTGATACAATCAAAAATATAAAAGCTTCTAATATACATAAGGATTTGATTCACATTCTTTCCAAACATCATTAGCTTATTCAAGTGATAGATTCATAGAAAAACCATTTCACATAATTAAAATTCTAGAGAACTCCATTTATTAATATAATAACCTTTCTTCCTACTTTTACATTCCTTGGTATGTTACTAAATGGTCCTAACCTTATTAAAGAGTTCATCAGTGATGTTAGTTCATAATATATTTCTTTATCAAAGAATTATCCAACACATTGGATCTCTACAATTAATCCCATAGAGGGATGCATACTGTTTAATATGAATGTTTGGATGAATGCTATTATTTTTTGAAAACTAAACTAGTGGAAGGTGTTGATACCACCCACCTTGAAAATATAGATAATGGGATCTCAACACATCCTCTATGGTTTGAATTGTTCTTCTAGCCTGACCATCAATATGAGCATTATTAGAACTGCTGAAACACAATTTTGAATCATTATCTTGTTGGAGAAATCACCATAACATTGTGTTAATACTCATATCCCAATATTATACAATAAAATGTGGAATATCGTAAAACCATACTACTTCCTTAATGTATATACAATAATTCTAAACTTGGGATAAGTCTTCTCTTATATAGATGAAGTCAGATTCCAATGTAAGGGGATCAACTATAACCAATAGAGAATAAACCCATTTAGGTGTATTTGGTATTCCAAATAAAATTCCATAGTTATGTTCTCCTAATTCCATTCTATTAAGGTTAATGGATGCAACATTCCAATTTACTATTATCATTAATCATAATCATTTTTGAATACCATGATCCGAGATACAAACTACACAATATCTTTCTTCCTTCCATCCCACATAATGAATTATTTCAAGTCTGTATATATCTTTATACATTGAGGATTAATAGAGAATGAATAAATATGAGCTTCCTTAAATATCCCTTTCTTCAAATATTGTATATAAGGGTCACATACATGATTCCTGAAATTTATTATTCTATCCTGATCATGGTTAAACTCGATAACATTTATAAAATTATGTTGAATCACTATAACTTCCAAATTCACCACCTTAATCTTCACATGGATAAAGGGATGACCATTGATGTGTGAAAAATAACATTTCCCCTAACTTTAGGATTTATACCTCTATCCTTTGAATACATTTAAATATTTTATCATTTATGAAACTCATTGTGGATATTCTTGCTGGATCATTTTGACTGAAAGTATCAACAACCTTATTCTATTTCCAAGTGTGGTAATGTATAATGAATTCATAATACTTTATCAATGCTAACCAACTTCTCAAGAACATGTTAAACTACTTTAGTGTAAATAAATATTTATAACATTTATGATTGGTATATATATCACAATTCTCCCCATAAATATAATTCCCCCATATTGTTAAGGTTGGAATTACCACTACAATCTATGAATCAGGAGTTGGGTAATTAATATAATGAATATTCAAGCATAGAATGGAATACGCAAAAACCATGTTATTATACATTAGAAAACATCCCAATCCCCTCAAAGATACATTTAAATAGGTAAAAAACCCTTCTCTGATATACAGTTGTGTTTGTATAGTTGAGCTCACTAAACATATCAGTAGTTCCTTTAATTTTCTTCACATTCATCTGTCTAGAGAAACTTGAAACCCTACCAGGTTAATTTGGATTGAGAATTAGATGGTAGTGAAATAATTTACAAATACTATTTTTATAATCCTACTAAACCATGAAATCTATTTATCTCAGTCACTATAATTTGTCTATATGACCATTAAATAGCCTCCATCTTTAATGGATCTTCTATTATACCATCTTTTAGATTATGTAACCCAAAAATGAAACCTTATCCCACCAAAATTCACAAATTGGAATTTTTTCACATACCATCTCTTTCCATTGGGGGTTTTGTATAATTCATTTTTGATCTTCAAGATCTTCCATTGATATTGTAATGAATTAGAATAACATCTATATAGACTACCAAAAACTGATCGAGGTAATCTCTAAAGTCAATATTCATCTAATTCATGAAGGTAGAAGGGGAATTATAATTAAAAAAAGAACGTATATATATTTATTGCGTCCATACCTTGTATGTAATTTCTTGTTTGGTATATCCTACTTATTGACCTTAAATTGATGATATCCATCATGATTGTCAATCTTGGAAAAATATTGTGCTCTAGGAAGTTGGTCAATATAGTCATTAATATGGGGAATATGATACTTTTTCGGGATTGTGATCCTGCTTAACTACTGATAATCAATTCAGAGTCACAATGAACAATATTTTTTTTCATAAATAGAATAGGTGCACCCCATGATGACAGACATTGCATGATAAAGCCCTTATCATGGTTTTCTAGGAGTTTCTTCTTCAATTCCTATGACTCAATTGAGGATTTTCTATAAGGATTCATTTAAATTAGAATGGAACCATGTATGAGTTCTACTGAAATAATAATATCATGTGTTTTTGGAAGGATAAGAAACTATTCCGAAAGGGCATCAACAAATTAAAAAAAATCGAATCAACAATGTCAATTTACACCCAACCATTTGAGATAAAAGACAATCTGAATGGGAATTAAAACCCATAAACATGATTTAATCTCTATATAATGTCCATAGTTACAAGAACATAGGTTGGTGATCATATGAGGGTCTGAAATATCTAATTGAACATCACTTCCTCGACAATAGATGTAGTTTTATATGTAGATAAATCCAATCCTTGATTAAGAATACATCTGATTCAAAAAGAGGATGAATGAAATGATTTGTAGGAAAAACATTCCCACAAACATCATATAATTAGTAATCAAATACCTGGGATGAAATCATCATCCCATTATGTGACTTCACTATTAATTCCTTATATAATCATTTTTGTGGAATTTTAACACCCAAATAAAATTATTCAGAGATGAAAGTGTGGGTATATCTAGAATCACATATGACATTAGAAGTTATAGAGTTGATGGAAATTGTACCTTTAATCATTTATTAATCATACCCCTAATAAGAAATAGCAATGTCATGAAATTTACCATTGTTCCATGGATTTAGAGGTTTGATGATGTCGTTCATTATCACCAACCATTTGTTTTTAGCATTAGTTATCATAATTCCCATTATACATTAAATTTATGAACTCGATTGTGCAAGGTGCATTAGGTGCTTCTTTTTATACATTAAAATTGATTTTTATCTTTTTCAACTCATGTAAGAAATTAAATTAGAGATTGACATACATTACACACATAAAACATTCATTATAACCCTTAATAAATTTTCTTTTATGGTTCCTCCGACACATATAGTCTAAAGAAGGAATATATTCTTCTCATCGTGGTCTTTAGACATTCAATAAAACTCCATCTTCAAATTATTATCAAAATTATTTGATTGATATGTGAATCCATCCTTTATTTCAACTTTTATTGTACAATAAAAAAAATCATACTCAATAAATTCTCTTATGGGAAACTACATTCTAATTAATCGATTTATTCCATTAAAGAACCTATCAACATTACTTTCTGGTTGGATGATAATTCCTAAAGTATACCTCACAAGTATCATTAAATTAATCTTGTAGTTACCAATAGATTAATTATCTATTTACATTATCTCAAGGAACTCTTTCTATTTCATTGTATGATGAATCTAATGTAGGTAATTATTGTATAATAAGTTCTTGAGATCATCAAAATTCATGGATTCTATATCATTTTTTTGGCCTCATATTCTTGATTAGAGTCCACTACTGGACATCTTTTACATCTAACTGATAAATAGTAAGAATAAATTTCTAACACATCGAACATTGTATATTGGAGAATATCATTTTAGATGTACTATTCCATTATTAAGTAACAAATGTATCAAAATACTCTTTAAACAAAGGAAGGTTTTTCCACACGAAAGACTCAACAGAATATTGTTCCTTTCATTTCTCATAAGGATGTGATACATGATTTGTATCTTGAAAATTTAATTTGATAATAGAAATTATGTATTGCATTAAAGATCCCATAGAATTCAGTTTCTCAGGAGGAAAATTGTTTCATTATCCATCATAGCCCCATTAATGTGGGTCCATTGTGTTACAACCTTTAACTAAAACCAAAATCACAGGGTTAGAAAAAGTTATCATAATGATGATCCACAAAATCAGGAAAATTCACTAATTTGATGTATAAAGTATAAAACATTCCTTAATTTATGAATCCTTTGGTTTATCCTATGTTATTTAATGTTAAAAACTATATAAATCCTCCAGTATATTTTATGATAAGTTTTTTACTTCCCAACCAATACCCTTAGTAGTGTCAAACCATATGTGAAACAATGCTCATGGTCATGTACCTGATTACCCAGAATTAGACCGAGCACATCATGTCAGAATTGTTACCCCGTGGTACATCTATTATCGATACATATCAACCTATATTATATTGACATGGATATATTTCTAGGAAACAACTCACTTTATCCTTTTCCAAAATTCCAAGACATTTTACATTAATTTTCAAATCCCTATAATTATACCTAACATTCCATTAGAGTTATCTCTAAGGTTTTATCATCTTTGAATTAACATTTTATCTAATCCATTTCTCTGATTCCAACCTCAAAACCCCTCTCTTTTAATACATAAACATTATATAACTTTTACAGCATACATAAAACTCGATAAAACTCGATGCCCAATGGCCATACTATTCATGTAAAATTGGAAACATTTAAGCATAATCGCTAGTACCTAAATGAGTAATATTATCTCCCACTATGTTCTTCTGTATTTGAACCCCTATTAGACACCAAAAAATAATACATATCTTCTTAACCTAGGGTAGGAAACAAAAAAAATTGGTGATCTAAGATGCTCAATAAGTGTAAAAATTGGAGATATGTAAGAATAATCATCAACATTAGGGTATTAGAACATGGTCATGAAAATAGAAATCTCAAACCTCATTATCAACAATCATAGACATAAATCATTTCATAATGATTAGAAGTTCATAATGCACGTATCATATGGAAATAAGGATCATAAGTCCATCAAGTATAACATAATAATACGGAATGGATTTTTGGTAAACACACAATCATATAATGTTATTTCAAAATAACCAATTCATCAATTCCATGACCATCATAGTATTTTGGGTACACTAACATAGAATATTTGTAGTAATTGTTCACTACCATGTCCATATTACTCACATGAGTTCACTTCTCATATAATCATGGATGTTGTGATTAACTCATAGATCTATATTTGAAGTCACAGTTTAATCCAAAATCCATATTAGTTTATATTTTTAGATATAAATATTTACCCATTGAATTGTGGGAAGATATATGTCCCACCTATCTCATAGTGAAATCATACTTACACGCACCACAAGAACATTAAAAATATTATCATAACCAATGAAATAAAAATGGGTGTCATAAACAAGAATTCATATAATAAACTACCAAAAAATGCACAAGATTCATAAAAATTTCACTAAAATCATAACCCATGTAATTAAATGGTTTCCAAAGGCATATTACATGTGATAGTGAAATGAGCTTTATAAATATCTTTTTATAAAATCATTATTCATTCGGAGAAATAATTTGAATATAAAAATTGAATAATTTCCCCAAATAGGCTTGTAAAAACTGAAATATGTTATATTAGAAGTGAATGAATTTTAATTATATTATAAAAACATTAATGGGGGTAAATATCTTTTCTACATTTAAAATTTCTACATAAAACATAAATAGTTCTTGAAAAAAAAATTCCTTGAAAATAGTTTTGAACACTTTTAAAGAATGATTTAAAAATAATAAAACATTGTAAAAATAAATTTACATTATGATTATAATGAAGGATTATTTTAAAACATTTTAGGAATAATTTTTGAAAAATAAAATTTTGAAATAGAACAGGTTTCTAACCGAAGAGACAGATATAATCAAATTTTTCATAAAAACAAGTTCTTAATAGTCTCAGTAACCAATGAGTTGAAAATGGTAAAAATATATAGAGATATATTGAATAAAATGGGTGGAACAAAACTAATTAATTTAAAATATATATGGATCATAATATTTAATCAATTACCCATAATAATTAATAATCTATAAAAGCGATGAGTTTTTTTAAATAATATTTTTCTACTTAGTAACTTGTGATCATTGTATCCATATGAGAAAAAGAAATTAAATGAAGCTTAAAATATCATGAAAATAAATAGAATAATAATATAAAAAGTCAAATGGAATTATATACACCACATTAAAATATGATTGGTGGATAAGATACGTATCTCATAGAAATAAAAACCTCGGATGGAATTTCCTTAGATTGCGTCTTCATTGTCTTAGTACTCATAAAATACGGCAATATAATAAATGTATTTTCTATATGTATTTTACAGATTCATATTCTTATATCTAATACCATATATGGTTTGATTATGACCTTATATTACCCGATTTTTATTAAGTCTATATTAATGATTCATATTAGATAATATTTTCATTGTTCTTTACATGTTTCTTAATATGTTATATCTCTGGTATATATACTTATATAATGTATTATAGAATGTAAATAAGGATATAAATTTAATTTATATACAATATATTGTTATTATTATAATCAATTCAATATTTATTTATGAAATGGAATACAACATTAATGGAGATTGTAAGTCATACATACACAAGAACATTGTCTCCATTTTTATTGTCGTATTGATATAAAGAAAGAAAATTAAATATATTAGTACCAATATATTAAAAATATAGTGGGATTAATGTTTCATATATATAATATACTTTCACTAATCACATCCTTAATATATTACATATATGGTGTGAACTAATCATATCTCTTTGAGAGGTTGGTAGTCCACACATCCTCAAATGAAATTATAGTATTTACACTGATGTTAAATAATAAAGATATATTTCATAAAAGGATTATAGATGAATAAAGATATAATAAATATAATAAATATATAATATATATAAATATATTTTCTATCATATTATCGACCATGAGAGGATGTAATGGGGAAATAAAAAAATTATCTTTTAGTGAGGTTGTACTTTTCAGTACTCATGAACTTTATATTCTTAACCAATTTTATGGAAGTGTATATACGTACATTTAAAAACCATAACATAAAAACATCTCATAATATTTATTATCATATTTTTTATATATAATAATTTTATAATGATATTTTAGTTGGTGGATATATAAAATAAAATAAATGATATTTGGGGAGGGGTTACCTCTTAATCGGGTAAATCATATTGGTTTGCACCAATCAACATCCACGGATGGATTTCTTCCTAATGGGAGGATTAAAGTAGAAATTTAGCGATTTTGAGAAATGTATTGATTATATCATGGGAAAACCTCTGATTAATTATTGGTTTGAGTATGTGGGAGATGTAGTGGCCATTTATAGTTGAGGGAATGAACTCACTTGGTATTTTTGAAAATTGGATAGGTGTAGGCACGTTTTTACATAAAAGGACATAAAATAACAACCAAAATCAGTAATTTATGTTCAATGGATTAATAATGTCTTTATAATTGGTATTGGAAAATTTTAGAGGTCATTTGGGACCTTATGTTGATGTTTTATTCCCTTTTTATTCTTCATTTTACCTGAATAATTATAATTAATTTTAATTTCATTCAGTAAAAATAATGGAAATTTTTTTCATGAACATATTATAAATTAATATGTATGACTATTTAAAATATGAATTCCTTTCTTCTAAATTAAAATAATTTAAATGGATGAAATTAATTTAAATTTAGTCTCATTGACGTGAAGACCATGTATATTTTTACAATAAAAACGATCAAAAGCATGCTAAACTTTTATGTAAAATTACAAAGGGAAAATGATTCTAAAGACCTCAATTTGATTGAAATTTTTTTGATCTAATTAAAAAATTTTATAAAATTTAAAATGAAATAAAACCTTATAAATAAATTAGTTGAGAAAGATTTTTTGAATTAAAATATTCTATATTTTACTATTAATCCAGACATGAATTTTCTCAGAAAAATTCCAAAATTTATCCTTAATCAAATTTATCATATAAATTAAAGGAAATATTTTTCACTTATAAATTTTAATTTCTCATTGTATTTAAAATTATTGTTATTATACTTCACATAAGGATAAAAAATGTTGTTAATTTGATAAATTATCATTTTTATACATATAAATACTTTACCAATGATTATATAATTCATTATCAATATATTTTTTTATATAAAAAAATAAAAAAATATTTTATAATTTGTTATTACTATTAATGTTACAATGTTTAGTTTCAAGGTTATAATTATCTCATTTAAATTATTATAACAACAAATTCAATACATTGAAACTCAATGTTGTGGGGAAGGTACACCATGTCTGTGTTGCATGTAATGTATTCCGTGTCAGAGTATTATGTAACTTATGAAATGTTGATATCATGTAAAACAAAGTTTTGACATATTTTAGTGCAAGATATCAATCTAATTTTTTTATATTCAGGAGAATTTAAAAAATATTCCATAATAATTTCTGGTGATACACTGCTACATTTTTTGGATTTAGGTGATACATGGAATATAGATAAAGTTAATGCTGATTCAGTGATCAAGGTATAAAAATGTTTTGAATGTGAAATTATGAACATATTATTTCTGTTTATGGATAAATTCTTATTCAAGTATTATGGTTTTGAATATAGTCAAGTATATTTTGGATTACTCTTAATGGAAACTTATTATGGAATCGTTTAAGAAGAAATATAGATATTTTTTTATGTTTAATGTATAATTTATCATATTTGAGAAAATATTACTTCTTTTTTTGTTCTGGAAAATATTTAGAGTTATAGAATGTCATACACATCTATCTATTTGTAAAATGTACACAAGTATTAAAACCCATCTCAAATATCTTCTTCTTGCTGTAAGAGATGATATTGAAATAGATTAAGGCATAACTAAAGGATGAGATTATTCTTACTAAATGGTGATAAATAAATTAAGTAAATTTTCTATGTTTCTCTTTGTCATACAAATATAATAAATCATATTTAGAAAAATAAATATCATGAAAAAAACTTTATATGTTTACATTTATTTTTGAGAAATCAATTTTTCATATGCTCGACATTGATTTACAATTTTTTTGATGATTAACATTTACATGACCATGTTCTATACCACACTCTATTAATCCTTGTATATTAATTTTTCCCTTTATTTATATTTATTCAATTAAAACTTATATTTAACTATTTAGGGGCCTAGATTTGTGATATCTTTCATATTTTTTCTTTCATAATTGTTAAGGTAAGTTTGAAAAAAAAATTTTATGATGACGCTTTTCCATGAATTTTGTTTCAAATTCCAACCAATTAATTATTAACACCAATATAAAATATGGAGGGAGAAATTTATTTTTGGGGATAATGTGAAATAGTAATATTTTAAAATAAAACTTTTTTTGTAGCATATAATATATGAAACACGCGCATAAATGAACAGCAAAAATTAATAAAAAAAATTAATAATTATAATATTTCCATTAAAATGGTTGATATTAATAGTATTAACATAATTTAGAATTATATATTTAAATTAAATAATCAATATAAAATCATTTAAAATTCTCATGAAATCATTATTGAATTTCACATAAACATATATTTTTTCCATTAGAAATTAATTTTATTCATAAAATGATTTTTATTTATTTTTGTGAGAAAATATTATAATTAATTTTGGAAATTTATTTAATTTTAATTTTACGAATATAAAATAATTTTTTAGAATAATAATACCTAAAATATATTACGTTTATATTTTTGTAATTTTCTGAATGAAATGATTTTTTAATGAATAGTGAAAATACCAAATTGATTTTAAAAATTATATTTTGGTTTCAACCATTTTTAACATTCCATTTTATTTTTAAATGAATTTAAATTAAAAAATAGATCAAATTTATCTTTAATAATTCAATTTGTTTAATTTCAAAAAAATTATAATTTAATTATGTATATAAATATTTTAAAAAATAATTTTTTACAAAAACATAATTTTTATAATAAGTTTTTTGACCGCCTTTTGCACACATAATTTAAAAATAATTTCATCCAATTATAGAGGGTAAATTTCAAAAAAGTTGTAATGTCTCGGCCCGACTTACCCTTGAACTGGTGGCAGGACCTGTAGGTCACATGGCCTCAAGTGCATCTCCCCGTACACCAGAGGCTGCCGACTAGCAGCGAGGGGCTTGGGAGGTGATAATGGGGAGACTATACAATCATATTAGAGTAACACAGTGGTATTATCAGAGTAAATAATATTCAATAGCGGAAATAGTAAACATTTTAAAGACAACAATGAATGATAGTTAACATCCATTTTATAAAAGGCGGTAAACGCCAGTTTACAATTCATGCATGTATGGATGCCGATACAGTTATAAAATCATTAAAAAATATAGCATGATTTACAAAAAATAAAAAAAGTAAAGACAAAAAAGCCAGACAACGTTTTCCTGAGCATCCCAAGCTCCCGATTGGTCCTCTTCTCTTAACTCCTCTGGTGGAAACAACACATCACACAACCAAGGTCCTACAAGAAATAAGGTCTACTCGGGTACCCTAGTGTAATGGCGACCCGAGTAGGGTGTGAGAAGTAAATCTCAGTAGGACGGCACCACCGTTTTCAAACCCAATCTAGATACTGTATAACAATTAAATAGCGATCATGTATGGAGAATCAAGTAAGCAGAATTACATATGTAAATAACCCCCATACAGGTTCCCAGGGGACACCTGACGGTTATACCAGCTTTGGCTCATTACTGGTAAAGTAAACAGATCATGTCACCATATATATATATATATATATAAGAATTTAGATTATAGATGGTGTGGGATATGAAATCCTCCCACCCATCAATCATGATTAGTGGTAAAGAGGTAAGAATGCCTCTAGTCCCTATATGTCTACTGGCAAGGGGAAAGTATGCCTCCCTTCCATAAATCAAGATTAGTAGGCACGAGGTAGGAATGCCACTCGTCCCTATATGTTTACTGGAAAGGGGTAGGAATTCCACCCTTCCATAAATCAAGATTAGTAGGAACGAGGTAAGAATGCCTCTCATCCCAAAAATACAATGTCAATGAGGTAATAATGCCTCTAGTTCATATTGGATACTGGAAAGGGGTAAGAATGCCTTCCTTCCATCACATTCATTAAACCGGCATGGGGTATAACTGCCTCCCATATGTCACATTCAAAATATCGGCATGGGGCATTACTGCCTCCCATCCAGACATGTAATCATCAACAGAAGTCAACTGGTAAGGGGTAAGAATGCCTCCCTTCCAGACATGTAATCATCAATAGATGTCAACTGGAAATGGGTATGAATGCCTCCCTTCCAGACAAGTAATCATTAACAAGAAGTCAACTATAATGGGGAGTGAATGTCTCCCTTCCAAACATGTACTATTACACTGGCATGGGTTATAACATCCTCCCATTCAACCACGTATCTATCACTAGGTGGCCTCAGCATGCAATCCCCTTTATTATATTTCTTTATGTGGCATCAGTATGTGTGAACTCACAATACAACCATTTCTATATTATACTACATATGGAATTACCTCATAAGAATTAAAATAATCATACCACATACACATAAGCGAACACATTCACATTCATTCTTATGTTAACCCATCTTAATTATCTTAATCATGATATTCACATAATAAATTTATTAACATAAATGGTGCTCATTACATTATCCCAAGGAGTGGTCATACCACCCTTGTATGTTCCTTCCAAGTTTCACCATTTCATCTTAAAGGATACGTTTATCATTCTTTAACCCTTTGATACCTTCTATAGGTAACAAGTCATTTAGTCTTAAGTCATCATACTATGGTTACCATCATTCTCAATTTTCCTAAACATGGAAAATTGCCCCAAACACACGTATCACAGCTATTTCATTCCCTTTGTCTCAACATGCAATTTCACATAAAAAAACATCAAAGAGACAGCACAAAAAACCAGCAGGAAAGCATAAAAAGTCTATCACTATTTTTTATCTTGAAGACATCACACCTCTGATTGACGGGTTTTATTATTAAATCGTCAGTTTAGTAATGAATCAACCCTTTTATCTTATCTTGCATTTAACACTCTTTTTCATACAGTGTCTAATCAAAACCATATTTGTAGAGTTAAAATACTAATGTAATTGCAGAATTAAACTCTTTAATACTTTAATTTAAATTAAAGGGGCATGGAGAGGGATCCTACCTTCAGGTGGATCCATCCATCCACTCCGCATATTACTGCTTTCAAACAAAGAGCCACCTAAGCTCTGCAAAAGTGAAACCAACCAGAACCTACCAAAACACGAGAACCCAATCCGGTAACCAAAACTGCCCGTATCCGCCTCGGCTTCGGTGGAGGATGCCGAAACTCAAACCCAAGGGTCCTAAGACAACCTTGGAACAACCCTAGCATGACGGAAAAACAAGAACCAAAAAACCCCCAATACGTAGTGTTTGGCCGAATCCTGCGGGCCGACGGATAGGCCAAAATATGGCTGGAATAAATGAGGAGAAGCGAGAGAGAAGCTTACCATGATGATTAGAATAAAAAACTAGTAGAATTCCGGTGAAAATCGGCAAATGAGAGGAGGCTGGATGGAGGGTGTCGCACGGCAGGGGGAAACCCTCAGGGGGTGCCACGTGGTCTGTCAAGTGAAATGGGATGGAGAGTATTTTAGTTTAGGTTTTTAGTTATTTTATTTTCTTTTAATTTAAATTTTAACAAAGACATATACACACCCAACCACCCGTATTGACCCGCACGGGTTGCCAAACCGTGCCCAAAACATGTAGAGTCTACTGTCTCCAAGACACATGTTTCATGGGATAGGTGCACGGTTTGGGAAACCATGCGCAGCCCGTGCGCAAGACACTGGCCACCTGATTTAGGCCACACATTTTGGGCTGCATGGTTTGGTCAACCAGAGCGCCAATCGTGCGCCCTCTATAGTACCTTAAAATCTCTGGTCTGGCACTTTCGAAACATGCCTAGTCACTTGGGAAACTCCTCGGTCCTTCTCCCAAGCACAAAACCAAAACAAAAAAGCATTTCAAATCTTGGAATTCTGCTCCGAACCACGGTATTAAAAACAACCCCTTGAGTAATCGAAAAAGTCAAAAATTCCTTTGGTTTTTTGTCTGGTTCAAAACGTGGGTCATTACAACCTTCCCACCTTAGAACTTCTCGTCCCCGAGAAGCCTTCGAGAACAACATACACACCACCCAACCTACGAGGGTCGTGAAGCTTCATTAAAATGATCACATTGCATTCACAAACATCCAACACATCCATAAGCATCTATTAAACCCTACAATGCTTAAGCCACCAAAACTCGAGCTAACGCTCGTTTCCCAAACAAAACACCAAGACAGCTCTTTTCGAGCCTATCTACCCAGAGACACAAACCCCTCATTGTCTCTCCATGAATCCAGCCATAGGTACTTCCCACCATAGATTTTTAACGATAAGAAACCAACTCCAAACTACGGTTCAGACCACCAGTGGAATTAACTTTCAAAGAACACCCCAAGAGTTCCCATGACGCTCCAAGAGTGATTTGAAACATATCAAATTATCAATTCCCCATTGACCTCAAGGCCCATGTTGAGCTGGTTCATCATATTAGGCACCGACCGACACAACCCACACTCGCCTCTACCTGATGATGTGACCGAGAATGGTATGTCACCAACCGCATACATTAAACAAGAACCCCGAGTCCAGCCATCTTCGGATGAATATTTACAAGAAAGCTCAGCCTAAATGACCGATGCATTTCAAACAGAACCACAATGCCTTTTTCCAAGGAACCTTACGTTTAGCACAAACACGTTCACCGAAGCCTACACCTGACATCCAATGATGTTTCCAAGATCAAACCATACAAGAATCCATGCATCCCGCGTGAAACACCGAAAGAGAACCATCTAATCAAGGCCAACGGCTTAAAAGCGTTGGTGCGGATAAGACCAACGCTCTATTAGTGCATCTTGGATGAGGACAAGATATGGGACATGTTCATCACTAAACAAAATACAATAAGAAGTTTGAACAGATTCCAGTCAATCATACCAGGCTTCCATATGGAAGAACAGTCAAACCTCAACTCATCGATGTCAAGGAAGGAACTCGGCTTCACCTGCCGACACATCCACACCTTTTAAACTCGCCTTCCCCACAGGAATTCAGAAACGATCAACCCATTTCTAGAAGGCATTCAAAGTACTGTCTCTTCTACTTAGAAGGTCACATCTACCAGATTCAACGCAATGTGCTCCCATCCTTATGAGTTACTTAATCGTTGAAGGTAAAGGTGATACCCTTTCTGAGCACAAATGCGCTAGTACGCAAACACCACAAATGATTGTGTGATGATCCTCCGCCACAATCACATCACCAAACAAATGATGAAGATTCAAAATAAGGAAACCAGTGTGTCAAAACACATGAGTCATTTGAAATCCATCCCGAACATTGTGATTAATCAATTCTTTAACATTGGGCCACTCTACTGAGGAGATGACCTAAATTCGCAACAAAATTCAAAACACAACTACCACCCATCCGAAAAAGGGTGTGCTTAGAAAAACAAGAGTCCAACAAGGGACAACGGCACCCAAACAGCACCTCACCTCAAAAAAATCATGGTACAAGAAAGGAATTAAAAAGCTAAGAGTGCTACCAACCACGGGCTATCCCCTCACGAAGATCAAACACTGACCCTAACTCCGGGTCACACGAAACAAAGTCTCTAGTCTCAAAATCCAAACATCAAGCTACCGCTAAGGAAACAATAACTCCTATGGAAACACCTATGGTCCCGTTCCATGGAAAATCAATGAGAATCTCAAAACTACTCCTTACACTAGTGTCTCAATGCACCACCATGGGTTCCATTAACAAAACCATATCATTTTATCTCATTTAAAAATTAACCATTTAGAAATGTCAAACACACATCAAGAAAATAGAAATGTTTCACAAACACTTCCTCTTAAGAACATCAAACATTCCCAGTCATCCCTTCTTTATCATTCAATTGAGAAAAACAACAATATTTAAACAAAAGGGTGACCTACAAGGGTCTCATTCTATACTTCCTAGGTTCTTCAAAATGACACCCCAATGCAGTTACTCAATTCCATTTAAAATTCAAGCAACCCAACCAGTTATCTAATATAAAACATTTCAACTGACCTACTCGGGTCTAGTTGCACATTTAACAGTTATCCAAAACCATTCAATTTCGAAATTTGGCATCATTTTCCATGTAATTGTTTCACAATACAAAAAGCCTTTACTTTTATTGGGGGTTTCCATTTCCCAATTTATGAAGTGCCCATATACTTCATGGATTAAAAATTGACTCCCCTTTTTATCGAAACTAGATTCCAACCCCGAATTTAACATGCTCACATGCAAAGTCCCAAGTATATGGGTGGCCACCTACCAACATATTAGGCGCACATACAATTTATAAATCAGTATTTCGATCCCCTTTTCAATCAAGACCAATTTAATTTAGTAGTTTAATTTCCAAAACATTACATTTTTACCAATAACCCTACAAACATATTTATATCATGCTCAGAATGGTTTCAATATACGGGTTACCCCTTCCCGGTTGTAAGGAAACCATACACCTTACTATTGAATATTGGTTCTAGTTCCTTCACAACCCAGGTACAACCAAAACAAGATATTCCATCATAAGCAGTAAACATAGAACATGTTATATCACAGAAGCATGTTATAACACATAAGCACGGAATATAATCACTTAATCATATTATAAAGGCATGATAAGACGCAACTACATGGCATAGCACATTCGTGACATGCTAATTCCTATGTACCTAATATGATGCATGGAATGCAGCTTTCTTTCTATGTCAGTCCAAGGGTAAAATTCAAGGAGTTTCATAAAACATAATTAGTAGAAAATACAACATTCACTCAAGGTGAAACCATATCAACTGTAATAGCAAACAATATGAACAGCAATTCCCAGCCCTGGCCACATGGTCATTTTTCTTATGTGGGTTGATCAGTCCCAAGAATGACTATTAACCAAGCACCGACACGCCCTGAGGGTTCATCCGAATCCTGCAGGGAGATGGATTGTCTGAAATATGGAAAGAAGAAAGGAGGATAAGGGAGAGAGAAGATTACCATGATGATTCGAAACAAAAACCGGTAGAAATTTAGTGAAAATCAGGAAACGAGAGGAGGCCGGATAGAGGGTGTCGCACGGTAGGGGGAAACCCTCGGGGGGTGTCGCATGGTCTATCTAAAGAATGGGGAGGGAGTGTCTTTTATTTTAGTTTTTTAGTTATTTTATTTTCTTGTATTTTAATTTTAAACAAAAACATAAACACACCCAACAACACGGTTTGACCTGCATGGTTTTCCAAACCGTAAACAAAACGTGCGGAGTCTACTGCCTCCAAGTCACATGTTCCATAGGCTAGGGGAACCGTTTGGGAAACCGTGCGCAGCCCGTGCGAAATCCACTGCCCACCTGATTTAGTCCACATAGTTTGGGCCGCCCGGTTTGGTAAACCCATGCACCAACCGTGCGCCCTCTATAGTCCATTGAAAACTCTGGTTCGACGCTTCCGAAACTTACCGAGTCACTTGGGAAACTCCTCGGGCATTCTCCCAAGAACAAAACAAAAACAAAAAATCCCTTGAACTCTCTGAATTCCATTCCGAAGTTTGATATTAAAAATAACTCGTTCATTAATCGAAATAGTTCAAATTACTTCGGGTTTTATTCTGGTTCAAAACACGGGTCATTAAAAAAGTTTTATATATTTATAATTATGGGTGTTGAAATTTTGTAAATATGATTGTTCTATTTTTTGGAATTATGAATAGTATCTATGGTAAAATTTACCATCTTAGTAATGTGTAGATCAGGTTAATCAAGTTACCAAATAAGTGGAAAGCTATCCTTTTTTACACTAACTAATATTTTATAAATTAAATTAAATAAATAAATATAGTGCAATAATTTAATTGTTTAATGGAAAAAATTATTGAAAATTACCGTTAAAATATTGAAAGCAGTGAATGTCACAAAATTTCATTCTCTAGGTTTTCAATAACTATTATGTGACCACATTGGGAAACAAGTACTATATGATCGATCTAATTGTCATTTTTTATCTTAATAAAATTATTACAAATATATAAATGTATTTATAATTTTTAGCTATTATATAATTGCCTCTAATTTTTGTGAAATGCTAAAAAATATTCATTTAAATAACATAAATATAAAATAATTTATTATAATATTATAATATTTATATAATTTGATTCGGTTAATTTTATAAAAAATTCTGTAGATATGTATAAAAAATTAGAGAGTCTTTAAATAATTATATACTAATTTACAATATTTCATGATATAATTAATGTCAAATTAAATGAATAGAGTGAATATTGATAGTAATAATGTTTTATCAAAATGATTTTATATTAAAAAATTTAAATTAATAAAAATTTCATACTCATACATTTGAATGGAATACTACCAATAAAATAATGCTTGTTATAATTATGAGTAATTATTTCATTTAAAATAAAATTATTTTCTAATTGTGATTAATATAGTGGTCATCATAGTTAATGTAAAAAATGATTAACTATGGGTTTAAAAAAATTTATAATGATTAAAATGATATAACAGGTTGTAAAAATTTAAATGTATTACTTTATCTTAACACTATCCACTTTTTATATTAATTCAAGACCATTTGAAAACATTTCAATCCGGAATGGTCTAGTTATATTTTTCTAAAAACTCCACTACTATCTGAATCCTCAATTATATAAGAGACTCTCCCCCGTAACATTTTAACACCATTTTATTCCTTCTAGATACAAAATACCCTTCAAAAACAAATTATAAACATAATAATAAAATTATTGAGGATTTAGTCTCCTCAAAAGTCCAACTCTAGGGACATTAGGGGGAGATACAAGGTATTTCATCCAACAAAGAAGTAATCACCTTAACTGATCACTTTTTTATTTAGATTTCTTATACATCTTCAAAATATATATTATTTACTTAAATTTTTTAATATATTTATCAAAAATAAAATAAAATTTTGTTATGATTATGAACCCACCATTATCTACCTTTTTCCAATCATATGGGAAGTGAATGTGTCGGTCAGTGCATGTACGAGTTCTCTTCTCCACACAACGATACAATTCATTTATTATTGCTATATATTATAGAAAATAATTAATATATTTTTTAATGATTATATATGTAATTTTTAAAATAATTGTAATTTTATAATTATAAAATAATATGTCCCTTCATACCTTTGAAACCATCGTAAGAATATTACATTTCTCGTGCATATGTGTAGACTACCACCTCTATGAAGTGATGTGAATCATTTTACATTTTTATTTTTCATTTTTTAATTTTTAAGTGTTTTATGAATATGTATGATTTAAATGACATATTAAATATTATTTAATGGTGTATAAATATACACAGTTATTTAATTTGATTTTTTTAATAGTTAATACATCGTTTATATGTTTAAATGATGTCACATCTCCATGAAGAGTGTAATTCATTTTTATGTATCAACTTTTTATGGAAGAATATATATTTATTTACAATTCAGTATATATGATATTTAAATCATTAATAAAATTATAGATATGATTTAAAATCGATATAGATGGACGGCCGATGTATATTGAATAAAAACAAACTTGAAAAATAAAAAGTTAACACCCAAAATAAAGATAATAAGAAACATTTATTAAAAAATGGGTGATAAAATTTTATTAATGGATCATTTATTACCATATTGAAATTAATATGGTTCCATTATGGTGTTATAAATAATTTAAATTTACTAAATATAATTTTATTGAACCTATGTGAAAATTTACACTTGAGTTAATGGATTTCATCCTGATTTCCACTCTATTATAATAGTTTTCATTATATGAAACAATTTAATTTTATGTTGTGTATATACTACAAAATTATTGTATTTACCATGAATATATTTTTATTCATAATTAATAAATTTCATTTCTAGTTTTCTATTTTAACAAGTTATCATATTTTCTGTTAACTTTTCCAATCATTATAACATGAATCAGGCAGAGAAATGTTTAATAAGGGAATGTTTTTTTCTTTTATTATTTGAGGAACATCGAAAATTTTATTAAAAAATTATAGAATTAATTTTTTTATCATATAATTTTTGAAATTATTTTAACACCATAAAGAAGAATATTTTCTCTAGAGCTTCTGTTTTTATCCTATAAGTTTTTTTGTAAAGAAAATTTTTTAATTTATAATTTTATAGTTTTTTAAAATATATAATTTAAAAAAATTGAATGGTTAAATTTTTTAGGTATGTTTCCATAATAATTTAATGGAATTTATAATAATTAAGTAAAATAACCGTATATGTATCTTTTTCACTATTGGGGATACATTGTAATGACAACATCCTTTCAAAAAATTTATTACTTATGATAATTAGATATTAAATTATATATCCACATTTTTATATTATGGATATTATTATTTTCTAATTAATATAACATTAACAAAATGGAGTAATAATTTGATATAAATTTATATAATAAGGAATTATTTTTGAAATCATAGTATTAAATCAATATAGATTTTTTTAAGAGGAATATTGTTCCTTAATTAAATCGATCATTGGAAGTATGAGGAATTCATTGGACCTACATTAAGGAATTTGACCACGTATAATAAATCCCCATGATGAATGATAGTTCTCATGAAACAAATATAAAATAAATTATTAAATTTTTTTGGGGTGTATTCATACCAATATTTTCAAATTGTCTCGGGATAGTGCATGATGATATAGATACCCAGAGGTATGAGATCATGGAATCCAATATGAATTATTTCCTTTGAGAACTAAATTTTTATTATCGATTAGATTACTACATAGATAATATACATGGATTAATTTTGTGATAATTTTATTGTTTACATGGAATTTTTTTCATGTTATAAACCATTTTTTATTTTTATACCATATTTACTCATGATAGCTTCCACTGAATGTATCCTTGCTGAGCATCTGAGAACACTGTTTTTTTGTTGTCTTTTTTATTAAGATGATTATTATGAATAATATTATCGATGAATGAATTTTTTTTGATAGTTAATTTATTTTTTCAATGTAATATGTGAATGAGGAATGTTTTTAGTTCCCCAAGGACACTAAAGATATATATATATGTCATCGTGAGACCCCTTCTATCTATTAGAATATAGTAAAGTATTCATCAACTATGGGATAATAGTGTTGATGTTGTTATAATAAGATAATCACCTCAAAATTTCATAAGATATAACAACATATATTTACATATTTGAATATACTTTTAAAAGTTCAATAGATATTTTTGAGTAAACTACCCTTTTTATATTGAAATCACTTATTTCAAAACATCTCATGTAAGATGGAAATAATTTTTATTTAAATGATAAATGAAAAATAGTAATGTAATATTACTAAACTATTATTCATGATGCATGGAAACTTTGATCATGATATATAATTTTTGAAAAAAAATCCTCTCATAGTTTGATAGAAATGTTAAAAGGTTCCTTCTTTGTAAAACGACAGGACGATTCACATCAAATTTTTTATGAATTCAAAAAATGGTAAAATTATAATTAATAAATCCTTGAAAATTATTAGAAATAAATTTAGAAAAATTTTACAAAAAATTTGGATATGGAACAATTATTCCCCTAGTGTGGAATTTAATTTAAAAAAATCCCAATTAATGATGGTATTGTGATATGATCCCCAAATTAAGGTCTAAATTCCATTATAAATATTTAAACATACTATATAATAATTATATAATTATTATAAATCTATTACTGAACCATAATCAACTATATGATACAAATATGTTTTCCACAAATCAAATAACAACCGACTATGGAATCATCATCTTGTTCTTGTAATGAAGAATATTTTGGAAAGGTTATGTCCAGATGGTTATTTAATCTCTTCTAGGATAAAACATCTTGAAATATTTTATTCTTGTTTATAATGAAAAAATGACCAAACAACTATTCATTTGATAGGGTTAATGGATATAGTGGTTATAGTATTGGTACCCAATAATTTGAATGGAACATTTCTAGTAAAATATGGTTATGTATATTCCTAATTTATAATATTTATTGATGAGTTGAGTAGATATGGTATTGTCAAATTAATGAGTTAGAAGTAAAATTAATTTTAAATATGAAATGAATTAATAAATTTTGTATAGAATCAACCTGGAAATAAGATAAAGAGTCATTGATTGGATTGAGGTGGTGAATATAATAATGAATATTTTAATGAATTTATATAAAAATTTGAGATTATATATCAATCAACTCGACATTACGCACAAATGTGGAATGGTATTAATATTAGGGGGAGCCATAAATTTTTAAAATGATATGATCTATGATCAGTCATGAAGATATTCCATTATCTTTTTGTGTATATTCAATATAATATACAATATATATACATAATTGGGTTCCAAATAAATAGGAAAAAACAATCCCATTCTAGTTATGGAGTGGAAGGAAATTTGTTTTATCACATATAAATGTATGGGGTTATGTGGTGTTTTAATGGCCTTATCAGGAGCTCCAGTATCACCTCATGGAACAAAGAGTGTGTTTATAGTTTATCTATGGATACAATGGGATTATATATATATGACCCCTTAGATAAAAATGTGATTATCTCTAGACATGCCACAATTATTGAGTGGGAGAACATCCTATAAATGCATAGTGTGCGAATTATTTACATTAATGAATTTTATTTTGAAGATAAAAAAATTTCTAATATGATAAAATTCCATAGTACCTCATGAATGAATTATTTCCTGAAACTGATGTATTGAGTAGGATCACTAGTGAATTAAGAGATTCACATAGAGATATTTTTCACATCTCCAAAATTGGGACTCATTATTGGTTGAGAATAATGAACCTATCAATTAAAAAGAGGAAACAATGATCTAATATGATTAATATATTTAGAATCCATGAATTTTGAGTCACATTCCTTGTATAATATCTAATTTTTTTTCGTTTTTGATGTTCTGTGGATAATAATCCTAGAGGGATAAAATGTGTTTTAAATAGAAAACTGTACATGGGAGGTAATGTAAATAAATATAAATAAACTCATGTGGATAATGGGTTTAAAAAAATTAAGGAATTAACTATGATGAATACATTTCATCAATTACTATTTTTGAATCTATCATAATTCTATTTTCTTTAGCTTCTAAGCATGACTGTGATATTTTAAATAAGGATGTCAAAATAGCATTCCTTGCAGGGATTCTTCAGGAATTTAACTACAAGTCATATCCAGAAGGGTCTGTAACTCCATGTGATGGAATAATATTTTTTTTCAAGTTGCATATTTCTACTCATCTATTGAATCTAGCATCTATTTCATGGACTATTGGATTTTATTAAGCTATAAAATAATTAGTTATCATTAAGAAGGAATGTGATCTATGGGTTTATAATAATTTTAGTGGGAATGTGTTCATCATACATGTATTATATGTTGATGAAAAATTACTCATTATAAATGACATACCTGTATTATTGTCTGTTCTAGACTAGTTAAAGATGCATTTCTCTATTATGTAATATAGTGAGAGAGCCTATATCATTGAGATCATGATAATTCTCAATACGTACAAGAGTCTTATTAGAATTATTATAAGAATATAAATTTACTAAATACTAAATATTTTTATTATTGAACAACCCATGATATTATTACATCCATTTTCACGTGGTATAAATCATTTGATATAAATTTGTTCCCAAATACATCATGAGAATGATAGAGTGTGTAAGATCCCATATGCTTCACCAATAGGATCCAACGTTTATTCCATGTTATGTACTACAGATGATGATTCCTATAAATTGAGTATGATAGAAAGATATTAATCATATCCTTGAAAACATAATTCTATTCCAATTAAGGTAATCCTTAAGTATCTGTGGTGAAGTAAGGATTTGTTCATTTTGTATGGAGGATATGAAGAGATAGTTATCTGATGTTATACAGAAGATAGTTTCAAATAGAATAGAATTATCTGATGTCATAGTTAAGGTATTTTTTATATCTCAATAGAGGAGTTGGGATATAAAAGTTTTCAATGAATCCATTTTCACTAATTTTGTAGTAGAGACAAAGTATATAAAAACATCTACTTTAGCCACAGAATCCATCTGGATATGAAAAACTATCTAGGGGTATGTTGTTATACCACGATGTAAAGACCTTATCACATTGTATTATGATAATACAACATTAATTGATTTTCAAAAAGAGAAATGGTCACATCAATAGACAATGTACATACTTCATAAGTAACACCTCTTGATGTGTTTTACTCAAAAAGTTGATGTTGTAGTAAGAAAAGTTCTAATTAAAGAAAATATGACAAAACCATTAAATAATGTCCTAAATTAGAAGAATCATGAATATCATGCATGATCTAGATGACTGAAGGTTGTTAGCCAACAGATCGTTTGAAATTATGAGTCTATTATAGTTGGTATCTTAGAACCAACTTCTAGGTACATTAAAATAACATGTTTTCACTGTTTTTAATATTTATAATCTTCTTAACACATAAT
The DNA here is from genome assembly GCA_963277665.1 of Viscum album. Taxonomy (NCBI): domain Eukaryota; kingdom Viridiplantae; phylum Streptophyta; class Magnoliopsida; order Santalales; family Viscaceae; genus Viscum; species Viscum album. Next base: position 1,850,396,348 of record OY728120.1, read on the forward strand.
TATTTATCATATGTGTGATGTGATATGTGATAATGTTCTATATGTAGCATCACAATCATTGTTTATAGAAGTTCCTTGTTATATGATAACCCAAAATCTCATTGATAATATTCATAAATATAATTTCATTGGATGTAAGAAATCTATTTTGAGATAAAAACAAAAGGCAGATAAGGGTGGAGAATCAATGGTCATTGATAAACATATCATGTTATATAACCTTGGTAATATCTAATGGAATATATTATAAGAAAAATACCTTACAATATGTAATCCGTATTTATATGTGTCATTGGATGATCCTATCTTGGGACATGTGTATTGGTCCTCAGACATTATGATTATTATTAATGATTATTATCATTCACATACTTTGTTGTATTGATTAAAATTGTGATGACATATGTTTATAGGAAGGTTGGATGTGGTGGTTGTGTCATGAATAATATTTCATTAATGTATAATGTGAGAATGGATTTTCCCTTCTATTCTTTAATGAGAACTGATATCTCAGTTGATTTGGCGGAAATTATATATTCTACATAATTCATTGGGCATTATGTTCTATAGGAATGGTTTTTTAGAAAGATAATAAAACAAACTGTGATCTCATAGGTAGATAGTGGTAGAAAGAAACCTACTAAATTAGACATATCATAATAAAGGGATTATATTAAACAATAATGATCTATATGAGGTATTATGTCATTGTGATCTTAAATTATTTCTCTATGGGTGCCTTGGCATGTTGATAAATGATATACTTGTGCATTAGATTTTTGTACCTACTACCACTAAGAAAGAGTTCTAGTGGGTCAAACACCATTTTATCTAGAATATCAGTAAAATATTTTTGAAATGTTTATATTTATCAGGTTGAATAAGAAATATTTTCACAAGTGGTAAAATAATTATTCATGTTTTCATGATAGCAATTATTCTATCAGTAGTTATTCAAGGGAATATTATGTACGTGGAATATATAATAAATAATACTTTTCTTTTTAATGAATTTAATGTTTTTAATTTATTAGGGAAAAATGTAGTTATATATATTTGAAAAATATATAGTCAATTTTAAAGGGTTAAAAATTTTAGAGGAGGAATTGAAGACCAATTGGAATGGTATGCGGATAAATAATATATATTGATAATTATTTTAATAAATATTATATAATTAAATTTTTGACTTTCGTGCACGTTATGAAATAATAATTTTTTTTACTGAAATGGGTTTCCACGTGCATTAAATTAATAATTACTAGAAATTTTTAAATTATTTATTTCTAACCATATTGGTATATGAACCCATTTTATAATTTTACAATAGAGCTAATTCATGTCATTACTCATTCACATTGAAATCACGATAATCATGTCGAAGCCCTTAGAGAACACCCTTCTTCAAAAATACTCCCACGAACAGAGGGTGATCATCCTCTGCCATCCACACTTGAGTATAGACATATTAATTAGAATCCATTATAAGTTATTCTTAGGGTAATAAAAGGATAATTCCACAAGATATAAGATAATATGTGCTAGTACATGGTGATTACTATTAATATGTTTATAGATTTTTGGAACATATTTGGATCGATACATGAGGGAAACTATTATTGACTCATTCAATGCAGTGAATGTACAATATAGATCATTTTTCTGATCCATCAATAAAAAAATAATTTCAAATATAGTAATTATTTAATTGATTAAATTAGTTATAAATAATATGTGATGGTCTTTCACATCAGTAACACTATTTATCGATAATCTACATTATTGGATTTAATTAATTTTATCATTACATTAATCCTCATGTTAATCGCATATTAATAATCTATCATGGAAAAAAAATTCTGCACAACGAATCACAGGCTTCCACTACACTGGGAACCTTCAGTTAATTCTATTTGAATATCATGCCACATATTTGAAATATGAAAAATCAATGACCTTTAAAACATGACAAAATTTCATTTTAAAAGTTTAATAGTGACATTAGTTATTCATCATTCAAACTCACATAAATTGAGTCACTATTTCCATAAAAAACTCTTAAATACATAACATTAATTCCTTCATGATATTTGAATATCCAGCCCCATATTCTCCCAAAATCGCATGGAATACACACCTTCACAAATGTATTATACATAATATATATATATGTAATCCTATAAATCTCACTAATTTTGGATTTTTTCATCAAGTAATTATCAAAGCGGCCACCAAATATGCGCCACATCATTTTCGATGAAAATTTGATAACTATCCCATTAGATTAAGAAAACCAAATTCACCAAAATTCCCAACAAAGTATTATAATGGAATAGTTCTATTTTTAACATCATCTATAAAAAGAAAAAACATAACCTTTATGTTATTAAGGTATCTAATATAAATATTAGATTACATTATAATAATATGAATCATTTTGATTTATATATCTATAATTATTATCACATGGAAATCAACATGATTATATTTCCCCATATTATACCAATTCTGGAGGATCTATTCATTAATTTTATATAGGTATCTATCTATAGATTTAACATTATGTGAATTGCATGTTTTTTTAGGAATGGTTCAATGACCATTACGTAGCTTATACAATTATAATTATTCCCTAACACATATCTTTCAAATTTATGATACTGTTACATGAAAGGAAGATTACCCATTCATAGAAAATCAAATATTTTAAATTACCTTTAAATTTATATTATCTTATTTGACATACCTTCACATTTGTGGGACATAAAATTACCTGAATCAAAAAAATAAATCAACCATATAAGAAAATATTAGTTTTGATCTATCTCATGAACAAACTCATGCATATGTTAAGTGAAATAATCCCATGAAAAAACATATACATTCATCTATTGAATCAATAGAAAAAATGTATATTTACCATCAGTGAAAAGAAAATATATATACAGGAATGTATAATGTTAGGGGATTGAGCACATAAATCATTCCATAACAAGATTGACAACCTGTCAACCCTTTACCAATCGAAATTTTATTGTTCTACATTCACTCATCTCATCCAACTTCATTATTTTTCATAGAAGACTAGAATATTTCATCATATATTTCTATTGTACAATGATAAAGTACAACACAATACTCATTTCACTTAAGGGAAACAACTTAAACCAATCACACTAGTTATTCCATGATATATATGATACTCATTTCCATTCTATGTAGAATAGAGACACATTAATTTACCCATACATATATTGAAAAAATCCAATATCATTCGTGTTTATGTTAAATATAATCCATATAGGAAAAAACCTCTTAAATTGTATTTTTTTGTCAATAAGACCCCACAAATTCAAATTCAATGAATATGTTCATTTAAATCTCCCTAATATTGACAATAAAATGAAAATGATCTTGTTTAAGTGAACATAAACTTATTCCTTTATATTCTTATTCAGAATATTTACTTTCAAAACAACGTATTTTCAATCTTTAAATATATATTATATCATTATTATATTATAATATATGAATAAAAACACAATAAATCTATCAAAGAGGCACCCGATAATATATTCCATTATACATGGGTAAAAACAATGTATAAATAATTATATAGATAACCCAGACGAAAAGAGTGTACATTTTCAATTCATTATGTTTTTTATCTTTCAAAAACTTTAATTAGTTGTTTTTCAATGGATCATGAATTAAATAAACACATTTCACACAAATAATAACATTAATTAGTATATTTCATGTTCATGGTAATCAAATGTACCATTCTCTTTTCTATCTCATCATATAATATGCCCCCTTGGTAAACATTTTTTTGAAATAAAAACATGAATGAAATGTCTGAAAACATTACCCAAACCTCATGTTTTTATGATACCCATAATTCTTGATTCTGTAATGTTTCATAATTTTGAAAAAGCTATTTATTTTTACACCATTTCTATAATCATATACTATCTTACCAAATATTATTCTACATTAGTAGTTCCCAAAAACAATACATCATTCTTTATTTACAAAATGGTTAAATCAGTCATCTATCTCCAAAATATAATTACTTCAATTCCATGTATGTTAATATATATATTTATATAATGTTAAAAGTCAATTATGATTTGAAAATATAATAGTTTTATGTGGGAACTAAGGTTGAGATATTTATTACAACATGGATATATTACTCATTCTAATTTCATCATTAAGTATACTCTTCAAGAGTCACATCATAATCCATTACTATTTTTCATTGTATAAATATTGGTGGTATCAAATTATTAAATAGGCTACAAGGGTGGGACATATATGATTTCATGAAAAAAAAGTAACATTAATCCATGGATACAGGAATCCATTCCATCATAATATTTTTTTTTAGTATATAATGATATACATTTATCTACCAAACAAAAAATGGTATTGCATGCTCAACATATGTTATATGAAACATTATGTTTTTTCATTATGTGTTTTTTTAGAAATAATATTATTTTATTCGTATAATATTTCTTAAAATTATCTATAACCAATTTCACTAGGAATAATTATTATAATTTTATTAATCTATACCTTATTTATTTATATATATATTAAAAATTTCCCTAAATTAAATTTCATTCCTTCTTCGTGTATTTATTCCTGTAAAATATCTACTTGTTATCATCCTTGGTATTATCCCCTTTTATTCATTAAATTTTCTAGGAAATTAAATATTATAATTGAATTCACCATATTTATGTCCAAATTGTTGTTATAACTAGAAATATATATTTAACCATTCTAATTAATTATATTTATGAGTCTATTGGTCTTGTTGTAATGACATATCACATTTATTAATCCATTTTATTTGGGTTATATATTTGAAAATTAATATATACCTTACGTAAATATATAAGGAATATTTTCATAAATTTCATCAATGTAAATATCAGTAAATTAAATTTTAGAATCATCTCAGCTAATGGAAATTGATTCTGTATAACATCATCAATGATAATTTTTTTTTACTATTTTCATGTGGGTGTTTTTCTATATAACCGTGGATGATTTAGAATGAATCAACAACATTGTTTCATAATATTCTCTCATTTAAATCATCATGATTGAGTCTTATATTGATCCTGATTATTGTTATATATCTTTTTATTATGATTTTATGGTATCTTAAATATTTTTTGTTATATTCACCTTTGAAATATAAATCTATTCTTATTGATAGTTTATTTTCTAACATTCAAATCATTTCTCCTTGTAAAAATAATATATATTCCTCGTGATATTTTTATTATCCTCCATATATATCTCTAATTATTTTATCAATATATAATTAGTACATCTTTCTACAACATCATACTCATTGCATGATATTAATTTATGATTTTTATCCTTAGTAATAACGGTCATGTGGTTTATAGAGGGAAAAAGATCTTTCACAACTCAGAACGATGAGCCTTCACTCACTTCATTAGTCCTAAAATTACTCCTAAATTTCAATAAATATATTTTATTATATAATTTAAACTATGATGTTATAAATATTTCTTTTTATTGTGGTCTTCAACTTCCATTTAGCTCATATTTTCATCATATTCATTGTTTGGATGAATAATTTTAATCTGGGAAAAACATCTATGGTTGATCCTTTTAAGAGATATATTATCTTTATAATTACCTATTCGCAATATCTTAATTGTTGGAAATGATATACCTGATTCTCTTATTTTCTCAATCACATTTATCTTATGAATCAACGAGTTATTCTATTTTCATCACGAGACATTTAACTGGTTAAAATTTCATATATTATTTTTTATTTATTTTCTAAGCAATTTCTATTTTCTCATCTCATATTTGAGAAGTGTGATGGTAAACTCATAATGATATATATTTCCAATTTACATTAACGAATTTATATTTAATCCAAAATATCAATGTAATATTTCATTAGTTTCGTCATACGAGTTGTTTCTTCCAATGTATCATTTGATCTTGTAATATTAATTTGTATATCAATTACATAGGTAATGTAATAATAAATCAAATAATCATCATCCAACGTAATATCTTAAAATTATTACCACTAAATTATAATCATTTTTTCTATATATGTAATACTTATATTCCTATTTTCCAAATATATCATGGATAGTGGAATGCCACACCACATTAGTGTAGAATTTCAAAAATTGGGAAGATTGGTTGGGATTCCCTAAATTCAAATATATTAAAAAATTAATTTTTTATACATTACTCATAATATAATATCCTCTATGTGGAGTAAACCCTAATTTAATAGCATCATTTACATAAAGGAAATATAATAGCAAACATGGATGTATTTAGTTATTTCATCCATAAAATCACTCTTTTCAATGAAAAAATATAATCAATTATTATTTTAAATTCTAAATCATAATCATTAATATTAAATGAATAATGGATCATATTTTAGGGAAACTAGAAATCTAATAATCGATATTACTCCCAATTCGTTTGGGGTCATGAATTATGAGATAGATAATTCCATGAACTGTTTTTATTTTAGGATTTTTCTGCATTTAATCCACAAATATGGATAATAACAGAAATATAAAACCCTATTGACATATCTTTTACTCACATCAGTATGAAGAATTTAAAAGTCATTATTCAAGAGGATTTATATGGTTTGGCTCTGGATTCCTAATCCTTTCTAGTTTCAGGGGATGTTCACAGACCTGGATTCACCACTATGGATCTCATGAATAAAATTTTTAAGATATATAATAAAAAAATAATGATAAATAATTTTAAATACAAATTATATGATATCCAATAATATATGGTATTTTAATGTTTCACAATTATTGCATAACAATGGGTTCTTTATTCAATTATCATACACGTTGAATCCTTTTATTGAAGGGATTACCCATTAAATCTCATAAAGGGATCATTATGATATCTTCATAAAGTTTTTCAATATTTATCATTTCAACAACATAAAATAGGTATTCAATTCTATATTATCATTCTATATATAACAATTCATTTTCAATTTCTATTATACATGTCATCCAACATGTGAGGATCACATAAATTTTATCACAGTTATCAGGATGTTGTTCTTGATTATTACATTTATCCTTAACTTCAACAAAATATTTTTCATGTTATATTAATTGTTCTTTATTAATTATATTCATAGTTACTCGAGATTTTAATCTTACTGATTTTTTTCGACACACAGTATGTATTATCTAAGGTTTTAGAATTGGGATGTATCTCAAAAATTATCACACACATTCCTTCATGGGTACATATATATAAATATTTACAAGATATTTCCACATTAATATTAATGCCCATATCAAAAATATATTAACTCCATGATATTTTTCATTATGATATCCTCTTATTTAAATTTTACAATAAATTAAAAATTTATTCTTCATTTAAACTATCATAACTAAAGTCATTGTTTCCATAAAAAATAAATTATGTATACTAATTAATTCCCAAGAAGATATTTAAATATGTAGCCCCATATTATCCAAAACTCAAGTGGATTTCACTTTTTCATTAATTCATTAAATCCATAGAGTATATTGTGGTGCAGAACCCCAAATTTTGAATATTTAGTGTCATGGTCTTATCAAAACTACCATTTTGTATGAGTTATGCCATGGTCCATAGATTATTGATCACAAGTATTTCATTCATAAGAGGAATCATGATCACTATAACACCCACTAATACTTAGATATTATAATTAGTTTTTGAAACTTATATTATTTTAATTTTACAAATATAAATATTTTTTTAGAATAATAATACCTTTAATATTTTAGGCGGATATTTTTGGAATTTTCTAAACGAAATGATTTTCCAATGAATAGTGAAAATTCCAACTTGTTTAGAAAAATTATATTTTGGTTTCAAACATTTTTATTAATAATTTTTATTTTTAAATGAATTTAAATTAAAAAATAGATTAAATATATTATTAATAATTCAATTTGATTAATTTGAAAAGTTGTATAATTTAATTTTGTATAAAAACATTTAAAAAAATTATTTTTTACAAAAACATAATTTTTATAATATGTGTTTTTGACCAAATTTTTCACATATATTTTAAAAACAATTTCTTCCAATTATAGAGGATAAATTTAAAAAAAAAATTAAACTTCCTGACCCAGGTTACTGTCGAACTGGTGGCTCGACCGATAGGTCACATGGCCTCAACCGCATCTCCCCGCACGCTAGAGGCTTCCAACTAGTAGTGAGGGTCTTGGGAGGTGATAATGGGGAGACTATACCCTCATATCATAGTAACACAATAGTATAATCATAGTATATAATATTCAATAGTTGAAATATTAAACAATTGAAATATAACACCAAAAGATAGTTAAAATCCATTTTAAAAACGGCGACAAACACCAGTTTACAATGCATGCATGTACAGATGACGATACAGTTATGAAAGAAATAAACAATACAACATGATTTACAAAAAAACAAAAAGAAAAGACATCAATTCCAAATGAAGTTATCCTGAGCATACCATGCTCCCGCTTGGTCCTCTTATCCACACTCCTCAGGTGCAAAAAAATAGCACACAATCAAGTTCCTAAAAGCAAGAAGGTCTACTCAGGTACCCCAGTGCAGTGGCGGCCCATGTAGGGTGTGAGATATAAATATTAGTAGGCTGGAACCACTATTGTCAAACCCAATCCAGAGAGTCTATAATAAGTAAATTGTGATCATGTATGAAGAAAAAAGTCAGTTGAATTATATAAGTATATAACACCCGTTCAGGTTCCCAGGGGACACCTGACGGTTATACAACCTTTGGCTCATTACCGGTAAATTAACCTGATCATGTCACCATATATATATATATAAGAATTTAGATCATAGATGGTGTGGGGTAAGAATACCTCCCACCCATCAATTGTGATTAGAGGGCACAAGGTAAGATTGCCTCTCATCCCAATAGTTCTACTGGCAAGGGGTAAGAATGCCTCCCTTACATAAATCGAGATTATCGGGCACGAGGCAGGAATACATCTCGTCCCTATAGGTTTACTGGCAAGGGTTAAGAATGCCTCCCTTCCATAAATCTAGATTATAGGTCACAAGGTAAGAATTCCACTCGTCCCTATAATACAAAGGCAAAGAGGTGAGAATTACTCTTGTTCCTATGGGATACTGGAAAGGGGTAAGAATGCCTCTCTTCGATCACATTCATTAAACTGGCATGGGGTATAACTGCCTCCCATCTGTCACATTCATAATACTGGAATGGGGCATAACTGCCTCCCATCCAAACATGTAATCATCAACAGAAGTCAACTGAAAAGGGGTAAGAATGCCTCCCTTCTAGACATGTAATCATAAACAGAAGTCAACTGGAAAGGGGTAATAATGCCTCCCTTTTAGACATGTAATCATCAACAGAAGTCAACTGGAAAGGGGTAAGAATGCCTCCCTTCTAGATATGTACTATCACATTGGCATTGGGTATAACTGCCTCCCACCCAACCATGTATATGTCACTAGGTTGCCTCAGCATGCACTCCCCTTGATTATGATTCATTATGTGGAATCAGCATGTGCTCACTCACAATACAACCGTGTCTATGGTATACTACTTATGGAATTACCTCATAATCATTCAAAGAATCATAGCACATACAAATAAGAGAACACATTCATGTTCTTAGTTAAGGAAAACCATATTAAGTATCTTAATCATGATATTCAAATAATAATTTTACTAATATAAACCATGGTCATTACGTTATCCCAAGGCGTGGTCGTACCACCGTAGTCTGTTCCATCCTAGTTTCACCATTCCATCTTAAATGATACATTTATCATTCTTTAACCCTTTGATACGTTCTATAGGTAACAAGTCATTAATTATTAAGTCATCACACAATGGTTAACATCATTCTCAGTTTTCCTAAACATGGAAAATTGACCCATACAAAAGTATCACAACAATTTCATTCCCTTTGTCTCAACATGCATGTTCACATACAAAGCATCAATGAGACACCACAAAACCAGCAGGAAAGCATAAAAAGTCTATCACTAAATTTTATCTTGAAGAAAACGCACCTCTGATTGAGGGGTTTTATTATTAAATCGTCAGTTTAGTGACCAATAAACCCTTTAATCTTATCCTGCATTTCACACTCTTTTTCAAGAAGAGTATAATCAAAACCCGATTTGTATAATTAAAATACTAATGAAATTTCTGTATTAAACTCTTTAATACTTTACTATAAATTAAAAGGGTAAGGAGAGGGATCCTACCTCCATGTAGATCCATTCGTCCACTCCGAATCTTAGCGCTTTCTAACTAAAAGCCGCCCGAGCTCTGGAAAAGAAAAACCAACCAGAACCCACCAACGCACGCGAACCCAAGCCAGAAACCAAAATATCCCTTATCCGCCTTGCCTTCGGTGGCGGTTTCCCAAACTCGAACCCAAGGGTCCCAAGACAACCCTGGAACAACACTAGCATGAAGGAAAAACAAGAATAAAGAAACCCCCAATACCTAGGGTTCGGCCGAATCCCTTGGCACGACGGATTGGCTGAAATATGGCTGGATGAAAGGATAAGAAGCGAGAGATAATCTTACCATGATGATTCAAATAAATAACTGGTAGACATCCGGTGAAAATCGGTAAACGAGAGGAGGTCGGATCAAGGGTGTCCTGAGGTAGGGGGAAACCCTCAGGGGGTGTCGCGAGGTCTGATGAGTGAAATGGGATGGAAAGTCTTTTAGTTTAGGTTTTTAGTTATATTATATTATATTATATTATTTTTAAACAAAAACCTAGACACACCCAACCGCCCGGTTTGACCCGCATAGTTTTCCAAACCGTGTGCAAACTATGTGGAGTCTACTGCCTCCAAGACACCAGTTTCATGGTCTAGGTGCACGGTTTGGGAAACTGTGCAGAACCCCTGCGCAAGCCACTGCCCACCTGATATTGGCCACATGGTTTGGGAAGAATGGTTTTGTCAACCCGTTCCCCAACCGTGCGCCCACTGTAGTCCCTTAAAATCTCTGTTCCAGTGCTTTCAATACTTGCCGATTGACATGGGAAACTCCTCGGGCCTTCTCCCAAGCACAAAAATACAAAAAATCATTTAAACTCTTAGAAATATATTCCGATGCTCGGTTTTGAAAACAGCCCATTCAGTAATCGAAAGAGTTCAAATTCCTTCAGGTTTTAGTCTCTTTTAAAACGCAGGTCATTACAACCATCCCACCTTAGAACTTCTCATCTCCGAGAACCCTTCAGGAACAACGTACACATCTCCAAACCTACGAGGGTTGTGAATCTTTGTTCAAACGATCCCATTACGTTCACAAATGTCCAACAAACCCTTATGCATCAATTTAACCCTACGACGCTTAAGCCACCAAAACACGAGCTAACGCTCATTTCCCAAATGAAACACCAAGATGGATCTTTCCGAGCCCATCTACCGGGAGACACGAACCCGTCATCGTCTCTCCATGAATCCCGCCAGAGGTACTTCCCACCTTAGATTTTTAACGGTAACCAACCAACTCCAAACTACAGTTTGTACCACCGTTGGAATTAACATTCAAAGCAAGCCCCTAGCGTTCCCACAACGCTCCTAGAATGATTTGAAACATGTAAAGACCCTTAAAATTCAAGGGAAATTTTTTCTTAATTATCTCTTGGATTTTAAAAGAATGCAGTCTCTGACGGAACCTGATTCCGAGGCATGGTGAGCCTGGAATAAATTTCCGAAGTTTAGCTCGGGTACATTGAGTGAAGGAATGATTGGGAATTTTTCTAACTTTTGAACAAGTGCTCGGAATCGAAATATGAGGGTACCGATGGAACTGCAGCGCCGATAATTGCCTAAGAACACCTTTTCCGGAGTTGCGTTTTCTTGGGAGGAGTTGTTAAAAAATGTGTAAGGTAAAATAAAATTGAGCTACAATTTTATTTCTATTTAAGTGGTTATATGATTTGAGTGGAAGTTGGGGAACTACCCATGAGAGGTTAAGAGGGCGGTGGGGACCACATGAACCCCACCACTTCATTTTCCCTAACTCCCATAACCCTCTATTTAATATGACAACATAAGTTTAATTAATTAAGTTATTTCATTTTTGAATTTGAAATGAAATTTTAGCTTGTGTGTTAATTAAATAAGACTAAGTCTTATTTTGTGAGAGGTTAGTTCGTTGTGCGAGAGGATTTTGATAGGAAAGCTCTATGTTTCAAAGAACATTATTCATCCCTGAAGAACGCAAAGAACGCACCGTTGCCGACGAAGAACGCCGATCTCCGATGATAGACGACGGTGAGAGATGCCTTCCTCGGAGATCGACGACACGACGCCGCGTACCGCGACGCCAACGACCATCTTCTTCTGCGACGTTCAATTCCGCGACGAACCTTCATTCAATGATTTCATCGAGGTATGGGATTATTTTTTTCTTGATTAATTCCATCGCTGATCATCGTCTCTAATTGAGCCGCCTGATATCGCAATAACGGGAGGAGGTCAGACCGCACGAACACGGTCGACCCTCATCCCCCCTTGATTGATTGAATTTGTTGTGGCACGTGCAAAGGCATCGTGGTGTCTTTGAACCGCACAGTACCATGAGAATGGGCGAAGAAGCGCAGGACCGTCGCACCGTGCCATTTAAGTTGAACAAATCTACGTCGCCATCACGCCGTGCAGGAGAACCTCGAAGAGACCGCGGCCAGAGCAGTGCCACGTCGGAGGGGCACGGGGCCGTCGCGCCGCGCCGATCGGACAAGGCCGTTCCCTATGGATGCGGTGGTGTGGGGGAGCAGGAGCCGGCTTCCGGTCTCCAGAGCAGGAGGGCGGGACCATGGCGGTCCCGCGACAGCAGCAACCGGCCGGCCAGACAGGGCCGGCCGGTCACCGAGAAGGTCGGGGGTGGTAACCCGTGGCTAGCTGAAGGAGAGGCCCCCCACATAGGATCCGCGGTTACAAAAAAGGGGGGCAGTGACCCCCCCCCCTTCCGCATGGATGTTTCGGCCAAGCCACCTGGCCACGCTGGCCAAGCCGAGCGTGCCGGGCCGGGCCGCCCATGACGGGCTGCCAGGCCGCGCCCACTTCGAGCCGCCGTGCCGCGCCCAGGCCGGGTCGGGTCATGCCCAGGCGGGGTTGTACCCTAATGGTCCGGACCTGGACCTGTGTTAGGCGACCCGGTTCGGGCCAACCTAGGGGGTATCGGGTCGGGTCAGACCAGGCCTGAACCCCCTATTTTCAGACCTTTTTCGGTCTTTTTCCCATAACCTGGGCTACTGACCTCTGATCGATGACCCATCAGCTACGATGAGATCCCTGGGTCAAGATGGTCATTTCGGTATGTTATACTTACGGTTTCAAAGGACTTTGGGCTCGGCCGGGTTGGTTCAAACACGAAACCAACGGGGCCCTCGGAGCAGAAACGCTTATAAGTTGAGCTCCGGGTATCCAAATGACGTGCCATCTACTTTGTTGGATTTCACATTGTGAGATGGACCATTTGGAATAATCCACTCGAGGTTTGGATGCAGTTGGAGTACGGCCGGGTTGGTTTTGACTTAAAAACCAACCGGGCCCCTGGGACGAAAAAACCAATAACTCTCAGACCGAGCATTCGATTGACGCGCCGTCTATCACGTTGAGTTTCTTTTGACGATACAGAACTTTTGGATAAATCAACTCTGTACATATTGTTAGCTGATATATCATCCCCTCGGCTCGTGGAGTGAACCCTCCCGAACGAGCTTGCTGTGTACAGGAACCCTAGAGCTGGCTGCAACTGCGATGGCGATGACGACTGAAAACAATTCCTCCGTGGATTCGACGACGAAGACTACAACACTCAGGGATCCTGTGTGGATCATTTCTACCGATCCTGTGTGGGTCAGATCCTGTGTGGGTCAGTTCTCATCGGTCCTATGTGGGCCAGTGCATACCGATCTTGTGTGGGTCAAATCATGGGTGGGTCATATCGGGGGTTAGTACCTTTCGATCCATTGTGGGTCATTGCGGGGGTTAGTACCTATCGATCCATTCTGTGTCATTGCGGGGGTTAGTACCTATCGATCCTATGTGGGTCCGAAAGCTTAGATGAATCAGTGGCTACACCTGATCATCTCTATCTTCTTACGAAGAAGTATTCCTGTGTGAGCTGAGTGTTGACTTTCAATCTCTATCTTTGATAAGATTGACTTGACATCCTGTGTTTATTACATTATACTTTCCTGTGTGGATTGGGTTGTATTTTCCTGTGTGGAATAGGTTGTACTTGGGCTCGGATGTTCGAGCCGAACTAGAATTGATGACTTAGGTATATGTATGGGCATATATCTAAGTTGTGTTGGATGTTACTTCGTGATCTTATCTCTCCTTTGTGGATTCTAGGAGACCTTAGGGGGTCTCTGGGTCCCTACTGAGTAGATTATATTCACCCCAGCATGGGATATTCCCACACTACATTGTGTTGGATGCAGATGATGGAAAACCCTAATCGTGGTGGAGGCTTGTGGAGCAAGTCAGTACCTGGAGGTGGACCACTGGGCGGGACGTACACGAAGTGGATGGCAGGACCCATGGAGCTGAGGAGGCAATCTGTACCCACCCATCAGTTGGGACGTCCAGTGGACGGATCGACGTTGTGTCTTTACTTTTTAGTTGTTGTACATTCATTCCTATTGTACTTTACTTTCAGTTTGGGTTTGTATTCTGGCCCACTTACTTTTCCGCACTTACTTTTGTACCCAGTTTTACATAGTGTTTACTTCTGATTGCTTGCTATGTGGTGTTTGTTTACCTTATAAAGGCAATGCCTTCCCTTTTTATCAGGAATTACGCGTTGGTACTAGTTGCCAGCCCCTGGCCTATGGAAGTCGGGCTTGGGGTAGTCACGGCACGGGCCCCGAGGATGGGTCGGGACAAATTGGTATCAAAGGAGTTCGATTCTACCACAGAACTCAGGACACTGATCTTTTTCTATGTGAAGAAATACTGTTAAGAGTATTGATAGTGGTTATTAGTCTAGGGAGTCCAGTGTTGGTGCGGCGGCCGATGTATCCGTACACTAGGACCCCGACTTCTGATTTCCGACTCAATGCATGAAAACATTGATTGCTTGTGTGTTTCACGTTTTCTTTGTGATTACTCTGTGTCATCTCACCAGGTATACTGTATTAACCGTGGCGCACCTGTTTCTTTTTTGGATGGCCCCACGACGGCGGCCAGCTAGGGTTCTGAGTTTCGTGCGTGACTGCAGCCCACCGAGCGACGAGGCCTCGGTGGAGGGCCCTATTACTGCGGAGGCACTGGCGGTACCACTACCCACTGCGCCACCGATGCTACCAGCCCCAACCGCTGATAGTGCATGTCACCTTAGTGCACTTCATGAGTTTCAGCGTCATCGACCGCCCAGGTTCTGTAGGGAGAAGGACCCTCAGGCAGCCGAGGATTGGCTGGAGGAAGTTGTATGAGTTTTTCCTTTGGTAGGGACACCAGCAGACCTCATGGTGATCCTTGTAGCGAGTCTCCTGCACGCGGCAACATGCAGATGGTGGAGCTTGATGCTCCAAGTACGAGACGATGAATCTATCCTCTGGATAGACTTTCAGAGCCTCTTCCACTCGGAGTTCTTCCCAGCCACCCTCCGTGCGGTGGGCATCCAGGAGCTACTACAGCTGCGGCAGGGCAGCCTGACGGTCGCCTAGTACTCGGCGAGATTTACCGATCTCTCGCGCTATTCGATGGACATGGTACGAGACCCATTCTTCCAGGCTGAGACCTTCGAGCAGGGAATGAGGCATGAGATCAGGGCATCACTGATCTCCCACATCATTCCGACACAGGCAGGGGTACTGGAGCGAGCCATTCTCATTGAGATATTTCTTGCTGAGCCTACACCAGCAACGAGACCTACCGCAGGGCGGCACGTAGAAAAGTCTTCTGCAGCTGGCAGTCGATGGATGGAACATGGGTCCAGGTGGACCAGACCCTCAGGCAGACAACCTCAGGACACTGGCTCAGAGGTGCGGAGCACACAACGCAGAGACAGTCTTACGAGAGGTAGATAGTGCTATGCATGCATCGGGTAGGGCCACATGGTTCGTGACTGCCCGACCCGCTGTACAAAGGAGAAACAGATGATTGAGGGACCACCCAGGCAGAGGCAGAGGGTCGACAATGGTGGTCCGAAGGGAGCAGGCGGACGAGGAAGAGGAGCTGGCCGAGTAGTAGGTGGTGGGTGACGCTTTGAGGCTCTACCACCACCACCACCAAGAGGTCCACCCCGTCCATAGGGAGCTAGCAGGCAGAGACATGCACAACAACAGGTAGTGGAGGCCTATGACCACGGCTTGCCCGAGATGATTCGAGGTACCATCTGTGTCTATTCCACCCTTTTTGCAGTTCTTATAGACATAGGAGTGAGTCATTCTTTCATTTCTGTAGCCCTTGTTCAGAGGTCGGAGATTCCGATGGAGCCGTTGGATCGATCCTTATTGCTAGAGACTACAATGGGAGCAGACTCGATGATTATGCACTTGTTTTGGTAGTGTGATCTTACTCTGGGAGGCGAGATCTTCAGCTGGGTTCTCCTTATAGCGGCGTCGAGGCCTTATGATGTAATCTTTGACATGGATTGGTTATCTATAGTCCAAGATCAGATTGACTGCATTTGGCGCAAGGTGTGATGTGTTCACACTGATGGGAGCAGGTTCACCTTCACCGGAGTGAAGGGAGCCTTTACAGTACATGATGGAGTCACGCAGAGGAGAGGACAGCCCATCACTCATCAGTTGTCTAGCCTCATCCTAGGAGTAGTTGACGTGCAGAGTCCGAGCTTACCTGCAGTGGTGGATCAGTATGTGGGTGTTTTTCCCGACGACGTTCCAGGACTACCTCCTCACAGGGAGGTAGACTTTTATATTGACCTATACCCTGGGACAACCACAATATCCACCCCAGCATATCGTATGGCTCCCACTAAGCTTAGAGATGTACGGTTATAGTTGGAGGACTTTCAGGGCAATGGATTCATCTGAACCAGTTTTTCACCCTGGGCATCCCCGATATTGTTCGCCCAGAAGGAGGACGGGAGCTTGAGACTGTGTGTCGACTATTGTCGCCTGAACTAGGTGACTGTGAGGAACAAGTATCCACTAATAAGGATTGACGACCTCTCCGATCAGCTAAAGGGAGCACGGTGGTTCTCGAAGATAGACCTCAGCTCAGGCTATCATCGACTTAGAGTTCGGGACGAGGACATTCAAGAAGATGGCCTTCTGATGTCTGTATGGCCACTATGAGTTCTTGGTTATGACATTCGGCGTAACCAATGCTCCAGTAGTTCTCATCGGCCTTATGAATAGGATCTTTCAGCCTTACCTCAATCGATTTTTCATGGTCTTCATCGACAACATTTTGATATACTCGACGACAGAGGAGGAGCACACCTACCACATGCGGGTTGTACTGGACACACTCCAAGAGAACCAGATTTGTGATAAGCTCTCGAAGTGTTAGTTCTGGATACGTGAAGTCCACTTCTTTGAACATGTCATCTCTGAGGCAGAATTTGCAGTGGATCCGGCAAAGATCGATGCAGTGCTAGCTTGGGAGCCACCTAGGAGCGTGACAGAGGTGCAGAGATTCTTGGGACTAGCTAGGTACTACCGGAGATTCGTGCCAGACTTCTCCAGAGTTGCGGCACCACTTTCAGCTTTGACAAAGAAGGGGAAACCCTACGTGTGGTCAGAGAGATGTCAATAGAGCTTCCAGGAGCTGAGATAGAGATTGACAAACGCACCTATCTTGAGGCTTTCAGAGGAGGTACTAGGGTACGTAGACTACTGTGATGAATCAGGGACCATACTCGGATGTGTTCTGATGCAGGAGCAGACAGTGATCGCCTATGGATCACATTAGTTGAGGCAGCGTGCGCAGAACTACGCTACCCATGACCTAGAGTTAGCAGTAGTGGTCTTCGCTATGAAGATGTGGTGACACTATCTGATGGGTGAGTGCTTTACAGTCTATTATAACCACCAGAGTCTCTGGTACATCTTCTCGTAGAAGGACCTGAACCTGAGACAACGGCGATGGCTCGAGTTCTTCCAGGACTATGACTTTGAGATAGTCTATACTTATGGAAAGGGAAACGTAGTAGCCGATGCCCTCAGCAGGAGGACGGGAATTCAGCTACATGGGTAGGCGACAGAGCAGCTAGCCGCTTTGCAGATATCCTTTATGGATAGTGATGGAGCAGTATTTCTATATTCACTCACAGTCACTCCTCCACTTCTACAGCGGGTCAGAGAGGCACAACGTGGGGACGATGACTCTGAGACGCAGCGTGCACAGATCTCCTCAAGACAGGCACTTGATGGATTCTCTGTGAAAGAAGAGCATGTCATCCTATTCCAAGGATGTACCATAGTACCAGCTGCTTTACAGGAGTGGCGATGATGTACCTGACCTCAGACGACATCACTGGTGGCCGGGTATGAAGAAGGTCATAGCAGAGTTCGTTTCTTGATGCCTCACCTACCAGTAGGTGAGGGTAGAGCACAAGGTACCAGCAGGCTTGGTACAACCCTTGGAGGTCCCGGAGTGGAAGTGGGACATGATATCTATGGACTTCGTGACTGGACATCCGCGCACTTCCAGATGTTACGACTCCATTTGGGTGATTGTCGACCGACTCACCAAGTCGGCTCACTTCTTTCCCATCAGAGAGCAGGGCTCAGTGGAGAGCTTGGGATGCCTCTACGTTCAGGAGATTGTACCGCTTCATGGAGTGCCATCATCTATCATCTCCAATCGAGATGCACGATTTACTTCCCGGCTTTGGAAGGGGTTTTATGAGGAGTTCGGGACACAACTATGTCTGAGAACTGCCTTTCACCCACAGAAGGATGGTCAGATGGATAAGACCATTCAGACTCACGAGGACATGCTCCGCGAATGTGTCCTCGACTTTGGTCGCAGCTGGGAGGAACACCTACCCTTGGTGGAGTTCGCGTACAACAATAGCTACCACTCCTCCATCGGGATGGCACTATACGATGCATTGTACGGCCGACCTTAAAGATCACCGATGTGCTGAACAGACCCTGAGAAGTCAGCACTTGTTGGACCGGAGATGGTCCAGGCCACGATAGAGAAGGTCCAAGTCATCAAGGAGAGGACGAGGACAGCTCAGAGATGACAGAAGTCTTATGATGACAGGAGGCGGAGACCACTAGAGTTCGAGTATGGTGACCATGTCTTTTTATGGGTCTCACCTCGACATGGAATGCGGATATTTGGCCAAGGTAGAAAGTTGTCTTTACTCTTCATCAGACCATTCTAGGTCCTCAGTAGGATTGGCGAGGTGTCTTATCGCCTGGATCTACCACCTCAGTTGCACCGGGTGCACGACATCTTCCACGTATCTCAGCTAAGGAGATACGTGCATGACCTAATGCATATCATTGACCATGGGGAGCTGGACATTGATGATGGGGTGACTTTTGCAAAGGTCCTAGTGGAGATCATGGATCGATAGGAGTGGGTCCTAAGTGGATGGTTTATTCCTCAAGTGCGCATCAGGTGGTAGCATGGGAATCTCCAGGAGAGCACTTGGGAGTGGGAGGCTCAGATGTGTGCACAGTACCCACATTTGTTTCCCTAGTTTGTGATATATCTTTATGGGGACGTAAAGCCCTGATTTGGGAGTAATTTGAAGAACTGTAAAATTCAAAGGAAATTTTTTCATAATTTTCTTTGTGATTTTACAAGGACACAGTTTCTAACGGCACCTGATTCTGAGGCCCGGTGAGCCCGGAATAGATTTCCGAAGTTTAGCTCGAGTACATTCAGTGAACGAACGAGCATGAATTTTTTCCTAACTTTTGAACTGGTGCTCATAATAGAAATCAGAGGGCACCGATTGAACCGCAGTGCCGGTAATTTCCTAAGAACACCATCTCCGGAGTTGCGTTTGCTCGGGAGAAGTTATTAAAAGTTGTGGAAGGTAATCTAAAATTGAGCTACAATTTTATTTCTTTTTAAGTGGTTATATCGTTTGAGTGGATATTGGGGAACTACCCATGAGAGGTTAAGAGGTTGGTGGGGCCCACACGAACCCCACCCCTTCATTTTCCCTGACTCCCTTAACCCTCCATTTAATATGACAACATAGGTTTAATTACTTAAGTTTTTTAGTTTTTTAATTTGAAATGAAATTTTGGCTTGTGTGTTAATTAAATAAGACTAAGTCTTATTTTGTGAGAGGTTAGTTCGTTGTGCAAGAGGATTTAGAGAAGAAAGCAATAAGTTCCGAATGACGTTCTTCCTCATTGAAGAACGTGAAGAACGCACTGTCGCCGATGAAGAATGTTGACCACCGACGACGGACGACGGTGAGAGACTCCTTCGTCAGAGATCGATGACGTGACGCCGTGTACCGCGACGCCAGTGACCCTCTTCTTCCGTGACACCTTCTTCTGTGACGTTCAATTCCGTGACGAACCATTGTTCAACAATTTCATCGAGGTAGGGGATTATTTGTATTTGTTCGTGATTACATTCATCGCCGATCATCGTCTCTAATTAAGCTACCTGATATCACAATAACGAGAGGAGGTTGGAACACACAAACACAGCTAACGGAGCGGGGCCGCGGAGGAGGGGTGCGGCGCCGTCATGTCGCGTCGATCGGACAAGGCTGCAGCCGATGACCGTGGTGGTGCGGGGGAGCGGCGGCCGGCTTCCGGTCACCGGAGTAGGAGGGCGGGACCGCAGCGGTCCCGCGTCAGTAGCAACTGGTCGGCTGGTCACCGAGAAGGCCGGGGGTTGTAACCCCCGGCTGGCCGAAGGAGCGGCCCCCACATGGGGGCTGCGGTTACACAACAGGGGGGCTACACCCCCCTGCCCTTCCGCTGGGCCGTTTTGGCCAAGCCGCATGGCCACGATGGCCCGGCCGAGCGCGCCTGGCCGGGCCGGGACATGACCTAATGTGCCGGACACGGACTCGGGTCGGGTCGGCCCGGTTCGGGCCCACCCAGGGGGTATCTGGCCGAGTCGGACTAGGCCTGAAACCCCTATTTTGGGACCAATTTCAGTATTTTGCATCATAACATGGGCTACAGACCTCCGATCGATGCACCGTTAACTGTGATGCAATCCTTGGATCAAGACTATCATTTCGGTATATTACACTCAAGGTTTTGGTGAACATTGGGTTCGACCAGGTTGGTTGGAACATGAAACCAACTGGGCCCTCGGAGTAGAAACACATATAACATGAGTTCCGGGCGTCTGAATGACATGCCGTCAACTTTGTTGGATTTAACATAGTGAGACTGACCGTTTGGATTACTCTGCTTGAGGTTTGGATGTTGTTGGAGTACGGCCGAGTTGGTTTGGACTAAAAAACCAACCGTGCCCCTGGGATGAAAAATCCAATAACTCTCAGATCGGGCGTCTGATTGACGCGTCGTCTGTCACGTTGAGTCCCTTTTGACGACCCGGATGTTTTGGATAAATCAACTCCCGACATCGTGTCAGTTGATGTATCAGCCCCTCGGCTCGTGGAGCGAACCCTCCCGAACGAGCTTGCTGTGTGCGGGAACCCTAGAGCGGGCTGCGACTATGACAACAATGAAGACTGTACAGAAATCATCTGTGGATTTGACGTCGACGACTACAACACTCAGAGATCCTATGTGGATCAATGCTACTAATCATGTGTGGGTAAGATCCTATGTGGGTCAACGCTCAGCGGTCCTATGTGGGCTAGCGCATACCGATCCTGTGTGGGTCAGATCTTGTGTGGGTCATTGCGGGGGTTAGTACCTATCCATCCTTTATGGGTCATTTTGGGGGTTAGTACCTATCCATCCATTGTGGGTCATTGCGGGGGTTAGTACCTATCGATCCTATGTGGGTCTGACGGCTTAGACGAATCAGTGCCTACACCTGATCATCTCTATCGTCTTACGATGAATTATTCCTATGTGAGATGAGTCTTGACTTTCAATCTTTATCTTTGAGAATATTGACTTGAATTCCTTTGTGGATTACGTTATGCTTTCCTGTGTGGATTGAGTTATATTATCCTGTGTGGACCGGGCTGTACTTGGGCTTGGATGTTGGAGCTGAACTAGAATTGATGACTTTGGTATATGTATGGGCATATACCTAAGTAGTGTCGGATGTTACTTCGTGATCGTATATTTTCTTTTTGGATTATCCTTTGTGGATTCTGGGAGACCTCTGGGGGTCTCGAGGTCCCTACTGATTAGATTATACACACCCCTGCACGGGCTATGCCCGCACTACATTTTGTTGGATGCAGACGACGGACATCGCTGATCGTGGTGGAGGCTTGTGGAGCAAGTCGGTACCTGGAGGTGGACCACTGGGCAGGACGTACATGGAGAGAATGGCAGGACCCATGGAGCTGAGGAAGCTATCTGTACCCAGCATTTATGTGGGACTTCTAGTGGATGGATCGACGTTGCGGCTTTACTTTTTAGTTGTTGTACTTTCTTTCTAGTTGTACATTACTTTCAGTTGGGGTTTGTATTCTGGCCCACTTACTTTTCCACACTTACTTTTGTACCCATTTTTACTTAGATTTTAATTCTGCTTGCTTGCTCTGTGGTGTTTGTTTACTTTACCAAGGCAATGCATTCCCTTTTTATCGGGAATTACAACTTGGTGCTAGTCACCAGCCCCTGGCCTATGGAAGGCGGGCTTGGGGTAGTCACGACTCGGGCCCCGAGGACATGCCATGACAAAACAGATCCAACGATCGATTCCCCATCGACCTCAAGGCCCATGTTGAGCTGGTTTTTCATCATAGGCACCAGCCGACACAACCCGCACTCGCCTCTACCTAATGACGTGCTAGAGAACAGTATGTCACCGACTGCTAAAATTAAACAAGAACCCTGAGTCAAGCCATCGCCGGCTGAATATTTACAAGAATGCTCGACCAAAACGGCCGACATATTTCAAAAAAAAACCACAATGCCTTTCTCCAAGGCACCTTACGTTTAGCACAAACACATCCACTGAATCCTAAAACAGACTTCCGATGACGTTTCCATGATCAAACCATACAATTATCCATGCATCCCACGTGCAACACCGAAAGATAACCATCTGATAAAGGCCAATGGATTAAAAGAATTAGCATGGATAAGACCAATGCTCTCTTAGTGAATCTTGGACGAGGACAAGATAAGGGACATGTTCATCGCTAAAAAAAATACACTAAAAGGATTGAATGGATTCCAGTTAATCATACCAGTCTACAGGAAGCAAGAACAGTTGAACCTCAACTAGTTTACTTCAAGGAAGGAACTCGACTTCTCCTGCCAACACATCCACACATTTTAAATTCACCTGCCCCACATGAATTCAGACATGATCAACCCATTTATAGAAGACATTCCATGTACTGTCTCTTCTACATGGATGGTCACTTTTACCAGATTCGACACAACGTGCCCCCATCCTTAGGATTGTCATAATCATCGAAGGGAATGGTGATACCCTTGCCGTGTAAAGACCCGGAAATTTCAATGAATTTTTTTTTAAATTTCTTTGTAGTTTTACAAGAACGTAGTTTCAGACGACACTTGATTTTGAGTCCCGTTGTGCCCGGAATTTCTATCTGAAGTTTAGCTCGGGTATGTTCAGTGAACGAATGAGCGGGAATTCCTATATTTTGAACCGGTGCTCGGAATCGAATTCTGAGGGCACCGATGGAACCGAAGCACCGGTAATTGCTTAGGAACGCCTTTTCTAGAGTTGTGTTTGCTCGTTATGAGTTGTTTAAATTTGTGGATTATGTGTGAGTGAAATAAAATTTCATTAAGAATATTATTTCTCTTTTCCATGTGTTAGAACCTAGGTACAAGAGTTAGGGTGGGACCCACTGATTGTTAGTTTCTCTTGAGTGGATTAAAGGTAAGATGGGGCCCACACGAGCCCCACCTTTTCAATTTCTTTAACTCCCTAACTCCTCTTAGCTCCCCACTTAAGTTGTGTAACACGTTTAACTTTTAAACTTCCCTTTATTTTGGTGACTTTTCCTCTCCCCTCTTTATGTATGCCAACTCACCAATTCAATTAACTAAATTAAGTTTTGAATTTATGAATTGTGGCATGAGTTTAAAATATAACGATGAGCCATATTTTATTTTGGTTGGTTGTTGTGTGTGGACAATTGAGGAGAGAGCTCTTGGGTGTTTTCATCTTCATCACGAAGAACACCAAGACTTCGACGAAGAATACCGTCACCGTAAGAAGAGATCGATGTGCCATCTCTTCTCCTCTCTGCAGCTGGGGTGTGACACCTTTTTCCAAAGATCGATGATGTACCCTCTTTTGATCTTCTTCCCATGTCAAAGAAAAGGAGACGCCACTTCCTCGTATGTTCTCCGTCAACATACGGAGCTTCACCTCGCGACGTCGTTTTCCGCAGTGAACCCCCGTTCCAGCTTTGCTCAAGGTAGGGAATTGTTTTGTGAATATTAATGAACCCCATGTTACTTCCTTATAAATCAAAGAATGCAGATCAACTAAACATCAAGTTGATCCGAAAAGAATATGTTACGGGTTGGGAATTTTTATTTGCGGAAAAACTGTAGGGGTTATTTAATTATTATTTTTTCATGTTTACCACTTTGTCGTTATTCGTGAAAATATGACCAAATGCTATCCATTAACGAGAGGGGGCCGGACCGCACAAACACGGCTGACCCTCCTCCCTTATCTGTGTGTTTGTTTATTTGTGGTTTGAAACGACTATGGCGCGGTGCCGTCACACCGCATTTGATCATGCGACAAGAAATGTGTGGCACCGTCGCGCTGCGCCGTGGAAACGAACAAGGACACGACGTCGTCGCGCTGCATCGGAGAAACCCGAAGGCACCGCGGCCGGAGCGGGGCCATGGTGGAAGAGAACGGTGCTGTCGCGCTGCCCCAGACGACCAAGGACGCGGCCGGTTCCGGGCCGTGGCGATGTAGGGTGACCGGCGGCCGGAGCCGGGCCGCCGGAGTCAGAGCAAGGAGGGGACCAGCAGATGATGGTCCCATGGAGCCAGAATCGGCCGACCAGGGTGGGCCGACCAGACATGGAAAGAGCCGGGGGTCAAAACCCCCAGTTGGCCAGCTGAGCGGCCCTTAATTGGGGCCTCGGTTTCCGAATGACGGGTGGGCAGCGCGCCCCCCCCGCATAACCGAACGGCTCAACCGTTCGGCCGAGCCAGCTGGTGGCGCGCTCCAGTGCGCCGGGCCGGGCCGCGACTAGGCTGGGCCGACCCAGGGGGTCTCGGGCCGGGTCGGTCCGGCCCCAAACCCCTGTTTTCGGATCACTTTCGGTCAAATGTCCATATCTTGGGCTACATACCTCTAATCGACGCACCGTCAGCGGCGATGCGATCCTTGGACCGAGATGGTCGTTTTGACATATTGCACTCATGGTTTCAGAATACTTTGGGTTCGGCCGGCTTGGTTTGTACACAGAACCAACTGGCCCTCGGAGCGGAAACACTCATATCTTGAGCTCCGGACGTCCGATTGACATGCCGTCGATTTTGATGGATTCCTCTAAGTGAGACGGATCTTTTGGCTTACTTCGCTCGAGGTTTTGGATTCCGTCGGAGTGCGGTCGGGTTGGTTCGCTCACGAAACCAACCGGGCCCCTGGAATGAAAATGCCAATAACTCACAGACCGGGCGTCCGATTGACGCACCGTCTGTCTCGATGAATTACTCCTGATGATACAGACCTTTTGGCATACTTCGCCCGAGTTTTGGATGCAGTTGGATAGTGGTTGGGTTGGATTGCACCCGAAATCCAACCGGGCCCCTAGACCGGAAAGGCTGATAACATTCAAACTGGACGTCCGTTTGACGAACCGTCAGCGGCGTTGGTGATCTCATTGAGAAACAGTCACTATGAGTATACACTATGAGAGTTCGGGGTACATTTGAGATACGTCCGGGTTGGTTCGCTCACGAAACCAACCGGGCCCCTAGGATGAAAAGGCTAATAACTCCCAGACCGGGCGTCCGATTGACGCGCCGTCTATTGCGTTGAGACCCATATGACGAGGCGGTCTTTTGAGATACTTCTTCGTGGGAATTTGAGATACTTGGAGTATCAACCTATAGCTCGTGGAGCGAACCCTCCCAGAGTCGAGCGTGCAGTGTATGGAGACCGTGTAGCCAGCTGAGACCTGACGACTGCTTGACCGACTCGACTTAGAGTGAGTCGACTAGCCCAGTGGACAGAGCACTACTTTATGAGGTTTAGACCCATGGCGGATGGAGCACTACCTGTGTGATAGTGCAGACCCACGGTTCTCGTCCGGAGAGTACCTTTGTAGGCTACTAGGGGGTTTTCACTACTGTGTTTGGGTGGCATACCCCGGCGTAATGCACTACGGTGTTTGGGTGGATGACCCGCGGTACTCGATAGGAGGAGTACCTCAGCAGTCTTAGGTTAGTGAGCAATACCTCGGAGTCGTGACAGGACCACTGTACACTCCAGAGAAGGGTCTATTCAGTTGTTACAGTTTCGATAATGAAAATATTGGTTCGAGCTGAGTCTATGACCTTTGTGTTACCTCTTGATTGAGATGGGTCACTGGATGACTTAGGTATATGTATGGGCGTATACCTGGGTAGTGGATATATGTTGATTTCATAATCTTTGTGTTTC
Source organism: Viscum album (assembly GCA_963277665.1). Lineage (NCBI taxonomy): Eukaryota > Viridiplantae > Streptophyta > Magnoliopsida > Santalales > Viscaceae > Viscum > Viscum album. Next base: position 1,850,423,129 of record OY728120.1, read on the forward strand.
CTCATGATTGAGATGAGTTACTTGATAACTTAGTTATATGTATGGGCATATTCCTAAGTAGAGGTTATCTGTTGAGATCTTCATTGTGGATATCCTTGTCGGTTTTAGTGAGACCTTGAGGGTCTCGGGGTCCCTAATGAGTATCGTTATACTCACCCCTTCACGGGCTATGCCCGCACCTCGTTGTGTTGGTTGTAGACGACAGGTAGTACTGAAGGAGGCTGAGTGTTCGAGGACTAGACGGTACCCAGAGGTGGACTACACGACGAGTCAGTATTCGGAGGTGGACTTCACGGCAAGACGACACACGGAGGAGGTTTACGGGCGAGAGCTTTGTGGAGGCTATCTATACCTACCCTTCAGGTAGGATCTGTGGTGGACGATCCAGGATCTGCGCCATCTGTACCTACACTTCAGGAAGGATCCGAGGAGGATGACCTAGCAGCCGCTTCCGTTCTTCCAGCTGTTGTCTTGTTCAGTTGTAGTTTTACATTCATATGGGTTTGTATTCTGGCCCATTTACCTTTCAACACTTCTCTTTGTACTTAGTGTTTTACTTCCACTTGTACTCTGTAGTGTTTTGTTTACTTTTATAAAGGCAATTCATTCCCAGTTATCAGGATTTATGCCTTTTGTGCTAGTCGCCAGCCCCTGGTCTATGGAAGGAGGGCTTAGGGTAGTCACGACACGGGCCCCGAGGACGGGTCGTAACAAATTGGTATCAGATAAGTCGGTTCTACCGCAAAACTTATAACTCTGATATTTTCTTTCTCTGAAGTGATAGTGTTAAGAGTAATGAGTGTGGTTTTCAGATCAGGTTGTCCAGTGTTGGTGCGGGCGGCTGAGGTATCCATACACCAGGACCCTGACAACTAATTTCTGACTTTGTGAATGAAAACACTAATTGTGTGTGTGTTTCCAGAAGTTTTTAAATGTCAGCTCAAACCCGATCAGCTCACCAGGTATAATCGTTTGACCGTGTCACATTGTTTCATTCAGGATTCCTTTTCTCAGACAACCAGCTAGAGCCCAGAGGGATGTGCGTATTGACTACCTACCGAGCGACGAGGCTTCGGTACATGGCCCTCTTGCAGTTGAGGCACCAGTAGAGGCCACCCAGGTTCTGGGGAGAGATGGACCCGCATGCAGCTGAGGATTGGCTGGGGGCTGTGGTGAGAGTCTTCAAGCTAGTGGGGATGCCGATAGGCTTCATGGTGATCTTTGCGGCCAGCCTTCTTCAGGCAGCAGTAGGCAGGTGGTGGAGCCACTTGTTCCAGTTTTGCATCGGAATGGCCTTCACATGGGAAGACTTCAAGACCTTCTTTAGGGATGAGTTTGTGCCAGTATCTCTACACCCCAAGCGTGTTCAGGAGTTGATGCCTTTGACGCGTGTTTTTCTATCCGTAGCCGAGTCAACTGTGGGCAGTAGACAGATGATGCAGAGGTCCAAGAGGAACAGAGCCAGTCGTACGAGAAGCAGGAAGTGTTATCAATGCGGCAGGAAGTGTCACCTGCCACGTGACAGTCCAAACCTCCGCACTGTCGATCCGCGGGTGTTGGAGAAGCCACTAAGACAGAAGAAACCGCTGGTGCTTGAGCAAAAGTCGAGCAGTGGACAAGGCAGTAGAGCTCCGGGAGCTGGTGGAAAAGAGTAGAACTAGTGGATATGACCCTTGTACTTCTAGTTCCATGTTGCTGTTGTATTCGTGTCTTTGTACAATGAGTTTCAATAATAAAGACACTTATCTTTGTGATTTTTTCTTTCAGTTCTGTTTGTTTGTTTGATACTAAGTGGTCCCGATTAAAACTGTTGACTTGACCCTCACTTTCGAGATTTCTACTGGAGGAGACCCAGTGACCTCACACTGATTCCGACAGTGTGACTCGACCCTTGGAGGCGAGAGTGACAGTTGGATCTCGTGGTAGTTATGTCGAGGCCTTACGATGTCATCCATGGAAGGAATACATCATCCATGTCAGGATTAACTGTATTAGGGAATGGGTGTGGTTCATCCAGGGGATGAGACCGAGTTTCTATTTTCGGAAAAGGAGAAATTTTAGCAGCTCTTTCAGATCATAGGCAAAGAAGGTGCAGATCATCCAGGAGCGGATGAAGACTGCACAGTGCAGTAGGAAACAGGATACTGCCGCCAGTCTTAGAGACTCGAGCGTGTTAAATGTTTCAAAAAGATGAATGGTTAAGGATAGATGAGTCTACGAAGCAGTAGACGTGGAGACATAGCAAGGAGAGTAGCATGAGGTAGTGTACATATTAACATGCAACAACCACCCGCCTTAGTAATCCCCGCCAGGCTCAGGGAGATGGAAGACGGAGGGAGAGTGTGGCTGCATGCGGTCAGAGAGAGTGACCCAATGGCTCTAAAAATGATTCAAGGGACAGTCTGTGTCCACTAATATCTGCTGTAGTAACAGACGTCAATATGAATCATTCCTTGATTTCACAAATCTTGTCCCAGACCTAGAGTTTCTAGTAGGCCGTGGACTTGACCCTCATGTCTGGAGATACCTTGGGAGGAGACTCGATAATCACACATACGCCGACAATGTGGTCAGACCCTCGAGACAAGAGTTTCGGTTGGAATCTCTTGGTGGAAGCATCGAGGCCATACGACATTGGTTTGAGTATAGACAGGGAAATCACAGTTCATACACAGAATGACGGTATTAGGAAAAAAGGTTGTGGTTTATCTACGACGTCGGGATGGGTTTTCCTTGGTCGGTGAAAAGGAAACCCCAGGCAGTACAGGATAAACTCCTGCACAGGAGGGTGTGACCGATCACTCTTGAGTCGGTCAACCTTACCCTCGTGGAAGTAGTCGTTTGAGTTTCAGTTCTAATAGGAATTGGAGACCTCTAGAGTTCGAGTATGATGATCACGTCCTTATACGGGTCTCACCTCGATGAGGTTTACGGAGATGTGGCCAAGGTGTCAAGTTATCTCTGAGGTTAAACGGACCTTTCTAGGTCCTCATCTGGGTAGGCGAGGTGGTTTACTGCTTGACCCATCCACCTCATTTGCACCAGTTGCACGACGTCTTCCACCAATCTCAACTGAGGAGATACGTGCTCGACCCTTCTCATATCATCGACCATGGGGATCTAGACTTTGGCAGTGGAGTGTCTTTCATGGAGGTTCTAGTGTGGATCGAGGATCACCAAGGGAAGAACCTACGGGGACAATTTATTCCTCGGGTGCACTTTCACTGGCAGTACGGGAACCTCCAGGTGATCACATGAGAGCGGGAGGCTCAGATGCGTGGTCTGTACCGCTTTTATATCCCTAGTTTGTGTTAAAGCTTTACGAGGACGTAAAGCCCTGAGGTGGGATTAATGTAAAGACCCGGAACATTCAAGGAAATTTTATCTTAAATTTCTTTTGAATTTTACAAGAACGCAGTTTCAGACGACACTTGATTCCGAGGCCCAGTGTGCCCGGAATTTCTATCCAAAGATTAGCTCGGGTACATTCAGTGAACGAACGAGCGAGAATTCCTATCTTTTGAACCAGTGCTCGGAATCGAATTATGAGGGCACCAATGGAACCGCAGCGCCGATAATTGCTTAGGAACACCTTTTCTAGAGTTTTTTTTCTCGTTATGAGTTGTTTAAATTTGTTGTTTAAGTGTGAGTGAAATAAAATTTCGTTAAGAATTTTATTTCTCTTTTCCATGTGTTTGAACCTAGGTGTAGGAATTAGGGGGGACCCGCTGATTGTTAGTTTCTCTTGAGTGGATTAAAGGTAATGTGGGGCCCACAAGAGCCCCACCTTTTCTATTTCCATAACTCCCTAACTCCTCTTAACCCCCCACTTATGTTGTGTAACACTTTTAACTTTTAAACATCCCTTTATTTGGGTGACTTTTCCTCTCCTCTCTTTAAGTATGACAACTCACCAATTCAATTAATTAAATTAAGTTTTTAATTTTTGAATTTTGGAATGAGTTAATAATATAAGGATGAGCCTTATTTTAATTTGGTTGGTTGTTGTGTGTGGACAATTGAGGAGAGAGCTCTTGGGTGTTTTCATCTTCATCACGAAGAACAACAAGACTTCGACAAAGAACGTCATCACCGTAAGAAGAGATCGACGTTCCGTCTCTTATCCTCTCCGCAGCTGGGGTGTGACCACATTTTCCGATGATCGACGACACATGCTCTTTCTATATTCTTCCGGTGTCAAAGAAAAGAGACACCACTTCCTCGGACGTTCTCCGTCAACATACAGAGCTTCACCTCGCGACGTCGTTTTCCGCGGCGAACCCCCGTTCTAGCTTCACTCAAGGTAGGGAATTGTTTTGTGAATATTAATGAACCCCATGTTACTTCCTTCTAAATCAAAGAACGCAGATCAAATAAACATCAAGTTGATCCGTGAAGAATATGCTGCGGTTTGGGAATTCTTGTTTGAAGAAAAACCGTAGGGGTTATTTAATTATTTTTGTTCGTGTTTACAACTTTGTCGTTCTTCGTGAAAATACGACCAAATGCTATCGATTAACGAGAGGGGGCTGAACTGCACAAACACGGACGAACCTCCTCCCTTATCCGTGTGTTTGTTTATTTGTGGTTTGAAACGAGTATGGCGTGGTGCCATCACACCGCGTGTGATCGTGCGACAAGGAATGTGCGGTGCCGTCGCGTCGCGCCGTGGAAACGAATAAGGACACAACGCCGCCGCGCCGTGTCGGAGAAACCCAAAGACACCATGGCCGGCGCGGGGCCGAAGTGGAAGAGCACGACACCATCGCGCCGCACCAGACAACCAAGGTCGCTGCCGGTTCCAGGCCGCGGCGAAGCAGGGTGACCGGCGGCCGGAGACGGGCCGCTGGCGCCGGAGCAAGTAGGGGACCGACCGACGTCGGTCTCATGGAGCAAGAACCAGCCGGCCAGGGTGGACCAGCCAGACAGGGAAAGAGCCGGGGGTCAAAACCCCTAACTGGCCAGCTGAGCGGCCCCTTAATTGGGGCTACGGTTTCCGAAAGGCGGAAGGCAGCGCCCCCCCCGCATAACCGAATGGCTCCGACGTGCGGCCGGGCCAGCTAGCGCCACACGCCAGCACGCCCGGCCACCGGGCCGGGCCGCGCCCAATCGGGCCGACCCGGACCCGGGTCAGGTAGACCCAGTTCGGGCCGACCCAGGGGGTCTCGAGCCGGGTCGGCCCGGGCCCGAAACCCCCGTTTTCAGATCACTTTCGGGCAAATGCCCATATCATGGGCTATGGACCTCCGATCGACGCACCGTCAGTGCCGATGCGATCCTTGGACCGAGACGGTCGTTTTGAATCATTATAGTCAAGGTTTCTGAATACTTTGGGTTCGGCCAGGTTGGTTCGTGCACGGAACCAACCGGGCCCTCCGCGCGGAAACTATCATATCTTGTGCTCCGGATGTCCGATTGACGTTCTCTCAACTTTGATGGATTCCTATAAGTGATACGGATCTTTTGACTTACTCCGCTCGAGGTTTGGATGTCGTCGGAGTGCGGTCGGGTTGGTTCGCTCACGAAACCAACCGGGCCCCTGAAATGAAAAGGCCAATAACTCACAGACCGAGCGTCCGATTGATGTGCCGTCTGTCTCGTTGAATTCCTCTTCATGAGACGGAACATTTGGAATACTTCTCCTGAGTTTTGTATGTAGTTGGATAGTGGCCGGGTTGGATTGCACCCGAAATCCAACTGGGCCCCTGGAACGGAAAAGCTGATAACTTTCAGACTGGACGTCCTTTCGACGAACCGTCAGCAGCATTGGTGATATCGTTGAGAAACGGTCCCTATGAGTATACCCTATGAGATTTCGGGGTACAGTTTAGATATGGCCAGGTTGGTTCGCTCACGAAACCAACCGGGCCCCTGGGATTAAAAGGCTAATAACTCCCAGACCGGGTGTCCGATTGACGCGCCGTCTGTTGCATTGAGACCCCTATGACGAGGCGGTCCTTTGAGATACTTCTTCATGGGACATTGAGAAACATGGAGTATCTAACTGTAGCTCATGGAGCGGACCCTCCCTGAGACGAGTGTGCGGTGTACGGAGACCGTGTAGCTGGCTGAGACCTGACGACTACTTGACCGAATCGACTTGGAGTGAGTCGACCAGCCCAGTGGACAGAGCACTACATTGTGAGGTGCAAACCCATGGCATATGGAGCACTACCTGTGTTGCAGTGCAGACCCGCGGTACTCATCCGGAGAGTACCTCTACATGCTACTAGGGGGTGTGAACTAGTGTGTTTGGGTGGCATACCCTGGCGGGATGCACTACTATGTTTGGGTAGCTGACCCGCGGTACCAGACAGAAGGAGTACCTCAGCAGTCTTAGGTTAGTGAGCAGTACCTCGGAGTCATGATAGGACCACTGTACACTCTAGAGACGGGGCTCTTCAGTAGTTACGGTTTCGATAATGAAAATCTTGGTTTGAGCTGAGTCTATGACCTTTGTGTTACCTCTTGATTGAGATGGGTCACTTGATAACGTAGGTATATGTATGGGCGTATACCTGGGTAGTGGTTATCCGTTGATTTCACAATCTTTGTGTTTCCTCATGATTGAGATGGGTTACTTGATAACTTAGGTATATGTATGGGCATATACCTAAGTAGAGGTTATCTGTTGAAATCTTCCTTGTGGTTATCCTTGTTTGTTTTAGTGAGACCTTGAGGGTCTCGGGGTCCCTACTGAGAATCGTTATACTCACCCCTGAACGGGCTATGCCCGCACCTCGTTGTGTTGGTTGCAGGTGACGGGCAGTGCTGACGGAGGCCGAGTGTTCGAGGACTGGACGATACCCGGAGGTGGACTACACGACGAGTCAGTATCTGGAGGTGGACTTCACGGCGAGACGACACACAGATGAGGTTGACGGGCGAGAGCGTTGTGGAGGATATCTGTACCTACCTTTCAGGTAGGATCTGTGGCGGACGATCCAGGAGCTGCGCCATCTGTACCTTCCCTTCAGGTAGGATCTGGGGAGGACGACCCAGGATCCGCTTCCGTTCTTCCAGATGTTGTCTTGTTCAGTTGTAGTTGTACTTTCATTTGGGTTTGTATTCTAGCCCATTTACCTTTCAACACTTCTCTTTGTCCTTAGTGTTTTACTTCTGCTTGTACTCTGTGGTGTTTCTTTACTTTTATAAAGGAAATTCCTTCCTAGTTATCGGGATTTACGCCTTTGGTGCTAGTCGCCAGCCCCTGGCCTATAGAAGGTGGGCTTGGGGTAGTCACGGCACATGCCCCGGGGACGAGTTGTGACATGCCGAGCACAAACATGCTAGTACACAAACACCACAAACGATCGTGTGGCGCTCCTCAGCCACAATAACCCCACAAAAAAAACAAAGAAGATCCAAAACATAGAAAATAGCGTGTCAAAACACATGTGTCATTTGAATGCTATCCTGGACATTGGGACGAAACAAATATTTAACATCAGGCCACTCTACTGAGGAGATGACCCAAATCCGCAATGAAAGTCAAAACCAAACGACCACCCATCCGAACAGGGGTGTCCTTAGTAAAACAAGAGTCCAAAAAGGGACAACGACACCTGAACGACACCTCATGTCAAAAAACTCATGGTACATGAAAGGAATTAAAACACTAAGGGTGATACCAACCATGGGCTAGCCCCTCAAGAAGATCAAACATCGACCCTAACGTTGGGTCACACAAAACAAAGTCTATAGGCTCAAAAGACAATCATCAAGCCCCCACTAAAGAAAAAATAACTCCTACAGAAACACCTATAGTCCAATTCCAAGGAAACTCAACGAGAATCTCAAAATTATACCTTACACTAGGGTCTCAACGTGCCACCACAGGTTCCATTACCAAGCACGTAACATTTGATCTCGGTTAAAAATTATCAATTTAAAAACGCCAACCACACATCAAGAAAACATGCATGTTTCAAAATAACATCCTCTTAAGAACATCAAACATTCACAGAAATCTCATATTTATCAATTAATTGAGAAAAACAACAACATTTAAAGAAAATGGCGACCTATAACGGTCCCATTCTATCCTTCCTTGGTTATTCAAAAAGGAACACCAAAGCAGTTAGTCAATTCCATTTAAAATTCAAACACCCCAACAAGATTACCTCATACAACACTTTTCAACTTACCTACTCAGGTCCAATTGAACATTTAACAATTAGCCAAAACCTTTTAATTTCGAAATTAGGCAACATTTTCCATGTAATCATTTCACAGTACCGAAAGCCATTACATTTAATGCGGGTTTCCATTTCCCAATTCATGAAACGCCCATACACTTCATGGATTAAAAATTGACTCCCATTTTTTTCAAAACAAGATTCTGACCCAAAATTTAACATGCTCACATGCAATGGACCAAGTGTATGGGTGGCCATCTACCAACATATAAGGTGCCCATACACTTTATAAATCGGCATTTGGCTCCACTTTTTCAATCAAAACCAATTTAATTTAGCATTTTAATTTCCACAGCTTTAAATTTTAATCAATATCCCTACAAATGTATTTATATAATGCTCAGAATGGATTCAATATATGGGTTACCCCTTCCCATTTGTAAGGCGCACATACACCTTACTATTGAAAATCAGTTCTGGTTCATTCACAACCTAGGTATAACCAAAACAAGACATCCCATCATAAGCATGAATCACAGATCATGGTATATTATAGAAGCATGTTATAACACATAAGAATGGCATATAATCACTTAAGCATATTATACAGGAAATCTAAGATGCAACTACACGGAATGGAACATCCCCGACATGTTAATTCCTATGTGCCCAATATGATGCATGGAATGCAGCTTTCTTTCCATATCAGGACAAGGGTAAAATTCAAGGAATTTCATAAACCATAAGAAGCAGAAAATACAACAGTCACTCAAGGTGAAACCATATCAACTGTAATAGAAAACAATATGAACAACAATTCCCAGCCCTGGACACTTGGTCATTTTTTGTACGTGGGGTGATCATTCCAAATCACAGCTATTACCCAAGCACAAACACTTTCCTAATCTCAAATCTACCAACCCAATGCAGTAAGGTAAAATTAAAGAATCACCCTTAATACCACATTGTAACGTCCCGACCTAGATTACCCTCGAACCGGTGGCCGGACCAATAGGTCACATGGCCTCATGCACGTCTCCCCGTATGCCAGAGGCTACCGACTTGTAGCGAGGGTCTTGGGAGGTGATAGTGGGGAGAATATACCCTCATATCATATTAACATAGCGGTATTATCAGATTAAATAATATTCAATAGAGGAAACTATAAAAAATTGAAAGACAACAGTGAAAGATAGTTAATATCCATTTTATAAAAGGCGGAAAATTCCATTTTACAATACATGCATGTACAGATGACGATACATTTATGAACATTGTAAACAATAAAACATGATTTACAAACAATACGAAAAGAAAAGACAACAAAGCCTGATGACGTTCCCCTAAGCATCCCAATCTACCACTTGGTCCTCCACTCATAACTCCTCAGGCTAAAATAACACAGCACACAACCTATGTCCTGCATGCAAGAAGGTCTACTCGGGTACCCCAGTGCAATGGTGACCTGAGTAGGGTGTGCGAAATAAATCTATTTAGGCCAACACCACCGGTGTCAAACCCAATCCATAAAATGTATAATAATTAAACAGTGAGCGGGTATGGAGAAACAAGTATGTAGAATTACATAAGTAAATAACACCTGTCCAGGTTCCCAGGGGACACCTAACGGTTATAACAACTTCACCTCGTTGCTGGTAATGTAACCTGATCATGTAATTATATATATATACATATATGAATTTAGATCATAGATGGAGTGGGGTAAGAATTCCTCCCACCCCTCAATCATGATTAGCGGGCATGAGGTATGAATGTCTCTCATCACTATAGGTCTAGTGGCAATGGGGAAAAATGCCTCCCTTCCATAAATCGAGATTAGCGTGCATGAGGTAAGAATGCCTCTCATTCCTATAGGTCTACTGGTAATAGGTATGAATGCCTCCCTTCCATAAATTGAGATTAATGGGAACGAGGTAATAATGCCTCTCATCCCTATAATACAAAGGCAACGAGGTAAGAATTCCTCTCGTTCCTATATGATACTGGAAAGCGGTAAGAATGACTCCCTTCCATCATATTCATTAAATCGGCATGGGGTATAACTGCCTCCCATCTGTCACATTCATACTACTAGCATGGGGTATAACTACCTCCCATCCAGACATATAATCATCAACAGAAGTCAACTGGAAAGGGGTATGAATGCCTCCATTCCAGACATGTAATCATCAATAGAAGTCAAATGGAAAGGGGTAAGAATGCCTCCCTACCAGACATTTACTGTCACACTAGCATGGGGTATAACTGCCTCCCATCCAACTATGTATCCGTCACTAGGTGGCCTCAGCATGCACTCCCATTTATTATCTTCAATTATGTGGAATGAGCATGTGCGCACTCACAATACAACCATGTCTATAGTATACTACTTATGGAATTACCTCATAAGAATTCAAAGAATCATACAACATACACATAAGAGATCACATTAAAGTTTATAATTAAGGAAACCCATATTAATTATATATTCAAGATATTTACATAATCATTTTACTAACATAAACCATGATCATTACATTATCCCAAGACATGGTCATACCACCGTAGTCTGTTGGTTCCTAGTTTCATCATTCCATCTTAAAGGATACTTTTATCACTCTTTAACCCTTTGATACCTTCTAGAGGTAAAAAGTTATTTAGTCTTAAGTCATCCCATTATGGTTATCATCTATGTCAATTTTCTTAAACATGGAAAATTGACCCAAACACAAGTATCACAGCTATTTCATTCCATTTGTTTCAACAAATCATTTTTGCATACAAAGCATCGAAGAGACACCACAAAAAACTAGCAGCTAAGCATAAAATTATATCACTAGATTTTATCTTGAAGACAACACACCTCTGATTGAGGGGTTTTATTATTAAATTGTCAGTTTAGTAACCTAGAAACCCTTTAATCTTATCCTGCATTTCACACTCTTTTTCAAGTAGTGTCTAATGAAAACCTGATTTGTAGAATTAAAATACTAATGATATTTCGGTATTAAACTCTTTAATGCATTACTTTAAATTAAAGGGGCAAGGAGAGGGATCATATCTCTAGGTGGATCCATCCGTCCCCTCCGGCTGTTGGATATTTATAACTAAGAGTCGCCTAAGCTCCGGAATAGAGAAACCAACCCGAACCCGCCAATCAACTCGAACCCATGCTGGCAACCAAAACCGCCCGTATCCGCCTCACCTTCAGTAGTATATTCCCAAACTTGAACCCAAGGGTCCCAAGACACAACCCTAGCATGAAGGAAAAACAAGAAACATGAAACCCCCAATACCTAGGGTTCAGCCGAATCCCGCGGGCCGACAGATTGTCCGAAATATGGAGAGATGAAATTAGAAGATGAGAGAGAGAAGCTTACCATGATGATTTGAACTAAAAACTGGTAGAAATCCGGTGAAAATCGGCAAACGAGAGGTGGCCGAATAGAGGGTATCACACGATAGGGGGAAACCCTCAGGGGGTGTCACTTGGTCTGCCGAGAGAAAGGGTAGGGAGAGTCTTTTTCATTAGATTTTAAGTTATTTAATTTTATTTTATTTTAATTTTAAACAAAAAACATAAACACACCCAACAATATGGTTTGACCCGCACGGTTTTCCAAACCGTAAGCAAACCCTGCGGAGTGTACTTCCTCCAAGACACCAGTTACACATGCTAGGCGCACGATTTGGTAAACCGTGCACAGCACGTGTGCAAGCCACATCCCACCTGATTTAGGCCACACAGTTTGGGCAGCACGGTTTGGTCAACCCGTGCACCAACCGTGCGCCCACTGTAGTCCATTAAAAACTCTGGTCCGACGCTTCCAAAACATGCTGAGTCACTTGGGAAACTCCTCGGGCCTTCTCCCAAGCACAAAACCAGAACAAAAATTCCATTCAACACTTAGAATTTCATTCTGAAGCTCGATATTAAAAACATATTTTTTAGTAATCGAAATAGTTCAAATTCTTTCCGGTTTTAGCCCAGTTCAAAATGTGGGTCATTACAAAAGTATTCTATATTTATAATTATAGATGTTGAATTTTTTTAAATATTCATGTTCTATTTTTTGGAATCATGAATATTATCTATTGTAAAATTTACCATCTTGGTAATGTGTAGATCAAGTTAATCAAGTTATCAAATAAGTGGAAAGCCATCATTTTTTACACTAACAAATATTTGATAAATTAAATTCAAATAAATCAATATAGTGCAATAATTTAATTGTTTAATGGAAAAATTTCTTGAAAATTATAGTTAAAATATTTACAGCACTGAATGTCACAAAATTTCATTCTCTAGGGTTTCAGTAACTATTCTGTGACCAGAATGGGAAACAAGTACTATATGATCAATTTAATTGTCATTTTTTATCTTAATGAAATTATTAAAAATATATAAATTTATTTCTAATTTTTATCTATTATATAATTGCCTCTAATTTATGTGAAATTATAAAAGAATATTCATTTAATTAACATAAATATAAAATAATTGATTTAAAAATTTTAAAATTTATATAATTTGATTAAGTTAATTTTTTTGAAAAAATATGTAGATTTGTATCAAAAATTAAAGAGTCTTTAAATAATTATATACTAAATTAAAAAATTTTCTTGATATACAGATTGTCAAATTAAATGAATAGATTGATGATTGAGAGTAATAATATTTTATCAAAACAATGTTATATTCAAACATTTAAATTATTAAAAATTTCATACTCATACATTTGAATGTAATACTACCAATAAAATAATTCATGTTACAATTATGAGTAAATATTTCATTTATAATAACATTATTTTCCCATTGTGATTAATATAGTGGTCATCATAGTTAATGTCAAAAATGATTATCTATGGGTTTAAAAAAATTATAATGATTAAAATGATATAACAAGTTGTCAAAATTTAAATGCATTATTTTATTTCAACACTATCCAATTTTTATATTAATTCAATACAATTTCATAACATTTGAATCTGAAATGGTCCAATTATAATTTTATAAAAATTCCACTACTCTCTGAATCCTCAATTATATAAGAGACTCTCCTCTATCACATTTTAACACTATTTTATTCCTTCTAGATACAAAATACCCTTCAAAAATAAATTATAAACGTACTAATAAAATTATAGAGGATTTGTCCTCCTCAAACGTCTAACTCTGGGGACATTAGGGGGAGATACAAGGTATTTTATTCATCAAATAAGTAATCACCTTAACTGATCACATTTTTATTTCGTTTTCTTATACATCTTCATAATATATAGTATTTACTTAAAAATTGTAATATAATTATCATAAACATAAATAAATATTATTATGATTATAAACCCACCATTATCTACCTCTTTCCCATCATATGGGAAGTGAAATTTTTGGTCAGTGTATATACGAGTTATCTTCTCCATGCAACGATACAATTCATTTATTATTGCTATATTTTATAGAAAATAATTAATATATTTTTTTAATGATTATATAGGAAATTTATAAACTAATTGTAATTCTATAATTATAAAATAATATTTCCTTTCTTACCTTTGAAACCATTGGAAGAATATTACATTTCTCCTACATATGTGTAGACTACCAGCTCTTGAAGTGATGTGAATCATTTTACATATTTATTTTACTTTTTTAAACATTTTAAGTGTTTTATGAATATGTATTATTTAAATGACATATTAAATATTATTTAATGGTGTATAAATATACACATTTAATTATTTTGATCTTCCTAATAGTTAATACCTCATTTATATGTATTAATGACCTCACATCTTCATGAGGAGTGTAATTCATTTTTATGTATCTACTTTTTATGGAAGAATATAAATATATTTACATTGAGTATATATGATTTTTAAACCATTAATAAAATTATGGATATGATTTAAAATATATATAGATGGAAGGGCGATTTATATTGAATAAAAACATACTTGAAAAATAAGATGTTAACACCCAAAATAGAGATAATAAGAAACAATTATTAAAAAATGGGTGATAAAATTTTATTAATGTATCATTTATTACAATATTGAAATTAATATGGTTCCATTATGTTTTTATAATAAATTTAATTTTACTAAATAGAATTTTATTGAACCTATATAAAAATTTACACTTGAGTTAAGAGATTTCATCATGATTTCCACTCTATTATAATAATTTTTGTTATCTGAAAAAACATAGTTTTATTTTGTGTGTATACTACTGAATTATGGTATTTAACATGAATATATATTTATTAAAAATTAATAAATATAATTTCTAGTTTTCTATTTTAATGAGTTATCATATTTTCTGTTAACTTTTCCAATCAATAGAACATGAATCACGTAGAGAAATGTTTAATAAGGGAATGTTTTTTTCTTTTATTATTTACGGAACATCGAAAATTTTCTAGAAAAATTTTAGAAATAATTTTTTTATCATATAATTATTGAAATTATTTTAACACCATAATGAAAAATATTTTCTTTAGAGCTTCTGTTTTTTTCCTAAAATGTTTTTTAAAGAAAATTATTTAATTTATAATTATACATGTTTTTAAAATATATATTTTTAAAAAAATGGAATAGTAATTTTTTTTAGCTATGTTTCTATAAAAATTTAATGGAATTTATATTAATTAAGGAAAATAACCCTATATGTATCTTCTTCACTATTTGGGATACATTGTAATGACAACACCCTTTCCAAAAATTTATTAACTATGATAATTAGATATTACATTATATATCCATATTTTTATATTCTAGATATGATTATTTCCTAATTAATATACCATTAATAAATTTAGTGATAATTTGTTATAAATTTATTTAATAAGGAATTATTTTTGAAATCATATTATTAAATCAATATATATTTTTTAATAATAATATTGTTCATGAATTAAATCGATCATTTGCAGTATGTGGAATGCATTGGACCTGCATTAATCTATTGGACCACGTATAATAAATCCCCATGATGAATGATAGTTCTCATAAAAAAATATAAAATAAATTATTTAATTTTTCTAGGGTGTATTCATACCAATATTTACAAATTTTATATGGATTATTCTCAATGATATAGATACCCATATGTATGAGATCATGGAATCAAATATGAATAATTTCCTTTGAGAATTAAAATTTTATAATAAATAAAATTACTACATAGATAATTTATATGGATTAATTTTGTGATAATTTTATTGTTTAAATTGAATGTTTTTATGTTATAAACCATTTTATATTTTTATACAATATTAAATCATGATTGCTTCCACTGTATGTATCCTTGCTGAGCATCTGAGGTCACTGTTTATTTATTTGTTATTAAGATGAATATTTTGAATAATATTATTGATTAATGAATTTATTTTTGATGTTTAATTTAGTTTTTCAATGTAATATGTGAATCAGGAATGTTTATGGTTCACCAAGGCTACTAAAGATATATGTATTTTATCGTGAGACACCTTGTATCTATAAGAATATAGTAAAGTAGTCATCAAATATGGGATAATAGTGTTGATGTTGTTATAATAAGATAATTACATCAATATTTCTTAAGATATATTAAAATATATTAACATATATGAATATTATTTTTAATATTCAATTGAACTTTTTTTAGTAAACTACCCTTTTCATATTTGAATTACTTATTTCGAAACAGCTCATGTATGATGGAAATAATTTTTACCTAAATGAAACATGAAAAATATTAATGTAATATTAAAAAAAATATTATTCATAATGCATGGGAAATATGATCATGGTATATAATTTTATAAAAAAATCATCTCATAGTTTTATAAAAATGTTAAAAGGTACCTTGTTTGAAAAATGACTGGAAGATTCACATCAATTTCTTTAAGAATTCTAAAATTTTTAAAATTCTAATTAATAAATCATTGAAAATTATTAGAAATAAATTTAGAAACATTTTAGTAAAAATATGTATATGGAACAAATTATTCCCATCATGGGTAATTTGACATAAAAAATCCCGATTAGTGATTATATTGTGATATAATCCCCTAACTAAGGTCTAATTTTCATTATAAAAATTTAAACATACATTGTAATATTTATATAATTATAATAAATCTATTACCAAACCATAATAAAATATATGATACAATTAAGTTTCCCACAAATCAAATAACAACCAACTGTGGAATCATCCTATTTTTCATGTAAAGAAGATGATTTAGGAAAGGTTATGTCAAGATGGTTATTTAGAATCTTTTAAGATGAAACATCTTGAAATATTTTATGCTCGTTTATAATGAAAAAATGACCAAACCACCATTCATTGGATATGGTTAATGGATATCGTGCTTATAGTATTGGTACCCACCAATGTGTATGGAACGTTTCTAGTAAAATATGGTTATAGATATTCCCAATTTATAAAATTTATTGATGAGTTGGGTAGATATGGAATGGCCTAATTAATGAGGTATAAGTAAAATTCATTTGAACTATGAAATGAATTTGTAAATTTTGTATAGAACCAAAGAGGAAATAAGATAAAGAGTAATTGATTTGATTGAGGTGGTGTATATAATAACCAATATTTTATTGAATTTATACTGAAATTTGATATTATATATCAATCAACTTGACATTACACACAAATGTGGAATGGTATTAGCATTAGGGGGAACCATAACTTTTTAGAAATGGTATGATCTATGATCAGACATGATGATCTTCCATTATTTTTATTGGGATATTCAATATAAAATACAACATATATATGTAATTGGGTTCCATATATGTAGGATAAAATAATCCCCTTCTAGTTATGGAGTGGAAGGAAACTTGTTTCATCACATATACATGTATAGGGTTATGTAGTTTTGTAATGACCTTATCAGGAACTAAAGTATCACCTCATGGAATAATGAGTATCTTTATAGTGTATCTAAGGATAGAAAGGGATTATATATATATATCCCCTTATATATAAATGTGATTATCTCTAGACACACCGCCATTAATGAGTGGGAGAACATCCTATAAATGCATAGTGTCTGAATGATTTACATTGACGAATTTTATTTTGAAGATAAAAAACGTTTTGATCAGATCAAATTCAATAGTACCTCGTGGATGAAGTATTTCATGAAACCGATTTATTATGTAGGAGCACTAGTGAATTAAGAGATTCACATAGATATATTTTTCTCATCTCCATAATGGTGACTCATTATTGGTTGAAAATAATGAACCTCTCCAATAAAAATAGGAATAAAAGATCTAATATGATTAATATCTTTAGAATCCATGAATTTTGAGTCACATTCCATGTATCATATCTAATTTTTTATTTTTTTTCAATGTTATGTGGATAATAATCCTAGAGGGATAAAATGTGTATTAAATACAAAACAGTACATGGGAGGTAACTTAAATAAATATAAATAAAAGCATGTGGATAATGGGTTTAAAAAAAGAAATTAACTATGTTGATACCATTTCATCAATTTCTATGTTTGAATCTATCATAATTCTATTTTCATTAGCTGCTAACCATTACTATGATATTTGAAATAATGATTTCAAAATAGCTTTCCATACTGGGGTCCTTCCGGAATATATCAACATGTCCTAACCAAAAGGGTCTGTAACTCCATGTGATGGAAGAAGTTTTTTTCCAAGTTGCATATTTCTACACATCTATTGAATCTAGCATCTCTTTCATGGACAATTGGATTTTATTAAGCTATAAAATAATTAGTTATCATTAAGAATGAATGTGATCTATCGGTTTATAATAATGTTTTTGGAATGTGTTCATCATATATGTATTATATGTTGATGAAAATTTACTCATTATAAATGACATACATGTCTTATAGTCTGTTATGGACTAGTTAAAGATGCATTTCTCTGTGATGTAATATGGTGAGAGAGCCTATATTATAGATATCAAGATAATTCGTGATACATACAAGAGTATTCTTAGAATTATTATAAGAATATATATTTACTAGATACTAAATAGATTTATTGTTGAACAATTTATTATATGATTACATCCATTTTCACGTGGTATAAATCAATTGATATAAATTTGTTCTCAAATAAATCATGAGAACAATAGAGTGTGTAAGATCCCATATGCTTCACCAATAGGATACAACATTTGTTCCATGTTATGTACTAGACATGATGATTCCTATAAATTTAGAATGATAGAAATATAATAATCATATCCATGAGAACATAATTGGATTCCAATTAAGTTAATCATTATGTATCCATGGTGAAGTAAGGATATGCTCATTTTGTATGGAGGATATGAAGATCTAGTCATCCGAGGTTATACAGAATATAGTTTCAAATAGAATAGAATTACCATATGTCATAGTTAGGGAATTTTTTATATCTCAATAGTGGATTTGGGAGATAAACGTTTTCAATGAATCAATTTTTCACTGATTTTGTAGTAGAGTTAGTGTATATCAATACATCTACTGTAGCAACAGAATCCATTTGGATATGAAATACTGTCTAGGGGTATGTTGTTATACCATGATTTAAAGACCCTATCACATTTTATTATGATAATACAACGTTAATTGATTTTCAAAAAGAACCATGATCACCTCAACAGACAATGTACATACTTCAGAAGTAACACCTCTTGATTTTTTTTTACTTGGAAGGGTGATAATGTAGTATGAATTGTTCCCATTAATGAAAAAATGACAAAACCCTTAAATAAAGTCCTAAATTAGAAGAATCATGAATATCATGTATTAGCTAGAGGACTAAAGGTTTTTTATCCATCAGATCTTTTGAAATTATGACTCTATTAAAGTTTGTATCTTAGAAACAACGTGTTGGTACATTAAAATAACTTGTTTTTGCTGTTTTGAATATTTATAATCTTATTAACACATAATTATTTATCATTTGTGTGACGTATTATGTGATAATATTCTATATGTAGCATCAATGTTAATGTTTATATAATTTCTTATTATATGATAACCCAAAATCTCATTGATATTATTCATAAATATAATTTATATAGATGTAAGAAATCTATTTTGAGAGAAAAACAATTCTGGAAGATAAGGGTGGAGAATCATAGGTCATTGATAAACATATCATGGTATATAACCTTGGTAATTTGTAATGGAAGATATTATAAGAAAAAGTCCTTTCGGTATGTAATCTGTATTTATATGTGTCATTGGATGTTCCAATCTTTGGACATGTGTATTGGTCCTTAGACATTTTGATTATTATTAATGATTATTATCAGTCGCATATTCTGTTGTATTGATTAATGTTGTGATGACATATGTTCATAGGAAGGTTGGATGTGGAAGTTGTGTCATGAATAATTTCTCATTAATTTATAATTTAAGAATGGATTTTCCCTTCTATTCTTTAATGAGAACTGATATCTCAGTTGATTTGGTGGAAATTATATAGTCTACCTAATTCATTGGGCATTATGTTCTATAGTAATGATTAATTTTATAAAGATAAGGAATCAAATAGTTATCTCATATGTTGATAGCACTAGAAAGCAGCCTACTAAATTTGAGATATCACAATAAAGGGATTATATTAAACAATAATGATATATATGAGGTATTATGTCATTTTGACCTTAAATTATTTCTCTATGTGTGCATTTCCATGTTGATAGATGATAAAATTGTGCATTAGATTTTTTTACCTACAACCACTATGAAAGATTTCTAGAGGTTCACACGACATATTATCTAGAATATTAGTAAAATAGTATTGCAATATTTATATTTATCAGGATGAATAACAAATATTCTCACAAGTGGTAAAATAATTATTCATGTTTTCATGATACCAATTATTCTATCCGTAGTTATTCAAGATAATTTTATGTACATAGAATATATAATAAATAATAATTTTCATTTTAAATAATTTAAGGTTTTTTACTTATTTGGGAAAAATGTAGTTATATATATTTGAATAATATATAGTCAATATTAAAGGGTTGAAAATTTTAGAGGAGGAATTGAAGACCAATTTTAATGGTATGCAGATAAATAATTTATATTGATAATTATTTCCAAAAATATTATTTAATTAAATTTTCGATTTTATTGCACGTTATTAATAATAATTTTTTATTATTTTTACTGAAATGGGATTCCACATGCATTAAATTATTAATAAATTGAACTTTTTCAATTATTTATTTCTAACCATATTGGTATATAAACCCAATTTATAATTATATAATATTGCTAATTCATGTCATTACTCATTCACATTGAAATCACGATAATCATGTCGAAGCCATTAGAGAACACCCTTCTTCAATAATACTCCCATCAACAGAGGGTGATCATCCTCTACCTTCCACACTCAAGTCTGGAGATATTAATGAGAATCCTTTATAAGTTATTCTTAGGGAAATAAAAGGAGAATGAAGCAGGAGATAAGATTATCTGTGCTAGTACAAGGCGATTACTATGAATATGTTTATAGATTTGTGGAACAAATTTTGATCGATTCATGAGGGAAAATATTATTGATTCATTCAATGGAGTGAATGTATGATATATATCATTTTTCTAATCCATCAATGAAAAAATAATTTCAGAGATGTTAATTATTTAATTAATTAAAATAATTATAAATAATATGTGAGGGTCTTTCACATAGGATACACTGTTTATCGATAATCTACAATATTGGATTTAATTAATTTTATAATTACATTAATCCTCATGTTAATCTCATATTAATAATCTATCATGGAAAAAAATTTCTGAATAACCAATCACATGCTTCCACTACACTAGGAACCTTCAGTTAATTCTATTTGAATATCATGCCACATATTTGAAATATAAAAAATCAGTGATCTCTAAAACATGATAAAATATATTTTAAAAGGTTAATAGATACATTATTTATTATTCATTCAAACTCACATAAATTGAGTCACTATTTCCATAAAAAACTCTTAAATACATAACATTAATTCCTTTATGATATTTGAATATCAAGCCCTATATTCTCCCAAAATCTCATAGAATGTATACCTTCACAAATTTATTATAGACAATATATATATATACGCCTATAATCTCACTAATTTCGGATTTTATAATCAATTTATTATCAAAGTGGACACCAAATATGTGCCACAACATTGTCCATTACATTTTGATAACTATCCCAATAGATTAAAAAAATAAAATTTACCAAAATTCCCAAAAAAATATTATAATGGAATATTTCTATTCTTAACATCATCTATACATAGAAAAAACATGTCCTTTTTGTTCTGAAGGTATCTAATATAAATATTAAATTAAAATATAATCATATGAATCATTTTGATTTATATTTCTATAATTATTATCACATGGAAATCAACATGATTATATTTCCCCATATTTTACCAATTCTGGAGTATCTCTTCATTACATTTATATAGGTATCTATCTACAGAGTTAAAATTATTTGAATTACTTGTTTTCATTAGGAATGGTTCAATGAACATTACCTAGCCTATACAATTGCAATTATCCCCTGACACATATCTTTCAAATTTATGATACTATTACATTAAAGGAATATTACCCATTCATAGATATCAAATATTTTATAAAATATTTAAATATATATTATCATATTCGACATACCTTCACCTTGGTGGGACTTAGATTTACCTAAATTGGAACAATAAATCAACCATATCAGGAAATATTAGTTTTTATCTATCTCATGAACAAAACTCATGAATATGTTAGGAGAAATATTCCCTAAAAAACATATACATTCATCTATTGAACCAGTAGAAAAAATGTATATTTAGCATCAGTGAATCAATAATATACATATAGGAATGTATATTGTTAGTGTATTGACAACATAAATCATTCCTTAATAAGATTGACAGCTTGTGTACACTTTACCGATCAAAATTTTATTCTTCTACATTCACTCATCTCATACAACTTCATAATGTTTCATATAAGTCTATAATTTTTCATCATATATTTCTATTGTACAATGATAAAGTATAACACAATAATCATTTCTCTTAAGGGAAGCATCTTAAACCAATCCCATTGGTTATTCCATGATACATCCTATACTCCTTTCCATTCTATGTAGAATAGAAACACATTAATTTCCCCATACACATATTGAAAAAATACAATATCATTCTTTTTTATATTAAATATATCCCATATTACAAAAAAACTCTTAAATTGTACTTTTTTGTCAATAAGACCCCACAAATTCAAATTCAATGCATATGTTCATTTAAATCTCTCAAATATTTACAATAAAATGAAAATGTTCATGTTTAAGTGAACCTAAACATATTACCCTATATTCTTATTCAGAATATTGACTTTCAAAACAACTTATTTTCAGTCATTAAATTTATATTATATCATTATTATATTATAATATAAGAATAAAAACACAATAAACTTATCAAAGATACACCTGATAATATATTCCATTATACGTGGGTGAAAACAATTTATAAATAATGATATATATCACCAAGTCAAAAAGTGTGTCTATATTCTATTCAGTATGTTATTTATCTTTCTAAAATTTTAATTAGTTGTTTTTAAATAGATCATGAATGAAATAAACACCTTTTACACAACTAGTAACATTAATTTGTATATTTATTGTTCAAGATAATCAACTGTACCTTTCTTTTTTCTATCTTATAATCTAATATGCCCACTTGGTAAATATTTTTTTGAAATAAAATCATGATTTAATAGTATGACAATATTACCCACACCTCAATTTTTTTGGTTAATCATAATTCATGATTCTGTAATGTTTCATACTTTTGAAAAAAATATATATTTTTACACCATTTCTAAAAACATATATTATCATTGAAAAATATTATTCTACATTTGTAGTTCCCAAAGAATGATACATCATCATTTATTTACAAAAACGTTATATTAGTCATTTATCTCCAATATATAATTACTTCAATTCCATGTATGTTAATATATATATTTATATAATGTTTAATATCAAATAAGATTTGAAAAAAATAATATTTTTATGTGGGAACGAAGGTCGATATATTTATCAAAACATGGACCTATTACTCTTCCTAATTTCATCATTAAGGATACTCTTCATGAGTTACATCAAAATCCATTACTATTATTCATTGTATAATGATTGGTGGTATCAAATTTTTGAATAGGATACAAGGGTGGGACATTTATGATTTCATGAAAAAAGTAACATTAATCCATGGATACAGTAATCCATTCCATCATAATATATTTTTTAGTAATTAATGAAATACATTTATCTACCAAATAAAAATTGGCATCGCATGTTCCACACATATTCTATGAATTTTTTGTTTTTTGTTCACGTGTTTTTTTCGAAAAAATATAATTTTCTTCGAATAATATCTCCTAAAATTATCCATAACCAATTTCACTAAGAAAAATTATTGTAATTTTATTATTCTATACCTTATCTATTTTTCTATATATTAAAAATTTCACTAAATTAATTTTTTTTTCTTATTAGAGTATTTATTCTTGTAAAATATCTACATGTTATCATCCTAGGTATTATCCCCTTTTATTCATTAAATTTTCTTGGAAATTAAATATTTTAGTTGAATTCCCCATCTTTATGCCCAAATTGTTTTTATAACTAGAAATAACTTTTTCACCTTTCTCTTTAATTATATTTATGAGTGTATTGGTCCTGTTGTAATGACATATCACATCCTTTATTAATCCAGTTTATTTTGGTTATATATTTGAAAACTAATATATACCTTACGTAAATAATGAAGGAATATTTTCAGAAATTTCATCAATGTAAATATCACTAAATTAAATTTTATAATAATACCAGCTGAAAGAAATTGATTCTTTATAACGTCATCGATAATAAGTATTTTTCTCTTATGTTCTTGTGGGTGTTTTTCTATATAACCATTGATGATTTAGAATGAATCAACAACACTATTTCATAATATTCTCTCCTTTAAATTCATAATGATTGAGTCTTATGTGGATAATGATTTTTGTTATCTATATTTTTATTATGATTTTATGGTATCTTAATTTTTTTTGTAATATTCACCTTGGAAATATAAATCTATTCGTATTGATAGTTTATTTTATAACATTGACATAATTTATCATTGTAAAAATAGTTTATATTCCTCGTGATATTTTTATTATCCCCCATATAGGTCTCTAATTATTCTCTCAATATATAATTAGTGCATCATTCTCTAAAATCCTACTCATTGTATGATATTAATTTCTTATTTTTATCCTTAGTAATAACAGTCATGTGATTCTTAGAGGGAAAAAGTTCATTCACAACTCAGTATGATGAGCCTTCAATCACATCATTACTCCTAAAATTACTCTTAAATTTCAATAAGGATATTTTATTATATAATATACATTATAATTTTATCAATGTTTCTTTTTATAGTGGTCTTCAACTTCCATCTTGCTCGTATTTTCATCATATTCATTGTTTGGATGATTAATTTTAATCTGGGAAAAACATCTATGATTGATCCTTTTAAGAGATATATCATCTTTAAATTTACCTCTTCGCAATATCTTAATAATTTTAAATGATATACCTTATTCACTTATTATCTCAATCACATTTTTCTAATGAATCTACGAGTTATTATTTTTTCATCATGAGTCATTTAATTGATTAAATATTCATATATTATTTTATATTTATTTTCTGAGGACTTTGGATTTCTCGTCTCAGATTTGAGAGGTGTGATGTTAAACTCTTAATGATATATGTTTCCAATTTCTATTAAGGAAGTTATATTTAATCTAAAATATCAATGTAATATTTCATTAGTTTCTTCATATGAGTTGTTTCAACAATGTATCATTAGATCTTGTAATGTTAATTTTTATATCAATTACAAAGGTATTGTAATAACTAATCAAATAATCATCATCCAACATAAAATCTTCAAAATTTTACCACTATATTTGAGTCATAGATTATATATATGTAATACTTATAATCCTATTTTCCAAATATATCCTGGATAGTTGATTGTCACGTCACTTTAGTGTAGAATTTTAAAAATTGGGAAGATTGGATAAAATTCCCTAAATTCAAATATATTAAAAAATTAAATTTTTTATACATAATTCATTATATAATATCTTCTATGTGGAGTAAACCCAAATTAAATAACATCATTTACATAAAGGCTATATAATAGAAAACATGGAAGTATTCGGTTATTTCATACATAAAAATATTGTTTTAATGAAAAAATATAATCAATTATTATTTTAAATTCCAAATCATCTTCATTAATATTAATTGAAGAATGGATCATATTTTAGGGAAACCAGAAATCTAATAATTGATATTACTCCCAAGTCTTGTGGGGTCACAAATTATGAGATAGATAATTCCGTGAACTGTTTTTATTTTAAGATTTTTTTTCTTTTAATCCACAACTATGGATAATAAAAGAAATATTCAACCCTATTGACAACTCATTTACTCACATTAGTATAAAGAATTTAAAAGTCATAATACAAGAGGATTTATAAGGTTTGGCTCTGAATTCCTACTCATTTCTTGTTTTAGGGGATGTTCTCAGACCTGGATTCACCACTATGGATCTCATGAATATAAATTTTAAGATATATAATAAAAAAGAGAATGATAAATAAGTTTATATACAAATGATATGATATCCAATAATATATGGTATTTTAATGTTTCCCAACTATTTAATCCCAATGGGTTCATTATTCAGTAATCATGCACATTGAATCCTTTTACAGAAGGAATTATCCATTAAATCTCATAAAGGGATCATTATGATACCTCCTTAATATTTTTCAATATTTATCTTTTCACCAACATCAAATATGAATTTGATTCTATATTATCATTATATATATAAAAATTCATTTTCAATTTCTAGTCTACATGTCATCCTTCATGTGAGGATCACATAAATTTTATCACAGTTTTCAGGATGCTGTTCTTGATTATTACATTTATCCTTAACTTCAACAAAATATTGTTCACGTTATATTGATTTTCCTTTATTAATTATATTCATAGGTACTCGTGAATTTAATCTTACTGATTTTATTTTCGACACACAGTATGTATTATTTAAGGTTTTAAAATTGGGATGTATCTAAAAACTTTTCACACACATTCCATATTGGGTACCTATATATATATTAACATGATATTTCCACATTAATATTAATTCCCATATAAAAAATAAATTAACTCCATGATATTATTCATTATGATTTCCTCTTATTTAAATTTTCCAATAGATTAAAAATTTATTCTTTATTTAAACTCTCATAATTAAAGTCATGGTTTCCATAAAAATACATTATGTATACTAATTAATTCCCAAGAATATATTTAAATATCTAGTCCCCTATTATCCAAAACTCAGGTGGATTCCACTTTTTCATTAATTCATTAAAACCATAGAGTATATTGTGGTGTAGAACCCCACATTTCGAATATTTAGTGTCATGGTCTTATCAAAACTACGATTATGAATGAGTTATGCCATGTTCCATAGATTGTTGATCACAAGTATTTCATTCATAAGAGGCATCATGATCACTATAACACCCACTAAAATATCACTACACCATTACAATCTATTCGACTTCATTCATTCACAATAACATGTAGATGATAAATTTTTTAAGCTTTGTAAAAAACATCTCATATTGGATGAATGTAATTTAAATCATTGTGTTTTATATTACTATGATATTCATTTAGTTATCATAGGATGGTCTATTTTCTCTTATATAACAATTATGGTAAGGAATATCATTACCTTTACTCATGCCTTTATCTTTGTAGTTTGATTTACATGAATTTCATCTTACATATACACTAGTTTTAGTTCCCTTTATATAGGAAAAAGAATTATCATGTTACCCTAACATAACCCCTTAGTATTTTCATGTACATTACATGATAGGATTATTTAACATCCGTATATATCAATAATTACTAATTATATAAACTTATATTGTTGGAACTCAATATATCATATACATTGGTGGGTTTAAACTTTACACAACTCAACTTAGTTGATCAATCGTATTAAGTGAGCATGGTCTGGATCGATTTTTCAAATTAACTAATGAATACTGATATTTGGTTAACCACATAAACAAGAATAATTCATGTAACATGTGAATTTACCACATCTAATAACAAATTTATATAGTCAGTTGATTGACCATATAAAAAAATATTCAGAAAACCAA
Organism: Viscum album; assembly: GCA_963277665.1. NCBI lineage: Eukaryota > Viridiplantae > Streptophyta > Magnoliopsida > Santalales > Viscaceae > Viscum > Viscum album. The sequence continues at coordinate 1,850,450,607 of OY728120.1, forward strand.
TGTATCATCAATGTCGTGCATGAAGACACTAGATCAACCATACATGTGAATCAATCATATGTCCAACCATTACATAGAAAAACATCATGTTTATAGTGTTTCTCATATATTAATCCATCAATTATTTTTATAAAAGGATATAATCTATTCATTTTCTATTTTTATTGTACATTCATAATGTAAAATACATCAATCATCACATTTAGGGGAATATTATTTTATATGTCCATCCAGGTGTCTCATGACGACTCTTAGACCAATATATTTCCCATGTGTTATTCAACACCCACAAAATTTAAATACACATATTTAAATAATAAAATATATTACTTAATTAAAATATATAAAATCCCAATTGGGTAAAACACCATGTGCCTGTAAATTCATCAGTAGTTCCTAGGTCCTTCCAAATAAGACCATGTACAAGGAACCATGAACACAAGATAACTCATTCCGCCTTCCCTAATTTTTCTTACATCGCAATGTGAATGACATAAAGGCCATAACCATATGTTATATTAATGGAAATCTTCATATACATTCCAAAACACTTTTTTATAATTAGGGTTCATTAATAAATGAGTAAACACACACAATCATACTATTTTTAAAATAAATATACTAGATAATTATTTATTCAAAACATTAGTTATAGACTGAAATAAAATTACATCCTAAAAATTCCAATATTACATGTTATTAAAATTAGAGAAGTGAGTTAGAATATAACCACATAAATAATATTTGTTTATCTAAATACATGAGAATAATCAACAATGGGAATGAATAACCTATTTTTTCCTAAAAAATTTACATATATCCTGAGAATTAAGGAGGATAGAAATGATTAGATTTTTCAGTGAATTAATTGGTTTAAAAATTTATACAATATTAGTCAAAAATATCATACATCATTTACTTTTAAAATGAACATCTCCCATAAAAAACTACACATCAAATTTGTTTGTTTTAAAAAATATATGATTGACAACACCTCTTGGTCCACAACATGGTGAATTCTCCCTAACCATATGAAATATCGTACATGTATATAACCCCAAAAAATCATGTCTCAATGGAGTTTTGGATCCCTCAATACTTTTTTAATATCCCACTAATGGTCTACCATCACAGCTAGAATTCCTACTCACATGGGTGTATTGACTTTTATGTTTCCCTAAACCCCAAAACTCATAAACCATTATAGTTGTGGAATCCATTCATCTATCCAAATAACACTATCCACTGAAATGATAATGCAGATTGAATGGTGATGTTCTCTTTACTGTATGGCTCACCACAACCTATCTAATGAAAACTATTATCACATGTTGTACTTCAATGACTTACATTGAAGGCCTATCGAGGCCACTTCCAACACTAATGAATAATATACATCTAATTTTTTATTGAAGGATTAAACTAAAGAAACCACAGTCGATAAAAATCAATGCACTAGGGTGTAGTGTCCTACCCATAGAAACTGAACTACGCTATTCCTGTAGTAGCACCATGGTATGGAATACAACCTATACTACCGTATCCACCATGGCATAGTGACCCTTGTGATCCGAAATTCACCTCTCCAATAACATTCCATTAAAAAACATACCAAAAATAAATATATAAATGTCATTTAATATAAATAAATAATATCATATAGGAATACCAAAAATTATATATATCACATTCTCTTCACAATTATTTTTTCCATCCTCAGATATCTATATGGTAGCACTATTTAGGAAAAAGATATAGTTGTTGGTACAATATAATGGAGTCCCATTCTAAGACACTCTACAACCGAAATATGCAACTAAAATTGACATAAAAAATGTATAAGTACACAAATCAGTGACTTATCATTTCCATACAAAGAATGATACATTGTGGGGACCCAATGAATCATTTTTCTGGATAGAAATGATAATCATAATAATAAATTACCAATAAATTGGTTGTAAAATTTAATATTCCTGTTATATAATATTTCATTATAGATAAAAAATATTCTGCATCAGAAATTACATTGAGTTTGATATCAAATGAAAGAGAATAATTCAACAAGAACATCATATGATTGGAAACTTAAAGAGTGCTCTAAATTAAAACTACAATATTTTATGTGTTATAGAAATACCATTCTAACTAAACAAGTATTGAATTTGTTCAAAATTATAATCTATATAATTATTTGAAGCACATAATTTTTCATTTGGATTTTTATTGAAATTATATGAAAAATAGACTATGGAACATTAGTCTCCACTCATGTATACATAACATGATTGTATTTGTTGTTGAATTGGAGATACTTATGGTTTCCATAATATCATATTATAGATAATTAGTTCATAATGTATTCATTGGAATATTTTTTTATGAAAGTAGGAATGATTCGAGGAAATATATACACATTAATCTCAAATTCATGAAGATAGATTTAATTATAATATGATATGATGCTTCTAGTGTTGTATTAATATTACCTGTCGGTAATTTTTTAATCTAAAAGATGAAATAATTGTTTTCATGTCTAAAAATGATTCATAAAGTATCATGTAAATGAAATTGAAACCGAAAGTTATTTCTTTGGAGGAGGAATAATGATACCATTACTCAAAATTTGGTTAAAAAATAAGAGTTTTTTTATACTCCATCGAATTAACATGTTAGTTATAATTGTTATTGGAATTTATTGAGCCATTTTCAAGGCTATATTACACTAAAATTTCAGTTTATTTTTTTTAAAACAAAAGATGTTAAAATCAGGGGAATAATTGATATATTTATATTTTGAATTCCCTGGATAAAGAAAATAGTTTCATAAATGATTAATAAAAATAATAAATAATGATCTAATAAATAAATGTAATGGTTGGGTATATTTATAAAATTTCTTTCATATAATAAAATTTGATGTTGTATAACAAATATTAGTTGTGAAAAATTTTAGATATTAGATTAAATAATGGTGGGTTTTTATTCATGTGTTTCTATAACATGTTTTGAAAAGGTGAGAATTAAAAAAAAATGTTTTATCATTGATAAAGTGTTTATCAATATGTTTTCCGACTAATGATGGATTTTGTTTCATCCCACAATATAGGATATATATTGAATAGTTTTAGTGAAAAATAATGTAAATACATAAAATACCATATATAATATGGATTATATAATTTATTTCATCAATATTCATATCAAAAATAAAAAAATTATATTTGATAACACAATAAATTTTATGTATGTTACCATGATATTATGAATATGATATTGTCTATATAAGGATAGTTGTTGTATGGTTAAACTTTGACATGTTCAATGTTAAAAAAATAAAATATTATGCTTTTAATAGATTTAATTGAATTTGAATTAATATTATAATGATCACATGATATATGATGGTGAAAAGAAATAAAAAATATACATTTAGTAACCATTAGAATGTGAATATTAGAATTTAAAAAATTATTATTCTACGTAAAATAAAATGTGAATTTAAATTAATATCATAAAATAAGTTTATGTATGGTGGATTAATAAAATATAGTTATATTTAATTAATATAAAAAGTGAATTTCAATTTCTCATAAATTAGTTTAGGATGTTATGGAAATTAATTATGTAAATAGTTATATAAATTACCATAATATATTATAGAAAAGAACTTAATATTAAGGATTCAAGGATGACGATTTTAATCATAAAAAGAGTCCTAAATATACAATTTAAGTTGACATAATAACAATTGATGTAAAATTATTTTGGATTTTTAAAATTTTTATGAATAAAGATATTATGATCTTGATTCCTAAAATTCATCGTTATTCAAACATAACATCTCAGTATATTTTACACAATGATGTATTTATTGGGAGGTTTTAATCTTTTTTTACAAAATTTATATAGCAGTAATTATATATATATTAAATTAGTTAACCTAAAGACAACAATATATGATATATATATAATTTTTTTTGGGATTTTATCATCTATGATATGTATGTAAAGTTATTTTTAAGGATTTGTTAAGTATTTATAAAATGATAATGAATATAAAATATATCATAAAAATTTAAATATCCCCTATTTTCATTATATCATGCTTGCTACATATATTTATATAGTGATATACATTAAATTAAATGTATTGAATATTTTCCTTTCAAAGTGTGAATCTTTGATGTTCTTAATCATTTTTTATAGTGTATTATATGTTATAATTATATTATAAGCTGATAATGAGTATGATTTTATTATTAAGATACAAAATATTCCATTGAGGTTTAAAAGGGGTTTTTTGTATTTTGGATGACCAAAAAGGTATAATACATTGAGTTTCACATGCTATGCCCTTGATATACTATGATTGAAGGGATGAGATTTGGAGTCCCCATTACCTATTCATGGGAAGATAAAATTCATAAACATGCCTTGGGGAAAAAATAATAAATGGATTATGCATTATATTGTTGATCAAGTTCTATGTTAGAGATAAAAAATATGATATTTTTCTTCTCATATGAGGAATATGAATTATAGGGGCCTATTCGATATATAACGCAGATTTTTCATAAGAACAAAAATAGTTTATATAGAGTTCTAATCTATTTGGGGTAGGGAATATGATGTGTTTAACAATATTGGTGAATGACATGTGATGTAATCATAAACATGGTATGTCTATGCTAAAATACTCTATAACATAGGATTTTGATATATGAGATTTACATAATTTATTTACCGTCATCACATAATGTATTAGAGAATTTTAGTATATGATAATTTAGGCTAGCATATGATATGATTACTAGATGAATTTATATTTATACATGTGTTTGATGGAGATCATGTATGAACCCATTGTATCTTGAAAATATTTGATCATAGGATATAGGGTAGAATATTCAGAGATTTATCAATATGTATATTCCTATTTTTATCTAATGATATATAGTATTGTCTAGTAATAATTTTTGGTCACCACTCTAAGACATGCTTACATATCTTTGTAGTTCAAATCATGTTGTGTCATGAAAATAAAGGTTCACATTAAAACCCTACATTTCATACTTTATTATTACATCATTTTAATGTTAAAAACATAATAGTTTTAGAAAAATTGGATCCAAAGGATTAATATCATATATATAGTAGGACCATACATAAAATTAAAATAATAAAAAAACATTTATTTAATTCCTTCTTATCCAGATTCTTAGTGGACAACATGTTCTCTTTTGTAAAAATATTCACCAAGGATATACACTAAAAAAATGTGTTCTTTAAAAGACTAATATGAGGTTTAATAAGTGACATAAAACTGGGGGAGAATAATAATAATAATAATAATAACATAATAATACGATCATCTACCTAATCATGAAATGAATCATTTGATAATTTCCGGTAATATAGTTATTCCACAAAATGTAACATCATGTCTTAATGGTGAAATATGACAAATAATTGTGAAAAAAACAAGAATTATGTTCATGGATATTTCACTTTATCTCATGAAATCCCTCACATTACCTAATTTATTAGAGAAGATTATAATTTCGGGTGCACATTTCACATCATTACATTTTCATGATCTATTTAATTCTGAGGCACCAATCACATTAGATCATTTATATTGTCATGCATGCCACAAATATCATATTTCAATCATGGACATAAAATAATAAATGGAAAGAAATCATTTCATATGACATGAATAAATTCTTGAACAATGATTGGGATTCCCAAAATAAATAGGAAGTAACACACTAGTATTAAGATTCATCATTATTAAGAGAAAATATATAATCTCATGATAAGTAAAACATGTTTTTATAGAATGAAGCATTTTTTTCCAAAATCCATGAATTGTTAATAAATCCTAGTTCGAAGAATGTATATCCATGAAATAAAAAGATAGGAATAACGAAATAATATCTATTGAAAAATAATGTAATATCCATATTGCAAATGGAGTGAAAGAGAGAAACCAAAGGAAATGAGAGTTTGGTTCAAGAATCCCAATACCATTTTTTTCACAGATTTCATCACATTAATACCCTTGAAAATGGAATTAAATTAATTAAGTATCAAATAATCAACATGTTATACATTATTTTTTATTATAGTTTTATTGTGTTCATTTACTGGTTATTAGATGAATTTTATTTATTTATTTCATATGTTAGGAGTGTTCATATTCTTGTTTTTCATAATCTATACCCTTGTATATGTGTATAGAAATTCATGTAAAATTGTAATAGTTATGTTGAATATAAATTATATGGTATTAATGAGATTTAAAATTATTAAATTATCTTATATATTATTTGGCTACATTGTATGACGATGATTTATGAAATTTAACATTAATTAAAATGATTTAATTATTTTTGGTTGCTTTACGACCATTTTGAGCTTATATAATGTTATATTACATCTTGTTTATATATTTCGTCCATGAAATTATATATATTATTATATGTATAATAAAATATTATTAAACCATAATTATGGTTTTAGGACCTTTCATATTGGTGTAGGGTGAAAAACGCGTCCTCCACAATTGGTGTAAATTGACACACCACAAATGATATTTTAATGTTTAAGAACAAAGAAATTGGTAGAGACATAAAGATGATTAGTTATATAAAAAAATAAATTTATTGTATATATAAAATATAATAGGGTTATCATTCCACATATATTAGTGAATATTAGTAGATAATAATAAAATAACGGAATTTGAAAAGTCGTTGAAAGAAAATAGAAAGAGTGTTTCTCCACTTAAATTATCCTCCTTAAGAACCTCCATATATGTAACGTCTCATTGATAAACAAATATGTAAATCATAATCTTTTTAATTGTTTTTTGTAATGGGTTGAGTTTGTATTGGGAGGATATCTATAATGGTGATGTTACAGGTGTGCTTCATTCTATCTGTAACACACCTTTTCTTTTAGGGTGCCTAACAATTTCATATCATGTAATTGAGTTACACATCGTGTACTAGCTCTACAAAAATTTGTTAAAAGATTCTCAATTTGGTGAGTATACATATTTTTTGGTCATTACATGCTATTATGGATTTAATTATTAGATTCTAATTAAGAGTTTCAAGATTTAAGTCGAGGTCATGTGTTTTTTAGTGGTTACGAAATTATAGTATTTCATCATGTGTATTGCGATTACTCATCGTGTAACAATCTAAATGTGTTTTTAAAATAGGCAGTTCGGCTGGTCATTCCTTTTGGGATCCTATATATATTATTCTCCCTTGACCAAATTCTTTTCCCAAGGTTATTTTAGAGACATTGAATCCTTTCAGATCCATTCCTTGGTTGTTCGATCTTCATTTCATTGTATGGTAAAATCCAAGTAAGCATTATTCCCAATTATTCATCTATATCTCTTTCTCCTATTATGGGATTTCAATGGATCGGAAATTAATATGGATTTATTCTCCATGATGTTGTATCGCACATCTATGTGGACATTCATGATCTTATACACGTTCATTCTCTTTGATGGGTGACATTTGGGAGTGTTGAGTTTCTGGAAGGATGTGGTTTGTTCAATAAAAAATAGCTAAATATAGTATTCCAAATTTTTTTGATTTATTTCAATTATTTATATAAATTCATTTTATCAAAAAAAATCAGTGAAGATGATAAAACCTGATTTATGTGAATAAAGTGATTTGAAATGGTTTTGGTATGGTATTTTTGAAAACAGTCAATTCAATTGAATCGGGGTGGGTATATGGAAATTATATGATTTAATGTTTTCAATTAAAATTTTAGGAATCATGTAAATAATTTAAATTAAATTGTTTAGTTTAGTTTTTTAAATGATTTGTGAAAAGGATGGAATATTTTTTAAAAGGTCTTCAATCTTATGAAAATGGATTATAAATTATTTGATAGAAACCCATTGTTTTATCTTGTTGAAATGGAATCTTTGTGACATAATACCATTGTGGATTTAAGTGGAAATAAATTGAATTTTTTTAGATGGATTAATGGTATTTACATTTGTTTTATGATTTATTAAATTATGTTTCCAATATTGTAAGAGCACATGCATGCCTATGGTGTTCGGGGTGTAATTTTCTTACTCTCTATGCTATTACAACATTCAAAAAAAATTCATTCAGCAGGCCACGTCCACAATGGGAGGGTAACGAGTGGACTCTTTCCGGTGTTAGGGGGACATGCGTATACTAATTTTACTATGATCACACAGTGTTCGTGGAATCCTATAGCTAGTAAATACTATTATACGATCTTGGAAGATGACCTAGTTGCTCTATTTTTTATTTATATCTGATATATAAATGTATGCAAATGTTTTAAAAAATTCATTACATGACTTTATATAAGTTACATAAATTATTATTTTTAACTATTTTATTGAAGACATTGTTTAAATATTCAAAATATTGTAAAGTGAATTCATGTTCTTTAAAAATTATATTTCGTCATTTTGATAATTTATATCATGTTTTTTAAGTTTTATATTTAATTTACAAACCATATTATTTTTAAAATTGAATTATTTTCATTAGATAATCTATATTTGTCAATTTTTATGCAACCTTTTGTGTAATCTTAATGGGATTATGCTCACACCATAATTATTAAATCGGGTGTTCTTAGACATTATTCTTCCACGATTAGGAAAGGGGAAAGAATCCCTTGGAGGTGGATCTATATGTTGAACCTTGGTCATGTTGAGTTTGTTCCTTAGAGACATTGTCTATTTTTTTTCAAATAGGTACATGGTATGTAGTACATTGGGAATTTATTCCTGGATGTATTTTTGTATATTACTCCAAGTGGAGTTTATTTTTATGTATATTGGCATTCTTGTGCAACATCCAATATGTATTGTGGAAAAATTATTCCAACTTGAACATTTTATGATGCCAGGTGTTATGCGCCAACATTAAGGGATCAGTAATTCCCTTTGGGTTATGTCAGTTTTGTCTTTGTTATCAGGTTATAAGGGAACCTAGGCTTGTTTGCGAAAAAATTTGTATTAGATAAGTCTAATGAGATTTTCCCTTGTTTTCAGTACACATTTTTTGAATTTATTTAGAGAGTGGACGTATTTTTAATAGAGTTCATGGATAGCCGTCATCTGAAGTAATCATAATTCTTCATGGGAAGTTAGAGAAGGGGGACTTCTGTATTATTTATAGGGAATTCCATATTCTGATTTTGGTAAGTGGAATCCAAATCAGGTTGATCTATCTATTGGGAATAATTTTTATATTTTTTCTCAGTTTTAGTATGAATCTGTTGTGTTCAATGATATCCACTGATCTTGTGTATCATAAAACCATTGATAAGATGCCCAAAATGGATCCTAAAGGAAGATCATGCTGGACCACTATGAGTGATTCCCCTATTGGACCGAAATCTAGTTGAGGTGAATGTTCCCATTGTCCATTATATAGTGTAGGAACCACATCCAATACCCATTGATGCACCAGCTGTGGAGGATTAGGAGGATGTTTATTGAAATATTTCTGAATAGTTACATCACTAGAAGGCAACACTATTCAATAGATCCATAAATCTTCAACACGATGATGAGTGGATGGTCATGATAAAATGTATTTTTGTGTTCTTGGAATCACCGGACATGATTAAGGTGAAGTTTACAACCTTAGTTATGGAGGGACCATATAGATGATTATAGGGAATGAAAGAGATGATAACGATGAACAAGGTATTTTAGTGGAATGAAAAAATGGTTCCTTTCAGTAAGAATTTAAATCTATTGAAAATGGGGTTGGATATGGTAGTGTAATTTTTCATGATTCAGTATGCTAAACGAATCAAGGATGAGTTTTCAAATCACATTTAAGAGTTGGTGTGATTTTCCCTAAGATTGTTACAAATGAGAGAATGAAGGATCAATAGTTAGAGTAGGTAATTAAATAAGATATTTGTTCTTAAGATTTTTTATGAAACATCCCACTTATGCTAATGTGATGGATAGGGAAATGATGACTGAGATGGATCTGCATTGAATGTCAGAGTTATCAGATATTTCTTTCCCCCCAATGGAATCATTAGTTCCATAAATGGAAAATATAAGCATGATTATTCTCATGGAATATATCTACGGGAGGGTCAATGCAAATATCATATTATTCAAGCATGATTTTAATTAATTTGATACTATTTTGGTAATCCAGGACATTCTATGTGGGTATGAATGGAGGTACTGGAAAAATGTATCTCTGGAAAATGATTAAGGTCCTTACAAAGATTCATCAATCAGATATCTTGAATGTTTTCTAGAACATGACTATTTTATCCTCATAATACTCTGTTAAAATAATATATTTCTCATACAAAACGGTTTTAACCATATGAATTCAGAACAATGATACATCACCCAGTGGAAGAGTCCCCAGAGGTAGCTGATAAGGGTCTAGAAACTGTTAAAAGTTCCTATATTATAGCATATTCATTTGTGACTGCTTTGTTTGATACCAGTGCATCTCATTCATTTAATTCATCATGTATTTTTAATATGATAAATCTTTCTAGGGAAGATTTATCTTGTGTAATTGATATTACTACACCCCATGGAACGAAGAGAGATCATGATCTCTGTAGTCCCACATTTGTCTTATCTTTATCAAAAGTCGATCTTGCATGGAATTTTCTTGTTATTGACATGAATTATCTTGGAATCATTTATGGTTTGGATTGACTCACTACCAATAGAGACCATATTGACTGTTAACATCAATGGGTCTATCTTACTACACCAAATTGTGTGTCTCTTCTCATTCAAGGAAAATGATACCCAAGGAAGAGTAGAACTATGCCTCCTTAACTAGAATTGGGTAAACTGATATTAGTGTTTGATTCTGATCTAGCATGGGATTCAATGAGTTTGGATCTCCCTCAAGACATCATTTAGTATCTAGACGTTTTTCCTTCTGATATATCTAGTTTTACACTAGAGATGGAGTTAGGGATTTACAATAACATATTACATTGTAGTGAACCAATTTAAATTCCGTTTTACTGATTGGAAGTAGTTGAACTGAAAGAGATGAAGTCTCAGTTAGATGATCTTCTTGAGAATGGATTTATTTGACCATGTCTATCAGCTCTGGTGGTTCCAGTTCTCTTCACTAAGAAGGATAATAGTTACATTCACTTATGTTTATATTATTGAAAGCTTAATAAAGTTAAGGTAAAGAGAAATTATTCATTTACATGGATTGATGATCTGTTTGATTAGTTTAAAGGTGAAATGTGTTTTTCAATGATCAACCATCAATATGGTTAACATTAGTAAAGGATAAAGGAATATTAAATTTAAAAATCCCCCATTCAGTGATGGTGAAACCTCTATGAGTCCCTTTTTATGCTTGTTGGTCAGACAAGTGATCCTACAGAATTCGTGGATTTGATGAACATGTTTTTCATGAGTATATGGATAATTTTTATTATTATTTATAGATTAAATCCTCCATTACTCTAAATCAATGTAAGATCATGTGAAATAATTGAGAACAGTTCGGGGTTTGCAGAGAAATCACTAACATTATGCCATGATTTTATTATTTGATATCTGGATCCGGGAAGTGAAATTCATTGGATGTGTGGTTTCTAAATATTGTATATAAGTTAATCCTATAATGGTAAAGGATGTTATTACATGAGAGAAACCACAAAATGTATTTGAAGTTAATATCTTCTTAATCTTAGCTACATACAAACATAGGTTTGTGAAGGAATTATAGAAGTTAGCTTCTCTACTGACTGCTCTGACATGAAATAGGTTGATGGTTCTTTAGGATGATTAATGTCATAATTCTGCTTTTGATATGAAATGTCTATTGAATACTACACCAATGTTGAAGCTTCCAGAGGCCATTAGGGCTATGTGGCCTTTTGTGATGCATCTGGTGTAGGAATGGGTTGTTTTCTTATACAAGGCGACAATGTAGTTACTTTTGGCTCTTGAAATATTAATGCACATGAGAAAATTATCCTACCAATGATCATTAACATTCTTTTTTGATGCACACACTTAATAGTTTGTGACATTACCATTGTGGTGAAATATTTACCATATTTTCAGACCACAATAACATACGTTAAATATTATATCGAAACTATTTTTACCTTTTCCATAGGTGTTGGGTGAATTACCAATAGTTGTACAACATTTACATCTCATATAACCCAGGGAAAGAGAAAATAATTACATAAGCATTATGCAAGAATCATCCATCCCAGGTTGTGAAATAATCATCCCATGAGTTTATTTTGATGTCATGTTTTTCACAGTTTCATATTATAGTTTAGGAGAAATGGGATGAAGTTTATCTAGCTAGTTCTCAGTTGACAACTTCTTATTCCTGATATTCTTCTTCGGGATCAAGTTATTGTTGAATAATTTCATATAAATTCAGACGCGCTTTTTGGTGGGGGGACATATTCATTGTATTAATTATATAAGGAGTGTGTTCATTGTTATGTGAACCATTACATTGTGTCATTGGAAGCAATGAATAATGTAATGGGCGACTTCCATAATTCCTAGTGGGTTGTGAACAAATAACCACTATGATTTTTTATGACCTGAGGTGGTTGTTCTGGTGTCCATTAATGATATAGGGCATTACTGAGTTAGTTTCCCCTTACTATACATGCCAATAGGTGAAATCAGAGAACTATAATCCTTTGAGATTGATTAAAACACTTCCTATCCCTACATTTTAGTTTGATGAAATCTCTATAAAAAATGTGGTCGTTATGCCTCAAACCTATAGGCTGAAGAATGAAATATGGGTTATGATAAACAGGATGAAAAAGTCATCACATTTTTTTACCCATTTGAGATACAACCAATTTGGAGGAGTTAAGAAATCTATATGTAAAAAATATTATTCTTTTGCACAGAGTTTCATCTACTATAGTATCTAATAGAGATACCCACATATAATTATCACTTTGGGAAAGACCTTTAGGAGGCAATGGGATCTCAGGTACGTTTGATTGTGTCCTACCAAATGTAGTCAGATTTCTAAATAGTGAATGAAATATTGATTCTTGAGGATATGACTCACTCTTGTGTTATTAACATTGATAGGTCATGGGATAATTACATGGGACTAGTTTATTTCTCTTTTAGTAATAGTTTCTACTCTGTGATCAGAATAGCAACTTCTGAGGTACTAAGTGGATGCACTTGTAAATCACTATTGTGATGGTCATATGATGGTGATATTTTCTTTGGTTGGACCGAGTTTAGGCCATGAAACAACATCTATGATTTATTTCTATCATTCTAGAATATTAAAAAATATTGATATAACTCATATGATGATCATTACTATAGACCTTAGGATTTTCCAGTTCATGACTAGGTATTCTTCAATGCTTCACATGATTTGGTTCATCGATATCATGGGATATAATGGTAGATTAGTCATTGTATTGTGGTTCATTTATAGGTTGTTGGTCATGTGTGGAATATTTATTACCATGTATCTCTACCACCATAGCTGACGTTGATACATAACATGGCCTATGTATTGTATATGCGAATGTATATTTCAGATCCATATCAAATTTTGAGCTTTATTGATCATGATACTGAGCGTTATATTTCATTGACTAATAGAACAATCCATATAGTTTATTTTCAGAACAAGATACTTTGTGGGAGGATAATACCTTTGGTTCATGATCTATGACAGCATAGTTCTAATAATCAACAGACGCGGGAATATGATGAACTGATTAGAGTGCAATTCTATCATCTCCTTAGCATGGAAGCATCATCCGAGGATTTCTGGGGATAGAATGTTTTTATGATTGGGATGTTATAATATCTCATTACCAATACAATAGGTAAATCACAATCCTTTTGTTGGATTTCCTTTTAACTTTTTCATTATTTGTTGAGGTTAGATTAGAAGGATAACTATAATGGGGTTGTGAGAGGATTTTTGTAATGTCTCCTTTGATGGACTTTTTTAAGGAGGCTTCCTAAGTATTTCACGTCTTTTAACAGAGCAACACATCATTTACTATCTCTGCAACAATTATTGAATGACTTCACACTAGGATGGGTAGACATCATGATTGGTCATTACAGGTAGTAAGAAAATTAATGATTGTTTTTTAATTTGGATCGATCGAATTTAATTAGAGGATAAACAGTTTTCAGCAATAACAAAATTTAATTATTTCATAATTTTTATTGTGATTACATGTCATTTAATAAATCGACATCAATTTTTAAAATGTATGTGCTTATAGTATTTAGTTTTTGAATCCCCTCTTGATTATTCCCCCTCGACCTAAGGCATTTCCCTAGGGGAATTTGGAGCCTTCCAACCCTTCTAAATCCATTTATATGTTTTTAAATCATAATTTCATTGGTGGGTGAAATCCAGGTGAGCATTATTCATTTCCCATCATATATACATCTTTCTACTCTTTTAGAATTTCAAATCATCATTGATAAATTGATGTATCTATCCTCCATGATGTAAGATATCAATTATAATTTGATTTTCATGATCTTCAACACCTTTGTTCTCATTGATGGGTGTCATTTCAAGTGTTAGTTTTTCGGAAAAATTTAGGTGGTTCTGTCCCAATTTTAAATAAATATTATTTCTAAATAGTTTGATTTATTTAAACAATATATATAAATTCAATTTCACACATTTAATGCCAATTTAATTGATAATACATGATTAATATAAATTGGTAAATTTGAAATGGTTTTGGCATAGAAGTTAAGAAAACCACATATTCATTTGAATTGGGGTTTGATTATGGAAATTTTTGGATTTAAATTGTTGAATTTAAATTTTGGAATTGAAGGAAATATTTTCAATTAAATTGTTTAATTTATTTATGGAATTTTTTTTAAATGGATGGAATTAGTTTTTAATATATTTTAATCTTATGAAAATTTCATTAAAATTATTTGATAGAAACCCAATGGTTTTATCTCTTTTAAAGAAAGTCATTTTTATTTATAACAATTTTGGTTTTAAAGGGGGAAAATTGTAATTTTTAAAATGGAAGAATGTTATTAAATTTTATTTTAAGAAGTCCTATAATAATATTACCATCATGTAAGAGAACATGTAAGACATATGTAGTTGGCGAATTATTTGGATAAATTATATGACAATTCAATGATTTAAAACCTATATATTGTGGGCCACATCCCTGATGGGAGGGTAACAGGTCATCTCTAGACACTGTTTGTTGGACATGAGGATACTGAATTTTCTCTAATCACATAGATAGTGTAGAATCACACAGATGGTTAATATTATTATACCTATTTAAAGATGATCGTGTTGCTCATTTGTTATTATCATTTCATATATAATTGTTTTCCAATGTTGTAAAACATCATTACGTTCTCCATCATGATTTACATAAATAAGTTTATGTAACTATTTTATTTAATCCAAATTTATTAATATTCCATCACTTATAAAGTAAATTCATTTTCGTTAAAATAATTTTCCATCATTTTGAAAATGAATGGCATGTTTTTTTAAAATATTATTTTTAATTTAGAAAAATTTATATTTTGAAAATAGAATTATTTTTATTGGATAATATATATTCATCGTATATTAAATAATCATTGGGGGTATCCAACTCAGATTAGGATCACACCCTATATTTGTTGTCTGGTGTTTGTAAACATTCATCATTGAAGATCTAGAAAGGGGAAATGATCTCTTAGTGGTTCATCCAGCTGTTGAACCATGGTCCTAGTGTGTTTTTCCCATAGGGACATGTGATGTTTTCATTTTTTGGTATAGGGGTTGTAGTACATTGTGTATTTATGCATTGTTGTATTCTAGTATATTACCACAATATGGAGATTCTTTTTTATGTATAATGACTTTATCATCTTACTTCTGCTACGTCTTGTGGAAAAATAATTTCCAACTTCATATTGTAGAAGACCAGGTACTATTTTCTAACCCAAGGAGATCAAGAATGACTTCGGGCTATGTTTGGTCTATCTCAGTTATCAGATAACTGGGGTACCCAGGTTGGTTCTTGACATTAGGGAATTTAGTTTTGGTATATTGATAACACCAAAGGCTCTTGGAAATGGGGGAGAGGATTAGGAAGAATTTGGATATGGATCAAATCATGGATGGTTTTTAGTGGAGAGATGGTGAGGGGTGGTATTTATAGGGTAGTACAGGGTATGTATTTCATTATTTTATTTGTTATTTTATTATTTGGTCTTAAGAATATAAATATTTATAACATTATCACAATATGTATCTAACTAATTAAATGGAGTTTGAGATTTTTGTGCTTAAATATGTGATGAATCAAGGAATATTGTATATAACATATAATGTGTATACACTACAAATCATCTTAATTCACTATCAACCAAAAATTGATGGATTTTAGAATAATTCAATAATTTAATATTAATTGTTTTTGATGTGTATAATTCCAAAACGAACTCCATTTTATGAAAATATTTTTTTATATGAGAAATCTAATTTTTATTTAATTTCATGCTTTACATAGAAAATAATGATATTAATATAAAATTTTTTATAACATATTGAAAAAATAATTACAGTATAATTATTTTATCTTATAGTCATTAGATAAAAAAAATTATTAATGAATCAATTTTATGTAAATAAATTTTTTTAATATACTTCTATAAATTATAAAATTATAGATTAATATTTATGATTTATAAAAATACCAACAATTATTTATGATGTTTAAATATATTTATTTATAAATACTATGATATCAAAAAATCGCATTATCATTTAGATGACTCGTTAATTTAATTTTTACATGCATATAAATGGTTACTAAATAATTATAAAACTCATTATTCTTAAATTTCACATTAATAATCCAAACCTAAAGTTTCTATTCCATTTTTACTGGTTCCTTAACTTATATAAATACCTCTTATTTCATATGATCATTCATAAAATATCTTTTATTATTTTTTTGAAGCTATTTTATTTGGTTTATACTAAATTTCATTTTTATAAGATGTGAATTTACATTGATAAAATTTTGGGCCAATACATCCTTCCCCCTTTATGATGTTTATCACTCAAATATTAGTTTAACATACCATGGTGAAAATAGGTGAGGGTATATCTTCCTCATCACTTCCACCAATACTCGTGTTGCCACTTTGTACTTATGGATCCTCCGTAGTAATTTGACATGCAGAGTAATATTTTTGTGTAGAACATCATCTTTATGGTCCTAGATCACCATAGGCTATTAATTATAAGAGAGATAATTTTACAACTATACAATCATTAGATTAAGTACATTTTAGGGATATTGTATGTACATCCTCAATAAGGATACCTATAATACATCTTGTACTTGATAGATTTTTGGTGGATGTTATAGTCGATAGGCCACAACTATAACATACTAAATAATATCAATGGGGGTCAATGTACATGGGACTGAGCATTACCTTCTTCCCAAATATCACGATCCTCTTTAATGGAGATATGTTGAGGAATCCATGCCACCAACCATAAACTCAAGCTCCCATCAATGATTGTCTACATAGATATTCTATTCATTTTTGTATTACAACATGTGTTGTTGAATGGTTTTCACTCTATACACTATTTCATAGACCATTTCAGGTCCGACAAACTTATGTGCATTGATATCATTCTTACACAACTGGGGGCCTACATCTTTACCCATATAGCGCATAATATTGATCTATTTGAATGATACATTGGAAACTTTTCATAAGTGAACTCAAATAGGGGTAGATGTTGGTAGCAACAACATTTTGAGTTCATCGGGAATCCCATCAGCATGCCTTCTACAACATGAATAGTTCTTTCTGATTATACATCAGTATGAAGATTATAATCCAAAATAATGTTTAGTTCAGAGTTTATATATAGTTGGGTACATTACCAAAAAAATCAAGGTGAATCAAAGATCTAGATCAGAAGTTATTGATAGTGGTACTTTATCTTGACATACCACTTTATTGATTAATATTTCTGTAGTTTTATCCCATCATATGTCTTCTCAAGTTGAAATTAAGTGATCTATCTTTGTGAGATAATCCACAACAACACATATATCATTTTTTCCTTTAGAGGTATTCGAATGTCTAATGACAAAGTGGATTGATATGTTTTCCCATTTCCATGTTTTAATGGTTAATTTTTATACATCCCCTTCGAATTTTTCTTTTAATCCTTTAAATGCTCACTTACGAGTAACATTGATGTATATTTTCTAATCCCCTACTTCATATTGTTCCACCAATTGTTCTTGTGGGATACTCAATAAATATTTGTGCTCTCTAAGTTAATATATAATGAAGATATTGTTGTGTTAGTTAGAATATATTTCTTTATCTATAGATTATATTATACAAATAGTCATTTTCCAAATTTTATGAATCCTTCCTCATAAATTTTATCAACTGATGATTTCCCTTTTCTTATAGCTTTCACCTTCTTTTAAATTTATCGACTATTTATTTGAGCATCCTTTATTTTATCCAAGAATAATGGTTGTGAAATCATTTTAGTTAGGATTGATGATGTTCAATTGTTAATGATTTCTAGGTTCATTGTTTTAAAATAAAAAATTATTGTTTCCTTCTCAATCCACATCATTGATAGTGTTTCCGAATCCATTCTACATAGAGAATAGTCCACATAGTTAAAATTTATACGATGGAAGTGTATTGATATGTCATAATCTATGATGAACTATAACCATATTCTCCACCACATATTAAGCTCCTTATATTTGATTATATATATTTTAGGTTTTTATAGTCAATATATGTTTCACACATCTCCCTATGGATACAAAACCACTAGATTATCAATTCAAAGATCGCTACTACAAACTCAAGAATATGTGTGGGATAGTTTTGATCATTAATTATATTATTATCATTAGATGTATCATATCACATAATTATGATTAATTATTACATAACCAAATACCTTCTTTTAGCATCACAGTATACCACAATGTGTTCCCCAATTTTTATAACAATGAGTATTTTAGTATTGATAAGCCTCCATTTTAATTCAATGAAGTAGTATCTACATTTACTACTCCAGAAAAAACTATTCTCCTTTAAGAGCTAGCTTGTTTAGTGACATTAATTATTAAGATATGTTCTTCACACATCAATGGTAAATACCAGCATAACCAAGGAAACTACATATCTCAGTTCCATATGTTCTCATAGGCCACTACGTTATTTTCATTTTCATGGAAGGGGCTACATACATTCCTATTCTAGTAATAACATTCTTTAATAATAAAACATCATCCATCCATAACTCAACTTTTTTATACATTTCTTAGAGATTAAATTTTCCCAATGATTATACCATAGTATTAAAAATCTCTCCAAATTCATCCATGATGATGGTGTATACAAGAATGTCATCCATAAATACTGCCAAAAATATTTCTACATAATATCTAAAGAATATATTTATTACGTCCTCGAATATTACTGGAGCATTAGGTAGACTGAAAATAATCATTATGAACACATATTTTGTGTAACTTGTTCGAATGGAAATATTATTAATATCATAGTTCCACTCCTTTAATTAGAGATATCCCAACTAAAGGTCCACCATAGTGAAATACCTGGCCCCACAATGTTTAGTGGACAAATAATTTTTCCGTACAAGGGGTTACATTTCCTACATTACTATTTTTGGAGATCATTATAACCAATACAAATACACATTAATTCATCCTTCATGTGGGTGAATATGTCTTGTGCCCCCCATGGTGTATCACATGGATGTATAAAACCCCAATATATATTTCTATTAACTATATATTTATTTACTCCAACAAAATTGTGGAAAATATATATGTTTTATTTGATACATGTAGAGATATAGGAATATGATAACTTGGGAACTCAAACTCTTGATCATGATGAAGTCTTACAAAATCATTAGGGAACACATCAGTGTAGTCCCCCACAATGTGTGTGTATTCGATCATGATTATATCCCTTTCACAATCATTTTAGCTAGATATGTATGATCATAAAGGTTGAATATCTATAAATAGATGATAAATCATAAGTAGAATTATCATTATCCTTACTTTTTTATAGAATTGGATGATGCTTTATGATGTCAATTGTGATATCCATTTACCAGATGTTGATGTTTTCTTCCTATAAAGATAGCCAATCAATGCCTAATGTGGTTTATTATTCACCAACGAATGTTAAACCAGATATTTTAGGAGGTTTAGTTGAGAAAAATTAACTGGTGAAATTATATACAATAGACAAAACAATTTTACAATTTTATATTTTCATATATTACTCAACCTCTAAATTTTATGGTTGTATTTGAATAGTTTTACTAGAATTGAAATATATGAAATAATGAATTGATCAAGAATCAAATATTATGTCAGTAATTCATAAATGAATAAAAAATGTAGATATCACAAATATCATTATCGGTCTATAACTTGGTTTTAGCCATGGGATAAGCATTCACTTTATCCTTGGGATTTGGTTTTTGTTGATGCTAATGACCCTCAAGGACTCACGGTTTAGTGAACTATGTTGAATATTTACCTTACTACATAAAATTTGAGAATTTAACCATAGGTCGTTCACTAAATCCCTCCATCATATCATCTAACTTGTTTATGTATCATCGAAATTCATGAGCTTGGTGACCATCTCTCCATTACATATAGAATTTTCCCATCACTTTTAGGAAATTCCAATGATGCTTCTTCCCACATTATTCCCATGTGAGTGGTTATGAATTCTTTCAACCGTCACCATTAGAACACATTTCTAGATACTCCATCATTCCATTCATATTATTTAACACCCCATGATTTCATAGTAGGTTATTTCTTTAAATTAATTCAGTATGTTGCAATACACACAACACTGAGTTCAAGCGCACCAGGACTTACCAAACTAGTTGTTCAAAAGCGATTATGAATAGTATTTACTGAATTTATAACTTTATATAATCCTTATAATTTTGGAATCCATATTATGAGTTTCTTAGACATAATGAAAGAACAAATTCATTTTTTCAGATAAAAGATGCATTTTTAAAAAAAATGGATTTTTTCCACTTTTTTATGGTGAACCCTTTTTAAATCCAAAATTTGTATGTTTTATATTTTCAATTTGACTAAATAAACATCTTATTTAGAATTAGAACATAATAACTTATTTTTAATAAATTCTTTGGGTTTTTCTGATAAATTTCATATTTGGGTGAATAGTGAAAATTACTATATTTTAACTGAAAACGAATTTTTATCATAATAATTTGTAGTGATAAATTATAAATATTAATGGTTTGGATGTATAAATAGATTATATTTTTACCATTTAATCCAATGTAATTCATTTTAAAAAATTTCACTTTGAAGTTGAACATAAACAGGTATCCATCTTTTGTTAGTTATTATTTCTTAAAAACACGTTTTTTGGTTTTGACAACTAGAATTAATTTTAAATTTATGAATGCAACTTAAATGTTTGGAATATCATAAAATAGAAATAATTTTTGAACTCAAAATATCAAAATTATCTTATGGTGATTTTTTTTATGAAAACATGCAATTTTTTTAAAAATAGTGACAAACCACTGAGTATTTGGTTAAAAATGAATTTTTGTTTAAATAATTATTTATTTTATTTAAAATTATTTTATTTCAAAATAGATACATAATAGTTATATAAGTTTAATATAATTCATTAGTGTCGTTTTATTATATGTTTAGATATATAAAAATTTTATTGAACTTTTTACCGTCTTTTACCTACCTCCCAGGAGAATTTTCAAATTTTTATAAAATGTAATTTTACCATTTCTGTGAGTTGAATTTCAAAAATATCAAAGACTAAATTAACATCAGTATGTAAAATTTGGTTCAAAAAGATGAAAATAAATTTTGATGAAATGTAACTTTTGACTTTTATTTACCGCGGTTAAAGTTAAACAGGGCAATTCAAGGTAAAAAAAATATTATAGTAATACAAAATTATCTTAACAATTTTCCTAACCTTATTGGATGAGTCATGGACAACCATGGGTATACTTGGGTCGATTTTTGGACCCCATATATCCACTTATGAATTATAATAACACATTATTTTAACTAACATTAAGTAAATGCACAAATGAAATAAACTAATATCTTTTAGTAAATAAATTTTTACTTGAGGCTATATAAGTCATCATTTAGACTATAAATATTCATTGGAAATATAAATCGATTTCCTACATAATGGTATTTTATTTATATTTTTTAGACATTATATAATTTAATTTTTTTTGACACAATGACAATGCAATAATTACCTTATTAATGAAATATTAAAAAAATAGATATAATAAATATCCAAATATATGTAATTTGAGACTTTTAATGAATTAAAATAATTTTCTAGGTTAATATGACTGATTAGGGTTTGTTATATTAATTTATTTCTATGTAATAATTCTGTTATGAATTTAAAAAATAAAAAATAAAAAATATTGTCAAAATTGACATAAAAGAGTTTTTAAAACAAATATTATATTATTAATTGATATTCTATTTCTAAAAATATATGTATTGGACAAAAGAATTATATATTTATAGGTGTTTCATTAATAAAAAACTTTGGGTTCTCCTGGAAGTATATATTAATATTATTTACCATATAATATAAAAATACATGGAGACACAATAAATGTCAAACTATTTATCTATGAGTTAAATCTAAACGATAAAGTTAAAATAGTAACCCCAACCTGTATAAAACCTATTAGTTGAGTGTTTTTAGACCCATCTCCACCATATCCTTTAAAAAATTCATTTTTGGGACATTATAAATGGAAAATTATTTTATTATAAAATAATATTTCTAACTTTTCCTAAGGTGCCCCTCACCCTTCTTATAAAAGGGCACTCCCCCATCTCTCTATTTGACAATTTCAAACCCATTTGGCTCATCCAAAACCTATCCAAATACCCTCTAAACTGTCCTCCATTAATTTTAGAGGTCTTCCTTTACTTATAAATCCAACCTAAGGAGCCCTTTTGATCAAATCAAAAGGAAGAACCCGAAGAAGAGGTAAATATTTCATCACCTCTTTCAAGTTTCATTCTTCTTCCACATCCTGTTTCTTTGTTATTTACATTCTAAAATAATAACTCCAGTATCTTATATGTACTGTGATTTTATTATCAATATGGTACAACCATATTCATTATTCTATCCATCCTATGAATTACACCTCACCATACGTGCGTACGTACAACTTACCGTCTCCACGTAGTGGTGTAAATGTTATTCAATACATTATTATTTGGATGGGTATAATAATGATGTGTAATTGATGTAAAAATAAATTTAACTTAATAATGATTCTTTATATCCAATTATATCAAATGAATGATATTTTCACTCATGCGTGCATATAGATTACCATCTACAAAAATGTGATGAGATTAATTTCCCATCATATCCATTGAAGAAAAATTTTCATTTGATTATTATAAATAATATTTAAAGAATTGATATCATTATGTATATGAATATGATACATCCCATCCATAACATGTATGGATCACATAACAAAGAACATAATGTAAAACGAATACATTAACACCCGAAACGATGATAATACTAAAATATTATTAACAAATCAATGTTAAAAGATCAAATATGATATCATATTATTGTATATGATTCTTTTATAATTTAAAAACAATTTTTTCACCATTATACTGGAGGATAACCTACCCTCGACCAAATAAAGGTACAAGGTAAGGGTTAATTTCATAATCTCTTTATTATTTGAGGTTGTTTTTACGTAGGTATGTACTGGGACATATTTATTATCCATATAGTTGTTTCACTAAAGGTTTTTCAAAGGGATTATTTTTAAGGTACCTTTTTACTAAAACTTCATTTTAAATGTTTTACATATTTATTCTTCTGAATCATTCTCATTAATGTCCATGTTTTCAAAATGGGTTTTAAGGATTTATTTATATTGACATGATTGTTTTTAAAATGTTAATTCATTTCAAAAGTTTCAAAGTGGTATGAGACACTTTGATTCAAAAATGTATTTAAATGTCTTCCTTTATAAATTGTGTGACTTTTAAATGTTGTTATAAAAAAGGGATATTTATCTGAAAGAGTTTTACAAATCATTTTCATCTATTTCTACGTCCTTTGATGGATTTTAAACTTATTTTAAGTTGATTTATAATGATAGAAAACCTCCATATTGTATTGTTGGTTTTGTGATATGTTTGACTGTGGATGTGTTATTTTTATACCATTCGTGGATTATGGATATAGTATTGAAATTTCATATGTTATTTTTAAAACAAATGTTTAAGTTATGTTTAAACCATTTCATATGAGGAATGCATTAGACTTAGTATTTGATGGGTGGAGCCTGATATAGCTCCTCGGTGCATCGGTAGGTTTCATGAGACAAAGTAGTGTCTGGACACAAGGCCTTGATAAAATATTATTTGTAGTCTTTTCACAAGGCCTTAACTATATGGTTATGAAAGTATGACATTATCCATTCCATCATAATGAAAGTGGATATTGATATTTTATTTGATTATTTGACTAGTAGAATATCTATGTGAGTAACTAAATGCCATTATTTATATTTTATCATTGCCAAATTATACAGACGTTCATGTTTAAAAAGATTTTGTTTTATTTTTATACATTGCCTAAAATGTTTCTTCTTATTTATGAACGATTCCGCTGTATTTTTATCCTTACTGAGCATCTGAGCTCACCCATTTCTATGTTTTATTTTTCACAGGATTCCAAGATGTATATTATGACTGACCTGCAGGGATAGTCTATGGGATCTCAGTATTGTCAATGGAAACAATGTTATTTTTTTCCATTTTATGATGTAATGTAAACCTTATGAATGTATCTAGTACATTCACGGCTACGAAACTAATAGGTATTTTGAGACTTGATCATTTGTGATCATGATAATGATATGTAACAATGCACCAACTATGGGCTTCTGGGGTCGGGGCGTTATAGTTGGTATCAGAGAATGTTTAGTACAATCCTTGAAAACTAGATTAAGATAAACTCTTATTAGCACACCTATCCCTAAGATTGACTTTTAGGATTAGTATATAATAACTTTCTGGAATTTTGGTATTGTAGAGATTTTGTGAATTTTTCAAACATTACATCACTGTTTGGATATGAGCAGGTAGTGGCGGCTCTGGCACAAATATACCTAGGGGTACAACCTAAAAACACCTCATTGCGAATGAATCGAATGGGAACTGGTGCATGAAAATGGGCCTTGCTATACTCTCAGGTACGACACTCCCAGGGGATATTCTTAAGATAATTCTCATTTTCATTAAAAAAACATTAGTAACGATTTATGTGTATATACCACCTCAAAAAAATATTTTTATGATTATAGATGATATCCATAAACTGTTCAATTTACATTAATTACTTTACATGTTTTGAATTATGAATTGTGATCCTAAAATAGAACTACTGAATGCCATTGTTTAGAAATGGTGCTCAATATAAGGAATGATAACTCCAACAATACGTCTGATCCAAAGAGTAAAAAGGATCATATCATTCATAGAATTAAGCCATAATTTAGAAGGGAAATAGTATCCCATGTATTCTCAACATAGAAAGAAATAGCATCATGTGTTAATAAGATAATTAAAGAATTATTTGAGTCCAACAACATTGAAGGGATGCCAGAGAAGAAATGGATGGTAGAGAGAAAGATGGATAAATGGATGAAGGGAAAGAGGGATTTTCCCATATGTGATAATTGTTGAAAGAATCTCCTTGGTAAATTCTAGAAGGGAATGTGATTTTGTTATAAGTGTGGAGAAAAAAGACACCAAGTACGTGATTTAATTCATAAGAAAAAAGTTTCAAATGTACAATGTATCATTTTCAAGGAGTTGGGACACTATGCGAATCAATGTACAAATCATCAGAGTATACCAAAAATGCTGCTATTTGATAATAATATAGTAATGATACTACCGAAGATGAAGAGTAATGATTTGATTTCTTATGTAGTTATTAATGTATTGTGTCATTTGAGTATTTTTTAATAATGCTCATGTTATAAGAATTTTAGAGTATATAATGATTGTAATGCAATACTATTTGATTAAGAACATGAGATTAGGTGGAACCAAGAAATGTGACTCAATAGAAGGTTAAATTGTTGGAAAATTTATGGTTGGGTGAAAGATAAACAATAATATTGTTCTGATACTGAGGTAGTGATTTTAGAATAATAAATGATTGATTTGGATATATTATATTGGATATTCTTGACTACCTTGAAACTGATTAATGATTTTTATATTCTATCATTGTTGTAGTTTACAACATTTTTGGATTGAAGGAATATATCCAGTATTCTATAAGGAATAAGGGAGCTTGAATTTAATCAATAAGGTTTTATGGTAATTTAGGATGTTATGGTGTTTTAAATGAATACATGATAAATGTGTTCACATGTTATTACATGGAAAAAATGATATTCATTGTGTTTACCATCCTTATAAATTTTGGACTATGAGTTTGGATATAATTATTTTGGATAATTCTAGTTTTAGATTATTTTTGGATTTCCATAAAAAGGATTACCCATAGATTAGGCGGCAACCCGTCACGTCCGGCAAGGCGGTGACACTTGAACCCACAACCGAAGGGTGACAAGGGTGTATCACCTTACACTGGACCACGTGATGTCCTAGATTGATTGATTTATTTTTTTAAAATGGTCTGGTAGATGAATTATAAATTCATTTTCTTAGAACCCTATATGAATAAGTTAAATGGAATATTTTTTTAAGTACTATTTTATTTTAGAGTGAAAGATGAGTTTGTGGAAGAAATTAGTTAAAGGATGGAACTGTACTTTTCATGTAAATTTTTTTTCTTCTCTTATTCTATAATGAAATTAATTATTAAAAATTAGGTAAGAGATCTTAAATATAAAAATGTTTTATCTTAATACCTTATGTTTTTCTGAACTGATGATATTTTAAGTCATTATATATTGATGGCTTTGAGGCCATAAATTCTACAATTGTTTGTGACTGATGACCTCAATTAATCTCTATAAATATTTACGTTTTCCCTCCAATTTGGGTCTCTATTTTCCACCAATTTTCTCCTAATCAAGATGATAATTTGGTGGTGAATTTTTTATTCCCTTTTTCATCTTATTAAGACTAAATTTTATTAACCCAATTTCTAATTTTTGTTTTCCAACAATGGTATATTCTGTTTTCAACCTTCTGTTTTTGAAGAAAAATTTCAAATTGTGGGGACGCAATTTATTTAAGTAGGGAATAATGTAACACCCCATGATTTCATAGTATTTTATTTATTGAAATTAATTAAATAACTTTTACTACACGCAACAATGAGATCAAGTGCACCACGACTTACAAAACTAGACATTAAAAAGCAGTTATGAATAGTATAAACAAAATTTTGAACTTTATATAATCATTATAATTTTTTAATCCATATTATGAGTTTCGTGGACATAATGTAAGAACAAATTCATTTTTTTCTGATAAAAGAAGTATTTTTTTGTAAATGCAATTTTCCGCCTTTTTATGGTGAACCCTCTTTACATAAAATATTTTAAACTTTTAAACTTTCAATTTTACAAAATAAACATTTTCTTTGGAATCGGGACATAATAATTTAGTTTCAATAATGTTTTGGTGTTTTTCTGACAACTTTCATATTTTGGTGTATAGTGAAAAACACTATATTTTAACTGAAAAAATAATTTTTAACCAAAATAATTTGTAGTGTTAAATTATACATTTTATTGGTTTGGAAGTATAAATATATTTTATTTTTACGATTTAATCCAACGTTAATTATTTGAAATAATTTCCCTTTGAAATTGAACATAAATAAGTATCAATCATTTGTTAGTTATTATTTCTAAAAAACAATATTTTTGGTTTTGACAAAGGAAATTAATTTGAAACTAATAAATGATGATTATATGTTTTGAATTTGGTAAAATTGACATTATTTTTAAATTCAGAAAATCAAAATTAGCATAGGGTGAAATTTTTTTATTTTTCTGAAAACGTTCACTTTTTGATAAATAGTGAAAAAACACTGAGTTATTGGTTAAAAATGCCTTTTTATTTAAACAATTATTTATTTTATTTAAAATTTTTTTATGTAAAAATATATAATTAATTCCTATTTATGTTAAAAATAATTCATTGGATTCATTTTTTAATATTTATAGATATATGAAATTTTATTGAACTTTTTACCGTCTTTTACCCACCTCCTAGGAGAATTTGCAAATTTGCATAAAACATAACTTTACCATTTCTATGAGTTGAATTTCAAAAATCTGAGAGACAATTAACCTCAGTATGTAAAATGTGGTTCAACATGATGAAAATAATTATTGTTGAATAGTAACTTTGGACTTTTTTTACCGCTGTTAAAGGTAAATTGGGTAATTTAAGGTAAAATGAATATTATAACAATACAAAATTACCTTAACACTTATCCTAACCTCATTGGATGAGTCATGACCGACCGTGGACATCCTTGGGTAGTTTTTGGGACCCCATGGAGCCACTTATGAATGAGAATGAAACTTTATTTTAATTAACATAATGTAAATGCAAAAATGACATAAACAAATATTATTTAGTAAATCAATTTTTACATGGGGTTATATAAGTAATAATTTAGAATATAAATATTCATTGGAAAGATAAAATGATTTACTAAATAATGGTATTTTATTTATATTTTTTAGATGTTAAATAATTTAGTATATTTATGACACAATGATGATGCGGTAATTACATCATTAATGAAATATTAAAATAAGTAATATTATAAATATCCAAATAAGTGTAATTTGAGACTTTTTATGAATTACACTAATTTTTTAGGTTAAGATTTTAGGTTAGGGTTGGTTAGATGATCATTTTTCTATGTAATAATGCTTTTATCAATTTATTAAAAACAAAATACCAAATGGTGTCAAAATTGACATAAAGGTGTTTATAAACAAAATATTATATTATGAATTGATATTCTATTCCTAAAAAACTTATGTTTGTACAAAAGACATGTATGATGATAGTTGTATAATTAATGAACCACTTGGGGTTCTCTTTGAGGTATATAGTATGTTTGTTAACCATATAATATAAAAATACAAAGAGACATGGTAAATGTCAAACTATGTATCTAAGAGTTAAATCTAAATTATACAGTTAATATAGTAACCCAAACCTATATAAAACCTATTGGGTGAGTTTTTTTCGACCCATCCCCACCTTATCCTTTAAAAAATCATTTTTTAGCCATTATAAACCGAAAATGATTTTATTATAAAATAATATTTCTATCTTTTCCTAAGGTTCCCCTCACCCATCTTATAAAAGGTCACCCCCCCCCCTTCTCTATGATCCACACCTTCAAAACCATTTGGATTGGCTAGCCCCTGCCCAAATACCCTCTCTACTATCTTCCCATAATCCCAGAGGCCTTCCTTTAGTCATAAAGCCAACCTATGAAGCCCTTTTGATCAAGTCAAAAGGAAGAACCCAAAAAAGAGTTTAATATTTCATCACCTCATTCAAGTTCCTTTCTTCTTCCACTACCACATTCATTGTTATTTCCATTATAAAATAATAACTGCAGTATCTTTTATATACTAAGATGTTATTATAAATATGGTATAACCATATTCATTATTCTATCTATCATTTGAATGACATGTCTCCATACATGCGTACGTATGACTTACTGTCTCCAAATCGTGGTGTAATTGTTATTCAATACATTATTATCTGGACGGTATAATAATGATTTATAATTGATTTAAATAATAAATATAAAATGATAATCATTCTTTATATATGATATGACATCCAATTATATATTATTTTAATGTCAAAAGAATGATATTGTCGCTCGTGCGTACGTACGGATTACAGTTTCCACGAACGCGATGACATTCATTCCGCATTGTATCCATCCAAGATTAATTTTCATTTGATTATTAAAAATAATGTTAAAAGACTATATGTAATACTGTATATGAATATGATACATCACATCCATAACAAATATGAATCACATAACATTGAATATAAAGGAAAACAAATTTGTTACCACCCGAAACGACTATAATACTAAGATATTATTTACAAAGAAATTTTAAAAGATCATATATGATATCATATTAATGTATATGATTCTTTTATAATTTAATACCAATTATTACACTATTATATAGGAGGTAAACCTACCCTCGACCAAGGAAAAGTACAAGGTAAGGGTTAATTTCACAATATATTTATTATCAGAGGTTTTTTTATATAAGTATCTACTGAGAAATATTAATTATCAATGTCGATTTTTCATAAAAGAGAATTCAACAGGATTATTTTTTATGGTACCTTTTTAATAAAACATCATTTTAAATGTTTTAAATATTTATTTTTCTAAATCATTCTCCTTAATTTCCATGATTTCAAAATGGGTTTTAAGTATATATTTATATGGACATGAATGTTTTTAAAATCATTATTCCGTTCAAAAGTTTCAATGTGGTATGGGACACTTTGATTAAAAAATGTCTTTAAATGTATTCCTTTATAAATTGTGTGACTTTTAAATGTTTTTAGGAAAAAGGGGTATTTCACTCAAAGAGTTTTAGAAATCATTTTCGTTTATATCCACGTCCTTTGATGGATTTTAAACTTATTTGATGTTGATTTATAATGATACAAAACTTCAACATTGTATTGAAGGTTTTGTGAAATTTTTGACTGTGGATGTGTTATTTTTATTCCATTCATGGTTTATGGGTAAATTATTGAAATTTCGTATGCTAGTTTTAATACGAATGATTATGTTATGTTTAAAAATTTTCATATGAGGAATGCATTGGACTTAGTATGTGACGGTTGGATCCCACTATAGCTCCCTGATGCATCGGTAGGTCTCATGAGGCAAACTAGTGTCTTGACACAAGGCCTTGGAAAAATCTTATTTTTAGTCTTGGCACAAGGCCTTGACTATGTGGTTATGAATGTCTGTCATTATGCATACCATCATTATGAATGTAGCTATTGATATTGCATGTGATTATTCGACTAGTAGAATATTCATGTGAGTAAGTAAATGGAATTATTTTTATTTTATCTTTTCCATATTATGGTTTAGTTAATGTTTAAAAGTATTTTGTTATAGTTTTATACATTACGTTAAATGTTTATGCTTATTTATGAAAGCTTCCGCTGTATTGTTATCCTTACTGAGAATTTGAGATCACCCTATCTATGTGTTATTTTTCCTAGGATGCGAAGAATTATATTATGAATGACCAGCAAGGATAGTCTATGGGATATCATTATTGTCAATAGAAACAATGTTGTATTATTTTTCCCTATTATGATGTAATATAATCCTTATGAATTTATCTATTACTTCCAAGGTGACTCAACTGATCGGTCTTTTGAGACTTGATCTTTTGGATCATTCCATTGATATGTAATAATGCACTGACTCTGAGATTCTAGGGTAAGGGTGTTACATATTAAAATATCCATGGGATTATTATTTAAAATCCATATCCACTTTGAGTGTACATCAAACAAATTCTTAAAAAATCATCGAGTCTTGATTTTCATGATCTATTTGAAGGTGTTGTTTTTAACAACTCATGAATGTATCAATTATTCTATCATTTTTTATACCGAAACCTAAAGGAAACATTGAATTCATTGTGAAAATTTCATTATAGGACATGACAAATTCTCCATCCTTTTGATCCATCTATATGAATTCTCACTCCATCTTTCCATGAAGAGTTAATGGGAAATACATATTATGAAGCATTACCCTAAAATCTTACAACTCAACCATTTCAATGTTGTCCTTCAGAATGGTCTTCTTAATCAATGCCCACCATTGGATGACATTTCAAATTAGATGATAGATAGTCAGAGTTACAATATTACCTCATAAAAGAAGTGAAAAATAAATAAATTCTCCGTTGATTTGACCAACTATTATATTAATAGTGGATTTGAATATCTAGTATATTTTGGAGGTAAATATTGCCTAAAATAATTGATATCAAGTTTGTACCTCTGACACAAAGGATAAAATTCTATATTATTGATTTTATTGTTCATTTCCTGAGACAGTTGGGTAAGAATCACCATGGAATTTTGAATTCCATCTCCAAAATCATTGGGCATGTCACTTTGTAAATTTACACATATTCCATCACATTGATTTTTCGCCTAGTTTTTATTGTTTCTAATCCCATTATAAAATAGAAAAAATTGAAAAAAACATATTAAAAAATTTTATGAAAAAATAAATTATTCCATTATGAAATTAAACATAACCCCATACCTTTTGGGATCCCTGTTCTTTCTATTTTTTCCAAAGAAAGGATTCTTGGGTGAATATGTATACTTAATCACATACATATTGTTATCAATGATATTATATAATATTATTTCCATAACTAATGAATCTATTATATAATACAAACTATAGTGACCCTAATTTTCATACATGATTTTACATAATTTTAATGATAATTAACATAACAATTTTAAAAAACTATGATCCAAAGATTTAGTATCTTGGAAAAAATAGGACCATGAAGTAATTATACATTATAAAACATAAAAATTTATTCAATTACCTCATATCTTTCTTCTTAGTTTCCCTCATGTTCTCTATAGTAAATACATTCACATGTGGATATACATAAAAATAAGGGGTGTGCTAAAATAGATGTATGATGATGATTAAGAGACATGATACACAGGTCATCATAATTATCATTTTCATCATAATCATAACATATAAAAATTATCATAATAAAAATAATGAGAGGAAACTTTTGATAATAGAATATAATGTGGCAATTCATAATAATTAAACAACATATAATAGTTGTCAAATACAACACATTGTTTTCAAAAAATCATGGATCATGTTCAAGCGTATTTTATTTTCACTCATAAAATCCATCAAATTACCCAATGAATATATGTTCTATAAAAATATTTGTGCAACCATAGCATAATAATATTTTCATTTTCTATATAATATATTTTCACACATCACATCATAACATTTAAATTAACATGAATGCCAAAATGAATATATATAATTATTGGACATAAAATAAACCATGTAAGGAAATGGATTTCATTTCATAAGAATAAATTCATGAATATACATTGCGGATCACAAGAAAGATATGGAATTAAATAATTGGAATAAGAATAATCATTCTTTAGAGAATAATAAATAATCTCAAGAGAAGTAAAAAATATTCTATTAGAAGGAAGACTTGTTTTAGAAAATTCATTTTCGTGGTCAAAAAACTAGGTTTGAAGCTTGTATTTCCATGAAATTAAAATGAATGAATAAAAGAAATATTTGAGGAAAATTAAAGGAACACACATAATATAAATTGTGGGAAATAAGGAAAAAACAATGAAATAGAGTATGGTTCCTGAATCCCCTTACCATATGAAAGAATTATTTATTCACATTAATATCTTAGATAATCAAAATAAATTCATTAATTAACAATACTGAACCTTGTATAAATGAATCAAATTCATTATAGTATCATTATGTTCATTTATCATATTTTTAATCAGTTATATTTTTTAATTTTATCATTTGTGAGTGTTTATTTTCTTGGTTTTCATGATTGGTTTTCTTTTTTATGGGTATGGATGTTCAGGTAATTATGGAATAATAATCCAAAATTCAAATTATTCTTTTATTTATGAGATTTCCAATGGTAAAATGATATTTTATATCATCTGGATAAATGTTACAATGATGATTTATTTGATTCAACATTAATGAAAATGATTTAATTAGTTTGGGATGTTTTACATCAATTATTAATTGATATAAGTTTTTTTAACGTCGTGTTTATATATTTATTAAAAAACATTATATAACCGATAATATGTACAATAAAATCTTATCTAACCATAATTATGGTTTTATAAAAATCATTGAATCCAATTGTTATAAATAAAAAGGAATCATCCATAGTGGTGGTAAATTGACACCACATGGATGATATATTCATTTTAAGGGAAAAGAAAATGGAAGATCCAGGAAGTAGAAATATTAAATTACCATAATAAAAAACCGTTATATATTAGATTTTGGAGTTATCATTTTTTTATATTAGTGTATATGGTGAGATGAAATGAAAATAATTGAATTTAAAATAAATTAAAAAATGAAAATATTTTTACCTCTTAATTTACCCTCCATGAGAACCACCATAGGGAATTCTTTTGGTCTTTTGTTGGAAAAAAAGGTTCCTGGTCATGTGGTAGTGGATTTTAAAATATATTGGTTGAATTTGGACAGGGATAAAGTCTTGGAAGATGTAAGGTAATGAGGTTGTGAGGGGTGATATTTATTGGGGAGGAGATGATTTTTTTCTCATTATTTTATTCATTTGTTTATTTTTTTAGCTCAAGACTATGAATAGTTTTATTATTTTAAATTATTATATTAAAATAATGAGGGTATTTTGGAGATTATGGTTCTTACAATAACGATGAATCAACTAATTATATATTTAATTTATAATTTATATACTATAAATTACCATATTTTACTATTCACCAAATATTAAGGTATTTTAGAAAAATTACAACAATTAACCCTAACCATTTTACAATGTTAATAATTAAAAAAATATATACCATTTATAAAAATAATTTTATAAATATGATAAATTTATTTTTTAATTAAAATCAGCATCTAATTTGGAAATACATTTTTTGGAATTATTTCTTATTTTAGAACACATTGAAAAATTAATTAAAGTATCTTAAAAAAGTCATACTGTAATATGAAAAAAAAAATTTATTCAATTTTATAAAAATAATATTTCTTTTAAAATATAATATTAATTATTTTAATTATAAAAATAAAAATAAACATTTAAATTTATGAAAATAAAATTGCATAGTTTATAAAATTTAAAATATTAATTTACTTATACTATGATATATTTATATCATATTTTCATTTATAATATTCCTATGTTTTATTTATACATTATTTAGGAGGTTACTATTCTATTGGCATGTTTACTGTTCCTAAGGGCCACATTACTATTCCAATGTTCATGTTACTATTTCATTGGTATATGTTTCTTAACATATAGAAATTTCTCTAATTTCATTTATTTATTATTTATAATGATATATTATGTTATCAATGTGATTTTCTGTGGTTTATATAATAATAAATAATTAAAAGGACATAATTCCCATTGGAATATTTTTTCTCATTAAATATGACCTTTTAGACCTAGGTAATAACATATATAATTTTAAACCTTTAATATTTTAGGGCATTGCATTGACCACCTAGAGGATAACATATTCACTATGGACCCTAAATTCCAATACCACGCTGCACCACCTCGCATTCGGATAGGTTTGTAAACTTATTGAATTTTGGAATATGTCGACCCGAATCACCGGGTCTTTTCTAGAATACCATAAAAACATAGACATGACTCGTTGTATATAGAAGGATACTTTTTAGTGGTTAGGTTCATGAATTGAGACATGGGGAGACCAAACCTACATAATTATTTATAAAAAATATAAATAACACTACATTTAAATGGTAAAAAATATTGGTTAGTAGAAGACAATAACAGAACAACTATATGAATTAATAAAAAAACAATAGACTCAATGATGTGTATAAGGAACCGATCAACAACTAGGCCAATAATGAATGCAAATAAAAAAGGTACATAAGTATATGGAGGATTTGTAACTCAAATAATAAATTCACCCCAGTCCCCTAACACATAAATTTTTATCAATCCAAATGATAAATCGAGACCTAAACCCAAATAATACCTATAATATCTGAGTGATTTTCTATTACACAATTCTCGTGGCCTCCTGAGAAGGGTGTGAGTAAAAATCTACATGACAACACCATGGTTGTCCAGAACTGAGCCAATAATATGATGTGTATATGAATTTGATAATATCGTTATAGAGTAATCATACAATACATATCTCTATAGAATAATATATAGTCACTATTTCACAAGAAAGAAAATATCAACACTATGTGATAAATTCATGTGCGTACAAAGCCACCATGAGTCCCTATCATATTTGGATCAACTCTATGTCATTTGTAAAATCATTGGATGTATGATGTGAGACTGTAAAGGCCACAAGGATCATAATACATCTCCAAATGGTCTAAAGGAATTGAGTCAAATTATTCCCCTATTACATTCTATCCCTAATTATTCAATTTCCATGCCTCCAGATCATCATACCCTATCAATTCCGTAGGTAAATCTCCCAATTTTTATTTCCACTTCCACAATTTCTTGGGTCTTTCCCATATATTATCATTCTCATAAACTATCCTCAAATCCATTTTCATCATCCTCACTTGTTTTTCAAAATCCCCATCAAAGGGATACACATAACATTATGGTACACCTATATCAATTATCAAGAACCCAAATGAAGGAATTATAACCCACATAATATCATATACAATATGATTAAAAAATATCATGAAATAATATATTACATATTAGTATAAATATAAAGACATATTTTATCATCATCGGCTATGGTACCACAACATACAATGTAATTCTCATGTCATAAAACATCATAAAATGTCATGAATTCTACGAACTCACCCACATGTGATTCATAAAAATCATTGTAAATATTTAATGAATTTATAGGTATTAATTCAACGAAAAAATGATCACAGACAAATAGAGCATGGAACATCATCATGGGACTTAGTAGCTACACAATTTTTAAAGGAAAACATTTCCAATCAGGTGACCATATATTAATTATATAATTATAATCACACATAGTTTCACATGTCTAAACACACCAAAGAAATTGGATCTAGTAATCATGAATGGTCACATTGCCTCTACATCTCATATAGAATAAAAACACAAATCATGGTGTTTTTATAGTTTAAGGTTCTCATATGTGTCAAAAACACATCCATTATCATCCATTATTAAGATAGTTTTTAAGGGCCTGTTGAGGAAATTTACTATTTGTCCAACTAAATTATTTAAGGATCCATTAATGAATTATGACTCAAGAATAATTAATTAATTAAGGATTACTATTAAACATAACTCATTATGGGAATAAACTTCATTTTCACAACATCAAGAATATCATTCCACATGTTAGAAAAACATAATTTACTAATGTAAGAGTACAACGGACAACCTAAGTCAATCTTGTCAAATTTAATGACATGATTCATTATTGAATAACCTCATAAAACATTACCACATATCAATCGATACAAAAATCTTTCTATGAATTCATAGAACTAATTACATTATTAAATATTACAATATAAATATAAAAACCTAATGTGAAAACAACATTCATACCTATTGATAATTTCCAAATTATCAATTTTATCTATAGAATGTGACAAACATTTATTATGTATTGTATAATTTTAAATCCTCATGAAATAAAATTTTTCTTCAATAATATGTTGGGATAACAATTATAATTATTATTTATAATTCAATGATAATTATATAGATTATTATCATTTTGTAAATATATATTAAATTACACAATAATTATAATAAAAACTTAGTTTAAAATTTAATAGGGAAAATTATATGCAGAAATATCCCTTAAGAACCATGAACCAAAAAACAAAGGTGGGAGGGTGAGGGTTGAACAACACCTAGAACCTAGAATAATAACATTTTTAGTTTTAGGTAGACTTATCAAATCCAAATAATAATAATATAGGATACAAAGATATATTGTGAAATAAAAAGAAAATCCAGATGGGGTTATGTATTTTTCAAGTAGAAAAAATTGCTCTGTTTTACAACATTAAACCATCCAAATTAAATTATCCATTTTTTCAATGTTTCCTATAATACTTAAATATGAAAAATAAAATAAAATAATATGGTATAAAAAAAATATAATTTATTCGAATGAATACATTCAAAAATTTATTACATAAAGAATGGATAAAATATGTTCCATGGTCGTTCTAGAGGAGAATAAATGAAAAAAAAAATTTCAGTTATTTTCACCTCAAATAGAGAACATAAAAAGGGTAAAATGGTTTCAAAATTATGCAGCACATTGGTGAGATATATCATACTAGTTTTCCATTATTTAAACAATATAATATATTATTCACCCTTACACAACTCTTACCTACCCTTATATACAATTATGAAACATGTAGTTTCCAATATGTAATGGCTATGATACCCCTACCTAATAAGGGTTTACCCCTATGTATCCCTAAGAAACCATACGATTCATTTAAAAAATTGAATAATTTACTATTAATATTTTTTAGAATCCTAGTTATTGGTATAATAATTTTTTTTAGTTTTTGAGGGTGTAATATTAGTCCATGTTGAGTTAGAATCTTTGTTGGAGGTTCTACTGGGATCCAACTGAAAATATAATTGAGGCATTAAATCATTTATATGGCCAAATATATTTGTGGACTAGAAGACAAAAAAGATTATTATAATATATAATGATTTAAACCATAAATACTGCACTCATGCTGAAAATTCATCGATAAATATTATTGAATCTAGTAGACTCATTTTAGGTGTATTTTATAGGTGGGTTATTTATACCTTAAATTAATATATTCTTTTTTAAATCATCTGTTCCTAGAATGATCATTTTTGGTGAAGGTCTTATTATATTTTTTACTCTATAATTGAATCTCTCTCAATCCATTGGATTTCTATATCATGAAATGACTGATTCGTGCCCTAAAAATATTTTCAGGTGGGTGGCTTATATCTAGTGAGTTCCCTAATTTTGGGTTTCCCATACCTTGCACTATACTTAATTTCCAAAAATGTTATAACAATATTTTTTATTGAATAAATTTTTTATCTTGATTAATTTTATTCTAGGAAATCCTTGTTGATATCACTCAATTTTGTTCTTTGTTAGCATTTATCCAGGAAGGTGTTGATTTTATATTTGATTAATGGTACGTGGTTCCATTAAAATTTACCTAACATCAGATACCCTGAATTTCATGATTTATTTTAAATGAGTTATTATATGATCTAAAAACCTATATTTTAGAGTATTGATACTTCATATTTAAAAGGGTACAGAAATTGTGGGAAACTACCCAATTGTAATGATATTGAAATTGTGGGATTGATTTATTAAGGGTAGTTTTATTTGTCGATTTTTTTTAATAATTGTTTATAGATATTGATTTGAATAACTTATTTGATAAATTTTAATTACTGAATATTGATTATTAAAAATATTGCCTTAAATTGAAGGATACATTCAAAAGGAATGAATTATATGGAAAATGCTATTTTATTTTGAATTAAGAAATGAATGTTAGAGTAAATAAAATAAAGAAATTTTATATTAAATTTATTTTATGTTAATTATTATCCCATTTTTGATTAATTTATTAATTGAATAAATCACATGTATTCATGGGTAGTTTATTATGAACCGAGATTTTCAAGCTAGGACTCTAAATTCCAATAAATTGACAGATAATGGAAAAACTGAATATACGAAGTCTATAACTATTTATTGTATTGGGATCTATTAATGGGGCGTTGAATAGGGTGTGAACACCTATCATGATCCATATTTATAAATGAGATGTTTAAGATCCTATTTCTTGAATCAAATATACGACATGGATTTTTACAAGGTGTTATAGTTTGTATTTTTGAGGATTAAGTTCAATTGATTATTGAACGTTATTTTTCCTTAAAAATTCTTTACATAAATTTATTATATAAATTGTTCATTAAAAACAGTTCAATATTCCTGCCATATTTTTGTATTATGAAATCATGCTTGGTGGAAAATAATAAAAGTCATGAAATGACATGTTTTATTGAAAATGAAAACATGTTCATTTAAAATGTTATGGTAATGATAACGGAACACCTCATAAGTCCCTAAGAGTATATTTATCTAACATCCTACATTTTAAATTGGGGTTTTAGATTATCATATTGTAAGACTGAGTTATATGAATGTGCCACTTGGAGATGTATTATTTTCATTATTTTTTGGACCCATAATGATAGAGGTGATTAGTGGAGATTTTATCCACATACTATATGAATTTATGATCTTTTTATGGAAAGATGTTGTTTCATTCTAGGATGTATCATTTGGTTAATATTTTTATTTATTTTTTCTAGTACATTCTTCTTGAGAAGTATTTTCATACAAAATCATACTATTTATCTCCCAATGTTTAATGGTTAAAATAATTCCATTAATATATCTTGAATTATAAAAGTTGTTAATGGAAAACCCATGGGGATCAAGAATTACCTTCATACTATGTCAAATTCAACAAGAGTATCATCAGACCGAATTATATAAAATGGTTCATGAAAAAGTGGTGTCAATGAAGATTGGTTACGAATCCTTCCCGGATATCTATGTGTATCATGGGTTGTACTAGTGGAAATGAGGTATGTTTTTTTTTGAGATTATGAGGTCATTATGAGTGATTTTAGGGACATATCTCCTCAAAACAAGATTTAAGTCATCATGGGTGTTAGGAAAACATTTCCTTGATGAATAATTCAATATTATCACTAATCCACACCCTAATTTTGATTTTGGTGTATTGAAATCCCTATCATTAATTCTAAATGATGGAATTTGTATGAATATATATTTTATTTGAGTAATTGTTCAATGTATCATTTATGTTAATTGAAATTTTTTCTATTGATTTTGTATAGATTCAAAACATAAAGGATTTGTTTTGATGGAAAAATGAGAAGGGTTATGGTAATCCCAGAAAATAAATTTTTTATATTGACCAAAATACTGTTTAGATAGAGGTGTGTTTTATCCTACACTTGGAATAATACCTTCACATTTTCTCATTAATTATCATAAATTGGACCCTCAAATGGATGAATCTATAGGTCATGCTGAAGATTTTCCCCTTAACAAAACAACAATATTTACATAGTTCGAAAAATCATCAAGAGGCTAAGGATTGGTCGGAAAATATTTATCTTCTTTTTGAGTTCATGGAAATTCCAAAAAAAAATTAATGTGAAATAATCTACAATTAATCCTATGGGAAAAAAATTGATATTGTTGATTCTAATGGTGTGGGAAATAAATCATGAGGGATTGGAGTGTACGGAATTTAGAGATATTTTTATAGAACCTTTCTATATAGAATATACGAGTTTCGTAATATTTATAGAGTTTCTCGACTTCTAACATGGTGATAAATCTATAACACTATATTCAAACTGTTTTTTGGACCTCGATCTATTTTCTCTCCGGGTTTTATACAATGTGATGATGTGTTATTGGCAGTTTATAATGGTCCTCCATCCTGGTAACCAATCATATGCTTATCTTATGAATATCAAATCATGTTTTGTTGTATTAGATATATCATTTGTGGTTATCATTGGCCAAGATATAAAATCATGATTTTCATGATTTTCCTTTTCATTCAGTCAAAGTTATGCTAGACCCTTTAAATGGATGAGTATAAATGATTTTTATCAATATGGTTCTAGATTGTAGGAATCATATTAACCTCGAACTATTCTTTGTAGAGGAGAATTAAATTTATTTCATTGTGGATTTTTTTTGAATTTGGAATGATTTGTACTGAGGAACCGAAGATCTATACATCGCAATGCCTCATGATATAAGGGGTTCATCCCATAGGCAACTAAAATAGCAAGTATTTATGAAATGGATGAATATCCAGTGGATTCCCATAAAAATAAAAAAACAATTATAAGTATCATCACTATAAATTCATCATTATTAAATAATTATTTGAAACTATTGCATATAAATCATTTTTATCCACTCATTTTGTGACCCTCGTACACCTTCTTATTGGGATTATATATTACGTGATTGCTACTGCTATACCAATCGTAATGAAGACATAGAAGGGTATTCGATTTCCTTATTATTTATCCTATATAGAAGAGGTTAAGAATACCTATAATTTTTTTGGATCATGACATGAAAACTCTTGCGAAAGATTTATGACTAGAATCCCTACATGCTCATAAGACCCAAATTGGCTATTAACTAAGGAAAGGCTATTTTACCATTAGTAACGGGGTTTGCTGGGTATTGTCATGAAGAATAGGGATCAGGGTTGTGTAGAGACAAAATCCTTTTATTGTGTTGGGTAGGGTAATATTGGTGTTTTCTTTCAACATAATGTCATAGTTATTCAGTAATGATGTCACTCAATATGTCATCATTGTTCATTGATTATTTCCTACATAATTTTCTAGTTTGTTATTGGTATGGGAGGTATAACGTTTCAATGATTTATTAAATAATAATCAACCAATTTCTCTTGATTATTTCCAAATGGAACCGGTAGAACATAAAATGTTTCGGAATTTATTAAATGATAACATGGAAATGCTTTTATATGAACTATTGTGTCCCCTTTTGTGGTGATATTTGACTTTCCAAAGCATGTTTTAGGGACACTTTTCCTTTTTCTTGATTACCATAAAATAAATTATTTTATGGTGAAGAAAAGTAATTGATACAACATATAGATGATTTTTTTGAGTAACTCATGCGTATTATGTGGTTAATGATGATCAGCCTTCAATCTAGTTATCACTAAATGAGAAGTGATAATTCTGAAATTTTGAATACATCATTTAGGAGAAGGTAAATAAATTTTGTTTATCTTATTATGCCTTTTGGTCAAATCAATATTCATATAGTGTTCATATATATAATCGAAAAAATATTCCATGATTACTTCGATACATTTTTGATAGTATTTATAAAAAACTATATTTTTCACACAAAAATAAGGATTATAATGTGTGTTATTTGATAAAATTTGTAAAAATATTGTGATATCATAAACATTGTTTGAAATTTTTTAAAAATAGTTGAAATATTTAATAATTTATGTTCTTAGACACATGGTGAAAAATAAATATATGTCACTTGATATAAATAAATTGTTAGTTTTTATGAAAATGTATCAATGTCAAAATGTTTTAAAGATACAGATCTTCTTAGGCATGGTTTGGATATACCTCTAGTTCATTAAATATTTCACGAAGATAGCATCTCCAATGACCACACTCACTCCGAAGCGAGGGATGTTTATTTGGGATAATAAATTTTAGAGTTTTCTTCTTGATATGAAAAATATTTGACTAATGCACCACTTTTTACTCTTCCCTAGGATGGGAAGGTCTATGTGGTCTTTTGTGACATGTTAGGATTGGGTTTTGGTTGTGACCTTATTTATTTCAATCAAGTTGATGCATTTTTTATAGACATAATATGACTCAATAGAACAATAAGAATACCCATGATCTAAATATCAATGTTTTTATTAATTCTCTTAATTGTTGGTAGTGTTGCGTTTTTATAGAATAGTTTACATTTTATTATGATAACAAAATATTTAGTTCTATTTTATTTCAAAAAATATTATTTCTCTAATAGAAGGATTGGGTGGAGTACCAAAAATAATTTGATTTTACAAAATCATGCACCCTTGGTAAAGGTATTTTTGTTATTAATGCATTTAGAATGTATCTTCTGACCAATTCTATGAAAGGATCATCCGAAGAGTGGAATTTGTTGTCTTTTTTACTTAGTTTCATTAGTGACATTGGGAGTATGATTCATTAGATTTTTTGGAAAATATGTAGTTAAAATCCTCTCTTATCATGTGATTCATTTGTATAATAATTTTAAGGATAAATTCCTTGTAATTGGGGAAAATATTTATAGTGGATAGATGGTCAGGGGGTCGATGTTATTATCAGAGTGTATCCTCTATTTTTGGAACCGGTGTGTTATTCCTTTTACAGTGAGAAATGTTGTGATGGTGGATTTCCATAAATCCATGCGGGATGTGAATCCAAGAAAAATGAATTATTTATGTGATATGTGGTGATGATTATAGTTTCCAAGTATGAGAAGAGACATTTTTGACATTGTATCTACATTTTATATCATACAAAAAGGTAATGTTGAGCCCCAAAGACATGCTAGTTTGGTTTATCCTCTTCTAGAAATGACACAGAAATGGGAAGATATATCATTGTACTTTTGTGGATGGGTTTCCTTTTACTGATAAATCATTGAATTTTATATTCATGGTGATTCATAATATTACAATATCATCTCAATTTATACCAA
This sequence comes from Viscum album, assembly GCA_963277665.1. Taxonomy (NCBI): domain Eukaryota; kingdom Viridiplantae; phylum Streptophyta; class Magnoliopsida; order Santalales; family Viscaceae; genus Viscum; species Viscum album. The sequence continues at coordinate 1,850,495,046 of OY728120.1, forward strand.
TGTGAGATATAGAAAATTTTGTGGTCATTGGACATCTGTAGGTGTTGTAGATTTTCATATGTCATGGAATACAATCTATTATAATCTTTGATTAGGATCCATTTTTCACTTATCACATCTGAAGTGGCCTCTATGAAGAAATTGGATCATTGTTATATGTTAACATGGAAGATAATACATTGATGGATGGCCATACATAGTGATGTATACAAATTCTTGAGGGAATTAAACATGATTTAATTCAAAACAGTGGTCATTCTAGGGATATCCATTCAGGGATAGTGGAGTTATCCAATAAAAAACAATTACATGTACACTGTAAGAAAGGCTCATTTGGAGGACATTTATAAACCAACTTTTAGATCACTATTACCATTGTGGGAGATTGGTGAATCAAAATTTATTTTTTCTAACATTGATGAAGATATGGTTTAAAATATTCAGTTGATTCATTAGATAATATTGATGGAACATAGTCCGTATAAATTATATAATTATCTTATTCAACATCTGTAGGAGATTTTTTTTGTAAGTGGACATGTCATATTGAGTGTGTTTCCTTGATTGGTTCATCGATGTATTGATAAATAGTTAAATTTTATCATGTGGTTTGTTGGTCCTTTTGAGATTGATGAGTGGGTGAAAATTTTGGGTTACTTTTTGGAAATTTCATTATAGTTGAAATTGATCCATGATGCATTTTTTATATCAAATTATCCAAATTATATTTCATTACATCAAATGATACATGATTGGAAGATCTTGGGGTGGAACTTGATTTATCCTTGACTAAGAATCTAGTATGGATTTTTTATTCTAATACAACTATTCTTTCTTGGAATATGGTTGCTCAGTTATATATTCATTTGTAAAATGATATTGATTTTGAAGGTAAATAAGAGGAAAGGAAACTGAGGATAGATTTGTGGCCTCGTCAATTTAATATGATGTCCTCCAGAATGGATATATCGAGATAGATTTTTCTTGTCGTTGGCGGTTTTATTATCGTGGTTAATAGTGAACTATCATTTTAGGTTTTATAGGGTTTATATTTTCTATAGGTTGAGTTGGTAGATTTATTGGATGTTCTTCATGGGGCTACTAATGGGAACATACTTCATAAGAAACTAACTGCCAAAATCCTAACATTATGATAAAAATAATTTATAGGACCGAGTTTGTGAATATTTATTATGTGGTAAAAGGACTAATACCCAATATAAGGACTCAACCTTAAACATTTCATAATATTGAATTAAATGAATAATTCACATTGAGGATATTTTTTTGTTTAGTGTTTTAGAAAATTTGTACATAACTACTACATCTCACAAGATTACAAGTTAGACATTTCTACAGAGTTTCCATTTCATTAAGAAAATAAAAACTCATAAAAAAAGATTCATGTTTAGTTCCATGTTTTAGACAACATGACTTTTCCATGATCCCATCCTTCACCATATTCATCTTTATGTCATGTGAAAACATTTCAAAATTTGGGATGAGCATAAAAAGCTCAGTAAGGGTTATAAAAAAATGAATGAATACATTTGTTAATAAATAAATAGAAATCATTAAATCCTTTAATTACCTAATGAAATCATACGAATTATGAAAGTCACATAGAAATCATAAAACATAAAGGTAACTTGTGGCATCCATGTCATACTTACATTGTAGTTATCACAGCGACATAGGGAGTTACTTTGGAATATCTATCAAAGTATATTACCTAAATATATTAGGAGAAACATTCAAGTTTACAACTGTCACGTTACCCAATGCATTGGAGAGATATCTCAAGCTCACTCGCCCTATGATTATCATGGTACCACTAGTATACGTAAATAATGTCCAAGAACCATAACATGATGATAACACATAACATAAGAATAAAGAAAAGATAAAATTCTCACATTACAATAGAAAAATATCATTTAATGATATTGAAATAATAAATCCATTCTCAAAATCATTTTCAATACCAAAGTATGTAAAAAGAGTATATGGTATTTATTTTTTCCTTTTAAAAACATTACGGCTTGTTAAGGAAACCAAAGATCAAATAATACTCGCAGCGGTGGAAATGTCATTGTCACCGCTTACATAAAAAAACAATTGTTTTTGTATTTTAGTAAAAAGATTCATATAAACAGATTCACTATGAATAAAATGAAAAGTAAAAGGGGTTTATAAACCGTATAAAATATAGTCGGGTATGAAACTAAATATGCCTCAATGAAAGAAGATTAAGACAAAGTCCCTTACCTTGTGTCCGACTTAGCTCGATCGTTCATTAATCCCTGGAATAATAAACTAAAGTTGATTTATAATTTCTTAAGAACCTTTTTAATTTTTATTATTCCTTTAATATCACTTATTACCATGTTATAAACATTACACAATCATTTAAGTTAATAACTTTTGTTTTGTCGATATTCAGTACATGAGTCAAAAATGAAATTCTTATAATTACATGTTGTTCATGTGGTCAATGGTTCATTATATCCAGAATGAAATTCATTATTTGGATATCATATATATCATATATATCCAGTATATAAATGTATTTATAATAGTACATAACATTTGGAGGTAATAATGAAATGGACCGTTCATGGAGACGGTAAGCCGTACATACACATGAACGCTACTTTCAATTCTATTTATTATTTTAATGGAATTAAAACATAATGATACATAGATATAATATAATTCTAGTATAATATCATTTATAATATCGTTAACTCTATCCTTTTTGTATCCCATAAAAGGTATTAACGATTCACATCACTTTAAGTGGGCGGTAGTCCGCACTTCCTCAAATGAGATTATCGTATTTACCCACTATAGAAACCATAAAGGAATGATATAATTGGGATGTATATAAGAATAAGGAAATCATAAACATAATATATATCATATATTAATATATTTCCATCATAATGGCCACCATGAGAGGCGGTAAGATGTTATTGAACAATCATCGTTTCTTGAGGCCTTATTTTTCAATCCACATAAACATTATTTTCTTCATCCATTAGATGGAAGTGTGTATAAGTGTAGTGAGAATACATATCATGAAAACATTCTAGTATATTTAGGATACTGTTTTTTTAATAAATAAAGGAATAAAATGTGTTTAGGGGTTGGAGAAGTGAAATAAAAGAAAACAAATTAAGAGAAACCGTTACTTTTAATTTGGGTAACTCCCTCTGGTTTGAACCAAAAGGACTTCTTGAAGTGCATTATGCCTAAGGTAAGGAATCAAGGAGGAGTAGAGGAATATAGGGAGATTAATTGGGCAATGTTTGGACGTACCAAATGGATTTAGAGGTGTGAGTAATTGGATAGAAATGGTCTCATTTTATAAGGGATAGGAGGGGCTCTTTAGGAATGTGTGAAAACATTATTTTATTATATAATGATATTCTGTTTCTAGTGGTCCAAAAATAATTACGGTCGAAGATAAGATGCCTCATATTAGAAATAAAATCATCCTATTTGAATTGGGAATTTTTGGTTAATTTTTTAATCATTATAATCTTATTTATTTAAATAATTTATTAATGTGGTAAATACTGCATCATTATTGTGTCTAAAATAATTTAATTTATTCGATGTCTAAAAATTACAGAAAAACTACTATCATGTAGGAAATCATATTAGATTTCCAAATAATATTTATAGTTGAAAATATTACTTATATAACACCATATAAAAATTAATTACTAATCGATATTTGTTAAGGTTAATTTTGTCTTCACATTAAATAAATTAATATAAATGGTCATTATCACTACGAAGTTGCTCAATGGGGTCCGAAAATCAACCCAAAGATGACCATGGTCGTAAATGACTCAAATATAATGTTAGGAAAACTGTTAAGGTAATTTTGAATTTTTATAATATTCTTTTAAACTTGAATTACCCTATTTACCTTTAACTGTTGTAAATAAGAGTCAAAAGTTACTATTCACCAAAAATTATTTTCATCTTTAATTAACCACATTTTACTTCCTGATAACAACCATTTATATATGATTTTTTAAATTCAATTCATATAAGTGGTATAATTTCATTTAAATGAAAAAGTCAGTTTTTTAACTACCACTAAGTGGTATCACTATTCATCAAAAATTGAAGTTTTCTAGTAACATACCAACAATTATGCCTAAGCTATATTTGATATTCCTAATTAAAAAATGATGTCTGTTTTCCAGATTAAAAACATATAAGTGGAATTTATTAATTTTAAAATTAATTCCCATTATCAAAATAAATAGGGTGTTTTTAAGAAACAATAACTATCAAAATATTGATACTTGTTTATGTCCAATTTCAAAGTGAAATTACTTCCAATGACCAAAATTGGATTAACTGGTTAAAAAATATTTTAATTTCACATTAAAACAAACTAAAAATATAATCTAACCATATAAACAAATTAGATTAAAAATCTCTTTTGAATTAAAATGCAATATTTTTTACTATTCATTAAAAAAATGAACTTTATCAGAAAAATATCAAAAAATTACCCAGAGTAAAATTTGATGTACCCATTATAAAGAAAGATTTCATTTTGTCAATTAGAATGTATTAAAGTGACCAAAACTATATTTAATTAGGGTTCTCCATTAAAAGTTGGTAAATTGGCGTTTTAATGTAAATAATGCTTAAAATTAGATTCATTCATATTTTAAGCCTCTAACATTTTATTGGATAAATGTAAATACATTTAACAATAATGTATAATCATATTCTTTTTATTTTTGTTCATTCCCAACAAATCAATGGCTAGGAGTTAACTACCATTTAAAATAATAATATTATATTATTAGTGTGAAATAAAGATTCCAATGAAACCCGTTGTTGCGTATCGGGTATGCTATCTAACTTAGAAACCCCTTTCAAGTAAAATTATTATTTAATTCAAAAATATAAATAAATATGAAAATCTCTTATTCTTCATTTACCTAGGTTGTTACATCCTTCCCCATTTCGGAAATTACGTCCTCGAAATTTTTATTCACTTATCAAAATAAGTGGGGGTGTTACCAATCATAGGATTTTCAGATTCCCAAATTGCCTCTTCAACTATATGATTTTTCCAAAAAACATTTACCTGGTGAATTACCTTATTCCGCAACACTTGCTCTCTGCGGTCAAGAATCTGGACTAGTTGTTCTTCATAAGAGAGATTCTCTTCCAACTGAACTACCTCTAGGCTAAAAACATGAGATAGATCTGGCATATACTTTCTCAACATCCAAACATGAAAAACATTGTGTACCTGTGAAAAAAATGGAGCTAAAGACACTCTGTATGAAACTGATCCATCTTTCTCCAGAATATCAAAAGGTCCAATGAACCTCAGTCTCAACATTCCCTTCTTACCAAAATGCATCACATTTTTCCATAGAGAAACATTGAGAAAGACATGATCACCTATCTCAAAGAAAGATCCTTCATATGGTTATCTGCATAACTTTTCTTTCTACTCTGAGCTGTTCTCATGTTATTCTGCATCAACTATACTTTCTTCGCCATCTCTTCTACGAAATCTGGTCCTATCAGCTTCCTTTCACCTACTTCATCCCCAAAAGAAGGAGTTCGACAATGCTTTCTATATAATGCCTCAAATAGAGCCATCTGTATACTGCAATGAAAGCTGTTATTATAAAAAAAATCAACCAAAGAAAGTTGTTGGTCCCAACATCCTTGGTAATCTATCGAGCAAGCACATAACATATCCTCCAGTGTCTGAATTGTTCGTTCTGACTGCCCATCTGATTGAGGATGAAAATCTGTGAAAAAAATTAATTCAGTACCCAACGACATTTGAATGCCTTTCCAAAATATAGAAGTAAACCTGGGATCATGATCAGATATGATGCAGAGGGGAACACCATGCATCCTGACTATTTCTTTAACATACAAACGAGAAAGTTGTTATAAATACTAAGTATCTCTAGTAGGAAGATAATGAGCAGTTTTAGTGAATCAATCAACTATAACCTAGATTGCATTATTTCCTTGAGATGTCTTTGGTAATCCCCCAACAACATCCATGGATATATTTTCCCATTTCCACTCTGGCATAGGTAAAGGATGAATCATTCCTTTTGGTAACTATTTATTTGCTTTAAATGGTTGAAAAGTAAAACACTTCACAGTAAAATCATCAATATCTCTTTTCATTCCATCCCACCAGTAATACTCGTGAATATCTATGTACATCTTAGTACTGCTAGGATGAACTGAACACGGGGAACTATAAGCTTCACATAACATCTCATTCTTCAGCCGTGAATCACAAGGCACACAGAATATCTTCCCAAACCCCAAAACACAATCATTATCAAAGTTAAATTCAGGAAACTTACCCTTTTGAAACAACACAACCTTTTTCTGTAGCTCACTATCTTCATTCTGCGCTTGGTTAATTCTATTTTATAGAGATGATTTCACTGACAACTGAAACAAAACAAAATAATTTCATGAAACCACAACATCAATGCCAATGTTTATCAAATCAAAAACCAAAGTATCTCATTCCAAATGTAACATGGTTAATGAAGTATTACTTTTTCGACACAATGCATCATCCATTTTATTTTCTTTTCCCGGATGATAAAGGATTTTGCAATAATAATCCTTGATTAATTACAACCATATCCTCTATCTCATGTTAAATTATTTTTTAGTGAATATATACTTCAAAGTTTTGTGATCAGTATATATTTCACACTTCACTCCATACAAATGATGCCTCCAAATTTTTATAGCAAAAACAACCACAACCAATTCCAAATCATGTGTCAGTTAATTTAACTCATGTGGCTACAAATGACGTGAATCAATATCCTTTACCTGATCATTCTACATTATGACACAACCCAGTCCTTTCAACGAAGCAGCACTGTAGATAACAAACTCACTATTTCTGGAAGGCAGTGCCAAAACTGATGTATTCATCGATCTTTTTTTCAATTCCTGAAAAGAACCACCACATTCTTTTCTCTAGATCAACTTAACACTATTTCAAGTTTACATTGTCATTGGACTAGATATCCTTGAAATTTTTTCAAAAAAACTCTAGTAATAACATGCCAAACCAAGAAAACTACGAATCTCAGTTATATTTGTGGGTCTTGGACATTCTTCAACAACTTTCATTTTAGCAGGATCAACAGTTATGCCATTTTTTGAAAAATGTGACCAAGGAAAGAAATTTGTTGTAACTAAAACTCACACTTTATAAATTTCCAAAAAAGTTTCTTTTCTTTTAAGGTTTTCAAGGAATCCCTTAAATGACTTTCATGTTCCTCCTTATTTTTGTAATAAACCAAAATATCTTAAATGAACACAACCACAAACTTATCCAAGAACTCACAGAAAATTCTATTCATAAGATCCATGAATACAACAGGTGCATTGATTAACCCAAAATGCATAACTAAAAATTCATAATTGTCATATATAGTATGAAATGAGGTCTTCAGAACATAATCTTCCTTTACATTCAAGTGATGGTACCCCCGTCCTCAAGTCAATCTTCGAAAAATACTTAGCTCCCTAGAGCTGATCAAACAAATCATCGATATGAGGGAAACAATACTTATTCTTAATAGTGATGTTATTAAATGCTCTATAATCAATTCAAAGTCTCATTGAACCATCATTCTATTTAACAAACATGACATGAGAACCCCATGGTGATGTTCTAGGTCGAATGAAACCTTTATCTAATAACTCTATAAATTGCTTATTTAACTCAAAAAATTCAATTAGAGCCATTCGATAAGGGGGTTTTGAAATTGGATTAGAATCAGGATCTAAGTCAATAGTAAATTCAACATGCCGATCAGGTATAATACCTGGAAAATCAGCATGAAAAACATAAAGGTACTCATATAAAACTATGACATCATTAATTTGAACTGTTCCTTTGTTTTCAACAATATGTGCAAGTTAACCTTCATTTACATGTTTTACTAGTTTCTCAGCTTCCTAATATGTTTTCAATAGCAAGGGTTCATTTTTGTATACAAACTGAAAATCATTCTAAAAAGAAAAATCTTTAGCACTATAGTCAATCTTAGTATGATAAATAAAAAACAAATCAATTCCCAATATAACATCAAACTTTACTAGAGGAAAAACAATAAGGTTTGCTGGTAGATTCTTTCCGCACACAAGGACATGAATGTTCTTATGTTTTCTTTTTTTCTCAACATTTCCTCCAGGTGTTTTTACCATAACTTTAGTATTCATATCATGAGATTTAATTACCAATTTACAAGAAAACTTCTTAGAAATGAAAGAGTGTACAGACACTGAATCAAACAACACATTGGCATAATCTGAACAAACAAACAGTGTACCTGATACTACTTCATTTGATGGACCAAAATCTGCTGAAGTAGTTGCAGAGGATTTCGCCACCCCTTTCTTCTTGTAGTATGGCTACTTTCCTTCGTTTGAGTTATTTTTTGGACACTAATTTGCATAATGACCCATTTCATTTCACATATAACATTTTTCTAACTGTAAATCAGACTTTTTATTACAATTAACCTGATCTTTTTCAGTGAAATATCGAGCCTTATGCCCCATTTTACCACATCAGTAGCACTTACCAGAATTCAAAAGACATTCCCCAGTATGCTCTTTACCACAATTTTCACAAACTGTAAACATAATTTTCTTACATTCAGACTTTTTTGAAGAGTTCTTCCCTTTCACCTGCCACCTCGACCTCTTAATTTGTTGTTTGTCAAAGAATACATGATCATCAACATAATCCATTTCCACCCTCTCTGAACAATGAAAATGTTTTTCATAACTGTTGAACTCATGAGAAGATAAATACCATTGATACTTTGGAATTATTCCTGAGTAAAAACTGTTGATTTTACTATGAAGACCTCGTATGAAATTTGGAGCATACCTTGCCAGTCGAGTGAATTTTTCGTCATAAGCAGCCTATGAGTCAATCTCCTGCCTCAATTCCAGGAATTGTTTTTCCATCCTAAGACAAACCACATTAGGAAAATATTTCTCCCGAAACATACCTTTGAAGTCACCCCAATTGAGAGCATCAATCTCCTCACTATCCCTGGTGTTTTTCACAATAAACCACCACTTATCAGCTTCACCCTCAAAACTGTAAACAACAAGACTAACCTTTTGAGATTTTTAACAACCCATGACATCAATAATCTTCTCCAGAGCATTAATCCACCCTTCATCTAGAATAGTGTTAGATTATCCTTTAAATGATGGGGGATGTTGCCTCATGAAATGATCTAATACTGACATGTTCCTTTGTGATTGATCTGGCTGATCTAGTACATGGATACCACCTCTATTTATAGCCTGAGTCAATTGTTCCATCACTGAAACAAATAGTTCAGTTCTGATTCCGACCATCTCAGGTTGCTGATTTGGAAGGTTGTCTTCCTCCTGATGTTGTCCCAACATTGCGGCCTAGTTTCCACTGCGGAAAACCATTTTGAACACAAGAAATATCATAGGCGAAGGAAAATGGTAATCTGTAAATGCAATATGATTTCAATATTAACATAAATTACATTATGGATATTAATTTAACAATACCCTAAGACCTAACGTTTTCTAAAATGGCCTCTGATACCAACTATAAGGACCTGGCCTTAAACATTACATAATATTGAGTTAAATGAATAATTCGTATTGAGGATCTTTTCTAGTTTAGAGTTTTAGAGAATTAGAACATAACTATTACATCTCAAAAGATTAAAAGGTATACATTTCTACACAGTTTCCATTATTTTCATAAAATAAAAACTCTTGAAAAAAAGTTTCAAGTATAGTTCCATGTTTTAGACATCATGACTTTTCCTTGATCCCATCATTGACCCTATTCACCATTATGTCATGTGGCAACATTTCAAAACATTAGATGAACATAAAAAGCTCAGTAAGGGTTATAAAATAATGAACGAAAACATTTGTTCATAAATACATACAAATCATGAAATCCTTTACATACCTCATGAAAACATAAGAATTATAAAAGTCACCTAGAAATCATAAAACATAATGGTAACTTGTGGAACCCATGTCATACTTACATTGTAGTTATCATAGCTACATAGGGAGTTACTTTGGAATACCCATCACAGTATATTCCCTACATCTCTTAGGAGAAACATTCACGTTTACCTCCATCACGTTACCCAATGCATTGGAGAGATATCTTGGGCTCTCCCACCCTAGGTTTATCACGGAAACACACGTATATGTAAATAATATCTAAGAACCATAACATGATAATAACACATAACATAAGCATAAAGAAAAGACAACATTCCCACATTGAAATAGAAAAATATCATTTGAAGATACTGAAATAATAAATCCATTCTTAAAATCATTTTCAATACCAAAATATGTAAAAAGTGTATATGGAATTTATTTTTTCCTTTTAAAAACACTCCGGGTTGTTAAGGAAGCCAAAGATCAAATAATACTCGTAGTGGGAGAAAAGTCATTATCACCACTTACGTAAAAAAAATTCATTTTTGTTTTTTAGTAAAATGTTTCATATAAAAATATTCCCATTCAATAAAATGAGTAGTCAAAGGGATTTATACACCGTATAAAATAATGTTGTGTATGAAACTGAATATCCCTCAATGAATGGAGAATGAGACAAAGTCCATTACCTCGTCTCGGACTTGACCCAATCATTATTTAATCACATGAATAATAAACTAATGTTAATTTCAACTTTCTCAAGAACCATTTTTATGTTTATTATTCCTTTTATATCACTTATTACCATGTTATAAGCATTACACAATCATTTAAGTTAATAAAGTTCGTTTTGTCGATATTTAGTACTTGAGTAAAAAATGGACTCCTTATAATTACATGTTGTTCCTGTGGTCAATGGTTCATTATATTCAGAATGATATTCACGATTGGGATATAATAAATATAATATATATCTAGTAGATACATGTATTTATAACAGTACATAACATTTGGAGGTAAGAAATGAAATGCACCGTTCATGGAGACGGTAAGCTGTATGTACGCATGAAAGCTACTTTCATTTGTATTTCTTATTTTAATGGAATTAAAACAGAATGATAAATAGGTATATTTTAATTCCAGTATAATATCTTATATAATATCATTAACTCTATCCTTTATGAATCCCACATAAGGGGGCGGTAGTCTGCACTTCCTTAAATGAGATTATCGTATTTACCCACTGTGGAAGCCATAAAGGCATGATATAATTTGGAAGTAAAGAAGCATAACGAAATCATAAAAATAATATATATCATATATAAATACAGTTCCATCATAATGGAACCCATTAGAGGCGAAAAGATGTAATTGAACAATCGTCATTTCATGAGGCCTTAGTTTTCCATCCACATAAACATTATGTTCTTCATCCATTAGATGGATGTGTGCATAAGTGTAGTTATAATCCTTATCATAAAAACAAACTAGTATATTTAGGATACTGGGGTTGTTACAAAATAATGTAATAAAAAGAGTTTAGGGGCTGGAGAAGTAAATTAAAAAAAAACAAATTAAGAAAAATGGTTACCTTTAATTTGGGTAACTCCCTTTAGATTGATCCAAAAGGACTTCTTGAAGTGGCTTCTGCCTAAGTTAAGGCATATAGAAGGAGGAGAAAAATGTTAGGAGCATAATTGGGTAGAGTTTGGATGATCCAAATTGCTTTAGAGGTGTGAGGAATTGGATAGAAATGATCTCCTTTTATAAGGGATAGGAGGGGCTCTTTAGGAAAGTGTGAACAAATTATTTTATTATATAATGATATTCGGTTTCTAATGGTCAAAAAATCAATAAGGTCGAAGATAAGATGAATAATATTCGAAATAAAATCATCCAATCAGAATTGGACATGTTTTGGATAATATTTTCATCATTATAATCTTTTTTATTTAAATCATTTATTAATGAGGTAAATACTTCATCATTATTGTGTCATTAATAATTTAAACTATTTGATTTGTAAAAATTATAAAAAAATACTATCATGCAGGAAATCACTTTTTTATTCCATATAATATTTATAGTCTAATATAGGACTTATATAACATGATATAAAAATTAATTACTAATCGATATTTGTTAATGTCAATTTTGTCTTCACATTAAATTAATTAATCTAAATTGTCATTATCACTCCCAAGTTGCTCAATGGGGTCCCCAAATCGACCCAAAGATTCCAATGGTTGTAAAGGACTCAATGAATAATATTATTACATGTTTTATGATAATTTTGAATTATTATAACATTATTTTAACCTTGAATTACCCTATTTACATTTAACCCCGTTAAATAAAAGTCAAAAGTTACTATTCATAAAAAATTATTTCCATTTTAATGAACCAAATTTTACTTCTTGATAACAACCATGTATATCAGATTCTAAAAATTCAATTCACAAAAGTGGTAAAATTTCATTTAAATGAAAAGGACAGTTTTTTTAACTACCACTAAGTGGTTTCACTATTCATCAAAAATTGATGTTTTTCATAAAAATGCCAAAAATTCTACATAGGCTATATTTGATATTCTGAATTCAAAAATGATGTCTATTTTTCAAAATAAAAAACATATAAGTTGAATTAATTAATTTTAAAATTAATTTCTATTATCAAAACAAATAGCGTGGTTTTAAAAAACAATAACTATCAAAAGATTGATACTTGTTTACGCCCTATTTCAAGGTCAAATTACTTCCAATTTCCAAAATTGGATTAAATAGTAAAAATATATTTTCATTTAACTTCAAAAACATTTAAAAAGTCAATATAACCATACAAATAAATTATATTTAAAGGCACATTTGAATTAATATACAATATTTTTCACTATTCATTAAAAATAAACTTTATCAGAAAAATACCAACAAATTACCAAAAGTAAAATTTGATGTCCCCATTCTAAATAAAGATTTTATTTGGTCAATTAGAATGTATTAAAGTTACCAAAACTATATTTAAAGATGGTTCTCCATTAAAAGGTGGTAAATCGGCCTTTTAAGGTAAATTATGCTTAAAATTATATTCATTCATATTTTAAGCCTGTAACATTTTATTGGATAAATGTAAATACATTTAACACTAATTTATAATCATATTGTAGTTATTTTTGTTCATTCCTTATAATACAACGACTTGGAGTTAACTACCATTTAAAATAATAATATTATATTATTAGTGTGCAACGTAAGATTCCAAAGAAAACTATTGTTGTGTATCGAGTATACTATCGAACATAGCAACCCCTTTAAAGTAAAATTATGATTTAGTTCACAAATATTAATAAATATGAAAATAAATTATTCTTCATTTACCTAGGATGTTACACCCAAACTAATAAACATACACTATAATGTTTTCAATCATGATGTTTAACATGATGTGAGTACCTTTTTAGAGTATATTCACTGTTTGGTGTCTTACATAGTAAATAATATAATACAACATAATTCCCCCACACCTAGTATATTTATTTGTGATTACGTCCAAATTTATTTTTGAATTATACATGAACAAGTATATTTTACATTATGATTTATCTTCAGAATATTTAATTTCTCCATCCCTCATGAGTGTCTCATCTCAGCATTTGATCTCTGGTGATTTTCATTATTTTGGGGTTTTCCTTCAATTTTATATCCTTCGTTTACAACATTGTGTTCTCATGATTTAAAATTTAATGAAGTATTTGTCTTACTTAATTATGATCAAGTAATTTATTTTTGATCTCCATTTCATATATTAATTGAAAGAGCATCCATGGAAAGTAATTGATATGACCAATTGTTAAGGGTTAGATGGTATAAAAATAATTACCCTATAATTTAATGTGTGGGTTTTATGATTTATTTGAAATTACTTTTTAATTGATTTTAAACCACTTATTTGATTTGTTTATTATTTGATTTTGAAAAGTCCTTGGAAATAGAAAAACATCATTTTCTGTGATATTTAAATTGTTGGATAGATTTTTTAAAGATAGATTTATTTTAAAAATTGAAATGATTGATTAAAGGGAAAAACTGAAATTTTTGAAGGGTGATTATTAAGAAAATTTGTTTAAATTGCATGAATATATGAAAAAAAATGAATGTCATGAAAACATATGATTTTTTTTGAAATGAGAAAAGAATATTAAAAAAACTAGGGTAATTATATATTGAACTAATTTCAAATGATTGATTGATTGATTGATTTGAAAAACATTTAATATTGGATTGTTAGTTAGAAATTGAGAAAAAGTTGTTATGACTATAACTCACTAGTATTGGATTGATGAAAAATAAAATGATTAATCTAGGATTGCAATGATTTCCCATATTCAGCTCCCCTAATGGTTTATTTATTTGAGTGATAACACATATATGTTGAGACATGTTTTAGGTCATAATAATCCAAATATAAACAACGATGGTGAATTGTTTGTTTTGGATAATTTTGATATATTTTTTTATTTATCATTCATTAATATTTGTAATGAAATAAGGATTGAAATACTATAAAGATTTAATGTAGTGGATAAATTGTAAAAAAACAACAAATAAATTTTTATAGTGTTTCGGGGAAAAAGATCCCCATGTCCACTCCGCATGTACTCTCTCTATGAGCATGGTGACATTCACTATAAAGTTCCTCTTATAAAAAGACCTTCAATACTATGTAAATTAAGGTTAAACCATTATACCAATTTCATATAAATCCTTTTGGGTATTTTATAAAGAACAAAATACTCCAAATCATAGTCCAAGAAGCGGATAGTCTACCACCAATGAGGTTTATTAGCATAAACTCCATTAAATCCAAATAGTATTCATTTGATTGATTAGAATGCATCCATTAAATAGTTGTACAAGAAAAATAATATAATTCAGATCTTCTTCTACAATGTTAATAGTTTTCAGAATGAATATCTTTGAAGGGTTCAGGGTGGAAACTTTTCTTCAATAAATTTAAAAACAAACAAAAAACATCAATTACATGACATAATGTTGAAAGACGTATGACTCTAATGTGTTTCATTTTAAAATGGAAAATCAATTTGATATTTTTTTATTTGATATATATTCAAAAATATATGGCATATAAATAGTGATATATAAAGTGAAAATATGCTATCTTAGGGATAAAAATATTTTCTTTTGTTCAATTGAGTAGATCCAAGAATTTCACATGAGAAATAAAAATAATTGGAATTTTAAATCATTCAAGAGATTTATAACTTCCCAACGAAATAGGAACAATTTAATCCATTGAATACATGCCTTTATGAAAATTATAGGGTTCCATTTAATTGGTCATAAATCAACAATAAACAGATATTTACTTCCATCAATACTATTTAATAAAACTCTAGAATTGTCATTAATTTAGTCTGTTTAGTTGAATAGTCAATCCTCAGGTTGCTTATTTTATGGAAAAAATCAAAATGTTGTGTAGGAGATATATGGTTCGCTACAAAAGTATGATTTATATATAATATAGTTTCTTCATTAAACATGGGGTTACATAAAAATGATGGGTTGTTTATCTATACTTTTCCATTTCTCAAATGTAGTGTTATATACAATCATAAAATTGACAAAAATACTTTTCCAATGATCTAGGTTACAAGTATATATGTGTTATTATAAATTTTGGGGGTTTCAAACCATATTTTACACATCAAAACATAGGGTATGTACAGTGTTTCAAAAATTCATTCAAAATACAGTTATATTTAATTAAGAAATATTATAAAAAATAAATCAGATAATCTTCTTAATAAATATATACCTAAAATATCATTAATGTAATTTCATTAGTAAAGAACAAGGGGATTTATGAGAATCGAAATCAATGGGATATAGAGTGTATTTTTGCAAAAATAGATGCCGAATAATATCCCTTTTTTGACAATCAAAAATCCCAAAACAAAAAAATCGAAAATAAAGGAATGTTGCGAAAAAAATGAAATTAAATCCTCAATAAGATACATAGATTATATTTAATTATAATCAATTGAAAAAATAGGTTACTTTTTATTTATATTTTAAAATGGAAATTTATAGAAGAATATTTTAATATAATCAACATTGTTATATTAAACAATTTTCTCAACCTTTTGGTGTTATCAATAATAATGAATATGAAAATAGATTAACAAATTCAATGTAGCAGATAACAGAATTTTAATGATATATTCATCATTATAAAAAACAGTATATGTTTTTTGGAAGTACAAATGAAACAAAATGATCGTAAAAATAAAATTTATAAAAATGATTTCATTAAATAATTATTATGGTTAGATGAATCATTTGGGCCTAGAAATGATTTATGAGATGACTAAATAAAATTGACATGGTAGTTTCAGAATTGTTTTCTAACTCCAATGAGTCGTTATTGGCTAAAGATCATCGCCAAATTATTCCATCTATTGTCTCAAACAATCATTAATATTTTCAACCAATTGTCATATCAAAATAATTTAATCATGAATGAAATATATCATTTTAACTTAATTAACATTCATAATGTCATTATAATAATCCCATTCATGAATTAACTCATAAATATTTTCATGTAACTAATTCCATGTATTCATATTCATTGTTCACCTAAGGTTAAATTCTCAATTGCATCTCTCTAGTTGCCTAACAGTACATTCATAAGTTCAATTTTACAAAGAAGTTATTGAAACTAAAAATCAATTTCATTCATTATTGAATTAATTTATTGAATCATATTTATTAAATCTGGCGATGTTTGAGTTGAATATATAGATTATCTATATTTATTGACAATACCTGTGATAGATTGATTATGAATCCCTAAATAAAACAACATATCACATAATTATTTATATTTGACTAATTTTTATTTATGTTTTCCTTATTTATCTAACATTTCTCTTTTAAATGAATCAAAAAACACTTCTACAAACTGAACAATCATTCATATTATGAAGGTGATTATGAAAATTTTTGACTTTCACTATTGTAAATGTTTAATTTCTCACTTCCTCCAAATATTTTATTGTTGACTCCATCTCATGATGAATCCTATAATTCTCCTCTAACAATCTATTAAAGTTGAGGATTAAATATTCAATTTGATTATTTAATGTCATAAGAGAATTCACTATGGTTTCGTAATGATTGGGATCCTTCCATTATAGATACAGAATTTCTTTTTTTCTACTCACTAGAAGAGATAGAGATATCATCATGAACTTCTATTTTATCAACCAATGCAGATGATATTTTTTCATAGATGGTGAAATAATAGAGAATATTTTATTCCCTATTATTTCAGTGGATTAAGCTACGAATACTATATCATTATAACCTCCATGTGATGTTTTATAAATGTGTCCTTGTTCAGTAACTACTAAATTTTTTTCTTTAATTTCAGTTTTTTGTTCCTCAAGATTGATTTAAACTCCTAAATTCATCAATAGATTAGCTTATATAGGTTCTCTAGATTTATCTTATAGGTTTTGATTAGCAGATTAATCTCTATGCCAACCCCATGTGACAAGGACCTCATTATCTACCTCTTTAGTATCCTCTTCATCATGATCATCTGTTATCATATATGATTCTTGGTTTTGTTGTTTAGAAAAAAACATATACTATAGATTATTTAAATTTCATGTTACATATTAGAGTAGATCATGTTGACAATATATTTTCTTTCTCACCCTGTAAAATATGACCAGATTTTTATTGGTTATCAGCACCAATAGATAATAGTTTTCATTTTACTATACTCTTAATTATCCTATCATCTTTAATGTTATATAATTATGAATTTTACTATGAAAAACATAATTTGTTCTTCATTTCGTGAATTTTATTATTTCTATATAGATTATGAGAAACAATTCTACCATATAGATAAAAAGTCATTCCTTCCTCCATTAGAAAGTAGTGATGCCGATATCGAAAGATATATCATGGGAATATTAACAAGATATCATTGATCATTATCATCTTGACATACATATTAGTATAATGAATTTTTTCTAATTCTATGATACATGGGGGTATTTATGAATGGATAAACTTAACTTGAACATTTTGGTTATCCTCAATATATATAACAAGCATTTTCTGAAATAATATTATTAAAAAAGATAAATTAAATAATAACGACATATTTGAGTTCTATATTTATAATGGATAAATGTAAAAATGGAAACCACCTTAAAACATAAATTTAATGATCTTTTAAAAATATAAAAAACAAATGGAAAATTTCATATCATATACCTATGAAGGGATTTTTTTTCACTGAAACAAACCTAAATATTATTATAAAACTCTTTCAGTTCTGGATTATATATAAATTCTGTATTTTCATCATTAAAATGTAATTCCAAGACCTAATAGGAATGTCGTTTATTCGGTAATGGATTTTTATGATACATCCAATTAAAATTAACAGCATTTCCCGAAATCATTTTTCAGAATCAGATATGTTTTCAATTAGGTCACATGATTCACCTTATTATTTCCTCTTTATATTCATCATTTTTATAATATGATTGAAGACTGTTTTTATTCAAGGGTTTAAAAGGGTATAATATAGTCATGGAAGGTGGAGGGGATTGAAATTTTATGGTAAGGAAATGATAGAGGCAGAGAGAAAGGATTTTCTGATGGTTTTGGTGATGTGGATTTAGTTTCTCAATCCAATTACTCGCTATGATAATGATTACTTTTTATTTTAAAAGAAGTTCATTTTCAAAAGATAAATAATTTCATTTTTTATTTAAACAATTAAAAATAATTATTTACTGGAACAAAAACTCTATCAATAGAGAAATCAATTAAACATATTAATAAACATTTATTTGAATTTAAATATTCCAAAATCCACCTTATAAAATAAAAAAAATTATATTGGGAATTGGTTTAGTAAAAATATCATCATGTTGATATTTATTATTTATAAATTTTAAAGATATAAACTTTATAAAAATATAATCTCATAGAAAATGA
Organism: Viscum album; assembly: GCA_963277665.1. Taxonomy (NCBI): domain Eukaryota; kingdom Viridiplantae; phylum Streptophyta; class Magnoliopsida; order Santalales; family Viscaceae; genus Viscum; species Viscum album. The sequence continues at coordinate 1,850,514,113 of OY728120.1, forward strand.
TGTCTTATATCTATATTATTGGTTTGTGAGTGAATTATAAGAATTTTTAAAATATTAATTTCACTTTTATTATCTCATCAAATAGAAATACAAATAAAATTAAGTTAAATTAATAGAATTTTTTGTTTCATCCACAATATCAGTGCATATAAATGTCCAAAAATATATATATTCTACTTTAGATATTGAATGTCCAACTGAATTTTGATTTGTACTTTACATAAAACTAATGATATTCATTAAAAGTGACAAGTTATTACTTTGGTTTTTCAATCCAATATAGATCGTCTATATTCACCATTAGGATATGAAATTAAGTAAAAATGATATTCTTTTAGCAAATGTAGAGATTAAAAAATGGGTCATTTTAAATATATATGAATTACTTTAATAGTAGTGTGGTGGGATTATTTAATGTTTGAATGAAATCTATCATATAACTGCATAGAATTTTTTATTCTAGCTTTCTAAAAGCTTGATATAATCAATTACCAAAAACATCTCTTTAAAACAAGTTTTCAACTTGTATTATAACATCAAGAAAATTGAGTTTTACATTAGTGCATAAGGGATATTTATATTTCTTACTAGTTTCTAGTCCAAATTTTTCAATAAATAAATAATTCATTTTCATTAATCTAAAAAATTTCTATCTTCATTTCTGTATATTTGAATTCCTTAAAATAAAATTAATTCTCCCATCATACTAAATTAAAATTCTTTCTGCATGAGGTTTGTTATATTTTTACATATCAATTTAGTTATTCAAAAATAATACCATCATCAACATAATTTTTTATATTAATATATTTGAAAAAAATTATTTTAAAAGATGGATATATTTACCCTAAAGATCATTTTTTCCACAAAATAGAGAATATTGTTTCATACAATGTGTTGTGTGTTTTTTATCACCATAAATAGATTTAGTATTTTTGAAAATTGTAATATCTTGATAATAGATTTAAAAAACAAGTGGTTTCTCAATATAATATTTCTCTATTAAATATCAATTGCAAACAACTTCATTTTACAACCATATGATATTATTTTGATTTCATATAAGATAGGGAAGCTAAAAGGATCCTAAAAGTTTCTAATATAGAAATAGGGGAAAATTTCATCATTATCTAGTCCTTCATCCTTAGTGAATCCATTTGATACTTATCTAGATTTATATATAGTGATTATACCTTCTTCGTCTTGATTATTATAAAAAACCATTTGGTTCCGATTATTGGAATATTGGTTGGGTGGTAAACTAATTCCAAAACATTATTTATACTGAATTTATTAAGTCCATCTTGAATACAAATTAACCAAAATACATGCTTTAATTATTCTTCTACAGTCTATGATTTTAACTATGATAAAAAGGCATAAAATTTAGTTATATTTTCTACATTTCATATTATTCTATGTCTTATATCTAGATTATCTCCAATTTATTCTAAAAGATGATCCTTTATGATTGTGGAAATTCATTGTAACAATATTTTATGTTCCACTTCATCAAGGTCATTGAAATTGGAATGAATATCAATTATTTGATATTCAAAATTGTTCTCTGTAGATTCAAGCATCATGTTGTCAAAATATTCAAATGTTTCATCTTTTTGATATTTTCTTTTATCAAAAGGGTCACATTTATGAACGTCATATGAACTAATTCTTAAAAAATCAGTGAATACTTTTTATACACTAAATAGGCTATATAAGTAGCATAATAAATATTCCTTCATAAACCATAACATTGAGTTTACCATGGTTTAAAAATGTATTTATCAAATATACCATGCATCAAAATATTTTAAAAAACATTAATTTATTTTTAATGTTATTCCAATATTCATTATATTTTTTTCTAGTAAAAGGTAATATTAAGACTCTATTAATGAAATATAACTTTATGTTTATGGAATATTTCAAAAAATTATTACTAAATCATAGATTAATTTAATATTTTATATTCAGATATTGAATAGTTCTATTTCTTCATTCAACATTTCTATTCTATTGTGGTGGTCTTGGTGTATATAAGTTGTGTTTGATAACTATTTTTGAGAAATAAGAACTAAATAATTTAATCTCAAAACCTCCACCAAGATCACTTATTAATGAAACTATTTTAAAATACATTTGATTTTGAATGAATACACTAATGTTTTCAAAAATAGTGAACACTTCACTATTAATATTTTTAAAATAAATCCATGTAAATGAAGAAATATCATCCACTAATATATAAAATTTCAATTTTCTAGAAACAAATTTAAATTTCATGGTACAGAAAAATATATTGGAATATGTTATAGTGGATTATATGTACCAATATTGTAAATATAATTTGAATATCTTTTTAATGTTCACCAATTTTTCAAGTATCACATAGTTATTATTTATCAAATTTTAGTCTAGGAATATCTGAATCAATATGTTTGTTAGAAAATTTATATAATTTAATTACATTAAAATGTATATGTATTAAATGATAGATCCAATACCCATTGGTATTTAGATTCAAAAAATTCTCTTTTTTTTACATAATTAATCAATATCTATGGTATAATAAATTTTAGTTCTAGGTTCTACAAATTTATGAAATTTATCATTACAAACTAATAGATTTTATTAATGAAATAAACACAAAAAATATAATCAATGAGTTAAGAGATACTTATCAATTTTTTCTTTATAACTTGATCATATAGAAATTTATTGATTGAAATTGAATTCAGATCACTAATTAATCCTACTCAAACAATTATCCCATTAACATATTCACCAAATGTGACTAGTCCTCCATCCAGTATTTTCCGTGATTTAAAATTTGAAGTGTATAGACTCATGTGTCATGAGAATACATTTTCTATATACCATAAAAAATATCTATTTCTATGGTAATTTACCTTGAAAATTACTTAATTGAGTTTTTTTTGTAACATTATTATCTTGTGTCTAGCTGTGTAATAAAATATTGATCTAGGAATCCATATATTTCTTATTTTACAAAAATTAAAAAAAATCAGAAATATTTTTATAAATAAAATTCCATAAAATTAAAACTAGTTTAGGATTTTATAAACAATAGTTTTTATAATAATTTCGTTTAATTCAATAATCGAAAGATAAATCATTTCAAGAACTACATATGGAATAATATTTATGTATCTTTTTTTATTTCTCATTTTTTTCATATTATATTTTATTCGATTTTAATTATCATTTAAAAAGAATATAATTTACATTTTTTTTCATTTAATTAATATTTTGGAATCACTATTGAATGATTCAACTTCATCTTGTATTCGATTTATATTAATTTATGTAACAATACAGTATGATATAGATTTAATATAATTTTCACTTAATTAAAGATGATGTTTCAACATTGAATATTATTCACATAAAATATATTTATGAATATTCAATATTGAGTTATTATTTTTTTTACTATAGATTCATATTTTTTAGAACATTGAGAAATATAAAGCTTATTTTTTACTTGACAAGCTACCTAAATCCGAAGATGAAAAAAATCAGAGTGTACCTCATATTCTTCATTATCCATAAAGAACATGTTTTTGTTTAGATTTGTTGGCTATATTTCTATGTCGGATTTGGAAGAGCTAATATGCTGTTTAGAAACACAACATGTAACAATCATAGATCATTTAACTTTCTTACTCATTATCAGATTTAGTTAGATTATTGTGATCCATCATTCTTCTTTCATCTTTTAACAATTTGATATTAGTTCAAATAACACCAATGTGTCTGAAGTCATATCAAATTAAAACCATGGATCTTTTTTCATTCTTGATGTATTTTTTGATGCAACTATTTTGCCTCTAAAATTTGAATTTTTTGGCTAGTTGATGTAGTTCTATTTTAGAATCTTAGAAATTTTAATCTTTTTAGATTTTGAGATATTCATTAAATTTATTTTCATTCATCAGTGATGTATAATTAAGTGAATTATTTTCCATTTTTTACTATCTTATTAACTTAATTTCTAAAAAGATTCTACAATTCATAAATCATTATTGTTCTAATCAATTATTTTATTTGCAAATCACGGACTGGTCATCATTATCATAGAGTAATAGATATTCCATTCCACTTTAAGGGTAGTACTCCATGTAATTTTACTACTTGATCTAATTGTATAATTTTAGTTTCCAAGTAATCAAAATAAATTAAAATTTTTATCGAACACCCATTAATATGGGTGTTTCTTTCAACACCTTACATTCTATAATTTTTAAATAGTTGTTTTTCTATTGTGTACCTTAAATGTATAATATTTTTAGTTCCATCACATTTAATTAGTAGAAGGACCCTAAGACACTTAGTTGAAATATCCATGAAAATGTCTACAAATAATAGCATAAATTTCTGGTAAATTTATATAATAGTAAACTTATTATTAAGTAAACAATTTTTATTTTTTTCAAGAATTATATATGGAGTGATAATCATTATTATTTTTTTAATATTTATGTTATTATATATAAATGATCACATTATATTTCTATCATCCCTCATTATCACTATTGGTGTATGGTTTACATATCATTGAAATAACTTCTATATGATCATCTATTAACATTTGACTTTATATAGACCATATGAAATGAAAATTCTATAGATCAAATTATTTATTGAAAAATCACTCACCTTATACCAATTTTTTTGGTTGGAATAATACAATTATGCATAATAGGGGGATGAATGTTTTCTTTTAAATAATCTTTGTAGATTATGGATTTTAGAATTCCTTGCGATTTATACAGAAATATAGTGTTCTATTCTATATATTGTTTCAGCAGTTGATAAACAATAATGAATAACTAATTATTTTTTAGTCTTTTGGGGCATAAATATCCCATAGTCTACAATAACGACGTTATATATATGAGCTTAGTGACTTTCATTAAAAGGTTCTCTTATCACACAACCTCCATATCTATTTTCAGGATATTGAAACCCTTTTAACATTTCATTATAGATCTATCAGGTTCTCATGAAGGGAACTAGATTTTCTAGAGTTTATTATAAGAAGAAAAAACTCTTCCATGACTGAGTCTGAGTATCCAAAACACCAAGATGTCAAATAATTTTTGATTTTATTATATAAATATGTTCATATACATAGTTTCAGTAGAAATATATTTAATAAATATATTATTCTTCAATGTAAATTGTCTTCAAGAAAGAGTACCTGAAAAGGGATCTTAAATTCAAATATTATTTATTATAAATATTAATTGAAAAATAGTTGTAGTTAACAACACTAGGTAGAAATATGTATGTATGAAAATATTTTCTTTTTAATAATAAAAATGGTTTTTGATATTTTTTTCTCTACAAAAGTTCTATACTCAAAAATTAATTTAACATTTACAATTACATATAAAGAAAAGATACTCTAGCTATTTATATACAAAGCACGGATTTGTATTTCTTGAGTTGATACAAGAATTTTGACTAAAAATTAACAATCATTCAAGACAGTTATACCTTCCACTATAGACATTGATGATTTACTCCATTATGTTGGAGCCTTCAAATCAATGATAATGAGAATCTAAAACTCTCATGAAATTTATTTTAATGGATCATTATTTATTTCATTAATATTATATAAAAATTTAAAATATCATTAATTTAAACTCCTTCACCGAATATTCAAATATAGGGTTCCATCATGTAATGAAAAAAATACAATCATAGTGTTGAAAACGTATTGTTTATAACAAATGTATGATCGATGTACCATATGTTTGTTTCCTAAAATGTAGGGTTCCTTAAAAATTTTGTGTTGTATATCTATTAATTTATTTTTGTAAAAACATTTGGTTCCATCCAAATTCAAGTTAACAAAAAATACTTTATAAACATCATAGGCTATATGATGAATAAATTTAATATCAAATGTAGGGGTTCCAAACCAAAAATTATACATACAAACCTAGGGTCAGGATAATATTAATATAATATATTTGAAACACCATTAGAATAATTTAACAAATATTATAAATTTTAACTATTAAAATTTTTTCAAGAAATATATTCATAAAAATAAGTAAATTTAATTCACCAGTAAAACAAACAATATTATTTTTTAGAATCAAAATAAATAAAATTTAAGGAGTTTTGTGGATACAATATATTCACATAAACATATTTTTTAATTGAGAAGTGTAAGGATCATTTTTCATGAAACTATGATACTATATGGATTTTATATGTTGTAATGATATGTTTGATTTTATAAATAAAATCTAATAATAATTGAACTGTTTTATTCAATAAAAATTAAAAATATAAATGTTTTATAATAAAATTTATTATAAAGGAATATTTAATATATCTTCCATCATTTTTTTGTATGAAATAATATTTAGTTGAAAATATGATAACTTCCTTCCAATCATTTTTAATAAAAATATAAATCAAATTTTCTGTAGTTGTAAATTATTAATTATTCAAAGAATTGTAAGAAAATAATAGTTTATTTATATCGCACACTACCTTTTTCTTTATGTGTTTCTAGACTATGTTATGCCACGTTAATATAAACTTATTGTGCCTTTGGGATAAGTCGAGTGACCTTGATTTCTGGGACATGGAATGATAGAGGATTCAATGGAGATGTGTTCCAAATATTAAATATAGTTTTGAGCTGTTAATTGAAAAAAATTTGATTTTTTTGATGATGTATCATATGGGTAATATTTTACCTGTTTGTTTTTGAAGTGTTCTCCATAATGTGTGCATGAATACCAAAATAAACATATTTTCATCAACTGTTATGTAGAAATAATATTTCTATAATTTTCAAATTTTTTATTCAATTTGTTATTCACTAACCCAAGGGGATCAGGAAAACCCTTGGATGTATGTTAGAGTCATCCTGGGTTTTAGTGTACTAGGTTATTTTGGATGGTTTTTGAAAAGATACATATGGTTCTATTAAACAACTCCAAAAAATAGGGGATTGACTTCATATATCACCAATGTACACAAAAAAACCATTGAAAACCCAAGGATACAATTACAGAAGACTATTACCCTTCTATAGCATCTTGGAAAACCAAGAAAAAAGTTTAAAAACTCAGGATTACAATTTTAAAGTGCGTAAAATATTGAACTACCCATTTTCAACGATAGATTTACCCTTATGATACCTTTATAAAATTAGTGATACCTTTATAGAAGAAAGGGAAAATTCACTCTACCCATACGGAAGGCCCAAAAGCCCATATTTATCTTTTGTAGACAACATTTACTATGTATATGTTGAAATGTAATAGAATTTTTTTCATAATTTTTTCCAAAATTATTTTCAAAATTTAACCAAAATGGATTAAAAAATGATGATTTTATATTTTCCCCTATACTATTACTTATAATCCCCGATAATTTACTCCAATTTTCATTCTGAACACCACAAATTTATCAAACGTGATGAGATTAATGTAGTTTAGACAAACCATATTAATATTCTTATGGAAACTCATTTTATAACATTATTATCCAACCTCCTCCAAATGATCCCAACCAAAGAAACTAACAGCCCACGAAGCCATGGATCATGATACCTTATGCCTATGGGAAATTGTTAAATTGGTAAAATACCCTCAACCGAGTCTAAACTAAAAGTGATGGAATTTCCTTGGCGTTTTTACTTGTAACATGAACCAGTCACTGGCCTATTAACCATGAGTTAACACATCTCCAATCTGACTCCTACATGGATAAAATAATTTTAATTCAATGTTTAAATACAAAATTTATTATATCCTTCTAGTTCTATATATAAATAAATATCATACATTTAATTTCGTACCATAAACTCTCGGTCCCACTATATATCAGTCTTTTAGAGTCACCAGTATCATTCCATAATAAATATTATGCATGACCACAACTCTTCCACCATGAGACATCATTTAACAAACAACTAGCTCAATTATCCCAAGAAAAAGATTTTTTTTTATTTTCAACTCCCATAGAAGTATTTTCTTACATGGTACACAACTTTCCATCACTGAAGATAAAAACTAATTGTGACTGTTTGGTCAAATGATTTCCAATTATGCACTATATACCACACACAAGTGGATCAATTTTAACACATTCCACTATATTCAATAATCATATCATGATGTTCATAACAATGCCTATGGGCCTATGTGTAGGATATGGAAAATAATTAGATGAATCTAACCCCTCAACCACAATTTTACCGTAATCCATTATTGATCCCACCTTGATCTATAGAGGAAGCTCCATAATAAATTTCCATTAGTCCTATAACCCTTCGTTAAATAGGGAAAAAACATTGGTATCCAATACCACATGTAAACATGACCTAAAAATAATTGAAATACCATCCGACATTGCACTGATCTTATCCACATAACAAGAAATATACTGAATGGTTAGAACATTTCCCCATTTTCAACATACCACTTGTAACACCTATATAAATAATTACTCGCTATGGGAATCTTGTAATACATAAAAACATCACTCATTAGTCCAAATAGTTTAATTACTCATGAGGAATAGACATCATTACTTACTCACATATTTTTATAATAGTACAAACACCAAAAATAACCACGTCCTTATTATATATCACCTAATGATCTGCCATTTATAAAAGTCAATATCTTTATACCAAATTTCACTGTGTACCACTCATCTCATGAGTGTTAGTTCATGCTACTGATAATCCACCCACACTCAACTCTCCATGTTCCAACAACCCATGATCAACACTCAGCATTGGATGAGTCTTTTTCATAAATCTAAAAGGATAATAAAAAATGTTCTATCCTCGATGAGATATGCATCCAAATGATCAAGAACTCAACCTTATTCTCATAAGTAAAAGCACTCATTTTTCTCTATACTAATTTGTTGATAGAGGACTTATAAGTCCCTTATCAATTAAATTCAATGGTAATCTATGTAATTAGAAAATTTTTATCAACAAAAACAACACCTTTTAATTTTCCTTCACTTTTAATTAACAAAGAATATACACACATAGGTGTCGTAAATTAGTATGAGAAATATACTTACTACTATATGGTGTTGAATTTATTTCCACAACATCTTTCCTAATCCCAAATAATGTTTCACATGGTATCACTTACCATGGAATGAAATCTCAAACCGTCTCCTAATATATTCCTGGATGGATTACCACTTATAAAAATAACATTAATCGGTTATGAAACATGGATCAATAAAACAAAATTCCACTAGGATCTAGATAGATCACTCAACATGGGATATTATAGCATCCCACCTTTTTATTAAATAACTTTTCATTATATTTTATAAACAAAGGATCTTTAAAGTCGAGTGTCCTGGAAATAAGGAACATAATAGATGAAAACAATAAAAAATATTCTTCTAATACTCTTTTAAGGATTTATCATATGGTCATACTATGTAAAATTAATTCATCTAATATCCTGGAGACAAACATCAAGGTAAAGGGTGAGCAGAAGACCCATTAAGGGTAAAGAAGGGAATCAGATTACTTTGTGTTGACAATAAGTACTTGAATAAAAACATAAAGACATATGAAATGGAAGTATAGGTATATCATAATGAAAAGAACATGTAACATAACTTGTATATGTGGATAAAAAATTTCATTTATACATTAATGGTCATATCACCAAGGTCCATCCCAAAGGTGTCATAAAAATTACCAAGGTTATTCACCTAGGTATTGTGAAACTTGTCATCTCTAGAGAATAATTTGTTACCAAATGCATTAGAGCTCTATCAGGGTGCACCCTTAATATTTATTTACTTCTATTTGATCCACATAGATCATAATCAATCATTTCATAACTAACCCATAAATAATAAAGGAAATTGGTTTCATTTCAATATAATTACGTTATAAAAGTTCTTCAAAAAATAAGATCATTATGTCATTTATAACCCATTAAAAGGGAGTGAAGTTTATATTTATGTCAATTACAGAATAAAATACATAATATATAAATATTTATGAACACCAAAAGAAACGAAATATGTCTGGGTATTCACATAAATAAAAAAATTGAATTTCTAGAGAGAAACAGAGAGAAATTTTGGGGCAAAATTTCTGTAGCATAACGACTATATAACATGGTTTTAGGAAACATTAAAAAGAGAGGGTACAAAAGTAACCAAATAATAAATAACTTATAATACATTATAAGTACATAATACCATGTAGATAAGAACATGTTGTGGATATTTGAATGACATTCCACTTGAAAAGGAAACATGAAAGAAAAGTGAAGATGTGATTCCTTTTACGAAAAATTCGGCAGCATAACGACGTCACATAAAATTTTGGCAAACAAAATTTTGAGAGCAGAAATGGTATCCCAACAATTATACATGAAATGGAAAGTAATTAAAACATATAATAACATACCCTCAACAAAAAGAGATGGAAACTAGAAGACACGCCATAAACTAAGTCATGGATTAAAAGAAGAGGGTGAATGATTTCCTTACATTGAATAGTAACTTCGAAAGAATGAATGTCAGGACCTTGGCAGGACTCCATGGGAGGTAAAGAGACCATAACATCATTGGGGAGGATTTGGAAATGGAATGAATGTGGTAATGGCTTGGTATTTAGAGGAAAAGTGATAGAACAAGGCATTAATTTCTAAGGGACACCTCAATGGTGGTATAAGAAAAACCATGGGCATGCCCATGGTATTGGCCACTTGGTACACCTCATTGCATATATTACTACTCCTAATTCGACCAGAATGATTACATAATTATTACATCCTTAATGGTGTTATTAAACACCCGAAACTCAAAACTGTATTTTCACTATTTAGTGAAGGTTCGTCTATTTCAAAAAAAAACCCCAAAAATTCTCCTTAACCTAATATTGATGCTCTGAATTAAAAACTGAACTCCATTTTATGAAAATAATTTTCTAAATTTGTTTAATTTAATTTCTAAATAAAAGTACTATTCATTGGAAAGAAAAATAATACTTAAGTAATAATTTCTGAAATATTTATTTTCTTATTTTATTGACTCACATTACTTAATCAAGGTGCCTAAATTATATTAATACTTTCTTAAGTGAGATTCTTAATCCACTTGGTCATATTACTAATCATAACCATAAAAACACAATTCATAATATACTATTCATCAAAAATTATGTTAATCTTATTAGACATTAAATTTTTTACTGAAAATAACTGTAGAAGACCATTTTTTGAAAATCATTATACATTATTAATTATTTATGGTTTACATAAATAATTTAAAATATCATTTTTCCAAAATTCATCAATAATATACATCCTATATTTATCTGGTCATTTGAGATTTACCAACATCACCATATGAATAAATAACAATTTTATTTATATCAAATGATTACACAAAATAACAAAGGTCTCGTTGCATATCCCCTTATAATACCACCATAGGACCTAAGTGTAAGGATTCCTAATGTGATAGATTCTTGGGGCGACTCGGCCAACATTGGCCGACAAGTAATTTCTATCAGCTTGAACTTCTCTCAAAGGCGATTCTATTACAGCTTCACACAATGTAGTTCTACTTGGGTATGGACCAGAGAAAATCCCAGTGCTGCTACCTCCTTCCCATGTTTCTTCATATGGGCTTTGATTAGCCTAAGACTACTGGATGAGGCCATCGAATCTTCTTTTTGTATTTATTATCCAAAATCACTTTTATTTAATTAAAAAAATCACAACATTTAGTTTCCAATGGTCATATTAACCAACAGACATATAACAGTGAAAACCTAATGGTCTTATTTTAATTATACACATTTCATTATATGATATTGTTTTGTTTAGTATAAAATACAACAACACAAAAAATAGGAAACAATAATTATTAAAAAGTTCGGGCTGTTACATTCTTCCCCCCTTTTTACATTTATTCCCCAAAATATTTAACTCATACCCTCAGTGGAGAAAAGTTTTGGGTTCTTCTCCCTCATAGAATCCTTGGGTTCCCAGGTGGCTTATTCTTATTTGTGGTTCTCCACAAAACCGTAACAAGGTGGGTAGTCTTGTAACATAAAACCTTGTCTCTACGATCTATGATCTCCACCAGATGCCCCTCATAAGAGAGGTCATGTTCCAGTTGTACCTCTTCTGGGTTTAGAACATGTGAAGGGTCATTTATGTACTTCCTCAATATGGATATGTAGAAGATGTCATGAACATGTTCTAGATTTAGAAGAAGTTAATGCCGACATGCCACTGCTCCCACGTGATCATGGATTTCATATGGGCCAATGTACCTAGGGTTGATCCTCCCATTCTTCCCAAACATCATGACTCTATTCCAAGGTGATATTCTAAGAAAGAGCTTGTCACCAACCTCAAACTCCATTTCCTTTCGATGAATTTCGGCATTTCTCATTTTCCAACTTTGAGGATCCTTAATGTGTTGTTGGATGGAATGGACTTTTTCATTCATATCTTGCACAAGATCAGGCATAAGAATCTTTCTCTCACTGAAATCATCCTAGAAAGAAGTAGTTCTACATCACTTCCCATATAGAGCTTCATAGTGTTCCCTTTGAGTGCTTGAGTGGAATATATCATTGTAAGAGAACTCAACTAACGAGATATGTTGATCCCAAAAACATTTAAATTATATTGATAATTTTCTCAGCATTTCCTCGAGTGTTTTAATAGTCCTTTCAGATTGTCCATCAGTTTGTAGGAGATAGGTCGTACTGAAATTAAATTCAATGCTCAGAGCATGTTGAAAACTTCTCCAAAATATTGATGTGAACCTAGGATCATGATTAGATACAATAGAAATTAGAACTCCATGCATCCTTACCACTTCCTTCACGTAAATCATGGAAATGTTTTCAAGAGAGAAAATTTTCCCGAATGGAGATTAAATGGGTAGTCTTATTGAGACGGTCCATAATAGCCCATATCGAATTGTTTCCTTTGGATGTTCTCGGGAAACCAGTGAAGAAGTCCATGGTGATATTTTCCAACTTCCATGCTGGTATGGATAGTTGTTGCAATACCCCTTTAGGAATTTTTCACTCTTCATTCACATGCTGACATACCAGGAGCCTTAAAGTGTAGTCAACAATCTACCTTTTCATATTATCCCACCAAAAATGATCATGAAGGTCCCTATACATTTTTTCATCTAGGATGTATATAGAAGTTAGAACTATGGCATTCATCCATCATCTCCATCTTTATTTCTGGAATAGACGGAATGCTTAGTCTTGTACGAAATTTCATTACACATTCTTGGTCAATATTGAACTTAGGAAACCTCCCATCCCTCACAACATCAAACTTCTTTTGTAACAAAGGATCTTCTTTTTGAACTTTATTGATCATCTCTATTAATGATGGTTGAGAAATTATTCGGGTTACAGTTGATGATGTCCCTTTCCTTATAATTCCCAATTCAAGCATTACTAGGTCATTGATCAGAGGATCTCTTTGAATCCTCGTCATGGAAAGAAAAACTGGGGCTCTCCTGCTTAATTCTTAAGTAAATTTTTCTCCCTTTCAAGATGTTAATGAATTGAAAAATCACAGTCTTTGAGAAGTTCCAACCATCTCTTTTGTCCCATGTTCAATTATTTTTGTGTGAAAATATAATTCCAACCTTGTTGGTCTGTGTATATATCACATTTCTCCCCATAGAGTTAGTGTCTCCATATAATCAGGGAAAAAAACAAACAGTAGCCAACTCCAGATCATGCGTGTGATAGTTCTTCTCATGAGTCTTCAAATAGAACTTCATCTCTTGGAAACATTCGTCACACTTCTTTTTCCACTGGAACAAGACCACTTTTCGAGTTAACATGGTCAATTTATTAGAAAATAGTGAATATTTTTTCACAAAACTCCTATAATATCCTGTAAATCAAATGAAACTTTGAATCTCAGTTATTTTTGTAAGCTGAGGCCACTCCTCTATAACATTTTTCATTGCAGGGTCAACTGTGATTCCTTCATTGGAAACAATGTTCCCCATGAAAGTAGCTTTTTGTAACTAGAATTCACATTTATTTAAATTCCAAAAAACCTATCCTTCTGTAGAATTTTAAAAATTAAACATAAATTATATTAATGCTGCTTGCGAATTTTGGAATATATCATGATATCGTCAATAAATACTACCACAATGTTATCAAGGTTGTACATAATGATTCAATTCATCAGGTCCACAAAAATTGCAGGTGCATTAGTCAGTCAGAAGGTCATAACAACAAACTCATAATGCCCATATCTTGATCTAAAGGCGGTTTTTAGAATATATTTTTTCTTCACCCTCAATTGATGATCACAAGAGAAAAGATCAATCTTAGAAAAGAGTTGAGCCGCACAATTTTGGTCAAATAATTCATCAATTCTTGGAAGTGGGTATTGGTTTATCACTATGATCTCACTCAGTTCTCTATAATCAATGCATAGCCGCATCAATCCATCATTCTTCTTCACAAAGAGAACTGTGGATCCCCATGGATACACACATGGTCGAATAAACCCCTTCTCCAAAATTTATTGGAGTTTATTATTAAATTAGTCTTGCTCCAAATATTCCATACTATAGGGGGTGTTTTATATTGGATGAGATCCAGGTATTAGCTCAATAGAGAACTCTACCTCTCTTTTAGGGGGAGTTCCATGCAACTCCTCAGGAAATACATCAACGTATTCCTGGATGATGGTGACACATTCTATCCTTAAACTCTCATATCCTTCTTCTTCCTCAACTATCAAATCCATAAAGGGGATATAAGGGATTATTCTAGATAAGGATCAGGTTGAGATATCTCCCATTGGAAGATAACTATATGTTTTCCTTTCAAGAATACTTAGATTTACTTGCTCCTGCATTTGATCTTAGCATTAAACATTGAGAGCCAGTCCATCCCTAGTATAAAGTTTAATTCCAGCATGGGAATGACTACTAGATTTGTGATAATATTGTGCTCACTAAAGAAAATACTAGAGTCTCTAAACACTGACGATGCTTGGATAATCCCACCAGTAGTCTTGATGGATAACTCAACTTTTAGAAAATAAGGGGCTGATTCTAAATTTTTTGAAAAGTTGGAGGAAATAAAAGAATGTGTAGAACAAGAATCAATCAAAGTAATTTCTAGGTTTTAGAGGACAATTAGAGTACCTACTACCACATCATTCAGATCTTTAACTTCAACTTTCATGTTATAAAAAACACAATCTTGATCCCTTGGCCTTTGCTGAGGCTGATGATGGTTCCCCTCTACTACCCTTGGTCTAGGACAGTGATTGGAAAAGTTCCCACATTGTCCACACTTAAAGCACTGAACATCAAGTAGGGGTATGAATGTCTTCTCCTTGTCATTTGTGTTTGGAAGTTGACGTCTCACCTCACTATGACAATAGCTCGCAATATGGACATCTCTTCCACAATTGTAGCATTTCCCGCTCCCGAGCTGGCAGTTCCCCGAATGCTACTTCCCATATTTAGTATAAGTGGAATGTTGCACTTGCTTGCATCCTATTCCCTGATCAAAGGACCAACCTAAGCTGGGCTCCATCGATCTCTTGTTTTCATTTGATTTACGAGACCACTGCATCTCACTATACTCCATATCAGCTTTCATCGCACTCCGTATGATCTTCTCATAGCTATCATAGTCTCGGTTTCATAGACTCTTCCACAGATGAGGTCTCATTCCATCGAAAAATCTATCTACCTTACCATTTGGATCAATTACAATGCTTAATGTGTAATGTGAAAGCATTGTGATGTTCATGTCATACCTTCCCACATATACATTATCCTTATTCTTCATATATAGAAACTCCTTCTCCATTCCAGTTCTCATGGAACAAGAGAAATACATACTGAAGAAGATCCCTATAAACTCTTCCCACTTAATAGCTTCAACCTCCACTCTTTGCCTCATGTTTTTAAATCGTTCCCACCACTGACTTCTCCTTTAAAGCAATAGACAGCCCGAGTGACCTTCTCTAGATCGGAACAGCGGAGTACATAAATGATCTTCTTGATGGTGATGATCCACTGCTCCACAATCAATAGGCCAGTCGATCCACTGAAGGTTGGTGGTTGTTGATGCATAAAATACACAACATAATGTTGTCAACTTCGCAGTGAGATCAGTCTCTCAGCTTGATTCATGTTATTTCCCATAACATGATTCAGTTGGTTCATCATTTACATGAATGTTTCCATTCCGGCTTCCATCGGAGAGCCATGAGCGCATGGTCCATTGCGGTCACCATTTTCAAGGTTCCTCCTATTGCCCACAATTTTTTTGAAAGACTAAAACCTTAGTGAGAAACTTATTTCATTTACGAATCTTTTAAATATAAATGATTTTATGTCTTAAAACTTCATACTCAAAAAATTACATTTCTCTATAATTCCATTATAATGATTCATAAAAAGCTTACGATTAACCAAACATATCCCCTGAGAGTGTCGTAACCTATAGTTCATCAAATCCCATTTTTATATAGATGTTATTGTTCGATTCTAGCTCTAAGCGGTGTTTTTAGGTTTTACCTCTATGTAAATCTATGTCAGAGCCACCTCTACTTGCTCATATACAGACAAGGATTTATTTTCTTGATAAACCACTTACTCAATTCTCTCCATAATACTAGGAAGATATCATATATTTAAAAATTTATATAGGGTTCATCCTAATGTTTTAGTATCATAATTTCCATAAATAACTAAACTATCTTTTGATACCAACTATGGCATCCCTCATTTTTAGTACATAACTTTTCATTACATTTTGCAAATAGAGGATCTTTAAAGTCTATTGTCTTGGAAGTCATGAACAAGATACATGAAAACAATATAAAAATATTTAAAAATCTACCATTAAGGCTTCATTATATTTTCATCATATGTACAATTACATAATCTCTTATCCTGGACACATACATCAAGGTTAAGGGTGTGAAGAAGGGCCAGTCAGTGTAAACAAGGGAATCAGATTACTTTTTGTTAACAAAAAGAAATTGAATAAAAACATATTGACACGAGCAATGGAAGTATAGTCATATCATAATAAAAAGAACATACAAAATAACATTAATATGTGGATACAAATTTTAATTTATACATTCATGAACATATCACAAAGGTACATCCCCAAGGGGTTATAAAAATTACCAAGTTTATTTAGCAAGGTATCATGAAACTTGTCATCTCTAGAGATTAATTATTTACCCAAAGTATTAGAGCACTATCAGGGAGCACCCATATTGAGTTTTTAAATTCATGTGATCCACAGAGATCACAATAAATGTTTTCATAAATAATACATGGATAATAAATGAAATGTGTTTCATTTCAAGATCGTGACATTTTAAATGTTCTTAAAAAATAATATCATTATGTCATTTATAACCCCTAGAAAGGGAATGAGTCTTATAAGTATGTCAATTCATGAATAAAATAAATAATATTTATATATTTATGAACACCTAATGAAACAAATAGGTCTAGGTATTCATATAAATAAAACAAGACAATTTATGGAGAGAAAGAGATATAAATTTTGAGGAGAAATTTCTACAGGATAACAGCTATGTGACATGGTTTTAGAAAAATTTAAAAGAGAGAATATAAGAGAAAACCACTACTAAATAAATTATAATACTTTATATATTCATAATAAAATGGAGATAATAAAATGGTATGTAAATTTTAATGACATACTAAATGATAAAAAACATGAAAGGAAACATAAGATGTGATTCCTTTTACGAAAAATTCGGCAGCCAAATTGAATCACATAAAAATTCAGAAAAAAAATTGATGAGATTGGATAGGGTATCTCAATAATTATACATGAAATGGAATGTAATTAGAAAATATAATAACATACCCTCAACAAAAAGTGATGGAAAATAAAAGACAAGACACAAATGAAGTCATGGCTTAAAAGAGGAGGGTGAATGATTCGATTACCTTGAAGAGTAACATCGAAAGATTGAAGGTCGGGACTTTGGGAGGAATGAAGGAAACTTTGGAGGACACCTTGGGAGGTAAATAGGCCATAAAGTTGTTGGTTCGGATTTTTTAAATGAAATTAATGAGGGAATGGATTGGTATTTATATGAGAAGTGAGGGAACAATGAATTAATTCCCAAGGGACACCTCATCGGTGGTATTGGAAAAACCAAGGGCTTTCCCATGGTATTTTCCAATGGTATTGGACCCTTGGGAAAGCTCATAGCATATATAAATATTCATAAGTCGTCCAGAATGATTATATAATTATTACATCCTTAATGATTTCATTAAACATCCGAAACACAAACTTGTATTTTAACTATTCACAGAAAATTCAACTATTTCCGAAAAAAAACAAAAATCCACCTTAACCTAATATTGATTCTCTGAATTCAAAAAAATAACTCCATTTTATGAAAAAATAACTTAAATATTTTTACATTAATATTTAAATAAAAAAACTATTCACCTGTAAAAAGCTAATACTTTACAAATAATTTCTGAAACAATTATTTCCAGATTTTATTTAATCACATTACATAATCAAGGTGCCTAAATTATATTAATACATTCCCAGGTGAGGTTACTAGTCTATTTGGTCACATTACTAATCATAAGTGTAAAATTACTATTCAAAATTTTTTATTCATCAGAAATTATATTGATCATATTAGACTCTAAATTTTATACTGAACATAACTGTAGAAGACCATTTCAAGAAGATCAATCAACATTATTAATTATTTATGGTTTACATAAATATTTCCAAATATAATTTTTCCAAAATTCATCAATAATATACATCATATATTTATCTAGGCATTTGAGATTTACCAACTCCACCATAATATGAAATAAAAAATTTATTTATATCAAATGATTACACAAAACAACTAACGTCTAGTTACATAACCCTTTATAACTCTAGTATAGAACCTAAGTGTAAGGTGTGCTAAGGTGATAGAATGTTGGGGCGGCTCAGCCAACATTACCTGAGTGGTAATCTATATCAGCTTGAACTTCTCTCGAAGGCAATTCCATTCCATATTTACACAATAATGTTTTTATTGTGTTTGGTCCAGAGCAAAGCCTAGTAGTGCTACCTCCTTCCCATGTTTTGTCAGATGGGCTTCTATCAGCCTGAGACTACTGGATGAGGCCATCAAATATTATTTCTGTATTAATTAACCAAGATCACTTTTATTTATAGACAAAAATCGAAACATTTAGTTTCCAATGGTCATATTGACCAATGATCACCTAAGAATCGAAACCCAATAGTCTCATTTTAATTATACTCATTTCATTTAATGAAATAGTTTGGTTGAGTATAAAATAAAATAACACACAAAAATAGGAAACAAAAATTATTAAAATGTTTTGGAAGTTACAGAAATAGCAAACACATTAATCAAATAGAACATTCCATTATCTAATAACAAATAATTATTAATATGTTATTAAAACCTAATAATAACATAGACTAGGAAATGTATCATCCTGCAATAGTGGACTCGATCATTTTTATTGTCATCATCACCAACTCCATCATCACCTAATCATGCCACATTGTTGTCTGACATGATTTTTTTTATCAAGAGCAGAAACACACGTGAGTTCAATAGAAATAATTTCATTAATATAGAATATGTGTAATCAAGTGAATATATTTTAATTTTAAATATATTTTTAACCCATCATCATTAAAATAACACATAAGTAGAATACATGTCATAATAATAATAAATTTTGAATATGTGTCATGTGACACCACTTTAGGATACATAAAAGATTCAATTCCCAATGAAATCATATCCTCAACTACTATGTCTTTCACAAGTGGTCAACACATATGATAAAATCATAATCCAAGAACATCAATCACATTCTATAATAACATTTTCATCGATTGAAAAGGGTTCTTGGGGTGCATTTCTTCAAGTTAGATGCAAAGACCTTACACATTTTTATGAATGAAGTCTACCAACAAGAGAAAATATGAAAAACACGACAACCATTAACATTATATCATTTTCACTACTTTCCAACATAGGTAGTATAATATCCCCATACATCCATTTTTTCCTCCCCCAATTCTCCACCACCATTCCCAAATAGGTCATTGCACTAGAGATTGTACACAGAAGACAACACAAGTTATATCAATTTGTTTTTCATCACTCACACACACCCTAAGATACATCCCTAGAGGTAACCCATATTTATCACTACATCTTGAAAAATATATTTAACTATGGAGTTCAATTATGTTCGGGTCATTTCAAGAAAGGTTAGAGTTGTTGAAATGGGTATTAAAATTTATCATTTTAGACCTTTGAAAATAAATGGGGTTACAATGGAAAAAGTATTTATGATTGAGTGAAAATAAGAGAGGTTAGAAGAAATACCATAATGCTGTATTAAATTCCATAGAGTTAGCCAATTAATATTATATGATTATGGTTAAAAGATATATCATGGGACACACTTTATCAAAAAATATGCACGAATTTATTTTACAAGAACACCTTTTTCGTGAATGTCATATGGTATGACAATAAATACCGTAAGGTGGTGTGTTTTATCCATTCCACATTCATCTATCATTTTAGAAAAAATGATGAGTTTTATCAATCAATGAACTATTTTATATTAATTTTCATAAATTCATCCTTCGATTTGATGAAACAATTTGGTTTCAATTTCATGAATTAAAAATATTCATGTATCATTGTGGTATTTACTCATATTTCATAACGCATGAGTAAATTAAAAAATTCTTAAAGAGAATAATAAGGAATTTTTTAAGTGTATTTGAATGACTGGGTTTAGTAATCAATAATATATAGGCCCTAGATGAAACTCCAACACCTCATAGTTCACTTCTCCCAGTTCTTTAACATAATGAGTCACTAAAATATCTTGGAGGATAGAGAATCCCACCAGTATAATGTGAGACACATAAAATATTGGATACCTTTTGAGGAGGGATGTTTTCTAGATGGTTCATGGTGATCTTCATCAAGCCAACATGAATATTGATTAGTGGAATAAATAGCATAATGTATTAATTTCCTAGGTTCTTAATTTCTTGTTTTTTGTATAGTTTCATATATCTACCATGGTTAGGTCATGGATTTTTTATTTATTTATTTATTATATATTAATAAGAATTTTTATATCCATTTAATCATAAAAATATGTATGAAAATATACACCTATATTAAGAAATAAAACACATAAAATAATGATAATATTAACATAAACTATTATATAATGTTTCTAAATATTAATAAAATGTTCATGAGTCATAGAATCATTGAATTGTAAATTATCACATGAAAAAGAAAATAAAATTATAAAATATATCAAAGATATCTTCCAAATCCCTTATAACATATTGGGATGAGGTTAATAAATAGTATTGTAAACATAGATGAAATTTTATACCCCATAGTCCTATTAAACATAGTAATTTGAGGACATAAAATATTTTACCAATTCATTGTATGGTTATATAATTCATGTCCAACGCATAATATAATTCTATTACCATATATATATGTGACACATGAATTTAAAAACAATAAATTTTACAGAAAATAATTTAATGATTTTCCTATATAAATAAAAATGTGCATATAATGAAATAAAGATACCATTTAAGAAAATAACCTTCAATTATGATAATGAAGTTGATGATATTCACACCATATAGAATAATTGGTAAATGATAAAGAAAACAATATCACTATTTAAATAAATATATTTTTCTCTTGGTTAACTCTCTTAAATTATAAGAATTCTTTGTAGGGTATTCATTTGTAAAGGTTCTTATAGATTTTATTGTTCATCGAAATTGATATGGTAATACTTTTTATGGATATATCATTCTTATTTTAGAGTATTAATTTCAACCATGATATATACAGATAATAAAATGGATGATAAACTAATATAAATTGTAACTTATTATGAAAAAGTAACTATTATAGGTTATATTATAAAATTAATGACCATATTTTGGAATATAAAAATGTGTTAACATAAGTGGGGAAAATTTCGAAGGAAGATAAGAAAAATTATATGATTTTAGAAAATAATTTATTAGTATTTTGAAAAGATAAATTATAGATGGTATAATCATTAATGGTCTACATAAATATATAATTATATTAGAATTTTTTTTTTAAATTAATATTGAAATACCAGAACTAATATTTTTGATGTTGGTCAATGAAAAGAATAGAGAAAAAATTGTAGATATATATTAAAACTAATTTTAATAAAGTTTGGTGACATTATTGTAAAAACAGATGAATAAATAAATTTCAAAAGTTATTTCAATATATAATATAATGTATTTTAATGTATATTATTTATAATACTTTAGAAAAAACGTGTATAAGAATATTTAATTGGAATATATTCCTTAATTAACTTCATATTATTTAGCTCAATAAAATAATGTTATGGAATAATGATGATATGAAATAACCGAAAAATAATCATTAGGAATTATAGATGACATAATTGAATCATATTGGAATGATTTAAATATATATAGAGAGAGAGGGAGTATGATAGAGAGAATAATCCCTTGAATTATAAAAAATAGAAATAACGCTTATGAGAAATGTATGGTAAGAACTATAAATTCATTTGAGACGATGAGAGAGAGGTAATATCTCAAAATTAAATGTAATCTACTATGGTATATCTTAACTATTATTAATTCAATCAATATAAGACAATATATAAACTATAAAAACAGTATATGAAATTTAATAGAGATCAAAATATAAATCCACTTACTGTAGTTCTACATTATTACATTCACTTATCTATTCATTTAAATATGTGTATTTAATATCTTAATTATACAATAAATAAATTTCATAATGTTTATTTCATATTTTCTAATAATGTTATTATCATATTTTATTATATGATTACATATTTTATTATATTTTTTATAATTTTCGGTTGTTAGGATGATATTTTGAATTATAGTCTGGTATAATTTTCATCATCAACTATATTTTCTTTATGGTTGTACAATATCAATGAGTGTTTTGGTATTTTTTATCATTTCAATCCAATTATTTATAAGTTCCATGTTCTATGTATTGTACCATGTTTCTGTGGAGTATGAAACATGTTTAGGATATCCTTTTTTAGTGATTAAATTTACTATAATACATTATTTTTAATATGAATAATATCATTCCAAATTTAACATTTCAAAATCAATGAAATAAAATTGGAGGAATAAACCTACCATGGTTTAATTTGTGTTTTCAATAAAATCCAAAATGATGAAAATAATAAAAAATATAAATTTATAAATTTAATATTTAATATTTTCAACCATTATACTTGATTATTTAAATTATATTTTTCACTTACAATGATTAATAAAAAATTACTATATCATTGAGTATTTTTTTAATTATTTAATTTAATTATTTTAATAGTTTTTTATGTTGTGTAATCATAGTAATGAATGTTTTGATTATTTATCACAAGAGTAAATAAAATCCAATATATTCATTATTATTAGATAATAATTTTCCAAAACAGAATTTGTTTTTAATGATTTGGTTTTTGGTATTATTTAATACATGGTTTAGAAACATGACTCTTTATGTTTAAATCAATCATTATTTTTTTATCATTATTAATAAAATATTCTTTTTAAAATAAAATATTTTTTAAATTTAGATATTTATACACTAAATAATGAATAATATCTTATTTAACTATTCGTAGAGGTATCTTTGAAAATAATACATCATATATTGTGGTAGTTAACCAACAATAATATGGGTGATGTTTCAATATTATAATTAATGAAATTGAAAGATAATGGTTATTCAATTAAAATAATAAAAATGAATTATAACTATGATATATATTTTATATATCATGGAAGATATAATATATTTTAGGGAAGTATATGAAGTAGGAAATTCAAAAATATTGTTCGAGATAGTTTACCTCTTCCTTTAGAAGTCATTCATTGATACACTACATGGTCTTAATGAATTTTATTTTTTGAAAAATAAAACCTATATTACATGGAAATAAATTCTAGGGGAGGATTTTTCTAGGTATTTATATAGCTATGGTTTTTTGGTAGTGAATAGAAATGGTGGGAAGATAGTTGCTATTTATTTGTGGGGATTTTGTTTATTTGAATAAAATATTGATTAAATTATTATGTTTTCTCAAGACTAAAAATAATATTTAATATTTTGATTATTTAAATAATTTTTTTAAATTATTCATAAGTAATTTTTTCATAAATCTTTTAGAATTTAAGTAATCAAATATATAATGTAGAATGAAAAATATTTCATTTCACTATTCATATCCGTATTTTAATTTTTATGCCAATTAATAAAACATAACCATAAGAAGCTGTGATTTACTGTTTCAAGAATTTACATGCATTTTGGAAAAATAAATTTATAAATTTGGTAATTTTATTATTCAACACTACATTGAAAATTAATTTTTTATTTAATATTACAATATATGATTCATGAAAAATGTACACATATACATATTTCTAATTAATTTTATTGTGTAATTTTCTCATAATGTTTTTATTCATATATTTTCATATTTAATTGATAGTTCTCATTATTTACATGGTTAATTACTCACATACCGTAGTTCCCATTTTAATATTTTAGCATTAATGTAATAATTCCATTGGTCGTATTTTGAATAGTTATATAATCATTTCACATATTACATGTAACATCTATTTCCATCATTATTTATTCATTAAATATTCCCCTATTGTTTTCTATACTTTATTTAAATAATTCTGATCACATTTATTTTATTCAAATATGTTTTAATTTGTTTTAGGATTTGATAATTATAGGAGACACAAACACACTAGAGTATCAAATTTTAGTTTTATTTGGTATATATGTTTATCAACACATTATATTATTTTTATTTTGATGGATTGTAATTAAAATAATTATGTAATTATATAGGTAAATGAAATAAAAACATGGTCATCTCTTTATGGAATAAATTCAATTTATTTATGGTATTTATATTATTTACAAGAATTAATATTTCTTACATTAGTATATTTTTAATAATATAATTAAAAATACTTGATCAATAAATATTAAATATTATTAAATTTAAGAAATAAGATTTAATAAATTTTTATAATAGTTATATATATATTTTATGTAAAACATTATAAATGGGTTCAATGAATATATGGGTTGTTACAATCAATGATATACGTGGATATTTTTTTATTAGGAAGGTCTTCCTCAAAATCATGGTTTTATTGAAACATTCCTAAAATCATAATAAAAATTATTGTCTTCTGTATGATATATTTAATTATTTTATTTTATAAAAATCATGTTACAATGTCTTTTTTTATTGGACTACCTTTTAAAAACATTTAGGTATCACGCAAATGATCCAAATTTTCCATAAATGGTTGATAATAAAAATTAAAATTGTAAATGTTTTGAATCTAATTAGTAATTTATCTTTAAATCAATCTCAATAAAGGTTCTTTTGAAAATCCCTTAATGTTATCATATTGTATTTAACGGATAATGATAACATATTGTGGAATAAATACCAGTTGATATGAAATATCATAAAATAAGTATTTCTCCATAAACCTAACTTCGATTTGGTGAAATTAACACCATCATGGTTTTCATTAACATAAAATCAATTTATTCAAGACCACCACAATATAGTGTTGGATATGGTCAGATTTTAATAAACCTACCACTCACACTAAATCATCAAATACTATATATAATAACACACTGTGTGACATAATAGATAATAATTTGTGGAGATATTTCAAAAAAAATTCTATAATATCAATAAAAACATATATTATGATGTCCTCTAAAAACAATTATTGGTTACACTCAAGGATTTCCACAAAAAAAATTAAAAATTATAATAGCTACTCACACACCTCTAATGTATATCCTTATAGGCCGTATAGTGTTAATAATAACTATGAAATCACTAATATTTAATAATAAGAATATAGAATCCAATAGAAAAGTGTAGATTTTACTCAAGATTTAATGGGATCCAAAGTGATCTCATCTGCATGTTTCATCATACCGGATTTCACCAACTATATAACATACATTTATTCAAAAACAAATAACCCATTTTTCCCAGAAATTCATTTATGATGCCACATGGATTATATAAATCCCAAATCTCATTGACATTTATTATTAATACTAATATCATAGACTAAGTACATGTATGAACAAATTAATCTTCATTCACCAAGTGGTATGATTAGTTCATAACCATATCACCCAAATAGATTAGTGTACCACTTGCACCTTATCAAGGTTTGACCATACACATACCTAGTTAATATCACTTGATAAACCATATTTTATACTTGTTATATGAGAGGAATTGAAACAACATAATTGAACATAAACCAATAAAATTATTCTTAATATAAACAAACACCACTAAAATATATAATTCTAAAGGATAATATAAGAATCGTATAAAAGCATTATGCTTATCATGTAAGGTATCTGTTCACCCTTGGGTAATAGTGACATATTATATGGAATGACCCCATAATATAATGACAAAAAGGGTATGTATCTCTAACTTTTATAGAATGTGAGTTATCTATGCGTTAATCACTTTTTTACCTCATCAAATGATTATACATATTTATAACAAAACTCATGGAAATCCTCAAATTTCCCCTTGTCTTATGATAAAACATGATAACCATCGATTCATGACAACCCAATGTCATACATTGAATGATAAATTAACATTTCACATATATTAATATATGTTTCCAACAATAAGGAATTATAATTGTAGGACTATATTTTTTATAGCATGACATATTTAATATGATTAATTTTTTTAAGAATAATTATAAAACCATAATAAATAATCCTTCTAATCAAATCCTGTATGAATGAACATATGAGAGGCATTAATTAATTTAAAATTAATTATTTTCTTCAACAAATTACATAACAATTTAATTCCCACCCAATATTAATGTGACTATATAATAAAATTTTTCCATAAACTAATTTAAAGAGTCATTATCTATTGAGAAATATTATTATATTATGGATCACATTAGGATTCATAATCATCATTATTAATTCTTTAAAAAACAAATTAAATGTTCTTTAACATATATCATCTACTTTACTGTTTTTATTAAATAATGTTTCTAATTTAAAACCCTATATAATCTCATTTTAATCATATTTGGTTCATTTATATATTTAAATTTTCATTTTAGATGACATCGTAAATGTTTTCAATTTAACCCTTTATATTAATAACTTTAATTAAAAATAAAAAAAATATTTTATGTTATAAATTTCACTATAACTTTATTAGAAGAGTGTGGTAATTAATTATATATATATTTAAAACATCCTACTTATAATATACCCAAACATGCCTTTAATTAATTTTATTTTCTTCACAATATATTTCCAAAACTCAATATCTTTTCTATTATGAAAAAAATCATAATTTTTCTATTGGATTATTTTATAAATAAACTATTAAAAAACGTATATTCTATGGTATTATTTGTTTTTTGACCAATATTATAAAAAGAACAATTTATTATTTAAAATATGACACTAAAGGGGTTATATAATATAACATTTAGTTTTATATATAAGTTTTATAATACCCATTATCAATAATAAATATTTTTATTTTGAAATTAATTCCAATCATGTTATATAATTGAATGAACCATTAATCATTTTTTTCAATAATGAGTATATTTTTCTATTCATGTCATAAATTATTTACCAATAATTTGACATAATATATAAGAATATAAAAAATTGAAACGTTACATCTTTTTTAATATCCATATAATCATTAAAATAATTTATTTTATCTATAGTTGTGATGAAATGCATGTTTTTCATTCCATTAATGAATCATTCATGCCCTAATTGAATATTCATTTTTGAACATCTTTACATATTTTTTTTAAAATATATAATTTTTTTTAAATACCCTTTAAAAAAATTTAATTTATATATCCTTAATAATTAACACTGTCTCACTGTGATGATTCTTATCACCCTTGATATGATCCATTAAATTCCTCTATATGTAACTAGAATTTTGATAATGGAATATATATCAATCCATCATAACTCTTAAATTATGATATAATGTCCTAGTCTAAAAATTGTCCCCTATAATATAGTTATATTAGATTAATGTTTAAATATTTTAAACTATCATCAATGGACTATATCCTAGTACTCCACTTCCTAGTTTAGTTTCCCTAATAAAACTGAAAATATTTGAGGAAAACTATTAAAATTATTTATTATATATTTTATAATTAGTTACCGAAATAGCTCCAATAATGTATTTATAATGAAATTAATTTCAATATAAATCATTAATGGAGACCTCATTGTCATTATGTCTTTTACATAAAAATCATATTGTTTACATGTGGGGATACTGATCTTCCTTTCATAATTTAATATAAAAAAATATATTATAATCCTTGTACCCCTCATGTAAATCCTTCAAATTATAAATCATTTTTCATTCATCTATTTAAAAAAATATGTAATCATGTTTAATTTACAACTTAGGTTCTATGTAAACAATTCTAAAATTCATGAAACAATTCCAATCCTCTAAATTATTATCATAAGAATTTAGATCAATTTAGTGAGTGACATCATTATTTTTATAGTCAGGAAGTGGTCACTATAACAAATATAATTTACATTCTTATTATGAACTATTTTTATGGTTTTGTACCATCATAGGATGTTACTTCAAATAATATTTTCATTACCAAAAATTAATTATAGTGATAATTATTATGATGATGTTGGGATTATATCTACAATTTATGTTTTAATCAAATGATTATCATTTATTATACTAAATTTATATTTTATTTTTATAAAAATTTATCCCACTAAAATTAAGACCCCATTTAAATTTATTTTATATCCTTTATTGGGAATAGATATTTTTTGTCAATAATTTGAGTCACTTTTGTGTCTCTCCCATAATAAAACTATTTAGATAGACCACAATTTCAATCATATTATGTGTGAAATTTATATAAATGATTGGAAAACTCATTTCCAAATTCATCATTGGATTGTCCAAAACATATTACAATTATTTCAAAATCATTTGTGTTTAATAGATAAGTGTCACACAATATTTAAGGAATATATATTAACATTGTAATATTAGTGTCTCCCATAACATACTTTCATTACACATGATAATACATGGTCACCCTCCTTTGGTAGATCCTTCCTATGTAAATTATGGTGATCCTAAAATGTGTGTACATTTGAAGTAATAATAAACATTGAATTTTAATGTTTTAATAACATAAAATTTTATAAAATTCATTAATTTTTATTTAATATTAAATTCATCAGATATATTATCTATATAAAATAATTAATTATTTGGTTTATAATCATATAAAATCAAAATCCCCACTAGAGTAAATGGGTTGTGATATGTATCCAACCATATATTTTATGAATATATCTGAGAACCCAAACCTATGAGAGGTATAAAATAAATTCCCACAATCAATTGTTCACTACTCCAGGAATAAATTAATTCAAATACAATACTAACAAAAATATGTATTATTTCAAAACAAACATTGCTTTAAAGTAAATATCCAAAGATCAAAATGAAGTAACATTTTTTTTAATTAAATCATATGTCTCACGAAACATGAAAAATAACATATGAATTTTATTGAATTTATAATAAGTACTGTTTATATCAACATGACATCATTTAAGCCCAAATGGAAGGGGTGGGGTAAATCCAGTTACAAAAAATATAAAACCTTTTTCCTTTAATGCACAATCATCTGGAAATCTCATTCTCATGTTAAAATAAATAATGTTATATATTTTTCTCCCACAAGTTGAACTACATAGATATCAAACACATTTTGAAGGACTAATGAACATGAGAACACAAATATTTTAGTTGGTTCACCTATACTAGGCCATATCCCTGGACAATAGAAAAAATGAAGCATTAGTGCATCAAATTCTACTATTATGATACATTATTTGTTGATTAAAAGATTATTAAATAGTTACACTATGTTAAGGTTCATTTACTTTATAAAAAATTAGTGAAATAATACATCTCACATATAGATCAATTACACTTCTTTCAATTCCTTGAATTCCTTGAAAGAAATAATTGCCTCATATAAATACAGGTTTTTAAATCAATTTAGAGCACTAATATTCATTTCATTACATAAATACATACTTCATTAACTATTGATGTCAAATTTTTTATCCTTCCTCCATAACATCTGTATGATCAATTCAATGATATGTGGTTTGAATTGTTACCATATAAATTATCATAATATCATAAATAACTACCCCATGATTCATTAATTTTTAGGAAATGGATTATTTCCAAAATTCCTCTTATTTCACTGTAGTTAGCCAGATATTTTTAATAGGACACCAAAACATCAATCAACTTCTCCCAAAATCTAGATGTTTGAGAATATAGTATATTAATGACTCTTTCATTTATTGAAATTTTTTCCCAATAATGATATTTATATTTACAGTTCTTTGACAACAAAATATTTATTTAATTTCATATTCTTTGTCATTTATTCAATTATTGGGGTTAATCTATGTTATATAGCACCTAAAAGATAAAGAAATATGTAAAAAATATTTAATTGTGATAAAATTCATCTAATTAGAACGAGTAATCAAATAATATCTTGACCAGTATATCCCATTTTGATTTCAAATTAGGTCTTCAAAACATAAGACTATTAATAATACAAGGTGTTTTATTCCTCAACCTTGGAATGGTATTTTTTTTCTTCAAAACATTGCCTCTATGAATCCCTAATTCCCCATCTAGATCTTATGAAAATACTATCATTTATGATTATTAATATTTATCTGTAAAAATACAATAACATAAAAATCTCTAAACCATAATGTGTTTTCTGTCTACCCTTCTCTTCAAATCATATCAAAAAATATTTAAAACATCATGATATGTATCATGACTATCCTACACGATTTAATCAAATAAAAACATATAAAATATCCACAATCCTCCATCCCATTTTAGTTATAGATACTATAAACATCATAATTTATCCAAGGATTTTTCATTGTATTATAACCATCATCTCATCGTTTCCCATCAATAAAAACATTGAATTATCAATGGCACTTCACAAACTATAAAATAATCCAAATTTTTTCTTTTTCAATTTTTCATAGGACCATAACTAATAATAAATAATATAAAACATGTGCATCCTATTTTTTAGTTTTCTATATTAACCAGAAGAAGGTTTAACTCCAAACCCATTGTATCATATTTCATTCCATGAATTATAATAAACACCATACTCATTTTTATGATGGTATTATATATAATGATATATATATTTGGTTTTGACATCATGATCACCAAAATACCAATAGATATTATGGTGGTGTGTAAACTACCACATGCTCAAACTAGATAATATCATGGTTTTTTCTTTATTCTCCAAATTGCATCAATACATTTTGAAATTAAATGAATCAAATAAATATTTTATTTTGTACAATAATAATCAAAATTAAAAAAGGTATCCCCATTTAATATTCCATCAAAACGAAAAATTGATCTATCTTCCATTTATAAATTTATATCTTTTCAAGACTCTTACATAGCCTTGTAATGTTATGCTACTTTCAAATTTCCAATAACATAGCTTCCATATTGTCTTGTTGATACATTAAAAAATTATTCAATGATATTATTGGAAAACCAAAATTATATTCATATTTAAATGCAATATTTTTAAATATAATGCATCTCTTTCCATGCATGATTATCATTTGAAATCATGAAAACATCTTTATAGCTTCATCACACACCTCTTTGAATTATTATTTATTAGATATCTTTATAGCTACAACATGATGCTACTTTAGATAATAATCCATAATTGATATCATTAATTAATGAAACCATTAATATTCACTATTAATTTTGAAAATATATAGTATAGAAACTTTTGAATTAAACATTTATCTTTTTAAATTTGAATGAAAAATATGCCAGGAATCTATAATCTACATATCTTCAAAATGTATAAAAATTTCTCTATTAAATTAGAAGTCAAACCAATAATCATATATCAATAAAAATATAAGGAATTAACACCAACATGTATATGTAATAATTTCTTATTCTCCAAATTTTTCTGAAAAATACATAGAACATCTTCACAATGCTTTTCATGGAATCAATTTATCCTCTTATAACATTGAATCATTATTTACTAAATTAAAATTGGAAGTAAATAAGAATGTAATTATAATATTTTTCAATTTTATCAACCTATATAAGAAATTATTCATGTAAATTTTGAACATACAAATTCACCAACCTCTACTCCTCAATCCCCCTATAGTGAATAATTAATTTCTTCTCCATAACCTATTTTTTTAACAATTGTTTTTTTGTCATGGGATATATTGTGCATTATTTTAAAAATTAATGATTTCTCAAATAAGATCACAAATATTTTAACAATATTTTTTCCTATAAATTATTTTAAAAGTCAGATTTTACCATATTGAAAACAGCCTATAATAATATTTCTATGTAACTGACTTAAAAAACATTATGGTAAACACATGTATAAAATATTAAATTTCATCCATGACGTATTATTACATTTTCACAAGTATTTATTGATATAACGACTACATCAAATAATATTTAAATTTATATCCTTAACTCCACCAATATTATTTATTATCTTACAAATATTGTTATGAAAATTTTAACAATGGGAGTCTCAGTTCAGTATGTATAAGTACCATGAAAATATCTATGATAAAAAAATGTTAAATGAAAAATAATAATTCCAAGAACACTCATTTTATGTATCTAATTATCCATCATTCTTGATATATAACCCATTTTTGTTTAATATCAATAACAATTTCATATATTCCACTTTTTTATTTATATAATTATCATGATTGCAGTTGATAGATTAGGTCAATCAATGATACCAATTTACCAATAGATCAGGATTAATAATACAATAATCACACTAAAATCATTATTTGTTCCTTATAGAGACATTACATACCTTGATATTTGTAAAAACATCGATCCCTATAAGTAGTAAATATTGGAATCAATTTATATTGTCAGTTTTGGTGGAGGGATTATTCTAAAAACTGATTCTTAGAAAAAATTCATATTGGTTGAACCTATAAAAAATGTTTATTTATTATTAATGAGACCAGGATAAGAGTATTAGTGTTTGAGTGAATTTCAGGGATTTTTTGGGTGATCATCTGGAACTTAGACCTTGACCATGTCCATAATATGCTGCAAAAAAACCACAAATGATGTTTTCGTGGTTGTGTGGGCCAATGGGTTACACATTTGGAAATATTTTTAAACAAAATTATGATGTTTGGAATTGGGATGACAATTTTTGTGGATACCATAGCTATTTTGATGAAAGTAGGTCTATCTATTCAATGTTATCAACTCTATTGGTGTTTTGGCTAAGGGATCTAATGTTGAAAAATTGAATGGGTCTATTGGGTTATTTGAATGAGTGCTTCAATGATGAGCATAGATTTTAGTATAAACCAACATGTGATAGTTCCCTAAATTATGGAAATTTTTTGGGTGCAGTTTATTAGATAGTAGTGAGTAGGAATGGGATATGACATGATGATGTGTATTTTTTTCTAAAACATTGGGTTTGGTTCCTATGTGTCATGTCATGTGCTGATGATTGAATAGTGATTAATTTTTGTGTAAATTGAATCCTTAGGGCTAGTGGGACACACACATTAGTGTAACAATGTTTTTGGTGCATTTCATTCTACATCACTTCGTGGTTTTAAATTTTTATAAAACCCCATTTTCACCTACTCATTTTAATACCCCTAACCCACCACTCTCCCTCCCTCATGTGTGATGATAATTGGTCGAAATATCACTCTATTTTCTCTCAATACCAATCTAAATTAGGAGGATTTGATGTATTTTTTGATTGGAATCTGGGAGTGTGTAAAGACCTGTAAAATTCAAGGAAATTTTTTTCTTAAATTTCTTTAGAATTTTACAAGAGCGCGGTTTCAGACGGCACCTGATTCCGAGGTCCGGAGTGCCCGGAATTAATTTCCGAAGTTTGGCTCGGGTACGTTCAGTGAACGAACGAGCGGGAATTCCTAACTTTTGATCCGGTGCTCGGAATTGAAATCCGAGGGCACCGATAAACTCGCAGCGCCGATATTCGCTTAAAAAGTCCTTTTCGGGAGTTGCGTTTGATGCGGGTTGAAAGTTAGTTTTTGGGTTTTTAGTATAAGTTAAATAAAATTTGTGAGGAACAAATTTTATTTTTAACTAGTTATGTCCTACCAAAGGGAGTTGGGAGTGGGACCCACATCCACTTAACCTCCCTTGGGAGGATTAAGTGAGGTGGGGTCCACACGAACCCCAACTCCTCAAATTCTCTCAAAACCTCCCCTTTAATTCATTTCATTTAATGTTGTCAACTTGGGTTACTTAATTAATTTTGGGAGTTTAACCCTTTTTGAATTTCAATCTTTTGAAATTCTAATGTGTATTGTAATAATAAAATAAGAAGTTGTCTTTTTTTATTTTGGGTTGTTTTGTCTCCTTGAGAGCTTTTGGAGAGCCTCTTCTTCTTCTTCAAACTCAACGAAGAACGCGAAGAACGTCGTTCTTCAACGAAGAACTTCTTCGCTGAAGAACACGGTCTTCCCGCAACGCCATATCCGCGACGTGACGTACTTCCTCTGCGTCATCTCTTCCGCGACGGTTTTCCGCGACGAACGCCATCGACAACGACTCTTCCTCCGACGTCAAAGGAATCGACATCGATATTCCACGACTCCGTCAACGTGCGACTATCAAGGTAAGGGTTATTGAGTTTGTTGTTTCCTTTTTATTTGACTTTCCTCAAGACTTGACGTAGAACGCTCAAGTTTCCGACGAAGAACGCCGCTCCGCTCTTCTTCGTCTTCGGTGTCAACGAGAGAGAACACCGCACCTTCCTCGGACAACCTTCGTCGGCGTACAAGGATTCTCCAATGACGTACCTCTTCGGACGCGCCTCTTCGTCGTTGAATTTGACGAACGACGACCGCGTCGCCCGACCTCCGCGACGTCGTCTTCCGCGGAACGTAGAACGATCTTCGAACCTTATACCCGAGGTAGGGGATGTTGATTTAATTTTTAATTATCTCATTCTTGCTCGTGGTTCGTATGACTAACGTGAGGATGTTGTTTTTTTTAAGTTGCGTTATTAATTTAATGTGAGGGGGCCGGACCGTACGAACACGGCCGAACCCCCTCCAACATTCTTGTTTGTTCTTGCGGGTGGAAGCAAGTGGCGTGGTGCCGTCGCACCACGCGGATGATCGTACAAATAATTTACGCGGCGCCGTCGCGCTACGTCAAGGAAAAATCTTCAAGAACGCGACGCTGTCGCGCCGCGTTGAAATGAATCATGGCACGGCGAAAGGGGCGCGGTGTCGTCGCACCGCGCCGGACGACGAACACCGCGGCCGGTTCCGGGCCGCGGCGGGACGAGAAGATCGCGGCCGGTTCCGGGCCGCGGCGGGACGAGGAGACCGCGGCCGGTTCCGGGCCGCGGCGGAAGAGAAGACCGGCGGCCGGGCCGCCGGCGTCGGATGTCGAAGGCGGGACCAGAATTTCCGGTCCCGTTGGTAAAAACCGGCCGGCCAGCTGGCCGGCCGGATGGCATAAAACCGGGGGAATAAATCCCCCGGCTAGTTCAACAAAACCCCCCTCTTAATGAGGGGGGGCGGTTCTTGAGGGAAGGGGGCAGCCGCCCCCTTGGTTCGGCGCCAGCAGGCCCCCCCACGTGAGGGGGGGGGGCGGTTTTGAAAGAACCGGCGCGGCCTTGTGCCGCGCCACTTTGAAGAACCGCGGGGCATAGCCCCCGCGTGCGCAGCCTCGCCGCGGCCCGCCGCCTCCGCCGCGCCGCCGCCGCGCGCCGCCGCCGGCCGCCGCGCCGCCCCAGGGCGGGGGGGGGGGGGGGGGGGGGTCGGGCCGGGTCGGCCCGGACACGGACCCCCCCGTTTCGTACCAGATTTGGTTTTTAGCCCATAACTTGAGCCTCGGACCTCCGAATGACGAACCGTCTGCGGCAACGCGATCCTTGGATCGAGACGGTCGTTTCGATATATCGCACTCATGGTTTTGGTTAACTTTGAGTTCGGCCGGGTTGGTTCGTTCACGAAACCAACCGGGCCTTCGGAGCAGAAACGCTCATATCTTGAGCCACGAACGTCTGATTGACGCGCCGTCAGTCGCGTTGCGTTCCTCTTAATGAGACGGATCTTTTGGCATACTCCGCCCGAGGTTT
Source organism: Viscum album (assembly GCA_963277665.1). NCBI lineage: Eukaryota > Viridiplantae > Streptophyta > Magnoliopsida > Santalales > Viscaceae > Viscum > Viscum album. Next base: position 1,850,550,702 of record OY728120.1, read on the forward strand.
GGACGCAGGTGGAGTACGGTCGGGTTGGTTTTGCCTTAAAAACCAACCGGGCCCCGGAGACGAAAAAGCCAATAACTCACAGACCGGGCGTCCGATTGACGCGCCGTCTGTTTCGTTGACTTCCTCTTGATGAGACGGAACTTTTGACATACTCCGCCCGAGTTTTGGATACAGTCGGAGTATGGCCGGGTTGGATTGTACCCGAAATCCAACCGGGCCCCTGGAACGGAAAAGCTGATATCTTTCAGACAGGACGTCCGTTTGACGAACCGTCAGCGGCGTTGGTGTTTACGTTTAGTAACGGTCCCTATGAGTATACCCTTTGGGAGTTCGGGGTACAGTTGAGATACGGCCGGGATTGGTTCGCACTCGAAACCAACCGGGCCCCTGGGATGAAAAGGCTAATAACTCACAGACCGGGCGTCCGATCGACGTGCCGTCTGTTGCATTGAGAACCCTGTGACGAAACGGACTTTTGAGATACTTCTTTGCGGGACTTTGAGATACTTGGAGTATCGACCTGTAGCTCGTGGAGCGGACCCTCCCAGTGACGAGCGTGCGATGTACGGAGACCGTGTAGTTGGCTGAGACCTGACGACTGCTTGACCGACTCGACTTGGAGTGAGTCGACTAGCCCAGTGGACGGAGCACTACTTTCTGAGGTGCAGACCCATGGCGGACGGAGCACTACCTGTGTGACAGTGCAGACCCGCGGTGCTCGTCCGGAGAGTACCTCAGCAGGCTACTAGGGGGTGTGCACTACTGAGTTTGGGTGACATACCTCGGCGGGAAGCACTACTGTGTCTGGGTGGCTGACCCGCGGTACTCGACAGGAGGAGTACTTCAGCAGTCTTAGGTTAGTGAGCAGTACCTCGGAGTCGTGACAGGACCACTGCACACTCCAGAGACGTAGCTCTTCAGCAGTTACGGTTTCGATAATGAAAATCCTGGTTTGAGCTGAGACTTTTGACCTTGTGTTTACTTCATGATTGAGATGGGTCACTTGCTAACTTTGGTATATGTATGGGCATATATCCGCGTAGTGGTTATCCGTCGTTTTCACAATCCTTGTGTTTCCTCTTGATTGAGATGGGTTACTTGATAACTTAGGTATATGTATGGGCATATACCTAAGTAGGGTTTATCTGTTGAGATCTTCTTGTGTTTATCCTTGTTGGTTTTAGTGAGACCATGAGGGTCTCGGGGTCCCTACTGAGTATCGTTATACTCACCCTTGCACGGGCTATGCCCGCACCTCGTTGTGTTGGTTGCAGACGACGGACAGTGCTGACAAAAGCCAAAGGTTCAAGGACTGGACGGTACCTGGAGGTGGACTATACGACGAGGCGGTACCCGGAGGTGGACACTGGGCGGGACATACTCGGAGCGGATGGCGGGACCCGAGGAGCAGAGGAGCTATCTGTACCCACCCTTCAGGTGGGATTTCCAGTGGACATCTCAGCGTAGCAGCTTTACTTTTCAGTCGCTGTTTTCCCTTTCGAGTTGTACTTTACAGTTGGGCTTGTATTTCCGGCCCCTTTTTACTTTTCATCTCTTCTTTTTGTACTTAGTGTTTTACTTCCGCTTGTACTCTGTGGTGCTTGTTTTCTTTTATAAAGGCAATGCCTTCCCAGTTATCGGGATTTTACGCCTTGGTGCTAGTCGCCAGCCCCTGGCCTATGTAAGGCGGGCTTGGGGTAGTCACGGCACGGACCCCGAGGGCGGGTCGTGACAAATTGGTATCAGAGGAGTTCGGTTCTACCGCAGAACTTATAACTCTGATGTTTCTTTCTGTGAAGCAATTGTGTTGAGAGTACCGAGTGTGGTTTTCAGTTCAGGGAGTCCAGTGTTGGTGCGGGCGGCCGACGTATCCATACACCAGGACCCTGACAACTGATTTCCGACTTTGTGCACGAAAACACTGATTGCGTATGTGTTTTCAATGGTTTTTCCCCTTAAAACAGCTCAAACCAGGTCAGCTCACCAGGTATAATCGTTTGATCGTGTTACGTTATTTCTTTCAGGATGTCTTTTCTCAGACGACCAGCTAGAGCCCGGAGGGATGAGCGTCCTGACAGTCTGTCGAGCGATGAGGCTTCGGTACAGGGCCCTCTTGCAGTTGAGGCACCAGCGGAGGCACCAGCGGTACTACCATACGTTGGGCCACCGATGCCACCAGCCCCAGCAGTAGGCGATGCACGACGCTTGAGCGCGCTGCACAAGTTCCAGCGCCAGAGGCCACCCAGGTTCCGGGGAGAGACGGACCCGCTGGCGGCTGAGGATTGGCTGGAGGCTGTGGTGAGAGTCTTCAGGCTAGTGGGGACGCCGGCAGACTTCATGGTGATCTTTGCTACCAGCCTTCTTCAGGCAGCAGCAGGTAGGTGGTGGAGCCACTTGTTTCAGTTTTGCGATGAGATGAACTTCTCATGGGAAGACTTCGAGACCTTCTTCAGGGTGGAGTTTGTGCCAGTATCTCTACACCCCGAGCGTGTACAGGAGATTCTGCCTTTGCCGCGTGTTTTTCGATCAGAAGCCGAGTCATCTGTGGGCAGTAGACAGATGATGCAGAGGTCCAGGAGGACCAGACCAGCAGTTGGGCGATCTCGGGTTTTAGGACCGGTGGTGCGGGGCACCCGAGGTGGGGTCAGAGCCAGGCGTGCCAGAAAAGGACAATGTTACTCCTGTGGCGGAAAGGGTCACCTGGCACGTGACTGTCCGACTCCTCGTACAGTTGATCCATAGGCTTTTGAGGAGCCACCTAGGTTGAGGCAGCGACAAATGCTGGAGCTCTGGGAGCAGGTGGACAGGAGCAGAACTAGTGGATACATCCTTGTACTTTTGGTTCCTTGCTGCTTTTGTGTAGCGTCTTGTATTATGAGCTGCAATAATAAAAGACGCATCCTTTGTGATGTTTTCATTCCTGTCCTCTTTTGTGATGTTACTAAGAGGTTCCAGTTGACTGTTGACTTGACCCTCACTTGTGAGACATCTACTGGAGGAGACCAGTTACCACACACTGATGCCGACAGTGTGACTCAACCCTTGGAGGCGAGAGTAACGGTTGGATCTCTTAATAGTAGCGTCGAGGCCTTACGACGTCATCCTTGGTATGGATTAGTATCATCCATGTTAGGATTGACTGTTTTAGGCAAAGAATGTGGTTCATCCAGGGGATGAGACCAGGTTTCTCTTATCGGCAAAGAAGAAATCTCGCAGCTCTTGTGGGACCAGAGATGGTCCGGGCCACGTCGGAGGAGGTCCATGTCATCCAGGAGCGGATGAGGACAACACAGAGCCGGCAGAAGTCATACGCTGACAGGAGGCGGAGGCCACTAGAGTTCGAGGATGGTGACCACGTCTTCTTGCGGGTCTCACCTCGACGTGGTATTCGGAGATTTGGCGGAGGCGACAAGTTATCTCCGCGCTTCATCGGACCCTTCCAAGTCCTCAGCAGGGTTGGTGAGGTGGCTTATCGCCTGGCTCTACCACCTCAGTTGCACCGGGTGCACGACGTCTTCCACGTATCTCAGCTGAGGAGATACGTGCACGACCCGACGCACATCTTTGACCATGGGGAGCTTGACGTTGACAATGGGGCGACTTTTACGGAGGTCCCGGTGGAGATAGAGGACCGTCATGAGCGGGTCCTAATTGGGCGATCGATTCCTCTTGTGCGCAACAGATGGCGGCACGGGAATCTCCAGGAGAGCACATGGGAGCGGGAGGCTCAGATGCGTGCTCAGTAACCTCTTTTGTTTCCCTAGTTTTTGATGTAGCTTTACGGGGACGTAAAGCCCTGAGGTGGGAGTAATGTAAAGACCCGTAAAATTTAAGGAAATTTTTTTCTTAAATTTCTTTAGAATTTTACAAGAGCGCGGTTTCAGACGGCACCTGATTCCGAGGTCCGGAGTGCCTGGAATTAATTTCCGAAGATTGGCTCAGGTACGTTCAGTGAACGAACGAGCGGGAATTCCTAACTTTTGATCCGGTGCTCGGAATTGAAATCCGAGGGCACCGATAAACTCGCAGCGCCGATATTCGCTTAAAGAGTCCTTTTCGGGAGTTGCGTTTGATGCGGGTTGAAAGTTAGTTTTTGGGTTTTTAGTTTAAGTTAAATAAAATTTGTGAGGAAAAAATTTTATTTTTAACTAGTTAAGTCCTACCAAAGGGAGTTGGGAGTGGGACCCACATCCACTTAACCTCCCTTGGGAGGATTAAGTGAGGTGGGGTCCACACGAACCCCAACTCCTCAAATTCTCTCAAAACCTCCCCTTTAACTCATTTCATTTAATGTTGTCAACTTGGGTTACTTAATTAATTTTGGGAGTTTAACCCTTTTTGAATTTCAAACTTTTGAAATTCTAATGTGTATTGTAATAATAAAATAAGAAGTTGTCTTTTTTTATTTTGGGTTGTTTTGTCTCCTTGAGAGCTTTTGGAGAGCCTCTTCTTCTTCTTCAAACTCAATGAAGAACGCGAAGAACGTCGTTCTTCAACGAAGAACTTCTTCGCCGAAGAACACGGTCTTCCCGCAACGCCATATCCGCGACGTGACGTACTTCTTCTGCGTCATCTCTTCCGCGACGGTTTTCCGCGACGAACGCCATCGACAACGACTCTTCCTCCGACGTCAAAGGAATCGACATCGATATTCCACGACTCTGTCAACGTGCGACTATCAAGGTAAGGGTTCTTGAGTTTGTTGTTTCCTTTTTATTTGACTTTCCTCAAGACTTGACGTAGAACACTCAAGTTTCCAACGAAGAACGCCGCTCCGCTCTTCTTCGTCTTCGGTGTCAACGAGAGAGAACACCGCACCTTCCTTGGACAACCTTCGTCGGCGTTCAAGGATTCGCCAACGACGTACCTCTTCGGACGCGCCTCTTCGTCGTTGAATTTGATGAACGACGACCGCGTCGCCCGACCTCCGCGACGTCGTCTTCCGCGGAACGTAGAACGATCTTCGAACCTTATACCCGAGGTAGGGGATGTTGATTTAATTTTTAATTATCTCATTCTTGCTCGTGGTTCGTATGACTAACGTGAGGATGTTGTTTTTTTTAAGTTGCGTTATTAATTTAACGTGAGGGGGCCGGACCGTACGAACACGGCCGAACCCCCTCCAACGTTCTTGTTTGTTCTTGCGGGTGGAAGCAAGTGGCGTGGTGCCGTCGCACCACGCGGATGATCGTACAAATAATTTACGCGGTGCCGTCGCGCTACGTCAAGGAAAAATCTTCAAGAACGCGACGCCGTCGCGCCGCGTTGAAAAGAATCATGGCACGGCGAAAGGGGCGCGGTGCCGTCGCACCGCGCCGGACGACGAACACCGCGGCCGGTGACGGGCCGCGGCGGGACGAGGAGACCGCGGCCGGTTCCGGGCCGCGGCGGAAGAGAAGACCGGCGGCCGGGCCGCCGGCGTCGGATGTCGAAGGCGGGACCGGAATTTCCGGTCCCGTTGGTAAAAACCGGCCGGCCAGCTGGCCGGCCGGATGGCATAAAACCGGGGGAATAAATCCCCCGGCCAGTTCAACAAAACCCCCCTTTTAATGAGGGGGGCGGTTCTTGAGGGAATGGGGCAGCCACCCCCTTGGTTCGGCGCCAGCAGGCCCCCCCACGTGGGGGGGGGGGGGGGGGGGGCGGTTTTGAAAGAACCGGCGCGGCCTTGTGCCGCGCCACTTTGAAGAACTGCGGGGCTTAGCCCCCGCGTGCGCCGCCTCGCCGCGGCCCGCCGCCGCCTCCGCCGCGCCGCCTCCGCGCGCCGCCGCGCGCCGCCGCCGGCCGCCGCGCCGCCCCATGGGGGGGGTCGGGCCGGGTCGGCCCGGACCCGGACCCCCCCGTTTCGTACCAAATTTGGTTTTTAGCCCATAACTTGAGCCTCGAACCTCCGAATGACGAACCGTCTGCGGCAACGCGATCCTTGGATCGAGACGGTCGTTTCGATATATCGCACTCAAGGTTTTGGTTAACTTTGAGTTCGGCCGGGTTGGTTCGTTCACGAAACCAACCGGGCCTTCGGAGCGGAAACGCTCATATCTTGAGCCACGAACGTCCGATTGACGCTCCGTCAGTCGCGTTGCGTTCCTCTTAATGAGACGGATCTTTTGGCATACTCCGCCCGAGGTTTGGATGCAGGTGGAGTACGGTCGGGTTGGTTTTGCCATAAAAACCAACCGGGCCCCGGAGACGAAAAAGACAATAACTCACAGACCGGGCGTCCGATTGACGCGCCGTCTGTTTCGTTGACTTCCTCTTGATGAGACGGAACTTTTGACATACTCCGCCCGAGTTTTGGATACAGGCGGAGTATGGCCGGGTTGGATTGTACCCGAAATCCAACCGGGCCCCTGGAACGGAAAAGCTGATATCTTTCAGACAGGACGTCCGTTTGAAAAACCGTCAGCGGCGTTGGTGTTTACGTTTAGTAACGGTTCCTATGAGTATACCCTTTGGGAGTTCGGGGTACAGTTGAGATGTGGCCGGGATTGGTTCGCACTCGAAACCAACCGGGCCCCTGGGACGAAAAGGCTAATAACTCACAGACCGGGCGTCCGATCGACGTGTCGTCTGTTGCGTTGAGACCCCTGTGACGAAACGGACTTTTGAGATACTTCTTTGTGGGACTTTGAGATACTTGGAGTATCGACCTGTAGCTCGTGGAGCGGACCCTCCCAGTGACGAGCGTGCGATGTACGGAGACCGTGTAGCTGGCTGAGACCTGACGACTGCTTGACCGACTCGACTTGGAGTGAGTCGACTAGCCCAGTGGACGGAGCACTACTTTCTGAGGTGCAGACCCATGGCGGACGGAGCACTACCTGTGTGACAGTGCAGACCCGCGGTGCTCGTCCGGAGAGTACCTCAGCAGGCTACTAGGGGGTGTGCACTGCTGAGTTTGGGTGACATACCTCGGTGGGAAGCACTACTGTGTCTGGGTGGCTGACCCGCGGTACTCGACAGGAGGAGTACTTCAGCAGTCTTAGGTTAGTGAGCAGTACCTCGGAGTCGTGACAGGACCACTGCACACTCCAGAGACGTAGCTCTTCAGCAGTTACGGTTTCGATAATGAAAATCCTGGTTTGAGCTGAGACTTTTGACCTTGTGTTTACTTCATGATTGAGATGGGTCACTTGCTAACTTTGGTATATGTATGGGCATATATCCGGGTAGTGGTTATCCGTCGTTTTCACAATCCTTGTGTTTCCTCTTGATTGAGATGGGTTACTTGATAACTTAGGTATATGTATGGGCATATACCTAAGTAGGGTTTATCTGTTGAGATCTTCTTGTGTTTATCCTTGTTGGTTTTAGTGAGACTTTGAGGGTCTCGAGGTCCCTACTGAGTATCGTTATACTCACCCCTGCACGGGCTATGCCCGCACCTCGTTGTGTTGGTTGCAGACGACAGACAGTGCTGACAGAAGCGAAAGGTTCAAGGACTGGACGGTACCTGGAGGTGGACTATACGACGAGGCGGTACCCGGAGGTGGACACTGGGCGGGACATACTCTGAGCGGATGGCGGGACCCGAGGAGCAGAGGAGCTATCTGTACCCACCCTTCAGGTGGGATTTCCAGTGGACATCTCAGCGTAGCAGCTTTACTTTTCAGTCGCTGTTTTCCCTTTCGAGTTGTACTTTACAGTTGGGCTTGTATTTCCGGCCCCTTTTTACTTTTCATCTCTTCTTTTTGTACTTAGTGTTTTACTTCCGCTTGTACTCTGTGGTGCTTGTTTTCTTTTATAAAGGCAATGCCTTCCCAGTTATCGGGATTTTACGCCTTGGTGCTAGTCGCCAGCCCCTGGCCTATGGAAGGCGGGCTTGGGGTAGTCACGACACGGACCCCGAGGGCGGGTCGTGACAAATTGGTATCAGAGTCTGCGGTAGAACCGACCACCTTTGATACCAATTTGTCACGACCCGTCCTCGGGGCCCGTGCCGTGACTACCCCAAGCCCGCCTTCCATAGGCCAGGGGTTGGCGACTAGCACCAAAGGCGTAAAATCCCGATAACTGGGAAGGCATTGCCTTTATAAAGAAAACAAGCACCACAGAGTACAAGCGGAAGTAAAACACTAAGTAAAAAAAGAAGAGCTGAAAAGTAAAAGGGGCCGGAAATACAAGCCCAACTGTAAAGTACAACTCGAAAGGGAAAACAACGACTGAAAAGTAAAGCTGCTACGCTGAGATGTCCACTGGAAATCCCACCTGAAGGGTGGGTACAGATAGCTCCTCTGCTCCTCGGGTCCCGTCGTCTGCTCCGAGTATGTCCCGCCCAGTGGTCTGCCTCTGGGTACCGCCTCATCGTATAGTCCACCTCCAGGTACCGTCCAGTCCTCGAACCTTCGGCTTCTGTCAGCACTGTCCGTCGTCTGCAACCAACACAACGAGGTGCGGGCATAGCCCGTGCAGGGGTGAGTATAACGATACTCAGTAGGGACCCCGAGACCCTCAAGGTCTCACTAAAACCAACAAGGATAAACACAAGAAGATCGCAACAGATAAACTCTACTTAGGTATATGCCCATACATATACCTAAGTTATCTAGTAACCCATCTCAATCATGAGGAAACACAAGGATTGTGAAAATGACGGATAACCACTACCCGGGTATATGCCCATACATATACCAAAGTTAGCAAGTGACCCATCTCAATCATGAGGTAAACACAAGGTCAAAAGTCTCAGCTCAAACCAGGATTTTCATTATCGAAACCGTAACTGCTGAAGAGCTCCGTCTCTAGAGTGTACAGTGGTCCTGTCACGACTCCGAGGTACTGCTCACTAACCTAAGACTGCTGAAGTACTCCTCCTGTCGAGTACTGCGGGCCAGCCACCCAAACACAGTAGTGCTTCCCGCCGAGGTATGTCACCCAAACTCCGTAGTGCACACCCCCTAGTAGCCTGCTGAGGTACTCTCCAGACGAGCACCGCGGGTCTGCACTGTCACACAGGTAGTGCTCCGTCCGCCATGGGTCTGCACCTCAGAAAGTAGTGCTCCGTCCACTGGGCTAGTCGACTCACTCCAAGTCGAGTCGGTCAAGCAGTCGTCAGGTCTCAGCCAGCTACACGGTCTCCGTACTTCGCACGCTCGTCACTGGTAGGGTCCGTTCCACGAGCTACAGTTCGATACTCCAAGTATCTCAAAGTCCCACGAAGAAGTGTCTCAAAGGTCCGTCTCGTCACAGGGGTCTCAACGCAACAGACGGCGCGTCGATCGGACGCCCGGTCTGTGAGTTATTAGCCTTTTCGTCCCAAGGGCCCGGTTGGTTTCGAGAGCGAAACCAATCCCGGCCGTATCTCAACTGTACCCCGAACTCCCATAGGGTAAACTCAAAGGGACCGTTACTTAACGTAACCACCAACGCCGCTGACGGTTCGTCAAGCGGACGTCCTGTCTGAAAGATATTAGCTTTTCCGTTCCAGGGGTCCGGTTGGATTTCGGGTACAATCCAACCCGGCCATACTCCGCCCGAGTTTTGGATGCAGTCGGAGTATGGCCGGGTTGGATTGTACCCGAAATCCAACCGGACCCCTGGAACAGAAAAGCTAATATCTTTCAGACAGGACGTCCGCTTGACGAACCGTCAGCGGCGTTGGTGGTTACGTTAAGTAACGGTCCCTTCGACAACCCCTGGCCTATGGAAGGCGGGCTTGGGGTAGTCACGACACGGGCCCCGAGGACGGGTCGTGACAGAGTGTCTCTCCCTCTGCCTCCCTTCATTATTGTATTCATTTATTTACCCTTAATTTTTTAAAACTAGTCTTAGGATTTCATTGATGATTCAACTCGAGGTTAAAGTAATTAACTTAATATCACAGGTCATTTCCTAAAATCAATATAGGTTACGCAACAATATAGGTCAAAATGATATCCAACCAAACATCTAATCTAGTTAATGGCATGGCTTAAAGGGTATTCTTGATCCCCATAATCTATAAACAAGTTCATAGTAATCATGGAACTCCATTGGGAATTATTTCTTCCAAGAGATAGATCCATAATCCATAAAAAAATTAAAAATATTGAACTAAGAAAAATAATTGAAATGTCATAATCCAATATACATAACCCATATTTGAATCAGATATTTTAAAATAATAACAAAAAATAACCAATATGAGGAGAGAAAAAATAGAAAACAAAAACATCCTTGTGGTATGTGGGTTGACACCCAATGCCACCACTGTAAACACCTTCCATAAAAGAGATAAATAGTACATAGAACCACCATCATGACCAATGTGATCCAAGATATTACCTAGTTTAAACATAATAAGGTCTAGATAAACATTAGTTTTTCTTGGGGTGTGATTAAAATTCCCTGTACTATACCCCCAAAAGAGATTTCAGGAATTAAAATTAATTTTAAAATTAGAAATCAATTTTTATAAAAATGTAAGGTAATTTTTTTTATTCATAGGGATTTAATTGAATGTAAATATGATGTCAAGATGAATGATTGGAATAACATGATCACCACATGAAATCGATAAGTCACTAGAGTTATCATGGGTATTGGATCATTATACTCATATCGGTGAAACCATATCACAGATGCAACAATCCTGCATGAGCCACCAATTCTCATAAAATATATTTTTAGTTAGTGTTGTTACATGATCATGTTAGGGAGATAGGTCCTATGCCCTGAAGACTCAGTTAACTGACAATTTTCAATGGTACACTTTTTACTAAATAATTATTCTCACAAAATTATCTTGAAAACTAGTTTTGAACCACCAAAAAATTAGAAAAACCATTTGGGAACCATATAAATCATTCTTAAATAATCAAATAACTATAAATCAGAGATCAAATCACCTCTTTAAAAAACTATGGAATGGGATGAAAATTAAAATTACTCCATTGAGGGACTCCATCAAGGGATGAACATATAATAGTAATCCAGATCTAACAAAAATAATCCAGGATGAACAATATTTAGTTCAAATAATTTATGGTTCAATAATGAAATCAAGAAATATGGATAAAGGGACAAAGAAGAAGGATATAATGGTAATAGAGTGGATTACAAATGATTTCATGAAGATTCCTTACCAAAATAATAGAAAGGATGAATTAAATTCAATAGAGGATGAAGGAATAGGTATAACTAGGCTTGGGGTAGCTGAATGGTGGGGGGGGGTCGGGGGGATTTAGTGCTGAAATAAATGTGTTGAAAAATAGGATTTTCAAAAATTTTAATTATATATATGTTCACATAGTTTTCCAATCTGTGTTCCAACCGCACAAAACTTTTTTCTATGACCAAATCTAGACACACAATTTTTTTAGATGGGGTATAATCATGTGTACCTATCACTAACCCTAGATGTGTTCCTCTAATATACCCACAATCAATGTCACAATGTTATCTCAAGAGGTTCACACACCCATGTACTTGGATATAATACTTGGGTTGTCCGATTATCCAGGTCTAAAGATGTTAACTATGCAGGCACATGGTTTCCACTAATCGTGTGTCAACTCTTTGCCTCATTCTGTTTAATCTAAATGTGAGTATTGAATTCAAAAATACAAGGCTAATACATCCAGTAAGTATATTTTAAAAAATATAAAATACTATATAATGGAACCTCATATGTGATAATTATCCCCACCATGAAAATCATTGATGATTAAAATGTCAAACGAAGGATTATTTTTACAAAAAATTCGTATATTTCTCTTCCTCCCATTGATTTTTATCCAATATCTTATAGTCATTATTTTAGTGCAATAATTGAATTCAAAATATATATTTATATATCCCCCAGACCACATTCATGTGAGAATCCACAGCCACATTGGTCATTAAAATAGGGAAATTTGAATTAGATCTCAAATTATTCCTTGTTCAACAAATTAGATGTGTATTGAATTAAATAATTCCATTATCATAAACAGAACACGTCATGAATCAATGTCAAATATGATGAAAAAGTTAAATGTTATACCACCATACCAATTGTATTTGTAATATCAAATGGTTTGAGATACAGGAAAATTAGCTACCCCTCCTTACAATGATGATGGTTTCCTAGGAGAGGGTCCACCATTAGAAACACTCCTTCACCCAAAAATAATTTAGTTTCTCAATGCCGCTAATTGACATATTATATATGTACGATATGTGTTGTCAACAACATTTTTTGAAACAAAAAAAACCTAATCTGACATCTCTTGCACCATGCTTTTCCCCAACAAATTTGTCTCACCCAACTCGATCTAATAGAAATGTGAATAACAAAACCAATAATAAATGAACTCAATGGGTTCCATAATTATTAATTATTGAAAATTATTTTTAATCAAAAACATAACCAATCCCAAATGGTGTCCCCATTAGCCTATGAAATCTTAAACACATGCCTATAAATTTTCATCCAAAACATAATTCTATATCTCTATCTGACCATCAAATTAAAGATGGTATGTTGTGTTACGATTTACCTATGACACAATATCTTTTTGTTGGACTTCCTAGTACCATGGGGGTCTTATGGGGGTCCCTATCTGAAATGATATATCAATTTACACCATAAATCCTCCCAATTCTCTAAACATACAACCAAACTAACTAATCCATTTTGATATTTCCCTTCATCCGAATGACCTATATGGAATTCCTTCCGTGAGGTATATTAGGTAATCGTGTAATAATGTCCTTTGAAATATTTTCACACTTATAGGTAAAAATGGATTGGGGATGGATCAAACCATAGGATCCTTAGTTCTTGGTTTTAATTTATAGAAAATTATAACATATAGATACAATTTCATCAATATCTATACTAATACATATCTACCATAACTGGAGTGGAATTTCATAAAACATAATGGGGTACTTAGATGAATGACCCTTAGACGCTGGTGGTTTTCCTACATCTCCACCTTTTGAAAAGAAAATGGTACTATGGAGTGACCATTGATGAAAATAGTTCCATACAAAGAAAACAAAATCTTCATGGGCACCTCCCATCTATATGAAAACTACATAAAACACTTGCACTTATAATTAGTTGGGTTTTCTTACCAAATTAGATCCAAAAGAGATGGTTTATTCTGAACACATGCCAATAATGAGACTCTACAATGCTTCTTATTTTCCAAATACATTGGGGAAATACTCCCCATCAGAGTCCACTCATCACAGAATACTTCTAATGCGTGCATTGTTATCTTAATTCATAGGGAATTTTCCCACACGTTCCCATTACATGAGGTATAGAAAAAATAAATGTTTAAATATTGATGATACTCAAACCCTCAGAGAATTATTTGATTCAGATCCTTCTAGGATATTATATGGACCATGTTCTTATGATCTGAGTAAGCCACGTATTTATTCCTCAATAGATAGTGACACCATATATTCATGACAAGGATCACTACTTCAAATTCCAGGTCATGGGATGGATAATTGTTTTCATTTTTCTAGAGTTGAATATATCCATAAAACACTACATGGTCATCCTTTATCAACATAAACCCTATATTTGTTCCCAATGTATCAAATCATTCCCCATAATCCATCCCGGATTATGATAAAATCAAAATATGGGTTGTATTAAATTACCATTTTAGCTCCTCAAAGGACACATACCATTATGGGTTCCATTAAATCATTACCTCTGTTCAAGTAATAACTATTAACCCTAAAAGTTACTTTTATACCCTAAGGGGTGATAAATCAAGGTGTAGATTTTATTTCTGAATTTTTTTTCCACCACTATAACATCAATCCTTTATTATAACGGTCACTGTATTTTATCTTAATTGTTTTTGTTGATCTTATTCATTCCATCCCTATCTGATGATGATTAATTGATTATTTTTGTGTGAGATAAAGCATGGGTACATATATATTTTATCTTCATTCACCATCACTGGTATACATCAATAGAGAATACAATGATAATTTACCAATGTACGAAATCAATTAAGGAACAATTTCAAAACGATGTTTGGTATGGATCACTTAAATTCCTAGTATCACTTCAATTATAATGATTAGGGACAAATCACTAGTTCCCTAGTGTCACACCCTCAATCTTCCATTAAATTGATCACTACCGGTGGGAAGGACCACCATAAACATATTTCATTGTTCATTGTTATATAATTTATTGACACATAGATTATTGTCATGTAGGTCCCCTAATTATCAATAATGAAAGCATCCTCAAAAATTTGTAGAATCTCATTTGAAGAACATTCTACGATCCTCCTTCGCTTCTTTAAAAATACTATGATTCAACCCTTCCAATTTCTATAATACTATAAAATACATCTATTTACCTTATAAATAAAAATAAAATCCTCTTTCGAATGATATTGAAGAGATGATAAGCCATATTTTCCCTTACATTGTTGTAGAAGTAAATAAAATATTATTGCAAGACTTTTCTAAAGGTGCAGATCCTAAATATTTTTTTTCTCATTTAGAAATAGGATATCAAAATTACACTACTCATTAGGTAATGTAGGTATATATCTCCTTGAATAAACTTCATGTGTTATTCACCTATGTTTGATCCTTGTCCATATTTCCATTTGTGTGATCCTGTCACATACCCTTCTATGAGATACTTATCTGTAACTCTCTAAATGAGATACTAGTATGTAACCCAAATTGAGATCTTGGGAAATAACCTATTTCATAATTTCCGAGAGACCATAACATGGGACTTTTTTCACACATTGTGTGAGATAAATGCATTTGAACACTTTTTCTCTTTATCTTTGGCCCTACTGAAATACATATTTTGTGCTTTTTATGAGATCCTTTTACAAGATCCCATTCACACTATGTGTGAGACACTGTTGAGATCATGTAAAACACATAGAAAATTTTATTAAAACAGATTACTTCATGAGACATCTTCATGAACCCCCTTCATGGGATCTCCCCATGAGACTCGTCATACTTTTCATCAGATAAATATTTTATGACAAAATTCATAATCCTTTGAGATGGGTTATGGGTAATTATAGGCATAAATAAACCACAATAACTCCACCAATCATAGACTACCTTCACTTAAACTGGAAAAAAAATTGGTATCATGCGCTCTACGAAATCCTATCATGAGAGAAAAAAATCTTCTTATGGTTAGAGATGTTTTCATCCCATAATTTACGTGATCCATCTCGAGATATAAATACAATCATGAGTGATGCGCGAGATCCCATCACGTTATCAAAAGATAGTAGTTTTATCCATGTGATCACTCCATCTGATCCAATGACAATCATTATTTGTCATCATGCACATTGTATTATTATAATTCCATATCAGTTCAAACATTCATGCTCTACAAGATTTGTTCAATATTCATTGTCTGTGAGATAATATATTTATCCCTCATGTGAGATAAGATATTAATGATTTTTCGAGATAAAAATTTTCACTCTTATTTGAGATAATTTAATTCATTATTGTGAGAGAACATATATTCATACTATTGTGATATTAGGTAGTTTGTACATGCATGATATCATATATTTCACACATGCTTGCGATCAAACATTAATGCTTACTCCACTGTCCATAATTGGAAAGTAGCCTTCATCAACACACTCAAGCCTTATCAACAAACATAATCATCCCAAAATTACATTCATTAGATATTTTTCCTAACAATATCTATCTTTTTTTTTGATTAAAACACTTTACATTTTTACAGAACATTAAAATTTAATCCATATCTACCAAAAAATCAATTTTTTCAATTCTAATAGCGATCAATGATTTACTTAAAAACACTCTATGCCCATATGGGTCGTGGTAATAATGAGAACAAAGAGTATCATGAAATCTTGATTATTGAGTCACTTTATCCCCAAATAAGTTAACATATTTCATCATGAACCACATCAATAATGATCTATAACTATTGATCAATCACATTTAGTATCATATTATTTTAAACTCCCCCACATCATTTCCCCTATCAGCTTCTCCCGTGTCTTGAAAAATGTTATTTTCACCCCTTTTATATCCACTATATCTATTGAATTATCAATGGACTAGAATGTCACATATTCATGTTTTGTAAAATGTTAAAGAACACATATTAACATATTTGAGAAGATAACAACATGTCTCTAAGACAGGGGGATCCATATACTCACCTTTTCAAGTTTGAGTAATTGATTGAACTCTAAGAGAAATTTGGTGTCATTCCAATTATTCTATGGGTAAGGCCTTTTTAATAATTTTTACAACCTGTAGTTCTGTAGGCACATAATTTAACATCACTTACCATTTCTCCAAATTCTACATAATAAAATGATAATTACTTTCAATAGTCTTGGTTATTGAGTGATGGATTTTATTTTTTCCATGATTTATATAACATGAATTCTCATAATGGATTCTTATTGAAGACATAATATTAACTCCCATATTGTTATTCTAATTCTTAATCCATAGTAATTATAAAAAATAATTCTTTCAAGGAATATATTCACCTTCTGTCTAGATTATTGAAATTAAATCATGATTATTTATTATTAAACTAATTAAAAATACTCTATGATAGAATTCACCACCAAACGTTGATTTTATATCATATAATTAACTGGCCTAATAAGAATCTATACAACATCCATCCAATGATTTTTTTATATTGAATGAAATTAACTAAATTTCCTTCATCATCAATTGATAATTTAATTTGGGTTACCACATGAGTCATAATATACATGGAATTAACCATTCCAAATATTCTAAAAAACACTTCGAATTTTTTATTGATAAATGATTGTTTCAATATTCCCTTGTTTCACCTCTAAACTATGGGAAAATTAGTTCAAAAAACATTGTTATTTCAAATTTAATTTTCATTAATTTTGAGATATCATTTCATTATTCTTCATCTAATGGAAAAAATGTTATTTCATTGAAAAACACCAAAACCATTACTATATTATAACTATTATTGTTGGAATATAATGTGTAAAAAACATTACAACACTGAATAAAGGGCTTATTCAATAACAGATATAGTATTTAACAACAAGTTCTCAGTGATTGATTCAATTTATATTGCACATTATTTTATATTAATTTTTTTTATCATATTCCAGAATGAGAAAAAATATGTTTTCTAAATATAATATTATTATTCGAGAACCCAATTCAAAAATTTCTGACATTACATAGATCTAGAAAACCATGAACCTATTTTGAACTAATATAGCCAAGAATAATATGATTGTTTTTATCCTCAGAACATGTAAAAATGTTTCATCAACATCAATACCCTCTAAATTTGGTTATTTATTGAACAATAATCATTCTCTTATTTGAATAATTATTGAATATTTATTCAATTTTTTTAGAAATACCCATTTAGTCCCAATGACATTCATATTAGTTGGTATTGAAATAATCTCCTAAAAATCCTCTAGTTTTGGAAAGATATAAATCATTAATACCAATTTTTAGCTACTATAATATGGTGAATTACTCTTCATAGTGGTATACAACTTGATTTAAATTCCTTAACTCTTCTCTCAAAGCATCAAGGTATCTTGAAAATGGTTATATCTTTCCATATAATTATAAAAAATAGTTAATAAGGAAATATATGAATATTATTTCGTCTACCCCAATATGTAATAATGATTTAAAAAAACATAATCATTCATCCTTTCTATACCATTGAGACCATGAATTTTATTAGAAGATAAAATAACACCCTTATGATATTCAACTATTAATATTGTAAGGACTACTATTTAGACCCATAAACACTATTATTATACTACATAATTTCATCAAAATGGAATATTGGTTTGGAAAATTTCTATAGTTTAATCACATTTTCTGGTATTGAATAATTTTAATATGATTTTCCATGTGTGAATATACAACAAAACAATGAGCCATCAAAAAACAGCTACACCAAGAGAGTTGAATCAGCATATAGGAAGAAGACATAATGTTAATAATAACATCACTATCCATTTCACTAAATCACATTCATACAACACAATCATAAAAATACCATTAACACCTTTAAAATAATTCATCATAATTTCTTTTTAGATCTTCTAATTGAATGGAATTAGTTTAAATTTTGGGATCACCTCCTATCACCACTTTGCATATTTTGATGCAACTTCCACTAAGATTTTCTCTCCCCAAAACCAAAAATAATTTATTATTAGTTAATAGAAATAAACATATAAGTATAGGGGTACATCTAAAATTCTAAATAAGAGGATTTTGGTTTATCATTATGGATAAAACCTCTAATACATTCTTTCAAAGAATTGAACTCTGTGTCTTATTCTTCTAATTGCCCAACAATTTAAGCTACTCTGGAAATATAAATAGAAATATTTACCCACATTCTCATTATTATTATGAATTATAGATTTTAAAGTCATTTTATTATTCAAAATTTAGGGATTAAATACACTAGTAAAAATTCACTTGATTCTAAAAAAAACACATTTTTCACGATTCTTTATCTGAGTGGAAATATCTCTACCACACTCATACTATTGATTCTCCCTCTATTAGAGGTCCATTTCTCTATCTTTCACTTCATGCCTTGTAGAATTATATGCTTGTTAATTTATTTATTCTCTTTTAATATTTGTTTCATCAGTTATCTAAGTCACGACACAGTTTCTTATCAGTGGTGCATTCTTTAGTAATCCAATATTATTCTTACACAAAACTGTAGTACATCATCCCTTTTTCTTCTAGGTCCAGTTACATTCTAACAAATAGTGTTTTTATGAGAGAAATGGTGTAGCTTCTTAGTACAAATTTCATTGAGCTTTTTGTGTTTCCTCTAATAATATAAATTTATTTTTCATCTAATCATGTTGTATTATAGTAATGGATTTTTCATTATACACCATTGTAGTTGAAGATTTTTCATTTGATTCATTTTCCTTCACATATTTCATCCAACTACATTATCTTGAATAATTACCATGATTATCATATATAAAACATATCCCATTAAAAACATAACATGTTAAATCACATATCATTTCATATGATGATGTAGGTATTATTTTTTCTTATGACATTAAGAGAATGAGATTCTTTAAAAATACGCATGGTGTCTCCCAATATTCCAAATTGTAAGAGTTTCATGTCTACATTCTTATGAAATAAAATTAATTCAAATTTATAAATAATTTTATTCTTAATCACTAGTGAATATGTATTTATATATTCACAACATGAAATATTTTCCAAATCCTCAATACAATAAGTTGATGTATGACGAGGCATGTCACAAAAATATAGCATGTTTTCATTACAATATATAAACTTTTTTATAATTCTATCATAAAATCCAAAATATGTTTTACAATGTATATAATTCATCATTGTTCTCTTACTATAATGTACATGAGAGGGTTCATCATATCCAATACTGATGATTCCTATGATTTATGGCCTTTACAATGTGGAAGTCATTTAATTATATACTTTTGAAGGGAATTCAAATAAAATTATAAAGAATCCTTCCATTTGGGATTACCTATGGCATAAGATTGCTGCATGTTTTAATGAAATAATCTAGATCCACTCCCATTTTTTGAATAATCATATCCTTTATTAATGTAGATAATTAATTTCTCTTTTTAGATTTATCCCACTAATAATCTCAGATTCCAATTCTCAAGTGATATTGTCCAATATGTAACATTTCTCATTTATTATCAAATAAATCTATGAAAAAGAGTGTTTAAGACATCCACTCACTTATTATAGCCTCTGATTTTGAGGATCCAGTTTTGAATGGTTTGTATCATGATAATATTTTTTAGGTATCAATTGTTTACTTTCTTTTGAAATAATGTTTTTTCACGTGTCATCTTATTTGTGTTTTCTATCTGTATAGAAATCATTTCCAATTAATCATTTTGAATGTACTTTTTATCCATGACTTGTGTGGTCACTCCAACATGATTTTTATTTAATAATTTATGATTATTGACCAAATTTTACTACACATTGATTGTAATATAATTATATTGATTTTAATTATCTAAAGTTTGATCGAATACCATTTACTTTTGGAAAAAATCAACTTTTGGTCTTCTTGGAATAAATTCATCATCAGTAGTTCGTGTATCAAATTAAATGTTGATTTATTCAATAATTACCACAAAATCATTGAATTAGTAAATGTTTTATCTTTCTAATTCATCCAATCCATTTTTAATTACATTATTTTTTCCATCAACGGAGTAAAAAAAATTCCATAAACAAATACACATTACAGAGTACCACAAAACTTCTTCTCTCTATGTAATGATCTACACTTTTCTAGGAATATTGAGATAACTGCAAAAAGATTCTTCAATTCAAATATTATATTAATACATTTTAGAGAATTTATATGAAAAAAATGTAAAATATCCAGTGATTCCAATTGTTAGTCCCAAAGTGGGATTAGATACCCTATGGGGGGTTGAATCAGGGTATGAATATTCTTTCCAAAAATTATTCCTACCCCACTGAATCGTGCTCATTTTATTATATGGATTACTTTATTTTATATTGTTTTTTATGATAATATTATTCATTATTTAAATATTTTATGATGATGAAATAAAATTACATAAGGATATTAAGAATAATGACATGTTGTTTAATACTCTGTTCACCATCATTTGGATATATCCACAGAGAATTGAATGAAAATGTACCAATGTACCAAATAAACTAATTCTAACATCAAAAATTCAGTTTCAGATAGATCACTTCTATTCCCAAGATGAACTTCTTTAAAATCTTTAGGGGAAATTAATTACATCCAAAGGGCCACTCAATCGATCTCTCTTTCGTCAGCTCGCTACTAGTCAAAATGACTGCATTAATCCTCTTTAATTTTGTCACTACTCGAGAAGGGATTCACACAAAATATATGGATATTTAAGTCCCTTAATTTTAATTAATTAAGGAATACTCAATTGTATGTGGATTCTCTATTGACATTATTTCATAGATTCTACTTCACTTATAGGGAAACACATGGATGAAACACATCCACATTGCATACAACTAGAATAGACTTCTACTAGAAATATATATATACAAATAATCTCAACTGTTTTTAAATTATAATGATATTCCAAATATTATTTTATGTTGTTTGTATTTATAATTTATTAAAATCATTTTTTAGTAATTTTCAAAAGATTCATATCCTCTGCCTTATTCTTCTTATATAAAATTTAGTTATGACAATGATTTTGTTCATAAAAAAACATAAGCTTGCATATACATTCACAAGTATCTATTGTGATACCCTTGTGTGAATAAATTTCATGTAATAACTTACATAACATCCTATCATGTACCCTTATTTGAGATTCTGGTATGTAACAATTTTTGAATGACCCCGGTGCAAACCCATATAAGAGATCCTCCTTTGTAACTCCTTTCTTCGTTTCTTGTGATCCTAGTGAAAGACCCTTTTAATCCTTTTTTAATGATCTAGGATTTATACCATTTTCATTGTTGTCATGATACCATGGTGTGAGGCCCCTTTTATGCGTTTGACGAGATGATGTTGTAAGGCCCCTTTTATGCATTGCAAAAGACACTGTTCAGATCATGTGAAACATTTATGCAGTTTCAATCACATATATTCCACTATGAGATATATATGAGAATCTCCTTGTCAAGGTGTATCCATGTGACTCTTTATCATACATTCCTTATAATAATTTACTTCATAAAAGCATTATTATTATTTAAGGACGTGTTATAGATATTTATTGCACTAAATCCACCGCTATAACTCCACAAATCATGGAACATTTTCTGTTCCACCACCATACAGATAGGCATCATGCACTCTAAAAAATACTTTCATGAGATCAAATTTCAATAAATCCAAGTTTAGTGATGATGTCTTCTAGTGATTTGCATGATACAACATGACATAAAAAGGAAAACATGAACATCATGGGAGAAACCATGGTGGTATCAAAGGGAAATCAATTTATTCACTAGTTATCTCCCTAAGATCCATTGAAAAATATTTATTTGTCATAATTAACATCACAAGATCTAATTGAGAGATCATATTGATCATTCTATCTCAAAAAGTTATATTCAATATTTTAGAACAATTATATAAGACATATCACCCCCATGCAGGATCAAACAGTCGTCATTTCTGGAGATTATACATCTCTCTCTTGCCTGACATATGTTCACTCTCACCTAATCAATATTAGAAATTCATGAATTCATGAGATCATAGAGTTATCACTTCTGTGAGATTACATATTTTCTTCTTATGTGAGATCAACAATTCATTCTATCTATTCCTTTTTTATTGGAATAATAACCTTTTTGAACAACATAAATCCTTTCAAACTAACACAATTAACCCAAAATCACCATAAATATTGATTTTATCCTATTAAGAGAGTTCATGGGAAAAATCAGGCTCATGAAACTGTCATACAAACCTCCTATTAATCCCATCATGGAAAAAAGTTTACTAATATTAAAAACACTCCATAAATTTTACCTTGACATTACTACTAGAATATTCTTAGGTTTATCTGAAACCCCATGCCTTGAGATCACATATCCCAGAAATCATTTATCCCTGATCAAGAAGGAACACATTGAATGAATAGTATCAAACCAGTGATCATAAAGTATTCATTGAACAATCCTCTTTTGTCGGTGATGTTCTTACATATTCATGATGTAGAATAGTATGGAATCCATGAACACAAAAATGCAGTATTCAATATATTGATAGAACAACTCATTCATAAGTTCCATGAAAACCACAAGGGAATTAGTTAACTTGAAAGGCATGATCAGAAACTGAAATTTCTCAAACCTAGTCTGGATGGATGCTTTAGGAATGTATCCATCTCAGACCATAACCTGATAATATCCAAAATGAAGGATGATCATAAAGAAACATTGTTCCCACATGAGAAGATCAAAAAGAAAATCAATGCAATGAAAGGGATATATAATCAGGATTGTCACATTATTGAACGTATTCTAATGAATTCACATAATAAATGTTATGTTGGAATTATTAAAAAATAGAACTGGGAAATCACATGTCAATAATACTTAGAGTATGAATTCTTTGAATTCTAGATCATCCAACTGTATATTTGATTTAATAAATTCAATGGGGGAAGATGATATAACGAAATAGATATCTATTGTGTTCTAGATGCTGAATATTTGGTGAACTCCACATCCAATAATAGAGAAAAATGTATGATATCATATAGATTTATCTATTAGAATTAATAATACATCATAGAAAATCCAAACTGATATCCTTTATCAACATCCTCCAATAGAATAAAAGATATGTGGAAAATCAAATTTAAAAACACTTGGAGAGGAGGTCTAGCATGCCCTAACAATGGATCCCATTCACCATGGAAGATTTGAGTGCTCCCATCAGGTTCAACAAACCTCACTAATTAATGATAAAAACAATTATTGTTTTGAAATTAACCTTTATATTTATTTTTAGCATCACATAACATTGGTCCAGTCCCAAAACAATGAAGACCTAATAATACTTGACCAAATACATTGTAAGAGAACTGTATAAACATCATAGATCCTACTCTCACTTCTTTTCAACCAACATATGTAATTCCATCACATAAGA
Source organism: Viscum album (assembly GCA_963277665.1). Lineage (NCBI taxonomy): Eukaryota > Viridiplantae > Streptophyta > Magnoliopsida > Santalales > Viscaceae > Viscum > Viscum album. The sequence goes on from OY728120.1 coordinate 1,850,574,364, forward strand.
AATGAGTTGGGTATGAAATTTCAACGAAACCACATGATAGCTATAAATAATGGAAATAGAATCCCACATGTCAATTAAAACAACGTCTATAGATGATTACATAAAAATAGCACCACGAACAACGTCATGCTCTAAATCAGATTCCACTTAATACTAATCTGTATCATAAAGGTCCTTTTTATTAGCTAAGTCGTTTTATATATTAATAACATGTCACTCTACCTTGATCTGAATCTACCCATAGGGTTATATAGCATTTACACCACACCCAAACGATTATAAACCTGTAGCTCTTTATATGCAATACTAGGCTAGTATTTCCCATTAGGATATAGAACCCACACAAATATAGTTAAATGTACCACCCTTAAAGAGTATATAAAATATTCCCAAGACCCCACAATGGTTGTAGGGTCTATGTGTAATTGGACATGATCCCCTCATGTGCCCCGATCTTTGAAACTGGTAGAATACAACTGAAACACAACCAATGCTCACAATTAATGGAGTTCAGGATGAGTGGACTAAGAAATGGCCTCCCCCTCTTCATCTAATCATCAGTAATCCTATTATTTTATAAAAAACAACCCCACCACATAAAAAAGCTGGAACTACCTAGAAAAATCCATACATGATGGTAAGATAAATCTCCCCCATCACAACTCAATAAACTATCTCAAAATACATATTTAGTTTGAGAATCCAGTCCATGGAGAGAATATATGTCTACAAACCCATTTCAAACTGATTATAATTTAACTAATCAATTTAGAAAACCTCTAGTAAAAAAATAATTAATCAATCTAGTTTGCATACTCCACTATGGTCTGATCCCCCTGAAGGAGATCCAGAAACTACCGAATCTTTGAAAGGGTCAAGTATACGGGAAAACCTTCTCAACGTTTATTTCCATAAATTCATAATAATCCATATATTCTTGTTTCCCATCCTAGAACATTAAGTCCCACCAGATAAAAATAATACCTTCTAGCAAGAATGAATCAAATAAAACATTAACTACCTCAGGTGTATCAAGAATCCCAAAAATCATGCCAATCATTCCAATCAAATCCTCATCTTAGTGAGGTCTATGCTACCCTAAAAGGAATGTAGTTCATTAATGATGAACATTGTAGCCACATATTTTTCTAGACCTTGTTCAGAATACATATCATTAAGAGGACCAAAAACTACTCCCTGATCACATTCTCAAAAAACCTAAACATTACCTTCCCAAAAATAGCAGATAAACTTTTGATGGAAAACTCTATAAGGACTCTTCTCACTATTTCACAAGAATTATATGGGGATACATGATTATATAATAGTATAAATACAAAATCTAACCCACAATATGAAATTCAAAAAACATTCACCAATAAAAAACATGAAAAACATTATCAAATTTAAAAACCATAACAAGATAATAAAAAATCAAACCACTCCTCCAAATATTATTGTCCATTAATTATCAGGAACTAGTACATCCTAAATAGAGGAGGAGTTTAAAAACATCATAAATATCCCATGGTGACTAATGGCATGTCATGAGGTGTGTTGGCCAGACACCCCACTCACAACTGGGCCCACGAGACCCAAAAATCACATCTTTAGTATATCCAATCTCTCCCATGTGACATAACCCAATGAAAGGGAAAAAATATATCTGATACCATTTTCCAGGAACCCTACTATGCTACTATCCAACCTAAGACCTAACCCAGCATGTGGCACAGCATGGTGGTCATTCTTGAACCATACCATAGTGACATATGTACATGGGATTAAATCAATTTAGTTGGTAATTATTTCTACCAAGAGATTCATCCATATAAAATAAATACAAATATCATGAAACAATGAAATTTACATGACATATCATTATCCATCATATATAACACATGTTTCAATTATGAAAATTAATTGTAATGCCCCAATGCCAGAATCCTGAAGATGGTGAATTATTTTATTATAATTGCATTCTTTAGAGGAATCAAATCCCAAAGGAATGATCATTATAGTAGACTTGAATAACTGTATACATAAATTAATCCCTTATTAAATTGGTAAAAACATGCTAATGGAAAATACTTTAAATCATTGAAATCATCTATAAATTTCATCATTATAATCTGGGGAATAATGAAAAAATATAAGGTTGTGATCAATAACTCATTATGTGTTTGTATATAAAAATAAATAATTAATTTGTGATAATAAATTAAAATTTTATGGTAAATAACATAGATCATATTCCATTTTGATAACTAGATAAGGCACAACCGATATTAAACAATTTATTATGGAAACACATGGAATTTAGTTAATAAACCATGAATGAAATGCATCTATATGTATGTAAAAGAAAATATCTCATGGATAAATAAAATAACAAAATTATATATAAATTCAATAAATACATATTGGACAACATGTTTCTATCACATGATGTACATTCCTCAAGACATTTCTCAAGAGGATGTAATTCTGTTGGTAGAAACCACTCTATTCATCTTGGAATCAAACACAAAGGGTTTTTTTAAAACCATGTTTGACTCATGAGATGTATGATTCATATTTAAGTTTGAATTAACTTTTCCTCAACACAATGGTATTGCATCGAACAGTCCCCTACCCATGTATTTCATGAAAAAATATGTCATTGTATATCAAACAAATGATTTTAAAAGATATTTTAAAATTTATGTTTCCCACACAATTTTGAATAATATTAATACAATGAATTTAAAATGATTTATGATACAATATGTATAAAGTGTTATTTTATACAAAAAATCATTTAAGTAAGTGGGGAGTATGAAATTTATCACATAGATTTAAAATGGGAGATCAAAATTCCATACAACTTTGTAATAATTTATTTAATAGTCCACACGTTTATAAAAGTTAATAGTTCCCAAAAAATGATATTTTAAAATAGTAATGTATGATTCAAAACTTAATTGTTCCAAAATTTGAGGATCTTTTATTATTATCATATAAAATCATTCCTTTGAAATTAGTATGAATGGTCATAACTTACCTTTTTTGATAGATGACAAGAAGATTCATTTTCATGAATTTTTAAAAAGAAAAAAACTGGTAAAATGTCATTATATAATGATTGTATAATAGATAGAATACATTTTTTGAAAATCAGAACATCTATTTGCAACATTCCCTTGTGGAGACATAAATAAAAACAGTCCAGAATAACGATGAACTTGTGAGATTACTCTTTATTACTATCTAATCAGCATAACTGTATTCTCATTAATGAAATAAAATTATTCAGAATTGAAAATCGAATAATCTTTATAATATTACTAATAAATGGAATTCATGTGTATTATATTAACTATATAAAAAATAAGTAGTGTATATGGGATGTGTCCCATTGAAAAAAGTGACATAATGATCCATTACCTCACACATCATTTTTGTTTTACATACATTAACCCCTTGTATAATAGTATAAACCATGGTGGTAATTTATATCACGGAATTATTCATATTTAATATATCATATAGTTTCTTATTATATTATTAATCCACCCATTTGTTCTTAATATTTCTTCACTTTCACTATTTTATGTGTTAACTGCATAGTATCTTGAGTATTTTTTGGAATTTTTATTTGTTGTTGTTATTACATTAATCAGGACTTCGTCATCTCTAAAATGTAAATAATGATATGTATATATATACTTATTTATATATATGATATATATTCAATATATATATATATATGTTTATAATAATCCAGAAATTCAGTATATTGGAAATGAAATGCACCGTTCTTGGAGACAGAAACCCGTACGTGCGAATGAAAACAACATTCATTTATTTATCATATAAAAATAATAAATGATAGATGATATAAATGTATATTTTAATCCCATTACCATATTTAATTCATATATATCATATATTTCTATTAGTACCATACTTTATATGTTCCATATATATTGTAAACTAATGGTATGGATTTGAGGAGGCGGAAGACCGAACATCCGTAAACGATGTTATGATAATAACAAAAAATAGAGAACATTATATTATCTGTTAAATAAGAATTACTTATGTATTAATAAAAAATAAATATCATAAATATCATATATATCATATAAAAATATTGTTCACAGCATAATGACCATCCATGAGAGGTGGTAATGGAAAAACTAAATTACATCGTTTAGAGAGGAGATAGATCATCGTACATGAATTGTAAATGCATTTCCCATTTGTATTGAGTGTATTTGTAGGTAGAACACTTTAAATAAAAATATATCTGTAATTGAAGATAATAATATTATTTTATAATTATTTAATAATACGAAATGAAGGCGTGGGTAAGGAAATAATACTAAAGTGATCATTTATGACCACAACCTCTTCTTTGGATAACTCCAATTTTTTTATACCAAAATACTTATTTGGTTTTAATTATACCCATATTTATACATCTAGTAAAGGATGATAGATTTTTTGATATTTCTCTAGAAGCACTGGAATATCTATAAGGAAAAATTTAGTGTTATGAAGTGAGGGAGGAGGTTACCATTTAAAATTGAGGTGAGGGGAACTTTTGGAAAACCTCAAATTATTAAATTAATATAAATTATTTTTCAAATTCTAATTTCTTAAAAATGATTTTATCTTATATAGGATGATTATATTTTTCAAAATAAATCAAAAAGTTATTTTGATACATGTTTATGTAATATTATAACTATTACCTTTTTCCATTATCTCGTTATTAAACAATTTTACCCTTACCTTAAAATAATGGTTTTTACTCATTAAGGGTTAATATAGTTACTATTAAAGGAATAAGGATACAAATATGATTCAAATATTAAATTATAAACTTTATCCCAATCATTTTTTAGGTTTATATTTTTATTAATTTCAAATCATTTACTTTATTTTTATTCATTTCAAAATATCATTAATGTGAAATTTAATACTATTCATGTCATTAAATTTAAAAAATATATAAATACACAATAGAACTAAGAAATAAAATTATTAAATCTCTAATATGTCTAGCTAATTATTAAAATTTATTTACTAAATTAAATATATCAAATTATCTATATTATATTATTTTTAATAATAATAATTAAATATGTCAATTAGATAAACAATCACTACATCATCATTTTTCATGGAATAAACTTAATTATTTATTCTATAAAATAAAAAATATATATCATGAGGAATATAAAAAAATTTATATTTCCAATTAGAATTTATAGAGAAATATATCTTCTTAATTGAAAAAAAAATACTTTTTTAAAAAAGGAATGTGGCATATTGGACTTAAATATGAATAAACTACTATAAAAATATTAAATTAATCCAGGTTAATCCAATAGTAAATAAAATAAAAAACTTATTATTTTTTCAGCATTAGATCATCCAATAAAATTATTCCAAGTTTTAGGTAAATTTTATATTCTTTTATTACCCAAAAATACAAGATTTACCACAACCATGGTAATTAAAATATCCATAATGTAATTATTCTTACTATATAATTATAAAAGTTACTATTTCTAAATATATTCTCATTTATTCCAAATATGGAATCCATTTTTCAAAATTCAAAACAACGTTGTTCCAATAAAACATTTATAAATAATTCCATTGATGGAATGAGAAAACAAATTTTTAATGTGAAAATATATAAAGGATTGGAATGTTATTATATCCTTATTCAATAATAAATTGATTCCATCTCCTTAAATTTGATAAAATGATAAAAAAAATTGAACTAACTATACATTAAAACAAAATAAAATTAAATTTAACACTATAATTTTTTTAGATGAATATGTAGTTTTCAATTAAAATGAAATATGTTATCACTATTCATAAAAACATAAATCTTACCTGAAAAATTAATGAAATATATCCAAATTAATATTATATATTCTCAAATAAAAGAAGGAGTTTATTTTTTCAAATAAAATATGTTAATGTGTCGAAATTTTTCATTAAAATACTTTCTCCATTAGATGACGGTAAAACTACCTTTAGAAAAATATATTTTATTATATGTGAAATTTGGATTCCTCTTATCTTATACATATTAAGTCTATTTTATAAATGAAAAGAAATATTTTTTATAATATATATTACATTAATATAGTTCGCTAATTCTAATTAATTTAATTTATTATGATAAAATGGATTTGTGAGGACAAAAATATTTATAAAGACATTTCCTTTATATTCCATTTATTCATATATTAATTTGTACTTATTTTTAACAAATTAATTCAACCAAATAGTTTCATAAGTTATTAATTACTATTAATACCCCAAAACGTAATATCTAGGATATATATCATTATATTAAAATGTAATATTATAATAAAATAACGTTTCTCAATAAAAATAAAACACACATATAAAGAATGAACACAAATTTATATATATATCTTAAACATAACATGATGTTACGTATAAACATTGATATAATTTTTTTAAAATATTATAATTCCATTGGGTACTACATTCTCCCAAATATAATTAAAATTCACCCTCTCAAATTCAACATGATCACAGAGGTATAGGGGTTGATATTTGAAAATAATAAATTGTGGGAAAACCCACATCTTAAATGGGGTTAGTAACACGTCTTCTTAATAAGGGGGATATTAAAAGTGAAGGTCATAAAAAACTAGACATTCTAATAAGATATTGTTTGGGAAAACATTTATATCTAAGCTAAATCTTCCTATAATTTACAGATGGAGAATGATACAGAACATTACCATCAGAAACATTACCACCACAAGAACATATATATATTTTATGTTAAATAGGACATTGATGTCTTCGTAAGATAATAAAATTATAAAAAAAATTATAAATCAATTTTCCTAGATTGGAGGAATTCATTTACTTCTTAGACAACGAACATAACAAAATATGCATAAATGAAAAGAAGATTTTCATATATTTATTAATTTTCCACAACGAACTCATCTGTTTCTCTGAAGAAATAGTATTGAAGTTGGAATTTTTTTTAATTTTTGAATAATGTGAATAAATTTATATGGATCACAAAATTAAAACAATCTATAAGTATATATTTCAATAGTATTTATTCATTAACCAAAACCAAAATTGTTAGGATATGTTTAGATAATTTCCCAAAAGAATAATCTTTTATTTACCAAAAAATCTTTTGAATACAATATTCATAAGTAATTCCAATAACAACATAGATCAATATAAAATTAACATTATTTCATAAAAACTATTCCAAACCATGATTGAAACTAAATAATAATATGTTTTTTATCATATATTCTTCCCAAGTATAAAAATCAATCATAATGTCTTATACCAAATATTCAATTTCCTAAATCACACAATCTCCGTGATATAAAAAACTTTTACATAAATTTCCTTAATCAAAAAATTTCTATAAATGTATCCCATGTTACTCCACAATATAATTCAAATTTTACTTCTAAAATTATATCCATTAGTATAATATTTACCAGTATCCTATTGGTTTCTCAAAATAGTGAATTTCTTCCAAAATAGAATTAATAACTTAATCAATGTAAAGAACCCTAATTTCCATGTAATATTTTTTAATTAAATGGGAATTTTATGTGTCCGAAAAAATTGACGGCACAGGATTCTGAGGCCCGATGTGCCTGGATTGAATTTATGAACTTTTTTCTAGCTACATTTTGTAAACGTACGAGATGGTTTTTGTATCTTTTGAACCGATGATTAGATTTGAAATCTGAGGGCACCATTGAACTCAGAACATCAGTATTCGCTTAGGGAGAATATCACCTCGACCGCAATGGGTTGAGAGTGAAAGATAGTTTTTGTGTTTTTCATTAAACAATAAAATAAAAAAATATGTAACATTTTTTTATTCTTTTGTTGATACCTTCCATGTGGATGTTTTAATGGTGGGGACCACCTGTACTAAATCTACTCAACATAGGATATGATGGTGGGGACCACCCGAGCTTAACCTCCTACATGGGTTATGGTTCTGGGGACCACCCGAGTCTTAAAACCCCTTGAACCCCTTTGAACTCCCTCTTAATGGGGAGAAACCACTTGAGATCCCCCACATAATTATGCCAAATCTCCTGTTTAATTAATTAAGACAACCCATCAATTAATTAATTAATCTATTTTAAAATTATTCCAACAAACATAATTGATAACTTGATCTATTATGTGGGATACCAATCTTTTTTTTGGAATTGAGGAGAGAAGAACTATTGGGAGAAAGCTCTCCAATGAAGAACGCTAATGAGGAACATCTACAACAACGAAAGAACCGACAATCGAGGAAATGCCGATGTCACTGACGTTCATCTATCCCCAATGAAATATTCTCTTTCCTTGCTGCCTCCATCAAAGAACCATCGAGGTAGGGATTTATTTATGAGTGATTATCACTTCCCATGTTCTTCACTTATAAACTAAGAACATGGATCAACTCTCATAAACTAGTTTATATGTAGATGTTTTCTTTTGTGGGATTGGAAATAGTGATTAACGAAGGTTGTGGGGATTGGTGTTATTAAATATCTTCCAAACAAGTTCTTTATTCAAAATTTGTGAACAACTTTCTACCACACTAATGCGGAGGGTGCATGCCAAACAAACATGGCATGACCCCTACACTGTTATTCTTTTGTGCATTCTTTGTTATGGTGAAAGCGACCAATGATGGAGTTTAAAACTGGTGGAATATGAGAATAGCGTCCGGTACCGCTCCCAGTCACGACAAAGAAAATGGAACCACCCCACGTCTCTGCCACCCTGTGGCCCTGCCGCACAGCCCACAGCCCAGCCGCGATCCCCTGCGGCCCCGCCGCACCGCCCCACAGTTTTGCCACCCCTGTATCCCTGTAGCCTCCACACTTCTAGGTCAGGCTACCCAGGGAGGGCCTGTCCGGACCCAACATGTCACATTGGGTTGACTTGAACTGGGTCGGCCTAGGCCGGGTCGGTCCGACTGGACCCAGACCCACTTCGACCCATTGACGCTCATTCGACCATATCATTGGCACCCGACGTCTGTTTGATGAACTGTCTATGGCTCCAGAAACCTTGGAGTGAGACAACCACTTTGGTAACCCCATCAATGTTTTGTATAGTGTTTGGGAATGGTCATGTTAGATCAAGCACAAATCCAACTAGGCCCTCGAAACTAAAAGGATAATAACTTACAGACATATTTTCCGATTGACGCACCATCTATTGCATTCAGACCCTTATGACATGTCGGTTCATTGAGATAATTCTTCGTGAGAGTTCGTGGAAGTTGGAGTATCGACTAGAGGCTTGTGGAGCAGACCCTCCCGGAGACAAGAGATCATTGTCCGGGAACTAGTAGCTGGTTGTGACATGATGAATGAAGAGCGATCTTATGTGGGTCAGCATGGAGAGATCATGTGTGGGTCTACACCTAGCGATCCTATGTGGGTCCGCACAGAGCGATCATGTGTGGGTCAGCACCGAGCGATCATGCATGGGTCAGCACCCGTGGATCCTGTGTGGTTCAGCACCGGGTGATCCTGTGTGTGTCAGCACCTAGAGATGCTATGTGGGTTATCATTGAGCCATCCTGTGTGGGTTAGCAATGAGCGATCCTCTGTGGGTCAGCACCCAGTTATCTTATGGGGATCAGCACTGAGCAATCCCGAGTTGGTCAACACTGAGAGATCCTATGTGGGTCTGCCTCTTAACAGAGTAAAATTATTCAGTAATTACATCTAATCATCTCTACTACAGTACTTAAGTTATACATGGCGTGAGATGAGTTTGTACCAATGTGGTACATTACATTATGGTAATACCTTGCTAGTATTATTCAGTGTCGCATACCTATTTGGTACTTCCCTTCATGGTATTTATTCCTTTATGGAAGAGTTGATATTGGGGCTATGGTGTTGGACTATGTGTTTTCTTCATGATTGAGATGGGTTTACTTGATAACATAAGAATATGTATGGGCATATACCTATGTAGGGTTATTAGATGTTTTCCTGCATTGTGGTATATCATGTGTGGAATTGTGAGACCTTGAGGGCCTCGGGGTCCCTACTGAGTATCGTTATACTCACCCCTGAATGGGCTATGCCCACACTTCACTGTGTTTAGTGCAGACGACAGACAACGCTGACTGAGGACGAGGGTACCAGGGATGTAGCTATCTCAGTGGTGGACATTAGATGAGGCGAACCGCAAAGACAGCTATTGATGAGTTGTACCTACCCTTCAAGTAGGATTCGTGGTGGATGATCCAAGAGAAGTTCTAGTTCACTTGTAAGTTCAGTTTCCTTGTACATTCCTGTTGGGCTTGTATTCTGGCCCCTTTTACTTATTATACTCACTCTATTTAATATTCAGTAAGCATGAGTTCATATCTTGATGTGTGCTTGGTTTTGTGAGTTATAGGTTATAAAGTAAATGCCTTCCCAGTTTTAGGGAATATGTCATTGGTGCTAGTCGCCAACCACTGAGAAATGGAAGTTGGGCTTGGGGTAGTCACAACATGGGCCCTTGGGGACGGGTCATGACAAATTGGTATTAGAGGAGTCAGTTCTACCATAGAAAAAAGGACTCTGTTCTTTTTAATGTCAATAATGTTATCTGTAGTGAGTGTAGTTATCAATTTAGGGAATCCAGTGTTGTCGTGGCAGCTGACGTATCCATACACCAGGACCCTGACTTCTGATTTCCAACTCAGTGGACGGAAACACTAATTGTGTGTGTGTTTTTAAGTGTTTTATTTGTGATCTCTTTGAGTCAGCTCACTAGGTATAACTTTTTGATTGTGAAAACCTGTTTCTTTTCAGGATACCTCCACAATGATATCCAGCTAGGGTTCTGAGAGTTGTATGCACTGATATCCCACCGAGCGACGAGGCCTTGGTGCAGGGCCCTCTTCCAGATGAGGCACCAGTGGAGGAAACAACAGTACCATTACCCGTTGGGCCACCAATGCCACTATCCCCCATAGCAGAGGGTGCACACCGCTTGAGTGTGTTGAACGAATTCTTGCACCAGAGTCCACCCTGGTTCATGGGAGAGACAGACCCACATATGGATGAGGATTAGATGGAGGCCGTAGTGAGAGTTTTCTGACTGGTTGGGACACCAGCTGATATCATGGTGATCCTTGACACCAGCCTTCTAAAGGAAGTAGTATGCAGATGGTGGAGCATGAGGCTCCAGGATCACAATGAGTGGACGCTTCATTGGATAGACTTTGAGATCCTATTTCGAGTAGAGTTTGTCCCAGCAACTCTTCACGCAATTCACATTCAGGTGCTACTTCATCTGCAGCAGGGCAACAAGACTATGGATCAGTACTCAGTGTGGTTTGCTAACCTCTCACGCTACTCCACTAATATGGATCAAGACCCATCTTCATGGCCCAAACCATTGTGAAGAGACTCAATGAGAGATCATGGATTCAATGATTTCTCTTATCATCCTAATGTAGGTAGGGGTGTTAAAGAGATCCCTCTTAGTGGAGAGTTACCTTACTGAGCAGTAACCAGTAGTGAGACCCACCACCAGTCATCAAGAAGCGGAATCTTCTGCAGCTGGCGGCAGACAGATGTCATAGAGGTGCAGGAGGACCAGACCTAAATGTGGATGACTACATAATTCAACGTCGTTTTTTTGGGGTAGTCGAGGTAGGACAGGACAGCCAAGGATTATGATTTGTTACTCATGCGGCAGGCATGGTCACCTGTCACGTGACAGTCTGACCCGACCTACAGATGATCATCAGACGGTCAAAGGGCTACCCAGTAAGAGACATAGATTCGACCAAGGAGGCATGTAGGGAGAAGGTGGACGTGGCAGAGGATACGATTGTGCAGTTGGCAGTGGGAGAAGATTCGAGATGTTACATCCACTAACACCAGGAGGTCTACCCCGACCACATGGAGCATGTGGATAGGGGCGAGCTCAGCTCTAGGCAGCTGATGCCTATGATCACGGTACTCCCGAGATGATATGTGGTATGTTCTGTGTCTATTCCACCATAGTTTCAGTACATATACACACAAGTTCCAGTCATTATTTTATTGCCACTTCCCTTATTCGGATCTCAGAGATTCCGACGGAGTTGTTGGCTCAATCCTTATGGCTAGAGACTCTTATGGGTGTGGATTTGATGATTAAAAACTGGTTCCAGAAGTGTGAGCTTACTCTAGGAGGCCGGAGATTTGGTTGGGATCTCCTATTAGCAGCATTGAGGCCTTACGATGTCATCTTGGGTATAGACTGGTAATCTACAGTCAGTGCTTAGATTGACTGTATTAGGCACAATGTGTGGTGTTTGTGCACGGATGGGACCAGTTTTACCTTCACCGGTGAGATGGGAGCCTTTGCAGCATAGGATAGACTTCCCCAGAGGAGAGTGCAGCCAATCACTGATAAGTTGGCTACCCTTTTCCATGGAGTGATTGGTGGGGAGAGTCTGAGTTATCCTCTAGTGGTGGACTAGTACGCGGATTTTTTCACTGATAATGTTTTGGGTCAACCTCATCGTAGAGAGGTGGACTTTATCATTGATTTGTTCTCCAGGACAACACCAATATCTACACCAGTGTATCATATGGCTCCTGTGGTGCTCCGTGAATTGCAGGTACAACTAGAGGACTTGTAGGGGAAGGGATTAATTCGGCCTAGTGTTTCCCCTAGGGCAACATTGATTTTGATCGCAATGAAGGCAGATGGGAGATTGAGATTTTGTGTTGACTATCCATGCCTGAACTATGTGACTTTGAAGAACATGTACCCACTCCCAAGGAATGATGACCTCTTTTATTAGCTGAAGGAATTTTGGTGGTTATCGAAGATAGACCTCAGATAAGGCTATCACTATCTCAGAGTACGGGTCGAGGATGTGCAGAAGACAAATTTCAGATGTCAGAACGGCCACTAAGAGTTCTCGGTTATGTCATTCGGTGTAACCACTTCTCTAGAAATGTTCATGGGACTCGTGAACATGATCTTTCCTCCATACCTTGATCTCTTTGTGGTGGTCTTCATTGATGAAATTATTACCTACTCAACTACTGAGGAGGAGGATTCCTATCATTTTCGGGTAATACTGGAGACACTCCAAGAGCACCAGATTTATTGTAATCTCTTGAAATGCCAGTTCTGGATTTGAGATGTTCACTTTTTGGGACACGTCATCTCAGAGGCTGGAGTTTCATTTGACCCAGCAATGATTAATGCGATACATTCTTGGGATCCACCAAGGAGTGTGACGGAGGTACAATGTTTCCTGGGATTGGTTGGATACTACTGATGATTTATGCAACATTTCTCCAGAGTTGCAGCACCACATTTATTATTGACGAAGAAGGGGAAACCCTTCATGTAGATGGAGAGATACCATTAGTGTTTTCAGGAGCCAAGGAAGAGGATAACTAGTGCACCAATATTGAGGATTGTAGAGGAGGGTGTTGTGTACATAGTCTCTTGCGACACACCAGGGACCGGGCTCAGATGTGTCCTGATGTAGGAGAGAGTTATGACCGCATATGGTTCCCAATAGCTGAGACCACATGCGCAGAACTACACTACCATTGACCTGGAGTTAGCAGTAGTGGTATTTTCCTTGAAGATTTAGTGACATTACATGATGGGTGAGAATTTTATAGTTTACTCTGATCACAAGACTCTTAGTTATATCTTCTCTCAGAAAGACCTGAATCTGGGACAACGAAATTGGCTTGAGTTCCTCTAGGACAATGACTTCGAGGTATTCTATACTCTAGGTAACGGAAACGTTTTAGTATATGCACTCTTTTAGAGATCTTTTATTCAACTGCTAGGTGAGGCGAAAGAGAAGTTGTCTGACTTGTAGATATCCTTCATGGAACGTGATGGAGTAGATTTCTTTCAGTATCATACAGTCACTCCCACACAACTTCATCGATCGAGGGAGGCGCAACGTGGGAATGGTGACTGTGAGACACGACGTGGTCAGATATCCACAGGACACACACCTAAAGGATTTTCTGAAAGTGGGGAGCATGTTATCCTCTTTAAAGGATGTACCATGGTCTCAGTTTCGCTTCGAAATGATGGGATGTGATTATTCCACACATTCCTTTAACCGGTACATCCATGAGTGGAAAAGATGTACAAGATTCTCCGACGACATCACTGGTGGATGCGAATGAAGAAAGCAGTAGCAGAATTTTTCTCTCTATGCCTCACTTGTTAGAAACTAAATGTGGAGTTTCAGGTACCCATAAGATTATTCTAGACTTTAGAGGTCCCAATGTGGAAGTGGTAGGTGATATCCATAGACTTCGTGTCATTACATCCATGTACATCCAGGGATCATGACTCGATATGGGTGATCATCGGCTAACTAACCCTATCGGCCCACTTCTTTCCAATCAGAGAGTGGGGTTCAGTAGAAAGTGTGGGTACCTCTATGTGAAGGATAATGTGCAGATACATGGAGTACCATTAATGATTGTCTCTGATTGTGATACATGTTTTACATCCCAGCTATATAAGGGGTTGAATGAGGCTTTTGGGATGAAACTTCATTTGAGAACTTCCTTCCATCCTCAGACGGATGGCCAGACTGAGCAGACCATTCAGACCCTCGAGGACACGCTGAGTGCATGTGTCCTTAAGTTCGGTTCCAGCTAGGAGGATCACTTACATTTTTTGGATTTTTTATACAACAAAATATATCACTCCACCATTAAGATGGAACCTTTTGATCTGTTGTACAGGCGGACTGGCAGATCACCTTTGTGTTGGACTGACTGAGGGGAGTCAACACTAGTGGGACTAGAGATGGTTCATGTTACCATAGAGAAGGTGTATATCATCTAGGAGTGGATGAAGACTTAACATAGAAGGTAGAAGTCATATTCCAACTAGAGATGTATACCTCTAGAGTTAGAGGATGGCGGCCAAGTCTTTCTACGACTGTCACCCCGACGAGGATTATGGAGATTTGGTCGAGGCAGAAAGTTATCTCTAAGATTCATCGAACACTTTTAGGTCCTCATTAGAGTTGGCGAGGAGGATTATGACTTATCTCTTACACCACTGTTGCACTAGGTGCACGACGTCTTCGATGTATCCCATATAAGGAGATACGTGCCCAACACATCCCAGGTCATTGACCACGGAGAGATGGACAATGATGATGGGGAGAATTTTATGAAGGTTCCATTAGAGATTGAGTATCGACAGGTGAAGGTCCTTTGTGGACAGTTGATACCTCTGGTATGTGTTCACTTGCAGCACGAGAACCACCAGGAAATCACATGGGAGCGGGATGCCCAAATGTGTGCTCAGTACACCCACTTGTTCCTATAGCTTGAGTTGCGGCTTAAGGGTATGTAATGCCCTAAGGTGGGAAGAATATAAAGACTCGAGTTTTCAATTTAATTTTTTTAATTAAATGGAAATTTTACAAGTCCACGAAAATTGACAGTGCATGATTCTGAGGCGTGGTGTGCCTTGAATGAATTTATGAACATTGTTTCATGTACGTATAGTAAACGAATGAGTGGGGTTTTAGATGTTTTGGACCAGTGCTCGGAATTGAAATCTAAGGGCACCGTTTAGCTAACAACACTGTTATACGCTTAAGGAGACATTCACCTTGGTCGTAGTGGGTCAAGAGTGAAAGATAGTTTTTGTGTTTTTTGTGAAAGGATAAAATAAAATTAAAATGTGTAACAATTTTTATTCATTTGTTGAATCCTTACATGTGGATGTTTTATTGTTGGGGACCACCTGTACTAAAACCTCTCAACATGGGATATGGTTGTGGGGACCACCCGACCCTAACCACCAATGTGGGTTATGTTGGTGGGGACCACCCGAGACTTAAAACCCCTTGAACTCCTTTGACCATCCTCTTAAAATGGAGAAACCAATTGAGATCCCCCACTTAATTATGCCAAATAGCCCCTTTAATTAAATAAGCAAACCCATCAATTAATTAATTAATCTATTTTGATATTATGCCAACAACCATAATAGATAACTTGTTCTATTATGTGTGATGCCTTTCATTTTGGTGGAATTGGGGAGAGACGAACTATTGAGAGAAATCTCTCCAATGAAGAACGCCAAAGAGGAACATCTCCAATGATGAACAAACCTACGATCGAGGAAGCACCGATGTCACCGACATCTGTCTATCCCCGAGGACAGAGTCCCATTCCTCGCGGCCTCCATCAATGAACCTTGAAGGTAGGGGTTTATTTATGAGTGATTATCACATCCCATATTCTTCCATTCTAAACTAGGAACATGAATCAACTCTCATAAAACTAGTTGATCTGCATTTGTTTTATTTTTCAGGATTGGGAATAGTGATTGATGATGTTTGTGGGGATTGATGTTTTTAAATATCTTCCGTACATGTTCTTGATTACAATTTGTTAACCACTTTCTACAACTCTAATATGAAGGTTGTAGGCCAAACAAATTTGTCCAGACCCATCTGATGTTCTTATTTTGTGCATTCTTTTCTATGGTGATGGCGACTGGTGTAGGCGTTTGGCACCAGTGGAAAAAGAGAACGCTTGTTGGGCCCACCGCTGGTCGCGATGAAGATGAAGGCACATCCCCGTGGCCCCACCGCGCTGCCCGCTGCTCCGCTACGCCTCCCATGGCCCCATCGTAAATCTTGGGACCCCGCCATGCCACCTGTGACCCCAGAGCACCATAGGCAGCCCCACAGCGCTGCCCCACAGCTTCACCTCCCATGAAGCCCCGCGGCCTCTGTGCCACCTGGCTGCCTAGCGTGGGCCGAACCGCCCAGTGCATGCCAGGCCGAAACCAGCGGGCTGGGATGGGTCGATACGAACAGTTTTGGCCCTGGCCGGGTTGAGCCAAGTGGGTCTGAAGAGGTCATACTGGACCCAAACCCACTTCGACCCATTTACTCACTTTCGACTATATCTATGGCACAAAGTGTCCATTTGTCGAACAGTCTGCGGAACCCAAAACTGTGGAGCGAGGCGGGCCCTATGTTATTCCCCACTAATTGTTTGGATAACTTTTGGGAAACATTGTGTTGGATCACACACAAATCCAACGAGACAATCGATACTAAAAGGCTAATAACATACATACCGAGCGTTTTATTGACGCACTGTCTATTGCGTTGAGACCCCTATGACGTGGTGGTTCATTGAGATATGTCTTTGTGAGTCTTCATGGAAGTTATAGTATCAACCAGAGGTTTTTGGATCAGAACCGTCCTGAGACAAGAGAGCATAGTGCAGGAACCTCAGTATCTAGTTGTGACGTGAAGAATGAAGAGTAATCCAGTGTGGGTAAGCTCCGAGCGATCATGTGTGGGTCAGCACCTAGCGATCCTATGTGGGTCAGCATCGAGCGATCCTGTGTGGGTCAGCACCAAGCGATCCTCTGTGGGTCACCACCTAACGATCTTGTGTGGGTCAGCATAGAGAAATCATGTGTGGGTCATCACGTAGCGATCCTGTGGGGGTCAGCACCGAGCAATCATGTGCAGGTCAACACCGAGCGATCCTATGTGGCTCAGCACCTAGTGATCTTGTATGGGTCAGCACTGAGCAATAATGTGTGGGTCAACAGCAAGCGATCCTATGTGGGTCTTACATTTAATAGAGTATGTTGATTCATTATTTTCATCTAATCATCTCTACAAATGAACTTATTTAATACCTGGTGTGAGCTGAGTGTGTGCCTATGTGGTACTTTTCTTTCGTGGTAATACCTTGGTTGTATTCTAATGTGTGGTGTACCTGTGTGGTACATTCCATCATGTTATTTCATCCTTTGTGGAATATTTGAGCATGGGGAATTGGAGATGGACTTTCTGTTTTCCTCATGACTGAGATGGGTTTACATGATAAATTAGGTATATGAATGGGAATATGCCTAAGTAGGGTTATTATTTGATTCTTTTCATTGTGGTTTATGTTTTGTGGATTTTTGGGACCTTGAGGGTCTCGGGGTCCCTACTGAGTATTGTTATACTCATGCCTTCACGTACTATGTCAGCAGTTCGTTGTGTTTGGTGTTGATAACAGACAACACTGATAGAGGATGAGGGTACCAGGACAAGAGATACCTCAGAGGTGGATGTTAGACGACGTGAACTACAGAGATGACCGTTCATCAGTTGTACATACCCTTTAGGTAGGATTCGTGGTGGATGATCTAGTGGTAGTTCTAATTCACTTGTACATTCATTTTCCTTGTAAATTCCAGTTAGTCTTGTATTCATGCCACTTTTACATATTGTACTCACTCTGTTTACTATTCAGTTTACTTGAGTTTGTATCTTGATGTGTGCATGGTTGTGTGTGATACATGTTATTAAGGAAAATCCTTTCCAGTTTTAGGGAATATGCCTTGGTGCTAGTCAATAGCCCCTCAAATATGGAAGGTGGGCTTGGGGTAGTCACGGCACGGGCCCCAGGGGATGGGTCTTGACAATCAGCAAATCATTTTGCAATCCCATGGTTATCTATTTGATAAAACAGTTTCCACAAAATCAAAAAACCTGTATACTATTGATATTTTTTCTAACAAAAATTTCATGATAAACAAGACATCACGTTTGGTAGTGGTAGTCATTGTAGAATTGTTTTCCATTGATTTTGGGATCAATCCAAATGGCCGTGGAATATATAATGGGTTTTCACCCGATGTGTGTGTTGTCATTTTTCTAAAACATTATTCGTTTTATCCAAAAATGTGACATGAATTCTAAAGAACATCCAAAATAAATTCATAAGTAAATATATTTATTTTTTATCCCAGTGGTAATATAATATGTTTTTTTGTATTCCCATTAATATAAATACCCATAATAACTTTAAATTTAAATATTACACTCACCCTAATGGTTATAAATACATTTAATCAAATTTCCATAACATGATATGGTTTTATTTATCAAATAATATTATCACATATACTAAACCAATGGGTTATGTTCCTTAATAGATATTTTTCTAAACCTAGTTCAAAATGATACTACTAAATATCCATTAATACCAACCATAACACCCCAACCTTAGAAGCCCAGAGTCAGTTATTTATTTTATTAAATCATCGTGATTATAATGAATCAAATCCCAATGGAATGATCAGTTGAGTAGTATTGAAGAACTAGATACAAAAATTGTTCCCTTTTATCATTGGTTAATCATAAAACATGACAAAAAAATAACATTTATCATTGAAATCATTCAAAAATTTCATTATCATATCATAGAGAATGTAAAACAATTATAAATGTAATCTTATAGTCTCAATAAGGGGTTTTAAAGTGTAATGAATATTTACATATAATAATATATAATAATGGAAATATAAATTACTATGTAAAAATTCCATTTAAACATCTAGATAAGGAATAAGATATATATCAATGTAGATAAGTATAACACATTCCATTCAATCAATAAATTGTGACTGAAAAGTATTAGTAGATATATAAATGAAAAAATCTATGGGATTATAATAATAATTGAGTTATCATTAATAGAAATTCTTAATTATTTTATATCATATATCTTGCATATTTAATAATAAAATCTAGATCTTTCACAAGAAGGTCTACGTCTGTTTGCAGTAACTCTTATATTCTATAAGGAAATAATCATGAAGGGTTTATCATAAAATTACTTCATCTCATGAGATTAATAATTCATTGTGGTGTTGTAGTAACCAGTACCCAACCCATAGTTTTTGAATTAAACATTCCCCAACCCATGACATTCATGAACAATGCATTCCTCATATATTTTAAACTTGATTTAAAATAGATTTTTAAATCAATGTCTCTGATAACCCATTGAAACATTTGAAAACCATTAAGATAAAATTATTGATAATATTTTATATCAAAAGGTACATAAGATACATATCAAAAAATATGTTAGTAGATAATATTACATTTATCCCACGGATATAAAAAGTGAGATGAGAATCCCTTCCCAATTTTTAATAAATTATTCAAAATTATGTGCTTTTATAAAAGAAATATATTTCTGTAAAAAGAACCTTGTATACATATAAATATTATTGAATAATATGTCTATATTATGGTATGAAATTATATTTTTTATGTATATAAATCATTCCTTTTACTTTTTTAGTAAATTTCATAAATTACATTGTTTTGGAAACGGATAGGAAGATAGATTTTAAAGCATTTGTAAAAAGTAAAAAGGTTGTAAAAATGAATTTAACCAGTCATTAGAGAATATTAAAAGGATTTTTGAAATCATATTTATAAAACAATAACAAATAAGAGTAATATTCCATTGTGGGGACATAAAAAAGAATCTTCACTAATGATGTGATTATGAGATAACTCTCTACCACATTATAAATAGCAGAATCATTTGAATATGAATGAATGAAAATAATTTGGATATAAAATTAAAATTATATTAATAATTTTACAATTAAAATATATTCATCTTGTAAAGACCTATAAATTCCTTGGGAAAGTTTTTCTTAAATTCAAGGGAGTTTTTTTACGTGCCCGGATTTTCTAACAGCGCTCGATTCTGAGGCCCAGTGTGGCCGGAATCAATTTCTGATGTTTTGTTCGGTTAGGTTCAGTAAACGTACGAGAAGGATTTTATAACATTGGAAACAATGCTCAGAACTGAAATCCGAGAGAACTATTGAAATCATAGTGTTAGTGATTGCCTAGTGAGACCATCACCACAGTTGTGTTCTAACAAGAATGGATGTCAAATTTTGGGGGTTTTTAATTAAGTTAAATTAAAATTATACTTAGCTTATTTTTATTTCATAGTGGATAAAATCTCCAAGAGGAGGTTAGTAGTGGGGCACCACACCATAACCTCTCAGGAGAGATTATGGTGATGGGGCCCACCTGCACATAACCTCCCATGGGAGGATATTGTTATGTGGGGCCCACACATGATTTGAACCTCCTTGAACTCCCCATAGGTGGGGGTAGGCTCTTGAACTCTCCTCATTAAAGTGAAAAACCCCTCTATTAATTAATTTAGCTCCTTAAATTAATTAATTAAAACCCATTTGTATTCTTTTGAATTATTTGGGCCTACAAATTAAATAATGGGTTATCATAACTCATTATTTTTGGTTGGATATACTGTTGTTGGGGCTTTGAGAAAAGGCATGGAGAACTCGGAGAACTTCATCCTTCCACAGAAGAGCGAAGAATTCATTCTTTGATCCTCATCCCTTCTAAAAGAGATGGAGTCAACTGCGAATAATTCCGTCTATGACTTCGTCCCCTTCGAATACTCATCTTCCAATGGCAGGTTTTCTCTTCCTTTTTTGATGTCAAAGATACGAATCTGACCTTCCCACGACATTGTCAATTGAGATAAGATAGGTTGGGAATTTCAATTGTTTTTTATCCAGTTCTTCATCGATCAAATTATGGAATGTGAATCGCCAATTCTTATCACCGTAAAGAGGAGGTCTTGTACCGCACGAACATGGTCCGACCCCCCCTCTTTATTGTTCTCATTTGTTGACGATGGCGGTGGCTCTATAACACTGCTAGAGGAACGGACCATGGTGATGCAAAGGCAGCCGATGACAGGCCGAACACGAAGAAAAAAGTGGTGGAAGGCCGTCGGGTCGCCAAGAGGGCACGACTCCATCGTGACGTGCGGAAGGAGAGTCGCGGCCCGGGAGGGCTACAGAAAAGGTGTGCAGTGTCGTCGCACCACGCAGAGGGAAGCCGGGGGCCACAGCCAGGACGAGCAGTGGCGGAGGTGGTGCGGTGTCGTGCCGGCTGTCGGAGGGGCTAGAACCGGCTGGTCGCTCAGCCAGCAGGATAAGGCGGGACCCCTAAGGTCATGTCGTAAACCGAACCGGTGATTAGTGCTGGTTTGGTTCAGAAGCAAGGGTCACAACTTCCCCCCCCACACGTGGTCGGCCGGGCCACGCGGGACACCCTCGGGCGGAGCCTCTCTCGGGCCGGGCCGCCACCTCGGGCCTGGCCACCCACTTGGGTCGGGCCCCGCCTAAGGGCCGAGCCGCCCCCTTGGACCAGGGCAGACCCACGGATCGGTTCAGACCCTGGTCTGGACCCATATTGGGTCGGGTCAGTCCAACGGGTTCGGACCGGACCCGAACCCGCTTGGTCCAGTTCACACCTATTCGCCCATATCTAGGGCTACGAGTGTTCGATAAAAGAACCATCTATGGTGACAGAACGAATAAAAGAGACAATTCTTTTGGCATACCCCACTTGAGGTTTGGATCAAGTTGGGGTATGATCGGGTTGGTTTGAACCTAAAAACCAACCGGGCCCCTGTAAAGGAATGCCAATAACTCACATACTAGGCGTCTGATTGACACACCATGTGTTGTGTTGAGATCCCTATGAAGAAGCGGACCATTGAGATATATCTACTTGGGACTTCGTGAAAGTTGGAGTATCGACCAGCTCATGCAGAGGATCCCCCCGGAGATGAGCGAGTGGAGTACGGAGACCCAGTAGCTGGATGATACCTGACGACTGCTAACCTTTCAACTCGGAGTGTTTCAACTATCCCAGTAGGGGAGAGCCTATGTGCGAGCATGACAGACCCACACAGGAGAGTGCCTATGTGTGACCTGACAGGCCCACAGTACTCGACAGGAGGAGTACCATAGCAGGATACGAGGGGGAGCACCACTGTGTGAGCGCAGCAGACCCACACTGGGGAGTAGCTCTGTGTGATGCAGGAGACCCATGGTACTCGACAGGAGGAGTACCACAATAATCAATGAAAGCGGTAGGAACCTATGTGTGACGTGACAGGCCCACAATACTCTATAGAGGAGGAGTACACCAGCAGCAGAGTTTTCGACAGTTTGACTGGGAGTTTTACATGTTACCACCTCTAGAATAAAATTTTAGTTTTGAGCTAAGTCAGTGACTTTTGTGTTTACCTCATGATTGACATGGGTAACTAGATAAATTAGGTATATGTATGGGGATATACCTATGTAAGAGTTATCCGTTGAATCATTACTTTGTGGTTATCCTTGTTGTATATTGAAAGACATTGATTGTATCAGGTTCCCTACTAAGTATCATTATACTCACCACTGCATGGGCTATTCCTACACCTTGTTGTGTTGGATGTAGACGACGAACAACGCTGACGGAGGCTGAGAGCGCCAGGAAAAGATGGTACCTGGTGGTGGACCTTACGCCGAGTCGGCACATAGAGGATTCTGATGAACGTGGAGCTCTGAGGTGGGCATCTGTACATACCCTTTAGGTAGGAACCCCAGAGGACGATCGAGGAGCTTCCCTTTACCTTTTAGTTGGTCATCCCTTTAAAGTGGTACTTGCTTTCAGTTGTAACTATACTTTACTATTGGACCTTTATTTCAAGCCCATTTTACATTCCAACACTTCTTCTGTATACAGTGTTGTTTATTGTTTTTCTACCAGTTGTGTACTCTGCTTTTTTGTGTTTACATTTTATAAATGCAATGCCTTCCCAGATTAGGGATTTGCATCTTTGGTGCTAGTCTCTATTCCCTGCCCTATGGAAGGCAGGCATGGGGTAGTCATGGCACGGGTCCCAAGGATGGATCGTGACAAATTGGTATCGGAGGGACGTTCTACCATAGAACATAGGACTCTGATCATTCTTTTCTATGAAGCAATAGTGTTAAGGGTACTAAGTGTGGTTTTCAGTACAGGGAGTCCAGTGTTGGTGTGGGTGACCGACGTATCCATACACCAGGACCCTGACTTCTGATTTCCGACTTAGTGCATGAAAACACTAAGAGCGTGTGTGTTTTATAATGTTTTCTTAAGTCAGCTCAACCAGGACAGCTCACCAGGTATAGTCTTTTGAACGTGTCACATCTGTTTCATTCAGGATGCCTCCCTGCAAAGCCTCGAGAGTCATACGCTATGACATCCCACTGAGTGACGAGGCTTTAGTGTAGGGACCTTTACTAGTAGAGGCACAAGCAATACCGTTTCCCATTGGGACACCGATGCCACCAGCCCCATCAGAAGACAATGCATGTCGTTTTAGCGTGTTTCATGAGTTCCAGTGCCACATGCCACCCAGGATTCGAGGGGAGATGGACCCACAGGTAGCTGAGGATTGGATGGAGGTTGTGGTGAGAGTTTTCAGGCTGGTAGGGACACCAACAGATCTCATGGTAATCGATGTAGTGAGTCTCCTTCAAGAAGCAGTAGGTAGATAGTGGAGCCGGATTCTCCTGGTGCATGATGAGGCTACACTTCTCTTGTCAGGATTTGAGAGCATGTCCCAGGAAGAGTTTTTTGCAACAATACTATGAGAATTATGGATACAAGAGCTACTTCATCTGCAGTATGGCAGTAAAACAGTATCTCATTACTCAGTGAAGTTCACCGACCTCTCACGCTACACCATAGATATGGTACGTGAAACATTCTTCAGGACCCGGAGCTTCGAGCAGGGGATCAGGTGAGAGATTAAAGCCTTGATGATCTCCCTCTGCATCCCGACGCAAGCAGGGGTGTTAGAGAGAGCCCTCCTAGTAGATAGTTTACTGGATGAGCAGTCATCAGCAGCGAGACCTACTACTGGTCGACATGCTGCGGAGTCTTATGATGTTGGGAGTAGACAGATGACACAGAGGTCCAAGAGGACTAGACCCATGGGTGGATTACTGCAGGACTCATGATCATTTGTGTGAGGCACCCGAGTAAATGACTTACCTTCCAGGATCATGCAGTGTTAATCATGCGGCGGGCAGGGTCACATGGCTTCTGACTATCTTACCCATTGTGCTGATGATCACCAGACAGTTGAGTGACCTCCCAGGAAGAGGAAGGGTTTCAATCAAGGCAATCCACAGGGCACAAGCATACATGGCAGAGGATCTGGTTGAGCATCTAGCAGTGGATGATGTTTCTAGGAGTTTCCACCACCACCACCAGGAGGACCACCCAAACAGTAGGGAGCGGGTGGACATTGGAGATCTCATCATTAGGCAACTAAGGCCTATGACCATGGAGCTCAAGAGATTATTCGAGGTATGATCTTTGTCTACTCCACCTTAGCTGGAGTTCTTATATACACAGGTCCCTGTCATTCATTCATAGCTACTACCCTCGTTCGGAGCTCAGAATTCCAACATAGCAATTGGATCGACCCTTACGTCTAGAGACTCCTATGGGAGCATACATGACAATTATGTACTGGTGCCGGTAGTGTGAGCTTACTCTATTAGGTGACAGCTTCGGCTGGGATCTCATCATAGTGGCGTCGAGGCCTTACGATGTCATATTGGGTATAGACTGGTTATCTATAGTTCTTTCTCAGAACGACTATATTTGGCACAATGTGTGGTGTGTCCGCATGGATGGGACCATGCTTACCTTCACCAGAGAGAAGTGAGCCTTTGCAGTGCAGGACAAACTTACTCATAGGAGGCTGTAGCTAATCACTCACCAGTTGGCTTGCCTTACCCTCAGGGCAGTAGATGTGGAGAGTCTGACATATCCTATAGTGGTGGACCAGTACGCAGATGTTTTCCCTGAAGATGTTCCAAGACTACCTCCTCAAATAGAGGTGGACTTCTACATTGACATGTACCCAGGGAAAACACTGATATCTACTCCAGCATATTGGATGGCTCCTGCTGAGCTTTGTGAGCTTCAGTTACAGTTGGAGGACTTGCAGGGGATGAGATTCTTCGGGCACAGTGTTTCCCCCTAGTCAGCCCCGATTCTATTCTCCAAGAAGGTGGATGGGAGCTTGAGGCTTTATTTCAACTACTGTCACCTGTACCAGGTGACTTTGAAGAACAAGTACCCACTCTCGATGATTGATGACCCCTTTGATCAGCTCAAGGGAGCACAATGGTTATCGAAGATAGACCTCAGATCAGGATATCACCAACTCAGAGTTCAAGACATGGATGTGTAGAGAAAGACCTTCAGGTGTGAGTACAACCATTACAAGTTCTAAGTTATTCCCTTCGGCATAACCAATTCCCCATTAGTGTTAATTTGTCTCCTGAATAGGATCTTCTAGCCATACCTCGATCGCTTTGTCGTGGTTTTCATCGATGACATTTTGATCTACTCGACTACTGAGGATGAGCATGCCTTCCATTTGTAGGTAGTACCAGGCACACTACGAGAGCACAAGAATTATGGTAATCTCTCAAAGTTCTAGATTTGGATTCGAGATGTTCACTTATTGGGACATGTCATTTCGAAGGCTGGAGTTGCAGTGGATCCAGTGAAGATTGAGGCTATACATGCTTGGGAGCCACCCAGATGTGTGATGGAGGTACGGGGTTTCCTGGGCATGGCTGGATATTATTGGAGATTTGTTCCAAACTTTTCTAGAGTTTCACACCCCCTATCAGCCTTGGAAAATAAAGGGAAACCCTTCGTGTTGTCGTAGAGATACCTATAGAGCATTCATGAGCTAAGGCAGAGGCGGACTAGTGCCCCATCTTGAGGCTTCAAGAGGAGGGCATACGGTATGTAGTTTACTGTGATGCATCAGGGACTGGACCCGGGTGTGTCTAGATGAAGGAGCGAGCTATGACCACGGACGGTTCTCAGCAGCTAAGACATCATGAGAAAAACTATGCTACCCATGACTTGGAGTTAGCAGTAGTGGTCTTCGCCTTGAAGATGTGGCAGCATTGTCTGATGGGAGAACATTTTACCATGTAATCTGACCACAAGAGTCTCAGGTATATCATCTATCAAAAGGACCTGAACCTGAGATAGCGATTATGTCTTCAGTTCCTCCAGGACTATGACATTGAGAAAGTATGTACTCCTGGGAAGGGGAACATTGTTGCAGATGCGCTCAGCAGGAGGACTGGTATACAACGGCTAGGAGAGGTGACAGAGCAGCTGGATTCCTTACAGATATCTTTTGTGGATAGGGATGGAGTAGCCTATCTACAGCCTCTAAGAGTGACTCCTCCACTTCTTCAGCGAGTCAGGGAGGTGCGATGTGGAGACGCTGACTGTGAGACGCGACGTGCTCAGATATCCACAGGGCAGACACCTGATGGATTTTCTAAAGTTGGGGAGCACATCATCCTCATAATAGGACGTACAATGGTCCTAGTTGAACATCAGAAGTAAGTGTTGAGGGAGTTCTACAATTCCTCTCTAGCGATACATCCAGGAGTGGCGAAGATGTACTAGGTCTTTCGATGACAACACTGGTAGCCAGGTATGAAGAAGGAAGTAGGTGAGTTTTTCTCAGGATTCCTCACTTGTCAGCAAGTGAATGTAGAGCACCAGGTACCAGCAGGCTTGGTTCAACCATTATAGGTTCTAATGTAGAAGTTGGATGTGATATCTATGGACTTCGTGATGGGTCTTCCACGTTCATCTAGGAGTCACAATTCGATTTGGGTGATCATCGACCGACTCACTAAGTCGGCCCACTTCCTACCAATCAAGGTGAAGGGATCAGTAGAGAGCATGGGAGGCCTCTATGTTCAAGTGATTGTGCATTTTAATAGAGTATCTACTTCTATTTTATCTGATCGTGACACACGGTTTACTTCCCAGCAATAGAAGGGGTTGTAGGAGGCTTTTGGGACATAGCTTCGCTTGAGGACTGCCTTCCATCCTTAGATAGCTGGTAAGACTGAGCGGACCATTCAGACCCTCAATGACATGTTATGTGATTGTATCCTAGACTTTGTTCCCAGGTGGGAGGATCACTTACCATTGGTTGAGTTAACCTACAACAACAACTATCACTCTACCATCAGTATGACACCTTTTCTGGCCTTGTATCTTCGACCTTGTAGAACACCACTACGCTAGATAGACATAGGGGAGTCCACACTAGTGAGACCATAGATGCTATGGGCTACCACAGAGATGGTTTAGATCATCCAGGAGTGGATGAAGACTTCACAGAGTAGGTAGAAGTCTTATGCAGATAGAAGGCAGAGACCTTTGCAGTTCATGGATGGCGACCACGTCTTTCTACGGGTCTCACCTCGACGAGGTCTACAGAGATTTGGATGAGGTGGCAAGTTGTCTAAACAATTCATCAGACCATTCCAAGACCTCAACATAATAGGTTAGGTGGCTTACCTCTTAGCTTTTCCACCTTAGTTACTCCTGGTGCACGACGTCTTCCACTTATTTTAGTTGAGGAGATATGTGCATGACCTGTCCCACATCATCGACCACAGGAAGCTAGACATCGATGACGGGGAGACCTTCACGGAGGTTTGAGTGGAGATTGAGGATCGACCAGAGTGGGTCCTGCGTGGATGTTCGGTACCTCTGGTGCACGTTAGTCGGCAGCATGGGAACCTCCAGGAAATCATATGGGAGCTCGTGGATCAGATGCGTGCTTAGTACCCCCATTTGTTCCCTTAGTTCGGGTTGTACCTTATGTGGACATAAAGACCTGAGGTGGGGAGAATGTAAAGACCCAGAATTTCTGTTGATTTTTTTTCTTAAATTCATGGGAATTTTTTTACAAGTCTACATTTTCTAACGATGCTTGATTCCGAGCCCCGGTGTGCCCGGAATCAATTTATGCTGAATTGTTTGGGTATGTTTAGTAAATGTATGAGTGGGATTTTATAACTTTTGAACCGGTGCTCGGAACTGAAATCTGAGGGCACCGTTCAAATCGCTGCGTCTGTGATTGCTTAGTGAAACCTTCACCACAATTGCGTACTAACGAGAATGGATGTTATATTTTGGGGGTTTTTAATTAAGTTAAAAAAAATAAGAGTTAGATTATTTTTATTTCATGGTGGTAAAAAATCCATGAGGAGGTTAGTGTTTGGGGCCACAACACCATAACCTCCCATGGGATTTTATAGTGGTTGGGCCCAACTTCACATAACCTCCCCAGGGAGAATATTATTAGGTGGGGTCGACAGAATATTGAAACTGCCTTGAACTCCCCATAAGTGGGGGAAGGTTTTTGAACTCCCCCCATTAATGTGGCAACCACCTCTATTAATTAATTTAGCTCCTTAAATTAATTAATTAAAACACAATGGAATTCTTTGAATTATTTGGGCTAAGAAATTAAATAATGGGTTATCATATCTCATTATTTTTGGTTGGCTATAGTTTTGGTGGAGCATTGAGAGATGTCTTGGTGAACTCGAAGAACATCATCCTTCCAGTGATGAACGATGAATTCCTTCTTTGATCCTCAAACATGACTAAAGAGAAGGAGACGACCTCAAAGAATGTCATCTTTGACTTCATCCCCTCCAAATGCTCATCCACCAATGACGGGTTTTCTCTTTATTTTTTTGACATTGACGAAACGACGTCCGCCTTCCCATGACACCGTCAATGTAGACAAGCGAGGTAGGGGATTTGAATTGTTTTTGTACCTGTACTTCGTCGTTCAAATTATGGAATGTGAATTGCCAATTTTTATCACCGTAACGAGGAGGTGTTTCGGACCGCACGTACATGGTAAGACCCTCCCTCATTTGATTCCTATTTGACGATGACATCATCGGTGCAAAAACGCCATCAGAGGAACAGACCGCTGGGAAGAAACTACGGCCGGCGACAGGCCGGCCGCGATAAAATAGGTGACGCAAGGTCGAAAGGTCTCTAAGAGGGCATGCCATCGTCGAGACGTACAGAAGGAGAGTCACGGCCAGGGAGGCTTGTGGCGAAGTCATGCGGTGCCATCACGCCATGCGGGGGGTAGTAGGGGACTGCTGTAAGGCTGAGACGTGGCGGAGGTGTCACGGTCCTGTTGAGCCGCACGGAGGGTAGCATAAATGTGGTGTCATCGCACCACGTTGGAGGATGCAGGAGTGTCCTGCGTTGGGCCAACCGCTAGAGGTGTGGGAACTAGCTGGCCGCTCGGCCAGACGGAGAAGGAAGGACCCCCTGGGTCCTTCGGAAAATGGAACCGTCACTTAGAGATGATTTGGATCGAAAGCAGGTGGGGCACAACAGCCCCCCCCCCCCTCACGTGGCTGGTCGGGCCACGTGGCGGCCAACCTGCCGGGCCAGGCGGCGGCCGCCGAGCCGGGCCTTGCGGGCCTTCCTCGGGCGGGTCGGGCCGCCCCCTTGGGTCGGGCCACCCACTTGGGTGGGCCGCCACCTGGGACCAGGTCAGACCCACGGATCAGTTGGACCTCGGTCCAGACCCGTATCTAGCCAGGTCCTTCAAACTGGGTCAGAATGGACCCGGACCCGCTTTGGCCAGTTTACATCTCTTTTCCCATATTTAGGGTATGGGTGTCTGATAAACAAACCATCTATGGAAAAATAATGTTTAAAATGTGAAGGTTCTTTTGGAATACCCCACTTGAAATTTGAATATAGTTGGGGTATGGTTTGGTTGGTTTGAATCGAAAAACCAACCAGGCCCCTGTAATTGAAACGCCAATAACTCACAGATCGGGCATCCGATTGACATACTGTGTATTGGGTTGAGATCCCTATGAATAAGCGGACCTTTCAGATACTTCTACTTTGGAATTAGTGACAGTTGATGTGT
Source organism: Viscum album (assembly GCA_963277665.1). Taxonomy (NCBI): domain Eukaryota; kingdom Viridiplantae; phylum Streptophyta; class Magnoliopsida; order Santalales; family Viscaceae; genus Viscum; species Viscum album. Next base: position 1,850,604,894 of record OY728120.1, read on the forward strand.
CTACCAGTTGCTCATGGAGCAGATCCCCCCAGAGAAGAGGGAGCGAAGTACGGAGACATTTAAGCTTGCTGATACCTGGCGACCGCTAACCATTTTACTCGGAATGTTTCGATTGGCCTAGTAGGGGAGAACCTCTGTGTGAGTATGGTAGAACCACATTGGGGAGTGCCTGTGTGTGACACAGTATACCCATGGTACTCGACAGAGGAGTACCTCAGCAAGCTAAGAGGGGGAGCACCTCTGTGTAAGCGCGATAGACCCACAGTGGCAAGCTTCTCTCTGTGATGCAGTGGAACCACAACTATTGTAAGAACCCGGTTCTTATTTTTGAGGTATGGGTTTCTTCGATTATATTTTCCATAAGCTTTTTTTGAGAAAATAAGGAAAACGGGGAAAAATCCTAAATTATGGGACTACACGCCGTGTAGTTTTCCACACGCCATGTACTTTGGCCGTTTGGGAGGAGTACACAGGGTGTGTAGCCATGTTGGCGACGAAAGGTGTAAAAACCGGGTACATTCCATGTAGTGGGTATTTACACGCCATGTAGTTAGTCAGCAGGAAAATAGTAAGGCGGTGGAAGTAGCTTCCAGCTGAGCGGCAGTACACGCCGTGTACTAAAATATACATGTTGTGTACTCATGTCGACAGATGAACAGTGCGGTGGTGCCGCCATAGGAATAGTTAAATGAGAAAATTAAACGCCATGTAGTCATTAGTACACACCGTGTTGTTTATTTTTTTTGCTTAATATTGGCAGTAGCCTCCACTATTCACATGTAAGGCTTTGATCCGGAGGAGGAGTCGGGAGAGAGAGCCGAAACTTCTAGGAGCTCCAGATCGCATGCTTGGAATCTGTTTCCGCCTCTATCGATCTTGTTGGAACTGTATGGGTAATCCTATCCTTCTCCATAATCTGTCCGTTCTAATTCTTTCTCAAGGGAAAGTTATTTAGGTTTGAATGTGTTGTTTTCTTTCCCAGATCTACGTTGTTCTTGGGCATTTCTGGAAGCGATGTTCACGTATACCATTCAGGGGAATTTAAGGTAGGTGGCATGGTGTTTAATTTCCAACAGTTGTGCGTCTATGTAAACGGTTGTTCCAAGAACCCATGTTGGGGTGTCATGAGGCTGATACCTTGGCTGTTTTAAATAATTAGAATTGTATATGAAATTAAATGTGATAATAAACTGGTGTTTGGGATCACTTCTTGGATCCAGGACCACCGCGGGGGTGCATTCCTCTGTTTAGAAATTTGGCCAGGATACCCAAGTGTATGCCATGTTTATTTTTTGCATTAATTTTTCCTTTAGAGGAATTATATGTGTATTTCTTGTTTATATGTTGGGCATGGCCCGATTAATTTCTTAGCCTGGGGGAAGTGTTTTAAATAGCCTGAGGGCAGCGCATGTTTTAGCTTGAGGGAAACATCTTCCATGCCTGTGGGAAATAGACTATGTGTCTGAGGGAGAAACTTCATACGCCTGAGGGAAATATATGTTATGCCTATGGGAAATTACCTGAAGGTTACGTTTCTAATTACCTGAGGGTAAGGTTTTGTGTGTCTGAGGACCCTGATTGTTTACATCGAAATTCACTGTGGTGGTTTCCTTATAATGAATGATTAAATGGATATTAACTTGGTAATATAACTGGTAGAGATAGTTACTTTTGGGAACTTCTTAGTTTATTGCATTTACTTTTTCACATTTTTGTGGCATGTTTACACACAGTTGAGCACATGCCTTTGGTGGGTGCCTACTGGGATTTATTTCTCACACCCAGTTTGGGTCATGTCTTCAGCCCAAAATGATTCCATTTCTGCAGGTGTGGATAAGGGAAATGGCCCATATACATGTACTTGATTACTCCTGAGGAGTAGGGGAGAATGGGACCAGGCTTAGGCACGCGATGCTACCGGATGTTTTGTTTTGTTTCGATGTACTCTGTATTGTACTATACTGTATTGTTGTGTAACATGTTATGACTATTTTCCTAGAACATGAGAGATGTTTCATCATCATCTATATAACTGTTGGTTATATTTTACTACAGTTGTTTATTTTAAATGTGTATAGTTTATTTCTTCCGATGTTGTTGTATGTTGTATATTTTATTCCGCTGTGCTACACATTGTCAAATGAGGGCATAGATTCCCCACTATCAGACCTGGGACCTCGCTGCTAGTCAGCAGCCTCTGGAGTTTGTGGAAATTCCCTTCTGGTCATGCGACCAACCGAGATTGGGGCACCCGTTGAGTGGCACCCAGATCTGGGACATTACTAAGTGGTAACAAAGGAGTTCTTTTCATTGACATACAGTTTGGAGCATCAGTCAGGCATAGGACGGAAAGGTAGTTGGTAATAAGCTGTGCCCGGGCATAGCTAACCCGTGTAGAGGGAAAAGCTAGTCTACCTCGTATTTTTTCAAATATTTTTATGTTGAAAATTTTACAGTTGATTTGATTTTCACCGTTGGGTGAGTCAATTGTGATTGTGTTGTTTATATTTTATCCATGGATTCTATTTAGTTGCAACCTGATGAGATGAGGGTATTTCATCTCATGCATCATTTAGGCACATTCTAGAAATCACATGCCATTCATAGTTTCCCTGACATGTAGGTGCATTAGAAATTGTATACTGTTGTGATAGTTGTTGTGTTAGAAAAATCATGTTGTTGTGATAGCTGCTTTGATAAATACCTACTATGTGATTGGGTATTTTGTGTGATCTTGTTGATAGAATGGATGCCAATCTTTGGTTTTTGGGGAGTATGGTCCCACATTGACCAGAATTGGGTGGACCATTGACTATTTTTGTTAGAACACATATAATATTCCATAAATTGATTCGTGGGGAGTATGGGCCCTCACGAATCGGAATTTGGAACATAGGTGTTGTTTTTTAGTATTTTATGGGTTCTGGAATAGTATCTGAACCTTACTGTACGAAAACACCCTGGATACACGCCGTGTAGTTCCTCAGACACACGTTGTGTGTTCTTATATTTGGGAAGAAAAGAAAACTTTTTGAGTACACGCCGTGCACCCTATGTACACACCGTGTAGTCTCTTCCCATGTCATAGACTGTGTGGGCAGGGACACGGGGAAGGGAAATCCTTGGGGCAAACACACCATGTACCGGATGTACACACCGTGTAGTGTGGACTCGGAGTCCTCCCGTGTAACTAAAAACACGGACAGAGGAGACCTTAATACATACACCTCGTGTCCACTATGGAACAGGGCATGTAGTCTGGCCGGGGATCCGACCGTGTAACTAATAACATTGGTCGGTGTAATCCTTTCATGTACACGCCATGTGTATGTCGAACATATCGTGTAGTCTTGTCTGATGATAGACCGTGTGGACTTATCCATGTGGATGGGGAAACGGGGTGGTGTACACATTTTCTGCGGGTGTAACACATCGTGTAGTATCAAGCTGAGTAGTCGGCCGTGTCACAAATGACACAGGAAATTGGAAAATTACACCATACACACTGTGTAGATTTTATACACTCCGTTTAGTATTTTTCAAACAGGAGCCACATGTCTTGGCATTGTAGAAGGACCCGGGTAGGGGAAGAGAAGCTAGGTACATGCCGTGTAGTTAGTATACACGCAGTGTGGACTTGCTTTGCAAATCATGAAATTCCTTCTTTCCCTAGTTTCACTTTTGGTCCCCTCATTTTATGGTCTTTGATAATATTTATCTAAGGTGTGTGTTTGACCTTATAAAGTCGTTCCACCAAGACGACCATGCGTTGTTCTCTAGGAGAGCGGCAATGATTAAACTCCAGAGATGGTAGGACATGGGCTACCAGTGGATCCCCCAGTAGATCTAGATGCGGCGCCAGTAGTTATATCAGACACAGGCACAGAGGCAGAGTTTCGTGAAGGCTTTAAGATGTTCATGCAGACCTTTCAGGGAGCACCGCCGGCTGCCACATCTATGGCTGAATTGACTCCTATATTCTAGCAGTAGCATCCACTGAAGTTCTCAAGGGATGGCAGACAACAAGCTATGGAGTCTTGGATTGGGTCTATGTAGACTATATTTGAGCATACATAGACACATCTAGGGCGAAGGGTCAAGCTCACGACTTATATGTTGTGTGATTCCGCCAAGAGGTGGTGGGATGTTACCACCCAGTCAGAACATCACATAGACATGGCATGGGAAGATTTTCAGGAAGTCCCCTATGACTTCTTCTTTCCAGAGATGTTGAGGGATGATAGATCCTGAGCTTTCATGAACCTGTAGCCGGGAGCTACGTCAGTGATGGGTTATTCTGCTCACTTCACCGACCCCCATCGTTTGGAACCTGTTCTATTGGGTGATGAGAAGTTGAGGGCAAGAAACGTTGAGGGTGGTCTTTGATATGAAATCCAAGCACTGGTGAATGTTTTCAGGTTTCCTCCAGGACATGCTATTTTGAAAAAGGAACTGATTACAGAGAGGAACTTGAGGGAAGCTAGTGATGTGGGCCAGGGCAGTTCAGTTCCAGTTTCTGGTACTATTTCTACTAACAAGAGGAAGATACATGTGGACTACTCTCAAGGTTGCAGTACCAGCCAGAAGAATGTTTTAGGTGGCCAGGTCATGTGCTACCAGTGTCATAAGGAGGGGCACAAGAGGCCTCAGTTTCCACGAGACCCAGTGGAGTGCCGAGCTTGTGGCAAGATGGTTCATCTGTAGAACTTTTATAGGATGATTCCACCAGTGGCTAGTGATATGGATTTCGTACAGACTTCCCGTGTGGGTGAAGGACCAGAATCTTCTTACCAGTCAGGAAAATGGAATATGTCAGGGAGTTCATGCTGAGATGGTGGTTGTGTCCATGGTATCCAGAGACTAGGATCTCAAAGGCAACATGGCTGGATAGCTCAAGGTTTGCAGGCTGTATCGCAGGGCCGCGACACTGGGCAAGCATATGCAGTGCAATAGACCTAGCTGAAGTAGGGTCCCAAACCTTCTACTGTTAGAGGTACTATTCTAGTAGCTTCTGTCTCATATTATGTACTTTTTGATACGGGTGTTTTTCATTGTTTCATATCTGTACCTGTTGTGGAGATCCTCATGCTCTATGTTTCTTTTTCATCTATTATTGTGACGCTAGACACTCGGTTGGGAGCTAGAATGAATGGTGTGCGTCAGTTCAAGGAGTTCCCCCTTGAGGTTGGATGGTGTCACTTTCTATGGGACCTATATGTCTAAGATATGAGGAGCTATTATTTCATTCTCAGGATGGACTGGTTGGTTCCCTTTCGAGGCTTTATAGACTGCTATCATTGTAGAGTGAGTTTCACGTCACTAGAGGGCAGAGAGTTTCCCTACAAAGTTGAATGGGATGTTCAGGTGAGTAGAGATGGACCAGAGCATCATGGGAGAGGTGGAGTCATAGCCCATATTGTGAGTTTATATCTGGATGATCAACGGACTTTCCAGACAAATTTCCCTCTAGTGGTTGATCATTTCAGGGATGTCTTTCTGGGTGACTTTTCAGGTCTACCTATGGGGAATGAGGTTGATTTCTCTATTGAGCTTGTTCCAGGAGTGGCACCGGTGTCCATTACTCTTTATAGTATGGCTACACCTGAGCTAAAAGAGCTCAAGGGATAGTTATATGAGTTACATGCAAAGGGTTTATCCGACCCAGTACTTCTCCTTCAGGTTCGTCAGTCCTCTTTGCGAAGAAGGTAAATGGTACCCTCATACACTGGGTGGATTATTAGAAGATGAACGAGTTGACGATCAAGAACCGGTATCCCTTTCTAAGGATTGATGATCTTTTTTATCATATTCGTGGAGCATGATTGTTCTCAAATATTGACTTGAGATCAGGATATCATCAGCTGTGCGTGAGACCATTAGATATACCACTTACAGCTCTTCAGAGAAGATATGGTCTGTACGAGTACATGGTTATGCCTTTCAGGCTCATGAATGCACCAGAAGTTTCCATGGCTCTGATGAATCGTGTGTTCCATCCTTATTTGGATTCCTTCATGGTAGTATTCATGGACGACATCTTGGTGTACTCTCACACTTGACACGACCATGCCACCCATCTTGAGATCTTTTTGAGTACACTAAGTGACCATAAGCTATATGCTACACTCTCGAAGTGCCACTTTTGGATGGACCATATTCACTTCCTAGTTCATATCATCTCAGAGGCAGGAGTTGCAGTAGACCCAGAGAAGGTGAGAGTAGTAGTTTCCTGGGAGCAGCCCAAGAAATTGTTTGAGATATGGAGTTTGTTGGGGCTGGCTAGTTACTACAGATGCTTCATACAGGACTACTCCCACATAGCAGCATCGTCGATGGGTTTGACTAAGAAGGGTGTGAAGTACATTGGGTCAGAAGCTTGTGAGAAAGCGTTTTAGGACTTGAAAGGAAGGATGGCATCAACACATATCCTGATAATTTCAGAGCAAGGGAAGAGCTATATAGTTTATAGTGATGCATCATGTATTGGGCAGGGAGTAGTGTTGATGCAGGGAGATCAAGTTGTTTTGTACGGTTCTTGGTAGTTGAGGCCATATGAGTGGAATTACCCAATGCGTGACCTCAGGTTGGCTACAGTTGTTCATGCATTTCATTGTTCGGGGCATTATATCTTGGGAGAGAATTTTTTTTATTTTCATAGACTGCAAAAGACTCAATTATATCTTTACTCAGTGTGACATTAATCGGAGATTTAGATGGTGGGTCTAATACATTCAGTCCTTCGACATTGATAATTCCTATAAACAACATTAAGGTAATGCAGTAGCTGATGCACTATGCAGGAAGAAATAGATGCATGAATTGTAAGAGGCCAGTTATGAGTGGCAGCTTTTGGCTTTGTTCTCTGAGATGCATTTGGTGGTGCACAATATTCCATGGAAAATCTAAATTTCTTCTTTAACTGTGACTTATACCCTCCTGGATAGAGTGAGGATGAGACATCTATCTGATTCAGAAGTCCTAGTTCTATGGCAGTCGGTGGAAAGTGAGGACCCTCCTCCTAATTGGACGATAGGCGTTGATGAGGTACTACATTTCCATGGACGAGTATGTGTTATAGTAGATATACAGGAGGAGTTGATGTGGGAGTTTCATTCTTCATCATGGGCAGTTCATCTCGGAGTTAGCAAGATGTATCGTGACTTGAGACGTCAGTACTGCTCACCGCGTATGAAGAGAGAGATAACTGGTTTTTTTTTGAGATGTTCAACCTGTCAGCTGGTGAAGGCAGAGAATCAGAGGCCAGCCAGACTGTTACAGTAGTTACCCATTCCAGAGTGAAAATGGGAAGATGTTGCAATGGATTTCATGACTGGGTTGTCGAGGTCACCTTGAGACAATGATGTCGTGTGGGTTTTTGTGGACATACTCACGATGGTAGCTCACTTTCTACTAATCAAGGAGACCTTCATTGTTGACAGGCTCGAAAAGGTGTATATCTGAGAGGTCGTACGTCTTCATGGGGTCCCTCGTTCTATCATTTCAGATAGGCACTCTCGTATTACGTCTCGTTTTTGGAAGAGTTTTCAGAGGGCACTGGGTACACAAGTGATTCTGAGCACTGCATACCACCCTCAGAACGATGGCCAGTCAGAGCGTATGATACAGGGGCTTGAGGACATGCTGCATGCATACATCCTTGACTTTAGGGGATATTGGGAGAAGCATATACCCCTGGTCGAGTTTTCCTATAATAATAGTTTTTAGGAATCTATTGAGATGGGAAAATATGAGGCTTTATATAGAAGGCCATTTCGATCACCTTTGTGGTGGTTAGAGGCGAGTGAGGAAGCTTTACTGGGACCACGTATCGTGTAGAAGACTTATGAGAAAGACCAATTGATTCAGAAGCAGATGGCTGCCGCAAATCCTCGTCAGAAATTTTATGCTGATCGCCGCAGTTGAACTTTGAAGTTCATGGTCGGGGATCAGGCTTTCTTGTGTGTTTCGCCGAGGATGGGACACAGGCGGATCAGGAGACAAGGTAAACATTCACCAAGGTACGTGGAGAAATTTGAGATTCTGGTGAGAGTCGGGCTGGTTTCCTATCATTTGTAGTTACCACATAGGTACTGATCCATGCACGACATCTTAGATGTATCTCAGTTGTGTTGCTATCATTCAGACACGTCACACGTCTTTTAGCCCGATGGGGTGGAGCTTCATGTAGATGTGTCCTTTGAGGAGCATCTGATTCGTATCATTGATAGGAGCATGAAGGTTCTCTATGACCGGTAATTTCCTCTCATACGAGTGCTATGGCATCATGGCTGAGTGCAGGACGAAACCTGGGAGTGGGAGACCAACGTACGTGCTCAGTTTCCAGAATTGTTCTGAGCTTTATCTTCACCACCATTGGAAGGGAAATTCGGGGAAAAATTTCTTTAAGGGGGGATGTTTTTAAAAACCCGGTACTTATTTTTGATTTAAAGGTTTCTTCTTTTCGCTTTTCCATAAGTGGTTTTGAGAAAATATGGAAAATATGGAAAAATCCTAAATTTTGGGACTACATGACGTGTAATTTTATACATGTCGTGTACTTTGGCCATGTGGGATGAGTACAGAGGGTGTGTAGTCATGTCAGGGATGAAAGGTGTATAAACTGACTACACACTATGTAGTCGGTATTTAAATGCCATGTAGTTAGTCGGTAGGTAAATAGTAAGGCGGTGGAAGCAGCCGCTTGCTGAGCGGCAGTACACACCGTGTACTTAGAAATACATGCCATGTACTCATGTTGACGGATGAACAGTGTGGCGGTGCCGCCAGAAGAACAGTTAAATGAGAAAAGTACGTGATGTGTAGTAATTAGTACACACCGTGTAGTTTGTTTCCTTCTCTTAAAATGGGTAATAGCCTCCCCTGTTCACAGGGAAGGCTCAGAACCAGAGAAGGAGTTTGGAGAGAAAGCCGGACCTTCGAGGAGCTCCAGATCGCACGCCGGGAATCCGTTTCCACCTCTATCAATCTCGTTGAAACCATGCAAGTAAGCCTCTACTTCTCTATAAGACATCATTACCAATTCATTCTCGAGGTAAAGTTATTTAGGTTTGAACGTGTAGTTGTCTTTCCCAGATCTATGTCGTTCTTGGGTGATTCGGGAAGCGACGGTCACATATACCGTTCAGGGGCATTTAAGGTAGGTGGCTTGGTGTTTAATTTCCAACTGTTGTGCATTTGTGTGAACTGTTGTGATACAATCCCATGTTGGTGTGTTGAAAGGCTGAGGCCTTAGCTATTTTAAATACCTAGAATTGTATAGGTAATTAAATGTGATAAAAAACTGCTGTTTGGGGTCACTACATCGATCCAGGACCACCCCGGGGGTGTGTTCCTCTGTTTCACCGTTTGGCCAGGATACCTGAGGGTATTCCATGTTTATTTTGCGTATTACCTTTCCCATGACAGGAATTATATGTGTATTGATTGTTTATATATTGGGCATGGCCCGATTACTTGCTTAGCCTAAGGGCAGTGTTTTACTTAGCCTGAGGGCAGTGCATTTTTAAGCCTGAGGGAAACATCTTCCGTGCCTGTGGGCAATAGACTCTATGCCTGGGGGTCACACTTTGTACACCTGAGGTCAATTTCTATTATTCCTATGGGAAATTACCTATGGGTTACGTTTCTGATTACCTAAGAGTAAGGTTTTGTGTGTCTGGGGACACTGACTATTTACATTGAAATTCATTGTGGTGGTTTCCTTATAATGAATGATTAAATGGATATTAAAATGGAAGTATAACTTGTAGAGCTAGTTACTTTTGGGTACTGCTTAGTTTATTTCATTTACTTTTGCACATTGTTGTTTCATGTTTTCACACAGTTGATCATGAGCCTTTGGTGGGTGCCTACTAGGATTTATATCTCACACCCAGTGTGGGTCATGTCTTCGGCCCAAAAAGATTACATTTCTGAAGGTGTGGATAAGCGCAGTGTCCCTATATAGGTACTTGATTGCTGCTGAGGAGTAGGGGAGCATGGGACCCAACATAGGCACGCGATACTACCTGCTGTTTTGTTTTGTTTTGTTGTATTCTATATTTTACTGTACTGTATTGTTGTGTAACATGTTCTGGATATTTTCATAGAACATGAGACATGTTGCATCATCATCTATATAACTGTTGGTTATCTTTTACTACAGTTGTTTCTTTTAAATGTGTATGGTTTATTGCTTCTTCTATTGTTGTATGTTATATATTTAATTTCGGTACACTACAATTTGACAAATGAGGGAATAGTTTCCCCATTATCAGACATCGGCCCTCACTACTTGTCAGCATCCTCTGGTGTTTGGGGAAATGCGCTTGAGGTCATGTGACCAACCGGGTTCAGGGAACCTATTGAGAGGCACCCAGATTTGGGACGGTCGATTTTTCCTATAATAAATGTTTTCAGGAAACTATTGAGATGGTACCATATGAGGCTTTATATGGTAGGCCATGCCGATCACCTTTGTGCTGGTTAGAGGTAGGTGATGCAGCATTACTTGGACCACGTCTTGTGTAGGAGACTTCCGAGAAAGTCCGGTTGATTCAGATGCGGATGGCTACCACACAACCTCATCAGAAATCTTATGCTGATAACTGCAGATGACGATTGAAGTAAATGGATGGGGATCATGTTTTCTTGTGTGTACTTCTGCTTAGCTGGAAGCTGCTTCCACTGCTTACAATTTTCCTGCTGACTAACTACACAACGTTTAAATACACACTACATGGTGTGCAGTCTGTTTTTTCACCTTTCATTGCCGAAATGGATACACACCCTGTGTACTTATTCCACATGGCCAAAGTACATGTCATGTAGAAATGTACACAGCATGTAGTCCCAAATATAGGATTTCCCCCATTTTTATTATTTTCTCAAAAACAATTATGGAAAAGAGAAAAGAAGAAACTCGTACCTCAAATATAAGAACCGGGTTTTGGCAAGTGAGTACCCTCCTTCTAGTTGGACGATATGTGATGATGAGGAATTGCATTTCCATTGATGTGTATGGGTTCCAGGAGATATACGTGAGTATTTGATGCGGGAGTTTCATGCGTCAGCTTGGGTATTTCATCCTGGAGTTACCAAGATGTACCGTGACTTGAGACATCAGTAGTAGTGACTAGGTATGAAGAGAGATATAGTTGGTTTTGATACGAGATGTTCCACATTTCAGTAGGTGAAGGCGGAGAATCAGAGGCCATCTGGACTGTTACAGCAGTTACCCATTCTGGATTGGAAATGGGATGATGTTGCAATGGATTTCGTGACTGGGTTGCCGAGGTCACTTTTAGGAAATGTTGTCGTGTGGGTTGTTGTGGACAGACTCACGAAGGTAGCTCAATTTTTTCCAATCAAGGAGACTTTTTTTGTTGACGAGCTCGGGAAGATTTATATCTGAGAGGTCGTATGTCTTCATGGGGTCCCTCGTTCTATCATTTTAAATAGGTATTCCCATTTTGCGTCTCATTTCTGGAAGTGTTTTCAGAGGGCACTGGGTACATAGGTGCTTCTGAGCATAGCATACCACCCTCAGACCGATGGCCAATCAGAGTGTATGATATAGGTGCTTGAGGACATGTTGCGTGAATGCATCCTATACATTGGGGGATCTTGGGAGAAGCATCTACCCCTGGTCTAGTTTTCCTATATTAATAGTATTCAGGAAACTATTGAGATGGAACCATACGAGGCTTTATATGGTAGTCCATGCCGATCACCATTATACTAGTTAGAGGCAGGTGAGGCAGCTTTACTGGTACCACATCTCATGCAGGAGACTTTTGAGTAGGTCCAGTTGATTCAGAAGAAGATGGCTACAGCAGAGCCTCGTCAGAAATCTTATGATGATCGCTGCAGATGACCTTTGATGTTCGTGGTCGGGGATCAGGTTTTCTTGAGTGTTTCGCCGAGGATGGGACATAGGTGGATCAGGAGACAGGGAAAACTTTTACTGAGGTTCGTGGGGCCATTTTAGATTCTATAGAGAGTCGGGGTGGTTGCCTATCAGTTGCGGTTACCATAGAAGTATTGAGCCATGCACGATTCCTTCCATGTATCTCAGTTGTGCTGATATCATTCAGACCCATCTCACATCTTTCATCCCAATGAGGTCGAGTTTCAGGTAGATGATTCCTTTGAGGATCATCTTATTCGTATCATTGATAGGAGTATGAAGGCTCTCTGAGGCCGGTTAGTTCCTCTCAAACGGGTTCTATGGCAGCATTGCCAAGTGCAGGACTAAACCTGCGAGCAGGAGACCGATATACATGCTTGGTGGCTAGAATTATTCTAATATTTATCTTCACCACCCTTAGAAGGGAAATTTTGGGATGAATTGTTTTAAGGGGGGATGTTTGTAAGAAACCGGTTCTTATTTTTGAGGTACGAGTTTCTCCTTTTCTCTATTCCATAATAGTTTTTTGATAAAATAAGGAAAATGAGGGAAAATCCAAAATTTTGGGACTACACGATGTGTACATTTCCACACGTTGTGTACTTTGGTCGTGTGGGATGAGTATATAGGGTGTGTAGCAATTTATGTGATGAAAGGTGAAAAAACAGACTACATGATGTGTAGTGGGTATTTACACGCCGTGTAATCAGTCGGTAGAAAAATTTTAAGGCGGTGGAAGAAGCTTCCAGGTGAGTGGCATTACACACCGTGTACTCATGTCGACAGATGAATAGTGTAGCGGTGCCGCCAAAGGAACAGTTAAATGAGGAAAGTACACACCGTGTAGTCATTAGTACATATCGTGTAGTTTTTTTTTTGCATAAAATGGGTAGTAGCCTTCCCCGTTCATAGGGAAGGTTTAGAACCGGATGTGGAGTTGAGAGAAAGAGCAGAAACTTCGAGGAGCTCCATATCGCACGCAGGGGATCTGTTTCCGTCTCTGTCAATCTAGTTTGAACCGTACAGGTAAGCCTCTACTTCTCCTTAATCAATTCTTACCAATTATTTCCTGAGGTAATGTGATTTTGGTTTGAACGTGTTATTGCCTTTACCAAATCTATGTATTTCATGGGCATTTCTGGAAATGATGTCCACGTATACTATTCAGGGGCATTTATGGTAGGTGGATTGGTGTTTATTTTCCAACTGTTTGCGTATGAGTGAACTGTTGCGCCATGAACCCATGTTGGGGTGTCGTAAGGTTTAGGCCTTAACTATTTTAAATACCTAGAATTGTATAGGTAATTAAATGTGATAATAAACTGCAGTTTGGGATCACGTCATCGATCCAGGACCACCCCGGGGGTGCGTTCCACTGTTTAGCCATTTGACCAGGATACCCGAGGGTATGCCATGTTTATTTTGTGCATTAATTTAGCCTTGAGAGGAATTGTATGTGTATTTCTTGTTTATATGTTGTGCATGGTCTGGTTAATTGCTTATCCTGAGGGAAGTTTTTTACATAGCCTAAGGGAAGCGCATCTTTTAGCCTGAGGTAAATAACTTCCATGCCTGTGGGAAAATGAATCTGTGCCTGATGTCGACACGTAGGACGCCTGAGGGAAATATCTGTTATGCCTGTGGGAAATTACCCACGGGTTACGTTTCTGATTACCTGAGGGTAAGGGTCTGCGTGTCTGAGCACACTGATAGTTTACATCGAAATTCACCGTGGTGGATTCCTTATAATGAATGATTAAATGGATATTAAAATGAAAATATAACTGGTATAGCTAGTTACTTTTGGGTACTTCTTAGTTAATTGCATTTACTTTTTCACATTTTTGTTGCATGTTTACATAGTTTAGCACTGTCCTTTGGTGGGTGCCTACTCGGATTTATTTCTCAGACCCTATTTGGGTCATGTCTTCGGCCCAAACAGATCACATTTCTGCAGGTTTGGAGAAGGGAAAGGGTCCCTATAAAGGTACTTGATTGTTGCTGAGGTGTAGGGGAACATGGGACCGGGCATAGGATCACGATTCTACTAGCTGTTTTGTTTTTTTTCTATACTCTGTATTGTACTGTACTGTATTGTTGTGTAACTTGTTCTTGTTGTTTTCTTAGAACATGAGAAATGTTGCATCATCATCTATATAACTGTTGGTTATCTTTTACTGTAGTTGTTTATTTTAAATGTGTATGGTTTATTGATTTCGGTGTTTTTATATTTTGTATATTTTCTTCCGTTGTTCTACACATTGACAAATGAAGGCACAGTTTCCCCACTATCAGACCTGGGCCCTGACTGCTAGTCGGCATGCTCTTGAGTTTATGGAAATGTGCTTGAGGTCATGTGACCAACCGAGTTCGGGGAACCCGTAGAGTGGCACCCAGATCTGGGATGTTACAACACTCGACATGAGGAGTACCACAACAGTCCATGAAAGTGAGAAGTTCCTATGTTGGACGTGGCTGGCCCAAAATACTCTATATAGGAGGAGTACACAAGCATCCAAGTTTTTGAATGTTTGATTGGGAGTGTTACATGTTAGCACCATTAGAATAAAATCCCAGTTTTGAGCCGAGTCAGTGACTTTTCTGTTTACCTCATGATTAAGATGGGTTACTAGATAACATGGGTATATGTTTGGGAATATACCTAAGTAAAGGTTATCCTTTGAATCTATACTTTTTCGTTATCCATGTTGGATATTGTGAGACCTTGTGGGTCTCGGTGTCCCTATGGAGTATCGTTATACTGACCCCTACAAAGGCTATGCCCACACCTCGTTGTGTTGGATGTAGACGACAGACAGCGCTAACGGAGGCCGAGAGAGCCATGGATGGATGGTACCTGATGTTGGAATTTATGACGAGTCAGAACACAAAGGAGTCTGATTGATGTGGAGTGCTAAGGTGTCCATCTATACCTACACTATAGGTAGGAACCCTATAAGATGATCCATGAGTTGCTCTTTACCTTTCATTTGTTTTTCCCTTTTCAGTTGTACTTGCTTTCAGTTGTACCTATACTTTACTGTTGGTATTGTTTTTCAAGTCACTTTTACATTCCAACACTTCTTCTGTATACTGTATTGTTTAGTTTTTTGCTACCAGTTGTGTAATATGATTGTGTGTGTTTACTTTTTATAAAGGAAATTCCTTCCCAGTTTTGGGATTTACGCCTTTGGTGCTAGTTGCCAGCCCTTGGCCTATAGAAGGCAGGCTTTGGGTAGTCACGACATGGGTCTCGAGGATGGGTCATGAAACTTCTGGTGTAAAGGTACCTATAAAATGGAAAAAATATTGCCTAAGGCATGTGACCCTTAGAAATAACTATGAGACAATGATTCCTTAATTCACGCTTCCTTTTATGATTTATAAGATTTTCCAACCAATATAACTGTTAAAATAATGTTATTAATTTATTATTGAAACTTATTAATATTTATCAAATCAAAAATGATTTTAATATATTAATTTATCTTGTAATAGTTAATAATATTTCAATATTTTCATTATTTACTATGTTAAGTGATAGTTTCTGGAGTCTATTTTGAGTTGTTATTTGTTGTTCCTATAACATAGAACATGATTTCCTCAAATAAAGAATGAAAAATATGATTTAAATATTATATAAATTCAGTATATACATTTTCATAACAATCTATAAATTTTTTTGTTATGAAATGACTTCACCATTCATGGAGATGGTAGGCCATACATTACGCATGAATGCAACATTAAATTATTATTCCCATTAACAAAATGATAATTAAATGATATATATGTATATTTTTATTCCACTATCATATATATATATATCATATATATCATATATTTTTCTTGAAAAAATCTTTTATATGTTCCATGTATAGTCTGAATGAATCATGTCACTCTGATATGGTAGTAGTCCACATTTCAACAAATTAAGCTGTCGTATTTACAAAAAAACAGAAAAGCTGATTGTATGTGTTATATAAAAATTCAAGATATATTAATACATGTTAAATAATATATATATCATATAAAATAGTGTTTCTATCACAATTACATGGTATATGAAAAATGAATATCATTGTTTTTCGAGGTAATATATCCTCATACAAAAATGGTAACGTCGTTACACCTTTTTTGGAAGTGTATTTAAGTGTGGGTAGGAAACCAAACACAAAAACAACTCAGAGTATATTGTATAATGTAATTATTATATGTACATGGAAAAATAAGAAACAAAGGGGTGTGGAATGAAATAAATCTAAACTGATAATTGATGAATGATGCCACTTATATGGTTAAAAACATTTCATTTATAAAATAATGATTCCTTAGTATTATTTCATTAAACAATATTGCTTCTATGATTAGAGGAGGTATGTTGGAGATTATTTGATAATGTTTTGGGTGAGGTATAATGATTATCGTAGTGTAATAATGTGTGGGTTGAGGTCCCATTTATAATTGAGGGGACAAGAGATTTTGGGAACTGTCAATTTTTTTAATTAAGATAAATTATTTTTCAATTAAAAATAAAAAAAAATACTTATTTGAATGAAATTATGTTTATGGGAATAAATAATATATTATAATATTTTTTATATTTTTATGGTCACATTCATACCCATGTCTTCTTATTTAACCCTTAGTTAAACCACTTAACACATATTGTGACAACATGTCTTTTTACTAACTAATGGTTATTGTTGTTTCGATAAAAAAAAGACCAATAAATGATACATGAATGATATTTTAAAAATTATACCAATAATTTGGATTAGTTTTTTATTTTTATGAATTTTATATTATTGAATAAAGTTTTATTTACTTTAAAATATCATTAATGTCAATATTGATACTATTCATTTGTTGACATTTTGAAAAACATCAATATAGAATATAACATTTAAAAAACATATAATACTTCCTTATTATGTATTAGTCATCAAAAATATTCTTGTAATACATTAATTATATACAATTTCATTTTTATTAATATTAATAATAATTTTTTTTTCATATATCTATTAGTTATACAAATATTGAATCTTCATTGTCATGGCATTAATTTAATTATTTCTTCCATAGAGGCTACAAATAAATTAATATGATGACTATAACCATTTTATATTTTCAATTATTATTTACATTAGAATATATCTTATTTTTTATGATATATAAATAATGTAATAGTTTTTATAAATATTAGTGTGACATGTTAGACATCACTAAAATTAAAATACTACAATCCAATTGATGTTATAGAAGTTGCTCCAAGAGGCCATACAATTGGATCAAGGATGATTTTTGAAAACAATATATCATAAAATTAAATTAGTAAATGTTTTTGTGTAATTTAATAATATTATTTTTATGTATCATTTCATTATTTACCCATAACAATAGTAATTAAGAAAATATAAATTTTATTATTCATATTTTCTAAAAAAGAAACCTATTTACTTAATTTGTACACTCTGATTAAAAATATAGAATCCATTTTTCAGAAATCAAAAATTGAATTTTTAGTGTTTAATGTAAAAATAATCAAGTTTAATTTATAAGAAAACTAGTTTTCAATTGAAAATGTTCTAATGGTGAAATTTTTTTGTATCCATATCCAATGAGGAATCGATTCCATTGACCGAGTTTAGAATAACTAGTCAAAAATGAACTTATTATACTTTGCAAAAAATTAATAATATAATTTATCACCATAAATAAATTTTTATGAAGCATCTGTTTCTTATTAAAATACATTATATTATCTATACTCCTCAAAACATGAATCTTATTAGAAAAATACATAAATTACAAACCAATTAAAATTGAGTATTATTCCTTATATTAAGAAGTTTATTTTCATATAATATATATAAAATGGTCTAAATATGGCTATAAAATCGGTACTCCGTAAAATGTATGTAAAATTACATTTTAAAAATATTGTTTGTATGCATTAAATTGGGGTTGTTCTTTTTTAGGCATATTAAATATATTGAATAAATTTAAAAAATATTTTATTGAATATATATTACAATAATACAATTCAGTAATTATAATTAATATATTTTTTTATAAAAAAATTACATTTTGGCCATAAAAAAATTCATTATAAAAACATTACCTATATATTTATTTAGTTAATATATTTATTTCTAATTAATTTTTAATTAATGAATTCACCATATATCTTCATTAAACATTAAACACTATTTATAACTTCCAAAAAAATCGTAGTTTATATCTTATTATATAAATATTAAATTAATGATATTTTGTTAATGGAAAAACCATCATTACCAACAATGAAACCAGCTCATTATTTTGTGAAGCATAACCTTAACATGGTGTTCTTTATAAATAAAGTTATAATGAAAATAAAACCTATTAAAATATTGTAAATTATTAGGGTGTTACATTGTATGCAACTTAATTAATTTTTTTCATCAAAATATAATCTTTATCTATATAGTCTATAGGATTTTATTTGAAAAGAAAAAGTTGTTTAAAAACCCACATCTTAAATATTTATAGTAACTCATATTATGAATAAGAGGGAAAATGAAATCTGAATGTCACTACAAAACGATGATTTATAATAGTATAAAATTTCTAAAACATGGATGTGGAAGAGAAAACTAACTATCATTTTCTGAGGCAGAATGATAGAGAATGTGGTCATCAGAAAGTCTATTATCACAAAAACATAAATATTGTATAGGTTAATGTGGCCATTGATATTGAGGTTTGAAAATTAAATTAAAAACATTTTTTATTATAAAATATTTTTCATGGAGTTATGGTATTTATATACTTTCTATATTAAGAAAAAAAGTTTTCATACTTACTTGAAAATTATGGTTTCATCCTTTAATCAATTTTTTCAAAAAAACACAACTTTCCCGAAATATGATGAGTATTTAAGATGATTGATTTATTTGAATCAATTTTTATGTAATAAAAATCCATAAAACTGTAACTATAGATTACTCTTGTCTTTATAAATTAACAAAAACAAATAAAATTAGAATAATATAAGATAATTCCCCAAAAATAATAAACTGTTATATGACGAAAAAAATAATATCTAAACTTAAATTGTAATACCAAAATTTCAACATAGATTATTCATCAAATAAATATCATTAAAAATATTATATACTAAAAATGAAGCCCAAAAACACAGATGTATGTGATTATATAGTCTTCCATATAAAATTAATCACTCTTAAAATATTATACCAAATATTTAATTACATAAACAAAGAATATCCAATATATTGGAAACATTTCAATAAATTACATGAAGGACCATAATTCCAGAATATAATCATATATAATTCCAAAATATAAGTCAACTTTTACATCCCAAATAAAATCCAATTTTATTCAATTTAACATGATCATATAAAGATCTCCAAATATAGAACAACATTTGAAATAATATTAATCTCTTAATAACAAAATTATTATTCAATCCTATTGTAATATATTTGGGTTATCAAATTCCCCTAAAATAAAAATAACCATTATTTGTTTGATTGGTTAAAATAATAAATTTCATGCTAACCATGACATTGTATACTCTAGTGGTAGGTGTTTCACCCTTGTTTCCCTATGGTTCTGGGTGCAATCCCTATGGCCTTACTAAACATGATGGGTTAACACCAAATGTGAAGGTGTCTTGTCTCTAAAACCATATATATATTATAAAGAATGTGATAAGACTCCTAAAAAAGTACCTAAAAATATTTATCATTAATGAAATGGCTTAATTAAAATTATTATATCATATGATTCATTTTTTATTCCCAATAATATAAATACCCATAATTATATTGAATGAAAATATTATATAAACTGTAATAGTAATCCCTAAATTTATATACATTCTCAAAAAAGATGAAGAATTATTTATAAAATATAATTTTAACATGCACTAAACCAATTTGTGGTTTAACATAATTTATGTTTTCTTAAATCTAGTTACAATGTTTTTTAACAATCTTCCAGTGATACCAATTGTAACTCCCCAACCATAGAATCTCTGATCTGGTACAATATTTAATTACATTGGAATGATTAAATGGAATAAAATTACAATGGGCCTATCATTTTAGTAGTCATGAACAAAAATATAAATAAATGGTTCAATTATTACATTAACAAAACATATTACACAACAATGTAGATTAATTTTCATCCTTGAAATCATTCAAAAATATCTTCTTCGTAACTTAGGGAGAATAGTAAACATAAAAGAGAGATATCAAACTCTCATTAAGGGTATCTAATGTGGTATAAATAATGAACTAATGTGAATAAATCAACATGGACAGGTAAGTAACTGTTGAAAATTCCATTTAAACAACTGGATAATGAATAATTGATATTGAATAGTAGATATCTGAAGCACATGTCATTTATTCAATAAACTGATAGAGAAATGAATCTATATATATTAAAAAGGGAAAATTTTAGTGAAAATAATAATGACAAAATAGAAAATAATGGGAATTCTTAGTTAGTGAACATCATATATCTAGAACATGAACCACTACCATAAATAACTTTCAAAAGATTATTTATCTATGCGGGTAGATACTAGTCTATTATTCATGAAAAAAAATAATATGGTTTTTTCCAAATTATTTCATCTCATGAGACTACCTAGGAATTATGAGGCTTTAACTAACTGGTTCCCAACTGGTATGGATTTCTTTATAATATCCCCAACAAATATATCTCATTTCAAAAGCATTCCTCATATATATAATAATCAATATAAAAAGATATTTTCAAATAAATGTGTCCCATTGCACTTTTAATAATTTAATAATATAAAGATAAATGGATTCATGATATAATATATCAATTGGGGAAGTATATAAAACATAATAAAAAATTAATTGGTGAATATTACATTAATATCATATATCTGAAAGGTGAGATGAAAATATTGTATCACATTATTAGCATTTATTTAAATTTATCAAAATTAAAAAAATAAATATTTTAAATTCAAATGACCCGTTTACACATGTAAAGGAATATTGAAAACCTTATAGAATCATGAAGGCTATAAATTTTATTCATGTACTATAAAAAATTTTTCTACATTTGTAAGAAATTTCATAAAGTACCTTGTTTTTAAAAAAACATTATTATTCCTTTTTTATTAATATAAAAACACAAAAGGGGTAAAAATTACATTGAATATTATGTTTTTAAATAGTATTAGTATTTTGGAAAAAAATTCAATATAATAACATGGATGAAAAATATTCACTAGTGGATACTTAATCAAAAACAGTATTGAATAATGATTGGATTGTGAGATAACTCTCTGACACATTGTAAATAGTGGAATCATATTACAATAAAGGAATGAAAATATTTGGATATGAAAATAACATAATATTTTGAATTTTTCTAATTAATAAAAAATTTAGTGGTTTATCCACCACCCAAAAGAAACATGTTGTGTATAAGTCATATTCCCGACATAAATTAATGTGAGACAAACATCCCTTACCTCACACTTCCTTTATAGTTGTACATTAATTAACATAAGGTATAATAGGTTAAATAATATTTTTAATTTATATAAAAACTGTATTCGTATTTTTTATATCATATACGATATCATTAATTTATATTATCTCCTTCTTTTTAATAATCATTTATTATTTTGACTATTTTCTGTGTCAATTTCCTAGTTTTTTGAGTTTGTTTTGAATTCTTATTTTTTGTTCCAATTACACAGACCATGATTTAATCATATATATAATATAAACCTTTATATAAATATCATATCTATTCAGTATATATATATTTTTATATAAATCCATAAAAGTTGGAGATTGGAAATGAAATTCACCATGCCTAGAGATGGTATTCCATACATAGACAAGAACATAAACGTCATTTATTTGTGGAATTAAATGAATGAAAATTCAATGATATATTCATTTATTATAATTATGGAATGATATATTTTTCAAATATATCAATTATGTTTATTAAAAACATCTTATATATATTCCTTGTATAGAGTGAACAAAAAACATCGTTTTGAGGATGTGGTAGTCCACACTTCAATAAATGATTTTTTTTGTATTTAAAAAATTTAAAATATGAAGGTATGCTTTATATGAAAATTATAGATTTATTAATAGAACTCAGATATCATATATATCATATAAAAATAGTAATTCTATCATACAGACCAACCACGATGTTGTAATGGAAAAAACGAATGACATAATTTCATGAGGCTATTTTTCAATATACAGAAATGGTAAATTCATTATCCATTTTTTGGAAGTGTGTGTTTGATTACGTATAACCCTTAACATTAAAACAAATCATAAAATTGAGGATATATGTATTATTATATAATTATGGAGTAATAATAAATAAAGGACTTGGTAATGGAATAATACTAATGTGATCATTGAAGACCATTGCCTCTTAATCAAGAAACTCATTTTGTATTATATCGAAATCCTTACATGGTTTCATATGTTCCCAAAGTGAAGCATCTGGTAATAGAGGATGTATTTGGGAGATTTTTTAGTAGGGTTTTAATGATATATATGGATTAATATAGTTTGAGGAATTGATGGATGATCTGACCATTTATAATTTAGTTGCGGGAATATTTTGGATACTGTCGAAACATTATATTAAAATACATAAATTTTAAATTATAAATTTCAAAAAAGTAATTTTTATATAATAAATTATTATTATGGGTTTAAATAATAACAATAATTAATTTTAGTCATGTAATGGTCACATTATTACACTTATCATTTGGATTGAACTCTTTGTTAAAAGATTAACTCATACCATGCCAACATAGATTTTTAATTTTTATGGGATAATATAATTAATTTTTTTTAAAGAACAATAAATGAGACAAGTAATAAATTTTAAAATTTATACCAAATATTTTCCAAATGTTTATACTTTTATGAATTTTATACAATTTAATGAAATATTATTTATATTAAAATATCAATAATGTCAATTTTGGTACTATTCATTTCTTGAGTTCTTAAAAATATAAAACACAAGATAAATTTTGACCAAAACCATTTATACATCTATAATATGTCCATTTTGTAAAATAAATTCATGAATGTAATTAATTATATGAAATTATATTTATTTTAACATTTTTAATATCATTTATTTGATATGTCCCTTAATTTTACACTTACTGAATAATGATTGTTAATTAATTTAATTTAATTATTTATTCCTTCAAAATTCATACCAAATTATCATGAATATGAAAATAAATTTCTTCATTATTACTCTTTATATTAAAATATTATTTTTAATCATCATTGAATGAAATTTAAAACTATTTAAAACCAAGATTGGGACATATTGCACTTCCCTTACAATAAAATACACAAAAAGTGATTAAAGTCATCAAAGTGTATCCAGGAGACAATAGAATTGAATCATGGATGATTATGATATACAATAGTTCATCTATTATTAGTACTATTTTTTTGGATTAATTAGTAATATTATTATTACCCTTAACTACTTGATGAAACCATAACTGTGGTAATTTTTAAGAAATACTAATATTACTATTGATATTTTCCAATAATAAACACATAAGTATTACTAAATTTTGGACCCAATTTTTCAATATTTTTATTACTTTTTTCTATACTGAACACACATAAGACACATTAGTTAATTTAAAATTAATTCTGTTGATGAATTGAGAGAACACATTTTTATTGATAAGACATTCAGAATATTGAATTATTTTAATATCCATAGTCAATGTGAAATTGACACTTATTACATTAAATATATTAAATAATAAAATAATAATATATTTATATTTAAAAAAAATTAATATTTTTTAACACTATGAATTATTTAGATGAAAAATTTGACTTCATTTAATATCCAATATTTTATTATTATTTATAGAAACGAGAAACATATCAAAAAAATAAGATAAATTCATATAATGTAATTTTTTTTCATATTTAGATATTAAATAAGACGTTTATGTCTTCTAATAAAAATATGAATGTGTTAAAACTTGATCATAAAATATGTTTGACATGATCATGCTGTAAAATAGCCTTTAGAAAAATATAGTTTTAATTGATAAAATTGGGGTTGTTCTTATGTTATACAAATTATATATATTTTTTGGTGGTAATAAATATTATCATTTATTATATATTACATTAATATTATTAAATAATTTTAATTAATGTAATTTATTAGGATAAAATGACTTTATGATCATAAAGAATATTCATTATAAAAAACATTTCATATATGTTCAACTGGTGACTATATTCATTTTAAATTAATTTGTAACCAATGAATTCAACCATATACTTTCATATGTTTGATAATACTATTAATTTTCAATAAACTAGTAACTATTTTATATCTTATTAGATAAAATAAAAATATTTGAACAAAATATTTTAGTTATTTAAAAATTTTCCTTGTGAATAACAGAAGCCAACTCATTGTTGTGTGTAGCCTTACATTATCATGGTGTAGTGTATAAAGAATGCTATAAAAAAATAAATTTATGATAGTATTTTATCTTTATGTGGTGTTATAATAATTATAATAAAAGAAAAAATAACCAAAATGGGGAGGAGAAAACTATACAAAAAACACCTATATGTTATATGCAGGTCGAACCAGAAGACACCAATACGAAAAGTCAACATCAAAAGAAACTCTAGCACATTACACCACCATAACCATCAAGGGAACCTTTTATTTACCTTGTTCAATAAAAAAATGTCTATATACATCCATGGTTGTTTGTAGGGTGTGACCCAAATTACAATGTTGGATACCACCAAATGAGATTCCATGAATTAACATTAAATGAAAAATTATCATGCTAGTTATATGATAGAAGAGGACCTAATATAATTAATGAATTATTTTTAGTTAATATAAGGGAAAATATGTTATGAATTTGAATAGTAATCACATAAAGAGAAAATTGGGAAATACCTAAGGAACTTGTGTCAGTAGTGTCATTGGATTTACAAAATGTCGGTGATCAAACCATCACCGATACACAATTGTCCTTCTCGAGCCACCAATACGACTCAAATATATGATTAGTTTGTGTTGTTATATGATCTTATTACAGAGACCAAGAGCCTTCTGTACTGTGTCATCTAATTTACTTTAACTAGTCAGCCCACCGAGATACTTAGGATTACCTTGTGATTAATTGCATTTAAAATGTCACAGGAATCAATTTTGACACATACACTTTTCCCACAATAGAAACTCACATTCCAAACAACAAAATTTAATAGTTAAATCATTACTAATACCTTATGACTATACAAAAATTGAAAAATTATTTTAAATCATATAAAAAAAATGTTAGAACCCTCTTATTAACCATATAATGCATTCTAAAATCATCAATCTATTTTAAATCATGGAATCACCTACCTCATACTCAGAAATTTCTGGAAGTTAGATAGAAACTAAAACAACACCATTGAGATAAACTATCATTTAATGATTACATCATAACCATAAAAATATAACCTAAATAATCATGTTGGAACACACTATTGGTCAATCAAATATCTACAGAATATTTAACTCATCAAATGAGGACCAAGAGATTATGAAAAGGAAGGGAATGAAGAAATGGGTGGCATACATGTTGATTTTCTAAAGATTCACACTAAACCCCCCCAAGATATTGAACCCTAATGGATCATGGATGAAGGAGGTAGTGTATTTTGGGATGTGGAGGCTATAATGAGTGTGTTAGAGGGAATTTCTTGTTAAAATCATATAATAGAAAACCATAAATTCAAACTTGTTCTTGTTAAAGAATGCATCACAGTTTGGTAACACATTTTTCCAAACCGTGTGCCAACCGTGTAACCGCTCTATCCAATAGGATGGTTGGACACATAGTTTACCTAGAGGGGATGAATCTAAATATTCCTAGATATTAGCCTTATATAGATCCTCTATTCCAGGAGAAAGGTTATCCCTAGAGGGATGCACGCCTATGCGCTAGGTCGTGTGGCATGGATAGTTCCACTTTCCATGGTGTATAGTTTGAACTTGGATGGTACTTGATTTCTTCTGAGGCGATGATCACATATAATTATAAGACATTCCATTGATTTAATGTCAGGGTAGGATTTTATTAATTGTTTTTATTTTTGTTAAATTAATACAGAGACTTATTCATTATTCCATATTATTTTTTTAATGATTGTTGAAATAATTTGTTTGATGTTTCGTTTTTGGTTAGTCGGTGTTATGATACAATGTGATGAAAATGTTAGTTGTTCAATTATTATAATAAATATCCTTAATAATGAATGTAATTATATTTTTTTGAATAATTATATATTTTTTATAAATTATAAAATTTTATATTTTAAAATTATATGTTGCCTCGTGTATTTTATAATATATTGTTTGACTTTTTTGAGTCTCACAAATGATGGTTGAGAACTCTAATAAAGATAAATGACTATATTATATAGGTAGGTGGTCCTAGAAACAAAATATAATAGTATTATCCTTGGGTTTTATGTATTTGGAGTGGGATATGTGACTTATCCATTATAAGTTATATTTCATTTTAATTTTTCTAGAATATATATATTTAATGAAATCCTTCATTAAATTTAACAATATTCATGGGACATGAAGAATCATTATTCACTATCCCGATTCATAGATTATTTATGTTCATGGAATGGAATATATTAGAAATGCTTGATAAATAAAACCCCTAAGCCGAGAGCCTTAAAAAAATAAATTAGTATAGTGTCCCTAGTATAGGATCTCAAATTTCTACATTTTAGGGGAGTGTAGGGCTGGGATTTTTAACCTTAACAATCCATTGTGTAATGGTAATATTTAATAGTTCAATTTTTATAAATAATTAAACAATTTTGTGAGTTTCTGTCCCCATATTTTAAATGATCACGTAGGTTGGTACATTATATTAATATTTATCGATACATTTGGTGTGAGGAATGACCTTGGGTTACGTGGTTAAGCAATGGGGCTGATTCCACATCACTTGTGTGATTCCAATATATGATGTCATATAATAAAAATAGTTCTATATGTGATAATTAGGATGATTCCAAGGGAGTTCATGCCCTCTATGTGATGGTTCTTCATCAGATGGATGAGAATTGGATAATGGAGACAGTTTGGGTGTCTGGACAGTGACATGACCTATATGGAATTAACAAGTTCCCATGATATATAATTACGCCGAGTATGTTTTACATTATAGTGTGTAGTGGTGATTGAGGGTATCACCATAGAACTTGAATTGATGTTTTGATCCTAATATGGCTATGAGGATGATATGTCGTATAGGTGAGCTCCCATACTTAAGTTGTCTTATCGGTTTTGGTAAACTAAATTCCCCATTGAGATGTGTTATATGAAATTATTTATGTGGGAAGAAGTTATGACCAAGATTTTTTAGTATATAAGGGATTCTTTATATCACACCCCAACACATATGCCACTAAATTATTACCCTATGTTGGGTTTTCACATTTCCATAGGAACACCTACCGATATTTTAGAGGTTACTATCTAGAAATGAAGTTCTATAAGGATATTTTGGGGAGGCTACAACCTCTATTCAATGTAGAAATGTAGTACAAATAATTGATATGAGTATAAAATACACAAAATAAATGTAGAATATAATAAAGGGAAATTTCCATGAAATTAAACCAAATATTAGAATTACATATTAGATTAATGTTATATATATAATATAATAGATCCCATGTGGTATTAACATAAACATGTGTAGAAAAAAAATGAAACATAGTCTATAATATCGTCCACATTTGTCGATATCATGACCATGTCCCATTATAAAATCTCTAACATTTGAATCAAAAACAGCAAGAAACATCACTTTCCCAAGTATCAACTTGCAAAAAAGTAGAATCTACTCAAGTACCCAGGTGACATGGAATCTGTAGAAGGATGTGAGAATAAATAAATAGTCCCATACTAATTCAATACATAATTATTACAAATATAATAAGTATTTGTATGAGATGTTATCTAAAAAACACAACAATAATTTAATTAATGAATAAACCAAACAAATTATCAGGATCTTCAATAATACCTATGGGAAAATTATACCGACTATATCATGTTATGTGGTGTCTCTATTCTTGTCACAATTACCATGCCTCCACATGTAACCACACAAAATTGGGGTGGTCATCCAGTCACCCCTAGTATCTTGATGATTTATATGAAATCTAAACACACATATTAGCATTCCAATCCAATCATAGAACATATCCTAGAATTCCCACACATTAATAAATCCCTCAAAATATATGTGGTCAAACTATAATATGTACACTTCATGTATCATATTTAATACTGGTGGTCATCTTTTAATTCCATAGAATCATGTGTCATTCAAAATCCATGATCTCATTTTGGCCTCCCTAATACCAAGAAACATACATAATCAATGTACTCATCCTTATATTCCACACAACAAGAATAACAATGATTTCATGTGATCATTATAATATTCCACATAATAAATCATTATATCTCATAAGTAATGCAAATATATCATCAGGGAATATCTATTTATAAAAAATCATGTATTATAGGAATCCATGGAAATCATCATGGATTTTTCATTTAGTAAACTCAATTATTTAGATTTTTTTCTTAATTAAACAACAACATACAACATTGATCTCATTTCATACTATTAAATTTACCAATTAAGATTACCATTAATGGTTTTTCCTTTTAAAATTCTCTTCCAACAGTTTCCATTTTGACCTATATCGGCCATATTATGTTTTACACCGATCATCAAATTTCGACATCCTTTTACAATGTATAATACATTGTTATCCAATTTACTATACCATTACTAATTCATTATTTCCTACATTTATATTATCATATGACGGTTAAATTTGCATAACCATGCCAATGTATTCGTTTCCAACAAACTACCCAACTCAAGAATCTAATTCTCAACATCCATTCCATTATGGGAACTCAACGGTTATGTTATTTTCTTGGGAATTCTATTCAAATGAAAATTTATTTCATAACAATACATTATGAATCCCAATAAATTTATAATATCAATTATTATGGAATTCAATTTCATAGTCCTCAAAAATCAATCTTAAGCCCCCATTCAATCATTTTAAATATATTATACAATTAATGATATCATGAAAAAACATGGATAAAGAGTAATGGAGGGTAATCCTTTTAATTTTTTCCATGTATTTTTAATAAAACATATCCTACCCTCTTATTATTCAATTACAATGTCAATTTATTAAAAAGACACTCAACTATAGTAATATCATTCTAATGTTCATGTGTGTACAATTGTTTTTATTAAAGGGAAATAACCACCTAAAATATTGAATTATTTAAATTTTTATAATTAAAGAAACTTATTAGGAAACCAAAACACACACTTGAGAAATCATGAGATAATATTTGAAAAATATAGGCACCTCCTTCAATTATAATATACATTAAAATTATTTCCAATGGTTGATAGAATTTACAAAGCCCCACCAAGGGTTAAATAAATAACGTTGTATCTAATTAATTCCATATGAAAAAAATAATAACTATTATAAAATAATAATTATTAGACCAAATTAAAAAATTTGATATAATATATAGTAATTGGAAGAAATATGCAAAAATAATCATTCCACACTAGATCTGATTCCAACTGACTGCTAAGGTCTATAATGATTCTTAAAATTCTCCCCAAATTAATGTCTTAAAATGTTGGATCAATATATATATTATCCAAAACATCATTAAATAATAAATTATTTAATTTAATGGTGTGACATTCCGTTTAAGATTTAATTAATAGATTCAGACATATTTTATCATTCTATGTCATCTACCTCAAAAGCATTAAAATTCCAAAAAAATGCTTGATTTCACAATCCTTCATAGAAATCACCATATGATCCATGAACCAAACATTTTGGAATTACAAATCAAGTTATAAAATTAATATAAAATGTAGTATTGGACAAAAACACATTGATACATGAATGGAAAATTCATAAAATGGTGCATAAATCAAGAGGATAACTATATAGGGTAAAAGAATATCTCCTCACAGTGAGATACGGAAAATAAAGGGGTGGTGAAGGGGGAAACACCTGATAATTCCTTGTGGAAAATATTATTATCCCACTTTAAAAATAAAATCATTTCGTAAGTGGATTGTGGGTGGAGGAAACAAAAAATTTAGAGGGTTGAAGAAACATAGCTAATGGTACTACTACTATCTCAATTAGTAGGAAAATGCTTTTAAGATATATTACTTGCTTGAACAACCTACCATTGAAACTTATTATGTATCCCAACTCCCATATAATAATTATTCATGATTAAAATACATTTTTCAGTGTAATGATCCTCAATATTGTATTAAAAAACTTGACGAAAATCGGACCCCTCCACTAATAGAAAACCCACAATTTCTTATCAACACTAAACATCCATAGAGACATAGTGTAACAACATGTACCCACACTCCCATGTTTTGAGATAAAAATATAATCATTTCATTTTCGGATTTTTTACCGATAAACATGATCCAATTTCATCCCATCAAAATGTATAAAAAAACTAAAATATTGGATAACAAACATACCAAAAAACTTTTAATGTCTAGTTTATTATAGGGTTATGAATACTTAATAAATATAAGAGAATATAAAAAAATCAAATTCCTCCACATACATATCGATGTCTTTAATAACTAATTGTTTTAATAAAAGCACATCTACTCTACTATATAAGCGATACACAATTTATTCAGTGTTCATTTAAATGACATATGCATATCATTCATGCTTTGTAATGTTTTCCTCATAGACCATTGATTACTCATCTTCCATTTTCATCTGTCTGAGAAACTCCCTTTCCATCATAAGGATGACACTTCAGGGAAAATATGTATCGAAAAATATTTTCATTAAATATTACCATTACATTCAATCGTCTTCCTCATTAGATTTTTTGTATTTGAGTTGTTTCCTCCACTTATTATCTTACCAATCAAAATGATATACCGCTAGTTTGACATTCCAAATATATGAACATTGAATGAAAAAGAATATATTCTAAATAGATTTCATCGATTTTCTCCATGACGATAGGAATAAATGATCTACTAATGATATGGGGACATTATTCACATAAAGTATTCGTCCAAAATATTCTCGTTAATTAGATTTAATTAGATAAGGAGGGTCCACCACAAAATTCATGTAATTATTCATAATTTGAACCAGGTGATAAATTACTATCTTGATTTATTGATTCCCTAATCTTATCATTTTATTCGTTTCATTAGGGAGATTGTCACATTGCCTGCGACATTGACTATTGGATCATGCTCTAAATTTTTAATCCAATTATTATGAAATATATATTATAATTATGGGTTCTTGAATACTTATCTAATAATAATATATAAACCAATCATTTAACATAAATGGACAAACATGTAATTGAAATGTTTAACCAAACATGGGATTCCCTATGTATAAATCTAGGTTATCCATGATGATATATTTATACCTATGGATATTAATAAAGTGCTCTAGTCCTAATTAACCATAAAAGTAGAACATTTTATGGGATGAAATATATTGTTCCAAGACCATTGTACATATTATTACAATATTGTAAGCATAATCAACGATCAAATAATTATGGAGTCTTGCAAATACTATGTCCTGGAAATATAAGAAATAAAAAAATGTCATCATGGAAATAGAATAAAAATTATTATATTAATAATCCAAAATGGGATCCTAAATAACAATAAGCTCTTACATACGCATAGGATAACCTGGGGAATAAATATACAAAATGGATAAGAAAAATAATAATTAAGGGAATAAACTTATAAATAACGCATCACACATTAGTTAGAACTCATAACATGATAGTCTTAAATAAGGAATTAGAAATGAATAAAAAATTATAAAATTTGATAATGTAATCATCAAAGCATATGAAATGTAATAGAAACAAATAGAACATCATAAAAAGTAGTCATGGATGACTGCCTAGACTATATCACATGGTTGACAAAGTCCCATTAACGAATGAGGTTTACTCCATATAAAAAAAATTGTCTTGAGAATAAAAATTAACTAATTATTTTTCTCACTATCTAAGAACACGCATAATAAATTTTTCATTCATTCATCATCCACTTTTTGAGTTAATCACACGTAATAAACATAATGGTTACACCTAGAAATAACTACTCCCCATAATACTTTAAAAGGGAATAAGAAATGGGTGTATCGTAAAGGTATCCATATAAGAGTTTATTTAAATCATTAAATAAATTTAATAAGTGAAACTTTTTATATATAAATATAAATTATACCCATGTGAATAAGAAACATGTATATACGAGTGCTTAAAAAATATTAAATTTATCCTCTTATGTGTCATTTATGGGAAACCAATAAATTTTCTCTAAAAAAGAAAAATGTAATTTTTATTATATAAAACCATATATAACATAACATAATTTTTATGACAATATAGTTATTCTAAAAAATAATTTTGATTTAAAAATGACTATGGAGATTATATGAGAATTTATCAAAAATTGGGATTTTCCATTCGTATTAGATTGATTATCAGAAGGAATATAGAAGGGAAACTTATAAAATATGTATTTCTCCAAAATTGAAATATGAATTGAGCTAATTACATAAGGTTGGAACATAAACCTATAATTTATGTGTAAAAATAAAAATAAATAAAAATTAAATTATGGTATATAAATTAAATTCATAATATGATGTAAAATTGGAGGTTTAGAGGGGATCCCTTAACGAATGTCTAAAAGTATCTTTGACTTGTAGTTAGTGTTCTATAAAATCATGTCATGTCAACTAACAAATTAATTCGGAATGTATTATAAATTTACATGATTTATTATAATTTTTTTTGTTAACTTATGGCCTTTTGATGATTTATATGAATCAATTTTTCTATTTTTGGGGCATTTGATTCCATTAATTTAATGATCAGTCCCCTTGTATTAAAGTATTAATGTTCAGGTAAAAATAGAATTACTATCTAGAATGAATATTATATGTTATAATTTAACATCTAATATTTGAAATGATCTTAATTATATTTTTTTTAAATGGAATGAGGTTGATTCAATATAAATAATGATAATGATAATGTTTTAACTTATTTAGTTGTATTGAAAACCATCCTGAACATATATCATTTATTTTAATATCATTTTTTATATATTGGATGAAAACAATTATAAAATTTATAATATGTACAATAATAATATTATTGGACCATAATAAAGGTTTTATGATCATCCTTTAAAGTGTTAATGGAAAATGAAATTTTATCATCCTTGATGGTAGTAAATTGATACATCTGAGATGATGTTTTCCTTTTACAAGTCAATGGGAATGAAGAAGGGTCTTAATGATTCAAATAAAATTAATATAATAGATTTAAAATATATATAATATTTTGATATTATCCTGTATTTTTTATTTTTATGTATGTAGAATAAAACAAAACAAAATTAAATTAATGAAATTAAAATAGAACGAAAGAGGATTTTAAATCCTAAATTTATTCTCCATGAGAAACTCCATAAGGCACATGAGTTTGGTATTTTGTTCATACTAGAAGAACATGGATGTGAGGGAGTGGCTATTTATGTTTCTTTGGTGGAATATAAACTTTTTTCAAGGCCTTAGATGATTTAGTCGAAGAGGGGGTGTGGGTGGTATTAATAGTGGAGGAGAGGGGTGATTTTTTATTGTTATAATCATTATTTTATTATTACGGTTAAGGAGTATTAATATTCATGAAACCTATCATAAAATAAAATAAATTAATATATATATATTATGTGATTATAGTATTACATTTTCATTACATCATCAATGGCTCAAAAATTTCTATATAAGATTATATCATAAATTTTCATATTTCACTATTCGTAAAAAAACACAACTATTTTAGAAAAAAATTAATCCCTACTATTTATGAGTGTGTTGAATTAAAAAATATTTTCCATTTTATGAATATAATTTTTTAAATACCGGAAATTTAATTTTTAAATAAAAGTCATCATTTGTTTCAAAAATTGAGATTTTAATATTATAACTTATTTTGTACAATTTTGGAAAATTAATAAAGGTCTTATAAAATTATATTATATTAATAATAAAACAAAATATTTAATTATTATTCTATTTGATGAAAATAAATAATCTTTTTAATCATTTTTCTAAATCAATAAATACATAATTTTTAATGATTCAAATAAAACTATAATACATAATTTATCATTTATTAAATATTAATTTAGTTAAGCCATGAAACAATTATGCTATTGTTTAATTCATAAGATAAAAATTTTTATTTATACTTTCAAATATTATGTTACTATTCTATTTCATATTATATGATTCCAAATTTTCACAATAATATTCCAACGTTCATGTAATTATTCCATTGCTATAAGATTCATAATTAATATAAATACCCATTTATTTCAATAATTATTATTTTTTTACAAATTTTGTGTTCTCTAGGTGACATTATGTTATTTATAAAATATAATATAATTATTAGAAGGGAATTTATATTGATAAATTTCTAAGTTATGTAGTGGGTTATAGTGTCATCCATATTACTTGATTTATATGTATGTAATTGGTTTCATGCATCATACCATTAGGACAAAACATATCTAATTGTGTGTAACACAGATCCCACTACGACATGCATGGTTTGTGGAAGGATGAGCCTCCCCTACCCCATGATCATCTCCAACTGGACACGGTCTGGAGCCTGATGTCAAAAAGGCATACCATTGACATTGTGGGGATTATCCTATTGTACCTATACACACACACACACATCCTTCTATAGTAAACAATTTATATATAATGAAAAAGTGATACACAAAATGCATGAATACATCTATTCCACAATCAATGTTCATCAAATGTACTGAAACCATGAAAAGGAAAAAATACAGGGCCATTATAAAAATAAAATGTGTCCAAAATTATTATATGTACGGGACATCAATAACATTAAACCACCTATAGACTCCTCAGACTATTTATATCTATTTTCTCTAACTTCTCCAGGTCTTTCTTGGACTCTTTCAATCATATTGTCATCCGCATTGGACATAAGTAATTTAGGAAGAGCCCATATAAGGGATAGTCTAACAATACATAGTAGGCACCTATAACCCCCAAAACAATTTATAGAAACTAAATGATAAATTTATTCTCAACCCAAATCCAAAGGAGGAAACACACATGATAGAGAATATCTAATTCCATTTCAAAAATTACTCCAAAATATTTGATTAGTCGGATCATCTCAACCTGGTATGTCAAAAATGAAATGTGAAATCAAAACAAATTCTCCTAGAATAATCATTTTATACTTAATTCACACTCCATGTATCATGGTTTCAATGATTAAACCTACTATAGGATTATACTCCAGGTTTATGGGTATCACTTTTCATGGAGTACTCACTTCAAAATCTCTTCCATCCCTGATGGAACATATTTTAGAGATATCACTCATCAAGTATAGTTTATCTAACATGTATTGATATCATATAATAGAGATAAATCATTTGGTATTAAAGGGACAATGAGACTTCCCCACTATACATAATGGAATATATCCATGATAACACACTCATTTTAGGTTTTGGGCATAGCGAAACTTCATTGGGGGTTGTTCCCAACTGTCATTTTTCCGTTAACAATGATTGATCAAAGATCCATCATGATAATAAAACGCCAGATCTTCAGAATAGAATGAAGAACAAAAGAATAGGAGGGATTCCCAGAACCATATATAGGATTATCATATGTTGGTTATAATTAATTTAATTAAAATACATTAATTACCTTGATATAATTCTCAATCCATTGATGTTTGCGATCATGATCTTATTTAATCCATCATATCATTTTAGAATCCAAGCGTACGATTTTTCAATAGGTGATACACACATGCTCCAGGTATCTATGAATGTCACAAAATAAATCTTCGGGCCTTTTTACCCAAGAGCCTTTTATTGTGATTTCCAGCTTCAATATCATTGAGTGCCACTTCCAATGTGATCTCCATGACCTGGTGGAGGAGTATCTCTCTTGTAGCTTGAGAGAGTTCTAGGAAGAAAATAATTCTTTATTGTCTTGAGAGCTTTCTCATGATTCGTTGTGCAAAACCCCAAAAATGGTTTGTCTAATAAGAATTATATAATTGGGATTTTGTTTACTTGAATAATAAAATGAATTAATTACCTAAAAACATTTATTCATTTCATTAAGTTCTTAGTAAAACCCTATTTTTAATAATAGCGGTTGAATATTATTTTTATCTAAAATGTTATTAGAGAATTACACCTAATATTATTTAATTAAATTAATAATATTATATCTCACAAATCATTAAAAAAATTACATGGCATTAATATTAATATACACATAGTGTATATTTGTTTTTCCATTTTTTATTTCCTCTGCCACATTTATTAGACTGTGAATAATGGTTTTTTTATTTTTCAAATAAATATCACTTCATATCTCACTAATAAATATATTATTCTTCACTCAATATTTTCCCTGTAATAATTATTGATGAAATAAATGAGATCAGTCATCCTTGAATAACTATTAATCCAAAATCAGGAATAATCATTATTCAGCTTGTTAAATTAATATTTAACTAATATGCAAGGAAAAACTTGGTGTGTTACCCTATAGGCCACTTTCTCAATGGAATTATGTGGAATCTTTCTAAAGTAGATGGTTAGCATCTATAAAAACCACGCGAAACACATAGTGAATGATTTTAATGTTTTAATGATGTGCCACCTCATACAAATGCTTACCGTGTAATGTAATCCCTTTGTCTCGATATCTCGAATGAAGCGGGTTTCATGCTAGTTCTATCAACCAATGTGCTCATTTTTTCATTCTTTTAACATCCAGAATTAAATTCACCCATTCATTATTTTGGAAATGGATTTATTTATCCAATATAAATACCAACAAAGGGCCTGAGATACCTACTTCAATTATGGAACAGAAGGGACAAATAAAATCTCACATTATCTATTATTGTAGTATTACTAATGTCACACCCAACATATCATACCTCACTGCCAACATTGTGTCACCACTATTTTCATCAATACATCTAAGTCCATGAAATGTATAACCCATTAGTAATAATCATAAAATCTAAGGTTCAATACACACCTCAACATATTGGAACATCCAATGACACTATGAGATGTGGATTTTCAGTTGTTGGGCCCAATTCTCAAAATATCTTCCTGGATATTACCAAGGGTGAAAACCAATAGAAGGTGCCTCAACGTTTTATGATTCCTCACCCATTATTGGCTTGTATTATTTGTTTCCCTCAAATAACATCATTAGGTCATAGAAAAAATATTCAAGATCAGTGTTATGAATCTTCCGGGTTCTCATCACAGCAGGGATCAACTATGACCCTTTAATGCAACAGATATCCTTAAGACATTATCACATGAATTTTCATTTAGAAGAACAATTAGGATGTGATAAGGTATTTATTAATGAGTAAATTAAAAAAATTTAGTTCATGGACACAAATTCCAATAGACTCTCATTTGGGGTGGAGCCAACTGCAAACAATTATTAAACCGCTAGCTCTCACATGATATTCATTATTCTTCTGAGAAATCACTTTAGTCATGGGGTCTACCATGTTCTCTTCTACTCACACATTGATCACTGAACCTTTATATCTTGGATAAAAATCTATTATGTGTTGATACTTTCAGAAAATTTTCCTTGTCTGTTGATGTGACCATATATCTTTTGCAAGAGCCACCACACCAGTATTATCACAATAGAATGTGATAGGTTCTTTACTCTTCGGAACCACATCAATCTATTGGAATATTTTTCGAATCTAGGTGGCTTCCATGAATTAATCATAAGCCTCTATATATTCAGACTCCACTTTTGAATCATCGTCAAATGGATGCTTATAAAACTTCAAGCTCAAAACTATTCATTTCGGACAAAAATATATCCTAATAGCGACATCATAGTTTATTCATCCGTCTAAAATATTACATCAGCATACCCTCAAATGACAAGATCTTGGTCTCCTCCATACACCGAGGACATATCTTATGTTCTTCTCAGATACATAAGTATATACTTAACATCAGTGTAATGTTGTTCTCCTATATCTATATGATATTTTCCTACCATTCTTAGTGTATAGGCAACATAATGCATGGTATTTTACATGTCTTACAAGACATATCCAATAGATGAACCATATGGGATCTTACACATACCATATTTCTCCTGTTGTGTCTATGGACACATTATATTAGAAAGATGTAGGCCATGTGAAACTGGAACAAATCCCATCTAGGATTCTACCATACTAAATAACTTTAGTATATGGTCAGTGTATGTACCATAACTTAGTCAATACAACCTCTTGGATCTCTCAAAATTGATCTTGATCCATAGAATTTAGGTTGTTTCACCTATGTCCATCATGGATAAACAGTTGTTCAACCTGTTCTTAACATACTGTAAGACCGGTACATCATTTACAATAAGTAATATGTTGTCAACATATACTACTAGGATGAAAAACACATTCCCATTAAACCTATTATGAACATAGGGATCATATTCGTTCTTTATGAAACCAACTAATTTATGGATTCATCAAATAGAATGATCCATCGCATGGATTCTTTCATTAATCCATAAATGGATTTATACAACTTTCAAACCCGTTTGGCTTCACCTGGTGTCACAAACCCTTCTGGTTGTGTCATATAGAAATCTTCCTGAAGGTTCCCATTATGGAATGATTTTTGACATCCATATGCCATATCTCCTAATGATGGTATTCTACTACGGAAATTATAATTCGAATGGATTTAAACCTAGAAACTGGATATAAGGTTTCATTAAAGTCATTTAAATGATGTTGTATGAATCCATAATCCATTACACTTGTTTATAGGTTCTAACATGACCTTCCATGTCAAACTTTTGTTTGAAAACCCATTTTCATCCAATATTATTTTCATCAACTGGCTCATGGAAAATAACCCATACTTGGTTCTGATACATGGAATCAATCTATGGTTTCATAGATTCTAGACATCATTCAACCTCTAATATCTATACTGCTTCCTTGTAGGATTTGGGTTCATAATTTTACAACAAGAATGATTCTCCTTCCTCGGGGACTAGGAAACAAAATCTCTCAGGTTCACCTACCTCTCTTTATCTCAAATGCAATACTTCTGTTTTTGGATTCTCCTCTACTGGGACCCGTAGAACTTTTTCCTTTACCAACTCTTGTGTATCGTGAGTATTAACTCCATCGAAGTCAATCTTTCTCTTAGTATCCTTTTTGAATATTTTCCCACTCTCATGAATGGCGGCTTGTCTTGTGACATTTACATTTTTTGTATGAATAATTATTTGGATAATTTAATTCTATTTCCTTGGAATATCCTATAATGATTCACTTCATTCCCTGAGGTGCTAGGTCGTTGCCTAAGAAGGCCTTAACAAACACCTCACTTCCCTATACATGTGTGTGCGATAGATTGGGTTTCATTTCATTCCATATGTTAGAGGTTATTACATTTTCCACCATATTTGATACTCAGTTTAATGTGTATGCTACAGTTTATAATGCATATCCCCAACAAGGTAATGGATGATCTTCATGACTTATCATAAACCAAACAATTTCAAATAAGGTGTGGTTTCTCCTTTCACTAACACCATTCCAATGTGGTGTATAAGGAGGTGTGAGTTGATATTGAATCACATACTCCTGTAAAAGGATGATGAACCCTTGGTTTAGATATTTTCTACCTCAATCTGATCAATGTTTATTTATCTTCTTACCAAGATGATTATGTACATCATTCATTAGTTGCATAAATTTCAATAAGTACTATTACATATACCTCATTAAGTAGAAATAGCCATAACTATTAAAATCATCAGTAAATGTAATGTCGTAAGAATATACAACTCTAGCTTCTACTATAAAAGGACGACACACATCCATGTGCATCAATCCTAGAAGCTCGGTGGCCCTTTCACCCGATCCACTAAAAGGCAACTTTGTCATTTTACCTTATAAACAAGCACTCCATATATCAAGTGATTCTAACTCAGTATAGTCTATATAACCATCTTTTAAGACCTTTGAGAATCACATATAGTTTACATGAATGTGACTGTGATTCCACAACTGGGTGATGTATGTGTCATGTGATTTTATTTCGTAATCTATTTCCAACACTTGGCATTCATAATTTAGCACATATAAACTGTTATTTAAAAGGGCCATACCATAACATACATTGTTCATATTAAATAAAAAACCCTTATTTTATAACAGGAAGATTAATTCACCCATATCCAAATATGATACAAGAATTATGTTACTGGTAGAACAAGGCACGTAATAATAGTTACGTAAAAGAAAAACCATCTTAATTGGAAATGGGAGATTTTAATCACCAAGGGCCAATGAAGACATCCTCACGCCATTGGCAGTATAAATATCCACCTCTCCAATAGAAAAATATTTCTAAATATACATGGTTCCTTTCTTTGAATACATATGTGTGGTCCAGAAGCATTATCGAAACTCCAATGAGTAGAAATGGAATTTTTACACTCGATAACGAATGAAACATTAGCGTCCCCCTACTTCTAGGTACAGTTCCTCTTCTAGTGGACTGGCTTGCCACATGAAAAACATACCACCACTCATTCCCTACAATTCCTTTGGATCTTCCCCTTCTTGGAGTGATGGTGTTCAGGGGCTTCAGAATATTTATTAATCCTTGCCCCCATTGCCTTTTCCTTACTTTTATTTTTCACCATAAGGATTGTGGGTTTGTCTTTCCCCATGTCCTTATATACCACAAGAATTATGGCTAGATGTTTAGATATATTTTTATCATTGTTGAAAATGTTATATTTGACAATAAATCTAGAGAAGGTCTGGAGAAGTGATGATTGGATTAGATCTGTATGCAACTCATTCGGGAACTTAATCCCTAAGATGTCCAAGCGTTCAATATAGCCTATAATCATGACTACATGAGGCCCAGATAGTATAGGAACTCCAAGATTAGTTGTAAACAAAGTGTTGAAGATCCCATATCCCTCATATCTCACCTTATCATGATAGAGGTACTAATAGTGATACATAATTCTATACGTGTCTATGTTTTCTCGTTTCGTCAAGATCTCATTATACATGGCCAATAGCCTGAAGCATTGAACATCTGTGGCATCATCCATTTGTTTCATATAGAGAGATAATTACTAATCACTAGACTCATTTTGGGCTGAAACTCTAGTAGGCTCCTCCATCATATACAATTTCTTCTCACGGCAAAGGATGATGTGTAAACGCCTCTTCCATTCGTGGAAATTGGTGCAGGTGAGATGATTTTCCTTCTCAAGTATGGTTTTCAATGATATGTTTGAAGTAAATTTTCTTTTCATTCGAACTATTTAAGTTGATTAAATATTTTAGTACTTTATCATGATAAAATTGAGACAAATAAATAAATTACTACTTATATGTCTCTCACTATTTTATCAAAATCCAATTTCCCTTTCAGTTGATTTCGGAATATTGTGTTGCCCAAATATTGTCATGGCAAGGATCCACATTTCCCTTTGAATTACCGCAACAAGGGTAGGTTGACCAACTTAAAGGGTTTATGGTAGTAATTCCAAATTCCAAATGCATCAAATCTCAGTTCCTTAATTCGTTGAGTGGACTCCCAATTCCAGAAACCATTTTATTTAGGATTTCATCAACATTTTCATCTTTTTCAAACCATTTCATGATATTTAAGTCATTCCTTGATGTGAAAAAATTCATGTCAACAGAAAAACATTACTTATAATTCCCTAATAATTGAAATCACCCCATCTATGGTGGGTCAAGCACTTTGATCTATGATATGATTCTAACAAATATTATTGAAGGATATACCGACATAATATTTCATTGATAGATTTTATCCTTATATGTAAATTTACATTTTATTATCATTGATTACATACTAGTTAATATTATGTGGGATCTACTAAAGTGATTTACCATATCTAAAATAATATTTACGCATAAGCCCATCTTATTTTAGATCCATCTTGCATGCTTTTTTAATTCATTAATTGTGTGATTGTGACAACACACCCACAATAAATTAACAAATCAAATAACAGAAATAAAATAAATTGTATGATCATGTGATTTTATATTGGTTAGATTCTATAGAAGTAGATAATATAACCTAAGACCTAGGTGTAAGGCAAATTGAACCTTTTGGGTTCATGTTTATAGCTTTCCACCTGTCCACCTTTGTGTATACATGGATTTGTTTCACCTTGGCTCCTAAATTGAGCCACATCCTCTAGATTTGAAGATCCATCCATTACATATGCTTTTATCTCACTCATTGGTGAGGGTTAAATATAGTTTGACATTAAATAATCCATGGAAACACATGTCCCTCATATTAATGATGAGAAGGCTCACATTCATACAAATTTAATCAAATAAATAAATAAAACTACACAATTAACATACAATGGTCATGGTCTAGCTCATGATCATCCATGCATGCAATGACATTTATGGATAAATAATACAAGCATCCAATTATTTAATCTTTCTTATTTATGATTAATCACATTTGAATCAATTAACTATCATTATTTAATCAATCATTTTATCTTAAACTATTTTTTTTAATTTCTATGAGATACTCATCCATTATAAATTTACACAAATAAATTCATTTATAATTATATTTGTATGTAACTAGTACCTTGGAGGAAACCTGATGATTTCTCATTCATATCTACCCAATGTGTACAAATGAACATTACGAAGATGCTAAATTTAACAAATATATATATGACACATATCATGGGTTGTTTCTCAACTTTATGCCCTCACTATTGTACATGTCTCAAGGTTTTTTATAATATAATAATAAATTTTATTAATTCATGGTAATTTTGATGAGTACTCGACTCGTATTTCTCACTACACTGTTTGTACTCTCTTTCACCATACATCAAAAGTACACGCCCGAGGTCATGGTGTGTAGATGTACATTGAAAATCTTCAAAGTAAACAGCATGTTCAGTGGCCCACATTCCGTGTTGTATCCATGTTACACATTTTCTAAACAGGACTATCATGTGTGGGGTTCACGGCCCAACCATAACCCGAAGGGACTACACACTATGTTCAGGGGACTACACGGCATGTAATCTACAAACTGTGTGACACCTGTTCCTGGTCGACACACAGAGTCATTGAAGTCTTTTAAAGACTCCAAAACACCACTTGGTTTGGTGGACTGGTTCGATGCGTTGAATCATGACTACACGACGTGTACTGCCGAATACAGGCCATGAGTTCTGGTGTTGTGCGGCCATGATGCTTTGGAACCTCAAGAAGAGAAGTTCCATTTTTTTTTAAGAAAAATTAAAAGAATTTATCATTTTAATAAGGTGAACGAGAAACAAAA
The DNA here is from genome assembly GCA_963277665.1 of Viscum album. NCBI lineage: Eukaryota > Viridiplantae > Streptophyta > Magnoliopsida > Santalales > Viscaceae > Viscum > Viscum album. The sequence continues at coordinate 1,850,648,573 of OY728120.1, forward strand.
AAACAGGAACATATCTCCATATTCATATTTATAGAACGATTAAATTTAATTAAAGAAACTCCATTATAAAATACATAAATCATCAACGAAAAAATAACTAACTATAATCAATGATATGACCACTCTGATATAACTTTTATCTTCTAGGTGCGGGGGAAGTGCATTGGTTGGTGTACCAAACATTAATTTTTCTGTTAACTGCCATCAATATGAGATCCATCACTATAATAAAACCCAAGATCATTGGAATATAACGAAGAAATAAAGAAATTATGGGACTACAATAACCATAGATAGGATCACCATATGATGGTTATATTTAATTTAACTAAAAGACAAGAATTACTTGATTTTATTATATATCTGTTGATGGTTCCATTCATGATATGTTGTAATCTTTCGTTGCATCATAGAATCTAATTGTATTATTCCTCTAGTGGTGATCCACACGTGCTCCGCATATCTCTAGAAATCATCCATGGGATATTTGGATTCTACCATGGACGATCCTTCTCTTGCGATGTCCATCTTAGATCTCTTTGAGAGCCTCTTGCAAAGCACTCTCCTTGATTCAGTGGAATTGGATCTATCTCATATCTTGAGAGCTTTTGTGGATGAAAATAATTCTCTTTGGACTTGTTTGATTTATCTTTATATGTTATGCGCAACCCTAAAAATTTCCTGGTTAATGGGAATTACACAATAGAGATTTTAATTACATAGAATTATAAAATGAATTAATTACCAAAAATCGTTTCATCATTTAATTTAATCATTTTTAGGACCTCATGTCTAATAATAATTGTTGACTAATATTATTACGTGACATGCACCCATCGAATAATAGCTACTATTTTTTAATTCAATAACGAATATTATTTCACACAAATCTCTTGAAAAATTACACAGCATTTATATTAATATACATGACAAGTACTTTTGTTTTCCCATTTTATTTATTTCCTACACAACATTTATTATAATTTGAATTATTTATATTTATTTCTGAAATAAATATCAATGCATCACTTGGTAATAAATTTATTATTCCTCCCCTAATATATTCTCTAAAATAACTATTGTCGAAAAAATGTGATTAGGCGGAGCCTATCAAATGTCTAAGGATAGAGTATAGAAACACGCCAAGGCACCCATAGAGAAAAAAGTTAACGACTCAATAATGTGAAACCTCCTAATAATTCTTATCAGGTAATTAAATCCATTTGTCTAGATATCCCTAATCAAGTGGGTAGCATGCTTGTGCCATCAAACCATGAGTTCAATTATTCTTCCTTTAAATTTCAGTAATTGAACTCTCCAATCCTTTACCATGCACATGTATTTATTTAGGATATATAAATTTCATCAATATTCTTGAGATATCTACATCCATTATTGAACAAATGTGACAAATACTTTCCCACATTATGTATTAATGATGTATTATTGATGACAGACACAAAATATCCTACCTCGCTACGAAGAGTGTGGCATCGCAGTTTTCGTCAATACATCAACGTGCGTGTGTTGTAATACCCATTAATAATAATCAATAATTCTTTGGAACAATACACACATCTACAGATAGGAACAACCAATGACATTAAAAAATGTGGATTTCATGTTGGCGAGTATCGTTCTCATAATATCCTCTTAGATATTACCAAGGACGCACACCATGAGAATGTGCCTCAAATGTTTATGAGTTCTCAAACCTAATGGACAATATTATTTGTGTCCCTCAAAAACCATCATCCAACCATAGAAAATAAATTCACGAATATTGTTATGGCACTTCCGGGTCTTCAGCATTGTATGGATCCTATATTACCCTTTATTACAACTACAATCCTTTAGACATTATCACATGAATTGCAATGCAGAAGAACAATCAAGATGTTATAAGGTATTTATTAATGAATAAAGTAAAATTTAGTATGTTCTATTCAACCAAAAAAACACCCACTATGCCCCTCCATTATGAATGTCACACTAGAACCCAGCTGACTTTTATACTATGATTGGTGATTCTTAACATCCCTTATTAGGAACTCCATAATCACATTGGAATCCAAGAATATTTCATCACACAGAAATGGGGTCACATAAAAGACCACTAGGGGAAACCATAATACCAAAATGGAACTCTAAATATCATAATTACATGATTAGAGATAACTCATATATCAAATAGTGGGACCTGGAAAACACAATTTGGACTCAGAATCATGATACAAAGATATGGGATCACACCCAGGACCAATGTCAGACAAAATAACCACCATTATCAACCAACTAGTAGTTAGGGTATCATATTAATGGTGATATATCAAACATCACTAATATCACCCACTATCTTAGAGCTTATATGCACAAAAATACAAAAAACCATTGGGGTCTAAACATATTGATTAGTGATTGTACCATGTTTATGATGGTCACATTGATACCACATAACCCATATTGGGTAAATTATATGATATAGGAACCACCCAAGCCACCTAGAGAAATACATAAAATATATCAGAACTCACACAATAGAAAGGATACTAAACCTGTTTTGGCCATGTAATTCCACATAGTACCCACTTAGTAATGGACAAAGGGAAGCTGATAAATTGAATATATTCCACATGATGATGCTAGAATCACCCTTATGGCGTCACCCCACTTCTCATATCTAATTCCAATAACTTAGTCAACACCATGTTATATTTGAAAAAATACATGGGATATTTTACTCACAGGATTCCATCTGAGTCCTAATGGGGGATATGCATTAGTGAGATGTATCTGAGTGGAGTACAGGGAATGTTCCCATAGTTCATGGAGTGTCTCTCAAAATTTGACCATGTGAATATTGTGTATTGGTATTTTTTTGAATAGATAGGATACATAGTTCTTACCCTGTGTAATATGGTACTTGAACACATCTGAACCCCTGGGTGGTTTTTGTCTTATCAATATTCTAGTACTATTTTTCACGACACATGGTTTGCACACGTAGAACATGACATGTTCCTTGTTGCCTGATCTATTCCCATGTCTTTGGTAGTTACCATGTACAAGGGTTTGTTCCCCTGTACCATGGAACATTCCCAAATATCCTCTCATGTAATCTTCGCTCTGTCACCTATGATATTATCATGTACATAACTAGGTTCCTTTTCCCTTACATGTCATGCTTGACCATTTCCACGGCCACATGGAATGTGTTCAATAAATGGTGTATAATCCTACTACAAGACATGTAATACCCAAAGTTAATTCTTCCCATAATTTAAAGAACACACGACATGTTCCCATTAACAACACGATATCCTATAAGGATATTAAAATGGGAAATCACTATGATCCATACAGTAGTCTTAGTAGAAATCTAAAATTTTTACAAAAATTATAAATGGGTATCCGGATGATAATATCAAATTTTCTACAACCTCATAGTGAATCCCCATAGGTTTGGATCCAACAAGACACTCAGAAGACATTGCACATTTATCTTGTTTTGATCTGCCTAAAAAATAGGGGTTCGCATCACCCCCTAGCCTCGGTACCTCCTCAATTAATATGTCACTATGGGAGGGAATATACCATCCCCATAAAATATATATAAGTTGAAATAGGAGGTATTTATATTTATTAATTTTATTTTATTAAAATAATAAAACTACATTTTACACATCGCCAATGGTTTCTTCGAACTAAGAGCCTGAAGAAGAAAATAGTATGTCACTCATATGACAATATTTTTCTTTTAAACTCAAGATCAGTCTTATATTATTCATCAAAAACTCTTGTTATAAGTTGATATATATTTATTGAAAAAATTTAAACTTATTATATAATAATATTAAATATTTTTGACATTATCCCACAAAATCTCTCTGGGACCTTGAAACCCCTTCTGACTCAGTGCCTGGAATTATAATTATTCCTAGTATTATTCCAATGTCTTAGTAGAAAATACGGTGTCCATATAGTCTACCCACCTTCATTATTTTAATTCGGAAATCTTAATTACTTGGAATAGTTGTGAAAATTGACCTCCCAAAATGGTCTCCCACCCCAATGATGTCTCCAATGTGTCCCCATGATGTCTACAAAAATTTACCTAGGGGATAAGTGATCCTAAGAAGTATCATCTTAAGTCTGATCATAATCAAAACATAGTACCTCAAAATTCATCCTCAAACCTACCATAACAATAAATACATGTAGATATCATACAATAAATCATTAACATGAATTCAATGATCTGACCAACGGAGGAAAACCATGTTACTTGACTAACTATGAACACTAAATCTAGGGACACACATCCTGATGAACATGATGAAGACACTATCATAAATATGTATTTATCATCTACCCATTGATAAATTTCACCTTCAACATACTTCTATATAACAATATAGGACCATATATATTTCATCTTCTTAACATCATCCAATACGTCAGTGACCTGGTGGGCCTCCCAAATGTCTCCATAAATGGTTATATTCAATTGGCAGATGAAAATTTACAGCATGCCTGCATGAATACCCAAATTATTTTATCCAAAACCCAAATGGTTCACTCTATTTGGAAAAATAATATTTATATATGGTTTAATATATAGGGAAATAATAATACTTATCACATCACCTTAATTTGTAACTACAGTAAATCATCAATTCTCTGAAGGTCGACATAATAAACACATTCCTAAATTCTAAAAATAAATGTACATTGCATATATGGTTATAAGAAACCTCACAATCAGTATATATTTGTAATTCATATCTACCTCACTAAAAATATAATTTATAATCTCCAATCATTGGAGACATGTCTTGTCATCAACACCTGTATGGCTCCAATACAATGAGGTCAAATTCCCTATTACCTTTCCCAAATATAGTGGGCATAATACTCAATATGATAATCAACTACTATAGCAAAAACAATTGGGTGGATCCCAATATATCATGGCTACATCCTATTCTATGTCCACTATCTATCCCAAGTATAATAAGACATATCATATGATGTGGAACAACCGAAATCATAAATTTCTCTATGAGAGATCCTTGAGATATTGGAAATCACAGAGAATGTATAGAATTCATCAACATGTTTTTCACATGATACATAAAAACAGATCACAATAGTGTATTAATAAATAAGACACATAGAAACTGGTCAATAAGGGTGGATAAACACAGTTCATTAGTTTCTTGTATATCTCTTAGGCCAAAATACGGATTCCCTAGTGTAAAAACAATTTCCTACCAGGACCTCAGACAATAAACCTCCAACTACACCATAACTCACAATGCTCTATGATATTAAACCAATATGATGAATAAAATTTTGTTGTTGAACTTGGGTTATAGTCTATACATAAGTCTATCTCTCATTGGTGAAGTAAACCCGACATGTCCTATTAATGACATCGAAAACACCTCCACTAATATATGGAACTCAAATATCATATCAATTCTTCTAAAAGGGTCATAAATTCCATTTGATAGAATTATACTATATATATCCACTCCTGAGCTCATCGTACACGATCTAAGGCCACTCCCCTCTAATATAGAAAAACACCATCCCACAAGCAAGGAAAATGGACACCTCCTCTTGTGGCAACCATCTGAGCATTAATTGTTAGAAACCAATCCATAACGAGGTTGAACATCATAGGTCTCTACCCTTCCACTGCGTGAAATTTCTATTTGAGTCTCTCTATCCACTATTGTTAGGTCACACTATATATAAGACTACATGAATTTTGATGCTATTTTCTATTGAGTCTTAGATTATATGTCCTAAAAATGGTTCAATGTTATCATTATTTCTCAAATAGGGGCTATGCATAAGTAAATGTTTCTCCTGGCTCTATGATAATATATTTTTGGCGGGAAAGTCATATTACACACCTTGAAACATAATAAAAAATCATTGATATATTTAGATTCTGCCTAATTCTCATTGTTTACCTTTCCCAAATATCTTCCACAACTGTGGCCTATACAAACACAACCTCCCTAACTTACCTGAACAAACAACTAAAAGGAACTCATACAACACACCATGATGTTATATTATTTTTGAATAATTATAATACCCTTAATGTTTTTTTATCATGTGTCAATAACATTCCACAGGGGGTGTCTATCATTTTGTGATTCAAAATCCATAATAATAATTTCTATCATAAGGATCTTTTGAAACCCAATGTTACATAAGATAAGCATCCAGAAAGAAGTTGGTATAAAATGGCGTCTCAATCCAAATTATATTACTAAATATAAAAATTCTACATGATAATTATCTTACCTCAAACCATACTTAGAGGCAATGGGTTGTAGAACTCTATTCCCTATAACAATCAATTCCATATCCTTTAGATCCATGAGCAAGAAGAGAAACACTTGGTGTTGTTTTTTACAATGGATCGATGTGTATTATAACTCATTCTTTCCAAAATCATCATCCTTGTCTTCTGGAATGATGAACTCCATGGTCCTATCGCTGTATCTACCAAGAAAATTCATTGGTGATACCCCTATTGGAATCATAGAATGGAAGAAAATCTCAGTTATCATTCCCTCTTCTATCTCTAGCGAAACATATCCTCTCCAATGACAATATAGAACTTGAATGGGACTCATTGGCCACAAATCCTCCATCCTTGGATTGTCTCCAAATGTTTACAAAATTCAAGGATCCATAATAATATCATCATATAATCACTACCAAGGGCACATCTCATATGTTCTGAACACCAGAATTCATCGTCCACTCATCTACGAAGCTCTCCATTACCAAAAATTTCTAAAGAAGACGACTTTTGTTGGGAATAGTCGGAGACATGAATGAATCCATGAAATATCGATGTAAGACCTAATAAAGAGTACATTATAGGAAAAATATATCCTAATACATATACAAATATTATCATTAATATTTTGTGAACCTTACATAGTACTCCATTAGATTCAATCAACATTTTTTCTGTTGTAGAAGCTACTAGTTACATTCTAATATAAACATGCAGAAAAAAACACAAGAATTGAAATCCTATAAATCGCGTTACCATTGAAAACTACCTCATCATATATCTATGTGAATATATTCCACTAATTATCAAATGACGCCAAACTATGTCTCTTTTCCAGAAATCCAATTGATCAGTAGGTGTCCTAAAAATCATCAAAGCACATGCGATGTCCTCAAGATCATCATCAAAATCACAGGGATATTTCTCACCCAAATATGTGAGATGTATCTTCCATTTATTAACATTCATTGAAATGATACTTTATTGAACGTCCATTTTGTGCCAATGAAAATATCTTCTACTCAATGTGTGGTGGATGGACTACATGACCAAGAGAAGATACTAAATATTTTTAAGTATCATTCACTAAAGGCACATTAATAGGAAGATAGTCATCTCAATTCTATAATGGAACCCAAGAAAGCTATCATATTGGTCTCTTCCCAAAATATATTCTATGTGAAACACAATAAATGACTATATATGGGAAGATAAAACAAAATAGACATGGAATCCACAATCTAATAATATACCAAGAATGAAAAAATGTTTCCCCTTCTACTAGATTATACATGTTATTAGTCGACTTGAAATTTATCATATCCCTAGTGAATTGATAAAATAGATTATGCACTAACACTAGTGTCCTAATCATAAATTATGGAGTCAATACATTTTAAAATTATCTCCAAAAAACACAAACCAAGATCACACCTAGACAATTTTGAACTATGATCCTAAGGAAAGACCTCCTCTAATGCCACTATGTAATGACCAGGCCCATAAGAAAACTCTTGTCATATGGATGATCAATCAATCACAACAACAAGACCTCTTATAAATTTGTTAGGTTTGGAAACTAGTTTCAATATGTTTATCTCACACATGAGAGGCCTTAGACAATAATAACTACACACACAGACACACATACATCATTATCCTTGAAAATGTAGAGAAAATAATAAAAATGATAAAAAAGTTATTGAATTAATCTATCTGAAAACTCGTGGACAAAGAATGTTGCAATGGAATGAAAAAGAGAATCATAATCCCACCATAAAATAAAAAATCCTCAAACCTTATTATATGGATGGGATTACTGTAAAATGAATCCATTGGTAAAATTTTAGCTCGGTCTATCTCTCTATTCTCTATACTCTCATGTCCCTCATATGAAAATTTCTAATGATCATCAATTTGCATAAGACACATGATATTTATGTAAATATCATGCATGAGGGACTATAATAATACGATTTATAGTCACTAAAAACAACAAAATAAAAATATAATTTAATCAATTCTCTCAAAAAATGTAAATAAAAGAAATAATAAGAGAGGGAGATTGTGGATCTCCATCTAAACTATTCAGAAGATATACGTGACATGTCATATTATATAAACATATTCTTTTAATCGAGATATGTGACATCACTATAAAGAAACTAAGAATAACCTATATAAGAACATCTTTTACTCCATGCATTATGGTCCCAAATTTACATCCTTATATGGGAATCTAGTCATGGAAAAAGGTTACCACTCATCTAGAAGAACTCACTCCATGATCCATATCGTCCATAATGGTACACATATGATAGATCTGACTAATTCGGCAAATCTAAACCATACCATATGTATCTTTTCTGTGAGATCTAACTCATCATGTATCATTAACCCAATGTAACATCCCAACCATCCTTGATGACGTACGTATGATAGAACATGACCATCAAGTCTCACTCTTATTAAATTCACACTAGAACCTAGTGGATATCGATACTCATATAGTGTATCATTCCCATACCTTATGGTTCACTCTAATAAACCTACTAGAATCCATGAAGTTCTCGTTGAATGGACATGGGATTACACCTAGGACCATTGAGTGACACCATGTAACCAATCTGGAACTCAAGATATTATAATGCTCAGATATGGGATCATTCCTAGGTCTACAATATTATTCATAAAATCATAACACAACTCATATCTATGATACATATATTGGGTATCACACCATGGATATATAGGAGACACTATAAATCCCATATTTTTTAAAGTTATATATATGTGATCTTATGTATGATGACAACAAGAACCCTTCTGCAACATCACACAATGTTGGGGATCTTATGCCAGATCAGACCATAATCTCTAATAGGATAAACATATATATTAGGGATCACATCACTTTCAATTATGAAAATTATAATAAAAAATACCCCACCTAAGTCTCATTATATGATAGAGGATCCCACCCCCGCCTCCTATAGGGAATCATGCTCTATATATGAACTTATCATACACAGGGGATCAAAATATTGTTCTATGCATGTAGTGAAACATTATACCATCATAGGAAAGGACCAAAGGGACACACTCAACTGATATTGGGTGACACAATTCTTAGAGAATCATCCTCATAATGTCATGTCATGTCAAATATATAATTCCATAAAAATACCGTCATCTTGTTATACATGGAAAAATACCGAGGATACATATTCATAGTACCCTATATGTGTCTAGAAAGAATATATGCACAAGGGAGAGGCATCTTAGGGGAGTAAATGGAACGCAACCAAAATACGTTACATGTCTCTCTAAATTGACCTTTCCCTTTGTCCCATATTTTTAGTCAACTTATATAGGGAGGAAACAAATTTTCTACACCATTAGACATAGAATGTGACCTCAACAAAATCCTTAGGGATGTATTTTCACACAAACATCCTATATGACCACGTCTCCAAACATGACATAAACTATTTGTACGCAATGAATTTTTAATGATCTGATCATAGCCCATATACATGGTTGTCCCCCTAAATAGGGTCTCATTCCCCTGTACCATAGCCAATTGGTATATACCTGTTCATGTACTATGACTCATTTATAGTTGATATCTATCTATGTATTTCCACATTAAATTTTCACCTTACATGAGTTGTCTCTTCATGTCAATAGCTGAACGACATGGGAACACAACATGTCATGTACCCCCAGTACATAGTGTAGTCACCCATCCTATTCAACAAATAATTATAACACAATACGTGTTTTCTTATAATCCATGTCATTTGATAAATATTTCTATATAGGAAATCCTGATTACCCACCTTAAATCCGAAATTTCTATATGGAAACCACATTTCTACACCCAATGGTTCTACTAATGTTTTAGTAGGGATCTAAAACCATAAACTGAAACATAAATTGTGATACAGAAATGATATTTTAAATCCACATAATTCATGTTAAAACACAAAATCTTCTGTTACACCATGACTCTTTGAATTCACTTCACATCAATTAGGGGAAAATCATTGGAAAATTGGTGGTTGTAGTAACCTATTCTACTAGGTTCTTTTAACCATCATTTTCACCATAAGAGAGGCCCTCCACTAGTACTACTTTATAGATGATTCCATATTGGTGTGGGTATATTTGTGAATTTAATTATATTAAAATAATAATTCTACATTTAACATGTAACCAATTGTAACCTCCAACTGGGCGCCCGATAATAAAAATCATTATGTCAAACCAAGGTTTATACAGTTGTTATAAACACAACAGTTTTCTATGATTTATAATTAAATCCCCTTCTTGGTAGTTATATAATATTTTAATAAAAATTTCTCATGAAAAATATAAAATTTTAAATAATATTTTTTTCATAGGATCGAGTATCTTCGGGCCTCAGAATCTAGCATCGAATCCCCACCTAGAATTATAAATATTACTAGAAAATTTTAAATGTCTTATATAAAAAAACTAGAATCATTACATTGAATATTTGTAATAATAAAAAAATATCAAAATGGTGCTATCAGTTATGGTGTTGCATCTCTATTGGTGTGATCAATCCTCTATATAATTCATCAATAGCATCAATAAAATCGTTTAAATGAATAACTGTGATATATTCCAAAAGTTACCTAAAAATGTGAGGAGAAATATTTTTAAAACCATTGAAAAATATCCCATAAAATTATACACATCCATGGATGTATCTAAATATTTTTAAATTTGAAATTTAAGGAAATCAATATCTTAACTAAATTTTAGACATATCCTCCTCAATTATTTATGAGTGATTATATTCCCAATTAATATTCCTATTTCATCGATGTAAGGAAACGGTTCAAAATGAACAACATCATACGTTTCAATGCATGTTTTAAAATTTTTATTAAACAAACCCAGGAAATAATTAATTGAATTAATTAAAATAGTTATATTATCCTAGAAAACTTCCAGTAATTCATCTAAATGATTACAAATTTTACATACCATATAAATTTAAAATATACATAGGGATTTACAAAATCAATTTGGTAACCTCTTGTTTTCATAGGTAGAATAGGGGAATAAAATAGTCATGTTTTCTAGATATTTATGTAAAATGGGGAAAAAATAAGTATAATACAATATACATGAATTAGTAATGGGTTATTCCTACCAAAATATCTGACATCATATCAATAAATATAATGTGGATGTGAACTTTTCTAGTGATTGGACATAAAGTTTTCAAATCTGTTAAATTATTTTTATTATTTTTATTTCTAATTGGTATAAACACATTTTTTTAATTCCGTAAAAAGCTCATGAATTATTTATAAGAACTACAATAATTGGGATAACCCACTATTAGTTTGAAAAGGGATAAATTAATCTTACTTTTAAAAACATCAATTACTCCATTTGTATAATTTCTTCACATGTGAATGAATCTTCATTTGTGGAATTATAATCTGTCATGATTTTTTATCATGTAATCTTATATTAAAGCATTTTTTGAATTTATTGATGCTATATCCCCATATCTCGAACCAATTTATTACACATTTTCACTAAAAAATAAATTTTTATAGGATAGATCATTAGATATAATTACAAGAAACATTTATTATTCAATGAGGTATATATAATTATTGAAAATTGGTGATGTATTTAATTCCAAATTATTCCGATATTCTATGGATGAATTCAAATTTTGGTTCCTTACATTAAAATATTTTATTTGTTACTAGAAATGATGAAATAAATCTTCTTCATCATCATAAAATAATCCAATTTATAAAAAAATTTGAGGATTTATAATTGTAAAAAACACAATACATATTCTATAATTTTGAACATATATTTTATCTAGGGAATTTGAAATACTTATTTTTTCCATATATAATTAATTTCATGAAAAATAAAAATATCATCAAATTCATATGACTTTTAATTGAATGATAGTGTAAAAATATCAACATCATATTCAAGGAACTTCATAAAATGGAATTTGATGATGTAGATAGTCATATATTCAATTCCATAATTATAATCACCTTTTTGATACATATGGGGGTTTTATATATCTTTATGAATAGTAAAACCAATATTATGGATGATTTTGAATGGTTTTTAATTTCCTCTACATTTTCTAATAGAAATTCACAGAAGATTATATTTTGAACAATAAACATTGCATCTTCTAAGATGAATGATAAAAATTTTATAGATCAACGTTCAGGTTTTCATACAACTTATATGTGATTTGATTTTTGCATATAAAGTGAAGAAAAACTGAGTGAGTAATGACATTAATATAATTACATAAATTACATGAAGAATCTAAAAAACTACGAGAACAAATTAATCAAGGGATATATGATATCCAATGATCTTGAATCATTTTTAGAAGCCATGGGATTACAAAGATGATACACATCATCTTAAATTTATTCATTAATTTGTTTAATGTATCATTTTCATGGTTTAACTTTTCTTATGGATCTTAGTACACATTATAATCTATTTTAGAGATTACTTAAGTTTTATATTGATTTTAACATTCTAGACTGTTTAAAAATTCATTATGGGGATATTATTTTTAAATCATACTAGATTGAATAATCCTAGTAGTAAATGAGAGTGATAGGTCCTCAATATAACATTATTTCCTCTATTAATGTGTAAATTATGTCATTAAACATTTTAATTCTCCATTTTATCTCATTTAATTTATTCATCCATATAATAAATTTATGATTTTGTATTTATTTTTTAGATTCATCGATTGCATCCTGATCATTCATGAATTATTGTGGGGATGGGGGTGGATTTAATTTATAATTCTTGTGGTTAACATGATTTTATTTCTTATACTATTTGGGATAAAATTTATCATAGCTTTATGGGAAGATATTTCCACTAGACTACTACATTGGGAATTTAACTCTCTCAATTAATTCTGCAATTCCTCAATATCAGATCATTTCTGCTATTGGAATGAATTGTTCATATTGGTCGAGGGATTTGAAAATGATTTTATTTTTATAAATTGTTGGTTTTTTTAATATAGGTTTGAGGAATATAATTTAAATTTATATTAGAGGGGTTGTTATTTTTGTATTAATTTTGTAATACTACTTATATCGATTACTATTTTTGATAGGGTTTTATAGACTAGTTCTATAGAGTCTAATATTCGTATTAATAAAAGAGTAGTATTACCCATCCTAAATTTAGAAAATTAAATGACAAATACTATTATTTTTCTGGATTTATTATAAAAATAAAAATATGGTTAGTATAATGATTTGGGGATTAACATTATCGACATAAATAAATGGTAATCTTGTATTCACTAGTTTGTTTCAATGTAATTTTTCTAACAAGACTGGTTAGTTTGTCATGTTTTGATATTGTTAATGTGGATTGTTTCAATGAACTTAACACATAAATACCACATGTATTTTACCTATTAAACCAATCTATTGTCATTTTTGTGTTGTATTTTCAATTAGGTACATGGATGCTACTACTGATTTTTATATTAACGGCCTCCCATATGACACATATAGAAGTTTATTATCACTATAAAATAATTATTTTCTGAATTTGATATGGAATTTAGGATAATTAATTTATCACTGAGTAAAAATGAATCAAAAATACATTAACCACTCCCTAAACTCATTATCAGTCTCTATAGAAGGATGCTATTAGATTAAATCTCATTCTTAATAAGAGAACCTATGGAATAATTAATGTTTAAGAAACATGATATTTAAAATGTTGGATTTTAATTCTTGTTTAGAAAACTAAATACAAAAACCCCATTCAAATATTTTCTAAACAAATAAAATAAAATTAAATTTATTAAGGAAAAATAAAACTGAAAAAAAGTGTAAACACTACCATATATGTATGAAGTCACACATTTGATTCGCCCCCATATACTAGTTTGTTGGTTAATAGTGACCCAATGGGAATATTATTGACCTTATAAATGTGTACCAAAACTCAAAGATCATCAATTTATGTATCACAATTCTTATCATGTGAATTGAAGAGATATGAAATCCCACTCATATTACAAAGCACACAAACTCATTCGAGAAGGTGGGATTGGTCAGACCATTTCATTTAATCATATTCTCTCTATAAGAACATGAGAGTATATAAGAGAAAAAAAATATGAAAAAAAATTAGCAAAATTTATAGAGGTCAAAATAAATTGGATGAAAAATATATTTTTATACCTAGGTTATACTTTTTAAAGTTACACTTTTATTCCTGGGAAGTAATAACCATTATTTTTTTACCATTGCATAGATGTATTACATAATAAAAATGTAATATATTTCATTAATATTTTTTCAATCATTGTAAACGTATAAAATTATAGGTTAAAAAATTCAAATTATTAAATATCCTCATAAGTTTTGCAAATAATTTAATGATCCATGAACATAGGATGTTCATTTGAAAGAATATATTTTATAATATTCACTTCTATTATCAAACAATTTGGGAATAACAGATACATAAATTGAATAATTGGGATTCTATAGACAAATAATATAATATACTTAGTTTAGTTATGATGAAACATACATGGATGTACATCGATGACCATATGTGGGGCCCACTTCATTGTAAACTTCTATTGATTTGAATATGTCAAAATTGTGGATAAATATCTTATGTGACCATCTATGTCTTTATCTTGATAGTATTTAGTCCAACCCATAGACCAATAGAATACTCTAGTTACCTATAATGACCTATATAGAGATAAATAATATCATAGAAAATAATACCACATACAAAGTCATTTTGGGTGATATAATATATTCATCTCATGATATCTCACAAATCAGGGTGAAAACATATTCAATACTCATTTTTTCCATAAAATAATTCCAAATCATACTGGATGGACATTCCATCTTGTACCCTAGAAATGGATTTAATGAATATACTACCATCCTGGTCAACCTAGTACCACAAAATTTCTCTTTATCAAGTCAGAATTGACAGAATATTTCTTCATCATTCAACCAATATAATGAAAGAAAAAACTCACCAAATAAAATCTAAATCACTATTACATTAATGTCATGAATTTTCTATGAATGAAAATTTGTGAGTAAATGGTAAAAATTGATTAAAAATTGAACTCAAGAGAACTATAACATGTTCATAGTCAATAACAACCAATGACACCAAAAATATTTGGTGTTCTATTTTTGAGGGTCTATCATTCTGATCTCATTATCCATTAGATCACCAAGTGAGAACAACAAGAGAATAACTCTCAATGATTATGATAACACATCATCTCATAGTCATGCATCTTCTATTTCATATTTGTATTATCTATCATGGCCATATTAAATATGTTTATGATTTCTATTATAATATCTAAAAGATCTCATTATAGCTAGGAACTAATATAAAATTTTCCTATGACACAAAATATAAAAAAATTATCTTATAAAATGTGGATAAAAATGTATCAAAACTGTTATTTTAATTAAAAAAATATATACACAATATTATAAATGTAATGGAAATAAATTTACATCACGGAGTTAGGTATTTAGAACACACTCACAACACTCCCAGATTCACTAGATCCAACAACAAATAATTCTGAACCAACTAGCTCTCACATGAGTACAATGATTCAACTAGGTTATAGATTTAGTTTGGAGGCATATCATGTCCTCACCTATGGCTACTCTGCTGACCGAAACATAACCTCTAGGACTATAATCCCCTAATAGGTGAAACTTCTTAAATAAGTTCTCTACCCTTTGGTCTGAACTAGGATCCTTAGAATACACCACATTAATAGTATCATCATAGTGTATTGTAAGAGTAGAATCCATGCTAGGTTCAACACCAATATGGATGTAATATTAGTGAATCCAAATAACATCTTTAGCTACATTATATGCTCCAATATATTTGGTATCTGTTGTAGAATCAGAAACCACATACTTATATGATCACCTCCATCTCACATCACCACTATTCTGAAAAAATCAATACCCTATATATGCTTCTATATCATAATGATATGTCTAGATCAATAATCAGTCTATCTCTTCACAACAAGATTCCTATATCCTCCATACACTTGGAACATATCCTTTTTTTCACCACACATACATTATGATATTTTTTATAGTCACCCAGTTAATCTCTAATGGATTGGCTACTTATTTATCCACTATGATTAATGAAATGAAATCATCATGCAATTTATAAAAATTAGAATTTATGATAGATCCTAATACAAAACCATATAGTTTTGTACACATTAATTTAATCTCCACCAATGTTTGGGGGAACATATTATAGGAGATATTAATGCCATGTAATAGTAGAAACAGTAAAATAGTGGATTATTCCATATTATATGTTTTTTATACCTTTCCAATATATGTACTTTTACTTTCCCCAAGAATCATTTGAGATACATCTCAATATATCATGGTCCCTATAATATATATATAGCATAATATAAGTCTTTCATGGAGAAAAAAATCATTTTTCCATATCTTCTATAACTGCATAAATTGCACATCATTTTCTATTAATAATACATTTTGAAAATATAATACTTCAAAAACAATGTTATTAGAGTAACATTATTACTGAAATACGTATCACTATAATTCATAATGGATCCAAAATGTCGTATTTTCTAATAAAATTGAATATTCTGGGATCATATTTCCTTCTTACATCCATAAATGGAGCTCTTTATCTTTTAAGAGATATTAATAATATTTGATATAATAATCTCATACTATTGTGTCATATAGAAATATTCAACTGTAGAACAATTTAGGAATTATTATTTGAAACCCATTTTAAAATTTTAATAATCTGATATGGGTTTTGTCTCATGTAAAATTATGATAGTGTTTAGTATAGTGAGGTGAGAATGTTTATTTATAGTGGATTCCATGATAATTCCTGATATCCTTTTCCACTTGTCTTTATTTATTGGTGCTCACTTGGCCTTTCAGATCCCGAATGATTCTTAAATACCCATTTTAACCAAAGTGGATTTACATCATCTAGTGGATCTACCAAAATAAAAATATTATTTGTTGTACATGGAATCCATTTCAGAATGCAAGGATTCTTGGTATTTAGCAACATCCTTTCCATATACTTCTTAATTATTTGTCATTGTTTCTCATTATATAGATGTAATGTGTTACCTGACATAGTAGAAGGAACCCCATATTTCTATATTACTCTAACCAATCTAGTAGTAATAAAATGTACATGTGTCTTAATAAGGTCTTTCTCTCCCATTGTAACTTGTGTAATTTTTACCTGTACAAACTCTTGTACATCTAGAGAATAAACTTATTCAAAGAAAATGTTACTCCAACTATTTCCATTTGAAATATTTTCACCCTACATAAATGTATAATGCATTTCTATAACCACTTTTCCATCATAATTGGTAGATAGGTAATATCAATTAGTATCCTAATGATAACCTATAATGATTCACATCACACATTGAGATGTTAATTTTTCACATGGTATAATAATAAATAAACCCTTACATCCCTATATATTTTTCAATTATATACTGGATTTCCATCTGTACATCAAATATATGGAATCAAATTTACGTCATTAGTTTGTACGTAGATTAGTTTATATGCCAAAATCAATAATGCATATCTGAAAAAAGATGACGATAAATTTTCATGAAAAATCATCATACTAACAGTGTGAAGAATGGTTTGACTCCTCATAACACTTACTCCATTCCATGGATGTGTTTAAGAATGATTTAGTTAGGAAACAATCCCATACTCAAATAAATGATTGATGATTGTTTATATATGATATTACCTAGAAACAATTTAAGAAAGTTTCAAAATATTCTTAACATTTTTCTAATATACTTCATTATGATATTATATAGACATTATGAAGGAATTTTAATTTTACCTCACTACATGTATATATCCATATGCACTACATTAAACAATAATGGCAATGTAGTATGAAAACAACCCCATTTTAAATTAAAAAAAAAACAAAATACATCTATGATGACCAATTCTAATCATTATTTGGATCATTGTTTATTCATATCAAAATGATATTTGGACCATTTACTATCTAAAAAATAAAAATAATCTACCCAACGTTTTAACTCTAAGGAGTCTAAATACCATTTTTTATTTAGTTTTCATAAATTCTAATCATTTATATGACATAACAACAATTTCCATTAATGAGTATCATATGATTCAACCTTACTATATTTTTCATTTATTTCTAATAATATATTTTCATGTTCGTTTATATAAAATCATTTATTACAATGATCTATACAATAAAATATAATATATGTATACATTAAAAAAATATTTCCTATAATTAAATAATGTCCCATAGTTTAGAAACATGAAACTGATATTTTTTTTAATAGGTGGTAAAAAATAACAATTATTTAGTTCATGAATTGTCTATCTTGATTAAATAATATGATAATATCCCATCGCTAATACTTATTGGTCCACAAAGTTAATTTCATGGTAATCTTCATTACCTTTTTCAATTTTCTTGATGTACTTGGTTTCAATATTTTAATACAAATGTGTGAGACAAATTCAATATCCATTTAAAAACATGTAGAAATTGGATAATTTCTTACAATGAATTATATTACAAAATAAGAGAAATCAACTTGCTTCTTCTTCCATGATATGAAATTATTCATCCAATGGAATTTAAGGAGACATGAAATGAAGAATTCCTTGTTCTCATTTATCTCCCTCTAAATCATTTTCTTCATGGGTTTTTTTTGCATTTATATATTTCACTTAGACTTATCCATTTACACATTAGTCCTGAATTTCATACTCCTTTTCACTAATTCGACCACAGAGTTGTAATTATTCGTAAACATATATTCTTCTTAATGAAAATCCATAAAATATGGTATTGGAATATGAATATTATTCATATTATTATTATTAATTAATTTTGAGAATTTATGTTGTAATGAAAAAAATGAGATTGATTTGTAGATTATTGTTTAGTATGAAACCATGGGAATCAAGAATCTCAATGTACTCAATCATATTGAGTATATGAGGTTGTTCAAGATTTACTCATTCTATCATGCTTCTATATAAAGTACATGATATCCTATATATTTCACTTCTAGAACTCCCTCGGTATTACACATTGAGATGAGATAGCATTTTGAATGAATATTTTTCCAATGTCATTTTCTACATATTTCCTAACATGGAGGAAAACATGAAACACTGAAAATATTTTGCATCATGTACATGCTTCTGGTATTTATAATTATCTATCCTACTTTCCCCAGGATAGTGATCAACAGGAATTGCGGATTCTATAATATAAATATTCCACTATTAGTATACTATAATGTGAATGAGCCTGTAATACTCATGGAATTTATAGTCTATCAAACTATTCTATTTATCCAATAATGATCACACTGAAATTTAATTTGTGGTGGATTCTATTTTATCTACAATAAATATTCTTTTAAGATTAAAAAATTATCATTTTTATTAGTAAAAATAATAAAATCCAAAACATTTAAATTTCTCCCACTAGTTTAGCAAATCCAACGATCCCCAAACCATTTTATTATGAAAACGACTTTATATTGGTATTCTAGTATAAATTATCCCTAAAAACTCTCCTCGAAGACAATAAGATATGGATACACCACTGATAAATGAATTTCATTGTTGGATTTAATCGTGTCGATTTAATTATACAAGGGATCCAAGATCTTCTAAGTGGACTCTCATCTCATACAATTAATTAGTTTCCATTTCTCAACAATTTTCCTCTATTGTTGAAACCATCTAGCTGTGTGTACTTTATTTCATGAAATTTTTTTAATTCTGACATACCAATCATATAGTATCTCCCCAATAGTAATGGATACCTCATGTTGGGATGATGAGATCCTCAAATAATTAGTTCTGTCCAAATTCAACTGATGGAATGAATTTCATTGCATAATATTTCTTTTTAGGGAATTTTAATTATAATAAAACCGATTGAAAAACATTTCTTTTTTAATTTGTAGTTATATAAGATCTCACAACCAACATAACCATGATATAAAATAAAAAACATTCTCTACACATGTTCATTTTATCTTTTCCAACATGTCTGTTATTATACAATATGATCTCACATTAAAAAATTACACATTTAAAAATAACAATCCATTTACTAGATAAAATAAATAAATAAATAAGTATGTGATCATGAGCTATTAACATTTTTTTAAAACATGATTTTTTATTTATTTAACCATTACTCTAGGGGAATTATTTATATCAATATGTATCTTGAATTTCTTGTTCCCTTAACTGACAATAACATCACTTGTTTGGCTTGTGATGGTTCTTGACTTGAACCTCTTTTCAAGGATCTTCTCGAACATTTATAGTGTATACTAACATGTAGGTGAGGGGAATTCGGGTCGAAACAATATATATATTATCACTTAAATGTTTATATGAAGTCCCATGTTGAAATAAAATATGGATGGATGATACATAGATAATCAAAATAAAATAATTATTACATTATAAAAATAATAAATGAAATAATTAAATTAAATAAATAATAAACCTAACATGCATCCTTCAATATCATCACAGAATCATCCAACATGAAATTTTATATCCTAAAAATAATTATATTTCCAGAAAATAAACATGAGGGAATTTTTAATGTATTGTATTACATTAAAATAGTTTTAATTATATAAAAATATATTATAGAGAATCAGAAATAATTTTATTAAAAACTATAGAATTTAATAAAAAATAAAATTTTTTCTTAAATTTTATGAAATATATATACATAAAGTATATCCCAAAAAAATTATAGTAAGGCTAATGATTGATTAAATGGGTTATGCTTGGGAGAACGAGAACTTATTGCTCTGGCCTAAAATGAGGAAAAATTTTAAATGAATATATGTACATTTAAAACTCATATCATGCAATATTATTTATATGATTTCCATGAAAGTAGAGAGTATGGTTACCACTAATTCTTTGAGTAGGCTTCCTATGGAAGCCTTTAGTATGCTTGATATGGATGTTTTGAAATCCCATTTATATTAATTTTTAGAAACTAAATATATCTTCTACAATAATCTTTCATTTACAATGGACTTACTCAACCTTCTTCTGGTATATATGGCCATCACAAAACATACTCACAATGTACTCAAGAAAAAAATTCATAACATCAGTTTCAATTAATGTGATGCAATAAAAAATGTTAATTTTTTATACAATTTTCATTGAAATGCTACTAATCATTGATCTAACATATCATAGTGATATGAATTTGGATCAACATGATATTAGTTTTGATGGGACCGTATCAAAATCCTCTTTCATAATCATAGAATTTTTTTTTAAAATTTAATGGTTTAGGACTTATTTAGGTACACATTACCTAATATTCCAATTATTTGAACATGAGCCCCAATAAAAGCTTGAAAAATGTTAAATTTAATATTTTTGGGTTGGATTATATTTCAAAAAACTCAATTAAAAACATCATAAATAGATTTCATAAAAGGACATGTTTCATTCAATTTAGTCATGAAAAATAAAGTAGAACAAATGTGTAAACTGTACCTTATTTTGGTGAAGTTGATGGTTTGATTAAATAATATTCAATGAGTATTAGCTAAATGGATCCAATATAGGAATCCTATAGATCTTCCACATTTTCACCATAGTTCATATATCATATACATATATTTCCCAACTCCTATCAATTTAAATAAAATATCTTTTCAACATCCCTTCTATCATGTGAAGACTGCAGACTCGATCAATATGACATGATTCTTCTATCATTTTTCGTTCATTGGATTCTCAATCTATGAAGATGATAATTGAGATGTGGAGAGTTTATCTCACCAAATACATTCATGTGGTTGATATTTATACCTAGGATGTATTTTCCAAAATTCTGTGATGTTCCATAGAAATTAATAATGTTCATTTTATCACTTTTCACAAATGTAAGAAATAATAATCTTTGGATAAATGTCAAAAATATTTTATCACACACTTTTACTATTTTTTGGATTAGTATATGATAAAATAAAAAACATTATATAATATATTAATCTCCCTAAATAATTTATTTCTATATTAATACACTATTTAAATTTGATAAATTATATTTTATCATTTTTAAATTTATGAATACAATGCTAGTGAATACTTTGATAAATAAAATAAATCATCATTTTTTGTATCAAGAGTATTATAATTGAATTAGTTAATATTCTGACCGTTTGAAATTGAATTTACATTGGCCCAAGCACAAGGGAAAAACTTCATCATAAGCTCGTATTCATTATAATAGGTGGAACTTATGGATATACTTATTGTGTGGCATTATAGTTATGTATCACTAGGACAATATGTCCATCCCATATTATAAGTGGAATGTATAGAAACCTAGCATGGACCCTGAGGGGATATAGAATTTAATAGGTATGACTACCTCTTATAAAAATAATTCTTTTAATATATTCTATTTATCTATTTACATATCATAAATAATGACACATATTTAAACATCCGTTTATGTGTTTTCTTAACATACTCAAAAATATAAATTCTAATTCCATGTCCATGGATTTAATTAGGGAACAACCATCTAGGAAAAAATGATCAAATGAGATGAATCTTCCTAAACTGAGAGGTGGAGAACTATTTCATGATCATTAAAACAATTCCATTAAACCAATTACACACACTACAAAAGCCACCTCATGAAGGCGTCAATGTCATGGTTTTTTCATTCCATCAAAGATCAAGATAGAATGATACACGTTGATAATAATATCTTATCTAGGGACATATAAACATTTTTGTAGATATGAACAACCAATGACAACTAAAATAGGTTTTTTCCCAATTGGGCGGTTTTTCTTCATGATATCACATACATGAAATTACTATGTTTGAACTTAATGAGAATAATTAACAATTATTTAGAGCCCCTAACAAGTGATACATATACAATATATATTTCTTCTTGGTAGGATATATCCAGACCATATGAAATATGTTTTATATTTCTCTTATAGTATATGAAGTTTTTCATTCTATATGTGAAATAGTATATCCTTTGTATACGACATTTAACAAATGTCCCTTATCATGTATACAGTGGCTATAGATGTATCTGAAATATTATTGTAATAACAAAAATATGTATATATTGAAAATTTTATATGTATCGGTAATAAAATTTCATAAAGGAGTTCATTCGAATGGATATAATATTTGAGGTGAGAAAGAATCTTTAATGGAACTTTCATTAAAGGTCATCCAAGTTATTTATATCTCCAGATTAGAGAAAGTAAAACCGATCCTTTTTAGACATTTCAGAGAAAATATTAATTCCATCTATTTTACTTGCATTTATAGAAATAATTTGGGATTCAATGTTGATAAGATTAGAGTTAGCTGCATAATTATCATATTAATATCTATTCTATCATGAACATGAATCATTGGAGATATCCTTATTAGAATATTTTTTAATTAAAAATATTTTTCTAATCTATGTGTTGAAATTTAATGGTTTTGATTCCTAAAATGAGGTGAATAAGGGTACCTCAATATTTTATTGCATTTTGAGGCAATTTTTGTAGGATTAAAGTGAATAATTGAACATTCAGTTGATCTTTCTATTTCAATCATTTCAAATTTATCATTTAAGATTAAAATCTTCAGCCTTGTTAGCATGGTTCTCAATATCATAGTTTTTGAAATAAAATTATATTTAGATGGAAAACCAGTCATGAAAATAAGGTATTTTTTGGAATAACATCCTCAATATGATTGATATTTTTTTCAAATAGAATGATGGTGTGGTGAAACGTATTTTTATATTACAAGGATAAATTAACTCCAGTGGGAACCTAGTGTTGTATCATAGAGAAGTTCAAAATAATTAATTTCCAGTTTTATTAAAGGCTGAGTTTGAATATTTTTATTGAAGTAGATTATAGTGAAGAATGTTTAGTGAGATAATGAAAGGAATTAAAAGAAAATGTTGAAAAATTGATGGTTCTCAGACTGAAAATTCATTATATTGTATCCAATGTTCTAATTATATTGTGTTTCTTATTATTAATGAAATTTTAGATGTTACATAATTGTTTCAAAAATCACAAAATATCGAATGGTCATAGTGAGGTTTTACTAAACTAATATCTTCTATTATTCTTCAACCATTCTTATATTTAAACTGATAAATTAATACAATCTATGTTTTCTCAACATAGAACAAATTCTCATTTATGTTTCCTGAGTTCCAAATAATGTTCACCATCCCTTCAAAAATGATTTTGAATAATCGAAGAAATTCACTACTCATACCTTGACTATTCGATCATGCATATATTATATCATAGTGGAGGGAGAGTAATGACCACAAATTAATGGATGTTTACAGATAAAAATTAAATCACTCACATTTTCTTATGATATTAAGAATTACATCAAAATACTAATACTAATCAATAGAAGAGATATATTTAATCACTAATATATATACTCAAAAAATAAAATTGGTATTATTCATATACTCTTAGATATATTGGGTTTAATAATTCTTATGTGTGGAGGAATTTATGATAAGAGAGAAGAAAGAAATATAGGAAGAATGAAATAAAGAAAATAATACTCTGAAATCAAATAAAATATGAAGAAACAACAATGTGAGTGGAACCCTCTTCCCCTTTTAAGTTATTTTCTTCATATAGATACTATTTTTCCTCCTTATTTGTTCTATAGTCAATCCTACCAGATTCTTACTCCAAAAAATTATTCTATATTTACTTCTTTTAAATGTCCACCATTCTCGGATGTGATTTAATCTTCTAAAAATTTCATTGTTTATAAATTAAAACAATAATTTCCTATAGTTTTACTTTATTAAATAATCTTGATCCATGTGGTCAAAATTGGTCTTATTGGATAAATTATTGTTATAAAATATATATCCATAGGTGGAAATATAGAAAATCCTCGTGAATTTCATATTTATTATTATTCTGGAATTATCCTTACACAAATTAAATTTAAGTTTACATAGTATGAAATATTTATTATTGTGACCTTTACATAACTGGTGATGACCATTGAGGAGGAACAAGTTCCTATACATATATTTCTATTGAAAGTTATTTATTTTTTTTATCAACGATTTTACCTTATTGCAATATTCTATAGTAATCCATGAAATATCCATTACATGATATAGACCTCAAGTATCCACTACCTCAAAAAAATGACTTTTATATATGTCCATATATGAAAAATTTATAAATTCAATTTTTTATAAAGATATATTGTAACACGACACCCTCAATGTCATATGCCCCAAGTCAATGTCAAATTTGGGTGTCTCAATAATTCATGTATGAAAATAAATTTCCTAAAAATTATGTTGTTGTACTTCCATTATTCTCCATATAAGATCATAACATCCTGATATTTCTGTATGAAAAAAATATAGGATGATTAATATTAATCCAAAAATTATTTAATGAAACAAATATGCTCAATTAAAATAAAAAATTTCATTTAACTAAAAGTCACAAAATATAATAAATTGATAATTTCATTTAAAAACTTGAAAAAAAATAATTGTATAAATAGATATGAGATTATACAATGACTTGAACATCAATAAAAAATCATTAATTTATTTACATTTTATATCTATAAAATTTTAAAATAGTATAAGAGAACCTAAACATCAAAAATATATAGTATCATCCAATGGATTTTTATACTTTGAAAATCGATAAAAAACCATTAGATTTTCTTTATTGTATGAGTATGACTTTTATTTGATACTTTATAGAAACTCATATTATTAAATTATTTTGATATATGATATTTCAATATATATCTATATAATTACCACACAATATCAATATCATTGACTAATTTCCTTATAGAGTGATTTACAACATCTTCTTTTATTGGTTCCCTATATATTTACTTCAATATTCTACTTATTTCAAAATAACTAGTAAAATGACTGATTTTATTGAATACGACAATAATTATTTGACCAACCAAGAACTTTTTTGTGGTTTTCATTTTGAAATATTTCATTATACTATGTAAAATTAAAATTTATATATATTTATATATATATATATAATATAACAACGTTACTACAATCCTATATTAATGAAAAAATATTCTTATTATGACCATGAGAATAATTATTCCAAATATATAATGCTTCATAAATGAATACATTTGTGTAATAAGCTCCATGATTATATTTGATATATTAATATAAATATCATATCATATGGGAACCAATTCCAATTTTTGTGACCATCAGATAATGATCTGAGGCACATGGTACCCAGTGAGGGATGAGGAGTAAATCATACAATAAATTGAATAAAAATTTTCTTCTTTATCCCACATCGATTATTATATATTGTTCCCATGTTAGTTAGAATAATTATTAATGTGTCTCTCTTTAATTTTTACTCAATCCAAAACATTAAACACATCTTCCAAAAATAACCACATTATAACCTTGATGAAACCCTATTTCATTTACCATTACCCAACCCACACCCAATGATGTAGGGTATGATGTAAACCAACAATTTCCATCTCACACCTAGAGACTCCAGGAAGGGTGTTACCGAAACCTAGACCCACTTGATAATGGATTCTGTGACGATCATAAATCTATGAGACTCAAAAGATCATTCATCTATTCATGTTGGTGTATCAAATACTCATCACATCAACCCATGACCAAGCCTCTAGGGCTCTAATATGAGAGCTTCAATTAATGTGAGATTTCTATTTTAAAGGAACGGTTGAAAATATATATTTTTTTATTCATTAATATGATAAAAATGTAAATTAGAAAATTTTATAAATAATTTTTTTTGAAATTATGTAAATATAAATAATTATTATATTAAAATTATGTTATTTTAATTTTTATTTGGAATCTTTTAAATTGATTATTTTTTAGTGATTAGTGGAAAATATAATCTTTTTAAATTAATTCATTAAATGAACATCAAAATCACATTATCTTATTTATCTATTCCTAAATATAAATTTTACCAATTTTATTATTAATAATATAATAAAATATTCATTAGTTTGATATAAATTAATTTTTTTCTTCAGAACTCATTTTCATAAATAATTTTTTTCATTATTAATTACAAATTTATATTAAAAATAATTTGTTCCACTTCTTGGAAATGAATTTTAATAATTTTTTATTATATTTTTAATTTGGAATTTCAATATTTGAAAACACGACCCTTATATTTTTTGGCATTACGAACAATAACCGTTGAAAAATTTTTCCCCCTTGGTAAGGCTAAATTGGGTTTTTATGGTTAAAAATAATGTGGAAAGGTCTGAAAATATTTAAATCCCATGTATTTATATTAATAAAAAAATTTCTCCTTAAACTATTAAATAGTTAAAAATTTGTAAATTTATTTCCTCTTTCCTTTTATTTATATCAGTAATATTACATTAAACAAATATAATGTCAACACTTTCACTCAATATTATTTAAATATATAGTAATTTTTTATACGGAAGAAAGAATCATACATTTAGGTAAAAAAAATTCTGATATAAATTATTTATTTATCATTATACCAGATTATTTTTTAAGTGATGAAATATTTTTGTTAAATGATTATATAAAACCAACATTTTATTTAATAAATCAATTCAAAAAAAATATTTCAAATATTATAAAATTAAATTTTTATATAGTTACACATCAATTTTGTTGTTATATATAGAATATTATATATATTTTAAGAGTTTATATTAAAATTACATATTTTTATTAATGTATTAAAAGTCAAATTAAATAAATTTTGTCAAAAATGACAAATTTATATTTTATGAAATGTAATTTTTTTGACTATTTAAATATCATAAAAATATTTCAATAATTAAAGTATTGTAAATATTCTAAAATTTTATCTCTTTTCCATTTATGTGAAAATTATTGACTTTTCATAAAAAATATAACACTTAATGATTGAAATATTCATTACTATGGTTATGTTCAATGTGTGTTAATGTATTGTTGAGAAAAAGTATGTGTTCTAAATTACTACTTAATCCTATCAACATATTATTCATTGAATAGATTTAATCCATATAAAAGATCATCGTAAAAATTTGGACCACATTATTTGACATTCAGAAGAAAAATTATATATTATATATAGATCATTTTATTAGAACCATGTGTGTCCATTCATACACTATCAAAGGAACAACCATTAATCACTTTTATAAAGCACATAATGCCTATTATATCAACCCAAAGCTACAAAAAAACGCTTTTAATTATACTTCTCCAAGATCATGAGGTTTTAGACTTCCTACAAGTATAAACTTATGTCCCATAATTGAAGATCTAAGGGACATATTTTAAAGAATTGGTAACCATCTTTACATATTATTTTGAAAAAAATTATTCTTCAAAAACATCAAAATATTGTATAGAAAAATATTAATATATCTAATATAAATGAAAAAATAAAATTATATTATCATTAGGCTAGAATAAATTTTAATCTTTTGTCATCCAATGAAAAAAAACATCACATTTGAATACATACAACATTTTGTATCCCCGTATTTGCGTAATTTTTTTAATCACCAAATTAGATTTATTTATATAAAAATGGAAATAGTGATAATATAAGTTATTTATGAAATAATTATTCTCATTTAATAATAATATCATATATATCGTCATAAACTATAATTCATTAAAAATGATAATGTCGCTAATGCGTATGTGTGGACTACAACCTCTAAAAAGAAATATGTTACATTCTCCATTTATTCCATTGTAGTATGATTCCATGTGTGTATATAAGTAATATATATGACATTAATTTCATGGTTATCATATTGAATATGATGAACCATGATCATGATACAGGTATCGAAAATAAAAAAACTATACTCACAAGAAAAATGAAACAGTTAACACTCAAAATTGATTAATTTTATAAGTAATTATTAATATATGGATATTTAAATGTTATAATATGATGGTATTTGGTTTTTGTTTTACTGTTAAGATAAATAAAAATTTATTTCATATGAGTTTAAAATAACTTAGAATTCATGGAAAATATGAGGTAAAGGATAAATTATCAATCTCATTATCATTCAAGACTGTTTATTTTGAAGTATCTATTTGGGGAATTATTAAATACATATATATTAAACACAATATCATTTTATTACCCTATAGTAATTTCGTGATATTATATGGTTTTCATTAATTTTCCTCTCTCAATGTAATTAGAATACTATAATAATTATTTAGTTGAAGATGACATTGTTTTTGTACACGGTCCAGAATCATGATCATATTTGTTTTTATTTTCCAAAAAATATATAAAATAATGGTTTTAATAATATCCATTTATTTATTAATGTCAATTTTTACAATGTTTTTATTTTTATGAAATGGTTTAAAAGTAATGTTCTAATCAATTTCCAATTGATATAATTATTTTTATTTATATAAAATAGTGAATTGAAGGGTTTTCTAAATTAAATAGAATGAATAGAATTTATTCCATCATAACTACTCATTTATTAGAATCTTCCTTTAAAATTTGATAATGATATTTTGTTAGAGACAGGCTCCCTTAATATTTTATAAATTTTTTGATTTTAATTGAAATGATGTCAAATTAAAGGGTATTTTCCAAATGAAATATGTTTTATAAATTTTAATTTATTTTCATCCAGATCATCATTAATTATTGAATATTATTTCAAAATGAATATGAAATCTTTCTATACCATTTTCCATATTAATTTGGATAGATTACGATAATGTTATATTTGTTATTTTTAAAAATTATTAACATTTCATAGGCTAGTTTTTCAATATATATGTTTGGTCTGATTATAGTTCACTCGTTTCATATGGTGAATGAATTATACTTATTAAGTTATAGTTGGGTCCCTGTATAACCCCAAAATGTATCTATATAACTCAGTGAGATATTAAATTCGGTACGTGAAATACTATATACCAATTCACATATTTTTTCTTTACAGATGTGGTTGAAGATAATATTATGATGTCCAATATTATAGACTCTATCATAATTAATTTTTTTTATTTTTATCAATTAAATTTGTTATGTTTTTTTCATTTATTTATTCCCATTTGTATTGTATTAATTATAAGGAATATTTTATTTATTGATTTAATCAAAAATATTTTAAATGTTTTAGTTTCTTTTTGGTATATTTATTTCTATTCATTCTATTACGAGTCATTTTATTTCACCCATCAAACTTTTCACAGCTCCCTTAGTTACAGGATTTATGAATTAATTCATGGGTTTACTAGAATAAATAATAAAAATATAATATTAATTATTATATTATTTTCAATTTTCCAATCTAATGTGAGAAATATTTATGTATATATTTTCCCAAGACTACTATAAAATTTGATCATATAGGATATGATATCATGTATTTTGAGGACATATGGTAACATAACCACTAGCTCTTAAATACAAGATCTGGGGTGTTACAATTGTTATAAGAGGCATTTTTTATAAACCATGGGAGTTAGATTAATTAAAATTTCAATTAGCGAACCCAACCCTAAGAATATTATTGAGGTTATTTATCACTATAGTATAATTTCATAACGTTATTAGTATTGTAAATATTACATTTTCTCTTTGAAATTAATCAAATTATAGATTCTAAATGGCGATGTTGTTTTGATTTAGATGGAACTAGGTATAATAATCTAGAAAAGAGTTATTATAGTATATGTTTCCCAAAATTCCAATTCATAAGGATTTTTCCCTTATTGGGAACCTGGTAAAACACTCCCATGTGATATTTTTTTATTAATTAAAATTTTAATTAGTAAATATATTTTATTATTTAAAATTATTATTAATATTACATTTTATATTATGCTATGTTTTTTATAAATTTTAATGATTAGTCAATTTATTTACATGTTTTAGAATAATACAATTTTATTTATAATAATAGTATGTGATAATGTTTTATGGAACTTTTTTGAAATCATTCACAGTTAAAGTAATATTAATTGAATCAATACAAGTAATATAGGTATAGATTTCCATCGTTATTTTTATAACGAAACTAGAGATGGAATTATTTTTGGAGTTGGAGATGAATGAATTATAATAATACTATTATAGCTCACTCATTTTTTAACGAATAAAATTTCCCATATGAATAATATTACCAATTTTCAACATTGTAAAATATTATTTTATTCTTTCATTGATTAGAAACATCCATTATTTAATGGGACCAAAAATCAATTTGTATATTAAAAATTGATTTTTTCCATAGATAATATATTTTTTATTGCGATTTAATCGATGGTAGAATGTTATAATTGAACTATATCTTCAAATGAGGGATTTGGATTAATAGTGATCATTGACTCATAACTCTATGAATAATGAAAAAATAAAAAAGATTGAGTGGAATTATTTTGATGTACTTATCTGGAAAATTTATATTTCTCAGGGCGAAAAAACCGATATAGATGGACTATTCGAGATTCTATGAAAAATGAAAGATAAAAATGTTTCTATGTATAAATCCAACACTAAAATTTTAGATAGAATTGTTGTTAACTACATACATAATAAATGGTTTCAGACTAACTATTTCATATATTATAATAAAAAGATAATATGATGATCAGAACTTGTCTCAAATTCATTCTCATTATATGAGGATATATTTTCATGTGATATTAGTATGAGGAAATTATTATCCATTTCTTATTACCTAAAAATAAATCAAGATAATAAGGGGTGGTTTAGTACTAAATAAAAGGAAATATATAAAAAGGTAATTATTTTAGGGTATAATTTAACACATTTAACATTTCTGGAATGAAAAATCATGATGCATTATTTTTTTGAATTGGAGTTTACATCACATGTGGATAAAAAGTCAACTAGTATCAAGATTCCAATGGATAAATACAACATTCCAATGTTTATCTCATTAAATGTAAGGATATGGGAAACTATGTGCATGATTTTCCAAGGACATAAGGGAATTATCATCATAAAAGGCCACGGGATCAAGGCCAAGCTTATGTCATCAATACAGGTGAGGTGGAATTTCCTAAATATGTGGTGGTGGGTACATTAATAATTGCCTAAAATTTAGATAATTATTTATTCTACTATCAATCATATCAAACATTTATATATTTTATATATCCCAAGACAATTATATATTTATCTATCTCTGTATGTTGGATGTTTTCATTAATTAATCCAAGTGTAAATATGGCCACAACAATGATGTGTTAGTCAATTTGAATTTTGACACATAGATGAACCATATCATTAGAATTTATTATTATAACTGTTGATGGACTTGATATAATAGATGATAATAATTTTAAATCAAATAATATTAATAATAATAATTCCAAAGATATGCAAATCAATTTTTGTTATTATGAAGTATAATTACATTTATGTTTGGGCGACAAACTATCATTTATGTTATATCTAGATCCACCACAAGTAGATAATCTGAATATGATTTTTAGAGAAGTTGAGAGATAAAATATATGGATGGAATGGGGATTACTATAATTTATTATTTTCATGTTATATAGGAATACATTATTGTATTTATCATGGAATTTCGTATAAATCCACCAAAATGTGATATTGATTTTTCCATTTATTTTATCCCTCAGGTCAATAGATGTCAAATTATCTTTATTAAAAGGACACATTAGAATTAATAGAGTTTAAGAAATTATAATATGTGTTTTGTGATAAGTTATTTATACACCCTAATATTTAATCATTGGGATCCCATATTAATTTATCTATGAAGAAACTTGGATTTTTAAGCCAATGTATTAATTATAGGGAAATCAATACTATTTAAATTACAAAAATGTATCCTCTTTCTCATAGTGATGACTTTTACAATAAAAATTACATATGTAAATATGTTTCAAATTTTGGTCATCCTTCTAGGTTAAAAATTTGTAGGTAAATAATGAATATATTACAAATAGATATTTTTTGCGATGTATAGACATTGCGATTTTACATTAATACTATTTGGATTGGCTAATTCACCCTCTATTTTTAGAGATCTAATTAAAAGGAGTTTCAAAGAATATATTGACTTATTTATCTTTATGGATGATATATTAGTGTAATACATGATCTACGGGGATGACGAGAATATCTTGGGATTTATTCTTGATAATCATATAAAAAATGTGTTTTATGGAAAATTTAAAATGTGTGAGTTTTGGCATCAGAAACATTCTTTTAATTTCAATATTATTTAAAAATATGGAATATCAAATTATCATAAAAATTTAAATTAAAAATAATAATGGATGAAACCATCAAACAAAACAATGGTCTAACATACAATGTAAAAACACTATGTTCAATATCATATAAGATATGCACATCGATCTCAAATGAAAAACTAAAAAATATTACATAAATGTTACCATTATAACATAGTACTTATAGTAATGTGAATGAATTTTATTAACTGAATTTTGAATATTTATTTTACACAAATATAAATTCTTAATTAACTTAACAATCAATTATAAATGAATGTAAAAACCTATTGAAAATAAAGTAATTGTTTTTTTGAAAACCCATTTAAATATGAAAAAATGTATTTTACAAAAATAAATTGATGAAATTATTTTTAGAATATATTAGTAATATATATATATATATTATTTTAAAAATAATGTTTAAAATACATATTATATTTTTTCTAGACATTATATAAAAACAAATTTAGAGTTATGCATAAAAGATTTAATTTTCGAAAAAGAATTTTTTACTGCATTTTGTGGGAACACTTTTTTTAGAAATAGTTTTGATAGTTATATAAATAATATTGGATATTAAAATTTTATAATTTTATGGTTGAGTATTTAATTTTACATTATCTGAATTTTCTTTATTTTTCCTTATAAGATTAATCTATTGATTAATAGTGAAATCATTTTGAAAATTTTTAGATCATATTTATTATCAAAATAAATTATAGTGTTAAATTATATATTTCATTTGTTTTAATGTATAATTAGATCAATATTTTATCAATTAATCCAATTTATTTTATTATAATTTTTTTCATAAATAATTTTGATATGAAAACATTGTGATTTATTGAATGTTTATACCTTAAAAACACATTTTATCATTTCATCAATGAGTTTAATTTTTAATTATTTTTTCAAATTTATTAGTTTATAATTTTGAAAAATGGATTCCATATTTTAATTCATAATTTATTTCTAATGTATATAATACACCTTTATTTTGGATATTATGAATAGTAAAATTAGTAATTTTTTATTAACATAGTTAAAGATAATCGGGTAATTAAGGGTAAAAATAATATTATATATATTATAATATAACCATAACATGTATCCAAAATTCATTGGATGAATAATTTTTTACCAATATATTTCTTGTTCTAAATTATTTACACATTGAGCCATAAGGATGAGTCCGTATCTTTTATAGTATTTTATTTAATAAATAGTGAATTTTTTAGACATTATTTTATCTAGTGAAGTATTCTTAATATAAAGTTATATATGGAATATATTAAACTGTAAATAATATTATCGAAGTTAAATTTTTTATATTTATCATGATTATTAAGAAAAATATTGAAATATGATATTATTTTACTATATTCATGCATAATGATGATACATTAATTGCGTATCTAAAGAAAATATCAAATTAATTATATTAAAAATACTAAAATAAGTTTATTTTCCATTCAATAATTTCATCCATGAATTTTGTAGATTATATTGACATGTTAGTAATGTTTTTAAAGTATTAACTCAAATTTATGTTTCTTTTATGATATTTTTAAAATGTCACATAATATATAATTTCAAAATTTAGATTATAGAGATTTAAAAATAAATAATATTTTATTTAATAATAATATTTTCAATTTTTTTTTACCAATATATTTGTATATGTAATAAAATTTCCCCAATTACTCATTTAGTGGTCATTTTGATTTTTATTGTAAATATATTAATGATCATAGTGTAAGTTACATGATATCATTGTAGGATCTAAAAGGGTTAGATAAGGGTAAAAAAATAAAATAAGGAATAAAAATAGAAAACTTCTACAAAATAATAATTGGATTAGGGGTATTAGACCCAATATCATCATATATTCAAAATAATTTATTTTTATGCAATTTTAAAAGAATGTTCTATTATAAAAAAATATTTTTCTTATGATAAGTTACCCTCCAATGTACTATAAAAAGGAACCCATTAATATTGTTTCTTCACACATAAAAATTTATTTGATTCATCGAATATATTCTCAAAACAGTTATTATAATACATATCGACAATCTATTGAAAATATATGAGCTTTAATAGATGCTGGATTTTCTGGCGACCCCTTTACTTGGTGAATTAATCAGCGTGGGGCACGATGGCCTGTGATTCGGCATGATATATGTCTAGTGAACAACGAAGCTCCCTTTGTTTTTCCTAGCTTCAAGGTCTCCCATTTGGTCAAAAACCATTCAGACCACTCCATTCTTTTCATTTCTATTCAGAGCAGCAATGACAGCGAGGAACCATTTCATTTTTCCACTACATGGGAAGATCATGCATATTTTTATGACATTCTGATGTCTGTGTGGAACCAGCTGGGAGGAGGAAACCCGTGGCTGGCCCTCCACAAAAACCTTAGGATCCTTAAAGGGTGCTTGTGAGTTTGGGCAAAGGAGCTTCCCTCACGTGATCATGAGCTGTAGGAATTGAGTAGGGTCATTTAAATTTTGGAGCTTCGTCTATGGAATGTTTTGGATGAGGCTGTTTATGGCGTTTTGCAATTCAATAAGGAGTAGTTATCTGAGATATTTTTGCAATAGCAACGCATTGCTCATGATAAGTCCAGTGTTAAGTGCCTCCAGACTGGGTATAGGAACATGAGGTTTTTCCAAACCTTACTCAAAGAGAAACGCAGGTTTATGGTGCCCAATCTACTTCAAGAGGATGGATCCTTCATTAATGATAGGGATGTTGCAGGTAATATGGTAGACACATTTTTTAGGGATCATTTGGCCTCCCCTAATCCTAATATGGCAGGTGGCTTCCCCCAAGGATCTTCTGCCCTCTTCAATAATATCACCCGCTCTGTTTCTGGTGAGGTGAATTATGTTCTCAAAGAAATCCCCAGAGAGGATGAAATTAGAGAGGTAGTCTGTTCTATGAATTATGATAGTGCCATGGGCCCTGATTCCCTTCATGCATATTTTTAAATGTCTTCTTGAGATATTGTGAAGCAGAGCTTGATCAGAGTGGGGCAGGACTTCATTGTAGGTGGTAATCTTCCAAGGGTGGCATGTGCTACAAAATATGTTATGATTCCCAATGTGAAAGATCCTCAGTCTCTTATTCAATATCGTCCAATCATCTTATGCAATGTGCCCTACATAATTCTTGCAGGTGTCCTCAATATCAGACTTGATCCCTTTCTTCCATGCTGGGTGGCCAAGGAACAGCATGGTTTTTTGAAAGGTCACACTATTCAAGGTGTCGTAGCCTTTTCCCAAGAAGTTATTAGTGACATCAATTTGAAGGATTTCAGAATTAATGTGGCTATTAAGATGGACATGAGAAAGGCCTATGATCAAATTGAATGGAGATTCCTCATAAGGGTTCTAAAAGGGATGGGTTTTTTAGCATGGATCGTTGACGTCCTTATTCATTTCTTTAGTTCTCCTTGGGTATCAATCTCATTAATGGGTAAGAAATTTGGTTTCTTCAAAGTTGTCAGAGGTTTGAGGAACCGAGACCCTCTTTCCCCTTCACTTTTTATCATTGATTAGGATGTTCTTAGTAGATTGTTGAACCACTCCCTGGAGACTGGAAAGATCCTACCCTTTCAGAATAAGAATAGGTGAGGAAGTGTGTCTCGTCTCATGTTTGTGGATGACACTTTTATCTTTGTTAACGGCAGTAGAAAATCCATTCAGGGGGTTAATGAAGTGATTTATGTTTATTGTGCATGGAGTGGGAAAGTAGTAAATCATGAGGAACGTTTCTTTTATGCTCCTACCAGCTGTCCGGAGCGGAGGTTAAGGTTGTTGGAATCTAGTCTTAGCATGCAGAGCAATACCTTTCCATTGATTTACTTGGGTTCTCCAGTGTCTCTGAATGCTCTCCAAATTAAACACTTTTTTGGGGTTGCTGGAAAAATTGTGGGGTAGATTATCAATTGAAAAAACTGGTTCCTTTCTTTTATTGGACGAATAACATTTATCAATTTAGTCCTGGCTTCTATTCCGCTGCATATTCTTTCTACCACAAAGGTTCCATGGAAGGTTATCTCTAACTTATAGAAAATTTTTAACTCCTTATTAAGGGATGGTCACTAAGAAGGAAAGTGCCACTGGGCTGCATGGGATAAACTGGCTAAACCAGTGTAGGATGGAGGAATGAACCTTAGGAGTATTTCAAGCACTGTTTCTGGCCTGCATTCCAAATAGGCCTGGGAGTTCATTGAGGGAAAATCTATTTGGGGTAGTTACATGAAAAATGCCTATGATTTTGATGGAAACATTCCTAATGTTAAGACCTCTTGTGTTCAGAAGTTTGTCCACCCCTACATTTATTTTCTATAGCAACACTCCAGGTGGATCATTAGCAATGGGGATGTGAGCTTCTAGCATCATAACTAGGCAAGGTCGGTGATGTGTTATCCATACTATCCCTTACCATCTTTCACCTTCAGAGAAACTTGTGTTTTTTCAGTTCTCATCAACTCTACTTTGGATGACACACAACAGATCATTTTTGACAGAATTCAGAAGGGAAATGACCAAGATAGATGTGTTATCACAGGATCAGCTTCAAAAAAATTTAACAATAAATATTTTATCAAAGCTCATAAATTGGCATCTCATCAGGACTATTGTGGTGATATCCTCGGGTGTAATGAGTTGCCAATGAAGTACAATTTCCAAGTATGGAGTGTCCAACATAATGCGCTGCCAAAAGAGGAAAACATACAGTGGTGGGAGATAAATATGTCCTCTAAATGATGTTGATGATGACAGGCGCGATACGAGTCTCTATTTCACTTATTCTTTGATAGCGAGTGGGCTATGGAGGTCTGGGGTTTCTTTGGCCATATTGTGCGGCGTCCAGCTGGTGTAGAGATAATTTCGAACTCTCTCAAAATCTTGTTCTAGGGAGGGATTAGGTGTGGCCCTGAACAAAAGGTTAGATCTCTATGTTTTATTGCAGGGTGTTGGGTTCTGTGGATGTCCAGGAAAAGAGTGAAACATCAATCCATGCCTGTGTGGATAGCTGGAATTATTTTTAGAGCAAGATTGCTCCTTCTAGAGTTGGGTAGTCTATATAAAGATGTGGTCAAGGGATTTTCTTTTTTGGTTTCCTCTCCTACCACTAGCAGGACCATTAATTGTATGTGGGTCAAATGGAAGCCAACTATAAGGGGATTCAAACTCAACAATGATGGATCATGCCGCTCGGGATTGATGTATGGAGTCAGAGTTGTTCGTGATTTTCTTGGGTCTGTAGTCGTGGCTTTCTCTGCTTTTTTTGGCAATGGATATTCTCTTCAACTGGAGTATCAAGCCTTACTAACTGGTTTTCTCCTTTGTAGACAGAGGGAAATTCCAATCCAAGAGGTGGAGGTTGACTCGCTTATCATCATCAAGGCCTTGTCCGTCAAAGGCTCAATCCCTTGGAGCATTGAGTACATGATTAGAAGATCCAAGATGCTTCTGGATAGTCACACATCCATCATCCACAAATGGCAAGAGGGGAATATGGTGGATGATTATCTGGCCCCTAAATCTACGACGAATGATAACATGTTAGTTTTTACAGGTTTCAGTTCATTTCTAGCGGATGGCTCTATTTTTGTGCGGGATGACACCCTTGGAGTACACTATTTTCTCCCCCCATAGTCCCCCCTTTTTACCATTGCACTTTTTTCTATTTTTCTGCACAATTTTTGTCAGTTTTTTTTCTTTTCTTGGTTGATCCTCATTATTAATAAAATAAAATGTTTTGGTTGGCTACATTGCACCCAACATTGAGTTATATTGAAAATTAATATAATAACATCATTATTTTAAATGGTATTTAACACATAGCCATTATATTATTGGGAATGAATATAACCAATTAAAACATTATTATATATGTTAGTACAAAATTTTTACATTTATAAAATAAATGTTAGAGGCTTAAAATGTGAATGCATCTAATTTTAAGCATAAATACTAAAATATTCATTAAAAGGACAATTTAACAAATTTTGATGGTGAACCCTCATTAAATCTAGTTTTGTTCACTTTTATATGTTCTATTTGAAATAATAAAATTCTTCCTCAGAATATGGAAATAAAAATTTACTCTGGGTAAATTTTTGGTAATTTCTGATAAAATTCATTTTTTTAATGAATAAAAAAATATTGTATTTTAATTCAAAACTGCCTTTTAACCTAATTTATTTATAAGGATATATTATCTTTTTAATTTGATTTAAAGTTTAATAATATTATTTATTTTACTATTTAAACCAATGTTGGTCATTGGAAGTAATTTCACTTTGAAATTGGACTAAAAAAGTGTCAATCTTTTGAAAGTTATTATTTCTTAAAAACACACATTTTGTTTTGACAATGGGAATTAATTTTAAAATAATTTTTGCTACTTATGGGTTCTAAATATGGAAAATTGTATTCTATATTTGGAATCAGGAGGTCAAAATTTTGTAAATAGGTATCTTTTATTTTTTAACATTATGAATATTACTACTATAAAAAATTTATTTACAATGGTTAAAGGGTAAATATGGTAAATTAGGGTAACAATGTATTATTATAATAATATTTAATTACTCTAATATGTGTCCATAACCTATTGTATGATACATTTTCGACCCCGTGAATCCTTTGGTCGATTTTGGGACCCCATAGAGCCACTTGGAAGTGATAATGACACGTTACATTAATTAAATTAAACTAAAGGAAAAATTTATTATACATATATATTTTAGTAAATCAATTATTACATTGGGTAATATAATTCATCTCTTCGACTATAAGTATTCATTTGAAATAAAAAAAAATTCCTACATCATGGTATTTTTTTATTATATTTATACATCAAATAAATAAAATTATTTAGGACAAAATAATGATCTAGTGTTTTCATCATTGATGAATGATTTAAATATATAATATTATGAAGATTATAACAATATCCAAAACCTATCCAATTCTTATAGGACGGTTTTATTTCAAACATTATTCATCTTATATTCGAATTTAATATGTTTTGGACCTTTAAAAATAGAAAATAATTATATAATAAAACAATATTTTTAAACATGTCAAAATAGCCTCTCCTCCCCATTATAAAAAACCCTCACTTCTAACCCATTAGTCACATTTCTAAATCCCCTTATATCATCCATGATATACCAAATTAAGCACCCTACATCCCTATCCTCCTCCTATAATCCTTTTCTTAGGAACAAGTCAATTCAAGTAATCTTTTTGGTTCAATCCAAAGGTAGAGACCTGATTTAATGGTAACGTCGTCTATTAAGTTATTTTGTTTTATTTTACATCACTAACCCCATAACCTATTTTTATTCATTTATTTTATAAAAAAATAGTATCCTAAATATTCTAGGTTTTTTTAATGAGAATTATTCTAAATACACTTACACACACCTCTATGTAATGGTTTAAGACCATATTGTTTCTGTTGACGATGGACTACTCTCTCACAAAATAATGATTGTTCAGTTATCTCCTACCACAACTCTTGGTGGAAATTATCATGGAAATATTTTTATATATGATATATATTTTTTTAATGTTTTTTTATGATTCTGTAATTTATATTTTCATACATGCCTTTATGCTTTCCAGTATGTGTAAAAATGATAATTTCATTTGAGGATGTGCGGACTACCGCCCCCTTAGGTTGATATGATTCGTTCATGGAATACATGGTATGAATAAAGGACGAAGTTAAGTAAATTATGTAACATATAAATAATATGATATTATATTTGAATTATAATATACCTATTTATCATTATGTTTTCATTCCATAAAATATGATATAGAAATGAAAGCAGTGTTCTTGCGTACATACGGCTTACCGTCTCCATTAACGGTGCATTTCATTTCTCATCTCCATATGTTATGTAATATTATAAATACATACATATAATGAATATATATCATATATAAGATATCTAAATATTTAATATTATTTTGTAGAAAATGGAATTTTTTCCACATGATCAACTTGTAATATTAAGGAGATCATTTTTGACTAAAGTACCAAATGTCGACCAAAAGGCCATTATTAACATAAATGATTTCATAATGTTTATAACATGGTAATACATGATATAAAATAAATAGTTAAATTTAAAATGGATCTTAAGAAGTTATAAATTAACATTATTGTATTATTTAGTTGATTAATGAATGAACTGGTCAAGTCGGGCACGAGGTAATGGGTTTTTTATCTCACTTTTAATTTCATGAGATTTCCATTATTTTCCACTTATTTCATGCATGTGGTGTATTGTTTACTAAAATTTGATATATTTTATCATGATTATATTAATATTCATGGTATTGTGTTATTCTTTTGGTGGTTATTAACTTTTTTTAATATAACACAATTGATTACATGATTGTAAAGGTTTTTCATATCACTTTTTATATACATGAGATTCCTTCTATTTTTACCACTATTTCCTTTGGTGTGGTGTATCTACAGCCCGTTATTGTATTATATGTATAATATAATTTAATTTTTGGGTATTAACAGATTAATTGTATGATCCTTCGTTCATGTGTTGCATGTTTCGCATGTTACCAAATCGACAAGGGAACCTTTCTACTTTCTCTTTTTAAAAGACTTTGTTTGTTCTGTCTTATCATTTAAATAAAATTATGTTTGAATATGTTCTTATATATCTTTATTTCTATAAATTTTATGTCCAGGTGATGAGATACCCTTTCATCTATCATCAACACATTTTTGGAATTTTTATGTGACGTCTTTAGGTTGTTAAATTTCTGTAAGGGAACTTCTTCACCCAATTTCAATTAATTGGGTTAAACATCTACTTCTTGATTATGTCTTGATATGAATATGTGTGAATAAACTATGATTGTTTTACACTTAATATAAACTTATATTGTGTGTATTTATATTTTTTACACATAATTATGTCATTGATTTATCCTTAATCTAAGCATACCATCTTTATATGGGATTCCGTATCAAATTACATTTCATTGAAACTTCAGTGTTTTTATGCACAAATTAACTTTTATATAGTTTATATACTATCCATTGTCATATTATATAATTAACCCCTTTATTATCATGATATTATAATTTTTTGAATAAATTTTATTCCACAATAATTTTTATTGAAGCGTCTCTCATTTTGTTAAAAATTCCTTAACAAAAACATTATTTTAAAAGTTTTAAATATTTAATATTAAAAATCCCTCACTTCCATTTCCATGTTTTAAAAATGGTTTTCAGGATTTATTTATATGGACATCAATGTTTTGATATTAATTATTTTTTTCAAAATAATCAATGTAGTATGGGAAACATTTATTAAAATATCTATTTATTATATTTTTATGATGATTATGAAAATTTCATGATAAAGCCTTGATTATGTCAATATCATGAAATAATATATTGTGATTGAAATGTGGAAGTGTTATATTTATATTATTATTATTTTATGGGTTATAAATTTGTTATGGTTATTGGTCATTTTTTACGTATACGGGTTGTTCCGTGATAAACATAGGACGGGTAAGCCCGAGATAGCTCTCCAATGCATTGGGTAACATGACAGAGGTAAACATTAATGTTTACCCTAAGAGATTTTTGGAATATACAGTGATGTGTATTCCAACATCACTCCCTATGTAGCCGTGATAGCTAAAATTTAAGTATGATATGGGTGCAAAAAGATACATTTATGATTTATGATTTCTATGTATTATTCTAAAATATTATGATTTAGTGATGTATGTTATGAAAGAAATGTATAGTTTTATCGGATTTTATTTATTGATGGGTTATTGATTCTTTTCCTAATTTAATAACCCTTACTAAGGTTTTTTATGCTCATCCCATGTTTTCAAAATGTTTTCCACATGACTAGAAGATGAATATGGTTATGGACGGGATCAAGGAAAAGTTATGTTGTCTAAAACATGGAACTAGAAATGTTTCCTTTAAAGAGTTTTATTATTTTATTAAAAAAATGGATACTGAGTAGAAGTTTCTACATGTAATATTCAAGTTGATATGTAATACTTATGGCCTAATCCATTAAAACACTAAACTAGAAATTGTCCTCAATGTGAATTCATTATTTAATTCATGATTATGTAATGTTTTAAGGTCAGGTCCTTATAGTTTGTATCATAGTTTAATTTAGACAACTTTAGGGATTACGAGTATTAATCAAACACAGGGTTAGTACCGATGTCTATTATTTATGTTAAATCCTTGTATTATAATTTTTTAGATCAATGAATGTCTGTTATAAATGGAAAGAGGAGGATCTCAAACGACATTCCTACATATTCTTAATGAAATTATTGCAATAATTTTTGCAAAGTACAGTTCAAATGATTGTGAAAATTTTTCTAGCATACAACTCACCTGCAAGAAGTTGTTTTAGATATCTAACACCTCCACTATACATCGATATCATATGTGTATAATTGGTTGTATTTATTCAAATCCAATTTTCTGAATATTCTAATATTTTCAAGAAAGGTAAATATTATCAAGGATTCTTCAGATATTTTACCTTACCAAAAGATTTTGAAGTATAATTATGATTTTTAAAAAATTGTTAAAGAAGGAGACCCTTGAAAAAATTATTTATATTTGCTTTTTCAATATATTCTCTTAACAAAAACTTATGATATTTTTAACAGACCATTGATTGAAATTTTCAACTCAAATTTTTTCCTACAATTTTATAAAAATCATGTTTTGTCAAATGTTTTCAAATTATATGTAATACATGATTATTTTTTAAAATTGTTTTTTTAAACACCCATATGACCCTAGTTGAACAAGGTGTATTT
This sequence comes from Viscum album, assembly GCA_963277665.1. Taxonomy (NCBI): domain Eukaryota; kingdom Viridiplantae; phylum Streptophyta; class Magnoliopsida; order Santalales; family Viscaceae; genus Viscum; species Viscum album. Next base: position 1,850,693,312 of record OY728120.1, read on the forward strand.
GGATGAAGGTGGAAAATTATTTTGATGGATACTAAATTATTTCTACCTAGGTGAACAAGATGATGATGAAACCATACAGAATCCCTGATAACGGTATGATGTCCATTATATTGGGAATAGTTTTATTTTATCATATGGAGGTGAAAAAAATGAAAATATATTAGTTGTTGAGGTCTTAATGTATTGGGATGAAAATGAAAGGAATAAGAAAATCTTTGAGGTTAAAATAAGTTAGGGATATTCATGTGTTTTATAAAAAGGACATCCCATAAGATTGGTGACAACTCATCTCATCTAGAAAGGTCACATGAATCAATCCCACAAAAAATGGGAGACACGGGCGCATCACATATCATTTCCCTACGTGAAGTCCCATGTTAGTATGATTTATTCTTTAAAGATAAATTATTTTATGGACAAAAAATAAGAAGATTTTGGGAACTTATGTTTTATCAAATAGACATATTTAATATAGGAAAATGATTTTTTGATTAAGTAATAATGGTTATTTTGGAAGATAGTCTCACTTTTGGGAAGACTATAGGCTTAAGGAAAAAAATACTATGTGATTTAACTTGTGGGGTACTGGTTGAAATATTATTTTGGAAGAATATATTTTTTTTATTGTGTACATAAGTTGAATTGTTTTATTTATGGAAATGAATAATCTATCATAGATAATATTTGTTTAGGTTAATTACACTTCAGTATAATACATTAAAAGTATTCTATGTTTTTTGAGATAAAGGTTGAGATTTAATATAGAAGACTATGGTATTAAATCCATTGGAGTTTTTGGTTTCAATCATATATTGAAAAATTATGAATAATTTTAAGGAAAATTGTATATTGAATGTTCTTTCCTGAACTCTGGGTTCTTTTTATTGAAATTTGGAGATTAAGAGTAGTATTGGTTTGTAATGGATTATCCTTTTGGGGATTATATCATCTTGTACTAACGAATTATGATTTTGTTTTAATTATAATGATAGGGGAAATATATTGTTCATCTATTGTACATTATATGATACTCCATATGTTCATTCTATCTCTTTCAGTATGACCAAGTCGTCTTCAATACTTACCATTTGGAGAAAAGATGTTTTTTTGGTTCAATTTTATTAAAGGATGACACTATACAGAAAAGTAATTATATTTCCATACGATTATATTCTATTTATTAATAAAATCCATCAACTCTATGAAAAGTATCTGGAATTTTTTTCTAATCTCTCTTTTATCATCAGAATTTTACCCAACCACAAATTTATGGTATTATGGTTTTTAACATTCTGTGATTAAGTTCTCTATCACTATCTATTAATCTAGGAGATTTAGTATCTCTTCCACATCCATGTTTTCATGTAATCCTAGATCTAGTTTTCTTGGGTAACCATTGTACTTCTCACCCTTTTTATTAAAGTGATAATTTTTTATTGACTCTTTTTCCGATGTGGGACTTTCAACGATGTTTCCAAGCCCAATTTTAAAATTTTCGAGGTCAGAATTCCCAAAAGGGGGGATCGATGTTACATAACAGGTAAATAAAGAATATAACATTTTCATATTTATTAATATTCGTGTATTATAATTTAATTTTACTTTAAAGGGGAATATATGTTCTTTGGAGTACCCGATACACAACGACGTCTTTCTCTTAAATCTTACATTTCACACATCATTGAGCTATACTAAAATATAATATAATAATATTTCTATTTTAAATGGTAATTAACACATAGCCATTTTATTGGCGAGAATTAATATAACTAAATAAAATATCATTATATATATTTGTTAAATGATTTTACATTAATCAAATTAATGTTAGAGGCATAAAATGTGAATGAATCTAATTTTAAGAATAAATACTCTAACATTCATTAAAAGGTAGATTTACCACCATTTGATGGTGAAACCTCTTTAAATTATGTTTTGATCACTTTTATATTTTATATTTAAAAAAATTAAATTCTTATTTAGAATCATGAAATCAAAATTTTCTTTGGGTAAATTTTAGGCATTTTTATGATAACATTCATTTTATTAATTAACAATGAAAATACCATATTTTTATTCAAAACATACTTTTAATATAATATAATTATAAGGTTATATTGTTTTTTTAATTTTTTTCAAAGTGGAATTATATTATGTAATTACTATTTAATCTACTGTTGGTCATTGTAAGTAATTTCACACTGAAACTGGACAAAAATAAGTGTCGTTCTTTTGATAGTTATTATTTCTTAAGAAACAGTTTTCGATATGATAGTGAGATTTATTTATAAATTAATTTATGGCAATGTTGTGTTTTGAATTTAAAAAAATTGATTCCATATTTTGAATTTGGAGGTCCAATGTTTTTTAATTTGTATGTTTCATTTTTAGACACTATGAATATTTACTTAGGTAAAAAATTTATTTACCGTCGTTAAATGGTAAATTTGGTAAATAAGGGTAACATAATATTGTTATAACAATATTATATTATCCTAACATGTTTCATAATCCTATTTGGTGATACATTTCCGACCATGGGAATCCATGGGATGATTTTGGGACCCCATGGAGCCACATTGGAGTGATTATGACACTTTATATTAATAAATTTAATGTAATGAAAAAATGACTTAAACATATATCTTTTAGTAAATCAATTCTTACATGGGGATATAGATGTTATATATTCATCTATAAATATTCATTTGAAATATTAATACATTTCCCACATCATGTTATTTTTTTAATTTTTAAACTTCAAAAAAAAATTATTAATGACACAATAATAATGCAGTGTTTACCTCATTAATGAATGATTTAAATTAATAAGATTATAAAGATTAAAAAAATATACGAAACCTATCCAATTTTTATGGAATTATTTTATTTCCAACATGATTGATCTTATATTCAACATTAATAAGTTATGGACCTTTAGAAACTGAAAATCATTATATAATAAATTAATATTTTTATACATTCCTAAAGAACCCCTCCTCCCCCTTAAAAAAATACCTCACATCTAACCCATTACTCACACATCTCAAGCCCCTCTTCTCTTCCAAAAAACTACCCAATTAAGCCCCCTACATCCCAATCCTCCTCCTAGAATCCTTTCCCAAAGCATCAGAAAATTCATGTAAATAATTTGTTTCAAACCAAAGGAAGATACCTGATTTAAAGGTAACGTCTTCTCTTAAGTTCTTTTGATTTATTTTACTTCTTCAACCCCATAAACTCTTTTTATTACTTTATTTTATAACAAAACCAGTATAGAATATATAAAATTATGTCTTTATGATAATTACTCGATCTACAATTACACATGCCTCCATCTAATGGGAAAAGAACATATTGTTTCTATGGATGGCGAACTACTTCCTCACGAAATGATGATTGTTCAATTTTCTCCTACCACATCTCATGATGGCCATTATGATGAAAATAAAATTATAAATGATATAAAATATGTTTATGTTTTCTCTATTCTTATGTTATTTTAATTTAAAAAAACCATTATTATTTTCAATATGTGTAAATATGATAATTTCATTTGAGGATGGGCAGACTACCGCCCCTGAAGGTGATATGATTCGTTCATGAAATACATGGAACGTATAAAAGATAGAGATAATGAAATATTTTAATATATATGTCACGGCCCGCCCCCCGGGGCCCGTGTCGTAACTACCCCAAGCCCGCCTTCCATAGGCTAGGGGCTGGTGACTAGCACCAATGGCATAAATCCCTATAACTGGGAAGGAATTGCCTTTATAAAACAAAAACTCACACAACCAGAGATCAAGAGTAAGAAAACAATAAGTAAGAAGTATAAAAAAAGTGTTGAAAGTACAATGTGTCCAGAAATACAAGACCAATAGAAAGTTACAGCTACAATTGAAAGAAAAGTACAACTGAACTCGGTCCGGGCCATGGAATCCTACGCAACTGACGGTGTGTCGATTAGAGGTCTTTAGCTCAAGATATTCCGATTTAACAGAAAACAGTCCGAAAATAGGTGGTCTGGGCCCGGTCTGACCTGGCCTAACACCCCCTGGGTCTGGCCAAACCGGGGCGACCCAACTCGAGTCCGAGTTCGGCCTGGTTGGGTGCGGCCTGGCCTGGATGGTGCGGCCTGGCCAGCCTGGTTCGGCTTGGCCCGGCGCTGGCGACCCGGCCCGATACTGGCGGTTGCGTCTCGGCCAGTGCAGCTGAGCATTGCATGGAGTGGGGGGTTACAGTCCACCCCCATTTTTATGAAACGGCCGGCCATGATGGCCTGCCCTAGGGTAACCGCAGGACCCCTCGGGTCCCGCCACTTGATGGCACCGGAGGCCGGCATAGCCGACCGCCCTTCCAGATCCGTCGGGGGCTTATGACGCGGCTTTGTTCAACCGGTACGGTGCGATGGCGTCGTGGAGCACCCCGGCTACGGCCCCTCTGCCGCGGCTCAGAAAGGCCGTGGTCCGACTCAACTCTATGCGGCAAGACGGTCCTGCCCATTTTCGGTAACCCGACAATCAAGCGTTGATGATCCGCTCGTGATCGGCCTGACATCGACTGGTTCTTCACAGTCTGCCTCCATCATCCATAATCAGCAAACAAATGAGGAATGGTCGGACCGTGTTTTTGCGGTTTGAGCCCTTCCTCGCCATGATGGTATCATGAGGCCAAACGAAACTCAAGAATTGAAGAATGATAAAGAACGATATTAATACCTGAACATAACAATCCCTACCTCATAAAACGGCGTTAAATGATGGAGAGTCATGGAAGACGGGCATCTCAGAAGACAGGGATCGTTCCATCAACTTCGGGAAGGAAGGAGACATGGGTGGCATCAGCGTTCTTCATTCTTCGTTGGAGGAAGGGGAAAAATATCCAAGTGCTGGGCATCGTGCTTCGCTGCTAGTGTTCCGCCACTTGAAGAATCCATCCAAAACTCCTTCCCCTAGCCTCCATTATATAAGATTGGGAGGGTTTTTCATTGTCACGCAAGTCATAAATGGAGGATTTATGATAGAGGGAGCCACCCAATTAATATGTTGTAGTGGCACATTAAAAAGGGGAATAAGTCAAAAAGGGGGTTATTGGCCTGGGTGGTCCCCATAGAAGAATATCCTCCAAAGGGAGGATATTTCCTGGAGGTCCATCATTAATTAACAACAAAAAGGAAAGGGGGGTGGTTAATTCTTGGGTGGTCCCCTCATTATAAAGGGTGGTTTCGTCCTCCTCAACTAAGAGGGGGATTTAAAACTAGAGGCTCTCCCTCATAAATGAGGGGGAGTCAAGGAGTTATTAGTCCCCTCCCATTATTGGGAGGCCTCATGTGATTTCCACCAAAATAAACCTCACATGGGAGGTTGGATCTTGGTGGGACCCCCACCATAATATCTCATGGGAGGTTAGGGTGTGGAGGTCTCAGAACCAACTCCCACGTGGAGGTTCTAACCACATTATCTTCACGAAATGTGTTTAACAAAATAAAATAAATTGTTCAATTATTTTATTTTATTAACCCACGACAAAACCCCAAAAACTAACTTACATACCTGATCATCTAACATTGAGGTGAAAGTCTTCATAATTGAAAAGCTACACTATGATTTCAACGGTGCCCTCAGATTTAAATTCCGAGCACCGGTTGAAAAGATATAAGAACACACTCGTTTGTCCACTGAATGTACCTGAGATAAACATCGTAAATAAATTAGGGCACACCATGCCTCAGAATCTAGTGCCGTCAGAAGCTACAGACTGGTAAAATTCAATAGAAATTATGAAAATATATTCCTTGAAATATTCAGGTCTTTATATTACTCCCATCTCATGGATTTACATCCCTTTAGAGCTTCAACACACACTATGGAAGACAAAAGAGCTACCGAGCATGAATATGAGCCTCCCGCTCCTATGTGCTATTCTGGATGATCCATTGTTGCTAGTGAAATCACACAAGAGGAATCGACCATCCTTGTAGGACCCGCTCCTATCGATCCTCAACCCCTACTGAAGCCCCGTGAAAGTTGCACTGTCATTGGTGTCCATATCTCCATTGTCGATGATGACGGTTAGGTCATGCATGAATCTCCTCAGCTGATACATGTTGATGACGTCGTGCACCAGGTCCATCTTCGTTGGAAAGTTCAAGCTGTAAGCCACCTCCCTACCATACTGAGGACCTATAAGTTTCTAATGAATCTTGGAGATAAAATGCCGCCTCGACCACATCTTTGTAGACCTCATCGAGGTGAGACCCGTAGGAAAACGTGGTCACCATCCTCAAACTCCAGTGGTGTATGTCTCCTATAAACATAGGATTTATGTCTACCATGTGCAGTCTTCATCCTCTCCTGGATGGTTTGCACCTTCTTTGGTATCCTCAAAATGGGCGCACTGTTCATCCTCTACATCAGCTCTTGAAAAGATCTGTTGGCATATCCCTGACCACACGAAGGGTTTTCCCCTTCCTCATCAATGCTAAAACGGTGAAACAACTCTGGAGAAGTCTGGCTCAAATCTTTGTCTGGATGACTAATGAGTGATAGATTTCACTCACTTATGCATGATTCCATTATGTGCTGCATGGGGTTTCCTTTTCGCCGACCAAGGAAAACCCATCCCAACGTTATAGGTAAAACAAAACCATTTTTCCTAATACAGTCAATATGTGTATGCAATGTGGTTGCCTAATCCATAACTATAATAACGTCATATGGCCTTGACACTACCACCATGTTGTTCTAACCGAAACTCTTGCCTCAAGGGTCAGATCACACCATCGGTGTAAGCATGATTATCGATTCTCCTCCCAAAGGTATCTCCGGACGTGAGGGTCAACTCAATGACTTAACTAGAATCTCTAGGTATGGGACATGATTCGTGGAAGGAAGGAATGATTCGAATCAATGTATATTGTTACGGAAGATAATAGTAGACACATATTGTACCTTGAATCATTCCTAGAGCCCTTAGGTCACACTACTTGACCGAATGGAGCTACTCTCATCCCCTTCCCTCCTGCTCCCTGAGACTGGTAGGGACTACAAAGTTGGGTGGTTGTAACATGTCAATATGTACATCACCACATGCTGCCCTCCTAGCTCTGCTTCCATGTCTGCTGCTCAGCAGATTCATCTGTCCTTAACACTTCCTCTTCATAAAACATTTTACACGCCCAAGTCACTGAGACTTGCGCCAGTTTCCTACATTCCCACTGTTAACCTTCACTGTTTGTATCCACTCATCCAAATAATTATCAACCACAAAGGTTATCTATAGCACTCTAACATAAGTAGGAATTCATAAAGTAATGGTGCTGTCTCAGATGTTCTTAAACACACCTCACTCAGATGTCCAAGCCCTGAAGCACTGATTGTATCGTATTCATCAAGTACCAAGAATGATCGGTATGCCACGATGATTACTCAGCTACTGACTTGTCGTCCTACCAAAACTGTATAAGATCTAGAAAAGTCTCAGCCACCTCCTCAATCCAGTTTTTAGCCGCCTGGGCGTCGGTCTCACCTCAGAACCTAAGGGGAATCTGATGCTGAAACACATGTAAGGCACTAAACCTATATGTGTCATCTACCGGTACCGCTGGTTGAAATTGATGACCAACAGGTAGTGATATAGCTGAAACAATACCTGAAGGTACTATCTAAGGCATCAGTCCACATACCTAAGTACCATCACTATACCGACCATCCTCATGGTCACCCACTGGGAAACACCAAAAGCTAAGATAACCATCATCTCTACTAGTGTCAAAACTTGGCGTAGAACTCTAGCCATCACCTCCTGCCAGTCCATTACTTCCTAGGAATATGTCTCGCCTCGTATAATTGGAGGCCTCTACTGTTGGAACTCGTGCAACACGCTCTGTCAGCATGCATCGTCCACTAGTACAGCTGGTGGAATCTTTTTCCCAACGGGTGGTGGTGCTACTGGTACACCACCCGAAGGTGCCAATATACAAGAGGGCCCTGCACCGGTGCCTCATCGCTCGGTGGGCCATCATAGAGTACTCTCTCGGAACTCCAACTGACTGTCTGTGTAGAGACATCTGAACAGATGTGACATAGTGAAATGATTTAAAACCTGGTGAGCAGGCCTGGTTGAGCTGACATGAATAAAACTTTTTAAAACACACACGCAATCAGTGTTTTCGTGCAATGAGACAGAAATCAGTAGTCAGGGTCCTCGTGTATGGATACATAGGCCGCCGCACCAACACTGGACTCCTTGAACTGGAAACCACAGTCAGTACCCTTAACACAATTGCTTCACAGAATGAATATATCAGATTCCAAGTTCTGTGGAAGAACCGACGTCCTCTAATACCAATTTGTCACAACCCATCCCCTGGGGCCTGTGTCGTAACTACCCCAAGCATGAAATCCATAGACCAGGGGCTGGCGACTAGCACCAAAATCGTAAATCCCTATAATTGGGAAGGCATTGACTTTATAATACGAAAAATCAGACAACCATAGATCAAGAGGAAGCAAACACTAAGTAAGGAGTATAACAGAAGTGTTGAAAGTACAAAGGGGACAGAAAAATAAGCCAAACAGAAAGGTACAACTACAACTGAAAGAAAAGTACAACTGAAAAGACAACAACTAAAAGATGAAGCATCTCCTGGATCGCCCTTCGGGATCCTACCTGAAGGATAGGTACATATGCCCTCCTCACCGCTCCATTTCCGTCTATCTCCTCCGGGAACCAACTCATCGTGAAGTCCACCTCTAGGTACCATCTCGTCATGATGTACACCTCTAAGTACCATCCAGCACTACATGCCTCAATCACGATTAGTTATGTCCATCTTCTGCATCCAACACAATGTTGTGCGGGCATAGCCCTTGTAGGGGTGAGTATAACGTTGATCAGTAGGGACCCCAAGACCCTCAAGGTCTCACTAAATCCAACAAGGATAAACCAGAAAAAAAATATCTCAACAGATAAACTTTACTTAGGTATATGCCCATACATATACGTAAGTTATCATGTAACCCATATCAATCATGAGTTAAACACAATGGTCAATGACTCAGCTCAAACCAGGATTTTCTTTATCGAAACCACAACTGATGGAGAACTCCTCCTCTGTCGAGTACAGTGGCCCTGTCACGACTCTGAGTCGCTACTCACTAACCATAGACTGCTGATGTACTCCTCCTGTCGAGTACCGTGGCTCTGCTGCCAACTACTGGGTGCTCCGTCCGCTGAGGGTCTGCTGCCAAATATTGGGTGCTCTCTCTAATAGCCTACAGAGGTACTCCTCCTGTCGAGTACCGCGGGTCTGCTGCCAACTACCATGTTCTTCGGCCTCCATGGGTCTTCCGCCAAATATCGGGTGCTCCGTCCACTGGGTTAACCGAATCACTACGAGTTGAATCGGTCAAGCATTCGTCAGGTCTACAAGTACTCGGTTTCCACACTCTGTACACTCATCTCTGGGATGGTCTGCTCCACGAGCTACTAGTCTTTACTTCCATGTTCCACGAAGTCTCAATTAGAAGTATCACAAAGGACTGCCTCATCATAGGGGTCTCAACTCAACAGACGACGTGTCAATCAGACGCCCGGTCTTGGAGTTATTTGCATTTCCGTTCCAGGGGCCCGGTTGGATTTCGGGTACAATCCAACTCGGATATACTCCAACTACATCCAAACCTCATGTGAAGTATTCCAAAAGAACCATATCCTAATGAGGAATCCAAAAAAGTCGACGGTATGACAATCAGTCGTCTGAGCGTTTCAGCTCTGAGGGACCGGTTGGTTTCGAGATCAAACCAACACGACCATACTCAAACATCACCGAAACCTTGATTGTAATATACCAAAACGACCGTCTCGATTCAAGGAATCCTACACAACTAAAGGTGCGTCGATCGGAGGTATGTAGCTCATGATATACCCATTTAACCTAAAACGGTCTGAAAATAGGGGGTCTGGGACCAGTCCGACCCAGCCCAACACCCCCTCGGTCAGCCCGAACTGGGTTGACCCAACTCGGGTCTGGGTCCGGCCCGGCTGGCGCATCCCGGCCCGACCAGCATGGTCCAGCCCGGCACTGGCGGGCTAGCCCTGCGATGGCAGTTGCGGCTCTGCCAACATAGTCGAGCATTGCGCGGAGCGGGGGGTTACATCCCCCCCCCCCGGTTTTACGAAACGGCCAACCATGATGGCCAACACTAGGGTAACCGCAAGACGCCCCTCAGGTCCCACCTCTTTATGGATCTGGCGGCCGGCACGGCCGTTCGCCCTTCCAGATTTGGTGGGGGCCTAGGCTGCGGCTTCGTTCAACCAACGCCACGTGACGATGTCGTGCCCCATCACCACAGCCGCGACACCAGAATCCCCATCGTGGAACAACGACGCCTCACCCCTCCGCCGCGACATGACAAGCCCGCGGTCTGGATCTACTCTGCGCAGCACAATGGTGTTGTGCCTTTGCGGTGAACCGACAATCAAGTGTTGATGAGCCACTCGTGATCGTCCCAACGCCGACCAGTTCTTTTTAGTCTGCCTCCATCAACCATATTCAACAAATGAATGGGGAAGGGTCGGATTGTGTTTGTGGGGTCCGAGCCCTTCCTCGTCAAGATGGTATCATGATGCAAAACGAAACTCAAGAATTGAAGAACAATGAAGAACAATATTAAAACATGAACATACCAACCCCTACCTCGTAAAAAGGATTTATACAATTATGAGTCATGGAAGACGTGCATCGCAGAAGACATGCGTCATTCGGTCAATGTCGGGAAGGAAGGAGCCGAGGGTGGCATCGGCGTTCTTCGTTCTTCGTTGGAGGAAGAGGAAAACTCTCCATGTGCTGGGCGCCGTGGTTCGCTGCTATCGTTCCACCACCTAAAGAAGTCGTCCCGAACTCCTTCCCCTATCCTCCTTTATATAGGAGTGGGAGGGTCATCATTGTCATGCAAGTCATAAATGTAGAATTTATGACAGGGAGATACACCCAATTAATCCCCTATGGTGGCACATTAAAATGGGGAGGATGTAAAAAAGGGGGTTATTGTCCCGAGTGGTCCCCATAGAATAATATCCTCCAAAGGGAGGATATTTCCTGGAAGGCCATTATTAATTTACCACAAAAAGGAAAGTGGTGGTGGTTAATGATTGGGAGGTCCCCTCATTAAAAAGGGTGGTCTTATCCTCCTAAATTAAGATGGGGGTTTAAATCTTGAGGATCTCCCTCATAAATGAGTGGGAGTCAAGGGGTTATGATTCCCCTCCCATTAATGGGAGGCCTCGTGTGGTTTCCACCAAAATTAACCTAACATGGGAGGTTGGATCTCGGTGGGCCACACCACCATAACCTCTCATGGGAGGTCAGGGTGTGGCAGTCCCACCACTAACTACCAAGTGTAGCTTCTAACCATTTTTTCTGGACGACATGTGTTTAACATAATAAAATAATTTGTTCACTTATTTTATTTTTTTAACCCAAGAAAATAACCCAAAAACGAACTTTCATACCCGATCATCTTCTACCACAGTGAAAGTCTTCATAAGAGAAAACCCATGCTGCCATTTCAACGGTGCCCCCAGATTTCAATTCCGAGCACTGGTTCAAAAGCTAGAAAACCCCTCTCGATCGTTCACTGAACTTACCTGAGCTAAACTTCGGAAATTTATTCTGGGAACACCGGGCCTCAGAATCAAGTGTCGTTAGAGGCTACAGACTCGTAAAATTCCAAAGAAATTATGAAAAAAAATTCTTTTAAATTAACGGGTATTTACATTACTCCCACCTCCGGGATTTACATCCCTGTAAAGTTTTAGCACACACTAGTGAAAACAAAAGAGGTACCGAGCACGCAACTGATCCTCCCACTCCTATGTGCTCTTCTGGAGATTTTCATGCTACAAGAGAACGTGAAAATAGGAATAGAACATCCTACTAGGACCCGCTCCTATCTATCCTCAACCCCTACTGATGCCCCGTGAAATTCACACGGTCATCGATGTCTAGCTCACTGTGGTCGATGATGACGGTTAGGTAATGCACGCATCTCCTCAGCTGAGACACGTGGATGACGTCATGAACCAGGTGAAACTATGGTGGAAAGGTCATGTGGTAAGCCACCTCACCTACCCTTCTTAGGACCTAGAAGGGTCCGATGAACCTCGGTGATAAATTTCCTCCTCAGCCACATCTTCGTAGACCTCGTCGAGGTGAGACCCATAAGAAAACGTGGTCGCCATCCGTGAACTCCAATGGTCTCCGTCTCCTATCAAAATAGGATTTATACCTGATCTATGAAGTCTTCATCCTCTCCTGGACGATTTGCACCTTCTCCGATAGCCTCGAAAGGGGTACATTGGTCAACCTCTGCATCTTCTCCGGAAAATCTCTGCTGGCATAACCATGACCACACAATGGGTTTATCCCTTCTAATTCAATGCTAACAGCGATGCAACAACTCTGGAGAAGTCTGACTCAAATCTATGTCTGGAAGAATCATGAGTGATCGACTGCACCCACTTATGCATGATTCCATCCTATACTGCCTGAGGTTTCCTTTTCGTCGTCCAAGGAAAAACCATCCCAACATTGTAGGTAAAACACATCCTTTTTGCCTAATACAGTCAGTCTGTGTATGAACTCTGGTTGCCCAGTCCATACCCAGACTAACGTCGAAAGTCCTCGATGCTGCCACCAAGTGGTTCCAACCGAAACTCTCTCCTCTAGGGTCAGATCACACCATCTGTGTAAGCGTGATTATCAAGTCTCCTCCCAATGGTATCTCCAGAAGTGAGGGTCAAGTCATTGGATTAACAGGAAACTCTAGGTCTGGGAAAAGATTCGTGCAAGGATGTAATGATTCATATCAATGTATATTGTCACGTCAGCTAGTAGTATACACAGACCATACCTCGAATCATTCCTAGAGCCCTTGGTCCACACTCCTTGACCAAATTCAGCTACTCTCTTCCCCTTCCCTCCTGCTCCCTGAGCCTGGCGGGGACTACAAAGGCAGCTGGATGTAACATGTCGATATGTACATCACAACATGATGCCCTCCTAGCTCTGCTTCCACGTCTACTACTCTGCAGATTCATCTATCCTTAACACTTCCTCTTCTTAAAACATTTTACATTCCCAAGACTCCTAGACTGGCGCTATATTCGTTCCTTCCCACTGCTAAACTTCATTGGCTCTATCCACTCAGCCTAAGAATTCTCAACCACAAAGGTTCTCTCTAGCACCCTAAATAAGTAGGAATGAAAAGAGGAAAGGTGCTGGCTCAGATGTCCTTAAACACACCTCGCTCAGATTTCCGAGCCCTGAAGCACTGATCGTATCGTAGCCATCAAGTACCAAGAACGATCAGTATGCCTCGATGATTACTCAGCTACCGACATATCGTCCTGCCGAAGCTGCATAAGCTATAGAAAACATTCAACCACCTCCTCAAGCCAGTCCTCAGCCGCCTGTGAGTCGGGCTTGCATCAGAACCTGAGGGGTATCTGATGCTAAAACACATGTAAGGAACTGAACCTACATGTGTCATCTACCAGTACCTCCGGTTGAAACTGCGTACAAACATGTTGTGATATAGCTGGCACACTATCCAATGGTACTATCTCAGGCATCGGTCCACGCACCGAAGTACCATCACGGTGCCGACCATCCTCATGGTCACTCACTGGGAAACACCGGTATCAAAGATCACCATCTTCTCTACTACTGTCTAAACTAGGTTTAATACTCTACCAATCGCCTCTAGCTAATACACTAATTCTTGGGAATCTGTCTCAACTCGTAACCTCAGAGTCCTCTGCTGTTGGAACTCGTGCAACGCGCTCTGTCAGTGTGCACCGTGCACTAGTACAACTGGTGGAATCTTATGCCCAACAGGTGGTGCTGCTGCTAGTACACCACCCGAAGGTGCCAACATAGAAAGAGGGCCCTACACCGGAGCCTCATAGCTCAGTGGGCCGTCATCGGGTACTCTCTCATAACTCCAATTGACTATCTGTGTGGATACATCCTGAACAGATGCGACATGGTCAAACGATTTAAAACCTGGTGAGCTGACCTGGTTGATCTAACTTAAAGAGAACTTTTGAAAACACCCACGCAATCAGTGTTTTCGTGCACTAAGTCAGAAATCTGTATTCAGGGTCATGGTGAATGGATATGTCGGCCGCCTCACCAACACTGGACTCCCTGAACTGAAAACCACACTCAGTACCCTTAACAATATTGATTCACAGAAAGAAAATATCAGAGTCCAAGTTCTGCGGTAGAACCGACGTCCTCTAATACCAATTTTTCATGACCTGTCCCCCAGGGTCCAGGTCGTAACTACCCAAAACCCGCCTTCCATAGGCCAGGGGATGGTGACTTCCACCAAAGGCACACATCCCTATAACAAGGAAGGCATTGACTTTATAAAATGAAATCTCACACAAATATAGATCATGTTGAAGGAAACACTAAGTAAGCAGTGTAAAAAAAGAACCGAAAGTACAAAGGGGCCAGAAATAAAAGCCCAACAGAAAGGTACAACTACAACTGAATGAAACGTACAACTGAAAACACAATAACGGAAAGATGAAGCAGAACCTGGATCACCCTATGGGTTTCTACCTGAAAGGTAGGTACAAATGTCCTCCTTATCACTCAACATCTGTCAGTCTCCTACGGGTACTGTCTCATCGTGATGTCCACCTCCAGGTACTATGTCGTCATGAAGTACATCTATGGGTACTTTCCAGCTCTACATTCCTCATCCAGGATCAGTTTTTTCCATTTTCTACATCCATCATAATGAGGTGCGGTCATAGCCTGTGTAGGGGTGTGTATAACGATACTCAGTAGGGATCCCGTGACCATCAAGATCTCACTAAATCCAACAAGGATAAACCAAAAATAAAGATCTCAACAGATATCCTTAACATAAATATATGCCCATACATATACATAAGTTATCAAGTAACCCATCTTAATTAGGAGGTAAACACAAAGGTCAATCACTTAGCTCAAACCAGGATTTTCTTTATTGAAATCACAACTGCTGGAGAACTCCTCCTCTATCGAGTAAAGTGGACCTATCATGACATTGAGGAGCTACTCACTAACCTTAGACTGCTTATGTACTCCTCCTATCGAGTACCGTGGGTCTACTGCCAACTACTGGGAACTCCGTCCGCTGAGGGTCTACCGCCAAATACCGGGTGCTCTACCTAATAGCCTATAGAGGTACTCCTCCTGTCGAGTAACACGGGTCTTCTTCCAACTACTAGGAACTCTATCCACCATGGGTCTACCGCCAAATACCGGGCACTCCATCCACTGGGCTAACCGAATCACTAGGAGTCAAATCGGTCAAGCAGTCGATAGGTCTACACCTACTCGGTCTCCGAACTCCGTACACTCATCTCCGGAAGGGTCCGCTCCACGAGCTATAGGTTGTTACTTCCAAGTGCCACAAAGTCTCATGTAGATGTATCCCAAATGATTGTCTCATCATAGGTGTCTCAACTCAACAAACAGTGCGTCAATCGGACGCCCAGTCTGTGAGTTATTTGCATTTTCGTTCCAGCGGCCCAACTGGATTTCAGGGTCCAATACAACCCGGCCATACTCCAACTGCATCCAAATCTCAGGTGAAGTATTTTAAAAGAATTGTCTCATCAAATTTAATCCAACAAATTTGATGGCACTCCAATCGGGCGTCCAGAGATCATGTTATAAGTGTTTCCGCTCTGAGGGCCCGGTTGGTTTCTAGTTCGAACCAACCTGAGTGTACTCAAACTTCACCAAAACCTTGAGTGTAATATACTGAAACAACCAACTCGATCCAAGGAACCCTACGCAACTGACGTTTCATCGATCGAATGTCTGTTTCTCACGATATACCCATTTAACTAAAAACAGTTCGAAAATAGGGGGTCTGGGCCCGATCCGACCTGGCCCAACACCCCCTGTGTAGGCCCGGTAGGGCGCGACCCGGCCTGACTAGAATGGCCCGGACCAGTGATGGAAGGTCGTCCCGGCGCTGGTGGTTGCCGCTGGGCTAGTGAGGCTGAGCGTTGTGCGGAGCAAGGGGTTACATCCCCCCCCCCCGGTTTTACAAAACAGCCAGCCATGATGGCCGACCCTAGGGTAACCACTGGACCCCCATCGGGTCCCGCCTCTTGATGTAACCGACGGCCGGAATAGCCGGGATCTCTTCCAGATCCACCACAGCATTGGGCTGCATCTTTGTTCAACTGGTGCAGAGCGACGGCGACGCGCCCCGCCCAGGCTGTGGCCCCTGAAGCACTGGCACGGCGCGCCAGCGCCGCGCCCCTCCGCCCCGGCTCGGCAAGCCCACTATCCCAATCTACTCCATGCGGCACGACGGTGCCATGCTATAAGGCACCGGCCTTAAACCGTACTTAATATTTAATTAAATCTATAATTAACATAGAGGATATTTTCAGGTTTAGAGTTTTAGAGAATTAGGACATAACTATTACATATCAAAGATTACAAAGTAGACACATCTACTCAGCTTCCATTTTTTCACAAATTAAAAACTCTTTAAAAAAATATTCATGTCTAGTTCTTTTTTTAGACAGCCTGACATTTCCTTGATCCAATCCTAGACCCTATTCAACTTTATGTCATGTAAAAAACATTTCAAAAAAACTTGGGATGAGCATAAAAAGCCCAGTAAGTGTTATAACAATACGGAGAGAAAACATTAGTCCATGTATACATAAGAATCAATGAAATCATAAATTACTCATAAAACATAAGCACATTAACATACCACATGAAATCATAAGATTTATGAATAACTCATAGAAATCATAAGATATAATTGTAACTTGAGGCATTCATAACATTATTATGTATGGATAAACCCTCTTGGTTACGTTTGGAATACCCATTATAGTATATTCCCTAAATCTCTTCAGAGAAACCTTATCGTTTAACCCCTTCATGTTACCCAATGCATTGGAGAGCTATATCGGGCTCACCCACCATTAGTTTATCACGAAACCACCCGTATTCATAAATAATTCCCAAGAACGATAACATAATCCTAGAAAATAACTTAAGCACAAAATAAAGATAACATTCCCACATTGTAATAACAATATAACATTTTATGATTTTTAAATAATGAATCCATTCTAAAAACTGTTTTCAAAACCATTTAAAACATTTAATAAAGAGATTTTTGATTCAAAGTGTCCCATACCACTTTTAAGCATTTAAAATTTTAAACCATTAATATCCATATAAATAAATCCTTCATACCATTTTGAAAACATGGATATTAATGAGAAACAATTATAAGAATAAATCATTAAAACATTTAAAATGATATTTTAGTTAAAGTGTTTTTAACAAAATTAGAGACACTTGAATACAATAATTGAGGAATAACATTTAATTAGAACTTTATAATATCATGATAATAGAGGGATTCATGATATAAAATTCCAAAGGACAGTATATACACCATATAAGAGTGAATTAGTTCATAACAACAATGAAGTCTCCATAGAAATGTAAAATGAGATGAAATCCATTATAAAGAAGGTATCCCTAAATTAAGGATAAATCAATCACATAATTATGTGTGACAACTATAAATACACCCAATATAAGTGGATATTAAGTGTAAAACAATCAATGTTCATTCACACATATTCAAAGGATGACATATTCAATAACTACATGTTGAACCCAAAGAAATCGAAATTGGGTTAAGAAGTTCCCTTGGTAAAATTCGATAGCCTAATGGCGTCACATAAAATTTTAGAAAAAGAGTGGATGAGAGAGATAAAGGGTATCTCATAACTTGGATATAAAATTAATGGTAATAAGGAAATATAAGAACATATCCCCACATAATAAGATTAAAATTAAATGACATAACAATATAAGTCATTTAAAAAGTGGAGGGTGAAATGTTTCCTTACGGATTTGGGTAACATTAGATATGTACACCCCATGGAAGAAGGGTCACACAATGAAGATGTCAATACCCATAAATGAAATTATGCTACACAAAGTTTATAAAAATGTGTAGTACATACACCACTCAACGGAAATAGTGGAAAACATAGCATAAATGTCACGGGAATAAAAGTGAGATGGAAAATCCCTTTCGAAAAATCGGTAGCCTAACGGTGCCACTTAAAACATCCAAAAACTGGATTTATGAGATCAAATAGGGTATTTCATAATACGAAAATAAAAAGTATAGTATGAGTAATATAAAATAACATCCCCAAACATAAGAAATATGATCTTAAAATAAATTACATAATAGAGAGTACTTAAAAAGAAAGAGAGAGGTTGGATCCCTTATGAAAATATGGCAGCCTAACGACGCCACTCAAAACATCCAAAATGGATTGATGAAAGAAAATAGGGTCTCTAATCATATGAACATAAAAATTAAATTATTAGTAATATGAAATAACATCCCAATCATAAGAAATATGAGCTGAAATGGAATGACATAAAAGAGTGTACTTAAAATTAAAGAGAGGGGTAGGATCCCTTACCTCGTGTCCGACATGATTCGATCGTTCTTTAATCTCCTGAATAATAAAATTTTCTCAATTTATTATCTCTTAAGGAACTCATTTAAAGATTATTATTCAGTTAATATCACATATTATAATGTTAAAATAATTGGTTAATAAAGTGAGTTCATATAAGACGTTTTTGTCGATGTTCGGTACATAAGTAAAAAATTGAACTTGTTGGAAAGGAATATTCCATGAAGTTATAGGTACATCGTATCCAGAATAGTATTGATGTTTTAAATATCATGTATATCTGGTATATATTCATTTTATACTATTCCATAGCATTTGGAGATAAAAAAATTAAAAGCACCGTTCATGGAGACGGTAGGTCGTACGTATGCATGGACGCTACATTCATTTTTTTTCATATTAATGGAATTAAAACAAAATGAGAGATATATATATAATAATTCCAGAATGATATCCATAATTTAGATGTAATATATTACATATATATCAATTATATATATGTACATATAATAGAACATAACATTTGGAGAAATTAAATGAAATGTACCGTTCATGGAGACTATAAGCCGTACGTACGAATGAATGCTACTTTCATTTCATTTTTTTTGTATTTAATGGAATGAAATAAAAATGATATAATGTTATATTATAATTCCATTAGGATATCATATTTATTACATTTAATTCCATCCTTTATACGTCCCACATATGGCATTAACAAATCAAATCACATTGAGGGGGCGGTAGTCCGCACTTCCTAAAATGAAGATATCACATTTACCTATAATGGAAACAATAATGGTATGCCATAAATGACAAATACACATGCCTACGGAAAACATAAACATATTATATATCATATATAAATATAGTGACATCTTAATGGCCACCTTTGAATGTTTTAAAATAATATTGAACAATCATCGTTTCATGAGGTAGTAATTCACCATCAACAGAAACAGTATGTTCTTTAACCATTAGACGGAGGTGTGTGAAAGTGTAGCTCGAATACATCTTATAAAAACATCCTAGTATATTTATGATAATTTTTTTGTTAGAAAAAATTGTAATAAAATGATTTTAGGGGTTTGGAGAAGCAAAATAAAACAAAACAACACAAGAGAAGACATTGCCTTTAAATCAGGTAACTTTCTTTGATTTGAGCTCAAAGGCTTCCTTGGAAAGGATTCTGACCAATGTGAGGCTTCAATGATTAAGAGAGGGATGTGGAGAGATTAAATGGGCAGGGTTTGTCTGAGCCAAAGGCTTGAGAGGTGTGTGTAAGGTGGTAGATGTGGGGCCTTTTATAAGAGGAGAGGAGGGGCACTCTTGGAATGTTATAAAATATTACTTCATTATAAAATAATTTTCGGATTTAAAAGGACCCAAAAGGATATATTTCTAGGATAAGGTGATACGGTTTCTAAATAGACCCATAAAATAGGGTTGTGACAAGTGTAAGACTTATATTTCACCCTATATTCTCATTTTATTTAAATTGTTCATTTATGAGGTAATCACTGCATCATCACAGTGTCATATATAAATAAATTTATTTAATGCCTAAAAAATTATAAAAAAATATATCATTATGTAGGAAATATTTATATATTTCTAATGAATATTTATAGTCAAAAATATGACTTGTATAACCCAATTTAAAAATTGATTTATTAAAACAACTCATGTTTGTGACATTTTTATTTTAACCTTAAATAAAAAGTTATTAATGTCATTTTCCAAGAAAAGTGGCTCAATGGGATCCCCAAGTTAACCCATGGATTTTCTTGGTTGGCCATGAATCATCCAAAGAGGGTAGGACATCGGTCTAGGTCATTTCATATTATTAAAAAAATTATTTTTACCTTAAACTACACTAATCACCTCTAATCGCGATTAAAAACTTAAGAGTTACTATTCACCAAAAAATTATTTTAATCCCATTGAACCTAATTTTAAATAATAATGAAAACCATGTATGCCTGATTTTTGAAATTAAAAACACAGATGTGGTAAAATTTCATCTAAACGAAAAATCAGGTTTTTAAGTACTACTTAGTGGTTTCAATATTCATCAAAAATTGAAGTTTTTCAGAAAAATAACAAAAATTCACCCTAAGCTATATTTGATATTCCGAATTCAAAAATGATGTCTATTTTACTAAATTCATAACATATAAGTTAAATTAATTAATTTAATAATTAATTCTCGTTGTCAGAGCAAATAGTGTGTTTTTATGAAATAATAAGTATCAAAAGATTGACACTAGATTAAGTCCAATTTCAAAGTGAAATTAATTCCAATGACCACTATTGGATAAAAATGTAAAAGTATATTCTAATTTCACACTAAAAAAATTCAAAAGATAATATAATCATACAAATAAATTACATTAAAAGGAGGTTTTGAATTAAAATACAACATTTTTCACAATTCATTAAAAAATGAACTTTATCGGAAAAATAACAAAAATTTACACAAAGTAAATTTTGATGTCCCGATTCTAATGATTAATTTTATTTTGTCAAATATAACACATAAAATTGTCAAAAAGTGGATTTAAAAGAGGTTTGCAATCAATAGGCGGTCAATTGACCTTTTAAAGAATGTTAGAATGTTTATGCTTAAAATTGGATTCATTCGCATTTTTAATCCTCTAACATTTATTGTAAAAGGTAAAAATATCTGACAAACATATATAATCATTTTCAAGTTAGTTCTGTTCATTTCTGCCATTACAACGGCTAGACGTTAACATCCATTTAAAATAATATTATTTTATTATTAGAGTGCAACGTATGATTTTAAAGAAACTCGTTGTTGCGTATTGGGTACGCCATCGAGCATACCGTTACCTTTAATATAATATTAATATTTTATTCAAAAATATGGATAAATATGATAATGTCATATTCTTTATTTACCTGGGGTGTCACATCCTTCCCACCTTTTGGGAATTGCGTCCACGCAATTTTATGATTGGGCTTGGAAACATCATTGAAAATCCCACATCGGAACAAGAGTAAGTAGAACTATCACTTTAAAATAAAGAAAGAGAAGTACAAAGGTCACCCGAGTTAACCCATACTAGGATTCCAAGTATGAAAATATTGATATGGAGGAGAAAACAAAGGGTCATGTTATGATGGAGGGTGATAGTAAACATGTCTAGGAGAAAGTTAACCATAAGAAGATCACAAACTTGTGATGGGTTAAACGATATTCGATTCCCAGTAGAAAAAGTTAACAGACAACATTTTTGTTTTAAGTTACTCTTAATTGAGGAATTTATTTTTGGGCTTAACTAAATCATATTTAAACATACTTACTTGTCACGTAGACTTTCAACATTTACTAGATTCTTTAATCAAACTCATATTTTCTCCAAAAGACGAGTATTTAGGAAGACTTGTTCGTATTAAGAGTACTATAATCAACTTCATGAGAATCACCTAATTCACAAAAAAGAACTATATACTCACCATGTATTTAGAGCTTAACCAAAAATAAAAACAAAAAGGTTAGTATGAGATCAGATAATCCACAAAAGGATAATACTTTATAAAAAGAAAATCTATTCTTAATCTCCAAAATTTGTCCATCAAAACCCATAGTTCAATGAAGACCATTCGATGAAAAATTGCCCATAAAATTCTTCAAAGTAATCCAAACTAAGATTGAAACCCAAATATTTGATGAATTTAATCACATAGTCTTTCAAGGTACAAATTAACTTTTATCTCCAAATAACATAAGTTTCTCGTAAACTCTCATATTGGAAAGTAATTAACCTATTCACATATCCTCCATTATAGGTTAATAATTTCCATAGATAACCCAAAATCAAAATACTCTTGATTCCTAAAATTATCAACCTAAAAATAATTAGTCAAAATAACTTGGGACTTCATGTAGTCCAGTGGTAGGTGATAAATACCTGTCGCACTTTGGTTGTGGGTTCGATTCCTGGAGCTTTGTCCGACACAACGGGTTGTCACACGGTCTGCATGTTGTCTTTTTCCAAAACTATATAATTCATAAAAAATTCCCCAAAACGAGATAAAATAATCAAAAATTATCATAACATATTTTAAACTCAAGTGTATCTCATGCCTTTCATTTTCCATCATAACATATAATAACCAATAATTACCTCAAAAGTAAGGATCATATAAACCCTAATGGTTACCTTTATAATTATTACCTGAATATCCACATCAATTGGTCATCTCGTACATGATGCATTACAGAACATAAGAAGGTTCAAGTGGTTGATCATGAATCCTTGATAGTTGGTTTAGAACAACCACAAGTTTCCTCATTGAATCCCCCATTTCATCCATTATCTTAATCAGAGAACCACCACCGTTTCCTTCAAACCTATTGTCACTTTGGTTCCTTCTAGATCCATCCATTCACTAAAAACAGAAATGGCAGTGTGAGTATATCAACAAAACCATCATGTACTAATGAGGAAGATAAACACTAAGATATACATACTCATTCACTTTATCTAAAACTAGGACTCTTTTTGAAATCCTAACAATTATGGTAATGTCACTTATGCTTAGAGAATACCCTAACATCTAAAGTTATCTAAATTGACCTCTGATACCAACTATAAGGCCCCGGCCTTAAACGATACTTAATATTGAATTAAATGAATAATTCACATTGAGGATCTTTTTAGGTTTAGAGTTTTATAGAATTAGGACATAACTATTACATCTCATAGATTACAAAGTAGAAACATCTACTCAGCTTCCATTTTTTCACAAAATAAAAATACTTTAACAAAAGAGTCATGTATAGTTCATTGTTTTAGATAGCCGGACATTTCCTTGATCCCATCCTTGACCCTATACAACTTTATGTCCTGTGAAAAAAATTTCAAAAATACCTTGGATGAGCATAAAAATCTCAATAAGGGTTATAAAAATAAGGAAAGAAAACATTTTTCCATGTATACATAAGAATCAATGAAATTATACATTACTCATAAAACATAAGAACATTAACATACCTCATGAAATCATAAGATTTATGAATAAATCATAGAAATCATAAGACATAAAGGTAACTTTAGGAATTCATAACATTCTTACGTAGGGAGTAACCCTCTTGGTTACGTTTGGAATACCCATCATAGTATATTCCTTAAATCTCTTCGGAGAAACCTTAACGTTTAACCCCTTCGCGTTACCCAATGCATTGGAGAGATATATCATGCTCACCCAACCTTAGTTTATCACGGAACCACCCGTATTCATAAAAAAAATCCAAGAACCATAACATAATCATAGAACATAACTTAAGCACAATAGAAAGATAAAATTCCCACATTGTAATAACAATATAACATTTTAAGATATTGAAATAATAAATCCATTCTAAAAACCATTTTCAAAACCACTTAAAACATTTAATAAAGATATTTTTGAATAAAAGTGTCCCATACCAATTTGAAGCTTTTAACATTTTAAACCATTAATATCCATATAAATAAATCCTTAAAACCATTTTGCAATCATGTATATTAATGGGAAATATTTATAAGAATAAATCATTAAAACATTTAAAACGATATTTTAGTTAAACTGTTTTTAACAAAATGAGAGACACTTGAATACAATAATTGAAGAATAACATTTAATTAGAAAATTATAATATCATGATAATAGAGGGATTCATGATTTAATATTCCAAAGGATAGTATATACACCATATAAGAGTGAACTGGTGCATAACAACAATGAAGTCTCAATAGAAATGTAAAATGAGATGAAATCCATTATAATGAAGGTATCCTTAAATTATGGATAAATCAATCTCATAAATATGTGTGAGAAATATAAATACACCAAATATAAGTGGATATTATGTGTAAATAAATCAATGGTAATTCACACATATTCAATAACTACATGTTGAACCC
The DNA here is from genome assembly GCA_963277665.1 of Viscum album. NCBI lineage: Eukaryota > Viridiplantae > Streptophyta > Magnoliopsida > Santalales > Viscaceae > Viscum > Viscum album. The sequence continues at coordinate 1,850,717,806 of OY728120.1, forward strand.
AAAGAAATTTAAATTGGGTTAAGAAGATCCCTTGGTAAAATTCGACAGCCTAACGGCGTCACATAAAATTTTAGAAAATGAGTTGATGAGAGAGATAAAGGGTATCTCATCACATGGACATAAAATTTACAGAAATAAGTATATATAGTAACATTTCCCCACATAATAAGACTAAAATTAAAAGACATAACAATAAAAGTCTTTTAAAAAGGGTAGCGTGAAAAGTTTCCTTACCGATTTGGGTAACATTCGAAACGTACACCCCATGGAAGAAGGGTCACACAATGAAGATTTCAATACCCATAACTGAAATAATTCTACAAAATGTGTAAAATAATGTGTAGTACATACAAAACTCAATCGAAATAGTGGCAAACGTAGCATAAATGTCACGGGAATAAAAGTGAGATAAAAAATCCCTTACGAAAACTCGGCAGCCTAACAACACCATATAAAACGTACAAAAAATGGATTTATGAGATCAAATAGGGTATTTCATAATAAAAACATAAAAAGTACAGTATTAGGAATATAAAATAACATCCCCAAACATAATAAATATGAGATTAAAAGAAATGACATAAAAGAGAGTACTTAAAAAGAAAGAGAGAGGTTGGATCCCTTTCGAAAATTCGGCAGCCTAACGACGCCACTCAAAACTTCCAAAATGGATTGATGAGAGAAAATCGGGTCTCTCATCATAAGAACATAAAAATTAAAGTAGGATTAATATAAAATAAAATCCCAACAATAAGAAATATGAGCTTAAAAGGCATGAAATAAAATAGTGTACTTAAAAAGAAATAGAGGGGTGGGATCCCTTACCTCGTGTCCGACATGACTCGATCGTTCTTTAATCTCCTGAATAATAAAATTTGGTCATTTTATAATTTCTTAAGGGCCTCATTTAAATATTATTATTCAGTTCATATCACATATTATAATGTTATAATAATTGGTTAATAAAGTGAGTTCATATCAGACGTTTTTTTCGATGTTCGGTACATGGGTAAAAATTGAACTTGTTGGAAAAGAATTTTCCATGTAGTTATAGGTACATCATATCAAGAATAGTATTGATGTTTTAAATATCATATATATCCGGTATATATTAATTTTATACTATTACATAGCATCGGTAGATAAAAAAAATTAAAAGCATCGTTCATGGAGACGGTAGGCCGTACGTACGCATGAACGCTACTTTCATTTTTTGTCATATTAATGGAATTAAAACAAAATGAGAGATATATATATAATAATTCCAGAATTATATCCATCATTAAGATGTAATAAATTACATATATATCCTTTATATATATGTACTAATAATAGTACATAACATTTGGAGAAAATAAATGAAATGTACCGTTCATGGAGATGGTAAGCCATACGTACGCATGAACGCTACATTCATTTATTTTTTTCTTGTATTAAATTGAATGAAATAATAATTATATAAAGTTATATTATAATTCCAGTAGGATATCATATGTATTACCATTAATTACATCCTTTATATGGCCCACATATGGCATTAACGAATCAAATCACTTTGAGGGGGCGGTAGTCCGCACTTCCGAAAATGAAGATATCGCGTTTACCCATAATGGAAACCATAAAGGTATGCCGTAAATGAAAAATACAGAAGCTTAAGGAAAACATAAACATATTATATATCATATATAAATATAGTGACATCTTAATGGAAACCTTTGAAGGAGTAAAATAATATTGAACAATCATCGTTTCGTGAGGCAGTAATTCACCATCCACAGAAACAATATGTTCTTTAACTATTAGATGGAGGTGTGTGAATGTGTTGCTCGAATCATTCATATAAAAAGATCATAGAATATTTATGATAGTTTTTTTGTTACAAAAAAAGTAATAAAAAGATTTTATGGGTTTGTAGAAGAAAAATAAAACAAAAGAACAAAAGGGAAGACATTACCTTTAAATCGGGTAACTCTCTTTGATTTGAGCTCAATGGATTCTTGGAAAGGATTCTGACCAATGTGATTCTTCAATGATGAATAGAGGGACGTGGAGAGATTAAATGGGAAGGTTTTTTCCAAGCCAATGTCTTGAGAGGTGTGTGTAAGGTGGTAGAGGTGGGGCCTTTTATAAGAGGAGAGGAGGGTCACTGTTGGAAAGTTATAAAATATTACATTATTATAAAATGATTTTCAGATTTAAAAGGTCCTATAAGGATATACTTTTAGGATAAGGTGATAAGGTTCCGAAATACACCCATAAAATAGGTTTGTGGCAAGTTTAAGACTTAGATTTCACCCTAGCTTCACATTTTATTTAAATCGTTCATTTATGAGGTAATCACTGCATCATCACGGTGTCATAAATAAATTAATTTATTTAATGCCTAAAAAATTATAAGAAAATTTCATGATGTAGGAAATCTTTCAATATTTCTAATGAATATTTATAGTAAAAAATATCACTTGTATAACCCTATTTAAAAATTGCATTAGTAAACAACTCATGTTTGTGACATTCTTATTTTAACTTTAATTAAAAAGGTATTACTATCATTTCCAAGACAAGTGGCACCATGGGGTCCCCAAGTTGACCCATGGATTGTCTTGGTCGGCCATGACTCATCAAATAATGGTAGAACATGTGTCCAGGTCATTTCATATTATTAAAACATTATTTTTACCTTAAACTACACTAATTACCACTAATCGCAATTAAAAACTTAAGAGTTACTATTCACCAAAAAATTATTTTAATCCCATTGAACCACATTTTACATCATAATGAAAACAATGTATGTCAGAATTTTGAAATTCAAAACACAGAGGTGGTAAAATTTCATTTAAACGAAAAATCAGTTATTTAACTACCGCTTAGTGATTTCACTATTCATCAAAAATTTATGTTTTTCAGAAAAATTACAAAAATTCACCCTAAGATATATTTGATATTCCTAATTCAAAAATGATGTCTATTGTAAAAAATTACTAAAATATAAGTTACATTAATAATTTTAATAATTAATTCCCGCTGTTAGAGCAAATAGCATGTTTTTATGAAACAATAAGTATCAAAAGATTGACACTAGTTTAAGTCAAATTTCAAAGTGAAATTAATTCCAAAAACCACTATTCGATAAAATGGTAAAAATATATTCTAATTTCACTCTAAAAACAATTCAAAAGTTAATTTAATCATATAAATAAATTAGATTTAAAAGAGGTTTTGAATTAAAATACACCATTTTTCACTATTCATTAAAAAATGAACTTTATCGGAAAAATAACAATAATTTACACTAAGTAAATTTTGATATCCCGATTATAAAGAAGAATTTTATTTTTTCATATATAACACATAAAATTAAAAAAGTGGATTTAAAAGAGGTTCGCCATCAATAGGCAGTCAATCGTCCTTTTAAAGAATATTAGAATGTTTACGCTTAAAATTGGATTAATTCACATTTTTAATCCTCTAAGATTTATTGTAAAAAGTAAAAATATTTGACAAACATATATAATCATTTTTTAGTTTTTTCTGTTCATTCCGGCCATTACAACCGCTAGGCGTTAACTACCATTTAAAATAATATTACTTTATTATTAGAGTGCAACGTAAGATTTCAAAGAAACTCGTTGTTGCGTATTGGGTACGCCATCGAGCATAGTGTTCCCTTTAAAGTAATTTTAATATTTTATTCAAAAATATGGATAAATATGAAAATTCCATATTCTTTATTTACCTGGGGTGTTACACGAGCCTTTGCAGCAACCTGGAAATCAAGCATTGATGATCCTCTCATGATAGGTCCGACGTCGTCCGGTTCTTCGCAGTTCACCTCCATCGTCCATAATCAACAAACGAATGGGGAAGGGTCAGTCTGTGTTTGTGCGGTCTGATACCTTCCTCATCTAGATGGTATCACGAGTCCAAACAAAACTCAAGAATTGATGAATGATGAGGAACAGTATAAAAACATGAACATAACAACCGCTACCTCGTTAAACGTTGTTAAACGATGGAGAGTCACAGAAGACGGCCATCACCGAAGGCATGCGGCATTCCATCAATGTCATGAAGGAAGGAGCTGAGGGTGGCATCAGAATTAATTATTCTTCATTGGAGGAAGAGGAAAACTCTCCAAGTTCTAGGCGTCGTGTTTCGCTACTAGCGTTCCGCCGCTTGAAGAAGCCGTTCAGAACTCCTTCCCCTAGCCGCCTTTATATTGGAGTGGGAGTGTATATCATTGGCACGCAAGTCATCAATGGAGGATTTATGATAGATGGCTCCACCCAATTAATCTGCTGCGGTGGCGCATTAAAATGGGGAGGAAGTCAAAAAGGGGGTTATTGGCCCGGGTGGTCCCCACAAAGGAATATCCTCCAAAGGGAGGATATTTCCTAGCGAGCCATCATTAATTAACCACAAAAAGGAAAGGGGATGGTTAATGCTTTGGTGGTCCCCTCATTAAATAGGGTGGTTTCATCCTCCTCAATTAAGAGGGGGATTTAATCCTAGAGGATCTCCCTCATAAATTAGGGGGATTCAAGGAGTTATGATTCCCCCCCCATTAATGGGACACCTCGTGTGGTTTCCAACCAAATTAACCTCACATGGGAGGTTGGATATCGGTGGGCCACACCACCATAACCTCTCATGGGAGGTTTGGGTGTGGTGGTCCCACCCCCAACACCCAAGTGGAGCTTCTATCCACTTTATCCACATGACATGTGTTTAACAAAAATAAGATAAATTCATCACTTATTTGATTTTATTAACCTAAGAAAAAACCCCAAAAACTAACATTTATACCCGATCATCTACCATTGAGGTGAATGTCTTCTTAAGTTAAATCCTACACTTTGAGTTCAACAGTGACATCAGATTTCAATTCCAAGCACCGGTTTAAAAGATAAAAAACCCTCTCATTCGTTCACTGAACACACACGAGCTAAACTTTGGAAATTGATTCTGGGCACACTAGGGCCCGAAATCAAGTAACGTCAGAAGCTACATACTCGTAAAATTCCAAAAAAAAATTAAAAACAAATTCCTTCAAATTTCCTGGTCTTTACAATATATATCATATTTTATTATACTGGAATTATAATATACCTATGTATCATTATGTTTTCATTCAATTAATAATGAAATAAAAATGAATGTACTGTTAATGTGTAAGTACGACTTACCATCTCCATGAACAGTGCATTTAACTTCTTATCTCCAAATTTTATGTAATATTATAAATAAATGAATAATCAGAATATATATGATATATATGATATCTAAATCATGAATATTATTCTGAATATAATAGAATTTTGATCACATGAATAACTTGTAATTATAAGAAGTCCATTTTTGACTCAAGTACCAAATTTCGAAAAAACGACCATTATTAACTTATAGGATTTCATAATGTCTAAAACATGGTTATAAGTGTTATAAAATGAATAATAAACAGTTATATGGTTCTTAATAAAGTTGAAATTAACTTTATCTTATTATTCATGAGAGTAATGAATGAACGGGTCATGTCAGACACGAGGTAAGCCGTTTTTTATCTCACTTTAAATTCCATGATATTTCTATTTTTTGCCACTTATTTCATGAATGTTGTGTATTTTTACTATATTTTGATATATATTATCATTTATCTATTTATATTCATGGTATTCTGTGATTCATTTGGTGGTTATTAAATTTTGGTCGTGGAACTCGATTGATTAAAAGGTGATAAGGGGTTTTCATCTCACTTTTTATTCCTGTGAGATTCATGTTATATTTGCCGATTTTTTTCTTTTATGTTTGGTATGTACATCCTTTGATTGTTATATTTGAATAATGATTTTTAATTTATGGGTATATACATATTAATTGTATGATCCTTCTTTCATTGGGTGTATATTTTCTCATGTTACCAAAACGGTAAGGGAACCTTTCACACTCCTCTTTTTAGAAGACTTATTTTTGTATTTTATTTTAATTTACATGTTATTAGGTTGGGATATGTATTTTTATAACCTTATTTCTCTAAATTTTATCTCCAAGTGATTATATACCCTTTTCTCTAGCTTCAACTCGTTTTTTGAATTTTAATGTGACGATGTTAGGCTGTTGAATTGCAGTACGGGAACTTCCACACCGAATTTCAATTATTTGGCATCAACTTCTACATCTTGATTATATCATTCTATAAATATGTGTGAATATCCTATGATTTTTTTACACTTAATATCATCTTATATTGTGTTTATTTATATTATTCACCCATAATTATCTCATTAATTGTTCTTTAATCTAAGGATACAATCTTTAAGAGGGATTTCATCTCAAATTACATTTCATTGAGAAATCATTGTTTTTATTCACAAATTCACTTTTATATGGTGTATATACTCTATTTTGGTATATTATATAATAAATACTTTTATTCTCATGATATTATGATGTTTTGATTAAATTTCTTTCTCAATTATTTGTAATCATGTGACTGTGATTTTATTAAAAATTATTTGACTAAATAATCATTTTTAATATTTAATCATTTAATCCTCCAAATCCTTCTCTTTCATTTCCATGTTTTAAAAATTGTTTTAAATTTTATTTATATTGACATGAATGATTTGAAATTAAAATTTATTTCAAAAGATTAAAATTGGTATGGGACACATTGATTCAAATATATCTTTTTAAAATTGCTTCAATGATTTTGAAAATGGTTTGATAATAAAATGATTTTTTCAATATCTAGAAATAATATATTGTGATTGCAATGTGGAAATGTTATCTTTACATTATTCTTGTTTTATGGGTTATGAATATGTTATTGTTATTGGGAATTTTTTTTATATGGGTGGTTCCCTGATAAACCTAGGGCAGATGAGCTCAAGATATCTCTCCAATGCATTGGGTATTGTAACGGAGGTAAACATTAATGTTTCAACTATGTGATTTAGCGAAAATATTGTAACTCATATTCCAACATAACTCCCTATGTAGTAGTGATATCTACAATGTTATTATTATATGGATGCCAAAAATTACCTTTATGATTTATGATTTCTATGTGTTATTCATAAATCTTATGATTTCATGAGGCATGTTATGATTGAAAAGTATGGTTTCATTGATTTGTATTTATTATTGGGTAAATATTTCCTTTCCTTATTATATAACCCTTACTGAGATTTTTATTCTTATCCCATGTTTTTTAAATATTTTCCACTAGAAATAATAATTAATACGGTCAAGGATGTGATCATTGAAAAGTCATGTTGTTTAAAACATGGAACTAGAAACTATTTTTTAAAGGGTTTTTTTATTTTATGAAAAACATTAATACAGAGAAGTAGTGTCTACATGTGATATTCAAGTTGATATTTAATAGTTATGGAAAAATTCTCTACAACACTAATACTAAAAAGATCCTCAATGTGAATTCTTTATTTAATTCAATATTATGTAATGTTTTATGGCTAGGTACGTACACCATTGAGGTGTTATGGTGTTATTAAAAGGAAATCCTCTAATGAAGGGATAGAGTTTTTAATTAATTGTCTCTATTTTATTTTATATTACACTTCATTCCAATATAAATTCACCATGATGAAATATTAACTAGAGTATATATGTTTTATTGACATGTTATTATGTTAATATCATGTCTTAAATCTTTCTACACATTCATAAAATGGGAAATGTGTTAATCATTCATGTGTATGGTAAAATACCACATCACAAAATGATATAATTCGTTTTTCATTTGTGACACTTGTTACATGTAATAATGATGGTATTAATGGTTATATAAGATATTCATGAAATGTTTATCATTATTAAAATATATTATATATTTTATATTTTTACATTATAATGAACCATAAAGTGTAATAGTCGTTATTGTGTACGTGTGAACTATATCCTCCATGAGGCAGCATGATTCATTTTCATCACCACATCACATGAATGATATATATACAAGTATATTTAATATATTAATATTATATTAATGATTATATTATCATAATTTCATTATAAATTAATTGAAATGTTCTTTCTAAATTGATTTTTGAAAAATGAAATTATTACTCATGTATACATAAGGGTTACCATATCCCTGGTTATAAAATAGTTATTTTTCCTAACTATTATAATTTTTTTATATAAATGTTCAATTGATTATTAAATATTTCAATAATGTCTTCAATATTATTCTGGATATGATTTTATAATGAACACTTTGACTATACACATCATACCAAATTGATTTTGGACTCATGTACCAAATAATGACAAAAATTATAACATGAATGTAAAAATTAAATAATTGTTATATCATTATAGTAATGATATAAAAGGAATAATCAAAATTAAATGGTTATTATGAATATATATAAATTTTCCAAATTTTTTTATTCAGGATGTTAAATAACATATGTGATGATTTAGAATCGGTGTATATGACTTTTTAACTAAAACATCATTTTAAATGTTTTGATGATATTTTTTTCTAAACGTTTCTCTTTTATGTCCATGTTTCAAAACTCGTTTTAATGAATGTATTTATATGTACATGAATTTATAAAAATTGCAATTTTTATTTTATTTCCATTTTCCAATGTAGAAAGGTAAAAATTTAATTAAACATCTCTTATTAAATGTATAAATTTGTTTCAAAAAAGTATTGATTATTTCAATAACCTGAAATATATTTTTTACATATACTGCATGAATGGAATTTCCCACTTTCATGACACATAATTATTTATTATATTCTTTATAATTTTTCCATGATCTCTTTGATGAAAATTATTTCAATTTTATATACCTGATTATATCTTTTAAAAGTTAATTTTATAGGAAAAGGGTGTTGTGATATTTGAAAGTGATTATCTCATTGGTTTAAAAGGGTTTTCTAGGGTTTTAATCATGATGTATACCTTATAAATTATATTAAATTGGGTGATCCCCATTATATCTCATGGTTGTGTGTGATACAGATTATATAAAGTGTTGAGTCCCATTATAGGTCAATAGAAATGGGTGACCATGATATAGCTTATACAAAGAGTGATGCCCATTTTTTATCTCAAATGCATTGGGTACTTCAGATATGGAATTAATTTTTTTTGTTATTATATTTGTAATGGATAATTTAATAGTGATTAGGTATTGATGTCGATAGTAACCTACACGAGTTTTTAATGATAAATAATGACATTTTATGAAAATATTTTTATTCTATTTTCATGTTTTAATCGGACTACCAAATCCCTTTTTTTATGTCCCATATCAATCATTTTCTGAAAATAAATTTTTTTAATATATGTTTCTTTGGAATTCTATGAAATATTGGATATGAATAATTTATAATAAATTTATTGAATATGTGTTTTGAAAATAAGTCTAGTTATATTTTAAAGGGATTTCCATTTGTCACGACACATCCCCCAGGGCCCATTCCTTGACTACCCCAAGCCCGCCTTACGTAGGAAAGGGGCTGGAGACTAGCACTAACGGCATAAATCCTTAAAACTGGGAAGGCATTGCCTTTATAATGTGAAAACACACACAAAAGAGTACATTCTAGAAGCAAAATATTATGTAAAAATGAATAAAAAAAGAGTTCTGAAAATAAAAGGGGCTTGAAATACTAGCCCAACAATAATGTACAGGAAACTAAAAGTACAAGTACTAGAAAAAGGGAAAAAACTCCTGAATCATACACTATAAAATCCTACCTGATGGATAGGTACAGATAGCCTCCACAACACTCCACGTCCGTCTGTCTCCTCCGTGTACCATCACACCGTGTGGTCCAGCTCCGGGTACTATCCAGTCCCGGTACTCTCAGCCTCTGTCAGTGTTATCTGACGTCTGCATCCAATACAACGAGGTGCAGGAATATCCCGTGTAGGGTTGAGTATAAAGATACTCATTAGGGACCCCGAGACCCTCATGATCTCTCAAATTCCACTATGGTTAAACCACATATTATGAAATCAACAAATTAACATTACTTATGTATTTTACCATACATATAGCTATGTTATCAAGTAAACCATCACAGTCATGAGATAAACATAAAAGTTACTAACTCAAGTCACATAGGTATACAACTCACGTAGAGTGTTAGAGATGATTAGATGTATCCACTAAATCATATATTCTGTCGAACCCACACAGTATCTCGAAACATAAATCAAAACTATCGAAACCACACATGATCCAGGAACAGTCGTCAGTGGTGTCGAACCCACACAGGATCTATGAATAGTAGTTAGAGCTGTCAAACCCACACAGGATTGAGGAACAATCGTCTGTGATGTCGAACACACACTGGATCCTGGAACTGTAGTCGGAGCTGTCGAACCCACACAGGATCCAGGAACAGTCATAAGTGTTGTCGAACACACATTTGATCCATGAATAGTTGTCATAGTTGTAGAACCGACATAGGATCCATGAACAGTCGTCAGTGCTATCAGACCCACACATGATCCAAGAATAGTAGTCAGAGCGCAGCCAGCCCCATGGTTTCGCACAAAGCCTGCTTGATTCTGGGATGGTATGCTTCTCAAGCCAAGTTACTATACATCAACTTCCACAAAGTCCGAAGTTGATGTATACAAAAGATCCATCTTTCCAAAAGGAACCCAACGTGACCGATGGTGTGTCAATTAGACGCCCCGTCTCAGAGGTATTGGCATTTCCGTTCCGAGGTCCTGGTTAGGTTTTATGTTCCATCCAACCTAGTTGTACTTAACTACGTCCAAAACACGAGTGGGGTACACCAGAACAACCTTCTTCTTACATAGTTTCATTCACAATAGATGGTTTGTCAGTCGGATTCCCGTATCTCAAGTTACAGGTAATTGAGTGGAAATGAGTCAAATAGGTCTGGAATTTGATCCGAACCGGTCCGCAGGTCCAACCCGGTACACGGATCTGACTCAGCCCATGACGGCTTCTCGGCCGGCACTGGATCCGGTCCCGGCTATGGGGGTGGCTCTGCCCTCGCTGGGTCTGGCCTGGCCAGCAGGGGCTGCCCATCTGGCGTTGGATCCGGCTCGTGCGAGGCCCACGACTGGCGGCCCGTGGGGTCCTACCTAGCCGCGTCCATGGGGAAGGATGTTCCTCATGGATCCCGAATGGATTATCCATTTGGGGGAGTGAAACTGGTGCAACGTGGCACCGGTCCGCATCATGATGGACCCACGCGACGGGTCTCGCTCATCCTGGCTGGCCGAGTGGCCCGCCCCCTCCTGCGCGGCGCTGTTGCACCGTGCCTCCTCTGGCTACCCAGCGGCTTGGGCCTGAAGTCCTTCTCGCTGTCGGCCTTGGTCCATCCTCTGATGCACTACTACAGCCAGGGGCCATGACCCCCTTTTGTTCCACCGCGTGGTGCGGTTACGTCATACCTTCCCCGACAACCCGGAGCCTCGAGCTGCCGGTTTTCTTCGCTGTCGGGCTTGCACCGGCCGCAACTGCACCATTGCGGCCCAACAGCTATAGGCTACTCCTCCTATGGTGCGGTTTCACCTCTGCCGTCCATGTGTTGACATTTGTCGGTTCCATCCGCCTTCAAACTTTCCGCGAGTCACCGGACGAGTTCTGGTGGCCCGATTCTCATTCCGGAAGTAGTCGCGCAATCCTTGGGACGGCTCCTTCGATCCAAAACCATTGTTAATGACTATCACTCATCCCAGACTCATGCAGAAATTAACGTCAAATTCCAAAATGAAGGCGGAGGAGTCAGGACTTGTTTTTTAGGCCCTCACCGTCCGTGTTAGGGTGATATCATGCGACTTCGATTTATAATCCTCGACAGAAAACGATGAATGTGCAATAATTAACAAAGCATGGATCCCTAAATTTTTTCATTGCTCATTGACGTTAGCGCGAGAAAGTGAATGTCGATTCCTTGTGGATGAACACATCCTACGTCGAAGAAGGTTCCGAGGAAGGATGTTGAAGATGATCCTCGACGTTCTTCGTTCTTCATTGTGAGAGCTTTTCTCCCGAAGCTCACTTCTCTCCAATGTTCCACCATGTTGAAAATGCCAAGAAAAAAATAATACATTATGATATCGTATTAAACTATTGGTATATTATTCATATGGTTTAATTAATTAATTTAAATTGTTGGCTCAATTAATTAATGATGAGGATAAAGAAAATTAAGTGTTAGGGGAGTTGAAGAGTCTCCCTGTCACGACCCGTCCTCGGGGCCCGTGCCGTGACTACCCCAAGCCCGCCTTCCATAGGCCAGGGGCTGGCGACTAGCACCAAAGGCGTAAAATCCCGTTAACTGGGAAGGCATTGCCTTTATAAAAGAAAACAAGCACCACAGAGTACAAGCGGAAGTGAAACACTAAGTACAAAAAGAAGAGCTGAAAAGTAAAAGGGGCCGGAAATACAAGCCCAACTGTAAAGTACAACTCGAAAGGGAAAAACAGCGACTGAAAAGTAAAGCTGCTACGTTGAGATGTCCACTGGAAATCCCACCTGAAGGGTGGGTACAGATAGCTCCTCTGCTCCTCGGGTCCCGCCATCCGCTCCGAGTATGTCCCGCCCAGTGGTCCTCCTCCGGGTACCGTCCAGTCCTCGAACCTTCGGCTTCTGTCAGCACTGTCCGTCGTCTGTAACCAACACAACGAGGTGCGGGCATAGCCCGTGCAGGGGTGAGTATAACGATACTCAGTAGGGACCCCGAGACCCTCAAGGTCTCACTAAAACCAACAAGGATAAACACAAGAAGATCTCAACAGATAAACCCTAATTAGGTATATGCCGATACATATACCTAAGTTATCAAGTAACCCATCTCAATCATGAGGAAACACAAGGATTGTGAAATCGACGGATAACCACTACCCGGGTATATGCCCATACATATACCAAAGTTAGCAAGTGACCCATCTCAATCATGAAGTAAACACAAGGTCAAAAGACTCAGCTCAAACCAGGATTTTCATTATCGAAACCGTAACTGCTGAAGAGCTCCGTCTCTAGAGTGTACAGTGGTCCTGTCACGACTCCGAGGCTGCCGCTCACTAACCTAGGACTGCTGAAGTACTCCTCCTGTCGAGTACTGCGGGTTTGCGGCCAACTACCTGGCGCTCCGTCCGCTGAGGGTCTGTCGCCAAATACCGGGCGCTCGCCCAATTAGCCTACTGAGGTACTCCTCCTGTCGAGTACCGCGGGTTTGCTGCCATCTACCTGGCGCTCCGTCCGCCGTGGGTCTGCAGCCAAATACCGGCGCTCCGTCCACTGGGCTAGTCGACTCACTCCAAGTCGAGTCGGTCAAGCAGTCGTCAGGTCTCAGCCGGCTACACGGTCTCCGTACTCTGCACGCTCGTCTCCGGGAGGGTCCGCTCCACGAGCTACTGGCCGATACTCCAAGTATCACAAAGTCCCACGAAGAAGTGTCTCAATAGTCCGTCTCGTCACAGGGGTCTCAACGCAACAGACGGCGCGTCGATCGGACGCCTGGTCTGTGTGTTATTAGCCTTTTCGTCCCAGGGGCCCGGTTGGTTTCGAGTGCGAACCAATCCCGGCCGTATCTCAACTGTACCCCGAACTCCCATAGGGTATACTCATAGGGACCGTTACTAAACGTAACCACCAACGCCGCTGACGGCTCGTCAAGCGGACGTCCTGTCTGTAAGATATTAGCTTTCCCGTTCCAGGGGCCCGGTTGGATTTCGGGTACAATCCAACCCGGCCATACTCCGACTGTAACCAAAACTCGGGCGGAGTATGTCAAAAGTTTCGTCTCATCAAGAGGAAGTCAACGAAACAGACGGCGCGTCAATCGGACGCCCGGTCTGTGAGTTATTGGCATTTTCGTCTCCGGGGCCCGGTTGGTTTTTAAAGCAAAACCAACCCGACCGTACTCCACCTGCGTCCAAACCTCGGGCGGAGTATGCCAAAAGATCCGTCTCATTAAGAGGAACGCAACGCGACTGACGGCGCGTCAATCGGACGTTCGTGGCTCAAGATATGAGTGTTTCCTCTCCGAAGGCCCGGTTGGTTTCGTGAACGAACCGACCCGGCCGAACTCAAAGTAAACCGAAACCTTGAGTGCGATATACCGAAACGACCGTCTCGATCCAAGGATCGCGTTGCCGCAGACGGTTCGTCATTCGGAGGTCCGAGGCTCAAGTTATGAGCCAAAAACCGAAACTGGTCCGTAACGGGGGGGTCCGGGTCCGGGCCGACCCGACCCGACCCCCCCACCCCCCCCCCCCCCCCCCGCCCCCCCGGGGCGGCGCGGCGGCCGGCGGCGGCGGTCGGCGGCGGACGGCGGCGGCGGGCCGCGGCGGCGGCGGCGGCGGGCCGCGGTGGCGGCGGGCCGCGCGGGCGGCGGCGGCGCTTAGCGCCGCACGTGGGTCACGCGGGGGCTAAGCCCCGCGGTTTCTTCAAGGTGGCGCGACACAAGGCCGCGCCGGTTTCTTCAAACCGCCCCCCCCCCCCCCCCCCCCTCACGTGGGGGGGCCTGCTGGCGCCGAACCAAAGGGGGCGGCTGCCCCCTTCCCTCAAGAACCCCCCCCCCCCCTCATTAAGAGGGGGGTTTTAATGGATGGCCGGGGGATTAATTCCCCCGGTTTTTAAGACATCCGGCCGGCCAGCTGGCCGGCCGGTTTTCTCAAACGGGACCGGAATTTCCGGTCCCGTTCTTCGGCTTCCGACGCCGGCGGCCCGGCCGCCGGTCTTCCCTTCCGCCGCGGCCCGGAACCGGCCGCGGTCTCCTCGTCCCGCCGCGGCCCGGAACCGGCCGCGGTCTTCTCGTCCCGCCGCGGCCCGGAACCGGCCGCGGCGTTCGTCATCCGGCGCGGTGCGTCGGCACCGCGCCCCTTCGCCGTGCTTCGATTCTTTTCAACGCGGCGCGACGGCGTCGCGTTCTTGAAGATTTTCCCTCGGCGTGGCGCGACGGTGCCACGTAAATTAATTGTACGATCATCCGCGTGGTGCGACGGCACCACGCTACTTGCTTCCACCCGCATGAATAAACATGAACGTTGGAGGGGGGTTCGGCCGTGTTCGTGCGGTCCGGCCCCCTCTCGTTAAATTAATAACGCAACTTAAACAATCAAGCATCAAGTTAGACATGCGAGATCCACGTTCAAGGAAAAGAATAAAGAAATAATGAACCAACAACCCCTACCTCGGGTATAAGATTCAAGGTTCGGCTACGCTCCGCGGAAGACGGCGTCGCGGAGGTCGGGTGTCGCGGTAGTCGTTTGTCAATTCCGTTGACGAAGAGACGCGTCCGAAGAGGCACGTCGTTGGCGAATCCCCGTACGCCGACGAAGGTTGTCCGAGGAAGGTGCGGTGCGGCGTTCTTCGTCGGAAAAAGGGCGTTCCTCGTCAAGTCTTGAGGAAAGTCAAACTATAAAGAGAACAACGAACTCAAGAATCTCTACCTCGATAGTCGCACGGTGACGGAGTCGTGGAATATCGGTGTCGATTCCTTTGACGTCGGAGGAAGAGTCGTTATCGAAGGCGTTAGTCGCGGAAAACCGTCGCGGAAGGGAAGACGCGGAAGAAGTACGTCGCGTCGCGGATACGGCGTCGCGGATGGATCGTGTTCTTCGGCGGAGAAGTTCTTCGTTGAAGAACGACGTTCTTCGCGTTCTTCGTTGAGTTGAAGAAGAAGAAGTAAAGCTTCCAAAGCTCTCAAGAAATCCTCCCAAGGGTAAAAGAAACTCAAAGAATAATATAAGCTTTAACTTATATTATTTCATAACTTAACCACAAGAATTTCAAAGGTTTGAAATTCAAAATGGATAACTCCAAAATTAACTCACTTATTTAATATACATGAATTGTATAATTAAATATAAGTAAACTTGTCAAGCCATTAAGAGGGAGAGTGGGGAGTTGAAAAGGTGGGGGTTCGTGTGGGCCCCACCACACTTAATCCTCCCAAGGGAGGTTAAGTGGGTGTGGGTCCCACTTCCAACCTCCTTTGAGAGGTTTTAAGAAGTTAAAATAAAATTTGTTCTTCACAAATTTTATTTAACTCAACCTAAACCCTCAAAAATTAACTTTCAACCCGCAACAAACGCAACTCCCGAAAAGGTCTCTTTAAGCGAATAACGGCGCTGCGAGTTCATCGGTGCCCTCGGATTTCAATTCCGAGCACCGGATCAAAAGTTAGAAATTCCCGCTCGTTCGTTCACTGAACGTACCCGAGCCAAACTTCGGAAATTAATTCCGGGCACTCCGGGCCTCGGAATCAGGTGCCGTCTGAAACCGCGCTCTTGTAAAATTCTAAAGAAAATTAAGAAAAAAATTCCCTTGAATTTTACGGGTCTTTACATTACTCCCACCTCAGGGCTTTACGTCCCCGTAAAGCTACATCAAAAACTAGAGAAACAAAAAGGGGATACTGAGCACGCATCTGAGCCTCCCGCTCCCATGTGCTCTCCTGGAGATTCCCGTGCCGCCATCTGTTGCGCACAAGAGGAATCGATCGCCCATGTAGGACCCGCTCCTGGATGACATGGACCTCTTTTGACGTGGCCCAGACCATCTCTGGTCCCACAAGAGCTGCAAGATTTCTTCTTTGCCGAAAAGAGAAACCTGGTCTCATCCCCTGGATGAACCACATTCTTTGCCTAAAACAGTCAATCCTAACATGGATGATACTAATCCATACCAAGGATGACGTCGTAAGGCCTCGACGCTACTACTAAGAGATCCAACTGTTACTCTCGCCTCCAAGGGTTGAGTCACACTGTCGGCATCAGTGTGTGGTAACTGGTCTCCTCCAGTAGATGTCTCACAAGTGAGGGTCAAGTCAACAGTCAACTGGAACCTCTTAGTAACATCACAAAAGAAGACAGGAATGAAAACATCGCAAAGGATGCGTCTTTTATTATTGCAGCTCATATAACAAGACGCTACACAAAAGAAACATCAACATGGAACTAGAAGTACAAGAGACGTATCCACTAGTTCCGCTCCTGTCCACCTGCTCCCAGAGCTCCAGCATTTGTCGCTGCCTCAACCTCGGTGGCTCCCTCCAAGCCTGCGGATCGAGGAGTCGGACAGTCACGTGCTAGGTGACCCTTTCCGCCACAGGAGTAACATTGTCCGTTTCTGGCACGCCTGGCTCTGATCCCACCTCGGGTGCCCCGCACCACCGGTCCTAAAACCCGAGATCGCCCAACTGCTGGTCTGGTCCTCCTGGACCTCTGCATCATCTGTCTACTGCCCACAGATGAATCGGCTTCTGTTCGAAAAACACGCGGCAAAGGCAGAATCTCCTGTACACGCTCGGGGTGTAGAGATACTGGCACAAACTCCACCCTGAAGAAGGTCTCGAAGTCTTCCCATGCGAAGTTCATCTCATCGCAAAACTGAAACAAGTGGCTCCACCACCTACCTGCTGCTGCGTGTAGTAGGCTCGCAGCGAGGATCACCATGAGGTCTGCTGGTGTCCTCACTAGCCTAAACACTCGTACCACTGCCTCTAGCCAGTCCTTTGCAGCCTGGGGATCCGTCTCCCCGCGAAACCTGGGCGGTCGCTGGCGCTGAAACTCATGCAGTGCGCTGAGGCGACGTGCATCGTCTCTGGCTGCTGCTGGAAGCATCGGGGGCTCGGCGGGTAGAGCTACCGCCGGTGCCACTGCTGACAAAGGGCCCTGCACCGAGGCCTCGTCGCTCGGTGGGCCGTCGTCACGTTCGATTCTCAGAACCCTAGCTGGCTGTCGTCGTGGGGCCATCCTGAAAGAAACAACGTAACGCGATCAAACGATTATACCTGGTGATCTGACCTGGTT
Source organism: Viscum album (assembly GCA_963277665.1). NCBI lineage: Eukaryota > Viridiplantae > Streptophyta > Magnoliopsida > Santalales > Viscaceae > Viscum > Viscum album. The sequence goes on from OY728120.1 coordinate 1,850,735,601, forward strand.
TGAGCTGTTTTAAGGGGAAAAACCTTTAAAAACACACACGCAATCAGTGTTTTCGTGCACAAAGTCGGAAATCAGTTGTCAGGGTCCTGGTGTATGGATACGTCGGCCGCCCGCACCAACACTGGACTCCCTGAACTGAAAACCACACTCGGTACTCTCAACACTATTGCTTCACAAAAAGAAAGATCAGAGTTATAAGTTCTGCGGTAGAACCGAACTCCTCTGATACCAATTTGTCACGACCCGTCCTCGGGGCCCGTGCCGTGACTACCCCAAGCCCGCCTTCCATAGGCCAGGGGCTGGCGACTAGCACCAAAGGCGTAAAATCCCGTTAACTGGGAAGGCATTGCCTTTATAAAAGAAAACAAGCACCACAGAGTACAAGCGGAAGTGAAACACTAAGTACAAAAAGAAGAGCTGAAAAGTAAAAGGGGCCGGAAATACAAGCCCAACTGTAAAGTACAACTCGAAAGGGAAAAACAGCGACTGAAAAGTAAAGCTGCTACGTTGAGATGTCCACTGGAAATCCCACCTGAAGGGTGGGTACAGATAGCTCCTCTGCTCCTCGGGTCCCGCCATCCGCTCCGAGTATGTCCCGCCCAGTGGTCCTCCTCCGGGTACCGTCCAGTCCTCGAACCTTCGGCTTCTGTCAGCACTGTCCGTCGTCTGTAACCAACACAACGAGGTGCGGGCATAGCCCGTGCAGGGGTGAGTATAACGATACTCAGTAGGGACCCCGAGACCCTCAAGGTCTCACTAAAACCAACAAGGATAAACACAAGAAGATCTCAACAGATAAACCCTAATTAGGTATATGCCCATACATATACCTAAGTTATCAAGTAACCCATCTCAATCATGAGGAAACACAAGGATTGTGAAATCGACGGATAACCACTACCCGGGTATATGCCCATACATATACCAAAGTTAGCAAGTGACCCATCTCAATCATGAAGTAAACACAAGGTCAAAAGACTCAGCTCAAACCAGGATTTTCATTATCGAAACCGTAACTGCTGAAGAGCTCCGTCTCTAGAGTGTACAGTGGTCCTGTCACGACTCCGAGGCTGCCGCTCACTAACCTAGGACTGCTGAAGTACTCCTCCTGTCGAGTACTGCGGGTTTGCGGCCAACTACCTGGCGCTCCGTCCGCTGAGGGTCTGTCGCCAAATACCGGGCGCTCGCCCAATTAGCCTACTGAGGTACTCCTCCTGTCGAGTACCGCGGGTTTGCTGCCATCTACCTGGCGCTCCGTCCGCCGTGGGTCTGCAGCCAAATACCGGCGCTCCGTCCACTGGGCTAGTCGACTCACTCCAAGTCGAGTCGGTCAAGCAGTCGTCAGGTCTCAGCCGGCTACACGGTCTCCGTACTCTGCACGCTCGTCTCCGGGAGGGTCCGCTCCACGAGCTACTGGCCGATACTCCAAGTATCACAAAGTCCCACGAAGAAGTGTCTCAATAGTCCGTCTCGTCACAGGGGTCTCAACGCAACAGACGGCGCGTCGATCGGACGCCTGGTCTGTGAGTTATTAGCCTTTTCGTCCCAGGGGCCCGGTTGGTTTCGAGTGCGAACCAATCCCGGCCGTATCTCAACTGTACCCCGAACTCCCATAGGGTATACTCATAGGGACCGTTACTAAACGTAACCACCAACGCCGCTGACGGCTCGTCAAGCGGACGTCCTGTCTGTAAGATATTAGCTTTCCCGTTCCAGGGGCCCGGTTGGATTTCGGGTACAATCCAACCCGGCCATACTCCGACTGTAACCAAAACTCGGGCGGAGTATGTCAAAAGTTTCGTCTCATCAAGAGGAAGTCAACGAAACAGACGGCGCGTCAATCGGACGCCCGGTCTGTGAGTTATTGGCATTTTCGTCTCCGGGGCCCGGTTGGTTTTTAAAGCAAAACCAACCCGACCGTACTCCACCTGCGTCCAAACCTCGGGCGGAGTATGCCAAAAGATCCGTCTCATTAAGAGGAACGCAACGCGACTGACGGCGCGTCAATCGGACGTTCGTGGCTCAAGATATGAGCGTTTCCGCTCCGAAGGCCCGGTTGGTTTCGTGAACGAACCAACCCGGCCGAACTCAAAGTAAACCGAAACCTTGAGTGCGATATACCGAAACGACCGTCTCGATCCAAGGATCGCGTTGCCGCAGACGGTTCGTCATTCGGAGGTCCGAGGCTCAAGTTATGAGCCAAAAACCGAAACTAGTCCGTAACGGGGGGGTCCGGGTCCGGGCCGACCCGACCCGACCCCCCCCCCCCCCCCGGGGCGGCGCGGCGGCCGGCGGCGGCGGTCGGCGGCGGACGGCGGCGGCGGGCGGCGGCGGCGGCGGCGGCGGGCCGCGGTGCCGCGCTGGCGGCGGCGGCGGGCCGCGGCGGCGGCGCTTAGCGCCGCACGTGGGTCACGCGGGGGCTAAGCCCCGCGGTTTCTTCAAGGTGGCGCGGCACAAGGCCGCGCCGGTTTCTTCAAACCGCCCCCCCCCCCTCACGTGGGGGGGCCTGCTGGCGCCGAACCAAAGGGGGCGGCTGCCCCCTTCCCTCAAGAACCCCCCCCCCCCCTCATTAAGAGGGGGGTTTTAATGGATGGACGGGGGATTAATTCCCCCGGTTTTTAAGACATCCGGCCGGCCAGCTGGCCGGCCGGTTTTCTCAAACGGGACCGGAATTTCCGGTCCCGTTCTTCGGCTTCCGACGCCGGCGGCCCGGCCGCCGGTCTTCCCTTCCGCCGCGGCCCGGAACCGGCCGCGGTCTCCTCGTCCCGCCGCGGCCCGGAACCGGCCGCGGTCTTCTCGTCCCGCCGCGGCCCGGAACCGGCCGCGGCGTTCATCATCCGGCGCGGTGCGTCGGCACCGCGCCCCTTCGCCGTGCTTCGATTCTTTTCAACGCGGCGCGACGGCGTCGCGTTCTTGAAGATTTTCCCTCGGCGTGGCGCGACGGTGCCACGTAAATTAATTGTACGATCATCCGCGTGGTGCGACGGCACCACGCTACTTGCTTCCACCCGCATGAATAAACATGAACGTTGGAGGGGGGTTCGGCCGTGTTCGTGCGGTCCGGCCCCCTCTCGTTAAATTAATAACGCAACTTAAACAATCAAGCATCAAGTTAGACATGCGAGATCCACGTTCAAGGAAAAGAATAAAGAAATAATGAACCAACAACCCCTACCTCGGGTATAAGATTCAAGGTTCGGCTACGCTCCGCGGAAGACGGCGTCGCGGAGGTCGGGTGTCGCGGTAGTCGTTCGTCAATTCCGTTGACGAAGAGACGCGTCCGAAGAGGCACGTCGTTGGCGAATCCCCGTACGCCGACGAAGGTTGTCCGAGGAAGGTGCGGTGCGGCGTTCTTCGTCGGAAAAAGGGCGTTCCTCATCAAGTCTTGAGGAAAGTCAAACTATAAAGAGAACAACGAACTCAAGAATCTCTACCTCGATAGTCGCACGGTGACGGAGTCGTGGAATATCGGTGTCGATTCCTTTGACGTCGGAGGAAGAGTCGTTATCGAAGGCGTTCGTCGCGGAAAACCGTCGCGGAAGGGAAGACACGGAAGAAGTACGTCGCGTCGCGGATACGGCGTCGCGGATGGATCGTGTTCTTCGGCGGAGAAGTTCTTCGTTGAAGAACGACGTTCTTCGCGTTCTTCGTTGAGTTGAAGAAGAAGAAGAAAAGCTTCCAAAGCTCTCAAGAAATCCTCCCAAGGGTAAAAGAAACTCAAAGAATAATATAAGCTTTAACTTATATTATTTCATAACTTAACCACAAGAATTTCAAAGGTTTGAAATTCAAAATGGATAACTCCAAAATTAACTCACTTATTTAATATACATGAATTGTATAATTAAATATAAGTTAACTTGTCAAGCCATTAAGAGGGAGAGTGGGGAGTTGAAAAGGTGGGGGTTCGTGTGGGCCCCACCACACTTAATCCTCCCAAGGGAGGTTAAGTGGGTGTGGGTCCCACTTCCTACCTCCTTTGAGAGGTTTTAAGAAGTTAAAATAAAATTTGTTCTACACAAATTTTATTTAACTCAACCTAAACCCTCAAAAATTAACTTTCAACCCGCAACAAACGCAACTCCCGAAAAGGTCTCTTTAAGCGAATAACGGCGCTGCGAGTTCATCGGTGCCCTCAGATTTCAATTCCGAGCACCGGATCAAAAGTTAGAAATTCCCGCTCGTTCGTTCACTGAACGTACCCGAGCCAAACTTCGGAAATTAATTCCGGGCACTCCGGGCCTCGGAATCAGGTGCCGTCTGAAACCGCGCTCTTGTAAAATTCTAAAGAAAATTAAGAAAAAAATTCCCTTGAATTTTACGGGTCTTTACACTCCCCTTCACTTAGTGGATGTTTGAGGGTTTCTCTATTAATGGGGAGTTTCTAGGGGCTTTAAATCCTGGGTGGTCCCCAGCACATTAAACATGAAGATGAGGTTAGGTTCGGGTGGGGACCACCACTATAACCTCTAATCGGAGGTTATGGTGTGGTGGTTCCCTCCTCCAAATTCTACATGGAGGCTTCAACCATGTTTAATAAAAATAAAGCTACAAATTTATTTTTATTAAATTCATCCATTAATAACCCAAAATTTGACTTATATATCTGACCATCTGTCGTCAATGTGAAAATCTACATAAGAGAATACCGGCGTTGTAGGTTCAATAGTGCCCTCATATTTCAATTCCAAGCACCAGTTAAAAAGTTATAAAAACTCACTATTACTTTTACTGAACGTACCCGAACAAAAATTCAGAAATTGATTCTAGGCACATCGGGCCTCAAAATCATGCTCTGTCGGTTTTCTCGGACTAATATAATTCCCATGTATTTAAGAAAAAATAATTTCCATGGAAATTCTGGGTCTTTACATTCTCCCCACCTCAGGGCTTTGTGTCCTCGTAAGCTACAAATCGATCTAAGGGAACACGTTTGGGTACTGAGCACACATCTGAGCCTCCAACTCCCATGAGCACTACTGGAGGTTTCCATACTGGCAACGAAAGCACACGAGAGGTATCAAATATCCACATTGGACCCGTAACTATTGATCCTAAATCTACCCAGGTACTTCCATAAATGTCAACCCATCATCAACGTCCAGCTCTCCATGGTCGATTATGGGAGAAGGGTCATGCATGTATCTCCTCAACTTTGATATGTGGAAGACACCATGCACCCATTGCAACTGAGATGGACGAGCCATGTGGTAACCCACCTCACCTACTCTGCTGAGGACCTGGAATGGACTGATGAATCTCATAGATAACTCTCCACCCTAGCAAAATCTCCCTAACCTCGCCGATGTGAGACCTATGGAATGATGTGGTCTCCATCCTTGAACTATAGATGTCTCCGTCTCCTATCAGCCTACGACTTCTGTCTGCTCTGTAAAGTCTTCATCTACTCCTGGATGATATGGACATTCTCCGTGGTAGCTCGTACCATCACTGGTCCCACTAGTGCTGACTCCCCAGGGTCAGTCCAGCACAAGGGGGATCTTCATGGTCTCTCGTATAATGCCTCAAAAGGTGCCATCCCAATGGTGGAGTGATAACTATTTTTTTTAGAAAACTCCACCAAAGGTATGTGATCCTCCTAGCTGCGACTGAAGTTCAGGTCACAAGCACACATCATGTCCTCATGGGTCTGAATGGTCCGTTTAGTCTGGCCATCCGTCTGGGGAAGGTAGGAGGTGCTCAGACGAAGTTGTTTCCCGAAATCCTCCTGCATCCCCTTCCATAAATGGGATTTAAACAGTGTGTCATGATCAAAGAAAATAGAATAAGGTACTCCATGTAGCCGCACAATCTCCTACACGTAGAGGCATCCCATTCTCTCTACTAGACCCTACTCTCTGATTGGTAGGATGTGGGACAACTTGGTTATTTGGTCGATGATCACCCAAATTGTGTCATGACCCTAAGATGTACGTGGAGGTAATATCATGGAGTCAATGGAAATCCCATCACACTTTCACTCTGGGACCTCCAATGGCTGAACCAAGCCTGCTATTACCTGGTGCTCTGCCTTCACTTTCTGATAAGTGAGGCACGGCGAGACAAACTCTACAACTGCCTTCTTCATCCCCGACCACCAGGGATGTTGCCGGAGATCTTGGTACATCATTTCCAATCCTAGATTTACCGCTAAAGGGGATGTGTGGAACTCTATCAACAGTTCCTCCTGAAGTGAAAATGGCACCATAGTATGTCCTCAGAAGAGGATGACGTGATTTCCACCATCAGAAAATAGATCAGGAGTATGCCCTATAGATATCTGAGCAGGTCGTATCTCACAGGCAGCATCTCTGCGTTGTGCCTCCCAGACTCGCTGAAGGAGTGGATGAGTGATCGTAATATACTAAAGGAAAGATGCACCATCTCCGTCCACAAAGGATATCTGTAAAGCAGCCAAATGCTCTATCGCCTCTCCAAGAAGCTATATAGTAGACCTCCTGCTGAGTGTATCTACAACAATGTTCTGCTTCCCAGGAGTATAGACTATCTTGAAGTCATAGTCCTAGAGGAACTCAAGAAAACAACGCAGTCTCAGGTTCAGGTACTTCTGAGAGAAGATACACTTGAGACTATTATGATCAGAGTACACAGTAAAACACTCTCCCATTAGATATTGTCACCACATCTTCCAGGAGAAGACCACTAATACTAACTCCAGGTCATGGGTATAATAGTTCTACTCATTCTATCTCAGCTGCTGAGAACCATATGTGATCACTACTCGCTCCAACATCAGGAAACTTCTGAGTCCGTTCCCTGATGTTTCGTAGTAAACTATGAACCATACGCTCTCCTCTAGAAGCCTCTAGATGGGGGAAATAGTCATCCTCTGCCTCAGCTCTTGAATGCTCTGCTGGCATCTATCCAACCTCACAATGGGTTAGCCCTTCATCATCAAGGAAGATAGTAGTGCTGTAACTCTTGAGAAGTCTGATATGAACCTCTGGTAGTATCTAGCCATGCCCAGGAATCTTCGTACCTTCGTCACACTGCTGGGTGGTTCCCAAACATGTACCTCCTCAATCACCACTAGATCTATAGCAACTCTAGCCTCCTAGATGATATTTCCTTAAAAGTGAACCTTTCGGATCCAAAACTCGCACTTAGAGAGCTTTCCATAAAGCTGGTGCTTTCGGAGTGTGTCCATTACTACCATAAAATGGTAGGCATGCTCCTCCTCAGTAGTCGAGTAGATCATAATGTTATTGATGAATACTACGAAAAACCGCTCGAGGAATGGCTGGGTGACCCTGTTCATGATCCCCATGAACACTACTGGATCATTGGATATGCCGAATGTCATGACCAAGAACTCTTAGTGGCCTTACGAACATCTGAAGGTCTTCTTCATCACATCATCGTCTCGAACTCTGAGATGGTGATAGCCTGATCTGAGGTCTATCTTCGAGAACCACTGTGCTCCCTTCAGCTGATCAATGAGGCCATCAATCCTCAGAAGTGGGTACTTGTTCTTCACAGTCACCTGATTCAGGAGACAATAGTCGACACAATGCCTAAATATTATATCCGCCTTGTTGGTGAACAGAATTGGGGCTGTCCAGGTAGAAACAGTGGTCTGGATGAATCCATTATCCCGCAATTCCTCTAACTATACCCACAGCTCATGAAACTCCATGGGAGCCATCTGATATTCTGGTGTAGATATTGGTGTCGTCCCAGGGTACAACCCAGTGTAGAAGTCCACCTCTCTATGAGGAGGTGGACCTTAGACATCGTCAGGGAAAACATTCGCGTACTGGTCCACCACTATAGGTTCTGCCAGACTCTCCAAATCAACTACTCTGAGGGCAAGGCATGCCAAATGATTAGTGATCGGCTACACCTTTCTCCGAATAAGTATGTCTTGCACTGAAAATGTTCCCTTCTCACAGGGGAAGATGAACCTGGCCCCATCTGTATGGACACACCACACTTCATGCCTAATACATTCAATCTGAGCGTGGACTATAGATAAACATAACATATCCAAGATGATGTCGTATGGACTAGACGCCGCTACTAGGATATCGCTGCTGAAGCTTTCTCCCCCTAGAGTAGTCTCACACTACCAGAACCAGTGCATAATCGTCGAATCTTCTCCCATAGGAGTCTCTAGTTGTAAGTATCGAGCCAACAGCTCTGTCAGAATCTCTGAGCTCTGAACGAGGGTTGTGGAAATGGAAGAGTGACTGTCACCTGTGTCTATAAGAACTACATCTAAGGTGTATTAGACACAAAACATACCTCAAATCATCTATGGAGTTCCATGATCATATGCCATTACGTCCTGGAGTGGAGCTCTCCCCTATCCACCTTCTCCATGTGGTCAGGGTGGACCACCTGGTGTTGGTGGTGGTAACATATCAAAATGTATTCAACCACCAGCTGCACAACCAACTCCTCTGCCACATCTTCCTCCTCCCTGCAGACCGCCTCGATCGATCCTCTTCCTCTGACTAGGACCTCCCTCAAATATATGCTGATTATCTGAATGGTGGCTCAGATAGGCACAAGCCATGTGACCCTTCCCGCCTAATGTGAATCATTTCATATTCCTCGAATGAATGGATCTGCCTCATGTGCCTCGCACAACCAAACATGATTCCTAAGGTCGTCCACCAGATGTTTTTGTCCGCTTGGACTTCTGCGACATTTTTCTACTGCTAGCTGCAGAAGACTCTGCTACGTGATGCCCAGTGGTGGGTCTCGCTGCTGATGACTGCTCAGTAAGGAAAATCTCCACTATGAGGGCTTGCTTCAACACCCTCTCCTGTGTCAGGATGCTAATGGAGATCATCAAAGCCCTGATCTCTCTCCTGAGCCCCTGATCGAAGGTTCAAGCCCTGAAGAATGGGTCCCGCACCATATATGTGGAGTAGAGTGAGAGGTCAGTGATCCTCACTGAGTATTGTGCCATTGACATGCTATTCTGTTGTAGATGAAGTAACTCCTATATCCACATATATGTAGGGTCTCTAGGAAAGACTCTGCCCAAAACATGCTCTCGAAGTCTACATAGAGTAGTGTCACCTCGTCATGCACCTGGAGCATCAGCCTCCACCATCTACCTACTTCTTCGTGAAGAAGACTCATGGAAATGATTATCATAATGTCTTCTGGTGTCCCTGCTAGTCTGAATAATCACAATACAGCCTCCATCCAATCCTCAGCTACCTGCGAGTCCAACTCACCCATATACTAGGGAGTCCTCTGGCATAAGAACTCATGAAACGCACTCAGGAGGCATGCACTCTTTTCTTCTAGTTCTGGTAGCATCGGTGGCCCTACATGTAGTGGTACCTCTGGTGAGTCCACTGTGATAGGGCCCTGCACTTAGGCCTCAATGCTCAGTGAGCTGCCATCTCGTACAAAGCCTAGAACCCTAGCTGGGTGTCTGCGTGGAGGCATCATATAAAAAAATAGGTGCACCAAGGTCAATATTTCATACCTTGTGAACTGAATAAAAGATATCAATAATACAACTATTGAATCATACATTCAATAAGTGTTTTCATGCACTAGGTCAGAAATTAGAAGTTAGGGTCCTCGTGTATGGATACGTCGGTCACCGCACCATCATGGGACTCCCTGAACTGAAAACCACAGTCAGTACCTTTAACAATATTGCTTCATAGAAAAGATCAGAGTCCTCTGTTTTGTGTTAGAATGGACTCCTTTGATACAAAGTTGTCATGACCCGTCCCCCGGGGCCCGTACATGGACATCCCGAAGCCCTCCATCCATAGGCTGGGGGCTGGCGACTAGCACCAAAGTCATAAATCCCTAAAAGTGGGAAGCCATTACCAGTATAACCTGAAAACGCACACAATAGAGTACAAGTTGGAAGCAGAACACTACGTAAAACTATGTAAAAAAGTGTGGTGAAAAGTAAAAGGGGCTATAAATACAAGCCCAACTGTAAAGTACAAGTAACTGAAAGTACACGTTCTGGAAAAAGGGAAAACATGTCTTGGATGGTGCACAGGAAAATCCTACCTCAAGGGTAGGTACAGGTAGGCTCCACATCACTCAATGTCTATCTGTCTCCTCCGTGTAACGTCAAGCTGTGTGGTTCTACTCCGGGTACCGTCCATTCCAGGTACTCTCAACCTCAGTCAGCGATGTCCTTCATCTACATCCAACACAATGAGATGCGGGCATAGCCCGTGAAAGGTTAAGTATAATGATACTCAGTTGGGACCCCGAAGACCCTGAAGATCTCTCAAAATCCACTAAGGATAAACAAAAGAGTATGAAATCAACGAATAACCATTACATAGGTATATAGTTATACATATACCTAAGTTATCATGTAACCCATCTTAATCATGAGGTAAACACAAATGTTACTAACTCAACTCACACATGTTTACAACTCACGTAGACTGTTAGAGATGATTAGATGTAGCCACTAAATCATCTATTCTGCAGAACCCACACAGGATCCAAGAACTGAAATCAAAACTGTCAAACCCACATAGGATCTTGGAATAGTTGTCAGTGCTATCGATCCTACACAGGATCCAAGAATAGTAGTCGGAGCTGTCGAACCCACACAGGATCCAGGAACAGTCATCAGTGATGTTGAATCCACACAAGATCTTGGAACAGTAGTCGGAGCTGTTGAACACACATATGACCCTGGAACAGACGTCAGTGTTGTCGAACCCACACACGATCTAGGAATAGTAGTCAGAGTTGTTGAACCCACACAGGATCTTGGAACAGTCATCTGTGCAGTCGAACCCACACAGGATCTAGGAACAGAAGAAGGAGTGGAGCCAGCCACATGGTTCCGCACAAAGCATACATGATTCCGGGAGGGTCATCTAATCAAGCCAAGTGTATATACATAAAATTAAACGAAGTTCTATGTTTATGTATCAAGGATATCCGACTTTACAAAAGGATCCCAACGCGACAGACGGTGCGTCCATAAGATGCCTGGTCTGAGAGTTATTGGCATTTCTATTCCAAGGGCTCGGTTGGACTTTACGTTCGATCCAACCCGGCCATAACCAACCTGTGTCCAAATCTCGAATGGTGCACACCCTAAGAAACATCTCTTTCCAAGGTTTCTATCGACGTAGATGGTTCATCAATCGAATACACATAGCTCAAGTTATGGGAAATAGAGTAGAAAATGGTCAAACGGGTATGGACATGGGATCCGACCCGGTCCGCGGGTCCAACCTGGTCCACGGATCTAACCCTACCCATGAGGGAGGCCTAGCCCATAGGGGCGGCCTGGCCCGCACTGCGTCCGGCCTGCGGAGGCCCATGACTGGTTGCCCATGGGGTCCTCCCTAGCCGTGTCCTGGGGCCATGGCACACCCCCTGGATCCCGAATGACTTAGCTATTCAGCGGAGTCCGGCCAGTGCCACGTGGCAATTGTCCACTTCATGCGGGACCTCTATGATGGGTCTCGCTAATCCTGGCTGGCCGAACGGCTAGCCCGCTCCTGTGCGGTGCGGTTGCGCCGCATCTCCTCTGGTGACCCGGAGGCTCGGGTTGCCTGTCCTTCTAATGGTCAGCCTTGCGCCGGCTACCGCTACACCACTGTGGCTAGAGGTCGTGGGCTCCTTTTGGTCCATCAATTGGCGTGGTTCCGCCGTTCCTTCCCTGAAATCTCGTAGGCTCTATCCACCGGTTCTCATCGCCGCAGGGCTTGCACCGGACACCACTACACCGCCGCATCCCATATGCTGTAGGCTACTCCTCCAGTAGCGCGGTTTCACTGCCACCATCCATGTGTTGATGTTTGTCAGTTCCATCCACCGAAAAACATTCCGCGGGTCATCGGACAAGTTCTGGTGGCCGGAAACTCATTTCAGAAGTTTCCGCGCACTCCTCAAGACATCACCGTCGATCTGTATCCATTTTTGTTGAGTATCGCTCATCTCCCACTCATGCCACGTATAGCGTCAAATTCTACAAAGATGGTGGAGGAGTCGGGCCATGGTCTTTCGGCCAGCACCCTCAACGTTAGGGTGATAACATGAAGCTTTGATTAATAATCCTTGATAGAAAATAAAGAACATGAAACAATTAACAAAGCTTGTATCGCTACATTTGTTAGTTTCTCGTTGATTATGGTGTGAGAAAGAGGACGTCGATTCGTTGTGGATAAACACATCCTACCTCGAAGAAGGTTCAGAGGAAATAAGTTGAAGACGATCCTCAACATTCTTCATTCTTCGTTGGCGAGAGCTTTTCTCGCCATTCTCAATCGTCTCCAAAGATCAACCATGTTGAAAAATGACATGCCAAAAATAATGGATTATGATATCCTATTAAATTGTTGGCATAATATTCAAATGTTTTAATTAATTAAATAAAAGTCTTGGATCAATTAAATACTGAGGAGGATAAGGCACATTAAGTGTTATGGGAGTTGAAGAGGCTCCCCTACACATAATGGATGTTTGAGGGTTTTCTCCATTAATGGAGAGTTTCAAGGGGTTTTAAATCATGGTTGGTCCCAACCACATTAAACAAAAAGAGGAGGTTCGGATCGGGTGGACTCCACTGCCATAACCTCTCATGGGAGGTTAAGGTGTGGTGGTTCCCACCTCCAACTTCTACATGGAGGCTTCAAACAACATTAATAATTATAAATATAAAACATTATTTTTATTAAATTCATTCATTAAAAACCCAAAATCTATCCTATAAATACGACTATCTACCTTCATGGTGAAAGTCTCCTTAGGTGAATACCGACGTTGCGAGTTCAGCAGTGCCCTCCGATTTCAATTCCGAGCACCGGTTTAAAAGTTGTAAAAACTTGCTCGTACGTTTACTTATCGTACCCAAACAAAACATTAGAAATTGATTCCAGCCACACCGGGCCTCAGAATCACTCACCGACAGTTTTCGCGGACTCGTAAAATTCCGATCTATTTAGGTAAAAAATTCCAATGAAATTCTGGGACTTTACACCTTTGCTGAAAAAATGACAATGTGTATAATTGGCCAATTATAATGTATGATTTTACTTTGAATGATTATTTTATATATCTATAAAACATATAAAATATAAGATATATGGGGATAGAATTAGTATATTAGTTTAAAAATAATAATAACATTTACTGATAAAATTTCGGTCCTTATAGATTGATTAAGAGTAGTGATTATGCAACATTGGATTTTATGATGTTTTCGTAAGAGGTAGAGCTATCATTATGGTTTTATAATTTTTAGTTTTCTCAAATGTTCAGTGTCCTATAATACCTTTTCATGAATTTTGTGATGATATTTTCAGGTGACTAAGTGTACTTTTTGAGACATTAATTTTCGACGTTTTAATGGTTTATTACTTTTTGGGATGAAAAATTATAAGTATGATATGATCTTTGAGGTTAAATAATTTAATGGTTATTTATATAGAATTTATCTTATTTAAAAAATGTAATAATAATTATATTGATTTATAAAAAGGATAACCCACTCGATGGGTGACAACCCGTGGAATTCGGTAAAGCTGTGGGAGTCGAACCCACAACAGAAAGATAACAATATTGAATCTCCTAGAACTGTCTTATGTGATGTCCATGTATAGTATGAATATTTAATTTATGTTAAATTAAATTATGAAATAAAATTTAGTTTATTTTTGGAATACAATTTTTATCGAATAGATGACATTGGGATTGGGAAATTATTTGGTTAGTAAGTCAATATTGTTGTTTCGAGATATATTATTTATTTTGGGAGCAATATACGATCAAGATAAAACAAATACTATGGGAAGTTACAATATAATGATGATTATGAGTGTGATTACTTTTTATTATGATATATTAAGAGTGATTGATGATATTTGGAGATAATTTATAAAATTTATATTATAAGACGATTTTATCAAATCTCTCTGAATTTTAGTGTTTAATATTAGTATGTATTTTTTTGAAACACTCTATGGACATTTATTTAATGAATCATTTCTATTGATATTTTGATAGTTATACTAAATTTAGGATATTAAAAGTAATTTTTCATCATAAAATGGTTTCTAATTTTTTATAATTATCATATTATATTCTAACAATTTTGGTTTTGGATATTTTCTAAATACATGACAAATAGATAGTAAGCCTTTTATAGATTTTTATATTCTCAAGATGTTTATTCTAGTGCTTCTAGAATGAAAAAAAATTCTTGAATAATCATTATATGGTGTAACTGTTGATTCTGTGGAAGAAAATTGATTAAATAATGAAATAATACTTTGTAAGTATGTATATTTCCTTATGTTGTTAGTCCAATTTCTGATATTATTCCTCAACTCTTTGAAAATGATATTAAAACAAGAACACTACCCATTTAATTTTCATATTATGAAATCAATGGCCATCTATCCGCTAAAAGATTTATGGATTTTTTTGTTATAATTCTCATGGGCATTCTTCTTTCACTATCCATCAAAACATGATAGTTATTTTTTCAACCATATCCATGTTTTCCTACCAAGAGTCCTAAGTTTTGTTATATAAGGTGATCTTCATTCTTCCCCTTCTTTCGTTTATAATGGATGTATTATTAACACATGATGTGATGTGGGATATCAATAATGGAATTTTGGAATTTCAAACCAATAGTTGTAGATATTTATTTCAAATTTTTAGGGTAAATTTTATTAATGGTGGGAGAATATAACATCTCATGTTTTTCTAAATATTATGTTTGATTGCATAAATGATATGAAACATCGAACTTAAACAAACACCTATATATTATTATTCAAATGTTACGATTATAAACACTCCATTTGAATAGAGGGAATACATAGTAATAATATAGCTATTAAAAGATGGTTTCCACATATATGTATAATTAATTATTTGACCAGTTGATTCTTTGTAAATGTAAATCAGTTTTTAAAATAAAAGAAATTTTTTCTTAAAAACAATTATATATTAAGAGTTATATTTAAACCAATATATAATCAAATCTTTATTTTTAGATTATATTTATAATTTATATTAATATATATAATATACAAAATAATTTTTAACATCTATAGTATTTGTTTTCTAGACATGATATAATAAAATATCCGATTTTACACACAAAAGAAATATTTTTCAAAAATGATATTTTTTCTACCTTTTAATGCCACACATGTTTTAAATTTCATTTCATGACCCTTTTGTAAATTCAATTTTAAAAAATAATCATAGTATTTGTAATTAATGTATCAATATTTTTTTTGATAATTATTTTCTTATAATATTCATTTTTTCATTAATATAGAAAAAATATTTCATTTTTAATTGAATTGAAATTTTCATAAAAATATTTTACAGTATGAAATTATATATTTAATTGATTTTAAAGTTAAAGTAGATCACGATTTTATAATTTAATAATATTA
This sequence comes from Viscum album, assembly GCA_963277665.1. Classification (NCBI taxonomy): domain Eukaryota; kingdom Viridiplantae; phylum Streptophyta; class Magnoliopsida; order Santalales; family Viscaceae; genus Viscum; species Viscum album. The sequence goes on from OY728120.1 coordinate 1,850,751,002, forward strand.
TTGTCATTAAAATCAATTTCATATTGAAATTGGATTGAGAAACATTCAAATAATTGAAAAATGTTTTTAAATTAACATCAAATTTTTACATTACGTCAACTGGATTAAATAAAAATTTATTTCTTTAATTTTGGTGCTTTTAATTAGGAAATCTATATTCCATAATTTGAATAATAAGATAAAACATATGTAAATTGGTCTCTTCTAATTTTTCACATTATGAATAGTTACAGTAGTAATGTTTTTAATACTATTAATGGTAAATCAGAAAATTACATGTAAAAATAATATTATAAATAATATAAAATTGTCCTAAAACATGTAATAATTTCATTTTATGACTTATTATCGACTAAATTTTTTTTTGAATATTTTGGGTCCACATTTATCCATTTCTATGACATGATCCCTTATATAATAATTTATTCAATGAAAAGTCAATTATTCCACATTTATGTTTTTAACTAGTGAAATATTTTTAATATAGTGTTTTATTTGGAATATACTATACAATAAATATGATTTTGAAGATAAATTTTATATCTCTATCATGTAATATTTTTAGAGAATAAAAAATTCAATTAAACTCCTACACATTAATGATGCAGTAATTGTTTTATTAATGAAATTATTCAGTAAATGATATTAAAAATACTAAAATATATATAATTTGATTTTATTAATTTCATCCACCAATTTTTGGATAACATAAACATGTTTTTTATGTTTTAAATGTATTTTTGAAAATTTATGTTTCTTTTATGATATTATTAAAATTTCATGTAATTAATAGCTTCACAATTGATATTATTTATTTTTTTTAAAAATTAATATTTTATTAAATGATATAACGTTTATTAAAATATAAATGTTTAGAAAAGTGATGGGATATTTATTGAAATAACATAAATGAAAAATTTAGATTTATTATCACATTTATACTATTTATATTAACCCTTAATGTGTAAATTACTTGATATCCTGATAGAAGTTAAAATGTTTAAATAATGGTTCAAAAAAATTTCATGGATTAAAAAATATTAAAAAAAATTATAGTGTATATTAGATCCAAAATCATCATATATTTGAAAAAAATCCTTTTGGATCCTTTTATAATTTATAATTAATATATATTAATTTAATATATTCATGAATTCCAAGGAGATCCCTAACCTACTAAATAATAGGTAACTCATAAATATGATTTACTCACTCTTAAAGACCAATTTTATTAGCCATAATCTACCCCAAACATTCTAATAAACCCTGCCCAAATTTTATAGTTCTTATTAATTCATAAATCACACCATATAGGTGTTAAGGTGTTAATCAATGGATCTCATCCGATGAAAAGGTATAAATTTTAATTACGTGTATCTATTTTATTTTTTTGTCACAAATAAATAAAATATTCATCCAATATGAAGAAATAATGCATAGAGTATCAAAAATACACTGACATTTAATTATTTTAATATCATGACCAAAATCCATCTAAACGACTATCAAATTGGAAGTAAATTAATTTTACTTGTGTACGACTGAATACCACATCACGTACTCATATAATCTCATTTCCATCATCATGAGTTGAGAGATTAGATATAATAATGGAATTAAAAATTATATATTATGTTCATGAAATATTTAACATTATATAAATATAATATATTAGTTCTATTTCTAAAATTTAATGAACATGAATATCAAAATATTGTTCAAGCGTACATGTGAACTATCACCTCCACAAATCCATGTTGTTCTTTTTCCATGACCACATCACATGAATGATATTTATATGTATATTAATTGTTTTACATTTGTATAAATTATTTAATGATTTTTATGGAAAGATAATATAATACTTACCTTATTTCCATAATGATAATGGAATAATGAAACGCTTACACATGTGCATGTACGACTTACAGTCTCAATGATTATAACATAGATCATTTTTCACAACCATAATAAATGGTTTTATTTTAAATTATAATTTCTGTATAAAATTGAAAAAGTGTCATGAATTTTATTATGATATTATGTAATAATGAACAGATTTTCTAATTGAATCATACAAAATACATTTTGTACTCAAGTATTGAATACCAACAAAATGTCAGATGGGATTATAAATAATTATGTAATTGTTATAACATGAAAATAAATTACATTAAAGGAATAAATAAAATTTAAATGAGCTAAATTAAAATTATAATTTCAGATGATTTTTATATATTATGATAGATAATGTAGGTTTTGAGTCGGACTCATGGTAAGGGACTATTTATCTAAAAAATAATTTTCTACGATTAAATATTTGTTATTCTAAATCATTATATTTCATGTATAATATTTCAAAATTGATTATATGAAGGTATTTATGTGGACATAAATGATTTAAAATGGAAATTTTAGATTCTTTGATTTTTTTTAAGTGTGTTGAGGGTAACATTGATAAAAAAATCTATCTTTAAATGGTTTAAATTGGTTTTAATAATATATTAATTATTTCAATAGCATAGAACGTTTTTAAACATACATAACCTGAACTAAATTAAAACCATTCATATTGATCTGAATATTTAATTATTTATTTATATACTTCCATGTTTCATTAATAATAAAATTAATATATTATTATTTGTGTGGTTTGAATATTTTAAAAATGTATTTTTACAAGAAAAATGTATCTTGTTATCTGAAACTGGTTTAATAATGAGATTAAATGATTTTTGATGGGTTTTATTCACGATTTATACCTATGAACATATATAAAAATACATGATCCCCATTATAGCTCATGGGTGACCAAGATATATGTTTTACCAAGGGTTGTTCCCCATAACACCTCAAAAGAAAATGGTGATCCTAATATAACTTATATGAAGGGTGATCCCGATTATAGAACTATAATTTGTTTTTTACTATAGAGATGGATGTTAACCATATGATTATTACATTTATAATGGTTAACATTAGAGTGATAAGGTATTTATTTTCCAAGGATCCTATGTAATTTTTCTATGATATTTATTGATGTTTTAAGGAAATGTTTTTAATTTGCTTTCATGTTTTCACAAGACTAACATTTCTTATTCATTCGGAGCCATTATGGAAATTATGTGCTAATAAAATGTTTTATAATTATTTTCAAAGGTATTATGATAGGTTAGGACATGGAATATGTATTGATTATCATATTAAAGATATTCCTTTAAAATAAATCATGTTATATTTGAAAAGGGATCTATTTGGAGAAAAAATGGATATTGAGTAAAATATTCCACATGTAATGTATGTTTTTACAATGTAAGAGTTTAACATATTTCATTAAAAATCTAAAAATATAAAATATTTGGTAAAATAATGATATTTCAATATTTAAAATAACTAGATAATTTAATGTTTAAGGTATGGTCCATACAAGGGATGAATTTTTATTGGATTTGAAAGTTACTGTCGTTTATTTCTAAAATATTTTCCCCAAATTAATATCCCATTAACCAACATTACTAATAATGGGTTTATGTTAGTATGGAAAAATTAATGTAACAAATTTTTTAATGAATTGAATATGATATAATTGAATGCTCTGATTTTGACTATACCATCATAAAATGAAGGATTTTTTATATGATTTGATCCATTTAAGAAGGTTATGGGTTATGTAATTATGTATAATGATAATTTTGTTACACATGCATCATATAATTTATTGACTCTTATATAGAACTATCTAACTGATGATATTGATTTAGAAGATGAAATATTTTCTTTATTTATATATAAAAATTATCTTTATGGTGAATTATTTGAGATATAGAAATCCATAAAATCCTAATATATATATTTTCATATAAACTGATCAATATGAAGTAAATGAGATGGATAAATTTACATTGTAATTGTGATTTCTCAATACACTATGACCAAGGCTTGAAAAATATGTTATAATATTCAATTAGTGGGAATGATCATTGATTCCTATGAAAAATGTGTATTGATAGATATCACATGATTAGTGATTTAGTGAAGATGATAATGGGAGTTATTAAGGATTTTAAACCTCACAACTTTTTCAAATGATTCCCAAAAAAATCATTGTTAGAAAAGGAAAAAAGTTCAAAACCTGATAAATTGAATCTTGAGAAGAAACATGGGGGTATTGAATAATTGGAAATTAATATACATCATTTATAACGTTGTTGTTCTCATATTGGGATTGAGTCTATGTGTTCTATCAATACATAATATAAAATGGCAATTATTAGATGATTCTCACATCTCAAATTTTTTTTGACAACATTATATCTCCATGATGTATCTTTATTTGAACAAACATTCTTAGTTTCATAATATAAATAAATAAATTTAGAATTATATGTGAGGATGATTATTTTTTCCATAGGATAAGGCTGATACAATGTATCATAAAATATATATACAACCTATAATTATTACTATTTGGAAAAGGGATTAAGTTACATTAGGCAATATGAAAAATATAATAAAATATATGATGAACGAATGTTACATTATGGGTTATTGATGATCACCCTAACAAATATTTATATTTACATGCAGAGAAGATGTTTTATCTATTAAATTCCATAAAAATATCTATACAAATAAATTTTTATGACTTAATATTGAACCCCTTTCAATGACATGTTATCACCACCCATACGTTACATCAAAATTCAAGAAAGGTCATTAAAATTAATTGTATACTAATTTTTATTTGAGAATTTTACATCACCCTCAAGGTAATAAGTAGTCTTAATGAATTATTCATACATTATAATACTATTTGAGGTTTTTCAAAAAATATGATAATGCTTTGTGGGAACATTATTTTTCATTGTAATATTTTTTAGTAACAATATATTCCAAAAAATACCCAAATGAAGAAATAAGATATGTTTTAATCTAACTTGTTTTGAGGCTGTTGGTGAATGGAAGGTTGTATGAACAGATCATTTGTAGGATACAACAATGAAGGAATTGATTACTCAGACCCATAATAACAAATATCATTGTAGGAAAATGATATATGCTGGTAAACAAAGGAATTTTTTAAAATTTCATGTGTGTATCACATTTTCTTTATTTTATACAGAAGTAATGATGTTCTATTATTCGAAAAGAATTGAAAATTTCTCCCAGGTATATCTGATCATTTGAAATACTAGAATGAAATAGTGATATTGGATCTATTTGGAAATATCAGCTAGCTTCTCTATTGTACAATAACTATTCCATTTCTCTTCATTGATTATGTTCATGAAAGATGAAATAAAATTTCACAACTTTGAGGAAATTGATTCATAACATTATTGATCTTAATATGGAGAGCCTGAAAATATTATTTACAGTAGCAAACATGTGTTCTGGAATCAGATGACTCAAATGATAATGGTAATTCCAATGAATCATAATATTGAAGTGGCGACATGGGAAAACGATAAACATATGATAAATAAATATAATATTCTATTCCTGATATTAAATTTTTTATATTTTATAGACAAAAAATGAGGGATTATGGTATCAACGAATGTTCAAATATTGTATGTTTTTAAAGAAACTATTCGGAAATACACGTTCTTTTTATTTAATAGTGTTATTAAATAAAAAATTATTATATTTTATAAGTTAAATTTATTTAAATTATCATTTATGATATCTAAATATCATAATTAACATATAGTGAAGTTTTTATATTTTGTTGAAGTGATTAATTTTTAAATGAATATTAAAAAATATCGATTTATGAAATTCATTCATTAAATCATGTAAGTAAAAAAGTCTAATTATATTTTATATTTTGTATAAAAGTGAAATATTATCCATTTTATTTTGAATAATATTCTCAACAATTTCCATGAATGTGATATAAGTTGATTTTAGTGCCTGAAAGAATATTTTTCTAAAAAAACTAATTTTAATTATTATGTAGGGATTTTAATAAAATTACCTTATGAAACAAATAAAAAAGGATTCATGAACATTTATAAGTTATTTAGAAATAGGATGTTGAAATTTTTGTGTTATCCCCCTTCAATATTTCAGAATTATGAGTAGTATCTTCAATAGGTATTTATCGCCTCGATAAGCGTAATTTGGGTAATTGACATTAGAAATAATATCATAAAGAATAAAATTATTCCAAAACAATAATTTACCTTATTTTTAAAATATTCTTATATATTTATTTTCATTATTAAAAAATTTAACTATTTTGTCATCATTCATTTAATTAAATTGTTTATATTATTTTTTAAATAAAATCATAAATATGTACCTCTATTAAATTTAATATCTATAATATTTTACAATAGTGATAATTTTTTTTATGAATTTTATTATTAATTTAAGGATAAAATATTTTTTATTAGTTAATTTAATATTTATTCTTTAGTGATGAAATAATATCCCAAATTATTATGCAACACAGACATAATATGTATTCAATTAATTAAAAAATGAAATATTTATTTTAAATATGCTAAAAGAAATATTTTTTTGGTGAGTTTTTGCGACATAATAATTATATAGACATATATGACATATTAAATATTTTTTTTCATTTTTATAATAAAATTGGATATTCTTCTTCTGGTCTATAAATTAAAAATAAATAAATAATGTCAAAAATTTAATTATTGAAATTTTATGAATATTTATATTTTGTAAAATTATTAAAAAATATATAAAATATTAAAATAATAAAATTAATATCCTTAATTATTGAAAAAGGATTCCATTTTCTATTTGTGAGAATGTTCTAACCCTAATATTAAAATTATTATCCTTTAATAATTCAAAATTTGTTACTACCATCAAGGAAAAATTGATTAATGAATGGGTTAAACCAATTGTTATGGATTCAATACATCATATACATACACATATTTTACTATTTAAAGTATTTAAATAAAACATTTTCTTATATTTGAATATTTTTCTACATTATTCCACATGAAAATGAAAATTAATTTAGTTTAGTCACATTAATTTATTAATTCAATGTGTATCCTTTCATTCACAATAAAAATTTACCACTTATCCACTCTTCTATACACCCACTGGAGACTCTTATCTCTTACATATCCTAACAAAACATCATATAAATATTATGATCATAGGTATATAGATCCTAGTATTCCTAAAAACAAACCCAAGATTCCTTAATTTGATATCTAAATGATCATTTTTGAAGAACAGATAATGGAATTTATTGACCCTTGGAAATTCTATTCTTCATAAAATTAATATAAGATAATTTAACAAAAAAATGATAATAAATAAAATATTATATATATAAGTATATTTTATATTATTTATTGTAATACAATTTTCCATTTGGTTTACATCCCATTAAAGGAGAATACATCTCTCATGTATGTGTACAACATATAATTTCCACATAGAGAAATAACTTGATTCTAATGAAAAAAATAATAGGACGGTTATAAATATATAACTACTTATTAAATAGGGTTTCTACGAGTTAATTATGATCCTAAAATAATTATATTGTGTATACCTTCAACCCCTTCAACTCGTTAAAACTTGACAATGGTGCTTTGGTGTACGTGTGGACTACCACCTCCACGATGTGATGGGTTTCATTTTTATGTATAAAATTATATGTTGATTCCAAAATGTTAAATAAGTAATATACATATTAATTTTATCATTATTGACATCCTATATATGAAGGAACCTAGAACAAGATGTGGTGAACAAAAATTATAGGCCAAAAAATTAAATGAAAAATAAAACAAAAAACACTCAGAAATAATGAATTATAGAAATAATTATTACTAAATTTGTATCAAACTGTTATAATATGTTAATTTATTAAAATTTAATTATTTATTCACGTCATTGTTGTATTATATTAAATTTAAAATTATTATAAACTTGATTAAAATCAAGTACAATAAACCTTTTACATGAGGTAAATGTTTGTTTCCTAGTGTCTCCATTATTTAGGATTGATTCTATTTACATATATGTTTGGGTAATTATTTTATAAATATATATTAAAGACGATTAATTTTTAATCAACTAAAGTTATTTCCCTAAATTTGATGTTTTTCTTTAATTTTCATATCCATAATAACTAGCAATGACAAATTATTTTCGTTAGTAAAATTGAATGTTTTTCTAATCAAGATATTAGATTTCACTTCAATGTCAATATTTTTCATAAAATTTCTAGTATAATTTTATTAATATTAATATTTATTTCTTTATGACACAGTTTTCCATTTTTATCATCTAAAATACTTTTTAATGGAATAATATTTCAATTTTTAGAATGAGGTTTTTTTAGACTGTATCATAAATGTTTTGAATGATTAGTTTTTACCATATATGAAATAATGGTATTGTCCCCCATCATGATGAATCATTTAATGAAAGATCAATTTTCTGGTTGACAGGGCTCTTTTCAAATATAGATATTATCATTTATATTTTTTACATTCATATATTATTAAGATTGTGATTAAATAAAAAACTTTTTTTTCAAGAAGTAATTCGGTTATATAATTAATGTATTGTCATATTTGTCAACATTATATAGTGAATATTACACTATAATGGGGATGTAAAATTTTGACACCAATAACCATGTTACTCTATATGGATTATGATTATGTTGTATGTATTCATTAGGAGAATAAATTTAATATGATATTTTTTTATTATGGATGTTTCCATTGATTATGATTAATCTCATTCATAACAATGAACCAGATGGACATAGTTAGATTCTGGTGAGGCTTTATATACACCCTTGATGAATTATTCTGTCTCATGGGGAAAACTAGTCTGGGTATTTGGTGTACGACTTAACTTTTTTTTATATGTTGTCTTGACACATTTCGTTCATGGGATGAATATGATATATCACACTATGGATTTTATAATTTTTAATTTAGTTATTTATATCCAGGAGATAATGTTTCTTGTTTAGTTATTATGTTATTTAGTATTATTTTATGGTATTCGATATATGGAATGTTTTATTTCTTGACTAACTCTTCTATATTATCCATGATTTCTTTACTTCATGAGATATTATATTGTAAACATTCCCTTATTGTGAATATGAGATCACCATTTATTCTGTTTTACATTTCCCATGATATGGTAATAAGATATATGAATAAATTTTGGGATTTAACATAGTAATTAATAAAATTCTAAAATGAAATATTATATTATATAATGTTTTTTCATATGTAATATGAGAATAATGTAAATATAATGTATCAAAAAACTAAAAATTTATTCAATCCATTTGGCTGACAGCTCCTGAATTTTCTTCTAGGGTAGTAAACTAACCATCAAATATTTGAAACTACATTAGATATGTTATAAGAGTAGTCCTTTTCTCCAACTCATTTGAATATTGAACATCTATTATGATATTTCACAATGGCTCATCTCCCGAATTTCGGTTGGATATCCTCATATGATTCCAAATGTAACCCGGATCTATCTATCCACTACCCCATGTAGAATATGGAATATTCATGTAACCAATTACCTATTAATGGAATGTTCAACACACTAAATCATCCCTACAGCCTCTTGTGAGGTTATCAAAAACAATATCCCATCCCCGAACACTCTAGAGAGGCCACATCAAGATCATGTTGTAACAAATTGGTTATACAATCCAAAAATATATATTATCCCATTACTCATCCACCCGTCCCTCAAGACACAATCTTGTTTCATTAACATGTTAGTGACCCACCTCAACCCTCCAATGTGTCCAATATGTCCATTTAAAGAATGTTTCACTTTTATACCACTAGAAATGGTCAAATTGTCTAACCCAAAAAACACATTCATCAACACAAAAAACAATAAACATTCAAAAATGGGAAGCACAAAAATCATTTAAACATTATAATGATGGGGAAACTCCCTCATGATATAAAATAGAAATAAACTAACTCATAGATACATCCTGATATTCCCATTTAAAACCAAAGAAAATAGAACTTTTTAAAAAAGAAACCATTTTCTCATGGAAATCCAACATTGTACCCTAAACAAAACCATATAAAGGTAAACTATGAGTCATTTCACTCGGGCCCCACCATCAGTGTATTGGGCCAGTTGTTCGTCCATGTTGTATGTCAAGCGGAAGTGATCTCATCCCGACATTATTGAAACAAAAAAAATTCCCGAAATATTTTGTAAATATACTAATGTTGTTAAATTAATAGAAATCGTCAAAATATATAAGAGAAATAAATAAAATCATGGTTACCTACCTCAAAATACATTATGATAACTCATCATAAGCATGTACCAGATTCCATAAATTCCATCAGCCTCTTCATCAATATCTACCATCACTAAACTAATAAATATATTAATTTAACATAAAAAATGTTTTGTATAATAAACTAAACAAACATCACGAATAATAACATCAACTTAACTATGAGAAACAATGATTTTCCCTCTGGAAAAACTCTTCATATTAGGAACCAGAAATATCACATATTAATACATGAATCAATGGAATGTTGAAATAAATACTACTAAAAACCGTAAATTAAAAAAAAAATACATAAAATAGGGTAAATGATAAATAGTATCTTGTTTAAAACCTCTTTGCATAGTCTTCATTAGCCCCATGGAGAATCTGAATCATGCATGATGATTTATCCATTCCCTAGTTGAATTGTTTTCTTATAATCCCTAGATAGATATCTAAAATAAAAGATTATGTCAGGTGGAGGAGGAGAGGAAATTGAGGGTGGTATATTACCATAATTCATCATGAATACCAAAAACGAAACAACACAATTTTAAGGGTAAATAAGATGGGGGCGACCTCCCCTTGTGTTTTTTTTACTATAATTAGTATTGTTATGAAGGGGTGTATTTTCTAGAAAACCATTGATATTTTTTCAAATAACACGCCGATAATGTTTCATTGTGTAAACCATGCTTCCATTCCTTGAATATTTTGTCTAGGTATCACCTTCATACTATTTTTCATATTTATATCATTTAATCATCCATATAAATATATTCATCTTGTGAATGACCCATTCACACAATAAATATATTAAATTTATTTTTTTGCATCCTGTCCACTGTAGATATCTGGTGACATCATCTCTGACCCAATGGACATACACTCATCCCATGTACATGTATATGGACACCCCATAGATGAATTAAAACTATCAAAACCCCATTTTGAATATTAATTCCTAAAAATCCTATAAAAAATTGAAAATAATAATTCCCTTATGAATTTAGAATCAATGGATATAATGGCCATTGAAAACTACCCATCATAACAATTTTTTCCTTAATAAGCATCGGTAGTCCTCTAACCATGAAGCATGAATTTACTCAATTTCCAGTTAACCACTATCTCTATTGACTCCATCAATAATTTCCCAACTAAAATTTTAAGTGGAACTATACTACCAATCATAGACATAACATATTATCCAAAACATCTAGTTTTACCCTCAAACAACATTATCTATGTGAGGAAATATTATACCAATGTAATTTCCAACTCATAGCATCTGTTTTCATTTAAAACACCAGTCAATCCTTTACCCGATGACTATTCCAAAAGGTTCATATCTTCAAACAATGGTGCACCCACACATTACCCAATCCTAATGCCTAATATCCAAGTGAGTAATCACATTAATGAAATTACCACTACATTCTATTTTCCTGATTATTATCATAATTTAGTATTGTTTACTCAAATAACCACATCCACTATTGTAATGATCACTAAGAACTGATTTATTCTTATCATGGACAACCCTTAGATCACATCATCTATAACCCAACCTTTATACATGGACACATACCCCATACTCTAAGACTGATTTTTTCACCACAAACATACATCATACAATGATACATTATAATACACACTATTTTATTATCTATAAAACCCTATCAATTGGATCATCTATCATGCTATAATTTCCAACCCCCACTCTCTATTATTGTCGTAGAGATTCCCTTGTAATCTAATAATTCCAGTTAGGGGACCCAACTTTCATCATATCCATTTACTCTCTTCAGTTAATAATTCTCCCTATGTTACACTCAAATGAAATGCACCATCCTCTAATGACAACAACCCATGAAAGAAATCATATGTGGGATCCACTTTCATAAAAATTGAAGAATACCAAAATAAAATTCAACCAATTAATTAACTCCAAAAAACATTTTTTTTCACATTTCATTAATGATTCTCCTCATGAATCATGCAATGAAATTTTTTCACGCACATAATCAGGAGAAAAAATCTGGTTTCACCCCAAAAACATTTCATCAAACAAAATTAACTAACCAACAAACCCCTTAACATATTGAAATTCACCCAATGAAAAATTCAAACACCATTCTAGATCATATTGAATTACTTATAGATAACTTAATAGTCACCCTACTGGTCGGATCTACCCACTCACACATTAGTTTTCAATAAGAGAAAAAGATTTTTAACCCCATGAGAGATTTAAATCAAACAATAGGATATGAAACGAAATAGTCTTAATAATTGATGCATATTTGATAATGGTTCTCTAACAAAAAATATCTATCTATAATTCTATCATATATGGATCTATCAAAACATCCTCAGAGTACCAATCGAATAAAAGAATCAATAAATTGGGTCTCTCCTTGTCAACTATTGATGATCCAAAAAACATGCATATAGAGTCCAAATTTTCTCAATTAACATCATGTAAATGAATGTGTATACTAAATTCAAATGAAATTATGGGATTTCAAAAAAAAAATCATACAATTTGATATCACAATTTAGGAATTTAGACTAACCTGACCAATATACATATATAATAAGAAACATATTTCTCACGACAGTAGTTCATTTTAAAAAAATGTAATTTAAAAATATTTTAAACAAATAAAAACTCACCTTATATTTCCATAACACTACATAGAACCCATATCAATTCATCAAAATAAAAAATCAACAATATCAATGTCTTAATTGTGACTATTTTTGAAAACCCATTATTTTTTCAAAAATTGAATTTGAAATCCAATTTGAAATCCAATTTTACTTTTTAATCCTATCAACTATAAAAAAACCTAAAAATTCAAAAACATTTAAAATTCAGTAAATCCACTTTCTCTTTTATGTTATTTAAATTTACATTACCTATTCAAACAAATATCATTCCGAATTATGAGTTTCCTTTGGATAACCTGATTTTTTTACAATAATCTAAAACAAATTTATGTATGGAAAACAAACAAAACAATTTAAAATCAATCAATCAACCACATAATATCAATATAAATACATTCACACCATATAACATATTTTATAAATAATGATATATGTTATACATTGCCTAAATTAATATGAATTTTGATGATGCTTCATGACAAAAAAATGTCCATATGAGCATGTATCATACTCCGATCATGCATCTATAGTTATGCATGAATATACCCCTGAAACTCAATTAATCCCATAAATCATCTTGAGAAACATATATCCCACATTGGGATTATCAATCCAAAACCACACCATACTCAACGAGTTCACCCACTCGCATCCAAAGAAATCCCTAGGAAACTCAAGTTTCAAAAGATGAAATATTCGGTAAGAATGAGAATGATATACATCATGAATTATAAAAAAAATATCCACACCATTAACTATAATATCCTATCCGATGACACCCTTTTGTTATCATTTTTAATACCCCAATCTAGACTCCCATAATAGTTCCAAAGTATTTTTCACTGCAACAACTCAGGTGTGTCTTCCCATACACTAGAGTTTATTGACTAGAAGCATGGGCCTATCATATTCAACAGTAGAATATTCCCTATAATAAAATGTATAATTTAATATATTTCAGGTAGTAATCCATAATATTAAATTTGATAAAAATGGAATATAAAATAAATAAAATATTCCACTTGGTAGTTCCACTCACATGGATCCTACAAAATCCCCAACCTTTATAACATGTTAATCCTGTAAAACATGTTTATCTCTAAAAAATACCAATTTCCTATTATAATATTTGATAATCTAACCATGTACACTGAAACAATTGTCATATACATCAATAGCGGTCATTCTGACAACAAATTATGTATTCATAGTGCCTCAATATTTAAATGTGTTTTTTTATAATGTTTAATTTCTTGAGATACATATATATGGTGAAATCATGTCTATGCATCCCACCCACTATAAAATATAACATTAAATCCACAAAAAAGATGACATGATCAGATATCATGTGATAACCATTCCACTATTGCAGAGTATAATGATACCATATTATTTTTCCATTACCTTATGTTTTGGAAATAACAAACACATATTCTTAAAGATAATTTTTTCCTTAGAAATGATTATATTTTAGAACATGTTATGCATTTCTAATAGTCTTAAATGTATTAATAAAGGTTTTCTAAATCTTGTCTAACAATTTTCAATAAGTCAAAATTTCATTATGTTAAAATGGATCCTTTTTTGGGAATTCAATTTCCCTAGAATTGTGAATTCAGTTTCTTATACAAACTATTATGATTTCTTTTGCAATCTGATTATCATATCTTCTGACATAAGATTCGGATTTCCTCAAAAATCAGAGTCTTATTTGGCCTAAAATTGGAGTCTGATTTCCTAAGAAATTTGAACATGGTTTCGTCAAAAATATGATTTTCATTGCCTCAGAAATTATACACCGAATTAGTCTAAAATAATATTCATATTTCTTATAAAATTATATTACAATTTACTTTGAAATCAGACTCTAATTCCCTATAAAATGTGACTCTAATTTCCTCCTAATATAGAAACCGAGTAGTAATATTTTTAGAATACATTTATAAGTTTTTCATATAGTTGTAGAATTTTATTATTGTAACATTCTATATTATTGGATTATAATATGTAAATGCTTCTTATATTTTGTTATACAAAACGATGTCATGAAATTGTTTCTGTTATCTTTTTATATCAAATGATGTCGTCCAATTATTACAATAGGACTATTGCAAGAGTTCCACCTGTGCAGGACTATCAAAATATTTAAGGCAATATGATTGTTGGGGGAGAATGTGGGAATTTCCCCCAATCCTATAAATACCCAATCATTTGAATGTGATCAATGTTGTGAACTTTTGGGTTAATTCAAACATTAAGAGAGCTCTTCCATATTATCATTGTGTAAAGGACTTGAAGTGTTTATGTTGTAAATAACATATTCCACAAACTCCATGCATCAACAAGCTATGTGCTAATTAGTGTGATTCTGATTGTTTCTATGTTCAATTGGGGGCTTCCAACCAGAAGGAAGATAGAGGTTCTAATTACCTAATTAATCAAGGGCTTATAATTTGATGGAACCGATATTTTCTGATCACATTACCATTAGAGGGAATGGAGGGATAGCTAGAGAAATTCTAATATTCATATTGATGACATACACATGTGTTGGATTGTCATTCATTCCTGAATATTTAAATCAAGAGACCTTCATCTAATTTTGTTGAATACCCTTCTTTTTGGGGTATAATATTTCATTTCACTTGTATTACTTTTTTCACTACATGTTCATGTATTCCACTACCTTTTGTTTAAAATAGAATGTGTGTCATTATTAAACATTATTATTCCTTTAAAAACACTGATATATTATATTATCTATTCATAAAGGAAAAATCTTCCAAAATGTAAATATTTGTATAATTTTTTATAAGATCAAAATTCTCTGAACCTATGAATGTTAGATTATTTATTAATAACTATATATTTTTTCTGAATTTATATTTCTCAACATTGTTAGATATTGATTTCATTAATTTTAAAAAGGATATTTTTAAAACCAATAATTCCACACCCCTCTGGTAATTGGGTATTCAACATCTAAATTTCTATCCTACAACTATGAAGCCTAACAATTATTTAATTGGATCAGTTTTTGATGTAATATGTCACCTTGTACCATAATCCAAAAATATGCTCATCATAATAAAGTCAAAACCCCCTGCATATAACATAATCAAACCCATACCTGATGATACTGGGTTTTTTATAAAACAATAATGTCAAGTCCACAATTGAATATTCATAGTTGTGTGTAATCCAATTGATTATCCACTCCCTGATGTATTTTCTCATATTCATAAAACTATTACCACTGACCCATCCCATTTAACATGATGGAGGTAGATCTTCTAAACATTATGTCACTCTAAAACTCAGCACCAATGGTCTGTTACTACCCTAACTCACGCCACCCATGAAGGGACCCCTGTCCATACACACCAACCCATACAAATAGAAATTGGACTCATCCTTCACTGATACATAAAATAATAGGGAATTAAATATCCAATAACTCAATACACATATATAATGTTCCATAATACAATACCATCCTTAGGGATGAATTATCAAACCAACCCACCCCCACTATCACTAGGGTGGTCATCAAGAACAAAAAACCATTCCTATAAACACTAATAAGACCACATCAAGAACACATATAAAAACACAAATAGGTTATGAAAACCATCAATGAATCCCACTAGCACTTCATTGAGGAAATTGTACCCAATTTCCTAGTCCAATGGCTAACCATATTCAAGGCCTCGATCACCCCTCCATATGGTCCATAACTTAGAATAAATTTCACCATGATACAAAGATAAATTTTCCCAAAGGTTTACCTATAAATTTTTTTATAAAAACAATCATTTATAATTCACATACACAAATAAAAAAAGTAAAGAATCATTTGAAAATAGGGGAATCACCCTCATGAGGTAAAATGGAACAAAATCAACTCACAAAAGGAACATAAAAATTAATTTTGAATGAAATCATAGGAATATATTAATTTTTCATTAAAAAATAACAATTTTCTATTTAAAAAACAATTCATTCCCTAAAAATCCATAAAAAATTCTATCGGTGCTCTGTCAACCGAGGTGAAACTATTAGGCCAATTAGCAAACTATAAGTCCATAATTAATTTTCTATGAAATTTGGTCCTTTAAACTATATAGAGACTCACAAAATTCATTCATCATATATAATATATACTAATTAAGTAAGATGTACATAAAGGATCCAAATATCCAAGATAATCTATTAATGTCAACTCTCGATTCCTTATCTATCAATTCAATAACTTATATGAATCCCATATTGGATTCAATCGAGTTCAAGTAACACTATCTCAACATCCTTCATCATAGAAATTATTATTTTATCTAATATAGTCTAAAAAACATGATAAAATATTTTTCCAATGCACATGGCATTCCACAGATGATGAAATACCGAGAAACTGTGTTTTTTCCAATTCTTACACTTCCTTGATCCAAGAAAAAAATCCTAAAATTTATATTCTTCTTAAATTATGTATACAAAAAAATCTCAAAAACACTAAATCAAACATAAAAAATAAATATTATATGGTAGATAGAAAATAAAGGCACATTTATGACCTCTTAGGACAACCTCAATAAGTTACCAGAAAATCTATAAGAAAAATGGTGATTTTGATGTTCTCTAGAATAATCATTCAACGTAATGACATATATGATGAACTTAAATAAATTAGGGGGTGTAAGAAGAAAAAAGTGAATATATTATAAGATATTATACTGATTCAATATGAAAATCAACCATGAAATAACCCTTATCAATGGGGAAAGAAGTGATTGGGGTGGTTCAGCTTACTCTTATGTGAGTGATGTCCTTGAGAGAAAAAAAAAATCTGTGTTTTTATTTTATAAACACATTATATGTTGTCTTAAAAACTAGTCCTACATGTCTCAAATCTTGACCTAAATGGTCATGTCATGAATATTTGGGTCTATGTATCTCGCTATAATCAACATCAATATTCAGAAGTCTTACCTCACCATCTCTTCCCCAACATCCTCTCATACAATAGGGATGTCCCAATATCTCCATTATTGTTCTATAAACATAATTTATAGAAATAAAAAATCTATATAACCCTTTATAATTCTATATTTTCCTATAAAACATATCTCTATACACAAAAATCAAATTCAATAATGAATTTCCATCCCACAATAACACGAGCCATTAAAAACCCAAGATAAACTCTTATTATTTTATTTGATTAGTTAGTTTCCCAAAACGATTAAAAATTAAAACGTTGAAATTCGATTATCTCAAGAAAAATGAGTCCAAATAATCTCTCCATGAAAAAAATAAGGTCATCTCATTTTCCATGAACCATAACCAAAACATTGGTTACATTTATTTCAACTTAAAATATAGACATATCACTAACATATAATTCACATAACAATCAAAAGAATGTTAAAATCATAATGGTGTAATATAACTCACAATGTGTTTAAACTGTTTTATAAGGGGACTTCTCCATCTAACAAAATTTCATCAAGCCTTATATATATTCCATCAATCATCCTAAAACATATATCTATTTAATAAAAATTATAAATTTAAATATTTAAATAATTAAATATTCTATCAAAACATAAAATTGATTTGTTAGTCACTAAAGAATGTTCACATATTCCATCAGATTCCTTATCCATATCATTATATACTTATTCCACCTTTTCATTTCTATAACATTCATAAAATCTCAATAGATAAATCAATATTAATTTTTGGTTTATCCAAGAATCACTTCAAACTTATTAAATTTTCAATTCCAATATTGTAAATAGCATGCATCCTTTACCATGTATATTTACTATGTCCTCTCATTTCATCATCTCCATAGTTTCATGACTCTACTTATTCAATGATCATTTAATAAGAAACTATTGTCTATAAAATTCTCCTCTATTAGATATGTTTCAATTATTAAACGCATCCCCTAATTGAAGCATTCAATAGTTTCTAGTGAATGTCACTATTTTCTATAAATATATCCAATATACAACCACTTGGTTTAAACAATTTGTTTAATAATTAAAATAATGCACATAACTATAAATAAAATAACAATTACATACAAAAATTAAATAAAAAAATTAATAAACTAAATAAATCAAAATTTGATTCATTTTCTCATGATATAATCTTTTATGAACATGTTATAAATTAACTATTATAGAGAATTTATAATTGCTAATGTTTTACGAACATTATATAAATGAAATATTTTCAGATAACAATTATTTCACTAAAATCGTTTTCATTTATCTATCCACTATGAAAATAATATTAAAACAATTATAATTGAAATATATGAAATTTTTTAAAAAATTCATTACAATATGAATATTCAATTTTTTATTCAAAATCAATACATTAAAATATGAAAAATTTCATTTTATGTTAAAATTATCAGATAAAATAATTCATTTTACATGGATTAATTAAAAATTAAAATATAGTCCTAACCCTGAACGTTTTGTATGATCAATTATGAATATTTTTTATATAAATAAAAACTATGTTTAAAAATAACCATGATTTTATATTTATAGACACAATATATATAGATTAACCGTGTAAATTGAATTTTATTCATATAAAATATCCTTTAATATTTTTTTTCTAATTTCAACCCATCTACATGTTTAGTGTGGGATGTCCAATCCTAATCTGATTAATATATTTATCTAAATTTTAGTAAAAGGTAATTGATTTAATTTTTTTTAAAAAAATTCATGATATATAAACCATGATATAGTTTCTCTTATTTTATATAATATTCAAAAAGAAAACCTTGGTCATTTTTCCTTAGTGAAAATATTTTGAACAATAACTTCAAATTACATGTATTGAAACCCTGATGTGTTATTCCGAACAACATCATATTTCACTTATGAAAATCATATTTTGAGAATTTTGACACCGATTCTTCCAATATACAATTTGTAAAGTCATGTGCTTTTGAACTGGGGTTAAATTATAAAGGTTTTCAATATTTTTCGGTTTATATACCAGTCTATTTTTTATATCGAGATCTAGAACCCAATCCCAATTGTTGGAACACGTAAAAGTGACATTTTTTGAAGTGGGATAATACCTAAAAATGTTCACAGATGTCCCGAAGATTCTCGGGGGTAAAAGATCACGAAAATTCATTTTTAATGGACCTGCACAGGCTTTTCACAATTATGGTCCAACCTGTACCAATTAAAAAATTTAATTTTTTTGATTTATTATAAATAAAAAATATTAAATGTGAGATTTTTGATTTCATAAATGAATGTGTTAATAATAATAATAATGGTATTATTATTATTTTTATTGTGTCATAAATTTTTTGAATGTTAAAAGATATTAATTGCATGATTAATGCGGTGTAACATTTATATAAAAATATTTTAATTGAATGATCAATGGGGTGTAACAATTATTTAAATTTAATCAGGGATCTTTGGGGATTGAAAATAATAATAAATAAAATTTTAAATTATAATAATAATGTGGATGTGATTATTATTATTATTATTATGTTAAATTTATCAAATTCAAGGTTGAAAAATAATTTAATGATGTAATGTTGAAATGGCCTCTTAAATGATGGCTTATTATTAAAATGTGTGTTGAGTCAATAAAATTTAATTGTGGGAATTAATTATTGATCGTTATTTTTAACGAGTTAATTTTATTTGAGTTTTTATTTAATTAAATATAGTGGAAAAAAATTTATTTAAATAATACTGAAATGGATAAATCATTTATTTAATGTGAGGAAATAATTTATCTAAATCATGCTGGTTGGAGAATTATTTAATTAAATTTAGTTTTAGGATTTTAATTAAATAATGGGATTTTTATTTTAATTAAAATAAGTGACACAAAATTTAATTAATATAATATTCAATTGACGTCTTGTGGTTTTTCAAAGGGGTAATTCTTTAAACATTGACAAAATGTAGTTAATTGGGGAGTAGCTGTTTGACAAAGAATCGTTTTGTTTGATGAAAATAACAAATATGGACTTTTCGGTTTCTCAATTAAATGTCTAAAATTAGAATTAATGTTTTCATTAAATTAAAGATAGAATATTAATAATAATGATAATATTTATTTTATTATTATAGTTGTTTTATGATTATAAATAAAAATAATAATATATTTGGTGATTATTGGGTTTTATCATATAATTGTTTTATTTAATGATAGTAATAGTTATTATTAGGAAAATTTTATTTAATTTAATTGTTCTTGATAAATTTAATTAAATAAGGTGAGATGGAGAATTTTATCATAATTAAATTCATGGTCAAGAGATATTTAATTAATTGATGTGAAATAAAGAATTTATTTAATTAAAATTTTTGAGGGTATGTAATTAAATTAAGAAGTGTTAGAGTCTTATAAATTTAATTCATTTAATGGAATTTAATTTAATGATGTATGATTGAGATTTTATTAAATTTAATTCATTAGAGGAGAATTTAATTAAATGACATTTAATTTGGAGTTGTTAATTTTCTAAGTGGTGTGTAAATTAATTAATAATTCTAATAATGTAATCAGGATTATTATTATTATTTAAATTATAATTAATATCATATTAATAATAATTTTTTAAAATAAATATTTTAATTTGTTTAAGTGATAAAGAGATAGTGATGTGCACATTAGGCTAGGTGAAACCCTACTTCTCTTCCCATGAGTGG
This sequence comes from Viscum album, assembly GCA_963277665.1. Taxonomy (NCBI): domain Eukaryota; kingdom Viridiplantae; phylum Streptophyta; class Magnoliopsida; order Santalales; family Viscaceae; genus Viscum; species Viscum album. The sequence goes on from OY728120.1 coordinate 1,850,772,695, forward strand.
CGCACCACGAACTCCTCCCGGCTCCCTCTCCGCACACAGGATCACCATGGTTCCTCTGCAGATGTTTTCCATGACATTAAGGTATTTCCTTCTATTCATGTTTCTTTATTCGTATAGGTCATATTAGCTCTCTTTCATCTGGGATCTGTTATGTCAAAACTTTAGTGACCTGTTGGATCAGTTTTATTTGCTCTGCCAGTTCATGGATGGTGTGGATGTTGTCTTGGAACCCGTTTCTCCTTGTTATAATGACAATTTTTGTAGGAAAAGTGTTCCGGCATGGGTTGGTTCATTGCTATAATGTTTGGGTAAGTTTCATATACCTGTTAATGGGGTTCAAACCCCTTATTTCGGGTTCTCATTTCTTATATGAGATCTGAGTAAATTATTGGGTTTGTGTTGCTTCTCACCGCACTTATCATGGTTGTCAGTTTCATTTTAGGGAGATGTGTTCGATTCCATGTACATGTGTACATTATTTTTGAAGTTATGTGCACAAGCCAGTTATTGATGTATTTAGAAAGTGTTTTTTTCAAATTTTTTTAGGTAGGTTTTGAAACCATTCTTTAAATAAATAAAATGAAATAGTTTTTTATTTACTTCCTTTGATAAATGTTACTATATGGATGGATTGAAATTTTTATTGGAAATAAATATTTCACTAAATTACAATGTAACGTTTTTAATAAGTCCCCTCAACTTGAGGTACTGATAATGAGAGGGTATATTCATCATATGTATTGAATGGATTTTTTGTGATTAATTGTTTTTGGGAATTAATTATTGTGTGTGGATAATTATGGGATGGATTAATTATTAATATATGAATTTGAAAATAGTGGCTTGGATTGAATTTTTAAAATTGTGAATATGGGATAATTACATGATATTATAATTATCAAACACTGAATTGTAATTTTAGAATATTTAATGGGTTGATTAGTTATTATACATTAATAAGGAGAATTATTAATCAATTTCTAATTTGATTAAAGCTATGTGTTTTACATTAATTAATTGTTAAATTAATTAATTGTTATGCGTTAGTAAAATTTAGGAATTAATTAAGTCATTTAGATGTATGAAGAATGAATAAGATAATTAATTGCCAGAAATAACTATGTTTCTTCAAGTAGTAAATTGTAATGAGAGATAAGGACAATTAATTGGAAAATTATTTTGATATATAAATTAATTAGATGTTTGGATAATTAAATGTTGAATTCTTTATGAAGTAGTAATTTTGTGAAGTAAAATAATAATTTTGTTAATTAGTTATTGAATGTTGATATTTTAAAGTGGTAATTAATTGGGGAATTAAATATTAGGAAATTGATGTTGTTAATTAGTTGTAGAATTAATTAACAGACATGATTACTCAATTTTGAAATTAATTAATGAAAGAGATATTAAGAGTTAAACTTTACATTCTTCACTAATGAGATTAGTTTCTAGACATGACGTTATACATGTGATATATATATATATATGATTGATAAATCGGTTTTAAGAGAGGGATTGTTCCTCCAAACACTCATAGGGTGTTAGAAATGAAATCCTACACCCATGATATAATGATAAATATATATGATTGATTGATTCATGGCTTGGGAGATAGGGACTGATTCTCCAAGTACTCACAGGGTGCATGACATGGAATTTTACACACATCTTGCCTGCAAAATTTTTTTTATGGGACATGGACTTATCCTCCAAATACCAATGGGTCGTGAGGCCAGGACTGATGCTCCAAATATTCACGAGGGATTGAGACATGATGTTCTACACCTACTAATTTACATTGGAATTTGGGTCCAATTTGTCACACATAAACATATTTAAATGTTTAATAAAAACCAGTGCGAATTAATGATATGAGATTGAATATGGAAAATCATTCAGATCTCGGCATGACCGAGGAAAGTATTGAGATATGAATGTAAAGGGGAACACTGGCTTAATTTCACTTTAATAAAGAGTATCAATTAATAAGGCTTATATAATTTAATAGGCATTTAAAATTAGTTAATTAAAAATAAATGTGTGGTGATATTTTTGTATTCATGAAAATCTATAGTGCAGGTTCATACACTAGCTTAGTACTGGAGAATGTAATTTGGTAGATACATACATTTTATTTCTTACAATATTTATGAATTTAATCACACTATTTAAATTATTTTTCAATTGTCTTGATTTGGGATATACACCAGTGGTTTTGGCCTACTGACATTTATATCTCACACCCTACTCAAGGCACCATTCCACTAGGTTACATGAGTATATTCGATTTGGGTGTAGTATTGTGATGTTTGCATGTACATGTGAGATATTTGGAGAGGACTGAGCATAAGCTTAGGATGCTTGAGGAGGCATTCCTCAGGTCTTTGAGTCATTTTTTATTTATTTCTTTATTGGAATGTAAAGAATTATGCTTTCTTCATTGTTTTACATTTTGTATCATATTCATGTCATGCATTCATCTGTTGTATAATTTATATTGGCCACATTTATAAAATGAGTAATATTTTTCTTCAACTATCATTTATTAGACTACGTTCGCCATTCATTTACATTTTCTATTATTGTACTCTAATATAACGGTATATCCTCCTCAATAACGATATATAGACCCTCACTACTAGTTTGAAACCTTTGGAAAATGGGGTTACATGCTTGAGGTCTTATGGTGAAGGGATGGCCATCAGTTCAGGGGTAAGATGGGTCGGGGTATTAAAACATGAGATAAATTTAACATTTTTTGATTCCTTCATTTTTTAAAATTATTCCATATCTATTTTTCACACACCATGAATTTTTTTAACAATTTTAAAAATATTCCCATTTCACATAAATTATTATTTGGTTTTGAAAAAAGTCACGAACCATGTAAAATTTTCATTAATGATTTCATGTTTTTGTAAAATTATATTAAACTTCATTCATCATATAATTAAAAGTTAAATCAACAAAAAATAATTTTTTATTTTTAAAACTACTAAAGGGTTTTATAGTTTGCGAAATAGTTATCTAAACATGAAATAAAAAATTATACATAGCCTATTTTTTCCATATGAATTATCAATAAATTTACATTGAATAAAAAAATGAATTAACACACATATTTTCAATGAGGATATAATTTTTCATGATTTTATACACACTCTGGATATGGTCAAAAAAGGAGAAACAAACTAAAACCCTCCTCCATGGGTATCCATAGATAGTTTTTGTCTCATATTGTATGGTAATAAATTCATCAAAATCATATTTTATTAAAACCTCTACTTAATATATTGGGGAATATCAAGAACATCGATATTCATTGGTTCAAGTATTTTCTTGGAGGAGAATTGTATGTTACCATTACATCGTATCGACCTACCAATTAAATTCAGTGATAATACTCCCGAGGAATCCAAATGATTCATAAAAATTTTATAATAATTTTAAATGTTAAATTCATGTTGGAAATCTTGAATATTTAACTCTATATAATTTTACAAAAGTGACCCATTTTAAAAATTTATAAATGATATCTCATAACATTTATCTAACAATGATAAGAAATTAGTGGGATGAAATGTCGTTTTTTATTTATTATTTTGTCATGTATATTCATCCTTTCACATATCCATGACATCATAACATTATCCATGTTGTAGTTTTCCCCAAAAAAAACCATGTCATATTAAAAACCATAATGGGGATGTTTTATATTTATTAAATATTTTTATCATCACCATTTCCTTGATAGTAGATATCCTTTTCTCATATAACTGATTAAAATTTTTGTTATGATAGTGTTGACAATTTATTTGTCAAAGAGAATTAGAGTAATATAAATAAGGTATATGTTATAAATCTTATAAAAATTGAATTATTAATGTTTTTTGAGATTTATGAACTTGTGAATTAAAAAAATTCTATTTAGATATATTAAAAAAGTAAGTGTTCTATTCTACGTTTATGGTGTATATGGTGTTCAATAATGACATTTCAAACTGATATACACTCTCATAAATGACTTTGTAAATACATTACAATATGATTTCCTTCACACCACTGAAAGAAAACAGATCTTATCAATCTATTTAGTTATTCTGGTGGTTGATATATAATGTTAAAGAAATTTACTTTTGAATTATATTATTAAAAAGCATCATCGATCCATCGACGCTGATGATGATCAATGGGATGCACATTGATTTATGTTTAGTTTTTTCATGTTTTCCCTTATCACATAAAATCATTATATTAGGTTTCATTTAATTACAAAAAATTTGATACAAATTTTCATCATCACCATTTCCATGATAGTTAATATTTTATTATCTTATAAATAATTAATATTATTGGTAACCTATTAATCAGAATTTATTTACACAAGAGATTTATAGTAAAATAAATAAAGTATTTTTTATAAATATTATAACATTTGAATTATTAATGTCGTTTTAGATTTATGAAAATGTGAATTAAAATAATTCAATATAAAAAAATTATACAAGGATGCATTCTATTCCATGTTTATGGTGACTAGAGTGTTCAATCATGATATGTCAAAATGATGTACACTATCACAAATGACTCTTTGATTACTTTATTAGAGGATTTCCTTTCACACCTTTAGAATGAAAATAGATCTTACTAACAATTTAGTGATTCTAGTTATTAATTTACACCATCAATGAAATTTACTTTTGAATGATATTGAGAAAAACCAATATCAATAAATCAATTATGAGGATGATATATGGGATGCACATTGATTTACGTTATGGTTTTTCATTTTTTCCCATATCACAGAAAATGTTCACATTGGGATTAATTTTCATACACTGAAATTAGGAATGTTTTCTTCTAAAAAAATTCATATATCTGATAGGGAAAAATTAATAATATGAAATTTAAATAATTGTATTATGGTACAAATTTATCTTATTACATAGAATCATTATAATAATGAATGGTATCATGCTAAATATATTGTTATGGTGTACATTAATCCAGTGAGTCGTATAAGTGTATACCAAAATTTCATGGGTAATTCCAATTATACATGAGGGTTTTTTCAAATGTGTATGTGTCATTTAAAATAATTTATTTAAATAATGTGTTTATTAATTAAGTTAAAAATGTAATTTTTATAACACTATGGATCATTTAAGTGTTAATATGTCATTATTTGATTAATTAAAAAAATTAATATAGATTTAAAATAGTTCCATTATTTATTGATTTATCATAAATATGTATTCCTCATTTATTGTTTTGAAAACATTCTAACATATTTTATTTTAATTTTTAATTAATTTTCACAGATATAAATTTCTTATATGACGTGAATTTTGGTATGATTTAATTTAATGAGATAAATTTATTCTAATAAATTTTAAAATTATATATATAAATGTTACATTCTAGTAATGTAAAATGATATATAGTTTTCATTTGACTTGGAGTATGATTTCTTATATACTTATGATATCAATCATAATGGCTGATAATGACCTGGTGGTAGGGGATTTCAATCACTTTACCCTATTCAATTATGTCCATATTTACCTAATAATGTACCATAGTGGAACACGCTAGGGTTGATCACATGGAGGCCGCTAACATGCACCATTTTCCTATTTTCACTATAATAAACAAACTAATATAAAATATGATACAAATATAAATGGAAGGAAATTGAAATACATTAAATATAAATAAAATATATAATAATGCAATGAAATACAGAATGCATTTATAAGAAAGAAAGAAGTAAGTTGTTCATAGGAGGTCGTGGTGGTTGATATCATTGTTTAAAAAGAATATCAATATTCAACATAATGAGGTGATCAAGACCTATAACACCTCACCTTCTCAGTTGAAATGTCATTACCCATACCAAGACCTCTGCATATGGGGTAATTCTCATCCTAAATTCTACTGGGATACCTCTTTTTAGAACATCACTACTCATTTTATACTCCACCGTATGCGTGACAAAAATAGAAAAGTGGAGGAAAATTGATAAATGAGAATAAGAAATAGGTTATAGAGAAAATGGGGAAACCTCTCAATGTAATTGATTTAACCACCACCAAAAATCATATAATTGAATAAAGGGATTATAAATTAATATAAAATGAACTCAATCAAACCACAATTCCTTCCCTTGAACAAGCACCAAGGTTATTTCTCCATTTTTAGTGGAGTTTGGAAGGGAATAACAGTGGGAGAACACATAAAAAAATAAATTGATGAAAGGAGGTACTAAGAAGAAATCTAAACTAATATATATTAAAAATAAAAAGAACTATTAAAATGAAAATACTCAACCATTCTCTCTTTGAAAATGGCTATCTCTCAAACTAGGATAAGGGGCACATATTTATAGGGAGACATGGTGATGAATTCACACACAAAACAATTATTACAAAACCTTCTACACGGATATTCACATAAATGACCGAATCTGTAATAGGTGTATTCATAAATGTTGTTCCATAATGTCTCCTCCATTTGATCCCCAAATTTCAGCTTCATTGGACGATCCTATAAGGAGTTAGGAATTTAATATTGGCTGTTCGCTTTTTTCGAGGCAGCTTCCAGGCAGCTTCCTTCAAAAAGATGTCATTCAATGGCCACCATAATGGATTCCAAGCGGTACGAAATTCAACGTGTAAACGATCCTGGGAGTCCTATTTTGTATCCAAGTCAAATACCATCATTTGAAAGAGTTTATGCTGAATTGTGTATCCATTACGATGGTGGGGTCCATGCAGTCCGCTCGGAAAAATTGTCAACTTCAATTATTTTTTTGGGCATCAAGATGCATGAATCTGACCCTGGTCCTGAAGACAAAGATGATGGAAGTAAAATAATGGTTCAAAAAATTTCGAATCACAACATTTGTAATTATATTTTATGATAAATGACCAAAATACCCCAGTGATAAAAATCTGTAAAAATTGAAAAATTATGAAATTTTTGCATTTATGCTCAAAATAACACAAAAACCTAAATATGTAACTATTGAATATTAAATAACACTAGGGTGGGTTTATAAACATTAAATATCAGTATAAAAGATGTGAAAATATTAGCTTCATCAATCCACCACACTTAAGTATTATACTTCTGAGCAATTATCATATATTCGAATCAAAATTCACACAACAATAAAAAATGAGAAAACATCCATGATCTTATCAAAAACAGAATTTCATCATGTCTCTTCTATGAAAAAAAATTTCCATTCATTTTCATTCCAAAAATTTGAATTTGTTAAATCTCATAAATCCATCAATGGCTCAATCACAACCTACCTCACATTGAACTTTATGTCAATCGTCACAGAAGAGAAATTAATTCAAGAGTTATGCTCATACTTGAAAGTTGCATGTATCACCATAGGCTTGTGACTATTCTCATTTCTCCACAGAATGAGACTTAAAATTGAATTCAATCATTATGGATTTCATCAATGGTTTAAAAGACTCTATGGCTTTGGGTTGGTTGGTAAATGTTTTAGAAGTTCATTGACAGAAAGAGAAGGTTTGACTCTTAGGTATAATTAATGAATAATCAATTGAAAACACAGAAAATTCCTCACTCAATCCACCTTGATAATGTGAAACAAAACACCCCCCCATATCATGGACATGGTACATGAGCCAATCAATGATTTAAAGGTATTATGTCATCCATGTTCTCTCCTTTTTTTGTAAATCTCCAAAAGGAAGAACTATTATTTTCTATTTTTTTAAGGAAAAATGAAGGAAACAAATGAAGCATAATGAAATGATGACTCGTGAACAATTATTTAATTTCCCAAAATGTTTATGCACACCTCACAACACCCATCAATGAATCACATCCAAATTAACGCATACAAAAGGCCCTTCCCCCACACTCAAACATGAAATATCCATGAAAAATACCAAGATATGGGTAGGTATAGATAAATTACCTTGTACTATGGATTAAACCGATAAGGAAATTCATGGTATATACGGGATACTAATGGATTGATTTAAAGGAAGGTCTCATGATAATATGTGTCTAGCCAATGTAGTCCCTCAATCATATTAAAAACATTCAACGAAAACCAAAGCTTCAAAAAAGAAAAATCACAAATACGGGTTCTCACAAGAAATCAAAGTTTCCCTCAAGAATGTCTGGGTATTAGAAATAATATGTCAAAGTGGTTTAGAATACCTCACAAAACGGGAAAAATATTTTGAGTTAGTGTTTCAGGGATATGGATTTCAAAAATCGGTTAAACTCATAAAAACGACTGAAATTCCAATTTCAGGAAATAAAATTTCACATCTAAATCCATATAAAAAGATTTTTTTCTAAAAGAATTTCAATTTTATCAAAATCAATTAATTTGTGAAATGTGAACAGAAATATCATTAAAGATCAAGGTTCCTAAGAAATGAAAATAAATATGAATTAATGAAAACAACTATGTAGGTTGAAACTCCCCCACACTTAAATTTCACTAACCTTTATTTCAGCTTGAAAAAATATAAATAAGTATGGAAAATCTAAATTGATGGAAAGACACATCCTAATTTTATTTTTGTAGCAGTACCATTGATATAAGCTCCTAGTTGGAACCACTTATTCCTACAATGAAATAAATAAATAAATTCATTATAAAAATAAATAAAAATAAATAGAAAGGGGAAATGGGAAGGATAATGCTTTGTTTGACCCCCGAGAGGGTGCGAGGTTTTTACTGACCCTAGGCGGGCTGTTGCAGTGGTTTAACCCCAATCCATTGGTAGATGAGGAATCTTGCTCAGAAACCACCAAAAATTCGTTCATCCAATGCTCTTCAGCCTACGACATCCATAGAGGAACCCATGAGTAGAGTACAATAGCTCTTTCCCCTTTACAATGTGGTGTAACTTAGAATATGGGGAAGGGGGAAGAATGGGTCCTCTTTGTTAGCTTCCACAACTTGTACGACCACTTCAAAATCATCATCTAGGGTTTACTCATGTGATGTTGTTTCAATAAATTCATAAGGGATGTTAGAAAATAGTTCCACTTGGATATGATTAAAACATGAACAATTAATATAAAAATCATCCCTTTCATGTAGTTCAGCTTGAAACACCATCTCTTCAGGCAAGGCCCCTGTGAATTCTTTTTCAGCAGGGACTTCTTCATCCTCTTCCAAATAAAGAGAGGGGTATAGAGGTACTTATACTTCATTTAAAAATATTGGAGGATCTCAAAACATTTTGTCTTCATTATAATCATACCAACGTTCTTCCAAAGCATGTAGATCTCCCACAGTTGTATCTGGTGGCTTTTTGTCTTCAGGAACCTCTTCGAGCAATGGCCATGGATAGAAGATTTCATCTTCAAATTGAATCTTCAAGTCTTCCTTGTGTTATTCAACATAAAATGTTGGTGGAACAACATTTACCTTTTCGTATTCATCTTGGTTCTTTTGTTTTTGTCATTACATCCATAAAGCATTATCTTCTTCAACTTCATCCGCAAGTGATGCTACGATCTTTCTTTCTTATTCAAGGATTTTGATATTATTTTGAATCATTGTGGAATCTTGTTCCATTTGAATCAAAAAAGTCTCATCCCTGCTAGAAAATTCAGAACTAGACCAAGAATATTAAAAATATCTGAAATAATCCATGACCTAGAAAATACAATAATATGCAATGAAATTATATTTTCTTGTTTTTGAAATTTTCAACTTTTTTGGGTTTTTATGAAAAATAGTGTGTGTAAGCCTTTGGCCTCCTTAGAAATGGTGCCAAATTGATGGTAGGGGATTTCAGTCACATTATGCTATTCAATTAAATTCTTATTAACTTAATAATGTACCATAGTGGCACGCCCTAAGGTCGATCACAAGGAGGCCGCAAACAGGCACTATATTTCTATTTTCACTATTATAAACAAACTAATATATAATATGATACTAATATAAATGGGGGGAAATTAAAATACATAAAATTTAAATAAAAAATATAATAATGCAATGATAAAAAAATGAAGTTATAATAATGAAAGCATGCAGTTTTTCGTAGGAGGTTGTGGTGGTTGATATCACTGTTTAAAAAGAATCTCAATGTTCAACTCAATGAGGTGATCAAGACATGTCACACCTCATCTTATCTTTTGAAATATCATTACCCCATACCGAGACCTCTGCATAGAAGGTAATTCTATTCCTAAAGTTAGCTATGAGACCTCTTCGCTGACCATCAATACTCATGCCATACTCCACCGTATGCACGACACAAATAACGAAGGGAAGGAAAATTGATAAATGAGAAGAAGAAATTGGTGGTAGATAAAATGGGGAAACCTCCCCCCGTAATAGATTTAAACACCACCAGTATTCTTAAAATTGAATAAAGGTATTATAAATTAAAGTACAATGTACTCAATCAAACCACCATTACCTCCCTTGAACAAGCACCGAGGTTAGATCTCCATTTTTAGTTGAGTTCAGAAGGGAATAATAGTGGGAGAACAAATAAAATAAAATAAATGGAAGAAATGATGTATTAAGAAGAAAGCTAAACTAATATATATTTAAAATAAAAATAACTATTACAATAAAAATACTCAACCTTTCCCCCTTGAAAAATGGTTTCACATAAACTGGGAGAAGGGGCACATATTTATAGGGAGAAGGGGTGACAAATTCACACAGAAAACATTTAATCAGAAACAATCTGCATGGATATTCCCTTCCATGAGCGAATCTGTAATAGGTTTCTTCATAAATGTTGATCCATAATGTCTCCTCCATTTTCTCCCCAAATTTCAGCTTCATAGGATGTTCCTAGAAGGCTTTATGAATTTAATATTGGCGGGTTTTTTTTTGGAGGCAGCTTCCAGGCAGCTTCCTCAAAAATGATGTCATTCAATGACCCCCATAATGGATTCCAAACGGTAAGAAATTAAATTTGTAAACGCGACATGGGTCCCTCTTTTATATACAAGTCCAATCCCATCATTTCGATATGTTTATGCCAAATTTTGTTTCCATTACAATGGTGGGGTCCACATAGTCCGCCTGGAATAATTGTCAACTTCATTGATTTTTTGGGCCTCCAGATGGATGAATTTGACTCTGATCCTGAAGACAAAGATGATGGAAATATAATAAGGGTTCAGAAAAATTTTAATCCCAAAATTTGAAAATATAATTTATGATGAATGACCAAAAATACCCCTATGATAAAAATCTGTTAAAATTGCAGAATTATGCCATTTTTCCATTTTTGCTCAAAATTACACAAAAACCAAAATATGTAACAATTTACTTTTAAATAACATTATGGTGGGTTCATAAAAAGTAAATTTCAGTATAAAATATGAGAAAATATTAGATTCATCATAACCGATACAGATAAAATAATAATGATTTTCATATAATTACAGACCCTCTTATGTATTTAACTGATTGTTTAGATTTTTCTATTATGAATTTTTCATAGACATCTTAACGATATGGGGGATCAATATTTCATTAGAAAAGTAGGGGTTGTATATGGGTCACATGAACAATCATTTGTTAATATTTTCATTTCCTTAGATTTAAATCTTTTCCATTTAATATTTTCATGTACCTTATACAAATGTTACATTTCGAAATCTGTAAATGAAGTAGGATTTTATTTTTAAAACTGTTACAGAAGCCATTCCCTATCAACAATATCCATATTAGTATGTTTGTAATAGGTTGATTTAGTTTATGTAATAACGATTGTAATACTAAATCTTCAGAAACATGTCTACATATAAGAATTATTAGATAAGTATGAGTCATATACTATATTATTATTATTCAAATTAATTTGGTTATATTTTATATTTTTCCTCAAAATATACTTTTGGTTATATACATTAAAAAGAAAACACACGAGAAGACCTAAATCATCCAAATGGGTTGGTTAATTCTAAATTCATGTATAAATTTATTATATTTTGTAAGTTATAATGGATGTTTCTAATATTTTGAGTTATATAATCAACTCCCATTGTAAGAATTGTATTTCACATTTCTTTTGAATCTTATTATATAGGTATGTAGAAAAATATTTTTATATAAATTCATAAGTAAATTTACATATGGAATTTTCCATCTATCTATCTTATAATTATATATGATATAATTGGAACAATGAAATTCTTAAACAAAAAAATGGTGAATAAATAATTGTACTCCTTTTTAGTGAACTATGGATCATTCCCCAGTAATAATGTTTTTCTATGGGGTCACTATTTTAGAAAGAGAAAATTGAATACAATTTTTCATTGACTTTATATAATACATGATACTAACCAACTAAATTTTTATTTTTATATATAATGTCAATTATCATGAACATATTTTTGGGTACTAATATAGTTTATACTTATAGCTTAAATTATCAAAATCTATGATTGAAAATTTTTACCAAAGAGATGAATTTTCACTGTAAATATTTACATATTATAGTGTTCATATTAAGTAATAATAATTCATGAGTATTGGATATTAGATATTTTTCAACATTTATATTGAATAAAAAAATTAGAAATAAAAATTAATTTATGAATATAGAAGTATAACTATATATTTTCTTTGAGGATATAGGTTCTCCATTAATGTGGGATCACATATCGGATGACAACCTAGTATAATTTTTATAGAATATTGAAAATGTAAATATGTCCTACAATAAATAAAAACCTATTAATATATATTTTATAAGAAACAAGGATGTTTCTACTAAAAATAAGAGATAGTTATATATACATGAATTATTGGTTTTTGAAATTTTAAATATATTTAATGGTTTCTATATTACTCATATTGATAATATATTTTACCATATATAAGGTAATATGGTTATGGTTGATTTTGAATCCTCTTATCTCATTAATTATCACCATGTTCATATAGTTTAGAAACATGCTCATATTATCCATAGATATCGAGTATTGATATTAGTTGATTATGAATCAATTGATAAATAAAAAACAAATTTATTGGAAAAAATTATCAACAAAAACATTTAGTTAAATAAATTAAGAGAGATAATGAACTATGAAACCTAATATATAGTGGTTTACATTTTTCCAATGAGTACACATGAATGTGGTGAGTATAAGAACATCATAACCCTTATTGATGACTTCATTATCTATTGTCATGTGTTTCTTATGATTGACATGAATAAAATGTTTTAAAATTACAATAATTAAATACATAAGAAACTAGTAAATGGTTTTACAATTATATGGTCATATCATGTTTGGAAAACATGATCTGTGTATTTTCAAGAATTCTAAGAGATTGATGAATTTTTTCACAACAGCCTTCCTCTAGAATTCCATAATGGAATGGTGTGTCTTAAAGGATGAATTTTTCCTAGTTTTAAATGATCCCATTAATTTGGATACATTTCAATATTCCTATAACATTTTGATGATTTTTTATAGAATCTAATTCCATCGAAAAAAAAATTATTTCTAATTTAGCCATAAATAAAACATATAAAATTTGAACTACTAGGTTTCATAGTTTTACTTTTATATAGAATTGGGGTTAGGAGGAATGATTATAAGATAAAATTTAAAATAAAATGGACCTAAAATAGATAAATTCATTTTTATTTGATGTCCTTTAATCTATCTTAACACATTTTTTCTGTATATTAATATTGTATTTAAATTTTTAAATATTCCATTAACAGAGGAGTTATAGGGAAAAAGATTTATCTTCGATAAGTTCATAACAAAAACACAGGAAATGATCCCAATACTAAAATTGAGTTAGTTATAATAGATGTTTTGTAGAATAATATGACTACGGTTACAAAAAACCTCAAATATATAGTTTGAATTTTCAATATCTTGAGATATAACTATTTCTTTTGTGAAATTATATTGATTAAGTCTTTTTTTTTATGAAAAATCTACCTATTAAAATAATACCAATTGTATTCATTATATTATAACATTAGTTTTTATGAGATAAGATATGGGATCTATGTGCATTAACCATTTTTGTTATATATATGATGATTCTAAAGGGTTGGTAAATATTATATTGAAGTGGATATTAAATTAAAAAATAGATATGAATGGTAAATTCACTATATATAAATATCATTTGGGGTAAATATGGTATTAAATAATTCATGGTATTAAATATGAAGAAGTGTTTTGACCTATACTATTAATAAATTCGATTAATATATTACAATCCATCGTATCTCATTATTATTATGAGATATTCAACATGGAAGCTAGAACCAGTTTCCATGATGGGATTTAGTCAAGTAAATATATATTATATATACATAAGTTTCTGAGGGTAAAATGGGGTTTCAATTACAACCTCATTATAATGGTACTTTTATAGAGTAAAGAATGATTCCTCTAGATGGACCATTTAGATTCATAATGTAATTAAGTATTTTTTTTCTGTAATAATTTATATAACTCTTGTGTGTACAGGTGTTATAGTGGGCATTTTTTTATTGTAATTATGTAGTTGAAATACTTCTCATCAAAAATTATTTCTTAACTATTATATTTTTAATTGTATGGTTGAAAACTTGTTTTTAATAAATGAAATAATTGAATATTATTATTTACTAGATACAAATATCAATATAGAGATCTAAAAATCTATGTGTGCAATGTAAAAACACATATATTGGATCATTGGTAAAGTGTAATACCAATTTAAACTACCAGATGGGGATATTACTAGTTTAAATGTCTTGATTTTAATAAATAATCAATATCCTTATAAAGGGATAGAAATGTAAAACAAGGATATGATTAGTTATGTGTCATCAATATGATATATTATATTTTTAATTTACATTCCCAAAATAATGGTCCTTATCATTTGATTATTAATAATATATATTAATCCAATAATTTTGAGAGTCACTATATTATAATCAAACCAAAATTAATTACATGAATAGAACTCATAATTTATTATTTCTATTTCATATGGGGGATGTGCTCATTGTAAATAGTTTCCAAAAATCACATTTTAAATGGAAAATTGGGATATGATATCTAAATCATGGATGTGATAGCTCATATATTCCCTTTATTATTTCTAAATATTATATGTACTATTGTCCATAACATGCACTAAGAGGGTACACAATTTCAAGTATTAGTGTGCCCAAAAAAATTTATAAACCATATTAAATTATTAAATGGTACACAAATGCATTTTTATTAAGAAATTTTAATAAAATAGAAATGTGTTCTTAGACCATAAATTTAAGGTGACCATTGAATTTAAAATTTCTATTTTACCCTAGGCATGACATAACCGTGGTTGGCATATGTAATTTGTGAAAAAGTAAAAGTGTCGCAAAAATAAATAAAATGGTTACAATAAATTATTTTAATTAATTTTTATTGATATAGGAATTTTTAAATATATAAATAAATTTCTATATCCTAATTATAGGGTTTTCCCCATAACCCTAGAATCCTTTTCAAAGTCAGTGGATAATGACCTGGAGAATCCTTCCCGATGAATGACTATGGATCGTGGATCGACAATTGACGCACATTGATTTTGAAGGATATCACTAACGAAAGCAACACAAATCCATTCTATATCATATTCCTACCCATATCAAGCTAGATCAAGTGATTTTGATTTTCATTCCTCATTCTTAAATTTGATGATTAATATAGACCAATCATTGAACATGTTAATCCATGGTTCCATCTTATTTGTTGGATTGGTTATTTTCATGAGTTTTGTGGGAGAATAATAATTATTGATATTTTTTATTTGATTATAGTTCTAATAATGATGGATAGAGATCCACATGTACATTGATTGAGGTTCATTTCTTTACTTAGTTGTTATGATTTTCACTCACCGTTTACCTTCATCTTGTTTGACATTTTCTTAACATGTCACTCGACACATCCCGATCAATCGATCATTACAAAATGGATTCATGGGGAAATGATCCTCTATCATATATCTCAGATCGACACAACACGAATGTGTTGCGACAATAGATATAGAGTGAAGTAGGTGATGGTGGTTCCCCAATTTTTTTTTATTTAGCATTCTTTAGTGTGAAATAATGAATGATATTTTAATCCATTTTGTGGTTGGATCAGAATAGAAAATGCATCAATTTGATTATGGAATGACAGGATAACCATGGATCATATGTTTCTAAGAGAACCGACCCATGGAACAGAAGATAGACATATTATTGGAGCTTTTGGGAGTAAGAGCACAGGTTCCAAAATTCCTGATACACATGGCATGTAGCCATTGACTACACAATTTGTGTTACCATTTTTGAAATACTCGGCTTTAACCATAAGGAGTACATACACATGGGGTAAAAAACAGTGGTTTCCTACAAGGTCTCTAATCGAACACATGGCCCGACATAGAAAATGTGAATGATCTGCCCTATGTATTGATACACAGGCATGGAAACAAGGGTTGACGCCATGTACCAACACATGTCTGAACAAAACATGCAGACCCCTTATAATTTGACATGATGTGTAACGCTTCCTCATTTTTTGTAATCTTATAAATTTCAAGGGATTCATCATATGTATATCTTTACATAGGTAGTACCTAGTGTCAAAGGACATGTTGTATACCCTTAAAATACACTATGGACCCCCTTTAACAATGTTTTCATATTTTTCCCTTAATATTGTGTACATGGTTTATTAGTGTTATTTCCATTTATCATTTTCATAAAAGTTGGTGCAAATAATTTCCTACACATTGGACTATGATCACCTTAGTAATAATTCCTGGATATATTTCATGGAAATCACTATCACCATGAGTCATACAACATTATACACTATTCAAATATGTTCCATGTGTTGATGAATTTATATCATCAAGACCAACAGTATGTGGGGACCATCCCCTACATAGATGGGTTTTCCATATTGAGTTGTTGGTATAAACCCATTGACATGGCTATGATCCTCATTTATGTAACATATTATATTTATATCTATTTATATCTCTCTCTCAGGGAGAGAACTTATGAGCACTACCTCTCATTCGAATGACATTAGGGTTGTGGGACTGAGGAGTGTGTTATCTTGGATGAGTGTTCATGGAATCATCAAACTCAATTCCTAATGCTATTATACTCTGTTATTGTTTTAACTCTATACATTTTCACTTATATTGTGTATATCTGGGTATTATTGTTATTCGTGATGTATATGTATACATGTGTAGCGATGGAAGTATTTCCATTGTTATATGCATTGTGTTTTAGGGTGTCCTACATTGTATTGTCATATTCACCCATACACTATATTTTTTCACATGTGACACGCCATGTGAAAACAATAATAATTAACAGATATATAAGAATACTAGGACTAAATAGTCCTTAGTGAGACTTGATATATTATGTCATGTTCCTAAAACATCTATAAATCTGTACCAGTATATTTTTCATACAGGTTTGACATGGGTTACAGAATTTATGTTGTGGGATTTTATTTTACCTATATAAATTTAAATTTGTTATTTATATACATTGGTAGTTGGATATAGATTAATTCATGCATCTGATTCTTATTTTTTTTTCTTACATTTGAAAATTTTGGCTGATTGAGATGTGTGTGTCTATGTGTATATGTATGTGGTAATGCCTCCCATTTTAGTGACATACGTACTTAGTGTTAGTCACCAACCCCTGGCCTACTGGAGAAGGTCCTGGATAGTTATGACATGTGACCCACTTGGATGAGTAGTGAGAAAGTGGGGTTTGATGGTCAGATCTACATTAGGACCATGAGTATGTTATATTTGTTTGGATAAATACGGTCATGTGTTTCGAGTTCAGATATCTAGCCATGGACTCTGTAGTTGGTGAAACATCTGATGTGTCCAAACATCCAGCATCTGATCACCTGCATTATACTCGATACATGAGAACAATTTTTAAAAGGAAAGCAATTGTAAATTCATCATATAGGAATGGGTTTTGGTTTTCATGTCCTTCTTGTGGAAACACTACAAAAAGAAAAATAGACTGTGGTATATCTTCTTTACACTCATGATTCCTCAGTGTCATAAGACATCAAGGATTTAGTAGAATTATCATGCAGATATCCACAATGTTATTAGTCTTTATTTCAAGTAATTTTTCATGATATGTTAGCTCTAGGTGGTGCACCATCTGTACCACCACTTGTAGAGAATCACACAGGATTTGTTGTAACAACATATGAGCTCTGAAGGATAAGTGTGCCTCACCAGCATCAGTGGTAGAGAACCCCAATCATTTGAGAGGATCGTGAACCATAGGTAGAATTGGACTATTCTATGGTGGTGACCTAACATTTCCATCTAGTTAGACACCAGTAGATCAGATGGTGTTATTGGCGGAAATCCATCATTAAATTTCAGTAGTATGATGGTTGATATTGTTACCCCAAACATATTATGAGGTGAAACATTAATTGATAGGGTTTATCAACTCTTCATAGTGGTGTTTTACTAGTTATACATAGGGTTGTGAATTTATCGGAGCCTCTTTATCTCAAGTAGGTCAACATGTCAGTGGATGAATATTCATTGTGGTTTCCCATCCACTCTAGGTACTCGATTGATATGTTTGAGATCAGTACATTATAGATCAAATTATTGATCAATGCCTAAATAGACAAATGTGAACTAATAGTAACCCACTATGAATTCCTACATATTTTTGGGTGCTTGAGAGAGCACTGTTTGTTTAAATCATTTTGGATGTGCATATAAAGCCAGTGATTGTCAGATGTGGAATGGCAAGATAAGATTCCTAAATAGTAGGGAATCAACATCCTTATTAGGTTTCTAGATATTAGATATGTTTTAGTATGAGGACCTCGTATGGAATATATAATGTTTGGGGACTATAGGGTGGGTCTAGCCATCCTAAAGAGATGAATTTCTATTCATTTGATAGTATGGAACATATCACTCAAGATTGTATAACACATCATACTACTAACACATAGAATATGGATGAACCTCAATCAGAGAGACAATGACAGGAGAAAGAAGATCTATTGGTTGGTAGATTTGGAAGATGATCTTGGGGAGATGTAGGAGGTGGTAAATGTTTCAACTTGTTTCCACCCCCATCCCAGGAGGTCAACTCCATGCTCAAGGTGAGAAAGGATAAGGTAGGGGAAAACTACAGGTGGTCAAGTCTTATTGCAAAGGGGCACCAAGAATTAATTAAGGTGTGATCTATTTATTTTTTACATTATGTAAAATAATGATATATATAGGTGGTAGAAATTCCATTCAATCCACAGTAATTTTATGAGACATAAATATTTTGGTTGATCCAGTGACCTAGAAATTTTTGCATGGAGACTCATACAGTAGTAAAATTAGATATCATAAAATTGTTCTGATAGTGTGTCCAGACTATTGGAGGCGAGTGATTTGATGGGATTATTTTTGAAGCATCTTCACAGGATTACAATGACATTCATGGTATGGATTGTTTATCTATAGTTCATGCACATATTTATTTTTACATGATTGATACATTAGGTATTAAGTGACAGGCCAATTTTTCCATTGTCTGTGAATATGAAAATAGGGAAATGTGTGATGGAATAATTCATAGTAGGGTGTAGTCAATTACTCATCTTTTGGCTAGACTGAGCCTTGGTATAGTGGATTCTGTGAGTCCCCAATTTCCTGACGTAGTGGAAGGGCATGATGAGTTATTTACTGAAGATGTTTTTGTTTTAACACCACACATAGGGATCATGTTATGCATTGATCTACACCACAAGACAATACTAATAAAATTATTATAATATCAGTTGTTTCCTGAATAGAATTACAGAATTATGGTGATATTGGAGGTCTTATTGTGTAAGGGAATCATGAGAAAAGATGTTTCACCCTGAGTTTTCTTAGATTTGTTTTCGAAGAAAGTATATTGGAGAACAAGGTTGTGTGTTCACTATCGATGCTTGAACTAGGTAGCCTTGAAGGAAAAGAATCCACTAAAAATGATCTATTACCTCATTGAAAAATTTGTAGGGGAATGATGGTTATTGAAGGCTGAACTTAACTCATCCTATCACTAATTAGTAGTATAGATTTAGGATATACAAAATACCACATTAAGAAGTCAATATGTTCACTATGAGAACATGGAGATTCCCCCTAGCGTAAAAACCATTAAAAACCATTCTTGGTACTCATAAAATTTATCATTCATCCATACATATAATGATTCATTGGGGTCTTAATTAAGGATATTCATGTGTGCATGGAATTATAGGGGAGAAAAACATACACATAAAGATTGTTCTAGACATAAATTGAGAGAATTATATTTATGAAAATCTCTCGATGTTCCAGTTCTCAATTCATTTGGTCATATTCTCTAGTGAAATTATCATAGAGGATAGAGTATCAGTGTACCCAGCCACGGTCGAGGTAGTTATAGCAAGGGATATAGCTTAGAGCGTGTCATCAGTGAAGCTCCTCAATGGATTGGATTTCTATTATCAGTTATTCATTCTAGGTTTCTCAATTATATAATCACCCATGATACATTTGAATCAAAAGGGGAATTCATTAATGTGGACAGAATGGTGAAAAATAGGATTTTTTCCATTGTTGTAGTGTTTTACGACTGCTCCCAGGTTGAAATTTCTTTGGGACTATGTCAAGTGTTTAGTGGTATCTGATGCATTAGAAACCATGATATGTTGTTTTCTCATGCAGAGGCAAGTTGTAATTTCCCATGTTACATTCCAGTAGTTACCATATGAACAGAACAATGTGACCCAGGATATTGAGTTAGTAATGGTTGTCATCGCTTTGAATATGTGGAAGCACTACCTGAGGGAAAGCAGAGTAATGTATACTCTGAACACAATAGTCTCATGTATATTTCCTCTAATAATGATCTTAATATGAGATATAGGTGATGGTATTAGTTCTTCTTGGTAAATTACTTTTGTATTTTAAAAATTTATGGGATGAGGAACATGGTAATATATTCCCGAAGTAGGTGATTTAGTTCACAACTCCTGAATGAGTAATTAGAACTATTTTGCTAATTGTATTTAACCATTGTGCATGGTGATTTAAAATATCACCGCCAATCGATGGTTTTCACCCCCCACACATACACATATTGATGGAGGAAAAACATTGGGAAACTGACTATGAGACCATATATGTTCATATATCTTTATGGAATACCCCTGATGAATTTTAAAAATGTGGGGATGGAATCCTTCTTTTTATATGATGCAAGTCTTTCCCTATTTTTTAAGGGATTAGGTTAGGACGTTGATTCATACAACCATTTTTTCTATACATCTATGTGTGTACAAGATATACCAATACATCTGGTATTAGTTTTTGATTATAGGGATGAATAAATGAGTTGTAGATTATGTTTCTCTTTACCATACTTGTTATAATGTGAAGCCGAATATCCATGGTCTAGTGGGTTTAGCTCCGCCCATTGAGGTACAAAAATGCAAGTCAGATGAGATATCTTTGGACTTCATGAAATTATTACCATGTATGTATAGGGGGAATGATTCCATCTTAGTTTTCATTGACCAACTCAATAAGTTGGTAAATTTTGTAGTTATTCGAGACTAATGTTCATTAAAAGGCTTGAGACACCACATTGTTCATAATATATTTAGGATCCATGGAATTTGATCTGATTTTTTTGATTATGATGATCTTTATCTATCTCTATTTTGAATGGAATTACAGGAGGTGTTAGGGACCCAATTATGCTTGAGAATAGAGATTCACACTCAAAATAATGCCCAGGCTGAGCAGACCATTCAGGTCATGAATGAGACACGATGATATTTAATGTTAGACTATAGCCATACTTAGGATGATCACCTACCACCAGTAGAGTTTTCATATATCAATAGATACCATTCCGCAATCAGTATGGATAAATTTGATCCATTTTACAAGTGATAATGTAGGTCACCTCTTTGCTGGATTGACCAAGGGGAGTCACCAATCAGGGTCTCAGAGATTGTGTGAGTTATTGAAAAGAAGGTTTAGATCATTAAAGAGTGTTGGAAGGCTGAAAAAATATGTAATAATTCTTTTATTTACATGCGATGGTGGCCTTTTGAGTTTGACGAAGGAGAAATTTTATCTTATAACTTTCAAAATGATGTAGATTATGATTATTTCACAGAGGTGGAAAGCTATCTACAAGGATCATTGGAACATTTAATATATTATATAGAGATGTTGAGTTGCGTACCACTTAGCTCAACCTCTATAGTTAGGTCTGGTACATGATTTATACCATGTGTGACAGCTCGAAGGTACATGAATTACCCATAACTCATTATCTACTAGGGTGAGCTATAAATCTGGGATGGAGCGACTTTTGCAGAGTATCCCTTACAGATCGAGGATAATTGAGATAATTGATTGTGGGATATAGATTAATTTGGTGTCTATTTGGTGGCGGCACAACAATATCTAGGAGAGGGCATGGGAACAAGAGTCTCAGATTATTGGTCAATACCCCAATCATTTTTAATAGCCATTGTTTTGGAATTTTGGTGGCATGAATACCCACGGTGGGTATCTTGTAACATATCATATTTTAATTTTATTATTTTTAAATTTTATATGGCTATGGTAAAGTCCATGCTCTATGACATAGTGGAATTCCATGGCCAGGTGTGCCTAAAATAAAATTTTGAAATATAATAAAATGTTAAAGGGAACACTTTTTTAGTATTCTTGAAAAAGTTAAATAACATGTAATGGGATTAAAAATAATTAATCTAAGGGTAAAATAGAATTTATAACGGTAGTTTTATCCAGGTCATGACCAAACATTATTCGGTGTGGGTCGTTTGTGAAAAAATCATCATGGGTGTAAAACAAATAGAATAATATAAATAAATTATTTTAATTCATTTGTGTTGAAACAATGGACAGAAAATATTTGAATAGATGATTATGAATGAATTATATGGTTAGATGCATAACCCCAACATTCTCTAAGGAGTCACTATAGAGATATATGTAGTATCCTTTTTGATTATCACTGTTGGATCTGGGATCTATTATTGACACACAACAACTTAAAAGGATCTCACTATTGAACTGTAGAAAAAAAATTTTATACATTAGCAGTCAATCCAATTAAAGGCAGGGAATTTGATTTTGATATTATTTTACCCATTCATGATTTCCACAATGAATGCAAACCATTCAAAGAACATATTGATCCATATTTCAATCATATTTGTGGGAACTATTATTATTTGGAGGGTTTTTGTGGGAAATTAGTCTTTGTGATTAATTTGTTATAATATTTTCATTATAATTAAGAAAAATTTATATTTACAAGATCATTTATAGAGGTTCATTCCTCTCTTTGATTCTCGAGGTTTTATCACCCCATTTAAAATTCATCATGACAGTTCACAACTAGGACCATGACATGACACATCATGATCAATTTATCATTACACACCCAATTCGTGGAACAATGTTCCAATATCATTGATCTAGGATAAACTGGGAACGATAGAGGAATGATGATAATGACATAGGGTTTTGGATGACGTTGGATCCAGGAATTATATTTATTCATCATTCCTTGTCGTTAAATAATGAATGATGATTTAATAAATTTTATGATTAGATCGGAATACGAAACATGTAGATTTTGCAATGAAATGACTCTAAGACCATGGGTAATGAGTTTATAAGAAATATATACACTTTAAATGAAGAATAATGATAGAAAAACATGAGTGTGAGGAATGAGATGGGTTCAAGAAGAACTAGATACACATGTGGTGTTGTCTTCGACTACACAGTGTGTATCACTATATTTGAACGACTCGAGGTGTACCTGAAGGAGTAAATGGATTTGTGTTAGAGTAAATGGGTTTCTAATATGCTGTGTACTACCCCACATGACATGGCCCAGGCCTTGTATAATAGATACACTACTGGAATTCTTGGTATTTCTGATGGGTTATTTGCGAAGAGATCCCGTCGCAAATAGGCTTTAGAGACAGGGTCCCACCGTAAATAGACCATTGCAGAAAATGATGTCGCAAACACCATGATTTGCGATGAGCCCATTGAAACAAATTTTATTTGTGACGGGAAACATCATCGTCACAAATAAGTCTCCAATTATTTGTATTATATATACATGAAATTTTTCGCGATGGGACCATCGAAAATAGTGTTTGTAGCGAGCTCTTGTCCCGTAGCAATATATATATATATATATATAAATATATACCATTCTGCGATAGGCTCGTCGAAACAAAGTATTTGCGACGGGAAATTAGTCTCGTTGCAAATATATTTTTAAAAATATTTAGTTAGACTATTTACCATGGGGTCTCATCGCAAGATATCCCATCACAAATAAAAAATTAATTTAAAAATAATAAAATTTAATAAAATTATGATTAATGAAAAAATAATATTACTATTATTAAAATAATAAAAAAATAAAAAATATTAAATTTCTCAATATTAAAAAAATTATATAATAGAATAATAAAATATTAAAAATTAAATTATGTAATATTTTCACCGATATAAAAGACAGAAAATTTAAATAATTCATATTAAATTGTTAAATTCAAATTTTTGTAACATAATAAAATTCACTGGGGGGTCATCTTTTGGAGGAGGTGGGGGCGCTAATGGAGCTAATGGAAGAAACTTCATCCCTAAAATACGAGTCAGACGATGCATTTACTCTATCTGCTCGTGATGCTGCTGCTGCCATTGATGCGTCTCCTCCTCATGATGCTGCTACCATCGACGCATCTACTCCTTGTAATGCTGCTCCTACTGCTTCTACCACAGACACATCTCTTCTTGCTACTTCTGCAATGTCTCTATAAAGCTCATCATGAGCTCGCAACTGCTCCTGATACTTTGAGCCAGAAGATGATGCCTCTCCACGACCTCCTCTCGAGCTAGACGCCGACATCGCAGTAGTACCATAATAAGTACCATGATTCAAATGAGAGCCGATACCAACTACTTTTCCCTTCTCAAAGCCATCTTGAGTCTCCTGTATCCATGCCACCTCATCAAAATGGTGAGCACTGTTCTGCTCAGTCGTCACGTCCCGACCCTCAGCTTTTGTCTGTCAGATCGCAACCTCATATGACTCCTTCAATTCCAATTAAAAATTTAAATTATGAAATTATTATATGCTATTAATTTTATAATAGAAAAAATAATACTAACCATAATCTGACGCTGGCGATCACCTATAATCCCTCTAGTGGCTGGATCACTAAACATCCTCCGATAAACATCGAACTCCGTAATATCGGGATGCTCGAATGCCTACAGAAACATAAAATAAAATGTTTATATTTAATTTTATATAAAATATTTAAAAAATATACTTACTAGATTCTCTCTATGTGGACTAAATGTTTGATTACCAGCTCGATGTGTCACCTCCTGTCTCCCACAGTTCTGTTTTCCCACTGAATATCTCCTCTGAAATCCACCACCCAACCAGTGTAAAAATAATCCATCCCAAATGTGAGATGAAATATACTCTGGTCGGTGGGATATACATGAATCGTCAAATTCGTTCACTCCTACTTTCTTAATTGTTTTCCTTCTCAAATTGTGCGAAAAATGACGGAAACAGTCACACATAGAAACCTGACATGCCGCGTGGATAGAGTTGCACATGCTATAATCGATAGGATACCATAAACCCAAAAAATAAATTATAATATCTAGTTGTTAATAAAATAAATTTCAAAATAAATATAATTTATTTATGTACCAACCAATGATGGAACATGTCTCATCGCACATCAACAGGAATCTGTTCCCATGTAATCCATGGTGAGAAAAATAATTGTGCAAGATAGCACCCCCATTTCTAATTGCTACATGCAAAAAACTGTGAAAAAGGAATAAATAATCAAATAATTAGTATATATATATAAAAATTAATGAAATATAACTAAAATATATAGGTTAGCATACCTCCGTGTTTGTGGATCAAATCCAAGATGTGGACGTCCCTCGGGGATAGGGTTAGGAATCACCAGTTGTGTAAGACTGTGCCCCCTCCACGTACCCCCAGAACCGCCAGATGGTTGAGGGTCAAATGATACATCATCCCCATTATCCAAAGGTCGCTCAGCCTTCCCTAACTCACGCAATAGATTAGAGTCCATCTAAAACACAAAATGATTATTTGTTAGCAGATAGTTGAAAATAACTATTAGATACGTATATATATTAGTTATGATTATAACCAACATTTATCTGTGTCAATATTCATCTTCATCCTCTCCTCCTTAGGTGTTAATGTCAAGGTATTCATCTTCCTCCTCAGCATCATCAATATCGATATGAGTTTCAGTTTCAACATCTATTTTCATTTAAAATTCATTTTTAACATCATTAACATCTTCATCATCATCGATCCTTAATTGCGGGGTCTCATCATCGATATTCAAGTCTCTTTGTGAATCTTATGGATTTTGAGTAGTTTCTTGAAAAATTTCAATTCCTTCCACTTCAGCGGAACCACATTCATTTTGAGTAAACTGATTTTCCCAGGATTTCATTTATATTATGCTCCACCAATCACTCAGGTCTCCTAAAGTAGCACAATACATTTCATAATAAATTTGATGTGCCTATTGAGCTGGTGAAAATGGTTAATTTACTACAAGAAGAATTTTATATTTAATATCGATGATTCAATGAGTCGGATGAACATGCAAACCTCTCTCAATATCCAACCACCGATACTAAAAATTGTTATTTAATTATGTCCTAGATAACACGACTCAATAATTTCTTCCAAAATGCCAAAAAGTCAACTTCAGTTTCTCTGTGATGTGATCCTCTCACGAAAAATCCATTGTTCATTGTTTTTGTTGATTCCATGTTTGAATGTGTATGAAATAAAAAACCATTAACCACATATACATTATAATATTTAACCATTTTGGATGGTGGGTTACTTAATATAAACAGTCACTTATAAATTTTATCAGCATATTGAGACAGCTAAATTTTATTAAAACAATTATCAATATAATAAATAATAAATGGAATTGATATTAAACCATCGATAATTTATGTTACTAGTTTTCGAAACCATTGGGAAATTTTTTTTGTCTGCGTTCTTCAAGAGAAACTGCTGTAATTTGTGGAAGTTGTTTCTTTATATAATTATCATATAACCTACAAATAAAATAAGTTTAAATACTGTAACATAATTTATATAATATGTGATAGAAACACTCACAAGAAAAATGATGACATTTCTTCACAGTTGAGCAGAACATATATATAAGCTCTGTGATGTTCATCATCTGAAAGCCATCGTTCATGAACTCCACCAAAACCAAGATTTGGATGATTACAAACTGTTAATTGATTGTCCCTCTCATCATTAACATTCCTCTTGTTTTGTCCCATGTGATCGTATTTTGAGGGATATTGAGATTCAAAATAATGGGAGCAGAAAAAAGGAATTTCCACTTTTAAATAATCTTCAGCAATTTAGCCTTCAACTGATGCTTTGTTACGTATTTTTTTCTTCAATTTATGCATGAATATCTCGAATGGGTACATCCATAAAAATTGAACTGGACCTCCACATTTAGCTTCATGTGGATAATGTAATATCAGATGTTCCATTGAGTCAAAGAAATCATGAAAAATGATTTCTTCCAATTTATATATAATTACGAAAACTTCTTTTTCCATTTTGCATAAAGCATCTTAGTCTATTTCCGCTACACAAATGTCTTGAAAATATATATGATATTTCGGATATCGAATCCAAAATCATATAATTAAACAAACCTCTGAATCAAATTGGTATATGTCTTTCCATTATAACATGACAATCATGACTTTTTAATCCATTAATATAACCTTTCTTAACAGATTTTCCCAAATTGGAAGCATAGCCATCTGGATGTCTAAAATATGCAATCCAAAGAAAAAATAATAAGTTACTCTCTTAAAACAGTGTATAATCTCATTTTGGATTCATTAACCTCTGTGATGTGACATTTTCAAATAGTTCAAGTTCTGGTCGCCTCCAAATTTGGGCAAAATCTAATCTTGAATTTACAGTATCACTGGGCTTACACAGTGTATCCAAAACTGTATGAAATAAATTATCAAAATAGTTCTTCTCAATATTCATAACATCTAACATGTGGTGGACCAACAAATCATACCAATATGGATGATCCCAAAAAATGATCTGTTTTATCCAATTATGTTCTTTTCCAAAGCCATGAATTTTCTATTGGTTTACTATTGGTCCAAATGTGATGGGGGGTAATGAAAATACAACTTATTTTAACACTGTACCAGAGATCATATTGATATGTTCATCCCATTCAATTGTACCTTTTTTGAAATGATATTTGATCCTCTGAAAAGGATGACCAGATAGAAGAAATCTATGGTGACAATCAAAATAGCCAGGTTTTTTTCCATTGACGAGCATAAAGGCTTTGTTTTCATTCATACAGTAAGAATATGATTTCGGACAATGGGTAATCCAACCAGATAACACGCCGTATTTTGTAAATTCATTAATCATCCACATCAATGCAACTTTTAATATGAAATTTTGTTTTGCAGTAACATCATATGTATTAACACCATCACTCGCCAATGCATTTAACTTATCAATCAATGTTTTCAAATAAACATCAATATTTTTTTCGGATGTACTGGGATTAATAGAGTCAAAAATATATAAGGCTCCTTTATCAACATCAATTGAGGAAAATTGTACGGGGTTATAAAGACATACCGACAGGAATACTGACTACCATAAGAACCAAACGGACAGAAACTGTCAGTAGAAAGACCCAATCACACGTTTTAGGCTTCTATAGAAAAAGACAGATGCAAAAGGTCAAAATGGTTCCATGAATCACCATCAGATAGGTGATTCAAGCATTTATCAGTTGAAATCTTGGTTTTGTGAAATGAAATCATAGATGATGTGTTCTGAGACATAAATAAATGCTCTAACCTGGGTGTAAGGGGAAAATATCTCAACTATTTTACTAGAATAGATCTATAATTCCCTGGTTGAGCTTCTTTATACCACAATTTTCCACATGTGGTACAACTATCCAATGACTCATTTTCGCAAGAATATAAGATGAAATCATTTGGACATGCATGAATATTCTGAAAAATAAGGCCTAGATTATGAATCAGCCTCTTTCTCTCATAGTAATTTGCAGCAACACATTTCCTTCAGGTAACAGTGTTTTAACCAAAGAAAATATTTGATCAAAACAGTTATATGACATTGCGTTATCTGATTTAATAGCCATAAATTTTGCAACCTCTTCTAATTTTCTTATCTTGCAACCAGTATATAATGCATCCACTGTAGACCTCAACAACTCATAAAATTCGAATGGTTCCAACTCAGGAGTTAAATCAATATAATCGTGAGTTTCATTTTGTTGCACAGATGGACCTGCAACATCATGTACTAAATTTTGAAACCATGACGGTTCCTAAATCAAGTTATTAGGATCTTATTTGGAAATATGTTCACCGGGTTGATTCCAAAACACATAATCTGGTTGAAAACCAAATCGTATGAGATGTCCCAAAACCTAGTCAAATGTTTCAAACGTTCTCAGAGAACATTTTTTACAAGGACACATAATTGTGCCTTTTGAAACATATTATAGTTTTGTTGATGAAAATGCTAAGAAAGCTTCAGCACCCTCAATTAATACAGGATTTAAACCATATCCATTTGGATTTTTGCGCTGATTTATCCAAGCTCGATCATCTAATAACGACTGATGTCAATTTCCTGGTTCCATATTTTTCTACATAAAATATAAAATCATCACTGTTTTTGAATAATTTTAAATTATAAAAACACTATCTAAAAAATGAAAATAAATAATTGTAAATCCTTAATAATTACCATTAATTAAGGGTGACACAACTTCCAGTGGATTGACGACTACTCTTTAACTAATTTATCAATACTTAGAAATACTTAGCAAAATGAAAACTACTTGAATAATGAAATGAAATTTGGTAATCATCATTGTGGAGATGATTACAAATTTTTGCTTCATTATCCAAGAAGATTTCTTTTACTAATTAATAATAATAATAAAAATTATATTATCAATATTTAAGAAAAAAACAATATCAATATTATTAAAATAAAAAAAACATTATAAATTATTAAAATTATCAATATTTGCAATAGACATTGCTCTATTCATAACATGTTCAAATCTCAAAGGGTCTCTAATTGTCAAGTCATGCACAATAAAAAGTTTGTGTCAGTCATGTCCAATGTAACCTCTATAATTGTACTTGCATGGTTGATCACCTCGAAAGTATTGTTTCAATAGGATGACCAATGTAATGGCGTTCTCATCTCTAAGAATCATCTCACATCACCCTTTATATAGATTATTCTTCCTTAAAAATTTGAGGGGATATCAGTATATTTCCCTTAAATGTTCAAGGAAGAATGGTCTACGTAAATGTTCAAGTGAGATAATTTATATAGATGAGAAGGGAATGATTTGGGTTTTCCTATTGCAACACTACCTATGAGGTGATCAACCGTGCAAGGACAATTATAGAGTTTAAATTGGACATGTCTAACAAAAACATTTTTTTGCGCATGACCTGACAATTAGTGACCCTATGAGACTTGAACATATTAAGACTAGAGAAAATCCTGTTGCGAATATTGATAATAATAATATTTTATAAATATTTTATAATTTTAATAATATTAATATTTTTTTTCTTAAATATTGATAATATAATTCTTTTCATAACTAATTATTAATAATTATTACTAATTATTTCTAATTATTACTAGTTATTAGTAATTATTACTAATTGTTACTAATTGATACTAATTAATTCTAATTGTTACTAATTATTACTAATTATGACTAATTATTACTAATTGTTACTAATTATTACTAATTTTTACTAATCCTTACTAATTGTTACAAATTATTACTAATTGTTAGTAATTATTAATAATTTTTACTAATGATTACTAATTGTTACTAATTCTAACAAATTGTTACTATTTATTAATAACTGTAACTAGTTATTAATAACTATTTCTATTTATTACTAATTATATGAATTTATTTCTAATTTTATTTATTTATTGGTAATTATATCTAATTAAATATAATTATTACTAATTATTACTAATTATTTCTAATTTCATCTAATTATATCTAATTATTACTAATTACAACTAATTATTACTACTTATATCTCTTTATATATAATTATATCAATTATGGCTAATTATAGCTAATTAAAGCTAATTATAGCTAATTATTGAAAATTATATCTAATTATAGCTAATTATATCTAATTATAGCTAATTATATCTAATTATTTCTAACCATTACTAATTATTACTAATTATTACTAATTATTATTAATTGTTAATAATATTACTAATTGTTACTAATTATTGCTAATTGTTACTAATTGTTTCTAATTATTACTAATTCTTACTAATTATTACTAATTATTACTAATTATTAGTAATTATTACTAATTATTACTAATTATTACTAGTTTTTTCTAATTATTACTAATTATTACTAATTCTTACTAATTCTTACTAATTATTACTAATTATTACTAATTATTACTAATTGTTAGTAATTATTACTAATTGTTACTAATTATTACTAATTATTACTAATTATTACTAATTAATACTAATTATTATTAATTATAACTAATTATTATTAATTGTTACTAATTATTACTAATTATTACTAATTATATCTAATTATATCTAATTATATCTAATTATATCTAATTATTACTAATTATTACTAATTATTACTAATTATAACTAATTAAATCTAATTATAACTAATTATTACTAATTATTACTAATTAATCTAATTATTACTAATTATTAATAATTATTACTATTTATTACAAATTATATCTAATTATCAATAATTACAAATAATTATTACTAATAATATCTAATTATTACTAATTATATCTAATTAATACTAATTATATCTAATTAATACTAAAAATATCTAATTACTACTAATTATATCTAATTATTACTAATTATAACTAATTATTACTAATTATATCTAATTATTACTTGTTATATCTAATTATTAGTAATTATATCTAATTATTACAAATTATATCAAATTATTACTAATTATATCTAATTATTACTAATTATATCTAATTATTACTAATTATATCTATTTATTACTAATTATATCTAATTATTAATAATAATATCTAATTATTAATAATTATATCTATTTATTACTAATTATATCTAATTATATATATTTATTACTGATTATATCTATTTATTAATAATTATATCTATTTATTGCAAATTATATCTATTTATTGCTAATTATATCAATTTATTGCTAATTATATCTATTTATTGCTAATTATATCTATTTATTCCTAATTATATATATTTATAACTAATTATATCTAATTATATCTATTAATATTAATTATGACTAATTATTTATAATTATCACTAACAATATCAATTTCTCATTAAAAATAAATATAAATAAAAATCAATTGAAATCAAATTTAATTACAACTAATAAACAACAAATAAAATTAACATAAAAAATAAAATAAATATAAAAACATAAAATATAAATACCTTAAACTTTGATATTCTGAAGGTATTGGCGCCTTCTAATTGCTCTCGCCTAAAAAATGTCAACTAAAGTAAATTTTTTTCTTGAAACTGAAAAATAAAGGGAGTGAGAGAGGAAGATCTGAGTGATTTGATAAAAAACAGGTGGGGGTATATATATGATAAATTATTTGCGTCGTGGTTATTTTCGATGAGCCCCGTCGCAAATACCCTCGCCCCCATTAATTACTGTCGGCGATTAAAACGGTATTTGCGACGGGCCCCGTCACAAAAAGTTCATGCCGACACTCTTTTGGCGATGATACATCTTCCCGTCGCAAAAAAATATTAACCACCACCAGTTATTTGTGATGGGTCCTGTCGCAAATAATCTTGGGTGGTTTGGCACACAAGCCACACTGTTTGGTGCACATGCCGCACCAAACTATTTGCGATGGGAGAAATCTCTCCGTCGCAAATAATCATCAAGTGATTTGGTGCGCATGTCGCGCCAATCTATTTTCGACGGGAGCCGAAAACTTGTCGCAAATAATTGGTTACTTGCGACTGCAAAATTTTCCCGTTACAAATAACTTCCTGGACGACATATTTGCATCGAGAATAAACCTCGTTGCAAATAACCCGTCACAAATATTGATTTTTCCCATAATGATACTCCCTATACTGGTACATCAGAATAGACTCATGGTCTCATACTGTGTACCAGCACACTGATGGAGTACAAGGATAAGCCCCTGATACAATGGAAAGGTGGGTAACCCCTCAACATGTCATTTACTAATTTACACAGAAATGGGTTAAATGACATGGGCCATTTTACACAGACATCAGCTGGATTCAAGGGAAAAAGGTATACACATACTAAATGCGTTGTACCCCTTTATACATTCCTTTGTTCTATATCAACTCTATCATGGACATTTTTTCATCAGGGTTCATTCATTTTATCATTTATCTGAAGGATGGTATGACTCATTTCCTACTACTAAGACTAATATATCTATATTATTGATTCCTTGCAAGAGGTGGTGGAATGCCCCCCTGAGAGGCTTAGATTGGGGTCCTCTATTCATCTTTGTGCCCTGGGTGGAGTTATTGGTTTCTACAGGACCAACACTACGTGAACACCGATACTATACATAGTGGGTTTATGAAGATTGAGTTGCTGGTATCAACCCATTTCCAATGATATTATCCTCATCTATGTATCATATTATATTAAAATTTATATATTTATATCTATTATTGTGAGACACGATGACTAGTACCTCTTCGGCATGCATCATCATTTCTATCAGACCCAGGAGTGTGTTCCCCTAGATTAGTGCTTTCTGGAATATTCAGAATAAAATACTAAGGATGGTATACTATGGTTGTATCATACCACTATACAGTGTGTTTTGGATGGATTATATTTGGTTACTCTTTCTATTTGTGTTTTAGTCATATACATGTGTTTTGATGATTGTATTTCCATTGTTATATGCTATGTGGTTTCAGGGTGTCCTACTGGGTGTTGTTATATTCACCACTGAAATATTTTTTCCATAATGTGTCTTGTATTATTTATATGATTGAAATTTTGATATATTTCTGGTTAGACAAGGGCCAAATGTTTCTTAGTTAGAACAGACAGACTGAGGTGTTCATGCGGCATTCAGACTGGAGTCTCAATACCATTTTCACACAGGATGGACGTGTGTTACAGAGTAATTATGTAGGGCCTATATTTTTCCCAGGGTTACAATACATTACATGGAATTTGAAACTATTTGTGTTATAGATATGAAGACATGCATTTATTTCTTATTTGTTTTTACATTTCATCTTTTTTGGATATAGAGATTGTGCATGTTTATCGTAGAAAAATAAATTGCTCCCATTTTAATGATATTCCTACTCAGTGATAGTAACTAGCCCTGCTCTATTGGAGGAAGGATTAGGTGTCCTGGAACATGCCCCTCTATGATGGGTCTTGACACTGGTTACATGTTTAGAAGTAATGGTAGACCTCTCTGTTGGTATATTTTCTAACAACACACCATAAAAGACCTAAAAATAGAGGTAGAGTAAGTCCCTCCATCACATACCTCAAAACAAGTTGTTTTGGTCAAATACTGATCACTAATGTTATGAATAATCTATGAATTTTAAATGTTATTTATATTTATTGTGATAATAATTGAGCTATTTCTTATACCATGAAAATCATTTTATAAAATAAGGTTAAACACACCATTCAAAAATACCATTTAATTTGAAAACTCATTTAAAGGGTGATAAGAATTTCTATTGTGTGGTTATTCATGAGAATGTGGTAAGTCATTTGATAATTAAATAAATGAATCCAAATTATACTGTTCATGAATTACATTATATACTAGATATACAGTATATTGGATTTTAGTTGTTTTTAATGTAAATGTATAATGATATTAAAATAAAAGAAATTTCATTTTATCAATAATTCCTGTTTAATTATTGATTCTAAATTTTAATGGAATGATAAAAATCTCTCACCTCAAAGAGGAAATTTTTTATTTTCCATAATTTATGGTCATTAAAAGTGTTCTGTGTTCTGATTATATCTTAATAATTGCATGATTATATTCTTGAATATGACATACATAATGACCATTATTTAATAAGTCGTAATTTATCAAATGGAATAAAACACAAACGTATATCACATTGAATTCCATTAGTTTATTGATACATTTATGTTTTTTATAGTTTATATAAGACCACCTTACATGATGATGAAAAATATATTTCCTATGAACCTCCATACATTGATACCTTTCAAATTATAATCATGAGTTCAGAATATTCTAAGGGTGGTTTAGTATTTTGATGATCATATCACAAATTGAGTTTAACCAATATGAGATTGTTCCCCTTTTATGGAGTGTATGGCATATTATACGTCAATTGCACTAGACTAAGGAAATTCATTGCCATACATAGAAAAGTTCCATGTGATGGTCCCAACTAGTTGGACTATTCATATATTATTTAATTATTTAAATTAGAAATTCAATTTTGGAGAATAGAAAAAAAATGAGAGAAATTTAAATATTAGAATGATCAATATCATGTGGTCACATGTTGTCCATGAAAATGTGATTATATGTGAATACATATAATTTATAGAGATGCAGCTCATGGTGGAAATTTTAATTTGGAAATATTAGGGTATTTTAAATAGGTGGAATCATACCGCATTTTAATTTCAGTTATAATATTTTTTTATATAGCCAACTCTTTTAAAAAAGTTATACATTAGGGAATTAATCGTTATTTCCAACACTATAAATTCATAATGTGTTATTTATGCCCGGAAATAAGAATTATTAGTTTTTGAGTTTTTATAAAAATTTAATGAATATATCATAATAATATATAAATTTCATTTCATTTAATTGAACATAAATATATAGATTCAAAAAAATAATTGGAGGGTTTAGTACAAAATAATAATTATTGTTCATGTTTACTAAAGAAAAAATCAATTATATGGTGAAATTCATTGTGTCCATGAAAAATGAAAACATATTTCTTCAAAATTGGTCGGTAAATATTTTTGGATTATACAACCCATTACATAAATAAACCAGGGCTATGTTATGAATTCTATAGCATGGTAAATCTAAATGTTGGATAAGAGTTTGTAACTCTTTAGGTAAATCCATGAAATTAATCTATATAATAAAAAGAATTTATCAATGACTCATTTATTGTGTGTAAGTTGTGTGATCAACATATCTCAAGAAAAAACCCTCTGTTCGAGGCGTATATTCATTAAACATTCCCATCATTGTGAAAAAGAATATTAAATGCATTATTATCTTGACTATTTTTAGATTCAATGAATAATCATAAATTTCCAACATGAAAAAATTCATGAATAATGAATCTATTATATGAAAAAAGATAAATTTCCCTAAAACAGAAGAATGCAACTATTTCATTAATTTTTGAATGAATTTAAAATAATGAATTACCTTGTCTTTGAGTACATTGTTTGAATAATATGTAAATTGTTCGAACAAAATTCAGATTTTTCAATCATTAAAATATGACAATTTAAGGATAGAATAAATCTAGTAGTGATCCACATGTGTTCCTAGATCCCAAAGCATCATCAGTGGTACTCTATGTTCTAACAGGCTCGTAGTGATGGTCATTCATTACTCGTATTTGATTGGAACACAATCCTTCAGGTGTGAAGGATTAATTCCCACTATATCACTCTTGAGTGGGGGAGGATGTTGAAAGCGATTCTCTAACGATTAGAATCAAAAAATTGCGAAGTTTACCTTGGATATAATTTTCTAGGGTTAAAATAAATGTTCAAAACACTATTGAATCCTTAATAAATGATTAACGTAGAATTTATAGAGATAATTAAAAGAATAAGAAATTATAAATAGGTACATATTATTCATATAATCTTTAGTTAACCCCACATCTATTATTCTTATTACTGTTAACATGAAATTAACTCATAGATAAATTTAAAACAATTTCATTATATAAACTACATAATATTTAATTACATAATATTTAATATATCATTTCCTCTAGACCTGTAAAATATATCCTCATTTTATCCTCCATATTTTTCCATCCCCAAATAATAGATATTATTCCACTTATAAATAAAATATATTAAATTAATGGTTTATTTAGAAAAATTTCATTCATTTTAAACTCTCATAAATATATACCAGATATACGTGGCCAATAAATATTAATAATATTAAATATTGTTCTATGGAATAATAATTATATGAATAATAAAATACAAAAAAATTAGTTGGGATTAATAGAATCACTATGTGCATGTCCCTTTAATCCTCTTCCGTAGTGGCGTTGGGGGGGTTTCTTAATGTCCAATATTAGCATCTAGAAATATTTATTGTCACCAATAGAAGATGAAGATAGTATCATAATAATATAAACCACATATGATTTTTCACTTTTTAATATAAGTACTTTATCATAAAAACTCTTGAATTAGGATTCATACTCAAGCCATCTTCCTATATTCTTGATATGTCTTAATTTGACATTATAAAAAGAACCAATCAATACACTAGAAATATGGACATTAGTTCGATGATTCAATTTCAATCAGTGGGATGAGATATCATGTTATGAAATGATTTAGGGTAAAAACCGTTCGTAAAAATAGTCATTAATAACATATCATTCATGACACACACAATGTACCTAATATACACATGAATTAATGTATTCATGGTTTACAAAATTTCATGAACATACATGATTCATTAACTTCAGTAGTAATAATATTGATGTATTATGACCCTTTCAGATATATTCATATAGAGATATCAAATGGAAAGCATGATTAATATTTTCAATAGGTGAACATATCCTGATAATTCCCAATCATATAGATTACCATTTTATACAACATGTAATGAATTTCCATCTGCTTACCAGTAGTCACACCAGATAATCTGCATCACCTTTGACCAATAAAATTATCTCATACAACAATTATACAAAAAGATATGAATATTTTAATAGTATTTGGATTTTATTAACATAGCGGGTAACCTTAATAAGCATTCCAATGTGATAATAATTTTAGTACATTATAAAACTAATTTTATATAGATTAATAATAAATATGTGATTAAGTATTTATTAATTTTAAGGTTTATTAATATTAAAGTAATATAATGTACAAAGTAGTTGGTTTCTGGGAACCAAATCCAATATAATTGAAATTTTACATAATTTATATAATGATTAATTTTTGTAAACTAATCCTATATTTAATTTCATGTATCTACTGACACAATTATATATTCAATGGGTTATCTGTATGGTCTTTCTTGGAATCCCATTGGTTTTAATGTCACTTATATGAGAAAAATAACACAAGAGATGATTCATAAGATGGGTGTAATTCAAAAAAATTTCAATCTTATCTCATTTACATGAGTTGTATTGGATGTATTATCATTTTACATAATGATAAAATCTTTATATCTATGAAAAATAATAATATATTAGATACAGTTCCACATCCAAAAAATTTCATTATCTACATTAGAATCTATTATAAACACCAAATCATCTATAAAATATGAGGCTATTCCTTTCATTGAGATTATATAGATCACAAAACATACATTGAGGTTTATGATATATCCCTATTTTGATTTAATGTAATATAGATCAATATGTAAAAACACATATGTACATCAATTTATGGAAACTTCCTCTTCTCATCCATAATTCAAAATAATATCCTCAGTACATCTTAGATACCTAAGGATGCTTTTGATTCTCAACAATTGGTTTCCTTCTAGGTAAAATTTATATCTACCTACTCTGTATATGGTGTATGATACACCTATATTGTATATATCCCGGCATACATGTAACACACTGTGTCACTATAATAAAATATTTATTATCTAATTTTGGATCAATTTATGTGTTGTGAATTTTATGGATTTTATGTTGAAATTTAGTATGTTCTAATTTTTAAAAATATTTATGCATGGTAAATAGTAATTGTTTGGTTAATGTGATATATGATATAATTGATGAAAAATTCAATTTTCATGCCTGGTGAACAATTCCCCATTAAATTTGGGGTCTTAAGGAAAATAAGGGAACATATTTTGTTCATTGTGGATGAATGCCATTATTTGTGTGTCGTTATTAGTAACTATGTCTCCACAACATGATTGTTAACATTTCTTATCCTAAATAATACACATAATCAGCGTGTGGTTTGAAAATCCTAGAAGAAAAACTATGAATGGTTAATAAATTTATGATAAAATTGATATTACCTTTGTTCCCCATTTTTAATTTTTAATTTTCTACACTCCCATCTCCTTAAACCCATTCTACAAATCCCTTGCATCGCTAGGGAGAGATCCATTTAGATCCACCTATATATTTTGATTTATCCATGTGTATTTTTTTATATTTGAGTAATATACCCCCCTTTTCACTTATTTTATCTTCTCCTTCCATTACTCTTCTATTTCATAGGGGTTCTTCCATCACATTGATCCCAATATCGTTGAAAATTTTATTGTTTTTGTTTATGAACGTTTTATCCAATGTATTTTATTATTTAGGATTTCAAGATTGTTTTTTCTTGCTCATTACAGTGTTCTCAATTGGAGGATGGACATTGCAACATAATTTAATCAATTTTTAGGATGGTGATTCAATGAATGTACATTATTTTTCCATATATAATTTTAATGGTTTTTTTAAAATTTTATTTTACTTATATTACAACTACGTATAATCCCTTAAGAGGTTTTGTGAATCATTTTCATGTATTTATGGCAGGGAATAAATTTCCCATCATGGGATTTTAGTATGCTTATTAAACGATGGTTTGATGATGATACATTCCATTTGGAATATGAATAACCAACGTTTTAATATATGAATATTAAAATAATTTCCAATCAACGTTGTATATTAATAATAAATAAGGATACTTTTCGGTCTACTGTTTTGGAAACCATGTCCATAAAAAATTAATTACCAATGAAAAACCAAAACAAAAACATGATTTCATCCTTTTCATAAACTCCATTGTCATTATATCTTATTTATCCTCCATAAATT
This sequence comes from Viscum album, assembly GCA_963277665.1. NCBI lineage: Eukaryota > Viridiplantae > Streptophyta > Magnoliopsida > Santalales > Viscaceae > Viscum > Viscum album. The sequence continues at coordinate 1,850,813,110 of OY728120.1, forward strand.
TAATTTTTTATGTACATACATTAATAAAAAATGGTGATAATAAGGAATAGTAATACACATATAAATGGAAATGGGACATGGATGATAATTGAAGAAAATAAATGCGGAATATAATTAGAGAATAGTTACCTATAAATGATATGAAACATTGAAATGGGGATACAACATGTGAATGGTGAAATCATAAGAATATCACCATGGGTTATCACCAACGTGACAGAAAAAATAATTACCATTTTCATTATCCAAGGTATCATAATACATTTTATCACTATAGATTAATTCATTATATATTTCCTTAGATCATTATGAGGGTTCACCATTTATATGTCCTAATTAATGTGAGCCATATAGATCAAAATTAATTCTTTATCAATAACCATATTTTAATAATGAATTTGTTTTATATAAAATAACTAATTATATAAGAGTTTAAGGAGTTGAACATTATATCATTTTTAACCCAAAAATGAAATGTTGTTTCATACATATTAATTTCTAAAGAAATGTATAATGTTTGTATCTTAGTGATTTCCAAAGGATAAGGATGATATTTTCGTATTCAAAATATAAAAAAAATCATGAATTTTTTTCTTGACAAAGCATTGACAAAATGATGATATACAACATAGATTAAATAGTTGGAAAATGGAGAAAATGGAGGTCCCCCATTCATACAAAACCATTTTCAATGAAATGGAAAATTAACAGTGATTGAAAATAAATAATCTGTTTCCATAAGGGGGCACACAATAATGGGGAACATGAATGAAAATTATCAAGAGGGGAGATCCCTTACCTTGAATAGTAACATCCTAAATATTTAGAGAGGGAAACCATTGGGCCATGGATACACAATGGAGGATCTTTAGGGAGAAAAAATAAGAATAATTTATATAATAATTTATTGGACATGGAGTTGAATTTGAATACAGGGTGGGTATTTTTACTTGAGTTGGGGAGGTGTTTATGAAATTAATGATGGATTATTTTATTATTTAAGACAAAAAATAGTGATTAAATTGAATTATAATTAATGTATGAATTATTAATTAGTGACAAAATGTTAGTGGATGTCACGGAATAACCAGATTGATTCTCACATTACCCCTAGATCAATTAATTCATAGAATCAAAAAATAATCGTTACATTAAAACACCAATTTTATTTTAAAAAAAATAAAGTATAAATTTGTAAATTTAAAATAAGGTCACAAATTTTTTTTTATTAATTAAATATAAACTTTAATTCATAAAACTTTTCTTAATATTTTTAATCATGATATCAATGTAATTTTATTTTCAATTAGAGTGCTTGTAATGTGACAATTTTCACTTGTACACTAAAAATCAACATTGTTAGAAAATTTCACAAATTTATCCCAAAAATATCATTTCTTTTTTACCATAAAAATGAAATTTATTTATCAATAATAATTAAATAAATATTATAGTATTTATTGTTATCTTAAATTCATCATTTATTGATAAATAAGCATTTTTATTGAAAAATATACATTCTGACCATTATAGAAATTACTAAGGTCTTCATTAAAATATATTATCATATAAAATGTGTTTTATAACAATATTTTATCAAAATAAATTTATTTAAAACAAGTAAATTTTACAAGAATCATATTTTTAGAAATTAATATGTTTATAGTCTCAACAAATAATACAGTTTAGATTATATCAATGAAATAATTTTCATTGAGATATAATTGCATATGCATAACAAATAAAATTTCGAAAAAATATTTTATTGACTAATATTCATAATTCACATCAGCCATATTATCTAATAATCATAAAAAAACCCCATATTTTTCATTATATAGAAAAATAATTGTAACATTATCACACGCTATATTTCTTATGAGCGTTATTACACATCTATTGATAATTTCAATTTTTTCCAAATACCTATCAATCTTTTTAAAAAAATATTCAGTAGGTTAGGTATGGTAAATAAAATTCAAAAAAATAGAATTTTTTTAGTGACTATATTATTCTTCCGGGTGTATAACCCATCATTTTCCCTCAATGTATTTGTCCATTTTTACCAATTATTTGTACTGTTATTACGAAATGTAAAAATACTTTCATGTTGAAAAATGGTAATACATAATAATTGTTTTCAGTGGTATGATTTCCTTTAATAAAATAAGATTAATTTTTTTGGAATTACATTCTTCCATCAATAAATAATTTTCACCCTTTAAATTACACTATACAAACTTAGGTTAAAATAGGCTTTTGTAATTCTCTTTCTTGGATTCCTCAGGTTAACACGGTTCATCACCAATATTTTATTTTCACCAATGTAATTTTACGTTTTTTGTTGTTTAATTTCATATAAAATTATTTCTACCATCTAATATCATCATTGGATACACCTAATAAAAGAGATAATGTATGTCCATATACATATGAATTACATAATATTGAGTTATGTAATGATTTTTAATCAATTCATGTTGATGGTATTTTTAGATTTACTGTTTCATAGAATTAGTCCATTACAATTACATATCAACACAAATATTACAAATTAGAAAATTCTACTATATCGATTTTTTATACTTTAAGATATTTTAAACTAAAACCTGAATTATATCTTTTAATTAAAATATTTATAAAATTCATTTTCTTTTATTCCATTATCACATTCATCTATATACACTATGGAATACATTTCCAAAACATGTGATAGTACAAATAGCTCAGTTATTGTTATACAAACATTATTGAAACCATTATTCAATGAATATTTTAAGAGGATGATTTTTTTTTCAAAAGATCATACTTTTCACCCATAAAACATAAACCCTTTATCATAACTCATGATAAAAAATAATCCTCTAAAACTCATAGAAATCATAAATTGAAAATTTTACTTGGGGATGACATTTTTAAAAACATGTGATGAGAAAAAATAGCTCAGTTAGGAATATACAATAAGGAAAGAATACATTAGTCCATGAATATTTTAAACTCAAGATAGTTTTTCAATAAAAAATAATTTTCATGCATAAAACATAAACACCTTATCTTAATTCGATAAAAAGTATTTAAATAAAACTCCTAGAAATCATAAATCACAATTGTAATGACTGGAATACAAATCATTCTTATATTGTAGCCTGCACAGTTACATAGGGTGTAACCCTAAGGGTTACATTTTTTATACCCATCATTGTATATTACCTAAATGTATGAGGAGAAACCCAACCAGTTAACGATGATTCATTAAATAATTAATTTAAGAGATATCACATTCTCATCAATCCTGAATTTATTAATGAACCACTAATTTATAAAAAAATGATGAATAAACATATCATAATCCTATCACATAAAAAGCATAAATGAAAAAATAACATTTCCACATTTAAATAGGAATATACCATTTCATGATATTGATATAATGAATCAATTCTCAAAAAAAATCATTACCAAAATACCAGAAAATTGAATATCGTAATTATATTTCTTATAAAAACAGTATGTTTTGTAGAGGAATCCAAATTGAAAATAATGTTCACAGTAGTGAAAAAATCCATATTTTTGTATACATTAAAAATATTAAATTTTTCATTTAGAAAAATGATTCATATAAAAATAATAGCTTTGAAAACTTCTGAATGAAATTAAAATAAAAAGGTGTTGATTATACACCGTATAAATGAATCTGGTGTATAACATCAAAATATAACTCACTGAAAAGTGATTGAGATGGAGTCACTTAACTTTAGTCCAACTAATCAAATAAAATATTTATATTAAAGAATAATGAAAAAATGTTAATTTTTTATTTTTTGATAACAATATTCATCTGTATTATTATTTTTATATCACTTATTACAATGTATGAAAATTTAGAGAATTATTTATGTTTATATTAGAGGTTTTTTCGATGTTTGGAACTTGAGTCAAAAATAAAAATGTTGTGATTTAAGTAGTCTATGTGACCAAAAGTACATAACTATAGAATAATATAAATGACATAATAATCTCTTTTATATATTAATTATTCCTTTAAATCCATTCATTAAATATTTATTTGAAAAATTAATAGTGTTACCATCATTGAGATGATATGTCATATGTACGCATCAATATCGTTTTCATTTTTCAATGAAAAATATTGAAAGATGGTTAGTATGATATTATCTTTACAAATTTATCATAACATCATTATGATAATATTAATCATTTAAATATAATTTATATGTCATATTAATGTAGTAGTGATAAAAAAATCGTATCACATCGTAGAGATGATAGTTCACATGTACGAAAGAAAGGTTTATAATTTCAATGTTCATATTATGTAAGAATGTAAATTATATATTTTTATATAATAATTAAAAAAATTTCATGAGTATCACATATTGACATTATTGCTATAATTATATCCATTCTTGAGACATTGTTATGGAAAATAATTTATATCAGTTCATGGAGGAGATAGTTCACACTAATGAATGAATCATTATTTTTTCCCATTTTTTGTAAGTAGAGATGAATTTAGGTAATGATATAAACATAATAAAATATCATTATATATATGATACATTAGCTATTATTTCTTGATGAATGTATAACATTTGGAGGAAGTGGAAAAATAAATATCATAAAAAACATAAATATATAAAATAGATTTCCATTGATGATCACCTTTAATAACAGGTTAAAAACTAGAAGGAGGGATTTCTACCTAATTAATGACATGAATAATGTGCGGAGGGATTATAGGACGACTTATGGGTATAAATTGGCTGATTTAAAAGTTTTTTTATGTGTTTGGAAAATAGACAAATATGTGAACTTTTATAGGAGATGGGAGGGGAAATCATGGAATAATAAAAGAATTAAATTATTATAAATATATATTATAATAGAAATAGGAAAAAGTGGTTTATAATAGAATATACAGTGTCTATGGGTCGAAATATAATCATACAATGAAAATTAGAGATATTATGTATATTTTTTTATCAGTTATCCTTTGGATTTAACCCTATTAATTCTTACCGTTTTATCAATTAATTTACAATTTGGCCGTTAAATTAAATACAAAATTCTGAAAAACGAAAATAGAATGATCTATAAATGAATTATATATACATATATGAAATTTTTGACAGAAAATTATATTTTTCTAATTTTTTTCATTATATTAAATATTTTTTATTTTTTGAAATGGAATATGTCAATTTTGACACTATTCAATATATGACTTATAAAAAATCACAGAAGCATGATTCCATTGAAAAAACTAATTATGATCATAAATAACATATCAAAGTCATCCATAAAATTCATGGATGTCCTAAAATAAAATAAATTATATTTATTTTAATATTATTAATAACATATTTTTAATCTTCCAATAATAAATATATTACAATATTATCATAGTTCCACCATTTAATTTATTTGTTTAAGGTATAAAAATTATAAATAAAATATCCTGATGTAGAAAAAAATAATATCATTTAAATTAGTATTTATAGTTTAGTTTATCATATATTCTACATTATATTAAAAATAAATTAGTTATAAAAAATACGAGTAATACATTTTAAACATAATTTCAAATAAAGTATAATAAATGTCATATTCTCACCCAATTGAATTGAAAAGTATATAATTTATTAATATGGATGATTTTTTTCTAAACCATCTCATCTAATTAAATTTCTTCATGTGATAGGGTGATTTAATAATATATTAATATTATTTTTAACATGAATTATTTGACTAACCCTTAATAGTGGAAAATAAAACATTAAAGATACTGTTCGCAAAAATTAATTTTACCCCATAAGATCACAATTTTCAATTTTATTAAAATAGAGTATGAACATTTTTCAAAATTTAAATAATTTTAACGGATAAATTAGGATTATCACTAATCTTGTAGATGACGCACAAATGTGGGTAAAATAATTTTCACAAATTCCAATATGTATTTATATGTAATTTCAATATAAATATTACTATAATAAACTACATACAATTAAATATTTTTAAAATGTTTATTTCTACTTTAAACCAATTAAAATCATAATCTAACTATAAATAATTTCTCCAAAAAAATTGGTTTTAATAAAAAATTCAATATTCTACAGTATTCAATAAATGATGGATATTATCATAAAACAGAAAACAAATTCAACCTGTTTTTATTTTGATAATAAACATCAGCACAAGAAGAATAATTTTTCATTTAAAAATTATAAAAATTTCAAAAATTATATTTAAAAGTTTTCTCAGTAAATAAACAGTGAAACTACCTTTTGAAAATATTATAGCTTTTATGCCTGATTTTTTTTTGATTCTAATTATAAAATAATAATCATTATTAGAAGAATGTGAAAATATTCTATAAACATGTGTAAAAATAATATTGTTAATTATATTCATTCAGTCCAATACAACATCTCGGCGATAATAGCCGCATAAAATAATAATAATAATAATTTTTTTTGTATGAATCAGTCTTGTGTGCAACATTTGATTTAGAAGAGATACACTATTCTATGATGGGTATGATATCAAACATAGAATCTATTTTAAATTAAAATTACATTCTAATTCATTAATATTAATTGATATTAATATATCTTATTTTATAATTACCTTGGATGTTACATCCATCCACTATTTTTGGAAATTGTATCCCTGCAATATTATTCAATTATCATATAATTTGGGGTAAATCTCTATCATAGAATTTTTAGATTCCCATGTTGTGACTTTATCCATATGGGTTTTAAATAAAAACATGACATGAAAAATCAACTTATTCCATAACACATTCTCTCTTTGATTATGAAAATGAACTGGGTGTTCCTCATAAGAAATATTCTCTTCTGTAAGAACCTGTTCTTATCTCAAAACACAAGATGGATATAGAATATACATTCAAAACATTAAAAAAATGAAAAATATTATATACCTTGGATAAAATCATAGTCATATCCACACTGTAGTAAAGTGATCAAACTTAATTATATAATTCATAGGGTCTAATGAACAGAAGACTCACCAGAAGAAATGAACGTTCTCTTCCATTTCTGCATTCAATTATGGTCCTTTCAAATTCTTTTATTTGACATCATCCCAAAAAGATGGAGTTCGAGGCCTCTTTACATATATTGACTCAAATGATCCATCCGTATACTAGAATGAAAACATGTTTTATATGAAAACCCAACCAATTAATGGTGTTGATACCAACTTCCTTCGTAATCAATTGAACATGAAAGTATAATATTATCCAAGGTATATGTGGATCCTTCTTAATTCCCAAAAAATTGAGATTGAAAAGTTGTTCTAAAATTTAATTAATCACTCAAAAAATTTGAAATGGCTTCCCAAATGTAATTTGTGAAACTCATATCATGATCTAACACAATAGAAAGGTGAACTACATGTAAACTATATAAATCATTAAGATGAACCATGACATTTTTTCTAGAGATAGAGTTTCTAAAATAGAATGAAAATGAGTAGATTTAGAGAAATGATCAACAAGTAACCAAAATAGAATATTACATAGAAATAGATTTGTTAATTCCACTATGAAATCTATGAATATATTTTCCCATTTCCACTATAGACTCGTAAAGGCCAAAGAATCTCTTTTAGAAACTGGAATTCTAACTTCACATGTTATAAATTCAAACACTATATAGTTATGAAAGTATTATTTCATGTAATTTCATCCCACCAATAATACTCCAGAGAATCGATGTACATATTATTACATCTAGGATAAACTAAAAATAGGGAACTATAAGCTTCACATAATAACTATTTCTTCATATATGAATCACATGGAACAGATAACCTCAACCCAAATACAAATACTCAACCACTAACAATGTTGATTTCTTGAAAAAAAATCTTTTTGAAGAAATAATAGATTATTTTTTAGTTCACATTATTCATTATTTTCGTCTTTAATTTTTTCTAGGAGAGTAAATTTCACCGAATCTTGAAAGAAAATAGATGAATTTTCATCACCTATAAATTCATAGGATAATTTTTTAAAATCATTAACAAAAGAATCATGTTTGAAATGGAACATGGTTAATGATTCATTACTTTTTTTGGCTCAAATCTTGAAACACATTATTTTCCATTATTGGATTTTAATGAATCGGGTAATAATAATAATTTATTTGTTCCAATCATATTTTATTTCTCATGTTCAATTTATTAAGATTTAATATCAACTTCATACATTTTGGTCTGTATTTATTTTAAATTTTAATCCATTCATATGATGCCTCTTAATTTTTAAAGAAAAAATAACAACAACAAATTAAAAATCATTTTTACTGTAATTTAACTCATGTGGTTTCAACTTACATGAAAAATATGCTATTAACTTTTCATTCTAGGTTAAGATGCCACCATTTACTTTAAAAGATGAATCAATATAGATAAAAAAATTCCTAACTTTTAGATTTCATGGCCACAACTACAACATTTACAAATTTTCATTTCAATTCAGAAAAGAAGTCATCACAATCAATTATTTAGATGAACATAAAACCTTTTAGTGTTAACTTATTTAGTGGGATATATAAGCTTTGAAAATTATCAATAAACATCATATAATATATTTTTAATCCATGAAAAAGTTGAATCATGGTTATATTTGTGGGTCTTGTTCATTATTCATCAACTTCTATTTTATAATGATCAATAGATTGATCATATTTAGAAACAATTTGAATAGGGAATGATATTTTGTTGCAAAAAAAATAACTCATACAAAATTTCCCATATTGGTTATTTTATATTATGGTTTAAAAAACAACACTAAAATAATGTTAATTATTTTATTTATTTATATAATATACCAAGATGACATTAACAAATACAACCACAAACTGATCCAATAACTCATGATGTATTCTACTCATATGATCCATTAATACAATTTGTGCCTTAGTAAACCAAAATGGAATATGGAAAAATTCATAGTGGAAATATCTTGAGGGAATTTTTTTATTTTTTCTACAATTAAATTCAACTGATGGAACCCCAACCTCACCTCAACATTCGAAAAATATTTTTCCCATGTTGTGGATCAAAAAAATTATCGATATGAGTCCTATTCTATTGGTTCATAACAACGATGTTATTCAAGGCGCTATATTTGAGGAAAAATCTCATTTCAACATCATTGCTTTTAATAAAAAATATTGGGGAACCCAATGGTGATGTGCTTGGTTGAATGATGCAATTATCTAATAAATCCTGCAATTTCCTCTTCAGCCCAAAAAAATCAATTTGCGAATTTCAAAATTGGGGTAGGAAAATTTTCATATCATCAATAACTAAGTTAATTGTAAATTCCACTTCCTGATCGGTTTGTAATACATGTCAACTAATTATGAAAAATATCAAGATACTAATTTTCCACTAGAACATGATAACTCTAAACAATTCCATTATTTTTTACTATATTTGAATTATAAAATTAATTTCCATCTTCAAATATTTTCCTTGCTTCCTAATATGTGATCAATGGTATGGGTTTGTTCTTCTACAAAAAAATTGTAACATCCCAAGTAAATAAAAATTATGAAATTTTCATTTTTAACAATCTTTGTGAATCAAATTATAATATTACTTTAAAGGGAATGTAATGCTCAATGGCGTACCCAATACGCAACAACTAGTTTCTTTGAAATATTACGTTGCACCCTAATAATAAAATAATATTATTTTAAATGGAAGTTAACGCCTAGCCATTGTAATAGAGGGAATGAACAGAACTAAATACAAAATTATTATATATGTTTGTTAAATATTTTTACTTTTATCCAATAAATATTAGAGGCTTAAAATGCGAATGAATCCAATTTTAAGTGTAAATATTCTAATATTTTTTAAAAGGATGATTAACCGCCTTTTAATGGCGCACCATTTTTAAATAAACTTTTTTACAATTTCATATGTTATATTTGACAAAATAAAATTCTTCTTAGAATAAGGACATCAAAATTTACTTTCTGTATGTTTTTTGTATTTTTCGGATAAAGTTCATTTTTAATGAATAGTGAATGATGTTGTATTTTAATTCAAAACCTTCTTTTAATCCAATTTATTTATATTGTTATATTATTTATTTAATTTGTTTTAGGGTGTAATTAAAATATATTTTTACCATTTAATCAAATGATGGTCATTGTAATTAATTTCACACTGAAAATTGACATAAACAAGTGTCAATCTTTTTGTAGATATTGTTTCTTAAAAACACGATATATGTTTTGACAACGGGAATTAATTATAAAATTAATTAATGAAACTTCTATGTTATGAATTTTTGGAAATCGACATAATTTTTTAATTTGGAATATCAAATATAGCTTAGGATGAAGTTTTGGTTTTTTCTGAAAAACATAAATTTTTTATGAATAGTGAAACCATTAAGTCGTAGTAAAAAAACAGATTTTTTGTTTAAATGAAATTTTACAGCATCAATGATTTTAATTTCAAAAATACAACTCACATGGTTGTAATTATATTTTAAAATGTGGTTCAATGGGATGAAAATAATTTTTGGTCAATAGTAAATTTTGTGTTTTATTAATCGCGATTCGAGGTAATTCGTGTAATTTAAGGTAAAAATAATGTTTTAATAATATGAAATTACCTTGAAACATGTACTACCAATATTGTATGAGTCATGGCCTTCCATGAAAATATGTGGTTCAACTTGGGGACCCCATGGAGCCACATGGGTAAGAAAATGACATTATTAACATTTTATTTAAAGTTAAAATAAAAATGTCACAAACATGTATTGCTTTACTAAAACAATTTTTACTTGGGGTTATATAAGTTATCATTTTGACTATAAATATTAATTAGAAATATAAAAATATTTCCTACATCATGGTAATTTTTTAATAATTTCTTGAAATTAAATGAATAAATTTATTTATGACACCATGATGATGCAATCATTACCTCATTAATGAACTATTTAAATAAAATGAAACGAAAAGGTAAAATCTAAGACTTACACTTGTCTAAAACCTATTTTATGGGTGGATTTTTATCCCTTATCACGTTATATTCTAAAAATATTATTTTCTGACCTATAAAATACTAAAATCATTTCATAATAAAGTAACATTTAATGTCCTTCCAAAAGTGCCCCTCCTCCCTCTTATAAAAGGCCCCCACCTCTACTCCCTTACCCACACCTCTCAAGCCCTTGGATCATCCAACCCCTGCTCATATTGTCTCTCCACATCCCTCTTTTCATCCTAGAAGCCTTATCATAGGCATAAAGATCATTATGATACAATTTCGGTTCAAACTAAGGGGAGTTACCCGATTTAATGGTAATGTCTTCTCTTTTGTTCTTTTGTATTATTTTTCTTCTACAACCCCATAAACTCTTTTTACTAGTTTTTTTGTAAAAAAAAACATTATCTTAAATATAATATTATTCTGTTATGAGAATTATTCTAGCTACACATACAAACGCCTCCATCTAATGGTTAAAAAACATATTGTTTCTGTGGATGGCGAATTACTGCCTCAAGAAACGATGATTGATCAATTAACTCCTACCGCCTCTCATGGTGTCCATTATGATGTAACTGTATTTTATATATGATTTATATTTTATTTATGATTTCTATTTTCTTCTGTATTTTATATTTAAAACACACCATTATTCTTTTCATGTTATGCAAATGCGATAATTTCATACGAGGAAGTATGGACTACCACCCCCTCAAGTGATGTGACTCTTTCATGAAATACATGGATTGTGTAAAGATTTAAATTAATGAACTTATGTGACCTATATAACATATATATTATACTGGAATTATAATATATATATATATATATCTCTCTCATTTAGTTTTAATTCCATTATTATGACAATTAAATTAAAGTAGCGTCCATGCGTACGTACGACCTACCGTCTCCTTGAACGGTGCATTTCATTTTTTTTACTCCAAATGTTAAGGAATATTATAAAATTAATTTATAATGGATATATAGGATATTTAAATAATTAATAGTATTCTTTAGATGTTGTTCAAAAAACTACATGGATATTTCTTTTTAAACAAGTTCATTTTTGACTCATGTACCGAACATCGACAAAAACGTTTGATATGAAATCACATAATTAACTAATTATTATAAAATTATAACATGTGATAATAATTGAACAATAAACATGAAAGGAGGTCCTTAAGATATTATAAATTGACCAATGTTTATTTTTCATGAATATAATGAAATGAACAAGACAAGTCAGACTTGAGGTAAGGGATCTGACCTCTCTCTTTCTTTTCAAGTACTCTCTTTTTTGCCATTTCGTTTATGATCCATTTTATTATGTTGGAGGATGATATTTTATATTCACCATACTATAATTTGTATTTTAAAATTATCATATACCACCTCTTATTCTCATAAATTCGTTTTAATAATTATTATGTGGCGCCGTTAGGCTGCCGAATTTTCGTAAGGGATTTCTTATCCCACTTTTAATTCCGTGAGATTTCCATTGGTCGCCATTTATTTACGGAATTTAGTGTATTGTGTACAGATAATTTATATATATTATGATGATTCTATTTATATGAATGTTTTTCTGAAATTCATTTGGTGGTTGTTATCTTTTGGTCATACGACTTGATTGATTACAACGAGGTAAGGGGTTTTTATCTCACTTTTTGTTCCCGAGAGATTCATGCTACATTTTCCACTATTTCCTTTGTGTGGTGTATGTAATTCCCATGATTTTATTATTTGTGTAATATAATTTAATTTATGTGCATTTACATCTTCATTGTATGACCCTTATTTCATGGGGTGTACGTTTCAGATGTTACCCAATTCGGTAAGGGAAACTTTCACCCTCCTCTTTATAAAAGACTTATTTTTGATAGGTGTTTTAATTTATATATTCTTATGTTGGGATATGTTATTATATATCTTTATTGTTGTAAATGATATGTCCAATTGATGATATACCATTTTTATCTCTCATCGTCCCATTTTCTTAATTTTAAAATGACGTCGTTATGCTGTCAAATTTCTGTAAAGGATCTTCTTAACCAAATTTCAATTCTTTAGGTTAAACCTCTTCTTCATGATTATATCATACTACGAATATTTGTGGATGACCTCTTATTCATTTACACTTAATATCCTCTTATATTGGGTGTATTTATATTTTTCACACATATTTATGTAATTGATTTATCCTTAATCTAAGGATACCGACTTTGTAAGGGACTTCGTCTCAATCTCCTTTCATTGAGGCATATTTTGTTCTAATACAAGAATTTATTTTATACGTTGTATAAAAACCATTGACATTTAATTTCATTCAAAGGGAATCGTTTTCTATGAAGCTTTATACTAAATAACAAAAATGAATTTTTATTTTAACGTAAACGGTTACAATGACCATTTCTGCCACCGCGAGTACTATTTGACCATTGTCTTCCACAACAAGTCGTAATGTTTTTAAAAGAAAATAAATTCCATATACTATTTTATGTATTTTGGAATTGAAACTGGTTTTGATAATGGATTTTTTATGTCAATATTTTTTATTGATATATGGTAATTGAAATGTGGATACGTTTTTTTCGATAATATTTGTTTTATGTCTTATGATTTTATAATGGTACATGGACATTTGATGGGTGGTTATGTTATAAACCATATGACGGGTGGTGCTGTGAATATGAGGACTAGTGGTTATGTTATAACCTTCAATGAATTGGGTATGGAAGTTAGCTGTATGGCTATTCCATTCAGTTATTTGTGTGGAAGTTGACCGTATGGTTATTCCATTAATGTATGTTTTTGTCCCAAGTTACAATTTTTTGTAATCTGTTCTTTATATGGGTTTTATAGTAATATTTTGGTTAAAAAAGGTTTTGTAATGATCTTTTATTCAGTAAACAATATTTACTACTTAATAAAGGTGAAAAGTATTACTTATGATAAAGTATTCATGATTTACTTATTGTTTTGAATAATTAACAATTTTCCTTCTTTGTGTATCCTTTACTGGGCTTTTTATCCTCATCCATAGTTTTTGAAATTTTTTCCACAAGAGTTAAATATGAATTGGGTCATGGATGGGATCATGGAAAGACATGATATATAAAACATAGAAGTATACATGTTTCTTTTTTTGAGTTATTATTTTAAGGAAACATAGTTGAAGTGTCTACTTTGTAATCTTTTGAGATGTAATAGTTATGTCTCAATTATATAAAATTATAAACCTAAAAAGATCCTCTATGTGAATTATTCATTTAATTTATGATTATGTAATGTTTTAAGGCCAGGTCCTTATAAACATAATCTATTTCTATGTATAATATTATTTATATCTATACTAAATTTTATCATGGTAAAGAGATATTCAATCTATGTATAGAATAACACTAAACTACACAAGAGGAAAAACCTTGTGGTTTTCTAGTAAATTATTTCCACATACAAGGAAATGAATATTTTCATAATTTTTTTGCCCCAACATTTCCCCCCATAAGTTTTTACTATATGTTGTAGAATCATTTTTAGTTAAAATTTCCAATTTAAGAGAAAATTTATTAGAAATGAAATAATATGTAGACCCTAAATAAAACAACTCATAGGAATAATATGATCAAAAAAATAATGTACATGATAACACATCATTTTATGGACCAATATGTTCGGAATTAATTACAATGGATTTCACAACACATTTATCCTTATAGTTTGGATATATAAATCAATCATTTTCTTTTTCAAATAGTTGTTATCATAAAGACCCATCTCATTACACATAAAATATTTTACCGACTATAAATAAGATTTCTACTTACTATTAACATTACATTATTCATTACAATTATTTGACTTATATCCAATTTTACCACATTACAAGAACCAACTAGAAATTATAAGGCATTCTTTATTGTATTTTTTACCAAAAAATTTCAAAAAATAAAATCCTAATTTTATTACCATCAGAATTTTTCGATGAATTCATCGATATCACCTACCACATATACCTCTAATTCTTCTGTTTCGGAATGAACACCAGCTTATATAGATGATCCATTCTAACCTTAACTGTACATCAACAAAAAAATCATAATATTTAAACTCAGGAGATTATAAGGCCTTTCAATACATTGGGATAAATCTAGAGTAAAAAATGATTTATTTTACTATCAATATACTTGATAAAATTTAGAGTGTACCTTTCACATCAATTTAATTTTTCATTATTTGTATCCATGGAATCCCTATCATTCCTCAATTACATTATGTATTTTATCAAACAACATCAAACAACCATATGAAAATATTGTTAATTTTATTTTGATGTTGTCCTGCACAAAAGAATCAATATATTCATTGTCCCTGATATTATTATCCATTTAACACTAATGATCTAATTCAACTTCAAAATACTCAAAAGTAAGACTGACAATTAGATTGTCTGAACACTCCATGAAATCAAAAATATTTCCACAGAATTAATCGACTCACTTCTAGAAAATAGTATAATGATCCTTTGAATGATAGAAGACATTACCTCAGGAAATGATTAACTACCAACATGTTTATCTATGTTTGATAAAAAAAATCTCATTCATGGATACGAAAACCAATAATATCATAAGTAAAATATGTCATCACTACAAGTAACTATTTTTTTCATATTCCAACCATCTCAGGTAATAGATTTGTAAGGTTGTTTTCCTCTGAATGTCGTCCATGCACATATTTTCTATTTCATCTGTGGAAAAAATTCTAAACATAAATTTCATAGAAAAAGAAAAATTATAATCATAAAATTCATTATCACCACTATTTTACCATAAAGTAAATTTCATTTATTGATATTCTATTAATTATATGATAACTCATAATGTTATCTAAACTGACCTTTGATACCAACGGTATTCCCTTAGACATAATCATTACATAATCTATTATTTTGTCAAGAATTTACATACATTCACATTAAGTATCATTTCAGGTTTAGAGATTTATATAAGTAGGCCATAAAAATTAGCAAAAAATAATATATGATAGTGTATAAAAGTATAAAAACTACCCAGATTTATATAATAATAATCTTTTAAAACTGAAAAATGAAATATTTTTCTTCATAACCATGTTTATAGAATTTGCCTTAACTTCTTAAATTTTCATACTCATCCTCAAATATCAGTAAGGAATGTATTATATGTAATTAAACGGTTAGGACATGAATATTTTAAACTCATGAAATGATTTTCATTAAATAAAACATTTCAACCAGAAAACAAATATTATTTAGCTTTCCAAATGTTATTGTATAATTCTTATTAAAAATATATAAATCATAAATAATAATGGGATGTTGTGGAATCAATATCTTTATTACATTTCATCTTTCATAGATACATACTGAGGAACCTCCACTTTTACATTATGAATACCAATCATTGTATATTCAATAAATCAGTTCGTATAAACCAAAATATTTATCTTTATCTCATTACCCAATGAATTGCAGATCTATTAAGGGATCTCCCTTCCATGTTTAATCATAGAACCACCCATATACATAACCAATTCCCACGAAACTAGATATAATCATAACTCATAAAACAGGAATAAATGGAAAACAACGTTTCTACTTTTCTATCACAATATATCATTTAATGTTATTGATATAATCAATTCTTTATCAAGTCTATTTTCAATACCAAAATACCTAAAAATGTTATATGGTAATTATTTTTCTTTTAAAAACATTATTTCTTGTAAATGAATTTTAATATCCAAAAATTGTTAAGAGGTGGAAATGTAATTGGTTCCATTTATGTTAAAAAAACATACCATCTATCATTTACTAAAATGCTTCGTATTAAGAAATTCATTTGGATACCCTATGAATTAAATTAAAATTCAAAGGATTTTTTAGACACAGTATAAATGATGGTGGTGTATAACATCAAAATATGTCTCAATGATTGGTGATTGAGACAAAGTCCATGACCTTGAGTCTGAGTCATCACATATTATCTTTATATTCATGAATAACAAACATTGGATATTTTATTATATCATGTGAACCTTTTCAAAGTTAAA
The DNA here is from genome assembly GCA_963277665.1 of Viscum album. Taxonomy (NCBI): domain Eukaryota; kingdom Viridiplantae; phylum Streptophyta; class Magnoliopsida; order Santalales; family Viscaceae; genus Viscum; species Viscum album. The sequence continues at coordinate 1,850,830,279 of OY728120.1, forward strand.
TATTACATTTATATCACATATTACTTTGTTTTAACAATAAATAAATTATTTAATTTCATATATGATGTTTTGTTGATATTCATTACTTGATATGAAGATGGACATAGTATGATGTCAATATTCCATGTGGTCATAAGTCTATTATATCCTGAATAATTTACCTGTCAAAATAATAATTATCATATATCAATTATATATTTAAATCCATTAATTCAATATTGATTTGAAAAACTAACAATGTTACCATCATAGAGACAATAATTCATATATTCACAAGAGAAATGTTTTCAATTTTCAATGATCATTTTATAAATAAGATAATTATCATTATACATTTCTAGAATGATCATAACATTATAAAATAATAATAATAATTTAAATATATTGTTACCCATCATAAAAATTCTATGGTGATTAAAAACAAATCACACCGCTTCATGGAGGTGATAGTTCAAATGAACGTATGAACATCATTATTTTTTTATGTGTATGGAAAGTGAGAATGTCATTGATATATTATTCTCTTTTAATGATTAATAAGTCATTTATATCACATATGATCAACAATTCTATCATTTGGAGAATATTATAGATATTGTCAAAGAAAAAAATTATATCAGTTAATGGAGGTGATAGTTTAAAAGTATGCACTACCTATTTAATATATTCTATTTTAACATAAGGGGATATGAATATAGGTGTTGATATTACCAAAATAAAATCTTAGTATATTTTCAATTTTATATTTTTTAATAAATCATGGATAATGAATGTTTATTGGACATAGAAGATGAAATGAAATAGATACAGTTAAATAAATACATTATATCTCCCTTGGAAGATCATCTTTCTTAACACCTTATAATATATAAGAATGTTGTTATGTGTAAAATAAGTCTTAAATATTGTGGGGAGGGACCCGAAGAATTGTATTTCATATATATTGTTTTTATATAATTTTTTTAATGTGTTTGGAATAGGGATGAAATAGTTTCTTATTATTTGAGAGGGGGGTGGGAACTCTTGAAATTATTAAAAATATTAAAATATTATAAATTTATTTTCCATTTCAAAAGTTTCCAAATTGATTTAGTTGGAGTATATGATGATTATTTTTCTTAATAGTATCATAAAATATACATTATTCATGTTTGGAATGTTTTTTAATCATTATCTTTTTGAACATCTTTTAACTCTAACCATTTTATCTTGTAATATAAAATATCTAGGAAAAAAGTATTACAAAATGAGGCCTTACATAAAATTAATGAGTTATTATTGAAATTTTTGTACATATATAATAATTTTGGCCAAATATTATAGTTTTTATAAATTTTCTATTCATTGATTAAATGTTTCATGTCTTAAGATATAAATTCAATCAATATTGACACTATTCATTACCTAGCATTTTAAGAAATCACAAAAACATTATTTCAACTTAAAATTTAATTTAACCCGTATATAACATGTCAAATCCATCCATATGATTATTTTAAAGCATAAAATATTTCATATTATAATTATTCTAATATTATTAATATAATTTATTTGATTCTTCCTTTAATAAATCTATTACTTCCTCATAACTGTGTCCGAATTAAAATTAATTATATAATGTATAAAAACTATAAATAAAATATAATAATGGATATAATAATAATATACTTCAAATAACTATTTGTTGTCCACATTAACTTCTAAAAAATTTATATAAAAAATTATTTACCTATTAAAAATATGAGCCTGAACTTTTTAAGTTATCAGTAAACAAAATATGGTAAATTTCATTCTTTTACCCATGTGGATTGAAAATATTATAGTATCATAATAATAATTATTTTAAAATAATATAACTCATATAATGAAATTAGGACATGTTTATAGTAATTTATAATCTTATAAAGTTATGTTATCTTCAATTACCAAACATACCATTAATTTTGATAAATATTACATTATTGTTACTATTCACAAAAATATTTGTTATTTATATTAGATAAATTTTTTAATACGGATTACATTAAATTATGTTTGTTTTCAAAATTCAATTCACAGAGGTTTCCAAATTATGAATAATAATAACCCCAAGATGTGGCGAGAAAGCGGGTAAAAGTGAAGTTCAAAAATTTCATATTTTTCTATATAACATCAACATAAAGATTACACCAATGACCTGAATTGGATTAAAAGATAAATAAATTATGTATTTACACATGAAAACCAATATAAAGGATAATCTAACTATATATAACTTAGATGAATAAGAATTTTTAATTTAAGATTCAAAAGTTTTCATTATTCATTAAAAACTAATATTATTAGAAAAAACCAAAAATCATCCATTGTAAATTTTATCTTCCACTTCTAAACTATAACATTTATTTTTAATTTAAAAATTATAAAACAATCAAAATTATGTTTTGAAAAATATTTTTCATCAATAGGTGGTAAAACAACCTATTAATAAACATGTGTAAAAATAATATACATAGTTCAGTTCATAATTACTAATACTATGTCACGGAGATAACTACCACATATGATTTTAATATTACTAATATATTATTTTTTTAGTATAACTCATTCATGTGTGGAATGTAAGATTTCCCCGAAACCCATTATTTTGTGTCAAGTTCCTATCAGACATCATGTACACTATAAATTAAAAAAACTCTCTTATTCATTAATATTAATATATTTTTAAATGACTTATTCTATAATTACCAGGGATGTTACATATTATTCAAAATTTGTACCATCACTAAATTTAAAGAAAGTGATAGATTAGATATAAAAATCCTCAAGATAGATATGTGGAATACATCTTGTACTTGAGATAAGTTTGGTGGGAGTTCTAGTAGATATGATTCTTCTATGATAGGAAAAATATTCTAAAAGATGATGATGTATCGTGTACATACTATACCCTTCTTCTTGATTCACATGACTACCTTCCAATACGATTTTGGGAGGAACACATTATCACAATCTCCAAACTGTGGATCTCATTAATGATTATCACCATAGTTATTCTATTTAATCTAAGTATCCATGCTGTTATACCTAATCGTATTGACCTTTTGTACTATTTCCTCATACATTTTAGGTCACATCATCTTGCATTGCCCAACTTTATACCAACTAGAAGGTTTTGTGCATCTTTTCCCACAAAATGATTCATATTTGTATATTTTGTTTCTTGAGTGAAATCTATTATAGAATGTGTACTTGGATAGAGGTAGATATGAATACCATAGTCTATTAACTTCCACCAACAACGATATCACTATATCTTCTAGACTGTAGATGGTTTTATCAGATTCTTCATCATATTGGGGTGATAACTTGTTCTAAACATCAACTCAGTGTTTATAGAATATTGGATATTATTCTATAAAATCGAGAAAAGTATTATATCTTGATTATATAAAATTTTTAGATGTCTTATATACATCCCCACAAAACCTATTTTTTTATTCTTGTAAAATTAACATGTGAAAAGTTCCCACAAATTTCTATGAAATGAAAAATATTTATAATATTATCCAGCCCAACCTATATATGATTATTACCAATGGAATTTTTTCGAAGGAATATGGAAATGTATATGATGATGTTTTACCACATCCATGTGGTTATGTGTAATGGTTTCATCCACCCCATAGAATTTTTATATTAGTCTTTCAGAAACAAATATAGTATACACATTAATGTATATTGCAATATCACATTCACTGAATTTTCCCTACAATTGTTACCTTAATGATCTCGATACATCATCATACTCCCTAGGTGGATCGATAATTTTGATCTAAATATACTATTCAATATCTCCATCCTAATCATAGTATTTTATGGTACACATATTCTAGTAACAAATCCTAAAACTCATTATTTGTGTATTGAACTTATTTGGATTTCCCTTTTTATATATATTCCACGATTTTCAATTTTTTTACCACATCTATTCATGTATCCTTTATTTTCTATAGATTATTAGGTTGAATAATATTTTTAGAAACTAACTATGCTATTCCTTCCATTATTATTGGTAAATCAAAAGTTTTATGATCCTTAATAAAAGGGTCTCCTTTAGTCCTCATTAATACATGAACACCGGGACCATTCCTACTCAATAAACATGTGGCATTATTATATCTTTTGATATGAGATTTAATTAGATAAAAATATTAATTAATATTTTTAAAAAATATCAATTTTATCGTGTTTCTTTCCTTTTTAATAAATACATTCCTTAGACATTATTATTCCATGTATATATCAAAATTCTCATTGTGAAGATATAAGAAACATGCCATTTATGAAAAAATAACTAGAGCTAACTCCAAATCATGGGTTCAATAAATCTTTTCATGAGCCTATAATAACAGTGATTCATAGGAAATTTAATTTTTATTTTTATGACTACACATCAATGTCCTATTAACGTTACATCAGAATAAATGATATATCCTTCCCCATTAGAGGGTAATGGTATCAAATGATTACCAAATATCATATTCACAAGTTCTTTGAAAATTTATTAAAACTATTTATCATGATAAAATGATCACCCTTATAAAATAAGTTTTTTATTAGATTGGAAAAACTCAATCAGTTTTAAATAAACATTTTATAGTATCCATCATGATCTAGGTAAACACAAATATCATTTACATTTTTGTGGAGTAGACAATCCACCATGTAAGTTTTATTGTCTAGAACAACTGATATTCCATCACTAGTCATGTTGTGTCCAAATAATTTGACTTGTTTAATCCATAACTAACCTTTTATTAATTTACCAAAAATAATCTCTTCCCCCATAGTTTTCAATATTAACCTTAGATGATCATAAATCCCTTCATGATGTAGTGAATAAATTATATAATTTTAGATAATGGAATCAAACAATTTATCAAGGTAGATCATAAATAATCTATTTATAAAATCCATAAATATGGTAAGATAATTAGTGAATAAAAATGTAATAGAAAATACATATAATTCCAATATATTGTTTTGAAATCAATATTTCTTATATCATCATTCCACACCATAAGCTGATGATACCCTAGTAAGATTTTAATCATGGGAAATAGTTGATCTCTAAAAACATTGTTGCATAAGTCAAAATTCATTAGAATATGAACTTTTACCATTACATTTATCACATTATATTACCTATAATAAATTTATATATTAGTGATCTATACTATTTATTTAAAAATTGGATAGGTGATTCCCTAGCATACATACTCGTATGAGTAAAATATTTATCCAATAGATTTTGAATTATATTCATTGATTCCAATAAGGCCATGTTTTTCATTATATATAGGGTTTAAAAATTGGATTATATACAGGTATGAAATTAATTGTGAAATATAATTATCATTCTTTGGGAGATCATGGTTAATATTCATCAAATGAATCAATATATTACTGAAAATGGGTACCTATTATGTCTTTATAAGTTCTATATATTATTCATTAACGCGAATTATTTCTTTAAAAAAAGTAAAGAATGTTATTGACCTAGGATGGGGAATGTATCCTTTCTAAAATATCATATGTTTTCCCTTCAAGACAATTGAAGTATCTATTCATATATAGTTAATTGTTTCATTGTATTTTGACAACCAATCCATCCTATGTATTATGCCAAATTCCACTATCAGAATGATCACCAAAATTATAGACATATTGTACTCAACAATGTAAATAGGGGAATCCATATATGTAATTAATTATTAAATATTTTATCAATGATATTTAACATACACCGATAAAAATAGAAATTTATTTTTTAACATGAAATTGTTTTCAAAAGTGAATGAAATAATAGAATGTTTATAACAAGAATATAAAAAATGTACATTCTATATTTTATTGTATGATGATATTTTCATACAAATAATCATTTGTATCCTCAATTTCATCCATATTAAATGAAAAATCCTGAATACACATCCATGGACACCATCAGGGTTGATGGTTGTTTCTCTCTGTTAACTTCTTATTTGGACATTGATTTGAAAAATTACAATGTTCCTCACATATGATATGTTCTAAACAACAATTTATTCTTGCACCATCTCCCCATATTAATTGTTACTTAAATTTTGAGGTAGTAGATATCGATGAAAATAAATTTATATATATTCGTCTCTTATACACATTTATCACATTATAGATACATGAAAAAATTCCCCAAATTAATCATTATAGATGTTATTGAGATGGGATGTTATACAATCATCTCATTAGGATCTAGCCCAAAAATATGTATCATGTTATATATGTAATTCTATCAATGAATATAATGGGAATATCATAATGTAATTTAAACCCTGATAACACATATAAATATCTATTTTAACACCCAATGTCTTGGATTATTAAAACGTTTTGTAGATGTGGTCTTAGTCTACCAAAAAGATTGATCTATATTTAGGTCAAAATAGGTGAAAACTGATAAAACATAATTCATAGGCCTTATAATGTTCATTTCATAATTACATTCTTCTTTTTTTAATAAAATTAACTAAATAAATTCACCTCATTACTTTTTCTCAAGGTTATGTGGAAAATATTTCTTGTTAAAGAATATTTTTAAGTCTTATCATTCCATAGATTCTTCCACATCCCCTGGCTTCATGATGTTGATTAGTGTACACCACTAAAAAGATTATCCCTATATTAGATATATTGAAATCATAACGTTATGTTTAATAGAAAAATAGAGTAAACTAAATATATTTCTTATAGTATTGATCAATTGATCTATGATCATTGGATAAGAGGTTCCATAGAAAACATGTTTTTGTTAACTCAAGAAGGATTAAAATACAATTTGTTCTTTCATAGGGGAGGTAAGATTCTCTATATGGTTAATATTGTTTTTCATTCCACAATTAAACAAATACATCATCATGTTTATGTTCTCAACTCCATAACATCCCCTATTGTGAATTTCATTGATGTTTCTCTTGTATATTTTATTAAAACAAGTCCCTCTATTTGCAACCATATTTCTAGAAGGGGAAACACTAAGAGAGAATTTTTTTAATCATAATGAATAATATAATAACAATTATAATGGAAATCATAATTGTATAATATTTTAATATCATTCTTCTGGTAATATATTAATAAATTTTAACAAAAAAATACATTGTCTATATATCCTTCCTTATCGGTTTTAAAAGAATGTGATTAACCAAAGAATAACTACTATGAGTGTGAAATGAGGTTTGGAGAGATTTCCAATTTTCATGCACTAGGTGATGATTGAGTAAAATACCAATTCACCCTTTTATGGTGTCATAACCCTCTATATAACAGTTTTAGATCCACATCCACTAGAAGTATCTCGAAATGGTTTTCATTTTTTTGAAACCACATGTGAATACTTCATCAAAATATAAGGATTTATTCTTATAATTTAAATTAATGATAAGTGTGTTTACTAATTATTTATATACCAAAATTCCAAAAAAATACATAGACCTTACATTTGATACCAACTATGATGATCCACATTTTTAATACATTACTTTTTACCCAATTACTTTTAAAAATATTACAATAATTACCTTAATGGACCAATTGAGATATATTTTTGTTGAAAAAAAGAATATAATACATACATTACCTAAAGGAAACAAAAAAATAAACATTATATAATACTTTTGATATAATAATTTGTTATTCCATCATAATCCATCTCACAAAAGTAATCTTCTAGGAAAAATCACGAATAGAAAAGGTTGACTATAAATCCATGTAAAGGAAAAGAAGGGAATAGAACATGAATGATCTTCATGGATAATACATGAAGAATATCATGATAGAATAATCATAAGTACATGATACATAATATATATATATGCTTCTTCGATAGTAACATTAAACACCCATAAGTGTATCACCGTGTTCTTTCACCAAGGTATCGTGAAACATACTTACCAAGGTTATTCACTAAGGTATTGTAAAACAAATAAAGTCTAGAGATTAATTCATTAAATAATTAATTTGTGCACTATTAAGTAAAACCATAATATTTATTAATTAATTTAATAAATAATGAGAAAAATAAATAATTTTATCAATAATCCAATGTGAATTATGAATGTAGTTTATATACAATCATTGAGTACAAACATTCTTAAGGACTTAAATATTACAATATTTTTACCCCATGAAAAGGGAATGGGGGTTTCCTAAATTTAAATTTAAAATATATGTCTAAATCAAGGTGAATTATTATAGATAAGGAATTGGGTGTGGTATTCCAAATATAAAAATATATCATTAAAAAATTAAAATTTTATGACATGATTTTGGCAATATGATGATATAATAAATGGATTATAGAAAATGAAAAATAAGTGTGGATGGAATTATTAGTTTGATAAATTATATTTTGAAAAGTAATGGTTTTATAAAAATAACCTTAAAACAATGAATTATTGGAATTAAGAGGAGACTAAATGTGGTGATTTTGATCAAAATTAAAAATTTGAGAGATCCATTACCTTCAAGATTAAAATCCAAACTATTTAGACAGGGAAACCATTATACATAGGGGAAACCATATAAGTTATTAATAAAGGAGAAATTATAATAATTTCATGAATTATTTATATATTTTTGTGATTAATGAATAAAGGTGATGGTTATATATAAATGAGGAGGGGTGGCCTTAAATGGATAGAATATTTTTTATTTCATTTTATAAGCCAACTACTTCTAAGTTTAAGGATTAATTAATATTTTTAAAGATTAGTGACTATTTATTAAATGTTAGAGGATGTTAATGGAATTACTGTAAAGACCCGTAAAATTCAAGGAAAATTTTTTCTTAATTTTCTTTAGAATTTTACAAGAGCGCGGTTTCAGACGGCATCTGATTCCGAGGCCCGGAGTGCCCGGAATTAATTTCCGAAGTTTGGCTCGGGTACGTTCAGTGAACGAACGAGCGGGAATTCCTAACTTTTGATCCGGTGCTCGGAATTGAAATCCGAGGGCACCGATGAACTCGCAGCGCCGGTATTCGCTTAATGAGACCTTTTCGGGAGTTGCGTTTGTTGCGGGTTGAGAGTTACGTTTTGGGGTTTTTCAGTTAAGTTAAATAAAATTTGTGTAATACAAATTTTGTTTTAACTTATTTAAAAACCTATCAAAGGTGGTTGGAAGTGGGACCCACACCCACTTAACCTCCCTTGGGAGGATTAAGTGTGGTGGGGCCCACACGAACCCCCTTTTCTTTTCAAATTCTCTCAACATACTTAACCCCCCTCTTTAATGGCTTAAGTTACTTAATTTTTTTTTGGGAGTTAACTCTTTTGAATTTCAAACATTTGAAATCCTTTTGAGTTGTGTGTTAATAAAATAAGTGGTATTCTTATTTTATTGAGGGTTCTTTGTTTGTCTTGGGAGAGCTTTCCCTTCATCTCCAAGCTCTGACGAAGAACGAAGAACGTCTTCATCCTCGACGAAGAACGACAACACTTCGTCAAGGATCATCGACTCAGAGACCTAGTATCTTCGGACCTCTGCTTCCTCTTCGGACCTTCTTCGTCGGCAAACGAAGATCCGCCAACAACGTGTCGCATCGGACGTAAATCTTCGTCAACGGATTTGACGAACGACGACCGCGACGCCTGACTTCCGCGACGCCGTCTTCCGCGGAACGTAGAGGATTTCTTTGAATCTCAAACCCGAGGTAGGGGATGTTTTTATTAATTATTTTATTCCATTCCTGAATCGTGGATTTTAGCATGACTAAACGTGAGACTTTTTAGTTATGTTATTTGTTAACGCGAGGGGAGTCGGACCGCACGAACACGGCCGAAACCCCCTCCTTCGTTCATGTTGATTCATGCGGGTGGAAGCAAGAGGCGTGGTGCCGTCGCACCACGCGGATGAACATGCTTATGATTTCCGCAATACCGTCGCGCTTCGCCGAGGAGAGACTTCAAGACCGCGACGCCGACACGCCGCGTTGGGAGGATTCTTGGCACGGCGAAAGGGGCGCGGTGCCGTCGCACCGCGCCGGACGACGAACACCGCGGCCGGTTCCGGGCCGCGGTGAGACGAGGAGACCGCGGCCGGTTCCGGGCCGCGGCGGAAGGAAAGACCGGCGGCCGGGCCGCCGGCGTCGGAAGTCAAGGGCGGGACCGGAAATTCCGGTCCCGTTGGTAAAAACCGGCCGGCCAGCAGGCCGGCCGGATGTCATAAAAACCGGGGGTTTAAACCCCCGGCCGGTCCATCAAGACCCCCCTCTTAATGAGGGGGCGGTTCTTTTAAGGAGGGGGGGGGCAAAGCCCCCCCGGTTTTACTCAACCGGCCCCCATTTGCGGGGGCCGTTTTGTCTCAAACGGCGCGGCAAAGCCGCGCCGCCTTCGGAAGGGCGGGGGCTTAGCCCCCCGCGTGAGTCGCGGCCACCGCCGCCAGCGCGGTCCGCCGCCGCCAGCGCGGCCCGCCGCCGCCGCCACGCGGCCCGCCGCCGCCGTCCGCCGCCGCCGGCCGCCGCCGCCGGCCGCCGCGCCACCCAAGGGGGGGGGGTCGGGCCGGGTCGTTCCGGACCCGGACCCCCCCGTTTCGGACCAGTTTTGGTTTTTCGCTCATAACTTGAGCCTCGGACCTCCGAATGACGAACCGTCTGCGGCAACGCGATCCTTGGATCGAGACGGTCGTTTCGGTATATCGCACTCAAGGTTTCGGTTTACTTTGAGTTCGGCCGGGTTGGTTCGTTCACGAAACCAACCGGGCCTTCGGAGAGGAAACGCTCATATCTTGAGCTACGGACGTCTGATTGACGTGCCGTCAGACGCGTAGTGTTCCTCTTAGTGAGACGGATCTTTTGGCATACTCCGCCCGAGGTTTGGACGCAGGTGGAGTACGGTCGGGTTGGTTTTGCCTTAAAAACCAACCGGGCCCCGGAGACGAAAATGCCAATAACTCTCAGACCGGGCGTCCGATCGACGCGCCGTCTGTTGCGTTGAGTTCCTGTTGACGATACGGAACTTTTGGATACATCAACTTCGGTCTTCGTGACAGTTGATGTATCAGCCTCTCGGCTCGTGGAGCGGACCCTCCGTACGAGCTTGCTGTGTGCGGGAACCCTAGTGCTGGCTGCGACTGTTTTACTGCTACGACTGCTACTGTGACTGCGACGACGACAGTACAGAGATCCTGTGTGGATTTGACGACGACAGTACAGAGATCCTGTGTGGATTTGACGACGACAGTACAGAGATCCTGTGTGGATTTGACGACGACAGTACAGAGATCCTGTGTGGATTTGACGACGACAGTACAGAGATCCTGTGTGGATTAGACGACGACAGTACAGAGATCCTGTGTGGATTTGGCGACGACAGTACAGAGATCCTGTGTGGATTCGACGACGACGACTACAGCACTCAGCGATCCTACGTGGATCAGTGCTACAGGTTCTGTGTGAGCCCGATCCTGTGTGGGTCCTTGCGCTCAGCGGTTCTGTGTGAGCCAGTGCCTACAGGTTCTGTGTGAGCCCGATCCTGTGTGGGTCTTCTGCGGGGGTTAGTTACCTATCGATCCTTCGTGGGTCCGACGACTTAGATGGATCAGTGATCATCTTTATCGTCCTTGAAAAAGTATACCTGTGTGAGCTGAATCCTGTTGTTTTCCTGTGTGGATTGTGTTGTGCAATCCTGTGTGGATTATATTTTGCTTTCCTATGTGGAATACGTATACTTTCCTGCGTGGACTGAGTTGTACTTGGGCTCGGAGGTTGGAGTGTATTTGAATTGATGACTTAGGTATATGTATGGGCATATACCTAAGCAGTGTCGGTTGTTACTTCGTGATTGTACTTTTCTTCGTGGTTTATCCTTTGTGGATTTGAGAGACCTTCAGGGGTCTCGGGGTCCCTACTGAGTAGCTTATACTCACCCCTGCACGGGCTTTGCCCGCACTTCGTTGTGTTGGTTGCAGACGACGGACAGCGTTGACCTTAGCTGAGGCTTGCAGAGCGGGACGGTACCCGGAGGTGGACCACTGGGCGGGACGTGCTCGGAGCGGACGGCGGGACCCGTGGAGCAGAGGAGCTATCTGTACCCACCCTTCAGGTGGGATTTCCAGTGGACAGCTCGGAGTAGCGGCTTTACTTTTCAGTTGCTGTTTTTCCCTTTTCGAGTTGTACTTTACTTTCAGTTTGGGTTTGTATTCTGGCCCATTTACTTTTCCGCACTTTCAGTCGTACTCTGTTTGCTTAGTGTTTACTTTCCGCTTGTTTACTCTGTGGTGTGTGTTTACTTTTCAAAGGCAATGCCTTCCCTTTTTACCGGGAATTACGCCTTGGTGCTAGTCGCCAGCCCCTGGCCTATGGAAGGCGGGCTTGGGGTAGTCACGACACGGACCCCGAGGGCGGGTCGTGACAAATTGGTATCAGAGGAGTTCGGTTCTACCGCGAACTCTGATCTTTTCTATGTGAAGCAATAATGTTTAGCGTATTGAGTGTGGTTATCAGTCCAGGGAGTCCAGTGTTGGTGCGGCGGCCGACGTATCCACACACCAGGACCCTGACGTCTGATTTCCGACTTAATGCACGAAAACATTGATTGCGTGTGTGTTTCAAAGTTTTCTTTGTGATTACTTATATCAGCTCACCAGGTATACTGTTCTAACCGTGGCGCACCTGTTTCCTTTTCAGGATGGCCCCACGACGGCAGCCAGCTAGGGTTCCGATGGTCGAGCGAGACGACAGCCCACCGAGCGACGAGGCTTCGGTGCAGGGCCCTTTTCCAGTAGTGGCACCGGCGGTAGCTTTACCCGCCGAGCCCCCGATGCTTCCAGCAGCAGCCGCTGACGATGCACGTCGCCTCAGCGCACTGCATGAGTTTCAGCGACAGCGACCGCCCAGGTTTCGCGGGGAGACGGATCCCCAGGCAGCAGAGGACTGGCTGGAGGCAGTTGTTCGAGTGTTTAGGCTAGTGAGGACACCAGCAGACCTCATGGTGATCCTCGCTGCGAGCCTACTACACGCAGCAGCAGGACGATGGTGGAGCCTGATGCTCCAGGTGCACGATGAGGCATCTCTTCTCTGGACGGATTTCGAGAGCCTCTTCCGCTCTGAGTTCGTCCCGGCCACCCTTCGAGCGGTGCGTATCCAGGAGCTTCTACAGCTGCGGCAGGGCAGCATGACGGTCGCCCAGTACTCGGCGAGATTTACCGATCTCTCGCGCTACTCGACCGACATGGTACGGGATCCATTCTTCCGGGCCCGAACCTTCGAGCAGGGTTTGAGACACGAGATCAGGGCATCGCTGATCTCCCTCAGCATACCGACTCAGACAGGAGTACTGGAGCGGGCCCTTCTGATCGAGAGCTTCCTTGCTGAGTCTACACCAGCACAGAGACCCACCACAGGACGGCACGTGGCAGAGTCATCTGCAGCTGGCAGTCGGCGAATGACTCAGGGGTCCAGACAGACCAGACCTCAGGGCACTGGCTCAGCAGTGCAGGGCACACAACGCGGAGCCAGTCTTTCGAGTGGAAGACAGTGCTATGCATGCAGCGGGCGAGGCCACATGGCTCGTGACTGCCCGACCCGCCATGCGGTGGAGCAGCAGACGGTTGAGGAACCACCTAGGCAGAGGCAGAGGTTCGACCGTGGCGGTCTGCAGGAAGGAGGCGGACGAGGCAGAGGAGCAGGCCGAGCAGCAGGTGGTGGACGACGCTTTGAGGCTCTACCACCACCACCACCAGGAGGTCCACCCCGACCGCAGGGAAGAGCTCAGCTTCAGGCAGCCGAGGCCTTCGATCATGGAGCTCTGGGAGCCGATGGACAGGAGCAGAACTAGTGGTTACATCCTTTGTACTTCTGGTTCCTTGTTGCTTTTGTGTAGCGTCTTGTATTACGAGCTGCAATAATAAAAGACGCATACCTTGTGATGTTTTCGTTCCTGTCCTCTATCGTAATGTTACTAAGAGGTTCCAGTTTTGGCTGTTGACTTGACCCTCACTTGTGAGACATCTACTGGAGGAGGCCCAGTTACCACACACTGATGCCGACAGTGTGACACAACCCTTGGAGGCGAGAGTAACGGTTGAATCTCTTAGTAGTAGCGTCGAGGCCTTACGACGTCATCCTTAGTATGGATTAGTATCATCCATGTTAGGATTGACTGTTTTAGGCAAAGAATGTGGTTCATCCAGGGGATGAGACCAGGTTTCTCTTTTCGGCAAAGTAGAAATCTCGCAGCTCTTGTGGGACCAGAGATGGTCCGGGCCACGTCAGAAGAGGTCCATGTCATCCAGGAGCGGGTCCTACATGGACGATCGATTCCTCTTGTGCGCAACAGATGGCGGCACGAGAATCTCCAGGAGAGCACATGGGAGCGGGAGGCTCAGATGCGTGCTCAGTACCCTCTTTTGTTTCCCTAGTTTTTGATGTAGCTTTACGGGGACGTAAAGCCCTGAGGTGGGAGTAATGTAAAGACCCGTAAAATTCAAGGAAAATTTTTTCTTAATTTTCTTTAGAATTTTACAAGAGCGCGGTTTCAGACGGCATCTGATTCCGAGGCCCGGAGTGCCCGGAATTAATTTCCGAAGTTTGGCTCGGGTACGTTCAGTGAACGAACGAGCGGGAATTCCTAACTTTTGATCCGGTGCTCGGAATTGAAATCCGAGGGCACCGATGAACTCGCAGCGCCGGTATTCGCTTAATGAGACCTTTTCGGGAGTTGCGTTTGTTGCGGGTTGAGAGTTACGTTTTGGGGTTTTTCAGTTAAGTTAAATAAAATTTGTGTAATACAAATTTTGTTTTAACTTATTTAAAAACCTATCAAAGGTGGTTGGAAGTGGGACCCACACCCACTTAACCTCCCTTGGGAGGATTAAGTGTGGTGGGGCCCACACGAACCCCCTTTTCTTTTCAAATTCTCTCAACATACTTAACCCCCCTCTTTAATGGCTTAAGTTACTTAATTTTTTTTTGGGAGTTAACTCTTTTGAATTTCAAACATTTGAAATCCTTTTGAGTTGTGTGTTAATAAAATAAGTGGTATTCTTATTTTATTGAGGGTTCTTTGTTTGTCTTGGGAGAGCTTTCCCTTCATCTCCAAGCTCTGACGAAGAACGAAGAACGTCTTCATCCTCGACGAAGAACGACAACACTTCGTCAAGGATCATCGACTCAGAGACCTAGTATCTTCGGACCTCTGCTTCCTCTTCGGACCTTCTTCGTCGGCAAACGAAGATCCGCCAACAACGTGTCGCATCGGACGTAAATCTTCGTCAACGGATTTGACGAACGACGACCGCGACGCCTGACTTCCGCGACGCCGTCTTCCGCGGAACGTAGAGGATTTCTTTGAATCTCAAACCCGAGGTAGGGGATGTTTTTATTAATTATTTTATTCCATTCCTGAATCGTGGATTTTAGCATGACTAAACGTGAGACTTTTTAGTTATGTTATTTGTTAACGCGAGGGGAGTCGGACCGCACGAACACGGCCGAAACCCCCTCCTTCGTTCATGTTGATTCATGCGGGTGGAAGCAAGAGGCGTGGTGCCGTCGCACCACGCGGATGAACATGCTTATGATTTCCGCAATACCGTCGCGCTTCGCCGAGGAGAGACTTCAAGACCGCGACGCCGACACGCCGCGTTGGGAGGATTCTTGGCACGGCGAAAGGGGCGCGGTGCCGTCGCACCGCGCCGGACGACGAACACCGCGGCCGGTTCCGGGCCGCGGTGAGACGAGGAGACCGCGGCCGGTTCCGGGCCGCGGCGGAAGGAAAGACCGGCGGCCGGGCCGCCGGCGTCGGAAGTCAAGGGCGGGACCGGAAATTCCGGTCCCGTTGGTAAAAACCGGCCGGCCAGCAGGCCGGCCGGATGTCATAAAAACCGGGGGTTTAAACCCCCGGCCGGTCCATCAAGACCCCCCTCTTAATGAGGGGGCGGTTCTTTTAAGGAGGGGGGGGCAAAGCCCCCCCGGTTTTACTCAACCGGCCCCCATTTGCGGGGGCCGTTTTGTCTCAAACGGCGCGGCAAAGCCGCGCCGCCTTCGGAAGGGCGGGGGCTTAGCCCCCCGCGTGAGTCGCGGCCACCGCCGCCAGCGCGGTCCGCCGCCGCCAGCGCGGCCCGCCGCCGCCGCCACGCGGCCCGCCGCCGCCACGTGGCCCGCCGCCGCCGCGCCACGCGGCCGCCGCCGCCACGCGGCCCGCCGCCGCCGCGTGGCCCGCCGCCGCCGTCCGCCGCCGCCGGCCGCCGCCGCCGGCCGCCGCGCCACCCAAGGGGGGGGGGGTCGGGCCGGGTCGTTCCGGACCCGGACCCCCCCGTTTCGGACCAGTTTTGGTTTTTCGCTCATAACTTGAGCCTCGGACCTCCGAATGACGAACCGTCTGCGGCAACGCGATCCTTGGATCGAGACGGTCGTTTCGGTATATCGCACTCAAGGTTTCGGTTTACTTTGAGTTCGGCCGGGTTGGTTCGTTCACGAAACCAACCGGGCCTTCGGAGCGGAAACGCTCATATCTTGAGCTACGGACGTCTGATTGACGTGCCGTCAGACGCGTAGTGTTTCTCTTAGTGAGACGGATCTTTTGGCATACTCCGCCCGAGGTTTGGACGCAGGTGGAGTACGGTCGGGTTGGTTTTGCCTTAAAAACCAACCGGGCCCCGGAGACGAAAATGCCAATAACTCTCAGACCGGGCGTCCGATCGACGCGCCGTCTGTTGCGTTGAGTTCCTGTTGACGATACGGAACTTTTGGATACATCAACTTCGGTCTTCGTGACAGTTGATGTATCAGCCTCTCGGCTCGTGGAGCGGACCCTCCGTACGAGCTTGCTGTGTGCGGGAACCCTAGTGCTGGCTGCGACTATTTTACTGCTACGACTGCTACTGTGACTGCGACGACGACAGTACAGAGATCCTGTGTGGATTTGACGACGACAGTACAGAGATCCTGTGTGGATTTGACGACGACAGTACAGAGATCCTGTGTGGATTAGACGACGACAGTACAGAGATCCTGTGTGGATTTGGCGACGACAGTACAGAGATCCTGTGTGGATTCGACGACGACGACTACAGCACTCAGCGATCCTACGTGGATCAGTGCTACAGGTTCTGTGTGAGCCCGATCCTGTGTGGGTCCTTGCGCTCAGCGGTTCTGTGTGAGCCAGCGCCTACAGGTTCTGTGTGAGCCCGATCCTGTGTGGGTCTTCTGCGGGGGTTAGTTACCTATCCATCCTTCGTGGGTCCGACGACTTAGATGGATCAGTGATCATCTTTATCGTCCTTGAAAAAGTATACCTGTGTGAGCTGAATCCTGTTGTTTTCCTGTGTGGATTGTGTTGTGCAATCCTGTGTGGATTATATTTTGCTTTCCTATGTGGAATACGTATACTTTCCTGCGTGGACTGAGTTGTACTTGGGCTCGGAGGTTGGAGTGTATTTGAATTGATGACTTAGGTATATGTATGGGCATATACCTAAGCAGTGTCGGTTGTTACTTCGTGATTGTACTTTTCTTCGTGGTTTATCCTTTGTGGATTTGAGAGACCTTCAGGGGTCTCGGGGTCCCTACTGAGTAGCTTATACTCACCCCTGCACGGGCTTTGCCCGCACTTCGTTGTGTTGGTTGCAGACGACGGACAGCGTTGACCTTAGCTGAGGCTTGCAGAGCGGGACGGTACCCGGAGGTGGACCACTGGGCGGGACGTGCTCGGAGCGGACGGCGGGACCCGTGGAGCAGAGGAGCTATCTGTACCCACCCTTCAGGTGGGATTTCCAGTGGACAGCTCGGAGTAGCGGCTTTACTTTTCAGTTGCTGTTTTTCCCTTTTCGAGTTGTACTTTACTTTCAGTTTGGGTTTGTATTCTGGCCCATTTACTTTTCCGCACTTTCAGTCGTACTCTGTTTGCTTAGTGTTTACTTTCCGCTTGTTTACTCTGTGGTGTGTGTTTACTTTTCAAAGGCAATGCCTTCCCTTTTTACCGGGAATTACGCCTTGGTGCTAGTCGCCAGCCCCTGGCCTATGGAAGGCGGGCTTGGGGTAGTCACGACACGGACCCCGAGGGCGGGTCGTGACAATTACTATATCCAACATAACCTTCCAACATACCCATCAATTCAAAAATACCAAAAATAATTTTTATATGACATATATATATTTTTTCTTCCAAAAATGCAATGTATAAAATTATATCATTAAAATAATGTTTTTAAATAAATTTTAATAAATATTAAATGGATTTATGATTGAATAAAAAAATTTAACACATTTTTATAATCATGATGAAAAAATTATTATTTCATAAAATTGGGGTGCTCATAAATAGATAATTTTTACGGTTTCACAAAAAAATCGCATTTTATATAAAATCCCTCAAAAATTCACACTAATTTAATTCTAATGTGATGAGTCAAAAATTGAAATTTATTTTATCTATATAATTATATAAATATGGTAATTTTATATTTAAATAAAAATATATATTTATTTATTATTTAAAACATTAATATCATAATAAATATATTAGACTTTACAAAAAAGCATTAAGAATTCATTAAAATATATTAGCAATTAAAATGTTTTTTGAAGATTATTTAATTGAAATAATTTTAATTTAATTGTTATATACATTCCATGAAACATATTTTCAAATTTTCAAATTTTTATACTCTCTATGAATAGTATACTTTTGATTATATCATGTAAATAATTTAGACATACACTTAATTACCTCTATATAACAATTAATAATGAATAAAAATTGTTTAATTTATAATGGTCAAAATTACCATCCATATTGGTTAATAATAATAATGAAAAATGACCATATTTCCAACAAACACAACATTATTCTCACATTGTTGAACACTTATTAACTTAAAAATGTTCTTACACATCCATTGATAATTTCAATTTCTTTTATAACACTTACTTTCATTTTTATAAACAATATAGAATGGGATATCATCTAGATGAATTAAATAATATGGACTTTTTCATAGTAAAAGTATTATAATTAAAATTTTATATCTAATTATTTATCCACATTGTATTAGTACATATATAGGTCTATTATTAATGTTTCAATAAAATGTTCAATTATTTTTATATTCATATATTATATAAATTTATAATTTTTTGAGTGTAAAGAGTTTATCTATTAGAGGACTAATATTTTTCGTGTTTTTACCATTAAAATTCATATGCTATTTTTGAAAAAGTCTTTCTTTAATATTAATGGGTTTAAGAATGTTTATATCTTTTATATGATAGATATCCTTGTTTTTATGGTTGATTTTTGAATAAAAAGTTATATTAAATTAATTTTATTTTTAAATAATGATTATAATTTGGTAATTTTTTTAAAATGTAAATTTCATGGCTCTATGAATTTTTTAAATTCATCTTGGGAACATACTGGAATTTTTTTTAATAATATGAAACTTCCTTCTTTATCTCATCCATCATTAACACTTTTTATTACTAGTTCATTTTTTTGGTGATTAGGATATGGATGAAAATGGTATCTTTCTAAAATCACTACTGGGAATCTAGGTTTTCCCATCAATTTTTTACCAACGGTTCAATAGAACCATTGGTATAGGGTCCCTTTACCAATGACTTATTCAACCCGTTGGTAAATGATGAGTGAGTGAAGTATTTCAAAATGGTATGAAGAAACCATTGGTAAAAACACAAATTATTCCCGTTTTACAAATGGTTTGTACGAACCATTTGAAAAGTCCTTGACTTCGGAAGGATTTCCCAACGGTATGTCTAAACCCTTGAGAATGATTACCTTAATCAATGGGTTTAAAAAACCTTTGGAAATGTTTTCCTCTAAATTTCCACTGAACCCGATCTCCCATCCATGTGATTGAATTGCTAAAGTCGAGACCTAATACCTCTCTCGATCGGAAAATTTTCACCAGATCTATCTTCAATCACAAATTGGGTTTGTTATAAACCTCAAAACTATAATTTTTACCTTACGTTTAATGATTTTCATCTATTTATTTTTGTTTTCTCTTTTTATTTGGTATAAACTTGAGGTTCATGCAGTATGCTTCCCAATAATTTCAATATGATTTGTTTTTTGTTTTTGTTCTTCTATCATGTGTGAATCAATTTATTTGATGTGAGGGGGTGTAGGTTGTGGGAGGTGAAGAGGGGGGGGGGCGTAGTGGGAGGTGGAGGGGTGTGTGGTGGGGGTGTTTTGGTGGGAGGGTGTGCATTGAGTAAAGGGGGATATATAGGTGGGGGTGTGTAGTGGGGGAGTATATTGGGGGTGAAGTGGGTGGGTTGTATAGGTGGGGGGGGGTTCTGCAGCTAGGGGTTCGGGGTGCAGGTGGAGGGGAAATTCTGTACAATTGGGTGGGGGTTAGGGGAGTGTGCAGGTTGGGGGTGGTGGGTTGTGCAGTGGTAAAGGGTTTGTTTTAGGTTTTTTATTTTCTGGGGTAAAGGGTTGGTTTTATGTTTGTTTTATATTTCTTTTATGATTTTTGTTTAGTGTGGTTTTATGCATTATGTTTAGTGGGGCTTTATGGATTTTTTAGTGAAATGAATAATGCATGATAGTTTGACTTTTTAACGAATAAAATGATTTTTAATGAAATTACCCTAAAAGTGGATGCAGGAGGTGTGGGGGGATGTATAGGTGTGGGGGCATGTCCAGGTGGGGGTGGGTTTTCCAGGGGTAGGGGGGTTGCACAGGGAGTAGGGGGGATATTGGGCTGTAGGGAGGGGGTATGGGATACCCCAAGGAGGGGTGTGTAATGTACAAGGATTTAGGGAGGGGTGTCCAGGTGAGGGAGGGGTGTGGGGTGTCCGGGGAGGGGGGTGGTCTATCCAGGAGGGGGGTGGGGGTGGGCGGTCCAGATGGGAGAGGGGATGCAAGGGAGGGGGTGTGGGTTGTTACAGTAGGTGCTATTCAAATTTAATTAATATAGTTTACAAATATGTTGTATCTGATTTGATAGTTATGTGCATTTTCAATGATTATTGGTTGGAATTTTTATTTGAACTGCATTTTGTAATTTGGAATTGAACTGTATTTAAAACTACGAAACCAACATATCGGACATGGTGAACATTTAAATGCTTCAACTGTGAGTTTTATAAAATTTGTATGACTCTAAGACCTCTCTTTAACATTTTACTAGGTAATGAACATGATGATCTGTATTCATCTGCATAACATGTAATGAAACCTGCATCATCTACCCGAGCTAAAGAAATTGAATTTTTCCTTAATTTTGACAACAGCTTCACAACATATGAATCTGGTAGAATCAATGTTCCATGATTTTAATAGATTGGGGATTCTCTGTAAATAATTATCCTACTAAAAATTAAATTTCATAATTACAACTTTTACGACTTATTGACTTCATTATATAATTTTTCAAGCTCACCTAAAACAATTATTAGTTAAATTATCCATTAATTCCCCTATTCCATCTCATTTATTTTGTTTTTGGGTTACAAATTAGTTATACTTTTTAATTTACATCCATAGGTGTTTTCAAATGCAGGAAAATGAAACCAATTACAAATAGGGGACGAAAACAGATTATGGAAAATAGTCGTCGCATGGTTGAGTTGGGAATTCCACCACTAGTGTCTGCAGTGAGTATTTTATTTCAAATATATTTATTTAAATAATATATAATGTCATGTGATTAGTTTTTTTAAACATTTTTGCCGGATCCATCTATTAGGTGACAGTTATTTTATGAGTAGCCTAGTAGTGGTCTCAGTACACGGGGTGTTCGTATGGGGGGGGGGTGGTACTGGAGCTAAACGATCTGGTTTGTGTACCTGATTAGACCCTACCCCTCCCATTGACTTACCATACATCCCACATTTTGATCCCAATCTACCATTAGGGAAAAACATGATATTTAGCCCTCTCATGTTTTCACCACCCTTAACATCTAAGCCTCCTCAGCAGTCTGTAACATATCTGATGATGATTCCCACTCCCCATCCAGCATTTGGCCACCCATCCCTATCATCTTCTTTTACTTCTTCTTCCTTCTCTCTAGGCTTTTATATTCTATCTTCTTCGACTACATCACTGCCAGATTCGGTCCCTACTGAGCAGGCATTGGGACCCACTCCATCTTTACAGGGTGTTCCTTTAGTTTCTGAGGGTCCAGTAGCACCCATTGATAAGCCTACCACATGTATACTTATACAACCATAACAAATTGTTACACCATAATTTATTTTCATTATAACATGTATTGATAAAATCTTTGCTTTTCATTCAAAAATGATACATCTACTAATATAAGGTGGGGGAGGGGGCGTACACCCATGAGTTCGGTGTGGAACTGCCACACGCAGTTGATGGTGGACTATAATGAAGCTAGTCAGATGATTGAAAAATCTGGGCAGTAATGTCGGATTTTTTTGGTGACACATTCCAAATACTCGGAAAACATTCCTGTCAGCTAGCTCTCATGGAGACAGCTGCCAAATGAAGTCAAGGATAATTCCTAGGTAAAGATATGGGTAAAAAACCTGTTGTATTTAATGAAATATATTAATTTTTTAATTATATGAATTAGTATTTTTGTTTCATCTTCGGTTTAATTTCCCCGATAGGGAGGGTGCACGACCAGCACCTCTAAAGGATTTAGGCGATATTTGGAGAGAATATAAGAATGACTACATTGGATGACGTGCTAGCGTGGGCACAGAGTTAGAGGTGGTCCCTATCATGGATGATTTTCCATCAGAACAGTACTAATAGACGATAACTCATTGGGTGACTAGCCAATTTATGGTATTAATAAAATTATAAGTATTTAAATGCAAATTTTCTTATTTTTCATTCTACTAATTATTGAAATTTATATAGGATGAATCTATAAGAAATAAAAAAACATTGATGCTAAGAAATACATCCACAAATTGGGACGTACTACGATGCCAGATCATAAGAGACATCAAGTATGACAATTTATAATATTTCTGTATGAATTTCACTTTCTATTGCTTCATCCATAATTTATTCATTAGCTAAAGTATTTATATAATTTTAGTTATGAAATTACTATGTTTTTTTTCATATCCTACTTTTAATTATGGGTTTCTACATTCAATGTCATTGTAGAGGCATACATTGAATATAGAAGGACATGTGCCTTGAGAAAAACTTTTCTTTCTCAAGTATAAAAAAGAAAGATGGATGTGCAGTTAATGTAGTGACTCAGCAGCAGATTGTAAGTTTTACTTTGCATATTTAAAATTTTAATCTATATTTTTTACTTAATAGTCTATTTATATTTGTAACATGCTACATTAGAGGCCCTTGATGCCTAGGAACCTGACAATTTTGGGCCACACGATCACTTATATCAGTTTTTGGGAGATGAGCACTATGGCAGAGTACGATGCCAACCTGGGAAGAGTATAGTTCTAAAGAGGTATTGACACTCCTTAGTTACGATTTGTAGTGCCACCAAGTTGTTACAGGATAAATCACTGGATGAATAGGTTGAAAGAGGTCCTCATAGATGACCGAACAATCTTCTAGGGAAAATACTACATTTATGAAACTAATGGACGTTTTATGTAACGCCCCAACCCCAGCTACCCAGAGTCGGTGCATTACTTCGTAACACTGGCATGATCACAAAAGATCAAGTCTCGAAAGAACGATTAGTTTAGTATCCTTGGAAACACTAGATACATTAATAAATGTTACATTACATCATAAAGTGAAAAACTAATAACAAAGTCTTCATAGTCCACACTCATATCCTCTTCTGACTATCCCTGCAGGTCATTCATAAAATACTTCTTCACATCCTGGAAAATATTAAAACATTGAAAGGGGTGAGCTCAGATGCTCAGTAAGGATAACAATATAACGGAAGCTTTCATCAATAAACATAAACATTTAAGGCAATGTATAACTAAAACAAAAGCCTTTTAAACATGAACTTTAACATAATATGAAAAAAGTAAAATGAGATAATGCCATTCACTTCTTCACATGGATATTCTACTGGTCAAATAATCACATGCAATATCAATAACCACTTTCATAATGATTTAATGCATAATGCCATACTATCATAACCACGTAGCCAAGGCCTCGTGCCAAGACCACAAATAAGATTTTGTTAAGGCCTCGTGCCAAGACACTAGTTTGTCTCATGAGACCTGCCGATGTATCGAGGAGCTATAGCGGGCTCCACCCGTCTCATATTAAGTCCAATGCATTCCTCATATGAATAGGTTTAAACATATCATAAACCATAACATAATCGTATCACATAAAACATGCATAAAGAAATATAAAATTTCCACATTTCAATCACAAGATTTCAATACAACACATTGATATAATAAAAATGCTTTCAAAACCATTTTCAATACCAAAATAAAAGAAAGTTAAAACTTTGTATTTATTTTTCATTTAAAAAAAGTAATGGCTTGTAGAGGAAGTTGAAACTCAAATAATGGTCACGGCGGCAGAGAAGTCATTGTCGCCGCATATGTTCGGAAAGAAAAACATTCCCTTTTTGTCGTTTAGAAAAACGCTTCGTACAAAAAAATATTCCTTTTGAATAAACGAAAAAGTCAAAGGGGTTTATACACCGTATAAAATAATGTTGTGTATAAAACCAAATATGCCTCAATGAAAGGAGATTGAGACGAAGTCCTTAAAAAGATCATTTTTAAAATAAATTAGATCTATTATGTGTATTCACTATAGGTACACATAAAGAATACAAAATAAGACATAATAATATCATGACATAATTTGAAAGTAGGAGATTAACCCAAAGAATGGAAGTTGGGTTAAGAAATTCCCTTACCTCGTGTCTGACTTGACTCAACCGTTCTTTAAACTCCTAAATAATAAACTAGAGTTTATATATACCTTATTAAGAACCATTTTCAATTTCATTATCCTTTTTATATCACTTATTACAATGATATGAACATTATGTAATTATTTAAGTTAATAACGGTCGTTTTGTCGATCTTTGGTACTTGAGTCAACAATGAACTTATTATAATTACAAGTTGTTTATGAGGTAGAATATCCATTATCTCCAGAATTATATTCATGATTTATATGTCATATATATCATATATATACATTATATACATTCATTTATAATATTATGTAACATTTATAGGTAATAAATGAAATGCACCGTTCATGGAGACGGTAAGCCGTACGTACGCATGAACGCTACTTTCATTTCTATTTCGTATTTAATGGAATGAAATCATAATGATATAAATTTATAATATAATTACATTATAATATAGTGTATAATACCATTTAAACCATCCTTTATACATCCCACATATTGCATTAACGATTCAAATCACTTTGAGGGGGCGGTAGTCCGCACTTCCTAAAATGAAATTATCGCGTTTTACCCATAATGGAAATAATAAAGTATGCCATAAATGAGAAATACAGAATCATAAGTAAAACATAAACATATTTTATATCATATATAAATATAGTGACATCTTAATGGCCATCTTTGAAGGTGTTATATGAGTGTTGAACAATCATCGTTTCGTGAGGCAGAAATTCACCATCCACAGAAACCGTATGTTCTTTAACCATTAGATGTAGGTGTGTGTAAGTGTAGCTAGAATACTTCTTATAACAACATCCTAGTATATTGAGTATACTATTGTTGTTACAAAATAAATGAATAAAAAGATTTAAATGGTTGGAGTAGAAAAATAAAACAAAACAACATTAGAGAAGACATTACATCAAAATCGGGTAACTCTTTTTGATTTGAGCCAAAGGCTTCCTTGGGAAGAGTTCTGCCCAAAGTGAGGATTCTATGAGTAATAGGGGGAAGTTGGGAGAGTATTTGGGCAGAGTTTGGCCGAGCCAAATTGCTTGAAAGTGTGAATGAGGTGGTAGAGGTGGGGGCCTTTTATAAGAGGAGAGGAGGGGCTCTTTTGGAAAGATTGAAATGTTACATTATTATACAATGCTTTTAGGATTCTAAAGGTCCCACAATTATATAATTCGTGGATATGGTGATAAGGGTTCGAAATCTACTCATCCAATAGGCTTTTGACAAGTGTAAGCCTTGGATTTTGCATTATCTTCTCATTTTATTTAAATCGTTAAATAATGAGGTCATCGCTGCATCATAATGATGTTATAAATAATTTAATTTATTTAATGTCTAAAAATTATAAAACAAATACTATGATGTAGGAAATCGTTTTAGCTTTCTAATTAATATTTATAGTCAAATTTTGGACTTGTGTAACCCCACTTAAAAACTGTTTTAGTAAAACAACTCATGTTTGTGTCAATTTAATTTTAACATTAAATATATATATATTAATGTCATTTTCCAACCAAAGTGGCTCCATGGGGTCCCCAAGTTGACCCATGGGTTGTCTTGGTCGGCCATGACTCATCTAATAGGAGTAGGAAAAGTGTCAAGCTCATCTCATATTATTAAAACATTATTTTTACCTTAAACTACACTAATTACCTCTAATCGCGATTAAGAACTTAAAAGTTACTATTCACCAAAAAATTATTTTGATCTCATTGAACCACATTTTACTTCTTAATGAAAACCATGTATGTCGGATTTTTAAAAATCAAATCACAGAAGTGGTAATATTTCATTTAATCGAAAAATCAGTTATTTAACTACCACTTAGTGATTTCACTATTCATCAAAAATTGAAGTTTTTCAGAACAATGCCAAAATTTCACCCTAAGATATAATTGATATTCCAATTTCAAAAATGATGTCTATTTTACAAAATTACAAACATATAAGTTGCATTAATTAATTTTATAATTAATTCCCGTTGTCACAACAAATAGCGCGTTTTAAGAAACAATTTATATCAAAAGATTGGCAATTGTTTATGTCCAATTTCAATGTTAAATTAATTATAATGACCACCATTGGATAAAATGGTAAAAATATATTCTAATTATACTTTAAAACCACTAAATTTTATAATTTATCACTATAAATTATTTTGATTAAAAAGTTGTTTTTAAGTAATTTTCACTATTCATAAAAAATTGGAAGCTCTCAGAAAATTACAATAAATTCAACTTTGGATAATTTCGATATTAACAATACAAAAATGAAGTCCATTTTGAAATATAAAATTTCTATAATTTTAAAAAGTGGTTATTACTATTCATAACGGCTACTTTGATTAGTCGCGGTGTTTTAGAACTCGAAGTTGCGTACAATGCAAGCTATTGCATTATTAAATGAGAAGCGTATCGTGGAAGCTCGGGGTGTTACATTCTCCCCTCCTTAAATAAATTGCGTCCTCACAATTTGAAATTTTTCTTTTAAAGTAAAAGGTTTAAAAGAGAAAATACCTTTGTGTAAAACCCACATCAAAAATAAGATTAATAAAATTTAGCCTTAATAAGAGGGAAATGGAAATAAGAAAGTCCCCACCAAATTATGATCTAGATAAAGAGAACATTGGTGGAAATTAGAGACATATAATTGGAGGAAAAACGTAAATATTTGTAGGGAGTGATTGAGGTCATCAATCAAAATCAACTGTCAAATTGAGGGCCTCGAAGACTTCAATCAATGTTGATTTAAAATATCATCAGTTCAAAAAGACATAAGGTATTAGGATAACACATTTTTTTGTCTTAATATCCCTTTACTAAAGTTTAAGAATTAATTTATTCATTGAATAAGAGATAGGTATATATATATTTATTCTTGACAATTAGAGTTTCAACCTTCAACTCATCTTTCACTCAAAAAGACAACAGAACTCAAAAATATTATAATTATCCTAATTGTATAAGGTTCCAAATGTTAACACATAACATTTAGATTAGTAAAATTATTTTGTAATAACCAGGGACATCCTGTAGGCTAGTGGTAGGAAATAAAGGCCTGTCGCACTATGATTGTGGGTTCGATTCCTGCAGCTTTGTCCAACACGATAGGTTATTCCCCACCCTACAGGTTGTCCTTTTCCTAAAACTATAGTATTATAATATTCCCAAAATAATCATCAGAAATTCTTTAACCTTAAACAATACTATCCAAAGATCAACTTAATCCACTCTAACCTTTATAGTTATCCAAAAT
Organism: Viscum album; assembly: GCA_963277665.1. Classification (NCBI taxonomy): domain Eukaryota; kingdom Viridiplantae; phylum Streptophyta; class Magnoliopsida; order Santalales; family Viscaceae; genus Viscum; species Viscum album. Next base: position 1,850,858,410 of record OY728120.1, read on the forward strand.
ACCTCTGTCCAGACTTTCTCTAAAAGGTCTCTTAATTCCAAAATCAATTGTAACATCAGATTCCCCAAACAAAGAAAAGTTTCTGTTATTGTCACATACTAAAAATATGATTACCTTAATCATATTAAAACCTTACTGAAATCAAAAAGTACTGCAGTACAATATTTATATATATCACATTATTCTTATAACCAGAATATAATCCTTGAGTCCAAAAGCACCCATACATTAATTATTCTGCTTCAACTGTAGTCACAACATAAGATTGGCATTGATCCCTTGGCCTTTTCTGAGGTAAGTTTCCTTGATGCTTAGGACATTCATTTGCATAATGCCCCATTTCCCTACAATTGTAGCATTCAACTTTGACAGCCTCTTTCTTTCCCTTGCAATCACGAGCCTGGTGACCCTTTTCTCCACATTTATAAAAAACTCTCATTCCTTTTAGGCAAGTACCAGGGTGATTCTTCCCACAATTATCACATAATGGAAAATCCGTCTTTCCCTTTTTCCCTTTATCTATCTCTTGTTCCACCGTTCTCTTCTTCTCTTGCTTTACTTTGTTGTCATAAGACTTAGAGAATTCTTTTTCTGTCTTGATAGCACACGAGACAATATCTTCATATGATGAGAAGGATTGTGATACTAAAGCTCAACGGAGAAATGGTTTTAACCCATCAAACAAACGATCAATCTTACTCCTTGGGTTACGTATATAATCGGAAGCATGCCTCGCTAAAATTGTAAAGTTAGCCTCATACTTTGCGACATTCTCATCCTCCTTCTGCCTCAGACTTAGAAATTTCCTTTCCATATCTACTCGATGGTCACGAGGAAAGTATTTTTCTAAGAAAATCTCTTTGAACTCCCTCCATTCCATATTCGATACGTCATCATCTTCCTTTGTGTTTTGAATCAGTGACCACCACTGATCGGCATCTCCAGTGAGGCGGTAAACTGCCATGACAACCTTTTCCCTTTCGCTACTCCCCAAGGCATGGAATATTTTCTCTAAGGAATTTATCCATTGCTTAGATACTATAGGATTTTTACTCCCATTGAAGGTTGGTGGTTGTTGCCTCATGAAGAGGTCTAACATTGATCCTCCACGTTGTGGATCAAGGTGATCCATACGAGTAAGGTTATTATTCATAACTTGAGTGAGTTGTCCCAGTATGGTAATAAGTTGATCAGCACCAGTTGTATATCCAGATCCACAATAATTATCTTGAGAAAGAGGGAAATCCCTACACGGAGTGCGTGCATTGATACAGTTTCCATTCCTTCCACTAGGCGCCATTTCTAAACAATGGCATAAACTATATTAGTTTATAAATCAAAATACATAATTCCATACTTGTAAGATACTTAACATAAATTGAACTATTTATGGATATAATCCATAATCATAAAAAATTTTTCTTTGGGAAGTATATACTCATAACCGTTCATAGTGGTTTGTAAAGAAAATGAGAATTATCCTAAGTATATCCCTCGGGAGTGTCGTAACCAAGAGTGCAGCAAGGCCTGTTGTCGTGCACCAGTTATCGTTCGAGTCTAGCTCAAAGCGGTGTTTTTGGGTTTTACCTCTAGCTACATCTGTGCCAGAGCCTCCTCTACTTGCTCGTATCCAGATAGGGACGTATTGCTCGGAAAACTCACAAAATCTCTATAATACCAAAATTATAGGAAGTTATTCTATACTAATCCTTAAAGTCTATCTTCCGGCTATGTGCTCTAATCAGAGTTTATCTAAATCTAGCTTCCAAGGTTTGTACTAAACTGCCTCTGATACCAACTGTAACGCCCCAACCCCAGGTACCCAGAGTCGGTGCATTACTTCGTAACATTGGCATGATCACAAAATATCAAGTCTCGAAGTACTGATTAGTTTAGTAGCCTTGGAAACACTAGATACATTCATAAATGTTACATTACATCATAAAGTGAAAAACTAATAACAAAGTCATAATAGTCCACACTCATATCCTCTTCTGACTATCCCTGCAGGTCATTCAAAAAATACTTCTTCACATCCTGGAAAATATTAAAACATTGAAAGGGGTGAGCTCAGATGCACAGTAAGGATAACAATATAGCAGAAGCTTTCATCAATAAACATAAAAATTTAAGGCAATGTATAACTAAAAAAAATCCTTTTAAACATGAACTTCAACATAATATGGCAAAAGTAAAATGATATAATGCCCTTCACTTCTTCACATGGATATTCTACTGGTCGAATAATCACATGCAATATCAATAACCACTTTCATAATGATGGAATGCATAATGCCAGACTATCATAACCACGTAGCCAAGGCCTCGTGCCAAGACCACAAATAAGATTTTGTCAAGGCCTCGTGCCAAGACACTAGTTTGTCTCATGACACCTGCCGATGCATCGAGGAGCTATAGCGGGCTCCACCCGTCACTTATTAAGTCCAATGCATTCCTCATATGAATAGGTTTAAACATATCATAAACCATAACATAATCGTATCACATAAAACATTCCTAAAGGAATCATAAAATTTCCACATTTCAATCACAAGATTTCAATACAACACATTGATATAATAAAAATGCTTTCAAAACCATTTTCAATACCAAAATAAAATAAAGTTAAAACTTTGTATTTATTTTTCATTTAAAAAAATTAATGGCTTGTAGAGGAAGCCGAAACTCAAATAATGGTCATGGCGGTGGAGAAGTCGTTGTAGCCGCATATGTACAGAAAGAAAAACATTCCCTTTTTGTCGTTTAGTAAAACGCTTCGTATAAAAAAAGATTCATTTTGAATAAATGTAAAAGTCAAAGGGGTTTATACACCATATAAAAGAAAGTTGTGTATAAAACCAAATATGCCTCAATGAAAAGAGATTGAGAAGAAGTCCTTAAAAAGATCATTTTTAAAATAAAATAGATCTATTATGTGTATTCACTATAGGTACACAAAAAGAATACAAAATAAGACATAATAATATCATGAAATAATTTGAAAGTAGGAGATTAACCCAAAGAATGGAAGTTGGGTTAAGAAACTCCCTTACCTCGTGTCTGACTTGACTCAACCATTCTCTAACCTCCTGAATAACAAAGTAGAGTTAATATATACCATATTAAGAACCATTTTCAATTTCATTATTCTTTTTATATCACTTATTATAATGATATGAACATTATGTAATTATTTAAGTTAATAACAGTCGTTTTGTCGATCTTTGGTACTTGAGTCAACAATAAACTTCTTATAATTACAAGTTGTTTATGTGGTAGAATATCCATTATCTCCAGAATAATATTCATGATTTAGATTTCATATATATCATATATATCCAGTATATACATTCATTTATAAAATTATGTACCATTTAGAGGTAAGAAATGAAATGCACCTTTAATGGAGACGGTAAGCCGTACGTACGCATTAACGCTACTTTCATTTCTATTTCTTATTTAATTGAATGAAATCATAATGATATAAATTTATAATATAATTACAGTATAATATAGTGTATAATACCATGTAATCCATCCTTTATACATCCCACATATGGCATTAATGATTCAAATCACTTTGTGGGGGCGGTAGTCCACACTTCCTAAAATGAAATTATCGCGTTTTACCCATAATAGAAATCATAAAGTATGCCATAAATGAGAAATACAAAAGTATAAGTAAAACATAAACATATTTTATATCATATATAAATATAGTGACATCTTAATGGCCACCTTTGAAGGTTTTATATGAGTGTTGAACAATCATCGTTTCGTGAGGCAGAAATTCGCCATCCACAGAAACCGTATGTTCTTTAACCATTAGATGTAGGTGTGTGTAAGTGTAGATAGAATCCTTCTTATAACAACATCCTAGTATATTGAGGATACTGGTGTTGTTACAAAAGAAATGAATAAAAATATTTTAGGTGGTTGGAGTAGAAAAATAAAACAAAACAACATTAGAGAAGACATTACCTCAAAATCTGGTAACTCTTTTTGATTTTAGACAAAGGGTTCCTTGGGAAGAGTTCTACCCAAGTGAGGCTTCTAGGAGTAAGAGGGGAAAGTTGGGAGAGTATTTGGGCAGAGTTTGGCCGAGCCAAATGGCTTTAAAGTGTGAATGAGGTGGTAGAGGTGGGGGCCTTTTATAAGGGGAGAGGAGGGGCTCTTTTGGAAAGATTGAAATGTTACATTATTATACAATGCTTTTCGGATTCTAAAGGTCCCACACTTATATAATTCGTGGATATGGTGATAAGGGTTCTAAATATCCTCATCCAATAGGCTTTGGACAAGTGTAAGCCTTGGATTTTGCATTATCTTCTCATTTTATTGAAATCGTTAAATAATGAGGTCATCGCTGCATCATAATGATGTCATAAATAATTTAATTTATTTAATGTATAAAAATTATTAAAAAATACTATGATGTAGGAAATATTTTTATCTTTCTAATTAATATTTATAGTCAAATTTTGGACTTGTGTAACCCCACTTAAAAACTGTTTAAGTAAAACAACTCATGTTTGTGACAATTTAATTTTAAAACTAAATATATATATATTAATGTCATTTTCCAACCAAAGTGGATCCATGGGGTCCCCAAGTTGACCCATGGGTTGTATTGGTCGTACATGACTCATAAAATATGAGTAGGACAAGTGTCAAGCTCATCTAATATTATTAAAAAATTATTTTTACCTTAAACTACACTAATTACCTCTAATCGCGATTAAGAACTTAAAAGTTACTATTCACCAAAAAATTATTTTGATCTCATTGAACCACATTTTACTTCTTAATGACAACCATGTATGTCGGATTTTTGAAAATCAAATCACAGAAGTGGTAATATTTCATTTAAACGAAAAATCAGTTATTTAACTACCACTTAGTGGATTCACTATTCATAAAAAATTGAAGTTTTTCAGAACAATGCCAAAATTTCACCCTAAGCTATAATTGATATTCCTAATTCAAAAATGATGTCTACTTTAAAAAATTCCAAACATATAAGTTGCATTAATTAATTTTATAATTAATTCCCGCTGTCACAACAAATAGCCTGTTTTAAGAAACAATTTATTTCAAAAGATTGGCAATTGTTTATGTCCAATTTCAATGTTAAATTAATTATAATGACCACCATTGGATAAAATGGTAAAAATATATTCTAATTATACTTTAAAACCACTAAATAGTATAATTTATCACTATAAATTATTTTTATTAAAAAGTTGTTTTTAAGTAATTTTCACTATTCATAAAAAATTGGAAGTTCTCAGAAAATTAAAAAATATTCAACTTTGGATAATTTCGATATTACGAATACAAAAATGAAGTCCATTTTGAAATATATAATTTCTATAATTTTAAAAAGTGGTTATTACTATTCATAACGGCTACATTGATTATTCGCGGTGTTTTAGAACTCGAAGTTGCGTACAATGCAAGCTATTGCATTATTGAATGAGAAGTGTATCGTGGAAGCTCGGGGTGTTACATTTTACGTCCAACACTTCCACAATAGTTCATCACTTCTTATGATGAATATATGTCATTGATGCATTAAATATATGTTGCACCAGGTGGAATTTCTAGTAGTGGACGAGATAATGGCCAGGAGGAGGCAAAGGCAGAGGAGGAGGAGGGCGAGAAGGAGGCCGAGGCGGAGGAGGAGGGAGAGGAGGAGGCTTAGATGGAGGAGAAGGGGGGACAAGGAGGCCGAGGCTGAGTATAAGGGTGAGGAGGAGGGTAGGGATGAAGATGGGGTTGACAATGAGGATGAGGGTGAGGGTGAGGATGATGATGATTATAGTGATGATGATGAGGGACAGATTGATCCATTCCATTTTTTACTGATATTACTGAACTTTGTTGTTTATTTATTTGTTGTTCCTGAATATATGTCTGATTATGAAGGTAAAATTATCCTTATTTTTTTTCTATTTAACGAAATTTTAAATTTTTAGTGGAATTTAGAAAATTGATGGTCTAATTAGAATTTGATATATTGAAATAATTTTTTTAACCATGAAAAAATTTTCTTAGCAAATATGTACATACCATCCAATGTTTCTGGGACAGCCCCCCGGATAGCCCCTCGGACAGCCCCACCACCCTCCTCCCTGGACCCTGGACAGCCCCCAGACAACCCCCTAGACAGCCCCATACAACCCCCACTCTCCACCCTATACCCCAAATAGCCTCCGGATAGACCCCACCCTCCTCCCTGGACCGCGGACTGCCCCCTCCTCCCAGGACCTTGTAATTCCCCCCACCCTCCTCCCTGGTCCCCAGAATGCCCACAAACAGCTCCCCTAGACATCCCCCACCCACCATCTTGGTCCCCGGACATCCCCTCAAACATCCACCCACCCTCCTCCCTAGATCCCGAACAACACCCCCTCCTTCCTGGACCCTGGACAGCCCCCACCCACCTCCCTAGACCCCAGACAGCCCCCCGGACAGCCCCCAGGACAGCCCCCCCAGACAGCCTCGCCCACCCTCAATCATGGACACCGGAGAACACCTCGGACAGCCCCAACCCTCCTCCCTCGACCCCGACAACCCCCTCCCCCTAGACCCTAGATATCCCCCTCCTCCCTAGACCCCAGATAGCCCCTAAACGGTCCCCCAGATAGCCACCCAGACACCCCCCCACCCTCCTCTCTGGACCCCGGAGAACACCCTCGAAAGTCTGCCACCCTCCTCCCTCATCCCTGGATAGCCCCCCTCCCTCCTGGGCCCTAGACAACCCCCCACCATCCTCCCAGGACCCCAGACATCCCCCCACCCTCTTCCCTGGACCCTGGACAACCCAATAGACAACACCCCACAATCCTACATAGACCCCAAATAGCCCCTACTCCCTGGACCCTAGACAACCTCCCACACTCCTCCATATACCTCAGACAACCCATAGATAGACCCCCAAACAACCCCCTAGATAGCCCCCCTGAGAGTCCCCAAACAACCCCCCCCCCCACCCTCCTCCTTGGGCACCTGACAGCCACCACCCTCCTCCCTGGACCCCAGACAGCCCCCACCCTCCCTTTACCCTGGACAGCCCCCCACCCTCCTCCCAGAACACTAGGCAGCCACCCAGACAGCCCCCCACCCTCTTCCTTAGACCTCGGACAGCCCCCACCCCCCTCCCTCGACCTCGGACAGCCCCCTCCTCCCTGGACCTGGGACCACCCCCACCCTCCTCCTTAGACCCCTCAAAACCCATAGACTGCCCCATGGATAGCCCCCCAGATAGCCACCCCCCCCACCATACTCCCTGGACCCTAGAGAGCCCCCCAGATAGCCCCCCACCATCATCCCTGGACCCAGGACACCCCCCCACCCTCCTCCCTAGACCCCAGATATCCTACCAAACCGAAATAAAAACATTGGGCGAGCGGGTATTCAGCATATATAAAACATCACAGTAATTAAGGAAAGGTTAGGACCACCTACCATGATTCCGAAGACAATCACACTCAAAGTGTCTCTCTTTTGTTTAAAATCAACACTGTTTTATGTAATAAAAACAAACATATGGAAACCCAACCATATGTATTCTGATTCTATTGAAACTAGAGAACAAGGATCCAGTGGTCATTTTTGACGTGTACGAGTCATCCTCGACTCAATCCGAGAAAATGATCCATTGGTAATATGTGATGTTTACGAGTCAACCTCACCTCAATCCGAGAAACAATGTGGCCGATATGACTCGATGTTTCTTTATTTTGTTTAAAATGGACACCATGTAAAGTAAAAACTGCTGGAATACCAGAAACCGACCAATCGTATTTGGATTGGGTTTATTCTTTAGCACAAGGATCCAAAGTTCATTTTTGACGTGTACGAGTCAACACTGCCTGAATCTGAGGAACGGTTTGGCCGGTACCACTCAAAGTGTCTCACTTCTATTTGATTTGGACAACATTTTAAGTGAAAACTACAACTGGAATACGGAAAACTGAACAAACATATTCAGATTCTGTTGATAATTTACGAAAATGATCCATGGATCATTTGTGACAAGTAATAGTAAACCCATCCTTAATAAGAGGCATGATGTTTCCGGTACCGCTCAAAATGTCTCACTTTTATTTGAATTGGACATGATTTTATGTGAAAACAACAAATTGCACATGGAAAACTTACTCAAATCATTCGGATTCTATTTTTTATTTAAGAAAAATATCCATGGGACATTTGTGACCAGTACGAGTCAACCCCACCTCAATATGTGGCACGTTGCGGACTGTACCACTCAAATTGTATCACATTTATTTGAAATGGAAAGGATTTTCTGTGAAAACAACAACTTGTATATTGAAAAAATACCAAATGCTTTATGATTGTATTGATACATTAGAAAAATTATCCATGGTTCATTTTTTATGTTTAAAAGTCAACCCCACCTCAATCAGAGGCACAGTGGGGCCGGTATCACTCATAGTGTCTCTCTTTTATTTAAAATAGAAACTATTTTATGTAAAAACAACATATATTTGTAAAATAGACCAAAATTATTTTGATTGTGTTGATACTTTAGAATAAGGATCCATGGGTCATTTGTGACAGGTATGACTCAACCCTGTTTCAATCAGTGGCACAGTGTTGCTGGTACCACTCAAAGTGTCTCACTGTTATTTGAAATGGACAAAATTTTAAGTGAAAACAACAATTGGCATACAGAAAACTGACCAAATTCATTCGGATTCTATTTATAATATATAACAATGATCCATGGGTAATTTTTTACATGTACAAGCCAACCCCTCTTTAATCCAAGGCATGGTGTGGCTGATACCACTCAAACTATCTCAATTTTATTTGAAATGGACAAGATTTTATGTGAAAAAAGAACATGCATATGCAAAACCGACCAAACGTATTCGGATTGTGTTCGATACTTTATCACATGGATCCATGGTCCAACCTCACACAATCCACATCTCATGAGAAGAACTCATACCCCTATTCTAAAATACATGACATTTAATATGCCAATCCCATCCTCAATCAAGGGGTTTTAGGCCCAAACCAAAGTCCCTTTGGGAACCCAATACCAAAGACATAATTGAATATTCATACCCACTAGAAAAAATGGGGATTCATCACACATCACACAGAGGAGACCAAATTACAATTAGCCACTTACCCCCTTATTCCAATTGAATAGTCTATGAAAAACATGTAGGCTGTTCTGGTAACCTATCTCATATGTTGAGATTGGCCTATATTTTCCACTAACACATTAGGAACCATTTATACATGGGTACATAGTCATTATTAGAATATAAACATCCAATTTTCTGCTTATAACTCATCCTCTGTCTATGAACATGACCACTTCCATTGTATATTTTGTGGGTATCATGATCCTTGTCCACTCTACCCATGTTTTTTGTTGGTTTTAAGTTATTCAACCAATGACCATGAGTAACCATCCAATGTGCTTCCTAGAACATGTAGGATTTTTCTCTTGTGTGTATTGTTGTTGTGGTTTGACTTTAGAATAAATTCTAAATTTTGAATTATGTTATGGGTGTTATTGCAATTGAAATCTATATATCTGAATTTTGGATGTATTGGATTCTGGATGTATTGGTAATGAATTCTAAATTTTGAATATTGTTATGTGTATTTGATTCTAAATGTATTGGATTCCAATTTTGTATTAGTTTTATGGGTGTTTTTTCATTTCAATTCTGGATATAATGGATTGTGGTTTAATTGGATTATGGATTTTTCTCTTCTATTATGGATTGAGTGAAGAATGAATTTTAAATTTCTAAATTTACAAATTCTGGATGAATTTTAAAGATCCCATGTATGCTTTTGGATTCTTCATGTGTGTGTTCTTGCAGGGAGAGTTGCAGTTTGGAGGTGGCTGCTGGCTGCTATGGAGCTGGAGCATATGTATACCAACAGTTTTCAAAACCGTTGGGATAGCATTCTAATGTATATTATACAAAATGATTTATATGACCGTTGGTATACACATTAACCAACAGTTTTCAAAACCATTGGTATATCCTTTGTGTGTATATTTTACACTATATACCAAAGATTCTAAATCATTTGTATAAGGGTATCATATACCAACAGTTTATGACACTGTTCATATATGTCTTACTTTAACACACATACAAATGGTTTGCAAAGAACCATAGGTATAACACTATACACACATCTTACTAGAGCACAATTTGGGAAATCGTTGGTATATAATATTCCAAAGGTTTCCCACCCTTTACCAACAGTTCTGAACCATTTTCAAAGGGTAAAATTCTATTAGTGAATGTCATTGGAGGAGAGTTTTAGTTCATAATCATATATATTAATGCTTTCATAAATAACTATTAGTTATTTCCTCACCTATAATTTTTTCAGTCATTGGAATATTTTTAGGTAAGTGGGATATTTTGATTTATTGTATATTATATTATAAAATGCATTTACGATCCTGATATATTGTATTTAAAACCATGAGAGTTGGGAGTTCTTCTAATGAGGATTGGTATAGGCTATAAAGTTTTAATGATATTTCTGGCTGAATCAAATACAGGAAGGTCGACCAGTGTTTTTTGTAATGTCTATGAATATCTCACCATAGGAAATATGTAGTTGCTTATGTTATTTATTCCATTTTTTTGGTTTTATGTAGTTGACTTTTATTACTATAAAATTATATTCACCATATTATTTTATTCTACTTTCATTGAACTCTATTATCATGTGGTGTCATTGTGCTTTTAGATTTCTCTCTCCATTGTGTGGGCGTTGTTCTTTAAAATAAATTTAAATTTAACTCCGTAAATTTATTTTTAAAATGGATGTACATTTCATTATAGATGTTTTTAAAGAGATTTTTTGAAAATATTTTTACAGGATGTTTTTTCCTGTTTTCCAAACAGAAATGGATTACATTCATGATATGAAGAATTTATAAATATATTTATTGAAATGTTAATAGGGTATGTTTCCATGCTTAAAAAATAATAATGATTTTTATTTTCTATTTTCATCATAAATGGAAAACCATATTTTCTATTTTATTTAAAGATATTTTTCATTAAATATTTTATTAATGGAATTTCATGTAGATAGTATTTAAATCCTTCTAGGCATGTTCACCTACCCCTAACCTACAAAATAATGTGTTTTTTTGTGTGTATCTTCCATTTTATATATAGGGTCATGGTTCTATGTTATTACCTGATATGGTTATTTCATAATTATATCTTAACTAAATGAGGTTGGATTTGGTGATTGTCCCTGAGTTTTATCAAGGTAATTAAGAACTCTAGATTGGTGTATTTTATTATTTAGACAATCAAGGAGACCTTTATTTTACAGTTATTAGTTCTCTCATGATTAATTTTTTTATATATTCTATTATTAGTGATTCATTATGTATATATAATTTGGTAGGATCAAATTCATTTATTATGACTCATTTGGTCTCTTTTTTATATTTTTAAGCTCATAGATATTTCATGGATGTATAACGAATAGGAGGTCAGTGACATACTTTTTTAAGAATATCCACGATTTTTTAACATTTTATTGATGAAAAAATCATTCCTAATTTACATACTTTGTGGTTAGTAACTAGATCTCATCCCTAGAGGATTGATAACACCCTTACAGCCTTGTGGGGGAATAAAATGGGAACCAATTCATTTGGTAATACAGATTGTTTCATGAAAAAGTTGTATTAGATTATTGGGTAAGGGTTGGGTCTAGATTTTGAGATATTATAGTTTTCATTTTGTATGTGTAATTACGGAAGTCAGAAAATGATTTTTGGTATTTGTTATATAGTATGGGGAGTTTTTTATGGAGGAATATAATATTTGAATCCTTTACATGTACTGGAAGTTATTTTGTGGGTTTCAATGCATTTTTTGATGAATTTGAATGGATAAATAATGGTGACGAGGTATACATCATGGTCTGGTATACCGTATGGAGACCATGTGTTACCAATGAGAGGCCTTTGTATAGTCCTCTTTGTAATTATCTCTTATCCCTAAAATAGTGTGTCGAAACCCGGAAAATATATACATAGCTCTTAATTAAGTTGTTTCAATACTTACATATTCTATATTTTCTCTAAATGTTCTTCCTTCTAATTAAAGGTGAAATTACTTAAGGTATAATGGTGTATTTATGTTGTTGAAATGATTTTTTGGTTAATGATGTTATATTTTATTCATTCATATTTATTTTTCATCATCTATGTATTGTTTTGAAATTAAATATGAATATATCATAAAATGATCGATAATAAAAACTACCTTGAGTATTTCTTTTGATAAATAATTCTCTTGTTTCTATTGGGGTATTTTATAAAATTATATACATCACTAGGGTAATATCAAAGTGTTCAAACACATTAATTTTGTTTATAAATATCCAAATTTAATGAAAATTCAATTAGATAAGAAATTATTTTAAATAAATAAAATATTGAAAAGGGAGTCCATTATGTTTTAAATGTAATGATTAAATTGGAAGTGTTTTCCTTATTTCATTAATGTATTTTAGAAATTTGTTGATTTTATTATGCTGTTTAGAAAAAAATAGATAAAATGATATTTATAAAAATTATATGGACACAAAATATATCACATAGAAAATATATTAATATAATAAATTCATAGGATTACTTTTTAGTAATCAAATAAAATGAATTTTAAATGGGGTTAAATTCCTTTAATGATTTGGGGGGGTTATGTTTTTCCTTTGTAATATTTTATTTTTAATAATTACTTATTTTTATGATATTTATTTAAAAAATAACGGAATTTTTAATGAATTATTAATATGATTTTTTTCTAGGGATTCGGTTTTTGGATTTTATTAATTTGGTTAAGAGGACTATTTTTTATAACATTTATGAGGAAAAAACATAAGGGGTTTATTTTTTATTTTATTTATATGATTACTCCAAAAATAATCAACAGAAAGTATGTATGTATTGTATTTGAGAATGACATGTATAGTGAATCCTCATTCCACATAATGTGAATCTTTTAGTTTTTAATTTTTCAAAGACTCTGAAAATTATTGTCATCTTAGAACAATAAATACTTAATAAAGATATATTGGGAGTTACTCCTGAACATATTTAACTATAAATTCAAACACAAGGGCCTCAAAGTGTAAAAATATCAACAGTTCACGATCCTCTATCTTGGTGAGAATCTTGTAAAGGATTTGATGTTATTTTCTTGATGTGGTGATCATATATTATGTTTTAGTATTCAATGAATCATTAAAAGATACTATTATAATGGGTAAATTTTTTATTATATAGATTCACATCGGTATGTGGTGTTATATATCGAGTGTTTTGGGTTTTCCCATTGGAGTAGTGAATATTTTTTTATTCATTGCAACGTCAAGATAATCATATAGATTAGATATCTTTTGTTAATGGATGAAATCACATGTTTTATCTAGGTTGTGGTTTTGTTTTTTTGTTATTTCGATTTCATGAATTTGAATTTCAATAATTTTTTGTGGTTCTAATTGGATTTTTATGGGATTTCGCTGTCATCTATTGTTATTGATAATAGTCATTTGGAAGATTTATCATTGTATTGTGAAAAATTATTTCATGATTTATGTATGTGTATTGATAGGAATGTTAGGGTATATAATTTTTTTTTTTACCACGGTAAGACTCTATATAAAATATATGGTGAAGAGGATAAATGTGTTTCTTTTAATTGAAGAAAATGTTGGGTTTGTTTCATGGGTTCATCATGAGAAAGTTTCTGAGAGATTAGGTCCTATTTCAACATAATAAACTATTGATCTAAGGATGAAGACTGTGAATTATCTTAATAAAGTATGTTTATTTTTTTTCTTCAATATTTTTTGAAATGTGTTCATGGTTTAATTTATGGTCAAGGAGATATCATTTCATTTACATGTTGATTATATGATCCTTAGGTTGTGTCTCATGGGACATTCACTCAGATTTAACATAGAATGGTCAGTTGTGGTTGGTTGGATAGCTTATCATAGGTGAGTACATTATTTTTGAAATTTTATCCCTTACTTTCAACATTTTAGAAGAATTCAAAATAGTGAGGATACCTATAATGGATATTAATTACTTCTTCTCTTTTGGTGTGATCTTATAGTTTTGTGTGTGAGGGGATTTTGACTACAGTGTTATTAAAAATTTGGTTAGATAGATTAATAATGGATCATGGTAAGTCGTAATCACAATGTTATAACCCTTCTTAATTCTTCCCATATAAACCTTCCTCTTTGTAAAGGGTTAGAGTATTTATCATTATATGACATACAAATGTTCACCAAGGAATTTTTTGTGTGGGGAGTTGAAAGGTGGGATGCTTGTAAACACCATTATACCTATTCTAAAAAAATTATTATCAAATTTGGGATATTTTTATATAATTTTTTTTGAACATTTAATTTTATGTTTGAATATTATTCGATGGGGAACAATTTGTGCATGGATAATAGTAATAATTTGACAATCATACTAAAATGATGAAATTATTGACATCTTAAATTTTTTTAGATGGTTCATGGTTCCCCAAATTTTTGATGGTTTTTATAAAAAACATTTTACCACATTTTTTCTTATATGTGACCATAATGGTTGGAAAACAATTAATTATTACTCTGTGATGAAACTGTATTGGTGATCTATCATTTTCCAAAGGAAGTGGCAGTGTTGGTTCTTAGTTCACCAAAATTTATGGCCATGTCCCTTTTTACATATTCCATTTATAATATACGCTACCCATATCCTCTTTTATTTTTTTTACTTATATCTCCTCCACATAATTCTAATAGGATTTTAGATCCTAGTGAAGAGTTTCTCCCAACTGTTCCACTAATTTAAACTTCATCATAATAGATCTTATGTTATCTTAATGTAAATCTCTCACTCTTCCAAATCTATATCTTATTGTTATTTTATTTATAAATAATATATTTTCTTTTCAGCCTTCCAGAACCCAATATATACATTCTCAAAGGGTTTGGTTTAGGTTGGAAAAATATTTTTGTTTTTAATGTCTAGGATAATTATATGGTATATAAAAGCTCGTTTGAGTTTTTTACAAGGATAGAGACACATTATGACTTGATATTTGAAAATTTTTATGGTTTCTCCTATTAATCTCTATAATATTAGAATTAATGATATTACATGATGATATTATAATTTATTTTTGATTATAATTTAATTATGTATGCATCGATGTATTGGTTTCTAAATTTTTTTCAGATATTTTTTGAATTTTTATAGATATTTTCAAGTAATTTTTGTGTCCTTCTGTATTGAATGATTGATCATAAAAATTCACTTTATTGAAATTTCTTTTATGTTACAATAAATACATTTTATCTAATTTTATGAGTTTTAGAATAGTTTTAGTTGTACAAAAGAAGAGAACCTTATTTTTTTGTGTTTGTTTCGGGAATAATGTGATGTTGGGTATTTTTTGAAAGTGAATATTTTATGAAAAGGATAATGTATTTTTAATATATGTTAAAATTTATTTTTGGGAACATTTAAAACATTATGGAAGGAAATTTTATGACAAAATTAATGATCCTCCATATATCGCATGTAATTGTTCCCTTATTGTTGGTGGTGCTTTATCTACGTGATTTATGTATTTTGGGTGAAATTTATTATTTTAGGAAAGATATTTAGTTGTAGGGGTGTTTTAATATTCATATGTGATGAACCTATCTATCAAAATTAATTTTTTTTCTCAAATTGACTTCTGCTTTGATCATGGGAACCTTAGAATTTAATAGGTGATCCTGAAATTTGATACACGAGATTGTTACATTATACTATTATCTTCCAAGATTAAATTAATTTCATAGATAGTGCAAAAAACCACCTATGTGGGAAATTTAATGATATTCATTTTGATTTTATAATTTGGATTCATTAAATACATAAAATTATTCACATGTTTTTTCTATAGTCTAGGAAATCATCAACTTAGGACTTAGGGAGATTCCCATGAAAATTATATAATGGTTTGTGGTATAATTTAATATATTGGTATTCTAGGATTGTTTTATTCACATTTTTCGTATTTTATATAATAATTACCATTTTTATCCAATGAATCATCCATGTTTTTTCATTCCTCGAATCATTTGTTTATTTATTTCTCTAAAATTTATTTTATTGGTTATATCTTCAATTTTATTAGAAAACCATGTTTTTTATGTATTATTTTCAATGATTATTTTTTAAAATGAAATTAAAAGAATCATTTGTTGTTATAAATAAATAATTTAATGAAATTGAGGATTTAGATAGTTTTTAATGTGTCTGTTTCATGAAAAATAAATTTATTTTTCATTATAACAATGAAATTATGATTGTACTTTCATTACACAACCAAAAAATGAAATAAAATATTGTAACATTATTTTAATACAATATGAATGACTAGTTTTTAAAGGATATTTGTAATCTAAATATTAAGATCCTAGTGGGATTCATTGATCACAAATTTTATATACACTTCTATGATTGTGTGTAATTTCATTACTATATATAGCTACCTGGTTTTGTTTTAGTATAGTTATCACTTCCTTGGGACACTGAACTATGAATTGGGATGTGGTGTTAAACCATGGATTAAATGGAGGTGTTCACACACTCATTTTTTTGTTTTTTCATTATTTTTTATTTGACATATATCATCCAAGGAGACCTATTTATTATCTTTGGTTAGTTAGGGTATATTTTTTTGGCTATGTACTCTATTTTGGATGATGTTTCATGTCTATAAAAATTGAAAATATTAAATTCACTAATTAAGACTTATTTGGTTTGTTATTTTATTTTTTTATTATCAACATTTCATGGATGTCCAATATAAGGAGGATCCATTTTCTACATTTTATAATGGATCCAAAATTTGTCCTATATTCTTTACGGATGTAACAATTACAAAATTGTAATCTTGATTCTCATGCATTAGCATCCAACCCCTAGGAATTGGAATTATATTTTTAACATATAGATGACAAACTCAGGATCACAGTCAAAGTGTATAAAAGGTTAGTTTCATAAATTACATTATTATCCCAAGTGGTTGAAATTCATGGACTTAATGTCATATTGTGACAATTACATTTATTTAAGAAGAAACATTTTCATATTAACATTAATTCTACATAAAATAAATGATAATTATCTCTTGGATTGTTTTATCCTTAATATCATAATTACATATTAAATATATGTACCTTGACTTGGTCCAAGAATCAGCATTAATCAATAATTTTCAAATTTATTCTTTATAATGTATGTGGATTCACTTAATTCCTTCTATGAAATAAGGTGTTTAATTATGTGCAAAATGATTGTAAGACTGGTATTCGATTTCTATAATTAGCATTTCATCATTATAAACTACTAGAAAATTTGAAACACCTAGACTGCAGAACATATTTATTTAAGGATTAATATTATATTTTATGAGACTAAATAATTTTATGGATACATAAAATTTAATAATATAGGAACTAAATTTTTTATTTAACATATAAATGGATCTCTCCATCAAGAATACCCTATTATAATCGTTTAGTGTCACAATCCCTTTTAATTTTTTCAGATATACATCTTCATATAGGTTCCCATTATATAATTTTGTTTTTAAATCCATCATTTGAACTATATAGTCATGGAATAATTCTATGTATAGTAGAATACAAATAGATATTATCATTATAACTCATTAAAAGGTTTCACAATAGCAATTTGTTTCACCCAATTTAAATCTATTTGCAACCAGTAATTCTTTATAGTTAATGAATTATCTATATATGTCAATTTTAGTCATTAAAAAAAATTCTTCCAAAAAGAATAAAAATCCCATGTATATTGACGAAATTTTGTGAAAGGATAAAGTATAGGGAATCTATAAAAAATTCATTAATTCCTACCATTTTGTTTCATTCATGTCGTATAATACTTTTTATAGGTTATAAGACTAATATTATTAATTAACAATAAGTCACAATGATTAGTGATGTGAAATATATATCATTATGGTTCCCTATAATATTATTTAATTCAACATTTTACAAGTTCCAATGGAATTTTCTCATCAATTGGGCTTTGGGGATGATATTCTTATGCCAACTCTGATATATCTTGAGCAATAATTTCATCAATCTCTATCCAGGTTCTGTTATTTAATTTACATATGATCAACTGATATATAATGATATGTTCTTTGTTAACTAAAATAATCTTATCTAGGGTTTCATATTGGAAATATCATATATTTTCCTTTTTATATCTTATATGTTCAAAATTAGTTCATTCAATTGATTTTTTTCTAGATATATCATGAATAAAAAGATAAAAGTGTCACACTCATATATATGACAACATGGGTTTACATTCATTCAATATTTCAATGGGATTTATTTTTATAAATTAATATTCAATTTTTTTAGTGTTTCAAATATTTTATATAATGTGTATCCACAAAAATAAAATGGAATACATTTACGGGTCACCATTCACCTGATTATTTCTAACAAGGTGTTGTGTCTCCATTTACATACACATTTCTATTGTGGTGTATAAGTTGGGGTGATTTGTGGTAGAATTAAAAACACCAAATGATAATTAATGATATAATTGTAAATATATTCCCCTTTATGTGTTGAGAGATATTCATTTAATTTATTACCTTGGTATTTCACATCTTCATTATTCTATTCCACTACATTTTAAAATATATCAATCATATTCCTTAAAAATTATTGAAATCTGTACATATTATTGTCCATCTAAAAGGATATAATGTTATAGAATCCATCCCTTGATCGAACTACAAAGGTTCCACAAACAGTGGTAAAAACAATGTAAATAAGGTCTATTTCTCATTCTTATTTTTCAATAAATGCATATTTGGAATTTTTTCCTATAAACATTTATTATATTTTACATGTTTTTTTAAATTATCTAAATATCCTTCTTTGTATAATTTGTTCACTAACATTTCATTTACCCGACCATGATGTTCTAATATAGTTGGAAATTAAGTAGTTCATGAATACTATATTTTTTTTTATTTTAAAAAATTATTTTTTAAAATTTAACACATAAATACCATAATTAATATTTGTCTTGATATAAAATAATCTATATTTTTTGGAGATCTAATTTTTAAACCAATATTTGAATATAATATGGTGATCATTAACACAGGAAACATAAATAATATTACTCCAAATATATGGAACATAATTATACTTCATTAATCATAAGATCATTATAGTGATATGTGCGATATTATTAACTCTAATTGATACCTCACATATTAAATCTTGATGATAGGATTATATATCCACCTCTTCTATTCAATATATATTGTATATACATGGTTCTTGTTATTGCATATACATTTTAGCACCAAAATGTGTACCTAAAAAACATTTATAGTAATAGATAGATTTAAATTGATAAAAATTTCACCAAAAGAATACCATTTCTAATTTTCATGGGTGATGTCCTTCTTATAGTGCCCATTTTTCACATGTGAAATTGATGAAATACTTCTCCCTTCATTTCCATTTGATATTACTCAACTTGAAAGGGTAGGAAAAATTATACATATATTTATAATTAAATTTTGACCCATACATTCCCTTCTAATTGATCACCAAAATAAAAAATGATTTTTAAAATTTTCTATAATCATTAACCATGAAATGAATAGTTTTGAAATATGGGAAATAATTATCAAATTTGTTTATATTTAAATTCCCAAAAATCTAGATAATTTCCCATGTAATTATGAAATAATATATCAATGCACAATTAAGTATGTAGTTTAAATAATTTAATATTTATATTCCTTTCAAAGCCAATATTTTAATCTGCATGAGGCCTTCATGGATAACTCTTTTCAATGTTTCATGTAAAAATTTAAGGGAGCTCTAAAACCATTCCTATAATTATCTATCTTGATAATGATCATAAATATTTTTTATTTTTTTATATGCTTAAAAATACTTTTTTAGGATCATAATTCATGAATGATAACATAAAACACAGAAAATATAGGGAATCATCAATTTGTTTTAAGTTGACATAAATATATCCTTCACACGACTCATTATCAATTCATGTTACTGGATATTCTAACATGTTAATATTCTATTCATGGAGTAGTATAATACATATTTTTATATTTTATTCCTATTTGTTACATTAATTTGAGAGATTTTGATTCCCAATTATTGACTAAATCTATAAAAAGATGATTAAAATTCAATTTTTCTAAAATAATATAATTTAATATAACTAGTATATTAAATTATATAAAAAAATATGTGAGATAAAATAATATTAATTATCTTATTACTCTCACTATTGTATAATAAATCATTATACCACACCATTCATCATATAATTTCATGAATATTGGGAATGAATGAGGAAAATATCAATATTTTACTTCTTATAACCCTGATTAAATCCATGAAAATCATAATAATATTTTATGTTGGTGGTCTATCAAAAATATAAGCATTCAACTCATTTACACTTTGTGAGGATTTCCCAATCCTGAAATCCTAACTCGGATTTCTCAAAACATGCCACAAATTTTTTATTGAAAATAATATGCCCATTTCCCTCATTACAATTTTTTAAAGTTAATCAATCATCTTTTTCAAGACTCTAGTGTATTTAATAATTTCCCCAACAATTCTATGAAAAAAACATAAACTGCAGTCCCCTCTTAAGTCTAGTAGTAGAAGGAATTTGACATAAAATTATCTTATGGGATGTAATTTATTATATATATATTTCATTATTTTTTCATTTTTCATATTTCAATTAGTTTTAACCTGGATTTACTTATGTTATTAACCATATATTTACATGTTATTTTGTGAATAGTACTTTTATTTCATTCAATTTTATCGTGTTTGTTTTCAATTAATTAATATGTGAATATGATAGATGATTTTTTTTAAAAAAAATAGATGACTACAAATTAGATATAATAATCATGTGGAATAATAATTATATTAATAATTTTTTTAAATAAGAAGGATATATAAAATCCAATGTGTATAGTGTGATAAACACCTTGAGTCAGTTTTAAATAAAGTTACATCATGGCACGATTATCATATATATTACCTGAGTTGAAATAACATGGGATATATCTTAAACAACCTCCACTACTCAAATAAATACGTTCTCATATATTATTTACTAGTTTTTTAGTGAGGGGATCTAATATAAGAGTTATAGGGTTTACATAAATGAAATTAGAGACATATATGTCCTTATATAATAAGTGTAGGTGATGAAATATGGGAAATCGTTTCCATTTTATATTAAAAATATCAAAATCAAAAGTAATAATTAAATTAAACTATATATAAAAAATATATAGTTCATTCATGATCATTAACCTCCAAACATGTAATCAATATGCATTTAATAAATTGGAATTTAATTAATTCATTTTTAATTACATAATATATGATTCCATTAATTAATTATCATTATTTTTTAATTCATTAATTATTAATAATGGTTTTAGAAATATACAATTAGATTCCCATAATGTGACTTTTAAAAAATAAAATATATATTTTGTCATATTGAAATGATTAGGCTATTTATAGGAAAATGTGTTTTTCCATCTGAACTACTTAATATGGCTAGTATATTTTACTATATAAACACATGGAATATAGAATACATGAAATGAGATACAATTACACGATTTTTATTATAAATAGATAACATAGATAGAAATATCAATTTACATGGCATGTACAACATTTAATGAACATAGTGTTCATAGTATGTAATTGATGCAACTCAAGAATAAAATACATAAATATCAAATCATTATAGATGAATACTCAATGTGAATAATAATTATACATGATTCTAGAATATAAACATTTATTGAGTTTTTAGACTAGATATATAATCAAATTATTTATTAAAATATATTCATTATATTTTATAATGATATTTATATTTTTATGCTTTTTGAAATGTCATACATTGTACCTTTCATCATAACCTTAGGATGTGAATCATAATAATAGTTGAAATAATATGCTCACTAAGGATAAACATGGGATATATAAACCATAATAACATATAATTTGTCCATGGGTAAGATAACATAATTAGTTTTATGTTCTGAAAAAAACATCAATCCAATAAAATAATAGACCGTAATCTCCAAATTCATTTAATATCCAAATACACATTCAAAAAAGGTTCCATAGTATCAAAAATATTTCAATTTTCATAAGATATTCATATGCAAATATATGAATGTGAAATCATATTCTTGGGAACAAATATTTTTGTAATCAAGTCCATGAATTTTATTTTGATAATATAAATTATAAATGATAATCATGCCTCAAAATGTGAATATAGTAAATCAAAATAATCTCCATGAATAATATTGTGTTCATATATAGAATTAATGATACTTATACATCAAAAATTTGATATTATCCATTCAAAATCTCATACAGAAAATATGTTTTTAGTATATCCAGAAACGATAATACTCATTCACCAAAATGTGAATATATATATATATATAACATATATTGTTCATTGTTAGCATCAACATCATATTATGAGATATATATATATATATTATATTAAAAAATCAATAAAAGAATATAATATACTAAAAAATCATATAATCAAAATCCCATCACATTTTTCCCAAATTCAATGTAAACATTTATCATTTCATCAATTCATAGATTGTGGATATGGAAATGGTCTTTATAATGATTTCATCACTATAAGGTATAGTCATCCATTTTAATAATATTGATGGTATCATTGGATCATGTACATATTGGATTTTTTTAGCTTGAACCAAATTATATTTATATAGTTATGACATTTATTTATTGTTTAAAATATTAATAAATTCATTGTCATGTCATGATTATTCCATTATGCGACATAGTATGTTATAATTTGCTAAGTATAGTTGTCACTGTAAAAGGTCATAGCAGTTATCTTATATTATGATAAAACTGATCTTCGGTGATAGTATTGTGAAATATATGTTCTAAAGACTGATGAAATCATATGAGGAACACAAATTATATTGGCTTCCATGGTAGGAGACTCATAGGAAATTGAGGAACCTTTTTGACTGTTTTACATTGATAATTATCAGTGTATAAATTTATTAGAATATGATCTACTTATACTAAATCAATATTTTTATGTTTCTTTATATGTTCATATCTACAGACATGTGCATTGTTACATATTTATAAATCATATTATTTTTTATAGATTATGAGTCATGTACATTGATGTATTAATGAAAATTGTTATAACATATGTTTTCAGAAAATTTTGATACATTGGGTGATTCATGGTAATATTTAATTAAAGAATATATAGAGAATGGGTCTTCTCCTATTTTATATAAATTTTTTTATATCCTTGTAGCATTTAGGAAATGTTATATACTAAATAAATCAATGGTCATGGTGTTCTCAAGGCCTGTTTAATTTTTTGAAAGTCCAAGAACAATACATTAGCACATAGGATTATAGAAGTAGTATGCTAGCTACATGATTATAGATATCATGATAAATGATTTATATTACACATTACACATCCATATTTTGTTTTTTGTATTTATAAAATTTACTTCTTTCTCTATGGGTGTTTTTACATTTTGTTAGATGTCACCCTTGGACTTTGGGTTTCCTCATCCAATTCTACTAGGAAAAGCCCATAGGTGGTCAAACAATAAGTGTATATAGTACCATTGATAAATAATAATATTATATATTATTGGACATATTGAATAAGTATAATTTAAATAAAATTTTTATAATTTTTTCTGTATTATTTGTCATATATATTCTCTAACAAATTATATAAGATTAGAATTTTGTATATGGATATTTAATAATTAGTTATTTTCAATTTAGATTATATATTATTTATCTATTTATTATAGAATAAGTAAGTAATATTTATTTATTAAATAAACTGTCATTTTTTATGGTAATATAAATATTCATTTTATTCAAAATATTAGAGCATGTCATGAAATAATAATAATATTATAATTATTTACATGATTCTTCACTTGACTTTTGTAAAATAATAATGGGACTTTAAGAAATAGTATTTTTAAACCATTTTAGTATATAATCCAAATTATATTGTTTTTTAGGGGTTTCCCATTTCAATTTCCTAGACACAAAAACACCGAGAGGGAATTTTCTCAATTCCATATAGATATCCCACTCTAGGAATGTTCTCATGAATATAGATATATCCACCCCCAAAAAATATTGAGTATATATATATATCAAATAGAATCATTCTTCGTAAAATTATTAGGGTGATAAAAGGAAAATAATTCAAGCATCGGTATTTGGTATGCTATCAACTAGAGATTCATACAGTGATGTTCGATGTCTAATGGAACATGTATGGAGAACAACTAAGGTGAATCCACTTTTGATTCATACAATGAATCAATTTTTTGACAGATATATGTTTTCATATCCAAAAATGAAAAAAATAATTAACAACTTTGTAAATATGTATTTGTTTAAATTAATTTTAAATAATATGTGTTAATCAAACATATTGGTTCTATTTTTCAATCATTAATTAATATTTTATTTCTTTCTGTTGATCATTTTGTTTATCAACATGTAAATCTCTTATTTATCATCGGTTACACCAAATGCTGAGTTCGGAATGTCTCTTTTCGTTATTTCATTATGCACATACCCTTCAAGTGGTATTTGAATGGTTACATAATTATTTATAACTATTTATTGATCATTGATTGATTTATGAATTTATCATTCACTTTCAATTATAATTTAATAGTTATTTAACTCATATAATGAAATATTCTCTTATTCATCTTCATTTGTAGAAATTAAATAAAAATGATTATTTTTATAAATGAAATAAATTTGAAGAACTCATTAGGTGGTGCCAATTAACCTCAAGGGATATAAAAATTATACACTCTATGAATTCCATTGGTACAAACAGTTTACACATGTTTAAGGAAACAATAATTTATTCAGAACAAATTATGGCCATGTAAATTTATTATTGGATTTGTTTATTTAAATAAAACACATTTCAATTAGGCCATTATGCACATATCCAACCAGACAACACCTCATGTAACATCCGTACACAACGTATAGTCCATTAGTCTTATACAAGCCATGTATTTATGAAAATGGCCTATTTGAGTAACGACCCTTTATCTCTGAGAAAAAACTCTATGTATCCCATGAAAACTCAACTGAATCCGTTATTATCAATGGAATAGTTTAACGATGAGTCCCTAGGTGTGTGCAATGTATTTACAGTGATAAAAATGACATTCTACTGGCTATATTGTGAATTATATATATATTAAATAATTAAGAAAAATGAAAATTAATTTTAAATTAGGCTTAATACATATCAACATGTGTTATTTTTTTCATTAATTTGATAGTACATACCATGTAACTTTATATATATATATATATATTAAATGTCTTCATAATTTATATGTATTTTTCAAAACATTTTACCATGTACATGTCTCACTATATTTATTAATTTACACACATTGAGGCACATCACAATACCTAAATGCCATGTGTTATATGTGTTTATTATGTTGATAGTACATTACCTGAAATATTGTCTTAAGATGTGTATTCCATATGCCTCATGGGTAAAATATATATAATAATATAATACAAAATGGGTAGTTTGGATGGGTACTCATCATGTTACCCCCAATATATATTTTTTATATTGTTAATTTTGAATAAAATTCTTATACATTATTTAAAAAGTGTTATGGATGTGAATATTATTAAAAAAATAATATATATTTAATAAAAAATAATTTATTAATTAATTAAGATAAATAATTGATTTGATGATGTTATATCTTAAATAACATTGATAAAAAATGTATGTTCTCTTATTAAATAATTTTTTTTTCATAAATATGGATTATAATAAATGTAGACCAAATTTTATATATATTGAAGTGCCCAGATCAGTGTGAATCACTGAGAGGGGGATGGGGTGAATCAGTGATCCTTTAAAACTTTTTACTAATTGATTCTTAATCAATTAAACCTCTATGGCTTGTTAAGGCCTCGATCCACTCTTCTTGTATCTCTCAACCTTTCCCGGATAATGCAGTAATGAAAAGGCACAGGACACAAGGATTTACAAGGTTCGGCACCAAAGGCCTACATCCTTGCCATGCTCTCTCAGCATGGATTCTCCCATTATAATCTGTTAGTATTACAATGGTCGATACAGAGTCCCACTGTATCTCTCCTGAGTCCCACAGGAGGGTCTTTATACTGCGTCCCACAGTGTTACCAGAGTCCCACTGGCCTGCTCCAGAATCCCACTGAAGACTTCTTCTCCCTGAGTCCCACAGGGTCTTCTCCTGGCTCCTCGAGTCACACGAGTAGCTCTTCTTCACTTTAAGCTTCTTCAAGTAACTTCAACAGCCTGGGATAAAGGCTGCTGGCCTTTCTCTGTACCTCTGATCACTTGTGATGATCAGGATCTTCTCAATCTACTGAAAACTCAGACAACCAATCTCTTTAACTTCAGTCTGGCTCAGTCTCAGTTCACTTCAACATCATGCACTGAGTGCATGGCAACTCTTCAAGATCTTCAAGTCTTGGACTCCTCAGATGCACACCACTGATTTAGAACTGTTCACGTGTGCACGTGCATGCATGCATGCATGCACTGTCCTCTTTTTTCTTCTAGGTGCAATAATCCCACAAAGGGTGTAGACACTTTAAGCACACACCTTCTTCCTTGAACTTCACACTTTTGTTCAATGTGTTTACACACTTAAATGTGTGTTATACTTTGTGTGAGTCTTCTTATTCTTCTAAGTGTGTCCACTCCTCTTAGAGCACACACATAGGTTTGGCCTTCTTTGTCACTTGTTCATGTACACATAAATTGTTCTTTGTTTTGCACACACTTGACTTCGGCCTCTTCCCTCTTCTTGTTGCACACCCTTAACCCGTAGTTTGTTCTTCAATTTTGCACACACAAAATGTGTCTTCACTTGGTGCACACACAAGGTCACAACCCTCGGCCTTTTCAAATGCACACACGGTCAAGTGTGCTCTTCCTCCTCACTTAGCACACACAAATAATATTCTTTTAGCACACACTTGATCTTGGCCTACTCCTTTATTCTTGCACACACTTGGGCCGTAGGTGGTTCTTCAAGTTTGCACACACACACAAATGTGTGGTCTTCACTTCACCCACTTTCACACACAAGGCATGCCTCGGTTCTTCCTTCACTTTAGCACACACACACAATGGTGTGGTCTCCTTTGTTTGCACAAGGCTACGGCCTTTTCTTCAAGTGCACACACACTGCCCACTGTCCGTTCTTTGTTCTTGTTTGCACATACACCCAAAGCACTAAGGGCTCGGTTCTTCCTCCTCTGCACACCTACTGCCAACAGCCTTTCACCTTTGTTTTCACACACGCGAGGCAAGGCCTCGGGTTCTTCCACCTTCAAAGTAGGCGCGCAAGTGCTTGATGAGCCGCGGCCTCCTCTTCTTCAACAAAGCACAAGGTATGAGGCACGGCCTCTCTTCCTCAACACTGCCGCGCAAGGCTCAAGCCACAAGGGCCGCGCAAGCCACGGGTGCAAGGCACCGCGGGCACGCCGGTTCAAACCGTGCAAGGGGGCACGGTGCACAGAGGGGGTGCGCAAGGTCGCGCTACCCTTCCTCCTTCCTGTCGCGCAAAGGATAGCGCGCAGGGGGCTCCTTCGGGCCTGAAGTTGCACCGAGAACAACAGCCGCGCAAGCGGGATGCGCGGGGCTTCAACTTCGCGAGGCAGAGGCTTCGCGGGACTCTCTTCAAACTTTCAGCACATCAGCAAGCGGCACAGAGGGCTCGGCCTCATTTTTATAGGCAGAGACTGCCTCAGATTATCCGCGTGCAATAACTTCAAACACCCGAGATCTTCGGATCTTCAAGATCTTCAAATCTTGATTTTTATCCTCTGTTTCACGCGGGATCTTTTATTTTCTCTTCTCCTCGTGCATGCGATTTATAACGCATGCACGGCCTCTGTTTCTTCTATCCCATTCAAGACACGAACCACGTGGCCTCGGCAGCTTTGCTTGCCTCGGCCGAACATCGAAGATCTCCATTTGTTGCATGCATGCATATTTTTATACATGAATGGGTTCGGTTTGGCCAGACGAGCACGAGGGAGCCTTCAGTTTCATCAGAGGTGGCCGGATACTCAAATTTTGTCTTCGGGGAGGCTCTGGTTCAGCGGCTGCTCGCGGGTGGTCTTCGTTCAAGCTCGAGGATGAATATAAGCCAGGAGCCGTCGGATCAGATCTTCAACGGCCTGGATTAAATCATCTCGCCGCGGATTAGATGAGCGGCTCGGATCGGGCGCGCGATGGATCGTGCGGCCAGGATCGCTCCCGGGTGAAATTTCGCCGTCCCACATCGAAACGCCGCGGGATTTTCTCACGGTTTAACAAACAAGCGCTGCCCGCTTCACCGCAATTGAACCTCTCCCTCCACGGTGCCGCCCCGCACCGTGTTCTCCCTGCGGGCGCGCTCTGCGCCCAATCTCTGCTCCTGCGGGCACGCTCCTAGCGCCCACTATGCTCCTCCGGCGCGCGGGTTTCACCACCGCGTGTCCTCGGGGGCTTACACACGGCCCCCGGCCTCTCTTGGGCTGGCCCCATGGGATCCCCTTGGGCGTGGTGACTGGTTCCCACATGTGCCTTGGGTTGAACCCTTAAGGCTGGCCCTTGAGGTTGGCATATTTTTTTGCTTAAGTAAATAGCTAGGACTTTGTATAAAAACAATGTTAACCAAATGTAATATGCCAAGCCACATGCCCTTCAATCCATTCTTCTCCTTCACCTTCTTCTTGAGAATTCGAACAATATTCTTCTTGATTAGAAACAACTCCTATAATTCTTCTTCATCATCTCATTTTCAACTTAGGAGAGAATTCAAAAGGTTCACCATCAACCGAAGCTCCTGAATCAAATAATTCTTCAATGTTCTTCAATGATCCAATTAGAGATCAAATTGGTTCTTCTTCAAATTCACATGCACTAAGTGATAGTGCATGGACTTCATTAATGAACATCATCCACTTAGTAGTTGTGGATGGAACTCCTTTCAACTCCTCATGCATTGTCACTACAATGCATGGTCTTCAAACAATGTTGTGACATTGTATCATCATGATACAAGTTCTATGAACTTAAAGAACAGCTCAACAATCGTCAGATATTCTTAGAGAATGTTTCAACCATCATCTCCTATGTCACTTAGTGAATCTCCTAAGTGACATGCATCTTAGTACTATGGCCATTCTCCTTCACCACCAACACCATCACTACCTTTGTCATTCACATCTTGACATTCCCTGACTTCGATTCATTCCAAGACAACTTCATGCCTCATTGACAACAAATGCAACACAATGCACTTCAATCTCCCCCTTTGTATTTGTTGTCAATACACTCCTTTAGCACATATGAATGGGTCAATATGTGTGCCAATATTTTCTCCCCCTTATTGGCAATCAAATGCAAAGGTGTGGTGTGGTACTCTTTCAAAGATCTCTTCCTCCCTTGTAAAAAGTATCTTCTTGAAAAACACTAGGAGAGGGATGATGTCACATGTTCTTCTTTAGAAAAGAACCTTTAGCTAATCAACTCTAAGTCTACTTGGGCTAACCCGGTGTAGAAAACAAGAGTGATGTAACCAAGGAACTCAATGCTGTCCACAATTCTCTACACATGTGAGATCATGCTTAGGGGCTTGAAATTTTTCAGATATAACAATGAATTGCTAAATCCTGCACATACTTCCCAAAACTCATTAGAAAGTTCAGGTGCAAAGATAAAGCTCCCCCTTTCATCCATTTGTCTTCAATCAATACTCCCCCTTAATTGTCATGATGAACTCAATTAAGAAACAAGGGATGAAAGTATGATTGTAATACCTTCATCTTTTCTCAAGATGGTATTAAATATCAGAATCCCATCTTCTCCAGATTGTCTCCCCCTCAAGGGGTGCACTCCATTCTGTCCAAACCATCCTCCAGCTGAGAATGATCATCATCTTCAATTCCCTGCAATGTCAGCACATGTAAATACCAATAGTATAAGGGAATAAGATGGAACCTCCTTGGTTCATCAATATGAACAACAAGGTTGAGAAGATTCTCTCAACCGGGATGTCCCATTTTCACCATTCTTCACACTTGCACATTTGATCTTCATTGATGATTGTGCTGGTGTGGTTCTCAAAACATCTTCATGTGAAACCTTCTTCTTCCCTTTTGCTTTAGCAATTGCCAGAACTTCATCTTCAGCTCTCTGCAGATCTTTGGCAAGTTGCAACTGATGTGGCCATATGACAAGTAAATCATTTGGAAGTGTGGCCTCAGTTCTGGATATTCCACATGGTTCTTTTGATGCTGTCAAGCTACCTTTCTTAGGCAACTTATTTTCAATCAATCCCTTCTTCTTCTGGATTGATTGTCTTTTAGAGTTCAGTTGGCTTCTATTTAGTTTCATGGCTTCTTTACAAAGGTCCATGATGTGTCCTTTCTTTCCACAGAAGAAGCATTTCTTGGTGGTCCTTCCGGATGCATCACCCTTCTTGGACTCAGACTCCAAGGACTTCTCTTCATTTCTAAAACACTTCTTGGGAGCATTTTCTACTTTCTTCTTGCTTCCCAAGGAATCTCTCGTAGCCAGGTTCTGTGATCTTTAATTCTTTTGAGCTCTGGATACAGTTGGAGATTGACATGTATCTATTTGACCACTTTTGCAATCATCCCAGATGTTGTCAAGTAATCCAAATCTATTTGCAGTAAACAGATGTCTCTGGACCTGTGGATGTTGCTTCATTCCTTCTGGCTTGCTCCCCCTAGGCATGGGCTTCCTCTGTGCTTTGGCATTCAGTGGATTGTACCAACAATCCTTTGCACAATGCCCATACTTGTCACAACACCAACATTGACCCACAAATCTTGACCTCTTGATTCCTTCTGATTGTTGGGTACCTGTCTTGAATTGTTGTGCTGCTTCATGAGAGCTTTCTTTCTTCATTGTCTTCATCCATACTTGTTTGGAATTATTTTTCCATCCTGCACTTTTTGTGGAAACACAATTAGAAGCATCAGTACAAGATGGTATGGATGGTACCTTCTTTCTAGAAGTTGTTGCACTTTTACTGGAGGATGTCTTGCTTTTAGAATCATCCTTCTCAAAGCTCACTTGAGTAGCAACATTTCTTCTTTCAGTTGACTGGGAGGCTTTGGCTTTAGGTGATTGCTGATTTGTCAATATCACCTCTAGTTCTAAGCATTTCATGTTAAGGGAGTTCTTCTCATCCTCAACAGTTCTTAGCCTTCCTTCCCAATTCTCCACCAGTTGTTTCATCTGGTCTTCATGCACCTTCTTTAATTCTTGCAATGAATTGTTCATCTCCTTCACCAATTTTACTTTGTCTTCAAGTTGAGCATCTTTAACAACCATTGATACTCTATGTCTCTTCTCCAGTGCATGGTAAACTTCTTTGACCAATACTTTAAATAATTCTTTCTCAGAAAGGATTCTTTGCAATTCTTCAGCGGTGTCTTCATATCTTTCATTGCAAAGAGATACTGTTTCATCTTTGGCATTTACCAGCTTTCTGAGAGTGTTGGTTATGCCAACCCTTTTAGCCAATTAGACTTCTAGAGAATTGGCTTCATCTTCTAGCTGTAATTTTTCTTCTTGAAGATCAAGGAGGCCTGTAGCTATACACATTGCAATTTCCTTGGGGACTCTCTTCTGAAGATATTTGATTGCATTGAGAAGATCATTGTTTCTTCCATCTTCATCACAGCTAGAGGAGGCTTCATCAGAAGAATGATAAAAGGAATTGTCATCTGATGTGACTTTCACATTTGTTTCCATAGAAGGAGTTTCTCTGATTGCTACAACCTTCTTCCTCATCTACTTTGCCTGTTTCTTCTTTCTATTTTTCTGAGTCTTGGCAGATATCTCCATTTGAGGCTGGTCACTCATTTCCTCAAATCTACACTCCATTAAGACTCCCTTGGATCTTTTAGAGGGAACCTGGCTCTGATACCAATTGAAGTGCCCAGATCAGTGTGAATCACTGAGAGGGGGAGGGGGTGAATCAGTGATCCTTTAAAACTTTTTACTAATTGATTCTTAATCAATTAAACCTCTATGGCTTGTTAAGGCCTCGATCCACTCTTCTTGTATCTCTCAACCTTTCCCGGATAATGCAGTAATGAAAAGGCACAGGACACAAGGATTTACAAGGTTCGGCACCAAAGGCCTACATCCTTGCCATGCTCTCTCAGCATGGATTCTCCCATTATAATCTGTTAGTATTACAATGGTCGATACAGAGTCCCACCGTATCTCTCCTGAGTCCCACAGGAGGGTCTTTATACTGCGTCCCACAGTGTTACCAGAGTCCCACTGGCCTGCTCCAGAATCCCACTGAAGACTTCTTCTCCCTGAGTCCCACAGGGTCTTCTCCTGGCTCCTCGAGTCACACGAGGAGCTCTTCTTCACTTTAAGCTTCTTCAAGTAACTTCAACAGCCTGGGATAAAGGCTGCTGGCCTTGCTCTGTACCTCTGATCACTTGTGATGATAAGGATCTTCTCAATCTACTGAAAACTCAGACAACCAATCTCTTTAACTTCAGTCTAGCTCAGTCTCAGTTCACTTCACCATCATGCACTGAGTGCATGGCAACTCTTCAAGATCTTCAAGTCTTGGACTCCTCAGATGCACACCACTGATTTAGCACTGTTCACGTGTGCATGTGCATGCATGCATGCATGCACTGTCCTCTTTTTTCTTCTAGGTGCAATAATCCCACAAAGGGTGTAGACACTTTAAGCACACACCTTCTTCCTTGAACTTCACACTTTTGTTCAATTTGTTTACACACTTAAATGTGTGTTATACTTTGTGTGAGTCTTATTCTTCTTCTAAGTGTGTCCACTCCTCTTAGAGCACACACATAGGTTTGGCCTTCTTTGTCACTTGTTCATGTACACATAAATTGTTCTTTGTTTTGCACACACTTGACTTTGGCCTCTTCCCTCTTCTTGTTGCACACCCTTAACCCGTAGGTTGTTCTTCAATTTTGCACACACAAAATGTGTCTTCACTTGGTGCACACACAAGGTCACAACCCTCGGCCTTTTCAAATGCACACACGGTCAAGTGTGCTCTTCCTCCTCACTTAGCACACACAAATAATATTCTTTTAGCACACACTTGATCTTGGCCTACTCCTTTATTCTTGCACACACTTGGGCCGTAGGTGGTTCTTCAAGTTTTCACACACACACAAATGTGTGGTCTTCACTTCACCCACTTGCACACACAAGGCATGCCTCGGGTCTTCCTTCACTTTAGCACACACACACAATGGTGTGGTCTCCTTTGTTTGGACAAGGCTACGGCCTTTTCTTCAAGTGCACACACACTGCCCACTGTCCGTTCTTTGTTCTTGTTTGCACATACACCCAAAGCACTAAGGGCTCGGTTCTTCCTCCTCTGCACACCTACTGCCAACAGCCTTTCACCTTTGTTTGCACACACGCGAGGCAAGGCCTCGGGTTCTTCCACCTTCAAAGTAGGCGCGCAAGTGCTTGATGAGCCGCGACCTCCTCTTCTTCAACAAAGCACAAGGTATGAGGCGCGACCTCTCTTCCTCAACACTGCCGCGCAAGGCTCAAGCCACAAGGGCCGCGCAAGCCACGGGTGCAAGGCACCGCGGGCACGCCGGTGCAAACCGTGCAAGGGGGCACGGTGCACAGAGGGGGTGCGCAAGGTCGCGCTACCCTTCCTCCTTCCTGTCGCGCAAAGGATAGCGCACAGGGGGCTCCTTCGGGCCTCAAGTGGCACCGAGAACAACAGCCGCGCAAGTGGGATGCGCGGGGCTTCAACTTCGCGAGGCAGAGGCTTCGCGGGACTCTCTTCAAACTTTCAGCACATCAGCAAGCGGCACAGAGGGCTCGGCCTCATTTTTATAGGCAGAGACTGCCTCAGATTATCCGCGTGCAATAACTTCAAACACCCGAGATCTTCGGATCTTCAAGATCTTCAAATCTTGATTTTTATCCTCTGTTTCACGCGGGATCTTTTATTTTCTCTTCTCCTCGTGCATGCGATTTATAATGCATGCACGGCCTCTGTTTCTTCTATCCCATGCAAGACACGAACCACGTGGCCTCGGCAGCTTTGCTTGCCTCGGCCGAACATCGAAGATCTCCATTTGTTGCATGCATGCATATTTTTATACATGAATGGGTTCGGTTTGGCAAGACGAGCACGAGGGAGCCTTCAGTTTCATCAGAGGTGGCTGGATACTCAAATTTTGTCTTCGGGGAGGCTCTGGTTCAACGGCTGCTCGCGGGTGGTCTTCGTTCGAGCTTGAGGATGAAGATAAGCCGGGAGCCGTCGGATCAGATCTTCAATGGCCTGGATTATATCATCTCGCCGCGGATTAGATGAGCGGCTCGGATCGGGCGCGCGATGGATCGTGCGGCCAGGATCGCTCCCGGGTGAAATTTCGCCGTCCCGCATCGAAACGCCGCGGGATTTTCTCACGGTTTAACAAACAAGCGCTGCCCGCTTCACCGCAATTGAACCTCTCCCTCCACGGTGCCGCCCCACACCGTGTTCTCCCTGCGGGCGCGCTCTGCGCCCAATCTCTGCTTTTGCGGGCGCGCTCCTAGCGCCCACTATGCTCCTCCGGCACGCGGGTTTCACCACCGCGTGTCCTCGGGGGCTTACACACGGCCCCCGGCCTCTCTTGGGATGGCCCCATGGGATCCCCTTGGGCGTGGTGACTGGTTCCCACATGTGCCTTGGGTTGAACCCTTAAGGCTGGCCCTTGAGGTTGGCATATTTTTTTGCTTAAGTAAATAGCTAGGACTTTGTATAAAAACAATGTTAACCAAATGTAATATGCCAAGCCACATGCCCTTCAATCCATTCTTCTCCTTCACCTTCTTCTTGAGAATTCGAACATTATTCTTCTTGATTAGAAACAACTCCTATAATTCTTCTTCATCATCTCATTTTCAACTTAGGAGAGAATTCAAAAGTTTCACCGTCAACCGAAGCTCCTGAATCAAATAATTCTTCAATGTTCTTCAATGATCCAATTAGAGATCAAATTGGTTCTTCTTCAAATTCACATGCACTAAGTGATAGTGCATGGACTTCATTAATGCACATCATCCACTTAGTAGTTGTGGATGGAACTCCTTTCAACTCCTCATGCATTGTCACTACAATGCATGGTCTTCAAACAATGTTGTGACATTGTATCATCATGATACAAGTTCTATGAACTTAAAGAACAGCTCAACAATCGTCAGATATTCTTAGAGAATGTTTCAACCATCATCTCCTATGTCACTTAGTGAATCTCCTAAGTGACATGCATCTTAGTACTATGGCCATTCTCCTTCACCACCAACACCATCACTACCTTTGTCATTCACATCTTGACATTCCCTGACTTCCATTCATTCCAAGACAACTTCATGCCTCATTGACAACAAATGCAACACAATGCACTTCAATCTCCCCCTTTGTATTTGTTGTCAATACACTCCTTTAGCACATATGAATGGGTCAATACGTGTGCCAATATTTTCTCCCCCTTATTGGCAATCAAATGCAAAGGTGTGGTGTGGTACTCTTTCAAAGATCTCTTCCTCCCTTGTAAAAAGTATCTTCTTGAAAAACACTAGGAGAGGGATGATGTCACATGTTCTTCTTTAGCAAAGAACCTTTAGCTAATCAACTCTAAGTCTACTTGGGCTAACCCGGTGTAGAAAACAAGAGTGATGTAACCAAGGAACTCAATGCTGTCCACAATTCTCTACACATGTGAGATCATGCTTAGGGGCTTGAAATTTTTCAGATATAACAATGAATTGCTAAATCCTGCACATACTTCCCAAAACTCATTAGAAAGTTCAGGTGCAAAGATAAATCTCCCCCTTTCATCCATTTGTCTTCAATCAATACTCCCCCTTAATTGTCATGATGAACTCAATTAAGAAACAAGGGATGAAAGTATGATTGGAATACCTTCAGCTTTTCTCAAGATGGTATTAAATATCAGAATCCCATCTTCTCCAGATTGTCTCCCCCTCAAGGGGTGCACTCCATTCTGTCCAAACCATCCTCCAGCTGAGAATGATCATCATCTTCAATTCCCTGCAATGTCAGCACATGTAAATACCAATAGTATAAGGGAATAAGATGGAACCTCCTTGGTTCATCAATATGAACAACAAGGTTGAGAAGATTCTCTCAACCGGGATGTCCCATTTTCACCATTCTTCACACTTGCACATTTGATCTTCATTGATGATTGTGCTGGTGTGGTTCTCAAAACATCTTCATGTGAAACCTTCTTCTTCCCTTTTGCTTTAGCAATTTCCAGAACTTCATCTTCAGCTCTCTGCAGATCTTTGGCAAGTTGCAACTGATGTGGCCATATGACAAGTAAATCATTTGGAAGTGTGGCCTCAGTTCTGGATATTCCACATGGTTCTTTTGATGCTGTCAAGCTACCTTTCTTAGGCAACTTATTTTCAATCAATCCATTCTTCTTCTGGATTGATTGTCTTTTAGATTTCAGTTGGCTTCTATTTAGTTTCATGGATTCTTTACAAAGTTCCATGATGTGTCCTTTCTTTCCACAGAAGAAGCATTTCTTGGTGGTCCTTCCGGATGCATCACCCTTCTTGGACTCAGACTCCAAGGACTTCTCTTCATTTCTAAAACACTTCTTGGGAGCATTTTCTACTTTCTTCTTTCTTCCCAAGGAATCTCTCTTAGCCAGGTTCTGTGATATTTAATTCTTTTGAGCTCTGGATACAGTTGGAGATTGACATGTATCTATTTGACCACTTTTGCAATCATCCCAGATGTTGTCAAGTAATCCAAATCTATTTGCAGTAAACAGATGTCTCTGGACCTGTGGATGTTGCTTCATTCCTTCTGGCTTGCTCCCCCTAGGCATGGGCTTCCTCTGTGCTTTGGCATTCAGTGGATTGTACCAACAATCCTTTGCACAATGCCCATACTTGTCACAACACCAACATTGACCCACAAATCTTGACCTCTTGATTCCTTCTGATTGTTGGGTACCTGTCTTGAATTGTTGTGTTGCTTCAGGAGAGCTTTCTTTCTTCATTGTCTTCATCCATACTTGTTTGGAATTATTTTTCCATCCTGCACTTTTTGTGGAAACACAATTAGAAGCATCAGTACAAGATGGTATGGATGGTACCTTCTTTCTAGAAGTTGTTGCACTTTTACTGGAGGATGTCTTGCTTTTAGAATCATCCTTCTCAAAGCTCACTTGAGTAGCAACATTTCTTCTTTCAGTTGACTGGGAGGCTTTGGCTTTAGGTGATTGCTGATTTGTCAATATCACCTCTAGTTCTAAGCATTTCATGTTAAGGGAGTTCTTCTCATCCTCAACAGTTCTTAGCCTTCCTTCCCAATTCTCCACCAGTTGTTTCATCTGGTCTTCATGCACCTTCTTTAATTCTTGCAATGAATTGTTCAGCTCCTTCACCAATTTTACTTTGTCTTCAAGTTGAGCATCTTTAACAACCATTGATACTCTATGTCTCTTCTCCAGTGCATGGTAAACTTCTTTGACCAATACTTTAAAGAATTATTTCTCAGAAAGGCTTCTTTGCAATTCTTCAGCGGTGTCTTCATATCTTTCATTGCAAAGAGATACTGTTTCATCTTTGGCATTTACCAGCTTTCTGAGAGTGTTGGTTATGCCAACCCTTTTAGCCAATTGGACTTCTAGAGAATTGGCTTCATCTTCTAGCTGTAATTTTTCTTCTTGAAGATCAAGGAGGCCTGTAGCTATACACATTGCAATTTCCTTGGGGACTCTCTTCTGAAGATATTTGATTGCATTGAGAAGATCATTGTTTCTTCCATCTTCATCACAGCTAGAGCAGGCTTCATCAGAAGAATGATAAAAGGAATTGTCATCTGATGTGACTTTCACATTTGTTTCCATAGAAGGAGTTTCTCTGATTGCTACAACCTTCTTCCTCATCTACTTTGCCTGTTTCTTCTTTCTATTTTTTCTGAGTCTTGGCAGATATCTCCATTTGAGGCTGGTCACTCATTTCCTCAAATCTGCACTCCATTAAGACTCCCTTGGATCTTTTAGAGGGAACCTGGCTCTGATACCAATTGAAGTGCCCAGATCAGTGTGAATCACTGAGAGGGGGAGGGGGTGAATCAGTGATCCTTTAAAACTTTTTACTAATTGATTCTTAATCAATTAAACCTCTATGGCTTGTTAAGGCCTCGATCCACTCTTCTTGTATCTCTCAACCTTTCCCGGATAATGCAGTAATGAAAAGGCACAGGACACAAGGATTTACAAGGTTCGGCACCAAAGGCCTACATCCTTGCCATGCTCTCTCAGCATGGATTCTCCCATTATAATCTGTTAGTATTACAATGGTCGATACAGAGTCCCACTGTATCTCTCCTGAGTCCCACAGGAGGGTCTTTATACTGCGTCCCACAGTGTTACCAGAGTCCCACTGGCCTGCTCCAGAATCCCACTGAAGACTTCTTCTCCCTGAGTCCCACAGGGTCTTCTCCTGGCTCCTCGAGTCACACGAGTAGCTCTTCTTCACTTTAAGCTTCTTCAAGTAACTTCAACAGCCTGGGATAAAGGCTGCTGGCCTTGCTCTGTACCTCTGATCACTTGTGATGATCAGGATCTTCTCAATCTACTGAAAACTCAGACAACCAATCTCTTTAACTTCAGTCTGGCTCAGTCTCAGTTCACTTCACCATCATGCACTGAGTTCATGGCAACTCTTCAAGATCTTCAAGTCTTGGACTCCTCAGATGCACACCACTGATTTAGCACTGTTCACGTGTTCATGTGCATGCATGCATGCATGCACTGTCCT
Source organism: Viscum album (assembly GCA_963277665.1). Lineage (NCBI taxonomy): Eukaryota > Viridiplantae > Streptophyta > Magnoliopsida > Santalales > Viscaceae > Viscum > Viscum album. Next base: position 1,850,897,567 of record OY728120.1, read on the forward strand.
CTTTTTTCTTCTAGGTGCAATAATCCCACAAAGGGTGTAGACACTTTAAGCACACACCTTCTTCCTTGAACTTCACACTTTTGTTCAATGTGTTTACACACTTAAATGTGTGTTATACTTTGTGTGAGTCTTCATCTTCTTCTAAGTGTGTCCACTCCTCTTAGAGCACACAAATAGGTTTGGCCTTCTTTGTCACTTGTTCATGTACACATAAATTGTTCTTTGTTTTGCACACACTTGACTTCGGCCTCTTCCCTCTTCTTGTTGCACACCCTTAACCCGTAGGTTGTTCTTCAATTTTGCACACACAAAATGTGTCTTCACTTGGTGCACACACAAGGTCACAACCCTCGGCCTTTTCAAATGCACACACGGTCAAGTGTGCCCTTCCTCCTCACTTAGCACACACAAATAATATTCTTTTAGCACACACTTGATATTGGCCTACTCCTTTATTCTTGCACACACTTGGGCCGTAGGTGGTTCTTCAAGTTTGCACACACACACAAATGTGTGGTCTTCACTTCACCCACTTGCACACACAAGGCATGCCTCGGGTCTTCCTTCACTTTAGCACACACACACAATGGTGTGGTCTCCTTTGTTTGCACAAGGCTACGGCCTTTTCTTCAAGTGCACACACACTGCCCACTGTCCGTTCTTTGTTCTTGTTTGCACATACACCCAAAGCACTAAGGGCTCGGTTCTTCCTCCTCTGCACACCTACTGCCAACAGCCTTTCACCTTTGTTTGCACACACGCGAGGCAAGGCCTCGGGTTCTTCCACCTTCAAAGTAGGCGCGCAAGTGCTTGATGAGCCGCGGCCTCCTCTTCTTCAACAAAGCACAAGGTATGAGGCGCGACATCTCTTCCTCAACACTGCCGCGCAAGGCTCAAGCCACAAGGGCCGCGCAAGCCACGGGTGAAAGGCACCGCGGGCACGCTGGTGCAAACCGTGCAAGGGGGCACGGTGCACAGAGGGGGTGCGCAAGGTCGCGCTACCCTTCCTCCTTCCTGTCGCGCAAAGGATAGCGCACAGGGGGCTCCTTCGGGCCTCAAGTGGCACCGAGAACAACAGCCGCGCAAGTGGGATGCGCGGGGCTTCAACTTCGCGAGGCAGAGGCTTCGCGGGACTCTCTTCAAACTTTCAGCACATCAGCAAGCGGCACAGAGGGCTCGGCCTCATTTTTATAGGCAGAGACTGCCTCAGATTATCCGCGTGCAATAACTTCAAACACCCGAGATCTTCGGATCTTCAAGATCTTCAAATCTTGATTTTTATCCTCTGTTTCACGCGGGATCTTTTATTTTCTCTTCTCCTCGTGCATGCGATTTATAATGCATGCACGGCCTCTGTTTCTTCTATCCCATGCAAGACACGAACCACGTGGCCTCGGCAGCTTTGCTTGCCTCGGCCGAACATCGAAGATCTCCATTTGTTGCATGCATGCGTATTTTTATACATGAATGGGTTCGGTTTGGCCAGACGAGCACGAGGGAGCCTTTAGTTTCATCAGAGGTGGCCGGATACTCAAATTTTGTCTTCGGGGAGGCTCTGGTTCAACGGCTGCTCGCGGGTGGTCTTCGTTCGAGCTCGAGGATGAAGATAAGCCGGGAGCCGTCGGATCAGATCTTCAATGGCCTGGATTAAATCACCTCGCCGCGGATTAGATGAGCGGCTCGGATCTGGCGCACGATGGATCGTGCGGCCAGGATCGCTCCCGGGTGAAATTTCGCCGTCCCGCATCGAAACGCCGCGGGATTTTCTCACGGTTTAACAAACAAGCGCTGCCCGCTTCACCGCAATTGAACCTCTCCCTCCACGGTGCCGCCCCGCACCGTGTTCTCCCTGCGGGCGCGCTCTGCGCCCAATCTCTGCTCCTGCGGGCGCGCTCTTAGCGCCCACTATGCTCCTCCGGCACGCGGGTTTCACCACCGCGTGTCCTCGGGGGCTTACACACGGCCCCCGGCCTCTCTTGGGCTGGCCCCATGGGATCCCCTTGGGCGTGGTGACTGGTTCCCACATGTGCCTTGGGTTGAACCCTTAAGGCTGGCCCTTGAGGTTGGCATATTTTTTTGCTTAAGTAAATAGCTAGGACTTTGTATAAAAACAATGTTAACCAAATGTAATATGCCAAGCCACATGCCCTTCAATCCATTCTTCTCCTTCACCTTCTTCTTGAGAATTCGAACATTATTCTTCTTGATTAGAAACAACTCCTATAATTCTTCTTCATCATCTCATTTTCAACTTAGGAGAGAATTCAAAAGGTTCACCATCAACCGAAGCTCCTGAATCAAATAATTCTTCAATGTTCTTCAATGATCCAATTAGAGATCAAATTGGTTCTTCTTCAAATTCACATGCACTAAGTGATAGTGCATGGACTTCATTAATGCACATCATCCACTTAGTAGTTGTGGATGGAACTCCTTTCAACTCCTCATGCATTTTCACTACAATGCATGGTCTTCAAACAATGTTGTGACATTGTATCATCATGATACAAGTTCTATGAACTTAAAGAACAGCTCAACAATCGTCAGATATTCTTAGAGAATGTTTCAACCATCATCTCCTATGTCACTTAGTGAATCTCCTAAGTGACATGCATCTTAGTACTATGGCCATTCTCCTTCACCACCAACACCATCACTACCTTTGTCATTCACATCTTGACATTCCCTGACTTCCATTCATTCCAAGACAACTTCATGCCTCATTGACAACAAATGCAACACAATGCACTTCATATATATATATATATTTCAATTAAATTGGTTAATTAATTAAATTCATGGAATGTTCTTCATCTCTGATCTCATTAAGTATGTTATTGAGAGAACAATGTTTATTTCATGTAAACCCCTATTACAGTCCCTTTGATCCCCTCACCTATGTGTCAGTAAAATATAATGTCATAGACGGAGCTCCCTAGAAAATATTAGTGGATCTTGTTTGGAGATGAGGTGAATGAAATAGAAGATGTACATAGTTAAACAGGGGGGAATCCACAACACAATCCATAAAATGGTTCAAGGGGTTTTCTACTAGGTCGATGGTTCGCGTATTTTCAGATTGATAAAATAACCATTTGTAAAATCTCATGATCATACAATTTTATTTCTTTATTTCGATCATGATTCAAGGTTTTTTCAATGTGGATTTCTTTTCCTAATCACATGAATTAATGGATTACCGAGTAGTCATGATAGAACCAAAATAAATTCTCTTCTGCATATGTTGGGTTAATGAAACATTTAATCACTTAAATAAATACCTTTAATATTAAAAATAATGTAATTTAGATAAAATGATAAATTAAAACATAAATAAAAAAATCCCCAATTATATATATTATGATAAAATTTCCTTATACTACTTATTATAAAATACAAACACAATTCATTATGCGGAACATGAAAATGTATGGGCACATTGATTTATCATGTAATTATAACATGATGTTTTTTATTTACATGACATATTTTACATAAATTTATGGGCAAGAAATCATGATATGGTGTTAAAAAGAGGAAATTTTTGGGGAGATACTATTGAATGATATTAGATAAGGGTTTTCGACTTAATTGATCATGGATTTATGCGATAATGGTTTTGGAATTTGGAATTACAACCTAAAACCCATCATGTTGGTTAATCGATGATTAAAATTTGTATCATAAGGGAAATTTGGATCCAATCTGGTATAATTTATAAGAAATATGATATTAAAAATTAAATGGTTGGGGTTTTCTTGATTCTATAAAACATTGGGAGTTTAATAAGTATAAATTTTATTTATTTGTATATTTTCATCATATAATGTAGTAAAATTAATTTTTCATATTTTAATAAATGCAGATAAATATTATATAAAAATATCATTGTGATCCATAGTTGAGTAGAAAACATGGAAACTAGAAGATGAAATTCACTAATATGAATGGGTAATCTAAATGTGAATTTGTTATCAAGTGTAATCTTTCAATATCTTCACATTGGGTATTATATGTGGCTTTTTATTCCCACATCTATATCCATATGCAAGAACCAATAAGATTATAAATGTCTTTTAGAGGAATGGTGGATTAGGGAGCTACCGAGGGTTTATAGCTTGTCACTATTAAAAATAGTTGATACCACATATCATTGAACATAATAATGATACCAGTTTAAGAGATTCTTATTATGTACCAGTTGTTACCAAGAACATAATTTCGGCATCATTCAAATATATAAATGTTTTCATTTTAAAATTTGTAATTAAATGTTATTCCTTTTATTATTAGTAATATTTTTATGGTAAATAAGATTTAAATAATGGCCTTTATGTATTGAACATTGAAAACAATGTATTGTAAATTGAAAACTCATCAAATTCAGAAGACTCGTATAATTCAATGTTATGGAATACACGTCTTAGTCATGTATATATGAAATTTATTTCAATTTTATGTTATTGTGGTTATTTATACTCATTTTTTTGTAAACCACAAGAAATATATCAGGCTGATTTTCAATGAAAAATAACCAAACCATAAATTTCTTGATAGGGTTGATGTTCCATTTATCTTAAAATAGATGTACACATTAATATTTTTGGAAAACTTATAATATATGATATTGGTTGGTGTTATTAATTTATAATGTCAACTGGTGAAAGGATAGACATTATATTTATATACATATAATGTAAATTAATGAGTAATAAGATCATCCATTATCATTTTTGAGATAGTCAGTTAAAACTACATCATACACACAAATTTGAGTACAAAATAAAGAGAAAATGGAAATCCCTTCGACTTTTGTAGTGGAAAGAATCACATTCTTTCAGATACACATGTACGGGGTTAGGACACATTTTTTAAGGAATTATCTAAAAAATAAACTATATCTATGTGAAAAATGTTTAACTTTATAAGTTATCCATAGGAAACAACCTGATACTTCCTATAAATCCCCTGAAGAAACAATGTAATTTTTACAAAGAACATCCTATTTCTTGAGAGGGACCATATAATTAAGATGGATAGTGGTAGCAATATTGATTTCTGTGTAGTTAATTTTAACGATACATAATATTTGGTAAAGGAAAATATTTCATAGGTCCCCACATAAAATGTTGATCCTAAACGGCATGTATTTCTTAGAATATTGAATGTTGTAAGAGAACCAAAGAGACGTGGTTTTCTAGTCCCTATAGATTTTGACTCATAATTGGTTGAAAATAATGAAAATATAACATTTAATGTTGTAATAGAGAGATCAGAAGCATCATCATGGAACTATTACACGAATTATGTAAGGGATTCAATGAATAAGAATCAATATTGTGTTCTGGTCGATCTGCTAGTTAATACAAATCTTGTCCGTTGAAAATGGGTATTTAAGATAATATTGGGCATTGAATTTAGTGTAACCCCAATAAATAAATTACATTGGATACAATGTTTATATAATATCATTTTATTTACTATTAAGAATATTATTCAAATGTATCATTGTTTGAAACCATAATAATAATTATTTCTAAAGCATTGACTATGAAATTTAGAAAATGGGATTCAAAATAGTTTTCCTTATTGGGAACCATCATGAAGTTGTCTTAATGAAACAACAATAATGTGTTTTACCTCACGATTAACAAAATGTGTTATTAAATATGTATAGATATATTAATATATATATTTAATAACCTTTTTCATGGAAAATTTGATTCAATGAATCATTAAAATGATTTGGTTCACTATGATTGATTATGATCCATGTGTTTATAATATTGTTAGTTAGAGTATTTTCATTATTTTTTTAATATGTTGAAAAAATATTACATACAATAAATGACATATTATTCTGATATTTTTTTTAAATACATGTTAATAAATATTTTCAATATCAATGAAATAGGTGAATTGACCTACTTTCTAGGGATCGTTATAATTCCAGAAGATCTAATAGGATTTAGGGACTAAATCATGGTAGTTACATTGACATGATACCATAGTTACTTATTATAGAGAAATATATGTTGGGATTTGTTTCAATGTCAATATATATATATGTGTTAATAATAAAATATGTCATCAAACAAAAATTGAGAAATAGAAAATAATTAAGTTCCCATAATCCTCAGTGACAAAATCAATAATGTATTCTTTATTATGTGCAAGACTTGATGTTTCCAATTCATTTATCATGGAATGATGATATCAAGATGATATTAGAGAATAAAAATGGATTTTAATGTTTACACATTTGTATCTGATAGTAAATAATATTATTTTCCATGTATATATAGAATTAGAGGATCTAGTTTAGAGGGTTAAATTTATTCTAGTTTTCATTAATATTTTAATGAATAGAATTCAAAATTCGGAAATATTTTCGTTATTAGCAGTGCAGCTGTCAGTAGGTGGAGTTTAGAGATTCAATTTTCAGTAATTGTTTTGTAGAGTATAAATAAATTTTATATTATAAAGAATAGAAATAATATATTTTTATTAGAATCAGTTTTCAGTATATTTATATTGTAACTAGATGTAAATACCCTATCACACTGTATTGGGATAATACTGTAGAAGGGGGTCATGCAAAAGAACCTAGGAAACACAAATAGAGACACAATATACTCAAAATGCATCACATTTTGTGAAAGATTTCAAAGAAGGGTGATGTTATTGTTATCATATTTTTAAAATAATAAAATTGCTTATACCACTTGACTAATTACCAATAATAATAGAAGCATTGATATCATGATAGATCTAGTGGACTAATAGTTGTTTGTTATTGCGTCTAGTTCATGTGGGCGTCTATTGGAGTTAATTCCCTATAACCTCATTATATGTTCTTTAAAATAATATGTAATCATTATTTTTATCATTAATAAGTTTCATGTAATGTCATGATTTTACTTTTGAGAGACATATTATACGATGACATCCAATGATTACTTATCACACTAAAAATACATAATAGTTCACTAATTTGATCAGAACATAGACGTTCGTTGGTGGTGTTCTTAAATATATTTCATATATCGTGATTAAATAATTTTAGGGGTAAAAATTATATATTGTATAATGGGTGGAGACTTATAGGTCATTGAGGAACCTTCCATGTTTTGTACCCTTGGTAATATCTAGTGTAACAAATTTTGAGAAGGGGACTCGGTAGTAGGAAATCCACATTTATATGTTCCATAAGATGATCAAATCTATTGATGTCTGTTTTGCTCTAAAGACATTACGATTATTACTAATGGTTTTTTTGAATCACATATTTTGATTTATTTTTGTAAACCATGATGTCCAATGTTCATGGTGAAGTTGGATACATTGGTTTTATCATAAATAATTTTTCATTAATGAATATTTTGAGATTGAATTAGTATATTAAATTATTTAAAGAAATTTAATATCTCAGACCCATTGATGTAGATAATATATACTAAATGTATCCATCTATATTAGGTTTTTTAGGTATGTTCAATTTCAAGAAAGTTAAATAATGACACTTCAATATCATTGGTATATAATGCTAGAAAAAAATATTGATGATTATAGATATCGATATAAGGGGATTATATTTTGTATTTAGATATTATATATTGTTTTATGTATTAATGGATTAACCACGTTTTCTGTGGGTATTTGGCATGTTTGAAGACCCTACCCTTATACATGGATTTCATTCTCATTATTTCAATGATAGAGTGGATTAATGTTTCACTCACTAATTATATAAAAATGATCAATTAAACAATATTTTTATTTATTTTTAAACAATATATATAAAAAATATTCCCCAATATTTTTTTAATTATTATTCCCGTTTTTTTGATTTCTTATATTATTTCACTTGTTTTTTGATATATTATTTTGTTAAAAGAATATTCAACAAATAGTTAATTACTATTCAGGGAATATAATATTTAATATTTTTTTGTGAATAATACATTATATTTATTTTTTAAGAAATTGTCATTATTCAATGTCCAATAAATATTGAGGTGGATTTATGAACTTATTTTATTGATCCCTTTAGAAATAATATATATTTAATATTATGATAATAATTAGATTTAACTTAATTCCAATGTTTGTGTCATAAAATGACGTATTATTTATATTATTTATATTGACATGTGGTAGAAATAATAATAATATAATAAAAATTTAAAATGAAATTTTTTATTTATTATCCCCAAAATTATATAAACCCAATTATATTATATTATTTAGCGAATAACAATTTCATTTCATTCATCACAATGAAATTTCAAAAAAAAAATATCTAGAATCCATTAAGAGATACCTCCCCAAAAATCCTCTCAGTAACTAGATAGATCATCCTCCACCATCATTATCATCTATAGAGAGATAAAATATAATTCTAATTTAGGAAATTATTAGAATAATTAATGGAAAATAAAAAATGGATCTGGATCTATTATGGAATGACCAAGATATTTTAATGGATATATTTTATATTTCCTGGAGGATTAATGGATAATTATTAGAGGGGGTAATTTCTAGATTCCTAAAACATAACGATGGTTAGATATAAATTCATAATTAGATCCATCAATGAAGAAATAAATAATCCCAATTTTGTTCTTTTATTAGTTAAATTAATTTTAAATAATATGTTATGAAATCATAACATTATTAAAACATTCATACCTCAAATATTCATTCATTTATTTGTATTTATCACAATATTTATCATCATCAAAATATCATATTAATAATCGATTATTGAAAAAAAAATCCAATTTGGGAATTCCCAATAAGGGGCTCCTATTGTGCCCAAAACCACTATTCCCACATGAATAACATGAGACATCAAATTATTTTTTTTCATAAATTAAATTAATTTTAACGTATTTTGAAAACAATTCAAGGATAAAAAAACCATTCAATTTTGAATTCAAACATATATAACTTAAAAATAAAAATATTCTTTGGAAAAATATTTATTTAAACTAAACTTGGAAACATGAAATGTTATAATCACTATAATTTATATTAATGATGGAAAGAATATCCATCCATGAGGTATGTGGTAAAATAAAGATTTTATTCACAATATTGTTAAAAAAAACTGTTTGGAAAATGAAAATAAAATTAATTAAACATTTTTTATATAATGTATTTAATGAGAAAAAATTATATTAATAAATAATTTTTGGTTAATAAAAAAATTATGAAATCATTTTAATGAAAACATTGACATGTTTAAATAATAATCCCCACCAAAGAGAAATTCATGTCAGTATTTCGTAAAAAATGTTTCTCCATCATTACATGTACCAAATAGAGGAAATGAAAGGAATGAGGGATAATTCTAGAAACTAACAAAATAGAGGAACTGGATTTTGAATAAAATATTATGATTATATATGTCCTTAAATAGAAATTTATAAAAAATAATCATGAAAATAAATGAAATTAGATCACAATTACATTATAAAAAGACATATCTAATGTCAGACATGTTAAAACCTCAAATATAACAAGTATAGAATTATTATAAATATATTATATAACCATATTCATACATAACATAAAATCAATTATTAAATTTTAATATCTAGTTTTCTATTTATTAAGAATTATTACATAAATTAGATTTGGGTGAAAACTGCTCTATTTTCCATGCATGTTTCATATTGGTGGTTATGGTAATAAAAAAATTATGATCGGTTCATCTAAATAATAATAATAATAGTGATATAATTTTCATATTAAATCCTCATAGATACATTTATAATAATTTAGATAATTGTTTGTGAATATTATATTTCAGCACTCAATAGAAAAGGTTGTCTCCTTATATGAACGAGTGAGGGTTCCACATAATTATATATCGATCATATTAAGGTAAATTGTAATAAAAAATTATATACTAATTATTATATAATAAATATAATATATTTTCATTAAATATATCCTTATTACCAACCATTTAAAGAGGAAATGAAAAAAATGCATAACATTGTGGATGTGGTGGTCCACACAAACACACTAGTGATGTTTTCATTTCACAAAATACTTGTAAGTAATAAGGTAGATACTATATTAAATTTTTAGAAGAATATTTATTCCCTAAATTTCATATATAATTCATTTATCAATATTTATAACCATCCCAAAATGATCATGGTGAAAAATGATATTCATCGTTTCACAATGTGGCAGTCCCCACGTAAGCAAAAAATTATGATTTCAAATCTTTAATGATGGGTGATGAAGATATATAATAGTTTTTACATCGCTATAATAATATTTCAGTATTTTTATGAAAATTTATTAATAATTTTTTTGGATAAAATTGTTAGAGATATGGTGGATGAAGAAATAAAATTGTAGTAATCATTTAAGAGTTATGCCACATCATTGATAAGACTCATTTTTCACCCAATTTAAGCTATAGATGGATGGTATTTGGATCAAAATATGACATATAGAAATTGGGGATGCATTTTTTGAATATATTTTTGAATGGATTAGATGATTTATAGGGGCATGGAGTGTGTGTAACATCCCAGGTAAATGAAGAATAAGAGATTTTAATATTTATTAATATTTATGAATTAAATAATAATTTGACTTTAAAGGGGTTGATATGTTCGATAGCATACCTGATACGCATCAACGAGTTTTTTTTTGGAATCTTACGTTGCACACTAATAATGTAATATTATTATTTTAAATGCTAGTTAACTGATATCCTTTTTATTGGCGGGAATGAACAATACTAACAATAATATGATTATATATGATTGTTAAATGTATTTACATTTATCCAATAAAATGTTAGAGGCTTAAAATATGAATGAATCTAATTTTAAGCATAATTTACAATAAAAGGCCGATTTACCACCTTTTAATAGAGATCCATTTTAGATATAGTTTTGGTCACTTTAATACATTATAATTGACCAAATAAAAGCCTTCTTTAGAATGGGGACGTCAATTTTTTACTTTGGGTATTTTTTTGGTATTTATCTGCTAAAGTTCATTTTTAATGACTAGTTAAAAATATTGTATTTGAATTCAAAAGTGCCTTTTAATATAATTCATTTATTTGGTTAGATTCTCTTTTTAATTGGTTTTAAAGTGAAATTAAAATATATTTTTACCATTTAATACAATGTTGTTCATTTTATGTAATTTCATTTTGAAATTGGACGTAAACAAGTATCAATCTTTTGATAGTTATTGTTTCTTAAAAACACGCTATTTGATTTGATAATAGGAATTAATTTTAAAATTAATTAATTCCTCTTCTATGTTTTTAATGTGGAAGAATATAAATCATTTTTTAATTCAGAATATCAAATATAGCATAGGCATAATTTTTGGAATTTTTCTGAAAAACTTCAATTTTTGATGAATAGTGAAATGACTAAGTGGTAGTCAAAAAAACTGACTTTTTCATTTAAATGAAATTTTACCACTTTTGTGAATTAAATTTCAAAAATCCGACAGACATGGTTGTTATCAATAAGCAAAATGTGGTTCATTTAGATGAAAATAATTTTTGGTAAATAGTAATTTTTGACTTTTATTTACTGTGTTTAAAGGTAAATAGGGTGATCAAGATTAAAAAATATTATAGTAATTAAAAATTAGCTTAAAACTTGTCCTAGAATTATGTTTTGAGTCATATACGACCATGGACATCTTTGGGTCTATTTTGGGACCCCATTGAGCCACTTGGGAGTGATAATGACAATTTAGATTAATTAATTTAATGTGAAGACAAAATTGTCATTCACAAAAATCGTTTAGTAATAAATTTTTATATGGTGTTACATAAGTCCTATTTTCGACTATAAATATTTTTGGAAATATAAAATTACTTCCTACATGATTTTATTTTTTTATAATTTTTTGACATCGAATAAATTAAATTATTTATGACACAATAATGATGCAGTATTTACATCATTAATAAATGATTTAAATAAATAAGATTATAAGGATTAAAATATCATCCGAAAAATGTCCAAATATGATTGGATGATTTTTATTTTGAATTTGAGTCATCTTATATTCTACCTTAATGATTTTTGGATAATTATAACCCAAATATAATTATATAATAAAATAATGTTTTCACACTTTCCTAAAGAGCCCCTCCTCTCCCTTATAAATGGAGACCATTTATATCCAATTTTTCACACCCCTCAGGACATTTGGATCATCCAAACTCTGCCAATTAATCTCCCTACATCTCTCTCCTCCTCCTAGATCCTTAACTTAGGAATAAGGCACTTCGATAAGTCCTTTTGGTTCAAACCAAAAGGAGTTACCCAATTTAAAGGTAATAGTTTCTCTTAATTTGTTTTCTTTTATTTTACTTCTCCAACCCCTAAACTCTTTTTATCCCTTTCTTTTGAAACAAAACCAGTATCATAAATATACTAGTATGTTGTTATAAGAAGGATTCTAACTACACATACACAAACCTCCATCTAATGGATGAAGAACCTAATGTTTCTCTGGTTGGGAAACTAAGGCCTCACGAAACGATGATTGTTGAATTACATCTTACCTCCTCTCATGGTGTCCATTTTGATGGAACTGTATTTATATATGATATATATTATGTTTATGATTTTTTATGCTTCTTTACATCCAAATTATATCAAGCATTTATGGTTTCCATAGTGGGTAAATACGATAATCTCATTTGAGGAAGTGTGGACTACCACCCCTTAAAGTGATGTGACTCGTTATTGCATTATGTGTGATACATAAAGAATAGAGTTAATTAAATTATATATGATATAATACTGAAACTATATCATACCTATGCATCATTATGTTTTAATTACAGTAAAATAATAAATAGAAATGAAAGAAGCGTTCATGCGTACGTAGGGCTTACCGTCTCCATGAACAGTGCATTTCATTTGTTACCTTCAAATGTTATGTACTGTTATAAATACAGGTATACACTTAATATATATGATATATATGATATCCAAATAATGTATATCATTCTGGATATAATGAACATTTGACCACATGAACAACATGTAATTATAAGTAGTCCATTTCTGACTCAATCTCCAAATATCGACAAAACGAAGGTTATTAACAAAAATGATTGCGTAATTTTTATAACATGGTAATAAGTGATATAAAAAGAATAATAAAAATAAAAAATGTTCTTATGAAATTAGAAATTAACTTTAGTTTATTATTCAAGATATTAATGAACTATTGAGTCACGTTGGACACGAGGTAATGGATTTCGCCTCAATCTCTTTTCATTGAGTCATATTTATTTTCATACACGAATTTATTTTATACGGTGTATAAACCCCATTTAATTTTAATTTTATTCAAAGGGAATATTTTTCTATGAAGTGTTTTTCCAAAAGAAAAAAAGGAATGTTTTTTACGTAAGCGGTGACAACGACCTTTCTGCAGCCGTGAGTATTATTTGATCATTGGCTTCCTTAACAAGCCGGAATGTTTTTAAAAGAAAAAAATAAATACCATATACTCTTTTTATGTATTTTTTTATTCAAAATTCTTTTGAGAATGGCTTTATTATTTCAATATCTTGAAATGTTATTTTTCTATTGCAATGTGGGAATGTTATCTTTAATTTATGCTTATGTTATGTGTTATGATCATGCTATGGTTCTTGGACATTATTTACGTATAAGGGTGATTAAGTGATAAACCTAGGATGGGTGAGCCCGAGATAGCTCTTTAATTCATTGGGTAACATGATAGAGGTAAATATGAATGTTCTCATAAAATATTTAGAAAATATACTTTGATAGGTATTCCAAAGTAACTCCCTATATAGATGAGATAGCTACAATATAAGAATAACATGGATGCAACAAGTTACCTTTATGTTTTATGATTTATATTTGACTTTCATAATACTTATGATTTCATGATGTAAGTAAAAGATTTCATGATTTAATGTATTTATGAAAAAAAATCATTCATTGTTTTATAACCATTACTGAGCTTTTTATGCACATACCATGTTATGAAATGTTTTCACATGACTTAAAGATGAGTAGGGTCAAGGATGGGATCATGGAAAAGTCATGTTGTCTAAAACATGGAACTAGACATGGTTCTTTTTTTCAAGAGTTTTTATTTTATGAATAAAATGGAAACAATGTAGAAATGTATACCTTTTAATCTTTTGAGATGTAATAGTTATGTACTAATTCTCTAAAACTCTAAACCTGAAATGATCCTCAATGTGAATTATTCATTTAATTCAATATTATGTACTGTTTAAGGCTAGGTCGTTATAGTTGGTATCAGAGGTAGGTTTATAAACCATTATGAGTTATGGTATTGTTAAATCAATATCCATAACGTAATTTATGTTAATACTGAAATCATATTGCATTTACAGATTACCATGTTGCTTCGCCTAAGATATTTTTGTGTTCAGAATTGTTTTCCGCAGAGGAAACGGGGTAGCTATGTTGGGAAGAAATCAGGAGGAAGAGAACCATCCAAATCAGCAACCTGAGATGGTCATAATTGGAACTAAACTATTTTTTGTAGTGATGGCACAGTTCACTCAGGATATAAATGGAGGTGGCATCCATGTACGAGATCAGCCAGAACAACCACAGAGGAACATGTTAGCAGTGGAGCATTTCATGAGGCAACATCCCCCATCATTCAGAGGATCATCTGACCTTGTGCACACTGAAGGGTGGATTAAAGCACTGGGAAGGATTTTTGATGTCATTGGTAGTTCATAACTTCAAAAGTATAGTCTTGTTGTCTACTGCTTTTAAGGTGAAGCTGATCAGTGGTGGTCGATGGTGAAAAACCTCAGGGATAGTGAGGATATTGATGCTCTTGATTGGGATAAATTCAAAGGTATATTTCTTGAGAAACATTTTCCTAAGGTGGTTCGTCTTAGGATGAAAAAACAATTCCTAGAATTCAGGTAGGAGGATGACTCAGTGGATGCTTATGAATAAAAATTCACTCGACTGGCAAGGTATGCACCAAATTTCATACGCGATCTTGAGAGTAAAATAAACCGTTTATACTCATGATTAAAGCCAGTGTATCGAATGGATTTAGTTTATTGTGAGTTCAAATGTTATGAAAAACTTGTTCATTGTTCGGAGAAGGTAGAAATGGAGATTTTTTGATGATCAGGTATTCTTTGACAAACAAAAAAATAAGAGGTTGAGGTGGCAGGAGAAAGGTATGAACTCTTCAAAAAATTCTAATAGTAAGAAACGTATGTTTACAGTTTGTAAAAACTGGGGTAAAAAACATGCTATGGAATGTCTTTTTAATTCTGGTAAGTGCTACCGATGTGGTAAAATGGGGCATAAGGCTCGAAATTACATTGAAAAATATTAGGGTAATGGTAAGACAAAGTATGATTTATAGTCAGTAAAATGTTTTAAGTGAAATGAAATGTGTCATTATGAAAATGAGTGTCCAAAAAAGATCTCAAACGAAGGAAAGTAGCCATACTACAAGATGAAAAGGGTGGCTAAATCCATTGTAACTACTTCAGCAGATGTTGGTCCATCAAATGAAGTAGTATCAGGTACGCTATTTGTTTGTACATATTATTCCAATGTGTTGTTTGATTCAGGGTCTACAAACTCTTTCATTTATGAGATGTTTTCATGTAAATTGGAAATTCCATATCATGATATGAATACTGAACATACGGTAAAAATGCCTGGAGGAAATGTTGACACAAAAAGAAAACATAAGAACATTAATGTCCTTGTGTGTAGAAGGGAATTGACCCGCAATCCTTATTTTTTTTCCTCTAGTAGAGTTTGATGTTATATTGGGAATGGATTGGATTACTATTTATCATGCTAAGATTAACTACAGTGATAAATAGTTTTCTTTTCTGAATGATTTTCAGTTTTTATATAAAAATTAACCCTTGTTGTTGATAACTTATCAGGAAGCTAAGAAACTAGTAAAATATTGTAATGAATGTTACCTTGAACATATTTTTGAAAAAAAAAAGAAATTATTCAGATTAATGATGTGACAGTGGTAAATGAGTACCTTTATGTTTTTCTTGATGAGATGTCAGGTATTACACCTAATCGGGAATTTGAATTTACTATTGATGTAGTTCTAGATGCAAAGCCAATTTCAAAACCCACTTATCGAATGGCTCAAATTGAACATTTAGAGTTAATGAATCAATTGCAAGAGTTATTAGATAAAGGTTTCATTCAACCTAGCACATCACCATGGGGGGGAACTATCTTGTTTGATAAAAATAAATATGGTTTAATGAGAATTTTCATTGATTATAGAGCATTGAATAACATAACTGTTAAAAATAAGAATCCTTTTCCTCATATCGATGATTTGTTTGATCAGCTCGAGGGAGCTCAGTATTTTTCGAAGATGGACTTGAGGTCAGGGTACCATTAGTTGAAAGTAAAGGAAGAAGATGTTTTGAAGACTGTATTTCATACTAGATATCGCCATTATGAATTTATAGTTATGCATTTTGTGTTATCCAATGCACCTGTTGTATTCATGGATCTTATGAATAGAATTTTCCATGAGTTATTGGATATGTTTGTTGTTGTGTTCATTGATGATATTTTGGTTTATTCCAAAGGTAATGAGGAACATGAATGTCATTTAAGGGTTTTCTTTAAAACCATAAAAGAAAAAAAACTATTTGGGAAATTCAGAATGTGTGAGTTTTGGTTACAACAAATTTCTTTCTTTGGTCACATTGTTTCAAGAAATGGCGTAACTATTGATCCTGCTAAAATGAAAGTTGTTGAAGAAAGGCCAAGACCCACAAATATAACAGAGATTTGCAGTTTTCATGGTTTGGAAGGTTATTACCAAAGGTTTTTTGAAAATTTTGCATGGTTATCTAGTCCAATGACTAAGTTAACTCGAAAAGGTGTTTTTTTCATCTAGAAAAAATAATGAGATGATTGTTTTCAAGAATTGAAAATAAGATTGCTGAATTCTCCAGTTTTGGAACTGCCTTCTAGTAATGGTGAGTGTGGTAACTACAGAGATGCTTCGTTGAAAGGATTAGGTTGTGTCCTAATGCAAAATGTTCAGGTAATTGCTTATGCTTCACATCAGTTGAAACTACATGAGTTAAATTACACGACACATGATTTGGAATTAGATGCTATTGTTTTTTCTTCAAAAATTTGGAGGCATCATTTTTATGGTGTGAAGTGTTAAATATATATTGATCACAAATTTTTGAAGTATATATTCACTCAAAAAGAATTGAACATGAGACAGAGGAGATGGTTGGAATTAATCAAGGATTATGATTTCACGATCCTTTATCATCCGAGAAATGAAAATAAAGTAGTTGATTCTTTAAGTTGAAAAAGTAATATTTCATTAACCATGTTACGTTTGGAATGAGATCCTTTGGTTTTTAATTTGATGAACTTTTTTCATAGAAGTTTCTGTTACAAGAAATTATTTTGTTTTGTTTCAGGTGTCAGTGAAATCATCCCTATCAGACAGAATTAAGCAAGCGCAGAAGGAAGACAGAGAGTTCCATAAAAAGGTTGTGTTGGTTCAGAAGGGTATGTTTCTGGAATTTAACATTGATAATGATAGTGTTTTGATGTTTGGGAAGAGATTATGTGTGACATGTGATTCACAGTTAAAGAATGAGTTGTTATGTGAATCTCATAGTTCCCCATTTTTATTTCATCCTGGCAGTACGATATTGTACAAAGATATTCGGGAGTATTACTGGTGGGATGGAATGAGAAGAGATATTTCTGATTTTACTATGAAGAGTTTGACTTGTCAGAAGGTTAAAGAAGAGAGGCAATTTCCAAAAGTAATGCTTCATCCTTTATCGGTTCCAGAGTGGAAATCCAAAAATATATCAATGGAATTTGTTATGGGATTACCAAAGACATATCAAGGTAATAATGCAATCTAGGTTATTGTTTATCGATTGACTAAATCTGCTAATTTCCTTCCTTTTAGAGATACTTTTTATTTAGATCAACTTTTTCAGTTTTATGTTTAAGAGATAGTCAGGTTGCATGGTGTTCCCCTCTCCATCGTATCTTATCAGGATCCCAGGTTTACTTCTATCTTTTGGAAAGGCCTTCAGAAGTCATTGGGTACTGAATTAAATTTTAGTACAACAATTCATCCTCAGTCAGATGGGATGTCAAAACGAACAATTTATACCATGGAGGATATATTACGTTCTTGCTCGATGGATTACCAAGAAGTTTGGACCAACATCTTTCTTTGGTTGAATTTTTTTATAATTATAGCTTTCATTCCAGTATACAGATGTCTCCATTTTAGGATTTATATAGAAAGCATTGTCGAACTCCATATTTTTGGGATGAAGTAGGTGAAAGGAAGCTGATGGGACCAGAATTGGTAGAAGAGATGGCATAGAAAGTTCAGTTGATTCTGAAGCACTTGAGAACAACTCAGAGTAGACAAAAAAGTTATGCAAATAACCAAAGGAAGGATCTTTCTATTGAGGTAGGTGATCATGTCTTTATCAAAGTTTCTCCCTGGAAATGTGTGATATGTTTTGGAATGAAGGGAAATATGGGTCCGAGGTTCATTGGACCTTACAAAATTCTGAAGAAAGTTGTATCAGTTGCATACAATGTGGCTATACCTCCTTGTTTATCAAAGGTGCACAAAGATTTTCTTATTTCTATTTTGAGAATGTATATGCCAGATCCATCTCATGTTTTGAGCCAAGAGGTAGTTCAGTTGGAAGAGAATATCTTTTATGAAGAACAACCTGTCTAGATTCTTGACCGTAGAGAGTAGGTGTTGCGGAATAAGGTAATTTACCAGGTAAAGGTTTTGTGGAAAAACCATATGGTTAAAGAGGCAATGTGGGAATCTGAAAATTCTATGATGAATAAAACCCCCCATTTATTTTGATAAGTGAATAAAAATTGTGAGGACGCAGTTTCTAAAAGGGAGGAAGGATGTAACATTCCATGTAATTAAAGAATAAGAGATTTTAATATTTATTAGTATTTTTGAATTAACTATTAATTTTAATTTAATGGGGTTTCTATGTTCGACAGCGTACCCGATACGCAACAACGAGTTTCTTTGGAATATTTTGTTGCACATTAATAATATAATATTATTATTTTAAATGGTAGTTAAAGAATAGTCGTTGTATTGGCGAGAATGAAAAAATCTAACTATAATATGATTATAAATGATTATTTAATGTATTTACATTTATCAAATAAAATGTTAGAGGCATAAAATATGAATGAATCTAATTGTAAACATAATTTACATTAAAAGGCCGATTTACCGCAATTTAATGGAAACCCCTCTTTAAATATAAATTTGGTCACTTTAATACATTCTAATTGGCCAAATAAAATCCTTTTTTAGAATTGGGACATCAAATTTTACTTTGGGTAATTTTTTGGTATTTTTCTGATACAGTTCATTTTTTAATGAATAGTGAAAAATATTGTATTTTAATTCAAAAGTGCCTTTTAATATAATTTAAATATATTTTTATATTATCTTTTTAATTGGTTTTAAAGTGAAATTAAAATATATTTTTCCCGTTGAATCAAATGTTGTTCATTGGAAGTAATTTCACATTGAAATTGGACATAAATAAGAATCAATATTTTGAAAGTTATTTTTTCTTAAAAACACAGTATTTTTTTTGATAACGGGAATTAATTTGAAATATAATTAATTTAAATTATATGTTTTTAAGTATATCCCTTTTGTTTTTTGACATTATGAACTATAATTTTAGTATTTTTGTTACAACATCATAGTCTAGATCAGGTAATTAACATTAAAAATAATTGGATAATGACTCAAAAGTGACTCTAACACTTACATGTATATCATTTTATGATTATATACTTCCTGTAATAACCTAATATTGTAATTTATATTATTTTTTCAATTTGTTGATGATATTGACCTTTATATTATTTTATAAAATGAAAATTATGTAATGGAATTTTCCTTCATTTATTATATCTAAATATATTAGTATAGGTATTAATAGATGATATGTTTGGTTATAAATGATATTATTAAACATAAATTATTAATATTAATTATTTTAACGTATTTATAATTATTAGAAATAAAATAAGTACCTTAAATGCTTAGGTAAGGCTCACACTCTGTTTGTGTAGGTAGCGAACAAAATAAATCTAACGATTTAAAAACACTAAAAATAATATATTTTGAGAGATATTTGTGATTACATGAGTTATTAAAAAAATGTAATATTATGTAGGTTTTTATTCATTTGATTATATTTCCAAGTTTGTCTTGTTGTTTCAACGAAAATTAAATTAATAGTTCTCAAATTGAAATTAATGATATTTTATAATAAATAAGACATCATTATATGATTTAAAATTTCTAAAAAAGCATATAATCTACCAATTTACTGATATATGGGTGATTATTTTATCCATATTATACCTATGGTAATATTTTCCTTTTATAATAACTATATTAATCACTTAAGTGAAAAAATATTGATGTCACAATAATTGTAAAAAAATGATAGATAAGGTTTAAAAAAATATAATTCTACAAATGTGATCCAAACATGTGAAATTTTTTTTATATGATATTATTTTGAATCCTAGTAATATTATATTACATTATAAAAAGTGTAGATCGATTTTAAAAAATATTTTAGCTTTTTTTAATTTGATATTTTAAGAAATTCCAAATGCACCCCTTCCCATAATTAAAAATTGGTACCCCACATTTCACTTATTCACATTACTATAATTCCTCTATCTCAAACTATCACTAAATAATTATTTTAAAAACTCCCTGAAAGGAATTCTAGTTTTTCATATTCTTAAAATATATACATGGTACCTTAAATTGGGGATCTAAAGGAGTTGTTTCAAGGAAGAGTTAGTCTCCTTAATCAAGCACTTTTTTTTAATTTTAACTTTTACGTCCACAAAATCTATTATATTGATCATAAAATAATAAATTAAATATCTCAAATCTAATAATGTTTACTAATATTGTGAAAAAACGATTATCTTCCCCATTTCTCATCAAATTATTTTTTAAAATATCAGTCGGGAAAATATATGGCTTACAATCTCCATATAACACTACAATCAATTTTTCATTACAATAGTTTATGATTTATTAATATGATAGATGTATAGTTTATATATGATATTTTTGTGAAATTATTGATTTTTTTATTATAATATCGTATGTAGCTTCTTAACTTTCATACTGGGGTATAATAATAACCTCTTTCATGACCAGTCCCTCGAGGCCCGTATCGTGACTACCCCAAGCCCGCCTTCCATAGGCCAGGGGCTGGCGACTAGCACCAAAGGCATAATTTCGTAAAACTGGGACTGTATTGCCTTTATAAAATGTAAAATGACACAACCAGAGTACAAGAGGATGAAAACAGAAAGTAAAAGGTGTATAACAAGTGTACTAAATGTAAAGGGGGGTTGGAATACGAGCCCAACTGTAAGGTACAAATACAACTGAAAGAAATTACAACTAAAAATGGACAAACAAATGAAAGGTAAAAGCAGCTCCTAGATCATCCTCCAGGGTTCCTACTTGAAGGGTAGGTATAGATGGCCTCCACAGAACTCCACGTCCTCCAGACTCCACCGTGTACCGATAAGTCGTACGGTCCTCCTCCGGGTACCATCCAGTCCTGGTGCTCTCAGCCTCAGTCAGCATTGTCTGTCATCTGCATCCAACACAATGAGGTGTGGGCATAACTCGTCAAGGGGTGAGTATAACGATACTCAATAGGGACCCCGAGACCCTCAAGGCCTCACAAATTCTAACATGGATAATCACAAATTATGAAATCAATGGATAACCATTACTTAAGTATATTCCCATACATATACATAAGTTATCAAGTAACCCATCTAAATCATGTGGAAAACACAAAGTTCATTGACTAAGCTCAAACAAGGATTTTTCGTTATCGAAACCATGTCTTCTAGAGAACTCCTCCTCTATCAAGAAAAGTGGTCATGTTGAGACACTGAGGCGCTTCTCAATAGCCTTGGTCTGCTGAGGTATTCCTCCTGTCATGTATTGCAGGTCTGCTGTCAACTACCAAGCACTCCATCTGTTGTGGGTCTGCTACCAAAATACTGGGTGCTACCCCTAATAGCATATAGAGTTACTTCTCCTGTCGAGTACTATGGGTCTACTGCCAACTACCAGGCACTCCATCTGCCATGGGTCTACTGCAAAATACTGGTCCCTCCCCACTGGTCTAATCGAATCACTACAAGTCGAATCAGTCAAGCAGTCATCAGGTCTGTCAGCTACTAGGTCTCTGCATACTACCAGCTCTTCTCCAGGAGGATCTGATCCACGAGATACTGGTCGACACTCCAAGTGTGATTAAGTATCACTCGGAAGTATCGAAAAGGTCTTCCATGTCATATGGGTCTCAACTTAACAGATTATGCATCAATCGGTCGCCCGGCCTGTGAGTTATTAGTATTTTAGTCCCGGGGGCCCGTTTGATTTCATGCACAGACCAATCTGACCATATTTCAATTATACACCAAACTCCCATGGGGTATTCTCAAAGGGACACCTTCGTTCTATGAATATCAGCGCCATGGACGGTTCATCAAACGGACGCATATTTCCCAAGATATGGGCGAAAAGGTGTAAACATGTCTGATGGGTTCGGGTCCGTTCTGACCAAGTTGGAATGACCTGACCCAGTCCATGAATCGGACCCGGCCCGAAGGGGTTCCCCAGCCCGAAGCGGCGGCCTGACCCGAAGGTACGGCCTAGCCCACGGGGGCAGCCAGACCTGAAGGTGGCCCGACCCGAAGGGTGGACCTACTAGAAGGGGTGGCCATACCCGGCAGGCCGCGTGGCATGGTTCCGACCTCCATGGCTAGGTGGCGGCCCACATGGCCTGGATGCCCAGCCCGCTTGTCCTGGTAGGCCATGCGTGGGAGAGGGGGGGGGGGGGTGTCGCGCCCCCCTTTTTCTGAAACGGCCAGCCCCAGGCGGTGACCCCTGGTTGTCGTGGGACAT
Source organism: Viscum album (assembly GCA_963277665.1). Taxonomy (NCBI): domain Eukaryota; kingdom Viridiplantae; phylum Streptophyta; class Magnoliopsida; order Santalales; family Viscaceae; genus Viscum; species Viscum album. Next base: position 1,850,920,652 of record OY728120.1, read on the forward strand.
GAAAGGTCCCACCTATGGCGCGCACTTACGACTGACTCAGCCAGCCTCCCTCTCATTTCCATTATGGCATATGGCCGCAGTCCTGCACCACAGGCATGGCGCGATGGCGCCGCGCCCCTCTGTCGTGGCCCATCCTATATGCGGCTCCCTGCTGCTATGCGTGGCGTGACGATGGCGTGCCCCCGTCCGACCGTTGTGGCCCTACTGGCTGCGGCCCTTTCTTCCGGAATGATGCGATGGCACCGTGCCCCTCTGGCACCGCCGTGGCCTTCCTGGCCATGGCTCGGTTCACTACGCGGCACTGCGGTGCCTCACCATTATGGCGACCCGGATGCCTTGCACCGCCGACATTCTTTGCGGCCGGATCGTTGTTGGTCGCCGCGTGTACCACCTCTGTCATCATCAAAAAAGAACTAAAAAAAGGGTGGGTCAGGACATTTTCGACCAGTCTGAACCCTCCTCATTATAGTGATATCATTCGTTCCTCATTCCAGAAATTTTTATAACGAAGAACGAGTACAAAAAAATTCAAACAACCTACCTTTCTTGACGATTGTTCATTGATGAAGACACGAGAAAAGGTGGCATCGTTTCGTTGACATTAGGAAAGAAGAATTCAAGGATTGTGTCAGTGTTCTTTGTGGGAGGCGGTGTTTTCTTAACTTTCTCCAGTTGAAGAGGGAGAATATAGTGCTCACCGTTCTTCAATGGAAGGAGAATTATTCTCGTTCTTCATTGAGAGGATGAAGATATCTCAATTCTCCAAACCCTCTCTCACACTCCACCCAACGATTATGCCAACACCAAAAATAATAAACATGATATTATATTAATGGGTGGAAAAAATTCAAAATAATTAAAAATGGAGGTAATTAATTAATTGAAAGTGTTTAATTAATTAATTGTGAGGGAGTTGGCACATTAATGTATTAGGGGAAGGTGGAGATTTTAACCCACATAAATGGGGGGGTTAGAGGTGTTCCAAAATTAATGGGGAGTTATAAAGGGTATGAAACTCATGTGGGCCCCACTAAAAAAAATCCTCCCAATGGAGGTTATATAAGAGTATCCCCCACCACTAACCTCCACATGGAGGTTTTAACCACCATAAAATAAAAATAATTTACGTCTTATTTTTATGTAAATTTTATTTAAAAACCCCAAAAACTATCTTCCACTCTCGTTAAAATGCAATTGCGGTGAAGGTATCACTAGGAAATCATCAGAACTGTGAGTTCAACGGTTCCCTCAGATTTCAGTTCCAAGCAGCAGTACAAAAGATATAAAATCCCACTCGTACGTTTACTAAACGTATACAAAAAAAGTCAGAAATTTATTTCGGGCACACCTGGCCTCAGAATAAAGCGCAGTCAGAAACTACAGACTTGTAAAATCCCAATAATTAAAAAAAAATTCCACAGAATTTACGGGTCTTTATATTCTCCCCACCTTAGGGATTTACATCCCCGTAAGCTTCAAATCGAACTAAGGGAACAAAAGGGGTACTGAGTAGGCATCTGAGCCTCCTGCTCCAATGTTCTCTCCTGGAGGTTCCCACAATGCCAGCGAAAGCGCACCAGAGGTATTGACCATCCATATATGAGCCGCTCCTATCGATCCTAAATATCCAATGGAACCTCTGTGAATGTCTCCCCATCATCGATGTCCAGCTCCTCGTGGACGATGATGTGGGATGGGTCGGGCACATATCTCCTCGGCTGAGATACATGGAAGACGTCATGCACTCGGTGTAACTAAGATGGAAGAGCAATGCGGTAAGCCACCTCGCCTACTCTGCTGAGGACCTGGAATGGTCTGATGAATCACAGAGATAAATTTCCGCCGTGGACAAATCTCCGTAGACCTCGCTGAGGCGAGACCCGTAGGAAGACGAGGTCACTATCCTTGAACTCCAGAGGTTTCCGTCTCCTGTCAGCATAAGGCTTCTGCCTACTCTATGCAGTCATCGTCCGCTCCTGGATAATATGAACCTTTCCATGGTAGCTTGTACCATCTCTGGTCCCACTAGTGCTGACTCCCTTGGTTCTGTCTAGCACAGTGGCGATCTCCAAGGTCATCCATACAACGCCTCGAAAGATTCCATACCGATTGTGGAGGGATAAATGTTATTGTAGGAAAAATCCAACAAAGGCAACTGATCCTCCCAGCTGTGCCTGAAGTCTAGGACACATGCACGTAGCATGTCCTTTAGGGTCTGGATGGTCCTCTCGGTCTGACCATCCATCTGAGGATTGATTGTGGTGCTTAAGCGATGTTGTGTCCCGAAAGCTTCCTATAATCCCTCCCATATCCAGGATGTAAATTTTGCATCACGATCAGAGACAAAAGAAGATGTTACTCCATGTAAGAACACTGTCTCCTACACATAAAGGTGTCATATGATCTCTACTGAGCCTTGCTCTTTCACTGGTAGGAAGTTGGCCGACATGGTGAGTTAGTCGGCGATCACCCAAATTGAGTCATGACCCATGGATGTACGTGGATGACGCATCACGAAGTCCGTGGATATCCCATACCACTTCCACTCTATAACCTCTACAGACTAAACCAAGCTTGCTGGTACCTCGTGCTCTGCATTCACTTTTCGACAAGTGAGGCATCGTGAGGCAAACTCTGCTACTGCCTTCTTCAGTGAGTCCGGGAGGCACAGCATGGGGATGCTGACTGCGAGACACGATGTGATAAGATATCCACAGGACAAGCACCTGATGGATTTTCTTAAGGTGGGGAGCACATCATTCTCTTTAGAGGACGTACGATGGTACCAGTTTCACTTCATGAGGAGGTGTTCAGAGAATTCCACACTTCATGAGGCACCAGCAGAGGCACTTGTGGTACTACTTCTTATTGGTCCACCGAAGCCACCAGCCCCAACAGTAGATGATGCACGCCGCTTGGGCACACTGCACGAGTCCCAGCACCAGGGGCCACCCTGGATCCGGGGAGAGACACACCCACATACAACTGAGGATTTTCTGGAGGTTGTAGTGAGATTCTTCAGGCTAATAGGGACACCAACAGACTACATGGTGATCCTTTCTGCCATCCTCTTTCATACAACAGCTGACAGATGGTGGAGCCTCATGCTCCATATTCATGACGAGGCGACTTTACTCTTGGTAGACTTCGAGGGCCTATTCTAGGAAGAGTTTGTACCATCCACCCTTTGAGCGTTGCAGATATAGGAGCAACTTTATCTATAGTAGGGCAGCATGATAGTGGCGCTGTACTCAGTGAGACTCACTGACCTCTCATGAAACTCCACTGGTATGGTACATGACCCATTCTTCAGGGCCCGAACCATTGAGTAGGGACTAAGGTGAGAGATTAGAGCTTCAGTTATCTCCCACATCATTCCAACGCAGAACGATTTGTTGGAGTGAGCCCTCCTACTAGAGAGTTTCCTTGATGAGAAATCTCTAGTAGTGAGACCCACCACTAGTCGAAATGCAGTAGAGTCTTCAGCAGCTGGCAGTAGACAGATGACGCAAAGGTCCAAGAGGACCAGACCCATAGGTGTTCGACCGCACAACTCAGGTTCAGCTGTGAGGGGAACCTAGTGTGGAGACAGTGCCAGTCATGCAAGGAGTGGACAGTTTTAATCCTGCGGCGGGCTTGGTCACATGGCTCATGACTATCTGACCCGCTGCTATGATGATCAGCAGATAGTTGAGGGACCTCCCATGAAGAGGAAAAGGTTCGATCGAGGTGGTCTTCATGGCACAAGAGGACATGGCAGAGAATATGGTCTTGCAGTTGGCGGTGGAGGACGTTATGATGTGCTACCGCCACCACCACCAGGAGGTCCACCAAGACCACAGGGAGCGGATGGACAGGGTAGAGCACAGCTTCAGGAAGTTGAGTCCTATGATCACGATGCTCCGATGCTGATTCGAGGTATGATATGTGTCTATTCAACCTTAGTTACATTTCTTATAGACATGAGTTCCAGTTACTCTTTCATTTCCACTTCCCTCGTTCGGAGCTCGAAGATTCTGACGGAGCCACTGGCTCGATCCTTTTGGTTAGAGACTCCTACAGGACGACACTAAATGATTACGCATTTGTTATGGTAGTGTGAGATTACTATAGGGGGCGAGATAATCGGCTGGGATCTCCTCATAGCGGCGTCGAGGCCTTACGACGTCATCTTGGGTATGGACTGGCTATCTAGAGTTCATTTTCAGATTTATTGTATTATTCACAGAGTGTGGTGTGTCTGCATGGATAAACCTCTTTCACCTTCACTAGCGAGAAGGGAACCTTTGCAGTGTAAGACATAGTTACATGGAGGAGGGTGCAGATGATCACTCCCTAGTTGGCTTGCCTTACCCTCGTAGCAGATGATGTGGTGATTCTGGCTTATCCTATAGTGGTGGACCAGTATGTGGATGTTTCCATGATGATGTTCCAGGAAAATGTCATCGTAGAGTGGTGGAATTCATAATTGACCTTTAACCCAGTAGAGCACCGATATCTACTATAGTATATCTGATGGATCTCGTGGAGCTTTGTGAGATGCGGGTACATCTCGCGGACTTGCAGGGGAATGTAATTCATCCGGCCCAGTGTTTCTCCCTTGACAGACCTAATTATGTTAGCCAAGAAGGCAGATGGGAGCTTACAGATTTGTGTCGACTACCATCGCCTGAAACAAGTGACCATTAAGAACAAGTACCCACTCCCAAGGACTGACGAACTATTTTATCATCTCATGGGAGAAAAATGGGTCTCGAAGATAGACCTCAGATCAGGCTATCACCTACTCAGATTTCGAGAAAAGGATGTGTAGAAGATATCCTACAGGTGTCGTTACCTCCACTAAGATTTCTTGGTTATGCCCTTTGGCATAACCAATGCTTCAGCAGTGTTCATTAGCCTCATGAACATGATCTTCCAGCCTTACCTCGATCGATTTGTCGTGGTCTTCATCGATGACATTTTGAACTACTCGACTACTGAGGAGGAGAATGCCTACCATTTGTTGGTAGTACTTGACACAATTAGAGAGCACCAACATTATGGTAAGCTCACGAAGTTCCAGTTCTTGATTCGAGAGGCTCGCTTCTTGGGACATGTCATTTTGGAGGCTGGAGTTGTGGTGGATCCAGCGAAGATTGAGGCAGTTTTTGATCCACATGTACTCTAGTTGTGTCAGTTTAGATTTTATAAAGGAAATTCCTTCCCAGTTTTATGGAATTACTCCATTGGTGCTAGTCGCCAGCACCTGGCCTATGGAAGGCGATCATGGGGTAGTCACGATACGGGCCCCAGGGGACGGGTCATGAAAACCTTTCTTGTGCGTATATTTACACTACCAACTCTGAGATGGAACTTGATTCTATTGTCATTTAATATTTACACGGATGGTAATAAGGTTGTATTTAATGAAAATAAGTGATATATATGATATAATACTGATTCTTTATAGTTGATTCATTATTTACTGTCCTTTTTTCTATCTGTAAAAAATTGAAATATCGGACATGGGTACATGAGGCCTACCGTTTGTCTAAACGATGTAATTAATTTTAATTATTTAATTATATTAATGAAAATTAACATATAATAATTAATATGTATCATATTTAAATCACTATTAAAATTATATAGACATTGGTACAATGATTAATGTACAAGGATCAAAACAACCTAACAAAAACATACAGGAAAAAGGAAGCACATATCACCAGAAACATTTATTTTAAAAATGAATTTTTAAAAAATAGATGACAAAAGGATATAAGAGAGTCATATATGGTATGATATATAAGATTCAGGTTATATATTTTATTTATAATAAATATAAATATTATATATAATTTTACAGTGAGTGCAATGGAATTTGTACCTAATGTAAGGAATTTTAAACTCATATATATTTAGTGAGACACATTCTATATTAAACACTTTTTTATGTGGTGTACATAATACACATAAATGAGTTATATATAAAATATTATATTCTTTATGGTTATTGAAATATCCATTTTTTTTTATTTTGTGTGCATTATTATTTAAAATTAATGAATGTGGAGAGTGGATTCAGTTTCAATCAAATTTTAGTAATTATAGTTTGTGGTTGATTTTTCCTTCTAATGTAATTAAATGATATGTATCTAATTAGCGACTTCCAATTTTGAAATCATTTGGTAATTTAAGATGAATAATTTTTTAAATTACATTACCAGCTATTTAAATATTGTAGAATCTAAATAATAAATTTTAATGAATCCCAACAATTCTTTACCTATCATTTAGAAAAAAATATCATCCATACGTATGATTTTATAAAGTTTCATCACTAATTTTTTGAAATTTATATTACGATTTTATAATTATATCTTTATCCATGATTGACTATCTAAAAATGGTTTAAAATGAATATTCGTTTTATTTTCCCAATTAGGTACTTCTAGAATTTTTACTAAAAATGTGAATGAAATTATTACTTTAATCTTATAGACTTGAATGGAATTCCCACAATAGAAAATGATGAATTTTTTATGATATATTTATATATACATTTAAATGTTTTTTAAAAATATTTCCAAAATATTGTGGAAATATTTTTTTATGAAAAATTATTTTCTAATTATAATGTTTTTTCTGATGAAATATTTTAGTGATCATTTAAAAAACATTTAATATATGATGACATACATAGATGGTAATTATTATTTACAAGGGATAATATCTAATTATTCTACTCTTATTATTTCATTGTATGGATAATGATCATGATAGGTTTATGAAAGCCATTTATTTTTATTGTATTATATGATAAGGACTTTATGAATTATTATTAAACACACTTTTATTTGACTATTTTAATTTGATGATATGACTAATGTTTTATCATATTATAGAAAACATAAATATGGTTTTAATTATATTATTTTGGGTGAATTTTAACCAAGTAAATTTGTGACATTATAACCATGGAAAACGGTATCCCTATAAACCGTGGTCAGTGATTAAGAAATAATAAAATTCCATTAGGGATAAAATTTTCTATCCCTCAAATACTTATGGTAACAATTGATAACTCGTGAGATAATCGGAATTGGAACATTGAAGTTAAACCTATTCAGTATGTTAATTTTCAACAATGACAGTCCTATGAGTGATCATTGATTGGTATGATGGTTTTGGGTGTGAACCTACTATACTACGATAGAAATTGAAATGAACCTTGAAAAATATGGAAATTATTTTCTATGATTATGTGTGTACCATAGTTCTATTTCATATTCCAATGTTATACTCTAATGAATCTAGTTCATTGAGGAATTAATGATTATTAACATATAAATTTCCATGTATTATTCTATGACTCATGATTTTGATCTATGATATGTATGGTATGGTTTTTAAATGATAATATTGTATTCCAATAAACATATACTGATGTAAATATTATTTGATCATGGTTATATCCCTTAATTACCCATATTGAACAACATAGCTAATCCATTCTTATGTTTCTAATACCCATGATATAAGGAATGTTTTTTTGGAATTATATGTCCAATACAGGTTCAATTTACTATGAAAAAAACGGGCTACTATTATGTACTTGTAGTTTATATGACCAACAATCAGAAGGCACTAGGCCTATACAATTATAATGTGGATCATTATGTTATATAATCACTATTAATCTAAAAATATGAAATATAAAAATATGGAAGTTAGGTTTCCAAAAGTTGGTTTCAATGTAAGGTATATTTTACATTTTGAAACTATGTCATAAATAAATTAGTGAGAACACAAGGTATACGAATATGTATGGGATAACATTCTAAAGTGTAGGAAATGATATTTGATAAAATAGTTCATATATTTTCTGTCATATATTTAAATAGAGTTCTCATGATTTAGATATTCTATAAATGATTTTCTATGATTCCTAACTATGGATAAAATTTCTAACAGAATGATTTTTAGTTTTAGTCAATGGACAAAACCAAGATGATTCTTGTTAACACTGAAAGAAAAATATAATGATTATCTTAATGAGATACCAAATTAAATGATAGATGGAGTCTTAATACTTTTGAATAATCCTAATTCGTTATCATGATATATTATTGAAAATATACACCTAATCCAACTATTGGACTCAACATTAAATATAGTGATGGATTTCAATAAGGTATACGCAATTAGAGACTATAAGGGAAATAAGATTCATCTTCCAATGTGTTGAGAATATGGAATGAAGCACTAAAGAAAATGTCTATTCTGAAAAAGAATATGATTTATATAAGGAATAAAAGGGAAGTGAAAAAATAGTTCATGAGATTAACTGATGAACTAGATATAGGGAATTCAAATAAATAGTAAGTTACCATTTATAATTATATTTATTATGTGTGGGTGAAATGTGCATTATCTAATATAATACACAACTACAGACCAAGGAAATACATATGAAATGAATGTATTAAAGCATTAATATAATAGGATTCCATATTTATGATGAGGAAGAGCTATATAAAGTTTATTGGATATATGGATCATGAAAAATATATGGGTTTTCTATTGTATAATTTTAGAATGTTAGTTTAATTGGTTGAAATATATGATAGAAATTAGTAAAAAAGTATCGGTGACCCTGACTTTTAGTAGATTATAAAAAAAATTATGTCAAATTTCATTATGTTTATTTAATTTTTATAATATAATCAATATTTTATGAACCTATTTTCAATAAAAGGATTATATTAATTTTTTGGGTGAATATTTGTTTTGATGAACTTATATGTCATGGATTCCACTATGGGATTCTATATTTATGGTTTATTATATTTTCATGGGAATCATATCACGGATTTTAATGTATTATTGTATGGTTTATTGAGGTGACTTGAAAAATTTACAAGTTATTAGGACGAAAAATCATTTGAGGTATAATTAACCCTTTGGGGTTGGTATATGATATGGTGTTATGTTAATTATGGACTTCTAGATAGTGGTATATTGATATTATTTTCGTATTAAAGGAGATTCATTGACAAGTTGATATTTTTAGAGTTATTTTTTGTTATGTTAAGGATCGTATTTCAGGTTTGTATCTATATTTGATTCATGATTATTTGGAAAAGGTCACTATATTAAAAGATAATATGGTGTTTTATGATTGAGATTATTTATTATGGGATATATTTAATTGGGTTGAGCTATATATAATCATTAATTGAACATGTGAAATAATATTAAAATTGTAATGTAAAGAATACAAAAAAATAATGTTGTAGACTAAAAGGTATGATATCACCATTGAGGATAAAATGTTCATTAATTTTTATATTAGTTTTTTATGGATGTATGATTATTTATGAAATGATATCAGTGGAACCTTTAGTGTTATTCCTAAAATTTTTTGTGTTAAATTTAATATTTTAGGGGTTATTCATTTTGGGAATTATTATTCTATTTTCAATAAATTTTTTCTTGTTAGTAAATTGAACACATAGTTATAAGAACCTTCCATACTTTTTTTTAGAGTTTGATGTTGATTTTAGTGCTTTAAGATTGAAAAAATCATCTCACACTACATAAAACATCAATTAGCAATGTTTTCTCCTGATCATCATTTTAAAAATTCACCAATTCAATTACTAATGTTTTTCAAAATGAGTCTAAATAAGGTTTTTCAAATTTGGAAAAAATTTTAAACATGTATCATTAATGAAAGATCATTTATCGATGTTTTTGATAAATTTTGGTAAATAAACATTGCTAAATTATATATGTTTTTAATTGTTTCTATTTAACGACATATAATTTATAAATGTTTTTTAGAAATATCAAAAAATAAAGGTCATCAAATTAATATTTTTTTTGAAACGTTTCTAAATGTTACAATTCTTAATGATGTTTTTACAGAAATTGTTGATTTCATATTCAAAATGTTAATTTTATTCTTTAACAAAATATTTCATATAATGGTAAATGTTTTTAATAAATTTATTTAATTTATTTAAAATTAAAATTCCACAAAAACCTCTAGTTTACATCTTCATACACATAACCATGCATTCACCCCATACCCTATAGATCTCCTTCACTCCTTATATACCTCTGAGTTTGAGTCCTCATATAGACACTCATGTTTATTCCCCATTACCTCCTATTTTCCTTCACCAAAACAGTACCCTCCACCCACACCCATCCCCCACCATAAATTTTTTAAACATATACATGCACCATGTATCCCCCACCCATCTTCTTCTAGTACACCTTCACACTCACAACTGTACCCTATACTCTCCTCTACCACATTTAGTACCTATTTGGCTGACACTTCACGCCCTGTCCAGGCCTAACCCCACCCCATCCCATCCCTATATTCTACCTCCACCGAATCCCTACACCCTCATCAAAAATCTATTCTGAATTAATTTGATCCCAAAATATGTGATGTATAAGCAAATACTCTGTCCAACTAACCGTTATATTTTTTAATATAAAATTTATTATAATATATATATATACATAAAAAATTTAACTTTTTGATAAAATAATTATATATATATACATATATATTAATATCTTTATATATATATTCAAATATATATGGTTATATATAATATTCAATGTTTATATATATAAGTTTAAATTATACATATATTGTTATATTTTAAATATTTGATTATATTATTTATACATAATTTTATATTGTATGTTTTCTCTTTATGTATATATATAATTATATAATATTTATGTCTATTATATATATGATTATATATTAAAATATATATATATTCATTATTTCTAAGTTTAGAGAATTCTAAAGTCGAGGGATACCTCAACTGATTTCTTAAAGAAGAGACATATTGAAAGGCTTAATCATGGGATAGTCTCTTACATCCCATCCTCTGTCTAAACTCCAATTAAATTTCAATTTATTTAAATATCATTGAATACACATCGGTATCCCTCCATTATATCTAGTATTAACTTTTGGGGAATATTAATGTATTAGAACCACCATTACAGAAGTCTTCAATGTGGCCTCATCTTGAAGCCCCTCTCTATTTTGAAGGCCCATAATATAGTTGATCAGATGGACAACTTTATACCATGTGATCTCCTTCATGAAATATTTCTTTTCATCATAGGTTATGAACACCCATATTTGTCACCAGATTTACTTGGAAATGTCAACTCAAGTATCTTTCATATGCATCATTTTTGGACTGAGGGTGAACACCCATGATCGATAATATTTTTTAAAGAGCATTTTATACCTCCACTTGTGCAGCAGCTACTATGGAAGGCTTGGCACAACTGGATTCATACATATCACATTCTTTAACATTATAGTATTAATTTGGTCTTTATATTCTTCATTTTATGAAATAATTTAATGCAATTATCCCATACACTATTTACCTCACCGTTTCACTAAATGTGTATGGTTTTTGAGAAAATCATTGGGTTCAATTGCTAAACAAGAAGAAATATGTGAACCATCATGGATATTTGGCTTACTCAGGTGACCATTGAATAGGTGGGGAATCGCCTTTTTCCGATTGTTTCCTCATGCATATATCAAATTTGGACTTCTAGAAAGAAACTACGATTTTATAACAAGAACTATATGTTGAGAATTATTCTCACTAATAATATGAGGGATGATATAAGAGCCTCAAATTTGTAGATGGGTCTCTTGAAAAACACAATGGATGACTTCATTATCATGAAAAAAATTGGTGTTTCTGTTGTTAGAATGTTTAGAACGAAAAAAATAGATTAGATGGATCCCTCCCCTCCTAACATGGATTAAGATCAATAGAGATGGTGTAGCCTCTGCTGAACCTGGCCTAGTAGGCTGCGGTCGCATATTATGAACATGTCAAGGGTTTGTAATTGTTTATATCTATCCTTTAATTAACTATATCAATGAATTATATGAAGAAGTACTTGAGGTCATTAAATCATTGGATTTAGCTAATAACCACAATTCGAGTAATCTCGGGATTGAATGTATCTCGATGTGGAATGATAAACTCCTAAAAAAATAATCGTCTCGGTTCCCTAGAGCCTATATAGGGAATAATGTGAATTCCATTCATATTTAATGAATCTTCTGCCCATGGTATCACATACATATAGGGATAATAATTTTGTTGCAAATGCTATCTCCGAGAAGGTGGTTGGGGATCAAGAATCTCTTTGGTGTTTTCTTCATTCTCATTCTTTTGTGCACATTCATGTTGCTGATGTTTGAGGCGTTCATTTCATGATACTTTATCCATTACTACACCTTATTATCTATATATATATATTTATAAAATGGTTGGGAATGGACTTCTATGTCTATCTCAACCATCTTTGATGATATACAGTTTTATATTTTAAACAATTTAAAAAATATAATTTTAAATATATATATAATTTTAAATACTAATATACACCAATATTTATCAGTATATTTACATATATATTTATATTATATATATATATCTTTTAAGTGTATTTTTATATTATATATATATATATTAATATATATATATATATATTATATTATATATATATATCAATATATATATATATTATTTTATATAATATTATGTATATATGTTTATATTTTATATACATCATAAGTTTATATTGTATTTATATCATATTTTTTTATTTTTTATGTGAAATATGTTTATATTTATAAATATATGTTTATATATATATATGATTATATATATTTGTGTGTGTGTTTGTGTAAAAATATATATATGTTTTTATACATATATATAATTAGACACATTGTATAACACCAGAACAAATTTCACTAAATAAAAAATTATTTTATAAAAAGTGACAAATTTAAAATATATTTGTGTTTATATATATATATGTGTCTCTGTGTGTGTGTGGTTGTGTTTAAATTTATATAAATGTATATATATGATTATATGTAGGTGTCTATGATAATATTGATTATACATATATCATAATATATATTTATATTGATGTGGGAAGATGATCTATAGAAATATATATATTTTTAGTGACATTTCCAAAAAAACATTCTTATACTAGAAATGTTTCCTTAAAAAAATTATTAATGTAATGAAGTTTCCTTTAAAAAAATCACTAATTTTTTGACGTCACCTAAAAACAAAGATAATTTAGCATCATTACTTGAAATCAACACCAATCTAGACACCATTATTTGAAAATGTATATTATTTATGGACGATTCTTATCAAAATCATTATATTAGCAACGTTAAACGAAATCATCTCTAATTTAATAGTGTTTTCAGAAAAACATCACTATATTAGGGACTTTTTCCATATATGTCACTAAATTAGAATTTTTTTGAAGGAAACATCTCTAATTTTTCTACTTTTTTGAAAATTCCCACTAAATTATTGTATTTTTGTATTGTCATATAATATTTAGGTTTAATATTTGACTTCACATAAAAATATAAAAACAGTAAGAATAAAAATAAAATTTCATAATTTTTATCTTAAGGGTATGATTTAACCAATGTGGTTAAAATATTTTTCATTGTTTAGCCAATTTTGATTATTTATAATGTAGAATAATTTGTGAAATTATCTAAGATGAATCTTTATAGTTTTTAGGGAAATTTATTCAGTTAAATGTTTTATTTCATGGTTTATTCATTTTGGTAATCATGTTACCATGTTCTATCATTTTTTTCATTTGAATGATTCCAATACAAAGGAATAAAAACATGAATTTATTTTTTAAAAAGTTAAATATCGATTTTATTTCTTCAATAATGAAAATTTTATCTAATTTATTATAGAATATTATTACATTATGTTGAAAATTTATTAATTTATGAAATTATAATTTACAAATGAGTATAATTATTATTTTCTTATTTTTTTGGGTTATGAAATTCATCAACTATAATAATATGATATTAAGAGAAAGAAATTGACTAATAAACATCAACATAAATAAATTTATAGTTATTGAACATGTCACATACGTGATTTTTTTTTAAATTCATATTTCATTTAATTTCCATTCCTGATTTGTTTTGGGGGTTTACCAGTCATTTTGGTGAAAATGGTGGGTTTTGAAAATTTGGGCCAAACGGTGAGCCCAATTCCAGATTTAAAAACAAATTTTGTTTCTTATATAACTCATTCAGTTTTCAACATTTTATACCCATTAAACTTCCTAATTGGAATACCCAAATATATTAAATTCACCATTTCCATTAGGACAACCTAGAAATCTAAAATCATGATGGATTTGGGTTTTTGATTAAGGTAATGGGAATGCCAGTAAGCCAATTTATGAAATTAAATTATTTAATTAAAATATCAACATCTCATTCATTTTTTAAGGTTTTTTGGGGATTCCACCTCCCTTGTGAAGCCACTATCCCTAGGATCACCACCATTATCAGTGTTTCATTTTTAAATCTCATTTGAAGACGAAGGAGGGAGATTCTTCTATAAATTTATCAAATCGCCCATATTTGAAGAGGCACATTTATTCTTTCATATCTCCTTCAATACTTACTATATTACCCCCATTTCAGTCACCAAATGACCTCCTCCTCATCAGTAGAGCCTAACTATCAGGTTTTGTTTCTTTAAGATTCGTCATTTGGTTAATTCTGGGTAGTTTCTTCAAGATTTTTCAATGTAAGCGTTCCTCTCTTCCACTTCTTCCATTTCCTTAGGGTTTCATCCCACTTTCATGATGTTCCAAAGTTTCCAAAACCTAGGGTTCATACCCAGGGTTTGACCATGAGTATTTTTGGTGAAAATTTGTGTTCTAGGGCTGGATTTATCATCCTTGTGGTGTCGGGGTGGTGTGGTTGATATTTCGCACCATGTTTTGAGGGATTCCACAATTTCGGTAGGTGATTCCGTGAGTAACCATTTAATGATGAGTTAGATTGATTGATTAAATAATTTATCATGTTTCTTATATTCCTTGAATTATGAGAAACCATTTTTGGTTGCAATATAAAATCATTTGGAATTAAAGTTACATTTCTATTTCAAGTGTGTATTTTTCAAATGTATTTCATGCGTTATCTCTTGTGGTAGATTTGTAAAATGTGGAATTTTTTTATTACTTGTTAAAAGGGGCTAAAAATTTTGGTTGGGTAACGATATAGTGTCATGTGGGCATAATAAAAGGGGGTCTTTGAATTGGTTTTATGTGTGTAACCTTGATATAGTCTTTGAAAGTGTTTTATGGATTTGTGTGTTCTCATGGGTATCTTTTGTGATATGTTAAAGGTGAATATATAACATTTCGAAGTGGATTATTACATGTTGATTGGGCGGTCAATTATGTTTTGGTTGGGGCTTAGTGTGATTTTGGCTTAAAAATTGGGTTTTGAAATGGGTTTTATGTGCAAATATTGGGTATACTCATTATAATTGTTTTATGAATGTTTTGAATGGTTTATTGTGTTGTGTAAGCCGTGAAACAATATCAGAAAAATGTTTTGGTAGGATTATATTTTTAAAAGGTGAATTTAATTTGTGAAATGGTTTTTATGTTATATGTATCATCTTGGAAATATTTTACTAAATTGTTTGAATGATATATTATGGTGTGAAAGAAATGTGAATGTGATGTGGACTGTTTTGTGTGAGTGGGATGTGAAAAATTGAATTTTTGATCATGAAAGGAGTGTTATGTGCCATGTGTGTGGGATTTTATATGAGTTTCTATATCTTATAATTGTTTTATAAAATTGTTTAATGGTTTTGTGGAAGTTTTGTAGAAATGTTAATTGTGTTGTGAGCAATTTTGGAGTGAGTCAGATTTTTAAAATCATTTTGAATGAAAAATAGACTTTTGTGACATGTGTGGTATACATATGGGATTTTTGGTGAATATGTGATGTGGAAATATTATTTTCATGTTCAATTTATATTTCTAGACTATTTGAACTTGTTTTTGAACAAGCGGAAAACCTGGGTATCTAGGTGGGTGGACGAGTACTAGTATGCTAGTGAATCTATGGGGTTTGGCCTCAGTTTCACTTAGCTTGATTGACCCATACAACTCTAACTAAAATATGATGATGATTATTGGGGACCACTAGGCTATGGGTATGTTCTCTACTAGTGGCTCATGCACAGGAATTAATATTTGTGATCTTACTCTCACCGAGACACCTGGTACCTGGGACCCACAGCTAGCTAGTGCCTAGGGGTTATTTTCTATTTCTTGTGCTCATTAGTTACTTTATACTCACCGTTGACATAAAATACATTTGGATGGAAAACTCAGTAGATTTGTTGTTTATTTTTAAAGTGTTAACCCATTAAAATTTCCCACATGAAAACTTTTTTTATTCAATGTTGCATCTTTTAGAAATTGTAACTAGCTTTTCATGTTTTTGAAAACCTGAACATATTTCATTATTAAATGTTTATCACATGTAATGTATTAGTGGCGGTATCCTACTAGTATTTTTCTCACACCCTACTTACACGATTGGGTGTATGTAGACTTTCTTATTTTGTGTCACAGGTTTGGGTACAGGTTTGATGTTATTGGTTCGGGTTTTTAGTGGTACACAGTGATGCAGTGTTGTGGAGATGGACTGAGGTAGGTGCCTCTTTCCGTGTTTATGTTCTTGGGATATCATTTCATGGTTTTGTACCCTTGTATTGGTCTTCATAAATTATTTAAAATTGTGTAATTCTGTTCTGTGTTTTAGTAAAAGATGTTTTGTTTTTAAAAATCAACTTTTGGTTTATTGGTTTCATTTGTCGTTTTATGTTTACATTTTCAGGTAAATCATTCCCAAACATCATTTTAAGACACCTGAGAACTTGTGCCGGCCCATGGGGATCGAGAACGTACTTCAGGTCATGCCACAGGTTGGGTCGGGTAATGATTTTGAAGGCGACCAGATTCGGTTCGTGACAAAATGGTATCAAAGGAGGTTCACTCTATTTGAGTCATGTTATTTGGGAAATAGTCGGGATAGTCTAGAGTTACGATTTTTTGGACCTAAAATTTTGGTTATGGGTAGTGTGCTTGATCACCACACCCCATGATAGGATTCAAGTCACCATGGGATGTTGGGATTTATATATGTCTTTTTGTTTTCTTGGTCTGATGATGATTAGTGGAAATGAAAACAGAGTTCGGTTAATGGTCTCAGTGAGCTCGCATGTTCTGGCTATCCATGAGGAGACAGGGATATTCCCTAGAACACTCTCTTTGATAGTGAAGTTAATGTAATATGGATTCTAACCATATGTCCAATTCACCCACTAAAACTAGTTTCCTCTCGCATTGCTTTGTGCTTTAGTATTTAAATCTTGGAACATTGATTTTAAAGTGAATTTTTTTTAAGAAGCGTAATGTTTTTGTGAAATGATTTTAAAATAATGAGGGAATAGTTTGATTTATGAAATGGTGGAAGTGAATTTTCAGAATTGTTTTGAAATGTAAAATAGTTTTCTTATACCTCTTTTGAAAGCGGGAACCATATTTATGTTGGTTTTCAAAACTGTTTCCAATATAGTTTTCTAAACAATAAAAGGGTGTTTTAATGGGATGAGATGTTTTGAAATTGATGTCAATAACTTTAAAGTGAGTTATTTTCTAAATGTTTGTGTCCTTATGAAATGTTTTTTAAGATGTGAATTGGGATTTTGATCTCATTGTTAACATTTTTGAGGAAAAGGATGGGTTGGTTAACAGTTTTGTTTTTGAAAAGTGGAATGAATTTTCATTTTAACCATTGGTATTTCCATGAGAGACCACATGCATGGGATTGTATGGGATGATGGATGGTTGATGCCATGACTGGATGAGTGTCGGGATGAATATGAGCAGGGTGCCCGGTGTGGCATAGAAACATGCATGTGTGAGGCCCATGGGGTACCATTGGTGGATACGCTAACCGCTGAATTGTTGGGTTTCAAAGAAATGTTTTTAAAGAAAAACATGATGTCTTGATGAATTGTTTGGGATGGTTTATATTTTGTGTTTATGGAAAATGTTGATGTTGTGGGATGTTTTGAAACCAAGAACCCCTCTTATTCGAACTGTTTTTTGGTTAGTGTTTGGTCGGTAAACATGGTAGAAGGACCGGTTAGTATTCTCCTATGAGATATGTTTTGGGAAACCTTTATGGTGGTTCTATTAATGTGTTTGGATCAGATTTATTGAATGTTTTTACCAATAGAACAGCTTGCTCGGGTCCTTTGGTTCTCCCATTTGTTATGGTACTCCCCCATTAAGGGTTAGTGCACTACTGAAGTGAAACCCAGATTGTTTCGCCGTTGGAAAATACATTAGTTAGTCAATGTAAGTAATATTTTCATTAGCTTTTTAGAATGAGTATACAACATTTAAATTCTTTTTTTTGGATCCTCTTATTTCGGAAGAGTTCTTGTGGAATGTTTAAAGAGACCTTAGTTTCATAAGCTACCTGATTCGTCGAAGGTGGAAGTTGTCTGGGGTTTTTAGTATGGATAGTGTCTAAGAGGGCCTCTGAGTACTTCATAGTCACTTCAAAGAAGGGTTTTATGTTAAACCACTCGTGAGGGAAATCAGGCCATGAGAGGCTGTTATGGACACTTTTTGGAATGCTATGATGTTCGGGGATGTTGTATAAGGACCCTCCTTGTATTATTTCTATTAGTCGCTTTGGACATGTTTGGTAATGCATTGTGATGTCGCGTGCTAATTTGATTGTAAAGGTGAAATTGAAAAATATTTTGTGAGTCTATTTTTTAGAAGTGTTTCTCCTTTCGAGAGATCTCGACACCCTCTGTTTTAGAGGAATGTGTTTATATGTGTGATTTATTTCTGTTGTTTCTCACCTAAAGAAACTAGGTGTGATGTGATTGCATCCTATAAACCCTTATTTCAGTGAAATTCCATGTTAGGGTGAAGTGAGTTATAGAGTGTTTTATGTCTTGGTGAACCCATATGGGATTGTGTGTAGTTGTTTGCAGCATCGGAAGAAGAAATTCTACTCGGGGCTTTCCAAATCCTAACTACGAGGCCGAAGATGCTTCAATCATTCTAGCTCCAGCCATAGGTCCCAGATAGAAGATGGGACATAGTTAGGGGAAATTCTAGTGTTTTTTATCACATTGTACAAATAACTGTTCTTACTATGAGATATGGGAATAGTTTAAACATTTGGGGTTTTCATCGTGCTTCTGTTGTTCCCGTTCAGTGGAAAGAGGTTGAAGGCCTCATCCCCATGTTATATACCAATGACTTTCTTTTCCCATTTGGTTTCCTTTGGGTTTGGCGTAATGGTTTTAGATTTGTCTAGACATGTTTAGTGAACATTTAGTAGTAATAAATCCCCATAAAACCATGTACGTATAAGTACCTACATGGTTAGCGCACAGTTTCCCAAACCGTGCGGGCTAACCGTGCGATCATCCCAACTCTTTATGTTTTGGGGTCTTTCATTGCTGACCCATATTGGCCAGTTAATATGGTTAGTTATTATGGTAGGGAGACCCACTTTGAGTCTCATGAATATCATTTTAAAAATGTCTAATGGGATTATACCCCTTGTACCAGGGAGTTTGTTTGGGGCTCCCCTATTAGTGTCTTGATTCTTTCTCGGAAAGATATAAGTTGTCTCCTATGGTGGGGATCCCATTTGTGTATCCTTGTACCAGTAACTCACATTTTTCCTTGGTCTTGGATTGGAAGTGGGTATTATATTTTCGATCTATATAACCACCTACATATTCTTTGGGTAATACTTGGGATTGGAGAGTGGCCAAGGGTTTAGTGATATCATGATACATGTAACCTTGTTAGATGTTCTTGTTTGTTTGGGTAAATTCCTTGAGCCTTGTTTAGGTAGTGTTTGAGGAGTTTTATTTTAAGAAAAATCGTAAATGTTCTTGATCATTTCATTAAAGAGTTGTATGTTTTGGTTGTGAAGTATTTCTTCCTTAATTGTTCACTGGAGGTGTTTTGGCCTTAGGGGGCAAAGCATAGCAATGCAGTCCATTTCTGCCTTTCGGTTGGGTTTTGTTTTTTTCATTGTCCTTGATGTGGCTTTCCAATGGAGAAAATTTTTATGGATGGGAAAATTGTCACATACATGAATTTTTTTTAATTTAATTATTCATTTAATTTCCATTCCTGATTTGTTTTGGGGGTTTACCACTCATTTTGATGAAAATGGTGGTTTTTGAAAATTTGGGCCAAACCGTGAGCCCAATTCCAGATTTTAAAAAAAAAATTGTTTCTTCGATAACTCTTTTAGTTTTCACAATTTTTTACCCATTACACTTCCCAATTGGAATACCTTGATATATTAAAATCACCATATCCATTTGGACAACATAGAAATCCAAAATCATGATGGATTAGGGTTTTTGATTAAGGTAATGGGCATGCCTGTAAGCCCATTTCCTTGTTTATATTATTTTTCTAATGTAAAATATCTCATTAATTGTTTGCTGTTTTTTAGTTATTCCACCACCCTTGCGAAGCCACTATCCCTAGGATCTCCGCCATTATTGGTTTTTCATTTTCAAAGCTCATTTGAACCCCAAAGGAGGGCAATGCTTCTCTGAATTTATCAAATCTCCCAGATTTGAAGAGGTAAATTCATTCTTTCCTATATCCTTCAATTTTTACCCTTTTTCCCCCATTTCAGTCCCCACATGACCAAATAATCTTCCTTCGAGCCTCACTATTAGGTTTTGTTGCTTTGAGATTCAACATTTGGTTAATTCGGGGTAATTGCATCATGAATTTTCAAGGTAAGTGTTCCTCCCTTCCACTTATTCCATTTCCATAGGGTTTCAACCCTCTTTCTTGATGTTACAAAGTGTCTAGAACCTAGGGTTCGTACCTAGGGTTTAAACATGAGTCTTTTGGTGAAACTTTGTTGTATAGGGATGGATTTATCATCCTCTTGGTTCTGGGGTGGTGCGTTTGATATTTCGCACCATGTTTTGAGGGATTCAACAAGTTCGGTAGGTGATTCCGTGGGTAACCATTTAATGATGAGTTATTTTGCTTGATTAAATAATTTATCATGTTCTTTATATGATTTTAATTATGAGAAAACAATTTTTTGTTTCATTATTAAAGCATTTGGTAATAAAGTTATATTTTTGTTTGAAGTGTGTATTTTGCAAATGTATTTCATGTGTTATCTCTTGTTGTATTTTTGTAAAATGTTGAAGTGATTTACTAGGTATTGAAAGGGTCTTTAAATTTTGGTTGGGTAATGATATAGTGTCATGTGGTCCTAAAAAAGGGGGTCTTTGAATTGGTTTTATGTGTGTAACCTTGTTATACTCCTTGAAAGTGTTTTAAGGATTTGTGTGTTCTCATGGGTATCTTTTGTGATATGTTCAAGGTGATTATAAAACATTTGAAAGTGGATTATTACTTGTTTATTGGGATGAAATTTATGTTTTGGTAGGGTCTTGGTGTGATATTTGATTAAAAATAAGTTTTTTAAATGGGTTTTATGTTCAAAGCTTGGGTATACTCCTTATAATTGTTTTATGAAAGTTTTGAATGGTTTACTGAGTTATGTAAGAGGTGAAACTATATTAGAAAAATATTTTGGTAGGAGTATATTTTTAAAAGGTACATTTCATTTTTGAAAAGGTTGTTATGTGACATGTATCATCTTGCAAATATTTTATTAAACTGTTTGACAGAGATATTGAGGTTTGAAAGAGAAGTGAATGTGATGTGGACTATTTTGTGTCTGTGTGTTGTGAAAAATTAAATTTTCTATTATGAATGGAGTGTTATGTGCCATGTGTGTGGGCTGTTATATGAGTTTCAATGTCTTATAATTGTTTTATAAAAAAATTTAATGGTTTTGTGGAAGTTTTGTAGAAATGTGAAATGTGTTGTGGGCTATTTTGGTGTGAGTGGGATTTCAAAATCATCTTGAATGAAAAATATACATTTGTGAATTTTGTGGTATACACATGGGATGTTTGGTGAATATGTGATGTAAAAATAATATTTTCATATTCAATGTATATTTCTTGACTTGTTGAACTTTTTTGACCAGAAGGGGAAAACTTGGGTATCTTGGTGGATGGACGAGTACTAGTATGCTAGTGAATCTGTGGGGTTTGGCCTCAGTTTCCCTTAACTAGATTGACGCTTAAAACTTTAACTAAACTATGATAATGATGATTGGGGACAACTAGGTTATGGGTATGTTCCCTAGTAGTGGCTCGTTCATGGTAATGGATATTTGTGATCTTACTCTCACTGAGATACGAGGTACCTGGGACCCACAGCTAGCTAGTTCCTAGGGGTTATTTCCTATTGCTTGTGCTCAATAGTTACTTTATACTCACTGTCGGCATACGGTACATTTGGATGGAAAATTCAGTAGCTTTGGTGTTTATTTTAAACGTGTTCACCATTTAAAATAGCCCACTTGAAATCTGTTTTTATTCAGATTTTCATCTTTTAGAAATTGTAACTAGATTTTCATATTTTTTAAAACAAGTATGCTTTTCGTTTTTAAATTTTTATCACATGGAATATCTTAGTGGGGGTATCCTACTGGTCTTTTTCTGACACCCTACATACACCATTAGGTTTAAGTAGACATTCTTATTTTTTGTCACCGGTTTGGGTATTGGTTAAATGTCATTGGTTAGGGTTTTTAGGGGTCCACCGTGATGTCGTGTTGTGGAGATGGCTTGTGGGAGGTGTCTTTTCCATGTTGATGTTCTTGGGCTGTCTTTTCATGGTTTTGTACCCTTGTAATGGTCTTCATTTATTTTTTAAAACTGTATAATTTAGTTCTTAATTTTAGTAAAAGATGTTTTGGTTTGAAAAATGAAGTTTTTTTTATTTGGTTTCGTTTGTCGGTTTATGTTTACAATTTCCGGTAAATCATTCCCAAACATCATTTTATGATACTTGGGAACTTGTTCAAGCCAGTGGGTATTGGGAACTCCCTTTGGGTATTGGCACATGATGGGTTGGTTACCGATTTTGAGGGCAAACTGATTCGGTTCGTGACAGAACTCCACATTGATTCATGGTTTTGTAGTTGTCAAAATCCTTTTAGCCATTTTCTATTTTACTCTCTACAAATAACAGGACATTATTATTTTCACCCATGTCCCTATATTTTATTATCTTTTATTTTATTCTTATAATATACATTGTTTTATAGGGACATAATATTTTCCCTTTCCCTCTTTATAAAAGGATTTTTGGATTTCACCTTTTTATGATGTTGGATTTCAAAAAATAAATTTCCAAATTCTAAAACCTTGATTAATAAAAATAATTTAATTTTTACATGATATAATATATTAAAGGGGGGATAGTATAACACCTAATCATTTTATAATAACATTATCTCACTAAAAATATGTGATATACAATACAAAGACTAAATATACCACAAAATATTATTATTTAATTATGATCATTAAATAAAAGACTTTAAAATGGTGGGTATGGACATGATCAAATAATTTATGAAATATATATATCTAATGTTATAACATAGAATATATGTATTGATTAATGGATTGTAAATATAAACACATTTTTTAAGTCATTTAATATAAAAAATCATGTTTTCATCATATTTTTCTTACATTGCATTTGGTGAAAAAAAATATAATTAATTTCATTAATTTTTATATTTTTAATTAAATTTAATCTATATAGTTTTTGAATTCATCACAAAAAAAATATCTATTGACCAATTTTTTTAAGATTTCTATTTCAATGAATTCTGAAAATGAATATTTTCTTAAAACATTAATTTTTATTTCATTAAAAAGTATCATTACTCTTTTAATATTAAATCAATGTGACGTAAGTATTATATAATTATATATAATCTAATTAAGTTAAATTGGATTATATTTATATTTTTTTTCATATGTAATTTTTTTTTCTAAAAACACATTTTAAAAATTAATTTTCATTTATTTATAATAATTTCTGAATACAATAATATCATCTATTATTAGAAGTTTAATCCAGGAAAATAAATTACATATTTTTAATCAAGGTTTCCAAATTTTTTAATAGTTATATTTTATTAATCAATATTAAAAATAGATTCCATAGTAATATTATTACCATAAAAGGGTTAATAATGTAATTTATGAAAAAAAAAATCATTTCATATGGCCTCGAAACGAACCATTACACATGAATATATTTTTTATTTAGTGTACCACATCCCTTAATACAAATAAGTATAATATATGTTTAGTTAAAATTTTTCCATTAATTTTACCATTGTATTATATTATATAATGAAAAGGAAAATATTTCATTATCTATTATTTATTATCTCTTCAAACAATATTGTGATATAAAGATGATATTTTTAGTAAGAAATATTATTATGGAAGATAAGTGATTTATATTCATAATAATATTTTATTTTTAATTTCCATTAATTGTATACATAACATAAATGTTTATGAAACACGGACACGATGCTTTTGCATATAGTTAAGAAATAAAAAATTGATTTAAAAAAAACAAAAAATAATATTCTCTGGGTGATTTTTATTATTAAATATTTTTTTCAGATATAAAATATACATTATAGTTCAATTGATTTTTTCGATTATAATTAAATTATTGTGTTGTAATATTAAAATATAAATTATAGGAATTGTTCCAAAATTGACATAATTGAATTTTTATAATAAATAATAATATATTAATTGAATTTAAATTAATAATAATCTTATTTTTATAATAGTTAATGTAAAATGGTTTGTATAAATCATACATGGGGAGTTTATAGGGTAATTTTTTTATCATCTAGTGGAAAATATATGGATGTTTTTAGTTATGTTATATTTGTTATGTTATAATCAATAATATTGATTACATTATATCCAGGTATGGTGGTTACGTTATAAACTAATGATGGTGGCTATGTCATAACTGAAGACATTTGGGAAAACAATTATATGGATATATAATGTATTGGGTAATGATTGATATCTTAGGAGTTAACTATAATATAATTGTAACACCCCAAGATTCTACAGTATGCTTCGTTTTGAATAATACAATAGTGTATGTTGTACGCAACATCGAGTTCTAAAACACATCACAACCGATCAAACAAGCCGTTATGAATAGTAATACCTAATTTTTAAAATATTAGAGATTTTATCACTCAAAATGGACTTCATTATTGGATTCGGAGTATCGAATTTAGCCTAAGATGAAATTTTGGTACTTTTCGGATAACTTTAATATTTTGATGAATAGTGAAAATTCCAAAATTTTAATTAAAAACAACCTTTTCAATCAAAATAATTAATAGTGATAAATTAGGAATTAGAGTGGTTTTAAAGTATTTTTAGAATATATTTTTACCATTTAATACAATTTTTGTCATTGCACATAATTTCACAATTAAACCGAATATAAACAAGTATCAATCTTTTTATAGTTATTATATTATAAAAACACGCTTTTTGTTTTGACAGCGGGAATTAATTTTAAATTATTTTCTGCCACTTCTGGGTTTTGAATTTGGAAAAATGGATTCCATATTTGCAATCAGGATGTTCAAATTGTGTAAATAGGTAACTTTTATTTTTATACATTTTGAATAATTACTTAGGTAAATATTTTATTTACCATGGTTAAAGGGTAAATCTGGTAAATAAGGGTTAAAAAATAATAATATAATAATAAAAAATTACCCTAAAACGTGTCTAAACCTTATTGGTTGATACATGTCCTACCATGGGAATCTTTGGGTCGATTTTGGGACCCCATGGTTCCACTTGTAAGTGATAGGGACATTTTATTTTAATTAAGTTAAAATGAATACAAAAATAACACAAGCATATATCTTTTAGAAAAACAATTTTTACATAAGGTTATATATGTTGGATTTTATACTATAAATATTCACTATAAATCTAAAACGATTTCATACATAGTGGTATTTTATTTATAAATTTTGGACATTAAATAATTTAATTTATTTATGACACAATGGTGATGTGGTAATTACCATGATAGTGAAAAATTAAAATGATTGATATTGTAGATACCCAAATATATATAATTTGAGACTTTTAATGAATTAAACTAATTTTATAGGTTAATATTACATGTTAGGATTGATTTAATTTACTTTTTGGGAAGTAATAAATCTATTATTATTTTTATAAAAATCAATTATTGAATAGTGTCAAAATTGACATAAAAGAGTTTTTAAAACAAATATTATATTATTAATTGATATTAAACTTCTAAAAATATAAAGATCGTAAAAGAGACTTATATCATGATATTTGTATCATTAATGTACCACTTGGGGGTCTCTTGTATGTATATAGTATGTTTATTAACCATATAATATAAAAATACAAAGAGACATTGTAAAAGTGAAACTAATTAACTAAGAGTTAATACTTAATGATAAGGTTAGTATAATGACCCAAACCTGTCTAAATTATATTTTATGAGTGGTTTTCGACCAATCCCAACCATAAAATTTAAATAATCCACTTTGGAGCCATTAGAAACCGAATATGAATTTATTATAAAATAATATTTCTAGCTTTTCCAAAGGTGCCCCTCACCGCTCTTATAAAAGGCACTCCCACTTCTCTTTAATTCAAACCATAAAAGCCTTTTTGTTTGGCCATACTCTGCCAAAATACACTCTAAAATTCCCTCATTACAACCTATATTCCTTAGTTTGATCAGAAATCCAACCTAATGAGCTCTTTTGATCAAATCAAAAGGAAGAACCCGAAGAAGAGGTAATGTTTTCACCACCATTTTTTCAAATTCATTTCTTCTTCAACTTCTTCTTTCTTTGTTAATATAATTCTAAAATAACAAATCCAGTATCTCCTATATACTGTAATATTATTATAAATATGGTACAACCATATTCAGTATTCTATCCATCCTTTGAATGACATGTCTCCATACGTGCGTACGTACGGCTTACCGTCTCCACATCGTGGTGTAATTGTTATTCAATATATTATTATTATTTGTATGGGTATAATAATGATGTGTAATTAATGTAAATAATAAATATAACTTGATAATTATTCTTCATATAAGATATACCATCCAATTAAATATTATTTTAATATAAAAAATGATATTGTCGCTTGTGCATACGTACGGACTACCATCTCCACGAATGCGATGAGATTCATTCTCCATCATATCCATTCATGTATAATGATAATTTTATGTTTTAAAAATAATTTTTAAGGAATTTATATAATTATTAATATGAATAAGATACACACTATCCATTAAAACATGGCTTACATAACAAAACATATAAAAGAAAACGAGTATGTTAACACCAGAAACGACGATAATAATAAGATATTATTAACAAGTCAATGTTAAAAGATCATATATGTTATCATATTAATGTATATGATTCTTGTATAAATTAAGAACAACTATTTCACCATTATACACGAGGTTAAACTACCCCCAACCATGGAAATGTACAAGGTAAGGGTTATTTCGCAATCTCTTCTTTATCCGAGTTTGTTTATACGTAATAATCTACTGGGATTTCGTTATCATCCACATCCATGTTTCATAAGAATGTATTCCAAACATTTTTACTATTTACAAGAATATGGTTTAATGACATTTATACCCTTGTTTTACTTTTTATAAAGGTTTTATAAAGGAATTTTTCTGTCATTTTCCAAACAAGGTGATTTTTAACCTTTTCGACAGAATTACGGTAAGAATGTTTTTTTAACATATAAGGCAGGTGCAGCTATTTTCCGCCGTTATAAAATCTTCAAAACTTCCCTTACAAGCTTATAAGAATATTTTCAATGAAAATGTTTTATTATATAAATAAATGACTCTTAGATGATTTCAAAATAGAAAGAGATATTTCTTTAAAAAGAGTTTTGATTTCATCTATGTCAACATCCTTTGATAGATTTTACACTTATTTGATGTTGATTTATTATGATACAAAACTTCTGTATTGTATTGATGGTTTTGTGATATGTTTGACTGTGGATGTGTTATTTATATACCATTTATAGTTAATGGATGATGTATTTTCATTTAGTATGATAGTTTTAATACGAATGTTTATGTTATGTTTAAACCTTTTCATGTGGGAATGAATTGGACTTAATATGTGACGAGTGGAGACCGCTATAGCTCCTTGATGCATTGGTAGGTCTCATGAGACAAACTAGTTTCTTGGAACAGGGCCTTGAAAAAATCTTATTTGTAGTCTTGGCACGATGACTTGGCTATGTGGTTATGATAGTCTGACCTTATGCATTCCATCATTATGAAAGTGGTTATTGATATTGCATGTGATTATTAGATTAGTAGAATATCCATGTGAATACGTAAATGGAATTATTTAATTTTATTTTGCCATACTATGTTGAAGTACACATTTAAATGCCATTTTTTTAGTTATACACTGCCTTAAATGTTTATTATTATTTATGAAAGTTTTCTCTATATTGTTATCCTTACTGGGCATTTTAGGTCACCCCTTTTCTAGGTTTTATTTTTCCCAGGATGTGAAGAAGTAAATTATGAATGACCTTCGGGGATATTATGAGGGGATAATAGTGTGGACTATTGAGAAAATATGTTGTTGTGGTAGTTTTTCACTTTATGATGTAATGTAAAACTTTATGAATATATCTACTGTTTCCATGGCTACTAAACCAATAAGTCTTTCAAGATTTGATCTTTCTTGTGATCATGCCAATGTTATGTAATAATGAACCGACTCTATGTAACTGGGGTCGGGGTGTTACAGTTGGTATCAGAGGAAGTTTACTAAAAACCATGGAAGCTAGATTTAGATAAACTCTGATTAGAGCACATAGACATAAGATGGACTTTGACGATTAGTATTGAAGAACTTCCTAGAATTTTGGTATTGTAGATATTTTGTGAGTTTTCCGAGCAATACATCTCTGTCTCGATACAAGCAGGTAGAGGCGGCTCCGACACAGATGTACCTAGGGGTAAAACTCGAAAACATCGCTTTGATCTAGACTCGAACGGGAACTGGTGCACGACAACGGGCCTTGCTGCACTCTTGGTTACAACACTCTAGGTGATATGCTTAGGATAACTCTCATTTTCTTTACAAATAATAATGAAGGGTTTATGAGTATATACTTCCTCAAAAAAAATATTTTTATGATTACGGATTATATCCATAAATAGTTCAATTTATTTTAAGTGTTTTATAAGTATGGAATTATGTATATTGATTCATAAACTGATCTAGTTTATGCCATTGTTTAGAAATGGCGCCTACTGGAAGAAATGGAAACTATATCAATGCACGCACTCCATGTAGGGATTTCCCTCCTGCTCAAGTTAATTATAGTGGAGTTGGTGATGCAACTGGTGTCGATCAGCTAATCACCATACAGGGAAAACTCACTCAGGTTATGAATAATAACCTTACCCGTATGGAGCACCCTGATTCGCATCATGGAGGATCAATGTTAGATCGATTCATGAGGCAAAAACCACCAACGTTCAATGGGAGTACAAATACCTTAGTAGCTGAGCAATGGATAAATTCCCTAGAGAAAATATTTCAGGATTTGGGGAGTAGTGAAAGGGAAAAAGTTATCATGGCAGTTTACCGCTTCACTAGAGATGTTGATCAATGGTGGTCATTGATTCAAAACACGAAGGAAGAAGATGAAGTATCAAATATGGATTACAGGGAGTTCAAACGTCTGTTTTTAGAAAAATATTTTCCTCGTGACCATCGAACAGATATGGAATGTCAATTTCTGAGTCTGAGACAAAATTAGGATGAGAATGTCGCAAAGTATGAGGCTAACATTACAAGGTTAGAAAGGTATGCTGGAGATTATATATTTAACCCAAGAATTAAGATTGATCGTTTCTTTGATGGATTAAAACCATTTCTCCACCGAGCATTAGCCTCACAGTCCTTCTCGTCGTACGAAGACATTGTCTCATGTGCTATCAAGACAAAAAAGGAACTCTCTAAGTCTTATGACTTTAAATCAAAGCAAGAGAAGAAGAGATCTGCTGATCAATCTGGGAATGGAAATAATGGGAAGAAGGGAAAGGTTGAATATCCATCCTGTGGTAAATGTGGGAGGAAACACCCCAGTACTTGCTTGAAGGGAATGGGTGTTTGTTACAAGTGTGGTGAAAAAGGCCACCAAGCTCGTGATTGCAAAGGGAAGATGGAATCTACCAAAGTTCAATGCTACAATTTCAGGGAGATGAGAAATTTTGGAAATAAATGTCCTAAGAGTCAAGGGAACTTACTTCAGAAAATTCCAAGGGATCAAGGACAAGCTTTTTCTATCACTACTGCTGAGGTAGAAGCTCCAAAAGACGTGGTGGTAGGTAATTTAATGGTTTCCTCAAGTTTAGAAAATGCATTATTTGATTCTAGATCATCACATTGTTTCATATCTTCCTAGTTTTCTAAGAAAATTAGATATTTCCAATTTGATTTAACAAGGGATTTGTCAGTTAAAACTCATAAGGGAAGTATCATTGAAACAACGTTTTGTGAATCAGTCCCCATTAGAGCACATAAATGATCATTATCCGATGATCTCATCATCATACCTATGATTGAGTTTGATATAATCCTCAATATGGATTGGATTTCAGATTATGATGCGAAGATTTATTGTAACAAGAAGGAGGTTACGATTTTTGATGATGATGATAAGGAACACCATATCTTAAGAGCAGAATCGTCACTACCAAATTCCTATCTAGATCCACCCCCAGTAGCTCAAATTAATTCAATTATTAGGGAGGAAGAGAATGAAATGATTGTGGGTGAGGAATGGAATTTTCAAATAGAGGATGTACCTGTTGTGAAAGAATATGTAGATGTATTTTCGGAAGATTTACCTGGACATCCTCCAGAACAAGAAGTTAACTTTTCCAATGATTTAATTCCTGGATCAAGGCCTATATTGAACACACCTTATAGAATGGCCACTTTAGAATTAGATGAACTAAATAAACAACTAGAGGAATTGAGTAATAAGGGATTTATTCACCCTAGTGTTTCTCCATGGGGAGCCCTTGTTCTTTTTGTTAAAAAGAAATATGGATCTATGAGGTTATGTATCGACTATAGGGAGATCAATGCAATAACAATAAAGAAAAAGTATCCCCTACCTTGAATTGATGATTTATTTGACCAACTACATGGAGATCAATACTTTTCAAATATTGAACTTCTATCTACATACCATCAGTTGTGTGTAATGAAGGAAGACATTCTGAAGACAACATTTTGAACCAAGTACGGGCATTATGAGTTTTCTGTACTGCCTTTTGGATTGACTAATGCACCCTCTATATTCATGGTTATGATGAATAGAGTTTTCAAGGAATATCTTGATGAATTTTTGGTGGTATTTATTGATGATATCTTGGTATACTCCAAATGCTACGAAGATCATGAAAATGACTTGCGCATTATCCTGAAGACTCTGAGAAGACATGAATTATATGGGAAGTTTAGCATGTGTAAATTATGGTTTCATGATATTTCCTCTCATGTACATATTGTCTCTAAATATAGAATCTATATTGATTCTTCTAAGACCAAGGCAATCCAAGAATGGCCAGCACCAACGAGTATAACTGAGGTATGCAGTTTTATTGGTTTGGTAGGTTATTATCGACGTTTCATCCAGAATTTTGCCCGATTGGATAACCCATTAATGATGCTCACATTTAAAGGGGGTAAATTTGTTTGGACAAAAGAGTGTGAAGAATGTTTCGATGAACTGAAGATAAGATTAGTCAATTCTCCTATATTGACTCTACCATTGGGGAATGATGGGTTTGTTATTTATAGTGATGCATCGAAGAAAGGACTTGGTTGTGTCCTTATGCAGAATGATAAGGTTATTTACTATGCATCACGACAGTTGAAAATTCATGAGATAAAATATCCTACTCATGATCTCGAGTTATCATCTGTGATGTTTGCTTTGAAGATATGGAGGCACTACCTCTATGGTGAAAAATGTGAGATTTATACCGATCACAAGAGTTTTAAGTATACTTTCTCACAAAAAGAACTCAACATGAGGCAAAGGAGATGGCTTGAATTACTCAATGATTATGATTTCACGATACACTACCACCTGGGGAATGCAAAAAAGGTGGCAGATGCTTTGATCAGAAAAGACCATGGAGTTTTGAACAATATGAAAATTGAAAGGGATCCAATTTTCATGGATCTAGTGAAGATGGACATGGGAATAACCAGGGAAGGTGAAACATCAATTCTTTTTCAAATAGTTTCCAAACCATCTTTACTAGAAATGATTAAAAGTTCTCAGACCGATGGTGAATAATTTCAAAAGAAGATTAAAGCTGTGAATGATCCATGATTGAGAGACTTTGTGTATGAAGATGGAATTTTGTAATTCGAGAAGAGACTTTGTGTTCCCGATATACCTGATCTAAAAATGGAATTGCTGGAGGATGCTCATAGTTCCAATTTCTCAATACACCCTGGGAGCACCAAAATTTAAAATGATTTGAAGGAACATTTTTGGTGGGACAACATGAGGAGGGAGATTTCTGATTTTGTGTCAAGATGTATGGTTTGTCAACAAGTGAAAGCTGGAAGGAAACAACCTGGAGGAGTAATGCAACCTCTTCCCATACCGGAGTGGAAATGGGACAATATTACGATGGACATTGTCAAGGGTCTACCAAAGACTCCTCAAAGAAAACGATGTAATATGGGTCATTGTTGATCGTCGTACCAAGTCAGCACATTTTATTGCTATAAGAGAAGATCTACCGCTGGAACGTCTAGAAAGACTATATATTGATGAAAGTGTGAGACTTCATGGAGTACCCCTATCAGTTGTTTCTGATAGTGATCCTCGTTTTACATTAAGATTTAGGAAAAGTCTTAAGAAATCCTTGGATACTGAACTTCATTTGAGCACTTCCTACCACCCTCAGACAGAAGGACAATCAGAACGGACTATTCAAACTTTAGAAGACATGTTGAGATCCTGCTCACTTGACTTTCAGGGTATGTGGGAGTAATATTTACCTCTGGTAGAAGTTTACTATAACAATATCTTCCATTTGAGTATTGAGATGGCACCATATGAAGCGTTATACGGAAAGAGATGTCTCACACCAACCTGTTGGGATGAAGTTGGTGAAAGAAAACTTGTAGGCCCAGAACTAGTGGAGGAAAGAATAGAAAAGGTGAAGGTAATCCAAAATCACATCAAAGCAGCTCAATGTAGGCAGAAGAACTATGCTGATAATCGAAGGAAGGATTTGTAATTTCAAGTTGATGATCATGTTTTCCTGAAGGTATATCCATGGAAGGGAGTCATACATTTTGGTAAGAAAGGTAAATTGAGACCCAGGTACATCAGACCATTCGAAATTTTAGAACGAATTGGGGCTATAGCTTACCGATTGGCAATGCTTCCAAGTCTCTCCAAAGTTCACGATGTGTTCCACATATCCTTGTTTAGGAAATACATGCCTGACCCAATGCATTTAATCACCTATGAGGAATTAGAACTGGAACTCATTCTGTCTTATTGCGAAGAGCCCGCCAGGATTCTTGATACGAGAGAACAAGTACTGAGAAACCGGACGACTCATCTGGTAAAAGTCTTGTGGAGAAACCATAAGATGGAAGAGGAAACGTGGGAATCCGAGGAACATATGATGAAGAAACACATGAGTCTTTTCATGCGGTAGTACTCTAGAAATTTCTAGGACGAAAATATTTGAAGGATGGGAGAATGTAACACCCCTAGCTTCTACGGTACACTTCTCTTTGAATAATGCAATAGCATGTGTTGTACACAACATCGAGTTCTAACACACACCACAACCGATCAAACTAGCTGTTATGAATAGCAATACATACTTTCTAAAATTTTAGAGACTATATCACTCAAAATGAACTTCATTTTGGATTCGTAGTATTGAATTTATCCTAAGGTGAAATTTTGTACTTTTCGGATAATTTTAATATTTTGATGAACAGTGAAAATTATTAAATTTTAATTAAAAACAACTTTCTAAATGAAAATAATTAATAGCGATAAATTATGAATTTGAGTGGTTTTAATGTATATTTAGAATATATTTTTACTATTTAATACAATGTTTTTCATTGGACATAATTTCACAAATAAACAGAACATATACAAGTATTAATATTTTGATAGTTATTATATCTTAAAAACACGCTTTTTGTTTTGACAGCAGGAATTAATTTTAAATTAATTTCTTCCACTTCTATGTTTTGAATTTGGAAAAATGGATTCCATATTTGGAATCAGGATGTTCAAATTGTGTAAAAAGATAATTTTTATTTTTAGACATTTTGAATAATTACTTCGGCAAATATTTTATTTACCATGGTTAAAGGGTAAATCCGGTAAATAAGGGTTACAAATTATTATTATAATAATAACAAATTACCCTAAAACGTGTCCTAACCTTATTGGTTGATACATGACCGACCGTGGTCATCTTTGGGTCGATTTTGGGACCCCATGGTGCCACTTGTAAGTGATAGAGACACTTTATTTTAATTAAGTTAAAATGAATACAAAAATGAAACAAGCATATATCTTTTAGAAAAACAATTGTTACATAAGGTTATATATGTTAAATATTCGACTATAAATATTCATTAGAAATAGAAAACTATTTTCTACATAGTGGTATTTTATTTATAATTTTTAGACATTAAATATTTTTATTTATTTATGACACAATGATGATGCAGTATTTACCATAATAGTGAAAAATTAAAATGGTTGATATTGTAGATACCCAAATAAATATAACATGAGACTTTTTTGAATTACACTAATTTTATTGGTTAATATGACATGTTATGAATGATTTAATTAAGTTTTTTCGAAGTAATCATTCTGTTATGATTTTTAAAAAATTCAATTGTAGAATAGTGTCAAAAGTGACAAAAAAGAGTCTTTAAAACAAATATTATATTATTATTTGATATTAAATTACAAAAAATATAAGGATATGAAAAGAGACTTATATCATGATAGTTGTATCATTAATGGACCAGTTGGGGGTCACTTGGAAGTATATAATATGTTTATTGACCATATAATATAAAAATACAAAGAGACATTGTAAAAGTGAAACTAATTAACTAAGAGTTAATACTTAAAGATAAGGTTAGTATAATGACCCAAAACTATCTAAATTCTATTGTTTGAGTGTTTTTGGACTTATCCCCACCTTAACATTTAAATAATCAACTTTTGAGCGATTATAAACTGAATATGAATTAATTATAAAATAATATTTCTAGCTTTTCCAAAGGTACCCCTCACCCCTCTTATAAAAGGGCACTCCACCTTCTCTTTAATTCACACCATAAAAGCCTTTTGGATCAACCAACCTCTGCCAAAATAATCTCTCAACATCCCTCAATACAACATATAGGCCTTAGTTTGATTAGAAATCCAACTTATGGAGCCCTTTTGATCAAATCAAAAGGAAGAACCCGAAGAAGAGGTAATGTTTTCACCACCCTTTTTTCAGATTCATTTATTCTTCAACATATTCTTTATTTTTTATTATCATTATAAAATAAAGAATCCAGTTACTCCAATATACTGTAATATTATTATAAATATGGTATAACCATATTCAGTAT
The DNA here is from genome assembly GCA_963277665.1 of Viscum album. Lineage (NCBI taxonomy): Eukaryota > Viridiplantae > Streptophyta > Magnoliopsida > Santalales > Viscaceae > Viscum > Viscum album. Next base: position 1,850,956,356 of record OY728120.1, read on the forward strand.
TCTATCCATCCTTTGAATGGCATGTCACCATATGTGCGTACGTACGGCTTACCGTCACCACGTCTTGGTGTAATTGTTATTCAATATATTATTATTATTTGGATGGGTATAATAATGTTGTTTAATTCATTTAAATAATAAATATAACATGATAATGATTCTGTATATAAGATATACCATCCAATTAAATATTATTTTTATATCAAAATAATGATATTGTCGCGTGTGCGTACGTACGGACTACCGTCTCCACGAACGCGATGAGATTCATTATCCATCACATCCATTCAAGTATAATGATCATTTTATGATTTAAAAATAATGTTTAAGGACTTGATATCATTATTGATATGAATAAGATATATCCTATCCATTAAGAACATGGCTTAAGTAACAAAACATATGAAAGAAAATGACTAAGTTAACACCCGAAACAACGATAATACTAAGATATTAATAACAAATCAATGTTAAAAGATCATATATTATATCATAATAATGTATATGATTCTTCTATAATTTAATAACAATTATTTCACCATTATACAGGAGGCTAACCTACCCCAACCAAGGAAAAGTATAAGGTAAGGGTTATTTCACAATCTCTTCTTTATCCGAGGTTGGTTATACGTAATAATCTACTGGGATTTCTTTATCATCCACATCCATGTTTCTTAAGAATGTTTTTCAAACATTTTTACTATTTTCATGAATATTGGTTAAAGACATTTAAACCGTTATTTTACTTTTTATAAGATCTTTATAAAGTAATCTTTCCATCGTTTTCCAAACAAGGTGCCTTTTAACCTTTTCGACAAAATTAAGGTATGAATGTTTTTTAGAACTTATTCGGTGGGTGCAGCTATTTTCCATCGTTATAAAATTGTCGAAGCATCCCTTACAATATTATAAGAATATTTTCAAAGAAAATGTTTTATTTTATAAATATACGACTCTTAAATGATTTCAAAATAGAAAGAGATATTTCTCTAAAAATAGTTTTGATTTCATCTATATCAACATCCTTTGATAGATTTTACACTTATTTGATGTTGATTTATTATGATACAAAACGTTTGTATTGTATTGATGGTTTTATGACATGTTTGACTGTGGATGTGTTATTTTTATACCATTCATAGTTTATGAATGAAGTATTTACATTTCGTATTCTAGTTTTAATATGAATGTTTATGTTATGTTTAAACCTTTACATATGGGAATGCATTAGACTTAATATGTGATGGGTGGAGCCCGCTATAGCTCCTCGATGCATCGGTAGGGCTTATGAGAAAAACAAGTGTCTTTGCACAAGTCCTTGACAAAATATTATTTGTAGTCTTGGCACGGGGCCTTGGCTATGTGGTTATGATAGTATGGAATTATGCATTCCATCATTATGAAAGTGGTTATTGATATTGCATGTGATTATTCGATTAGTATAATATCCATGTGAATAATTAAATGGAGTTATTTCATTTTATTTTTTCCATACTATGTTGAAGTTCAAGTTTAAAAGGATTTTGTTTTAGTTATACACTCCCTTAAATTTTTATTCTTATTTATGAAAGATTCGACTATATTGTTATCCATAATGGGCATTTGAGCTCACCCCTTTTCTATTTTTTATTTTCCCAAGATGTGAAGAAGTAAATTATGAATCACCTGCAGGGATATTATGAGTGGATAATAGTGTGGACTATGGAGACAATATGTTGTTGTATTAGTTTTTCACTTTATGATGTAATGTAAAACTTTATGAATATATCTAGTGTATCCAAGGATACTAAACCAATCTATCTTTCAAAATTTGATCTTTCTTGTGAACATTCCAATGTTATGTAATAATGCACCGACTCTAGGTAACTGGGGTTGGGGATTTACAAGAATATTGATTTTTACCCACTTGATTTTTTAACATAGTCCACTATGATAGTATTGGGATTAACCTTAACTTCTATGTGGGTTTAGGGAGTGAAACAATACCACTATGATAGTCATAGAAATTAACATTGAATATCATGAAAATTATTTTTTATTCTTATTTTTATGCCAATATCTTAATTATTTTTAAAATGATATACTCTATGTGATCAAGTTGTTTGATTATTATATTATTTATTCTGTTAACATCCAAGATTTATGCCATGACTCTGGATTGTAATATATTGTATGATGTTTGTGGGTTTCAAATGCTTTTCAAATCTTATCATACCCTTATTCTCAAGTTATGCTTATGTGAACATTCATGCCTCCATTATTTACCCTCAGTAAGCATCTTATCGCACCCTTTCTTATGATTCATTTCCCAGGGATATAATGAAATATTTTAGGAATTATTTGAATAAGAATTTTTAATGTTATGAAGAACAAAATTGGATACTCTTATGAAAAATGTTTTTTATTTCTCGATGATTCCAAATGTCCTACACCAATATTAAAATATCATGGATAATTTTGTTATTTTTTGAATACTCATCTAAAAATATGAAATATCCATATATTAATTTTTTTGGTCACATCATAATTATCCTAAGAACATCCCCCAAGAGTGTCTATCCTAGATTTCTATCTTATTCCCACTCAGCATACACTCTTGATGGTTGTGTTAATATAGAATCATCCACATTCAGTGTGGTTATCCCTAGGTCCATCTATGTTATAATTTCTTTTATGTTATTTTATCTGACCACGAAAATATTTTCTAGGAAACCCACAATTTTTTCATTAAAATAACTAATAGTGTTCTCATATTCATAGGTTCATCCTAAGGGTTCATAATATAGTATTCTAGTCCTAATGTCAAAAAATATCTATTCCATCATCTGATTATGACTACAGTGAACCATGTAAATCATATAAATATATATAATTTTATATATGAATATGGACTAAAATTCACAATTATATTTGCTCAACGACTATGTGGGCTTACAATATTTTACGACTAGATAAATTATAAACTTATATTTTAAAATATTTTCAGTATATCTAATTGGGGTCTTAATATTGTTTTCCTTATAGAAATAAAACACTTACAACTTTCTCTCAAAACATGGTGAATGAAAACATAAAAAATGGAGTGTATAGATTCCTAGTATAGGTTATCATAGGATAAATAAATCTAAAGAACATATGATGATCATAAGGGTATTCTAACAAAATCATGTGTAGGTTCTGAAAGGAAAATATACATTCCAAAAAAATAATTGATCATATATAACAAAATTAGTTAGTATCCATATTTAGTATTGATATGTGTGTTAAATTATTACTAGTCATTCAATATTCATAACACAAGAGTGTGGAAATATAAGAATTATAAATCAATATCATGTGAATATTGATTTTTGTAATAATAATTAGATATAATATTTAGATAATTGTAGACGAAATCACACTCAGAAATCCAAATGAAAATATAGTAATTATAAATCCTATTTATGAATAATATTGTTATAATAGATAGAATCAATCATATTCACACATTCAAATTTTAATATATTTATTCATAATCATTCCTATGAATAATAATGTGATCATAACTAGAAGTAATCATTATCAAACATAAAAATGATAAAATAATTATATTAAATCATATCCCGACATATCATAATCATTTCATGGGAAATATATTTCAAATTAAACTATTAATTAGATGGGTATAATAGTCACAGATATCAAAAATCTGTGAGATACTATAATTTCATAGAATTATGAAACATGTTTGATTCATTTTGAATGGTAAATTATGTATTAATAGATTATATTAATGTTGTTATTGTATAATCCTAGGTGTACTGGGATTTTTTAGATCCTGGGGACCATTATTTTTGAGAATAAAATTGGGTCATGTAGGTAGAATAAATTATGTCACACATGCCATATGGTTTGATCAAACCATGTCAGTCATTCCAGTTCACAGTATAGGGCCACCCAGTTCCCCATTACCATATGATCAATTATGCATTGTTGTGTGACATATGTCATACCTGTGGTAGATGGGGTTTGGATGGGCTAGGCATGGATAGTCTAATATTTTCCCTATCCCATCTTGTGGGTTTCGTATGCTAGATTTTGGAACACTGTTGGTGCACTATTTGAAAACATTGAAATGATTTATCTTTTAAATTCAAAATTTTTATTACCATTTTTCTATTCCATTTCCATTACGTAGCACCTCCAACTCCTTGAGTGTTCTACGGTTTTAATAGACAATTATTTGTGTAACCACCTCCATATAAAGTATGATTTGAAGGTCCTTAATTTTATTAGATCACCACTGGTAATAGCTTCATCCAACTCCCTTACTGCTTTTATTTCCTAGGATATGGTATTTTTTTCTCATGAATTATTATATTTCCAATTTTAAAGTATTTATTATTTTCTTATATATCATTCTCATCGATAAAAATTACTAGTTGATACTGGATGATTATTCATCAATAATATTATGTTATGTGGTCTATACCATTTCCTCAATGTATTATTTGTGATATATGTTTTTCATTGTTACTCATGTCTTACATTCGAGAAATTGCTTCCTAAATAAATAAACACAAATTAAATTTAGAAATCATATTTATGACATTACATTAAACCCTTAGACAAGGATGGATGTTGGTGAATTATAACCAAACCACCCCTTGGGTGGGTTCAATCCATTGACTTAGTCACATTGTAGTGGGGTTTCATATGAATTGTTAATAGTTAGTCTTACTATGCACCAAGACCATGCATGGAGTGTCTTGGGACATATCTCGATACATGGTTTTTGAACTATGTGTCCAAAATGTGTAACCATAAAAAAAGTTGAAAAGTTTTCGTTTTTACTATAATGAACTTATATTTTTTATACCCATTTTCCTTCTAATTTTTAATATGTGGTGCATCCTCCTCTATGAGGGCTCAAGGTTTTTCTTAATGTAGGATTTTGGTTATCATCTCCATTCAACATATGATTTATGTGTTTTTGTTCTCATTTTATCTCCACAATTATGATCTTCATCCCAATTTGTTCCTACCTTTATTTTCATCACCACGTCGGATATTATTCCCATGTAGGCTATTATTCCATATTATCTTGGCTTCCATCAATTCATTTCTGTTGTTTTTATATGGACAGAAACAGATGCTCATACTATTCAAGTATTCTTTAAATGGTATAATGTAGAATGTTTATACATATTCCCTCAATAAATAGTTGTTTATAAAATATTTATCTTGAACAAAATCTAAATTTTTTATCTTTTCTTACAAATTTAATAAACCACTGAATTAAATGATGATTTATTATTTTAGACATTATAAATAAACTTATACATGGTTGGAAGTTAATGAACTCTCCTCAAACCACATGAGGGTTGGTAAATTCCATTGTCTATAGATATTCCGCATTGAGATGAGTGGATATTAATTTCATTAATAGTAGTTGAATACTAGGATAAAGATGATTTTTATTATTTTTGAGAAACCCAAAAAACAATGTCACTTGAATATGATAGGAAATTTTTTTAAATAACATGGATTTTGTATGATCATAAAATGTCTAATAAAATTGATATGATGAGTTAAATGGAATATGTAATTGTCATTGATATGGTCTGTTATTCCGTTATATGATAATTTTGATAAATAATAGGATGATATAGAATAGATGCAGGACATGTGATATGGAACTGATATAGGGAATCCCACTATGGAACCGATGATGAGAGTTCTATGTATAGAAATAATGACCTGCATAGAATCCTTGTTCATTTCTACACCATGGATATGTCATGCATGGACCACTCAAAAATTATCCTTGAGATCATACCATGTAGTTACTTAGAATTCTATGGATTTTCTAATTGGGATCAAAGAAGATTCCTTAGTTATTCTCTTTGGGTCCTTGACCATGTAGGAATAATACATGATTACTAGTTATTGGTTGTTGATAATTCTTCCAATAATTTTTAGTTATCCCTTATGTTATGTTTTTCTAATAATAATTATTTTTGGTAGACAAAAAAGAATATATTCATCAATTTTCACTTGTATTCCACCTATATATGCACCTTGCAATAGTTTTTATATACAGATTGGAATTATTATAGACATCATTGGTGGTGGGATACAATTTTCAATCTCACCACTTATTTTGTATAATTTGTAATACCAAAATGTACCTCATCAATGTTGGTAGAGGGATGGGAAATAGGAAAAATAATGGTGATAGATTGGTTGTGGTGTATGAGTTGAAGAGCACAAGACCGAGTTATACCTCATGAAGCTATTTGTAGAAATGTTTTTGGTATTTTTGTACTTTTGATATATTTAGTTTACAAGATACATATTTCCATATATTTTTATTATTTGTTATTACTCCATTACACACACATCATTTATTATATGATGTTACCATTCTCTTTGATTATTCTCATTATTTTCTTGATGGTTTATCTATTGTTTCATGTTTTCATTATAAATATTACATTCCTTCATTTATGATGCCACTATGGCACACAAATAACGATGTAATATCCTTATCATCCCATATTTTTAGACCCTTATAGCTAGTTTCTAGCATATGGCTTAGGGAAGGTATGCTTGAGGACATGTGACCCACCAACTCTAGGCCCTATTTAGAAGAACCCGGGTCGGGATGTTACAATGTGGTATCATAGGGATATTCATTTCCTTTTTTCCTTGTTATTTGGGATTAATATATATGTTACATGGAATTATTTGGGATTTGGTAATGATATTTAATTTGTATTATCTAACCCACATAAAGGGAAATCCAAAATTACTTTGGATGGGGTCGTGATTTTTTAGTTTTTACTTTTTACTATTGATAATATTTCACCATTTCATGATGCACATGTTATGTTTTTTTTATTTTTATTTATTCCTTATCTTTCTTTTGAAAATGGATATTGTTCATAGAAAACATTATTGGTATATTGTAGATTCACATTCTATACATTTGACTTGTTATATCGGATGCATTGGTTTACTGGAACATATTTTTAATATTTTCCACTGAGATATTATATATACTATATGAACGTTTATTGTAGGGGAATAAAAAAATAATTTATTATAAAATGTTAATTCATCCAATTAATATATTTACCCATTATAATGATTTTTAGATAATTGGTTCTCTATTATGGAACATTGAGTCATAGATCATTGGTCACAAGGGAATGAATGTGTTTATGTTTATGATTAACTCGATGACATAATAAAATTTGTAAAGTGTATGGATGAATATAAAATTGAAATTGTATTATATTTAATTCATCCATTTAAAAATATTTGTAATAAAAGTGAATGAAAATATACATGATAGTAAATTAGGAAATGAAAAGGTATTCATTAAATAGATATTCCAATAGAAAATGAAAATGTATTTACTTTATAACATGAAATTGACACAATGTATACCAGGACCCCTTGCATATAGTAGAGAAATTAACCATGAACCATCCTTAGTAGTGGGATGTAGGTTGTTTCTCTATCATTCTTATGATCCTTATGCCACCCAGACCTGGATTTAAATGTTGGAAAAGGGGTTTGACTTTTGTAAAGTATTTATTGTACATATAACATACATATGATAATCAACATGTCTTTATACAATAATTATTGAAATATTTTAATTGATTTTTAGGTAAACTGAACCACGTCATCTTTTAGTTCTGATCCACGAGGGTGGCGACAAACATTCTCTTGAAGTGGTGGTCCCTAAGACACCAATAGACCCCCAGATATTACTACACATGAAGTATCAAGTTTTACTGAATATGGGTTTTTTAGGATCAATTAATATAGGGTTTCATACTATTTATAGTTCTTATAATGGGATATTTGTAGCCTGTATAAGTTATGGAAGAATTGATATGTGAGTTTCAACAGTAGCATCCATCAACATTTTCGTGGGATGATGGACCCTAGACTATTGGGAATTGACTTGATACTGTATTTTAAATCATTGATCACAAATATAATCCTCTAGGGAGGAGGTAAACTGTCATTATTTATATTCTTCTAAGATCAACCATGTATTTGTGGGATGTCCTTAACAAGATGCATATATAGAAGGATATTTTTTAGAGGGATTTCTGATATAGATTTTATAAATACATATTCTCTAATACAACGATGTATGAATGATATATTTTGTTTATGTATCTAGATCAGTGATCTAAGCATTTTATGGATTAGTCATTTTTATTTATATAGCTTCACCACTTTGGGCTTATCGAACATGTGTATGATCAAATAAGGGTTAGATTTATTCGGGAGGGACTCAAGCATGCCATTCAATCATAGGTGAATTTTTTATTTTGATTTCAATATATAATAATTGTAAAATAGGCACTTATTATTGAATGAATCATCAGGTATCCTAGGGGAACATAGCACAGTAGATCATTTTCATTCCTTGGATGTGTAGTGTCATGTATCCGAAAGCCAATATCTGAGACTTATCATGAGGGAAGTACCAACCAGAGAATTAGTGATGGTATTTGTTTTCAATCACTTGTGTCTGAGGCAAGGTAATATGAAAATAAGATTTGATCAAAACCCAATTTTAATTCATTCTGATGGAATTATGGACAATATGTATGGGTTTTGAAAGACCTTCCCTCTAATAGTTAGTCAGACTAGTTTGGAACAAACAATAGTTTTATAGGCCAGATTCATTGCTCTGCCTCATGATCTGATATGGAGTAATTTGAATCATTAATTTTTAGTAGGTGGTCATTGAAATGTACTTTTCCATGGGGTTAACTACTCACATTAGATATAAATGTGGATGAAAGGTTTGGTTTATCTGTGGATTACAATAAACAAAATCAGTTGACAATTTGGAATTGATACCATTTCCCCAATATAGATGACTTATTTGACCATCTCTAGGGATATCATGTTTTCTATAAAATTAACTTGATGTTAGGATATCACTAGGATTGTGTTCAACCATCATACATAACTCATTCAATGTTTAATAATAGTTATTTTCTTTAAGAGAATCTAATTATTCTAGATGTTCTCATGAACATGTCATCCATATTCATGGCCTGGATGAATATGGTATTAAACTCATATTTGGTTCATTAAAGTTGGTTTTGGTGTATGACATCATTGTGTATTATCATACTCAACATGATCATGTCAAACACATTGAAATCATTCTGAATACACTAAAAAGAATAGGTTATACATCATAATATATAAATTTCAATTCTTGATATATTAATTTTACTTCATTGGTTACATCATCCCATTACTATGTGTTTATATGGACCATGATATGGTTAGTGTTATGGTTTCATGAAAACATCCCAAGAACATGATTGATATCAATAGTTTTATGGGTTTTACTAGTTATTATAGGCGATTCAGCCAGGACATTACATATTTATCTGTGTCAATCATGGCATTGAACTAAAATAATGTGAAAATCATGTAATAAGGTCTATCAAAAGTTAATGGGATTGTTTTATTCATAACTTATCCCAAATATTCCATATCCTCTATGATTCTATACCTTTTACTATGATGCATCATGAATCATGCTAAGAGTTTTCCTAATATAGAGGAATTAGTCATGGCATATGGTTCTCTCTAGATGAGACTGCATGAGTTGAATTACACTGCACATGACCTCTTATTGGCTCAATTATGAACACTATAATTTATTGGTGGTACTATTTACTAGTATAGCATTTTCTACTATATAGAAAAAAATAAAATTCAATGAAATCTTAATGTAGCATTAAATGAACCCTAGAGAGGGAATGTGGGTTGAGTATCTCTCTTCGTTTGATTTTGTTCTTTCGTATATGCTTGGTAATGAAAAATAGTTACAACCATACCATTCTATCAATAATATGAGTAAAGTCCATACATCTAAATATGGTAACGATGAGATATTTATCAGACCCAAAGGGATTTGTTCAAAATTAGGGTCCGGTTTGTGAGAACCTACAACCTAGATAGATCATTGAAAATGATTAAAATAAAAATATTCATGTTATTGATTGGGATCCAACTGATATAAGGTAATAACTGATGTGTGACAATCGAGCATCTACATGGGCAATTCATCACAATCTCACCTTGATGTATCGTGATTCTCACTGCTAGTATTGGAGGCCTAGTAAGAAGACGTAGATATGTATTTTTTCATTCATTATTCTATTGGTTAGTAATTTAAGGTATAAATATAATTAAAAATTGGGATTTTATCAAAATTACCCATTATCATCTGCAAATTTAATGATGACTCTATGGTTTTCATTATAGTGTTACCGAGGTCCCCTGAGGTGCTGATTTCATGTGGTTTATTATTGATAGAAATTTTACGTTTTACAAATCCATATTATTAGTGAAACATTCATAGTAGAATATAATGGGAGATTTTACATTAAGGAATTTTATACCTTTATAAGGGGTTTCAACTACTATATCATATTGAGATGTTAGTTTCAAATCATTATTTTGGAAAACATTAAATAGTTTGTGTTGGATACATGTTATTTTGAAAATGAGATTCCACTATTAGAAAAATGTGTAGTCAGATCAGTGATTTCTAGGTTTACAAATATATTTTTAGAGAATGATGCCTTTGTCTTTCAGGTTCTTGGAATATGTATATTCGTTTGCATGAATCCTATTAAAATAATAGTTATTAGGAAACTATATATATGGAATCCAATTATGCCTTTTATGGTTGGACATACCGATCGACTCTATACCGGATAGAGGTACCAGAGGTAGTGAAACTCTATCATTGTCTCGTTCAGAAGACAATAGAGAAGGTGAAATTGATCATCAAATTTGTGGATACAAATCAATCTAGAAAAAAATCATATGACAATCGACATCGATGTCCTAAGGGGTTAATGTTCGAGGATAATTTATTTATTAATATCATGCATTAGATGGAGAATTTATGGTTCTTCAATGTATATTAGCTACATAATTACCACATAGACCCATATCACACTATTAAGCTGAGAGATGTTTTATAAGGAGGATGAGTACAATGAGGAGAACACAATATATATCATGTAATAGAGCATGCAACTTCTCTAATAATGATTTTTCTCTTTAGTATTGGTGACATTGAATAATTTCTCTTAAAAATAATAGAAATAGGGGAATTATGTTGAAATATATATGCCCAGTGGATATAATTATTTATATAAAATGACATACTACACCTGGAATGTATAATTGGGGAGGAGTTTCTTTAATGGGTGATGACTAGGAGGTCCTATATTGTATTGTGTGTTTATAACATTTTATTTTTATTTTTCTTCCATAATTTTATCTTAATATAATTGACTAATAAGCTTACAGATGTGAAAATTGTGTTTGGGGAATGTTCAGAGCCTATAGCCATGGATTTTGGACAATAAAGGATGACCACAAGGTTATTAGAAATTGTACTACCCAGGATGTATGGTTTGATTAAATCATGTATAGTGATTTAATGTACAATAGAGGGCTAGGTGATTTTCCCTAACCATGTGGCCCATGATGTGTTGTAATGAGACCGATCTCATATATGTGGAAGATGATTTTTATACAGTCTACTCATAGTTAGTATAACTATGAACATAACCCATTCATGGGCTTTCCAAGGATAGATCATAGTGATCAATTTTTCTAACCATGCTAAAAAAAATTCTGACCAGTTAAAATGATGATAAATAAAAAATATTACCTTAAAGACCACTCATTTTTTACGTCTTTTTCCTTCTCATTTTCAACAGGTTGTGCCTCCTACACCTTTATTGATCCATGGTTTTCCTAGCTTTTAATTTTCATTATCTCCGTCAACTTACATAAAATTTAAGTGTTTTTAATCTCATTTGTTCTATGATGTTTATATCTTCATTAATATTCCTTGGTAAATTTCATTTCATAAGCATATGGTATATTTTTCTCATATATTGTTTCCCCTATTTTCGAGATTTATTATTTCCCTACAAATTCATATGCTCTGGAGAATATCGGAGGCTTATATTTAAAATGTATTATTTTGGAGATATGATTTAGGTGGTCTATACTTTTTCCCTCAATTTCCAGTTTCTTATAACTTGTTTTCACCAAGACACACCCCAAAATTTCAGGTTGTTTCTTCCTAAAGTAATAAACCATATATTTAAATATTTAAATGTTATTTAATACATGAAATTAAACCTTGTTACAAATTTTTAGGTTGGTGAACTCAACACAATCCTCCTAGGGGTGGGTACTTCAATTGTCTATAGATATGCAAACTTAGGTTGTATTGATTTTTCATTATTTATTGGTAGTTGTTTATATGGGTAATTTTTATTCTTAATGGTTTTAATCACCATAAAACAAATTATCATTTGAATATTAAACAAATGAAATGGTGAATTAAATTTATTTTATATGATTATGATATTGTTAAAGATATTGTTGTGATAAGTTAAATGGAAAATGGATTTGACATTGATATAGTCCCACATACCCTTGTATAATAACGATGAGGATGGATGGTGTGATATATAACCAATGTAAGAAAAAATGTAAGGAGATGATGTGTGGATCATGATATTGGAATGATGAAAAAGCTATGTGGTATGACACTAATGACCCTATTGGATGCCTTGGTAATTTCTAATCCTGGGATTCTTCATTCTTGGGCTACCATGTACATGATCCTTTAGATCCACCAATGTTATTAAAACCATTCTTTTGGATGTTATCACTTCAATCTATGAGGACATCCTAGTCATTTAACAGAGATCATGTCCCATTTAGGGATGATAGTTTATTAATTTCCATATTTCATTGATTATTCTAACCACGCTATACATTTCTCACCAATGTTATGGTTTCCTAATCACAATGTGATTTAGAATACTCGAAGGTATCACTTATAATTTTATCAATTCATTATAAAGATATAATTAAATTACTTCTACGTACATTAAAATACTGAACATGTTATAGAAAACATTGGTTTTTGTTTATTGATTGTTATCTTAAACCCTGTTTTGGTCACAATTTGGGACTCAGATATACATCATTGATGCAGGTAGGGACATGGGAATGTTTTATCTTGATAGTGGTTGAATTATTGTAGTGTAGGATCATGGGAGTGTATGAACAATCCATATCTCATAATGGTATTTGGATATAGTATTTTGGATTTTTTTACTTTTGATACATATATTGAAATTAATACAAATTTCACAATATTTCATGAATTTTAATTGATCCATTAAATTCACATCATTTTTTATATGAAACTAACATTATTTATGATTATTATAATTGTTTTCAAGATGATTTAACATATATTTTTGGTTGATTTTTCACTTCTTCCATTTACCCATTTATTATACCATTGTATAACATTAGTCATGAGGGCGTAGTCTCCACACTACACCTTCATAGATCCTTACTACTAGTTGTCATATTCTAGAATATGGGGAGATGTTATGGAGGCCATGTGACCCATAATCATAGGAGGCCATTTATTGGATCATAATTAAGGAGGATACATTATAATAATTGATTTATATGTATTCTAAATGGTAATGAAATGATTTATAATTTCCTCATAGAATAACCTGTTGAATTGAAAATGGGTTTCATGATGATTTTATCATAAATAAAAAATTGTACAGGGAAATAACAATGATTGTATAATTGTATAATGTTCCCATTGAACTATAATTAACATAAAATAATGTTTTTATAGTGTAAAATATAATCAATAAATCACTATAACATTTCATGAGGGAAAAAAAATTTCATTTTAAAATGGCATATTTAACATGTAAAAACATTTAAATAAAGTAGTTAATAAAATTCATTCAAAAAAATTATATAATTATATTTTAATTATTAAATAAATTATTATATATGATTGTGGGAAATTCAATTCATGTTGTAGTCATTAATATAATGATTCTATTAACTATTTATTATAAAAAGTACCTTATCCAAAAAAACATAAGAAGATTCATTTTATATAATTATATAGAATGAAAAATGTGGATGAAATGGAATTTAATAAATCATTTTTAATATTATAAATATTATTGAACCATTTTAAAGATAACATGTACATTGAAGTAATATATTCCAAACTAAATTGGAAATAATGTTGGATTTCAATTAAATCAATTTCCCGATCATCTGATGTACAAATACAGTAATATAAAATTAATGCATAAATAACCCATAAATAATACAAATAGTATGTAATATGTTAGTTTTTAATGATACATATAATATTTTTTCCACCAATGTAAATTTATGAAAAAAATTCATTAAATAAAATGATATCATATCGTATTTCATTTACTTCATGTCTCTTCATTCATGATATGTTTTATATCATTTAATATAATAATTATATAAATATTATACCTCTCTTATAGAATCATATTGAATCATTAAATAATATTTATCATTACATACTAATTTCCAATTACATTATTATTAGTAATTCTTCCTTAAAATGATCATTTATGGTAAAACTAATATATTTTCTTTAAATGTTTTGATTTTATGAATTTGGTGATTTCTCCTCGGTGATGTTTTTGTCATATCCAAAATAATAATAATTAGAAAATAATAATTTTTAGTAATTATATAAACATTTAAAATGATTTAAATAAATTTTTGATAAAAATTAATAACATCATCTTATAGAGAAAATAGGCCATACATACACACGAGTGAAGTTTTAACTATTTAATTTATGGAAGAAATAAAAAATATAATTATAATCTATATAAAAATGAATATATAATAAATAGAATATATATTCATTAAATATAAACATATTATCATCAATTTTCACTATATATTTAAAATTAATCACATTGCTTTGTGGAGGTGGTTGTACTAAGTAGTGACGTTACCATTTTCAAATTGGTTGTGATGTAAAGAAGGTAGAAAAGATATTATAATTATATAAATATAATAATTATATAAACACAAAAAGTTTTTTATTAATAAACTGTGAATGATGATGTTGAAAAATTAAATAGACCACTTAATGATGTCGATGTCCCCACTTACGCACAAAACTGATGTTCATCCAATTTGATGCATAAGAAGATGAATAATGGATTCTCAATAAGAACAATAATATATAAATATAATTACCATGTAAACATCACCATATTATTATGTATATAATTGATTTATTAAAAGTGAAATAAGAAATAAAATTGAATGTACATGGTTAAGAGATATACCTCTTCATTGAAAAACCTCCATTGGCGTACAACTAAATCCTTAAAAGGATAGTATTATCATAAAACAATTACATATACTGAATGGCATGGATTTTTTCAAAAATATTTGGGAGGTTGTTTTATAAACTATAATGACCATGGTTTGTTAGGAAAATAGGTGAGGAGGTGTCCATTTATAATGGATAGAGATGACATAGTTGAATATTTTCATAATAAATCAATATTTTAAATTCTCAATCAATGGAAATGTCTCTAAAATGGATTATATTTGAATAATAGATGATAAATTATAAAAAAATGACCACAAAATAAGAATTATAAATGGTTTTAATTTATTTTATCCCTTATTTACTTTTTTCACCTTATTTTAACCATTACTGTATTGATGGATTTAGACATCTATTACTATTCAATATTTAAAAAACGAATTTTACCGTATTAAGTAGTATTAATTACATATGATAAATATATGAAATATAATTCAAAATAATATATCCCTATAAGTGGATGTTATTAATTTAAAATTAAGTAGTATTACAGAATGAAAAAAAGTTTTCTAGAAAATGCATTTAATGTATAAATGTGTTTTTTACAAAAATTAATCATGATATAAATTTTAGTGAAAATAATTGGATTAATATAAATCAAATTCATCAAATTAAATTTAAAAATAAATTATAAAAATAATTAATATCATAAATAAAGGGATAGAAAATAAAATTTTCCATTAAATTGGTATATTTTCACAATTCGCTGAAAAATAAATCTTTCTAACGAAATCACACAATTTCACGTTAAGAAAATTTTGATACAACGATTTTAAAAATTATATGATTTAGATGAAATAATATTTATAAAATTGAGAAAAAAATGTAATATTTTTCACTAATTTGTAATACAACCCAATTTTGGAAACAATTGAAGCATAAAATGACTGCACATAAATTGGACGTCATAATTATTATTAATTAATATGAATTTTTTTGAGAAGGACCATTTTAGATATATTTCATATGTTTTTACAAATATTCATACCCACCAATTAAATGGATATGTTATAATGGTCACATAAAATATTAATAATTCAATAAAATAGCATGGTTCAATTCAACCCGATTTTACGTGTAATGAAATCTATCAAGGAATGAAAATTTATGCAAAATAATAATTATAAAAATGTTTTACATTGTGTGAAAATATCTTTTTTTTCATTTGGAAATATCAGAAATAACATAAAATAATTAAAACATATGTCTTTAATGATTAATGGTATTAATAACATCATATGTGGGCCATTTTATATACTAGTTTAAACAATTTTAAGGACAACACTACTCCTCCACCATTTATTAATGATGTAACTAAAATAAATAATATTTTTAAAAAAAATAAAAGAAAAATATTATATATATTATAAATATTTATATAATACATGTCATATATTATTTATATATATTTATAATATATATTATTTATTATATGAATATTGGAAAATTTATGAAAAAAAAATTCAGTTGTAAATTTTCTATGCAAATTTATAGTGGAAATTTAATGTGATAATATACATAAAAATTATAATCTTCATATATTTCTGTAATTAAAATTGAATATATATTAATACATATTAAAAAATTAAATATTTGACAGAAATTTTTCATTTTAAGTTTTCATTGAAAAACTATTATTGCAAATTTTGACTAAAAATTATTTTGATACTATACTGAAATTTTGATTAAACATTTCCACATAATTAATATTCTATTTATATATCATTTTTTTATATAAATTTTTTAAAAATAAATCCATGTTAAATTTATTATTATATATATTATCACATAAATAAATAATTTAATTACCACTGGTATTTTGAAATGAAAATTTTCTATCGAATTTTTTAGCGCAATATACCATAAGAAATTCATATTCAAAATTTCCACTACAGATTTATAGTTATTTTTTATCAATTATTACTATAATTAAAATATATCAAAAAATAAATAAAATAATTAAATTTTAAAAAATAATGAATAAAATAAAAATATATTAATATCTATAAAAAATAAAAATATTAACATGATGTTTTCATTGAATACTTTCACAACAGACATTTAGTAAATATTTATAGTAGAAATGTTTAGTTCAAAATTTCACTTATATTTTGAATGAAAATTTCCATCTTATTTTAATTATAATTTTACTTATAATTTCATTTCAAAAAATCTAAAATAAATTCATTTTAAAATTTTCATAAAAATCGATTCACACATAAATGATGAAATATTACATTGAACCCATAAATAGTAAATTTTCAATGGAATTTTCCCTTGCAAACAAGCACAAAAATTCCTATTGAAAATTTCGACCAAAATTACGATGATCATTTTTTCAATTTAAATTAAATTATAGATCCATTAATATAATAAAAAAAATTAAAAATTTATTCACATATATTTTGGATGCACTAGAATTTTACTATCATCACACAAAATCAGTACAAAAAAATTTCGTTGAATTTTTTGTCTACAATGTTTTATTATAGATGTGATTATCAAAATGTTTAAACACATACACGTTATTATTTTCAATGAAAAAATATTAATAAATATTTTTATTATTTAATAATTATTATTTATTAATTTCATTTTTTCCATTTTTTAATTTATTCAATTTTACTTTTAAAAATCCTAGTAATATATATTTTCAATTAAAATAATATAATGTATGTTTTAATTTTTTAATTGTATGAATTTATAAAATTAATAAATATAAAAATAATATGTTATAATATATTCTTTTTTTGAAATAAAACCAAAAAATATATATAATATTTTTATAATGCTAAAAAAATACATATATTTTAATAAATAAAAAATTATAAATATAAAATTAAATTGAAAAAATTAAATTATCACTACTGTATTGTACTACAAACAAAATCGTAGTCATGTACATATATTATTATAATTATTACTTCAATGAAATTTATTAATGTACTATGACACTTGACGTAAACACACACATCATCTACCTGACAGCCAATCTAATCATTAGGTTAAAAATCCAACCCGAGATTGTATTTTTCCAGAATTATGTATTGTAGAATTAGTAATGATGTATTTTTTTCGCAACCATGTTAATTATTTGGATTAAATTATTTTATTTTATTTATCAGACATCATTTTTTGGAATACCATTTATAATTTAAATTTAAATTAGACCGACAAACACTTAGCCGTGTAATATACTTTTGTTGCATGTTTTTTAGGTTATATTAAATGTACTCTGAATTTTTACAAACCTAAATATTCAAATTCCTAAACCACATAAATCCATAGGAAAATAGAACATACTGTGGTCTAGTATATTTCATAAAATTTATTTGTGTTCAAGATTTTTGAGGGTTTCCCAATATTCTTCTTCTCATACTATGAGATTACAATTAGTGGATTGATTTTACAGATAGACCAAACATAACATGATTGATTCTAACCATTTAATCCTTCTAGTTTTTTAACACTTATTTATTTGATTAAATCTCATGGGTTTTTTAGGAGTTTCAATTCTTAAATATCTCACTTTTATAATACTGTAATATTAGAAGGCTCAATTTTTAAAGGTATTGGGGGGTTATACTATTTAAATCACATGATTATAAATTTTAGTTACTTCAAGGATAATTATAATGGTCATGATGCCCTGAGAAAAAAAACATTTAGGTTTTCCTTCTTTTTATTCCTTTACCATTTTGTAACCCATCAGTTCTCTAAGGGAACGAAGACTCGTTGAGTTTCCATTATTGTGTGAGTGAGGCTTTCATGATGTCAACGAACATTAAGGTGGTGACTCTCTATAAAGAATTTGAATTTTCATTTCAACTTCCTTACTATATTTTTTTTTAATATTTATTCTTCTATATCATTATGGAAAAAAATCAATTAGTTCAAAAGTTGATATTTTTGTTCAGAATAACATCCCTATGTGAATTAATCCTCTTGATATAGAATATGTTATCTTGATCCCCCATCATCATATCCCCATATTCTAACTATCATGTTTTACCATTATTCATGTATGAGGTCGTCTAAATTGTGGATTCACAACATTCCATTAAATACAATAGTTTTTGTCATCTTCTTATAGTCCCTTAGTCATGACCTATATTAATATATTTGTTTTAGTGACCAAATAATAGAACAAGAAAAATAAAGTCTCAATTGAAGGAAAATCATCTTCTAATAATGGTGTTTTTATTGATCCAATGCTTAGATATGTGTATGTGGGGGAATCAATTCCATTTAAGTCAATATATTTTACATTTGAAATTTTGTTGTATAC
This sequence comes from Viscum album, assembly GCA_963277665.1. Lineage (NCBI taxonomy): Eukaryota > Viridiplantae > Streptophyta > Magnoliopsida > Santalales > Viscaceae > Viscum > Viscum album. The sequence continues at coordinate 1,850,975,945 of OY728120.1, forward strand.
TTTTGATACCCATGTACTTCCAATTGTGTTGTTATTATATGAGGAATGACAAATCTTTTATAACATATTTATATGGAGAATGAAGGTTGTATATTGGATGAAACTCATAATCATCATACTCCTTAACAATATAGGTCCTTTTAGTATCATCGTTATATGTAACTTGTTGTGTCCAAGGATTATTTTCTTCTGGATCAAGTGATGATTCCAATGGATCATACCTTAAACATTTTTCCACATACAGTAGAATTATTTCTAAAATATCATCCTTTGAGAGGGGTGGGGTTACGAATGATATCTTTAGGCTCAACACAATATGATACTGGTCCAAATGTAATACTAGAATACAAATTTTTATTCTTAGATACATCATTCTAAGGATGTTGAGACCCAGAATATCATTAACACCACTATCACTGGTTGGAATGAAATGAAATTCATTCTCCATAGATAAAAATTTATATTGTTGATACAAAAGTAGTCTATATAGAGGGATAATAAATATAAATTTTCAATACTAATAAAATATAAAAATGGGTTCTATTTGATTTGGTTTGTGAATATAATGATATAAATTTATAGAAATATATATTTTTCAATTATAGTGGTGATAAATAATAATGAATGAGGTTTTGGTTCCCCAATTTCCTTTTTCATTCCCATGGTTGTGATTATTCATCATTGACCTTTATAGTGAAGTAACATGACCTCAGGCATACCGCCCCACTAATTTGAGGATTACAACTTATAATTGGGGGCTAAATTCCTAACATTATAAACAATTCTCTCAAATTTGAGTAATATATCAATGGATGGACCAAAATCATCCAAAATCCACAATCATAATTGTACTAATAATAAAAAATAATACATTTCATACTGAATTAATATAGAATAATATAGTTATAAATCAATGGATCACCCATTAAACTGATCACATGTAAAAAAAGAAATAAAATTTCACATTTTGATCTAATACCATCATGAAAATTACTGCATGCCTATCTATAATTAAACCATCGTGTTTCTCCAACCCATTACACTACATAACCTATTATATGATCTTTAAAGCATACATAACATGGGATAATGTCCCATAGTTCTCGTGATAGTTTTGAAAAAAAAAATCATAGGGTCTCCCAAAGACATGTAATATATAACACTAATTATATGTACTGAAATGGAAAATAAATAATATAAAATTTATATGCACTTAATTTTATCATTTTATATCCAGAAATTCATAATATTTAACCACACCATATTCATCTCATGTAATAAATCCACCCAATTCCACCCTTCAACACACACACATTATTTTATTGTGGGATAACCATGAAACCATGACACATGACCATACCTCATTTAGATACTAATAGAATAAAATCACCTCATTCCATATTACACAATCCATTCTCAATTATTCCTGGTTGGGTTTTAAAAAGTACAAAATACTATATAAGGATGCGTTATTCTTTTCTATATAAATTTATTTGTCAATCCATCCCACTAAAGGTGAGGCCAGGCCTTAGGATGTGACGTCATACATGCCAAGATCCATCTACAATTATATGAACATGGTCATTATACACAAAAATAATCAATGAAGTAACAAAATCCATCATATATGCTCACAATATTAACTCCAGTGCACTATTCACTTAAGACCTGTCCCGACATCCCATATACATCTTGATTCCAGCTGGTTTCACTTGTTTATTTATTCATACCACCACAATAACATAAAAACAATTTATTAATTTCATATGTATTTTCGACAAATATATAACATATTATAAAAGTGTACTTCAGACCCATTCATGTCTCTACATTTCCTCACCACATTGTATCCAAGACCCCATGGCATTCTTATAACTAATAGTCTCTTCTTGAACCTTACCAGAAGGTTCAATCAATATCCCTATATATCAAATCGATCCTTCTAGCTAAGATGCATCCCAATATAGCATACAGTAAGGACTTTGAATAAATTATTATAATAAATCTATCCATTCAAATGTCCCATTTTTAAGACCATGCCACAAATCTCTCACGAAAGGTATCCAACAATCACCATGTTGAAACTACTCATGCTATTCCAAAAATAATCTAGGAGGGACAATACCTTCCCAGAAACCTTCCAATGATATAATTGAATCTCAATAGTGTGTATATGATCCCATGGGATTAGCTCAATCATGGTACAAATAATTCATACCCATAGGCCAATTAAAAATTCATAACTACTTTGAGGAATCTAACATGGGATACACATGTTTCATCCAGATCCCAATATGCTATGTAAACCATCTCTTAACTAAAATACAATAATAACCCCTATGATACATTTTAATCAGAAATATTAATCTACCTAACGTGTTTTAGAGATCATATTCCATCCCATGTTCCACAATCTCACCTTTCTCTTTTACATAAAGAAAAATAAATCTATATACCCTTAAATTATCCCATGTAATAATGTATGAATTCACACTCATACATAAAAATAAATATTGTTATGTTTAAAATGGAAAACTCAATTCATTTTTGATTTATCCCCTTTTATAATTTCTTAACAACTCTCACCCAAGTTCTTCAAAGACATTTACAATATCGTATCATGACTATTCCCCTGTCTCAAGACATCAAATCAAAAATAGTTATCAATAATTATTTATAATTAATTATTAAATATAATTCATTAATTAATAATCCATAAAAAAGAAACTAAGCATCATACACTCACTATAACCATGAGTGATGACATGTTAATACATTCTATCATGCACCTTGTACATCCTTGATAAAAATATAAATCGCATAACACTATGTTACTTCCCAGTTTAACGTTATTTATTCAAAATATATAGAAAAATTCATTGGAAATTTTAAAAATATAATGGGATAAAATGTTTGTACCTATCATCCTAGAACATTATCAAGGAATGAATGATAAAATCCCCGTAATTTCTACCCATTTACTCTATTAAATGGTGGAAAAAGTTCTAAAAAACTATCCAAAATCATACCAAATTAGAAATACATTAATGAAAGAAATAGTATAGGTAACAAATGATAATATGATACCATAAAATGTTATAATTTCTTTAAAAACATTCCACGTCTTGGTGTTGATTGGGAGAAGGATAAGGGAAGGAGTCTTCAAAAATATCCCTCCACGTGATCTTATCAAAAAGAAAAGTTAAATGGTATGACCCTAAAAATGATTGATATATACCTGCTAAAAACCATCATAGTAACCTGTACATGGTGTGGAATAAAGGTACATTGATGGCTCCTATAAATTCATTCATACCACAACATTGCCCCGCTTTGACACAATATATTTTCCAAATTTAGAGGGCTCAATCTTAGACGAGAAAACCATAATGAGGTTACCCCCTATAACACATTATGATTATCTTTGACAAAGTGAGACACAAACCTGAACTCTCTTCCCCACAATTATGTGCCTAGGAACTCTCTAACATGAAAAATAACCAACAAATTGAAATATATGTGTGATAAAATGGGTAAAAACATAACTACCCCAACCATGAACCTTCACAATGGGGACCCATATTGTCAATGTGTGATAAGCCACCGACCACATAATTTAGTAGTAGGGACATCCCAAACCTACATTAATGTTCAACCAAGAAACTGAAACAAATATTTTTCAGATAATCAATACCAAAACCATCTCATTATTTTTATATAACCCTTGTAATCTCTATTTAAATCAGGATTCATAAAATTTACCACAATACAAGAAAAAATATTCGAATTTCTACTAAATTTCACAACTCTAAATGGTAATGATCATTTCAAATATGGTATCATAGTATTACACTAAATAATATTTAGAAGAAATATGACCAATGATAGAATTTATATTAACTTTATCACTCAAAAATGGGTTGTAATGAAATTATGTTTCAATCAAAAGTGATCAATACAAAAAACATCTTTCTTATTTTGAATTTGAAAGATAATCACTGGGCTCTAACTACCTTTATCAATAAAAAATGAATCGGGTGATGGAAATCCCCTATAAAATATGTTAATCCATTACCTTCCATACTAATATTAGTTATCATTTAATATATCGTCACAAAAATTACATATTCCATCCTTTATAGGAAATATATAGTAGGGGAATAATTGATGTTATCCACCCTAATGTAAAAAAATTGAAATAAAAAATAAACACATTAACATTCATCTCAATATAACTACATTATAAACTGTCAAAAATTTACTTAATAATAATTTCTATTGATATACAAACTCAAGAACAGCCTAAGGATATCACCCCAACTTTCCTAATAACAAAAATGTTTTTTTTTCACTATATGAATTGAGTTAAAATAATGATGAAATTTATAGTAGAAAACTGAAAATGAAAATATGATGCATGATAGTAATCTAGTACTACCCACCTAAATACTCAAATTAAAGTCATTTTCCACTTTCAAACATAAATCCTTCACTTATTTTTTTTGTTATACAATATTTCTTTGCGAATATTTTTCATATGCATTCCTATTTCCCAGATCATTTTCTATATTCTCTAGTAGCTTATCTCCTCCATGATAGAGAAAGGATTCCATATATATAATACTCTTATTATATTCACGCTCAAATAACATAATGTTTTTTTTTCATTTTTTAAATTATTATCATTTACTTTATTTAACAACATCATCATAACTACTTGGATTTAATAAAAGTATCTGAAATTGTTTTGTTGGATTGTTTAAAAATTTAACGTTGGATTTTATGTATCATTATAATTGTGTTAAATTCATAAATCCACAATCCATATAAAAATTAGTAACAAATTTCATGACTCATTTAGTTTAATCTCTTTGTTTAATGAATTCGTTTCCATTTTAGAATTACCTGTTAAATATATATGGATAAAGAAAACTAATCTAATATTCTTCCTAATATGACCCCATCATCTTTGATCAAAACTTCAATATGTTTCTCAATATAAAATTTTCATTACAATTAATCGTAACATATCTTGGGTATCTAATGTGTATTTAATTGATTTGTATAATTTATCATAGGAAAATATCATACATGTGACCTCAGTTTAGAATCTGCAATGAAAAAAATAATATGCATACTTGTGTTAATTGAAAAATAACCTACATAATAGCTTGTCCAAAATATTACCATGTTAAAAATAAAATAACAATCCTTCTACACCTAAAAATATAAATAGAATCAATTAAATTTCATTTTTACCATATGAAATATGTTAAATATTCTAGGAATTGTTGATTCCCATATGAAATTAAATATTTTATAATGTAACACTTAAATTTTTCCATTGATATATTTATACACATCAACATTCCTTCCATGGATATAGGTAAAGACACTAAATATCAGCTCTGAAGTTATTATGAATGTTCTAATATTATTACTCAACTCTAGAATTTTCCATGTATATTTTCTATTTTCCATGTAAAAATATAAAAAAAATTTATTTACTGATATAGTAAATGGAAAATATATTATATAACATCAAAAAATGTTAGGTATGACTAGTATATCGACGACATTTCAATTTTCCACCATGCATTGGAAAATTTTAGTGTTGGGGAAAATACTATCCCACATGATTTCCATTAATAAATAAATTAAAGATTAATTTTAACAATGCATCTTATCCTTGTAAAATATATTTAGAAACATATTTTCATATGGAAAAAACAACATGAATATCCCCTATAATGTCATGTTCAACAACATATTGTTTAATTTTATCCCCCTTCCCTTCTAAAAATATATACAATTATTTACATATGTGGATAAATTTACATTTATTCGTGAATGTATCTTTATTTTATCCAATATAAACATTAAATAATTATCAATAGCATGACAATATGTGATTCCAGAAACTAAATAAATCATTTTAATTTATAAGTTTACCAATTGAAGTAAAATAAATAAAATCAAATGAAATGTTCCTTAAATTTCAAAACATCCTAAAACGTAATTAATTGTTATATTTGAGGGATTATATTGAAAAATATAGTCAATTTATTAATTATATAAATTCCACCATATGTTAGTGATATAATTCATGAAAAGTGAACAAATTTACTATTACAAAGTTTACATTTAAAACACTATTCAATAAACATGACTTTTTTAAAAACCAAGGTTTCCAAACCTATCATATCTGATTAATAATATTTATTATATCATCTACATGTGGTTCATTCAATTCATTTCTATATATCCCATCCTCGAATTAACATTCATACCTATATCATCAGAATTATTTCACTAATATCATTAAATATTAATTTTAGAAAAAAATATCATTTTGAACACATTAAGGGGACATTATAGGATTGTACTGATTTTACATCTCCACCCAGTGTGTCAGATAACTATTTTTGTCATGTTAGATATTCAATGTAGTTATGAGATTGTGGGTTGGAATTATATATGTATTAATAGTTAAAAAAATGATTCAAGATTTTTTTTACATGGGAAAAATGAAATATTATTGTTTTAAACTAAAAACAGTGTCTTCCTCAATCCAATTCAGTAAAGTTCACTAATAATGAAGATATATTATTTCAAAATTCTTAAAATATTAAGTATCTGATTAGTTGTTATAATTTCACACATTTATCATTTACAATTTTTCATCGATTTTTTTTGATTTTAATGATAATTGATTTTTATAGAGAGATATGATTTACTAATATTAAAAGAGATTAGTGATATTCATATACCAACATTTAAAATATTATTTTTCTTATAAATTTCCCTTAATATTATTCTAATACCCAAATTGATTTTTTAAAATTGGTTCTTGGAATGTTAATTTCCTCCAAAATAGCCATATTGATGTAGCGATCAATAAATCCCCCCCAATTAGAGTTAAACTAATATAATTAAATTGATAATTCACTAAAATATTAAGTAATTATATATTTTTAATGTGTCTTCTTAATAAGATGATTCAGGGGTGGCGATCAATTACAATGATTATATTTAAAGGGTATTCCATAATAAGGTTTTTTAATAAAATAAGGATCATTCAATCACAAATATTAGCAGATTAATTTTCAAAACATGTTCTTTAATTCCCCAGAGTTTATAGGGAAATAATATAATATTTTGGTTAATAAATATTTTATTTCTACTCTAATGTATGTTAGGTAACAAAAAAAATTAAAAATAATTTCAGAAGCCTCATTTGTAAGTTATATTATCATTGGAGATTATTTCAAGTAATGATATTCAAAAATAAATCTTCCTTTAACAATTTTTGTAAATATTGAATATCTAATTATGTTTATTTTTTTCAGACATAAATGATGATTTCATGGGTCAAATAAATTTCTCATAATTTCACAGGTTCCAAATTTACAATTATTGGAAATTGATAATATACAGTTTCAAAATAATTGAAAAATATATCTAAACAAACCAAGATAAAATACAAAAGAACAATATTTTTTAAACACCAATAACTAAAATTATTTATTAAAACTATAGGTTCCCCTCACCATCATATGAGTGATGCCATATCCCTAGTTCATTCTAACATAAACATAAATTATAGAAGAGGTATAAATGTGAAGATGGAAGATAGGTTATTGAATTGTATAACATACCAGGTTTAATGGTATAATTTTTAGAGTTGTATCATCTCATCCATTTATAATTTTGGTAGTGTTAAAAATTAATTTTTTAAAATGTTGAAATTTTTAGTGAAAGGGATGTCATCTCTTTGTTTTAATATCTTTAAAAGACCAAATGGATAAACCATGGTGGCATTAAATGGTCTTTCCAGTATAGAGACATGTTTACCTATAATTAGTTTCAATGTTGAGATTTAAATTAGTAAATATTATAATTATTGAAATTATTTTTATTATTTTATTTTTTCATGTTTGACCATTTCTTGTAATTTGAAAATTATTCAATTTAAAAATATTTCTCCCTTGAGTTCCTCAGTATCCTTAATTTGATGTTTTCACTCCCTTCATCCATTTCCTCAACCAAATTAAATTAATCTTATCCCAATAGAATATTTATTCTATCAATACAAGAAAATGGAAATAATTATCAAATGTCAACGGGTTAGATATATTTGAATTGTGGTTTTGTGTGTTGTTTTTTGGGCCTATATTTTTTTAAACTATCGTCCCCCAAATTTCAAGTTAATTTTAATAGACTTCTATGAAATTACTCTAATATAATTATTTTATAGTTCATATTATATATGATTAGGTATTTTAGGTCATTATGTTTTTTTACTAGATCATTTCACATAAAATAGTTCCATGATTATATTGAAAATGAGGTTTCCATGGTCAAATATGATTTCTCTTGGAATTTGAAATATAAATAATCAATATATCTTAATAAAATAAAAAAAAAGTGGAATAAATCATTTTTATTGATTTTTATTTCCCCAATTTTGAATAATTATAAACACCAAACAATATTCATATGATTAAAAAATAATTCTCATGTGACTCCTAATATATATTCCATATAACTAACTGAATTGAAAAAAATTAATTGGTTTTTTAGGAATATCATGTATATTTAAAAAATTCATTGTCAGTTTTAATTAATCAAATTTTTAAAAAAACTCATGAACATTTTTTAAAATTATATCTATGTGCACATACAAAATTCAGATAATTTTCATAGTAGTTTATTGAGTTTTAATGATTTTGGGATGGGATAAATAATGTTGAAAACTAATATAAATTATACCTCCATTTTATGTATAAATATCATTATCATACTGTCATTAGATATTTTCATAAATATATACATAAATCCACAAATAAACCATTTATATTAGGTCAGATCTAATAATTTTATGATACTCTAGACATTACAAAATTTAAGATATTATTCCCAACTAAATATATTATAGATCAAAATTTCCCCACATAAGAAATATTAAGTACATTAAATAACAAAAAAATGTTATAGATTACTTATAGAATGATAACATTTACATTTTCAACCATCATTTTTCTAATATAATACATATAGTAACATTATATTACACATTCCTTATTTTATTCAATTGTAAAATGATAAAATGATATTTATCATCTTATTAAAGGATAATATATTCAATATCAACCTTGTAATGGATAAAAACCATAGGAATATTCCTAATAATGTAATTACCCATAACAATTTCCCAAATTTATTCCCCCATTCATTAAATAAATATCTGAATCATTCGAGTAATAAAAAAGTATAATTCATTATTTCTAAAAAATAAATTTCCATCAAAAAAATTAAAAATATATTATCAGTAGATTGTTATTCAATTGATTATGGAAATTCTATGTGTAAATTAAATCCCAAATATATTCATTTTAAAATATATATGAAATCCATTGATAGGTTTCATTAATTCTAAAACATCCTTAAAATTATATAATTATTAAATGTTGGGGAATAAAATGATTTTAATTTCAGAAAAATATAATTAATTTATTACATATGTCGCTAACATCTCCATCAATTATATTAAAATATATAATTACTTATGGAATAGATCTCTACATAACTTTATCTACCTTACATAGAATTTGGTTTCCACTCTAGTTTCACTTCATACAGTTCATTAACCAAAAAAGTACTTCATCGATTAGTAAATTCGTACCCATGAACCATATAATGTAATACTCGTATTACAGACCTGAAAAACCCCATTATTTTTTTATAGAATTGTATCCTTAAAATGAATTTGATCAACTCATCATAGTAACACATAACTATTAAGGCCATATGGTAAGGATAATCTTTTTATATTACAATTTTATAATAAATTTTTGATATAAATGATGGAGATAGAAAAAATTAATTGAATTGGAACCTTGTGATCTAAGGAGAATTTATTAATATTTTGAGATGACTCTTACACAATCCATGGAGAAACTGAGAAGAATGAAATGGGATCCCTATCTTTCATATATATGACTTTTTTCAATTGGTTTTTTATGAAACAATTATTGGAGATTAATTTGTATTATTTTCCTTAGGTGAAACAATCAACACAGATGTAGATTTAAAAGATCAAATAAGACATTTGTTTTTCAATCTTATAAGTGATGTCTACCATATACATTATCTTGAAATTATATTTCATTCATTCACATTTGGGTCATTACCCCCTTATATGTGATGATTATATAGTCCTCCTATATGGAATCCCCTTTTACATTTTTAAACATCGGTTTGAGAAAGATTAATTCTTACATACCAATCAATATTCATTGAATTGTACCATATAGGGTAATCATTGGATGTTTTGAAGATAAAACTTAGAAGGCCTACAAATATCTAAATAAATGGGAGCTAGGAATATATGATCATTCAATAAACATCGTGAAATTGATGAATGTGAATCTTCGTTATAATAACAACCTTCATGAGAAATGGGTTGATGATCTATTCATGGAATGACAATGAAACCATTACACAATATAGAGATAATGTGAAGATAATATTTGTTGATATGAGAATGATATTATGTCTATTGGATTGATAAGGGTGAAAAAAATGAATATTTATATTCATATATCAGAGTATATAGATAAATAAGAAAATACAATATCAAACTTGATGAAGTACCTTCACTAAAAATATTAACATCACCTGTCCGTAGGGAGTGGATTACTTTTCATTGGTTGTTTCAGGAAGATAGTCAATGTTTGATGAGGACTAAATATAGTAAAATAATTAAAATTTTATTGTAACATCCCAAGTAAATGAAGAATACGATATTTTCTTATTTATTAATATTTTTAAATTAAATTTTAATTTTATTTTAATGGGGTTGCTATGTTCTATATCGTACCCGATACGCAACGACGAGTTTTTTGGAATCATATGTTGCTCACTAATAATATAATACTATTATTTTAAATGGTAGTTTACTCCTAGATGTTTTATTGGCGATAATGAACAAAACTAACCACAATATGACTATACATGATTTTTAAATGTATTTACATTTATCGAATAAAAGTTTGGCGGCTTAAAATATGAATGAATCTTATTTTAAGCATAATTTACATTAAAAGGCCGATTTACGGCCTTTTAATAGAGAACCCAATTTAAATATAGTCTTGGTCACTTAAATACATTATAATGGAACAAATAAAATACTTCTTCAGAATGGGGACATCAAATTTTACTATGAGTAATTTTTTGGTATTTTTCTGATAAAGTACTTTTTTAATGAGTAGTGAAAAATATTGTATTTCAATTTAAAAGTGCCTTTTAATATATTTTATTTTTATCGTTAGATTATATTTTAAATTAGTTTTAAATTGAAATTAAAATATATTTTTACCATTTAATCAAATGTTGGTCATTGGATGTAATTTCACATTGAAATTGGACATAAACAAGTATCAATCTTTTAATAGTTATTGTTGCTTAAAAAAACGCTATTTGTTTTGATAACATGAATTAATTTTAAAAATAATTAATGCCACTTTTATGATTTTAATTATGAAAAATATACATCATTTTTTAATTTAGAATATCAAATAGGGATTGTGCATAATTTTTGGTATTTTTCTAAAAAACTTCAATTTTTGATGAATAGTGAAACCACTTTGTGGTAGTTAAAAAAACAAACTTTTTAATTTAAATGAAATTTAACCAGTTATGTGAAATGAATTTCGAAAATCCGACATACATGGTTGTTGTCAATAACTTAAATTTTGTTCATTAGGGTGAAATTAATTTTTGGTGAATCATAACTTTTGACATTTATTTACCACAGTTAAAGGTTAATAGGGTAATTCAACGTTAAAAGAATATTATAATAATTCAAAATTACCAAAACACATGCCCTAACATTATTGGTTGAGTAATTTAGGACCATAAGAATCTTTGGGTAGATTTTGGGACCCCATTGATCCACATGGGAGTGACAATGACAATTTAGATTAATTAATTTACTGTGAAGACAAAATTGACATTTACAAAAATCGTTTAGTAATTAATTTGTATGTGGTGTTATATAAGATCTATTTTCGACTATTAGTACTATCTGGAAAGATAAAAATATTTCCTACATGATAGTAGTTTTTTTAATAATTTTTAGACATCGAATAAATTAAATTATTTATGACACAATAATGATGTAGTATTTACCTCATTAATAAATGATTTAAATAAATAAGATTATAATGATTAAAAGATTATAAAAAACAAGTAAAATTATGATTGGATGATATTATTTCTAATATGAGTCATCTTCTATTTGACCTTAATGATTTTTTCACCATTATAAATCGAATATCATTATATAATAAAATAATGTTTTCACACTTTCCTAAATGGCCCCTCCACTCCCTTATAAAAGGAGACCATTTCTATCCAATTCTTCACACCTCTCAAGCAATTTGGATCGTCCAAACTCTTCCCAAATAAGCTCCCTAAATCCCTCTACTACTCCTAGGAGCCTTACCTTAGGATGAAGGCACTTTAAGAAGTCCTTTTGGTTAAAACCAAAGGGAGTTACCCAAATTAAAGGTAATAGTTTCTCTTATTTAGTTTTCATTTATTTTACTTCTCCAACTCCTAAAATAATTTTATTCCTTTATTTTATAACAAAACCAGTATCCTAAATATACTAGGATGTTTTTATGAGAAGTATTAGAACTAAACTTTCAGGCACCTCCATATAATGGATGAAGAACATAATGTTTATGTGGATGGAAAACTAAGGCCTCACGAAATGATGGTTGTTCAATTACATATTACCGCCTCTCATGGTGACCATTACAATGGAAATGTATTTATATATGATATATATTATGTTTATGATTTCCTTATTATTCTATACTTCCCAATTATATCAAGCCTTTATGGTTTCCATAGTGGGTAAATATGATAATCTCATTTGAGGAAGTGCGGACTACCGCCCCCTTAATGTAGTATGACTCGTTAATGCCATTTGTGGGATGCATAAAGGAGAGAGTTAATGATATCATATATGATATTATATAGGAATTATAATATACCTATGTATAATTTTTTTTAATTCCATTAATGTAAGAAATATAAATGAAAGTAGCATTCATGAATACGTACGACTTACCGTCTCCATAAACGATGCATTTCAATTTTACCTCCAAATGTTATGTACAATTATAAATACATGTATATAATGAATATATATGATATATTTTATATCCAAATAATGAATATCATTCTAGATATAATTAACCTTTTACCACATGAACAACATTTAATTATAAGAAGTCCATTTTTGACTCAAGTACCAAATATCTAAAAAATGAACGTTATTAACTTAAAGGATTGTGTAATGTTTATAACAAGGTAATAAGTGATATAAAAATAAAAACAAACTATAAAGAGGTTCTTAAGAAAGTAGAAATTAACTTCAGTTTATTATTCGGTATATTAATGAATGATCGAGTCATGTTGGACACGAGGTAAGGGACTTTGTCTCAATATTCCTTCATTGAGGCATATTTACTTTAATACACGACTTTGTTTTATACGGTGTATAAACCTATTTGACTTTTCATTTTATTCAAAGGGAATCTTTTTATATGAAGCGTCATACTAAAAGAAAAAAATGAATGTTTTTTTACGTAAGCGGTGAAAACAACCTTTCAGCGGCCGTTAGTATTATTTGATCTTTGGCTTCCTGGACAAGCCGAAATGATTTTAAAAGGAAAAAATAAATACCATATACTATTTTTACGTATTTTTGTATTTAAAATGATTTTGAGAATGGATTTATTATTTTAATATCTTGAAATGATATTTTTCTATTACAATGTGGGAATGTTATCTTTTCATTATGAATATGCTTATGTGTTAGGATCGTGTTATGGTTCTTGGACATTATGTACGGATACGGGTGGTTCCATGATAAACGTAGGGTGGGTGAGACCGAGATAGCTCTCCAATGAATTGGGTAACGTGACAGAGGTATACGAGAATGTTTCTTCTAAGAGATTTAGGGAATATAATATGATGGGTATTCCAAAGTAACTCCCTTGGAAGCAGTGATAGCTACAATGTAAGTATGACATGGATGCCACAAGTTACCTTTCTATTTTATGATTTCTATGTTACTTTCATAATTCTTATGAATTCATGAGGTATGTAATGGATTTCATGATTTGAATGTATTTATGAAAAAATATTTACATTCAACGTTTTATAACCCTTATTAAGCTTTTTATTCTCATCCTATGTTTTGAAATGTTTTCCCAGGACTTAAAGATGAATAGGGTCAATGATGGGATCAATGAAAAGTCATGCTGTCTAAAACATGTAACTAGACATGACTCTTTTTTTCAAGAGTTTTTATTTATGAAAAAATGGAAACTGTGTAGAAATGTCTACCATGTAATCTTTTGAGATGTAATTGTTATATCCTAATTCCCTAAAACCCTAAACCTGAAAAGATCCTCAATGTGAATTATTAATTTCATTCAATATTATGAAATGTTTAAGGACGGGTCCTTATAGTTGGTATTAGAGGTTAGTTAAAAAAACATTAAGAGGTAGGGTATTGTTAAATTAATATCCATAATGAAATTTATGTTAACATTGAAATCATATGGCATTTACAAATTACCATGTTGCTTAGCCTATGATATTTCTGTGTTCGGAATGGTTTTCTGTAGAGGAAACATGGAAGCTATGTTGGTATGACATCAATAGGAAGACAAACATCCAAATCAGCAACCTGAGATGGTCAGAATCAGAACTGAACAGTTTTTTGTAGTGATGGCACAATTGAATCAGGCTATAAATGGAGGTGGTATCCATGTACAAGATCAGCCAGATCAAGCACAGAGGAAAATTTCAGTAGTGTAGCATTTCATGAGGCAATATCCCCCCTCATTCAGAGGATCATCTAACCCTATTCTAGCTGATGCGTGGATTAAATCACTAGAGAAATTTTTTGATGCCATGGGTTGTTCAGAAATCAATAGGATAGTCTTTCTATTTACAGTTTTGAAGGTGTAGCTGATTAGTGGTGGTCGATGGTGAAAAACATGAGGGAAAGTGATGAGATTTAAGCTCTCGATTGGGATGAATTCAAAGGTATGTTTATTGAGAAATATTTTCCTAAGGTGGTTCGTCTTAGGATAGAAAAAAAATTCATTGAATTGAGGTAGGAGGATGACTCTGTGGCTACTTTTGAAGAAAAATTCACTCGACTGGCAAGGTATTCTCCAAATTTCAAACAAGATATTTATAGTAACATCAACCATTTTACTCATGATTAAAGACAAATTATCAAAGGGCTTTATCTTTCTTGAGATCCAAAGTTATGAAAAACTTTTTCATTGTTCGGAGAAAGTGGAATTGGAGTTTGATGATGATCAGGTTTTCTTTAACAAAAAACAAAATAAGAGGCTGAGGTGGTAGATGAAAGGGAAGAACTATTCAAAAAAGTCTAATGGTAAGAAACTTATGTTTACAGTTTGTGAAAATTGTGGTAAAAATCATGCTAAGGATGAATTTTGAATACTGGTAAGTGCTACCGATGAAGTTAAATGGGGAATAAGGCTCGAAATTGCACTGAAAAATATCAGGGTAGTGGTAAGACAATGTCTAATTTACAGCCAGTAAAATGTTTTAACTGCAATGAAATGGGTCATTATGAAAATGAGTTTCCAACAAAGAACTCAACCGAAGGAAAATAGCCAGAATACAAGCTGAATGGGGTGGCGAAATAATTTTCAACTACTTCAGCAGATGTTGTTCCATCAAATGAAGTAGTATTAGGTACACTGTTTGTTTGTTGAGATTATGCCAATGTGTTGTTTGATTCAGGGTCTACACACTCTTTCATTTCTGAGATGTTTTCTAGTAAATTGGGAATTCCATCTCATGATATAAATACTGATCTTATGGTAAAAACAACTGGAGGAAATGTTGAGAGAAAAAGAAAAAATAAGAACATTCTTGTCCTTGTGTGCGGAAATAATCTACCTGCAAACCATATTGTTTTTTCACTAGTAGCGTTTGATGTTATATTGGGCATGGATTGGCTTTCTGTTTATCATGCTAAGATTTAATGCAGAGCTAAAGAGGTTTCTTTTCAGAATGATTTTCAGTTTGTATACAAAAATGAACCCCTGCTGTTTATTACATATCAAGAAGCTGAGAAACTAGTAAAATATGGAAACGAATGTTACCTTGCATATATTGTTGAAAACAAAGAAACTATTTAGAATAATGATGTGCTAGTGTTAAATGAGTTCCATTATTTTTTCTTGATTAATTTACTAGTATTATACCTGATAGGGAAGTTGAATTTTCTGTTGACTTATTTCCTGATGCTTTGAAAATATCAAAACCCCCTTATCAAATGGCTAAAATCGAACTTTTAGAGTTAATGAAGCAATTTCTAGAGTTATTTGATACAGGTTTCATTCAACCTATAACATCACCATGGGGAGCTCCTATTTTGTTTGTTAAAAAGAAAGATGGTTCAATGAGACTTTTAATTGATAATAGAGAATTTAATAACATCACTCTAAAGAATAAGTATCCTTTGCCTCATATCGATGATTTGTTTGATCAGCTCTAGGGAGCTTAGTATTTTTCGAAGATTGACTTGAGGTCGGGGTACTATCAATTGAATGTAAAGGAATTAGATGTTTCAAAGACCATGTTTCGTACAAGATATCCCCATTATGAATTTGTAGATATAACTTTTGGGTTAACCAATGTACCTGCAATATTCATGGATCTTATGAATAGAATTTTCCTTTAGTTCTTGGATAAGTTTGGTGTTGTGGCCATTGGTGATATTGTGGTTTATTCCAAAAGTAAGGAGGAACATGAAAGACATTTATGGGTTGTATATTGAAACTTAAAAGAAAAGAAACTATTTGTGAAATTCAGAAAGTGTGAGTTTTGGTTACAACAAATTTCTTTCCATGGTCACGTTATTTCAAAAAATTACATAACTGTTGATCCTGCTAAAATGAATGTTTTTGATGAATTTCCAAGACCCACAAGTATAACCGAGATTCGCAGTTTTCATGGTATGGAAGGTTATTACCAGAGGTTTGTTGAAAATTTATCACGGTTATCTAGTCCAATGACTAAGATAACTTGAAATGGTTTTAATTACATCTAGACAAAACAATGTGATGATTGTTTTCAGGAATTGAAAAGAAGATTGGTGAATGCTCCAGTTTTGGAACTGCCTTCCTGAAATGGTCAGTTTGTTATTTATAGTGATGCTTCGTTGAAAGGATAGGGTTGTGTCCTATTGCAGAATGATCAAGTAATTGCTTATGATTCACGTCATTTGAATCCACATTAGTTAAATTACCCGACACATGATTTGGAATTACCTGCTATTGTTTTTTATTTAAAAACACGGAGGCATCATTTGTATGGAGTGAAGTGTGAATTATATAATGATCAAAAAAGTTTGAAGTATATATTCACTCATAATGAATTGAACATGGGATAGAGGAGATGGTTGAATAAATCAAGTATTATGATTTCTCGATCCTTTATCATCTGAGAAAAGAAAATGAATTGGCTGATGCTTTGAGTAGAAAAAGTAATACTTCATCAACAATGTTATGTTTGGAACGAGATCCTTCGGTTTTTGATTTGATGAACTTTGGAATATAAGTTTTTGTAGTAGGAAATTCTTATGTTTTGTTTCAGGTGTCAGTGAAATCATCTCTATTAGATAGAATTAAGAAAGCGCAGAAGGAAAACAGTGAGTTTTAGAAAAAGGTTTTGTTGGTTTAGAAGGGTATGTTGACTGAATTTAACATTGATATTGATTTTTTTTTGAGGTTTGGGATAATATTATGTGTTCCTTGTGATTAATAGTTGATGAAATAGTTGTTATGTGAAGCTCAAACATCCCTGTTTTTAGTTCATCTTGGTAGTACTAAGATGTACAAAGATCTTCTGAAGTATTACTAGCGGGATTGAATGAAAAGAGATATTTCTGAATTTACTGTGAAGTGTTTGACTTTTCCGCAGGTTAAAACATAATGACAGTTACTGAAAGGAATGCTTCTGCCTTTACTGGTGCCATAGTGGAAATGGGAAAATATATCCATGGATTTTGTTGTGGGATTACCAAAGACATCTCAATGTAATAATGCAATATGGGTTATAGTTGATCGATTGAATAAATTTTCTCATTTCCTTACTATTAGGAATACATTGTCTTTAGATCAACTTTCTCGGATGAATGTTAGAGAGATAGTTAGGTTGCATGGTGTTCCCCTCCCCATCGTATCTGATAGTGATCCCAAGTTTACTTATAACTTTTGGAAAGGCCTTCAGAAGTCATTGTGTACTGAATTAAATTTTAGTACAACTTTTCTTCCTCAATAAGATGGGAAATCAGAATGAACAATTCAGACCTTGGAGGATATGTTATGTTCTTGATCGATGGATTACCAAGGATGTTGGGACCAAAATCGTTCTTTGGTTGATGTTTCTTATAATAACAGCTTCCATTCCAGTATACAGATGGCTCCATTTGAGGCATTATATAGAAAGCGTTGATGAACTCTATATTTTTGGGATGAATTTGGTGAAAGGAAGCTGATGGGACTAGAATTTGTAGAAGAGATGACAGAGAATGTTCAGTTGATTCATAAGAACATGAGAACAGCTCAGAGTAGAATGAAAAGTTATGTCGATAACTGGAGGAAGAATCTTTCTTCTGAGGTAGGTGATCTTGTCTTTCTCAAAGTTTCTCTAGGGAAAAGTGTGATGGATTTTGGTAAGAAGGGAAAGTTGAGTCTGAGGTTCATTAGACCTTATGAAATTCTGACAAAAGTTGGATCAGTTGTGTACATAGTGGCTTTACCTCCATTTTTATCCCAGGTAACAAATGTTTTTTATGTTTTGATATTGAAAAAGAATATTCTAGATCCATCTCATGTTTTGAGCCCAGAGGTTGTTCCGTTGGATGAGACCCTCTCTTATGAAGAACAACCAGTCCAGATTCTTGACCATAGAGAGGAGGTATTGTGGAATAAGGTAATTCACAAGTAAATGGTTTTTTTTGGAAAAACCATATCGTTGAAGAGGATATGTGGGAATCTGAAAATGCTATGAGGGATAAATACCCCCACTTATTTTGATAAGTTAATAAAAATTGTGAGGACGCAATTTATAAAAGGGGGGAAGGATGTAACATCCCATGTAAATGAAGAATAAAATATTTAAATATTTATTAATATTTTTGAATTAAATATTAATTTTACTTTAAAGGGGTTTCTATGTTCGATAGCGTACCTGATACGCAACAACGATTTTCTTTGGAATCTTATGTTGCACAATAATAATATAATATTAAATTTTTAAAGGGTAGTTAACTCCGTGCAGTTGTATTGGTGTTAATGAACAAAACTAACTACAATAAGATTATACATTATTTTTAAATGCATTTAAATTTATCCAATAAAATGATAGAGGCTTAAAATATGAATGACTCCAATTTTAAACATAATGTACATTAAAAAGCCGATTTACCACCTTTTAATGGAGAATCCTCATTTAATATAGTTTTGGTCACTTTAATATATTCTAATTGACTAAATAAAATACATCTTTATAATGGGGACATCAAATTTTACTTTGGGTAATTTTTTGGTATTTTTCTGATAAAGTCCACTTTTTAATGAATAGTGAAAAATAATGTATTTTAATTTAAAAGTGCATTTTAATCTAATTTATTTATAAGGATATATTATCTTTTTAATTGGTTTTAAATTGAAATTAAAATATATTTTTACCATTTAATCCAATTTTGGTCATTGGAAGTAATTTCACTTTAAAATTGGACATAAACAAGTATCAATCTTTTGATAGTTATTGTTTCTTAAAAACACGCTATTTGTTTTGATAACTGGAATTAATTTTAAAATTAATTAATGCCACTTCTATGTTTTTAATTTGGAAAAATAGACATCATTTTTGAATTTGTAATATCAAATATAGCTTAGGCATAATTTTTTGGTATTTTTCTGAAAAACGTCAATTTTTTATGAATATTGAAACCACTTAGTGGTAGTTAAAAAACCGAATTATTCATTTAAATGAAATTTTACCATTTATCTGAATTAAATTTTGAAAATATGACTTACATTGTTGTTATCAAAAAGTAAAATTTGGTTCATTAAGATGAAAATATTTTTTTGTTAAATTGTATCTTTTGACTTTTATTTACCGCTTTTAAAGGTAAATAGGGTAATTCAAGGCTAAAAGAATATTATAATAATTCATAATTACCTTAACACATGTCCTAAATTTATTGGTTCAGTCATTTACGACCATGGTCATCTATGGGTAGATTTTAGGACCCCATTGAGCCACATGGGATGGATAATGACAATTTAGATTAATTAATTTAATGTGAGGAGAACATTGACATTAATGAAAATCGTTTAGTAATTAATTTTTATATGGTGTTATATAAATCCTATTTTTGACTATAAATATTATTTGGAAATATAACGAGATTTCCTACAAGATAGTTTTTTTATAATTTTTAGACATGGAATAAATTAAATTATTTATGACACAATAATGATGTTGTATTTACCTCATTAATAAATGATTTAAATAAATAAGATTACAATGATTAAAATATTATCCAAAACATGTCCAATAATGATTTTATGAATTTATTTCGAATATTAGTCATCATATATTAGTCTTTAATGATTTCTGGACCATTAGAAACTGAATATCATTATATAATAAAATAATGTTTTCACACTTTCCTAAAGAGCCCCTCCACTCCCTTATAAAAAGAGACCATTTCTACCCAATTCCTCACACTTATCAGACCATTTTTATCATCAAACTCTTCCCAATTAAGCTACCTACGTCCCTCTCCACCTCCTAGAAGCATTACCTTTGGAGTAAGGCACTTCAAGAATTCATTTTGGTTCAAACCAAATAGAGTATCCAAAATTAAAGGTAACGGATTCTCTTAATTTGTTTTCTATTATTTTACATCTCCATCCCCTAAAATATTTTTATTCCTTTATTTTGTAACAACACTAGTATCATAAATATACTAAGATGTTGTTATTATATGTATTAGAACTACATTTACACACACCTCCATATAATGAATGAAGAATATAATGTTTCTGTGGATGGAAAACTAAGGGCTCACGAAACGATGATTGTTCAATTACATATTACCGCCTCTCATGGTGGCCATTATGATGGTACTGTATTTATATATGATATATATTATGTTAATTATTTCCTTTTTCTTTTTTACTTCCCAATTTTGTCAATCCTTTATTGTTTCCATAGTGGGTAAATACCATAATCTCATTTGAGGAAGTTTAGACTATAGCCCCATTAAAGTGATGTGACTCGTTAATGCATTATGTGGGATGAATAAAGGATAGAGTTAATGATATTATATATGATATTATACTAGAATTATAATATAATTATGTATCCTTATGTTTTAATTCCCTTAAAATAATAAATATAAATTAAAGTAGCGTTCATCTGTATGTACGACTTACCGTCTCCATGAACGGTGCATTTCATTTATTACAATCAAATGTAATGTACTATTTCAAATACATGTATATTCTGAAAATATATGATAAATTTGATATCAAAATCATGAATATCATTTTGGATATAATTATAATTTGACAACATGAACAACATGTAATTTTAAGAAGTCCATTTTTGACTCAAGTACCAAATATCGACAAAACAAACGTTATTAACTTAAATGATTAAGTAATGTTTATAAAATGGTAATAAGTGATATAAAAGGAATAATAAACTTGAAAAAGGATCTTAAGAACGTATAAATTATCTTTAGTTTATTATCCAAGAGAATAATTAACGGTTGTGTCAAGTCGAACACAAGGTAAGGGACTTCGTCTCAATCTCCTTTCATTGAGGCATATTTAGTTTCATACATGACTTTTTTATATGGTTATAAACCCCATTGAATTTTCATTTTATTCAAAGGGAATCTTTTAATATGAAGCGATTTACTAAAAGACAAAAAGGAATTTTTTTTACATAAGTGGTGACAATGACCTTTCTTCCACCGTGAGTATTATCTGATCATTGGCTTACTTTACAATCTGGAATGTTTTTAAAAGAAAAAATAAATACCATATACACTTTTTAGGTATTTTGGTATTGAAAATTATTTTTAGAATGGATTTATTATTTCAATATATTGAAATGATATTTTTCTATTACTATGTGGGAATGTTATCTTTTCTTTTTGCTTATGTTATGTGTTATTATCATGTTATGGTTTTTGGACATTATTTTCATATATGGGTGGTTCTGTGATAAACCTAGGGTGGGTGAGCTTGATATAGCTCTCCAATGCATTGGGTAACGTGACAGAGGTAATCATGAATGTTTTTCCAAAGATATTTTGGGAATATACTGTGATGGGGTATTCCAAAGTAACTCCCTATGTAGCAGTGATAGCTACAATCTAAGAATGAAATGGATGCCACAAGTTACCTTTATGTTTTATGATTTCTATGTAACATTCATAATTATTATGATTTCAAGAGGTAAGTAAAGGATTTCATGATTTGTATGTATTTATGAAAAAATGTTTTCATTCATTGTTTTATAACCCTTATTGAGTTTTTTATGCTCATTTCTTGTTTTGAAATGTTTTCATAGGACTTAAAGATGAATAGGGTCAAGGATGGGATCAAGGAAAAGTCATACTGTCTAAAACATGGAACTAGACATGAATCTTTTTTTTCAAGAGTTTTTATTTTATGAATAAAAATGTAAACTATGTTGAAATGTCTACCTTGTAATATTTTGAGATGTAATAGTTCTGTCCTATTTCTCTAAAATTCTAAACCTGAAAAGATCTTCAATCTTAATTATTCATTTAATTCAATATTATGTAATGTTTAAGGCCGAGTCCTTATAGTTGGTATCAGAGGTCGGTTTAGAAAACATTAGGAGTTAAGGTATTGTTAAATTAATATCCATTACGTAATTTATGTTAATATTTAAATCATATAGCAGTTACAGATTACCATGTTGCTTAACCAATGATATTTCTATGTTATGAATGGTTTTCCGCAGAGGAAACATGGCGGATATGTTGAAATGACATTAGGAGGAATACAACCTTCCAAATCAGAAACTTATGATGGTCGGAATCGGAATTGGGCAGTTTGTTTCCGTAATGGCATAGTTGACTCAGGTTATAAATGGAAGTGGAATCCATGTATGAGATCAACCAGATGAACCACAAAGGAACATGTCAGCAGTGGAGCCTTTCATGAGGCAACATCACCCATGATTCAGAGGATCATCTGACCCTGTGCTAGCTGAAGGGTGGATTAAAGCACTAGAGAAGATTTTTGATTTCATGGGTTGTTCAGAACAGAAAAAGGTTAGTCTTGCTGTTTACCATTTTGAAGGTGAAGCTGATCATTTTTGGTCGATGGTGAAAAACTTTAGGGATAAGGAGGAGATTGATTCTCTCAATTGGGATGAATTCAAAAGTATGTTTCTTGAGAAATATTTTCCTAAGGTGGTTCGTTTTAGGGTGAAAAAACAATTACTAGAATTGATACAGGAGGAAGACTCAATGGCTTCTTATTAAGAAACATACACTCGACTGGCAAGGTATGATCCAAATTTCAATCGAGATTTTGATAGTAAAATCAACCCTTTTTTACTCAGGATTAAATCCAATGTATCGAAGGGCTTTAGCTTCCCATGAGTTCAATATTTCTGAAAAACATGATCATTATTAGGAGAAGGTGGAAATGGAGTTTGCTGATGATCAGGTATTTTGTGACAAACAAAAAAATAAGAGGTCGAGGTGGCAGGTGAAAGGGAAGAACTCTTCAAAAAAGTCTGATGGTATGAAACATAATTTTACTGTTTGTAAAAAATGTGGTAAAAAGCATGCTGGGGAATGTATTTTTTATTCTGGTAAGTGCTACCGATGTGGTAAAATGTGGCATAAGGATCAATATTGAACTGAAAAAGATGAGGGAAATGGTAAGAAAAAGTCTGATTTACAGTCAGTAAAATGTTTTAAGTGCAATGAAATGGGTCATTTACAAATGATTGTCCAAAAAAGAACTCAACAAAAAGAAAGTAGCAAGACTACAAGCATAAAGGGGTGGATAAATCCTTTGCAACTAATTCAGTATATGTTGGTCCATTAAATTAAGTAGTATCAGTTACAATATTTGTCTGTTCAAATTATTACATTGTGTTATTTGATTAAGGGTATACACACTCTTTCATTTCTGAAAAGTTTTCTAGTAAATTGGCAATTCCATCTCATAACATGAATACTAAACTTATGTTAAAAAAACATGGATGAAATGATGAGACAAAAAGAAAACATAAGAACATTCATGTCCTTGTGTGCGAAAAGAATAAACCTGCAAACATTATTGTTTTTCCTCTAGTAGAGTTTGATGTTATATTGGGCATGGATTGGCTTTATGTTTATCATTATAAGATTGAATGCAGAGCTAAAGAGGTTTCTTTTTAGAATGATTTTCAGTTTGTATACAAAAATGAACCCTTGTTGTTGATAACATATCAGGAAGCTAAGAAACTAATAAAATATGGAAATTAATGGTACCTTGCACATATTGTTGAAAACAAAGGAACTGTTCAGAATAATGACGCGCCAGTGGTAAAAGAGTATCTTTATATTTTTCCTGATAAGTTTCATGGTATTATACCTGATCAGGAAGTTGAATTTACTGTTGACTTAATTCCTGATGCTAATCCAAATTCAAAAACCCCCTTATCAAATGGCTCAAATTGAACTTTTAGAGTTAAAGAAGAAATTACAAGAGTTATTAGATAAAGGTTTCCTTCGACCTAGGACATCACCATGGGGTGCTCCTGTCTTTCATAAAAAAATAAAGATGGTTCAATGAGACTTTTCATTGATTATAGATAATTGATTAACATCACTGTTAAGAATAAGTATCCTTTTCTTCATATCTATGATTTGTTTCATTAGCTCTAGAGAGATCAATATTTTCAAAGATTAACTTGAGTTCTGGGTACAATCAGTTGAAATTAAAGGGAGCATACATTTCGAAGATCGCAATTCATACTAGATATGGCCATTATGAATTTTTAGTTATGCCTTTTGGGTTAACCAATGCACCTGCTATATTCATGGTTCTTATGAATAGAATTTTCTGTGAGTTCATGGATAATATTGTGGTTGTGTTCATTGATGATATTTTGATTTATTCCAAAAGTAAGGATGAACATGAAAGTCATTTAAGGGTTTTCATGCAAACCACAAAAGAGAATAAACTATTTGGGAAATTCACCAAGTGTGAGTTTTGGTTACAACAAATTTCATTCCTTGGTCACATTGTTTCATAAAATGGCATAACAGTTGATCCTGCTAAAATTAAAGATGTTGAAGAATGGACAAGACCCACAAATATAACCGAGATTCATAGTTTCCTTGGTATGGAAGGTTATTACTAGAGGTTTGTTGAAAATTTGGAACAGTTATCTAGTCCAACAACTAAGTTAACTCGAAAAGGTGTTAAGTTCATCTGGACAAATTAATGTGATGATTGTTTTTAGGAATTGAAAAAAAGATTAGTGAATGATCCAATTTTGGCACTGCCTTCCAAAAATGGTGAGTTTGTTATCTACAGTGATGCTTCGTTGAAAGGACTGGGTTTTTTCCTAATACAGAATGATCATGTAATTTATTTTTCTTCACATCAGTTGAAACCAAATGAGATAAATTACCAGACACATGATTTGGAATTAACTGTTGTTGTTTTTTCATTAAAAATTGTGAGGCATCATTTGTATGGAGTGAAGTGTGAAATATATACTAATCAAAAATGTTTGAAGTATATATTCACTGAGAAAAAATTGAACATGAGACATAG
Source organism: Viscum album (assembly GCA_963277665.1). NCBI lineage: Eukaryota > Viridiplantae > Streptophyta > Magnoliopsida > Santalales > Viscaceae > Viscum > Viscum album. The sequence goes on from OY728120.1 coordinate 1,851,001,918, forward strand.
GAGATGGTTGGAATTAATCAAGGATTATGATTTCCAGATCCTTTATCATCCGGGAAAATAAAATAAAGTGGCTGATGCGTTGAGTCGAAAAAGTAATACTTCCTTAACCATGTTACATTTGGAACTAGATCCTTTGGTTTTTTATTTGATGGACTTTGGCATAAATGTTTTTGTTGAAGGAAATTCATCTGATTTATTTTCGGTGTCTGTGAAATCATCTCTATCAGATAGAATTAAGCAACCGCATAAGGAAGACAGTGAGTTGTAGAAAAAGGTTGTGTTGGTTCAGAAGGGTATGTTGCCTGAATATAACATTGATAATGATTGTGTTTTGAGGTTTGTGAAGAGATTATGTGTACCTAGTGATTCAAAATTGAAGAATGAGTTTTTATGTGAAGCTCATTATTACCTGTTTTTAGTTCTTCCTGGCAGTACTAAGATGTACAGAGATCTTCAAGGGTATTGCTGGTGGGATGGAATAAAAATAGAAATTTCTGATTTTATTGTGAAGTGTTTGACTTGTCAGCATGTCAATGTAGAGAGATAGTTACCGAATGGAATGCTTCAGACTTTACCGGTGCCAGAGTGGAAATGGGAAAATATATCCATGTACTTTGTTGTGGGACTAACAAAGATATCTCGAGGTAATAATTCAATATGGGTTATAGTTGATCGATTGACTAAATATTCTCATTTCCTTCCTATTAGATATATTTTTTCTTTAGATAAACTTTCTCAGTTGTATTTTAAAGAGATATTTTGGTTTCATGGTGTTCCCCTCTCCATCATATATGATCATGATCCCAAGTTTACTTCTAAATTTCGGAAAGGCCTTCAAAAGTCATTGGGTACTGAATTAAATTTTAGTACATCTTTTCATCCTCAATCATATGGGAAGTCAGAATGAACATTTTAGACCTTGGAAGATATGTTACATTATTTATTGATGGATTACCCAGGATGTTGGGACCAACATCTTTCTTTGGTTGAATTTTATTATAATAACTGCTTTCATTCCAGTATATAGATGGCTCTATTTGAGGTATTATATGGAAAGCGTTGTCAAAAATCATCTTTTTGGGATGAAGTAGGTGAAAGGAAACTGATGGGACTAAAATTGGTAGAAGAGATTGCAAAGAAAGTTCATTTGATTCAAAATCACATGAGAATAGCTCAGAGTAGACATAAATGTTATGCAGATAACTGGAGGAAAGATATTTCTTTTGAGGTTGGTGATCATGTCATTCTCAAAGTTTCTCCATGGAAAAGTTTGTTGCGTTTTGGTAAGCAGGGAATGTTGAGTCCAAGTATCATTGGACCCTATGAAATTATGGAGAAAGTTAGATCAGTTGTGTAAGAGTGAATTTCCCTACAATTTTATCCCATGTACACAATGATTCTCATGTTTCGATGTTGAGAATGTATAAGCAAGATCCATCTGATGTTTTGATCCCAGAGGTAGTTAAGTTGGAAGAGATTGTCTCTTATGAAGAACAACTGGTCCAGATTCTTGGCCATAGAGAGCATGTGTTGTGGAATAAGGTAAATCATCAGGTAATGGTTTTGTGGGAAAACAATATGTTTGAAGAGGCAACATGGCAATCTGAAAACGCTTTGAGGGATAAATACCCCCACATATTTTGATAAGTGAATAAAAATTGTGAGGATGAAATTTCCAAAAGGGGGACGGATGTAACATCCTAGGAAAATAAAGAATAAGATATTTTCATATTTATTAATATTTGTGAATTAAATATTAATTTTACATTAAATGGGTTTCTATGATCAATAGCATAACCAATACGCAAAAATGGGTTTCTTTGGAATCTTACGTTGCACACTAATAATATAATATTATTATTTTAAATGTTAGTTAACTCCTAGTCATTGTATTTGTGTGAATGGACAAAACTAACTACAATATTATTATACATGATTTTTAAATGTATTTACATTTATCCAATAAAATGTTAGAGTCTAAAAATATGAATGAATCTAATTTTAATCATAATTTACATAAAAAGGCTGATTTACCACCTTTTAATGGAGAACCCAATTTAAATATAATTTTGGTCACATTAATACATTCTAATTGACCAAATAAAATCCTTCTTTAGAATTGGGACATCAAATTTTACATTGGGTAATTTTTTGGTATTTTTCTGATAAAGTTCATTTTTTAATGAAGAGTGAAAAATATTGTATTATATTTCCAAAGTTCTATTTAATCTAATTTATTTATATGTTTAGATTATATTTCTAATTGTTTTTCAATTGAAATTAAAACATATTTTTACAATTTAATCCAATTTTGGTCATTATATGTAATTTCACATTAAATTGGACATAAACAAATATCAATCTTTTGATAGTTATTGTTTCTTATAAACACACTAGTTTTTTTGATAATGGTAATTGATATAAAAATTAATTAATTCCACTTCTATGCTTTTAAAATGGCATAATTTTTTAATTTTCAATATCAAATATAACTTAGGTATAATTTTTGGTATTTTTCTAAAAAACTTCAATTTTTGATGAATAGTGAAACAACTTAGTGGTAGTAAAAAAAAACTAAATTTTTCATTCACATGAAATTTTACCTCTTATGTGAATTGAATATCAAAAATACAACCTACATGGTTGTTATAAAGAAGTAAAACTTGGTTCATTAAGATGAAAATAATTTTTGGTGAATTGTAACTTTTGACTTTTATTTACCGCGGTTAAAGATAAATAGGGAAATTCAAGGTTAAAATAATATTATAATAATTCAAAATTACCTTAACAGTTGTCCTAAAATTATTGGTTGAGTCATTTACGACCATGGGAATAATTGCGTCGATTTTGGGACCCCATTGAGGCACATGGGAGTGATAATGACAATTTAGATTAATTAATTTAATGTGAAGAAACAATTGACATTAACAAAATTTGTTTAGTAATTAATTTTTATATGGTGTTATATAAGTCATATTTTAGACTATGAATATTCTATGTAAAGGTAAAATGATTTCCTACATGATATTATTATTTTTATAATATTTAGACTTCGAATAAATGAAAATATTTATGACATAATAATGATACAATATTTACCTCATTAATAAATAATTTAAATGAATAAGATTATAATGATTACAATATTATCCAAAACATGTCCAATTATGATTGAATGATTTTATTTCTCATATGATTCATCTTATCATCTACCTTAATGATTTTTGGACTATTAGAAACCGAATATCATTATATAATAAAATAATGTTTTCACACTTTCCTAAACAGCCCCTCCTCTCCCTTATAAAAGGTGACCATTTGTATCCAATTAATCACACCTCTAAAGCCATATGGATCGTCCAAACTCTACCAAATTAATCTCCCTAAATCCCTCTTCTCCTAGTAGAAGCCTCACATTATGTAGAAGTCACTTCAAGAAATCCTTTTGGTTTAAATCAAAGAGAGTTACCCAAATTAAAGGTAACAGTTTCTCTTAAATTGTTTTCGTTATTTTACTTCTCCAACCCTTATGCCCTTTTTATTCCTTTATTTTGTAACAAAAACAGTATCATAAATATACTAGGATGTTGTTATGAAAAGTATTATAACTACACTTACACACACCTCTATCTAATGGATTAAGAACATAATGTTTTTCTGGTTGGAAAACTAAGGCCTCACGAAATGATGGTTGTTCAATTACATCTTACGGCCTCTCATGGTATCCATTATGATGGTAATGTATTTATATATGATATATATTGTTTTTATGATTTCATTATTCTTTTGTACTTCCCAATTATATCAATCCTTTATGGTTTCCATAGTGGGTAAATACGATAATCTCATTTGACGAAGTGCGGGCTACCGCCCCTTAAAGTGATGTGACTCGTTAATGAATTATGTGGGATGCATAAAAGATATAGATAATGATATTATATATGATATTAAAATATAATTACGTTATAAATATGTTTAATTATGTTTTAATTCCATTACAATAATAAATTGAAATAAAAGTAGCGTTCATGCGTATGTACGGCTTACCGTCTCCATGAACGGTGCATTTCATTTCTTACCTTAAAATGTTATGCACTATTATAAATACATGTATGTACTGGATAAATATGATATATATGATATCCAAATCATGAATATCATTCAGGATATAATTAACCTTTGACCAGATGAACAACATGTAATTATAAGAAGTCTATTTTTGGCTCAAGTACCAAATATCGACAAAACGAATGTCATTGAATTAAATGATTGAGTAATGTTTATAACATGGAAATAAGTGATAAAAAGGAATAATAAACATGAAAAAGGTTATCAAGAAATTATAAATTAACTTTAGTTTATTATTCCGGAGGATAAAGAATGATCGAGTCATGTTGGACACGAGGTAAGGGACTTCGTCTCAATCTAATTTCATTGAGGAATATTTAGTTTCATACACGACTTTATTTTATACTGTGTATAAACCCCTTTGAATTTTAATTTTATTCAAAGGATATATTTTTATACAATGAGTTTTACTAAAATGAAAAAATGAATTTTTTTAGATAAGCAGTGACAACGACCTTTCTGCCGCCGTGAGTATTATTTGATCTTTAGCTTCCTTAACAATCCGGAATGTTTTTAAAAGGAAAAAATAAATCCCATATACTCTTTTAATATATTTTGGTATTTAAAATGATTTTGGTAATGGATTTAATATTTCAATATCTTGAAATGATATTTTTCTATTGTAATGTGGGAAAGATATCTTTTCTTTATTCTTATGTTAGGTGTTATGATCATGTTATGGTTCATGGACATTATATACGTATATGGGTGGTTCCGTGATAAACCTAGGGTGGGTGAGCCCGAGATAGCTCTCTAATACATTGGGTAACGTGACAGAGGTCAACGTGAATGTTTCTCCTAGGAGATTTAGGGAATATAAATCGATGGGTATTCTGATGTTACTCCTTATGTATTTGTGATAGCTACAATATATGTATGACATGGATTTCCCAAGTTACCATTATGTTTTATGATTTCTATGTGACTTTCATAATTATTATGATTTCACAAGGTAAGTAAAGGATTTCATGATTTGTATGTATATATGAAAAAATGTTTTCATTCATTGTTTAATAACCCTTTCTGAGCTTTTTATGCTCATCCAACGTTCTGAAATGTTTTCATAGGACCTAAAGATGAATAGGGTCAAGGATGGGATCAAGGAAGAGGCATGCTGTCTAAAACATGGAACAAGACAAGACCCTATTTTCAAGAGTTTTTATTTTAGGAAAAAATGGAATCAATGTAGAAATGTCTAATTTTTAATGTTTTGAGATGTAATTATTATGTCCTAATTCTCTAAAACTCTAAAACTAAAAAGATCCTCAATGTGAATTATTCATTTAACTCAATATTTTGTAATGCATAAGGCCGAGTCCTTATAGTTACATTTGAATCTATAATTGGATAAGACACATATAATTAAATTGTTATTTTATAATCTACCACTAATGAGAAAAAGTGTCACTAAGAAATTAAGAGTATTCCTTCTGATATTACTCTATGACCTGACAGGATAAAATGAAACTTTTACTTATAATTTTGTGATATTGTCAGGGTTTAGGTCATTAAATATATAAATGATTATTTTATTTCTGGAATATTTCTTAACAAGTCATTTTCAACTTTATAAAAGCTCATCGCGATGGTTTAGAATCCATAGTTTTGCCAGAATTTTCACCCCATTAGTATGGGCGAAAAGTATTATAATATAATTTCCAGAAATTTAATATATATACTTGAATTCATTCCCCCAAAATATGTTCCCAAATTCAACGAAGGCTTTATTAATAGGAGTATCACTCAATGGTCTTCCGCATTTGCTCAATAGGTAGTGGATGCCTTTAATAGAAAGATCCATGGCTGGAATATCCATGTAAAATGTTACACTAAAATAGAATATGATAAAGTTTAATTGAGTTTCAAAATTATTTAAATGTGAAACGAATTGTTTTTGAGTGGTTCTATGTCTTGTTCTTTCAAATTATTACCTCATAGTATTAGGTTTCCCTAAATTCGATTATAAAAATTTCAGTTATGAAATCTATTATGTAATTTCAATATCATTCAGATCATGAGATGGGATTGTTGGTATCACTAATTTATTATTTATTCGTGATATTATGTGTTTACATGACAGAAATAGTAATTCAGTAAACTATTTTAATGATATAATTTACAACATTAATGGTTAGTATGAGAAACATTTTGTCTCATTATACAGCTGGGTAATTGTGTCTAAAATATCCTTCAATATATCTCATTAAAAGTTTAAAACTGGCTTGGATTTTTTTAGAAATTCACTAATTTGGATTATTTAAATATTTTCTTTCAAATGTGAGGAATAATATTACATTTTTTGGTCTGGATTGTAAATAATTTTAAAATTTTATTCTCAATAGAAAATGTAGGTTATTATTTATTATAGAAAGATATAAAATTATTAGTAGTCTCATGACATTCATAATAGTTCTCAATTTTTTGTTTGTCAAAATTATGAATTAGTTTATTGGAAAAATAGAGGACATAATATCTACTTTTTTGTTGGATGTGAATAGGGAGGTTCATTATTAGATTTTATGTTGGTCAATAATGTTAATAATCCTTGTTAATAGAGGGATAATTTTATGAAGTCTCAAATATTATATTGATTCTATCATATAATGATGGCATGATATGTATTATCACATCATTCCCAATGGGTACATCAATCATGAAAAAAAAAATTTATTGGTCATTATTTAATTATTTATATCAATTTTTTTTGTCTACCCTATAATGTAACCATCAGTAACCATTGAATCCCTTTATCAAATATGTTTAATGAATTATTGTTAGATGATATTATTTCTTTGATGTCTATCAGGGATGTTGATACACATTTCTTCATAGGTTTCACTATACTTGACATTCAAATAAACACCACAGAGAAGTTCCCTCAAATCACCCACCCAATCCTAGATCAAACTAAAAGGGAACACTATAGATACATTAAATTGAAAGAGGAGGATAATTTGTACTTTTTCTGCCTATAGTGATTGATAATTTCAATACCATGGACTTTTTTGGATTATTCATCTATTTCTTGGGTATGTTCCATACAAAAACACATAGTATAGGGAACACATCTTTCCCAAGATAAGTTTTCTCATCTAGAACACACAAAACTAATATGTAATGATTTATTAAATGGTTTAACATATATGGATGTGACTTTTATATAAGTTCATATCATACAGGGTAGGGAATTTGTATAGAGTATATAGCATATTTCTATGAGGTGATTGTTCCCTTTTTAATAAGGACCCTACACCTCCTTTATTTTCACCACTCTTTAAAAATTACCCATTTGTAATACTGATAATTGTTGGTTTGATTATATCAAATCAAACTTCATACATGGATAGATTCAAGGTATAATTTTCAGCATTGTTTTTTGGGTTATCTAGGATTCATGGAACACTATCATGCATGAATCAGAATGCATTTATGCCAATATGTTTCATGGTATGAATTTTTTATTCAATCTATCATATCAATGTTTGGGGAAAATATGCATAAAATAACATTAATTTTCATGTTTTTTCTCAACTAAACTCTAGGAATTCATGTCTCACCCATCGATGCAACTAGATTTTCCAAAAACCATAATTATTTGAGTATTTATATAATGTGGATAGTGAATTTATTAGAAGGATCATGTGAGGACCTTTCATGATATTGCACAATCAATGATATTTTTTGATGAAACTCATCAAGTACTGTTTCAATAAGAACCTACATATCATAGAATCATTTCACCTCTTGACATGATTTTACCTCTAGATGTATCACAATCTCTCATTTCAATTTATTGAATAAGACTCAACATTAAATACCATGTGCATTGAAATTCCATAAAAGATATTCAACAATATATATTTTTATGTCATGTAAAATCTTGATAGAACCAAACACCTATATTGAACACATTTTGTGGGAAAGGAATATAGTGACTAATAACATCACAATAACTGTAGACCCAACATATTATCTAAAAAATATTTTTTTCAATGGTATCCCTTTCATTTAACTACAAAATGAGTGTATTTAATGTTCTTATCAGCCTACACATTTTTCATAAACCGAGATGTTCTTATAATTTGAGGGTGTCTATTTAAAATTTAATAAATAATTATGATTGGATTGAATAATAAATAATTAGTAGTAATTAAAATAATAATAATTAATAGTTACAAATATAATAAAAAATATTTAATAGATAATATTTATTTTATATTTTAAATAGATCATATATAATTATTATAAATAATTAATAAATAAAAATGATCTTTTTTTTAATATTTAAAATTTCTATTAAATAAATAATAATAAGTTAATAATTGATAATAAGAAATTGAAATTGAAATTAATTACTATTAATTTCAAAGTAGTTTTTTGAAAACCGATGTTAAAATTAATTAAAAATTGTGTTTTTATTTATTGAAGGGTTTTAAATATCACATCTAAAAAAATTAACCATTTAATGTTATATTTGAAAACACTCTCTAAGAAAAAAAATAAATGTTCTTTTTTTAAGGTATGTCTTATGAATTTCCCTATAGGCACTCCTAGAGGTGAACTATATAATTCCTCGAGAGTCACCTTACATATAATTCTTGAAATGAATAAATTACGATGATATTACCCGTGATGTTCACCATCAATCAAGTATACATTTACAACATCTCAATAAATATTATGATCTCAACATATATTTTACTCAATATTTCTTATTTTATATTCCTCCATTTGTTGAAAAAGTTGAGATTGTACTATCATATTGAATATGATGGCCCTACATCTATGTTCTAACATATTTAGATGTAATACCTCAAGAAACCCCATCATCTTTGATGATTAAAAAGCCTCATATGAACCATTAAAATATATATATACATTCCTATAACATAACCTATAACATTAAATTACTATATAATATTTTATATTTGAAAAATAAAATCATAAAATTACTCTATATATCATTGTAGTCACCCAGACCCCAGTCATCTAAATCTAGTGTCATTTTTATTAAATATTATTAAAATACAATAAATTACATCTTGATGTAAAAAATATGTTAATATTCATGGTAAACTCTGTACATACTTGATTCCAAAATTACATATGAAACCCCATATTATATTATAATGTTTTTTAGTAACATTATACAATTTATAATTTCTTTACATATCAATCATCATAATACAAATGGATTATTTGGAATATAAATTGAATATGGTTGATCTAAAATTATCCATAAAGACTATTTACAATTGAAGATATCATGAATCAATAATAATAATCAGCATGGAATGGTAAATAACAAAACACACAAAAAAACATAAATAAATTGATTACAATGATAAGTTAATAAATAATCAATACTGAAAGGTAAAAATATAAAAAAACATGATAGATAATCATTAATATGATAATTAAATTCTTTGAGATACAATATCATTTATATAATCACATTAATAATAAGATAAGTAATAATCAATAAAGAAATGTAAAAATATAATCACACAACATTTTCAATTAATAAAAGCACAATAAAATACATACAAATATAAAATCATTATGAAAATATCATATATAATATGATAATTTATAATCAATATGGAAAGGTAAAAAAATAAAAAATATTTCATTTAATCATGAAATCGAGAATGATAAACATCCGATTATAATAAAATTGTGAAAATTCCTTGAATAATAATAACGATAATCATAATGATAATAATTATTAATCATGGGATATCATGTTCATCAGAACATGAATCTTCAACTACAGAGACATTTCACAAGATAATTTAATAGTATATGTTGAAAGATGTTTAATGTTATTTGATGGACTCCATCATGAGACTATTATGGCATGAAGGGGATATATAATTCTAGGACCCATCTGTCTCAATATTTCTATTTTATTCTTCACATTATGATTAATAAATTTTATTCATTACAAATGCTCCTTATCATCAAATATCTATAATGATTAGATAATAAGGATTCCTCAATATTTTCCCAGAAATACAAATAACATTAATTTTAGAAACTTTTATGTATAAATTATATATATTGTAAAAAATAAACATATCTATTATGAATAATTATGATAGTTAGGGTAAATTTAATGTTCAATGAACACATGAAAGTGAATATTTCATTAAAAAATTAATCAATTAAAAAATAAATGATGATGTTGAATGAAAAAACATTCTAAGGTAAAAAAGTTCATAATACATATAAATTTTAAATAAGTATAGAATTAATAAATTATATCTATAGTGTAGTGTATATAAAATAAACGGTTGCTGTCATTTGATGAATTGAAAACCCATAAAACTATATTTATTAAAATTAATTTGAAAAATATTATTTTTAACTAGAAAACCTATTTTTTAAAATTAAATGTCTAGAAAATATTTTTTAGAATTTATTTCATGGAATATAATCTTTGAAACATATATATGGGGTTTTAAAAATTGAGTGGTCATAATGGTTGGAAATAATGTACAAGTTGTACATGTTAAATGAAATATTCCTTCCCTATAATAATTAAAACCCAAATATGCATTCATTGGAAAATGATATGAGGATTCCTATAAAAATAATTTGTATAAAATTTCAAACATGCGTAAAAATGTCATTAATAATTAATTCATGAATAATTTTAAAATAAATCATTAATATTTGTTTTATAAATCATGATAAAAAAATGGATTCTCGCCCTAAGATTGAAATGAAGAGAAATATTACTAAATACATTTATGAATCATTTCAAATAAAAAAGTGTGTGAAATTGGTAACATTACATGATAACATCATGAAAAAAAGTGGATAATAAAATTAAATGGGATTATTAGACAATGATTAAATTATTTCCATCAATGGGAACTGCAGTACAAAAAATCCAAATGAAAATAAGATTCTGAAAAAATATTACAACAATCATAAATTTAAATAGGGAATTAGTCAATGAATCAATTTTGGGGAACAAATGTAAATCCACATAAATAATTGGTGATAAAGTATTAGATAATAAATGTTATTTATACACATAATTGTAGACAATCAAATGCAATGGATAATTAATATAACTAACTGAAATGAAATTAGGAAATGAAATTCATTTCCACATTTTAATTTTCATGGTAACCCCACTTAGATGAAATAAATAAAAATTGAAAAATAAAATACCCTGAATTATGGTGTACTCATGATATTTTATGAAAAAGGATCGTCATATATTCCATAAAAAATATATTAGGTTCATAAAATTATAACACTTTTCAATGAATTATCATGTAATCATGATATTATATTTAAAATTATTGTTTTATATTCCTTATATAATCAATTAATTTTATGTATTATTTTACAATTATACATAACCTATATGTCATAAATGACATTGATAGACTCTAAGAGGTAATTATTTCAACATAAAAAAATAATGATGCTAAATTTATCAAATTTTTATTTCAATTATTCTTTTGAGAATAGTAATTAAGGATTACATTGGTAAATGATGTATGTTGTGATCATGGGGACCATGTTTCATATAATATCAAGAGAAACGTTATTTTTTAAGATCATTTTTGAATGTATCGAAGTAATATTTTATTTTTAAAGATTGATAACAATATCAAAAATAATATACTATATATTTAAATATACTTACATATATCTTCCATTTGTTGTTGTGCTGAAAATATGGTCACGTTTTTTAATGATTGTGGTAGTACACATATATAGGAAAAACGTTTTCAATTTTCATTGTTGGAAAAGGTATGAAATAACATTTTATATTATATTTTAATATTTATAAATATTTAATTATCATAAAAAATATTATTTATGTTTCAAATATTAATTAATTCTAGGTTTATTACAGTCTTTGTAAATTATTAGTGAAAAAAGAATCGCATTGCTTCTGGAGGAGGTTTTCTATTATACGCACAAGAAACACTATCCTATATTCCATGGAATTTAAATTAAAAGATTTATATATAATATAATGACACCCTAGGTATAATTAGATTATATATTTCATATATATTCTTTATATCCATCTTCATACCCTATCGTGAGAGGTATTTATTGACAACTTGTCACATCGATTCATGTGGTTGTATTCCTCTATACACATGATTGACATTAACATTTCACATTTGAGGGATGTGGTGATCGATATAGTTTATGAACTTAAAATAATATCTTTTTATATGTTTGATAATTTTATATATAAAAATAAATTTATATTACTTGATTTCGGTGGAAGAAGAAATAATATGAGAACATATATATAGGAATTTTGCCTATTCTTAGACCACCTCTTTTGAACAATACATTACATATTACGAGAATGAACATATTAAAAATAAAAGGATTAAAGGATTAACATATGTAAATTTTTTTTATTATAAAATATTTATTTAATGTCCCATGTAGAGAGAATATGGGTGGCCTATTATAATTGAGAGGAATGACACACATGTAATTTTAAAAAATAAAAATGTGTACCCACATTTATTGCATTAAAAAAACGTCCAAAATGATGTATTATTGATAATTATATAATATAAGGTCTACATATCAAAAAATATATATTTTATACAAGTTTTTAGGTCATTTTATCCTGTTATGTTTTAGTTTATATCTCGATTAAATCATTTTTACTATAACATTGGAAATTAATTATTATTGTTTTCACTACTCAATATTTTCAAAAACTAATTTTACCATATTATAAAATATAAATATTTTTATTATAAATAATTAATCGAACATTAATCATTCAATTAATATATGTTTAGGAATAAAATTTAAAAGAAAACTCATAGGCATGATGAAGAAGTGGGGTTTAAAAAAAATTTATATGTATGGATGGTTTTAATATCATTATTTAATAATAAATTGATTTAAATTGCCTTAAATTGTTAGATTTTAATATAATAGAAATAATTTTTCATTAATAATAACTAATAATATATTTTAAATTTTTAAAAAAATTAATAAAAAATTAGTTTTCATAAAAATGAGAATTTTTAACAATTTAATGAAAAATAAAATATTTCATAAATATTTAAAAAATACCCGACATTAGATTATTTTTTATGATTATAAATATTATGATAAATTTATTAAATAAATCATAAAAAATAATAAATAATTATTTTAATATATGTGTGAAATGTGAGAGTAAACCATCTATTAGAAAAAATACACTTTTTCCGAAGAATTTTGTTTTTCTTTTATATGATATTAATTTTATTTCGAAAAAATATTTATACATATTTTTCATAATATTTATAGTAATATTCAAAATAATAAATGTATTCACTATATTAAAATCTTCTAATATATGATAGTTTATTTAGACTCGAGGCTGCATGTTCTCCATGCTATCAAAGATATTGAATTTAATGAAGTAAATTTCATTGGTTGATTTTTCTCAATGTTTTATGTACTATATGATATTGAATGCAATGAGGTTATTTTATATCATCATTGTGGAGAATTATATAAACCATAAATTAATTTTTCCCTCTCAATTTTATTTTCTGCATAGAATTCAAGTGTATTCAATATTAAAATTCATATTTTGAAAACCCACAACATCAAAATGGTTAATAAAGTATCTTATTAACATGATATAAAGGAAATTACTAAGGTTTTATGTAATAATACATAGCCATATTTCTATGTAGTATATCATCGGTGTCATTTGAAGATATCACTCATCGAAAAAAATCTAAAATATTTATATATATTTACATGTCATTGATCCCATGAATTTTAATGATTAATGGAAAATTAAAAACTAAAAAAATACAGGAAAATGTAAATGAGTATTTAATTCATAGGATGTGATGGTAATAAGATAACAATATTTTTTCATTATTAATTCACTAAATTTGGGGGTTTTAAATAATATCCAATAATAAAAGGATATATATTGATTTGATATGTTTTTTTCATATGCATTATTTCATCCTCTAGTTGGGATTCAATAAATTTCCAATTCAACTCTTACCCAATTAAAAGAATACCCAAAAATAAATTTTTTATTCTTGATTCATTGAGATTCACTTTTAATATATCACAAGATCCATAAAATTATGAATATTCAATCTCATTGTCCCTATAAATTTAATGGTACCAATATCATTAAAACAAGTTATATAATAAAGTACATTTATATATAAACCAAAATAGTAACACCACTAGTTCATTATTAATATTGATTAATCAAATAGTTTACTTAAATAAAACGATATATTAACTAATAAATCCCAAACGAATGTGATCTATTCTAACCCTTTATCATTTTCCATCATAGTATTGTGCCCCATTCCTATCAGTGGATGCAAACCATTTTCACCTGGTATATGGGTCATCCTTTTTTAAATACATATTAATTTAATTTATATAAAATTATTAAAGTGTAGTAACCCATAATTTAATAAATAACAATTAATATATAAACCCAAAAGTTTATTAATACCTTTTATCTTATAACCAAAAAATTTAAAGGAATGATTCCTTATATAAACTATTCAAAAAGATTATATTAATGAAATATGTTGTACTACCATAAGTGTTTTTTGAAATATCATTAATCATGTTACATTCATAAAAAGTATGTTTTTCAAAAAAAGGATTAATAATTTGAACTAATGATGAAATATAAAATCATAACCCATGATGTTGTCCATGGCACTTTTGATAATAATGATATATATACTAATGATATTTTAAAGTTTCCATTGCTGTTTCATGATTATCATAATAGAAATATTAATTGTAAAAAACATATTAAATTTGATTATTTAATACAAATACATACATACATTATACATTTAATTTCAACATGGATCATTTGATGACATTGGGGATAATCATTATATGAGGTATTTAAATATGATAATTTATAGGTTACCCAAATTTTAGTCAATAATAAATAAATGGATCCTTAGGATGATATTTATTTCATTACATCATACAAATCAATTTTTATTCAGAAATTATATTGATTATTCCATTAATTATGACACATAAATCATTGTCCCATTCAACTTTAAATCTTTCCTAGAAGTCTCATTACAAATTTATCAAATGAATAAAATCAAGACTTATTTACTCCATGGTCTCCACCTCTGTAGATCTTATAAAAATCCATAATTCTATTAATTTTTGAGTTCATGTGTTGGGTTATTTATTGGTTTTGAATCGTATTTCAGTATTAATGATTAGGATTAATCATGATATATTTTACTCCCATCATCATATTATTTTGTTTCTCATAATAACCATGTTTTCATTCATGTTTAATTTTAAAAATATTCCACTAGGATACATCTATTGACTAAAACAAAAAATAAAAGTCTATGAATCTATAATTGTATTGGGAAGACCACATAATAATTTATAGGATGTTTAAATATTGTAAAATTTTCATTTAATATAATACACATTATGATTATCCTTTTTCATTCATTTTCATCGTCAGTTCAAATCCTTTTTAATGGGTTTTAATGAAAACGATAATTAACCTAAACATATCAGCCAAGAGTGTCAAAATAGGTGTTCAAAATATCTTAATTTCACGCACCACATAATTATTGGTTACACCGAATGTGAATTTCATAGAGATATTACCCATAGGTACAACAATTCAAGAACTACTTCAACCTGAATTGTCATATAATAGAAGTATTTCATGGAAATACCGCATTATCATACTTGACCCAAAAATAAGGGCGTTCTTCTATAATTATCATCAATGTTTTTCATCATATTATGTCCCTTAATCTATTTTTTATTTAACATAGTTCCCATGGTTTCAAATATATTTCCTTTTATAGAAATTGTACTGACGTTTCCCTAGTATAAGAGAGAAAATGTCTGCTTTATTTCATTAGCATAACATAAATGGAATATCACCTTGATGGACTAGATAGTTTATTAGTCTCGATAAACTAGATAGGTACATAAATATGATATTTTATTTGAAAACCCAAATGGCACTATTTTTTTTAGAAATTACAATTATTATCCCTATATTATAATTTTAAATCAATCATTGTACACATAATATATTTCTAATAAAAGAGATAATATAATGGTGATATAAAATTCTTAGTTATGGTCAAGAAATATAGAAGCTATCAAAAATGAACAATCATAATCATCTTGTAAAGGAAAATATCTGAACAAAAATTCTTTTTAAATAACATGACTGCCAATTGAAGGTTAATCATTATCAATTTTGAACGAAAATTACTGAACACACATTATATTTAATAAATAAACTATGACTGATATTCATCCAGATATAATAAAATTGTGAAAATAAAATTGATAATAAGATAACACATAATCTATATGGAAATATAAATAACTAAAAACTAATTCCATTTAATAAATAAAATGTTAATGAAATATATCATGAGATAATATCACTACAAAAATCTCATGGATAATATGATTAGTGATAATAAATATAGCTTTATAAATAATTGAATACACATTCATTTTAATCGATAAAATTACAATGAAATGTATCAATAGAAAATATCATTATGAAAATTTAATGGATTATAATAATTTAATTCTTAATGATGGAAGTGATTTATCATCAGATGTTATGTTATCATACACATGGTACCTATATTATCATTACCATGTATAATATGGTTTAAAACTATTGGTATAAAACTATTTTATGGTAGCATCTGAATTCCATATACTGGATAATTATAGGAATTATTATTCTCAAGGAATAATTTATCACCTCTCGTGGTGAATATAATTCCATCATCTTGGTTTTATCCATCTTATGTAGTGGGTGTATCTGGATCATTCATCTTCCATAATTCTTGTGGAACTCATTCTTATCAAAACTATTTATGCATCTATAGATTTAACTAAATCCATGTTAATATTTATCGCAATTTTACATAAATAGACGTGAACCCTTATTTATAAATATAGTATATCTCTTGATTTACGATTTGATAACATATGTATTTAGATAATATCTTATGTAGAATTTAGGATAATTTCATTAGATGCATAATTTTTTTCCATGATGTAGATTTACTAAATACTTAACAAACACTTTTCATATAATTAGACCTTCATATGACATAATGAATCTCCATCATAGTATAACTCATCTGATTTCCATATATCATGATTGTTGAAATATGTTTGTGGGATAATTTAGATAATTGAGAATAATGTCTTGAAAACAATGGTTGTTTTTGAAATTCATTTAATTTGGAATATTGATAATGTTTTTACTGAAATTATGTATGTGGAGTATATAGGTAATTGTGGATTTAGTAATTAAACCCTGATACTTATTTAGGGAACAATTTTAATATGTAAGACTCCATATAGATCATCATTATTAGTCTAATATATTTGATTTAGATAAAATAATGTGAATTGATGAATTCCTCCATGGTACATTATATTTATTAATTAATTCATGGTCAATATATTTTTTGGCACACTAGCCTATAGAATCACATATCCTCTGAACATTCATATAAAATTAATCACTTTTATATTCCATAATAAACACGTTAAAGGAATCTAATGATGTATATTTAGAACTATAGTACCCTTGGAATATTTATCTCCATCCAAACAAACACATAACAAATTCATCAGCGCATACCTTTATTTATAAAGGTTTCATTGTCCAAAAAAATATTTATATGCATCAATAATACCTATGTTCATTAGCTTGACTGATTATAAATAATATATTTGGTATATAATGTATTCCTAATATTAGTTTTAATTGACATATATTATATTTACACAATTAGATATATAATTGTATCATTTAGTCATAATCACATATTGGATATGATTAATATATCATTATACTATTGGATAATTATGAAACACCACAAACATTTTTCATTCCAGAATAATAATAATATATCATAATTACCAATTAAAACTTGAGATATTTTTTTGGTTTATACTCAAAAAATGTTCAACATTAATGATTTACATTGAAGAAAGATGTTTTGTGATTCTCAAAACAATCATAGGAACCACCAACTATCGGTTACAGGGAGGAATCACATTACTTCATGATACATTTCTATCATTAAATTCTTAAAATATTTAAGAATACATATATATTAGGAATATGTTAATTTATAGAAAAAAAAGTATAACTAAAACAGTACTTATAAATTTTGAATGTACCTAATGAATATGTGACTAATTTCTTCTTCAATTCAGTTCTGTGTGTTTAAACTTTCATTGATTAATAACATGGTATGTGAATAAAATATCTTCATATTTAATACAACATTATTTGAAGAAATATTCAAATGATACTTTAAAATCATTATTTATATTATATTTATATATTTCACATTAAACTTATTCACATAAATAATATAATAATATTCTTTCTTTATGTTTTTATTTTCCTAGAGAACAATTCATTAATTGTAAGGAATCAATTTCTTTATAATATTCAATTTTTCGAATTTTTTCAAATAATTGAAAAATATATTAGAACTATGTGCAATGAAATAATGTGATCTGACCTTCAAATTTATATGTATTCCATGTAATTATCACCCATTTATATCTTCCCTTCATTGTCTCCTTAAAATATTCTTGTATATGAAACTGCATGTGAAATCATCTATGTGTTTAAGTTGTATCCACAAATTACATCGTAAAATGAAGATATCATTATAAAATTACAATTACTAGTTTCATAAAAGAGTCTCATATATGTATTTATGCACCCTAAAATCCATAGGTGACTTAACATGTAATGGGGACACCAGTTCCATGAATTTCCAATATCATAGTATTGTGTTCAGGTGAATGTACTACTCTTGTGAGACTATAACTAGTTTTAAAATTAGATTTTTAAAATATTATAACAATGTTTTTTTGTTATTAATCTCAATTTAATGAAAAATATAATATACAATATCAATACATTTACCTTGATAACTGATTATATATAATTTATTAACTAATTCATTGAGTAAATATGGCATACTTTTTATTAAATTCTAGAAACCCTCTATAGTAGAATCTGAATAATTGTTTCTTGAGTATTATAGTTTCTAGGATCCATGAATCCCATATTTTATTCTACAAGATATGGATATTAAATTACATAGAGAATTAATGGTACAAATGTGACTGTACAAGTGCATTAACTCGTAGATCCATGATCTATTGAGTAAAGTGTTGACATCTAAAATCATAAACATTATTTTTTAAATTATTGCCTATAACATTGTTGAAATCAATATTTGGAAAATTATTTTCATCCAACTTTTTTTAAATCAACCCGTCATCCTCATAAGAACTCCAAGATAGTATGAGGAATCCTAAACATTGGTTGACAAGAACTATATGTAACACCATGATATTTTTATAAAATAATTTTTTAAATGAGGTAATTTTAATTATAGCTTACATTCCCCAAAATAAAATTTATAGAAGAACCAATTAAAGATACTTAAAATATTGTATATAAATTTAAACCTAGTTATTATTTTTGTGGAAACTAATAGGAAAAATATTCATTAAATAAATTTCCAATTCAATATGATTGTATTGGAATGCTCTTTGAGGATTTTCAGTCAACTATTTTTACTAAGTCATTTTATTATTCAATATATGGAACCTTTATAAATGATTATACATTTTTTATTAGTGAATATTAATTTGTTGAAGTAATAGAAAATATCTTTTTCAATAATAATTTAATTTTTATTTAAAAAGTTCAAAATTATCATATAATGATTCTTGAGAACATTCCGGAAACATTTATATTTCATTTAATAGTAAAAAATATTGGTTTTTGTTGAAAAGATTATATTATTTTTTATTTTTTCAATGTAAAATTATTAATTTTACATTTCATAAATTTTAATAATTTAATTTGATATAACATAATCAAATGATTATTTTTGTAATTGTATTTCTTACGTGGATTTAGTATAAAATCATTTTATATTTTAAAATGGATTTTATTAAAAAAAATGCAATGTGTTTATTAAATTTAATTATAAATTAAAACAATAAAATTATGTGTTTCGAATTTTCATAATAAAACAATATAATTATAATCAGTCAAAACTAATATTGCAATTAAACACCATTTATTTTTGGTAGTATGAATAGTAATTATGGGATAAATTTTTCTATTGATTAAGGGAAAAATATATCAATATGGATTACAAATAAGTGATACGTTCATTATTATTCATCCTATTTATTATTGGATGACATTAATTTTTGAATTATGAAAAATTAATAGAAATGGATTTTTTTAATGAAAACATTCCTAGTAAAATATAAACTATTTTAATTTTATCAAATATGTCAAAAAGATTCACATTCTTTATCGTAATTTTTTTTATTTTTAGAAAAAATGACAACAGTTCATTATGACTTCATATAAGGGTCTATTTTTAAATAAAAATATAACATTCATATTATAAATTTATTTATGACTTTTTTCTCCACATGTATAAGATTATAACTATTATTTTGTTTATTTAAATAATGTTAAAGATGAAACAATAATTATTTTAATAAATATAACAGTTTTTATAAGTGTTGATCCAAAGGTTAGGTTCGAGTATAAATATAAATATGAGATAAAAAATCATGACAATTTTTCATGATAATTAATTTATGAATTTTAGGAATTATATAGTTACATAAAATTCATACCCAATGATGATGTATTAATTGATCTATTAACATGAATATATAATAAATTATATTAAAAAATAATAATATAATTAAGATATTAAATGTTATCAAATAATTATCCTTATTAGCGAGAAATGTTTGGGATATAATAAAATAGTTTGTTTTTATTTTTCAAGTTGTATTGATATTTTGTAAAGATAATGTAGTGAATAGTATCAAAATTTACAATAAGAAAATAGTACAATATTAATATTTGATTAAATTATTTAAAAATAAAATAAAAAATTCAAAATTAAAATTTATTTTTATATGGAAGATAACGTCATAAAATATCCTTTTATGGTCAAATTTTTACAATATAAGAAAATATAACAACCATTATTAATAAATTTTTTTGTAGTTAAAATTAATAAAAGGTTAAAAACGGTATATTCAAAATGATATGGTTTAAAATAATAAATAATCATTCAAAAATTATATTGTATGATTATATATTATCTTTATATATTTTTATCTTTGAATACTAGTTATTATTTTTTATTTTTATTGAAAATAAATTTAATAAAATTTTATCTTTTGAGAATTTCAAAATGATCCTCGCACCTAAATTATAAAAGTGGACCTCCTCTCTCACAAATTTACTCGACATTGATACTTAAAGAATGAATATACTCTGACAACATCCATTATTATATTCCTTATCCATATTAAATACATGATATAAAAGATAGAAGATGAACCTGAGTTCCCTTTAGATGTGACTTAAAGGAGGTGTTATGAATAAGAGGTAATCGCCCTTAACGATCACTTTTTTGTACTCATTCGTACCACCTATAAATATAAAATGTTTTTGATAAAACAATAACTCCAGTATCATGTATTTTATGAAATAATAATAATAATAATAACCCATTATACATCATCGTTCCCAATAAACAATTAGTAAATGTATCACTCTCGGGCACGTACGACATACAATCTCCACGTTTTGATAAAATTCATTTTTCAAAATAGACTTTTATAAATAGGTATTATGATGGGTTTAATGAATATATATTGTATATAGTATGTTATAATGATTTTTAAATATGAATTATTATTTTCCATTCATTAATTCCAGTAATCAAATAATGAAAATAATGTTCATGAGTACGTGTGACCCACCACCATAATGAACATTGTAATTAATTATTCAGTAAATACATTTATTGAATGATTATATATATATATATATATATATATATATATATATTGATTATACCATGATTAAAATTTTATACATGATGAGACTAAAGATCAATGTATACAAAACATGATTTTCAAACTGAAAGACGATTGGAAAATGATGACTTTATCACCGAAAATTGTAATATTAATAAATTATTATTAATAAAAAAGTGATTATATGTATGAAATAAATAACAAATTGTATGATTGAATTAATTTTATAAAGTAAATTTATAATCAATACTTATTTATTATGATAAATTTTTTAATGTTAATGAAAAAATTCATGACTTTAGGTAATGGATTTTGGTCTGACTATTATTTTTCTTAGAAACATATCTTATACAGTTCCGGTTTATTTAATGTGGTTTCTTTAATAACCATGAATTTAATATATGATTATTATCCTGAATTTTATTATATTTACACATCGAAAAATATATCATTATTTCATGCTACTTAAAATTCAAATGATTCTAAAGTTGTATGGTTTTATTTCCAAATCTCATCCCTATTTGGGATTATTTATATACATGTCTCTAATTTGTTATTATTTATATTCCATTACCTTGTTTTATAAAAATGTTTTAATTTTTTTATTATTCTCTAATTTATGTTGAATATCATTTTTTCAAATATTTTAATTTTTACAAAAAAAATTGGATGGAATATTTTTATCATTTTCTAAACAAGGTACTATGTAAATTTTTCTATCTACAATTTAGAATGAATGTTTTTATAAAATTTAGAGAATGATAGGATTTTACCTTTTTAAAGATTCCTTTATTACTTAAAGCATCCTATAACATAATAAAATGTTGTTTTCAAATATTTTTTTATATTTTTTTGTGGGGAATTTCAAAAAAACATTGAAAAAGTAAAGGATATTTTCATCAAGAATTATTTCAATAAATATTTAATAATTATATTTCTTGTAAGAAAAAAAATATTTTAGTAATTTATGATTTATTACGGATATGATAAAACTATATTATTGTTATTATTTCTTGTAATGGTTTCTGTTATGATAGAATTTTTTTTATGAATTTTGTTACTTATAAATGAGTAATGTTGTGATGAATGATTTATGAGCCCTATTTCATTTCGTGCATTCTGATACGATGAATGATATATATTTATATGGAAGAATGAACTATGGTTTTTATATTTTATTTTATTGTGAAATATTTCTATCCAATTTATTGGGTAATTATTTATATCTCTTGGGATAGATATCACTGGAATGAGGACTGAAAAATCATCAATATGATAAGGCTAGAACATGGTGTGAACCCAATTTAGTAATACATGACTAGACTATTCAGTGAAACCATTTCAACAAGACATTGATAGAATACATAGTGATTCCAATTCAAGATGATAGTACTATAATGTGTTTTGAATCTAGCTCAGTAAAATAGGGCTAGAATAGTGAGTGTGCTTTGTTCAGTATTACAAGATTAGAATGGGGAGTGAACCAGGTTCAGTACAGAATATTGTCTGTTATTACGGTCATGGAAGTGAGCCTTTAAAATAAATGAAATGATTTTATTTGAACATTTTTATACCATAGATTCAACTTATTATGAAAATAATATTCTATCATATATGATATTATATTATTTACAAGTGATTCATATGTTATGAAAACCCATTATTTAGGGAATCATTGTAGATTATGTTCATTGACATACGAGGAACAATTTCCAAATATTTTCTTCATGTTATTATAAAATTAATCTAATATTATACAATTTATATAATTTTAATCTCCCTTTTTAAGCCATATTGATCATTTAATCTCACCTTTTTTATGTTTCCCTCCTCATGTGATGAGGAATTTTTTAGGTATGATATTTCATAAGAGGAGTAATATATGCTATGTGCATAGAGGGATATTATTAATATCATTCCTAAAATAAAAATATTTCATATCCAATCTCCATATTGTAAAAAAATTTGTTGTTATGAAATGGATAATGTTGTTATTTATTGAATATTAATCAGAATAGATGTAATATTTGATTGTGAAATTTTTTGCCTGTAGTTTTTATCCAAGGAGGATCTTGATAGTATTTGGAGATTATGATTGCAAAATATCAATGAGAATCATTTGTATTTCACTATGATAAGGATAAAATAATATAATTTTGATAATGATCATGAATTACCTATGTTATAAGTAATGATTCATTTCTATAAATATGGTGTCTTGACTTAGACATTATATCTCATGATTATGTGTTTCCATCATATGTATAGTGTTTCCCAAACTACTTTTTTGGGTTTTGAAAAATTTATTAATCTAGGAGGATTCATGTTAATAGTGAATGTGATATATAGAGTAATTACCCTCCCTATGATAATCCACATAAAATGGGGTTATGTTAGTGAAAACATATTATTATCACTAATCATAAATATCATATTAAGTTCAATAATATAAACATTACTGAGTATTTTGAACCATATAATAGGATAATTATGGAGTTTCATGGTGACTATTTGGGAATGAAAGTTCAATTTTCCTCATTTACTGCATGATAGAAGAGGCATAAAGGATAATTTTTCAAAATAACTTGAATATTATTTAGGTGTGGAAAAGAAGGACTGAGTGGAATTATCAATAATGTAAAATTTAATTATTACACGAACTAAATGGATGTTAATTATCTTATTCATAAGGAATCATCAATAGTTAACTATTTTAAATATGGAACATATATTAATTTTGAAAATAAATTATTTATGGGGAATGATCATAAATAAAATCCGCATGTTTTTAATTTTTAATGTTTATATTACTCTTTATGAAGAGATTATGCTTGAATTATGTGATGAAAGAAGTGTAATGGAAAAATATGATATGTAATGGTTAATGATTTAAAAAGGTAATGGAATTATCTAGTGATTATATATATTAAATCACTAATAATTTTGTAGAAATACATTTATGGTATAATGGAATTATGAATCATTGATGTGTCGGTAAACTAAAATTTTTCATTAATGATTAGAATGAATATGTTGAATGGTACTTGCAACAATGAAAATTGATTGAGGTGTTATGGGAATATTTTTAGAGAAAATATGATTAAAGGAAAGATAAACATTAATTTGTGAATGTTTAGATAAATAAATGTTTGACTATGATAAAATAAATGGTTTACTTTTGATGAATATATAACTGAGATGTAATATGATAACATGTTGGTTTATGATAATTGAATAAGATTTTAGATGGTATATATTTATGGAATTAGTAATGGTTTTATTTTTTAAATCATGAATCCTTTCACTAAGGTTTTATAGTCATTTATGTGATTACCATGTTGCAAGGTAATAAATGACAATATTTAAAAAAAATTTTATGTGTGATGGATAAGAGCTATATAAAAAGTATATGGGATTTATAATAATTTAATTTTGAAAATTTATTTATCTACACATTCATAAGGGTGACCATTAATGAAATTGATAAATATAAATTTTTGGAAGGGTATTACATATTAACATATTACAAAACAATTTTATGATTTCTATTTATTTGATAACCTATTAATTTTTTTTAAAATGATAAATTGATGTTGAATGAATGACTTTTCATACTATTATTGATGTAATAAACAACATGTTCATTATGTATTAAAATATCATCATCATTTCTTGATAGTAATAGATAAATCAAAAATTGATCAAGACACAACCAATTAGTGATATTTTAATTATGAAATTAAATCGAGTATTTATATCTTCTCAAATGATTTTGATATAAAATTTTATCATATCAACATCATTTCTAATGATATCAATGAACTTTTTTAGGAAAATTTTGTATATGGTTTCCGGTCATTAACCTTATCAAGACAATATTATGCATCACTCAATATTAGTATTTGAGGACTATTTTTTCCTTAATAATAATTATTTTAATTTTCCACAAATGTTTTCCTTATGTTGAAATCTCGTCTGGATAACTTTATGAATACGTATGTTTCCACCCTCCCCTTTGAATGGATGTTTTATTATTAATTTGAAAGATGTCAGTGTCTATGAATATATTATAAAATGTTAATCCATTTATTACAAAGATTAATTTTAAGTGGGAAATAAATTTTAATAGGGAATAATGTAAATCCTTTATATTTTTTATTAATTATTTTAAATGATTTGATTTCACTAATAGTTTACATTTAAAAAAATAGTATGTTTAGATGAACTATGAAATGTTTAGAAAATATTGTATTTTTGTTATAAAATGGTAATTAAATTGAAGGGAATTAAATTAATTAATAATTTATGAAATAAATATCCAATTCAATATGAATTGGTTTTTTAATTTCAATTAAAATGATTACACCAGTTTTTAGAAATGTCATTGTATTATTTAAAAACATGATTATTTAAATATACGTTTCTCTCCATATTATGATTGAATCTTAATTTCTATAATTTATATAAAATTAATTATAAAAAATTATCTTCATTTCTTAATTCCTAATTTTAAAAATATAATAAAATATGTTTTGGATAATATTATTTAATCATATATTTTTAAGAAATAATCAAAAATGTCTTTTTTTATTAAAAAATTTTATTTTGTTTTAATAAATTTCAAGTAGAACTGCATTTTTTATTTTATTAAAATATTAATATTTAATTTTTATTTAAATTAATCCTAATATGTATTTTAATTATATTAGATAATTTAATTTAATATGAATCATTTTACAATTAAAATGATACTTTTTATGAAAAAACTATTTTTCATCATGTTTTTTTGATTTATTTTTAATTAAAATGGGTAATATATTGTTTTATTAATTTATTAAATATTAATATATAAATATAATCATTTTTTTTAAATTTTTTAGTTTACACCAATTTATATTTGTTAATACGAATAGTATATCCTGAAAAAATTCTTACCACAGTAAAGGGTAAAATAAGTTAACCTGGATTTAAAATTAGTGAAATGGATATACACATTCATTGTAATTTTTATCTAATGAATTTAATTTTATCCATAATATATAGGGATATAAATTTGGATTTTCATTAGTGACATTCCCATCAAAATTACTACTATTTAATTTCATTCAACAAATGTAACAAAATGACAGATTAATTTTCTTGAATAAATCATATGGGTCCTCAAGTGATTGACCAAAATGCCAATTATCAACATAAAACACCTATTTTCTTGGAATAAACATATTTCTATATTTTTGGCACACATGGATGAGATTATAATCATTATAACAGTTTATATACTGAAATTCAATGATATAAAATTCATGTTTTTAATAACTATATATTTTTTACATGTATTCATCAAGAGAATATGTTTGATTGTAAATTTTATTTTTACATATAAATTATTTAACTTTATAATGGTAATTTTTTAATAATTTTTAGGAATTATATAATTACTGTATATTCTTACATAGCATTGATAGAGAAGTTATAAAATTTATACAAAAATGAAATAAATGATTTTAAAAATAGTACATGTTATATAATATGAGATATTTGATGCGATCCAAGATTTCACTTGATGAAGTATATTTTTTTAGGAGATTATAGTATAGTGGTTCATAATTTATATTTTCTATTTTATATTTTCAGAAATCAATTTTGTGACTAGTATCAAAATTAACAATAATGATATTTTATGAGATTGATATTTTATTACACTATATAAAAATTATAAAAAAATAAAAATAAAATAGTTGTTATTATACAATATAATATTTCATAAATTGGACATCTAAGGTACAATTGATCACGTATTAGTAAAAATAACTACCTTTTATTGTTAAAAATTGATTTATCATAGTTTAAAATTAAAATAGTTATCTAGTGGATAATAAAAATGATATGATTTGAAATAAAACAAAATTGGTTTAAAATAAATTGAATTATGATATTAATACATTATATTATATTATTAATTATTTTATGATCATAAGGCATTATTTTCAAAGAAAATGATTTAATTATAATTTTATCCAATATGAAATTACAGACGTTCCCATATCCTCAATTATAAAAAGGAATCTCCTCAATCCATTCATTACAACCCATTGATATTTCTACATATACAATACTCTTGAAATTTCTATTATAATCATTCTAATACACATTAATTAGGGTTATTACATATGAAAATAGAAAATTATATACCATTATAGGATATCCAACAAAAATGATTCTAAAAACTGGAAATCGCTCTAACCTATCAATATATTTTTTTCACATTCTTACCTACTCTAAATCTATACTTTTTTAATAAAATGATAAAATTAAAATCATGATTATTATTTAATTTTAATATGAATATGGAAACACCATTATACAAATATTTCCAATCAAACATGAAGTTCAGTTATCGCTAAGGTGTATATAAGGCTTACCATCTCTACAAATCATTACATTTCATTTGTCATCACCATTTATTACAGATCAGGATTATTATATGATTTGTAATATATATGAATATATATTACAAAATAATAATTCTTTATATATATATTATTATTTACCTTCCATTCATTCCATCAATCAAAAACCAAAAACCGCATTCGTGCATATGCATGGCCTACCATCTTTATGAATGGCGTAATTCAAATTTCTATATCTAAATTCATAGACTAACTATATATATGTATATAATTTTTTATATAATTTTTTTACATTGATTAAAATTTTATTAATTCTGATACCAATGTTCAATGTAGAATTTCCATAACAAAAAACTAAAAAACGCATTGAAAATGATGAAGTTATCATAAAGTATATTGAACATAATAAAAAATTATTAATACATAAGTGAGAAGATGATAGAAATAAATAATTCATGGTATAATAGAATTAATTTTTTGAAATATATTTATAATAAATACATATTTATATTAAAGTAGGTTTTACAATCATCAAATAAAATCAATAATAGTGTTACGGTATATTTTTCTAAATTTCATTTTTTGTGGGTGCATGTATTATACAATACATGTTTGTATTGTGTGGTTTATATAATTAACATAGATTTAATTTTTGTGTCCCATATTAAAAATATCATATTAAAAAAATATTCTAATTTTTTTATTTTATTGGTTTTATGGTTCAAATGATACCTAAGAAGTGTGGGTTTATTTCATAATCTCATCATTATTCGAGATTTTTTTCAGTCTATGCTCGGGAATATTACTCATACATGTGCATGTTTTCTAAAAAATTAAAGGGGTATTTATATTATATTATTAATTTCTGATTTCATTATATTTCCCATGGTTGACCTTATACTATATGGTTTTAATGGTATATTTTCATCATTTTCGAAATAAGGCAATTTTGTATTTTTCTAAAAAAAATACTGTAGAATTTTTTTTATGACATGTGAGGACTTTACCAAAATCACGATTCAAAAATTCTTTTAATATTAATATTCAATATTAAACGGTTCTATTCCAATTAATGTTTTTCTTTTCATAATTTTCATCAAAATAAAATATTCAAAATGGAAATAATATTTTGGTAAATAATTATTTCAAGTGATATTTCTATGATATTTTCCATATAATACATCAATTTTTTACGTTATTTAATCATTATTTGGGATATTATCCAATTATATAATCCTTATTCATTTTCTATGAGTTTTATTTGTATATTAGAAATATTTTTATGAATCTTTTAAATTTTCCCTGAGATATATTATGATGAAACATTTGTAAAACCCATTTCTATTCATGGATTCTATTTTTGATGAATGATTTCTGTTTTTTACACACATATGAATATATTTAATTATTTTATTATTGTAAACTATATCTCCCTACAATTTATTGGGTAAATTTTTATACATCATTATATATATAGGCTGTAATAGAGAGTGATATGGGTTTAGTAATACAGGGCTGGAACAGTGATTGAACCAGGTTCAGTATAACAATACTTGACTGATGAGTGGAATTTGTTTAGTTAGAGAGAAATAGAATTGGGAGGTAATATTTTTCTGTATTGAAAGTATAGAATCAGGATTGAAACTAGTTCATTAAAATAGGGTTTAAACAGGGTGTGAACCTGGTTTAGTTAGGAAAGGGCATGTAGAAGGAGTGAACCTAGTTCAATACAAGACACTGTCCATTTTGATTGTATTCGAAGTGAAACATAACTAATAATGAAGATATTTTATATTCATATATGTATTCTTATAATTCCATGTCATATTCCAACATTATTATCTCAGAGTTCTTGTTCCCATATTTCCTAATGATTAATGTCTTATGATCTACCAATATTTATTTCATCATTCATGATTATGATATTGGAAATGATGGGGATAATTTCAAAATGTTGTCTTCATGTTATTATACTATTAGTATATTTTTTTGAAGTCATAGTCATTTTTAATTATTAACCTTATAGAGCATCTTAGTAAACCACTTCTTATCTCTCCTTCCCCACGTGATGATGAAATGTTTAGGTAGGTAATTATTTTGTGTTGTAAAATAGGAGGATATCATTATGGGAGGATTTAAAAATAATTAGAAAAATAAGATGATTCCATATATAATATTTAAACACTATAAAACATTATGGATACAGCATGGATATGATTTTTGGTTATTTAATATTATTCTAATTATATGAAATATTAATGTAAAAAAATATTAGGTTGTAAAGCCTCAATAACACTTTTTTGTTGAAATTCAAACAATGGATGATGTTTTCCGACATAATATTTCTATGATGTGTTTTTTTATTTTTTTGAAGAATGTAATCCATTTATATTAATCTGTCTATTATATGTTGTCTTAGTCACATGTAATCACAATATAAATAAAATTTCGAAACATCATTATGAATTTTACTACATATTATTTTATTAAATTCCCACAGTCATATAAATGCATAAAATAATAAAAAAATACGTAATGGAAATAAATATACAAGAAAAGAATTGACAATCTACTATTTTTTGATCCATTTTAACTCAATATAACAACAATTATGTATTGAAATAATACAAGAGTAGTGGCTTGACTAATGTGGAATCTCATCTTTTCTAGGATCTAATTCTCAACCAGGTTTTTCTTCATATTTAATTGTCCCTAACTAACACCGTCATCATAAAAAAAATGTACATTCACTTTGGCGATGGGATACTAGGAGTTAAATGTTCATAAAAAATTACATCCAAGGCATGAAGTCCCTTATAAATATTTAAATGAGTAATATAATACAAATCCCATTGATAAAATTAATTAATTATCTACAATTATTTCATAATGAAAAAAATCATTACATACAATTAATCACACATACACAGGTTTGGTAAATTCACAAACTCTAGATAGTGTACAAATAAAATCATGTTAAAAATTAAAATTTTTGTATTTTAAATTATCATGGTATTTAGTTAAATTAAATTAATTAGATAAATTTAAAAATTTAATTTTCAGTACTCAACATATTAATTTAATTTTAATTCTAAAAATTACATTAATTAATTAATTAATTAATTATTCAAAATCAAATTAATTTAGTGGCGTAGTAAAATATTAATATTTAAATATAAAAATTATTTTATTAATAATTTAATTTAATTACAATTTAATTTAATTAAATAATTTTAATTTTTGATTATAAAAAAGTAATAAGAACATTGAATCCCTACCCAAGGGAATTCCGGGTCAGGTTGACATGTGATGGCACGTTTTGGGCTATATAAAGCCTATAAAAGGCTGTTTTTAGCTTTGATGTCCTGACCAATCCCATTAAAAGTCGATCAGACCCAACCAGTCCAACATCATGGCTGAACAGTTCCAACAGAACTCGATGAGCATGTTGTAGGGGTTAACTAAATGTAGTGATAATGACATAGTGACTATGAATTAAGTTGGAATCACTCATGGGATTAAACATTGGTGTGGGTTGTAGAATGTTGAATGAGGGTGTCTAGGTGGTGTCTAAAACCATACTCATGTGTATTGGATCTGACGAAGGGTGACAGTTCTATTAGGCCATGGAATGCATTGGTGAGGGATTCTATTGAATTGTTATGGTGGACTTTTAGCATACATTTGAAGAGGAGGTGGTTTGGTATTGGTTGTTTAATTAGGATTGGTGGTGACTACATTGTAACACCCCGAGGTTTTATGAAAAATAATCTTTTAATTTCATCAATGTCTTGTGCTACACCAAGATTACCTTGTGCTATACGCAACACCGTATTAGCTTGCAGTATACGCAACACTATTCTTGGATCGTGTTATACACAATTTTGATAATAGTTATTCTACGCAACATTGAGTATATATATATATATTTGTATAAATGAAATATGGTTGGATTCTGTTATACAAAACAACGAAGGATTCTTGCGCAACACACAACCCTGATTTGGCTTGCATTACACGCAATCGCGACTTTCCTCGATAGTGTGTGTTGTACGCAATACTGGGTTTTATTAAACAACGATATATTATTATAATATTGTTATGAACTAGCCGTTATGAATAGTGTTAAATAAAGTTTTAATTTTATAAAATTATTATTCATCTTACACATTTCTAGAACACGGTAAAAGAACAAAATAAATTTTTCCGGTAAATTAAGTATTTTTTAAAAAAATGCAGTTTTGCCGCCTTTTTGATGGCGCACCCACATTAAATATAGTTTTTGACATGTTTATAATTTCAATTTGACAAAATAAAATACTTATTTTGAATCAGGATATAAAAATTTACATTAGATAATGTTTTGATATTTTTCCGATAACTTTCATATTTTAATGAATAGTAAAAACACGCTATATTTTAATTAAAAACAACTTTTTTCATCGTAATATATTATGTGGTTAAATTATAATATTGAATGGTTTTAGAGTATAAATATAATATATTTTTACCATTTAATATAATGTATGTCATTAGCATTGATTTTACCTTCAATTTTTAGGTTAAATCAATTCAATCTTTTGCTATGTTTTAAAGAAAAACCCGTTTTCTTTCGACAACGGGATTAATTTTAATTTAATTTCTGAAACTTTTGTGTATTGAATTTGGAAAAATGGATTCCTTATTTGGAATCATTGGATCCAAATTATGTTAATAATATACTTTTTATTTAGGTAATTATGAATAGTAACTACGGTAAATTTTATTTACCATAGTTAAAGGTAAATTGGGTAATTAAGGGTAAATATAATATTTCAAAATTACCCTAACAAATGTCAAAATCCTATTGGATGATTAAAAGTCGACCCATATCACCTAAGGGTAGGATTATAGTCATTTAATTTAATTTTTTCAATGAAAATAATTTAATTATTATTAAAACCAAAGAATGTGACAACATATCACTTTCTTAAATCTTATAAGTATAATAATTTTAATCTAGTTATAAAATTCATGAAACTTCGAACATGAATAGTCTCCAGAAATATAATACAATTATCTACATCATAGGATTTTATTTATAATTTTTATGGATTAAATAATTATCATTTATTATGACACAAAGATGATGCAGTAATTGTCTTATTAATGAGATATTGACATAATTGATGATATAAATGCCCAAATAAATGTAATTTGAGACTTTTTATAACTTACACTAATTTTATAGGTTAATATGACATGTTATTGTTGATTTAAGTAACTTGGTTCGAACTTATCATTCTGTTATGAATTTCATAAAAATCATGTACCAAATAGTGTCAAAATTGACATAAATTAGTTTTTAAAAAAAATATTATATTATTAATTGTTATTTTATTCCTAAAAATCTAAGGTTAGGCCAAATGACTTATATAAGATTATATATATTAATAATAAACAACTTGGGGTTCGTTTGGCTTGATATAGTAAGTTAATTAATCATATAGTGTAAGAAAACAAAAAGACACGGTAAAAGTTAAATTATTTAACTTAGAGTTAAATTTAATTGATAAGGTTAAAATAATAACCTAAACTTGTCTAAATCCTATTGGATGAGAGTATTTCGACCCATACCTACTTTATCTTCGAAATAAGACCCTTTGTAACCATTATAAACCGAATTTCACCTTAATATAAAATAATATTTTGAGTTTTTCCTAAGGTGCCCCTCTCCTCCCTTATAAAAGGGCATCTACTCCCTCTCCTCCTCACACAAATTTGAGCATTAATACTCGGCCAAACCCTTCCAAAATCTCTTCTCCACTTCCCTAGTATCATCCTAGAGGACCTTGTCTTCTTCAAAGACCATCATTAGTTCTTTAAGTCAATGTTAAGAAAAGGCGCGTCAAAAAGAGGTAATATCCATTATCGATCTTTTTCAATTTCTTTCTTCTTAAAATTCTACTTATTTAGTTGTTTCATGATAAAGTAATAACATCAGTATTTCTTCTATACTGACATGTTATTATAAATATGAAACAACTCTTATTAACCTTCTATCCATCCTACGGAAAAAGGAAATCACCGCGCGTGCATACGTACGGAATACCGTCTCCATGCCGTGGTGTAATCTATTTTCCGCCACCACCTTAATTGGATGGGTATAATGGTTTAATGAGTTACAATATACGATTATAATAAAGTGATATTGATACTGAAATAGTATACATACACTTCAACACAAGTTCATGATCATGAGAACGATATCATCACTCGTGCGTACGTACGGACTACCATCTCCACGACGCGATAAGATTCATTCTCCACATTAACCATTCATTAATGATTATAAAGTATATATAATGAATAATAATGAAATATATGACATTTTAAAACTACTGGATTTATGTATATATATATATATTTATGTCATCTACTTACTTCTATTCAAGACAATAAGGAAAGGAAAACAATGTTCATGCGTACGTACGGACTACCGTCTCCATGAACGGTGTGTTTCATTTCATTTATCTATCTATTATATATATATATACTGAATATATATGATATATAAATCATGTTTTATATTTTGGAAGTAAGTAAATCATGATATATGTAATAATAATGTCAAGAACAACAAGTCCAAACACCTACGATAAATGAAATGATTTTACCCAAAACGCTTCTTTAACATGGAATTTACAAAAGAACAGGTAATATAAAGTCATATGTGAACCATATATGATATCATAACAATGAATATGATTCTGTAATAAGTTAATGACATTATTTAAATCATTATACAGGAGGTTTGGATACGTAAAAAGCATATCAGACATAAGGTAAGGGAAAATATCACAATCTCATTTTTATCCGAGATTGTTTATACTTTAGTATTTACTGGGGTGTATTTTATCATCCACATCCATGTTTCCTCAATATGGGATATTATTTCCATCCACCTACAATTTTTTAAATCCAATTTTACCCTTCATTAAGTTTTTAGTAAAATATATGAAAGGAATCGTTTGTCGTTTTTCATACGAGGTACTTTTTTAATTTTCTGACAAAAGTACGAGAAGAATGTTTTTTTAACTTATACGGCATGAATGGATTTTTAAAACATTATTTCCAAGAATCTTCCTTTACAAGTTTTCAAGTTTATTTTTAATCAACTTCTTTTAGTTTATAATTGTACAACATGTTAAGAAAGGAAAAGTGTTTTTGAAGCAGAAAGGATATTTTCCTCAAAAATGGAGTTCAAGTGTTTTATCAAAATTATTTTCCATCTAAGATAATAAAGGGTTATGTTTTTATCCCTGTTATTACATTGATTTGATTATGTTGTGATGGAATTATTTTATGAATTCCTTTATCTTATATGAATTGTTTTATGATGTCATGTTGTTTAAGAATCCCATTTTTATTACATGGGTTATGCAATGATGTGTGATTTATGATTTTTTGGCACACATAAGAATGGTATCATTATGAGATGGGTGGGACCTATATCTCCCTCCAATGCACTGGGTAAAGATTTTATATCTCATAAGATAGACATGGATGGAACTGTAGGTTATACCGGTTCAGTGAAACAGGACTGAAACGAGGGTGACTCGGTTCAGAAATGGACTTTGTCCACTAAGATAGTCTTGGAAATGAGTCTTGACTAATAAGATATGATTCTCTATGATAATGTGTGTATGCCACAAAGTTTCATGTTTTATGTTATGATTATTGGGATTTCATTTCACTACTATGATATATCCCATGTTATGAAATTTTTCTCTCTTTTGCAGGTTAAGATATCTAAAATGTTATGTTCTTATGAAAATGATGTGATTGATATTTCTTTTGTTTACCCTTACTGAGCATTTGACCTCACCCTTTTATGTTTTCCTTTCCCCGGGATATAAATAAAGGTTTTTGGTAAAAAAAGGGAAGATCTTTATGGGAGATGTTGAAGATCTGTCACCACGATTAGAATATTTTATTCCGAGTTTCAAAAGACACTAAACTATTATGGTCCGTGTGTGTGGGATTTTTGTAATTTACTATGTATTCCACAAAAGTAATGTAATGTCTATGTACGTTAAGATTCGGGTCTCTACATTCATGCTCAGGGTGCGACTTCATTAGAACAATGGTTGTGGGATTAGGTATACCCAGGAAGTGATAATGTTGAGTGGGTTGGTTGAACTTGATGTGGATGAGGTTGGAGAATCAGTGGTGCACAACACTTAAGACATCTATGAAAGAATATCATAATGGAAGTTCCTTGTGATTAAAAAGAAGACGAGATGTGATGAATGCTTCAAACTGGTTGGTCTAGAGGTACTCGACCTAGTCAGATTGGAAATAGTTTACAAGTACATGAGGGGGGATGGAATAACGGGGAAGGTCTGATAGAGGTCGGAGGTACTGTTGTGAAAAGATGGTTTTCCAAAAGTAGTTTGGTGGGATATCAGTAGAAGTGACAGATATTTCCCCTGAGGATATTCCAAATAACTATGAGGCAGTGGTGCATCATGCCTCCCATTAATATTTAAAAATATTATTTTTCTTTTTCTATTTTTTTGAGTCTACTGACACTAAGGTGATGCCCTCCATTTGGATTTCCATTTTTTCACTATTATATGGATTCAACATACATGGAAAACCAAAATAAATTCTATAGTTTAATAAAATTGATAATTAATACATGTTATTTTATAATTATAATAAAATAATAAAAATGAATATTTTAATTAAATATTAATAATACTCGTTGAAAAAAAAATTACCTGAAAATCACTATTTAGGACACTATAATATACTACTATTGTCAACATTGTTCAAGTATTTTTATTAAACAGAATGACATTGGTAATTATAACATATATAAATATATATAAATTATTTTAAATTAATACCCCCAAACTACAATGATCTGAATAAAAATTTTAGGATGGCCATATGGAATTGGGCCAACATACGGTCTGTTCCACTTGGAAAAAGATTAAACCTTCCATTTATTTTATTTCAAATAATATTTTTCATGTCACATACTTATCACACAATCTCTTTGATAACAATTTTCGGTACCATGGCGCACATCATAAGCTGGTGGGATGGGAAATTTCAAATATTTCACATCTGGATTGATTTAACATGTTATCTACAATGATCAGAGCCCTGATTAAGGTATGATGATCCCATGTGAATTTAGTAAGAATTGAACTAAAATTGAATGATTACCTCATACAGATTAAAGTATTCTCGACTCCAGCTCATTTATGGAAACTATTTCTCAATGGTACTGTAGTCGAACCTATATAGACCATATTATCATACTCAATGAATATATGTTACCACCATTTTTAAAATTATGGGTTTTATAATGGTGCTCCCCTGATTCATTCAGAATTACAACAATATTCTTCATCGTTTCCCTGCGATATATCAAAAGAATCACTGTTAAATAAAAAGGGTGACACCATTTCTCAATTTAAAGAGGGATAAGAGAGAGGATATCATTTATAAAGACTTAAGAACACATCAGAAATGATTTCACGCCATCTTAATAGTATTTATTGTTAAATAAAAAAAGGATCCCCTAACCCTTATAAAATACATACCAACTAAAAAATAAATCAATAATTTTTATGATGATCTAAACTACATAGAAATATTATATATATTTTATAACATAAATATGATATATATTAAATATATTCCATGATAAAACTATGTTATTTAACTCAAATCATAATTCTGTATAATATTAAACCATCTTGGAATACTAAAATAATAATTTTTTATATAATAATATTAGGTATTCAACAAAGTCCTCTTCAATAATATTAATAAATAAAATTTATGAAATTATTTTATTCTCAAATAATAATGAATTTATTTATTCATTGGGGATTGATAACTTGGACAACTCTCAGACTTCATGGAGTGCCCCACCATTTCAAATATTCATATTAACCTAAAATGTTAGTAATCGTGAATTTACAATTGTATGTGTCCCTCTTAGACCATATTTCGAATGTAGTGAATAGTATCAACAAATCAATGCTGGTTTATAGAATCCCACCAAGGACTCTAATAAGATATATAATAATCATTAGATGGAATAAAAAACTTATTAACACATACGTTTCAATAGAATTTCTTCGTTTTTTGATCTCTAACAATGTAGGACACATATTTATTCGGTTGTCATTTATTGATATATTATTTGTCGATATAACTCAAAAAAATTACCTACGCCTACCATGGTAAATGGTTTATAAAGGTATTATCATCCTAATAAACATAGAAAAATATATATTATATCCTCCACTTGTCATTGGAAAATTTATTAATGATCATTTAACCAATGAAACACCACTAATGATGCACCAAACAGATGCTAACTATATATGTTTTTTTATCATGGTGTTTTACTAGCATCAATATACCTGATCAAATGGAACCCACTGATTGTGATCTCAAATAAGATAAAAAGAAACATATTTTTATATAATAAAAACTAATTAATCCTAAAATATATTGAATTATTATTGATGTATACATCCTCATGATCTCACCAATCTGATATCACTACGTGTTAACATCTTGAGAATATGTCTCAATGCTTTTGATGCCCCAGCACCTAACAGTCAGGCATCAACTGTGTCCACTATGTATGATGTATCTAGTCCATAAAAAATATATTTATTATTGATATAATGGTATTTCATGGTTCTTATTATAGAATAGTATCTTCAATAACCATTTTATATGGAAAATAATCAATAGGAATTACCAATTATATAGATGACTAAAAAAATGTCTACACAATAATGGAAAGTGTACATATTGAATATCTCATTTTATACATAAAATTTTAATAGAAACGTAATGTTAAGATGGGTCTAGGGAACTCACTATTACAACATCAAGATAATGTATCATTATATAGATCACTGCTATAGGGTCCTAATTTGGGCCCTCAAAGTGAATGATAAAATAACTCCAAAAAAAATTAAAATGATAAATATACATAAATGAATTATATCAATATCTAGGTATCTTCATATTACTAAATTAATTATCAATAGAAAATTAAATATCCTCTCTATGGTTTTGGGATTCATTATTTATGATTCATGGAATATGGTCTTGATATATGCCATTTTTCATCATGTTCATATAATTTGTTCATCATATTCATTGAAATCATCATCCAGAATGGGCCCTACTAAATTTCATTAAGCGTAGAACCATTATGTGGTATCAGAGAAGGGAGGTTTAAATTTAATTTTTTTTTGTTTTTTATGATTAATAATGTAATTATTTTTTTTGTTTTTCATTTTGAATATCAGTCATAATAAATAATTTTGAGATTATATGTTTATTCACAATCATATGACAAGGAAATGGAATGAATATTTGATGAATAAATGGTGATACCATCCTATGGTTTTAGAGTACCTATTTTCAAAACATGATTACATGATATACATCATGATTATTTGCCTTGAACATCATTCAACCACATGTGTTTCTTCTAATTCACTCTCTATATAATATAGATTGTGATTTGGTTATGCGTTGTTTAAATGCACATTTTCTACTCCAAATTCGAACATTGAGGTTGGAAAATGCCTAGTATGGTTGTACAACATGTAACTGTTGTACCCACTATGACACCCCGCCTGATTTTTTTGCATATGGTCAATTCATGTATTGTATCTTTAATTCACATGAATTATGATATATAAATATTGAATGAAAGGAATATAGTTGTATTACATGGTTTACAGCTCGCATTCATACCAAGTAAGATGGTATTGTCCCATATTGAGTACACAATGTGCCCTTAGGCATGTTATACAAGATTAGAAGTAAGTATTTTCACAATATGTAGACGGTTTATATGATATATTCTAGAAAATCATCAGTATTGAGTGCACCACAAGCTATGATATATACATTTGAAAACTAATTTCATAAAATAAAATGAATTGATTCATTAAAACTAAAGAACAAAAAATATTGGTCAAATATTGACCCATGTAAAATGTTTTTAATGTATATTACCTTCCTAATTAATTTGGAATTAATTTTGAATTTATATGACATTTCATTATTGCACACTTAGTGAAAATTACATATTCATTTAAACTAATTCATTCAATGTTGTATAGAAAACAATTAAACACAATTTGAATATTGGAAACATTGTGTATGATACATGTAATGTAGATAAATTTCACATGATCACAAAAAATGGAGGGTGTAGTTTGGATATGTATATGTCATGTCGACTCCATGTACAAAAAATTTAATTATATAATTTTAAATAAAATTAATTAATTTAATTATATTATTTTTTAAAATGGATAGGTCTGTTATGTATCCATAGAACAACATAAATTAATAATTACGATAAATAATTATTTATTTAATAAGTCTATTAGTATTTAATTTATGAAAAAATTATCTTAATTAAATACAGGGAATTGAATTTTATTCTTAATTGTATGAATGTGTTTTTATTTTCTATATGTGACTAATCATGAGCTTTTTTCAGCCAATGAATTTTCCAGTTTCTATTTAATTTAATATTATTTCATAGTATTTAATTTTCCATAATGTTTTATAAGTTTTAATATTATAATATCTCATTAATCCCTTCCCCATTATTATATTTTTCGTGGGTTTCCAATGTTAATTTCATTTATACTATACCCTTGGCCCGACACACATATTTGTGTGTGAGTAAAAAATGTAACGTATAGAGCACCAATGAATAGTGGAATTTATGAATCTATTCTTAGGTGAACCTAATAAATAATATTCATAGGTCTATAATAGAATTTCCTAACATGATCCATGATATGATCATTGAGTTTTCACATGTGAACAAACGTTATGTTATTGTTTACATATTAAACAAATATTTGAAATATCATGGTACAATCAAATTCTAAATTTTATTTTTTCTGATTTTTGGTTCTCTTCTAATGTGATTCATGATTATATTATATTTAATATAATCACAAAAATTAAATAATATAACATTTTTTGAAAAAGTAAAGTAAATGATCATGTTTAAATAATGTATTTTCATGTGTTTAATTAATTATGTAAGATCCATATAATTTTATCAATGGTCTTAATTGAAAAAAATTAATTTTTAACATTATATAATAATACATCATGGAAATATTAATTAATTTAGTCATTCCAAAAAATTCAATGTTGAAGCAACCACAGAAGAAAGTGGAATTGTAGCCCTCATAAAGACAGATCCTCTTATTATTTATTCATTATGAGAGTGTTGTATTGAATTAACATAGATTAAATAAAGGTAAGTATTCATTTCATGAAATTATATATTGTAGGGGATTGAGTTGAAGGAATTCATGTATGGGGTTCTGGATTGGAGACTCTAATCGATGGGCCTTGGAGCTACAATTTAATAGTCGACATGACCGTCTACCTAGACACCTTCATGTAATTGACAAGTCGAACACACGGTATATAAGAATTGAAATAGAATTCCATGTCACTAAATTTAACATGAAATATGACATTATGAGTATAATGTTTAGTTATGTTCGAACATGATAAATTGTAAGTAGGCCCGAAAAAATTAACATTATTTTTTATCACATATTTTTATAAATAAATTAATTAATAATAACCTAATTTTATATTCTAATATGGAAATGTAAAATATCAACAATATCCCAATGATTTATAAAAGTGAAAGTAATTTTCAATTATTGAAGTAACTTCTAGGATTGGTACATGTTATTTTGCAATGTAGTATACTATAAATAGAATCAATAAATTATGAATTCCTTACTTAATTATCCTCCTACTAAAGAGGAACATTTTAAGAATCTATATATATACATAAAACACATATATTATGTAATATATGAAAAAAATTTAATGATATCCTCCATGAATACTGAACTCTAAAATTATCATGAAAAATTGATTACTATAGGATACATAAGAGTATACATGATCTATATCATGAGAGATGTATGATAGAGTTTTTTGAAATCACTAAGACACTCCCCAAGTACACACATTATAATGGTGAGCTTGATGGACCTCGCATATTCAATAATATTGTCTTAATTGAGATTATAAACATCTGATTGTATAATGTACACATTGAATTATGCACTGATCTCATACACCCTCATGTATTCTCTATCTTTTTAGAAAGATTAATCTAGAAAACACTGCTAGGTATCTAATATATGTCAAAAAAATTAGCTCCATGAAGATAAGGACATAAAGGATGAAAATAATTTTTCCAATTGGTGAATAATATAAATGGGATGAATGTTTCCCCATAATAATATGAATTTCATGGCCTCTTTGAAGCACATAAGAATATGAAAGGAGATTCCAAAGATATTAATAAAATATAATTGCATCTGTTTTCATGTGGAATGAAGGTATAGTGGATGAAGAATTATACGATAAAAAATTAGTTAGGGGAAGATTCATAAGAATTAATTATTCAGTAAAATATATGTATTTCTATAAAATTAGTAGTGGATACATATTTCATTTCTCATTTTTCCCAATTATTAGAGATATGTAGATTTACAGAATTTTCAAAATGTGGGGACGAACTATTTGCGATGAATTTTTACCCAAGTAAATATATATCCCATTTGTATGAACTATTCCATCTTGTGTAGTAGGGTTAGATCCTTTGTTGGCATATTTTTGGAGAATTTATTATTTAACACTTAGTAATATTTTGTGAAGTATACTAGGAACCTTTTCACATTTTTATCCTTTAATATTATTTAACTAAACTCTTGTCAGAATTTCTCATTGAGAAAATAATATATTTTTCATTGTATTATAAATATTTATACAATATACATCCATCATGTGTGATATAAAATTCCTCCACATTCAATTATTGTCTTTGGTAGGAAAATCAGATCACCAATAAAACGTGATATTTCTATCACATACATGGTTTATAATAAGGAAAAATTCTATAACAATTGGATCTTATGTATCCTAGAAACAACTATATTATTATTCTTATCTCATATATATATATTAATGAAAATGAATTTTAATTAAATATGCTATCGAATAATTATTATTATTCTATCTTGCATTATTGTGATAATTCTTTTGAGATATCTAGCTCAAACGTTCATATATTTTCTTTATTATGTTTATATCTATGAAATATAATTATATAAACTATGATAGGGTCCAACAATCTAGAAAAACTTTAATAATATTATACAATGTACCATTACTATTATGTTTTTCAAACTCATAATTGGATAATACATCATTTTATGATGTTAACACATGGTATCATATATGAGGAAAGAATATTAAGAAAAAAATCAAAGTTATTAATTCATCATGATTTAAGTGATTGTATATTCATGTGTTTGAACGTGTGAAATGATACATAGAGATTATTTTTAATATTAATAAAATATATTATTCACCCTAAAACCTAGATGACATACTTTTGTGGGAATTAGGGTATATTGGTAGTATAATCAATGATACATTATTAATAAATATAGAAAAAAGGATTTAACCCTTATATCATTATAGAAGCTCAAATCATTGAGATTTTACATCAATGGAATTTTAGATCTAAAATCCATTATAATGGTGTACTGGCTGGATCATTTTATAGATTCAATGAATAAAATATTGATCAAATCAATTAATATATTATTTTTGCAACATACTTGATGAGATATCAA
This sequence comes from Viscum album, assembly GCA_963277665.1. Classification (NCBI taxonomy): domain Eukaryota; kingdom Viridiplantae; phylum Streptophyta; class Magnoliopsida; order Santalales; family Viscaceae; genus Viscum; species Viscum album. The sequence continues at coordinate 1,851,046,133 of OY728120.1, forward strand.
GAAAAAGGATTATATTTGTTAGTTAACATTCATATTATATATTCATCATTACGACATTAACTTCATCCTATTGGGTACCTTTAAATGAATCTAAACTCTGAAATTATTCTTTAGTATAGTCTTCCTAAAGCCACTAAACCATACTCCTAGAGGGGAAACTATTAGTGTATCTTTTTTATCTACTAAAAACTATGTTTATTATACTGTAGTAATAAAAATTATCCTCTATTGTGAGAAATATTTATTTTTAAGTATTTTTATACCAAATTTATTCACTATATATTTATATAGGTGAGTTGAACCTTTAAATAAATATTTAATGACAAGATCATTTGAATAGAGTATTTATTTTTCTTATGATTTTAATTAATAATATTTAATATTAAATAAATATTTCTTTAGATACAAAAGTATTAAAATAATTATTTTCCTACATGTATATAAATATTATATCTATTATTAAATATTTGGAAAATGATATGTTCAAATTTTAGGCCAAGAAGAATCTAGTGATGAAAATGAAATAGTAATTATATATATTAAATATTTATTTATTTATTTATATAATAGAATGATATTTAATGGTGCCTAAGACAGTGCCTTCAATGAAATATTATTATTATCATCATTTGTATTGGGGAATATAAGGATTGATATTTTAGATAAAGTTTTTATATGTAATAAAATATATTTAAATATTTCTCTCTATATCAATATGTTATGATATTTTTTTGTATGAATTGTATTATTTTTTCTATAAAATGATTTTCTACTAAGTTTTATCTATCAAGAATAATGAATGTTCAATGGATTCTTCTGCTAATTGTGTGATATTTTTACCAATCCTCCCCCTCTCAAGAATGATAGATCATGATAATTACAATACTAAACCTTGTGGGATTTTATTTCAACCACCATGAATGATGAAAGATAATTTGTACATATATTCGTTCAATAATAGATCTGTTGGAGGGAGTCTGTGATCAAGGATCACATATAAATTACATCTCCGGGTTCTATACATTGTGCCATCAATGTATATTGAATGTATAAATCAAATGAAATTTATAAAATCAATAGATATTTCAATGAAATTTCCCAACCTTGAGTTATATTGTTGGTATGATATTATTATAAATATGGATTATTTCTATTGTTATTGTATTTTTTTAATTTTATTTCATTGTCTATAAGCATTATCAATTTTGTTATTAATCATATTATTACGATCTATTTATCATATTTAATGAAATAAAACAAAGATGTTGGGCCCATTCTCCTTTCTATGAAATCATTCCCTTCACCCTAAACCTCAAAATGTCTATATAGAAACTATGCGTTATAGTGCGGATGAACTTTACCACTAGAATTATTCACAGTTTTTTTCAAAACTGATCTCTTTATGTGTAGATAAAACATATCACGTTCTCTCAATCAAAAGATTGATGAAGAGGATCTATGATCTAAGTTACATATATTGTTCATCAGAAACTGATCTCTAGAATTGAGGGAATTCTCCTAGAGAGTGGTGTTGTGTTAAAAATTATCTAACAGTCAAATTTAATAATTTAGGTTATATAATTAGTTAATAGAATGATTTATTTCTAAGAGTATCTCAACCAATCACATTATTCTTGGTGAACCACACATCTAATGAAATTATTTTTATTATCATTTCCTGGATATCTATTAAACACGTCTATATAAAAAATATCATTTCACATAGACCATAAACCTGGGTTTTTCAAACCTATTATATATATATATAAACATGGATAATTTTTTTTAAAATAAATAAATATTAATTTTTAATTCATTGTATAAATAAATTTACAATCAATATAACTAGAAAATTATTATTAATCTGAGCATTTGAAAAATAATTACATTAATATCATATTAGAATAAAATTTAATTGAGATTATAGATACACATTTTATGTTACCTTGTAACATCCAAATACTTTCTGAAATATATTTCCCCAAATTAATTTACCCTTTTCTATATTTTTTATTACACATTATACTGAGTTTTTTATATGTTACACACAAGACTATGTTTAAAAAAATGTGTCATATTATTAAAATATTATTATATGATATATATAACCTATAAAAAATAATGAATTAAATGAAAATTATTCACTAAATTCTCAAAATATATGGTTTATACATGTATATAAAAATATTTATTTCATGGCTGTTTTTTTAAATATGAAAATAAATGAATTTTTTTTTCATGGTTATTCATTATTTTGAAAAAAACATGTTCTACATGAATAATTAAAAAATTATATTTTTTAAATTATTTTATATATATTCATATAATTTATATTCTATAAAATTTTTAAAATTTATCCTATTTGGTTTCAATAAAATAGATATAGTAAATAATATTTTACACTTAAAACTATATTTTTCTAAAAATAGTTATGTCACCATTCTACATGCGTACATTTAAGAAACTAAATTTTCGCACTATTAGAACATTTATTTCTAAAATTAAATATATCTTTTAAAATTATAATATTATAATTTTTATAGGGTGAATTTTTCAGTTAAAAAAATATTAATTTTTTGATGAAATGTGAAAAAAAATTAAATTTAAATTGAAAACAACCTTTTTGTTTAAATTATTTTTTATTTAAATTATATTTCATATTTTTTTCCAATTCTGGAAAATTTAAATATATTATTACTATTACATTCAATTGAATCTTTTTCATGTTTAATTTTAATATAAAATCATTATAATCCTTTTTAAATTTTTTCTTTGAAAACCATATTTACTTTCCCCTCTATTAGACTATATTTACTCTAAATTTTATTATTTATATGAATTTAATTTGTAAAAATGGATTCCATATATGGTTTAATAAATTTATTTATATAGTATGTCCAAAATATATTTTCACCAAAATGAACTATGAACTTAATAAATATTAATTATCATTGTTAAGGTAAAAATATGTTTACTAGGGGATAATCAAAAATTATAAGGGATTAAATGACCTATGAAATTATCAAATATAGATTCGATGGCCATATTTGTAATCTATAATGTATTACTATCAATAAAAAACATTTTTTTTATTTCATCATTAAAACAACATTGTTATATATTTTTTTTTTCAAAAATGTAGTAGTGTTCCACTCCACTCACTTATAAAAGGACAAAATCTATCCACTTATATGAATACCATAAAATCATTTATACAAATACATGAACAAATACATTAATAAATCACAACCATTCATACTAAAATCCTTATTTTGGTTTTAAATCCATCCCATTAATGATTTTCTTTTAATTCTATGGGGGATACTCGTAGAAGAGTTAACTTTCTTCAACTTCTGTTTTTATTTAATTTATTCCTCCACCTCCTTCAATTATTATTAAAAAATGATGATATAATATCCATTATATCTTAAATATAAATATATATTTATATACATCTATTATGACATAAAACCATCTCCTCTTTCATCATATAGGTTATGAAATACCCATTTGTTTTTGTGGAATACTACCACCTTAGAATGCATGTTATTCACTTTTCAATTACAAAAATAAAGGTTTGGTATGATGAGGAAATTAAATTATATATTCGATTTATAAAAAAAGTTATACCTATTGACTCATTATGTCATATAAATATTTTTATAATCATTTATTTAGGTGATATGATTATGTTTGTTTGTGTGTACGGAGAACTATCGCCTCACAAAATGATGTGATTTGGTATTACTATTGATTTAAATGAAAAATAATATGGATATATTTAAATAAAATATTTTATAGAAATTACATAATTATGAAACTAATGAACCATATTTAATTCTTAAATTTTAGTATATTATTTTATTTCTTACTTATTCTCTCATTGAAAGACGGTAACATTAATCATGTACATGTGGACTATCACCTTCATGAATGGATTCAAATGCCTATTTTCATAACCACACCATATGGATGTGATGTATAAGTGTATTTTATGAAATAATATTTTTAATTGTGATATGATAATCATTTTGTGAAGATAAAATTTTAATTACCACATTTATATAATCAATGTTCAAAAATGAAAATATTACCCATGCATATATAATGTCTACCTATCTCCTTGATTATAACATAGTTAATTACTAAAAAATTAATGATTAGTAATAATTTTATAATTGACATCTAATTATAATAATTATTTTATTATTATTAAAATGTATATAATCGAACAATGATCAAATTTTTTGGACCAAAAGTAACACAAAAACATATAAAAAACGAAGCAGTTATTACCTAAATCATTATAATAACATGTAATTATAAATAAACATGTAGGGAACGGTTATAAGTACATTATATAGGTTAAAATATATACAATCATTGTTTTATTATATATTTGTACTAAAATAAAACTTACTATAAATGATGATAACACATGGTTAATGGATATCAAGACTTATTGAAAGGGATTTATATTCTCTATTTTATTTTTGGGAGACAAATGAAATTAAATAAATCGTTTATTTTTTGTGGTTTATAAACTCTATCATTGAAATTTTATGTTATTATTCTACTAATTATAATTATATCAATTGTTTCATTGGATGTTTACCTTTATTATCGATTATCATCCAAATGATAACTAAAGAACTATGAGATAATTTCCATATTCACCACATGTTTCATATATGTGTGCAATATACTTCCCAATAATTTATTTTATATTTATTTGAATGAAAAATATATTTATTTAATTATATCTTTAATGATGAATCATTCAAAAGGATTGTGGTTCCAATGATTCAAAAGAGGTAAGGTATAATTATAATAATTTTCCTTCCTTGAGTCAAATTTTATAATGTCCTCATGTCTTCAATATGAGGTGTATATAAACCCACTTTGACGTTTAGTAACACACAATTATTTATTATCATGATATTATATCTTTCAATTATTTTTATTCCTTCAATGTTTTTATGATACAGTGTTAAAATGTGGTATTTTTTTATTTTACAATATCATAATTTCTCATGATTGTTCATGTTTATGCATCCAATAATAAAACCTTATGATCTAACTCAATCCAAACTAAATTACTTTCCTATTCTCTAGTTATTTGCAAATAATAAATGTTTTAACATAATTTTACACTATTTATGTACTTAATTGTTCAATTTAATGTTTTTAAGAAAATTATCCTTTAATTCTGTCTTCGATCAAAAACACATTTATCATCCAAAAGAATTTTTCCTAAACATATTTTCAAAAATATTTTTAAATTTTTTAATGTTATTTAATAAATAAATATCCACCATGTTTTTTTGTTTTAATGTTTGAATGGAGTATTCATATCATTTTTCTAATAATTCCCATTTGGCATTTTCACAAAATTTGAATGGAATATATGTTTATATGTGTACAGGATGAATGTATATTCCTACAGTTAAGACTAATTTATTGTATTATCCATACAAGTATTCAAGGTTATGATAATATAAAATTATTTTTCAAATGTTTTCAAATTTATTTTTCATATTATAATGGATATTATTTTCATTATATTATTTAATTGAATTTAAATGCATATTATATATTTTATGAAGGTAATATTTAATGGAAATGAGTTTAAAAAAATTTTGTTCTTTAAAAAGTGTTATTTTGATTAAATATTTTAAACGATGTTAAAAAATACATTATAAGATTCAGTGTTTATTTTCAAATAAATTTATTTCTAAATAAGTTTATAATTTTTTTTTTAAAATTGATTAATAGGTAATGTTATTTTCATCAATAAATGTTATAAATTATTATCATTAAAACTAATATTTCATTTCATATGATATCAATTAATGTAATTTTTTTAATATATATAAAATACATGTTTATAATTGTTATTATTTATCTAAATGGTTTATATAAACATGAAATTATGTTTATGAAACCCCTTTCAATTTCACAGAACATACCTGGATAAAAGAATTATAAATGCCAATTATTTAACCATTAGTTATCCTATAATGAAATAATAAAATCATTAGGAAATATGTCTCATTTCGGTACGTTATGATATTATTAAATATTTACAAAACCCATATTATATAATAAGTTACTATATGATGGATATTTATTGATCATTTAAAACACATATGTATTATTTTCTCCATGTGATAGGTCGTACCAATATCTCCATATATTTCATCGGTTATGTATTTATAGATCATGAGATAGTTAGGACTAGAACTGTGAGTGAAACTGATTCATTGAGGTAACTTTTCCACTATGATGGTTTTGGGAGTGAACCATAACTTCTAGGATGTACTAGGGAGTGAAAAACATCCATAATGATAGCCATGGAAATGATTTTCTTTTCTTATATGTACGCCATAATTTCATTGATTATTCCATCATTTTGATTTAATGATAATGTTCTTTTATTTCCTTATGATTCATGTCTTATTAACATCCAATATATAATCCATAACTCTTGATTTCGTGATTTTTTATTCATGGTATGGGTTTTATATGTTATAATAATGTTATCATAACCTTATGTTCATGTTTGTATTACATATCTCCATTTTCTACAAATACTAAGCATATGATCTCACAGTTTCTTATGTTTAATTTATCCAATATATGAATAACAATTATATATATATTATTTTCATGAAGTGTATTTAATAGACGTTGTTGATATTTCCCAAATTAGAATATAGTGTACCAATTCACCATTGAAAATAAACTATTACAATATTATGGTTTGTTTTTTTAATTAGTAAATATTACTATAAAAATACGTAATATATATCTATGAAAATATTGGTCCATTATAGTTTGTATCAATGGAATAATTTATGTAACCGTAGGAAAAAGGATTAGAAACCAATATATAGATCCCATGGGATACTTCTAGGGATATATCTAAGGAAAATTCTAGTGAAAACTTTTAAGATGATTCATTTTATATAAAATATTATTGAAATTTTGTTGAAGGATAGAGAATGTAGTTTCCAAGAAATTACATCCCTCTCTGGATAATAAATGTCAATTTGGATCTTTCGTTGAGGTACCTAGGGGTAATACCTCTAAATATGCATCATCGATCTTAACGCCATCATCACCTATGACATGAAAATGAGAGATTCTATATACATGGTTTGAATCTCATGGGGAATAATAATTGTAAATTCACAAACACTCTATTAGAAAACATGAATGATTTAAATAGATTATGACTCTGAGGGTGACAGGTTAAATCTATGTCGTAATTGATTTAAAATAACCCTCCATGGTTTAGACCATATATAAATGATTTTAATTTTATGTAGTTTTCCACAATAATTTTTGTCTCTCACAATATGATTTTTGATTTACGTCAATGGTTTGAGCTTGATGGAACTCTGTTATGATTAAATTTAATATAAATGTTCTTGATGAGAATCCATGTTGGATTGTGACTTGAGAGAAGGATATTGTGATTATTCCCAACTAGTTATCATGTAAATGATTAACAACAACAACAACAATATATATATATTTGACTCAGCAATTTATAGAATGATATAATTCAGTAAGAGATTGTGTAGTGGAGAGCATGGTGGAAATAAAATTTAGTTTATTATGTTTATATAATGTTTAATGAAGAACTATAGTGAATTTATCATTGGAACATAAATATATTTTTGTGTATAGAAAATAAAGTCCTGCATTACATAAATAAAAATTAAAAGGTATTGTTTTTTCATTCATTGGAAGAGAATAATGGTTTACCCAAGGTATCATCGACTGTTGAATTTATTAAATTTTGATTTTATGGGAATAATGAATGTTGATTCTTATTTGGGAAATATTATAAATATAATTTCCATGGTTGAATGTTTAATTTTAATTTTTCTTCTTATAAAGAGAGTATACATTATGTATGAACAAAATGAACTATTAAATAATATAATGAAAAATCTTAGTTAATGGTTCCATATGGTAGTTTGATGATTGATGTGATTATATATTAGAAATAAAAATTTATGTTATGTGAATCCTATAATATATAGATACTTAATAGTATATGTTATTTATTACGGATATGCAAGAATATGATGGATGGTACAAGAGTAATGGAATATTTTGATAATGGAAATGTAATATTTTATGAAAAATACTTGATTAAGGTAATATAACAGTTAATATATTTCTACATTTTTGGAAATGGTATATATTTTTAGATAAACAGATGAATTCTATAGATTATGTAAATTGGATAGTATTGATGAACCCAAAACCGTGAATAGATTTTCCAAAAATGTAGTTTATGATATAAAAGATGGAGTTTCAAACCTTATGATATCTAGGTAATATTTCCAATTAAATATCGTTTTATTTAAGGAATGTAGAATAATTCTTGTTTTCATTGAGTTTTTATGGTAACTATGGTTATTACCAAGATTCCAGAGAATATATGATCATGGTATTCACATAACTATCATGTCACGATTAAGATATACAAAATGATATTTATTGGGTAAATGTTTATATTGTAAAATTTAGAGAACTAATTTATAAATTATTATTATTGGACGTCCCATATGGTTAAAACATTGAAGGGTTTATGTTGGAATTAGATGAGGATTTAGATATTAATTAATCACATCATTAAATGAAGTTATATCCATATATGATATCCACTATTATCCATTTTTATAACTACGGATATATGTAATTGTAGTAAAATCGTTTATTTATTTTATTTAACGAATTTTACTTGAAAAAAGAGCATCATAAAAGGTAATATATGATGTTTAAATTGATCAATTAAAAAAATCTTTTGAAATAAAAATGGTATGAACTAAGTAAATTTTCATATCTTCTCAATATATATGGAAATAGAGTACTCTAACATTATGGAATTTATCATTAATTAAAATTCCATCATTTGTCATCATTTTTGAGTAATTTTTTTATCTTTATCATGCCTATTTGGATTAAGGTTTTTGGTTTGTTAAAAATCCTGAGATCATTGAATTTCTATAGATAAATGATTTCTATAACATTATATAATTACTTCTTCATTTCATCCATTCCCATATCATATCCTCTAATATATGTTATATTATATATAAACTAACTACATGTCATTATAGATGAATTTTTCATATACCTCTCTCATTATGAATAGGTTTTTTTGTTGACCCTTTTAATGATGATGGTTTCCATGAATGAATATTCAAATATTAAACCACTAATGAACTAGAAAAATTTCAAGAGTGAAACATATTTTAAGAGGTGAATAATTTAACAACCCAATAATTTATGAATATTATTTTCTAAATTAATTTTACATCTTCAATATTTTTCAATACCCAGTACACTGGGTTTAGCCGGGGTTTTACACACCACTGTGTTTAGATGTAACATGAATTATTGTTAAATTAATATTATATTATTGATAAAACCTTGCTATTTTTAAGGGATTGAATAATAATAACTAAATTATGAAAATTTATGGTTTAATTATGTATATAAAACTACTTCTTTAGTTACTAATTAATTAAAAATCAAAATAAAGGAAATGTTTTTATGAAAAACTATTTTTATGAAAACAAACACATTTTATATCAATATATTAAACATCCCTCTTTCAGTTTATCATTTTAATGAATTTATATGTTATATTATTAATCAACCCATTTAACATTTATCTGACGTGTTTTCGAGATAAGATATAATAATATTTACAGTTTTATGATTTCAACTATATCTATCTGAATATCAGTTTTGTCACCGTTATACGCACTTATTTATAAAAAAAATTCACAATTTAAGAAAATTTAAATAATTAAACTAATAATCATTTATGAACTCATTATATCAAAATTATATTATAGTGATTTTATTATAATTATCTAAAAGGTAAAATTTTGATAAATTTTGGAAGAAACTAAAATATAATTGAAAATTACATTACATTTAAATTATTTATAAGGATGAATTATATTTTAAATTAGTTTTATATTAACATTATGTAAATTATTTATATTAATCCAATTCATTTCATTTTAATCTTTTTACTGAATAATTTTGATATAAATACATTGTAAATTTTGGAATATTTTCTCTTTTAAAACAATATTTCTCATCACGTATGAGGAATTAATTTTAAATAATATTTACCCATTTCATTGTATTTAATTTGGAATAATGGATTCATTATGATTAATAATAATAATAATTTTTATTATATAATTATATGAATATAGTTTTTTACAAAAATTAATATTGAAAATGGAAAAAATAAATTCACACGGTTAATGTAAACATTATTTGACATGGGGTTAAACTAGACATATCAGGGTTAAATTACATATAAATTCTTATAAAAAATAATTTCTGGACATATTTAGACAATATAATTTCTAGTTATAAAAAAATCCATTCGAATAGCTTTTTTCTTCATAATAACCATGGTACTCCTTATTTTTATACAATTACAACTGTTCAAATCACCTTACTTATAAAAAACCATCACCTCTCCTCTCTTATTTGAAAAATAAATAAAATATGGTTTAGAATATAAATACCAAAATTCGATCGAATACATAATCTTATATTTTTATATGACTATAATGACCCGGTATTTCCATGTAATTTTTTTTTATTAAATGGTAATTTTATGTGTCTCCGAAATCTGATGGGTGCGATTTCGAGGCCCGGATTTCCTGCAATGATCTATCAATGTTTTTGTTAAACTTATGTTAACGCATGTAAGCAGTTTTCCTGAAAAACTAGAATAACTCTTAAATGGTAACTCAGATCATAAATTTGAGGGAACTGTAGCGCTCAGGATGACGGGTTTATCCTTGGAATGACTTAAGATTAGTCGGTTCAGGCCTCCTATGAGAAAACCCATTAATAGAATAATTGTAAATAAAATAATTAAATAAATTATTTTAATTTAAAATGATTATAACTCAGAAACAATTACTCAGATTCAAAATCCCAGACCACCGTTGAACTCGTGAGTGTATTTATTCTTTAATCAGATACTAACTTTTTCCAGCATGGGCCACCAATGAATGTTAGTTTTTGGCCGCAAATAAAATATTTAAGTGAAAATTATTTTATTGTAAAATTAATAACTTCTAAATGGTAACTTGGATTAAAAATCTGAGAGTACCGTTAGGTTCATTGGGAGAATTTTTCACCTAGGCAGAGCCTAACCTCGACCGTCGTGAGTCGAGGGTGACTGATAATAATTTTCCAAACTTCGTTTTCGGGTATGTTCAGTAAACGTGCGAGTGACATTTTTTAACTTTTGATGCGGTGCTCGGAATTAAAATCCGAGGGCACTATTGAATAAGAAGTATAAGGTGGATTTTTATTTTACTGGTCCAATGGTGCTATGAAAATCCATCACCCCAATTGTCAAAGGTGAGAAATGAAGCACCCATGAAATTTTCTCATGGGGAAAAGGAAATTTTTAAGGTCTGGAAGAGAATGGTACCATGATATTAACATTCGAAAAAAACACTAGTGACTATGACAGAGAAGAGGAACTCTTTTCTCGACCCTCAATACAATGTTCATTGCTTTTACTATGAATAACTAGGCCACGTTGAAAACCAGTGGCCTAAGACATGGTTTTTCAAAGGCAACCAACAACCTCCCAGAATGGAAGGGGGATATTTTTCCATCACTGCGGCCAATGCAAACCCAAAAAAAGTGTGGGGAAAGGTATGCATGTTATTAATACTATAATAGTTAACATACATGTTGATTATGGTTCTATCCATTCATTTATTTCAAGAATGTTTAGTAGAAAATCTCAACACCACAACAAATCATGGAAGTGCAGACATTAATGAGAATGAAAAATGTGGAAATCATTACATCCCACGAATTAACTCTTCCCATGTCACAATTTGTGCTTCGAACATCCTGGTGAACATTGACATACTCCCTCATTTAGAATTTGAGGAAATTCATGGATTGGATTGGATTTTTATATATAGATCCATCCGAAATTGTCATGATAGGGAATCACTATCCATGTGGTGAATCGACCCCCAATTTTCTATAATTTCAAGGAGGAGGATGAATCTTATTTAGAACTGTCATCTCAATCTTTGATATTACTTCCCAATGAGAATTCATATCCTTCTCAGATGATTTATTCTAAGGAAGTATCCATCATTTAAGACATGCCTTTATTGAGGGAATATGCTGATGTGTAACCTAAGGAATTGACTTGTCATCCTCCTATAAGAGATGTTGAATTATATACTGATCGTATACATGGGGCATTGACAATATCCATGACTCCATATAGAAAGGCTATTTTGGTGTATAAAGATCTAAAAAGAAACAACATCTGAATCTGGATAGAGGGGTTTTAGGACCAACTGCTTCACAATGGGGTGCACTAGTCCCCTTTCCCAAGAAGATGGATGAGTAAATGCACCATTACATTTATTATCATTATCTCAAAAAATCACAATAATGAACATATATCATTTAGTCTAGATTGATGACTTGTTTTATTAGCTACATGGAGCACTATACTTCTCCAAGGTTGATTTTTAGTCAAGATATTACCATGTATGTGTGATGAAAGAGGATATCCTTATGCCTGCTTTTTTGGACAAGGTATGGGCACTATGAATTCATAGTAATGAATTTCAGACTTACCAGTGATCCATAAATATTCATGGACATGATGAATAAAGTCTTTAGAGATTTCCTCAAGATATTTTTTGAAGACTTTATACAAGATATTATAATATACTCAAAAGTCATGGATGAGCATGAGGAGAATCTAAGAATTGTACTATAGACCATGCCAAAGGAGAATCTATATGCAACGTACAAAAAATGTGATTTATAGTTGAAGGATGTCTCATTCTTGGTTCAAATCATCACTATAAATGTGATATATATGGATCCCTCCAATATAGCTGCAATTGAGGGATGGTCGAGGAAAAAATTAGTAATGGATTTATGTAGCTTCTCAGGGTTAGCTGGATATTATTGTTGATTTGAGAAAAATTTATCACCATTTTACAACCCTCTTAAAAAGATAAATCAGAAGGTTGTATTGTATTCATGGAGTGATAAATGAGAAGATAGTTTCAATGAGTTGAAATTGAGGCTTATTAATTAACTCATTCTAATAGTAACCACAAGTGGAGAACTTTTTGTAGTATTTGGGGATGCATAAAAGAATGTAATGGGATATGTGTTGATGAAAAATGACAAATTCATTGCATGTGCATCATGAAAATTGAATTTTATAGAGAAAAACTATAGAACACATGATCTAGACATGGCTATAGTAATATTCTCTTTGAAAATTTGGTGGAGTTAACTCCTTGTAGAGATGTGTGAAATATATATGGATAAAAAACCATCAACTATATATTCACACTGAAATGTGGAATATGAACCAATGTATATGGATAGAACTAGTCCATGACTATGAATGCTCAATCCATTACAACCCTAGGGACGAGAACTTGGTGAGATACGCTCTATGTAGAATGGACCTAAAAATTATATCATTGATGGGTTATGAAAAGGTACCAATATTAGATAGACATGGGAATCATAATGAAAGGAAAATCATCAATAATTTCACAAATGATTGCCCAATCATCACATTTAGAATTGTTAAATTTTGCTAAAAAGAATGATTTGCGAATTTAGAACAAATTGGAAACTATAAGAAAATGGTAAATATACATAGTACAATGTTAATGAAGAAGAAATTGTGAGATTTTGTAATAGAATATATGATCCATCATATCCAGAGTTAAAGAAAGAACATTTGGATGATTCACATGGTTCAAATTTCTATATTCTCCCAAGACACACAATGATTTATCGAGATATCAAAGAGCATTATTAGTGGGATATCATGAATAAAGTGATCGATTTATATATATCAAGTTTCATGTATGTTATAATGTGAAGGGTGAGAGGCAGTAGTCTAAGGGGATGATGAAAACGTTATGAAATCACTCATGGAAATGGAATAACACCACCATGAACACTGTCACCGGACATCCGAATACATCCAGAGGGAATAATTCTATCTGGGATGTGGTGGATCTTCTTACACAACTTCACAGTTTATTAAAATTTGAGAGGATTTCTCATTGGATCAACAAGCACTGATATTTATCCCAGAAGTGGTAAGGATGAATGGATTACCACTATATATATTTTCTGATCGTGATCCATGATTCACCTTTATATTCTAGAATAGTCTATAAAATGATCTAAATTTTGAGTTGAATAGTAGTACAACTTATCATCCTCAATCTAATGGCCAATCTGAGCAGACTATCCAAACAAATAAGTACATTTTGAGATAATTCTCAATGGTCTTCAATGGAGTACGGGAACAACAACATCATCCGGTTGAGTTCCCTTACAGCAAAAGATTCAAATAAAGAATCCAAATGTCTCCTTATGATGCCATTCATGGGAATCGGTGAAGAACATCAACATTTTTGGATGATGTTGGGGAGAGAAATATCCATGCTCTAAAAATGGTCGAAGTAGTGGGGGATAAATTCAAGACCATCCACCATCACACTAATGCTTCTTAGAGTCCACAAAAGAGAAATGTTGATAATCATCGGTGTGACCAACACATTGATGTCGGAGAGACAGACTTACTCAACATAGCACCAAGTAAGAGGGTTATGAGATTTGGGAAGAAGTAAAGACATGTCCATTTTATATTTACCCTGTTTAGATCCTTGATTGCATTGGATTATTGACCTATCGAATAGAACACCCATAAAACCGATCTCAAGTAAATGAGGTATTCCATTTATCACTCTTGAGAATTTACATTCATGATCCATTGCATTTACTAAATCCAGAGGTGGTTCCATTTGAGAATTACCTCTCATATTAAGTGAAGGTGGTTATGATCATACATCATTGAGAAAAAAATCAATGATATTTGACAATTCCCATCATCAAGGTGTGTGGTGAAACCACATGTTTGAAGAAGTAGTGTGGGAATCAAAGGTAGTGATGAAGAAAAGTTACTATCATCTATTTTAGTTTGGAAAAATGAAATTTTGATGGAGAAATTTCATAGGAGGGAATATTGTAACAACCAAAACATTTATTAAAGAAAATTCTTCTTGATCTAATTAAATTTGTTATTATAAAAAATTGTTATATAAAACATATTCACATCCATGGTTTAATGATTTATTGGATTTCAAAATACCATTATGAATTCATACCATATCTAATATATCCTTTGAAATATGATCACATGATTAGTATAAATATAGGGCCTTAAAAGTCCAATTTAACCAGAAAAAGGAAGTGATGGCATCATATAGTATAATTTCTTCATACAAACCCCATTTAACGAAGCATGGAATAGATTTGGAATAACTGGGATTCGCTGTTGACCAATCCCAAGCCGAGATTCAACATGTAAAGCATGGATAGAACTATATATGGGAGAAGATTAAGATAATAGAGATTACCACATGATTGATTTTATCCGAGCTACCCCAAGTGTCTTTCACCATGACACAACAAACCCTTATGACATATGGGGGTGTTATAAGGGGTTATATAACAAGAACCTGGAATTATTTTTATGTTCGTTATTTATTTATATGATAATTAATATACATTGATTTTATTATTATTAAATTTCACGTAGTTTTTAGAGAAAAATTAGTTTTTTAGTTAATATTAAATTAAGAAATTTATATTGCGGAATTAATAGATTTTTTAGTTAAATAGTATTTTAATAAAATATTATCAAAAATTACTCTATTAAATTTAAATGATCTTATAATTTTTATGAATTCAATTGTAATTTTAATGGCTTGAAAGTTATTTTTATCAAAACATGTGAATTTAATATAAATTTCAGTTTTTATTTTGGATGTAACAAATCTCATATTGGGAAAATTATTTACTTTAAATGAATATTTTTTTGTGTTAGGATGTCGAAATTATCTCACAGTGAATTTTTCATAATTTTCAATGATATTGGAATTTTGTGTAAAAATTAAATAGTATTTAAATATATAATGTATTTTATGACATCATAATGACCCAATAAATATGTAATAAAATACTATAAAATGTATATTAGGATAGTATATGTTTTTACTTTAATATAATTGGATTTTCGATTTGGTTGATTTATTTGACAATGCCTTAGATGAACCTCCAAATCATAAAAACAATTATCTTTTTAGAATTATTTCCTTTAATGTGTGACTCCCCTCCCCATAAGAAAGAATTATATTTAAATATGTTTCTCCATTGGACATAAAAAATAATTTTTTCCACTACCCATTAGAAAACACCTTCGCCAAAAACCATGTGATGGTTTGTGGTTTTGATTAGTTTAATGTGTTGTGTATAAAACATAAATAATTAACAACTCCCACTCTTTTCATATATAATTATACCAAAAATCAAACATCTTCTTCACTAAGAACCATTGTAACTCGACCAACATCTGCCATCTTCTTCTTAGAATCCTTTGAAGCTGCACTAATCTCTTAATAAGCCTCTCTCAAGCCTCTCCCAAGTCATTGTGATCACACTTCCAAGTAAGGGATTTAATCCTTATCTATTTTTTCCATATTTCATTATAATATTATACCCATTAAATTTTAATTAAATATGTTGGGGTATGATTTCTCATGTCCCCCATACTAACCTAGTAATGTTTTAATGAAGAGAGACCTATTTCTCTGTCACAACCCAGCCCAGGTACCCCGTTAACCCGATAACTGATCCAACCCTAACATAGCCCGAAGGGCGTTCCCAATCCCCACAGGTCGGAGAATAGCACCTGGAATCTCATAAAATACAATTGGGGATGATTTCTTCCACAAGAATGCAGAAGCAAATGAAAAAAGACAGTATTCATAACAAAAAGTAACTCCACTGGGTGTAATACACCAGAAAACAAAGAGGCATAGAAAGTCCAAAGTACTGCAACCCAAGTACTAAAAATAGGAAAACATCCCCAAGGTCCCTAAGGACACAACTCACCAAGTCCAAATATAAACTACATGATCCAACTCCAAGAGGTCCTTTCCCTTTGCTTGATCCTGAAAGAACAAATTCTACAAACACCCGAAGGCACAAGTATGGTGTGAGCCTATGCCCAGTAGGATACCACCAATGATTCTATAACAGATGCCAAATATAGATTATCCAAAGAAAAGCTTTCAATTTTCAAATAAAATTGTTTGGAAACTCAAAGGTATATTTTAACAAGACATGCTATACAGTTTCAAATGATGGAAAAATTACTTTAAGCAAAGGCTTTACAATGAAGGAATATTTCTAAAACAATGGATTAAGTAAAATATTTATATGAAAAGATTATTTAAATGTAGAAGGCTTGTAAAGTAGTTCAAACGCATTGGTATTCATTTATATATCAAATATAAATAAACAAGCGAGCAACATAGTCATCTACCAAAAGGTATGACAGTATTATCCAGTCATAGGATTCCACACTATCTATGTTAACACAGAAAAATGTGTATTCACATGTCCATATGACACTGGCCAAAGGAGACTCGTCACCAACCCATCAGGGATGTGACCTGCCGCAAGTTTGTTTTAGAACATTTTCGTAGCGTAGAGTGTATCCAAATAACTCACAAACTACCTAAGGCTTGCATGAGCTCTTAAATGATGGGCATACTATTTTAAGAATTCTTAAAATACAATAAATCCCATTCTTCCATTTCAAAATTTCTAATTACATTCCATTTAAAACCAAAATAGGTTTTATTCAAAACATGCTTTTTTCACAAGATAAAACCAATGGGTTTCTATAAAATCATTTATTCCATTTTCACCAGTTCAGAATCAATTCAAAACCAATTCCATCATCACACAATTTATTTCCACAATTAAATTCAACAATTTAATTGACACCATTTTAAATCAAATCCATAATTTAAATTAAGCAATTTAAACCAAAAAATTTCGATAAACACACCCAATTCAATGGAATTGGGGTTTTTCCAATCTTCCATTCAAAAACCATTTCTCATATCTCGATTCACTGGAATCGAGTTTTTATCAATTTAATTGAAATAAAATTTGAGACATTTAATTTAAATCAATAATTTAAATAAATCAATCAAATATAATGATAATCAATTTGTTACATCAGGACGGAACCCCTACCTCAATGGTTTTGAAAAAAACCATAATGGTCAAGAACGCTCAAGAAAACCAGGTTTCTTCTTCAAGAACCAGCCTTAGATCTATTATCCTAGTAAGATCAAGAAAACATTTCATCGAATTTGGCATCCAAACACATATATCTACCCATAATGGTCATAGATCATAGAAACCAGGAGAATAAGAGAAGTATATCTAAGAAGAACTAAGAAACCAATAAAGAACGATCACATACCTTAAGAATACGCCTTCGATTCACCAAGAGGAGCCTTTGGATCACCTCCAGAATGATGGGAGATCCTTCTATGACCTTAAGAGAAGCAAAATCAAGAGTTATGGCCTCTTAAGAGAAAAAACGAGGCACTTAGAGGAAAAAACAAGTGATATCCACAATTTAAGGATCTCATTTATGTGATTGCACAGTTAGTTCGCATGGTTTAAAAAAATGTGTGCTAGCCGAGAATTAGCTACTCTCTCAGCCACCATTCATGCAAGGTTTGGCCGCATGGTTAGACAAACAGTGCGCTGCCCGTGTGGAAGCTATTTCCTCCAAGACCAACTACACACGGTTTGGCCGTGCGGTTTAGACAACCCGTGCGCCATCCATGATACTTCCCCTTTTCCCCAAAAAACATTTAAAGATCTCCCGACTATCCCATTTATCAATAATCCAAAAAAAAGGAACATAAAAACATAAAAATTACCTGAAAATGTAACGTGATGTTACAACCTCCCCACCATAAGAATTTTCAGTCCCCAGATATCCTATGAAGAAACATCCATGTCAAAATGATGAGGCCACCGCTTTCTCATTAGTGTATCCCTTTCCCACATCTCATGAGAATCAAAACCATGCTTCCATAGTACACGGACCAGGGGTATCGTTTTCCCACGAAGTACCTTGGTCTCAGAATCAACAACCCTGACAGGTTTTTCAGTCACCAATAAATCTACTTCAATCTCAAGATCACTGTAGCTCAAAACATGAGATGGGTCATAGAGATAATTTCACATCTATTATACATGGAACACGTTATATATCTAAGTTAGCTGTGGTGGTAGAGCTAAATGGTATGCAACATTACATACATGAACAACATCCTTGAATGGTCCCACAAAATGATGAGTAAGTTTCCCTTGCCTCCCAAGCCGTCGATGACCTAATCGGGGTGAAACATTAAAGAATAGCTGGTTACCAACTGAGAACTATAAAGGTCTACGAAGATGATCAGAATAAAACTTGTACTGATTATGTGTTGTCAAAATTCTCTTATGAATCAACTAGATCATAGTTGTCATCTCTTGGACCCAACATGTTCCTACCAAAGAACATTCACCAATCTCAGACGAACACAAAGGAGATTTTCAAGGACAACCATACAATTCCCCAAAAGATTCCATTTTGATCGCATACTTATAACTATTGTTATATGAAAACACAACTAGCCCCAAATGATCATCCCAAAACCCCCTAACGTCAAGAACTCATGCGTGAGGCATACTCTTAAGGCTCTGAATAACTCTCTCTATCTGGCCATCCGACTGTGGATGGTAGGTTGTGCTCAAATGGACCTAAGATCCCAGTGCCTCCTAAAGGCCTCTCCAAAAGCGAGATGTAAATAGGGGATCCATATCAAGGACTATAGCAGACGGAACTCTGTGTAAGCGAACAATTTCTTTCACATAGATATTTACCAACTCTTCAATTTTGGTTGTATCCTGAATAGGTATAAAGTTAGCCGACATGGTCATTCTGTCAATCACAACACATATCATGTCCCTTATCCTCTATGTTTGAGGTAACCCAACCACAATGTTCGTAGATATTTCATCCCACTTTCATGTAGGGACTGGAAGTGGTTGAAGAAAACCCGAAGGTTTCTGGTACTCATCGTTCACCTGCTGGCATGTATAGTAACAAGATACAAACACAGCAATGTATCGTCTCATACATGGCCACCATAATTGTTGTCACATGTCATAGAACATCTTCATGGTTTCTGGGTGTATATCCCACTGAGATTTATGGACATCCACTATCACATCCTTCCTTTCCAATAACGGAACAACGTAACCGTTTCAATAACACACAACACTCTCTTTGGAGAACGACCACTGGGTGTCGGTCTCCCCACCATAAATTGAGTCCCTAATTCTATGGAATTCATCATCCAGTTGTTGTTCCTGAAGAATTATCTCAAGAAGAGTAGATGTCAACTAGACACTGGATAAAGAAACGTCATTCCCCTTCCACTGAACTCCAATATGCAAATGAGTAAAGAGAGCCATCAAACATCACTCTTCTGAAGATTATTTCATATCCTTTGATGGATGTTTCCTACTTAATGCATCTGAAACTACATTACCATTACCTGGGATATAGGCAATGTCAATTTTGAAAGATTATATGTACTCCAACAAATTTCTTTGGTGGAGATTCAAATCCATTTGAGAGAAGATATAACTCATGATCTTGTGGTTTGAATACACTGTAAAACATTATCCATAAATGTAATGTCTCCAAAACTTATGTGCGTGCATTAAAACTGGATGTTCGGGGTCTTGGGTAGGATAGTTCTTCTCATGAGGCATATGTTGATGATAACCATAGGCAACAACTTGATTACCCTAAATGAGGACACATCCCAAACCTGAACCCGATGCATCATTGGAGACCACATAACCTATCCCAGCCTCTGGAAGAGTTAACACCATAGAACTAGTAAAAAGGCACTTTATCTCAACAAAAGAACTCCGACATTTATCATTCTAGGAAAAAATCACTCCCTTTCGAGTATGAGGAGTCATCGGAGAAGATAACTTTGAGAAGTGAATAAAAAATCGGTGACAATGTCCTACTAAGCCCAAGAAGCTCCGAATCTCGAAAACATTTTGTGGTTGTTCCCAATTCATGGCATCCATATCCTTCTAAGGATAAACCAATATTCATTGTTCTGACACCACATGTCCCATGAATTTCACTTCTCGAATCCATAAATCTCACATTGAAAGCATAACATAAAGTCAAGGATTCCTTAGAAGACTTTGAACTGTTCTCTGATGATGCACATGATCCTCCTCAAACTTGGAGTAGACAAGAATTTCATACCCAAAGACTACCATGAATGTATCTAGATACCCATGGAAAAAATTGTTCATCAAAGCAATGAAAACTACATTATAATTTGTTAGGCCGAAAGGCAAAACAAGGTACACATATTTTCCATACCTACTCCAAAGAGCAGTCTTATGAATATCAGATTCTTTTATCCTCAACTGATGGTAACCAGATCTAAGATCAATTTCTGAAAACCACTTCACCCCTTTCGATTGATCAAAAAATCATCAATTCATGGTAATAGATATTTTTTCTTTTTCATAACTCGATTGAGCTTTCGATAATCAACACATAAGCAAAGAGAACCATCATCCTTCTTTGCAAAGAGAACTGGTGTTTCCCAAAGGTGACACACTCGAGTGTATAAAACCTTTATCAAGACTATCATCTAACTGGGACTTCAGTTGTTTTAGTTCAGTTGGAGCCATTCATTAAGAGGGAATAGAAACCATTTTAGTACCATGCATTAAGTCAACAGAAAAATCATTCTCTCTTACTGGTGGAAACCTAGAGAAGTCAGAAGGAAACACGTTGGGAAACATAGCGACGACTAGAGGAAGATCACAAAACATTGAATCTCTCTCTAGATCAAAAGAAAACATTGATATAACATTCCCAACTCTTGATAGGAGGGTCCAGCTCTGCTTATCCTTGGGTCCCATTCTCCTTGAAAAACAAGTGGCACACCACTAGGTGTAGTAAGGTATACCCGTCAAAGATAAAAATCATTCTGGGCTTTATTTGCAATGATCCAATACATCCCAAAAATGACATCCAAAGATTTCATGTCAAGAACCAACAAACTCCAAACATGATCAACATCTGATAGAGAGATGACACAAGTAGGACTACAGAGACCCTTCTCTCTCATTGTACCAAGGGGTGTAGTAATATCCATTTCACAAGATAAATGTTATATAGGTAGATTAAGCATATCAAAAATATGGATTGAAATAAATGACTGAGATGAACCAGTATCAAAAAGAGATTTCACTAAATATGAAGATATAGTAATGGTACCTCTCACAGTTGCTGGACCCGTATCAACTACCTTTGGCAAATCTTCCACTACTTGATGAAGCATTGTTCCAAATTCCTATGGAAATAACCCTTTTCTATGTGAAACATTTGATTTTCCCACAGTTTCTAGAGGTGTGGATTATCACGTTATAATATGTGAAGTAGATAAATGATGGAAGATTCATTGTATGCGCCCTAAACGTCAACATGAGCTACAGTTCTTGGGTGCCTCAGTGCAATAATTCTTAGAATTTCCTAGCATTCCACACTGATAGAAAGTTAATGAATCCCATCTTGTTACTACTGGAGGTCTGGAATGACTCTATTGTTGAGAACTTACATGATAAATTTCATGCTTCACTTTTCCTTTAAAGGAACCAACTCTGCCATTAGGAGGGAAAATAACCTATTTCAACCCTGACTTTCCTGCCAGGTCCATCTCAACCATCATGGCCCTATCCAACACATCAGCATAAGTGGGTGGATTCAGTAAGAAAACCTGAAAATGGATATTTGATCTAAGTCCCAACTCAAATCGTCGATCCTTTATCTTCTCATTAGATACAATCTCAGGAGAAAACTGTACCAACTCAGAAAAACGATTTCATTACTTGTCACAGTTTTGTTGGCCATCCCGTTATTGAAAAACTCCACAGCCTTGGCCAACACCATTGATTCTAGATAGAAATGTTTAGTAAAAAGGAACCAAAAGTATTTCCACTCCAATCCCTCATGTTTTCCAACCTTCACCGTCATTTCCCACCATCTATTACTTGGTCCATCCACCACGTTGGTGGAACACTTCACCTTAATCACATCAGGTGTCTCTAAGAACCCAAACAGACGTTCAATCTTACACAACCATTCCACAACATGGTGAGGGACAATAGATCCTTTGAAAACTTGTGGCTTATGGTGTAGTAACTCTTGAGAAAGACTTCAGAGAATCTCACTATGAGGATCTATAGATGGATTCTGAACATGAACGGGAGGTGGTGTTTGTACTAGAGCTTGGACAGTGTGAAGAATCATCTCAACTAGACTCAAATCCATAATAGGACTCGCTTGCTGAGATTCAGCAGCAGCATCATTTTGGATTTGATTCCCATGTCTTCTCGGAGGCATGATTCTACACAGCTTAAAAAGAAATAGATTAACACTCAAACCTAGTAACAAGGAAAAATATTCTTAATAGAATGGATAATATGATTTGGATTCCACTCTATCCAAATCAAAACAGGGAAAATACTAGAACTAATCTACAATTCAAATTTCCCTAACCAACCTCGGTAACTAAAGGTTCATTGCGGTGAGATCTGGCCAGACACTCTATCACAACAACCTCGTATATCCCGATAAGAATACTCAAATGCATACTGTCATCAAGACAAGATTATTAAACCTCCCTTTGATTCCACTTTGTCATGTACCAGCCCAGGTACCCTGGTAAACTGATAACTGATCCGGCCCTAACATAGCCCGAAGGGCATTCCAGATCCCCAAGGGTTGGCGACTAGCACCAGGCATCTTATAACATACTAGTGTGAACGATTTTTGCCACAATAATGTGGAAGCAAAATAAACAAGGCAATATGCATAACAAAAAGAAACTTCACTGGGAGTAATGTACCATAAAACCAAGAGGCATTGAAATCCCAATGTACTACGAACCAAGTAAAAAAAATGGGAAAACAGCCCCAAGGTCCATAAAGACACAACTCACCAAGACCAAATATCAACAGTTGGATCCACCTCCAATATGTCCCTTCCCATTGCTCGATCATGGAAGAAGAAAGTATAAAAACACCCGAATGCAAAAGTAATGTGTGAGCCTAAGCCCAGTAAGTTACCACCAACGATTCCATAACTGATGCCAAATATATATTATCCAATGAAAAGCTTTCAATTTTCAAATAAACAGGTTTTGGCAACTCGAAAGCATATTTTAACAAAACATGCTATACATTTTCAACGGATGGAAAAATTACGTTAAGTAAAGGCTTTACCATGAGGGAATATTTATAAAATAACGGATAAAGTAAAAAATTTATATAAAACAATATATATAAATTCATCATTCATGTATAGAAGTTCAAAAGTATTAGAATACATTAATATCTCAAATATAAATAACAAGTGCGCAACATGGTCTTCTGCCAAATTGTATGATAGTATTAACCAGTTATAGGATTCTGCACTCTCTATGTGAACTTAGAAAAATGTGTATAGACACATCACTATGACAATGGACATAGGAGACTCATCAACAACCCGTTAGGGATGTGACCCGCCACATGTATGTTTTATAACATTTTCGTAGAGGAGAGTGTATCCAAATAACTCACTAACTAACAAAGGATTGAATGCGCTCTTACATGATGGTTGAACTATTTTAAGAATGCATAAAATACGATCAATCCCATTATTCCATTTCAAAAGTTCCAATTTCATTCCATTTAAATCCAAAACAGATTTTATTCAAAACATTCCTTTTTCACTATATAAAACCAATGGATTTTTAGCAAATCTGTTTAAGCCATTTTCAGTAGTTTTAAATCCATTCAAAACCAATTATATCATCACACAATTTATTTCCAAAATTAAATTCAATAATTTATTTTAAATAATTTCTATCAAATCCACAATTTAAATTAAATAATTTAAATCTGAAAATTTCCTTAAAAACACCCAATTCAATGGAATTGGGGTTTTTCCAAGCATCCATGCCAAAACGATTTCGAATTTCTCGATTCAGTGGAATCGAGTTTTTATCAATTTAATTGAAATAAAATTTGATCAATTGAATTTAAATCAACAATTGAAATAAATCAGGAAAATACAATGATAATAAATTTGGTATGTCGGGACGGAACCACATACCTCAATGGTTTTGACCAAAACCACAACGGTTGAGAACGCTCAAGAAAACCGAGATTCTTCTTCATGAACCCACCTTAGATCTCTTCTCCTAGAAAGATCAAGACCAAATATCATCATATTTGTAATCTACACCCATAGATCTACCCATAACAGGCGTAGATCTATGAAATAGCAAGAAAATGAGAAGTATATCTAAGAAACTGATCAAGAACAATGAAGAATGATCACATACAACAATAATCTGGCTTCGATTCACCAATAGGAGCCTTTGGATCACCTTTGAAACGAGGATAGAACCATTTATATCCTTAAGAGAAGAAAAATCCCGATTTATGGCCGCTTAGGTGAAAAAATGAGGCACATAGAGGCAAAACGTGTGAGATCTAAAATTTAAGGAACTCATCTAAGTTCATGCACAGTTAGTTCGCAAGGTTTAACAAACCATGCGCTAGCCTTGCATTAGATACTGTCTCATCCACCCTTCATGCACAGTTTTTCTGCACGGTTAGACAAAGCATGTGCTTACCATGTGGAAGCTACTTCCTCCAAGACTAACTAAGCACGGGTTGGCCGCATGGTTTAGACAACTTGTGCGCCGCCTGTGTGACTCCCCCTTTTCCCCAAAATAACATTTAAAGTTCTCTTGGCTCTCCCAATCATCACTAATCCAAAACATAGGTAATTAGAAACATCAAAAGTATATGAAAACGTAATGTGATGTTACATTCTCCATCATTATTACTTCCAATATAAACCTGTTACCATGTAGAAATTTCATAAGAGTAATTCTATTTCTCTCAATTATTTACGTTTCCTTATTATGTTACATTATCTATTTCAAAATTCCATATATTGGTACACATATATATAAGACCCCATTACATACCATTTCATGTACATAATATGAGATACCCCTTTTTATCTCATCAACCATTTTTATGAATTTTTCTGCCATGCTGTTATGCTTTCAAGATTGCATCATGATTTTCCAAGACAAAATCATTATGTAGTGAATACCATAACCTTGCATCTATCATGGGTATTAATCTTTATTCAAATATACATATTTAATGGTACTTATGAGTATTTATTTAACATTAGTTAATAATGGAATAACTTATGATGTTGAATTATTCCATGATATAGGATCCATGTGGAAAACTTATGCATGAAATGAAATGTTTGTAAAGAGTGGCCCTCATAGCACTCATAAGCATTGGATAATGATTAGTATAATAATAAATCCTTTTTTATAACACTTTATTAATGATAAATCATGTGTTATGAGGGTTTAATCATGCTAATTTTAGTGTAATGGGGGGTTTACCCATGCTTCATGTGCAATGATTCTAAGATCATGCAAATATCATGAAAAATGTTTTTGCCACATTTCCATGTTTGGATAATCATTCCATATCACGCCTTTAAGTTCATGTTTCTCTTTTTCTCCATTGATATTCCTATTTCTTAATGTGTTCTATATTAATCATGTTATTCCTTGTTTACTCCCTTTTTGAGATTTATATCTCGCCCTTTTCTTATGCATGGCCTTAGGTTATCTTATGCAATGCAAACTATTAAGGGATGTTACATTCAAGTAAAAGATGTTTTCAATAATGATGATGGGTTTTACATTATATGTTGTTATGAAACATTTCAAATTTCTCAACACAGTAGACCCATCAATACTTATAGTTGACATATGTGCATGTTACTATATTGCTTCATGTATATGTGTGTATCAAAGAGTAGGTTTGTTATATAAAACTCACTGCCTCACTATGATTCCTGGAATTTCCCTATACGGGAAGAAAACAGTGTTCTATACAACACTAAAGACCTGAACATTGTGTGAGCTAACATGATTTGTTGATTCCCACCTAGGTGTTTGAAAACGAGTCTCTATATAATAATTCCTTTATCTTCATATTATGTAAAAACATAGAATTTTATGTTGTAATGCAATATTATAGGAAATATGATAATAATATCCCTTTTTACACTTTTTAAAACAAAGAATGTGTATCAATTTCAATGAAAATTTGCTATACCATATTTCACAATCATAATCATGCATATCAAGGCTAACTTATAAATCCAGAAAATTCAAAATATAAGCACATGTATCACAACACCAAAGAATACTATATGTATAGTTTACAGACAACTAATTCCACACTTGTAAAGTAAAAAATAAAATCCGATAACAATGAGCCTAGGAAACAGAGGAATACCCCATGATTAAACCCACAAAAAATTTAAATAACAAACTCATAGAACAATGAGACTAGGACATGGAAGAATTCCCCAAGACAGTCCTCCTTGATAATCAAAATATAATGGAAGATGGCCCCAATCGAAACATTCAACCTATGTACCCATGGTTCATAATGTGCTTTATTCACAAATCATTTCAATTATTTGAAACCCATTTCAAAAAAATTTCAAAATTTCCATTTAATTTCATAAAAATAACAATTTTCTATACATTTATAAATATCCATGTAAATTCCATTTTCATTATAAAACTTTTTCAACACATATAATAAAACACTTCAAATTTGAATATACAAAATAGTTTAGAAGGAATAAAATTAGGTTCACTAATGTTGTCCAGAGATAGAACCACCTACCTCAAAACTGGGGTCACACAAGACCATAATGCAATCCCAATTCAATGAAACCCAAAAACATCCATGAAAATAAATTTCATGATTGATTCAACTTAGAAGATGAAAAGATAGTGGGAAAGATAAAACCCACATTCCTTAATGAAAAAATTCAATACACCACCACCAATTAAGGAATGGGCCTTTGGAATGAGATCTCACACTGGATCTAGGGGAGGATAAGAAGGAATATTCAATATTTATCAAAAAATCTGGTAGTGCAATGTTATGGTGAAACTGTGATCATTTGAAACGAACAAGCGGAATACTCCTATACCTGAAGGGCCACACCACAACCACAATAGAGATCAGATGCCAAATGTATTTATCTATGAAGAGAGGCTCTTATGAGAATCACCTAGGAATAGACTTGGGTCGAGATTAATGAAGAAATAGATATGTTAATGAACACAATCTACCAAAAATGTGATTTAAAAATAGGCGCAAGCTGAGTCACGACGTGTAAACCTTGGTAATGTAATGAACATGTCCAAGATAAGATAGTTGGAGCTAATTAAATATTATGATTTCTCAATAAATTGCCTTATTAGGATGGATAACAATGTGGAAAATGATTTCATTTGAAAGGATCACTCTTTATAATCTCTTATAATGATCCCAAAAGATCATATATATTTTTTGTTTATAATGAATGGATTTAACATTATAAATTAAGGCAGTAAATATTATATTTAACAACTAATTTTTCAACTTTATATCCCTGTGAAAATTAAATAACTGAAAAAGGAAGATGTGGAGCTGCATAAAAATGTGAAAAAATTTCTAAATTTCAACCTAGATTGTGAAAAAATGATATGGATCCTGAACTATGTATGTGTTGAATCCAAATAAAATTACTAAAAGGTAGTTTTATGATTCTTTTAGTTATTTTTTCTATTGATCCAAATTATATGAAGTTGTTTATATATTTGAATGAGTATTTATGGTGATGCAATATAAACAGAATGTTGTTGAGTATGTATGTTGGTTCTTGGTATGTCATAATTTTATGGTTGAGATTAAAATCATAAATGGGAATGTGAGATTAATTTTAAATAGAATAATGTAAATGGGAAAACATCACAACAAATTTTTTCAGCGTACTCCACAAAAATATAAATTAAATAATGATTTTTTGGTTGTAGTCAGTCTCCTTACAATGTCATCACACATCATTACTATCAATTAATATTTCTACCTAGATCATTGTAAGTACCTATCCTTAAAACATTATATAATATTTAATTAAATGATAAATTTACATTAAGGATATTTTATGGGTTAGAGTTTTAGAGAATTAGGACATAATTATTACATCTCAACGTGAATATAACATGTAAACACTACTACTTAGTATCAATTTGTTTCATAAAATAAAAAACCTCTTAATAAAAAACATATATAGTTCCATGTTTTAGAAAGAATGACTTTTCCATGATCCCATCCTTGACCCTATTCATCTTTATGTCATTTGGAAAACATTTCAAAAACATGTAATGAGAATAAAAAATCTCAGTAAGGGTTATAAAATAAAGAATGGAAACATTAACCCATCAATAAATACAAATCAATTAAACAATACTTTTCGATCATAACATACATCATGAAGTCATAAAATTTATGAATAACAGAATAGAAGTAATAAATAATAAAGGTAACTTGTGGCATCAATATAATACATACATTGTAGTTATGTCAGCTACATATAGAGTTACTTTGAAATACCCATCATCGTTTATTCCCTAAATCTCTTAGGAGAAACATTAACGTTTACATCCATCATTTTACCCATTGCATTGGGGAGCCATCTCGGGCTCACCCACCTATGTATATCTAGAAACCACCCATATACGTAAGAAATTCCAAATAAACATAACACATTCATAACCCATAATAGAAGAATAATGTAAAGACAAAATTTCCACATTGGAATCACAATATATCATTTCATTATATTTACATAATCGATGCATTATCAAACCATTATAAAAATCATCTAAAATATTTAATAAATAGATTTTTTAATCAAAGTGCCCCATAGCACAGTGAGTATTTTATAAAAAAAAGTAATGTTAAAACATTCATGTTCATATAAATAAATCCATAAACCCATTTTTAAAACATGGAAATGAATGATAAGAATTTGTATGATTAAATCATTAAAACATTTAAAATTATGTTTTTGCTAAAGAATTTTTCACAAAATTAGAGACGATTGAATAAAAATAGTTGAGGAATAAAATTTAATCAAATCTTAATAACATCATCAGAATAATGGGAGTCAGGATATAATATTCCAAAGGATATTATATACACCATATAAAATGTATTTAGTGCATAACAACAATGAATTATCAATGGAATGTAATTTGAGACGAAATCCCATATAAAAATGGTATCCTTATATTAAAGATAAATCAATGACATAATTATGTGTGACAAATTAATATACGACAAATATATGTTGTTATTACGTGAAAAAAAATCAGAGGTTTTTCACACATATTAATATCCTGAAATAATCAAGATGTAAATTTTTTACCCAATGAATTGAAATTGGGTGAAGAATTTCCCTTATAGAAAATCGACAACCAAACAACGTCCCATTAAATTTCAGAAAATGAGTTGATGGGAGAAGAAATGGTTTCTCAGAACTTGGAAATAAAATTTATAGCAATTAGTATATATAGGAACATATCCCGACATAATAATATTTTAATTAAAATACATAACAAAAATAAGTCTTTTAAAAAGTTGATGGTGTAAGGTTCCCTTACCGATTTGGTAACTTCTGAAACATACACCACATAAATGAATAATCATACAATGAATTTTTAAATAATAATAAATTATATTATATTATAATATGGATAATATAATGAGACGTACATAATCCACACAAATTTAAATAGTCGAAAAAATAGCATGAATCTAATGTGAATAAAAAGTGTGATGAAAACCCCTTACCATGTTTTAATCAATCGATTAGTATGACCAAAAGTTAATAACAGCCAAATGAATCACTGAATACCATTAATATTAATAGAATCAAGATTATATATATCAAAAGTCAATACAAAATACACCACATTCATAAAATAAGTGAAGAACAATGGAAATATCACATAAATAAAAGTGAGATAAGAAACCCCTTACCTCATGTTTGACTTGATCTGTTCATTCTTTATCATCCTGAATAAAATGAAAAATTTAATTTATACCATATTAAGATCCTTTTTCATGTTTATTAATCCTTTATATAAGTTATTACCATGTTGTAAACATTCTTCAATCATTTATGTTAATAATGGTCGTTTTGTCGATATTTGGTACTTGACTAAAAAATGAACATCTTATAATTACACGTTGTTCATGTGGTAAAAATTCTATTATCTCCATAACTAAATTCATGATTTAAATATAATATATATCATAATTATCCAGTATATTTTTGTAATTATAATATTAAAAAACATTTCGATATAAGAAATGAAATGCATTGTTCATGGAGACGGCAAGCCGTATGTACGCATGAACGCTACTTTCATTTATATTTCATATTTAATGGAATTATAAACTAATGATACATAGGAATATTATAATTCCATATAATATCATATGATATATATGTAATATATTTTTATTAACTTAATTCATTATTTGTTCTATATATTTCCTGAACGAATCATATCACCTTGAGGGGGCGGTAGTCCGCACTCCCTCAAATGAAATTATCGCATTTACACATATTATAAAGCATAAAGGTATGTTTGTAAACAAAATTTAAATAAGAATAGAGTAAAAATAATCATAATATATATAATATTTAAATATATTTACATCATAATGGCCTCTATGATAGGTGGTATGAGAAAACTGAACAATCATCGTTTCGTGAGGCAGTAGTTCGACGTCCACAGAAACAGTATGTTCTATACCCATTAGATGGAGGTGTGTGTATGTGTAGTTTTAATAATTCTCATTACAAAAACGAAATATATTTAGGATACTGGTGTTGTTATAAAATAATGGAATAAAGAGAGTTAATTGGGATGGATAAGTAATATAAAACAAAATAACGCAAGAGAAGTTGTTACCTTTAAATATGATATATCTATTTCGTTTGAACAAAAAGGTTAACTGGAAATGCCTTCTACCTAGTGAAAGGCTTCTAGGAAGTGGTGAGGGATGTAGGGAGCTTAACTGTTAACATGTCGGACGATAAAAGGGGCTTGATAAGTGTGATAGTTGGGTTATATGTGAGGACTTTTTATAAGGGTGAGGAGGGGCTCTTTAGGAATGCTTAAAAAGATTATTTTATTATATAATGATATTCTGAAACTAAAGGTCCAAAAATTATTAAATTCTAAGATAAGATGAATCATGTTTGAAATAATATCATCCTATATTAATTGTACATGTTTTGGATTTTTTAATCTTTCTAATCTTATTTATTTAAATCATTCATTAATGAGGTAAGCATTGCATCATTATTAGGTCATAAATAAAATTTTTTATATGATGTCTAAAAATTTAAAAAAAACCATGATGTAGGAAATATTTTTATCGTTACAATGAATTTTTATCATATAAAATATTACTTATATAACCTAATTTATGAATTTATGTTCTAAAAGATATATGTTTTATTCATTTTTGTCATTACAATAAATTAATTAATATAGCGTGTCATTATCACTCCCAAGTGGCACCATGAAGTCTGAAAATTGACCCATGGATTCCATGGTTGGGTATGTATCAACCAATAGGACTGGGATGCATGTTAGGGTTATTTAATATTATTATAATAATATTTTCTTACCCTTATTTACTAGATTTACCTTTTAACCATGGTAAAAAAATTACTGAAAAAAGTATTCATAATGTCCAAAAATAGAAGTTACCTATTTAAATATTTTGGACCTCTTAATTCCTAATATGGAATCCATTTTAAAAAAATCAAAACTCATAAGTGGCAGAAATTAAATTAAAATTATTTTCAACTCTCAAAACAAAAAGATTGTTTTTATGAACTAAAAACTATGAAAATATTAACAGTAATATATATCCAATTTATAAGTGAAATAACATCCAATTAACTACAATAGAAGAAAATAGAAATAAATAAATAAATTACTCTTTAAACGCAATTAAAAATATAATATAACTTTTTATATATAATAGATTAAAAGGTAGTTTTTAATTAAAATACAATATTTTTTACAATTCATTAAAAAAATAAATTATAATAGAAAAATACAAAAAAAATTCCCAATGTAAATTTTGATGTCCTGATTCTAAATAATAATTTTATTCATTCCTATAGAACATATAAAAGTTTCCAAAACTATATTTAATAATGGTTTTCCCTCAAAAGGTAGTAAATCGACCTTTTAATGAATATTAGAGTATTTATGTTTAAAATTAGATTCATTAAAATTTTAAGCCTCTATCATTTTTTGGATAAATGTTAAAAAATTTAACCAATATATAATCATATTTTAGTTAGTTCTATTAATTCTAGCTAATAAAACGACAATTTATTAACTACCCTTTACAATAATAATATCATTATATTATTTTTTAGTATAACTCAATGTTGTGTGCAACGTATGATTTCAATGAAACCTGTTGTTGCGTATCGGGTACCCCATAGAACATACCATCCCCTATTACGTAAAAAAAATATTTAATTCACAAAAAATAATAATTATGAAAATGATATATTCATTATTTACATGGGATGTTACATACTTCCCCCCATTAGGGAATTTCTTTTTCAAAATTTTAAAATTGTGCTTGGAAACATCATTAAAAGTCCCACATTAGAAAAATAGTCAATAAAAATATCACATTAAAATAATGTAAGATAAGTAAAAAAGGTAACCTGAGATAAAAAATACTAGGATTCTTTGAAAAAATTGTTATGGAGGAGAAAATAACTCTCATATATTAATAGGGAGTGATATAGAACTTTATCACAGAATGTTAACCACCAAAATGCAATAAATTTGTTGTTGGGTAAAATTATGTTGATAAAAGAGAGATTATAACATTTTTCTACAAGATCCATTTCATAGAGTTGAATAATTTTATTAATAAATAGACAATGATCATAAGTAAATATCCATACATGTCATGTAGTGTGTCATCCTTTAATAAAAAACTACCATAAAATCATATTTTCTCCAAACGGTAAGAATTCAAGATGACTTGGTCAAACATGAAGTGCTAGAATAAACTTCTAGAGTATCACATAATCTAAAAATGATGAACAATATATTATTTTATCTTTAGACATCATCCAACACCCAATCTGGTTAGTACAAGATGAGATAATCCCCAACGAATAATCCATTATAAAAATAAATACTACCCTTATTCTCCAAAATTTTACATAAAGAACCCAATGTTCAAGAAAGATAATTAATATATAATTTTCCTTAAATTTATAAAAAATAATCCAAACTAAGAATGAAACCCAAAACTCAGAAAGAATTAATGTAGAGATCCAAATCTTGACGTACATGGACATTACATTACTTTTGTGGAATACTTAGTACATAACAAAAACACACACACAAGGATCGTAATAGTTTATTGTCTTTAGAAACTAGGAATATAATCTTCTAATAGTGGTGAATTATTTTCAACATCTCCCATAAAGATCTTCCTTTTTTTACCTAAAACCTTCCATTATATCCTGGGGAAACAAAAACATAAAAGGTTGAGCTCAAATGCTCAGTAAGGGTAAACAAAAGAAATATCAATCACATCATTTTCATAAGAACATGACATTTTGGAAATCTTAACCTGCAAAAGATAGCATAATTTCATAACATGGGATAAATCATAGTAGTGAAATGAAATCTCAATAATCATAAAATAAAACATGAATCATTGTGTCATACACACATAATCATAGAGAATCATATCTTATTAGTCAAGACTCATTGCCAAGACGATCTTAGTGGACAAAGTCCATTTCTGAACCGAGTCACCCTCGTTTCAGTCCTGTTTCACTGAACCGGTATAACCTACCATTCCATCCATGTCTATCTCATGAGATATAAAATCTTTACCCAATGCATTGGAGG
Source organism: Viscum album (assembly GCA_963277665.1). NCBI lineage: Eukaryota > Viridiplantae > Streptophyta > Magnoliopsida > Santalales > Viscaceae > Viscum > Viscum album. The sequence continues at coordinate 1,851,081,118 of OY728120.1, forward strand.
GAGATATAGGTCCCACCCATCTCATAATGATACCATTCTTATATGTCCCACAAAATCATAAATCATACATCATAACATAACCCATGTAATAAAAATGAGAATCTTAAACATCGTGAAATCATAAAACAATTAATATAATATAAAGTAATTCATAAATATAATTAAATCACAACATAATAAAATCTATGTAATAATAGAGATAGAAACAGAACCCTTTATTATCTTATATGGAAAATAATTTTGATAAAACACTTGAACTCCATTTTTGAGGAAAATATCCTTTCTACTTCAAAAACATTTTCCTTTCATAACATGTCATAAAATTTTAAACTAAAAGAAGTTGATTAAAAATAAACATGAAAACTTGTAAAGGAATATTCTTGGAAATATTGTTATAAAAATCCACTCATTTCGTATAAGTTAAAAAAACATTCTTCTCGTACTTTTGTCGGAAAAGTCAAAAAGTACCTCGTACTAAAAACGACACAATATTCCTTTCATATCATTTACTATAAACTAACCGAAGGGTAAAATAGGATTTAAACAATTGTAGGTGAATGTAAATAATATTACATATTGAGGAAACATGGATGTGGATGATAAAATACACCCTAGTTAATTCCAAAATATAAACAATCTCGGATAAAAATGAGATTGTGATATTTCCCTTACCTTATGTCCGATATGCTTTGTACGTATCCAAACATCCTGTATAAGGATTTAAATAATGTCATTAACTTATTATAGAATCATATTCCTTGTTATGATATCATATATGGTTCACTTATGACTTTATATTACCCGTTCTTTTGTAAATTCCATGTTAAAGAAGCGTTTTGGGTAAAATCGTTTCATTTATCGTAGGTGTTTGGACTTGTTGTTCTTGACATCATGATTTACTTAAATCCAGTATATAAAAAATGATTTATATATCATATATATTCAGTATATAATAGATAGATAAAGGAAATGAAACACACCGTTCATGGAGACGGTAGTCCGTACATACGCATGAACGTTGTTTTCCTTTCCTTATTGTCTTGAATGGTAGTAAGTAGATGACATACATATATATATATACATAAATCAAGTATATTTAACATATCATATATTTCATTATTATTCATTATATATACTTTATAGTCATTCCTGAATGGTTAATGTGGAGAATGAATCTCATAGCGTGGTGGAGACAGTAGTCCGTACGTTCGCACGAGCGATGATATCGTTCTCATGACCGTGATCTTGTGTTGAAGTGTATGTATAATATTTCGGTATCAATATCACATTATAATAATCATATATAGTTACTCATTACACCAGTATACCCATCCAATTAAGGTGGTGGCGGAAAATAGATTACACCACGACGTGGAGACGGTATTCCGTACATACACACGCGTGGTGATTTCCTTTTTCCGTAGGATGGATAGATGGTTAATAAGAGTTGTTTTATATTTATAATAACATATCAGTATATAAGAAATACTTATGTTATTACTTTATCATGAAACAACTATTGAAGAAGAAGTTGAAGACGAAGGAAATTGAAAAAGATCGTTAATGGATATTACTTCTTTTTTATGCGCCTTTTCTTAACCTCCACTTAAATAACTAAGGATGGTCTTTGAGGAAAACCAGGACCTCTAGGATTATACTAGGGAAGCGGAGAAGAGATTTTGGAAGGGGTTGGCCGAGCTTGAATGCTCAAATTGGTGTGAGGAGGAGAGGGATGAGGTGCCCTTTTATAAGGGAGGAGAGGGGCACCTTAGGAAAATCTCAAAATATTATTTTATACTAAGGTCAAATTCGGTTTATAATGGTTCCAAAGGGTCTAATTTCGAAGCTAAAGTAGGGATGGGTCGAAATCCACTCATCCAAAAGGATTTAGACAAGTTTATGCTATTATTTTAACCTTATCAATTAGATTTAACTCTAAGTTAAATAATTTAACTTTTACCGTGTCTTTTTGTTTTCTTACACTATATGGTTAATAAACTTACTATATCAAGACAAACGAAACCCAAGTTGTCATTTATTAATATATATAATCCTATCTAAGTCATTTGGCCAAACCGTAGATTTTTAGGAATAAAATAACAATTTATAATATAATATTTGTTTTAAAAACTAATTTATGTCAATTTTCACACTATTTGGTACATGATTTTTATGAAATTCATAACAGAATGATAAGTTCGAACCAAGTTACTTAAATCAAAAATAACATGTCATATTAACCAATAAAATTATTTTATGTCATAAAAAGTCTCAAATTACATTTATTTGGTCATTTATAACATCAATTATTTCATTATTTCATTAATAAGACAATTACTGCATCATCTTTGTGTCATAATAAATGATAATTATTTAATCCCTGAAAATTATAAACAAATTCCTATGATATAGATAATTGTATTAGCTTTCTTGATACTATTCATGTTCGATGTTTCATGAAGTTTATCACTAGATTAAAATTATTATACTAATAAGATTTAAGAAAGTGACATGTTGTCACATTCTTTGGTTTTAATAATAATTAAATTATTTTCATTGAAAAAATTTAATTAAATGAATCAAATCTGACCCTTAGGTGATATGGGTCGACTTTTAGTCATCCAATAGGATTTTTACATTTGTTAGGGTAATTTTAAAATATTATATTTACCCTTAATTACCCTATTTACCTTTAACTATGGTAAATAAAATTTACCGTAGTTACTATTCATAATTCCCAAAAATAAAAAGTAGCTTATTAACATAATTTTGATCCACTGATTCCAAATATGGAATCCATTTTTCAAAATTAAATACACAAAAGTTTCAGAAATTAAATTAAAATTAATCCCATTGTCGAAAGAATACGGGGTTTTCTTTAAAACATTGAAAAAGATTGAATTGATTTAACCTACGAATTCAAGGTAAAATCATTGCTAATGAAATAAATTATATTAAATGGTAAAAATATATTCTATTTATACTTTAAAACCATTAAATATTATAATTTAACCACCTAAGATATTACGATGAAAAGAAGTTGTTTTTAATTAAAATATAGCGTGTTTTTACTATTCATTAAAATATGAAAGTTATCGGAAAAATATCAAAACATTATCTAATGTAAATTTTTATATCCTGATTCAAAAGAAGATTTTTATTTTTTCAAATTGAACTTATAAACATGTCAAAAACTAGATTTAAAGTGGTTGCGCCATCAAGAGGCGGCAAAACTGCATTTTTGAAAAATATTTATTTTACCCGAAAAATTTATTTGGTTCTTATACCATGTTCTAGAAATGTGTAAGATGAATAATAATGATATAAAATTCAAAATTTAGTTAACAATATTCATAACTGCTAGTTCATAACAATATTATAATAATATATTGTTGTTTAGTAAAACCCAGTATTGCGTACAACACACACTATCGAAGAAGGTCGTGATTGTGTGTAATGCAAGCCAAGTAAGGGTTGCGTGTTGCGCAAGAATCCTTCGTTGTTTCATATAACATAATCCAACCATATTTCATATATACATTGAATATATATATATACTCAATGTTGCGTAGAATAACTATTATCAAAATTGTGTGTAACACGATCCAAAAAATTGTGTTGCGTATACTGCAAGCTAATACGGTGTTGCGTATAGCGCAAGGTAATCTTGGTGTAGCACAAGACATTAATGAAATTAAAAGAATATTTTTCATAAAATCTCGGGGTGTTACATTCTACCCCCCTTAAAATAAATTTCTCCCTCGAAATTCGTCGGGGTTATAAATGGTTTACTATTCAAAAGTTTCTTTGATAGAAACCCACATCGTAAAAAGGAATACCAAAACCAATCATTAAAAACAAAAGTATGAAACACAACGGTTACCCAAAAAAACTAATCACTGGGTTTCCACATAGGTGAAAATTTGGATATGGAAGAGAAATCTAACCATCATGTACTGATGGAGAGTGGTAGAGACCATGGCTATGGAAAAGCCAGAAATCAAAAAGCTATAGATTTGTGATGATCTAAGGTACCATCTGATTCATCAGATATAAGGGAACTAGGACAAAATTTTTGGTTTTCAAGATCATTTCCCTAAAGTTAATGAATTAAAAGAAATACTTACATGATTTTGGTATAATCTCACTGTTGTTCGTGAATTGAACAATTTCCACTTCATCCCTTAAAGAAATGAAGTTGAATTTGTTATTTGTGATGTGTTAGCAGATCATGTGATAGAATGATGGGTCATTCCATCTATTTCAAACAAAAGGTTAGAAAAAGTTATAAGTCCATCTTATGGTTAGATTAATCGTATATGGTTCCAGAAATGAACTTATACTACATATATCATACCACTTAATAAAATAAAACTAGTTTCTACTAAACAGGGACTTCATGTAGGCCAGTGGTAGGCGATAAAGGCTAGTCGCACTTCGGTTGTGGGTTCGATTCCCACAGCCTTGTCTGACGCGATGGGTTGTCGCCCGTCCTGCAGGTTGTCCTTTTTCTAAAACTACATTACTATATCATCCCATCAATAATATGGAAAAAAGGTTTTATCCTTAAACAATACAAACTTATGTCCAACATATTCCATTCCAATCTTTAGGCTTATCCAAAATACTTCGGTCCAAGCTCATAGTATAGAGAAAATGATCACGTAAATGCCATCATTTATCCCTCATATATCTTTTTCATCACATTCTAGTCATGTGAATACCACAATCATGTAATCTCTTTAAAATTGAATACCCATTTAATCTTAGTAAAAACATTAGTGCTGTCAAAAGTTAACTCATTCCACATACCAAAAACCCAAAATTCAATATACTCAAACCATGATATAACTATTTCCTTATATCAGTCATGAGCTCATGAATACTGTCAAACATTTAATTTTCTCCTTATCCATTCATTATGCGCATATCATCTACATTACAAAAATATATGAATAATCTTTCATGGATACTGGTACCATTAATCATACACTTTCAAAACTCAAGGAAAGACAACAGTGTAACAATCCTTATATGTCTCTTTATTCCATAGTACCATGAGATTACTTATACAACATTACACATGATAAACATGTAATCATTCCACTACATTCTTAAACCATTGACTGAGCTTCAACAATTATTTCATGTCACATATCATTTGTAGTCTCTTCATCATAATCAACATAAATACTACCCATACGACCATACTGATTCTCTTCATGAGACTTTACCTTAGGGAATTGGTTTGAATAATCCCCGTAAATTCCACATTTAAAACATTTAACCATTGTTTATGTCATAGCAATACCATTATCCTCATCCCTGGTGTTAACTGAACCTTTTCCTTTGCACTTCCTGGCTTTGTGTCCTCCTTTTCCACACCCAAAGCATCTTCAAGTTCCTTTGAAACATTCTCTTTGATGCCTCTTCCCACATGATTTACATAGGGGAAATTGAACTTTCTTTCATATTTGATCATCATGAAACTCCATATTTCTCTTTTTAGACGAGTCAAGAAACTAACCAAATTTTACTTTATTGATCATATTTTGAGATTGCTGATTCGGCATAATAATCATATTTAGACTTCCAAATCCCATTTCATTTGGTTGCTCATGAATAATATCATTCCATTGTCCATCATATACTCCATTATTGTGAATCATCTTATTTACAGCCATTTTCTAAAACCCAAAAAGAATAGTGAGAGAGGAAAAAATCATAATAAAGGGGGAGTAACTTCAATATCTAACATCTTAGGTTAAATTCTAAGAACGTTACCATAGTTCTAGGACTATATCCTATACGTATACTTATCCTTAGGGGCATCCCTAGACATACCTTAGAAATATTCTAGGGATCTCACTAACATTTTCGCATCCTAGTTTTCAAAGGTTGACTATACCTTTCCTCTGATACCAACTGTAGAGACTCGAATCTTGATGTACATAGACATTACATTACTTTTTCGGAATACTTAGTACATAACAAAAACACACACACAAGGATCGTAATAGATTAGTGTCTTTGGAAACTCGGAATATAATCTTCTAATCGTGGTGAAAAATCTTCAACATCTCCCATAAAGATATTACTTTTTTACCTAAAAACATTCATTATATCCAGGGGAAAATAAAACATAATAGGGTGATCTCAAGTGCTTAGTAAGGGTAATCAATAGAAATATCAATCACATCATTTTCATAAGAACATAACATTTTGGAAATCTTAACCTACAAAAGAGAGCATAATTTCATAAGATGGGATAAATCATAGTAGCGAAATGAAATCACAATAATCATAACATAAAACATAAAACATTGTGTCATACACACATAATCATAGATAATCATATCTTATTAGTCGAGACTCATTGCCAAGACTATCTTAGTGGACAAAGTCCATTCCTGAACCGAGTCACCCTCGTTTCAGTCCTATTTCACTGAACCGGTATAACCTACCATTCCAGCCATGTCTATATCCTGAGATATAAAATATTTACCCAATGCATTGGAGGGAGATATAGGTCCCACCCATCTCATAATGATACCATTCTTATGTGTTCCACAAAATCATAAACCATACATCATAGCATAACCCGTGTAATAAAAATGGGAATCTTAAACATCGTGACATCATAAAAAATTAATATAAGATAAATAAATTCATAAAAATAATTCAATAACAACATAATCAAATCAATGTAATAATAGATATAGAAACATGACCCTTTATTATCTTATATGGAAAATAATTTTGATAAAACACTTGAACTACATTCTTGAGAAAAATATCCTTTCTACTTCAAAAACACTTTCCTTTCTTAACATGTCATAAAATTTTTAACTAAAATAAGTTGATTAAAAATAAACTTGAAAACTTGTAAAGGAATATTCTTGGAAATATTGTTTTAAAAATCAATTCATTCCGTATAAGTTAAAAAAACATTCTTCTCATACTTTTGTCGGAAAAGTCAAAAAGTACATTGTACTAAAAACGACACAAGATTCCTTTCATATCTTTTACTAAAAACTCACCGTCGGTTAAAATAGGATTTAAAAAATTGTAGGTTAATGTAAATAATATTACATATTGAGGAAACATGGATGTGGATGATAAAATACACCCCACTAAATTCCAAAGTATAATCAATCTCAGATAAAAATGAGATTGTGATATTTCCCTTACCTTATGTCCGATATGCTTTGTACGTATCCAAAAATCCTGTATAAGGATTTAAATAATTTCATTAAATTATCATAGAATCATATTCCTTGTTATGATATCATATATGGTTCACTTATGACTTTATATTACCCATTCATTTGTAAATTCCATGTTAAAGAAGCGTTTGGGTAAAATCGTTTCATTTATCGTAGGTGTTTGGACTTTTTGTTATTGACATCATGATTTACTTACATCCAGAATATAAAACATGATTTAGATATCATATTTATTCAGTATATAATAGATAGATAAATGAAATGAAACACACCGTTCATGGAGACGGTAGTCCGTACGTACGCATGAACGCTGTTTTCCTTTCCTTATTGTCTTGATTGGAAGTAAGTAGATGAAGTACATATATATATATATATACATAAATCTATTATATTTAACATGTCATATATTTCATTATTATTCATTATATATACTTTATAATCATTCATGAATGGTTAATGTGGAGAATGAATCTCATCGCGTCGTGGAGACGGTAGTCCGTACGTACGCACAAGCGATGATATCGTTCTCATGACCGTGAACTTGTGTGGAAGTGTATGTATACTATTTCAGTATAAATATCACTTCATAATAATCAGATATAGTTACTCATTACACCATTATACCCACCCAATTAATGTGGTGGCGGAAAATAGATTACACCATGGCATGGAGACGGTATTCCGTACGTACGCACGCGCGGTGATTTCCTTTTTTCATAGGATGGATAGAAGGTTAATTAGAGTTGTTTCATATTTAAAATAATATATCAGTATATAATAAATAATGATGTTATTACTTTATCATGAAACAACTAATGAAAAAGAAGTTGAAGAAGAAAGAAATTGAAAAAGGTCGGTAATGGATATTACCTCTTTTTGACGCGCCTTTTCTTAACCTCCACTTAAAGAACTAAGAATGGTCTTTGAAGAAGACCAGGACCTCTAGGATGATACTAGGGAAGAGGAGAATAGATTTTGGCAGGTTTTGGACGAGCTCGAATGCTCAAATTGGTGTGAGGAGGAGAGGGAGGAGGTGCCCTTTTATAAGGGAGGAGAGGGGGACCTTAGGAAAATCTCAAAATATTATTTTATATTAAGGTCAAATTCAGTTTATAATGGTACCAAAGGGTATTATTTAGAAGCTAATGTGGTTATGGGTCGAAATCCTCTCATCCAATAGGATTTATACATGTTTAGGTTATTATTTTAACCTTATCAATTAAATTTAACTCTAAGTTAAATAATTTAACTTTTACCGTGTCTTTTTGTTTTCTTACACTATATGGTTAATAAACTTACTATATCAGGCCAAACGAACCCCCAGTTGTTTATTATTAATATATATAATCTTATCTAAGTAATTTGGACGATACTTTGATTTTTAGGAATAAAATAACAATTAATAATCTAATAGTTGTTTTAAAAACTAATTTATGTCAATTTTGACACTATTTGGTACATGATTTTTATGAAATTCATAACATAATGATAAGTTCAAACCAAGTTACTTAAATCAACAATAACAAGTCATATTAACCGATAAAATTATTTTAAGTCATAAAAAGCCTAAAATTACATTTATTTGGGCATTTATAAATCCATTATGTCAATATTTCATTAATAAGACTATTACTGCATCATCTTTGTGTCATAATAAATGATAATTATTTAATACCTGAAAATTCTAAATAAATTCCTATGATATAGATAATTGTATTATCTTTCTGGAGACTATTCATGTTCGAAGTTTCATGAAGTTTATCACTAGATTAAAATTATTATACTTATAATATTTAAGAAAGTGACATGTTGTCACATTCTTTGATTTTAATAATAATTAAATTATTTTCATTGAAATAATTTAATTAAATGAATCAAATCCGACCCTTAGGTGATATGGGTCCACTTTTAGTCATCCAATAGGATTTTGACATTTGTTAGGGTAATTTTAAAATATTATATTTACCCTTAATTACCAGATTTTACATTAACTATGGTAAATAAAATTTACCGTAGTTACTATTCATAATTCCCAAAAATAAAAAGTAGATTATTAACATAATTTGGATCCACTGATTACAAATATGGAATCCATTTTTCCAAATTCAATACAAAAAAGTTACAGAAATTAAATTAAAATTAATCCCGTTGTCGAAAGAAAAAGGGTTTTTCTTTAAAACATTGCAAAAGTTTGAATTGATTTAACCTACGAATTAAAGGTAAAATCAATGGTAATGACATAAATTATATTAAATGGTAAAAATATATTATATTTATACTTTAAAACCATTCAATATTATAATTTAACCACATAAGATATTACAATGAAAAAAGGTTGTTTTTAATTAAAATATAGCGTGTTTTTACTATTCATTAAAATATGAAAGTTATCGGAAGAAAATCAAAACTTTATCTAATGTAAATTTTTATATCCTGATTCAAAAGAAGAATTTTATTTTGTCAAATTGAACTCATAAACATGTCAGAAACTAGATTTAAAGTGGGTGCACCATCAAAAGGTGGCAAAACTGCATTTTTGAAAAATACTTATTTTACCAAAACATTTATTTTGTTCTTATACCATGTTCTAGAAATGTGTAAGATGAATAATAATGTTATAAAATTATAATTTTAGTTATCACTATTCATAATGGCTAGTTTATAACAATATTATAATAATATATTGTTGTTTAGTAAAACCCAGTATTGCGTACAACACACACTATCGAGGAAGGTCGTGATTGCGGGTAATGCAAGCCAAGTCAGGGTTGCGTGTTGCGGAAGAATCATTTTTTGTTTCTTATAACAGAATCCAACCATATTTCATGTATACATTGAATATATATATATATATATACTCAATGTTGCATAGAATAACTATTATCAAAATTGTGTATAACACGATTCAAGAATAGTGTTGCGTATACTGCAAACTAATATGGTGTTGCGTATAGCGCAAGGTAATCTTGGTGTAGCACAAGACATTAATGAAATTAAAAGAATATTTTTCATAAAATCTCAGGGTGTTACAATTAATCACTATGTATTCCACATTAAATCATAACATTTATATACAGAAACATCGACTACTCTTAATGTCTCGTACACACGTGTATTTAACGTAAACACTTATTCTCTAAGTTATAATAATCATTTCGATAAACAACTCAAATCACATTATGTCCAAAATAAAAACATATATTCTTCAAAAATAATATTTCAACAATTACTCAAAAAATTAAATCCCACAGTATTTTATTTTCCTTAAGCATTTAGTGGTCCGAAAAGAAATAATGTCTTCCAATATATCCTTTATTACATAATATCCAAATCATTTTCCTATACTAATGATGAACATTTTATAAAACATTGTTTCCAAAAATCAACTTATTCAAGATTCTTAAAATCATTTAACATAAAATAATATGTTATACTAACCAGGGACTTCATGTTGTATAATTGTAGGCGTTGCGCACTTATCTCCCTTCAGTAGTGGGATTGATTCCAGTTACCTTTCTGGAAGTGACTGGTTTTCACAATTCATACGTGTTTTCTTTTTTCTAAAAGTAAAAAATAACCCAAACATTTTTTAACCTAAATGGTTTTATTATCCCTTAAATTTTCATCCCAATACATTAAGTCCTCAACATCTAATATATTGTAATTTTTTTCACCTACATATGATAAAATAAAATTCTTTCCAATAGAAAGAACATCATACCATGATCATGGTGTCCATATGGTTACATCATTATCTTGTTCAAATAGGTAGAAATTATTTAGAGAGCCTTAAAAAGTTTTTTCTTCTTTCATCCAAGTACACCTTGTACAACTTGGGTCATTTGGGTGTTCGTAGGAAAACAATTTCGGAAAATAATCAGGTATGACATATAATTTCAAAACATCTAATAAAACATTATTTTTAAAAAATAGTCAGATCAAATTTGAGTTGAAACATTAAATAAATGGACCTTTTCAAATACCATATATATTTGTTGATAGACTATATTTTAAAAGCAAATATAAATTAGTTGTGCAAGTATCTCCTTCTTCATCACCTTGTTCAAAATCATAATATGCTTCAAAATCAGGTGATAAGGTAACATATTTTAAAATTACTTGATAATATTTAACTTTCACGAAATTTGAGAATATTGAGAAAATATAATTAGATTAAATACAACCTATGATCCCCAATGATATCAAGGTATAGTGGAGGAGTTTTATATCTCAAACAACTTCTTGCAAGTGAGTTATTTGCAAGAATCGGTTCCACAATAATCTGATCATGACATTGCAATAATTATTGCAAGAATGTTATCAGGAAGATATAGGAATGTTGTTTGATATCTTCCTCCTTCAATTTGTTACCGAATTTTCATTGATTAGAAAAATTTATAAAACAAGGATTTATTGGAAATTGTATATATAGGGACAAACCATGTGTTTATAAAAATCTCATAATCCCTAAAGTTATCTAAATCATGCTCTGATACCAACTATAATAACCTGACCTTAAAACATTACATAATCATGAATTAAATGAAGAATTTACATTGAGGATTTTTTCAGGTTTAGAGTTTTGGATAATTAGGCCCTAACTATTTCATATCAACTGGAATATTACATGTAGACACTAATACTCAGTATCCATTTTTATTATAAAATAAAAAAACTCATAAAAAGAAACATGTCTAGTTTCATGTTTTAGACTGCATGGCTTTTCCATATTCCCTTCCTTGACACTATTGATTTTTATTTCTTGAGTAAAACATTTCAAATTCATTGGATATGAATAAAAAGATTAGTAATGGTTATAAAATAAGGAAAGGAAACATTATCACATAAATAAATACAAATTAATGAAACTATATTTTTTAATCATAACATACCTCATGAAATGATAAGATTTATGAATAAAACTTAGAAATCATAAATAATAAAGGTAACTCATGGAATAAATATCATAAACTCAATGTAGATATCATAGATATTTAGGGAGTAATATTGGAATACCCAACACAATATATTCTGTAAATATCTTTCGAGAAACATTAATGTTGACCTCTGATATGTTACCCAAATTATTGGAGAGCTATATCGGGATCACCCGCCATAAGATTATCACGGAACCACCAATATACATAAACAATTCCCAATGACCATAAAATATTCATAATCCATAAAATAATCATAATTTAAAGATAACATTTCCACAATTCAATAAAAATTTAAAATTTCAATATATTGATATAATCAGTGCATTATCAAACCATTTTTCAAATCATCTAAATTTTTTAATAAAGATATTTTTGATGCAATGTTTCCTATACCACATTGAATATTTTGAATGAAATTTTAATTTTAAAACATTCATGTACATATAAATAAATCCATATAACCATTTTTAAAACATGGAAATTAAATAGAAGTATTTTGATAATTAAATATTTAAAACATTTAAAATGATGATTTAGTTAATGAATTTTTTAAAAAATGAGAAACGTATGAATTAAAACATTAGAGGAAAAAAATTTAATAAAAAATTTATTATATCATGAGAATATAGGTATTAATGATATAACATGCCAAATGACATTATATACCTCATATAAAAGTGAATTTTCGCATAACAAAAATGAATTCTTAATGGAATCTACTTTTGGACGAAATCCCTTATAATGATGGTATCCTTGGATTAATGATAATTCAATGACATAATTATGTGGGAAAATTATAAATACACCCAATATAAGTGGATATTATGTGCAAAAAAATATGTGGTAATTTACAAAAAATCATAGCAGGACATAATCAAGAAGTATATGTTTAAGCCAAAAAATTGAAATTGGGTAAAGAAGTTCCCTTACAGTAATTTGAAAGCATAATGGCATCATTTTAAAATTTGGAGAATGAGTTGATCAGAAATAAAAGGGTATATAGTCACATGGACAAAAAATTTATAGAAATAATGATATAAAAGAACATAACCCAACATAAAATGATGTAAATTGAATGACATAACAAAAAAAGTCTTTTAAAAAGAGGAGGGATAATGGTTCTCTTACTGATTTGGTAACTTATGAAACATACACCACATGAATGAAGGATCATACAATGAATATGTAAATACAAACATATCAAATTTAATTATACAAACTATACAATAATGGGAAGTAAATACACAACACAAAAGGAAATAGTGTAAAAATATAATGAAACTCACTAGAATAAAAAATGTGATGAAATGCCCTTACCACCTTGTAATCAATCGATTGGTATGAGAAAAATTTAATAACCACCAAATTAATCACATAATACCATGAATATAAATAGAATCATGATAACATATAAAAAATTTAAGTAAAAAATAAACCACAGGCAAGAAAAAAGTGGCGATCATTGGAAATCTCGCGAAATAAAATGTGAGATAAGAAACCCCTTACCTCGTGTCGAACATGACCCGTTGATTATTTAATGCCCTGAATAATAAGATAAAGTAAATTTATATGTTCTTAAGAACCATTTTCAATTTCATTAATACTTTTATATCACTCATTAACAAGTTATAATCAGTATGCATTCATTTATGTTAATAATGATAGTTTTGTCGATATTTGGTACATGAGTCAAAAATGAACTTCTTATAATTACAAGTTGTTCATGTGGTCAAAATTCCATTATTTCCAGAAATATATTAATGATTTAGATACAATATTTATATTATATATATCCAATATTTTTATGTATTTATAATATTACGTAACATTTAGATATTAGAAATGAAATGCACCGTTCATGGAGATGGTAAGTCCTACGTATGCATGAACACTACTTTCATTTCTATTTCATATTTAATGGAATGAAAAAATAATTATAAATAAGTATATTATTATTTTCATATAATATAATAATATAAATATATGTTACATTATTTTATTAATATCATACTTTATATGTTCCATGTTTGTCAGGAATGAATCATATCACCTCGAGGGGGTGGTAGTCTGGACATCCTTAAATGAAATTATCATATTTACACATATTGGAAAGAATTAAGGTATATAGGTAAATAAAAATAACTGAAGCATAAAGAAAACACAAAAATAATAAATATCATATATTAATACAGTGTCATCATAATGGCCACCATGAGAGGTGGTATGATAAAATTGAACGATCATTGTTTCGTGAGGCAGTAGTTCACTGTCCACAGAAACAGTATGTTCCATACCCATTTAATGGTGGTGTGTTTATGTATAGTTTTAATTCATCTCATTAAAAACCTTGTATATTTAGGATACTTTTTTTAAATTATAATGGAATAAAAAGTGTCTATGGGGTTGGAGAAGTAAAATAAAACAAAAGATCATAAGAGATGATGTAACCTTTAAATCAGTTATCCTCCTTTGGTTTGAACCAAAATTTTTAAATACATTTCATTATTCATAGGGACATACTCTTAAGGGGGGGATATGGATGAAAGGGGATTAATTGAATAGAGGTTGGATGAGTAATCTGGCTTCAGAATTATGAGGAATGGGTTAGATGGGAAGGATTTTTATAAGGGGGGAGGGGTACTCTAAGAATGTTTAAAAAACTTATTTTATTATATAATGATTTTATGTTTATAAAGTTCAAAAAAAATATTAAAGTAAAAGATAAGATGACTCATTTTCGAAATAAATTTTTCAAATAAGAATTGAAAATCTTATGGATATAGTTTTGATCATTATAATCTTTTTTATTTAAATCATTCATTAAATTGGTAAACCATGCATCATTATTGTGTCATAAATAATTTTATTTATATGATGTCTATAGATTATAAAAAATACCATGATTTAGGAAATATTTTTAACATTAAAATTAATATTTTTAGTCAGAGATATAACTTATATAATCCCATGAATAAATTGATTTACATAACGATATATGGATAAGTACTTTTTGTCTTTACTTTAATTTAATTAATATAAAGTGTCATTATCACTCCCAAGTTCCTCCATGGGGTCCAAAAATCGACCCAAGGAAGTCCATGGTCTAAAATTTCTCATATGATAGGATTGGGACACATGTCTGGGTAATTTAATGTTATTATAATAATATTTTGTTACACTTATTTAAAATATTTATTGTATAACCATGGTAAATAAATTATTTATTTATGTAAATATTCATATTTTCAAAAAATAGATGATACCAATTTAAACAATTTTGACATCATGATTCCAAATATTGAATACATTTTTCCAAATTGTGAACACATAACTATCTGAAATTAATTTAAATTTAATTTCTGCTGTCAAAACAAAAAGAATGTTTTTAAGTAATAATAAATATCAAAATATTGACATTTATTTAAGTGAAATTACCAAGTGGATTTACTTTCATTGACCAAAAAGGGATTAAATAGTGAAAAAAGTATAATTAAACTTAAAAAAAATAAAAAAATAATTTATCATTATAAAAAAATTAGATTAAAAGGCAGTTTGGAATTAAAATACATTATTTTTTATTATTCATTAAAAAATGTTTTTTTATCAAACAAATACCAAAAATTTTCCCAAAGTATATTTTGATATCCCGATTCTAATGAAGAATTATTTTTCTTCACATAAAACATATAAATGTGACCAAAACTAGATTTAATGATGGTTAACCATCAAACGGTGGAAAATCAACCATATAATGAATATTTGAGCATTTTTTCTTAAAATTTGATTCATTTACATTTGAAGCCTCTAAAGTTAATTGGATAAATGTAAAAAAATTTAACATACATATATAATATTATTTTAGTTAGTTCTATTCATTCCTTCTAATAAAATGATTATGTGTTAACTACCATTTAAAATAATAATATTATTTTATTATTTTCCTTTATAACTCAATGTTTTAGGAAATGTATGATTTCAAGGAAACTAGTTGTTGTGTATCAGGTATGCCATCGAACGTATCATTAACTTTAAAATAAAATTAATATTTAATTCACAAATACTAGTAAATATGAAAATTATATATTCATTAATTACCTGGGATGTTACAATCATCATTCGAAAATATAAATTTAGTATGTGGTGTGTTTTTATGGAGTACCGCATTGTATTATGTGTAATCAGGATCCATGGGTTACCTTAATGTATTGGAGGAGTCTTTCGTAGGATCTGGATATAGAGATATGTCTGAAAACAGTTTATCATCCTCAGAAATTTGTTAATTCTCTTTGAACCATTGATACCCTATAGAACATATTGATATCATGTTATCTGGATTTAAAAGGAGGTTGGGATCAAAACATCACTCTAGTATTTTTTTCTTATAAAAATATCATTCACTCAATAATTTATATAGATCATTATGAATTTAATTATAAAAATAACTATAGAACTCCTACATTGTGTGATAATGTTTTAAAAGGAATTCTATTAAGAAAAAATTTGGATAAATAATCTAACATCATTTTTAGCATTATTCTTTAATTCTTATAGCCGACAAACAATTCATAAAATAGTTACGTAAATAATCTTCAATGAGATATGGATTTTAATATTGGTGAGAAGATGTTTCTGGGAATTTCGCCATTGAATAAGATTATGAGGATCAATAAGAAAATATATGAGCATACTTTTTTAATGCATTTTGAAAATATATTTAAAATTATAAAATAAATTTTTAAAATAATCATTTAAGTACATTTTGGAGTGAATTTTTGTAAAATATTTTTAAAGGATTTATTTTACAAAAAATATTAAATAATAATAATTTTTAGTAAAAAATTCATTTTATATTAATTAATATAAAAATATACATTTTTTTAAGGTGGTTTTAAAAATATTATTATTTAAGTTATATTATTATTAATCAATTTTCGTTCATGAAAATAATTTTTAGGTTAAACATTAGTAAGAAAACATTATTTACATATTAGCTTATTTTCAATAGAAATTTTTTTCATCATATATATATATATGTTTAATTTTAAATAAATTTATTCCACATATATACATAATTTTTTATATGAGATTAAATATTTGGAATTATAATTATTGTAATTTGGTAATATTTCCAACATAATTTTCTTCATAATGACAAGTAAAAATAGTAAAAATGATTTAATGCAGTTAAGGATAAAAAGAGTATACTGGGAGTTAAACCATTATATATGGGTATGTTTTCCAATTAAAATTGTTTATATATGATTTTATGACCATATATAGATAATACATTATACCAACATGAAAATATGTTCTCATTAAATCATTTTTTATAGTGAATAATCCAACCATACATTTATATTACATATTTTTAGATGAATATTCAATACATTACACAAACACACACCAGAGGATCGTTTCAATTTATTAACATTGACATCATATAAAAAATATTATTAATTCATGAAGGGTCATTAATATTTATCTCATAATGATAATCACTTTTATTAATCCTACATAAAAACCTTTATTTATTTGCTGATGAATGGATATATAAGAAAGTTTGTGCTCAGATGCTCAGTAATGGTAATGAAGGAAAATGTATAAGAATAACATGTGAATAGGTCAATGAGAACATGAAAATAAAATTTTAAAATCATACCCTATATATCCAATATCATAATATTGAGTCATATTATAATTATTTTAACATGAAAAGACATGAATCATAATGAAATAAAATAACATTAGTCATGAGAGAATAACATTGGCAGAAGACATATATTTGTTGCATAGCCATCATCTCAAAATGTCGTTATCTTGTATAAATAGGAAACAATTTTTGCAGTAGGTTGTTGTAATTGATTTAGTCCCTCAATATTATGAACAACAAACCATATCAATGCATAATATTATAGACATGAAAGGTCGGTCCATGATTATCATTGAGAATATGTAATGAGGTTTAAGTATAACATTATTTACATGAATTATAGGTCTATGAATAATTTCATTGTAGACCAGGATCTCTCCAAAGACCATCAAAGTAGAAAATTTCCCATTCTGATATAGGTGTAATCTAATTTCTAATCCTATCTATTTTTTGAGATATAAGTCATTAACCAATGCGTTTTAGTGAGATATAGGTCCTACCCAACATTGATTATTATATAACCACCATCCTGGGATATAACATAAAAAACATCAATTAATAATTAATTAAAAATGGCGTATCCCAAGATCATAACATTTGAATTATATCAGAACTCTTGAATAAAAATTTGTTTCATAAAATATTACATTATAGCATAACATGTGGAAATGAAAAGGGTTAAAAAAACACTTCAACTTAAAACTGAAATATATACAGAACAAATTAAGTTGATATAGTTGGGTCATATCTCAAATAAATCTTTTGTAACATCCAATAATTTATTCTTATATTGAAAATGATTTTGAAATATTACATGGATCATTTTTAGGAAAATATAATTTCAATATTAAAATATATATAAACATAAATCATTTTAAAAATAATTTTCATAAAAGACATAATTATGAACAAATAAATGTTGAATTAAAAAATAAAAAATTAAAAAATATCTTGTGGAAACCATAATTTCGACTTCAAAAACAAATTATTTTAATAAAAAAAATTATAAATTTTTTTAAAAGCTTGTTTTTTAATTAAAATTGTTTTTCTATTTAGAAGGATATTTTTGATAAAAAAATTCCATGAAATCTTATTTACATAAGAATAGTAAAATAATGGAAAAAAAGTATTGTAATTAAATTAGTGAATTACAATAAAACATATTTATTTAATGAGAGGTATATCAAAATATTTCATCATTTGAAAAATAATCATAAACACTCATGATAAATGATGAGATTATAATATAAAACATGTAACAAGTTCATTTAATTTTATTATAATACACATGAAATAATAACATGAAATGATACTTGAAATTTAATTAATATAATAATATTCAAGATATAACATTTCAAAGGACATTGTATATAGCTCATATGAAAATAATGGTTAATAACATGACTTATGTCTCAATGAAGGAAAAATGAGACAAAACCCTTATTGATTAGATAAAATTTGAATAGTGAACCCCATGAATGGGTTATTCCAAAATTGATATATAAATAAAAATAATTTTCCTTAGAAAATTAATTAAATAGATCCATGTGCATATTATACCAAATATAAAAAATTGGATGTGAGTATGCCAAGTGTCCCCCAAATGTTAAAAGTGAGACATAAATATCTTACAGTATTTCATGACTTCTATTTCACTAATTTAAAACTCATATATAATAAACATTTTTTTATTATGATATATATTATTTAATAACATTAATATATATCATAACAAATATTCTATTCTTGTGACATTAAATTACATTTTTATTATGTATTCCTTGTAAAAGTTACATTTTGTGTAAGAAACACTATTTTGTTGTATATTTTTTTGATTATTTATATGATACTCTTAATCTTATCATTATTTAATTATTAAAATAATTTAAAATATTATATAAATATCATATAAGTTTATTATATATCTTTTAGAGTAATCCATTATATTTAGATATTGAAAAAGAATTGAATTTATCATAGTGATGGTTGGTCATATTTAATCATGAACATTGTTCCCTTTTTGTTTTGAATGGGAAGATAAAATGTAAAATGATATATTATAAAAATATAAAAATTTCTATGATAAAATTATCAAATATTTTTATTCAACCCATCCATATTACCTTCCATGTAAATCATGAACTAATTACATCGCTACAAAATGTAGTAGTCAACTATCGTACGAGCGACGTTATCAAATACCAAAAAACTAAAAAGTATGAAGGTATGTATGATATAACAATTATCTATGTATAAAAATATCCTTAACAACATATATGAACATATAATTTATCATTATAACCATCATTATGAGTTGGTAATGAAAAATGAACTACATCATTTCTTGAGGTGATATTCTGCCAAACACACAAACAATGATTTCATAACCCACTTGATGGATGTGGAGATGGTTGTTAACCATTTATTTACCATAAAAACATATAAATATATTTAATATTGTGATTTTATTTCATCAAATTTTTGAGTAACAATTAATTTTTACTTGATGAAGAAATGAAAAAAATTAATACAGATGGATGTTAACTCTTCTTTTGGCATCATTATTAGGATGGCACCAGAACCATCCTATGATAGACATAATAACAATATAAGGATTAAATTATTAGTGGGGGAATATTGGGAAGTTATTTTGATAAATATCTTATGAACCAAATGGTATTTAAGGTTTGGAGTGGATAGGTTATGTTGTGGCCCTTTGTAAGTGAGATGACTGCCACAACTGTTATTTTTTTGATGAATATATTTCAACCGACTATTTATTCATGTCCCAAAGCACTAATAATGGAAACATTTAATGAATATAAGTCATAAGATCACAATATGTACAAAAAAATATTTTTTTTAATGTTCTTTGTTATTTCATACAATTATCTTTTTCGTTTAACCCCTAGGTAAAATCATTCTTACATCATCCACAATAAAAAAAATTCAATGATTTAAATATCCATTTTTTAAAAAAATTAATTTTACCATATTTGATGATATAATTTTTTTTCTAAATATGGAATTAATTTTTACAAATTAAAGACAATAAATCTTAAATTAATAATTTAGAATTAATCTAATAGATGCAAAGTGATTATTGGTTTTTAAATGGGAAAATGTTCTAAAGATTACAATGTTTTTATATCAATATTGAAATTAAATATTTTAAAATTTTCAATATTATTTTAATGGATGTATTACTTAAATAATTTTATGGTGAAAAAATTTTAATATATAAATAATCAGTATAAATTGTTTTAAATTAAATCCACTTTTGTATTTAAATTTAGTATTATCATTATTAATCAAAACGTGAAACTTTTCAAAAGAAAATCCCATAACCAACACTAAGATAATTTTAATTTTGGTAATTTAAAATTTTAATTAATTTTTTAAAATAATTTTTCTAAAATTCTCTAATTTTATTTTTAAAATAAGATATTTATAGTAGAAAAACTGTTTTTCTATGAAATTCAGTTTCTAAGAATAAAATTGCAATTATTCACATCTCATTTAAAGAAAACATATAATATTAAAGTTAATTATTTGATTGAGTAGTGATATATATATATATATTATTCATTAAAATTTATTTGTATAATTTATTTTGGTAAAATGTGTTTATGATCATAATATGTATTTTTTCAGAAAATGGTTTCCTTTATTTTCAACATGTTGTAATTTTAATATAGGAATTAATGTTTCACCAAATAATAAATTGTATATTCTAGTTTAGAAAAACTATTTTCCAAATTTATTTAATCATATTTATACACTCGAACTTAATGGATTGGTGATAAGAATCATATTAAGTAATAAACTTTTATTAGTATGCAATGTTCAATTGAAATCTATAAACCAATGTTTTTTTAATAAGACATTGATATCATTAAATATAATGATAGAGAGACATCATATTAATTCATAGTTACAATTTAATCCTTTTGTTGTGCCTTTATAAACCTCAAGATTATATATCTCTATAAGGGGTGAATTTTTCATGTTTAATATAATAAATATTATCTATAAATTAATGATTAGTCAATCATAATATCTCTAGTTAAAAAAATTTAACAGTAGTTATACAATTTTGATAAGTCTTTATATAGTTAGTTAATATAATAATATATAAATACTCATCTATTTATAATTATAAACCATTTCATAAATGGTAAATGTTATCACCCTTACTAAAATTAAGATCCAAATATTTAGATAAAAAGTCGCCAAATTTCCAAATTGAACATATCATTAATCCACTTATACCATAAAGTATATCAAGATTATCCTATTGAAAATATTTGAATAACATCATAATTTATTCAATTTAAATATTTCATTAACCTTAAATAACATATACACATATTGAAAGCCAGTGTAAAGATCTGTAAAATTCAAAGGAAATTTTTTCTTAATTTTCTATGAATTTTACAAGAACACAGTTTCTGACGGTGCCTGATTCCAAGGCCCATTGTGCCCGGAATCATTTTCCGAAGTTTGTCTTGGCTACGTTCAGTGAACGAACGAGCGGGAATTTCTATCTTTTGAACCGGTGCTCAGAATCAAATTCTGAGGGCACCGATGGAACCGCAGCACCAGTAATTGCTTAGGAACTCCTGTTCTGCTGTTGCGTTTTATCAAGTTTGGAAGTTAGTTTTCGGGGGTTTTAATTAAACTGAATAAAAATATGTGTTTTCCATATTTTTATTTGAAGTGGTAGTTAGAACCTCCAAGGGGAGGTTAGTGGTGGGGCCCAGCCGTACATAACCTCCCTTGGGTGGATGTTATAATGTGGGGCCCACATGAGTATCAAACCCCCTTAACCCCCCTTAATTCTCGAACTCTCCATTTATGTGGATGAAAATCTCTCTAATTAAATGAGTCTCTCCACCTCCCTCTCATTAAATTTGACAACATTAGATATTTAATTATGTGAGTTAATTTAAATTCAAACTCTTGAAATTCATAAGCTTTGTTGTGATAATAAAACAAGTTAAGAACTTATTTTATTTGGGTTGGAGTTTAGTTGATTGGGAGCCTTTGGAGAAAAATCTTAGGAAGTCTTGAGTTTCTTCTTTCTCTACGACGAAGAACACGAAGAACGCCTCTTCCACCACTGAAGCACGACGACACCATCTTCTTCATCGTTCTTCAACCGAGGAAAGGAAAGGGAAGCGACGCCCATGACATCTCCAACGACCTTCATCCGCACCAAAGGAGAAGACGTCACCCGCGATGAACGTCGTCAATGATGACGTCACCTCCGAATGCTCGTCCACCAACGACGAGTACCCTTCTTCCATTCCGACGCATGAGCATGAGAATTGGGAGTGTGTGATGAACACGACAATCGAGGAATCAATATCCGCCGTTTTTCTGAGATCATCAACGAACGACATTTACGATGTAGGGAATTTAAATTGTGATTGTTGGTGAACCATCGTTTACTCCCTTTTAAATCTAAGAACGCGGTTCAACTATATATTAAGTTGATCCGTGATGATTAATTTGCGGGTTGGGATTATTGTTATGATTCTTTCTATTTAAGAGGATGTAGGGGTTTTATTTGTTTATTTTGTTCATGAATACAAACTTGACGATCTTTGTGGATTAAAACCAATAGTTATCGAATAACACGAGGGGGCCGGACTGCACAAACACGGCCGACCCTCTTCCGGATTTCATGTTGGTTCCTTTGTGGTTTTGCACGGGAAGGCGTGGTGCCGTCACACCATGTGGAATCATGCGCCAAGGAAATGTGCGGCGCCGTCGTGCCACGTCGTGAAAAACAAACAAGGGCGCGACACCGTCGTGCCACGTCGGAGAAACCCGAAGACATCCGTGGACGGAGTCGGGCCACGGAGAAGGGGCGTGGCACCAACCCGTCGCTCCAGAGAACCACGAAGATGACGCGTTTTGTTAATTGACGTGCGGATTGACGAGTGATGACACAACGTGGCCGCAAAATATTTTTTAAGCTTGCACAGTAAAGTACGAGACCCAAGATGAACACAGGCTCATACGGTTTTCAAAACGGACCACCGGAGCAACTCTGGTGGCCCACGGAAGCACCCGGAGGCGCGGGTCGCCGGCGTGGCGCCGCCGGCGACCTGAGGCGGCGGCGGTTGTGTCGCCGCCCTCAATTAACGGCGAGGGTCGGGCCGCGCGCACCCCCTGCTCCCTGACTTCGGCTCGGCCCCGCCGGGCCGCGCCGGCCGGTCCGGGCCGCGTCCAGTGGGGTCGGACCCGGTTCGGGCCGACCTAGGGGGGGTCGGGCCGGGCGGTCCGGGCCCAGACCCCCCGTTTTCAGACCACTTTCAGTCAAATGCCCATATCATGGGCTACAGACCTCTGATCGACGCACCGTTAGTTGCGTAGCGATCATTGGAACGAGACGGTCGTTTCGATATATTACACTCAAGGTTTCGGAGTACTTTGGGTTCGGCCGGGTTGGTTCGTACATGAAACCAACCGGCCCTCAGAGCAGAAACTCTTATATCTTGAGCTCCGGACGTTTGATTGATGTGTTGTCGACTTTGATGGTTTCCTCTAAGTGAGAAGGATCTTTTGACTTACTCCGTTTGAGGTTTGTATGTCGTTGGAGTGCGGTCGGGTTGATTCGCTCACGAAACCAACCAGGCCCCTGTAACGAAAAAGCAAACAACTCACAGACCGGGCGTCTGATAGACGCGCCGTCTGTCTCGTTGATTTCCTCATGACGAGACAGATATTTTGGTATTCTTCACCTGAGTTTCGGTTGCTGTTGGATAGTGACCGGGTTGGATTGTACCCGAAATCCAACAGGGACCTTGGAACGGAAAAGCTGATATCTTTCAGACTGGACGTCCGTTTGACTAACCGTCAGCGGCGTTGATGATCATGTTGATAAACGGTCCCTATGAGTATAAGCTATGAGCGTTCGGTGTACAGTTGTGATATGGACGGGATTGGTTTTCTCACGAAACCAATCGGGCCCCTGGGACGAAAAGGCTTGTAACTCACAGACCGGGCGTCCGATTGACGCGTCGTCTGTTGCATTGAGACCCCTATGACGAGGCAGTCCTTTGAGATACTTCTTCATGAGACTTTGAGATACTTGGAGTATCGACTTGTAGCTCGTGGAGTGGACCCTCCTAGAGACGAGCATGCGGAGTACGAAGACCGTGTAGCCGACTGAGACCTGACGACTGCTTGAACGACTCGACATGGAGTGAGTCGACTATCCCAGTGGAAGGAGCACTACTTTGTGAGTTGCAGACCCATGGCGGACGGAGCACTACCTGTGTGATCATGCAGACCCACGGAACTCATCCGGAGAGTACCTCAGCAGGCTTCTAGGGGGTGTTAACTATTGTGTTTGGGTGACATACCTCGGTGGGAAGCACTACTGTGTTTGGGTGGCTGACCCGTGGTACTCGACGGGAGAAGTACCTCCACAGTCTTAGGATAGTGAGCAGTACCTCAGAGTCGTGACAGGACCACTATACACTCCTGAGACGGAGCTCTTCAGCAGTTACGGTTTCGATAATGAAAATCCTTGTTTGATCTGAGACTTTTGACCTTTGTGTTTACCTCATGATTGAGATGGGTCACATGATAACTTAGGTATATGTATGGGCATATACCTGGGTAGTGGTTATCCATTGATTTCATGATCTTGGTGTTTTCCTCATGATTGAGATGGGTTACTTGATAACTAAAGTATATGCATGGGTATATACCCAAGTAGAGGTTATCTGTTGAGATATTCTTTGTGGATATCCATGTTGGTTTTAGTGAGACCATGAGGGTATCGGGGTCCCTATTGAGTATCGTTATACTCACCCCTGCATGGTCTATACCCGCACCTCGTTGTGTTGGTGGCAGACGACGGGCAGTGCTGACGGAGGCCGAGTGTTCGAGGACTGGACGGTACCCGGAGGTGGACTACACGACGAGTCAGTACCCAGAGGTGGACTACATGATGAGTCAATATCCGGAGTTGGACTTCACGACGAGACGACACTCGGAGGAGGTTGATGTGTGAGAGAATTATGGAGGCTATCTGTACCTACATTTCAGGTAGGATCCGTGGTGGACGATCCAGGAGCTGTGCCATCTTTACCTACCCTTCAGGTAGGATCCGAGGAGGACGACCCAGGAGCCGCTTCCGTTCTTCCAGCTGTTGTCTTTTTTTGTTGTACTTTGTTCAGTTGTAGTTGTACTATCATTTGGGTTTGTATTCTGGCCCATTTACCTTTCAACACTTCTCTTTATACTTAGTGTTTTACTTCCACTTTTACTCTGCGGTGTTTTGTTTACATTTATAAAGGCAATGCATTCTCAGTTATCGGGATTTTCGCCTTTGGTGCTAGTCGCCAGCCCGTGGCCTATGGAAGGCGGGCTTGGGGTAGTCACGACATGGGCCCCGAGAACGGGTCGTGACAAATTGGTACCAGAGGAGTCAGTTCTACCACAGAACTTATAACTCTGATATATTCTTTCTGTGAAGCAATAGTGTTAAGAGTACTGAGTGTGGTTTTCAGTTCAGGGAGTACAGTGTTGGTCCGGGCGGCCGACGTATCCATACACCAGGACCCTAACAACTGATTTCCGACATTGTGCATGAAAACACTGATTGCGTGTGTGTTTCCAGAAGTTTTATTTAAATATCAGCTCAAACCAGGTCAGCTCACCAGGTATAATCATTTGACCGTGTCACATTGTTTCTTTCAGGATGCCTTTTCTCGGAAGACCAGCTACAACCCAGAGAGATGTGCGTACTGACAGCCTGCCAAGTGATGAGGCTTTGGTAAAGGGCCCTCTTACAGTTCAGGCACCAGCGGTGGCACCAGTGGTAGTACCATATGTTGGGCCACAAATGCCACCATCCCCAGAAGAAGGCGATGCACGCCACTTGAGTGCACTGCACGAGTTCCAGTGCTAGAGGCCACCCAGGTTCTGGGGAGAGACGGACCTGCATGCAGCTGAGGATTGGCTGGAGGCTGTGGTGAGAGTCTTCAGGCTAGTGGGGACGCTGGCAGACTTCATGGTGATCTTTTCTACCAGCCTCCTTCAGGGAGCAGCAGGCAGGTGGTGGAGCCACTTGTTTCTGTTTTGGGACGGGATGTCCTTCGCATGGGAAGACTTCGAGACCTTCTTCAGGGTGGAGTTTGTGCTAGTAGATCTACACTCTGGGCATGTTCAGGAGCTGATGCCTTTTCCGCGTGTTTTTCGATCAGTATCCGAGTCATCTGTGTGCAGTAGACAGATGATGCAGAGGTCCAGGAGGACCAGACTAGCAGTTGGACGATCTCGGGTTTTAGGACCGGTGGTACGGGGCACCCGGGGTGGGGTCAGAGCCAGGCGTTCCAGAAACAGACAGTGTTACTCATGCAGCGGGAAGGTTCACCTGGCACATGACTGTCCTACTCCTCGTACAGTTGATCCGCAGGCTTTGGAGGAGCCACCGAGACAGAAGCTACGACGGGTGCTTGAGCAACAGCCGAGCAGTGGACAAGTCAGTAGAGCTCCAGGAGCAGGTGGACAGGAGAGGAACTAGTGGATACGTCCTTTGTACTTCTAGTTCCATGTTGATGTTGTATTCATGTCTTTTTACTATCAGCTGCAATAATAAAAAGACACTTATCATGTGATGTTTTCTTTCTTGTCCTTTTGTTTGGTTGATACTGAGTGGTCCCAGTTAAACTGTTGACTTGACCCTCACTTTCGAGATTTCTACTGGAGGAGACCCATTGACCTCACACTGATGCTGACAGTGTGACTCGACCCTTGGAGGTGAGAGTGACAGTTGGATATCTTAGTAGTTACATCGAGGCCTTACGACGTCATCCATGACGTGAATACATCATTCATGTCAGGATTGACTGTATTAGGCAAAGGGCATGGTTCATCCAGGGGATGAGACTGAGATTCTCTTTTCAGCAAATGAGAAATTTTGGCAGCTCTTTAGATCATAGGCAAAGAAGGTCCAGATCATCCAGGAGCAGATGAATACTGCACGGTGTAGTAAGAAATAGGAATCCCGCTGCAGTCTTAGAGACTTGAGCATGTTAAATGTTTAAAGAAGAGGATGCTTTAAGGAGATATGAGTCTTCGAAGTAGCAGACATGGAGGCAGAGCTAGGAGAGCAGTATGAGGTGGTGTACATCTTAACTTGCTAAACCATCCGCCTTAGTTATCCCCACAAAGCTCTAGGAGCTGGAGGGTGGAGGAAGAGTGCAGCTGCATGCAGTTATGGAGTGTGACCCAATGGCTCTAAAAATGATTCAAGGGACAGTCTGTGTCCACTACTAGCTGCTGTAGTAACATATGTCGATATGAATCATTCCTCGCTTTCACAAATCTTGTCCCAGACCAAGAGTTTCCGGTAAGCCGTGGACTTGACCCTCACGTCTGGAGATACCTTGGGAGGAGACTCGATAATCACATTTATGCCGACGGTGTGGTCAGACCCTCGAGGCGAGAGTTTCGGATGAAATCTCTTGGTGGTAGGGTTGAGGCCTTAAGACGTTAGTTTGAGTATGGATTGGGAAATAACTATTCATACTCAAATTGACGGTTTTAGGCAAACGTTGGGATGGGTTTTCCTTGGTCGAGGAAAAGGAAACCCCAGGCAGCACATGATAAACTCTTTCATAGGAGGGTGCGACCGATCACACTTGAGTCGGTCAACCATATCCTCGTGGCAGCAGTCATTTGAGTTTCAGTACTAACAGAAGTTTGAGACCTCTAGAGTTCGAGGATAACGATCATGTCCTTATACGGGTATCACCTCGACGAGGTTTACGGAGATGTGGCCATGGAGAAAAGGTATCTTCGAGGTTCAATGGACCTTTCTAGGTCCTCAGCTGGGTAGGCGAGGTGGTTTTCCTCTTGACCCATCCACCGCAGTTGCACCAGGTGCATGAAGACGTCCACGTATCTCAAGTGAGGAGTTACGTGCTCGACCCTTTGCATATCATCGACCATGAGGAGCTGGACGATGGCGATGGGGTGTCTTTCACGAAGGTTATAGTGGGGATCAAGGATCGACATGAGTAGATCCTACATGGATGACCGATTCCTCGGTTGCACTTTCTTTGGTAGTATGGAACCTCTAGGTGAGCACATGAGAGTAGGAGGCTCAGATGCGTTCTCAGTACCGTTTTTGTATCCCTAGTTTGTGTTGTAGCTTTTCAAGGACGTAAAGCCCTGAGGTGGGAGTAATGTAAAGATTTTTAAAATTCAATGGAAATTTTTTCTTAATTTTATTTGGAATTTTACAAGAACTCAGTTTCTGACAGCGCCTGATTCCGAGGCCCGGTGTGCCCGGAATCATTTTCCGAAGTTTGGCTCGGGTACGTTCAGTGAACGAACGAGCGGGAATTTCTATCTTTTGAACCGGGGATCAGAATTGAATTCTGAGGGCACCGATGGAACCGCAGCGATGGTAATTCCTTAGGAACTCATGTTCCGCATTTTCGTTTTATCGAGTTTGGAAGTTAGTTTTCGGGGGGTTTTAATTAAACTGAATAAAAATATGTGTTTGCCATATTTTTATTTGAAGTGGTAGTTAGAACCTCCAAGGGGAGGTTAGTGGTGGGGCCCAACCACACATAACCTCCCTTTGGTGGATGTTATAAGGTGGGGCCCACATGAGTATCAAACCCCCTTAACCCCCCTTAACTAATGAACTCTCCATTTATGTGGATGAAACTCACTCTCATTAAATGAGTCTCTCCACCTCCCTCTCATTAAATTTGACAACTTGAGATATTTAATTATGTGAGTTAATTTAATTTCAAACTCTTGAAATTCATAAGCTTTGTTGTGTTAATAAAACAAGTTATGAAATTATTTTATTTGGGTTGGAGTTTAGTTGTTTGGGAGCCTTCGGAGAAAAAGCTTAGGAAGTCTTGAGTTTCTTCTTTCTCTACGACGAAGAACACGAAGAACGTATCTTCCGCCACTGAAGAACAACGACGCCATATTCTTCATCATTCTTTAACCGAGGAAAGGAAAGGGAAGCGACTCCAACGACATCTCCTACGACCTTCATCTGCGCCAAAGGAGAAGACGTCGCCCGCGAAGAACATCGCCAACGACGATGTCACCTCCGAATGCTCATCCACCAATGGCGAGTACCCTTCTTCCGTTCAGACGCATGAGCATGATAATTGGGAGTGTGGGACGAACACGTCAATCGAGGAATCGATATCCACCTTTTTTCTGAGATCGTCAAAGAATGACAATTACGAGGTAGGGAATTTAAATTGTGATTGTTGGTGAACCCTTGTTTAATCCCTTCTAAATCTAAGAACGCGGTTCCACTAAATATTAAATTGATCCGCGAAGATTATTTTGTGGGTTGGGATTAATGTTATGATTCTTTTTATTTAAGAGGTTTTAGGGGTTTTATTTTTTTATTTTTTTCATGAATACCAACTTGAAGATCTTCGTGGATTAAAACGAATAGTTATCGAATAACGCGAGGGGGGCCGGACCGCACAAACACGGCCGACCCTCCTACTTATTTCATGTTGGTTCCTTTGTGGTTTGGTACGGGAAGGCGTGGTGCTGTCACACCACACGAAATCATGCGTCAAAAAAATGCGTGGCGCCATCGCGCCGCGTCGTGAAAAACAAACATGGGCGCAACACCGTCGCGCCGCATCGAAGAAACCCGAAGACATCCGCGGACGGAGTCGGGCCACCACGAAGGGGCGCGGCGCCAACGCGGCGCGCCATAGAACCATAAAGATGGTGTGTTTTGTTAATTGACATGCGGATTGATGAGCGACGACATAACGGGGCCGCAAAGTATTTTTGAAGCTTGCGAAGTAATGTATGAGACCCGAGATGAACACCGGCTCAGAAGGTTTTGAAAACAGACCATCGGAGCAACTCTGGTGGCCCGCGGAAGCACTCGTAAGCATGGGTCACCGGCGCGGTGCCGCCGGCGATGGGAGGCGGCGACCAGAGCCGTCCGGCCGCCAGGTGGCGGAGGCGCCCGAGCGCGCCGCCGGATGAATTGGAGGCGGTGGTTACGCCGCCGCCCTCAATTAACGGTGAGAGGCGGGCCGCGCGCACCCTCCGCTCCCCGACTTCGGCTTGGCCACGCCGGGCCGCGGCAGGCCGGTCGGGCCATGCCGCGCCGGCCGGGCCGGGCCAGGTCCAGTCGGGTCGGACCCGGTTCGGGCCGACCTAGGGGGGTCGGTCCGGGCCCAGACCCCCCGTTTTCGGACCACTTTCAGTCAAATGCCCATAACATGGGCTACGGACCTCCGGTCGATGCACTGTCAGTTGCGTAGTGATCCGTGGAACGAGACGGTCATTTTGGTATATTACAATCGTGGTTTCGGAGAACTTTGTGTTCGGCCGGGTAGGTTCGTACACGAAACCAACCGGGCCCTCGGAGCGAAAACGCTTATATCTTGAGCTCCGGACGACCGATTGACGTGTCGTCAACTTTGATGGTTTCCTCTATGTTAGATGGATATTTTGGCTTACTCAGCTCGAGGTTTGGATGATGTTAGAGTGCGGTTGGTTTGATTCACTCATGAAACCAACCGGGCACTTGGAACGAAAAAGCCAATAACTCACAGACCGGGCGTCCGATAGACACGCCGTCTGCCTCGTTGATTTCCTCATGACAAGACAGAACATTTGGTATTCTTCTCCTTAGTTTCGGTTGCTGTTGGATAGTGGTCGGCTTGGATTGTTCCCGAAATCCAACAAGAACCATGGAACGGAAAAGATGACATCTTTCAGACTGGACGTCTGTTTGACGAACCGTCAGCGGCGTTGTTGATCACGCTGAGAAATGGTCCCTATGAGTATACGCTATGAGAGTTCGGGGTACAGATGAGATACGGCGGGGATTGGTTTTCTCACGAAACCAACTGGGCCCCTAGGATGAAAAGGCTAGTAACTCACAGACCGGGCATCCGATTGACGCGCCGTCTGTTGCGTTGAGACCCCAATGACGAGGCGGTCCATTGAGATACTTCTTCATGGGACTTTGAGATACTTGGAGTATCGACTTCTAGCTCGTGGAGCGGAACCTCCCAGAGACGAGTGTGTGGAGTACGAAGACCGTGTAGCCGACTGAGACCTGACAACTGCTTGACCGACTCGACTTGGAGTGAGTCAACTAGCCTAGTGGACGGAGCACTACATTGTGAGGTGTAGACCCATGGAGTATGGAGCACTACCTGTGTGACAGTGCAGACCCGTGGTACTCGTCCGGAGAGTCCCTTAGCAGGCTACTAGAGGGTGTGCACTACTGTGTTTAGGTGACATACCTCGGCGGGAAGCACTACTCTGTTTGGGTGGCTGACCCGTGGTACTCAACAGGAGGAGTACCTCAGCAGTTTTAGGTTAGTGTGCAGTACCTTGGAGTCATGACAGTACCATTGTACACTCCAGAGACAGAGATGTTCAGCAGTTACGGTTTCGATAATGAAAATCCTGGTTTGAGCTAAGACTTTTGACCTTTGTGTTTACCTCATGATTGAGATGGGTCACTTGATAACTTAGGTATATGTATGGGCATATACTTTGGTAGTGGTTATCCTTTGATTTCATGATCTTGGTGTTTTCCTCATGATTGAGATGGGTTACTTGATAACTTAGGTATATGCTTGGGCATATATCTAAGTAGAGGTTATCTTTTGAGATCTTCTTTGTGGTTATCCATGTTGGTTTTAGTGAGTCCTTGAGGGTATCGGGGTCCCTATTGAGTATTGTTATACTCACCCCTGCACGAGCTATGCCCGCACCTCGTTGTGTTGGTTGCAGACGACGGGCAGTGCTGATGGAGGCCGAGTGTTCGAGGATTGTACGGTACCCGGAGGTGGACTACACGGCGAGTCAATACCGGAAGTTGGTCTACACGACGAGTCAGTATCCGGAGGTGGACTTCCCAGCGAGACGACACTCGGAGGAGGTTGACGGGCGAGACCATTATGGCGGCTATCTTTACCTACCCTTCAGGTAGGATACGTGGTGGACGATCCAGGAGCTGCGCCATCTGTACCTACCTTTCAGGTAGGATCCGAGGAGGAAGTCCCAGGAGCCGCTTCCGTTCTTCCAGCTGTTTTCTTTTTCTGTTGTACTTTGTTCAGTTGTAGTTGTACTTTCATTTGGTTTTGTATTCTGACCCATTTACCTTTCAGAACTTCTCTTTGTACTTAGTGTTTTACTTCCGCTTGTACTCTGTGGTGTTTTGTTTACATTTATAAAGGCAATGCCTTCCCAGTTATCGGGATATTCAACTTTGGTGCTAGTCGCTAGCCCCTGGCCTATGGAAGGCGGGCTTGGGGTAGTCACGGCATGGGCCCCGATGACGGGTCGTGACAGCCAGTATTATTCCTTATTAAGTAAATAAAAGATAGATTTTTAGATATATTACATAAATTAAAAAATGATTAAAACTACATCAATGTTAGTATAATCCCCATTCTCACTAAACCACTAATTAGATCTTAGGTAATCCGTACTATAGAATTTTATTATTTATATCCAACAACATGGTATCCCAAAAACATAATATCAAAATCACGAACATATTAAGGGTTATCTAAAATTAATAAAAACATCAAATTACAATCTAATAAATTTTATAGTCAATCAAAAACAATAAAAATATTAATGAAAATCTATAATGAAGAACTTTGAAAAATATTTCATATATATATTCATATAAAATAATTTTAGAATTAAAATACATAAATATGTTGGTTATTATTTCTCTTATTAACTCATTATATTATATTCATCATCATATTCACTGTGACATTTATTCTATCTATATGTCATTCATAGTATCTTTATTTCATATAGTGTAACCATTACACAAACCACATTTCTGATTATATTCCTTAGCATTCCCCAGAAGACATTGATTTTCATAATTCATAAACCTTCATTATTTAACAAATCCCAAAATTTATAATTCCCATAGAATACAAATGTTATAATTCATTGTATTGATTGAACTTTTCATTTTCCCTTTGAAATTTCATACTCAATTCCCTTATTATCCACATATAAAAATCTTTCTCATTCAATTGAGACATCCTCTAGTGTGATTCTTCCTACATTATAAACATGTAGTAAACTGAATGTTCATTCCATTGTTGACTACACATCATGGACTATTAATAAATTATTTCATTATCATATTTGCTGAGATTGAGATTTTGTTAAGGTGAATATTTTTTACCATGTTACATGCAAAAAGATTAGATAAAATATAAACATAATTAAATAATGTCATTATCCCATTTAGAAGATTGTCATAATATTTTTTATCACATTCAGGGTCAACCATGTTCATTTCGGTTCCCACTATCGACGAAAATTAAAATCGTAGTGTCAGAAACACCGATCATATTAGGGATCCTCAAAATCATTAAAAACAAATATATATGATATCTAAAATATGAAAATATATTTTTAATCTTTGATGACATTTTATTATCCAATGTATTTCAAATTCATTATCAATTTAAATCCATTATAATGGTCGACAAAGAGTTTATTTTTTTTTTATGTTTACACCCAGAGACTGTCATACCAGGTTTGCAACTAAACCTGTTCTCATGCACAAGGTGAATATTGATTATGGATCAATATAAAATTTTAAGAGTTATTACATATAATTAACTCTACTATAGAGCCATATCCACTTGTATAATCTATATAGGGATGTAGTTTCATAAAATCCAATTGATTTTACCTTTACTAACATTCAATGAAATTATCTTATACATAGAATCTTCATTAGACTTATCCTTAGAGACATACCTAGATTTATCCTACTAAATATCCAATGATATCTCACTTATTATTTATCATCATGATTTCCAAATGATCATTATACCTATCCTATAATACTAACAATAGTGACCTAGGATTTCATACAAGGATATAAGATATTTTATATATTAATATTAAATACATTAAACAAACCCATGGTTGGGAATCATAATAGTTTAGTTTATTTGAAAAATATGTAATAAAATATTCATAATGCCTAAAAATTCATCAAACACTCCCATACTAATTATCCATTTTATCACTCATACTCAAAAATATTTCTTCATAAACATGGGGAATGGACACATAAGAATGGGTGATTTCCAATCATATTTGTGGGTAAATATTCGAAATATGTAAAAATAACATGATCAATGTTGTATGATAAAATGATAATAAATTTTGAATATAATATCCTACATATCATATACAATAATATTGATACATGTCATAAGTTTTGGATTTTCATAAAATATAAAACATAGGAAATCAATGAACATGGTCTTTGAATGTATAAACTTCCATAAAACATAGTATTTTTGTTGTACACAATATATTAGAATATTATGATAATGTATAAATTGAATTGGGATCACTAATTAAGTTATGGACATGAAATTAGGCCCTCAAAATAACTTATGTACATAAATTTTGGACCATGCATAAAAATATGGACATAATAGATAGGTCGACACAGTACATTAAGAATATATAAGTTTTTCCATGCATAATATTAAGAACATGTAATCATATTTGAAAATAAATTTATGGAAATGAATCATATGTCCATATATAACATAATATTATTCTATGTTCACTCCAAAGAACATAATAGCGACTATATTCACATACATAATTGGGATCACACTACATTCCAATATTTTCTATCTCATTAGATATAAATCTTTACCAAGTGCATTGGATAGATATATAGGACCCCAAATTTTTTTGTAATGTAATCACCTTCCTTGGTTATAAAATAGGCACCATAATATAATGAATATTATACATAAGTGTCTCGTAATATCAGAACATATTCATCATTTTAAAACACATGAAAATAATTGAATTTTATAAAATATTCATCCATAGCGTAAATCATTTGAATGAAACGGGTTATATAAAAATATATTCATTAGAAAACAAATCCACCAGGAGAAAAAATAGTAATGGAATAATTGGATAATATACATAGTAAATATCATGTTCTATCAAATTATGTCATATTAAAAGGAAAAATATTTTAATTAATCACTAAGATCATTTTTAGAGAAATCCCATTTCTATATTAAAAAATAATTTTATAAATGTATAACATTTTTAAAATAATTTTCACTGATAAAAGACTTGAAAAATAATAATGGAATGATTTAAAAATAATTTAATATATTCAAAGATGAAAATATCATTTGTATTTAAAAAAATTAATTAAATTCATGGAAAAAATCCTGAACCGTGTTTTTGGAATAAAAATCGTTTTCAATCGAATAAATGGTATTTATTAAAAATATTATTTGAATTCATGAGTAAACAGTGAGAGCCAAAATATGTTAAAACAAATATTGCCATGAAAAAAAATATAATAATGAAATTCATCTTTTAATGTGATATATTTATATATATCATAATATTTTATCACTGCAAGTATAATCACAAATTACTCCAATAAAAAATGTGATAGTAATATAAAACTCATACATATTTGGTTAAATTTAAATTAATAACCATGAAAGATTAATGTTAAATGTAACATAAAATATAATTAAAATTATTATATTAATGATATAACATCTCATTGGGGCCTTAGATATACCATATATAATAATAAAGTGGTATGATATAACTTTTTTCCCAAATGTGGTAAATTGAGACAAAAATAAATTATTGATATTTTATTTTTGGAAATGTTAACACTGTGAATGAGATATAATCGAAATTTATTTTTAAATACTAATAATTTAAAAATATAAATCATAAAATAAATTAATGGTATATATATACACCACATAAACAAAATTGGTGGGGTGTATTCCTTTTGTCTTATATAAGTAATAAGTCAGATGAAAATCAATGACCTTATGTCTTCACTTCCATCATAAACATTATAATAAAATATATGAAAAAATATAAGCATAATATAGATATATTAAAATTTTATTTTCATTTATATCATAATACATGTTATTTTATTATCACTTCATATTTCCTTTCTATTAGCGTTTCAATGTTACTGTTAGGTTTTAGGTAATAACTACATTGTTTTTCATATATGTTTTGATTTTTTGATATCATGGTTGTATTAATTTTATCAAGGTTTTATTTTAATAATGATGTTTTTAATTATATAAATATAACAAATATTCATAA
Source organism: Viscum album (assembly GCA_963277665.1). NCBI lineage: Eukaryota > Viridiplantae > Streptophyta > Magnoliopsida > Santalales > Viscaceae > Viscum > Viscum album. Next base: position 1,851,118,110 of record OY728120.1, read on the forward strand.
TAGTATTTAATAATAATTTTAAATAAAAATTGAAAAACACCAATCTTGAAGATAGTAGGTTGTAAATATATAAGAACACTAGTTTCCTTTCCCTTTTAGATTAATAGAAATAAATATATATGATGTAAATTAAATAATAATTTTTATTTTAAATATATGTTTTGGAAAAACTGTTGGTATATGTCAAAATTAGTGACCTATACCAACGATTTTGGCCAAACCATTGGTATAGGTCTATATAAGTGAATTATACCAATGGTTTGACCAAAACTGTTGGTATATATCTTATTTCCAGTAGTATAATGGAACTGAATTTATTATTTATGATTTATTTGAGTTGATTAGAAATAGTTGTATTAATTATTAGGTTTTATATTAGGGTAGACACAATCTAGGTAAAATGATTTTCATCTCCAGGTTCTAAGTATTCAAATGATAATTCTTTTATTATTGTGTGGTGCTTGAATCGGGTTAGTTGGGATAATTATTCTTAGTACCCCACCCTAATCCTATGACCAGACCATTGGAATGGTCATTTACTAAACGCAATAAAAAAACTAAGAAAACAGAAAAAATATTTGACCATATATGTAATATAAATTATATAATATTTTGGGAAAAATAGATCAATTACTTGTTTCAATTATGTAAAAATTATCATAATGCATTAATGGTCATGAAATATGATAATAATGATATTTGAAATTGGTAAACAGTGTTGTATCAAACCAAAACAATAATGCTTTATAGAAAATATCCCTAAAACACATCACCTTACAATCACATCAATTAGTACAATGAAAATTACTCGTTAATGATAGTCATGATGAGAATGAGATGCATGGTTATGTGGATAATAATGTTGGTGAAGAACATCAGTGAAATGTGGCTTTGGATCATCAATTTATCTTTTAGTAATCATTTTTCAGTGTTGTGATTCTCCCTCTAATCCCATTTTCCTTCCATGTTGTGTACCTAATGTTATTTAATATGAAATCTCATGAATCTGTTCCGTTATACTATTTATATTTTTTTTTCAAAAAAAGTTTTGTAATAATAATTCTTGTCATATTATCCCTCAAATTTCATTCCATGAAAAGCAATCATGATTTATAGAATTATCTTCAAGAACATGATATCAAAAAAAAATATCATGTAATGTATTTACATGACATGTAATTACTCTGCTATATAATTTCATGCTTCATGCTTATTTAGAAAGCAGAAGTCACTTTAGCTCTAAAATTCATCAATTTTAATCCTTTTTCAAAAAAAAGTTCCCCTACCAGAAAAAATGAAAAATGTCTATCCATTATAAAATTAGCTAGATTAATCAATTGAATAACAAATCAAAAACATAAAATACCTTCATATAAATAAATAAAATATTCTTATCAATAACACAATAATTAGAATACAAAATAGATTCATGATTTTTAGAATATCATTGTCTCAAACATATGAAATACTATGAATTATTCTATATCCATCATAATAATAAAATAAAAATGTTATTAAACATTTAATTTTGTTCCCATATTTGATTATATGACATTGTTTATTTTATGATCATTCATTTATTAGATTATATTTGGTTATCATTTTTTACCCAAAAACTAAAACCAAAATTATTATTAGAACAACCAAAATATGTCTATGAGAACATAAATATGAATATTTCGTTCTTTATCACAACATTTTTTTAAAACATATGATACATTTGTATCAACATATGAGTCTGTTTGTTTAGTAATTGGATATCCAATGTCATTTTCCAATGAGTATCTCTATGATAACAAGTTAACATCATTCACAAATCTTTCATAGTGTGTTTTGAAGAGGAAATGATTAGTCATTGGATATCCTATAGATGTACTCTCATTGGTTGGTCGTCTTAATCCAACACATCATTCACCAACGTGACTATTTAGTTAATACTTAGCCAACCCTTATGGAGTGATTACTCTTATGTGAGTTTATGCCTCAAACACATCCATGTTCCAGCATTAATATAGTACATTATTGCTCATAAAACCTCTTACTAATGACATTAATAATAATCATAGAGATCATCCAATTCATATACTCATCTCTTGGGATTTCACTAAGGTTCTCGAACACTAATCACCATATAAAATGTGCATTATTTCTATACTGATAAATAATACACTACCATAATGGGTTATATATATCATTGAACTATTTATCAAACATGACTTGTAAACCCTTAAAATATCATCAATCAACATCATAATCAATAAATTTATCTAATTAAATCATTTTGTAGTAGCTACGATACCTTAGAGCCAAATTCCATGATTTTGTGTTAGTAGAACAAATTTACATACATGATTTGATATCTATTGTTAAATATTTTTTATAACAATCTATAATTATAAAATAAAAATATTTTTGAAAATGTTACAATTGAATGATAATTTTAGGTTTATATATTTTGAGAAAGCGTGCGTAAAATATAATGATATGTCCCATGTTATTTGTATAAAATTGAAAATTATCACCCTATATAATAAACTACATTATTCCAGAAATGTTTTCAATATCCCCCAAAATTTATTTCCCATTGGTTATCATTTATAAAATAACATGTAAAATATACCTTTATATCATTTGTAAATGCAAATATTATATTGTGTGAGATCAAACACTCAGAAACAGAAATAGACATCTGAATAATTCTGGTCATAAATATGAAAAATATATTATAGTGGGAAAATTTAAATATTTTCAATACATATTCAACATGGAACATGAACAATTAATTATAAATAAAAATAAATTAAGTGACACATATCAATATTACTAAAATCATACTGATTTAATTCATAATTTCAATCATGGAAAAAATTAGGTTAAGGCCCAATTCTATTTCACCTTAAACATTTTCTTGACCAGAAAAAGTACATATTTCTTAATTTGGTCAACATATAGAAATACCCAAACTTTTTTCTCAGATTTCACATATTAATAAATATAATGGATATATATCATCAATTCATACCCATTAATTTTTTATATAGAATGCATTTACTATAATAGTAAATAAGATATTTTATACCATTCCCTCTGTATCCTCAAACTCAAAAAAATATGCCTATGTTTGAAAAGATAAATATAGAAATAAAAATCAGAGTAAACCTACCTTATAATTAAACTATCATAATTAATTTCAATATTATACTATCTTACAATAGATAATATAAAAATATAATAAATCATCTAGAGGAAGAATTTGGATAGGTAAACAATCCATATTGAACATTAAAATAATCAACAATATTGGTATAAAAAAATTAATTTCCTTAATAACTTTTCCCATTTTAATGGAATATAAAACATTAAAGGTGAACATCATACAATATTATTTACTTGAATTTTTTATCACATTTTATAGATGTACTAGATAAATACATAATAACATGAGCAAAATACGTATTGAGAAAAAAATATGGAGGGTTTAAATTGAACATATTTCATAAAGTGATAAAAATTTGTATATGAGATTATATTGATGGAATATATATCCAAAAAACAATACAAGAATATATAAAAATACAATTTAGGGGTGGAAGTTACCCAACATATAAGAATCATGTTCATTGAATGATTATGAATCGATCAATGATAATTGTGGACCCAAAAACCCTCACTACTAGAGAAAATAATAAATCAATACCTACATAAATAGGGGGAGAATATTTTATTAGAAAATAAATATTAGTATTAGTACTCTAAAAATAATAATTTAATGGGTAGTATTTACCCCATATAAGGGAATCATGGTAGAAAAAATGTATTATGCCTCAAAGAATGAGAACTGAGACCAATAAAACCTGTATGGCTTTAGAAAAAATTGTATCAAACCCACATGAAAGAGAGGGTTGTAATTTTACATAAATATAGAATATAGAATATATTTAATGATATAATAAATAAAATTAGAAGAATATAAATCATTAAAATGAATGTTCTTTAATTATTTAGAAAATGTATCAGATTGATGAATTTTAGAAAAGTTACCAATCCAATTTTCCCTAATTTGAGGAACATACATATACCTCACATATCAGTAACATAGATATATTAATCACATAATTTATAACAGTAATCATATCCATTGTAATTCAAAAATTTGAATAATTATAATTCTATATAAGAATTACTCTAGTTCTCTGCACCGTTTGATTATGTTCATGGTCGTTTATAATTGTTTCCCAATTACAGTGTCTGTGTTTATTATTCAATCAACGATCTTCATTTATAGGTAAATATCATTTTAAATAGGTATATTATATAAATATTTATGATGTTCCAAAATAATTTTATTAGTCTTTTTGTCATTTTACATGAAATTGAAATTTATCATAATCATGTTTTAGAGATTATTGACAAAAGGTGGTGTTTTTTTAATTTATGCTTTAATTAATAATAATAAAATTCAAGCATCAAAAAATAATTACAATTTAATAATTATTATCAAATTAAACTATAATTTATGTTCCCATATTAATTCAGGATATTATTTCATAGTATTGTTCAATTTTGATGTTAAACTTATCGAAACTTGAACATACAAAAATTTTATTAATGATTAAGAGTTGGTTTTTATATAAAATAATTATACTAGAATAGTATTTTTCTTATATAATATATTGATGTTATATATCATAATTTTATGGATTAATTAGAATAATAAATGTATTAAAAAATCTTACAAAATTTGAATGAATGTAAATCATCTTATTGCACTTATTATAAATGATTAAATTAATAATAAACATTTGTGGACAATATAATTAATAAGATGTAAAAAATTTCCTAATATAAAATAAATTATATTTAAAACATCATATTTATCCTCTAATACTATACATAGATCCATCATTATGAAGTAGTGATGAAAAAATCAAAGTGTTCTGTCATGGAGGTTGTAGTCCATACAACGTATGACCAATGGTTTTATTATTAATGGATGTGTATTTGAATAATTAATGATAATACCATTATTAAAAATAAATTTCATATATTAATTTAAAATAATTATAAATTTAATATATAATAAATTTTAATGATTATTATTAAGAAAAAAATTACGTAGTTTTTAATTCTCAAATCAGGTAGTTGAATTTTCCTTGGAAGTCTCTATGATTTTAAAGGGATTTGACAATCTATGATTTACCATTGTATTATTTTTCAAATTTATAGTTATATGAAGAATATAAAATAATATTTTCATGGATAAATTGTTATGTTATTTGAATCAATAATTTTTTAAGATACTATAATTGTATAAGAGAATGAATGTGGACTTTTGGGAGTAACTTATACATTTTTTAAATTTAAGGTCATAATTGATGATATAAGGGAATAAATAGAAAAAATTTATGCAGACCATGAATTGATTGATAAAAATATTATTCATTTATTTGAAGGCGCATTTTGTAATTTTTTCTATACTCTATGACAAAGTTAATATTCATTTAACCATTTTATTTTTACAGTGACATTTAGTTTTTAACATAATGAATTAAATTTAATTAAAAATAGTATTATTTAAGAAATTTAACTGGTTTTATATTTAAAATTTCAAATTTTAATATTTTTTTATATTATAAAATTCCTAATGTTTATAAATTTAATTGTAGAATAAGTACACCAAATCATACATAAACATTTTTTTGGAGATATCAAATTTTTATGAATTAAAATTTTATTTAAGAAAAAAATATATTGGATACATATTTTAATGAAATAAATAGGACAATAATAAATCAAAAGAAATTACGGGGTTTCAATAGAATAAAAAAACCAAAACTCCATTGAATGAAAATATCTTCATTGAAAATACCAAAAATAGTTTTTTATATTAAAATGACATTTTAATTAGATATAAAACTATTTTAAAAAAATTTTATATGTTCAATGATAATTTTAAATAAAATATATTTATTTCTAAATTTCATATTTTATTTCATAAAATGATTTATAAATTTAAATTTTTTTACTATATAATTGTAATGTTATAAAAATTATATGTTTAATGAAACAATTATTTTCTACTAAAAATAAAACTTTTTTTGAGACAGTTTATAAAATGAAATAAAGTAAATTTCAATATGAGGGAAAAAACATAAGATGATTTTTATTAATTTTTAAATAAATGATTTATAACTTCAATTTTTGAATAAAATCATAAAATATAATGAAATAACATTTTTATTTTAAAATGAAATCTTCAAATATTAATGATTGATATTATTATTTTAAATCACTTAATTATTAAATTGGTGATAAATAATTATTAATATCAAAAATTATTTATCATTATTCGTTTTTATCTAGAATTCTAATTTTTTTTAATAGAATTGTAATTTTTTTTAAAAAAATGCCTAAACAATAAATTATTATATTTTTCCATCAAGAAAATTTATTTAATTTTATTAAATTAAAATATACCCTTTATTATCTATATACATATTAATCTTATAGTTGTTATTCCATTTCATTTTATCCTAATTAAATGTCTAGTTTTTTTATAGGAATACATAATATATCACTTTTTCTTTTTAATTTATTTTTTCATGTTGAACAAGCATTCAAACTCTTTTATTGATTTATATGAAATCATATATTAGAATTTTTTTGGATTGCATTCATTCTAGTAGAGAAGGATAAAAACATTTTTTCTTGATTATTTTATTGGGTACAACTATCTATGGGTTTTTAGAATACAATCTATATCATATTATGAACAATGAATGAATGCAGTCCTCGTAATTTAGAGAATGTTATTATTGGGTTTAAATAGTGCTAGAGTTGTAAATAAAATTAATAATGGCACTTATTATTTAAAAAATCCAATAAAAACCACATATTTAAATAAAAAAATTATAATTTACATTACAAGAGATAATCATAGGGACAAAAATATATTTTTCCTTGAAGATGTGAATTAATATTTATGGAAATAATATTTAATATGATATTTATCACATAAAATCTAAACATGGTCCCTTAATCCTCACAAAAATTTACCAATTATAATATAATACTAATTTATATTATTATATAAATAACACTGAATTATTGAAAAATATGTATGAAAATATTATATTCACAATATTTGGGAAAAAAATTATAAAATATTCACATAACTAAAGTAAGAAATATTTTTTTTCCCTGTGCATAAACCAAAAAAATAAATATTTTAAAATATTATAATTTATTATATTAATACCAAAGGATTAAATATTTATTATATATTCAAATCATATATATATTCACTCAAACAATTGTTTATTGAATATTCTCTATCCAACTAACATGAATATTTACTAAACCGTGTATGGGAATAATGTTAATCCAACAATATAAATTCATATGAAATTTTACCGTGTTTATGAGTAAATTTATTGTGTGACCCTTTTGCCCCCTTGCATTGTGAAATTAAGCTACATTATAAGTCCATGGCCTTAAACCATACTTAATATTGAATTAAATGAATAATTCACATTGAGGATCTTTTTAGGTTTTGAGTTTTAGAGAATTAGGACATAACAATTACATCTCAAAAGATTACCAAGTAGAAACTTTTAATAAGTTTTCATAAAATACAAACTCTTAAAAAGAAACATGTCCACTTCCAAGTTTTAGGTAGCATGAATTTCCCTTGATCCCATCCTTGACCCTATTCCACGTTAAGTCCTGTGAAAAACATTTCAAAAACTTGGGATGAGCATAAGAAGCTTAGTAAGGGATACACAAAGAATGAAAACTGTTAGTTTTTTAAAACAACAAGTAAACCATGTATAATTTATCAATGTAATACTTTTCACCTTTTGGAAGTAGTAAAAACTCTTCACTGAATAAAACTTTATTACTTACCCTTCTGTAACCAAAAGATTACCATAAAACCCATATAAAGATCACATAACATATAAAGGTAACTTGGGACATAAACATACTTAAGTGGAATAACCATAAGGTCGACTTCCACACATATCACTTAATGGAATTTCCATTCGGAAAACTTCCATACATACTTAATGGAATAGCCATATGGCCAACTTCCATACCCAATGCATTGGATGTTTTAACGTAACCACCCATCCTAGTATTCATGGAACCACCCGTCATATGGTTTATCACGTAACCACCCGTAAAATGTCCAAGTACCATCATTACACATAAAATATTTAAAATATAAACATTTCAATAACAACATTTCATTTTCAATCAAAATTAGTAATTCCAAGATATTTAATTAATCAATCCATTTTTAAAAATCATTTAAAAGAGATTTTTGAATCAAAGTGTCCCATACCACTTTGAAGCTTTTATTGGAATTAAAATTTAAAACATTAATGTCCATATAAATAAATACTTAAAACCACTTTGAAAACATAGACATTAAAGATAAATGTTTAGAATAATAAATCTTTAAAACATTTAAAATGATATTTTTGTTAAAGAGTTTTTAACAAAATGAGACTCTTGAATACAAATAATTGTGGAATAACATTTAATAAAAGCTTTATAATATCATGAGAATAAAGGGATTCATGATATAATATTTCAAAGGACAGTATACACACCATATAAGAGTGAATTTGTGCATAACAACAATGAAGTCTCAATGGAAATGTAAATCGAGATAAAATCCATTATAAAGATGGTATCCTTAAATTAAGGATAAATCTATCAAATAATTATGTGTGAGAAATATAAATACACCAAATATAAGTGGATATTAAGTGTGAAACACTCAGAGGTCATTAAAACATATTCATAGGATGACATGTTCAAGAAGTACAAGTTGAACCCAAAGAAATAGAAATTGGATTAAGATGTTCATTTGTAAAAATTCCACAGCCTAACGACGTCACTTCAAAATTCATAAAATTAGTCGATGAGAGAGTGAATCGTGTCTCATCACATGGACATAAACTTTACATGAATAAGGATATAGAAGAACATATCCCAACATAATAAGATGTAAATTAATAGACATAACAAAAGAAGTCTTTTAAAAAGAGGATGGTGAAAGGTTCCCTTACCGACATGGGTATCTTTCGAAACATACACCCCGCGAAAGAAAGACAATACAACATTGATTTAAATACTCCTAAATGAAAGTATATTACAAAATGAGTAAAATAATGGGTAGTACATACACCACTCAAAGGAAATTGTGGCAAATGTAGCATAAATCTCACTGGAATAAAAGTGAGATGAAAAATCCCTTACGAAAACTCGGCAGCCTAACGACACCACATAAAACTTACAAAAATGGATTGATGAGATAAAATAGAGAATCTCATCATATTAACATAACTTTTATTTAAATAGTAATATAAAAGAACATCCCCCAACATAACAAAGTGGAGCTTAAAAGAAGTGACATAAAGGGGAGTACTTAATAAGAAAGAGAGAGGTTAGATCTCTTACGAAAATTCGGCAGCCTACTGGCACCACTCAAAACATTCAAAATGGATTGATGATAGAGAATAGGGTATCACATCATATGAACATAAAAATTACAGTATGATTAATATAAAATAACATCCCAAAAAACATGAAATATAATCTTTTAAAAGAAATGACATAAAAGAGCGTACTTAAAAAGAAAGAGAGGAGTAGGATCCCTTACCTTGGGTCCGACTTGACTCGATCGTTCTTTAACGTCCTGAATAATAAAGTTGAGTTAATTTAAAATTTCTTAAGAACCTTTTTAAAGTTTATTATTCATTTTATATCAATTATTGACATGTTATAAACATTATGTAATCATTTAAGTTAATAATGTTTGTTTTGTCGATATTTGGTTCTTAAGTCAAAAGTGGACTTCTTACAATTACATGTTGTTCGTGTGGTCAAAGGTTCATTATATACAGAATGAAATTCCGGATTTGAATATCATATATATCATATATATCCAGCATATACATTTTTTTTAATATTAAATAATCATTTAGAGGTATGAAATGAAATGCACCGTTCATGGAGACGGCAAGCCGTATGTACGCATGAACGCTACTTTCATTTCCATGTCATATTAATGGAATTAAAACTAAATGAGAGATGTGTATATTTTTAATTCAAGAATTATATTCATCCTTTAGATATATCATGCATCATATATATCCATTATATGTACTTATAATAGTACATTACATTTGAGGATAAGAAATGAAATGCACCGTTCATGGAGACGGTAAGCCCTACGTACGCATGAACGCTACTTTCATTTCTATCTCATACTTTAATGGAAATAAAACAATAATGATATAAAGGTATATTATATTTCCTGTATAACATCATATATAATAACTTTAAATCCATCCTTTATACATCCCACATATGGCATTAACGAATCAAATCACTTTGAGGGGGCGGTAGTCCGCACTTCTTAAAATTAAGATATCGCGTATACCCATAATGGAAGCCATAAAGGTATGCCACAAATGAAAAAAACAGAAGCTTAAGTAAAACATAAAAATATTATATACCATATATAAACATAGTGACATCTTAATGGCCTCCTTTTAAGGTGTTATATGAGTGTTGAATAATCATCGTTTCGTGAGGCAGAAATTCGCCGTCCACAGAAATAGTATGTTCTTTAACCATTAGATGAAAGTGTGTGTAAGTTTAGCTCTAATAAATTTTATAACAACATACTAGTATATTGAAGATACTGTAGTTGTTACAAAAGAAATGAATAAAAATATTTTAGGGGGTTGGAGAAACAAAATAAAACTAAAGAGCACAAGTGAAGACGTTACCTTAAAATTGGGTTACTCCCTTTGGTTTGAACCAAAAGGGTTTATTGAAGAGCTTCCTTCCTATTTTAAGGCTTATAGGATGAGGAGAGGGATATGTAGAGACAAAAATATCAGATATTGGACGAACCAATGGTTTGAGAGGTGTGGGTAAGGTGGTAGAGGTGGGGGCCTTTTATAAGAGGAGAGGAGGGGAACTCTTGGAAAAGTATAAAATGTTACATTATTTTCAAATGGTTTTCGGATTTTAAAGGTCCCAAATTGATATGGATCGAGAATAAGGTGATAAGGGTTCGAAATACACCCATACAATAGGTTTTTGACATGTTTAGTTCTTATATTTTGCATTATCTTTCCATTTTATTTAAATCGTTAAATTATGAGGTCATCGCTGCATCATCGTGATGTCACAAATAATTAAATTTATTTAATGTCTAAAAATTATAAAAATTGTACTATGATGTAGGAAATCTTTTTATCTTTCCAATGACTATTTATAGTCAAAATTATGACTTGTATAACCACATGTAAACATTTTTTTAGTAAAACAAATCATGTTTGTGACATTTTTATTTTAACTTTAAATAAAAGGCATAAATGTCATTATCAAACCCAAGTGGCTCCATGGGGTACCAAAAATAGAAACATGGGTTTTCTTTGTTGGCCATAACTCATCCAATAGGGTTAGGACAAGTTTCAATATATTTTCATTTTATTATAATATCATTTTTACCTTAAATCACACTAATTACCTTTAATCGCGATTAATAAAACATAAAAGTTACCTTTCATCAAAAAATATTTTCATCTCATTGAACCAAATTTTACGTAACAGTTAAAGTCATTTAAATTGTATTTTTGAAATTCAAATCACAGAAGTGGTAAAGTCCCATTTAAATGAAAAATCAAATTTTGTAACCACCACTTTGTGGTTTCACTATTCATCAAAAATTAAAGTTTTTCTGAAAAATATCAAAAATTCACCCTAAGCTATATTTGATATTCTGAATTCAAAAATGATGTACATTTTACCAAATTCATAACATGGATGTTTCATTAATTAATTTTATAATAAATTCCCGCAGTCAGAGAAAAAATCGTGTTTTTTGAAACAATAAGTATCAAAAGATTAACACTAATTTAAGTCCAATTTCAAAGCGAAATTAATTCCAATGAACACTATTGGATTTTGTGGTAAAAATATATTCTAATTTTACTTTAAAAACAATCCAAAATATAATCTAATCATATAAATAAATTATATTAAAAAGAGGTTTTGATTTAAAATACAACATTTTTCACTATTCATTAAAAAATGAACTTTATCAGAAAGATACCAAAAATTTAAACAAAGTAAATTTTGATGTCCCGATTCTAAATAAGAATTTTATTTTGTCAAATATAACACATAAAATTTTCATAAAGTGGATTTAAAAGAGGTTTTCCTTCAAAAGGCAGTTAATCAACCTTTTCAAGAATATTAGAATTTCTACGCTTAAAATTGGATTCATTCGCATTTTTAATCCTCTAACATTTATTGTAAAAATTAAAATTATTTGACAAACATATATAATCATTTTGTAGATAGTTCTGTTCATTCCCGCCATTACAACGGCTAGACGTTAACTAATATTTAAAATAATATTATTTTATTATTAGAGTGCAACGTAAGATTCCCAAGAAACTCGTTGTTACGTATTGGGTACGCCATCGAGCATAGAATCCCCTTAAAATAATATTAATATTTTATTCACAAATATGTATAAATATAAAAATGTCATATTCTTTATTTACCTGGGGTGTTACATACATTAACTAAATTTTAATCACTGTTTATAAGAAAATTCCATGAAAATCATAAAGAAATAATTTAATTAGTAAACTATATGTAACAACCTATAAATTTAAATTGTGATATATATCACCTTTATATTGATATCTATAATCACATATTTTTCATAAATGTGTCATGAACATTTAAGCTCGATGTATCATTCTTTGATATTACTTATTTGATCATGATAGAAAATGTAAAATTGTCATAGACTTATCTAGGTACCTCAATTAACATCAAAGGGTATGTGATATCAATATCTACTTAGGAACAAATGGGATAAATTAATTTTCCCATTATTCATTAAAATTAAATCATGTTTGATGAACACAACATATCTTCACTATTCATGATAATAGAGTATCATAGTATTATAAATACATAAAAGAACACAAGTGATGATATGCATTAAAAATAACATGTAATTATATTTGTCCATACACATGTCCTTAGATAGGAAAATAAAATGAAATGTATAATTGTAGTCTTATTCACCGAATGTTATTTCATTGTAAATTATTTTATTTAATACTATCAAGGGAACACATAGTAGGGCCCAAAATTTATCATTACAAAATTATTAGTTACAACACTGTAGTTCATTATCATATATTTTAAGATTTTATAAACATTATATTTTTAGTGATTCAGGACACAACTCATACAGAACATAAAAACATAAACCAAAGTGTAAACATACAATCTTGATACATATTTCTAAAAGATGAATCTTTTAAGAAATCACAAGATTTTTATGCATGAGAAATATTCACGAATTCTAACTTAATTTCTCTTATACTCTTATCCATCCTTAAAACCAATGAAAACATTTTAAAAAAACATGGAGTTGTAAAAAATTATAAATATTGGATATAAAAAACAGTTTAACCCTTGTCATAGGGAAAAATTATATTCCATGAAATATTTATCGTGTTATCAATTTTATTGGAGTGAATGAAATAAATCATTTTTACATTAAAAGAACACGCTCTTTTTCCACAAATAAAACAATTAAATACCATATAAATCATACATAAATCATAGAGGCATATTAGGAAATTATTATCCAAATAACTCTAACAAATGGATTAACCATATGGCTGAGTTCTATAGCTAATGAATTGGAGGGATATCACAGACCCACAAATCCATGGTTTATAAAAAAACCACCCATCCTTGATTTATAATTTAACCACCCATCATTGGATAATAATATAACCACTCATCTATGGTTTATAATGTATCGACACTTAAAAAATAATTTCTATGATCCAAAATATAATCCAAATAAATAAAATATTGAACTTTTCAACATCACACTCATAAAAAATTTTCTTCTCCCATATGAAAATATTTTCAAATATTAAAATATCCATCAAATTTAAAAATCCATATTTCAAAAAAAAACTATAAAACAGGTAAGGTAGGTTATAATTGAATAATATAAGAAATATTGAAAATTAATATATAAATAAAATATTGTTCATAGTGGTAGAAAAAAGATTTTGTCACCGTATACATAATGAATAAAACAATACATTTTCATTTTCAAAATGATTCATATAATAAAATAAAATATAACATTTCAGAACAATTGACATAATGTAAAAATTATAAATAAAATTCACTTCATAAAAATTGTATTTCTATATAAAAAATTTCCTAAATATTTTTTAAAACATATAATTGTAAGTTAATGTGTTGGATAAAAACCCAAAAAGATAATTTTATATTAAAAAAACATCATGAAATTTTAGATATTTGAATTATAATCGATATTAAATATTAACATTAATGAAAAAATCATATAAAATTATTAAATAAATATTTATGATATAACATGTCAAAGTCACTATATATACCACTCACAAAATCATATAGGTGCATAACATCAAAATATGGATCAATGCATAGAAATTGAGACGAAGTCCCTTACCTTAAGTCTGACCCGTCACATACCATTTCTATCATCCTGAATAATTTTGTTCAATTTTCAATTTATTATAAACATTTTTCAATATTTTAATTTATATTAATAATCTTATTTCCATGTTATATAATGTTATATATTTGACCACTTTTGTGCAATAATATTTGACTATATTTTGTATACATGTAAAAAATAAAACTGGTATGTTGAATACGGTAAAATCTTCATTATTAGAACATTTCTAGAATAATAATCATTTCATAATAAAAATACTTCATCATAAAATTTACTTTTATAACCAACTAAGATTGATTTTTTTGAGAAATCATGTATGTTTCAATCATTGAGGTGGTAGGATGTATATAAATTTGAGTAACATTTCAACTCTTCAATGATTATTATGAAAATTAGGTAAGAAATATTTTATAATAAATTAGTTTTAAGAATATCATATATACAATATTTTTTTAATTAAATATTATATATATATATCATCCATGTGGTGTGTTGGTAAATATATAGTCACATCACCATATGAAGTTTGTAGTCTACACATACACGAATGATGTTATCATTTTTGGCATAATAAATAAAAGGATATGTTAAATTTAATGAATGATAAATATGTAATTAATATCAAAATTATTTCATATATATCACATATGTTCATTAAGACTTTTATATTTACCTTCCATGTATTTTGTTTGTGAAAAACACACTACATCACTTCACAAGGTGGTAGTCTGCAGTACAAAAGAGAGATGTAATCATATACCCTACAAAACTGAATAAAAAAAGGTATTTATGATTTAATCTCTCAAAAGGTAAAATTATGAATTAAATGTCATATATATTATTTATAAACATAAATATAACTATTTTTAGAGTTGTTGAATTATAACATATCATATCATTTTATAAGGTGGTCATTTGTTGAACACACGAGAGACACAATCCTATATCAATTTGGGTGAATATAGGATGGATAATGGCCATGATTTTAAAATTATAAAATACCTTTATATGGGATATCCTAGTTTTATTATATGATCATAAATTAATAGGATTTAAATTAGGAGGATGAAAAATGAAAACAATAACCTATTGTAAGTAAATTTTCCCCTTCCTTGAACACCACCTTAGTAATATACATAACATATTATCGAAATGAATTTATGAAAAAAATATATTATATAATGATTACATGAAAGTTTATATTTGATTTTAAGAATTTTTGTTTATCCAAAATGGTTTGAACGTGTTATGTTTTGAGGAGGTTCGGTGGTCTATTATTTGGGAGGTTAGTGGAAACTGGTTATTTTTTAAATGAATGATTTATAAACACATTTTTTACATAATAAATGGTTCAAAATTGATTATTATTAGGACATATAAATAATAAGTAATAAATATGGCCATAAATTGTATTTTATAAATGTTTATATGGAATTTTAAAACATAACATTTTATTTTAACAACCAGATAAACACATTTTTAAATAAACCATGGATATTAATTTTCACTATATTCTTATTTTATTATGGTCAAAAATTATGTTTCCTTCATTTGAATGTTTAAATAAATTTTACTCCAAATATATAATCTATTATACCTCATATTATTCATTTATGTGAAAAAATTATATTTGAAATTAAACCTAGAGACATGATGGTTGCACCCAAATTTACCCTAAGGGTAAAAGCGATCGATGTAGTACATGTAGGGGTCGACTCCACAGGGACCGAAGAAGTAACCTTGAGACTCTATGATTTGGTGAAGGATGGGCTAGGAAGTATCCAACTTTGGTTTTGATTTTGGATGGTTTTAAATAACACTAAGAAACCTACGTGAATTCAATTCAATGAAAATGGGTTGATCTAGGATTATGCTCGGGGTGGATTGAATGAATTTTACTTCTTTAAACAATTTTTGTTTTATTAATTCTTGATGAATCCATTCTTCAAAAATAACACTACCTTCATCATTTTCTGGTTTGGTGCTTACTAAACACAATTAATAATCCTCTATACACTTAGAGAACCAAATTCATGGTCTCTCCGAGGTATATGGTCATTTATTAATTGAATTTATTTTTCTCAAACACAGTAAAGATGAAGAGTATAAATAACTGAAGAATGGATGTCTTAAATTAATTATCCATTTAACAACAATTCGTTCATAAAATAACATTCAATCCAGCCTTTGCATCCTCCTAAGATCATCCCATTATGGTTTTAGCCTTCCATTGATGGTATACTCTCAATGGTGGGAGGAAGATGGCTAACAAGAATTGGATTGAAGAAATTAAAACCGCGGAAATAACGAGCACTCCTCCGTGTGTGTGAATGAAATTCACACCTATGTGTGAACTAATTCACAACAACACAGAGATATCACTATGCTTTGTGATTATAAAGTATTAATAAATGAAATGGAAAATATATAAGAGAAGAAGTTGATTAAGAACATAAAGATACAAAAAAACATACATGGAAATGGAAAACATTACAAAGGAAATTTGGAAGCAAAACATTACAATGAAACAAAGCATCCAAGATGATAAGAAAATTTTCCACACCAATTCCCTTCACCACTAGCTCCTTATATATGAATATTAGGAGCCTTAGGAACATCCCCCAACAATTAATTAACCCCCCAACAATTAATATAGTCAAATGGAGGGTGAATAATCAAAAGGAAATTGATGTTTTGAATTTGACCCGGAAAACTGTCCAGATTCGTCCACCACATTGACGTGTGAATTTTAAATTGAAGAAGGCAGTATCCGGAGTGGCTGTAGTAGATAAATATCTTCATCCATCTGTCCTATATGAGCAGTAAAAATTTCAGAAAATTTCGCTCAGCCGTTTGGATGTTATAGTCGAAATGGTGGGACGGATTTTTGAGCATTAATGTCATGTCCACCATTTAAATCTCAACTTCAGATCCATTTATCATCATGATAACTTCAGAATTAGCTCCATCCACAGTTGAATAAAATGATCCTCATATTTTTATCTTTCTACTGTATACATTTGAGCTTCATTGGGCTTGGTTTCTGTGCCCCGAATTTGTTTGATTGGCCTTAGGCCCATTATGCTTTTTCTAGCAAGTTTCTACATTCAGGCGCAAAATTCTCCATCTTCCTTTGGGATTCATCCATCGGACCTAAAATATAAAATGTTCCAAACATAGTGATCAATAATATCCCAAAATTTCAATTTCAGAAAATGAATATAATATTGTCAACAAACAAATGAATGATTGGGCCCAAATTTGCATTTTAAACATGAATTGCATTTTTGATGAGAAATGAAGTTCTATTTATGTAATTCACTAAAAAAATGTTTATGGACTTTGGAACAATGAATATAAAGATATTAACAATTAATATTAACTACTTTCAGTGACTAATCACACCCCCCCAACTTGAGTTTTGCTAGTCCCGAGCAAAATAAATTACAAATATGAAGTCCAAATCCCCTTTTCCAAAAACATTTAAATACACATTACTCACCCAAATATCTAAGACCAAACAAAAATTATGAAAACCCATCAAAATCATTTAAAACAAGATAGGTCCATAAGCATATCCCAAGCCCAATCCCATTACTTTGTTCAAATTCATCGTCACATTTCATCCAATTCCAATTAAGCATGATAAAGTGTTATGCATCATAAAAGATATGGGGCCCATTTTATTGTTCAAGGGGAAAAAATGGAAGCACTAGGTGGGAATCACATTAAACCTTAAGATGAGTATCCTTTTTTTATTTTTTATTTTAACCACAATAGATATGAAAAGACTAACTCTCGGAAAGACAACTATGGAGTCACGATCACCAAGTGTCGGACGCCACACGTTTTGTCAATTTCATTCTCTATAATATAAATATAAAGCCTAACTCTGGGAAAGACAATTATAGAGTCACTATCCCCAAGTGCCGGACGCCACGCATTTGGACAAAACATTGCTCTATGTGGTCATTATTATTATTTTCAATTTTTTTGTTTTTTTTATACTCAAATTAAACTAAAAGTGACCCCAGAACCCTATGCTATAATGAAAGGGATCCAAGAACTCAAATTTACACCCACGATCCAGTAGACGTGTATTGTGGCATTTTTATTAAGAGGATGAAAATTTAAACATTGAAAAATCACATCGGACAACCGCACTTTCAAAAACTTTGCTCGTGAACTTAAACTTGCATTAAAATCAGAATCAAGGCATACAAAATTTATTTGATATCCAATTTAAGAGTTTCCAATCTGTGTTTATCATGTTTATGGTTAATGGAATTTTTCTTTTCATGCATGTTTTTATTCACAAAATAAAAAAATTCATTTTTACCCCCCAACATAGAATAACACTGTCCCCAGTGTTTAAAGAAAAGAAAAGCTAGAAGGGGGTAGGAGAGGAGTTCAAAGAAGAAATTTAAAATGATAATCATGGAATGAAGTCACCTGGTGGTTGATGATGATAGTACGTTCCACAGTCTCCCTTCACTCCTGGATTTGAGTCTCAGTGGCTTGGATGGTGGTGAATGGATTTTCTTTATAGCTTACGACATGTCCTTTTTTTAACCTATAAAAACATAAAAATAAAACAAAACAAAATAAACTGATGATACATTGTCTTCTTTATATTTTCTGGGTAAGGTATTACTCAGAGATCACACCACATGACACGGATGAATATGGCGCTCCCCTTTCATACCCATCCTTACTCATAAAAGAAGAACAGGTCAACAGCCTATGGTAATTTATTATATGAAAAAGAAAATGATTCAAAATGATTTGAAAACATGAAAACCATGGGTTGCCTCCCATGCAGCGCTTTTGTTTAACATCGTTGGCTCGACTTTTACCCCCCAACTTACCCAATTCCAACTTTCAGCATTTTAATTAACCCATCTTTCTCCACTTCGACAAGATTTATATTGATTATTTTTTTGAAATTTGTTTCGTATGACATCCTATTTTCTACAATGATTGGTAAAATCCAAGGAATATCAAAAATGGTTGATCGAGTTGTTTCTATAGTCTTGCCTAAGACACCAAGGATCATTGCTACATTATTGATTTCATGATATGGATGAATGAAAACTGAAAGGTCTTGTTTGTACACTATAAAGGGATAATTTAGTGGGTATGAGAGGTTCATAATTTTGAGGTTGGGTTGATTTAATTTTCCTAAATATGATTGGAAATTTTAAAAATAACTTTCTTCTTTAGAAATAATCTGTTCATTTTGAAATTGTGATTCCTCCTGAAAATTGTCCAATTGAATGTCAGGAATGGTTATAGACTCAATTTTTGTGATTTCTCCTAGTGGTTCAATGATTGTTTCTTCTGAAAATTTATTAATGGAGTTATATTCAGGAAACTCAATCCATGAAGACAAATTTTTCCCTTGTGAATCCAAAAAATTAATTTCATCCTGATTTAAATACCCATCAACAATTCCTTTATTATCTTCAAATATCCCAAATCCAATGGTTGGTTCTTCAATAAAGGCATGCGGGGTTTGTGTGTTACAAGATTCTTCTATCAATATTGAGTAAGGGATGGTTTGAGTGGGAATGGGGTCCACACAAGTTTTAATTCTTTGAAGTTCTTGTCTAAAACTTGATACCTCTGAATTCATTTTTTCCATTTGTTCACACAATTTTTGAAGAATTGTTTCAGGATGAGGATTGATAGATGTTTTGACATCATGGAATTCCTCATTATTCATCTTTTCAATCATTCTTGATAGGTATGGAAATTGATCTTGTAAACATTCAACATCCCATTGATTGTACATCTCATTTGGTGTGGTGTATTCAAATAAGGGTTGGTCAATGAAATTTCCTCCGTGAGGTGTTTCCCAATATTGATTTCCAAATTGATTACAGCATTGATTTATGAATGGATATTTTGGAGGATAATCCATTGGAATTGATTGATAATTGGTTTTGGGGTTTTTTTGGACACACAGAAATAGAAAGGGGAAAAGAGAAGGGAAATTAGGGTGAGAATAGAGAATTTGGGGTGAGAAAAGAAGATTTGGGTCTAAGGTACTTACTTGGGTCCCCAGCAACGGCGCCAAAATTTGGTTGCGCCCAAATTTTCCCTACGGGTAAAAGCGATCGATGTAGTACATGCAGGGGTCGAGTCCACAGGGACCGAAGAGGTAACCTTGAGATGCTATGATTTGGTGAAGGATGGGCTATGAAGTATCCATCTTTGGTTTTGATTTTGGATGGTTTTAAATAACACTAAGAAACCTACGTGAATTCAATTAAATGAAAATGGGTTGATCTAGGATTATTCTCGGGGTGGATTGAATGAATTTTACTTCTTTAAACAATTTTGGTTTTATTAATTCTTGATGAATCCATTCTTCAAAAATAACACTACCTTCATCATTTTCTGGTTTGGTGCTTACTAAACACAATTACTAATCCCCTATACACTTAGAGAACCAAATTCATGATCTCTCCGAGGTATATGGTCATTTAGTAATTGAATTTATTTTTCTCAAACACAGTAAAGATGAAGAGTATAAATAACTGAAGAATGGATGTCTTAAATTAATTATCCATTTAACAACAATTCGTTCATAAAATAACATTAAATCCAGCCTTTGCATCCTCCTAAGATCAACCCATTAAGGTTTTAGCCCTACATTGATGGTATAATCTCAATGGTTGGCGGAAGATGGCTAACAAGAATTGGATTGAAGAAATTAAAACCGCAGAAATAACGAGCACTCCTCCGTGTGTGTGAATGAAATTCGCACCTATGTGTGAACTAATTCACAACAACACAGAGATATCACTGTGCTTTGTGATTTTAAAGTTTTAATAAATGAAATGGAAAATATATAAGAGAATAAGTTGATTAAGAACATAAAGATACAAAAAAAAACTTACATGGAAATGGAAAACATTACAAAGGAAATTTGGAAGCAAAACATTACAATGAAACAAAGCATCCAAGATGATAAGAAAATTTTCCACACCAATTACCTTCACCACTATCTCCTTATATAGGAATATTAGGAGCCTTAGATACATCCCCCAACAATTAATTCACCCCCCAACAATTAATATAGTCAAATGGAGGGTGAATAATCAAAAGTAAATTGATGTTTTGAATTTGACCCGGAAAACTGTCCAGATTCGTCCACCACATTGACGTGTGAATTATAAATTGAATAAGTCAGAATCCGGAGGGGCTGTAGAAGAGTAATATCTTCATCTATCTGTCCTATATGAGCTGTAAAAATTTCAGAAAATTTTTCTCAGCCGTTTGAATGTTATAGTCGAAATGGTGGGACGGATTTTTGAGCATTAATGTCATTTCCACCATTTAAATCTCAACTTCAGATCCATTTATCATCATGATAACTTCAGAATTAGCTCCAGCCACAGTTGAATAAAATGATCCTCATATTTTTATCTTTCTACTGTATAAATGTGAGCTTCATTGGGCTTGGTTTCTGGGCCCCACATTTGTTTGATGGGCCTTAGGCCTATTATGCTTTTTCTAGCATGTTTCTGTCTTCATGCGCAAAATTATCCATCTTCCTTCGGGATTCATCCATCGGACCTAAAATATAAAATGTTCCAAACATAGTGATCAATAATATCCCAAAATTTCAAATTCAGAAAATGAACATAATATTGTCAACAAACAAATAAATGATTGGGACCAAATTTGCATTTTAAACATGAATAACATTTTTGATGAGAAATGAAGTTCTATTTATGTAATGAACTAAAAAAATGTTTATGGACTTTGGAACAGTGAATATAAAGATATTAAAAATTAATATTAGCTACTTTCAGTGACTAATCACATGATGTAAAATTTAGTATTCATGAATTGTATTTTTTCTTGTATAAGTGGAATTTATATTAACTATTTGAATAATTATAATCACTGTATGAATATGAATTTTTATTTTTTTATATATAATAAATTATTTGTTTTAAATATTCATAATTTGGGACTATTTTGATAAAAAATACAGATATGTTAAAACATTAAGAATAATTTATATAAAATTTTTTTAACCCCAAAACAAACATATTCAGGGATCTACTCACTGAAACAGAATTATTTCTTAACAAATATAATCACCCCTGGTTATGGTCTATGTCAAATGAAACCATTATAAATCATGTAATACAATTAATTTTTTCTTTCTAAATATTCTCCTTGAACCATCCGATAAGGTAGTTTATAAATAATCATATAATCATGCATTGATAGAATAGTAAAAACAACATTAAAATGAGTAGTAGAACTATGAAAATAATAATGAAATACATCCAGTTATTAATTTACTACTAGAAAATCTCATATTTTAATAGATTATATGACCTAAGAAACATCTACTTCCACCCCTAATTAATTTCTCTTCATCTTGTTATGCTTTAAAATCCAGGGAATCATTAAACATAACATTATTAACATGGAAATATTTATTATAAAGATATAATTAAATATAACAAAAAACAAGAATGATTTCAAAATAAACATTGGCCATTTCAATTGTTCATTGAATTTACGATCATCAAGTAACTCAATTTCTACATTATTATCACCTCAGAAAGGTTTCCCACAGATGTTTAAATCCTGAAAATACAATACTATTATATATCTGTGTTCCAATCTTAGTTATAATTTATTAATCATACAATAAATATCACTAATAGAATTTGGGATATTCTTTATCAATCATGTGAACTTTTCATCATATCCATCAATATAATATTCACACATGAGACACAATTCATGAATTATTGTTCGTTCCAATATAGGAAATCAGAAGAAAATATTTAATATTGAAAATATTCTTAAATTATTCCCAGTCCAAAAAATTTATTTCAACTCTTTCATTAATATTATTAATCAGTTACCACTACTGGTTGTCATCACCTTCAAAAAATAAAATTTAATGACCATTTTTCTATGACTTCATCATCCCATGAAATAGAATATATTATAGAGGGCTTGAATATATTCTTCAGCAATCACGAGGTCAGATGATCCACTGAATGATGAGGTGTTTTTTATAATATCATACACTATTGATGTGATCCTTCATGGTATTTTAGGATCCTCTATACCTTACATATCACCAACATAAATATATTATGCTTTCTGGGCCATCTTTGTATCAAACTGTTATGTTCTAATTTAAAAATTATGGAATGATGTTTTGGAAGGATAATTTCCTCACAATGCCTTCCTAATAATGAATGTATTTTTCCTCTATAAAAAACCATTAGCAAAAAATGGATATTGAAACATGGTAGTCTTAAAATACTATATAATTTCAACATAACTATAATGTGAAATCATTCAACTCTATGATATTAACATTATGAAAAAATCAAAATATATTTTAAACTAACATATAATACCAACTATTATGAAACAATCTTAACAATACATAATCATAAATTTTAATTCAATAACTCATTAAATTAAATTTATGTATATATTTATCATTATATTTATATAGAAATAGGATATAACTCAAATGTTACATAAATTTATAATATTAATTTTACACTTTTGATCAGTATACATTTTTTGACACAATATGAACATATTAGGATTCATTGTGATTTTTTTTCAGGAAAAATATTTATTACATTATTCTAGACATTTTCCGTCCCCTTGACCATATATAAAACCTATGAAAAAAAATTTATAAATATTTTATGATCATAAAAAATGATAAGGGATATTAAAATTAAGAAAATATTTATATCTGGGAAACTAGGAAAACCCACAAAATTTTTACCATTATATCAATGTTTTTTGAGAGACACCGTAAAAAATGTTCATATAAAAGAACTATTTATTATAATTTAAATGCATTAACCGGAATAGGTAAATCATATAGGTATATAGGGACATCATTATCAATATCCCACATAAAATGGAATAACCATAGGTTCGACATCCAAAGCTAATGTATTTGAGGGATAACATATACCCACCTATTATTGGGTTATAAAATAACCACTAATATTTGGGTTTTATCGTAACCACATGCCATTATAATATAACTAAACCATATGATAACATAAATAATTTCCAAATTATTAAATTATTAATAAAATTTAATATACTTCAATTATCAATATCCTGCTAATAAATTATTCTATTTATCCATAACAAAACATTTTTATATACTAGAATATCCATCCATTTTAAAAATATTATTTTTGAAAACAAAATATATAAATAAATTAAAAACTGGGTTTTCATTAAATAAAATATTAATGATTTAAAAATAATCCTGAAATAAAATAATGTTGATGATATTATAAAATTTCATTTTCACTATATCCATAATTAAAAGAACATTCCTTTAATCATTTTTCAAAACATTCCATGTAATACAAAAAAAAGATAACTTTTGAAATCCAATGATTTAAATTAACAATATGAATTATATTTAATTTATAATTCTATTATTTATATATGAAAAACATTAATTGAATTTTATTAAAAACATAGACATGGAAGGGATATAGTTGGATGAAAATCATTAAAGTATAATTTTTTAATGAAAATAGCCTTATTTATTTGGGAAAATTAAAATCATAATCCACATGATAGATTAATAATAGAAAAGCTAAAACAATATAATATTTGGTATATTTAGGATATAATAATTCTATGGGCCTATATATACCCCTCAAAAAACAATATATCTGAATAAGAGGAAAACTTATCTCATTAGAAATATATTGAGATGAAGCCACTTCCCTTGAGTCTGACTCATCATATATGTTCCCTATCATTATTAATAATAGTTTGATGGTAATTATTTAAATTATTAAATTCCATTTTAATTTTTATTATTAATTTTATTTATACATTAAAATGTTATAAATAATTATTTAATCAATTAGGGTCACTTATGATGTTTTGACTATATTTCTCCTACTTGTCAAAAAAGACTTCATTATGATGAATATGGTCAAATATATCATTATTTAATCATAAACATGATAATAATTGTAAAATAATTATCATATTTATACATTAATTATACATTTATAACCAATAAAAAATTATGGTTTTGAGATATGAATTATGATTTGATCGGAGACATGGTAAGCCATACGTTCACAAGAGTAGTGTTTCAATTTATCCAAGATCATTATTGAAAACAGTTAAGAAATATTTTAGATTTAAAAATGACAATAATATCATGTATAAAATATTATTTATTTAAATATACTAATAAATATATCATCGATATAGTATGGTGATGAAAAGAGATTCACATTGCTTCATGACGGTTGTAGTTCACACGTCCACGATCAATGTTACCCTTTATTCTGTGTGAAATAAAATGATATACTATTTTTTAATAATGAAAATATGAAATTAATATCATACTTATATGTTTTATATCACATATATTCATTAAAATTATCCTTATTACTATACATATAAATTTTTATTGAAAACAATATCACAACTCACTATGATGTGGTAGTCCAATGTACGCATGTGCAATACTGTCATATAATCTATGAATGGAACGTAAAAAAAGTAAATATTATATAATGAATATATAGGTATAAATATTATATGAATATAAAATATATACCTTATATCCATCATCTTATGCGACCATGAATTGTTTTGATTGAAAATGTGTCACATCGGTTCACGAGGATGTAGTTTTCTATACACATTACATAAGTTATCATTTCCCAATTGAGTGAAGGGGAGATATATATATGGAATGATATTAAATTATTTTAATATTAGAATATGTCAGAAACTATTATTATTTTTTAATAATAAATTAATATAATTTTATAGATGTGTAAGGTGAAATAATAAAAGAATAGGGATGAAATTTTCTTCTTTTGGGACCACCAATTTAGATATATAATTAATGTAGTCTTATAATGTCATTAATATCGAAAAGGATAAAATTAGGGATAAATGGGAGTTTGGATGTAATATTTATTGGCCATGGAAAACCCAAAATGGTTTCATGGTGTCTATAATAGAGGATAGGTGGTGGCCTTTTATTGGTTAGGTGTGTGACACACTTGTATTCATTGAAAATAAAAATTTGCAAACATATTATTCACATTACAAAAGGGGAAAAATTGATTATCATGAATGTATATAAAATTTAAAGAAAAAATATGTCACTGAAATTTATTTTATACATGTTCATATTCTATTCTATCAATTATCATTATAGTATAAACCCCAGGTAATTTTATTTCCTCAAACAACATCATTAATTTTATTTATTTACAATATTAATTATGTAAATAAATTATTTTTAAATAATTATAAAATAAAAAATATTATTACTACATATAGTAATTCTATTTTACCATACTCATCTCAAATGTATTGAATAATAACTTTTAAAAAGATACCTAAAGACTTCATGAAAAATTAGGTTTTCAAGACGTTTATTTTTTAAGAGAAATATGATTCAATATTAATTATAAAACTAGTAATAATAATTTATAAATATGAATTAATATTTAATTATATATAATATAAAAAATTAAATAAAAAACCTTATTATGGATTACATTAATTAGTTAAAATTGAGTTACACAATGCATTATAAAATAGATTTTAGAAAAATCTCATTTTTAAAACAAAAGAAAATTATTTTAGAAAATACAATAAAATTTTGATTAAAATTTTATTAATTATAATATATTTAATTAAATAATAGTTGTGTTACATGATGTCTTATTAATAACATTTTGGGAATTTTTAAGTTACATAATTTATTTAGAAGTAATATTTTTTTAAAATAAAATTGATTTTTTCTCTATTTAATGAATATTCAATATTTTATAATTAATCCAAAAACATCACCCTAATTATATTTATTGAATCTCATTTCAATCATAAAATTTATTTTTTAAAATAAATTTTAAAAAATTATAAATTAATATTTTAAATAAACCATATATGAAAATTATATTGTTAATTATATTTTCATTTTAAATATAAATATTACATAATATATTTATGATTAATAAAATAATGAATGTTAATCCATATATCTTTACATTTGATGTCGTAGTAAACCACGATAAAGTATCTCAATGTTCATTAAGTCCACACCCCTACTATATTGTATCATTTTTATCTCATCAAATGATTCCATCTAGCTATAAAGCATAGATTTTAGAATATTGATAGGTCACATCAATGTTCTCATCTTATCAAGACACTGATTTGACCATTCAATGTGAAATATATGCTTGTGAAATTATAAAAAAAAATGTATTCAGAATAACAATCACGATATTATAAGATGATTATTAATATTAAAATACATTAATAATAGTAATAATAGAATTCATAGAAATTGGTTATGGGGAACCATCTCTAATAGACTCCAATATTCACAAGATCCAACTCCAAAAACCATTATTCTGTTGCCTTTCACATCATTCTCATTAGTTTTTTGTGATATAGATTTACTAAATAGATCACAAAATACTTCATCCATGGAATCAATACTCACTATTACTTTAACCCTTTGAGAAAAATCCCTTAAGATGTGATTTGTAATGTACCAGACCCTTTTTCTCTATTAAATTCCAAAATTCTACTATTTGGGGTGTCTTGGACCCCATAAGTGAGTTAGGAGGGCATCAGTGTTAGTTGAACGATGTCACCCATCAGTGAAACCAATCAGTTTGTCACCGGTCGTTGCTGCACTGATGAGATACCACCGTAAAGGTGTCAATGTTTGTCTCCCAAATTTTACAGAACACCTCATAAATCTTCTTATGTCTTATAAAATTGATGAATGACATTTATGTCGAAAATGGTATATTAAAGGATTTAACAGTGGAGAGGCCACATGTCACACCTTATCTGCATTTCCAATTTACCCTATAACATGTTTTCATCATTTAATGTATATCAATCAAGTCGTAAAATCCATCTTAACATTCTCCATGGAGAATATTTTTTTAAATTAATTCCATCATGTCTAACCCTCCAACGGCTTGGTGAAACCATGATCATACTTTTTACCCATTCAAGATGCCATATTTTCATAACTCTATGATCTGGCCTTTTCACAACCAGATCTTCTTCTTCTTTGGTCTCTTTTCGTTCCATTGTGTGTTTGGCATCCCCCTTTCAGATTCAAATCATTCTCCCATGAGAGAGTCTTTTCTTCTCACCCATGATGTCCTTGGATATATTCTTCTACCAGTCATATTTCCCTAGTTCTCGTCGTAAAGAGAAAACATCGATCTATGATCATCCAGTTAGGCTTTTCCTTTGTCTCTCTCTACTGTGTATCATGGGGATCAAGTATGATAATGTATCCTCAGGAATAGATGGATCAAAATATTAACAAAGAGGATAAATGGATTTTAAATATTTAAGGTGGGTTGATTGATGATGATTCTATTTTAATCTTATATCATTTCTTATATATTGTGAATTTTATGGAATTATGCCCATTGAAAATGGTGGTTTTTTGTGGTCTTTACATGCAAACCGATGAACCTGTATTTTTCTGGATAAAATTTTGGTAAAATGGATGTAACATGGAAACTGGTTAATCACATAATCCATATTGATGAATTTTTTTTCCAATGAATAATAATTCATGTGTCATCCGCAAGGTTATCCAAATAGAGAAGACACTTTTAAAATGGTGAGATTAAATATGAAAAATCCCTTGCTTAGTTCTGGTAATATAAATTGATGTATAGTTGGTGTCTTATGGGGTTACCCGAATGGGTTTTATATATCGTCTTGGGAAGTGGTTAGTTGTGAATATGTGGATGTGTGGATCCATATGTGGGTGCTTGGTTTGGTTCTAGTACTCTGAGGGATCTCATATATCCCTTTTTATTATTAGACATTACAAGATAACCAGTTGTGAATAGTTAAATTATTGTTTGGTTATTTTATTCATCAGTCCAGAGTTGGTTTGACTTGTGAATGTGCATGTTAGTTTCCTTGTAGTGAATAATTATTTCTAATGAAATTAATTGAACATGATAACAAGAATGGGTTCAATGTGTGGTGCTCTCATTGTGGTTATTGTGCATTTTTTCTTGTATGAATAGTAATTATGGTGTTTGTGTAAGGGCTGGATTTGTAACCATTAGCTTGGGTTGAGTGGTTGATTACCTATATTTAAATGTTTAGTTTTGTGTTTAATATATTCGCCACACCTATGATCAGAACAAAGTGATGAACACCCCAATTTCATGGGGCTCTCTTTCACAACACTCTTATGTGTGCCAAGTCATTAGCTCATTTTATGCTCCCTCTCACAGTTAGCCCAAGAAAATTCGAGTAGACAACAAAAAGATTAGGTTCATTGTATCTCAATACTCTTTATGAAGGGTATGTTGTGGTGGTTAGCCATGGTGTGTGTCAGAATGTTCATTTTCCATGTGTCTTTGGGGTGACGTCCATGTGTCTTTGGGTATGGGGGTGGTTGTTCTGGCCTAGGTGTCTACGGGTGTGGTTACGTATGCCTGTGGTGGTCAAGGTGTCTACATGTGTGATTTTTTATTGTGGTGGTCTATACGGTTATTTTCGGAGAGGCAGTGGGAAGGTAGCGAAAATGATAGGGGAGGTTTAATGTGTAGGATGTATTCAATAACAAGTGGTAAAGAGGTGTTGGGTACCCAAATATCATTGAGATATTACTATAATATTACTTGAATTTTGTTATTTGGGGAGTGTTCCTTGGGGATATTGGGTGGGTTGTTTCCCATTCTATGTGTTCTTGAAACCTCTACATTCCCACTAGTAGTAATAATAATTCTTCCATACTTATGCACTAGATATTTTAATTTTTACTATGAAGTATACCTATATAATCATCCTACGAATATAAAACTGCTTTTGGGATTCAAGGAGAACATCAAAGATCATGTCGGACCGTACTAGCATAGACGTTGGTAAAGATTTTTTTACTTTTATTTTGGTACATTATGTTGTAGTTTTCTTATACTTTGTATCAATTTATTTTGATCATGCATATAGAAAAATGGGTTTTGGAATTACTTTTACATTTTATGTTTGGAGTTGTTTTAGATTTTCCCTCTTATCTCCCAATCTGTTCTATAAAAAGTGTAATTCCTTCCATAATATGTGCGATTATATACCCGAGGTGATAGTCACCACTCTTGTTCCTATTAAAGGTTGGAGTCAGGAGTCATTATCTCTCCTTCTACTAGAAGGAGGAAGGGTCTGGGTGGTTGTTGTCTCTTCCATCATCTATGTCAAGGCAAGACATGACAGAATGCTATCAGAGCTGATGGTTGAGAGGTAAAATGGATTATGATGTTAGGCACAATGAATATTTCATGGGATGGTAGGGAAACAGTGTTTGACAATCTTTTTTTGTTACATTGTCCGTCAAATAACATATAAGAAATGAGATTTTATCCCCCCCCCCCATGATCTGATACAAGGACTCTGGACCGACCAAACATCTATGTGAGGTTACACTGATTACATGGTAGATACCTTAAGAAATGTGCATGGATCATAGTGACTCATTTTCATGAGTATTTTGGGGTGTTTTGGTAGTTAAAAATGAATAAAAATATGAATGAAAATTTAATGGAGATATTCTACAATACATTAGATTAAGTATTTCCTTGTGTACTTACAGTTATAGAAACTGGATGATAACCCTGAGTGGTGATAGGAATCGAGGCCTATGATAATGATTTTTCATATCAATAGAGGTATGATCAAGATGAGGAGGATTTCTAGTGGAATAATATACTTTGTGCCTTTAATTGGAAGACCCTTGAGAAGTACAAAGGCAGCGTCTCAGACATGGATTTAGAGGGCTTGCTCAATGATCTTGTGATAGCTTTCAGCTTCATCATGCCTCTAACAAAGTACTAGGTTCATCTAGCTATAAGAAAGATATTGGGAGCGGCACATCAGTGGTGGATCCTCAATCTCAGGGAGAAGCAGGTGTCTATGGTTTTTCAGGCTGACATAGTGAGGGGGTTCCGTGCATAATTTTTCTCACCCACATTGAAGTATAAGAAGAGGCAGGGGATACACTCCCTTCAGAAAGGGAGTATGTCAGTGACGGAATTGTGGATCAAGTTCAATGATCTTATTAATTTTTATATAGATATATTTAAAAATGAGGATTCTTAGGAAAAATGTTTAGAGGAGGCAATCTGAGCTTCTCTTCATTTTGGGGTTACTCCCTTCACTGTACTAATGTACATAGAGGTTTAAAAGATGTATGAAGTGGTGAAGAGGAAAGAAACTCTGGTGGTGTTTCATGAGAGGTTATCTAGTAGATCTCATTAATGGGGAAGGTATCCAGCAGCAGGACTCTAGCCTCAGGGGATCCCAGGATTTAGCCAATGGGTTGTATGCCCCAATAGTTCTATTATAGATCTCCCGGTCCTCGAAAAATATCTTAGGGCCCATGATATAGATTTATCATATGTATAATCCATTTAAATATCATGAACTTGTGCCCAAAACGAGTGAAATATAGTAGAAGTGGGCATGTTCAGTGCTCACTTCAGCAGCAACAGTTTCCTGCTAGGCCTTTTCACCAGCTGCAGCAGGGACATTGAGCTACTACTCCTCCAAGAGAATACATTGCATGAGGGTGGACACCTCAGGGCTCTCCTTAGGGACCTCGACTACGGCGTGGTTTGGGAGGCGACCAACAGTAGAGGTTTAGAGGATCTGGGTTTGGGCAGTTCCATAATGTAGAGGCAGTTGTTCCAGCAGGACCAGTGGTCGTTCAAGGTACGATCCACTTGGTTAGAACTCATTCATATTACTTGTTTGATTGAGGAGATTCTCACTCCTTTTTCCTTATTATATCCCATGATTTAGGTCTATACGTATAGAGACTTCACATTCCCCTTGCATTGAGTACCCCAGTCAAAGGTCAGTCACACATGTCTTATGTTTTCTAGGGATGTAGACTAATTTTGTGGCCACATCAGTCCAGTCGGGTCCTTATTTTTCAACATATGTAGACATATAATATCATTTTAGGAATATATTAGTTGTTCTCTATGCATTCTGTTATTGACTGCTTCTGGAGAGGGGTCATGTTTTTAGATAATGTCATCCATCATGTAACATTCATCAGTAAGCAGGGTTGGCAAGAGGCTATCAGGTTAGTTGATCCCCTCCGTTCCTTGTTATCCAAAATTTTAGTGAAATAAAATGATGCAATGATGGGGTAAGTCCTTGGAATCTATATTGGGTTCTTGGACACCTTCACTAGATAGGTGGTGACTCTACCACCACGATGTTATGCTGAGCTCAGGATAGACATGCAACCCGGTTCCCATCGGATTTTGAAGGATCAATATCAGATGGAGGCTTCTATGTTGAAGGAGTTGTGGATCCAGGTTGTTGACCTAATTAAGAAGGTTTTTAACTAACCAATAGGGTCACCATGGGGTTCTATAGTCATGTTCACAAATAAATAAGATGGTGGTCTCAGGCTCTGTATAGACTACATAAGGATGAATCAGGTGATTGTCAAGAATCATTTCCCCCTCTCGATGATCAATACATTTTTTGCTAGTTAAAGGAGAATGTAGGTTTATTAACATCGAACTATGATCGGGATATCAAAAGTTATGTGTGAATGAGGGTGACATCATGAACAATACTTTTATGTTAAGATATGAGCACTTCGAGATCATGGTCATGTCGTTCGGCATTATGAATGCACTAGTCGTGTTCATGGGGATCAAGATCTCTATCTTCCAGGACTATCTTGACTGGTTCATAGTCGTTCTTATAAATGGAATCCTGATCTAATCAATATTATATGAGGATCATTCCAGTCATATGAGGATGGTTTTATAGGTCATCTTATATCACCATTTCTATGGGATGTTTCCCATGTGACTGTTATAGAAATGTTAGGTTCACATTCGTGGACACATAGTGTCCCAGTAGGGAATATCAGTGGACCCATTGAAGGTAAAAGTAGTT
Organism: Viscum album; assembly: GCA_963277665.1. NCBI lineage: Eukaryota > Viridiplantae > Streptophyta > Magnoliopsida > Santalales > Viscaceae > Viscum > Viscum album. Next base: position 1,851,151,687 of record OY728120.1, read on the forward strand.
TTTTATTAGGTATCAGCTATGAATGTGGTAGAAATTCATAGTTTCCTAGGTATATTAGGTTACAACAAGAAGTTCATGCCCAACTTCTCCAAGATTTTGCATCTATGACAACCTTGACCAAGAAAGTTTAAGATTTATTATATAGTGAGAAGTTCCATGAAACCATCAGTTACCTGATGGGGAAATTGGTATGTGCTATTGTACTGAGGTTTCTGGAGGAAGGGGTAACATTTGAAGTGTTTTGTGAAGCGTTAGACCAAGGCTTTGGGTGTTTATAGATGCATAAGTTGGGAGTGATCTATTATTTGGTCTACGAATTTATGTCCCCATGAGCGTATCTATGCCACTTCCAGCCTAGACCTTTAATTATGTCTGTTTGTGCTGAATTTGTGGTGGAATCACGAAATCGGGGAATGCTTCTTGGTCTTCACAGATCACATGATCTTGAGGAATGTCTTATCCCAGTGAGACCTGAAATTGTGACATCAATGGTGGAATGATATTTTTATGACTACGACTTCTAGATTTGAAACACCTCTGGAATGGGGACGGTAGTGGTCGATGCCTTGATTAGGATGTTGCTGAAGGATGTGGCTTGAGAATTAGTAGATTCTTGGAAATTGATGGAGGAGTTGGATGCCTAACACCAAGATGCATGGGTGGATGTTGGTAGAGATTCTATTTTTCAGATGAAAATACATGCATACTTGGCCCAAAAGTTGTAGGAGTCCCAATGGGAGCATGTACAGGCTAATGTGATGCACGATCGTGTTTTCTAGGGAAGTGCTCTATAAGGATGGTCATAGGATGGTCAATGTTGGATGTTGTTTCAAGGAAGTAAATTTTTCCTAGTGGAAATATGTGAGAGAGTTCTTGGTCAGTTCCATAACACAACCATGGTGGTACATACATGAGTTTCAAAGATGTACCAGTGCTTGAGGGATCAGTTTTGGTTGCCCTGGGTGAAGTGGGTAGTGGCATATATTGTTGGAATGTTCCTCATGTGTCAACAGGTGAGGGCTGAACACCGTGTCCCAAAAGGTCTATTTCCTCCATTAGATGTACCTGAGGGGATGTGGGATGACATCTCAATTTATTTTTTCATAGGAATACCCAGGGTTCAGGGAGGCTGTGATGTTATATGGGTATTGGTGGACCGACTAACAAAATGTACTCACTTCTTCGAAGTCAAGGATCCATGTGTGGTGGATGCCTTAGTACATAGGTACGTTGACAATGTGTTGTGGAATTATGGTGTTCCAAGGTCTGTATTCTTGGATTATGATACAATGTTTATCTCACAAGTGTGGAAATCATTTCAACATGACTTTGGCACCCAGCTATGCCTCCACTCTTCTTTCCACCCCCAGAAAGATTAGATGACAGAGCAGACTGTTCGAACATTGGAAGATATGCAACGGGCATGTGTTTTATACATTGGGTGATCATGGGTTCGACACTTGCCTATGGTCTATATTTTCTACAAAAATTGTTATCACTCTACAATTGTCATGGATCCGTTTGATGACATGTATGGAGGTCTGTGTCATTCACCCATATGATGGACAATGGTTGGGGAAGAAGGTGTACATGGCCCAAAGGTGGTGTAGAGAATGAAATGTATTGGTCAACTTATATGATATGTGATAATGGAATCCCATGACCGATAGTAGTCACATGCTGACCATATAAGGTTACCCATGGAGTTCAAGGTTGCGGACTATGTGTTCTTAATGGTCTCCCCCTTGGCATGGGTAACAGATGTTCATAGGGGGAGTAAGATTTCTCCCAGGTTCGTCGGACGATTTGAGGTGTTGCGACAGATCAGAGATGTGGATTAGAATTTGGAGCTACCACTGCCACTACTGAGGGTCCATGATGTCTCCCATGTGTCTCAACTCCATCTGTATCAAAACTATGAATCTCATATCATTAACTGTGGGAGGGTGGATATCGACAATGATGCGAAATTCGTGGAGCAACTAGTGAGGATTAATGATCGTAAGGCGAAGGTTCTTTGTGGATGAACCATTCACATTGGTTGTGTCATATTGAGGCATGGTGGCCTCATGGGGAGTACATGGGAACTGTATGAACAAATTCATACCCAGAACCTAGAGATGTTTTGAGTTTTGTTCAATGTTGTTTAGTACATAACTGTGATGTAATTCTTGACCTTGATTACTATAAGATGGGATGTTTCACTTGTTCCCTGAATTCGTGTGAAAATATTAAATTTGGGGAGTGTAGAACTTGATCCCTAATTAATACACATTAATGGGGATGCAACTAAACCCTTGCAGGTGAGTCTGTGCCGCCCCAAGCCGATAGTATCTTAAAATCGAAGAAGGAACTCCCAAGTCCATATATCTGGATGGTTAAATTTTCATTGGGTGGTTACATAGAGTTTCAACATTTATTCAAGAGATGGTTGGAATAGATACTCATTGATGTCGAGGTTTGTACTGGAATTCGATCAAATATAAGAGCTTTACACTAGATAGATATCTCAATGATGGTTGTTCGGACCCCCTTTTCATATGATTGGTTTTAGATTCTTGTTGGTGAGAAGATTTTTAGTGGTACTTGAGGTAATGGACCGAACCCTACTAGTGCATTATATTGTAAATTATGGTGATAGAGGTTTCCTATACCCCATTATTGGGTGAGGATGGCATCAGTGTCTATGGAAGGGTGTCACCCATCAGTGACACCGATCGGTTCCGCACCTGAACGGCTCCACCATAAGGGTTTTGATGTCTCCTTCACCAGTATTACAAGAATGACTCTTAATTATTATTTCAAATTTTTCTAAATGGATTATAGATATTTAAGGCCATAAATGGATTTCTATGTACTCTAATGGTGTAGCGGCCTCGTTTGATACCATATATGTGTTTCTAGTTAGCACCCCTAACATGTTATCTCCGTTAAAAAAAGATCAATCATGTAGGCCGGTCTATCTTCACGGTATCCAAGGATAATTTTATTTATATTAATTCCATCTTCTGTAACCTCCAAAATTCATGTTTAACCCACAATTAAACTTTTTATCCATTCAGGATTCCATATTCTGTAACTCCAGGATTGGGACTTTTAACACCCTAATCTTCTTCTTCTTTTGTCTCATTCCATTACTTGGGGAGTTTGGAGTCCCCCATCCAAAGACGAATCCTGCGCCCTTGTTGGAGCCTTTACTGATCACCCATGAAGTTATTGACGATCATCTCCTACAATTCATGCATCCCCAAATCTCGTTGTGAAAGGAAAACATCGATCATTGATCATCTAGGTAGGGTTTTACTTTGTATCTCTTTGTGGTGTATCATATTGGGCGAGTATGATAATGTCTACTCAAGTCGTGGATGAAACCAAACCATATCAAAGATAATAAATGGATTACAAATATTAAAGGTGGTTTTTATGATGATGTTGTTGTTGTACTATTGTAACTTTGCATATATGTTTTGAATTGGTTGGGATTATGACCATTGTAAATAGTGGTCATCGGTGGTATTATCTTGAAGATTAATAAACCTCTATTTTTCATGATAACCTCTTGATTGAATGAATGTAACATGGAAACTGGTTAATCATGAAATCTTGGCTGATTAAATGGATTCCAAATGAATAATGATCCATTTTCTATCACACATTCAAACTAATTAGAATGAAGGAGCTTGATAAAAGGTGTGGTTAAATATAAAATCTTCCATGCTCTGTTATGGTAATATGAATGATTGTTTGGTTGACTCCTTGTGGGGTGACGTGGATAGGAATGGAATCTCTGGTTGGGATGTGGTTTGTTTTGAATCTAAAGCCATGTGGAACTATATGTTGGGGCATGGTTTGGTTCCAGTTTATCGAGGGATCTCAAAGACCCATTTTGTTCATATGACTATAAAAGAGAACCCGGTGTGATTGTTTAAATTGTTGTTTGTGTGTTTTCTTCTTTATTGTAGTGATTATTTGACTTATGATTGTACCTATTAGTTCCCAATTATTGGAGATTTATTTTTAAATAAATCATTTGAACTTGATAACAATAATGGGATCAAATGGTGGTTCTCTCTTTGTGGGTGTTGTGCATTTGTGCATTTATTAACAGTAATGAGGGTGTTTTTGTAAGGGTTGATAATGGAACTCTTAGGTTTGGGTCAGTTTTTGATTACCTATATATAATGATTTTTTTGTTTCATATACTGATCCCACCAATGTTGATAATTTCGTGCCGAACAACCCCATTTCTTGTTAGACGGTGTTTTTTTCCAACTCTCCAACAAGTGGTTGGTTATTAGGTCCTTTTATGCTCCCTCTCCAGAGTAGCCCCAGACACTTCGAGAAGGCTATGAGGGACTAAGGTTCGTTATATTCTAGATGTTTTGGGCAAGTTACGTTGGGTTGTTTGGACCAAGAGTGTTCAGGTAGGTTCGTTTCCCATGGGTCTTTGAGATTATCCCCTAGTGTCTTCAATCGTGGTAGTGGCTGTTATGGGCATGGTGTTTTCTACTGTTGTTATGTATGGTTTTTGTGGACCAGCTGTCTGCATGAGGGTTGTGTGGCTGTTTTGGCCCATAAGGATGTTGTTTGGTGGTAGTGGGACTATATTGAAAATGGAGAGAGGGGTCTGACTCCTATGATGTCGTCAATAACTAGTGGAAATGCGGTGCGGGGTACCCATATATCGATGTGATATGAATATCACTTCACATGAAAAGTTTTATTTGGGGTGTGTTACATGGTGAGGTGGTGTGTGTATTTTCCATTATAAGTGTTTTGGATACTAATAAATTCTCACGAGGCATTAAAATGCATCCCCACCTACGCACGAGAACATTTGGTTTTTTCTACTGAGTATACCTGTACACTTACCCTACGTATAATAAACTACATTCAAGATTCCAGGAGGACTTCGAGGATCGAGTGAGACCATACTAGATTGGACGTTGGGACAATTGTTTTTTGTTTTTTTCATTTATTTGGGTAATTTCCTTTTTTTCTTATACATTATAGTAATTTATTTTGAACACGCATATGGAAAAATGGGTTTTGGATTTACTTTTACATTCTCTATTTGGAGTTGTTTGATATTTACCGTCCGACCTTCTAATAATTTCTATAAAAATGGTAATTCCATCCATATTACTTTTGATTCTATAATATTGGTTTTATTCACCACTTCAAGGCCTATTGAAGGTGGGACTCATAGGTCATTATCTCTCCTTCAACATGAAGATGGAATGGTGAGGAAGGTTTCTGTCCCTTCCCACATCTCGGTGAAGGCAGGTCGTGACATGATATTTTAACAGTATATATGGTGTCCATTAATGTGACCATATCAATTTTATTATCCACTTTTTTGATATATCAAAATAATGTGTCACATGATATCTATTAATAGTATCAATATCACGATATTGGATCAAATTTGTAATTGAATCATATTAATTGGTTTCATCAAATGTCTATATATAATTTCACTACAATGAAGAATCAGTGACAGCTGTATCCTTTTGACTCTTATAGATAACAACAACTCTATTGAGAATAATATAATGACATAATTTTTACTACTGAAAATTCTGATATGTTTAAAAACAATTATAAACGGGTCCTCTAATGAATACATCCTCATCTCTTCCAAATTTTTGGAATATATTCATATTACACCATAGATTATTAAGAATAGAATCAAAAAAATTACTATTGTCACTCTCCTAGATAAACATGATATCTACCTACAATAATTAAGTAGTAGGAAATATCCAAAACAATACATAACATGGAATAAAAGATAGATTCTATCACAAATGTGTATAAGATCCTAATAATTATCTCTCTCTCTCCATATCATATTGTGTTTGAGGAAAATATTTCATTGAGGGGAGTATATCATGTGACAATAAACCCAATCCCATCATGTAATGTTCAATACAAAGTTTCTTTATTATTTGGCCAACGCAGACACATTGAATCTGTCAAAGTATCCTTTTGGTATATATCAAAAATAATCATGATTCTATGGATATATACTACTACACCTATTTATTTCATAGAGAATAACTTTTTTAAAAAGTATATAATAAAATATTATCCCAGTATGAAATTTTCAATATGTAATATTCCATCAACATATACAATGAATGCAATGGAAAATACTCTATTGGTCTAGTACATTTCCAAAAAAATTGTCCCATCAAACAATTCCACTGAAATAGTGGAATCTTGATGGTGGCACTGGTTACGGCATCCCCTTGGTAGTGGAACCAAGGAGGTCGCACCATCACGGTCTATCAACGAAACAATGGTGTCGTGACATTGGCACTGTGAGGCTGGCACCATGTTCGTGGCACCATTACGATGTCTCAGCAAATGGCCTGAATGCCCGAAAGCCTTATTTTTTATTTTATTTTGGATATTCCCCCTTCTATGGGATGAAGGGGAACCCATACATGACCCGTATGACCAAGGAAAAATGCCCGACATGACTTGAATACAGGACCCAATGGCCAAGAGGCATACCATGCCCAATACATGACCTGTAAGCCCAACCCACTAGAACTGCCCCTCCTGAGTTTCTGCATCATTGATCGTCATGATCCACCACCTTGAATTACTGATTGGATTGCATTGCCTCATACAAATCTACACGGTGGCTAGTCCCAATGAAGGATTCCATACCCACTCATTCTCTCAATCTGGTAATCTCTACTTCTGGTGACTTCTCTTGTTGCTATGATCCTCTTCAAGGACTTTCTCTATGTGAATTGGGCTCGATGGTGGTTCTTACCATTGTTATTTTTCCAATTTATAACTTCTTCCATTCCTGCAACATATCATTCGATGTAAAAGTGTTTTAATACCCCATTAAAATCAATTAAAATCCCATAAATGATATAAAAATTCCCCTTGATCTGGGAGACCCTTAACTTATGAAACATGTGACTTTTTCCTTGATGTCATGCCCTTTTCCCATACTTCCCATTTTTTCATGTGTTATGCATTTTCTTTTTATTAAAAGAATCACTTTATCTCACAGAAATCATGGAGACCTCTTGGTTGAGAATTATTAATTGATAATTAATTCCATCATTTTTAACCACCTAACTGGGTGGAGAAACCATAATTATCCTTTTATGAAATTCAAAATTCATATCCTGTAACACTAGGATCTCTACTTTTCATCCCATGAGAATTTGTTCTTCTTCTTCTTCGTGGTAGGACTTTTTTTCTTACCATGGTGTGTTTGAATTCCCCCATCGTGAGGCTAGTGGTGTGCCTATACTAGAGCCTTTCATACTCATACATGAAGTCCACATAGTTCATCCACTACAAGTCGTGCATCCCCAGTTCTTGGTGCATGGTTAAAAACACCGATCGTTGATCATCCATGAAGGGTTATTCCGTCGTCTGTCTTTACAATTTATCATGTGGGAGGGTATTATAATGTTTCAAAGATAATGAATGAAACCGAAAAATAATGAAGATAATAAACATTCTTTAAATAAATGAAGGGGTGTGATTGATTATGTTGTTGTACACTTTTATCCATTCTAATATATTGTGAATAGTATTGGCATATGTCCACTGAAAATCATCGGCATTGGTAGAATTTCCTTGCACACTAATAGACTCATGTATTATTTGGTAATTGGATGGTTGTAACATGGAAATTGGTTAATCACGTATGCTTGGTTGATGAGATGGATGTCCAGTGATCAATAATCCTTGTGTGATCACCCTGGTTAACCCAACACGAAAGAAGGATCTCAACGAATGGTGTGTTTAAATCTGGAAACTCCCTTTCCATGTCTTGGTAAAATGTGTTGTTATTCTTCTTGATTCATGTGAGGTGACGTGGATGGGGATAGTATCCCCTGTCATTTTTCAGTTGTTGGTTTGTGGAACTAAGGTGGTTTGGGGACGTATGGTGATGCTTGTATTGGTTCTGGTACTTTAATAGATCTCACGGATCCCTTTTGTTGTTGTGACATACAAAAGATCAGGGTTTGAATTCTTAAATTGCTGCTAGATTTTTTTTTCATTCAATGGTTTGTTGTTATGACAATTATTTGCTCGGTAGAGAAGAATTGCCTAAATGGAATCACTTGAATATGAAAACAAGAATGGGTTAACTATGGAATTTTTTTTCTGAGAATGAGTTGTGACATGGTTGTGGTTTTTGTAATTTAATGAATGAATTATATTGAAGATTCATATATATGGTCTAGTGATGAAACCCCTAGGTTGGGATGAATGATTGTTTATCTATATGTATAATTTAGTTCTTATGTTTCTTATTTGTTCCCCACCCAAGTTGAGAACCTCGTTCCGAACACCCCCATTTCATTGGGGAGAGTGCTTTTCCCAAAACTCCTATGAGTGGATGGTTGTTAGCTCATTTTATAACCCATTTCCCAAGTTTCCCAAGACATTTTGGGCAGTTTTTGATAGCCTGAGGTCCATTGTAGCCCATGATTTTTTAGGGAAGGGTATGTTGTGGTGGTTAGTGCATGTGTGTGTCATCAGGTTGTATCCAAAGTGTTTTTGGGATGAGGCATAGGTGTCTCCATGTGTGACGGTAGTTGTTTGGTCCTAGGTATGTTTAGGTTTGGTGGTAGTTATTCTAGCCCAGGTGTCTGCATGAATGGTTACATGTGTTTGTGGACCAGGTGTTTGTAGGCAGGATGTGTGGTTGTGGTAGCCTAGGTGTGTGCGAGAGAGGTATGAAAGTGGGATAGTGATGTAAATGGTGTGGAAGGTTTGACAGATCGGATGTCATCAATAACCAGTGGGAAAGTGGGGCGGGGTACCCAAACATTGATGTGTTATTTCTATTACCATACTTGACTTGTGTTATTTGGGGGGGGGGGGTTACTTGATGAGGATTGGGTGGATATTTTATATAAAAGGTGCTTTGGTGATCTCCTTTTCACATGGAGAATTAAAAAGACTCCCCACTCATGCACAAGAGCTTTTTGTTTTCCATGCACAGTATTCCTCTATACTGATCCTATGTATATAAAACTGCATTAAGGATTCTAGGAGTCTTCATGGATCAGGTAAAACCATAATAGCTCGGACAATGGGATATATTTTTTTGTTGTTTATCCTTTAATTGGTAATTTCCATTGGATTTTTCATGTACTTGTGTAGCACGTTATTATTGGAAGACGTATATGGTAATGGATTGTTTTGGCTTTACTTTTACTTCCATATTAGGTGTTTTTTTTGGATTTCATGTCTTATCTCCCAATCGTACTAAACAAAAATGGCAATGCCTTCCTCAATACATGTGATTCTATACCCTTGGTGAAATTCTCCACATAGGGGCCTATTGAAGGCCGGTAATGGGGGTAATTATCTATCCTTCAACATGAAGAAGGAATGGTTTGGAAATATAATGTCCCTTCACTCATCATGGTGAAGGCAGGTCCTGACAAAATGGTATCAAATGTATGTTGGGAGATTGGATGGAGTTAGGAGTTGGGCATAGTGAGGATTGTGCGGGATGGTAGAGAAACATTGTTAGGAGATCTTGGCGCTTGATATTAGCCAGTTATGACTAGAATGGAAATGGGATTTTAGGCCCCCCATGATCTGATGGAAGGACTCTAAACCCACTGAATGACCATGTGAGGATATACTAATAGTTCGGTAAAGACCCTAGAAAAGGATCAAGCATCAGAATGAATTATGTTCTTGAGTTCCATGGGTATTTTGAGGATTTAAAATAAATAAATATTCTAATAACGATTTAAAAGGAATATTAATTACTACTCGGGCTTATGAATTCATTATTTACCTTACAGTTATGGAACCTAAATGGCATCCATGGGTAATACAGAAAATCAAGGCCTAGAATGATGATTTGGAATATCAACAGAGGGCATATTGAGAGGAGTATGATGACTAGTGGAAGAGGATGCTTTGGGCATTTTATCAGATGACCCTCAGGAAGTACAAGGGAAACATCTCAAACATGGATATGGGGAGCTATCTTGGGGGGGCTTGTAAGAGCATTCAGCTTTATTCGGGCTCCAACAGAGTACATGGTTCATTTTTCTATAACCGGATGTGGGGATTGTCGTGTTAGTGGTGGAAGCTCTATCGTGGGGAGAAGAGGGAGATAAGGGTTTTGTGGACATACATCGAGAGGGAGTTCCTAGAATAATTCCTCACTTCCACGATGTAGGTGGAGAAGATTCATGAGCTACTATCCCAATAGTAGGGGAGTATATTATTGAGGGACATGGGGATAAAGTTCAAGTCTATCCTTCTCTTTCTCCAAACAACTATCCAGATGAGGAGTCTAAGGTGAGATGTTTAGAGGAGGCAATCCGACCATCTCTCCAGTATGATGTTACTCCCTTCACCGTACCGACCAACTTGGTGGTCCAGAAGAAGGCTGATGTGGTAGAGAGGATTTACATGAAGGGAGGTGTTCCTTGAGAAGGGAAATAGTTTGTCTTGTCAAAGGGGATGGCCATCAACAGTAGGCCTCCAATGTTAGGGCCTTCCCAGATTCATCCATTGGGGAGTAGGGCCCATTAGTTATATTTTTGATCTCCTAGTCCTCACCCTACCTTTGATGGCCCATGACCGACATGCTTCATATGTGGTTGTCTTGGGATCCTTCAGAATCAGTTCCCGAATATTGTGTATTATTGTGGTGTGTACTGGTATAGTACCCACCTCATTAGTAGCCGTTTCTGGCTAGGTATTTTCAGCAGCAGCAGTAGGGACAGCAAGCTCCCACTCCTCTAAGAGTAGATGTTGCGAGAGGAGGCTGACCCCATGGTGATCCTCATGGTCCTCAACCAGTGAGTGGTTGGGGAGGCGGCCAACAGCCTAGGGGTAGATGAGCTATGTTTAGACCGTTTCACGCCATAGACTTAGTAGTTCTAATGGTGCCAGAGGTCATTCGAGGAATGATCAGCTTGTTTAGTACTATTTCATGCAACTTATTTCATTCATGAGCTTCAAAATATTTTCCTGATCCAAGTATAGCCCTTACCTTGGGTAAAGATACATAGAGACTTCCCGTACCCCTGGTCTTGAGTATGCCAATCGGAGGTTAGACCAACTTTTCTCATGTTTTTCATTGATGTAGACTACTGTTAGGACCACATTAGTCCAGTGGGGACATTGTTTTGATGCATATGCAGCCGTATAATTTCATTTTAGGCATTGAATAGCTGTTATATGTATGTGTTGTTATCGACTACTTCTGAATTAGGGTCATGTTTTCAGATATGGGTGGAAAATGTGTGGCTTTCGTCGGAGAGTGGGGTTTCTAGGAGGGTAGCTGGTGAGTGGTGACCCTTCTTTCCTTGTTATCTGAGCTTTCAGTGGAGTCACCAGACTCAGAGATCTTAGAAGCATCACAGATTTTCAATGAGTTCATGGATAGCCTCCATGAAGTGGTGTTGAATCTACCCCTTTAATGTGCTGTTGAGTTCGGGAAATACATTCAACCTAATGCTCGTCCGATTTCTATAGATCCTTATCAGATGGAACGTTGTGAGTTGCAGGAGTTACAGGTTCAGATTGACGATCTGAAAAAGAAGGGTTTTTTTCCAAACAAGTGCATCACCATGGGGTGCTCCAGTTTGGTACATGAAAAAGGCAGATGGTGGTCTCAGGCTATGCATAGTCTACTGGAGACTAAATCAGGTAACGATCAGGAATTGATAACCTCTCCCAAAGATATATGAGCTTTTTTATTATTTGAATGGGGAAGGATGGTTCTACAAGATCGACCTACAATCAACATATCAGCAATTATGGTTGGAAAAGGGAGACATCTCCTAGTCTCCCTTTAGGTGCAGGTATGGGAACATTGTGTTCCTGATCATTCCATTCGGAGTTACGAATGCACCAGGTGTGTTCATGGGGCTCATGAAATCCATCTTCCTAAAATATCTGTACCTATATGTAGTCATGTTTATTGACGACATCTTGATCTACACATGATATGTGGAGGACCATGCTAATACTCTAAGGATGTTTTTAGGTTTCCTGTAATAGTACCATCTCTACGAAATGATATCCAAGTGAATGTTCTAGACATGAGAGGTGCACTTCTAGGGACACATGTTGTCCAAAAAGGGGCCAGATGTGGTCCCATCAATGGCCAAGGCGATTATTTCTTGGGAAGTACCCATGAACCTATGATAGGTTCATAGTTTCCATGGTGTATCAGGTTATGACTAGAGATTCATTCCCAACATTACTTGAATTTCATCACCCTTGATAGCATTGATCATGAATGAAGAGGATTTTATATGTAGTGAAAAGTTCCATATAGCCTTCATCTGTCTAAAGGGGAAGCTGGATAGTGCCCCAGTACTGAGGTTTCAAGAAGAAGGGGCGACATTTGAGGTGATTTATGATGCTTCAGGACAATTCATGTGGTATGTGTTGATGAATCTAATGGGGGTGATCTATTATGGGTCTTGGAAGTTACGTCCCTGTGACTGTAACTACACCAGACATGACTTAGTTCTCAAAGCGGTTGTGTTCACACTAAAGATTTGGCGGAACTACCTCATTGGGGAGCACTTTGTAGACTTCATAGATCAGAAGAGAATGAGGTATATCTTCTCTCAAAGTGACGTAAACATGTGGTAGAAAAAGAGGATGGAGTTAATTCTGGACTATGATTTCAAAATTTCATACACCTCAGGAATGAACAACATAGTGGATAATTCCTTGAGCAGGGAGTCACAAAAGGATGTGGATCGAGAATCAGTAGATGCATGGAGAGCGACGGAGAAGTCAGCATCCCTTCACCAGGATGTAATGGTGGAGGATGGCCGAGGTTGTCTATTCCCAATGAAAGTTCAGTCTTCTCTATTTAAACTAGTGGAAGTGTCTAATTGGGGGGACATAGTGGCTGATGTGATGTGCCATCGTGTAAGCCAGGGTGATCCTCCAGGAGGATAGTTGGATGATAGGAGGAATCAGATGATGTTTCATGGGAAGTTATTCATCCTGATAAAAATTCATAAGTTTTTACTTGTTGAGTTCTACAACGCATCCCTTGTGGTGCATCCATGAGTTTTCAAGATGAATCAGGGCTTGATGGGTCAGTTTTGGTGGTCCGGTGTGAAGTGGTCAGTGACAGAGTTTGCAGCGAAGTGCCTCATGTGTTAGTAGGCGAAGGTTGAAAACTCTCAGGGGGTCTATTACAACAATTATATGTCCTCAAGTGGAGGTGGGACAACATCTCGATGGATTTCATTACAGGACTACCCATTGTTCAAGGGGGTTGTGATGTTATCTAGGAAGTGGTGGATCGGCTAATGAATTATGTTCAATTCATGGAAATCAAAGAGTAGAGTGTGGTGGATTTCTTAGCCTAGAGGTACGTGGATGAATTGGTGGGGATGCATGGAGTTCCGAAGACCATAGTCTCTGATTGGGATACCTGGTTTACCTCATTGGTTCGAAAGGGTTTGCAACATGCTTTTGAAACCATTCTATGCATATGAACTGCTTTCCACCCCCAAATACATGGACAGACAGAGGGCACCATCCTGAAATTGGACGATATGCTATAGGCATGGGTTTTGGACTTTTGGAGATCATGGGTATGACACTTTCCACTGGTAGATTTTTCATACAACAATAGATATCACTCTACCATTGGCATGGCTCTATTCAAAGCCTTGTATGGGAGGCTGTGATGCTCACTCGTTTTCTAGATAGAGGTCGGAGAAGTAGGTGTTTCTGGCCTAGAGGTTGTATAGAGCACGACAGAGAATGTTCAACTTATGCGAGAGTGTATGAAGGTTTCTCGGGATAGGCAGAAGTTGTATGATAACCATCGGAGGAGGCTCGTGGAGTTCGAGGTTGTTCGAAACATGTTCCTGATGGTCTCCCCTTGGCATGGGAAACTGAGGTCAGTAGGGGGTGTAAGCTGTCTCCCAGGTTTTTCAGACCCTTTGAGGTGTTACAGTTGGTCGGTGAAGCTGATTATCAACTGGTGCTACCACCACCACTACTGAGGGTTCCCGATGTCTTCCACGTGTCTCAGATCTGTCGGTATCTACATGATGATTCAGTCGTCCTTGACTGCCGAAAGATGGATATCAATGATGATGCAACATTTGTGGAGAAACCAATTAGGATTGAGGATCAGGAGGTGAATGAGATTCATTGATGAACCATCCCCTTGGTTTGAGTTTTATGGTGGCATGGTGGCCTCGAAGGGAGTACGTGGGAAAGGGGGGCCCAAATGCACGCCCAGTACACAGAGTTTTTTGACATTGTCCTTTTTGTTGTGTAATTGATTGTGAAGTAGTTTTTTACAATGTAAGCTACGAAATGGAGTATTTTCCTTGCTATCTAGATGTGTATGATGTGTCTGACAGTGGAGAGGGGAGGACCTGATCCCTTATCTAGATGCATTAAAGGGTATGTGTTTATACCCATGTGGGTGAGTCAATTCTTTCCAAAGAGGATTTCAGGAAGAAATGGAGAATGGGACACCCTAATCCATATTTCTGAAAAATATGACCATTAATTTTTTGTGCGGTTACTGGTGGGAGAGGTGTTTTAAGAGGTCGATGAGGTCTACTCTGGAGATGTATCCTTGATGAGGTTGTTCAGAACCCTCTAGTTTTGTCAGCTTTATCCTATAATTCTGGTGGATGAGGATAATTTGAGAGGTATCTAATTTAATGGAATAGACCTTCAGGGTCCATTAGTTTTCCAAAAACTCTATACCATCAAACAATTCCACCTAAATAGTTCCATCGTGGTGGTGGCACTTGTCAAGGTGGAACTATGAATGTGGAACCATGGAGGTCGCACCATCACAGTCTGTCAAAGAAATTGTGGCACTGTGACATTGTCATCATGAGGATTTAATTTTGATGGTTGAACAATGAGGGTGGCACCATGACCTTGGAATCATTATTGTTTCTCACCAAATGGTATCCCACCCATTTTCTTTTTTATTTTTCCTAATTTTTCCACTCTCACAACGTATCTAACGATGTAAAAGTGTTTTAATACCCCTTTAAATGACATTAGAAGCCTATAAATGATATATACAATTCCACAAGATCTAGGAGGCACTTATCATAAAATAATGAGTGTTTTTTTCCTTGGTGTCAAACCATTTTCCCATACATTCCAATTCCACCCTTTTTAGGTGTTTTCCTCTGATTAATAGAATCCCTTTAACTCACAATCATCATGGACCCCACTCCAATGAGAAATATTAAATGAAAATTAATTCCATCATGTGTAACCACCCAACCAAATGGAGAAATCATGATCCACCTTTTAATCCATTCAAAATTCATATCCTGCAACTCCATGATCTCTGCTTTTTATCGCATGTGAATTATTTCTTTTTCTTCTTTTTGGATAATGTCTTTTTCTGTACATGGTGAGTTTAGAGTCCCCCTTCTCGATGCTAGGGGTGAGCCTGTTATTTATCCCTTCCCAATCACTCTCAGGGTCCCTGGTGTTCCTCCCCTGCAAGTCGTGCATCCCCAGTTCTTGGCGCTTAGAGAAAAACATTGATTGTAGATCATCCAATCAGGGTTCTTCCTTTATCTATATTTGACGTTTTTCATGTCGGGTGGGTATGATAATGTTTATATAGGGATGGATGAAACCAAACCAGAAATAAGATAATAAAAAAACTCTTACTAAATGAATGGGTTTGTTTGGTGTTTATGTTGTACTCTTTCTCACTTTCTTATATGTTCTAAATTGTATGGACTTATGTCCCATGAAAATCAATGATGGAGGTGGGCTTTACTTGCGCACTAATGGACCCCTATCATATGTGATGATTGGACAGTTGAAACATGGAAATTGGTTAATCACGTATGCTCAATTGATTAAATGTATGTACAATGAAAATTAATCCATGCGTGATCATCCAGATTAACCCAATTAAAAAGAAGGAACTCAATGAATGGTGTGTTTAAATATGAAAACCCACTTTTTCTGACTGTGTAATATGTGTGGTTGTTCTGCTTTATTCCTACGGGGTGACATGGATGGGGATACGATAACCTGTTATGGTTTTTTTTTCTGGTTTTTTAATCAATCTATTTATGGATCCATATATTGAGGCTTGGTTGGGTTCCAGTACTTTGAGGGATCTCACAAATCCCTTTTTTGTTGTGACTTAGAGGATAATTGGGTGTGATTGCTTAAATTGATGATTGATTGTTATTCCTTCCTTGACTTTTTGATTTTCCTGTTAGTTTCTTGGTAGTGAATAATTACGTAAATGGATTCACATGAATATGAAAATAAGAATTGTTTTAATGGGTAATTGCTTTCAAATAATGAGTTGTGATATGGTTGTGGCTGTTGTGATTTTTATGAATGAATACTAATGAGGGTGTTTGTGTATGGGATACTATTGGATCCCCTAGGAAGGGATGTGTTCTTTTTTACCTATATGTATAATTTAGTACTTATGTTTCTTATTCTCACCCCAACCATGTTGATAACATCATGCTGAACCCCCCCATTTCCTGGGGGAGGGTGTTTTTCCTAACACTCTTATGAGAGGCTGGTTATTAGCTACCTTTCTGCTCGATTTCCTGAGTATCCCAACATTCTTTGGGCAGGTTCTGATGGCTTTACTTCCATTAGATCCAATTATTCATTGGGTAGGGTACATTGTGGTGGTTTCCCAGGTGTGTGCAGGAAGGTTGTTTGCTATGTGTCTTCAGGATGAGGCCCAAGTGTCTTCGGGTGTTGTACTAGTTGTTCATGCCCATGTGTCTTTGGGCTTGGTGGTAGTTGTATTGGCTTTGGTGTTTGGAGGAGTGGTTATATGTGGTTCTGGCCCCGGTGATTACAGGCGAAATGTGTGGTTGTGGTAGCCCAGTTGTGTACGATTGCGGTATGGTGGTGGGACTGTGGGGAAAATGGCAAGGATGGTCTGGCACGTAGGATGTATTCAATAACTATTGGGAAAGTGGTTCGATGTACCCAAACATTGAAATTTTATTAATATTACTTTACTCGACTTGCATTATTTTGGTAGTTTTCTTTGGTGAGGTTTGGGTGAATAATTTATTTACTAGGTGCTTTGGTTATCACTTTTTCTCACAGGGCATTTGAATGCATCCCAACTTGTGCACAAGAGCATTTGGTTTTCCCTATAGAGTATACATGTATACTCACCATACATATATAAAATAGCTTTCAGGTTTCCAAGAGGACGTCAATGATCGAGAATGACCATACTAGATCAGATGTTGGGAAAACTGTTGTTGCTATTTTTCTTCTCTTTTGTACTTTCCTTTAAAGTTTTATTCTACTTTTTAGCACATTATTATTGGTTCATGCATATGTGAATGGAATTTTTTATCTTTACATTTACTTTCATCTTTGGTGGTGTTTGGGATTTACTATCTTATCACACATCCTGCTAAACACAAGTTTAATACCTTCCATTATACATGTGATTCTATACCCTAGGTAAAAGTCAGCACTCAGGGGCCTATTGAAGGTGGGTCTCGTGGGTCATTATCATTCCTTCAACATAAATAATGTTGTGTTTGTAAATATACTATTTCTACCCTAATCGTGGGGAAGGAGGGTCATGACAAATAAGAATATAATTTCAAAACCTATAGTACACCCAAATTTTGGTAGGTAATCTTTTATTGGTGTTTTTTGGATATAATGTATAAGTTGGAATTTTGGGATACTTTAGTGAACATCAAATAAGTTGTGGGGGATAAATAAGAGGTGCATGGGTTACACATAGTTTATTCAAACCGTGCGGCCATCCGAGAAGAAACCATGTGAAATTGAAGGTTTGTGGTAGAGATCATCATCAAGGTGTGCACATGGATAGGGAGACTGTGCAAGGAGGTTGTGAGAGGGTCTTCCTAGGATGTATTTAATGCATTTTTGGTTCCAGTATTGTCTAACTGTGCGAACTAACATTGCATATTGTTTAAGAGAGATAAAAAAGTAGATCTCACATGTGTTTTCCTATAAGCAGAAAAAAAAATTCCTATGCGGTGATAACTCGGGATTTCACTTCCTTTAAGGTAGAAGAACATCTACCATGATATTTAGAGTCATCTAAAGGCTTCCCTTGGTGTTTCTAACCAGTATTCATGAGGTATGTGATCGTTCATAATCATTTATGATTTTTTTTCTCAGATCTACATATATTTAATTCTAATATCACCATGTATTCTTAGATCTACAACCATTATTGATTGAACTATGACTTTGGAATACCAAGAAGTTGATATTTTTTTGATCTTGCTATGAGAATATATCTATGGAGGCTCTGTGAAGAATCATCCCAGTTTTCTTAAGAATTCTTTGTATGTTGTCATATTTCATCAAAACCATTGATGTTTGTGTATTTTCTCTCAAATCCACTTAGTATAACAGATCGTAATGATTTAAATTTGAATATATGTTGCCGAATTGGTTAGGATTTGGCTGTTCAACAATCGTTGGAAACCCTTCTTTGTGATGGATTGGAAAATTGGTGAAACCTAGAAAATTGTGTGTTTTGAATAAAGTATTTTTATTCGTGGGTTTAAAAATGGATTTTAAAATGAAAATTTAATAAAAATGTGGAACATAGAATTGATTAGATGGTTATAATAAAAAAGGGTATGTTTAATGAATTATAATGGTCGGTCATAAATTGGTTTATTAATTGGGTTTCAATAAAAGTACAGCTTTAATGAAATGGTTTCAAATGGTTATTTGAATGGTTTTGGATTACATTGAGTTTTGGTTGAGTTCATGTTCGATGTGACCCTAAATAAGGGATGTGTACCATTGGTGTACAAGGAACGTGACCCTAGATCGGGGGGGGGGGGGCATCATTCGGACACAAGGAAGTTAGACAAGAGATCATTCATCAATATGGAATTATCACATGAAGCATGTATTAGTAGGTGTGTTGTGATCTATGGAATGAGTAGGCTATAGTAAAAAAATCATTATTTTTTTTTAATCCTTGATTAGTTATTTTCAGGTAAATAACTTTCTAGAAATTGGTTTTATTTACTTTTGTTAGAAACTGGTTATAATTTGTTTTCTAACTGGTTTATTTTTTATTATAATGTTTTATGGTAAATTGTTTTATATAAACAATTTTATATAATGTGCTAACTATTCTATCCAAGTGGCCTAATTAGGGAATTCATTGGTAAACCCTACTGAGTAATATACTCACCCCTTATTTGGAACTTTGGTTCTTTTTCATTTGATACCATTTAGGACATGGGAAAAGGTAATGTATCTTACTTTTTCAGTAGCACATAATGAGACATTGGACAAATTGGGTATTTTGGATCATGGAGCGTATAGAGAACGAAGTATTCTTGTCTTCATGGAGTTTATTTGTCATATTTCCACTATTAACATAGATTTTGGGTTGTCTTATGTTATAGCATGATTTTGTAGATTTATTTGAAGATAATGTTTTGAAATGTCATAGTTTATTCCATGCATCACATAGTGAGTTGTGTTTGGATGGTTATTTTTCTTCAGGTTGTTGATTTTAGACATTAAAGGGTAAATAATCCACCACTTAATTTGAACCCCTTCAGAATTAATTGATAGACTTTGGCATATAAGGGATGTCAATTAAGGCCTAGTAATGAATCATTGTACTCTCATGGAAATTAGAATTAACAGATCATTACAAATGGTATCAGCTTACATGGTCCTTGCATAACATGTAGTCATCAGTTTTCCTGGTATTGGAGTTGAAATTACTTATTGTCTATTAATTGGGTTGGAATCATAGGAAGGTGTTAGATTGTCTGGAATTGAAATGTATACCAAAAAAGGAAGTATCTTACATATTTATTCTAAACGTCATGTTACGATATATTTTTTTACATAAGTGTTTGTATACATATATATGATTTTGAAACAACTTTGTCATGGGATTATCCAAATAGACGAGCATAAAATTTCTTATAGAGGAATGACATTCCACAAGGAGTGCATACATCATTTTGAGTAGTGATTTAGGTTTTGTATAATGAGATGATTTTTAAAAAAGTATGAATCTATTTTCAAATTAAAGGATTTAATATAATGGTTGATATATTTTGAAAATGGATTAATTTTCAAAAAGAAAGTTGAATTTTTAAAAACTTTGTTGGAAAGGAAAAAATGTTGTTTTTGGAAAAAAAATGTTGTGATATTTTATGTGATAGTTTTTTAAAAATTAAGCCTAATATTCTAGAGTGCGAGATTCATTAATATTATTTTTAGTTAAGAAAATGGAACCAGAGGAATGAGCAAGGCTTGTGTATCATACCACCCAGTTCATGAAGAAAAATTCACCTAACATCTTGGGTGATGTTGATACTGGAAAATTAGAGGTGTGGAAAATGGGTTGATTTGGATCATCGAAATAATTTTCACACCATCAGAGCTATATGTCATGATATCCATGTATATGCTCAAGTACATGGAAGGGACATTGTGGGATTTAGCAGGGCATGATAAATTTTATGATGGCCTTACGTGGGAGGATTTTGATGAATTGTTCATCAATCAATTCTATCCTCATATTATCAAAATCCAAAAAACGAAGAACTTAATTACATGAAGCAAGATAATACATTTGTCCTGGAATATGCGGATACATTCATAAATTTAGTTCACTTTTCACCAGATTTTGTAGTATGTCTGTCCTTGATGGGTCTGATCTTCTAATCATGGCTATGGAAGGAGATTCAATCGAAGATTGAGGTCCTCTATATTAATGATTATACATAAATGGTGAATAGAGTGGCATTTATTGAACATGTCATTTCATGATTTATGCGATGAGGTATGATGATACCTACGAGGAATGGGGGGAACTCAAACACTACGAGTAAATGGATATGGGACACCTATTTCGAAGGTGGAAGTGGAAATCAGACCATGACGGCTTGATAAATGAACAATCATTCACGACCTAATATCCAAC
This sequence comes from Viscum album, assembly GCA_963277665.1. Classification (NCBI taxonomy): domain Eukaryota; kingdom Viridiplantae; phylum Streptophyta; class Magnoliopsida; order Santalales; family Viscaceae; genus Viscum; species Viscum album. Next base: position 1,851,172,646 of record OY728120.1, read on the forward strand.
CAGGTTGTTTTCAATGTGGAACATTTTACCTGATAAAGAGAGAGTGTACGGCAAAACCTAGAGCATGCCATAACTACAAGTAGATGGTCCTCTTTGTCTCTATTTTCACAATGCTCAGGGATAAATTGAAAGAGACACATATCAGGAATCACAATCATTGTATGGTTCGACAGGGTGAGGATAGAAGAATTTGTCTCGTCAGCAAAGGAGAGTTTGAAATGGGGATTCTTGAAATACCATGACTGTCGTGACCCCTCCCCACAATGTGTACCCCTCCTGGGACCATAATGTGAGAATAGGGGATAATGACCCACCAAGTCCCACCTCAAATAGGCCCAGGGATGGAGACTAGCACTGAGTGTAACTTCCCGGTTACAGAAGCCACCAAGAGGCTCCCCATATCCATTTGGTCACATGGCCTCAAGCGCCCTTCCCCGAACGTCATAGGTTTCTGACTAGAGGCGAGGGGCTTGGGTGCGATAGTGGGGAAACTCTACCCTCATTGACAAAGTACACAACGGAAGTAAACAACACACAATAGCAGAAGTAGTAAATATCCAAGAACTGTAAACTGAGGAAGACTGAAAAAGAAATAACTAGAGAATAATTATAGATATATAAATGATGCATGATACATATATGTCTAGGAAAGCAGCCAAACAAGTCAAATGCTGAATAATGTACAAAACCAAGGTTCAAAAGGAAACAAATGAGAACCTCTTCAGCATCGTAAGCCTCGGCTTGGTCCCATGCTCTCCAACTCCAATGTAATCAAGTACCTGAAGGTGAAGTGTGATTTATGTTGTCTATACCTGAAGCAATATAATCTGTTTATACCCAAAAGCATGTCCCAAATAGGGTGTGAGACTAAATCCAAGTTGGGAACCACCACAATATTTGTGCCTAAAAGTCAGTGATTATATGGAAGGAAAATGTACCGAAAGAAGTAAACAAGGAAGCACTAAGTAGAAAACAATCCTACGTTTAAGCATTAAAAACACCACACAACATGAAACACCAAAACAAATAAGACAACATGTAACCCTCTGGGAAGAACCCATAGTCAATCCCCTATGGTCTTACATATCAGGTACAAGAAACCCTCTGGGCAGCACACATAGTCTCACCCGTCTGGTTCAACAAAATTATAGACTCTCTGAGAAAGCACTCAACTTCAATTCCCCTTATAGTCTCGTATCGTACTAAAGGTTCTCTGGGGAAGCACTCAACATTAATTCCCCTTGTGGCGCACATGATTGAACTAAATACACTCTGGGGAAGCACTCAACGTCAATTCCCCATGTTGTCTCATATCGTATAATTATAAAGACACTCTAGAGAAGCCCTCATTGTCAATTCTCCGTATGGTCAATACACTTGGTTATCATGGGCCTGTGTATGTCAAGAAAGTATAAAATGTGTAACGGCCAATGTAATCCTCAAGAACTAGTTGGCTAGCATTCTACTGAATATCAGCACATTATATCTACAGTCATACCATCCTACAATACTAGGCATGGAATGTAAAAAGAATCCAAATAGGCAAACTAGACCCAATGGTCCAGACAGGAAAAAACTGTAGGGAAACATTTCTAAAGAATAAGAATTTAACCTATTCACATTCAGTATCCTCTAATCTAGCATATAAGAAATGCAGGAAAACAATAGGGCTAAAATGGTAAACACACAATAACCCAATCAAGGGTATTGGTGGAATTTTCAAAAAAATATTCAATGAATTCCAACGGAATGGTAGATACCACCTACCTCGGGGTTAGGAGATCAATATATATGAACCACGAGGCTTTAATCATCTTAGAACTACATAGATCTTTGAAAATGCAAAATACGCTCAACCCACAATAATAAATAAAAGAGGATAAATTGGAAAATGATGCTCTGGGAGAAGGAATAACTCACCGTTTAAATTCCAACACAATACTTGGTGTTCGAATCAGAGGATGGATGGTGGCTCAGGGGCTCGTCGAAGATCCGTAGTTGTACGAGTTCTCTCAGATGAAGATGACCTAGAAGAAGTGCGTTTTTTACGTCAGACATGACCCCGATGCGTTTAATGAAAAAATATAAAGTACATGTCATGTACTTTTGGAGTACACAGCGTATACTTGCTATTTATATACTCAAATTTAGGCTGCCTCCATGTCACCCCAGATGACCGTGTGTGTGTCCATGACACGACCTCCTGTGGCAACGACGTACATGGCGTATACTCATAATGTATACGGCGTGTACTTCAAAAATTTACTGATTTCCATCTTTCTCTCAATAAAGACCTAAAAATGAAAAACATACCTGAAAAGAAGATCATTTTTTTCAAAAACGTCCCCCCTTAAAGAAATTTTTCAATGAATTTCACTAGCATGGCGTAAAAGATGAAACCCCAAACAGCTCTAGCCATTGTGATCATAAATCGACCTCCCTCCCCCAAGTCGCGTCCTATACCCGCCCCTGATTCCATAGCACTCATACCAGAGGAATGGACATGCCATATATTACCTTCATACTTCGATCATAAATATTGATATGATGCTTCTCAAAAGACGCATCCACCTCAAGCTCAACCTCCTCAAGTTGAAAAACATGAAACCGGTCTAAAAAGTAACGTCGGAGCTGAGAGAGATGAAAAACTTCGAGCATAGATCGGTACCTCTGAGGTAACTGCAACCGACAGGCAACCGGTCTAACACTCTCCAACACCTCAAATGGACTAAAGTACCTCGGAGAAATCTTACCATGATTCCTAATCCTCTTGTGTCCCATCCTCATCTAGACACACATAAATACCTGATCCCCGACCTCAAACTCTAGAGGTCGTATCTGCTGATCAATTTAAGACTTTTGTAGAGACTGTGCAGTATCCATCCTCTTCTGAATCAACTCTATTTCTTTGTGATCTCCTAACCAAGATGATATCCTAGGAAATCCTCCTCTCCTACCTCCAACCAACACAAGGGTGATCAGAATGGCATACCATACAAAGCCTCATATGGTGACATATGAATTGTTTCATGAAAACTATTGTTTTAGGAAAACTCTACAAGAGGTATTTGCTCCTCAAAAAAACCTCAAAAATCTAGAATGCATTCTCGTAGCATGTTTGGAAGCACCTGAATCGTATTCTCAGACTGGAAATCTGTCTGGGGGTGGTAAGCTGTACTCAAAATTAGTTGTTTACCCAAAGCCTTCTGAAACTCTTTCCAGACGCAAGAAGTAAAACGATCATCCCTGTCTTAAAAAATGGAGTGTTGAACTCCATGCAGTAATATAAAATCTCGAATGTACAACTTCCCCAACTCATCAACACTGAGGGAATATTTTATTGGAAATAAGTGAGCAACCTTCATGGGGCTGTCAATGGCAACCTAAACTGCGTCATTCTCTTGAGGTGACCTCGTTAAACTAGTCACAAAGTCCATCGCAAAATCATTCCACTACCACTCAGGAATGGGTAACTGCTGTAAAATCTCTGCTGGTCATTGATGCTCTGAATTCACCTACTGACAAGGGGAACACATCTTAAAGAAACCAACAATGTACCTCTTCATACCTTGCCACCAATACTGATGGTGTAGATCACGATGCATCTTGGTGATGCTAGGATGAACTGCCCAAACTGAGGAATGAATGTCCTTTATCAGCTCCTCACGTATATCTGTTGGCACCCATACACAACCCTGGAAACCCAATATTTCATCCTCACTTATGGTCCACCCAGGTATAAGATCCTCTCCTGACATGCTTTCCCATAGGAATAGGCCTTCAGAATCTGATAGCTGCCTCATTCTTACTTGATCAAGAAAGGTAGAGGTAACAACTACAAAACTTAGAAAAGTCTACCACTATCTATCATGCACCTCCAAATGCATGTCATAGAACATATCTATAAGCTTCCACTCACTGTTGGCCTCCCAAACTTCCTATATCTAAGTCCTCCTCATCAACATGTCAGCCACCTCGTTGCCTTTCCTAGGCATATAGTCAAGCTCGAATTCGAAGGACTGTAGGTACTCAACCAACCACCGCTATCTCAAATTCAAATCATGTTGTGTTAAAATGTACTTGAGAATTTTTTTTCTTGGTGAATACCACAAAATTATCTCACAGATGATAATGTCTCAAGTAGCGTAAATCATGAATAACAGCTTCCAACTCCAGATCGTGCGTCGGGTAATTCCTATCATGTGGCCCCAACGACTGAGACCCGTATACAACGACTCCATCACCCTCCATAAGCACTACTCCCTACCTGATACCTGAAGCATCACAAAAAAAAGTATTGCTTGTTCCTGGCTCTGGAAAGACTAGTATAGATGCTGAAGTGAACCACCCTTTCATCTCCTAAAGGGATGACTAACATTAATCCAACCATAAGAACATCACACCATTATAGGTCAGACCTATCAGTGGTTATACTAAGCATGAAAAGTCTTGTATAAAGCACATGTAGTATCAAGCCAACCCTTGAAAACTCCTCTCCATAAAGACATTCATCATATTCTCCTAGGGAACTATAGCTCTAACATTCTCTGGGTCTGCTGAAACGCTTGTCTCTGAAATAACGTGACCTAAGAAGTGAATCTGGTCCAACCAAATGTGGAATTTTGATATCATAGCATATAAATGATCCTCTTTTAGTGTACTCAAAAAAATCTCAAGATGTGTGGAATGGTCAGGTCAAGTGTGATAGTACACGAAGATATCTTCTATGAAGACCACCACGAATGAATTCACGTATGGATGGAAGACTCGGTTCATCAGTTCCATGAAAACTGCAGGTGCATTCGTGAGACTGAACGACATAACTAAGTACTCGTATAGACCATACCAACCCCTGAAGGCTTTAGGAAGTATATCGGATGGTCTAACATGAAACTAATGTTAACTGGATCGCAGGTCATTCGTCGAGAATAACCAGGCTCCTCGAAGCTGATCAAATAGATCATCAATCCTGGGAAAGGGATACCGGTTCTTTACTATCAACTGGTTCAACTTCTAATAATCCACACAAAACCTATGGGTACCATCTGCCTTCTTCGCAAACAGGATATGAGAAACCGTTGGAGTTGTACCGGGTCGTATGAGACCCTTTGCCTATAACTCCTCCAATTGCTTCTTGAGCTCATGCAACTCAGGTGTACCAATCTGATAAGGAGGAATAGACATCAGTGCCTCTCATGGAACAAGCTCAATAGAGAAGTCTACCTAACACTCTAGAGGATAACCTAAAAATCCCTCTGGAAAGACATCCAAGAAATGATCCACCACTAGGGGAAAGTATAATTTTTAAGTCCCCTAGTCATCTAGATAATGACTTGAAATATGGGCTATAACTGCCCCCAACCCAAGATGCTCTAGACTCGCTCTGCTCGCCTAAAAATCCCACTTTCCCTTATGAAGAAAGGATCCACCCTCTAGTGATATGAAAATCACCCTATGACGATAAAAGTCGATGACTAATTGAAAGGGATCTAGCCAGTCTATTCCATGAATGAAATCATAGCCTGCCATCTCTAGAACATAATGATCCCAAAGGAAGTGACACCCACCAACCTCAAAAGGTAACTCCATGCACTGATGTACACAAGATGTTCTTGCCCTCAACAGAGTGTCTACTGTCGTATCATCGGCAGAAGAAATGATACAGATCCCAAGTTTCACCATAATAGTGAAAAATATAATGTTATGCATAAAAACATTTTCAAAAAGGGAAGATGCTAAAAATCGGGGCAAATAGGATCGTACCTCGAACTGTAGAGGGGTCAAGATCCTGCTCTTGATGGGTCTGATCCACTGAAAAAGTTTGGCCAGCTTCACGGCCATGTTACCCTCCTTGAATACTCTGAGCTGATCCACCATGTTGTCACTGGTGGCCTTGTGACTGACCACTGCGGCCGCAGCCTCCAACTCGGCTGGAATGGTAGGAAGAACTCCAGTTCCCAAATTGGTGAGAAACTGGTGGTGCTTCTCTTGTACGAGAAGTCATAGATGAACCCCTATCACCAGCTGCTGGTGAAAAGATTATATAGAAACACTGTAGGTGTCCCAAAATGCCGCAATATCGGCACTCCACTAGGTCTCTCTAGCACTGAAGCCTTGTATGCCCATCCCTTCCACACTGGCTACATACCTCTTGGATACCAGAAGATGCATCCCACCTACCAAGACCTCTCAGTGTAGTCTCCATGCGGCAATTCGGGATATCAGATGGTGAAGCACCATATTTGGATGTCGATCCACCATGGATCACAACCCCATATTCCCTTAGATTCCGCTGGGTGATCAGTTCCTGGTTGACGATGGAAGCGATGGAAGTCAACCTGAAGATATTCCGCTGAGAGAGGATGTCCTTTCTGAGGCCATCCTCGAACACCCGTGCAATGAATAACCCATATCCTCCCAAGGTGGGTGTGAAACACTAAAACGTCCTGAAATAAGAGGAATACTCCGTAACCGATAGGGTACCCTTCTAAAGGATCATAAACTCTTGGGCTCGGTCGACCCTTAGGGTCACCGGATAGAAGTAGTCATAAAAGATGTGCAGAAACTCATACCAAGACATAACCTGCTGATGACCCGCCTGTGAGATTACATCCCACCATCTCATGGTAGAATCCTATAGTATATCGGTATCAAGACAGACTCTCCTCTCTAAAGGAGTCTCTAGATGCTCAATGATCATCAGCATGGATTCCATCCATGACTCTGCAGCCTGAGGTCCTCATTCCCCTAAAAATTTTGGAGGATGCTGCTGCTGGAAGACCTGCATCGAATCATCCATCAATGGGGTAGGAGGTGGTGCTCCCTAAATGTTATGAATCATCCTCAAGAAGCCTTCCATGAACTGTGCATCATCACCTACGTTAGGTACAACGGCTGGGATCAAGGCTGGCACAACTGGAGGATCTGGTGGAAGTCCCTGATTGTCCATATCCGGTGTCTGATCACCACTTAGCAACTAGCGTACAACCATAGGACGTCTTGGTGGCATGACTATTCAAGGTAAAATTCACACCATAGATACAAGATTATCAAGGACTGAAAACTGAAAGGACAATAAAGGAATATAAGAAGCAAAACATTCATGTTCCACAAAACTTGACTACACTGCGTGTACATTTCCTACATGGCATGTTCCCTTATGTCATTCACATGGGCGTGTACATCAGCTAAAAACTGGTTGTGTAACACCCCAAATACACGGCATTTTTTCAAAAAAACATGGCATGTACATGAATCCTCTTCCCTGCCCGAGTCCTTATACACGGTCAAGACACACAACTCTCTTAAGAAAATACTACATTGCTTGTTTAGGGAAGACACGACATGTACTGGACAAGCTTCATCGGCCCGTGTTGTTAGTGACACAGCCTATGTACCAAGGTTACACTACATGGGATGTTCCAAACAAAAACGATGTGTACTAATAAAGGATAACACCGACCCGTGTTGTTCGGGACACGACCAGGTACTGAGGTTAGACAACATGGCATGTATAATACTGACACAACGTGTATGTGAAAAGATAACATTGACCCGTTCTATTTGTGACATTTCCGAGTACCTAGGTCAGACTGCACGACATGTTCAATATGGAAACAACCTATATAAGATGAGACTCCACCAACCTGTGTTGTTAGCTACATGGTTGGGTTTCTAGTATTATACTACACGATGTGTTCAGCACAGACACAATGTGTTTCCACAAGACATTTCCCATCTCATGTCTATGGCCACACGGACTACAACATGTTTAGAGACTACACGGAGTGTACATAGATTATAGGGTGTATACGTACGAAAAACAGTTTCTTCCAGAACATATGAACACATGGCATGTACATAACAATACACGACATGTATTCTCGGATTTTTCCAGACAGTAAACCTCGAAACTTCTCTGGAACCCTGAAAAACACTGAAACGAACATTGGAAATTCAAAATTCCGATCCGTGATGGCCCATACTCCCCGTGAATCCATTTTTGGCATCCCATAAAAGTTAAAACAAGAGAAAAGTGCAATGATCCACTAAATTCTGGACCACGATGGCCCATAAATCCTCATAAACCAATGTTTGGCGTTCATCCAAGAAAAACTCTATACAAACAATACCTTATTAAATAGGAGGTATTTTTATCAAGGAGACTATCACAACATCATGTATATTTTACACATCATCAATCACAAAAACATGAAATTTCTAATGCAACCTAGATGGAATGGAATGAATTCAAGGCATGTGATTTCTATCAAGTGCCTATATTATGCATGAGATGCCAAACCCTCATATCATCTAGTTTCAACAGAATTAGAACCTGAATAATGTCAACAATAATAGCATAATACATGTGAGTCACCCAGTAGTCAAAATCAAATCAACCGTTACATTGGAAAACTAGAAAATTTGCAATAATGAGGTAGATTGGATTTTCCCTATAAACGGGTTAGCTACTCCTAGGAACAACTTATTAACATGTACCTATACCTTCATATTCCTAGCTAAAGTCTCATAATAGTATGTCAAGAGAAAATAATCCCTTTGATACCACTTTGTAAAGTCTCTGTTTCAGAATCCACCAAGAGGTGCCTCGTACCCGGTTGGTCACATGGCCTCAAGCACATTTCCTTGAATGCCAGAGGCTGCCGACTAGTAGCGAGGGCCTTGGGTGTGATAGTGGGGAAACTATACCCTCATTGGAAGAGTACACAGTGGAATTAATCAACACACAATAACAAAAGCAGTAAATATCCAATAGTAGTAAATAGAGGAAGACTGAAAAATAAACAAGTGGAGCATAAATATATATATAAATGATGCATGATACATATATGTCTTGGAAATCTACCAGAAAAGTCACAATGGTAAATACAATACTAAACCAAGGTGCAAAAGGAAGCATATGAGCAACTCTTTAGCATCGCATGCCTCGCCTTGGTCCCATGCACCCCAGATCCAATGTAATCAAATACCTCACGTCGAAGGGATTTTTCCATTATCTATACCTACAGTAATATAATCTGTTTGGGCCCAAAAGTATGGCCCCAACAAGGTGTGAGACTAAATATAAATAGGAAACAACCACAATATCTATGCCTAATATTCAGTGAATATATGGTAGGTAAATGTAGAGAAAGAATTAAATATGGAAGCACTAAGCAGTAAAAAATCCTCATTTTAACCATTAAAAACACCACAGAATAGGCAAAAACAAAACAAATAACACAATAGGCAACCCTCTAGAAATTACCCAGAATATATCCGCTCTAATCCTACCTATCATGTACAATCAACCCTCTAGGAAGCACACATAGTCTCACCCCTCTGGTTCAACTAAATTATAGTCTCTCCGAGGAAGCACTCACAGTCAATTAACCCTACAGTCTCGTATCATACTAAAGGCACTCTGGGGATGAACTCAACATCAATTCTCCATGTGTCTTGCGTCGTGGAACTACAGACACTCTGGGGAAGAACTCAACATCAATTCACCTTGTGGTCTCGCATCGTATAATTATAAAGTCACTCTAGAGAAGCCCTCAATGTCAATTCTCCCTATGGTCTATACACAAGGTTCTCACGGCGCTGTGTAATTCAAGAAATTATAGTTTGTGTAATGGAAAAAGTAAACCTCATGAACTACTTGGCTAGCATTATATGGAATATCATCACTTTAGAAATACAGTCATACAATCCTACAATACTAGGGATGGAATGTAAACAGAAACCAAATAGAAAAACTATAACCAATGGTCCAGACAGGAAAAAAATTCCTGGAAAACATTTCTAAATCATAATAATTATCCCTATTCACATTCAGAATCCTCTACTAATTCATATAAGAAACGCATGCAAACAATAGGGCTAAAATGGTAAACACACAACACCTCGTTCAAGGGTATAGGTGGAATTTTCACAAAATATTCAACGACATTAAACGAAAAGGCACAAACCACCTACCTTGGGGTTAGGTGATCAATATACTTGATCCATGAGGCTTGAATTGTCTTAGAACGTCGTAGATCTAAGAAAACACATAAAACGTTCAACCCATGTTAACTCACGAAAGAGGAGAAATTGGAAAGCAATGCTTTGGGAGAAGGAAGAACACACTGTTGTGATTCCAACACAATCCCCAGGGTTCGAATTGGAGGATGGATGAGGGCTCGGAGGATCATCATAGATCCACAGTAATACGGGTTCTCTCGGACGAAGAAGACCTAGAAGAAGTGTGTTTTTTCTGTCAAACACGGCGTCAGTGCGTTTAATGAAAAAAAAGTACATGGCATGTACTTTTTCATTACACAATGTGTACAAAATGTTTCCATACTTCTCTTTAGGCCGCCTCCACGTCACCCCACATAACCATGTGTGTGGCCATTACATGGCATGCACACGGCCTCCTACAGTAAGGAAGTACACCACATGTGCTCATAAAGTACATGGCGTGTACTTCGAAAATTTCCATATTTCCCTATTTTTCTCAAAGATGACCAAAAAAGGAAAAGAATACCTAAAAAAAGAAACGGGTTCTTGCACCAAGGGTATAGTAAAAACACAAATGGGAGGCATTACCCATTCAGACAACACATGTGAAAGAGAGAGACATGATAGACACTAACCTAATCCATCTATGAATGAAAAATAAATGAAATCCCATTTACACATATGTAGTGTCATGCAAAACTACTAAAACTGAAAGGGAGAAACTGCAAGTGCCAATGGAATGTAAAAAAAGGGCAACCAGAAGCCTAAATTGCTCCGGTAACCCCAAGCTAGTACAAACTAGATGGATCTCCAACTAGCTTCAAGTGACCATAAAAACAGTTTATATATACATACGGTGAGTATTAGAGCATACTCAGTAGGATCCTCCCTGAAGCCTCTCATTCAAAAGAGATGAATGCCTAAAAAAGCACAGTGAACAACGAGCGAACCACACTCATCACCTAAAAATTTATACTAAATTCCCAACCTCACCATGGTTATTCTCACCATGTATTGCAAACAAGAGTATATAATATAATAATGAATATCAAGGGCACCCCGAAACTACTACCCCATTGGTTTATCACATTGACCCGTTGTCGCATGCCGTAAGCATCTCTCTCCAAAAAGGCTTGTCAGCATACACATGGGAAAAGCACGAAAACATGCACCTCATGCCCCAAAATCACTACATCTAGTACGAAAAGTCACCCAGTATATTGTGGGAGCCACTAGAGCTCGCATAACATGTATCATATGATGGGTATTAAACCACAATCCATTATAGCCCATACACCGATTAAGGATCCTCAACCCCTCATAGCCTATACACATTACACAAATAGTTTTCAATATGAGACTATATCCAAAATATATGTGTGTGACTAACTACAAGCCATTATAGCCCTCTACCCACATATATGGCAAAAAATAATTGATGTGACCACCAGGATATGTAACTACCAAGAGAAGAGAGTGGGGCCAAATGGGTTAGTCATCCATCCATCCACCCACTGGAATTCTGGGGAAAAGACCTCCAGGGCTCAGAATCCATGGGGGTTTAGTTTCCCTAACTAACAGGGAGGAGTATCATATAGAAACATAAAATGTACATAATATACAATATCTCACAGCCCCTATATAAGCATAACCTAGTATTAGACTCAATTGAAGATAATGCCTCTTAGACTCCAAGCTGCAACTTCTAGGACTAGGTATCCTATAAGAACACAACCATTAAAAGATATTGATTACATTAATTCATTACATTTTTTTAGTTTAACATTACATTAGTTAATTAATTAATCATTAATTAACCATTAACATTTCCACATTATATTTCAATAGAATCCCTCCCAAATTCCACTGCCCCTTTAAAATTGTAACCTCATCATAGCGTCCCAGCAAGATCCAACCCCTAGGGTTAAAATCAATTATTCAATCATTTATTAACAAAATTATTACTTTCCCAAATGTCTCGGAATTCTAGAAAAACATTCTATGCTACTAAATACAAGGAGGCTCAACTCAGTGATTAGATGAACTACCCATCATGTTTTTTCCACCTATAGATATATCATAGACCCATCCTCCCTCAAGATTCTAAACACAAAAAGCTCCCGGAATACCCCATGTTTCTTTGTCCCTTTTGGAAGTTGGGTAATAAAAATAGTTTCCTTGAGAAGTTGGTAAAGTAAATAGGATAAAAACCCAAAAAGAATCAACAAGCATCCAAATATTCACATCTAACACATTTCATCATCCCTAGTGTCCTCCCCGACACCGAAATGTATAATCCAATGGATCTCGCCACTCTAGGAGTCAACTGCTACCAAAACCAATAGGCCTCCATGCCCACACATATCACAACAAATATACAAGATCACATCACAATGCAAGAAGAAGAAAAAAACATCATATCAATTGAACTCTTGTCTCTTAAATAAGAAATATGGTAACTCAACCCTACAAAGAATTATCGTTTATAAAAAATGGTTCTTTAATCCTTCTTGAATCAACTGATTTATTTTTAAAATGTTTGATCTATAGGGATCCTAATAAGTAAGCTATCACAAATTGATTAAACATGCTTAGTACATCAATTTCATTAGAATCAAATTACAACAGAAAAAATATGATTTATTCACTTGCCTATTTATCTTTTTCCAAACAATTATCATTTATTTTGGTCTTTAAGTTCTTTAACAATTTCAATAATCATCCCAAATATAAATAAAGAATCCAAAGATATCAAACTAGCTATAAAAACAACAGACAATAATATAAGATTTATATCAATTTATTTATCAGGTTCAAATATTTTGTATGTGAATTCCCCTGTCATCCATTGGGGTAAAACATGATTACTATACTGTTGCAAAAAATGAAAAGAGAAGCATTGAATACCTTACCTAAAATGGTTCTTGATGTACATTATACAAGAATGAGCGAAAAATTGATTCATGATCTCCCCCCTGTGACAACAATATCCACCCAAGGATGTAGATACACCACAACACCGGTCATCACCGATGAAATGCCAATTAGGAACATTGAGATAACATTACAAAAAGGGTAAGGAGAAACATAAGGAGATGAACCCAAATGAATAATGATAGATCATAGCATATATAGAATATTGATCAATACTACTTGGATGCATCAAAAACGGTGGGGAACCAATCCATGGAGGAATGTTTGATCGCAAAACTCCTATAGGATGGAATGGATTATTTGAGTATCTCACTCCCAAGAATAAGGAGGAAGAACATGGGAGGAAGATATCTCATCCCATAAAAAGATTTAACATCGAATATGCTTAAGATATACTAGATTTTCCATTAAATGAGGATCACATTAAACCACGTTTCTTGACCATGTAAACGCATCCTGATCCATAAAAAAATTAATATAAGAGTTATGGCCTTGGAATTTTTATTAGCATCCTCAAAACATTGTTTTAATTTCATTTTATGTCAAATGAAACATCATTGGGGATAAACTCTTGGAAGATAGAAACATTGTTCCATAACAAAAAATTTGGCAAGGGAAATAGAATCTACTATTGGACCTCACCTTTCTGGAACACTGTTCATGAACACAAAATTTGGCAAAGGATAAAGAGGCTACTATTGGACCTCATTATTCTAGAAATAATGCACATGAACACATAATTTCGAAAATGAAATAGAGGTTATCACTGGAACCTCACCATTCATGAAACACTATTCACATCAGGCTACAATTGCAATGTTCACATAAGGATACCATTGCACAGTTCACCTAAGGTTACCATTTCACTATTCACATAATGTTACCATTTCAATGTTCATATAAGACTACTGATAACACTATTCACATAAGGCTACCGATGACATTATTCACCTAAGGCTATCATTGCACAGTTCACATAAGGATACCGTTGCACTGTTCACACAAGGCTACCGATGATACTATTACCATAAGGCCTCCGTTTCATTGTTCACATATGGTTACCATTGGACTGTGCATATAATCCTACCAATTAAACTGTTCACATAAGGCTACCAATGACATTGATAACAAATGGCTACCTTTACACTATTCATAAAAGGCTACCATTGCACTGTTCACATAAGGCTAGCGATGAAACAGTTCACATAAGGCTACCATTGCAATGTTCACATAAGGTTACCATTGAAATGTTAACATAATCCTACCAATGAAACTATTCAAAAAAGGCTAACATTGCACTATTCCCATAATTTTACCATTTCACTATTCTCCTAAGGATACTACTTCACTATTCATATAAGGTTATAGTTGCACTATTCACATAGGGTTACCATTGCACTGTTCACATAAGTCTTCTTGGTGACACTGTTAAAATAAGGCTACCGATGACACTATTCACAAAAGGCTACCATTGCACTGTTCACATAAGTCTACCATTACATTGTTCAAATAGGGCTACCAATGACACTGTTCTTATAAGGCTATAGTTGGACTGTTCTCATAAGGTTACCATTGTGGTGTTCACATTATCCTATTCATGAACCTATTCACATAACTGGAAATTTGGCTTTGTATTGGGGATAAGTTAGCTTGACTTCCCAGAACAACACTGACACCATATTTGTGTACTGGAATAGACAAGAGAGGTCTGAGCCATTACATCAGATACCTCTCAAAACATTCTCCTCCCCATGAATTCAAAACCAACCTAAAAGGAAACATAAATGAAGTCTGAACAACCACCCATTGAGATACCTCTCAAAACAGAGAAATCCACAAGAAGAGACCAATGAAATCCATCACATAAACACGAAAGGTCTATAACCACAAAGGCGACATTGTTACATGAAATGAGTTAAAAGTCAAACAAATCTGGGTACAAAGCACATTTATGGGACACACGTTCCCATGTACTCTCCTACAATCCATCGTTTACCACATGACATGAACCATGGGGATAGAATGCCCAGGACACCACTTCTCATTGTGGTCATGGATCTCTACAGGACACTCCTCGAAGGAATAATCATCATCAACATCGTTCTCTCCCTAGTCGATGACATTTGATACGCCTGAAGATAATAATGGAGTAATGACACATGAAAATCATCATGTATCTGTCTCATATGTGGGGGAATTTCTAATCAAAATGCCACAACTCCAACATGAGCTAACACCTCGAGATCCACAAAAATCCGAGGAGAAAGCTTTCTCCCACAACCAAACCTTCACAACCCAAGATTGGGAGTCACCTTCAGAAACCCCTGATCCCTACATCAATCACTACGGGTCTCATCCTTAGATCGATATATGATCTCTGGTGATCTTGTGTCATCTTCATCCTCTCGGAAATCTCCTAAACCCTCTCTATTGAATTCTACACCAGTTCTGGTATGAGAACTGGTGACTCTCCGACCCCAGTCTAGCACAATGAAGAATGGCCATGTCAGCATACAAGGCTTCGAATGGTGCCATACTTTTGGTAGAATGAAAACTATTATTGTTAGAGATTTCCACCAAGGGTAAGTTCCTTATACATGGACCACCAAAATCCAAGACACAAGATCGCAACATGTCTTCATGAATTAGGAAGGATCTCTCTGTCTGACCATTTGTTTGCAGATAAAAAGTTGTGCTAAGGTAGAGCTAAGGGATGAAAGCATGATAGAGTCCTCTCCACTCCATGGAGATAAAACGAGGATCACAATCCTAAATGATCATCCTTGGTACTCTATGAAGTCTCACGACCACCTCCATATAATTCCACGACAAAACATCCACTGATCATGACTCCATGATTTCTATAAAGTGGGATGATTTTGTTAAACAATCAACTACCTCCCAAATTGTGTATTTTCCTCCCTGAGCTCGATGAAAACCAGTATCAATCTCCATTGAGATTTCCTCCCAATTCAATTGAGGAACATCTAACGGCTCAAGAAGACCACTAGGAACATGGTGTTTGACCTTCACCTTCTGGCATAACAATCATTGAGACATAAACTCCAAAAATGCATGCTTCAGCCAAGGCCACCAAAACTGACTCTTCAATGCTCGGTACATAATTTTCAATCTAGGATGCAATGCTAAAGGAAAAGTATGTACTCTCTAATAACCATCTCATGGAAGAAAAAATAAACAAAAATCCTTCTGTGATACAACCCTCATTATTTTTAGTCCCCAGACCAACCATCATGTGCATCACTTCAAACAACATTGTATCTCCATACCTCCACCTCATGATCCTCCAACTAGGTCTCTTCCACCATCTATACTAGAGAGGAATGCAACATCACTTGGAAAGGACAATCTATGCCCCCAACATCTCCCATATTGGGATGTAATGTCGAATGTTCTAACATAACTCTCCAGGAATCACTAAACTCACGCATTGCATCACCACACGACTTCCTACCCAGCGCATCATCTACAAAATTATCCATTATAAGGGTATATGATATACAATTTAGTAATCCTATAAGAACTCCATCCACCGAAGATGTCTCAAATTTATGTCACTCTGGGAGTAAACTTACCCCATGCTCTTATTATCTGTGAAAACCACCAAGCGCTCTCCAATGAGGTAATGTCTCCAAAACATCAACGAAAACACCATAGATGCCAACTCAAGATCATGGGTGGAATAGTTATGTTCAGGGGGGATGCAAATATTGAGACCCATATGAATCAGCTGATCTCTAATGGCTCAGAACAGAACTAAACTCAGATGCGAAGCATCGCAGAAAACATTAAACTGAACTCCCTCTGCTTGGAGAAAATGAAACGGAAAAATTACTAACTTCTTCATTAGATACATAAATTATGTCTGAAAATAATCATTTAATATGAATGTCTTATGTTTTATGGTCAAGGCTATCAAATGAGGGACAACTCGAGAGAAATCAGCTAAGAACCTCCTGTAGCAGCCTGCGAGACCAAGGAAACTTCACACCTATGACCCTGTCTTGGGGGTTTCCCAAGACAAAACTACCTCTATAATTTATTGATATACGTATACATTTTAATGGGAAATAACATAACCCATGAAACAGACTTCTCGAGCCCAAATCCCACAGATCGACGACTTCCCAAATAGTTGATGGTCATGATGAACTCCCAAAACGGCCTGTAGATGCTCTGCATTCTCTACCTCAAACATGATGTACACAAGTATTTCATCAATTTAAACCACCATGATCATGTCCATGAACTCATAGAAATTTTTTTATCAATCCCATGATAATAGATGGATCATTCATCTAGGTGAACGATATTAAAATGAAATCATAATTCCCATAATGACAACAGAAATTAGTCTTCAGGATATTAACATCCTTCACATGCATTTGATGATATCCTTACCACAATTAGATCTTTGATAACCAACATACACATTTCATTTTATCTAATAAATCATCAATATATGGAAGAGGATGGTGAATATTCACTTCCACTTTGTTTAAGAGATGATAATGTACACACAGCCACAAACTGTCGTCATCCTTCCTCACGAAAAAAATAGGTGCACCCCACAATGACACACTCGACCAAACAAAACCACACAATAATAGACCACCAGGATATATATTTATCTCTCATAACTCGTAAGGGGTTATCCTATATAGATACCTAGAGATATGAGAAGTTTCTGGTTGTAGCTCGAACCAAAACTTGATCTCTCATCGAGGGGGTAATGCTACAACCTATTCTGGAAAGACATTTGTGTACTCCTCTACCACACTAGGAAACTCAAACTGATGAACCTTTTGAAAACTAAGCATATTCTAATCCATCTTGGATGATAAGGACGTAACACGCCTCTGACCCATCTGAAGGTTTCTCTCACCAATGAACACCAATGGCTCTCCATCCACATCGAAGAACACAACCTACCTCTGGATGAAATCCATGATATCCTACACCGAATAAAACCAATCCATGCCAAGGATGATATCCTATGGTTGTATTTGAAAACATCGGAAATCTACCCAAGAGTGGTGTGTCCCCAACACTAGCTCACAATCTCTACATACTTCAAACAAGTCAGCTCGACCTCCAACAAGCGTAGTAAACGCCAAGGGAACTGAAAGCCTCTCTACCTAATTTCCTTATGTATGGAAAATGGTATATGATATGAAGGAGTGTGACTCTCTTAAATCATAAAGGAATACACCATGTATAAAAAAGGAATGGGTGGCCAACGACGTATGGATCTTCTGGCCCTGAAAACGCTAAAGTGTGACGCTGACCATGACATTTTCCATGACCTCTCTAACCCTGATGACGACCACCACCACCATGGCCGCGATCTTATCTATATGGATTTTGTGAATCACTAGGATACCCTCTGCCTACCCCATCTTCCATCTGTTGATCCAAAGCAGGTGCAACCTACTGCTACTGCCTATGCTGGAACTGCCTCAATAGTGGAACCTGGAGTGGTACACCTAGTTTACGATGACTACTCTGAATGGTGGGGCACTCCAACTACATATGATCACTACCACCACAAGAAAATGAAGATTCTGATACCTTGGCATTTTACGGAGAGCCACTTCCTCAGGTGAAACATGTTTCGGTGGGCTGAGACCTACCCCCAATAGAAGAAAAACTATTTTAACATAAAAACAGGGAAGCGAGGATGACATATCTACTTCATGAGGAAACATGATGACTCTACTCTCATAATGATCTGGTTCTATCCAATGTCCTCTCGAAAACCTCTTCCCTTGCTAGAACCTATAGATGTGTCTTTATCATAAATGGGGTGACATGGTGCCGGATCTCTGGAAAAAAATATGCAACAAAATGCCTCTCCCTGGCCTCCTTATGTAGAAATAGATATTAACTATATCATAAAAGGTTCCTAAAACGGATTCCAAACTCTCGCACACTAGAGATCCCCTGTCAAAGGGTATGATGCTCCTAGAGACAGGATGCCTTCATGGGTGCAGAAAGAAAACTCGACTCTAAACATGTCTCAGAACTCCTCCCATGAGATCGCCGACACCTCGCGATCCCCGAGGAATAAGAACAAACACTACCATGTTTCACCCCACAACATCGTAACAACCAAGGAAACCTATGGATTCTTCCATGGAGGGATCAAATTGAAGCCTATCTCATTCTCCTTCAACCAGTCATCCATGAATGCATCTGAAATGGTGCCCTCATACTTCTGTAGACTCGGGTGCTGGAACTTTTGGAGTGTCCACCTCCATGTTTCATCGTCAACAACCTCTACCCAACATCGATATGCTAGAATAGACTCTTGGACATCTTCAATGCGATTCTAACAGGGACATCTACCTAGATCCATTCCTAAAAAATAAAAAATAGTTAGAGCTCCTAAAACTATAATAGGGAAGACTCAACATTATTTAGTTAAATTTTTTATTCATTTTAGGTTAACCTATCCCAAGGTGTACACTTTCAAAAATAGGCACAAAGAAGAATGATGCATGATCCATTCCAAGGTATTTACCCTAAAACTAGTATCACCTCTTATAGTAGACATTGTAAAATTAATGGTCCATACATCAGGTCACAGGGGGCCCTAAACACTTATGTATCAGCTGAAATCTAGTGTTTACATCACTTACTAAACATGACTGACAATGTGGCCCTACCAACCCATGAAAAATCACTTGTGCGTAACTCCAAAATCCATCATATACCTCAACCAAACCTCTGATACCAATCTATCATGACACCCTTCCAACAATGTGTACCCCTCCTGGGCTAGAATTGTGAGAAGGGAGATAATGACCCCCCGAGTCCCGCCTCTAGTTGGACCCAGGTTGGCGACTAGCACCAAGAGTATAATAAACACACAAATGGAAGGCATTACCCTATAATAGAACAAAGGAAAAATAGATGGATAAGATTGAATCCAACCAATTCCATCTCAAAATAAAATATAAATAAAATCCCATGTACTCATATGTAATGTCACAACATACTACTACAACTGAAAGTGGGAAATAAAAAGTACCAAAGGAAAGTAAATACAACAACAAACACTTGTCCAAACAGCTCCTGCGACACCCAGCTGGTGGAAACCGGCTAGGTCTCCATTCAGCTCCAAGTGTCCTGAAAAATAGTATATATATACATTGGTTGAATATAACTGTATTCTTAGTAGGATCCTCCCTGAAGCCTCTCATGAAAATGTAATTAAATATTGCTAAAGAAAAATGAACAATAAGTGAAACTATCTCATAAACTAAACATGTATACTATGTTCCCACCCTCAACATGGATAATCTCACCAAGTAACACATACAAGAGTATATATTATAATAATTAATATGAAGGGTACCACCCTACTACTTTCCCACTATTTTTCCACTTTTCCCCAATGTTGCACATCCTAAGCATCACTCTCCAAAGAGGCTTACGTGCAGACTCCTCGGAGAAGCACCACAACATGCACCTCATGAAAAAAAATCACCACGTCCACATAAGAAAATTAACTTGGTAGTTTCTGGGTGTATCCACAGCACGCATAATTTATATCATACATCGGGTATTAAAGCTCAATCCATTACAGTAGATACACTGATGAAGGATCCTTAAGCCATCATAGCGTATTCACGTTACACCTATAGTAGTCCATAGAAAACGATATCCAATATATATGAGTGTGATTGACTACAATCCATTACAAAACTCTACACAAATATATGGGTAAAACTAACTGTTATGCAAACCAGGAGATGTAACTACAAAGAGAAGAGACTAGGGCCCAAGGGGGTATTCATCCATCCATCGTCCCACAAAAATGATTGGGAAAAAACCCCACATGGATCTGAATTATTAGGGTGTGAGTTTCCCTATCTTAAAGGGTGAAATAGCATACATAAACACAAAAAGTACAAAATATACAATAGCTCACAACCACACTATGGGCATAAACTAGTATTAGACTCAATTTTAGCTAACATCTCTCAGACACTTGGTTTCCACTTCTAGGACTAGGTATCCTATAATCAAAAAACCATTTAAAGAGAATTATTACATTACATCATTCCCTTTTTATCAGTTTCACTTTTAATTAGTTAATACTTTACAAATTAATTAATCATTAACAATTCCACATTATATTTCATTATCACCCCAACTAATGTCCACCGTCCCTCTTAAATTGTAACTTTTGCATTGAATCCGAACAAGCTCCAACCCCTTGGGTTAAAATCATTTATTTAATCATTTATTAAAAAAATCCTTACATTCCCATATTCCCAAGCTTTCTAGAAAAACTTTCTATGCAACTAAACATATAGGGGATCAACACAGTTAGTAGATGAAATACCCATCAAGTACTTTCCACCTATAGCAAGGGCATAGAATCATCCTCCCTCAAGAAGCTAAAGATGGAAATAATGTGACATACCCCTCCTTTCATTGCCCCTATTGGAAAAAGGGTATGAAAATCAGCTTCCATGAGAAGTGGGGAATGTAATGAGGATAAACAACCAAAAAGAAACAGCAAGAATCCAAAATTTCACATACAAACTATGTCGTCATCTCTGGAGTCATCCCCGACACACACATGGATAAAACGATGAAACATGCCACTATAGGCATCAAATACTACCACAACCAACAGGAATCCATGCCCCCACATATCACAACAGCCATCCAGAATCATATCACAACATTATCCACAACAAAACAACCATTATATCAATTGTACTTTTGGCCCTTAAAAAATAAAGAGTGTAACTCAGAACCCTACAAGGTATTATCTTTTATCAAACAAATAGATATTTATTCCATCATGAATCAACTGATTGATTATTCGCATGTACCAAGTATGAGGAAACTAAACATCAATCTATAAAAAATTTATTAAATATACATATAGGATCAATTTGATTATCATCAAATTACAACAAAAACCATAAGATCCATTTTCACACCTCTTTATCGTTAGCCAAAAAGTTATCAATTAATTATGGATTTACGTTCATTACCAATTTCCATCACGAACGACAATCTAAACAATGAAAGCACAGATATCACTCTATCTAGGAAAACAAGAGGCAGTATCTTACGATTGATATCAATTTATTTATCCCGTTGAAATATTTATTATGGTAATTCCATTGTGATCAAGTGGGTTAAAACCTGATAACTATACCATTTCACATAAAACAAAAGATAAGAAACAGATCCCCTACCTGAAAAGGTTCCTGACATTCTTTAAATGAGAACAAACCACACAACGGGTTATGATCTACTCCCCCCATGACAACTGTATCCACCCAAGGATGAAGAGACACCACCACACTGGTCAACACCCATGAAACCCCATTAGGAACATAGAGATAGCATTCCATAAAATGTAATGGAGAGAAAAAGAATATAAACCCAAAAAAATGATGATGTATCATACCTTATATCAACTATTGATCGATACTTCTTGGTTGCATCAAAAACAGTGGGGAACCAATCCAAGGAGGAAAGTCGGATCGCACATCTCCACCTGGAAGGAATGGTAGGTTTGAGATTCTGACACCCATGAACATAGAAGAAGAACAAGGGAGGATGATATCTTGTCCCTTTAGATGACTTAATGGAATAGCCATTTAAGATACTCTGGATTTTCCATTAAAAGAAGATCACATTAAACCATGTTATTTGGTCATGTAAAAGCATCCTGACCCATAGTAAAAAATAATATTGGAGTTATGGCCTTTGAATGGGTCGTAGATTCCTTAAAATGAGGATTGAAATGAATTTTACATAAAAGGAAACATTAAAGGGTACAAACAGTAGGAAGCTAGAATCATTGTTCATGAACACGAAATTTGGAAATAGAAATAGAGGCTATCGTTAGATCCCAAAATTCTGAAAACACTGTTCATTAACTCAAAAATTGGAAAAGGAAATAAAGGCTACCATTTGAGCCTCACCATTCTGGAAACACTATTCACATATGTTTACCATTGCACTGTTCACATAAGGTTACCATTGCACTGTTCACCTAAGGTTACCGTTCCACTGTTCACATAATGTTACTATTGCACTGTTCATATAAGGATATCATAGCACTGTTCACAAAAGCCTACCGATGACATTATTCACATAAGGTTACCAATTAAACTATCCACCAAAGGTTACCATTGCAGTGTTCACATATCGCTACAGTTCCACTATTTATATAAGGCTACCGAAGACAGTATGCACATAAGGCTAATGTTGCACTATTCACATAAGGTTATCAATGAACCTTTCACATAAACCTTCAGATTACATAGTTCACATAAGGAAACCTATGAAACTATTCACATAAGGCTACCACTCTACTATTCACATAAGGGTATTGTTGCACTATTCAAATAATGCTACCGATGACACTATTCAAATAAGTCTACCGTTGCATTATTCACATAAGGTTACTGTTTTACTGTTAACATAATCATACTGATTACACTGTTCATATAAGGAATTCTTTGAACTATTCTCATAATGTTACCATTGCATTTTTCATATAAGGATAACATTTCACTATTCACATAAGGTTACCATTGCAGAATTCATATACGGTTTCTATTGAACTGTTCACATAAGCCTACTGATGACACTATTCACATAAGGCTAATGATGAAACTGTAAATATATGGATACCATTGCACTGTTGACATAAAGCTACCATTTCACTGTTCATCTAATGAAACAAATGACACTATTCACATAAGGAAATAATTACACTATTCATATAAGGTAATCATTGCATTATTCACATAAGCCTACTGATGACACTATTCACATAACTGGAAATTTGGAATAGTGTCAGGGATAAGTCACCTAGATCTCCCAAAAAACATTAGACACCAAACGTTCATAAAGGAATAGACCAAAGTGGTCCGAGCCATTACATTAACTCCTCAACCAGGGCAATATCAGCAAGGCAACAAGGATTACTCCACTCCAATGGCCCGAAGGCCTTCATTTTTTATTGATTATTAATAATCCACCTTTTAAGGGGTGAGGTGGAATCCTTACAAGGCCCATAGGGGTAAGTATTATATGGCCCGTGGGCCTTAGAGGAATTCATTTCCCGTAGGCTTTCAAACATTACATACAGCCCATACTAACTACATAGAACTACTCCTCCCCATCATCTTCATCGTGAAATCAGCTCTCCACCATCGCATGGTTGTTCGTCTAGGCTTTCTCGTGCATGCAGAGGTGTTTCCCGATGGAAGTTGATATACTCTCTCATTCTTGCAATCCGTTTAGCTTCTGTAGTGGTGAAAGATCCTTGATGATCCTCCTTGAAGAGATTGTTCCTTGTTGGTTGTCTGGTTTGCATTTTCACTTATGGTGGCCTGAATGCCTTGAGGTGGCATAAAGGCCTTACTGACCTGAAGGCCTGGGTGGCCCGAAGGCCTTACAGGACTCAGGGACCAAAAGGAAACAAGGAGTAAAATTTATAAACGAATAAATTGTATGGATCTGAGGATATGACAGTCAATGATCATGATGGAACATATATCGTGAGAGTTATGATTATTTTGAATTCTACCATTTCCAACTACACTTCGATATTTATGCATCACTTTCTTTCAACATTTCTTATCCAGTTAATTTTCTATTATTAATGATTTAAATGATCCCTTCTATTTTAAAACATCAAAATCTTCATGGTGAAAAATAATTTCAAGAATTTGTGTCTAGAGTATGTTCTATAATAGTTGATAGAGCATAGTTGAAATGGGATATTACAGTTTTGGACAAGGATGTCTATGATGTAATATTGGGTATGGATTTTTTGACTTGTTTAAGGTTAACATCAACTATTATAAAATAAATGTTAGTTTCATGACTGTGAATGAAATCAAAAATATGTTCAAAGGAGATATGATGGTAATGAAACATGAAAATAACATGATGGAATCGACGATATGAAATATCTCCTATCAGTTGGTAGCATTGACATTGAAATCAATGGAAGAGATCGAGGAGAGTAATTTTCGTGGTATTTTGGATAAATTTCTAGATGTATGTTTCGAGAAAATATCTTGGTTCCCACCTATGAAAAATTTGGAGTTTAATATTGATCTCCTTTTATGGACCAATACTATTTCCATTTCGTCATGTATGATATATCCAAAAGAGTTAAGTTATTTGAATGTTCATTTGGAGGTTCTAGAAATAAATTGTTTTATTCATCCATGTTTGTATATATGGAAAGCATCAGTCTTGTTTGTGAAGACATCATATGGAACTCTTTAGTTGTGTATTGATTATCATAATCTTAAACAAGTTACGATAAAGAACCTTTACCCACTTCCATGTATTCAGGATCTGTTCGACCAATTAAGGGGAAAACAATTCTTATCTAAAATTGATTAATGATCATGATATCCAAAATTTATAGTTTCGAAGGAATATATACCAAAAATAGCTTTCATATGTAGATATAGACACAATGAATATGTAGTCATGCCTTTCGGTTAGATGAATGCACCAACGGTCTTCATCGCTTTCATGAATACGATATTTCAGAAATATCAAGACTCTTTTTTATGGTGTTTGTGGATTACATCTTGGTCTATTCAAAGACAACGACTAACAAGGTCGAACAGCTTGAAATAGAGTTACAAATAATTATATATAACCATTTGTAAGACAAATTATCAAACTATTATTTTTGGATAGATGAAGTACGTTATCTTGGAAAAATCATTTCTAATAAAGGGAATTTTTTTATCATGAAACGATATAAGTTGTTGTATCATGGAAACCATTAAAGAATGTCTTCTAGATACAATGTTTTCTTTATCTATCTAGTTACTATGGACACTTTTAGTGTGACATATTAGCACTAGATTCACCAATGAAATCCAAAAAATATATAGAATGACCCATTCCAATGTATAAAGAATGCCTGATGACTTTACATGAATTATATGTTCATCTTATATTGGAAAATATACTGATATTTTTAGAATCAGGATATGTGTATGTTTGTACTAAGATGCTTCAGGATCAATTATGGGCTCTTTTATCTTGAAAGTAGACCACGTGGTTGCTTATGGTTAATGTTAGTTGAGGGTACATGAGAATAATTACCCAACATAGGATTTGGAGTCAGCTACAATAGTCCATGCCTTGTTTACATGTAGACATTATCTCATTGGGGAGAACATCAATATGTATACAGATTATAAAATCTTGAAACATATTTTCTCAGAGAGATATTTGAATCTATGAAAAAGGAGTTGGATGGATTATGTCCAAATATTGTCTCTAACATGATATATACCCCTTGAAAAATAATGTTCGGTAGTGGATGAATTGAGTATAAATTCTAATGCACTATTGAAAAAAAAGCATGAGATTATTGGTCGTTGATATAAGTACTCCTTGGAATGCATGTGGAATGTGAAGACTGAGTTGATGTTGGTGATTTATTTTCATATATTCTTATTCCTGATTAGGTAAATATGCTCAGAGAGGCACAAAAATCTGGAGAAGTATGTTTCATTATGAGTTCAAAACCCAATAGTGGGAATACCATTGACGGCTGGAAACATAATTAGAGTAATGTATTTTGTATTTGGGATCAGATGGTTGTACCTATTCCTTTTCAAGAACAAATCCTTTAGGATTACAACAATTAGGGTTGGATTATACATCCTGGCATACAAAAGATGTATAAGGCATTGAAGATGCAGTTTTAGTGGAGTGGCATGAAATGAAATGTGGACAAGTTCGTCTAATGAACCATAAAATGTCAATATGTTAATGTCAAGGATTAGAGAACAATAGGTAGGTTTCAGTCATTACCTATTAGAATCTGGAATTCAGAGAATATAGTGATGGATATTTTAGAGGTCATCCATGAATGGTACAGAAACAATATACGATTTGAGTGATAGTGGATCAACATACCATGTCATCCCATTTCATCACAATTTGTGAAACTCATACAAGGGATGATATGTCCATAATTTATATCAAAGAGGATCTAAGGAGACATGGTGTAATAGTTTCAATCATTTAATTTTGATATATGATGTTAATGTCTCATTTTTGTAAATCCATAAAGAAAGCCCTTGGATCTCATTTTAATATGAGCATGGCGTATCATCGTTAGAAAAATGGGCATTTGAAATGGATGGTATATACATTGGAAGACAATTTTTTTGGTCATGTAATTGATTATGGTGGATCATGGGAGGAGAAATTACCCTTAGTGTAGATCTAATGTAATAAAAGATATCAGGCCTTGATAGACATGGCTATTTTTGAAACATTTAATGGGCCACCTTGTCATTCTCTACTATGTTGGGTGAAAAAAGGTGAAACATCACTAGTTGTTTGGATCTGTGTAAAAGAAAAAATAGAGAAAATTTTGTTAAATTTAATGACGATGGAGACGGCTCATAGTTGTCAGAAATCTTGTACGGATCATATCCAAATTTCATTGTCATTTTCCATGAGTTATTATGTTTTCTTGAGTATTTCTCAATCACTTGGACATCGTCATTTTGAAAATCATGGAATGCTAAGTCCTTTATAAATAATACATTTTGAGCAATTGGAATGGGTCAGAGAGGTGGCATATCAACTGTCATTACCATCGTGGTTTATTTCGTTGAATAATGTCTTCCAAATATCTTAGTTGAAAAAGTATCAGCCAAATCTTAACCATGTGATCAGATGGGTTCACATTTACGAAGATCTAAATGCTTCATTGACACATATCATGGGATCATGAGATGGAAATAAAAGATCAAATGCCAGAACTGTTTCAGAGCAGCAACAATTTTTAAATTTTTGAGGATGGAAAGGAAAATGGTGGGGAGATTATAGTACCCCTCTATTTTGGTACCCAAACGTTTCTTTTTTATATTTATTGATATAATTTATAAAACAGAGTGTTGGTAGATTTTGTGAATTTTCAATAATTTATGGCAGTTAAGGGAGACGTTCATGGGTTGTTCCCGGTTTATCCAAATTGTTCGTCCATCCCTGTAGAAGCCATGTGAAATTGAAGGTTTGTGTAGAGTGTTTAGCATGGTGTGCACACAGTTATAGAGACCATGTGAGTATGTTATGAAAGGGATTTTCTAAGTAGTATCTAATTCATAGTTAGCACATGGTTTGTCTAACCATGCCAACAAACTATGTAGATGGTTTATGTGAGGTCGTAAAAATGTGGATATCAATAATTTTTTCCTCTAAGTGGCTCGTTTATTCTCCAATTTGTCCATTACTAGATTTTTCTATTCCTTCAATGTAGTATAACCTCTCCCATGAAATTTAGAGTCAATCTGATGGCTTCATATATTGTTTTTAACCCGTATTCTTGTGGTATGTGAACGTTCATCAACGTTCTTCATCAGTTTCATAGATCTAATTAGATCTAATTATCTTCTCAGAATTATCTATCAGATATAAACCTATTATGGGTAGATATATTAGTGTGGATTCCAAATAAGTTGTGATTTGGTCATGATATTTCTAGTATGAGATATCTATAGAGGTTCTGTGAAGCATTAACCCATTTTTCATAATCATTATTCATCTCTTGTCATGTTTCATCAAAAACCCTTGATGTTTGTTGATTTTTTCACTAATCCAATTAGAAGAACAAATGATCATTCTTTTAAATTTAATATCATGTTTATAATTTTTTGTGATTTGAATGTTTATAAATTGTAGTAAACCCTTCTTTGTTATGGTTTGGAAAATTGGGGAAATCTGGAATATTTGGTGTTTCTAAAAAATTTATTTTATTATTGGTTTTAGTATTTGGATTTTAAAATTGTTATTATCTAGAATTATGGAAAATTTATTTGATAGGATGATCTAAATAACAACGGTATGTTTATTGAAACAAAATGGTTGATCTGAAATTTGATCATTCATTGGTTCTCAATAAAATTACAGTTTTATTGAATTGGTTTGAAATGGTTATTTGGAATGGTATTGAAATAAATTATGTTTTGTGTGAGTTCATGTTCAATTTTCCCCAGAATAAGGGACAATTACCATTTTGGTACACGTTGTGTGATTATGTATCAGGGGCGTGTGTTAGTATAATAAAATGAAATTGTAAAAAGACCACTATGTAGTATGAAACTGTTGGATGAAGCATCAATGTGTGGGTGTGTCGTGAACTATTGAATGGGTATGCATATGTAAAAATAAAAATTTGTATATTATCCATGATTAGAAATTTTTTGGAAGAAAATTTCTTAGAAATTTGTATCATTTACTTTTGTTTTCACTTATTTTTAATTGGATTTTATCATGATTATTTATGTTATAAATTGTTTTGTTAAATATATTAATATAATATATTTTATATAATGTGATTAAAATTATATCCTTTGGGCGTGAGTAGGGAAGTCACTAGGAAAAACTTTTGTGTTATATACTCAACCGTGATTTGTCACTTTTGTGATTTTCCAGAAGCTACCTTCCGAGACATGGGAAAAGGTAATGTATAATGCTTGTTTAGAACCACGTCATGATATATTGGACAAATTAGGGATGTTGGAGCATGGAGAATATGTATAATGGGGTATTATTACCTTCTTGTATATTTTTCATCTTTTCAGTGTTTACATTGATTTTTTATTGTCATCTTCACGTTGCATACTTTAGTTCATTGATTTAAAGATAATTCATTTAAATAAAAGAAAAATATCAAAATATCATAATCAAACTGAATATTCCCTGACCCATATGCCTACTTTTTCATATAAAACACATTTTACCTTATATTTCATATTTGGAATTTCCAAGAGTTGCAAATCCGTTATGTTTTTTCACATTGTCATCTTCCTTATAAATTACACTATTTAAAATTGTTTTAACATAAATATTTTCAACCATTTAGTTAAATAATATTGTTATTAAAAGTATTATTATGTGTTTCTGAACGTAGAAATGGGGGTAATGATTTTATCATTGTCTATTAATTGATGTTTTTACCCATTAAAACCTAGTCTGTCTATATAGGAACTTACTTTTTTTTCAATTCCCAGTTTTCTCTTAAATTCCCATTTTTCTTTAATGGTATTTAAATCAATTATTGTATAGATAAAATCCCAAAATAGTTTTTGGAATCTGGAATACATCATATAATTCATGGATTATTTCTATTAGATATAATTTTAGATCTCTAATTCATTATTTTAAGAAAATATATCATTATTGTAAACTAATAATAATTAATAATCTACAGTTACTTGAAATCCATATCTATCTGGTTCCCTAACCTCTATGGTGATCTTATTTGGTACTTCTGCTTTAGGTACATCTTCTTCCATAATGATTCGTGGAATTTGTTCCTTCAACACATATTGTGTTTCATTAGAATCATCATCACTGAAGTCAATATTTATCTTCTAAATATGATACCTATAAAGAAATTTTATTTTCATGAAATGGTCTCTTTATTTTCTAAGGTAATTTGTAGATAATGTCTCTTTGTTTCTATAGGATACCTGGTAAAGTTACACTTCACACCATTGGGTTACATATTTTTTTCCAAATTTTTCCTCAAAAAATGGATCACAGTATAATTAATGAATATGTGATAAAATGGGTTTCATTGTGATCAATAACATAAAGGAAAACATTTACATCATTAGATGGTACAAGGTATATCATATATGCTATAGTTTGTAATGCATATCCATATAAGGATATTGGATCACCAGCATGGATCAGAATTGAAAGTAACATTTCTTGAATGGTAGATCCCCTCATATCACAAAATCCATTAAAATATGGTTTATATAATTTAGTTAGTTCAAATAGGATCCCACGGTCCAATATAATTTTATTGAATTAATAGTTATGATACTCTCAACATCTATTATATGATAGCATCATTACTTTTTAAAAAATTTATTATCCAATTCATTAATTGATTATTTGAATTTATTAAAAGATTATATCATATATGACATTATGAAAACATATAACTATGTAACTATGTCATCAATAAAATATATGAAGTACACATATAGACATCAATATTCTACTAGAAATACTCTACACACATTAGTATATTCCAATTGAAAAATCCCTAAACACTTTCACCTTATCCACCAATAGCTGACTTGGATATATTTTGTTATAACTATGAATAAAATGTTTCAATCAGTTTTAACATAAAATTTATCAATTAACGATATTGATATTTATTTCCAAAATTCTCCCCATTTTCATGATAAATATTGTGATTTCGTAACTAGGTGTTAAATGAATCATGAGAAAATAATTTTTTATCAATTTCCATAACATGGATTTACAAATTTAGTCCATCAAAACCATTATTTAAATGTCACATACCATAAAATGTGATATCTTTATAAATTAAACCAAATTTAATTTTGATTCTTAAAAGAAAAATAAACTCTATAAAGGAAGGATGATAAAAATGTGTGTCAATATCAATTGTTACATAAAAATAATATTTTTAAAACAATTTAAACTTATATAGAAATGTTAGGTGATGGTATCCAACAGCTAGAAAATCCATGCATGAATAATTGACATAATTTAAATCCTTTAATATCTTGTAAATATATTAAATCTATAAGGGTACAAAATTTTATTACAAATATGAGAAATACTAGTTTTATCAAATTATAAAATTATTTACATAGAAATATTGTAACAACTGAATGATTCACCTATATATTCAAATTTTTTATTTAAGTAGGTGTATTTATTTTTCTAAATGATATCCTTTACACACATAAAACTAACACATTCATTTATTTTTGTTGTTTTTTGATTCTGTTTTTCTAGAAGTGCAGTGTTGGAGATCCTTAGGCATGGTATGTGTCTTAATTCCATTTTCGTTGTCCTTCTATTTATTACTAACTATAATGACCTCCAACATCTAACTCCCCACATATTTATCCTCATGTATAATCAATGTAAGGATTTATATGATATATTTTTCAATATTTATTAATAATTATAAAAGTGGTTCTCTTAGACAACAATAAAGTAATTCTATATATGTGCATCACACAAATGATGATAAATCCCACAATTTTATTCTGCTCAATTTATGAAATAAACTTGACTATATGAGCCCCAAAATATGTTGACTCTTTAATATTCCACACAAATAGTCCTTCAGAGACCTAATATTTATATTTTCTATACGTCTCTTGATATTGATTATGAAGGATATCCATAATTCAATACACAATTATATCCTAATGTTTCATTAAATCCAAAATGAACATAGATTATATCCTAAAACATTTTACATATGTGGCTTCATAATGAATTTTCCTATAGGGAAATAGATAATCCATAGTGGCTAGTTTTCGAGATTCCTTATTAATAGGATTCTTTAACACATATAATTTCAATTCGTGGTGCCATATAATGTTTAATGTTTTATTCCTTTACAATAAATTTGATATTATGAGATGTTTATCCATCAATAAAATAGATAGCAATGATAATGTTTAGTATGTATGAGTTTCCATTTATATAATAAGTAACATCATCTATTTAGTAAATTATCTCAATTAGTAAAATAGATAATAATTTTAATATTTATATAATCTCCCACTATTTAAAAAATAATAATACCCCTCAATATTATTTCATAATATCATGTCTCATGGATATTATAGTTGAATGGATCAGTATTCAACTTCTCAAGACCCATACATGGGTATGATATTTTATTCATCATGTTTTAGGTATGTGTTACATTCTATCTACATTAACTCACATCTCAAATATATGTTGTGTAGACCCCCAAATTCGCAAATCCTGCATTATAATTTCCACAATGTTTTTCCAATTATTTACACATAGTCAGGCTTCGGTAGTCATCCCTTTAAATAATTACTTCATCTCAACCCATGAACTAAAGTAAAAAATCACTAATAATTCCCTACTGCCAGACTTCATCTTGTCAAGAAATATGAAATTTGGTTGGATTTTAACTGGCTTAGTGGATGGTTATACATATTTAATATTTAGATTGGGGTGTTTTTATCTATTTATGTAAACTGCTACTTTTATCTTGTTTCATGATTGTTAATAGTAAGTGTTTTTTTACAAAAGTAATTAACCATAAATAGAAAATGGTTACAAATATTTTAATTTAATTGTTTTTTGCATTATTTTTAATTAAATAGTTTAATGATTAAATCATATATATATAATTAACCATATAATAAACATTAATATAAAATATTAGTTGGTATGAAAATGAGATTCTATAATTTTTAGGATTTCTAGATGATAAAAAACAAATCATTTTCCCTATGAAATTAACTATTAGAACCATGTATGGTTTATGTTGGGGTATTCTATACATGATCTAATATTCCTAAAGATTAGTTTAACCTCATATATAAACTAAAACCAACTCCACTCTACTGTGAGATTTATCAATTACATTATTTTACTCACACAATGGCGAGGAAAATAAATATATTTGTTAATGGGTTCATTCATAAAAACAATTTTGGTTATGAAGCCCCTTCCATAATGAGAGGAGATGAACGAATCAAAGATGATTACTTAATTTATAATATTATTACAAAAACCATGAAATAATAAATTAAATCATCCCATAACAAAAAAGGGGTAGTTTAAGCTCATGGTCATCAACATAGAATTAATTGAATATATAAAATTAATGTATATAACATTAACTATAAATAATTTTTTATTATCAAGATAGAAACACATGAATAAATTTAATTAAATTATTGATTAATTAATTAATTAATAAATTTGCAATTATTTTTATAAAATAACATGTCTCTTATAGATACTCATCAAAAATTAAAAAACATTAATGGTTTTATTAGTAATTATAGATAAACTCCTGGAATTAAATGATCATTTATATATAATATAAACTTTTAAAATATTGGAAACAATTCTGATGTAAACATTATAATTAATTTTAGATTGTTATAATAAGTTATTCATTTTGAAATTAAATTATTCATTTTTTTACTACACAACATATACTAATGATATGAATGTAATTTTATTCTCATAACATGTTTACAGGATAATTTTTTTGGATTCAGAATGTATCTACACTAGCATACATGAGCTATGCTAATGTGCTACATGTCATGTGTTCCTCTTGGTGCGGGTCCACAAAAATCATGTGTGGACTCATTATATTCATTTTATATAGAAATTAATTATTCACATGTAATATATTATTTATATAAATCATTTATATAATTAATGATTCATATTTGCTCTCTTGTTGGCTGATACCATATATTAGATATCATTATTAGTGTGAATTTTACCACAAAACCGTATAGATGATATCGTGTGTAGGAAAACTACACATTTTGTCTTCTGATGGACTATATTCCAGGTTGGACTAGATTTCAAATGTTGTGATTTAAACACACCACTTGTTTAAATTTCTTCACACATCACCAATAACCTAATACATCCATGATTATTGAACTAGATTACATAGTGTGTACTCCAGTCACATGTCTTGTAACCGTGAATTCAAAAAAAACCCTGAAATCACCCAACGGTATCTCCGATCCTTCTTCATATAGTATTAAACCTTTTAATTAGATATAATAATTGAATGAAGACTATTAATATATAACAACCATGTCAACTAGTCATCCCGATTTAAATAAAGAATAATACGCAAGTAAAAAGTAAAATAATTTCCATTTGATCGATAAATGAAATAATTAATTATATTTATCACATGATCCCACTCTTACCACTTGTTTGTTTAGATTCATCTAAAGAATAATTTGAAAATAAAAGTGACTTCTTATCAAAATTAATGAGTAATTATTGATGTACAAGATTAATAATCACCATAAATAATATAATTAATAAAAATATTAATTGACAAGAACTCATAACAAATAAGGGTAGATATTTCCACATATAAATTATAAATTATGTTAATTAAAATATTTATTATTTATTTTATTACATCATCATTATAGATGAATAGACAAATACCACATGTCATATTATCATTTCATTAAAATAGTCATGGGTAGATTACCTCTATTTTTTATCCATATATTCTTTTGATAACATCTAATTTTCACTAAATAATCCTCATGGAGCTAGAATAAATTGTTTTAAAATATTCTTGGATAGATATTGACAACAAATAAATCCTAAAAAATAATAGTGGAATCCATATGGTTGGCGAAAACGAAACATTTTTTTTCATTATAACATTATTAAAAATATTATTGTAGTCTGTAGATAATAATATCTATAACACATTATTAATAAATAATTAATGTTTCTCTCACAGATAATTTATGATTAGTTAGTTCCGGATGCCCCATGTGTTCCATAGATGGTGGATTCTAATGTTACTTTTCCACTTCCATGATACATATGGAGTTATCTAAATTATAAAATTTTAAATAGGTAATTTTGATAATATTTTTTTTGACAAAAATCTAATGGGATATTTATTAAGATAACATATACTCCATGAGTTAGTCAGGATTTAATCTCTTCATCAGTGTTATATCCCTATAATAGTTGGAAATAACAATATAGAGGTATTTATATGGGACAATCCATCCTTTCATTAATATCTACCACTTGGGTGGTCTCTTCCCCTTCCAAATATAGATCGATACACAATGATGTTGTATCTTTTAGTTTTTTTTGGGATGAGTGGATCATGTATCACTTCAAACTCATTCAATAATTTTTATTGGTCATGTTGAACTACACTATTTTCCTAGTAAGAAATAAATCCGCATCATGAATCCACCCTATGTCCTCATATACAATTTGAATCATAAATATCAGTTATATGGGTTTTTGGTGTTCTTTATATAGGCCATCAACTTCTTGAACCACATTAGTAAAATTTGGATTTTATATGATTCATCCCTTGTATCCTATAATCATTTTTAATCTATTTGGAATTGATTAACAATTTATTCAAATTCGAGGTGTGAATTTCATATATCAGGGCCAAATTTTATCTTTTGTACCAAATAAATTTTAAATTACATCTAATTTATTGTCCTTGCTTATAATTTTGTATAAATTTCTCTTAGTGATACACTTATGAGTAGTTATTCCATGAATTAATTAAAAAATCATTTGAAAACATCAAAAGAAGAAATTTTTTTGGGGTTTTTTAATATTAACGAAAATAATGAAAATAATTGAAATGTGTGAAAATATAATATATAAATAATCATTTTTCCCCAGTAATAGTGCCATGTTTTGATGCGCAACTATCATACGGTGTGGAAAAAATCAATTATTTATAATTTAATTGAGAAAAAATTAGTTATAGGGTTGTATCACATAATTTTATTTATATTATATTCCATTTATAATTTTAAATCACCTAAAACTAATTCATTATTTAGTTTTAATTATACTTTGAATGTAAAGATAAATTCTAGACAAACATGAATTTAAATACCACTTAATCAAATTACCAGGACTAATGGTTCGGATTTGGCTTCCATTATTATAAAAATTTGATGGTTTAAATTAATTTTGGTAACCCAAAAATTAAATATCACTTTTTTATTACAATCCTCTTATTTAATTTTTTGGAAATCTAAATTTCGGAGAAAATGCAAACCCACCTCTTCCAATTATATTTTTTTATGACACAACTCAATTGAAATTGTTGAATTCTCTAGGTCCAAGATTCACTTTATGTCATTTCATTCGATGAAAATATCAACTACTTTCTATTATGATATATCATTCAATGAGATGGAAGTGGGAGTTGTAAATAATAGAATAGAGATAAATTCAAGGATCATGTCCTAGTAGAAAATATATAATCCTAAAGACTTCAACCTTATTGAACATAAAAAAAAGAAAAATTGTAGTTATTTTAGTGTGGAACTTAAAAAACATTTATCCTCCCCAGAGGAAAAACCTCTTGTTAGCTAATCATTATAATATTATTGAGGTCACAATTGAAGAAATTCATAGAATAAGAGCGGGATATTGATATAGAAAGAGAGAGATAGAAGAAATAGATCCATAGTGGAAGGAAAACAAAGATAAACACATGAATTATAATCCAAATAAAATTACTTAATAAAAGAAACGATAAATATAACATCATTAGTAAAAGAAAATTAATTTAGAATAATATATATGAAATGGAAGTATGCTCCCAAACTAGCCTATATTCCATTACAAATATTGTAATACTAACTATTTATAGATAATGTATTTGTTTTCATATTACCTTTCTCAAATCTCACATATATATATTATATAGGTTGAATTTCTCCTTAACTATTTTTTGATTTTCCAAGTATAATATTATGAATTATTTGTTGTTTCAAATGTATGGTGATGTCAAATTATATGGAATGTCCTAAACTACTATAGTGCAGAATATATATTCTTCAATGAGTACTACATGGAACAGAAAAACCCCTTATACAAACTTATTTATTATTATTATATTTAAATTATATCTATAAATATATGTTGCGTTGTTTGTTCTCTATGGAACCACCCAAATTATTGACACATGGAATACATTATGGTCATTCGTACAATAAATAACAAATATAAAATAGGATTTACCACAAATATGTGACACTATACCTCTTAAAAATACTTCGATGAAATTATTGAACCATGATGCATGATATGACCTTTCTCAAACCCTAATAAATGCTATAAATATCTCCTTTATGGTGTAGTTCAAAGCACCACTGTACAAGAACAAATCCTTCTCATAGTTCCCACAGATCAATGTGTGTCCAACATATTTGTTAGTTTCATCAATCTTGTCTAGCCTTCTCAGTGGTCGGATAAAGGTATATCTCATGCATAGTTTCATCTTCAATTAGTGTGTGCTTAATTGGTGTCACTTATTTTTTCAAAAGGAATCCATATAATCCATAAAATTTGATAACATATTTGAGCTCATCTTTAGGACTTCTTTTAAGGTTTCATGGAATTCTGGTGAGTCTCAAATGGAGGATGAAGAATTCAAGGTTAGAATGCAATGGAGCATGGGTTAATGGTGGCGTGGAGGGTTGTTTGAGGTGATATGGAGTAGAGTGTTGGTGTCATGAATATATTTTTATATGTACCAACGGTAACTAAATTTCAAAGAATCCCACATAAAATAATACTAGAATTTTGGACTTCTAAATATAATAAGTCATGGTACTGATGGTTCTAAATTTCCATGACGTGTCAGATTTGCACCAACTCACACAAATCATAGAGCACATGGTCTTGTGATAACACACAAATCATTTCATATGTGTGGGACCTCTTTTTTCATTGCACACAAATTTTTATCCCCTTTCCCCTCATGTGGGATCTCA
The DNA here is from genome assembly GCA_963277665.1 of Viscum album. Taxonomy (NCBI): domain Eukaryota; kingdom Viridiplantae; phylum Streptophyta; class Magnoliopsida; order Santalales; family Viscaceae; genus Viscum; species Viscum album. The sequence goes on from OY728120.1 coordinate 1,851,210,976, forward strand.
TAATGGCCACTGTTGGGGTAGTCTATCCACCAGTTTAGGTCTATCATTTAACTGGGCCTATTTGTTTCATATATAAACACTCAAAAACTCTGAATAAATTATAAAATATTACCATAAATAATTCATAATTTTAAAAATAATTATTTTTATTCTTTTCAATATATATTAATTGTTTTATTTTAAATCTCCAAATTTAATAAAACATTTCAAAAATATAAAATATTATATATAGTTCATTAAATTTTACTAAAATTTGTTTAAATTTTATCTTTAAAATATTTGTGCACCAGGAACCATAATCTAAAAAATCTTCCGATGAGAAAGACCCCATCACAATAACACACACATGAACATTTACATGTCTATAATCAAACCCAATCAAAATGAATATATTGAAACATACATGTGTTATCATATAAAATGGTGTACTAATATTTATCTATATATATTCATGTATACATATATATACATATATCACCATAAAATGGAAACATGTTATTTAATTTGTTAAGAACTACAAGTGCATGATTCTATAAAGGTCTAAAAACACTAGTATTATAGGTAAAACAAAAATAGTCAATAGAATAATGTTATGCATTGGGCATGGTCACACACACATTATGTGAGAAAAGGGATGATAGAAATATTGAAAAATGTGGGAGGAGAGGTGAAGAAACATATATAAGGTGTTCAAACCTAAATATGGAACAATAAATGAATATCAGCGATAGAGGAATGGATGTGGCTATCTTAATGAGGGATCCATCCATAGGACATGGAGCATCGAGGGTGGATTAAGAGATGATGAGTTTAATACCCCTTGTAGGGGGTTATATTTTTTTTATTAAATTAAATAAATTTATCAAATAAGGATGGAATCATGGATTTTCTGAATGGTCTTCTAGACCAGGTTCTAACAATACGAAACCTATATCCTATAGTGAGGGGTGGACATATGGTTTTTGGGGTCTACAACTCTATCGTGTGGCTATATATGAAACATAGATATTCCGACAATAATTAGAGGTACAAAATTTAGGTGATGGAGTTGTGTTTCATCTAACCATGTGATAAATGTGTTCCCCATCTCTATTCATTAAACCGACATTTCCCTTTTCAAACTCCCTGAAAATATATAGAAAAAAACAGGAAAAAATTTAAATATTAGTGAATTTTCTTGTCTTGGGATAACATTTATCCCCTTAATTTATAATTTTCCCCCAAAAATTCTCCAATGATATTATTTATGGAGACAAGAAGCATGGAAATGAACATCCCAAATAAAATCATGATCCACTTGAGGAACAAAAATGTGTAGTCATCATCATCTGAGAATTCAAAATGTATAAAATAAAAATAATTTTTTGAAAACATCCATTGAGAACATACATGGAAAATAAATAATCAGTTAATAATAAGAATGGACTTATAGAACCAAATTAAAAAACCAGAGAGATAGAATCACATCTAATATAATATTATAATAACAAAGAACACTCATACCTTAAAAAAACACAAAAAAAAAACAATTTTGTAGTCTATTCAGGATGTCCATGGGAATCCATCACATGACCAACTATCCAGGCTTAATATTTACCATTATTGGGATATGGATGTTCTGGAAAAAATTAATATCATTTGGAACTAAAATAAAAAATTACCAAACAGAAATAACATGTACTTGAGGACTTTGTTAAGCATATGTATCATTCATGATTGTTTCCATGGTATTTTTGGTCATTCAAAAAATATTAATTTCCCTTGATTAATAAAAATAAAATCTACAAAAAACCTCTAACACAATGGTGACCTATAAACCCCATTCCACACATGATTAGATTATGAGGATACATGTAAGGTTAGTTTTACTAAGAGAATGGGATACAATTAAATACAAATATACCCAACAAAGGAAACTCAAATTGGACACCAAACGGTATCCGGATTTATAATTACACAAACATAGATAATCTCAAAATAGCTTCAACATGAGGCCAATCTCACTATAAATAAGGATAACCATTCTGGATATGACATACAATAGTCACAAAATTAAAAATACTAATAAAATGGGGTCACTATGATCTCACCACTGTAAGTTTCAAAATGAAAATTCTATAATATGTGGGAATATAAATAGTTTCCACATTTCAATCAGATAAAAGTTGCTAGATGAACATACACCACATCTAAAAACTTGATTAATATATGAAAATATTCACTCTGAGACCTATGGATGGATACCTAGAGTGTTGAATAATCTATATCCCTATAGTCCGAAAATAACATTCCCAAGTTAGAATGTCCACTTTTTGTGTTAGTATCATCCTGATGCGAAATAACCATTGGGGAGTTGAATAATGATTTCATATAATGCTGAAACTAACCACATGGTACAAAAAATATTATGATTTTTTAAACATTAAGTAGAATGTGATAAATGAGACACCCCACATGAATAAATGAGCATCCAACGGATCACTCAATGCCCTCATTGGGTAATAAAAACTGTCTCTCTAATGATAGAAACAAAAACCATCTGTAAATGATAATCTAGATAAACACCGACATGATAAATAATTATAAAACCTTAATTATCCACTAACATATTGAAAAATTGACATTATATGATAATAACATGAATAAACCACTCCACCATGATTCTAGAAAAAACAATTATGTTGAGAGACTCCTCAAAAACATTTTGGATATTTTCTTTGTGCATATTCTACAAAAAGAAGTATAAAATCAAATAAAAAAACCTACTAAAACAATAATACAAATAAATATCATAAATAAGGATTAAAAACTAAAAACATCACTTTCAAAAAAAATTAATATAACCACATCCACTATTTCTCCAGAAGTAAATACCAAATCACAAACAACGTATAACATAAAACACAACAATCAACCAAATGAAATTTAAAATTTTTAATCAAACATTTTGAAGGAAAAATAAATGTAAATAATTTCTAACATACTAATAGAATACCATAAATAATTGTATTTATATGAACTCACATAATAACGTAGACACTCATGCCCCAAATACCACTGTCATTCCATTTTACATACACATAAATCGATATATGTTTTGAATATCGAGGGTAAAATAAATGAATATCCATTTCCAAAACAACACATTAAATGATAATCTCAAATTCTCCAACATTTTTTGACTCCACCTCTCATCCTAAATACCAACCACTCCCCAATTCACAATTTCCTTCCCATTTATCATTTCACAAATCATTTCAATATTAAATATAATTTATTTCAACATATATAAACATTTCCATAAAATTTCTATTGAAGTAAACGATTTAATGTTAAAAATATAATTATGATATACTAAACATCATTTATTAAAAACCATGGAAAAATTCCCTAAAACTATCTTAAACACACGCCATGAATAATTGATATAATCTAAATACTCAAAGAATCAAAATTAAAATACATAGAAAAATGTATTATACATGGGAATAGAATGTATGTTTTGGTAGGCCATGCACCAATCATAAGATCTCATTGGTGGCTAACAAATACAGGTTCACATTCTGCATATGGTTTTCCAAATGTTACACAATATCCTTGAACCCTCCAAATCCATAAAAAATCCACTATATAATTTGATTTCTTCAATATAACCAACCTATTCTCCATTAAAATAAACAACACTAAAAAACCAAATAATATCAAATATCCAAGAGCCTTGTTGTATTATATGGATTAACCATGCTAGTGAAGCATATAAATTCATGTGTCTTTCTGAATAGGGGTCCATCAAGAACCTACCCCATTTTGACCACATAAATTCAGAAAATCCTTCCAATGAAATACTAAAAAACAAAATAATAATAAGGAATAATTTATATTGTATATTTTTTTCCTGAACCAACATAGTTCAGACCTAATGTTTTCACTATATACTATCCACAATAGTCCTTAAGATGCATTCACCACCATATTAGGATGCCACCGATTTTGGGATTTTATTATAACTCAACTGTTAGAGATTTATCCCATATTAAATAGATAAATAAGTAAATAAAAAGAAACAAAACAAAGGAATAAAAAGGGAAATAAAAATTAAAAAACATTTTCAAATGTGACTTTAGAGGCCACCAAGAAGCATAGTACCCAGCCTTCTGCTTGATAAATCCTCAATTGTGCTGATACACACAATCCCATCACATGATTTCCCTCTTTTTGTGCAGGATCCTACCTACATATACCACTGTCGCTCAAGACGACATTACTAGTGGTCAGATAGGTGGCTATTTAGTCAATTCTTAAAGGATATATTTGGGATTACAATATTTTTTCCATCATAAATAATCAAATTCATATATTAAATTCTAGGAGAATACCATAAATAATAGTTATCATTAGAAATTGACATTTTAATATATTTGAAACAATATTACATTCTTGATTGTAAATCCAAAAACATAAATAATGAATTTGAATAAATTTGAATATTCACTATAATATATTATAATTTTTTAAAATTTATTTAAAAAGTTTCATGAGAAATAGACTGAATCAGAATTCTACGTCCAAATATGTCTCCTTTGACGACAAACAATTCACAGATGAACACATATTTTCTATTATAGACACACACAAATAGAGATATATATAATCACTCCTAACCATAATTTAGACATTCAATCATTCATCAGTGAATATATAAAAATACGTTACAAATATTCATGATAATATATGCATATTTATGTAATTCACCTTTATGGAGCAACAACTATTTGTGTTCAACAAATAATAGAAGATTGGGTTTCAAAATGGGTATAAAAATTACCCTAAACCAAGAGACAACTAATATTAACAATGAAATATAGTTAGTGTTTTTCCTAGGTCACGGTCACCACAGGGAAGATAATAAATAAAAAAATTATGGATAAAAGTGGAGAAACCTACGGGAGATCATCACACTAGAAGAATAAATGAAAATTAAATTATTGATGTTTGTTGATCGAGGAGGCTGCGTGTATGGGGGAGCTCTCTGACGGGGATGTTTTCGTCGAGTGTGGGATAGGGGAGGTCGTGAGAGACTCCCCCTTTTGGTGATACTATTATTATATTTAAATTTTATTAATTTTAAAATAGTGAATTCCTTGTTGTTTAGATTCTTGTTCTTCTTGAGAATATGCCAAAAATGTGGCACCTATATCCATATTGGTATGGAGACAACATGGTTTTTGGGGCCTATAACATCGTTTTGTCAATAACAATGAATCATTAAAATTATCACATTCATTAGATACATGCATTGAATAGTCTGGTGCACAATTTATTCAGTCCATGAGCTAACCATGCACCCCCAATCTCTTTTCCCGAAACGATAATTTACCTTGGAAAACCCCCAAAAAAATTATTTAACAAAAAAATAACAAAATGGATGAAATTTTATATAATTGTTGGGTCAATGTGTGAAATTTATCAACATTGTTTACATTTTATACACCATAAAAGTTCTAATGATTCGAAAGAGTGAGAAAAAAAAGAAAAAACCCCTCCCAGGAAAAAAAATTCCACCCAATGACCAAAAATGAAAAAATCATATTCCAAAATAATCTAATAAGACTATAATTCAAATAAGATATTATGTACAGACAAATGTAACCATATGTATCTATAGAGAAATATCTAAAAAGACTAAAGGAATCAGACTACCTAATTAATGAACTGGATTGATGGACTCTGATCTCCAGATATACTCCGAAACAACAAACACCTCAACACATAAAATAACATTGACCAAATAAATATATCATGAAATATTGGTTTTAAGTATAGTAATAATTGGTATGACCCACTATCCAAGAAAAATAATTATTATGATCAATGTCAGGTTGGGAAGAAATAATGACCCACCCTTCCATCTAGAATTTAAATTTCCCAAAATTAAAACACATGGAAATGAATACTAGGTTAAGAAAATGAATTATTCATGGTTATAACCCTCCATTTTAGGAAATATTCTAATCCAAAATTTCCCAGGATAAAAGAACACACAATTCTAGAAAACCCCTCTAAAACTAGTTTCATCTCTTTTCCCACCACATCTCACCAGACCTACTAAATACGTGACATCAATGTGAAACTTAATGGTTAACCTCACAATTAACGAACTAACTAGAATGGATTTTCACTATGGATTCCAATTAATTTTATAGAATCTAATAAAAAATTAACCAACTATGGATAATAAAATGGTGCACCGAACCCGATCATGATTCATAATTCCCTAAAATAGAACATCTCAAAACATGAACCACCTATAAACAAAACCATTCTGAAATAGGTATATCCATTCGATAGATTTCATCCAAAGGAAGGAATATATAAATATTATGAAAATAGGGACACCATGATCTTTTAATAATAAAATTAAAATATGATAATCCATAATTTGAAGAAACTTTGATAATTTCCTCTCTCATAGTGATGATTAATTGATTGATGTACATCCCAGATATATGATAAGTCATTCAATTTATGAAATGATTCACTCTGAATCCTATATTTGTATGATTTATGTCTTGAATAATCAAATACCCCACAGTAATGAGATAAAAATTCTTGATTTGAACATCCTCTACTATTGTGAAAAGAGGCCATAGTGTGAACAAACCACTGGGGAATTGAATCAAGATAGATTATCATGCACAATCTGAACACACTAGAAAAAAATTAGTTAGTCGTATTACAATAGTTAATTTGAAACTAAAAAAATTATATACCTGACATGATGTGATGATATTCTAAATATTTTCTCAATTAAAAATAATTTAAGAAGAAACATTCCCATTCCAAACTCTCCATGAAACCCATTATGTCTTTCTCATCTATTTGTACACTGATTACATCCTCCATCCTAAAACCTCAAAACATCCTAAAACATCATGAACAAAAAGAAACAAATGAAAATAACTTGGATCCACTACTCCACTAGGATTTTTGAAAACACCATCTATAGGGAGACTCCTCAAAAACCATTTGTGCCTTTTTTGGAAGTATACTATAAAAATGATTCCTTAAAAAAATACACATAATAATCTAAAACTATACATCTAAATCATAAATAAAAAATCAAAAATAAAAGAAAGACTTATAAACTCCCCAATATATGTAAATATAAAAACACCTAATAAGGGATACAAAATATCATGAAGGAAAATATCACACAATACAAGCATGTCAAAACATTAATATTTCATATTTTAAACCCATTTTTAATGGAAAATGATATTTAAAATAATGGAAACATACCAATGATATTCCATGAAGCCTTGTACATATACATTCTCCTATTCCATATTTGGAATTAATACACATGAACCAATAACCGTCAATTTATGTCATAAATACATCCTTATATGTGAGAATTCATAATAAAAATATGGTCTAAAATAAGAAATTTTCATTTCCAAAATAAAAAATTCAACTCAAATTTCATATTCCATTTTTATTTTTCGATTCCCATCTCATCTGGAATTCCAATCATTCTAAAATTCAAAATTTTATTTTATTTTCATAGTTTAAAAAACCATTCAAACATTAAAAAAATTTCACTTCCATTTACAAAAATTTACAGTATATTTTCAATTTACTTTCTGTTATGAACATAGAAATTAAATATGGATAATCCGAAAATAATTTTATAAGAATTAAATGGGAAATCATAAACCCTCTATAAAAACATGAATAAATGGATGAAAAAAAAACAAAATAGATCAAAATTAAAAACCTAGAAAAATGGTTGTCGTACATTGCTTGGATGCATCATTTAGAGGATAATGCACCAATCAAGTGAGCATAAAATAGGAAAAAATAGGTAGTTTCATGGTCTTCACATGGTTATCTAAATAGTTAAATATGCCATGAAACATTCAATTAACAAAAAAAATACACACCACCTTTTGGAGTTCATCAAAAAATCCCAACAATTCTGGATTCTAAACACAAATGATAAAGAATCAAATCATAAAAAATATATGAGATCCAATATACGATTTTTATGTACAAACATCCTGAACCAGCCTCAAAATTAAAGAAAAATTCTCAATAGAATCTGATAAACCACCTATCCAGTTATAGATAAATTAATTCTAAAAATAATACTGCAAAATAAATGGAAACCCCTTAATTTAATTGGGTCAATTGATCTGATAAGATTTTTTCGTGATCCAATATGGGTTATCCCTGACCTATTCCATTTATCTAAGCCATAATAATCCAAGAGATTTATTCATGTTCTTACTACACTCCCAATTAGTCATTGGCATCAAATGAAACTCAATTGGGAGTGATTTGTCTCATATTTTACAAAAAAAAAATATATAATAAAAAACATCTTGAAGTAGAAAAGAAACAGAAGATACTAATAATACCACCATATTACCATCTGAGACTCCCCTAGGAATATCACTATGATATCTCACAGAGTGATCCAGAATAAGAAGAACATGGAACTAGAAATAGTAAAGAATATATTCACAAGCACTGAGAATAAGAATGTGCCTAACAGGGGATCTCATTTCCTTATAAAAAACACCCCCTTATCCCCTCTGTTCTCCCTCTTTATGAGTATCCCCATTCATGTCACTTAAATCAATCACAATTATCTTTATTATAACATTTCAAAAATAACACGTCTAAATAATAAAACATATTTTCAAATTCAAGTGGAATTATATAAGAGGGGATCTCATTTCCTTATAAAAAAATAAATGTTGCAACCCATCCACATCATCCCAAAAGAAACACATTACATCTAGAAAACATATTTGGTCATTACAACTTTTCATGATAGAAATAATTTTAGAAATTAATTTTACATTTAAAACACATTACATTTCAAATCATTATTTAATGAATTATTTGATAAGAAATTCCATTATTTGATGCCTAGGAAAAATATATATAATACATGAAAATCTATCTCCAAGAGCAGCAAAAACAATTTCATAATATATACATAATATATATAAAACAAAAAATTACAATAGAAACACTAAAAAACAATGGGTTTATATAAACAAAATAGAAATACGGTTCCTATCAAAAAAATATGTCACCCATGATAATGAATATGTAACACCCTAAGAATTTTTTAAATTATTTTATGAGAATAAATTTATAATTTTGATAGTTTTCATTTTATGTTACAATAAAATTAGTTATTCATATATATATATATATAATAAAAAAATATTCCAATCATTTTATTCACTCGTAATACCAACATGGCATCCACAACATGCACTACCGACATTGATTGTGCTACCCACATTACCGACTTGGCATGCATTACACAGAACACATATGTTTCTAAAAAACATCATTATATTGTAATAATTATATATATGTAAATATGATAACCTATTAAACATCCTTATTGAACATATAATAAATACTATACAAATATTTTTTATAATTTATTATATAAATAACACTTATTGATAATTTAGGATATGTTCTTTAGAGAATTCATTTTTTCTTTAAAAGCACTATTTTCTCAAATGAACCGCCACTAATGTACTTTTGTGAAAAATAAAAAAGCTAATTTTAGACATATTAAAAAATTTATATAATAAAATATACATCATTTTTTATTCATAGTGTCAAAAATATTCTATGGTAAATTTTTTGGTTCTTTCTAAGAAAATGTTTTTTTATGAACTATGAAAACTATTGTGATTTAGATAAAATGAATTTTTAATATAATTAATATTGTAAATTGTAGTTGATATTTTGTTTAAGGTATAATTAGGGAAAAAAAATTATTATTAATAAAATTTAAATAATTAAAAAAATTAACTTTTTAATCGAATATAAATACATTATAATCATTTGAAAATTTTTCTATTTTAAATTACCATAATTTCATCCCATATATGAGATTAAATTTAAAATTAATTTTCCCACTTGTGTTAATTGAATTTATGAAAACCAGCATACACCATTTATATCATTATAATATTTAATTTCTATAAATATTATACAAATTTTTTCCACAAAAATTTATTAGTAAATGTTATTATATGTAATCATAGCGAATAAGGCCAAATTGTGATTAATTAGCGAGTAAACTGTGATGACCCAGACTATCGCGGTCCATCCCTTTTCCAATTTCCGGATCCTAAGGGTGGCATCTTGTTGGTAGGACATCATTTCGGTGGGTGACCTATCGGCGTGCGACCGATCAGTGAGCAACCAAACTGCTTGACTGATCGGTGCGACCAATTGGCGCGACCAATCTGCACGACCGATCGTGGAAACCGATCTGGGCCACCAATCCACGTGACCGATCAGTGAAATCGATCAGTGTGATCGATCAGCACCCTCGATCAGTGTCACCCTGCCTTGTCGGGTTTCTCTTTTACAGTTTTTCCTGTGATGCCTCTTTTAGGCCTTTTCAACCCTTTTTAAGTGGTTCAAAGCCATTTAAAGCCCATATTTAGTACCCAATAATCTCAAGGAACCTCCCCAAAGGGGGATATTAAATAATAATTAATCACGCCGTGTGTATCCACCCAACCACATGGGGAACCTCGATCTGAATTTAAATCCATTCAAATCCCCATATCCCGTAACAACGGGATCTTATCTATATATTGCACGTAAATTTCTTCTACCTTCATCTTCTTCATGGTTGGCTTCCTTTTCCTCTTAGTGAGTTTGGAGTTACACTTTATGAGGCTTTTGGTGCGCCTATGGTGGATTCTTTCTGCTCATCCATAGAGTTCCCGACATCCCTCCCCCCTGCAAGTCGCGCTTTTCCATGTTCTTGGCGGGTAGAGAAGAACTTCAATATTTGATCAATTAGGTAGGGTATTTCATTCGTCTCTCTTTACTATGAATCATGCGGGGTAGGTAATCTTTTGTTTTTTTGGGGATTGATGAAACCAAACTTAACGAAGATAATGAGCGGACCTTAAATAATTTGGGGGGTGTGATCGATGATCTGATGTACTCTTTTATGTTGATATGTGTTATGAACTGTATGGTCTTGTGCTCCCTGAAAATCATGGTCGTTAGTGGTGTTTCCTTGCATCCTAATACACCCTTTTATTTTGTGATGACTAAATAACTGTAACTTGGAAATTGGTTATTCACGTAAACTCAGTTGGTTTAAATGGATGTTCAGTAAAACAAGAATCCCTGTGTGACAACACTGGTTAAAAAACAGAAAGAAGAAGCTAATGAATAATGTTCTTAAACAAGGACGTTTCCCACTCTGTTTGGTTGTAGGTGTGTTTTTATTCTTGGTTCTTATGGGAAGATGTCGATGGGGATGGGATCCTCGGTTATGATATGGTGGTTGGTTGTTAATCTGAAGCTGTGTGGTTGCTCTACCGTGACACGAACTCGGGTGGGATCCTCTATTGTTGATAAATTGTTGGTTCCTGGTTTTAGGGACATGGGGTTGTGTATTAGGGTTAGATTTTCTTCCAGTACTTCGAGGGATCTCACTTATCACTATTTTGAGGTTGTAGTTGGTTCCAGTACTTTGCGGGATCTCACTTATCCCTTTTTTGATCTTTTCCTTGGTTTCAGTACTTTGAGGGATCTCACTAATCCCCTTTTGTTGTTGTAACTTTACAAGAGAACCGGGTGTGAATGCTAAAATTGCTGTTTGGTTTTTTCTCTTCTTTGGATTGTGGTTGTGCCATTTAGTTGCCCTGTAGTGTAGTTTTTAACCAAATGGGAATACTTGAACATGAAAACAATAATGGTTAAATGGGGAATTGGTTCTTGGGAACGAGTAGTGACTTGGCCGTGATTACTGTGGCTTCTTTTATGAATGAATAGTAACAAGAATTTTTGTTCTTGGGTTGGATTTGGAAACCCTAGGTTGGGATGAGTTCTTATTACCTATACATATATCTATATCTTTTATGTTTTTTATTCGTGCCCCACCCAAGTTGAGCACTTTAGTGCTGAACACCCCCATTTCATGGAGGAGGGTGTTTTTCCCAAAACTCATATGAGTGGCTGGTTATTAGCTCCATTCATCTCCCTTTCCCGAATATTTCAAGACTCTTCGGGTAGGCTGTGATGGCCTGAAGTCCATTATTAGCTCAAAAATCTTCGGGTAGGGTAGTTGTGGTTGTTGGCCCAGGTGTTTATGGGCAGGTTGTTTCCCAAGTACTTCAGGATGAGGCCCAAGTGTCATCGGGCATGGAAGTAGTTGTTCTGACCCAGTTGTTTGCGGGTGTTGTTACGTATGGTACGAATGGTGGTTTTGGCCAAGGTTTCTACGAGCGAGATGGTGGTTTTGGCCCTGGTGTGTGCAGGCAGGGTTTAGTAGTGGGACTACGGTGAGAATGGCGGGATTGGATCGATGCGTAGGATGTATTCAATAACCAGTGGGAAAGTGGCGCGTGGTACCCAAATATCGATGTTCTATTACTATACATTACTTGACCTGTGTTATTTGGGGAGTGTGCATTAATGAGGATTGGGTGTATTGTTTACCTTACTAGATATTTTGGTTATCTCTTTTCTCATAGGGATTTAGCATGCCTCTCCACTTGTGCACGAGAGATTTTGGTTTTCCCTTCTGAGTATACTTGTATGCTCACCCTACGTATATAAAACTGTTTTTAGGCTTCCAGGAGGACTTTAGGGATCATGTGGGACTGTACTAGCTCGAACATTGGGACAGTTTCATTTTCTGTTTTCATTTCATTGGTACATTACCTTTGTAGTCTCCTTGTACTTTTTTATCATTTACATTTGGAAAAAACTTCTCGGAATGGTTTGTTTGGGCTTTACTGTTACTTCCAATTTGGTGTTGTGGGATCTACTATCTTATCTATCGATCCTATTAACGGAAAAAGGGTAATTCCTTCCATCTAGTGTGTGATTTTATACCCTTGGTGTTGGTCTCCACTCAAGGACCTATTGAAGGCGAGTCTCGGGGGTCATTATCGCTCCTTCAACTTGAAGAAGTAAGGGTCTGGCATTCTTCTGTCCCTTCCCTCATCTTGGTAAAGGCGGGTCATGATATAATGGTATCAAAGGAGGTTGATAGATAGTATGGAGTATGGAGTTAGGAATAGTGAGGATTTCATGAGGTGTTAGGGAAACAGTGTTGGGTGACCTTGGTGTGTGAATTAAGCTAGGGAAGATCGGATAGGACACGTGATTTTATGGCACCCCGTGATCCGATGCAAGGACTATGGACCTACCGAACGACTAAGTGAGGCTACACTGATTGCAGGGTATAAACCCTAAGAAAGGTACATGCATAATAATAACATGTGTTCTTATGTTTCATGGTTGTCTTGGGGATTCAAAATAAATAAAGAAGTCTAAGAAAATTTAAGAAAAATATTCTACACTACTCGGGCTAAGGCATTCCTTGTTTACCTTGCAGCTATGGAACCTGGGAGGCAACCATGAGTAGTACGGGTGATCGAGGACCAGGAGGTTGACTTGGCTGATTGGAAGAGGACCGATCGAGAGGATGAGGATGATCAGTGGAATAAGGCGCTTCGATCCTTTCAGCGACAAACCCACAGGAAGTACAAGGGAAACATCTCAGACGTAGAGATAGAGAGGTGGCTCGAGGTGCTGGTAATAGCCTTCAGATTGATCCTGGCTCTGACCGAGTACTGTGTTCCTCTGGATATAATCTAAATGCATGGAGTGGTGCACCATTGGTGGACTCTTTATCTTGGGGACAAGAGGGAGACCGAGGTGATGTGGGCAGACTTTGAGAAGGAGTTCCGGGTGGAATTCCTCTCTTCCACGATAATGGATGAGAAGAGGAAAGAGATACTCTCCCTCGAGCATGGGAGTATGTCAGTGACGATGGTGGGTATCAGGTTCAAGGATCTCCTTCGATTCGATCTGGACCTCTTTCCGGATGAGGAGTCTCGGACGAGCCGTTTGGAGGAGGCACTCCGACCTTTTTTCAGTATGTGGTTACTCCCTTCACCCTGCCGACATACTTAGATGTGTAGAATAAGGATGACATGGTGGAGAGGATGCACACGCTGGGAGGTGTATCACGAGAGGGGATCCAGTTGGGCTCGTCAAAGGGGAAGGCTGTCAGCAGAAGGCCTCCAACATTAGGAACCTCTAGGTTTCAGCCAACAGGGAGTAGGCCTCAGCAGTTCCAGTCCTATCCTTCCGTCCCTCTCTGTTTTCCTTCAGTCCCAAGGCCGAGATGCTTCATATGTGGATTCCATGGGAACCTTTGGAATCAGTGCCCAGAAAGAGTACAGTGCGGTGGGGGTGGGAAGGTCCTACACCCACCTCAGCAGCTGTAGTTCCCAGCTAGGCCCTTTCAGCAATAGCAGCAGGGGCAGCGGGCTCCCGCTCTGTAGAGGGAAGTCATTGCAGGAGGAGGCCATCCTCAAGGCACTCCATAGGGACCTCAACCCGGGCATTGTCGGGGAGGTGGTCGACAGCTGAGAGGCAGAGGAGCTGAGTGTGGGCAGTTTCACGCTACAGAGGCAGTAGTTCCAGCAAGGCGAGAGGTCGTTTGAGGTACGGTCAAATTGTTTATTACCCTTGTATATTCCTTGTTCGATAAAGGATCTTAGAACTCCATTGTTATAACTAGTCTGGCCCATACTCTGGGTTTAGATGCTGAGAGACTTTCATTTCCCCTGGTGTTGAGCACACCAGTTGGAGGTCAGACCGACTTGTTGTACGTTTGTCGATGATTCAGACTGATGATAGGGCCACATCAGTGAGTTAGGGATCTTCTACTATTGCAGATACAACCATACAATGTCATCCTAGGCATTGACTGGTTGTCCTCTTTATGTGCCATCATTGATTGCTTTCGGGGAAGGGTTGTGCTTTCAGAAATTGGTGGGTGACAGGTGACTTTCATCTGCGAGCGGAGTTGCCGGTGAAGCAGCATGGGAAGGGAACCCCTCCTATCCTTGTTATCTGATATATCAGTGGAGTCGGTGGATGCAGATATGGTGGATATTCTAGGGGTTTTCAGTGAGTTTATGGACGTCTCCCCTAAGGAGGTGACGACTATACCCACTCGATGTGACATCGAGTTTGGGATATACTTGCAACCTAGTGCTTATCTGATTTCGATGGCTCTCTACCATATGGAACCTTCTGAGTTGTTAGAGTTACGGATTCAGATTGACGATCTGATGAAGAAGGGTTTTGTTCGACCAAGTGTGTCGCAATGGGGTGCTCCAGTCATATTCAATAAGAAGGAGGATGGTGGTCTCATGCTATGGAAATACTACTAGAGACTGAATCAAGTAAGAGTCAAGAATCTCTACCCACTTCCAAGGATGTACGGTCTCTTTGACAAGTTGAAGGGGGAATAATGGTTATCTAAGATCGATCTTTGATCTGGATATCACCAGTTGGGGGTGAACGAGGAAGAAATCTCGAAGACGAACTTCAGGTGAAGAAATGGGCACTTTGAGTTTGATGTCATGCCTTTCGGCGTCATGAACGCTCTAGTTGGGTTCATGGGGCTCATAAAATCTTTCTTCCGAGAGTACCTGGATTGGTTCATAGTCATATTTATTGACGACATCTTGATCTACTCATGATCAGAGGAGGATCAGTCTGAGCACTTGAGAACAGTTTTAGAGGACCTCTAACCGCACCAACACTATGGGAAGTTGTCCAAGTTCAAGATATAGACACAAGAAGTGCACTTACATGGGACATGGTGTCTGAGTAGGGGATAGAAGTGGACCCATCGAAGGTCGAGGCAGTTGTTTATTGGGAATCACCCAAGAACATGGCGGAGGTTTGTAGTATCCTCAAGCTAGCAGGTTACTACCAGAGATTCGTTCCCAACTTCTCTCGAGTTACAACACCTTTGAATCCTTTGACGAAAAAGGATCGACCTTTCATATGGGATGGGCAGTGCGAGACAGCCTTCAGTTAATTGAAGGAGAAGTTGGTTAGTGACCCACTGCTGAGGTGGCCAGAAGAAGGGGCAATGTATGAGGTGTTCTGTGATGCCTCCGGGAAAGGGCTCGGATTTGTGTTGATGCAACGGCAAGGGGTGATCTCTTATGGTTCTAGGCAGTTACGACCCCATGAACGTAACTATGATACCCATGATCTAGCGCTTTAGGTGTTCGTGTTCGTATTATAGTTGTGGTGGCACTACCTCGTTGGGGAGCACTTCATGGTCTTCCCTGATAACAAGATCGTGATGTATATCTTCTTCCACGGGGACCTGAACTTATGATAGTGAAGGTGGATGGAATTACTTCAAGACTAAGACTTCGAGATTTCCTATAACTCAGGGAATGTGAATGTGGCGGCTGATTCCTTGAGCAGAAAATCACAGGAGGATGCCGTTTGAGAGTTGGCAGATGCTCGGAAGGCAATGGGGGAGTTGGTTGCCCTACACCTGGATGCAAGGATGGAAGGTGGAAGAGGCTTCATGTATCAGATGACAGTGAATTCTTCTCTACTATATAAGGTGGAGGAGTCTAAGTGGGGAGACTCAGAAAGCGAAGCGGTGCATGACCAGGTTAACCAAGGTGATGGTCCAGAAGGGTGGATGGAGGATGGTCAGAATCAGATGATTTTCTGAGGGAAGTTGTTTGTTCTGGAGGCGATGAGTGAGAGAGTCCTTGGTGAGCTCCACAAATCACCCCTTACTGTGCACCCATGAGTTTCCTAGATGTACCAGGGCCTGAGGAGACAGTATTGGTGGCCCGGGGTAAAATGGGAAGTATCAGAGTTTGTAGCAAAGTGCCTAGTGTGTCAGGAGGTGAAGGCTAAACCCCGTGATCCAGGCGACTTTTGCAACATTTAGACGTTACCGAGTGGAAGTGGGATGAAATATCAATGGATTTCATCACAGGGTTACCCACGGTTCATGGAGGACATGATGATATGTGGGTAGTTGTGGATCCGTTGACGAAATTGTCCCACTCTCTGGCAATCAAGGTGTTGGGCACAGTGGACGCCGTATCAAAGAGGTAAGTGGATGATGTGGTGAGGTTACATAGAGTTCCGAGGTCCATAGTCTCGGATAGGGATGCACGGTTTACCTCATGAGTCTGGAAGGGATTGCAACATTCTTTTGGCACCCAACAACGAATTAACACGGCCTGCTGCCCCCAGACAGATGGACAGATAGAGCGCACCATCCAGACATGAAAGATATGCTATGAGCATGCGTTATGGACGTTGGTGGATAATAGGTGTGACAATGGCCTCTGGTAGAGTTCACCTAAAATAACATCTATGACTCTACCATGGGTATGGCTCCAGTCAAATCCTAGTACGGGTGGCCATGTCCCTCACACATGTGCTGGACAGAAGTCGGGGAGGGGGTGTCCTTGGCTCATAGGTGGTGTAGAGCATGATGGAGAAGGTGCAGCTTATACGAGAGAGGATGAATGCTGCTAAGGTCAGACATAAGTCGTATGCCGATGATTGAGAGAGACCCTTGGAGTTTGAGGTCAGGGACCATGTGTTCTTGAAGGTCTCCCCTCAACGTGGGAAGCATAGGTTGGGCAGGAGAAGCAAGCTTTCGCCCTGTTTCGTCGGACCCTTCGAGGTGTTGCAGTGGGTCGGCAGGGTGGCTTACCAACATGCATTGCCACCAC
This sequence comes from Viscum album, assembly GCA_963277665.1. Classification (NCBI taxonomy): domain Eukaryota; kingdom Viridiplantae; phylum Streptophyta; class Magnoliopsida; order Santalales; family Viscaceae; genus Viscum; species Viscum album. The sequence continues at coordinate 1,851,228,582 of OY728120.1, forward strand.
AGCTATAAAGGGTGCACAATGACTTCCATGTGTCCAAGCTTCATCGGTATCTTTACGATGAGTCACACATCCTTTTCTAGGGAGATACTGAAATCGAAGAAGGTGCAACTTTCATGGGGTGACCAGTGATGACCGAGGATCGTGAGGTGAAGGTTCTACGTGGACAAACAATTCATCTTGTTCATGTGTTGTGGAGGCATGGTGGGATTGAAGAATGTACCTGGGAATGGGAGACATAATGCACACCCATTACCCAGAGCTTTTTTGAGTAGTTCAGTTTGTTTTACTTGTTTGTGATGGAACAGTATACCTTGTTGGCTATGAAATATGTGGCTTTACTTATTCTATGAATGTGTGTGAAAAGTCCTTGCTATGGGGAGGGGAGGACCCGATCCCTAATGAAGACACATTAAGGTGGATGCGATTAAACCTGTGCGATAGAGTCATTGTCACCCAAAGCGGATAGTATGTTGACATGGAGGAAGAGACTCCCCAACCCATATGACTGGGCAGTTTTCCCCTTGTATGTTGTTGGGTTTCTTGAGGGAGAGTTGATTCTTGATGATGATTAGGTTCACTACTAAGAGGTATCTTTCTAGGTGGTTGTTCGGCGTGCCCGATCAATGTCACCCAGTCTTGTCCGGTTTCCCTTTTACATTTTTTCCCATAACACCTATTTTGGGCCTTTTAAACCCTTTTAAAGTGTTTCAGAGCCATTTAAAGCCCATAATTAATTCCCAAAAATCCCGAGGAACCTCCCCAATGGGGGATATTAAATAACAATTAATCGCGTCCTGTGTAACCACCCAACCGCGTGGGGAACCACGATCCGAATTTAAATCAATTCAAATCCCCATATCCTGTAACAACGAGATCTTATCTATATATCGCACATAAATTTATTCTTCCTTCTTCATCCTATTTGTTGGCTTCCTTTTCCACTTAGTGCATTTGGATTTCCCCTTTCCGAGTCTTGTGGTACGCTTGTGGTGGAGTATTTCTACTCATCCTTGGAGTTCCCGACGTCCCTCCCCCTCTAAGTCGTGCTTTTCCATGTTCTTGGCGGTTGGAGAAGAAATTTGAACTTTGATCAATCAAGTAGGTTTTTTCATTCTTCTCTCCTTACTATGAATCATGCGGGGTGCGTATGATTTTGTTTCTGTAGGGATTGATTAAACCAAAATTAACAAAGATAATGAGGGGGCATTAAAGAATATGGGGGAGTGATCGATGTTCTGCTGTACTCTTTTATGTAGATATGTGTTGTGAACTGTATGGGGTTGTGCTCACTGAAAATCATGGGCGTTGGTGGTATTTCCTTGCATCCTAATAAACCCATGTCTTTTGTGATGAATAAATAACTGTAACTTGGAAATTGGTTAATCATGTAAACTGAGTTGGTTTAAATGGATGTTCAGTAAAACAAGAATCCATGTTTGACCATCCCAGTTAACAAACAGAAAGAAGAACCTAATGAATGTTGTGCTTAAACCTGGATGTTTCCCTCTCTATTTGGTAGTAGGTGTGTTGTTCTTTTTGGTGATTATGGGAAGATGTGGAAGGGGATGGGATCCCTTGTTGTGATACAGCGGTTTGTTTTTAATAAGAAGTTGTGTGGTTTCCCTACTATGACACGATCATGGGTGTGATCCTCTATTGTTGAGAAATCGTTGGTTCCTGGTTTTGGGGACATGGGGATGTGTCTCGGGGTTTTCTATGTTTCCAGTACTACGAGGGATCTCACTTATCCCTTTTTTGAGGTTTTCCATGGATCCAATACTTCGAGGGATCCCACTTATCCCTTTTGTGAGGTTTTCCTTGGTTCCAGTATTTTTTGGGATCTCACTAATCCCCTTTTGTTTTTGTAACATTACAAGAGAACTGGATTTGAATGATTAAATTGATCTTTGGTTGTTTCTCTTCTCTGGATTGTGGTTGTTCCTTTTAGTTTCCCAACAGTGTAGTTTTTATCCAAATGGAAATAGTTCAACATGAAAACATGAATGGATAAAACGGGAATTGGTTCTTAGTAATGAGTTGTGACTTGGTTGTGAGTACTGTGTCTTATTTTATGAATGAATAGTAACGTGAATTTTTTTTCTTGGGTTGGCTTTGGAAAACCTAGGTTGGGATGAGTGCTTGTTACCTATACATATATCGGTATATTTTATATTTCTTATTCGCACCCCACCCAAGTTGAACACTTTAGTGCCAAACATCCCCATTTCATGGGGGAGAGTGTTTTTCCCAACACTCCTATGAGTTGCTGGTTATTAGCTCCTTTCTGCTCCCTTTCTGGAATAGCCCAAGAAATTTCGGGTAGGCTGTGATGTATTGAAGTCCATTATTATCCCATGAATCTTCGGGTAGGGTAGTTGTGGTGGTTGGCCTAGGTGTTTGTGGGCAGGTTGTTCCCCATGTGTCTTCGGGATGAGGCCTATGTGTCTTTGAGTGTGGCTGCTGTTGTTCTGACCCAGGCGTTTGCGGGTGTGGTTACATGTGGTACATGTGGTGGTTGTGGACCCGCTGTCTATGGGCGGGATGACGGTTATGTCGCAGGTGTGTGCGGGTGGGGTTTGGCAGTGGGACTGTCATGAGGTTATGCCCCGATGTGTGCGGGTAGGGTTTGGTAGTGGGACTGGGGTGAGAATGGCGGGATTGGTTCGATTCTTTGGATGTCTTCAATAACTAGTGGGAATGTGGCGCGGGGTACCCAATTATTGATGTGATATTACTATACATTAATTGACATACGTTATTTGGGGAGTGTGCATTGGTGAGGATTGGGTGGATTGGTTAACTTGCTAGATGTTTTGGTTATCATTTTCTCACATGGAATTAGAATGCCTCTCCACTTGTGCATGAGAGATTTTGCTGTTCCCTACAGAGTACACTTATATGCTCACCCTACGTATATAAAACTTCATTCAGGTTTCTAGGAGGACTTCAGGGATCGTGCGGGACCGTACTAGCTCAGACATTGGGACAGTCACATTTTCTATTTTTCTTTCTTTGGTACTTTACCTTTGCATTATCCTTGTACATTTGTATTATATAATTTTGCAACATTCATCTGGGAATGGTTTGTTTGGTCTTTACTTGTACTTCCGGTTTGGTGTTGTGGGATTTACTATCATATCTCCTGATCCTAATAAAGAAAAAGTGTAATTACTTCCATATAGTGTGTGGTTTTATTCCCTTGGTGTTGGTCGCCAATTCGGTACCTATTAAAGTCAGTTCTCAGGGGGTCATTATCTCTCCTTCAACTTGAAGAAGGAGGAGTCTGCAAATCGCTTGTCCCTTCCCACATCTTGGTGAAGGCGGGTCGTGATAGAATGGTATCAAAGGAGGTTGAGATATAGAATGGAGTCTGAAGTTTGGCATAGTGAGGATTGCATGGGGTGGTAGGGAAACAGTGTTGGGTGACATTGGTGCGTGAATTAGGCTAGGGAAGACCGTCTAGGACACGGGATTTTAGGGCCCCCATGATCCGATGCAAGGACTCTAGACCTACCAAATGACCAAGTGAGGCTACACTGATTGCAGGGTAGAGACACTATGAAAGGTATATGCATCATAATGAATTGTGTTCTTATGTTTCATGGTTGTCTTGGGGATTCATAATAAATAACGAAGTATATGAAAATTTAAGAACAATATTCTACACTACTCGGGCTTAAGAATTCCTTGTTTACCTTGAATCTATGGAACCTAGGAGGCGACCACGAGTGGTACGGGCGATTGAGGCCCAGGAGGTTGACTTGGCCGATCGATAGAGGAGCGACCGAGAGGAGAAGGATGATCAATGGAAGAAGATGCTTCGAGCCATTCAGTTAAAGACCCTAGAGAAGTACGAGGGCAACATATCAGACATGGAGATGGAGAGCTGGATAGAGGAGTTGGTGATAACCTTCAGCTTGATCTGGGCTCCGACGGAGTACTGGGTTCCTCTGGCTGGAAGCCAAATGCGTGGAGCAGCGTGTCAGTGGTGGACGCTTTATCATGTGGAGAAGAGAGAAACTGAGGTGACGTGGGCAGACTTTGAGAAGGAGTTCCGGGCGGAATTACTCTCTTCCATGATGAAGGATGAGAAAAGGAATGAGTTACTCTCCCTCCAGTAGGGTAGTATGTTAGTGGGAGTGTTGGGGATTATGTTCAAGGATCTCCTTCGCTTCGCACCGGACCATTTTCCGGATGAGGAGTCTCGGGCGAGACATTTAGAGGAGGTACTCTGGCCTTCTCTTCAGTACACTATTACCCCCTTCACCCTACCGACCTACTTAGAGGTGCAGAAGAAGGATGACGTGGTTGAGAGGATGCACACACTGGGAGGTGTTTCATGAGAGGGTATCCAGTTGGGCTCATCAAAGGGGAAGTCCATCAGAAGGAGGCCTCCAGCATCAGGACCCTCTAGGTTTCGACCAACATGGGGTAGGCCTCAGCAGTTCCAGTTCCGACCTTCCGGCCCTCGAAATTTTCCTTCAGGCCTATAGACGAGATTATTTGACTGTGGAAGTCATGGGAACCTTTGGAATCAGTGCCCGGACAGTGTACAGTACAATGGGGGTGGGTAGGTCCAGCACCCACCTCCGGAGCAGCAGTTCCAAGCTAGGCCCTTTCAGCAGTAGCAGCAGCGGCAGTGGGATCCCCCTCCGCTGAGGGAAGATGTTTCAGGAGGAGGCCAACCATAGGGAGCTCCTCAGGTTCCTCGACCAGGGCGAGGTCAGGGAGGTAGCCGATATCCAAAATGCCGAGGATCTGGGCATGGGATGTTGCACGCCATGGAGGTAGCAGTTCCAGCAGGGCCAGAGGTTGTTCGAGGTACGATCTGCTTTTTTAGAACCCTTGAATATGACTTGTTTGATACATGACCTTCACAATCCTTTGTTACACCCAGTCTGACCCATGCTCTAGGTATAGACGCTGAGAGACTTATAGTTCCGCAGTTGCTGAGCACAACAGTCAAGGGTCAGACCGACTTGTTGTACGTTTGTCGAGGATGCAGACTGATGATAGGGCCACATCAGTCAGTTAGGGATCTTCTACTATTGCAGATACAACTATACAATGTCATCCTAGGAATTGATTGTCATTTCTCTGTATGTGAGGTCATTGACTACATTCAAGGAAGGGTTGTGTTTTCAGACCTGGGCGGCTGACATGTGACTTTTATCGGCGAGCAGAGTTTCTAGGGAAGCAGCAAGCGAAGGTAACCCCTCCTCTCCTTGTTAAATGACCTATCATTGTATTGGTGGATGTAGAGTTGGTGGAAGTTCTAGGGGTTGTCAGTGAGTTTATGGACGTCTTCCCTGAGGAGGTGACGACTCTACCTCCTCAATGTGACATCATGATTGGGTTGGACTTGCAACCTGGTGCTCATCTGATTTCGATGGCTCTCTACCAGAGTTCACCTTCTGAGTTGCAGGAGTTATAGATTCAGATTGACGATCTGATGAAGAAGGGTTTTCCTTGACCAAGTGCATCGTCATGGGGTGCTCCAGTATTATTCTCCAAGAAGGTGGATGGTGGTCTCAGGCTGTGCATAGACTACTAGAGACTGAATCAGGTAACGATCAAGAATCGCTACCCTCATACAAGGATAAATGATCTCTTTGACCAATATAAGGGGGCATGATGGTTCTCTAATATCGATCTGTGGTTTGGATATCACCAGTTGAGGGTGAAGGAGGTCGACATCTTGAAGACATCCTTCAGGTGCAGATATGTGAAGTTTGAGTTTGAGGTCATGTCGTTCGGCATCACGAACTCTCTAGATGTGTTCATAGGGCTCACGAACTCCATCTTCCGAGAGTACTTGGATTAGTTCATAGTCGTATTCATTGATGACATCTTGATCTACTCAAGATCATAGGATGATCACGTTGAGCACTTGAGAAAAGTATTAGAGGTCCTTCAACGACACCAACACTATGGGAAGTTTTCCAAGTCCAAGTTCTGGATGCGATAAGTTAACATACTTGGCCATGTGGTGTCTGAGCATGGGATAACAGTGGTCCCATCGATGGTCGAGGCAGTTTTTTCTTGGGCAGCACCCAAGAACGTGGGGGAGGTTCGTAGTTTCCTTGGGCTGGCAGGTTACTACCGGATATTCGTTCCCAACTTCTCTTGAGTTACATCATCATTGAAAGATTTGATGAAGAGGGATAAATCTTTCATATGGGATGGGTAGTGTGAGGCATCCTTCAGCTATCTGATGTAGTAGTTGGTTATTGTCCCAGTGCTGAGGTTTCCAGAATAAGGGGCAACGTATAAGGTGTTCTGTGATGCTTTAGGGAAAGGCCTCGGATGTGTGTTAATGTAGTTACAAGGGGTGATCTCCTATGATTCTAGGAAGTTACGCACCATGAAAATAACAATTCCACCCATGATTATGAGCTTGCAACTATCGTGTTCGTACAAATGTTGTGGCGTCCCTACCTCGTCGGGGAGTGCTTTGCGGTCTTCACCAATCACAAGAGCTTGAAGTATGTCTTTTCCCAGAGGGGCATGTACTTACGGCTGTGAAGGAGGTTGGAATTCCTTCAAGACTATGACTTCGAAATTTCCTATACCTCATGAAAAGCGAATGTGTTGGCTGATGCCTTGAGCAGAAAATCGTAGAAGGATGCGGATTGAGAGTTGGAAGATGCTTGGAATGCAATAGAGGAGATGGATGCCCTGCACCTAGATGCATGGATGGAAGGTGGAAGAGGCTGCCTGTATTAGATGAAAATGCAGTCTTCTCTACTACGGCAGGTGGAGGAGTCTCAGTGGGGAGACTCAGAAATCGAAGTGGTGCATGACCATGTTAACCATGGTGATGCTCTGGAAGGATGGATGAAGGATGGTCAGAATCAGATGATTTTCCAAGGGAAGTTGTTCGTTCCGGAGGTGATATGCCAGAGAGTCCTTTGTGAGTTCCACAACTCAACCCTAGCATTGCACCAAGGTTTTTCCAAGATGTATGAGGGCCTAAGGAGACAGTTTTGGTGGCCCGGGGTAAAACGGGCAATAGCAATGTTCGTAGCAAAGTGCCATGTGTTTCAGAAGGGGAAGGCTGAACACCGTGTTCCAGGCATCTTGTTGCAACCTTTAGACATTCTCGAGTGGAAGTGGGATGAAATCTTGATGGATTTCTTCACGGGGCTACCCAATGTTTAAGGAGTCCATGACGATATCTGGGTAGTGGTGGATCGGTTGAAAAAATCGTCCCACTTTCTAGCGATCAAGGATTCGGGCGCAGTGGACGCCATAGCACGAAGTTTTGTTGATGAGGTGGTGCAGTTACATGGAGTTACGAGGTATATTTTATCAGATAGGGATTCATGGTTTACCTCGCGATTCTTGAAGGGATTTCACCATGCTTTTGGCACCCAACTATGACTTAGCACTGCCTTCTACCCCCAGACAGATGGACAGATAGAGCACACCATCCAGACCTTGGAAGATACGCTACGAGCATGTGTTCTGGACTTTGGGGGATCATGGGTGATACACTTTCCTCTGGTAGAGTTCTCCTAAAATAACAGATACCACTCTTCCATTGGTCTGGATCCATTTGATGCCGGGTAGGGTAGGCCATGTCGCTCACCCTTGTGCTGGACAGAAGTTAGAGAGTGCGGAGGCATGCATCCTTGGCCCGAAGGTGTTGCAGAGAACGATAGAGAATATGCAGCTTATATGAGTGAGGATGAAGGTGGCTCAGGACTAAAAGAAGTCATATGCCGACAGTAGAATTAGACCCTTGGAGTTCGAGGTCGGGGACCATGTGTTCTTGAAGGTATACCCTCGGTGTGGGCAGCAGAGTTTCGGCAGGGAAAATAAGCTTTCTCCCAGGTTCATCGGACCCTTCGAGGTGTTGCAGTGGGTCAGCATGGTTGATTACAATCTTGCGTTGTGAACATAGCTAAAAGGGTGCACAATGTCTTCCATGTGTACCAGCTTAGTCGGTTTCTGCACGACAAATCACACGTCCTTGACTGGGGAGAGATAGCTATCGAAGACGAAGCAACATTCGTGGAGCAACCAGGGAATATCGAGTATCGTGAGGAGAAGGTGCTTTGTGGAAGAACAATTCCTCCGGTTCGTGTGTTGTGGAGGCATGGTGGGCTTAAGGAACGTACCTGGGAATGGGAGATGCAGATTCACGCCCAGTACCTAGAGATGTTTTGAGTAGTTCTATTTGTTGTACTTTTTTGTGATGGAATGCTTTACCTTGTTGGCTATGATATATGTGGTTTTCCATATTCTATGAATGTTTGTGAAAATTCCTGGAAATGGAGAGGGGAGGACCCGATCCGTAATCTAAATGCACTATGGTGGATGAGATTAAAACCGTGCGGGCGAGTTAGTGCTGCCCAAAGCGGATAATTTCTTGTCATGGAGGAAGAGACTCCCCAACCCATATGACTGGGTAGTTTGACCCTTGTATGTTGCCTAGTTTCTTGAGGGATGGGTGTTTCTAGATGAAGATTATGTTCAATCTTGAGAGGTATCTTTCGAGGTGTTTGTTAGGCATGACCGATCAATGTCACCCAGCCTTGCCGGGTCCCTCTTTTATTGTTTTTCCCATAACACCTATTTTGGGACTTTTCAACCCCTTTTAATTGGTTCGAATCCATTTAATGCCCATAATTAATAACCAAAAATCCCAAGGAACCTCCCCAATGGGGGATATTAAATAACAATTAATCCCGTCACGTGTAACCACCCAACCATGTGGGGAACCACGATCCGAATTTAGAGCCGTTCAAATCCCCATATCCTGTAACAAAGAGATCATATCTATATATCAAAATTGAATTTCTTTTTCCTTCTTCTTCCTCTTGGCTTGCTTCCTTTTCCTCTAAGTGCATTTGGATTTCCCCTTTATAAGGCTTGTGGTGCTCCTGTGGTGGAGTCTTTCTGCTCTTCCTTGGAGTTCCCAACATAACTCTCCTGCAAGTCGTGCTTTTCCATTTTCTTAGCAGGTGGAGAAAAACTTCGATCTTTGATCAATCACGTAGGGGTTTTCCTTCGTCTCTCCTTAATATGCATCATGTGTGGTTGGTATGATTTTTTTTCTATGGGGATTGATGAAACAAATCATTACGAAGATAATAAGAGGACCTTAATGAATGTGGAGGGTGTGATCGATGTTCTGCTATTCTCTATTATGTTGATATGTGTTGTGAACTGTACGGGCTGGTGCTCACTGAAAATCATGGCTATTGGTGGTCTTTCCATGCGTCCTAATAAAACCTTTTATTTTGTGATGACTAAATAACTGTAACTTGGAAATTGATTAATCATGTAAACTTAGTTGGGATAAATGAATGTTTAGTAAAACAATAATCCGTACGTAACCACCCTGGTTAAAAAATAGAAAGATGAGCCTAATGAATGATGTTCTTAAACCTGGATGTTTTAGACTCTTTTTGGTACTAGGTGTATTGTTCTTCTTGGTGCTTATGGGAAGATGTGGACGTGGATGGGAATCTCTGTTGTGATATAGTGGTTGGTTGTGAATCTGAAGCTCTGTGGTTTCTCACCTGTGACATAAACTCGGGTGGGATCCTCTATTGTTGAGAAATCGTTGGTTCTTAGTTTTGGGGACATGGAGCTATGTCTCGGGGTTTTCATTGATTCCAGTACATCGAGGGATCTCAATTATCCCTTTTTCGAGGTTTTCCTTGGTTCTCGTACATCGAGGGATCTCACTTATCCCTTTTGTGGTGTTTTCCTTGGTTCCAGTACATTGGTGGATCTCACTAATACCCTTTTGTTGTTGTAACATTAAAAGAGGACCGGGTGTGATTGCTGAAATTTCTGTTTGGTTGTTTCTCTGCCCTGGATTTTGGTTGTGACTTTTAATTGACTAGTAGTGTAGTTTTCATCCAAATGGGAACACATGAACATGAATACAAGAATGGTTAAATGGGGAATTGGTTCTTGGGAATGAGTTGTGACTTGGCCGTGAGTATTGTGCCTTCTTTTATGAAAGAATAGTAATGAGAATGTTTGTTTATGGGTTGGCTTTGGTAACCCTGGGATGGGATGAGTGATTTTTACATATACATATATCTATATCATTTGTGTTTCTCACTCTCTCCCCACGCATGTTGAGCACTTTAGTGCTGAACACCCCCATTTCATGTGGGAGGGTGTTTTTCCCAAAAATCCTATGAGTTTCTGGTTATTAGCACCTTTCTGCTCCCTTTCCCGAATATCCCAAGACTCTTTGGGCAAGCTGTGATGAGCAGAAGTCCATTATTAGCCGACGAATTTTCGGGGAGGGTAGTTTTGGTGGTTGGCCCTGGTGTTTACGGTCAGGTTGTTCTCCAAGTGTCTTTGGGATGAGGCCTAAGTGTCTCCAGGCATCGCAGTAGTTGTTCTGACCCAGGTGTTTGCGGGTGTGGTTACGCATGGTGGTTGTGGCCTAGGTGTCTGCGGGCGGTATGGCAGTTATGGACCAGGTGTGTGCGGGCATGGTTTTGTAGTGGGACTGCGATGAGGCTTTGGCCCGTTGTGTGCGGGTGGGGCTTGGTAGTGGGACTGTGGTGTGAATGGAAGGATTAGTTCGATGCGTAGGATGTCTTCAATAACTAGTGAGAAAGTGGTGAGGGGTACCCAAATATCAATGTGCTATTACTATACAATACTTGACCGGCGTTATTTGGGGAGTGTGCATTTGTGAGGCTTGGGTGGATAGTTTACCTTGCTAGATGTTTTGGTTATCTCTTTTCTCACAGGGCATTAGAATGCCTCCCCACCTGTGTACGAGAGCTTTTGGTTTTCCCTACTGAGTATACTTGTATGCTCACCCTACGTATATAAAAATGCTTTAAGGTTTCTAGGAGGACTTCAGGGATCGTGCGGGACCATACTAGCTCGGACATTGGGACAATTGCAGTTGTTGTTTTTCTTTCTTGGGTACTTTACCTTTATAGTCTCCTTATACATTTGTATCATTTAATTTTGGAACATGCATCTGGGAATAGTTTGTTTGGGGTTTAGTTGTACATCCAGTTTGGTGTTGTGGGATTTACTATATTATCTCCCAATCCTATTAAAGAAAAATGGGAATCCCTTCCATCTGGTGTGTGATTTTATACCCATGGTGATTTTCGCCACTCCAGGACCTATTGAATGTGGGTCTCAGGGGTAATTATCTCTCCTTCAACTTGAAGACGAATGTTTATGGAAATCATTTGTCCCTTCGATCATCTTGGTGAAGGCGGGTTGTGACATAAACCATAAAATTACGATCCGAATTGATCTTCAAACATTACCAAAACACATTTTAGGTCCAAATTTTATCCATTAACAGTATATTATTTTTTTTGTTTTTTGTTTTACGTTTTTTAGTAATGAAAATTAGTAAACCTAACTTCATTCTAAAAATTAAATCAGAGTCCTTTACCTTCTAATAAAAATCCACAACCTCTACCACTTCCTCAAACATATTAAATATCATTATATAGGAAAATACCATTCCAATACACTTACCTACTGCCCTATATTCATACTATATGTCTACCAATGGGAATAAGGAAAATAAATGAATCCTTTTGGCACAAACCAAAAGGAGTTACCTAATTAAGAGGTAACATCTTCTCTTCAAGTCTTTTCTTAAATTAACCTTCTCTAAAAACCAATTAAACTATTTATTTATGATAATATAAAAAGATAAGTAGCCTAAATATAATTTTATTTTTTATGAAAAATATATGACATAAAATTACACACACCCCAATCTAATGGGAAACGAACAAACTGTTTTTGTGTATGGTGATGTACTCCCTCATGAAACAATTATTCTTTTATATTCCAATACAACCTATCATGGTGGAATTATGATACAAATAATATTTATATTTGGTTTATATTATATTTATAATTTCATTATGCTTCTGTTATTTCTATTTTGAACATCAATTTATTCTTTCTATCTAATTTGAATAAAATAATTTTGTTAGGGGATACGTGGACTACCCCCCACTCAAAGCGATACCATTTATTCCTACACAACAAGGATTGTATTAACAATGGTGTTAGTGAATATATATTATATATATATGATATCATATATATACATTATCCAATATATATATACATAATTTTATTTTACATTCTTTCTTTCAACATTATAATTGAACAGAATATTCGTTCATGTGTATGTACGACATACCATCTCTGTGTCCTGTGTACTCTGTTTTTTATTTATACATTATATAGACTATTATCATCTAAATATAATATATATATATATATATATGTATATATATTATATTTATATCATGAGGTAAAATCGTTAATCATGATATATGTATAAGGACAAATAATATAAAAATTTGAGACACTTATAAAAAATAAAGAGAATGTTACCCAATGCGAAACATTAATATATTATGTTTAATAAGAATGTAATAGAAGGTCATGATGAAAAAATATATGGTATTATATATAATAATATGGTTCTTATGAATAATTAATTTATATATATTATACATCTGTTTGGAACATGTACTATAAGAGTCAAGACACAAACTAAGGGTATTTATTCTGACATTTTCCATGAGATATATGCCATGTTCCCCACTCTTTCATCGTGTTTATTGTATGTACTTCCCATAATTATATTCTATGTATTATATAAATTAATTTATTGGTATTAAAATATCTTTTTTATGAAGATTCATTCATTGAGTTTTAAGATTAAAAATTTACCAAGACAGTTAAAATGTTTCGTCTTAATTTGCCTTCTTTGAAACTCATGTTTTGTTATGAAATTAAACTGTATTTTGATGTGTGTATAATTAAATATTACATTTAATACAAATAATATCATTAATTTATGGATATTTTATGTTTCATGTGATTTCCATTATTTTAATAGGGATTATGGTCCAAATTTACCATGTTATAAATGTTTAGTGACCCAAATTCATCGCTTTTCGAGATGATTTACGATTATGCTTCAATTGAAGAATTATATTGTTCCATCTCCCAGGAAATTACTTACATGAATTATGTTATTGTTATTAATTGTATATTTATGTAGTGGTACTATTTATGACTCCATGATATATAATATATATTAGAAAGTGTTTTTAATAAATCCATAAATTACCCTCCCTTCGTTCAGTAATATTTTATCCTTATAAAAAATTTCTTATAAAAAGGGATTCCAATAATATTATAAAAATATAATGTGTTCATTAAAAACTATTTTACACTTTTTTCTTTTACCAATGTTTTAAATGTAATCTAATAATTGGTTTGTGAATGAGGTAATTTTTTATCATTTTTTACTGAGAAAATGATTTTCTTTTTTTCCTTGTATGACATGTACAAATTAATCCACAATTAATAATTTGAATCATTTCTTTCTAGTTTAGAGGATATATTTTATAAAAATTAATTTAAAAGAGATATTAATGGATTATTTTTAAGGACGTTTCCAAACTTCTTTTATATCTTTTCATTGAAATGGTTGTTCAAAACAATTAAAATACTCGTTTATATGTTTTCAAGGAAAATGGTTTTCCAAAGGTTTTCGAACATTGATATTAAGTTATCAAGGAAAATGGTTTTCAATTTTTTTTCTATAAATATTAATATGCATTAAATGAACATTCAATGATATTATTTTGAAAAAAATTTCATATTTTCTTTATAATTATTCAAATTGTTTTCAACGAAAAATGGTTTTAATGTTCATGATTTTTTATATGATTTATAGGAAAAATGGTTTTCAAATTATTTATATTATCATTATATTTTTTTGAAGGAATTTTCTATTAAAATTATTATAATATGGTTATATGTATTAAAAATAATTTTTAAAATAAGAATGAATATTTTCCTCAAGAAATTATTTTGATAGATATTGTGAAATTATTTTTGATCAAATAAGACATTTATTTATATTACTCATGCCCTTCTTGGAAATGATCTGTAGTTTCCATTCATATCATTTCCCTGAATGGGATATTCTTATTGTCATGGTATTTATGAAACACGTATCTCCCCCAAGGGTAATATTTTTATGAAATATGATCCTCTTTCACATGTTATATGTTTATAAAATAAATATATAATTAATGACTTATGATTTTGATGAAATTATTATGAAACCTATATATTTTCAACGTGTAATGACATGTCAAAATGTTTATGACACCCATTTATCTTCACGGTTGATGATATTGTTTTTATGATAGTATGGAACATGTATGTATGATTTGACTATGAGATGGGTTGGACATATATCTCCAACCAATGAATTCGCTAAATATTTATATATTTTGAGATAGACTATGATGGTATTGGATGTGAAACTTGACTACCCACACTGTATGAGTAGAGAACTCATGACACTAAGATGTTCGAAGGAGTGAACCATGACTACCAAGATTGTATGAGGAATAATCTAATGTTAGTAAGATATCCATAGAAGTGATCCATGACTATTAAGAAGGTATTAGAAGTGAACACATGCCACTAAGACAACCATGGGAGAGAACCATGACTACCAAGAAGTTATGGGTGCAACGTCCAGGTTTAGGGTGCCCCCAGAGGTGCCCCATACCCGGTAGGTCACATTGCCTCAAGTGCATTTACCCAAATGACAGAGGCTTCCAACCATTTGTGAGTGCCTTGGGTGGGATAATTGGGAATATATGTCTTCATTGGTAGAGTAATGTATCAGAGATAAATAGATAACTATAATAGAAGAAACAATAATACCATACAACAGTAAACAGTTGAATAATGAAGTAAATAAACTACTAGAGAACATATATAATAATGCATTTCATGTATGTATAGTAAAAAATCCAAAAATTCACAATGATGAAATATAGTACTAAACCAAATTAAAAAGGTAAACAAGTAAAAAACTCCATTATCATCGCAAGACTCGACTCTGACCCAGGCTCTCTAGCTCCACAACAATCATGTACCTGATAGATAAGGGTTATTTAAAATATCAATAAATAGAATAATATAATTTGGATGGGCCCAAAAGCATGGCCCAAACAAGGTGTGAGACAAATCCTAGTAGGAAACCACCCAAAGATATATGCCTTATAGTTGGTGAATATATATTGAAGGAAATAAGAAAAATGAAGTAGCAAACAAGGAATTAATCACATGTAAACAATCATATTGTTTCAATTGCATTCATTATCATATATAAATTATGAAGCTAATCAAAAATAAGTATCCATCTGGGAAGTTCTCACATCCCAAACCCTCTGGTTCAACAAATCAAACACAATAACCCCCTAGGAAGTACTCACAGACCATCCCCTCTGGTTAATATTTAGAAAACACTCTACGAGGAAGCACGAACCCTCAATTCCACCTTGAGATCTTGTATTGTTAACTATAGACACATTGTGGAAGATCTCAACCTCCAATTCCCACTGTGTTCTTGTAACGTGGAACTGTAGACACTCTGAGGGGGCACAAAGTCCACCACCCTATGGTCTCGCAACATAAATGTAAACAGACACCCTAGAGAAGCCCTAAGTGTCTATTCCCCCTATGGTTTACTAAACCTGGTTCCAACAACCCTATGTAAGTCAATCATGAACAATTTTTTTGAAAATCCAATGTAATCCTTATGAACCCCTTGGATAATATCTATAGGTATATAACAGCTTCAGATAATATCACTCCATCTGAACAACATTGGGCTAGGAAAAAAAGAAGCCTAACTGGAAAATCATGAACAAACAGTCTATAACAAAACATGATGGGAAACATATCCATTCCATACCAAATAAAACTGTTCAGAATCAAACAACCCATACATAGGAACAGAAGGAATAAAAAAATTAACTAGGCTAGAATCACTACGAACAAAATACCTCGTTCTAGGTTATTGTTTACTTTTTCATATAAAATTCATTGAATAACTACTGAAAGGCACAAACCACCTACCTCGACAATGTATGATCAATGTACTCCGTCATTTGAAATTGAATCGATCTAGAACATTATAAATGTATGAAAATTTAAAAAATTATCAACCAAGGATATCTAACGAAAGAGAAAAATTCTGGAAACGAGGCTCTAGAAGAAGGAATAACTCAACGTGGAAATTCCAACACAATCAATAGCGGTTGATTTGGAGAACGGATGGTCGATCGAGGGATCAGAGAAGATTCGTAAGACTCAGTTTCTCTTGTACAAGATGGTATGAGAAGGTTGGGTTTCTATGAATGAGATGCGACCCCTGTCCTATATAAAATTTAAAAAGAAAAGTACATGTATTGTTCCTTGAAGTTACACAATGTGTATTTTCCTTAAGAGACCCCACATTAGGCGGTCTCCAGGTCACCCGACACGGACATGTACTCAGCTATTACACGACCAGTACATGGTCACCTACAACAACTGGGTAAATATAATGTACATAAAATTACATTACATGTACTCAATATATTTCCAAAAACATTTCTAAAAGGACTAGAAAAATTGTATCCATACCTGAAAAAATATAAAGGTTCTTACAAACATTCACCCTTAAAGAAATTTGTCCTCAAATTTTCATAATAAGTTTTCAGAGAAGAATAATTTTCAAAGTTCTCCGGCCATTATGATCGTACGTTGGCCTCCATCTCCCATGTCTCATCCAGTACTCACTGTTTCCACCATATCTCTCGTACAAGAGGAACAGACTTGACACAAAAAAACCATTGCATTGTGATCAACAATCTCAATAGGAGGATCCTCAAATGAGGCATCCACATATATCCCAACCTCATCAGGTTGAAAAAAATTAGGCAAGTTATAGACGTACAGCCGTAGTAGAAAAACGTGGAAGACATCATGTATTGCCCAGTACTTCTATGGTATCTTCAACAGATAGGGAACCAGAAAAACTCTCCCCAAAACCTCCAACGGTCCAACATATCCCAGAGAAAGCATTCCATCTCTCCAAATACTCATATTTCCCAACCTCAGATATCTCACGAAAGTGGATAAATTAGGAATCAAGACTCCAGAATAAGGAATAACTCACTGTTGCGATTCCAACGCAATCGACGGTGGTTGGATAAGAGAACATATGGACGATCAGGGGCTCATAGTATATTCATCGGCTTCAGTCGCTCCTGGATGAGAGAGGCCGAGAATGTGGGGTTTCAGTGAATGAGATGTGAGCCCAGTCTGATATAACAATTAAAAATAAAATTAAACGGTGTATTTTTTAACGTTAAACGGTGTGTACATGCCATAATTGACCCCCACTTTAGGCAGTATCCTGGTAACCCCACATAGCCATGTACTCGGCTATTACATGGCTAGTACATGGTCACCCACAACAACCAGGTACAAGACATATTTTAATAAAATTTCCACAAACATCTCTTTTTCATAGAACATAAGAAAAAACAGGATCTATTCCTAAAAAAATGATCGAGTTTTTACAATGGGGAGTGAGCCCACACAATAATATGGCCTTTGCAGTGGTGCCTTGATTACTATGTTTGATCCAAATTATATGTTCAGAATGTTATTCATGGATGTAGTGAATGTCCATATGTTTACGAGAGGGTGTGATATCATGTCAGTATCCTAATTATTGATCCTCTTTCTACAAATACATGTCCACTATGTAATATTCTTATGTAATCGCAACAATTACATGTTTTATTAATATGAGATTATTTAATGGATTATGTATTTTATTTTCATATGATTCTAGAACTATGAAATTCCAAACTTTTTTTGATCTCTAATATGCATGGTATGATCTTTAAACTTATTCTCAAGTACCATAACCTTTTTTTCATGTTAGGTTTACACATTTTCTTCTTTTAACCATAATGAGCATAAGAGATCCCCCATTTATTATGATTCCTTTATATAGGTTATGAAAAAACATTTATGTAGAAGTAATAATGGTATATATTTATATGGGATATTTTGATGATCTTTAACTATGATAAATTATCATGGTTTCACATTTTCAAAGAAACTAAACTATTAGAGTCCTCAAACATGTATTAAGGATGTATAGTAATTATTCTTTGAAAAAGATGTAATATCCATGTATGTTATGTTAGGGTCTCCATAGTTGGTATTATAGGAATGGTATAGTCAACCATTGGAAACTAGGTTGAGAAATAATTACTAACCTCCCTATGTATATTTCTAAGGATATGTCTCGGGATGTATCTATGTATAATAATAATGATGTGCCAATTTTTAGTAAAATTTCCTTGAATTTTTGCAATGGATGGAGTGAGTTTATTCATATAAATAAATCCATGTTTGGATACTATATATGGATATGGATATGAAATAGTTGTACCTAGGGGTAACAACTCCGAAAAGATGTTTTGGGAAAGAATTGGGGTAATATGGTACATCAAAATGGGCACCTAGTCTGGCAGTTCGTGGGGATATGACTTGGAAATTCAGAAACTTTTAATTTAACCATATTAAGGAGTTCAACAGAATATGACTATAAACATAATATAATAAACCAATTAATTAGTATATTAAATAAGTATAATCTTTGTCTTAGTCACCCTATAATAAATGTCTTAGGATTATATGGCATCCCAATATCATAAATGTTTCTCACACTATGATCTTTAATTTTATCTAATTGATTGAAATATAAGTACCATGTCTAACATTTTATGTTATAGATGAGAAATTAATGGGAATTACAAGAATCGATTTCCCATGTCGATAACTAATTATGAGAATATTGATGGTTTTACAAGTATTAGATATACTTATAATGGTAAAGATACCACAAATGACATGTGAATGGAATATGATGTTATTACAATAAATTTATCATTAAAAATAGTTGGAATGAATAGATTAATGTTGAGGAGACCAAAAAAATTATTGTTTAAAATAATATAAATATGTATTTAGGTATAATTTGGTGAATCAAGAGTACTTGTTAATGAATAGTCTTTGATGAATGTAGTATTTTTTCTTTGAAATTCAATGATTATATAATATGATTCTTGAAATATATAATTATATTTATTATATATTTTCATTGAGTATCAAAAAGGATATGATTCATGTTGATGATGAAATAGAGATGTGACATTTTGATGAAGGTAAGATAAGCCATAATGTGATCAAGATGTTGAAAAAATTTGGGTTTTCTCCAATAAAGAAATGATTGATTTGGGTAATGTCATTTGAATAAAATTTATTACCCTGTATCATTTTATATATTGGTTTTAAATGAAGTCGACGTCAACACATATGATGTTTAAAACTAATTGGATATATTCTTTATATCTAGTAACCTTTGCAATTAAGAAGCCTGCATGATTTCCAAAAGTATTTAATGTAATTAGGGTTATTTCCATGTCTCAAGGTAATTTATTATGAGGGTATTCACATGTATGAAATATGACAAAATATATCTATATTGTTATATATGAGGTATCAATGTCAATCTAAATGGTGGAATCAATTATAATATTTATTATTTTCTTATATCTCAAGGGTTATAATGATAACTGTTTATGGAAATATTATGTTATTCATTCGATGAAGATTGAGAGAATAAAGTATTACTCTAAAAATGAGGATTTAATAATATTGGATTTAAGGTAAAAAATAGTCGGTGTTGATGATAACTAATGACAAGTGGGATTGATTATCATGGATCTAATGATCTGATAGTACTTATCGAATAAAAATGTTGACTACCATTTTTGAGAATTTGGATAATTTGATCATTGAAAAAAGGCGAGGTTATCATAAAATCAAATAAGTGCATCTTTTAAAGAATATTTTTCGTCATTAAGAAAAATGATCCAAAAAAAATTTGTAACTATTTTCTTTGTTTCTAATGAATCAGATGGTCCATTAGGTCATCAATGTTTTAGGGATTTGGAATAGTTAACATTCACTTGAAAATTTCTCTATCACTCTCAATTATAACATTATAGTTAGAGTTTCATCCATTTCCAGGTAGTCACATCCAACATATGTTCTCTTATATGGAAACCCTGCTATATGAAACATTTGGTAATCGTTATCGTCCCAACCTTCCCTTTTAAAGGATGTTTTTGTTTTTAAAATTATAATGTGCATATCTATGAATCAAACATTCAAGTATTTATTTATGTGTGTATATATATATGATATTTTTATTCATAAAATTTTCTTACAATGGGGAGTAGAAATATAAAGATCCAAAATTCTATGAATCTATTAATGTAAGTGTCCTGTCTATGTTCATTTGACTAATTTTTTGGAGTTATTATTCCATAACTGCTCTCTAAATCCATAATCTTATTATTCCATGGGAAAATGAGTTCTATTTAAGCTGTGTGGACATGTTCTTAGAGAACCATGTCAATTACCCATATTCATCACACATTTTTTTAAAACCGTGGTAATTTCATTTTTCCCACAGTATTTCCAATTAAATTTATAGTTTTTCCATTTTCCTTCTATAATGGATTCATATAACCATGGTATTTTCATTTAAAATAACAATATATTCTATAATAAATTTCAATACTATGAAACATGATGCCATACATATATTGTTTAGTTACAACTACATATGTTAAATACTATACAGCTACAATTTTTCAAACCAAGGAAGTATAACAAGGTCTTAGGTTAGTTTTATGGTTGAGATGTATTCATTGAAATAAGAAGGTGTGAAGTCACACTATGGATTGAAACATATTATTTTTCTCTAATATTTGTAAACAATAATCATAATTATTTAATATTAATTGTGATATTTCAATCCCATGAATATTGTTGAAACATCTCCTAATTTTATTTTCATTATAACATTCATTTCAGTATTTTTCTGAATTTACAACTGCAGATTCATATAATTAAATAAAAAATTTCATAGTAAAATTTAAGTTAATTTCCTTTAAGTATGTGGATAATCCTTTTGAATTTCATTGATAATACCAAACAAACACCCTCAACTACCATTATGATGATGCGATCATTCTTTGGAAGTATCAACCATCATTATTATGTTAATACAAATCCTTATTAATTTTTCAATGATCCTTATAAATTACACTATATGAATAAATTACTCTCAAAATGTTTAATATTTGTTATGAAACATCATTTCCAATTTCATTTTACAAGTGGAGTCATAGAATGTATTATGTAATGCTCATATTGGAAATGTGCACTATACCATATTAATTAGGATCATGTATCTCTTCAAATGGTCAAATAAATTATAAATAGTCCAAATAGTATATATATTAATTTTAATTTAATTCAATGAATCAATTTGAATGGTAATTAATTTATTAAAATATGTCAAATATGGATTACACATTTCATTAATTGAGAAAGCATTAGGAATGATTATATACTTGGATATTATCCCTCCAAAATAATATATCAATTTATTAAAATCTTCAAAAGAAATTCTTTTTCCCATACATCATTATTATATACTATAAAAGTAACAAGAAGAACTTTCATTTTTTCGATAAAATCCAGTTTAGAACAAAAATCCCATATATTGTGTAATCTCATAAACACATGAAGGTTTTTTTTGCAACTTTGTTGATCATAATCAACTGTACTAGGTTAGGGAATAAATATTAAGGATACTACATTGAAAATATAGGTATTCACAATTATATTTTTATTTATATATATGTCGATATATTTTAGGAGAGATAATGTACTAAATGGGGATTCAATAACCACCGTGGTTCATATGATGATCCCCTAATACCCTTAACTATTATTAGAGACAATTTCATTATCAAATCATCATGTTTCTTAAAGTATTAAATTATGTATTTGTTTTATGAAATCATACATGTATTCCAAACTCATGAAATTATGTTATATTATAATGTAATTTTTGGAGCACAAAATGATTTCATTTTAAATATCTAAAGAGATATGGAGTGGACGCAATGAACAATGTTAACTCGGTAATGTAATTTTAATCGTCGTAGTAAGAAAATAGATCATCAGAGATTTTGGTTACATAAAAATTCATTTAGCGACAACATGTTGTGAGTATTTTTCTATATCTTATTTCGAGTGTCACTATAATATGACGATTAATAGTCCCCCATGACATAGTTTTGAGCGATTGAATAATTAAAAATCACCATAAAATATTAAATACTGTTAAATATTATATTTAAATATTTTATCATATTATTTAAAATTTATTTTATAAATTGTAATTGTTTAAAATTTAAACGTTGTGTTCTCAAGATAAAAATAAATATGATATTTTCATTTTTGATTCTATTTTTTTTAAATAAAAAAGTGGTTTTTAGTATGAAAATTTAATTTATGTGGTGTGAGTGTGTTTAGTGTAATTATAAAAAAAAACATAATATATATAAACTATTAATTGAATTCTATTATTTAAAAATAAGTTATAATCAATGGAAAATATATTTGTGTTTTTTAAAAAATATATATATGTTCAACAAATTAACTATAAATTGATTATTGTTATTTAATTATGTGAAATTAAACAATTTATTATAAATTATCTTTTATTATCAAAGAGTTAATATTTTGAATGTAATATTACATATTTAGATATTTTATAATTTTTTTAAGAAATTGAATCATTTTTATTTTTGAATATATTAATTTATATAAGGATTACGAATTAATTAATTATAAATTATATATAGTTAATTAATTATATTTTTTAATTTAATTAATTAATATTAATATTAATGGTTAATATTTAAAATAAAATGTTCAACATTATATTCCATGCCTCATGATCATGAAATAATTAATTTTTTTTAGAAATCGTCATAATAATTTATAAATTGATTTAAATTATAAAACATAGCCTAAATATATTGAATTTTATATTTATAATATTTAATTGAAGATAAATTATTAAATTTGAAATATTAAAAATAAAAAGAACCTTATTTTATAATATTATTTCAACCACATGAAATATGGTTTTGATAATTATTTTAATAAATGTTTCAATAAAATATAAATATATGGTATTTAGATTATGTAAAATATTTACATAATACTAGATTTTAAAATTCATTGTAATTCAAAACAATATCATATATTTAAAGGTCATAATATCAAATAATATCAAAGATGAGAGTGTTCAAATTGTATTTACAATATATTTGTTCATATTGAAAATTATAGAATTTATGTATTATTAGCTAATTTATAAAAGGGTTTATTACTAACTTTCAGTTGTGAAATTTTCATATTTATTTATCAAATAGTATATATGCTATTTATTTTAATTATAATAATTTAATTAATAACAAGAATACATTATATATAAAAAATCTAAAATGGATTTTTGAATGTAATTTTTCTAAAATGTGTTTTATAAATTAAGATAATATAATATTATTACAGATAATGGATTTATGTTTGGCATGGTTTATTAAAACTCTTCATTATTATATATGATAATTAATATTAAGAATATATTTTTTGATATTAATATTGTTTATAAATGGTTATAAGTCATAATAAAGGGAACTAACTGATTATACAAAGTTATATGAAATAATTGTAATTCTAATCATTTTTAATATTTAAAAATTATAAATATTACTAATAATGAATTTATATATAATATAAATATCAATAAAATATTATTGTTTTTTCATTTATAATTAAAAGTTGTCTACTTTTTTTTTAAAAAATATTCATACAAAAAAGATGACCTTTTTTTAAAATATAATTTATACTATATAATTTTTTTTGATTATTTATATGATTAATGGTCTAAATAATATAATGTATGTGATATGTAAACTATGTATAATAATTTAAATAATAAAAAGTAAATTATAATTAAATATATTTGATGTTATATATATATATATTTAAATTACATATTATAGTGACCCATGACCTTTTTATATAAATATTACTTTAATTTATATCAATATTCAATACATAACACTATTTTCCATGTCAGTATTATAATTACTTACTATATTTGGAGACTAGATTATAAAGAATTTTATTTTGGTACATTCTACTTCATCTTTCATAATTTTTTTCACACTTTGTACTCTTATTGACATACATTACTTAAATACATTCTTCTGTACTCGGGGAAATGAAACCAAATAACAGATGAACTCAAATGGTAATTATGGGTAAATAATGGATATATCAATCTATAATGATATGAAATATTAAAATAAGAATAATTTCATGAGATTTTTATTATACCATAAAATTTTCATACCCAATTTATCAGGGACTATTTACATAAATCATGAAATAAAGCATTAGCATTGAAAGGAAATGAATCATTAGTGTGATAATTCATCATTTAATAGTCATGATCAATGATTTAAAATCATAAGAATATAAAAAATATTATTAAATTATGTTATTCTCAAAGGCATAAAAAACCATTTCATATGTGATGGTAAACTAGAAATTCAATCAAATCATATTTTATTGGGAATTAAAACATGAATCCTATAAAAAATAGATCATAAATAACCACCAATTACCCATCATAGATTATGAATCCCTATATGTTTTCGTTTTTAGATCTATTAACTAATATCATTTCTAAAATTTGTATCACAATATAAAAATATATTCCCAATGTATCGGTGAGATGCATAATTCTGGACCGACCCATCACATAATAAAAAACATACATTTGTGTTCCATAATACCATTAAATATTCATTATATCATTATAAAATGACTATGGGAATGGAAATTGTATTCATACCCATTTCATCATTTTTCATAGAATAAAATGTGTAAAATAAAAATATTTCCTAAAAATATCGGCATCGTAATTGAAAACCATCCCTATAAATAATATTTATCACATCAATAGATCATATCCCTACTAAAACACATTTAAAATCAATGGTGTAATCATAAATGAACTTTCTATTAAAATATAATTATAATTTTTTTGAGGAAAATACAAATTCCATTTTGAATATACTTATTTAATATCGATATATTTTAACAAATATTGAGGAAGGAATTTCTTTTTAAAATTAAAATAAATGGTTGTAAAGGAAGATTAAAAAAATGAATAGTCAGGATGGAAATAATTTCCATCCATGTTGAGTGCATTAAAAAAAACATTTGACTCATATTTTTGAGAATATTGGAAATTACATCATTCCATAAATGATAGGATGATTAATATGAAGAAATATTATTGAATTTAAATCATTGATAAAAAATTCCAAAAAAATAATCTGAGAATATTCAAAAAACTTATTTAAAACATTTTATGAAACATATATATGGAAAAAATATTTTTCAACCATATAATGAATAATAAAGAAGACATATCATAATAGGGGGTTTTTAACCATTTGAGTTCGAAAGAGTTGAAAATGATACTAAAAATTAAAAATAATAAAAATAAATAGTTAGAAAAAATATAAAGGGTATTTTTATACACGGATCAAATAATTTAATCAATTGAAATTAAAACAAAATAAATCATGATTAATATTGGATTAAATCATAAATCTCTTATATATTCTGTAATCATCGAATCAAAACCTCAAAAAAAATATCCGTATATAGATATATATATCCCAATAATTTTCATTTGAATTATCATAAAATAAATTAGGGTCTGTTATATACACCACGTAAAATAAATAAGTTTTGAATATGTAATGTTTCTAACTGAAATAAAATTGAGGAAAAATATTTTACCTCATGTTCAACATTCTTCGAAATCACTCTATGAAACTGTATAATAAATTTTAATGTAGTATAATTCAATAACATAACCATGTTTATATTAATACTATCATATATTAGAAACTTATATCATTAAAAAAATAGTTTATTAATAAATATTTATGAAAAAAAAGATTTAGAGGTGTTAATTGTTTCATTTTTCTTGAATGTTGGTGTTCGACAGTTGAAGTACTTATACTTTTATTATGGATAAATAATCTCAAGAATGCTAAAAATGATATGAATTTCATTTATATTAATTATATATATATATATAGTCATTTATAAAATTTATATACATGAAAATTAATTACACCATTAATATTGAAGATAGATCAAACTATGACATTAATGTTGTTTCAATTTTCAATTAAATGCAATAAAAAATGGTAAATAATAAATAAACATTCAATAATTTTATTAATATCATAAATAACACACACACACACACAGTGTTATATATATATATTTATTCCATATCAATAAACATCCAATTAAATTTGTGACGAAATACTCAATACACCACTATCCAGAGACGGTAAGATGCATATACACATGACTAATTTTTTATCATTAAAATGATTTTTAAGATGGTTTATAAGGATTTATCATTATAATAACAATGATTTTTAATATTTAATATAACATATTAATTATGTTATAATGGATTCTATAGATTTAATGTATTTATAAGAAGAAATAATACTGAACAAATTCAGTTAAGAGTTATACTTATTTACTTAGAATTATTTATTGGATTACATAGTATGCATTTTAATAAATTTAATTTTGAATGAAAACAAGTTATTATATGTTTTGAAGGAAACATAAATATTAGTATGGTGGGCATTTGATGATATAAATGAATAAAAATATGTGATAAAGAGAGGATGATAGGACAACATTTATTTTTGAGGAGAGGGGAAATCTTGGAATTAGTTAAAGTATTAAATTTGTTTAAATTAATTTTTATAATAATGGGACTCTAAATTTATATATTTAAAACATAGTAATTTTTAGATTATATTTTATCTCTAAAAAATTAATAATTTTATGTGATTTTTAACCCTTTTCTCTTAGTTTTAACCCCGATTAACCATTTTAGAAATTATAACAATATAAAATAATATTTCATGCTATTTGGTTCATGAATATTACCACAAAATGAATAGTGACCCATAGAATGACCTTGGTTTATATATTAAAACATATCCCATTAACATGGCCTAATAAATAATTTTTATTAATTCATAACCATTTAATAAAATATTATTTATTATGAAATTTCATTATGGATATTTTTGGAACAATTCAACACCATTTTATATATAATAATCAATAAAAATATTGAATTCAATTAAAATATATTCCCGCATACCTAACTTGTTATATTTATCTAAAACATATTTTACATTAAAATTTAGTCAAATTAAATTGCATTTGTTTATTTTGAATTTTTTTTAATTGAATAAAGATATATCCAAATTTTGTACGTATTTTTGGTAATTATTCAGTAATTAAAAATTAAAAATAAAATTATATAATAAAAAATTTATAAATATAAAAAATAATAATTGAAAACTAACTATAATATTTCCTTAAACATAAGAAAAAGTATTAGAGATACTAAAATCAATATATTGACTATTTTTATTTATTAATTTATTAATATAAAATAATATAATGGTTATAATCAATGAAAATTTTCATAATGATACCATATTTTTCAAATTGGTATTGAAATAGAAAATATCCACTCAAAATGATTTATCATTACTTTTCCTATTTAACCCTTAGCGTGCTGAAAAAAATCTACCAGGTAAGCTATTTATATTGAAAAAAATAAGTCACAAAATAACCAAAATTTATCCGATTGATTAAAAAAGTGGAATAATTTTTTTGTGGTCCATTTCTTCAATTATCAAATATTATGTATAAAATAAGTGTGCACAATATGATGAAATTCAATTTTTAATGAACTAATCTTTTAATTCATAATACTACATTTGTTCCTAATCAATTCCTAGAAAACAATTTGAGAATTTTAAACCATTTTTTTATAATTAATTTATAAATAACATTAAATTTTTATATCAAAAGTGAATAATTTTATTTATTTATCTGAAAACACATTATGGGCATGGAAATATTTTTTAGAAAAAATGTGTTTTTATACTAATAAATCAACAAATATCAAAATCAACAATAATAATAATTCACATTTAATTAATTATATTAC
This sequence comes from Viscum album, assembly GCA_963277665.1. Classification (NCBI taxonomy): domain Eukaryota; kingdom Viridiplantae; phylum Streptophyta; class Magnoliopsida; order Santalales; family Viscaceae; genus Viscum; species Viscum album. The sequence continues at coordinate 1,851,256,519 of OY728120.1, forward strand.
ATAAAATTTAATGATATTTATGTTACATTATTTTTATATTAAACATATAATAATATCATTCTATGAAAAGAAATGAAAATTTTATAAAAATATATATTGTTCAATATTGACTAAAAAATCATATTCCAAAAATTCCCGCCTATGAACATTTTGATTTGATGATATAAAAAATATATCATATTTATTAAAATTATTATTTTAACATGAGAACCAATAAATTATTATATTTTCACACAAAAATAAAGAAAAATATTTGTCAATGAAAATATATTATTGAAGTATAAAATGACTAGTGAAAATGGAGTGCTTTTTTCCTAATCATTATTCAATAAATATATACTGAGAATGAAAATTATATATATAACATAATACATATATTTCTATATATATATAAATTGAATAACTATGTTATAAAATTCATTTTAAAATAATAATATATTGATTTTCATTTTAATTTCGGTATTTCATGTATGAAATGTTATCGATTGAATACAATATTATTAATAATATCTATATTATAAAATATTGTGGTGTTAAATTATATCTCTTCAATAAATTAGGACATAAATTATTAATCATGGTAATTAGAGGATTCAAATTTTAATATAACTTCATTTGAATAAAACATTTTATAATGGAATAATAAAACATCCTTTGAATGGGGGAAGTGGAAAATATAATGGTTACTAAAAGAACATGTCATCAAGGTCTAAGATAAATGGAAAATTAGTAGAATGCTAAAATACACAAAGGATTAAAATTACATTTATGAAATTATAGGTAGGCATAGAAGACATGGTCCTAGGAATGATAATTACCCCAAAAACATAAGTAACAGTGGTGTGAAATGATTATTGACTCATTAATAGTAATGTAAAAGTACTATGTTTAATTTTAGGATCCTTTTCAAAAATTAGAGGGGTTATTTTAATAACATTATGAAGTACATAGAAAATATAATTGAATATTTTATTTTTATTTGATAATAAAATTACCAATAATTGGGCGTACATAAATCAATTCCACCTCATCATATTCTCTAACAAAGAGATATTCAAGATGAATTTATCATGAACAATTCACTAAAAATATAATTCAACAAATCAAAAGATCCATAATTCAATCCTCTTGCCTCTAAATATTTACCAAAACCAAAATTGTTATCATATGTTATCCAATATAGATAAATACAATATATTAATGTCTAAAACAGTAAAAATAAATCTCAAAGTTCATCATAATCCAATCAATAAATAGTTTTCCTTAATACTACTAAAAAATATGTCTAACTAAATTCAAGAAAAAAATTCAGAAATATTTGATAACATATATTTTTCCCTGATCAACATTATAATTTTTACTATGAAAACATTACTTGTCTAAAAATTTCAAATAAAAAACATGTCAATACCTTGATTTTATTAAAACATGATAATAACAAAAATAACAAAAAACATAATGAAAAATATATTTTTACAAAATAAAAATATCCTTATGAAATAAATTATTTAAAAACTATTTAGTATATTTGATAAATCTATATATTCAATAAAAATGATCATAAATAATTTGTTCATCAAATATACATCCAATTCCAAGGTCATAAATACTATACACTTTAAATTATAAATATGAATAATCTATTTATTTAAACTACACTTAATTAATCAAATATCAACCTCATATTAAGGGTTATATATCCCTCAAAAAAGTGTTTTAAAAAAATATCAATTTAAAAATAAATATTTTTTCAATGTTTTTGGTACCATTTAATATATGATTTAAAAAACATAATGAAAAACTACTATGAAACAATCCATAAATTATAGTAACTCTTATAAACAAAATTTCATTGATATAAAATTTATAGAAAATAATTCTCGAATCCTAATACATAATTACATCAATAAATTCACCTCTATTATTTGAATAACATTTGTCATTCCTTAGTCAAGGATTTAACCCTTTTAGTATGTAATTAATGGGGATAATTCGTAAGCTACCAAAATATAAGACATAAAATTAATTTGAATTTATTCCATATACCCTTCAGATATACATCAAAAACAACTTTCTCTTATATGATAAGTTTACCAAAGTGATTCATTCCATATTCCTAATATGATGGAAATTAATTTTTATTACCTATATGATAATTTCCCCATATATATATATATATATATTACCATTTCATTTTATTTTTAATGTTATGAAAATCGACTATATTTATATTTCTAGAAATATATGGTGATAGTCATTTAGATTTAATTACAATGTAATTAAATTCTGTTTCCAACTCATTCAACTTATCAAGAGAAAACCAACTGCATTGAAAATCACATCAATTTTTCTACTCTATAATGCTTTGTTCTAGTTGTTGCCTAACAAAATCATAGTCATTGCTATAATAATCAAAGTGGAAAACCACATAATCATGAAAAATAATTTATATAATGTAAAAATCAAGAAAACTTCCATTAAATCATTGGAACATTAGGATTTACCTATGTTATACATAATAATCATCTCTCGAAATCCTTTATAAAGGTTTATAAATATATTATAAATTAAACTATGAATATCCACTGATAATTTCAAACAAAGTGAACTATAAGGGAATATTCAATGTGAACCAGAATGATTATCAATATATACTCAAAAACACCTTTTGGGTTATTAACCAAAGATGTATTTATGACAAAACAATGTCCTCCGAGTGTTCCCAAACAAGGATGTGTTTCTATGAAAACAAAATAAAATCTATACCTTTACAAAACTCTATGATGTTATCAAATATATAGGCCTATCATAAGGGATTTTAAAAAAATTATCTAATACAAATACCCAATGTTTAACTAAACCACTATATTATATGCAATATATAATCCCATGATTTTAATTCATAAATGTTACATCATAATATATATTTATATATTCAATAAAAAACTTTATTATTCAAGACAGAACCATATGGGTTAGGTTTACTTGTAGACTAGATACAAAAACATATTATTTCTTTATATACTATAAAATCACTAATAATGTTATTCGTACTTTTTTCCCTTCTTGAAATAACCTACATAAATATATTTTTAATAACCAATGTAAATAAAACATAAGAAATGATTATCTCATATTCACAGAAAGGGTAAAAAATATTGATAAAAATCAATGATAATATAAAATATTACGATAAACATAATAATATGAAACTATGACCAGAAATTAAAAAAATATAAAAAAATCATTCAAATACCATAATGATAAACCATGAAACCTTTTTTTAGAAATTAGTATACATAAATCATAAGTGTTCTGAATCATCACTAATAAATGCCGAATAATGTGTTCAAATCATATGCATAAACATATTTTATTATAGTCTTTCACCTACATAAAAATAAAAAATTTCATATTTCATGGATAATCATTGAGACATTCAAGTTAGATTTCATGAATAATAAATAGATATATAAAATATGAGAACAAATAGGGAATCACCACAGACATTCCATAATTGATTAGGCATACCTACATATTTCCAATAGTTGATTGAGCACATTATCTCATTTCTCATTGTTATCTCATGAGATATAACTATTATCCGAATGAAATTTAAGGATATATGATTTTAGGCCCACCCGTTACACAATTTAAACAATACTTTTCAGTTCCAAGAGATCATAAAATACTCATCAAATCATTGTAGCATAACCCATCCAAATGAATCATGTTTTATAAACAATTATTCATTTCATCAAAGATTAATCACTAAAAATAAATGCGTTTCATTGAAATTTAATACCATAATCATAAACCTTATAGATAAATAATAAGGATGTTATAATGGGATCATATCCCCTTTAATGAATAATTATAACCATATTTGCTGTCATAGATTAAAATTATTTTAATAGTTCACATGAACATTTCTTTAGTAAAACACCCTTTTCATTTTGAAATAACATATTTTCAATAAAATTATTTGTATTGATATTATTGATAATATTTTTTTATTTAACCATGGAATAAGGTGAATAAATCATCAAAACAATTTGTTTTCAGGATTATGGGATTCATTTTTCATTCTATGTTCTTATAAAAATATTCTATTGAAATTTTTACTTAAAACTTTTAACATACCACATTCAGAAAATGATTATAGGATAATATAGTCTTTTATTATAGAAAGTATAAAAGGGGTAAAATATTATTTAAAAGTTCATCATATAATTTTCCAAAACATTATATATGTTTTTTTAAACTTTGATCTAGAAGAAAATATTTTCCCTTCCAAATGAATAAAATTTATGTTGGATTTTCATAATTTTTTTTATGATTAATGCTTATTTACAAAGAGAAAACAATTGTACTAAATATGAAAAAAATTCCAAAAATATTTTAATAATAAATAAAATTGTTATATCAGGATCATATAATTTCCCCTATGGGATTTCAATTATATATAACCCCTGATATATTTGGATTGAAAATCACATCTAATACTTCATTCAATATCTATAAATCAAAACATAAAGATATATAAATAATTAGATGCATATGAATATACAAATAATTTTCATTAAATGAATCATAAATTACATTAATTTGTATTATATACATAACATAAATGAAAAATGTGATGGATATGGCATGTGACTCAAAGAAATATATGTGAGATGAAAATCACTAACCTCAAGATATAATTTCTTCAAAAGTGCTATAAACTGATTTATATTAAATATATTTTCTAATTATATAATTGAATCATATATATTCAAAATATTTCATATATTAACCACTTATTATATTTCAACACCCATTTGTTAATAATTAATTAATAAATTCATTGTTTTCAGGTGTTAAATGTTTGATTTGTAATATCAGTTTTCAAATTATAGTTTATTTTTTGGTTCATCGATCGTGGTTTGATAATATCAATAATGTTAACCATGATTTAAATATAATATATATTAATTATATATATATATATATTCAACCATTTAAATAATAAATATGAAAATGAATTACATTTTTTATGGATATGGATAGTCATAGAAATTCATAAGCATTGTTTCTATTTTATGACGGACGAAAAAACAACGTGGTCATAATTATTTCCCTTTACAAAGCCATAATGAAGTCATAAATATTATATATTAATTAAATTCATCGCCATACCCATCAACATAATGTGGGGATAAAACATTACCACAATATGTGGAAATTTTAAGCAATACATACTCTTGAGTTATATTTTCTCTTTCTGTATAAGGAAAATAAAGAGGATAATGGTTATTCTGTCAATAAAATTAAAATTAAATATATTTTATGTAATTAATAAAATAATTAATAATGGATATAATGTACTTATTTTAGGTAAATGAAAAAATAAAAACAAAACCCCTCAGTTAATTGGTATACCACTTCATTGAGAAGCCTCTTTTTTGTTACACAGTAATCCTTGAATGAATGATCTTTGGAAAATAAAATAATATTAATGGAGGGTTTATGGAATCTATGAAATTTTTATCCATGTTATTAGATGATATATATAAGGGAAAAAAATTATGAGTAAGAAATGAGAACATGTGTGTATGATCTCCACTTTTTCCATGTATGTCCTTCTAGACATTTAATTGAAGCCCTTTTGGTTGGGATTTATTTTCAGCATTAATCCATGATGGATGAGACCATTTTTTGGGAAAGAGTTATTATTTTATGGAAAATTACCTAAATGGATAATTTTTTTAAATTAATAGTGTTAGAGTATCAACATAGCAACATGATTATTTGGGTTTTCCATGGTCTATAAGGTATAAATGGTGGTTTGGGTTATTTCTATTGAAACTAGGCTCCAAAATTTCCACTGGAAAAATTCACATAGTGATCATATACAAGAAATGAAATTATGATTAGGAATATTATGTGATCTAGATAAAATCATTAATAGGTAACATAGCATGAAACAGATTCACATTGTAAAAGAGACAATATGTTTTTTTTTAAATTAGGGGATACATTTTTTGGTGTATTTAATAAGTTGAAAAACTCATGCTGTTAATATCTATATATCAATGGTTTTAATAAATAATTTGAGTATAATTTCTTATTTTAACATTGTTTATCCACCTCTATTGTATCTATGGATGTCTACATTAAAATTAGGATTTTTTTACTTCCATAAATCAGAATATATGATTTAATCACCTGTATGGCTATATATATTGGTTTTCCCCACTCTTCCACTTTTTCAAAATTATTGTGGAGGAAAATATTGTCCAAAAATGTTTATGGAATTTATCATTGTTATTGTGTTTAGGTTTCTCATATAATAACTATTTATTACATTCTTGTACGTGACACTAGTAGAAATAATTTTACTGAATCCTTAAAAAATGTAGTCATACTATAACAAACCCATATGGAATTTTTATGATTGTTTAGGTATATTCAGTATGATGTAATTCCACATAATAAAAATTTGTATTAATTATTGTTATAATGAGAGATGTTATTAATGTTTTTGACTACTCATGATTATATTTGGATTTTGTAGTGTTGAGTCCTTTCTTTTGGATTCCCATAGGGTGAGACAATCCTTGAATAATAAAAACATGGATAATTGAATAAAATATATTTTAACATGACATATTCTTCAGGTTATTATTATTGTAGATTGACCTTGTAAAATAGATAACTATAGTATTGAATGAGTTGTTAATTGAATGAAATGGTTAATTATCTAAATATACTATTTTGTAATATGTTGTTATATTGTGGCATTTTTCTATTATAACTTGTGTTGTGATTAATTAAAATTTAGTTTTATGAAAATATTTGATTGGTTATGATTAAATTATTATATAAAATTATTTTACCAATGATGAAAAAAATTCATATATAATTTTTTTTTGGTGAAGCTGGAATGATTTAATATTGGTGTTTTCTTGGTTATGTTGAAATGCTTATGTAAAGGCATTTCCTGGTCATGCTATAATGCTTATTGGTCATGAATTGGATGAGAGGTAATTACATGGATATTTTCTGTGGTTAGAATTGTTATTATACATACTTATAGATATTCTAGGATGATATCGAAGTATGTATAATGGTGTATCAAAATAATTGATTAATTAATACATGTAATTGTCATTACACTGAATGAACTTATAAATATACTATTTTTGATTCAAAATGGTGGTGACTACCTACTAAGGTATTATAAAATCTCATATAATTTAATTATTGGTATCTAAGTAGATTACATGGATATAGGATACATAAGGTAAAATGACCTTGTCATTCATTGTTTCATGCAAGATGGGTTGGAACGTAGAGATGGGAATGGCATGGGGATTAGAATTTGGGAATTATGAGTTTATTTATGAAATATTTTCCTTTTGTATTTATTAATTTAAATTTGAAATTTACATACATTATAGAATAAAATAAAATTATTATTTAATTAGTTTTGGATGTTTTAGTTGAAATTTATTATTGGATTATTTACATTGATGTTCTATTTCAAATATTAATCATTAAATTGTTTTTTGATTGTGTATGCGATGTTTTAAAACTATACCATGGGGTATATTATCCATACCATGTTTTTTACAAACCCAATTCTTGTCAATATCATTTGGGAAATGTGGAGGCACAATTTATATCCTATAACAATATTGATTTAGCCACATGAGTGAGTTCTAGATCGGGGGATTCTACAAAGTGGTATCACAATCATCAAGCTTGTATTTTCTATGACATTACTATTTTAATATATATAATGGATACAATGATGTTTTTGGACATGGTAATGAAATTTTTCAAGGGAGTATCTAACCCATGTATGGGGGAATATCTGAATACCCATGGATGGGATTTGTTCATCATGTTATATATTATTATGGTTAATTTAACATAGGGTTATTCGCTAGCAGTGTGATGTTAATATATTTTTTATATTTATACATGTAGATTAGGATGGCATTATATAATTATTAATCCATCACTCTAGGAAAATTGATATATATATATATATATTAACATGAATTGATCATGATATAGAAATATTTTACCATGTGATATACTTTCTTATATGAATTGAAAAATGAGAAACATGATTTATATGATAAATAAAAATGGAATAAATATAATTTCATTATGATTAAATCTTTAATACATGTTTAGAGAGACCATAATATAATGTAACTCTATTGATGTATCATTTTCAGTTTTACCTTATTTTTATCTACTGTTCTAGAGGGTGAATTTTTCATACAGACTCAAATCATCTTCATCATCATAAAATTGAGCGCTACGACATCATAAATTTCCATGATATTGTTTCTAATAATCTAGAGAATCCTATGGAACCTATGGGTCACAAGGATTTTGAAATATGTGATAGCTTTTTATGGGTCATGTCATCCATGTAAAGGTAGATTTTTCACACCATTCCATCAATGTATGAGTTGATGGGAGAGTTTCAACTACATAATCTTTCTATGTTCACTATAAAAGTAGAACCACATGAAGCCAAGGACTAGATTTGGCTCGTACATAAAATCATTAATAACATTGGAACACCGCTTGATATAAGTGTGAAGCTTAATGCATTCATGTTTTGTTGACTAGAGAAGCATTGGTGGGACTATTTAGAGCTTATTGTGATGTATTATTAGTTATCCTGTAACTACATATGGATGATTTTTATAAGCCATATATATCTCAAGATGTTTATAGTAGAAAACTATAAAAATTTCATGAACTTAACATTAGATATCTTTTCAGTGATGGTCTAAACTTGATATTTCACCGAATTGCAGTGCATTGGGCCTTCTATAGTAGATGATATGATTTCCAAGGAGAGGTTTTTCTAGGATGAGATTCTCTAAGAAATTAGGTCACAGTGTATTGATTTTCGCTTGAGAATATTTTTAGATGTTATGAACCTGTATACCATCATATAAGACAACCAAATATAGGATCATAACATTAGATAGGATTTTTAATTAGGGAAAATAGAAATCTATTCTTTTGGTGGCATGATGTTCCACTACGATAGTTATCCCTTAGGTAATAGTTAAAAGAGTAGTACTAGTAAGAAGAAGACATCATATAACCATCTTCCATTGATTTTCTACTAGTGTTGAAATTTTGGTAACAATATTCATTATTTTATATACTCTCTTGACCTGTATCAATGGGTCTGAAGTCATCACTCCCAAATACCACATCAAAAAGTCTAGTGACTTGTGTCTAACACCAAATTGGTATATCAGGAACACATGAGGTCATTTACAAAAATACATGTACATAGAAACCCGCACATACAATCCCATTAAATCATGAAATGTAATGATATTCACAAACCATTCATGTCATCTTCTAAATCCCACATCAAAAGTACACAAAAATGAAATTTAAAATTTAGGGGGCCAATTAAAAACCCACCAAGAAGAGATTAAAAACAAGACCAACATAAAATTAATAATGTGGACAGAAAATTAATATTAACAATGTGATACACATCATTATTTCTTGCTCCCTATGAACTATATGGTTTGAATCCACCTTGGAGTCCATAAAAATATTTATCATCAGCACAACACATGACCCAAGCAAGTATAACCCGTGTTGGGGTGGGTACAACAATATCATGTTGGAAACCCTGAAATCAACAATCTTATAACAACCAGACTAATAGTCATATATACATAGGTATATTTATAAAACAAAAAATAACATGAATATTTTTATATAATCAATAAAGACACATAATATCAATTTAATGTCATGAAAATTATACCATTCCATGATTCATGAACAATGGTTCCACATAGAACTCATCATAGAGAACTAACTCCATGTGTCAGATTACTCTGAGGAGGTCCATATGAGATATACATCTCATCATTTCCCTCCATAAAAAATATAGAATGGAACTTTTAATGGAATTATACATAGATAGGAATCATAAAGAAGGATATGGGGTATACCAACCGATCAATATAGAATAATCCAATATGTAGATGATCAACTCCCATGTAGTTCTAGTCACTACGATACGAAGAACTCTACCTATGGAAATAATATGATAGAGGATCTCACTTTGGAACTCAATAGAGGATTCCAACAGCTCTATGAATGAATTCTATCTTAGATAATCAAAATCCTAATTGTATGACGTGATTAAATACAAACCAACATAGAATGGATCAAGATAATTCACCCAAACGAATCAAGTCCAAGGGAAGAGGAAATAGACACTAAGCCATCTTGAATGAATTACATGGTCTGTACTAGTAGTATGTGAAGTGATCCTTCATAAATTTTTTCCTTCTATTGTATTATAATGTAGTTCCATGTCAATATAAAAGTAAACTATGTGTTATTGGATGTTAACTCCTAACCATGTCTTTGTACACGAATATACCCATGTATTCCTATCATGGGCGTGTATGTTTCGATGAAAGTTCAGTATTTGTGACCATGTACTCCTACCTGTGTTTACGTAATTATTTAGGTAAATGAAATGAATCCGGTTATGTGACATATTCCAGGTGATGGGCTCACATGCAGTGTGATATTTAAATTCTCAAAGAAACCCTCGCACCACACTATGTGTCCCACATATTGAGTAGATCCTGAATATACACAATAAACTACCTGTTATTTCTAAAACCCATTTTCATTATCCCATATATTCTCATGACAGTTTCTCATTTGATTCTTCAATCAATATCTGGAGGAATAATAGATCTACTCTAGATGAAAATTTTCATCATCCAACACCATATTCCTACCACAAAAATCGCATGGGAATTTCTTGACTGTTCATCTTGAAGATTCACCTTCAAATTGAAATGAATGGGAATGAAAAATCTGATCATAGTTCATTATATCCATCATTATATCATGATCCCATCATCATAATGATATTGTATGTATTCTATCAAGGTGTTGTGTAAAGAAACAGAGGTAGAATGGTTGATGCATTTGTATTTTTCAAATCGCGAGTCAAAATACTTTCCTATGATGATCATGGAGATGGAAGAGAAATACAGAATCAAAAAACCCAAGGAATGAACCAGGTTCAATGTTCTAGATAAAATATATTTGATTCCACTAGTTTGGATAATGAATAGATAAAAATATAATCACACAAAAAATATAAATTCACTAATAAATGTAACCCACACTTGCATGAAACATGATTAGTTAATCTATTCGTCAGTTGATTTATTTTTTTTGTTCCTAAGAGTATGTAATTATTTATAAATCCATGAAATTATCATCCTACCTAATATGTATTTATCACTAATGAATAATGAATTTACATTATTTTCATTGGATATATCTCAGATTTCTATTGTACATCAATCAATGATCCGCAATCTGGATGTTGTCCACCAAAGAGAGTTCCTCAACTCTCTAAAATAGATATCCATGATTTATAAGGATATTAGGATCAAATAAAAATATTTTATAATCATGATTATAAATATATTATAATTCCATTTGAAAAATTAAACCAATTAGTTTATTTAAGCATTCTCCCACGATAGTGCCACAACCCAAACTCCCGATGTTTTCAGGGTTTATGTCACACCTAGGATAAAAAACACTCTTTAAAATCACCGAGGGGTCAGACATTTCATATATGAGACACCATATAGATGTTGATAATCTATTATATTAAAAGAATCACTCATTAATTTAATATATTGTCAATATTTAAAAAATTTATTCCGAGCTAACCTGTACGTGGCATCCAATGACGTCTCGTCGCCTAGTCTTGAAAAAATTTATTGATATATTACAGTACAGAACACGAAAAAAAGGTCATTAAATTCTCCTAAACATACGGATTTATGGCCCAAAAAGATGAAACAAAATTCCTAAACAAAGATATGTAGGTACTTAATGTGCATATGAGTTTCCCGCTCCCAGATTATCTCATAATGATTCCTGTATTTCCACTAGAAATTAACTAGGGAATGGATATCACATAAATGATTCTCTCCTGGGTAATGAGGAATGGTAGATCAATCCTCAATGCACATTTTTTTCAATCAATAATATTAAATAGTTAATTCATATAACTCCTTAGTTGTGATAAGTGGTAGATGTCATGAACCCGTTCTAACAATGGAGGTAAAGCTAAGTGGTACACATCCTATCCAACTAAATAAAGTATCTAAAATTGGAGTGATTATAAAATATAAGTCTTATCCCCATCCTAATCTATATAATAAATATCATGGTGAAACCTATTTAGAACACATTATCTCCATCCTCAAAATACAAATGTCTCTTTTATATATCTGTGTATGATGTATAATGATGCTTTATAGTCCACATATTCTCTTGGATGATATTCATATTCTCTATAGTGGATTAAAACAACTATAGGCCCATATGTGTGGACTCACCTAGGTATATCCAATATAGTGTGGACCTATAGGGCCTCCCATACAAGGACACAAATAGTGCCATAAAAATTCTGACAGGGTAGATATTGTTGTATGAAAACTCCAACAAGGTTAGATGATTCCCGAAAAATATAAGAGAACTCTTAAATTTATGGAAATATCATGTACTCTAGAAGATGAATGGTTTTCTCAGTCAAGCCATCCATCTGGTGGGGAAAATTTCTGTTGAATTGTAATAGCGTCTCAAAATCCCACTAGAAACCTTTTTATAATTGATATTCTAGGCATGAATCATGGTTAGAAACAATCATCAATGGAACCCCATGGATTCCAACAATCTATTTCTCATAAAGGCATCCTGAACTCTCTAATGTACACTACTCCATAATAGATAGGATATGGGAAAACAAGGTGAGTCAGAATATGATTGACCAGAAGGAATAATGTCCCTTAGATGAACATGGTAACCCTGTTACAAATTCCATGGAAATCCCATCAGATATACACTCTGTCACCTAAATGGATTGATCAATTCCCATTGGAACCTAGTTCCCAACCGTCAATTGATGACAGGTATAACATTGAGGGAAAAAATTGCAAATCAATTATTTATCTATGACCACTAAAACTGTTGTAAATGGTATGTCTACATCATTTCCACACCAAAATGAAATGCCAAAGTATATTTTGTAATCTATCTAATAACCTCCTCCCTCAATGTCACTGGTACCATCATGAGTCCTCTTAAAAGAATGAAATTATCTATATCTTCCTGAAATCCATTAAAGACATGCCTAGTTGATTTATGTGTTTGTTGGGTCTCATAGTCCATATCCCCATCATCTTCCACACTGAATTAGAGTAAAATAAGTGGGGTAAAAACCATTGCGCTACATTAATATACTACACCTCCATCCAAAAAGGATAATTTCAATGAGGCCAACTGCCCCGCTTCCACATTCATAAAATTTAAACAATATTTCTAGTTGAGATAATCTGCTACTACATTCCCCTTTAGATTAGTAGAATCAATCTCAAATTGATAATATTAAAGGAACTCTTTCCATCATCTATAACTCATGTAAATGAAAGTATGATAGAATATATTCAGGATAATCTTGTTGTTAGAATAGTTGTTAAACCAGTACCTCATTAGGTAGTGTGGCCATATCATTAGTGCAATGAGTAATGCTACTAACATAAAATCATGGGTCATGTATTTCTACTTATTTTTCCTCAACTATGTTTAACCATAGTCCATACACACCTCCCAATTCATTATAAAACAACCAATCATGGGTTCTAATGCATCACATTATACTACGTAATTGAAAACCTCCATAGAGAATATAAATATTGGGGCACTTGTAATTCAATGTTTGGAGTTGTAGAAAATTGATTTTCATATCCCCTTCAAAAGAAATGATTTCAATTTTGGGTAAATGATTTAATGGGAGATCATGTCTAATAGAATTTCACTACGAATATTTGATATTAGTATATAAATCAAAGAATCTATGCACCTTAATCACCCTCATGGGTGGATACAAAGATAACACTTCTTTGATCATCACTAGGTCTACTACCTCACCATCTTCTAAGATAATTGGTACCAGAACGTTGACACAATAAACCTATACAATGTAATTTTGTGAGATTTATGTAAATAAAGTGTAATCAGATTATATCCAAAAATAATGTCATGTTTTTCACATGCTTCTCAACAGACACCAAGTACAATAACTTATCTTGGAATAAGAATAGAAAAAAACAGTCATAGAATGGTTTAGGTATATAGTTCATGTGTCCCATAAACACTATGGTGGAAATAATGATTCCAAATGTAATATCCATCTATTTATTGTGAACCTATAGACACTTCAATGTTTTATTTTGTATATCCTCTTCTCGTGCTTACATTAGATTATCGCCAGATCTATGGTCAAAAGTAGAGAACAACCGAGACCCAATCAAATTTTAAAAGAGATAGTTAATACTTTATATGTGATAATTGTTCTTTTCGATCTCCAGGATAATAAAAAGATAATCCATACACATCCTTTATCTATCATGTTCCTTCTTTTCAAATAATAATATGGCTTCCCAGGGTGACACAATAGTTTTAACAAAGATCATCATATTCAAGTATTCAAACTAAAACCTAATATCCCGATGCACTAGTGGATCCGTATTATATGATTTCAATGAGTTCTAGGTAATACTAATGAGTATATCAATTCTTTATTGCTTATCTTGGTGGGGTGGTAATATTTGAACATCATATGGGATGATGTCCTAATACTTCTCCACCGAGGCAGGGAATTAAAATCTCATATCGTACGCGGCACCAAGGGTAATTCTATCCAATTTATGAGTAATTACTAGTACCCACTTATGATTGAGTCTATCATATTTTACTTTGTATTAATTTTTACAAAGAAAGGTAAAACTAGTACCATTGGTGAGGACACATTTTTCTTTCCTCTCGAAACAATCTATTTGGTAATAATATATAGATATATAGTACATTCCTAAGATGGAATCAAAAGGCCACATCACTACTATAAAGAGAAACCAATAGAATCTATAATGACCATGATTTTGGTCACACTATCGGATGAAATGTGTGATCACATATCCATCTCTTGTTGGATCCTCAAAGCGCAAGTGTTTAGCTAAGGGTTAATGAAAAATATTTATGTCTCAAAGTAGATATGTGTAAAAAAAGTAATAATTATAAATTATTCATATAAAAAATTTGGTTATGGTTGAAAATAAAAAAATATTAAATTTTTTGAATCTGGTGGGAACATGGTTATTTTCCTCGACCACCTACAGTTGTCCCTTACCCTATCCTCCAGCTCTCTAATCACTGAATGGACCACCTAGGGGTGGTGGTGGTAACAATTCATTGATTTGACCACCTCCATTAGTGGTCCTAGAGACCATTCTAAATCCTTTACCCTATGGATATTTTTTCTCCTCCCACATCCTTTGCATAAAATTTACACCCGCAATCCACATATCAGTCATACAGAGGGTAAAAAAATCCTTCATGGGATGTAACCTATTGTCATATGAGTAGTACTACCTCTCCCATGGATAACTATATTAATAATTTGATTCTAGGACCATATAACCTCTATCATGTAGCTAAATTCAAAATTATTCAAAGTTCCATGTCCTTGATATTGACATCAGCTCCCTATTACTGATGTCTCTACTATAGAGTTCTTGTTGCTATCAATAACTGTATGTCTCTACTCAATAAATAATCAATCAAACGTTAATTACACCTCTAGATCCCAAACATAAGTATGAATTAATAGAGTTATAATTATATATTTTATGTATCTACAAAAACCTAAATCAATGGTACAGGCAGGAAATTACTGATCATGAAACATATTTATCGAGTAACTAGATATATTGGTGAACTGTGATGAATACTCATCCACATTCATACTACCCGATTAGAGATATATAATACACTATATTATTATTTCTATAAATATATCTTGATATAACTCATCTCGGAAAATGGTATTGAACTCAAATAATTCACAATTCATTTCGTCATATGACTGGGTCACAAAACCCTAACATCATCTCGTGGAGCCATAGAAAATATTAACTGCCAAAACCACCATATGATATTCTAGTATGATTAATTATAGAAGACACACAACACCAACTAAATCTAGTCCACAACCAAATGATTGCTCACCTCACCTAAAAACCAAATGGTCCACTATCACAGAAACTTATAAAGCACGCTCTACATGTGCACCTTATCTATTGTTAGTGTGGGTAGCATCTAATTCTGAATAGGTAGTTGTATAACATGTGCACCAACTGGTGGTGAAAAATATAGAATAATCCCCTATATAAATATATCATCATTTAGTGGATATTACATGTGATCCTACTGATTAATCGCAAATTTTTTATGTCATGGAGGAATCCTAAAATCAGAATGATGAACCCCAATTATATTGAATATCTAGAGAGTCAAATTAATATGAACAAAGAAAACATGGACTATTATTATATTATCAATGTACCATGTTTTCCTTCAACTAGTGTCCTTATATACCAAGTTGAAATTAATGGGATTAGAGTTCTATTGTATGGATATATCATTCCCCATAGAATCATTGGAGTCCATTACATAAAATATGAACTCGATACACATAACATTGATACACTAAATAAATCTTATTTATTCTATTATTGAGGTATAACATAAGGATATCATACCACTCCATCATGTGAATCATAATGGGACCCTTCCATGAATCTTCAAGCCTAACTATAATAGGATACTTTACTAATACTTTCTCAGATTAGTTATATTAGTAACATGGGTGGCGATAGCCTAAATTACCAGTAAAAAAATATCCATGCCCATACATTACTGAAAGGTAATACAAAAATGTTCCCTGAACGAATACATCTAGATCTTACATCCAGTGTTTGATGACATGAATTGGAATGTAAACGATGAAAAATACAAGCCCACCATAATTAGCCAAAAAATAATTCAATCATGAACATAAATATGGCGATTGTAATCAAGATAAACATAGGTAAACACATCAGTCTGTTTGTATAATTTGGAACTCTCTTGTCCTTATCCCTTGAGGAATATAAAAAGTGGATTATTATAATCATAAGAAATGACAAATGTGGGTAAAACCCATGCATGGATGACTATAAAAATACCAAGTAGGACACCCTGAGTTAACAAGATTATGACAACAAGAATAAATTTTATCTCTACATAGGAACATTTCTACACCATATATAACATGAATATATAAATATAATTAAAAATTCACAATGATTAAATGTAAATTACATCATAATTCTAGTCTAGGATTCATGCTCTGTGGTTCCATTTCATCAAGGGGGAAAACACTCCATGATTCAGATGAACTAGTGGCCATCTTTTCATACGTACACATCATTAGTTCCTTCATTAATAAGTGTATTATAATTATATATAGAGAATGATACCGGGTTAGGATCATATCTAACGACTTGTGGTATACAAACAACTCAATATTGAATAACATTATATGGATAGGATCAATACCCACATAGTGTTAGTCATGACTATACCAAGAACTTCACCTAGTGATAAAACATGATAGAGGATCACATTAATGGACACATGGAAGGATTTATGAAAAAAATATTCAAGATGTTCCACTGAAGGAATCACTGTAATGAATGTAGGATGTGATTCTGCACTCATTTCTTGGGAATATATCAATGGTATTCACCCTAATGTAAGATGTACAATTTGAAGGGGATAAGCGATATATAAATACATGAAAGAAGTAACACGTGTACAGTTATTGTACATTGTGATTTCCATCATCACTATGTCATACATATGTATCAAGACCCGTACCCATGTCCATGTCAAAGTACATAGTGTTTTTTACCCTTGTACTGATGAACATGTCCAGGTACATGAATCTATTAATGTATTTATAGCATGAACATTTATTTTTCAAATTACATGGCATCTCTAGGACTATGTAATCCTATCCATGTATATGTACTCGTTGAGGAACATGTATTGAAGAAAGAGAACGGGTTACATGGAACAAAACTAGGTCACACACTCGGTAATATTTAACTTCTCATGGAAACCCCTGTATTGTACAAGGGGTTCCATAGTTAACATAGATCCACAATAAATGATGTTTATTGATATATATTTTCCATAAGTCATGTTCTTCCTCCCATGAATTCTTGTGCCATTGGTTCATCAAATTACATCGTTAATCCCACCTAGATGCACATATCTACTATAGAAAAACCATTCTGTCATCCAACACCGGATTATAGCCACAAAAACCACATGAGAATAACTTGGTTGTTCTAGCCATCGTCACTCCATCAATTTGAAACGAATTCAAATCATCAAAATTATATATATTTGTAACCTCTGTCATTGTAGAATGATCCCAAACACATACCAAAAAGTGATCTGTGATATAGAAACTACTTTCAAATAAATGTCTTTTCAATGGTTGATCCATCAATATTTTTCCAATAGTGGAAAACCTGATTTCCCATGATGAACAATGTAATATGGGATAAATGAACAACCCACAAACCCGGGGAACAAAACTTATTCAATATTAAAGATGGCATTGATTTTTTTCCATTAGAATGGTGAATGAAGCGATAAAAAGATAATAGTAATAAAAGTCTCTAATTCTTGAAAATATTAGACTCCCACACACAATACAGAAAATTTAAAAATCAATTAATTAGTTCATTGACTCCCTTTCATGACAATACTATAAAAAATAACATTTACCATTCCTAGAATATGACATTATCAGTGCTAAATATTACAGATAATTAGATAGTGGTTAATGACCCGAATCTTTTATAAGTAAAAAAAAGATCTATTCAAGGCCACCATTAACATTTCTAATAAATGAACTGTTAAAAGTCTCCTATAATGGATCTTTTTTGAACTTTTAATAACACATTTTATAAATATTTTTTTAGCACAGATAAAGGATATAATATAACCACATCAATGATTCCATCACCCCTTTTTCAGTGCTTCCCCCCCATTATTAGCTATTTAATAATCCCACCGTTCCACATGTTCCCCTACCTCAAGTGATTTGCGAACCCTGGAGCTCTTCCATATACATCATATCCTTTTATGTGGCCTTATACTGTTTTTCTTCACATTTTATGGTATATCTATATATTTATATATTTTGTTACATTTTTAATATATATATATATATATATATATCTGATAGTTTGTTGATTAATATAATTTATCTGTAATTATGTTTAATTTTTTTTACAAAATTAATTTTTTATCTGTGAATATATAAAAATTATGTATATGTGGTTCTAAATAATTTTATAAATAATAGTAAATTATAAAAAATGATAAATTTATATAACCATAATATCAATATGAATGTAATTCATAGGAATAAATTTGTTCTCCACCAAAAAAGAAAAAAATGACCACCATTAACGAGCCTGAAAATCCATCAAATGTTATAAAATTGGGGAATCCTGACAAAAAACAATGTTTTGGAGGAATTCTTATCATTTCTTATGCCAGAAAATGCGACAATGGATTACACGTGTCACAAACGGCATATAACTCATCACATGATTCAATTATATTTTTGTAGAATCCAAACAAACACCTATATCAATAAATATGGAAAATTGATTTTATAGTTAAATTTTCAATTTATATTATTTATTTTAATAATTTTTTTATTCTTGTTTTGTTACAATTTATATTAAATTTCTATTACATGGTAATAATAGAAAGTAGTTAATTAATTATTTTATTATTTTATAAGTTATTTCCACTAAATATATTATATATTTAGTTTAAATGAAATTTACCTTATGTAAAATATAGTTTAAAAATATTTATTTTATTTATATCAACAAAAATATATTAATATATTAAATTAAATGAACTATTTTTTATGTATAAACTTATCCTCACATGTAATTAATATCAGATAATGGAGGGCCTTTTATCAACGCATTCTAAAAAAGCACTGATAAAACCCTCAGTCAGGAATTTTTTATAAGGGCTCATAAAATCCCCCATTTATCAATTATTCTATAAAATTATGATAAATATCCATATTTTTATTAATTTTTTATCACTATTAAAGATGAAATCTAATAACCCTATAAAGGATTATTAAATACCCCCTTTAAAAACAGTTTATTTAGGTCTGGTAATGTGGGACATTAGCAACGATTTAGATAGCGTTGTTAGAGCCCTATCATTGGATAAACATAATTTTGTAGTAGTGTCATATGAATAAAAAAATGGGATTGATACAAATAATAAAAATTGATTTGATTTATTTGAATCGATCACCGATGAAGAAAAAATATGTGTCTTTGTAATTGGTCTGATCTCTAGATTATTTTTCACACCGAGCAAAGATCCTCAATTCATCTACTGTTTTATAAAAGAAGGTAATCCAAACACTCCAATTGTTATCCTTGTTTTTTAGGTTTATGTATTTATGACAAATAATATTACATAATAATTTTATATATGATTAGTTCATTAGAAAAAGTAATCAAATAAATTTATTTATGCATTCACCCACGACCGCAGCTCAAACTAAATGCCAAAAGTGTAATGAGGGTATATTATTCATCTGGTAAAACCTACAAAAAATTGTCATCAATCGTCAGAAATTTTAGTAATGAGACTCAATATTGATGTTTTTATACATTATTAGGAAATATATGGACATTTTCGTTTAATATATTTGATATATTTTAGACAGCATATATGGGAACATCCATCCTCAGAATCACGCGTCATCTCATCTCGTAGACTCAAAAATATTTCTAAATACATTCAAAGACATTATCTAGAAAAAATAGAGATGTTGAATGTACCATAAATTTTATTGGAGTTATAAAATATGTATGGGTCATATATATAGGTTTCGTAGTGGAATAAAATACCAAAAAAATGAATGGGGGATGAGGACATCTATCAGAGTCTAGGAAGGAAACAACTTCTCCATAGTAGAATAGTGGATATAGTGGCACTAGATATTATATTCAAGGGAGGGGAAAATGTGTTTTGAGGTTGGAGAAGTGGTACCAAGAAGACAGAATAGCCGAGGTGGGTAATAGTGAAGCCTAGGGTAGAATTAAAGTCCTGCTACCCAATATACAATCCACATATGTTATCTTTGATATAGGTCTATTATCCATCAGATATCTGATTCGAATATATTCTACCATAGATATTGTTTTTGTTGACATAGGAGATTTGAATTCTGTTATATCTTATCATTTTTCAAATGTATTAGTATCATCTTTTTAAATATTATATGGTTTCGTTACAGCTGGAACACATTTTGGTATGCATTCATAAAAAATGAAAATTTGAAAGGTATTTCTACTCAAAATTAGTAGTTACCATTTATTTGGGAACCATTTGTGTAAAAAATGGAATGATTGTATTTTATTATTTTTATTTATTACCTATTTATATACCAATCTAATATACATTTCTAGTAGAGAATATATTCTTTTATATCTCAATAAAAAAGAGTCTTTTTTTACTAGGGTGTGTAGGATCATTAGTTAAGTCAAACATGTCCAATTTAGTGCTTATTAGATTATATCATGTATCATAAGATTTAATTTCTATTTATTATGTTTGAATTAAGTTGGTTTGTTTTACTTTAGCATTATTATATTTTTATTATTTCATAACTTACAAGTTATATTTTTTATATCCTAATAAAAAGATCGATTTTACAACTAATTTTGTATAGGGATTAGAGCCAATTTCTATCCCACCAGGCTGGATTGAACCAACATAGTTTGAGTAATTGGAATTATATGTGGAAGATTATGAAATATAGGTTTTAATATTTATAGAACAACACCATGGGGTTCATATATTCCTGTATAAATGTTTCAAATACATTACTAGGTTATTATGTGATTTGGATTAATTTATAGGTTTTCTAGGTTGTTTCTGCATAATTTGAGTTGTGAATTACCCACTTGGATCTTTAATTTCCTGAAGATGTTCCATGACGTGAAATTGTTAATAATAATATAAAATGAACTGGTCTAGATAATAAATTTGTTACACACCCAAAAACTACTTCATTTCATGAAATGGCTGGTTGATATTATTTTAATCTAGGGATATAGAATTTTTGAAATATCTCATAAAACAATAATTTCACATCTTTAAAGAGTTTCACATCATGAATAATTCATGATCTGTACTTTTAAACCACACTATGTGAAATATTTACTTTTTATCTCCCATAAATATTTCACTCTTGAACCTTGGGATGACTCTTGAATATTTTGGGGCTATTTCATCCATTACATACCTCTAGATATAAAATATAATCTCCAATGATTCCTTTATCTTTGTTTTTCATATCCATTATTCTTATTATTTGTTTTTGTAGTGGAATCTATTGAAAGTAGTTGAATTTGGTTTTGATCATGTGTTTTGTCTAATCTATCTTCTTCTGTAATGAAAATCACCGTCATAAATTTTTTAATTGTCTGTATGATGTTTTTCGTTGATCATAATATATATTTAAGTGGAAAATAAAAAACTCATATGGTCATATTATAAATTTTTTGTATGTGAAATAGGATGATATTATACAATATAAATTTTTATATTAATTAATAGAATTTTGGGTGATTAAATTAACATGTTTGTTCTACTCTTGAATCCCTTTGGATTTATTAGTTTTGAGTACAAGAATACTGCTAAACATAGAGTGATCATACAGTTGACAAATAATGAATTAAGAATTGGATTTAAATATTATTTAGCATGAAATGAGAAATCATGGAATTTATTGTGACAAAATAAGCTTTGATAATAGATAACATTGGAAATTAACGAAGTTTTATTTGATAGACAATGTTAATTGTTTAAATTGAACATTGTGGAATATGTTATTATGTAGTGGTATTCTATAATTATGAATTGTGTATTGATTTATGATGAAATTATTGTAAAATTTATTTTCAATGTTATGATAAATGTAATATATAAATTGATTACTTGTATATGTTGAAATAAATAAGAAAATTATTTTCTTTGTGATATTGAAATGATTATATAAATGTATTTCCCTAGATATTATAAAATGAAAATATAAATGGATTATACTATTTATGATGTAATGATTATAGAGATTAAATTTGATGTGTGATTATTCCATGGATTTGTGGATCTAGTTGGAATGGTTATGCATTAAGATCAGATATATTATAGAATTGTTCCATTGTAGGTTGATTTGGGTATTATAGGAATTTATTAATTAATAAAACTAATTATCATTTTAATAAATGAAATTATTATCATAAATTTTTTCATAGACCTAGTGGTGTCAACTTACTGAGTTTTACTCGCACCATATTTGGGAAACAGGTTTACACTAAAATAGATTACATGGATGAATGTTTGGGTGAGGGTAACAAACCTTTTTGTTGATTTTTTTGTTGATGAATGTGTCAGAGCATAGTGCCATAACTGAAATGGGTACATGGAGAATATACATTATACTTTATCCTTCCATCTTGGTTCTTTATATATATAACACTTAGTTTAAAATTTATATACATTTCATAATGTCGTTGTATTATCATTATATTTTTATTGGCTTGTTCCGTCAACATTTACTGTATTTTTATCTACTATGAAATTCTATTTTTACAATTTTTTAATCATATATTTGATTAATTTTCATTATGTTTCAACTATTTATTATAGGGTATAGTCTCCCAATTGTGTTCAGTACATTCCATCTTCTATTCAGAATCCTATTGAATATGGGGTGGTGCGCTTCAGGTCTAGTAACAAACCCTATTTTTTCACATGGGAGATTGGTTGATTGTAAATGCATAAAATATTCCCTTTTGTATGTGAGGAATGTGAAACTCTATAGATTACAAAATGTATTAAATTAATATAAAATAAATTTTATAAAAATGAAAATCCAAATTGATTTATCATTATTATATTATAACTATATGTCTAAATTACCTCATACAATAAAATTTGAACAAGTATCGGTGATGTTTTAACAATTTTATCATAGTTTTTACCCTAATTAACCAATTTTAAAATTACCATATAGTAATGTTTCAAACTCTTTATGAGTCATTAATGTTACCTAAAAAGACATGTATCCCATAAATGGTCCATGATTTATACTAAATTCCTTAAATAATTAAAATGGTTGAATGTAAGAATTTTAAGAATTTTATGTAATTTTATAATGTAATGGTTCTTATAAAACATCATTAATTTCATTTTTGGAACCTTTAATTTACATTGGCTATAATTTCATAATTATATTTATGGAATATTAATATTATCCATTCACACAAATATAATATGGTATATTTTCATAGAAACTCATGGAAAGTATTAATTCACCGAAACAATATTACTTTTAATATTTTTTAATTATTTTCCTATTAATAGAATAAATATTGTATCGATTGTGCATATGAATTTAATGTAATAATTTAATCACTAAAAATTAAAACTGAATTTCTACTGTTAAAAAAATATTTCATATTTAAAATATATATTTTGTACTGATCGTAAACACTTTTTTCCATATGAAAAATATTAATGATAAGAAAATCAAGAGACTAGAATATTGAGTTTATTATTTTACAAAAATAAAATAATAGAAGGGTCGCAATAAAGGGAAAATGGAATCTTGTTTCAAATTTTTTAACTCGGAAGGACATGAAAAAAAAACTACCCATCCTATAGGATAATGGCCCATTTTAGAGAATTTATAAATCCTTATCATAAGGTTTTAACCCTATTTTACCCATTTTATAACTATAAATAAAATGACATATACCAACAGAAAAATATTGATAGATAAAACATGCTTTGGTAAAAATATGTAATTCCAATATATATGTTTTTTTATATTAATTTTAATTTCAGAAACTTTTTTTTCATTCCAATGTAACTACTGATATTATATTTTTCAAATTAAAATATTATTTACTTATAGTTATATATATTACATTATCATTATTTTAACAATATTTTTTAACTAATAAAAAAAATATTTATGAACATATATATAATTTTAAATTATTTATAAAATAATATTTTAAATAAGTATAAAAAACAAAAAATTAAGATATGTTAATATCATATCAATATCACATAATATTATACAATAAAAACATAAATATAATTAAAATAGAAAAGAACCATCACTTTTTTATGAACTCACACACCAATTATTCAGCAACAACTATTTAATGAAATTACAAAACCAACCCTATCCCCACCCAATATCATATACTCGTATTTTTTGTCCATGGTATTTCACCCTTTGAATCATCAAACTTCATTACATCACTACATATTCAATGTCGCTCCATTCATTACTAGGAGTGTTTCCCTTAATCGACCATCTATTTTGTTAATCAATATCATGGAATCACATTCATTCAGGATTTTCATTAAAATTGATATAATATTTTTATATCTTGGATTATTTTCATACCCAAATCTCATAATCATGATGAAAAATGGGAAATGTTTATTTAGGATATGAATTTAATTATTTATGTTATGTAGAACACAATTGAATTGAAAAAAGATAAATTTCAATCATTATTTACAAATATTTGGCTATGAATGTTGAGTGAATGACCAGATTATACTCTATATATTTCAATGATTAAAATACTATGTTGTTCATCATAAAAGTGATGAACCACTTTAAATAAGAAGATATAATGAATTAATTTAATATTGATGTTGTTCATACAATGGTTAAAATGGAAATAACATAACACATTACACCATAATGTTTCTCGTTTCACTTGTAGTTGATTTTAAAATTGGAAAGGGGGACTATGATGATAAATAAGATCTTTTTTTAAAATAAAAATTGAACAAAATCCCTTGTATGTCACATTATTGTTATATGATTAATTTAATTTGAATTAATTTCTACATAATATCAATTAATGTAAAAAATTACATCCATATAAAAAATTTTTACCTTAAATTGGTATACATGTAATGATTTACATAGTATTTCACCCCCCCAATTATCTAAATTTAAGGGGATTTATTCTTCATTTATAGAATATTCTTTGATAATCCTTTGTTTGGTTAATTTTTAGAAGTTTAATTTGTTTTTTGAAAATATAAATGTTGGATTTTATTCAGGACTAATGAATGACTCTCCATACATACTATGTGTAAAATCATTAAATTCATTTTATTACATTAATTAATAATCATGACATTTAATATTATATTGGTAGTCTGTACAACTAAGTGTTTTTACAAATCATGGATTGTGGTAAATGATTTAATTTGGTGATATGTGAAAATAATATTACATAAATATTGAATTTCATTAATTTTTTATCATCACAATGAAATTTTTACATGATTATTAAATAAGATTGTTTCATATTGATGAATTTTATTTTATTTTCAATTAATTTTTGGGTGTAATTTTTATTTGTTTCTTTGTTAATATTTTGTAAATATTTTCATTATTGATTTTGTGAAATTAGTTTTATTTACCTTTTTAATAAAATGTATCCCATGACTTTTTAGTTGTGAGCACAATTATGCTATAGATATTTCAGAATCATTTAAATGGAGTACTTATTAGATGTTTTCTTCAATTTGTTTTTAAATATTAGACCTCTTATTAGAGAATTCATAAAGTATGTTCATGTTATTAAAATCATTTTTGTTTTGGTAAACATTTATTATTGTACATTTGATATGATTTATAAGATTATATCTACAAATAATCGCTTCAAAAATTCATTTGTTGAAGTCATAAGATAGACTCTTCAAAATTGAATCAACTTATCCTTTATCATCATTAGTTTCAATCCACCATCGATAATATAATATGACTTCATTATTGCATTAAAAATGTAAATTATTTGGTCTAATTTTTGTTTTTATAACATCTAATGTATAACATATAGTTTCAATATGAAATTTATATGTATTAATTTTATCAATTGATGATATTATTATTCAAATTGAACTTATTTAAATCAAATGTAATGAATATGGTTTCATCATGGAAATTTTTCATTCAGTTGGATTTAATTCACCATCAATTGGTAACTATTTTAATTACTAATTTTATGAATACTCAATTATCTATTTTTTGATCAATTTACTAAAATTTATTATATATTTTCACATTATTATATTTGATAGTAAATACTCTGATTTCTCATTGAAAAATTTCAAAATTATAAAATAAGAACATTATATTTGATATATTTTGTGACAAAAATGACCTATCTTAGTTAACCGAGAAAATAATATTCATTAAATTTAAGAATGTAGATAGATTGCAGAATACACTATTCTGAGTCTAAATGAACAATAACTTTGTATATGATTATAATATATCCATTAAATTGTGGGCTATGTGTAGTACTGTATAAATTTTTAAAATCAGGAATATCTATTTATTAGAAAATACATAATATTCAATTAGATAAAATATAAATGGTTTCCAGAATAATATTTATTTTTCTAAAGGATGGTTTAGACATGAATTTCACCAATAATTTGAAATTAATTTTTTTCCATTTTCTGATATATTATTTGAAAAATACTATTTTTTTAAATCATAGAATCATATACATATTAGATTTTATTTTCCCGAATTTTTCTAACATACTTAATTTTCAATGAAAAGTGAGAAATGTTGAATTATAAATGAAAATTGCCTTATAGATTATATTATTTATAAATCAAAACTACATTTGAAAATGGTTTCAATGTAAAATTACGACAACAATATTTAAAATTAATCTAATTTATTGGGTTTTATAAATTTTAAAATTTAATTTATCTATAAAAACATTCTAATCTTTTTTATATTATCTCTTTAAAACACCACTTTCTCATCTATTCTATAAGTGTAATGTTAAAATTAAAATTTTCACTTCTGTGAACAGAATATTGAAATTTGAATTACATATTAGTATTAAATTTAATTATTTATTCCTAATATGTCAAAATATTTCTATTATGTCACTCAACATGTTTATAAAACTCCACCAACTCTACACTCTTATTCGAAACATCACAGAATTTCTTCTGGCCCATGAACAAACCAATAGAAATCTAATATTCCATCCTCTCACCCTATAATCATTTTTAGTCATAATTACAAGAATGGTTTGATTTTGGGATAACCATAAGGGGATACTTGAGGAAAAGTAAATGTTATTCAATTTTCATTTTTATTTTATTTATTTATCCACCTCAAGAAAATTATTACTAAAACATAATCTTATAATAACATAAATATATTAAATATAGATATTTATTTTTAATTTATGGTCCAGACCAAAAATCATCCACAATTCCATCAAATGTATAACGAAATCAACATTCTTGGGAATGGTGGACTACAACCTCGCGAACCGATGCCATTAAATTTTCAAATATCTCCTCTCATGGTTGTGTATGATAAGGATTATAATGTGTATATATATGATATAAATAACATTATTATATATTTGGATTCATTATATCAAATAAATGTTTTACTTTCCATTCCATAGTGGATATAATAACATCACATGTGTATATAGAGAACACCACCACCACAAGCGATGTGATTTTCCTTTTTATAAAGACTTACATATTAAGTGATTATCATAATTATAATTATGATATGTGATATAATTTATTTGTTCCATATTCATTAAATAATTATTGAAGTATGTAATTTTATTTCATACCTTTTAACTCACATAATGATTAAAACATCGTTCCCCAATGTGTTGACTACTACCTTAATAATGCAATGTGAGTCTATTTTCATAGCCACAAAAGATTTATGAAATATATTATTTTATTAAATGAAATAATATAGTATTTATGATATTTTTATAATTATTTATGTATAAAATATTACTTATCTCCGCCCAATAATGATCATTGAAAATAGAAACGTAACATGTCGGTACGTACCACCTAAAATATCCATTCTAATAAAATACATCCTTTCAAAAAACCAAATATCATAATTTTTTAATATATAATTTATTTAAATATGTCATAAATAGTTCATTTTTTTTATTTTGGTAATTATATGACCATAGAATATGCCAATGAACTAGATTTTTCATGATGAAACAAGAATGAGGAAATAATGTAATAAAATATGAATGAATTGAAATAATGAATTTATATTAATGAAATTGTGAAAAGTTTTTATTAATGGATAACATATGATATTAAAAAGATTAATATAGTTCACTAATAAGAAAGTAACCTGTTTAAGAAAAATATAAATGAGGATAAACAATGTTCAACCAAAAGGAAGAATGAGGTACATGATTTCAACTCAATTTCATTTCATTGAGTCATATCGTAATTTAATTGTCCTAATTTTTTTATATGGTGTATATATTTGTCAAATTATATGTTATATCATGATTCATTAATAATCTATTTTATTTTAGGTCTCAATTTTATTTATTTCATGCAAGGGGAGATTACATGAAAATTTATAAGTGTTAATGAATTTCACTACTCAATTTCTTTTCATTGGATTATATTACATCTTTGTAGACATTTATATTATATGATTGGGTGAATAATGGATTTTTATTATATTATTTTTTATCTACAATTATTTTATTTTTATGTACTATTTCTACTCATAATAGATTCAATTATTAAATCTCATATCGACAATATAATCATTATCAGGTTTTATTTCAAAATAATTTTCTAATAAAGAATTTTTAATCAAGAATTTTAATTTATTAAAAAATAATATTTTCATTTTATAAATAAACCTATTTTATTTTATTTTTATGTTTTTATTCAATTTTTATTCATGATATAAAAACATTTTCCACCCAATGGTATATAAAATAATTGATAAAAAGTTTTTATTTAAATATTTCTTTATTTATCTCTTCTGTCAAAAAATATCTTATCATCCAATAAAATTTTTCCAAAAAAATCAAAATGTCTTAAAAAAATTTTATATCATTTACTGAATAAATTTGTTCACATTTATTGTGTTTATATTTTTTAAAATGAAATCTTACAATTTTTTATGAAAACCAAAATTTTGAAAACATTTTTCAGTGAAATGGGATGATTTATTTATCATGTATATAATGTATAAAATTAACCACTAAAATGGAAATCATTTATATGAAAATTATATTTATTTATTACAGGGTAATTATTAATTATAAATTTTTCCTTAATATTTTGGATATTAATAGTTTTTAATAATTATATCAAATAAAAATTATTTATAAAATATTTTAGTGTTAATTTTTTTTTCAAAATCAGAGGGATAATTTTCTCCAGATTGATTTAAAAGTTACATATATTGTATTTATTTTCATCTCCAAAAAACACATCATTTTACATATAATACACTCAGGGTATGAGTTATTGATACCATCCTTGTTATCCTAAAAAATAGAATATGATTATTTTGATTAATGATAGGTTTGACATTCACTTAATTGATTTTTTTAATTAATATAAATTGAGATGTTATAGTTATTATGATTATTAGAAATTAAATTACCATTATATATACTTATTTCTTACATCAGATTTTTATTTTATAATTTTTATCATATCGAATTACAATTTTCTACAATAAATATTCTTTTTTATCTATAGAAATGTTAATAAACCATTAATCATTTATCAATATGAATTTCTAATAATATGGTAATTTTTTATGAATTATATAAATTATTACATATATGAATAATTATCGTGACATGAATATCATGTGTGTTTTATTGTTATAGAACTCCCCTCATTGCCTTGGTATTCTCATGGGAAAAAGTTGTTTCATATCCTTAGATAAATGGGTTTCTATCAATTTGTATTAAACTATATTGAGGAATCATCATGACATTATTAGAATCATGTTATTTGGAGAAATTACTTCCAATAATTAATAATTTAAATAATTAATAATTTATTTAATTTTATTCATGATTATTTCGAAGTAATATTATCTATGGATGCGTTTAATTCTAATTTTATTGATTAAATGGAATGTGTTTTAT
This sequence comes from Viscum album, assembly GCA_963277665.1. Classification (NCBI taxonomy): domain Eukaryota; kingdom Viridiplantae; phylum Streptophyta; class Magnoliopsida; order Santalales; family Viscaceae; genus Viscum; species Viscum album. The sequence continues at coordinate 1,851,287,610 of OY728120.1, forward strand.
GCTATTTACATTTCAATATTTAAAATTCCTTATAAAATTATGATATTCATGTTGTAGACTAAATAGAACATGCTTTATGATATTTAAAATTCCATATTTATTATTATATTATAAATTTTTAAATAACATGTATGTTCAATTATTTACCTTTCTATTTTTATTATGTTCATCGATTCATGATAGCTTAAGTGGTACATTACCCTATCTGGGAATTTGAATTCACATTTATGTTATTTGTAGTCCCAGGAATCCATGATATATACTGTGAATGATATTCATGAATATTCTATAGGGAATACTTATATTCTTGAAAAAAAGTATAATGTAATTTTTTTATTCAAATAAATTATTGGAATCATGAATGCATCTAGTTTACTAAGACTACTAAAATAATAAATCCTTTCGGATGTGATTCCTTGTATCATATTACAATATATAAAAGCACACATCATCTCTAGTATAATGTTATTGGGTTCACTACATTTGGTATTATAGGATTTTTATTAGAAATTATTGAAAAAATATTAAGGAAAAAATTGATTAGGTAACATACCATTGTGACAAAATATTATGATAAGTATAGAATGACATATTAATGTTCTGATATGGTATTATTTATTTGGGTTTTCACTCTATTGGGACTTCTTTCTAGAGCATAGGTCCCTATCGATAAAAAACCAAAAAATGGACCATTATGATTGACCCAGTCACCACCAGGTGCATGACAATGCCCCTTACTGTACACCTGTATTAACACACCTATGTCATATTGTTTGGGTAATTAGTAATATTATTCATAAACCATTATGAAGGATTTTAATATATGATGACAATGAATATCCTTTGTTATAATTAATGTTTCTTAGATATAAATGAATTTATCATAATGGAATGAAAAAAGATTTTGAATTTAAAGTAATTTCATAATGAAAATAATTCGTAATGAAAAATGATAAATAAGACAGAAGGAAATAAATCACTTCCCATAGGTAAATTTATAATTTTTTGTATTAAATTTGTTGAACATTGGTATTTTCTATGTCAATGAAGTCATCCAATGGTAATAATGTAGTTTCAAAAAAAGGAATAAACACATGAAGGAATGTTATTGTAATTATATTAAAGTAGTTTTCAAAAAAGGAAAACCCACATGATGGAAGAAAACCAATCAGATCTGGAAAGGTTGTGGGGAATAAACCCATGAATGAAGCATGGAAAAGGATTAACACCAACCACCAGACAATGTGATGCACTGGTTAAGATGTATCCTTTTTTAGTTGTAGAATCTTATGGTTAAAATATAATAATGAAAAGTGGTGTAACAATTGACGTTCAGAGAGTAATTCATTATGTCAGATGACTTGTGTATACATTTTTTGTTTACAAAATAGTTATAGAAAAATGGGAATAATTTCAAAAAATTTATGGATCATAGGATCCATTGAAAGTTAATGTTTTTTCATCATGAAATAAAATATTGTAAATATAAATTTATTAAATATTTTTATGAATTAAAAATTGAACAATTTATCACAATGGAATGAAATTGTTGTTACTAAATAAAAATATATCTGGTAAGTGTATTTCCTTATATTCTATGAAATTATGATAATTTTACATCATTATGAAAAGTATATAACAACGAAAATGATATAATATTAAATTCATATATTATAATCATATGCTTCTTTTAAATCAAAATATATTTATGGTTTTGATTAACTTAACATTGCATTGATCATTCAAATGATTGTGATCAATGAGCTTAATCACAATTTATAATTTTTATGCTACTCAACCATGTTCATATCATCAAGTTCCACCAATCTCATGGAAGATTGTTTTCAAAAGATAAATTTGAAATTATCAAAACCTTGATTATCAAGACCATGTTTTATTTGAAAGGACATACTTTATTTCTGGTGGAGAGGATCTTACTACCAAAAATTATAAAATAAGTACATTGTATTTTATAGAACATGGGACAAGAGGCACTAAGTTTAAACAACCCACAAGATAAATTTATTTCTATTTAACCTCATCTATATCATGTAGAATACGTATACCATATTCTAAATGAACGATAAAATAATACACCAATAAAAAATATACATTCAATTAGTGGGTAAATATATTAATAAATATAATATTAAAATAATGGATATATATATATATGTATTATAAATAAAATTATTATAATTAAATTATATATTATGGTTTTAAAAAAATTTGTATTTTATTCTATAATAATTTTTAGTAGTGATTTTCCCTTATAATTTAAATTTAAATTATATAGATTATAGAAAAACTATTTGAAAAAAAACTTATGTTTGAAATCAATATTTAAAAATTATCTAATGGTAAAATATTTTTACATTTCCAAAATATTTCAATCTCAAAATGAATTGACACAAATAATGATTTTTAAAATAAAACATCATTTTTTATAAAATAATATTAAATGTAATGTTATATTTAAAATTTTATTAAAAGTAAAATCAGTACAATTATTTATCAATAAATAAACTTTATTTAATTTTAATATTTTATTTATTGAATTTTGATTTAAAATATTTGTAAAATTTTGTACATTTTTAATTTAATAACCTACTTTCTCATCTATTAAGTGGGATTATTTTTATAATAATTTTCCCAAATTATGTGAATTGAATTTAGAAAAATAGAATCAATAATTTGAATAAAAATAATTTATAATTTCTCATGAGGTCAAATTCATTTAATACTAGAACAAATAGAGAACATAGTAAAAATTATATATTATAATTAAGGTAAAAAAAATTTAGTAGGAGATAATCTAAATAGATAAGGATTAAAAATGATTTAGAAACATCTCCAACAATTGTAACATTGAAATACTTACCCCTAATGTATTATTTAATTTTTAATGAACAATATTAACACTTCATTATTCATTAAAATGATGCTGTGATTGAATAATTTCAAAAAATTATATGTATGCCACTCACCTATATTATGAAAGGCCACCTAATCTCCTCTGTTATTCACAATTTCACACCCCTATGGTTTAGATAATTCCTTCCAAAATAACTTCAAGTTATCTATACTATCTCCCTATAATAATTATTTTGGACACAAAACTTACCTTGAATGAATTTGTTCGAATCCTAATGAGGATACCCGAAGGGGTGGTGATATTCTTCAAAGTATGTATTTATATATTAAGTATTTCTCCTTCAAAAATAATTATTACAATATAATTATATAAAAACAATATAATATTAAATATAATGATATGTAGTTATGATATTATTATTAAGTTAATCCATCCCCACATACATCAAATGAGATATGAAATATTCATTCATTGTATGACAGACTACTCCCTCACGAACTATTGTTATTTTTTAAATTACTGCCTATCATGGTTAGTTATGATGATAGATATAAAGAATATTTATGATATTTAAAAAAACTATTATAAAAATATATTCATTATATATTATATGATTTTAATACATTTATTTCTTTCGGTTATATGATAATGTTTCTTGTGTGTATGAAAGACTATTGCCTTACGACATGATGTGATTCATAATTCACTAACGCATAACTAGGAATGAGATACAGATTTACATAATGAATATATGTCACATAAATGATATAATTATGATATCAAATAAATATTTTTGATTCCTAAATGATTATATAACATTTTTCTTCTTACATTTTACTCAATTAAGGACGATAACATCGTTCGTGTACATATGGACTATCACCTTCAAGAGGTGATGATATTATCATTTTATGAAGACACCACATGGATAGTATATATGTATATTTAAATAAATAATATTGGATTTCATATATTATTATCCTTTTATATTGATAATATTTTACTTAACAATCTACAATATTGAGCATTGAAAATTGGAAATGTCAGTCAACTGTACACACGACCTACCGTCTCCATGATCATTACAAACGTATGTTATCAAAACCATACAACATGATTGGTTTTAAATGTAAAATTGATGTAAAAATATGTTAATGTCTTTATTATTTCTATTATGTATATAATATGACTATATATATTGTGGAAGTATCAAATTATTGATTTCGATATACACCTGAAAAAATAAGGTAATTATCCCTCGAAACATTGAAAATAATGAAATACTACTAATTAGTAGGTTAAATAATGTTAATAAAGGATTAGATATGAAATTAAAATTATATTATGATCATTTAATATATTAATAACATTTCTTAACTAACAATAATGTGGTTAAATAACATTCAACTAAAAAGAAGTGTAATGTAAGGGTTTTCTCCTCAATTTTATTTAATTAAGGAATAATATAATTTTTTGAACCTAATTACTTTTATATGGTGTATATATATACCCATTGACATGTTATATTGTGATTTTTTAATAATTCATGTCATTGTGAGTTTCAATATTAATTATTTCATCTATTGGGATTTTAAATAAAAATTATCCAGTGGTGATGAATTTCATAACTCAATTTCATTTCACTAGGATATAATACATATTTTTTCTAATTAATAATCATATATCATGTGAATAATGAATTTTTATTATATTATTTATTATTCCCACATTATTATGTGAAAAATATTTTACATAAAAAATTCAATTTTTAATTATCAATTCAATGTTACGATCCTGGAAAGTGTTAATTTCAAACTTCCATATTAATTGACATAGTTAATTATGGAATAAAAACTATATGAAATTATTAGATCATTATCTAAATAAAACAATTTTATATTATTATCATCTATTTGAACATGATAATTTATGGTAATATTACAATTTCCCCTTCATTGGAACTTAATATAATTGATAAAATGGTTTTAATAAAATAGGACATCATTTCACTATTTGGTTAGAAATATTTTGTCATAAAAAATCCTAGTTTTATTAAAAAGGATAATTTTAAAAAAAAATTAATAATGATTTATTAAAGTGATTTTTTAACATTTTATCATTTTATATATTATTTTCAATTTAAATTTCTTTTTTTATGAAGGAATTCTTCTAATAAATTTATATTTCAAAAGGAATATTTTTTATTGATTTAAAATATGTAAGAAATTACCCATCAAGATGTTTGTAATTCCATTGAAGTAGAATTTTGGAATTTTATAAGGCTATTTTTAAGTAATTATTTCCCAAATATTTCGGAAATTATATGTTTTTAAGCTTCATTATCCTATCATTGGATTTTTATAATTATTAATGTTTAAAAAATTGATTTACAAAATGAACAGTATATATTACTCCATGAATATTTATATATAATTTTTTGGTATTTCTATCAAATAATGAAAACAATGAATCATATTAATTATAATACATTATAGATATATTATATTGATAACATCATTATTCTCGCTTCATAATGTTTATGATTATTTTTACTACGGGAAATACTAAATTTCACCTCCTTGAGTCTTTTTTTAATAGTCAACAACATTCCCTTGGGATTTTCACTTTCTTAGGACTACTGGACATTAAATTTCCCTTACATATCCATATTATTTATTATGGATATGTATGTTATTTTAAACATATATTATTTTTTATTTGGATTTAAAATTTTATGCCATTGTTTCTCTGGAAAAGTATTCATAAATCAGTATTCAATAATAAAAAAGGATACTAAATTATAAATAATGTTATTTATGAAAAAACCATTATTTTATAAATGATGATTGATTTTGACATTGAATTTATGGTTTAGTAATGAATATAGATATCTAACAATGTAGTAGTAGTCTAATGGGATGAGGTAGATGAATATATTAATTTAAATGCGGTTATACCCATCAATTTTAAACGGTTGTGACAATAGGTCATAATGGTAGAGCTATCATGTTCATGGGAGACATGACATCAAAATATTATGCATTTCTTTTATTATTAATTTTTCAATTTTTAACCATGAGTTCATCTCTATGATATTATCTCTTGATTCATTTCATTATCAAATTATTGATTAAATAGAATTCATTTTCATTTGTTTTCATTACCATATTGACTATTCCTTATTCAGTTATAATATATTTTTTATTAAATAAATTTAGTTTATTTGTAGTTTTTTACCTTTACATATTGATTATGTTTGTAAATCTATTGTTATGGAATGTTTTTTTAGTTATTTATATTTCCATGTTGATTATTGTTATTATTTCAAAATTAATTCCACAAATCATATCCCTTACTAAGAATTTAATCTCAAACACATATTTTTTTCATTTCCCAAGAATCTATTAAGGTACAATGAAATATATTCAACAGTATTATATCAATAATAATTATACTCTCAGAAAAAAATTCTTTTTAATTTTTTGTATTCACCTATAATAAGTAAATCATGTATATATCTAGATTTACATTACTAAAAAATTATTTAGACTATTAGGATGTGATTCATTTTATCCTAGGGGAATTTATTTAAAATATCTCTAGATCTGGGATACTGGGGTTTAGGTCACTAGATTCAGTCTTCATTTATTTATTCCTTATTTAATTAAACTGATAAGAACCATGTATCTATAATGGTGATATTGCATTACCGGGACTGCTTGTATTAAATAGGGCAACTTAATTTGAAATTTCTCATGATTTTATACATTACATGTGTTCAATTTTACAAAAATTTAATCCATGACCAGTATTGGATTATATATCATGTAATATTCCTTCTAACATGTGTATTTTTCATATAGACATGGACTATAAAAACCTATACAACAATTCTTATAATATTATTAATAAAGGCATGGAAAACAAGGAACATTACTCATGTTCATGTTTTCAATTCTGTACCGACCATGTGTTCAAGTAATCAATAATTGAATGCCCAAACATTATAATTTCTAAAAAAAATAAACATTCATGTAAATAACGTTATATATATTATATAAATGAATTCTTAGTTTAAAATTATTCAAATACCACTGATTAATAGTATTCATCTTCCCATTACATTATAAATTATTTACTCACAAGTAATTTACCATGATTTCATTGAATTTAACATTTTACCACATGCATAATTCAATCCAAATATATTTGATTTTTTCTTTCCAATCATGGTATATCTAAGTATGTAACCCATGTTTATATAGTGATGTTGTGAACCTATGGATACTTTTCACTTGATTATGAAAGGGAATTACATATTCCAACTAAATCAGTTCAAATATCTATGTGTCATGTTCATAGAGAAGGATACAAGAAGGTGGGATATTGATATTATTAGTCACACTAAAGCCAATTATATGATATCATTATTAACTTATTTATGTTATTATTTAAAAACTAATTTATAGTATAAATTTATAATAATTAATGGTTTTATGTGAATTGTTTTTCCATTTTATTATGATAGAAACTTTTTTGATAGACAAATAGATGTTCACCTCATCTATTATTAATAGTAAAATTAAATATCAATTTAAATTCCATTCCATTTCTTGAATATGTGTATCTATATAATGTAATATACCAGTATCATGAATTTAAAATATGGTTCTCCATGAATAATCCACAACTCTACAATTTTATTAGTGATATCCTTTCATCCATATAATACTAATATCTAAACTATAACCCTAATAGTGAAATTAAATTTCAGTTCTTATATATTGATTTGGAAAATAGATTTTTATTTATTTTTCTAAAATAATTATGGAAATGAATGGGATATTATCCTTATCTTGTGGATATTTTATGGGTATTAATGTGGTGATATTTTAAGTAGTTCATTAGAATGAAGAAGTTAGGTTTTTAGACCATTATTCTCTGAATGAGAGGATACAAGAAATATTTTTCTTTGGATTTAATAGAATCTATAAGAGATAGATGTGGAATTGCAATACCTTATTACAGAGTCTTGACTCAACCACATTTTATTTATTTATTATAAGTGGAATTTTTTGTGCTATCATTTAATCCTTCTAAAATTTTCATTATATGAGCTGGATCATCCTTGAGTGATTTTTGATTTTCAAACATAATATGATCTAGAGTCTAGGAATATTCATGTGGTCATTTTTTTATGCCTTTGGTTTTTATTCATTATGATATTTTTTAATTAAACTAACGAAAAAGCATTTTACACAAGTTTAAAAGATAAATTTTTATTTAGTTAAAATATTCCATGGAAATATATATATAATGTTTAAATGAAAAGGTATTGGTTATTAAAATTTACCATGGATATCATCATATAATAAATTATTTCATTACTATTTTGAGTTTTGATTTTCGGTTTATTTAAAAATATTCATATTAGTGAATCTTCTATAGAAAATACCTTATACGGTATTAGTAAATGTTTATCATCTTTAATATCAATGAATTCTCCCTTTATATATCCATTATAGCTTATAATATCACTATATGGAGGAATATGTATCCAAACTACAAATATAAGGTATTTAATTTTTTCTTATGAATGATTATTTTTTTTATATCATATTATAATCCTTTTTTATTATAACACTAGATAATGTGTGCATGGACATTTTATTAAATAATGTTTTGTAGGGCATGCACATATTATGTAAAATGACTTCTTAGAAAATCATCATAGTGGAAAACTTTTCTACTCACGTTAGGAGTCCAACACGTAAATCATTTGAACCATAGGCATTAAAATGATAAATTTTGATTTCATATAATGATTATGATTTAGGTAAAAATTTCATTAAAAATCACATCAATATTTATAAGTTAACTATTTTTTCATATATAATACATATATAAATATATAAAAAACAATTCTCTTGGTATTCTTATTAATGTTCTGTAGTGGGATCCTAAACATCTTCCCATTGTGAGAGGTTATAATGAAAACTAGAATTTTGGTTCACATGATTTGTGACATATATGAGTGATTGCCAACTCAAATAACATTACACATATACACATCTATGTAATTGAACTATTCACTCAATGATTGTAGTATACTAATCATACATGAAGTATATTTTATATATTTTAATAGAGTCACATTGAAATTGTAGTACTTTGGTAAGATGTATTATTAGTGGGTATGAAATTATGACATACATTCACATCTATAATTTTTTAAAAAATATTCTCTAATATTATAACTCTACTATAGTCTATGTGTTAATCTACTACAATTATAAATAATGTAATATGATTAGTCATATTTTTATTGAACCACCTCATACCATACCTTCCCAAATTTTCCAATTCTCCTGACGATAATCCCCTTACATGATCTCCCATAGAAAAATGATTCCTATCAATTTAATAACATAGAAAAAATTTACATAATTTTTTCCCATAATGGAAAGTGAGATATCCAATACATGACACAAATTAATCCTAAACATATATATTTTTGATCCAATATTTACCATTTTATGAAAATGAAATCCTTTATCCATTTTCCCATTTATTATTTTCCCTCCAAATATTATTTTTCAATTTCTTTCTATTCATCACATGTTTAATATTTCATTAACAATGTTTTGATGAAATAATGATTCTCTATGATTTTACATTTATATTTTTATTTAAATATTCGATTTTTATGTTTTCAAATATGTTTTTTTTGCTATTTTGAGAGTCACTATTATATTATTGTTCTTTATCATGGAATTTGTACCATGTAATTATACATTTTATTAAATTTTTATATATCATTGTTATATAAAAATACCTGTATATTTTAATTCCAGAAACCCCATGAAATTACTTTAATATTTTTAGTCAATAAATTTATATTAACATATAATTTTTCAATATTATTTTTTTCTTATTATTACTTATATTATTAATATTCGAAAATTTTTATTATTCTATTTTTCACCACATGAATGGACATATATGATAAATATTGGAAATTTGGTTCTTTTAAAATAATAAATGATATAAAAAAATTGTGTTTATGGTGTTTAAAAAAAAGAATTATATTTTCTGAATAATTATAATTTATATTTTTTATCATAGTGATATTTTTGATAAACTAGCTTTTAAATCCACAAATTATTATTATCATTCTTATATAAAATTCATTTAATTTTTTATCAAATGATAAATTATTCTATTTTATGGTAAGTACAAATTTTTTTAATTTTTATTATCATCAACTCAATCTATCAACATCCTTGGATATATTTATATCAAAAATGATGTTTAAGAAGGTCATTTTTTGATCATTTTTTATGTTTTGATCAAGATGTAATTTTAAAAATTAATTCCTATATTTTTGTAGTCCATCATGGGATAAAAAATTATATAAAGTAAACTAATTACATGTAGTATAATGATAATTATATTACCATGTGTCATTTGTTAATATATTTTATATTCCTATATTCAATCAATATATCATGTCTCATGTGATTTTCCATCATAAAAAATTATTTATTCTACTCTCGGTACTATATCTTCTCCATTGTTACATGTGTTTTAAAATAAAAAACTGAAAATAATTATCCTAGAAATTTAATTTTGTTGTTAAATGTGATATTTTTAATGTTTAAAATAATATTTATTTAGTTGTTTTTAATTGATTGTATTTATTTTAAATCTATAAATTATCATTTATTAGTTTTTTATCTTCATTTAAAATATGTAATCGAGGATATGAATTCTACTATCTAGGAATGTTTATTTTTATATAATTTTCAAACCCCTAATGAAAATTGAATTTCATGATCCAGAATAAAAACCGATTATTGGTTCATTGAAAGTGATGTTTTTTGCCTCATATTTTAATTATCAAATATCTGTATGAATTTTTATTATATAATATATAACTTGTATTTTTGTGGATAAATTTATTATCTAATTTAGTGTTCTTGGATTATTTTATTATATATATTTATATATATTTATATATAAATATATTTTTTTTATTTTTTATTTGATTGATCATCAATTCCACCTAATTTGAAACATGAATTTAGTTGACTTCTATTTTTATATGTTTTCAGAGAAGCAACACATATATAAAGATCTTATGATCATCTTTTTTGAGTCCCTATAAATTAATAGTTTAAAAGTATAACTTATTTAGAGAAATTGGATAGGAATAGTCACTGGAAAAAAGCATATTAAATATTCCTTTCTCCCAGACCACGACGAACAAGGATTGGAATTTTGAAATAAATATGATGATCAATACCTTGTAAGCTTCTTAGGGTTAGAAAAATAATTGAATATGAGACCCTCATCTATGAAGGAACATTATTTTAGAAAACTTCTAAAGGTCTTGACTTGGATAACAAAATAACATTCAATTATAATTTTCATTAAAATTATAGATGAACATTATGAAAATGATATGAAATTGTTGCCTTGGAGGATATTATAGTATACGATTTGATTGAAACAAAAAGTGAGGTCTAAAAGTATATGAAATATAAAGGGCATGAAACTATTTTTTAGAGACAATATTAATACACATTTATCTGAACTTGTATGGGTATTTAATGTAATTCCACCTCTCACGATGTTGACATTGTGTGGTATTTTAGACCATGTCCTTATTAGTGTCCAGTATGACAACTTATATTTTCCACTACATTTATTTCACAATAGGATGTGATAAAAAAATTTCAATATTTTAATTTTTATCGGTTCAATGTTATTTCTCACATTGGGCATCACTATATTTATAAATGTTTTTTTGGAAAATCAATGCTAATAAGCATGAACTATTATAAAGATATCAATGGATATGTGACTTCAACCTTATTTCCTGATTCTATTATTTCATTAATGAACTTGTTTCTAGTAAGATTTTGTATGGTCGTTTCTCAGTAAATTGATTCCTTAATGGGAATATATTACATTTTATAAAAAAACAATCATAATCTTATTTCAACACATTTGGAGAGGTTGGGTAATTGGGATTTTTAGGTGTATCACAGTGGAGTTCATGCAATATATACAATTAATTCTATAGTCAGTGTTGTCTACAGTGGTCAGGGAGCCTCCCAAAGTCGTTATCATATTTTGTGACATTACATGTGCTATATAGTGGACTGATCAAATGATCATATCAATAAAAAAATTATATACTTCTTTTTTTATCCCCCAATATTTCACATGTCAACATGATGTAATTTGGATTTTAAATATACCTAGACAACTAAAATAAATTGGACTAATCAACACGATTTTAGATATATTGATATTTTATAGTGATTCCTAAATGTAAGAATGTCATATTTATTATAAGGAGTCGTCCTTAAAAATATACCTAGAGTATATGGTATTAATTTTTTCTTTTAAAAAACATTCCATCTTGTTAAGGAAGCCAAAGATCAAATAATACGTAAGGTGGGAGAAAGGTCATTCTCACTGCGTACGTTAAAAAACATTCTTATTTCTCTTTTAGTAAAAAGAATCATAAAAAAATATTACCGTTGAATAAAATGAAAATTCAAGGAGGTTTATATAACGCATTAAATAATGTTGTGTATGAAACTAAATAAGCCTCAATGAAAGGAGATTGAGATGAAGTCCCTTACTTCGTGTCTGACTTGACTCGATCATTATTTAATCTCCTGAATATTAATCTAAAGTTAATTTATACTTTCTTAAGAACATTTTCAAGTTTATTATTCCTTTTATATCACTTATTGACATGTTATAAACATTACGCGATCATTTAAGTTAATAACATTTGTTTTTTCGATATTTGGTACTTGAGTCAAAAATGGACTTCTTATAATTACATGTTGATCTTTTGGTCAAAGGTTCATTATATCTAGAATGATATTAATGATTTGGATATCATATATATCATATATATCCAGTATATACATGTATTTATAATTGTACATAACATTTGGTTGTAAGAAATGAAATGCACCGTTCATGGAGACGGTAAGTCGTGCGTACGCATGAATGCTACTTCGATTTATATTTCTTATTTTAATGGAATTAAAAAATAATAATACATAATTATATTATAATTCCAGTATAATATCATATATAATATCATTAAATATATCCCTTATGCATCCCACATAATGCATCAATGAGTCACATCTCTTTAAGGGGGCGGTAGTCCGCACTTCCTCAAATGAGATTATCATATTTACCCACTATGGAAACCATAAAGGCTTGATATAATTGGGAAGTACAGAAGAATAAATAAATTATAAACATAATATATAACATATATAAATACAGTTCCATTATTATGGACACCATGAGAGGCGGTAAGATGTAATTGAACAATCATCATTTCGTGAGGCCTTAGTTTTCCATCCACAGAAACATTATGTTTTTCATCCATTAGATGGAGGTGCGTGTAAGTGTAGTTCGAATACTTATCATAACAACATTATAGTATTTTGTGGATACTGGTGTCATTAGAAATGAATGGAAAAAAATATTGTAGGGGATAGAGAAGTAAAATAAAAGAAAACAAATTAAGAGAAACGATTACCTTTAATTTGGGTAACTCTCTTTGGTTTGAACCTAAATGACTTCTTGAAGTGTCTTCTACCTATGGTATGGATTCTAGGAGGAGGATATGGATATAGGGAGATTAATTGGTAGAGTATTGAAGATCAAAATGGGTTTAGAGGTTTGAGGAATTGGATAGAAATGGTCTCCTTTTATTAGAGAGAGGAGGGGCTCTTTAGGAAAGTGTGAAAACATTATTTTATTATATAATGATATTCGGTTTCTAATGGTCCAAAATCATTATTTTTTAAGATAAGATGACTCGTACTCGAAATAAAATCATCCAATCAGAATTGGACATGTTTTGGATAATATTTTTATCATTATAATCTTATTTATTTAAATCATTTATTAATGAAGAAAATATTGCATCATTTTTGTGTCATAAATAATTTAATTTATTCGATGTCTAAAATTTAAAAACAAATACTATCAAGTAGGAAATTTTTTAATATTTCCCAATAATATTTATCATCAAAAATAGGACTTATATAACACCATATATCAATTAATTACTAAACGATTTTTGTTAAAGTCTATTTTGTCTTCACATTAAATTAATTAATCTAAATTGTAATTATCACACTCAAGTGGCTCAATGGGGTCCCAAAATCAACCCAACGATGCCCATGGTATTAAATGACTCAAAAAATAATGTTAGGACATGTGTTAATGTAATTTTTAATTATTATAATATTCTTTAAACTGTGAATTACTATATTTACCTTTAACAGAGATAAATAAAAGTCAAAAGTTACTATTCACCACATTTATTTTCATCTTAATGAACGACATTATACATATTTATAACAATCATATATGTCAGATTTTTGAAATTCAATTTATAGAAGTGGTAAAATTTCATTTAAATGAGAAATGCAGTTTTTTAACTACCACTAAGTGGTTAAACAATTCATCAAAAATTGATGTTTTTCATAAAATACTAAACAATTACCCAAAGTAAAATTTGATGTCCCCATTCTAAAGAATAATTTTATTTGGTCAATTAGAATGTATTAAAGTGACCAAAACTATATTTAAATAGGGTCTCATTAAAAGGTGGTAAATTGGCCTTTTAATGTAAATTATGCGTAAAATTAGATTCATTCGTATTTTAATACTCTAAAATTTTATTGGATAAATGTAAATAAATTTAATAATCATGTATAATCATATTGTAGTTAACTTTTTTCATTCCTATAAATACAATTTATAGGAGTTAAATACCATTTAAAATAATAATATTATATTATTAGTGTGCAACGTAACATTCTAATGAAAACCGTTGTTGTGTATCAGGTATTCTATCGAACATAGAAACCCCTTTAAAGTAAAATAAATGTTTAATTCACAAATATTGATAAATATTAAAATATATTATTCTTCATTTACATGTGATGTTACATCCTTCCCCCCTTTTGGAAATTGCATCCCCACACTTTTTATTCACTTATCAAAATAAATGGGGGTATTTAAACCTCATAGCATTTTCAGATTCCCACGTTACCACTTCAACCATATGGGTTTTACACAAAACCTTTTCCTGGTGAATTACCTTATTCCACAACACCTGATCTCTATGGTCAAGAATATGGACTGGTTGTTCTTCACAAGAGAGATTCTCTCCAACTGAACTACCTCTAGGCTCAAAACCCGAGATAGATATGACATATACCTTATCAACATAGAAGTATGAAAAACATTGTGTACCTGGGATAAACATGGAGGTAAAGCCACTTTTTACGGAACAGATTCAACTTTCTCTAGAATTTCATAAGGTCCAATGAAACTCATAATCATCTTTCCCTACTTACCAAAATGCATCAAACTTTTCCATGGATAAACTTTGAGAAAGACATGATTTCCTACCTCAAAAAAAGATCCTTCCTCCAGTTATCTGCATAACTTTTCTGTCTACTCTAAGCTATTCTGATGTGCTTTAAAATTAGCTGATCTTTCTCTACCATCTCTCCTACCAATTCTGGTCCCATCATCATACTTTCACCTACTTCATCCAAAAAAGCTGGAGATTGACAATGCTTTCCATATAATGCCTCAAATGGAGCAATCTATATACTAGAATAAAAGATTTTATTATAAGAAAATTCAACCAAAGAATGATATTGGTCCCAATATCCTTGGTAATCTATCGAGAATGCACGTAACATATCCTCCAATGTATGAATTGTTTATTCTGAATGCCTATCTGATTGAGGATGAAAAGATGTACTAAAATTTAATTCAGTACCCAATGACTTCTGAAGGCCTTTCCAAAAGTGAAAAGTAATCTTGGGATCATGATAAGATACGATGGAGATGGGAACACCATGAAACCAAAATATCTCTTTAACATACAACCAATAAATTTGATCTAAAGGCAAAATATCTATAATAGGAGGAAAATAAGCAGATTTTTTCAATCCATCAACTATAACCCAGATTTTATTATTACCTCGAGATGTATTTGGTAATCCCACAACAAAGTCCATGGATATATCTTTCCATTTCCAATATGCCACCAGTAAAGGTTGAAGCATTCATTTCGGTAACTGTCTCTCT
Organism: Viscum album; assembly: GCA_963277665.1. Taxonomy (NCBI): domain Eukaryota; kingdom Viridiplantae; phylum Streptophyta; class Magnoliopsida; order Santalales; family Viscaceae; genus Viscum; species Viscum album. Next base: position 1,851,303,646 of record OY728120.1, read on the forward strand.
ACTTTAACCTGCTGAAAAGTCAAAAACTTCACAGTAAAATCAGAAATATCTCTTTTCATTCCATCCCACTAGTAATACTCCCGAAGTTCTCTGTACATCTTAGTACTACCAGGATGAACTGAAAACAGGGAACTATGAGCGTCACATAACAACTCATCCATCAACTGTGATTCAAAAGGCACGCATAATCTTTTCCAAAACCTGAAAAAATAATCATTATCAAAGTTAAATTCAGGAATCATACCTTTCTGAACCAACATAACCTTTTTCTATCACTATTTGTCTTCCTTCTACGCTTTCTTAAATCTATCTGATAGAGATGATTTCACTAACACCTAAAACAAAACAGAATAATTTCCTGTAGAAACAACTTCTATGGAAAATTTCATCAAATCAAAAACCAAAGGATCTCTTTCTAAACTTAACATAGTTAATGAAGTATTACTTTTTTGAATCAAATCACCAGCAACATTATTTTCTTCTCCCGGATGAAAAATGATCATGAAATTATAATCCGTAATTAATTGCAACCATGTCCACTGTCTCATTTTCAATTCTTTTAGACTGAATATATACTTAAAACTTTTGTGATCAGTATATACATAACAATTCACTCTATAAAAATGATGCCTCCAATGTTTTAAAGCAAAAACCACATCAGCTAATTCCAAATCATGTGTCGGGTAATCTAACTCATGTGGTTTCAACTGATGTGAAGCATAAGAAATTACCTGATCATTCTGCATTAGGACACAACCCAGTCCTTTCAATGAAGCATCATTGTAGATAACGAACTCACCATTTCTAGAAGCCAGTGCCAAAACTGGAGCATTCACCAATCTTCTTTTCAACTCTTGAAAACAATCATCACATTATTTTTTCCAGATAATATTATCACCTTTTCATGTTAACCTAGTCATTAGACAAGATAACTGTGCAAAATTTTCATCAAACCTTTGGTAATACACTACCAATCCAAGAAAACTACGAATCTCGGTTAAAATTTTCAGTCTTGGCCATTTTTCAATAACTTTTGTTTTAGCGGGATCAACAGTTATGCCATTTTTTGATACAATGTGACCAAGGAAAGAAATTTTTTGAAACCTAAACTCACACTTTCTGAATTTCCCATAATTTTTCTTTTCATTTAAGGTTTCCAAGGTGACCCTTAAATGACTTTCATGTTCATCCTTACTTTTGGAATAAACCAAAATATCATCAATGAAGACAACCACAAACTTATCCAAGAACTCATAGAAAATTATATTCATAAGATCCCTGAATACAACATGTACATTGGTTATCCCAAAAGTCATAACTACAAATTCAAAATAGCCATATCTAGTATGAAACGCAGTCTTCAGAACATTTTCATCATTTACATTCAATTGATGGTACCCGACCTCAAGTCAATCTTCGAAAAATACTCAGCTCCCTGGAGCTGATCAAATAAATCATCGATATAAGGCTAAGGATACTTATTCTTAACAGTCAAGTTATTCAATGCTCTATAATCAATGCAAAGTCTCATTGAACCATCTTTCCTTTTAACAAACAAGACATGAGAACCCATGGTGATATGCTAGGTTGAATGAAACAATTATCTAATAACTCTTGCAATTGATTCTTTAACTTCAAAATTTCAAATTGATCCATTTGATAAGGGGGTTTTAAAATTGGATTAGAATCAAGAACTATGTCAATATTAAATTCAACCTCTCGATCATGTATAATACCAGAGAACTCATCAGGAAAAATATCAAGGTACTCATTTACCACTGGAAAATCATTAATCTGAATAGTTCCTTTGTTTTCAGCAATATGTGCAAGGTAACATTCATTTCCATGTTTTAATAGTTTCTCAACATCCAGATATGTTATCAACAGCAAGGGATCATTTTTGTATACAAACTAAAAATCATTCTGAAAAGCAACCTATTTATCTCTGCAGTCAATCTTAGTATGATAAATAGAAAGCCAATACATTCCCAATATAACATCAAACTCTACTAGAGGAAAAACAATAAGGTTTGCAGTAAGGTTCTTTCCACACACAAGGAAATCAATGATTTTATGTTTTCTTTTTGTCCCAACATTTCCTCCAGGTGTTTTTCCATAATTTCAGCATTCATATCATGATATAGAATTTTCAATTTACTAGAAAACTTCTCATAAATGAAAGAGTGTGTAGACCCTGAATCAAATAAAACATTGGCCTAATCTGAAAAAACAAATAGTGTACCCGACACAACATCATTTGATGTCCCAACATCTGCTGAAGTAGTTGTAAAGGATTTCACCACCACTTTCTGCTTGTAGTTTGACTGCTTTCCTTCTGTTGAGTTCTTTGTTGGACTCTCATTTGAATAATGACCCATTTCATTGAACATAAATCATTTTACTGATTGTAAATGAGACTTTGCCTTACCATTACCCTGATCATTTTCAATACAATTTCGATCATTAGGACCCATTTTACTACATTGGTAGCAGTTAACAGAATTCAAAAGACATTCCCCAACATGCTATTTACCTAAATTTTCACAATCTATAAACATAATTTTCTTACCATCATACTTTTTTGAAGAGTTTTTCCCTTTCACCTGCCACCTCGACCACTTATTTTGTTGTTTGTGAATGAATACATGATCATCAACAAACTCCAATAACACCTTCTCCGAACAACGAACAAGTTTTTCATAACTTTTGGAATCACGAGAAGCTAACGCTCTTCGATACTTTGTATTTAATCCTGAGTAAAATGGTTTATTTTTCTATCAAGATCTCATATGCAATTTGGAGCATACCTTTCCAGTTGAGTGAATTTTCCTTCATAAGCAGCCATTGAGTCATCCTCATACCTCAATTCCAGGAATTGTTTTTCTATTCTAAGACGAACCACCTTAGGAAAATATTTCTCAAGAAACGTACCTTTGAATTCATCCCAATAGAGAGCATCATTCTCCTCACTATCCCATATATTTTTCACCATCGACCACCACTGATCAGCTTCAACTTCTAAATGGTAAAGAGAAAGACTAACCATTTGATGTTCTGAACAACCCATGACATCAAAAATCTTTCCCAGTGCTTTAATCCACCCTTCAGCTAGCACAAGGTCAGATGATCCTATGAATGATAGGGGATGTTGCCTCATGAAATGCTCCACTACTAACAAGTTCTTCTGTGGTTGATCTGGGTGATCTCATACATGGATACCAATACCATTTATAGACTGATTCAACTGTTCCATCACTTCAACAAACTATTCAGTTCCAATTATGACCATCTCAGACTTCTGATTTGGAAGGTTTTCTTCCTCCTGATTTTGTCCCAACATAGATGATCTGTTTACTCTACGGAAAACCATTCTGAACATAGAAATATCATAGGCGAAGAAACATGGTAATCTGTAAATGGTATATGCTTTCAATATTAACATAAATTATGTTATGGATATTAATTTAATAGCACCCTAACTCCCAATGTTTCCAAAACCGACCTATGATACCAACTATAAGGACACTGCATTAAACATTACTTAATATTAAATTAACATAATAATTAACATTGAGGATATTTTCAGGTTTAGAGTTTCAGTGAATTAGGACATAACTATCACATCTCAAAAGAATACAATGTAGGACTTTCTACACAATTTCCATTTTATTCATAAAATAAAAACTCATGAAAAAAAAGAGTCATGTCTAGCTCTGTATTTTAGACAGCATGACTTTTCCTTGATCACATACTTAACCCAATTTATCTTAATCTCCTGTGAAAATATTTAAAAACATGGGATGAGCATAAAAAGCTCAGTAAGGGTTATAAAACAAATAATGAATACATTTGTTCATAAATACATACATAATTTGAAATATTCTACTTACCATAGGAAATCATAATATTTATGAAGGACATATAGAAATAATAAATTATAAAGTTTACTTGTGGTATTCATATCATACTTACATTGTATCTATCACATCTACATAGAGAGTTACTTTGAAATACCCATCACAGTATATTCTATAAATATCTTAGGAGAAACATTCACGTTTACCTCCATCACTTTACCCAATGTATTGAAGAGCTATCTCGGGCTCACCCGCCCTAGGTTTATCACAGAACCACAGTATACGTAAATAATGTCCATAAACCATAACAAGATCATAACACATAAAATAAGCATAAAGAAAAGATAACATTCCCACATTGCAATATCAAAATATCATTTGAAGATATTAAAATAATAAAACCATTCTGAAAATCATTTTCAATACCAAAATACGTAAAAAGTGTATATGGTATTTATTGATTCCTTTTAAAAACACTCCAGCTTGTTAAGGAAGCCAAAGATCAAATAATACTCACAGCAGTAGAAAGGTCACTGTCACTGCTTACGTAAAAAAACATTCCTTTTTGTCTTTTAATAAAATGATTAATATAAAAAGATTCCCTTTGAATAAAATTAAAATTCAAATGGGTTTATACACCGTATAAAATAATGTCGTGTATGAAACTAAATATGCCTCTATGAAATAAGATTGAGATGATGTCCTTTACCTCCTATCCGACTTGACTCGATCGTTCTTTAATATCCTGAATAATAAACTAAAGTTAATTTATACGTACTTAAGAACCTTTTTTCAAGTTTATTATTCCTTTTATATCACTTATCACCATGTTATATACATTAATCATTCATTTTTTTGATAATTGGTAAATGAGTCAAAAATGGAATTCTTATAATTACATGTTGTTAATGTAGTCAAAGGTTAATTATATCAAAAATTATATTCATCATTTGGATATCATATATATCAAATATATCCAGTATATAAATGTATTTATAATATTACTTAACATGTGGAGGTATGAAATGAAATGCATCATTCATGGAGACGGTAAGACGTACACACGCATGAATGTTACTTTCATTTATATTTCTTATTTTATTGGAATTAAAACATCATGATACAAAGTTATATTATAATTACAGTATAATATCATATATATTATCATTAAATATATCCTTTATGCATCCCACATCAGGAATTAACGAGTCACATCACTTTATGGGGGCGATTTTCCGCACTTCCTCAGATTAGATTATCGTACTTACCCACTATGGAATCCAAAAAGGCTTGATATAATTGGGAAGTACAGAAGAATTAGGAAATAATAAACATAAAATATATCATATATAAATGTCGTTCCATCATAATGGACACAATGCGAGGCGGTAAGATGTAATTGAACAATCATCATTTCGTGAGGCCTTAGTTTTCCATCCACAAAAACATTATGTTCTTCATCCTTTAGATGGAGGTGTGTGTAAGTGTAGTTCAAATACATCTCATAACAACATCTTAGTATATTAACGGTACTAGTGTTGTTATAAAATAATCGAATAAAAAGAGTTTAGGGGTTGGAGATGTAAAATAAAAGAAAACAGATTAAGAGAAACTGTTACCTTTAATTTGGGTAACTCCCATTAGTTTAAACCAAAAAGTTTTCTTGAAGTGCCTTCTACCTAATGTAATGCTTCTAGGAGGAGGATAGGGATTTAGGGAGCATAATTGGGATGATTTTGGACGAGCCAAATGGCTTGATAGGTGTGAGGAATTGGATAAAAATGGTCTCCTTTTATAAGGGATAGGATGGGCTCTTTAGGACAGTGTGAAAACATTATTTTATTATATAATGATATTCGGTTTATAATGGTCCAAAAATCATTAAGGTCTAATTTAAGATGACTCGTATTCGAAATAAAATTATCCATTCATAATTGGTAATGTTTTAGATAATATTTTAATCATTATAATCTTATTTATTTAAATCATTTATTAATGAGATAAATACTGCATCATTATTGAGTCATAATTAATTTTACTTATTCGACGTCTAAAAATAATAAAAATAATAATATCATGTAGGAAATATTTTTATCTATCCAAATAATCTTTATAGTGAAAATAGGACTTATATAAGATCATATAAAAATTAATTACTAAACAATTTTTGTTAATGTCAATTTTGTCTTCACATTAAATTAATTTATCTAAATTGTCATTATCACTCTCAAGTGGTTCAATGGGGTACCAAAATAGACCAAAATATTAAAATGGTCATATATGACTCATAAAATAATGTTAGTACAAGTGTTAAGGTAATATTAAATTATTATAATATTCTTTTAACCTTGAATTACCTTATTTACCTTTAACCGCGGTAAATAAAATTCAAAAATTACTATTCAAAAAAAATATTTTCATCTTAATGAACATCATTTTACATATTTCTAACAACCATGTATGTAGGATTTTCAAAATTAAATTCAAAGAAGTGGTAAAATTTCATTTAAATGGAAAATTCAGTTTTTTTAACTACCACTAAGTGGTTTCACTATTCATCAAAATTTGATGTTTTTCAGAAAAATACAAAAAAATTACAAAAAGTAAAAGTTGATGTCCCCATTGTAAAAAAGGATTTTATTTGTTCAATTAGAATGTATTAATGTGACCAAAACTATATTTAAATAGGGTTCCCATTAAAAGGCGGTAAATGGGCCTTATAATGTAAATTATGCTTAAAATTATATGCATTAATATTTTAATCCTCTATCATTTTATTGGATAAATGTAAATACATTTAACAATCATGTATAATCATACTATAGTTATTTTGTTCATTCCCAGAAATACAATGACTAAGAGTTAACTACCATTTAAAACAATAATATTATATTATTAGTGTGCAACGTAAGATTCCAAAGAAACTCGTTGTTGCGTATCGGGTACGTTATCGAACACAACAACCCCTTTAAAGTAAAATTAATATTTAATTCACAAATATTAATTAATATTAAAATATCTTATTCTTCATTTACCGGGGATGTTATATTTATTAATCCTGAAAAAAATCACAAATATATATAAATCCACCCCCATATATATTTTCAAAAAAATTGACCTATATGAAATTAGTCATGATTACATGTTTAGATCTCAAGGATAGTGAAATAGTTTAGTTGAACCTGTTGTATTGAAGAAACAGATTATGAATTATTTTTTTAAATTATGTTTTAACGAGATGCTTCCAATAAAGTACATTTCCATCATGTTTCATATATAATAATTTTTCAGTAATTATATAATAAATATAAAAAATATATTATATATAATTTTATTAATAAATATAATATAAAATTTTGGAAATAAATTTTGGAATTATCTAAGATAATATTTTATTTAAAATATAATTTTCAAATTTATATTAATATTTGGAAATGATTATCTCATTTTTAATAATATTAACGATGAAAATAGATGTTATGGTAATATTATTTTCAATACATAAATTTTTTGCATAAATGGTCTGCTGAACGTTATATATAATGATTGTATTATCTATTAGTATTATTATAATTGAAAAAAAATAATAATTTATCTTTAAGAATTGAATTTATTGATCGTTTTTTTATAGAAATTTTAGTGACAATTAATTTTTATTTCTAAATCAAACTTTCAATAAATAATTATCTTTTACCAACAGACACACCCTTAATGGGAAATGGGTATTATTTTGTATTGTAACCTTACATATGTGACAAAATATACCAAGGTTTCTATTGTTAATGAAAAATATTTATGGAACATGTTTACATAATTTTATCCCTATTATTCCAAATATATATCTTTTTTTCAATATTAGATTACTATAATTATTAGAAATAAATTTTATAATAATCCTATAAAATGCGAATGAACCCATTTTTTAGAAAAATAAATTTCTACTAATAAAACTATATTACTTCATAATACATTCACAAAAAAATAGATGACTACTAAAAAAATATTATTGAATACATTATATATAAATTCTATTAATATAAATAACAAATTTGGTATAATTTAATTTATTATGATAATAAAACATTACACATATAAAAATGGAATTTCAAAAAAAATTATTCCCAGAATAATGATAATATTGCAAAATAATTTTTAATAATAATTACAATATGATTTATTTCATGATATAGATTTAAAAATCACATTATAAAATTTAGGAATAAATTACCTACAAAATTGTACCTTTTATTAAAAATAAATTATTTTTAAAAATTTGGTATTTTTTGTAATTCAATGAAGAATCAATCATTTGAAAGAAATACAAAAATTTCACCCTAAATTAATTTTTATATGATGTATTTAAAAATGATACACTATTTGTGAAATAAAATATATAAATGTTTCAGAAATATATTTTTTGTTATACAATGATGAATCAAAAAGTTAATGTTATTTATATTTGTTAGGAAAATTAATTCATCAGTTTTTTAGGGTATATCATCCAAAATGTGTATATTACTTGTGGTTTAAAAATAAAAAACATCATAATAAAGGGAATTATTTAAAGGTATTTTATTTAGTGTTCATGTGATGAAGTTAAAAAAAATTAAATATCTATGATTTGATTTTAGATCGGTGGGCACTGTAGTTGTAGCAGGGTGTTGTAGTAGCGGCGAGATGGTGCAGGTACTGTAGCAGGCACGTTACTATTCACATAATGGGCATTGGGCCAAAAAATTTGGCCTGTAAGCAATGTAATGGGCTACAAGACCACTGGGACTTCGGTCTATCTAATGGGTCCCCCTCTAACTAGTTAAAAGTGGTCTTTGATTTTCTTTAACAATAAAATGAGGCATCAACCCCAACATTTTAAAAAATGCATGATAATCTATAATAAATATATCTAATGGATGAGTATTTTTATATTATATTTCTTATTTGATAAATTATGTTGTCTCTTAAAAAATGTTGTTATGAAAAAATGAGATGATTAATATAATAAACATGACTGATTATTCATCATTTTCAGTAACATATTTTAAAAAGGATCCATGGTTAGATGTTTTCAACTATGTATTTTGTAAAATATAATGAAACTTTTTCCCACAACATATTTGTTATTTGTTTAAAGAATAATATTATTTTTAGGAAAAAGTATATAAACACTTTGAAAATCATATGATATATAGAATCCATAGTTTAAATAGAAAAAATTTCTAATAAATGAAAATAAATTTAAGTTTCTAACTAAATGTTATTTTTGTTGAATCTAAAAAAAATATTATGAGATGATATTAAATTTTTCTAAGATTGATGGAGTATATTTGAATTTATAGATGTTAATTGTTAAAAAAAATTGATTATAACAATTAAGGATTTAGTGATTCATTAATTAAAATCCAAAATAGATATTACATTTTGTAATAATGAAAAATTTAAACAGTTACATTTCCTTCCTATGGGAATGAAAGAATCACTATTATTTTATATAATATATTATGTCATATTTTAATATGATAATATATATTAGGGTATATTTAATAAGATAAGTCTAAATGGATATATATACTTGCAGTAATTAATAGAATATAACATGATCCTAATAGATTTTAGGATATTCAGGATAATAATAGGTAATTGGTTTTTTGAAGTCATAGAAATTTTTTATCGATTATTGTAGCAGATATGATTATATAAATAATATAATGTGTTCTATGTAGATAATGAAAAATAAAATTGAAACATTTGATGCATTAATGTGATTTTAATATATTAATTAATTTTATAATTATGAATATGACTATTTAGTCTTATATTTCTCCAAATTAGCTAACATATCATATTTTAAATTGTAAAAGAGTTCAGTAGGAATGTTTTGAGAAAATAGACATTTATAGGCATGAAAGGAATTATATATAGATGTTAGAAGGCATAAAAATTATAACTATAATATAAAAAATCACATTTATATAGAATTTCATGATATCAAATACATATGATATTGGTTTTCATATCAATAAAAATATCATGTCATTATAATAGAGGATTTTTTAATTTATCTTTTATTCATGTCTTCCATAATTTTCATCATATGAAAAGTAAATCAGTAATATCCCATAAAATTATAATAATTTGAGTTGTTCTTAATCAATTACCATGATAGAGTGATATGGGATATGATGACACATTGTTATTATCATTTAAATATTCACGAACTCATTAATAATGGTTTTATAATAGGTATAAAGAATAAAAGATGGAGGTGATAAACCAAAAACTTATTACATGGGCTCCCCTCCAAATTATGTTGCATGGAATACCATAATTTCATTAATATAGATATGGTAGTGTACTCATTATCAATTATTTTTTCCTAGGTATGGATGGATACCTTTCATGGTAAAAATCGTCTAATGATACCATAGTTATATAAGTAAAAATAATATATTAGATAATCAGGGGAAGTTGGGTAGGTTGATGATCATGTTGTTGGATTGAGCATGACAATGATGGGTTTGGTAATCTTTGGTGACATGTAAATAAATTTAGAATTTTTTTGAATTAGACTATGTAAATTCATGTATATTATTTTCTGATTCATATATGCTTATTTATACTACATAGACAAGGGGAATGTTATTTTCTTATCTATAAAATGAAGGACATGTTAGGTATTATTCAACATGGCTAGTATATTCCTGATAATCAAGAAACAATGAGTTATCCTATAATATATTAACTTATTCCACATCTAGTGACCACTTGATGTCATGAAAAAAATGAATATGTATGAGTATATATGATTTATATGATACATTATGTGGTGGACATGTTCATACAATGTTATGAGTGTAATTGATAGAGATTACACCAGACCACTCGGTAGCAATAATATCTCTAATAATTTTCAATACACATTCTTTTCATTAAATATATTTAATAGGGATTTAATATTTTCATAAATCTATTAATCCCTATAGGTTCCCAGGCATTGGCCCTTCTATAAGGACAATATTTTTGGAAAATGATTTTCAAAAAGAAAATTAATAATTTTGGATGAAACCCTATCTATGAGTATAAAATCAATTACCAAAGGGTTTTCATGATAGTATTAAATTAGTAATTTATTATAGTACAAGTGGTATTATATTCTATATGTCAACTCAAAACATATTAATAAGGACCATGTATCATCAAACATATTATTATAGAAAATAAATGTTTTATGTGGATTTAATATTTTTTATAATATGATTTAATGAATCAAAGGAAATTGAAATAAATATATATAGATATACTGATGATTGTTGACATTTTTTATCATATGAAAGTCATTAATAACTTTTATATAATAGATAAAACCACTCATGTTTGAATATTTATTACATTAATCCCACTAAATAAATTATTCTTCCCAATCCTCAGTCATCTCTCAATTAGAAGGTGCTAAAACCCTCTAGTTATTTGGAGTTTCCTCAAATATAAAATTGTGATCCTCTAACCAGTGTAATAACATAATGGTTGAATTATTTTTTTCTACTTCGGTGATCTTTATCAATAATAATCTATATTAAATTAATGTTTGGGGATACTACAATGACTGTCTTGGTATAAAAATTTTTTTTTGTCATTTATATACAATTTTTATTTTCATTGATAGTTAATTAACAAAATGGGATTTCTTCCAATTCCGTGGATAATATGATAAACCCCTAAGAAATATAATCCCAATTATTCATACATTATTTTAATATAATTTTATGTTTTATATTTTTTAGGTTTTGGAAACAATGTACCCAACAAGTGTCTTACAAAATGTTACGTATCTTATGATTCATTTATATGAAATAAAACTTGTCCAATTTACATATCAAATAGAATTTATACAACATATTCAAATTTATTATTTATTAAAATATCCTTCAATGTATCTATTAGATGTTCACTGACATACAAGGATTATTAGTTTATCTTGAAAAAATATGTTATGTTCTCACTAAAATAATAATAATATGTACATTAGAAGATATCATTTTCCATTTCATTAGTTTCATGATTCCTAAAATAAATTCATAAAATCTTCCACTCCATCCAATGTATTATAAATTAAATAAAATATAAAAAAATCATCCAACAAGTACCTTACCACAAATATTTAAAAATCATGATATATCATATCTCAATGGATGGATTTTAAAGATAGATCTTACGTGAACCTTGATTCCTCAAATATTTCACTTCACTAATGCCACAAAAAGAATTTTCCACTCAAATTCGTGAAGTATTTCTTCATCTCTAATTTTTTTTCAATGGATTCCTTGAAGATATGATCTAAAATTATCCCATTAAAATTATTATCCTTGAACCATCTGTCTTGATGCTCCAAGTATAAACCCATTCCTTTAGTTTCAGAAATATCCCTCTCACTTCTTATATTATTCTTCTTCCCACAAAAATTTTAACATTATTCATATAATGAAATTACAAATTATTTAAAATAGAAAAAAATCATACATGGAAATATCAGTATTCATCTTTTATTTTTTTTCACTAACATAAAAAAATTAATTTGATATACATGTTTATTTCATTTATACATTATTATCTATAAATAATATAAACCATAAGGGGAAAATATCTCCTATTATATAATGCTATTAAATAGTTATTAAAACTCTTATTCTCCAATTTGGATTAGAATTCTAGCCTAATTAACTTATCATGGGAGGGGTAAAACCACATAAAAATATATAGAGAGCATTTATTTAATCTACTGTATGTTGATTTTAGAAAATCCAATGTAGAAAAAAAGTGTGAATATACAAGGTAATAAAATATAGCCATAATAAAGCTTAAATATGACACCATTATGTTATTTCCCCTTTTTGGATCCATTTAAACATACATATTAAGATTTCTCTGTATTCTACACTAATATTGACAAACAAATCAAATGGTTCAATTGTAATACATTAAACACCTCCTTTATCTTATCAATTAACACTCCCACTTTAAAACTCATTTGATAGAATCAAAACATGGTATATAATTCAGATTATCATAAAACATTATATTTTTTTTAAATATATCTTGAAATTATGCATTCACAACATAATAATAATTTGATAATTTCTCATCACAGTTTTCCCTCTTAAGGTAATTAACCATTTTCACATTATCAGGGGAATCATTAAACTCTGTGATGGGAATTTTGTATTTCATTTCAATGTATTACAAAAATATATTACTCGTATATTATATTAATCAATGAATTAATAACATGTATATACAAATAAATAAGATGTTATGGAATAAGGATGGACCTATTGGTTCTTCAGTTTAAACCAAATGGCTAAGAGTTTACTCTCAACTATAATCCCTCAATCCTTCCAATATAATCATAGCATGAATTAATTATAAATTTTATCATGATCATAATTCTATATAATTTTCATAATAAATTCTTCCCATTTTATGGAATTTTTTTCATCCCCTCATCCATTTAAGAATCTAAATTTCATAATTATTACCTCAACATAATGAATAATTCATTATGGGTTAGTAGAGTGATTACACCATTTTTATATAATCTTCATCCTATTTTCATAATCCAAATAGATTATCTTGAATCATCAATTTTTTATTTATTGAATACCCATCATCATCATGGATCTCATATTCTGAACACTATTAATTTAATTTTTTAGTATCATTAAATTACCATTATCCATATTCCTATCCACTTACAATTTTTCTATCCAAACTAATAAACACACATTATTATTTTGTTAATATTCTATGGTTTTTCACATGGATTCCTCTTAGTCTTGGGAAATCATTATTTTTACCATTTATCCTTTTGAATTTCATCCCCTTCAAAACCCGAGGAAACATTTCTTATAGGATACCCATTATCTCTAAAACTATATTACCATACTTCAATAAGATTAAAAAATCTATTATATGTCCATATATATTTTATAAAGGTATATTATGATTATTTTCCAAACATAGGTTATTATATTTGAATATATGGTTGCATATGATTATGGTAGATCCCCCTTGATTCATGTATATCCTCTTGTAAATATATATTAATGAATAATTACGGAGATTTATTTCAAAAGTCATCATAAAAACACAATACTAATTCAACTATTTGTCTTTTATATGAAATTTGTTTTCATAAAAAACTTTTACTATTTTCCAGTTGAAATATTGGCCAAAATGTTCAATGAAACAATTATCTAATTTCCATATGACTATACTCATAAGATAATTATGAGTGCGACTAACATATCATAATATCCAAAATAGGATCATATTAGATTTTATAGTTTATTTTATGTTGATATTATATATTTACCATGAAACTCAATAGGAGAATATTTGAACTATATTTTGGGTATATTCTTATCATAAGATTGAGAAGACTCTATATTATCTATAACTAAGTAGTAAAATTTTCGTTTGATATTACTTAAATAATTTTGAGCATTAATAAATATTTATTCAGTATTTGATATTTCATTATCTTCCTCAACATGTTTATCCTAAAAATCCCTCATTATATTTTCATAATCAGTAACATCCACATATTTTGCGATCTCAACAATATATGTATTTCATTTCTTGACATTACTCCCATTAAATTCAGAAATATTATGTATTAATTTTTAATTCCCCCACCTAATTCTATTATTGTTTATTATTATAAATAAAATAATATAACTCATATGTTATTATATATTCTATATCGGCTGGTCATCACTCACCATCATCATGACATGAGGAATCAAAACACTTTTCAAAATCCTCCCTAAAATTAAATTCATCTTATTATTATATTATGGATTATGAGTCTATTTTTATTTCATTCTCACAATTACATGTATTTCTAATATAATAAATATTCTTACACTTTTTACATTTAAAATTTTTGTTTTTCTCATATTAATCATCTGACTAGGATCGAATAGTAGTTTTCATTGTAAATTTTATGGAAAAACTCCCAATTAGATTGTAGTTGTAACATCATTGTGCGATATTTACATATCCATTACACTAAATTTTTTGTATCCTTTTGATATTTGAACAATTATTATATTGATGTCTACATTTTTTTCATCATTATAATAACAACTTTATTACACATCACCATAATCATAGAATTTATGTATTATCTTATCCTTAATGTCCATCTAATCAGTTTTTGACTTATTTAAAGGTGGTTTATTTCTCATTTCATAAAATATTAGATATTAAAACACTATTCCCATGAAATTTCATACATAACATCTATGGATATGATTATTGGATTAAATATATTAGGAATATTTCTCAATATAGTTTTTAAAATATCAAAATTATATTACATATCACCAAATCCAAGTATATTTTAAACAATATAATTGACTTATAAAAAATTTTCAATGATATTATAATCATTATAATAATTAATATCCTAAAACATTCTTCACCAACCATATAATTTCAATTCATTTACCGTCACATTCACATTATATTAGATCTCAATTTTTTTCAAAATTTCTTTTTTTATTTATAATTCAAATGACTTTGTCATATAACTATTTTTAAAAGAGTCATAAAAATGGAATTTAATGATTTTTAGTCCCCAACCATATTCAGCTTGTTATAAAGAGTCATAGGAGAAGCCTCAAGAATTGATGGAAAACTCATTTTTGCGACAACAATCAATTAAATAAAAAGTGATAATAGGTATGGAAACATAATATAAATTCATCAATGGTAGTTCACACATCTCTCCTTTATTTTTTACTGTCTTCATCCCCAACCCACTCAAAAGTAATTTTCCATATAATACACATTCACAACAGTATTTATAATGTTTATCATTAAATTAATACTCATTTCAATGATTAGTTAGTCACCAATATCATTGATTATCCACTACAATCCTATGTGGTGACCCTTGTGACCTTCCCTGTCTCATTAGCAATGTTTTCCACTACTCCACTACTGCAACGTATCACTAGAAATATAGAGCTTTTTACTGTATAATACTAAAAAATTTATACTATAACATAAAATATATCAACTTTAATTCAAGTTTCTTTAGTACTATATAAAATTTGTCTTCCTTATCAATCCCCCTTTATTTTATAATCCACATGACATAAAATCACTAATAATTCCATCTTTTGATGAGCATTATATTGTTTGATCGTTTTTAACCTTATCTACATATTAGATAATCCAGATCTTCCTCAAATCACCATATATTTGGGCAAGGAAGATTTATTTAACGATAAAATCTTGTTTATTTAGTCTATCAATTCATCATTTCAATGCAGTAGTTTAAGAGGTTACCTATTTCTTCACACTACCTACAAAATCAATCATCGTCCTCAAATTTTTATATCCATATAATATTCATGAATTTTATAGAAACTTATTATATTTTAAAATTATTGAAATACATTATATTTTAAAACAATGAACATATTATTTCCTAAAAATAGTCAATATTATTACATATTTTAATCACTAATTTGAAAACATTAGATTTCATGATCAATGATCTCAGAGGGTCATGATTTGTGCTTTAAATATCTACAAAATCTACTACATTTAATTATATTTGATCTTCACCATGTATTCATGGTAGAATAATGGTGTGATGTTGAACAGTTTATGGGGGATTAGAGTTGCTATAATTTCATTTTAAACATCAATCAAAGTGATTTTAGACTAATTGTGAAGTTTAAATTGAATGATAATTGGTAAAATATCATCAAATATAATTTTCATTAGAATATTCATTTTGATATTTATCAGAATATATACACCTATATTCTTATAATCCTACAATGAAATTTATCAATAAATTATAGGTAATGATCTTTAAAGATTGGTATAATACTCATAAAATCAATGCAATATACTAATGAACTCCCACAACCGTCATACATAAATTTTCTCATGAATAATTATGAGGTGGAGAATCATGTATATAATTTTATCAATTATCCTTAAAAATATCATTATAGAGATAAAAAATACTTAAAAAGTAGACCAATGAATATACAATATCAATGATTTTTTTATTTTTCACTTAGAGTCCCAAAATTACCTTTATGAGGTTATTATGTAGTCTTACTATCATGAGAAAAGATTGTTTTACATCCAAATAAAAACCTGACTAACTTTTGATAAACCATTAGTGGCATTCAAATTCCCCCCTAAGTTGATGATTAGAACCAAAAATATAATATATTATAGTGGGTATAACTGTGATCATTAGAATCAAGGATTGGGAAACCAAAATAGAGCACACAACATAATCCAAAAAAATATGAACCTTAGTAAAAAAAATATTATTCAGATAAAACTAAAAATGTTCAAAAAGAATGAAAAATTAATTGTAAAACCAAACCAAAATGTAATGGGAGATTCTCTACATTACATCTTCGGCACAACCAACCATAAGACTAAGACTCTCTAAGAGAAAGCCAAACATAAACATAAACCTTCAAAATAACTCTGGTCTATCAACGATTAGTGGGACAAGTAGGTTGTGATCCTAAACAACCCAATATGATTGAACTGTAAAATTCACAAATTTATTTTTAAAAAATATTATAAAATGCTATTTATAAATACATTTATAAAACTTGTGTTTATCATTTTAAGGATCCACATAAATACAAACTTTTTTAAATAAATTTTTCAATCCAAAACCAAGTTTACCAAATGAAAACCAAAATAAGAGACCATTCCAAGAGATGAAAAGTATTTTTCTAAAAATATCAGAAATGATCGGTAAAAATTGTTACTATTAAGAAAAGAATCTTGTGAAATATAATTAAAGAGAAAATAAAATAGATGATCACGAATTATTTGTAAAAATCACTAAATTAATTCCCATTTGTACTTTGATAGGTACCACATGGTGATATAGGTTGAATATCTAATGTCAATAACCAACTAGTTGTTCTAAACAAGTATCACTAGTAGAAAAAGCCTCCATTCCACTAAACTAATCTAGGGGAAAACAACTTGACTAGTATGGGTCAAAATGAAACCCTCACATGACCCTCTAGATGAAACCCAAAAATCCCATGACAATAGTACACAGTGAATGAGGATGTCATCACCTAATTGACATAATCCAATAACCCGTATATTTGATTGTGCTTGCATATCCCAAACACTAACACATCCTATGTGATGACCCTCTCCTCGGTGGGACCACTATTGAATTATTTATAATACACATAGTCATCAAATGTTAAAAACTTGACTAGATAAAATTATACATTATAACAGATTTCCAAAAATTTCATAATTTACCAACTAGTTCTTAATCGTTCCAAAACAAACTCATTTCCAAAATCATTTTGAATACATGGTGTAAACATGAAACACATACTATAGGATCCAAATGGCCCTTCAAATCATTTATGTAACAACCCTCATTTTATGCAAACAATCAGTCCTTGATTTTGGAAACATTGTTAGGAACCACATTTTAATCAGATTGAAGTCAAAAATCCAATTATAGAACATGCGATGTTTTTAGTGGACCCATTTTTTAATAAGAGTCTAGTGAAATGAATAGTGGGATGTGAGAAGTGTTAGAAAACCTAGACTTAAAAGTGAACATCATTATCAAAAAGCAATATCATTTATGTTTCCATCCATTAGTATATCCCATGCACATAACGATTTTCCCCCATTAAATGTTTCCCAAATTGTAGCCCCAATATTCCGAAGGTCTCAATATATGAATCACAATGTGCTCAATAACTCAATATAAGGGACTACACATACACACCAAATATATATTAAAAATAAATTGACTTACCAAATCATAAAAAAGGTCAAATAAAACTCAAATAACCTGATTTCATAATTATGGTCGAAGTGGATTTTCCTGAAACACATTACAAACTTATACTAATATTAATAATTGTAAAACCCATTTTAACTGACAATATCATCTAATTATCAATTGTAATACACCATATAAATTCCAAATCACACATAAAAATCATAATTAACCCATTATAGATACAATATTTGAATTCCCAAGCATTAATGGTATCTACTAAAAAGGAAAAATAATGAATCAACTACATCAATGAAGTGATAATGCAACAAAACATTTGAAATTTGATGAAAAAAACCCTTGGAGACAATCCATACACCTTAAAATTAAATGATAACATTCCAAAATTCAACCCTAACCATTAGATATCATCCATGTGGGAACCCAACAAATGTATACGTATATAACCATGGCAGTAGGAGATTAAGTTTATAATCATTGACAAAAAACTAAATGAAATTTTTCTTAGAATCTATATAGGAGCATCAATAGAGGATGAAGAGAAAGTGAGGAGTGTATTTGAGAGACCATTAGTGTGCCTAGGTTGGGCCAAAGAGTAGAAAATTGTGAGGGGTTTAAAATAAAGGAGGGGAAAAAGAAGATTTCTACTTTTTATTTATCATATAAAAGATTCATGGTTTGGCCACATGGTTTTCTAAACCATTAACCAATATTTTGTATCCTTACTAGAGGAGGATAACACCTGCCTTAGTAGGATGAATGATTTGGGATAACATCTGACAACCATGTAAATTGGGTTTGAAAAATTATAGAGCCTCCTTACTCACATTCAATATAGTTTTTCCAAAATCTACAAAAGATATGCTCCATGTCCCTAACACCAAATCAATATGTATAGTTTATTATAGTATTCAAATCGTTTCGGAGATACCAGAATAAAAATATTCAAGGAATAAACTACGACAATAAATAGATCTAGTAATTACCTTATCAACACTTGTCTATACATTTAACACTAAACCATGAAAAAAAACATCTCTTATGGACAAGACACACCCAAAACATCAAAATCACATAAATTAGTAACAAAAACTCAACCTAAACATCCATCATAAGATATAACATCATGAAAAAAAATTGTAAATGAAATCCCATTATTAAGGAATTATAATTCTCCTAAACACAAACACATTCAATCCCCAAAAATTCATCCAGTCAAATTAGAAATCAAAACTCGAGCTCATAAGAGAACAATGTCAAGTGAAATCAAAACCCACTGTGTGACCATTTTACATTACAAGTAACACCCTACCAGAACAAGTGAAGACAATGGAAATGAGAACCATGGGTATAATAACATAGTTTTATCCCCAAAAAAATCACATTAATAAATAATAGAACCATCATGGGAACTAATATCAGAAACCACAATTCCAGCACAAAGGAAAACCCAAAAAAACTAACTCAAATTGAATGGTGAACCGTACTAATGTTCATAATTTTTTGAAAAACATGAAGATATCCAAAAGGATCAAAATTGAAAACAAAAACTGACCAACGAGGATATCCATTAAAATTACTCAATATAAGGTGATACCACAAAATTATAAGATAGATATACCACTATGTATTTTACAATATAATGAACATAAAACAAAAAAACTAAAATATAAGAATGTATTGAAATCCTAACACACCTAACCCATCCTTACTATGTTTCGTGATTAAATCATGGGCATGTAGCTAGAGTCTTGATGTCAGGAAGCATATACTTCATTATTGTTAGGAGATGACACTGGACGACTAGAACATCCCCTTCAAGAGACACTACTTAAATAACTAATTCATGTTTCCGAAATATCCACATAAAATTCAAAATTATTATGGATTGGGATAATATGACATCATAATAACATACCCAACACTCAAAAATCACATGAGTGAATTTTATAAATAATGATAACTAGGATCCATCATAAGAAACCCATTTGGAACAAGTTTAATTTCCACATAGATCTATCTATATGGGGGACACCCATGAAATTCAACTTCCACAACAACACCACGAGAATAAACTCATATAAAAATTCATTATCCACCATCTTCTCGAAACATGGTCATTTATATATCGATGAAGATATGATGGATCCATATTTGATCATCCATATATATATTAGTTAAAAATAAAAGGTCACATTAAACACAAGAACATTTCTAAAAACCCAAGAGATATTCAAATTTCTTCACCATCACATCCTCATGTTTGAAACATTAGATAAATGTTTTCTAAAACACTTCCCAAGACATCCTAACTTTCCATGACAATGGTATGATCAAAATTCTCCAAGCCACAAAATATTCATCCATAAAAACCATATCATCGTGAAATCTAAATGCTTTGGGAGTTCCCAATGACCTATATACAACCTCAAAATTCATCATGACACTCTAATGATTCAAAAAACCTATAACATTATCGATGATGTAAAATAATAGATATGGATAAGACTCATCCGCCATTATAGAATTTCAGGTGTGGTATACAACTAGAAATGTCTTTCTGAAATCCATGGAGAATATTTTTGGATGTATACTATATTAAAAAACCAAAACAAGACATAGAGAAACATCAAACCAAAATTCATCTAAAATAGCATCTTATGAAAATTACCCATCTCACAAGACAAAAAAAAATAAATAACAAATAACATTATGTAAATAACCATATCCATAAAAATAAAAAACAAATTTCCATTGATTTTCACCTTTCAAAATTCCAAAATCACATTCATATTCAACATCAATAAAAAACCAACATTTTAATCAAATGCAATCCATGAAATTAATTTAATTTTGAAAACAAATTTTAAGAAAGACCAATTTCAATTTCAAAATATACTGAAACCAAATAAAATTTAGTGATATATAACTCACACCCAACACCCATAATAGGAGTTGAGTCACTATACATAACCTAACCACATGGTTTAGTGGACTATGCCTCAGGAAGGACCCAACTGATATGTAGTCCCTAATCCTTCCACTTGGGAAACACATGGGTCACAACTATATATATTTCCATTGTACATCACTAGATCAATTCAATTGTTATTTCCCAACCACAAACACAATAATCCATAAAAAATACTCAAATCCTATACTACCCCTAGCAGCTCAAGCCTTGAGACATGTAAGAGTTCATGATACTAATATCATACCAATCTCTAGATTCCCAATTGTCCAAATATAAAGTCAACATGAAACCACAAATACTAAAAAGGATCATATGATACCATTTTTTATGATGTGGCTCCACATACCATCTAACGAGCACCGATCATTGACCATGAAAAGCCCTAAGAGGCTTTCTCGATCCTCCCCAACTGGAAATTTGTGTTGGGAATACGTGCAATAATAGAGGGAAAAATGTAACCCAATATTAACTATGATAAAATTAACAACATAGATTACATAGAATAAAAAAAATTATAGTTTATAATCAAATAATACCAAAACTAGTTCTAGATGAAACTATATCTAAACCAACAGAAACTACAAAACAAGTATGAAACTAAATGAAATCGGAACAATACGTTATCCATTCGACCTCTTGGGCCACACCAACCATAGAAACAACCTTCTCTAAAGGAAGAACAAGCTCATGGCTTGAACATACAAAAAAAATCAGTTCTACTTTTTCCATGTGGAATAATTGTTGAATAAACTTAAATAAAATGTTGGGAAACCCCACAAAATACATTCATTTCCTTTACCAAAACAGCTCAGAAACATTTTAATGTAATGAAGATAGAATATAGGTATTTATCTTGTTCTGAACCAAACAAGAAATTATTTTTTTAAATCATTTTTCATTTCAAAATTCCAATTTATAAAATGAAATAAAAAATAAGAGACTATACAGAGATATTAGAAGTGCTATGAGAAAAAAAGGGAAATTATTCATGAGAAATAAAAATAGTAATCAAATTATCTCTATTAGAATAAGTAAAGTGAATGTATAAAAGATATTAATGGGTGTTTCCAAAAAATATCTACTTTAAATCATGTGATATACTCAGATCGTACTCTTCTACTGTCATTTGGGGAATCTATATTGTCAATAACCTACTGGGTCATATAAACTAGACTCACTAGTGGTACAACCCACTTGGCCTCTGAGAAAATCAAGGGGCACCAACCCATCTAATTGTGGTAGATAATAAGTAGTCAAAAAACCCTATAGAATATTTCTAGGAAACACAAGTTAATAGTACATGGTGAATGGGGAGGTCCCCAATGTTTATTCAGAAGATGTATAAGGAGGGCCTCTTTAATTTTATTGGAAATTAAAATAATTATCTACTGTATATTATCTTTATTTCTATTACAATACATTATTTTATTAATGGTTTCTATTTTCTTATAATATTTCCCATATTTTTATCATACCAATTTTTATCATCTCGTATGGTCTATTATTTGGGGATTGAATGGGTAATATTAATTTTGTAATGGAAATGTTATTTAAAAACGATGTTATGATTAGTTTATTAAAATGATAAATTCTATTTTTATAAATTTATTTCAAACTTGTGTTTTTGGACTATTATTGTAATGGAAACAAATAAGTTCATTATAGTTTCCTACTAATCTATTTATGAATACATCCTATTTATGCAACCCAAAATTTTATAGAACTGATATGTTTTCCATGTATAGATTTTTGGTCAGTAAAACATTAGATAAGGTTTGTACTATGGTTGTTGGGAAAATATATTTCACATGGATAACTTGTCATTAAAAATTATATTGTTCGGAGTTTTTTACCCGATTTGATTTAATTTATCTATAGTTAAAACTGGATCATTTTTTATATTTATGGTCTTTCAACTATTATTAATTTATGACAGAATCTCTATTTTTTTATCCTTGTTCTTATTTTGAAAAATCAATCCCATTAGGATATCATTGATTGAAGACACAATTTTCTAGCCTCAGAGGATAGGGAACACATCTCAGGCCTTATCATTGGCTTGGTTGGGAGTTATATTTGATAGAAGCCTGACCTTGATAATTACACATACATAGAGTTGGTATATAAAAAAATGGAAGAGTCTTGTGTGGTGGAAATATCTTACATATATATAATATTACAACGTAGTAAGAATCCTATATTTTAAACATATGAAGATCTATATTTTTTAGTACCTAACACTATAAGAACTTTATTCTCATTAGCGCACATCTTATACATCATTGTATCATCTAAAATATTTTCCATAATGTATTACAAGTAAGAATATTCTAATCTATTCCTATATAAAAATTTACATTCCCACTAAAAATAATCTTACGTGTGTTTCTACGAAAATATAATTTTACATTTTATCAATTTAATACATTCTAACCTTATATGAATAAAATTCAACCCATTCCAAAATCTTATCAATCACTACAAAATAAAAAAAAATCAGCTTACAAAGTCTATCTTCCACTTCTTGTAGTAGCATCATAGATACTTGGTTCTCAACAGATAGTTTCATATTTGTATAGTCATTAAATATTTACTCCCAAATTATCCCAATAGATTGTTCAGACCCAAACATCATTCAAAATGTTGTGTAATGTTTATATTCAATGCATAATAAGTATAATTCAGTTTCATTGAAGATTAGCTCTACAATCATAACATTTAAGGGCTTGTACATAAACCCACATTACTATATTTTCTATGTAGTAGGTCATTCCTTTAGATTGAAAACCTCTTCTTCCTCAAAATTTTTCTACTTCTAAAAAAATATATTTCCATAATTTATATATAATTAGAATCTCTTGTATTAGAAATAAAAAACATTTCATGCACTGTGATGCAAAATTTATTTTATTTTATTTTAATATTATCAATATTTATACATCTATTAAATGTAATATAAATTAATAATATATAAATAAAATATATCAAATCTAAAATCTATAAATTAAATTGAATTTAAAATTTTATAAATGATACTAGAATATTTGAATATACATAACATTTAAATGTTCTGTACATAAGTAAATTATATGAATTTTAAAATATATAACTGTTTTTACATTTAAATATATATTTCGTTCATATGAGAATGTTTAAGGTATAATATATTGTTATGTTTATTAATATATTTAAATATTATTATCCTAAGAATTTATTTCAATATCTAATTTTTTTTAGAAATTTGAAAATATAATTTTTTGGGTAAATATTATTTATAATATAATAATGTCATATTTATATTTTCTAATTATATCTAAATATTTGAATTTTTTTATTAATATTAATCATGAGTGATAAGGATTAGATCCCTATTAATATCTCATTTATAATTATTAATAATTGACTATATACAAAATAATATAATATAAATAAAAAGTATGGATTGTAATGATATTATCATAAAAAATACATATGGGTATAATATAAAATTCAAAATGTTTACTAGGGTAACCAACACCACCACCATATTAAATATATCAAAAAACATGTTCAATAATACATTCCTAATTCGTTTCAATAAGAACATTTTTAGCACAATGATGTGGTTATTGGATAATTTGATGAATCAGGGAATACATTCCCATAAGGGGAACATCCATTCATAAAATTGCAATGATAATTCTCTAATAATTATTATACAAATAAAATTTATTCTATTCTTAAACTATTTACTCATATTATCTATATTCATGCACCATTCATTCCCCTTAATAGATCCTATAAAAATGTTACTATGTAGTGGATTCGACTAAACAATCATTGATGATCAATGTATGCTAATGATTTAATTGTGTAATCTTCCTTTTGTCCCTATTAATATCTCATGTATAATTATTAATCAATTTTAATATTAGATCCAAAATAATCCTTTAATAATTTTTTCATGATATTTGTAGTAATATTTGGAAATATTATTTTTAAAATAAATATTCTTAAATAATTATCGACATAAAACATTATAATTTTCAAATATCTAAAAACTGTTATTATTTTCTGTGAAGAGGTAACGTTGAAAAGTCCGTAATTTTTATCAATATGATAGGAAAAGTAAATAGTGAAAATATACTCAACCCACGATATAAAAAAATATTTTAAATTAATAAATTATTTTTTTTAGAAAATTAAAAATGAAATTTTTTTATGTGTGTGTAAATATACCAATCAATATATAAATATTTACAAGATTTTTTATATAAGACTACATTATAATATATCCAAGTGTTTATAAATATTACATAGATGAATAATTTTGTTTATTATTTTGCATTGAATCATATATTCCCATTTTATTTATTTACATACATAATATGAAATCATAATAAAATTTTATAATAATTAAAAAATAACAAAAATATGTCAAATATTTAGTACTCAAAAAATAAGAAGTCATCGCAATTATCAAAAATGAAAAAAAATCCTCCTATTTGATTCCAAATTTATCTTACCATCCCAAATAAATAAAAAAATTTACTACAAAAAATGTCAAAAATTTATATCAAGAGAGACAACCAAATTTATTTCCATAGATTTAGTGAATTTTTTTTCATAATTAAAATTTATAATTATTTAATTAACTATATAATTATATGATTTTAAATCTAAAAACTATAAAGTTAGGAAAAGGGATTGATGGAGTTTGGTAATTGGGTAGTAATGAATCAATACAAATTTCTCAATGAAAATTTCTATGTCATCACCAAGATAAAAATTACATACCTTTCAAAATGAAGTGGTTTGGAGAATATGAATAGTTTTTTCTCAAAATAGACATGTGGATTACAAAATAATATTTTATTGAAAAAAAGTCTTATTACATTTTGTAAACTGATCATTACAAACATAAGGTGGAAATGTAAATGGTTTTTTCTTATACTATGAAAATGAAACACCAGAATCTCATTAGTTTTAGTGGATAAATTTTTTCTAATATTTTGATTAATTTTTCCTACTGGTCAACTCGATATTTATATTCTATCATTGAAAAATATTCAATACCCAGTTTAATATTTTTTAAAATGTTAATTTTTTATAAAAATTTTATGAGTTTTTCGTATCATAATAATATATTTATTTTTATCAAAAACATTATCAATAAACAATTATTGTTTTAAAAATAATCTTGGTACCATGAAATTTTCTTCACTAGAATGATATATTTAAATTATATTATTGTACAAAAAAATAATTTACATTATTTATTATTTTTATGGATAATTTTTTTTTATTTTAGTTAACCATAATTTGTTATTCTTGATATCAAAGAATATACATCAATCGAGGGAAATGATGTAATCAACTTGAAGTATTATTAAATATATTAAAACAAGAAATATATTAAGATAAAAATGCACAAAAATTAATTTTTTAATACTTAATGAAATAAAAAATAACTACTAATATATATTTCTATAGATCCCCAATATCATAGAGTATACAGGTTTCCTTGATAACCATATTCCACTAGTAGCCTTTTTACCCTCTAATATTGTAGAAACAAGTGTAGGTGTATGATAAGGGGTGTAAAGACTTTACTTGAGTGAAATTGAAGTATATATATGATGATAGGAGAAAGTTTCCCCCATTTAATATAGATTTTGTGGGTAAAATATCCTAGTTAAAAATAAAATATATTCAGTTTTAACATTATCATATAGGAATATAATGCTAGTGGATATAAATGTTTTTGAGAGATCATGGTATTTGAACATGTTTAAGTTCCATACACATTATGATGAAATAAAATGGTTAAAACCTCTTATAGTGGATCCTCCTTATATAATAATGCATTATATAGAAAATAATAACCTTGATATATTAACTAATATATACACATAATTCTTATAAATAATCGAAACATATTAACACATAAGAGGGATATGTGAACTCATTATTGCCTCTCATATTCATTTCTCATATTAGATAATATTTCATTATATTTGTTTTTTATAATTTATTATGATGTTTGAATAACATATTCATGAATTAAATTAGAATTATTTTTTAAAATATATGTTATAAGAGCATATTTTTTAAAATTGAAAATAATAATTTAGAAATCATAAATAATAAATAATAGTTAAATGATAAAAAAATATTAAATGAAAATTCATTATTGTTATTTATGAAATATGTTTTAATTTTTTAAATAAAAAATATAATTATTTAATAATATAATCCTTAAATAAATAATATAAATGAATAATTTTTGAAATTAAACTATTTTATTTATTATTTTATATTATTTAAAAATGAATTACATGAATTATCCTATAATATATAAAATAATATATAAATTTAAAATTCATTTGAAATTTAAAGTGATAATATTTTAAATTATATTAACATTACAAATGGATTCCAATTCTTAATATACGCAAATAATTAATGTTATTATTAGTATATCCTATATTAGTCCAACCACCTATGTAGACATTTTTTGGAAATATATTCTTATCCATCGTTTATAAATATAGTTCCTTTGTCTAAAAAACATAACATTAAGGGGATTTAATAGATTACTTTAATAAAAACATTATTTCACATGATATACCAATATATTTGGTTTTTCAGTTTGAAGATAAATATTTGTGAAAAAAACAATTAAAAATAACTGTTGTATTAATTCCATTACAATTAAATGTATTAAATCATATTCAGTTAATTATAAAAACATGAAATTCATCGTATTAATTTTATAGAATTTATTTCTCCATGATTCTATAATATGATAATTTAGTTCCAAATATAGTTATGTAACAATATCTACCAAAAAAATATCTCATATTCAACATTACACAATCATTTTTAGTTTTAATATTTTCCTTAAGATTGTAAATAATTAATCATTAAATATTGAAAAAAAAGTATTTACACTCACATACCAGTGTATTTTAACCAAAATCCATTAAAATATTACATGGAGTTACTTATATTCTTGTTACATTGTAAATAATCAATTTACTCTTAAATACAATCATATGATTGAATAATAGAATCAGTATGTTTAAAAACTATATATAAGATTTTAAATAACGAGGAAAATCATTACTTTTCATCATTTATCTCCTTATAATTAATTAAAAATTAATTTATTATATATCAAATTTTATATAAACATGAAATATAATGTATGTTATATTAATAAATAGATTAAAAAATGTTTTAAATTTATTATTTATGTTACCTTTGTGATAAAATCATCTACATGATAGAAATTTAATTGTGTTATATGGTATTCTATATCTCTCTCCTCAAAAAATTTAATACTAAATACAAATGTGACTAGAACCCCATATTCACAGAATTTATAGAAACCAAAGATCGGTTAGATAATATTTGGGATATAAAATTCTAGATGGTTGATTATATATCATATTTAAATTATCGAATTTCATAAAATTTAATTTCATGTACCCTTACTAAAATAACATATGATAATAGATAGATCAATATTATTATTATTTCATATATAATAAATCGTAATATATATATATATATATATTTGTGGAAAAAATTGAAAAAAAAGGATCACAGAGAAAAATATTCATGGGAGGGTGAACAATGTGATGTCTCATATAGAAAATATTGATGGAGGAATTAATTTTTATAACTCAAAAATAATCATACATTTATCTTGTTATATTTTTTTTCATATTTCTCATATTCAATAATATTAAAAAATATATATATAAAAGTATAAAAAATGATGTAAAACTATTATCACATTATTTTTTAGTTCATGTATTATGGTAATCAAGATGAACTCATAAAAAAATATGTGATAATGATGATATTTAAATAATTTCATCTTTTCCACTCTAAAATTCACAAATTTTAATATATTTAATGAATAAAAATAAAAAAATATGGAGATTCTATAATAAACGCATTATTATTTCCATATATAATCGTCAACAAATAAAATTTATATGAAACAAAACAATTATTAATATTGTTTAAAATAGAATAAGTATATTTACTAATAATCCAATCCATCTAGTATTTATGTGATTTTTAGTCAATATTTATTTTTTTACATAACAATTATTGTAGATACCATAAACATTCCTATATATATTTATCATTTGAATTTCTTTATATGAAATATCAAAAAAATTTGATTCCTAATAATGTAAATTGATGTATATTCTCAAATTTATGACAAAATTTTTTCTATTTTCATTTATAGTTGTTTTCATTAAAAAAAACTGACAAATACTTTTAAAAAATCACTTCTCACATTGTAAAAAATCATAGGGTAAAAAAAATTAATGTGAATTATATCACTCAAAACATCCTCAAAATATCAATGATTATTCCTATATCAACATATCATTGATAGAAACTACCAGTGTCTCATTAAACATAAACAATATAAGTGTTTTGAAATAATTAATTGAATATTATATATATATATATATATTGGATACGATAGTTTTCCCAAAAAAATAAATGAATACATCATTATTTAATTATGAAAATCTATTATGGTTCAAAAAATTAAACATTCATGCAATGTGTCTCTTTCATGGAATTTTAATATACAAAGAATCATGTATTCCACAATTAGTCAAACACTATTAAATTTTGTTTTAAGTACAAATATAAATAATTCCAATGATCATTCAGTATAGAAGTTAGTATTTTCAATAAGTAAATAAACACTAAACTATTATCTGTAGTTAAACATTAAATATTTAAAAGGATATGGTTCAAGACTTTTCATTGTATGAGTTAGAAATAATATTTTATAAAAATAAAAAAATAAATGTCATCTCACATTACATATTTCATATAAAAAACTAGTATATTTTTTTTATTAATCATCTTCAATGAAATCTATTTCCCTAGAACACCATTACTTAATTTTTTTATGTCACTCCATATTCTGTAATAAAACCCCTACCATTTTTTAAATATAATCATTTTTTAAAGTATCAGTATCATATGGATGTTTGAAAAGAACTATTAGAAAATGTTAGATAATAGAAAATATTTATTAGGATTCAACATAGATATACCACATATATTATATACTAAAGAAATAATTTTTTTTCTAAGAAAAATATTATCATAGGGAAAAACTTATATAATTTAATGAAAATAAAATATTCATTAATATACTCTTATGAAATATACCTATTTCTAGGATATTATACACTTTTAAAAATAATGTCCATAAAATGATTAGTATTATAGAATATTTTTACATCCAATGATTGATTGTAGATTATATTTGTTGTTTATGAAAATTTTAAAAACAATTCATGATTTTTTTGGAGAATATTGGTGATTGTATTTAATCATTAATTGGTGTTTTGGATTTGGTCGATTAATGTTGAATCCAATAAGGACCTGGTGGTGATTATTAGTAAATAGGTGACTATAATATATCATTATATTAATTTAGGTACATCTAAACAATTTTTGGATCTCCTTTTCTTTGGGTCAAATCTCGAATGTTTTAGTCATTTTTAAAATATATATGGTATGTGTTGTGGTTATGCATGGTTGGTGAAAATTCCTGGAAAACCATTAAATTTGCCCTAGAAAAAAATATTCCCTATCTTGAACCAGTAGAAGGGGCATATTTATATTTAAAATCAATGAGCCCACCACTACAGTCCATAGAACCTATGATAGTATTGGTTTATATGATTGTTTTATAGTTAATTTATTTACAAAACACCCATGAACCCCATCTATAACCCCAATAAGGGTGTATGATTACTACTAACCATGTCAACCAACCTAGAAAACGTGTGCTCATTTTTTTATTCAACCAAAATTTAAATTAAATATATTTAGATACTGGATATGGACCTTATTCACTCCATTAAAGATTAATATGATTCCTTGGTCTTTTGATCATATCAATAAATTAAATTGTCTCTTCCAAACTCTTCTCTTAGTGTATTTTAGCTTCAATGATTGTGTTTGATCTCTATACCGTATTTAGTCATCCTCACATTTTTTTCTCCCAATATTCCTAAATATCATTATTGTATAGTGATATTTTATCATGATATTGATGGATTTTATAACGTATTTGATGGAACTTGATTCGATGATTAATTCCATGGTCTTCCTCAGATTAATTCATCTTTAGTGATTCCCATTGTGGGTTTTCGCATGATAACATGATTAATGGTGGATGGTTTTGTAAATATTTATCCAAAAATTGAAATCATAATAACCTTATTGATTTCAAATGAGTTTATAATTGAAATTAATTTCATTATTTAGGTTTTATTTAATCCATGATTCAAAAAGGAAATTAAAATTATAAAAAATACATCTATTTAAAGGGAATACAAATATTTTGGTGGATTTTGAGAGCAATTATAGCATAATTAAAATTTTTAATTGATGTTTATTTGTTAGAATATTTTAATTTAATTAATGATGACTTGAAGAGCCTTGAATTTTATTAAATCCTATGATTAGATTTTGTTATTTAAAAGCACATTGAACATGAAATTGAGAAACTAAAATATAATTGATAATTAGGTTTGAAATGAAAGTTTTTTAAATTTTTTTTAATGAAACAATTTGATACTGAGTAGTAAGTATGAGATTAATATATGAACACTGATATTTTTAATCTATAGGAATGACGTGATGATGACAACACTAAATAAACATTTATTGAAAAACCCCTCATGATGTGTCCCCTAGTGGGGTAAGGATTTATTATCCCAGTGGATTGATCCTTACGGTGTGTTCACACATACCAGATCTATGATGATTATATATAGGTTCATACTTCTAGAAAATAATTTACCATAGGTATTATGACATCAGTTTCCTATTTAATTTGAATTTATTATACATCAAATTGATTATATTACATTATTATTATAGAAAGTTGGTTTATAAAACAATTTTAGAACAAATTGTTATTTATGATTATTTTGTTAAATTTGTCATCTTTTGATTTCATTGAATGTTTCGATTTAAAAATATGAAAATGAAATAAATTTAAATGTTTTATATAAACTATAGAAAAAATGAGTTAATTTTTATAGAATTGATTATGGAACACTTGTTGAGATCCTATTGTGATTTTTGTCCCACACTCTATAATTAACATAGGATGGTCATATATTTTATTATTCTAGGTAATGGTAAATAGATTGTGACACATGAATAAGGTTGTAATGCTTGTTCTGAAAACTATAGATTTGTGATCTAGACCGATGGATCTATGGTTCAGTTTGTTCGCCTATTTTGACAGATTCTCTCTTGGATTATGTTACATGTCTTTTAGATGATTTCAAATAAGGGTAATTTATATGAATGCTAGTGGTTCCTTTATCCTTGAGTATTTTTACGAATACATAAAATATATAGATTTATAAAATTCCATTTATCATTATTCTTGGGAAAATAATTCCCATTGAACTGTGATATGATTCCATGTGCTACTCACCAACCCATGGGGACTACAAACTCCCTTTGCACCATTTTCGAGGTAGTCTGAGTGTTATTGTAATAGTGAATTTGAATTGGTTCATGATAAAATGATATATAATATAGGTTTATATTTATTTCCATTATATTAGGATGCAGCCCAGGATGTCATTGTTTATTAGTCGTAGGATATTTACGATCTCCCCCCCTTGAAAAATGTATCAACTCGAGGATGCGGAGACACCACAAAACTGGTCAACAACAAAGAAAATCCCATTAGGATTATAGAGAAAGCATTCCATAAAGGTTCAAGGAGACACAGAAGGAGATGAACCAAAAATAATGATGGTATGGCATACCTTATATAGAAGAATGATCTATACATCTTGGTTAGATCAAAATCAGAGGGGATCTAATCCACAGATGAAATTTTGATCGCACATATCATACTTGAAGTAATGGAAGGTTCGAGCTTCTCATAAAAGAGAAAAAGGAGGAAGAACTAGAGAGGAATATTTTTCGTCCCTTCGAACTATTTAACCGAGTAGCGGATTATGATATTCTAGATTTTTCCATTAAAATTGGATCACAATAAACCATGTAGTTTGACCTAGTAAAAGCATCCAGGTCCATAGAAAAACTAATATTTGAGTTATAGCCTTTGAATAAGCTTTAGATTCCTTAAAACGTTGATGTAACTACATTATATATCAAATGAAATGTCAAAGGAGAAAAACTATTGGATATTGGAAGCACTGTTCACAAACTCGAAATTCGGAAAAGGATAAAGAGGCTACCATT
Organism: Viscum album; assembly: GCA_963277665.1. NCBI lineage: Eukaryota > Viridiplantae > Streptophyta > Magnoliopsida > Santalales > Viscaceae > Viscum > Viscum album. The sequence continues at coordinate 1,851,337,583 of OY728120.1, forward strand.
GGTCATCAAGATTTTGGAAAAACTGTTCATAACTAATTTTTATAAAATATAAATAGAGGATACCATTGTACCTCCCCGTTCTGGAAGCACTATTCATGAATTGGTAATTGGAAAAGGAAATAGAGGCTACCATTAGAACTCACCGATCTTGAAACATTGTTCATGAACTCAAATATTAGCAAAGGAAATAGAGGATACTGTTAAACCTCGCAATTCTGGAAACCCTGTTCATGAAAAAAAATGGGAAAAGTAAATAGAGGCTACAGTTAGGACTCACATATCTAGAAACACTATTGACATAATGTTATCCTTGCACTAATCACCTAAGCCTTCTGATGACACTATTTACATAAGGTTACCGTTGCACTGTTCACGTAAGGCTACCAATGAAATTGTTCGCATAAGGTTAATTTTGAACTATTCACATAAGGCTTTAGATGACTCTCTTCACATAACGTTACCATTGCACTGTTCGCATAAGGCTACCAATGATAGAGTTCAGATAAGGTTACCATTTCACTGTTCACAAAAGGATACCGGTGGCCCTATTCACATAAGATTATCATTTCACTGTTCACATAAGGAAACCAATGAAACTGATAAAATAAGGTTACAATTGCACTGTTTACATAAGGCTACCGAGGAGATAGTTCACATAACGTAACAGTTTCATAGATCACATAAGAATCCCGATGACAGTGTTCACATAAGGCTACCATTGCACTGTTCATTTATGGCTACGAATGACATTGTACACAAAAGGAAACTGTGGCACTTTTAGCCTAAGGCTAATGATGACATTTTTAACATAAGGAAGCCATTTTAATGATCACCTAAGGTTAATGATGACACAATTTACATAAGGCTACCTTTGCACATTTCACCTAAGGCTACCGATAACACTATTCACATAAGGCTACCATTGCACAGTTCATCTATGGAAACCGATGACACTTTTCATATAAGACTACTCTTGCACTGTTCACCTATGGTTACTGATGACACTGTTCACATTAGGCAATAGTTGTACTAGTCACCTAAGGCTACCGATGACACTATTCACAAAAGTATACCTTTGCATTTTTCACCGAAATGGAATCATTGTTCACAAAACTAAAATCACTTTTCAAAGAAATGGAAATTTGGAAAGGTGTTGTTGATAAGACACATTGACCTTTTAGAACACCTCAGAAAGCATAATTTTTAATGGAATGGACGAGAGAGTTCATGCCCATTACAACAGATAACTCTCAATACATTCTCAATCAATCCACAATTGATGTCATGCGAGTCATCATTAAGATAACGATGGATATGTGATACAGGGAAAACACCATGTATATGGTCATCTATGGGGGATGTGCTACTCGATATGCCCCAAAACCAACATGATCTAACACCCAAAAGGCACAACAAACATTGGAGAAATCTTACTCCCACAAAAAAATCCTTCAATGTCCATGATGGGGAGTCACCTTCAGATATATGTGATCCCCAACATCAAATTGTATGGGTCTCCACATTTTATGAGTATATGATTTCTGATGATCTTGTACAGTCTTCATCCACTCACAAAACACATTAACCATCTATGTAGTATTTTGCATTAGTTCTAGTACGAAATTGGCTTACTCACTAACCCTAGTCCTCCTCAATAGAGAACAACAAGGCGGACCATCCAAGGAATCAATCGGCACCATTCTAATGGTGGAGTGAGAACTATTGTTATAAAAAATCCAGCAAGGGTAAGTTCCTCATCCACAAACCTCCAAAATCCTTAACATAATAGTGTATCATTTCATTAAAAGTCTAGATGGTCTTCTCTCTTTGAATATATTTCTGAGGATTAAAAGCAGTGTTAAGTCATTGTTGAGAACCAAGAGCATGCTGGATTAATTTCCACACCATAGAGGTAAAATGAGGATCTTGATCAGAAATCATCATTCATGGGACTCCATGATGTATCGTCACCTCCTCCAGATACTACCTCGAAAAAACATCCCCTGAGCTTGAATCCTTGATTACTCTGAAGTGGCATGAATTGTTTAGACAATATGTTACAACCCAAATAGAGTCATTTCATCCTTGAGCTTGAGGAAAACCAGTAAAAAAGTCCATTAAAATTCTTCCCACTTCCAATGAGGAACATCTAACTACTAGAGAAAACGACAAGGACCATGGAGTTCGGCCATCACCATTTTGCGGACCAAACATTGAGACACATACTCTGAAACTGCATGCATTATCCACGGCCACCCAAACTGACTCCTCAAGGCTCTGAACATCTTTTTTATTCAAGGATGCACTACTAAATTCAATCTATATAACTATCTATGAACCTTATCGTACATGTCCAAGGGAACAAAAATCCTTCCAAGACGCAACACTCGTTTCTGTTCATCATCAGACAATCCATCAGGGGCCTCACCACATTCAAATCGTTCTCTCCAGACCTCATCCTCTAGATCCCCCAACATGGAATCTTCCACCGGATGCACTAGATATGACTACACCATCATATAGGAAAGAAAAAATCGACCCCAAACTTCTCCCATATTGATAGGCAATGCTGAATGTTCTTACAAAACTCTCCATGAGTCACCTGGTTCACTCACTACATCAATACATGACATTCATCTCAGCGCACTAGCTACAACATTCCCCTTTCTAGGTTTATATGAAATATCTAACTCATAATCCTGTATGAACTCCATCCACTAATGTTGTCTCAAGTTTATGTCACACTGGGAGAAAACATATCTCAACCTTTAATGATTGGTGAATACCATAAAAGTTCTCACCAATGAGGTAATGTCTTCGCAACATCAGAGAAAACACCATCGTCGCCAACTCTAGATCATGGGTGGCATAGTCATGATTATGGGTATACAACTACTGAGACACATAATAAACAACTGATCTATGCTGCATCAAAACAATGATTAACCCTAGATATGAAGTATCACAGAAATCATCAAACTGATTCCCTCAGCTAGATGGCAATGAACTAGAACACTTAATAACTTCTCATTGAGATACTTGAATGTTTCCTGAAACTAATACTTCCATATGAATGCCTGATACTTCCTGGTCAAAGATGTCAGAGGAGTCACAAATCGATGGAAATCAGCTACGAACCTCCTTTAGTAGCCTACAAGACCATGAAAACTTAGTACCTTTGAAACTCACTTGGGGGATTCCCAAGACACAACTGCTTCTATCGTTGATGGATCCACAGCTACTCCCTAATGGGTCACAACATGCCCCATGAAACAGACTTCTTGATCCCAAAACTCACAATATGACAACTTTCCAATCAATTGTTGTTGATGAAGAATTCCTAAAATGGCGGGTAGATGCTCAGCGTTCTCCTCTTCAGATGTAGAGAACACAAGGATGTTGTTGATGAAAACCACCACGAAATTGTCCCGGATCTCACGGAATCCAACGTTCATCAATCCCATGAACACACCATGAGAATTTTCCTTGTTGAACAATATAAAAACGAACACATAATTCCCATGACAACAACAGAATGTAGTGTTCATTATTTCTTCATCCTTCACATGCATCTAATGTTATCCTAACCTCTAGTCGATCTTTGAGAGCGAAATTTCAACTATCATTAGTTCAAATAAATCATCGATCCATGGAATAGGATAGAGATTCTTCACTGTATATTGGTTTATGCGATGTTAATCGACACTCCACCACAAATTATTGTCAACTTCTTCAAGAACAAAACTGGTGCACCCCACGTTGACACACTCAACTTACCAAAACCACACTGTAATATATCATCAAGCTGTATTGTTAGATCTCATAACTCAAAAGGGACATCCTATATGAAGACATAGATATAGGAGACTCTCCTAGTTGTAGCTCAATCACAAATTCAATCTCTCATCGAGGGTTTATTGCTACAACCTCTTTATGAATGACATCAAGCTACTCTCCTACGGCCCTAGGAAATTCCATATTTTGAACCACTGATGAAGTAATCATCAAATTAGCAATCTTGGATGAAAAGGACAGATGACACCACCAACACATTTGAGGGTCTCGATCACAAAAAAACATCAATTGCTCTCCATCTGCATCAATGAACACAACCAGAATCCTGATGCAATCCACAATATCCTTCATCGAATATAACCAAACCATGAAAAGGATGACACCATATGATATTATTTGTAAACATAGGAAATCTCCCCAGGAAAGGTGTCACCCAAGTAGTAGCTGACAATCTCTACATACTTCAAACAAGTCCACTCGTCCTCCAACTGGTGTAGTCAATTCCAAGGGAACTGGAAGCCTCTCAAACTAAAGTCCAAAATAATGGACAACTGTAGGTGATATGAAGTACTATGTCGCACATGAATCAAATAAGGCATACAACAAGGTAGAAAACAAGAAAAGTGTACCTCGAATGATGTCTTCCTCACTTGGTGCTAGAAAAAATAAAGCCTGAAGCTTACGACGACCTCCTCAATGGCCAATCTTTCCTTAATGATGACCACAACCGCAAAAGATAATTGGTCCGTAATGAAAACAATCATCATGGGACTATCCTCTGCCTTCCGCATATACCTTTTCTGAACCAAATATTGAGAAATTGGTTGTTGTTGCTTTGGCTGGAACTGCCTCAGCTGTGGTGCCTGTAGCTGAACACATATTGAACGATGTCTTCTATGAATGGTTAGGCACTCTCGCTGATGATGACCTCAAACAACACAATAAAAACAAGTCTGGGATCCCACAGAATAGGCCACAGAGCCACCACCCCAGGGGAAATGAGATGCTAAAGGTTGGGACCGACCCCGGCCTGACGGAAACACTTCTGTCCAGAAAATCATGAAATTTGGACCACAAATCTGCTTCGTGAGGAGTCATGATGACTCCCCACTAATAATTATATAGTTCTAGAAAATTTCCACTAGATGATGCAAACCATTGTGGGAACCTCATGATATATCTTCAGAAGAAATGGGGTGACATGGCATTGGATATCTACAAGCAAAGCCTTCTTGAATGCCTCACCCTTGCCTCCTCATCTGGCAACATATATGAAGCTTATCATAAAATATTCTAGAACGGATTAGAAACTCACGCACAAAGGAGCTCCCCTATTGATGGGTAAGAATATCTTATCGACTGGATGCCTACGTGTTTGGAAAAATAACTCGACTCTAAACTTATCTCTAAACAACTCCAATGATATTACTGACTCCTCGTGATCCCCATGGAACAAGAACCACCAATGCCTTGCTACTCCACGCATCATCGTCACAACAAATTACACCCATTTTCTCCATCCATGCATGGATCGAACTGAAGCATATATGGACCTCAACCTTCTGGTTTTCCATGAATGCATCTGCATAAAATCCCTCGTACTTATATATACTCTCTCACTGAAAATCTCGGAGTGTCCTCTCCCAAGTGTCTTCGTCGTCAACCAATACCTTACAGTGATCTGATGGTAGGGCCTACTGGGAATCTTATATGTGATCTTGATGAGGACGTCCAAGTGGAGGCATACATGCATATTCAAAATATTTAAAGATTGTAAACTTAGAATTTTAATGACTCGATATTAATTAATTAATTGTTTTTATTCATTTTTTTAACCAATCACAGCGTCTACCCATACAAATACAGGAATAAAGAAGAATCTTGCATGATCCTTTCCTAGGTCTATACCCTTTAGCTAGTATCACCTTGTTTTTTGGCCATTTTAAACTTCAATGTTTTGTGCATCAGATCAAAGGGGGCTCCAAATGACTATGTTGCAGCAGGTCTCTAGTGATTACATCACTTATTAATCATGAATGGCATTGTTTCCCTCCCAACCCATGCAACCTCACCAGTGCCTAACACCAAACTCTATCATATCACTCAATCTGGATGTGATAACACTATATCATGACCCCCTACTCACATGTTCCACTCTTCCTAGTCCGAAAATGTGAGAAGGGAGATAATGGCCCCCTGAGCCATGCCTTTAGTTGGCCTCAGGTTAGAGACTGGCACCGAGTGTATAATAAACCCAAAAATGTTATGAATTTCCATATAAGAGAACACATACAAAAAATACAGATAAGAGTGACATCAACCAACTCCACCCCAGACAACAATATAAATAAAATACATTGTAAACATTAGTATGTTAACAAAAAACTACCAAATATGAAAGTGGAAAATCTCAAGTCCCCAAAAAAATGACAAGAGTAATGACCAAGAAGCCCAAACAGCTCCTCAAACCACAAGCTAGTAGAAACCATCCTTATCCCTAACCTACTTTAAAAGACCTAAAAATAGTTTATATATACATAAAGTGAGTATAAAAGTATATTCATTAGTATCCTCCTCGGAGACTCTCTTTCAAACGTAAAGAAAGAATTATAATGCACACTGAACAACAACTGAAACTAACTCGTCACTTAAACATTTATACTAAGATCACAGCCTCACCATGCCTACACTCACCATTTGTTGAATACAAGAGTATGTAATATAATAATTACTATCAAGGTTACCATGCTATATATTCCTCACTAGTTTTACGCTTTTCCCCTAAGTCACATGTCCTAAGAATCTTTCTCCAAAAATCTTTTCCCGAAGACACCTGGGCGAAGCACCAAAACATGACCCTAGTGCAACAAAACCCACATGTCCATGTAAGAAAAGTAACCTGATAGTTTCTTGGAGCCACAACATTTGGCATAACGTGTATCATATTTTGTGTATAAACCCTCAATCCATTATAGCCCATACACCATGTAAGGATCCTCAAGCAATCATATCATATATACATTAAATCTGTAGTAGTCCATAAGAAACTAAATCCATAATATATGTCTGTGAATTAACAAAAGCCATTTCATCCCTCCACACACATATATGGGTAAAACTAAACACTGAGCATACAAGCAGTAGTTACTGACAAGAGAAGAGAGTGGGTCCAAAGGGGGTTGTCAGTTATCAATCCTCCCACCAGAATGCTAGGGAAAACACCCCCCAGAACTCAGAATCTCGGTGGTGAAATTTTTCCTAATAGAATAAGTGGATTAGTTTGTAGAAACACAAAAAGTAAAAAATATACTATATCTCACAAAGACACTATGGGCATAAACTACTCTTAGACACAACTACAACTAAAGTATTTCAGACTAATGGTTTCCCCTTCTAATACTAGGTTTACTATAAGCACCCAGACCATTTAAAGAGCTTATTTACATTACCTCCTTCCCTTGTTATCAGTTGAAATATAATTTTTTTAAATACTTAATCATTAATTAACCATCAATTATTTCCACATTACATTTCTTTAGCATCACACCCAAAGTTCAATGTTCTTCCAAATTACAGCCTTAGCATTTCACCCCTTTCAAGCTCTAACCCCATGGGATAACATTATTTATTAAATTATATATTTACAAAATACTCTCCAATATTCCCATGAAATCTAGAAAGACATTATATGCTTCAAAACACAAGGGGGCTCACCACGATGAATAGATGAACTACTCGTTGAGTCCTTGCCACCTTTAAAAGAGCATAGAGTCATCCTCCAACCAAAGATAATCACGGAAAGCATGTGGCATACCCCAAGAATCTTTTCCCATTTTGAATAGAGGCTAAGGAAAACCAACATCCTTGAGGAGTGTGGAATGTAATAGAGATAAACAATCAAAAATAATCAACACACATCCAAACATGAAAATCCTACCCGTTTAATCATCCAGGGTGTCCTTCCCAACACCCAAATGCATAAACTGATGCATCCTGCCAATCTCGTCATAAACTATTTCCATAGCCAATAGGAATCCATGCCCCCAATTATCACAAAATCCATCTAGGCACACATCACAACACAAGAAGTAGGAAAACAAACATCTTATCAATTGTGATCTTGGCCCTTAAACAAGAAACTGTGTAACTAAGAACCCTACATGGTATTATATTTTATCAAACAACCACTTCTTTGATCCATATTGAATTAACTGATTTATTATTCATAGGTTCGAAAATCGGGAATCTGAAACAGTAATCTGTCAAACATTTATTAAATATTCTAACATCATTATTTTGATTAACATCAGATTAAAATAATAAAAATAGGATTCATTCACATTCCTCTTTACCTTTAGCCAAAAAATTATCAATTAATTCCATCTTTACGTTATATAACAATTTCTATCAAGAATGAAAAGTTAATAAAGAAAGCATAGATATCACACAATCTATAAAAATAAGAGGCAATAACATACAATCGTTATCAATTTATTAGTTCAGTTCAAATATTATTTATGTCAATTCAATTGTTATCTAGTGGGATAATACATGTTAATTTTGTAGTTGAACGTAAAAGATATGTGAAGCAATGTATCCCCTAGCTCAATCAGTTCTTGACATTAATTATAGGATATCATAACACATTATGTGGCACGTTCTTAATAATTCATACAAAAACAAAACTCATATATAATATTCATAATTTTTTTTAAATACATTAAATAAAAATATTAAAACATATCAAAGTATATATCACTCAAATATAATTAGTAATTACTTATTTATTATCATACTACCATTAAAATAAATATTTAGGGTGTTAATTGTAATATGTCCAATGAATGTTTTAGTTTGACATTTATATTCATTGAAACAGGGTTATGGGTTCATCTTTTGAAAAACCTTAAATATTTTATAAATGTTATATTTATGAATTATATACACTTTTATTACTATTTTTGTACGGAGATTAACCAAATTAATTTTATCACATTATTTAGACTGTAGTTTGTAGATACACATGAGTGATGTTTTCCATTTCCCAAAAACATGATGAATAAAAGGAATATATAAAGATACCATAAAAAATAATAATGAAATCCTAAATATCTTATATATTCATTAATTCCTCTTGTATATAAATCCTATATTGATGATGATGAAAGATAAATTATGACACTTCATAGAAAGATTAATATGTACATATGCATGACCGATGTTTTCATTACCAATTTGATGGAATGAAGATATAAAATGGATGTAAAAATAACATAAAAATATTTAATTATTGTTAAAATATGGATTTATTTATTTTAAATTGATAATCAGATCTTTTTTTAGGTTTATGGGGAATGTAACCCAAAAAAGATTGGTAAAGACAATTACTTCTTCTTTGATACAGTCTCAATTCAGATAGTCTTTAAGGAATTTATAGTACTGTTTTATGGAGAAACCATAAGACTATATAATTTATAATTCAATATTAGAGAGGAATTTTGAGAAATATTCTTGAATAAAATTAACTCAATTGTGTCATTAAATGGGAAATATTAGGTTTATTTTTATAGGAAAAATCATTGATGTTTTCACAAATAATTAGCCTATAAGAGTGTAATATTACATTTTAATAGGTAAATTGGTTAATAAGTGGATATTTTTGATATATATATAATATTTCCCATTTATTTATTTGGATATATTTATATTTAAACCTATCAATTAAATATTTTCAGCATAAATCTCTCTTTTATGCCATATTTTTTACTATTCATGTAATTTTTCAATTTAAACATTGAGATAACAATAGGGTTGTAATATGAATTCTTACACAATATCCTCTAATTTTTAAATATCTATATTATTTAAGGATCACTATAAATCATCCTATAATTATCACTTTTAATATTTTTTTACAATATTAACCTGACATTAATACTTTTTCACATGAATTTTGTTGACATTACATTAGCATTATAAGAAATTTTAATTATATTTCAAATTTAAAAATAAATTAATATACCTAATAAAATTTATTCAATATCAATGTTATCATTACTATTAAATCATATTGTTTTTTTGTCTATATCCTTATGTGGAAAATGTAACAATCTAGAGAGAGTGTCATTTTCTAAAAGCAGTTAACATTAAATAATATAATGTCATTTTACTGCTAGGGGGAAAATTGTTTGATATTCTTAAACAATAATATTTTGGTTGAATGACACTCATCGGATAAGATTTATGTAAGGTTTTTAAGTGAATTTGGAACTTATCGTTAAATTTTAAAACTTTTAAACATGTTTATCTCTTACCACGTTGACTTACTTTTTTCCACAGTAACTATTATTTTGGACATAAATTAAGTTTAAATTATTAAATAATGATAATTATAAATTTTAAAATATGGAATTTATTTTGAAACATTAATCTAAAATAATATGAAAAAAAATCTTTTATTTGTGCGCAAAACATGAGAAAAATATTTTTTGAGAAAAATATATTTTGCGCATAAAATTGATTTTATTCACATGCATCACATATTAAAAACCATTACATGAACATAAATTTAATATATTAAATAGATTTTCTACATATTTCAGTAAAATCAATCATCAATAGTTATTAATTTAATTTATTATTTTAAAATAATTTATACATATAGATAACCATTTATAGAATATTAACACTTTTTCCCTCAAATGATTTTATCGTTAATTTTAATCATTTGATAATAAATTAATGACTTATTATTAATTTTTATTCCCGAATAAAATATATTTTCGCCAATATTATCTCTCTAAATGGTAAAAAAAATATAAATTAAAAATAAATAAAACTCTTTTTGTAATAAAATATTTAAAAACCTACAATATTTAATGAATTACTTGTTAATTAATTTTAAAAATTATGTCTCGGATAAATTTTTATGATATATTATATATTGAATAAAAATAAATAACTTTTACCACAATTTTAGTGTTTCATTCATCATATTCTATTAAGAAAAATGTATTTATTTAGGAGAGATATATTATTAAATAATGGGATGTTAAAAAACCATTAGGTTATCCCATAAATATATAATAATTTAGCATCACCAATATATTTCTAAGATTCTAGGTACCTTTTGGTTTAAATTAAGGATCCTAAATCTAAAAATCAATTGGTACAACCTTAAATCTTCAACAATTTTTCCTCTCAAAAATCCATCTATGATTTTGGGTAGCTTCTCATTCCTTGATGGATTCAATCATATTTCATGATCGAATTAATCCATTTAAAGATTGAGTAAATTCATAATGATATTATCTATGTTGTTAAATTAATATTTTAATTACCTTATAATATCTATTATTTATTATATCAACCTCCACTAAGATTTTAATTTATTAATATCATTATGATTATGATACAATGATAATACTATTATATTACTCTATATGATTACTCATTCATTAGTATATCATTTTCTTTTTTGGTTCTTTTGAACAACCTACAAGTTTCATTCAATTCCAACATCTTTATTTTTCCCAGGAATAAGTATCAAGATATTAAAAATGGTAATATATGTCATTAATGAGTAATATCTCTCATGAATATTGTTTTATATTGAAGCCATATAAAATTAATGTTCATTACAAAACAAGTCATTGTTATCGTTAATTTAATCAAAATGATTTCCACATGGATTCCATTCTCGCAATCCATTATCATATATTTAGAAAAATTAATATGGTACGACATAAATCACTATAACATAATTAATCCACTACATTTAATAATCATTGAATGATGAACATGGTGTCAAATAATAATTACCAACACCGAAATTATGAATCCTATATGAAATGATCAAAATCAAAAACATCTAATGAAAAAAATAAAAAATATGTAACTAATATTTGGGTAATTAATTATTCTAATTCAACTAAATGTATTTTAATTTATATGAATAATGTTCTAAATTAGACCTATTTTCTAAATAGATTGGTGGAACAGTTATTGGGGTTCATTAGTAGTTAATGAACAGATGTAGGATACTATAGATTATGTAATTTTATAACAACATTTGTCTTTTAGATCATGTAATAGGGACTCTATAATTACAAATTTGGTTCGTTGGGTGTTTTATAAGGAAATAACTATGAACGATGGAGAAATCAAAAATGAAATAGTTTTCATAGATGAAGTTGTTTAGACAAAGAAGCATATCATTTATAGAGGTTAATAATTTCAAATATTTAAGACCCCTAAGATATGTAGATATGGGTGAACATTGATTTATATGGTAAAAATAATTTGGGATATGTGGAAGTATAGTGGGGGATGTGATGTTCTTGTATTGGTTTTGAGGCCACATATTATGGGAATCAGTGGATATGGTCCTTCACATTATTTCTTCTTTAAATTGTGTGTGTTCCTATGGAAAAATGAGTTATGTAAATGTATCTTATTGAAATTATTAAAAACACATTCCATATTGATAATAAAAATAAATATTGAGAGAATTCTGTATAGGGGTTGTTTTATTTCACCAAAATTGAATCTCTTTACCAAAGTATGAAAATAATCTTTCATTTTAACACATTCAACATGAATTCAATTTCACAATTTTATAATATTTTTTATAATGAATAGTCAACCCCAATTTTCGATGTTCTTTTAAATAAATTTATAATATCATTACTGTATAAAATATTTTATTAAACATTAAAAAATAAAATAATTTCTCCTTATTCATCCATCTAAATTATAATTAACTTTTAAAAAAAACTCATCTTTGGAAAAAAATAATTATTCTTGAATTTAAATTTGAATATTATCTATTAACATTATCCAAATTTTTTCTCTATATTACTCATGATTATTTTATTTCAATGTTTCCATTTTACCCATTCCATTTCTCTGGATTAATTAATCTATGAGGTAATTCAAATGGTTTTTATGACGACATGATGAATGCATGCACGACATAACAATATATGTATTGTTCATTTATTATACCCCTCCAATGAATTATTTTATTTTTTATATGGAATGTGATTGGGATGATATACATATAGATATCCCAAGTCTATTATGTTATTGGGTTTAAAAGGATAGCTCAATTACACTGTGTTATAGGTAGTTAGTCATCATAATAAATTATGATATGACTATTTTAATTGCAAGAATAAATAAATGAATTAATTTATATGATTATTTTTCTACAAATTTATGGAATGATATGTACCTATATAATGTCCTCATGGATCAAGATTATTGAATAATTATTTCACTCTAATATTTCTTATCTTATTCAAAAAGCCTTATGTGATGAATGATTATTTACTATTTATGTTTTATTATGTATTATTTATTTATGTTATGACCATGTTCATTGATGATAATCTCATACCCATACGATTATCCTATTATCACTTATGATCTCTGATTGATATGTCTTGTGATTAAATTTACATAGTAACTAAGAACACTCATTCTTATATATTCGTTATGCAACATCTAAAAAATATTATTAAGAATGGTGTATTAAAAAGGGTATCACATATGAAGACCACTTGTGATATATATTTATGATGATGTAAAAGAGGGAGTTTATATATCGTATAAATAAATACGCAACACCTTTAGGATTTAGGGAGTGATTTATTGTGATATGTAATTAATTTTCATGTAAAATGATGAAATAATTACATTTGTTTTGATCATTTTTCCTTAATCAATATCATTGAATGGTTTATTTATGTTTAGGTGTTACATTATGATGAATAATTTTATAGAACATAAACACATATTTTTTACTAAAATTTAGAAGTGATAAACCAATAATCTCATAGGATGAGATAAAGGTGTTATAATTTAGGATATATGATGATTTCTATTTCATCATAATCTGGATTCTAATATTGGTTATTTTTTCATGAAACTCATAAAATAATATTAGTTTTATAAAATTTCTATAATTATGTATAATATATAGAACAATAAATATAGTGGAAAAATAAATTATAATCATAATGATCACTCAAAATGGTTGGTAACTAGAGTGAATAATATCACCTTCATGATTACCCAAATATCATAAGATATGGAAAATAACAAGAATCCTAACAAACTCCATAACAAATTAAGGAGGGAGTAAAATTGAATTAATTAAATGATGTGTAACATTACCTCATCCATTAAGTGTCACATAACACACTAATTTTAATATAACGGAAGTAAAGTATATAAAATATATTTTCAATTATTTAGATATAATACAATGAATGGTTGTTTAAACATTAGATAGTTTGGGATGTATGGTTGATCAATGAAATAATCCTATAAAAAATTAGGAGGATGAAATAAACACCATGGAATGAGAGGATTTTAAAAATAATACGTCAATAAATACTTTCTTCACTCTCTCCACAAAAAAATGAAGAGGTAATTCCCATATCTAAAAGAAATTGGAAATAATTCTTTAATTCATATGAAGAAAACATAAATAGGCATAAAATTCATTCCCAATGTATTATTATTTACCCTAACCATAATTTATATCACTTGTATAGTATCATAAAACCATGTCTATTAATGTATTTTATTATATAAGACTTTGGTAGCTCTAATGAAATTGTTTGATGTGATATCGTGGTAGAAATAGAGTTTGAAAGCCATGTTATTCTACGTAGTTCGGGGATGAGAAGAAAAATATTTTTATTGATGAATTAAAAATGATACAAATCCTATAATAAGTATAATTTATCATAATAAATTCCAATAATTTTTGGAATATTCATTGAGGGAAATGTTTAAAAATAATTGTTGAATGATTCATGTATAGAAGAGAAGGCCATGAAGCAGAATGATAGAGATATGAAGATGAAAACTAATGAAATATTTGGTGGTACTTCAAAGATAAATAAATTTCTAACACTATAACTATTTAATTTTATTGATTCTTTTTAATATTTTGAGTTTTTAGGAATACTAAGCTCGATAGATTATATAATACTGAACACCCTACCCAAATGAAAAAATATATTATTATTTAAATAAAATCATTATAAAAAATTTAATGGAACATATAAGAATAACCAAATTTTGGAATATAAATTAATTACATAGTAAAAAAATTTATTGATTAGTATATAGAAAATAAATAATCAATTTGTTTTAGTAATTATATATTATTCTTTAAAATGTTTTTTGTTAAAAAAGGATTTTTAATGCATTGTGTGAGTTAATAATAATTTTAATACTGTCTTATTTTTTTTAATTTATTTTAATACATTAAATAAAGTATTTATATAATAAAATGTAATTATTTTAAGCTTATTATTTTGTTTTTTTTTTCTAATTTTTAAATGTATAGTTAAAAATATAGTTTTATTGAAAATT
This sequence comes from Viscum album, assembly GCA_963277665.1. Classification (NCBI taxonomy): domain Eukaryota; kingdom Viridiplantae; phylum Streptophyta; class Magnoliopsida; order Santalales; family Viscaceae; genus Viscum; species Viscum album. The sequence continues at coordinate 1,851,352,769 of OY728120.1, forward strand.
GTATTTTTATTTCAAGAATTTTGAAAGATAAATTATGTGTTAAATTTTTTTAAAAAGAAATATTATTTATATTATATTATTAATATTATTATTATTTAATTTGGAATTAATTTTATATTTTAATATAATATGTAATATTATTATACACAAGATGACATTTTTATGAAAAAAAACATTTTATGTTGTGTTTTTCATTTTAAACATAATATTATTTTATAAAAAAAATTGACATTTAATATTTATATATATTTATATTCTTAATTTTTATTTCCAAATATTATAAAAATGATACTATTAATTATAATCATTATGAATATCAACTATAGTAAATAGGTCCCACTATATTAATTGTAAATTAAGTAATTATTGATAAAAATAATATGATAATGAAATAAAAGTTAAACATGAATCCAATAATTTCATTGGGTGATTCTATTCAATTCATTATAATAAAATACTCTAAAATATTCCCATTAGTTTCCATTTGTGCATGTTTTTTACCATGGTAATAATTATGTTTGAGATAAAGGTGAAAATTTCACTTTTCTCTTTTAAATAACTATATGATTTTACAATAGTGGTAGAAAATAATATTTAGTTAAACATATTTATTTTAAATATAAATTATTTTTTATCAGTTTAATCTATTTTTAATGTTTTATAATGAAAAAGTTACATTAAATGCGAGTGAAACACTGAGAAAATATTTATTTATTTAATATAATAATAAATAAAATATTATTTAAATTAATACGATTAATATTATTTAAAATAATTAATATATTATATGGAATTTAATGATAAATATATCAATTTAGTGATTTTTAATGGATTATGTTAAAATTATCTTGGTGTATTAATGTATTAAATTCATATTAACCAAATTGTTGTATAAAATGAACATAATGATATTCTATAATAAATAATATTTGTAAGTTGTTTAAAATTAATAAAAATCTTATATCCATCCAAATATATAATGTAATATTTTAAATGTCAGTTATTGTTCCTTTATGGAACATTTTTCATTTTATAGTAACATTATTCTCCCTTAATGTATAGTGATATTTAATACTATGGTAATTGTAAAAATGGTCACTAGGGGGATTTAAAAAAAATATAGGATTCAAAACATAACAAAAAATTATATAAATTTTATTTTGTGATATTATTTGAAATCATTATCATATTTAATTATTATTATATAATTTGTGTGTCATTTATAAATATAAATTATATATTACATTAATACTATATGAAATTCAAAAAATACACCTTCCTCATTTATAAAAATACATCACTTATCTCCATTATTCAAAAAAATTGATTTATATATCATAGAAAAAATAAAAACAAAATTCTAAACTTCATTATTTTCATTCTAGATTTTCTGATCATCCAAATAAAACCCTTTGTCACATAATATACGGTATAAAGGTTCTCTTTAGAAGAAGAGGTAATAACCTTTACATAATCATTATAATTTATTTCATCTTTATATTCTTATAAATATGTTGTATAGAATAAAAAATAATATCTCTAGATTCAATAAAAATTTATATTTTGTTATGATCATACTAAAACCATTTTTAATATCAATTCCATCAAATAAAATTTGAACACATCGCTCGTGCTTATGTGAGACTCATTATCACCATGTAGCGGTGTAATAAAATTTCCACAACCACATTAATTGGATATTTATTATTGACAAAAAAATTGATATAAATTAGATTTATGAAATAACTATGAATTTGAAATTATGATATTATACATGACTACTTACATTCCATTCTATTGGAAAATGATAATATCACACACGCATATGGGTGGAATGGTAGTTCCTCAAAATGATTTGATCTATTTTTCATTTCCATTTTACATTGATGTCATGGAGGATAGGTTTAATGGATTTATCTGATATTTATATCAGGTTAAATGTTTTAGAGATTATGGATCCAAAATAACCGTATAATAACCATAACCTATGTGAAAAAAACATACATGAGAAAATAATTTATATAATTCCTAAAATAGTGCAAATAATAAAATATTTTTGAAAACAAGATTGTAGTAAGTTATAATGGTATCATATATGTTACTATTAAAAATTAATACTAATTTTAAATCCATTATATTAGATTTTAAGATATGTTGAACTTAAATTAAACATGAGGTAATGGATTTCATCTCAATTTTTATTCCATTGAGTCATATTTGAAAATATGAACCTATTGAATTTAATGTGGTTTATAGACTAGCCATTTGAGTTATTTTACATGAATATATATTTCATCCTTACGGTTAATTATTTAAATAAATTTTTACTTTCAAAATGATTTTTTAAATAAAATATTGTCATATTTTTCATCATAATCAGATATATATTTTTTCAATGAAGATATTTTTCAAAATTGTTTTGTGAAACTACTTTTAATTTTCACAAATAATTTCTAAAATATGTTTTATATTATCAATTTACATGTTAATGCCCATAAATATATATTTATAATGATTTTATTAAAGGGTTTTAAGCTATATTTAAAGTAATTTAAAATGAACGTTTCTAAAACCTATACAATTTTAAGGAACCTTCTATGTGGAATAATCATGTTACAGTATTAATATCGTATTGGATTTATATATTTTAAATAAAAATATAATTTTATATACATTCACACTTATACTATTTAATTCTCCAAAATTCGTAAATATATTTCAAACCATTTATTTTTTTATGATTTTGGGGTAATTATTCATCTCGTATTAATTTTGGTAGTTTTTCAATTTTTGTTTCAACATTAAATTTATTGGGATCATTGAAAATTAATGTTACCACATATATAAATAATTTATATTAATATTTAATAAATTTATACCATTTTATATATTTTTTTTATTTTGAATGTTATTTAATTTATTCCGGACCGTTTTATATTCGGTATTGTTTCTCAATAATGATATTTATTGATAAATAATATTGTCCTTGAATTATGTTTAACATTTGATATATGTAGAAATAATTGATAATGTTTTTATGGGGATGGACATATATTATATATATCCTTAATGGATCAATATATCATATATAGTAAATAATTTGTCCTGATTAAATTGTTATTTTCCCATTGTTTCAAACAATCTCAGTGAAGGTCACAATGGTAAAGATACCATGATGTCTGAGATCATGATATATAATAGTAATAATTTCATTAATTATGAATTGGTATTTAATTATAAATATGTTTATTACATTGGTATTGTCCATTGTGAAATTTCAAACTAATAATATTGATTAAATGACATGTTCTTTTATACTATTGCATTTTAATATGGATTGTTGATTAATATTAGTTTCGACACTATAAACCCCTTACTCCGAGATTGATCTCAACATTTTTCTTCTTTATTTAGGATTTGGAGAATAATTATTTAACTAGTTTGAAGGATATAATAATCTCAATATTTTTATGATTATATTTTATTCGGAATATAAAATTGGAATCATATATGTATTTGGTACTACAAGGATAATAAAATGATTGATTATTGGTGTTGGAATTATGTTATTTATGAAATGGTAAAACATTATTCAATAGATCTCATTTATTAGAGTTAGGATTTTTTTTGTTAGTATCACTGAATGTTTAATAGAAACATCGGGAACTATAATTTAAATGAATATATCTAAAAGATAATTATGATTACCGCTTAATGTATTTGAAACAATTTTGGAGTGTTTTTTTTATGAAAAAATAGTCGTACTGATTATCAGATAATATATTGTATACCATTATTTAATGATGATTAGTAATAGAAGAAAGGGGATCAATACATATAATCAATGTTGGGATTACCCCAATGAGAAAGCTGATACAATTGGTGTTTGAGATGAAAATATCACGTCCATGTTGGGGTTTCTGATCCATGTTATGTCTAATAACCATATCTATATAGATAAACAGAATTCTCAATGATATGATACACCTATATTGGAAATTTTAATTAAAATTAATCCCCTATATTTATGTGAAACTATTATCCAACGGTTGATAAATAGTGGAAATAATATCTCGAATAATTATTTTTTACCTTATAACGCAATGGAAATTTTTTTTTCCGAGAATAGTACAATCATTGTGGAAATTATAATCAATGATGGCCATTGATATAGATTACTAGAGAGGAAGCTGAAATAAAACATAAATATTTCATTGATTTTGATGTAATATTATTCAATAAATATTTCCCTCAAAAGTAATGAACTAAAAAGAATTAAAAATTCAATAGCTTGAATAAAATTAAGAAGATAGAGTTATGAGGTATGATGGAACATATAAATGATTATCCATGATTTATATTCATTATATAAATAAATCCAATAGTAAATATGTAACATTTCATTAATGTATTTATATCAAACATCTCGTGGGTACTGGGTTCTCAATCTATTTCATCATATGATGAATTGGTATTATGTTCTATAATGATAGATAATGAGTGACCTAGATAATATATCATCGTTGTAAATAATGATAATTATAGATAAGTTGAGATCCATTAAAACTATAAATCATCAATTAAGAATAGGGGTGTAATGTAATTCATATCATGAGAAAATTGCGGAAGGAAAGAACATGGAAAATAAATAAAGGGCTTGTGAGTTTGATACATGTGCGGAGATATATGACATATAGGTAAACAATTAAATGGTAATAAAACAATTAATGATTTATAATGTTAAATTATTATTAAAATGGAACATCATTAAAAATTACCATTTTTAAATGGAATATACACTAAGGAATATCTAGGGGAGAAAGCCATGATTATGTGATCACTACTACTGAGGATGAAGATCCCAAATATGTGTTGTATGGTAATTTAATAATTTCCAATAATATTTCTAATTTTTTTATTTTAATTTTGATTTTATATCCATTTACTATATTAAATGTTTTATAATAAAATTAGTTATCTTCTAATTTCATTAAGAAGCAATTTTTCAGTCAAAACAACTGGAAAAAATGTGACCATAACAAGGATGTGTGACTCAATTCCAATTTTGACCTTTAAATGTGAATTATTTTTAGAAATTTTTATTATAAAAAAAATTTATTTTTAAATAATCCCTTGATTATAATGTAATTCAAAATATAATGAAAAAATATCTCCCAATGAGTAGGAAATAAAATTTTTTGGGGTTGATATGAAAATCATTATATTTAATGGGGGAATTCACCTCCCAATTCATGTATAGATCAACCACTAGTAGCTCCCCAAAATATGATTCATTAGGATAAATAGAAGACACAATCTATGGATTAAAAAACATACATAAAAATTTTGGATGTCCCTATGTTATATGGTATCAGTTATGTATCTCGTATATAATTACATAGACACCCACAATAAAATGTATTTGAGTTTTCAATGGATTTAGTCCCTAATTAAAGAAAAATATCAATGAATCTGTATAGAATATCCACTAAGGAATTTGTGTATTTGAGGAAACAACTTTAGTATTTTTTTTTAAATGGATGCACTATTGTATCACTTTAGGGTTAAAATTTTCATCAATTAAAAAGAATGATAAATCTTTGATAATAAGTAATGATTATAATGGATATAAATTATATTAAGATAATGAAAATGTATAATATGAAATTCATTATTGAATATTTTACTATCTTCATGTAGCTTAATATTTTTTATATATTTTTCTAACTTCTAGGTATCATAATTTTGGATTAATGAAGGAAGATTTTATGATTAATTATTCTAGATGAGGTATTTCATTTATGAGATTATGATAATCCCATTTTCATTATATAATGAACCATATAATTTTATAGGTAAAATATATAAAGCATTCAATGGACAAATTATGAATTTTTTTGGTATTCACTTATGATATCATGGGTTACTCTAAAAAAATAAGGACCATGAGATTCCTTTTTAGATCATTTTTGAGACTCTTATAAAATATTGTTATATGGGAAAATTTTAAATTTTGTATTATAAATGAAAAAGGTTACTTTTAATGGATATATAATCTCAAATGATGGAATATTAGTTGATCATACGAAGAATAATTTAATTAAAAAATAGACATAGATAATTAATATAATTTAGATATTGGTTTCATTGGTTTTCCAGGTTAATATCAGTAATTTGTTCCAAATCATGTCTAACAGTGTATCTCCTTAGCCATCCATACATGAATAGGGGTTAACATTGAATGTTTTATGAAATGACAGAAATGTTTTGATGAATTATATTTAAGACTGATTGATGAATCAATTTTGGAATCTACCGTCAGTAATTAATATATGTGTGATATATAATGATGCATAAAATAGTGATCACTGTTGTTTACCTATTTCAAATGATGAATTTTTCCCCATGAATAAGGATATTCAGTGATTCAGTAACATATCTATCCACAATATTATTTTGGGTTGGAAAATATAATAATTTCATTGATGTAATGGAGTTAATATATCTATACTCAATTTGGTGAGATATATACCAACCATAAGACTATTTAAAACATAATTTCAAAGAATGAGATAAACATCAGGTAAACATGAAAGCTTGAGATACCCAAGTATAGTTATTGATCTATACTCTATAACCCATGTAATTAAAATAAGTTAGTGGATGCATTGATTATAAAATATTGTCTTGTTTTATCCAATATGAGTATTGAGAAAACCATTATTAATTGATTATGTAAAGATAGATATTGTTGTTATTAAGGAAGGGGAAACATATCTCCTTGTGAAAATGATTTCGAAATAATATATATTTTATAATATAAATTTTATCAACGTAGTTATAATAATTTTTAAAAGAAAACTAATACTATGAATGATTGGAAATTTAAAGACATTATATTTTTTTTGTTAAATTTAAAAAGAGACTTTGTGTTCCAAAAATATATGATCCAAAATGGGTATTGATGTATGCATATCATAACTCTAATTTATCTACACACATATGATGAACTAATATATATAAATAATTTAATGATTATTATTATTGGGAAAACATAGATGGAATTATTGGAAATTATATATCAAGTTAAATGGTTTTTAAATAGGTGATGTCCGACTATTAGTATCCTCAAGAAGTCAAAATACCTCCATCCATTTCTATTTGGAAATGAGGTAAAATTACATTATACATAATCCCTAGACTACCAAACAATTATATAATGAATAAAAATTACACATTGTTGATTACTATGTAAAAAAATCTTCAGATTTCCTTATTATATTATAATTTTTACCTCTTAAGAATTATTCATAAAACTATATATAACATTTTTTAATACATCATAGTGCTAATAATTCAATAGTTTCAGTTCCTGATCTATGATTTACATCAAAATTAATGATGAGTATTCATAAGACTCTTGATTATGATCAACATTTGGGAACATCCTATCACCCTTAAAAAATTGTTAAATTTAAAAGGACAATTTAAAAAATTTTATACAAGAATGTGTGATTTTTGTTTCGATTTTCATAGTATTTGAGGTTAGTATTTACCATTGGAGGAGTTTTTCAATATATATTGCTTCCATTAAATTATTAAAATGACCCCATATGAAGTGTTATATCATAATAGATGGCGTATTCCAGCTTGTTGGGATGAATTTTGTAAAAGAAAACATTTTCATCAAGGACATGTTGTGGAGACAACAGAAAATGTAATGTATTTTCAAACACATATTAAAGAAACAAAAAGTATGAAAAATAGTTATAATGATGATCTAGAGAATAAATTTTAATGTCACATTTAAGATCATATTTTTATTAATGTATATGAATATAAGGGTTTTATATATTTTTATAAAAGTAAAAACATATCCCCATGTATGTCATGCCTTTTGTAATTCTTCAAATAATTGGAACTATGTCGTACTGATTTGTAATTCCTTAAAACTTATGTAATTGTCATGATGTGTTCTATATCTCCTTTATAATGAAGTATATATGAGACCCATCACATTTTTCAACTATTATAATATATAATTGTAGAATGATATATTATACCTTTATGAAACAGTCTTGATTCTTAACACTATAGTGCATATTCTGAGGAATCAGACGAATTGACTGGTAATTTTACATTCAAAAATCATTCAATAAAGGATGAAATGTGGGAAAATATGAATTTTATGAAGAATAACAACCCAAAACTATAAGGGGACAATATTCTTGAAAATTGTATGGATGAATTTATTTTGGATGAACGAATGTAATATAATTTGTTTTTAAGAACTATATATTCAATAGATTATACAACACACTACACATAGCCTAAATGATCAAAGAAATAATAGTATTTAAATATGAAAATTAAATCCAAGTCATAGAATTGGATGGTATAAATTGGGAAAACATATTAATAATTATATATTAATATCATACTCAATAAAAATTAATTAATTATTTTTTAGAAATTATTCACTCATGTTTTTAGTAAGGTATTTTAATCTTCAAAAATATATTTTTCTTTTCAAAAATAATATTTATTTAAATTTTTTAATAAATTAATTAAATTGTTTTTACACATTCAAAAAATGTATACTATGAAATGAAAAAAAATTAAATTATTATATGTAAATGGACATTCAGTGTTTTTTTGTTTTTTTGACAGATTTTATTTTTCAATAAATACTAATAATACTAATTTTAATGAGAAATATATATTGATTCATGAATTAAAAATATTAAATTTTATTTTAAAACTGTTTCAACTAAATATTAGTTCAGTGATAGATATAATAATCAAATTTTGGACTTTTTAATGACTTTTTAAATTGAAATTAGTATAAATTCATTGTTACAATTAAAATGATTTTTCTTGTAAAAAATAATGTTATTAATATTGTTTCTTAATATAAAATGATTTTTATAGAGTTATTTAAAAATTTATATTGAAAATTGGATCGCATATTTCTAATCTGAAGGATAAATTTTTCAAAATTATCTCATTTTATTTTAGGTTATTATGTATAGTAACAATATAAAATAATTATCACATCAAGGTGCAAAAATGTTGTAATTAGAGTTATAAATATTGCAATAATGAATTAAAATTCACTCAATAACTACCAAAATTTAACTGAATGAGACTATTTCATCTATATTCATTCAAAATTTTAAAATATGATTTTTTTCCATTAATCCATAATTTTGACCATTATAATATATAAATGAGAGATAAAGATTGAAATTTCACTTTTAAAATTTTAATATCTACAATATAATACTTTTTTTGATTAATTTATGTTATGTATTGAAAAAAATAGTAATTTAAATGATAAGTTACTTTTTTTATTAATGTAAATTTATTTTTAGTTTTTATTAATTATATAATTACTTTATATTCATTAGAAAATATAACACAGTATTAATATAATTAATAAAATAAACTTACAATAATTATATTAAAAGTATTATGATTAGGCTAACTTGATATAATTATTGATCAAAAATATTTTATTGTAACAAAATATTTTAATGATGTATTAAGATACTAAATTCAAATTTCAAAATTTTCTTCATTAATTTAATGTAATATTTAATGAATAGGGCCAAAAATTTCATTAATGTTATTCTAAAAAATATTTGGAATTATTAAATGATTTTAATTTCAAGAAATTCAATGCTTAGATAAATTAATTGTATATGGTCTAAAAAATCATGAATGGTCTATTTATGTTTATTTATTAACTTTAAATTTACATTATCGAACCATAACTAAGTGTAAACATTAATACAATTTTAATTTTCTTATGGGATAATGGGAGTTATAACTTATAGATTATGGTTAAAATCTAACAACGCATGTTAATTATTTTGATCATTTAGAATCATAAAATTATTTTTTCTGATAATTTTAATTTGGATATATTTTTACCGAAATTGAATTTATAATAATTTAATAATTTTTTAAATTCCACGAATACTCGTCCCCCACTTATATAAGTACACCCCTTATCTAGTTTAAAAAAACATTGATTCATCTATCTTGAACAAACACTTATCCCAACTCATGAAAATAATAGTAAATATTTTTTGAGGTTATTTTATTCCAAAAATAATACTTTAGGTCCCTTAATAGAATATCTAAAGTATCTCTTTCGAATAATAGCTTTTCATCTTTACTAACTCTCTCAAATTTTTTACTCATCATCATCCTATAAATCATTTTTAGCCATCCAAAAATATTAATTCAAGTATCATAAAAATATTATTATATTATTATCATTATGATACAAATGATTTTCCATATCTTTTTTATCCTACAAAAGGTGAAATCGTTGCTCATACATATGTATTGTTAACAGTATCAATGTAAGGGGGTAAAACATTTTTCATCCCTATACTAGATGGATTGGAATAAATTTGGGAAATATTTATATATATGATATATATGAAAAAATAGGAGATTTAATTTTACTATCATATATACCTTCTTACGATTTAATACATTAGAAAAAATATTGTCACTTCTCCGTAAGTGTAGACTACCACCTCTATGAAGTGATGTTGTCCATTTTTCATTTATTATTTTCATGGAATGTAATACGGATTGATTTATTGGATATATATTATATTTATATCATTATTAACATTAAGGATATTATTTAACATTAAAAAATGTACAATGTTAAAAACCAATGCGACGTAAAACATATGAGAATAAAAGAAATTAACATCCATAATAATGATAATAATTAATTTATGTTTAAAATGGGAGATACTATGTTATAAAAGTTGCATATATGATATTTTATATTTTAATTTGATTTTGTTATACAATAAGAAATTTTTTAACCATTTTACAAGATTTTATGGCATGTTGTACTAAGAGGTAATGTGAGGTAAGAGATTTTTTCTCAATTTCAACTCAATTGAGTCAGATTTAATAAAATTCACCTATTATATTTTTATGTGTTGTATATAGTACCCCATTCAGTTTTTTGAGATGAATAGATATTTATTAAGGGTTCTTATTGAAATAATTTAATTTACTGATTCAAAATTGATTTTTATAAGAAAATATATTCTTATTTCACTTCTTTATTGGATATATATTTCTTCCATATCCATTTTAGTCAAATTTGATTTTCGTAAATACATATTATTTATTGAAATTAATTTTAATGGATATTTGGATTTATCCATTATTTTTGACATGGTTTGAATGGATATTTTCTAATGGTTTCACAAAAGGATCAACTTTCAACCGTCTAATCAAAAATTCAAAAAGAATTTTTATAACAAATTTATTTTTCAAAACATCCTTCCACCGTTAATATTTTACATTATTTAGATCCTTTTACAAGATTTAAAATTTTATTTTAAGAAAATTGTTGAGAATATCATGCTACACAGTTTAATATATTTTTTCAATAGAAAAGAATCTATTTACAAACCTGTATTTCCTAAGAATTCAAGGTTATCATTTATCACGTATTAAATATTCTTGTTAATAACATTATCAATGAAATAATTACCATATTTTCATCATTTAGCATTAAATTTATCTTAAATATATATCATAGATATGATTATTTAAAAAACATTAAACCCATTCAATATACTATGTTTTAACCGGAATGTTGTTTAATTTTTTATGGATATTTTGATATTTAGTTCTCTTTTATCAATATGAATATATATTTATAACGAATATTAATCATTGAAGTTAATAGGTTAATCAGTTTATAGGGAAAACATAGGAAATACAGTGATGGGTTGGGTGAATAATTATTTAAAACCTCAATGCCTAAATATGTTTCTTGTGACAAAATATTTTTAAAAACTTATTTGTTATTTAAAATTTTTTTAAAAATGTACTAGATAAAATTATTAATGGTGGGGATATCAAGATATATGTGATCATTAAATAAATTAATATATATTTAATTAATAGATAATTTATTGATTATTAATAATGATAGAGATGGATTAATGTTTTCTATGGATTCATTTTTACTATTGTTAATTATTCAATGAAATATGATTTCAATTATTTAACATCGCATACTTATTATACATTATTGAAAATAGAATAATTATTTTATTTATGACCCTTAAAATTAATATTAAATCCACATTTATCTGTTTTACTTTGAATATAATATGAAGAAGACATATTTTAATGATTTCAATGGTGGTGAACTGTATATTTTTTGTTTTTATATTTTATTCCCATTTAAATTGAGTATCATTTATGTATATGGTTCTCCAATAATGATATATGTATAATTTTTTTTCTTTTATCAATGGTATGAATAATTTTTTTAGAATAAAAATTCTTTAGTCTGTCCATAAGAATTATGTGTAATAGAGTCAAGGAGGACTCAGGGGAGTTCTGGGCATTTTCATAGAATAGACCACTAATATTTGAAGGTGATAATTGGTCCAAAAATTTAGTAGAAACCATGCCACCCTTACCATATTATTTCTCAAACCAAGAATCATGAGGCAGTAGGGTACTCAGTTACACAATGCTGGTCAACATTCATGCGACCCAAGGTGCACGACGATAGAACATTGCATATCACATTGAATGTGGACTTCTTCATAGTTGGGAGTTTGTATTTTCCAATGTGTTTACAGACCATCCACCCCATCTAGTGTGGTTGAATTTTATATTATACCACTAAAATATTTTTATACATAAATTATTTATTTCCTCCTCTCATTTTTGTAAGACCCGCTCTTATCATCCCTCATGATGGTCTCCTCCAATATCTATTAGGTAACATGATATATCCCTTATTTCCCATCCAAATATCTCACCATTATATCCATAAAAAATATATAGGTATGTTCTTCAATACTCTACATTGTATTTTATGTTTATCATCTTCAATATTATGCTTCCTCGGTGCGGCAAATTTGCCCAATTTTTCGGGAATATAAAAAAAATTCAATATCTTCCATTCAATATTTAATAAAAGTAGGCTCTAGATGAGGGAATTAGAGTGAGGATTTGTTTTGTGGTATACGTTCTTCCCACATGTATAATTTTATATAACATGTGATATTCTGTTGCAAGCATTAATCTTCTGTCGAATCCCCAATATTGATAATTATCTTAAATTTAAAGTGTTAAATTTCATAATATGGCCCATAAATGATGGAAATCAACCGATAGTGGTGTTATCCCTGTCTTGTTCAACCCCAATGGGTGTGGCCTACCTTAGAGGCATTTTCCCCTTTTTTCTAAATTTTTTAAGAACCCCTTGAGGGGTCTTTTCTTATAAAAGTACCTTGAATTGATATATTGGATGGCTTATAATAGAGTATCGTTATTGGGGACCTACCATTCATTCCATGAATGGAATTCTTGAATCAACTAGAATTCTCAAGAGTTAAGGCTATTTCCTCATGCGTTAATCCCTAAATTCCATGTTTAATTGATTTCCTTGGACAACATGCCTATTATGATATAAATTCATTCACTATTACACCGAGGTCCATAAAAGGTGATCTAACTTATAGACCCATTGAATTTGATAATCATTCCTTAGATTGAATTAGTTATTGACTTTAATACATTTGGGGGTGAATGAAGATATGATTGGGATAGTCTGACCACATGTTTTATTATCTTAAAACCAGATGTGTGAGAATCGTTCCCTAGGGGAGACCCTGTGTATGAGCTCAGTTATGTTATGGTAGTACCATTCCATGAGACAGACTCAATCCCCTATTTTTGAATCTCGGTACAAACATAGAGGTTATTAAATTCATTCATAATTCCATGCCTAAATTGATATTTTGTATCTCATTTTTGATTCACCTTGGACAGACTCCCTTGGAAAAGGGAATATAACAATCCCCTAAATAGATACTTCTTATTACATTAGAATATCCATTTATGGGATCAAGGTGACACCTAATGATAAATAAAGTGGTAAAATGAATTGAATTTGAAGATATCATATTGAATATGTAATGAACCATGAAATTGGATCTTCAATGAAATTTCAACAATGCCAATGATCATATTTAATTATATATATCTTGAATTTTTTATTTATGTAACTCAATTCATTTAATATTTAATGATATGGATTGATATCGACACAGTTTCTGGAACCTAATGGGATTTTATCTCACACAAAACCCAAATATACTTTGGTACACCCAGAAGATCATATGGTAGTAGTAATTCATAAAGAGAATAAGACAGATTCTAATGGTATATCTGGATTGATAGGATGGATTTCGGGGTTGCAGGACTAATCCTACTCTTGATATGCTAATTGTATCTATTTTTTTCCTTTTGAATATGTTATTAGCAAGCGGTATATTCCTAAATTACCTAAATCCCTTACATAATTTTATATATATGAATTACGTTGGTCAAAATGATGTTTCTACATATTATTTTACTTTTTTTCAGTTATTTATTTATCATTCATTATTTATTATATTTTTGTTGCTATCTAGTTTTTATTACATGTTCTACTACAATGAGTTTCTAATTCTGTCATATAGACTCTTCGACTACTAATTAGTATGATTTTAATATATATATATATATATATATATATATTGATTCATTATAATATGAACTATTATAAAATAGTATCACATCGAAAAAAACAAGGACGTCCCTATTAGTCGGCATCCTCATTCAATCACGGAGGCACGCTTGGGGCCTTATAACCACTTTCTTATGGGACATCTAAGTGGAATCTATGGTAGGATGCTAAAATTTCTATTTGGGGAATTTTTCCATTTTTAAAACTACTTAATTATTAGATAGTATATTTAAACTTTAGATTTTGGAAATTAGATTGTGACGATGTGTTTCTAACCAATGTACATGGGAAACCCAAATTATCCAGGATTGTTGAATTCTATTATTGTATGAATTTTTAAAATTTTATATATTTCACTATAGAGTGACATACCTTTTTTAGATATTTTTATTATGGATATTTTTGTTAATATGGATTACTTATCGTAGAATAAGAATATTAGGACATATAAAATAAGTCATTATACATGGCACTATAGGAATAAAATTCTTTTCATCATGTCATTCCATATTTACAATCTATGGTGCATTTCTTGTATTTTATGTGCACTAGTTTATTACATATATAAATTTTGATACATTCCATCATAGATTAGAAAACATAAATAACAATTAATGTGCATTCTATATCCAAATATTGTTTCATAAATAGTTCAAAGCAGACAGCTTAATCAATTAGTTTTGGAATGTTGATCCATTATCCAATGGTAACCTGGGATAGAACATGATATGTTTAAGATTATTTGGGAATGACATTTCAATTTATAATTTGAATAGGCCCTTCCAAATTGGATGTGGATATCCATATAATTCAACCATTGAAATGGGATCAAATAAAAAAATGATTTAAAATTAATATAAAATTTAATGTTAGATAATAACCTTGTAGGTGTGATATGAGACCATGCAACTGACCCGACCAGGGAGTTGGAAGTAGGAAGTTTCTCGTATGTCTCTTTTAATCATTCTACCTTCTCTAGAAATCCATACTAGAATCAATGATTAGGATAATTTTAATTGAATTAAATGTCAAGACCCGTACCCACCCTTTATTTACCACTTTCCCAATCTATTATAAAACATATCTGAGGGATTCACATTTAAATTGTAGATCAATGAAGCCATGATAAAAACTGTTTATACAAGAAGATAATGGGGAAGAAAATAATTTAGTGGTGTTGGCTCCTGAGTGACCCATAAAACATCATATAGTTACACCTTTTAAACCTCCTATAGTTATTCCACTTGGTTCCAATGCCCAGTTCCATGCTAGTCTCTTTCAATTATGGTATACCATTATAGGTGTTCGTCGACTTTCTCCAACCAAAGAAGTGTTGTCAATTGAGTTCCAGTAGTAAAATCCTCCAAACTTTTTGGGGGATGGTGGACCCCAGGCTACAAATTCCTGGTTATTGTCCATAGTATATTTTATTGATTATTTCGATAATCATCTTGAGTGGAGGGAAAATATTTCCACTTATTTTTTATGTGAATTCTACATGTGTAGTTTGATATTTCTCAATCAGTATGCCTGAAATCAAGGGACAGTTTTGGAAGACATCCATATAGCCTTCTTCGAATACATTATTCTGTAAACCCTGATAATAGATAAATCTTTTAAATTCACAAACCTGCAATATGGTGACATGTCAATGATATAATAAAAAAATATCTTTATTAAATTAATGAAATTCATGCTAACATGATATGGTTATTAATTGATGAATGGGATATGATTTAAGGAGGTGATTGAATTCACCATCTAATCATAGGTGAATTTATTTTGATGACCACCATTTCAGAGATAGTGAACCAGAACCTCATCACTGGGTGAAATATGAGGAAATTTCGAAATATAATATATTTAAGGTCATCATAAAAGAGTAATAGAGGGTTATATAGTAAAATGAAGTGTCATTTGAGGGTACACATGGATGAAGCACAAGTATGGTGGAACACACTTACAACTACGTGGTGTGTCACCAATGTGGCAGACCATTCCCTAAAAATACCAAATGTATGAATATTTCTATCATGTACCAAGATTGTTGTAGGAAGGGTAACCTCCCTCATTTCAGCTAATATATTCCACTAGTAAATATTGAATTAGTTCTATATCATCACCACCCCTAGGTATATGATTAGTGACCCTATTTAGGTTATAATTTGTTCTTATAAGTGAACTTTGTGATGATAAGGAGTTCATGGTTGAGGAAATCATGTCGTAGAGAATTAGTGGAAACAAAGTGAACCTTTTATGTCCTATTATGAAACATCTTAGGAGAATAATTTTTCCACATCAATGTTGTATATCAAATTATTGAGTAAAAAGTTATATGGTTACCTACATATAGAGGTACTATTTTTGTAACAATTTTTTTAGTTTTATCCCTTTTCATACAGGTCCATCAAACTCTTATCTATTTCCTAGAACTATTGAAAGACTAGAATTGGTGATAGAGTACTCCGGTGTTATGACTTTTAACATTTCAATAGGAGTTTTATAAGAGGTTATTACCCAATGATTGATGTCCCCACATGAGATAGGTTGGTGTTGTTTTCTATGGAGTTTCTACATCATTATATTGATTAATTTCGATTCCTTTCATCATACTTACTAGATTGTGCACTATTTATCCAATATGAATTCCTCTCACATTTAGGTAACATTGAAATCACCTAAGGAAATGATATATATGTACAAGAGAAAATAGGATATCTATGAATTTCTACATGGACCTAATTATAATTGGCTAGGAAGAGTGACATCATACAAAGATAGTCTCTATAAGGGTAATCCTAGAATGCATCTTGTAAAATTTCATTATGTTGGGATTCATTTCAGATTTTTATTCCCTGATGATTTGACAAACATATCTCTTGAGATAGTGGTTGAGTTCACCATCAAAATTATTATAGTTGTGGAACATATGTCTTTTACCATATATAGAATAAAACCTGTAGATATCTATGAACTCATGAAATAGATTGAAGATCTAGAGGTTAAGGGTTTTATTTTACCCAACGCATCATCATGGGTTTTACCTTTCCTTTTAACAATGAAAAAAGATAAATCCACTGAGTTTGTTTAGATTATTATAGATAGAACCATCTTATAGTGAAGAATTAGTATCCACTATCTCATATTGAGGACTACTTCCACCCATTTTGAGGAGAGACCATGTTATCAATGATGTATTTCAGTTAATGTTACTATCATGTTCTTGTGATGCCATCAAAAATTCCATGTACAACATTCTAGTAAAGGATGTACTTGTATGACTATCTTGTTATGATATTAATTCTGATGAATGTGCAGACAATCTTCATGGTTTTGATGAATCATTTTTTCCCACAATATCTTCATTCTTTTATGATGATCTTCTTGGATGACAACATTTTGAATTAATGAACATGCAATTAAACTCCAAACCAACATCAAAAAATTTTGATTACACTGGAAGAGAACTATTTTATATGGGATGATCAGTAAATTCCACTTCTAGATTTAAAAGGCTTAGTTATTGGGTCATATCATTTTGAGGAAGCTGTATCTTTTGATCAATATAAGGTGTGTGTATTGCTTTCATGGGAGGATCCCATGAATATATTTGACATATTATCTTTCTATGGTCTATACCTCAATTATAGGAAATTTATCTGGGACTTCTCACACACTGAAACATTGCATATGAGCGTGAGGAAATCGGGTGTGAAATTCAAATGGAAAAAATATTATGAGATAACATTTTAGTAGTTAAGAGAACATTTAATTAAGCACTGATCCTAATTCTTATTCAGTCATTCATATGAAAATAAATATAATATTATTCATCATGAATCTTTTTGGGGGCAGTTCTTATGTAGGGAGATCAAGTTGTAGTATACGAGTCTCACCAGCTAAGTCCTCATGAGATGAACTTACCTACACATGAGTTCGAGCTAAAATATGGGGTCGATGATTAATTCTTTTAGAGGTAATATTTATTGAGTGAGTTTTTCATCATTTTTATTGATAATTAAAAGATAAGATACATCCCAAAATAGTGATATGTGAATATGAGGTATCCCATGTGGGTGTAATAACTACAATCATTTGATTTTTATCTTACATAAACACCCAAAATCGGATATGTGGTCGATGATTCCATGATATTGTTGATAGTATCACAATATCATAGAATCCTGATGTGAGTTTATTTTGATGGATCTACATTTAGAGATGCACCAAGAGGTTTAAGTGAAAAATTGGAAAATATTCATAGTACTTATGGAAGTGATATCCTCCCTTCTATAATGGGAATGAATTTTGATGTTATTTTATTATGAGGGCCACATTTATAGGGTGAACATCCCAAGTGATAACCCAACTCTGGGATGGTTTTTGATGGATGTGAAACCCCACTATTCAATGGGTGTGTAAGAGTGCCTTTAAATATACATGATGTCATTATAAAAGATTATCAAGACTCTATGGGGGATGCTAACCTATGAATAACCAATATATACCAAGATATAAATCATTAGTATTGTTTTATATGTTTGAAAAAGATGATATAACGAGTCATTAATTGTGGATCCACCTATCAACTAGTGAATGGTGAGAACCAATATCATTCTGGACTTCTACAACCTCTCTCTATTAATTATAGGAAATGGAATAACATTACCATGTATTTTTTAATGGGTTTCTATGATCCCCTCGTGGTAATATTATTGTCTATGAGATTTTCATAAGGTGGGAAAATGTTTCACAGTTCATTTTGATTAAGGAGACCTTCATTGTTGATGATTTAGGGAGGCTTCACATCCAATATATATGAAGATATCACTGTTTTCCCCATTATATCATTTCAAAATTTGATTCCATCATTAAGTAATTTTTCTAGAAATGGTTTTAAAAGGAACTATTTTTATATTTACTCTTGATTACTGCATATCACCCTCAGACAAATAATAATTTTCAGAGGATGATACAGGTGTTGAAATAAATGCATCGAGTATGTATCCTTAATTTTGGAGATTCATGGGAATAAAATATAAATCATTTTGAGTTTTCATACAATAACAACAATGATGCAACGATATGGATGTCTATGATTATATCCCTATACTGTAGGTGACTTCATTCACTGTTTTAATAGCTAGTGGTATGTGAGACATCTCTATTGGTTTCTTATCTTGTTTCGAATATAGTACATAAAGTCTAACAAGTTCAGAAATGTATGGTTATATTTTAGTATAGGATCATGTCTTATAAAAAAAATTCCATCATCCCCTTTAGATTGAGGTGCTATATTGGGTCATTTGGCATGTATCACCTAGATTATGTCACATACAAATCAGGAGACTTGGAATGTTAGGTACTCAATATGTTATGTCCCTTGAGATTGTGGAGAGAGTTGGGATGGTATACTATAGGTTACAAATACATAAAAGGTACCATTCCATGGATGATTTCTAACACATATTGTTTCATAAATAGAATAATCCTAACCCATGTCATTCATATAACCCTAGGAATATTTAACTAGAGAAAGATTCATCCATTTAAAAGAATATGATAAATATCATTGATTGGAGTATGAAGGATCATGGAGGAAGGTCACTTCCACTTATCTAGGTTCTTTGGATGATTGTAAACATATAGGATGAGACCTAGGAGCAGGATTTTGATGTATGTGAATAGGGGCCAAATATTATATTTTATGGTATCTTACCAGGCCTAGAAGGGAAACATAGTGATGATATGTTATAATGAGGGAGGTTTGTAATAGCCTATAGATTCTCAAAGGTATCAACTAGTTGTTTTTTAGATTACATTCATAGTTTCATCCATAATATTTAGACTAATTAGATTCTAGATTGTCTAAGAGGTGTCTTGGCCTTATTTAGAGTAGGGAGGCCCAAATTTTGATTGTGTGGATTGGGATACTAGGATAGAATGAACCATGTATCCCAACCCTCAATTTTTATCTATCCTTTTTTCTTGAGGTAATGGGGTACTGGGGGCCACATGGTTTTTCTACAATCAGGTAACCCCATATTCACAATGATGATGAATAATATACCACCTTAATAGTGTCCCTCCACTTTGTTGGTGCATGGTTTGGACAATCATTCCACGAATTCTTTCACCCCAACCAATATGGGTGAGTTTATGATTTTACACCATGAATATTTTTAAACATAAAACCTTATTTCCTCCACTTTCTACATTGTATTATTTCATCACCTCTCGCATGAAACTATCTAACCGCTTCACTTAGATTTCAATGTATTTCCATCATTTATAATCAAAATCACTCACAGTCTGATCCTTCAATGATATAAAGGTATGATCTTTAATACAAAATCCTCTATTTCAAGATGATCTTATGCACTATTGAGGTATTTAAATGAATGAACATTTTCCCTATTTTAGGGTATTTTATGATTTCTATGATATCTTCTATTGTAGATCGAAACCAAAAAACATCATTTGATATGGGAAGAAATATGGTGAAGAGGTAGGTGGTATAGTCTCCTTACCTATGTTTCATTTCTTTTTATATCATTTATTGTTGTTCTGTTATCTGTAATCTTACGATGACAACCCTAAATTTTTTATTTAATTAAAAGAAATGGAATATCATTCCTAATGCACCTAGTATAGAGGCTAATCAACCCTTTTGGTTGATTTCCATGGCCTATCCCACCATAATAGGATGATCCACCTTAGAGGAATAGTTTCTCTTTGTTCTTAAATTGACTAAAACCCACTGAAGAGGTTTTACAATCGTATATACCTTAGATTGTTAAATTTAATGCTTTATAAGGCTATATAAGGATTTTGGACCTAGTCATCGTTCCATAAATGTATTTTTTGAATAAATTGGATTGATAATGTTACTAATATATAAATTATTACATATGCAGTAAATAGATATTTTTAATTGAGTTTGGTGACCAAAATACCTATTAAGATATACATACATCCACCATATTTTTGAATGTGATATAAGGCATTATGATATAACGACCACATGGGTGGGTTCATATTTCATTTGTTTGAATTTTTTAGTGACTCGTTTACATGTCGAGAGACATACTAGCTATGTCTAGGACGGGAACACCCTAGGAATTCTATTTGACCTCTCAAATAGTAACATTAGTTCCCAAGGGGAGACCTCGTGGATGGGAATAGTGGTGTGATTGTTGCACCATTCCATGAGTGTGACTCAGGCCCCTTCATGTGATACCACAGATGCAATTCGATGTTATGTCTTATTGTTATCACACTATTCCTTGACTGACACATGGGATCTCATTCTTGGGTCACCATCTATGGAGTCGCATGGAATTGGGGTTATATATTCCCTCTAGAGCATTACATATAATTATCATAGAATATGTATGGATGGGTTCAGGGTTACTCTTAATAATCTCTTATGATGTTATCCAAATTTAATGTGAAGATAATTATTTTAATAATAAATTAACCGTGATATTGTAACATCATGGACATGTCCACCAAGACAAACCACAATCCTGGGAACTGTACACCCTTATAAAATTCAACATAGTTTACTCATACAAGATCCATTGATTGAAATAGAAAATCATAGGCTGAAGTAGTTAAATAATATGGATGTAAAATGTGGAACCCAATACAATGCAATTATTTATTTATTTATATCATTCATTTATTAAATATGGAAAAATGTTCATATAATATTGCATCAGATATATTGAACTATAAACTATTGTTGGTGGCCTACTGGGAAATTATCTCACAATCTAAATTTTCTTCTTTAGTTAATGTATAAATATTAAGGTTGAAGGAGTAAATAAAAGAATAATATAGCTTCTGATGGTTGATCATAATTCATATGATGGATTTTGGTGGTGTATGACCATGCCTATGCTCAAAAATATAGTTTAGTATTTTCCCTTTTTTAAATATTGATTGTATGTGTTATTTTTTTGTATTCCCTAAATCCACTGCATATCTTTTTATAGATAAACTACCATGATAATAATATATTATATACTTATTAAATATATTTATCTTAATATTTATTTTTAATAAATTATTTATTTTGATTCCATTTCTATCTGTCTATTTTTACTTCATTTACTACGGTGGGTTACTAGTCTGCTCATATAGTGTGTTGGTCTTCTATTTCATATTCTATTTCCAATATATATTAATGTGTCGAACTATTACCTATGATCTTATAGTCTCCCCATAGAAACATATTAGGACCTTGCTATATGTCTGCATCCCCCGGTATCCATGGAGGTGTGATTGGGGTCTTATGGATACTATTTTGGGGAACTACAATGATGAATCTAGGGAGGAACACCACAAAACTGATCAATAAATTTTTATTATATCCCTTGATTATATTATAATGTATTTAAATTCAAAATAATTCTTAGATATTGGATTGGTGGTTGTTATTATGAAATTTTCTATATATTCTCATAATTTCATTATCCCTCCTAGCTCATTATTTACCCATTGTAATGAAATAGGCACCATCAATTATTCATGGTTGGGAGCCTCCATTTTTCCATGATGATAATCATTGGATTCCTTTTCTAATTATCATACATATTCTTGAATAAATGATCATTTTTTTAAAATATTATATGTTAATTGAAATTTGTAAAGAATATTTTATTGTTTTTGGAATGGGTGATTTTTTAAATTATTTGAAAACAAAAACATTTTAACATTGGTCATCTGAAAAAATATTTATACCAATATTTTAATTTTATATTAACATTTATAACTACTTTTTCATAGTTTTTGAACGAAATTATATTTTCACTGTGATTTATAAAATAATACTTTTATATGATATCGAAAGTTCAATTATTTTTATAATTAGAAGGTGTTTTTTCTAACACTCCTATAGGTAATTTGAAAAAAAGTCATTATCCTTTCAATTACCATATGTCTAATCAAGGATATCATTCATATGGCTCCATCCACATTATTTATCATGATGAATTATGAAATAATCTTACCATCCATGATATTATATATCACTAAAATTTTCATTCCTAAAAATTTAATGTGAGTTTCCATGATTTTTCATCCAATGAATTTGATTTTTGAATACCATATTTCCAATTAACTGGACATAAGGTTGTTCACGTATATTCATTACATAAACTGATTACAAAATTTGATGACTTCATTGTATTCCTTTTATCTATAAGGAATAAATACCATATTTATTATTATCTTGATTAAAGGGGTTTATACTAAAATGTTACTGATGGGTATCAACCTAAATTGTTACTGAATATCTATTGATTCATTTTTTTTTTATTTTTTTATGTTTATTAATGAAATTAGGAATGAATTCTTTATATGATTCCATGTGATATGAATAAGAAACACACTTTATTTTTATGTATTCTTTATAGTATGGTAAATGATTATTTACAAGTATCACGCATATGTAGGTATGGAGATGGGAGGGGTCCAATATCACACTCTAATTCATTAGTTAATGATTTTTTGAAAATGAATAAAGTATTCATGATTACGTTTCAGTATCCTTGATGCGTGGGAAAAAATGACATAGCTCTTAAAATTATTCATTCAAAAAAGAAGTTTCTACTAAATTCCTAAGTCATCTTGATGTTACACTCTCATGAATCATGTTTACTGACTAATGTTTTCAATACCCACCTAATATTAATTATTTCTATGATATCAAAAAATTTCTGCATTTATTTTTTTGTTATTAAGTTTCTTATGACATGAATTTTAATCAATTATTTATTTGGGATTACTATTTATATATAATGATTATACAAATATGATCCTCTTATGATCATTTATAATATTTTATTTTTATAACTTATATTTACCGATACTTTATTTTTTAGCATACATATTTCTTATATTTTCACTCAAAATTTTGTTAATTTGAAAATAATATTTATAAATATATATGATTTTTTCGGTGGCTCAATTATAGATGAATTTACACATGTATTGTAAAATATAATTTATTATGTAACTAGACCTAAAATATACTAAACCATATATTCATAGAATTGATAGTTTAATATTTTTTAATGACTAAATTATGGAAATGATACGAAATTAATATTTTTTAAGAATTTTTTTCTATAATTGTAATTAGTGTGTTATAAAGTTTTTTTTGAAGATTAATTTATTTCTTCTTTTTGATTATGAATATATTTGTTTTTTTTAACCCCATGGATAAATATTAGTATAGGAAACTATTAAGATGTTTTTAATGATAAAATATTTTATGTTTATCTAATTAATTAACTCTATATTTAGATACTTTCATGTTAATGTGACTATAGAATATATGCATATCAGTGTAATCACTCTGAAAATGGTTTGTTAATTTTCATCTCAATATCCACTATGTTGGATAATGAATTATCCAAAGAGTTCAGAGCTTCCAATAAATTCCAAGGGGATATAATTTTGTCAATCAAATTTTTATTACCTGAATTTATATAGGATTTACTGTATCAATTAATTTGGTTGAGGAATATGATATAACTGAACCTAAATAATGATTGATTTATCTAAGAGTGGCCTTGGTAGATGTTAAATATAATATAATTATTTTAATGGTTAGTGTATTTCTTGGATTATTTTTCATAATATAATTTATGATAAATATATTATCATTTAAAAAATTTATCACTCACACATACCCATTTAGGATTAAATAATATCTTATTTTTGATGGAACCAAATTACAATGTATGCCTTGAAAAATGAAGAGATTATAACTACGAGAAATATTGGTCGATTTGAGTAGGAGTGCTAAATTTTATTTTTGTGAAAACATAGATAAATGAATTAATATTAATAATTTGAAAAAAAATTCATTACACATTCACCAATGAACATAAGGAAAAATTATCCAAAAAGTTTCAGGGATAATGCTGATGTAAGAAAGAATATTTGATTCAATTCATGTAAAAAATATGACAAGAATCACCTAAAATATTTTTCCAACATAAATGGAATATGTTTTATGTATATAATAAATGGTTATATATAATATAATTACCTAGTAAAAGAGATTATCTCATTTGACATTATGAATGAAAAAAGTGTTCATCTTGAGGTAACAATAATTTATCAATGTCTGAAAATGTACCAAACATGGTAATTACACAATTCAATTCTCCATCTGAAGGTCTGATGAATATTATATGCATCAGGACATTAAAATACCAGTGGAACTATATAAATCCTATGACTCCAACACTGCTACAAAGATTTACAAGAATTACATTTGTGAAAAAAACAAATATTATCCTCTCAACTACTCTGAGTGTTGTAATTGTGTCTTATTCAACATAAAATTTGGTATCTAGCAAGTTATTATTATCATTAAAACATAACCTAGACGACATCATGTTGATTTATTTAATTAAAACATCTATTATTTGATTAATCATTCCAATATTTTTATATTTACATTAGAATTATTTTATTTTATTTTATGGAAATGGATTATCTATATCCACATTAAATCCCTAATAAATAAATCAATAGAATATATTTCATATCTCAAATCAAACATATGCTAAATTATCAAATAAAGATTCATAATAAACACTATATGAAGATTAATTCCACAATATAAGCTTTAAGAAATTTCAAGAGGATTATATTTCTAAATTGATTAAAAATAACCCCCATAATATGATATGTCTTCTAGGATGAAATAAATGGGTTCCCTATATATTAATAAGTTAATATGGTTGATATATTTTTATAAATAAAATCCCAAATCATTATTATATTATGGGAATTATTAAATTTTTAATTTTTATTTTATAATGAACATGTTCTGTATTAAAATTTTTAGAGGGGATAATGTTATCTATATGTTATTACAATATATATTCTTTATATAAGAATGATTTTTGTAATTTTTATTTTTTTCATTAAAATTGATATATGTAATGTGATAATTCATTAAATATAGGAATGAAACAAAAAAATTATTCATTGATCTTATATTGTTACTATAACAGATTAATATAAAAATATCACAATCTGTGGGTTATTATATCCATTAGAAGTGATTAAATTATGAATAGAGAATATAAAAATAAGAATAAAATATTCAATATAAGGAGGTATCTGGAAATGACTTCAACATTGAGGATCAAAAACTGAAAATGAAAACATATAACAAGGAAGAACATCAACAAAATAAAAACCAGGTTTTTATATCAAAATGAAATATATGATAATTAGTTGTGTGATTTAACAATATAAAATGGAATACATGATTTCAAAACAACTATATATATGAAAGAAATATGGTCACTATAAATATGTCTATAGGAAATATGGTCAATTTAAATAAGATCATTGAGAATATTTTAATTGGATGTACATGTACCAAACATGTATACTTATATTTGGTATTATTATTATTAAATTTAGATTATAAAAATTCATAATGAAATAAAAATATAACATTAAAAATAATATATATATATATATATGCATTATATTCAAATAACAATAATAATATATATGAAATATGATACGATGTGTTTATAAAAATCAAATGAATATTTCAATACCAATAGTTTTGTAAAATTATATTTTACAATATAAATAAGTAATTTAAAGTGTACAATGTTAATGATTATTTTATATAATAGTTTTATATTTTCCAAATAATTAATTTATTAAGTATAGCATATTTTATCGAAAAAAACTAAAATAAAACTATTAAAATATTAATATATATAAATTATGATATTAAATATATTTAAATTGAATATTTCCATGATATATTTTTAAATAAACATTTTGTTTAAACAAAATTTTTTTTTAATATTTTCATTGCATTTTTAAATTTCTTCAAATATATTATTTTAAAAATTTAATAATCTAAATAAAACATAAATAACATAATTTTTTAAATTATAATAACAATTTCTAATATGGATAATTTTTTTTTCGGATTTTCATAAATAATTTAATATTTAGTTGAATATTGAAAAATATATTTTTTACAAATACTATATATTTTATGACTTTATGAGAAATAACTAGAGGTTAATAAAGCAATTTATTTGGTAAAAATTTTATTTATTAAACAAAACGATATATTTCAAGAAAATAACATATTTATTTTATTTGATTATGATTAAAATTTTATGGATATAGTAATATTTTCCAAAACAAATTTGTCATTTATTTAAATTTAAAAATATTATGTTAAAAAATAGATTTTTTTTTCTTTTCAAGACACATTAATTTTTTATATTTTTATAAAAAAACCATTTTATATCCTGAAAATAAAATAAATGGAAATTATTACCCTACATATAATATTTTTGTATAATATAACACATTTTATAAAATTGGTTTTTATTCGTTACATGCACGATTGGTAAAATAGATTTTTCTAGTATATTAAAATTTTATATGATAATATATATGTAATAGTAAGAATAATATTTAAATACGATTTGATAATATAAATTTCTTTTACATTAAAATAAATGAACTTATGTAAAAAGTAATCCCCATGATACAACAAAAAATAGTAGATGAAAATTTTCATAGAATAATCGACTTAGATACATATTTTCATAAAACAAAATTTAGTATTTTTAATCATTTTCAATCCCAAAAAATATTATAATCCAATTTTTGAGACACATAATTTTTTTTCATTTGATCATTTTAATATTTGGATTTTATAAATTCAATATTTCTATTCACACCACTTCTAGAAGGATGTTATCACCTCCATTTTAATACCACCATTAAAATTATATTTACACATATAAATATAAAATTAATCTATAATATATGACTATATTAAATTTAATTTATCTTATGGTAATAATGAATTGGCATAAGACTTCCATTTCCCTGGAATATTAAAATGGAAAACCTATGATCTCAAGATGAGTACTTTTTTACGAATAAATGTTTTATTTTAAATTAGGATTTCCGATAGATGAATTTATAATTCCTTTATTAATAAATTATTATTTTATTTTAAGTGAAAAATTGTTTTTATAAGGTAATAACTACTAATTACATTCCTCTTTTCTATTGAGAGTAATGAATCTGTCATTCGTGCGTAGTGTGGAATATCACATCCTTGAGGTGAACAGATCCATTTGCTTCACAACATTATATATTTAATTATTAATAAGGTTAAATTTAAGAATAAATATGAAATATATAATATAATTTATAAAATATTGTGATAAAAATTAATCAATCTTATTTCTGTTTCATTTTTTGGTAAAATTAAACATTAACTATGTGTTCTGAAGAATACTCTCATAATGATGTAATGTATCTTATTTTCCATTTTATTAGTAATTATTAATTAAAATATTGTAAATTATTATTAATATTCATTAATTTATATAAATAATATTTTCATTATTTTTAAATAATATTTATTTTTAAAAACGCAACTTTAATAGTCATTATCATTAATAAATTATCATATGTTAATTTGGGGTCGCTCTATACACATACATGATCCAAGAAATAAAATAATATCCTTGATTGAAATGAGATAAAAATTAATTATAATATATGATATAAATATTATTATTTTTATTGTTATGGTAACATTGTTATTAAACTAATTAATTAAGAAAATAGTATTTGTTTATTAAAAATCCAAGAAACGTGCATGTAACTAATTTCATCTACATGAACTATATCTAAAACTAACATTGAATAAAATTATAAAAATATATATAATAATAAAGCATAATTTGAAATAAATAATATTCTCTAGGAATGAATAACTATGTGATAATATTGGTATACAACAATTATATATTGAATCTAGATCAAAACCATCAAGAATAGTCACACCTGATATTGAAAAAAATATAATATATAACATATATTAATATAGATTAATAATATTAAATAATGATTATAAAAGGTTATATATATTTAAAGAATTATTAATTTTTTTGTTAATATAGTTTTTTATATAGGATATTCAAGGTATTTATTTGAATTGATGAATTAATTTAATGGGTTTCCATTCCCACATATTATTTCACAGTATATAATTCATACTGTCCACTATGATATTTTTAATATGGTGTGACTACTTCATAATGATTATATTTTACCCTATTACAAAAATTATTGGCGTTTTAAGATCCATATTATGTTTATTCCATAAATGAATTTTGATTCAAAGATAATCAATGTTATAAGTTATCATTTTTATCTATTTCTAATTCAATGATATATGATTTGACACCTTAAAATTTATTTTATATGGTGTGATCACTAAATTATTTCTTTCTTGAATAATAAATAAATTTCTTTTCAATATATTTTAATTTCTATTTAATGGTAACCCAAGTATATTCTATTAATTCATATGTTAAAAGTACTATATGTGTTTCTTTTTCAACCAAAATTTAAAATAATAATTTGTTTAGATGGAGAATACATTTATGGAATTTATATAATATTAAATTATTAAATTAAACATAATTATTTTATCATATTATTATATTTTCTATTTTTAAATTTCTTCTCACAATTTCATTTTCCCTAATGGATCATTATTTACTCATTATAAGGAATCTACCTCCTTATATTATACTCATCCAAGAACCCTGAATTTTATATATCCATAATATTTTAATGATTTTTGTAATTTACATACCTATTAAGGAATAACTTGTTAATTTATATTTCCACTAACTTTCCATATTTAATTTTTTTTTAATTTTCTATAATTATCATTTTCATCAAAATTTTAAAAAAAATATCTTTTTATAATATTAATCATAAAACGTATTTCCATCTCCAATTTCAGTTCATATGATTCTTAATCTTCATGTTTCATTAATTATGTATTGAAATTTTATTTATCATATATTAATAATGTATGTTTAATAATATTATTTTAAATGGTTAAGGATATTTTTTATTTGAAATTTATTTCTCTAAAACACATAAATACAATTTCCATCTAAGTCTCTAATATTTTCATTATCTTATGATTTATTGGGGGTATTCATTAAATATTACCATCCAAATTCATTATATGTATGGATTACATAATTTTCTTATCTATCAATGATATTATCCCTTTATTCATTTTTATGAACTAACCATCAACCATGAATAGATATAACTTATCATCCAAATCCATTTCTTTGTGTATAACCGATTTTACATTACATTGATTTATATTTGTTACCAAATATTTTATATTACAATTTATTGTGAAATTATATACATAAATATATATACCTTATAAATATGGTCTCCATAACACATTATTTATTATAATTATTTTAGGGATATTACGTAGAATGTTACTACATTCCTCTATAGAACTAGTTATTTTCCATTGGTTTATCATGTTATGATAAATTATAGAATTATTTTTTTACATTATGTAGTTATATTTTTAAGGATTTGAAACACATTTATCTTCCATTATTTATTTCTGATAAAATGAATGATTATTTTCAATTGTGACTCATATGTATGTATGTTGACTAGTGGGGTCCTATATCACCCACCATGGCATTTATTGAGGAGTTAAATATAATTTATAATTTATCTGTGAGTGTATTTTAGTTTCTCATATGTTTGGGGACAGATGATGAGGCACATATAAGTAATGTTCCCATTTTATTTTTTGGTCTACATTTATATGGTATCCTAATGATATTCTCCCAAGGATATTGTTTATTTACAAATGTTTCTACAAATAGTTATGTATGAATTGCTTTTATAATATAATTATTTTTCGTGATGCATTATTATGTAATTTCATTCCTTATGCCATTTATTTTTATATATTATTTCAAGATTATTACTTTTTTATGTATCATGATTACTCCAATATTCTCATCTTATGCAGACATATGATATTTGATTTTTAACACTTATGTCAAAATATACCATTTATTTTTCCTGACGGATTTCTTATGATTTAATTCCATATGTTATGGAATTAGTATAACATGTAAGATGTGAAATAGCCGTACTTTTTAAAATAATATGTAAAATTAGTCACATGTAATTTTAAATATAATTTCATATGTTTTTAGTAATCAATGACAGAAAACAATTTATTCAGAGGACTGAGAGACAATTTAATTATATGTAATGTTTAAATAATATATATGATTCTATATAGACATATGTATTTATGTGTTCAATATAAAAATGTTGACACTTTCTAAAAGAGGAACAACATTATCATTATGGAAGATATATATGGATGTTGGTTTTATATTACCTAAAAGGAAAGGGATGAAGAAAGTGGCTAATATGATGTGAATCGTGTAAAACCCCATAAGAAAAGAGATCGAATCAGCCTCCAAAGTTCATGTAGATTATCACACATAATAGATAACCAATGGACGACCACACATGCCCCATTATTTGAAAGTACTTATTCTCTTTTGAAGTCATCCCAAACACAGACTGGTCACGTAGTGGAATACCAACGAGCACCCCTAGGCCATCTTAATTGTCAACGAGTATACACATCACAAAAATTCAAAAAATTCATGAAAATTAGGTGAAATATATCCAAAGATGGTAGACTCTAGGAGTCATAAATGTCACATGAGCCCACATTTATTTGTAGAGTTATATTCTTCAAAATCATTAATATAATCTCACTATATACCCCACAATTGTAAATCAATAAAATGATATAATAATCGATAATTTAGGATCCACTTGTAGTTAAAAAAATATTGTGAGCACCACTTGTGGTTAATGAGACATTTAAGCCCCCAAGTGACTTGTCTGTCTGGCTACACGATACCCTCACTGGCATATTTCCCTAAACTAGATAAAATCTTTAGACATATCCATGTGGTCTTTCGCCCTCCCATTGGCTCAAAAAAATAAGAAGTATTTTCCTTGTTAAATATTTTCACATCACCATAATATATTTTTGTTGGTCATGAAAAAAATCACCAATGGGGATAATGATTATACTCAACAAAACATAATATAATAGTTTATAACATAGGCCTTTGTAATATAAATAAAAAAAATAAAGACTAAAAAATGCAGCAGCCTCTTTTAGTCATAAAAATCTATCTATGCACTAGCACGGTCTCCCAAAATCACATTTTTAGGCCATCCTTATCCTAGGAAAAGCCCATGATATGTCACCTATAAACACAAATTGTCTTTTTGATAAGTTCCCTAATCTAAATAAGGCACCTAGTTTTTCTGGTATGATAATTTGAATTTCCCCTGGAAGGTATACAATCAATATGTTCCCATTATTTACAAAAAATACAATAAATGGGGAATGATGTTATGGTCCTTTGGTCACTGTAAATAGTGTGATTCTATCAGAATGAACTATGCGATGACCTCATGAGAAAAATAACAATGAAAAACATCCACTGACTCCAACCAAGACTTATGAAATAAGAACCATGAATAGAAGTGAATAACCAAGGTGGAAAGGACAATAAATCAGTTACCAAAGCACAATTAATGGGGAGATACATAAAAAATTCCAACGAAGGTCACACCTCTACACCTATGAATTTCGCATGATTTACTAGAGCGGATGGTCCGGTGAAATGGAAACTCTTCCATTATGAATGATCCATAGAACAATTGGTGTGATACTGCAACTTGCATAGAAAATTCTCATGATGAATCTTTAATAACCTATTAGACTTCATATGGGTAAGGATAACAACATCCCTCATTCCTACATAATCTTGTGAGACATAAGACATGATAAAGCTGAAGAAATCTAGGAATATTAAATAAAATACTATAATCAGGACTAATAATTGGGTGAATTAGTCAAGGAACATATACGCTAATCCTTATATTCATCTCATCAAATATCTAGATAATTATAATTCACTGGGATATATTTTCTATTTCTGGAGACACTCCTTTGGTATACTATTTAGTATCATATAAATTCCCTTGGCAATATCAAAGAAAATCAAACAGAACCTCATGGGCATGGAACACATGTCTCATGAAACCCTTCGGGATCACCATCCATGATTCACAATTTCCTCTATGATGTTCACAAAACTCATAAGGATATGTTATTACATGTCATATATGTATCATGATAGAACTAGGAAAAGTCAACTTGTCATCAAAACATCCTCTGGACAATCCATTCATTTATTATAATTCTCTTTAGGTATGTTTTCTGGATCTTGATATTCCACCATACATGTCAGTTGAATTTCCCTATGACACCTTGAAATATAATCCATTAAATAAGACACTCACCAAGATGAGTCACAACGCCACTTGCGAGGCCCTCCAAGAATGTCATCTAGGTTTGATATTTTTCTAGGAATGTTAGATAGATCATGGAATTTCCTATAAGCAAGTCATCCAAGATCATTTTAGGCCTCCATGATATGATAGTCAAGCATTGACGTGTCCTTAAGAAAATTCATCCTTGATCATGTGAAAACCTTTTTACATGTCTTCTTATTTATGATACATACCATCAAAAAATCATATGAACCATGACATTATCTTAGGACATATAAAGAAGACCTTCCATGACATGTCAATAAAAAAATCATGGCAAGCCATGATGAAAATAAGCAGGTGATATGAAGAAAAGAAGTCTAGTTCAATCCGTCCCCCAGGACATGGTAACCTATTGAAGCATCCAGAAAGGGAAAGACAAGTGTGTAAGAACTATCAATTAGAACTACAATGACATTTATTCCTACTATACCCCAGATGTGTAGGATTCCTTAATAAGTCCTGAGATACATGTTTAAATATATGTATAGTAGTACTTCATTCACAAGAAATGAGAAATATTATTTAACATTTGTTGTTTCTCACAACAAGAATAGCTCACATAGGATTAAGGATTCATAATGAAGATAACATTCATGTGAAAATACCCTATTGGGATAAGGTTACCCTTGGTGCTTAAGTCCCAGTTGGCAGCATAATGAGATATGTCTCTCATATAAGGGAATCCTTAGTGTGTAATCCTCAATCAATGACATAATTTGATTTGTCCCACATATGTTTCCAACAATATTTTATAATCCATGATCTGTGAAATAATGTTATATATACCAAGGATAAGGGTATCTTCACTATATAAGAACCAAAAAATTTAACTACTACAATTATAATTACAAAAATAACAAGGATATTTATGATTTGTGGGTAGGGTACAATCCCAAACTCAAATAGGAATCCACATCAGTGTAATTCACTAATATATTCAACATTTCAACCATCAAGACCCAATCATTCCCATAGGATGACCAATCAACTTCATGAATCTGCAGACTAAGATGCTAACTAAAATACAATAACTATAATTTATACTATAACCATGAAACATAATATGGCTTTTTATAGCCCAATTTCTATAATAAACATATCGATGAATTTCCTAGTACATAATATCTGCATCCAAATAAATCAATTCTAATCACTTTCTACCCCTTGATTCACACATTGGGAATTGAACACGTGGGATTAGGGAATTTCAATGGTCATATAATTTTCACCATGAATCTCAACCAGCTAGGGAATCCTCCCTGTGTAATCCTCAATGAGAGGCATGATCTGATTACCTATATATAAGACCATCAAACAGGGGGCCAGTACCAAGGGAATGAACAATCTATGATTACTCTGATTACTACCATTTCATGATATATAGGATGTCTCCTCAATAATTGATCTTTAGTACCAGTTGCATGAGTTCCAAAAATATATACATATCCCATGACATTAAAATTCATGGGTTTAATGAACTATGTGGGACAATATTCCTTTTATATAATGGATATGTAGGACTCCTCATAGTCGATCAATACCCACATAATAATATTAACTACATCCCTCTATAACAAGAAAATTATAAATTTATTGGTTTTCAGACCACATCATATTGGAATCTACTCATTACTATTAAATGGATGAAAAAGAGTGGATACATACAGATGGATTCACTAAATATACCCCCCTTATTTCACACATAAAAGGGCCTAACCTATATTACTTCTAATATGGTAACATGCCCCATATCAAAATTATGAATTAATTTGATAGTATATCATAAATGTAAAATTGAGTCCCAAAGTATGCAATAATTACCCCAAACGTATTTGATAAGCCTGAACTCCCATCATCTCAACCAATCTGATATCCTTAGCGTTGTTGGTTATAAAACCCCTAATGACCACATACCATTGGAAATAAGATCCACACACTGTTATGGATACAATAAGAACTGGGTTTTTCCATTAAATTTCATAGATTGTGAGCAAAATGAGAATGATTGTGCACAAAATTGAACCCCATACAATCATACCACTTGGAAAATTCATCTCGCACCTACCTATCAGAACATTAACGGTGAACCCAATGTGAAACTATTTACCATGGGATGTTATTCACATTATAAAAAATGATAGACTTCCGAGTTCATATCAAACTATTTTTTTCACCCAAAATGTATTACTGATCATCATATTTCTATGGAAAAAAATGGGGAACATGATGTGAACTTATTTAACCATGAAATATTCATCACAATTATAAAAATCATAGACTTCATAATTGTATTCAATGCATTTTAAACACCTAATGAGGGTTTTTAATCTTCATTTTTCGTACAAAAAAAAATGTTGAAGCATATGTCAATATCTCAAATAATTTAATTATTGATAAATCATTCCTGATGATATTTTATATAGAATTTTCTATGCAAACAAAAACATTGGGAACAATCTAAAACACTAAATTAGCAGGATGGTCAATTTTACCTATGTCAGGACACTATTTAGGAATATCAATAAAGGAGGATAAAAGTAACATTATTTTTATAGATATTCATCTCTATTTGGGGTTCCCATAAAATCACTACATCATCTCTTTGAAAAGTCCATGTGAGGAGAATGGACGGATCATGAATAAAATGAAAAAATTCCTAACGATGAATATATTATTGACCACATATCATTTATAAGGTATTGCATGAATTGGTGACCTTATTCCATGTTTTAGTCATTATGACAAATACTTCTCTAATCAAAATCATTCCAATATGATATAATGTCTTCATACATTGACTGTTTCAGTGAATCATTAATGGCAGCAACCCCTACGGGTTAAAAATTGATTTCACCAGTCGTACAACTTCAACGTCACATGGGAATCACAATAGTCTATGAATACTATCAATGTGGAATAATACCGACTCTTGACACCACTCATTAATGTCTCCAAATACTAAAATATATGATTCTACAACTTCCAATGAAAGATATAGTTAATCTAGTGGCACTCATTACCACAACAAACCACTTCATGAGTATATTTCCATACCACTATAGTTAACACATTTATTATTGAATGATGGTGGACATTTGAGTCACATGAATTTATATTCTGTTAGAGGAGCCACTAAGGAGGGCTCCTGCCAAATGTTGTCATCAACACTATCACACCGGTACCCATTAATCACCAGCTGAGGGTCCCACCCGACACACTGGAACATCTGATACCCCTATCTGGGAAATAATGATGTCACATTTGTTGGGGAATGCTCTGGAGAAACGTGATTGGTGTTACATTTCTAGTCCCAAAATTGATTCCTTCATATATATTCTTTTAGTTACCATAGATATTGTCTATATCCATGCTCACATGGATAATGCTTGCGGGTAGTTCCATACAACATGAATGGGGTAAAATCATACCCCAAACCCTATGCATATAAACTAATGGAATATTCTAGTGGAATAATGGGGGAATTTGTATCATATCCCCACATCAATCAAAAGATTATACCAATATATAGACAAGTCATAAAATGTGAAATAATATATCCTTCAATAAACTTCTCCAAAATTCCATTACATCTTAACAACAGCTAATGAAATCCACTGACATATTTGGAAAATTGTACATATATGAGGAAAAATTTATATATATATCAAAAAAAGTCACGAAAACAAAAAAAATTGATCATTATAAAGAAATTTTTTATCTATATAAAGAACATATTATTTTTATATTATAGGAGGATTATTAGCATATTCCAGTATAATAAGAGGTTTTGAATACAGATCATTTACCTTTAAACTGATTCTCAACTGGTGAGAGTCGATCATTACTTGGTAAATGGGAACATTCCTATAAAAAATGTATGGTGGTGTATTCGAATGGCCCAAAAATGGGTTCGTATACATGTTATGTCCATGGATAACCATGTGTGAGAGTAACATGCCTCGAGACATGCTCATATTCAAAAAAAATAAGACTAGTGAAATAACTCAATGTCCCAGGATCAGGATCATATACCCATTATGGATGGGGATAACCATGTGAAAATGAAACATCCCTCAGGGAGGCTCATATTCATGTTAGTTAATTTTCCCCACATATTACAGTAGACCATGAAATAGAGGAGCATCATATTTCCACCAATAAACAACTGAACAAACATCCATCAAAGGAAATACAAGTGTGGGATAATATATCTTCTCCCATTCTATAGGTCCATCAGGATAATAAAATGTGGAATTAAGATTTAGACTGACATCAAATTTTTGTTCAATCCAAGGCTCAAAATTTGAGTATTGAACATGCCTTGGCGAAGGCTCATATCTCTGCCACAATGGACCGGTGACAAATTTTATTGCTCAATATCTGGCTCATACTCTAATTCTGAATGAGGTTAAAAATGGTAGAATAAAACACAAGTAAAGACATGCTCATATTCATGTTAATAATGAAAAGTATCATTATAATGTTCCAATATCTTCTCACTAGTTATCTCATACTACCATATTACTAGATAGTTATAAACATGTTTTAGAAACCGTCATACAATAGGCTCATATCCATGCAAAATTCCATAAGGAATGTT
Organism: Viscum album; assembly: GCA_963277665.1. Classification (NCBI taxonomy): domain Eukaryota; kingdom Viridiplantae; phylum Streptophyta; class Magnoliopsida; order Santalales; family Viscaceae; genus Viscum; species Viscum album. The sequence goes on from OY728120.1 coordinate 1,851,391,273, forward strand.
AGAATATTACCACCAATACATAGACTGATCCCCTTATCCTCTATATGCTTGTGGATATTCTCCATGATCTTGGTCTAACACATTCAAAAAACCTCAAGTTTCCTTCAACTCCTCAACCAATGAATAAGAAGATCATTACTATGATAGTCCTTGTTGTTTTTGTGTGTAGACGGATAACATTTAGTCTACACTAATCATCATCTATTCTCAACCTCCCCATAGTGATATCGACCATGATATAGGAAAATCAACCCCTTCAAAAAAAATTGAATTGATTGATTTTGAAAACTCAGAATCCTTGATATATAGAGGTTCTGAAAGAATCATGGTCAGCCTCATATAGTTCCCCCTCAAATTCAAAAAGAATTCCAACCTACTTAGCAAGATACAACAAAGATATTATTCTATTGTCTCATCATATTGAGTTGTGTAGGTTTGATTAAGAGGATGATAACATTGATATGTGGATATATTAATAAATAAACCTCCCAACCATGTTTTGGACAGTCACTAACCCTAACTATGAGGTCATATATGAGTTGGAAAATAAGGTCATTGTTTACCTATTCCAAAATAATTGGTGTACTCATCAACCAATGAATGGTAAACATCTAAAATATACATGGTAAAAGTAAAAATTTCGTATCATCATTTTAATTTGACTTCACTCTATTATGAATGAGTTTTCAGTGGCCGTGAACCCTGAAATGGAGGAGTATGAATAAAACTACGATGTGTTTGTATATGCACCATGAAAATTCTTCACCCACTTATACATAATGAATCACCAGACACGTGTATCTAGGGACGGGTGAAATATGAAAAATTACCATTCATTATGTCCCCAGAAAAATAGATATAATGACACTAGAATGAATTACAATGGTATTAAAACAATATATATACATATATTAATTACATTAAAATAACACATGCATGAGGAAAATAATAGTTTTCTGTCTTTTGAAACATGGAAACATCTTTTTCTATCATGGTGAATGCCTGTAAAAATCTCTCATAAAGATCAACACCTTTATTACTTCAACCTATAACATTTATTTTTAACATTGGGAAATGAATCATCGGACTGCGGGTAAGAAAAAATGCCCAATAAGGTTAACCAAAGGAGATATGTAATCATAATCAAAAGCATAATTGTGTGAGAACATGATCATGAAAATATATGATCATAACTAGTATATCTATGATCCTATACATGATACGAGGCATACATAATGGATTTTCATAAGACAAGAATCATAAGGAGTCCCGAAATATAGGCCATGAAAGTCAAACATAGGAATAAAACATGGAATTGTGTAAAACATATCAGCATATAATGATTCAAAAATTAGCAAAGGCATCACTTGCAAGACCATCATAGTAGTATGGGTTCACATACCATAACATATCAGTAGTCATGGATCCCTCCCCTATCTATATAAGTATCATGAGTACACTCCTCATACCATCTAGGTAGTGATAATTCACTACAGTGGGCATGCTAGTAGAATTAGTTCACTCCTCATGCCATCATATTAGTCATAGTTAAAACCCGTAGACATCATAGTAGCTTGAGATCACATCGAAGACCATACTTTTTTATCTCATGAGATTTAAATATTTATCCAATAATCTATGTGATATATCATTCTGACCCATCTCATATTGAAATCATACATACATGTGCCAAAAATTCATAAAAAATTTATCATAAACATAACCCATGGAATAAATTGTGAATCATAAGCATATAATAATATCATAAGTCATGGAAAATATACAAGTTCCATACACATATCATCAATTTCATAACCCATTAAAATATTTAGAGTTTCATAAACATAATTCTTCCACCACATTAATCATTTAGAAAAATAATATAATTTGTCTTATTGAACAATAATAATATTTCTCATCATGGGTCAGAATAGATTTTTGAAGAGCACATGGAACATGATTTATCCTTAAAAATTCATATTAAAAAAAATTAATAACCCCTTATCACTGATAAAATATTGATATCATTTAATATAATCATGAAAATCTCTCAAAATGGTTTTTGAGGAAAATATCATTTATTTTAATAAATAGTTTTCTTTTTAAAATGGAGCTAAATTTTAAGAGAAAAATTTTTATTTAAAAATATACCTATAGGATTGTAGGAAAATCATAAATCTAATAAGAAACCAGGAAAGTCTAAAAATTCATTCATTCGTTATATGTTCAAAATACATTTTCCTTGTACCATTTCTAGAAATGATAAAAAGTATATCATTTGAAAAATGAAATAAACAATACATTCCATGTAAAAAAAGAAAAAAATAGATTATTGACATTAAATATCAATAAGATAATTATAAATCAATTTATGAAAAAAAAATTATAAAACATGAACACGGATGATAAATATTACCCAATGAAGAATTAAAATGAAACAATCCAAAATATGGATGAAAATGTGAAATCGACACTCTTTACATTACAAACAATAGAATCATATACACCGTGTCAAATGATAATTATAAGAATATTGAAATATCAAAAACATATAGATAATAATCATCAAATAATTTCTTGGGTATTATATGAACCACATAGAAGAAAAAAATTAGTGCGTGAGGCGTGTGTCTCACATAATCCAAGGTGAGACAAAAATAATTCCATAACGTTTTTGTTCTATCTCTTCGTATACAAACAAGATTCATGTATAATAAAAATAGTTTCATTTAAATATTTTAATGAATCATATTCATATATAAATGACCACATATTTTTTGAATATGACCTTATATTACACTCTTGTAGATGAACTTTTATTAAGGTTTCAATTCAGGTATTATTATCTTTGTTCTTCACATGTGCCTTAATTTGTTTTATCATTATTCATTATACCTATATCTTGATTTTGTATTTTATGTTCTTATATTAATATATAATATATGTAGTGTGTTTAAATTATAATAATCTATAATATAAAAATGTATGAAATAGAATACACTATTCATGGAGTCGATAAGCCATACATATGTATAATAATTATTTCTGTATTCATTGTCATATTGAAAGAAGGTATGTAAATGAAATATTTATATATATGTAATTTTATATATATACTTATTTTATTAGAATTAATATATAATATATATCAAAATTTATCGCAAAACTCATCCTCAACACATTCTATGTGGTGTGAGAACAAATCACATCACTTTTAATGGGTCGGTAGTCCACACTTCCTCTGACTAGATTATCATACTAACACCAAATAAGAGGTAAAAAATTATTTTATGTAAAAAGGATTATTAATGATTAAGGAATTAATAAAAACAAAGAATTCTAGGAGACATGCGAACCTAATCTTGAGGAAATCAAATAAAAATAAAAGTACAGTATAAGGTATCATGGATTCACTCTACAAAGATGAGAATAAACCTCACCATAATAATTCTCCTGAACAAGACGATCACAGTAATGAGGCGACACAAAAAATCAAAATGAAGTGACCTCATTAATTTCCCATTTTTCAAGAGCATCTGCCCCTTGATTGGATTCATGATAAACATGTGTGACATCAATGTCAAGCGGTCCAAGAAGCCGAAGAAAATCAATCCAGACTGGGAGAATCCTCCATGGCACATTCCTCGAAAGCTCTTTCAAAATTTGAACTGCAACAGACGAGTCTGATTTTACCCATAATTTAGTCCAACCAAAATGGACATCATACCTAATTGCCTTCATTATATCCCAGATCTCAGCATCAACGGTATATTTGTTGCTAATAAAGTGAAAAAATCAGCCTTTGAAAAAACCCTGAGAAGTACAGAAAACACCACCACATCTAGAGGGCCCTGGAGCACCAGAGAAATCCCCATAATCATTGACTTTAATCCACTATGGAAGAGGTGGAATCCATCAGATGTATTTCAACATAAGTGGCTTTTTCGTCCTGCCATTAAGACCATGTGATCTTAACAAAACCAGGTTACAAACATCATTTCTCATATAACCTTCTTGGATGTTGGAAGCCATGAAAATGCCACGATGAATAATTAAGACCCCATTTTCAAACTGCAGCAAAATGTTGTTGAATAAAAGGCTGTTTCAGGACTTCCAAATGAAATCAATAACAGCCGCAATTGCAGCCAAGACAAGAGCATTAACTTGCTCACTGAAATTGGCCATGTTTCTTGCCTACATTAAGTCATCAACCGAATGAAAATGAAGGCTAAATTAAAAAATATGCTTCATGTAACACCATAAATTGGGAGAAAAATTGAAAGAGAAGAAAACATGGGAGATGGTTTCCATTGCTCCCAAGCAGACATGGCAGTCCGAGGAAAGGTACAACCCAGTTTGATGCAGCATGAACTATAAGGGCAAACTATTTTTCCATATTTTCTATATGAGCAGTGACCTCCCATGGGGAATAAAGGGATTAATTAAATACATAACCCATATAGTGGGGTGAATAGAGGTACCACATCGAGACTTATAGAATTACTTTGTAATGAAAATTCCATTCAGATCCTGATTCCATACCAGAAAATCATAGTCAGTGAAGATATACTGTGTTACATCCATTATTATGTGGCTAGACATAATTTCAGAAAGGACCAGGTCTGCTCCAAGATCAGCAATCGATTTGAGCTTATGAGATGGTGGAATGATGATCTCATCAGAAATGGTATGTGGAAACCAAGAGGTGGTCCAACAATTTATATTGAACTGCTTACATACCAACCATTTCAAAAGATCCATAAGATCAGAATATGCCTACTTAATAGCAGACTATACAGAGGATCTCATATAGTTGTAATATCCATTCTACAATTTTCCAATAAATGTAATTGCCAGAAACTCCATGGACGGATGAGGATTTGAAAAAGGCTTCTAGACAATCTTTTCAATCATATTTTCATTGAAGATGGAGATATCTTTAATTCCCAATCCTCCAATTTGAACTGGCATAATATAGTTTTTCTAGGAAACTGTTACCAATTTCTTCTCATTAATTAAGCCAGTCCAAACAAAGTTTCTAATTTTACCACTTAATTCATTAATCAGCGATCTCAGACACTTGTACAGAGAAAAGGAATAAACAAACATTGAGGTAATCACTGAGTCAACTAGACATATTCTCCCAGCTGGGGACGTATTTTTCCCTTTCTAGCATGATAATTGATTGATGATTCGTAGGGAAATATTCTCTAAGTGACATGTTTTAACCCTTCCCAAAAAAGATGTACAACAAGATATGTGAGAGGGAAAGAACCCCTTTTAACTCCCAACTTCATCGTATTCTGTTTTTCCTTGAATTAGTAATTCCATACCCAGAAAACACATTGGACTTTCTCCAATTAATTACCTGACCAAAAACCTCTTCATACTGAGTGGAAATTCCTTTAATACAAGATATGTTAGCATCACTTTCCTTCCCAAATATCATAATATAATCAGCGTAAAATAAATGTTAAGGGACACTCAAATACCTTCCGAGTCTCATTGGTTGAAACCATCCAATATTAGAAAGAACAGTGTGGAACCAGCTTAAATAGTCTGCACAAATAGTAAAAAACATTCCAGAAAGGGGGTCACCCTGCCTGACACCTCTTGAGAATTGAAAAACTCCTAGAGGAGATCCATTGACAAAGATAGACAGCCTTGCACTAGATAAAATCGATCCAATTATATCAAGAAATCTCTATGATAATCCATGCATCTTTAGAATAGTAAAGAGAAAACTACATCTGATGGTGTCGAAATATTTTTAAATATCAATATTAACCTCCATATTTCCATATGTACCCATTCGTTTCATAGCATTCACACATTCAAAAGGAGTAAATAGATAGTGTTGGATGTTTCTACCAGGTACAAACCCATACTGATTCCCAGAAATGGGCCCTTTGGAGAATTCACCCAACCGATGTTCCATAATTTTACTGATGGCCATTGGTATTGAATTCTCGATGGCAACAGGTATGGAGTATTTAATGTCCAAGGCATATTACTTTTTTGGGATTAAGGAAATAAAATTATAATTCATCCCAAACGCCATGTAAGATGATCTAAAAAATTCATTCACAACATTTGTAACATCTGTTTGCACAATATCCCAGTAAAACATAAAAAATTTATTAGTAAAGCCATCTGGACCTGTAGAACTATTAATGTTTTTCGAGAAGATGACATCATGTTTCTCCATTGCACTAGGGATATCAATAATCATCTTATTCTGGTTAACATCAATAGAGGGGTTAAAAACTGTATAATTTTATCAGAATTATCACTTTCAACATCTGAGTACAGCTTCGCAAAGTAATCTGTCTCAGCCTCAACAATACCATTATATGAATCAATGTTCATCCCATCACTTCTAAGAGCATTAAGACTCTTCCTAGACTTTTTTTATTTTCAAATTCAATGAAATAATTTTTAGTTCATGTCTCCTTCCTTCATCCATCTAGAATTGGATTGATTCTGAGCCAGATTATCATTAAGGGCTAGCAGTTTGTCTAGTCTTCAAGAAGCCAATATTTCTTCTGGGGAGGGAACCTCCTGGGACAGACCAGAATCTTAATGTACTGAATGGATAATTTCATCCTCTCTTATATAACTATCCATAGAAGAGAAGTAATCCTTTCTCCATTTCTTCATCCTGGCCTTAACAAGTTTCATCTTGCAATATATAATGTGCAATGAGCCACCCAAGTAACTAGTTTTCCAAGAATCTAAAATAATCTCTCTGCATCCAGGTATAACGAGTCAAGCATTATTGAATTTGAAAGGTAGAGGGGATGACCTAACATTATTAGAAAGTACCACAAGAAGAATAGGATTGTGATTAGAATGGAAACGTGGTAGGGTTCACCCAGCCACATCAATTGGCCTATTCCTATCATCCACATGAACAAAGCACCAGTCCGGCATGCTTTCCCGTCTCCCATTAATAGTATACCTTCTCCATGTGTAACTAGAACCAGAAATTGGAACTTCATCAAGTCTACATTTGTCAATGAAAGCTAAAAATTAAGAGGATTAAGCATGACAGAAGTGCTCCCCAGATTTTTCCTCATTCCTTAGAACAGTGTTAATGTCCCCAAGAAGAACCCAATTTCGTTTCATACTCTCAGAGATATCAGCTAAGCTTCTCCACAATGCTCGTATTATTGTGTAATTATTTATAGAATAAACAAACTCCATCACAATAGATACATTATTTTAGTGATAGGAGAGAGTGACATACTGAAAATCAGTCAAAATGGAATTATCCACAACACTATCTGGATTCAGCACCCACAGAGATTCAGAATTTCTGTTAAATTGAATGTATGCAACTAGGGAATATCCCATGGACACCCATTTGAAGGAACTCCAATTCTCAAAATTCATCCTTGACTCTGCAATACCAACATGAACCGACCTGTTGGTCATAATAAGATGTCTAAGGGATTTGACCTTAGGAGGATTCCCAATCCCTTGAAAATTCCAATATATAATCATTATTTTTCTGATCTGAGCCTAGTGATAGGCCCATCATAAATCTGTTTAGCATCTTCTTAAGGAAGCAGAAAACAAATACCACTAGCACCATCTGATATTTGATCATCACCTTTAGTTTCATTATCCTCCCCCACTGAATTAAGCATGGAGAATATTTTGACCAAATTAGCTTGAACATTCATCAAGCTAAGAGGTAATATTCTTTTTACAGCCTTAGAATAATGAACACGTGAGAATTCCCCTAGATAAGCAAGACTAGAATCATGCTCTGTAGCATGTTTAGGATCAATTCCAGGGCCCAAATCATTGTCTTGGGCCACCAAAGGGTCCATTCCAGGAGTTTAATCAAGACCCAGAGTCACGGGGTAATCAGGTTCTGCAACATGACTTTTAACAGTCACAGTAGCAGTAGGGAAATTTTTTGAAGTTACAACCAGGTCTGCTTCCTGTTTCTGTGTACCATCAGCAGGTTCAACATTTTCAGAATACACTATAAAATCCTTTCATTCAGCTGTTACAACATCATTATCAATATGGGTTGGGACAATCCCAAAGGTATCAACCAGGTCTTCATCCTAAGACTATGTGCCATCAGCAGGTTCTATGCATTCAGTAGACACAACAACTGCATTATAATCAACAAAAATAGGAGCATTTTCTGCAACTTTCAGTTTCCACCTATGATTAACAATCGAGCCCTCCCCATTCAAAGGTATCCAAGCAGAGACTTCTTGGCCAAACTGACCAAGATCAGGTTCCATGAAACCTGCATCAACCTTAGAACTGACCTTCACACCATTATCATTAACTTACTTACATTGATTCATATCTATAAGGAATCCATCATCCACCCTCTCAGCTTTTCCAGAGGCCCTGGATGGAACATTGATATCTCCCTTATCAGCAATAGATTTACTACCAGTCTTGAATTCCATAACCATGTTCTTGTTGTTCCTACATTTTTCAGCCTCATGACCTCGACCCTTACAAAGGTTTCAGGTTTTATTTCGATTGATTTCAGAGAGAATTTGTCCAAATAAGTGACAATTAAGACAGAATTTAGGGTTTCTCTAATATATAATACCACAGTTGAGATTGTCATCTTGTGTAGATAACACCACTTCCTCAACAAGAGTTGCAGCCATATCAACTTTAACTAAAATTCTAGCATAGTGTCCAAAGGTAGGATTATCAGTCTTTTTATCAAGACGGATTGGGTTTCCAATTGACAAGGTGATGTCCCAAAGAATTTGAGAATGCCAATAGAGCCAATTTATATTACAAACACGAATCTAGATTTGTGAAAACGTATTCTTCACAGTACTTTTGTTGAAATTCTAGTCACATTCCTGAATTTGAAGAAAGCCTGGCTTGAGAGGGACCAAGCCAAGACACCAGGAACAACGCTTAAGAACATGTTATGGAAAAATAATATGGTAGAAACCATTACCCATTGTTGTTATATTCCCGTCATTGAAGCCACAAATCTTAGTAATCATCACCATGAGTTCATTGAACTTCCATGGCTTCACCCCTTTTGGAATCAACACTCTCGCAATGATCGAATATCTGTAGAGCCTAATCCACTCCTCAACTTCATTCAGATTCCCAGAGACATGTGCAACACGCCCTTGCGAATGATTCGTCTTGAGTATGTAGTTTCACAATCAAGAAACAAGGTATTTCCCACGCCTTTAACCGCATCCGCAAAGCTTCTGTCTGATTTCGTCACCCACAACACATCAGACCTTTTTTTGGCACACATTCTAAAGATATCCTTGTTCCCAACATAATCCACACCCTTAGCATGACAATCAACTTTCTTTCATGATTCATCTACAAGAATAGATATGCTCGATCTAGGGTTTGTGATCTTTTCAGATTCAAACTCAGCCATCCTCAATGTTAATCTAAATTAATAAATATTATATAAAACACATATATATATAGTGCCATCATAATGGGTGTCATGATTGGTGATAATGGAGAAAATGAATAATCTTCTATTCATGATATAGTATTTTTCCATACACAAAATCAATATGATCGATATCCATTATATGGAGTTATGTGTAAGTTTATATCTAAAACATATCATAAAAATATCCAAGTATATTAAGGATATTATTTTTTCATTAAATAATGGATCAAAGACATTGTATGTTTTGGATATGGAAAATAAAGGAAAGGATCTTAATAGAATGAGTTACCTAAAAAACAAGAAACACCTTTTCTTTTCTGCCAAAATTCATCTTTTAGTTTGGTTAATAAGCATGGAAGGCTTCTATGATTAAGATAGAGAATATAGGAGTATATATTTGTAGGTTTTTTCTGATCCATGAGGCATTAGACATTTTACTAAACGAGAAGGAGAGGTTCCCTTTCATAAGAGGGAGTAGGGGCAGTTGGGGAAACAACAAACTATTAAGTTATTATAAATTTATTTTAGATTTAAAATATCTCCATAGTGAGTTATTTAGAAATCGAGATTTGGATGTGTCGAAATCCTCTCAACTGATAAATTTTTTACAAGTATAGTTCACAAATTTATCTCCATCTTTTAGATTTAACCCTTGGTTAAATATTGTATCACTAACCGTGTCTTCTTGTATTTTTAAACTATATGGAAAATAATGTTACCATAAAATTACAAATAACCCCTATTTAAATCATTAATGGCATATTTTATATTATTAAAGATAATATGTTTAACCATAAATTATTTTTAGTTTTAAAATATTTAATTTAATAATATTTATTTTAATGTATCATTTCATTAAATAATGATAAAATTCAATATTTTTATATTTAGATATACCAGTCCAGAATGATAAATTCTATAAAAACTTCTACTATGTTACTAAAATGTTAATGTTGATTATAATTTCTTTGGATGTCATTAAATATGTTATATTATTTTAAAATTAACATTTTTAATATCATTTATTTGATATCTCTATTTACTAATTAATTAATATATCAATATTATAAAAGAATTTAATTGTGTTACTTATTCCATAAAAATTAGAAATGAATTATAATTATAGAGATATATTTAATATATTTCTAATTAATATTTATGGAATAATTTTACTTATTTATAACACTATATTAATAATTTCATACTTATTAATGAATGAATATGCAGTTTTTAACTCATCTTTAAATACATTTTAATGATTGAATATGCAGTTTTTAACTCATCATTAAATATGTGTAATAAATGTCTAAATCTTACCAAAGTCTCATAAAAAGGATCTTGTTTTTGTTCTATGGTTCATTTGGGTCGAAATATAATTATCTAATAAAATTAGGTAAATGTGTTAGGGTAATTTTATATTATTATATTATTATTTTTAACATTAAATAAATTATTTATCTTTATCTGTGGTAAATAAAATTCAAAATTACCTTCATTCCAAAATGGCCCAATTTGGAAAGGGATTAGATTAATTACCCTAATGAAGGCATTATTGAATCACCCTATTCGGTTGTAAGTAATTGGTAAACCATCATTACATGATATGACTGTATTAATTTCAATACTGTCAACCAAATAGATATATTTGATTTAGATGAAAATGAAGAGGGCATAACATGGAAATTGTAGTTGATGAGTAGGGTGATTTGGATTCACCATCTAAGGCTCTAAGCACCCATAACCAAATAAGGATCCATAACATGGAACCTAGGAATGTTGAATGGACACCTCTCTAGAGAATCAGTACTAAAGATAAAGGTAAATCCGTAGATACAACCCAATGAACACCAGGAATAATTAAGGATCCTTCCGTAGGTGAATATTTTTCACAATATTAGAATGAAATAGAATCTCTCACATAACTCAATTGGAGGATAAATATAGAAAATATACCAATTGGGTATCATCATAAGGTTTAAAAATATTTTCCTCCTCCCATTCATCTATAGAAATTTGATTATCTTGAATGAGAAAAATATATGCATCAAAATATCACCAGATTTAAGAAGCTATTCATCATAAATGAGAAATTAAAAAATGATTATAGAATCTCTCCATTGTGGTGACATTGTCTCCCACTCCAAGGATATCATTCAGTCTTAGTAAGAATGAATAATTAGTTGGAGAATAATGTGGTCCCAACTCGTTGTCCCCCACATTCTCCCTATAGATGGTTAAAACCGTAGACGTCATTACCCCAAGTTATTCATAACATTATCTAGTCCCTAGATACTCAAATTGAATCCATGGAAGGGTGATGTGATCATTTTCATCTTAAGTGGAAGACATATCCAATGTGAGTGGAATGGTCCTTCCCCATCCCCATTTTGGAAATCATTCTTATCAATCATAGACAATGTAGGGGATATTGATCACTATATCTCACAATTAGTTTCCTGATGGGATCTTATGATGGGACCTCAAGGTCAAATATGGAAACAATGCTATGATTTTTTGTGTTGACTCTTTTAGTTCCATCCTTTGTATGGTAAAAAAATCTACCATTGAGATCCATTGTAGGATGTAAATAACTGCATTATCAATTAAAAATTAAATAAATATCCCCATGAGGAAAATAAAAGTATTCATCTTGAATAAATGAAAACAATAGGAAAATGAAAGGGTCTTTAAATTCATATCTAGATGGATTGGTTTAAACAATTCACTCAGTATCTCCCTCTCATAGGAGAAGTTGCTAGAACTCTATGTTGAAAATAATTGGCATTAGAAGCAAATGCCTATGATCTCATTGATTTATATATTTGAGTTATTTGATTTGGTAGAAATGGTTTAATTACTGGGAGATTCCATTCAGATAACATGACCCAAATCTCAACTATTTCAATTTATGTAGGGGAAAAGTGTAGGAAAAGCTTATGATACAATTGATACTCATAATCTATTATATGTGCCCATCCACGATATTCGGTGGGTCATACCTACACAAAACCTCCTTTTTAGTGGTGAAAGCCACAAAATCTCTCTATTCTTAAGTCATTGAGAAATTAGGTTCACCTATGAATTCAAGAATAAATGAATAAGTATAATCCTTTTGAAATGAAAGTGAATTTGGTTATTTCATGAAATCTATGAATTATAATCATTCAATCCTATCATTTCATAGGAACACCAATGATCTAATACTCATAGACCATAATTACACTTAACTTCCAAAAGAATACTAAGTCATAATATTCATGAGTACCTCATTTTTATTGATTTCCTACGAAGCATGTTTTATATCAAACAAGTGGTGTAAGATAACTCATCAGAGCTGGTGGCCTACAGAACTACTTCCCAATCAACAAAATAGAGCTATTGGAAGAAGGTTCTGGCTATGTGTGGGTTGAAGTTCAACTATTGGATGTCTTGGGAAAGAGCTTATCGAGCTCATGACACCTTGAGAAAAAACATCTTAGACCCACAATAACTCAATGACCAATGAATTTAACATCAGAAATTTTTCCAAGAATTGGGTGTGACCAGTAGAAACAATAATATATAGGAGAATAGTAATTGTATTCTACTTTAATTTATTCTCCAACTATTATAGATTTATTTCCTAAAATATTTTATTCATGGAATCCACCACACCAAAGAGAACACTCATTGAATGGGGAGCTCATATTCAGTACTTTCAACATCATACCCCTAGAAGTCCTTTTCTCTAAAGAGGAATGTTCCTCCATGTATTATTTCCCTTCAGCTAACTAGGGAACAAGAGGCTCCATGTGTAGTAACAAAGGTTATATGGTAAATCTATCAAGGAAGGCCCAAATACATCAATCAAATCCCCACATAGAACAGAAATATTGCTGATATAAATGAGAATGTGATATAGTAATCCTAGTAATGAAAAAAGGTTTCCCTGAACCCTTTAGTTGTAACCGAGAAAATGTTTTCTAGAATGACGACCAAAAGGGGTTTGATTATCTAATAATTCCAACCAACAGGGTTGGCCAACACGACCCGCGACATAGGCAAAAAATACTCCCATGACCTCTGCACAATCACTACTCCCACACACACAAAACCCTAAATTTCTGATCCACATTTCCCAGAGAACCCACACAATATTAAGTGAATACCTATATCATAAAAGAATAACATTATGATTGGATGGTGGTTCCCATCCAATCATCCAATATTCAATGTTCTCAAAATTATAAAATAACAATTACAGTCACTCATTTGAGCCATCCAAATTCAAAAGGGAATTTATGAAAGAAGTTTTAGAAATTAATGTAGTGAATTGGATACTATTTCAGTAGAATTACATGTATCCAGGTAAATAAAAGAGAATTATTTTGTAGAGGTTATCTAGGGAAACATTGGACCCCAATATGTTTCAAGAAAACATGATAAAATTGAAATCTGAAGGGATTTGATTAAAATTAACTCAGGGATAATCCTTATCTAGGTTCAACCCATGTGATTATTGGGATATGGAGAATATGATTTTTCCTCCATAAAGATGACCATTCATGGTTATGATAAGCATGATAAAAGTCATTTCAGGAATATCATAATCAATGGTCATATTGGGGACCTCAAATCTTCCACAGATATTATGGTTATATTGCAAGACACCGAATACATTATCCTACTAAAAGGGGCCTAACTCCATATCTATATGTTGGTACCTTCTAAATTAAATCAATGTTTAATGTACTTGTTAATGGAAATTTAGGTACATGATATAGTGAATAACCCCACTTTTATACACATGAAGAATCATATATTGAAAAAGGATTCAATTAATGGGAAAGAAAAAAACCAATCGTGAATGAAGATATAAATGTGGTATTCCCTATATATTTTGGGACCATGTAGGTGTATCCATAGAGAATTGATGTGAGAAAATATGTACTCCCCATAAATCCGGTTGAGGTGAGAGAACTGTTCCAATAAGAGTATGCCCCTCATGTCCTTGGTGACAGTGTAGAAAACCTGGCCCTAAAATCATTTTGAAAATAAAAATGTAGTATGGGAGGATAATTTATCATTGAATGACCTCTCCCACCTTAATAGTTACATAGATACCCCCCATATTTCCTCCTTTATATAGGAATGCATCAAAATTAACATACATACATGAATATGAGTATTACCTCATGGACACACCTCCAATATTTGAGGACGATTTCTGATACACCATTAATGACCATAGGAAGGCGAAAATTATAATAGATGGAATCTAATGGACTATAAATATAAGGTTCATTATTCCCCTCATAGAGAAAAAGATGTACATTGCATTTCTAAATCATCAATGAAATGTTTTCAATGGGAAGTATACATAAATTCCCGAAATGAATACAGATGTGACTTTTCTCCTTCAAAGATTACTTGCTGAGCATCAATGAATCCAGTTGAAATCATATATGGATGACATCCTATCATGACACTGGAGGTGGAAATTGAAAATTTTCACATATCAAACTTTTTTTAGAAGGGAAATTGCCAAATAGATTTCCAACATCATCCTTATAAAGAAGAGGATCATGAATAACATGGTTTGGATCGATTTGAGTGGCCAAAATCAGAATTACATAGATGAATATTTCCCATAAATGATAACAATTATTTTGACTCATGAAACTCCTGTCTTCTAGGACCATTCCATTAAAGAAGTTTATTCAGTGTACAATCAAATAGAAATGGCCCATGATGATTTTTCAAATCCCATAACTTCAGTGAAACATTAGTGATATTTTACTATCATGTCATTCCCTTTGGGTTAATGAATACTAGAGAAACATATAAGATTTTCATGTTTCATATGAATATACTATATATGTGATCAATAACAAAAATCTATATAAAAAACATAGTCTTAAAATATCAATTATTTTGTAAATCCTTCAACTATCTTCAAATTATATTAAAAAACATGGAATTACATAATATGAAGATTAATCCACTTAAATTCACCTTTGGGGTAACATCTAAAAAGTTACATGGTTTGTTGTATGCCACCGTGACATCAAGTATGACCCAGAGATGAATAGAGCTATTTCAGAAATGTCACCACCAAAAATTTGAAAGAGATCAGAGGAAACCAATTGAACCTCTCATAAACATATTGATTCATATCCAATATAGGCCCAAAATATCTCATTTTAATAGGATAATTATGGTAGGAATCAACCACCAATGGGACTGTGATATCCAATAAATGTTTGAATGTCACAGGAAATATCCACCTCACCAACTAATTTAGATTCCTTCAGTGGAATGGATACCACTCATATTATATATGTAATCCAAATAATTCTCACTAGGATACCTCTTGTCATTATTAATTAATGTTTGGAGAGAGAAAAAAGGATATATTACCTCATCCCAACACTTCTAGGCACAGAGCCCTAATACTCAGATGTCTAGAAGAACTTCCCTTTACAAATCATCACTATGAAAAATTGAGGTATTACTTGTAGAAAAATGATGTCCATCGGGTCTCCCATATTTATCCACTTAATTAAATCCTTGGCTGACCAATTCTAACCAGTAATATAGACTAAAGGGTGGTCATTTTATAATAATATGAAATCTAGTTCGTATCACAAAATGATGTGAATGTGAAAGACCTATATGATTTCCTTCAAGCATATCCATCTCTAGAGATACAACTGTGGACATTGTGATCCATTATGGAAGGGACATTTATACCCATGAAACTCCTCTAACATGGGAGATGTATTTTGATGGAACCTCTTGATGTCCTCTTAATAAAATGATTGAAAACCCAAATCTCAACTGAGTTGGATTATTGATTCTATTAGTATATATAGAATAATTTGTTTTCCATAAACTTATTCAAAGTCAAAGGGATACACGAATAATGAGGGTGAATACAATTCCATTTTCACTAGCATGTAACTATCCCAACCTCTGTAGAAACCCATCATGTATATCAATGAAGATTGAGAACTAGTGACAAAGAATATTTCTGTAGAATATTCCATGAAAATTTATGCATTTATTCCTATCACTATATACCAAAGGTGAATGATAAAAGGACTCCATTTTGATCAAATAATACATCATGTTCCTAAATAATAGAATTTTTGTACTACTGAATTTTTCATTCTAGCCAAATTCATAGACATCCCATATTTGGAGGAAGAAATCATAATTTTTGGACACATAGGAATGGTCTCATCAATCATCCAATGTGATATAAAAGATATATATTAGTTCAACACTACCCTAGAGTGCAATGATCTAATATCAAACCCAAGATATATGGATCCCATATACATTATTATCAATATTATGGTAATCTCGAAAAAAAACAAGAAGGGAACAAATTTTGTGTCGTGCATCAATGTTAACCAAGTAGGTTGATCTAAATGAGCAAAAATCCCATTAATGGAGTGGTTATGAGGGAATACTCCTCAGATGTAATTTATAAATAGTAACATACTCAATCATGGAAGATATATATTGATGCTCCTACCTCAATCATCAGTCTATTATATTGTTCTCCCATTGAATCCTGAGGATGGTACATTTCTGGAAAACTACGATACATTGTTATTTGGAATTCACCAAGAAGATTCGTTAATACTAGATCCATTCCCTCATCATCCATCAATCTTGTTAATTTCAACAAACAACTCACCATTCCATGATATTATCCATTTTGGGAATCGATTTCATTAGTCTATATCCTGTAGCCATAACTATGTAGTTCAATTACATACTAATGGAAACCAATTTTTTCCAAATTGGGTGAAAAATATGACCCAAAAAATTCTGGATGATGAATATCATTAACTGTGTAATGTCCAATTTAATCACTTGGTTTTATGTCTCTCACACAATATTTATGGACAAGAAAACAAAATTTTGTAATATAATGATTATGAAATTATACCAATGTCCAATATGGATTCCAATCACTCATCTCACTATATTTCAGTGGAAAATAGAAAGATCGAGGCCTTCTAAAAGTACCAATAAAATATAGTCTAGATGTTAGTGAAAAATGGTAAGAAGTATTGGTTGGACAATATCATCTATGATTTAGGGACCTATCACAACACCAATAGTTCTACCACAAAAGTGACATCATACACAATTTTATACAGGACCTTGGTAGTGTTTCCCGTATAATTCCATCTACCATAATTCATAATATTCATTTGAGAAAAACTCTTGGGTGATAAGAAATCACATATTTGTCTATCTAAATTGGATCATATTTATAAGAATGGGGAGCATAAATTTCATAATATTGAATTCTATAAGTATCAAATGACATTATACATTAATAATAATGTTCTCCTATATTCATTCCTCCAATGAAAACTAGTGATTGAACTTATATCCCAAGTGATACTAGGATGTAAGCCTCTGAATATGGAACCAAAATGGGAAGGCCCATATATCATATATTTATGTCCTATAGAAATGGGGCATACTCAAGGGAAATAATATATGGGTAACACATAACACCCCACAAAATACAAGGTTTCTTAAAAAATTTCATTGTAAAACTGTCACCAAGTTCCCCTTATTCTTGTTTCATGAAGTTAAATTAGACATGATCATCTAGGTTTCATGATGCTAAATTTCCCATGATCATCAGGTTTTCATCATATTGATCCAAAAAAGATCATCATGGTTTCATGATGTAAAATTGTACAAGATTTTCATGGTATCATGATGAAAAATTTTACAAGATCATATTGGATTAATGAAATTGAATTACATAAGTTTTTTTGGTTTATGATAGAAAATATCACAAGATTTTCTGGGTTTCATGATGTTAAACAAATCAAGATAATCTATGTTTCATGTCATTAAAAGGAACAAGATCATCCAAGCATCAATACATTGAACCACACAACATCTCATGTCCAAGAAGAATGACAATAATCTGCATAACACCTTATGTCCTAACCACATGATGCTAAACTATATTTAGCAGTTCCATTCATCATGTATTTAAACTATTCATGAAGCATAAACTCATTAATGAACCTCCAAGCATGAGATAAAACTATGCTAAGGAAGGATCAAATGCCTCTATCCCTGGGACGAAGTTTCCTCTACGTATTGAATATCTTCATCCAATAAATATGTGTGTCTTGATTCCTACCATCATAAGATATTCATTGATACTCGAACCTCTAGACTTTGTCCCATATAGGGTAGTTATTTTCATTCCATTCAGGTAATCCTTAGGATTTCCATGGTAAATTAAATTACATAGATGATGTATTTTCCTTATGAAATAAAAATTCTTAAATCAACATAGTAACAGCCCATTCACATCAGTTAAAACTCATCGTCACTAAATGTAATTAAACAACATGACTCATGTACTTACTGCATGAAATTAAAACTACATGAGTTCTTATAACTAAGTATTGATTGATTCTGATTTTTAATGAGATAGATAGTGGTTAATCTTTATTATATATTGGTCTAGGGACCATATGATATAAAATTACAATTTCATATACATAATTTCCTCTATATAGAGAGTGTAAACCTTTTAATATATTTTTTTATACAATGAGCATAGTTCATGTGAGCATAAGAATTTCATTAAAGGAATCCCTGAAAAAAGATGGAATAATTTCTCACAATATGATCATCATAGTCCTTAATGCATAAATAAAAAATACATACCACGAGACCCCAATAAATTATTTTCAAACTAATTTTCTTTATGTCATGTGCATGATAGAACAGTATAGATTCCAATAGAAATTACTAAGAGGACATATATCTTCAGGGACTGGTCTCTAACCACAACTCCTTTAACGAATAATGAGTGAATTAATTCTTGACATCATAGGATATGTAGCGATTCCCAAATATCTAAACCTAGGTCATGTCAAAACAAATCAAACAAACAATAAACTCTTTTTAAAATTTTGGATAAACATTTCTAGGATGATTTGGTGTCAATAACTATATATGTCTTGATTCCTATTAATGAGTTACATGTTGTGATACCCATATTTCCATCCCAATGTCTAACAGAAATACCACTATTCCCATTAAGAATACTATGTCATCACCATATAATGTTAAACCTAATTATTCCATGAGTTCTATTTGTGGCTTGATTCTTGTCATCACATGATACATAGTGATCCCTATATCCCGAATCCTTATCCCCTCTATAAAAATCAATTGAAACAATTTGAACCTCTCCATACAGGGCATACCCGTCTAGAGAGTTTAAAATTCAAGAACTACATCTGGCATGATTCATTTCATCACATGACTCATAGTGGCATCTGAATCTCGAATATTGGGCCCATACACAATAAAAAATATAATAAATACACACATGCTTCATAGGTTCTTATCCATAAATGAACATTTCTCCTACGTATGAGTCAGATCATTGTGTGGCCTTATAGTGCATGCAATATATCATGATCATATTTTCAAATTGGTTCCCTCATCAAAACCATATAAATATTAAAATACATGGAAAATGTCCTAATCACATAACAATAAATTAGTACAAAAAAATGACCTTACTCAATATGGTTTAACTATAAGGAAAAATTCCATACTTCATGACATTAAAATACAAGAAAGAATTTACAAAATTATACCTCATATAAAACTATGAATTCCATAATCCATTATCATACATTATCAAGGGAACAAATTGGATTTACATTGGTTAGCGACAGTACAAATTTCCTTCCCCAAGTTTTACAAATCTCACTCCATTAATCACATTTCTTGTCTCGAGCACATCATGTTGTCCCAAATTTTTTATAGAACATGGAAAAATATACCCATATTCAAGGGACACTTTTTTAACTATTAATGAATTACCATGGCTATTTCATATGTTTATATTTTCATCGGCCAGTTTTTTAAGAAAAATATTTCAAATAATTGCGAGCATTGACAATGCCATGGTAGAACTGAACAACATAGTCTGTTATAAACCAATCCTAGTATGATTATCCAGTATCATTATTCATGAAATGTGAACCTTGATTAGATATTTAAACATCAACTTATCCCACACAATGGGATTTTTTTACTCTTAAACTTGGAGGTACTGATTGTTCTATTGTGTATCATACCCCATATTAGGTCCATGTAAATAAAGACCTTAAATATCCCACAGTTTGGTCAATGGTATATAACAATAACCTATATCCTAAATTGGAACAAATTACAAGACCTTAAACTGATAGGAAATGATACATAAAATAAATATGGTTGAAAACTAGAAATGGGATAAATAATTGGATTTCAATTTCTTTTTCTCTAAGCTCTATAACTCAATAGATTGGGAAAAAATTATTATATGAACAAATAAGGCATAAATCTCAAGTTTCCCACTCTTTTTCCCTATTAAAATCCAATGTATTATTTTTTACCACCACATTCGAAAAAAATTAGAGTAAAAATTCTCTAGTTCCTCTCTTCAAGAGAATATATTAACTAGCTAGTTAAACATCATTTAGGTAGCCTGAATACTTTTTTATATTACACTTTGTAAAAATCACACTTAATGAATTTATAACCTCTAAAAATAAAAAAATCCATAGATCCTCGAAAAAGATATATTTATTTACGAGACCTTATTTTATTAATCATGCATTCATATGACTCTTACATATTTTCCAATTATCATTAAACAAATGTGTTAAAGTAAAAAAATGGCATTATGAACCTTGTGAGAACTGAAATCCCCATTATATAAATCATCACCTTAGTGTGTTTTGGGTCATTTCATTTATTATTTTCCCAAGTCATCCTCCTATCTAGATCACATTGGACTTTGATTTTCTGTAACACCCCAAGATTTCATAGTGTGTTATTTCTTCAAAATAATTCAATAACTTGCACTACACGCAACACTGAGTTCAATTGCACCATGACTTACCAAAAAAAATCCATTAAAAGAGGTCATGAATAGTATTAACTAAATTTTAAACTTTATATAATCCTTATAATTTTAGAATCCATATTATGAGTTTCTTAGTCATAATGCAAGAACAGATTCATTTTCAGTATTGCACTTTTATCAACTTTTGATAGTGAAACCTTTTTAAATACAATATTTTAAACTTTTTGACTAAATGGAGACATCAAAAAATTTAAAATGAAACATCCCAAGCTTCCACGGTACGCTTTCCTTTGAATAAAACAGTAGCGTGTGTTGTACGCAACTTCGAGTTCTAACACACCGTAACCAATCAAACTAACTGTTATGAATAGTAATACATACGTTTTGAAGTTATATATATTTTATATTTTAAAATGGACTTCATTTTTGGATTCGGAATATCAAATTTAGCCTAAGGTGAAATTTTGGTACTTTTCGGATAACTTTCATATTTTGATGAATAGTGAAAATTACTAAATTTTAATTAAAAACAACTTTTTTAATCAAAATAATTAATAGTAATAAATTATGAATTTGAGTGGTTTTAAAGTATATTTAGAATATATTATTACTATTTAATATAATGTTGGTCATTGGAAATAATTTTACAATTAAACCGAACATAAACAAGTGTCAATCTTTTGATAGTTATTATCTCTTAAAAACACGCTTTTTGTTTTGACAGCGGGATTTAATTTTAAATTAATTTCTGCCACTTCTGTTTTTTGAATTTAGGAAAATGGATTCCATATTTGGAATCAGGATGATCAAATTGTGTAAATAGGTAACTTTTATTTTTAGACATTTTGAATAATTACTGCGGTAAATATTTTATTTACCATGGTTAAGGGTAAATCCGCTAAATAAGGGTTAAAAAATAATATTATAATAATACTAAATTACCCTAAAACGTGTCTTAACCCTATTGGTTGATACATGGTCGACCATGGGCATCTTTGTGTCAATTTTGGGACCCCATGGATCCACTTGTAAGTGATAATGACACTTTATTTTAATTAAGTTAAAATGAATACAAAAATGACACAAGCATATATCTTTTAGAAACAACAATTGTTACATAGGGTTATATATGTTGGATTTTAGATTATAAATATTAATTAGAAAGCTAAAAATATTTCCTACATAATGATATTTTATTTATAATTTTTAGACATTAAATAATTTATTTTATTTATGACACAATGATGATGAAGTAATTACTATAATAGTGAAAAATTAAAATAATTGATATTATAAATACCCAAATAAATATAATATGAAACTTTTAATGAATTAAACTACTTTTATTGGATAATATGATATATTAGGATTTATTTAATTGACTTTGTTCGAAGTAATCAATCTGTTATGAGTTTCACAAAAATCAACTATTGAATAATGTCAAAATTGACATTAAAGAGTTCTTAAAACAAATATTATATTATTAATTGATATTAAATCCCTAAAAATCTAAGGTTAGGCCAAGAGACTTATATAATTATAGGTTCATCATTAATGTACCACTTGGGGGTCGCTAGGATGTATATAGTAAGTTTATTAAATGTATTATATAAAAATACAAAGAGACATTGTAAATGTGAAACTAATTAACTTAGAGTTAATACTTAAAGATAAGGTTAATATAAGTACACAAACCTGTCTAAATTCTATTTGTTGAGTGGTTTTCTACATATACCCACCTTAACCTTTGAATAATAATCTTTGGAGCCATTAGAAACCGAATATGAATTTATTATAAATTAATATTTCTAGCTTTTCCAAAGGTGCCCCTCACCCCTCTTATAAAAGGTCACTCCTCCTTCTCATTGCTTCACACCTTCAAAGCCTTTTGGTTCGGCCAAACTCTGCCCAAATACTCTCACAAAATCCCTCACTACAACCTAGAGGCCTTAGTTTGATCAGAAATCCAACATAAGGAGCCCTTTTGATCAAATCAAAAGGAAGAACCCGAAGAAGAGGTAATGATTTCACCACCCTTCTCCAAGTTCATTTCTTCTTCCACTTCTTCTTCCTTTGTTCTTACCATTCTAAAATAATAACTCCAGTATCTCACATATACTTTGATGTTATTATAAATATGGTACTACCATATTCAGTATTCTATCCACCCTTTGAATAACATGTCACCATATGTGCGTACGTACGGACTACCGTCTCCACGTCGTGGTGTAATTGTTATTCAATATAATATTATTTGGATGGGTATAATAATGATGTGTAACTCATGTAAATAATAAATATAACATGTTAATGATTCTGTATATATGATATACCATCCATTTATATATTATTTTAATATCAAAAGAATGATATTGTCGCTCGTGCGTACGTACGGACTACCGTCTCCACGAACGCGATGAGATTCATTCTCCATCGTATCCATTCAAGTATAATTATCATTTGATGATTTAAAAATGATGTTTAGGGACTATATATCATTCTGGATATGAATAAGATACAACAACCATGGCTTATGTAACAAAACATATAAAAGAAAATGAGTAAGTTAACTCCCGAAACGATGACAATTCTAAGATATTATTAACAAATCAATGTTAAAAGATCATATATGATATCATATTATTATATATGATTATTGTATAATTTAATAACAACTATTTCACCATTATACAGGAGGTTAACCTACCCCATCCAAGGAAAAGTACAAGGTAAGGGTTATTTCACAATCTCTTCATTATCCGAGGTTGTATTATACGTAATAATCTACTGGGATCTCTTTATCATCCACATCCATGTTTCTTCGAAAGGTATTTCAAAACAATTTTACTATTTACAAGAATATGGGTTAAAGTCATGTATACCCTTGTTTGACTTTTTATAAGAGGTTTATAAACGAATCTTTTCGTCGTTTTCAAAACAAGGTCCTTTTTAACCTTTTCGACAGAATTGAGGTAAGAATGTTTTTTTTAACTTATACGGCGGCTGCAGTTATTTTCCGCTGTTATAAAATTGTCGAAGCTTCCCATACAAGCTTATAAGAATATTTTCAAAGAAAATTTTTTATTTTATATGGATCTTAAATGATTTCAAAATAAAAGGAGATACTTCTTTAAAAAGAATTTTGATTTCATCTATGTCAACATCCATTGATGGATTTTAAGATTATTTGAAGTTGATTTATTATGATACAAAACTTCTGTATTGTATTGAAGGTTTTGTGATATGTTTGACTGTGGATGTGCTATTTTTATACCATTCATAGTTTATGGTGAAATTATTGACATTTCATATGCTAGTTCTAATACGAATGTTTATGTTATGTTTAAACCTTTTCATATGGGAATGCATTGGACTTAATAAGTGACGGGTGGAGCCCGCTATAGCTCCTCGATGCATCGGTAGGTCTCATGAGACAAACTTGTGTCTTGGCACAAGGCCTTGACAAAATCTTATTTGTAGTCTTGGCACGAGGCCTTGGCTATGTGGTTATGATAGTCTGGCATTATGCATTCCATCATTATGAAAGTGGT
Organism: Viscum album; assembly: GCA_963277665.1. Lineage (NCBI taxonomy): Eukaryota > Viridiplantae > Streptophyta > Magnoliopsida > Santalales > Viscaceae > Viscum > Viscum album. The sequence goes on from OY728120.1 coordinate 1,851,416,159, forward strand.
TATTGATTTTTCATGTGATTATTCGATTAGTAGAATAACCATGTGAATAAGTAAATGGCATTATTTCATTTCATTTATGCCATACTATGTTGAAAGTTCATGTTTTAAAGGCTTTTGTTTTAGTTATACATTGCCTTAAATGTTTATTCTTATTTATGAAAGTTTCCGCTATATTGTTATCCTTACTGGGCATTTGAGCTCACCCCTTTTCTATGTTTTATTTTTCCCAGGAAGTGAAGAAGTAAATTATGAATGACCTGCAGGGATATTATGTGGGGATATGAGTGTGGATTATGGAGACAATATGTTGTTGTAGTAGTTTTTCGTTTAATGATTTAATGTAAACCTTATGAATATATCTAGTGTTTCCAAGGCTACTAAACCAATCGGTCTTTCGAGATTTGATCTTTCGTGTGATCATGCCAATGTTACAAAGTAATGCACCGACTCTGGGCAGCTGGGGTCGGGGTGTTACAGTTGGTATCAGAGGAAGTTTAGTACAAACCTTGGAAGCTAGATTTAGATAAACTCTGATTAGAGCACGTAGACCTAAGATTAACTTTGAGGATTAGTATAGAAGAACTTCCTAGAATATTGGTATTGTAGAGATTTTGTGAGTTTTCCGAGCAATACATCCCTGTCTGGATACGAGCAGGTAGAGGTGGCTCTGGCACAGATGTACCTAGGGGTAAAACCCGAAAACACCGCTTTGAGCTAGACTCGAACGGGAACTGGTGCACGACAATGGGCCTTGCTGCACTCTTGGTTACGACACTCCCGGGGGATATGCTTAGGATAACTCTCATTTTCTTTAAAATAATTATGAAGGGTTTATGAGTATATACTTCCTCAAAGAAAACATTTTTATGATTATGGATTATATCCATAAATAGTTCAATTTATGTTAAGTGTTTTATAAGTATGGGATTATGTATTTTGATTCATAAACTGATCTAGTGTATGCCATTGTTTAGAAATGGCACCCAGTAGAAGGAATGAGAACTCCAGAAATGCACATGATCCAAAGAGAAGGAAGGATCATATCTTTCATGGGCTTAAGCTAGAATTTATAAGAGAAATAGTCTCCCATGTATTATCATCATATGAAGAAATAATATCATGTGTTGATAAGATAAGTAAAGATTTTACTGAGTCCTATGGCTTTGAAGGGAAGTAAGAGAAGAAAAGGATGGAAGAGAGAAAGATGGATAAAAGTAAGAGGGAAAAGAAGAATTTTCCCATATGTGGTAACTGTGGAAAGAAACACCCTGGAACTTTCCTGAAAGGAATGGGAGTTTGTTATAAGTGTGGATGAAAAGGGCACAAAGTACGTGACTGCAAGGGTAAGAAAATGGTTTTAAATGTACAATGCTTCATTTGCAAGGAGTTTGGACACTACGCGAACCTATGTCCCAGTCATCAGACTATGCCGAAAATGATGTTATCGGATAATAATCAAGTTATGATACTACCACAGATGAAGAGGAAGGATTAGAGTTCTTATGTTGATTATGTCAATTGAGTGTTGTATCAACAATATACTTGTTACAATAATTATGGAGTATATAAGGGTTGTACTGCAGTACTATTTCATTAAGGACTTGAGATTGTGTGGAACAAACAAAAGTGACTCATTAGCAGGATATATTTTTGGAAAATATATGGTTGAGAGAATGATAATCCATAATATAGTTCTGATACTGAGGTAGTGATTTTGGAATAATATGTGATTGTTTTGGATAAATTATATTGGATATTCTTGACTACCTTGGAACTGATTAATGATTTGTATATTCCATCATTGTTGGGGTTTAAATTTTTTTTGGATTAATGAAGTATATCCAGCATTCTATATGGAATAAGGGAGCATGAATGTAATCAATAAGGAATATGGTAATACATGATGATGGTATTCATATGCTATTACGAGGTAAAAAGGATCTATATTATGTTTACCTTCCTTATGAATGTTGGACTGTGAGTTTGGACAGAAGTATTTTGGATCGTTCTAGTTTGGATTATTTTGGATTGCCATAAAAGGACAACCCGGAGGTCGGGCGGCTACCCGTCGCGTCCGGCAAGGCTGTGAGACTTGAACCCGCAACCAAAGGGCGACAAGGGTGCATCACCTACCACTATCCCACGAGATGTCCTGGATTAAATAAAGTAGTTTTTTAAAAGATCTGGTAGATGAATTATAAATTCGTTTATTTTGGAACCCTCTATGAATAGTATAAATATAATTTTTTTTACGAGTGAATGATGAGTTTTGGTAGAAATTTATTAATGGATAAAACTCTAATTATAAACTAAGTATATCTCCTTATGATCTTAGCCAATCTCATAAATAAATTCCTCATCATTAATAAAAGGAACTTAGAACAAAAATGTTGTCCTAGATGGTACCTTAAATCATCACTAATTTATGGCATTGGGATTGTTGGCCTTTTCATAGCCATGTTCTCTACCACTCTCCATCAGATAATTGAAGGCTAGATTTTTCTTCCATATCCATATTTTCTTACATGGAACCTTAGTATGTGTTATTTTCGGTAATCTTCATACTTTCCACTCTTTATTTTAAATAGAGGCCTCATTAATTCATTTTTCGATGTGGGATTTCAACTAAGATATTTTGAAACGTCAAAAATGTGTTATCCTAATACCCTATGTTTTGTTGAACCGATGGTATTTCAAATCATCATAGATTGATGAATTTACGGACCTCAATTATACACTTGTTTGTGATTGATGACCTCAATCACTACCTATAAATATTTACGTTTTTCCTCCGATTATATGTCTCTAATTTCCACCAATGTTCTCCTAATCGAGATCATAATTTGGTGGTGACCCTTTGATTTCTCTTTTCCTCATATTAAGACTAAATTTTAGTAACCCAATTTCCGATGTGGGATTTTCCCACAAATATATTTTCTACTTTCAACCTTATATTTTTTAAGAACAATTTCAAATTGCGAGGACGCAATTTATTGAAGGAGGGGAGAATTTAACACCCCAAGATTTCATAGTGTGTTATTTCTTCAAAATAATTCAATAACTTGCACTACACGCAACACTGAGTTCAATTGCACCATGACTTACCAAAAAAAAATCCATTAAAAGAGGTCATGAATAGTATTAACTAAATTTTAAACTTTATATAATCCTTATAATTTTAGAATCCATATTATGAGTTTCTTAGTCATAATGCAAGAACAGATTCATTTTCAGTATTGCACTTTTATCAACTTTTGATAGTGAAACCTTTTTAAATACAATATTTTAAACTTTTTGACTAAATGGAGACATCAAAAAATTTAAAATGAAACATCCCAAGCTTCCACAGTACGCTTTCCTTTGAATAAAACAGTAGCGTGTGTTGTACGCAACTTCGAGTTCTAACACACCGTAACCAATCAAACTAGCTGTTATGAATAGTAATACCTACTTTTTGAAGTTATATATATTTTATATTTTAAAATGGACTTCATTTTTGGATTCAGAATATCAAATTTAGCCTAAGGTGAAATTTTGGTACTTTTCGGATAACTTTCATATTTTGATGAATAGTGAAAATTACTAAATTTTAATTAAAAACAACTTTTTTAATCAAAATAATTAATAGTAATAAATTATGAATTTGAGTGGTTTTAAAGTATATTTAGAATATATTTTTACTATTTAATATAATTTTGGTCATTGGACATAATTTTACAATTAAACCGAACATAAACAAGTGTCAATCTTTTGATAGTTATTATCTCTTAAAAACACGCTTTTTGTTTTGACAGCGGGAATTAATTTTAAATTAATTTCTGCCACTTCTGTGTTTTGAATTTAGGAAAATGGATTCCATATTTGGAATCAGGATGTTCAAATTGTTTAAATAGGTAACTTTTATTTTTAGACATTTTGAATAATTACTGCGGTAAATATTTTATTTACCATGGTTAAGGGTAAATCCGGTAAATAAGGGTTAAAAAATAATATTATAATAATACTAAATTACCCTAAAACGAGTCTTAACCCTATTGGTTGATACATGGTCGACCATGGGCATCTTTGTGTCAATTTTGGGACCCCATGGATCCACTTGTAAGTGATAATGACACTTTATTTTAATTAAGTTAAAATGAATACAAAAATGACACAAGCATATATCTTTTAGAAAAAACAATTGTTACATAGGGTTATATATGTTGGATTTTAGATTATAAATATTAATTAGAAATCTAAAAAGATTTCCTATATAATGATATTTTATTTATAATTTTTAGACATTAAATAATTTATTTTATTTATGACACAATGATGATGCAGTAATTACTATAATAGTGAAAAATTAAAATAATTGATATTATAAATACCCAAATAAATATAATATGAAACTTTTAATGAATTAAACTAATTTTATAGGATAATATGATATATTAGGATTGATTTAATTGACTTTGTTCGAAGTAATCAATCTGTTATGAGTTTCACAAAAATCCACTATTGAATAGTGTCAAAATTGACATAAAAGAGTTCTTAAAACAAATATTATATTATTAATTGATATTAAATCCCTAAAAATCTAAGGTTCGGCCAAGAGACTTATATCATGATAGTTTGATCATTAATGTACCACTAGGATGTCTCTTGGATGTATATAGTAAGTTTATTAAATGTATTATATAAAAATACAAAGAGACATTGTAAAAGTGAAACTAATTAACTTAGAGTTAATACTTAATGATAAGGTTAATATAAGTACCCAAACCTGTCTAAATTCTATTGGTTGAGTGGTTTTCGACCTATCCCCACATTAACCTTTGAATAATAACCTTTGGAGCCATTAGAAACCGAATATGAATTTATTATAAATTAATATTTCTAGCTTTTCCAAAGGTGCCCCTCACCCCTCTTATAAAAGGGCACTCATCCTTCTCATTTCTTCACACCTTCAAAGCCTTTTGGTTCGGCCAAACTCTGCCCAAATACTCTCCCAAAATCCCTCACTACAACCTAGAGGCCTTAGTTTGATCAGAAATCCAACCTAAGGATCCCTTTTGATCAAATCAAAAGGAAGAACCCGAAGAAGAGGTAATGATTTCACCACCCTTCTCCAAGTTCATTTCTTCTTCCACTTCTTCTTCCTTTGTTCTTACCATTATAAAATAATAACTCCAGTATCTCACATATACTGTGATGTTATTATAAATATGGTACAACCATATTCAGTATTCTATCCACCCTTTGAATAACATGTCACCATACGTGCGTACGTACGGACTACCGTCTCCACGTCGTGGTGTAATTGTTATTCAATATAATATTATTTGTATGGGTATAATAATGATGTGTAAATCATGTAAATAAAAAATATAACATGTTAATGATTCTGTATATATGATATACCATCCATTTATATATTATTTTAATATCAAAAGAATGATATTGTCGCTCGTGCGTACGTACGGACTACCGTCTCCACGAACGTGATGAGATTCATTCTCCATCGTATCCATTCAAGTATAATTATCATTTGATGATTTAAAAATGATGTTTAGGGACTATATATCATTCTGGATATGAATAAGATACAACAACCATGGCTTATGTAACAAAACATATAAAAGAAAATGATTAAGTTAACTCCCGAAACGACGATAATTCTAAGATATTATTAACAAATCAATGTTAAAAGATCATATATGATATCATATTATTATATATGATTATTTTATAATTTAATAACAACTATTTCACCATTATACAGGAGGTTAACCTACACCAACCAAGGAAAAGTACAAGGTAAGTGTTATTTCACAATCTCTTCATTATCCGAGGTTGTATTATACGTAATAATCTACTGGGATCTCTTTATCATCCACATCCATGTTTTTCGAAATGTATTTCAAAACATTTTTACTATTTACAAGAATATGGGTTAAAGTCATTTATACCCTTGTTTGACTTTTTATAAGAGGTTTATAAATGAATATTTCCGTCGTTTTCAAAACAAGGTCCTTTTTAACCTTTTCGACAGAATTGAGGTAAGAATGTTTTTTTAACTTATACGGCGGGTGCGGTTATTTTCCGCCGTTATAAAATTGTAGAAGCTTCCCATACAAGCTTATAAGAATATTTCCAAAGAAAATGTTTTATTTTATATGGATCTTAAATGATTTCAAAATAAAAGGAGATACTTCTTTAAAAAGAATTTTGATTTCGTCTATGTAAACATCCTTTGATGGATTTTAAGATTATTTGAAGTTGATTTATTATGATACAAAACTTCTATATTGTATTGAAGGTTTTGTGATATGTTTGACTGTGGATGTGCTATTTTTATACCATTCATAGTTTATGGTGAAATTATTGACATTTCGTATTCTAGTTCTAATACGAATGTTTATGTTATGTTTAAACCTTTTCATATGGGAATGCATTGGACTTAATAAGTGATGGGTGGAGCCCGCTTTAGCTCCTCGATGCATCGGTAGGTCTCATGAGACAAACTAGTGTCTTGGCACAAGGCCTTGACAAAATCTTATTTGTAGTCTTGGCACGAGGCCTTGGCTATGTGGTTATGATAGTCTGGCATTATGCATTCCATCATTATGAAAGTGGTTATTGATTTTTCATGTGATTATTAGATTTGTAGAATAACCATGTGAATAAGTAAATGGCATTATTTCATTTCATTTATGCCATACTATGTTGAAAGTTCAAGTTTTAAAGGCTTTTGTTTTAGTTATACATTGCCTTAAATGTTTATTCTTATTTATGAAAGTTTCCGCTATATTGTTATCCTTACTGGGCATTTGAGCTCACCCCTTTTCTATGTTTTATTTTTCCCAGGAAGTGAAGAAGTAAATTATGAATGACCTGCAGGGATATTATGTGGGGATATGAGTGTGGATTATGGAGACAATATGTTGTTGTAGTAGTTTTTTGTTTAATGATGTAATGTAAACCTTATGAATATATCTAGTGTTTCCAAGGCTACTAAACCAATCGGTCTTTCGAGATTTGATCTTTCTTGTGATCTTGCCAATGTTACGAAGTAATGCACCGACTCTGGGCAGCTGGGGTCGGGGCGTTACATTTTCAAACTCCATTTCACACTACCCATGTATATTCGATATCCCTGACATCATTTCACAGTGTTTTGAAACCATTATAAAAGAATGAATGAGACAAATAATCCCCAACCATTTATCGGCCACAACTCATGATTCGAAAACACGTGGTGTAGACATCATGCTTCAAAAGTAAGAGCTGAACTACCCTAGGATGATATAACCCATCCCTAATAGCTTTACTCTATACCCAACCTCATCATATAGATATTTATGTCATCAAAAAATATCTCCTAGTCCTATTAAAGGAGGGGGTCATTTTTGATTGACCATGACATCAACACTGAAGGATTTTGTCCTACTAACTAAAGGCATATAGACATTTCAAGAAAATTTATCTTCTAATGATGAGCCCAATAAACTCTATGGTGTAACCTAACACCTGATAGTGTAATGTATAATTCCATAAATATCATACCCAACATGTTTTCATTGAATCAAACTTTTGGGTTATGAATTATATCACCTATAATCAAACTATCCCTGTGGACTTAGAATCCATATTATTTCAACCTCAACCGATATTCCACAATAAAAATTTGATGAACCTTGGAAAAGAGAGTAGAAACCAACATTTGACCATTATACATATGAATAAGGGATTTTACATACCAATAATAGAAACCTCTTCCTTATTGGAAAGGATATCTAATCCTCATGATCCTTAGAAAACACTAGAATAACTCAAATACATACGATATTTTGGATCATTACTAGAAATTATACACAATATTTTTTGATCATCAATCATGTCCTGGATCATATATTTTAAGATTCATGGAATGATAATGTCTGAGAATAAAATACTGTAATCAAAATCAATATAAGGTCCAAGCTGTATTACCCTAATTTAAAACGATATATTTATTGAGATAAAATACCATACACTACTACATTAGATGGTCTGAGAGAAAATAACCTAATCTAAAATAATATATGGATTGAGATAAAATATATTAAACTATCGTGATAGACGGTCTGAGCTATGTACCATAAAATATTGTTATAAATGTTATGAGTTAGAAAATCTAAAACTATAGTGATATAATGTTTGAGCTGAAGACCCTAAAATATATCACAACAATGATTTAGTCTTAAATAATGGAAAACAATTTATGGCCCACAATATTTCCTTGGTAAAATTTATTATACTCTCAAGATGCCTATTAGATTCATCTATTGAAAGAGGAATATCCATCTTGGTAAAATATACAACCTAATTATACTTCTGGTAATTAGTTGAATTTTAGATAATAGGAGAAAATATATCAATAAAGCATATCATGTTTTTGAGAATTCATGAGTTGTTATCAAGATGAAAATATTATGATGAAAATATATATATCTAGACATTCAAATTTAATTGATATTAATTAATGGTTGGGTATCATTAAAGATTCATATAATATAAGAATCATTAAATGGAATCCACATCATGAATGAAAGAAAATTTAAATAAATATATAATGTTCATCTCATATATTCTTTGATAGCATGAAAAAGGAGGAATCCTTCATCATCCAGATATTTGGTCAATACAGAAATTAATTATTGAAGACAAGTACATTCTTAATTAAAATGGATTCTTAGAAAAAATATATCTTCTAAAGTATTTATCATAAAGATGTATAGTGAATGGATATCATGATAATTTCTAATGTGAATTTCATTTGACAGAAGTACTTCACAAGAGCACTGTAGATGTAGTGATGTTGGTGAATTGATCCCTCTCATATCCCCCATTTATAGTACATTACAAAGAATTCCAAACATAACCTGACATAACAAACATCACCTGATAGACCTTGTGTTACCAAAAGACACCAAATAATGAAAACACCAATCCGTCAAAATGTAATTTAATTTCACATGAAGTGATATCTTATCCTTGCACACGTCTCTGCTAATGGGGTTGATATTAGTTGATTCTCTCCAAATAAAAATTTTAAAATTTATAAAGTAAAATATACTTGAATATTTGTATTATTTTTCAAACAATTTAAAGGAAAAAAGGTTTAAAACACATGAATCACATGATCCCTAAAAAGAAATGTGATCACATGACCCTCATAAGGTCATGTGTATGTTCTTACAAAGGGAATATCATATGGAAGATCCCGTAGAACCAATATTTGATAATTCCTTATGCTATGTAAATGTTTTCCCATACACTCTTTAATCACATTAAGTTATCCAGAAAAGTTCCCCATGGTCACCTAAATCTTAAATCAGTGAACTCCATAAAAAACATCAAAAACACCATGGAATAAATGAGGAAATTATCCAAAAGTAGGGACCCACTGAGTTTATTAAATGTCACATGATGCATCACATATTGGTATAATTATTTTCTATGAAAAAACTCTTACAACCTCATGAGATGAAAAAAAATTTAAAATTAGAAAAGGAACTAAAATGAGAAAATATGGGACCCTCTTGTAATAGTATACATAATTCATGATTCCACTGTTGTTTTTTAGAGACAAGAATCCGATAGAAATAAGTCCACCCCACCATATCATAACCCTACTAGAGTGTCTCTTTCATCCGGAAAAAATACATGAACATTTCCTTCTGGTATTTTACTCCCCCATTGGCTCAAATATTTTTAAAATGTGTTAGTATATAGTAAATTCACATGAATCAAGATAAGAAATTTAATTTTCTATGTGAAAAATTCCTTGATGATGAGAAAGATTATCCTTGAGAACACACCAGAAAACAATGCAAGACCCGAGTGCCATGTAAAATTAATATGGAATGTAAATAGGGAAAAAGGAAGGAGACACATGTTGTCGTTAAACTAGTTGGTCGCACCTAAACTACCACACAAAGCCCTTTGAAATCTATCATTGTCTTTTTAATGGTCCAAGATACAATTCCTATGATTATATTAACTCCTTTCAATTTGTTTTCTAAACATGAGAAGGACCTTAGAAATCTTGGTTTGACAATATGAATTCCCACTAGAATTCATTCATGATAAACCCCCCCCCCCCATTAATTTGATTTAATCCAATCAATGTGGTGTTTACATGACGGTCATGTATTCAATAAAAATCATGAAATTCTCGTAGAATGGCCAAGGAAAATACATCACGAAAATGAATTTCATAAAATACATCAATTGAAACATACATGGATTAACATGATATGAACTGTTCTTAGATGTGAATAACTGAGGTGGAGAGGCCTATAAATACCCTACATAAGAATTAAAATGGGGGCATTACAGAAACAAAATTTTTCCTGTGATACTCTCACTGAAACACATAAAAAGTAGAGGGTATTTATCAAATATGTTGATCTCATGACTGAAAATGTTTTCCATTAGGTATGAACTAGGAAAGAAGTGGATAATTACTATAGAATGCATAGGCACCACACATGATCACTCAATGATTAGGTGATGGACTTCCGATGGGTCATGCAAAGAACATCCTCCAACCATGATAAAACAAACAAGACATTAAACAACACAACATTGAACAAAAACAAGTAATATAGAATAAAAGGGTTGAATAAATACATAAAAAATTTAGAGACTTATTAATATAACATTTACATTGATCCTTGGGTGATTCTCATAAACCACCCAAATCATGCGAAAGCACTAGACATGACATCGATGTCAAAAAATTCTCTATTGGTATACTATATGGATCATGAAAATTCCCATTTAAATGTCTCAAAATGCCCCAAGTATAACCTTAAGAATTCAACCCATGTCTCATGAAAACCTCTAGGATTGTCGTTCAGGCCTTGAAATATCCTCTACACATTCAACCCATATCATATGGAGTGAAGAGTACATGTCCAGTAAGTCTCATTATAGAACCAAGGAAGGTCAAATCGATCTCATTAAATCCTATGGACTTGCCATCCAGACCATATGATGCTATCGAGGTTTGTAATCTATCTCTTGTGATATCCCCTGAACATGTCACCTTCTTTCTTTGATGACACCCAGATAAGTCATTCAAAAAATATGGGTCATTATGATAAATTTCAAAATAAATCTTGTGACACCCTCCAAGAATATATTCCATCATTAAAAATATAAGTAATGAAAGCTAGAGGATCATGAGACACCCTCTAAGCTTGTAAATCGAGATCATTTGAGGGAATCTAAGAGAATACAGTTTTGTATTGCAATGTCCTCTGGACTAGACAACATTGATCATGCGACAAACATCAGTCATTTCATCAATGGTTTCTGACGAACATATGATAAGTCAAATAGATCATGTTATGTTAATTGGAAATGTCATACGTACAGACTATAATATGTCATGAAGACAATCAAGCCATGTCGTGAAGAAAATAAATACATGATATGAAGGCAATCACGATAGGTCAACTATTCCTCCTTTGACATGGTAAACTCTATAGCATCCACAAAGGCTAAGCCAGAGTGTATGATTAGTTTAAATGAACTAGGATGATTCTGATTCCTTCTATATCCATGGTATGTAGAATTCCTTCCAACGACCCATGATCTAGGATAAAACATCAGTATAGATGTCCTAGAGTATATTCCCTACACCCACAAACAAGTATAATGATTATTTTCCATCACTTGTTTCTCCCACTAAGCATAGATCACATGGACATAGAGAGTCTCAATGTTAATATCATTATTGTTTTAAAAATCAATTAGGATGAGGGAAACCATATTGTGTAATCCCTAATTAATGACATAATGTGTAATGTCATTAATAAAATATAATCCTCAATGTGTAAACCTCAATAAATGGAATAATTTGAAATTCACCATATACTATAGAAACCTTTATTTTTATTCCATGATCAGCGACATAATGTGATGTGTTCCTCATATAAGGGAAAACATAGTGTGTATGTCCCAACTCATTGAAATAAAAGTAATCTGATTCCTACAATAACCAAGATACCTAACAGGAATTACTATGTTCTCAGCCTAAACTCAAATGGGAATCCAATTCAGGGAAATTCCTTTCCTGACTCCAACATTTCATCAAGAGGGTTATAATAATTCGCATAGGATGATCATTCTACCGCATCCACCAACAGACTGAGAATACATATGAACTACCATAACTCTGATTCCTACTATGAACGTAATACACATGAAACTTTATTAAGGGATGATATCCATAATAAACATCCCAAGGTATATCCTAGTACATAATTCCCATAGACTTATGCAATGAAGCTATTAAAATTCATTCCAGTGTTTCTCACATGGAGCAAATATCCCATGGGAATGTGGAATTGCAATGGTTGAATAATTCAAAACATGATTATCCATCATCCCGGGAAACCTAAATATGTAATCCTAGATGAGTGGAATGATATTACTGACTCCATATAATAGATTCTACCTTGGTGGTAGTCCCAAGGTCAATAATAAAAAATATATATATGGTTCCATCTATAATCCTATTATGTATGACATATCATCATGACATAATCTTGAATACTTGGTGGTCGAGTTCCAACACATATGTCTCATTCGTATGAAGTTATACATCATGGGAATATAACACTACATGGATTTTGATTCCTAAAATAAACATATAATGTAGAAAACCTCATAATTTATCAATCACAACCACAAAATATTAATCACCCATGTATATAGACGTAAATTCTAAAGTGAATAGGAATGCCAGTTCATTATATAAGAAGCTACTCATTACAATGAGGTGCAGGAAGAAACTCAGATACAAATAGATGGATTTAATAAAGAGAACCCATTCTTTTGTGTGTAAAGGTGTATAATCATATGTCAGAGTAATAGAGAATTGGTTCTTATATCCGTATTATAATGATAATTATCAACATATCTTAAATATCAATTAGATTCTTGGAGTATGCAACAATTCCCCCTAATGGTTTTGTTGATCTCGATCTCCCATTCTCTTGAAAAATTTTATTTCTTAAGTATTTTTGTGTCTGAAACCACAACGGAACACCTACCTTTGGATAGAAGGTCGATATCCATTTATGAATGTGGGAGTTCTTATGGATTTTTGTGAAACACTGATAGATGATGAGCATGATGTGGAACATTGGGCATATAATTGATCCTCACAGAATTATACCACTAGGAAAAGGCCTCAAAAATATCACCATCAAAACAAATATAGTGATCCCAATGTGAACATATAAAATCTCAACATATATTTTGAAACATAATAATGATATAATACATTATTCTCATCAAAATAATATTTTTCTCATAATGATAGAGTAAAATCATCAACATTATGGGGAAACAAACGTGTTTTATCCAATGTGCTCTTATTTGACCAAACAAACTCCTTCACAATAGAAATAGTATAGACTACCCAATTCTATCCAAACAATTTTGTTCGCCTAATGAAGGTTCCTAGTCCTCAACATTTCACGGAAACAAACATAAATAATATCTAAATCCACGGTAGAATAAGAAATCCAATACAATCAAATCTACTAATGTGGGTCATGGAAAATAATTTTCTAAATGTACATTCATTATCAACTATATATCTGAAATTTTTTAATTTGATCATGGTTCTACACACTCCATTATAAATTTGATTCTTTATAGACCTAATCCACCTCCATTATAAAAGGAATATTGAGTTACTAGTGAAATATTATATTTGTATGATCACTACATATTGAGTCTATAATTCTAATAAAGTACACATTTATAGAATTGTGCCTTTGGAAAATATTATTTTTCACCCTAAAGTATAATTGTATGTTATTTTCTGCATGGATTCTCTCTCCATACACATATATCACATTTTAATTAATAGTTTTGTGAAATCGTATTTCATTTATCAAATCAACTAGTGAACAAATATTATTGAAAATATGTCCTTGAATTCCCAATGAAAATTACATCCAATATGTTAGAATTAAATCCAAATCACATGGGGTATTTAGTTAAAATCATAGTGGAAAAAGATGCGATTATTTATATAATTTTTTTAGGAATATGATGGTGTATTTATAGAATAGGTTTTTTTCTTCCACAAAATCATGAGGTTGGGTTTTCAATTGAACTTATAACAATTTTTTTATATCTCAGTGACTCATTATATAACGACCTCAATTAAATAGGTGGAATTAAATAATAAATATTTATAAAATATAAATAACTGTTTTATTACCCCAAGTGCATCATTTTGGGGTGAACCTATCCTGTTTGTAATGAAAATATATATATCAATGTATCTCTATATTTTCTATTGTGAGCCTATGAAGATCATGATCATGAACAAGTATATCCATCCCAGTATTGATGCTTTTTTCAATTATCTTTGAGGGAATAAAACCAACTAAAAAATGTCTGTTCATATTGATATCATCAATTAATGTTAAAAGGGTGGGTATATCATAGAAAACCATTAATACATGATATTTGAATTATGTATTCACAATTATTTAATTAGAACTAAAAAAAGTGTCTAATCATCATTGAATTTAGGAAGAGTTACATTATAATTTACCATTATCAATATGTTTTAGAATTTTAAAATTATAATATAACATATTTATAGTGTAAGGAAGAGAATGGATATCATTTTAGGAATATTCTATAGACACTGTAGAAGGGAAATCATTATGCCAGATTTAAAAAAGTCATAAATATTCCTGAAAAATGAATAATTTAAGGGTCATATAATCAATAAATTGGGATTATCTCCAGATCTATAAATGATAGTGGTGATTAAATTATATTTATAACTAACCATTATAAGTGTAATCCATTATTTTCATGTAAAATCTTAATATTATTGAATCAATTAGATAATTATTTCATGATTTCCAATTCCAGTAACTATATTAAATAATAATGGGAGTCATGTTACTATAGATAGATGAATGTGATGAAAATTTTAAGGGGCCCATGACAAGGATCATAAATTAACCTATACTGACATTACCATATGTTAATTATGCATTAATAATTCATGTATATTAATCTAAAATTATATAATTATTTGTCCCCATGAACATTTTCATGGGGTTTCTTATTAAATCCATAAATTTATGATTATTTATAAAAATTACATGACAGATGATTTTGATCTATATGTGATAATATTTACATTAATGATACAATGAAGTTATCTCTATGATGAAAAGTTTGAATTATATAATAAACAAAATATTTTCTTGTATTCATTAATAGAGATAGGAGATAGAAATTCTCAAATATGATGGTTGGAGTTGATCCAGGACTACGACTATGCATTAAATTATTTCCCATGAATGTTAAATATTGTGGATGATGCACTTAGTAGGAAAAATCACACTACCTTCTCTATGATGGGGACATAAAAGAGAGCCAATACCCATATATTTGAAGAGGATGATTCTTGAAATTGTAATTGAAGAGGATAAATCTTGTTCTATATAAATGAAGGCACATCCAGCCATTCATGTAATAAAAAAGATACCCAATGATAGGATATATAGATATAGAATTTGATTTGGAATATTCATGAGTATAAAATTTTAAAATTTTGAAATTAAAAGATTATCGAAATGCATATATTTCATGAACTATTTTGTTACATCCATCCACCATACAATTTAGGTATTTGGAGACACACCGATGGAGAATTTTAGATATCACCTTGGTTGTGAGAAGCACCAAAATCAAAAAATAAGAGCTCATTAGATCATTTTTTCCAAAAAAATAACTTAACTAAGCTGTTTAATGCATGACGACACCAGATGTCAGGGTCTATAAACAATCACAGTACATGGAAATGAAATATTAATTCATATAAATATATTATAAAATGAATATTATTTTCATTAATTTAAATCATAACACTCAACCTCCAAATATATATATATATATATATATATCTTTATTCATGTGTGTGAGTATAAAAATTTAAATTACGATAGTACATTTTGTTCAACATGTTTACCGATAAAATATTGATCAATTTTTATGAATATTTGAAAAGAAATTATAAAATATAATTTTCATTCATAATTTCTACAATTGAAAATTAAAATAATTTTTATTTAATAATATTTTATTTATTTTTATTTAAATGGTAACAATAACATCAAAAAAATTCCCATGTTAATAATCCCTTTTCAAACACATTTTTAAAGACCACATCATAAAACCAGATAATATAAAGAATTACAATAATAATGATAATTGTAAAATCCAATGTACTTTATAAATTTATTATTAAAACACTAAATGTAAATTAATAGTAAATTATAATAATGATTTAAATTTTAAAATGAATATAAAAACACTATAAATTTTGAAATTATATAATCATGAACATTAATAGATCCATTTGATTTCTATGAATAATGGTAACCCTATCTTGATATTAATAATTAGGGTTCCTAATAAATATTCATGACATAGGAATCTCATATGGATGATGTTTATCGAATTTTCATATTTTTTTAATTTTTTATATTAATAATATAAGGAAATTCAATGTTTTATTTTTATTTTATATTTATTACTTTAGTAAAATATTTCTAAAGTATTTTTAATGAGTTTTTTAAAAGTGGAATAAACAAAAAGATATACATAAACAATTTTCCCCTTTATATATGAAACATATCATTGGCTTTACCCAAGTCATAGAGTTGTACCATAATTTAACAAAGGAGTTTTAATGACATTACTATAAGAAATTCAATTTTTCAAATACCACATTTCTCCTTAGAACATTTCTTTTCTCAAATAAGAGTAAAATATTGTAAACATACAAGAGATACATAATATACTATTAAAAAAATAAAATGGAATTATTTAATTAAAAAGTCCTTCTACAACATAGAATAAATAATAAGTCATGGAACTTTATCCTTTAAAAATTATTTTAGAAACCTATAAAAACATATTATTTAAACCAATTTGAGTATCAACATGAAATTAAAATCATATCACTCCTACTTTATTCCAATATATACTCTATCTCACACACACACAAACACACAAAAACAAATCTCTATCCTAAAATAAACATATTTATATTGATATATATATAATAATGTATATGTTTCTAAATTGTAATTACATCAAAATTAATTTGAAAATTGTATACATTTATTAAAAAAATCACCAAATATGTTAATACTATTTTTAATTTTATGTAATACATAAAATTCCACATAATATATAAAATTCATTAGATAATCGAATTTTAATAAAAAAATAGAAATATAATAATAGAACACATATGGATGGTATAATCAATAAATTTATCAATAACATAGTAGAAAAGCAATTTGAAACTATTTTTTAAATGAAAAAGGTGACACATTTATAGAATCCAAATAAAACCATAATTTCATCCATGGAATATAATCTAAATATTTAATGTAATTTTTAGATGGGATAACATTAATTAAAATTCCCAGAATTCATGGGTTCTATAATTGAAGAGACATGCCTATGTTAAACCTACCTATAAATCACTAATTTTGATTATTAAAGCATTATTACACCTCAACAAGGTAAATGTTCCATAAAGGGCCAAGAGAAACCCCAAAATCCAGAAATATATAGTTTAAATATATTAATAAGAAAAATAGATGAATACCCCCATGTAGAATTTTGGCTTTTTTGATATGTGGGAATAGATGAATGTTGAGAGAGATATCCTTGGAGATGATGGAGATGGTGAGGTGAAATAATAACCTAACTAGATTGAATTAAAAATAGTTGAACACAACATGGTATAGATCGGTAGGGGGGAGCGACATAAAATGACAAGATATCCAATAGAGAGCATTGTGTGGATAAGTTAAGAGGGATTGTGCTTAGGATGAATGTGTTTGAAAAAAAGGGTAATATATGAATGTTTTATAAACATAAAATTTTACATTGTGCAATTTTTAGATGAAAGTTTGGCTAAATTATATATCAATCGTTCCCCCATTATATATTCCATGGGCACTCTCATGGTTTGGAAAACCATGTTATCATTATATAAAATAACCATTATAAATTGTAGTCATATAACACATGGTTTTGACACGGTTAACCCTAACATCATGATATGTAAATTATATTAATTATTTTTATAAAATTATGACACTATGATAGAATATAAATAAATATAATAATTGCTAAAATATCTATATAAGTAAGTCATGATGTCAAGGGTAATGATGTGAAATTAATCCCCACCAAAAAAAATTTACCCTATTAATATTATCAAACTCAAATGGAAGAATCAACGTGGAACCATGAATCAAAAGGGATTACATTCCCTTGTATAATCTAGAAGAAACTCTGAAATGAACATTACAAACAAAATATATGTATCTCCAAATACACAAAATTTACTTTGATCCTCAATGAAACTATCACATATTAATTATTCTTGAAAAATAATATGGAATATAGACATGTAGAGGGTCCGTCTATAATCAATGAATTTTCCTAGAATGATGGAAAAATGAAACAACATACTTGAAAGAAAAAAACAACACAACATGAGGGAAAAACATAATTCCAAAAGGCATCAATTTTTATCCAATTTAGACATGAGAAATAAAATAAAACAAAAAACCATAAACAAAAAACTCTTTGATCAATATTTATTCAATCAGTGCTACACTCCCATGAATAAATATCCACTCAATCCAAAAACATTGTAGAATTAAATATCCAGAAAATAAAACATTATTCATTTCAAACAAAAATAAAAATAATAATAAATTCATACAATTGAACAATGATTTTATAAAAGTCACCCTCAAAAGCATATAGTCATGTGAGAGTAACAAGATATAATTTTAACAAAAAATAGGATCCTACAGAACCCTACAAATCCATCCAAAAACCATCACATTTACTATAATCAAACACCCATTTCATCCCATTTATAATCCAACAATAGAAAAATGTCACGGAACAATAGTAATTGATACATGATAAGTTTAACAACAGATCATTTGGGATTGTTAATTTCAATAAAAACACATTAAATTGAAGAATCAACGGAATTATCATGGAAATAAACCAAGAGAATATTTTTTAAATTTCATTTAATATTTTAAAAGTAGTATGATTAAATAGAAAAAATAGTAAAACCTCATTATCTCAATGTTAATCGCAAGCATGACACCCTCTTCCTCTATTCAACTCATTCACATAACATCGTGAGAGTAATAATTAAAATGGATTTGGGAAAAAATGCAATGATAAAATCTAAGAATATAATTCCTAAATAAAATCTAAATCCACTTATGAGGCATACTCAAAATAATATAATACATGAAACAAATAAAACCAGATTTCAAATCTGAAATCAACAAATTTTACAGTACTATTAGTTATTCTATAATACAGACACCTATAAAAGAACTCAAATATTTTCCCCACATTTTAATGAAACCAAAAAAACATAATATATCTCAAAAAACAATCTATTTAGTCACATAAAACCCATAAGGAAGACATACAAAATCTTGTTACAACACATCCCAAAAAATAAAAATGGATGATGATTTCAAATCTCCCCTAACCACCCCCTTATAATCCAATTGTCCTTAATATCCACAATTCGACACATTATATCAATATCATATTCAAAATATCATTTTCCCTATTAAAATTTCAAAATCATTTTTCAAAACCAACTTAAAAATCCAAAAATTCTATTATAATATTATTTTTATAATTTTAAATACAAAACCATTTAAGATTATGCATCAGAGATAATTCTTCAATAAATCTCCTTAAATATCCAGACTCATTCAGGGAATAAAAATATAAATTCCTTCATAGAACAACATCTATGACATTTACATTGGTTGGTGTATTGGAAATCTTCACATTATAATACTATTATAATTATATCAACTGTATATATCAAATGTTCATGTCATGACGGGAGATTACATTCTTCAGGGTTTTGTGATTATTTAAAACCATAAATCAAAATCCAATGTAGAACTATAACAATATATTATAGGAATCCATGACTAATTCTAACTCCATATCTTGGGAATATTTTTTATATTCATGTGTTCAAAAATATTGAGGCATATAAGAGAGAACAAGTCTCTTTAGAATCAATAAAAAACCCAATCCAAGATTAGCAGTGATAAAGTAGACCTCCAATTGTACTCCCACTTCTAAAAAATTATTAACTATATCATTTAATGACTTTAACTTTAGATACATAAAAATATTATGACATATTTTGGTCAAAAAAAATTTTAATACACTTCTACTAAATGATTCTAGAAGAGAAAAAATCTGATAGAAGATATTAATGAACTTCCAATAAAATATTTTTTTTCTAAGAAAACTCCACAACTATGAAATAATCCTGGGAAAGTCCCATGAAATTACCACGTTGACCATTGAATGATAAATTATTAAACCACATTTGTACATGGAATGTATAAAATTAACGGCACGAGCATATAATTCACTCATTGAAACATTACCTAAAAAATACTACTGATAGATAAACCCTGAAATAGACCACATATTCTCTAAATTTACCTCATCAAATTCTGAGTAAACATGGTTTTGTTTGATGGAAACCACCACGACCTAGTTTAGAAATATAAGAATAGTGAATGAATCATTCTTGTGGACAATGAAGGTGTTTTCGTCAAACTAATAAATATTAAAATGTGCTCATAATTCCCATAACAACAACATAAAAATTCATTCAATATAATAAATTCCTTTAACAACATGTGATAACATCCTAATCATAGATCTATCATACCAAAACAACTAGATTTAATCAGATTTTTGAATAAATTTTAGATTTGTGGGAGGCGTTATCGATTCCTTGAAATTAACTGGTTGAAGAGATGATAATAGATACACATATAAATACTATCATTATCCTAAAAAAATTAGACATGGGGAACCCATGGTGACACAATTACCCAAATAAACCTAGATCCATGATATTTTCAATCATAATATTAATCCCTAAAAACTCAATAGTATCCACGTTATTCAAATACATCTCAGCCGAAAATTATTGTAGCAGTAGTTTGTTTCATAAATAGATCTTCCATTAAGGGGGTAATGCCACCACCTCCTCCATAATGGAAATAGGGTAATCTTCCAAAAAATGAGGAATCACTATCAGTTAATCCTATGATATGGTCAACATCAAATCTATTTTCATGTAATACAATGGATAAATAATCCTCAAAACAATACAATGCTATTTATCAGCAATGAACATGGAATAATATCCATCATCATCAAAAAATACGAAATTAATCAATTATTTACTCTATCAAATATAACCAATCCTATCCAATTATGATGTTATATGGTTATATAAATAAACATTGGAGTTATACATAAGATAAGTTCTTTCCAAAAACCTGATCATAGATTCTACAAACATCATAAAGATAATCTTGATCTCTAACTTGTGTACTTACTGTAAAGAGAACCAGAAGTCTCTTCACCACAAGTCCCATATAATGTACTACGATCACTAATATGATGGAATTTTTAGATATATAATTATACAATGAATGAAACCATGTAGAAACAAATGAACCTCTAAGGAAACTAAAATCACTAGGATCTACAAAATATAAAGGAATAATGTAAACATTACATTCGCCATGACCTCTCTAATCCTAATAAACCCACCTCCTGGGGTGTAATCTACTATCCGATGATGAGTAAAATCACAAGGATATTCTCTTACTTCCCCATCTCTCATGTATTTAACAATTTATTGTACACTCTTCTAATATTACCAAATATTAAACTATAGCAATGGTCGAACCTAATGTGGAACTCGAGCCACATACTACCTCCTTCTAAATAATGGGAGCTCCAACATCTAATTACAATGTGCCCAATAGTCTAAAAATATATATATTATATCTTAGTATTTTTTAGAGAGATAATACACCCATAAAAGTGAGATGAGGAGGGTTGGGATCAACCCCCACCTATCCAAAAAAATTCATTCCATAAAAATGTGAAAAATAAAACAAAACTACGCTACATGGATAATCTTAAAGATGTAGGGTCGTCGTGTTTTTTCCAGCATCATCTCACCGATTTATACTCTCTTTATTATATAATCATATGATGTAATCATAAATCTTATGACCCATAAATGGATCTATGGGGACTAATCCTCCTTGAAATTCCTTTCACAGTCCATCTAATAGGAAAACAAAGATTAAACATATAAAAAAGGTTCCAAAAATGTATTCATAACACCTAAATAGTAGATAAACCCTATAATAGGGTAAGTATATCCTACATATAGAACAATCATTTAGTTAAATAAACAATATTGGCTCAAAATTGATCTTGGAACTTATCCCAGGATAAATTCAAATCATTGGGATCCCTACGGATTCAAAACAACCACTACCTAGAGTACCCATGAACTATCATTACCTCCAATAAAATATAGTTTTCCATCTGAGAAATAATGTAACTAAAGGATATATATACACCTAAATATACTAGTTATCTATCACTAAATTTAGAATAGATCCCAAAAACATATAAAACTAATGCCTTTGAATCTATGTTCCCATATCGAAGCATTTCCATCAATGAAATCAACTTAGCGGTGATATACTGGTACATCTTCAGATCAAACGTGATGAGGATTTTAACATTGGGGTAGTCAATCCAAAAAACAAAACAAATTATTTGGAAATTTAAATACTATAAATTGGAATATTTAGAACAATTTAACATATCTAAGTTCATCCAAATCCCATTTCCACCCAATTTGAAATTATGGAAAAAATAATAATGATGCACAATAGATTCATAGGATTCTACCTTGAAACGAATATGAAATTAATTATTAGCCTCTATAAAAAATTATTCATATTTGATAGAAAAAGATTTTTAAATACCTAGGACCTAACTAGTATCCCTTTTTTACATCACATAATAAGAATAGCTTACACGGTTTCCATACAAACACAATACGTCCTCACGAGTACCAACCTCCAATCTACACATTATCCCTCAACATGATCCATTGATTCCAATTTTTAATGATCTCACCCCTCAAAGGTACCCTCCCTGGACCAAAAATTAATGAAGTGAGATAATGACATAAGAATCGAACGTCAAATAGGCCAGAGGATTGAAATAGGTAATGAGGGATAAACATTCTCACAACTGGGAGGAGATACCTTATGAAAAGAATAAGGAATGAGTAATTTGATAAGAACACAAAAGAAATCATTTTCATAAAAGAATAAAATATCTAATACATGATTATAATTTCATAATACTAAATAAAATTAATGAATATATATATATAAATAATATCATCTATAGTGATATTGGAGAACGTGAAAATCCAAAAAAAACTAGATCTAGTAATGTATAGACTGATAACCAACCATTCCCTTTAGAAAAAAATTATATTATATCTAAAGGTTGATCATTACAAGTATAATTATAAGGATCCCCATATATTTATCTCCTTTTAATGACAAATAAATCATACTATTGCCCAGTGAATAAACTAGTGAAACTAATATGACATATACATATGTATTCTAAGGATCTATACTCACTAGGTAGCTCTAGTCAGGTATCAAAAAAAGTATTAATACTATATCAATAATATATAAAAGTTAAGGTAAACCACTACTACTTCCCAATAGGTATTTTCTAATCACCATTGCACAAATCTTGAAAAATTAGTCTCTATTAAATGATCATTCAAAAAAACACACAAGAAACTATACCATAACATCAAAAAAATTCCCAACATCATATCATAATCAACATTAGGTCTCTAGATATAATTTTGTAGTTTTTTAGATCCACCACATTGAATATATAATATATTATAGCACAATACTTCATAACATATAGACAACATGACTATAATAATCAATAGAAAATTATTCCTTCTGATAAATGTCTATGAAATAACCATAAGAAACTACACCCCTCTACATATATAAAGAGGAATGGAAACCACCATGTATACAAACACATTATATATTGCGGAGAAGGATATATGGATATAGGAGGCATGAATCCACTAGTTCCATTCAGACCTAGTTGTTTGGGGAAAATACTTTAGTGTAAATTTTTTTGGTTGTTTATTCAATTGGGCGTGGGATAGAAAATGGAACCATATACCATAATAATATACATATCTAGCAAAGACACTATGTGAAAAACAAAAACCTAATGTTAATGGAATCTATTATCTCGTTGAGACCCAACTTTAAAGACTAACGACTAAATATTAAATAATAAAATAATTTTTATTGAGAAATTAATTTACTTCATTCTGTTATAGATTTCATTATTACATTAATCCCCAACTAGTATATAAGCAATAAATTCATAATACCACATCCTTCAATGTTTCTCATGATTCATCATAATTCTAAATTCCACTATGTCTCTAGACCAATTTCTAGAATATTTAATTTTCATTTCATATGTCATTGTACTATAGAACTAATCATAAGCTAACAAAAAAGATTAAAAACCAAGGATACCTTAATTTATCAAGAATTGGGAAAAGGGGTGAAGAAAAAATAGACCACCCAACATACCATTAAATATAATTCATCATGAAGAAATATTCATCTATTTTAGTAAAAGAAAATAAGAATGACGATATTCAATCAATTGCATAAATCTGTGTGTAACCCCTATCATCGCTATTGATATTATAATAGACCCCTCGATCACATGCTCCTACTATTTCTAAAATCCAACACATACCAACCAATTATAATACATATAGCAACCATCCTAGTATAATGTTTTGTTTCATAACAAAGATATATATCAAGAAGAAATATAAGAGGAAATAAGTTGAAAAATAAAACTATTAAGTACATCTAGAATGTACACTTAACACATCCAGGCATCATAAAAAAATGGGATCAATCATCCACAAACACATATCATTATAAAAAAAACAAATTTTATACCATCATGAATTAAATATTTCATTTATTAGAGGATTCATGCAAATGAGTCCTAATATATTATCTATAAATTTTATTGAAATTATTTAAAATTGTTCCATGTATAACATCTAGTTTCATTAAATACAATAATAAATATAATAAATAAACATTCCTCATTATATATTATCCAATCATAATTATGAGTTTATATTCATTCTAAAATTCCATCATATAAAAAATGAAAATTTTAAAAAATAGACAATCTCAGAAAATAAGATGCATGATGTAAACACAACATAAACACACATGATCACTACAACAAAAAAACTATTATATTTTTATTAAAGATTAATCAATATTATGGATAATTAAACCATTACTCAAATATATAGATCATGTTATCATTATGATTTCACAAAAAAGCAGACAATATGGGTCAACAACATAAATTTATATGTATAATGATAATTGAGAAATAATGAATGATTTAGGATCAGCCAACACCAAAAATAAAGGAATACTTGTAATTTCATAATAATAATAATCCACACACAAACCACACTCAGATATAATCCTTAAAAAGACTCTTGATTTAAAAAACATCTAATAATAAATAAGCTTTGATGAATGAGAATGAGAGGACATATGAGATCATACGTCAATCCATAACTCCTTTCCAATATATGTAAGGGGTTAGAATAATCATAGTGGTTGAAAAATTAAACCATGTGGGTGTGGAGTTATCAAATGTAAAAGGAGTAGAATGTTAAATGATATGAGGGGGTGGGGGTGATCCCTATATCTATCGATGAATGCTGCTAGACTCCTCTATGGAATAATACCAACATACCACAATGTTATTTCATTAGTCAAGGTGAGATATGAATCCCAAATTCATATATCATGAAAACTCGTTTTTTTATACCATGACTGGTTATCAACAAATCTAAGTCAATGACGTTATCTAATTATTGTGGCCACCACAATGTTTTCCAGGGCCTAGATCCAAAACCTTGTCCTTTTTTCACACATTTCTAAAGGATATGGAATGAAGTTTTTGAGATAGATATTTTATATAGGTGATCACCCAAGATGAAAAACCCCTCACCAATACAACCCTACATTTTTTCATGAAAAATGTTTTAAATAGGGATAAATCCAAACTGAAATTCCTTCCAAATAATATTAACAATATGTTTACTTCAACATGGTACACCCAAGCGGCACACATCTGACCAATTAGAACACAACACCAAAAACCTACCCACCATTCCCACCACTAGATAATGGTTTCTTCCACCATGAAAATTTATTATAAACTACATATTATCCCTATAGATTTCTTAACATTTAACATTGAGCATTAATTAAATTGAGATGTATTGTAATGATTTTATTATTTCAATATAGACTAGCAATTGACTGTGTCGGTATGAATATGTGTTGACCCATAATGAATATATATATATATATATATTTAAGTAAATAAAAATTTATTTATTTATTCCTAGTAAATACGCACTCAATTATTAGTGAAGTATTATTATTTTTTAAAATTATTTTTCATTAAAAATGATTTTTATTTCATTTTGTGGGTGTAAATTATAAAAAATTTATACTACATATATAAGAAAAATTTTATAAAATAAAAACCAATTTTTAAAATTATTACATCATTATTATCAAAATTATACTTCATGATAATGTTATGAGAAAATTATTTTAAATTAATAGTGAAAGATAATACTTTTTTTTTTGAAAATTGACATTTTGTATAAAAATTTTCAAAAGAATAATTTTTATTAAAATATTATTAGTGAAATTATTTCATTTTAATTATTATTTATCTAGTTATTTTCACTAAATTTATTTCGAGGTTTCATTTTTTTATAACAACATTTTATACTTCCAATATGAATTTTCAATGAAATGTTGCTTCATGTTGCAATTGTAGATATTATCTAATTTTAAATTCTGTCACATATAAGTATTTAGTAATAGAAAATGGATTGCACATTTTGAATCAGGACTTCAATTAATGGCATCATATACACGACAAAAAACAAATAATATGGTTCTATGGCACATGTCTCACAGAAGCAAAAATGAGATAAAAACCCAATCCATATGTATGATATCCTCTTAACAAGTGATTAAATCCTATATCATATGTTTAATAATGTTATTGATTTATTCCATAACCATGAACATATGTTATATCATATATGATTCTATTAAAAGTGTCTACCAACCGATTATAAATAATATTTCATTATTTTCGTCGTTTTGGGTGTTAATTGCATTGTTTTCTCATGAATGTTTTGTTATGAATGTTCTTGTTTGTATGAATATTATTTATATACCATCCCCAAAATTATAATAAATTTAAAAATATCATTATTACTTATTATATAAATTTTTACAAACATTAATGAATGGTGTACAAGAAAAATGAATCCTATTTCATTGTGTAGAAAGTGGGTCCTATGTACAGAAAAATAAAAATAACATTCCATTATAGAGTGAATGTTTATATATGAGGGGGTAATTTTTTTAAATAACCCATATAATCTCATATATAATAAATATCTACATTAATTTTATCCATAATACATTCCATTTATATTATAAGAGAAAAATAAATAAAAATACTTTGTGAGATGGTAAACCCATACTCACGAGAGAAGTTAAATGGAATAGAAAATAAAATTTTAACTATGATATTAAAATTACATTTTTATAATAATATTATATATATAATATATATGTTCTAAATCCATTATTATATCCATCTTTTAAATCTGGTGATGTAATGTTATATACATCAGTTATTGTGGTTGTAGTTTGATGTAGAGATGAACAAGGATTTTACAACCCATTTCATTGAAGTGTAGAAGGATATATATTATTCCATAAATATAATAAAATATGAAAACATTTGATAAAATTTTTATATCTTATATTTAGTTTTAAAGGATAGTTGAAGGATGAAAAAATAGTATAGAAAATGAATTATCTTTGTTAATAAAATTACCTTATATATGAGAAACATCCATTTGATCTCTTATTAAAGACACTTGGGAGTGTATTTTAGGAAAAAAATTAGATCTGAAATTTGTAAAATGTGATCTGGGAGGGTGAATTAAGTATTAATTTCATCTAATGGGTCTAGGAGGTGTTAATAAGTTAGGGGACAAGGTTAAATTTCTTATGTGTGGAAGGGTAACCCTCAGTGAGATTTTACAGAAGTATTCAAAATGATATAGACATTCACAAGAAAAAATATTCCAAAAGAACCTATATTATAAAATTTTTAGGATAATATTTAAATATTTCCATAAAAAATAAATAAAACAATTTATTTTCATTTAAACTAATATGATATTAATTTAACACCCAAATAAATCAATTTTTATTCTAACAACGATAATTATTTTTTTGTCCCTTAGCTATTCAATTTGGTCAGAAAATTAACTTTCTCTTATATTTTAATATGAACTATTATAATTATAAATATGAAATCTGTATTTCTAAATTCAATGCACATATGTGGAAAAAATAAATTTTAATTTAATACCGATGATGTGACGTGAAAGAGGGTTTTAATGATAAAATGATCAAATGTGTACAACTATTTTATAACAAAATTTTCTAATAACATTATTAAAATTAATTAATTGGATTAAGAAAATATAATTAAACTATTTATTCATCAAAAAATTTAAAATACAATTTGTCTTTACAAATAATTTTAATGAATAGTATGTTATTGATTGAAATTTTGTATTCTTCACAATTACTCACTGAATGAATCCCATTATTAAAATAATAAAAATAAAAAATAAATTAATTTTTGTATACTGATTTATAAATTGATGTTTATATTTATTGAAAAATAATATAATTTTTGTAAAAATTAATTTTAAATTATTTTCACAATTGAGTACAAATATGCTATTCTGAAAACCACGACTTTTAAGAGTTCATTTATTTATCTTTAAAATTTTTAGTATTATATTGTAAATAAATATATAACCATTGAATTTATTTTATAATTGTGTAAAACTTAAAAATTTCATCATTTATTAATTAAAATTTATAAAAACCAATTTATTTTCTATTTGATACTGGTTATTTATAAATGATAATATTTTAATAGATTATCATGTTTTGTTTTAAAAAACTATTGCATGAATCAAAATCTATTGAAGATATTTAATTTATATTAAAATAAATATATGGTAAAATTGTGGGACGGTATCATATATTTTATGAATGGTGATGTGTTTGATATAACATATCAAACAATATGTCCCTATTTTATAATAATTTTGTGTTATAGGAACTATTATGATTTTACATGAACTAGGACTATAGAACTGGGACTAAATAACTGAAACATACATGAAAAACAAATCGGTTAACCACATAAACAGTTATTTTAATTGATAATTTTTTACAAATGATAGATATGATGTCTTAATAAAATAATAAATTTTATGATATATATGATTATTTCCTTGTAATATATTTACAAATAATATATATTTATTATATAGGTGTTTCGAATTCATATTAGGAATGATGAGACATGAGGTAAGTGTTTTATAATTCTATATTATTTTAATTTAGATTATTTATACATAATTTATTTTTAGGAAATTAAATTATAATTATATAATATCACATTAATTTTATTCACGTATAATTATTTCTATAGAATACATTATTTCCTTAACATTTCTTCACATTATGTTCCAAAGAGACCAAAAGGTTTTTATAAGTAAATATGAATTTATATCTCTCTTCGGTTGATAATATTTTTTGGTCCATGTACATATTTTATAATATAGTATTCATTAATTTTTTTACTATTATCTAATGAATTTTAAATCCAAATGTGACCCTTTATAGAATATTTTTAAAATAAATATTATTTATATTTTTGGAATGGGCGGCTTTTGATGTTTTAAAAAAAATTTGAAATGATTATTTAATTTAATGTATAAAACATGAATATCATTTCCTTCTTTAATGGCCAAAAATCTCATTGATGATTCCATTACACGTTTCAATGGTTTATTTAAAGAGAATTTTATAATTTTTTTTGAAATTTTAATATTATAATTAATTTAATGCAAAATGAAAATGTTATTTTTCCAAAGAAATATTCCAGTATTAATTTAAAGAAATTTTAATCAATGATAAAATCCTTGATATTAATTATGATATATAGGAGATATGATCTAATGATATAGTTGGGACCAATTTTTCATACTGTTAAATTTTAGATGATGAAAGATGATTTTTCTTATTATTCTGTAATTTATTGTAAAATCGATCAATCAGTTCACCTTATATATATTTAAATTCAAATGCAATAGTAATAAGCACATAATATTAGAAAATATTCATAATAAAGTTCCTGGAATTCAATTTTCTCTTCTAGAAATGTTTTTTTGTTAATGTTGTTTTTCATAATAACATTGGTTCTAGAATTTAGTTGTATTCATTTCGAGAACGTGTATTTGAGTGTAATTTTCTACATATAAAATATGAAGATGTATTTCTGATTTATAATTTTAAAAAATCCAAACTACTATGAAATATTTTGATCCATTAGTTATGAATTCAATGCATAAAATATTGATGATTTGTTCTATGTGGTGTGAATTGGATTTAGGTTAGGATGGAAATAAAGAATGTATTTGAAATAATGTAATGTCATAAAACATTCAAATGTAAGAAAAATAATGTTATTTCTATCCTAATTTTCTTAATTTCATGATTATTCCATGATTAAAATCATGATCATATAGAAGAAGAAATTATATGATGTCAATGTTTTACGGTATAGGATTATCCTTATCAGAATCACCAGAAAGATACCTTTTTAAATTGTGGTATGTTTAATGATGCTAAATTACCAATACATGAGGTGATCTGATTCAACAGAATATATAAATCATTGAATGAAAAAATCCAATGTATCATTCATCAGTTATAGATAATTTGTATGAGAGTAGTCGTTGCTAAAACTAGTATATCGGATGTATTGTTCCATCGATCTATCAGTGAAACTATGATACTAATCCATCCATAATAGTGTTAGTATCAATAAAACCATAGACAAATGTCTCAATTAGAGTAGGAATATAGAAAGAGTTGTTGGGACTGATTAATGAGAAGAGTAACAAATTTTTTTTCATTGGATGATATCAAAGACAAAGTAATCATATGAATATTTACAATGTAGTAATCCATTTTAAGAAAACAAAAGAAATTTTGTTTTTTATAGGGCCAATAAATGATTTTTTTTTTGTTTTTCTTAAATTATATCATGAGTTATTGGATTATATGTCATGTTGAGAAATGAAATGGAATCATAGGCTGATTATTTGGACATGGTAAGATACTGATAATCCATCAGAATGAAATCACCATTGGACTTTGTCTTCGGAAATTTTTTATCAAATAAATAAAAGGATAATTGTTTGAATATATATTTTGATGTGTTTTAAGGGGATTTTAATAGATACATATGTTAAAATGATATCTATTGAATAATAGTATCAAATTATCATGTCGGTTAAATGAATTCAAATAACAAGTCACTCATTTATTAAATGGCTTAAATTTTTAACATCATTCTATTTGGTAAAGAGAATCTAGATGGGGAGTCTTTAGTTTTAACTATGTTTCGCCATAATAAGAAATAATATTGGAATGGAATTCAGTATTAGAATGATTAATTGATTTATGTTTGAAGAAAGGGAATTTTTTTATGAATATTTAATAAATTTCCTTAAGAATCAAGATTATTTTGGAATTAGTAAATTTGTCTAATATGAAGTTGTGATGATTAAGAAATTCAGAATTTTATAAATTTAGTTGAGATGTAACAGGGACGTATTTTACCGACCATTCTTGTTTTAGATCTATTACAAATGGAATATTACATGTAAAATTATAATGACTGTATAAATATTATAATTTAGGGATAGAGGGAATGTAGTAATGGTTTTATTGAAAATCATAGATAAATATTCTTTGGAGTCTAAAATTTCCTGAGAAATTGTTATAAACAGAAAAAGGAGAAGGAAGAGGATACTAGATCAGACTGATACATTAAAAAATGATTATTATGGAAATAAAAAAGTGGTACATAATTTTTCTCGACTATAATTATCGGCGTATTGATTATAGACAGAAGAATTAGATAGGGTAATCAAACTGATCTTTTAATCTAATTTTATTTATGAGTTCTAAAGGGGTTCGTTCTACCTGTAGCTAGGAAAGAGGTGAATAATATTTTCTGATGTGTTATAAATGTGGAAGTTGATATGGAATCATATTAACATGTTTAGAACCAACTATTGAAGGGTTCATAGTACTTTATAATATCATGTTTATATAATTTATAATATAACAGACATAAGAACTTTTTTATAGACCATATTTTCATATATGTGTAAGGGTATATCCTACATATTGTTTCCACATAAAAGGTTTATTTTATAGTGTATTTGGGGAAATTGTGCTATTTCTAATTAATTTTATTGAATAGATAATATAATTTGGTAGTAATCCTTGTACATACTTATGTTCTTATGGATGTGTAAATTTTTTTATTTTAGAAAGGTAATAATTTATTAATAAAAGGAGAAGGTGTTAATATATGAAAGATAACATAAATGAAAAATGTATCGATTATTCAACCACTACCCCTTCAATTGATACATTGATCCTGATTTGGTCTCTTCAATTTGTATTTTAGGAAATGCTCCTTCAGATTACTCTTTTCTAACATTTCTTTGATGAGAAAGTTTTATATATAATTTTAATTTTATGAATATTTTAGGGATTATATTCTTTGATGGATGTAACTATGATATCTGAAATGATATAATTTTTTTAATTATAATTTCTCTAGTGTATAATTTTTTTGAAAATTCTATTGATTGGTTTCCCATTCATGTTGAAATTATTTCAATAACTATTGTGGAGAAGAATAATATATTTAATGATGGAGGATCTATGAATGATTTAGTCACATCACTTTATTAAATGGACTTTCAAATATTGACGGGGGTAGAAACAGATTGATTAATATGTAAAAATATGAAAAACATTTATGAATGAAATATGATTTAAATAAACAAAAAGTTGAAATACTTGATTATAAAAAATAAAGTCATAAAATTATTGAGTTTAAATATGTTGTTGAATTCCATATGATAGTAATTCATATTTCATGCACTATAAAATGACATGGTGAGATGTAGAATTATTCCACAATTATATAAATGATTTTGAGAATTATTCATTATTATTTTGATTCCAAAGATTCATATTTAGAAGTAATAGATAGTGATTCTCTATCATAGGATAATGTTCATTTGATTATCATTATATATTAAATTTTAAGGGAAAAATTATAGAAGGAAATGAAATCATAGATTGATAAATTTCACTAAAGGACACGATGTAAGAATTTATACAAATATTCCTGAAGCTAAAGAAGTTAATGAATTTATATCGAAAATTGAATATGGTAATAATATTGATGGGTATTTATCCATGTTTTATAGAAAATATAAAACAGGAACATGAATGTATTAATGTTAGGTACCATAATTTTTTTTAATGTGGAGTCATTGGGATACTTTCTAATAATTTTCTATCAAGAAGTATTGATGATGATTTTTATTAAGATGAAATAATTCCATTAATATCTTTGAACAAACATGTTGATAAATTAGAGTCATATTTGATGGGGAATGGTAAAATTATTCCCAATCCAAAAGGTGAGACTTTTTGTCTAAATATGCTCAAGATGAAGAATATGATGTTGATGCTGAAAGGTTTAATAATATATTTTTAGAAAATATATTAATTGTAACTGATAAAGATAATGTGTTTGAAAAAAATTGTTATTAAGAACAATTAACTATTAATGAGATTCACATTAAGAGAGTGGTGAAATAATTTATAAGACTAATAGTAACATATGAATGTCAATCAATATGTGGATGAAGGAATTTACAATCAAAAAACTATCAATGGTGTCTTCTGGATGATAATTTTATATTGATGGATGTGGATTATTTTCAAAACATGTCTCTTCAGAAAGAAATGAATAAGAGTTAATATCTTGATTTAATGTTTATATAATATGTGGATGAGTTTGATCTTGTTCAATAATAAAAATCTAAAGATAATAAAGAATTAATAAATTTCTTGAAAACTATTTTTTAATTTTGTTATTTCATTAGAAATGGTAAACATGACAAAAATCAAAACAAATACCTTCTATGGTTTAAAATAATTTTGATGTTATTCCTAACCCAATAATATGATAAAATCATGTCTGTGTCAAAACTGTAGAATGTTGACAATTCAGAATAGTCCAAAAAAATTAGAGTCCATAAAATGTTTTTAATTATTCTTTTCATAATAATTTTGTGATCAATGAGGAATTATATGGGAAGATTCCAATTATTAACAAGTATTTTGGGCTCAACAATTTTATAATGTGATACATTTGAAGGTTGTTGATAAAAAAGTTCCAATTTTTTTATAATATTTAATTCATTGAGTTAAATATTTTTTCAATTGATACTGTTGGTTATGTGGATAATTTAGGAATACAGAAAACATTTTTCGTGAAAATAATCCACATTAAAACTATTACACTTGTTACATATGAAAAATATCAAGGGAAAGTTAATCCCATGAAAAAAAGATATATTATAATGATGTTTTAAATTTTAAAAATAGGTTCCACCATTTGAAAACTATTTGTGAGATATGAACAAACTATAAATCTAAAAAAAGGAGTATATTTTAATCACCATATAAAAAACATGTTTATTATATATATCATAATCCTGATGTTAAAATTGATTATGTTAATAAAAAGAATCTTATTATATAAACAATTCACAATGTCTCAAAAGTATATGAACCCCTGATCTTGGATAGAGGGTTTACCTCTAGTATAATTGAATATATGATATTGGATAAGAATTCTAAAAAAATTAAAGAGTGATAAAGAAAATTTGGTGATGAGTAATCCATAATAATCTAGGGTATTGGGTTATATATTATTGGGGTAGAATAGTTTAAATTCATTAATGAATTGATATTTGATTGGTTGAAACAAAATATTTTGACTGTATATAACCATTTTTATGAAGAAAAAATGATTCTATTATAAAATATTATTCTATATTAAAAGGAGAGGAATATGAAAAAACTATTATAAATTACCAAAGTTGAAAAGGAATCTGGTTTCAATTTGTTAATGTTTGTCACTAATGTTACAAGATCCTGATAGAAGAAAATATAATCTAGCATAATAACATGGGAAATATATGTCATATGAACATGAGACAGTTATCAATGTGAGAAAGTATATATGTAAATAATTATATGTCCTACATAAGTGTTTGGTGTTTCAAAATTTTTCTTAAGGTAAATATTACAAAAAAAACATATGAATTTTGATATTAATTAAAATTTAACCTTGGATCATATTCATTTTGATATTTTTTTCGAAAATAAAAAAACAATAATATTTCATATATAATACAATATATCTTCCATTGATGATTTTAATAAAATTAATTTTTTCTGGTAGTTAGAACATAAGTTTGATTCCATAAATATGTTCAAATATTTTAGGAGAATATCATGGAAGGAATGTTGGTATTCTTTGAAGAAGTTGTGAACTCATAATGTTGATGAGTATATAAATGAATATTTCATATCATTACAAAAAATAATATAATTTTTCATTATTTTTGTTCACCATACACACCCAAAAAAATGATATTTCTGAAAGGAATAATAATCTTTTGGTTTAGATGGGTAATAAATGTTTACATGAAAATAGTTTATCTCACTACTTCTGGAGGAAGTATATAATCAAAAAATATTATATTTAGAATTTATTTTCCGAAAATTTGTTTTCTGATATGACATTAATGAAATTTTCTGAGATAGAACTCTATGGTGTAAGCAAAATTTTTTTTTTTGGATTCATTGAATCATGAATAAAAACAAATATGTGAATATGAAATCATTCATGGGGATGATCTATGGGTTGGAGGATATATATATAGTCAAAAACATAAAGGATGTATAATTGATTATGTTGATGTAAATGTTTTCAATATATTTGAGGAATATGTGTTACAATCTCCTGAATATGTGAAAGATAATAAAGATAATTAATTTTTTGACTAGAAACATGAAAATGATACCAACCATTTATGATCCATGGAAGATGTAGATTCAGAAATTTATATTTATAGTGATTAAGAGAATTTCAAAAATATTATCCAAGGATAAGGAATAATGTGGAGTCTAAAGTCATTATTGTTGACCAATATCAAAAGGTTCAAACAATATGGATATAAACACTTTTTACACATATATATTTATATTCAAAAGTTGTTAAAAAGTTATTTTAATGAAGATTTTGAACATTCAGAATGGATTCTTGATGGTAATTAAGAGTTATTATAAATTGATAAGAATGAAACTTGTGAACATGTTCCTAAACCAAACGAATGATGTTATTTTCACAGTGTCGTTGATCAATAATGGTTCAAATAAATAAGTTAAGGTGATAAAAAAATAAAGATTCATTTTCTTTGTTTACTCACAGATTGAGGGTATTGATTTTGAGGATATTATTTCACGATTGGAAATGATAAATAAATTAGAATCTTTCTTGCAATTTATATATAATGAAGTTATAAATTATTTCATATGTATTTGAAGTCAGGATTTTTGGATGGAGAACAAAATGAAGATTTTTATGTTGAACAACCAAGTGGAATTTTTATTGATTGTTATAAAAGTAATGAGTTCATGTTGAAGAATTCCTTGTATATGGTGAATAAAGATATGTGTGATTTGAATTCAAAACTGGGTAAATTATTAACAATGATAAACATTATGAAAATTAGGGTCAATGGAAATATATACTTCAATGAATGTTTGGAAATTCCAACACATTTATTGTATATTTTGATGACATTATATTTTATGGGTATTATGAAATAACATGATAAATGTTTTCTATTGATACGATTTGTTTTTAAATTTCCTTGATTGGTGAAATGTAATATTTTATTAGGTTTAATATGTCACAAAATTATAATGGAATATTTATTTATGATGAAAATTATTCTAAGGATGTTCATAAAATGATTTTCATGGAATATATGAAAATAGTTTCCCCACGTATTATTTTTGGAAACATGTTAAAATAATATGGAGAAGGAATGGAAATTAACTCTAATGTGTTTCAGATTCTCATAGGATGATTTTTATATTTGAATTCTTGGGGACCATAAATTTTTTATGTTTTTACCTTATGTTAAATATTACAATGTGATACGAAATAATCACATATATTAAATGGAATAACAATTTTCAGTTATATAAAAGACATAATTGATTATAGAATCGTGTACGATAGCTTAGAAAGTGATTATTTACTCAGCTATAGGGATATTGATTCGCAAGGATGTTTTGATGATATAAGATCTATATATTTTAAAATATGTTTTAGTTAATGTTGTTTGTGTTGGAATAGATTGAAAAAAAATTTATTTACTCTTATAATGGATGAAGGTGAGTATGTTGTTGTCACTCATGACGTAATATAACTTATGTGGATAAGGACTCAGTTGAATGAATAACTTTTTGAAATCCTGATATATATAATATTATATTGTAATAATCAGTGTGTTATAAACCATAAATGAAAAATAGAAAATCATTATCATTTGAAAAAGACTTACATCAAATATAACATCATCAAATTGTATATGTAAAGGAATGATGTCAAGATGGAGAATTTTCTAGCATTCAAATATGCTGCTGAATTTTTGAAACAACTTCTGCCAAAGGAGGAATATTTCAATACGAGAATGAAAATGGGAATCCACCATATTTATATCCCTTGTTTAGGAAATTTATTTCTATCACCTATATCATCATTTCTTTTTTTAGTTTTTTCATGTGGGATAAAAATTTTGCTTTTAAAATCTCTATGTTTATATATTCCATACATTTTAAAAATTAATATATATTTGGGGAGTTATGGGTAAGCTGTGAAATCATCTTGCATGTGTGTGAATTGTACTAACTATTCAATGATGTTAATTTATCATACCAGTATTTTTTTGAAATAGGTATATTTTTAGATGTGTTGTGAAATTTTTAATGATGAAGATGTTTCTTGGATCATAGTTAAGAAAACATGATTTTGTTTTCAAGAATTCTTGATTCCTAAAATTATTTTCCTAACTTATGATTATAATTATTTACCAGTGATCCATAGATTGAGGTTAAATTGATCATAAATTTATGAATATTGTTTGAATAATAATATATAGGGGTAAATTGTTGTGTCCAAGTTGTCTTGAATATATAGTTTTTATGTTGAGAGATTTTTTTCAAATTGTTTATTATTTGGTAGTCATTACAATAAATTAGATCAATTTTTTTTGAATTGATGATCGATCACATGAGCATAGTTATTAGATGATTTGAACAATAGTAAATAAGAATTTTCATAACATTGAATTTTCTACTATGGAATTTTTTTTGTAATGTTGTTCTCCGAACTCACCATGGGTCCGTAATAATGTTTCAAACAATCTGAGAATAATTTTCATAATGTGAATTTCACAATACAAAATCAAATTATAAATTATTGATTTTTTTTAATATAAAACATTGTTTAAATACATGTGATCCAATATTTTTCAATGGTGTAGATAAAATATGGCCAAGGAATTCTATGTCAAGCAAATTAGATTGAGTTTTTTTATGGAATGAAAAAATGTGTTGACATATTGTAATGTGTTCAAACATTTCATTTAATGTTAGATGATGATAAGTTGTTAAAAATATTCACAA
The DNA here is from genome assembly GCA_963277665.1 of Viscum album. NCBI lineage: Eukaryota > Viridiplantae > Streptophyta > Magnoliopsida > Santalales > Viscaceae > Viscum > Viscum album. The sequence continues at coordinate 1,851,455,134 of OY728120.1, forward strand.
TGTAATTTTGAATTCAAGATTACAAGTTGGAAATTTTTGTATTTCAATGTCCATGAAGTAAATTGTTTTGTCTTAGATTAAGGATTTGATAATCATAGGACTAACATTTTATAATGGTTGGGATGTTTAAAGTTCTTAAAATACATATAGACTGATAAATTATATTATATAATCCGTCAGACTATCTTATTCATAGAACAAAAAAACCCCAATGTATCAATAATCATCTATAGAGAATCTGGAAGAATGAACTTGATGTTTTCATTGTTCCATCTGATGTAGTGTATCACTAATCTGTTGAAGGAATTCCAAAATCAATACATCAGAAATATTTTTTTATCAATATAAAATTAGTATGAAGTTTTTCATAAGAAGAATAAAAGAGCTAGAGTTGTTGGGACCTATTAAATAGAGTAGAAACAATGACTGATTCACCAAATAAGATTAGAGACTGATCAAATTGATGAAGTTCATCAATTTATTCAACCATATTCATAAAACTAAACAAATTCAAGGTATTAGTGGGTAAAACAATGTTGGTGGTTCATATTCAATTTTGTTCAATATTCATTCAAAATAGAGTGATATCGATCCATCAGAATGATTAATAGACTAATTCATCAGATGAACAATGGATCAAATAATTCATAAGATACTGGGCATCATTGAATAGGTTATGAAGAATTGTTTAATGACTATATAAAATAATAAATGTCTCAATTAGTTTTACCAATGTGTTTTCACGGGGTTTTTAATGGATAAAAAAATTTCAATGTTGTCTATGGTGGGGTATTTTCAAAATATCATGTTTCTATTGTATATCAGAATGAGAAGTAAGTTGTTTCTTGATTGGTCTAAATGATTATTTTTCATTTTTTTGGTTCATAACATCAGAATGAGGATTCATTAGTACTATATATGTTTCACCACAATGATAAATAGTTTTATAATGTCATTTTGTATCAGAATAATTAATAATTTTGAATTTGAAGGAAGGATGATGTTTTGAGAAGATTCAATAAGGTTCAATAAGAATAAATAAGATGTGAATAGAACATAATTATTTAAATATGGTGTCAAAATGAATATGAAATTCATTTTTATGGAAATTTGGTTTTCTGGGAATGTAAATGTGGTTTCTTTTCCATTTTAATTTTTTGACTCTTATAAATATATGGAAGAAAATTATTATTTGTGATGATCACATAAATATTCAAATTTTGGGGAAGAGTGAAGGTGAAAATTCTTTGTTATAGGAATATTAATTTTAATTTTCTGGATTCGGTATTCATGAGGATGTTTTCTAGATAGAAGTATAATGAAATAAGTAGTCACCTGATTAGAATGAGAAATTAGTTTTAGAATTTTAGGAACAAAAAGATTGGTTCAAAATTGTTACTAAGTTGTCAATATAGATTTATTATTTTGTAAAAGAATATACAAACATTGGAATCGGACTGATCCATACGACAATTCATTTTTTTGAATCCCATTAGTGTAGTTTCAACTTTCTACTATAAAGGAAAGTAAAAAAATTATGTTTTGAATTCATAAAAAAGTGTATGTTGATAAGGTATCAAAATAACATGTTTGAAACACTATTTTAATAGTTTTCTAACTGGGTACAATACTCATGTTTATAATTATATATCTATGGGAAGAATATATAAAAAATTAAATAAATATTTAAAATATTTATCACCTTAATTTCACTTAAAAATTGTAATTAACAGGGATAAAAACACATGTTAAAATAGTAATATTTTCTTTTTTATTAAATTGGTTTTCATATTCATTTCTAATTATATGGTAACCTAATAGGTTGTCTTACATATTTGTTAACCACATATTTTTATAATTTAGTTATTACTATTAATATTCATCAACATTATGGATAAATTATATTAATTTATAATAATATTTGTATTAATATATTATTGGTATGTAACAGATAGTCATGCCTTTTACAAGAACTATCAAGGAAGCTCTATCATGCATGTAATGTAAGATAAAATTATTTTGCGTGTAACATAAATTAAGTTAGTGTTGCATGTAGCACAAACGAAGTAGGTTCCATATGGAAGGAACATTTAACTTAATGTTCTAATATATATATATTTGAAAAACTATTTCAAATGTCATGGTCAATGAAATTTATCAAAAATAAAAATTAATTCTAAAAAATATATTTCACAAAATCTCATGATTTTGTTGTATGTTTATCCATTATTTCATAAATATATCTATAACATCATATTGACTCAAATTCATAAAATCACTTTTGAATGAATTTTTATATATCATATCCATGGTATACTATATACTATTACAAAAACAATTTGCTATACAAAAATTACACTACAATGTGTTATATTTTATTTTTTTAATTATTTTAAACTACTTCAAAAAAATTATCAACACATGTTGCACCGTGATGTAATTATGATAGATAATTTTATGTATTATAATTTCCATTATGTCATGACATGTTCCACATTATGTTTCTAAATGTTATGAACCTTAGACAACAACAGAGTTTGTTTATTTTCTATGTTCAAATCTCCCCATGATTTTGAGAACCTATAAAAATGAATATAAAAAATGAACCATGGTATGGTCTTTGACATTTAAATTCATAGTGATTGTATTCTGTAAAATTTAATAAAACATAAACATCATAAATAAGATTATTTTACATCACCCTTATATGTTAACATTCTCACAATTCCAAAATCACTAGTTCACTACAACGACTACATCCCTAACATGTACTAATCTAACAATTTTCCACATTTAACCTTATCAACTAATACATACGATTCCAAAAAAAATCCTTATTTCATTAATCTAATATGTTCTCAATTAAATGATGTCATTGTATAAATTTTAATCAATCTTTATGTCATCTGAAAATAACTATTACCAATGAAATAATTTTTTTCCCTTCCCAATAACCCCCATGAACATTGTATATATTACCATGAAATTTTTAATCCATATCAACCTTAAAAACATCTAATCATGACCCTTAAACATCATTACATCTTATATGTTATTTTTATCACTCAAAAACCATTGAATAAATATTCAAATAAATTGTGTCATTAAAAAACATAAATTTTGATATATGATTTTTGTGTTTAAAACAAAATATAACAAAAAAATTCATACTTACATCATCTATTCATCATGTATTAATCTTTAGAAAAAGATAAAAATGTAAGAGGAAACCTAATCACATTAAAATCTCATACACTTTTAATTTATATAGGAAAATATCCATAAGGATATTGTTAGTTCATCGTGCGCTCAAAAATCACACAAAAAATATCATGTTCTAAAACATCACCATATTTTGATTTATTTGAACACCATGGAAAAAATTACATTCATACTCAACATAGGTATAATTTTATCATAATTATAAAAAATCATATCCTCATTAACTTAACATAGTGAATATCACCTGAAAATTGAATAATAATTTAATGATATCCATTAATGTTACTTACATACTTATCCTTCACAACCCTTGATTCATCTTGAAACCAACTTGGTGTCAATGTATGCAGTCAATAATCAAAAAATTACAGTGCACATATGTATATAAATTTATAGAAAAACATGCAGACTAATCATGTTAACAAAATATACATGAAGATTATAAAGATATCCATTTTTAAAAATATATATAATTACATTGTACCAATAAAATCTAAATCTCTACCCAATTATTTAAATAAGTATATTTGGATTCCACACTATTGAGTGTTATCCTACACTTTAAATACATTTTTTAAATTTATTATCGAAAATATAATGGAATTTGGATTATATTTATCCATATTTGAAAATTGAATACAAATAAAAAGTGATAACATGATTATATAAATTATACAATAGCCTTTAAAGGATGAATGATTATAAATAATATTTAACATATTTCACATAGTATAAAACATCTCCATTAACTGTTATCTACATTATATAAACAATGTTTTTATTTGAAAACCATTTCAAATTACTAGTAACCCTATTAATTTTTACTTTTTAATTATGACATGATAGTGTTTTAATTCTTCATAATGTCGATGAATTCATTATTTTTTCAAATTTAAAATAAACATCCTCAAATAGAATCACATTCATCTCCATTATTTCATTTATTATTATTATTATTAATATAAAGTAGTCATCCTTCTTCTTTTGTATGATTATATTTCTAGAAATTCAAGAGTCAATAATCTACACTTACATCCCAAAAGTATTCATGTTAATTTTGTGAGTAATTATACTATTTCATGATTTCATTATCTTTTCCTTAACCTAAACCCCATTAATCTCTTATTTCCAAAATTTTTTAACTAGTATATGATTAGTTTTATTGGATCATCCCATGATATATCATAGGGGAAACTTTTCATCATCATGCCCGATACATTTTTAATAAATTACGATGAATGAAATAAAATAGAACAATGTTATTGAAGAAATGTAATAGTATAATTTATCTTGTTATTTGATGGATCAATATTGAAAAATACCGTTAGGGTAGAAAAAAAAATCTTCAATCTAATTGTATTACAATGATGATTAGATATTTAATCAATTAGTTTGATGAATTGTGTAATAGGTATATCAATGATTTGGTAGTGTTTTCATACAATTAGTAGTCCAATAAGAGGGAACCCTTCCTTTTATTATAGGATCATTAATTTACATTATTTAGTGAAGAGCATAGACAATGTAAAATGAATGAGGTTCCTTTTTTTCATCGACATATATAATTCAATTACAGTATTCATTATTGAGAACTTCAATGAACGTTTTTTCATTCCATAAATGATCCAAAATATGGATTATAAACTAGAAAAATTGTATGGGAGATGGTGACTAGATTCAGGCACTCACATTAAAATAAAATATAATAATAATCATATGCTACAATATAATGAATATGATGTCTTCTAGGAATCTATACAAAGTCAACATATCTTGTTATGTGAAATCCATATCATGGATATCTTTTCGTTTGATCAAGTAAATCATAAAATATGATATATATTTTTTATGAAAATACATAAATCTCCCACATACTATAAAATCCAATAAGGAATTAACCCATACCATCCATGTTTTTTCCCAATCTATCTATAAAGATTCTAGATATCGTTTATAAAAAAAACACATCATATTAAAATAGAAATTTTTTCAAAAACATGATATTTCTCCAACGAACAGACTTAGTGACACTATAGGAGTTATGATCATTACGAATAAATATGAAACCCCTATTTCATAAATTCAAGTAAGAAAAGGGATTTAAAAGAAATGAAATTTATACTCAAGTTGTTATGGGTTCTAGTGTTATCTCCACCAATCATATTAATATTAAGTATATTCTTTTCTAACAAAAAATAATCTCAAACATCATTTATATATATATAATATGGTTTCCATTGAGGTCGAGTGACCAATATACATGGAAAATTATCAATATACCCTTAACCACCTCATAATTTCTTGATTCATTTAAAAAGTATATCATTCATTATTAATATATCACATTTAATTCATCTTGTATATTAGAAGTTCGCATGTATAACACCTAAAAAGTTGAATTAATATACTTCTACATAACTATGCATTTACATTCATTTCCATAGTCTAATTATATCATAATCTATATTTAATTACTTTTAAAATAGGTGAAAAAAAATCTTATTTGAGATCCAATCAATTACATGACCAGTAACGTAACCAATAACCCCATGATTAGATAGGACTCATTTAACATCCTAAAAACTGTATCAATATATAATGGTTCTTATACTAGGTATCTCTCCAACCATAAGAAAAAGGATTGATTATATGTAGAAACCCCTATGTATTTTGAAAACTGTTTGATATTTCCAAATAAATACATGGGGTATCTGTCTACATAATAATCCTCAACTTATTATATCCACTGTTCATCTATTCATGTAGTGAAATTTTTTTTACACATGAACGAATGATAAATAGATGATGAACAATTATATTAATAATGTAATGAAAAAATATGGAAACCAAGAAATAAATATCTTATGTATCACATAACAATAGACTCATCATGATTATCATACTCCTACTATTATAATGGATTTAGTTGTTAATCCAATATTTATATTATATGGTCACCCAATATATCCATACATCGCACATCCCAATGTTCACCCATATGATGTTGAATTTAAAAAGGTCATGTTTAGTGTATTAATGAAATTGACATTTTTATGGACCCATAGATAGATCCATTATATTTAATTAAAACCTAAATTAAAGGATGGATGATATATTATGCATGTATTTCAAAGAATAACTTCTTGTTCCAAAAAATCTTTCATAGAATCTAACAAAAAATTTAATTCCTCCAATGTTATCGAGTACGCTATGGCGGCTTGATTGGAAATCTTCCAAAGAATTTCTATACCACCCGAGAGAAAATTTATACCAAATTGAGATTTTATGTCAATATTTTCATTTTTGAATCATTAATCTCTGTAAACCATTATACAAAGATCACTTTCTCCTCCAATATTAAAAAAATATCCTTAGTACTTCACATGTAAAAAGGATATGGTTCACAAAAACCTAGGGACTCCCCATATAATTATTGTGGTATATAATAATAATTATATAGTATTATTTGACATTGGTATGAGTTAAAAATATAAAATACATGATATAACTTATGGTCAATTCATAATTAATTCTATCTATATTTTCATTCTTTATATATAGTTCTTGAAACATCTTATGATTTGAAACATTCCACACTCTTAAAGACAATATGTTTAGTTTTCTATAATAATCCATTTTAGAACCATACCTATATAAATGTATCAACAATTCTAATGAACAACATAGATCTATATCTTTATATCATCAGACATAATATGTTGGATTTTTAGCCCATGTCAATCATTGGGGAGAATACTCTCAAGAACATTTTTTAAGAATAATGTGTTAGTGTACCATTTCATATTAGTTTATTTCATAAAAAATATTATAAATACTATAATAGTACCTCTATTATACTTCTATATTGAATAATAATCCAAATTTTTTTGGGATCACAACTATTTTATTGAATCATCAATCTATATATTTAAATTATTAGAAAAAGTGTTCAATTCAAAAATGTATGATTGATTTTTCATACCTCAGCAGTCTCACAGGGCACATAAGAATATTTATTTCATATGATATGAAAATCATCTTTTAAATTGATCATAGTGAAATAAATTATATTATATATTTGATATATCACATAATAAAAAATTTCTTTTAGGGATATAAAATTGTAATAAAAATTATAATAAAAAAATTGAAATGGATTCACTATTGTAAATACCCTAATTTTATTATGACAATTTGTAACTAGATATGATTTATTTGATGTCTATATACCATTAATGTTATTTTTTTTATATAAAATGAACATAAACATGAAGGGTTCACCCACCCCCCTTAGCATCCATCCACTAACATCCAAACATTGTTACTATATATAGACATCATTTAAAATTAAATCAATTTTACACAATTCTAGGAATCCAAAATATTAATGAAATATAGATACATAATATGTTTATCATCAGGAAATATTACCACAATAGTGTTATCTATGATATATATATATCTTAGAAGATCAAAATGAATCCTTCCAAACCTGAGAGGTTCTTTCATATATTTATTTGGTCCTACTTCTACAAAAAAAATTCAAACCATCATAAGGTGCGCCCTAAGAACACATCTGAATATTTTCTTAAAAATCATTAAGATCAACAATCCAATCATTATCTAATCATATTATATTCCTTCTTAATAAATATTCTAGTTCATGATAGAAAAAAATCTAGTAGGATATTAGAAAATAATCTCATATTTTCATTCAGATGACTAACAAATAATATTTTTTAAAACCATTATCTTATACTATCAAAATAAAATCATTATATGAGTGCTTTACACCCCCCAAAATTTCATATAATACAAAATAGGAAGCTTCCAATACAATAAATGTTATGATATATTTTTACTGCTTTAGATGAAGATATATGATTATTTCTGTCTCCAAATCATAACATAATACATTTATAGTTGGGTCACACTAGCTCATCATTGATTATATAATTTCAAACATGGTATGATTACCACTCGTAGACTAACCATTCCAATTTTATTTTTATTCAAAGGGGAGAAATTTGATAAAACAATTCCTTAATAAATCAAGAAATCATTTTATTATTGGATCCGTTATTCACCACCACAATACGATCAGAATATCGTAATTGTTTTTATTTGTTTATTATATCAATTTTTTTGAAAATCATTGAACATGTGAATTTTTTCACTTATGTCTCATAATAAAAAAATTGCATTCTATCAAATGTTATTAAAAAAATAATTACGTAAATAAATCTAATACATTCGATTGAAGATGTTATTGCATATACCACACTATGCATGAGATCTAATAGTCCATGTCTCTTTATCCTTTTACAATAAAATTTCATTTGGTCTTTTTTCTAAATAATTGTGATTAAAATATTTAAAATGATTTATAATCAAGTAAATATATGCGTATATCTATATCTATATATATTTCTTGTGATTATAATTTATCCAATGATGGAGATAATGAAAAATATAAGTCATATTTGAATCAACCTGAACCATTGTATTTTTAATGTTATCAATCAAATTATCCATATCAGGAAAAAATAAATAGTTCACATTATTTATGATTAAATTAAATATTTCATTAATATATAGTGAAAAAAATTTGATTGTAAAATTGAATGAATATCCTACATTTTCCATATAAGACAATGAAAATAAATATCTATTTGTGGAATGAACATAATAATAGTTATATATTTCCTTGTCTAATTGATATGTAATTTTCATTCATAACCTATGAATTATAAGGAAGCAATTATTTCCCTATTACAAATGAATATTTTATTTCAAACTTTTCAATTCCTTTATATCATTGATCCAATGTATTCTAACACTACATTGTGACCTATAGACACAAAAATACAATTTTTTCGTATTTAGAAAATTAACATCAATAGTAATAAAACTCATATGTACAAAATTATTCACTTGTAAGAACACTTGTCATCCATATATAAAAATTTTAAAAAATCATATAATTCATATCAATAAGGTATATCACCGATTTTAACATGATTTATAAAAATGTTTCTATAATGAAATATATGTGGGTGAGGATTATGTATCATATCATATCCACAAGGACTTTTAATGGGTGTGAACCAACTAAAAATATGACCCCAAACATCATATCCGTTTAGTTATATTGGATCCATAATCCACCAATGTCGTGAGTTATAGAAGGATCATATCTCAATAGCTAGTTAATCAGATAATGAATGATCTCAATCATAAAAATAATAATTCTCTAATATATGATCATATAAACACTTTATCAAATTCTATAATATGGAAAATTCATCTCTTCTCTTCTAGAATCGTAATATTATTTGGGTATCCTAGGTAGTATAACCGTAAGTTATTCAAATAATATATAGATAATTATATTAGTATTTTGATTTACATTCTCTCCCTATATATAAGATAATGCATGAACACCCTGCAATGACATGAACTACATAGTAATATTATTGAGGTCATTACATGTTCCCCTTTGCAATGAGTATCAAACATTATATTTTAATCTTTTTTTTCTTCAATGATTCTTAATTATTTAATATATATAGAATTAATAATAAAACCATAAAATCTCATAATATTATTTATTTCTCATTCATTATTAATATTTTTTAATTCATGATTCAAATTATTTTGTTCTGGAATCACAATAAAATCTCCCAATTAAGGTGTTGACACAAGAGTAATGTGTATCTTCATACAATACTCCCATGTGTGTGTAACACACCAAAAAACAGAAGCCAAAAATATTTATACATATCAAAATACATAACAAGAACCAGGTATATGAACACTTCATTAAAGGAAATGATTTATAATAAATTTAAATATCCTACATGAGTAAGTAAAGAGTTTAAAATAGAAAACTAGTCTATTTTCTTGAAAATGTTATATGAGTTTTGGCTGGTGGGTTGTCTTACCCCACCTCCCCCTCCCAAAGGGGACATTACTCAAGAATTATTTCAATTCCTAAAAGCATTAAAACCAAATATACATGAACTATATTCAAAATCAATATTCAATATCATAACTCATAAAAATGTGGTTAATGTTGATTAAAACTAAATCTTATGATATTTCTCCAGTCATGTAATATAGTGATAAATCTCATATTATGAATTTATAAAAAAAAAAGAAATCACTAAGTATATTATTAATTTATAAACACTATTTGAACATGAATATCTTAAAGGAAACGTTTAATGAACCAAACATTGTCATCTTAACATACCCTCCAATATGGACCACCATAATGCAAGAAGAACATTCCAAATCGCCATGAGATGGTGAAAATAACCATGGTTTAAACAAAATAAAACTGGAGAACTGAAATAAACCTGAAAGAAAAATAATATATATCGTGCATAAAATATAATGGATAATAATCAGAGTACAGTTGAGATGAATAGATTTACAACCATGATAAATAAATAACTAACCCAAAAGGATAATCATCATTCAAAAAAACTAGTCCAAAACCATGTCTCTATTCGAATATCCATTACCCCCATCCTAAGGTACTATAATGTTTATATTTACTATTAGAGGCCCCCATGCCCCATGATTCACATCCCATTACAAAATATTATAAAACCATTACCGGAAACATCCAAATGAAAAGTTTGGGTTTGAGAACTAAATATATAGGATTCCACCATGAATCAATAAAAAATATTTCACCATGCATCCATTAGTTATAGATTGAAAACAAATCTATCTTCATTATTTAGCATATATGAAAACATATATTTATAAAAACTATTTACATTTTCTTGTTTAAAAAAATCCATATCCCAAGACATAACGAAATAGAGGTAGAAAATATTTTATCAAAAAATGTGAAATATCCATGAAATCAAAACAATCATTGTAAAATAATATAAATGGTTAGCTAAAGTATTAGGATCATAGTAATATCCAATAACAACATAGAAATGAGCCCTAAGAGATTAGCTATGATATTTGATAATCTAATGAATTCTTAATGGAATAGTGAATCATATATCACTTATAACCTTGTATCATATTGTCCTTCTAATGATATAATGTTTATAAATTTTGTAAATTGAATCAATTCCTTATAAGTTGTATTACCTATATGGAATTTCATTAATCACATAATGTTCATCCAAAAAATTTTAAAAATAAAAATTAAATTATAACATTTCCATTCACCATCAACATTTGATTAAAAATAATAGATCTCAATTAATCCATTACAAAAAATATTTTCATCAGTTATAAAATTATGAAATAAGTTTATTTTACAAGAAAATAAAAATTTTCAACAGGATAAACCATTCCATAAAGACACATACATAACCAACAGACTTTTTTATTCACCTTCTAAAAAAATGATGGAAAAAAGAGATCATTTTATCCCTAGACATTAGATATATATAACATAATCAATTTTCCACTCAAAACACTGTATATAACCATCAAAACCATTTTGTGTTTCAACAGATCATGGGGAATAAAAAGTAAGGTTATATTTTGAAAAATAAATTGGGAAAATAAAAGTTAGTCTTAACATGCCTGTGTGAAATCAAACTAAATTGACAAAAAATTATCAATGAACCAATGGGTGAGTCAAATATATAATCTTTGAAGGTATTTTTTAAGCTAATGTTGACTGAGATATATTTTCGAGCTAAATAAACAAGGTAATATGGGTAATTTTTCAATTTTATGGTGTTTTGATATTCAATATTGGATAAATAGTGTGCTAAAAATATTGTATCCACTATCCATTTAAATCTTTGTAACACAGTTTCATAAGGACATATACATTAATTGAAAAACTATGTTCAATTCATGAGACAAAACATTGAACAAAACCCAATCATCCACACAGATTTCAATGGTAATTGAATGGTTATAAAGGCGGTCAAAATAAAAAATGTAAAAAATAATGAAAATTAACATGATCATCACATGGTTATAACTAACCATGTAAATAAATAATCGTAATAACCAATTGTATATAAAAAATAAATTTACCTCCCAAATCATAAAATCCTTAGGGACCTTAAAAGTGATATAATAAAATATAAATTTAATATATCATTTACCAAGACAACATCACAATTATTCTCATTTGGAAAAATGATACTTCAATAAAGCGATCAATATATTAGAATCATAAACAAATAAGAACACATGTGCATCAAAATGCATCCATATGCCATATATCATTTTTATCTCATCATTTTTTTAGTAATCATGGTCCAAATGGACTGTTTCAATGTAAAACAATTTTATTTCCCATACATATCAGAAGTTGATTTATTATCCATTGTTGTATAAACATCAAGATCCACATCAATCCATTCAATCCAATTTAAAAGATCTAGTTGAAACCTACTTAATTGGGAAATGAGAAACACATCATGAATCCATATCTATAATGGAAAAAGAAAAATGGATATGCCACCGTTAATCATTATTTTACGATATAAAAATAGAAATAAATCATAGGATAGAACATACAATTTTTTCCACATATAAAATGTCCAAATAGAGGTTAATCCTTGATTAAAACATAATCACCTACTGCAACCTCAACTGTAATATGGTCGTCATCAACATAACATTATTGGGGTCTTAGAAATATTTATATATTTATTCATGATAAAAAAAATGTCACTATTAGACTTGGAGATGACTTAGTTCTAATAGATACCATTCACTCTCCCTTCCCTAAAATTGTAGAGAACTTTAATTACACCCACAAGAGTTTTTATATAGAATATCCTTAATTGATTCCTCATAATAAATACTATAGGAAACAAATTCATCCATAGTAGATGGAAATCCCAAAATACATTAAAAGAAAATATATAAACCCAAAGAACTAAATACATAATTGGAAAATTTAACTAATCCCAAAATATAACAAATGATATATTATAATGATTGACATTTACTGACCAGCAATCACATTCATTATTCCATTCCACAATTGAAATTATATCCATGATTTTCTATTAAAAATTGTATCAAAATGTACACCAATGAGATTCAAAACCCCTAAAGTATAAAAATTATCATTCCCATCATATAAAACTAACATGTTTTGAAAGAAAAATATTATTTAGTTTTTTAAATTAGTTAATGATTACCCAAATAGTATCATTTTTTGGTAATATAATATTGTAGTTGTCTATTAATAATGTCCTTTTTTTTCATCCAAAAACCATAATATAATGGATATGGAATCATAAACCATGAATTAAAATGGTGTTCTTATTATATTTAATAAATGGAATCATGACATAAATTCATCATTTATGTGAATTATTTGGGATAACCATGATCAATTTTTTTATTCATGATGCAATATAGTAACCATATATTTCATGGAAAAATAGTGTTATGTTAAATACTGAGAAATATATTAGATAAATTATCATGAAAAACTAAATATCTATGAAGACACAAACAACCATCAGGAGACCAAAACAAGAACCTATAGCCACCGAACCATTTATGAATTTATTAAAATGAAAATAAATATCATCTACCTCTTATTCTAGCTGTATATAATTTAAAACGGAAGAACCTGCACGCTCCAAATCTAATCATATAGTAAAATTAATGAATAATTTTAATACACCTGAATTTTTTGTAAATAGGTTCATAAAAATATCCCTATTTGATTAATTCCTTCAATATACATTTTGTAAATTAATGACATAGAGTGTTTGTGACCACACCTCATTTTTTAGTTTTTTTATATTATTCATATCAAATATTTTTAATTAACATATCACATTAGTTACATGATAAAATATTATTCATCGTGGTAAAATTATTTTTCAGGCTTTTATGAGATGAGTATATAATAAAATCCTCTTTAAAGGGAAAACATGGTCCTCTGATAATCTTTTTAATAAAATATATCATTGTCTTAATCATTTGAAGAATGAATTATGCTACTTCTTCATATTTTTATGTCATGATAATATCAATGGGATCCCAAACTTATTCTTTGTTTTTATAATGTGTTGATTACTCTTCTCTAACTTATAAATGGGTCTAATGATCTAACAAAAATTCCAATAGTGAGTAATTTGTATTCCTTTCCTTTTCATACATGACTGAATTTATTTTTTTCTCTTTAATATATCTATGAAAAATATCCTACAAAATAAACTTATTTAATACATCTATTTATCCTTATTTTTTCTTATAATAATCCTATTAATATTATAGAAAAACATTCACGATTTCTATTTTTTATAACTTTCACAACATTAACCAAATTTTTAGGTATGAATTTTAATTTAAAATTCAAATTCTGACCAAAAATCATACTTCAAACTACGTCACAACCAATTCATTTTATATTTAATCACTTAAATTCTTCAATTTTACCTACACATAATTTATGTTATTAGGGATTATAGAGATTTATTATGTGTATCCATTTGGGTTGTCACCAATGCTAAATCCATGGATCCTCTAAAAATATTAATCTATCTTTTGACCATAACATCATTTTTATTTTCCATGACATATTATATATCATTTCAGATGAATTTCATTAAACATTGATTTAATAATGAAATGTTCTATAATTTATGAAACTAACTATTGTTATCATATTAAATAATTCTAAAAAATATTTTACCATATTGTTTTTTACAAAGATTTTTTTGGGAAGGAAAATATTCACCACCCCATGGAATTTACCATTAAATTGCATTCTTATATTAACATGAATACAAAACTGGTGATCCATTTTACTCTTTGGGATAATATATTATATATGGTTTCATAACCTCTCAACTTGATCATAGATATTCGATCTCAATATATATCTTATCATTTTGATTCCCATAATATTTATTTTTAACGAGGTAAAATATCCATATTCATTATAAATTATTTTCATTCATATATCGCTTGAACGATTGATTTTTAAAAATTTCAATCGTATGAATAGGACACCATGACATCCTACGTGTTGAATTTTTTTTCATTTTCCATAGAGAATATTTTCACCTGAAACTCGCACTAAAATACATATTTTTGAAAATGTATCCCTATTAACTTACTGGATATTATTATCCATCACACCATTACATAGTGGAAATTTTATTAAAAGAACATGATTTAAAAAAATTTATGCATCAAATGATTTCATTAAATTTTATATTTTAAAAAATATCCACACAAATTTTATGTATGATAGTGGAGTGTTGATGTTAAATTTCACATAAAACACCATAAAAAATACATTCCGACCCCAATAATCACTTATATTATTCCAGTAATTTGAAAACCATATAACGAACTTCAACTCAAATGAATCATTGTGGAACATCAGAATATGAACCAGATTTATGTGTAAAAAACGAATGAAAACAATATAATTATATAAACATCATATGACTTTAGACAATATTCTATATATATAATAATAAAATAAAGTTGATAGTTCTCTTACTCCAAATCATAGTAAATTATCCTTGAATTTCATGAAGTTACCCAGGGGAAAAATAACTATGATGACCCGCCTTCTTCAATATGTGGGAAGGGAAAACAATGTTCCACAACATTCCTTCATCAAGATCAAGGGAAGATAATTCCCCATCCTGAGTCCATCCCACAACTAGCCATAGAGTGGTGATTAGAAACAAGGGTATATAATCACACAAAAAAAGGTTTGAGTCACACTTTTTAATGAAAACTAGATAAAGAGATAAGATGGTAAAATCACAACAGCTCTAAACATTTATATAAATGAAACCAAAATCCATCCCAAAAATAATTTAAATGTAAACTGCAATAAAAGTATGAAAAACAAAACAAAGAAAATATAGAACAGAGGAATGTAGCTAGTAAGACGACAACTATACAAATGTATGAGCTAGTAATGTCCAAGATGGTATCCAATGTCCTCCTAGAAACCTAAAAATGTTTTTAAAAACGTTGGTTGAGTATACGAGTTTACACAGTAGGAAAACGAAACCCTACACCCCATGAACTAGTGAGTGAACATAATAATACCCCTTTGAGAGATTTGTAGAACCACAATTCACCTACCAAGGAGTACTAACTAGACCATCCTCACCAAGGAAAACTCACAAAATATTTCAAGTCATGTAATTTTGTCAAACAAAAAATAGAAATTGGGGTACCCCACACCACTTTCCCAATGGTAAACTACTCATTCCTAAAGGATAACTTCTTGACACTACCACTATTCAAATACACATTCCTACTACCAAAACCTACCTGCACACACCTGGTCCTCAAACCACATACCAATCCCACGCACAGACATGACGTCCACAACCACCCAACACTTCTAACCCATAGACATATGGGTATTATCCCAAAGACACTTGGGAAAAAACATGGCCCACAAACACCTAATCCCCCTATCCACAACAAACATTCCTAAATGATCTTGGATTATGGTATTCCTCAATAAATTATATCCACCATTGATATGCTCAAGTGGTAACATCCTAGAAGAGGGTTTGAGGTAGAATGTGAGTAACCATTCTTCCATACAGCCACCGGGGTGTTGGGATTGAAACCCTCTCACTGAAATGGGGGTGTTCGGAACATAGTTCTGAACAAGGGTGGGGTGTGTATAGAAAGAAAAATTTATATATATATATAAATAAACACCCATCCAAAACCACATTTCCAATAAAATATCCCACCTAAAATACTTGTTATAATATCCATATATGAAAAACCACACAAACATGAATTACCTGAGCATATACCCAAGGACTTTTTCATTTATCCACATTAAATTAATTTATTAATTTAGGGGTTCACATTAATTTATTCTAGCACTAACCTTGGAAACTACCAAGAACAACATATGAAACTGCCTCAGAAGGTAAAGATCATGATTAAATAAAAGCATAGAAACCATAATGTAGCACTACTTCACACCCTATTTTTTTTTGAGACACTCATTTATCAACTGCCAACTATCATTATTCAATTTTATACCACACAATCATGTCCCTACAACCAATCAGTGTATCCCCACAGAAAGAACTCCACAGTCAACCAACTTGTTAACATGATGTTACAACACAACCCAAACCTACCACCCTAATGACCAAACGTTTACCATATGTGGTCCCACTACCTGAGAATCCCGTAACCCCACTGTAGTCCCACTACGATACATTGTTTCATTATCATAATACAGATAATGGAAGTCACAGTTCCTAAAATTCCATCCATTCCTCAATCAAGGTTACAAAACCCAATGTAACACAGAACTCAACCACATCTATTATACTAGATGTCTTCATATTTTGTAAACAATGTTCATTAACTCTCATTGATAATTAGGGGTCATCAAACATTAGTTTTTATACCTTGGCATCCATTTAATTTTTCTACCTGTATGTGACTAGTAAGATTAGTATTTACAGAAATATTTTTTATGGAAATAAGAGTTTTAAAGTATCACCCATGCATCGGAAAATACCTCAATCAAAAATGATTTTCAGATGTCATAATTCAAAAAACATATATGAATCCAAGAAAATAGGAAATCTACATCAAACCACTGAAATCATGATATTTTATTGACCCATGTTATCTTTTTATCATATTCCTTTCTTATTTATTTTTCTTTTTATGTCAATTATCCCCCATTAATTCACAAGGTATAATTACTACACCCACCACACATGATTCACAATTAAAGATAGGAATAAGAAATATCAACTGGAAACAATGTGTAACTAAAAAAGGCCCCTTGGTGCCAAAATAGGGAATCACACGAGAAACATGAAACTCCATGAAAACTGTGCATGAAGGACTCTTGAATACGATCATGACTCGTCCAGAGAGGAAGACTATAGGGACACCAACAGGGAATGTAAAACATACTAGGAATAGAATATATTGGCTTTGTTGACCAGATCCTATATTAAAGGAAGAACGGTTTCAAAATACATTATATGGGGCCGTGTTCGTGATCATCTGGCATGAGTATCTCAAATTACCCATTGCATTATGATATTAATTATATTATTAAAATCCTTTAAAATTCCATTATAAATGTATAAAAAATGTGTTCAACTCAGTTTACTTCAAATAAAACAGAAGATGTTCGAAACTAGAATAGTGAGAAAAACTAGGGAAAAAGGAAATGGTTCCTCACTAGGTGAGTCACCGATGTTGATCTACTATTGGGTGAGATATGGATTCTACATTCTACCACTGATCCACTGACACTGAGCTACCAATTCAACAACTCACTGATTCCACGCCTCATCGACACCTTAACTAATTGACGCCATTCCACAGACACCCAGACTCTCTGATACTAGTGCCCTCAACTCAATGACACTGATAACCTCGACTCTCTGACACTGATTCCCCTAAATCCCTAATTATTTAACCCTCAACTCACCAATGCTGACACCCCTGACACATTTATGTTGATTCCTTTGAATCACTTATTTCAAAAACAATGACTCAACGATGTTGTCACCCCCAACACAATGATTCAAATTCTCCCAACACACCAATTCAAAATTTCCTAACTCATTTATTCCAATGGTTCATACATGGTTTTTGGATAACTAATGGAATGTGTCACTTACATCCCTCCGAAAACCCCAAAAATTGTTTTTTCACAAAAGAATGGTCTGGAGAAATCTGAGCTGTAACACCCCAGGTAAATAAAGAATATGACATTTTCACATTTATCCATATGTGTGAATAAAATATTAACATAACTTTAAAGGGGACTCTCTGCTCTATGGCATACCCAATACGCAACAACGAGTTTCTTGGAAATCTTACGTTGCACTCTAATAATAAAATAATATTATTTTAAATTTTAGTTAACGCCTAACTATTGTAATGGCGGGAATGAACTGAACTAACTAAAAAATGATTATATATGTTTGTCAAATATTTTTACTTTTCAAAATAAATGTTAGAGGATGAAAAATGTGAATGAATCCAATTTTAAGCGTAAACATTCTAATATTCTTTAAAAGGTGGATTAACCACCTTTTGATGACAAACCTCTTTTAAATACACTTTTTGACAATTTTATGTGTTATATTTGACAAAATAAAATTCTTATTTAGAATAGTGACAACAAAATTTACTTTGTGTAAATTTTTGGTATTTTTCCGATAAAGTTCATTTTTTAATGAATAGTGAAAATTGTTGTATTTTAATTCAAAACCTATTTTTAATCTAATTTATTTATATGATTAGATTATCTATTGAATTGGATTTAAATTAAAATTAGAATATATTTTTACCATTTAATCCAATAGTGGTCGTTGGAAATAATTTCATCTTGAAATTGGACTTAAACTAGTGTGAATCTTTTGATACTTATTGATTCATAAAAACACGCTTTTTGCTCCGACAGCGGGAATTAATTATTAAATTAATTAATGTAACTTATATTTTTGGAATTTTTTAAAATAGACATAATTATTGAATTTGGAATATCAAATATATCTTAGGGTGAATTATTTGTATTTTTCTAGAAAACATCAATTTTTGATGAATAGTGAAACCACTAAGTGGTACTTAAAAAACTAATTTTGAATTTAAATGAAATTTTACCACCTCTGTGTTTTGAATTTAAAAAATACAACTTACATGTTTGTAATTAAAAAGTAAAATGTTGTTCAATTGGATTAAAATAATTTTTTTGGTGAATAGTAGCTTTTAAGTTTTAATCACGATTAAAGATAATTAGTGTAGTTTGATGTAAAAATAATGTTTTAGTAATATGAAATGACCTAGAAACTTGTCCTACCCTAATTGGATGAGTCATGTCCAACCACAAAAATCCATGGGTCATCATGGGGACACGATGGGCCACTTTCCTTGGAAAATGACATTAATACCTTTTTATTTAATGTTAAAATGAAAATGTCACAAACATGTGTTGTTTTAATAAAAAAACATTAGATTGGTTTATAGAAGTCATATTTTTTACTATAAATATTAATTAGAAAGATAAAAATATTTCCTACTTGATGATATTTTTTTTATAATTCTTAGATATTAAATTAATTAATTTATTTATGACACTGTGATGATGTAGTGATTACCTCATAAATGAACGATTTAAATAAAATAAGAAGATAGGGTGAAATATAAGTCATACACTTGCAACAAACCTATTTTATGGGTATATTTCAATACCTTATCACCTTATCCAAGAAATATTTCCTTTTGAGACCTTTTAGATCCGAAAATCATTTTATAATAAAGTAACATCTTATAACTTTCCAAGAGTTCCCCTCCTCTCCTCTTATAAAAGGCCTCCACCTCTACCACCTTACACACACCTCTCAAGCCTTTTTCACGGCCAAAACCTACCCATTTCATCTCTCCACATCCCTATATTCATCATTTAAGCCTCGCTTTTGGAATAATCCTTTCCAAGGAAGCCTTTGAGCTCAAATCAAAGAGAGATACCCGATTTAAAGGTAATGTCTTCCCTTGTGTTCTTTTGTTTTATTTTTCTTCTCCAAACCCCTAAACTCTTTTTATTACCTTTTTTGTAACAACACCAGTATATTAAATATACTAGTATGTTGTTATAATAATTATTCAAGCTACAATTTCACACACCTTCGTCTAATGGTTAAAGAACATAATGTTTCTGTGGATGGTGAATTACTGCCTCACGAAACGATGATTGTTCAATATTATTTTAACACCTTCAATGGTGGACATTAAGATGTCACTATATTTATATATGATATATAATATTTTTATGTTTTCCATAAGCTTCTGTATTTTTAATTTATGGCATAACTTTATGGTTTTCAATATGGGTAAACGCGATATCATCATTTTTGGAAGTGCGGACTACCGCCCCCTCAAAGTGATTTGATTCGTTAATGCCACATGTGGGACGTATAAAGTATGTAATTAATGGTATTACATATGATATCCTACTAGAATTATAATATACCTTATATAATTATTATTTAATTCCACTGAATACAAAAAAAAAGAAATGAAAGTAGCATTCTTGCGTACGTACAGCTTACCGTCTCCATGAACGGTACATTGCATTTCTTATCTCCAAATGTTATGTACTGTTATAAGTACATATATATAATGGATATATATGTAATATATTACATCTAAATGAAGGATATAATTCTGTAATTATAATATATATCTCTCATTTTGTTTTAATTCCATTAATATGACAAAAAAATGAAAGTAGCGTTCATGCGTATGTACGGCCTACCGTCTCCATGAACGGTGCTTTTAATTTTTTATCTCCAAATGATATGGAATAGTATTAAATGATTTTATAATGGATATATATGATATTTAAAACAACAATAATATTCTGGAGATGATGTACCTATAACTACATGGAAAATTCTTTTCCAACAAGTTCAATTTTTACTCATGTACCGAACATCGACAAAAACATGTGATATGAACTCACATAATTAAACAATTATTATAACATTATAATATGTGATATGAACTGAATAATAATATTTAAAGGATTTCCTTATGAAATTATAAATTGACCAAATTTTATTATTCATGAGATTAAAGAACGATCGAGTCATGTCGGACACGAGGTAAGGGATCATACCCCTCTTTCTTTTTAAGTACACTATTTTATGTCATTCCTTTTAAGCTCATCATTCTTATGATTGGGATGTCATTTTATATTAATATTACTGTAATTTTTATGTTCATTTTATGAGAGACCCTATTTTCTCTCATCAATCCATTTTTTGAAGTTTTGAGTGGCGCCGTTAGGCTACCGAATTTTCGTAAGAGATCCAACCTCTCTCTTTCTTTTTAAGTACTCACCTTTATGTCACTTCTTTAAAGCTCCTATTTGTTATACTGGGGGATGTTCTATTATATTTCGTTTTCTGTAATTTTTATTTTAATATGATGCGAGACCCTATTTGATATCATCAATCCGTTTTTGGATGTTTTAAGTGGCATCGTTAGGCTGCCGAGTTTTCGTAAGGGATTTTTCATCTCCCTTTTATTCCCGTGAGATTTATGCTTCATTGCCACCATTTCCATTGAGTGGTGTATGTAATTCCCATTATTATAATCCTTTTGTAATATAATTCCATTTATGGGTATTTACATTTTCATTGTATGACCCCTCTTCAATGGGGTGTACGTTTCGAAAGTTACCCAAGTCGGAAAGGGAACCTTTCACCCTCTTCTTTTTGAAAAGTCTTCTTTTGTTATGCATTTTAAATTACATCTTATTTTGTTGGGATATGTTCATATATATCCTTATTGATGTAAAAAAAATTCCAAGTGGAGACATACCCTTTTTATCTATCATCAACTCATTTTCTGAATTTTGAAGTGACGTCGTTCGGCTGTCGAATTTTTGCAAAGGAATTTCTTAACCAAATTTTGATTCTTGGGGATAAACTTGTACTCCTTGAATATGTCGTGCTATGAATATGTGTGAATAACATATGATTTTTTTACACTTCATATCCACTTATATTTGGTGTATTCGTTTGTCACACATAATTATGTAATTGATTTATCCTTAATCTAAGGATACTATATTTGTAAGGGACTTCGTCTCAATCTTCTTTCATTGAGGCATATTTAGTTCTTTTATTTGGTGTTTAAACCCCTTTGACTTTTACATTAATACAAAAGGAATATTTCTATATGAATCGTTTTACTAAACGACAGAAAGGAATGTTTCTTTTAACGTACGCGGTGACAACGACCTTTTCTGCCACCGCGAGTATTATTTGGTATTTGTCTTCCTCAATAAGTCTTAATGTTTTTTAAATGAAATAATTACCATATACACTTTTATGTATTTTGGTATTGAATATGGTTTTTATAATGGATTTGTTATGTCAATATATTTAAGCGATATATTCTGATCAAAGTGTGGAAATTTTTTCTTTCCATTATATTTGTTTTATGTCTTATGATTTTATAATGGTACATTGACATTTGATGGGTGGTTACGTGATAAACAATATGAAGGGTCATGCCGTGAATACCAGGATGGGTGGTTACGTTATAACCTCTAATTCATTGGGTATGGATGTTGTCCGTATGGCTATTCCATTAAGTGATATGTGTGAAAGTCGACCGTATGGTTATTCCGTTTATGTATGTTTATGTCCCAAGTTACCTTTATATGTTATGTGATCTTTATATGGGTTTTATGGTAATATTTTGGTTACAAAAGGGTAAGTAATGATCTTTTAGTCAGTGAATAGTTTTTACTACTTCATAAATTTGAAAAGTATTACTTTTATAGAGTATTCATTGTTTACTTGTTTTTTTGAAAAACTAACAGTTTTCATTCATTGTGTATCCCGTACTGAGCTTTTTATGCTCACCCCATGTTTTTGAAATGTTTTTCACAGGACATAATGTGGAATAGGGTCAAGGATGGGATCAAGGGAAAGTCATGCTACCTAAAACATGGAACGAGACATGTTTCTTTTTAAGAGTTTTTATTTTAAGGAAACATAGAAGAAGTTTCTACTTTGTAATCTTTTGAGATGTTATAGTTATTTCCTAACTCTCTAAAACTCTAAACCTGAAAAGATACTCAATTTGAATTATTAATTTAATTCAATATTAAGTAAGGTTTAAGGCCGAGGCCTTATAGTTGGTATCAGAGGTGGGTTTAGATAACATTAGAGGTTAGGGTATCCTCTAAGCATAAGTGACATTACCATAATGGTTAGGATTTCAGAAAGAGTCCTAGTTTTAGATAAAGTTAATGACTAAGTATATCTTATTTTTTATCTTCCTCATTAGTACATGATGGTTTTGTTGATATAATCACACTTGCATTTTTGTTTTTAGAAAATGGATGGATCTAGCAGGCACCAAAGTGACAATGGGTTTGAAGGAAACTATGGTGGTTCAATGATTAAGAAACAGGATGAAATGGGGGATTCAATGATGAATATCATGTTTGTTCTAAACCAACTATCAAGGAGTCATGATCAGCCACTTGAACCTTGGTGAGTTTTCTAATGCATCATGTATGAGATGACCAACACGATGTGGAAGTTCAGATAATAATTATAAAGTTAACCATTAGGGTTTATATGATCCTTACTTTTTAGGTAATTATGGGTTACTCTATGATATGATGGAATATGAAAGGAATGAGATAAAATTGAGGTTAAAATATGTTATGGTTATTTTTGAAGATTTTATCTTGTTTTGGGGAATGTTTTAAGAATTATATAGTTTTGGAAAAAGGACATGATGCAGACCGTTTGACAACCCGTCGCATCGGACAGAGCGGCGAGAATCAAACCCACAACCAAAGTGCGACTGATATTTATCGCCTACCACTAGACTACGTGAAGTCCCTAATTAGTTTGACTAATTATTTTTAGTTAGATGATTTTATGGATCAGGAGTAAGTTTATTTTGGGTTATCTATGGAAATGATTAACCTATCATGGAGGATATTTGATTAGGTTAATTACTTTTTAGTATGAGACTTTAAGAGAAACTAATGTTATTTGGAGATAAATGTTAATTTTGTACCTTGGAATACTATGTGATTATATCCTTCAAATATTTGGGTATCAATATTAGTTTGGATAACATTGAATAATTTTATGGATAGATGTTTATTGAATGGTCTTTGTTGAACTTTGGGTATTGATTGAAAAGTTTTGGAGATTATGAATAGATTTTTTATTATAAAGAATTATCCATTTTGGGTATTATCTGATCTCATAATAACCTTTTTTGTTTTAGTTTTGGTTACGGTCTAAAGACTTGGAACGTATATAGTTTTATTTTTGGGAATAGGTGACATTATAGAAGTTGATTATAGCTCTATTAATGTGAACAAGTCATCCTAATACTCATCTTTTGGAGAAAATATGACTTCCTGTAAGAAATATAGTAAAAGTTGAAAGTCAAAATGAGAAGTATGTATGTTTCCTTAAGATCAAAAATAAATTCCTCAATGAAGAGTAACATAAAACAAAAAGGATTTCTGTTAACTTTTCCTACTGGGGAATCGAATACTATTTAACACATCACATGTTTGTAATTTTCTTATGGTTAACTTTCTCCTAGACTTGTTTACTATCACTCTCCCTCTAAACATAACCCTTTGTTTTTTCCTCCATATCCATGTTTTCCTACATGGAATCCTAGTATGAGTTAACTCAGGTGACCTTTGTACTTCTCTTTCTTTATTTTAAAGTGATTGTTTTACTGACTCTTGTTCCGATGTGGGATTTTCAATGAAGTTTCCATGCCCAATTTTAAAATTGTGAGGATGCAATTCCCAAAAAGGGGGAAAGATGTATCACCCCAGGTAAATAAAAATATGAAATTTTCACATTCATCCATATTTGTTAATAAAATATTAACATAACTTTAAAGGGGATTCTCTGCTCGATGGCGTACCCAATATACAACAACGAGTTTCTTGGGAATCTTACGTTGCACTCTAATAATAAAATAATATTATATTAAATTCTAGTTAACGCCTAGCCGTTGTAATGGCGGGAATGAACAAAACTAACTAAAAAATGATTATATATGTTTGTCATATATTTATACTTTTTACAATAAATGTTAGAGGATTACAAATGCGAATGAATCCAATTTTAAGAGTAAACATTCTATTATTCTTTAAAAGGTCGATTACCCGCCTTTTGATGACGAGCCTATTTTAAATCCACTTTTTGACAATTTTATGTGTTATATTTGACAAAATAAAATTTTTCTTTAGAATCGGGAAATCAAAATTTACATTGTGTAAATTTTTGGTATTTTTCCGATAAAGTTCATTATTTTAATGAACAGTGAAAAATATTGTATTTTAATTCAAAACCTATTTTTAATCTAATTTATTTATATGATTAGATTATCTTTTGAATTTGTTTTAAAGTTAAATTTGAATATATTTTTACCATTTAATCCAATAGTGGTCATTGGAATTAATTTCATCTTGAAATTGGACTTCAACTAGTGTCAATCTTTTGATACTTATTGTTTCATAAAAACACGCTTTTTGCTCCGACAGAGGGAATTAATTATTAATTTAATTAAGGTAACTAATTATTTTTTTATTTTTAAAAATAGACATCATTTTTTAATTTGGAATATCAAATATAGATTAGGGTGAATTTTTTGTATTTTTCTGGAAAACATCAATTTTTGATGAATAGTGAAACCACTAAGTGGTACTTAAAAAACTGATTTTTCGTTTAAATGAAATTTTACCACCTCTGTGTTTTGAATTTCAAAAATCTGACATACATGGTTGTCATTAAGAAGTAAAATGTTGTTCAATGTAATTAAAATAATTTTTTGGGTGAATAGTATCTTTTATGTTTTAATCGCGATTAGAGGTAATTAGTGTAGTTTAAGGTAAAAATAATGTTTTAATAATATTAAATGACCTAGACTCATTTCCTACCCTCATTGGATGAGTAATGGCCGACCAAGACAATCCATGGGTCAACTTGGGGACCACATGGAGCCACTTTTCTTGGAAAATGACATTAATACCTTTTTATTTAAAGTTAAAATTAAAATGTCACAAACATGTGTTGTTTGAATAAAATAATTTTTATATGGGGTTATAAAAGTCATATTTTTTACTATAAATATTCATTAGAATGATAAAAAATATTTCATACATCGTGATATTTTTTTTATAATTTTTAGATATTAAATAAATTATTTTATTTATGACACCGTGATGATGCAGTGATTACATCATAAATGAACGATTTAAATAAAATGAGATAATAGGGTACAATCTAAGTCATCCACTTGTAAAAAACCTATTTTATGGGTATATTTAGAAACCTTATCACCTTATCCTAGAAATATATCCTTTTGGGACCTTTTAAATCGGAAAATCATTTTATAATAAAGTGATATTTTATAACTTTCCAAGAGTGCCCCTCCTCTCCTCTTATAAAAGGCCCCCACCTCTACCACCTTACACACACATCTCAAGCCTTTTTCTCAGCCAATCCCTGCCCATTTCATCTCTCCACATACCTCTCTTCATCATTGAAGCCTCACTTTGGGCATAATCCTTTCCAAGGAAGCGTTTGAGATCAAATCAAAGAGAGTTACCTGATTTAAAGGTAATGTCTTCCCTTCTGTTCTTTTGTTTTATTTTTCTTATCCACACCCATAAACTCTTTTTATTACCTTTTTTTGAAACAACACCAGAATCATAAATATAATAGTATGTTGTTATATGAATTATTCGAGCTACACTATCACACACCTCCGTCTAATGGTTAAAGAACATAGTGTTTCTGTGGATGGAGAATTACTGCCTTACGAAATGATGATTGTTCAATATTATTTTAACACCTTAAAAGGTGGACATTAAGATGTCACTATATTTATATATGATATATAATATGTTTATGTTTTCCTTAAGCTTATGTATTTTTAATTTATTCCATACCTTTACGGTTTCCATTATGGGTAAACGCGATATCTTCATTTTTGGAAATGCGGACTACCGCCCCCTCCAAGTGATTTGATTCGTTAATGCCATATGTGGGACGTATAAATATGGAATTAATGGTATTACATATTATATAATACTATAATTATATTATACCATTATATCATGATTATTGAATTCCATTTAATACAAAAATAAATAAATGAAAGTAGCGTTCTTGCATACGTATAGCTTACCGTCTCCATGAACGGTACATTTCATTTCTTATCTCCAAATGTTGTGAACTGTTATAAGTACATATATATATTGGATATATATGTAATATATTACATCTAAATGAATGATATCATTCTGAAATTATAATATATATATCTATCATTTTGTTTTAATTCCATTAATATGACAAAAAAATGAAAGTAGTGTTCATGCATATGTACGACCTATCATCTCCATGAACGGTGCTTTTAATTTTTTATCTCCAAATGATATGGAATAGTATAAAATGATTATATACTGGATATATATGATATTTAAAACATCAATATTATTCTGGAGACGATGTACCTATAACTACATGGAAAATTCTTTTCCAACAATTTCAATTTTTATATATGTACCGAACATCGACAAAAACGTCTGATATGAACTCACTTTATTAACCAATTATTATTACATTATAATATGTTATATGAACTGGATAATAATCTTTAAATGAGTTCCTTAAGAATTTATAAATTGACCATATATTATTATTCAGGAGATTAAAGAACCATCGAGTCATGTAGGACACGAGGTAAGGGATCCTACCCCTCTCTTTTTTTTTAAGTACACTCTTTTATGTCAATCCTTTTAAGCTAATCATTATTATGATTGGGATGTTCTTTTATATTAATATTACTATAATTTTTATGTTCATATTATGAGAGACCCTGTTTTCTCTCATCAATCCATTTTTTGATGTTTTGAGTGGTGCTGTTAGGATGCCGATTTTTCGTAAGAGATCCAACCTCTCTCTTTCTTTTTAAGTACTCCCCTTTATGTCACTTCTTTAAATATCTTCTTTGTTATTCTGGGGGATTCTCTATTATATTAATCTTTCTGTACATTTTATTTTAATATGATGAGAGACCCTATTTGATATCATCAATCCATTTTTGGAAGTTTTATGTGGCGTCGTTAGGCAGCCGAGTTTTCGTAAGGGATTTTTCATCTCACTTTAATTCTCGTGAGATATATGATGCATTTGCCACCATTTCCTTTGAGTGGTGTATGCACTTCCCA
This sequence comes from Viscum album, assembly GCA_963277665.1. Taxonomy (NCBI): domain Eukaryota; kingdom Viridiplantae; phylum Streptophyta; class Magnoliopsida; order Santalales; family Viscaceae; genus Viscum; species Viscum album. Next base: position 1,851,484,109 of record OY728120.1, read on the forward strand.
TTATTATACTCCTTGTGTAATATAATTCCATTTATGGGTATTTACATATTCATTGTATGACCCTTCTTCAATGGGGTGTACTTTTCAAAAGTTACCCAAGTTGGTAAGGGAACCTTCCACCCTTCTCTTTTTGAAAAGGCTTCTTAGGTAATTTTTTTTAAATTACATATTACTATGTTGGGATATGTCCTTCGATGTCCTTATTGATGTAAATTTTTTTTCCATGTGATGAGATACCCTTTTTATCTATCATCAACTCATTTTCTGAATTTTGAAGTGACATGCTTAGGCTGTCGAATTTTTGCAAGGGAACCTCTTAATCCAATTTTAGTTCAGCGGGATAAATGTGTACTCCTTGAATATGTCGTTCTATGAATATTTGTGAATAACAACTAATTGTTTTACACTTAATATCCACTTATATTTGGTGTATTTGTTTGTCACACTTAATTATGTAGTTGTTTTATCCTTAATCTAATGATATTGTATTTGTATGGGACTTTGTCTCAATATCCTTTCATTGAGGAATATTTAGTTCTTTTAAACGGTGTTTAAACCCCTTTGAATTTTAGTTAAACACAAAAGGAATATTTTTCTACGAAGAATTTTACTAAACGACAAAAAGGAATGTTTCTTTTAACATACGTGGTGACAATGACATTTTCTGCTGCCGCGAGTATTATTTGGTCTTTGGCTTCCTCAACAATCCGTAAAGTTTTTTTAAATGAAATAAATACCATATACTCTATTATGTATTTTGGTATTGAAGATGGTTTTTATAATGTATTTTTTATGTCAATATATTTAAGCGATATATTGTGATCAAAGTGTGGAAATGTTTTCTTTCCATTATATTTGTTTTATGTCTTATGATTTTATAATAGTACATGGACATTTGACGGGTGGTTACTTGATAAACAATATGATGGGTGGTGCCATGAATACAAGGACAGGTGGTTATGTTATAACCTCCAATTCATTGGGTATGGATGTCGGCCGTATGGCTATTCCATTAAGTGATATGTGTGGAAGTCGATCGTATGGTTATTCCATTTAAGTATGTTTATGTCCCAAGTTACCTTTTTATGTTATGTGATCTTTATATGGGTTTTATGGTAATCCTTTGGTTACAAAAGGGTAAGTAATGAACTTTTATTCAGAGAAGGGTTTTTACTACTTCATAAAGGTGAAAAGTATTACTTTTATAAAGTATATATGGTTTACTTGTTATGAAAAACTAACAGTTTTCATTCATTTTGTATCCCTTACTGAGAATTTTATGCTCACCCCAAGTCTTTGAAATGTTTTTCACAGGACATAATGTGGAATAGGGTCAATGATGGGATCAAGGGAAAGTCGTGCTACCTAAAACATGGAACGAGACATGTTTCTTTTTAAGAGTTTTTATTTTATGGTAACTTAGAAGAAGTTTCTACTTTGTAATCTTTTGAGATGTAATAGTTATGTCTTAATTCTCTAAAACTCGAAACCTGAAAAGATCCTCATTGTGAATTATTAATTTAATTCAATATTAAGTAAGGTTTAAGGCTGGGGCCTTATAGTTGGTATCAAAGATTGTTTTATAAAACATTAGAGGTTAGGGTATCCTCTAAGCATAAGGGACATTACCATAATGGTTAGGATTTCAGAAAGAGTCCTAGTTTTAGATAAAGTGAATGAGTAAGAATATATTTGTTTTTATCATCCAAATTAGTAAATGATGGTTTTGTTGATATAATCACACTGACATTTCTGTTTTTTGCAAATGGATGGATCTAGCAGGAACCAAAGTGAGAATGGGTTTGAAGGAAACTATGGTGGTTCACTAATTAAGAGATTGGATGTAATGGGGGATTCAATGAGGAATCTCATGGTTGTTATAAAACAACTATCAAGGAGTCATGATCAACCACTTAAACCTTGCTGAGTTCTCTAATGCATCATGTACGAGATGCCCAACTTGATGTGGATGTTCAGATAATAATTATAAAGTTAACCATTAGGGTTAATATGATCCTTACTTTTTAGGTAATTATGGGTTACTCTATGATATGATGGAATATGAATGGAATGAGATAAAAATGAGGTTAAAATATGTTATGGTTATTTTCGAAGATTTTATCTTGTTTTTGGTGATGTTTTAAGAATTATATAGTTTTTGAAAAAGGACAACACGCAGACCATTTGACAACCCGTCGCGTAGGACAGAGTAGCGGGAATCGAACCCACAACCAAAGTGAAACTGGTATTTATCGCCTACCACTGGACTACGTGAAGTCCCTGGTTAGTTGGAAAAATTATTTATAGCTAGATGATTTTATGAATCAAGAGTAAGTTTATTTTGAGTTATCTATGGAAATGATTAACCTATCATGGAGGATATTTGATTAGGTTAATTACTTTTTAGTATGAGACTTTAAGAGAAACTAATGTTATTTGGAGATAAATGTTAATTTTGTACCTTGGAAGACTATATGATTAAATCCTTCAAATATTTGGGTTTCAATCTTAGTTTTGTTTACATTGAATAATTTTATGGATAGATGTTTATTGAATGGTCTTTGTTGAACTTTGGGTATTTTTTGAAAATTTTTGGATATTAAGAATAGATTTTTTTATAATGAATTATCCTTTTTGGGTATTATCTGATCTCAAACTAACCTTTTTGGTTTTAGTTTTGGATAAGGTCTAAAGACATGGGAAGTATATAGTTTTATTTTGGGGAATATTTGACTCTCTAGAAGTTGATTATAGCTCTATTAATGTGAACAAGTCATCCTAAAAACTCGTCTTTTGGAGAAAATATGAGTTCCTGTAGGAAATCTAGTAAAAGATGAAAGTAAACATGACAAGTAAGTATGTTTCCTTAAGATCAAAAATAAATTCCTCAATTAAGAGTAACTTAAAACAAAAATGTTGTCTGTTAACTTTTCCTACTGGGGAATCGAATACCATTTAACCCATCACAAGTTTGTGATTTTTTATGGTTAACTTTCTCCTAGACATGTTTACTATCACTCTCCCTCAGAACACGAACCATTGTTTTTTCCTCCATATCCATGTTTTCCTACATTGAATCCTAGTATTGGTTAACTCAGTTGACCTTTGTACTTCTCTTTCTTTATTTTAAAGTGATTGTTTTACTGACTATTGTTCCAATGTGGTATTTTCAATGATGTTTCCAAGCCCAATTTTTAAATTGCGAGGACGCAATTCCCAAAAGGGGGGAAGGATGTAACACCCTATGTAAATAAAGAATATGACATTTTTACATTTATCCATATTGGTGAATATAATATTAACATAACATTAAAGGGGACGCTCTACTAGATGGCGTACCCAATACGCAACAACGAGTTCCTCGGGAATCTTACGTTGCACTCTAATAATAAAATATTATTATTTTAAATTGTAGTTAAAGCCTAGTCGTTGTAATGACAGGAATGAACAGAACTAACTAAAAAATGTTTATATATGTTTGTCAAATATTTTTTCTTTTTACAATAAATTTTATAGGATTAAAAGTGCGAATGAATCCAATTTTAAGTGTAAACATTCTAATATTCATTAAAAGGTCGATTAACCGCCTTTTGATGACGAACCTCTTTTAAATCCACTTTTTGACAATTTTATGTGTTATATTTGACAAAATAAAATTCTTCTTTATAATCGGGACATCAAAATTTACTTTGTGTAAATTTTTGGTATTTTTCCGATAAAGTTCATTTTTTTAATGAATAGTGAAAAATGTTGTATTTCAATTCAAAACCTCTTTTTAATCTAATTTTTTTATATGATTAGATTATCTTTTGAATTGGTTTTAAAGTGAAATTAGAATATATTTTTTCCATTTAATCCAATAGTGGTCGTTGGAATTAATTTAATCTTGAAATTGGACTTAAACTACTGTCTATCTTTTGATACTTATTGTTTCATAAAAAACACGCTTTTTGCTCCGAAAACAGGAATTAATTATTAAATTAATTAATTTAACTTATATGTTTTGATTTTTTTAAAATATACATCATTTTGGAATTTTTAATATGAAATATAGCTTGGGGTGAATTTTTGGTATTTTTCCAGAAAACATCAATTTTTGATTAATTGTGAAACCACTAAGTGGTACTTAAAAAACCGATTTTCATTTAAATGAAATTTTACCACCTCTGTGTTTTGAATATCAAAAATCTGACATACATGGTTTTCATTAAGATGTAAAATCTAGTTCAAGGGGAATAAAAAAATTTATTAGTGAATAGTAACTTTTAAGTTTTAATCGCGATTAGTGGTAATTAGTGTAGTTTAAGGTAAAAATAATGTTTTACTAATATGAAATGACCTAGACACATGTCCTCCCCTAATTTGATGAGTCATGGCCGACCAAGACAATACATGGGTCAACTTGGGGACCCCATGGATCCACTTTTCTTGGAAAATGACATTAATACCATTTTATTTAATTTTAAAATTAAAATGTCACAAACATGTGTTGTTTTAATAAAACGTTTTTTAGATGGGGTATTAAAAGTCATATTTTTTACTATAAATATTCATTAGAAAGATAAATATATTTCCTACATCATGATATTTTTTTTATAATTTTTAGATATTAAATAAATTTATTTATTTATGACACTGTGATAATGTAGTGATTACCTCATAAATGAACGATTTAAATAAATTAGAAGATAGGGTTCTATATAAGTAGTACACTTGAAAAAGACCTATTGTATGGGTATATTTATAAACCTCATCACATTATCCTCTAAATATATCCTTTGTACCTTTTAAATCAGAAAATCATTTTATAATAAAGTAATATTTTATAACCTTCCAAGAGTTCCCCTACTCTCCTCTTATAAAAGGCCCCCACCTCTACCATCTTACACACACCTCTCAAGCCTTTTTCTCGGCCAACCACTGCCCATTTCATCTCTACACATCCCTCTCTTCATCATTGAAGCTTCACTTTTGGAAGAATCTCTTTCAAGGAAGCCTTTGAGCTCAAATCAAAGAGAGTTACCCGATTTAAAGCTAATGTCTTCCCTATTGTTCTTTTGTTTTATTTTTCATCTCCAAACCACTAAATTATTTTTATTACCTTTTTTTGTAACAAAACTAGTATCTTAAATATACTATTATTTTTTTATAATAATTATTCATGCTACACATTCACACACCTCCGTCTAATGGTTAAAGAACAAACTATTTCTGTGGATGGTGAATTACTGCCTCACAAAACAATGATTGTTCAATATTATTTTAACACCTTCAAAGGTGGCCAGTAAGATGTCACTATATTATATATGACATATAATATTTTTATGTTTTCCTATATATTATGTATTTTTAATTTATGGCATACCTTTTTGGTTTCCATTATGGGTAAACGGGATATCTTCATTTTTGGAAGTGCGGACTACCACTTCCTCAAAGTGATTTGATTCGTTAATGCCATATGTGGGACATATAAAGTATGGAATTATTGGTATTACATATGATATACTACTGGAATAATAATATACCTGTATATAATTATTATTTAATTCCATTTAATACAAAAAAAAATAAGAAACAAAGAAATGAAACTAGTGTTCATGCGTACGTACGGCTTACCGTCTCCATTAACAGTACATTTAATTTCTTATTTCCAAATGTTATATACTGTTATAAGTAAATATATATAATGGATATATTTTTAATATATTACATCTAAATGAAGGATATCATTCTGGAATTATAATATATATATCTCTCATTTTGTTTTAATTCCATTACTATGACAAAAAAAAATGAAAGTAACGGTCATGCGTACGTATGACCTACCGTCTCCATGAACACTGCTTTTAATTTTTTATCTCCAAATGCTATGGAATAGTATAAAATTATTATATACTGGATATATATGATATTTAAAACATCCATACTATTCTGGAGATGATGTTCCTATAACTACATGGAAAATTATTTTCCAACAAGTTTAATTTATACTCATGTACCGAACATCGACAAAAACGTCTAATATGAACTCAATTTATAAACCAATTATTATTACATTATACTATGTTATGTGAACAGAATAATAATATTTAAAGGATGTCCTTAATAAATTATAAATCGACTAAATTTTGTTATTCAGGAGATTAAAGAACGATCGAGTCATGTCGGACATGAGGTAAGGGATCCAACCCCTCTCTTTCTTTTTAAGATCACTCTCTAATGTCATTCCTTTTAAGATCATCTTTATTATGATTGGGATGATCTTTTATATTAATCATACTGTAATTTTTATGTTCATATTATTAGAGACCCTATTTTTTCTCATCAATCCATTTTTTGATGTTTTGAGTGGCGCCGTTAGGCTGTGAAATTTTCTTAAGAGATCCAACCTCTCTCTTTCTGTTTAAGTACTCCCCTTTATGTCACTTCTTTAAAGATCCTAATTGTTATGATATGGGATGTTATTTTATATTACACTTGCTGGAAGAAAAAAATTTAAAATGATTAGAGACCCAATTTGATATCGTCAATCAATTTTTGGGTGTTTTAAGTGGCGTCGTTAGGCTACCGAGTTTTCGTAAGGGATTTTTCATCTCACTTTTATTCCCGTGAGATTTATGCTACATTTGCCACCATGTCCTTTTAGTGGTGCATGTACATCCGATTATTATACTCTTTGTGTAATATAATTCCATTTATGGGTATTTACATATTCATTGTATGACCCTTCTTCAATGGGGTGTATGTTTCGAAAGTAACCCAAGTCGGTAAGGGAATCTTTCACCCTCCTCTTTTTAAAAATACTTCTTTTTTAATGTCTTTTAAATTACATATTATGTTGGGATATGTTCTTATATATACATATTGATGTAAATTTTTAGTCCAAGTGATGGGATACCCTTTTTATCTGTCATAAACTCATTTTATGAATTTTGAAGTGACGTCGTTAGGCTGCCGAATTTTTGCAAAGGAACTTCTTAACCAAATTTTGATTCTTGGGGATAAACTTGTACTCATTGAATATGTTGTTATATGAATATGTGTTAATAACATCTGATTGTTTTACACTTAATATCCACTAATATTTGGTGTATTCATTTGTCACACATAATTATGTAATTGATTTATCCTTAATATAAGGATACCATATTTGTAACGGAATTCGTCTCAATCTCCTTTCATTGAGGCATATTTCATTCTTTTATATGGTGTATAAACCCCTTTGACTTTTACTTTAATACAAAAGGAATTTTTTTCGATGAAGCGTTTTACTAAACAACAAAAAGGAATGTTTCATTTAACGTATGCGATGACAACGACCTTTTCCGCCGCCGCGAGTATTATTTGCTCTTTGGTTCCTCAATAATCCGTAATGTTTTTAAAAAAAATTAAATACCCTATAATCTTTTATGTATTTTGGTAATGAAAATGGTTTTTATAAGGGAATTTTTATGTCAATATATTAATGCGATATATTGTGATCAAAGTGTGGAAATGTTTTCTTTCCATTATATTTGTTTTGTGTCTTATGATTGTATAATGGTACATGGACATTTGACAGGTGGTTACATGATAAAACATATGACGGGTGGTGCCGTGAATACCTAGATGGGTGGTTACGTTATAAACTCCAATGCATTGGCTATGGAAGTCGGCCGTATGGCTATTCCATTAAGTGATATGTGTTGAAGTCGACCGTATGGTTTTTCCATTTAAGTATGTTTATATCCCAATTTACCTTTATATGTCATGTGATATTTATATGGGGTTTTTGGTAATATTTTGGTTACAAAAGGGTATGTAATGAACTTTTATTCAGTGAAGAGTTTCTACTACATCATAAAGGTGAAAAGTATTACTTTTATAAAGTATACATGGTTTACTTGTTGTTTTGAAAAACTAACAGTTTTCATTAGCTTTTTATGCTCACCCTAAGTTTTTGAAATGTTTTTCACAGGACTTAACAGGGAATAGGGTCAAGGATGGGATCAAGGGAAAGTTGTGCTACCTAAAACATGGAAGGAGACATGTTCCTTTTTAAGACTTTTTATTTTATGGAAACTTAAAAGAAGTTTCTACTTTTTAATCTTTTGAGATGTAATAGTTATGTCCTAATTCTCTTAAACTCTAAACCTGAAAAGATCCTCAATGTGAATTATTAATTTATTTCAATATTAAGTATGTTTTACGGCCGGGGCCTTATAGTTGGTATCACAGGTCGGTTTAGATATCTTTAGAGGTTAGGGTATCCTCTAAGCATAAGTGACATTACCATAATGGTTAAGATTTCAGAAAGAGTCATAGTTTTAGATAAAGTGAATGAGTAAGTATATATTATTTTTTATCTTCCTCATTAGTACATGATGGTTTTATTGATATAATCACACTGACATTTCTGTTTTTTTCAAATGGATGGATCTAGCAGGCACCAAAGTGACAATGGGTTTGAAGGAAACTATGGTGGTTCTCGGATTAAAAGACATGATGGAATGGGGTATTCAATGAGGAATATCATGGATGTTATAAAACAACTCTCAAGGAGTCATGATCAACCACTTGAACCTTGGTGAGTTCTCTAATGCATCATGTACGACATGACCAACTTGATGCGGAAGTTCAGATAATAATTATAATGTTAACCATTAGTGTTTATATCGTCCTTACTTTTTATATAATTTTGGGTTACTCTATGATATAATGGAATATGAAAGGAATGTGATAAAATTGAGGTCAAAATATGTTATGGTTATTTTTGAATATTTTATCTCGTTTTGGGGAATGTTTTAAGAATTTTATAGTTTTGGAAAAAGGACAACACGCAGACCGTGTGACAACCCGTCGTGTCAGACAAATCTGCGGGAATTGAACCCACACCCAAAGTGCGACTGGTATTTATCACCTACCATTGGACTACGTGAATTCCCTGGTTAGTTTAACTAATTATTTTTAGTTAGATGATTTTAGGAATCAAGAGTAAGTTTATTTTGGGTTATCTATGGAAATGATTAAACTATCATGGAGGATATTTGATTAGGTTAATTACTTTTCAGTATGATACTTTAAGAGAAACTAATGTTATTTGGAGATAAATGTTAATTTTTTACCATGGAAGACTATGTTGTTAAATCCTTAAAATATTTGGGTTTCAATCGTATTTTGGTTTACATTGAATAATTTTATGGATAGATGTTTATTGAATGGTCTTTGTTGAACTTTGGGTATCGTTTGACAAATTTTGGAGATTAAGAATAGATTTTTTTTATAAATAATTATCCTTTTGGGTATTATCTGATCTCATACTAACCTTTTTAATTTTAGTTTTGGTTAAGTTCTAAAGACATGGGAAGTATATAGTTTTATTTTGGGGAATAGGTGACTCTCTATAAGTTGATTATAGCTCTCTTAATGTGAACAAGTCATCCTAAATACTCGTGTTTTGGAGAAAATATGAGTTCCTGTAAGAAATCTTGTAAAAGTTGAATGTCAACATGGCAAGTAATTATGTTTCCTTAAGATCAAAAATAAATTCCTCAATGAAGAGTAACTTAAAACATAAATGTTGTCTGTTATCTTTTCCTACTGGGGAATCGAATACCGTTTAACCCATCACAAGTTTGTGATTTTCTTATGGTTAACTTTCTCCTAGACATGTTTACTATCACTCTCCCTCAGAACATGACCCTTTTCTTTTCCCTCCATATCCATGATTTCCTACATGGAATCCTAGTATGGGTTTACTCGGGTGACCTTTGTACTTCTCTTTCTTTATTTTAAAGTGATTGTTTTTCTGACTCTTGTTCCGATGTGGGATTTTCAATGAAGTTTTCAAGTCCAATTTTAAAATTACGAGGATGCAATTCCCAAAAGGGGGGAAGGATGTAACACCCCAGGTAAATAAAGAATATGAAATTTTCACATTTATCCATATTTTTGAATATAATATTAATATAACTTTAAAGGGGATGCTCTGCTCGATGGCGTACCCAATACGCAACAACGCGTTTCTTGGAAACCATACGTTGCACTCTAATAATAAAATAATATTATTTTAAATTGTCTTCAACGCCTAGCCGTTGTAATGGGGGCAATGAACAGAACAAACTACAAAATTGTTATATAGGTTTGTCAAATATTTTTAATTTTTAAAATAAATGTTAGAGGATTGAAAATGAGAATGAATCCAATTTTAAGTGTAAACATTCTAATATTCATTAAAAGGTCGATTAACCGCCTTTTGATGACGAACCATTTTTAAATCCTATGTTTGTAAATTTTATCTATTATATTTGAAAAAATAAAATTCGTCTTTAGAATCGGGACATCAAAATTTACTTTGTGTAAATTTTGGGTATTTTTCCGATAAAGTTCATTTTTTAATGAATAGTGAAAACTGTTGTATTTTAATTCAAAACCACTTTTTAAAATAATTTATTGATATGATTAGATTATTTTTTGAATTGTTTTTAAAGTTAAATTAGAATATATTTTTACCATTTAATCCAATATTGGTCGTTGGAATTAATTTCATCTTGAAATTGGACTTAAACTAGTGTTAATCATTTGATACTTATTGTTTCATAAAAACACGCTTTTTGCTCCGACAGTGGGAATTAATTATTAAATTAATTAATTTAACTTATATGTTTTGAATTTTTTAAAATAGAAATAATTTTTGAATTTTGAATATCAAATATAGCTTAGGGTGATTTTTTGGTATTTTTCTGGAAAACTTCAATTTTTGATGAATAGTGAAACCACTAAGTGGTACTTAAAAAACCGATTTTTCGTTTAAATGAAATTTTAACACCTATGTGTTTTGAATTTCAAAAATCCAACATACATGGTTTTCATTATGAATTAAAATGTGGTTCAATGGGATTAAAATAATTTTTTTTGGTGAATAGTATCTTTTATGTTTTAATCGCGATTAGTGGTAATTAGTGTAGTTTAAGGTAAAAATAATGATTTAATAATATGAAATGACCTAGACAGATGTCCTACCCTCATTGGATGAGTCATGGCCGACCTAGACAATAAATGGGTCAACTTTTGGACCCCATGGAGCCACTTTTCTAGGAAAAAGACATAAATAACTTTTTATTTAATGTTAAAATAAAAATTTCACAAACATGCGTTGTTTTAATAAAACAATTCTTTGATGGGGTTATAAAAGTCATATTTTTAACTATAAATATTCATTAGAAATATAAAATTATTTCCTACATCATGATATTTTTTTTATAATTTTTAGATATTATATAAATTAATTTATTTATGACACCGTGATGATGCAATGATTACCTCATAAATGAACGATTTAAATAAAATGAGAATATAGGGTGAAATATAAGTCTTACACCTGTCACAAACCTATTGGATGGGTATATTTCGAACCCTTATAACCTTATCCTCGAAATATATCCTTTTGGGATCTTTTAAATCCGAAAATAATTTTATAATAAAGTAATATTTTATAACTTTCCAAGAGTGCCCCTCCTCTCCTCTTATAAAAGGCCCCCACCTCTACCACCTTACACACACATCTCAAGCCTTATGATCGGCCAAACCCTGCACATTTAATCTCTCCACATCACTCTCTTCATCATTGAAGCCTCACATTGGGTAGAATCCTTTCTAAGGAAGCCTTTGAGCTCAAATCAATGAGAGTTACCCGATTTAAAGGTAATGTCTTCCCTTGTGTTCTTTTGTTTTATTTTTATTCTCAAACCCCTAAACTCTTTTTATTACCTATTATTGTAACAACAACAGTATCTTAAATATACTAGGATGTTGTTATAAAAATTATTTGAGATACACTTTCACACACCTCCGTCTAATGGTTAAAGAACATACTGTTTCTGTGGATGACGAATTACAGCCTCACGAAATGATGATTGTTCAATATTATTTTAACACCTTCAAGGGTGGCCGTTAAGATGTCACTATATTTATATATGATATATAATATGTTTATGTTTTCCTTAAGCTTATTTATTTTTAATTTATGGCATACCTTTACGGTTTCCATTATGGGTAAACATGATATCTTCATTTTTGGAAGTGCGGACAACCACCCCCTCAAAGTGATTTGATTCGTTAATGCCATATGTGGGATGTATAAAGTATAGAATTAATGGTATTACATATTATATACTAATGTAATTATAATATACCTTTATATAATTATTATTTAATTCCATTGAATACAAAAAAAAGAAATGAAACTAGCATTCATGCGTACGTACGACTTACCGTCTCCATGAACGGTACATTTCATTTCCTATCTCCAAATGTTATGTACTGTTATAAGTACATATATATAATGGATATATATGTAATATATTGCATATAAATGAAGGATATCATTCTGGAATTATAATATATATATCTCTCATTTTGTTTTAATTCCATTAATATGACAAAAAAATGAAAGTAGCGTTCATGCGTACGTACGGCCTACCGTCCCCATGAACGGTGTTTTTAATTTTTTATCTTCAAATTCTATGGAATAGTATAAAATGATTATATACTGGATATATATGATATTTAAAACATAAATAATTTTCTTGAGACGATGTACCTATAACTACATGGAAAATTCTTTTCCATCAAGTTCAATTTTTACTCATGTACCGAACATCGACAAAAATGTCTGATATGAACTCACTTTATTAACCAATTATTATAAGATTATAATATGTGATATTAACTAAATAATAATCTTTAAAGTAGGCCCTTAATAAATTATAAATCGAACAAATTTTATTATTGAGGAGATTAATGAACGATCGAGTCATGTCGGACACAAGGTAAGGGATCATACCCATCTCTTTCTTTTTAAGTACACTGTTTTATGTCATTCCTTTTAAACTCATCTTTCTTATGATTGGGGTGTTCTATTATATTAATCATAGTGTAATTTTTATGTTCATATTATGAGAGACCCTATTTTCTCGAATCAATCCATTTTTTTATGTTTTGAGTGGCGCCATTCAGCTGCCGAAATTTCATAAGAGATCTGACCTCTCTCTTTCTTTTTAAGTACTCCCCTTTATGTCACTTCTTTAAATCTCCTCTTGGTTATGTTGGGGGATGTTCTTTTATATTACTCTTTCTGTAAATTTTATTTTAATACGATGAGAGATCCTATTTTATAACATCAATCCATTTTTTGAAGTTTTAAGTGGCGTCGTTTGGCTGCCGAGTTTTCGTATGGGATTTTTCATCTCACTTTTATTCACGTGAGATTTATGCTACATTTGCTACCATTTCCTTTTAGTGGTGTATGTACTACCCATTATTATACTCCTTGGGTAATATAATTCCATTTATGGGTATTTACATATTCATTTTATGACCCTTCTTCAATGGGGTGTACTTTTCATAAGTTACACAAGTCGGTAAGGGAACCGTTTACCCTCATCTTTTTAAAAAGACTTCTTTTGTTATGTCATTTAAATTACATCTTCTTCTGTTGGGATATGTTCTTCTATATCCTTATTGATGTAAATTTTTTGTCCAAGTGATGATATACCCTTTTTATCTATCATCAACTCATTTTATGAATTTTTATGTGACGCCGTTAGGCTGTCGAATTTTTTCATGGGAACTTCTTAACCCAATATTGATTCATGGGGATAAACTTGTACTCCGTGAATATGTCATTCTATGAATATGTGTGATTAACATCTGATTGTTTTTTACTTAATATCCACTTATATTTGTTGTATTACTTTGTCACACATAATTATGTAATTGATTTATCCTTAATATAAGGATACCGTATTTGTAAGGGACTTCGTCTCAATCTCCTTTCATTGAGGCATATTTCGTTCTTTTATATGGTGTATAAACCCCTTTGACTTTTACTTTAATACAAAAGGAATATTTTTCTACGAATCATTCTACTAAACGACAAAATGGAATGTTTAACGTATGTAGTGACAACGACATTTTCCGCTGCCGCGAGTATTATTTGGTCTTTGGCTTCCTCAATAATCCGTAATGTTTTTTTAAATGAAATAAATACCATATAATCTTTTATGTATTTTGGTATTGAAAATGGTTTTTATAATGGATTTGTTATGTCAATATATTTAAGTGATATATTGTGATCAAAGTGTGGAAATGTTTTCTTTCCATTATATTTGTTTTATGTCATATGATTTTATAATGGTACTTGTACATTTGATGGGTTGTAACTTGATAAACCATATAACGGGTGGTTCCGTGAATACCAGGATGGGTGGTTACGTTACAACCTTAAATTCATTGGGTATGTAAGTCTTCTGTATGGCTATTCCATTAAGTGATATGTGTGGAAGTCGACCGTATTGTTATTCAGTTTAAATATATTTTTTCCCAAGTTACCTTTATATGTTATGTGATCTTTATATGGGTTTTATGGTAATATTTTGGTAACAAAAGGGTATGTAATGAACTTTTATTCAGTGAAGAGTTTTTACTACATCATAAAGGTAAAAAGTATTACTTTTATAAAGTATACATGGTTTACTTGTTATTTTGAAAAACTAACGGTTTCCATTCATTGTGTATCCCTTAATGAGATTTTTATGCTCACCCCATGTTTTTGAAATGTTTTTCACCGGACTTAATGTGGAATAGGGTCAAGGATGGGATCATGGGAAAGTCATGCTACCTAAAACATGGAACGAGACATTTTTCTTTTTAAGAGTTTTTATTTTATGGAAACTTAGAAGAAGTTTCTACTTTGTAATCTTTTGAGATGTAACAGTTATGCCCTAATTCTCTAAAACTCTAAACCTGAAAAGATCCTCAATGTGAATTATTAATTTAATTAAATATTCTGTAAGGATTAAGGACGGGGCCTTATAGTTGGTATCAGAGGTCGGTTTAGATAACTTTAGAGGTTAGGATATCCTCTAAGAATAAGTGAAATTACCATAAGGGTTAGGATTTATAAAAGAGTCCTAGTTTTAGATAAAGTGAATGAGTAAGTATATCTTAATTTTTATCTTCCTCAATAGTAAATAATGGTTTTGTTGATATAATCACACTGACATTTCGGTTTTTAGCAAATGGATTGATCTAGAAGGCACCAAAGTGACAATGGGTTTGAAGGAAACTATGGTGGTTCTCTGATTTAGAGACTGGATGAAATGGGGGATTCAATGAGGTTGTTCTAAACCAACTATCAAGGAGTCATGATCAACCACTTGAACCTTGGTGAGTTCTTTAATGCATCATGTATGAGATGACCAACTCGATGTGGATGTTTAGATAATAATTATAAAGTTAACCATTAGGGTTTATATGATCATTACTTTTTAGGTAATTATGGGTTACTCTATGATATGATGGAATATGAAAGGAATGAGATAAAATTGAGGTTAAAATATGTTATGGTTATTTTTGAAGATTTTATCTTGTTTTGGGGAATATTTTAAGATTTATATTGTTTTGGAAAAAGGAAAACACACAGAACGTGTGACAACCCATCGCGTCGGACAATGCTGCGGGAATCGAACCCACAACCAAAGTGAGACTGGTATTTATCACCTACCACTGGACTACGGGAAGTCCCTGGTTAGTTTGACTAATTCAATTTAGTTAGATGATTTTAGGAATCAATGGTATGTTTATTTTTGGTTATCTATGGAAATGATTAACCTATCATGGAGGTTATTTGATTAGGTTAATTACATTTCAGTATGAGACTTTAAGAGAAACTAATGTTCTTTAGAGCTAAATGTTAATTTTGTACCTTGGAAGACTATGTGATAAAATCCTTCAAATATTTGGGTTTCAATATTAGTTCGGTTTAAATTCAATAATATTATGGATAGATGTTTATTGAATGGTCTTTGTTGAACTTTGGGTATTGTTTGACAAAATTTGGATATTAAGAATATATTTTTTTATAAAGAATTATCCTTTTTGGGTATTATCTGATCTCATACTAACATTTTTGGTTTTAGTTTTGGTTAAGGTCTAAAGACATGGGAAGTATATAGTTTTATTTTCAGGAATAGGTGACTCTCTATAAGATGATTATAACTCTCTTAATGTGAACAAGTCATTCTAAATACTCGTCTTTTGTAGAAAATATGACTTCCTGTAAGAAATCTAGTAAAACATGAAATTGAACATGACAAGTAAGTATGTTTCCTTAAGATAAACAATAAATTCCTCAATGAAGAGTAACTTAAAACAAAAATTTTGTCTGTTAACTTTTCCTACTGGGGAATCGAATACCGTTTAACCCATCAGAAGTTTGTGATTTTCTTATGGTTAGCTTTCTCCTAGACATGTTTACTATCACTCTCCCTCATAACATGAACCTTTGTTTTTCCCTCCATATCCATGTTTTCCTACATGGAATCCTAGTATGGTTTAACTCGGGTGACCTTTGTACTTCTCTTTCTTTATTTTAAAGTGATTGTTTTACTGACTCTTGTTTCGATGTGGGATTTTCAATGAAGTTTCCAAAACCAATTTTAAAATTGTGAGGACCCAATTCCCAAAAGGGGGGAAGGATATAAAACCCCAGGTAAACAAAGAATATGAAATTTTCACATTTATCCATATTTGTGAATAAAATATTAACATAACTTTAAAGGGGACGCTTTTCACGATGGAATACCCAATACGCAACAACAAGTTTCTTAGAAATCTTACGTTGCACTTTTATAATAAAATAATATTATTTTAAATTGTAGTTAATGCCTAGCCGTTGTAATGGCGGGAATGAATAGAACTAACTACAAAATGATTATATATGTTTGTGAAATATTTTTACTTTTTACAATAAATGTTAGAGGATTAAAAAAGCGAACGAATCCAATTTTAAGGGTAAACATTCTAATATTCTTTAAAAGGTCGATTAACCGCCTTTTGATCACAATCCTCTTTTAAATCCACTTTCATAAAAATTTTATGTGTTATATTTGACAAAATAAAATTCTTCTTTAGAATCAGGAGATCAAAATTTACTTTGTGTAAATTTTTGGTATTTTTCCGATAAAGTTCATTTTTTAATGAATAGTGAAAAATGATGTATTTTAATTCAAAACCAATTTTTAATATAATTTATTTATATGATTAGATTATCTTTTGAATTGGTTTTAAAGTTAAATTATAATATATTTTTACCATTTAATCCAATAGTGGTCGTTGGAATTAATTTCATCTTGAAATTGGACTTAAACTAGAGTCAATCATTTGATACTTATTGTTTCATAAAAACACGCTTTTTGCTCCGACAGCGGGACTTAATTATTAAATTAATTAATGTAACATATATGTTTTGAATTTTGTAAAATAGACATTATTTTTGAATTTGGAATATCAAATATAGCTTAGGGTGAATTTTTGGTATTTTTCTGGAAAACTTCAATTTTTGATGAATAGTGAAACCACTATGTGGTACTTAAAATACTGATTTTTCGTTTAAATGAAATTTTACCACCTCTATGTTTTGAATTTCAAAAATCTGACATACATGGTTGTCATTAAGAAGTAAAATTTGGTTCAATGGGATTAAAATAATTTTTTTGGTGAATAGTAACTTTTTAGTTTTAATCGCGATTAGAGGTAATTAGTGTAGTTTAAGGTAAAAATAATGTTTTAATAATATTAAATGACCTAGAAACATGTCCTACACTCATTGGAAGAGTCATGCCCGACCAATAAAATCCATGGGTCAACTTGGGGACCCCATGGAGCCACGTTTCTGGGAAAATGACACTAATACCTTTTTGTTTAATGTTAAAATTAAAATGTCACAATCATGTGTTGTTTTAATAAAACAATTTTTAGATGGGGTTATACAGGTCATATTTTTTACTATAAATATTCATTAGAAAGATAAAAAGATTTCCTACATCATGATATTTATTTATAATTTTTATATATTAAATAAATTAATATATTTATGACACTGTGATGATGCAGTGATTACCTCAAAAATGAACGATTTAAATAAAATGAGAAGATATGGTGAAATCTAAGTCTTACACTTCTCACAAACCTATTTTATGGGTATATTTCGAAACCATATCACCGTATCCATAAAATATTTAATTTTGGGTTCTTTTAAATACGAAAATCATTTTATAATAATGTAATATTTTATAACATTCCAAGAGTGCCCCTCCTCTCCTCTTATAAATGGCCCCCAACTCTACCACCTTACACACACCTCTCAAGCCTTTGGATCAGCCAAACCCTGCCCATTTCATCTCTCCACATCCCTATCTTCATCATTGAAGCCTCACTTTGGGCAGAATCCATTCGAAGGAAGCCTTTGAGCTCAAATCAAAGAGAGTGACTCGATTTAAAGGTAATGTCTTCCCTTGTGTTCTTTTGTTTTATTTTTCATCTCCAAACCCCTAAACTCTTTTTATTACCTTTTTTTGTGACAAAACAAGTATCTTAAATATAATAGGATGTTTTTATAAGAATTATTCGAGCTAAACTTTCACACACCTCCGTCTAGTGGTTAAATAAAATATTGTTTCTGTGGATGGCGAATTACTGCCTCACGAAATGATGATTGTTCAATATTATTTTAACACCTTCAAAGGGGGCCATTAAGATGTCACTATATTTATATATGATATATAATAAGTTTATGTTTTCCTTAAGCTTCTGTATTTTTAATTTATGGCATACCTTTATGGTTTCCATTATGGGTAAACGTGATATCTTCATTTTTGGAAGTGCGGAGTACCACCCCCTCAAAGTGATTTGATTCGTTAATGCCATATGTGGGACGTATAAAGGATGGAATTAATGGTATTACATATGTTATCCTTCTGTAAATATAAAATAACTTTATATAATTAATATTTAATTCCATTAAATATAAAAAAATGAAACAAATAAATGAATGTAGTGTTCATGCGTACGTACGACTTACCGTCTCCAAGAACGGTATATTTCATTTCTTATCTCCAAATGTTATGTACTGTTATAAGTTCATATATATAATGGATAAATATGTTATATATTACATCTAAATGAAGGATATAATTCTATAATTATAATATATATATCTCTCATTTTGTTTTTACTCCATTAATATGACAAAATAGTCAAAGTATCGTTCATGCATATGTACGGCTTACCGTCTCCATGAACAATGCTTTTAATTTTTTATCTCCAAATGATATGTAATAGTATAAAATGATTATATACTGGATATATATGATATTTAAAATATCAATACTATTCTGGAGATGATGTACCTATAACTACATGGAAAATTATTTTCCAACAAGTTCAATTTTTACTCATGTACCGAACATCGACAAAAACGTCTGATATAAACTCACATAATTAAACAATTAATATAACATTATAATATGTGATATGAACTTAATAATAATATTTAAAGGAGTTCCTTATGAAATTATAAATTGACCAAATTTTATTATTAAGGAGATTAAAGAACGATCGAGTCATGTCGGACACGAGGTAAGGGATCCTACCCCTCTTTCTTTTTATGTACACTATTTTTTGTCATTCCTTTTAAGCACATAGTTCTTATGATTGGGATGTTATTTTATTTTAATATTACTGTAATTTTTATGTTCATATTATTAGACACCCTATTTTCTCTCATCAATCCATTTTTTTATGTTTTGTGTGGCACCGTTAGGCTGTCGAATTTTTGTAAGAGATCCAACCTCTCTCTTTCTTTTTAAGTACTCCCCTTTATGTCACTTTTTTAAAGCTCCTATTTGTTATGCTGGGGGATGTTCTTTTATATTACTCATTCTGTACATTTTATTTTAATATGATGAGAGATCCTATTTTATATCATCAATCAATTTTTGGAAGTTTTAAGTTGCGTCGTTAGGCTGCCAAGTTTTCGTAAGGGATTTTTCAACTCACTTTTATTCCTGTGAGATTTATGCTACATTTTCCACCATTTCCTTTGAGTGCTGTATGTACTACCCATTATTATACTCCTTGTGTAATATAATTCCATTTATGGGTATTTACATATTCATTTTATGACCCTTCTTCAATGGGGTGTACGTTTTGAAGGTTACCCAAGTCGGTAAGGGAACCTTTCACCCTCCTCTTTTTAAAAAGACTTCTTTTGTTATGTCTTTTAAATTACATCTTCTTATGTTGGGGTATGTTCTTCTGTATCCTTATTAATGTAAATTTTATGTCCATGTAATGAGATACCCTTTTTATCTATCATCCTGAATTTTGAAGTGACGTGGTAAGGCTGTCTAATTTTTGCAAGGGATCTTGTTAATCCAAATTTTGATTCTTGGGGATAAACTTGTACTCCTTGAATATGTCATTCTATGAATATGTGTGAATAACATCTGATTATTTTATACTTAATATCCACTTATATTTGGTGTATTCGTTTGTCACACATAATTATGTAATTGATTTATCCTTGATCTAAGGATACCATATTTGTAAGGGACTTCGTATCAATCTCCTTTCATTGAGGCATATTTCATTCTTTTATACTGTTTGCAAACCCCTTTGACTTTTAATTTAATACAAAAGGAATATTTTTCTACGAATCATTTTACTAAACGACAAAAAGGAATGTCTCTTTTAACGTACATGGTGACAATGACCTTTTCCGCCGCCATGAGTATTATTTGATCTTTGGATTCATCATTAAGCCGTAATGTTTTTTTAAATGAAATAAATACGATATACTCTTTTATGTATTTTGGTATTGAAAATGGTTATTATAATGGATGTGTTATGGCAATATATTTAAGAGATATATTGTGATCAAAGTGTGGAAATGATTTATTTCCATTATATTTGTTTTATATCTTGTGATTTTATAATGGTACTTGGACATTTGACGGGTGGTTACGTGATAAACCATATGATGGGTGGTGTCGTGAATACCAGGATGGGTGGTTACGTTATAACCCCCAATGCATTGGGTATAGAAGTCGGCCGTATGGCTATTCCATTAAGTGATATGTGTGGAAGTAGACCGTATGGTTATTCCATTTAAGTATGTTTATGTCCCAGGTTACCTTTATATGTTATGTGATCTTTATATGGGTTTTATGGTAATATTTTGGTTGAAAAGGGTAAGTAATGAGCTTTTATTCAGTGAATAGTTTTTACTACTTCATAAAGGTGAAAAGTATTACTTTTATAAAGTATACATGGTTTACTTGTTGTTTTAAAAAACTAATAGTTTTCATTCATTGTGTATCCTTTACTGAGATTTTTATGCTCACCCTAAGTTTTTGAAATGTTTTCCACAGGACTTAACGTGGAATAGGGTCAAAGATGGGAACAAGGGAAAGTCATGCTACCTAAAACTTGGAACGAGACATGTTTCTTCTTACGATTTTTTATTTTATGGAAACTTATAAGAAGTTTCTACTTTGTAATCTTTTGAGATGTAATAGTTATGTCCTAATTCTCTAAAACAGTAAACCTAAAAAAGATCCTCAATGTGTATTATTAATTTAATTCAATATTAAGTAAGGTTTAAGGTCGGGGCCTTATATGAGTCTTTACAATAGATACCTATCAAACTATTCACATCAAAAAGAATTTCAAACTAACCCTAAAGTAGGAGGGTTCTGAACAACCACCCTATAAGAGACATATCCGGGAAAATCTATTCTTTGTTGTTCGAAAACTGGTGTTAAAACTTCAACATCCAAGGAATCGTCCATGGAATTTTTCTCTTCACCAACTATACAATCACAATGGCCCCACTTCCCCTAAAATACCATACACACACCATAGGTCACACTGTCCAAACTTGTGGATTAGGGAAGTCTTTATAATGACCCATTCTTTACATACATTCTTAATACATCTAAATTGAAGCACACCTATTGCAACATATAAAAAACCCATGGAAGGACCGTATAGGTATAGTGTCTTTAGAAACTGGGAAACATAAACAACTGGTTCATAAAGCATCTACTGTGTCTCCCATTTATTTCATCATATCTATATTCCCTTTTGGAATATCTTACTTAATAACCTTCCTCCAGACTTGGGGAAAGAAAACATACAAAAGGGTGAGCTCAAATGCTCAGTAAAGGTAAACAAAAGAAATATAAATCACATCATATTTATTAGAACATAACATTTTGGATATCTTACCCTGCAAAAGAGATCATAATTTCATAACATGGGATACATCATGGTAGTGAAATGTAATCACAATAATCATAACATAAAACAGGATGATTTGTGGAATACACACATAATAATAGAGAATCATTTCTTATTATTCAAGATTCATTACCAAGACTATCTTAGGGACAAAGTCCATTTCGGACTCGATTTCATTCCTCGTTTCAGTCCTTTTTCACTAAACCGGTTTAACCTGTCGTTCCATCCATGTCTATATCATGATATAAATAATATGTACCCAATGCATTAGATGGAGATATAGGTCCCACACATCTCATAATGATACCATTCTTTTTTGTGCCACAAAATCATAAACCATACATCATAGCATAACCCATGTAATAAAAATGGGATTCTTAAACATCGTGACATCATAAAAAAATCCATATAAGAAAAAATAATTCATAAAAATAATTCCATCACAAAATAATCAAATAAATGTAATAATATGGATAGAAACATAACCCTTTATTATCTTAGATGGAAAATAAATTTGATAAACACTTGAACTCCATTCTTGAGGAAAATATCCTATCTACTTCAAAAACACTTTTCCTTTCATAACATGTCATACAATTCTAAACTAAAAGAATATTATTAAAAATTAATTTATAACATGTAAAGGAAGCTTCTTGGAAATAAGTTTTTTTTAAACACCATTCATGCCGTATAAGTTAAAAAAACATTCTTGTCGTACTTTTTTCGGAAAAGTCATAAAGTACCTCATACGAAAAAAGGAAAAATATTCATTTCATATCTTTTACTAACAACTCACCGAAGGGTAAAATTGGATTTAAACAATTTTAGGTGGATGTAAATAATATTACATATTGAGGAAACATGGATGTTGATGATAAAATACTCCCTAGTAAATTATGAAGTATAAACAATCACGAATAAAAATGAGATTGTGATATTTTCCCATACCTTAGGTCTGATTTGCTTCATAAGTGTCTGAACCTCCTGTATAATGATTTAAATAATGTTATTGACTTATTCTAGAATCATAATTATTTTTATTATATCATATATGGCCATATTCTTATCTTCTTATTAGTAATATTTCATCACTACTTGTTATTCGGGTGTTTATTACTTTTTGTTCTTATGCGTGTTTTGTCGAATAAATTCTTATTCTTATTTTCAGGTTATTGATACCTCATTTCTAGAATGGTATCACATTCATTCATTGAATTCATTTATATAATCATTATGAAATGAAGATCATGTAGAACGAGTCACATCACATCGTGGAGACGGTATTCTGTACGTACGCACGAGCGATGATATCGTTCCCATGATTGTGGATTTGTATTGGAGTGTATGTATACAATTTAAGAATCAATACCAATTTAAAATAATCATATATAGTTATTTATTTGCTCCATTATACCCATCCTAGTAAGGTGGTGATGGAAAATAGATTACACCACGGCGTGGAGACGTTATTCCGTACGTACGTACACGCTGTGATTTCATATTCCAGAGGATGAATATATGGTGAAATAGGGTTGTTTCATACTTATAATAACATATAAGAATATGAGTGATAAGTATGTTATTAATTCATAATGAAACAAAAAAAGAAGAAGTAGTGGAAGAAGAAATAATGTTGAATGAATCGGTAACAGACATTACCTCTTCTATGAAGCGCATTTTTGAGACCTCCTTTTTGGGCACTAAAATTGGACTTTGAAGAAGACCAGGACCTCTAGGATGTTTCTAGGGAAGTGGAGAGGAGAAAATGGCAGGGGTTGGCCGAGCTTGAAGGCTCAATGTGGTGTGAGGAATAGAGTGAGGAGGTTCCCTTTTATAAGGGAGGAGAGGGGAACCTTTGGAAAACTAAAAATATTATTTTATTATAAAGCCATATTTGGTTTTAAATAGCTCCAAATTAATTTATTTCGAAGCTAAGGTGGGTATGGGTCGAAATATTCTCATCCAATAGAATTTGGAAAAGTTTAGGTCATTATATTAACCTTTTATTTTAGTTTTAACTCTTAGTTAATTAGATTGACATTTACCATGTCACTTTTCATTTTTATATTATATAGTTAATAAACATACCATATACATCCAAACGACCCCGAAGTGGTCCATTAATGATACAACTATCATGATATAAGTATCTTTTCCAAACCTTAGATTTTAAGGAATAAAATAACGATTAATATTATAATATTTCTATTAAAAACTGTTTAATGTCAATTTTTACACTATTTAGTAATTGATTTTTATGAAAATCATAAAAGAATGACTAGTTCGAAAAAAGTTAATTAAATCAATACTAATATGTCATAGTAACCTTGAAAATTAGTGTAATTCATAAAAAGTCTCAAATTAAATTTATTTTGGTATTTATAACATCAATTATGTCAATATTCCATTAATAAGATAATTATTGCATCATCTTTGTGTCATTAATAAATTAAATTATTTAAAGTCTAAAAATTAAAAATAAAATACCATTATGTAGGAAATATTGTTAGATTTCAATTGAATATTTATAGTCTAATTTATCTTATGTATAACCCTATATTAAAAATGATTTACTTATTAAACTTTGATTCTAACTATTTAACCCTTTTTTAAATAAATTAATAATAAATGTCCTAATCTAATCCAAGTGGGCCTAAATGGTCATATTTTATTCCTAAGGTTGTTTTTGGTCGTATTACATTTATCCAAAAGAATTAGGACATGTGTTAGGGTAATAATAATAACATTTGTACACTTAATTACCCTATTTACTTTTAACCGTGGGGAAAAAAGTAAAAAGTTACTATTCACCAAAAAATATTTTCATCTCATTGAACCACATTTTACTTACTGACATCAACCATGTCTCTCAGATTTTTTAAATTCCACTCACAGAAGTGGTAAAATTATGTTTTATGTAAAGTTGAAAATTTTCCTAGAAAGTGGGTAAAAGACGGTCAAAAGTTCAATAAAATTTTTATATATCTAAAATTATTATAAAATTACTCCAAAGAATTAAATTGAACTTATATAGGTATTATGTATCAATTTTTAATTTAAATAAATTTAAATAAAATAAAGAATTATTTAAATAAAAAGTCGGTTTTTAAATAGTAACCTAGTGTTTTCACTATTCATCAAAAATTGAAAGTTTCCCGAAAAATACCAAAATTTCACCCTAGGCTAATTTCGATATTCCGTATCCAAAAACGAAGTCCAATTGGAAAAATAAAATTTAAAAAATTTCAAAAAGTGGTTATTACTATTCATAACGTCTAGTTTTAATAATATTTTAATAGCATATCATTGTTTAGTGAAACTCTGTATTGCGTATGATGCAAGCTATCAAGGACGGTCACGATTGCGTGTAAAGCACGCCAAGATAGTGTTGTGTGTAGTAAAATATATCTTTGATGATTTATATAAAATAAAGAAAATATTTCTTATAAAAGTCTTAGGTGTTACATTCTACCCCCCTTTAAATGAATTTTGCCCTCGAAATTCGTCACATGTAAAAAATAGATGAGGATACCTCTCCCTCATCATATCCTGAAGCTCCCATGTTGCTTCTTGGAATTGGTGTTTCCTCCAAAAAAATTTCACGAAGCGAGTGGTCTTGTTCCGTAGGACATTTTCACTACGATTGAGAATCTATATCGGATGTTCTTCATAAGAAAGATCTTGATCTAGCAGTACAACTTCTGAGCTGAGTACATGGGAAGGATTAGGTATGTACTTTCTTAGGAGTGATATATGTAACACATCGTGAACTTTAGAGAGATTCAGTGGAAGCGCCAATCGGTAAGCTACCTTCCCAACACGATCCAGTATTTCGAAAGGACCGATATACCTAGGGCACAGCTTTTCCTTCTTTCCAAATCTCATTACTCTATTCCAAGGAGATATTCGTAAAAAACACTTTATCACCCACTTCAAACTCTAAGTGTTTTCTTCGGTTGTCGTCATAACTTGTTTGTCGACTCTGAGCTGCTCTTATGTGTTGTTGAATATATCTGACCTTTTCTTCCATATCATCAACAAGATCAGGTCCTAATATCTTTCTTTCCCCAACTTCATCCCAGAAAGTTGGAGTCCTGCATTTCTTTCCATAGAGAGCTTTATATGGAGCCATCTGAATACTGGAGTGAAAGGTATTATTATAAAAAAATTCCACCAAAGGTAGGTGTTGATCCCAACCACCTTTGAAATTCATAGAGAAAGCTCTCAACATATCTTCTAGAGTTTGAATTGTCCTCTCAGACTGACCGTTTGTCTAAGGATGATAAGCAGTGCGGAAACTCAACTCTGTATCCAAAGTATGCTGAAGACTTCACCAGAACGTTGAGGTAAACCTCAGATCCCGATCAGATATAATAGAAAGTGGTACTCCATGCAGTCTTACCACTTACTTTACATATATCCTAGCAAGCTGATCCAGAGAGAAATCCTCTCTAATAGAAATGAAGTGTGCAGACTTTATAAGACGATCAACTATGACCCAGATAGAATTATTGCCTTTGGATGTTTTAGGAAGTCCTGTGACAAAGTCCATAGTGATGTTTTCCCATTTCCATTCGGGTATGGGTAATGGTTGTAACATCCCTTTAGACTTATGTCTCTCAGCTTTATCTTTATGAAAAACCAAGAATCGAGAGACATATTTAGTAACATCTCTTTTCATTCCATCCCACCAGAAGTACTCTTTCACATCCCTATACATCTTCGTGCATCCAGGATGAATAGAGAATGAAGAACTATGAGCCTCATCCAGCAGATCCTTCTTTAATTCAGGGATGGGAGGAACACAAACCTGATTCTTGAACATTATTATCCCATCACAATCAAGGTTGAATTCAGGAACATTTCTCACCTTCTTTTGTAACTCGACATCTTCTTTCTATGCCTCCTTAATCTTAACATGTATATATGGTTGAACATTCATTTGAGAAAGATACGATTTTCCCCTTTCATTATAATTCCAAGATCCATCCATTGTAAATCCATAAATATTGGATCTTTTGTGATCCTCATCTTGGATAAACTAGCATGGTCTTCCCGACTTAATGTATCTGCCACCTTGTTTCCTTTCCCAGGGTGGTAATGAATTGAGCAATCGTAATCCTTAATCAGCTCCAACCATCTTCTTTGGCGCATATTCAGCTCCTTTTGTGTGAAAATATACTTTAAACTTGCATGATTAGTATAAATGTCACACCTTTATCCATAAAGATAATTTCTCCAAATATTTAATGCAAAGATTACCGCAACTAACTCCAAATCATGAGTTGTGTAATTTTGCTCATGGATTTTCAACTGTCGTGAGGCACAAGCTATCACCCTATCATTTTGCATAATAACACACCCCAATCCCTTCTTGGATCCGTCACTGTAGATCACAAACCTTTCTACACAACAAAGCAGTGTGAGCACAGGTGCACTGGATAACCTTATTTTCAACTCCTTGAAATTCTCTTCACATTACCCCATCCAAAAATACTTAAATCCTTTCCAAGTAAACCTGGTGACTGGATTAGATAATCGTGAAAAATCTTTCACAAAACATAGATAATATCCAGCCAAACCAAGAAAACTTCGGATCTCAGTTACTATTGTTGGTCTCGAATATCTTTCAATAACCTCTGTTTTTTCTGGATCCATATATATCCCCGCTTTTGAGATTATGTGACCCAAAAATTAAACTTTTTGAATCCAAAATTCACACTTGGTAAATTTTTCATAAAGCTTATCCTTTCTCAGGGTCTTCAATATAATTCTCAAGTGATCTTCATGTTATTTTGTGCTCTTTGAATATACAAGAATATTGTTTATAAAGACTACCACTTACTGATCAAGATAGTCTATAAAGACTCTATTCATCAGATCCATGATGATAGAAGGGGCATTAGTAAGACCAAATGGCATCACTATAAATTCATAGTGTCCATACCTTGTACAGAAAGCCATCTTTGGTATATCCTCCATTTTGACCCTTAATTAATGATACCCTGAACGAAGATCAATCTTAGAAAAGTATTGAGCTCCACGTAGTTGGTCAAATAAGTCATCAATGTGCGGGAGAGGATATTTGTTCTTGATAGTGATCTTGTTAAGTTCTCGATAATCAATGCAGTGTCTCATTGATCCATCTTTCTTCTTAACAAAAATAATAGGTGATCCCCAATGTAAAGACTCGGAAATTTCAAGGAAAACTTTTTCTTAACTTTCTTTGGAATTTTACAAGAATGCAGTTTTTGACGGCGCCTGATTCTGAGGCCCGGTGTGCCCGAAATCATTTTCCAAAGTTTGGCTCGGGTACATTCAGTTAACGGACGAGCGGGTTTTTCTAACTTTTGAACTGTTGCTCGGAATCGAATTCTGAGAGCACCGATGAAATCGTAGCGCCGGTAATTTCTTAAGAAGACCCTTTCTAGAGTGGCGTTTTCTAGGGAGGTGTTGTTTTAAGAAAAGTGAGGGATAAAATATAATTGTTACAATTGTATTTTCTTTTCTTGTTATATAGATTAAGTGTTGTGTTACCACACTTGATCCTCTCTTAAGTTGTTTAAATCTATGTAAGGGAGTTAGTGGTGGGACCCACTTGGAGTTAACCACCCATGGGAGGATTTAAGGTGAGGTGGGGCCCACAAGAACCCCACCCCTTCACATTC
The DNA here is from genome assembly GCA_963277665.1 of Viscum album. Taxonomy (NCBI): domain Eukaryota; kingdom Viridiplantae; phylum Streptophyta; class Magnoliopsida; order Santalales; family Viscaceae; genus Viscum; species Viscum album. The sequence goes on from OY728120.1 coordinate 1,851,512,899, forward strand.
CACTTAAACTCCCTAACTCCCTCTTAAATTTTGTAAACACATCTTTATTTGTGTAACCTTTAATTTCCTCACCCACTCCCTCGTTAACTCTAGCCAACACACACATTAATTAAGTAAAGTCAACTTTTGAATTTATTTTTGGGAAAACATGGCTTGGTTTGATTAAATAATGTGGAACCATTTTTTGTTATGGGTTGGATTTTGTGGTGTTGAGGGTAAGGGAAGAGAGCTTGGAAGTTTTAAAAGAACTTCTTCTTCTTCTTCCATCCTCTTCTTCCTCGGAAAAGGAGGAGGCACCGACGTGGGAACTCACCATCAACAATCCGCCTTTCAAATTTCTCCCCGCGTGAAAGGTAGGGAGACGCTGAATCCTCCTCGGACGTTCTCCGTCGGCATATACGAAACCTCACCCCGCGACGCCGTTTTCCGCGACACCATAATTCAAAAAAAAATTCAAGGTAGGGAACTTCTTTGTAAACCCTCTTTTACTCCCTTCTAAATCTATGAATGCGGATCAACTAAATATTAGGGTGATTTGCGAAGAATATGTTGCGGGTTGGGAATTATTTTTTGCAGGAAAACTGTAGGGGGTTTATGTGATTTTCCTTATGTGATTATCTTCCGTCTTTTATCCGCGATATATGGACTGCATGATATTAGTTAACGGGAGGAGGCCAGACTTCACAAACACGTCCATCCCCCTCCCTTATTTTTTTTATTGTTGTTGTGGATTGAATGAAATTGACGCGGTGCAGTCGCACCGCGCGGGATCGAGTGGCAAGGATGTGTGACATCGTCACGTCGTGTGGGATCGTGCGAAAAGAATGTGCGACATCATCATGCCACGAATTCAAATTTTAAACTCTCGTGTGTGGGTATTTGATTGCAAGGTGTTTGTATAATTTATTTTGGATAAATTATTCCGTCGTCATGATTAAAATCATGTCTTATTATTTTCCAATTGATAACACCAAACGCGGAGGGCGTGGGACGAACAAACACAACCCGACAACCCTCCGCAGCTTTTTTATTGATTGAGGATCGACGGATGACGACGAAGCAGGCTGCTATGGCGTTTGAATCCCTTCGTAGTGAATGTCAGGTCCCGGGAGGACCGTTGGCGAAGACGGTAGGAGAAACGGACCACCGGAGCGTGTCCGGTAGTCCACGGAAGGCGGTGGCGGTGCGCCACGACGTCGCGGCGGTGCCGACGACTGGCGGCGGCGCGTGCAGCCGGCTTCAATTAGCGGCGAGGCCGGGTCGGTCCGGGCCCAGACCCCCCATTTTCGGACCCTCTTTTGTCTTTTGCCCATATCTTGGGCTACGGACCTCCGATCGACGCACCGTCAGTTGCGTAGCGATCCTTGGATCGAGAAGGTATTTTCGGTATATCAGACTCAAGGTTTCAGAATACATTGGGTTCGGCCGGGTTGGTTCGGATACGAAACCAACCGGGCCCTCGGAGCGGAAATGCTTATATATTGTGCTCCGGACGTTCGATTGACGTGCCGTCGACTTTGATGGAATCCTCTAAGTGAGACAGACATTTTGGCTTACTCCGCTCGAGGTTTGGATGCCGTTGGAGTGTGGTCGGGTTGGTTCGCTCATGAAACCAATCAGGGCCCTAGAACGAAAAATCCAATAACTCACAGACCGGGCGTCAGATTGACGTGTCGTCTGTCTCGTTGAATTCCTCTTGATGAGATAGAACTTTTGGAATTCTTTGCCCGATTTTTGGTTGCTGTTGGATAGTGGTCGGGTTGGATTGTACCCGAAATCAAACCGGGCCCTTGGAACGGAAAAGCTGTTATCATTCAGACCAGACATCCGTTTGATGAACCATCAGCTGCGTTGGTGATCTCGTTGAGAAACGGTCCCTATGAGTATACCCTATGAGTGTTCGGGGTACAGTTGAGATACGTCCGGGTTGGTTCGCTCACGAAATCCACCGGGCCCCTGGAACGAAAAGGCAAATAACTCACAGACCGGGCGTCCGATTGACGCGACGACTGTTGCGTTGAGACCCCTATGACGAGTCGGTCCTTTGAGATACTTCTTCGTGGGACTTTGAGATACTTGGAGTATCGACCTATAGCTCGTGGAGCGGACCCTCCTGGAGATAAGCGTGCGGAGTACATAGACCGTGTAGCTGACTGAGACATGATGAATGCTTGACCGACTCAACTTGGAGTGAGTCGACTAGCCCAGTGGATGAAGCACTACTGTGATTGGGTGCAGACCCATGGCGGACGGAGCACTACCTGTGTGACAGTGCAGACCCACGGTACTCGTCCGTAGAGTACCTCAGTAGGCTACTAGGGGGTGTGCACTACTATGTTTGGGTGGCATACCCCGGTGGGAAGCACTACTGTGTTTGGGTGGCTGAACCGCGGTACTCGACAGGAGGAGTACCTCAGCAGTCTTAGGTTAGTGAGCAGTACCTCGGAGTCGTGACAGGACCATTGTACACTCCAGAGTCGGAGCTCTTCAGCTGTTACGGTTTCGATAATGAAAATCCTGGTTTGAGCTGAGACTTTTGACCTTTTGTTAACCTCATGATTGAGATGGGTCACTTGATAACTTGGGTATATGTATGGGAATATACCTTGGTAGTGGTTATCCGTTAATTTCATGATCTTGGTGTTTTCCTCATGATTTAGATGGGTTACTTGATAACTTAGGTATATACATGGGAATATACCTAAGTAGAGGTTATCTGTTGTGATCTTCTTTGTGGTTATCCATGTTGGTTTTAGTGAGACCTTGAGGGTCTCGGGGTCCGTACTGAGTATCGTTATACTCACCCCTGCACGGGATATACCCGCACCTCGTTGTGTTGGTTGCAGACAATGGGCAGTGCTGACGGAGGCCGAGTGTTCGAGGACTGGACGGTACCTGGAGGTGGACTACACGACGAGTCAGTATCTGGAGGTGGACTTCACGGCGAGACGACACACGGAGGAGGCTGACGGGCGAGAGCGTTGTGGAGGCTATCAGTACCTACTCTTCAGGTAGGATCTGTGGTGGACGATCTAGGAGATGTGGCATCTGTACCTACCCTTCAGGTAGGTTCCGAGGAGGACGACCCAGGAGTTGCTTCCTTTCTTTTAGTTGTTGTTGTACTTTCATTTGGGTTTGTATTCTGGCCCATTTACCTTTCAACACTTCTCTTTATACTTATTGTTTTACTTCTGCTTGTACAATGTGGTGTTTTGTTTACTTTTATAAAGGCAATGCCTTCCCAGTTTTCGGGATTTATGCCTTTGGTGCTAGTCTCCATCCCCTGGCCTATGCAAGGCAGGCTTGGGGTAGTCACGGCATGGGCCCCGAGGACGGGTCGTGACACCCAAGGTGACGCACTAGGGCATATGAACCCCTTATCAAGATTCTCTTGGAGTTTCTTCTTCAATTCCTGCAACTCAATTGGGTAGATTCTGTAAGGTGTCTTTGAAATAGGTAAAGAACCCGGTACGAGTTCTATTGAAAACTCAACTTCACAATTTGGTGGAAAACCTAGAAATTACTCTGGAAAGACATCATCAAACTCCCATACTATGGGAATATTCTTAATCATGAGTTTCTCACCAACCATTTGAGATAAATAACCTTCATTTAGTGGAATCAAGACCCATAAGATGGAAGAAATTTCCACCGGAAGGTAATGTTCATCCTTGCATCGATAGACGATCAAAGATTGATCTGGAATATGAAATGTGACTTCCCTTATTTGGAAATTGATATGAACTCCATATAGAGAAAGACAATCCATGCCATTAATCACATCAAATTCCACTATAGGGAGGATCACAAGATTTTTAGGAAGCACTTTCCCACAAACTTCAATCGAAGAAGAATTATAATCATTTGATGCGACTGTTGTGCCATTATGGGTTGTCACAGCTAACTCAACATCTAATTGTTGAGGTAATATGGTGATACCCTTAGAAAATTCTTCAGAAATAAAGAAGTGGGTGGATCCAGATTCAAATAAAACATTTGCTACTTTAGAGTTGATGGTAAGTGTACCTTTCACCACTTCGTTATCATACTCAAAATCGCTGATAGAAATGGAATGTGACTTTCCATTGTCTTTAGCCTTAATAGATTGTTGACATCGACCATCATCATCAACCCTTGGATTTGGGCATTGATTGGCATAATGCCCCATTTCCTCACACTTGTAACATTGATGTTTAGGAGGTGCACTCTGTGTAGCCTTTTCATTGTTCGCATCACTTGACATCTTCTTCCCATCATTGCGGCATTAAAATGCTCGATGACCATTCATTCCACATTTGAAACATTTACTTGTCCCTTTAAGACAACTCCCTCCATGTTTCTTTCCACACATTGAGAATAAGGGAAAGCTCATCTTCTTTTTAGTTTGCTCTTTAGATCTTCCTTTGAATTCCATTTTCCTCTTATTATTAAACCCATATGATTGATGGGTTACTCTAATCTCCATCTCAATATTGAGAGCACATCGAATGATTTCCTCGTAGATATTGAAGTCCCTTATGGATAACACCCTTTGAAGACTTGGTTTTAAGCCACTAAAGAATCGATCGATCTTACTCTCAGGTTGGATAATAATACTAGAAGCGTTCCCTGCATGTCTTGTAAAATTTTCTTCATAGGTACCAACAGATTCATCATCCTTTTGCTTCAGTTCAAGAAACTCTTTCTCCATATTTATTTAGAGAATACGAGGGAAGTACTTATTGAAAAATAAGTTCTTGAACTCGTCCCATTCCATGGACGCAATTTCATCTCTTGGCCTCGTATTCATGATATGATTCCACCATTGATCAGCACCACCTTCCAAACGATACACTACTAAGATGACATTATCATGTTCAGAACATTGAAGAACTGAAAATATATTTTCAGTAGTACAAATCCATTGTTCAGAAACTAATGGATTAGTAGACCCGCTGAATGCTGGTGGACGTTGTCTCATGAAGTATTCAACCGAATGTTGCTCCTTCCTTTTCTCGTTTGAAAGTCCAGCAAATGTTGTGTGAGAAAGGCCACAAGATTTTTCATTCTAGGTCCCATAACACTTGGTTGCTCAGGGGGACAATCATTGCATTTCCTGTCGCATTCCGCACTAACACGGTTCCTTTGGGATCCATCCATTGACTAAAACCAAGAAGAATAGTGTGAGAAACACTAATTATAATTGGAAAAAAACATAATAAAGAATAAAATTTCACACTTAAGTTCTTATCATAGGTTGTTCATGGCCATTTCTAAAACACTAATATTGTGTTCTATGCTTAGACTTATCCTTAGGGTTCTTACTATGGTTTTAACATCCTAGTTTCCAAAGGTTGACTATACCTTTCCTCTGATACCAACTATAATGACCCATAATTTACATACATTATTAATACCTCAAAATTGAAGCACACTTATTACAACATATAACAAAACCATGGAAGGTCCATATAGGTATAGTGTCTTTAGAAACTGGGAAACATAAACAATTGGTTCATAAAGCATCTACACTATCTCCCATTTATTTCATCATATCTATAGTCCCTTTTGGAATATCTTACTTAATTACCTTCTTCCTGACCTGGGGAAAGAAAACATACAAAAGTGTCAACTGAAACACTCATTAAGGGTAAACAAAAGAAATATCAATCACAGCATATTCATAAGAACATAACATTTTGGAAATCTAACCCCGTAAAAGAGATCATAATTTCATAACATTGTATAAATAATGTTAGTGATATTTAATCACAATAATTATAACTTAAAACATGAAGCTTTGTGGCATACAAACATAATCATAGAGAATCATTTCTTATTAGTTAAGACTCATTGCCAAGACTCTCTTAGTGGACCATGTCCATTTCTTAACCGATTGCATTCCTCGTTTCTGTCCTGTTTCACTGAATCGGTTTAACCTATCGTTCTAGCCATGTCTATCTCATGAGATATAAAATCATTACCCAATGCATTGGAGGGTGATATAGCTCCCACCCATCTCATAATGATACCATTCATATGTGTGCCACAAAATCATAAACCATACATCATAGCGTAACCCATGTAATAAAAATGGGATTCATAAACATCGTGACATCATAAAACAATTCATATAAGATAATGGAATTAATAAAAATAATTCCATCACAACATAATCAAATCAATGTAATAATAGGGATATAAATAGAACCCTTTATTATCTTAGATGGAAAATAATTTTGATAAAAAGTTGAACTCCATTCTTGAGGAAAATATCCTTTCTACATCAAAAACACTTTTCCTTTCTTAACATGTCATACAATTATAAACTAAATGAAATTGAATAAAAATAACTTGAAAAAATGTGAAGTATGCTTCTTGGAAATAATGTTTTTTTAAAAATAAATTCATCCCGTATAACTTAAAAAAAATTATTCTCGTACTTTTGCCTGAAAAGTCATAAAGTACCTCGTACGAAAAACGAAAAATGATTCCTTTCATATATTTTAGTAACAACTCACCAAAGGGTAAAATTGGATTTAAAAAATTGTAGGTGGATGGAAATATTATTACATATTGAGGAAACATGGATGTGGATGATAAAATACTCCCAGTACATTATGAGGTATAAACAATCTCGGATAAAAATAAGATTGTGAGATTTTCCCTTACCTTAGGTCTGATTTTCTTCGTATGTGTCTGAACCTCCTGTATAATTATATAAATAATGTTATTGACTTATTCCAGAATCATACTTATTTTTATAATATCATATACGGTCATATTCTTAGCTTCTTATTAGTAATATTTCATTACTAATTTTTATTCGGGTGTTTATTAATTTTTTTGTTATGCGTGTTTTGTCGAATAAATTCTTATTCTTCTTTTTAGGTTATAGAAACCAAATTTAATGAATTGTATCATATTCATTCATTAAATTAATTTATATAATCATTATTAAATGAAGATCATGTAGAACGAGTGGCATCACATCGTTGAGACAGTATTCCGTACGTACACACGAGCGATGATATCGTTCCCATGATTGTGGAATTGTATTGGAGTGTATTTATACTATTTCATAATCAATACCACTTTAAAATAGTCATATACAGTTATTTATTTTAACCATTATACCCATCTAAGTAAGGTGGTGATGGAAAATAGATTACACGACTGTATTCTGTACGTACGCACGCGCGGTGATTTCGTTTTCCGTAGGATGGATAGATGGTGAAATAGGGTTGTTTCATAATTATAATAACATATCAGTATATGCGTGATACTGATGTTATTAATTAATAATGAAACAACTAAAGAAGAAGTAGTGGAAGAAGAAATAAAGTTGGAATAATCTGTAACGGACATTACCTCTTCTTTGAAGCACATCTTTGAGACCTCCTTTTTGGGCACTAAAATTGGACTTTGAAGAATACCAGGACCTATAGGATGTTTCTTGGGAAGTGGAGAGGAGAAATTGTCAGGGGTTTTCCGAGATGGAAGGCTCAAAGTGGTGTGAGGAAGAGATGGAGGAGGTGCCCTTTTATAAGGGAGGAGAGGGCACCTTTGGAAAAACTAAAAATATTATTTTATTATAAAGCCATATTCGGTTTTAAATAGCTCCAAATTTATTTAATTCTAATCTAAGGTGGATATGGGTCGAAATATTTTCTTCTAATAGAATTTGGACAAGTTTAGGTCATTATATTAACCTTATATTTTAGTTTTAACTCATAGTTAATTAGATTGACTTTTACCATGTCACTTTGTATTTTTATATTATATAGTTAATAAACATACCATATACATCCAAGAGACCCCAAAGTGGTCCATTAATGATACACCTATCATTATATAAGTATCTTGGACGAACCATAGATTTTTAGGAATAAAATAACAATTAATAATAAAATATTTGTTTTAAAAACTATTTTATGTCAATTTTGAAACTATTTAGTAATTGATTTTTGTGAAAATCATAACAGAATTATCAGTTCAAGAAAAGTTAATTAAATCAATAATAAAATGTCATATTAACATAGAAAATTAGTGGAATTCGTAAAAAGTCTCAAATTACATTTATTTGGGTATTTATAACATCAATTATGTTAATATTTCATTAAGAATATCATTACTGCATCATCATTGTGTCATAAATAAATTAAATTATTTAAAATCTAAAAATTAAAAATAAAATACCATTATGTAGAAAAGCTTTTTATATTTCTATTTAATATTTATAGTCGATTTTATCTTATGTATATCACTATATTAAAAATTATTTACTTTTTAAGCTTTGATTTTAACTATTTTAACACTTCTTTAAATAAATTAATAATAAATGTCCTAATATAATCCAAGTGGGCCTAAATAGTCATATTTTATTCCTAAGGTTGTTTTTGGAAGAATTAAACTTATCCAATAGAATTAGAACATGTGTTAGGGTAATAATAATAACATTTTTACCCTTAATTACCTAATTTACTTTTAACCGTGGTAAAAAAAGTAAAAAGTTACTATTCACCAAAAAATATTTTCATCTCATTGAACCACATTTTACTTACTGAAATCAATAGTGTCTCTTGGATTTTTGAAATTCCACTCACAGAATTGATAAAATTAAGTTTTATTTAAATTTTTAAATTCTCCCAGGTTGTGGGTAAAAGACGGTGAAAAGTTCAAAAAATATATTTATATTTCTAAAATTATTATAAAATTCTTCCAATGAATTACATTGAACTTATATAGGTATTATGTATAAATTTTGACATAAAATAAATTTAAATAAAATAAATAATTATTTAAATAAAAAGTCGGTTTTTAAATAGTTATCTAGTGTTTTCACTATTCATCAAAAATTGAATGTTTCCAGAAAATTACCATAATTTCACCCTAGGCTAATTTCGATATTCCGAATCAAAAAAAGAAGTCCATTTTGAAAAGTAAAATTTACAAAATTTCAAAAAGTGGTTATTCCTATTCATAATGGCTAGTTTTAATAATATTTTAATAGCATATCGTTGATTAGAGAAACTCAGTATTGTGTACGACGCAAGCTATCAAGGAAGGTCTCGATTGGGTGTAAACCAAGCCATGATAGTGTTGTGTGTAGTAAAAGATTAATTTGATTATTTATATAAAATAAAAACAGAATATATCTTCTAAAAGTCTCGGGTGTTATAGTCTTTCCTCTATGTCAATATATTATCTTCATATTGTGGAAGTAACTCGTTTTCATGGGTTCAATCACATCCACATTACTTAATCTTGATTAAGTATCATGTCCTCATATTCTAATATTAATTTCATCCAAAAAATACTACGAACTGGGGAAAACTCATCTGAAAATGATGGAGGTCAAGAATTTAATCAATTGTAATGATAAATGAAAAACACAAGAGATAAATTTAGAAAAACTCTTGGTATTAGGATCACATTTATGACTCTCGTTCCCATGTATTCTGTTTGAAGACATCATGCCTCTATTACACATGAAACAAAGAAATAGCCCATCCAAAAATCACCTTCTCCTCACGATCCTTGATTATTTCTAGTCACTCCCCGAACATTGTTTTGTACTAGATAGGGAACTCTCCCCAGTCAAAGACATTGAATTCATTTTGTTGAAACCATTGGATATGAAAAAAAAATTGATGAATTTGTGGTTCCTATCTAACTATGATGGAAAATCCATATGATATTCCACCTTCCCAACTCATCCCAACACATCTAATGGTCTGATGAACCATAGAGAATGATTTTTTTCTTTAAAAACCATGGTTTCCCCCATCGAAGGTAATACTTCAAGAAAATATGGCCCCCAACCTCACCCAATGAAGGCCTCCTCCTATGACCAGAATAAGATTTATGTTAATCTTACGTTGCCTTTATCCTCCCAGAGACATGTTTCACCTTCTCTATCGTAGATTTCACCACATCTGGATCAAGAACATTGTACTCTCCAACCTCTTTCTAATAAAAGGGTTAACGAGATGACCTCCCATATAAAGCATCAAATTTTTCCTTTCCAATGTTGAGTGATATATATTTCTTCATGAAAACAATACCAATTGAAAATTTTCATACCAAAAAAAAACTAAAGTTCAAAACACTTTCCCGTAACATGTCAACCAATGTTTGGATTGTCCTCTCTAACTATCCATACAACTGAGGGTTGAAAGTGGTGATGATGCATTACTGAGTGCCAAAGGCATACTACAATCCCTTCTAGATTGGAGAAGTAAAATTTTCTTCCAAATCAGAGAATATGGATCTCAGAATGCCATGTAGTTGCACTACATTGTCCACATACCATTGTGATAAGGAATCCAGTGTGATTGACTCATTGTTAGGTAACAAGTGAGATGATTTAGTCATATGGTTCATATTTATCCAATGAGCATCACATCCTCCCTAATTCATAGGAAATACTAAAAAAATCCATTGAGATGTCATCCTATATCCACTAGAGAAGGTAAAAGGGTTGTCACATAATGCTGGGAACATAGTGCTCACCATTTACCAACTAACACAATAAGAACCTTGCCTCAAACACAGCCACTGGCTGCTTCATCTCGGGCCACTAAAATTTATTCCCTCAAGCCTCTGTACCTCGTAAAACCTCCTTGATGAACCGCTTGATGTGATATATAGAAGTCATAGAGAAAAACCTCAAAAATTTCCAATAAGACACACAACTTCCTTGAAATAGAATCTATTTCTGACTATCCTCCAACCTTCCCTCTCGAGCACCACCCTTGATAGTGCGATCACCCATCACAATTGTCCTTGAGTCTCCCCATTTCGACTCTTCCTCCCTCCCCATCATTTAATGATGAACTATCATATGAAACATATACGCTTTTCCATACTTCACTCACACATCTAAACACAAAGTGACCAACTACTTCATTACCTTCTTATAATCTATGGATTCCCAAACTACCTCCTTCTAAGAATTCATTCATATGTAATAGGCAAACACATTCAATTTTCCTTAGCTATAATACATATCGAAGTCATACACCTAGACAAAATTCATTAAACATCACCGATGCATGATCAAGACTTGTGGGGAGAAGATATAAATCAAACTATTATGATCTTTGAAGACTAGAAAGCACTCCACATTGACATAAGGTTGAAACATCTTTAACAAGAACATGAATCAAGTAAGCTCTAGTTAATGTGTGGAATATTTATGTTCATGTGTACATAACTTCTTATAACCATAAGAGATCACTCCCTACTACAACATAAACACACATCCCATGCATATACCAGAGGAATCCGAAAACTCGTCAAAGGAAACTCCTTGCTCAGGAAACCTACTAATTAGAAAATTGAACAACCTCCCATTTTGATATATGAATATTGCCAAAAATTGATCCCTCCACCCAATGTCCTAGTCTTTTCGTGTCAAATCATTCAATAGAGCCACCACACGAGAGAATTCTGGTATGAACCCATGGTAATAGCCATCTAGACATAGGGCGCTTCGAAACTCTACAAATTTCATGGGTTCTTCCTAGGAAACAACCACCTCGAGCATCAATGATTCCACTACTATCCTCTATTAATAAATCTCTTGTCCAAGTAAATTCATCTATCATATACAAGAGTCGCACAAGGACTAATTCTTGTATTGATGGTGGTGTTGTAGGTCCTCCAATACTTTACTCAGATGCTCGGGGTGATCCTCCTCTATCCATGAGTATGTTATAATGTCTTAAATGAACACAATGATGAACCGGTCTAGAGACACACAAACAACAGAGTTCATGAGCCCTATAAACATAGTTGGCACATTCGTTTTTCCGATCATCATTACCATAAACATTACGTTCCCACAAATACACCTAAAAACATTATATAAGATTTCACCCTCATTCACCCTCAACTTCTGATATTCATACCGTAGGTTGATCTTATAGAATTAGAATACTCCACTAAGTTTTTCTAAAAAAAAATTATTCTTGAAAAAGTGTAACTGTTCTAGACCATTACATTAATCAGCCTCAGGTTGATTATGAATACCCTCATCCAATCGAATTCCTTCATTGTGAACATGACTACAGAACCCCATGGAAACACCCATTGTAGATAAACCCCTTATTCATATAGTTGTCAAACTGAATCTGTATCTCCTAATACTCATATGGTGGCATCATATAAGTATCTATCAAAATAATACAAGCACTAGGATTCATGTCTATTCCAAACGTGATGTCATGTCAAGGGGTTGGAGTCACAACCTCCACTAGGAATTCATCCAGGAACTCTCTTACAACCCCCGGAAGCTCCACCATCTCTGTGTCTACTGATCCCACTGGATGATGGGACGATAAGGAGAGAAGAGGATCCACACACTGATAGCCCACCTATAAGATCTTCTTGCAAAAATAACTAAATATTGACCATCCATATCTAAAAACAGCAATCTCATTTAGAAGAAATAAATAATAGCGATCACAGAAAACAAATTGAATCCATGGATGTCACTATATGGCCAAATAGGTATTAGAAGAACATTCCCATTGAACTGATGTGGCCCCATCATCAGTCAATATCCCCAGAAAGCATAAAAAAATTTGTTCTAACCTCTAAATGGAATTATCAACACCATTTGAATTTATAGTCTCTCTATATATATTCTAAAGGCATGGGATATACTAGGTGAAACAATGTAGTGTGAATATCATGTATCAAAAAACACAGACACATTAATTCTAAATAGAATGATCATACCTCGATCAACATCTAGCCCCACATGAACTACTCCATTGGTTGAATGATACTACCCACACCAAGATCCTCCAAGCCTCTGCTGTCGACCACTTCCTTAACCATTCCTTGTTTGGGGTTCCTAAGGAGCACCCTGAGGAAATCCTCCCCTAACACAGTTTACCCTTGGTGGAGCGGGAGCTGACTGCCCCTACTGATCGGAAACTGGTACAACTGATATGGGCATTCATCCTTCCCACCCCTACTTTACTACGTTTGAATTGGTAACTTGTTTCAAAAAATTCAACTGCCTCCACATATGATTCACCATAGTCCCAGGCCCATGAGGATAGGGTGAGGACTAGGAGATCAGAACTGAAACTAATGTGACATTCTCCCCTCATGCAGAAAAGTAAATGGCCTTGATGCAAGAGACCTATTGTAAATTTCCTTCCACTTCCTTGATCATAGTTGGCTCCCCTCTCATGGTACACCTCCCTATGAAGGCATACACTCCACTAATTCATCTATTTCAAACCTCTATTTATGTAAGTAGGTTAAAGGGAGTGACGACATAATAATGATAATGTCAATGTTCCTCCTCCATGTGACTTTCCAACAAATAATCATTAGTAAATATATCTAAAGATATGTGTTGGAAATTCTTGAACTTGATCCCTAGTTCTCTCAATGAAATTATTCCTTGTTGGACGGTGATAAGCGTCTGTCTCTTCTAGACCTTCATCCTCGAGGAAAGAAACTATACCCAAAATTCCTTCTCAAATTCAACCCATGAGACATTGGTCTCCTTATTATCCTAGAGGTTATGTTTCCCCCAATAATGAACCACCAATCACTATTTGATTACATAGTGGTGAACCCATTAATCTCCCAGAGTACAAATTAATGTAAATGTAACTGTTAGTTCCTCAAGCCAGCCCTCCAACTATTAGTCTAAAACACTGCCTTCATACATGCCCATGGTTAGTCGCTAGAAAGCACGATGGTTATTTTTTCCTGGGTCATCTTCCTCCACTTGATCTTCCCACCATTGATCATCCAAGTCAGCCTATTGGGTCTCAATTGCTCGCATCCCACATGAGCGCTGTTAGAGTTCCACAGCTAAAAAGGGTAAACATGGGACACTTATGCCTGGTTAATATAGAATATTTTATATTAAATTTATTTTAAGACATAATTTATTTTAAATTCATGAAAAACCCCAATACAATCATTAAGAAATGTAATTATTATCGATTTACCGTTAATATGGTCTCTACCCAGCAATCACTAAATCGTAAACTGATCGTTTAGTAGGTCCATAGTCCTTGCATCAGATCATGGTTGTCCATAAAATCCCATTTCCTATGTGGTCTTCCTTGACCTATCCCATGAACCCAGGAAACCTTACATTATCTCATTATCATCCCATGAAATCCTCAATATGCCTAACTCGTATCTCCATCCTATCTATCAACCATCGTCATTGATACCATTCTTTCATGACACGCCTTCTTCAAGATGATGGAATGGATGGAAAAGTGCCACACCATTCATTCATCAACATGAAGGAGAGATAATGTCCACTGATTCCTACACAAAATTGGCCACAGATTGGCATCTGGAAGAAATTGTATATAGTCTCACAAAAAATTGAAGGAATTATCTTTTTTAATGAAATCAAGAATGGGAGATAAGAAATTAAAATCACAAAATCTACAATCATTTATATAAATGAAACCAATTTCCATCCAATTCTTGATTTAAATGTAATTTTTGAAAATGGTAAAAAAACAAAAAAAAATACCAAAAGAAGGTAACTATGCCTCATCACAAGAACTATCCAAACACAAGAGATAGTAATGTTTTTCATGGTCCTCAATGTACTCCTAAGATCATGATCATTGTTTAAAAAAAGTAGGGTGAGTATTCAATTTTACTGTGAAGGAAAACTAAATCCATCTGTGAACAAGTTGGGGAACATACTAATTACCATGTTAGATAATATCAGAACATCAATGTTGCTACCAAGGATTAATAACCAAAAAAGTATTACCGAGGAAAACACACCCAATAATGCTTGTCATGTAAGGTAGTAGTACTAGCACATCAACATTTGTGTATGCTACACCACTTTCCCACTGGTTAACTGCTCATTCCAAAGACCTATACTCTTTATGGTTCAACACTTCCAAAATGAATTCCCATAGACACAACCATGCCTCACATACCTGAGCCTCAAACCACATATGAATCCCACCCATACACACCTAGGCCACAACCTCACTACTTATCACCCATCAACACATCATCTTCATACTGAAGACAATGAGGAAACAACCTCCCTCAAAATCACCTGAGCCCCGCATCTACAAGAAACCTTCCAAAAGGATATTGAACTATAATATTCCTTAATCTATAAAACACCCCCTAGATACACTGAAGTGGTAAGAAGCCATAATAGGGGGTGAGGACGGAGGTCAGTAATCATCCATCCATCCTCCATCCAAGAAGTTGGAAAGGCACCCTCCACCAAAAAATCATCGTGTTTGGCACATGTTTCTCAAGAAGGGTGGGTTTCATATAGAAAACACATGGACGTAAAATTTTTACATTTATGTTAAAAAACACTCAGTCCAACCTATGTGTCCCAAAACAAAAAACCTGCCTACCTAAGACACTTTTTCTTCTACCACTTTATGAACAACCACAACAACAGCCACTGCCAGATCATAATCACAACCCATTTTTCATTTCACCACTTTCCATTAATTAATTTATTTTTGGGTTCACATTAATTAATTCGTGAACATAAAAGGTAAACTTCCTAGAAAATCATTTGAAATAGCCTCTAAAGTTTAAGATTCTGATTAACTAAACACACAGTAACCAACCTGTTGTTCCACTGCAAACCCCAAATTTTTCCTAAATGCCTGGTCGACCACTACGAACTATAATTCTTCCAATTTATACCACACAATCATGTCCCCACAACCAAACCTGGAGCACCGCTGCACAACAACACCTCTTCCAGCACTACAATTATTATGAAGTTATAACAGAACCAAAACCTACTGCCCCGCTACCATAACATTTCCTAATTGTAGTCCCACTGCAAAAAATCCCATAAGCACATTGCAGTCCCACTTCCCAAAATCTATTGACAGTCACAACACATAAAAAGGAAGTTACCTTGCCTATGAGTCCATTCATTACCCAATCAATCTGTATCTCAACCTATTATACCCACACCCCCTTGTACAACCCATTCAAAAATACCACATCAACTACTATTTAAACAATTTCCCCAGTTCACACACGTACGTCACCCTTATCATAGAACCAACCCCTTTGTATACCATTGTCCCCATAACCATGCTCCTAACAATACCACCATACAACCCACACAAGGTCACTAATACTAATATAGCACAACACATAGCCACACCTATCCAATAAGATGTTTTCATATTTAGTAAACACTATTATTTAATCCAGTTTGGTAAACATAGGTTATCACAGAAGTTGTTTCATCCTAAGGCACCCATTTCATTTAATCAGGAATACATGATTACATAGAGTAGTATTTATGCAAATAATTTACAAGGAATCAACAATAACTAAAAATCATCAACCTTGCACAAGAAAATACCACCAATGACCATGAATTTTAGAAATCATATAGCTAAAAAACCATATGAGAATAAAATATATTATTTGATCAACATCAAACCCCTAACAACCCGTTATTTTATTGACCCATGTTATCTTTTTCTCATATTCCCTTATTATTTGTTTCTTTTTTTATAAAATATTTCTACTCATTATTAACAATGAATCATTAGTAAAACCACCCCATATTATTCACATTGAATGAGAGGAAGAAAAAATCCCTACATCAATCAACAGAAGACCAAAAATTCAACATTGCATAAAAATAGCTGATCACACGAGAAGTAGTAAATTCCAAGAAAACAAAGAAGGACAGAATCTAGAATAAGTGCATAAATATTGTAGGGAGGATGTATCTAGGTGCACCAAGAAGTAATCTAAATCACACTAAGATGTGAATATCCAAGGATTGAAGAGCTAGATCCGATATTAATTTAATAGTAATTTAAAAAGTAAAATTTTGGCATCGTTTTCCAGATTTTGTGGTTTGAGTATCTGAAATTCCATAGAGTGTTTGGATAAAAATTATATAATTAAAATACTTTTATATTACATTATAACACTAGTACATTGTGTTAATCATCATTTACATAAAATAATACATATGAGAGGATAAATTGGAAAACATTGAAAAACTGGGAAAAATATAAATGAGTCACTGATGTGTGAGTCACAAACATTAAGCCACCGAGGGGTGATCTAATGAAATGACCTACCGGAATTGATCCACCGACACTGATCTACCGACACAATGACTCATAGAATCCATGACTCAATGAAACCCTAACTCACTAATGCCCTGACACTGATACACTAACTCGATGATCCCAATATCATTGAATCATCGACACTAGCACCATCGACTCACCAAAACCAAAGCCCCAGACTCACCAATGACAACGACCGTCACTCACATATGCTTGTAAAGACCCAATTCTTGACGTACATAGAAATTACATTACTTTTTCAGAATATTTAATACATAACAAAAACAAACACCAAATTACCGTAATAGTTTACTGTCTTTGGAAACTTGGAATATAATCTTCTAGTCATGGTGAAAGATCTTCAACATCTCCTATTAAGATCTTCCCCATTGGGTTTTCATACCTAAAACCTTTATTTATATCCTGGGGAAAATAAAACATAAAAGAGGTGATATCAAATTCTCAGTAACGGTAAACATAGAGAATATAATACAATCCATAAATATTTTAATGCAAAAACATGAACATAAAATCTAAACATCAAAATCTTTAGCAAAGACATAATTCTTGGATGTACGTAATGCATATATCTTAATGGATCATAAATCATGATTAAATTGCATGGGAATAAAGCATTTAATTGTGGAAACCATTAATAAAATGTTATTATTTCCATAGTAGCCAAGGAATTTCTTTCATGACCATCATAGTGGACAAAGTCCCATTCTGAATCGAGTTCACTCCTCGTTTCAGTCCTGTAACACTGAACCAGAATAACTTACCATTCCAGCCCTGTCTATCTCATGAGATATAAATCTTTTCCCAAATCATTGGAGGGAGATATAGGTCCCACCATCTCATAATGAAGTCAATCTTACTTGTTCCACAATATAAACATTAATCATTCATCATAACCCAAAGAATAAAAATGGGTTTCATAAACATTATCCCATCAGAACATAATCCATATAAAACAAATGGATATCATTTCATCATATGAAAAGTGAAACCATGTAAATAACAGAGATATTATACTTGAAACATTCACATATGAAATAATATCATCTTAGAGAGAAAAATGGTTTTGATAAAACCCTTGAAATGAATTCCTGAGGAAAATATCCTTTCTTTTCAAAATCATTTATTTTCTCAAAATTCCATGAAATTTTTAAATAAAAAGGCTTTTGTTGAAAATAATCATGAAATCTTGTAGAGGATTCTTCATGAAAATGAGGCGTTATGAAACTTTAAAAATCCGTTCACGCCGTATAAGTTAAAAAAACATTCTCCTCGTACTTTTTTCGAAAAAGTCAAAAAGAACCACATATGGTAAACAAAATAATGATTCATTCTGTAACATAAAGAAAAATCCCATTAGGGGTAATCATGACTTTAAAAATACAGGGAAGAATATTAAACACTTTATAAAATAACATTTTTATGGACATAGATGAAATATATAACCCCAGTAAATACTTACGAATAAACAATCTCGGATAAAAACGAGATTGGGAAATTTATCCCTTACCTTATGTCCGATATTTTTAAGACGTATCCAAACCTCCTGTATAATGATTTAAATAATGACATTGAATTATTACAGAATCATATTCATTTTTATGATATCATATACGGTTCCCTTATGACATTATATTACCCTTTCTTTTGTAATTTCTAAGTTAAAGCATCATTTTGGGTAAAATTGTTTTATTTATCATACATGTTTTCAGTTGTTGTTATTTATATTATTATTACTTATATCAGGATTTAATTACTTCCATAATGTAAATAATGATTTATATATCATATATATTCAGTATATATATATAATAGATAGATAAATTAAATGAAATACACCTTTCATGGGGACGGTAGGTCGTACGTACGCATGAAGGCTGTTTTCTTTTCCTTATTGACTTAAATGGAAGTAAGTAGATAACACAAATATATATATATATATATATATATATCCAGTAGCTCTATCATGTCATATATTTCATTATTATTCATTATATATACTTTATAATCATTCTTGAGTGGTTAACATGGAGAATGAATCTCATCGCTTCATTGAGACGGTAATCTGTACGTACGCACGAGCGATGATAACATTCCCATAATTATTGAATAGAATTGAAGTGGATTATATAATATCTCCGAATTATTATTATGTTATAATAACTATATATAGTTATTCTTCACACCATTATACCCATCCAAGTAAGGTGGTGGGGGAAAAACAGATTACACCACGATGTGGAGACGATATTCCGTACGTACGCACATGCGGTGATTTCGATTTCCGTAGGATGGATAGAAGGTGAAATGGGGGTTTTTCATAATTATAATATCATATCAACATATTATTCATACTGATTTTATTACTTTATAATGTAACAACTGAAGAAGAAGAAGTCGAAGAAGAAAGAAAACTTGAAAGAATCGGTAGAAGATATTACATCTTCTTCGACGCACCTCCTTTAAACTTCTTCTTATGGAACTAGAGATGGTCTCTTGCGAAGCCCAGAACCTCTATGATATAACTAGAGGTTCTTAGAAGAGTAATTTATAGGGTTATTCTGAGCTTCAACGCTCAAAATGGTGTAAAGAGAAGAGGTAAGTGGTGCCCTTTTTATAAGGGAGGAGAGGGGCACCTTTGGAAAAACTAAAAATATTATTTTTGAATAAAGTCATATTCAGTTTATAATAGCTCCAAATTGAATTATTTCTAAGATAAAGTTGGTATTGGTCAAAATTATCTCAACCATTAGATTTTGGACAAGTATGGGTTACTATTTTAACCTTATCATTTTTATTAAACTCTAAGTTAAATAATTTAACTTTTACCATGTCTTCCTGTTTTCTTTCAATATATGGTTAATAAACTTACTATAACAATAAAAAAGAACACCAAGTGGTTAATTATTAATATATATAACCATATATAAGTCATTTGGACGAAACATAGATTTTTAGGAATAAAAAACAATTAATAATATAATATTTTTTTTAAAAACTATTTTATTTTAATTTTTACACTATTCGGTGGTCGATTTTTGTGAAAATCATAAAAGCATGATTAGTTCAAAAACAGTTAATTAAATCAATACTAACATGTCATATTAAACTATAAAATTATTGGAATTCATAAAAAGTCTTAAATTACAATTATTTGGGTATTTATAATATCAATTATTTTAATATTTCATTATTTAGGTAATTACTACATCACAATTGTGTCATAAATAAATTATATAATTTAATCTTTAAAAATTATAAATAAAATACTATTAGGTATGAAATCGTTTTATCTTTCTAATTAATATTTATAGTCAAATTTATCTAATGTATAATCCTATATTAAAAATCTTTTAGTTATTAAACATTGAATTTAACTATTTTAACTCTTTTTTAAATAAAATAATAATAAACCTCCTAATCTAATCCATGTGGACCTAAATGATAATATTATATTCCTAAGGTTGTTTGTATTTGAATTATACTTATCAAATAGAATTATAACATGTTTTAGGGTAATAATAATATCATTTTTACCCTTAATTACCCTATTTACTTTTAACCGTTGTAAATAAAAGTAAAAAGTTACTATTCACCAATAATTATTTTTACCTTATTGAACCACATTTTACTCCTTGATATTATTTGTGTCTCTCGGATTTTCGAAATTCCACTCATAGAAGTGGTAAAATTATGTTTTCTTTAATTTTCAAATTATCCTAGGTGGTGGGTAAAAGACGATTAAATGTTCAATATAATTTTTATATATCTGAAATTTTTATAAAATTACTCCAATGAATTAAATTGAACTTATATAGGTATTATGTATCTATTTTTACCTAAAATAAATTTAAATAAAATAAATAATTACTTAAATAAAAATTTTGTTCTTAAATAGTATCCCAGTGTTGTCACTATTCATGAAAATTTGAATGTTTTCAGAAAAATACAAAAACTTCACCCTAGGCTAATTTTGATCTTCTGAATCCAAAAATGAAGTCCATTTTGAAAGGTAAAATTTATAAAATTTCAAAAGGTAGGAATTACTATTCATAACGACTTGTTCATAATAATATTATAATAATATCTAGTTTTGTGAAAATCGATATTGCGTACTATAAACTCTATCGAGGAAGTTCTTGATTGCGTGTAATGAAAGCCATGTCAAAGATGCTTGTATTGAATGCTCTGTTTGGTGTTGCGTATAACATAATCAAAACTTATTTCATTTAAACATTAAATGGAATCTATACTTAATGTTGTATATAATAATTTCCACAAACCGAACTTGAAATTGTCTGTAACACGAACCAAGAATAGTGTTGCATATACTGAAATCTAATACTATGATGCATATAGTACAAGATAATCTTTGTGTAGTGTATAATAGAAGACATAAATAAAATTAAAAATAATATATCTCATAAAATATCGGGGTGTTAAATTCTACCCCCCTTAAAATGAATTTCACCCTCGAAATTTATCTGGGTTATAATTGGTTTTTTACTTGAAAATATATTTCATAGAAACCCACATCATAAAAAGGAGTACCAAAACTAAACTTTAAAAACTAAATTATGAAGTGTAACAGCTACCCAAATTAACTAATCATTGGGTTTCCACAAAAAAGAACATAGGTGAAAATATGGATATGGAAGAAAAATCTAACCATCAAGTTCTAATGGAGAGTGGCAGAGAACATGGCTATGAAAAAGCCAAAAATCAAAAAGTCATAAATTTTTATGATCTACGGTACCATCCGATTCCTCAGATATAAGGGCACTAGGACAACATTTTTGGTTTTCAAGATCATTTCCCTAAAGTTGAAAATTTTGAATTAGAAGAAATACTTACATTATTTCAGTATAATCTTAGTGTGGTTCGTTCCGTGAACAATTTCCACATCATCTATTAAATAAATGAAGTAGAATTTTTCATTCGTGAAGTGTTAGCACATCATGTGATTGAATGATGGGTCATTCCATCTGTCAGAAACAAAAGGTCAGAAAAAGTTATAAGTCCATCTTATGGTTAGATTAATCGTATATGGTTCCAAAAATGGACTTATAATTCATCTATCATAGCACTTAATAAAATAAAACTAGATTCTACAGACTAGGGACTTCCTGTAGGCCAGTGGTATGTAATAAAGGCATGTCGCACATCAGTTGTGGGTTCGATTCCCACAATCATGTCCAATGCGACGGGTTTTCGCCCATCCTGTAGGTTGTCCTTTTTCTAAAAATACATTATTATAAAAATCCATAAATAATATCAAAAAGATTTCTAGCCTTAAACAATTCTATCTGATGTCCAACTTAATCCATTCCAACCATTAAGCTTATAGAAAATACTTCTGTCCAATCATATAGTTTAAAGAAAACGATTACTTGAAATGTCATCATCCAAGAATGTGAATACCATCATTTATCCCCTATATAAGATATATCTTGTTGGTCACATTACAAACATTATAATACCTTAATCATGTATTCTCTTGAAAAATGATTACCCATTGAACCATAGTGAAAACAAGAATGCTGTCAAAAGTTAATTCATTCAACGTACCAAAATCCCAAATTTTTTTATACTCAAACCATGATATCACATTGTCCTTATATCATCCATGAGCTAATCAATACTATAAAACATCTCATTATCACATAATACCTTCATTATGCGCATATCTTCTTCTTTCCAAAAATATCTGAATAACCTTTCATGGTTTCCAGTACAATTCAACATATGCATTCCAATCCATTAGGAAAAACAATAGTGTAACAATCCTTAGATGTTTCATTATTATATAGTTCTATTAAATTACACATACAACATAACCCTTGAAAAACCTACAATCATTCCACTACCTTCTTAAACCATTGACCAATCTTCAACACTTCTTTCATCTTATATATCATTTATAGTCTCTTCGTCATCATCAACATAAATACTACCCAGGAAACCATGATGATTCTCTTCATGAGACTTTCCCTTAGGGCATTGGTTTATGTAATGACCATACACCCCACACTGAAATCATTTAATCATTGTTGATGTCGTAGAAATACCATTATCCTTGTCCATGGTGTTAACTGAACCTTTTCCATTACAATTACAGGCTTTTTGTCCTTCTTTTCCACTCCTAAATTATCATTCGGTTACTCTGAAGCAATATCCATGATGCCTCTTCCCACAGGATTTACATGAGGGAAATTGAACTTTATTTCCTCTATGATCATCATGAAACTTCATCTTTATTTTATTAGCTGAGTTGGGAATCTTACCAAAGTTGAGATTATTGATCATATTATGAGATTTATTATTAGGCATAACAACGATGTTTGGACATCCAAATCCCGTTTCATTTGGTTTATCAGGAAGAATATCATTCCATTGTCCATCATATCCTCCTTTATCGTGAATCTTCATGTTTCCAACCATTTTCTAAAATCCAAATATAATAGTGTGAGAGGCAAAAATCATGCCAGGGAATACAACAAAATATAGGGGGAGTAACATCAATATCTAACATCTTAGTTTAAATTATAGTATCATTACCATAATTCTAGGACTATAACCTATACTTATACTTAACCTCAGGGACATCCCTAGACATAACGTAGAAATATCTCTAAGGATATCACTAAAGTTTTCGCATTCTAGTTTCCAAAGTTTAACTAAACCATTCCTCTGATACCAAATGTAAAGACCCAAATCTTGGCGTACATAGACATTACATTACTTTTGCGGAATATCTAATTAATAACAAAAACAGACACTAACGGAACGTAAACGTTTAGTGTCTTTAGAAACTCAAAATATAATCTTCTAGTCATGGTGAAAGATCGTCAACATCTCCCAAAAAGATCTTCCCCTTTTGGTTTTCTTACCTAAAACCATTCTTTATATCCCGGGGAAAAGAAAACAAAAAAGGGGTGAGCTCAAATGATCAGTAAGGGTAATCATAGAGAACATAAAACAATCCATAAACATTTGAATGAAAAAACATGAACATAAAATCTATACATCAAAATCTTGAGCAAAGACATAAATATTGGAAGTACGTAAGGAATATATCATAATGGATCATTAATCATGATAAAATAGCATGGGAATAAATCATGTAATTGTGGAAACCATTAATCACATGTAATGATTTCCATAGTAGCCAAGGCATTTTTTTTCATGACCATATTAGTGGACAAAGTCCCTTTCTGAATCGAGTTCACCCCTCATTTCAGTCCTGTAACACTGAACCGGATTAACATATCATTCCAACCATGTTTATCTCACGAGATACAAATCATTAACCAATTCATTGAAGGGATATTTAGGTCCCACCCATATCATAATGAAATAATTCTTACTTGTGCCACAATATAAACATAAATCATTCATCATAATCCAAAGAATAAAAATGGGTTTTATAAACATCATCCCATCATAACATAACCCATATAAAACAAATGGATATCGTTTCATCATAAGAAAAGTGAGACCATATAAATCATAGAGACATTATAATGAAACATACACATATGAAATAATTTCATCTTAGATGGAAAAATGGTTTTGGTAAAACCCTTGAAATTAATTCTTGAGGAAAATATCCTTTCTTTTCAAAATCATTTTCTTTTCCCAAAATGCCATGAATTTTAAAAAAATGCCTTTTGTTGAAAATAATCACGCAATATTTTAGAGGAAGAACCATGAAAATGAGGCGTTATGAAACCGTAAAAATATGTTCATGCCATATAATTTTAAAAAAACATCCTCCTCGTACTTTTTCTGGAAAAGTCAAAAATGACCACATTTGGTAAACAAAAGAATGATTCCTTTCACAACATAAAAAAAAGTCAATGAGGGGTAATCATGACTTTAAAAATACATTGATGAATATTACACACTTTATAAAAAATCTTGTTTATGGACATGAATGAAAAATATAACCCCAATAAATACATACGAATAAACAATATCAGATAAAAACGAGATTGGAAAAGTTATCCCTTACCTTATGTATGATATGCTTCATACATATCCAAACCTCCTATATAATGATTTAAATAATGTTATTGAATTATTACACAATCATATTCATTGTTATTATATCATATATGGTTCACTTATGACTTTATATTACCCGTTCTTTTGTAAATTCCATGTTAAAGTAGCGTTTTGGGTAAAACCGTTTTATTTATCGTACATGTTTGCACTTGTTGTTATTGATATTATTATTACATATATCAGGATTTAATTACTTACATAATGTAAATAATGATTTATATATCATATATATTCAGTATATATATATATTAGATAGATAAATTAAATGAAATACACTGTTCATGGAGACAGTAGGCCGTACGTACACATGAACATTGTTTTATTCTCCTTATTGACTTGAATGGAAGTAAGTAGATGACATATATATATATATACAAAAATAAAGTTGCTCTATCATGTCATGTATTTCATTATTAATCATTATATATACTTTATAATCATTCTTGATTGGTTAACATGGAGAATGAATCTCATCGTGTCGTGGAGATGGTAATCTGTACGTACGCACGAGCGATGATATCGTTCCCATAATTATTTAATCGAATTGTATTGGATGATATAATATATCATAATCATTATTATGTTATAATATCTATATATAGTTATTTTTTCTACCATTATACCCATCCAAGTATGGTGGTGGTGGAAAAATAGAATACACCATGGCGTGGAGACGGTATTCCTTACGTACGCACGCGCGGTGATTTTGTTTTCTGTAGGATGGATAGAAGGTGAAATGGGGTTGTTTTATATTTACAATAACATATCAGTATATTAGTTATTCTGATTTTATTACTTTATAATGAAACAACTAAATATGAAAAATATGAAGAAGAAAGAAAACATGAAAGAATCGGTAAAAGATATTACCTCTTCTTCGACGCACCTCCTTTAAACTTCTTCTTAGGGCACTAGAGTTGGTATCGTGAGAAGACCAGAACCTCTATGATATAACTAGAGATGTTTAGAAGATTAATTTTCAGGTTTTGGCGGAGCATCAAGGCTCAAAATGGTGTAAAGAGAATAGGGAAGGCGTTCCCATTTTATAAGGGAGGAGAGGGGCACCTTTGAAAAAATGTAAAATATTATTTTATAATAAAGTCATATTCAGTATATAATAGCTCAAAATTGATTTATTTAGAAGATAAAGTGAGGATGGGTCGAAATAACCTCAAAAAATAGATTTTGGACTTGTTTAGGTTACTATTTTAACCTTATCCTTTAGATTTAACTCTAAGTTAAATAATTTAACTTTTACCATGTCTTCTTGTTTTCTTACACTATATGGTTAATAAACTTACTATTACAAGCCAAAAGAACCCCAAGTGGTTCATTATTAATATAAATATCCTTATATATGACATTTGGCCGAAAATTAGATTTTTAGGATTAAAATAACAATTAATAATATAATATTTGTTTTAAAAACTATTTTATGTCAATTTTCACACTATTTGGTAATCGATTTTTGTGAAAATAATAACTACATGATTAGTTCGAAAAAGTAAATTAAATAAATACTAACATGTCATATTAACATATAAAATTATTGTAATTCATAAAAAGTCTCAAATTACATTTATTTGGGTATTTATAATATAAATTATTTTAATATTTCATTATTTAGATAATTACTACATCACCATTGTGTCATAATTAAATTATACTATTTAATGCCTAAAAATTATAAACAAAATACAATTAGGTATGAAATCTCTTTATCATTCTAATTAATATTTGTATTTGAATTTATGTTATGTATAACCCTATATTAAAAATGTTTTAGTTATTAAACATTGATTTTAACTATTTTAACTCTTTTTTAATTAAAAGAATAATAAAATTCCAAATCCAATCCAAGAGGACGTAAATGATAATATTATATTACTAAGGTTTATTTTGGTCGAATTATACTTTTCCAATAGAATTATAACATGTGTTAGGGTAATAATAATATAACTTTTACACTTAATTACCCTATTTACTTTTAACCATGGTAAAGAAAAGTAAAAAGATACTATTCAGCAAAAATTATTATTATCTTTTGAACCAAAATTTACCCTTTGATATTAACTGTATCTCTTGGATTTTCGAAATTCCACTCACAGAAGTCGTAAAATTATGTTTTTTGTAAATTTCCAAATTCTTCTAGGAGGTGGGTAAAAGACGATGAAAAGTTCAATAAAATTTTTATATATCTAAAATTATTATAAAATGACTCCAATGAATTTCATTGAACTTATATAATTATTATTAATCAATTTTTACCTAAAATTAATTAAAATAAAATAAATAATTATTTAAATAAAAAGTCGGTTTTTAAATAGTAATCTACTGTTGTCACTATTTATCCAAAATTGAATGTTTTCAGAAAAACACCAAAAATTCAACCTATGCTAATTTTGATATTCCAAATCCAAAAATGAATTCCATTTTGAAAGAATAAATTTATAAAATTTCAAAAAGTGGTAATTACTATTCATAATGACTAGTTAATAATAATATTATAATAATATCTCGTTTAGTGAAACTCGGTATTGCGTACTATACACACTATTGAGGATGGTCTTGATTGCGTGTAATGCAAGCCAAGTCAAAGCTGTGTGTAGTGAATGCTCCGTTTGGTGTTGTCTATAGCATAATCAAAACATATTTCATTTAAACATTAAACAGAATCTATACTTAATGTTGTGTAGAATAATTTCCACAAAACGAACTTGAAATTGTGTGAAACAGGAGACAAGAATTGTGTTGTGTATACTGCAAGCTAAAACGGTGTTGCATATAGTAGAAGATAATCTTGGTGTGGTGTATAATACAAGACATAAAAGAAATTAAAAATAATATATCTCATAAAGTCTCGGGGTGTTACAATGTTGATGCCTCTTACTCTTTGATACTAACACCCTCGGCTCCCCGATAATGATGTCCCTTACTCGCTAATGCTGAAGCCCTATACTCACGGATACTAACGCCAATGACTCATCGATGCTGACTCCCCTGACTCACTGATCCCATGAGTTCAAACTCAATTATTGGATAACTCTGGGAAAGAGTCACCAGTTTCCACTGAAACACACTAAACATAGGGTTTTCACAAAGGAATATCCCTAGGAAACTTATTCATTACAATCAATTCATTATGGGATCAATATTCTTCGAAAATTACTATTATTAGTAAAATAATATTTTGTATTATGAATTGTATTTTATAAAAAATGGTGGTGATTATACGCCAATATGGGGTTCATACTTTTCAATATCTATTTCCATGGGGTCAATAGATCTGGTTCCCACACTCTAAATATGACATTTTTTATTGTATGTGTAACACCCTGATATTTTGTGAACTATTTTTTTCAATTTAATTCAATAGTGTATCTATTTTATGTTCAATGAAACATCTATTTATCATGATGTATATAAAACACTATGTTGGGACTATTTTACCCCAAACAATGATTTTATATTACATTAGACACAACACTAAGTATACATAAAAAATGACTTACTAATAAAAAATTATTATTTAATAATATTTTGATCACCTATACATTAGAATGGAGATAGATAGAGTAAGAAATAAGGTTTACATATAATAGTTTTTGACCTATATTTCACATTCCAGAAATCATGATGAACATTTTTGTTTTATAGTATTATAGAATTAGAAAAAAATCATACATAGTAAACACAAAAACTAAAAGTGGAATCATATAATCAGTGTCCATATTTTCGGCAAAACAATAATTTTTATAATAAAAGATGGTTTCTATTCATGGTAAATATTCAAAAAATTTATTTTTACCTTATCCATATCCATACTCATCCATAAACTCTATGAAAAAACATTTTATAAACATGCGATCAACACAAAAAGACTAGTAAGTGACAAAAAAATAATGAATTTTATTAGACCAGTGAAAAACCTAAAAATACATTTAATTTATACCTTTATCTTCATAGTTATTTTTTTGGATGTAATAAAACATTTATACTTGGAAAAAAACATTTCTATCATATAAAACCATTAAAACTCATAGAAAGAAAATAAATATCATTTTTTGAAACATACCATAAACCATTAATAAATCCCTTTCAAACCCGTTGCAATCGGGAAAAACATTAAACAGACTACCAATAAAATTATCAAGTGAACATAATCATTAAACCATTATTTGATGAGATATAACAAGGCTCACCCTTCATATATTCTATATTTGGTTCACCAATTTTTATAGATATATAAGGGTTCTTATTTTATTATATATGTTAAAGCATGATAAACCATGATCTATAATGTTTCTAAAATAATTAAATATACTACATTGGGCTCAAATGTGATATATATTTGGGATCATCCCATCATATATGCTATATAAGGCTCACTCATGAGATATAATGTAGCTAATCTCATCATATGAGTTATATCAGGATCACCTGTGAACTATTATGAACATTTAAATGTAATGAATAATATACATGTTGGTTTCACATTAATTAACATTAAACCATTTAAAACACTAATAAATCTATATAAATTCACATTTGGTTACCAAAATACCATATTATTTTAAAAAACAATATTAACATAACAAATTGGGAATATATTAATGAAATAAATTTATTTGAAAAGAAACATGGATTATTATAAAATAAACATCGATAAATTTGTTAAAATGAATCATAGTAAAATATTTCCATGTTGTATAATTTTAAGAAATCACTTTGTATTTATGAAAGAATATCATAATGTTCTTCATTTAGAAAATGATAAAAATAATCCTTTAAAAAATTATTTAAAATTATAATAATATAAAAAATAACATTATATAGTCATAGAAAAATAATAATAACATTTTTGAAAAAAAATTATAATAAACATTCATTGATTAAAATTTGTTATTTAATGGAAACCTTAAAAATTCAAATTTTAAAAAAAGTCCCTAACATTAATTTCGTCACATCACATGAGTAATTTATACACCTAAAAAGATAAAATTATATTAAATATTTTATTCAAGGAAGTAATATTTCTTGTTTATTATTAATTTTATATCACTTATTACCATCATATAATTTTTACACAATTATTTGTGTCTGCGTTAGATTTCTTGTTGATATTAGTTCGACAAGTCCAAAATGACATCTGATATTTTACTATAATTTATATCGTAATAATAAAATCATCTCCAGAAGAATAATAATGAAATAATTATAAAAATTACTATTCTATTAGAATTTCAAATACAACAATTAAATATGGTTATAAGAAATGAGTAATGTTACAATCAATGATTCAGTAGGCCATACGTATGCCAGAGTGACATTTCAATTTTTTTAAAATCATTATGAAAACAAGGTATGTTTTAGTTTATTGATAAATAATGATAATAATATGTTATATATGATATATATTCATTATATATAATTTAGTATTTCATCCATGTGATGTGGTGAAGAAAATTGAATAATGTCACTTTGTGTTGGTGGTTGCCTACATGAATGCTTCAACTACGTTATCACTTATATCTTCATAGAAAGTAAATAAAATAAAATACATATTAATTTTCAAGAATTATAAATATTTCATGAATATCATATATGAAAATAAAACTAAATAATTATTATCCATCCATGATATATGGTAACAAAAAACGAATTAATTCAGTTCTAGAGGTGGTAGACTGATTTTTACTGGAACGATGAATTATTTTCCAATTAAATAGAGTTGAAGATGGATATAAGGAATTAATAAAAAAATAAAAACAAATATGTATAGTTTATATAATTATTATTTACTATTTTTTGGGGTTAATGTTGGTTTAAGTAATTGAAATAAGAAACAATATTAAAACAGGCAGTTAATAACTATACGGCTTCTTTGGAAAAAAATCATTTCATAAAACCTTACAATAACTAAGGGAGGTTTTATACCTAAACATACATATATATATATATAGTGTTTATATTGATTCTATGATGGTCTATTGGTATATATTTTTTGAACCAAATAGCATTTTTTCTATGAATAAATGACAATAATATGATCCTTTTTCATGTAGTGGAAGGTGGCGCTCCTGGAAATCATTTATATATTTAATTAAGATAAATAATTTATCATGAAATGTTTCTATAAAGTTAGTATTAATAAATTAATCGTTGTATAATAGTAAAAATAATTATACCTTATTTTTCTATTATATGTATACCATTAGATTGTGGTTATATATCTTATTCATCCCCTTTACCTATTACCATGAAATTTTTTATTTTTACCCTTTAAGGTACAATATAGTCACTATTATATGACTCAAGACCCATTAATTGAACATGGCTTATATTTAAATAATCATCATACTCAATTTTCATAATTTATGTTTTTTATTTATTTCTTATTCTGCAATAAAATATTATTTACTATAGAAAATCCATAATTCAAAATTTTCCAACAATTCATAACATTTAAATTAATAATACAATTAAGACACATAAAATTAGGGAAACTTATTTAAACATATACCTAACTTGTTAAATAATTCTATAAAATTAGTTATCACATTTTTTATCTCAAATTATATTTACTAAATAATCGTTGATATCAATTTTTTTGTTCTTCCATTAATTAAATAATTACTACAATATCATTGAGAATGAATATAATTTAATTATTAGATTAATAAAAATAAAAAATATATTAAAATGATTAAGATAAAAAAAACCCTTCCTGAATTTTATTTATAATAAAACATATCCAATTTATTATACCTTTAAAAAAATATTACATTTATAAAAAATATCAGAATTCACTGTATTCATTTTCTTTATAAAAGGATATAATGGACATAATATCATCAATATATCCACAAATAATAATAATATCAATCATGGGATTATTATGGTTGTTATATAATCAATAAATAATTTTTATTATGATTTTTGTGTAATTTATTAGTTCTTATTATTTTATTTTTATCCTAAACTAACAAATTTAAAATTTATAATGGTGATAAACATACGTAAAGTTACTACTAAAATTATCCAAAAACTAAAGGGGTATACACACTACATTTATTTTAAATGATTTCAAATATGGAATCAATAATTTTCACATCGAGACCATCATTTTTAGTTATTCATTTTGTTATATTTTCATTTAGAGTATTGATATTTTCTTATGTGGTTGGGTTCGATGTTGAAGTGAGTAATTATTTGAACATTACTTATAATTGGTGGGTTTTTTATTTTTTAATTGATTGTGTGAATTTTTTGGAGAAAATGGAATGGTGCGGGAGTTTTTTACAGCTCTATTTTCACATCCTTGTGAGTTGTAACATGACTTACCCCCCTGAGATAGATGTGTTCGGGGGCAAAAAGTGTGATGTTTGTAGACTATTTCTATGTCAAAATATTACAGTGGAAAATTATTTTTACCATGTAACCTATGTTGGAACATGATTAATGGTAAATTATCTTTGATAAATTAACCAATAATCTTAACTGCGATGCTCGTGCATCTCTTGACATTGGATAGTTGAATAGTTTCCCCATGTTTTTTATAACCATGGAATATAACAGTCTGACCCACCTGAAAGAATTCATTTTTCACATTTACCCTTCATATTTTATTGGAGTTCCATCTCCTAGATTCTCTATTTAAACCCCAATATAAGGATCCCCCCTATGGAGCTGGTTATATCCTCCATCTTCCACTATGTGGAATTACATGGGGATTCCTAATGATTATTCACCCATATGAAATGGTCGGGAACCCATATCATTATATGTTGTTTTACATATATCATTCCTTTATTCGATATCCATAGTAGACATTTTTGGATGATTTTTATACCTAGGGTACTGATTAAATTGGGTTTGGACATTCTTACAGTTGTGAGTTGTGGTAAGGGTGTCATTATAGTGTATTTAATCAAATACGAAATGGTTCATCAACTTTAGGTATGTGTTTCCATCCATTTCCATTATGAAGAATTCAACTTTATGATCACGAAATTATAATTAATTTATAATGGGGTTCCTTATGCTTTTTATGTGCTTGTTTGATTTATATTGTGGTTTTATTTTTGAAAATGTGGTGAAAATTATTTTCAAAAAGGATTATTTAATTATGCCTATACATAAAAGTATGAAAGGTGATTGTTAAAATTATAATGGAATTTTAAAATTTTATTTGGATAATTGGGGACTACCCTTTTATTTTTTTCAATTTTTGGAATCTTTTATTATGTCTTCAGCCATGTTTGTGAATGTGGTGAATTTTCTGAGTTGGGGTTTTGGGTGCAACACATTTCATGTTTCTTTTTATTGATTTTGGGGTATACTATTGGTTTCCTATAGATATTACACTAGAAGTGGGAATATCTATATATGAACGATTTTATCCTACGTATAGTCATAAAAATGGAAATGATATTTCTTTCAAAATTTATGAATTTCCAAAATGTTCTCCCTCTTCACCCTTCTCTTCTCTAGCCCTTACCTACCCATAATTGGTCATTATAAACCCTTGACACTTTTTGAAAGGGTACATGTTATCTAAATAGATATTTATTTTTTTCTAATGTATTTCCAAAACCATGGCCACTTTTTCCTTTTAAATTGTTTTTTGGTAACTAAATGAGATAAAGGAATATTCAGAACCTTTCAGGAATGTCGAATTCTTTCAATAAGGTTTTGAAAAATTGATTGATATTTTATATTTATTGATGGTATGATAGGTATTTTATAATGCCTTGGAATGTGGTTTTGATACTTTTATTATGTGACAACATGGATTGATGTTGAAAATGGATTTTTGGGATATTAGAACCCCTTTGGTAGTTTTTATGAGGATATGGTCAATATATTGGTGGTGTTAGTGTTTGGGTAAGGAAATTATAGTGCATATTGGTTATTTGTTTGAGCCATGCATATGATGAGTACCCATTTAACTATGTACTATTATAATTGTATTCCTTTGTATTGTATAGGGTTCATGTGATGGTTTCTTACTGAAGCTGATTAGATTGGTTGGAACCACATAATTTATCCAAGAGGCTTGTGGGACGTTCAACTATACTATATTATTGTATCAGCCAGTTGGTTAGTGACTAGGGAGGTGAAATATATGCTATTAGATGATTCTAAACTGAGTATTTATAGGTATATCATTTATTAATGTTTATTAAATTCTCATGAATGTTTATCTGTAAATTCCTTCTTATTATAATGTGAATTTTACTTGTTTTACCTGTATCTTCATTCCCATTTCATTACCATTTTCTAGAATATATCCAAATTGTTCTATTTCCATTCATTTTCATTTTAGTCCATATGATCAACTAGTATGGATTCCTATTTTTGTGTTTGATTTCTGAAACTGGTATGTTTTAATGTGGAATAAAATTTTTCAAAAGGTAATTTTGTATTTTGCATATAAAAATGAATTTTTCTAGAAAGGAATGTTTGGATTTTGGAATTTATAAGAATATTTTAAATATGTTCATAAAACTAGTGTTTTTGGATAATTTCAGGAATGTTAACACATATATTTAGTTGTGCTTACCTAATGAGATGTTTATGGTCAAACCCTACATTTGTCACTTAGTGTCATTACACATGAGAAATTTTTCAGGATCAGGTTTCTGGTTTGGGTTTCTATTAGAGATGGTTGGTCTTATGGTTTCGGGTGACCTAGTGATTCAATGGATATCATTCCAGATGTAGTTTGGGTTATATTTCTTTTTTAGTTTCTATCTGTTCAGTTTTCACTGTATCTAGATCCTGTTTTATATTTATTGATGTTAATTTATAATTTTTAATGTGGCATGATCAATTTGGTTCTATGATCCATGTTTTCTATGAATAATTCAATCAAATTGGGATTATCGGTTCTTCCAATCACTTGTTTCCATCAAGGGAGGAACATGAAAACCACCTGAAACCTTGCCTATAACTAGGTACGATGTTGGGTCCAATGCAATCCAAACCTAGTTTTTGAAAAAATGGTATAAGAGAATGCCTTTTTTCTTTAGAGAGTAAGATAGGTAGGATATATGGACTTCCAAAACCAGGGCAGTATGTGTGAGAATGGTGTCACTATCTCTTCCTCATTCTGATCCTTGTGTTTTTAGGGGTAATCAATGTTTTTTAGAGTATTGTGTGATAGTATAGGGAAGTAACATGGAGGTGGACCAATGTTAAACGTTGGTATTATGGGGATTAGTTACCCATGTGGATATTGATTTCATATTTTATAATTGACCCAGAGAATGGATATTTCTGGGGATACAATTCACTAAACCATGTGCCTGATTTTTTAATGGTCACTTCTTCCATATACTATGTTTTTCAATTTATGTTGTTTTTTGTTTTGGATTTAATTGATATCGGTAAATTTTAAAATGAATATTTTTTTAAAAACAATTGGGTTCTCAAAAGTAAAATGATTTCACAGATTGTTTTTTCTAAGAATAATTCATTATTGTTTAAATCAATATTTGAAAGATGCTTTTTTTATTTGGATAATTCTTTTAGATTGAAGATTTTTGGATATTGTACTGAAACATATGTTTTTAATAGAGTATTATAGTTTTTATAGAGATGTCTATATTACAAGATGGTTGTTTTGGAATTAGGTGTTAGTTTTGGATAATGTTTGATTGGTTGTTGATTTTTTTTGTGTTTTTAGGTTTTTCTCATTGTCCATCCAAAAATGAAACTGATGTTTCGAGTAAGTGTTATAAAATTTTTGGTTATCCCTAGATTCACATTCGAGTTATATAATAGAGCCCATCCTGGTGGTTTCATTTTTCCATGATGATTGATTCATGGTAGAGGATGCACAATGTCTTAGAATTTTGAAAGTGACTTTATCTCTCCATGAAATCTTGAAGCTGGGAAAGTCCATGTAGTTTCAAATTCATTAAAATGTTCATATTTGGAATGATGGAAGGTGATAGTTCCTTTCACCATTTTCTGTTGTAATTAATGGTAATGTTCTTAAGAAAAATTTCATTTGACAGTTTATTTTTGAGGAGTTGACGTTAGGGAATGTGGAAGAGCAATTGGGTGTTTAATAGGGTCTTCTAATAGCGATGTCAATGTTGAAAATTTAAAGGACCAAGGATCCTTTTCACTAGGGTTGGTGTCAAAGGATCATTTTAGACCATTTCTCTTCATTTTTTATGTTCATCCATAGATCGATTAGAAATTACTCTCTTCTAATGATGTTCTATTTGAGAATCTGTTGGATCAACATTCAAGGATGAGTTGGTTCCTATTGAAAATTCATTAGGTGTTGGAAATGATGAAGGATAACTACTTGGAAATTAGGGCATCTTGGGAGAACATATTCTTGGGGTGTTTCCTTTAATAGTTCTGGATTCACCAACATAAGTCTATTCAATCATGTGCTTCTTTTGTGGTTCTAATGGACACTAGAAAATTTATTGTATTGATCTTATAAATTATTTTAATCAATGTAGAAATATGGGCAATCATGAGATGAATTGTAAGAAGTTATTATTTTATATGATGAATCAATCCAACTTATTCAGCTCTTAACGTCGTGGTTTTATATGATTGGAGAAAATAATGCTCTATCCTTTGGCCCTATAGTGATACACATTACATAGTCGAGAATCAATTTTCATGTGGGAAATATTTGTGTCGGAGTAGTTTGAGTTCCAATTTTTTGGTTCCCTTTATTATTGTAGGTTTTTTCATATTATGAAATTTTTAGTAGACTTTTCCTCTTGGAATTCTAGTGGTTTCTTTTTGATGTTTGTATTAGAATATTTTTCTCTCATTTGCGTTCTTATAATTTTTATGGATTGGTTTTTATTCATCTGTTTTCATTTGGTAGATGATAAAATCATATAGAAATGATGAATTGTAGTTCAGTATTCTAAATAGTTTGAGTTATTTCTGTGGGTCCTCTCTTTTTTGGACGTTTTTATGTTTTGGTTGGAAGTTCCCTTATTATGTTTTAATGTTATAAATTTCAATATTGGTCATTCTAGTTAGTTTCTTGTGGGAGAGAGAACCATTATTATTTATATATTTTTATTTTCATTGTTGTTTTTTAGAGATAGTTGGGTGTGACTTGGGGACTATATTATCACCCTAAGGATTTTGATTCCGTTAGGATTTTTTCTGGTTGATGTTATAGTTTTTGATCTCATTTGGTTGGGTGCCAATATGGTTGAAGATTGATTTTGTTGTGGGGATAATTTTGAAACTCCTTGATTGTTTTTCATTTATTTTTTAATTTTTAATTTTATTTAGATTGTGATATTTTCTGTTCAGGTTTGGTTTAAGGTTTTAGTGATTATTTATTAGAGATTTGGTGTTTTTTGGTTTTTTTTAATTATTCACGGTTAGTGTGAACTTTATGGATAGAAAAGGCATTGTGGGTGACTTATATAAACTAAGAGTGACACATATCTATGGTGTCTTTTTGTTTGATGTTTTATTGAAATGAGTTAATGATTTTTGGGGTACAAATGGGGATGTATGCGAACTTTTTATTGGTCTTAGGGTTATTGTGTGTAGCCAGTTTATCCATGTGGAATATGTGTTCACATACTGCATAGTAATGGAAAATAATAAAACTAATATTATAACATAAGAATATAGGATATAAAAAAATTGATATTGGGGAATTTTATGGATGCACATGGTTTGATTATGTGTCTAAGAGAACCATGTTTCCCACTCAATGATGTGTATTTTTGACATTTGACTATACTTTTAGATGGTGTTTTTACCTTATAATTCTTCATTAAAACCCAATAACCTAGATGCCTCCCATAAATATTTTTTTCTCCAAAATTCTACTCCAAGTGGATTTTATGGTGGTTTCATGGTGATTCGTAACATGAATTGAAGGATTTTCTGACAATTTTCATGGGGATTTTTGGATTCCATGTATGACTCATTTTAATTCATATATTGGTAAATATAGGGGGTTCTTCTATTGGGTTTTGATCCATGGTAGGTGTAAATTTTTTGGGGATTCCATCCATGGTTAACTGATTATTCCACATGATGTAGGATTTTCCATCCATTTCCATTACAAATCATACACTATGATTACATAGAATTTTGTAATTATTTTCTAAAGGTTCATCTTATGATTGGTATGTGTCTATTTCATTTATTGTTATGGTTTATCTGTTGAAAAATATGGTAGAAATTGGTTTCAATGTGGAATCATTCATAATTCACATAAATATATATATATGAAAGGTGTTTGATAAGATTTCCAGGGTCTTTTTGAAATGTGTTTTTGTATTTTTATAGTGTGATTGGACTTGGTTTTGACTTGATGGATGGTATGATTGTTGCTGGTGCATTATTGATGAATTCAGGGACTTTTATGGGTATCTATTAATTATGAAATGAATTTCTTGGTTATTTGTAATAGATTGTTGATTACCATTTGACTGAAAAAGATATTCCATTGGATATTGGATTATCCATATGTTAATGATGTGTACATATGGATAGGCATAAAAATGAATATTGACATTAATATAGAAAATTTAGACTTCCAAAATGATCTCCCTCTCCCACTTATATTCTCAAGAACATTTCGCTGAAAAATGGTTATTTGAAAACCATTATAATTTTTTAAATTGTTCATTGAAATCCATAAGTTTTTAAACTATGGTTTCGAAATTTATTTTGAAATCATAAAAAATTTGTAAATTTGAAAATTTATTTGGTAACTGAATGAGATGAAAGATATTTTTCCCCATTTGTTATGTTGTATGTTTTTACTGGGTTTTTAAAATTTGTTTTAAATATTGTTTTCGGTGAAGCCCCATTTTGTATTTTCTAATATATTTGACTATGGATGTGAAACATGCATGTTGTGATGATCTAGTTTGGTATTGTGAAGTCTTGTTCTATGATTGATACATCTATGATGGAACATATGAGGAGAGGGTCATCATATAGGTTGTTTTAGTGTTTATGCTGGGCAAGAATGGTGGTTGTGGGTTATTTGTTTTTTCTATTCTTGTGAGTGCCTTACCATTCTCCTTTTACAATTATCATGGGGTTCCTAGGAATCAACTATATGGTTTAATGGTGGTCTATTTTAAACACTATTTTGATAGGTTGATACCCCCTAGATTAGCTGATAGGTGAGTTGGAATGTTCCATTGAGTTAACTAGTTTAGATAAGACCATTTTTATTGACAAGCTAGTTGCACTGTATGTTTGAAGGTTAATCTGAACTAAGTGTGTCGAGGATTTATTTCTATATATGTCTTTGAAATGCAAATGATTTTTAATTTGTATGTTCATATAATTTCTACTTGGTGTGGTTACAAGTTAATGTTGATACTTCTTGTTTATGTATGTACAATTTTCCTAGTATATAACATGTTCATCCTGTTTCCATTTATTTTTATAGGATCACAGATTATATTATGGTTTGGAATCTTGATTGGATACAAGTTTTGTGAAACTTATATTATTTAAAGTTGAAACATTATTTGAAAATGGTAGTGGTGTGTGTTGTTTAGAAAAGTTATTTTTTCAATAAATACATGATTTAATTTTGAAAAGATAATACAAATTTTATGTATGTGCTTCTAAATAGTGTTTCCATAATTTTTCTTAAATGGAATCACATTTAATCTCTGATTATTAACCATTTTTTTATTTATGTTCATACCCTAGGTTTACCACTCATCATTGGTAGAACCTAGTTATTTTGTAGGTTCATTTATCTGGATCAGACATCCATTAGAGAAAGTTGGTCTTATCGTTAGTGGTAGCCAATAGGTCATGTGGAGTTTCCTTCAATTTCTATTTAGTTTAGATTTATTATTTGAAATATATAATGTATGATTATTATTTATCTCAAGTTGGTTTTTATGGATTGTTATTATGTTTTTATTTTTATTGCATCATGCTCTTTTTGGTTCATTGATATTATTGGTTGCGTAGAAATAATTAACATTGGTATTATATATGATGCTCGACACTAGTCGCATACCCGAGTGGAATATGAATTATTTTACAAAAAAATTTCAGACGGAGTCAGGTGACAATTTAGATGGAATCACAGTCATGTTCGTGATATATTTCTATCTATGAAATAATATTATAATATATTTAATTTAAAATTAGATAAGTAATGTAAATTGACAAATTGTTTCTCATATAAAAATTATAAATTAAATATTTTTTACTAATTTCAATTATAAAATCCATTTCAAAAATAATTATTGAATTATTTTAAATCAAAATTAATAAATAAAAATTTAAAAATAAAAATAATGATAATTCGAACATGGAAATAAAATTTACTTATTAATAAAAATTAGAACATTTCACTATTACTTTAAAAAATCAATATAATTAGAAATTTATTGATGATTAATCATATGATTATTTTGAAATGATGAATTTTAAATTTTAAATAATTAAATCAAATTAAAATTTTATAATTTGAAAATTAATTTTTAAATAAAATCATATATTGAAAATATCTATATTATTCAATGATAATGATAAATATAATTAATATTTATTCTATCATTATCGTTATTGTAACATCACGCTATTATAAATAGATTCCTTATAAATTTTAAATTAGTTGCCTTAAACATTATATGAAATTTCAAAATAAGATTCTCGAAATCACAGATTGTAAAAAGGAATGAGAAAAGTATAATGATGAAAATGGAAGTAAGAAATTCATTTGGAGTCAAACGTTATAGATTTACAAGCAAGAGATATTATGTGGGGATTGATAATAGGGATATGGAAGAGAAAACGAACAAAAAAGGACTAATAATGATTCATAGTGAATATGGGCATTAGTAATTTAACCATCATAGTGTCGTAAATCTGTGATGGGTTAAAAGGCAATTGATTTATTGGTAATTAATGTAAATGAATAATTTTTTATTATTTGAAATCCATTTCCTAAATATGTGTAAATACTTTAATTCCTAGTTTATGAATATAAATATTACTTAGTTGACATGAATAATTTCATTCTCTGAACAATTACGACAATAATCACATAATTATCCCCAAAAATTGAGTATACAAGAAGGTTTTTTTTAAATATGAAGAACTATAATAAACCAATATGGATCTCAAAATCCATGAAAATAAATATATATTACTAATATATTAAGGAATTAACCAAAACGAAAACTGGTTTTACATGATAAGAATATTTCCCAAAAATAATAATTAATTATATGACTAAAAACTATATTATTCTCCAAAATTGTACAAAAATAACCAATGTTCAAATTTAAACATTCAACTAATAACCATAATTATAATTCCTCAAATATATCATGAACTAATATTGATGGCCAATATCTATAGGATTTAATCATATAGCCTTACAAAATAAATTTCGACATCTATATCTAAATAACATCAATCACTATTAATGTCACCCCCAAAAATGTAATCGAACAAATCAGGTAATCTCTAAAATATGATAACATTTTCAATAAATAAAAATAATCAATATAAACAAAATATAATATTATATACTTCCAAAAGATAAGTCAAAATATATTAATAAAAATATATCTGTCAAAAATTCAAATTTAATGAAAAAATATAAGAAAATATTATTTCATAACATTACATTTTCTTATTAAAATGTAACAACCCAAAATTACCAGAAAATTGTTGATATTATAATCCTTAATGGATAAAAATACCTTTAAAAAAATTTTAATCATAATTATTGGAATTCTTAATCAAATAATATTTTTAGAAACTATCTAAAAAATAAAATGACTTTATTACAATAAATTTATCTCAGTATA
The DNA here is from genome assembly GCA_963277665.1 of Viscum album. Taxonomy (NCBI): domain Eukaryota; kingdom Viridiplantae; phylum Streptophyta; class Magnoliopsida; order Santalales; family Viscaceae; genus Viscum; species Viscum album. Next base: position 1,851,554,885 of record OY728120.1, read on the forward strand.
CAATAAATTTGCATTTTCATCCACCAAATAAATCCTGAAATTTTTTGTCTAAGACATTGATATTCTTATCAAGATTAGACTTTTAAACACATTATATTGTTAATAAATACCCATATTACCACACCAGAAAAAAAATTAATCCCTAAAATTTTCAAAACCTTTCTATGGTAACAACTATAAAACCCATTTATAAGCATTACATATTCTAGTTTCATTGACAAATACTCCAATTGTTTACAATCATAATGATATTTTCTATTCATGGTTTTATACAATTATTATGAACACTGACATAGTAAAACGATAATTTTAAAGTGGAAACTCATAATCAAAATCAATTTCCCCACGAAAAACGTTTTAAAATATAGAATTTTTACTTTTAATGAAATTTATTCACAAATATTCTTCTTAATCTCATATTTTTTCCTAAAATTACAAAAAACCATTGTAAAACATTTTAAATATGTGGATTGAGCATAAAAATATTATAATGGTGAAAAAAGTGAAATCCATTTGTCAGGTGAAAAACATGAAAACACAAGAAATTTTACCTGTTTTCGATGTTTATTGATAATATTAAATAGTACTTTTCCAAATGAGAAAATAGTAATTTTCACATAAAAGCTTTTAATACTCATATATGGACCATAAAACAACTTTTATGAATCATAGATAATCACATTCAAAAAACCCTTTCAAAACTCTTGAAATTGTAACAACCATATAACTGACTTCCAAAAAAATTATAAGGAGATCATAATCATGAAACTATTAAATAGAAAGATATAATTAAGATAACTATATTTATAATGTATATAAGGTCCAACCATTTTTTTGAGAAATAATGGGGCTCAAACATTCAAATAAGCTATATGGGTGTCACTTATGAGCTATAGCATCGTTCATACCATCATATAAGCTATATCAGGATTTCCCAAGAGCTATAATGGTGATAACCCCATATTATTAAATGTATCTGGCACAGCTATGAGGTAAAATGTGGGAAAAACCCAGTGTATGATAGGTATCACTCTCACCTATAAGGTATAATAATCATGTACCTTCTCAGGAATAAAAAAAATAATTCTCGATTCTTTTCATCCTAACTCACATAAAAATCTATTTTATAGAAAAATTTAAACACAATAGGATATAAAAATGCCTTTTTAATTTTAAAAAACATTTCCAAATTTAAATAAATTAAAGTAATAATGGTTCATTTTTCATTTAAAAGAACCATTCAGACATATAAAGGAATCATTAATGTAATAATGAATGAAGAAGGTGGAATAATCCACTCCTACTATTTATGTGAAAAAACATAATATATACAATTTTTCAGAACAATCACAATGTAATTTTTCTTTGAAAATGAATAAGATAATCCTTTTAAATTATTTTTAAAATAATTTGAATTAGTAAAAAAGATCATAAAAAATATTTGAATAGATGAAAGAAATTTCAAAATTTGTCTGTGAAATTATGGACAAGGATGAAAAATATAGTTATAAGTGGAGAAATAAGAAAATAATTTTTAATGAAATTCATACACATTGAGTCTGTCAAATCATATAAGTTATTTATATTATTGAAGTACAAACATATTTTAATTATTTACGTCATTGATGAAATTGTTTTTAAAGTATATTATTACATCTATATCATCATTCACAATGTTATGTCTATTGAATTATTATCATTGATAGGATTGGATGTTTTGAGAATAATTAGTTCATCTGTGAAAAAAGACATTGTTAAATTGACTACAGTCAACACATTATTTATCCATTCATTTCCAAAATTATAACAATTACATAATATTCAATTTTTTTAATATGATTATAATTTTTAATCGAACGATTAAATATGGATATAAATAATGAACTCTGTTACAATTATGGGGAAGGCATGTAATACATATGACTAAGTAAATATTCCATTTTTCAGTGATCTTTAATGAAAAATGATAAGTATTATATTATATTTTATGAATATTAATAATATAATATATATCATTTAACTTCAATAAATATATATATATATATATAATACATGTTATCTACTGATGAAAAAAATCATATCACTTTGTATAGTAGGTAGTCAACAATTATTCATAAACAAGATTATTACTTTTTTACAATGGTAATGTATGATTTTAATGATATATTAATTTTTTAGAAGGAAAAAAATATTACGTTAAAATGATATATAACCATTAATTACAACATTATAATCTTTAAATTAGATATGGTGATGGAAAATCAATTTCATTAGTTCGCAAAACGGTGGTCACCATACTCAGAAACGATGAATTCATTTCCACTATGATGAATGTGGTATTTGATACATTTTTTTAAATTAATTTAATAACGTAGATTTGTAATGATGTTTCTTGAGTTACAATTTTAGTTTTTTTGAATATGATTTTATGGAATTGGAAGATGAAACAAAACTAAAACATCCTATCAAAAACTATCCCACTTCTTTTGAAATCCTCATTTACTTTTATAACTTATACATATGATTTTGTTATCAAAAAAAGTAATATTTATTTAGTGTACTTATATTAGGATGGTATTTTTTATTGAATTTTTCATCAAATTTTTTATTAGGTTGGTCTATTATAGATGAATATGTGCCCCTTAATTAGAGGAGGAAGGGGAAATCCTGGAATTCATCTAATTACTAAACTAACATAAATTAAAAATCGATCAATTTTTTTAACTTATTATTTAAGATGAAAATGGGTCTAAATAAAATCATAAAATAAAAATTCTTCTTGATTGGTCTATACATCTACCCTTATATTTTTGGTTTTAACTCTTATTTAACACATTTAACTCTTACAGAGAAAATATGGATTTTTCTCGTTGAAGGGTAATTTAGTTATTATAAAATGATATACAAACCAAAAATGTACCATGAATTGTATTTTAAAACACATAATAATAAATTTACCAAATTTTGAATTTTTAGGAATTTTATATCATTTACTAAAGTATTATTACGATAAAATACTCACAATGTTAATTTTAAGAACAATTAATTAAATTGACAATAATAATATTTGGTTAAGAAATAAAATTCAGTAAAAATTAAAATTAAAAAATAAATATAATTTTTCCTAGTGGTATATAAAATTAACTAATAATATTATTTATCCAAAATCGTATTTATTATATTATTATTATATAATTTATTTTATTTTCAATTTAAATTAATAATTACTACAACAATTATTTGAATGAATTTAATCAAATTCCTTTAGAAATAAAGTTAAACATAAACCATTATGATTATGATAATATATTATATTAGGAAATCCTTTTTAGTGAAATATATATTCCCAATAAGACTACATTAAAATTATTACACTTTTTAGAAATATTATTATAATATGTTTTACATTTAGTTAAATAAAATACTATTAAGGTCATAATAACAAAATGTAGCCCCAAAATTCCATATTTTATACCCTTGGATGATCTTGGATTATATATACTCATCTAATTAGATTTTGGTTATTTTTTGGATCATTTATTTGTTATGATCCTTTTAAACCTAAATTACTCAATTTACCATTTATCGCGATAATAATAATTTCAATAATTACTATAAATATTATAAAAGGGACATAATTAATAAATTTAGACCAAGGGATTATTAATTGGGAATCGATTTTATAAATCTAGAAAAAAAATGTTATAGAATTTAATTTGAAATTGAATAAAAGAAACAAAATGAAAAAAATGTCTCTAAAATAATACCATTTTTAAATATAAAATATCATTCTTAAATTCAAGATTAAAATCCTTTTAAAAACAATGATTGATAATTAAAAGTCAAAATATTCTAATTAAAATTAACAATGAATCAAAATTAAAATTTTAACTTGTAAAATAAATTTACTTATTAATAAAAATCCGTACATTTCATTATAGTTAAAAAATAAATATTTTAAATGAAATATAAAAATATAATTAAAAAAATATATTGAAATAATTAATTTATAAATTATATTAATTTCATCCAATTAACATTATATTATTTAAAAATTAATCATTTATATGAAATATTACAAATAACATGAATATATAATTCATGAATACTTACAAATATTAAAATGATTTATTCTATCATTGTGATGGTCATTACATGTGAGAATTATATGGAATAACTAAATTAAAAAAATATAGGTATATAATATATATATATAATTTATGGGAATGAAAATAGTAAAAATTAAAATAAAAAACATATTAATATATATGGAATATTTTTTTTGTAACACTATTTCTATGTGCACAAATGTGTTTTATTTCAATAAATACAATAACTAAATTTGGGTAAATTATTATAATAAAATTTATATATTATATTCTTAATAAAATGTATAACATTTTTCTTATGTTTTTATTTTAAAAATATATAATCATAAAACAAATATTATAGTTAAAATAATATTATACAAAAATAATTTGTCACCATTTCTAAAATTATTTTAAAAATAATAATTTTCAAATTTTTATGAATGTTTATTTTATAAACTAATCCCAATATTCGAAATCAGCATGAAAAAATTATATTTGACTAATTTTTTGATAATTTTTTAAAAATATAAAATTTTTTGATGAAAAGTGGAATATAACTTTTTTATTAAAAACTGTAATTTTTTTAAATAATATAAATATAATTGTTGGTTTTAAATTGTTTTATAAAAAATTCATTCATTTTTATTTCAAATTTATCCAATTTTTATCACAGTAACCATTTTAATATATGTATTTTTTATATAAAGGCATTTTATAGTTATACACATTATCACATTGAAAACTATCTTTCTCATTGCATCAACAAGATAAAATTTAAATAAAATTATTACACATATTTTAATAGATTGTGAAAAATGTATAAATTATTTAGAAACTGAATTTGTTGTATTATATAATGATTTATACTAATATTGTTGAAAAAATTAATTGTAAATATTGTAAAAATATTTATTATGATTAAGGTAAAAATTAGTTTATTAGGGGTGAAACTAAAATGATAAGTATTAAAAATGACAAAAAAATATATAAAAACGCATTAGATAGATATATATAAACATTATATATTAAAATATCTATAATTAATGATTTTATTGTCTTTTTCAATGTGAAATGACGGTGTGCACGATTATATTTTCCAAAATTACACGCGTGTCTCTCAAATAACATATAAAAGGCCACCCTATCCACTAGAATTCAAACATTCATAACCCATTGGATCAGAAAATACATAACAAAATAATATTTTTAATTCTCTCCTATAATTCTATTTGAATTATTTGGGTTATAAGTCAATATTAACAAGTGTTTCTGTAGAATACAAAATAATTTGTCTCATAAAGAGGTAGCAACCTAAATGAAATGTTTTATTTTATTTATTTCTCCATAAAATTCAATTCTTATTAATCCATGGTGATTTGATAAAAAAATATTATATATTGAGATATGTAATTGTTTTAATTTTGAAAATTTAAGTAATTCTCCACCACCATAAAATGGTTGATGAAATTACCATTTATATACATAGTGGACTAACATCTCGTGAGAAAATGTTATTCATTCAAAATACACACATCTCATAACAATATATAGAAAAATTATTATTTATATATATTAATTTAATGGTATTTTATTCTTCTAGAATCATGATATTAAATACTTCATCGAAGATTCCAATCCAAGGAAATACAATAGAGACATTCGTATTTATGGCATAGTATTGCCTTTTGAAGAAATGTAGTTTATTATCTCATTATATAGAGGATAATAAAGAGGGTTTTAATAAACACGTGTAATATATATTACAAAAAATGATTATCTTATGAAAAATATTTTATATAACTTTCATTCTTTTAACCCTTATTGAATATGGAAACAACATCAATGTAGGTGTACAACCTACAGTCTCCATGAACTGTGTATTTGATTTTCTATCTATACCATTTATAGGCTTATATAAATTCATATATAATGAATATATGTTATATTTATATCATGTTTGAAGTTTTGGAGATTTTGTAAACACTATCAATTTAATAGGATCCAAAAATTAACAAATCTAAACAAACATGAAAGAAAATGTAGTTATTGACTTAACATGAATTTAATATGGAATTATTAATGAATACGTAATAAAAGGTTATATGTAAAGAAATAATGTTATTATATATATAATTAACGTTCTATAATGAATTTATACTCATTTTATATTTATTATACAGGATTTTATATGGTGAATGATGTAATTGGAGACATAATGTACGGGATTTCTAGTCTCTCTTTTATTTCTACACGAAAAATGATTATTCAGTAATATATTCTTTTGTGTGTTGTATATAAATCTAATTTGAAATATAATATTAGAAATTCATCTATTGTCCAAAAAATTATATTTAATTCATTTGTATTCTTTCATGGGGATTTTGATGCAATGTTACCATAATGGTAACTATTTTCTGTTATAATCTAATTATTTATCTGGATTAATCATGAGTATGTTTATGATGATAAAATATTATGATCTATCTATCACAAAACACATCTATTTTCATACCTCTATATATTTCAGGATAATTCACATTTCCCATTATTTTTCTTTTTTATATTCTCAAAAATTAAAAAATATGTTTTTTTTTGAAAATTCATATATATTTTTCACTTCAATAAAAATATCATATTCCTCAAAGAACGTTTTTTCAAAAAATTCTATCAAAAATTATTTTAGTTTTCACCAATTGATTTAATAAAAAATTACCAACACTTATATTTTCTGAAGCAATCATCATTTCATTTTATAAAAATTACACACTTGTATTTTTACCAAAAATGTTAATGGAACCAATATTTAATCATCTATGACATGAACATAATTTATCTAACATCATGACCATTATATTCATATATGACTACATTAAATTTAATAAATTTTATTCTAAAATAAAAATAATTAATTATTTGTAGAATTTTTTTCTTATAGGACGTTATATTTTCCTCTTGAACTATTTAAAATGTTTTTTAAAAGAATTCATTATAATATTTCAATTTTATTTTAAAATAAAATTGTGTGATTTTTTATTTTTATTTTATACGTTTAGAAATTTATTTTCGGAGAAGTGATATTTTCCATTAAGAATAATTAAAATGACATTTAAAAATCATTTAACATATATAAAATCATCTATAAATGTTACATATAAAATAATAGGGATAATATCCAAGGATATTGTTCTTATTCATTCTTGATTTTTTTTACTGATTTTGTTTTATTTTTAAACCATGTTTATCTTCTATGTGTGATAACTTGAGGAACTTATTTTCAACCCCACATTATTACATTGGTTATTCTACAAAATGAATGATTAAATTATAATCAAACGTGTCTCATTCCCATAGGTTGTTACATAATGAAATTTTTATGAAACTCAAATCATTTCATAGTTAATGATATGATTCATTTTTAATAAACATGCGATCAGATTTGATGAATTTTATTATGATATAGGTGGTAAATATATCATCCTCCAATGCATTAGTTTAATTTTTATATCTCATCAGATATAAATGACTAGAATGGGGGTAAACATAGTTTATTAATGGAATTTATCTTCTATGACGGTCATGGGATTAATCCTTGACAACTATGTTAGTTTGGAGAGTAAACACATTTCACAATGTTATCATTTTAATTGATCCATGACTAATATGGAAAAAAATTATTATTTATGTGCTACCACAATTTCATTACTTATGTCATTGTTTTTCTCCCATATTTAATATTATTTCATTTCCATATGATTCTTGTCTTGTATACTTCAAATATTTATGCAATGACTCATGTTTGTGATCATTGATATGTAGGGTATTGATTTCTTATATTATTATCACATTCTAATTTGATTATTCTCATGATATGTTCACATTTTTTTCATAGATTACCCTAAATGAGAATATATGAGTTATCCCATTCTTATGTTTCCTTTCCCTTAGTTATGAATAATGTTTTTATGTAGGGTATTTATATGAAGAGTATATAATGCAATATATATGTGTTAATTATTTAATATCTTTCATGAAAACATAATATTGTAAAACTAGTCCCAAAATACACTATACTAATAGAATCATCAACTGTATATTTATTTAATATAATATTAATTCATATAAAAAGATATAATATTTATATACGAGAATCCATAGTATTTGAAATTTGTTTTAGAGGAATTTTTCATTTATCATTTTTATTCTATGATATGAATAACAAAGTGGGAACTATAATTATATATATGACGATATTTCAAAGGATGACTAAATATATAAGGAAATGTCTTACATTTTGGTAATGGAAACAGAAAGTGGTTTCCATGAAATTGGACACCATTATAGACAATATAAGTGGATTTTCCTATTGAATAGGGGTACCTAGGAATAATGGCTATAAAAAGGTAAAATAAATATAGAAATGATAATCACCTAGTGCATGAAATTGGACCGTTCATCAAACATGGTTTGACACAATTGGGGGATATGCTTTGGACATTCACAAACACTTTATGAACAATTATGAATAATTTCAAAATTTAACATGAATTATATATATTAAGGCTAATGTGTCACAAATTTAAAATATGCTATATTGATTTAGACATCATATAAGTGAAACTTAATAATCATGTTATTAACTATAAAGATTATTACTATACATACTATAATTTTTGGTTAGTTTAATGGGAGGATCAAGAAGGAATGTGTTTCTTCCTAAATATGATTTAAAATTCAGTGACTACATGTAACAAATTTATATATATATTGGATAGATAGATATTGTTAGTATTCATATTTATAAATCAGGATAAATCATTAAGAGTGTTAAAAATGGTGAAATTTTTGATGTGTCAATTTTAAGAAATTTGATATTAAATAAATTTTTATATGTGAGTGAACACATAGGAAATAAGATTCAGATTTTTAAATTTCATGAATGTGAGATAAATAACCTTGAATAGTATCTCAAATAGAGTGGAAAATTTTAGCTATATAGAAAATGAGGTCATATAGTGTAATTTTTCATTAATTTCAATGTCTTCTATTCAGGAAAATGAAAGTTATCTAACACAATTCTCCAAAACTAGTTTTATCTCCTAGAAGATTCAATACATATATTACTCCAAATGAAAAAGTGAAAATATTGATGTGTATATGTATTCATAATCATGAATTATGATGTGAATTTTTTTATGTAATGTTTTTTTGATAAAAAAACTCAGAAAACATCTAAGGATTTTGTTAATTTTAGAAGCATATATGTTTTCATGCAATGCTAACTTTTGAGTTATGGATTAAGTCATGATTTTATCTATTAATGGTTGAATATATATTCAAATTAATTTATACAACTTTTTATCTTTTATGCGATTGAAATTTTCCTTGTTTTAGGATCATTTATGATACATTTATCATATTACAAACATAGGGTTTTGAATATTATTTTGAGGATATGTTGTTATGGAGTAATTCCTTTAAAAACATTAGAAATATGATTAATATTACTTTTAACTTATAGAATTTATCTTATAATTCATATTGAGATAATTAGAGGTTTTATTTTATCATATTAGGAAGTCATGACACTTAATTTTTATCTGATAATATTTTTCATTGAATCATTTTCCCATTATATAGATTATTTAAATGATAAGGTTACAAGGGGTACCATATTAAATTATCTCTAATTATGAGTCAATGTATACCAATATTTTTTAGTTATCTATTTTTCATTATCATGATACGTAATTGAATTTAGTCACTACATATCATCATTATCCAGATGGTCGGTTTGGGAGAAAAAAATCAATCCCTATATAATATGCTATGATCTTGTTATATGGATATTAATGTTTATTAGGCTCAACTCCTTATATATTTTGAGTATTATTTCAATAGTATCATTCAATTTTTATTCATAATGATCCTTATGAGTACCTTTCTAGAAATAGGTTTACCACTCCAATGTAATTAAATGATGTTACATAATGAATATTATTAGGACATGAAAAAGAATATTCAATTGAAGAGATGTATAGAGCAATTCAGAAACATGTATGTACAAAACAATTATAATATAAAAAATATGTTTATCATTATCAATGCAATATTTAATTTGAATTTGGTGAGATGTTATTTAGAGAAATTTTTCTATGGTATATAGACGATCAAACAATTCCCTACTTATATCTGCAATTTTAAAATAGTTAATCATATCAAGGAATTATCATATGCTATGGAACTTCTATAGATACTCTCCAAGGTTCATTATGTTTTCTATTTACCACACTGAGTGAAATAATTTCATGATCCATTATATGTTCAGAATATATAAGTATAACAACTATAACCTAATCACTCATTTATTGAATACTATATTCAGATAATAAATCATATAGAGAAAGTGTTACTAAAAGATATAAATCGGCATGAATTTTTTTTTGGTGAAACTACTATCATGATTAAGCTATTTAGGAACCTAATCATGTAATTAAGAATATTTTTTCTCTTTTTGTGACACAAAGGTGATGAATTTTAAAAAAAATCATTTAATGATTTGAATGATGTTACACCTCCTGATTTTGATAAATATATATTTTCTAAAATGAATTTAATATTTTCAATATTTTATTATACATTAAGAAATTATATTACCTTATATTAGATGTAGAATTTAGTATATCATGTGTTACGTGAAATGTTTAGTTTTTATTGATTTACACAAAACAACATGTTTAGATGAAATGTGACATATTGTTACGAAATTGTTATTTATTATGACAGTTAAAACCCAAACTATTGAATAATTTGTATTAATATGTTTATCTAAATTATAAAAAATTCCTACAAATTAATACGTAAAAAATTTAATATTAAATAAATAATTGTAAATGAAACTATAAAACATATTAAACATTGGATATTTTTTTTGGAAAACAATTTTTATGATTACAATCCTAAGTTATCTTTATAAATTAAATAAATAAATTTTTTGATTAAATTTAATGATCTGTGTATTTTATATATTAAATAAAATGTTAATGATTCATAATTTTTTTCAAGAGAATATATTAGAAAGAAAGTAATATTACGTTAAAAATCAACTTTTTCCGAAAAAGTTGTTTTACATCCATTTGAACAATTATTATAAAATTAAAATTTTAAAAAAATATAATATTTTTTAGTAAAAATAAAATTACTTTTTGAAATAATATTGTTAAAATTATCATGGAATTGTCTTAACAATTTCTTTATAATATCAATTTTCCTATGATTAGTGAAAAATAATTGACTTTATTAAGAATTTACCATTCATTAAAGTAATTAAAAAATTTAAATTTGATATAAAGATTTTTTAAAAGAAAAATATGTTCATTTAAATATATATTAATACAATTTTTGTCCTTTCAATATTTTTAATAATGAATTTTTATTTTAAATATTTTTGAACATTTCATAATTTTCTTGTTGAATATTATAATTCTCTTCTCGTCTGTGGGATTAATTTAAACTAAAATATTATAAAATATGTTAATAAAATTTTGGAAAATTGAATATATATTTATAATAATTACAATGGGAATTTTATAATGACATAATATTATGTTTTTTATTATATATAATAGTAAAAACAGTATAATTTAATTACCATGGTAAAGGTAAAAATAGGTTTACTCGTGGTTAAATTAGAATGATAAGGGTTAAAAAAGATCCAAAATATTTCTAGAACCCATTGAATGGGAATATTTATACAGTAAAAATTCTATGTTCATGAATATAACTAGTTAAGTGTGTTTTTAATGTTGATGGCTTCATTACACCATTAATTTTTCCAAAATTACACGTGTTCTAACCACCTCACTTATAATTAGACAGTCTCTGTTGTCTAATTTTTAAACATTCAATACACATGGGTTCATCCCGTACATCCCAATTAACCATAAAAAAATATTATAATATCGCATTTTACCCTCATTGTTTTCATTAATTAAATATTTTGTACTCTTTTATCAAACAAACAAATATGTTTTCTAAAATAGTGGTAACTACCCTAATCAAGAATTTTATATAATTTAATTATCTTCATTGTTAAATTACCATTAATCCTTGAAGGTTTGAAAATATTATTATCTTATATAAAATAATCTATTTATTATGTTAATTTCATAGAAAAAATCCATTTCATCTTTCACCTAAGTGGTTATAAAATCATCATTAGTGTGTATGGTAGATTACCGGCTCACAAACTGATGTTATTAGTTTTTCATGAATACCTCTCAAGTTTGATAAAATTAAGGACTTTTTGTTTCTATATAATATTTATTAAATTATAATTCTTATGTATTCCTTATAGATACATTTCCTTCATACATTTCATTCAATGGTAAAAGGATGATGTCATTCATGTGTACAGCGGACTACTGCCTTTTGTAATGACCTGATGTGATCAGTCTTTACATGGAATTTGATATGGATTTTTCAAATACAAATATTTCATATATATTATATAAAAAGTAATCATTAATTTTAATATATTTTTTAACATTTTTTATTTCAACAACCCATGAAAATTGGAACAATGTTCATACCAATGTACATCCTACCATCCCATGGATAGTGTATATTACTTTCTATATCTATTGATTATATATTTATTTAAATATATAAATATATATATATATATAATAGTTATATATTATATTCACAATATGGATAACATTATGTAAATTATTTCAAAATTATTCATATAAGATGAAAGAAAATATTCAAAAAAAAATGTAGTTGTTGATGATATGTGACATTAAGATGAAATTGTATTTAAAGAGGTAAAAAATGTCATAATTAAATATTATTTTATATTTTATATATAATTAAGATTATATAATAGATTTATAATAATTTTATTTTTATTATATTGTATTTTGAACATGTACATTGGATGTGTAGACATATGGTATGTGATATCTAGTCTCACTTTTAATTCTAGGAGACATATTCAAATTCAACTATGATTTCTATTGTCTAGTGTATATATTAACAATTTGAAAATTTATAAGATTAATATCCTGTATTTTTTTACAATAAATATTTTTTTGATGTTATTATTTTCTGTGTCATAGAATCGAAATGAATTTTATATCAATAAAGGATTTCAATCTCACGTTTTTACTTCTCTATGACACATGGTATATTCACCTCATATTTATTTTATATGGTCTGTATAATGGATATATATGTATTTTAGAATTATTATCCTTAAAATTACTAGGATTTATTTATTCATATTTGTTTACCAAATTTATGGTGTTTATAGTACAAAAGTTTCCAATGTGGAAACATGTTTTCTCTCAACTTCCCTTCATATAGACACGTGTTAGGTTATGCACATATATTCAAATATTTTGGGTATATACATACCATTTTTCATGTAATATCATTAATTTATCTAATATAAAGTTATTTAATGTTTCATTTTAGCAATATAAATTCATGTATCTTATGATTAAATGTTTCAAAATGATTTTTTAACATTATTTCTTGTCATTATATTTCTAATAGAAAAATATTATGTCCTATATTTGAAGAAACTCATGAATTTATTTCTCATCTTATAATATCATGAGAATACAAGTTTACCTATGTTTTCCTCTATTTAATTACTCAATAGTTCAAAAGCCAATTTCTTTGGGAAATATCACCTTCATTTCTTTCTTCAGTCCAAAACATTTTTTATTCCAACAAAAAATATTTTCAAAACATGATTTTATAATTATTTTTATCATTTTACATATTAGTTATTAAATAATTTTTTACCCTTGTTTTAATTTTTATATAAATTTTCAATGGAATTTGTTAACTTTTTCAAAAAAATCATGATTTCATTTTACTAAAAATATAAAAGGAAAATTTTTATTAACGTGATAAATGTGAATAAAATTTCCCACCATAATGAGACTTATTTTATTTGAATCATCATTTATGTTTTTTAAAAATTATTTTCAATGAAAATTATTTTAAAAATGTATTTTATTATTAGTGTTTTTAAAGAGGAATATAAAATTTACTCAATAAATGTTTTAAATTATTTATAAACATTACATTATAAGTTATCAATGTTAATTTCAAAGAAGGGTATTTCCAAAATACTATTAGAAAATTTCATTTTGAAAATTGATATTCAATTAAAAGATTTTTAATAATGAAAATTTTTAAATGATCCCTTGAAATCATTTCCCACCTAAGATGAAATAATTTGATGTTACCTATGCCTTATTAGGGATTTTAGCTAATGATACAATTCATATTATTTAACAAAATGGTTTTCTATTTAAATGGATGTTTTTTATATAAATTTTTTAAATTACATTTGTTATAACATGTGGAAAAGATAATTAAACCCAATTATATTCATCTGTAATGAGGTAATTTTAAAATACATGAATAATGATGAAATCAAGAGCCTAATATATGAAATCATGGCAAAATAATAAGACATCGAATTTGTGTCTGCCATAAAACATGTCATATCATTTCCTATATGTTATAGTGCATTTGGAAGACATAACCTAGAAATTCATGAGTACATCACCTATATAAATGGACACACACCATCCCTTATCATAGTCTTTTCATTTTGTTGAATTAGGTTTCAACAAATTCCCATAGATGATTGTGTCTCCCCATCTTTTTATAGTAGACCGGGTTCCCCAATCAACCATTAGTAGATTAGGTTTCCCCATATTTCATATTGTATCAACTCCATAGAAATGTAACCATAATTATCTCATGAGACATAAATCCTTACTAATTCATTATAGGGAGATATTGGTCACACTATTAACATAATCAAAACTAATAAGTTTTTCTGCCACCTGAATATAAATAATATCATACCCCTTAAATATTGGATTTCATTAACATTTCATTATAACATTTCTCATTGAAATGAAAAATTATTCGTAAAGGTCAATACATGATAAACATAAAAATTTCAATGAAATAATTTTAATGGTAACCTTAGATAAAATCCCTAGTTGACCATAATCATTTTCAAATAATGTTTTCATAGAAATAAAATTATTGTGAAACATATATTGAAACATTTCTTTAGTAAACTAGCCATTACTATCACGACCTGCCCTCGGGGCCCGTGCCGTGACTACCCCAAGCCCGCCTTCCATAGGCCAGGGGCTGGCGACTAGCACCAAAGGTGTAAATCCCGATAACTGGAAAGGCATTGCCTTTATAAAAGTAAACAAAACACCACAGAGTAAAAGCGGATGTAAAACACTAAGTACAAAAGAAAGTGTGGAAAAGTAAATGGGCCAGAATACAAACCCAAACGAATGTACAACTACAACTGAACAAAGTACAACAGAAAAAGTCAATAGCTGGAAGAACGGAAGCGGCTCTAGGGTCATCCTCCTCGGATCCTACCTGAAGGGTAGGTACAGATGGCGCAGCTCCTGGATCGTCCACCACGGATTCTACCTGATGGGTAGGTATAAATAGCCTCCACAACTCTCTCGCCCGTCAACCTCCCCCGTGTGTCATCTAGATGTGAAGTCCACCTCCGGATACTGACTCGTCATGTAGTCCACCTCCAGGTACCGTCTAGTGCTCGAACACTCGGCCTCGGTCAGCACTGTCCGTCCTCTGAAACCAACACAATGAGGTGCGGGCATATCCTGTGCAGGGGTGAGTATAACGATACTCAGAAGGGACCCCGAAACACTCATGGTCTCACTAAAACCAACATGGATAGCCACAAAGAAGATCTCAATAGATAACATCTACTTAGGTATATGCCCATGCATATACCTAAGTTATCAAGTAACCCATCTCAATAATGAGGAAAAAACCAAGATCATGAAATCAATGGATAACCTCCACCCAGGTATATGCCCATACATATACCTAAGTTATTAAGTGACCCATCTCAATTATGAGGTAAACACGAAGGTCAAAAGTCTTAGCTCAAACCAGGATTTTCATTATCGAAACCGTAACTGCTGAAGAGATCCGTCTCTGGAGTGTACAGTGGTCCTGTCACGACTCTGAGGTACTCCTCACTAACCTAAGACTGCTGAGGTACTCCTCCTATCGAGTACCGCGGGTCAGACACCCAAACACAGTAGTGCTTCCCACCGGGGTATGCCACCCAAACACAGTAGTGCACATCCTCTAGTAGCCTGCTGAGGTACTCTCAGGACGAGTACCGTGGGTCTGCACAGTCACACAGGTAGTGCTCCGTCCGCCATGGGTCTCCACCCAAACAAATTAGTGCTCCATCCACTGGGCTAGTCGACTAACTCCAAGTCGAGTCGGTCAGCAGTCATCAGGTCTGAGTCAGCTACACGGTCTCCGTACTCCGCACGCTCGTCTCTCAGAGGGTCCGCTCCATGAGCTACAGGTCAATACTCCAAGTATCTCAAAGCCCCACAAAGACTTATCTCAAAGGACCGCCTCGTCATAGGGGCCTCAATGCAACAGATGGCGCGTCAATCGGACGCCCGATCTGGGAGTTATTAGCCTTTTCGTCCTAGGGTCCCGGTTGGTTTCGAGTGCGATCCAACTCGTCCATATCTCAACTGTTCCCCGAACACTCATAGGGTATACCCAAGGGACTGTTTCTCCACGTGATCACCAACGCTGCTGACGGTTCGTCAAACGGACGTCCAGTCTGAAAGATATCAGCTTTTCTGTTCTAGGGGCCCGATTGGATTTCGGGTACAATCCAACCCGGCCACTATCCAATAGCAACCAAAACTCAGGAAAATTATGAAAAATGTTCCATCTCATCTAGAGGAATTCAACGAGACAGACGGCGCATCAATCGGACGCCCGGTCTGTGAGTTATTGGCTTTTTCGTTCCAGGGGCCCGGTTGGTTTCGTGAGCGAACCATCTCGACTGTAATCCAAAGACATCCAAACCTCGAGCGGAGTAAGCAAAAAGATCCGCCTCACTTAGAGGAATCCATCAAAGTTCACGACACGTCAATCGGACGTCCGGAGCTCAAGATATGAGTGTTTCCGCTCTGAGGGCCCGGTTAGTTCCGTGCACGAACCAACCCGACTGAACACAAAGTATTCCGAAACCTTGAGTGCGATATACTAAAACGACTGTCTCGATCCAAGGATCGGATCACTACTGACAGTGCATCATTCGGAGACTCATAGCCTGAGATATGGGCAAAAGAACCAAAAGTGTCCGAAAACGGGGGTTTCGGGCCCGGACCGACCCGGCCCGAGACCCCCCGGGTCGGCCCTGCTGGGCGCGGCTCGGCCCGGCAACCCGTCCCGGCTCGGTGCCCGGCCTGGCAGTCTGGCGCTTTGTCGCGCGGCACCGGCTGGCTCAACCGAACGGCCGAGCCGTTCGGCTTTTGCAGTGGGGGGGGGGGGGCGTGCTGCCCCCCGCCGTTCGGAAACCGCGACCCCAATTAAGGGGCCGCTCAGCTGGCCAGTAGACGCGGCAGCCGACCGCATCCCGCCGCCCCCCTCCGGTCTCGCGCGGTGGCGGGACCGTGCTCCACCACCGCGACAGATTCTTTCGTCGGTGGATTCTTCCGGCGGCGCTCCGGGCGCCGCCGCCCCCGTCTGCCGGTGTCGCCGCGCCGGCGGGGCGCGCCAGTGAGGGCTTCCGCGGACCACCGGACACGCTCCGGTGGTCCGATTCTCCTGCGGCCTTCGCCAGTGGTCATCCCGGGATCCGTCCATCACTGCAAAGATCCCACAATGCACGTGCGGCTTCGTTTGTCATCGCCCGTCAATCCGCACATCAATTAACATAATGTGCCATCTTCGTGGTTCTCTGGCGCGACGCGATTGCGACGCGCCCCTTCGCGGTGGCCTGACTCCATCCGCGGATGTCTTCGGGTTTCTCCGATGCGGCGCGATGGCGTCGTGTCCTTGTTCGTTTTCACGGCGCGGCGCGACGCCGCCACGCCCTTCCCGTTTCAATCCACAAAAGAAACCAACATGGATAAGGAGGACGGTCGGCCGTGTTTGTGCGGTCCGGCCCTCTATCATTAATTGATAGCAATTGGTAATATTTCATGAAGAACGTCAAGGTAATAATCAAGAACAAATTAAATAAATAAACCCCTATATTTTTTCCGAAAACAAGAATTCCCAACCCGCAACATCTTTTTCATGGATCAACTTGATGTTTAGTTGATCTGCGTTCTTTGATTTAGAAGGAGGTATCATGGGGTTTATTAATATTCACTAAAAAATTCCCTACCTCGAGCATAGCTTGAACGGAGGTTCGTCGAACGAGGATTCATCATGGAAGAACCGTCGCTGAAAGAGACGTCGTGGAAGAAGACGTCGCGGAAGAACCGTCACGGAAGGACCGTCACGGTATATGGCGTCGCGTAGTCGGTCTCCGAGGACTCGACATTCTTCTTCAGAGATCGATGCGTTCTTCGCGTTCTTTGTCAAAGTCGAAGAATATCTTCATGTTCATAGCCATTTCTTCCAAAAACTCACCACAAGGATGCAACCCCAAATAAAATAAGCCCAAGTTATATTTTATTAACACAAGGTAAGTATTTCAATTTCAAAGGTTTGAATTAATTCCACTTAATTAATTCAAGCCAAGTTGTCATCGTTAAAGGTAAGTTGAGGGAGTTAAGAATATGAAGGGGTGGGGTTCGTGTGGGCCCCACCACCCTCATAACCTCCCTTGGGAAGTTGGGTAGTTACCCAACTTCCACCCAAGCCATAAACAACTTAAAGAAAAATAAAAATTGTAGAGTATTAATAAATTTAAACTTCCAAAATTTTTATCATCTACTCTCGTGATAACGCAACTCCAGAACAAGGGTTCCTAAGCAATTACCGGTGTTGTGGTTCCATCGGTTCCCACAGAATTCTATTCCGAGCACCGGTTCAAAAGTTAGAAATTCCCGCTCATTCGTTCACTGAACGTACCCGAGCATAACATCTGATAGAAATTCTGGGCACACTGGGCCTCGGAATCAGGCGCCGTCAGAAACAGCGTTATTGTAAAATTCCAAATAAAATTATGAAAATATTTCCCTTGAATTTTAAGAGTCTTTACATTACTCCCACCTCAGGGCTTTATGTCCCCGTAAATCCTTAACACTAACTAGGGATACAAAAGCGGTATTGAGCACGTATCTGAGCCTTCGGCTCCCATGTGCTTACCTGGAGGATCTCGTACTGCCAAAGAAAGCGCACCCGAGGAATCGACATTCCTCGAAGGATACTCTCCTGTCGATCCCCGATCCCCACTGGAACCACCGTGAAAGTCACCCCATCACCATCGTCCAGCTCCCCATGGTCGATGGTATGCGAAGGGTCGAGCACGTATCTCCTCAGTTGAGATACCTGAAAACATCGTGCACCTAGTGTAACTGAGGTGGATGGGACAAGCAGTAAACCACCTAGCCTAGCCAGCTGAGGACCTAGAATGGTCTGTTGAACCTATGAGATAACTTGCCGCCTTGGCTACATCTCCGTAAACCTCGTCGAGGTGAGACCCATATAAGTACATGATTTTCATCCTCGAACTCCAGAGGTCTCCATTTTCTGTTAGAACTGAATCTCAAACGACTGCTACCACGAAGGTAAGGTTGACTGACTCAAGAGTGATCAGTCGCACCCTCCTGTGCAAGAGTTTATCCTATGCTGCTAGCGGTTTCCTTTTCGCTAACCAAGGAAAACCCATCCCGACGTTTGCCTAAAACTGTCAATTTGAGTATGAATAGTTATTGCCCATTCCTTACTCAAACTAATGTCGTAAGGCCTCGACACTGCCACCAAGAGATTCCCACCGAAACTCTCTCCTCGAGGGTCTGACCACACCGTCGGTGTAAGTGTGATTATCGAGTCTCCTTCAAAGGTATCTCCAGCCGTGAGGGTCATGTCCATGGCTTACCGGAAACTCTAGGTCTGGAACAAGATTTGTGAACGCAAGGAATGATTCATATCAACGTCTGTTACTACAGCAGCTAGTAGTGGACACGGACGGTCCTTTGAATCATTCTTATAGACATTGGGTCACTCTCTCTAACCGCAAGCAGCTACTCTCTTTCTTCGTCGTCTAGCTACCTGAGCCTGGCGGGGATAACATAGGCGGGTGTTTGCAGCATGCTTAGATGTATACCACCTCATGCTGCTCCCCTAGCTCTGCCTCCACGTCTGCTGCTTTGCAGACTCCTCCCTCCTTAAAGCTTCCTCTTCTTGAAACATTTAACATGCTCGAGTCTCTAAGACTGGTGCCAGTTTCCTGTTTCTTACTGCACTGTGCAGTCTTCATCCACTCCTAGATGATCTGCACCTTCTATGCCTACGATCTGAAAGGGCTGCTAAAATTTCGCCTTTTCTGAAAAGAGAAACTCTGTCTCATCCCCTGGATGAACCACAGCCCTTACCTAATACAGTCAATCCCGACATGAATGATGCATTCATGCAATGGTTGACGTCGTAAGGCCTCGATGCAACTACCAAGAGATCCAACTGTAACTCTCACCTCCAAGGGTCGAGTCACACTGTCGGCATCAGTGTGAGGTCACTGGGTCTCCTCCAGTAGAAATCTCGAAAGTGAGGGTCAATTCAACAGTTTTAACCGAGACAACTCAGTGTCAACCAAAAAAAGGGAGAGGAAAGAAAAAAAAAAGATAAGTGTCTTTATAATATAGCAGCTCATAGTACAAAGACACGAATACAATGGAAACATAGAACTAGAAGTACAAGGGACGTATCCACTAGTTCTTCTCTTGTCCACCTGCTCCCGGAGCTCTACTGCCTTGTCCACTGCTCAACTGTGGCTCAAGCACCCATCGCTGCTTCTGCCTTGGTGGCTCCACCAATGCCTGCAGATCAACTGTACGAGGAGTTCGATAGTCACGTGCCAGGTGACCCTTTCCGCCGCATTCATAACACTTCCTGCTCCTCGTACGACTGGATATGGTCCTCTTGAACCTCTGCATCGTCTGTCTACTACCAACAGATGACTCGGCTGCTGATCAAAAAACATGCGTCAAAGGCAGAATCTCCTGAACACGCTTGGGGTGTAGAGCTACTTGCACAAACTCCACCCTGAAGAAGGTCTTGAAGTCTTCCCATGTGAAGGCCATCCCGTCACAGAACTGGAAAAAGTTGCTCCACCACCTACCTGCTGCTACCTGAAGAAGGATTGAAGCAAAGATCACCTTGAAGTCTGCTGGTGTCCCCACCATCCTGAAAACTCTCACCATAGCCTCCAGCCAATCCTCAGCCGTCTGCGGGTCCGTCTCTCCCCGGAACCTGGGAGGCCTCTAGCGCTGGAACTCGTGCAGCGCACTCAAGTGGTGTGTATCGCCTACTGCTGGGGCTGGTGGCATCGGTGGCCCAATGTATGGTTGTACCGCTGGTGCCTAAACTGCAAGAGGGCCCTGTACCGAAGCCTCACCGCTCGACAGGCTGTCAGGACGCACATCCCTCTGGGCTCTAGCTGGTCATCCGTGAAAAGGCATCCTAAAAGAAACATCGTGACACTGTCAAACGATTATACCTGGTGATCTGACCAGGTTTGAGCTATTTTAAGGGAAAACCTTTGAAAACACACATGCAATTAGTGTTTTTGTGCACAAAGTCCGAAATCAGTTTTCAGGGTCCTGGTGTATGGATATGTCGGCCGCCCACACCAACACTGGACTCCCTGAACTGAAGACCACACTCGGTACTCATAACACTATTGCTTCACAGAAATAAAATATCAGATTTATAAGTTCTGCGGTAGAACCGACTCCTCTGATACCAATTTGTCACGACCCGCCCTCGGGGCCCGTGTCGTGACTACCCCATGCCCACCTTCGATAGGCCAGGTGCTGGCGACTAGCACCAAAGGCGTAAATCCCGATAATTGGGAAGGCATTGCCTTTATAAAAGTAAACAAAACACCACAGAGTACAAGCGGAAGTAAAACACTAAGTACAGAAGAATGTGCTGAAAAGTAAATGAGCCAGAATACAAACCCAAATGAAAGTACAACTACAACTGAACAAAGTACAACAAAAAAAGTTAACAGCTAGAAGAACATAAGCGGATCATGGGTCGTCCTCCTCGGATCCTACCTGAAGGGTATGTAAAGATGGCGCAGCTCCTGGATCGTCCACCACGGATCCTACCTGAAGGGTAGGTACATATATACTCCACAACGCTCTCGCCCGTCAACCTCCTCCGTGTGGCATCTAGCTGTGAAGCCCACCTCCGGATACTGACTCATCGTGTAGTCCACCTCTGGGTACCATATAGTCCTCGAACACTCGGCCTCCATCAGCACTGTCCGTCTTATGCAACCAACACAACGAGGTGCGGGCATAGCCCGTGTAGGGGTGAGTATAACGATACTCAGTAGGGACCCCAAGACCCTCAATGTCTCACTAAAACCAACATGGATAAACACAACGAAGATCTCAACAGATAACCTCTACATAGGTATATGCCCATGCATAAACCTATGTTATCAAGTAACCCATCTCAATCATGAGGAAAACACCAAGATCATGAAATCAACGGACAACCTCCACCCAGGTATATGCCCATACATATACCAAAGTTATAAAGTGACCAATCTCAATCAAGAGGTAAACACAAAGGTCATAAGTCTCAGCTCAAACCAGGATTTTCATTATCGAAACCGTAACTGCTCAAGAGCTCCGTCTCTGGAGTGTACAGTGGTCCTATCACGACTCTGAGGTACTACTCACTAACCTAAGACTACTGAGGTACTTCTCCTGTCGAGTACCGTGGGTCAGCCACCCAAACACAGTAGTGCTTCCCGCCGGGGTATGCCACCCAAACACAGTAGTGCACACAACCTAGTAGCCTGCTGAGGTACTCTCCGGACGAGTACCGCAGGTCTGCACTGTCACACACTTAGTGCTCCGTCCGCCATGGGTCTGCAAGCCAACAAAGTAGTTCTCTATCCACTAGGATAGTCGACTCACTCCAGGTCGATTCGGTCAAGCAGTCGTCAGGTCTCACTCGGCTACATGGTCTCCGTACTCCACACGCTCATCTCTGGGAGGGTCCGCTCTACGAGCTACTGTTCAATACCTCAAGTATCTCAAAATCCGACGAATAATTATCTCAAAGGACCACCTCGTCATAAGGGCCTTAACGCAATAGATGACGCGTCAATCGGACGCCCGGTCTGGGAGTTATTAGCCTTTTCGTCCCAGGGGCCCGGTTGGTTTCGAGTGCAAACCAACCCGGCCGTATCTCAACTATACCTCGAACTCTCATAGGGTATACTCAAGGTACCGTTTCTCTACGTGATCACCAAAGCCGCTGACGGTTCGTCAAACGAACATCCAGTCTGAATGATATCAGCTTTTCTGTTCCAGGGGCCCAGTTGGATTTTGGGTACGATCCAACATGGCCACTATCCAAAAATGACCAAAACTCGGGCGAAGTATGCCAAAAGTTCCGTCTCATCCAGAGGAATTCAATGAGATAGACGACGTGTCAATCGGACACCCGGTCAGTGAGGTATTTGCTTTTTTGTTTAAGGGGCCCGATTAGTTTCGTGAGCGAACCAACCCGACCGTACTCCGACGGCATCCAAACCACTAGCATAGTAAGCCAAAAGATCTATCTCAATTAGGGGAATCCATCAAAGACGATGGAACGTCAATCAGACGTCCAGAGCTCATGATATGAGCATTTCTGCTCCGAGGGCCCGGTTGGTTCCGTGCACGAACCAACCCGGCCGAACCCAATGTATTCCGAAACCTTGATTGCGATATACCGAAACTACTGTCTCGATCCAAGGATCGTATCGCCGCTGACGGCGCGTCGTTCGGAGACTCATAGCCCGAGATATGGGAAAAAGAACCAAAAGCGTCCGAAAACGGGGGTTTCGGGCCCGGACCGACCCGGCCCGAGACCCCCCCGGTCGGCCCGAACCGGGTCCGCCCGGCAGCCCGGCCCAGCTCGACACCTGGCCTGGCGGTCCGGTACTTTGGCGCTTTGGCGCCAGCTGGCTTGGCCGAACGGCCGAGCCGTTCGGCTTTTGTGGGGGGGGGGGCAGCGTTTGGAAACTGCGACCCTAATTAAGGGGCCGCTCAGCTGGCCAGTAGACGCGGCAGCCGGCCGCATCCCGCCGCCCCCCTCCGGTGGTCCGATTCGCCTGGGGTCTTCTGCAGTTGTCATCCCGGGATCCGACCATCGCTTCAAAGATCCCACAATGCCCGTGCGTCTTCTTTTGGCGTCACCCATCAATCAGCACGTCAATTAACAAATTGCGCCATCTTCGTGGTTCTCCGGCACGGCGCGATGGCGCCGAACCCCTTCGCTGTGGCCCGACTCCGTCCGCGGATGTCTTCGGGTTTCTCCGACGTGGCGCGACGACGTCGCGTCCTTGTTCGCTTTCACAGCGCTGCGCGACGACCCCGCACCCTTCCCGTTTCAATCCACCATAGAAACCAACATGGATAAAGAGGAGGGTCGGCCGTGTTTGTGCGGTCCTCCCCCTCTCGTTAATTGATAGAAATTGGTCATATTTCATGAAGATCATCAAGGTAATAATCACGGACAAATTAAATAAATAATACCCTACAGTTTTTCCGCAAAGAATAATTCCCAACCCGCAACATATTCTTCGCGGATCAACTTGATGTTTAGTTGATCCGCGTTCATTGATTCAGAAGGAGGTATCATGGGGTTTATTAATATTCACAAAACAATTCCCTACCTCAAGTGTAGCTTCAATGGAGGTTTGTCGAATGAGGATTCGTCGCGGAAGAACCGTCGCGGAAGAATCGTCACGGTACACGGCGTCGCGTAGTAGGTCTTCGAGGACTCGGCGTTCTTTGTCAGAGATCGATGTGTTCTTCACGTTCTTCGTTGATGTCGAAGAATATCTTCAAGTTCATAGCCTTTTCTCCCAAAAAATCACCACAATGTTGCATCCCCAAATAAAATAAGCCCAAGTCTTATTTTATTAACACAAGATAAGTATTTGAATTTCAATGGTTTGAATTAATTCCACTTAATTAATTCAAGACAAGTTGTCATCATTAAAGGTAAGTTGAGGGAGTTAATAATTTGAATGGGTGGGGTTCGTGTAGGCCCCATCACCCTCATAACCTCCCTTGGGGAGTTGGGTAGTTACCCAACATCCACCCAAGCCATAAACAACTTAAAGAAAAATAAAAAATTTAGAGTATAAATAAATTTAAACATCCACAATTTTAATCATCTACTCTCATGATAAAGCAACTCCGGAACATGTATTTCTAAGAAATTACCGGCGTTGCGGTTCCATCGGTGCCCTCAGAATTTGATTCTGAGCACCGGTTCAAAAGTTAGAAATTCCCGCTCGTTCGTTCACTGAACGTACCTGAGCTAAACTTCGGATTGTAATTCCGGGCACACCGGGCCTCGGAATCAGGCGCCGTCAGAAACTGCGTTCTTGTAAAATTCCAAATAAAAATAAGAAAAAATTTAAATTGAATTTTACGGGTCTTTACAATTACATTTTAAAAAATGATATTTAAATCATTAAACATTTTCAATTTTATTTCGTTGACAATATCCTTCAAATCATACAAAATAATCATTTCAAACTATTTTAAACATCATATAAATAGTGTTTTCTTAAAAATTAGTAAAATATTATTAAAAAACATTTAAAAAATAGAAATAATTATTTGGAAGGAACTAATATTCCTAACCAATGAGATGATAATATTACATGAAGATTGAAGAATCATGATAATTATGATATTAATGATATAATATATAAAAGGAAATTATATACATCTGGTTAAATAATATTAGGACTTAACATGACATGTGTCTCAGTGAATGAAAATTTAGATAAAACTACATTACTAATTCAGTATATTTGGTATTTTAAACCCCTTGAAATATATATAATAAAATTGTTTTGAAAATAAACATATATTGAAGGATAAATATAATATATCAAATTATTTGGAAGTATATACACCACTCAAAATAAATTAATGGTTAATATGGAATAAGTCTCATTGAAATATAAGTGAGACTGGAAATCCATATACTTTATGTCTTGACTCACTTATAGAAATTTAAATATCATTTATAATAAACATAATATTATTATAGATATTAAAAAAATTCATATAAATATATAATAACATAGATGATTATATTATGTCATTAACCAGCCCTATTATTATTAATTCAATTTTATAGTTACATTTTGTGTAATATTTGGGTTCTGGATGTTTTTGAAAAATTATTTTTCATAATCTTACATTGATCATGATTTAATTAATTAAAGAATGTGATAAATTATATAAATATAAAATCTATTAATTAGAAACATATTAGTATAATTTATAAATTATAGAGATATGAAATGGAATTCAACCTTAATAGAGATTGTATGAAGAATGTATGCATGAAATATGTCACCATTTTGTGGTCATAGTAAATGGAATATATATATATATATATATTCAATAAATTATACTTATTATTTCATATATTTCATATATTGTTATTAAAATCATCCTTAATAATTTCCCTGTAATGTTAGAATGAATCAAATTGCTTTGAGGAGGCGGTAGTCCATATGTCCACCAACAATGTTATCATATTCCCCCAAAATTGAAAACATGAATGTATGTGGTATATAGGTATTCCTAAAAAATAATTAAATCATAAATATCATTTTATAAACATTATTTCAATCATAAATAAAACTATTAATGGTTGTTAATGAAATACCAACAACCATCAATACATGAGGCAGTACTCTGTTATACACAAGAATGGTCAATTTTTAAGCCATTTGATATAATTGTCTATAAGTGTACATAGTAAAATTAATATAAAAAAATATAATTATATTAAAATATATAAATAATTATATAAACATTATATTAAACTAATATAAAGGGTTTAAGGATGAAATTATACAGAAATATTGGTCGATGAATGGCATCTCCTCTTTGGGTATCACATTTTTATTTGCACAAAATGACATAATTTGTTGGAAATATACCTAAATAAGGGAATTAAGATTATTTTACGGAATATTAGAAGTATATGGATTGTTTTTTTCTGAAATAAATGTAATATAGTTTGATGATAATAGATGTAGGGGTTTTCTTTTAAAGATTGGGAAGGGTAACATTTAAAATTTCACAATAGATTAATTTATAATAAATTTATTCTCACTCTAAATTCCTCAAAAATTAAATTTAATCTAATATAAGATATAATAATGTTTTATTACCATCAAATAATATATTTTATATTTTTTGTATTATATTAATCCTTATTATTTTGATTAACCATTAGATGAACCATTATATTTTTCTGTTTCGTGATAAGTTTTTCAATATTAAGAGGATATAATTTTTATATTTAAATTGTCAATTAGGGTATAATTAGAAAATATAACATATATTTGACCACATATCAAAATGTTATTCTTATATAATTTTTTTTCTATTTTTAAATAATTTAATAATCTTTTATTTTCATAACATATAATACATATGAATTTTGAAAATATTCATAACATTTCCATTATGAACATCTAAAAAACAATATAACATAGAATTCATAAATTTAATGGACCCCTAATACATCAAATTCATCAATAAATTTATTTTAGAACCTTAATTAATTAAAATTATAATTAATTTATTTCATATAATTTAATTTAATTGATTATATTATTAATTGAATAATTACTATATCATCACTATTTATTTAATTATTAAAATTAATTCTCAACTAATATATAAAAATAAATTTACATGATTTATATAAAACAATTATTTTTCATAATAATATATATATATCAATGAATATATTCTTCTTTCATACATATTGAATATATTATACTTGTTAAATATAATAGTGTGACATTATGT
Source organism: Viscum album (assembly GCA_963277665.1). Lineage (NCBI taxonomy): Eukaryota > Viridiplantae > Streptophyta > Magnoliopsida > Santalales > Viscaceae > Viscum > Viscum album. The sequence continues at coordinate 1,851,582,864 of OY728120.1, forward strand.
CACTCTTTTCGATTTTAATAATATTTAATTCATTTTCATGTAAATGTTTTCATTAAATTACTAAATTTTTTTTAAATGTGTTACTGGTCTTAAAATTTTCATAAAAAGTGTTTGGGGTAGTTTTAGAGTCCTTTTATAGTCCATATAACTGTGTTTTTAACTTATACTACCCAATTTTCCCATAACAATGATTAAAAAAACATTCACATTTACTATTAATTTTGTCAAAAATAAAAGTGGAACTATTTACTTAATATTAACCATCTTATTATAAATATAATTTATATTTTACAAAATTGAAAACACCTAATTTTCTAAAATTAAATTAAAATTAATCATGTCGACGGAACAAGAAAACTAGTTTTTAATGTGAAAACATCCAGAAGATTGAAATGTTTTTATATCAACAATAATATATATTATTTATCACAATAAATGGTTTCAAGGAAAAATTATTTTAGTTTACAATAATATATTTTTATCTATTCTTCAGTATTTAGAGGTAATAAAAAATACCATAAATTCGACCAAATATTATTTGGGTATCCTTATTTAAAATATGAATTATATTTTTACTATTTTAATTAATAAATATTTAAAAAATATATTTAAAAAATTTTCATTATCAAAATGTGAAAAAATTACCTTTTATAAAAATTCTTCAATTAAGTGTAAAATTATATTTCTTCTTATATCCTATCACCAAAAAATATAAAATGAATGTTAAAAAAAATATTCAATATTAAATTTATTTATTTAATTAATATAATATAAAATATTTCATTTTTTTATTTATTGGTAGAAATCGCAATTTTGTATTATTTATAGAAAAATATTCCATACTATTCTAAAAATAGTTGTATATTAAATATTAATTAATTTGGAAAATAATTAAGTGTAAAAAATATTTTAGTAATGTTTTTAATATTTCTAATAGAATTAATTATAATGGATAAATTATAATTATATTTTTTGATAAGAGTAATAATAAAATGATTTTTCATAGATACTCAATGGCGTGTTTAATGCAAGTTAATCCTTATTACATATAAAAAACCATAACATACTGTAACATAGAACATAGTAGATCAATGAAATTTAATTTATTAGGAAAATTTGTTCACAACAACATGGTTTTTTACATGTACATTATAAGCAATCTATAGATTTAGAAACAATGTTTATCTGTCATCAAGCTAATTCTCTACCGTGTGTTTGTGTTAAAAATAGTCATGTTTGTTTAATTGAAGTTGATGTGAGAGTTTTTTGAGTATTCAACAATGACATTGATATTACCATGTGATTTAACTGGATAATATAATAATTTCCCCTGAATGTGTCATAAAATATTTATATATTTTTATTTCATTTCATTTCATTTCATACAAAATGATTATATTATAAAATAAAATGTTGACCTCATATATAACAATTTTACATGTTTAATGATTATCTAAAATATTCTCCCACTTCCAAAGAATCCTCATAGGCATATAATAATTTCACATTAACATTCATAATAAATAATATCACTTGAAATATTATATATAATATCATTTGAATATATTGTAACATATTATTGAAATTAATCATTAACATTCATGTGTATCTGAACTTTTTAAATAACATAAAAATTCAAATCAAAAAATATATTTGGTAAACTATAAACACTTTATAAGTGTCTATTTAAGTCAAAATCATTCAATATTTTGTTTAGTATAATGTATAACTTAATGATCTTTTACATATATGAAATGAAATACATGAATGAATATATCTTAAAATAAATTTGAATAATAGTGTCTAGAAAGATATCAATTCTACTGAAGATATAACGGGATATGACATTAACTGTGTCCAACACATGTATCTCTATATGAAATTCCATTTACTATTATATATATAAGAATGTCTTACCATATGATCATTTTTTTCAAATCCATTATGTTAACTTTGTACTTGATGTTTGTAAATCCTATATAACCTACCCACATTTTTAGAGTATTTAATAATAAATTAATCTTGAAGAAGAATGTATAAAATGGAATTCAACTTTATAGATGATCAAATCACATCCCCTCATTCTAATAGGTAATAGCATAATTTTTCCTATCTAGTTTTAGTCATACACATTCACAGTAGGACTCATTTTTTTCTTAGATTTCCTACTCTTCATATAATAGGAAAAATCACTTCTTAGTTGATCTTAATATGATGAAATAATCAATAACTTATGTAAAAATACTATAATTAAATATGCTTCAATGAATTTCTAATAATGGTACCATTTTAGACGGTATTCATTATAGGTTCCTTTCTATACTACTGTAGTGTGTACTTCAAATATTAATCATACACATGAAGTATACCAAACACTTTCTTTGACACTATATGGTGAATAAATTGTTATTTTTTCTATGTACGAAGCTTATTTTGTGCATCACGAGAATTTGTGTATCCCAATAAATGAACTATGCAAATTCTAATCTTAAAATTTCACCTAAAATTATAATTATTCTATAATATATTTGGTTAGGGATAAATTAAGTTAATAAATTGAGATGTTAGTTATCATTTATCACCATTAAAATTGTATAAAAATTTACAAATGTATTAGATGAGAAATATAGAAAAATGTATTATTTACTTGGTATAACATTAAAATGTTTTTTATTGTTATAAAATTTTAATAATAAATTTGAAATATATATAATCACTTTCAAAATAAATAATAGTTTTTGAAAATATAGATCAAACTTATTTTTTTATTTTTTATTTTTATTGTTAAAATCCTTACATATATATGTTGTTTCATCCATAATTATATATGATCATTTTATAATACCATCTCACTAAAATAATTAGTGAGTAACATCAATTAGGTAAGAGTTTTTGGGAAATGGTATGATTATAGAAAAATATTCATGTTTTTAGAGTCCACTAAGATATAAAAACATTATAACTCTATAAAATAAAATCTTATTATGATTAAACCTTATTTTTTGTAATTATAACTCATTCCAATTTTATAATCATAATAGTTAATAACTGTTCCTTAAATAATTTTCCATTAATTATATTTTAATAACTTACATTATCACTTAACAAATAAATACTAAACTCAATAAGGAAATGTGTACGTTAAATATGTATTTTGTATTACATAATATATTATTATTTAACATTTAACATTTTGAATTCTAAAGATACTTTCACTACAATATTAAAGTCTATATTATCTTCATAATATCATTTAAATATAAAAAATGTCACCATTGATTAGAATGTAACTCTTCTTTATTTTTATTTTTAATATTCCTTAAAAACTATTATATCCATATTATATATGTTATTCCATATGTTTAAAAATATTTCATGAAACATTCATAAAAATATTCCACTAATAGTGGTGGAATCCATATATTTATTATTTTAATAAATATTAAGACCCTTTTTATTAGATAAAACATTGTTCCCATGATCCTTTTTACAAAACATATGTGTTAATTTTATGAAGAATAATCATGTGTATTTAATCAATAATATCATATTATTCATATCTAGTATTCATTAATATAAAAATCCTCTTATAATAAATGAGAAATGGGACAACTATAAACAACATTTAACATTATCTCTCTATGCTTGATATATTCCTTTGTTTTTAAATATTTGAAAGAAAACTCTTTAAGACATCACAAAAATGTTATCTATATGATGTATTAATTCATACATTGTTTTTGACTTCTTATATATTCAAAAAATAAAATATTAATTTGGAAATATATACCTTTAAAACTAAAATTTTATTTATATTTCACAAATACATGTCATCAACTTTCCCTAATTTTTAATAGATGGATTTCGGTATCATGGACCACTCAATCACATTGAAAAAATAATTTATATTCCTTAATAATATAGTGTTCTACAACGTTTCATGGTTTCTTGAGGAAACATTATTGGAATCACTAACTGACTTTTATAATTCTAGATTAAAAATTTACCACGATTACCATTAATACAACACCAAAGCCTAGACATCATAACCCCCAATCATCTATGTGATACACTTTGTGAATACTGGGTGAAATGTTCATGAAGTGTAGAATCATATTATACTTTTATCATTTAATGAATTATACATCTAGATAATTCATTAAGGAAACATGTTGTAAATCCAATTGAATAATATTAAATATATGATTAGATACTAATGTTTATGAGAAAGTTATAAAACACAGTATTTGAAGCATTTTGTGAATCATTCAATTTTCGTTACAAGATTCTAGACTCACTTATTGATCTGCATCAACACATAGTTATTGAGAAAGGTTTACTCTAACATGTAGAATATTTTTTTAAGTCGCAACCTTTCACATTTCACCAGTGTTATGAGTTCTTTACTATAATATTATTTTTCTATGAATTATATAATAGAATGATTTAACAATCATGAAAATATCATCAAAATTATATGTTTTTATTATATGGTAATCATTATTTATGTTACTTTAATAATGAATTTAATTAATTTTGATAACTAAAAATGATAAACCTTTTAATACTCATTATATTCATAACCAAAAAATATATATTTTCACTAGGAAATGATTCTACATTTTTGTTTCTCTCACAAATTAGTGGCATGGGTATTGAGTCATACCAATGATATTTTTTATGAATCAGGGATAATATGTTATATAACACATTATTCAATATATCATACGGAAAAAAATATACTCATCTAAAACCATAATACTATTAAGGACTATTTGATAAGTGTATCCGAGTAGAAATTATATAAATGTGAACCTAATACTATTACATTTAACCATTACATTATTTCATTACATTGGATAATCTATGGGAATATAAAATTGGCATGAACAACCAAGTTGGTTGATCAATGTCTTCACAGCTAGAAAATTGTATGGAACATAAAACATAGTATTTTAAAATGGATTTATTATATTATTACAGTATCCCAAATTATTCCCATGGTTAGTCATTATTTTAATGATTTAGTTTGTGATAATATTATTTTTTCACCAAATCAATATTATCCAATTATATAGCCATAAAACATATTACAAATTTTTCAACTTGTGTCACTAACTAAAATCAAAACCCATCATCATTTAAAATCATCCATGTTCATATCATCCCTATAGATAATTAAAACACATTTAAGTTATGTATAAATAAGAGGTAACTTGTTAATATATTAACATAATGTAGTACAATAAAATTACAAAGTAGTATAAAAATATAATTATTAACATAATAAGCATTTATCTACTATAATGTTTTAATGTCAATTCCATTCCTCGTAAACAATTGAAGTCATGAATAAAAAAAATTAAAAGCATTACCCTTATATATATGAATAATATATGTTGTAACATCTTGAAATATAAACAATACATATATTTAAATATATGTTTCACTATTTCATACCAATTAATTAAAAAATATAATAATAATTTTTTTTTAATTTATCTACTCATTTTAGAGATTCCACAATTTTGAATATATATACATTATGTTCATGTCTTAATATGAGATCTTTGATATTATTTATTATGTAAAATTTACATTAATAATCTGACATTATATGAATTATAATATTTTATAAGACAATTATATTACATAAATTTTTACATAACCATAATATCACATTTTTATTATTATTTAAAATTTGATCAAACCAATCGTCAAACTCATTTTGATGTGGTATAAATAATTTTCCCAGTAAATCCATTAATTTAAAAATTGAAAACTAAATTATTATTTACAATTCATAATTATAAATATAAATTTATCTATATTTCCTAGAATTTTTAAATTTATAAGAATTTAATAAATGAAACATGGAATTTCTACTTAATCACTTTATATCGAATATTTATGTAACTCAATATAATTTATCAGAAAATATTATATATTTAAGTATGAATTTGTGTAATATTTTATTATTTAATGTTTCCTAATAATTTTAAAAAATAATTATATAAAATTTATAATAAATTAATTATAAAAAATTTATAAATTTATTAGTATCCAAAATTACCTTTTCTAATACTTTAGAAATTATCATAAAAATTTCATTACTGAAAAAATGGAAAGAATATTTTTCTAATTATAACTTTTTTAATAAAATTTATATGCACTTCAGGGATTATAACCATGGGTTTGTTAAGGAAAACTATAAAACGTGATTATCTTATGTGAAAAAAACTCTTGTGATATCAAACATGATATTCGGAAAATTAAACTAATAGGGAAGCGCAACATAGGATTATCATCAGGTCAATGCACTATATTAAATAAGTTATATCAAGTTTTTCATATTGAAATGTTTCTATATTTTAGTAATCTAGTGGTAATTGGAATTCTCGGGTAAGATAACCATAGCATAGTGAAGGCATTTATAATAAATGTCAGTAGATCACATTTGGTTATTCTTTGGCAATATAATCTACATACTTGTAACACCCCAGGAAAATAAAGAGTATGAAATTTTCACATTTATCAATATTTGTTAATAAAATATTAATATTACTTTAAAGTTAATGCTATTCTCGATGGCGTACCCAATATGCAACAACAAGTTTCTTTGAAATCATACATTGCACTCTAATAATAAAATAATAATATTTTTAATGGTAGTTAACGCCTAGCCGTTGTAATGGAGGTAATGAACAGAAATAACTATAAAATGATTATATATTTTTGTCAAATATTTTTTTCAATAAATGTTAGGGGATTAAATATGCAAATGAATCCAGTTTTTAAGCGTAAACATTCTAATATTCCTTAAAAGGTCGATTAACCGCCTTTTGATGGCGAACCCCTTTTTAAGTCCACTTTTTGGAAATTTAATAAGAACTATTTTTCAAAAAAAAAACATATTATTTATGATTGGGAGATTGAAATTTACCTTGGGTTAATTTTTGGTATTTTTCTGACATGTTCATTTTTCAATGAATAGTGAAAAATACTACATTTTACATCAAAACTACTTTTTCATATAATTTAATTATATGGTTATATTGACTTTTTAATTAGTTTTAAAGTTTAATTAGAATATATTTTTACCATGTAATTCAATTATGGTCATTGGGATTAATTTCTCTTTGGAATTAGGCATAAACAAGTGCCAAACTTTTCATTAATATTGTTTATAAAAAACCCGCTATTTGTTTTGACAACGAGAAGTTTTTTTAATTAATTTATTGAAATTTATGTGTTTGGAATTTGGTAAAATGGATTAAATATTTGGAATCAGAAGGTCCAAATTATTCAATTAAGACTCTTTTGTTTTTGGACATTATGAATAGTAACAACGGTAATTATCTTTAATTATCTTGATTAATGAGTAATCGGGTAGTTAAAGATAATAAGATAATATCATAATAATAAAAAATGACCACGAAATGTGTCCTAAGGCTACTGGTTGTCTCATGGCCGACCATGTGATTCCTTGTGCCAAACTTGGGGTCCCCATGGAATCACTTTTGTGAGAAAGTGACTTTTTATCTTTTTATTTTTAAAGAATGTTAAATGTAACAAATAATGTATCACCTAAGTAAAATATTTTTAATTTTGTCTAAATAAATGATCATTTGGACTATAATTATTCATTGGAAAGATAAAAATATTTCCTACATCATAGTATTTTTTTTATAATTTATATACATTAAATAAAATAAATTATTTGTGACATCATGATGATGAAGTGATGACCTCATTATTTAACGATTTCAATAAAATAGAAAGATAATGTAAACTCTAAGACCTACACATGTCCAAAAACTATTGGATTGGTGTATTTAGAACCCTTATCACCTTAAACTCGAAACACATCAATGGGGGACCATTAAAAACCGAAAATCATTTGAAAATAAAGTTACATTTTATACCTTTCCAAGAGTGCCCCTCCTCTCCTCTTATAAAAGGCCCCCAAGCCTACTTCCTTAACCACACTTCCATGTCCTTTGGCGCGGCCATCAACTACCCATTTGGTCTCCCCACATCCCTATATAACTCCTTGAAGCCTCAATTTTGAATGAAGTCTTCCCAATAATGCTTTTTAGCTCAAACCGAAGGGAGTTACCCGATTTTAAGGTAATGTCCTCATTTGAGTCCTTTTTTTATTTCTTCTCCAACCCCCTAAACTCTTTTTATTCATTTCTTTTGTAAAAAATCCTATATATTAAATATAATAGGATGTTTGTATAAGAATTATTCGAGCTACACTTACACACACCTTCGTCTAATGGTTAAAGAACATATTGTTTCTGTGGTTGGCGATTTTCTGCCTCAAGAAACGATGATTGTTCAATATTCTTTTAACACCTTTAAAGGTGGCCATTATGATGTCACTGTATTTTATATATGATATATATGGTATTTATGTTTACTATATGATTTTTTATTTTATATTTAAACCATAACATTATTCTTTTCATGTTGTGTAAATGCGATAATTTCATATGAGGAAGTGCGGACTACCGCCCCCTCATGTGATGTGACTCGTACATGCAATACAAGGAATGTATAAGGAATGAAATTAATGAACATATGTGACCTATATACCATATATATTATAATTTAATTATAATATATATATATGCATCATTTATTTTTAATTCCATTAATATTAAAAAGAAAAAAATGAAAGTAGTGTTCATGCGTCCGTACGGCCTACCGTCTCCATGAACGGTGCTTTTCATTTTTTATCTCCAAATGATATGGAACATTATAAAATAAATATTTAATGGATATATATGATATATATGATATATAAATCATGATTATAACTCTGGATATAATGGATACATGAACAACTTGTAATTATAAAGAGCATATTTTGACTCAAGTACCAATAATCGTTTAAACGACCGTTATTAACTAAAATAATTACATAGGGTCCATGACATGGTAATAAGTGATATAAAAGGAATAATGAAGTTGAAAAATGTTCATAAGGAATTAGAAATTAACTCATGTTTATTATTCAGGAGATTAAGGAATGATCGAGTCAAGTCGGACCCGAGGTAAGGGATCCTATCTCTCTCTTTCTTTGCAAGTACTCTCTTTTATGTCATTTCTTTTATACTCCATGTTCATAGGTTGGAGGATGTTCTTTTATGTTCATCTTCATGTAATTTTTATGCGATTAGAGACCCTATTTTATCTCATCAATCCATTTTTGGAAGTTTTATGTGGCGCCGTTAGGCTACAGAATTTTCATAAGGGGATTTTCATCTCACTTTTTGTTCCCGTGAGATCCATGCTACATTGGCCACTATTTACATTTTGTGTGGTGTAAGTACTGCCCATTATTTTACTATTAGTATAATATAATCTCATTTATGGGTAGTTACATCTTCATTGTATGATCCTTCTTTCATGGGATGTACCTTTTGAAAGTTTCCTAAATCGGTAAGGGAACCTTTCACCCTCCTCTTTTTAAAAGACATCTCTTGTTATGTCTTTTAATTTACATATTTTTATGTTGGGATATGTTCTTTAATATCCTTATTGATGTAAATTTTATGTCCAAGTGATGATATTCCCTTTTTATCTCCCATCAAATAATTTTCTGAATTTTGAAGTGATGTCGTTAGGCTGTCAAATTTTACCAAAGGAACTTTTTAAGCCAATTTCGATTTCTTTGGGTTCAATATGTAGTTATTGAATATGTCATCCTTTGAATATGTTTGAATGAACTTTTGTTGTTTTAAACTTAGTATCCACTTATATTTGGTGTATTTATATTTTTCATACATAATTTTGAGATTGATTTATCCTTTACTTAAGGATACCTTCTTTATAAGGGATTTCATCACATTTGACATTTCTATTGAGACATCATTGTTATTATTCACAAATTCACTCTTATATGGTGTATATACTTTCCTTTGGAATATAATATCATGAATCCATTTATTCTCATGATATTATAATGTTCTGACTAAATGTTATTCCTCAATTATTGTATTCAGGTGTCCCTAATTTTGGTAAAACCCCTTTAACCAAAATGTCGCTTTAAATGTTTTAAATATTTGTTCTTATTAATATCCATGTTTTCAAAATGGATTTAAGGATTTATTTATATGGATATTAATGGTTTAAAATTTTAAAAGCTTCAAGGTGGTATGAGACACTTTGATTCAAAAAATCTCTTTATTAAATGTTTTAAATGGTTTTCGAAATGGATTCTTTTTGAATGGACTCATTATTTCAATATACTAAAAAGTTAAATTGTGATTGAAATGTGGAAATGTTATGTTTACTTTATGAATTTTATATGTGATAATTTTCATGGGAATTGTTATGAAAACGGGTGGTTTCGTGATAAACTAAGGGCGGGTGAGCCTGATATAGCTATCCAATGCATTGGGTAACCCGAAGGAGTGAAACATTAAGGTCTCTCCAAAGAAATTTAGGCAATATACTGTGGTGGGTATTCCAAATGTAACCAAGAGGGTTTCTCCCTACGTAAGAATTTTATGAATGACTCAAGTTACCTTTTATGTATTATTATTTCTTAGATTTATTCATGATTTGGTGAGGTATGTTAATGATCCTATGTTTTATGGGTAAAGTATGATTTCATTCTTTTGTATATATGAACTCATGTTTCCGTTCCATATTTTTTTATAACCCTTACTGAGATTTTTATGCTCATCCCAAGTTTTTTTGAATGTTTTTCACAGGTCAAGGGAAAGGTACATGAAATGATGATAGTGTCAAGGAAGTTTCATGAATGAATCCATGTTTTATTTTAAGTATGTTTCCGTTGAGGGGAAAAATGAATACTATCTTTTATGTAACCACCTTGTTTAAATGTGGAATGTAATGCATGTTTTATGATCTAATTCTCTAAAAATCTAAACCTGAACAGATCCTTAATGTGTAATCTTGTAATAACTCAAGATTAAGTAAGGTTTAAGGCTGGGGCCTTATAGTTGGTATCAAAGGTTGGTTTAGATAACTTTAGAGGTTAGGGTATTCTTTAAGCATAAGTGACATTACCATAATGGTTAGGATTTCAGAAAGAGCCCTAGTTTTAGATAAAGTGAATGAGTACATATATCTTAGTGTTTATCTTCATCATTAGTACATGATGGTTTTGTTGATATACTCACACTGACCTTTTTGGTTTTAGTAAATGACTGGATCTAGCAGGCACCAAAGTAACAGTGGATGTGAAGGAAACTGTGAAAGTTTTTTGATCAAGCAAAAGAATGATATGGGAGCTTCAATGAGAACTCTTGTGATTATCCTCAACCAACTACTTGGAGTCATGATTGACCACCTAAACCTTGGTGATTTCTAAGTCATCATATATGCGAGAAAAAAATCCCTACAGAACTACATTTAATAATCATAAAGGTAAGTGTGTTCAAAAACTTATGTGTCAAAAATGTGGAAAGAAACACCTAGGAAAATGTTTCAAAGGGATAGAAATATTCTATAGATGTGGAAATTAAGGTTATAAAGCAAGAACTTTCCATGGAAAAAGGAAGCATCTAGTTGACTCGATGAAAGGGAAAGAAGTTCTTTCTGAGGGATCAATTGATTTTTTTAAATGTGGTGTGCATGGTCATTATGCAAACACATGTCCTATGAAGAAGTTTCGTGAATGGGATCACCAAGATCGTATAAATGTTCGTTTACCAATACCTAATGCCATTCCGATTGAGGATGGAGAAACTGAAAATGACCAATCAATGGTATGGATTATTTCATGACTTTTGTTTTCCTATTTTGGAATCGTAGGATATGATTCATGATTTTGTTTTTAGGAATGAATTATTTCAGAATAAGTTGGAAAGGAATGGTTAATGTATCATGAAGATTGTTGATAGAGTAAGATGTCAACATATAAGGGCTTCAAGAGTTATGGTGAAATTCTTAAGAGTATTAAGTCTCTTTTGATGATGGGGTTACATTAGAAGAATTTTTATATTATGTGTAACCCTGATGTTTAATATATGAAAATTTTATTCAGAGAATAGTTATCTGTTCTTTTGTGGACATAGTTATAAAGAACCATTTTTGTTTATATGATCATTACATTTGAGGTAATTAAGGGTTACTATATGTTTTGATGGAAGTGAAAGGCATGCAATAAAATTGAGGTTAAATTATGTGATGGTTATTTTTGAAGCTTTTATCTCTTTTAGGGGATTGTTTTTAGAATTATATAGTTTTGGAAAAAATGACAACATGGAGACCGTGTGATAACCCGTCGCGTCAGACAAAGCTATGGGAATCTAACCCACAACCAAAGTGCAACTGGTATTTATCACATACCACTAGACTACGTGAAGTCCCTGGTTAGTTTGACTGATTCTTTTTAGTTAGATGATTTTATGAATTAAGAGTAAGTTGATTTTGGGTTATATATGGAAATTTATTAACCTATCATGGATGATATGTGATTAGGTTAATTACTTTTCAATACGAGACTTTAAGAGCAACTGATGTTGTTTGGAGATAAATGTTACGATTTAACTTGGAAGACTATGTGACTAAATCCTTAAAATATTTGGGTTTCAATCATAGTTTGGTTTACTTTGAGGATTTTTATGGAAAAAATTTTTATCGAATGGTCCTCGTTGAACTTTGGGTTTTGTTGGACAAATTTTGGAGATTAAGAATAGATTTTCTTTTTATAAAGGGTTGTCCTTTTTTGGATTATCTGATCTTTTACTAACGTTTTTGGTTTTGTTTTTGGTTAATGTATAAAGACATGGGAAGTATATAGTTCTCGTTTGTGGATTGGGTGATTCTCTAGAAGTTGATTATAGTGAAAACGACTTCCTAAATACTCGCCTTTAGGAGAAAATATGAGTTTGTGTAAGAAATATAATAAAAGTAGAAAGTCAAAATGATAAGTAATTCAGTTTCATTATGAATAAATTCCTCAATAAAAAAAACAAAAAAATGTTTTCTATTAACTTTTCCTACAGAGGAATCGAATATCGTTTAACCAATCACAAGTTTGTGATTTTCTTGTGGTTAACTTTCTCTTAGACATGTTTACTATCACTCTCTATCAGAAAATGACCCTTTGTTTTTTCCTCTAAGTCCATATTTTCATACATGGTATCCTAGTATGGGTTAACTCGGGTGACCTTTGTACTTCTCATTCTTTATTTTAAAGTGAATGTTTTACTGACTCTTGTTCTGATGTGGGACGTTCAAGGATGTTTCCAAGCTCAATTTCAAAATTGTGAGGACACAATTCCCAAAAGGGAGGAAGGATGTAACACCCCAGGTAAATAAAGAGTATGAAATTTTCACATTTATCCATATTTGTAAATAAAATATTAATATTACATTAAAGGGAATTCTATGCTCGATGGAATACACAATATGCAACAACAAGTTTCTTTGAAATCATACGTTGCACTCTAATAATAAAATAATATTATTTTAAATGGTAGTTAACGCCTTGACATTGTAATGGCGGGAATGAACAGAACTAACTAAAATATTATTATATATGTTTGTCAAATATTTTTTTCAATAAATTTTAGAGTATAAAAAATGAAAATGAATCCAGTTTTTAAGCATAAACATTCTAATATTCCTTAAAAGGTCGATTAACTGCCTTTTAATGGCGAACCCCTTTTTACGTACACTTTTTGGAAATCTTATAAGATCAATTTTTTAAAATAAACATATTATTTATGATTAGGACATTGAAATTTTCCATAGGTTATTTTTTGGTATTTTTCTGACAATGTTCATTTTTCAATGAATAGTGAAAAATACTGCATTTTACATCAAAACTAATTTTTTCATATAATTTAATTATATAGTTATATTCTCTTTTTAATTTGTTTTATAGTGTAATTAGAATATATTTTTACCATTTAATTCAATGATGGTCATTGGGATTAATTTCACTTTGGAATTAGGCATAAACAAGTGGCAAACTTTTCATAAATATTGTTTCTAAAAAACCCGCTATTTGTTTTCACAACGGGAATTTTTTTTTAAATTATTTTTTGCAATTTATTTGTTTGGAATTTGGTAAAATGAATTAAATATTTTTAATCATAAGGTCCAAATTATGAAATTAAAACTCTTTTGTTTTTGGACATTATGAATAGTAACGACGGTAATTATCTTTATTTATCTTGATTAATGAGTTATCGGGTAGTTAAAGATAATAAGATAATATCATAATAATAAAAAATGACCTAAAAATGTGTCCGATGTCTAATGGTTGTCTCATGGCCGACCATGGGATTAATTGTGACAAACTTGGGGGCCCCATGGAATAACTTTTGTGAGAAAGTGACTTTTTATCTTTTTATTTTTAAAGAATGTTAAATGTAACAATGAATGTATCACCTAAGTAAAATATTTTTAATTTTGTCTATATAAATGATCATTTGGACTATAAATATTCATTGGAAATCTAAAAAGATTTCCTACATCATATTAGTTTTTTTATAATTTTTAGACATTAAATAAATTAAATTATTTATGACATTATGATGATGCAGCGATGACCTCATTATTAAACTATTTAAATAAAATGGAAAGATAATGTAAAATATAAGAACTAAAAATGTCCAAAACCTATTGGATGGGTGGATTTAGAACTCTTATCACCTTATCCTCGAAAAACATCAATGTGGGACCATTAAAATCCGAAACTCATTTGAAAGTAAAGTTACATTTTATACCATTCCCAGAGTACCCCTCATCTCCTCTTATAAAAGGCCCCGACCCCTACCTCCTTACCCACACATACAAAGCCTTTGGCTCGGCAAAACCCTGCCCATTTGGTCTCTACACATCCCTATATAACTCTTTGAAGCCTCACTTTGGGCAGAAGTCTTCCCAAGGAATCCTTTTAGCTCAAACCAAAGGGAGTTACCCGATTTTAAGATACTGTCTTCACTTGAGTTCTTTTGTTTTATTTTTCTTCTCCAACCCCCTAAACTATTTTTATTCATTTATTTTGTAAAAAATACAGTATATTAAGTATACTAGGATGTTTTTATAAGAATTATTCTATCTAAACATACACACACCTTCGTCTAATGGTTAAAGAACATATTGTTTCTGTGGTTGGCGATTTTCTACCTCACGAAACGGTGATTGTTCCATATTCTTCTAAAAACTTTAAAGGTGGCCATTATGATGTCACTGTTTAATATATATGATATATATTGTATTTATGTTTACTATATGATTCTTTATTTTATAATTAAACCATAACTTTATTCTTATCATGTTGTGTAAATGCGATAATTTCATATGAGGAAGTGTGGACTACCGCCCCCTCAAGTGAGTGACTCGTACATGCAATACATGGAATGTATAAAGAATGAAATTAATGAACATATGTGACCTATATAACATATATATTATAGTGGAATTATAATATATATATATATATATCATTTATTTTTAATTCCTTTAATATGAAAAAGAAAAAAATGAAAGTAGTGTTCAAGCGTACGTACGGCCTATCGTCTCCATGAATGGTGCTTTTCATTTTTTATCTCCAAATGATATTTAATAGTATAAAATGAATATATACTGGATATATATTACATATATGATATATACATCATGAATATAACTCTGGATATAATGGATACATGAACAACTTGTAATTATAAAGAGCATATTTTGACTCAAGTAACAATGATCGTTTAAACGACCGTTATTAACTGAAATAATTACATAGTATTCATGAAATGGTAATAAGTGATATAAAAGGAATAATGAATTTGAAAAAGGTTATTAAGGAATCATAAATTAACTGAATTTTATTATTCAGAAGATTAATGAACGATCGAGTCAAGTCGGACCCAAGATAAGGGATCCTACCTCTCTCTTTCTTTGCAAGTACTCTCTTTTATGTCATTTCTTTTATGCTCCATGTTCTTATGTTGGAGGATGTTCTTTTATGTTCTTATTTCTGTAATTTTTATGTTATGAGAGACCCTATTTTATCTCATTAAACCATTTTTGGATGTTTTATGTGGCGTCGTTAGGCTACCAAATTTTCATAAGGGGATTTTCATCTCACTTTTTGTTCCTGTGAGATCCATGCTACATTGGCCACTATTTCCTTTTTGTGTGGTGTAAGTACTTCCCATTATTTTACTATAAGTATAATATAATATCATTTATGGGTATTTACATCTTCATTGTATGACCCTTCTTTCATGGGGTGTACGTTTTGATAGTTGCCCAAATCGGTAAGGGAACCATTCACCCTCCTCTTTTTAAAAGACATATCTTGTTATGTATTTTAATTTACATATTATTATGTTGGGACAAGTTCTTTTATATCCTTATTGATGTAAATTTTGTGTCCAGGTGATGATATTACCTTTTTATCTCTCATCAACTCATTTTCTGAATTTTGAAGTGATGCCGTTAGGCAGTCGAATTTTACCAAGGGAACTTTTTAACCCAATTTCGATTTCTTTGGGTTCAACATGTAGTTATTGAATATGTAATCCTTTGAATATGTGTGAATGACCTTTTATTGTTTTACACTTAATATCCACTTATATTGGGTGTATTTATATTTGTCACACATAATTTTGAGATTGATTTATCCTTAACTTAAGGATACCATCTTTATAAGGGATTTCATCACATTTGACATTTCTATTGAGACTTCATTGTTGTTATGCACCAATTCACTCTTATATGGTGTATATACTGTCCTTTGAAATATTATATCATGAATCCATTTATTATCATGATATTATAATGTCATGACTAAATGTTATTCCTCAATTATTGTATTCAAGTGTCTCTAATTTTGGTAAAACCCCTTTAACCAAAATATCACTTTAAATGTTTTAAATATTTGTTCTTATTAATATAAATGTTTTAAAAATGGTTTTAAGGATTTATTTATATGGATATTAATGGTTTAAAAATTTAAAATCTTCAAGGAGGTAAAGGACACTTTGATTCAAAAATATATTTATTAAATGATTTAAATGGGTTTGGAAATGGTTTCTTTTTGAATGGATTCATTATTTCAATATTCTAAAATGCTATATTGTGATTGAAATGTATAAATGTTATGTTTACTTTATGCATGTTTTATGTGATACGGTGCTTGGGCATTGTTATGAAAACGGGTGGTTCCGTGATAAACTAAGGGCGGGTGAGCCCGATATAGCTCTCCAATGCATTGGGTAACACGAAAGAGTGAAACATTAAGGTTTCTCCGAAGAGATTTAGGGAATATACTGTGGTGGGTATTCCAAACGTAACCAAGAGGGTTACTCCCTACGTAAGAATGTTATGAATGCCTCAAGTTACCTTTTATGTCTTATGATATCTATGATTTATTCATGATTTGGTGAGGTATGTTAAAGTGCCTATTTTTTATGGGTAAAGTATGATTTCATTCTTATGTATATATGAACTCATGTTTCCGTTCCATATTTTTTTTATAACCCTTACGGAGCTTTTAATGATCATCCCATGTTTTTTTGAAATTTTTTTCACAGGTCAAGGGAAAGGTACATGAAATGATGATAGTGTTAAGGAAGTGTCAAGAAATAATCCATGTTTTATTTTATGTATGTTTCCGTTGAGGTGAAAAATGAATACTATCTTGTATGTAACAAATTTGTTTAAATGTGGAATGTAATGAATGTTTTATGATCTTATTCTCAATAACTCTAAACCTGAAAAGATCCTCAATGTGTAATCTTGTAATAACTCATGATTAAGTAAGGATTAAGGCTGGGGCCTTATAATACTAGTATATTAGAGTTATTTATACATGTATGGTTAGTATTCTAGTTCTTTTTTATTATTATGATTGGAACTTAAGCATATAATTTACTTCACATATCATGTTAAATGATTTAATGTTTACTTGATTATTATTACATTTGAACTGTAGAATAATTTAATTCCAATCATAAAATAGTAAGAATAATATGCGATAGCCTGTGGTTATATTTAATGGGACTTAAGTAATTGTATAATCTTACTCGGTGATATGTTTTTCATCAACATTGAACATGTACAATTTATTTAAATTATTTTAAAAAATAAACGAAAATAATATATAAATATGGCATCATTGTATGGTTTATTGGTATCTAAAAACACTAGTTATCAACAATATAAGTAATAATAAATCATAAACCTAGATCGGCCATACAATATTATACGGAACCACACATGAATTGTAAAATTAAAAAACACAGTATGTTCCTCTCACCATTTCACTACAATAATCATTTTCATCAAATGATCATGTTGAAGATCACAAAATATCTATCTTAATCAAATACCTCTTTTATAGTGTACACATGGTTTGGATAAATTGTTTATTAAATGGATATGATCTAATTATTATATATAAATATATTATTTAATTTGTAGTTAAATATATAAGGATAGAGATCATCGATGAGAATTAGAATAGTCTTAGTCAATAAAAATATCATATTAATGGTTTCCACATATATACATTTGGGATATCACTCCAGATTGTTTATACATTGGTCATATAATTCCTTAAAATGTGTTTAATTTATTATAATAATTAGTTTCATAATGATTTCATATGTGGGTATTTATTCTATAATAAATTTTAATGGTCTACTACCAATGAGAAGGTAGTGTCTTACCTAATGATATTCCAAGAAAGAATCAAATAATATAAGTATTGTTTATGTGTATCATTTTATATGAGATGATCATATCATAAAATATGATATGACAAATATAAAACACATATATTATGGTTCATGAAATATATCCAACAGTTTATTTCCAATATATGTAATTAAATTATTGTTGTGATGTGAAATTGTTGGTAATCATGTGTAAATTCCTTGAGTGACTGCCAATTGGCCTTGTTAGAATATAGTAACATTTAATTAACTAATAGAGGTATGTTGGTGATCCCATAAATGATACCTAATATATTTAATCTCTTTTTTTCTCAATATTTTTGATTTGTTCAAAAATAGATTGTATATAATCAAACTGAGAAACTATAATTTTTTTAACATTTTATAAAAGTGATGTTTATATTGGAAAAAATGAATTTTCAATTGTTAAATTAATTTATCAAAATTCATGATTCTATCACTAATTTCGGGAATTCCCAATACAAATAGATTTTATAGCGACTAATGAAATTATTCGTTTATAGTTATATGTATGATCTAAATAATTAGAAACATTTTTGTGCCTCAAATATTTTTATTGAAAATATTATTATTATTAATAAATATATATTATAAACATTTTTTTAAATGATAATATAACATATACATTATGGATAATTGATAATATATTTATTAATTTATTATATGTAATATAAATATTATATTTATTAAAATACAAGGTGACTAATTTTGAAAAACATGATCATACTTCAATAATAAAATTATAAATATAATAAAATATATTTTTATAGTACAATATGAATCAATACATAACTATAGTTAATAATAAAAAATAACCTAAAAACATACAAATAATCCTAGAAATGAATCCACTACTACAATAATAACAATAATATTATGATGTAGAAAATATTCCATCATGTATGTTTCTTTGAATTTACTAACACAAAAACATGTTCTACAACTATTGATGCACAATAATTTAGTCAAACCCATTCGAAATAGTACATCACCAAAATCGGCTCAAAATATCAAATATCTAGACATAAATAAATAAAATAAGAAAAATTATTTAGAAATATAATAAGCACGACTCATCAATAATAAATTAAAAAACAACATGTTCCACAAATATGTGTTTCAAATCATCTAATAAATAGAAATAACCTGGAATAATAAAACATAAATTTTTCAATGAATTCATTCTTATGAAATTATATGTTTAATATTTATATGTATATTCTCACAAAAATATTTTTTATTATCGTTAAACTATATGTATTTTTGGAAGAATAATTTAACAATTATAGATAATGTATTCAGATAGTAATATTACTAGAAATCTTCCATTATCATAATATAGACATTGATTAACCAAAATAATGATCCCCAATATTTAGGGGTATTATATTTTCACTATGTGATTGAATTTTTATTTGGGGAATTCATTTCCTTAATGATTTGATATTATAGGTTATTTTTGAATTATACCAAAAACCTTCCATGACCTTCTCGTACATTCTATATTTCAAAAATTTAAAAAACACATATAAAATTTGTGAATGAAATTTTATACTAGAATAACCAATTATATATAAAAGCAATTAAATTTATGATTATTTGTCAACGGTGGAAGATTTACATGTTTATATATCAAAAATTTAGTTGATAATAGATTCAAATTTATTAAACAAAAATTATTCAACCACATATCATGAAAATAACTCTAATATAATCCACTTGTTACATTATCTAAAAACCATGTATTGAGATGAAAATATACAAATTAATAATTAAAAATTTATACATATGGTATGTATCATTAATCAATAATAGAAGATGATAAGTTGATAATAACTCATTAATCAGTATACGGTTCTAGAGAAAATTACTTGTTTTCAAATATAAGATTACTCATTAATACACATAGTTATAATTTTAATGAAAGATTATTTTATATAATTATAATGAAAATAAATTGATGTAAAAAACTGGTATAAGAGGAATAAATACATGAAGGGTTGAGACCAGTGAATCAATCCCACCATCAATGAGATTATCCTTGTCAAAAATCACTCAAAAACACCTAGAAATATTAAATTAGTATTACTATATAAATTATAAATAAAAATAGAGAAAATGATAATTAATATAATCACAAATAAATAACTCAATTAGGTGTTCTTACATAAATATTATCCAAATTCGTAATTTGAATCATCTTAAAATAACAATATTTAAAAAAAACATTCAATTTAAAAATCAAATAATCCATTTTTATACATAATTAAAACAAATACAAAGTAAAATACCCAATTAAAATTCCCTTATTAAGAAATTAATTATCCATTATAAAATAATATTTATATATATTCATTTATTGAATATACCACCAAATTACATAATCTTATTATTTGTAAGAAAAAATGGATGAAGAGTTTAGAATATAAGGAAATATATCTATTACCAAATTTTTGAGGATTAAAAACTCCATGGGTAAAAAAATACCAAATCTAGTGACTCTTAATTGATGGTTATTTATTTCAGTAATAATAAATACATACTATCAGTATATTTAGCCTCTATAAATTTATTAGTCTCTAGAGACATTATATAAATAAAACATAAATTACATTATAAACATAAAATTACTAATAGTAATAAATAAAAACATTATTATTTCTCTATGATTTAACATTATTCCATATTTAGAATTATTCATTATTTCCTATTGAATTGGATAAAAAAATATAAATGGTAAGATTAGATGAACTAAAAGGTGTGTTATATAACATTAGAAACCATAACATAAACATGAAATGTATAATATGGAATTAATAAATAATAACAATATTCCATATAAATGATGAAAAGTTATAATATATCCATTAATAGTATAAAATTTAAATTAAATAATTTCATTTATAATAATAAATGATCTTATTATGATAGTATTCGTAATGGAAAACATCATTACTATATTTTAATGGAAATATTTCATGACATCATATAAATATATGTTCACATAAAAAAAATACAAAAATAGATTTTCTCAAGATACCTAATAATGAATTTTAGGTAAATATAATTCAACGTCCCACTCGTTGCATTAGTCTAATTCATCCACCATAAGAAAATATTAAATAAAAATTACTGTGAATAATGATCCCTATGAAACCTATAAAATAAAAATTTCAATGTAATACCTGGTTTTCCATATATTAATAAATGACATATAGATTTCTAATGTATCCTAATCAATGCAATAAATTATATTTCTTGTTGAATGTACATTTATATAATAAGGATTCTTGAATACTGAAAAGATGAATGAATATACCATTACCAATGAAAAAAATAATGTATTAATAGTATATAATACTATTGTTATAGAAAGCTGTTAAAAAGGATTAATGAGTTGGTATAATTTTTTTTTAAAATTTTAGACATCAATGAAATGATAAAATGTCCCCTCAAAAAATATAGGTCTACATGAATAATATATTTTTATATGAATTAGGGTTAAAAACATGGTTTCTGAATAATATTCTTTATCAGTGTTAATTGATTAAAAAGGTTTACCTTCACCAAAAATATGATTAATCAACCATAGTACAAACAATAGTTTCCCCAACTAAATTTAAATAATAATTCCTTATAAAAATTACCCTTATTAGAAATAAAAAATAAACGATTCCATCAATAAATGTAATACATATTTATTATGATAATTGAGTTTTTTTGGTGAAATATAATTTATTTATAATGAATTGTGTTGATGGTATGATGAATTTGAATGGTAATCACACATTCATATAAGAGTATGAAATTTATATTGATATAACATTGAAAAATCTCATATTAAAAATTAATGGAATTTAAATTTATTAAAAATCATAAATGAGGATAAGAGATAAGTAAAATTTACCTTGATTAAAACCTCCTCAAAACATGTGAATGAAAACATTAAAAACATAATATATTCAAGAGAGGAATCATAAGTGGAACGTAGAGTGAATAATCATGATCCTTGATTTTTGGGTGAGGATTGATGGGAATATATGACATCCTAATGATAGTGTGGTTGGAATATTATTTAATTTTTTGTCATTTTATGGTTCCTTTATGTTACCATTGTATTCTTGGTGTTTAATAAAGTACAAATGAGATTAATGATAAGTTTATATTAGGCCATGCCACCGGTTAGGGAATTCATGTAATGGAGATTATTTTAGAGGTCCATCTACATCATGGTTCCCGGTTCTAAACGTCAGAGATTGGGGATGAGGATTTGCGACATAGGATAATGGAGGTGCATTGTCCATTGGCTAGGATGTCTCACTATGGTGGATTTTGGGGATAGAAAATCATTATGTTGGTGTAACCAACCACACCGGTGAGGGATGTAGTATGGTTTAACCATAAATTAATTAAATGATCCACTTGAAATAATCTACATACCATGATATGGAATTAATAGATAGGTCTCACCATTATGATTTGTGAAGAATCACTTAATTATGTTATCTGACAATGTTTTTAATTTTTTAATTTTTTAATTTTTACAATATTATTTAATGAATTATTCATTCCCTGGAATCCCCATATGTTTTATCACGACTATGGTGAATTAATGGGAGATCCAATTACCAATAATTTTATTTATTTCCTCCATCAATTGGATTATATGTGACTAACTTATGTCAATAACCCATTAACTCAATCATCTCGTTTTATCATTTCTGGTTTCACCTACACCGACTTTATCATCTTTACTATTGATTCCTATAATCTATAGGTGATATTTGGTTTTGATTTAGGTTCATGTTGATTTTTAATTTTTTAAAAGTGTATATTCACTATTTTTGATGTTTTAATTCTTCATTGGGCCCTCACTTTTGACCATGACATGATGCATCATTATATCTTCAATGATAGGTTGGTTTTATGTAAATTTTTATGAAATTGAATTCCATTTAGTGGTTGATTTAACTCCACATTTTTTCATAAATAAAAGGATATTTTTTATCCATATATGTATAATAATTGTTCTAAAAATTTTATAAATTGGAATAATGATTTTGTTATAGATTATTCAAATTCCAAAATTGACCGTATTTGGGTGTTGAAATTAATTAAAGGGTAGTTTTGAAAAAGTATTTGAATATGAAAGGGTAATGAATAATTTTAAATGACCTCAATAAAAATGTAATTATTTATTATAGAGATTTACAATGTTGTCTTGTATTATATGGTGTTAAAATTTTATTTAATGTTTTATTTATAATGGTAAATAATGTCTTGGTATACAAAGTCATTATTAATAGAAATGAAAATTTGTAAATTAAAAGGAGGATTGTTCAATATTTATGTGATAATGTGGGAATAAACTTTATAGTACTTTATTATTTTGATCATATCATTAAGGGGAATGTTTCATATCATTAATTTCTTAATTTAGTATGAAGGGGACTATTTTTTGTGATGTAATTAGTATTGAGGTAAGGTTTTTATTTGTTTTATTACATTATCTATTCATTTAATGATCAATTATATCATCCTTATTGAGGAATCACTTCATTTTTTTCCATGGTAATTCATGTATATTTATTTGTAAATATGGATCATTTTAAGTCATAGTATATTTACTACACTCTCTAGGGAGTGCTGAAAAATTGAACAAAGTGAGGTCTAAAAGGATTCATTAAATCTGTTATGGTATCATGAGAACTCCCAAAATGGATTATGTGTCCTGGATAGACTAAAAGGTTTGTTGAGTTCTTAGAAAATTTCCTCCATGACAACATAGTGCTTCATATCTCTAGTTCATTTCTAATTACAGGAGTCGTAGGGATTTTCCCATAATGCTTCATTCATTTGAGGATTTATTAGATGAACCTAATATAAAACATTTTTATATTACATTTCAATTGATAGAAATTCCTGAAACTACTTCTTTCTACGTTATTAAAAAATTTATTTTGATATTAGGATTCTAATGTGTGATTACATTTTATTATAACAATGATAATTGGTTTACAATCATATTTTAGGTTACATTTTATTCATGATGTTTATTTTTATGTTATTTCCATTTTATGAATCAATTATTTTTATTCGTTACTATAATTATTTTTTATGTTTATTAATACTTTTTATAGTTTCCTTTGATTTAAAAATATTTATGTTTTGTGTGGGAATCCAATTTATGGATTATTCATGAATTAATTAAAGGTGGGATGAATGATGGGATTATTTATATTTAGAGGGTGGAAGGATTAGAAATTCTAAATTTTGAATACCCAATAATCTGTTTCTAATTCATATAGAAAAGGAAGACACATCCACACGAGTGTCAAATTTGGCATGGTGATGTGTTTGGACGGCTGTAGTTGGATTTTTACTAATGTTACAAGAGACAATTTTTTCAAAGACAGAGGTTATTGAGGATTCGTAATATTATTTAGGGCTTTAGAAAATATTAACATATAAATGAAGGATCTAAATAGGTTGGTGTAGGGATATCATAGATAGTTCATTCTAACATAGAACTATAATATAACATGACTGTCTAGGGTCTGAATCATGAATTATTTTTTTATTTTAATATTTTGATATGATATGATCGTATTCTGATAACCAGTGACTATATCAATGATTTCAGGTATCCCATGGAGTTAATTGGGAGATAATTGTGGAATAAAAATTTTTTTTATAAATAGATAAAATTATTTTTAATATTTTGTGGATATTATAATAGTGGATCCCTATCCCTTGATAGAGTTCATTTCATGTTTTATGTATATTATGACAACCCATTTGAAAAATCCCCGAACGTTTCAATTCACCAATTTTTTAGTTTGGATCCACTGTATTTCATGATGATTCCAAATGTGTTTAACAATTTTTTGTTGTTTCGAAGGGATTTTATTTGATGATAGAATTTGAAGACCACTGAGAAGCTTTGGGAAGAATAATTAGTGATCATTTATATATTACACTCATTAAATTTAAATATAATTTTTTAATGGTTTGATCCGATAATTTTTATCCCAAAATTAATATTATCAATATAAATCTATATAATAGAAGAGTATGAGTTTTT
Organism: Viscum album; assembly: GCA_963277665.1. Taxonomy (NCBI): domain Eukaryota; kingdom Viridiplantae; phylum Streptophyta; class Magnoliopsida; order Santalales; family Viscaceae; genus Viscum; species Viscum album. Next base: position 1,851,608,640 of record OY728120.1, read on the forward strand.
ATAATCATTATTCCCAATGTTGAATCCTCATCATTGCATATTTCAATCTCATGAAGCCATAGATATCAACTATATAATTAATTTAAGACAAGTGATAAGAATTAAATCAAGATAATTCCTTCCACTAATAAGAAATTATGTTGGATCCCATGAGTTAATATTTTTTAAAACACTAGATATAAATAAATATTAATACATGAATTCTTTAAACTAAATCATTTTTCATAATTTCCCATTTTTGTACCTCCACATGGGGATTCCTCCATCTAGTGAATTTCATTTTCTGTATCATATTCTTCTATTTGATGCACCTCAATTAAATTTTCCATAGTCTAATGAAAACTATTCAATATACTGTTATCTATTTGATTTTTCGAAATAATAATATCCAAAATAGTGAATCACCGTTAAACAACATAGTAACCATGAATTTAATATATCTTACTATCCCTTGAATGATATTTATATTTGAAAATATTACCTATTATATTCAAACAATTCCTATGAAAATCCATGAAGAAGTTTCATATCCAATTTTTAATTTCCCAATATAATTTATATTTACCAGAACTTCTTAAATAATTTAAATTATTGGAGGAAAAATCAACATAAGAACTTACTATAGTTATAATATAAATGAAATATTTCTCATATAAATAAAACATCACCATGATTCATAAACACTGAAGGAATATTTCATCACTATAACAATCATTTACTTTAAAAATATCATGTTATTGTTATAATAACTAATTATGATATTAATTCTCTAATATTCCTATGTTCAATAATATTGAAATGAATTATTCTATATAGAATATTTTAATAATATCACTGTCATATCTTCTTCATATGATCTGCTCTGTATGATAAATTCAGGGTACCTCCAACCTTGATACTTAATTTTTTTTCTAGCATCTAATGGATAACATAATTTACCAAACGATGATCATTGTAACTGATTGGTTGATTTAAATTATAAGGTTTGATCCATCATCCTTCATAACTATATTTTTGATGATTCCTCGTAAGTATTATTCCTTTCAGATTCTTTACCAAAACTTTTGATGGAAATGTGAATCATTATTTTAGTGATTATTCATCATATTAACTTTATTAGATATTTCCATTTTACTAATTTCATCAAAACTATTGTATAGATACATCATTGAGGAACTCTTATTTTTATAAGAACCAAATTTACAATTTAATAAATCTATAGAATTCATATTTCTATGTCCCATTAAAACATTCATGTTTTATTCAAAATTTTCTATTCGATCAATACATATAACATCATCACATCAATCTTCAAAATTGATCGTCTATAACTCATAAATTGAAAATAAAACATCTTTATCATTATACATATCTTTATTTGATATAAATTATTTAAATCTATCTAGTGTGACTTAATAATTCATATAACATACATTTGAGAACTCCAAAATTTATAAAATCAATTTGGCATAATCTATTTTTTTCTAGAATAATCAACATGAAAGGTGATAACATTTTAGTCATCGAGATATTGAAAACACCTAGGACAATCAATGCATTGTCAAATTTTGTATGAGAAGTAATAAATAATTCCTATGATAACAAACTACTCAATTTCTCCTGAATCATCAATAAATACTCAAAAAAATTATTGACACAACATAGAAAATCATTATATGAGATTCCAGAAGGATATTCAAGGCCTAAAATTGGATTTTATGGATATATTGACATAAACATCATCCAAAAATTTCATCAAAATAGATATATTATAAGGGATAGTGTCCTGAAAACACTTTTTTTGGAGTTATGAATTTTCTTAAACGAATAATTTCTTTAGGTGAAAAAAATATCATTCCATGATATTAATAAAATAACCCTATACTATTTAATTTACTAAATTATGACTTCCAAACCATATCAATCCCTAGTTCCTTGGTGACTCACTCGTTATATTCCTAAAAAGATTATGTAAATAGTTATACTTCTACTCCCACATTGACAATTGTATCCCAAGGAACAGGCTGTATTATATTACAATATTTCCAGGTCAACAGTTGTGTTTAAACATGTATTTTATGTATCTATTATTTAAAAATATCCCTTAGCATAGCTTATATAAAAAAATAATAAATAATTTGTTTTATTGAAAGATAACCAGGAATTAAATCCCCATTAAAAATTTATCCTCTAGAGAATGATATTTATTTGTAATGGTTTTGATATAGAATTTTGTATAAGAGTTTTGGGGAGACAAATTATACATTAATTGGCACAATGAATCAATAATTTGTTTAAAAAAATATTCAAACTCATGACTTAATATTAAACATTCATCCACATCATCTGTGTACATTACTTGGATGAAAATTCATAACCTTCTTCCACTATTCCGAATATAATATTATTTTTTTAGTTTTTAAACACACCAAACATTATCTAATAAAATTTCATTCTGATGTTGATTTGTTATAATTTTAATATTTATCCCAATTAGTATTAGTATTTCCAATAATGGTTAACATATTAGTCACCAAATATATCTTCTCATTGTTTGATGTTCTTTTGACACACATGAGAATTCCTATTACTATCATATGTTTATATTCTATTATATCACCTTTATATCATTCACACATTGTTAAAATATATTCATTTTCCATTCAGGAAGTAGTTAATGATAATAATCTTCATATCATATTTATAAAATCCTTCAAATTTATAATTTATATAGATTTTTCTCTTCTAATATTTATGCATATAGAAATAGGTGTTGAATATTATTTCAAAGATTCCATTCCTATTTTTTATAATAACACATTAATATAACATCTTTTTTAGTGGAATATGTATCTTAATTCATGATGAAATAAATATTTTAGATAGAAGATAAACACTCTAGTAATTTATAACTAAATGTTATTTTTTATTTTCATAGAAATTTATTAAAAATATTAATATATTTCACGAATTAAAATTATATATTCAACATAATCCATGAAAATAATTGTAATTATACTCATTTTCCTCATATATATGATTTTATAAACGTTTACTTTAGAAAATATTAGCTACATCCTGAAAATATCATGCTTTTAATACCAATAATTATAGGAATCTTTTAACAAATTAAAATATGTAATCACTTTTCACATGATGAATCAATCAATTTAGAGAATGAAACCATGGAATTTTCAATCCAAAAATCTTATTAAATTTCTATATTGATGAATGCTGACTTCCGATCTATCAAATATAATTTTGAATTTTTATGATCAGAATGATATAAAAACAATGCTGATAGTATTAATCATTGAAATAGTAGAATACAAGCATTATTATATGTAATATTAATATTTTCCTTCATATTATTTCTAATAAAATATTTTTTACTTATAATTTTTTTTATTTTAAGCAAGGAACAATATTACAAGTGTTTATTATTTTAATTTGATATAAATCATAATTAATCACATTCAGTTGTTATTTATCTTCCCATAATACATAAATGGATTGGGGATCTACCAATATGAATTTTAGTTTTCTTATAAAACATTAGTTTTTATCTAGTACGAAATGGTTCATCATGATATTTGATATTATTATTGAATGTAACATTATTAGGTAATGTGAAATTTTTTAAGATTTTCTTCATGTACTACATTTTTCATCACTGTTCTAATCAGAATCATCAAACCTATTAAAAATATTTAATTAAATTTCCTCATTATTAACTTTTCTGGATGTCCTCATTCTATCCTTGATTACACTATCATCATTATTTTCAGTAAAATTAATTATAGTGGGGTATTATTTAATTAACATGACAGAAAATGATTTAATAATAATATATATGAAATTAATCAAGCATGTGAAAAAATTTCTATGGGATGACTGTACAATTTAATTCCATTCTTTTAAATTTTTATCAAAAATTCTTAAATTTAGATTTTTATCTATTATTAGTTTTCAACATCCAAGAACATTAACGTATTTCACATTAGAATTTCCTTTATAGCTCTTCTCATAGGGAGTAATTTTTGTTCTGCTGAATGAAAATATATGTTTTCAAAATGTTCATCCATACTTACAACATATTGTGATAAATTATTTGAATGATTATATTCGGTGAGATTTCTTCTTCACATATATATTAAACTGATGGGTTAACTTTTTGATACATTGTATTTATGATGAATCTAAGGATTAAAATTTATATTTTTAATTCTATATTTCATTACGTGGTACTCAAAATAATTACTTGAGTATTATTTTCCATTTTGTATTCCTAGCATTGATATATATAATCACATATCATACCCAATACCCCTTCTGTGAATTTTAAACATCTCTATAGACTCTGATTAAATTTCAGAAAAATTATAGTTGTAGTTCAATAGAAATCATAAACAAATTCTATTATATAAAAATAACCTATATTTTATTTATTTATATTAATCCCAAAATATTCAAATTTTATTATAACAAGTGGTCTAGTAGATTCGATATAATCATTATTATTTCATCAATAAAACATACATCCTTTTATAAATGTTGTAAAAATGGAATCAAATTTCCTATTATATTATTTTAACACGTTTAACAAAACATAATTTAATATTTACCACATTATATTATAGAAAATTTTTGTATGTCTTTAAGGGAAGTAATTTTTAAAATACATAGTTCACAAATAATAATAATTAATGTGATCACTAATATAGTGTATATTGACATTAGTTATTTACCCCATCAAAATAACATTAAAAAATTGTTCAACTTCCCCTAAAACATGAATTATTTTTAAAGAAAACAGTATTACCATCATTATAGAGATGGAAAACACTCAATATGATGTGATTAAGGTTATCAATAAATTGAATTTCTTTTAACATTCTCTTAGGAGGATCAATATCTTCTTTTACAATTCCTCTTATTTCTATGGAACAATCATTACTAAAAGACACAAATACTCCCTCAAATTATTTAATATTATTTAATATTTTCCCATCATTTATCATATCTTTATAAATACATATATTTGGAATCCAAAATTTATACTATTTCTAGATTCTAGGTAAGAATCAATAATAAAATCTGTTTCATTAATTTTTGTTTTCCTAGATTTATTTTATTTTATTTTATATATAATTTTATCCGAATGTATTTTCTTTAAATATTCATCATTTTCTCATGGTTGGTCAAAAATAATAAAAAAATTTACTTATTAGTGAAATCATTTATTCATTATAAGATTTGTAACTTTTGGACGCTTTTATATTTTCTTCTTTTGAGTTTATAAATATTCATCCTTTGATTGTACTATCACCCCCTATTCATATCAATTCCTAGGGAGAGACATATTATAGAATAAATTATATTCTTTTTTCTCATATATCCCAAAAACCGAAAAAATATCTGTTATACTATGATATTATATATATTTTTGGGTTTTTTATAAGATAATGTAGTTGATATTCATGGAAATCTACAATATTTTATTCCATTGGAAGGGGATTAAGTCTTTTTATATTAAATTATAGCATAAATTTTTTTATTTATTTGTATTATATTTTTTTTGATCCAATATCTCTCTATAGTGATTCATAATCAATCATTTTTAGTGAAATCAGAAGAACATTATTATTTTGTGTGAGTAGAGTTCACCTGATTTTTTGGATGTGTTATTGTACGATATTAAAATGTTTGAGCCTTTACCTATCATGTTTACTGAAAATTTATCTCATTTTCCATTATTTTAATAACCAAGAGATAATGATTGAATATTTAATAGCTCTTATTATTTATTTTTATAATATTCATCAGGATTATTCATCATTTTCCCTTATTCCTCAAACATTTGAATCAGATTAATAATTTCTTCTATATTTTATTATCACATATAGAATATTTATTTATATAATTCATTCTATTTCCCACATTAATTCATTTATATATTGATATATTTATTGATATTTATATTTTTCATAGTACATTTCACATGTTTTTATCATAGATAACATTCTTTTCATGTGTGGTCGCGTTCTATATCATATCTATATGAATTAACATATTATTAATAAAAAAATACATAATGATATTAATTATATTAATAAGTATTTTATTTGGATAATATATAGATAGTATTGTCATATTATTCTATTATAATGAAAATTATTAATTATTTTTATTCAAAGAAACTTTAATTTCACTCTATATATTTCTTAACATCCATATAAGTATTATAAATATTTTTCTTTTGAGGCCATTGTTTAGATTCATCATGGTAATATTATCCATATATCATCTTTTGATATCTAAATGGAAAATTTATGATGCTTCAACACAATCAAAATTTATGTTAGAGTTTCCTTTTGACTTATTCTCTACATTTATAGAATTATTTTGTTATAAGGGAAATATTTTTATCATTCACTTCTATATAATTTTAATTATCATTTGTTTAACCATGTCTTATTACCTCATGTTCATGTTCATGAATTTTCATCTACCTTATAGAATAAAAATTTATTAATTCATTAACATTATTTTAAAATGTATGTGATTTTTATCATTTAAAATTTGATAAATTTTTTTTCAGATTACATAAGGGAAAAATAAAATTGATGTTGTAATGTATATTCATTACCTTCCATCATATCTAGAATATTACTTATCTAAATTTTGACTATAGATGAATGCTTCAAGACAACTCAAAATACTTTAATTTCATTATAAATGTTTTATACCCCAGTTATGTAGTCATCAATATTTTTTCCATCCACTATTATTGGGATAGAAGATAGTGTATCATTCTATTTTCCATTATTGATAATATTTTTCCATAAAATATAGGACTTCCTCTACTATTGACTAACTTTAGATTTTCCTTCATTTGTAAAACTAGTATTATAATTAGTTAACATTTGATCTCTAATTCGTATTTATGTACCCCAAATTGTGAATATCACTAGGGGGGTAATCATTGGTGAACATTTACATATCATTTCTCATAAAAGTTTACCCTATAACTTTTAAATGATTTCATTCTTATTTATTTATAATTCAAACTCATGTTTAGGTAATGATATGATAATAAAGAAGGGATCATATGTCATTGAAGGATCCTTTACAATGTTAGTAATTATTCCTTAGCATGTTAGAACCCATAAATCTAATTATATCTACTAGATAATGTGTGAATATAAATTGTACAACACCTAAAAATATCTTTCTTTCTAATGATATAAAATAATACTCGTTCAAACTAGTTACAATATTTAATTATACTCTAAAACCAATGTAATATTAAAAAATGAAATATTGTAACTAAAAAATTTACTCAAATTTCACTATTTCATACCCCATAGTATGGTTCACCTATGTCACATTCTCAGATACCACAATCTGATGTAGCTCAACTCCGTACACCTCAAACCAGTGCACCCTTAATAATGAAATCCTATCATGTAGCTATTTCCATAACTTCTTCTTCAACATATTGATTCATTTTTATATACTCTTTGTAAAAACCATAATAAAATACCATCCCTCAAAATAGATATATGTCAATGAGACTATAACAATTTAAGTTGCAAAACATCCCTTATAAATCAACAATGAAGAAATGTTTCAAATTTAGAATTTCCCAATCGACCAATATTATTTGACAGACATCGATCCTATAAATGTCTAGATTCACCAATATACATTTGTAAATCATAACATTTATGAATATATGTTATCATTAAAAACATAATAATTATTAAAAATATTTAGTGGTATTTATAGAACAACTAAACATTATCATAATCATTGTAATTATAAATATTATGTATCATTTCACAAGCCAACTTCCAATTTATGGGAGTTCCATGTTAAGTTTCTTTGAAATAATTTACTATTATTGTAACACCTAAAACAACACTTCATTAAATCATTTTCATCCCTTCATCTCGGTCCAGTAACACAGGATTCATATATCTTATTCTATTTACATGATTCCTCCATCTGATAGAGATTTAATTTCATACTAAAATTATATTTTAAAATAATTTAACAAGAGGTCTTGTTACTATCAATATAATAAAACTAATTAATACAAATATAGTGATTTACTAAAATTCGGTTCATGTCAAAAATCATCAAAATTGCATCCCTTGTAAATTGAACTTCTCATTGTGGTAGTATATTTAAAATATTATTTGATTACATTAGTGAATCTGAAAACATACTCATACCTCAACTATGTTTCATGGATATATGAAATATAATTATACTTAATTAACAATGTATTATTATGATAGTTCTATATAATTCATAATTATATGATCGATTGAATATATTTTGTAGACTTCAAAATTATATGTATGGTTATCATCTAAAACATCATCATAATAGATATTTTACATTATAAAATATAAAATCTACCATTATTACTCAAACTTGTTAATAATTAACTCTATATCCATAATAATGATTTCATACATATCAATTTGTAATGACTTATTGCTTCAAAAAAATTATAGTTTTCAATAATATTCATATTTAACAACAACTTTTTAAAAATGATTATGTTTGTAAACGTCTTATTGAAACATTAAAAACTTTTTGAAATCATCCATTTGGAAATTTGAAGTCAATAAAGACATTACAAGACATAAAAATGAATTAAATAAAACTTATCATGATAACCAGGGAATCAAATTCACCAGATACACAAATACATTCACACAAATGATGTTGAAAGTGTATAAAAAATTATTTCAAAACCAACCAATATAAAATTCATATTTTTATGGGGAGTTGTTGTAATTTTAGGATGAATTGGATTATTATTTGTTCCTTGTAATTTATCCTTGGGTTTTTTATAAATGTTTTTGTTTTTTAGAAGACTTATTTTTAGATATAAATTTATATATCATGGGTTGAATTTTCAATGAAACAATTTCTTATGAAATAATGATATAATTATATAACCCATGTGATGTTTAAAAAATTATTATGATTCTTATTTAATTTATATATTGAATAATTACTTTGGATTTATGTGAATTATTTTTTATATATGGGTTTGGTTTTTGAAATTTATTATTCTAATTTATTTAAAAGATTAATTTTTATCATCATTAAATGTTTAAATGTGGTTGATTTCATTATGTTTTTATATTTTTCTAAAATGAATGTTTAATTGATAGAGTTGATTTAACATTAATGATGTATTTTCAATGAGTTGTTTTTGTTTATATTTCTATTTCATGGAAATGTAAATATTTTATAATGAAACTCATAGATTGTTTTAATCCAAAATGGTATCTTAATGAGTTTAATGGTTATTTTTTATTTTATATATTTTAAATATTTTAAAAAGCATTTTATCATTTTTTAAATGAGTTGTTAGAAAAAAAATTTAATTGAAACTATATTAACAGTAAAGGATTTATAACTATCCTATAAAATGAATTGAAGTATTTATAAATGTTATTTTTTGATTTTTCATTTTAATAATATATTATATAAATTAATTTCATACTTCCAACAAAGGTAGAGTGTTTTAAATTGTGTATCTATTTTTATTAATATTAATTGTATTTTTTCAGGTGGATTAGTATACTTTGTATTGTCTCCTAGTGAGATGAATGACTATTTGATTTTCTTTGAGTAATGTGTACATGTTAGATTCATGTTTTCAATTACTTAGTTACACAACCCAAAAAGGACTTGAATGGAATTAGAAATCTATTATCATGGATAATCCACTGGGTGAATAATATTATCAATTAGCTATATCTCATTAAATGGAATGCATTTCACAATATCCATATAGATTTTTTGGAGTTATACCCTTCATTTATCAAAGAAATATTGGGTTACTTTTCTCACATTCATGGTGATGTAGAACCTCTTGATGTTATGATGTGGAAAAATAATTTTTTGAAATATTGAAAGGTGAATTGTTTAAATTTGTTTAATAATGTTGAATATTTCAGGGTTTCGTTACATTGCGTTTGGAATAGATTGATGTCCTTGGGGGTTTTTATACTAGGATTATTCAAAAATAAAATTGATAGTAAATAATATGTGTGGTGTCTATTAGTTTTTTCTTTATTACCATTGCTTCATCATGATTTATTTTTTTGGAATGTGATTATTTTTGTTGTTATGTTTTGATTGATTGTAAAGATTAAGGTGTAGTGTATATGGTCCAAGTGGAATTTATATACATGTACCAATATGTTATTATTCATTAGTTAGTTTTAGTTTATATCTTATTAAGTTCATCATGAGATGGAGATTTAGGTGTATGGTCATATGTAACCCCCTTCCATTCAATTATGTAAAATATTGTTCATATTCCACATCGCTTCTTATTATAGAATTGTAGTTTTTAAATTTTTGTTTAATATGGGATTATATGGGTTTGATAGTCATTGATTTTGATTTTATTGGATGTTCAATTTAGTTCGTGCAACCGTTGTGGGAATTATTTAAATATGAAATATTTTTATAGATCATGGGTGATTATTATTTTGTTTTTATATTTTATGGTTATCTTATTATTTGGGTATTATTTTTTATGTAATGTATGTTAAACCATAATTCCACTAATTTAAATGAATTCTAAATATTCTGGAAAGTTAGGTTAGGACACCGGTCCTATGGGATCTGGGATTGAAGTTCATTAGTGGGTGTTTATTATGATTTATAATATTTCATAAGTAGTTACAATATATAATGCGTAATTGTTTTTTTGGTGGGGTTTCCTTTTGGAGGAGCCTTCTAAATTTTTAAATTACATTCTCTTTAAGAAAAGTATAAATTTAGGGAAACATTTAACACCCTCATATCAATGTTTATCATTGTAATTTAATTCCATTTCATTTTAAGGACAATTGTTTTTTCTATTATATTTCTAGTGTATTGGGACGTCTCATGGAGTTTTATGATATTTATATATTATAAAATTACATGGTGTAGGGTGAAATCTTTTTACATATCATTCCAAAGTGTTATTAATGTCATGGTGCTCAACAATACATCATGCTGGATAGGGATTGGGATTGGGATTTTGTTTCGAAATAGTGTGATGCTTCACTAATGAGAGGTTATGTCAGTGATGTTGTCTTTAAAGGAAAACCATGATGCTGAATCAAATATATTCACCATGAAGGGATGAAAAAAAATAACAACACATCATCTATTTCTAGGACTATTTCACCATTTAGTAGTGTGTAAAAAAATCAATATTTATAGTTGTAATCCCCTTTTGAATAAATATATCTTTTATTATGTATCATAGTAAATTAAAAAAAATCACAAATTAGTTTATTGTGGGGAATTATATGGATTTTCATGTTTAAAATGTAGTTAACTAAAATAAATGATGGTAATAAAACCTCTATAGTGACCATTCATATTACTATATTTGGGGTTATAGTAAATTTCATTTGATATATAAAATAAAATCATGGACCTAGACTATAGTGATCAAACCATATAAATCCCATTTATCAGATCACTTAAGGGATATTTAATCATTAACATTTTATGTCGATTAATCTGAAGATAATATTCAACAACTGTAGTATGAGTGCAATTATTTGTCGGAGAAGTTCATGATCCTCAAGATCATGGCTCGAAACATGTTCACTAAACCACAACATGAAAATATCATCAAAACACACCATACACGTAGGGAATTCACTAGTATAATAGAAGAATATTTATCTATACAATAGAAATAAGACATTATATATAATTTCTATTTAAAATAATGATTATATTAATTTTTTTAATAATACATTAGATAATGAGTTTCAATTTGATTTTTAAATAATGATAACAATATTAATTTTAGGATATTTTAAGTATCAATACAGATACTATATTATGATGCATTCAAGAAATTTTTTAAAAAAATTATATTTTAATGAAATATTATTTTTTAAACATATTGGTTAAATATACATTATAATATTATCTTATGAAGTCAAAAATAATTTTTTCACATTCCCAAAATTGATAATGTCAAAAACAGATAATTTTTAAATAAATGGAGAATTATGATTTAAATGTGTAAAATATCATATTTAGAAAACATTTATAAAAATTCGTTTTTCTAATAATGAAATAAATATCATCCAATGGTTAATTCATCATTATTTTCTGATAAAATTTAATTTTTGGGGTAAAACTATATATAGTATAATTATAAATTACGTATTATGAGATATAAATCTCTAAAAGATATGTAATAAATACTATAATGTCTTCCCATGAACAAAATAATGATTCCCTATGAAATAATTATTAATGTTAATTGATTATTTTAATAAACTCTTAATTTATCATCTATGTCCTATATAATATTTAAGGCTTTAAAATAAATTATTTTTAAATAGGAATAACTTACACATCCCCAAGGTACATATATAAATATGCCCAATTAATATCCCAAAAAAGTAATAAAATAAATGTTTTATCAAAAAAATGAAATACAACCATTTCATTGTTTGTAATTTTAATTACTTTATACTATAGAGCCCAAACCATAAGTCTGAAATGTAATAAAGAAGTATCCACCCTTTTTCTATACAAACCCTTATATCCTATAATTACACTTCATTAAAAGATATTAGGTAATTATGTTACCATTACATTCACTATAAATTTCCCCCCATGGTATCCCAATCACTTTATAAGCTACTTCTAGGGATTATTAAAAAACCCCGTGGGGTAACAGACCATCTAATTCTTTTAATTGTTAAATAAAATTCCTTATACAATTCAATTTAGTTTATAATTAATTATGTTGGGTGATGTTATAATATATCACACCTACTATCCAAATTATTTTCAATTAATTAATGATCCTTCCATTCTCATTAATATGTTATGTGATTAATTTTTTTCCATTGTTATGCTGGAGAAATTATCCTATGAATTTCCAATGAAAACATTTGTGCATTGATTAGAGGTAACTATTTCCACAAAATGATATTATTATAGTATAAATAATAATAAAATTATTATGGATTTACATTTATGCAACCCTAACTCATTATTCTCATGGTTAAAATTTAAAAAACAGCTCTTTATATTTTTTATCAAGGAGAAATATTTATAAATGTACACGATGTGGATGTGATATGAGGACACAATATTATATATAACCAAATTTTTATATACATTAAATTAACTAGGTAATTTTTTTACCTCATGTGAATACATTTCCAAATAAAGTGTGTTTGTCTAATTAACATTATATTATGTAGTCTTAGTGGTTAATTATGACTTCCGTTTTTGATGACTTCTTTTAATTTGTTCAAACATTATTATGTTTCCTTTATGTAATCATGATCTATAATACCTCATTTTTTTTATTATTATGATTCTAAGTCATATTATATTACCTTCATACACCTCTTAGACCACATGTAATAATTTTTTATTTAATAATTTTTTTAATACTCTTATTTTATTTATAGGTCACCCCATACTTTTGTACATCACTATGTTATCTCATGTAATTTTATAACTATAATTATTTTTGTAATATTTATTCTAAATACCTAACATCCAAAAGTCACTATTCATAGTTATCTCATAGGTTTGTATTCAGTGTATAATTATGCAATAAATCTTGAATTAAGGTGCCATAAAATATGTATTTCCAAAAAGAACCCACTCTGTAGTGCCTCTGGTGAGGGGTTATCCTCGACATGGTTGTTTTTTCCAAATAATTGAAGGTGAATAATGTTTTTTATTTTATATATTTTCACCTTTTTCCATTTTAATGTGGTATTATTAAATTAATCACTTTGATTTGAAGATATTTCTTCAATTTATTATCTTGATATCATCTTTCTCCTCTTGTTACTCCCTTATCCTAACCATTATATCCATTTCACCTTGGTTAGGTTACCTTCCTTAAATCATACTCAATGTTTGGAAATTATCATGGTTTAGGATATTACAGAATTCAGTTTATGGGTATCTATGGTTTATATAGGATGTGTTATTTTTTTGGTCCTTCACATATGAAGGATATTAGTTCAAATTTATTTTTTTATGAAAAATGATAGTTATTTTTTTTAAATGAAATTTTAATGGATTTCATGATTTTTTTGAATCCATTTTTGTTAAATTAATCTTATTTATGATTTAATTAGAGGATTTCAAAAAAATTTTTACATTCTGTTACATAGAATATTGGATGATTAGTATTATTCCATTTTAAAATATTATATTGAATGTTAATTTATTTTTAAAATGCTAATGTAGATTTTTCTAATGTATAATTTAATTATTAAATGAATTTAGAAAAATTTGAGCCTTGTAATTTTTAAAACTTTCTATCTTAAATATAAGTTTTAAGAAATGTTTTTAGACATTTAAATGATCTAAATGAAAATTTTATTGGTTCTAAAATTTAATTTAAATGTGATCCACATAAATTGATGTAAAATGATATTTTAAACATGGATTTATTATGCTTAATAATGAATTTGATAACCATTTTTTTATCTTACTCTAAAATTTTTAACTTTTGTGTAAGATCCACTAAAATTTGTATGATCCTCATCGAAGGAAACTAAAATAATTATTTTATTTAAAAAAATACCCAAGGGGATTGTTGTATATTTTTTCATATCAATAGACTTGGAAATGATATATTTCATAATTTGGTATTGGTGATGATCATGAGTTTTATTTTTTTTAAATTACAAATCATTCATATAATTATAACTTTTAAAATTCATGTTCATCAAACATTTTGGATAATAATGGGAATCATTTGAAACATAGTATGAGATATATATGATTGAATGACCAAGTATTGATTTATATTTTTATGTAACTTTTCCCAATATTATTGATTGAGTTCTAATGGGATAGATTATATGGCCCATAGTAGATTGAGTACTCCTGGAATGGATTATGTTATCCATCTAGTTTTACAATTTTATCATGATCATGGAAATATTCTATTATGTGAAGATAGTGTTTTATGTCCTTCTTTTAGATCCTGTTAAATGAGTATTGAATAATGGACCCCATTATATACATATTTTTTAATCAATTTCATTTCATCATTTCCAATGAATTTATTTATTTATTTTTTCTTCATATTACATTAGTATCATAGTTACCATTTGTGTTTACATTCCATTTTACTTATGGAAACTGGTTTAATTTCATTTATATTTATAAAATTAATTAGAAAGAGTAATTTAAAATTAAAGGGATGCATATTTATTAAAAATGTATTTCAGAAATTTAGTTGGGTATGGGAAATGTATTTTTTTCATATTCTCATAAATTAATTAAATTATTCACATTATGTATTTTTAATATGTTTTTGTAAAAAATATTTTTCACCACCACTATTATTTATTGAATTCATACTTTTTAATAAATGTAATTAAAGAACGCGGTTTAGTTTTTTGTCTAACCATGATTGGAAAATTATCATTTACATTGATTTTTAAAATTATAGTGGTGATGTTTATAAGGAGATGAAATAACACAAACCCATTAATGATTTCCTTCTGGGATTCCTCATCTCAAATTACTTATAAACCATTGAGTTTTTATACCTATTAGTTTTTTTCATGTTTTATGGCTTTGGTATCTTTTGGATTTAATATTTAGATTAGTCTCATGGTGGATGTTTTTTGGTTATGGAGAGTGAATGTGGGTAATGTGGATATAGATTTTAGTACTTTAGAATGATTTGTAATTCATATTAAATCATTATTATTGGACTTATTGACATTATTTCTTTATTTTATATATTTTGTATACATAATGTCGATTTTTAGTTTATGTTAAATTAATTAAATTAGTTATTTTTATGTATTAATTCTTATATATTTGTTTTATAACTTTGTTAGGATGTTTCATATGGTTAATAAATATTTATATTGAACATGATAATAAAACTTATAATTATTTCGAGAGAAATGCTTAAAAAATATTACATTAAAACATTATGATTTAAGGATGTAGAATTTTTCAAAAAATTAATTCCCATGTTTTTTAATCATGGTATTTGTGAATTTAGAAAAATTTTAGGAATTTGTTAGATAATAAAATGAAATTCATTTTTAATAATATTTTTTCATTTTATAAACTAAGAGTAACGTATAATTTTTTAAAAAATATTAAATTTCATTTTTGAAATTTTAATTTCTTTCTAGGTTTGGAAAATTAATATTACAATTTTGAAGTGAATTATTTTAAATATGTAATATGTTTATTGTCAACAATGAATTTATATCATTTATTAATTTAGTTTGAAATCATAAATAATGTATAATATATACAATTTAAATAAATAATATTTTACTTGTTAACATATAATTTAAACATTTCAAGAAATTCAGGTAATTTAACAATTGGATAATTTTGATATATTAATTCAAAACAAGAAGCCATTTTTATGAAATTACCATTATCTATTAAAAAAATTAAATTAATTAATAATTTTTTTATTTCTGAATCATGCATTAATAATAAAAAATATAAAAACTCTATTTTTGTATGTTTTTTATTAATGATGTTTCTAGGTAGAATAATTATAAGTTATTAACATATACACATTATTTAAATTTTTTATCACAAAAGTTCTCTTCGATAATATATTTTTAATTAAGTTATCACATGTTACAAAAAATTGTAATTTCTGGTACAATTGTCATATAGTAATGTAATTATTCCAATGGTCACTTTTCCCTTCCTAGTGTCATATGAACCATTATATAGAAACAATACTAATATATAATGATATTTATATTATTCTATTAATTAGATTATCATGCACAATAAATTGTTTGTTATTTTCATTATAATTACATGTAAATTGTATTTTTTATTTAATTTAAAAAATATGCTCCTATAAAGTTCAATATTATAAAGAATAATTATATTTTTATATGTTCTATATAACTAGTTGTATCTATTAAAATTAATGTAACATTATAATATTCATTACACAACTATATTGAAATAAAAGGGAATTTATTATGTGATAGATGTAATTATGAAAATTTATATTTTAATTATTAAATATTTGGAATTATATACACCACATTTAAATAATATCATCCTTTAAATTTATGAAATATATATAAATATATAAATATATATATATATATATGAAAAAATGTGGGTAATTATTTATTATTTCTTCATCATTCTCCCACAAAACTTCCACCAACATGTGTGTCAACCAATTTACCATCACTAGAATAGTAATGAAATTTTGTAGAAATTTAAATCTAGTATATCATAAATATATGATACATTATTATCTAGGTATAGATATTTAATTAGGATTATATTTATTGGGGCATGCATGAACTTCTTCAGTAGTGATACATGGAAGGCACTGATTGACTAACATTGAAAAATGATAAGCCATATCACTATTTCATTCCAAAATCATAAATGGAAAATTTTACCTCAAAAATGAAAATCCCTTATTGAAAATAAAATAACTACCTTATATGTTGAATCCTTTATGTATTTAGTTTTTACACATGGATCTAAATTTATCTGATTATCAATATAATTTTTTATCTTATTTTTAGAGTATTGATATGTTTTTAGATATCTTTCACATTCATAGTCGAATCATAAACTACTTCTTCAACGTATATCCACATTAACCATTATTCATCCAAAAAAAATTATTCTAACCAATTTTAACATGAAAATAAGGGTACATTTTCTTTTCTATGTTGGTTTGATATATCTTATTCAATAAGAATTCCACAGGAGGGAGATATTAGCACCATGTTTCATTGAATTTCATTATGAATATCCCAAATTGGCCAATATAGTTTTTATATTCATTCATCAATTTAATTAATATACTTATTTTTTAAATTAAATACAATGTTTAATAGAATCCAATTGACACAATATCGATCGTAAAAGATCAACGAAATTTTATTATTTAAAATGGACCACTTTACCCCAACACATAAATGGACACGCATTAATAGGAAATTCTGATTTAATAATTAAATATTAATTATCTAATAAATATATATTTATTGTTAAATTATTATAAAATAATCACTTAAATTTTTTTAAGGAACCTTTATTCTTAATGGAATAATTTTTTTTCAATATTGGGATTTCTTATTTTCTTTTGTGAGAGGATATTATAATTAATTTGTGGATTTTTTTATTGATAATTTTGAAAAAATATTTTAATTTCTTTATTAATATTGTCAAAATTATCATAAGATTGATTTTTTAGAATTTTATAAATGTATTTATATTTCAATGAATATTGAACATTACATTTTTTAAAAATTTAATTTTTTTTGTACTTAAAAATCATATTTTTTTATTAAATACTATTAAATTATAGTTAGTAAAATATTATTTTAAACAATATTATTTGGTAATTTTAAATTTATTTCATACATGAATTTAACAAAAAAATCCTTCTATATTAAAAATGGGAATTATATCTGAAAACTCATTTATTATTATGTACTTCGATTTTATTTTGAAAATAAATAATAAAACTTGTATAAATTAATATTTGACAAATGGATTCCATATTCTTTATTAATGAGTCTGAATTTATTGAATGATACACATTTTTTTTGTCAAATTGAATAATTAAAATAGTAATTTTATTAGAAGGGTAAATGATAAATTGGGTAATTTAGGTTAAAGATAAAATAATAAGAACATTAAAATGACCAAATCAGATACCTAAATTATGTTTTTTGATTATATATTAAAAATTATTATCTACGGTTAAAATTTAGGTACATTTGATTCAATTATGAAAGAAAATATGTCTATTGTGGTTTTTTATTTAACGAAAAGTCAAAAATGACACACTATAATTATTATTAAGTATAGTATATTTAATATAGTGGCATACTCATGTTATGTTCAACTAAAATTATTATTGAATAATATAAAATATTTAACTTTATAATTTTACAGTAATTATATTTTTTACTGAATATATAAATTCCATAAATTCTTGCACATCACTAATTTAGTACATTTTTAATTATCAAGGAAACCAATAAAAAGAAAAAAAATATTAAAATAATTTTTTAACATATATATGTGATAAAATAATTTTATAATTTTTCATGTAATATTAGCGATATAATAATATTTTCTTCGATAAATTTATATTTTTCAAGTTATTATTAAAATCAATGTAATTAATATAGCTAAAAAAATTTATTTTTGATATTTTATAATAAATATTATTTTTTAAAATTTTATAATGATTATAAATATAATATATTGGTATATTTTATTAGGATATGATTCAAAATTTCTACAATAAACCATTTAGTGGATTTGAAATTTTATAATTAAAATATTATCCCTGTTGGAGTAAAAATCCATATTGTCAGAACAGATGTTAATGAGGCTAAATAGGGATAAATTAATTGATAAAGGTTAAAATATAGTCGAAGAAATCTTTTTTTTAATTTTATGATGGAATTACCGCCCATTTAATTATTATCTTAATGTAAATAAATTTTGGGACATTTAGAAACGAAAAATAATTTAAAGTAATGTAATTTTTTAAAAATTCAATGATTCAACCTGCACTATCATATAAAACATTATATATTATTAACATTTATTCACATTCAAAAACACATTTTTATATTAAAATAAATTCCAAGACTCCTTACATGATTCTAGAAACAAATTATTTTGGAAATGGGTTAGTCATGACATCACCAATATTGTTCGTTAGTTTTTAGGAAAAATTTATTATCTCAATAAGATGTGACTTTTTAATCAAACACATCTTTTTTGATTCATTACTATCCTCCTTAAAATATTCTCCAACCATTATAAAATAGTAAGGATACAGCCTTAAAACAATACATAATCTTGAATGAAATGCAAAATTCACATTGAGTATCTTTTCAGGTTTAGAGTTTTAGAGAATTATCCCATAAGTATTACATATCAGCATGAATATGAAATATTGACACCACTACTCAATATCCATTTTTTCATAAATTAAAAAACCTCTTAAAAAGAAACAAGTCTATTTCAATGTATAAGAAACCTTGACTTTTACTTGATCCCATCTTTGACCCAATTCATCATTAAGTCCTGTGGAAAACATTTCAAAAACATGGGATGAGTATAAAATACTCAATAAGGGTTATAAAATAATGAATGGAAACATTAACCCATCAATAAATACAAATCAATGAAACCATAAATTTTGATCATAACATACCTCATGAAATCATAAGATTTATGAATAACACATAGAAATCATAAATCATAAAGGTAACTCATACCATCTATATCAGACTTAAATTGTCGCTATCACAAATACAAAGGTAGTCATGTTTGAATAACTATCAAATTATATTCCCTAAATCTCATAGAAGAAACAATAACGTTTACCTCCCTCATGTTACCCAATGCATGGGAGAGATCTCTTGGGCTATCCCGCACTAGGATTATCAAGAAACCACATGTATATGTTTACAATTCCAAATAAACATAAAATATTCATATCCTATTAATCAAGTATTTTTGGAATAAAAAATATAAACATTGCAATCATAATATATCTATTTACGGTATTGACATAATCAATGCTTTATCAATTTATTTTCAAAATCATCTAAAATATTTAATAAAGAGGATTTTGAATCAATGTGTCCTATACCACATTAAACCTTTTGAATTAAATATTAATTTCAAAACATTTATTTCCATATAAATTAATCCTTGAAACCATTTTCAAAACATGCAAATGA
This sequence comes from Viscum album, assembly GCA_963277665.1. Taxonomy (NCBI): domain Eukaryota; kingdom Viridiplantae; phylum Streptophyta; class Magnoliopsida; order Santalales; family Viscaceae; genus Viscum; species Viscum album. The sequence continues at coordinate 1,851,629,429 of OY728120.1, forward strand.
TTGAGAAGGATTCAGAAGATTTTATATTTAAAACATTTAAAAAAATGTTTTTGTTAATGAATATTTAACAAAATGATAGATGCTTGAATACAAATAATTACCCAATTTTTTTTAATAAAAATATTATAATATAATGAAAATAAAGGGATTAATGATAAATATTCAAAAGGACAATATATACACTATATATAAGTGAATTGTTTTGTAACAACAATGATGTCTCAATGAAATGTAATTTGAGACGAAATCCCTTATAAAGATCGTATGATTAGATTAATGATAAATCAATGAAATAATTATGTGTGAGAAATATAAATACATCCAATATAAGTGGAGATTTTGTGAAAAAATATATTATATTCTCACATATTTATAGCATGACATAATCAAGATGTAGAAGTTTAACCCAAAAAATTGAAATTCGGTGAAGAAGTTCCCATATAAAAATTCGACAGCCTAACGACATCACATTAAATTTTAGGAAATTAGTTCATGATATATAAAAGGGTATCACATCACTTGGAAATAATATTTGTAGTAATAATTATATAGAGGAACAAATCCTGAAATAATAATATGTAAACTAAAACACATAGCAAAATGAAGTCTTTTATAAAGAGGAAGGTGAAAGGTTTATTTACCGATTTGGTAACTTGTGAAACATACATCACATGAAAAAATAATTATTCAATAAAAATATAAATACCCATAAATTAAATTATATTATACATAGAATACAATCATGGGCAGTACATACACCACACAAATGGAAATAGTTGAAAAAATAAGATGAATCACATGTGAATGAAAAGTAGGATGAAAACCCCTTACCACGTTGTAATCAGTCGAGTCATATAAAGAAAATATAATAACAACAAAATTAATAGTAGAATGACATGAATATAAATTTAATAATGAAAATATATATCAAATTGTAGTAATCAATACACAACATGAATTAAATATGTTGCGACCAATTGAAATCTCACAAAAATAAAAGTGAGATAAGAAACCCCTAACCTCGTGTCCGACTTGACCCGCTCATTATTTAATCTCCTGAATAATAATATAATGTAAATTTTTACATTATGAAGATACATTTTTATATTTTTTAATACCTTTTATATCACTTATTTCCCCCACTAGTGCAGAAAACGTTTTTTACGTCGGTTATTTTTGATTTTTTACATCGGTTTCTAGCCGATGTTAATACGTGTGACGTTATAAATAAGGTTTTTGACGTCAGTTATTTAAAAACCGACGTCAAAAACATAAAATCGCAATGTTTATCACGTCGGTTATTTTAGAACTGACGTGATAAAGGGCCTGGAGAATGGTTTATCACGTCAGTTATTAAAGAACTGACGTGATAAACGGCGTGGACAATGGTTTATCACGTCTGTTCTTAAACAACCGACGTGATAAACAGGGGCGAGGGGGTATATCACATCGGTTCATATAGAACCGACATGATAAAGTGGGGTGAGGGTGGTTTATCACGTCCGTTCTATAAGAACTGACGTGATAAACCGGGCTGAGCGTGGTTTATCACGTCGATTATTGAATAACCGACATGATAAACCATTTTCCAGGCCGTTTAGCACGTCGGTTATTCAATAAATGATGTGCTAAACCATTCTCCAGGAACTTTATGACGTTGGTTATTAAATAACCGACGTGATAAACCATTCTACAGGCCTTTTATCACGTCGGTTATTAAATAACCGACGTGATAAACCATTCTGCAGACATTTATCACGTCGGTTATTAAATAACCGACGTGATAAACCCAATTTTTTTTTTAAACAGAATTCAGTGATCTTCTCTCCACCAGAATCAACCAGAAAACAAATCAAGAAATCATACCACAAAAACAGAAGTACATCGAAATTAAGCATGTACATAGATAACATATAAAACTTACCCACTAGACAGCATCAACCCTCATTTATACCCCATGGACAGCCCTCCCCCACCCCGTTGGAGCTCTCACCCTCATGTATACCCCCTGGACAGCCCTCCCCCACCCCATTGGAGCTCCCACCCTCATGTATACCCCTTGGACAACCCTCCCCCACCCCATTAGAGCCCCCACCACACTCTTGGACTGCCCCCGACCCCCAAACACCCCCAAACACCCCTCGACAACCCCCCACCCGCCTTAACAACACCTCCTCATCCCCTCACCCCACTTGACAGCCCCCAACACACCCATGGACAACCCCCCACCCCTGGACAACACTCCCACAGCCCTGGACCGGCTTCCCACACCCCTGGACATCCCTGCAACCTCCCAGGACTGTCCCCCCACCCCACCGGACAGCCCTCCCAGACCACTGGACACCCCCAACCCCACTGAACACACCCCCACACCCTTGGAACCCGTCCCCCACAGACCCAAATCCATACCAGAAGAACCATCAAAAGTAGACCAAAAACAAGAAGTATAGCAAAATTAAACATTCACTTATATAACACTCAAAACTTACACTGTCAACTTCAAAAAAAACTAAATCAAACCTAAACAACTACCAAATACACAATTAAAATGACAATATTAAAAATTAAATTTTACATTACAAACAACTAAAATTCAATCAAACCTGTAAAATAATTTGACCACTCCACTTGTATGTGTTTGATGTCTTCAGCAGTATAGGGTTGAGGGTCATCAAAAAGCTACAAATGAAAAAGAAGATAGTTAACATGTATAATGAATAAATCAAATTGAAATATTATGGCAAAGTTTAAGAGGAAATCGTACCAGGTCAAAATTCACAACTGTCCCAGTTGTTATTATTTCATACATAAATCTTAACATATAATATCCGCATTCGATGAGGCCTTGTTGTTCATGACAATTCTGTTTTGAATGAGTGTAAATTCAATATATTATTTTTATGTAATAAATCAAAAAGTACAAATTATAAATGGAAATTTACCTTCGCATTTACATATTTTATCTTTGCATTTTTTTTCTTTGTGTTTTTTCGAAAGTAGACCCATGCACTGTTAGAAAATAATACGAATGAGGTAAATCTAAAATTCATTATAATATATAAAACTATTGAGAAATTGAAACTTACTTTTCCAATATATTCTTAAAACTTGCCCGCACATCACCATGAACAGAGCATATCCAATAAAGAGCTTTCTCCCTTGGGCAAAAAATCCCTAACATCCAATGATTACTGATAAAATGAAATTTAATGTTAGTGGTTTTTTATGTTAAAAGATAATCAACTATTTGAGAGAAATGTGTTTCATACCTCTCACAAAAAGGCATCATCCAACATTGTTGGATTATATTCTTTTCAAATCATTCAGCAATATAAACCATTCTTTGTTCCTCAGTCAATGCACATGCTTCAGGGGAAATCAATTGCGGGTCCATGAATCCATGTAATTCTGTCAGTTCATTCCTCTCACAAATTTTATAAAGATACCTAATACAAAACATATATAAGTATACATTTTTAATAAATATAACGCAGGGAAAAGGTGTTAAGACTTACATGGAAAAAAATTTCACCACGTTGATGCCCAACATATCTCCAGTAACAAGCTCCATGATATCAGATTTTGTAATCCCCATAATTATTTCACGTCCACAAACATGAGATTCCATTGGAAACTCATAAAAACCCACCAACAAATGTGAATATCTTGACAATCTACCAAGACCACTGGAATCTGTATCTGATGTAATATCATGTTGTCTTTGTTGTTGTCTATACAATATTTCTTTACCTTTGAAGTATTCCTGTGAATAAAATTGAGAATTATAGTAGTTTTCAAATGATAAAACAACTTTAATAAAAAAATAAAATAATAGATATAAGATTCATACCTCTATGGTAATGAGTCGAAGAAGTCTGGATGGCCAAGCTAAAAAATGGCTGATACTCTGTCCAACTCTCGCCACCTCATATGTAGGTATTGGTACCCTAGCTGATCTATCTATAATATCCTGTACAGTGACCCTCTGATTCTCTACCTCTAATTGTCGATGATGAACTTTATCTCCTATACAATATACCAACCCGTATGCTACTATATGATGTTGAGAATCATCAACATACAACTCGCAATATGTAGGAAGCTGTGGCGGAGGCGTAGGATAATGAATGGGGTCCACAGGCTGAGGTGGGGGAGTGGGAGCTACTGGCGGAGGTGGAGGATAAATAATGGGGTCTGTAGGGGGAGGTGGAGGAGTGGGAGCTGCAGTCTGAAATTGTCTTTGCATTTCTGCAAACATAGACTGCACCGAATCTCTAATATTGTCTTCCATTGTCGCATTAATATTTTGAACTTCAGCCTCCAAGGATTCTATTTTTTTTATAAACCCCCTCAATGTTAGAAGTTTAAGAACATGGAAACACTTTTATTACCGATACACCTGCCGGATATCCTCTTACACGACCAGGATGTTCTGGCCTTCCCAATGCTGCAAATAAAATATCTTCCCTCCCAGTAGCTGTAAATGTCCCCTCTGAACATTTCTCCTCAAGAGAGTCCTATATTAATTAATTGAACATTTCTTTAATGATTGAAACTTATATGATGAAAAAAGTTAACTTAAATAAATTAAATAGATATCTTACAATCCTCTCAGCTATGATTCTCGATTCTTCCGAAAGATATTGCCCTTTTTTCCCTTCCGAGCTCTCTTCCATTTTTCATGTCTAGATGGAGGGGGTGGAGGGGCCACCTCTCCAGAGCTTGAAGACTCAGCTCTTAGTTGTTGAAATTTTTCCGCTATCATTTTTTCTTCCAATAATGTATACCCTCCCCGAGATAAACTATGAGGGTATACATTTTTAGATTGGATCTCCTGATGAGCTTTCCATGTTTGCTGTAATTTAAGAATAAGAAATCATTAACAAAACATTAAAAAAATCATTTATATAAGAAAGTAGATAAAAGTTTACATTGCCCTTACCAGAAATTACTCTTTTTTCTACTTTCAAAAAAATGTCTCCATGTGTCTTCATCTATAAAAGGATATATACGACATGGATTTCCATGACTCCTATGACCATAAATGATATCAGATGTGAGGGTTGATTTGAAATCCCTCCATCTCCTGGCAGCCAACGACAAGCATTTCTTCCTGACTCCTCCACTGTCAGGAATATCAAATGTCATCTGATAAAGAGGTTAAACATATTATATATACCAGAAATATTAAAAGAATGCTCAAACAATGACAAATGATCTTACCAAAATCGTCTCCCACAACTGAGAGATAATGGATTTATCCACACCTCTCCAATCATCATACAAAATGATTACTTTGGTCATAGCCTGAGTTGAAACAAAACTCTTAAAATCTTTGGCATTCAGACCTCTAGGAATATCATCATCATCAAACTCAACTACTATCCTCTGATCCTGCGTACAGGCAAGTGATAATTTTGGTAAACGTGTGCAACCACGTTTACCAACCTTTGAACTCTTTGTCGTAATAGGAGCATGTGAATGTTCATCCCCAGAGGTATGACCATAAAAATGCTCCTCCCCAGAATCATGTGGTTGATCATCTGAATGATCTGTCATTATCCTTCAAATCAAAAAAACAAACGTCAGTTCACAAATATACAAATTCAAATATTTTAATACTACTGTAATCAGAAAATAGAAAAGTGTACTAGGTTACATAATAGTAAACATTGGTAATATGGTAAGCATGTTAAACAATGGTAAAGATGGCAAAGATGGTCAAGATGGCCAAGATGGTAAAAAATGGAAAAAATGGTAAACCTGGGTCCTCCGGCTGGCCGGTGGGCAAGAACCGGTTGGCCGGTGCCCATACCGGCTGGCCGGTGCGCTAACACAGGCGGGCCGGTGGCTCTGGCAGAAAGCAATGATTCTTCCATAGACCACCGGCGGGCCGGTGGTTATCCACCGGTTGGCCGGTGTCACCAGGCAGTGGGCAAGCCTACTACCTGGGGCCTCCGGCTGGCCGGTGGGCAAGAACCGGTTGGCCGGTGCCCATACCGGCTTGCCGGTGCGCTAACACCGGCTGGCCGGTGGCTCTGGCAGAAAGCAATGCTTCTGCCAGAGACCACTGGCTGGCCGGTGGGGAAGAACCGGTTGGCCGGTGCCCATACCGGCTGGCCAGTTCACTAACATCGGCCGACCGGTGGCTTTCGCAGAAAGAAATGCTTCTGCCAGAGACCACCGGCTGGCCGGTGGGAATCCACCGGTTGGCTGGTAGACTCAAAAATATACTTATTTTTTTAAAACATGGTTTAAAAAATAAAAAACTTAAAATATCTAACATTTATGGAGAAAATAAATGTAAACAAGAAATAAACATATGTTACCTGTAATTTTAGGAATGTACAGATGGATTGTTTTCCCAAATTCCTTCGTCGTGATCGTTCCTTATGGCACAAACTATGTCTTCAACATGATCGTCATTATGTTCTGTTAATATTTCCATTGAAGTAGGGATCTCACATAAATCCACATATTCATCAAGTTCATCCACACCAACATATTGTTTTTTCCCTTGTAAAACAACAACCCACTGCATATCTGATTGATCTACTACATAAAAAATTTGTTTTGCATGTGTTGCCATTATAAAAGAATCAGTTGTGTCTTCCAATCTATTCAGATTAACAAGTGTCATTCCAAATTCATCGTGTCTGACACTGTTGTTACCGTTAAACCATTTACAATGAAAAACGGGAACTTTAATTTTAATGTAATCAACCTCCCATATGTCTTCAATCACTCCATAATATTCATTTGATGCAGCAATTGGGTTTTTGTCCTTAGCACTCGAAAAATGCATTGCTTCTGCAAACACCAATACACCACTATTCTGAACTGCACTTCTGTTGTCCTGAGATTTTGTATGAAATGTATAACCATTAATGACATAACCAGACCATGTTATCACATTTAAACATGGACCACCCACTATCTATTTTAATGTCTCTGATACATCTGATCTACCAAGCAAAGTCTTTTTAATCCATGACAAAAAAGTTTTGTTGTGATCATTCAAAATCCACATTTCTTTCTTCTTTGGATGACATTGTTTCAACTCATTAATGTGCAACGTGATATATGGTTGAGCATCAGCTATGTTCTTCAAGATGTATGATTCTAATTTCTTCATCTGTTCAGCTGACAATGATTTGACTTTCACTCCGCGAATCCCCTTTCCCTCATTATTAACTCGTTCATGGCGAGATGGAGGCAAACCTATGTGTTGCGTCGCAGCCAAGTAGCTCGTACAAAACTCTGATACCTCCTCAGAAATATAATTTTCAATAATGGAGGATTCAGGTCGATATAGATTTTTAACATACCCCTTTAATATTTTCATATACCTTTCAAAAGGATACATCCAACGAAGACATACAGGTCCACAAAGCTTTATTTCTCGAACCATAGGAATCATTAAATGCACCATTATATCAAAAAAAGTTGGAGGAAAATACATTTCCAATTGACAAAGTATTAAAATTGCATCCATTTCCAAAATGTCCAAATCATTCACATCAATCGCCTTGTTACAAATTGAATTGAAAAAATAACACAACTTCATTATAGTCTTTCTGACACGAATGGGCAATATTCAATGCAATGCAACTGGTAGAATTTGTTGCATCATGACGTGACAATCATGTGATTTCATACCTATCAACTTCAAGTCCTTCATTGAGTAAAAAGTTTTTACATTAGAAGAATAACCTTGAGGCACTTTGGTATCATGAAGACACTGACAAAAGCTAATTTTCTCCCTCTTCGATAATGTATGACAAGCCGGGGGAAGAAATGTTCGTCTTCATTTAGGAGTGGGAGCTAAATCCAAACGTATTCCCAGTGATATTAAGTCTAATCTTGCATTCAACCCATCTTTAGTCATTCCTTTAATGTCTAACAATTTTCCAATCAAAGAATCACAGATATTCTTCTCCACGTGCATGACATCAATATTATGTTTAACTTCATGATACCTCCAATATGGTAGCTCAAAAAATATTGACCTTTTCTTCCAAGTATGTTTATCATTACCAGATTTCTGTGTCTTTCCCAATGTCACGTCAAGGTTTTTCACCCTCTCAAAATACAGATCATGGGATAAAGGTTTAGGAGCAGTATAAAATTCTTGTGAGCCATTAAATGCCTTTTTTAGTCTTCTATAAGGGTGTTCCATAGGCAAAAACTTTCGATGACCCATGTACATTGTTTTCCTCCCATGATGCAATTGACAATAGGACGTCTGTTGTTCGCAAATTGGACATGCCTTATACACTTTAACACTGTATCCAGACAAATTTACATACTCGGGGAAGTCATTTATAGTGAACAGAAGCACTACATGCAGTTGAAAATATTCCATTTTATAAGAATCATACACCCTAATACCATCAGCCCATAACAGTTTCAAATCATCAATCAACGGTGACAAGTAAACATCAATATCATTATCGGGTTGCTTTGGACCAGAGATCATTGTACTCAACATGACATATTTGCGCTTCATACAAACTTCAGGAGAGAGGTTGTAAATTACCAATAAAACAGGCCATTAACTATGTGTGCTACTGAGTGTTCGGTATGGATTCATTCCATCTGTGCACAACCCTAGTCTGAGATTTCTTATTTCATTTCCAAATGTAGAATAATGTGCATCAATTTTATTCCATTGTGGACAATCAGCTGGATGACGTATTTTTCCATCACATACCCTCTCTTCAGCATGCCATCTTAACCTTTTTGCATCATGTGAATTATCAAATAAACGTTTGAAACGATTAATTATAGGAAGATATCAAAATACCTTTGAAGGGAGCTTTGTAATCTCTACATCACCCTGTGATTTTTCTTTCACCTTATACCGTGATGTCCCAAATTTTGGACACTCTGACAGAAATTCATATTCCTTCCTATATATAATGTAGTCATTCGGACAGGCATGTATTTTCTTGTATCCCAATCCCATCGGGCATAATATTTTCTCGGCTTTGTAATGTGAATCTGGAAGATCGTTATCTTTTGGAAGAATGTATTTCATCAATTGTAGAAGCTCTGTAAAACTTATGTCACTCCATCCATGCTTCGCCTTTAGGTTAATCAATCTTAACACCGCCGACAGAACCGTAAAATCTGTACAACTAGGATATAATGGTTTTTCAGCATCACCATATAGACGTGCAACTATCGGTTCAATCTCAATTTGTTCTGCTACAATATCGCGAATCATTTCATCAATTCCATCGGAGTTACCATCTTGCGAATCATCATCATCAGTGACATTCTGTCCAGTTTCACCATGCCAAATCCAAGGGTTATAACTCGGATTAAAACCATGACATATCAGATGATCTTTTATCTCTCTACTTTACAACTTCTTCATATTCAAACATTTCAGGCATGGACAGAAAAAAATGTCACTACTTGGAACATTTCGTTTTGAAAATTCCAAAAAGGCATCAACACCTTCCTCAAATTCATTGCTCATTCGATGTGCCGTAATCCAACTTCGACTCATTATTACCTATAACAAATATCAACAAGAAATATAAATTTTTATGATAAGACAAAACATGTTTATATGAAAAAAATCATAATTTGAATGTAAAACAATTTAAAATATAAAACAAATCTTGAAAGTAGTAGTAGTTTTCATAAGTACCCAACACCAAATAGCTATACATCGTAAGTGTCATGTTAAAAATATGAATATAGACCATTTGTTTTATGTTTAATAATATTGTCATATTATCTGATCATTCTGATTATATATTAGAATTACTATATCCTTTTGATCCGATATATAATCTAAGGACATTAATATTTCTTTAGAAAAAGTAATGTTAATATCATGGTAATGTAAAAAAAAAGTATATGTCGAACTATATATATGTAATACCAATAAAAAAATACATATGTGTTTGGCCTGGGTTTCACACATAAATCAATTCATCTCACAGATTAAATTTTTGAATCATCCTACATAATACTTATTTTTATAACTTAGGGAATGAAAATAATAAAAGTTTTGATTTATGATACTCATTATGGGTAAACAAGATATATAACAATATAATATATAATCTCATAAAACGATATCCATGGGGGTATAAGAGCATGTATACACAAAGCACATGATCAAAAAGATAAGTGAAACAGTTCTATATAATCATAGATCATAAAACCTGAGTCCAAGTATAACAATTTTAGCATAACATAAGACATGATTTATATGATAGTGGGAACATGATTTGAAAAACCTTATTCACAAGATCACAACATTGGTATGTGGAATAACATAAGAGTGTGGCACAAACATAATCATATAAGTCATAACATATGTCAAGGGAAAACAAACGAAAAGCACATCAAGAATCGAAACAAAAACGAACCAAATAAATTCGTGGAAGGCTTACATGAATGTCACGAGTTGAGATGATAGATCCGAGAGCAGTGAAGAAGATAAACAATGCAGCCAAAATGAGTGTAATGCAGGCGATCGACGAGCCGATTACGGTTTACCGCGCGAGAGAGAGACGAGCCGGCGACTGTCAATCGAAAAAATCATAAATGACAGAACACGGGCTTTAATTTTTTAAAATTCTTTATAACGTCGTTTATTATATAAACGACGTTATAAACTATTTTTTAGCTTTTTTACATCGGTTATTTGGAAACCAACGTAAAAAACCCCCTGGGGCTTTGGTTTTTTACGTCAGTTTCAAAATAACCGACTTAAAAAAACCCGATATCTATGCATTTTTACGTCGGTTATAAAATAACCGACGTAGAAAACCCGATATTGACGCGTTTTTTACGTCGGTTATCACATAAACGACGTAAAAAAACCAATGCCCCCAGGGGTTTTTTACGTCGGTTATCAAATAACCGACGTAAAAAACTCCCTGCGCATTGGTTTTTTACGTCGGTTATCAAATAACCGACGTAAAAACCCAACAGGCGCGATTTGTAACGTCGGTTATTAAAATAACCGACGTAAAAAATCTACTCGCCACATTGTTAGGTCGGTTATATATAACCGACGTAAAAATTGGTGTCGTAAAAAACGATTTCTGCACTAGTGCACGTTATAATCATTATACAATCATTTATGTTATTAATGGTCATTTTGTCGATATTTGGACCTTGAGTCAAAAATGAACTTCTTATAGTTACATGTTGTTCATGTTGACAATTATACATTATCTACAGAATGATATTAATAATTTATATATCATATATTTAATATATTTCTTTTATATTAATGTATTTATAATACTACATAACATTTGGAAATAAGAACAAATTTCAGCGTTTAGGTAGACGGTAGGTCGTACGTACGCTTGAGCGCTACATTCATTTCAATTTCATATTTAATGGAATGAAAACATAATGATACATAGGTATATTATAATTTAAATATAATATAATATGATATATATGATACATAATTTAATTAATTCCATTCTTTATTTGTTCCTTGTATGTCATTAACGAATTATATCACCTTGAGGGGGCGGTGGTCTGCACTTCCACAAATGAAATTATCATATTTTCACATATAGGAATACTTAATGGTATATTTGTAAAAAAAAATTACAGAAGCATAGAGAAAACATAAAAATAATATATATGATATATAAATACAGTTCCTTCATAATGGCCACCATGAGAGGTGGTAGTGGAAATTTGAACAATCATCTTTTAGTAAGGCAGTATTTCATCATCCACAGAAACAATATGTTCTTTACCAATTAGATGGAGGTGTGTATGTTTAGTTCGAATCCTTATCATAAAAAACATATTATATTTACTATACTATTTTTGATATAAATTAAATTAATAAAAATATTTTATGGGGTGGGAGATGTTATATAAAACAAAAGAACTTAAGAGAAGATGTTTCATTTAAATAGGGTATCTCCCATTGGATTGAACCATAAGGTTTCTTGAATTGAATTAATTCTAAGTAAACGATTATTTGAGGAATGGATTCATATAGGGAGATTAATTAAGGAATATTTGGATGAGACAGGGGGGTTGGGAAGTGTGATAAATGGGTTATAAGTGGGGGATTAATATTAGGGGGAGGTGGGGCTCTTTAGGAATGTTTAAAAATACTATTTTATCATATTATGATTTTAGGTTTCTAAAGGTCCAAAACTTATTAAAGTAGAAGATAAGATGACTCATATTCGAAATAAAATCATCCAATAAGAATTTGACAGTTTTTGGATATTGTTTTAATCATTATATTCTTATTTATTTAAATCATGCATTAATGAGTTACACAATATATCATTACTGTGTCATAAATAATATTATTTATTTGATTTCTAATAATTATAAAAAAATAAAATGATGTAGGAAATATTTTTTGAATTATATGGAATATATATAGTCGAGGAGATAACTTATATAACCCCATGTTATAATTTATTTACTAAAAGATATATGTTTAAGTCGTTTTTTGCCTTTACGTTAAATTAATTATAATAAAGTGAATAATCACTTCGTAGTCACCCATGGGGTCCAAAAATTGACCCAAGGATTTCCATTGTCATAAAGTTATCAACCAATCGAATTATGACACAATTTTGGGTGATTTAATATTATTATAATAATATTTTTTCCCCTTGTTTACAACATTTACCATTTAACCATTGTAAATAAAATTTTAACTAAAGTAAATATTCAAAATGTCTACAAATAAATGATACCTATTGCACAATTTAAACCACTTGATTCAAAATATGGAATCCAATTTTACAAATTCAAAATAGAAATGTGGTATAAATAAATTTAAAATTAATTCTCGCTATCAAAATAGAAATTTTTTTTTTAAGAAATTATGATTATAAAAAGATTGACACTTATTTATGTGAAATTTAAAATTAAAATTACATGAAATAAACAAAATTGGATTAAATAGTAAAATAATAATATAATTATGCTTAAAAACCAATTAAAAGGATATTATGAACATATAAATTAATTTTATTAAAAGGCATTTTTGAATTAAAATACAGTAGTTTTCACTATTCATTAAAATACAAATTTTACCAGAAAAATTCGAAAAATTACCCAAAGTAAATTTTTTATTTCTTGATTCTAAAGAAGATTTTTATTTTGCCCCATTGTACATACAAAAGTGACCAAAACTATATTTAATCCGGGTTCTCTATCAAAAGGTGGTAAATAGAACATTTAATTAATATTAGATTATTTGTGATTAAAATTATATTCATTCACATTTTATTCCTCTAACTTTTAATGGATATATATAAAAATATCTATCAAACATAAATAATCATATTTCAGTTAGTTCTATTCATTACCTCTAATATAAAAGCTATGTTTTAAATACCAATTAAAAAAATAATAATATTCTATTATTTTTTAGTATAACTCAATGTTGTGTGAAACATAATATTTCAAAGAAATTCGTTTGATGCATATTGGGTACACCATCAAACATAGAATCCCCTTTAAAGTTAAATTAATTTTTAATTCATAAATATAAATATATATGAAGTTTTTATATACATTATTTACCAGGGATGTTACATCCTTCTCCCTTTTTGGGAATTGAGTCCTCACAATTTTAAATTTGAGCATGGAAGATTCACGGATATACCCACAAAGAAAAAGAGTCCAAAATAATCTCACTATAATATAATGAAAGAGAAGTACAATGGTCAATCAAAATAACATATACTAGGATTCCATGAAATCATGGATATGAATGGGAAAATAACTCTCATAGATTAATAGAGAGTGATAGAGAACTTGATCACGGAATGTTAACCACCAAAATACCATAAATTTGTGGATGGGTAAAAGTTTGCTGATAAAAGAGATCATATAATATTTTTTCATCAAGATCCTTTTCATAGAGTTGATGAGTTTTTTAACAAATAGACTATGATCATAATGAAATATAATTATATGGAACTTTCAGTGTCATTAATTAATAAAATCCTACCACAAACTCATCATTTCCCCATAGGGTATGTATTCAAGATGACTAGTTCACATTTTATGGGCTTCAATAAACTTCTAACGTAACACAAAACCTAATATTATGAACTATATATTTCCCCTATCTTTAGATGTCAACCAAAAACCAAATAGGTTTGTACAAGATCAAATAATCCCCAAAATGATAATCCTTTATAAAAAGAAATACAAATATGAATCTCCAAAATACAAAAAAAAAAGAACCCATAGTTCATGAAAGACCATACAATATAAAATTTTTCTTGTAATTCTTCAAAATGATCCAAAATATATTGAAACCCAAATCATATAGGGATTTAATTACACAGTCTACCATAATAAATCATAACATTTACCTCCAAAAACATCAACTACTCATAAAGTATTATATTAATGGGTAATTAACCTAAACACATATTCTCTATGATATATTAATAATTTCCATAAATAACCGAAATCACATTTTCTCCACTACAAAAACACAGATTCTTCCAAAATAATTTTTCAAACATTACTCCAAAAATTAAATCCCATATTATTTTATTTTCCTAAGCATATAGTGTTTCAAAAATAGAGAATGTCTTCCAAAATAACCTTTATTTAATGATGAACAAATAATTTTCCTAAACTAAGGACAACCATTTGATAAAACATAAGTTCCCAAAATAAACTTATTCCTGATCCATAAAATCATTTAACTTAAAATAATAAGTTATATGAACCATGTAATTCACATAATACAATGGATGGGGATGAAACCTTGTATCCCTTATATTGTGGGATTTATTCAGGTGGCCTTTCTGGATGGGAAGTGTTGTCACCAATATTACAGGTTGTACTTTTTATAAAAAACAAAAATAACCCTAACATATTTTAACCTCAAAGGTTTTCTTATACAATTTATTTTCATTCCAATACATTATGATGTTAACATCTTATATATTGTCATTTTTACACCTCCATATGGTAAAATAAACTATTCTAAATAGAAAGAACAACATACCTTGATCATTGTGTCCATATGGTTTCATCATCATTGAGTTCATGTAGGTATAAAATTATTTATTGATCCTTAAAAGTCATTTTCTTCCTTCACCCAAATGCACCTTGTACAAATTGGGTAATATGGGTGTTTGTAGAAACATAATTTCGAAAAATAATCAGTAATGAAATATAATTTCCAAACATCTTTTCAAACAAGATTGTTATAAAATAGTCCGACTGAATTTGAGTTGAAACTTTCAATAAATGGTCCTTTTAAAATACCATAAGTATGTGTTGGAAAACTATATTGAAAAATAAAATATAAATATGTTTCTCAAGGGTATTCTTCTGAAGATGTTTTTTCACAATCATAATATGCTTCAAAATCATGTGATAAGGTAATATATTTGAAAATACCTTGATAACATTTACCTTTTTAGAATATATTATAATATTGTGAAAATATGATTTGATTAAAAACAACCCAAGATCCACAATGAAATCGACATATTGTGGAGGTGTTTGGTATCTCAAACAACTACTTGAAAGTGAGTTTTATGCTAGATAAAGTATCACAATCATCTGAACAAGAATTTTCAATAATTATTGCAAACATGTCATCAGGAAGAGATAGGAATTTCATTTCGGATCCTCTTCCTTCCATTTATAACTGACATTCCATGATCTGAAAATTTTATAAAACATAGATTTTACTAATATAATAGACCTAAGGACTAACCATGTGTTTAACGAAAACTCATAATCCCTAAAGTTGTCTAAACCGACCACTAATACCGACTATAAGGACCCAGCCTTAAAACATTAAATAATCATGAATTAAATGAATAATTCACATTGAATATATTTTTATGTTTAGTGATTTATAGAATTAAGCAATAAAAATTACATTTAAACTTGAATATTAAATATAGACACTACTACTCATAATACTTTTTTTCATAAAAACAACTCTTAAAAAGAAACATTCCTAGTTCCTAGTTTTTGATAGCATGACTTTTCCATTATCCTGTCCTTGACCATATTCATCTTCAAATCCACTGGAAAACATTTCAAAAACATGGGATGAGAATAAAAACTCATAAAGAGTTATAAAATAAGGAAAGGAGACATTAACCCATCAATAAATACAAATTAATGAAACTATTATTTTCGATCATATCATACCTCATAATATCATAATATTTTTGAATAACATGTATAAATCCTAAATCATAAGGGAAACATTGGGAATCCATATCACACATAAATAGTAGCTATCATATCTACATAGGGAGTAATGTTGGAATACACATCATTTCATATTCCTTAAATCTCTTAGGATAATTATTAACGATTACCTCTGTTACGTTACCCAATGCATTAGAAATATATCTCGGGCTCACCCACACTAGGATTATTATAGAATGAACCATATACAAAAACAATTCCCAAAAACTAAAACATATTAATAACCCATAAAACTGGAATAATGTAAATATAACATTTCCACTTTGCAATCAAAATTTATCATTTCATTATATTGACATAATCAATTCTTTATCAATACAATTTCAAATTCCTATAAAATATTTAAAAATGAGATATTTAAATCAAAGTGTCTCGTTCAACTTGTAAACCTTCAAACCAAATTTTAATTTCAAAACATTAATGTCCATATAAATAAATACATAAAACAATTATAAAAACATGGACATAAATGATAAGGATTTCGATGATTAAATATTTAAAACATTTAAAAAGATGATTTAGTTTATGAAGTTTTAACAAAATGAAAGACACTTGACTAAAAATAATTGAGAAATAAAATTTAATCAAAACATTACAATATCATGAGAATAAAGGGATTCACGATATTTTTTTTTCCAAAGGACATTATATACACCATATAAATATCAATCGGTGCATAACAACAATGAAGTCTCAATGGAGTGTAATTTGACATGAAATCCCGTATAATGATGGTATCTTTTGATTAAGGATAAATCAATGACATAATTATGTGTGAAATATATAAATACACCCAGGATATGTGGATAATATGTGTAAAACAATCTAAGGTTATTCACAAATATTCATAGCATGAAATAATCAAGAAGTATAAGTTGAATTCGATGAATTGAAATTTGGTGAAGAAGTTCTCTTACAGAAATTCGACATCCTAACAAAGTCACATTAAAATTATGAAAATTATTTGATGGGTGAGAAAGGGATATCTCACCCCATGTACATAAAATTTACAGTAATAAAGAAATATAGCAACATTTCCCAACATAATAATTTTTAAACTTCTTGTCATAACAAAAATAAGTCCTTGGAAAATAGGATGGTGAAAAGATCTTTTACCGATTTGGTAACATGTGAATCATACCCCACAGGAAATAAGGATCATACAAAGAATATTTAAATACCCATTAATTAAATTATATTATAAAAATAATACAATCCTGGTCTGTACATACACCACACAAAATGAAATAGTGGAAAAATAACATGAATATCACGGGAATAAAAAGTGAGATGAAAAGCCCTTACCACTTAGTAATCAATCGAGTCATATGACCAAAATTTATTAACCACCAAATGAATCATTGAATAACATTAATATAAATATAATCATGGTAATATATATCAAATTTCATTAAACAATACCCCACATGAAAAAATAATTGGATAACAATGGGAATCCCAATAAATTAAAATGTGATAAGAAACCCCGTACCTCGTGTATGACATGACACATTCATTCTTTATTATCATAAATAATAAGATAATGTTAAATTTTTCTCACATAAGAACCTATTTAAAATTTATTCTTCCTTTTATATATGTTATTACTATGTTATAAACATTGTGCAATCAATTAAGTTAATAATGGTTGTTTTGTCGATATTTGGTACTTGAGTAAAAAATGAACTTAAAATTTCAATTGGTTCATGTGGTCAAAAATACATTATCTCCAAAATGATATTTGTGATTTTGATATAGTATATATCATATATATCCATTATAATAATATATTTTTAATATTACCAACCATTTTGAGATACGAAATGAAATGAACTATTCATGGAGACAGTTAGTCGTACGTACGCATGAACACTACTTTCATTTCAATTTCATATTTAATGAAATGAAAACATTATGATACATAGGTATATTGTAATTCAAATTAATATAATATGACATATATTTTATATAATTTCATTAAAATAATCCTTTATATGTTCTATGTATGTCATGAACGAATCATCTCACCATAAGAGGGCGGTAGTCCACACTTACTCAAATGAAATTATCGTATTTACACATATTGAAATGCATGAAGGTATGTTTTTAAATAATAATTACAAAAGTCTATAGAAAAAATAAACATAATATATATCATATATAAATATAGTGCTATCATAATGGCCACCATGAGAGGTGGTGGGATAAAATTGAACAATCATCTTTTTGTGAGGCAGTAGTTCGTCGTTCACATAAACAGTATGTTTATTAGCCATTAGATGGAGGTGTGTGTTAGATTAGTTCAAATAATTCTAATAAAAACATCCTAGAATATATATTATACTATTTTTTTATTAAATAATTGAATAGAAAGTGTTTATCTGGTTTAGGGAGTAAAAATAAAACAAATGAACAAAAAAGACGACAATACCTTCAAATCGGGTATCTCTATCTGGATTAAAACAAAAGGTTTACGTGAATTACCTTATTTTTAGAGAAGGACTTATTGAGGGATGATAGGGATGTAAGAAGATTAATTAGGTGGATTTTGGATGAAAAAGGTGATTTATAAGTGTGAGTAATGGGTTATAAGTAAGGGCTTTTTATAAGGGGGGGATGGGCTCTTTAAGAATGGTTAAAAATATTATTTCATTTTATAATTATATTCAGTTTCTAAAAGTACAAAACTTATTAAAGTAAAATAGAAAATATCTCATGTTATAAATAAAATAATTCAACAATAATTGGACAGGTATTGGTTATTTTTATAATCATTATAATCATCTTTATTTAAATATTCGTTTAATGAGGTATACAATGAATCATTATTGGGTCATTAATAATTTTATTTATATAATGTTTAAAAATTATAAAAAATTCCATGATTTAGGAAATATTTTTATCTTTCCAATGAAAATTTATATTCTAAGAGATCTCTTATATATCCCCATGTACGAATCTATTTACTTAAAGATATATGTTTAAGTCATTTTTGTCTTTAATTTAAATTAATTAATATAAACTATCATTATCACTCCCATGTGGCTCTATGGGGGCGAAAAATAGACCCAAGGAAACCCATTTTCAGAAATGTATCAACCAATAGGATTAGGACACATGTTAGGTAATTTAATATTATTATAATAATTGTTTTACACTTATTTACCTGATTTATCCTTTAACCATTGTAAATATATTTGTTACTGAAGTAATTATTCATAATGTCTCAAAATAAAAGTTACCTATTTACAATATTTGGACCACCAGATTCCAAATATGGAATACATTTTTTCAAATTCAAAACACTAATGTTGTAGATATTAATTTAATATTAATTCTTTCTCTCAAAACCAAAATCTGGATTTTAAGAAATTATAAACTATCAAAAGATTTACACTTATTTATGTCTAATTTCAAAGTGAATTTTTTTCAAATTACGAACATTTGATTTAATAATAAAAACATAATACAATTAAACATTAAAATTAATAAAAAAATATAATATATTCTTATAACTAAATTAGAACAAAAGCTAGTTTTGAATTAAAATATAGTATTATTCACTATTCATTAAAAAATTGATTTTTGTCAGAAAAAAAAATTATTTACCCAAAGTAAATTTTGATGTAATGATTCTAATGAAGAAATTTATTTTGTAAAATAGAACTTATAAAATTGAAAAAGAGTATATTTGAGGAAGGTTCACCAACAAATTGCAGTAAATTTACCTTTTAATGAATATTAGATTATTTATGCTTAAAATTATATTATGTCCCATTTTAAGCCTCTAATTTTTATTAGATAAATGTTAAAACATTTAATAAACATTTATAATCATATTTAATTTAGTTCTATTAATTCCCACTAACACAAAGGATATGTGTTAAAAAAAGTATAAAATATTATTATTATTATATTATTTGTCAGTATAACTCAACGTTGTGTGAAACATAAGATTTCAAAAAAACCCATTGTTGCATATAATGTACGCCATCAAACATACAATCCCCTTTAAAATAAAATTTATATTTAATTTACAATTATTACTAAATATGAAAATTTAATATTCTTTATTTTCCCTGGATGTTACAAAAAACAATAATAATAGAATCCTATATATAATGATATGTAATAATTAAAATATAAAAACATATATCCCACATATCTTCCATAAAATAGGAAAATCATTAATAGTTTCTGTGTATTGTAGATTACCGCCTCGCTAACCGATGTAATTCATTTTCCATTACCATCTCTCAAGAATATTTATAGTGATTGAATTAATGTTAATATATTATATTAGTGACATAATTATTATTCTAGAAATATTATTAATAATTTATTTCTATAAATTCCATGCAGATAAAAATTAAAACATCATGCATCCATTTTGATGGACTAACACCTCTATAAAATGATGTGATTCATTTTTCATCAACACATCAGAAGAATGAAATATATAAATTTGTATTTTTATTAAATAAATATGATATTTAATATATAATAATTATTATATATTTATAAAATGATACATACCGTCATTCCCTAATGGAAATTGTAAAATGGAGACATTACCCTTGAATATATATGACCTAACATCTTAATGATTTCACCATAGTTCATTTTTCATAATCATATATAATGGATGGATTTAAAGTTATATTTAATTTAAAAATATGATAATTATTTTATAATGACACATATATCACATGAATTTATATTAAATTAAAATTGGATAATTTTCATTATAAAATATAATAAATCTATAATAGTACCATAGAGGTATAGTGTCTTTAGAAACATGGAATCAAAAACAACTATTTTAAAAAATATCTATATTGTATACTATTTTTCTTCATAACAATACTAACTTCGACATATCATACATAATACCCATCTTCATTACCTAGTGAAAATAAACATAATAAATGGAGATCAAAAATATCCATTAAGGGTAATCATGGTTGATATAAATCATATCATAATCGTAAGACATCAAAACATAACATTATAAATTTTTATCATGATGATAAATGATCATTATAATATTTCTTGGGATAAATCATAAATGTTAAATATAATCCCTTATATCGTAAAATAATACATGAATTATTTAGGCATACACATAGGCAAAGGATTTAATTTCATATTAGTTAATCCTTGTTTCTAAGACCATCAAAACGAACAATGATCATTACTGAATTGAGATCACTCCTCATTCCATCCATGTATTATTGAACATGATTTAATTGTTGTTCAATAATGTTTTTCACATGAGATATATATATTGACACATTTCATTGGAAGGAGATATAGGTCCCACTGATTTCATAATGAAATCATTATTATGTTCTCTATAAAAAAATATTTCATTACCTAATATATAAAATGGGATTCATAAACATCATTCCATCATAACACATATAAAACAAATTAAATTAATAAATAACATTACACCAAAAAAACAACCAAAATCAGAGTGATAAAATGTATAGAAAAATAACCAAATTCAAATAAAATCATCTTATATGGAAAAAAATTTGGACAAAAAATTTGAAATTAAATCTTGAGGAAAATATCCATTCTTGTTCAAAAAAATTTCCTTTCCCAAAATATCAAAAAATTTTAAAAGAAATAATTTTTTTTAAAATATATTTGAAATCATGTAATAGATGATTCCTATAAATAAATCATTATGAAGAGTACAAAATCCATTAATTAAATACATTTAAAAAAACACGTCACAATTTTTCTCAGAAAAGGCAAAAACTACCTCATACCGAAAATGACAAAATAATCATTTCATTCCATTTAATAAAAAATCACCAATTAATAAAATTGAATTTAATAAATTGTAGAAAAACATAAATATTATTACATATTTTGGAAATATGGATATGGATGATAAATCTATCCCAATAAATACTTAGGTATAAACAATCTCGAATAATAATAAGCTTGTCAAATAATCTCTTTCCATATGTATGATTTCATTTTAATGTATATAAACCTCCGTTTTGATTAATTAAATAAAGTAATAAAATTATTTCAGAATCATATTCATTTGTATGATATCATATATGATCATATTATCATCCTGTTTTTAATAAAATTTCATTGTTACTCATTATTCGGATATTAATTACATTATGTTCATTCCCATATTCCTTCGAGTAAATTCTGGTTCTCCCTATTATGTAAAAATTATATCATTAAATAATCTTATTAACAAAAATTATACCATATTTATTGTAATGCCACCAACCCAGTTACCCAATATCAGTGCATTATTACGTAGCATTTCCATTATCACAAAATATGAAGTCTCAAAAGACACAATAGTTTAGTATCCTTGGAAGTACTAGATACATTCATAAGGTTTACATTATATCATTATATGGAAAACTACAACAACATTATTTTCATAGACAACACTGAGATCTTATATACTATCCCTACAGGTCATTTGTAATATACATCTTCGCATCCTGGGAAAAATAAAAAATAGAAAGGGATGAGCTCAGATGCTCAGTAAGGATAACAATATAGAAAAAAATTCATAAATAAGCATAAACATTTAAGGAAATATATAAAACTAAATCAAAAGCCTTTTCAACATAATAATCATCATAATATGGAAAATATAAATCAAAATAATCCCATTTACATACACACATGAATATTCTACTAGTCAAATAATAACATGCAATTTAAATAGCCGCTTTCATGATGATGGAATGTATAATGTTAGACATTCATAACCACATAGTCAAGGCCTTGTGCCAAGACTACAAATAAGATTTTGTAAAGGACTTGTTCCAAGACACTAGTTTGTCTCATCAGACCTAATGATGCATCGATAAGCTATAGCGGGCAACACCCGCCACTTACTAAGTCCAATGCATTACCCATATGAAAATGTTTAAAAATAAAATAAGAATTCATATTAAAACTACATATGAAATCTCAATATATTATCCATAAACAATGAATTGTATGAAATAACACATCCACAGTAAAACATATCACAAAACCTTCAATACAATATGGATGTTTGGTATCATAAATAAACATCAAATAAACATACAAACCATCAAAGGATGTTGACGTAGATGAAATCAAAACCATTTTTACAGAAATATTTTTTTCTATTTTGAAATAATTTAAAAGTCACATAATTATAAAGAAAACATTTATTTAGAAAATATTATTATAATCCTGTAAGGGAAGCATCGACGATGTTATAACGGGGGAAAGTTTTCGCAGCAGCTTTATATGTTAAAAGAACATTATTACGATAATTTTTTCGAAAAAGTTATAATGTACCTTGTTTGAAAATAGACGGAAACATTCCATTCAAAAAATAATAATGTCAAATAAGGGTATAAATTACTTTACCCCATTTTCTAGTAAAAAATGTTTTGAAATAAATTTTTATGAAGCATGGAAGTTGATTATTAAGATGTCCCATGAGATAATTACTTATAAACAACCTCAGATAATAAAGAGATTGTGAAATTAACCCTTACCATTTACTTTTCCTTGGACGAGGGTAGTTTAACATCCTGTATAATGGTGAAATAATTGTTTTTAAATTATAAATTAACCATATACATTAATATGATATCATATATGATCCTTTAACATTGCTCTATTAATAATATCTTAGTATTATCGTTGTTTTGGGTGATAACTGATTCACTTTTCTTGATATGATATGTTACGTAAGTAATTTATTTATGGAAAGGATGCATATTATTAATATTCTGAATGATATTTATTTATTAAAAATTTTTCTTAATCATCTAATGAAAATTAGTCTTGAATAAATACGATGGGGAATTAATCTCATCGCGTTCATAGAGACTGCAATCTGTACTTACGCACGAGAAACAATATCATTCTTTTGATATTAAAATAATATATAATTGGATGGTATATCACATATACAAAATAATTATCATGTTATATTTATTATTTACATCAACTACACATCATTACTATACCCATCCAAATAATATTGTATTGAATAACAATTACACCACGACATGGAGACGGTAATCTGTACGTACACACGTATGGCGACATTTAATTCAAAGGATTGATTGAATAATGAATATGGTTGTACCATATTTATAATAACATCATAGTATATATAAGATATGCCAGTTATTATTTTAGAATGAAAACAACAATGAAAGTTGATGTGGAAGAAGAAAGGAACATGAAAGAGGTGATGAAATATTTACCCCTTCTTCGGGTCCATCCTTTTGATTTGATCAAAAGGTCTCCATAGGATGGCTTTATGACTAAATTAAGGCCTCTAGGATGATGGGAGGACAATTTAGAGGGTATTTGGGCCAATTTTTACCGATCTAAATGGCTTTAAACATGTGAATTAGAGAGAAGGGTGGGGTGCCCGTTTATAAGATGGGTGTGGGGAACCTTAAGAAAATCTAGAAATATTATTTTATAATAAAATAATTTTCGGTTTATATTGGCTAAAAAATGGATTATTTAAAGGATAAGGTGGTTGTGGGTCGAAAACCACTCAACCAATAATATTTATACAGGTTTGGGTCACTATATTAACCTTATCATATAGATTGAACTTTTAGTTAATTAGTTTGACATTTACCATGTCTCTTTGTATTTTAATATTATATGGGTAATAAACATACTATATATATCCAAATGAACCCCAAGTGGTTAACTAATGATACACCTATCATCCCATAAGTTGTTTTGGCAGATCCATTGATTTTTAGGAATAGAATATCAATTAATATTATAATATTTGTTTTGAAAACTCTTTTATGTAAATTTTGACACTATTTTGTACATTGTTTTCTCTAAATTCATAAGTGAATTATTAATTTGAAAAAAATTTATCTAAAAAACCCTAATATGTCATATTAACCTATAAAATTATTGTAATTAATAAAAACTCTAAAATTATATTTATTTGGATATTTATAATATCATTTATTTTAATATTACATTAATTAGGTAATTACTAAATCATCATTGTGTCATAAATAAATTAAATTATATAATGTCTAAAAAATATAAATAAAATTCCATTTTGTTGAAAATATTTTTATCTTTATAATTAATATTTATATTATAATTTATCTTATTCGAAACCATATATTTAAAATGTTTTAGTTATTAAACAATGATTTTTACTATTTTTACTCTTCTTTGAATTAAATAATAATAAATGTCATAATGTAATCCTAGTGGACCAAAGAGGTTCATATTTTTATTTTTAAGGTGTTTTTTGGTCGAATTACACTTATCCAATAGAATTATGATATGTTTTAGGGAAATAATAAAATCATTTTTACCCTTAATTACAATATTTACTTTAAACCGTGGTAAACAAATGTAAAAAAGTTACTATTAAAAAAACTTATTTTCATCTTATTGAACCCCATTTTTTGTTCTGATATAAACCGTATCTTTTTTATTTTTTAAATTCTAGTTACAAAAGTGGTAAAATTTTGTTTTTTGTGAATTTTCAAATTCCCATAGGAGGTGGGTAAAAGATGGTGAAAAATTTAATAAAATTTATATATATCTATAATTATTATAAACTGACTCCAATGAATTACATTGAACATATATAGTTAGTATATATCTATGTTGACGTAAAATAAATTTAAAAAAAATAAATAATTATTTAAATAGATATTTGGTTTTAAACAATAACTTATTATTATTCAATATTCATCGAAAATTGAATGTTTTCAGAAAAATACCAAAAATTCACCATAATCAAATTTTTATATACCAAATCCAAAATTGAAGTCCATTTTGAAAGATAAAATTTAAAAATTTTCAGAAAAGGAGTATTACTATTCATAATGGTTAGTTTTATTGGTTGTGGTGTGTTAGAACTTATATTTTCATACAACACAGGCTACTGTATTATACTAAGAGAATAGTACCATGGAAGCTTGGGGTGTTACATTCTCCCCTCCATCAAATAATTTCATCCACGAAATTTCTAGAATATTACTGCATAAAAAGACTCGGGTTGTTCTTCATCATAAGTTCCTCGGGTTCCCACATTTCCTCTTCCATCTTATGGTTTCTACATAGAACTTTTACCAGACGAGTCGTCCAGTTTCTCAACACTTGTTATCTTGTATCAAGAACCTTGATAGGCTCTTCACAATAAGATAGATCAGGTTCCAATTCTAATTCCTCATAGTTGAGTACATGCATTGTGTCACGCATGTATTTTCTCTATAGTTATATGTGGAACACATCATGAATTTTGGAGAGACTTAGAAGCATTTCCAAACGGCTAGCTACTACCCAAATTCATTCTAGAATTTCGAAAGGTGAAATGTACCTGGGACTCAATTTCCCCTTCTTACTGAAACTTATAACACCCTTCCATGGAGATACCTTAAAGAAAACATGATCTCCTACATGAAATTCCAAATACTTCCTTCGGTTATTGGCGTGTCTCTTCTTCCTACTTTGAGCGGCTTTGATGTGGTTTTGGATTACCTTTACATTTTCCATAATTTCCTCTACATGTTCTGGGCCTACGGTTTTTCATTCACCGACATCATCCCAATAGGTTGGTGTGTGACATCTCTTTCCATATACACTTCATATTGTTCCATCTGAATACTTTAATGGAAGATATTGTTATAGAGAAATTCTACAAGAGGTAAATATTGATCCCACATACCTTGAAAGTCATGTTAGCATGATCTCAACATCTCTTCTTGGGTTTGAATAGTCCATTCTGTTTGTCCATCAGTTTGGGGGTGATAGGCCGTGCTCAAATGAAGTTCAGTATCTAGGGATTTCTAATGACTTTTGCATAATCATGATGTAAAATGGGGATCACGATAAGAAACAATCGATAGTGTTACTCTATAAAGTCTTACAACTTCATTAATATATAATCTTTCTCAACATTCAAGTGGAAAATATTCTCTTATTGTAGGAAAATGTGGTGACTTGGTAAGATGATCAACAATGACCCATATTACATCCTTCCTTCTAGGAGTCTTTAGTAGTCCCATGAAAAATCCCATCATAATATAATCCCATTTCCATTCAGGAATGGGAAGAGGTAGCATTACTCCTCTAGGCTGTTGCCTTCAAGATTTCACTTGTTGAAAAACTATACATCTTGACACAAAATTAGCAATCTCCATATTCATGTTTCCCCACCAAAAATGTTCCTTCAGATCTCTATACATCTTAGTGCTACCAGGGTGTATAGAGAAATTGTAACTATGAGTGTCGTCCAACAATTCCCTTTTTAGATTTGGTATATCTGGAACACAACGTCTCTTACCAAATTTCAAAATTCCATCTTCGTACACAAAGTCACTCAATATCCCATCATTCACAACTTCAATCTTCTTTTGATACCCCTCATCACCGGTTTGAGAACTCATTATCCTTTATAGTAAAGATTTTTTGGCAACCATATGAAAAAGTATTGATGTTTCACCTTTTATGGTTATTCGTGTATCCATATTTACTAGATCCATGTATATTGGTTCCTTTTCAACTATCGTCTAGTTTAAAAAACAATGATCATTTCAACTCAAAGCCTATTCTACAGTATCTTCCTTTCTTTGGTGGTAGTGTGTCATTCAATCATAATCCTTGCATAGTTCAAGACATCTCTTTTTCCTCATGTTGATTTCTTTCTGTGAGAAAATATATTTCAAACTCTAGTAATCAGTATGAGCCTCACATTTTTCAAAACAGAGATAGTGTCTCCAAATCATAAACGCAACGATTACAGCTGCTAACTCAAGATAATTAGTATGATGGTTTTGCTCATGAATTTTCAGCTATCGTGATGCATAAGAAATAACTCAATCATTCTACATAAGGACACAACCAAGTCCTTTCCTCGATGCATCAATATAAATAAATAAACACATCATTCCCCGATGGTAGAGTCAAGATATGAGCATTGACTAGTCTTCTCTTCAGTTCTTCATAACATTTTTCACGCTCTTTTGTCAAAAAAAATTAACCACTTTTCGTATGATATTTGTTATTGGGTTAGCCATCTGGGAAAAATTCTGGACGAAACGTCGATAATAACCTGATAAACCAATAAATCAACATACCTCAGTTATACTCATCAGTGCTGGCCATTATTGGATTGATTTGGTCTTAGAAGGAACAACATTGATTCCATCCATAGAGACAATATGGCTAAGAAAGGAAATCTCCTAAAGCCATAATAAACACTTTCTAAACATCCCATATAATTCATGTCTTCTAAGAGTCTTCAGGATAATGCGCAAGTGATTTTCATGATCTTCTTAGCTTTTGGAGAATACAAATATATCCTAAATAAATAACACTATAAAGTAATCAAGATATTCCTTGAAAACACTATTCATTAGATCCATGAAAAAAGAGGGTTCATTAGTCAATCCAATAGGCATTACTGTAAACTCGTAATCCCCGTACCTGGTTCAAAATGCTGTTTTTGGAATGTCTTCCTTCTTTAGACACAACTGGTGATATCCAGATCGAAGGTAAATCTTTGAAAATAATTGAGCTCTCTAATGTTGGTCAAATAGATCATCAATGCGAGGTAAGGGATACTTGTTCATTATTGTTATAGAATTGATATACCTGTAGTCAATGCGTACCCTCATAGATCCATCTTTATTCTTTACTAAATGGATAGGGGCTCCCCATGGAGAAACACCTAGGTGAATCAATCCCTTATTACTCAATTCATTTTTTCATTAGTCCCACTAATTCCACATTGGCAATTCTATAAGGGGTCTTCTATATAGTCCTTGATCCATGAATTAAATCAATGGAAAACTCAATTTCTCATTCTGGATGATATCCTGATAAATCATCTAGAAACACATCAATATATTCATTCACAATGGGTACGTCCTCTATTTGAACATTCCTTTCCTAAAAAATACTTATTTGATTATCTTATTACCCTATAATTGAATTTACTTGAGCTACTTGGGGAAGATCAAGATAAGAATCAGGTGGTGACGATTCTACTCTACAGATAATGTGTCCTTATCATCATCATAAAAAATCGTAACCTTCTTCTTCTTAAAATAATGTTTTGCATCATGGTATTAAATCCAATCCATACCAAGGATTATATAAAATTCAATCATGGGTATGACTATGAGATCAGCAGATAAAGAACACTTATATGATATAATGGGAACATATGCACAAAACATTATTGCAAGGATACTTCCATTGGGAGTTTTGACTGAAAACTCCCTTGTTAAGTTAAATTTAAAATATCTAATTTTCATAGAACACTATGAAGATATGAAACAGTGTGATGATCTAGAATCAAAAAAATCCTTTTATAAACTTGAGGAAACCATTAAATTACCGGCCACCACATCTGTTGGAGCTTCATCCTCAGTAGTGGTGATAGCATAAGATTGGAATTTATCCCTTAGACTTTTCTAAGTTATGTTCCCTTGACACTTAGGACATTAATTCTCATAATTCTCCATTTATCTACAATTGTAGAATTCAACATTAATAGCCTCTTTCTTCCCCAAGCAATCACATTCTCGGGGCCTTTTTTACCACACTTGTTACAGACTCTGTTTTCCTTCAGTTAAGTACCAGGTTGTTTCATCCTGCATTTACTAAATGATGAATATTCAACTTTTCCCTTCTCCCCCTAATTTCCATTTCCATTGTGTTCAGCATATCTCTTCTTCTCTTACTTTGCTTTAAATTCATAAAACATATAGAAATATTTTTCTGTCTTGATAGGACATGAGACAATATCGTCGTACTATGAGATGCATTGTGAGAGTAATGCTCAATTGATAAATGGTGTTAACCCATCAAAGAAACAATAAATAATACTTCATGGGTTATTTATATAATATGAAGCATGCCTCACTAACCATGTAATGTTAAATTAATATTTTGCGACATTCTCATCCTCCTTTTCCCTCAGACTCAAAAATTGTTTCTCTATATCTGCTCGATGGTCATGAAGAAAGTATTCTTCTAAGAAAAACTCTTTAAACTCCATCCATTTCATAGTTGATTCATCATCATCCTTTTTGATTTGAATCAATGACCACAATTGATCAGAATCTCCAGTGAGGTGGTAAAAGACCATGACAACATTTTCCCTTTCACTACTCCACACAGTGTGGAATATTTTCTCTAAGGAATTTATCCATTACTGTGATACTAATGGATTTCTACCCCAATTGAATGTTCGTGTTTGTTTCTTCATGAAGAGATCTAACATTGATCCTCCACGATGTGGATCATGGTGCTTCATACGGGTACGATTATTATTCTAACCTGAGTGAGTTATCCCAGTATGGTGATTAGCTGATCAGCACCAATTGTATCACCAAATCCACTATAATTATCTTTATAAAGAGGGAAATCCCTACATAGAGTTCATGCATTGATACGATTTCCATATCTTCCACTCGGATCCATTTCTAAACAATGGCATAAACTTGATTATATTATGAATCGAAATACATAATTCCAAAATTGTACAACACTTAACATAAACTGAAAAGTTTATGGATATTATCCATAATCATAAAAATGTTTTCTTTGAGAATGTATATACTCATAAAACCTTCATAATGTTTTGTAAATAAAATGATAATTATCTTAAGAATATCCCCTGGGAGTGTGGTAACCAAGAGTACAACAAGACAAGTTGTCGGGCACCAATTCCCATTCGAGTCTAGCTCAATGCGGTGTTTTCAGGTTTTACACCTAGGTAGATCTGTGCCATAGCCACCTCTACCTTCTCATATTTATACTGGGATGTATTTCTTGGAAAAATCAAAACATCTCTACCATACCAAAATTATAGGAAGTTATTCTATACTAATCTTC
Organism: Viscum album; assembly: GCA_963277665.1. NCBI lineage: Eukaryota > Viridiplantae > Streptophyta > Magnoliopsida > Santalales > Viscaceae > Viscum > Viscum album. Next base: position 1,851,660,548 of record OY728120.1, read on the forward strand.
AAAGTCTTTCTTAGGGCTATGTGCTCTAATCAGAGTTTATCTAAATCTATCTTCCAAGGTTTGTAATAATATTCCTATGATAACAACTGTAACACCCCGACCCCATTTACCTAGAGTCAGTTCATTATTTTGTATCATTGGAATGATCACAAAAGATCATGTCTCGAAAGAACGATTATTTTAGTATCCTTGGAAGTAATACATACATTTATAAGGTTAAAATTACATTATGAAATGGAAAACTAAAAAAAACATTGTTTCCATAGACAACATGGAGATCCCATAGACTATCCTAACAGTTCTGTCATAAAATACATCTTCGCATCCAGGTAAAATTAAAACATATAAAAGAGTGAGCTCAGATGCTTATTAAGGATAAAAATATAGTAGAAGCTTTCATAAATAAGCATAAACATTTAAGGAAATTTATAAAACTAAAATTCAGTCCTATTAAACAAAAACATCATCATAATATAGAAAATATAAATCCAAATAATTTTATTTTCTTACTCACATGGATATTCTACAAGTTGAATAATCACATTCAATATAAATAGCTACTTTCATAATGATGAAATGTATAATGCGAGACTTTCATAACAACATAGTCAATGTCATGTGCCAAGACTACAAATAAGATTTTGTCAAGGCCTTGTTCGAAGACACTATTTGGTATAATGAGACCTACTGATGCATCGAGGATCTATATCGGGCTCCACCTATCACTTACTATGTTCATTGCATTCTTCTAATGAAAAGGTTTAAACATAAAAAAACATTTGTATTAAAACTGGATTACGAAATGTCAATAATTTTTTCATAAACCATGAATGGTATGAACTAACACATCTCCATTCAAACATATCACAAAACCGTCAATACAATAAGGATGTTTTGTATCAAAATAAATCATATTCATATAAACTAAAAATTCATCAAAGTATGTTGACATAGATGAAATAAAAACCATTTTTAGAGAAATATCTATTTCTATTTTGAAATCATTAAAAATACATGAAATTATAAAGAAAACAGTTATTTTGAAAATATTCTTATAATCTTGTAAGTGAATCTTCGACAATTTTATAATTGGCGGTAATTTCTGCACCCGTTTTATATGTTAAAAAACATTCTTAACTTAATTTTTTTGAAAAGGATATAAAGTAACTTGTTTGGAAAAGACAGAATGATTCCTTTCAAAAACATATAATCTTAAATAAGGGTATAAATTACTTTACTTTGTTGTCTAGAAAAAAAAATTTGATGAAAATTTTTATGAAACATGGATGTGGATGATAAAGAGGTCCAAGTAGATAATTATGTATAAAAAACCACGGATAATAAAGAGATTGTGAAATTAACCCCTAACTTGTACTTTTCCATGGTCGATGGTAGGTTAACCTCTTATATAATGGTGAAATTATTCTTATTGAAATATACATGAATCATATAAATTAATATGACATTATATATGATCCTTTAACATTTCGTTGTTAATAATATATTAGTATTATCATCGTTTCAGGTGTCAACTGATTTGTTTTCCTTTATATGATTTATTACGTAAGTAATGTCTGTTACAGATAGGATGAATCTTATTCATATTTAGAATAATATTTAGTCTTTAAAAATTATTTTTTATTTATCTAAAGAAAATTAGTCTTGAATGGATATGATAAGGAATGAATCCCATCACGCTCGTGGAGACGGTAATCTGTACGTACGCAGGAGCCACAATATCAATCATTTGATATTAAAATAATATATAATTTGATGTTATTTTATATATAATGTATCATTATATTGTTATATTTATTATTTAAATCAATTAAACATCATTATTATACCCATCCAAATAATAATTAATTGAATAACAATTATACCACTGCGTGGAGATGGTAAGCCGTACGTACGCACGTATGGTGACATGTCATTCATAGGATGGATAGAATAATGAATATGGTTGTACAATATTTATAATAACATTAAATTATATAGAAGATACTAGAGTAATTAATTTAGAATGGAAAAAACAATGAAAAAGGTAGTGGACGAAGAAAGGAACATGAATGAGGTGATGAAATTTTTACCTCTTCCTCGGGTTCTTCATTTTCATTTGATCAAAGGGATCCATATGATAGATTTATGGCAAAAATAAGGCCTCTGGGATGAAGGGAGGACAGTTGATAGGGTATTTAGGTAGGGTTTCGCCAAGACAAATGGATTTGAAGGTGTGAATCAGAGAGAAACGCGAGTTTCTTTTATAAGAGGGGTGAGGGGCACCTTAGGAAAAGCTAGAAATATTATTTTATAATGAAATCATTTTAGGTTTATAATGGCTCTAAAATGTATAATTTAAAGGTTAAGGTATGGATGGGTCGAAAACCACTCAAACAATAGGATGTGTACAGGTTGGGATCACTATATTAACGTTATCTTTTTTATTTAACTCTTAGTTAAATAGTTTGACATTTACCATGTCTCTTTGTATTTTTATATTATATGGTCAATAAAATTATTATATATACTTCCAAGAGAACCCCAAGTGGTTCATTAATGTTACACATATCATCATATAATTCTTTTGAACGAACCATAGATTTTTAACAATAGAATATCAATTATCAATATAAAATTTGTTTTAAAAACTCTTTTATGTAAATTTTGACATTATTTGTATTTTTTTTATAAATTCATAAGAGCATTATTACTTTGATAAAAAATCATCTAAAAACTCGAATATTTCATATTAACCTAAATTTTTTTTTAATTTATAAATAGATTCAAATTACATTTATTTGGATATTTATAATATCAATTATTTTAATATTTCAGTAATTAGTTAATTACTACATCATCATTCTGTCATAAATAAATTAAATTATTTAATGTCTAAAAAATATAAATAAAATACCATTATGGAGAAATATATTTAGCTTTCTAATGAATATTTATATTTTAATTTATCTTATGTGTAAACCTATATTAAAAATTTTTTAGTTATTAAACAATGATTTTAACTCTTTTAAATATTCATTGAATTAAATAATAATAAATTTCCTAATATAATCGAAGTAGACCAAATAGGTTCATATATTATTCGTAATGTTATTTTTGGTCGAATTATACTTATCCAATAGAATTCAGACATGTGTTAGGGTAATAATAATATCATTTTTACCCTTAATTTCCCTATTTACTTTTAACCATGATAAATAAAAGTAAAAAGTTACTATTCACAAAAAATTATTTTCATCTAATTAAAAAACATTTTCCTTACCGATATCAACAGTGTCTCTCAGATTTTTGAAATTCTACTCAGAGAAGTGGTAAAATTATGTTTTATGTGAATTTGTAAATTCTCCTAGGAGGTGGGTAAAAGACGGTGAAAAGATCAATAAAATTTTTATATATCTAAAATTATTATAAACTGAATCCAATGAATTGAATTGAAATTATATAGGTATTATGTATCTATTTTGACCTAAAATAAATTTAAATAAAATAAATAATTATTTAAATAAAAATTCGGTTTTAAACTATAACTTAGTGTTTTTCACTATTCATTAAAAATGAAATTTTTCAATAAAAATACCAAAAATTCTCCCTAAGATAATTTTGAAATTTTGAATCCCAAAATGAAGTCCATTTTGAAAGAAAAAAATTATAAAATTACAAAAAGTGTGTATTACTATTCATAATGGCTATTTTGGTTGGTTGTGGTGTGTTAAAACTCAAAGTTGTGTATAAGACACGTTACTATATTATTCAAAGAAAAGAATATCGTGGATTATTGTGGTGTTAAATTTATTAATTCATTAAATTTTTATAATAATGATTTAATTATGATCATATTTATGTAATAACATTTCCTTGCAGAAATGATAAGTTGTACGAATACGCAGGAAACAATAACATTCCTAATTTTTTTCAATGGTGTTTAATTGGATGGTTTATAATATATATGAATTAGTATTGTTTTTTAATAATCATATATATTTATTACATCCAATATTATACACATCGACGTAGGTCTGTAGTGAAAATTAGATTATACCATAGCATGGAGACTGTAAGTCTTACGTATAGTCCCATGGGGATTTCGTTTTTCATTGTACGGAAAGATGGTGGAATATGATTATTTCATAGCAATAATATCATATCATTATATAATTGAAACTGGAATTATTACATTATAATGAAACTTAATATGAAGAGGAATATGAAAAAGAATTATTTGTGAAAGAACTTGTTGAAGAGATTACCTCTTTTTCGACATGCTTCCACTAAATCTAGTCATAGATCACTAGAAATTGAATTTTAAGAATACCATGACAAATATGATGTTAATAGGGAAGTTGATTAGAGATAATGGCAAGGTATGGCCAAGAATTAAAGCTAAATGTGATGTTATGATGTGAGGGGGGAGGTTTCCTTTTTTAATTATAGTTAGGGGACTTTTGGAAACATCAAAAATAATAATTTATAATAAAAAAAATGTAAACCAAATAACATTAAAAATATCCCAATTTCAATGCTTATTTGATTTCGGGTTAAAATCCCATTAAAAAGTAAATTTTTTACATGTATTTCTATCAATATACACATTATCTTCTGTATTAACTTTTAGTTATTCCATTTAACTTTTTTCTAGGGTAACAGATAAATTAATATTAAAATAGTGAAATGTATCTTTATTTTATGAAAAATAGACCATAAATAAATAATTACGTTCATTTTATACAATATAATAAATATTAAATATTTTTAAAATGATTAATTTATTTATATGAAATTTAAGTAACTATTAGTTTGATAAACAAACAAGAGTGTTAATTTTGACACTATTCAATTAATTTATTACTAAAAATATGAATACAACAAGATAAAATTGAAAAATTATTTTATTACATTCCATGTAGTCAAGGTCATAAATAAAATCAATTAGAAATATTAATTATCCAAAATAATATTTATATTAAAAAATTTATTGACATTGATTTGATATTTATCTTAATAAAATAATTACTACAATATCATTGACTAGTTATTTAATCTTCTTATATGTTGAATAAAAATAAAAAATAAAAAACTATATGAAAAATAAAACTCATAGATTTCACAATAGTATTTTTTGTTTTCTTTATCCATTGGAAAACTCAATATTTAATTTTTATACATATTAAATTATGAATCTGGCAACTTTAAAATCATCATAATAAAAATAATATAAGTGTTATAATACCTTCTATAAGACTCTAAATGGTCAATAACGCAACCCTTGGATTGTTGAGGTCATCATATACTTGACCAGTAATATTTTTTTTCAAGTGTATTCATCATTTAATTACTATTATATTATTAATAATATCTAAAATATAAATTTTCATCAATTAAGTAATTTCATTATCACTAATGTATAAGCTATTAAGTTAATTATTTATTTCTTAAAAATTAAAAAAAAATACATTGAAAAATAAAAAAAATTTATTTTTTAAATGATTATTGACAATATAATTTATTTATATTATATCATTATATAATAATTTATTTATTTAATAATCATTCACTAATAAATAATTAACATTTCTTTAAATAAAACATTTTAATTGTCCTAATCCAATCTCGGTGATTTCAAATAGATACTATTTCGAGCCAAGGATGATTTAGATATAAAAAATCCAATCCAATGATATTAATTAAATTGGTTGGGTAATTTAATAATAGAATTCTTACCCTTAAATACCAATATAGCCCTTTTACCATATTAGTAAAAACTACAGACGATACAACTCATAATTCCCAAAAATAATATAAATCTATTTGAATAATTTTGACATATTGATTGAAAATATGGAGTCTGTTTTTTTAAATACAAATCACCAAATATAACTTAATTAATTTTAAATCAATCACATTGGCAAAATAAGAGAATAAATTTTTATAATTTAAATCATTCCAAATGATTGAAAGGTTTGTACATATGATTTCAATGTAAAATTATTAATAATGATATATAAAATATTGAATAGTAAAATATTATCATTACACATTAAAACTATAAAATATTATAATTTAACAAAAAAAATAATTTTGATTAAAAATTTGTTTTCACATTAATTTTAGTGAATTTTTCCTATTCAACAAAAAATTAATGTTATCTTAGAAAATATAAAAAATTCATTCAAATTAAATATATATATTCCGCTTCAAAATAAAATGTTTCTGTTTTCATATAAGAATTTTTTACTTTTCAATGTCATAATTTAAATTATTTTCAACATTAATAGGCGTAAAATTACCCTTTTGAAAAAATATTAGATTGTATACAACACAATGGGCTTATTCAAACACTATGACAAAAATATCCATATGATGATTAAGAAAATAATTTTATTAGGTATATCAAATATATATTTAACTAATTTATTTAAATAGTATTAATATACTTATAAAAGTAAATAATTAATTAATATAAATAAATATAAGAGAAAAAATCATCATAAATTTTCATAAGTTAGTTATATTTATTTACTCTATGCTAACAGCTAGGTTAAATTGGTCCATTTAAATTAAGGGAATATCATGGTTTGTTTAAACTCGTGATTTCCTATAATGCAAACTATTTAATAAATATTATTTATATAAAATATTATATTAGAATATCCAATTGTTACATATTTCATGGTTATTATTCAATGTATGATAAAATATTATCATCTCTGACCATGTTCAATCGACTAAATAAATTTTCAGCTTATAATCCAAAATATCTAATGTAAATAGAAATTATTATCTACTTATATATAAAATAATAATAATTTATATAAAAAGGGTAATTAAATTGAAAAGGTATCTTAATAAATTGTGAATAATCTTATTTGTATTATTATGGTAGATAAAAAATGTGTGTGACATATCTGAATCATAGTGAAAGACTTTATTTTAAATATTAACTATTTAAATATTCATTTAACATAATATTTTTATTACATATCCTTATTTTATAAAAATATTTTCAAAATGTTGTTAATATTCTCCTATGGTTGTGTAATTTAAATTTTTTAAATTTCGAATTTATAAAAAACGTTTTTAATTGAATCTTTTTTATTATTTTTCAAATGAGGTAATTTGGAAATTTTCACACAAAAATATAGAAGTTTTAGTTTTTATCTTTTTTAAATGAAAGGATTTATCTTCCTTTATAACTAAGTTTTCATTTTATTCATCCCATACTAGTTTAAATTTTTATTTTAGAATAATTTTTTTCCTTTGTATGTGATCCATTTTTATGAAATTAGTTTATTTGAAATTGATATTCTTATTTACTTTATAAATATTTTTATAATCCTTTATTTCATGATTTAAAATTATTTCATTGTTCTTATAATGAATTATAATGATTATTGGTTACATTATAATCCATCTATAGTGGATATATTATGTAGATATTTTGTGTGGTTTCATGATAGACCATGGTTGATGGGTTACATTAATACCTCCTTTTCAATTGATACAGAATCTGATCATATGGTTATTACATATATAAGATGGTGTTAACTAATTCAGATTCTCGTATGAGAGACTGGAAATATACAAGGATAGTTATACCAATATTAACAATAATTCCTAGCTATGATGGTTACTCAAAAGTATCGCTATGATGTTAATTGTGGTAGTCTTATATGAGTAGTTATGCTAGTTACTATAATGCTTACCCAAGATTCCAAAATCAGTAATTAATGTTTTCTATGCATTTCTAAGGATTCAATTTATATAATTGTTTTTTATATATAATATATTTATTCCATAAGGTCAATTAATAATGTGATAAATATATTTATAATATTTATTATAATGTATTTCCTTGGATTAATAGTCTAGTATATTTTTATGTCTCTTACTGATATTTTCATGCTCATCTCACAATATAAAACATTTTTGTATAGATTTAATGATGATTAAGGACAATTTTCTGGTTAAGATCAACCTTTTTAATATCTGTAATTGATATAAATTATGTTTTAAATATTTCTAAGAGGAAAATGGATACTGATTGTATGTTTCCACATGTAATCTATGGGTTTACAGTGTAAGTGGATTTCCAAATTCCCTAAAACTATAAAATCAAAAGGTCATTTGAAATAATAGAATGTGTTTACTAGTTATATTTAGTAGAATAAGATATTTTTTAGGCTATGTCCTTAATTAGTTATAATATGTGGGTTTAGATAACATTGGAGATTAGGTTTTTTTCATTTGACGTTAATTAATCATTACTAATAGATTTATAGTTTAATTTGTATAGGATTTATTATATGTTCAATATTTTTGTCAAACCTATTGAGTTTTTATGTGATGGATTTTTATATGTTTAATAATATTTTATGATATTATATTTAAAGGGTCATTGAATTAGGTATAATGGATATGAGGTTTTATGTATTGAAGATTATCATTGGGTTCTCTTTTGATGAGGACAATTTTAATTTATATTTTCATATTGAAATATATTTTAGAATTTAAATAATAAGAAAAAATTATTTGATCTTTCGTAAACAATTTTTTTCTTATGTATTTATATAGATAATTTTATGTCACTTATTTGATTTAATATATGTGACACATTACACACATTAAAGAAATGGAATACCAACATGGACATGACTATTTATTTTCCGGTGATATGGAATACATTATAGAAGATAAAGTGGACATTAAAATAATCATTTGATGTCCCGATTGTATGGACTGAATGTATTAATTTTTTACGATTTAGAAATGAATCATGATTGAGAAATATAGAAAAACTATTATTTCAAATTCGATATATATATTTATTAGAATAACATATTATGGAATAAGAAATTTTTTTTATTTACGTATATAAATATGATATAGTGGCATTTCATTAATATTTTTAGAATCATGAAAAACATAAAAAATATTATATATATGGTTTTCTGTCAAAATATGTAATCACATGTGATATTTAATTGATACATTGAAAATGGGGCATAATGAGAAGGAGATACATTTTTTGAGACGTTCATTTAAAATTATTAAACATTTGGGGAACTTGTAAACCTTATGTTTATGATATAAGAAATTTTATTGGAGGATGAATAACACTACATATTGAAGCCTTCCTAGTTTCAATGATGTATTATTTTGATGTAATTATGGGTAGTTACAATTTTGGAACATATGTATTATGGTAAATTTATATGGTGGTTAAGTGATTAAAATTATTTTAGAATAAGATCACTATATTATTCTTGATCATTATAAAATCTTATGTTATTTTATTATTAGAATAAATGTTGAATTTTATTTAGGAAGATTATATGAATTTATTGTAGAATTGTGTTAATATAGGTTATTTATAGAAGTGGTTATCATATCATAGATATTATATATTTAGGGAGTGAACAGTATGGTATGACATGTCAAGGGTAATTATTGATATTTTTTATAAATTTTAAAATTAATATTGGAAGTCAATGTGGAGATTTTATTTTGGATTTTGGGTTTCCCTATTATTCATGAATGTTTTGAGGTCATTTAAGGACAATTATTTGTTTAATTATCTATATCGAACATATCATATTACTCTTTAATTTAAGAGATTAAATTAGTTTTTATTAGTATCATGATCTACAAATTTTTGGGATTTATGTTATATTTCCCAAAAAATATATTATTATTTTATGAAGGAATGAGAAGTTGATTTTAATTGTACATTGGAAAAAAATTTCTTAATATTTTGAATCTACAGCTGGATTAACGATATATTCATTTTAAATACACATAGTTTTGCGAAAAATATGTGATTGTGGTTGAAATATATTAAATGACGAAGATATATATTTATAAAATGTATATTTTTTTTCTTACTCTAGGATGTTAAAAAATTCATTAAACACGGAAAATTTATTTTTGGACAAAAAAATTATCCATTTAGTTTTTTTAACAAAAATCAATATCATATTAACCGATCATAGATTTATGATTTTGTGATAGATAATTGTATCATGACCTTGTTCTATATCACTATTTATCTAACCTAGAGAGTTATTTTTCTCTTACACATCCACGTTTTCACATCAAATTTTTTATCTTCTATATGTAATCACAATCTAATTTATTCCATCTGACCAATGTACTTTCCATACCATCTTTTCAATAGAATGTTTTATTAAATATATTTATGATGATAGATTTCAACAAAGGTATTTTATGAATAATAACATTGTTTACCGATCATTAGTTCAAATATTGAAGAAAGAAATTATTAAGTGCGATGAATTTAATATCCTGTGTTTTTTAAATGAAATTATATTTTATATATTATATGAGTGATAGAAAACATATCTTAATTAAAAATTTAAATTTTATTAAATTAATTTTATTATTATAACCTAGTGGATAAAATGTTGGTTATGAATAAGATTAAAGAATATTCAAAATAAATATGATGTTACTACTCATCATTACATTTTTGGTAAATTATTATAATATTATCACTTCTATTTTACTTTATCCATATTATTTTAAAAAAATATAATTTATCCAAAATGTGGTATTATAATTTTACATTATGATTGAATATTATAATTACATTGATAAAGATTTAGAAAAATTATTTTTAAAAATAAATATCATTTAATTTATTGTTTATTAATAATAATAGGATTAATTATCTATATGATTCTGAAAATAATAATATGTAAATGAATATAGAAAAGTTCAAATTTTTATTTAAAAAAATTATTTCGTTTCAAAAATATATTAAATGTATTATAATGTTTTTTATCATTTGCAATTATAATTTTTTCAATTTGATTTTAAATAATCAAATTTCGGTTTATTAAATTGATTCTATTCTATAACACAATTTAAAGACATTTTAAATTTTAAAAGGGGATTCTTTTGAATAAATATTTTTAGTTTGCTATGAAAAATTAACTAGAAATTAAATTTTACAAATTTGTTAAAAAGAAGTTTTATTTTTTTTAATGTTAATAATTATCATTATAATTTTATTACAATGGTAAAGGGTAAATTTTGTAGATTAGGTAAACAATAAAATTATAAAAACATAAAAATGACACAAAACATACATAAAACATATTTAAAAAATATTTATAAAAAACGTACATTGGTATAATTTATGTCATTTTATGGACATCAAGATTATATAATGACACTCATATAAATTTAATTAAATAAAATTCAAACATGTCACACACATTTTGAATTTAGGATGATGTAGGTCAGTAAAAACGCATACAATGATTTAAGGAATGTGTTATGGTAATCTTATAATGTTATAATTACACTTAGTTACCCGGTTTAATTTTTTACCATATTATTAAAAATAACATGAGATACTCTTAATAACACTTAAAAAAATAAGTATACTAAAATAATTTTGACCTTCTGATTACAAATATAGATTCAATTTTTTTAAATTAAAAATATAAATAATTCATTAATTATTTTAAAATATATCCCATTTTCGGAATAAGAGAACATTTTTTTGAAAGATAAAATATTGACAAATATAGAAATATTTTTACATCAAAAATCAATGTAAAATTAATTCAATTGAAATTAAATATATTTATAGGTAAAAAATATATATTTAATAGTTAAAACTATTAATGATTATAATTAAACAAAATATTCAATTTTTATGAAAAATTATGTTTTCACAATTTTTATTTTTATTTTTTACTATTAATCAAAAAATGAATGTTATCAAAAAAATCGAAATTTATCCAAAATATTTTTTATATCCCACATAAAAATAACATGTTTATGTTTTCATATAATAATTTTTAAATTTTTAACATATAAATTTAAATGTAGTCCACCTTCAAAAGTAATAAAATTGCATATGGATAAAATTTGGTTTTTATACATCAAAATATTTTTTATTAATACAATATGAAAAATATCCCTTTGAAGAATGTGAAAAATATTTTTTACATATATAAAATAAATCTTTCATTACAAACATTTACTAATAATAATTCAGGTATACAAATATATAATTTATTTATATAATAATTTTTAGTGAAATACTTCACCATACATTTTCTATGTTAGTTTTATTTTTCTTACTAACCTAATGAATAATTTAAAATGATCATTTTATGTGAATGGAATATTTTGGTTCTTGTAAACTCAAGATTTCATACAATTCCTGCTATTGAAGAAAAATTATTTAGAGAAAATACGTCATTAATATATATATGTGTTACATATTTCATGGTGTTTATTATATATCTGATTGAATAATGTCAACTTTGTCAATTTTAAATCGAAAAAATTCATTTTGGACATATAATCCTAATGTACAATGTAAATATAATTTTTTTAGTTTCATAAGTATGTAATTGATATCTAAGGATGATCATTATGTAACTTTTTTAATTCATCATCTGTTACTAATACTACTACATTCTAGGTTATGCTCTTTTTTCCACCTATATGGGCACACCAACTCAGTCCACTCAGGTATTAATTATTTGTCTTCATTCTCTCTTATTATCATTAAATCATCAGCGTATACATTTATTATTTTTGGGCAAGTGTTTGTTGATTTATTTTAGAGTTTGATCATGTTATATGGCTAACAAGTGTGTTGTATTACTTGTGTTCATAATTGCAGGTTCTATAAGCAAAGAGGAGCTTTTGTGAGGGGTCTGGGTAGGTTGGGGAAAGGGGAGGGGAGGAGAGGATGATGGCAGGGGGAGGGGCTGGCCAGGTTGGAGGGGAGGGGAGGGGAGGGGAGGATGAGGGCAGGGGGGAGGGGCTACTGGTGGAAGAGCTTGGGAAGGGGTGAGTGGTGGGGAAAGGGGCTAGGGAGGTAGGAGGGGAGTTGAAGGGAGGGAAGGGGAGTATGAGGGAAGGGGGGAGGGGGTTGTTGGGGAAATAGGTTGGGTAGGGGGGAGAAGAGGGGAGGGGAGAATTAGGGGTGGGGAGGGGAGTATGAGGGCAGGGGGAAGGGGCTGGGGGAATGGGATGGGAAGGTTGGAGGGGAGGGGAGGGGAGGGGATGATGAGGGCAGGGGGGAGGGGATGGGTAGGTTTGAGGGGAGGGCAGGGGAGGGCAGGGGAGGATGAGGGCAGGAGGGTAGGAGGAGGTGCTGGAAAGTTGGGGGGGGGGGGACAAGAAGGCTAGATCAACCAATTTTTCAGAGATCCTACACATCCAAATATCTACAACAGGTTCGTGTTCCTAGATTCATAGATGTTTTAACCCTTATGGACATCATTATATATTTTCAGTTATGATTTACTAAGATAATCATTCTCAACAGGGTTGGTGTTGGTTTCCTCAACACATCAAATTGTGTTGCATTGTCGGTATGTGTAACCGATTCCATTCAACATTAGATTTTGGTTTGTAATTTTCTCAATCCCTACTAGTGTAAATCTAAGCTACAATGTCTATTCTTATTGAAAGAGTATGAAAAAATCAAATGTGTTTTTACAAACATGCCTTATGATAACACCAATGATGGGGTAAACAAACATACCATCAAGGAAGAAAAATGGTATGTTTTCTATTATACTATGTTTGATGCAAGAAATGATGGTTCTAAAAGAGGAACAAGGGCCTATAGTTGTTCCTAGGAACTATGGATATCTGTATACTAGATACAAAATCCAGTTTTTGGATCTGTAACATCTTAGAATAGTAGAAACTGTTGAAGATTTAACTTTCAATGCCCAATTACCGTACTTCTGTTCCAGTTCTTCAGTATTTCGGTTACATATATGTCTTCATTATGTACTTTATGATGGTCCTGGTGGAGGAAGTGAAGAATACTACTGTTCATAGGCACCCTATATTTCTATATACTTGATACACATTCCAGTTTTGGGCTCTGCAACATCTTATTACAATATAAATTGCCCAGTATGTAAATTTCTATACTCAATTCCTAAAATTTTGTTTCCAATATTCAGGATTTCTGTAACTTTTATTTCATCTGTATGTAATTGAAATCTAAGGATTATAATTATGTATCTTTTTTTATTCAACATCTATTACTAACACTCCTACATTCTAGGTTATACTCTTTTTCCCACCTGTATGGGCACACCAACTCAGTCAACTCAGGTATTAATTATTTGTCTTCATTCTCTATTATTATCCTTAAATCATTAGCGTAGACATTTATTATTTTTGGGAAAGTGTTTGTTGAATTATTTTAGAGTTTGATCATGTTATATGGCTAACAAGTGTGTTGTATTACTGGTATACATAATTGCAGGTTCTATAGGCAGAGATGAGCTTCTGTGAGGGGGATGGGCAGGTTGGAGGGGAGGGGAGGGGAGGGGAGGGGAGGATGAGGGCAGGGGGAGGGGCTGGCCAGGTTGGAGGGGAGGGGAGGGGAGGGGAGGATGAGTGCAGGGGGAGGGGGCTACTGGGGGAAGAGCTTGGGTAGGGGGGAGTGGTGGGGGAAGGGGCTGGCTAGGTGGGAGGGTATGGGAAGGTAGGGAAGGGAGTATGAGGGTAGGGGGAGGGGGATGCTGGGGAAATAGGTTGGGAAGGGGGGAGAAGAGGGGGGAGGATTAGGGGAGGGGAGGGCAGGATGAGGGCAGTGGGGAAGGGGAAGGGGGAATGGGCTGGGCAGGTTGGAGAGGAGGGGTTGGGAGGGGATGATGAGGGCAGGGGGGATGGGCTGGGCATCTTGGAGGGGAGGTGAGGGGAGGGCAAGGTGGGGAGGAGGAGGTGCTGGAAATTTGGGGGGGGGGGGGACAAGCAGGCTGGATTAACCATTTTTTTAGAGATCCTACACATCCAAATATCAACAACAGGTTTGTGTTCCCAGATTCATAGATGTTTTAACCCTCCTGGACATCAATATATATTTTCAGTTATGATTTACTAAGATAATCATTCTCAACAGGGTTGGTGTTGGTTTCCTCAACGCATCAAATTGTGCTGCATTGTCGGTATGTGTAACTGATTCCATTCAACATTATATTTTTCCACTGTCATTCATGAAAATATTTTTTCCCATTTTTTTATGACATGTATGGAGTTTTAAGGTAATCGTGAAAAATGATTGAATTTATTTTTAGATTAATTAGTTGCATTATAAGTTACAGTATCATCTATATTGGATATCGCAAATTACCTAGAAGATTGAACATTTTTTCCAGAGCATTTTAGTTTCCCATATGGATTGAATATCCCCTCTACAGAATCCAGAATACCCAGACTTTTTATTTTTTCAACCCATATTATTTATTTTTTCAACCCATATTATTTATTTTTTTAATAATATTCTATGTAGTATGTATTGGATTCACTATGAAACTAAAAACCTGGACAAGGTGTCTAATACAATGGGGATTCTCTCCTACAGATCCACATCTTTGAACCAGGTACGTTCTCATATTTTCCTATAAAATTTTATGCTACTGTCCATTGTGATTAGATTAATGTTAAACATGATTAACTGAGACAATCATTCTAAGCAGGGTTTGTATTGGTTTCCTCAACACATCACAATCTGCTGCATAGTTTGTATGTTTATCTTATTATAATCAATATACAATTCCTCATTGTTTGTTATCTCCATTACATCATTTAAATAGATAATACTAATTTTCTTTCATCTAATTTAATTTTTTCCCTAAACATAACACAATGCATTTGTTCCTTTCTGATGCCAATGTTCATCATCTACTTTTTGCTCAATGATTACAGTTGTTAGAATTTGCTTCTACTTATCCTTTTAATTCATTTCTTCATGTAGAAAAATCTGATGATTGATTTTGATGCCAATGATGTGGTCCAACAATATGTTACAAGGTCTCGAGACTCTACAGCAACAACAAGAACTGCTAATGAACTGCATCCCTGTATAAAGGATACCATTAAACAAAAGACTGACAAGTTTATCTTATATTTTGTGATGCAATTGCCAGGTATCACTTGACTACATATATGTTTCTGTTATTTCTAAATAATGTTTTTTTACATTGATAACATAAATTGTGTATTTTCTCCACTAATATAATGAACGAACAAGTTCAAGTGTAACAATTTTACTCTCTGATGCCTATATCATTTAGACTAAACTGAATTCCCAGTTTCAATTTTCTCACCTAAATTATGTACTGCGGGGATCGATGTTCATGTCAACCCAACATTCGGAACTTCTACACCACTAGGGAAGTGTCTGGTAACTGGGAATGCATGTATTTACCTACATGACATTCCATTACACTACCACTACGAATGGGAACAATAGATACATTTAAAAAGTTGTGGTTGTTGTTACATTATAGCACCTTCTATTCAAAACATAATGCTGATCTGTTTCTCTGTAAACATTATGTTATATTATCATGTTTTAAAAATTATCTGTTATGTTTACATTCACAATTTCCATGTTCATATTTCACTATACCCATTTAAGTGACTTAAGGATTAAACTTTGAAGAACTAGGAGCGAATATAGCATATTTAGGAGCAGGGGTATAAGATTTTTTGTACTGTTTACCATAGAAAACAAGAGTAATATTTTTTCTTTCAGGATCAATTGATTTAAAAAAATTATCGAAGTGATGAGAAAGTTACAATTCAATGCTAAAAGAAAGTGATATGACAGAGCAAGTTAGAGGTTCATGCCTTCCAGCACCCAACCATGGAGAAATTTAACCCTCAATGCCACTCAAACCCTCAATGCCTGATGGCTTGCCAATTATGCCAAACTACGATGTTCTTGTATGCCAAGGAGGATTCGAAAGCTCTTCTATTTGAGAAATAAGAAGCTCTTCTATCTATAGAGGGCATTGTTTATTCCTCAATTTCTGTAATTTCTATTCTTATACATTAATCAGTTATGTAACTATTGTTCCTTAATTATGTATTTTATAGAGAAGACTGCTCACTATGTAACTTTTGTTCCTCAATTTATGTAACTTTTATTCCTTTATTATGTGTGTCGTTTTCTTTTCAAATATTTTTACTATTAATATGAACGATTATGTTTTAAAAATAGTATTTTATGCTTAATAATAGGAATTATTTTAGAGTTCCGTGCATCGCACTGGCAGAGTACTAGTATTTAATTATTTGATGTCAAATTGACAATAACTAAATAAAATATATCATTTTCATCCATATAAAAAATATTATATATTTTTAATAATGTTTTATGACTTTTATATATTTTAATAAAACGTTATTCTCATAAACAATAAATAGTATAAATTTTGACAATATTCAATTAATTAATTTTTATAAATATTATTATTACAAGATAAATTTAAACAAAATATGTCATTATATTTCTTAGAAGTCATGTCATATAGAAAAAATTGATTATAAATATTAATTATCTCAAATTATATTAATTTTAACATTTTACGAATATTTATTTGATATTTCTCTTAATATAAAAATTACATCAATAGTTCTGTGTAGTGATTTAATATTATTATTTTTTGAGTAAAAAATTAAAATAAAATTATTTATAGAATATTTATCTAAAATAATTTAGAATAACAGTTTTAGTTGAATTGAACTTCTAGAAAATCAAATAATTAATATTTTATGCCACTTATATTATGAAGGTGACAACTTTAACATCACATTAAATCAAATAATATAGGGTTCACAATCACTTTTATAAGGCTCCAAATGGACAATAACTCGACCCTTGGATGATTATGGTAAAGATATACTCATCCGGAAATATTTATTCATTATTTTAGGTCTTTTATGGGGTATCATTATATAATGAAAAACTACATTTTTTTATTATTAATCAATAAAATAGTTTTTGAATCATTAATGTATAATCTGTTAATGAAATTATTTATTTTTGTAAAAAATTAAAATAAAATACAATTTTAATGAAAAACATTTAGTATTTCAAATGATTATTTATAATCTAATTTATCTGTTTTATAACCTTATACAGAAATAAATTACTTATTAATATTTGAGTTTTCTATTTTTATCTTTTCTTTAAATAATATAAATTAAGTTTCTTAATATCATCAAACTGGATTCAAATAGATACCATTTTGACTCTAGGATGATGTAGGTCAATAAAAATGCACACAATGATTTAAGGAATGTGTTAGGGTAATTTTATAATGTTATAATTACACTTAGTTACCCGGTTTATTTTGTTACCATATTATTAAAAATAACATGAGATACTCTTAATAACACTTAAAAATAAAATAAATATACTAAAATAATTTTGACCTTGTGATTTCAAATATGGATTCCATTTTTTATAATTAAAAATATAAATAATTCATTAATTGTTTTAAAATATATCCCATTTTCGGAATAAGAGAACATGTTTTTGAAAGATAAAATATTGACAAATATAGAAATTTTTTTTCATCAAAAATCAATGTAAAATTAATTCAATTGAAATTAAAAATATTTATAGGTAAAAAATTTATATTTAATAGTTAAAACTATTAATGATTATAATTAAACAAAATATTCAATTTTTATGAAAAATTTTGTTTTCACAATTTTAATTTTAATTTTTTACTAATAATCAAAAAATGAATGTTATCAAAAAAATAGAAATTCATCCAAAATGTTTTTTATATCGCACATAAAAATAACATGTTTATATTTTCATATAATAATTTTTACATTTTCAACATATAAATTTAAATGTGGTCCACCAACAAAAGTAATAAAATTGCATATGGATAAAATTTGGGTTTTATACATCAAATATTGTTTGTTAATACAATATGAAAAACATCCCTTTGAAGAATTTGAAAAATATTTTTTTACGTATATAAAATAAATCATTCATTATTAAAATTTACTAATATTAATTCAGGTATAAAAATATATAATTTATTTATATAATAATTTTTAGTGAAATACTTCACCATACATTTTCTATGTTAGTTTTATTTTTCATGCTAAACTAACGAATAATTTAAAATGATCATTTTATGTGAATGGAATATTTTGGTTCTTGTAAACTCAAGATTGCATACAATTCCTGCTATTGAAGAAAAATTATTTAGAGAAAATATGTCATTAATATATATAGGTGTTACATATTTCATGGTGTTTATTATATATATTATTGAATAATTTCAACTTTGACAATTTTGAATCGACAAAATTCATTTTGGGCATATAATCCTAATGTAAAATGTAAATATAAATTATTTTTTAGTTTTATATAAAACAGTAAAACGTGATATAAAATAATTAAAAAAACATGAAAATGAATCTTAATAAATTTGACGTTAACATATTTTTATTATTCAAGACCATAAATAATGTGTGTGACTTGTCACACTCATGATAGGGGACTTTCTTTTTAAAACAATATTCTTAAATATTCCCTTAAAACAATATTTTTATTACACATAAATATTTCCACAAATTATTTTCAATTTTTATTTAATATTCACCTATGAATGTGTTATTTAATTTTTACTATTCTGAATTTTAAAAAAAATTGTTTTAATGGATTTTTTATCATTTTATGAATGAGGTACATGGGTAATTTTCACACACAAATATAAAAGGAATATTTTTTAACATTATTTAAATGGGGGATTCATCATCTTTCATGACTAATTTTTCATTTTAAGCATACCTTATAATATTGAATTGTTAATTTAAAACAATTCTATTTATTTTGTATGTGAGTAATTTTTATAAACATAACATATTTCAAAAAAATGGTTATTTCCTTAATAATTTTTTTTATAAAGGATGATTTCATGATTTAAGGTTATTTTATAGTTCATGGGATGTTTTATAATAATTATTGGTTCCAATATAAGCTGTCTATAGTGGTTAATTTATTTAACAATGATGTTTTGTTTCATGATATTTTGTGGTTGTGTGGTAACCTTAATAACAACAAATGATTGTTATGGTATGTAGATGATATAGTTATTCCATATAAGAGATGGTGATATCCTATTATGTAACTTGGAATATACAATGAGAATATAATAAAAAATTAATTCCTATATTAACTATTATGGTTAGCTATAATTGTTACTCCAACGTAATGATTAGAAGTTAACCATGAATTTCTTGCATGAGTTGTTGTAATGGCTACTATAATGATTCACTAATTTTAAAAAATGTTTAATTTATCTTTTCTAGGGGTTTTTATAGTTTTATTTTATATAAATGTTTTTTTTCATATATATGTTATTTATTCCATATGGTCGATCAATAATGTGATAAAACTGTTTCTAATATTCATTATCATGTTATTCACTGGAATAATTGTCTTATATCTTTTTATTTCCCTTACTACGATTTTCATGATCTTCCAAAATTTTCATTCATTTTTTATCGGGATTTAATTATGATTATTGGAAATTATGAGGATAAGATAAAATTTTTTAATATGGTTAATGGGAATAAAAAATGGTTTAAATATTTTCTGGTGAAAATGGATATTGAAAATAATGTTTCACATGTAATGTATGTGTTTACTATGTAATTATATGCCCTATTTCTCAAAAAAATACACTAAAAATATCATTTGGAATATAATAAAGTGAATTCTATTTATATTTACTATAATATTTAATTTTTTATTTTAGTTAATTATATTTGGAATAAGAGGTGGGTATAGAATACAATAGATATTCTGTTGTTTTCATGTGCGGTTCGTTACTATTTATGGATATAATCATTGTTTTTTTATAATTTACAATAAGTTAAATAAAATAGACACACCTTTTGCACTTTTTTATGGGATTTTCTATTTTTAATTATATTTTTTGATACTAGATTTAAAATTGTAATTGGCATAGAAATAAATATTTAATGTTCAATGTTTTGATTAATTTCTTTTTGTTATTTTTTGACGAGGACCATTTTTAGTTTACCATTATTTTTAGGAATAAATAATGTTATTCGTTACAAATTAATAATTTTTTATAAATATATAAGGAAAATTATCTCACAAAACCATTTATCTCATTCAGATGAATTAATCATAAATCTTATTAAAAAATCTTGTTCATATGATATTGAATGATTTTTTTGCATCCATATCATAGAAAAAACTATTCGATCTATCCAAATCCATTTCTTTTGATAAAAAATTATATGAATAATGGAATCTCACTTATTTGATTTAAAATAATTGAATCATAAAACTCAATCGAGAATAGGAATACCATGAAGGACATAAGATTTTCTTTGCTATAGATAATTACTACATTATATAAGATAAAGTAGATAAAAACAACATCAATGTAGGAACAGTAGGTATGGATTTTTTGTATGAATTGTTTTATATATATTTTTATAAAATTCATAATTTATTTAAATTAATATTTATTTATAGGATTAACCAATTAATGAATAGGAAAATATAATTACTTATAATATTAAATATCATATAGAGGTATTTCATGATTATTATTAGAAGAAGGAAACACATAAGGAATATTAAATATTAAGTATTTCTTTTCCAAATATTGAATCACATGTGAGATTGAATTGATAAATTTGAAAAGTGGTGTAATAGAAATGTGATAATTTTATGGAGACACTCATTGAACATTATTAAATTTTTGAGGTACAAGTAACCCTTTTGTTAATGATTAGATAAATGTTATTTTAGGAAGAATAGAAACACATTTTTATTCATTTAGAATATCTATGATATCATATTTTGAAGTAATTATGGGTTATTATAGTTTGGAAACGTATATTTTGTGGGAAATTGATATGGTTTTTAAGTGATTACATTTTTTTATATGATGATACTATAATTTTCGGGTTCATTATATGGTTTTATATGATATTAGTCTATGGAAAAATGATGAATTAAATTTTTTTAAGAGTATATGAATTTATAAGGAAATTATGGTAATTCATGTAATTTGTGGAACTGGTTAGCATATCATGGTTATTATATGGTTAGTGATTGAACATGAAGGTTTTATTAGTCAGTAGTAATTGTTGATATATGGTGATAAATGGTAAAATTAATCTTAAAATACAATTTGGAAAATTAAATCTTAATTATTGGATTCAATATAGGTCTAGAATATTTTTATGAAGTTTTAATGAAAATTATTTGTTCATGTATATATGTTGAACTCATGGTATTGCTATTCAATATTAGAGATTCAATTAGTTCGTATTAGTATAGTGTGTACTCATATTGGGTAAATATCTTATCTTGTCCAACCCATTTTTATTTTGATTGTTTTATAATGACACATGGAATATAATTTAATTCTTTATAGGAATTATGTGATTCATTAGATTTTGATTCTACTACTTGAGGCATGGACTATTCATCTTAAATACTCCACATTTGGTCAAAAATATGCCATTTTGGATGAATGTTATTAAAGGATGCAGATATACATATAAAAGAAGTATATTTTATTTTTTTCATAATTTATGAATCCAAATAATTCATCAGTAATAAGAAATTTAATCTGGGACAATAAATAATTATTGATTTACATTCCATAGAAGGAAATAAAATACCTATTAACAAATCACATATTTAATTTTTTTTATGGATAACATTCTCTTGACCATGTTCCCAATCACTATTATTATATATCCATGTTAGCTACTTTATTATTACACATCCATGTTTTCATCTCGTAATTAATTTGGCCTCTCTGGAATCACAATATGATTTATTCCACATGAACATAGTAGTTTCTTTACTCTCATTTTTATATGATGTTTTATTTGATATTTTTATGATTATGGATTTCAAAAAAGTTATTTTGAAAATTAAATAATTCTTTACTATTAATTATTTAAAATTACAAGGAATTTTTTTAAGTGGTGTGATTTTAATATCCTGAATTTTTAAAACGTAAATACAATTTCTGAAATTGAATAAGAGACACAATAAATATTCTAAAATAAAAAGATATTATTATATTATATAAATGTTACTCCTGTAACCCAGCTGTTATATTGGTGGGTATGAATAAGAATAAATAATTTATGAAATAAAAAACGATGATAATAATAAAAATAAATATATTGATAAATTATTATAATATAATCACTTACATTTTAGTAATTCCATTTTATTTTGAAACAAAAACCCTTTCTTCCAAATGTAGTTAACTAATTTTCATTTGTGAATAAATTTTATAATTAAATTGATGATATTTTTGAAACATTATTGTGAAAAATTATTTTGTATTTTTATTATTATTATCAAAATAATCCTATGATGAATTATTTATATGATTATGAAAATATAGCTTTTTCAAGGAATATTGAAGAATAATTTTTTTTTAATATTAAATTTTATATAAAATATATATTCAACGTAATATTATGTTTTTAATTATTTTTAAATTATAATTAATTTAATTTTATTTCAAATTATCCATTAATCATTGGAAAATTTATTTTATAAAGGATTTTAGTAAAAAAACATTTTAAATTTTAAAATGACAATTTTTTTAAAATCTATTTCTTGTTCATCTTCCGGAATATGTTGAAATAAAATTTTGATAATTGTAAATTTTGAATTTTAAAATGCTTATTACTTATTTGGAATAACTTTATATAAATTTGGTATAAAATTTTTTATTTTTGGACAATATGAATATTAAACATTGTTCTTTTATTACAATGCATATTAGGTAAATTAGGTAATTTAGGGAAAACTTTAATGATAAAAACCTTCAAATTACCAAAAAACTTACCTTGAACTTATTCAATGAGTATTTCGAATAAATAATAATAAAATGGTATAATTTATAAACTTTTATGGATATTATGATGATATTATTACCTTCATAGTATTTTAATTAATGAAAAGTCTATCATGTCACACTCTTGTTTTTAATAATTGTGATATTTTCAATATGTTTTTATGCAAAATATAAGATAAATTGTAAATATTATAATGAAATTCAAAATATTAATCTTAATTATGGTTATTCGTTAGTATTTTTATGAAATGGTGTATTTAAATTAATTGTTTGCATAATTTTTGATGCAATAATTATTTAATTAATTGATAAATAGAATAAATTATATTAAAACTATAAAAATAAATATAATTTGATATAAATAATATAAAAACCATTACCATTATGTCATATTAATGAATGGTTTGATAAATAATATAATACATAATACATTCCATAATATTGATAATTCTAGTTTCATTAGGAACTAGTAACATTGCATGAGAACATAAAACATGGAAGACATCTTATTTATTGAATCATTCATTAAAATGATCAAAATATTCCATCGAACTTAAAACTAAATGGTATTACATGAGAACATACATAGTAATGGGCTAATAAATATATCTTTTTATGGGAATAAAAATTGATTTTATAAAATTATAAAAGAATAGAAATAATATTATATAACTCAAAAATCTATCTGGATAATAAATATACTTCAAAACATGCATTCATATAAACAATCTCAAATTATATTAAAAATGGAAAATTACCCCTTAACTTAAGTCTTACTTCTCGTGAATGTATACTAACCACATGTATGATGAGATAAATAATGTCATTGACATATTTTGTTATCTTATTAATTTATATGATTTCATATATGATCATATTATCAGTTGTTTGATAATAACAATTCATAGTTACTTGTCATTCTGATATTAACTTCATTAAGTTCATTTGCATGCTCTGTCAAATAAAATCTGGTTCTAATTATTACATCATTATTATATCATTATTAATTGGCATTAAAAATATATATAACATATTTATTCCTTAGTTATATTTATATAATCATTAAATAATTATGATCATGTAGAATGTATCACATCACATCGTGAAAACAGAAGGTCGAATTTACGCAAAACAAATGATATAATTTCTAAATTTGATGAATGTTATTGAATTGGATGGTGGATAATATTTATTAATTAATATAATTTTTTTATAATAATATATATTTATCACATCCATCATTATTCACATCCTAGTAAGGTGGTGTTGAAAAACCTATTACACCATTGTGTGGACACGTTTTGTTGTACATACGCACACGTGGTGACTTCATTTTCACAGGTTTGATAAAAAGTGGATTTTGGTAATTTAATAATGATAATATTATCATTGTATATAATTTATATTTTATTTATTACTTTATGATTAAGATAATTATTATGTAGAAGTAAAAAAATAATGATGTTTGAAAAAATCGGAATAGGAGAGTACCTCTTCATCGAGGTCGTTCCACTAAATCCACTCATAGAGCACTCTAGAATATATTCAACGAATAAAGGAACCACTAGAATATTAATGGGGAATTTGATAAGATACAAATTTAGGGTTTGTCTGATCTTGGAGGCTCAATGTGAAGTGATGAGGTGAGGGAGGAGGTGACTTTTGATAATTGAGGTGAGGGCCACATTTGGAATCTTCACAAATAATAATTTATAATTAAATGAATCCCTACCCCAAAACATCCAAAAAGTCTGAATATTGAAAATTATATGATATAGGGTTTTAATATCATTATCCAATATATTATTTTCAAATATTAATATCAATTTATCTGTTATTATTTTTATTAACACTTAGTCAATCTATTTAGTTTTTTATTATGGTAACAAAATATTTTATAATAACAGGTTGAAATATTTACTTATTTGAGGTAAAATAGACTATAACTAAATATATGATATCATTTTATACCATATAATAATAATTATATATTATTAATAATGTTTTATAATTTTTATATAATTTAATATAAAAATATTTTCATAAAAATCAGTAGTATAAATATTGACACTATTCAATTAATTGGGATTTAAAAATATTATATAATAATATAATTTCAAACCATCAATTTAGTTATATTTATATATTGTAAATTTGATATACTAAATCCATTAAAAATATTAATTACCCCAAATTATATTTATTTTATCATTTTTAATATCATTTATTTGATATTTCTCTTAATAAAACAATTACAAAAATAGTCTATTGTAATGATTTAATAATTTTATTTGTTGAATTAAAAATAAAAAAATTATACTATGATGAATATAAATCTACTATATTTTTTTGATTACTTTTAATTTAATTTATATTATGGTAAATAAAATGTTAAAATTTTATATTTATTAAATTATGACGATAACAACTTTAGTATCACATTAAAAAAACAATATAAATGCAATAATCCCTCTTATATGGCTCCAAATAGTCAGTAAATAGAACCATGTTTGATTAGGGTTGTGATGTTCTCTAAAAATACTATTTGGTCATGAGTATGGGTGTTTTAATGGGTTTGATCTTTTTAATAAAAACTATATTATTGATTTTTAGTCCATTATATAATTTATCCATCATTAATGTATAAGTTATTCGAGAAATTATTTACATCTTAAAAATTATAAATAATTCTCCATAGTAAATAAAAACATTTTATTTTTTAAATTACTACATAATCTAATTTATATTTTATTATCCTTATAAAAAATTATTTAGTAATTAAATTTTTTTGTGAAATATTTAGCTTTTTATTAAATAAAATATATTAAATATTGTAATCTCATACATGTGGATTACAATTGATATGAATTTGATCTAAGGATGATTTAGGTCAAAAAACACACAATAAATTACATTAATGCAAGTTTTAGTGTATTTTTACATTATTATTCTTACCCTTAATTACACATTTTACCTTTTTTAATGTATTGGTAAATATTACATATGTTTCTATTCATAACGCACAATAAAAAAACTAATATCATAATTTGGACCTACTAATTTAAAATATGGATTCTGTATTAAAAATTTTAAAACAAAAATGTTTTTGTCATTAAATTTAAATTGATCTCGTGGTCAGAATGAGAGAGAGAGTTTTTCAACATTTAAACATTAGAAAATAATGAAATGTTTCCATAACTGAATTCAATGTAAAATTAATAATAATGATAATTTTTATATTATATGGTTAAAATATATTCTATATTTAAATTAAAACTAATAAATATTGTAATATATCAATATAATTTTTTTATAATTTGATTTTAATTAAATTTTAGTGAATTTTATCATTTAATCAGAACAATAAAGTTATCAAATAAATATTATAAATTCATCAAAAGTAATTTCTTATATCACACATCAAAACACCATGTTTCTCTTTTCATATAATAATTATTAATGTGTCAAATTTAAAAGGGTGTCTTTTTTTAAAGGTGATAAATTACCCTTTTAAAAAAAATATTTGTTTTTATATCAATTTGGGTTTCTTCATACCCTATGATCAAACAGTAAATTGGATGAATATGAAAAATATTTTACTATGTATTTAAAATATATATTCCAATAATTTAATTTAAAAAAATTAATTTATGAATACATATATATAATATATATATAATAATTTGTAGTGAAATACATCACCCTAAATTTTCATAAGTTATTTATATTTATTCTTGCTAACCTAAAGGATAAACTAAAATGTTCATTTTATATTATTGGAAACTCACGTTTCATTTAAACTCACAGTTGAGTGAAATGCACACAATTGGTTGATTTTTTTAAAAAAATCATTAAAACCTCTAGGTGTTATATATTACATGGTTATTATTTTATATATGATGCAATAATGTCATCTTTGACCATTTTCAATCAACTAAATTCATTATGGACTTTTGAAATCAAATGTATGACGTAAAAATAAAATATTTTTGATTTTATATAAAATATAAATAAGTTATATGAAATGAATGATAAACATGATAATCTATCATAATAAATTAGAAATAAACATATTTTTGATATTCATGAAGATAAATAATGTATGTGAAATTTCATTCCCATTGTAGTGGCCTTTCTTTTAAATATTTTCTATTTAAATATTACCTTAAAATAATATTTTTATTACATATCAATATTTTATATTTCTTCCAACCAATTTTTTATATTCATATATGACTATGTAATTTTATTTTTTGTCGTATTGTATTTTTTCAAAATTGGTTTTAATGGAATATTATTAATTATTTTTTAAATGAGTTACTATTCTAATTTTTGCAAAAAAAACATAAATGAAATATTTTTTAACAATTTTATATAGGATATTTCATTAACCATCATGAATAATTTTTCATATGATGATTCCATTTCATATTTAAAAGGTTATATTAAAAAAATTCCTTTAGATGTGATCTTTTTTTAAAAAAATATTAGTGATTTTAATGTCAAAAAGTTATTTTACATAAGAATGATTTTTAATGCTTGATTTCATGATTATGATTATTTTATAGTTCTTGGAAACTATTATAAAGATGATTGGTTCCATTATAAGCCATATATTATTGTCAAATTATTTAAAAATGATGTGTCATATCATGATAAACCATGGTTCTGTGAATACATTAATACCTCGAATTCATTGGGTATGGATGCGAATCATATAGTTATTCCTTATTTCATATGGTGATAATAAATTAGGTTTCATATAAGAGATAATGGGAATATACTATGATAGTTATTATTATATCTACTATCATAGTTAATTTGGGTTATCTATTATATTTACTATAATGTAGTTCTCAAAAGTTATCAACAATGGTGTTCCTTCAGTAGTTGTTCTGGTTACTACAATGATTCCCCATGCTTCTAAAATGATTAATTTTTATTTTGTACTTGTTTTTTATGTTTTCTTTTATATAACTTTTTCCCATATACAAATTAATTATTCTATATGTTCAATGAATTATAGGAAATATGTATTTATAATATAGATTATCATAACTTTCACTAGAATAATAGTCTTATATCTATTTATGTCCCTTACATGTTTTTTATTTCACCACCAACATTTTAAAGAATTATTTAGGTATTAATGATGATTATAGAAAATTATGACTTTATGATAAGAAAGAATACAATATGTGTAGTGATAATAAGGTTTGTTTTAAATTTTGTTTTGTAGAAAATGGATTCTGATTATAATTTCCCACTTGAATTGTATGGGATTACTATATATGTTTTTTTCTATAATTCTAAAACTATTTAAAAACATGATCATCTAGAATATAAGAATGTGAATTCTAGATATATTTATATGAAAATGTAAATTTTTGGCTAGTTCCATATATATTATATAATATGTTAGTATAGAAAACGTTGGAGATTATGTTGCCTTCCTGAGAGGTTACTTAATCATTATGGATAAAATCATAGTTGAATATGTTTAAGATTTTTTATGTGTTCAATAATTTAGTCAATCCTATTTAGGTTTTATTGGATTTATTTTATGTGATTAATAATATTTTATGATATTTTATTTAAAACTGTATTCGACTTTGGTATTAATGATAAGAAGTTTAAAATGTTGAAGAATATATTTGGGTTCTATTGTGATGGTGACCATTTGGATTTTAATATTCCATTACCAATTTAATAGTTTTATTCTCTTTTGATTAATAATTTCTTATCAATATATAATTAATACGAACTCACACAACATTCATATACCATTCAGATGAATTAATCATCACTATTAGTAAAAAACATTATTCATGTGATATTGAATGATTTTCTAGAAAGAAATCATATGTAAAAAACTATTTGATCTATAAAAAGAAATTTCTTTTAATAAATTTTTTATAGATAATTGATTCTTTATTATTTTTTTTAAAATACATCATTCAACAAATTCCTTTTCAGAATTGGATGAAAACTAATTACACAAATATTTATTTTTTAGAGATGTGGACTTCATGATGGAAGATAATGTGTACATAAACATCATCAAAGGAAGACCCTAATGTATGGATTTAAGGAATAAATGGTTTTCTTATGATTTATTTATGAATCATGATTGGGTGATATTGAAAAATAATAATTTCAAATTCAATATCATTATTTATAGGAATATTCTATTATAGAATAAGAAAATGTATTTATTTGTGTTAAAAAATAATATATAGTGGTATTTAAGGTATATTATGAGATTCATGAAAGAAAAATGTAATAATATATATTAAGTTTTGTTTTCAAAATATTTAATCACATGAGATATTGAATTGATAGATTTTAAAAGTGGTATAATGAATAGATGATATTTCATGGATAAATTCATTGAACAATATTAAATGTTTCAGGTAAATGTAAAACATATGTTTATGATATGATATATGTTATTTTACGAAGAATAACATTACTTGTATAAGTCATTCATGATTATATGATCTGTGATTTTGAGGTAATTTTTGGGTTTTAAAATTTGGGAACATATGTTTCATTAGAAATTGATATGGTGATTATGTGATTTAAATAAGTTTGGAAGAATAAAACTATAAAATTCATGATCATTATAATATTTCATGGGATATTATTCTTGGAATAAATGTTGAATTATATTTTTGATGAATATATCAATTTATTATGGTATTCTTGGAATTCTGGTTATTTTTGGATATGGTTAGAATATCATGGATATTATATGTTAATGGTGTGGACATTATGGTATATAACGTTCAGAGGAATTTTTATATTTTCTGATAAATGTTAATATTATTCTAGGAATACTTTGTGGCCATGTAATTCTTAATTTTGGTTTTAAATATTAGACTTTAATATTTTAAGGAATTTTATTTCAATTATTAGTTGAATTTTCTATGTTTAACTCTCGGAATTATTCATTAATTTTAGATATTAAATTAGTTTTTATTAGTATCAGGGACTACTCATTTTTGCAAATAACCATATCTTGTCAAATTCATTTTATTTTTGATTATTTTATTCAGGTATTATTAATTGGTTTTAATTATTCTTTAGAATTTGGTGATTTATTATATTTTGAATCTACACATTTTGGAATGAATTATTCTTCTTATATACTCATCATTTGGTGTCGAATATGTGATTGTATAAGAAATTTCATAAAGGATGAATAAATAAATTTATAGAAAGAATATATTATTTTAATCTTACTCTAAATAGTAAAATAATTACTTAATTCATTAAAATTTATTTTTTGACAAAAATTATCCATTTACTTTTCATACCATGAAATGAGTGTCCTTTTAACTAATAAATGATTTATGATTTCCTAATGGATAAACTTCTCAGGACCACAATTTCCTTCACTATTTATCTATCCTTGGGAAATAATATCCTCTTACACATCCATGTCTTCATATACCTATTATTATATTATTCATGGAATCATAATATGTTTTATTCCATATAACCTCTATAATTTCCTTACTCAATTTTCAATGGGATGTTTTATTAAATATATTTATGGTGATTGAATTAAATAAAGGTATATTGAAATATAAAACCATGATTGCTGAGAATGAATTCAAATAATGTGGAAAAAAATTATTAATTGGTTTAATTTGATATCATATGTTTTTAAATAGAAATACATGGTTTGATATATTATGAGAGATAGAATAATGTTTTTACTAGAAAAATATAATTTTATATTATAAAATATACAATTAAAACCTAGTTTTTTAAATTGGTGGGTTTGAATAAGAAAAAATAATTTATGAAATAAATATAATGTTACAACTCTACATAAATGTATTGGTAAATTATTATAATATATTCACATATATTTTATTAAATCCATTTTATTATAAAAAATAAGTTTCATCAGAACATGCTTCCATCATTTCCATTTGTGACTAAATATTATAATTAAATTGATGATTTTTGTAAAAACTTAAATTGAAAAGTAAATTTAATTCATAAATAATTATTTCAATAGAATCTTATGGTGAATAATTTATATCATTCTGAAAATATTTATTTTTTGAGGAATTATAAACAATACTAATTTTTTTTAAAAAGCAATGTATTTTATTTCCTATATATATTCAATATTATATGATGTTTTCTTTATATTTAATTTTAATTAGTTAAATTTGTTTTAAAATATTCCAATTTTTTATTCTTAATTTTATTTTTTTACATGAAATATGTGTAAACACATTTTAAAATTTAAAAGGGAATTTGTTTTGTAAAAATAAAATTTATGAAACTGTTCCAAATGAATTAGAAATTATATTATAAAAATTCAAAATTTTGAATAAAATATTAATTTGTAATTTGGAATAATTTTATATAATGTTTTGAAAAAAAATATTCTTTGGCGAATAGAAATAATAAACACAGAAATTTTAATATTATGGTAAAGGATAAATCAAATAGACTTCTTAAAAATGAAATACGCCTAAAAATTATTCAAAAACATAAATATAGCTAATTATATGAGTACTTATCAAACAAAAAATCCATTGGTATATTTTATGACCTTTCAGGGACATTAGGATGATATTATGATATTTATAATATATTAGTTATTTAAAAGTCAAACATGTCACACTGTTGTTTTTAATAAGATTAATATTTTTGATATGGTTATAATAAAAGGAAATGTTATATTAAAAATAGTTATATATAATCTAAGAGATTTAACTTAATAACCATTATTCAATATTATTTTTTAGAAAATATGAAGTTACCTTAAATGTTTTCGCAATGCTAATGCATTATTTATTTAATTAATTTAATAAATATTATAAAATATATTAACAATATTAAAATAAATATAATTTTAAATAAATTATATGACAAACATGATCTTTACTGAACATTAATACAAGATTTAATACATAATATTACACTTCATTAAAATAGGTTGAATGATAATTCAAGTGTCCTGTAAATTGGTTTTATTATATAAAAACATAAAACATGGAGTACATCTTGAAAAATTCATTAAAATGATAAAAATATTCCATAAAAAATGTATATCATGGTTAAATATAGAAGAATGGAGAGTGATATAACTCCATGTACATGTATAAACATAATATACCTTGAAGTGAATAAAACATGTTAGATAATAGGAATGTAAAAAATCAAGAATCATTGATAGGAATAATTATATCTGAAAAATGATTGTAATCAAAACCGGTACATGAGAAATCTGGATGAAACATAAAACATTGCATAATAAAA
This sequence comes from Viscum album, assembly GCA_963277665.1. NCBI lineage: Eukaryota > Viridiplantae > Streptophyta > Magnoliopsida > Santalales > Viscaceae > Viscum > Viscum album. Next base: position 1,851,693,553 of record OY728120.1, read on the forward strand.
ATACTTCAAGGCTATTATCAATACACAAGGATGGACAAAGACCCAAAATGGAATGACATTCACTCTACATCCCAACATGACACCACAAGAGAATAAACATTACCCAACACATTACATGGCTATATAATTATATAAGAACCTATCAACTTCATTTCATTCTCATGGTGATGTTTAACACACATATCATAAAAAATGTATTCATTCATCATATTAGTTTATTTCACGATCATATATTAATGAATAAATACAAATAAGTCCTATATCCAAAGTGAATGTGTTTATAAAGTTGAGCATCATTTTTAAGAAATGTGTATGGTATTCAGTATCAGAAAAAGTATTTTTTATCTTAAAAATAATATTTTTTTGGGAACCTTAAAAAAGTAAAATTTCACTCATACCCCCATAATGAAAATTTTCATATTTCAAATTTCAAATATCAGCATTCAAAAATCATAAAACAAATATTATAAATTCAAAAATCAAAACCACATGACACTAACCTCCTCGCATAATGTAGCCTGATAGGAAATAAAACCATAATCTCTACTATTTATCTGATGATAAAAAAGAAATTTATAATCTCCAATATTACCACAAAGATCATGCCCACAAATACTAAATTTCTTCGACATCTAGAATTGTGGTGGAATTATTAAAGCACAATTTCATCACATAAATTTTTTTAAATGGGATGATGAGACTAAAATTTGTCTATAATAATTTATAATTAAATTTGGCTTTAATAGGGACATGTATATACATAAAAAATTAGATATTAGATATATATAGAATAATAACAAAATAAACAAGAATAAACAATAGATTATGAGGATCCCTTACATGAGTGCATGACTAAAAATGATTGGGAGGTTCCTATAAAAAGATTATACTAACGTTTGGAGGTATCTTGAGAGGAATGGGAATATAAAATATGTTATACAATAATTTTGAGGTATTATACATAAGTTATTGGGTGGTTTTATATAGGAAATGAGGGGGGAATTCATTATCATTTGTCAAAAATAGGTTTTGGGCTCAAGGTAATTATGTAACGAGATCTAAATACTATACCATTTTATCAAATGGTTGTTCTAAAAATGGTATTGGTTTCCAATATTTCATATGTTATAGGTCATAACAATTAAAATAATACCCTTTATTATGTGGAAGCCAATCTACTCATAAGGAAATGCATTTAAAACCTTAAAATATACAAATTTATTTGGAGTAGTCAAATATGTATTATAAAATTAACACAAAATACATAACATAAACATATTTTAAGGGTAAAACCTATATTTGATCATGGATACCTGCTATTTTATTTAATACATCACCTTTTAATATGTATGATGTCATAGTACAAACCATAAATATACACTGTATTTTATTATCACCCAAAAAATCTGCATTCAAAAAAAAAAATTAAAAAAATTAATAGTTAGATAATATTAGATTTAATATTCAAAAAAAGAAATAATTTTATCATCAAAATTTTTTAATTTTGATTATTTTAAATTTTAAAAAATAATCTATATTTATTGAGAAATGATCAGATTTTTTACAATAACAGTTTTGATCTCTTATAAAAATTACAAATAACATAAGATAAATTATACAATAATTTATATTTGATAATACTTATTTAATGATAATATACTATTAATATACTATTTATTTTCAAAATACATTAATTAATATAATTATATCACATTACTGAAATTTAATATTTTAAAATAAATATTATATATGATTGTTAGAATCAAAATAAAAATAATTTTTAATGTAATAATATTAGGATGAAAATATATTCATTATTATATAAAAATAATTTTTCAACTCCTATTTATAGGGCATTGATACATATCAATTTAATATTATATGAAAAAACCACAAAGAAATGTGCAATACAATGATACCTTCATGGGGTTTTTTGACAAACATGGTTTGGGTCATCATCTCAATGTGCTAAAACTAGTACCATAAATATTTTTTTCTCATTCATAAGATATAGGATATCATCTTGGTCATGGCCCAAAGAATACCCTGATGAGTTATCTCCCATAAAATTACTAATTAACATGATTTATAAGGTATGATCCTACATGTTTTTTCCATTACTTATATATTTTATGTCAACTACATTTATTATAACCATATATTTATTGTAATCATATGATCACTATTCAATATCAATATTATAAATGGTAATGATTATTAAAAGTTATATAAATTTTATAGAAAATCATAAAACCAAATAAGATCATTTTTTTCTATAACATTAATACATAATAAGACATTAAATTAAAACACTATGTAATATCTTATTTATAAATGATCAGGTCACTAAAATCACCACCCTATGAATTATAATGTTGAAAATTTTCACCTCACATAGTTAAATAGTTGAGAAGGATTCTATTTATTCCCTTTCTACGGTTCCCACATTTCATCTTCAATATTGTGGTTTCTCTATGACACATTGACCCAGTTAATTACCTTTTCCATAAAACATTACCTCTCTGATCTATGATCTTATCTATGTTCTCCATCTATGAGAGATCAATATCCATTGATACTTCATATGGATTGATTATTGGGAGGATCTTGTTATGTACATTCTCAATAGTATTACCTTGAATGCATAATTTACATGAGATATGTTAGGTGGGAGTACTATACAGGAGTCCACCACTCTTTTGTGATCAAGGATCTCAAAGGGGGAAATGTATCTTGGACTATGAATTTCCATATTCCCCAGTCACATGAATTTCATCCATAGAGATATATAGTGGAAACCAATTTCTCGAAAATCAATCTTTAGTACACATTGATGATTTTAAACATATAATATTTATTGACTATGAGAATCCATGATGTGCTTCTGATGGTTCAAAACATTTACCACTATTTTCTTGACCAATTTAGGACATATTTTTTTTCCAAACATCATGTAAACATTGTGTTGTTATAAATGTCTTCCCAAAAATGACTTTATATGGAGCCATCTGATTCTAAATTCGAGACTACGGTTGTATGAGAGCTCGAAAAAAGGAATAGTATGGTCTAATCCACATTCTAATTACATTGAACATTATCTCTACCTGTCTTCCTATTTCTAAATACTCCACTGATACTGGACAACAATTTTAGGATAATAGGTCGTACTAAATTTCATCTCAATGTTTACAAAATGATGGGGTCTTTTCCAAAACTGGTAGTTAAATCTTGAATCTCATTATGATAAAGTATATAGTGGTACTCTATGAAGCCTCACAAATATTATTATGTATATCTATTCATGTTGGTCAAGTGGGAAGTTAAACGAAAATAGGATAAATTGATAATTCATTTTACTAAAAAACAAAACAACTAATATATCATTGTTTTTTTGTATGCCTTCAATTGTCTAGTGAAACGTTCCATGGTGGTGTTTTTCCTGTTCCATGCTAGTATGGGTAATGTTTGCATTATTTAAATATTTTTTTCCGTCCATCCTTTACTTTCTGATATACCAGGAAATTTGATGTATATTCATGGATCACTTTCTTCATATTATCCCACTAAATGTCCTCTCTGAGACCCTGATATATTTTTTTACTCCCTAGGATAAAAGATTAGGTAATGATATGTGAATAATTTAGATGATATTTATTTATTTCTTTATTTGATGGTATCCATAGTCATTACCCCAAATATTTATAGTAATTCCTCGTCAAATTTTGCCTCTAAGGATTTATTTTTTTTGATATCATACACATTTTTTAAAATTTACTCATCATCTCCCTAGGGGGATTTTATATTTTTTAAAATTGATGTATGAGAAATAAATTTTGAAACTATTGAAGATGTTTTTTCTTGTATGATTAACATGTTAATCGTCATCATGTATAATAATATAATATAATTATCAAATATCATAAATAGAAAAAAGTTTGTTTCCTAACTATTTTGGAGATCTTCTAATTTTTTCACTTTCCAATGATCAAAGAAAATTGATCATTCATTGTACTTGATTAGGTCTAAAAATATTTATTGATCATATTTAACTCTTTCTTTATGAATATATACGAGAGGATTTTGTGATTCGTATATATTTCAGAATTCCTCACAAAGAGATAATTCCACTAAATATTCAAATATAAATCCAATTCATCCTACTCGAATGCATTCATTTGGTGTTTCTATTTGTGGACATTCAGTATCAGTGACTCATAGGCTATAACATTTTTATTCTTTATGAACACCTACCAAAATACATTCTTCTAATCATTAATAATTACCATGAATTTTGGTCCACTTTTGGGTAGTTTTAGAATAGGGGCGGTGATAATACTTATTTCCACCTCTCGGATGCTCTCTTAAAATTCATCACTAAAAAAACATGACTCTATTCTTAGTAATCCTGGTTAGATGATTTTATAGTAATGATAATTCTATCAAAAATCTAATAATACATAGATAATCGATGAGAAAGATCGATATCTATTATAGATGTTGACCTTTTTTATCCTTCAAATTATTCTTTTATTGAAGGGTCCAAAAATATCTCATTTCATGTTATAATATACTCCAATAATGTGACTCCCTTTAATTAGAACTCAAATTTTATTTACCAGGATTAATGTTTCACCTATCACAAGGTCTATAGAACTGTTCTCATATCCTTCTCTTTCTTCTCCTTTCTTTTTCTATACATCTGAATATCATCAATAAAGAAAAGAAATTTCATTTTAGGTAATATCTAATGCCTTTATTTATTAGGTCCATAAATATTGACGAGGAAATATTTAATCTAAATGATATTAATAAGAACAAAACGATAACATACATTTTATAAAAAGTATGTTTGGGGATATCCACCTCCTTAAACGTACCATATAAATATCCTTACTATAGATCCATGATGGGGATGTATTGTTCTATACCTAGATGATTAAAGAAGTAATAAATTCATAAAATAATATACTTTTTCTTTATCAATATATTTTGGAGCTCATTATAATTAATGAAAAGGAGAATTCACATATACTATTCTTGGGAATGAGGACTGGTGAAACCCATGGTGATGCCCTAAAGGATGATGGAAATTTCTCAGGTATGAGATCAATTAAAAGTACAACTTCTCAGTAAGGTAGAAGAGTGGAAAATTTCTCAAGAAGCACATTAGCATATTCACTCAATGTAGGAATTCCCTAAAGGATGATATTTTCCATATAAATAACCATTTGATATACATATAATTTCACATAGGGTATTAATATTCATTTATGAAATTATTGTTCTAAAAAATATTCATCAAACCACATCAACATGTACATAGTTAGGGGTTGATTTACAATATTAATAGTGATTTTCTTAATGTTGAAATTTAGGTTGGATCTATACAAGGAAAGACAATCCATACAAATAATTGCATCAAATAAATCCAAATGGGGTATTACAAGGTTATCTAAGAATTTGATCCTACAAATATTTAAGGGGAGTTTTTATAAAATTGAGATTCAATAAATTCCAAATATATAATTTAAATTTAGTCCTTTAAATCCATGCATTTTTTGTGGTATTTCAATTGTTATACTAAATATTCATGATATAAAGGTGCGATTATAACTAGAATTAAAATGTATGTTTTATATTACTAAATTAATAACTACAATACCTATCTCCACATCATTTTTGTTTTCTATATTTACGATTATGATGGAAATTACACAAAATTGATGACATTGCAGTTGTTGGTTGTATCGAAATAACACAGATTAGTGAATTAGTTTGAAAAAATCCATGGTTCCTTATTCTTGAAGTAATAAAAAATTCATAGAGGCTTAACTAGTGAAGTAACTTTTTCCATATTAGTAGTGGGGTTTTCCTATCATTAATTATTATCCATGGACCCTTCCATCCCACACCAAAATAATTTTTTCATCCCCCTTATGAAATTTAATGGTCTCTAAATTATGTTCCATAGAAAAGTGGGATTATCAAATTTCATGGATCCTTTTAACTTATGCAGCATACTAGCAGAACAAAAACCAATTTTATGATTCTTATCCTTAAGACACTGTTGAGATTTTTTATTGTTCATTTCTTCTTTGGGGGAACATATGACATTTTATTAATAATTTTCAATAAAATGGGATAGAATGGAATTTTTTATAATACATTTTATCTCTCTAATATTGCATTAAACTATGAATTCAGGGATAATGAAAATTCTCATGTCAAATTATACTAGACTTTTGATGATTTCCATATACTCTCTAATAGATTCATCATCTTTATCCTGAAGGTATGGTAATCCCTTTTAATTTTTTTATTGGATAGTTTGAGGAAAAAATATGCTGATTTATTTTTGTAAAATTAGGTCATCCCCATCAATTATATCCCTTCATTAGGCTTCAAATTCTTGTTCAATGTCTAACCCTTATCAAATTATCCATCCATATGAAAACAACCTATATAACATTCTCTACTTTGTAACATTAAAGGACAAAGAGGATCCTATCAATTGAAAAGATATGTTGTTCCATGATTATGTAATTAGATGTTCCATTAAACTTTGAGGGCCTTTGTTTCATAAATCAGTCAATTACATCAGGTTTCTTCTTAGGGGTATTTGGGAACTCCTCTTAGTCTTTTTTTAATCATTTCGTGAGTATATTGAGAGTTTATTGTTACAATGATTGTGATTACTAATCCAATTGGGTTGGGAATCTAATTTGTGAATCAATCACATTTCCCATGACATTTTGTTATTTACCCAATTTATTATATCCCAAACTATTGACTAGAATATAGGTAATCTTTGGGAGGAAATTTTTAAACTATTAAACACTTAAATAGGAATCCAATGAAATTAAGGATATTACATATAAAATACATGTATTTACCTATCTTATGAATTTATAGGCATCAATATTTGTTTTAAATAATATTTTTCATAAAATATATCATTATTGGTATTTTTACCCTATTAAATGTTCAAAACATGATTTTAAATTCCCCATAAACTATCCCCTTGGTTTGTCAAACTAGTTGTTCAACAAGGAATGTCGACGTGAAAAAATTCCATGTCGAGTATAGCTCAACATCGTGTCTCTTGGTTTTTCCACTGTGTATATCCTTTTAACATCAACAACTATTAATAGTATCCCAAAATTGTTTCATTAGATTGATAAAACAATTACTCAATATGTACCAAAATTTAGGGGTTTTTTTCCTATTATTATTCTTATTATTAAGCTTCCTCTAGAGTTTTCCAATCATAATACAAAAAATTAATAATTATTTCCTTTGATATGAACTATGAGAACCCATCACTCTATTTCTCCTTAGTTGATTATCTATTACATAATAATACACTTAATACAACCAGAAATATTGGAAATTATAGTATAATTATGAATAATGTACATATGAAAACTACATAAAATGGGGAATTAATCGTTTTTATTGAAATATTCCTCATCATAACCATTATATTCCATCAAACATTAAATAGTATAATATATCCTTGGGACACACATATAAAAAGGGTGATCTATAAATCCAAATAGGAGAATTAAATTGTCATAACATGAAGAAAATAATACATATTAAACAAAAGAAAATTGAAAATTCAGAACATATATGAAACATGAACAAAGAGAAATGATATAACATGACAATCATAAAGGCTACATGGGAAACGTGGAAAAATCCTAAAATGTTTCATCATAAATATTGGTCAAGGTTAGGTGATAATAAATCGCTATATTCAAAAAAGAATTACTAAATTAGTAAAATAAACATAAAATCACATTATTATAAATGAAAAAATATATTTTGTCATGAATGTAGTTTATAGTATTTATCACATCACATTTGTATAATTTTAATTTCATAATACACACAATATATTTACATTGTATTTAATTTTTACCCAAACATCCCACTATATAAGAAAATTATAAAAAATTAAATAGTAGAAACTATCAAAATTTTGATTCCAAAAATAATATTCATTTTATCAAAATAATTTTTAATAATTGTTCTTTTTTCACTATTAAATTAATAATTGACATTTATTTAAAAAACGATAGGTTTTTATACCACAATAGTTTTGGTACCCTTATAAAAATTATATTTGACATCATAAAATTATTATGATCATTTATATATGATAAAACTTATTTAATAATATTAATTTATTAAAACAATATTTATTTCAATTATCCGTTTTTTCATCAAAATAAATTCATTAATTGATTTTAAATATCAACCAAAATATTTTTTTTATTTTATATTCCCAAAATAAAAATAATTTATAATGTAATAATAGTAGGATGAAAATTTATTCATTATTATATTTAATATAATATATATACACATATTTATAGGGAATTTTTTACATCCATTTAGTACACTAGAAAACACTATATGAGTATTCTGTACGGCGGTGCGACTTTCATGGGGTGGGCTAGTGAACATGGTTTGGGCCGTCATTTTTATTACCTTTAAATTGTCATATAATCAGTTTCATTCATGGTTTGGTTTATGGATCTTGTCATGGTATTGGTTTAGGTTAGTTCTCATAGATTATATCACCCATTGAAGCATTGATAAATGGGCTTCATAGGGTCTGATTCTACTGGTTTAGGTCACCACTTCTTATGTCAATATCAATTGGATTTGTTAAAATCTTATATTGAAAGTAACCATATGATAATAAATTAGTAGCTAAATTATCCACAATAACGATTCTAAATGGTGTTTAAAATTTTATTAGAAATTATAAATTAATTATGTGCATGTTTTTTCTATAAAAAAATATATAATAATGAATATAATAAAAATACATGGGGGAATTTTATTTATAATAGTTCTGGTCATTATAAATTAATTGATAAATTTAATATTTATATTCATATGAATTTTTTCAGATATAATAAAAAAATTTCTTATTATTTTTTATTATTCATGACATTATCAATGACACTGTAATAAATATTTCTAAAAATGTCATCTTATTGTTATTATACTGTAAATAATTTTTTTTTAAATTATATAAATTTACTTAAAAATTAAAATTTATTAATGTGGTTAGGATGAGTATAAGAATATCAAAAAGTGTACATATATGTTTTTTTATTTACAGTGACTATATTAACCCTCAAATAGTAAAAATCAGTGATGTCATGGTAAGTGTTTATATGGTTAAATTAGGGTTGAAATAAAAATATAAGGGTATATATATAGTGAAATATTTTCTAATCATATTTTTAATAGGTTTTTTAGTCCCATAATATTGTTATATTTTAAATAATTCACATTAGAGAATTTTTTAAATGATAATTAATTTATATTAAATTATTATTTTCAGAATTTCCAACACATCCTCTCCAGCCTCTCTTATAAAAGAGAAAATTTTATTATCATTCATTATTAATTGAAACCATTTTGTTTTATAAAATCCCTACATAATTAAATTAATATAATCCCAACCCTAACTATATCATACCATTTTCAAAATAAAACCAATATTTGTTTTATTTTGGTTTTATGAAAATGAGATTTTCAGATGAAGATGGATCATATTAAATAGAGTATTTTTTTCCTTCTTCCACCAATTTTAAAAATTCCATGTGACCTGAGTTCAAAACCGGGCATAGACATATTTCCAGGTATTATAGGAGTACTATATCAGACATTGTAGCACGTACAGTAGAAGACAATGTTCAGTACTGTAGCAGTTGGAACAATTCATCAGTTTGGGATTTCTGGGCACTAGTTGGGGCCTCAGTTTCTATAAGGCCTTTGGGAAAACTATGTCCTTCATTCCAGGTAGGATTTTGGGCAACCTCCATGCCTTCATTCCACCTCAAGGCCTCCAAGACACCTACAAGAATTTTTTCCACCTCAAGCCCTTCGGGCCACATGAAACTATGCTAAAATGATCATACAAATACTAAAATAAGCAGACTATGGATGGGGATTCAGAGCAGGCACAATCACGAGAGCAGAAGCTAATAGGATTTTTCATAATGAGTCCATATGGAATTTCCATCGGGACGTCCATGTGCTTGCATGGGATGCCCATATAAGCAGCCATGTGATGGTGGAGAGCTGATATCACGCTGAAGACGCTGGGAGGAGGAGTTAATAGAATTTTCTGTATATTTTCTAAGACCTATGGGTAATGAAATCACTAAGACTACATATCTTTTAATGATTCCCCTTCATCCCTTGAATGGGGGGTTATCAAAAATATATAAAAAAGAGGGCCTTTGGGCCATTCTAGTATCTATGATTCACAATAATGAGTCGTTGTGCGGGAAACTACATAGTCATATTCAAAAGATGACAATAAATGAAATCCCATAATTGAAATGGTGGTTACTCTAATGTTGTCCCACATTTGTATTTTTTTAATATATTATATGTTTTTAATAATATTCTGTCATGACCCATCCCCTAGGGCCCGTATCGTGACTAACCCAAGCCTGCCTTCCATAGGCCAGGGGCTGGTGACTAGCACCAAAGGCGTAATTCCCAAAAACTGGGAAGGCATTGCCTTTATAAAACTTAAACTCACACAACCAGAGTACAAGAGGAACCTGACACTATGTAAAAGCTATATAAAAAGTGTACTAAAAGTAAAGGGGGGCTAGAATACAAGCCCAACCGAAAAGAACATGTACAACTGAAAGAAAGTACAACTAAAAAAGGGACAAACAACTGAAAGGTGGAAGCAACTCATAGATCATCCTCCAAGGATAATACCTGAATGGTAGGAATAGATGGCCTCCTTAGCACTCCACTTCCATCATACTCCACCGTTTACCAATACGTTGCAAGGTCCCCCTCCGGGTACCGTCCAGTCCTAGCACTCTTGGCCTCTATCTACATTCTCCATCATCTACATCCAACACAACAAGGTGCGGGCATAGCCCGTGAAGGGGTGATTATAATGACAATCATTAGGGACCCCGAGACCCTCAAGGTCTCAAAATTACCAACAATGATAAATCCCAAGGTATGAATTCAATGGATAACCATTACTTAGGTATATGCCCATACATATACCTATGTTATCAAGTAACCCATCCCAATCATGAGAAAAACATAAAATTCATTGACTCAGCTCAAACTCGGATTTTTATTATCGAAAACATGGCTTCTGGAGAACTCCACCTCTGTCGAGAACAGAGGGCATGTCGCGACACCAAGGCACTTCTCACTAACCTTAGACTGCTGAGGTTCTCATCCTGTTGAGTACCGCAGTTCTACTACCAACTACCAGGCGCTACTTTGTTGTGGGTCTTCTGCCAAATACTAAGAGCTCCCCATAATAGCCGGTAGAGGTACTCCTCCAGGCGAGTACCGCGGGTCTGACACCAACTACCATGTGCTACTCTACCATTGCACTACCACCATGTACCAAGAACTCCCCACTAGGCTAGCCAGATCGATGAAATAGTTGTCAGGACTGTAAGCTACTAGTTCTTTGTACTCTGTCTTCTCATCTACGAGAGGATCTTCTCCACAAGCTACTGGTCGATACTCCATGTTTCATGAAGTCTCATGTTTAATTATGTCAATGAATTTCCACGTTAAAAGGGTCTCACCGCAATAGACGATGCATCAATCAGACGCCTGGTCTGTGAGTTATTGGCATTTCTGTTCTAGGGGCCTGATTGGATTTTAGGTTAAAACCAAACCCAATCATACCAAAACTATTTCCAATCCTCATGTGAGGTATGCCAAATAATTTTTCTTTCTCTAATCTTTCCATTTCCACAGACAGTTTGTCGATAGGACACTCATAGCTCGAGTTATGGGTGAATAGGTGTATTCAGGTCTGATGGGTCCAGGTCCGGTCCAACCCATTCAGACTGACCTGACCTGACCCGGGTCTGAACTAGGGTTCGACCCGGTCCAGGAGTCTGACCCGGTCCAAAGCTGCGGCCCAACTTGAAGGGGTGGCCCGACTCGAATGCACGGCCCGGCCCGTGGGCGCGGCCCGACTCGTGGAGGCGATATGGCTATATGGCCGCATTGCTTGGCCGGGTGGCCGCATGCTAGCTGGCCTTGGGGCCCGGTCGGCAGGCCACGTGGCCCGGCTGGCCACACGTGGGAGGGGCTTGTCACGCCCCCTATTTTCCGTTCGGAACTGGCACTAGGCACCGATTCAGTTTTCCCTCGCAGGACCCGAGGGGTCCCTCCTTGTCTGGTTGGCTGACCAGCCAGCCATTTCCCACACCAATGGCATGGTGCGACGGTTCCACGCCGCTCCACCATGGCCTACCCTGGCCGCATTTCGCATCACCGGCACAGCGTGACAGTGTCCCACCCCTCCGTCGTGGCCCGGACAAGCCGCGGTTCTACTCCACCGACAGGGCACGACATCGACGTGCTTCCTCCGTTGTGAACCAGCCTTGCTGCGGCCCTTGGTTCCCTTGTACGACATGATGATGTGGCACCTTTATGGAGACCCGACAGCCTTGCACCGATGGTTTCTTCACAGCCAGCCCAACGCCTACCGCCGTTGTTTTTGTTCCGCCTCCATTGTCCACAAACGTGAATAACGAAGGGAGAGGGTCGGGCCGTGTTCATGCGGCCCGAACCTTCCACGTTATTGTGTTATCAATTGGTGATATAATAACAATGATTGAACGATGAGGAATGGAAATGAGAAACAAACTTAAATCCCCTACCCCGTTTGTTGTTCGTTGATGGTGAAAGAAGAGAAAAGGTGGACGTCGATTCATTGACCTCGAGGAGCGTCAGGGGTAGGAGACCGAGGAAGAAGAATCATCAGAATTCTTCTCGGTCAATTCCTTCCTTTGGTCATGTTGAAGAAAGAAGAATATGTTCATCGACATTCTTCACATTCTTCGCATTTTTCACTTTCTTCGTTGGACGATCAGTTATATAGTGAGAGCTTTCTCCAAGGGTTCTCCAAGATCCACCATTTTTCCAAACAAAAATAATAGAGGAATATTCTATTATTTGTTGGCACAACGACACACATGATTTGATTTTAATTAAATGATACAACTCAGTTAAATTAATTGGGGTGGAATGGATTAAAAATTAAAATAGGGGAGGGGAAGTGTTCGAAATAAGTGTAGATAGGGTTTGCACAATTATGGGGGAAGTCCATGATGTACAAGGGGTTATGCACGTGTGGTCCCCACATCAATTATCCTCCCAAGGGAGGTTTTTTGCGGGTGGGCCCCACCACCATAACCTCTCAATTAAGGTTATGGTGTGGTGTCCCCCACCTCCAACCTCCACTTTGGAGATTTTAACTGCCAAAATAAAAATAATCCACACATTTTGAATTTAACTTTATTCTTAAAAACTCCAAGATCTAACTTCCATTCATGCTAGAACACAACTTCAGGGAAGGTCTCACTAAGTAATCACCAATGCTGTGAGTTCAATGGGGCCCTCATATTTCAATTCCGAGAAATGGTTCAAAAGTTATAAAATCATGCTCGTGCGTTTACTGAACATACATGGGAAAAACTTCAGAAATTGATTATGGGAACACCGGGCCTCAGAATCAAGTGTCGTAAATTTTCACAGACTCGTAAAAATCCAATGAATTTAATAAAAAATATTCCCTGTAATTTAATTGAATTTACATTCTCCCTACCTCAGGGCTTTACGTCCCAATAAGCTACAACTTGAACTAAGGGAACAAATGGGGGTATTGAGAAAGAATCTGAGCATCATGCTCCCATGTGTTCTCTTGAAGGTTCACGTGCTTCCAGCGAACACGCACCAGAGGTATCGACCATCAAAGTAGGACTTGCTCTTATAGATCCTCAATCTCCACTAGAAACTCTGTGAAAGTCGCCCCGTCATCGAGTTCCATCTCCCCGTTGTCGATGATATGTGATGGATCGTGCAAGTATCTCCTCAGCTGAGATACATGGAAAACGTCGCGCAGCCGGTGCAACTGAGGTAAAAGGATAAGTGGTAAGCCACCTCACCAACTCTACTGAAGTCCTGGAAAGGTCCAATGAATCATGGAGATAACTTCCCGCCTCGGCCAAATATCGGTAGACCTTATTGAGATGATACTGGTAGCATGATGTGGTAACCATCCTTGAACTCCAGAGGTCTCCGTCTCCTATCAGCATAAGACTTCTTCCTACTCTGGGCAGTCTTCATCCGCTGCTGGATGATCCGCACCTTTTCCGTGGTAGCCCGTACCATCTCTGGTCCCACTAGTGCTGACTCCCCTGGGTCTGTCCAGCACAGTGGTGATTTTCACAGTCAACCATAAAAGGCCTCAAAGGGTTCCATACCGATTGTGGAGTGATAGCAGTTGTTGTAGTCAAACTCCACCAAAGGCAAGTGATCCTCCCAGCTACGAACGAAGTCAAGGACGCATTCACGTAGCATGTCCTCGAAGGTCTGGATGCTCCTCTGGGTCTAACCATCTGGCTTAGGATGGAAGGTGGTTCTCAAGAGAAGTTGTGTCCCGAAATCTTTCTACAACCCCTTCCATAGCAGGGAAATAAATCAGGTGTCACATTCAAATAAAATAGAAGAAGGTAATACATATAATCGCATAATCTCCTGCACATGGAGGAGTCCGAATCTCTCTACTGAGCCCCACTCTTTCATCGATAGGATGTGGCCTAGCTTGGTGAGTCAGTCGACGATCACCCAAACTGAGTCATGACTCTTGGATGTACGTGGAAGACCCATCACGAAGTCCATGGATATCCCATCACACTTCCACTTCGGTACCTCTAATGGATGAACCATGCCTACTGGTACCCGGAGCTCCACCTTCACTTGCTGACAAGTGAGGAATCTTGAGACTAACTCTTCTACTGCCTTCTTCATACATGGCCACCAGTGCTGTCGTCAAAGGTCCTGGTACATTTTCTCCATACCTGGATATACCACTATAGTGGATGTGTGGAACTCCCTCAACACTTCCTCCCAATGTTAAACTGGTACCAGGGTACGTCCTCAGAAGATGATGATGTTATCCCTACCGTCAAAAAATCCATCAGGTGACTACCGTATGGATATCTGAGAACGTCGTGTCTCACAGTCAGTGTCCCCATGTTGTGCCTCCCTGACTTGCTGAAGATGTGGGGGAGTGACTAAACAGACTGCAAATAGACTGCCCCATCCAAATCCACCAAGGATATCTGTAAGGAAGCCTACTGCTATGTCGCCTCTCCTATAAGCTATATAACAGACCTTATGTTGAGTGCATCTTATACTACTCTCCCCTTCTCATGAGTATAGACTATCTCGAAGACATTATACTGGAGGAACTCAAGCCATCGTTGATGTTTAAGGATCAGGTCCTTCTGAGAGAAGATATACCTGAGAATCATGTGATCAGATTACATGGTATAATGTTCTCCCATAAGATAGTGCTTCCACATATACAAGGTGAAAACCACTACTAATAACTGCAGGTCATGGGTACGTAGTTCTGCTCATGTTGTCTTAGCTGCCAATATCCATATTCGATCACAGCTCACTCCTGAATCAAGGCACACCCGATTATGGTCCCTGATGCAATGCATTAGAATATGTACCCTACAACTTCCTCTGGAAGCCACAAAATGGGGGCACTATTCCGCCTCTACCTAAGCTCCTGAATGATCTGATGGAATCACTCCAACCACACGAAGGGTTTCCCCTTCTTTGTAAAGGAAGATAGTGGCGCTGCAACTCTGTAGAAGTCTTGAATGAATCTATGGTAGTACACATCCCGACCCAAGAAACTCCGTACCTCCGTCACACTACAGGGTGGCTTCCAAGAATGTACTGCTTCAATCATCATGGGATCCACTGCAACAGAAGCCTCCGAGATGACGTGTCCCATGTAGTGAACATATCGAATCTAGAACTGGCACATCCAGAGCTTACCATAAAGCTGGTGCTCTCGGAGTGTGTCTAGTACTACCTGAAAATGATAGGCATGCTCCTCCTCTGTAGTCGAGTAGATCATTATGTCGTTAATGAAGACCATGCAAAAGTGATTGAGGTAAGCATGGAATATCATGTTCACGAGACACATGAACACTTCTAGAGCGTTGGTTACACCGAAGGTCATAACTAGGAACTTGTAATGGTTGTACTAACACCTTAAGGTCGTATTTTGCAAATCCTCATCTCAAACTCTGAGATGGTGATATCCTTATCTGAGATCTATCATTGAAAACCATCATGATCCCTTTAGATGATCAAAGCGGTCGTCCATCCTCGGGAGTGGGTACTTGTTCTTTACGGTCACCTGGTTCAGGCGACGGTAGTCAACACAGACCCTCAAGCTCCCATCCGAATTCTTGGCAAATAGAATCAGGGCTTCCCAGGGAGAAACACTGGGACAGATGAATACCTTCCCCGGAAAGTCCTCTAGTTGTACCCGCAGCTCAAGAAGCTCAGCGTGATCCATCCAACATGCTGGAGTAGATATTGATGCCATACCTGGGTAAAAGTCAATGTTGAAGTACACCTCTCTTTGAGGAGTTTGTCCTAGAACATTTTCGGGTAAAACATCCATGTATTGGTCCACCTCTACAGGATAAGTTGGACTCTCCACATCATCTACACTGAGTGTAAGGCAAGACAACTGGTGATTGATCATATGCACCCTCCTCTAAGTAATTCTGTCATGTGATGCAAAGGCTACCTACGCACTAGTGAAGGTAAATCTGGTCCCATCCGTGAGAACACACCACAATTTGCGCCTAATACATTCAATCTGAGCATTGACTGTAGATAACCAGTGCATAACCAAGATGACGTCATAATGGCTTAACGCCGCTACGAGGAGATCCCAACCAAAGCTCTCGCCTACTAGAGTATGCTAAAACTGCTGTACTAGTGCGTAATTGTCAAGACTGCTTCTCTAAGAGTCTCTAGCCATAGGGATCGAGCCAATAGATTCTTTGGAATCTTTGATCTCCAAACGAGGGTAGTTGAAGTGAAATAATGACATGCACCTGTGTCTATAAGAACGGCAGCTATGGTGGAATAGACACAGATCATACCTCGATCCATCTTCGAAGTGCCATGGTGGTATGCATAAGCTTCCTGAAGCTGAGCTCTACCCTGTCCACCCACTCCCTATGGTAGGGGTGGACCTCCTGGTGTTGTTGATGGTAGCACATCATAACGTCGACCGCCACCAACTACTTGACCAGCTACTCTACCGCGTCCGCCTACGGCCTATGGACCGCCTCGATCCAACCTCAGCCTCTTCCTGGGAGGTCCATCAACTATCATATGATCATCAGTACGGCAGTTCAAAGAGTCACGAGCCATGTGACCAAGCCCACCATAGGAGTATCATTGTCCTCTCCTAGGATTTCTTGATCCGTCTCCACTCTGGGTGCCCCGCACAACTGATCCTGAGTTATGAAGTCGACCACCAATGGGTTTGGTCCTTTTAGACCTCTACATCATCTTTCTACTGCATGTTGCAGAAGACTCCTCTACAAGTCGACTAGTGGTGGGTCTCATTGCTGGAGACTGCTCAGAAAGAAAACTCTCCACTATGAGGTCTCGCTCCAACACCCCCATCTACATCGGGATGCTGTGGGAGATTACTGAAGCTCTGATCTCTCGCCTGAGTCCCTTCTCAATTGTTCGGGCCCTGAAGAATGGGTCTCGTAACATATCAGTGGAGTAGAACAAGAGGTTGGTGAACATCGCTGAGTACTGTGCTACACTCCTACTGCCCTGCTGTAGATGATGTAGCTGTTGTATCCGCACCGCTCGATGGGTGGATGGTACAAACTTTGCCCGGAACAGGCCCTCGAAGACTTCCCATTGATGTGCCTCCTTATGATGCATCTGGGTATCAGGCACCACCATCTGCCTACTACAGCCTGAAGGAGGCTGGCAGCAAGGATCACCATGAAGTTGGATGGTGTCCCTAGTAGTCTGAAGACACTAACCACAACCTCCAGCTAATCCTCAGCCGCCTGTGGGTCCATCTCACCCTAGAACCTGGGTGGCCTCCGGCGCTGGAACTCGTGCAGCACACTCAAGTGCCGTGCATCGTCTGCTATTGGGGCTAGTGGCATCGGTGGCCCAATATGTGGTGGTACCGCTGGTGCCTCAACTAGAAGGGTCCATTCACTGAGGCCTCATCGCTCGGTGGTCTATCAGTCCGTACAACTCTCAGGGATCTAACTGGTCGTCCGCAGGGAGGCATCCTGAAAGAAACAGTTGTGACATAGTCAAAAGACTATATCTGGTGAGCTGACCTGGTTGAGATGAATTAAATAAAACTTTTGAAAATACACATGCAATCATTGTTTTTGTGCACTGATTTGGAAATCATTATTTAGGGTCCTTGTGTATGGATACATTAGATGTTGCACCAACCCTGGACTCCCTGAACTAAAAACCACACTCAGTACCCTTAACACTATTTCTTCACAGAAAAAATATTACAGTCCTATGTTATGCGGTAGAAACAAATCCTTTGATTCCAATTTTTCAGGACATGTATTCCAGGGCCCATATCGTGACAACCCCAAGCCCGCCTTCCATAGGCTAGGGGCTGGCCACTGACACCATTGGCATAATTTCTTAAAACTGGGAATGCATTGCCTTTATAAATCGTAAACTCACACAACCAGAGTTCAAGATGAAGCTAACACTAAGTAAAAGCTATATAAAAAGTGTACTAAAAGTCAAGGAGGACTAGAATACAAGCCCAACTATAATGAACAAGTACAATTGAAATCATGTACAACTGGAATAGAGACAAACAGTTGAAAGGTGGAAGCAGCTCCCGGATCGTCCTCTGAGGTTCTACATGAAGGGTATGTACAGTTGGCCTATTCTGCACTCCAAGTCCATCAGAATCCACCGTGTACCAATATTTCGTAAGGTCCTCTGCTAGGTACCTTCTAGTCCTGGAGCTCTCGCCCTCCGTCAGCATTGTCCATCGTCTGCATCCAACACAACGAGGTGCGGGCATAGCCCGTGCAGGGGTGAGTATAACGATACTCACTAGGGATCTCGAGATCCTAAAGGTCTCACAAATACCATCAAGGATAAACCACACAGTATTATTTAAATGGATAACCATTACTTAGGTATATTCTCATACATATACCTGTGTTTTCATGTAACCCATCTCAATCATGAGGAAAACACAAATGTCATTGACTCAACTCAAACCAAGATTTTTACTATCAAAACCTTGACAGTCGGATAACTCCTCCACTGTCGAGAACAGTGGGATTGTCGCGAGACCAAGGAACTTCTCACTAACCTTAGACTGCTGAGGTACTCCTCCTATTGTGTACCGCGGGTCTACTCCCAACTACTAGGTGCTACTCTGATGTGGGTCTGCCGCCAAATACCAGGAACTCCCCCTAATAGCCTGCTGAGGTACTGCTCCTGTCGAGTACCACAGGTCTACTGCCAACTACCAGGCGCTACTCCCCCATGGTTCTGCCACCATGTACCACGCACTCCCCACTGGGCTAGTCAAATCACTCATAGTCAAATCGGTCAAGCAGTCGTCAGGTATGTCGGCTACTAGGTCACTGTACTCTGTATGCTCGTCTCTTGGAGGATCCGCTCCATGAGCTACTTGTCGATACTCTGAATTCCATGAATTCTCACATGGAAATATCTCAAAGTACCTCCACATCCATGGGGTCTCAACGCAACAGACGGCGCGTCAACAGGTCGCTCAGTCTGTGAGTTTTTCATATTTCCTTTCTAGAGGCCCGGTTTGATTTTAGGTTCAAACCAACCCGACCATACATCAACTGTGTCCACTCATCAATTGGGGTATACCAAAGAAACCGTATAGCTCTATGCTTTCTGTCTCCGTAGACGGTTTGTCGATAGGACACCCGTAGCCCGAGTTATGGGTGAATAGGTGAATTCAGGTCTGAAGGGTTCGGGTCCTGTCCGACACTGTCGGACCGACCCGACCTGACCCGGGTCTGGACTAGGGGGTCCGACCCAGTCCGTGAGTCCGACCCGGTCCAAAGGGGAGACCCAGCCCCAAGGGGTGGCCCGGAACAAAGGCGCGGCCTGGCCCGAAGGCGCGGCCCAACCTGAAGGTGCGGCCCGTCCCATGGGGGCACTCTGAATGGCGGGCCGCGTGGCCTGGATGGCTGGCCGCATGCGGGTTGGACTTGTGGCCTGGTTGGCTGGCGGCAGGGCCCGGTTGTCCATGTGTGGGAGGTGGTGTCACTCCCCTCTATTTCCCATTCAGAATCCGCACAGGGCTAGGGTTCAATTTTCCACCGCGGGGCCCGAGGGGTCCCGCCTTGTCTGGCTATCCGAGCGGCCAGCTGGTTCCCGCACCACTGGAACGTCATGACGGCGCCTTGACCGTCCACTGCGGCCTTCCATGTCCACAGTTTCGGAGCACCGGTGCGGTCCGACGGCGCCGCACCCCTCCGTCGCAGCCCGCCCTAGCCGCGGTTCCCCTCCAACGGTAAGGTGCGACGGCGTCGGGCGTCCTCCACCGTTGCCCGGCCTGACTGCGACCTTCCGTTCCTCCGCACGGCATAATGATGTCGTGCCTTTCTGGAAACCCGGCGGCCTTCCACTGCCAGTTTCTTTGTGGAGTCCCGATGTTGGTCATCGTTGTTGTTGTTCCACCTCTGTCATCAACAAACGTGAATAATGAAGGGAGAGGGTTGAGGTGTGTTCATGCGGCCCGAGCCTTCCACATTATTGTGTTATCAATTGGAGAAATAATAACCAAGATTTAACGATGAATAAAGGAAACGAGAAACAAACTTAAATCCCCTACTTCTCTTTTCGTTCGTTTACAGTGAAAGAAAAGGAAAGGGGGACGCCGATTCGTTGACGTCAGGAAGCGTCTGGGGTAGGAGACCGAGGAAGAAGCATCGTCAGAGTTCTTCATAGTCAGATCCTTCCTTTGATCCAATTAATGAAGGAACAAGTTGTTCATCGACGTTCATTTCATTCTTCAAGTTCTTCTCATTCTTGGTTGGAAGATCGGTTCTCCATTGAGAGCATTCTCCTAGGGTTCTCCATGTTCCACCAAGATTCCAACCAAAAATAATAGAGGAATAATCTGTTATTTTTTGGCACAACAACACACATGCGTTGTGTTTAATTAAATGAGACAACTCATTTAAATTAATTGTGGTGGAATGGAATACAAATTCGATTAGGAGAGGGGAAGAGTTAGAAAAAAATGTAGAGAGGGTTGGCACAATTATGGAGGAAGTCCAAGAGTTTCAAGGGATTATGCCTGTGTGGTCCCCATGTTAATTATCCTCCCATGGGAGGTTATGTACAGGTGGGCCCCACCACCATAACCTCTCATGGGAGGTTATGAAGTGGTGGCCCTCACCTCCAACCTCCCCTTGGATATTTTATCATCAAAAATAAAATTAAGCCACACTTATTTTTATTTAACTTTATTCATAAAACTCCTAGAACTAACTTCTATTCTCAATAGAACGCAACTACGGTGAAGGTCTCACTATGTAATCACTAATGCTATGAGCACAAAGGTGACCTTATATTTAAATTCCGAGCACATGTTCAAAATTTATAAAATACCGCTCACACGTTTATAGAAGGTACCCAAGAAAAACTTCAGAAATTGATGTCGGGCACTCCGGGCCTCAAAATCAAGCGACGTAAATTTTCAGAGACTCATAAAAATCAAATAAATTTATGAAAAAACTTTCCTTTGAATTTATAGGTCTTTACATTGTCTATTGATAATTTTTTTTATTCATATAGTAGATATATTTTCATTAAATTTAATGGGTTTTGTGATAATGGTATGTATACTATGGAATTTGTTATTATTCATTATAATGATATTTTTTGTTATTTTTTCTTACCATTACTGAGATTTTTGAGATCATCTGGAGTATTAAAATATATTTCATAGGGATTTAATAATATGTATGTACAAGGATGAGGTCATGATAAAATTTGTGAAGTTATTTCATGAAATTTTTTATTTACAATGTTGTTTTGGTTGTAATATTGGATACTGAGTATTAATTACCATTAGTATTTTATGAGTTAACTATGAAATATTTTCTACTAAAATTTTAAAATTATACATCCAAAATATCATTATGAATGTAATGAATTGAATTCCTGTTAAATTTACTAGGCTGTTTAATTTTTAATTGTCAGTCCTTAGACATTCCATCAGTTTGAGGATTATAAGAGGTAATTTAATTTTTCATATTGATCAAAATCATTTGAATTCCATTATTAATATTTTCAACGAAATTATGGTCATAATCATGTATCAATCACATATATATACCATTAATCCTTTCAAATTCCTTAAAATAAATCTAAAAAAGTTTATGAAGGGGTAGATCATCCCTTATTTATATGAAATGAGAAAAATGTATATGGTAATTTAAAATAACACATATTCTATAATTCCAATATAATGTATCCAAAGGACCATTAAACATTTCCAATATTTGATTTTCAAATATCAATATTTGTATAATGAGAACATTCATGGATAATTTTGAACATTGCCTCTACAATTTTAGTTGTCGGAATATTAATCCACTATTAAAATATTCAACAATTTAACACTTCATGTTGTATCATATAATGTTTTTTCTCAAATAATTTCCCATATTTGTGCTGTTGGGGTGCATAATCAAATTTGAGCTCAGTGCATCATATAGCATATATAACATTTTATTAGGTACTAATGGAATACATAGAATCATTCAAAATATCAAAACTCAATCTTAAAAAATAATGTTAATAAATTTAATTACAATATAGATATAATCTTCCATTTTAAAGTATTGTGGTCTTATAATTACTTTTTAGTATATTCAAGTAAATATTATTAGGTTATTAAATTGTGTCCATTTTATATACACATGTAACAATATTCCATTCCCTTCATGTATACCACAATTTGTTTACTCACACAATTATTTTATCTAAGAAATTATACCTTTCTTTTCTTCTCATCCTCCACAATTATTTATTAATGGAACTAAGTAACCATAATCTTGTCTTTAATACTAATTTAATGTAAATTTTGTTGAAAACTCCCTCTCCAACGATATATCATTTCAATTATCTCTAGATATTCTAAAAATGCTAGAGAGGATAATTACATCCTAAGGATTATATTTAGTCCATCATTGTATATATAAATATTTATTTTTTAATTTCATAAAGTTTCTAAAACATGCCTCAATCCATAAAAAGTGACCTTCATATATAACAGTTGATACCTCATCCATTTGTATTAAATTAATAAATTTTATTTCAATGTCATCTCATTTATCTCAAATAAAAATAATATTATGGAATATCACCATAAAAACATTCCACTCCAATAATTTATATATATAACAACTTCTTAGTGTCTTGATTCAATAGATAGTGATGATCATTATCTGCCTAAAAAATATACTCCCTTGATAAATTATTGTATTAAATGTTTTAGATAGTGAATAATACCAAATAATTAGGTGTTTTATTTATGCAGAGATTATTGATTTACAGAGGTAAATATTATTTATGAATTTTATTCTTCCTTTTTTTGTTGTCACATTGATGATAATATGACTCAACTTCCAAACATAAACAATACTGAAATTTTACAATAGGTGAAGTCCCATAGATTGACTGAATGTGATTAAAATAATATTGGAGTATATGATTAATGTATGAATATGATTGATAGGAGAATGGGAAATCAAATCATAATGAGAATATATTAAATAATTATGTTCATACCAATGATGATAATTTAGTGACATTAAAAAAGTAACCCTATAGTGTATAATGATCCCAAAATGATTTGATTATCTGATTTGATTATATGTGATACAATATTTCATTATATATATGTATAATCATAAAAAGGAAATCTTGATTTTTTTTGTCATTGTGTTTTTGAGATGTAAAAATGATTACATTTAGAAGTGGTTTAACATTATATGGAGTTATATATCACACAAAAATGAACTAAGATTCGATAATAATTACATTGAATGTTGGTTATGTGAGATGTAATTGAGTGGTGAATGGTTTATCCTTTTGAGGTGACTTCTAAAAACATTGCATACATTTTATTTCATTAAAAACATGTTTTCTTGATGATTGTAAATGATTCAAATGTTCACACATAAACTAGATTGGTTGTGTCCCAATTAGATTATAATTTTATAAATTAGAGGAAATCATTTCGAAATTGAATTACTTGTTCTATGATTAAACTCTTCATTCTAGGATTGGTTAGAGAGATAACTTATGACTTACATGGATAATCACGCATTATAAATTTCAAATAGAGTACTATTGTATGATATTTTTTAACAATTAATTATATCTGGGTAATTAAAAAATATACACATATATAATAACTCAATTATTTTTTAATATTGATTATAAGGATGA
Source organism: Viscum album (assembly GCA_963277665.1). Classification (NCBI taxonomy): domain Eukaryota; kingdom Viridiplantae; phylum Streptophyta; class Magnoliopsida; order Santalales; family Viscaceae; genus Viscum; species Viscum album. The sequence goes on from OY728120.1 coordinate 1,851,717,955, forward strand.
TTGATTTGGATATTGAATATATAATTACAATATCCATGGATAAATATTATATGTATATTTTCAATAGAAAAAAATATTCTAAAAATAATTCATGTATTTTGTAATGAATAATAAAGGAAGAGGATGAAGAGAACATTGAAGATGTAGAAGAAGTGTTGAAGATCATTATCAACTCATGTATTGTAGTGGATGTACATGGATGTGAAGATATTTTTCACACATGGAAAGGATGTTGAATTTTTTATATGTTCATAAATATTATGTTAATTTACATATTGATTGATGACCATAGATTCATCATTAATCGTGATTTTTTAGTTAAAATGTGTTGCAGGATTTGGATTGTTAGTGATTATGTTAACTCATTATCTAATAAAAAATAAAGTGTGAGATAAATTCAAGTATATGTTTAATTTGTCTACATTTATTTAATGTAAAATTTTCTGGATAAAGAATATCTTTGTTTATATCATGAATATTATTTTGTTCTTGTAAAATAAAGAATTAAGAAGAATTTTTTAGGCAACAAGATAAAATGAATCTTTTTCATAACTATGATGATTATTGGATTGTGTATTATCATGTTTTATGGATTATATAATCAGTATAACAATTCATTCTTAATGACAACCCTTAAAAATTAATTATCATCAATATTATTGAGTTTATAGGTTTGATATTTATTAATTATTTGAATATTTTCATTAAAATCATGAAGTGAAGTAGGAACAATGGCATAGAATAAATAATGTCATTCCATTTAATAGAGGATTCACGTAGATTCATAGTGGAACATAAAAGAGATTTCAAATTCTGATTCAACCCCATATACTAATAACCTAATGAATCCAAATTCATTGTAGTATTTTTGTTACTATAATTCATATAATATTTCAGTTCTACAATTCCTTTAAAAAGAATATGTTTTTTTAATATTAGTAGTGAAATGTGATATCTATTTTAGAATGATTCATTGTAGTAAAATTTATATCCATAACGTGTCACATAAACTTAATGGATAACATTATAATTTCCAAAAAATTGTAAAATAATTAACATGTTTATAGAGTAATGGTGTTCATGTACTAATTTAATTCTAGGTTGTATATTATTTACATTCGTATATATTGGTATGTTCTTTTGTAATATAGTGTCATGGTAAGTGTTTTTTATTGGAAGAATACAGAGAAATGTGGAAAAAATAATATAAAAAATATTTAATCACTTCCATAAAACGTATATATCAATGTAATAAGGATTTTGATAGAAAAGATATATGGGAATAGCTATAGAACATCTATCAAGTTAATGTGAAAATGTATAAATCTAAATTATATATTTTTCATTTTCTGTATAAAGACATTCAAATTCATGATTATGAATCTACATTACAGGAATAAATCACGTAGTAAGGACCATTGGATTTTTTGTGACACATGAAATATTTTGGTAGTTAAAGAAATTCATTGTTTATTTCAGAAAATATTTTATACAATGTTATCAACATGGAAAGGCCATGATATTTATACATTTTAAATAGAGGATTTACATCATATAGTTATTTTCCATGAAATGAGGCTTATATATATTTTTAAGAAGATGATTATATATGAAAATAATATACCAATTAAATACATAAATATAATGAATATGGAAAATAAATCATAGTGGAATACAATAATTTTGAGTATAGTGATTGTGTTGAGATATAGTTTGAATAATTTAAGCCATTATTCTCTTGAAATATTTGGAATGGAAAATAAAAATACTAATTAAGGCTTTAATTGAAGAGTTTTGAATATGTATCCATCATAAATATCTGTATCCAATTATATAATGTTTATTGAATGGAAATGTGATGATGAATATATCTTTTCAATGATATTCTCAAATAAGAAATATTCAAACATCAATACTGCAATGTTTTCATCTATTGGAAAAGTATACAATTTAATAATTTTCAAAAATATAGATTTATTATCCATGTTAGATGAAAAAGAATGTGTTAAATATTAATGTGAACGTGTAACCTCAATTCATGGATGTAGGTGGTATATGATCATTATATAGAATGATTTTGAGTTCAATAGTGATTAAGATGTTGATAATGTCATAGTGGAATAACATGAGATGTATTTTATCGTAAAACATATGTTAATTGAGAATATTTCAATTATACCTATCCTAGTGAAAAATAATAAAAATAATAAGAAATAATATCAACCTATAATTTCATTAATTTTGAAATTTTGGAAAAAGATTATTTTTTAAGAGTAGATTTATGATTTAAATATTTTACTCTCTAAAGAATAAATAATAAAGGTTTATATTGAATAAATGGTAAAATTGTAAGAAAATTAGAGTCAATGATACCAGTAAAATATTTTGGATGTGTAAAAATATTAAAAGATCAAGGTAAATATTGATAAATTTATATTTGATGTCATATATATTTCCTATATTATAATACTGTTGTATCTTGACATGGTGGGGGGTTAATTAATGTCTAATTACAGTTACTCATTTTCCATTAGAAAAAAATATATGATCATTTGAAGTTAAAAATATTTAACATGTTAATGAAAAATAATAAATTGCTTAGAATGAAGAAATAGAAGACTAAAAATATAATAATTTAAATCAAGATAAAAAAATAAAATGGATATTAAAGCTAGGTCGTGAACAACAATTCATGATGTTTTGGATGATAATACAAAAACTCATATAAAAATAAATGATATAAATATAGTTCCAATTAAAATAAAATGTTATTTATTTGTAAAAATATTGTAGGATTATTGTTACTCATATCCAAGGGAATGATATTCCAAAAAAGGGACTTCATTATAATCACATGATCTAAAAATAAATGTTATGCACACAAAACAACCCATATAGAACATCAATAGTATGTATATCTATCCTTAAGATCCCCTCTAACCAACACGATTTGAATCCTATAACACCAAATGATTTTATAATATATCACTTTTAAAATATATTCACGTTATTCTATTAATTTATTATATACTAATAATATTATCATTTCAAATGATATTATGTTCGTGTGATTAATTTGGAGGGAAATAAAATTATTAACTTAATAATGAAAATAATATAACAAATTTTTAATCGAATTTATCGAAATTAATATTTATTATTTTATTTCCATAATATAAGAATGAATCCATTTATACACAATAAAAGTATATATTTTCCTAGAGTCATTTGTATGAAAATTTTATGGAGAATATATTTCAGTTGAATTCATGAAAATTTTAAATATTTTCGATGAAAAAAAAATTATTATTTTACTGGGTTAGATATTTTTTTATATTTTTGGTATTTTTATGAGGTGTTTCACTTTTTGATGCATTGTTAAAAATAATGCATTTTTGACCAAAATTTCATTTTCATCTAATTAAGTTGTATTGAAAAATTATGTTTTGATTTGTATTTAAATTAAAAATATAACTATTTTATTTCATCTGAAGCAATTATATAAATTGTATACAATTTAAAATTAAATATAGAGATAAAAACATAGTAAACCTCTTAATGTTTTTTCATAAAAAACTATCTTTGTCATTCTATCTATGGATGAGGAGAATGATGGCCGCTCCCTCCAGTTCATGGGCTCTTGCACCTCTTCTGTCCTCCCACACATGGGAGGGCGCTCCTCCGCCGGTGTCCTCTGGTCTTGTTATTCCGACGTGGGGCCCCTGTATTGAGGATGGAAAGTCTACTTGTGCTTCGGTCAAGGGATAGGGAAAGTCCATCCGACGTGTGGCCCTTGGCGGTCTGACTGCATTGGCGTTGGAGGCGGAAAATGTATCTATTGGGGGGTATTTTCCAAATTAAATGTTTAGGGAGGATATTAATGAGACGCATGTCATCTCTAATATCTTTGGCACGTATGAGGTTGTGGAATTCTCCTTGGGATCCTTGTTTCCAATATCAGAGATAGTTTCTCTGTCGCCTATCCCCCTCGGAGTTGACAGGCACCCTGGTCTCACTGACCCTTATTTGATGGTTTTGGAGGGTCCTTTGAGCTCGGTGGTTTTTTCGTTCATGGATATTTCAGCCCCTCATAGATCCCTCACTCCCCACACTCTGATGTTGTGAATATCATCCTAGTTATTATTGAATTTTCTTGATCACTCAATCAGTAGTGGTTTGGCATCCACAGCGAAGGATCCCTCTCAGGGGGCATCATTTTCCATGGGATTCTCAAGTAGATTGAAGCTTCTCGGAGCTCCCTGTAGTGAATGGTTTTGGACATTCTTCTGCAAGAGGATTCAACTCCCTGATCCTCTTGCCAACATTCTCATGTATGGTTTTCCATGACTGAGGATACTAATGTCCCATTATTGAAGAATATTTTCCATGGAATGCTATCCCCGTATGGTGGAGTATCACGTACGGTCAGTCATTCGAAATCCAAGGATACTATTTTATTTCTTTCCCCTACTACCCATAGTTTTTTCAACCGTAAGATCATGTGATCCCACATTTGTTATTTTATGTGATTATTTGGAATTATTAGGGCTTCGTGTCTATGAGAAATGCACCTTCATGGCCTCAGCGTCTTGGAAACATTATCCTTCTATCATGGTCTTTCTGGAACCGAAACAAAAACCTTGTAAACTCTATGTCCCTGTTAGGAAAAGTGGTTGCTTCAGGTCCTCGCATAGTGCTCTGGAGAATTCCCATATTTGGATATTTTGGAAGAATAATGTGCAAGAATAGGTTATCAGATTAATGAATCAATGCATGAATGAGAATATTTCTAGTGGGAAAGTGAGGTGCTCTTTTCCATCATTTATTCCCGCACCAAGGCATAAAGGGGGAATTATCACGGAAGCTTTTTATCTTCCTTCAAAACCACGCGGCCATCACTAGTCTGTAGGGGGTGACATCAACTCCATTATTGACCCCTACAAGAAAAGGGGTGGTCAGTTTTTCATTTATAGTGTCATGCAGGACTTTCAGGCCTTCCTTTCATCTGTGGGTCTACTAGAAATGGGTTTCTGCGGTAGCAAATTTACAATGTGCAACAACAATAGGGGCACTAGTGGCTTCTGAAGTCTACTAGATAGGTTCTTCTCGAACCTTCAATGCATGTATTACACATTACATGCCTCAATTAGGAACTTATCTCTCTCATTAAATGATCATGCAACACTATTGGTGTAGCTTCAAAGGGTACCTACTAGAGGTATGTCCTTCAATTATTTGAGTAAATAGCATGGGTTGGAGGGGTTCATGCAGATGGTGAAGAACTCAGGGGAACATGAGGAATCTGGGAGGTTGTTGTGTGGCCTTCAAATACATTTAAAGAAATTAAAAATGATTATCCATGAATTTTTGTTTCAGGGACCACAATATATCATGGGAGTGGGAATAATTCAGTCAGACATCGACATATTGGAGGAAGAGCTGCAATCCGATTAGAATGAGAAAAAGTTTGAGTGATTTCTGACAAACAGATATTTCTCGCTGAGAAGTATGAAATCAAAAGGTCCTATAGGAAAATTTCTTGGGTTCACTGGATTTTGGAGAGGAACCAAAATATTTCTTTCTCTTATGCCAATTTGAAATAAAATAATTGAAGGAGACTCAAATGCAACCTAGGGAACAGGGTGTTTACAACTGATGTGGGGGTCACGGTCCGTATGGATCTGGATAAATTTGAAAACGTTGTCGGTGGTGGGTGACCTTCCAGGAATGATCAACATGCTATAGAGGGTGTAATGACTTCTTGGGGTGAGTTACACAACTGGTGGAGGGGCCTAACAATTTTATTCTAATGGAAATACTTTCCCCTGATGAGATCAGAGGTTATGTCCTCAGGATGTCCCTGGATAGTGAACCTGGACCAGATGGGTTTCCGAGATCATTTAATGTTGGTTTGTTGGATATTTTGGGTCCTTAGTTCATAGGGTTGTCCATGATATATTCTGTGGTGGCACCCTCAACAGAATCAGTTGCTTGTTAAGGGTTGTCCTACTCCGTAAAAGCTAGGATCTACCCATCCCCAATCACTATAGGCCTATATGCATGTGTAACATGTACTATAATATCTCGGCTAGCCTTATTTCACAAAGACTAAGTAGTGTGATCCCATGGCTGGTATCAATCAATCAACCTTATTTTTTCCAAGGTCTCAGAATCCTAGGGGTGGTTGGTATCACGAATGAGCTGGTAAGGGATATCAACAAGAATGAGATAGGGTCAAATTCATTCATCAGTTGGATAATGACAAAGCTTATGATACTGTAGAATGGGTCTTCATTACTAGGGTGGTGATAATGTTGGGCTTCATGGAATTGTTTTTTGATCAATCTTTCGTGTTCTAATCTTCCCCTTGGATATCTATTCCCATTATAGGGAAGGTATTTGGTTTCATCAAGATGATATGTGGTGTCTGACAAGGAGATCCCTTGTAACCTAGGCTTTTTATCCTTGTACAATATTCACTCTCCTAGAACCTACATATAGGGATTGAAGTGGGCCAGTTGACTCCATTTATTTCTCTCAGCGGCTCGGAGGGTATTTCCCACCTAATGTTTGCTAACGATATTCTGGTGTTCATGAATGGATGGAGGCGTTCTCTGCATGTCTTCATGGATATGGTTCACACATACGAATTCTTGTGTGGCCAATGTATCGACTATATCGAGAGTAGGGTTTTTATATCTTAAAAAGGCTCAATCCATCATTGTAGAGACATTCAATAGATTTTGGGATGTCAATGCTGACAATTTCATATGATCTACCTTTGTATCCCTTTTTCCTGCGGACGAGTTAAGAACCATTTCATTGAAAAACTCAAAAGGATATTTTAGGGAAGAATCTAAAACTGGAAGAGTATGTTTCTTTTGTTTAGCTGGAGTTTCACAATAATAATAGAGTTTTTGTTGGAACCACTTTGTGTATAGGTTTTTATTTGTTGTCAATAGTTGTCAACGGAATATCAAAATGAAAGAGATCAAGAAGTACACCAATAAAATGGAGGAATGAAAGCTCACAATGAAGGAGATCATAAAGTACTCCGATGAAGTAGAGGAGTAGTGATTCAGACGATTTTTGTGCTGATCGTATGTTCAAAGAACATGTGTCAAAGGTGAAACATTGTTTACAACAATGAAGAATGTGAGGAGTAATCCATCCAATGATGAATAAAGCAGGATGGTGTTTTTGGATGAAGACCATGCAATTCCTCCTTATTGCTTAAGAACCATGGGCTTTGATGAAGACCATGCAATTCCTCCTTATTGAATGAGAACAATGGGTGTTGATGAAGACCATGAAATTACTCATGATTGTGTGAGAACCATGCTAGAGACATCTTGACGGATTGATTCACATGGTTTGCATGAAGTTGATCATGACGGTTGATGAAGAAGACAATGTGACATTGATTGGAAATCTAAGATGGTTGTGCAAGGATTGGAATTATGATATAGCCATGCACATCACATTGTCATAGAAGATGATGATGGTAGATATATGCCTTCAAATAATACATATCACAATGGAGGAGTTTGTGATAAAAGCAGAAGATTTGTTGAAGGATACATATCACCAAGAAGAAGTGTTGTTGAGGTGATCATGCTTGTTGACAAAGAAAACAGACGACATAAAAATTTGTTGACAAAGGAGATTCCATGGTGGCATGTCGAGTTCGAAGATTGTGGATAATGATCCATGTTCTATTCATGGAACATCGACAAAGGAATGGATGATCTGATTTCAATGTAAAAGAGAAGATACAAGGTGGCGTCGTTTTGAAGTGTTTGCCAAATTTTTGGGGTCCAAAATTTGGAGGTTTGTGAGCATCGCGAAATGTGTATTTCCAGGAAGATCATAATTTAATATGGCAAAGGCATGAGTTTCACGAAGATGGGATGCATGGACTGGATTTCGTGAAGACCAGAAGAATGGAGGCGGTGAGTCTTCGCGATTACGTCAAGCTTCTCGATTTCGTCAAGCTTTGCGAACGGCAAAGTGCCGTGGTGCTTCACGATTTGGACATAATTCCGGAGGAATCATTGGAACTTAGCGATTTGAGATGACTTGGCATTGACTTCGCGTGGAAGGGTCGAGGGTCGGTAGAATCTCCTATAAATAGAGGCTGACCCCCTCAAGAGAAGCAGAGAGCTCTCAACGAAAATCCTTAGCTCTCGGTTCGCAATGGTCACTCGTGAAGGCAGTCTGCTTCGTGAATGAGGAGCTTCGCGGCGGCTATTCTAGCTCCACGAAATTCTTGCGCCCCGCGTTGGCTCAGTGAGAATCGCGAAGAGGCAGGAGCTCTGTGATATCCAAGCATTGTGAAGGCTGGAGCATCGTGAGAGTGCTTCGCGAGAGTGCTTCGCGATTGAGCTTCGCAAAAAGGCAGGGACTCCGCGAAGGCTTTCTTGAGCATTGCAAAACTAGGAGCCTTGCGAAGTAGGGTACTTTGTGAAGGCCCTTTCCAAAGGTTGTTTTCCATGTGGAAAAGGAAAAAGGGGGTATTCATCAGTGGTTGGAATTTGGATTTTATCATAGCATTAACTCAGGACTCTGATGCAAGGAAAGTCTCATGCAGAACAGGGGTCAATGAACTTCATGACTATTAATTGAAGAGGCCTTCACGTCTATAAAATGAGTGTGACTTCACCAATGGTAGTGAGCCAGGGGGAGTCAACGGGAGTGACCTGAGGGAAGCAGTGAGCTATCCCTGAACCTCTGTAAAGGCAGTGGGCCTGGGACAGAGTGACTCTACCCGAACCTTTGTAATCTACAACTAGTGAAGCCTAGTGGATTTAGGTACGACCGACAACCTATCGGCGTATTCTCCTTGGACGTAGCCCTTAGTGGTGAATCAAGTAAAAAATGGCAGTGTCATCTCTCTGCATGTGAATGCTTCATTGATGATCATATCCATCATACAGGTTTAAGTAGTTCCTACCAATGTGGGAACAAGATCCACACCTTTAAGAAGAAAAAGTTGACACCCAGATTCACCCCTCCCCTCTCAGGGTGTCCCGGGGTCCTACAAGTGGTATCAGAGGCAGGTTAACATATGTTGGATATTCTCTAGTAATTATATTGAGAAGAGGATTTTAGTTTCATTCCTAAAGTCAACAATGAAGAGCAGTCTTGATGAAGTTTCTGAGCAGACGTCTACATCTAGCATGACTATGACAAACAAGAAAAAGAAAGAGAAGAAGCAGATAAAGAAGTCCCTCATATCCAAAGAAGATGGAGTGTCTTGTTCTCCATGCCATTCCAAAAATGAAGAAACATCAGGCATGGAATGTATCGAGCAGGTGAATTAGAATTCTTTTTGAAGAAAGGATGACACCCCCAATACACACTTTCAGGAAAACCTCAAAACATACTGCATGATATTCCTGAAGAAAGGGCCGCTATTATTTGTAGAATATTTCATTCAATGCAGGTTGAGATCACTCAACTTTAAAGGGAAGCAGAAAATATTGAAAAGGGGCTGGAAAGAAAAGTTCTGGAAAGTATGAAGCTCACCAAACAGGTTAAAGTCTCTGATGAAAACGAGGAAGTCAATAAGACTCTAAAAGAAAGGATCCATGCACTTGAAGCTAAGCTAAAGAAGAGCAATGAAGTCAAGAATTTTTGTTTGGAAGAAACTTCCATTAAATTCATTGATCTTGAATCTTTGTTACAAAACAAAGTTAAGATGCATGAAGATGAGGTTGAAAGGTTGAAGAAGACTTGTGAAAAGAAGATGATCACGATTGAAGATCAGAAGTTAATCCTCAATATTGTGGGTCAAAAATTGTAGGCTCAGTTGACCAAGATTGAGAACACACATATTGAGACTTCACAAAATAATGAAATGAGTGATGCTTGGACTCAATGTTTGTTGGAGGAGTCTAAAGCTAAAATGCCTACAACTTGTGATAAGAAGATTATAACAACTCTTGATTATCCACACCAAGAATCAGTTGCTGCTGGTACTCAATGCTCACTAGAGGATTCTATTGTCAAAAGACCTCCAACATGTGATAAGAAGAACATGACTTCATTCTTTGATTTATCACAAACAACTGAGAAAGTGAAGGTACCATACAAACCATCATGTACTCATATTTCTAAATACACTCCTACAATCAGTGCAGGTGGGAAGAAAAGTTATAAACAAGTATGGATGAGGAAATGTGAGACGAAGAAAACTACCACCATGGATAGGGTGGATGGGAAGAAAAAGGGGGAAGTGGGTTCCTCAAATAGAGCACAAAAGATTAAGCAGATGGCCCAACAAATTAATACAGAAAGCATAAAGAAGAAAAGATTTGTGGGTCAATGTTGGTGCTGTAACAGATTTGGGAACTGTGCACTGGATTGTCTTTATAATCCCTTACATGGAAAAGCACAGATAATGCCTATATCAAATAGAAGGAAGCCAGAGAAAAATAAGAAACATCAGCAGGTCCAGAAGCATCTGTTTACTGCAAACAGATTTGGAATTCTTGATAACATATGTGATGTATGCAGCGGTAGCGGTCACGATGCAGGAACATGTCCATATCAACATGCTTTCACTATTGAAAAGAAAAGAAGACCTCTGATGCCGTCAAAGAATGAAGCAGCTACCTTGGGGAAAATCAGAATAATTTTGTGAACACACATTTTCCCAAGAAGATATCAAGTAGGGAAGCTGAGGAGACCTAGGATTTTAGATCCATGAAACTGAAGGGTCATTCATCCAAAAGAAACACTAAGTTGGATGAATCTCGGATGAACCCATGTGGAAGTCCTAAACCAGCTGCAAAAGTTCCAAATGACATATTGGTCATCCAGACAGAAGATTTGAAAAGAGTAAGGAAACATGAAGATGAGAAGTCCAAGGCTGGTGACAAAGGAAAAGGAAAACTTTCACATGATGAAGACATAATGCATGATAGATTACAAACAATGAGAAACACACTTGTCAAAGATGTTCTGTGTGAGAGATGAAAGAAATCTGGTCACATTGAAAAAGGTTTCCTAACCTTAATACCAGAGCAAGAAGAAGTTCTTAAGAGGAGTAAGAATGTATCATTCATGATGGATGCTAAGCAGAACAATTCTGCACACAAAGTAGAAGAGAATGTGAACAGAGCCATGCCACACCAACAGATGTCAGAACATATGTTCAAATGTGCAGGCATGAAGACTGGTGTGAACAGAGGAACTTGGTTGAGAAAATAACCTCAACCAAGCAAGTATTCTTGATGAATCAAGAAGGAACCACCTTATTCCTGTAATCATTTGTTTATTGTATTGGTGCTAATAATGCATGGAATTGAAGGTGAAGCATGCTCTCCGGGGGAGAACCTGAGAAGTAGTGAATGATTTAAACTCTTGATAGCCAAGCTGAAGAAGTTTCCATCCTTAGTAGATTCTTCAATTTATATTCAAAGAATATGATGATGAAGGATCACTCTTGTTGAAGACGAAGAGGAGTGTTTCCCTTGAGGGGGAGAAGAATGAATAAGATTCCATAATCACTGTTTCAATCAATATCAACTCCAGCAGGACTCAAAAGCAGTTACTCTGTGAATTTCATGAAGAACACGCCAATGGAGAAGGTATGTCATTTCTAAATCAGTATCCCTTGGTTACTCAGATCAAAGATTATTTTAAAAAGGGGGAGTAACTGAATTGATCAGTGACATAAAGATAATGGAAGTGCCCCAAGGTCACTTATCCTGCCGATTTCACTTGAATGTTTTTGATCTATTTGTTGATGTGTGTGCAGGAGTTTTAGGTTGATTATTCTCTATCATAGTTGATCTTATTCTACATGGAATTAAAGTGGTAAACCCTTGAAGACAAGATACATGAGTTATTATCTCATGTTGGTATCATGATCTGTGGATAATGGATAGCCTTGTTGAGTTAATCAAATCCTCTTTTTTTCTACATCGAGCATTGCTCAAGTAGACTTATAGTGAAATGATTAATGAAACATTGCTGAAGTGTGGATTGATACCCTCCCTACCATGTGCTTTGTATTTCTTGTCAATAAGGGGGAGAGAAAGTGAAATGAACGTTTGAAAATAAATGTTGATTGAATAGAAGATTCTCATTTTGAAATTTACAAATTCATTTCAGAAGATGTATAAGGTATTAAAAACAAAATACAAAGGGGGAGATTGTTGGAACCACTTTGTGTATAGGTTTGTATTTTTTGTCAATAGTTGTCAATGGAATATCAAAATGAAATAGATCAGGAAGTACTCCAATAAAATGAAGGAATGAAATCTCACAATGAAGGAGATCATGAATACTCAGATGAAGTAGAGGAGTAGTGATTCAGACGATTGTTGTGCTGATCGTAAGTTCAAAGTGTTGAGTCAATAAGGTTTTCCTTATGACTTTTCCATTCCTTCTTGTTTTGAAAATCACAAACACCTTATCTTTAAGGAAAATTGATTTTATAAGGAAAAATGCTTTCTTAAGGAAAAACGCTTTTATAAGAAAAATTTATCCTTATCATATTTTCATTAATATTTTTCTTAAGTATGAAATTCGGATTCACTTTCTCGGAATCATAAAAACTTTGATATAAAAGTATTCTGTTTTTAGGATTCGGTTCTGGACAAGAACTATAAGGAAGTTTCATTCCGAATTCCGGATATGAATTCTGACCTAGTTCTATTCCAGATTCAGGATACGAATTCTGAAGAAGAATTCTCATTACGAATTCCAATGAAGAATTCTCATTACGAATTCCAATGAAGAATTCTCATTACGAATTCTAATGAAGAAATCTCATTCCGAATTCTCATTACGAATTCTGATAAAGAATTCTCATTACGAATTCTGATGACGATTTCTCATTACGAATTCTGATGATGAAATCTCATTACGAATTCTGATGATGAATTCTCATTACTAATTCTGATGATGAATTCTCATTACGAATTCTAATGACGAATTCTCATTACGATTTCTGATGACGAATTCCTATTCCGAATTCCTATTCCGAATTCTCATTCCGAATTCACCTATTAAACAGAATCTGATTATCATTGTTTTATACACTCTGAATTTATTCACTCCGAACTTTCACTCCGAAATTTCTATTCCGAACTTTTATGTTAGAGTTTAAAACGATGTCGTACTTTCTGTTACACTTGTTTTGTTATAAAACGATGTCGTCCATTTTGTTATAAACTAACCGTTGTCTAAGTGACACGTGTACAGGTCCCTCCGAACTTTAAGGGAAATATGACCGTTGGAGAAGGAGCCGACCTTACCTATAAATAGGAGCTCATTTGAAAGAGCTCGGTGTGGATTGCTGAAAAAGTACTTACATGTTGTTGAAGTGATTTCTAGAGAGAGAGTCTCTTATTAACTCTCAAAGCGTCGTGCGACTCCGAATGTTGGTGATTACATTCGAGGGCTTCCGGGGATAGGAAGACAGAGGTGCCGACTACCTTAAAGATCGAGGGCTTTCTTACTGAGAAAGACAGAGGTGCCGACTACCTTAAAGATCGAGGGCTTTCTTGCTGAGAAAGACAGAGGTTGCCAACTATCTTAAAGTTGAGGGCTTGCGGGGATAGCAAGACAGAGACACCGATCTTCGTATCGAGGGCTTACCCTGGTGTGGGTAAGACAGACTTTCTTGAAAGTATAAATCAAGGGACCTTTATCCAAGGTTGTTGGATACCCTTCTCTTTGGGTTAAAAGACTATTATCTTGTTACTAGTAGTTTTACTACTTGTTGTTATTCCGCTGCAATTTGTATCTTAAGGAAAGTATAACTTTCTTATACTTCCTTACTCTGATTGGTTTAGATTCTATACGCTTTAAGGTAGAATCTTATATTGTAACTTTTGTTAAGTTCAGTTCGGTGTTAGAGGTGTTGTGAATCTACTTAGTTTAACTTTGTTAAACTTAGTCCTTTCCTTTTCTTAAGGAAACTTTAGTTGTTCATAACTAACTTTAAAGGTTCCAAAGGAATTTTTAAAGTATACAATTCACCCCCCTCTTGTATATTGAGCATCTCATATCATATTTCGATCCTACAATTGGTATCAAAGGTTGGAAACCTCTTACTCTATACCATTCTTACATTTGGTATCAGAGCCAAGGTTACTGAAATACTTGTACTCACATACATGTTTTTCTTGCTCATTTTTCCATTCCGAACTTTTCTCATTCCGAACATTTTGATTACGAACTTTTGCTACTAACTAGTTTGTGTGCAAAGTTATTTTTAGTATGGAAGGAATGAATGTTGGATCTATTGACAATCTGAATCCTACAAGGCCACCAAACTTCGATGGTAATGACTATGAATACTGGAGAGATCGTATGAAGACTTTTGTTATCAATACTGGAGTAGACAACTTTGTCATGCTTACTGGTGACTATAAAATTCCTGAAAAGGAAGTCAGAACCTTTACTAACCAGGAAAAGCAAGAATATCAACTCAACTATAAGGTACGCAATACTTTATTATGTTCAATGACTAGAAATATATATAGCCAAATTTCTTCTTGTGAAGCAGCTAACTGTATATGGAAGAAGCTAGAGGCTACACACTTTGGGACTTCTAAGGTGATTGAGACTAGAAGAGCTATGCTTAGAGCTGAATATCATGGCTTCAATTTTCCTTATGGAGAACCTATCTGTAAAGTTCAACAAAGATTTATGACAATTGTCAACAGTCTACAATCTATGGGAGAGAAAGGTTTAGATGATGAATCTCTTGTGGACAAGATAATTGATATTATGCCCAATGAGTGGGAATCCAAGAGAACAGCTATAGATGAGAACAGGAAGGTTACTCAAATTACTCTTGATGAATTATTTGGAACTCTTCTACAACATGAGACTAGAATGAAGAGAGATGCTGACAACATCAAGAAGAAGAATGGAAGTGGTACTGTTGCTTTTACTACAAATTCTAATCAGATGAAAGCTAAGACTCCTGAGAGAGTAACCAGATCCAAATCGAAGAAAGTCATCTTCCAATCCGAATCTAGTGAAAGTGAAGTTTCAGAAAATGAATTAGCCAATCTTGCTCGAAGGATGAACAAGATAGCTGGACAGAGAAACTTTCAATCCAAGTATAAGAAGAAGGATAGGAAAGATAAGAAAGATGGAGAAGTTACTTGTTATGAATGTAAAAGAGCTGGACATATTAGACCAGATTGCCCTATGCTCAGAAAGAAAGAAAGGAAGGAAAGGCATTCAGACAAGAACAGGAAGAAGTATTACAAAGCCAAAGCTAAGAAAGTTTTGAAAGCTAATGACACCTGGAGTGCCAGTGGTGGTGACTCTTCAGATGAATCTTCTGAATATGAATCTTCAGGACAGAAGAATCTTGGTCTTATAGCCAGATTACCCATTGAAAATCATTGTCTTATGGCTAAGGTACGAAATGCTGAATCATTGACCAATGTTTCTTTAAATTCTAATGATAGTAAGTATTATAACTCTTCTGATGAAGAATCATCTTCTGATGAGGAAAATACATTACCTACTTATGAAGAAGTCTCTAGGTTTGCTGAACTTCTTGAGATTGAGAATTCCAAACTCAACAAGAAACTTGATAAGGCAAATTCTAGGAATTCTATTCTTACTAAAGAGATATCAGATCTTTCTAAAGATCTTGATAAGAAAAACGCTGATTTTGAAAATATTTCAAAAAATCTTGAGGAAGTATGTTCTGAGAAGAACAAACTTTCTAAAGAATTAGAAAAAGTAATTTCTAATAAAAAAGTTTTCGAGCTTAACTCTAGTTCAAAAACTAATGATTTTGAGGATAAAAACTTGGTTGTAAAACTCAAGTCCGAAATTTTTTCCTTAAAGAAGTGTTTATCAAACTTTACCCATGGTAAAGAAAATTTTGATAAAATGTATTCTCAAATACGACCTTTAAGAAATAAATCCGGATTTGGTTATACCCAAGCAAAACCTGTCTTCAGCAACAATTATTTGGTTCCTCAAAGTGCCCCATTTTGTACTATGTGTCAATGTGGTGGTCATTGGGCAAGAAATTTTTCATTAAACAAAACCCAATCCTTATGTTTTCATAAAGCTTATTTTTCTAAGAAAATGTGGGTTCCAAAAATTTTATTGTCTGAAAATCTCGGATCCAAACAAGTTTGGATTCCGAAAATCTAACTTTGTTCTTAATTTCAGGAAAATAAAGAAAGTTCCAGCAACAATATTTGGTACATGGATAGTGGATGTTCCCGGCATATGACTGGTAACAAAAGCTTTTTTGAAAAGGTTATCAAAACGAAAGGAGGAAAGGTAACTTTAGGAGACAATGCTAAGGGAGAGATTGTTGGTATTGGTAATATTGTTCTTTTAGGTAAAACATTGATTTCAAATGTTCTTTTTGTTAAAGGTCTTAAGCACAACCTCATTAGCATAAGTCAGTTATGTGATGAAGGTTACCTTGTGAATTTTAGGAATGATAAATGCTTAGTTCACAATTGCAAGGAAGAATTTATTCTCTCAGCCAATAGGCAAGAGAATGTTTACACCTTAAACTAAGAAGACCTAAGAAGCCAAGATTTACCTTGCCTAAGTGCAATGGAAGATCATTCTTGGTTATGGCATAGAAGATTAGGACACTGTAATCTTAGGAACCTATGTAAACTCTCTAAGAAGAAACTTGTTAAGGATCTACCGGAGCTTAGATTTGATTCTTCTAAAGTTTGTGATCCTTGTCAATATGGAAAGCAACATAAATCTAGTTTTAAGTCAATCGGTGAAGTCTCAACAACCGATGCATTACAGTTGGTGCATATGGATCTTTTTGGTCCAACACAAACTGGAAGTATTGGAGGCAAATACTATGTGTTTGTTCTTGTTGATGATTACACTAGATTTACATGGGTCTATTTTCTAGCAAGGAAATCTGAATCTTTTTCGTATTTCAAAAGTTTTAGAGCTCAAGTTAAAAATGAGAAAAACCTTCCATTGAAAACTATTCATAGTGATCATGGAGGAGAATTTCAAAATTCAGATTTTGAAACTTTTTGTAGTAAGAAAGGTATTACTCACAATTTTTCAGCACCTAGAACTCCTCAACAAAATGGTGTAGTTGAAAGAAGAAATAGAATTCTTCAAGAGATAACTAGAACCATGTTGAGTGAATATTCTATTGCTAGACATTTCTGGGCTGAAGCTGTAAGTACTGCTTGTTATACTATAAATCGAGTTTTGATTAGACCTTTTCTTAATAAAACTCCTTATGAGTTATGGAATGGTAGAAAACCAAGACTTTCCTACTTCAAGGTTTTTGGTTGCAAAGTATTCATTTTGAATACTAAAGATAACTTACATAAATTCGCACCAAAATCTGATGAAGGAATTTTCTTAGGTTATTCCACAACCTCTAAGGCTTATAGAGTTTTTAATAAAAATACTTGTACTGTTGAGGAAACAGTACATGTAAAATTTGATGAATCAGATCATTTTGTTTTTAAAACTTCCCAACCTACATCTTCGGATGTGTTTTCAAAAACTGATTATCAACCGTTGATAGAAGAACCTTCTGATAAGGAAATTGTTCTAGAAGATAATTCTGAAACATTTACCCGAGAAGACTTTCTACCTTATATTGATGAACAGGTTTTACAAAACCCAAATCAGGTGTTTCTTAAGAATCATCCCAGTTATAGTATCATTGGTGATGTAAATCAACCTGTAAGGACTAGAAGTTCCTTAAGAAATGAAGTAAAACATCTAGCATTTCTTTCCCAATTAGAGCCTAAAAGCACTGATGAAGCTTTAAGTGATGATGATTGGATCAAAGAAATGCAAGATGAACTAAATGAATTCGAAAGGAATAAAGTCTGGACCTTGGTTGAGAGACCTAAGGAAACTTCTGTTATTGGAGTAAAATGGGTTTTCAGGAATAAATGTGATGAGAATGGAGTCATTGTTAGAAATAAAGCTAGACTAGTTGCTAAAGGCTATAATCAGCAAGAAGGAATAGACTATGAAGAAACCTATGCTCCAGTAGCTAGACTTGAATCTATCCGTATTCTACTTGCCTTTTCAGCATTCATTAATTTCAAACTATTTCAAATGGATGTGAAATGTTCTTTTCTTAACGGTTATGTTCAAGAGGAAGTTTTTGTTGAACAACCTCCTGGCATTGAAGATACAAAACATCCTGATCATGTTTTTAGACTTACCAAAGCTTTGTATGGCCTTAAACAAGCCCCACGAGCATGGTATGATAGACTCACTGGATTTTTGCTTCAAAATAACTATGTTAAGGGAAATGCAGATCCAACCCTTTTTATAAAGAAAGATAAGAAAAATGTTTTGATTGTTCAAATTTATGTTGATGACATTATATTTGGTTCGACTCAGCAATCTTTGACTGACTCTTTTGCTAGTCTAATGAAATCTGAGTTTGAAATGAGTATGATGGGTGAGTTAACATTTTTCCTTGGTTTTCAAATTTCTCAAAAACCAGAAGGAACCTACATATCCCAACATAAGTATATTAAAGATCTTCTTAAAAAGTATGGTTATGACAACACTAAGAGTATAAGTACTCCCATTGGTACCTCAAACTCTTTAGATCTTGATGAAGCTGGGAAACCAGTAGATCAAACATCTTTTAGAGGTATGATTGGAAGTTTACTTTACTTAACAGCTAGTCGACCAGACTTAATGTTTTCTGTATGCTTATGTGCAAGATATCAATCCAATCCTAAGGAATCTCACTTAAAGGCAGTAAAAAGAATTTTTCACTACCTTAAGGGAACCATGGATCTAGGATTATTTTATACTTCTGGAAATGATTTTGTTCTAAAAAGCTTTTCTGATGCTGACTTTGGTGGATGTAGAATGGATAGGAAAAGTACATTCGGAACTTGTCATTTCTTAGGAGATTCATTAGTTTCTTGGTCATGCAAGAAGCAACATTCTGTTGCACTCTCCACTGCTGAAGCTGAATATGTAGCAGCTGGAAGTTGTTGTGCACAAGTGTTGTGGATGCAACACACACTCACAGACTATGGCTTGAGTTTTACAAAAACTCAAATTTTGTGTGATAACACAAGTGCCATTGCCCTAAGTAAAAACCCTGCACATCACTCCCGTGCAAAACACATAGATATTAGGCATCACTTTCTTAGGGATCACACACTTAAAGGAGATATTATTCTTCAGTTTATCGGAACGCAAGATCAACTTGCTGATATTTTCACAAAATCTTTACCTTCTGATAGATTTGAATATATTAAACAGAAGTTAGGAATGATAACCGTAAGGTAATCTTCCTCAATTAACTTTCTGTTGAAAAATCTCCTTACAGTAATAAAACTCCTTTTCATAGGGGGAGTACATTTGTTTGATTATCTAACAAAGTTTTTCAAATTTTGTTTTCAAACTTTTCGGAACGAAAATTTCCGGAATGGAATTTCCGGAACAACAATTTTCCAGAAAGGATATTTTCGCACAGAATACTTCTGGAATGGAAGTATTCGTATTGAAAATTTCCGGAATGGAAAACTTTCGTACTGGTATTTTCATAACGGAACTTTCGTACTGAGTCTTTCGTATTGACTTTTCGTATTTACCTTTTCGTATTGAGTTTTTCGTATTGAGTCTTTCATATTGACTTTTTCGTATTAAGGTTTTCGTATTTAGTTTTTCGTATTGAGCTTTTTGTAGTCATCTTTATATTACCCATTACGAATAACTTTCCTAAGCTAATCCGAAAGGTATGATTTCCTTACTGAAGTTTTCGTAATCAAATTTTACTTGCTGGCAATTTCTTATAGTTTGTTTTTGGTTTTTGGATTTCTTAATTCTTTATTTTAATAAAACCTCAAAAAGATTGGATTCAAGCTTTCAACCGTTAGATCTGATCTCAGATCATTCTAAACCGTCAGATCAACCGAGGAAGTTGAACCGTCATCCCAATGCCTATATAAAGGGGATCCTATTTTCTCGTCCCACATCGATTTCAAGCTTTTGCGTGCTGAAGCTCTGACTCTCCGATTTAAGGCCGTTCCGAACTACAGTTTTCCAGTTCCGAACTTCAGTCTTCTCAGTTCCGAACTTCTCAGAGATTTCAGATCCGAATGTCTGCAGAGTTAGCTTCTCAAGAGATGTCTTCAACTAAGCCCATTTCTCAGTGGTTAGTCTACAGAGAGTGGTTAGTTCATCCGAATTTCTTCAGCAACTATGATTCTATCATTTCGAAGAATATCAAGTTAAATGGCTGGGAGGATGTTGCGATATCAAAAACCGGCAACCAAGATGAAGTCTACTCAGACTTGCTTGTCGAGTTTTATGAGACAGTTGCTTTCTTCGTGGAAGACAATAGAGAAAAATTTTCTTTCAAATCGTATGGAAAGACATATAAACTATCTTACACCAAGGCTGCAAGCTTGGTAGGGCTGAGTTATGAAGGGGAAGCTGAGTTTATCTCGCACGTTCTGCCAGACTCCTTGGGTAGTTTCAACAAGGAGAAAGCCTTAGAAATTCTCGGACTGGATGATGATAAGGCTCCGAAAATTGCAACCCTATCTACAAACTTCCGGATTCTGGAGTTATGGGTGCAAGGGCTTATCGTACCGAGAAAAGGAGACAAGGACAGCTTGAAGAAGAGTGAGATATACATCTTGGATTTTCTGATAAATCCAAGAAAGTTCAACCTGATGAAGCATATTCTTCTCAACATTGATAATTTGAAGAAGGGGAATCTGAGAGCTCAGATAGTGATGTACCCGGCAATATTATCGAAGCTGATAGTTCGGTGCCTAGAATCTTTCAAGGTTGCTTGTAGTTCTAAGCCGAAAGTTTGCAAGATCATGTTGCTCAGTGATGAAACTCTTAAAAGGATGAATATAGCTTTTAACAAGGAGTCAGGGAAATTCATTGATCTACCGCCTCAAGCAGAAGTGACTCCGAAAGTGGCTGATCCGGAATCATCAAAGCCGGTAAGGAAGAGGAAACAGAAAGAAGTGGTAGGTGAAGCTGAGGAACCCAAGTCTAAGGAAGTCCATTCCGCACCTCCTAAGCCTAAGATGAAGAAGAAATATACTGATGAGGTTGCAGCGAAGTGGAGAGCTGACAAGGAAAAGAGGAAGGAAGGAGATCCGTAGTTCGGATTGGATCCTGCAGAGGCTAAGGCTCTGAAAGAAAAGGCTGCTGATGAGCTTGAGAAGCAAGCTAAGGAAAAGAAGCTGAAGAAGAAGTTGTCAGAAGCTGAGGCTGTGCAAGCTTTGTTGAAGTTTAATGAAATGGTTTCAGCAACCATTCCCGTTCCGAGATCTTTTTCTCTGGAATCTCTACCTGAGACTCCAGGAAGAAATCTTGTAACTCCGGAAGAGGCTGTTCCTACTGAGGAAATAGAGCAAGTGGAAGAGGTTGAAGAAGCGGCTGAAGGAAGTGGTGAGACAGGAGATGTGCTCAAACAAGTAGATGAATATAAGGGAACTCCTTCGGATCACCTCTCGCTCCGAACATCTAAAGCTCAATCTTCCAAGCTTGCTACTCCTGTAATGGAAGAAGAAAAGGGAGAAGAAGAAGTTACTTGTCAAGAACATATTTTACTTGATGCTGCTCAGATGGGAAACGTGGAAGCCATTGTTCAAGAAGTTGCTGATGAGGAAGATAAAATAGTTCAGGTCTCTGATAGTGAGAACAGATCTCCGGAACAGGTTTCAATTCCGGAAAAACAAAAGGGAAAGCAAATTCTTGCTGATACCCCAAGTTCAGGAAAAAGTTTGAGGAAGGAAGCTGGTAGCTCTTCTAAGAGGAAGTTGGAGCTTATTGAAGAAGAAATTTCTCCTAGCAAGATTTCTGATTCGGAGTCATCATCGTTGGGGCACGATTTTGTTGTTCAGTCCTTGAAGAAGTTGGTGGGAACTATTCCAACCTTCTCCAGTATTGACTCTCGGTGCCAGATGCTCCAACATACAATGAATCAGAAAACCGACTCCGTATCCATGGTTATGGATAAATGTGTTGAGATAGAATCCCGGTTCAAAAATTTCTTTATTGGTTACGTAGCCCATAAAAGATCGTGCAAAAGGATGACTAGCTGGTCGAAGAAGAATGTGGAAGAGATGAGGTTGCTGGATGAGTTTCAGGAGAATGTTAAGGATGCATTTCAAACCGAGGACAAGAAGTTTCATGAGATGTCTGCATCATTCGATGAGAAATTGACAGAGGAAAAGAACATTCGGAGTCAGGAAGTAAGAGATCTGAATGGAAAGCTCAACTCTGTTAATCAAAGTTGGAAATTTGAAAGGGATCATCGGATCAATTTTCTAGAAAGGATAAAGTATCAGGAAGAGAAAATGGAAGCTCAGGAAGAAAAGTTGAAGGCTCAGGAAGAAATCATTCAAGCTCAGTCGGCAAGAATAGTTGCCTTAGAAAAGAAAGCAGAGGAAGATCATAAGGATCTCAAGAAGATCAAGACAATTCTCAAGGGGCTCATGTCGAAGGAGAAAGATCCGAAATGACCAATCCGATCTTTTTGTTGTAATCTGTTTTTGTTGCTGACATTTCAAATATAATGAAAATTGTGCTTGTTGTTTCTATTGTTGTCGTTACTAATCTTTTCAGGTACTTTGTTATTTTTTTTCCATTCCCTCCAATTCTTTTTGAAAATCACAAAGGGGGAGAAGGAAAAGATCCTTAAGAAAAAGAGGAAATCTAATAAGTGCTTATCAAAGGGGGAGAAAAAAAAATACCCAAGGAGATAGAACTCTAATAAGAGTTTGTTTAAGGGGGAGTTTTTCTTAAAGAAACATCACTCCGGAAATATGAATACGATCCTTAGAGACTCAAAGCCTAAGGGGGAGTTAGTCGTATTCATCTATATTCTTAAACCAAGGGAGATAAGCTTTAATATGTTTCTTTCTTCTTAGAATAGCTTTTTCGTAAGGATGTTTGTGCTTTCCAAAAAGGGGGAGATTGTTGAGTCAATAAGGTTTTCCTTAAGACTTTTCCATTCCTTCTTGTTTTGAAAATCACAAACACCTTATCTTTAAGGAAAATTGCTTTTATAAGGAAAAATGCTTTCTTAAGGAAAAACGCTTTTATAAGAAAAATTTATCCTTATCATATTTTCATTAATATTTTTCTTAAGTATGAAATTCGGATTCACTTTCTCGGAATCATAAAAACTTTGATATAAAAGTATTCTGTTTTTAGGATTCGGTTCTGGACAAGAACTATAAGGAAGTTTCATTCCGAATTCCGGATATGAATTCTGACCTAGTTCTATTCCAGATTCAGGATACGAATTCTGAAGAAGATTTCTCATTACGAATTCTAATGAAGAAATCCCATTCCGAATTCTCATTACGAATTCTGAAGAAGAATTCTCATTACGAATTCCAATGAAGAATTCTCATTACGAATTCCAATGAAGAATTCTCATTACGAATTCTAATGAAGAAATCTCATTCCGAATTCTCATTACGAATTCTGATAAAGAATTCTCATTACGAATTCTGATGACGATTTCTCATTACGAATTCTGATGATGAAATCTCATTACGAATTCTGATGATGAATTCTCATTACTAATTCTGATGATGAATTCTCATTACGAATTCTAATGACGAATTCTCAATACGATTTCTGATGACGAATTCCTATTCCGAATTCCTATTCCGAATTCTCATTCCGAATTCACCTATTAAATAGAATCTGATTATCATTGTTTTATACACTCTGAATTTATTCACTCCGAACTTTCACTCCGAAATTTCTATTCCGAACTTTTATGTTAGAGTTTAAAACGATGTCATACTTTCAGTTACACTTGTTTTGTTATAAAACGATGTCGTCCATTTTGTTATAAACTAACCGTTGTCTAAGTGACACGTGTACAGGTCCCTCCGAACTTTAAGGGAAATATGACCGTTGGAGAAGGAGCCGACCTTACCTATAAATAGGAGCTCATTTGAAAGAGATCGGTGTGGATTGCTGAAAAAGTACTTACATGCTGTTGAAGTGATTTCTAGAGAGAGAGTCTCTTATTAACTCTCAAAGCTTCGTGCGACTCCGAATGTTGGTGATTACATTCGAGGGCTTCCGGGGATAGGAAGACAGAGGTGCCGACTACCTTAAAGATCGAGGGCTTTCTTGCTGAGAAAGACAGAGGTGCCGACTACCTTAAAGATCGAGGGCTTTCTTGCTGAGAAAGACAGAGGTTGCCAACTACCTTAAAGTTGAGGGCTTGCGGGGATATCAAGACAGAGACACCGATCTTCGTATCGAGGGCTTACCCTGGTGTGGGTAAGACAGACTTGCTTGAAAGTATAAATCAAGGGACCTTTATCCAAGGTTGTTGGATACCCTTCTCTTTGGGTTAAAAGACTATTATCTTGTTACTAGTAGTTTTACTACTTGTTGTTATTCCGCTGCAATTTGTATCTTAAGGAAAGTATAACTTTCTTATACTTCCTTACTCTGATTGGTTTAGATTCTATATGCTTTAAGGTAGAATCTTATATTGTAACTTTTGTTAAGTTCAGTTCGGTGTTAGAGGTGTTGTGAATCTACTTAGTTTAACTTTGTTAAACTTAGTCCTTTCCTTTTCTTAAGGAAACTTTAGTTGTTCATAACTAACTTTAAAGGTTCCAAAGTAATTTTTAAAGTATACAATTCACCCCCCCTCTTGTATATTGAGCATCTCATATCATATTTCGATCCTACACAAAGAACATGTGTCTAAGGTGACACATTGTTTACAACAATGACGAATGTGAGGAGTAATCCATCCAAGGATGATTAAAGCAGGATGGTGTTTTTGGATGAATACCATGCAATTTCTCCTTATTGCATAAGAACCATGGGCTTTGATGAAGACCATGCAATTCCTCCTTATTGCATGAGAACAATGGGTGTTGATGAAGACCATTCAATTACTCATGATTGCGTGAGAACCATGCTAGATACTTCTTGAAAGATTGATTCACATGGTTTGCATGAAGTTGATCATGACGGTTGATGAAGAAGACAATGTGCCAATGATTAGAAATCTAAGATGGTCGTGCAAGGATTGTAATTCTGAGATAGCCGTGCACATCACATTGCCATAGAAGATGATGATGGTAAATATATGCCTTCAATGAATACATATCACAGTGGAGGAGTTTGTGATAAAAGAAGAATAGTTGTTGAAGGATACATATCACCAAGAAGAAGTGTTATTGAGGTGATCGTGCTTGTTGACAAAGCAAACAGACGACACAAAAATTTGTTGACAAAGGAGATTCCATGGTGGCATGTCGAGTTCAAAGATTGTGGATAATGATCCATGTTCTATTCATGGAACATCGACAAAGGAATGGATGATCTGATTGTGATGTAAAAGAGAAGATACAAGGTGGCGCCATTTTCCAGTGTTTGCCAAATTTTTGTGGTCCAATATTTGGAGGTTGGTGAGCATCGCGAAAAGTGGATTTTCAGGAAGATCATAATTTAATATGGAAAAGGCATGAGTTTCGTGAAGATGGGATGCATGGACTGGATTTCACAAAGACCATAAGAATGGAGGCAGTGAGTCTTCGTGATTACGTCAAGATTCGTGATTTCGTCAAGTTTCACGAATGGCAAAGTTCCGTGGTGCTTCGCGATTTGGACATAATTCCGGCGGATCTTTGGAGCTTCGTGATTTGAGATAACGTGGCGTTGACTTCGTGTGCAAGGTTCCAGAGTCGGTGGAATCGCCTATAAATAGAGGCTGACCCCCTCAAGAGAAGAAGAGAGCTCTCAACGAAAATCCTTTTCTCTCGGTTCGCAAAGGTCACTCGCGAAGGCAGTCTGCTTTGCGAAAGAGGAGATTCGCAGCGGCTATTCTAGCTCCGCGAAATTCTTGCGCCCCGCGTTGGCTCAGTGAGCATCGCGAAGAGGCAGGAGCTCCGCGATAGCCAAGCATTGCGAAGGTTGGAGCATCGCGAGAGTGCTTCGCGAGAGTGCTTTGCGATTGAGCTTCGCGAAAAGGCAGAGACTCCACGAAGGCTTGCTTGAGATTGGAAAAACTGGGAGCCTTACGATGTAGGGTACTTTGTGAAGGCCCTTTACAAAGGTTGTTTGCCCGGTGGACATTGAAAAAGGGGGTATTCATTAGTGGTTGGAATTTGGATTTTAATAAAGCATTAGCTCAGGACTCTGATGCAAACAAAGTCCCATGCTGAACAGGGGACAATGAACTTCATGACTATTAATTGAAGAGACCTTCACGTCTATAAACTGAGTGTGACTTCACCAATTGTAGTGAGCTAGGGGGAGTCAACGGGAGTGACCCGAGGGAAGTAGTGAGCTATCCCTGAACCTCTGTAATGGTAGTGGGCCTGGGACAGAGTGACTATACCCGAACTTTTGTAATCTAAAACTAGTGAAGCATAGTGGATTTAGGTACAACCGACAACCTATCGGTGTATGCTCCTTGGACGTATCCCTTAGTGGTGAACCAAGTAAAAAATAGCCGTGTCATCTCTCTGCATGTGAATGCTTCATTGATGATCATATCCATCATACAGGTTTAAGTAGTTCCTACCTACGTGGGAACAAGATCCACACCTTTAAGAAGAAAAAGTTGACACCCTGATTCACCCCTCCCCTCTCAGGGTGTCCCGGGGTCCTACAGTTTTTACATCCATTATCGTGAACATATTATTGATTATAAAAGAGATGAAGGGATTCATTACAAGGATGGAGAAAATTTTCACAAGATTTTATTGGGATGCCAATCATGTGGGGTATTCTCATTATGCATCCTATAGATGGTTGTCAAGTCTGGTCGATGAGGGTGGGGTGGCGGTATATGATATTTATGGTACCATGTAGGGATTGCAGTCGTGGTTGGACTGGGAGGTTATTATGGGGGATTCCTTATGGGATTCTTTCATTAGAGGAAATATGGATGGGATGGTGGGTCTGTAACACCTCTTGGGTCTGGCCTCTCAACTCTCTCAATGTGTATTCTCTACCATTTTGAGGTCCTTCATGGTGAGTCCTGATAGATTATTGGTTGAGGAAAAGATTGATTTTGATCTCGAAGAGGGTGAGGGATCAGCTCTTGTTCCCAGGTAGTCCCACCCTCACGGTTTCGTATAAGTATGAGAATAGATTTATAAGAATAATCTAGGTCTTTCTTGGTCAGCACCAGAGGGATATCTTTGATAACATCATCTTGAATAATGAGTCAGACATGTTCCCTTTAACTAGGTCTACATTGGGTCTGTTTTTAATCTGAGACTATAATAGGTTTCACCATACGGATGGGACCCCAGACGAGTGGTCCTTGATGATATAGTTAAAAGAGCTACCTGATAAATGAACATCCTCATTTATAGGGTAAGGAACTATTCCCTAATGACAGATGTGATTATTCAATGAAAAGGAATCCCCTTGGTGTCCCGCTGCTTCTGCTGTGAGATACTATGTAGAGAATCAACACTACATCTCCTCTTCCAGAGCGACTGGGCAGGCCAAATTTAATTTATGCTTGCAGTGCACTCCTAGTGCATAGGGCCCCATGTTTCATTTTATGATTTCTTGTCCTCCTGGTTTCAATGGGTAGGAGCCAATGGGATGAAATTCAAGATCCGGGCCTTTATTATTTCTTACATATGCTGGACTCTTTGGGAGGAATTCATCCAAGGGTGGATGCGTGTGTGTCTCTCGGTGTAGTATCTTCAAATGAGGTTGAAGGCACTCAAATTTGAGATGGGTTTGGTTATTAAAGCTGGTCAGGCCTATCTCATGTTATTCAAATTTTCATCATGACATGCATGTCCATTGTGACGAGTGGGGTGGGAGGTCGATGGGTTTGTTGGAGTATCCCCATGAATGGGTTGAAAATGAAATTGGAAGGATCCTGTAGGAATGGTATCGTACGAGGTGGTGTCCATATTCCTGATTTGTGTGGCTCAGTGTTGGCAGGATTAAGTGACTTCTATAGGGAGGTCAAATATATGGGGGTGGACATGAGGGCTCTACTCACAGAGCTCACTATTTGTAGGATGTTGGGTTTTCATGTGGCGGTTAATGAGACTGATTCTGAAGCATTGGTAAAGATAGTAAATAAGAGTTTTGAGGTTCCTTCGAACCTAACATAACTAGGAAGAAGATGCACTTTGGTGACATGTCAGGGCCAATTTGTACATCACATTTAGAGGGAGGCTATATTTGCTACTGATGTGTTGGCCTGCATGTGGAGACCTGATGAGCATCTTGATGTTTATGATAGAATTATTCACATCCCATGGTTTTTATGTCATTCTTCCTATGGGATTATCTTGGTTTACAACACATACGACCCCTTAAGTGCCTTCTGTGTGATTGTCATTTTCCAACGACAACATCCTCATTTTAATAAAAATAATAATTTAGCATTCCATCTGTTCGGTTAGCATTAATCGTAATTTATCAAATTATTTGAATTGAATTTTGAAATATTGAAATATATGGTTTTAATCGATATGATATTTTTATTCTAATTAGATATGATAATAACATGACCAAAAATATTAGTAAAAGTAATTAAAATTTATTATAGAAGTTAAGGTTCAATTATGTAATTTATGTGTTGAGATATTATTATATGAATTATAAAATTTCCTTTATACTGAAATTAATTTTATTGGATGTGTAATTGTTGACCATAATCAAATTTAGGCTGATTTTATGGCTTCTATGAGCTACTTGTATGAATTTAAGTAATTTATAGTATTTTATTCTAAGGAATGTCTAATATGCCTTACTCATGTTTCTAAATAGTAATAAATATTCTTTACATGGTAATTAAATAGATTACATCAATATTAATATTAATTGACAAAAAATTATCTTAATTTTAATAATTATATTTAATTTTTAGGGAATAAATAATGTAATTAATCGCTATCATAATAATGATTCTATAGTTGTTCAATTAATTGACATATCAAATAAATGTTAATAAAAATATAAAATAAATATTAGTTGATATAATTAATCTCAATAATGGATTTTAAAGATTAAAAAGTCATTTTGAGGATCTACAATGTTTTTTATGTTGTCTCAGCTTTTGATATTTTTTAAAAATCATGAAATGAATATGAACTTAATGGAAATTAATGATATTTAAAAATAAATAATATTTTATTATATTATACAAACATTATAAAAATATTAACCTTCGAAATCATATTGGAAAATTTTATTAAATGTCATAAATGATTCATTTATGTTTATTTTTTTAATTTTTTGTAACTATATTAACCAATAAATTGTAAAAACCCATATGTTCAGGGTAAGAGTAAAAGGGTACAACTAAGTGTTAAATTCAATAAATTGGGGTAATAATGTCACCAAAACATGTAAAAAATAATTGGATTCTATTATTTCTACCCATACTTGTATAAATTAAAATTAAATAACTTTCGAGTCAAATTAAATTGAAAATTAATTTATATTAGTATAATACATTGATTGATTTCAAAAGTACCCCACACCACAATTATAAAGGAGAACATCCTCCCTAACTTCGGCACACCACATAGTTCCTTATAAGTCATCCATAACAATAAAAAATATGCTCCCAAAATCTATACCCTAATCCAAGAGTCATATATTTGGACATAAATCAAACTAAGGAGGGAGTTTTTATAAATCAATGTGAGTTACCCAAATTCAAAGTATCATTATCCAATGATCATTTTAGTTTTATTTCATTCCTCACTACCCCATTTATTATTATTTCCATAATATATAATAAAAAATTGTAATATATTTATATGTTATTATGTTAATAATCTTACTTATACGTACAAACAATTCCATTATATGGGTAAGAAAATTTTCATTCTTGAACTATGAAATACTTCCTCTCGAAAAATTTTCATTCACTTTTCCTCTACCAAATGTCATGGTTGGAAATTATTATGGAAACAAGTTTATTACATTACAAATATATACACTATATTAATGATATATTAATACTTATATAATTTTTAAATAACACAAAGCTTCTTGATTTGCATTTTATCTATATATGAAAACTTTATTTGTGGAACAGTTGACTACCTCCTCCTCAAAGTAATGTGAATCTTTCACACTATAAATGGAACTTTAAAATGATGGGTTTTAATTAATTTTTTTGATATATATGATATAAATATATTACGTTAATTATTATATAAATATATATCATTCAATTATCATTCATTTAATATTGGAAAAAATGAATGTATTGGTTAGGAGTACATATTTCCTACCAACTTTATGAACTGTGCAATTCATTTCTTATCAGAAAAATTTATGGAATATAATATATATATACTCAATATTAATGATATTTAAACCATCATTTAAATTATTTATATTATTAAATAATAATATATTCTATATTTAAATCATAGAATATGTAAAACATACTCATGAAACAGTGCAATTAACACCTAAAATAGTGAAAATGATGACGGAATAATGACAAATTAGTTATAAAATGTTATAAGGAGAAATTATATGATTTCATAACTATGAATAATATTTTTATATAAATTAATGGCATTCAATAAAATAATTTAGAAAAGGATGAATAATGTAAAACTATAAATGAGGTATGATATAATAGATTTATGACACACATTTATTATACAAAAGATATAATCCATCAACAACACTAATTTAGAAAATTCGGTGTATTTATTTCCAATTAATGTTTTATATTATTATTATTATGAATATTATTTTATTTTCATATAAAAATATTATTTTATTCATGGTTAAATGATTCTATTGATTATATAGTTGTAAATGTTAAATCAAAATTTCATCATTATTCAAGATTGTTTTGGTTTAATTCTCCATTGGTGATTATTTATCTTCCGTGTTAGTGATTTCTAAAACTGATAAGAAAAAAAAATTACTATTTGTTGATGATTGGTTAAAGTCATTTCCCAACATTTATATTGTTTTAAAAATTTTCAAATGGAATTTATAATGATTTTCCTAAAATAAGAATTTTATGACTCTTAAGAATAAATTTAAAAAGAATATTTATTATCTTATACCCCATAAAGGGTATTTTTGGAAATCATGACACCCAAATGTATTGAATTTTATTTTTCAAGTTTTCAATTTTATTTTAAAATAGAAAAATTATTTTATAAATTAGAAGCCCTTTAAATAAATAATTACCTAGTGGTAAGGGGTTTTCATCTCACTTTTTACAACTCTGAGATAAATTTCATATTCATGACATACTTATTTTGTTTGGTGTCACGACCCGCCCTCGGGGCCCGTGCCGTGACTACCCCAAGCCCGCCTTCCATAGGCCAGGGGCTGGAGACTAGCACCAAGGCGTAAAATCCCAGTAAAAAGGGAAGGCATTGCCTTAATAAAGTAAACAAGCACCTTAGAGTAACAAGCGGAAGTAAAGCAGTACACAAAACTAGAACAACTGTGCTGAAGTAAAGGGGCCGGAAATACAAGCCCAACTGTAAAGTAAAGTACAACTCGAAAGGGAAAACAGCAACTGAAAGTACAAGCGGCTCCTGGAACGTCCTCCTCGATTCCTACCTGAAGGGTAGGTACAGATGGCTCAGCTCCTGGATCGTCCACCACGGATCCTACCTGAAGGGTAGGTACAGATAGCTCCACAACTCCTCGGGTCCAACTGTCCGCTCCGAGCACGTCCCGCTCAGTGGTCCTCCTCTGGGTACCGACCTACTCCGTAAGCCTCAACCGCAGTCAGCGCTGTCCGTCGTCTGCAACCAACACAATGAAGTGCGGGCATAGCCCGTGCAGGGGTGAGTATAAGATACTCAGTAGGGACCCCGAGACCCCTGAAGGTCTCCCAAATCCACAAAGGATAAACCACGAAGAAAAGTAACAATCACGAAGTAACATCCAGTATTGATTAGGTATATGCCCATACATATACCTATGTCACCAATTTCCGTTCGGCTCCAACACGAGCCCAAGAACAATCCAATCCACAAAGAAGAGTAAACAGTAAAATCCACATAGGATAACAGTACAAGTCCACACGGTTTATAACAAGTTTATGAAATCAACGGATAACCATTACCCAGGTATATGCCCATACATATACCTAAGTTATCAAGCGACCCATCTCAATCATGAGGAAACACATAGAACATTGACTCAGCTCAAACCAGGATTTTTATTATCGAAACCGTAACTACTGAAGAGCTCCGTCTCTAGAGTGTACAGTGGTCCTGTCACGACTCCGAGGTACTGCTCACTAACCTAAGACTGCTGAAGTACTCCTCCTGTCGAGTACCGCGGGTCTTCTGCCAACTACCGGGCGCTCCGTCCGCTGAGGGTCTGTCACCAAATACCGGGCGCTCGCCCAAATAGCCTACTGAGGTACTCCTCCTGTCGAGTACCGCGGGTTTGCTGCCAACTACCAGGCGCTCCGTCCGCCGTGGGTCTGCCGCCAAATACCGGGCGCTCCGTCCACTGGGCTAGTCGACTCACTCCAAGTGGAGTCGGTCAAGCAGTCGTCAGGTCTCAGCCGGCTACACGGTCTCCGTACTCTGCACGCTCGTCTCCGGGAGGGTCCGCTCCACGAGCTACTGGTCGATACTCCAAGTATCACAAAGTCTCGCAAAGAAGTATCTCAAAAGACCGTCTTGTCACAGGGGACTCAACGCAACAGACGGCGCGTCGATCGGACGCCCGGTCTGTGAGTTATTAACCTATTCGTCCCAGGGGCCCAGTTGGTTTCGTGAGCGAACCAATCCCGGCCGTATCACAACTGTACCCTGAACTCCCGTAGGGTATTCTCAAAGAGACCGTTACTCAACGTAATCACCATCGCGGTTCTGTTGCTACAACCAAGCGCACACACTCCGTAGAGTATCGTGGGTCCGCCGCTACACCCAAACGCTCCACCGCCCAAGGTAAACAAAAGATTCAGCTCACACATGTTCGGTAGCACTATTCCACGTAGGATCGCTGAGTGCTGTAGTCGTTGTCGTCGAATCCACATAGGATCTCTGTACTGTCGTCGTCACAGTCACAGTAGCAGTAGTAGTAGTCGTCACAGTAACAGTCGCACTAGAGTTCCCGCACACAGCAAGCTCGTTCGGAGGGTCCGCTCCACGAGCCGAGAGGCTGATACATCAACTGTCACGAAGACCGGAGTTGATGTATCCAAAAGTTCTGTATCGTCAACAGGAACTCAACGCAACAGACGGCGCGTCGATCGGACGCCCGGTCTGAGAGTTATTGGCATTTTCGTCTCCGGGGCCCGGTTGGTTTTTAAGGCAAAACCAACCCGACCGTACTCCACCTGCGTCCAAACCTCGGGCGGAGTATGCCAAAAGATCTGTCTCACTAAGATGAACACAACGCGACTGACGGCGCGTCAATCGGACGTTCGTGGCTCAAGATATGAGCGTTTCCGCTCCGAAGGCCCGGTTGGTTTCGTGAACGAACAAACCCGGCCGAACTCAAAGTAATCTGAAAACTTGAGTGTGATATACTGAAACGACCGTCTCGATCCAAGGATCGCGTTTCCGCAGACGGTTCGTCGTTCGGAGGTCTAAAGCTCAAGTTATGAGCTTTTGACTGAAAAGGTCCGAAAACGGGTGGTCTGGGCCCGGCCCGGCCCGGCCCAGTACCCCCTGAACCGCTCCGATCCGGGTCGGCCCGAACCGGGTCCTGGTCCGGCCCGGTTCCGCGTGGCCTGGCCCGGTTGGCTCGGCCCGGATCGGAGCGGTTCAGGGGGTACTGGGCCGGGCCGGGCCGGTCGCGCGGCCCGGCCGCTCAGAACCGCTCGGCCGGCTTGGCCGAGCGGGTGGTTTCGCGCGAAACGGGGGGGCGCCCCCCCCCCCCCCCCCCCCGTGACTTCAATCAACGCCCCCCCACGTGAGGGGGGCCCGTTACACGGCTGCCGGGGGTTTCAAACCCCCGGAATTCAATGCACGGCCGGCATTGAAGCCGGCCGTTCGTCCACCCGCGGGACCTGCGGGTCCCACCTCCGAGCAAACCGGCGGCCGGCACAGCCGGCCGCCCCCTTCTTCTCTGCCGCGGCAAGGGCCGCGGCTCTTCTGTTCTCCGGCGGCCGGCGAGCCCGGCCGCCTCCTTCTTCTCCGCCGCGGCAAGGGCCGCGGCTCTACTTTTCTCCGGCGGCCGGCGAGCCCGGCCGCCTCCTTCTTCTCCGCCGCGGCAAGGGCCGCGGCTCTACTGTTCTCCGGGGGCCGGCGAGGCCGGCCGCCTCTGGCTGCTCCGCCACAGCCGTAGGGCCGCGGCTCCTCCGCAGAGTCCTTGCCGCTTTCCACGTCTGATGGCCGCGGCCTTGTCCGACACGTCGCACCTCTGCCGTAGGCCGCTCTGACCACTGTCATTCACTGGTTCATTTCTATGGCGCGGCGCGATGGCGTCACGCGCCACCGCGGCGACTCACTCCGGCTGCGGTTCTCGACATTTTCTTGCGGTGCAACAGCACTGTGTTATCCCGCACCAAAGCACAATGATTTCAAGCACATGGAAGGAGGTCAGCCGTGTTTGTGCGGTCCGGCCTCCTTCCGTTAATCTGATAGCAGTCGGTTATTTAAAATCAAAGTAGAATTGAATAAAGGTTATTCAAGAGCACAGAATAAAACCCCTACCTTTGATTCATCGCTCGACGTTCATTGACGGCCGCGGAAGGTGAGCGTCGCGGAGGTCGGACGTGGGTTCGTCGCTGAGGAAGAACGCCACAGAAAAAGGATGCCGCGGAAGAAGTTGACGCGTCGCAGAAGGAGATCGACGCGTCGTGGTTTCCACGTCGCTGAAGAAGACGTCGATGCCGTCACAGAAGGAGTCTGTCGCTTCGCGGGAGAACCACGTTCTTCGGCGGAGAAGTTCTTCGCGTTCTTCGTCGAGGAAGATGGTCTTCAAAGGAGAAGAGAACTCTCCTTTTCCCCCGCACAGCAAAGCCCAAAACCAAAATAAAAAGACTTAACTCCTTATTAATTTAATAACGTTGGGAATTCCAAAGGTTGAAAACCATTAACACATTAACACCATGCATTAATACTTAAGTTATAAAAAAAATTAAACAAGGGAGTTGAGGGGTTTAAGAGGATATGAAGGGGTGGGGTTCGTGTGGGCCCCACCACCCTCTTAACCTCCCAAGGGAAGTTGGGTTGTCACCCAACTTCCACCCAAAGGATAAAAACACTTAAGGAAGATAAAAATAAAAATTGAAGTTAAATTATTATTTTAACATTCACAATTTTATTTTTTACAACTCCCCTCGTGTAAACGCAACTTCGGGAAAGGTCTCCTTAAGCGAATATCGGCGCTGCGAGTTCATCGGTGCCCTCGGATTTCAATTCCGAGCACCGGATCAAAAGTTAGGAATTCCCGCTCGTTCGTTCACTGAACGTACCCGAGCCAATCTTCGGAAATTAATTCCGGGCACTCCGGGCCTCGGAATCAGGTGCCGTCTGAAACCGCGCCCTTGTAAAATTCTAAATAAAATTAAGAAAAAATTTCCCTTGAATTTTACGGGTCGTTACATTACTCCCACCTCAGGGCTTTACGTCCCCGTAAAGCTTCAACTCACACTTAAGGGAAACAAGGTAGTACGGAGCACGCAACTGAGCTTTCCGCTCCCATATGCTCACCTGTAGATCTCGTGCTACCCGAGAAGCACCCCAGAGGAAGCAACCGTTCACGTAGATCATGCTCCTGTCGATCCTCGATCTCTACTAGAACCTCTGTGCTTGTCGCCCTGTCATCGACGTCCAACTCCCCGGGGTCGATGACGTGTGAAGAAACATACACGTATCTCCACAGCTGAGACACGTGGTGGACATTATGCACCCGGTGCGACTGAGGTGGTAGGGTCAAGCGGTAAACCTCTTCGCCTACCCTGCTGAAGATCAAAAGGGTCCATCGAACTTCGGAGATAACATGCCGCCTCGGCCACATCTCCGAAACCTCATCAGGTTGAGACCGTATAAGAACGTGTTCGTCACCCTCGAATTCAAGAGGTTTCCCTTTTTAGGTTAGAATTGAAACTAAAAACTCCTGCTGCCACAAGGGTAGGGTTGACCAACTCAAGAGTGATCGGTCACACCCTCTTATGCCTGAGTTTAAAATGTGCTGCCCAGGGTTTCCTTTTCGCCGACCAAGGAAAACCCATTCCGACGTTTGCCTAAAACAGTCAACCGGGGTATGATTTGAGAATCAAAACCATACCCAGATCAACGTCGTAAGGCCTCTACGCTGCCACCAAGAGATTCCAACCGAAACTCTTGCCTCGAGGTCAAATCACACCGTCGGCGTAAGTGTGATTATCGAGTCTCCTCCCAAAGGTATCTCCAGACGTGAGGGTCAAGTCTACGGCTTACCCGAAACCTCTAGGTCTGGGACATGATTCGTGGAAGGGTAGAATGATTGGTTCCTATGTCTATAGATATGGCAGCTCGTAGTAGACATAATTCGTACCCCGAATCATTCTTAGAGCTCCTGGGTCACACTCCTTGACCGCAATGCAGCTACTCTCCTCCCCAGCCCTCCTGCTCCCTGAGCCTGGCGGGGACTACTAAGTCGGGTGGTCGTAACATGTCGAAATGTACACCACCACATGCTGCTCTCCAAGCTCCGCTTCCACTTCTGCTACCCTGCAGATTCATCTGTCCTTAGCACTTCCTACTCCTAGAACATTTTACACGCCCGAGTCTCTGAGACTGGCGCTAGTTTCCTGCCTTTCATTGCTAACGTTCACAACCACAAAGGTTCTCTCTAGCATCCTAGCATAGGTAGAAATGCATAGAGGAAAAGTAATGGTTCGGATTTCCTTTAGACACACTTCGCTCAGAAGTTCGAGTCTAAGGAACTGATTACAACGTAACCAACGAGTACCAAAATTGATTGGTAAGCCACGTTGAGTGCTCTGCTTCCGACATGTCGTACTGTCGAAGCTATATTAGCTCCAGAAAACTCACAACTACCTCCTCAAGCCAGTCCTCAGCCGCCTACGAGTCAGGCTCACCTCGAAACATGAGGGATATCTGGTGCTAAAACATATGTAAGGCACTAAGCCTGTGATTCTCTGCTACCGGTACCGCCGGTAGTGTCTACTGACCAACAGGTAGTGACATAGCTGGCGCACTACCCGTAGGTACTATCCCAGGTATCGGTTCGCATACCGAAGCCTCATTACTATAAGGACCAACCTCATGGTCACTCACTGGAAAAAACAGGAGCTAAGATCATCATCCGCTCTACTAGTATCCAAGCTAGGAGTAGAACTCTAGCAACCGCCTCCATCCAGTCCACTACTGCCTGGGAAAGCTGTCTCGCCTCGTATCCTCAGAGGCCTCTACTGCTGGAACTCGTGCATCGCGCTCTGCTAGCGTGCACCGTCAGCTAGTGGCATCCTCTGCCTAACGGGTGGTGGTGCTGTTGGTACACCACCCGAAGGTGCCAACACTGAAAAAGGGCCCTTCACCGGAGTCTCGCTGCTCGGTGGGCCATCATCGAGAACTCTCTCGGAACTCCAGCTAACTATCTGCATGGTGACATCCTGAACAGTTGCGTCACGGTCAACGATTTATACCTGGTGAGCTGACTTGGTTTGAGCTGACTTTAAACCTTTTGGGAAACACACACGCAATCAATGTTTTCGTGCATTAAGTCGGAAATCAGAAGTCAGGGTCCTGGTGTACGGATACGTCGGCCGCCGCACCAACACTGGACTCCCTGGATTGATAACCACACTCAATACACTAAACACTATTTCTTCACATAGAAAAAAGATCAGAGTCTGCGGTATAACCGAACTCCTCTGATACCAATTTGTCACGACCTGCCCTCGGGGCCCGTGCCGTGACTACCCCAAGCCCTCCTTCCATAGGCCAGGGGCTGGCGACTAGCACCAAGGCGTAAAATCCCAGTAAAAAGGGAAGGAATTGCCTTAATAAAGTAAACAAGCACCTCAGAGTAACAAGCGGAAGTAAAGCAGTACACAAAACTAGAACAACTGTGCTGAAGTAAAGGGGCCGGAAATACAAGCCCAACTGTAAAGTAAAGTACTACTCGAAAGGGAAAATAGAAACTGAAAGTACAAGCGGCTCCTGGAACGTCCTCCTCGATTCCTACCTGAAGGGTAGGTATAGATGGCTCAGCTCCTGGATCGTCCACCACGGATCCTACCTGAAGGGTAGGTATAGATAGCTCCACAACTCCTCGGGTCCAACTGTCCGCTCCGAGCACGTCCCGCTCAGTGGTCCTCCTCCGGGTACCGACCTACTCCGTAAGCCTCAACCGCAGTCAGCGCTGTCCGTCGTCTGCAACCAACACAACGAAGTGCGGGCATAACCCGTGCAGGGGTGAGTATAAGATACTCAGTAGGGACCCCGAGACCCCTGAAGGTCTCCCAAATCCACAAAGGATAAACCACGAAGAAAAGTAACAATCACGAAGTAACATCCAGTATTGATTAGGTATATGCCCATACATATACCTATGTCACCAATTTCCGTTCGGCTCCAACACGAGCCCAAGAACAATCCAATGCACAAAGAAGAGTAAACAGTAAAATCCACATAGGATAACAGTACAAGTCCACACGGTTTATAACAAGTTTATGAAATCAACAGATAACCATTACCCAGGTATATGCCCATACATATACCTAAGTTATCAAGTGACCCATCTCAATCATGAGGAAACACATAGAACATTGACTCAACTCAAACCAGGATTTTTATTATCGAAACTGTAACTACTGAAGAGCTCCGTCTCTAGTGTGTACAGTGGTCCTGTCACGACTCCGAGGTACTGCTCACTAACCTAAGACTGCTGAAGTACTCCTCCTGTCGAGTACCGCGGGTCTGCTTCCAACTACCGGGCGCTCCATCCGCTGAGGGTCTGTCGCCAAATACCGGGCGCTCACCCAAATAGCCTACTGAGGTACTCCTCCTGTCGAGTACCGCGGGTTTGCTGCCAACTACCAGGCGCTCCGTCCGCCGTGGGTCTGCCGCCAAATACCGGGCGCTCCGTCCACTAGGCTAGTCGACTCACTCCAAGTCGAGTCGGTCAAGCAGTCGTCAGGTCTCAGCCGGCTACACGGTCTCCGTACTCTGCACGCTCGTCTCCGGGAGGGTCCGCTCCACGAGCTACTGGTCGATACTCCAAGTATCACAAAGTCTCGCAAAGAAGTATCTCAAAAGACCGTCTTGTCACAGGGGTCTCAACGCAACAGACGGCGCGTCGATCGGACGCCCGGTCTGTGAGTTATTAACCTATTCGTCCCAGGGGCCCGGTTGGTTTCGTGAGCGAACCAATCCCGGCCGTATCACAACTGTACCCTGAACTCCCGTAGGGTATTCTCAAAGGGACCGTTACTCAACGTAATCACCATCGCGGGTCTGTTGCTACAACCAAGCGCACACACTCCGTAGAGTATCGTGGGTCTGCCGCTACACCCAAACGCTCCACCGCCCAAGGTAAACAAAAGATTCAGCTCACACAAGTTCGGTAGCACTGTTCCACGTAGGATCGCTGAGTGCTGTAGTCGTCGTCGAATCCACATAGGATCTCTGTACTGTCGTCGTCGCAGTCACAGTAGCAGTAGTAGTAGTCGTCACAGTAACAGTCGCACTAGAGTTCCCGCACACAGCAAGCTCGTTCGGAGGGTCCACTCCACGAGCCGAGAGGCTGATACATCAACTGTAACGAAGACCGGAGTTGATGTATCCAAAAGTTCCGTATCGTCAACAGGAACTCAACGCAACAGACGGCGCGTCGATCGGACGCCCGGTCTGAGAGTTATTGGCATTTTCGTCTCCGGGGCCCGGTTGGTTTTTAAGGCAAAACCAACCCGACTGTACTCCACCTGCGTCCAAACCTCGGTCGGAGTATGCCAAAAGATCCGTCTCACTAAGAGGAACACAACGCGACTGACGGCGCGTCAATCGGACGGTCTTGGCTCAAGATATGAGCGTTTCCGCTCCGAAGGCCCGGTTGGTTTCGTGAACGAACCAACCCGGCCGAACTCAAAGTAATCTGAAACCTTGAGTGCGATATACTGAAATGACCGTCTCGATCCAAGGATCGCGTTGCCGCAGACGGTTCGTCGTTCGGAGGTCTACAGCTCATGTTATGAGCTTTTGACTGAAAAGGTCCGAAAACGGGGGGTCTGGGCCCGGCCCGGCCCGGCCCAGTACCCCCTGAACCGATCCGATCCGGGTCGGCCCGAACCGGGTCCTGGTCCGGCCCGGTTCCGCGTGGCCCGGCCCGGTTGGCTCGGCCCGGCCCGGCTGGGCGATCCGGCCCAGCCGGCACAAACCGGCCCGGCCTGCGCGACCCGGCCTGGCCGGGCGCGCAGCCCGGCCGCTCAGAACCGCTCAGCCAGCTTGACCGAGCGGGTGGTTTCGCGCGAAACGGGGGGCGCCGCCCCCCGTGACTTCAATCAACGCCCCCCACGTGAGGGGGGCCCGTTACACAGCTGCCGGGGGTTTCAAACCCACGGAATTCAACGCACGGCCGACATTGAAGCCGGTCGTTCGTCCACCCGCAGGACCTGCGGGTCCCGCCTCCGAGCAAACAGGCGGCCGGCACAGCCGGCCGCCCCCTTCTTCTCTGCCGCGGCTCTTCTGTTCTCCGGCGGCCGGCGAGCCCGGCCGCCTCCTTCTTCTCCGCCGCGGCCAGGGTCGCGGCTCTACTGTTCTCCGGCGGCCGGCGAGCCCGACCGCCTCCTTCTTCTCCGCCGCGGCAAGGGCCGCGGCTCTACTATTCTCCGGCGGCCGGCGAGCCCGGCCGCCTCCTTCTTCTCCGCCGCGGCAAGGGCCGCGGCTCTACTGTTCTCCGGCGGCCGGCGAGGCCGGCCGCCTCTGGCTGCTCCGCCGCGGCCGTAGGGCCGTGGCTCCTCCGCAGAGTCCTTGCCGCTTGCCACGTTTGATGGCCGCGGCCTTGTCCGACTCGTCGCACCTCTGCCGTAGGCCGCTCTGACCACTGTCATTCACTGGTTCATTTCTATGGCGCGGCGCGATGGCGTCGCGCGCCACCGCCGCGACTCACTCCGGCTGCGGTTCTCGACATTTTCTTGCGGTGCAACGGCACTGTGTTATCCCGCACCAAAGCACAATGATTTCAAGCACATGGAAGGAGGTCAGCCGTGTTTGTGAGGTCCGGCCTCCTTCCGTTAATCCGATAGCAGTCGGTTATTTAAAATCAAAGTAGAATTGAATAAAGGTTATTCAAGAGCACAGAATAAAACCCCTACCTTTGATTCATCGCTCGACGTTCATTGACAGCCGCAGAAGGTGAGCGTCGCGGAGGTCGGACGTGGGTTCGTCGCTGAGGAAGAATGCCACAGAAAAAGGATGCCGCGGAAGAAGTTGACGCGTCGCAGAAGGAGATCGACGCGTCGTGGTTTCCTCGTCGCGGAAGAAGACGTCGATGCCGTCACAGAAGGAGTCCGTCGCTTCGCGGGAGAACCACGTTCTTCGGCGGAGAAGTTCTTCGCGTTCTTCGTCGAGGAAGATGGTCTTCAAAGGAGAAGAGAACTCTCCTTTTCCCCCGCACAGCAAAGCCCAAAACCAAAATAAAAAGACTTAACTCCTTATTAATTTATTAACGTTGGGAATTCCAAAGGTTGAAAACCATTAACACATTAACACCATGCATTAATACTTAAGTTATAAAAAAAATTAAACAAGGGAGTTGAGGGGTTTAAGAGGATATGAAGGGGTGGGGTTCGTGTGGGCCCCACCACCCTCTTAACCTCCCAAGGGAAGTTGGGTTGTCACCCAACTTCCACCCAAAGGATAAAAACACTTAAGGAAGATAAAAATAAAAATTGAAGTTAAATTATTATTTTAACATTCACAATTTAATTTTTTACAACTCCCCTCGTGTAAACGAAACTTCGGGAAAGGTCTCCTTAAGCGAATATCGGCGCTGCGAGTTCATCGGTGCCCTCAGATTACAATTCCGAGCACCAGATCAAAAGTTAGGAATTCCCGCTCGTTCGTTCACTGAACGTACCCGAGCCAATCTTCGGAAATTAATTCCGGGCACTCCGGGCCTCGGAATCAGGTGCCGTCTGAAACCGCGCCCTTGTAAAATTCTAAAGAAAATTAAGAAAAAATTTCCCTTGAATTTTACGGGTCTTTACATTTGGTGTATCTAATAACCCTTTTTATATATCATATCATGAAAATATTCAACATCATGGTATTAGAATATTTCATTGGAATGTTATTTATTTCAATGGGGATTTTGATTCTAATAATTCAATTTGGAATGTGACAGACACATTTAAAGATATAATTTTAAATTGATTGTCTAAGATAATTATAATTCATTTTTCAAGTATAAAATGGGTTGTTGACCCTTTAATGCAGGCCCTTTGGTTTGGGGATAGGTTAAGGATATCCAATTGTTGCATCTGTAGTAACATGAGATAAAATTTCCTTGAGTAAAACCCATTGAATTTGATTCCGTGTAGAATTGATGGGTTTCTACCTGCAATAATAAACCACATTATAAATTGTTTTGGTTGTAGTAATTAATGTGAAAGATATGTGATTCCTAATAATTGATAATTTTTTTATAGAGAAATAATTTATACTATTATCCATAAAATTATTTAAACTAAAAATTTGTGGAAGAATTTCATTTTCATTTTATTGATTAAATGAAATGTTTTTTTCATACCCTTACATGTTTAGTATTAATTAACTAGTTTATTTTTTTATGGAATGTGTTACCAGTAATAAAAATTTCTAATTTTATGTAATTTTATAAATTCATTATCTTTTTCATTACTTTACATTACTATGAATTTAACTGTATATTTATTTATGTTCTATTTTTCCCATGTTATGATTATGAAATTTTTGAATGAGTTTTAGATGGAATAATTTTACCTTGTAATATTTTATCTTTTAATAATTTAATAGGGGGATCCATTTTTGTACCTAGTTCTTAAATACAACTAAACTAATAAATCCTTTGGTATTAAATTTCTTGTAATCAAACCAATGTAATAAAGTAATGCTCGTACATGAGGAATAATGGTGTCAAGGTGAAACAATTGCTATCAAACAAAATTTAGTAGTAACATTGGGAATTATATTTTGGAAAAAATCAATTGGGTAACAGAAGACATTGGTTTAATATATTAGAAAATATAATTTACAGAATAATTAGATTTAATTTTATGGAAATATTATTAATGGTTCTGATAATCATTACAGATTATTTTAACATGTGTTGTTTAAATAGGTCAGTAATGTTGAATTTATTTTGGTTATTTCTTGAGTATTCTTATAAATATTTTGGATAATATTAATGTGGTTTTTGAAAAAGTAAAACCCACACAATGGGTGACAAACAATCATTTCCTGCAATACCATAGGGTTTTAACACAGAACAGAATGGTGAAAAGGGATCATCACATACCAAAAGAGAATGTGAACCCACAATTATCACGATTTTTTTATTTAAACTATTAATGGTTAGAGGTTATTTTTATTTTAGAGATATATGATTAATCGAATAAAATTATTTTAGATTGCAAGAATCACAGAATCTTTTTGAATTTTTTTAGGACATTGTTATGACCTTGTAATTAAATATAATGTTTCTTCATCTATATATGAATTTTTAAAATTGAATATACAGAGTGGAAATTATTAAGATATTTATAGTCCAATAAGTTCAATTTATATTTCTAGTGAATTTTATATTGTTCCATATGAATAGTAATGTAACGTTATGAATATTAATATAACCATTTAACTCACCAATGTAAGTGTAAATATAATTTAGTATCCCCTAAATTAGAGGGAATATTTTAAAAATTAATTTGATAGTGATTGTATTTTTGTGAGTAATAAATATATAATAAAATTTTAAAAAAGTAAATTCATTTAAAAATATGATACAATTTCACTAAATTTATTCCTAAATAAATATATTTTTGTAATCAAGTTTTTAGAAAAATTTAATATGATCTTAGTTGATTTTTTTTGGTGTTGTAAAATCGGTTTTAGTTTTAAAAACTGTACTTTTTGGGTAAATGATGATTTTGTTTTATAAATTTAAATTAACATATTTATAAAATTATTTTGATAAAATTTATTCCATTATTTAATGGATGAAATTTAAAAATGGTTTGGGTAAACATTTTGGATTTTCTCGAAATACTAGATTTTTTTGAGTTGTAATATACATTAATTAAGAATATAAAAACATTAAAAGGTAAATACACTATTACCTACATCATGGATGATGTATAGACCCATTATCTCTACCTTTCATACACATAATACTTTTTTCAAAAGAAGTAACACAATTTATTGTCTTCATAAAAATAATAAAATAATTAATAAGATAATAAATACTCACCCCTCTCATCCACTATAAAAAACACTCCTCACTACCACTTATCCTTAATACTATAAGAAATCAATAATGTCAATTTTATTCCCAAATATTGTTCTATATCCTCCTCACACATCTTTGATCACATGGTATTTTAAAAATACCAAAATTATTCAACTTATGGATATTATCAAGGAGTATATGGGAGGTATAATCCCCATCCATTTAATTTTATTTTATTGTCGAGTTCCATTATTATTTATTACAATATCCTTACACCCTCTATAATAATTTTCATGAAAATATATTACAATATATTTACTAGAATTATATTATATTAATGACGATAAATTATTAATGTTATTATTCAATATTTTTTAATTTAAAAAAGAAATCATCGTCCATGATGTACCAATTTACATCATTCATGGGTGGAAAACCATCATTCTTCAACTACCCCTTCAATTATGGCCATTAAAAAAAATTAATGGTTGATAAAAATTTTAAAATAAGTATTATATCTTATTTAATTATTATTT
This sequence comes from Viscum album, assembly GCA_963277665.1. NCBI lineage: Eukaryota > Viridiplantae > Streptophyta > Magnoliopsida > Santalales > Viscaceae > Viscum > Viscum album. The sequence continues at coordinate 1,851,762,807 of OY728120.1, forward strand.
AAAAAATCATTTGTATGTGATACTGAATAATATAACCAAATTATTTTGTTGTGATCAAAGTACCACCGTAAAAATATAAATGATTATCACAAAATTAATTATATAAATATACATCCCCAAACCATGTAAAGTATTGATATATATATAACTCTTTATAGTTATGGATGTACATTAATGATATATAAATTAAATCCCATAATATTATATCCATTACCTATGATTTTAGATACATATAATTCAGTGAACCGATCGTGAATATCAAGAAACGAACACACCAAAATGAAAAAATTCAATACTATAACTTAAAAAAAATTATAAATGAACATAATAAAATAATATTAAATTTTTTAATTCTATAATATGTAGGTAAATAAAATATTAATTTATATAATTTTATATTCCATGACCATGAGGTCCTATTTAGAGCACATTCAGACATAAGGTAATTGTATTCTACCAAAAACTCCATTTTCATTCAGCTTAGTATTATTATCTGAATAGTTCAATTAATTTATTACTTATTCTTATATACCACTCATATATTATGTTTTAATGTTATATATATATGAAACAATCAACATTTTTCATTATATTATTTTTAGTTACATGTTTTATAAGGATCTTTAATAAAACCATGATAATCATGCCTGCAACAAAGCTACATCAAAAAATATTATATATTTTCAAATACACTCAATAATGTGTTTTAAGATTAAATTATGTTTAAAATATCATTGATTTTATTATGAAAAAACTACCCTAATTGATTTCATGTTTTATAAAAAAATTCCCAAAATAACTCTTATTTTCAAAGTAAAACAATATGTTTATTAAAAATTACTCGATGATTTTATAAGAGAAATTTTATCTATTTCCACAATATTGTTGATTCAAATATTTAATTAGAAATAATATTTTAAAATATCATCTACAATGTTTTCTTTAATGTTTTTTTTATTTTTTCTATGCATGCACTATCTTCAAAAAATTCAGCATATTACTTTGACTGGTTCGTGGTATGTTTAGTTATTGGGGAAAGTGATTTATATTTAATATGTTAGATTGGTGTTTACCTGTATATGATAATTCTTGGAAAAGGAAATTATATAATTTTTATGATATCATACATTATTTGTTCCTTAATTATGATATATGTACGTTTTAATCCATGTGAATATTTGAAAAGTAAAATATCCATGGTTATCTTTTAGTATGGAATTATTCATTCATCTATTATTCATTTCATATTAAGATTAAATATATATTCAATGTAATATGTTTATAGATTCTCACCATTACTATTATCTATGTTTATTATTAATGATAAATTATTACATACCCTTATTAAGAATCTAAGATCACCCCATTATTTTGTTTTATTTTTCTTCAAGATGAGATAAGGTAAATTATGAATTGATTTTAGTGATAATCAATTAGATATAGACGATTCAAAGGGAATTTTTATATATTATTTCATTTATTTATATAATTTTGAACATATGGATGTATCTTTTTTTCAACAATTACTAAACTATTCGGTCCAATGGGATGTGTCTTCATTATTAATATTCTAATGTTATGAAATTTTGTTCCAAATTTGGGAAACTTGTGTTGGGTTCATATAGTTGGTATTAGATGATGCTAAGTAGAAAACATGGAAACTAGATATAGAAAATATATATTAGTGAAAAATTTCTTTATGTAGACATTGAGCATAAGAATATATAAAATCAATTTAATTTTGGTATGGATGATATTATTTAAATCATCATACCAATATATACCAATTTGAATAATATATGTGGGTGTTGTTCTTGAATAGATGTACCTATGAGTGGCAACTCCGATAAAGGGTTCTATTATTGACTTGGGGAAATATGTTACATGACCATGGTCCTTAAAACGCCAAACATTTGACACTCCCATCAGATAGGATTAATATAATTCATATTTTCTTTACAAACCATTATTATTGATTTAAAATTGAAAATTTCCTTAAAGAATCTCTGATTATGATAAATAGATTAGTAAAGAAAAACATTTCAATTTATGATTTTAATTTTTCTAATTTAGATTATAAATTATGATTCATAACCTAATACAGTGTCTTCCATTAATCAAGCATGTTTTTTAATGTAGCACACACCATGTTATCGTTATTCCTTATGAAATTTAATTTGTAATTTGTTGTATGTAAATAATGGTATAAAATTTTAATTAAATATATATCATATTTTATTGTTGATTTGTGTTCATTGAAAGATTTATCCATGTTTTTACATTCAATAATGTGTATATTGATCTTCCTAAATCTAGTTGTTATGTGATGATGAATTGTTTCCTGGTTGAAATTTACATAGAAAATGGTTTTGGGTTGAATGTGGGATGGAAATGTTTTTATAGTGTGTTAGAAGTGACATTTTATGGTAATGGTGTGTTGAAAACAACATTTATAAAGATGGATTGAATGGTTGGAAACGTTTGGTTGGGTGGAATTTTTAATGGCCAGTATGGAAACCTATTGAAAATGTTGAAAAGTGTTTATTAAAAAAATCTATTTTCGATGATTTTCATGCCTTTTCTACATGTAATGGATGGGAGGTCCTTATTATAGAAAACTCAGCGTCCATTATAAGGGTACCTCAATGGGAACCCATTATTATTGTTTTCATTAATGCATTGGATTAATCCTTGGGGAGACTTGGGGTGATCCTTGTTGAGTATTATTATTATATATATGTTTTGACTGGACGATTGGATGACCCCAGTTTTCTACCCCCATCATATAATAGAGATATGAGAACCTGGCCTATTGTGATAATTTTCTAAAAATTATTGATGCACTAGTAGGTCATGGTATAGATGAGAGGCCAATTGTATTTGGATATATAGAGTTTATTATTATGGGATTTCCCTCTGTATGTCCTGAGAAATTGTGGCAGAGTGTATTGAGTGTCTTTTTCATCATTTATCGAATGAGATTGTATATGGGGTCTTAGTAATGTCTATCTCCTGGACTATTCTTGATATCATGGGTTCACCTATGTCTATAAACTCATTTTTTTCTTTAACTAAAGATCATGATACTTCTATATTTTGTTGAATTTTCATAGTTTTGTGTTTACTACAGTGGGTTCTTGTGGAATTTTTTCCTTCTAAATGAGATGTGTTAATTTTATAATGTTTTTGAAAATTGTTTTCATGTAGATTGTTTTACCCTTTCATTGAAATATGAAAATTTTTGGAATCACATTCCACTCAAAAATCCCAACGGCGAACAAATGATATGTATTTTTGTTTTTGAAATGAGTATGGGAAATGTGTTTAACATTTATATGATGTGAAACATGTGGAAACAAAACATTCATATATTTTATTTCAAACATGAAAATTATTGTTTCTATTAATTAAATTGATTTTCATTTGGAAATAGATAATTTGGACAACCTTCTCTGTTTTAATACTTACGCCTCTAGTCATCTTTTTTTATCCCTTGTGCATGTTTCATCATGAGGTCACTCACCTTGAGTGAATGTTTATTGTTTTTTGTATAGATTTAACATGGAGTTCACATAGAGGTAGTGTGGTTTTTTGTCCCTTTGGGTTGTCTTTTTATTATGTATTAGATGTTCCACTCACATTGTGTATATTGTTTTTTCCTTGTGCCCTATTCTATTGCTTTGATATCTTGTTTATTTTTTGGGAAAAATATTTCCCTCTTTGTAATCAATTGATGCTAGGCACTACATACCAACCCATTGGGATTGGGAATGCACTTATGGACATGCTGCAGATAAGCTCGAGTGACTAGTTTAGCTTTAACCTGGGATGGTTCCTACAAAAATGGTATCTGAGAAGGTTTTCTCATAGTGGACATTGATTTTTAAAGTGCCCTTTTTTATTTGAAGATGTGATGTTAGATGGAGTAGGGTTTTTTATGATATAGAGGTTGGTGTTCGAATAACATTGTAAAATCTTGCTCGTTATGATCCTCAAGATTCTATGGGATATCTGGTTTTATTAGTTTTGTTGGACTTTAGGGATTTTTCAGTGAATAGGATATGATTATTGGGTTTGAGATAAAGGAAACCATGAGCACACAAGGCCTGTAATTCCATGTAGAGCGGAGGAATTTTCCTAAAAGTATCTTTGTGTAGTGGTGTGTTTGGAATATGGTCGCTAACAATATGGTCAACTCACCCACTACTGCTAGTTCACACCTGTTAGTGTCCTTTAATCTTCTTGATTACTGAAAAATTGTTTTGAAATCTTTGTGTAGTAATTGTGTTAATTGTTTTTAATTCAATGGTTAGATTTTTTATAATGGAAAATGTTTTTTCATAATTTACCTTATGAATTTTTATTGAATGTTGTGTTTTGGGAAAAAATATTTTGGTAACGAATACTATGAAAACAGGGTTTTGTGAATTTTTTGAAAAGGAAAATGGTTTTATGAAAGAGGTCGTTTGATTTTAATATTTCTTTGAATTATGAAATTAATGAATTTTGACAAATCGATTATGAATGAAATGAAATTTATTGAATTTCATCAAAATTATATGAATGAAATTAAAATTATTTTCATTGAAGTGAGTGTGTTTTTATTATTAACCATGGTAAGGTGGTATTTTGTGTGAAATTATGAAAATTATTTTTGACTGGGTGGTTAGTGAGCCGTTGGAAAGTTCGTGACTTGAAAATGGTTCGAATTGATTAATCTGAAAATTGATGGTTGTTAGGTTTTATCCTTTTTCAATTCAGGGTAGCTCACATGGATGATTTTATAGGGGAATGTGGATGGATGCTCAGTATTTCTTGACGGATGGGTGTCTGGGGTGGCCTAGATTGGTGCAAATGACTAAGACTACCTAGAATTCCATTGGTGACCATCAAAATCCACAAATGTTTTTCTTGAAAATGAAATAATTTTCACAATGGGGGTGATTTATGCTAATCAAGGTTTAGTTTTCCTATGATTCAATGTTTTTCCATAATACAGTGTTTTTTTAGGATTATTTTATTGAGTTAGACTTTTTATGGTCATTAGCATTTCATTATTTAGATGTTGTCTCCATGGAGCATTGATGGGTGATATTAGTGTATTCATGGGTGATTCCCTATTACTGGAACATCGATTTGATCAAAGAAAGGATTTTTTGTTCAATAAATAGAAGCTACATCAACATCTCTTTTACAGTCAATCAGATCCTATCCCAATAGAAGAGTGTAAGGAAGAGATTTAATGGATATTAATCCATAATGAGTTTCTTGAGTTGTAGAAAGTTATGTTTGATAATTTTCATCTTGAAGGTTCACCGAGGTATTGGTGGAATTCATTGTCATGAAAAAATCCACATGAAGATCTTGCATGGGAATTCATAAAATTTTCATTCATTTGTCAAAATATATCTGAGAAAGAAAGGGTGAAAATGGGAATGGAGATGGGTTGTTTTAAAAAGGGTGATGGATCAGTGTTGGAGTATTCACATTGGTTTATGTATCCATTTATTTATCTTCCAGTGTATGTTTAGGATGACTAAATGAAGGATTGGAAATTATAGAATGTTCATTATTACAATCTATAGTCAATGGTTTTGTAGTTAAACATATCATTATTTTCCAACATGGTGAGGCATACATTACATATTGAATTTATTGTGGTGAGTGTGCTTGAGGTGGTTATCACTCATTCAATAACTAAGATATGTGGAGAAGGTTTTAGTAAGGAGATGTGGAAGTGATGGTATGTTGATAGAGCATACAATGGATTCAATAGGCTCTGATATCTTTCACCCACCCTATATTGGAATGAGGTCACTGTATTCTTTCATTGTGGAGTGTTGGGTCATAAGAAGTCATCATGACCATGTTCTATGAATCCCTTCCACTATTTAGAACTCATGGGTCACTTGCTACATTTCTATCAGGTCATTGCTGGAATGCACTATAAGGACCCAGCCTTAAACATTACTTATTAATGAATTAAATGATTAATTCACATAGATTATCTTTTCAAGTTTATAGTTTTAGAGAATTAGATCATAAGTTATGCATAACATTCCACATTTAAACATAGTGGTTACATAAAATATAGTATTCATTTTTTCCCATTGATGGAAACATATTTAAAACAAAAGATAGATTATTTCATGATACTTCCTTGAACCTATCATCAAATCATGTACATTTCCCTTTACCACTGAAAAATATTTCAAAAACACTGGATGAGAATAAAAATCTCAGTAGGGGGTATAAAAGTATGAAATGAAAACATTAGTCCATGTATCAAATCATTATTTACTCCTAAAACATAATCACTTTAACATACCTCATCAAATCATGAATAAATAATATAAATAATAAGACATAAAGGTAACTTGAGGCATTCATAACATTTTTACGTAGGGAGTAACCCTCTTGGTTATGTTTGGAATACCCATCACAGTATATTCACTAAATCTCTTCGGAGAAACCTTAACGTTTAACTCCTTCACATTACCCAATGCAATGGAGAGCTATATCGGGCTCACCCGCTCTTATTTTATCATGGAACCACCCATCATCATAATAATTCCCAAGAACCATAACATAATCTTGTCACATAAAACATGCATAAAGGAAACATAACATCTCTACATTTCAATCACAAGATATCAATACAACACATTGATATAATAAAAACATTATGAAAACCATTTTCAATACCAAAATAAATGAAAAGTAAAACATGGTATTTATTTCCATTAAAAAAAGCTTTTGTCTTGTAGAGGAAGCCGAAATTGAAATAATGGTCATGGCGGTGGAGAAGTCATTGTCGCCGCATACGTATGAAAAATAAAAAAAATCCCTTTTTTCGTTTAGTAAATGATTCATATAAAAAATATTACTTTTGAATAAACGCAAAAGTCATAGGGTTTTATACACCGTATAAAATAAAGTTGTGTATAAAACAATATATTCTTAAATGAAAGGATATTGAGACGAAGTCCCTTATAAAGACTGTATCCTTGGAATAAGGATAAATCAATGACATAATTATGTGTGACAAATGAATAAACCAAATATAAGTGGATATTAAGTGTAACACAATCCGAGATCATTCACACATATTCATAGAATGGCATATTCAAGGAGTACAAGTTTATCCCAAAGAATCAAAATTGGGTTAAGAAGTTCCCTTGCATAAATTCGACAGCCTAACGGTGTCACTTCAAAGATCAAAAAATGAGTTGATGAGAGATAAAAAGGGTATGTCATCACATGGAAATAAAATTCACATCAATAAGGATATATAAGAACATATCCCAACTTTACAATATGTAAATTAAAATAACCAACAAAATAAGTCTTTTAAAAAGAGGAGGGTGAAAAGTTCCCTTACCGACTTGGGTATCTTTTGAAACATACACCCCATGAAAGAAGGAAAATACAACATTGATGTAAATACTCATAAGCAAAAGCATATTACACAAAGAGTATAGTAATTGGTAGTACATACACATCTCAATGGAAATAATGTCAAATGTAGCAAAAATATCACGGGAATAAAAGTGAGATGAAGAGTCCCATACGAAAACTTGTCAGTTTAACGGCGCCACTTAAAACTTCAAAAAATGGATTGATGAGATCAAATAGGGTCTCTCATAATATTAACATAAAATTTACAGCAATAGTAATATAAAATAACATCCCCCAACATAACAAATAGGAGCTTAAAAGAAGGGACATAAAGGAGAGTACTTAAAAGGAAAGAGAGAGGTTGGATCTCTTACGAAAATTCGGCAGCCTAACAGCGCCAATCAAATCTTACAAAATGGATTGATGAGGGAAAATAGGGTCTCTCATCATAGGAACATAAAAATGACAGTAATATTAATATTAAATAACATCCCAATAATATGAAATATGAGCTTAAAAGGAATGACATAAAAAAGTGTACTTAAAAAGAAAGAGAGTGGTAGGTTCCCTTACCTCAAGTCCGACTTGACTTGTCCGTTTCATTATATTACTGAATAATAAACATTGGTAAATTTATAATTTAGTAAGGACCTCCTTTAAGGATTATTATTCAGTTCATATCACATATTATAATGTTATAATAATTTTTTAATAATGTTAGTTCATATCAGACATTTTTGCTGATGTTTGGTACATGAGTAAAAAATGAACTTGTTTAAAAATGATTGCCTATGTATTTATAAGAAAATAATTTCCAGAATAGTATTAATGATTAAAATATCATATATATCCAGTAAATATTCATTTTATACTATTCCATAACATTTGGAGATAAAAAATGAAAAGCACCGTTCATGGAGACGGTAGGCCATACATACGCATGAACGCTACTTTCAATTTTTTGGTCATATTAATGTAATTAAAAATAAATGAAATATATATATATATTGTAATTCCAGTATAATATATATTTTATATAGGTCATATATGTTCATTAATTTCATTTTTTATACATTCCATGTACTTCATGAACGAGTCATATCACTTGAGGGGGCGGTAGTCCACACTTCCTCATATGAAATTATCGCATTTTCACAACATGAAAAGAATAAAGGTATGTTTTAAATATAAAATACAGAATCATATAGTAAACATAAATACCATATATATTAGATATAAAATACAGTGACATCATAATGGCCACCTTTAAAGGTGGTAAAAGAATATTGAACAATCATTGTTTCGTGAGGCAGAAAATCACCAACCACAGAAACAGTATGTTCTTTAACCACAAGACGAAGGTGTGTGTTGGCGTATCTCAAATAATTCACATAAAAAATCCTAGTATATTGATGATAATTTTTTTACAAAATAAAGGAATAAAAATAGTTTATGGGGTTGGATAAGAAAAATAAAACAAAAGAACACAAGTGAAGAGATTACCTCTAAATCGGGTAACTCCTCTTGGTTTGAACAAAAAGGGTTTCTTGAAGATCATTATGCCAAAGTTGAGGCTTCAATGATGAAGATAGGGATGTGGAGAGATGAAATGGTCAGGTTTTGGCCGGGCCAAAGGCTTTAGAGGTGGGGGACTTTTATAAGAGGAGAGGAGGGACACTCTTGGAATGTCTTGAAAAGTAACATTATTATAAAATGCTTTTCGGGTTTTTAAAGGGCCCAAATTTATATATATCAAGGATAAGGTGATAATATTTCAAAATCCACACATTCAATAGGTTTTTGAAAAGTTTAGGTCCTAGAGTTTACATTATCGTTTCATTTTATTTAAATCGTTAAATAATGAGGTAATCACTACATCATCATGGTGTCATAAGTTATTTAATTTATTTAGCGTCTAAAAATTATAAAAAACTATCATGATGTATGAAATATTTTTATCTTTCTAATGAATATTTATAGTCAAAAATATGACTTGTATAACCCCATTTAAAAATTGATTTAGTAAAACAACACATGTTCGTGACATTTTTATTTTAACATTGAATAAAAGGTTTTTAATGTCATTTTCCTAACAAAGTGGCTCCATGGTGTCCCCAAGTTGACCCATGGATTTTCTTGGTCTTACATGACACATAAAATAAGGGTAGGACATTTGTCAAGGTCATTTCATTTTATTAAAACATTATTTTTAACTTAAATTACTCTAATTACCTCTAATCACGATTAAAAATTTATAAGGTACTATTCACCAAAAAATTATTTTAATCCCATTGAACCGCATTTTACTTCTTAATGAAAACCATGTATGTAGGATTTTTTAAAATAAAATCACAGAAGTGGTAAAGTTTCATTTAAAAGAATAATCAGTTTCTTTAACTACCACTTAGTGGTTTCACTATTCATCAAAAATTGAAGTTTTTCAGAAAAATACAAAAAATTCACCGTATGCTATATTTGATATTTTGAATTAAAAAATGATGTCTATTTTACAAAATTCAAAACATAAAAGTTACATTAATTAATTTAATAATTAATTCCCGCTGTCAAAACAAATAGCGTGTTTTTAAGAAACAATATCTATTAAAAGATTGACACTAGTGTAAGTCCAATTTCAAAGTGAAATTAAATTCAATGACCACCATTGTATTAAATGGTAAAAATATATTCTAATTTCACTTTAAAACCAATTAAAAAGATGATCTAATAATATAAATAAAATATATTAAAAAGAGGTTTTGAATTAAAATACAATATTATCACTAAAACTAATCTTTATCGGAAAAATAACAAAAATTTAAACAAAGTAAATGTTGATGTCCAGATCCTAAAGAAATATTTTTTTTGTAAAATATAACATATAAAATCTTCAAAAGTATATCTAAAAAAGGTTCTCCATCGAACGGCGGTTAATCGACTTTTTAAAGAATATTAGAAGATTTATGCTAAAAATTGGATTTATTCACATTTTAAGCCTCTAACATTTATTGGAAAAAGTAAAAATATTTTACAAACATATATAATCATTTTGTAGTTTGTTCTGTTCATTCCCACCATTACAATGGCTAGGCGTTTACTACCATTTAAAATAATAATATTTTATTATTATAGTGCAACGTAAGATTCCCAAGAAACTCGTTGTTGTGTATTGGGTACGCCATCGAGCATAGAATTCCCTTTAAATTAGTATTAAAATTTTATTCAAAAATATGGATAAATATGAAAAGGTATTATTGTTTATTTATCTGGGATGTTACACCCTTCCCCACTTTTAGGAATTGCGTCCTCACAATTTTAAAACTGGGCCTGGAAACTTCATTGAAAGTCCCACATCAGAACAAGAGTCGGTAAAACAATCACATTAAAAGAAAGAAAGATAATTACAGAGGTCACCCAAGTTAACCCATACTAGGATTCCATGTAGGAAAAAATGGATATGGAATAAAAAGTAATGGGTGATATTCTGAGGGAGAGTGATAGGAAACATGTTTAGAAGATAGTTGACCACAAGAAAATCACTATCCTATGGTGGGTTAAACGTTATTTGATTCCCCAGTAGGAAAAGTTAATAGAAAAAAATTTTGTTTTAAGTTACTTTTCATTGAGGAATTTATTTTTGATCTTAATGAAACATACTTACTTTTCATGTTGACTTTCAACTTTTTCTAGATTTCTTACACAAACTCATACTTTCCCCAAATGATGAGTATTTAGGAAGACGTGTTCACATTAAGAGAGTTATAATCAACATCTTTAGAATAACCTAATCCACAAAAGAGAACTACATATTTCCCATGTCTTTAGACCCTTACCAAAACCAAAATTGTTAGATCAATATCAGATAATCCAGAAAAGGATAACCCTTTATAAAAAGAAAATCTATTCTTAATCTGCAAAATTTGTCCAGCAAAACCCAAAGTTCAACGCGGACCATTGGATAAAAAATTTGTCCATAAAATTCTTCAATGTAAACCAAACTAATATTGAAACAAAAATATTTGAATAATTTAGTCACATAGTCTTCCACGGTACAAATTAACACTTATCAACAAATAACATCAGTTGCTCTAAAAGTCTCATATTGAATAGTAGTTAACCTAATCACATATCCTCCATGATAGGTTAATAATTTCAATAGATAACCCAAAATCAACTTACTCTTAATTCATAAAATCATCTAACAAAAAAGATTAAGTCATACTAACTAGGGACTTCACGTAGTACAGTGGTAGGTGATAAATACCAGTCACACTTTGGTTGTGGGTTCGATTCCCGCAGCTTTGTCCGACACGACGGGTTGTCACACAGTCTGCGTGTTGTCCTTTATATAAAACTCCAAAAATAACCCTAACATGTTTTATCCTCAATAGTTTCCTTAAACCTATCATTTTCATCCAAATTCATTACGATCTCAACTTCTTAATTCTCGAAGTCTTATTTCACCACCATAAAAAAAACGATTCCCAAAATGAATAACAACATACCTTGATCATGGCGTCCACTCGGTTTCATCATCATCTTGTTCATGTATATAGAAGTCCCATGCATTACAACAATGATTTAGAGATCATTGAAAATAATTTTCTTCCTCCATCAAAATACACCTTGTATAACATGGGTCATATGGGTGTTCACAGAAAAACAGTTTTAGAAAATAATCATGTATGACATATAATTCCAAAACATCTAATAAAACGTGATTTCTATAAATTAGTCGGACAAAATTTGAGATGAAGCTTTCTATTATTGGTCCTTTTAAAATACCATAAGTATGTGCTGAGAGACTATATTTTAAAAGAAAATATAAATAGATTGTTCAAGGGTCTCCTTCCTCACCACCATTTTTAAAATCATAATATGCTTCACACTCTTGTGATAAGGTAAAATAATTGAAAATACCTTGATAATATTTACCTTTCTTGAAAATAGGAGAATATTGTGAAAATAGTATTTACCTATGTACAACCCCTGATCCACGATGATAACGAGGTATATTGGAGGTGTTTGATATCTCAAACAACTGCTTGCAAGTGAGTTGTATGATAGAAAAAGTTTCACAATCATCCGAACATGACATTGCAGTAATTATTGCAATCATGTCATTAATAAGAGATAGGAATGTTGTTTGAGATCCTCATCTTTCAATTCATAACTGAAATTACATGACCAGAAAAAAAGTTATAAAATAAGGATTTAACTGAAATAATAGATATAGGAACTAACCATGTGTCTAAAAAAAACTCATAATCCCTAAAATTGTCTAAACCGACCTCTGATACCAACTATAAGGACCAGGACATAAACATTACTTATTGTTGAATTAGATGAATAATCCATATAAATTATCTTTTTAGGTTTAGTGTTTTAGAGAATTAGATCATAAATCATGCATTACATTCTAAAATTAAACAAAGTGGTTACATAAAATATAGTATTCATGTTTTTCCCATTGACGAAATCATATATAAAATAAAACATGGATTCATTCACAAAACTTCCTTAACCCAATAATCACATCATTTACCTTTCCCTTGACCTGTGAAACACATTTAAAAAACATGGGATGAGCATAAAAAGCTCAGTAAGGGATATAAAAGTACGAAATGAAAACATTAGTCCATTTATGAAATCATACTTTACTCATAAAACATAATCAATTTAACATACCTCATCAAATCATGAATAAATCATAAAAATCGTAAGACATAAAGGTAACTTGAGGCATTCATAACATTCTTACGTATGTTGTAACCCACTTAGTTACGTTTAGAATACCCATCACAGTATATTCCCTAAATCTCTTCAGAGAAACCTTAATGTTTAACTCCTTCATGTTACCCAATGCATTGGTGAGCTATATCTGGCTCACCCGACCATAGTTTATCACGAAACCACCCATCTTCATAAAAATTCTCAAGAACCATAACATAATCGTATCACATAAAACATTCATAAAGTTAACATAACATCTGCACATTTCAATCACAAGATATCAATACAACACATTGATATAATAAAAACATTATGAAAACCATTTTAAATACCAAAATAAAAGAAAAGTAAAACATGGTATTTATTTTCCATTAAAAATGTTTATGGCTTGTAGAGGAATCCGAAACTGAAGTAATGGTCATGGCGGGGGAGAAGTCATTGTCGCCGCATACGTACGAAAAATAAAAACATTCCCTTTTTTCATTTAGTAAACGATTCGTATAAAAAACATTCCTTTTCAATAAACATAATAGTCAAAGGGGTTTATACACCGTATAAAATAATGTTGTGTATAAAACAAAATATTCCTCAATGAAAGGAGATTGAGATGAAGTTCCTTACAAAGACGGTATCCTTGGAATAATGATAAATCAATTACATAATTATGAGTGACAAGCGAATACACCAAATATAAGTGGATATTAAGTGTAAAACAAATCAGAGATCATTCACACATATTCATAGAAAGACATATTAAAAGAGTACTAGTTTATCCCAAAGAATGAAAATTGGGTTAAGATGTTCCCCTGCAAAAATTTGACAGCCTAAGGGCATCACTTAAAACTACAAAAATGAGTTGATGAGAGATAAAAAGGGTATCTAATCACTTGGACATAAAATTTACATCAATAAGGATATATAAGAACATATACCAACATTATAATATGTAAATTAAAAGACCCATCAAAATACATCTTTTAAGAAGAGGTGGGTGAAAAGTTCCCTTACCTACTTGGGTATCGTTCGAAACATACACCCCATGAAAGAAAGAAACTACAACATTGATGTAAATACTCATAAACAAAAAAATATTACACAAAGAGTATAATAATGGGCAGTACATATACCACTCAAAGGATATTGTGTCAAATGTAGAATAAATCTCAAGAGAATAAAATTGAGATGAAAATTCCCTTATGAAAACTCGGCAGCCTACCGACGCCACATAAAACATCAAAAAATGGATTGATGATATCAAATAGGGTATATCATCATATTAAAATAAAATTTAAAGCAATATGAATAAAAAATAACATCCCCCAACATAACAAATATGGTATTAAAAGAAGTGTCATAAAGGAGAGTACTTAAATAGAAAGGGAGAGGTTGGATCTCTTACGAAAATTCGGCAGCCTAACAGCGCCAATCAAATCTTCCAAAATGGATTGATGAGAGAAAATAGGTTCCCTCATCATATGACCATAAAAATTACAGTAATATTAATATAAAAGAACATCCCAATCATAAGAAAGATGATCATAAAAAATGACATAAAAAGTGTACTTAAAAAGAAAGAGAGTGGTACGTTCCCTTACCTCAAGTCCGACTTGACTTGTTCGTTTCTTTATATTCCCGAATAATAAAATTTAGTCAGTTTATAATTTTTTAAGGAACTCCTTTAATGATTATTATTCAGTTCATATCACATATTATAATTTTATAATAATTGTTTAATAATGTTAGTTAATATCAGACGTTTTTGCTGATGTTTGGTACATGAGTAAAAAATTAACTTGTTTGAAAATGATTGCCCATGTAGTTATAAGAAAATCATTTCCAGAACAGTATTAATTATTAAAATATTATATATATCCATTAAATATTCATTTTACACCATTCCATAACATTTGGAGATAAAAAAATTAAAAGCACCGTTCATGGAGAAGGTAGGCCGTACGTACGCATGAACGCTACTTTCAATTTTTTGTCATATTAATGGAATTAAAAATTAATGAGATATATATATATATTATAATTACAGTATAATATATATGTTATATAGGTCACATATGTTCATTAATTTCATTATTTATACATTCCATGTATTTCATGAACGAGTCACATAACATGAGGGGGTGGTAGTCCACACTTCCTCATATGAAATTATCGCATTTCCACAACATGAAAATAATAAAGGTATGTCTTAAATATAAAATACAGAAGAATATAGTAACCATAAATACCATATATATCATATATAAAATATAGTGACATCATAATGTCCACCTTTAAAGATGTTAAAAAAATATTGAACAATCATCGTTTCGTAAGGCAGAAAATCGCCAACCACATAAACATTATGTTCTATAACCATTAGATGAAGGTATGTGTGGGTGAAACTCTAAAACTTCACATAAAAAAATCCTAGTAAATATAAGATACCGGTGTTTTTACAAAAAAACTGTAATAAGAAGAGTTTATGGGTTTGGAGAAGCAAAATAAAACAAAAGAACACAAGTGAAGACATTACCTCTAAATCAGGTAACTCCTCATGGTTTGAACCAAAAGGGTTTCTTGATGATCATTCTGCCAAATGTGAGGATTCAATGATAAATATAGAGATGTGGAGAGATGAAACAGTCAGGTTTTGGCCGAGCCAATGGCTTGAGAGGTGTGGGTAAAGTGGTAGAGGTGGGGGCTTTTTATAAGAGGAGAGGAGTGGCACTTTTGGAATGTCTTGAAAAGTAACATTATTATAAAATGATTTTCGGATTTTTGAAGGGCCAACAATTATATACTGCGAGGATATGGTGATAATTGTTCAAAAACACACATCCAATAGGTTTTTGACAAGTGTAGGTCTTAGATTTTATATTATATTTTCATTTTATCTAAATCAATAAATAATGCGGTAATCACTGCATCATCATAGTGTCATAAATAATATAATATAATTAATGTCTAAAAATTATAAAAAAATATCATGATGTAGGAAATATTTTTATATTTCTAATGAATATTTATAGTAAAAAATATGACTTGGGTAACCGAATTTAAATTTTTTTTTAGTAAAACAACACATGTTTGTGACATTTTTATTTTAGCATTAAATAAAAAGGTTTAATGTCATTTTCCTACCAAATAGGCTCCATGGGGTCACCAAGTTGACCCATAGATTTTCATGGTCGTCCATGACTCATCCAATAAGGGTAGGACATGTGTCAAGGTCGTTTCATATTATTAAAACATTATTTTTACCGTAAACTACACTAATTACCTATAATCACGATTAGAAACAATAAAGATATTATTCACCAAAAAATTATTTTAATCCCTTTGAACCAAATTTTAATTACTAATGAAAACCATGTATGTCGGATTTTTGAAAATCAAATCACAGATGTGGTAATGTTTCATTTAAATGAAAAATCAGTTTCTTTAACTACCACTTAGTAGTTTCACTATTCATAAAAAATTGATGTTTTTTAGAAAAATACCAAAAAATCACCCTAAGATATATTGGATATTCCGAATTCAAAAATAATGTCTATTTTACAAAATTATAAACATAAAAGATGCATTAATTAATTTAATAATTAATTCCCGCTGTCAAAACAAATAGCGTGTTTTTAAAAAACAATATCTATTAAAAGATTGACACTAGTTTATGTCCAATTTCAAAGTGAAATTAATTCCAATTACCACCATTGTATTAAATAGTAAAAATATATTCTAATTTAACTATAAAACCAATTCAAAAGATGATCTAATAATATAAATAAATTAGATTAAGAAGATGTTTTGAAATAAAATACAATATTTTCACTAAAACTAATCTTTATCGGAAAAATAACAAAAATTTACACAAAGTAAATTTTGATGTCCAGATTATAAGGAAGGATTTTATTTTGTCATAAATGACATATAAAATCTTAAAAAGTATATTTAAAAAGGGTTCGCCATCAAAAGGCGGTTAATTGACCTTTTAAAGAATACTATAAAATTTATGCTTAAAAATGGATTCATTCGCTTTTTAAGCCTCTAATAGTTATTGGAAAAAGTAAAAATATTTGACAAACATATATAATCATTTTGTAGTTAGTTCTGTTCATTCCGGCCATTACAGTGGCTAGACGTTAACTACCATTTAAAATAATATTATTTTATTATTAGAGTGCAACGTAAGATTCCCAAGAAACTCGTTGTTGGGTATTGAGTACGCCATCGAGCATAGCGTTACCTTTAAATTAATATTAACATTTTATTCACAAATATGGATAAATATGGAAAAGTATTATTGTTTATTTACCTGGGATGTTACATTCACTACAAAGGAAATAATAATAATTGATTTTACATTGACAGTCTCGATTCTAATACCTTTTTGAAATCATCTAGCCAGTTTTTTGTTACATTAGTTAGGGATATTGTGATGGGGGTGTCTTCATTATTATAGACGTAATGGATGTTGTGTGTTTAAAATGAACTCTTAATTTAAATGAATGTTTTTTATACATTATGGGATTACATATTTCTATTAATTGAAAATAATTGACTCATGTTTCTTGTTAGGATTATCAAATCATAGATGCAATGATGGAGATTCGCCAACCACCATAGCTCCAGTAAAAAGGTTTTGTAGTTAAGTTGACACGTATTCATGAGTTCAATGTGTATGGTATATTTGGTTATGCTTATACCCTTAAAATTATAGTGAGACAGTTATTTTATTTCCATTAAAGTAAATGCATTATCATAATAATCCTATCAATACCACTGTGTTGGCCATAAATGGAATTGGTTATGGTTTTGTTTATTATCCTCCATTTGGAAATAATGAAGGGTGGTTGTCAATTGTGGTTTCAATGGATCAATCATTGGCCCCCTTACGTCCCATTATTATGTTCTATGGTTATTGGGCCTATTTGGGGTGTTTGGGAACAGATTTATCCCCTTATTTTGGAATGGTTATTTCAAGTGTTCATGTAGAATTCGTCTTGGCATAGGATAATAGGTCGTTGAAAGGGTGTTCTGGTTTTCATGTACGGAATGTGCCCAGTTATGATCATGTTGAATTCATGTTTGGTTATTTATAGTTGGTAACTAATGGTGTGGATACCCACTATAAGTCTTTGGGGGAGTCCCATAAGATTTATCAGGTGATAGTTGATTTATAATGGTGTGGATTCCATTAAGACCACCCCTTTGCTAGCGATCAGTTTCTACTTTGATCATTCCCATTGTTATCGGGATGTGGTTGTTGGTTATTGTTTCATTTAACCCATGAGGCATAATATCCATTAGCGGTCACTGAAATATCTTCTGATTAAGAGGAAGGATCTTGTTTATATGGAACCCTTATGTTTTCATCAATAAGTTGTAATGTGTTGTAGCATTCCATTGAGAAAAGCCTTAATTGTGAGGAGAATTTTCACACTCAGTTTTTCTAGTTCTTACTTATGCACTAATTCGATATGAAATCCAATCATTTTATTAGTATTAAGGCATGATGGATGTTAATATTTTAAGAGTATCCTGGTCAATGATTTTTCCCCAGGGTTATTAATATATTTTTTTTAGAAAAATAGAATTTTGGATTTGGTTTATCTTGGATAACAGCTGGTGTATGGTTAGTTCCAATCGTGGATCCCATCCAAGAAATAGTGTGTCAGTTAATAGAACCAACCGCACAAATATAATAGATTTTGGGAATCCATTTGAATCATTAATATGTAAATGTGTATCCAAAACGATCCCATTAACTCCCAATAATTGTTTTCATCCCTTTGGGTCATTTCCATTCTTCCTCTATCATTCCACATTCTTTGGGGTAATCTCAAGTGGGAATATTCCAGGGTTTTGTTGGGTCTCTCAAGGTAAACCACTCCTCTCATCTCCCTATCCTTTTTCCTATACTTTTCTCCTCAGTTCATTCTCTACCATGTATATGTAAACCAAGGGTATTGTTTTACTCTTGATTTATGTTGGTGTTTTGTGCTTTTAGGGTTCTTCCTTATAGATATTTTCTATTAAATACATCATGGAGTTTTATTTGTGGTGTGTGTCCATTGCACTATTAATTTGAGGTTAGATTTCCCCAAAATGATCCTTTCCAAATAATGAATAATTATTTCTTTATTTTCCACTTTTATTATATAAATATGAATAAATTATCATCTGTTTACATTTTTGTAGGAATTTTTAGTTTTATGCCTTCTTTGTGATAATTAGGCTTCTTTTTTTGTGTACTGCACACTAATTGTCAAATGAAATGCCCAATTATATTTCATGAGTAATTTTTGGTATATAATGAATGGTATACATTGTTAATAAATATTTACCATGTGGAATGTGGGATTTGGGTGTCATGAAAGGGTTTTCAATGTTTTCATGTAGAATAAAGGGTGTATTTATATTTTTAAATTGGGGTTTTATGTGATAATGAATAGTGTACCGATTAGAATTTTCATAGAAAATGGTTTTGGTTGGAATGTGGAATGGAAATTTTTTGAAAGAGTTTTATAAATTACATCATATTTTAATTATTGGTTTGACACCACTTTTTTAAGAATGAATTGCATTTATATAAAAGGTTGTGTTTTTTTTGAATCATTAAAGGCTCGTTCGGCCACTATATGATTATGTTCAAATGTTTTTATTACAAAAAAAATCATGGTTAGATGTTTCTCATACCTCGTATATGTGTAATGGATGTGAGGTCCTTTTTGTGGAATCTCCATAGTCCATTATTATGTTTCCTCAGTGGGAAACCTATTTTATCGATTTATATAATTGCATGAGATTAATCCTTTAGTAGAATCGGGGTGGGGAATGTTATGGATTATTATAATATATATTTTGTGATTTGAATCTTGGTTTGAATCAGTTCTCTAACTCCCATTGAATACTCAAGACACGAGAACATGGAATTTTTAGAGATTTTTTTATGTATTATTGTAGTACTAGTAGGTAAGATTACTGACTAGTGGCCCCTAGAAAGTAGGTATATTGGGATTAATGCTATCGTATTTTCCTTCAGTCTATTCTGAGAAAGAGTTTCCATGTGTATTAATCATTTGGACTTCATCATCTGTGGAATTCTACCATATATGGGGTATCAGGTATTGGTGTTTTCTATATTATTCATGATCTATTTGGTTCTCAAATGTCTATTAACTCTTGGTTACATTCACTAGTGATCATTATACTATTATATTTAGTTCCATTGCACTTTTTGTCCATTTATTAATGTTTCTTCCAATGGATTGTTTTCCTGGGAACATGATGTGTTTCTAAAATGATGTTTATGAATTTTTTTTTAGTAATGAGTTTTACCCACTTTGTGAATGTTGCATAATCTAGGCATGACCATTTCTATGATAATGGTAATGACACAATGTTGATATGAATCCAAATTTGTAAATGATTAAGGTAAATGGGATGTACACTATTTTTTAGAAAAAAAAATGAAAATAATTCTTCCATATATTGTAGTTCAATCATGAAAATTGATAATTATTTTATTTCAGAAGAATTTCATTGGGAAGTAAATTATCTAGATAGCCTAATATGTCATAATAATCACACATAATGTTATATTTTGTTTTAATCCCACGTGTAGGTTTTATCTTGAGTTCATTCTCCTTTAGTGATGGTAGATCATTTGTGTAGGAGAGAGAACCATGAGGTCCTATGGAGATACTATGGTTGTTTGGTCAATTTTTGTTATCTTCTTAGTGGTTGTATTGTTTGGATTCTTGTATTGATATTCATATCAGTTTTGTTATATAGTGGTTTGCTTGAGAACCATTCCACAACTTTTTTTTACTTGTTAGTTTATTGGGAAAATTGTTCCCTCTTTGTAGTCGGATGATGCCGGACACATGTTTTCATACCATGGTGAATGAAAACACCATTTGGTCCATGCCAGAATTGGATTGGGTAACCCATTTAGGGTTTCACAGGGTTTCTTTGACATATAAATAGTAAATAATATCATTTTGTTTGAGGTATCAGGATATTATAACTAAAACGCCACAAAATCATTCATTAATCATATTATGATCATGTTCAGATCAGCATAACCACCTAAATGAAAAACACTATGAATTTATATAATAGATGAATTTGATATCATAATTAAAAGTATAATATTACATTAATATTCAAATATTTAAATGATTGTGTTTATGTAATAATAGGGTTATTATGAATTTCACTAAATTATAAAAAAATCATTTGGTCATTAGAAATCCCTAAAATATTATCAAAGTCAATTTAAACACAATGTGATGTGGCCAAAACTAACAAGGAATAAATTTTAGTTACATGGATTAATATTGTGGTATTTTATCTCTTACATTGTGTTTATCTTTATTTACTGCATTTCATGGAATTTTTTTAAAATATGTTTTAGAAAGGAGGATTTTCATGGTTGGTGAAAATTTTGGGGAATATATGCCCCAATATAGTGGAAAATTTAATCCCATTTTGTTACAATATCTTTGTTTGACATACGAAATCATAGTAGTGAACCCCTTATAATAAAATATTGTCTTCTTATTTCCTCTTGGAGAGAGTATAGGCATGGTGGACATATGGTCTGCAATGCCATTTGGCCGAACATTACAACCTTCCAGATCATTAAAAATATGGAATATTCTATACTAACCCACCATATTGTTAACCCAATATGATCACAAACTCACCCCATTAGAACAAACTAAAACTAGGAACATACTTAATCCTCTTCCATTCCCTTGGGCTCTAAATAATAAGGAAATATGTGCGGAATCTCCAAAATTCCACCATGTAATCCTCTCCTTTCCCCCTTCCTCCTACTTTCATGTATCTTCTTATCCTTACACAGTAATATCCAGTATCTAACATGTATCTTTA
The DNA here is from genome assembly GCA_963277665.1 of Viscum album. NCBI lineage: Eukaryota > Viridiplantae > Streptophyta > Magnoliopsida > Santalales > Viscaceae > Viscum > Viscum album. The sequence goes on from OY728120.1 coordinate 1,851,784,833, forward strand.
CCCAATCTGGATAAATCAGGATTCATTTGGTTATATCATGAAATTTTCTATGTGATATTTCCTTTATATGGTCTCTCTTTGGTGATATTGTTATTTAAACACCATTTTAAGAAGATTCCAAAAAAGAGTTCGGCGGTTCAATGATATGGAAATTTATGATGATTTTTGTATTCTTAATTTCCTCTATTGAATTATAAAAATTATATTGGGGTGAAAATTTTGTTTCCAAATGGTTTTTGGGATTTATAGTTTTATCAATGGTTTTACTATTTGATATGGATATTTTACAGGGGTATTTCATTTGTTGGAATTTTTAATTTATAAGGGAATTTTAGGATAAATTGTTAATGAAATTGAGCACAAGGTAATCTTATTTGTCTTTGTGGAATGAATATATCATGAATTTCAGGTGAGTTGGTAGGGTTTACAACTATTCCCCCTTAGAGGATAACTGATATACACTAACCTAAACTACATGTGATGGAGATTAGAGGCTCAAGAATGATCGTTGTATCCTAGATATGGTTATTTCAAAGAGTTTTTGAGGATCCTAAGACCATGATACCCCAATTGTTATAGGCATTTAATTTTTTTTAGGATTTTATTTCTATTTATGTTATCTTATTCTTTAATTCTTTATTAATTGTAATTTCAAAGCATATTATATCTAAAAATTTATTTTCATTTTTTAGGAAAACAAGAATGTTTATTTTTCATGTAATAATATTTCATGGAATATCATTTGGTGCTATCCTATTGGAAATTGGATCACACCCTACAAATACATGCATATAATTATAGTCCTTTCTAGGTATTACATAGGTAGTGTAATGTTGTTATTTGTTGGAGATAGTGCATCTAGTTGCTGGTGGTTCTTATTTTGGTATTTGTTGTTGGTGGTGGAATGGGTTGTCTCCATTGGTCTAGTTGTACCCTACCCATCATTGGATATTTTTTTTATAATTTTGATTTTAAATTATATGACTCAAATATTTTCTAGATGTCAGTTTATGATATTCATTCAGATCTCATAGTTTTATGATATTGTTGTTTGTTGGTTGTAGTGGATTCTCATGTGTGAAATCATTCCCAAAAATGATGTCTGATTCCCTTGAAATAGCTTCCAACCAATGGATGTTGGGAGATACCTTAAGTCTATGCCATGGACTGGGTTGGGTGTTAGGTTGGATGGATATCCATCCTAGTTCATGTAAAATTGTATCGGATAATGTATTTTCCTTCCTCAGGGTAATGTTGTTAGGGAGAGTATGAATATAATCGAGTTAGGAATATCACTACATGAGGTCCTAACTATGAGTGGGTGTCTATCCCAAAATCCACATGACATGCATGGGTCACATTGGGATGTTTAGGGTTATTATTGGATTTTACTCGAGGTAGGATGATCCAGATGCAGACGTTGCATGGACACCAACATGGTGTGGAGTGGCCATTCTTGTTTTTTGTGATTACAATATTTATTTTAATTGTAGATGGTTTTAATTTTTTAATTGAATTTTTTTTAGGATTTATTTATTATTTTACTTTTGTCTATTAATTTATGTATCATTATTTATCCCATGATAAATCATGGGCATCCATGAGAAGAGGATAGAGAGAGTTTCACATTCACATATTGATTGATGATTAGTGGATTCCATTGTTTGGTATGATTGGACATTAGATCTGGGGTAGGATCTTGTCCAACTCCAACTGGTAAATACAAACCTTGTTTAGATAAGGATAAGGCTCTTGAGTTACTCGTGTACAAACCTCCAACATTCTAGGGTTTTACAAACCATTATGAAGATATAATTTGATCCATAAGATGAAGATGATTTTTGGGATTCGTGATACGTATATGGTGGTTAAATTGAATAGTTCCTTATTCATGATCAAAGGTCCAAGTCACAGGTGGTGGGACTAAGTTGTATATGATATGAAGGATGAGTATATGGGATGGATAGACTTCATGGATTTAATTAAATAGGATCATTTATGTTAGATGATGGCCCTTTACACGATCAACGAGTTCCTGGATCTCTATCAGAGATATCAGACCATGTTGGAATATGCCAACCAATTTGTGAAACTAGACTATTTTGAATCTGATTTGGTTTCGAATTAGTAGTTAAAGGATCATAATTTGGAAATTTGGTTACAACTATATATTCCTTATATAGTATTCTTGACCAAATTGAAGACATATTCTTTGATGGTTAACATATAAATGGTGTTGGAGACTAATAATGAAAGAAAATAGGGTTTCTATGGGGAATTTGCAATATTGGGATAGAGAAGTAGTAGTTAATATGAGGGGAAATTGATGTTTTGTGAATAAATGATAAAGAGAATCAGAAGCACTGACCACCCATCATGACATACTATGTATGTGAAAACATGTTGTGGGTATTGTGTATGATATTTTAGTATAGGTATATGGAATGTGATGGAAGTTTTTATAGCTCTACCAAGACCTTATCATGATTACGTGGGACTGGGGAAGCATTGAATATTATTCTAGGGTGGTATTCTAACTCCAAGTGGTTCAACATCTTAAATCCTTAGGGAATTACTAGATCATTTCGATGTATCAATTTTTATAGGATATCATTTTATTAGGAATGGTGAAGAGCATGAATCCTTTAATGGATAGAGTCATTTCCAGGTTATTCTAGTAGTCAAAAATTAGTTTCATGCTTCATCAATGATGACGATCCTTCATGAAATAGATCATCCACCAGTGGAATCAGATGTAAAATATGTAATAGCTTGAGGTACTATTTTATTTCATCATTCATAGCGGTCAAATTGTTTAACATATGTGATTATAACTCTATTAATTCAATCAGACATCAGTTATAGATGAAATTTACAACCAAACATATTGTATATATATGGATTTAATAACTTCATGTATAGATGATTGAGTAGGGTTTTATATTTTCACAATTCTTACTCACTATCTCAAGGTCCAAGCAAAAATAGAACATCTTGGTTCTAGAAATGGACCTTTTAAATGTGATTTTGGGAATGGATTGGATTGTGTGTTTCAAGGTTCATATTTATTATTATCATCAATGAGTGTTTTTTGTTTCACTTGATGTAATTACTGATGTATTACAAGGTGAATTGGATCTCAGGTCATGGTGATATGGACCTACACGTCTTCAGTACGAAAATTGTGTTTTCCATATAACTTCTCACATTTTATTGGATGATGGTAGGGATTCTAGGAATTGAATACCTCCTATGTTATGTGAGTTTACATTGGTATTTATAGATTATTTCTATGGGATTTCTCCATGGAAGGATTTTTTGTTTACTATTGATTTTTTATTTCAACTCAATTATTATATCTTCCCTCATATTATATAACCCCCACAATTTTTATAGAATTAATGTTATAGCTATAAAATTTTTATTCGGAAGGATTCATTCTCCTAATAATCTCACATTGGGCAGCCACAGTTCTATTTTCTAGAAATTTAAAAGGAATCAATTGTGACTCGGTTAACAAATGTTGAATATTTTAAAAAAAATGACAAATACAACCTATGACGGTTTGATAACGTCTTTGACTAGCTCAAACGGAATTTTTTTCTCCATGATCAAATCAATATTTAGGTATCATAATTCTAGGATTAGATAAGTGTACATCTCTATAATGGCCTTCTAATATTGGTACATCCACTTCTTGTATTTTTTATTTTTTTTGGGTTTAAAAATTCCTGATATGTTTGAAGGGAGCATATGAATAGGGTGTTCCAATAGTAACCCAAATAACAGGAAATAATATTTTTCGATGATATCCAAGTCTTATTTTCGTGTGATGATGACCATGATAGAAACTTAAGGATAATTCTAGACACACATTTAGTGAACTGTCTCTATTCAATGATCTCCAAGCGCATGTTTTTTATCAATGATTTATTGTTCATAGTCCATGTGATCACAATGTGTGGGGTTTTAGTGTACCCTGAGATGATCAATGTGATGATGAAATGATAGAAACCAATGAATTTCTATAGTATCATATCCTTTTTGTGCTACAAAGAAACTATAGATGTGTTTTCTAAGATTTCTCTTTACATTCTCTCCCATGAATGACTTGAAATAGTTAGGGGTGTGGCATGATTGGATCCTAGAATGTCAGGAATGATCTTAGAATATTATGTATTAGTTGACCAACACACATATTTTTACCACACTATAATTTGTAATGATATTAATGGCTTTTTAGGACACAAAGGAATGGGACATGGTTATCTGTTAATAAATGATGACCATGTGGTGATGAATGTTTCTCACTAAATGTGAACACATGAATGGAATTAACTAAACCATCACCTATAATATGTTGCGATGATTCATGCCTTGAATACAAGGTGTCACTATCTTTTTTGAGAATTTTTTTAGTCTACTCATAATATAATAGTTATGCATACATTTTCTAATAGAAAGAGATAAATAGAAATCTGTGTTGATGGGTTGAGTATATTTAGAGGAACCATTTTGATATAATATATACCATTGGAAAAGGTATTGTGGTAGAATATTCCATATGAATGACGGTGCCTATAAAAGTATTTAATGGTTCTAGTGTTGAGTGGTTAGAGATTTGGATTTTTTCAAGATACATTTAGAGACTAATTATCATGGTAGAGCTTTGTTATTTGTTAGTGTTTTGTAAACAACACTACCTTATGGAGATAATTCAAGGATATCAACTGAGTGGAGAGTTGTACCAATGTTCTATGTTTTTTATAAATGGTGGTGGGTGGGGGTTCCCAAAAAATGGGTAATGTTACCAAATGAGTTTTTACGTTTCAAGGGGTTTGTTCATGGTGATATTTCCTTTTCATAATGTGGTGATGTTGGAAAAAACTAGTATTAGTGGTCAATTCAACACATAACTACAATGATATTCTATGTTGTACGTCACAAGTTATAGTATCTAGGTAGGAGTGGGGATTTAGATTACTTTTATCCTAGTTTTTTTACATATAATAAGGTCAAAAATAATCATCAAAGGCCCTGGGAATTCATAATTAATTACCAATTCTTAAGACGATGTAGGATAAGGTTTCTATGGACTTCATCATTGTTGTAGCTAGTACTAACCAATGAATTAATGTTATATGGATGGTTATTGATGTTATAACCAAATCAACCAATTTAATCCTGACAAAATATTTGAATAATGAGGACGTGTTGGTCAGGTTTTATATTCCGATGATTCTGAGGACACATAGTGTTCATTAATATATTGTTTCAGATTGGGAAGATTATTTTACCTCGTGATTTTGGGAATTCATTTAGAAGAAAATATATTATAATTTTAGGTAGAGGGCATCATACCACCCTCAAATAGATGGTCAAACAGAATGGAAAAATCAAATCGTGGGGAAAATCCTCCAGAGTTGTATTTTTGAAATCATAGGATGATGGAATAACATTTTCGGATTAGTGGATATTTATTATAAAAGTAGCTAATAATCATCGATTTAAATGGAAACCTATTAGGAACATTATGGATGGTAATGTGAGTCACAATTATGTGGGTAGAAGTGGGTGAGGATTATCATCTAGGGCCAAGCCTTGGGAATGATATGTTTGATATATTCTGGTTGATATGTACATTATTTTTGACATAGAAAAGACGCCAAAAGTCATAATCCAATAGGTAGTGCGGATTTGTGGAATTATTATATGATAGTTGAGTGTTTATGAAGTTTCTCCCTCACCTTGGTCTCCTTAATCTTGTTAATATGTGAATTTGGAACCAAGGAAGGTCAAAACGTTTTTTTGTTACCAAGAGAATAGTTATCATTTCATACTGGTTATCTTTCTTGACCAAGTTGACATTTTTTATTATGTGTTCCACGTATACCAACTAATTATATGTAAACATGACTCATCACATGTTCTAAACTAGAATAATTGGTGCTAGAATATGATTTTCAGCAATTCTAGAGATGGGTGTTGTTTGCGGATTTCTAAGGATGTCTTCTTCATATGAAACCCAAAACATTGGTTCATGTTCTTTCGTAATACTCAAAATATGAGAATGTTATATAGGTGAAAAATTATTTAGAGTAGGTGGAGTATCAACATTTGATCTCTGATTAGACATTAGGGTTAATTTATGAGGGTAGATCTTTTTATGGGGGGAAATATTCCCATTCATTGGTAAATTGTGACATATTTTTGACTTTTATTTCTTATATTTCTTATTTATCATTCCATAGAGTTTTTCGGAAAAAATGGTCTCTTAGATATCAGATTGGGGAATGGGAATGTTTAGCACACAATTTGGGGAACTATACACAATCCTAGTGGATACTATTTTCCATTAACAATGTCATTATCCACATAAAACATTGTAGCGAATGGGAATGTTCCCCCTCTAGGATGTTTGTGTAGCCAACCATCCTCTGGAGAGAGGATAGGCAAGGTTGTCACATTGTCTATTAGAATGAGGGACTAAACACTGAAGCATGTCTGGTAATTGAAATTCTATAATTTCCTAAACCAAACATCCGATACTTTATCCCTATTTAAATCTTTAATCATCCCATTCGATCCATCTATCACTAGTTGTATCCCAAACTCCACATCCACAACCTTGGACTCCAAATCACGGGTGGATTTATATATAATCCTCATGATGTATACATGTAATCCATATAATTCATCTATTTATATTCATGGTCATTTACCATTTCCTTCTAGTGTTCTCCATTATCCAATGGATTGTTTGACCAAATGTGGCTGAAATATTTATTCATTTGGTTAAATCAATAATATTTTTGTGAGATCATTCCTCTATAAGGTCTCTCTTTGGTGCAATATGATTTTTGAATATATTTCAAGATGATTCAAATAATGAGGTAAATGGTTTTTAATATTTATTTGTTTGATGATTTTAGTATGATATAATTATTTACATGTATGTTTTAAAAATAGTGTGGGTCATGGAATCGCATTATCCAAACAAAATTAATGTAATTATTAAATAACTAGTTTTCATATTGAATATGGACATTTAAAATTCTTATTCAATTTTTTGGAAGTGTGAATATATATTTTGTCTTTCATGTAACATAGATAATTAATTTGGGACAAATGGAAAACATGGTATTTTGGAGGGAAGTCTAGGTCTATCTTGTTTGGAGAAACATTTGGTTAGAGGCTTGATCTCCCTAATAAGATTATGTAACAGCTATTACGAAACATACTTGTGATGGGGTTTATTGGACATGTAAGAACGGTTATATCTTTGAGATGGATTTTCACCAATATTTTGAGGATAATAAGACCTTAATAACCCTTATACCTTAGGGATTACACAATCCACTCGTAATATGATTTTTATTTAAATTTTTTTCTTCCTTAAAATTTTTATTTTCTTGTAATTTCGAAGCATGTTTTATCTCAAACTATTACTTTAATATTGAGAAATAATATAAATTTAATTTTTAATGTAGTGATAAATCATGGATTCTCTTATGGTGGTAAACATATTAAGTTAATTCATGTATTCTTCTTGGATTATGATAGTTTTTTTGGTTGGTAGTGATTACTCTTTTATTGGGTTTTTTTAGTGGTGGAATGTGTTGTAGAATTGAATACAACAGGGATGTTTTGATGGTCTTGTTAACCACCCCATTATTGGTTATTTTCATTTAAACTGAAAATTTCAATTGGTTAACATAATTTTCATATGTATTTTAGGTTGTTATATGATTTGGATGTTTGGTAGTACTATGATATTTATTATTATTTTTTATGGATTTTTATCAGTAGATAAATCATTAAAAAAAATTTACTAGATTCACAGGATTGAGTTTTTTTTCTAAGGGGATTAGTAACACCATTTATACTATGTCATGGGTCAGGTCGAGTGTTGGGTGGGATGGAAGCCTTGTTTGGAATATGAAAATGAACTTCTTTCATTATAATTATCACAAAATATATATTATAGTGTCTTTAAATATCCATATCTGACAATATTTGTTATAATAGTTATTACCAACATCGTTTTTATGAAACTATTTAAAAATTCTCATAATTACCTACATAGAATCATAAAACTAGGTAAAGACAAACTGAAATCATATATATAATGAATTTAAATGAACAGTTTAAAATGATAAGATATGAGTAATGATATGAAATACCATTTTATGATTTCTCTATTGGTTAATTATAAATTTAGAGTGAATTTATGTAATCCCAAATTAATTTTAAGGGACTTATTTGTCTCAATTAAAAATATTTGAGATAAAATACATCTTTGTAGATAATTTTTCCATAATATGATATACATAATTCATATGGAATTATATTTATCATAAAATTTCTTATAATATGTGACACAATAATCCTAACCATATTGCCTTATACTAATGTCCATTACTTCATTTTTTACCCCAGTTTTAGGGATTTTTGTTAACTCAAATTCCATTCATTTTTTTAGGATCATTCTCTTGAAATTATTTCATATACATTAAAAAGATTAAATGTTTATTGTATTATTTTTTTGTCTCAACAATTTATATGGATTTATATTATTTTTTCATAAATCAATGTGAAAAATTTCATAAAGTACTTTGTATGATACATATAAGGGTTATTATTATCTCAAATTTTTGTTGGTTGAGATATAAATTTTAATCATGAACAATGTTCATCCATTATTAGATACACCTCCTATATTATTTTATAATACTAGATATTATGATAATCATTACAAAAATGAATTTTTTAATTCAATTTGGATATTATTATACCATCTATATTATGGGGTTTAAATTAAGGTAATTTCAATGTATTAAAATGGTTTATTTAAAAATAAATGTTTTTAACATATTATCCAAATTTATTATATAATACATTATTGATCCATTATTTAAAATTATTTCTAAAAGGAAATGTTTTCAAATTTATTTTTTTCTCATTTTTAATATTCACTTTCAAAGTGAGGGGATGTTTTTCCATTTGTAAAAATATTTTCTAATATATCATTAATGTCTTCACAATCATTTTCCATTTCATATTCAAATGGATTAACATTTATTGAATCTATGTTAATTTGATTTAACCTCAAAAAATATATATTCATTTAGAATTTCGTTGTCTGGACAAGTAATATACAATAATTTTATTCATGATCCCTTCTCGCGTGATATAATTTGATGAAATATTTTGAAATTATGTTATTAATATATGTCAACAATCTTTTGAGTTCACATTATTACAATTGGGATATATTATATTACAAAAAACTACTTTCTTTCTTTATATGAATTGTGTATTGTTATTATCTATCAATGAAATGATCAATCAGTAACTTTTTCTAAAAAAATATTCAAATTATATGGGAATGATTTTCCATCGAATTAAATTATATTACAAACACACTATATAAACATTATTAGAATGAATGGATTTAACCTATATTCATTACACTAATTTATTGGATAAATTATTATTATGACTATATAACTATTTTATTATATTGTTTTACCTATAGGGAATGATACATAGAAAGATATTAAATTTATTTCATGGTGGAGTATTGAATATCATAGTATTTTTTATTTCAAAAATTAGATTTATTTATTACTCAGTTATGTTATCTCTGTATTATTAAATAATGAACCATCATTATGTGGATCAATTATGATTATGATATCCTTTTTATTGACATGGTATAATGTATTGGAATTATTTTTTTCAAATATGTATGATTATTATAAATGGTTAATATGTATTTTTTACGCATCATCTCATATGATGAATAAATTAGATAATAAAAATTAATGAGTGGTGACCAAAATTATATATCCTCATGATGCATCAACAGGTTTCCTCGAAAAATCTTTTTTGATTAATTAGTATATTCACCACAATTCTAAAATGTTAATTTTAATGTTTTTGGGTTTTCATAGGAGGTAAAGATCATTTTAATTATATTTTCGATACTTGGATTGGAAATATTAATAATTCATAATGAGGTCATAGAAGTTTCATGGGACTTTGGGGCTTGTTCAAAACCTAGAGGCATGTTTTTTTTGGAAAGTATCCTAGTACATAAAATTAGTAGAAACAATAACACTGTTGTCACATTGTTTCTGCAAAGGATATAGGGATTTTTGAAGGTAATAAATATAACATGAGTCACCATAGTCATCCACCAAAGGAAAAACACCCTTACATGGGATCCTGCAATTTTATCAGAAGCCAAATGCACGTTCAGGAAATGTTTGGTCTAATTGTGCACCATTATTTTGTGACATGAGTCCTAGATAATTACATGTGGTGTGGTTTTTTTAATAGTTTGATAAACTTGTAACATGAAAAATTCAGGTTTCTTGTTAATAATGTTAGGTGTGCAGAGATGAAAAATGGTTTGGAAATAGTCTGGCCAAACCATGAGACTCATAATTTGATGGGGACATTGTCTTTCCCCCCAATATCATTAAATGTTTAATCAATACTCTTGTTTTCATTTCACTTTTTTATCCTCTAAACTGAGATCTTTTTCTGAATTCTTAATCTATGATTTTCTGTCAATTTATCATTAAATTTCTATTTCATGAATGATTTGTCTCATTATAAATCCACTCATAATTACTTAAATTCTTTGGATTATTAATAATACAAAATATTATTGATTATTCTATTTTAGTTAAATCTTATTTTTCATATTCCTAGGGATTCCATCTATTTATATGTTTTCTTTTGACTAGGGCTGGGTAAGGAGCAGCTAATAGTCAATTATTATTCCACTGGTATAGGGTTTGTGTTTTGTACTAACACCTTAATGTTTTGTGCCTTTTATACCATATTGTTGTTGTGATTTATGCTTGACCTTCTGAGGTATTGCCTAACCTTAATTGAACATCTTGAATAAATTTTTGGAACTGGATTAGGTTTCCCATATAGTGACAATTTACGGGTTGTGGTTGTTGTCCCCAACCAAGACCAGCTATTCATTGTGTTATTATATATTCTTCTTTTAATACCATATCGTTGGGTGTCGGTGATCTCCACGTCATAGTTAGAACCATGTTTAATTATGTGATAACTAAATGATTGAATAAGATATGGTTCAGTCAACATTTTCCACATGATTTCATGTTATTAATTGGTGGAATGTAGAATTAATTGGTGAAATGTGAATATATTAAAAATGAGAAACAGTTTGGATGAACTCATAGAAAGAGAAATGATTTTGAGATGGTTAACTGATTTTGGTAGTGGATTCCATGGACATTTATATAGCCTTTTTTACGATTTAATAGGATTCCATGTACCTTTCTTCTCCCTGATCTAGTTCACATTAGAGGCCTATTATATTTATACTCTTATTATCCAGCTTTCTTATAGTTTATTGGACATGCTCCATGGACATGATCCTTGGGATTTGACCAAGATTCATAAACATGTTACCCACAAATGGGAAATAGTATTTATAATTACGATGATTTTAAGAAACACCCATTCATAGAAAGGTTCTAAATGGAAACATTAGATAATTTATTATAAGGGAAATAGTGAAAAAAAATATTTCATCATATATGGATAATAATTTTGAAATTCCATTCAAAATCTTTTATTAATAAAAATAAATTTTCCTTATTGAAAACTACCTCTTTTATAACATAATTAAATTTGAATGAACTTTTCATGGAATTTTTTTTGGAATCATATAATGCAAGATTTTATAATAATAAAAAAATTAAAATTAGTTTTATTAAAATTTATCTTGTTGTATCCTAATAGAAAAATTTTAAAAATACTTTCGAAAATAATTTTTTTGAATACCATTGATTGTCGATCGAATAGAGAGATGGTTAGATTATACAAAAAAAACATTATCATAAATAAAAAAGCGTGTGAAAAGGGTACCAAAACACATGAGGATATCCTGAAAAAACATAGGATAAATAAACCCGTTATTTTCATTGATATATGGATCATAATATTTCATCAAATTATTCATAGACATATACAATCAAAAATAAGATGAGATCACCTCAAAGGACAACAATAACTCGGTATCCTGGTGTCATACTCTATATATATGAAAAGGAAATTACAAGAATCATAATATGCCATTATAATAATGAGACTCAAGTTATTATGTGTAATACTAAATTATATACACCTAAAAAATAGTTTTGGTTCATAAAAAAACATTAGCCTCAAAGAAGAAAAATTGAGACAATACATTTTTACTAATTTTGTAAATTTTAAAAATAATAACCCGTGAAATAAGGATTATAAAATTGTAATGTTAATACCCAAAAAAATATAATAATATAACTATTATATCATATTCATATTTAGTAAATACACCATATAAAATGAAAGAGTGGTGAACATAACATTTATCTCACGATATGTAAAAGTGCGATGAAATCCACTTATATTGTGTCTTGACTCACATATTACTCATATTAGCATAGAGTATAGTAAATATAATTTCATTATAGATAATTTAAATAATATTATTCTTTTATATAACACAATATATTTTTTTTTGACCTTATATTATTCTCTGGATAATGATCCTATGTTAAAGTTTCACTTTGGGTAATATTCGATTTGTTTCTGCATGTGTTATAATTTGTTATATCATTGGTCCTTATAATTAAAACATGATTTCATATTGTAAAACATGATATAAATATAATATATAATCAATATATTCATATATTAACAATATATATCAAAATGATATATGAAATGGAATATAGTATTCCTGAAGGCAGTAAGTCGCACATAGTCATGAACACTGTTTCTATAAGGAACAGACCGTATTTCATTACATAATCATGAATTTTAGTAAATACGTAACTTCCATTAACATTTAATATATTTTCATGTTTATATTTTAATAATTATTTTATATAATACATACCTAACATTCCACCTTTATAAAATGCATGTACCCCCAAAAACATTATCTATTTCAACCAAAATATAAAAAATTTCAAATACAACATGTTTTCTTCGAAAAATATTCATAAAAACTATCTTGGATTTCATATTTGTCATAAAAATAATTTTAACCTATTAAAATCATTTTAAAACATTGTAAGAAGAACAAAAATTTCAGTATGGTTTATGAAATGAAATAAATAAAACACTATTCCATGAATACTTGTATCATATGAAATCATTTTCAAAGAGTCATACTTGTCACCATATAAACATACATTAGGAAAAGTCAGAGTTATATGAGATCTCCAAAAAATCATATACAATATAAATAAAACAATAAATCAATCTTCAGGATATAATTACACAATCATGGAACCCACTCGGCTCTCTTATAATTTGTAACCACACGTATACCTTATATTGTAACCCTCACAGCTACCTTATTGAGTAACCATCATAGTAACACTTCGGAAAACCATACATATGACCTCCAACATAAACATTCACAATGCATTGGATGGTAATATGGGTCCCACCCTTTATGATAAACAATTCCCATTAACTTGAACATAATTATACAACATGAATAATTGCAAAAAAACATTTCATTAGAATTTTGTAAAATAGAAATTTTAAAATATTATAGTAACAGATAATCCCTTTAAAATATCATATAATTGATGAGATACATAATAGAGTTGATGTAACATTTATATACATTTTAAATACACGTAATTAAACATTATATAAAAAATTTCACCATAAAAACTATTTTAATACCACATAAATAATGAAGAATAAGGGTAACCGAAAGAATGGAAATCATGTTTGGAATTATCTAACATCAGGTTTGTGTCACTAAACACTTTTTAGACCTAATTTATAATTTTTAAAATATTGTTATTAACATAATAAACAAAACTATTAATTTTTTTTAATACCTTATATGATCATTTAATTACATCATTTCACCCTTTAATTCTTAATATTTTTTATCATAAATTGTTCTGGGTGCATTCTTCACATGACATCCACGGACGATTTATATTAGATTTATTTTTAATAGGGAAATCAAATTATAGAAGTGGAATTAAATGGTATTTATATAATTCCATAATATATAATGATTCCATAAATCATATTGTAATCACATATGAATATGTGTCATTTGATAATAAATTAATGATGTTTTTGTAAATCAATTTTCACGGTTCCTTGTTAATCAAGCAAATTTTCATTTATATAATTTAATATAAAGATTATAAGTTCATTATAGAACATAAAATATTATAGAAAATTCAATTTATATTATGTTTCAGACATTGAATTGGTTTTGTTGTCATCATTTATGTAATTAAAGGAAATTACAAACATAATGTCCACGATTTTGGTAGATCAGCACATCGAGGATGATGTTTTTATTTTTAGAATATGAGTAATTGGATATGGAAAAAGATGATGAATTTTTACACGAATATTATAAAATAACAAATATATTTGAAACTATAAATTTCATACCTCTTGTATATGTGTAAGGGAAAATGTAAATGAAAATAAAGGAATTGGAATGAAAACACATGAAAAAGGAAAAGGATTCTTATCTATTGATCTATCCACAATAAAATTCAATTCAAGGACATTGGTTTTGGCCTTTTAGTGAGACTATATTGTCTTAGACGTGGGGAAGATCATTGGGGAGTTGATTTGGTAGAACATAGACAATGATCAAGGCATTGTAGGTGTGACAGGAATAATGGAATGAGTGTTGTATTTATATTAGAGTATATTAGAGGTTTTACATTTTTTTGTTACTATTTTAATATTTTTTTGAAAACACTATGAATTTTTTTCATTATTCCACAAAAAATAGTAATGTGATCTTGTGAGTGTTAAAAAACTGTTCTTACATTAGCTATGATTCCAAACATAGTGTATTTTAAAAATAATTTGAATATATTGTATTTCTCGTATTTCAATATTCATCAAAAATTCAACAATTTCAGAAAAATCACAAAAATTAATCCAATCCATTTTTTAATGTGTAAAATTAATAAATGAACATTTTTTTCAAATATACTTTTATAAATATAGTTTATTTATTTTTTATAGAAAATCATAATTTATTCAAAAATAACAATTTTAAAACTATAAGACTAATATTTACTCCTTGAAAAAAATGATGTCATTTCCGTAAAGCCTTATTAAAATAAAATAATAATACAATTTAGTATTAATTATGTTCATGTTACTATAAATAATAATATTCCTAAGGTTATGTGACTATTCACAAAAGTCATGTTGGTTCTACCGAACTCTAAATAATTTACAGATCACAACCATAGTTGACCACTTACCGAAATTTGAATCATATAAGATGAAAATATTGTTTAATGGCTTGTTATACATATCTAATTAAAAAAATTATCATGAATTTAAATTTATTTTTAAATCCATGAGGTGTTATATTATCCCCGCATTCTAGAAATTGTGTCCACTCAATTATATTTACTTATTAAACACGATAGGGTACCTTTCCTTAAGAGAATTTTTAGATTACCTTATTACGAATTCAACCATGTGGTTTCTCAACAATATTGTTAACTCATAGATTACCTTATTCCACAATACATTTACCCTTTGATCATAAAAGTGAACTAGTTTCTCTATATTTGAAATTTTCACTTCCAGATGAACTACATATACCACTAGGACATGAGATAAATATATAATATTTTTTATCAATATGAAACATGAAAAAATTGTGTACCGTAGATAAACTCAGTGGCAAATATTCTTTGTAGGTGACTGCTCCAACTATCTCTAGGATTTTACAAGGTCCAATGAACATTTTACTTTGCTTTCCATTCTTACAAAAACATAGAATGTTTTTCCATTGTTAAATTAGAAGTAAAACGTTATCACCCACCTCAAAAGAAAGGACTTTCCTCTTGTTGTCTGCATAACTATTCTTCTAGCTCTGAGTTTTCCACATCTGTTGTTGGATCTTATTAACATTTATATACACTTCATATTCTAATTCTTGTCCCATAAACTTTTTTTTAACCCCTATTTTAGTTTTGTGATATCTTGTTGCCTTGATCGAGTATTTTCCCCCCTTTAATAATTCCAATTTCAGCTAAAAAATATTAAAATTAGTTTTTAGGGGATTACTACAGGTTTCAAGAAATGTACACACTGTTTAACTAATGAACATTATGTGTACTATTGTATGTATTTATGTCGGTATATTTTTGTCATACTTTGAGCAAGTACATGTCATTTTGGGTTTAAATATTGGGTTTTCAACATGGGGTGATGGGGTTTTCATCGTTATTATTTAGTGTGGCCTTCATGTCTTGAACAGGGGGTAAAGATCATTATCCATCCCACACCCAGCATAAAGTCATGTGTTTTTTAGTTATTCTTGACATATTCATTCCATACATCTCGAATATTGACCCTAGACTCTCCCTATGTGATTTTCAGACACACCCCATATTCCAGATAGATCTGGTTGGCTATGGTGCTTTGTTGGATATGTGATATGTATCATTGAGTATGTTTTCTCATAGTCTTACTTCTCTTATCTTATATGATCTAATATCTATTCATGTTAATGTTACATCATGGGATTTTTTGGAAAATAAGTTGAGTTTGGTATTTTTTTAAAGTAGAAGAGATCGAAGGACATTTCTTTGATGAATCATCCTAGTTTTTGTAAGCATTCTTTTCTTATTACCATTTTTCTCAATACCATTGACATAGGAGGATACACTCTCTACTCCTCTAATTAGAAGTGATCGAAAATAATTTAATTGAATTTATTGTGATGAAATTATTGTGACTTGATTGTTCAAAACTTCTTCCAAATTCTTCTTGAGTGTCGGTTTGTGAAATTTGGAAAATTATATTAATATACAATGTTAAATTTTCATACTTTTAAATATAGGTTTTAAAATGTTGATTTTCTAGAATGTTTTCACGTTAATTAGATTATATATTTTCAATAAAAAGGAATGTTTTATTGAAATTAAATAGCGCATTTAAATTGTATGTTCTTTAGTTTTCAATAATGTTTTAGATTTATTGATGTGGTTTATTTTGGTTGGTGAAATATTTTGCATAGATGTTGTTGGTGTTAGTTCATTCTAAATGGGCCTTTAATAAGGGATTAGTACCATTTGGGTACATGATAGTTGACACTAGATCAGGGGCTAGTATTAGTTTGAAAAAAAAAATCATTGGACAAGAGGATCCTCGTGAGTATGGTATTGTCGAACCAAGCATGCATGTGTGGGGGTGCTGTGAAATATGAATGTGTTTGATAGAATAATAATATAAATATTTATCTAATCCATGATTATTTATTTTTGTAACATCCCAAGTAAGTAATGAATAATATATATATTTATCTATGTCTATTAATGAATTAGATAGTATTTTAGAGGCTTAAAATGAGAATAAACCCAATCTTAAGCAAGGAATACAGTAATATTTTTAAAAGATTATTTTACTGCCTTTTAATGGAAACCCATTTTAAATCAAACTTTTGACAATTTTATAAGCTCTATTTGTCTAAATAAACTTATTCTTTTTGATTGGGACATTGAAATTTACTTTGGGTAAATTTTTGGTATTTTTCTGATAAAGTTCATTTTTTTAATGAATAGTGAAAAATGTTGTATTTTAATTCAACACTAATTTTTAATATAATTTCTTTATATGATTATATTATCTTTTGAATTGGTTTTAAAGTTAAATTATAATATATTTTTACCATTTAATCCAATATTGTTCGTTGGAATTAACATCACTTTGAAATTGGACTAAAACTAGTGTCAATCTTTTGATACTTATTCTTTCATAAAAACACGTTATTTTCCTTGACAGGGGGAATTAATTATTAAATTAATTAATGTAACTTATATTTTTTGAATTTTTTAAAATATAAATCATTTATGAATTCGAAATATCAAATATAGCTTAGGGTGATGCTTTGGTATTTTTCTGAAAAACATCAATTTTTTATAAATAGTGAAACCACTAAGTGGTAATCAAAAAACTGATTTTTCGTTTAAATGAAATTTTACCACCTCTGTGTTTTGAATTTCAAAAATCTGACATACATGGTTTTCATTAATAAGTAAAATGTTGTTTAATGGGATAAAATTTTTTTGTTGAATAGTAACTTTTAAGTTTTTAATCGCGATTAGAGGTAATTAGTGTAATTTAAGGCAAACATTACATTATAATAAAATGAAAACTCCTATAAAAATGTCATACACTTATTGGATGTGTCATATACGACCAAGACAATCCATGGGTAGGCTTGGGGATCCCATGGAGCCACTTTGGAAGGAAAATGGAATTAATATCTTTTTAGTTAATGTAAAAGTAAAAATGACACAAACATGAGTGGTTTTACTAAAACAGTTTTTAAATGGGGTAATACAAGTCATATTTTTTACAATAAATGGTCATTGGAAAGATAAAAATATTTCCTACATCATAGTATTTTTTTATATGTTTTAGACATTAAATAAATTAAATTATTTATGACACCATGATGATATAGCGATTACCACATTATTTAACAATTTAAATAAAATGAAAATATAATGTAAAATATAAGACCTACACTTGTCAAAATCCTATTGTATGGGTGGATTTCGAACCTTTATCACCTTATCCTCGAAATTTATAATTTTTGGACCTTTTAAATCCGAAAATCATTTTATAATAATGTATCCTTTTATAACATTCCAAGAGTGCCCCTCCTCTCCTCTTATAAAAGGCCCCCACCTCTACCACCTTACCCACATTTTCAAAGCCTTTGGCTCGGCCAACCCCTGTCCATTTAGTCTCTCCACATACCTCTATTACTCCTTGAAGCCTCACTTTTGGCATAATTCTTCCCAAGTAATCCTTTGAGCTCAAATCAAAAAGAGTTACCCGTTTTAAAGGTAGTGTCTTCTCTTGTGTTCTTATGTTTTATTTTGCTTCTCCAACCCCCTAAACTCTTTTTATTCATTTATTTTGTAACAACAATAAAATATTACATATACTAGGAGGTTTTTATATGAATTATTCTAGCTACACTTACACACACCTATATCTAATGGTAAATGAACATAGTGTTTCCGTGGATGGTGAATTTATGCCTCACGAAACGATGATTGTTCAATATTCTTTTAACACCTTAAAAGGTGGACATTAATATGAAACTATATTTATATATGATATATAATATTTTTAGGTTTTACTTAATATTCTCTATTTTTCATTTATGGCATACCTTTATGGTTTCCATTATGGGTAAACGTGATATCTTCATTTCAAGAAGTGCGGACTACCGCCCCTTCAAAGTGATTTGATTTGTTAATACCATATGTGGTACGTATAAAGGATTGATTTAATGATATTATATATGATACCATACTGGAATTATAATACTATTATGTATCATTATGTTTTAATTCAATTAAAGTATTAGATAGAAATGAAAGTAGCGTTCATGCGTACGTATGGCTTACCATCTCCATGAATGGTGCAATTCATTTCTTATCTCCAAATGTAATGTACTATTATAAGTACATATATAAAATGGATATATATGATTTATTTTACATCTAAATGATGAATATAATTCTGGAATTAAAATATACATATGTCTCATTTAGTTTTAATTCCATTAATATGACATAGAAATGAAAGTAGCGTTCATGCGTACGTACGGCTAACCATCTCCATGAACAGTGCATTTCATTTCATAACTCTAAATGATTATGTAATATTATAAATGCATGTATATACTGGATATATATGATATATATGGAATCTACATCATGAATATCATTCTTGAGATAATGGATATTTGACTACATGAACAACTTGTAAATATAAGAAGTTCATTTTTGACTCAAGTACCAATGATCGTTAAAACAACCGTTATAAACTTAAATAATAACATAGTGTTCAGGAAATGGTATTAAATGATATAAAAGGAATAATGAACTTGAAAAAGGTTCATAAGAAAGTAGAAATTAACTCAAGTTTATTATTCAGGAGATTAAAGAACGATCAAGTCAAATCGGATACGAGGTAAGGGACTTCGTCGCAATCTCCATTCATTAAGGCATATTTTGTTTTATACACAAATTTCTTTTATATTGTGTATAAACCCCTTTTACATTTACGTTTATCCAAAACTAATCATTTTTATACGAAGCGTTTTACTAAACGACACAAGGGAATGTTTTTTTCGTACGTATGCGGCGACAAGGACTTCTCTGCCGTCGTGACCATTTTTTGAGTTTCGGATTCCTCTATAAGACATACCTTTTTTAAATGAAAAATAAATACCATGTTTTACATTTCTTTTATTTTGGTATTGAAAATGGTTTTCATAATGTTTTTATTATATCAATGTGTTGTATTGTTATCTTGTGATTGATATGTGGAAATGTTATGTATCCTTTATGCATGTTTTATTTGATACGATTATGTTATTGTTCTTGGGAATTGTTATGAAGAAGGGTGGTTCTATGAAAAACTAAGGGTGGGTGAGCCCGATATAGCTCTCAAATGCATTGGGTAACGCGAAGGAGTTAAACGTTAATGTTTCTCCGAAGAGATTTAGGGAATATACTGTGATGGGTATTCCAGATGTAACCAAGAGTGTTACTCCCTACGTAAGAATGTTATGAATGCCTCAAATTACATTTATGTCTTATGATTTCTATGATGTATTCATGATTTTATGAGGTATGTTAAATTTAGTATGTTTTATGGGTAAAGTATGATTTCATTGATTCTTATGTATACATGTACTCATGTTTCCCTTCCATATTTTTTATATCCCTTAATGAGCTTTTTATGCTCATCCCATGTTTTTGAAATGTTTTTTCACAGGTCAAGGGAAAGGTACATGATATGATGATAGTGTCAAGGAAGTGTCAAGAAAGAATCCATGTTTAAATTTAAATATGTATCTGTTGATGGGAAAAATTAATACTATGTTTTATGTAACAACTTTGTATAAAAGTGGAATGTAATGCATGTTTTATGATCTAATTATCTAAAAATCTAAACCTGAAAAGATCCTCAATGTATAATCTTGTAATAACTCAAGATTAAGTAAGGTTTAAGGCTGGGGTCTTATAGTTGGTATCAGAGGTCGGTTTAGATAACATTAAGAGTTAGAATTTTATAAAATGATTATCCAAAAATATTTTTTTATGGTCAAATTGAAATGATATAGCATTTTAAGATTTCCAGGTTGCTTCATCTAAGACATGTTTGTTCAAAATGGTTTTCCACAGAGGAAATAGGGAAGCAGTTATAGGAAGGCATACAGAAGGTAATAACCTTCTGAATCAGCATCCCGAGATGGTCGGAATTGGAACTGAACAATTTGATGCAGTAATGGCGCAGTTGACTCAAGCGATAAATGGTGGAGGTATCCATGCACAAGATCATCCAGATCAACCGCAGAGGAACATGTCAGTGGTGGAACATTTCATGAGACAACCTCCCCCATCATTCAGAGGATCATCTGACCCTGTGCTAGCTGAAGGGTGGATTAAAACAATAGAGAATATTTTTGATAAATCAAAAGGTTAGTCTTGCTATTTACCGTTTGGAGGGTGAAGCAGATCAGTGGTGGTCAATGGTTAAAAATATCAGGGATGCTGATGATATTGATGCTCTCGACTGGGATGAATTCAAATGTATGTTTCTTGAGAAGTATTTTCCTAAGGCTGTTTGACTTAGGATGGAAAATAATTTCTTCGAATTGAGGTAAGAGGAAGACTCAGTGGATGCCTATGAAGAAAGGTTCACTTGATTGGAAATCTATTCTCCATGTTTTATCTGAGACCTTGATAGTAAAATAAATCATTTTTACTCAGGATTAAATCCAATATATCGAAGGGATTTAGCTTCTTGTGAGTTCAAAATTTATGAAAAACTTGTTCGATGTGCTGAGAAGGTGGAAATGGAGTTTTCCGATGATCAAGTGTTCTATAACAACCAACAGAAGAAGAGACGGAGATGGAAGGAGAAAGGGAATAATTCTACAAAAAAATCTGATGGTAAGAAATCTAAGTTTCATGTTTGTGATAAATGTGGGAAAAGGCATGCTGTGGAATGTCTTCTGATTTCTGGAATGTGCTACTGATGTGGTAAGATGGGACATAAGGCTCGTGATTGCACTGAAAAAGATCCAGGTGATGGTAAGTCCAAATTTTATTTACATTTAGTGAAATGTTTTAAGTGCAATGAGATGGGTCAATATGCAAACGAGTGTCTGAAAAAGAGATCGAGTGATGGGAAGCAGTTAGACTACAAGCAAAAAAGGGGTGGTGAAATCCTTTGCAACTACTTCAGCAGATGTAGGGCCATCAAATGAAGTTGTATCAGATACTTTGTTTGTTTTTTCAGATTATGCCGGTGTGTTATTTGATTCAGGTTCTACACATTCTTTCATCTCAGAAACCTTTTATAGTAAAACGGGAATACCATCTCAAGAAATGACTGCTGAACTTGTGGTAAAAACACCTGGGGGAAATGTTAAGGAAAAAAGATTTATAAGAATCTTCTTATCCTTATCCGTGGAATGAATCTACTTGCGAACCTTATTATTTTACCTCTAATTGAGTTTGATGTTATCCTGGGTATGGATTGGCTCTCTATTTACCATGCTAAGATTGACTGTAGATCTAAAGTAGTTTCTTTTCAGAAAGACTTTCAGTTTCTGTACAAGAATGAACCCTTACTATTGATAACATATCAAGAGGCTAAGAAACTTGTAAAATTTGTGAGTTAATGTTACCTTGCACACATCGTTGAAAATAAAGGAACTATTCAGATTAATGATGTGCCAGTGGTAAATGAGTATCCTGATGTTTTTCCTGATGATTTACCTAGAATAAAACCAGATCGGGAGGTTGAATTTATTTCTTACTTAGTCCCTGATGCTAATCCAATTTCAAAACCCCCTTATCGAATGGCTCAAATTAAACTTTTAGAGTTGAAGGAGCAATTGCAAGATTTATTAGAGAAAGGTTTCATTCGACCTAGCACATCACCATGGGGTGCTCCTGTTTTATTTGTTAAAAAGAAAGATGGTTCTATGAGACTTTGAATTAATTATAGAGCCTTGAATAACATCATTGTTAAGAACTAATATCTTTTGCCTCATATCGATGATTTGTTTGATCAGCTCTAGGGAGCTCAGTATTTTTCAAAGATTGACCTGAGATCGGGGTACCATCAGCTGAAGGTAAAGGAAGAAGATGTTCCGAAGACTATGTTTCGTACAAAATATGTCCATTATGAATTTTTAGTAATGACTTTTGGGCTATCCAATGCACCTGCTGTATTCATTGACTAAATGAATATAATTTTCCATGAGTTCTTTGATAAGTTTGTCGTTGTTTTCATTGATGATATTTTGGTGTTTTCTAAAAGTAAAGAAGAGCATGAAAGACATTTAAGGGTTATTTTTCAAACCTTGATAGAAAATAAATTGTATGGGAAATTTAGAAAGTGCGAGTTTTGGTTGCAACAAATTTATTTCCTTGGTCACATTGTTTCTAATGATGGGATAACTGTTGATCCTGAAAAAACAAATTTTGTTGAATAATGGCCTAGACCCACAAATGTAACAGATATTTATAGTTTCCTTGGTTTGGAAGGCTATTATCGAAGGTCTATTAAAATTTTTTCACGGTTATCTAGTCCAATTACTAAGCTAACTCGGAAGGGTGTTACGTTTATCTGGAAAAAAGAATGTGATGATTGTTTTCAGGAATTGAAATGATGATTGGTGAATGCTCCAGTTTTGGCACTACCTTCCAAGAATGGGGAGTTTGTTATATACAGTGATTCTTCATTGAAAGGACTTGGTTATGTCCTACATCATAATTATCAGGTAATTGCTTATGCTTCATGACAGTTGAAAACTCATGAGGTAAATTACCCTACAAATGATTTTAAATTAGCTGCTGTAATTTTCACTTTAAAAATTTGGAGGCATCATTTGTATGGAGTAAAGTGTGAAATATATACTGATCACAAATGTTTAAAGTATATATTCACTCAGAAAGAATTGGACATGAGACAGAGGGGATCTCTAGAATTGATCAAGGATTATAATTGTACAATTCATTACCATCCAGGAAAAACAAATAAAGTGGATGATGCTTTGAGTCGAAAAAGTAATGATTTATTAACAATGTTGCGTTTGGAACGAGATCCTTTAGTTAAGGATTTGATGAACGATGGCATAGAAGTTTTTAGTGCAGGATGTTCTTCTATTTTGTTTCAGGTATCATTGAAATATTCTCTATCAGAAAGAATCAAGCAAGCACAGAAGCAAGACAGTGAGTTGCAGAAAAAGGTAAAGCTGGTTCAGAAGGGTAAGTTGCCTGAATTTAATATTGATAATGATTGTGTTTTGAGATTTGGGAAGAGATTGTGTGTGCCTTGTGATTATCAGTTGAAGAAAGAGTTGTTATGTGAAGCTCATAGTTATCCGTTTTCAGTTCATCATGGCAGTACTAAGATGTACAGAGATCTGCAGAAGTATTACTGGTGGGATGGAATGAAAAGAGATATTGCTGATTTTACTTTGAAGTGTTTGACATGTCAACAGGTTAAAGTAGAGTGGTAGTTACTGAAAGGGATGCTTCATCCTTTACCAGTGCCAGAGTGGAAATGGGAAAATATATCCATTGCCTTCGTTGTGGGATTGCCGAAGACATCTCGAGGTAATAAGGCAATATGGGTTATTGTTGATCGCTTGAATAAATCTTCTCATTTCCTTGCTATACGAGATACCTTTTCCCTAGATCAACATTCTCATTTGTATCTTAAAGAGATAGTCAGGTTACATGGAGTTACTCTCTCCATTGTATCTGACCGTGATCCCAGGTTCACTTATAACTTTTGGAAAGGCCTTCAGAAGTCGTTGGGTGCTGAATTAAATTTTAGTACATATTTTCATCATCAATCAGATGGGCAGTCAGAACGAAAAATTCAGAAATTAGAGGATATTCTATGTGCTTTTTCGATGGATTATTTGGGAAGATGGGACCAACATCATTCTTTGGTTGATTTTTCATATAATAACAGTTTTCATTCCAGTATACAGATGACACCATTTGAGGCATTATATGGGAAGCGGTGTCGAACTCCAACTTTCTGGGATGAAGTGGGTGAAAGGAAGCTGATGGCACCAGAATTGGTAGAAGAGATGGCAGAAAAAGTTCAGTTGATACAGAAACATATGAGAACAGCTCAGAGCAGGCAGATGAGTTATGTGGACATTAGGAGGAAGGATCTCTCTTTTGAGGTAGGTGATCATGTTTTTCTCAAAGTCTCACTATGGAAAAGTGTGATGCGATTTGGTATGAAAGGAAAGCTAAGTCCAGCGTTAATTGGACCATATGAAATTCTAGAGAGTGTTGGATCAGTTGCATACCTATTGGCTTTACCTCCGATTTTATCTCAGGTACACAATGTTTTTCATGTTTCGTTGCTGAAAAGTATATGCCAGATCCACCTCATTTTTTGAGTCCAGAGGTATTTCAGCTGGAAGAGAAACTATCTTATGAGGAACAACCGGTCCAGAATCTTGACCACAGGGAGAAAGTGTTACGGAATAAGGTGATTCATCCGGTAAAGGTTTTGTATAAAAACCACGTGATTGAAGAGGCAACATGGGAATCTGAAAAAGTAATGAGGGCTAAATACCCCCACTTATTCCATAAGTAAATAAATTGTGGGGACGCAATTTTCTAAAGGCGGGAAGGATGTAACATCCCAAGTAAGTAATGAATAATAGATATTTTTATCTATGTCTATTAATGAATTAGATAGTGTTTTAGAGGCTTAAAATGAGAATAAATCCAATCTTAAGCATGGAATATAGTAATATTTTTAAAAGATTATTTTACTGCCTTTTGATTGCAAACCATTTTTAAGTCAAACTTTTGATAATTTTATAAGCTCGATTTGTCGAAATAAACTTATTATTTATGATTGGGACATTGAAATTTACCTGGGGTAAATTTTTGGTATTTTTCTGGTAAAGTGCATTTTTTTAATGAATAGTGAAAAATGTTGTATTTTAATTGAAAACCACTTTTGAATCTAATTTACTTATATGATTATATTATATGTTGAATTGGTTTTAATGTTCAATTAGAATATATTTTTAGCATTTAATCCAATAGTGGTCGTTGGAATTAACTTAACTTTGAAATTGGACTAGAACTTGTGTCAATCTTTTGATACTTATTGTTTCAAAAAAACACGCTATTTTCTCTTACAACGAGAATTAATTATTAAAATAATTAATGTAACTTATATGTTTTGAATTTTGTAAAATAGACATCATTTTTGAATTTGGAATATCAAATATAGCTTAGGGTGATGTTTTGGTATTTTTCTGAAAAACGTCAATTTTTGATGAATAGTGAAACCACTAAGTGGTACTTAGAAACTGATTTTTCATTTAAAAGAAATTTTACCACCTCTGTGTTTTGAATTTCAAAAATCCAACATACATGGTTGTCGTTAAGAATTAAAATGTGGTTCAATGGGGCTAAAATAATTTTTTGGTGAATAGTAACTTTTATGTTTTTAATCGCGATTAGAGGTAATTAGTGAAATATAAGGAAAAAATGATATTATAATAAAATGAAAACACATAGACACATGTCCTACCCTTATTGGATGTGTCATGTCTGACCGAGAAAATCCATGGGTCGACTTGGGGACCCCATGGAGCCACATTGGAAGGAAAATGACATTAATATCTTTTTATTTAATGTAAAAGTAAAAATGACACAAACATGAGTTGTTTTAATAAAACAATTTTTAAATGGGGCTATAGAAGTCATCGTTTTTACTATAAATAGTCATTGGAAAGGTAAACTATTTCCTACATCATAGTATATGTTTTAGAATTTTTAGACATTAAATAAATTAAATTATTTATGACACCATGATGATGCAGTGATTACCACATTATTTAACGATTTAAATAATATGATAAAATAATGTAAAATATAAGACCTACACTTGTCAAAAACCTATTTTATTGGTTTATTTCTAACCCTTGTCACCTTATCATCGAAATTTATAATTTTGGGACCTTTTAAATCCGAAAATCATTATATAATAAAGTATCATTTTGTAACTTTCCAAGAGTGCCCCTCCTCTCCTCTTATAAAAGGACCCCACCTCTACCACCTTACCCACACTTCCAAAGCCTTTGTCTCGGCCAACCCCTGCCCATTTGGTCTCTCCACATCCCTCTATTACTCCTTGAAGCCTCAATTTGGGCATAAGTCTTCCCAAGGAAGCCTTTGAGATCAATTCAAAAAGAGTTCCCCGTTTTAAAGGTAGTGTCTTCTCTTCTATTCTTATGTTTTATTTTGCTTCTCCAACCCCCTAAACTCTTTTTATTCATTTCTTTTGTAACAACACCAGTATCTTCCATATACTAGGATGTTGTTATAATAATGATTCTAGCTACACTTGCACAAACCTACATCTAATGGTTAAAGAACATACTGTTTCTGTGGATGGAGAATTTCTACCACACGAAACTATGATTGTTCAATATTCTTTTAACACCTTCAAAGGTGTCCATTAAGATGACAATATATTTATATATGATATATAATATGTTTCTGTTTTACTTAAGCTTCTGTATTTTTCATTTATGGCATACCATTATGGTTTCCATTATGGGTAAACGCGATATCTTCATTTTAGGAAGTGCGGACTACCGCCTCCTCAAAGTGATTTGATTCGTTAATACCATATGTTGTATGTATAAATGATATATTTAATGATATTATATATGATACCATACTAAAATTATAATAATATTATTTATAATTATGTTTTAATTCCATTAAAGTATGAGATAGAAATGAAAGTAGCGTTCATGCGTACGTACGACTTACCGTCTCCATGAACGGTGCATTTCATTTCTTATCCCCAAATTTAATGTACTATTATAAGTACATATATATAATGGAAATTTATGATTTATGTTACATCTAAATGATGAATATAATTATGGAATTAAAATATACATATCTCTCATTTAGTTTTAATTCCATTAATATGACATAGAAAAGAAAGTAGCGTTCATCCGTACGTACGGCTTACCGTCTCCATGAACGGTGCATTTCATTTCATACCTCTAAATGATTATGTAATATTATAAATTCATGTATATACTAGATATATATGATATATATGGCATCTACATCATGAATATCATTCTTGAGATAATGGATATTTCACAACGTGAACAACTTTTAAATATAAGCAGTTCATTTTTGACTCAAGTACCAATGATCGTTAAAATGACCGTTATAAACATAAATAATAACATAGTGTTCATGACATGGTAATAAATTATATAAAAGGAATAATGAACAAAAAAAGGTTCTTAATCATGTAGAAATTAACTCAAGTTTATTATTCAGGAGATTAAAGAATGATCAAGTCAAGTCGGATACGAGGTAAGGGACTTCGTCTCAATATCCATTCTTTGAGGCATATTTTGTTTTATACACAACTTTCTTTTATACGGTGTATAAACCCCTTTGAATTTTACGTTTATCCAAATGGAATCTTTTTTATACGAAGCATTTTACTAAATGACAAAAGGGAATGTTTTTGTCATACATATGTGGCGACAACGACTTCTCCACTGCAGTGACCATTATTTGAGTTTCGGATTCCTCTACAAGCCATAACTTTTTTTAAATGAAAGATAAATACCAAGTTTTACTATTATTTTATTTTGGTATTGAAAATGGTTTTCATAATGTTTTTATTATATCAATGTGTTGTATTGATATATTGTGATTGAAATGTGGAAATGTTATGTTTCCTTTATGCATGTTTTATGTGATACGATTATGTTACGGTTCTTGGGAATTGTTATGAAGACGGGTGGCTCCATGATAAAATATGGGCGAGTGAGCTCGATATAGCTCTCCAATTCATTGGGTGACACGAAGGAGTTAAATATTAAGGTTTATCCGAACAGATTTAGGGAATATACTGTGATGGGTATTCCAAATGTAACCAAGAGGGTTACTCCCTATGTAGGAATGTTATGAATGCATCATGTTACCTTTATGTATTATTATTTCTATAATTTATTCATGATTTGATGAGTTATGTTAATGTTCTTATGTTTTATGGGTAAATTATGATTTCATTGATTCTTATGTATACATGTACTCATGTTTCCCTTCCATATTTTTTATATCCCTTACTGAGCTTTTTATGCTCACCCCAAGTTTTTGAAATGTTTTTTCACAGGTCAAGGGAAAGGTACATGATATGATGATAGTGTCAAGGAATTGTCAAGAAAGAATCCATGTTTTAATTTAAATATGTTTCTGTTGATGGTAAAAATGAAAACTATCTTTTATGTAACCACTTTGTTTAAAAGTGGAATGTAATGCAAGTTTTATGATCTAATTCTCTAAAACACTAAACCTAAAAGATCATCAATGTGTAATCTTGTAATAACTCAAGATTAAGTGAGGTTTAAGGTTACAACCTTATAATTTTTTTGAAAATAATTTCCTTAAAATTGGACTCAGTTAATTTTGTTCACACTTGGTTATAATTGGTTTTTCAAATCATTATATTTTATTATAAAATGTTATAGGAAATTGTTTTATTTAATGTGTTACCCATTCTATCCGAGTGAAGTGAAAGGGAAGTCTTCAAAAAACCCTATTGATTTATATACTCACCTTTGTTTGGAACATTAGGACTTTTTCATATTTGACTTTATAGGACACGGGTAAAGGTAAAGTATCACACTTTTTTTGCACCATGTCACGATATGTTGAACTAATTTGTGATGCTGGATCATGGAGGTTGTGGAGCATTGACTTGAATTTTCATCTAGAATTTCATTCGTTGCCTTTTTTTTTGTTTACTTTTATGTTGGTTTGTATTCTTTTTTATTATACAATTGTTGGATTTTTAAATGATGATGACTTGAAATGTCTTTTTTTTCATGCATCATATAGTGAGTTGATTGTGCATGGTTTTTCATGTTGTTGTGTTTAGAAATTCAAGGGTTAATTGTCCCCCACTTTCTTTGAAACCCTTCGTCATTTATTTCTTGATTTTTGTATCTTGGGGATGTCTCATAAGGCCATGTAATGACTCATTGTACTCTCATGTCAGTGTTAAATAGAAGGTCATTACAGATGGTATCATCTTGTTTGGTCCATAGCTAACAAGTAGTCATCAATGTTCTTGGTCTCGGAGTTGGAATTTTTTTTCTTGCCTATTCCTTGGGATATAATATTAGAAAGGAGAATCATTGTAGGTCCATGAAATTTATACCATAAAAGGATATATCTAACCCTTTTATGATGGAAATCAAGATTCCAGGAATTTGGGTGCATAAGTTTATGGAGGAAGTTCTATGATTTTGACACCTGATTTCATGGGTTTAGCCAATGAGACGAGGAAGACATGCATTGTACCTGAAGGAAATCCCATTAAGAGTTCATACATCATTTCAGGTAATGATTCAAATTGTTAAAAATTGTATATTTATTTATGTGTATGAAACAGTTTTTTGAAAGAAATATCTTGAAAAAGGAAATGGTTATGGTATTTTGAAAATGGTTTAATTTACAAAAATCAAGTTGATAGTTTTAAAAAATGGGTGAAAAAGGAAAAACATTGTTTTTGAAAAAAAATCATTTGATAGTTATTGTGATCGAATTTGAAATGAAATGCCATTGTTTACTAGAGAGTGAGACATTTTGAGTTTTTCCTTTGTTTATAATATTGCTCCTGGTAGGTGTCCTAGGAACAAACCGATAGAACCTACGGAGAATGTGGTTTCCCCAAAGACACAGGTCAACCTAGAGATGGTCCGAATCATCTTCCAAGCATTCCATGCTATGGACATTGGGAACCAGATTGATGAGACAAGGCACATAGATCACTCCATCATGTTCATGAAGCAGAATTCACCCATCTTCATGGATGATTCTGAACCTGAAAAGTGGATGTGAGGTTCAGTAGGATGAATCACATCTTCATATTCATCATCATAACGAAAAAGCTCAAACTCAACCGAGAAACGTAAATTCTAAAGGATCATTCACGTTAGTTGTGGTAACTTGTAATACATGATAATGTTGATGAAGGTCATACATTGGAGGACATGTGGAATTGTTTCATAAAAAAATTCTATCCTCATACATTCAAAATCCATAAAATGATGTACTTCTTTAGGATGAAGCAGGATAATCTCTCTGTCATGAAATCTACATCTAAATTCATGAATTTAGTGCACATTACACCATAATTTGTTGCCAGTTCATCATTGAAGGCACACATTTTCAAATCAGGGATATGGAAGGAGATTCGATCGATGATTGTGGTGCTCTATTTTACTTATTATAATTATATGTTGAATAGAGAGACTGTGGTTGAACATGATATCTCATGATATATAGGAGGAGGTATGATTATATATATATGGAATGGTGGGAACTCAAACTCTATGAGAAAGAAGAAATGGGAAAAATATTTCCATAGAGGAAGTGGAATTCATAATCATATTGTTGTATTATAAATACCTCCTCCATGAAAAAGAGAAAAGAAGATTTTTTTTAATGTAGTTCTCTTAACCACATGAAGAGAGAGTATATGGATCAACCTAGAAAATGTACTTACTAAAATAAAATGGGACATCATTAGCGCTATTGTAGTAGTGCTCCATTTTTATGTGCTTGAGACAATTTTTAGGAAACATAATAATTGTATTCCTAGATAGGCTGAGGAAATAATTATCAATCTTGTTAGCAGAGCAGAGCTATCCATGGTGATTCTAGATATTTAATGACTCTTCAATTATGGAAATCTCAGCAACACAATAAGAAGAACAATGTAGCAATTATTAAATGGTATGAAGTTGGGAATATGATTTTCAATGACCAGGATATACCATATTTGATGATAGGTATGATTTATTTAAATTCTACCCTCATGAATGTTGTCTTCGATACTGGTGCATCACATTCTTTCATTTCTTCTCATGATGTTGATTTTCTATGGTAATGGTTGGAAATGATTCCTTCTATTTAAAAAAATTAAAATGCTTTCGAGGAAGGAGGACATCAGGACATTATGTTTAGATCATGTCTTATAATTATTGATGGGGAGAATCTGAAATGGGACTTCATAATGTTGTTCATGTATGTTTATGACGTAATACTGGGTATGAATTGGTTGACAATGTTTAATGATCACATAGATAATTATAGGAGAACATTTAGTTTCATTATTGAGGATGGTATTGAGTATCTCTTAAAAGGATAGAGGATAATAATGAATGGTTAAAGGGGAATGTTGTCACTGACAGTGGGAATTATATCTTATCAGTTGGAAGCATTGAATTTCGTATAAATTGAATCGATTGTGGAAGATAGTTTCCTTGTAGTTATAGAAAAATTTATAGATGTCTTTACCATGAAATTCTCAATGTTACAACCTCTAATGAAAGTGGGTTTTGGATTGTTCTCATTTTGGGGACTATTACTATTTCCCTTCCATATTATATGATGGAACCAATAGCGTTAAGGTAAATTAATGTGATTTTGGAGGAGTTGGAAAGAAAGTGAATTATCAGCAAACTATGCCACTGTTGGAAAAACATCTCTTGTTTGTGATGAAAGCAGATGGACCTCATCCACTGTCGATTGATTATCATATGTTTAAAAAAGTTACGATAATGAAAAAGTATCCACATCCATGCATTGGTGACTTTTTTTATCAATTAAGGGGGGCTTAGTGGTTCTCCATGAATGGTTTGTGATCGGGATTTAGAAAATTACAATTTCAGTGAGAAGATATTTCAAATATAGATTTTATAAGATAATATGGCATCTATGAATATATATTCAGGCTTTTTGGTCTAATGAATGCACTAGTAGTCTTCCGGGATATGATGAATCAGATAGTTCAGAAATATTTTGACAATTTTTTAGTGGTGTATGTGGACAACGTCGTGGTGCATTCAAAGACCGAGGATGACCATGAGGAACACCTGGAAATAATGTTACAAATCAGGACAGTACAATGTTTGAATTGCACATTATTAAAGTGTGATTTTTGAATACAGTAGGCATTCTCTCAGGGCCACATGATTTCAAAATCATTTATCT
Source organism: Viscum album (assembly GCA_963277665.1). Lineage (NCBI taxonomy): Eukaryota > Viridiplantae > Streptophyta > Magnoliopsida > Santalales > Viscaceae > Viscum > Viscum album. Next base: position 1,851,818,036 of record OY728120.1, read on the forward strand.
CAATGAATCCAAAAATGAAAAAGGATTTTATGTCATGGAATCCACCAAATAATATCTTTTAGATAAATATTTTTCTTGGTCTACATGGCTACTACAAACATTTTTTGTGTGACTTCTCATGAATAGCATCACAAAAGATATATGTGATAAGGAAGAATGATCCATTCCAATAGGCATAGGACTTCTAGAATTATTTCCTAGAAATTAATGTTTATCTTACATCAAAACCTATCTTTATTTTTCCAGAACTAGGACTAGGGAATGTGGTGTATTGTGATGCTTTAGAATTAGGGTTTGTATGTGTTCTCCTAAAATGAATCCATGTGATTTCATATAGTTCAAGTACGTTGATGGTGAATAAGAAGAATTACCGAAAACAAGATTTGTAGTATGATGTAGTCTTCTATTATTTTAAAACAAGGAGTCATTATCCCTTTTGGGAGAAATTAACTATGTTTATGGATAAAAAAAGCATGAAACATATTTTCTCACAAAAATATTTTAATATGATGAAATAGATATGGATGAAGTGTCTCCATATGTTTGTATTTGACAGGATATATACACTGGGATATGGGAATTCAATAACAAATGCATTGAGAATAATGTCATATGCTCAGTTGGAAAAATAAGATTTAGATCAATGGTAGATGATGGAAGTCCTAACTGACATGCATGTGGAATATGAAGACCAAGGTGATGTTCTAGTTTTCATTTCATCTATCATTTTTCATGAATTTTTAAATATGTTCAAATTGGTACAATCAACTGATGAAAAATTTCTAGACATGCGTTCAAAAATTAATTGTGGAGAGACCAATGAGGAACAAAAATATGATGGGAGTTCATTTTTTTTTGTTATAGAGATTATATGGTGAAGTTCCCAGATCAGTGTGAATCACTGAGAGGGGGAGGGGGTGAATCAGTGATCCTTTAAAACTTTTTACTAATTGATTCTTAACCAATTAAACCTCTATGGCAGGTTAAAGCCTCGATCCACTCTTCTTGTATCTCTCACCTTTCCATGAATGATGCAGTAAATGTAAAGGCACTGGACACAAGGATTTACAAGGTTCGGCACCAAAGGCCTACATCCTTTCCATGCTCTCCCAGCATGGATTCTCCATTATAACCTGTCAAAATTACAATGGTCGATACAGAGTCCCTCTGTATCTCTCCTGAGTCCCACAGGAGGGTCTCTTATACTGCGTCACACAGTGTTACCAGAGTCCCACTGGCCTGCTCCAGAATCCCACTGAAGACTTCTTCTCCCTGAGTCCCACAGGGTCTTCTCTTGGCTCCTCGAGTCACACGATTAGCTCTTCTTCTCTTTAAGCTTCTTCAAGTATCTTCAGCAGTCTGGGATAAAGACTGCTGGCCTTGCTCTGTACCTCTGATCACTTGGGTTGATCAGGTCTTCTCGTCTTGCTCAGGCTTTATCACCTTCTTCTAAGGATGACCTGGCTTCTCTCCAACTTCTGAATACTCAGACAAATGATGTCTTTAACTTCAGTCTGGTCCAGTCTCAGTTCAAAACAACTTCATGCACTGAATGCATGGCAACTCTGAATCCTCATGCACTGACTGCATGGCCTTCTCAATTCTCTTCAAGATCTTCAAGTCTTGGACTCCTCAGATTCACACCACTGATTTAGAACTGTTCACATGTGCACGTTCATGCATGCATGCATGCACTCCCCTCTTTCTTGTCTTGGTGTGATAAACCCACAAAGGGTGTATTCTTATTAAGCACACACACCTTCTCAAACTTCACACACTTTATTCTTTTTGATTACACACATAAATGTGTGTTCTTCATTGTGTGGATGTCTTCTTCTTCTTCTAAGTGTTTACACTTTTAGTGCACACACTAGGTTCGGCCTCTTCACTTGTTAAGAACACACAAATTCTTTACTTTGCACACACACTTGAATGAGTTCTTCTTTGTTGTGGCCTACACTTCATTTCTTGCACACACCCAAGGCTACGGCCTCTTTGTTAATTTTTCACACACATGCCATAGGTATGTAATGGCATTCCTCCTTTGTACACACACAAATCTTGGTGTAGTTCTTTGTGAAAGCCTCAGCCAATTCCTTCTTTGTGCACACACTTAGCCAAAGGCCCTTCCACTTGTCTTGCACACACAACCCGAACCCCTACTGCCTCGTGTAGCTTCTCCTGTCTTAAAAAGGGCTCGCAAGTCCAATGGGTACAAGCGGCCACCTCTTCTTCTCCCACTGCCGCGTAGGTGCACTTGGTGCAACCAGGCGCGCAAGTGCTTAGAGCACAATGACGCGCAAGGTGAAGACACCTCGGGCGCGCAAGGTGTCAAGAACCTCGGCCACGCAAGTGCGCAAGAACCTTAGCCGCGGGGCGTGCAAGTATGTGCTTGACCCCGTGCTCTTCCTGCCGCGCAAATGGAAGGCGCGCAGGGAACACCTTCTAAGCCTCGGGTGGCTCCGGAACAAACTTCCGCGCAAGTGGGTTGCACGGGGCTTCGGCTTCGCGAGGCACAAAGGCACTCACGAGACTTCAAAAATTCAGCGCATCAGCAAGCGGCTATGATGCTCGAGAACTCCTTTTATAGGCAGAGGAATGCCTTTGATCATCCGCGTGATCTAACTTCAAAATCCCGAAGATTTCGGATCTTCAAGATTCTTTGAAATCTTCTTTTTCTCCTCTGTTCACGCGGGTTCTTTTCCTTCATTATTTTTGTTTTTCTCTTCCACGTGCATGCGACTTAGAACGCATGCACGGCCTTCGGTTTAGTCCATCCCATGAAAAACATGAACACCCCGAGGCCTCGGCACTTCGTTTGCCTTCGGCCTTCATCAAATTTTCTCATTTGTTGCATGCAAGTCTCTTTTTTTGCATGGTACTGTTCTTTATGGCCAGACGAGCACGAGGGAGCCTTCGGCTTCGGAAATGGTAGCCGGGAACTCAAAAACCGTCGTCGGGAAGGCGCCTGGTTTGAAGGTGGCTGCGGGAATGCGCGGGGAGGCCTCAGCCGAGCTCGGGGTTGAAGACGGTCTCGCAGCCGTTGGATCGGAGATTCAATAGATCTCGGATGGCCTGGATCAGATCATCTCGCCGCGGATCAGATGTGCGGCTTAGATCGTCCGCGCGATCAATCGTGCGGCTGGGATTCGCTCCCGGTGAAATTTCCGCGTCCCACATCGAAACGCCTAGCGGTTTTTCCGTGCTTTATCAACCAAGCGCTGCCTACAGCCGCTCAGTTGAATCTTCTCCCTCCACGGTGCCGCCCCGCACCGTGTTCTCCCTGCGGGCACGCTCTGCACCCACTCTGCTCCCTGCGGGCGCGCTACTGGCGCCCACTATGCTTCCTCGGGTGCGCGGGCTTCACCACCGCGTGCCCTCGGGGGCTTATACACGGCCCCTGCCGCGCTCCTCTGGGTGTGCCCCAGGCGCCCATGCGGTGTCCTACGGGTGCGCACTGCCGCCCTGGCTCGCCCCACGGGTTCCCCCATGGGCGTGGTGCCCTAGCGCCCATGCCTTGGGGTTGAACCCTCAAGGTGCCTTGGCTGGCCATATTTTTTGGCAAAGGACAGTACAAATACTTTGTCAAAAACAAAGCTCTTCAATGAGTATAAGCCAAATGCCAAGCCCTTCAAGCCATTCTTCCTCTTCTCCATTCTTCTTGAGAATTCAAACTTTAATCTTCTTGATTAGAAACAACTCCTCAATTTATAATTCTTCTTCATCATCTCATTTTCTACTTAGGGGAGAATTCTCAAGGATCTTCATCAACCAATCTCTTGAATCAAATAACTTCTTCAATTCTCTTTGTTGATCTAATCAGAGATCAAATTGGAACTTCTTCAAATTCACATGCACTAAGAGTTACTGCATGGGCATTATTAAAACCACTTCATCCACTTGGAACATATGGATGGTTCACTTCAGCTCTTCATGCATTGTCAATACAATGCATGGTCTTCTATCATTGTTGTGACATTGTATCTAGGTGATACAAGTTCATGGAACTTAAAGAGCAGCTCAACAGTCGTCTGATTTTCATAGATAATGTTTCATCCACAACATCCTATGTCACATAGTGAATCTCCTAAGTGACATGCATCTTAGTACCATGGCCATTCTCCTTCATCACCATCACCATCACATCCTTTTTCATTCACATATTGAAACTCCTTGACATCCATCCATTCATTCCTTGACAACAACATACCTCATTGACAACAAATGCAACACAGTGCACTTCAATCTCCCCCTTTGTATTTGTTGTCAATACACCACTTCAGCACATATGAATGGGTCAATATGTGTGCCAATATATTCTCCCCCTTATTGGAAATCAAATGCAAAGGTGTGGTGTGGTTCACTTTCAAAAATATCTTCCTCCCTTTGAATAGCATCTTCTTGAAAATCACAAAGAGAGGGATGATGTCACATGTTCTCTTGAGCAAGGAAACTTTAGTAAATCAACTCTAAGTCTAATTGGGCTAACCTGATGTAGAAAACAAGAGTGATATAACCAAGGAACCCAATGCTGTCAACAATTCTCTACACGTGTGAGATCATGCTTAGGGGTTGAATTTTTTCAGATATTCAATGAATTGCTGAATCCTGCACATACATCACAAAACACATTAGAATGTTTAGGTGCAAAGATAAAGCTCCCCCATTCATCCATTTTCTCAAGATGATATTAATTTCAGAACATCATCTTCTCCAGATTGGCTCCCCCTCAAGGGGTGCACTCCATTCTGTCCAAACCACTCTCCAGATGAGAATGATCATCATCTTCAATTCCCTGCAATGTTAGCACATGTAAATACAAGTGATTAGGGAATACGATGGAACCTCCTTGTTTCATCAATGTGAACAACAAGGTTGAGAAGATTCTCTCAACCGAGATGTCCCATTTTCACCATTATTCACACTTTCACATTTGATCTTCAATGATGTTGGTGCTGGTGTGGATCTCAATACATCTTCTTGTGAAATCTTTTGTTTCCTTTTTGCCTTAGCAATTACCAGTGCTTAATCTTCAGCTCTTTGCAGTTCTGTGGCAAGTTGCAACTGATTTGGCCATATGACTAGTAAATCATTTGGAAGAGTGGCCTCAGTTTTGGAAGTTCCACATGGTTCTTTGGATGCTGCTAAGATACATCTCTTAGGCAACTTATTTTCAATCAATCCCTTCTTCTTCTGGATTGATTGTCTTTTGGAGCTCAGTCTGCTTCTTTTTAGTTTCATGGCTTCTTTACAAAGGTCCATGATGTGTCCTTTCTTTCCACAGTAGAAGCATGTTTTCTTGGTGGTCCTTCTGGATGCATCACCCTTCTTGGATTTAGACTCCAAGGTCTTCTCTTCATTTCTAAAACACTTCTTTGGAGCATTTTCTACATTCTTCTTGCTTCCCAAGGAATCTCTCTTAGCCAGGTTCTGTGATCTTCTCTTCTTTCCAGCTTTGGATACATTCAGAGATTGACATGTATCAAATTGTTGACCACTTTTGCAACCATCCCAGATGTTGTCAAGTAATCAAAATCTATTTGCAGTAAACAGATGTCTCTGGACCTGTGGATGCTTCTTCTTTTCTTCTGGCTTGCTCCCCCTTGGCATGGGCTTCCTTTGTGCTTTGACATTCATTGGATTGTACCAACAATCCTTTGCACAGTGCCCATACTTATTACAACACCAACACTGACCCACAAATCTTGACCTCTTGAGTCCTTCTGATTGTAGGGTACTTTTCTTGACTTGTTGTGCTGTTTCAGGAGAGATCTCTTTCTTCATCTTCTTCATCCATTCTTGTTTGAAATTATTCTTCCATCCTGCACTTTTTGTGGAAACACAATTAGAAGCATTAGTAAAAGATGGGATGGATGGTACCTTCCTATTAGAAGATGTTGCCCTTTTATTAGAGGATGTCCTCCATTTGGAATCATCCTTCTCAAAGCACACTTGTGTAGCAACATTTCTACTTTCAGCTGACTGGGAGGATTCAGCTTTGGGTGATTGCAGATTTTTCAATATCACCTCTAGTTCAAAGCATTTCATATTGAGGGAGTTCTTCTCATCCTCAACCAATCTTAGCCTACCTTCCCACTTTTGTTTCAGCTGTTCCATCTGGTCATCGTGCACCTTCTTTATTTCATGCAATGAGTTGTCAAGCTCCTTCACCCTTTTGACTTTGCCTTCAAGTTGAGCATCTCTGACATTCATTGACACTCTGTGCAATTTTTCCAGTGCATGGAAAACTTCTTTGACCACAGTCTTAAAGAATTCTTTCTCAGAAATGCTTCTTTGCAATTCTTCAAAAGTGCCATCATATCTTTCATTGCAAAGTGATATTGTTTCATCTTTAGCCTTCACCAGCTTTCTGAGAGTGTTGGTTATGCCAACCCTTTTAGCCAATTGATCTTCCATTGCATTGGCTTCTTCTTCTAACTGTGATTTTTCTTCATGAAGACCATGTATGCATGTAGCTATACACTTTGCCACTTCCATGGGAACTGTCTTCTGAAGATATTTGAGTGCACTCTGAATATCATTCATTGTTTCAACTTCATCACAGCTAGGACAGGCTTTCTTCATCTTCTTGGCCTGTTTCTTCTTTCTATTTTTCTGAGTCTTGGCAGATATCTCCATTTGAGGCTGGTCGCTCGTTTCCTCAAATCTGCACTTCATAAAGACTCCCTTGGATCTTTTAGAGGTAACCTCCCTCTGATACTAATTGAAGTGCCCAGATCAGTGTGAATCACTGAGAGGGGGAGGGGGTGAATCAGTGATCCTTTAAAACTTTTTACTAATTGATTCTTAATCAATTAAACCTCTATGGCTAGTTAAAGCCTCGATCCACTCTTCTTTTATCTCTCACCTTTCCACGAATGATGCAGTAAATGTAAAGGCACTGGACACAAGGATTTACAAGGTTCGGCACCAAAGGCCTACATCCTTGCCATGCTCTCCCAACATGGATTCTCCATTATAACCTGTTAAAATTACAATGGTCGATACAGAGTCCCACTGTATCTCTCCTGAGTCCCACAGGAGGGTCTTTATACTGCGTCACACAGTGTTACCAGAGTCCCACTGGCCTGCTCCAGAATCCCACTGAAGACTTCTTCTCCCTGAGTCCCACAGGGTCTTCTCTTGGCTCCTCGAGTCACACGAGTAGCTCTTCTTCTCTTTAAGCTTCTTCAAGTATCTTCAGCAGTCTGGGATAAAGACTGCTGGCCTTGCTCTGTACCTCTGATCACTTGGGTTGATCAGGTCTTCTCGTCTTGCTCAGGCATTATCACCATCTTCTAAGGATGACATGGCTTCTCTCCAACTACTGAATACTCAGACAAATGATGTCTTTAACTTCAGTCTGGTCCAGTCTCAGTTCAAAACAACTTCATGCACTGAATGCATGGCAACTCTGAATCCTCATGCACTGACTGCATGGCCTTCTCAATTCTCTTCAAGATCTTCAAGTCTTGGACTCCTCAGATGCACACCACTGATTTAGCACTGTTCACGTGTGCACGTGCATTCATGCATGCATGCACTCCCCTCTTTCTTGTCTTGGTGTGATAAACCCACAAAGGGTGTATTATTATTAAGCACACACACCTTCTCAAACTTCACACACTTTATTCTTTTTGATTACACACATAAATGTGTGTTCTTTTTTATGTGGATTTCTTCTTCTTCTTCTAAGTGTTTACACTTTTAGTGCACACACTAGGTTCGGCCTCTTCACTTGTTAAGCACACACAAATTCTTCACTTTGCACACACACTTGAATGAGTTCTTCTTTGTTGTGGCCTACACTTCATTTCTTGCACACACCCAAGGCTACAGCCTCTTTGTTAATTTTTCACACACAAGCCGTAGGTATGTAATGGCCTTCCTCCTTTGTACACACACAAATCTTGGTGTAGTTCTTTGTGAAAGCCTCGGCCAATTCCTTCTTTGTGCACACACTTAGCCAAAGGCACTTCCACTTGTCTTGCACACACAACCCGAACCCCTACTGCCTCGTGTAGCTTCTCCTGTCTCAAAAAGGGCTCACAAGTCCAATGGGTACAAGCGGCCACCTCTTCTTCTCCCACTGCCGCGTAGGTGCACTTGGTGCAACCAGGCGCGCAAGTGCTTAGAGCACAATGACGCGCAAGGTGAAGACACCTCGGGCGCGCAAGGTGTCAAGCACCTCGGCCACGCAAGTGCGCAAGCACCTTAGCCGCGGGGCGTGCAAGTATGTGCTTGACCCCGTGCTCTTCCTGCCGCGCAAATGGAAGGCGCGCAGGGAACACCTTCAAAGCCTCGGGTGGCTCCGGAACAAACTTCCGCGCAAGTGGGTTGCGCGGGGCTTCTGCTTCGCGAGGCACAAAGGCACTCACGGGACTTCAAAAATTCAGCGCATCAGCAAGAGGCTATGATGATCGAGAACTCCTTTTATAGGCAGAGGAATGCCTTTGATCATCCGCGTGATCTAACTTCAAAATCCCAAAGATTTCGGATATTCAAGATTCTTTGAAATCTTCTTTTTCTCCTCTGTTCACGCGGGTTCTTTTCCTTCATTATTTTTGTTTTTTCTCTTCCACATGCATGTGACTTAGAACGCATACACGGCCTTCGGTTTAGGCCATCCCATGCAAAACACGAACACCCCGAGGCCTCGACACTTCGTTTTCCTTCGGCCTTCATTGAATTTTCTCATTTGTTGCATACAAGTCTCTTTTTGTGCATGGTATTGTTCGTTATGGCCAGACGAGCACGAGGGAGCCTTCGGCTTCAGAAATGGTAGCCGGGAACTCAAAAACCGTCGTCAGGAAGGCGCCTGGTTTGAAGGTGGCTGCGGGAATGCACAGGGAGGCCTCAGCCGATCTCGGGGTTGAAGACGGTCTCGCAGCCGTTGGATCAGCGATTCAATTGATCTCGGACGGCCTGGATCAGATCATCTCGCCGCGGATCAGATGTGCGGCTTAGATCGTCCGCGCGATCAATCGTGCGGCTGGGATTCGCTCCCGGTGAAATTTCCGCGTCCCACATCGAAACGCCGAGCGGTTTTTCCGTGCTTTATCAACCAAGCGCTGCCTACAGCCGCTCAGTTGAATATTCTCCCTCCACAGTGCTGCCCCACACCGTGTTCTCCCTGCGGGCGCGCTTTGCGCCCACTCTGCTCCCTGCGGGCGCGCTACTGGCGCCCACTATGCTTCCTCGGGTGCGCGGGCTTCACCACCGCGTGCCCTCGGGGGCTTATACACGGCCCCTGCCGCGCTCCTCCGGGCGTGCCCCAGGCGCCCATGCGGTGTCCTACGGGTGCGCACTGCCGCCCTGGCTCGCCCCACGGGTTCCCCCATGGGCGTGGTGCCCTAGCGCCCATGCCTTGGGGTTGAACACTCAAGGTGCCTTGGCTGGCCATATTTTTTGGCAAAGGACAGTACAAATACTTTGTCAAAAACAAAGCTCTTCAATGAGTATATGCCAAATGCCAAGCCCTTCAAGCCATTATTCCTCTTCTCCATTCTTCTTGAGAATTCAAACTTTAATCTTCTTGATTAGAAACAACTCCTCAATTTATAATTCTTCTTCATCATCTCATTTTCTACTTAGGAGAGAATTCTGAAGGATCTCCATCAACCGATCTCCTGAATCAAATAACTTCTTCAATTCTCTTTGTTGATCTAATCAGAGATCAAATTGGAACTTCTTCAAATTCACATGCACTAAGAGTTAGTGCATGGACTTTATTAAAACCACTTCATCCACTTGGAACTTATGGATGGTTCACTTCAGCTCCTCATGCATTGTCAATACAATGCATGGTCTTCTATCATTGTTGTGACATTGTATCTAGGTGATACAAGTTCTTGGATCTTAAAGAGCAGCTCAACAGTCGTCTGATTTTCATAGAGAATGTTTCAACCACAACATCCTATGTCACATAGTGAATCTCCTAAGTGACATGCATCTTAGTACCATGGCCATTCTCCTTCATCACCATCACCATCACATCCTTTGTCATTCACATATTGAAACTCCTTGACATCCATCCATTCATTCCTTGACAACAACATACCTAATTGACAACAAATGAAACACAGTGCACTTCATATGGTTGTACATATATCTTGTATGGATAAACTCCTTCATGTATACCATCATTCTTTATGGTATGTACATCTAGGAACATAGAAGATGTATAAGTCATTGAAGGTGAAATTTTATTGGAGCAACATAAAATGGAAGGTGGCCAAGTTTGTCTCACGATGGTTAACATGTCACCATGTTAAATCTGAGCCTCAAAGAACATCAGGTTTGTTGCATTATTAAACTATTCTAGTGTGTAAATGGGAGTAGATAGAGATTGACTTTGTAAAAAGTCTTCCCTGAATGTTTGGGAAACACAATTCTATTTGGGTCATAGTGGATCATCTTACCTTGTCGGCCCATTTCATCCATATTTGTGAAAGTCATATGGTGGGGGATATGACCAAAATTTATATCCAATATGCGGTAAAGATAAATTGAATACTAGTTTCAATTGTGTTAGATAGAGATCCAAGATTCAAATCTCATTTCTATAAAACATTGTCGATATCCCTTATGACTCAGTTGTCTTTGAGCACGACATATCATCCTCAGATAGACGGCCAGTCTGAGAAGATGCTACAAACATTGGAAGACATGTTGGGGGATTGTTTAGTTGATTTTGGGGGCTCATGGTACGAAAATGAACCCTTAGTGATGTTCTCATATAATAAAATCTATAAGGTCATGATACATTTGGCTGTTTTGAAGTGTTGTATGGGTATCCTTGTCATTACCCACTATATTGGGTGGAAGCATGTGAAACATCACTAGTTTTACCTATAATATTCCATCAAAAAACAATGAATATCAAGATGATCAGAAAAAGAATGAAGATAGCTCAGAGTCATCAGAAATATTATTCATATTGTCTTCAATGACTATTGTCCATGACAGTAATTGATCATTTGTTATAGCGGATATCATTAAGGTTTGGACTGCATCATTTTTTCTGAATTTTGGAATGTTATCTCCTCAATACAATGGGACTTTTGAGAAACTACAATGTCTTGGAGATATGTAATATTGGTATTCATTAATTTCATGTTTTAGTTCGGTTCATACTGTGTTCCATGTATCCAATTTGAAAAACTTTCAGAATGATCATAACCTTGTGATGAGATGTTATCATGTTGACCTAGAGCTGAATAATTAAATGGTACATATCCTAGTGATAATTGTGGATATGTGAGAGAATTATTTATGTGGATAAAGCATTTTTATAGTGTGAATTTTATGGAAGCATGGTCAGATGTAGAAAGATACATGGGAATGTGAGAAGGAAATGAAGGAGAAACTGTTGGAACACTTTTAGGAATGCGAGGGTTTTCTACATTCTAAGGATGGATGGACCAATTGTGGGGGGAATTTAGTTCCCTAGTTTCTGGTTTTTTACATCATGTTACCTTGATTTAGTATGTTTCCCTCCATTTTGAGTCCCCTTTCAGATAAAGAAATCATTATATGCTATTTTGTTGGGTTTTCTGCTGGTTTCGGGATCTGTACAGAAATTTTACATGAAGTACAGGACATGTAATTGAGTATGGATTCATGTTATGAAGTTGGTGACACTTTGTGATCTGGTATACATATTGTACCTAAGGATCATGTTGTGTGTGGTATAAATATTGGTTTATTTAACCTGAGATTAGGGGTTTTTTAGTGTATATACCATGTGTAGCCATCACGCCGTGACCAGGTGGTACACGTCGTGATCTAGGCCATGCCCAACCTAATGTCATGTTTAAGGATTATTCACTTAGACTATTAATTCCATACATCTCTTGTCTCTACTATATACTATACCTATGTTATTTTCGGAGGCACCCCTTCTTCAAGATTGATTTTATCGACTTTGGTATTTAATTTCATATGTGGTATGTCTCTTTGAGTAAGTGTACTATAATATCTACTTCTCCCCTCCACTTGGATAAAATCTCTATGACCATTATGGTTATATATAGGTTTTTATTTTCAAAATAAGTATAGAGTTGTCTTGGTTTTTTATAAGAGAAGAGTTCTAAGGCCGTTTCATTGAAGAATCTATGCGGTTTTTGTAATAATTCTTCAACTGTTGTCATTTTTCATCAAAACCATTGAGGTAGGAGGCTTCAATCTCTTATAATTTTAGTAGATCTAATTGGAATGTTGTTAATTGAATTTTGGTTTTATTGAATTTATAGTTACTTAAATATTTCACACTTTGTTGGAAACCATCATGAGTGACCGTTTGAGAAATACGGAATATTAGGTTAATGTGGAGAGTTCTTTTGTTATTACTTTTTAAATATTGATTTTAAAATTTGAATTTTTAGGGAATTATTGAACATAATTTGGATTAGATGTTTTAAATAAAAGGGAATTATTTATTGAAATAAAATGATCCTTGAAATTGGTATGCCTTTTGTTTATAATAAAGGTTTAGTTTTCGTGATGTGGTTTATTTTGGTAATGAAAATATTTTTCATAAATTGTGTTTGTGAGAGTTCATGCCTAACGGGCCCTGAATAAGGGAAAGGTACCATTTGGGTTCATGGTACATGAACCCTGATCAGATGAGGTTGTTTGCAGGATGCAATGTGATTGGACAAGAGGTCATTCATGTGTATGAAACTATTTACCGAAACATGCATGTGTGGGTGTGATGTGAACTATGCAATCAGTATGCCAAAATTATAATCAAAATTTGTTTATAAGTCGTGATTAGTTATTTTGTAGAAAATAAAATTATGAAAATTAGTTTAATTAACATATATTTTCATTGTTTTTTTATTTTTTTTGAAAGTTTTTATATATAGTTATAAATTGTTTTGGGAATTTTTTTATATAATCCAATTTATATAATGTGATAACACTCCTATAGTTTTCGTGTGACAAGGGATGTCATTGGGAAAACCAACTAAGTTATATACTTACTCCTTCTTTGGAACATTGGTACTTTTGAAGATGCTATCTTCAAATACATTGTAAATTGTAAATAAATATACTTCTTTATCACTATGTCAGGATACATTGGATTACATGGTGGTGTTGGAGCATGGTGTTTGTGGGGAATAGATTCTTATTAAAATCATAGAGTTTATTTATTGTCTTTACACTTTTTACATTCATATTGGTTTTTCATCAGATGTAGCATTCTGTGGTTGGTTGTTCTAAAAAGAATGATTTGATTTGTATTAGTTAACTTCAAGCATCCAATATTGATCAGTTAGTGGATGGTGTTTTGTGTTCTTGTTTGTAGACATTAAAGGGTAAAACATCCACCATATTATTTGAAACCTGTGGATATTTATTCATAGAATTTGGCATCTTGGGATTGTTTCATAAGGAAACGTAATGAATCTTTTTAGTCTTAAAAATGTGATTTTCCATGAAATAACACACATTCATTCCCCGATAACATCCCAAAAAGATAGAGTTCAACACTGTTTTCAATACAATGCCTCAAAAGGTTCCATCTGTATACTAAAATTAAAACTATTATTATAGGAAAACACAACAAAAAAATATTTTGATCCAAAATTCATTAGTATTCCATTGAAGAAGATCTACGAATATCCTCCAATGTCTAAATCGTTTGTTCTGACTGCCCATCAGATTGAGGATGAAAAGTTGTGATGAAATTTAATTATGTGTCTATCGTCTTCTAAAGACCCTTCACAAAATAAGAAGTAAACCTGGGATCCCTATCAGATATTATGGAACATGGATCTCTATGTACCATGAAAATATATTTAAGGTACAATCGATAAAGTTGATCCAATGAAAATATATCTCGAATAGAAATAAAATGTTTATATTTAGTCTTTCGATCAACAATAACCCAAATCACATTATTACCTCTATATATATAAGGTATTCCCAACATGATGTCCATGGATATATTCTCTAATTTATAATCATGATCATAAATTTGTTGATGCATCCCCTTCTGTAAATGCCTCTCTTCTTTAATAGGTTGACATGTCAAAAATTTCATAGTAAAAACATGAATTATCGATTTTCATTCCATCACACCAGTTATACTCCCAAAGGACTCTATTAATCCTAGTACTGATTGGAAGAACTCAAAATGGAGAGATATTATCTTCACACAAAAAATCATTCTTCAATATGGATTCCAAAGACATACACAATCATTTTCTAAATCTAAAAAACATTATCAATTTTAAATTTAGAATTATACTAATTTTAAACAATTCTACCATTTTCTGTAGCTCCTGGTCATCCTTCTGCACTTTCTTATTTCTGTCTAATATAAATATCTATGCTAAAACCTAGAATAAAATAGCTGTATTTAATATACCCAGAAATTCTAATCTAAATTTTATCAACTCATTAGTCAAGGGATTATGTTCCGAACGTAACATGATTAAAGATATATGACGTTTTTGACTCATGGAATAAGATACATTTTCTTTTCTCTTTCCAAATTGTAATTTATTGTGAAATCATAATCCTATATCAGTTCATGCCCATTTCTCTTCCTTTTTCATAATTCCAAAGATTTAATATATACATCATACTTTTATGGTTAGAATATATTTTACATTTGGATCTATATAATTTATACTTCAAAATTTTCAAAAAAAAACCATAGCTTCCAATTAAAAAACATGTGTTGGATAAATTAACTCATAATGTTGTAGTAGTCCTAAATCAAAATCAATTACCTGACCATTCTTCATCTAAACAAGGCCATGTCCCTTTAAAGAAGCATCATTTTAGATGAAAAATACCATTTTCAGAAAGGCAATGGAAAAACTAGGGCTTTCACCAATTTCTTATTCAGTTTGTAAAAAAACATATCATTATTCTATCCAAACAAATATAACCCCTTTTTTGTTAACATAGTAATAGGTCTAGATAATCATGAAACATTTTTAACATACCATCGGTACAAAACTTATAATAAATGAAAACAATGAATCTCTATAACATTTTTTTGTATTTTTCAATAATCAACCCCATTTTTTGTAATGATTAACTGTGATTCCCTCCTTATTTACAATTTTCCCAAGAAAAAAATTTGTTGCAACCAAAAAATCACACTTTTGGATATTTTAATACAATTTATTTTCATTTATAGTTTTCAAAAAAACACTTAGATGTTTTTCATGGTCCTCTTTATTCATTTAAAATACCACAATTTCATCGATAAACACAACCACACATTTATCCAATAACTCATGAAGTATTCTATTCATAAGATTCACGAATACAGAAGGTTCATTAGTTAACCCAAAGAGAAAAAAAATTCATAACGCACATATCATGTACAAAAATATTTCTTTGTAGATTTCAACTTACATAACCTTCAGTTGCAGGTATCGAGATCTGATGTCAATAATTGAAAAGTATTGATCTCTCTGACATTGATCTAGAAAGTCACCTTTATGGGGAAAAGGATACATGTTTTTAATAGCTTTTTACTAAAGGATCAATAATAAATTCACTGATTCATGGAAATATCATTATTTTAAATGAAATAATAGGTGCACCCCATGGAGAAGTTCTAGAATTAATGGAGAGGACATCAAGAAAATCATGAAACTAATTTTTCAACACTGAATTTTGCATTAGAGACATTTGGTATGGGGGTTTGGAAATGGTCTTATCATCAGAAAAAAAATTCAATTTTGTATTCAGCTTCCCGGTTTGGTAAAAAAAATTGGTAACTTATTAGGAAACACATCAATATATTCATTTACAACTGTCAATTCATTAATCTGAACAGTTACCTTGTTTGAAACAATATAAGAAAGATAACATTGATTTCCATCTATCTACAGTTTCTCAGATTCCTAAAATGTTATCGATTATATGGTTTCATTCTTGTATAAAAATTTAAAATCATTCTAAAAGGCAACTTATTTTTCTCTACAATCTATCTTTTCAGGAATAATAGAAAGTCATTCCATTCCCAGAATGACATAAATCTCTAACAAGGTTAAAAAATATTTGCATGTAATGTATTTCCATAGACCATAATAGAATGAATCTTATATTTCATATTTGATATAATATTCCCCCTGGTGTTTTGACAATATGTTCATCTCTCATTTCTTAAGGTGATATTTATAATTCAGTATATAATTCATCAATAATAAAGGAATGTGTAAACTATGTATCAAATAAAACATAATAAAAATATGAGTAACCAAACAACGTACATGATTCAACGTCATTGGATAGATAGACATCTACTAACATTGTCACAAGGTATATCACCACAACTTTCTTCTTATATTCTAGCATCAATGCATCATTTAGATCTCCTTTTTGATAGAAATTTTCAAAATGACCGATCTAACCACATTTAAAACACTTTACAATTTTCATATCAAGGATATTCATATGATAATTTTCATTAAAATATTATGCCATATGTCAAAACATAACACATAAAATACAATTCCCACTTTTGTTAAGGCATTCCCTGTATTTTGTTTGGAAACACTTTTCCCAAACTGGAATAATTTATTTTTTAACATCAAATTTCATTGATTGATTCACACCCATCACATTCTATAAGGACCACTTCTTATTCATGTTTTAAAATAGAACATTCTCATCAGAATAGACCATCTCTAACCTCTTAGCACATTAGGCATGTTCCTCATAACATTTGAATTCACAGGAGGCCAATTCCCTTCGATGGAATTTCATTAATTGTGAGTAAAAGTGGTTGAGTTTCCTATGATGATCCATAAATATATTTAGAGAATACCTCACCAGTCGGGTGAAGTTTTCTTCATAAATGGCCATTGAATCATTCTAATTTTTCATTAATTAAAGGAATTTATTATCTCTCCATGTCATATATCCATTGGGAAAAATTATACAATGGAAATAATTTTAAATTTATCCCACTCTACGGAATAAATCTCTTCTTTATCAATAATATTTTTTACTATTTCCCACCACTGATCAGCTTCACCCTCAAAATGATAAATAAATTGACATAAATTTTGATTATCTGAAAGTAGAATAACATATAATATCTTTTCATGGTCTTTGATCCATCCTTCAGCCCTTACTGGGTTAGAAGATTCACTGAAATCGGGAGGGTGTTGCCTTATAAAATGTTTCAAAATCATCAGGCCCTTTTTTGTTTTCATTGCTTTTTCTCTTCCACTAATTCCACCACCATTTATTTCATGTGTTTGATATTCTATTTCTATCACAAACTACCTGGTTATAATCCCTTAAATTCTGAGATACAGATTCTGAGGGATATCATTCTGTCATTTATGATCCACTTTAGCATAGCTATTATATTAGTGTGAAAAAATTCTGAACAAACATATCATACGTGAAGAATCATTTTAATAATGAAATTAAATAACATTTCAAATTAACCAGACTAAAAATCATTTTTGATATTCCATTTACATCATCATAACACCTAGTGTAATCTAAATCATTTTCTGATACCAACTATTTTGACACGGCTGTATTACATTACATAATCTTGAATTTTAGTCAATAAAACCAATCCTTTCACATTGAATATATTTTAATTTTAATAGTATTATAGAGTTGTGATATAACAAATACAAAACATTCCACATTTATATAATGTGAATACCCATAAATTACTTTCTATTTCTTCAAAAATATAATTTTTTTCAACAAAAACATGTTTTCATTGACACATCTACAAAACATTATCTTGGATTCCATAATTTTCATACACATCCTTGTAACCTATAAGAAATTTTAAATACATAGGGTTAGAATGAAAAATCTCCATATGAAATATTACATGAAGGATAGAATACATTACTCCATTAATACATGTAACGTATGAAATCATTTTAAAAATAACATAAAAGTCACCCATATAAACTTATTTTGTGAAACTTTAGATATCGAAGAGATTTCAAAAAACATAGAAAAACTAAATATATCCATTAACGTATCTTGTGGAACAAATTACATAAAATTTCTGCCATCTGGGACACTTAATAATTTTTTACCCTCATGGCTACATTACATTTTAACCCTCACATCTACCTTATTGTGTAACCATTGCTGTTACACATGGAGTAACCAAAAAACCGATATACAACATACAAATACCCAATTTATTAGTGTGATATTTAGTTTCCACCCTTCATCATACTTGATTACCAATAACAGTAACATAATCATACTAAATGAATAATTTCATATAGACATTGCATTTTATTTTTTGTAAAATGGAATTTAAAAAAGAGGATTTCAAAAGAAAATAACATTACCAAAATAATTTAATTTAAGAGAGACTTAATAGAGTAGATGGAATAAATGTATAAAAATTTAATAAAAATAATTAAAAATTATATAACAAAATTAACCAAACAAATTATTTTAATACCACATTAATAATGAAGTAGAAGGATAACCTAATGAATGGAAATCAGATTAAGAATTACATTACCTCAGCTTTTTATTAATTAAATCATTGTTAAAAAACACAAATAATTGTTAAAAAATTTTAATTAATATCATAATGAAATATATTTATATTTATAATTACTTTTTTGTTTATTTCATTATATCATTTTACTGTTTAGTTATGATTATTTTGTTCCTTCCATTGTTTTGGGTGCATTCTTTACATAATTTTCATGGAAGGATTGTATATGATTTTATTATCATATTTAAATGAAATTATAGAAGTGTAATGAAATGGAATTTATATTTTTACCAAATATTTAATTATACCATAAATCAATTTTTATCATATATTATGGAGGATCATTAGATAATACATTAATGAAGTTTGTGTATATCATTTTTTATGGTACCCCGATAATCCTGGACTTGTTTCATTATATAATTTAATGTCATTATTATAATTTCAATATAGAAAATCAAATTGGAAAAAACATACACATTACATGATAGTTCAATTATTAAAACGGTTTTATGAACTGTATTGAAGTAATTACTGGAAATTGCAAAAACAGTCCAAAATTTTGGTAATTTTTCTCATTATAATAGGTGTTATATTTTTAGAATAAAAGGTAAATTAGAGGAAGAAATATGATGAATTTTTTTACATTCACATTATAAAATAATTAATATATATGATTCTGGGAATTTAATACCTCCTAGATATGTGTAGTGGATGAATGTATATGAAAAGAATGGAATTGAAATGAAAACATGTGAAAAAGGATGATGATTCTTACTTCTTGATCTCTTCTCCTTGTGATCCTCCTTATAAACATTGGTTTTGACCATTTGGTGAGACTAGAAGGTCCTGGACGTGAAGAAGATCCTTGAGGAGGGGATTTGGTAGAACATATATAAGGCTCAAGGATTTATAGGTGTGATCAGAAGCGGGGAAAGCGAGTGGTATTTTTAGTGGAGGAGGGGAGGGGTTTTACATTAATTTAAAAATTATTTTAATATGATTTGTCCAGGACAAGGAATAGTTTTTTTTTATAAAAATAGTATAGTGGTCATGTGATTTCGAAAAAAGATGGATTACATCAGAAATGAGGACCAAAATTGTGTATTTAACTTAAAATTTTAATATAGAGTATTTTATCGTATTTCGCTATTCATCTCAAATTCAAAAATAACAGAAAAATAAAAAAACATAATCCAAAACATTTCATGATGAGAATATTTCCAATATTAAATTAATTTATTGAATATAATTCTCTTAAAATTATTGATTTAAGTTTTCTATAAAATCCAAGTTTATTCAAAAATAAAAATTTTGAAATAATAACTAATTTTTTAACACATTGACAAATTAATCAAGTTTTCATTATCATAAATCAGTATGAACATAAAATAATAATACAATTTATTATTCATTAGGTTCATATTATTATTCATAATTGTGTGTTACTATTCATAAAAAATCATGTCGATTTTATCAGTATACAAATTAGTTAATGATCGCCATCGTAGATGATAGTTTTTTGAAATTAAAATCCTATATATGAAATTTTATAAAGTATAGATATAACTATCTTCATAAAAAATGTTTCATGCATTTCAATTTATTTTTAAAATTTTAGTGGGTTACAATTTCAATTTTTATAATAGTATTGAAAGAATCTGTGACATGTATATATATTTATGTATATAAATATTTAATTATAGTATTATCATGACTATATCATATATATAATTAATTTTCAATAATCAAATCATTAATAAATTCTATGTGGTGTTTGACCGAATCACATCACTTTGAGGGGGTGGTATCCCTCACTTCCTCAATTGAGATAATCATATTAACACCAAATGGAAGATAAAATAATGTATGTTGAAAAAGGAATATATAATCGTCAATAAATTATAAATATAACATATTATTTATATAAGCAATGTCCATCATAATCGCCAACATGATTGGTTGTAATGTAGAAACGAACAATAATTGTTTTGTAATGTAGTAGTTCATTGTACGCATAAATAGTTTGTTCAATATTCCATAGATGTAGGTGTGTGTAGGTTTATGTAGAATCCATAGAATAAAAAAATCATAATATTTGTTTTATACTATTGTTATAACATTATAAGAGAATAATTATATTTTAGGGGTTCAATAATGAATACAAGGGAAGGATCTTGAGGGAAGACAATACCTCTAAATCAGGAACTCCTTTTAGTTCACTCCAAAAGTCATAATTGGGATGATTTATACCCAAATAGAGTTTTCAAGGTCAAAGGTAAGATTTTAAGGGAAGTGTATTTTTTAGGTCTTGGCCAATCAAAATCGGTTTGAGAGGTGTGTGGAATGGGTAGAAGTGGTTTCATTTTTATAGGGAAGTAAAATGACCAAAATAGAATTTTTGGAAACAAGTAAGTTGTTCACTAGTTCTTAACTAAAAAACATTACAAAAACAAACAAAAATACAATGGATGGTTTATGGGATAAATATTGATATCAAATGGGTTTTGGTCATGGGTTAATGAATTTTGGGTTATAAATATTTGGTTTAATACATTCTTATCATAATTTTTTCTAAGGTGACATAATTAATGTTAATAACATTCACTAATATTTTTGGTCAAAAACATTGTCAAACAAGTTAGACAATATAAATTATTCTTATTAAAAATTTGGATTTATGTTTTTCAAAATTATAATTGCATATGTGGAATAAATTAATTTAAAATTAATTCCTCTTATAGGGTGACATTGTTGGTTTTTAATGTACAAATGGTCAAAAGAATGATAAGATATTATATCACAATTTGAATGTGAAATTGGATTTGTTTACCTAAATTGGATTAAATAGTAAAAATAATATCTAAAAATACTATTAAATAAATTTAAAATATAATTTTACCTTATAAATATATTATATGAAAACGTTGTTTTGAATTAAAATATTTTATTTTTAACTATTCATTAAATGGTAAATCCTTTCATAAAAATACCATAAAATTATCCTATTTTATTTTTAAATATTTATTAAAATTGAGATGATTTTTTTTGACATATTAAATTTATAATATATCCAAAAAAATTATATTTTAAAATATATTTCCATTAAATGAAGTTAAAAATCAACTTAATAATAATATATGGTTTTAAGCATAAAATATCGTTTGTTCTTATGTTATTTCTATCGAATCTATTGGAAAAATATAAAAAAAATTGAATTTATTAAATATTTATTATCATAATATCACCTAACATTTTTAATTAACTATGTCAAAACATTGTTGTGAGTATAATAATATTTTCCTTTATATTCAACTAGTTTTCGTTTTCATTTATAATTCTTTGGTAACAATTAATGTCAACTTATGTTTTTTAACACATATTTTCATAATTTTGTTAATAATATTCATATTCTTATACATAATTTCTATGTTATATCCCATTATAATAATATTTTTAATAATATATTTTAGTTAGGAAACACTTCACCTTTCGTGTTATGTGATCCATCAAAGGAGTTCTATCTATCATGTTATGTAAGCTATGTCGATGATGCATATAACACACACTGATTCAGTGTTATATGTAGCTCAAGACAAGTTGTTGTAGTGTGAAAGGGTTGTTGGGCGTAGTTTTTTAACATATATATATATATAATAAATATTTAAAGGTTCACATGAAATGAATAATATCAAAAAAAAATTCGGAAAATATATTTTACAAAATATCGGGGTGTTACATTCTTCCCCCTTAAAATTAATTTCACCCATGAATTTTTTCTGGGTAATGAAAGGTTTAATACTTGATAGTTTCATATAGAGAAACCAATATCTTAAAAATGAACACTAAAACATACCTTAAAAAGTGAATGTTTGAATCATAATGGTTACCCAATGTAACTCATAATGAGATATCCAAATATGATAACATAGGTCAGAAGTTAAATCATGGGGATTTAACTGAAATCTCACCCTAAATTTATGATGGAGAGAGATATAGAACAAGGTCATAAGAATTTTAACTACCACAATGTCAAAATTCTATAAGGACTAAACGGACCATATAATTCATAGGAAACAAATGTACTAGAACTCCATTTTTTATATTGAAGATTATTTTTAATAAATTTAAATAATTTTCATGAAAATAAATACTATCATGATTTCAGAACAACATCTACCTTTTATTGTTATCTGATCCACATCAACTCTTCCTCTAATAAAGATGGTGTCATCTTTGTTCCAAAATTACTAATATATCATGAGATCTATGATATATTGTCCCATTTTTCATATATTATCATCAAAAATATAAATTTCTAAATGTCTATATAATATCCACAAATCTTATATGGTGAGATAATACTTTAATCACAAAACCTCTCTTCAATGGTTGACTTAAACATAACATAAATGGTCAACCTTATAACCTTTCCAAAATATAATTCACACATTATTCGATAAATATTCTAAAAAAACCTTTTTATTGGATACATTGGATCATCATTATAGAATTTGAAAACTAAATGTCATTTTATTATTCTATAATCAATGTAAGGAAATATAATCACATGAAATCTCACCAAAGGATGAACAATAGGACTTTTATATGGATAACACTCCAAACAAAGGAGGTTAATATAAGTACTTATTAATTATCATGGTTCAAATCATCCCTTATGATCACATAATAATTACCTTTTTCTTTTTTCATCATATGTTATTATGGATTATCATTCACATATTTTCTTAGATTGGTGAACATTTTATCATAATTGAAAAAATCAATTTAATTTATGCACTGATGTGTGGGAGGTACATTCTATGATGATTTCTCACTATTTTCATAATTACCTAAAATCACCCCATTAGTTCAACATTAATCCACTCAATGAACTATATTTACCCACATAAATCATTTATTAGTCCCATTAATCCAATTCCTATCATGTTACTTCCCAAACAAATTTCATAATAAAGAGTTCATTTTTTTCCCCATGGTTGTTAGATTTTTAACTGAACTCCATATTAATTTTATTATTTAAATCCTAATATTGATAAGTAACTCCAACAAATTTTTCAACATATATTACAAATCATATAATCTCTCATACCTACTAATGTGTCTTATGTAAAACTCCCTTCTTAAAAATGGCTTTATTTCCCTAAAGAACCTATAAACATTACTTTTTCATTAAATGATAATACCAGAAGTGTACCTCTCATGTTATGTGACATTTTCCGCATAGGATCTTATAGATTTATCAAACAATTTATTCAACTCAGGGAACTTTTTTTCATATCAATCGAAGAACACATTGAAATTACTTAATGATGAATATGTTCTTGAACTCATCCGAATAAATGGATCCAATTTAATCTTTCTTCCTTGTTGTAATGACACGTAATTTCCATGTAAAATTTTTTAAAAAATATATGGGAATTTTACGAGTCTGCTAAAATTGACGGTGCATGATTCTGAGGCCCAGAGCACCTAGAATGAATTTATGAACTTTTCATTGGGTACATTTAGTGAAAGTTCGAAAGAGGTTTTATAAATTTTGGACTGGTCCTTATAATTGAAATCTGAGGGCACCATTGAACTCGTAGTGCCAATATTCTTTTATGGAGACTCTCACCTCGAAGGCTGTTGGGTGAGGGTGAAGGTATGCTTCTGGGTTTTTTGTGGAAATAATAAAATAAAATAAAAAAATGTTTTATTTTATTTTATCTGTTGTAACCACCCATGTGGAAGTTAGAGGTGGGGTCCACCAGAAATAATCCTCCTTGTGGGAGTTGAAGTGTGGGTACCACCTGACCTTAACCTCCCATGAGAGGTAATGGTGGTGGGGCCAACCCAGACCTAACCTCCCACGAAAGGTTATGGTGGTGGAGACCACCTGGGACTAAACCCCCATTTAATTGAGGAAACCCTCTCTACTCCATCATAAATGAGGGATATCCTCTTTACCTCCTACAACTTAATTATGCCAACTCACATGCCATTAGTTGTGTTAACTTTTCCTTTATCAATTTAAACGATTTTGAATATTATGCCAATGAATTAATATATTTTATAATCTATTATCTGTGGATACCTATTATTTTTTGGCAAAGGAGGAAGAAGATTTTGAGAGAAAATCTCTCACCAATGAAAGAACGTATCATTTGAATTAAGAATGCGTTCCTCCTACGAAGAAAGACCTCGACAGTGACTTTATTTCTCAGAGCTTCCTCCGACGTAGGATGTGTTCGTCTACAATGAATTAGAATCTTCTTTTTTGCACAAAAATCAACGAACAACGAACAAGGTCAGGGTTTTAATTAAGAATGATTTTATTCCCTTGATTATTTCCTTCTAAAAAAGAATGTGGATCAACTTATTATCAATTTTATTTGTGGATTTTTTCCTTATGGGTTTGGAATACATAGTTTCGAGAAGTTGTATGGGGTTTATTTGCCTGATAATAGTTTCATTGAATTCATTACGGTTTGCGATAGAATCATTTTGGAGGTCTTAAAGATTGAAGTTCATCTATCTTCTTTCATGTTGAGCCAAGTGCTACCTCCCTAACACAAAGGGTGTGGGCCAAACAAACATTTCCCGAACCCTTCATCGTTATTCAATGTGGAGTTATTCATAATGAAGTATGGTGATGAAGGTGGCGAAGGAAATGGCGCTTTCATCCGCGGCTATCATGACCCCCCCCTATGGCGCTTCGACCTACCGATTGAACCAGCTATGTGGCCATGCCCGCCACGCCGCCCCGGGACGAACCGGACCTGTGCCCTGGCTCACGCCACCTGCCCACTATGCCACCCCGACTTCCCCCCCCCCCCACCCCCGTTCGTGTCACCCCGACCATTCCGCCCTCCAGCCAGACTGCCCCGAACACACCTCCATCGACCGAGCCACCCTCGCCGCACCGCCCGTCGGCCACGCTGCCCTCGCCGTCCGCCGGCCCTGCGAGCCACCCCGCAATCATGTTCCCTCACGGCACCCTCCGCGGCTAATCCACCCTCGCAGAAATCTGCAGTCCCTTACGGACTACGAGACCAGACCCAGCGGGCCAGGCCGAACCCAACGGAATAGGCCAGGTTGGTCTGACCGGGTCAGACCAGACCCGGGCCAATTATGACCCTCAACTTTCTTTTGGCAATATCCTTGGCAACGAAAATCTGTTTTAAAAACCCTCGATGGCACTAAGAATATTAGAGTGTGATGGTCCCTTTGATTATACCCCACTGTAGTTTGGGGTATAGTTTTGATATGGTCAGTTTGGATTGTGCAAGAATCCAATCGGGCCCCCGGGACAAAATGGTTAATAACTCGCAGACCGAGCATCTGATTGATGCACCGTCTGTTGAGTTGAGACCCATATGAAGTGGCATACCATTGTGATAATTCTTCATGGGACTTTATGAATTATTGAGTTTTGAACAGTAGGTCATGGAGTGGATCTTTCAGGAGATGAGCGGGCATAGTGCGGAGACCTTGTAGCTGGATGAGACATGACGACTGGTGACCGTTTGACTCAGAGCGACTCTAATAGCCTAGTGGGGAGTGCCTTGGTTTCATGGCATACCCACGGTGGAGGAGCATGCTTAGTGATGGGGTAGACCAATGGTACTCGACAGGCTATGTACCTCTGCCAGCTACGAGGGGGAGCGCTCTTGGTGACCTGGCAGTCCCACGGTGGGGAGCACCTTTGTGTGACACGGCAGACCCACAATACTCGACAGGAGGAGTACCTCATCAATCTACGGTCAGTGGAAAGCACGCTTGGTGTCACGAAAGGCCCACTTTACTTGATTGAGCAGGTGTTCTCCAATAGCTTTGGTTTCAAAAAATTTACTAGGGATGTTACTTGATACTACCCCTAGAATAAAAATCCTAGTTTGAGCTGAGTCTATTTTTTTGTGTTTTCCTCATGATTGCAATGGATCACTTGATAACTTAGGTATATTTATGGGAATATACATATGTAGGTTTATTTGTTGATTTTATTCATTCTAGTTTATCCTAGGTGGATTTTGTGAGACCTTGTGGGTGTCGGGGTCCCTACTGATTATCATTATACTCACCCCTTCACGATATATTCCTACACCTTGTTGTGTTGGATGCAGATGACAGACAACCCAGACTGAGGCTAAGAGTACCAGGACTAAATGGTTCACGGAGGTGGACCTTAGGATGAGTCGATACACAGAGGACATAGACAGACAAGGTGTGATGAGGAGGCGATCTGTACCTACCCTTCAGGTAGGAACCTCGAAGGAAGACCTAATAACTGTTTTTCCATTTTCCACATTTGTACTACTACTTACAGTTCCTTGTACCTTTACAGTTGGGCTTGTATTCTGGCCCTTTTTCTTTGAGAACTCCTTTTTTATACAGTTTACATGGTGTTTCGTCCAGCTGTGTTCTTTCTTGTGGGTGTGTTTACATGATATAAAACCAATGCCTTCCCTGTTTTAGGGAATTACGCCTTTGGTTCAAGTCACCAGCCCCTGGACTATGGAAGAAGGTCTTGGGGTAGTCACGGAATGGGCCTGATGGGATGGGTCATGACAAATTGGTATCTGGGGAGTCGGTTATACTGAAGAACATAGGTCTCTGATATTTTTATGTTAATAAGTTTTGTTATGTATAGTGAGTGTGGATTTCAGTTCAGGGAGTCCAGTTTTGGTGTGGTGGCCGACATATCCATACACTAGGACCCTCAACTCGGATTTCTGACTCAGAGCACAAAAAAACGGATGGCATGTGTGTTTTCAAAAGTTTTCATTATGTCAGCTCTGTGGGTCAGCTCACCAGGTATATCTTTTTAACCATATCCCACCTATTTCTTTTCCAGATACTTCCACGCATACATCCGGCTTGAGTTCTTAGAGTTATACGCATTGATATCCCACCAAGTGATGTGGCCTCAGTGCAGGGCCCTCTTCTAGTAGAGGCAACAGTGGAGGCACAAGTAGTTCAATAACCCATTGGGCCACTGATGCCACCAGCCCCAGCAGCAGACATTGCACACCACATGAGTACGTTGCATGAGTTCCAGTGCCAGAGGACACCCAGGTTCAGGGGAGATATAGAACCACATGCAGTTGAGGATTTTCTATAGGCTGTGGTGAGAGTCTTCCGACACGTAGGGACACAAGCCGATCTCATGGCGATTCTTGTTGTCAGCCTTCTACAGGTATTAGCAGGAAGATGGTGGAGCTTGATTCTCCAGCTTTATAACAAGGTGATTCTTCTCTTGGTAGACTTTGAGAGCCTATTCCAGGAAAAGTTTGTTCCGGCTACTCTTTGCGTAGTGCGCATATAAGAGAAACGTCATCTTCAACATGGATGCATGACTGCAGCTCAGTACTTTACCTTTCATGTTACTCCATAGATATGGTGTGGGACCCTTTCTTCTGGGCCCAGACCATCGAACAGGGACTCAGGAGGGAGATCAGGGCTTCAATGTTCTCACTCTACATCCTAATGCTGGTGGGGGTGTTCAAGAGATCTCCCCTAGTGGAGAGTTTCCCAGCTGAGTAGTCTCCAGTAGTGAGATGCACCACCAGTGGACACATAGGGGAGTATTCTATAGCTGGCAGCAGATAGATGACGCAGAGTTCAAGATAACCAGACCTATATATGGAAGATCGTGTGACTCAGGATTGGTTGTGTGGGGCACCTGAGGCGGAGACAGACCTTCCCGGAGAGGGAAATGTTATGCATGTGGCGGTAAGGGTCACATGTCTCGTGATTGTCTAACCCGCCGTTCAGATGATCAGAAGACGGTCAAAGGACCGCCAATGTAGAGACAAATATTCGACTGAGGAGGTCCACAGGGAGAATGCAAACATGGAATAGGATAAGCCCATGTAGCTGGCTATGGATGAAGATTCAAGATATTACCACCACCACCACCGGGAGGTCTACCCTGACTGTAGGGAGTAGGAGAACAAGAGAGATCTCAGATCCAGGCCGGTGAGGACTATGATCACCGCGCTCTGGAGATGATTCAAGGTACGATTTGTGTCTACTCTACCATAGCTTCAGTACTTGTAGACACATGTACCAGTCACTCTTTCATTTCCACTGCCCTCATTCAGAAATTAGAGATTCTGATAGAGACGCTGGCTCAATCCATATGGATAGAGACTCCTATGGGAGCACATTCGGTGATTACGCACTGGTTCCAGCTGTGTGATCTTACTATAGTAGGCGAGAGCTTCGACTGAGATCTCTTAAAAGTGGTGTCTAGGTCTTACGATGTCATCTTGGGTATGGACTAGTTATCTACAATCCATCCTAAAATTGACTGTAATAGGCACAATTTGCGGTGTGTCCGCACGGATGGAACCATTTTCACCTTCATATGCGAGAAGGGAGCCTTTGCAGCACATGATTGACTTACCCAGAAGATAGTGCAGACGATCAGTCATCAGTTGGATGGCCATACCATCAGAGTGATTGATGTGGAGAGTCTGTGCTATCCTATAGTGGTGGACCAATTCACAAATGTTTCCACTGATGAAGTCCCAACTTTACCTCCTCGCATAGAGGTGGACTTTTACATTGACTTGTACCCCAGGATGACGACAATACCTACTCCCGAATCTCAAATGGCTCCCACGGAGCTTCATGAGATGCAAGTACATCTAGAGGATTTGAAGGGAAATGAATAAATCTAGTCTAGTGTTTCACCCTGGGTAGCCCCAATTCAGTTTGCGAAGAAGGTAGATGAGATCTTGAGGCTTTCTGTTGAATATCAGCGCCTGAACTAGGTGATCGTGAAGAACACGTACCCACTACTGAGGATTAATGAACTCTTTAATCAGTTGAAGGGAGCACGGTGGATCTAGAAAATAGACCTCAGATAAGGTTATCACCAGCTTAGAGTACAAGAAAAGGATGTGAAAAAGATGGATTTCAGATGTCAGTGTGGCTAATATGAGTTCTTGGTTTTGCCCTTCGGTGTAACCAACGCTCCAATAGTGTTCATGGGACTCAAGAATAGGTTATTTTAGCTATACCATGATCTCTTTGTTGTAGTCTTCATCAAAGATATTCTGATATACTCGACTACTGAGGAGGAGCATGCCTATCATTTCCAGGTAGTACTGGACACACTCCTAGAGCACCAACATTATGGAAATCTCTCAAAGTAACATGTCTAGATCCGAGAGGATCACTTTCATGGACATGTCATTTTGGAGGCTAGAGTTGCCGTAAATCCAGTGACAATGTTAGTGATGCTTTCTTGGGATCCACCCAAGAGGGTGACATAGGTACAATGTTTCCTGGGATTAGCTAGTTACTACCAGTGATTTGTGACAGATTTCTCCCGAGTTGCAGCACCACTATCAACCTTAGGGAAGAAGTCGAAACCCTTTGTGTGGTGGGAGAAAAACCAGCAGAACTTTCAGGAGCTGAGGTAGAGGCTCACTAGTGCCCCTATATTTAGGCTTCCAGAGGAAGGCGTAGGGTACATAGTCTACTTCGACACATCAGGGACTAGAATCAGATGTGTCCTGATGCAGGGGTGAGCAGTGACCACTCATGACTCTCAACAACTAATACCTCTTGAGGAGAACTATGCTATCCATGACCTTTAATTAGCAGGAGTGTTCTTTTCATTGAAGATGTGGCAGCACTATCTGATGATTGAGGTTTTTAGCATGTACTATGATCACAAGAGTCTTAGGTATATCTTCTCTCAGAAAGACCTGAACCTAAGATGATGACATTTCTTGAGTTCCTCTAGGACTATGACTTCGAGATAGTCTATAATCATTGGAAGGGTAACATTGTTGCAGATGAACTCATCAGGAGATCTGGTTTACAAATTCTAGGTGAGGCGACAGAGTAGCAGGCTGCTTTGGGGATATCCTTTGTGGATATAGTTTGAGAAACTTTCCTTCAATCACAAAAAGTCACCCCCCCAATTCATCAGCGAGTTAAGGAGGCCCAAGGTGTGGATGTTGACTTCGAGGAATGACGTTCTTAGATATCAATAGGAAAGACACCCGATGGATTATATGAAGGTGGGGAGCATGCCATCCTCTTCAACGGACGTACCATGGTACTAGTGTCACTTCTGGAAGATGTTTTGATGGAGTTCCACACATCCCCTCTAGCGGTACATCGAGGAGTGGCGAAGATGTACCGTGACTGTCGACGAAAGCACTAGCGGGTGGGAAAAACAGAATGAATTAGTAGTGTTTTCCTCTTGGTACATCAATTGTTAGAAAGTGAAGTTATAGAATCAGGTAATAGCAGGCTTTGCTCAGCCTTTATAGGTCCCAGATTGGAAGTGGGATAGGATATCCTTGGACTTTTTGATAGGACTTCAATGTACATCCAGAGGTCATGACATGATTTGGGTGATTGTAGACTGACTCACCAATTCGGCCCACTTCATACTGATCAGAGAGCAAAGGTTCAGTAGATAGAAAGGGGCACCTCTATGTGAAAAATATTGTGTGGCTACATGGTGTATATTCAACTATTGTCTCTGATTGTGTTGCATATTTCACTTCCCGGCTATGGAAGGGGTTGTAGAAGGATTTTGGGACAGAACATCTTTTGAGCACCACCTTACATCCTCAGAAAGATGGTTAGACTGAGTGGACAATTCAGACCCTCGAGGACATGATGCATGCTTGTGTCCTCGACTTCGGTCGTAGTTGGGAGGATCACTTACCTTTGGTGGAGTTTTCATACAACAACAGCTATCACTCCACCATTAGGATGGCACATTTTGAGGTGTTATACAGGTGACCTTGAAGATCAACCTTGTGCTAGACTAACCCATGGGAGTCAGTACTAGTGGGACCAGAGATGGTATGGGATACAACATAGAAAGTGCAGATCATCCAAGAGCAGAAGAAGACTACACAGAGCAGGCAGAAGTCTTATAATGACACGAGACGGAGACCTCTAGAGTTCCAGGATAGAGACCACATATTTCTATGGGTCTCATCTCAAAGTGTTTTTCAGAGATTTGGCTGAGGCAGCAAGTTATATCTGAAATTTGTTGGACCTTTTCAGGTCCTCATAAGAGTTCGCAAGGTGGCATACCGCATAGCTCTTCCACCTCAGTTGCACCAGGTTCATGACATCATCTATGTATCCCATCTGAGGATATACGTGCATGACCCATCTCACATCATCGACCATGGCGATATGGATGTTGACGATGGAGAGACTTTTATAGAGGTTCCAGTGGAGATTGAGGATCGGAAGGAGCGGGTCCTTCATGAATGGTCGATACCTTTGGGTGCATTCCCTGTAAGCATTGGAACCTCCAGGATAGAACATTGGAGCAAGCGGCTCAGATGCATTCTCATTATCCCCACATGTTCCCTTAGTTTGAGTTGTGGCTTATGGGGACGTAATGCCCGAAGGTGGGTAGAATGTTATTACCCAGA
Source organism: Viscum album (assembly GCA_963277665.1). NCBI lineage: Eukaryota > Viridiplantae > Streptophyta > Magnoliopsida > Santalales > Viscaceae > Viscum > Viscum album. Next base: position 1,851,849,938 of record OY728120.1, read on the forward strand.
AATTCGGTGTAATTTTTTTTTAAATATATGGGAATTTTATGAGTCCATGAAAATTGATGGTGCGTGATTCCATGGAATGGAGTGCTAGGAATGAATTTCTACACATTTTATCAGTTACGTTCAGTGAAAGATCATGCAGGCTTTTTATAAGTATTGAACAAGTGCTCGTAATTGAAATCTGAGGGCACCGTTGAACTCGCATTCCCAATATTCACATAAAAAGAATCTCACCTCGACATTAGCTGGTCGAGGGTGAATGTTTGTTTTGGGGTTTTTTTATTGAAATCATAAAATAAAATAAACACATGTGTTATATTATTTTATCTGTTGTAAGCACCCATTTTGAATTTGGAGGTGGGACCCACCTGAACTAAACCTTCATGTGGGAGTTGAAGTTTGGGGACCACCCAACCTTATCAACCCATGAGTGGTTATGATGGTGGGGCTCACCCGAACCTACCCTCCCATGAGAGGTTTTGGTGCCGGGGACTACCCAGGACTAAACCACCCCTTAATTTGAGGAAAACATTGCAACTCCCTCATAAATGAGGGAGATCCTCCTGACCTCCTCCACCTTAATTGTGCCAACGCACGTGCCATTAATTCTTCCAACTTTTCCTTAATCAATTTAAACCATTTTGAATATTATGCGAATGACTTAATAGATTTTATAATATATTATCTTGTGCTACCAATTCTTTTTTTGGGAACGGAGTAAGGAGATTTTGAAAGAAAATCTCTCGCGAACGAAAGAGCCAATCCTTTGAATGAAGAATGTGTTCCTTAAATGAAGAACAACCTCGAATTATACATTCTTTCTCGAAGCTTCCTTCGATGTAGGATGTGTTTTTCTACAACAAATCGACGTCTGATTTTTTTCACCAACATCGATGAACAATGAAAAAGGTAAGGGATTTAATTAAGTATGATTTTATCGCCTATATTCATTCCTTCTAAAAACAATGAATGCGGATCAAAATATTCTCAAGATGATCCATATATGTTTTCCTTCTGGGTTTGGAATAAATTGTTTTGGGTAGTTGTAGGGGGTTTTTCTGGGTGATAATACTTTCCTTGAATTCATTGCGGTTTGGGAAAGAATCATTGCGGAGGTTGTAAAGTTTGAAGTTCATCGATATTATTTCTTGTTGATCCATATGCTACGACCCTAACATGGAGGGTGTCGGCCAAACCAACATGGCTTGACCCCTCCGCCATTCTTCTTTGTGGTGTTCTTCAGAATGAAGGATGGTGACGGAGGTGAAAAAGTAAATGGTGCCATCACCTGTGACCACCGCGACCCACGTAGCACCTGCAGCGCTCTGAGATCCCTTCCGAACCGGCTATGTGCACTCGCCGTGCCGCGCTGCCTTGGGCTAAACAAGCCCCGCACCCCGACTCGCGCCACCCACCGGCCGCACCACCCCGGCCGAGCCACCCCGGCAGAACCCCACCGGTCGCGCCACTCCTACCGCGCGGGACGCTGACCACCCGCGGCCCTATGAGATGCCCCACGGCCTCAGGACCTCATAGCAACCTCCACAGCTGAGCCACCCTCGTGGTTCTACACGATCCCTCGCGGCCTTCTTGGACTAACCCAATGGACTAGGTCGGACTAGACACGGTCCCATTACGACCCTCAACATTCATTTGGCCATATCCATGACACCAGATTTTCATATGACGAACAATTAGTGGCGTTGGTAATCATGGAGAATGATTTTCCATTTGAGTATACCCAACTAGAGTTTGGGGTCGAGTTGAGATATGATCTGGTTGGATCATGCACGAATCCAAACAGGCCCCCTGGACTAAATGGCTAATAACTCACCGACTGAGCGTCTGATTGACACACTGTCTATTGCATTGAGATCCCTAAGAAATGGAAGACCTTTGTGATACTTCTTCATTATAATTCATGATATTTGGAGTTTTTACTAGTAGCTTGTGTAGAGGATAATTCCGGAGATGAGTGAGCGTAGTGCCGAGATCTTGTAGATTGTTGAGACCTGACGATTGGTGACCATTTTACTCGGAGTGACTATAATGGCCAAGTGGGGAGAACCATGGGTCACAGAAGACCCATGGTGGAGGAACACTCTTGGTGACACGGAAAACACACGGTACTCAACATGAGGAGTACCTCTATATGCTATGAGGGGGAGCACACATGGTGACGCAGCATACCCACAATGGGGAGTGCCTTTGAGTGATGTGGCAGACCCACAGTACTTGACAAGAGGAGTACCTCAGCATTCCAAGGTTAGTGGGAAGTTCTCTTGGTGTCGTAGAAGGACCACGGTACTTGATTGAGAAATAATTCTCCAGCAGCTGAGGTTTCGATAATCTGACTGGGGAAGTTACTTGATACTACCCTTTGAATAAAAATTCTCGTTTGATCTGAGTCAGGTTTTCTTTTTTTTCCTCATGATTGAGATGGATCACTTGATAACTTAGGTATATGTATGGGAATATACCTATGTAGGGTTATCTGTTGATTTCATTATTTGTTTTATATCCTTTGTTGAATTTGTGAGACCTTGAGGGTGTCGGGGACCCTACTGAGTATCATTATACTCAGCACTGCATGGGATATTCCCACACCATATTGTGTTGGATGTTGACGACGGACAACGCTGACTAAGGCTGAGAGTACCAGGACTAGACGGTACCTAGTGTTGGACCTTACGACGAGTCGATACACGGAGGAGACAGACATATGAGGAGTGTTGAGGAGGCTATCTGTACCTACCCATAAGGATTGAACCTCTATGGGCGACCCAGTAGCTATTTTTCCATTTTCATGAGTTGTACTTGTACTTCCAGTTCCTTGTACCTTTACTGTTGGGATTGTATTCTGGCCCTTTTTCTTTCATCACTCATTTGTTATATAGTTTACATGGTGTTTCGTCCATCTGTGTACTTTCCTGTGTGTGTGTTTACAGGTTATAAAGGCAATTCCCTCCCAGTTTTAGTGAATTATTCCTATGGTGCTAGTCGCCAACCCCTAGCCTATGGAAGGCAGACTTGGGGGAGTCACGACATGGGCCCCGGGGGATGGGTCGTGACACTTGTATTCATGATTAGATTATACAACTATTATACTTCACCTTATAACCAATAAATAGCCATAATGACATTTTCATGATCCAAAAACATGAAGATGGAGAATATCATTTCAATGGTACTGATCTTGTGTTCAGAAAAAACTGGATCTGATGACCTGTTGAAAGAGACGTGGTGTTGCCTCATGAAGGACACAACATATTGTTGTTCTCTCTTCATTGATCCAGATATTCATCATGTCTAATATATTGGGAATGATAGGATAGTATAGAAATGATGTTTCTTATTCCATCACACATATCATTAGGATCATCAATAGATAATTCATTTCATTGGTTGTCACAATCACTATTGATGCGGTTCCTTCATGTTCTAGCTATTGGCTAAAACCAAAAGCACTGAGTAAGAATCAATTATCATAACATGGAACACCAAAATCATGAAATGACAATTATATTATCTTTAATGTATGACAAATTTTATAAACTGTGAAACCTTGGTATTTTCCAAGGTTATTCACATACAAATTCTTGTTAAATAATTCATGATAGTTTGGGAAGTTTTTTTCAATTACCAATGCATATCCCCTTGGAGTGTCAATCTAGGTGTGCATCAAGGCATGTTTTCATCTTCCAGATTACCATGAATCTATCCTGAAAAAACATTCTATAGTTGTTAACCCTAGGAAAATATGATGAATACCCACATCAACTTGTAGTACCCATATTGGGGGGTATTTCTAGGAAACCACTTACTCCATCCTTCACAAAATTCCAATACATTTTCCTAAATGTAAACTAATCCTTATACTTCTCCATAGAGTCATCCCAATAATTATCCATTGAAATATACCTAGTTATCTCACTAATGATATATAATCATAGTTTCAAATGGTTGAATAATCCTTTCCTTTGTTATCCATTATTGAAAAACAAACATGAAATATATAGATATTACATCATTTTAGATGAATATTCAGTATATTACATAAAATAAATGTTCGAGGACTGTCATAGTTTAGTGAATTTGGAAACATGGATACAAAATCTTCTATCCTGGTGAACGATATTAAAAATATCCCATAAATATCTCCGCCTATTGTACTTCTACCAAAACCGCTTCTTCACACCCAGGGGAAAGGAAACAAAAGAATGGGGTGGGCTCATCTACTCAATAAGAGTAAATAAATGAAATGAGTAAGCAAAACATAAATTAAATGGTATGGAACCTAATAATATCATAAGAAGATCATGACCTATATATTAGAGATTATAACAATGAATGAAAGTTCATATGTCAAGAATTATAGGGAAATAAATATCACAGTACGAGGAATCATAACCTAGGAAACTGCATGGAATTTGTTTCATGCATGTCAGTTTATAACATCATGAGCATGTATATATAGAGACAGCTTCACTCATTAAGTTATGAACATGAAAATACCCTCCCAAATAAACTAGTGGATATGAAATCAGGTCTATAAATATCATTGTGTATGTGTAATCAAGATCATGGATAACCTTATGGTCATGAAACCATGTCCATGCGTAACAGTGTGAACAATTATTCAGGATCATGCATTTCCTAAAGGACATGAATCCAATTCTATGCATAACATTATGAATGTCTGATCAGGTTCATGTACTACCAAATGAATAAGATAAAAGGTCCATTTAAAACATTGTGAACATATAATTTGTTTCATGCCTAACACTATGAATAAGGAATCATGCCCACGCATTTACTCTTTCATATTCATCTAGGTCTATGAATAAAATTTTGAACATGTAATAAGGATCACTCATTACATTGTGAACATTTATTTTTCTTCACTCATAAAATTATGGACATGAGACCAGCTCCAGGAAAAATATTGTGAAAATGTAATATTGTTCACTCATGACATTTATACTAATGAGTCCTCCCTAATTACCCAATGAATTAGAGGAAGATATATGTCCAACACATATCATAATAAATTAATTCACACATGTCTTACAAGATAATAAAACATTCATCATTTTATTATCGATTAAAATACATAGTTTTAACAACAAAAAAACCCATTAAATGAAATGGGTATCATTAATATTTGATCACATCAAAACCTAAGGAAAATATATATGATTCATAACATGTGAAATTATATGGGTTTCATAAACATGTATCCCTTGAATGGGAAACATTCTTCTTAAAGACCATTAATTTAAGTATAAAAAATTCATTGAAAGGATATGAATGGATCCTTTATATCATTTCCTATAAGATAATGATTATATCAATATATGTTATCTTATATGGGAGAAATGTTTAAAATAAATTTCAAAAATATTTTTAAGGAAATAATGTTTCATTAAAAAGAGATATGAAAACATATAAAAGAGTCTTTGAAAAAAAACATTTAAAATAATTTTTTCATTAAGATAATATTCAGAGATCATTTCAAAACATTTTCGAAATCATTTTTTAAAACATGGTTTCTGAATACATTATATTTTCTACCGAAAAGAGAGACAATCAGTCTTTAAATAAAATCATTATATTAAGTAACAAATGGTGTAAAATTTGTACTAACACATGAGGATATCCCAAAAAAACATTTGATAAGGAAGATAATGATAATTTTTCAGATATTGATCATAATATTTCATTAAATGAAATATAAACAAAATTAATCTTAAAAAGTGATGTTATTTCCTCAATAGACTTTTTTGACTCAGTAACTTCGAATAATACTCTCCATGTATAAATATAAAATTAATTGAATCATAATATATCATTAAAATATTTATATTCATTAGAAATCCTGTAAAATGGAAGTTTATACATCTTGAAAAAGTGTTTATGTTTATAAAAAAATATGAGTTTCAAATAAAGAAAATTGAGACAAATCATTTTTACCATTTTGGTATCCTTTTATACATATACAAAATGAAATAAGGATTATAATATGTACATGTGAATACCCATAACAATAAGTTTATTATATTTAGAACACAATCATTGTGAGTACATATAACAAAAAAAAATGAAAGAATATCAAACATAACATGCATCTCATGAAAATTTATAGTGAGATTAAATCCACATACCTTGTGTCATGAATCTCTTCATACTGAAAAATGATTCTTGTATAATGAATATAATTTTATTATAAATCTTTTAAAAATTATTATTATTATAAAAATTACAATATATTGTTTTATTATTCCAATATATTACCAAATGTCTAATGATCATATTTTAAGGTATCACTATGGGTAATATTCTTTTTGTTTTCTCTTATGTCTTAATTTTTTATATCATTTGTCCTTATAAAGATATCATGATTCCAAAATGTAAATAATGATATAAATATAATTTATAAACATTATATTTATATAATAAAAATATACTTATTAATGAATTACTAAATATAAAAATCCTTTTCTATAGACGGTAAGCCGCACGTTTGCATGAACACTGCTTCTGTTTTTAATGACGTATTGAAAGAAACTATGATATATGTATATATATTTATGTATATATATATATATAACTATTACAGAATCATTATTCTTGAATATTTATCATATATTATCATTAAATCCTTCCTTTGTATATTCTACATTGTGCGTGTATGAATCAAATCATTTTTAGGGGCCAATAGTCCACAATTCCGAAAAATGAAATTATCATATTAACAAAAATGGAAGAAAAGTGACGTGTGTGAAAAAATTAATAAGTAAGAATATTAATGTAATAAATATAATATATAAGATATAAAAATAAAATTTCAATCATAATGGAAAACATTTTTGGTGCTATTGTAGAAATGAATAATCATCGTTTTATGAGTCAATAGTTCACTATATAAACAATATATATGATCGATGTCCATTATTTAGAGTATTGTGTAAGTGTAGGTCAAAAAGATAGAAAAAAAACATAATATTATTTATTGGATACTTTTTCCAACATAATGGAATAATTTGGGTGTACGTGGTGATGATGGAAAATAATGAAATGGAATTGAGGGAAGACATGAACTCTAAATCAGGTAACTCCTTTTGGTTTATGGCATAAGGATTCCTTGAAAAGGTTTTAGCCCAAAAAGTGGATTCATGGTATATGGGAGGTTTTTTGGGATGTGGATATAGTACGAATTTTCTGAAATTAGAACATTTTAGTGGTGTGGTGAATGAGTAGAGTTGGTGTCCATTAAAAAGGATGGAAAATGACTTAATTGTAATTTTTGGAAACAAGTTAAGTGTTCAAAAATTATTACATAATAAATTCATGATAAAAAACAAAACTCAATTATGTATATTTTATTTCAAATATTTGGACATACAATGGGTGTTGGGAATGTTTTTAGGTCATTTTGTGTCTTATATTTAATGTTCAATACTATATTAAAATGAATTTTCTCTAATCCAATGTAATTAATTATAATCAATTTCACTAGTATTTTTGGTCAAAAACAGGGTTGACCATATTAAAAATTGTAAATATTTATGATTTCGTATATGGAATCTATTTCTCAAAATTATAATCATAGAATTAGCAGAAATTAATTTAAAATTAATCCCTCTAACTGGATGACACTGCGTGTTTTTAAAGTATAAATTTCCAAAAGATTTATAAGTTTTTGTTTCCGATTTCAGTGGGAAATTACTTCAAATGAACTAAATTATATTAATTCATTAAAATATTATATATCTAAAAATTTGATCTTTTTAAAATATACATTATACTTATAAATATATTATATGAATTATAAGTTATGATTTATAATGCTTTATTTTAAAGTATTCATTAAAAGATGAAACCATTAATAAAAATACCAAAAAACTATCCTGACCTAATTTTTATGTACCTTATTAAAATATTTAGTTTAATGTGACATTTTAAATCAATATAAGTTCCAGAAATTGGATTTAAAAATTCTTTACCATTAAAAGTTGCTAAAAATTGCAAAAATAAAATTATAGGTTTTACGCATGAAATTTGGTTTATTATTATGTTATGTCTATAAAATATATTGGTCAAATATATAATATATTTTATTAAATATATAACATTTTAATTACATTAATAAAAAATAAAAATGGTAATTAACATAGTTAAAATAGAATCATGATATTTATAATATTTTCCTTTTATTCAATTTGTTTTCTAATTAATTTATCATTATTTGGTCACATATGAAGTCATATATTGTCTCCTTAAACCCAATATTTTAATAATTTATTCAATAATATCCATATTCATAAACATATGGGCTAGGTTATATGAAAATTTAATTATATTTGTAATAATATATTATTGTTAGGTGACACATGTTCTTGCATGTTATGCTAGCCATTGAGGAAGGCCTATCTTGCATGAAATGAATGCAAAGATGATGTTTTGTGTAACATACACTATGTTGGTGTTGTAAATAATTCAATCCAAGTCAGTTCCATGTGAATGGAATGGAATACATAGTTTTTAAATATATATATATTTAAAAACATTGAACTATTTTTTGGGTCACATTAAATTAAAAATATCAAACATATAAATTAAGTCAAAATATTATTTATCAAATTGTATTGGTGTTACAATTATAGGTGATTATGAAAAATTAATGACATCAGTTTGGGAGGATGTAGCCTTCTGTATAGATGAATGAAGACTCCATGTACAATTTCATTGATGACAAGATTAATTGAGATTAATAAATTAACATAATTTCAGCTAAAAATAACATATAAAATGGTGTTACTATGTATTTAAAATTTAAAAGAATATTAATGATTTGAAGAAGAAAAAAAATCACAGTTATGAAAAATACATATTCTTCAGAAAACCTACATATATAAGAACCAAATTCCTTCATTGGATGGCTTTTTGATCAAAATAATGGAACTAGATCTTGGGTTTGTAGGATCGGGGTGCAGGTGGGTATGACATGTATGATCCAATAGGATTAGAATTTTTGATGTGGAGAGTATATGGGGTGGAATTTTATAATTTTGGTGAGTGGAACAGTAGTAAATTTTTAATGGAAAAAAAAAGTACCAAAATTTTTAACATTCCAATATGATCCAAAATAAACTATTAATGAAAATTCTACATTAAAGGGTCTAAATATTTCCATAAAATATATTATATACATCTTGTTGGTAATTTCAACACTTATCATTTATGTTAACCCCTAGTAAACAAATTTTTACAATATTTACAATAATTTATTTTTACTATTTTCACTATACATTATTGTAAAATATTAATTTGACCACATTAGATAATATAAATTAAAATGATTCTTAATATGTAATATTTTTTAAAAAATTCAATTCAAAAAAATCATTAAGAAATAATTTTATATTGAACATGATTTGGGATTAAAATGTGGAATTTGAAGAAAAAAATTTTATTGATAAAAATGAATTCTTATAAACTCAATGGAAAATAGTAATATTTCAATAAAGAAATCAAAATAATTATTCATATAAAATATATTAATTTAATTTAAAAACATCCAAATTATGGATTTTTTAATTAATTAAATATTGACAAACATTAAGCACCGTAAAAAATAATTTAGACATCAATACTAGAAAACAATGCTATAGCCACAGACCTATAGCCACGGTTTTATAAGTCCATCTTTATAGCTTTGTTTATAGAAACACTTCTATTAAAATTTTGGCTAAATAATTGTTTACAGCCACGCTTAAAAAAACAGTATTTATGTTTTTTTAACCTTATATTGGGATCTTCCTCCCCCAACCCCTCGTGAACCACCTTATACCCGCGACCGCAGCCCTCTCCTCTCAGCCTTTACGACATCTCCTCTTGGCCTTCACGACTTCTGCTCTTCGTGACTTCTCCTCTCGGCCTTCGCGACTTCTCCTCTCTCGGCATTGACCTCTCAGTGACAACCTATCCTCTCGGTGGAGACCTCTCCTCTCGGCGGTGACCCTTCATCCCCGACGACATTGGAGACCTCTCCTCTCCCCGATCCCCTCCTAAGACAATTCCCAGATTGTCTTCTGATGCTACCCCATACTCTTCCCCCTCGCGACACTTCCCATCGGTATCACCAAATGAGGTAACTCGGTCTCCTTCATGGTATCATCTCACCTCTCGTACCTCAAATTTGATCGCCCTTTGCCTTTATCTGAATTACATACACATATTTACCTCTGATGGAATTATTCAAACTAGAAATTAATTCCATTAGAAAAAGGATATTTTCATATATTGTTGAAATCGCAAGAGGATCTATAGTGATTTTGGAAGACTGGAATCCTCAATCATAAACACAGTTTACTCATAATTTCTAATTGGGACTAACATCAATCCGCACACACATAGGAATACATTTTCCAAAGTCTGGGTCAAACTAAAAAGTCTTAATTGGTTCTTTTGGCACCCAAAAATTCTTATTGATATTGTCTCCTCCTAAGGAACTCCCCTCAAAATTGATCATAGAACATTAAATGCCGACTTATGCCTCTTTTCTAGAGTTATGGTGGAAATCAAACAGGATTCAAAGCATCCCACCACAACTAATTTCAATTCAAATGACTACAAAACTGCAATTAAAATTGAATATGAGAGGAAACCTCCCTTTTGCGAACATTGTATGATCATTGGTAATACAATTTTTAACATTAGAGTAATTAGAAAACAATTAACACAACCAGTTGAAAATTATTGGAAGGAAATTATGAGAAATAAAAAGGATAAATCCTCTATGATAGATATAATTATAGCCCCATCAAAGAAATATAAAACTTGGGTGAAATAGTCAAACAAAGTGACACAAAAAGGGGATAAATCTAGTACTAACTGGGATGATATGGATGAATAAGAAGAAGACTCCCTTAAAAATAAAGGCCTCTTAGAAGAAATTGGAATTTTGGTGTTAGACACTATTAGGATATCCACTAAAGATGAATCTAATACATGCTCAGTAGAATAAATGTCAGAATCTAACCAAAATTATTAACATAGACCAGGTAAAAACATGAAGTGCAATGAATTTAATGCGTACACTACACCCCCTCATATCTATATGTTGTCATGATCAATTCCTATTTAATTTGTGGACGATAACTCCTCATCATTAAGTACATGAAAAATCAAGGACCCCTCCCTATTAAATGCCACTATTTCATTAGGGACAATGATTCAGACTAATAGTGAAAAAAATGTACCAGATAATTGCTCTAAAAATATAGATTCAACTAGCTATTCTATAGATTCTTGGAATCTATTGTCTATCCCAAAATTTGATTAGGATATCACACATACTAGTAGTATGATTGCAACTTTTTCCAGGGATTTAGAAACTGTTAAATCAATGAATGTAAGTACACCATCGGTATAGATGACTAAGATTATAGATCTCATTGGATCCATTAAGAAGATTCATCCCAAGAAGGATATCGGGGTGGAGAAAAAAAGGATCCAATTACAACCTCTTCTTCTACTTTATACACTTTTTTTGGTTCACAACCTAATAATAGTGTTGATCTCATTTGCTATATGATGCATTGTAATTTGAATCCTGCAGACCCAACCATTAAATCTTCATTAACTCATGTGGCTATGAGATCTGTTAATAACTTCTCTGTCATATATAATAGTAATACTAGTCTTTAAATGGATTTGGAAACCAAAAATTTAGAGGAGTATTTAGATCCTTCTCCCCCTGCACACTCTAAATCTATTACCAGTTATGTAGAATCAGGGAGTGAGATGAGTATTTTTAAGGTTGTTTCAACTGAGACTCATACCATGACTTCTTAAAATATTAAAAATGATGTATAAACTATCAAACATACATGAACATCCCAGGAACAGGACCCTAAACATATTTAAGAATATAATATTTTCTTTCCATTGAATCTGTACCATCGAACAGATCTGGATAATTCCTAACAAAGGACAATGGATACTTCAATGTTTTCAGGTAATCTTATTTCGACATCTATAATTAATGATGATTTCTCAATCAAATATGGAAACATGAGTTCTAATCGTAATACCAAATCTTTTTCGACATGTTCTAATAATTCTGTAGACTCACCTATGAATGATCCATTTATGAATCCTACAAAGAATATTCTAGTCACATCTAGGAATGAACAAGAACATACCACTAAAAATAACCTAGAGGTTAGAATGACAACTAGAAAAAAGGCACTAGAATAAAGAGAAAAGGGTGTTCTAACTCCTAATTCAGGTTTAAATGATGATCCCCTTTTGGAATTGTCAGGGTATCGCTAACTATGACATGTTAATTATTTTAAAAAGAAAGTTTAACAACAATCATCATATTTTATTTTCCATCACTAAACCTAAAATTTGGTTTTCCTTTATATAATCACATTTATGCCAACATAATTATATTTTTTTAGTTCAATCAATAATACAGTCAATGCTAATTCCTTATATATTTTTTCACACTCTTATTTACACAATGTTAGTGGTTTCAATATCGTTGTCTAGATATTTACTTGCAAATTTAACATTTATGGAACACATACTTTCTTCTCCTTTGTCAGTTTTAAAAATAGATACAATGAAATAACTATTTGGAATGATCTCTCATCCCTATGAACTAACAAAACGACCCCTAGTTTCTACTAGGAGACTTTAAATCCATTCTTAACTCATGTGAGAAATTGGATCTTCTCATGCTTCCATTTCAATGAAATAATTTAAAGCCTCGATTGAAGACACTAATATCATTGAAATTAATCTCAGTAGAGTAAAATACACTTGGTATATAGGAAATTACAACAAAGTGGTTGCCTCCAAATTGAATAAAGACTTAATGAATGTCCCAAGCTTTTGATTTATTGGACACTATCTCCAACATCACTCTTCACAAGCTGAATTTTGATCATCATACCATCTTGGTCAACGTCTCCTCAAATGTCATGAAAACACGATGGCCTTTTAAATTTAACAATGCGTGGTACTCTGATGATGATTTCATCCATATCATCTTGAACTATTGGTCTTCAATGTCTCATAACAATGATTCCTTTTCCTGCAACCTCAAATTGAAACATCTCAAACAGACTCTAAAAACCTGGTGAAACTCTAAATCCAAACAAGTTAAAAATGACATCATGATTCTTGAGAAAGTCGTCAATGATCTGCAAAACAAAAACACCAACTCCGACCTCACCACTGATCTTACTCAAGAACTAAACACTATAGTCAAACTCAACTCTTTTCTCACATTCAATGGAAATATGAGAAAACATGAATTTATGGAGGGGGCAATGGGTGTAGGGGTGTAGGGGTAGGGGGCTATCTAGGGGGGTTAGGGGCTGTCTTGGATGGAGGGGGGGGGGTGTCCTAGGGGGCATCCAAGATGGAGGGGGGAGTGGTGTCCAGGAGGGGGTGGCCATCATAGAATTCTATAAAAAAACATAATAGGTCATTGTTTAAATATCATGGTTTTAATGTGGGTTTTGGAGGTACACCAAAATAATCTTATGTGATCATATAAAGATGTGAATATTAATGATTTTTTTATTAATTTGAAACATTTATGAATTCCCATATCCATAATATTTGTTATGATTTCTTATTGACATGTAACTGATGGTTAATTGTTATCTTATGAAACAACACAATTGTGTGTTTTATAATTTTTTCTTGAGATTCATAAGAGTATAAATTATTAAAAATTTCATAGATTTAATGATTTCACTTTGATATTCTATTCATGAAAGACATCAAGATGTTCCTTGAAATATTAAATATGTACCTATTTTCACTACATCTTCAGGTTAGGTCACTTCTTTTGTTTGTACATTTATGACATTGGGTCTGAACTGTTATATAAGTTGATTTCAAACAATATAAATCATGATAGTCTGTAAGAGTTCATTTTATGTCAGGAACATGAAGCAACAGACACCGAGAAATATTATACAATTTTCCTGAAAATAAAATTTAATGATTCTTGCATGTTGGGGGGATTCAACACCATATATGTGTACAGAGATTGACTGTCCATATCGTGTACATGTTAATACATTTGTACAGATATTGTTGAATTTCTGTGTACATATATTGAACTTTATTCCAGAAATTTACAAGATATCTATGTACTAATTAATATAGTAGGGATGTATTAAATTAAATGAATATATTTTTAGATAATATATGGTTCCAAATTTCACAACCAATATTATAATTCACTATCACTATGGTAGTAGTGTGGATGGACCTCTATTAGAAAGGAATCACTGTAGTTAGGGGTATCCCACTATTTTATAGTGTTTTACTTTAGGAGGTGGATTAATTTGAGGAGTTTGAGATACTACAAGATTAAGAAGATCTCTAGATTGATAATGTTTCAATCCAATCCCACCACCAGCTATAGGTGGTCTTTTTATCACTTATCATCATTGATGATATGTTTTCTCTCTCTCCCTTTTAGCTTTGAATGGGTTATAAGTACATCCATCATGGATTTTTTTTCATTCTATGTTTGATTTGTGTGCAGTTGATTAAATCAACTAATTTATTACTATGGCTACAGTGCATCACATCCAAAAATGTCGGAACATGTGAGCGTAACATGGAAATATTAGTGCAGCCATATGTCAGTATATTTAAATTCTTTTTTCTTGAAAAATGGAGATTATTCACTATAGGATGGAGGTCATGTTAGGAGCACAATGGGGATTACTCACTACTAGTTCAAAATATAATTTTTTATGGTTTTTTATAGAGAGCTAAGGCTTGGTTGGTCAGAAAAGTTGGGTACGTACTTTACGATTTCCGGTAGTTTCAAGCCAAGCTGGTGTTTGTAGTCACCGCTCATTCTGTATTAAACTGAGATGAAACTAAACCACATTGGACTTCGTAATCGGTGTACCAGAGCTTGTTATGTGGATTTCATTGTGTTTATTGGGGAATTCTATTTAATACTGAACCAAGACCAACAAGTTGGACCCATATGTAGGAAGTTGTAGTAATGTGAGCTTAGCCAGAGTTGCTGTAGTTTGAGAGTGTTGAAGCTGAAATTCAATTAAATTGGTGACATGGAATGAAGAAATGAAACATGGTAATTTTTTATTTGTTTTTAAAATAGGTTTGATACTTTTTGAGAATATTGTTTCCTTTGGAACCACTATTGGATGATTAGTTTAGCAACTGTTCTCTCTTTCATTAACACCTCATTATCTAGAACCATAAACCCTTAGGCCCAAATGAATGATTGTTGAAATATGATTCCAAATGTAAAGACCCGTAAAATTCAAGAAATTGTTTTTTCTTAATTTTCATGTGGATTTTACAAGAACGTAGTTTCTGACTCCACTTGATTCTGAGGTCCGGTGTGCCCGGAATTTCTATCCAAAGTTTAGCTTGGGTACGTTCAGTGAACGAACGAGCAGGTTTTCCTATCTTTTGAACTGTTGCTCAGAATCAAATTCTGAGGGCACCGATTGAACCGAAACACCGGTAATTGCTTAGGAAGACCTGTTCTGGAGTTTCGTTTTCACGAGAGAAGATAATAAAAATTGTGGATGTTTAGTTAATAATTTAACTACAATTTTTTTTTATTTCCTCATGATAGTTGTTAGCATTGGGTGGAAGTTGGGTAACTACCCAACTTCCCAAGGGAGGTTATGAGGGTGGTGGGGCCCACACGAACCCCACCCATTCACATTCCTTAACTCTCTCAACTCTTGTTTAAATTTGATAACTTAAGAATTAATAACTTATGTCATTAATGAGGTGAGTTTAATGTGTCTGTAGGTTTGAAATTCAAACTCTTGTCTAGATAATAAATTAAGTGAGAGCTTAATTTACTTTGGGTTAGATACCTTGTGGTGGAGTTTTTGGGAGAAAATACTAAGGATTGACGAACTTCTTCCTCTTCAAAGAAGAACGCGAAGAACACATCGAACTCCGTTGAAGAACGCTGAGTCCTCGGAGACCGACTATGTGACGCCGTGTACCGCGACGGCGACACGACTTCCTCCTTCCGCGACGTCTCTTTCCGCGACGGTTTTTCCACGACGAATCCTCATTCGACGAACCTCTGTTCAAGCTCGCACGAGGTAGGGGTTTTCCAGCTCAAGAGGGGCATCTTCGGTGGGAGGGGGTCGTGACATCCATCCACATCCATCCCACACCAGCCCCCTTATACTTTCATTTCAGCCTACTGCCACCAGCTTTCCGGCCCGCAACTACCACCAGTCACCTTCAAAGCAGCCCGCACCATCTCCCTAGAACCGACCACCAGACCCCTTCCACCAGCATTCCAGCCCCCTTCCACCTTCATTCGAGCCTGCACCATCCCTCGACCACCTGCAATCCAGCCCACACCAGCCACCACACCATCCACCACCCACAGCCTCTTGCAAAATACTCATGCTAGCGCTCGGCCACCTGCAAAACAACCCCAACCACTAGTTAAAGCCCTCAACATCCCCCATGATCCTACATCCCAGCCCGCACCACCTACATCCCAACCCTCACCAGTTCCATCCTACACCACCCCCTTCCACCTTCATTCAGTGTTATAGAACCAAGCATTTTTACACCTAAAAGGGAGACGGAGTTTCACAATTTTTTGGATACATTAAACAAAATCGGATGATGATCAGAGTGGAGATTGTGGATGCTGGTGCTAGAGATGTATTCTCAATTTATGTACAGCAATACATTTGTAATTGCTGTATCCAATTTGGAGGGAACCACCATATTGTAAACCTTTTTATACCAATTGTATTTGGAACCTGTATGATTTATTTAAATAATGTTTCTATCTTCAATAGAGGTTTTGAATTCTCTTGTGGAGATCACATAATGCGAGGGACCAATTTTATCACATTAATTGGGTATAGCAATGAAGCCCCCAATTATAAATCAAGGTGTGCTAATACCGCAACCTAGATATGTAAGGTTATCCCACAGGGGCCTCCATTCTTGATATTTATTCTTGGAATAAACAAAAGATCAAAAAATAATACTTCCATCAAAAACAAAATCACATACGAAGGCTTTATCAAATATGTTAAAAATGTTAACATTTTGTATATATTAGTGTGAAGAAATCCTAAGATAATCAACATAAGAGTAATTTTTTGTTGTGCTAGTAAAAGAATAACCATCTTACCAAAAATGATGGTGTCTAGAAGAAAAATTAACTTTTTTCAGTGATAGAAAAAAAAATTGGACAATGGGTGTTAACAATTCTTTTTAAAATAGTAATGGTGTCAGATATAGAAATAAACTGATAATAACAAAAAAGGATCTTCATTTAAACATAAGTTTGGAGAAAGAACTCCCTTTTTTATTTGCAATCCCTTGTGTATAGAAGATATTCTGATCTTTCTAGTAGTGTTTCAGATCTTGGTATTTTCCTGATTTA
This sequence comes from Viscum album, assembly GCA_963277665.1. Classification (NCBI taxonomy): domain Eukaryota; kingdom Viridiplantae; phylum Streptophyta; class Magnoliopsida; order Santalales; family Viscaceae; genus Viscum; species Viscum album. The sequence continues at coordinate 1,851,867,396 of OY728120.1, forward strand.
TTTTAGATGTTGTTGGGGAATGGTTTGAATTTCCTACCTTATTATTACCCTTGGAGGAATCAATTTTGGGGTTATTCACAATTAAGTCCATCGAGTCCTTACTAATATAGGAAGTATGGTAAAAATCTTAATGAGTAATCAGGTTCTGAGATTTAGTAGGAATATTAATGTAATCTGATGTCTGATAAATACCAATAGTATTATTAACAAAAATAGGAGGAGATATAACTAAAATATTTGTAGCTAGGTTGTCATGTTAATTACCTGAAGGTTTTTCCAGCTTTTTTCTAGAACCTGGGTGAATATGTGGTGTATCCACCAGGTTTGGTTTCTCCTGATAAGATGAAAATATACACCTCTAATTATTGACCAGTTCAATAGGAAAATTTGGGTTGGAATATTTCTAATCTTGCAAACGTGAGGCAACCAAATTTTGATTTGGGTAACTGTACAGAGCAGTCTTTGAATCACCCAGAACGTCAGGTGCAATGGATATCTCCTTGAGATATGCATTGTCTTAACCAAGTGTGGGTTTAGGGGTCTTTTCAGAGATAAATGTATTCTCCACAAAAGCGTCACTGCTCAAGTGTAAACCCCCAAGAGGGTTTCATTTGTTCTACATAGAATCATTATTCATAATCGACTTGGTCTGGTCATCTTTTCTATCAAGTAGTGTGAAAATATGTTTTAATTTACAGCACAAAGAAGAAGAAGGGTATTAAGATTGACCATTTTCAATATTCATAACATTAAAAATATAATTATAAATATGATGTGCTTTATTACATTTAGAAGGGTCCAAAAGACTATCCCCTACAGCTAAAACTTCCAAAGAAGGGTTTGTTGTAATATGCATGTCTCTAGGCAGAGATGAGCCTGTATGATCACCTTCATTCAAAGATGATTTAATATCCCTATCCAGACCCAATGGTGGGATTGAGTGGCCTTTCATACTATGTAAATTGGTAAACATGAGCTAATATATCAGCAAGTTATATAAACTATAACATCATGGAGTAATTCAGTCAGTTGAAGTGACTTCCATGCCATGAAATTATTGAATTGAAATGTATACAACATGAAGATATTCACTGGGAACATCATTGATAGAAACTTACTCGTGAGGGTCAATTAATCCTTCAAATGTGGTACTTGAATTATTAAAAATGATAGCACCAACGGGGTTAGAGGGTATTAACTGCATCACATTACTATTGTCTGAATCAATCTGCATTCCAGGATGAAAAACATGGGGACAGTCATGTGTTTCATTTCTCATAAGAGTAGTTTGGGGATTTCATGACAAAGTAGACTTGACCATGATGGGAGAATCAGCTGGGGAGCTATCTCATATGATATTCTTGGAATCCACCATTAAAATAGAAGCATAACAAATCTACATTCCATGTTGCAAAGCAGGAGAACAATCCTGCTTTGTGGTAGGAGAATAAGAAGTGTAATGATCATCATTTCTAACAATATAAAAGGTAGGTTAAGAATCATTGCTTACAATAGTAGAGGATGGGACATCAGAAAAGCATCTCAAGGAACCTTACTTACTACCACAGGATTTCCCCAGGGAATATCCTTCCATTTTTCGACCCAACTTTTGTGTTCTATTATCCTCTGAGGAATAGACCATAACAGTTTTCCCTTGGTCAATAATATCATACCATGATTTATTGACATGGTAACAAATGACATCATTGGGTTGTATACTTTCTTTGAGGTAGAGGCACCAAAGGGTCTGTAGTGTGAGTTTCTTCACCACTACATTCCTTCAGGTCTGTATGGACATACACCCCAGCCTGAGTCAGGTTCTGGGAATTCACAGCCTTCCTATGTGAAGTTATGTGTTTTTTTATATTTGGATTTGTTTAATTATTATTATTTATGTAGATTTCTTGTATAGTTTAATTTTGAGGGGATTGGAAGGGGTAGGGGAAACTGGCACGAGGGAGGGGGCTGGCTGGGCGGTGTAAGTGGGGGCTGGTAGGGGGTGCAAGTGGGGGTGAGCAGTGGCGGGGGGGGGGGAGGACTGGGGGATGTACAGGTTCTAGGGGGATCCTGGGTTTTTCCAGGAGGGTGGGGGTGGTTGTCCTGGGGAGTGAAGGTCTGGGCTGTCTAGGGGGATCTGTCTAGGGTCATGGGGGTGGGTGTCCATGGTCTGGGGGGGTTTAGGGTCTGTCTATGAGGGTGGGGGTGGCTGTCTAGGGAAGTGGAGGTCTGGGCTCTCTAGGGGGATCTGTCCAGAGTCTGGGGGTGTCTAGGGTCTGGGGGGGGGTCCTGGTCTATCTGGGGGGTGTCCAGGGTCTGTCCGGGGGGTTGTCCAAGGTCTGTTTGGGGGGTGTCTAAGGTCAGGGGGGTCTCTTGGGTCTATTGGGGGGGGGGGGGTGTCCGGGGTCTGTCCATGGGGTGTCCAGGGTATATCTGGGGTGGTGTCTATGGTTTGTCAGGGGGGTGTCTATGGTCTTTTTGGAAGGTATCGAGGGTCTGTCAGGGGGGTCTGGGGTCCAGAGGGAGGTTTCTAGGGTCTGTCTGCAGGGGGGTGTCCAGGGTCTTTCCAAGAGGGTGGATTTGTAGGGCGGCTGTCCATGGGGATTTATGTAGGGTGGGGTGTCAAGGAGGGAGTGGTCTGTAGGGGGTGGGCTACTGTGGGGGGGGGGGACTATTTTTTTTATTTTCCAAACCCTATAACCGTATTTTTTAACCGTGGATATTGGTCTATTGCCATAGTTTCTAACCATGGCTATAGGTCTAATGCCACAGTTTCTAACTATGGCAATAAATTCTGTCCCCCCTCTAGTATAGCCATGGTTCTAATCCGTGGCTATAGGGATATTACAACGGTTTGAACCATGGCTATATAACAATAGCCATGTTTTGAACATTGGATCTAGAACTATAACCACAGTTTGAAACTGTGGCTATAGGTCTAGGCCTATAGCCACACCATACTTATCCACGGTTTCTCAAACCGTGGCTATAACCCAAATTTCCAGTAGTGTATACCAATTTTAAAATGAAAATAACAATCTTATACTCAAATAGAATATAATAATACATGAAATTTCAATAATTAAATATGATATTAAATAATTCAATATATATAGTTTCAAATTATATTAAAAAATGGGCCTTTTAGATTTACAGATTTTTTGATAAATCAATAATCTCAAAAAACGTGTAATATCACCAAAATTAAATTTTGATTTTGTAATATGAAAAATGAATTTAATTTTTTCAAATATATTTTTTAATATTTAAAAAAATTAAATATATAATTTTTCATGAATATAAATAAAAATCATTTTTTAATAGTACATATTTTTTATGAATGAAAATACATTACCGAAAACTGATTTTTTTATTTACTAAAAATTTATCAACAATTTATCATGAGTATGACATATATATATATAATAAAGTAGTTAATACTTTTCAAATCCACTAATATATCATCTAGGATATAGTGGATATATATATTTCCATTTATTTATGTTCAGTGTTCCATGTCAAATAAATAAATTGACCTAGTTTTATATTCAAAAGTCTAAGAGAGTCACATCCTCCCCATATTAATAGATTTTATCCTCTCAATTTTTACTTAAAATATATTATAATATATTTAAATTTGAAAGAAAATATTTTTAAACCCATATATTAAAAATTTCCAATAAAACATCCTCTTTATTTGAGATAAATAGATGTATAAATGTTATCTAGAACGACACGTAGTATGATTTTAAATTTGAGATCATCGGTTTGATGAGAAGATTTTGACATGAATGAAAATAGTAATTTAGAAATTATGATGGAGAGTGACAAATTTCATTGGCCAGACGATCGTTAATTATCATAAAAAAATCATGAAACCCAGACCATAAACAATAGGGGTATGAATAAGAAAATTTATATCATAAAATGATTATAAAAGGACCAAATTTAATTTCATGAATCTTTTTCAATAGTTGAGGATTTCATTTCTCCTCATGAATATTGTAATAGTTAAATATACATAACTTATGAGTATAATTTCATCATTTCCCCAATTTACACCACAATCTCATCTTTTTCTCAAAATGTTGAGAATTCAATTTTTTTCATGCAAGAAGAAATAAAATAATATTTTAATGTGCCACATAACCATTAAATTCTTATTTAAGAAAAATCATTTTTAATATAAATACAAAATATAAAAAATTTATGATGTTGCAATAAGATTCCATAAATGAATACATTAATTACTAAAATTAAAGCATAAGACCCAAATTTCAAAAAAATCATTCCCTAAAAAAATTATATTCCAATTAACATCATTAATAAAGAAATTAATCAAATTTTTACCCAAAATATCAATCTTAGACTTTTCACATTATATTCCTAGTACTAAGTTTTATACACATTTGAACAAACATGGATCACATTATCACCTTATAACTTTAAAATCATGTTATTATATTACAAAAAAACATGTGTTCCCATAATTACCCCATTAATCAAGGCCATATAATCCATAAATGTATTAAATAACATAAAAATCATTTTCTATAAATGTAAATACAAATATAATGTTAAATAAAATCCTAACATATACATCTTCTGAAAAAAAACACCTCCTAAAAAGGCATTAACCACATTATGTTCTCATATTTTAAATCCCCAAATTGTTGTCCAATTCATTTCACAGATGGTAATAATTAATATTATATAACTATGATGGTATTTTTAAACCATAATATAACATATCATGAAAACATAACAATCTATAAATTTGAGCAAACCATCATATGATAGTAATTATAATATCCCTAATCCACACTCATAGATCAAGTGTTGAAATAAAAACACTTACATTTCATCGTTGATAATGATGATGGTGAACAAATATCCACCTTTATATATATATAACCATAATGAAAAATTTTATTCACTTACATTATCAATCATCATTTATGTTTTGAGATATATTGAATTAGTACAACATCTTAAATCAACAATTCTCAAGTTTTTAAATGATAATTTCTTACACTCAACATAAATTTTCATATTTCAAATTAATTTACTATATTCATCCGTATAAAACCTTTATAATCAAAACTCATTCAAAATAATTTTTTATAATGTGAATAAATTCTTTTTTCATACACTATTAAATGATTTTAAGCATTTTTTTACTTGAAATAAAATCCATAGATAAAATAGATTATTGTATTTGAAAGATTTGGTTCATAATATGAAAATATGATACTAAAATAAAAAATAATTTTTGTAACTTTATCATATGATCATAACCTCATTTTAGGTCAAAAAAGTACAAAATATGACATGGGGAAAACAATGGAAAAAGAGATGAGCTAAAAAGGCCAGTACTGGAAAAAACATGGGATTGAAGCTTATCCCATGAGTTACATATACTAAAATATACAATAAAAGGATTTGACAGTGAATAAAAATATGTATGTAAAAAATATAAAACATGGAATCATATAATCAAGCAATTCTAGTAATATGGTATAAAATATATTATGATGAAAGCATTACATAGTTATAACTAACTTTATCACATGGTGGACATTTTTTGATAATTGATTATGTTTGCTTCCTATTCTTAAACATAATTTCTTGCGAGACTAAGATATTACCCAATTCATTGGATAACTATCAGGGTTCACCCATCATATCATGCTCATTCATATTATTCCATAAGATGAATCAATCATAACATAAAAACAAAAAAAATTACCCATGGAAATAAAGGGGTATCATAATCAATTGACAACACATACCCAAAGAGAATATAAAAATTTTATTAATGAAATAATAATTTCAAATAATTATTATACATTAATAATTAATATATAATAATACATAGTTAACTATTATGAATAACTAAATTAAAAAATTCAATAGTGTAGTTAGGTAGCATTAAAAAATGTTCAACTTATGTTCGGTTTTAGGAAAAATAATAAATATTAATTAAATATGATAATGAATTATTATTTCCAAAAATATTAAAATGAAATAAAAAATTTTTTTTATTATAAATTGACTACTTTTATCAAAATATTCTTTTTCATTAAATTTTTATAATAGTGTATGTGAAAATGGGTATGAAATAGCGGGGTTTCCTTTAGTCATGTTTTCTCATCGAGATGGTTTGAGAACATAATAAATTAAAAAATGTATTTAAAAATAATATAAATATTAATTGATCTAGATAAATAGGTTTTTAACATATATACATATTAAAAAATATGTTTATAATAGTAATGGATACATTATATGGGGAAATGGGAGACAAAATGTTACCCAAATAAAATAAGATTCTTAGGAGAGATCTCTTACCATATGTATAAATGTGTTATGAGCTAATAAAATTTTTTGTAGATAATAAAATTAAACTGATTAATTATCAATATAATCAAAATTTTACAGATTTATTATTATTTATTTATGTTCATTTTTGGCTACTTCAATGTGTTAAAAGATTCAATTCAGCCTTTTTGGTAGTGTTCGTTTCATTGTTTCATGGTTGGTAAACTTGACTATAATTATGGATGTTTATTAAGAATGTGTATACTGTTAAAAAACTGACATTATGTGGTATTCATACATATAATTAATTTGAAATGGTACAATATAAATTTTTTTAAAGGTTGATGACTAATTGAATAAATCATTGATGATAATTGTTTAGTTTTTTGTAGTTTTTTTGACCATCACACGTTAGTTTCCTTATATTTAATTTGAAATATATATATTAGTTCCAAAAAATAAGATATGTCATAATATAATTATTTAAATATTATTTAACATCATTAATTGTTTTTTGAAAAGTCTATATGGCTTTAAGGGAAGACAAAACATCCTTATCCACTTACATGTTTCACCGCCATAATTGGGAAATTGGTTTCAGTCCATTTCATAATTGGACATCATAAAAAAAACTAGATCAATAATCATCAATTATAAATATAAAATAAAATTATATTCTTCATACTAGAGTTACTATAATTCAATTTATGAATTTAGTGTGGATAAATTAGAAGATGAAAAAAAAACTAGAAGCGGTAGTTTGAGAATGTTATCTCTTGAATATCACCACCCTGAATAATATATTAAAGAAAATGAAAATTTCATTTTGTTGATACCAAAAAAACATGGATATGTCGAGAGTGGTTAGCATAGTATTTTTTATAAATTTTTAAATCTTCATGTCTGGGAAGGTGTGAGGAGAAGGGATTGTGAGGGGGTGATATTTATAAGGGAATGATATGAATTTTCTTAGAAATTTCGAAAATATAAAAATAAAAAAAATTATTCTATATAATAAGACAGTATAATTTCACATAAATAAACATGGGATGATATTGTAGACCATATATTATTTTATTGTGGTTATATATATATATATATATATTTTAATAATATTCTATAATAATTAAAAATCATTATTGTCAAATATTAAACTATTCATTAATATGACAATAAAAACATCAAATATTTTGTTAAATTAACAAAAAATTATTATATCATATAAATTTAATGATCCTCCTAATTATTTTATTCATTAAAAAAAATATGTAAAATTATATTGACTTGAGTATATGTTATAGCATGTTTTAATTTTTCTCATTTATTTAATAATTAATCAATCATAATTATATAAGAATTTATGGTAATTATGTATTCCATTGAAAATTAATATAAATTAACATGATACATAAAACTGTATTTTATGTCAAAATACTATGTTTTTCAAACACATCGTCTGGGTTTTTTTGAAAAAATCATACATATAAAAAACAATATATTTACATCATTAAATTATAATGAAATAAAATTATACAAAGGTATTAATATCAACCAAGTGGTTCCAAAAGGTTATAAATATTACCCATGGATGATAACAGTTGAAATTGAATCATTTAATTAAATTTTGACAAATTTTGGGGTAATATTATTGTTCTTATAATATTATATTTACCCAAAATTTTAAAATTTTCCCGTAATCATGTTATCAAAATATAAGAAGTTTAATTGTCTTGTTAAAAAATAAAAAAAGGGGAATATTTAATAAAATTTATCTCCTTGATTATAAATTTAGAAATAATTTATAAAATAAAAAAAATGTAATTGGAGGAATATAATTCAATATTAAATGAAAAAAATGAATGAAATGTATTTAGAAAAAAAAATATTATTTTTAAATATTTCATGTTTATATATTAAATTAGTGTATTAAATTCATTTAAAACCCATATTTGGATTATAATTAATAAAATTGATCTATTTAAAATTTAATACTAATCAACCCCATAATTTTACATTTTAAAAACTCTAATTATAATAAATAAATAGATAAAAATTTGTATTTTAACTTTTCCATGAAAATTAAGTATTTTAAATAAATTATGGAAATTTCATCCTAAAATAATATTTACATACTAAATAATAAAGAGAAGTTTATTTTTTCAAATATAATTTATAAATGTGTTCAATCGAATTATATTTTTATTATAGAAATAATTAAATTCATTTGTTATGAAAAAATAGTACTTAATAATAAAATTACATCACTAAAAAATTGATTGATTATTTACTATGTGTTGATATACTCTATAATATCATTATCCATATTCAATGCCTCCAATTCAATTTCTCAGATATAGAATAAATGATATAATAAAAATTGATTATTTTTATATTACGGTTTGTTTAATATTAGTGTTTAGTGCATCACAACCTACCGATGAAATGAAATTATTTACCAAGAAATAATTCCTAAAATATTAGGGTATTGCATTATTCAACCATTATGATATTTCTTCCCTGAAATTTTGTTTTCCTACATAAAATGTTCGACATAGGTGAGGTTACTTCTTCTTCATTACTTATTATGGTTTCTATGTCCCTGCTTTTTATTTGTGCTTCCTCCATTATAAATAATTTTGGTGAGTGGTATTTTTGCATAGACCATTACAACTACATTGCATTATATTAATTGTAAACTAATAGTAACAGAGATATTTTTCTAGCTTTACTACCTATGAAATTAGTACATGTGAGAGATCTAGTATTTAATTTCATAACATAGACACATTTAATACATCATATACTTGAGTCATGCTTTTCTGATGTTCATGTGGATATGTAATTACACTGATGCGATCAAGAGCCTTGAAGGAAATGATGTACATGTGACTTTGTTTTACATTCATCCCATATCTCATGACTTTGTTCCTCAGATATATGAAAAGTAATACCTTATCTAAATCCTCAATAAAAATTTCATTTTAATTATTTTTTTACCAACTTTTCTATTGAATATAGGAATCTATAGTGTGTCGTTAAATTGTATTCATCTATTTGACACTATTCTTATCCATTTTAGGACCTAGTAGCTTAATTTTTCGAAAATAATCTTATGTTTTAGGTGTTCTATATATCAACCCACGTAGAAATTCATGTGGATCATTTTCGGTTCATTAGTAGATACACTTGTTGTAAGAGAACTCAATTAGTGAAATTTGTTGATCTGATCATACCATAAAGTCCATTGAGGAAAAAATTAACATGTCTTCTAGTTTTTGTTTGGACTTCTCAGATTGTACATCATTTTTTCGGTGATACATAGTATTAAATTTCATCACATTTTTTAGAGCAAGTACGAGACATTTTTAGAACGTGGATATGATTATCATATCTCAAATATATAAAATTAATGTAGTATTTCATGAATCTAAGAAAAAGCACTGATGAATAACTAGGAATTTTGATCAAGTGAGAATTCTTCTTTAAATTTAATAAAGTGAACTTACTTTGTAAAATGATCCACAATAATAAATACATAATTATTTCATTTTTATTTATTTGAATGTAATGTTAACGAGTCCATTACTTTTTTTCAAATTTTCATGTGGGAAAATGCAATGGATTCATCATCCCCTTATAAATATTCATTTAATCAATAACATTATATAATATTAGGAACATTTATGTATATTAAATGTTAGGATTCTTCAGGTTTTCCAACAAATAATTATATCATAGTTCTCGATACATATTTTTCTTCCTTGGTGGATGGAGAATTTCAATCTATGTGAATCATTCAAAATGTTCATCATTGACTATGAATATTATGGTACACATATTCATGACCCAAATATAATTACTCATTCCTCATCAAATTTGAAATCTGATAAATTAATATTTTTGATTGATTTAATTCAACATCCATTATATTATACCTAAGGATTGTTTGAGAAATCATTTGATAAGGGAATCTTTTTGTTCCTTCACATATGACTCCCATGACCAAAGAATTAATGGATTACATTATTTAATCCTTATAAATTATCATCATTGATAAAATTGAAGGATAATTATACTTATAGTATTCTGCACTTAATCATCCTTACTATAATGGTAGTTTATTGAGCAGTTATAATAATGGATGATTACTAACAATCAATAGTGTTCAATAATCCGATCATTTTATTTTAATATATATTTGAGTCTATTCTGATAAATATTTATCTCAATATTTTTCTCATATATATAAGGCTACTAGATTTAAATTTCAACGGTCACAACATCCAAATACTGATCATTCATATGTGAGGTTTTCACCTTAATGTTCAATGGTTTTGTGGCACAGTATATAACATTGTAATTTGGAATAATTAAACATCATAATCCCTTATTTTATACCTCATTGTATACAATAAAGAGTTCTCTAGTTGTTTGTAGTGTTTGTACTAGCGTAGTGATAAGCCTCTTTTTCAACTCATTGAAGCAGTATTTACATTTTTTGATAACGAAAATCACTACAACCTTCATTGTAATATTTATTAATGGGTTCTATTATAATTATAATTTCATTAAAAATATATTATATTACCCACCTATACAAATGAATCTATAGATATTAGTAATAGGTTTTTGAATTGGCCACTCCTCAATTATATTTTTCATTGACAGATTCATAAATAACCCCTTATTGGTGATAAACTTTCCCATTACTGATAATTACACCACCGTTAACAAATACATAATATTTTATTCATAAATATTTTCCGTTCACACTATCTTTATCAAAGTATTAAAATTTACTCCTACTCCTCATTTATCTTTAGGGATAGTAGAACATATCTACAATGACAACAAAACTATTTCATGTTAATATCTAAATAATAAATTCATTATTTCTATGAAATTTTATAAATCATTTGTGAGAATACAGATAATCACTATGGAATCACAGTTCCCATGCCTCATTCAAATTTTAGTATTTGGAATATCATCCCTCTTCAGTAATAATCGGTGAAATCCATATCAAAGGACCACATTAAGTAAATTCATGTCCCCATATTGTTGAGAAACTAATTCTTCTATAGTTTTAAGAGGATTCTTGTTGTTTATAGTTTTTATTGATCTCCTAATAATAAATTAATAATCACATTAATCTATCCTTGTTTGTGATGAAGTGGGATGTCGTAATCTTTGATTAAGAACCCATGAATATCAATCCATTCTAAAGATACACATACAACTACTTCTTCAATTAATCCAAATAAATATTGTTCATCCAGTAAAGTGTTTCTTATATGGTTAGACATACTTGTATATATTCAATTAATAACCCAACCAATCAGTCACAAGTATTCCTATGAAATTCTTTTGGGAACACATTTTTGTAGTCCATATCAATGGGAATGTCATCATGAATGTTCATTTTTTTATATGAGTAATTTCATAGATATATTATTACTAATTATATAATAATACCCACTCTTTATTGAATTATTTTATATATTATTCATCCTCCTCATTAAACATGTAAAACATTGGGGGATTTCGTAAGATTTTAAGAGTGAACAACATCTCTCGAATGTTGAGGTTATATTTTTCCAATGATATACAATCATTAACCAAGCTATCCCCAAATTTCACCCAAAGAATTTATATGATATTAGGTGATGGTTCAATAAAAAACCATTTATCAGGGTGGAGTTATATACTTTAAATGAAAAAATTAATCCACTAAATTTTCTAACATCAATCATTTTCAAAAGTTTCACGTGGTGTTTGAATATTTCAAATAAACATTCAGGATTTGAAATAATGTGCAGAACAATAACAAACAAACATTAAATATTAATTATTGAAGTACTAGAGTACCTATAACCACGATATTTTTTAGATCCACTACAGTAGTAGTGATAGAATATTAACTTACCCTATTCCTTTTAGTATATTTTCATTCAATATATCCAAAAACCATTGTATTGGGTATTTTCATTCAAAATGCCAATGTCCCATGATGTTGATGAACTAAAATATAGGTTGAGTTTTGATAGGAACCTTCGATTATTCTTCCTCATTAGTGGGATTATTAAAATCCCTTAATCATTATTAGAATAATGCCACATTCTTCTAAATTTGAACCATCTACAGGTTCTATTATATTACATGAAAGATGTTTTTTACAAAAATTTTAATATATGATATGATCAGGTTTTATAAACATATCAACCAGTATTAAATCCACTACATAATTCTTTTCGTTGAGCTTATGAGAAAACGTAGTGTTTCCAATGTCCATATCATCCTTAACGGAACAACATGATATGAACTCATACTTGTCAAATTATCAAATCACAATATAATTTTGTAGGGTTGACAGTAATCCACTAAATAAGCCAATATGATCGATTTAAATCTCTAGGAAAAATACAAAGGTGTATCATGAATATCTTGTAATGGTTTCCTCATTTTATCCAATATACATGTATTCCTTTTTCATAACTTATAAGAACTCCCTGTCCAAATTAAGACCTTGGTTTAAGTTATAATTTTTAATGAATAACATTTTCTGAATCCTATCTAATCCATGGAATCAATTTCCTCATTGTACTTCATGTTCACAATAAGTATTCCCCACTGATCTACATCCCCATAAAAATGATAGACCTAAAACCTGTTATTCACTTATTCTATTCATGGTAGGATAATTAATATCTTATCAGCTGTGTTAATACATTATTCCCTGATGAGATGATAATAAGATATACTAAATATAGGTGGCCTTTGTATCATTATTTATCTGAAAAAAACCATATCAATATTAGCATAAAGAGGGAGGTCCACCCAACTCATAAAATTATTCATAACAGTATCTAGTTGAGCCATTACAGTAAGGATGTTCTGGCATCTTATTCCCATTTCATTCTGAATCTCATTATGGTCATCATAATATATCCAATTAGTTTGGTTGTTAGAAAGGGTTCTCTTATTTCAATCAATTACATATCAAATAAAAAAGTTGGGGTTTGAATACACTGTTAATGAGCATATAAATAGGGAAATATGAATATATAAAGGAAAACATACAAATAGAATTTATATCCCAAATTATGATTCTATATGTTTCAGTCATGGTTATATATGGTCATATAATTATCCTTAAAATTATTACTTATGATTTATAGTCCTAATTTCCAAAAAAACTAGATAATGTTCATATACCAGCAATAAAATCTAAATCCATTTAATATAATATTACATTGTTTTAATAACAATAATTTAGGAAATATATACCATAAATTAATATTTCTAATGTATTTGGACGATTAGGTACAAATTTAGAAGACATTAGAAAAAAATAAGGCATATATTAATTTTTCTCCATCATGATATCCTAATATTCTTAATGATTAAAAAATTACATAGGAATCTTGTGGAGTACATAAACAAAATGGATGAGCTGAAAATCCTAGTGAGGGAATAAATATGCGATTGAAGCTTATCACAAAGGTTAAAATGCATAACATGATAACATAAAAATGTATGGATCATGAATAAACATACAAGAGAATACCATATAAAACATAGAATCATATAATCATGGAAACATTGGAACGTGGAATAAACATATTTCATGAAATAAACATGATTCGAAGATAACTACCATTACTATATAACATGGTGGACAAAGTCCAGTAATGATTATATTTACTCTGTAATCCCATACATTACATATCATGATACTAAAAAATTACCCATTTAAATTGAGACGTCTCTTGGTGGACCAAACATAACATGTTCCTGAATATATGTTCCACATAAAGAATCAAACATATTCAATAATCAATATGGTTAACCATGAAATAAAATGTATGTCATTATAATTTCATTATAACTACCCAATGGGTATAAATATTATTTTGAAGGAAATTAATTATTTATAAAATTATAGTTTATTTAAAAATTAAATTTTTAATTGATCAAGGATAATAATTTCCAACTAAATTGAAAATAGGAAAAAGAGTGGTTATGTGATATTACCAAATTTCCACATAATTGCAGTTTTACAGAATATGAAAATGAGACTTTAAAAATGAAAAATGCATAATTATTTTTCAAAAATAATAAATAAAATAAAAAATATTTTCATGAAAAATTTATTTATTATTGTAAAATATTATAGGTATATATTATTTTATTCCACGTAAATCTTAATGGTTACGAAATAGTGAAATTTCATTTTATTGGGTTTGTTTAACAAGAGTAATTTTAAAGGGAACCATTTAAAATATGTATTTCCCCATAAATTGATGATTAATAGTGATATATATATAGTATTATTAAATTATTCATATTATAGAAATATAATATCAAATTAATTAAGATATAATACAATGAAAAGAGAGATAAATTATCACGCTAATGAAATATGGAGGATTGTAGAGATACCTTACCATATGTCTGAATACATCCTACCCTTGGAATTAATGTCTTCGATAATAAAATTTGATTAATTATTTTATAAATTTTATCATTTTCGCTATTTATTTCATTATTTCTAAATTTATTAAGATTATTTATTGGAATTTTGATTTGTTATAAAGAACAATTTCATTATTCATAGTGTTCATTTTGTTGTTTTATAGTCGGTTCACTTGGGTATATATGTGGAATTTCTTATCAAATGTGAATAATATTCATGAACTCATTGAGTACTATTATTCATAGAATTCCAAAAGTAAAAATGGTCACATTTATTATTTATTTCTAAAATTAGTTGGATTCATTTGACAAAACATTAATAATAAATGTTTACATTATTATGAAAATTTTTCTAACCATCATGTCGTAGTTTCATTTTATTTAATATTTTATTATCATATTATTTCCATAACATGATATAAGTTATATATATATATACTAAAATCATCTTTCACAATTATAATAGTTCCATGAAATTTTTTGAAGTTAGTAATTTAAAATGAAATCTCATTATCCATGGGATGGTCTCCCCCCATAATTAAGGATGTTTTTGCATTTCATTCAAAAGGAGGATATGCGAATATGTTTTGGATAAAATTATTCCATAAGTAAAATAAAAATTAACTATATAGATGATACATGTGTTATTATTATTTGATGGATTAATTTTTCTATGATAATGTGGAATAATAAAAGAAATTTATTGAGGTTGTTTGAGAATGATACCTCAATTCTATTTTCTCTTTGAAGTATCTATTAAATTAATTGGATTTCGCCTTTTGGTTGTCCCATAAGAACATTGATGTGGTGATCGTGGGTGAGATATATTTTTGATGATATTTATATTTCTTAAAGGATTTTAATTAATAATGAGAAGGGTTTTTTAGGGATGGAATTTATGTGGGGACGCTATGGGTGTTTTTAGAATATGTCAAAATATTCAAAAATAAAAAAAATATTATATATCCAAATTATTTAAAGTGGGTAATTAATTTATAGGGTAATAATTTTTATAACATATATTACCCCCTTGATACGTTATAATTATTATTATGTTAAATATTTCAATAAAATTAAATATTCATGAAATATCATTATCATCAAATATGACAATATTCATTGCTCTAAAATTTAAACATAAATTAAATGTGTCAAATTAAGGAAAACATGTTTTATTATATCATATAAATTTTATTGAAATTTATATTATTCATGGAGCATGAATAATATATGAAATTATATTTATTTTAATATTTTTAATATCATTGATTTTCTATATTCATTTCGTTTTAATATTAATGCATCATTATAATTAAAGAATATATAGTATCTATTTCACCCATAAAAATATTAAAATAAATTACCATGATTTTGAAATATATTTTATTTTTCCAAATAATATTTATGGCCAGCATTATATTGTAGATAAAAAAAATATCAAAAATGTTCTACTTATTAAAAATAACTGCGAGACATCATTAAGTTCTCATTCAATAAAATACTATACGTGTTTTAATGTCAACTATGTGGATCCATAAAATCTTACATTCAAACTAAAATTTATTATGGTATAATATTAATCATAAAAAAATTTGGACAATATTTAAGGTAATTTTATAGTACATATTATATAATTTTTACCCTTTCCTATGAGATTTACAATTAACCATGTTAACGAAATTTACAGTTGTTTTAATGCATATTTTTTAGAATTAAAATTGGAATATTTAATGATCTTTATCATTATGATTCCAAATATGTGATCTATTTTGATTTATTCATAACACATATGTATCAAAATTTATTTTATTTTTACACTCAAAAAAGCAACATAAAATAGTATTCCATAAAAATTTCAATTTAAAATATAAATTTTTTTTATTAAAAATTTAAGAACTAAATAATTTTTAAACACAATAATTATACTATTTTAAATTTAATTAATATAACTAAAATTGAAAACTAATGTAAAAACAATATGTCATATTATGAACATTAATATTAAAATATGGTAGTCAATAAGAATAATATTTTTCATTATTCAATGAAAACTAAATATTATCATCAAATTATATAAAATTTAAACAATTTTAATTTTGTATTGATTAATTATAAATAGAATATTTTTTCAAAAATAAATTATCTATAATATTCTAAATTAATAATATTTATTTTCTTATATAAGTCAATGAAATTGTTTTATGAGGAAAACATAATTATGAAGTGTAAAATTAAATTACTAAAACATTAATTGTTTATTCTGAATTATTAATATATTTCATAATATTATTATTCATATTAATACCTACACAATATAAATTTAGGTTAAAATTTTCATTTTATAATAATACTACTTGAATAATATTTCATTTTTTGATTAATCACTGTGTCAAATGAAATACAATTTTCTGAATAAATAAAATTATTTAAACAGAATTTTTTCCAAAAAATATTATTGTGCTACATTTATAATTTTGGGAAAAGGGAAAATAATAATGGTGAGCTATAATTATATGTATGTTCAATCATATTCCCAAAAAATTGAATTTCATCCGTGAGAATAGCATGAACATAAGACTACATTGACATAATAACAGTTCACGATAATAAAATAATAATTTTATAAGCCCAAAATACATAGATCATCACATATGAAAAAACTAATTAAAGATTAAAAGAACGAAAGATTCAGAATATTAAATATTCATAATACATTTTCAATCAATATTTACCAATGGAATCATTTATAACCCCTAGAAATAATAATTAAAATGAGTTCGTATCTTTAGAAAAAAATTATCAACCCCTTTTAAACAAGTGTTTGAAATAAAATGAGTAATATTAAATACATATGTGAAACCTACCAATAACTCCCTCTGTTTTCCTTGAAGTAAATAGTACATTACGTAATTAATTAGAGTTTGATATGGGAGTACACATCATATATTTTAAATTGGAATCACCCAAAACTATTTGGGAACACCCTCTATATAAGCTATAATAATCTCACCTGACCCTATGTGGGAACTCCCATTGTATAATCTATATCATCCTCAACCAAAACTATCATAGAGTACCCATCATATAATATGTTTTTCACTCACCCAAGATCATCAATAATTTTCATATATTTTTCATTAATGAAACATTTAAAATCATTAATTTTTTAATATAATAATAATAATTATTTTTTCATTATAGGATTCAACTGTGTGAATGATATTAGTTTAATGATAATATCATACTACATATAGAAATATAATATAAATGGTATCAATACCACTTGTACCTTTTTTTTTATGTAACATAAAGGGTACTTTTCATTGTATAATTGACTTTCCAGTAAAATTTCATTAAAAACATTATAGAGGAAAACACCCTTGTCACATTAAAATCAATTTTAAAAAATAAAATTTAAAAAATATTGTGAAAATAATTTTCATTGAAAAAAACATGGAAAAATGTAATGCATTGTTCAATGAAAATAATCTTCATTATAGAGGAAAAATGAAATCATGTTACAGCTTTTAAAGAAAAAAATAATTTTTTAAAAAATGTAAATTAATGATAAAAGTGGATTAGTTGGAAAAATTATATGAAATATTCTTTTATGATCATTTAAAATAAGTTCAATATCATGACCCTCCTTCATCAAGATTATGGAAGGGGTGGAAAAGTTCCTTCTCCCATCTTCTTCATGATACTATACAGATAATGACTCCCGTGTCCTACCACTTGTAGGACCTAGGTTTGCGACCAAATCCAGGTGTATAAAAATTAAAAAAATAGGAGGCATTACCCATTCTATAGTTACCATGATAGATTGATTATATGTATCACCATCATAAATACTCTATGAGATATATATAAAATAAACCAAAATCTTTTTCACATTCATCTTGAAATTAAAATTGATAATAATACTATTAAAAACTCTATAGTATATACAAAATGAACAAAGATAAGTAGTGACACAAAAACTATCTTGAAATCTGAGATAGTAGGGTCCCACAATGTACTCCTAATCAACATGTAATCCAAAAACAATTTTATATAAGTAGGGTAAGAATATGAGCCTACTCAGTAGGAAAAGATGAAGTCACATGTGCACAAGTGAGAGAATAATACTAATGAAAATTTGATAAAAAAAGAAAAAAACCACCTAATAATGTATAATATCAACCATAACATCACCAAGGAAGGGTGACCAAATAACAAAAGTCATGTAATGTAATGCAGTAAGAACATATATATTTGTTAACCCGTCATTACTTCCCAAAAGACTCTAGAATCTCTCGGATGTATTCCTAGGCATGGTAACATCATCTTTCTTTAAAATATATATCTCCCTACCATACTCGAAATAACTATTGTGCATGACTACTTAATTTCTTATAATTGATCTGATTTTATCAGGTGATCCACTATTACCCATATTTCATCACATCCTCTCTATGACCTAGGTAATACTATGACAAAATCTATTTATATGCCTTTACACTTCCACTTGGGGACATCTTTCGGCTGAAATAAGCCATTGTGAACATGATACTCAGCCTTAAACTACTGGTATAAAAGGTACATTTCCACACACTATTCCACATTGTAATGTATCTTGGTCCACATGAACAATTACCTCAAGCCAAGGATCATATTTGAAACACATTGGTGTACAAATAAGGTTTATCTAGGAATCTCATTGAGAAATACATCTCCCCTAACGACTGTGAAAAATAGTTTCCCTAATACCACATCTGATTATGACCATCCTATAACCATACCATTGGAGCATCACCCTGGTCAATGCGATCAACCATCACCTCTTCATCTGAGTCACACCATGGATACTTCTCCACCTATCATCTTAGAGATTATTGTACCGTCATCAAAATTACGTAGCCTCGACCAGCATTCATTCCCACAAATATGTACAAGGGGGTCAATTCATCCATCACCCTCCTAGCATCTGAAGATTCTTGGACTACCTCATTCTTTGAATTCCTTCCAAGGCATATCCCACTTCCTTCCCCTTTCTAGAGGTGTAAAGATGTTGAATTAATAATCATTGATAAACTCCATCCACCTCTAAGGATGCATGTTCAAATCCTCTATGGAGAGGATTTAACTCATGATATTTTGATAAATTAATACAAAAATGCACTCCACAATGAGGTAATGTCGCCAAAACAATTCAGTGCGAACAGCATAGACACTATGTCCAGATCATTGGTGGCATAGTTATGGTCTTGGGAACTTAAAAACCTGTATGCATAAGAGATCAGTCACTATTTATACATCATCATGTATCCCAAACCTATATGCGAATCACTACAAAACAACTGGAACATCATATTATATCCTAGAAACTGGATCAACGAATCACTAACCGACTTCCCCATCATATAGTTGAATGATACCTGGAACATCTCACTCCGTAACAAATCATGGACTTTTCTAGTTATTACCATCAAAAGAGCTGCAACTCATGAGAAATTTGTTAAACCTCTTTAATAATATCCCTAAAAAAAGAATCTAATATTTTGTTCATCATTTTTCATTTAAACCAAGATAAAACTACCTTTATTATTGATAAGTCGACATATATCCCCTATTGAGAAACCGGATGTTAGTGGAATTTAACATCTCATTTTGAAGACATACAGTTGGACAACTTCCTATAGAGATTTTGGAATCGAAAAACCTCCAAAAACAAATATGAGATGCTCGACATAATCCTCATAAGACATCGAGTAGATCATGAGGCCATTGAAGAATACATCAAAAAACCAGTGTTGGAATTGGACGAAGACAGAGTTCATAATCCCCATGAAGAATGTTGGTGCATTCATAAACCTGATTAAAATAACCATGAACTCAATGTGCCCATACCTACAGATAATTTTTGGAATAGGAAATCATCCTACCTCACCCTAAAATTATTATATATAGACCACAGATCGATCATAGGTAACCAACATTCCCCCATTAGAAGGATGAAGATATCTCTTATCCTCAGGGGAAGGTAACAGTTCATGACCGTTATCTGAATCAACATCTTGTAGTATATAAATATCCATACACCAAAATCATTCTTCTTTGCGAACATGACTAGATCACCCCATTATGACCCCCTTGACCAGATAAATCCATACATCATCATATCATCAATATGAATCCTTATTTCTTGTACCGTAGAAGGTTGCATCTAATAAGGATCCATTAATATTGGAGAAGCATCGGGCTATAAGTATATCCCAATCTAAAAGTCACATCAAGGGGGTAGAGTCCCAACCTCCTCTGGAAAAACATTATTGAATTACCGTAAAACTCTGGGAATCTCCTCCACCTCATTATCTACATATTACACTAACTGGCCATCCAATAAAGAAAAAAGATTCTCCATATACTGACTGCACATATGATAACTCTTCTGACCAATTAAATTCACACATTGTCCATCCACGTTGAGAAACAAGAGTCATTTATGGAAGCCACTGGTTATTGTATGTATAGAGTAAATCCAATCGATTATAAGGACTAAATTTTATGGTTTCATCAACAATACAAAAATATCCCCATAGGATTTTTCCAGACCCATTATCATTATACATCCCTAACATAGATCATATAAGATGGTCTGACCTATGATTAGCATACTCAACACCAGGTGCATGGAAATCAACTCAAAGAAATTTCCCATTCCACTGGCTACACTGGGTTAGAAAAATGGAGTGAGAAGTTTCTAAATTAGAAAAGGTGAGAACTTGTGTATTAAAAAATATGATCGTACCTTGAAAAATATATGTCCCTACTAGAACTGTTGCATCTGTGACATTCAACTTACCATACCTAGATCCTCTAGCCTTTTTTTCAATAGCCACATTGACCACATCATGTTTGAGGTCCCTCAATAGTCGCATATATATTTTTTGAGCTGTGGAACCTAGTCACCATCCATATTTGGTAAGAGTAGTGGAGTATCAGCAGGCAGACTCGATTAATTGAAGACAGATTTAACAACTATGGAAGGATGATTTTTGGTAGAAGACACTTTTTTCTTTCGATAGAAAGACTACTAGAAAGTACAATTGTAGTGTTTCAGAAACTGATACATATAATTGGATTTAGGATATTCTGATCACTTTCATCTTGATCTGGTATCCAAAATTTGTATTGGGTTCTTCTGGTGCTGAGAGGGATGTCGGGTGTGGCACATCAGTGGTGAACGCTTAACCTGGGGGAGGAAGGAGACTAATGTTTTTTTTGTCAATTTTGACAAGGAGTTCCATGTGAAATTACATTCCTTATCCATGATGGATGTAATGAGGCAAGAGATACTCTCATGTGAGAATTTCCATGGCTCTCCTTCCCCATGATGAGGGACGGGATGTAAAAGTGTCATGACCTTCCTTAATCAAGATGAAAAAAAGACAATGACCCCCGAGTCCCGAATATAGTAGGGAATGGGGTCAAAACTAGTACTAAGGGAATAAAAATCTCACAAAATTATTGGAATTAAACATTTTATAGTAACCATGATTAGGATACAATATTTATCAATTTTAAAAAAACTAGATTAAATATATATAAAAGATGCCAAAATCCATTCACCAATCATGTTTAAAGTCAAGAAGTAGGAAATGCAATTAAAAAATTTGAAGTAAATATTAATAGAACATTAATATATAGTGAAAAAGCATGAAGCCCAACAACAGAGATATTAGGTTTTAGTAAAGTTTTCAAAATCTCTATATAATCATGAAAAATATTTTTATATACCTAGGGAGATAAAAAAGGTATACATTGTTGGAAAATACAAAGTCACTCATGCACTAGAGGGAGATTCATACTAATGCCAATGTGATAAAAAAACAATAGAAACTCAAAAGAAACTAACAAGGTATTGTATCCACCCTAACCTCACCATGTTATACTCACCGAGCAATGCATGTCATGTAATTTAATGTAGTAACAACATCGATATATGGGTACCCATCACCAGTTCCCAAATGTCTATGGAAACTCCTGGTGAAATTTCCACACACGGTATCACAATACATCTAAATAAATATCCCTCACATCCATCCATGACCTCCCCTATACATTAAATGCAACAAATCTAGTAAAAAAACACAACCATGTTAGAGTCCCACTTCACAAAAAGACATTTCCCAACAACCATAACACAATAAATATGTAGACCCACTTTCAAAAAATTTCATTCATTGTAGTATCATTCAATAACTCTACCTATGATACAATTTAACCCTAAATTCATACACACACAACTTCTTTCTCTCAACAGTAGCAACACACAACCTGTACATAGAACAAGATCAAAATATCCACACACACCACAAAACCACAACAAACAAGGAATAGTGTATTCATATTTAGCACACTCATTCATTACTTCCACATTGATAAATCAGGGGTTATAACAAAACAAGTTTGATCATAGGGAATCCATTTAATAAACCAGATATACATGATTAATCAAATTTTGATTTTCACATCTGTTCAAAAGAATAATAAAAAAACTAATTCATCAGTGTGGTGGGAAAACTGAGACCCCCAATGACCAAGACTTTCAGAATTCAAAATATAAACACAATTCAAACCATATACTAAATATAATAGATAAAAATGTTACTAACAACATCATAATATTTCCAGAACCACATTTGTTATTATGGTATCCATACTCATTATCTAACATGACTCTTAATCTTCATAATACCCTTAATTAATATTTGTAATTGACTTCATTCTCAAGGAGACATGAGTTCACCCACCCTGTGTTATAAAAATATAAAAGGTGGATAAGAAATTCCTACCATAAGAAATAGATGATCCCCAACTCCTCCTTTTAAAAAAATAGAAGGTAATTCAAGTAGCATGAATGAATCCTAGCAAAACTGGAATTCGAGGACAAATCACAATATACAACTCTAAGGGGATGAATTGCTCTAAGAATGGCAATAAAAAAATAGGAACACACTAGGAAGAGAGTATCCTAACATAGAAGATCCAGATAATATATCAATGGAATGGAAACAATTTGAACGACCATTAAAGTCAAATCATGGTAATTATTATATGGGTTTACTATTAAAAAGACATAATAGAATTACTATATTAATGATATTGATAATATTATCTAAAACCCTTTTTGAAACACTCAAAAAAGGGTTTATTCTCGATTTACATCAATTAAATGGTTAGGGGGTGAAATTGTATGAAATTGAAAAAATTGAAATGAACAACTAATGGGTGAGTAACCAACATTAGTCATCGACAACAAATCTCTAATAACATTTCACTGATTTGATCCACCTAAAAGGAATCATCAATGTGACCCACCGATGACTGCCCCACCAATGTGGGAAAACAAGGAACAGCCTACCAACACCCAGCCAATGGATGATGAGACACCAAAACTGAGTATTCAATCCTGAGATACTAATCTTGAGCTACCAATGTGAGCTATGGTTCTGAGCTACCAAAGTGAGCTATAGAAGGAGATATAATGATGCTAGCCAACTGATGGAAAACCTGTAAGTTAGTCAAAATCATGAAATGAGCTACCATTTCCTCTAAAAAAACATCGAAATCCTATATTTTCATAATGTAATGGACTGGGGAGGTCTATTCCATTACATTTAATGACTATGTAAATTAGATTTATTGAAATAATTTATTTCTATATTAAACATTTTTAAAAAAACTACAAACATGGATATTGATGTTAATGTTTTACTATCTAAAAAATTTATTGGATGATATCACGTAACAATAATATTAATTATTATTCATTAATAAATACATGGATAAATTTGAATAAAAAATAATACATGAAATTGTCAGTAGGTTATAGGAATGTGTTTTTTGTTTCATAAAAATAAGAATCTATGATTTATTCTGAATAAGCTGTGAAAATAAATAAATCCAAATTAAAGAATACTATAACAGAAATCCTAGTACAAATTTTTATTCATTTAAATAATAATCCACATAAAATAATTTCAACATATTAAACACTATATATTGTGAACATTAACTGATAAATTTTATAAATGAAAATATTTTTAGTAGTTAAACATCATAAATTATGTTATTTTTATAATATAACATCTATCCCAAAGAAGATAGTATGATATGATAAACCATTACGATAGTCATAACATTATTGAAATAATAAATAAATGAATTGAGTTTGTGAATAAAATGGAAATAAAAATAAGAAATGTGTAAATATAAACATATATAATAAGAATTTATTTAACTCATATTCATTGAATATTAAGGATACGAAGGCAGTAATATATTACAATGAATATAAATTGTGTTCTGAAGGATTTTCCCACATTATAACATTCATATAAGATTCCCTTGGGAAAACTAATTCTAATAAAAACATAAAATTTCAATAATTATGATTCATTAATGATATAATATGTATAATGTGAAATATATAAACCACAAAATATAAATTTTATGTGAATAAGATATATGACTCGCTTAAATAAAATTGAGATGAAAACCCCTTAACTACAATCTAGACACCTCATGTGATTCCACAGAATCAATTATAATATTATAATATAAATAATTTTATTTACTAAGTTCCTTTTATTGTTTTATTAAATTATACATAAATCATTTAATAAATTTTTTTTATTTTCATACGTGAATTTTTTTTATGTCCATATCTGGTGTTTTGATGATGTTCGGTTCATTATTTCAAAATAGATTTACTGTGTTGACCATTATAAAAGGGTTATTTATTTAAACATATATTGAACAATAGCCATGACTTAATAATAATGTTTATAACTAAATTATTCATTTAATTTAAATCAATATATAGGGTCTTTGAAAATGATGTATGTAAGAGTCTTAGAGATAATATTTTATATATACGCATGAGTAACATTTCAATTTTTTGAAGATCATTTGGGAAACGAGGTAACTAGTATTTTTAATTTATAAATGATAATTATTTCATAAATAAAATATTATTACATTAACTATAAAATTATATATTAACCATGTGTTGTGGTTGGTGAATAATAATCACATCGCTTCATAGGGGTGGTTGTCCAGAAGTTAACTCTAAAAAAATTATCATTTTTCAATGTAACGAATATAAATATTATCTTATTAGAGTGAAAAATATTCCCGTAAGATAATAATTTTCCATATATATATCATATATTTATTGAAAATATCATAATTACCTTCTTGTTAATGTTTTAGTTAAAAACAAATCACATCACATCTCAGGGTGGTTGGCCGTCATTCAAACGAGTGACGTTATTATATCCCTTATAGAATCAAAACTATGAATGTGTATATAAAATCATAGATCCATAAGTATAAATATTTTACATAATATATATATATATATATATATATATTTAAATTATAAATTTCATTATTTAATCCCATGACAGTTAATACTGAAAAATGAATGACATCGGTCCAGTAGGTGGTTTTTCAACGCACACATAATGATGATTTTGTATCACATTTGATGGAAGAAGTGATGAATTTAAGTTATTCTATAAATATAATAATATATAATTATTTGGTAAAAATAATCCTAATGTATATAATTAAACCATAAGAATATTTTAATTAGGTTTAATATTAAATAAAATACAAATGTACCGTGATGCATGGTTCCACTTATTCAGACTAACTTATAACATATGAACAAATAAATGAAATATAATTGAATTATGATCATTCAAGGTTATATATGTGATTTTGAGGGACATAATTAATTCATTTGTTTATCAATTTAATGAACCAATATTATTTTAAGGAGTCGAGTGGAGAGGAGAGTAGGAGCATTTTTCTATGAGAGGTGACTGACACAATAATTATGTTTTATAAGTAATATGGTATACCAACTATTTTCACATGAAAAGGGAAAAATATGGACCTATATAGTTTATTAGAAATTATAATTAAGAAATATGTTCATAAAATATTATTTATACATTTTAGAGGTCATGTTTACCCTTATCGGGTTTTAATACCACATTAAACATGTTTTCACCCAAACTGTGGTAATTAATATTTTTTTTAACATTTAAAAATGGTCAAAAATATAGTTATCCATATTATATAATATAAATTATTATTATTTCATTTATATAATATATTTATCCAAATTTAATTCACCTTAGTTTCATAATATTGATTTAAAATTTTACCCCTGGCGCGACGAGAAAACAGGGTTTTAAAAAGTTTATTTTTCTTGAGAAATACAATTTTATATTAACTATATGGATAATAACCATAAATATATGAATAAAAATTAATATTTATTGATATATAATATATAAATTTAATTTTAAAAAATCTTTAATTGTTTTTTTATTAATTTAAATGGGAAAAAATTATTTTCTTTAAAACAATATTTAGAAAAACACGTTTTTATACCCAAAAATAAACTTGTAATGAAAAAAATAAAAATATTATTAAACATTAAATAAGTAAAATAAATAAATATAATTAATTATTTTTCAAGGAAAAATTTTACTCACATCATAATGGTATTATTATATTATAATATTCTATTGAAAAATAAATGACATTATAATAATGAAAATATGATATTGGTTGTTCATAACAAATCAATATTTTACAAAAAATAAAAAAAGATCACTCAATATAAATATTGATGTTCTGATTAAATTTTTTGATATCAAATAATATTTACAATATTTCAAAAATTATTTACAATACTTTTTTCTTGAAAATCCATGATATTAATTAATTTAGAAAACATATTTTTTATGAATATAATAAAATTAAAAATTAAATTTTCTATTTAATAAAAATAAATCCTTAATTTAAATTGATTATGAAATATTTATATATTTTTATATATTTTTTTAGTATGTAGAAAATAAAATTTATACAATCTAATTTAATGGCCAGGATATAAAAATTATATATTTCACAACTTGTTTAAGATCAATGTTGTGTTTAAAATAAACTATTGATTATATTTTTTTATAAAATATCTGAGTTTTACATAAATTAATATATTTCTTCAAATGAATTTAAAATGTATCATTATTATTAAATAAAATTTTATATTTCAAGAGTATTATTTTTCAAGTATATTTTTATTTTATATTCACTATAATATAAGTAATCATTAATATATTTGTTTATAATCATTTTTATATATTTGTAATCTACATATTTTTGTAAAAGAAGTTATCATTTGGGGTTATTTTATTTAATTAAAATAGAGAAACATCATTCAGGGTGAAATAATTTTCCTTAAAATGTGTTTTTTATCCTAGAAATAAAATTATAATAAAATCCATATTTAATAAAGTATCTGATTTAATATAGTTTATAAAATATAAATAAAATAAAAATTTATTTCATGAAAAAATATTTAAATTAGAATTCAACTTTTAATGTTCTCAATTTATTTAAATAAATGATATTTATAAAAAAATTAGATATTTCACTATTCATCATAAAATCAATATTTTTTGAAAAATCGAAATATTTCATGCAATGTTAATTATGATATTATTAATTCAAAAAATATTTTTATTTTATCAAATAAATATGATAAATTCACCAGAATGAAATTATAATATTTTCTCAAAAAAATAAAATTTATTTTTGAAGAAACCTTGTTTTTGATGTAAAAAATTAAAGTATTAACGACCGATTAATTACTAATAATTTATAAATACAGATATATATATATATATATATTTAGTGGGATATATGTATTTATAACAAAATATAGTCAACAATATTCATATATTTCAATATAATAAACATTTTATAATTATCTTACTTTTCATTGGCCATTTAAGCTCAGGGTTGCGTGTCATATATGCTATTAAACATAGTTATCATTTTAAAATACAGTGGTTTTATTGGTTGAGTGAGGTTATAAGTTTTTAATAGAGTGTTACAAAAAAATTTATTAGAGTTTATAAAAAAATGGTTTTTATTATAAAGATATTACGTTTATTTCAATTATATGTTATATTAAATATAACAACACTATAGTTTGTGTTTGATATGTAATAAAATATTTTCATATTCATTCATAAGATGTCATATATGATTTAATATGTATTTAAATGGAAAAATATTTGTCAGGATTTAGTGAAGGATAGATATATTTGAGATATTCACTAAATACAAGTATCAAAATGTATAATATGTACAATACATGTGTACGTTTTAACTAAATTATTATGATATAATATAGGGTATGATATTTTATGTCCATACACTATATTGGAAATTATTAAAAGATAAAATATTAGAATTATAATTTAGATCCCTTAAAATAAATAAATATCATTTGTATAAATATTTCATTAGATAAAATTCCTATTGGGATTATTGTATTCATGAAATAAAATTATAAATGTATGTAACTATTTAATCAACAGCTCTAATGGATGAGTAAATACATTGATCTCACGATTCTACTACTAGTACAGTTTATATGATCTCCTTCCATGGGATCAATTCCATTTATTAACCTTAAGTCTTGCTTCTAATTCTCTCTCTCCCTTGATCCAATATTCCTTTTTAGTCCTCAATATTTTAGAGGAAATGAAAAATGTAGTTGATGATATAGAGTTGATCAAGAATCAAGTCATTATTTTCCATAAATTTATACACCATAGGTTATGGATACCTTTTCCTACCTCTATGTAATAATTATTTAAGGTTTATAATAATGATTGTGGTAGTGGTATTCAAAATTGTAGGGTACTCACAACATTTATTCATTTATAGTACATTAATAGTTTCTTGTTTCTATAATGTTTTATCTGGTAAATACAGAGTTATAGTTGTTTTTAATAAATTAATTTTTTGTTTATTGATCTTTAGAAAACAATAAGAATCAACAAGTGAATCATTTTCATACTTAGATAAAAAAATGTATTTTAAATGAGGTGATGACTATATTGTTGTTTTGAATTTATTGGATATATAATGTTGATGACCTTTATAGTTTGCATATTCTATATAATGGAACATTTAATTCAAAATGAAATTTTTTGTAATTATAAAAATATTATATTGATAGTTATAATAATTAATTAATATATTAAATATTATTTCATAATTTACAACACTATTTCCACGATTGGATTCCACAATTTGAAAATATTTTCATGGGTATTCCAGGATATATAATTCATGCCTCAACATATATACAAATATTTTTCATGTTTATTTTTTCATGAGATGGAGAAATGATTTAACTAGGTATATGGAGTTTATTCCATGGTTTTAAATATTAGTTTCCTAAATAAAATTCCATGATAATATTTATTAAGGCTCTTTGGTGTGTGAAAGAGGATTGCACGGTGTGGAAGGTATTTTCACCATGATATCTCATATCAGATAAAAACTTTAATGATATGAAAAATTAGTGTTCCTATCATCGTTAAATTTTCATTATGTTCATTATATATTGATATAAGATGTTACGAAATTACCCTATAAATTGTTTAGTTATGGGAAACCATTTTGAAACAAACATGATTTTTGTAAGGAATAACATTATCATATGGTGAATAGTTTTAATTTCAATTTAACATTAAGTTTTTAAGTTTTTCTATAGTTTATGATTAAAATCTACTCCAAATAAATCCATATCTCCCCAAAAACATATCCTAGGAATCTAATAGGCATGTATTGATCTAATGAACCATTTTTAAGTGGGATATGTTGAAAATTATGATAATTTTGGTGTTAGAAATCAAAAATTTTATTTATAATCCATGAAATTGTAATGTTATTATATAATATAAATATTCAGGTGAATTATGTTTCACTAATTTAGTAAAGTGTAATATATAAATTGGAATAATAATAATCATTAAAGGGAAAATTAGTTTATATTATCATTTTTAGGTTATATCTATATGTTTAGATAAATGCATGTGGAGAAACATAATACTTGTATAGAGGATGATGAATCAAATAGAATCATTAATGATGTTATATGAATTTTATTTGTGATTGAAATTTGTTGAAGGATATTAAATAAAGGTATCATGGGAAAAAATTCAATATGATATTTGGTTGTGGTTGAATATAATCACTTTCTTTTTAATGAAATATTCAGTATGTGAAGTAGCAAAGTGATGTTTAATGAAATCTTTAAAAAGTTGAGTCATATTTGAAATTTATGAAAAAAAATTATATATATATTGATGATAGTTAGTTTAAATTATTTGAATATGTATTATATCACATAGGACACACTTTTAAGTAACTTGTGTTCATGGAAATTTTTTACTAATTTGTGTCTATTATAAATAATGGATTATATTGAATTATGTTTTCCAAGTCATGGTAAAGATAAATATACTTATATTGAATGATTAATCATTAAAATTAATTAGGAGTTATATTATTACCTTCTTTCAATGTTTGGATTCTAAATTAAGGGTTTGATATCATTAAATTTTTTTGTAAATAATTATGAAAAATAATTATTTTCAATATTTAAATCACCTTAATAAGTGATCAATGTTACTTAGCAGAGGAATGTATAATAAATTTGATTCATTGATTTAGTCATCTTGTTGTATATATATGAATCCAAATTACTATTGGAAAATTGGTAACAATATATCCTTCTCATTTTAATTATATACAATTCGTATGAATGTCTTCTCAAAAGAATCGAAACATTTCACTACAACTAATGGATTTATTTTTTCTATTTAAATATGAGGTATATTGTCTCATGAAACACTCCCACATTATAAAAACGTGATTAGAGGATTTAAAATATTCAATAGAAGATATTTTATTCATTATAATGTGATTTAGTCTCTCAAATGTATGGATAACCTTCTTATCTCGAACACCATCTTCATTACTTTTTTATTGAGGGAAATATCTACAATTAATTAAGGTGTATACATGGATTTTCTTAATTTAATTAGATGGAATTTATAAATTATTTATTATAAAAAATTACTTTATGTAGAGAAATATAAATTCAGAATAATTATATTGAATTTATAATAATTAGTTATAAATAATTATACATATTGTAGAAATATTTATATACATTACATAGTGATTTTCATAGGTTCTTTTTCTCTAAATTATTTCTTATATATATAGTTCCTTTTTATTCTACAAAAAAAATCTTTTAAAACCATAACTAATGAACCCATTTTTAATACCCTAAATTTGGTGGTTATTTGTAATAATGGTGTATAATATATACCACCAAAACATTAAGAAATATTGTTGTAGGGTTAAGCGACTATGGATAGACATAATCGTTAAATTATAATTAAAACCTAAAATACTTCATATTAATACAAGAAATAATATTATTTCCAAAGGATTAATCCTACTATAAAATATATTAATAGTCATGAGTTTTTAGGTAAATGATGAAAAAATATAAAGGGTGAGATCATGTTCTCATTAAATATTTCTATATAGTGCAAAATAACATTGTGAAAAAAATGAGATATTGATTTCCTATAGTTAGAGAATCTCATTCATGGGCGGGAGAATTAGTGATTAAAAAATAAATAAATATATTTTCTAATTATCACTACTCATTGAAAAGGATCATGAATTAATTATTTTACTAAAATGAGAGGGTAATAAAAAACAAAAATTAAAATAAATTTTTCTATAATGTTTTCTCGCCCATTTTTTATGTAGTTAATCATTGGTATATATTTTTTTTGATCAAATACATTAATTATTATATTATTATAAAAAGGATTATGAATATAAAAATAACATGATACAAAAATCATGAAATAATAAAAATAAATATCATTGTCTATATGTAGATCAATTTTTTTATTAACGACTCAAATATGTATGAAATATGGATAAAATGAGATATAATGTTCCTCATCCTAATCCAGGTAAATAATTACTATGAATGATCCCTGAAATATATGGTTATTTATTTAAATATTTCATTATATTTTTCTTTAGGAGAGTAACCAATTATATGATTCCATTTATCAGCCCATGGTTTGAGGCTAGGGGTTTTGGCATGATCTATATATCAAATATACATAGCTTTATATAAATTTTTTACTAAAAAATGACCAATTAAATATTTTCCATCATGTTATCACTATCGATTATATTGTGACATTATCATAATATGTATTTACATATATATAACATATTTACGAGATTACAATTTTAATTACATAATTATAACTTTATATAATCAAATCCAGTGTAGAAAATAATCAAGGAATGGCATGATACAATGTGATATCGTTTGTTATGGTTTTTTGATTCTGATTTAATTATAACTACATTTATCTCCACATAAATATCTTCAATAAGAAATAAAATACACTATAAACAGAATGGTTTAAATGAAATAATCTAGTGGGGAAATAATTGTGATCATGTGAAAGTTATCTATCATGTGGTCTCATGTGATATACTAATTTTGTTTAAAATAAATTAATAATAGTTAAAATTGATCCTTTACACTAGTATTTCATTTATAATGGGAAATTATCACTCATTTAGCATCACACACTATAATAATTACCATCCAATTTACCCATGAGCATGTATTATACAAATAAATAATAATAATAATTAATACAAAAGACTGTATGGTTCCCTGAAACATTACAAAACTTGTTACAAATATGGATGTCTTAAAAATAAACTATCATATTATATAATGATTCATTAAATATCATGAACAATGTAGGTAATATTAATCACTACATTAAAAATATCTCAATTGAGATCAAAACACTCTTCTGAATTATTCAATAATCATATAGATGGATCTTCAAATCCAAGAATCATTATCTAATCCCAATAATAAAAGAAAATTAGAGCAATATATTATTAAATTCCCCATAAAAAATTTTATGGAATCAATTATAAATTACCTTGATCAATTCTTCAACATTATTTCATCAAATCCTCATGTCAGCACTATAATTAATTATTTTCTCTTATCCCTCATAATAATCGAATTAAGAATAAAATAGAGTATAAACATACTTTAATTTGTAAATCAATTTCATTTTCCCATTTAAAATGATATGAAATGAAATGATAAAAGTTATGTGATACAGAAAACACTCATTGATTGTGTGTGTGAATATACTCCCAACATCACTATAGATTACCAGAATTTATTCATTATTAGTGGCTTTACAATGAAATCTACAATTTCATCTAAGATTAAAATATAATCAAATGAATTATCTCCATGGTTTATGATATAATCGATGAATTTTATGATTATATCAATATTATTCTTCCAAATTGTTTTGACAAACTAATTTTAAAATTTTATTTCAATTTCATAATCACAAACTATTTCCAATTGTTATCGGAAATTTTCCCTCATATGTTTATGTTGTTCTTTCATATACATTATTTGGGGTGATCAATGAAATTCATTACTTTACAAATTTTTCATTATGCATTGAGTGACTATATTTTTCAACTTATAGTTCTATGCAGTTGAACATTACATAGTAATGAATACACTAGTTAAAATTTAAATTAAATCTGAAACCTCACCTTCTAAATCAATATCAAAATAAGAATAATGATAAAAAATGTATCATTGTCATTCAATAAGTTGTAATCATTCATTCCTTTGATGTATATTAAGATATAATATTGTTCCAAAATATGTGTCTCCATAAAATTTCTATGGAATTATTAATAACGAGTAACTATAAATATAATATTGGCTTTAGATATTTTTGTGTTTTATATCCCACAAATTAGCCTAAAAGGATACATTATTCAAAATATATTCCTTAATTATTCATTGAAAACATGGTCATTGGTGTTATAAGTGTATAAACATCTCATGGTTGGTCAATTATGAATTTCATAAAAAATAAATGATTATAAATTTATTTAGAGGGAAGGATGAAACAAGTTGTATCCATGACTCGATGAATACTCACCTAACGACATGTCATCCTGATGAAGTTGTACAAGACCTAGAGAACTATCAGCCTCCTCCTTATGCCAGTCCTCAGCCACCTGCAAGTCGGGATCACCTCAGAACCTAAGGGGCTTCTATTGCTAAAACACATGTAAGGCACTAAGCCTACATGTGGTATCTACGAGTACAATAAGTTGTAACTACTGACCAACAGGCAATGATATAGCTAACACACTAACTGAAGGCACAATATTGGGCATCGGTCCACATACCAAAGCCTCATCACTATGCTGGCCAACATCATGGTCACATACTGGAAAACACTAGTAGCTAATATCACTATCTGATGTACGTGTGTCTCAACTAGGTGGATAACTCTAGCAATAGCCACTATACGGTCCTCTGTTGTCTAGAAATCCATCTCGCCTCATAACCTCGGAGGCCTATGCCGCTGAAACTCGTGCATCACGCTCAGTCGGCGTTCACCATTCTCCAGTGCGACTTGTGGTAACTGCTGCCCAATAGGTTGTGGTGTTGCTGATACACCACCCAACGTTGCCAACATAGTAATATGACCTTGTACCGAAGCCTCATCTCTCGGTGGGCAGTCATTGGGTACTCTCTTGGAACTCCAATTGGTTGTCTGCGTGGAGGCATCCTGAATAGATGTGACACGGTCAAATGATTAAAACTTATGAGCTGACCTGTTTGAGCTGACATAAAGAAAACTTTTGAAAACTCACACGCAATCAGTGTCTTCGTGCACTGATTCATAAATCAGGAGTCAAGGTCCTAGTGTATGGTTACGTTGGCCGCCCGCACTATCACTGGACTCCCTGAAACAGAACACCACACTTAGTACCTTCAACACTATTGCATCACAAAAAATAAAGATCAGAGTTCTGTGTTCTGTGGTAGAACCAACTCCTTTGATACAAATTGTCACGACCCATCCCCCGGGACTCGTATTGTGGCTACACCAAGCCCGCCTTCCATAGTCCAGGGGCTGGAGACTAGCACCAAAGGCGTAAATCCCTAAGACTGGGAAGGCATTGCCATTATAATTGTAAAAAAACACAACCAGTGTACAAGTAGAAGCTCACACCAAGTAAAATGGTATAACAGGTATGATGAAATTAAAGGGGGCCAGAATACAAGTACAACTGAAAACGGTACAAAAAACTGAAAGGTGGAAGCAGCTCCCGGATCGTCCTACGGGGTTCCTACCTAAAGGGTTGGTATAGATAGAATCCTCATAACTCCATGTCGGTTAGACTCTACTGTGTACTGATATGTCGTAAGGTCCTTCTCTGGGTACCGACCAGTCTTGGCGCTCTCGGCCTCCATCAGTGCTAACTGTCGTCTGCATCCAACACAACAAGGTGCAAGCATTGCCCGTGAAGGGGTGAGTATAAAGATACTCAGTAGGGACCCCAAGACCCTCATGGTCTCAAAATATCCAACATGGATAAACCAAAAATTATGATTTCAACGGATTACCTTTACTTTGGTATATGCCCATACATATAACATAGTTATCTAGAACCCATCTAAATCATGAGGAAACACAAAAGTTGTTAACTTAGCTCAAACCAGGACATTCATTCACGATGTCGAAACCATGGCTGGTGGAGAACTCCTCCTCTGTCGAGTACAGTGGGACTTCCGCTACAACCAAGCACTTCCCACTAACCTTGGACAACTGAAGTACTCCACCTGTCAAGTATCGTGGGCCTGCTGCTACAACCATGCGCTTCCCACCATGGGTCTGCCGCTACAACCAAGCGCTCCTCCACATAGCCTATAGAGGTAATCCTTTTGTCTAGTAATGCAGGTCGCCTGATATAACTAAGAGCTCCTCCAATGTGGGTCTGCTGCTACAACCAAGAACTCCCCACTAGGCCATTCGAATCACACCGAGTCGATCGGTCAGTAGTCGTCAAGTCTCAACCAGCTCCTAGGTCACTACAAATTGCTCGCTCTTCATCAGGAGGGTCCGCTACACGAGCAAATAGTCGATAGTGAATGTGTCATGAAGTCGCACGTAGATGTATCCCAAGGGACCTCCATATCATAGGGGTATCAACGCAATAGACGGCCCGTCAATCGGACACCCGGTTTGTGAGTTATTAGCCTTTTAGTCACAGGGGCCCGGTTGGTTTCATGTACGAACCAACCCGACCGTATTTCAACCATACACCGAACTCCAATAGGGTATACTCAAAGGGTCCACTTCTCAAAAATATTTCCAGTGCCATTGACGGTTCGTCAAACAGATGTCTGGTGCCAAAGATAAGTCCAAAGTAAGCAATGGGTCATTAGTGGGTCTGGGTCCGGTCGGACCCAGTTATACCGACTCGACCCAACCTTGTCGGGGTCGAACCGGTTTGGGTCGACCAATTCAGACACGTTGGGTCTGACTCGGCCCGTTGGGAGGGTCATCCCTCTCTGTTTTGACCCGGTCCGCAGTGCCCGGCCTAGCGGTCTGCGAGGGCAGTTCAGCCCGGATGCCTCCATTGCAGGCGGCATCGGCTCGAATGTCGCGACCGGTTCATCCAGCAATGTGATGGGCACGACTCAAGAGGTCGGCAGTCGAGAGACCAGAGGGCAGGAAGCGCGAGGAACAGGTAGGCCAGAGGAACTTCAAGCAGGCTGCGGGTGCACCGTGCAGGGTGCCAGGGTGCCGGGAAGTGCATCGTGGTAACCCGCTAGGGCTAGGGCAGCGCGTCTGGGTGTCGGCCGACTGTGGCAGGAGACGCAGGTGCGCCGAAAGAGCGCTGGGGTGACGGGAAGGAAACCAGCAGGGGCCGGTAAGGCCGCCGACTGGGTGGAGGTGTGCCGGGTAGTGCGTCGGGGTGCCGGGCAGGGCACGGGTGCGCTGGGTAGGGCGCCGGTGGTGCCAGCTAGACGTGGGCGGGGTGTGGGTAGCGCGCCTGCGAGGCACGGCAGCATGCCTGCGTGGTGTGGATGAGGGTATAGGTAGCACTCCGGGGTGCCGTAGGGGTGGCACGGCCTTTGTTCGTCGTTATCATCGTTGTCGCCTATTTTCTATGTCGTGTTTCCGCTTCGGAGAACATCACAAAGAAAATCTGATGGAGGGTGTCGGGTCATGTGAGGTTGGCCCAAACCCTCTGCGTTTAAGAGGATTTCATTTGGGTAAACATAAGTAGAATATTTTCATTAAAAATTTCCAAATCAATCCCATTATATCCTTTGAAGTAGGTACAAAAATGTGTACAATATCAACACGAAAATTATACCCCCTACCTTTTGATTATCGGGCATCGTTCGATGATCATTGATGGTGTCGCGGAAGGAGACAAAGAAGTCTGTTGTTCATTGTGTCTCCCTCACACTTCTGATCCATGATCGTGAATCGGTTCTATGATGACAAGGAGGGGGGAATATGCTCCACATCGGTTGGATCCGAGTGAGTAAGTCGAATGAGGAAGATGACGCCGGCGTTCTTCGCGTTCATCAGTGGTATCTTTTCTCCCTAGAATTTCAATCTTAGCCTCTACCAAAAAGTGAATTATGAAAACGAAAAAATAGGTGGGTTTTTTCATTATTATGTTGGCATGTAATTAAAAAAGTAGAATTAATAACCCACACCCCTAATTAAAACATGAGAGGTGTCATATTAAATTTATGACGATGCCAATAGGCTTCCTTAAAAAACAAAAGAGTTCCCGCAACAAATAATTAGGGGGGGAGGGGGATTTGGCAAATTAAGGTGGGGAAAGTGGTCAGGGAGTTTCCCCCCATTTAATGGGGAGTTGAATAAATCAAGAGGGGTCCCCCCACTTTAATGTGGGGAGTTGGGGATGTTTTCCTCTCCTCCCATTATTAGTGGGCTTGGGCCCCGTGTGGTCCCCACACTTTTTTTTTCTCACATGGGTGGTTGAATTAGGGTGGGCCCTACCACCGTAACCTCTCATGGGAGGTAATGGTGTGGTGGAACCCACCACTAACATCCCTTTGTAGGTATTAACTACCACTAAATGAATATATGGCTAACACAATATTTTTATTTA
Organism: Viscum album; assembly: GCA_963277665.1. Classification (NCBI taxonomy): domain Eukaryota; kingdom Viridiplantae; phylum Streptophyta; class Magnoliopsida; order Santalales; family Viscaceae; genus Viscum; species Viscum album. The sequence goes on from OY728120.1 coordinate 1,851,906,183, forward strand.
ATTAAATTAGAAACCCGAAAAACTTTCTTCCAAACATGATAAAACACAACTATAGTGAAGGTCTCGCTATGAAATCACTGAAGCTATGAGTTCAACGGTGCCCTTAGATTTCAGTTCTGAGCACCAGTTCAAAAGTTAAAAAATTCTGAACGTACGTTTACTGAACGTACCTGAACAAAAATTCAGAAATTGATTCTGGGCACACCGGTCCTCAGAATCATGCGCCGTCAGAAACTACAGACTCATAAAATTCCCATGTATTTATGAAAAAAATTTCCACGGAAATTCCGGGTCTTTACATTCTCCCCACCTCAGGGATTTATGTCCCCAAAAGCTACAAATCAAACTATGGGAACATGTGGGGGTACTGAGCACGCATCTGAGCATCCCGCTCCCATTTTCTCTCCTAGATGTTTCCGTGCTACCAGCATAAGCGTACCGGATGTATCGACCATCCATGTAGGACTTGCTCTTATTGATCGTCAATATCCAGTGGAACCTCTGTGAAAGTATGTAACAACCCGAGATTTTATTTCAATTATTCTTTTTAATTTCTTTGATTTCTTTTGTTGTACGCTACACCAAGATTATCTTGTGCTATACGCAACACCTTATTAGCTTGCAGTATATGCAACTCTATTCTTGGATCATGTTACAAACAATTTCATGTTCGTTTGATAGTAGTTATTCTACGCAACATTGAGTGTGTATATATATATTCAATGTATAAATGAAATATGATTGGATTTTGTTATACGCAACAACAAATGAGTCTTGCACTACACACAACCCTAATTTGCCTTACATTACATGCAATCATGACCTTTCATGATACCATGTGTTGTACGCAATACCAAGTTTCACTAAACAACGATATTTATAAATATATTATACAAACTAACCGTTATGAATAGTAATACCCAATTTTTTAATTTTATTAAATTTTATCATTTAAAATGGACTTCATTTTTGGATTCATAATATTGAAATTATTTTAGGGTGAATTTTTGGTATTTTTCTGAAAACTTTCAATTTTTTATGAATAGTGAAAACACATGGTTACTATTTTAAAACCGACATTATTATTTAAATAATTATTTATTTTATTTAAACTTATTTTAGGTAAAAAAATTCATACATAACACATATATATGTTCAATATTATTCCTTGGTTTCATTTTATAATAATTTTAGATATATAAAAATTTTATTGAACCTTCTACCATCTTATACCTAACTCCAAGGAGCTTTTTGCAAATTTATATAAAACATAATTTTACCACTTCTGCGAGTGGAATTTCAAAAATACAATAGTCATGGTTAATATCAAGGAGTAAAATGTGGTTAAATAATATAAAAATAATTTTTTGTGAATAGTAACTTTTTACTTTTTTACCACGGTTAAAAGTAAATTGGGTAATTAAGGGTAAAAATGATATTATTATTACCCTAACACATATCCTAATTCTATTGGATAAGATTAATTAGGCCAAAAACAACCTTATGAATACAATATGACCATTTAGATCCACTTGGATTAGATTAGGATATTTAATATTATTTTATTTAAAGAAGAGTTAAAATACTTAAAATCAATTTTTAATAACTAAAACATTTTTAATATAGGGTAATAGATAAAATAAATTCTACTATAAATATTCATTAGAAATATAAAAATATTTTCTACATAATTGTATTTTATTTATAATTTCTAGACATTAAATAATTTAATTTATTTATGACATGATGATGATGCAGTAATTACCTTATTAAGGAAATATTAACATAATTGATATTATAAATACTAAAATAAATGTAATTTGACACTTTTAAAGAATTACACAAATTTTATAGGTTAATATGGCATATTATTATTGATTTAATTTACTTTTTTTGAACTAATCCGACTATAATGATTTTCACAAAAATCAAGTACCAAATAGTGTAAAAATTGACATAAAATAGTTTTTTTAAAATATTATATAATTAATTGTTATTTTATTCCTAAAAATATAAGGATCAAAAAATTGTCTTAGATAATGTTATATATATTAATAATGAACCACTTCAGGTTCTTTTGGTTTGTTATAGTATGTTTATTAACCATATAGTGTAAGAAAACTAGAAGACAGGGTAAAAGGTAAATTATTTAACTTAAAGTTAAATCTAAATGATAAGGTTACAATAGTAACCTAAACATGTCTAATTTCTATTTTATGAGAGGATTGCGACCCATACCCACATTAGATTCGAAATAAATCATTTTGGAGCTATTAAAAACCAAATATGACCTTATAATAAAATAATATTTTATGTTTTTCCTAAGGTGACCCTCTCCACCATTATAAAAAGGGCACCCCTTTGCTCTTCTCTTCACACCATTTTGAGCCTTGAGGCTCGGAAAAACCCTTCCTATTTCTCTTAACCAATTCACTAGAAACATTCTAGAGGTTCTGGTCTTCTCAGAAGACCAACTCTAATTCCTTAAGAGGAAGCTTAAAGGGGGTGCGTCGAAGAAGAGGTAATCACTTCTTCTGATTCTCCTGAGTTTCTTTGTTCTTCTACTTCTTATTTAGTTGTATAATTATAAAGTAATAACAGAAGTATTAATTATATACTGATATTTTATTATAAATATGAAACAACCCTATTTCACCTTCTATCCATCCTACGGAAAACGATATCGCCGCGCGTGCATACGTACGGAATACTATCTCCACGCCGTGGTGTAATCTATTTTTGACCACCACCTTACTTGGATGGGTATAATGGTGTAAATAAATAACTATATATGATTATTGTAAAGTGATATTTATTTTTAAATATTATACATACACTTAAATACAAATCCACGATCACAGAAATGATATCATCGCACGTGCATACGTACGGACCACCGTCTCCACGACGCGATGAGATTCATTCTCGATGTTAACAATTCATGAGTGATTATAAAGTATATATACTGAATAATAATGAAATATATGACATAATAATGATACTGGATATATATATATATATATATATGAGTATGTCATATACTTAATTATATTCATTTCAATAACGAAATGATAACAGCGCTAATGCGTACGTACGGTCTACCGTCTCCATGAACGGTGTATTTCATTCCATTTATCGATCTATAATATATGTTTGTATATGCTGAATATATATTATATATAAATCATGTTTTAAATTTTGGAATTAATTAAATCAGGATATATGTATTAATATCATGAACAACAAGTCGAAACACGTACGATAAATGAAATGATTTTTCCCAAAACGGTGCTTTAACATTGAATTTACAAAAGAACGGGTAATATAAATTAATAAGTGAACCATATATGATATCATAACAATTAATATGGTTATGTAATGAGTCAATGACTTTAGTTAAATCATTATACAGGAGGTTCGGATACATACGAAGCATATCGGACATATGGTAAGGGATAACTATTCTAGTCTCGTTCTTATCCGAGATTGTTATTCGTAAGAATTTACTGGGGTTATATTTTCATCCATGTCCCTATTTTCTAAAAAAGGTTTCATGCATGTTTAAAGTATATTTTTACCCACTTTTTACTTTTACTAAATTGTGTCTTTCTTTTGATTACCATACAAGGTACTTTTTGACTTTTCCGGCAAAAGTACGATAAGAATGTTTCCTTTAACTTATACGGCATGAACATATTTTTTACGGTTTTATAATGCCTTATTTTCTTGAAGCATACTCTATAAGATTTCATTAATATTTTCAACAAAATCCTTTTCTTTTGAAATTGCACGGCATTTTGTGAAAAAATTGATTTTTAAGAAGAAAGGATATTTTCCTCAAGAATTCTTATCAAGTGTTTTATCAAAACCATTTTCCATCAAAGATGACATTATTTAATATGTGCATGATTCTGTATAATATCACTATTATTTACATGGTTTCACTTTTTTTATGATGAAATGATATCCATTTGTTTTATATGGATTATGTTTTGTTGGGATGATGTTTATGAAAACCATTTTTATTCTTTGGGTTATGATGAATGATTTATGTTTATGTTGTGGAAAAAGTAAGAATGATTTTATTATGAGATGAGTGGGACCTATATCTCCTTCAAATTAATTGGGTAAAGATTTATATCTCATGAGATAGACATGGATGAAATGATAAGTTAATCCGGTTCAATAATATAGGACTGGAACGAGGAGTGAACTCGATTAAGAAAAGGACTTTGTCCACTAAGATGGTCTTGGAAGCAATGCCTTGGCTACTATGGAAATAATATCATGTTCATAATGGTTTCCACAATCCCATGTTTTATTCCCATTCTATTTTATCATGATTGATGTTCCTTTATGATATATTTCTTACATACTTCCAAGATTTATTTCTGTTTTCAAGATTTTGATTTTTAGATTTTATGTTCATGTTTTTTCATTCAAATGTTTATAGATTGTTTTATGTTCTCTATGTTTACCCTTAATGTACATTTGAGCTCACCATTTTTATGTTTTCTTTTCCCCAAGATATAAAGAAAGGTTTTAGGTATGAAAACCAAAAGGGGAAGATCTTTATGGGAGACGTTGAAGATCTTTCACCATGATTTGAAGATTACGTTCCGAGTCTCCAAAGACACTAAACTAATACAGTCTTTTGGCGTCTATTTTTTTCATGTATTAAGTATTCCACAAATGTAATGTAATGTCCATGTACGTCAGGATTTGGGTCTCTAAAGTTGGTATCGGAGCGAAGGTTTAGATAACGTTTGGAATCTAGGATGCGAAAACGTTAGTGAGATCCCTAGAGATATTTATAAGGTATGTCTAGGGATGTCCCTAAGGATAAGTATAAGTATAGGTTATAGTCCTAGAAATACGGTAACAATCATAGAATTAAACCTAAGATGTTATAGATTGAAAGTACCACCCCTTGATTATATTGTTTTTCCTCTCATACTATTCATTTTGGGTTTTTAGAAAATGGCTAGAAACTGGAAGATTAATGATAATGGATGATATGATGGACAATGGAATGATATTATACATGAGAAACCAAATGAAACAGGATTTGGAAGTCCAAATATCGTAATTATGCCTAATAAGCAATCTCATAATATGATCAATAATCTCAACTTTGGTAAGTTTCCTGACTCAGCTAATAAGAGAAATATGGAGTTTCATGATGATCATAGAGGAAACAATGTTTAATTTCTCTCATGTAAATCATGTGGGAAGAGACCTCAAGGAGAATGGTTCAAAGGAACAGGATGATGCAATGGGCGTGGAAAAAATGGATCAAATGCAGTATGTGAAATGGCAAAGGTTCAGTTAACACCATGGAGAAGGATAATGGTATTGCTACGACATGAAAAATGAGTAGATGTTTTAAATGTGGAATTTATGGGCATTATGTAAACCAATTCCCTAAGGGAAAATCTCATGAAGATAATCAACATTGTCATATGGGTAGTATTTATGTGGAAGATGACGAGGAGACTAAAAATGATATATGAGACGAAATAAGTATTAAAGCTTGGTCAAAGGATTAAGAAGGTAATGGAATAATATATGTCTATCAATAGTTATGTTGTATAGGTAATGGTACTATGGAATAAAGAATCATCTAAGGATTGTTACACTATTTTTTTCCTAAAGTATTTGATAGTATATGTTGAATGGTACCGGTAACCATGAAAGGTTATTTAGATATTTTTTGGAAAAGAGATGATGTGTGCATAATGAATGGATAAGGAGAAAATAATAGGTTTGTTAGTATTCAGGAGATCATGATTGATATAAGGACTAAGTGATATCATGGTTTGAGTATATATAATTTTAGTGATTTTGGTATATGGAAAGAGTTAACTTTTAATAGCACTCATGTTTTTCACTATGGTTCTCTGTTAATTCATGTTAAAAAAATAATACATGATTAAGGTGTCCAATTGTTTGGAATGTGACCAACAAGATATATCTTATGATATATGGGGGATAAACGATGGTATCCACGTGCTTTTTATGTTACCTTTTCTGTAATTGTTTTCTTTATACTATGAGATTGGTCATATGTATTTTGGATAAGTATAAATATTGTAATGGATTATGTTAGACATCATATAGTATTATTTTAGGATAGAACTTCTTTTTCGATAATATTTTTGGAATGTTATAATAGTGTAGTTTTAGAAAAAGGACAACCCATAGGATGAGCGATAACCCGTCACATTGGAAAAGGCTATGGGAATCGAACCCAAAACCGAAGTGCGACAGGCCTTTATTGCATACCACTAGCCTACAGGAAGTCCCTGGTTAGTAGAAACTAGTTTTATTTTATTAAGCACTTTGATAGATGAAGTATAAGTCATTTTTTGGAACCATATATGATTAATCTCACCATAAGATGGAATTATAACTTTTGCTAACCTTTTGTTTGAGACAGATGGAATGACCCATCATTCTATCATATGATCTCCTAACACATCATGAATGATAAATTCAACTTCATTTCATTATGAGTTGAATTGAAAATTGTACAAAGAACAAACAACTGTGAGATTGTACCGAATGAAAGTAAGTATTTCTTTGAATTCATCAACTTTAGGGAAAAGATCTAGAAATCCAAAAATGTTGTGCTAGTGTCCTCATATACGATGAATCAGATGTTACCTTAGATCATCACAAATTTATGGCTTTGTGATTGTTGGATTTTTCATAGCCATGTTCTCTACCACTCTCCATCAGTTCTTGGCGGTTAGATTTCTCTTCCATATCAATATTTTCACCTATGTTTTCCTAGGTGGAAACTCAGTGATTAGTTAATTTGGGTAACCGTTAAATTTCATACTTTTGTATTTAAAGTTTAGTTTTTGTATTCCATTTTACGATTTCGGTTTCAATTAAATAAACTTTCATGTAGAAAACCATTTATTACCCCGACGAATTTCGAGGGAAAAATTCATTTTAAGGGGAGTAGAATGTAACAACCCGATATTTTCTGAGAATTATTATTTTTAACTTCTTTGATGTCTTTTTTTGTACACTACACCAAGATTATCTTGTTCTATGCGGAACACCATATTAGCTTGCAGTATAGGAAACACTATTCTTGGATCATGTTACACAGAAATTCATGTTCGTTTGATAGTAGTTATTCTACGCAACATTGAGTGTGTATATATATATATATTTAATGTATAAATGAAATATGGTTGGATTCTGTTATATGCAACAAAGAAGGATTCTTGCACTACATGTAACCCTGACTTGGCTTACATTACACACAATCGCGACCTTTCACGATAACGTGTGTTGTACGCAATACCGATTTTCTCTAAACAACGATATGTTATTAAAATATTATACAAACTAGCTGTTATGAATAGTAATACCCAATTTCTGAAATTTTATAAATTTTATATTTGAAAATGGACTTCATTTTTGAATTAAGAATATCAAAATTATCCTAGCGTGAATTTTTGGTATTTTTCTGAAAACTGTCAATTTTTTTTTTGAATAGTGAAAACACTAGGTTACTATTTAAAAACCGACTTTTTTATTTAAATAATTATTTATTTTATTTAAATTAATTTTAGGTAATAAATTTATACATAACACCTATATAATTTCAATATGATTCCTTGGATTCATTTTACAATAATTTTAGATATATAAAAATTTTATTGAACTTTCCACCATCTTTTACCTACCTCCAAGGTGCTTTTTGAGAATTTAAATAAAACATAATTTTACCGCTTCTCTGAGTAAAATTTCAAAAATCCGAGAGACACGGTTAATATCATGGAGTAAAATTTGGTTCAATCGGATAAAAATATTTTTGGAGGAATAGTAACTTTTTACTTTTTTACCACTGTTAAAAGTAAATAGGGTAATTAAGGGTAAAAATGATATTATTATTACCCTAACACATGTCCTTATCCAATTGGATAAGTTTAATTCGACCAAAATCAACCTTAGGAATAAAATATGACCATTTAACTCTACTTGGATTAGATTAGGACATTTAATATTATTTTATTTAATGAAGAGTTAAATTAGTTAAAATCAATGATTAATAACTAAAAAATTTTAATATAGGGTTATATATAAGATAAATTCAAACTGAAATATTAATTAGGAAGATAAAAATATTTCTTATATAATTATATTTTATTAATAATTTTTAGGCTTTAAATAAATTAATTTATTTATGACACAATGATGATGTTATGATTACCTTATTAAGAAAATATTAAAATAATTGATATTATAAATACCCAAATAAATGCAATTTGAGACTTTTTAAGAATTAAACTAATCTTATAGGTTAATATGACATGTTAGTATTGATTTAATTAACCTTTTTAGAACTAATCATGTTGTTATGATTTTCACAATAATCAAGTACCAAATAGTGCCAAAATTGACATAAAATAGTTTTTAAAACAAATATTATATTATTAATTTTTATTTTATTCCTAAAAATCTAAGGTTCACCCAAATGACTTATATAAGGATATATATATTAATACTCAACAACTTGGGGTTCATTTGGCTCGTTATAGTATGTTTATTACACATATATTGTAAGAAAACTAGAAGACTTGGTAACAGTTAAATTATTTAACTTAGAGTTAAATCTAAATGATAAGGTTAAACTAGTAATCTAAACTTGTATAAATTCTATTCAATGAGAGGATTTAGACCCAACCAAAACTTATTTTAGAAATAAATCAATTTTGAGCTATTAAAAACCGAATTTGACTTTATAATAAAATAATATTTTACGTTTTTCCTAAGGTGCCCCTCTCCTCCCTTATAAAAAGGGAACCCCTTCCCTCTTCTCTTAAAACACTTTTGAGTCTTGAAGCTCGGAAAAAACCTGATTATTTAACTTCTCCACTTCCCTATAAACATTCTGGAGGTTCTTCTTTTCTCAGAATCTGAACTCTACTTTCTTATGAGGAAACTTAAAGGAGGTGCGTCGAAGAAGAGGTAATCACTTTTTCCGATTCTCTTGAGTTTCTTGCTTCTTCTACTTATTCTTATTTCGTTGTCTCATTATAAATTAATATCATCAGTATTACTTATATACTTATATGTTATTATAAATATGAAACATCCATGTTTCACCTTCTATACATCCTACGGAAAACGAAATAACCGTACGTGCGTAGGTACGGAATACCGTCTCTACGTCGTGGTGTAATCTGTTTTCAACCACCACCTTACTTGGATGCATATAATGGTGTACATAAATAACTATATATGATTATTGTAAAGTTATATTTATTCTGAAATATTATACATACACTTTAATACAATTTCACGATCATGGAAATGATATCATCGCTCGTGCGTACATACGGACTAGCGTCTCCACGACACGATGAGATTCATTCTCCATGTTAACCATTCATGAATGATTATAAAGTATATATACTGAATAATAATGAAATATATGACATAATAATGATACTAGATTTATTTATATATATATATATATATATATATATATATTTATGTCACCTACTTAATTGCATGATATTCAATAAGGAAACGATAACAACATTAATGCGTATATACGGACTACAGTCTCCATGAATGGTGTATTTCATTCCATTTATTGAGTTATCTTATATATATATGTTTATGATTAATATATATAATATATAAATCATGGTTTACATTCTTCAATTATGTAAATTAGGATATAATTAATAATATCAAGAAGAATAAGTTGAAACACGTAAGATAAATGAAACGATTTTACCAAAAACGATGTTTTAACATTGAATTTACAAGATAACGGGTAATATAAAGTCATAAGTGAACCATATATGATATCATAACAATGAATATGATTCATTAATAAGTCAATGAATTTTTTTAAATCATTATACAGGGAGTTCGGATACATACAAAGTATATCAGACATAAGGTAAGGGATTACTATTCCAATCTCGTTCTTATCCGAGATTGTTATTCATAAGTATTTGATGGGGTTATATTTTCAACCATGTAACTATTTTCTAAAAATATTTTTATTTATGTTTAAAGTCTCTTTTTACCCATTTTTTTATTTTACTACATGGTATCTTTCTTTTGATTAACATATGAGGTACTTTTTGACTTTTCCAGAAAAAGTACAAGAAGAATGGTTTCTTTAACTTATACAGCATGAGCTGATTTTTTACAATTTTATAACACCTTATCTTCATGAAGCATACTCTAAAAGATTTTGTTACTCTTTTCAACAAAATTAATTTATTTGAAAATTTAATTGCATTTTTTTAAAATAAAATGATTTTTAAGAAGAACGTGTATTTTCCACAAGAATTATTTTGAAGTATTTTATCAAAACCATTTTCTACCAATGATGAGATTATTTCATATCTACATTCTTCAAGAATAATATCTCTATCATTTACGTGGTTTTAGTATTCTTATGATGAAATGATATCCATTTGTTTTATATGGATTATGTTATGATGGGATGATGTTTATTAAAACCCATTTTTATTCTTTGGGTTATGATGAATGATTTATGTTTATGTTGAGGCACTAGTAAGAATTATGTCATTATGGGATGGGTGGGACCTATATCTCCCTCCAATGCATTGGGTAAAGATTATTATCTCATGAGATAGGCATGGCTAGAACGGTTAGTTAATTCGGTTTAGTAATACAGGACTAGAACGAGGAGTGAACTCGATTCAGAAAGGGACTTTGTCCACTAAGATGGTCTTGGCAGCAATGCCTTGGCTACTATGGAAATCATATCATGTTCTTAATGGTTTCCACAACCACATGTTTTATTCCCATTCTATTTTATCATGATTGATGTTCCTTTATGATATATGCCTTACGTACTTCCAATATTTATGTATTTTCTCAAGATTTTGATATTTTGATTTTATGTTCAAGTTTTTGCATTCAAATGCTTATGGATTGTTTTATGTTCTGTATGTTTACCCTTACTGAGCATTTATGCTCACCTGTTTTATGTTGTCTTTTCCCCATGATAAAAATAATGGTTTTAGTTAAGAAAACCAAAAGGGGAAGATCATTATGGGAGATGTTGAAGATCATTCACCATGATTAGAAGATTACGTTCTGAGTTTCCAAAGACACTAAACTAATACGGTCTTTGGGCGTCTGTTTTTTTCATATATTAAGTATTCATCAAATGTAATGTAATTTCCATTTACGTAATGATTTGGGTCTCTATAAAGTCTCCCCATCGTCAACGTCCTGCTCTCTATGGTCAATGATGTGATTAGGGTCATGCACACATCTCCTCAGCGGAGATACGTGGAAGACGTCGTGCACCCAGTTCAACTAAGGTGGAAGAGCTAAGTGGTAAGCCACCTCGCCAACACTGCTGAGGACCTGAAAAGGTCCGATGAAACACGGAGACAACATGCCGCCTCTTCCAAATATCTGTATAACTCATCGATGTGAGACCCTTAGAAAGATGTGGTCGACATCCTCAAACTCCAGAGGCCTCCGCCTTTTGTCTACATATGACTTCTGCCTGCTCTGTGCAGTCTTCATCTGCTCCTAGGTGATTAGATCCTTCTCTGTGGTAGCTCATACCATCTCTGGCCCCACTAGTGCTGACTCCCCTAGGTCTGTCCAGCTCAGTGGAAATCTTCAAGGTCGACCATAAAAGCCCTCAAAAGTTTCCATACCGATGGTGGAGTGATAGCTATTGTTGTAGGAGAACTCCATAAAAGGCAATTGGTCCTCCCAGTTGTGACCAAAGTCGAGGACACATGCACATAGCATGTCCTCGAGGGTCTTGATGGTCGTCTCAGTCTACCCATCTATCTATGGATTGAAGATGGTGCTCAAGCCAAGCTGCGTCCCAAAAGCCTCCTGAAACCCCTTCCATAGTCGGAAAGTAAATCGTGAGTCATGGTAGGAGACAATAGAAGAAGGTACCCCATGTAGACCCACAATATTTTTCATGTATACGTATCCCAATCTCTCTACTAAGCCCTTCTCTCTAATCAGTAGGATGTTGTCCGACATTGTGAGTCATTCGACAATCACCCAAATCGAGTCGTGACTCCTGGATGTACGTGGAAGACCTATAATGAAGCCTATGGATATCTGATCCCACATCAACTCTGGGACCTCTTATAGCTGAACCAAGCCTACTGGTACCTGGTGCTCTGCCTTCACTTGCTGACATGTGAGCCATGGTGAGACAAATTCTACTACTTCCATCTTCATACCTAGCCACCAGAGCTGTCGTCGAAGGTCATAGTACATCTTCACCACATCTATATGTACTGCTAGAGGGGGTGTGTGGAACTACCTCAACACCTCCTTCTGAAGTGATACTGGTACCAAGGTATCCCTCTAAAGAGGTTGACATGCTCCCCACCTTCAGAATAGCCATCAGGTGCCATCCTAGTGGATATCTGAGAACATCATGTCTCGTAGTCAGCATATCCACGTTGTGCCTCCCTGACTCACTGAAGAAGTGGGGGAGTGATTGTTAGTGACCGAAGGAAGGATGATCTATCCCTATCCATAAGGGATATCTATAAAGAAGCTAGATTCTTTGTCACCTCTCATAGCTGCTGTATACTAGGTCTTCTACAGAGTGCATCTACTACAACGTTCCTCTTCCCATGTGTATAGACTATCTCGAAGTCATAGTCCAGGAGGAACTCAAGCCATCACCGCTGTCTCAGGTTCAGGTCCTTCTAAGAGAGGATATACCTGAGACCCTTGTGATTCAAGTACACAATAAAACGTTCAACCATAAGATAGTGCCTCCACGTCATCAAGGAGAAAACCACTATTTCTAACTCCAGGTCATGGGTAGCGTAGTTCTACTCGTACTGTATCAACTGCCGAGAACCATATGCAATCACTGCTCACTGCTGCATTAGGACACACCCATGTCCGGTATCTGACATATCTCAGTAAACTACGTACCCTATTCCATCCTCCGGAAGCCTCAAGATGGGGGAACTTGTCAGTCTCTGCCTCAGCTCCTAAAAGATTAGTTGTCATCTCTCTGACCACACAAAGGGATGCCCCTTCTTCCTCAAGGCTCAAAGTGGTTCTCCAACTCTGGATATGTATGGAATGAGTCTCTCAAAGTATCCATCCAAAGTAGACATCCCTTCCCCTTTGGGGGGTAATCCTAGAAAGATCATTTGAAAAGATGTCCCCATGTTCTGTCACTCATATTTGGAACTAAAAACTCAAAACTCATGTTGCCACGAGGGTAAGGTTGGCTGACTCAAGAGTGATCGGCTGCACCCTCCTATGGATGAGTTTAACCTGTGCTGCATGGGTTTCCTTTTTCACTGACTAAGGAAAACCAAATCACAATGTTGTAGATAAACCACAACCTTTTTTCATAACATTTTCAATCTGTGTATGAACTATGGTTGCCCAGCCCATACCCAAACTAACTTCATAAGGCCTCGACGCTACCACCAAGAGGTTCCATCTGAGACTCTCGCCTGAAGGGTTAGATCACACCGCCGGTGTAAGTGTGATTATGGAGTCCCCTTACAAAGGTATCTCCAGATGTGAGGGTCAAGTCAACAGTTTAACCTGAAACTCTATGCCTAGGACAAGATTCATGGAAGGATGGAATGATTGGTACTTATTTCTATTGATATAGCATCTAGTAGTAGAAACAGACCTTACCTCGAATCATTACTAGAGCCCTTGGTTCACTCTACATGCTCATATAAAGCTTCTATATTCACCTTCCCTCTAGCTCCCTGATCCTGGCGGGGACTACAAAGGTGGGTGGTTGTATCATGTCATAATTTACACCACCTCATGCTACTCTCCTAGCTCTACTTCCACGTCTGCTACCCTGCAGATTCATCTGTCCCTGTCACAACATTTCTTGAAACATATTACACGCCCAAGTCTCAGAGACTAGTTCCAGTTTCTTACGTTACCACGACTAACATTCACTATGTGTATCCGCTCATCCAATGAACATTGAACTGCAAAGGATCTCTCTAGAATCATTAAAAAAGGTACTAGCTCAGATGTCCTAAAACACACCTTGCTCGGTTGTCTGAGCCCCAAAGCACAGATCACATCATATTCATCGAGTAATGGGAACGATCAATATGCCTCGATGAATACTCAGCAACCGACATGTCATCCTAAAGAAGCTGTTCAAGCAGTAGAGAACTCTCAGCAACCTCCTTAGGCCAGTCCTCAGCCGCCATAGAGTCGAGCTCACCTTGGAACCTAAGGGGTATCTAATGCTAAAACACATTTAATGCACTAAGGCTACATGTGTCATCTACCGGTACCACCAGTTGTAAATTCTGACCAACAGGAAATGATATAGCTGACACACTAACTGAAGGTACAATCTTGGGCAATAGTCCACTTACCGAAGACTCGTCACTATACTGACCAACCTCATGGTCACATAATGGTTAAGATAACTATCTGTTGTACGAGTGTCTAAACAAGGATGAGAACTCTAACAATCGCCACCAGCCAGTCCTCTATTTCATAGGAATCCATCTCGCCTCGTAACCTCGGAGGCCTCTTCCGTTGGAACTCGTACAGCACTCTCAGTCGGCATGCACTGTTTTCCAGTGCGTATTGTGGTAACTTCTGCCCAAAAGGTGGTGGTGTCGTTGGTACACCACCCGAAGGTGCCAACATATTAAGATGTCCTTGTACCAGAGCCTTATCGCTCGGCGGGCCGTCATTGTGTACTATCATGGAACTCCAAATGGATGTCTGTGTGGAGGCATCCTAAACAGATGCGACACAGTCAATTGATTAAACCTGGTGAGATGACCTGGTTGAGTTGACTTAAATAAAACTTTTTAAAACACACACGCAATCAGTGCCTTCATGCACTGAGTTAGAAATCATGATTCAGGGTCCTAGTGTATGGATACGTCAGCCTCCCACCCCAACACTAGACTCCCTGAAATTGAAAACCGCACTTAGTACCCTTAACACTATTCCTTTATAGAAAAGAAAGATCAGCGTTCTATGTTCTGTGGTAGAACTGAACCCTTTGATACCAATTGTCATGACCCATCCCCCGGGCCTCGTATCTTGACTACCCCAAGCCCGCCTTCCATAGGCCAGGGGCTGGAGACTGGCACCAAAGTCATGAATCCCTATGATTGGGAAGGTATTTCCTTTTTAATTGTAAACAAACACAACAATAGTACAAGCGGAAGAAAACACCAAGTAAAACTGTATAAAAAGTTTGCTAAAAGTAATGGGGACAGAATAAAAGCCAAAATATAATGTAAAAATACAACTGAAAGAAAGTACAACTGAAAAAGGGACAAACAGCTAAAAGGTGAAAGCATCTCCTATATCATCCTCCGGGGTTCCTACATTAAGGGTAGGTACAGATGGTCTCCTCAACACTCCACGTTCGTCAGACTCCACCGTGTACCGATACGTCGTAAGGTCCTCCTCCAGGTAGCTAGGACTCTTGGTGCTCTTGGCCTCCATCAGCTCTATCCATCGTCTGCATCCCACACAATGAGGTGCGGGCATAGCCTGTATAGGGGTGAGTATAATGATACTTAGTAGGGGCCATGATACCATAACAGTCTCAAAAAATCCAACAAGGATAAACCAAAAAGTATGATTTCAACAGATAACAATTCCATAGGTATATGACCATACATATACCTAAGTAATCTGGAACGCATCTCAATGATGAGGTAACAAAAAAGTCGTTAACTCTGCTCAAAACAGGATTTTCATTCACGATGTCAAAACCACGGCTGCTGGAGAACTCCTCCTCTGTCGAGTACAGTGGGCATACCGCTACATCCAAGCACTTTCCACTAACCTTGGATGGCTGAAGTACTCCACCTGTTGTGTATTGTGGGTTTGCTGCTACAACCATGAGCTTCCCACCAAGGGTCTTCTGCTACAACCAAGTGCGCCCCCTCATAGCCTACAGAGGTACTCCAGTTTTCGTGTACCACGGGTCTACCACTACAAAAAAGAGCTCCTCCACAGTGGGTCTGCTTCTACAACCAAGCGCTCCCCACTGGACCATCCAAATCACTCTGTGTTGATCGTTCAATAGCCATCAAGTCTTAACCAGCTATTGGGTCTCTGCAAACTGCTCGCTCGTCATCGGGGGGGGGGGGGTCTTCTCTACGAGCTACAAGTCGATACTCCATGTTTCATGATGTCTCACGTAGATGTATCACAAGGGACCACCACATCATAGGGGTCCCAATGCAATAGGAAGATCGTCAATTGGACACCTGGTCTTTGAGTTATTAGACTTTTAGTCCCGGCGGCCCGATTGGTTTCGAGTATGAACCAACCTGACCGCTGACGAGTTGTCAAACAGATGTCATGTGCCAAAGATATGGCCAATGTAAGCAATGGGTCATTAGTGGAGCCGGGTCCGATCCGACCCGGTCGGACCGATGCGGCCCAACCCACTCCGGGTCGACCCTGTCTGACTCACTGGGTCTGACTCGGCACGTTGGGTGGGTATGCCCACTATGTTTTGACCCAGTCCATTGGGCCCAGCCCAGATGTCGCCACCCAGGCGGCATCGACCCGAAATCCAGGGTCGGTTCGGCCAACACCGTGAAGGGTACGACTCGAGAGGTCGGCGGCCGAGAGACCAGCGAGTAGGCCGCACAGGGTGCAGGTAGGTCGTCTGGACTCTGAGTGGGTCCCAGGTGCACTAGGCAGGGCACCGGGGTGCTGGGAAACGTGCCGGGGAAGCACGCGAGGGCGTGGGCAGCACACCGGGGCTACGGGCAGACCACAACATGACGCCAGGGTGCCGCAAAGGCCACTGGTAGGGGTCGGGTAGGCCGCCGGCTAGGCACAGGTGTGCCGGGGAGCACACCAGGGTGCCAGGCAGGTCGCCAGCAGGACGCAGGTGCACCGAGCAGGGCACCGGGGCCGCGGGCAGGGCGCCGGCAAGGTGCGGGGAGCACGCCGGCGAGGCGCGACAGTACGCCGGTGGGGCGCGGCCAGCGCGCGGGGCACGAGATAGGGCGTGGGGAGCACGACAGGGCGCCGCGAGGGTGGCTTGACATTTTTTTTCATCTTTGTTTTTGTCGCTCTTTTCCATGTCGTGTTTCCGCTTTAAAGAACATCACAATGAAAATCCGAAAGAGGGCGTCGGACCATGTGAGGTTGGACCGAACCCTCCGCATTTAGGAGGATATCAATTAGCTTAACATAAGGAGAATATGTTCATTAAAAACTTCTGCATAAATCCCTTTATATCCTATGAAGAAGGTAAGAAAATGAGTATAATATCAATAAGAAAATTAAGCCCCCTACCTTTTGATTGTCAGGCATCGTTCGACGTTCGTTGACGGTGTAACAGAAGGAGATGAAGAAGTCCTTCATTCATTGCGTATGCCGCACACTTCTGATCCAAGCTCGTGTGTCAGTTCTATGACGACGATGAGGGGGGAAGATGCTCCACGTCGGTAGGATATGAGTGAGGATGTCGAAGGAGGAAGACGTTGATGGCATTCTTCACTAGGAGCTTCTCTCCCTAGCTTTTCTCTCAAAGCCTCCACCAACTAGTGAATTATACCAACAAAAATAATATAGGGTTTTTTCTATTTCTACGTTGGCGACTAATTCAAAAAGAATAATTAATAACCAACACCCCTAATTAAAATATGAGAGGTGTCATATTAAATTTCAGAGGATTCCAAGAGGCATCCTTTAAAAAACACAAGAGTTTGCGCAACAAATAATTACGGGGGAGGGGGGGTTGGCACATTAAGGTGGGGAAAGTGTCCAAGGAGTTTCTCTCCATTTAATGGGGAGTTGAGGAAATCAAGAGGGCTCCCCCCTCATTAATGAGGTGAGTTAGGGAATTTTCCTATCCTCCCATTATTAGGGGGGTTAGGCCCCGTGTGGTCCCCACCTTATTTAATCTCCCATGGGCTGTTGAATTAGGGTGGGTCCCACTACCTTACCTCTCATGGGAGGTTTTGCTGTGGTGGCCCCCACCACTAACTTCCCTTTGGAGTTTATAACTACCAATAAATAAAAATATAGCGAACATAATATTTTTATATAATTTAATTAGAATCCCCAAAATCAATCTACCAAACTCGATAAATCACAACTGTAGTAAAGGTCTCACTTAGCAATTACTGACACAGCGAGTTATATAATGCCCTAATATTTTAGTTCGGAGCACTGGTTCAATAGTTATAAAATTCAGAACCTACGTTTACTGAATGTACTTGAACAAAACATCAGAAATTGATTCCCGTCTCACCGGGCCTCAGAATCAAGCACCGTCAAGGAATTCCGGGATCGTAAAATTCCCATGTATTTAATAAAAAGAAATTTCACGAAAACTATATGTCTTTAGAATATTGAAATGATTATTTCTAATTTTAAATAAATTTAATCTAATTTAATTTCTATATCTAAAAAAAATTACTTTAAATTAAGTCATATTTTTCAATGAATCATTTTTTGAGATAAATTAGTTTTCAGTCATTAACTGATTAAGAGATTATTTAACATTAATTATGAATTAAATTATAAATAATTTATTTTTATATATTTTGAATCAAAATCATGTATTATTGTTTTAAAAAATATATATTTAATTTAAATGTTTAAAACATAGAAAAGAATTTTTCCTTGAAAAATAAACTTTTTACACAATAACTAATTTATTCATTGATATATTAATTTTTTTCATAAGAACAAAAATTATCTTGATACATAATTTTATAATGATGATTGAAATTATAAAAATCATGTAATCTATTTCAAATTTCTGAAATTAGTAAAATTAAATTTTTATATAAGAATTCATAACTCATATAATAAATTTTAACAAAAATTTATCTTGAAAGATTAATTTTTTTATTACATTATTAGTGATAATTATTAAATGGATAAAAAAATATATATTTGTATATATTTTTGATAATTTAAATCCTTTATTTATCCATAACATGATAGACATCATAGAACATGAAAATGAAATTTTTTATAAAAAATTATTATTACAGCTAAAATTATTTTATATGTTATGTAGAATTAGTTGTTGAATTTTATTCAAGATTTAATATTAATAATGTATAGTTAATTTTTTATATATATTTCTTAATTTTTTTGTCTCAATTCTTACCAACAAACTCTAAAAACAATTAATTGTTATTGTGAATTATATTCTTGGTTCTGGTTTGGTGTTGTCTATAATGAACGTTATCAAACACATTTGATGTACAAAAAAATTTTAAAATCAGTATCCTACGTTGTTACATTATTCCCCATTAAATAGTTTATTCTTATGGTGAAATAATGTTTATAAAACCTGTTTTTCTACCCCAATATATACCATGACAAAATTAATATGATTCCATCAACATTTTCCATGGATTACATTGTAATATTTTTTGAATTGATTATAAAACCTATATCTTTTCTGTATATTAGGAAATAATAAAATGTTCAAAAATCAAAAATAATTCATTGTTCTATTATATGATGAATTATTTATGATCATTTCGTAGAAATATATATGATTTTAATAATTTCATTTGGGTGAATTATATCTTCCTTAAATGAATTGTGTAATGATTTATATCTCTTGAGATTGAAATTTATTGAATAGGGAGGGGAAATTATTTATAATGGTACATTGAATGATATAATGGTATTGGGTGTGAACTAGCAATACAAAGACTGTTTTGTAAGTGAATGTGTTCAACTGTGATAGTGTGGGAAATGAGACTTGAGTACTATGAAAATGATTATATAATCTTTTGTGTGTACATCTATTTCTGGTATTATGGAATTCTTTGTTTCTCATGAACCATTTATGTTGATATCCATATTATTCACTTCCTATAAACATCAAATATTTATGAATTGATTCAATATTATTATCTTTTATATTTATGGTATAATATTTTTATTATATTCTTGTGTTTTTATTACCATATTTTAATGTTTCGAATGCATATATCCCTTGTTAACCCTCAACAGTATTCTATGATCACTCATTCTTATGATACCATTTCCATAGGAAAAAAAGTTTTGTTTTATATATGGTATGATTGTGAAGGGTACTGAAGGATACAATATTTCTGGGAGATGTGGAAGATCATTTAACAAATTATACAATTTTGTATATATCACATAACAAAACTAAAATATTGTTTTACTTAGGTGTATCTTTTTGTAATGTATTGAATATTATTCAAATAAGATGTTATATTCTTTTACTTTAGAAGCCTGAGTTTCTATAGATGGTATTGTATGAAAGGAATAGATAACTTTTTGGAAACAGGATGTGAATCCATTAGTGAGTTCCCAAGGGATATTTCTATGGATATTTATAGAGATATATCGATGGATAATTATAAAGATGATATAATGTACATGGACATTTCCTGTAATTTTAGTAATGGACAGAGAATGTGGTTTCCAATGAAATTCAACCCTAACTATATACTAATGAATAATAGTTATCATATTTTATGTAACCATTGTACCTTTTTATAATAATATTTTAATATCATCAATAAATATCAATTATTATTAAAAATATCTTATAATTTCACTATATTTTTTTTATTATGATATAATCCTCACAAAATAATGTATTAATAGTAAAATCATATATTTTCCACATATCATGAATATACAGAATTTATCATCCATATTAGTATTTTACCTTATTCTGTATGATGAAATAGTGGTT
This sequence comes from Viscum album, assembly GCA_963277665.1. Taxonomy (NCBI): domain Eukaryota; kingdom Viridiplantae; phylum Streptophyta; class Magnoliopsida; order Santalales; family Viscaceae; genus Viscum; species Viscum album. The sequence goes on from OY728120.1 coordinate 1,851,926,896, forward strand.
ACAAGACATAGAAATATCTCATATTCAATTGTGTGATCCTATTTCACCAAAAATGTAAAACCACAACGATTATAGAAATATCAAATAAAAATATATTAAATGAATTATTTAGAATGAAATCTCAATAAGAAAATATAATCCCCAAAAGAAGATTCGTTTAATTATTAGATATATTATATTCAATTTAGATCTCATTATGATATGTTGTATAGTATATATTAACCATATATGTTCATCTATTTTTGAAATAAATTCATTATTATGTTCATAATAAATCAATATTTTTTGGATAACTAACCATTTGTGAATCTATGATAAAACCTTGTCAACATGTAATTTTACATATATGGATTCAATTATATGATAATTATGTAATATTAACTTTACGAAACACCATAATGCTAGCACATACTTATGCATCTCCCCTAGAAATTCAATTTAGGATTTTATTAAAGTTTTCTCATCATGATCGCTAGAAGAATACATCAACAATTATAAGGGGTTTTATATACCTTATAGATTATGATAAATATTAAAATATAAAATTTTGATTAATGTTTAAACATTTACGTTATTCATAGAAAAACATAATAATGTATATTATTATATAACCCCTTGTCTAATACTATCTATGATTCGATAGAACGGTATTTTTGGACATGATTCCATAAATAGAGAAATTAAATTTTTTAGTCAATAAAAATGTTAGATTGAAAAATATAACTATAACATATTTACAATAATTAAATGAAATAATTCATTATACCCATTTAGAATACATTTTATATTTAATGATTTGGATAATTAGAATAAAAACTAGACTGACAAACTAATTCCTTTCTAAAATAATCAATATATTTTTTACTATATAATTTAATACATTATCAATGAAATTATAAACAATATATAATATTTTATCTACATAGACATCCTATTAGGAGTTCCTTGTGTAATAAATTTTTTAATTCTCTTGGGAATGGATTGAATAATAGGGTGTGGCCCCAGATGCTCATTAAGGGAATCATATAATTGATTTTTCCAAGTATAGGAATGGGTTAAATGATATGTTAGGGATTAATTATTATAATTATTCCATAATAAATTTATTTAAATATAATTATATAACCATAAAAATCAAATAAATCATATATAATAATTATTATAGATCACATACGGGTGAAAACTGTAATGCCAGATATAAAAAACATATTTTTTAGGCTATGAATGAATAAATTATATTAATATATTGATATGTAAACACTAAAAGGAACATTTTTTTGTATCAGGAGACAAATCAATGAATAAATAATCTATATCAAGTCATTTACCTCCCATAACATTACCAATATACAAGCAATCATCATATGATAAATTGAATAAATCAAGTATTTCAATAGTGATATGTGTAAAGCTAACATGAATACGGATTGTCAAAAATTAACTATTCATATGTAAAAAATTTCAACACATAGTAAAAACAAAATATATGTTAATAATACTTAAGAATGTATCTGTATCCTTTACAAATATCAAAACTACAATTCAAGGTGAACATCCTCCCATTAGAATTATATTAAATATAATGAACAAACCATATCAAGAAATGATTACATAAAAATATCAATACTATAATAACATGATCATAATAGAACTAGATATATAAAGTAGATGGATGAAAAATAATGTACCCAGTTGTAGTAATTGAAACATATAATTTATATGATATATATAAAAACCCTCCTTGTAAAAACCATGCATTGAACAATATCAAAAAAATAAGGGACCATGAATAATTTTTTTGATACCATTAGATAAATCACAATAATCATACTTTTAAATAAATATAATTAAGAATAAATCTAAAAACATAAGCCCTATTATGTAAGATTTTTAAGAATGTTATTTTTTAAATGGAAGAGAAAATCTAAAAGCGATTTTACAAAATAGTTGCATCATTACAAGAAAATAAAAACACACATGTCTCATTAAATGTTCAGTTTTTTATGTTACCATGAATTTATTTGAAATATATAATTTTATAAATAGTATCAATTAATGGAAACTTGAAACATCCTAATTTTTATCTTGGATAAACTAGTGTAGGTGTAGAAACATATCAATGTGAATGGGAAACCCCAATTTATTACTTTGAAAATTCCATTGTTCAACACTAAAATTTTATAATGAGTAAATATGTTTATTTATATAAAAATATTATTTTCTTCTTAAATGTATATATACTTAACTATTAATATATTCTAGTGGAAGAACCAAATAATGTTAAAAATTATTTAATTTTGAAATAATATAACCCAAGAAAATAATACTTGAGTTATCAATATCCCATACAAGAAATAGGCTCGATGAAGTATTAAATAGTAAAAAAGGGGACCCATATGGTATAAATATATATATTGAAAATAAAATAAAATATAAAAGAATGATTTAATATACCTAACTTATATGAAATAAGATAAATGGAATATATCATGAGTTAATTAATGAAATATGAGTCTCAAAAATGATATTACAACGGAGTTAAAAACTATGTCAAAATAAAGATGATGAAAAATATATGATATACATTTTGATATCACATTAATTAAACATAATTATTTTATAGAAAAATATTTAAATATAAAATAAATATAACACCATAAAAATGAAACATGGTGCCTAAAATGTTACATGTCTCAATGAAACAAAATAAATACCCAGCAAACCCTTACATTAATTCCACATATTTTATATTGCACAAATTGTTTCATAAAAAAACTATAGTAATATTATATTTTTCATAATTATTCATATTATTAATGTTTTAATTAAAATTTATTATTTATTATCTCTATGAATTTTATTTAGTTATTTTCTATTTACATTTTTTAGTTGTGTAATGTTAGTCATTGTGAACTAGTTTCACAACTATTATGTTTTTAGTCATTATGCTCAAAATTTATTCATTCTAAGATCATTTTTATTAAATACATAATGTCTAATAGTTATATATAATTTTTAAATTTAATTTCATATTTAATTTAGTTATTACTCTTGAAAAAATATTTGGTAACATTCTTATTTTAGTAATTCATAATGAACTGACATTGTTGTCTTAATAATTTATTTAAATTATTATATTTAAATTCCAATAAAAAATTAATTTTTACTTATTAATAACTACTATAATGTTTTAAAATATATACTTAATATAAATTTATATCATTATTTATATTCTTAGTTAAACCAACCCATTAGGAACATGTTGTATTAACCTTTAGAGTATGGCTATGAAAGAGTTCATTATGTTATAATATCATTATGATAAAAAATAATCAAACAATTTTTATTTTATTATGGATATGTATCATAAATTTTAATATTAAAAAGGATAATGTAAATGGAAATTATGTTTTCACATAAAAAAATCTCTCTTCCTCTTGGTATTCTCATTTTAGGTGTTTTTTTATTGACCCAATAATTATAATATTACATATAAAATGAATAAATAAAATTAAAAAAAAATAATTACATAAATAATATATCTATTCAATAAAAAAATATATGGATCCATCCTTGAAAGAAGGTGATGAATAAAAAATGAATCATTTCCTGGAGGTAGTAGTTTGCACACGCTTAAGAGAAACATTATGTTTCTCTCGATTGAATTTTAGGGCATATATAATGGTAATAAAATCAATATATAAATCTAAATGATATAAATTTTAAAATTTCAAATATAATTTTCTCTCATAATTTCCTTTAATGAGAATGGGTTATAAGGGAAATGAATAAAACCTAAAGGGTAAGTAAAAATTAGTTTGAAAATTTTTACATTCTCTATATGATTCCTTCTAAAATGAATAACATAATGAAATATATAGATCCTAGTAGATAAAAATGTATAAGGTTTTCCACTAAAAATTAAATTGGTGACAGTTTCAAGAATATTAAAAAATAAAGTTTTTTCTTGATGTGGGTGGATGTGATAACCTTTTATATGTTAAAAAGTGTGATAAATCTTTTGAAATTGTTTTAGATAAGTGGTTAGAATGGATATTCCTGAGAAGAAAGTTATTTAAGTGGGAAAATTTTATTTTATAAATATCATTGTTATTTAAAAAATATAAAATTACATGTATATGGTTATTTTGAAATGTTATTTGTGTATAATATGAGACACTTCATTTAACAATTTTTACCCATATTAATTTTGATTGAAAATTAACCACAGTTTTTATTGTATTAGAGAATATATTATATGACACATTTTTATAAATTTTAATATGATGAACCAAAATTTTTAACCATTCAGTTAAAATTATATTTTAAATATTTAAAAATTTACTGGTAAATAAAAATGTATCATATGTTGAAAAATAGTTTTTGAATATTTTTTTAATTATTAAGTGGTATTAATATTATTTAAAATTTAATGATCACTAAATATATTTAAAGAAACATAAAATTCCAGGATTTTTTTTATATTAATTTTCTTTGGGATTTTACAGGAACACAGTTTCTGACGGCACCTGATTCCGAGGCCTGGTATGCCCAGAATTTCTATCCGAAGTTTAGCTCGGGTACCTTCAGTGAACGAACGAGCTGGAATTCCTATCATTTTGAACAGGTGCTCGGAATCGAATTTTGATGTCACCGATGGAACTGCAGCACAGGTAATTGCTTAGGAACGCCTTTTCTGGAGTTGTGTTTGCTCGTTTTGAGTTTTTTAATTTTTGTGGATTAAGTGTGAGTTAAATAAAATTTCTTTAAGAATTTTATTTCTCTTCTCCATGAGTTAGAACCTAAGTGTAAGAGTTAAGGTGGGACCCACTGTTAGTAAGTTTCTCTTTAGTGGATTAAAGGTGAGGTGGGGCCCACACGAGCCCCAACATTTTCAATTTCCATAACTCTCTAACTCCTCTTAACCCCCCACTTAAGTTGTGTAACTCTTTTGACTTTTCCTCTCCTCTCTTTAACTCATGCCAACACACAAATTCAATTTATTAATTTAAGTTTTGATTTTTTTTGAATTGTGGCATGAGTTAATAAAATAAGGGTATGCCTTATTTTATTTCGGTTGGATGTTGTGTGTGGACAGTTGAGGAGATAGCTCTTGGGTGATTTCATCTTCATCACGAAGAACACCAATACTTCGATGAAGAACGTCGTCACCATAGAAGAGATTGACATGCTGTCACTTCTCCTCTCCACATCCGGTGTGTGACCCCTTTTTCCGAGGATTGACGACACAACCTCTTTCGATCTTCTTCCCCTATCAAAGAAAAGGAGACGCCACATCCTCCTCGGACGTTCTCTGTCATCATACGGAGCTTCACCTCGCGACGTCGTTTCCGCGGCGAACCCCCGTTCTAGCTACGCTCAAGGTAGGGGTTATTTAATTATTTTCGTTCATGAATTCTTCTTTGTCGTCCTTCTTGAATTTACGACCACTTGCTATCAATTTACGAGGGGGGGCCAGACCGCACAAACAAGGCTTACCCTCCTCCAATTTGAATGTTGTTTCGAACTTGGTTGGGACAGAATGGCGTGGTGTCGTCTCACCACGCGGGGTCATACGGCAAGTAATGTGTGGCGCCGTCGCGTCGTGCCGTGAAGTTGAACAAGGACGCGATGCCGTCGCGCCGCGTCGAAGAAAACCGAAGACACCGCGACCGGAGCAGGGCTACGGCGGATGGTTCGGTGCCGTCGCACCGCGTCGGATGAACCATGACGCGGCCGGTTCCGGGCCGCGACGGATAAGTGAGACCAGTGGCCGGTTCTGGGCCGCCGGTGTCGGTGAAGGAGGAAGGACCGTCCATCTCCGGTCCTTGTTGGCAGAACCGGCCGGCCGGTGTGGGCTAGCCAGACAAAGGGAAAACTGGGGGAATTAATTCCCCTGGCCGGCCAAGCAAGCGGCCCCATTAATGGGGTCGCGGTTACGGGGAAACCGGGGGGGCACCCCCCACCCCCCCCCCCCCCCCCGCGAGCCGGAACGGAGCGGCCGCTTGGCCGAGCCAGCAGGCGCTAGCTCGCTGGGTCGCCTGCCGGGTCGGGCCGACCGGGGGGTCTCGGGCCGGGTCCGTCCGGGCCCGAGACCCCCGTTTTCGGACCGTCTTCGGACTTTTGCCCATAACATGGGCTACTGACCTCCGATCGACGTACCTTCAGTTGTGATGCGATCCTTGAATCGAGACTGTCTTTTTGGTATATTTCACTCAAGGTTTAGGAATACTTTGCGTTTGGTCGGGTTGGTTCATACACTAAACCAACTGGGCCCTCGGAGCGGAAACAGTCATAACTTAAGCTCCGGACGTCCGAATAATGTGCCGTCGACTTTGTTGGATTCCTCTTAGTGAGACGGTCCTTTTGGTTTACTCCACCCGAGGTTTGGACACAGGTGGAGTATGCTCGGGTTGGTTTGGCCTTAAAAACCAACCGGGCCCCTAGGACAAAAAAGCCAATAACTCTCAGACCGGGCGTCCGATTGACGCGCCGTCTATGAAATTGGGTTCCTGTTGACGATACAGAACTATTGGATACATAAACTCTGGAAAATGTGTCAGTTGATGTATCAGCCCCTCGGCTCGTGGAGCGGACCCTCCCGAGTGATCTTGCTGTGTGCGGGGAACCCTAGAGTTGGCTGCGACTGCGAATGTGACGAAGACAACTGTACGGAGATCCTTAGTGGATTCGACGGCGATGACTACAGCACTCAGCGATCCTACGTGGATTAGTGCTACCGATCCTGTGTGGTTCCGATCCTGTGTGGGTCAGCGCTCAATGGTTCTGTGTGAGCAAGCGCCTACAGATCCTGTGTGGGTCCGATCCTGTGTGGGTCTTTGCGGGGGTTAGTTACCTATCGATCCTATGTGGGTCCGATCTTGTGTGGGTCTTTGCGGGGGTTAGATACCTATCGATCATGTGTGGGTAAGACCCTTCGTGGGTCATTGCGGGGGATAGTTACCTATCGATCTTGTGTGGGTCAGACAATTCCTGGGTCATTGCGGGGGTTAGAACATATCGATCCTTTGTGGGTCCGATGACTTAGATGAATCAGTGGATATATGTGATCATCTCTATCATCATATGAATAAGTATACCTGTGTGAGTTGAATCCTGTTTTCTTTCCATTGTGGATTATGTTGTGTTATCCTGTGTGGATTTACGTTTTTCTTTCCTGTGTGGACTGGGTTGTACTTGGGATCAGATGTTGGAGCCAAACGAGAATTGATGTCATAGGTATATGTATGGGCATATATCTAAGTAGTGTCGGATGTTACTTCTTGATTGTATCTTTCCATTGTGGATTATCCTTTGTTGATTTTGGGAGACCTTCGGGGGTCTTGAGGTCCCTACGTATTAGCTTATACTAACCCCTGCACGGGTTATGCCCACACTACATTGTGTTGGTAGCAAACGACGACAGCGCTGATCGTGGTTGAGTCTTGCGGACCAGGACGGTACCTGGAGGTGGACCACTAGACGAGACGTACTCAGAGCGATCATCTATACCCAAGGAGCAGTGGAGGCTATCTGTACCCACCCTTCAGGTGGGATTTTCCGTGGACAGCTCGACGTTGCGACTTTCCTTTTCAGTTGTTGTTTTTCTCTTTCAAGTTATACTTTACTTTCAGTTTGGGTTTGTATACTAGCCCACTTACTATTCCACACATACTGTGGTACTCTGTTTTTACTTAGTGTTTACTTCTATTGATTTCATGCTCTATGGTGTTTGTTTACTTACAAAGGCAATGCCTTCCCTTTTTACCGGGATTTACGTCTTGGTGCTAGTCGCCAGCCCCTGGCCTATGGAAGGCAGGCTTGGGGTAGTCATGGCACCGGCCCTGAGGACGGGTCGTGACAAATTGGTATCAAAAGAGTTCGGTTCTACCATAGAACGTGGGACTCTGATCTTTCCTATGTGAAGCAATAGTGTTAAGTGTATTGGGTGTGGTTATCAGTCCAGGGAGTCCAGTGTTGGTGAGGCGGCCGACGTATCCATACACCAGGACCCTGACTTCTAATTTCCGACTTAATGCACGAAAAAATTGATTGCATGTGTGTTTCATGTTTTCTTTGTGATTACTTTGTGTCAGCTCACCAGGTATACGATTTAACTATGGCGCACCTGTTTCTTTTCAGGATGGCCCCACAATGGCATCCAGCTAGGGTTCCGAGAGTTGAGCGTGACGACATCCCATCGAGCGATGAGGCCTCGGTGCAGGGCCCTTTGTCAGCAGTAGCACCGGTGGTAGATCTACCCACCGATCCACCGATGCTTCCATCCCCAGCCGCTGAATATGCACGTCACCTTAGTGCACTGCATGCATTTCAGCTCCAGCGACTGCCCAGGTTCCACGGGGAGATGGACCCCCAGGCAGCCGAGGAATGGCTGGATGCAGTGGTGAGAGTTTTCAGGTTAGTGAGGACACCGGCAGACCTCATGTTGATCCTCGCAGCGAGCCTACTGCACGCATCAGCAGGCAGATGGTGGAGCTTGATGCTCCAGGTGCACGATGAGGCATCTCTTCTCTGGATAGACTTTGAGAGCCTATTCCTCTCGGAGTTCTTCCCAGCCAACCTCCGAGCGGTACGCATCCAGGAGCTTCTTAAGCTGTGGTAGGGAAGCATGACAGTCGCCCAGTACTCATCGAGACTTACCGATCTCTCGCGCTACTCAACAGACATGGTACAATACCCATTCTTCCAAGCATGGACCTTTGAGTAGGGATTGAGGTGCGAGATCAGGGCATCGCTGATCTCTCTCTGCATTCTGACTCCGACAGGAGTACTTGAGTGATCCCTTTTGAATGAGATCTTTCTTTCTGAGTCTACACCAGCGTCGTGACCCACCGCAGGGCGGCATGTAGCAGAGTCTTCTGCAGCAGGCAGTCGACAGATGACTCATGGGTCCAAGAGAGCCAGGCCAATGGGCGGACGACCACAGGATACTGGCTCAGAGGTGCGGGGCACACACAGCAGAACCAGTCTTACAAGTGGAAGACAGTGCTATGCATGCGGCGGGTAGGGCCACATGGCTCGTGACTGCCCGACCCGCCATGCAGAGGAGCAGCAGATGGTTGAGGAACCACCTAGGGAGAGGCAGAGGTTCGTCTGTGGCAGTCCGCAGGAAGTAGGTGGACGAGGCAGAGGAGCTGGCCGAGCAGCAGGTGGTGGGTGACGCTTTGAGACTCTACCACCACCACCTCCAAAAGGTCCACCCCGACCTCAGGGGAGAGCACAACTTCATGCAGCTGAAGCCTACGATCATGGAGCTCCGGAAGCGGGTGGAAAAGTGCGGGGCTAGCTCCAGGAATAAAGGCCCCTGACCATAATGCCTCTGGATTCGTTGTTGGTGTTGCCTTGTGTCCTTGTACTTTGAGTTTAAGTAATAAAAGATTCTTGCAATAGTGAAGTTTTATTTCTTGTCTATTGTTTGTTAATACTAAGTGGTGCCGGTTAAAAACTATTGACTTGACCCTCACTTACGAGATTCTTACTGGAGGAGACCCAGTGACCACACACTAATGCCGACAGTGTGACTCATCCCTTGGAGGCAAGAGTAACCGTTGGATCTCTTGGTAGCAGCGTTGAGGCCTTATGACGTCATCCATGCCATGAATTAACTAATAATGATAGGATTGACTGTATTAGGCAAGGAACGTGGTTCATCTAAGGGATGAGACCAGATTTCCCTTTTCGGAAAAGGGGAAATCATTGCAGCTTTGCAGAACGTTAAGGAGGAAGGGGAAACCCTTCGTGTGGTCAGACAGATGTCAGCAGAGCTTCCAGGAGCTGAGACAGAGTCTGACCATCGCCCCTAGAGGTGTGGATAGAGATGGAGAAGCCTTCCTTCAGTCTCTCACAATCACCCCTCGACTACTGCAACGGGTCAGAGAGGAACTTCGTGGGGACGCTGACTATGAGACGCGGAGTGCATAGATATCCTCAGGATAGGCACCTGATGGTTCTCCTTTGGAGCAGATCACGACATCCTTTTCAGAGGACATACCATGGTACCAGTTGCTTTATGGGAGGAGGTGCTGAGGGATTTTCACACTTCTCCGTTGGTGGTACATCCTGGAGTGGCGAAGATGTACCAGGATCTCAGGTGACATCACAGGTGTCCGGGCATGAAGAAGGCTGTGGCAGAGTTCATTTATCGATGCCTCATCTTCCACCAGGAGAAGGCAGAGCATCAGGTACCAGTAGGCTTGGTACAAACTTTGGAGGTCCCAGAGTGGAAGTGGGATGACATATCTATGGACTTCGTGACTGGACTTCCACGCACTTCCAGAGGTCACGACTCCATTTGGGTGATTGTCGACCGACTCACCAAGTCGGCACACTTCTTACCCATCAAAGAGAAGGGCTCCGTGGAGAGCTTAGGACGTCTCTACGTTCAGGAGATTGTATGACTTCACGGTGTGCCATCATCTATCATCTCCGATCGGGATGCTCTCTTTACTTCCGGGATTTGGAAGGGGTTGCAGGAGGCGTTCGAGACGCAGCTACGTCTGAGAACCGCCTTTCACCCTCAGAATGATGGTCAGACGGAGAGGACCATTCAGATTCTCAAGGACATGCTCCACGCATGTGTCCTCCACTTTGTTCACAATTGGGAGGACCACCTACCCTTGATGGAGTTTGCGTAAAACAACAGCTACCACTCCACCATCGGGATGGCACCATACGAGGCGTTGTTCGGCCAACCATGCAGATCTACTTTGTGTTGGACAGACCCTGGGGAGTCAGCACTTGTGGGACCAGAGATGGTTCAGGACACGAAAGAGAAGGTCGAGGTCATCCAGGAGCGGATGAGGACAGCTCAGAGCCGACAGAAGTCTTATGCTGACAGGAGGCGAAGGCCGCTAGAGTTCGAGGATAGCGACCACGTCTTTTTGCGTGTCTCAACTCGACGTGGATTACAGAGATTTGGCTAAGGCGGTAAGTAGTCTCCATGCTTCATCGGACCGTTCTAGGTTCTCAATAGGATTGGTGAGGTGGCTTATCGCCTGGCTCTACCACCTCAGTTACACCGGGTGCACGACGTCTTCCACATATCTCAGGTAAAGAGATACGTGCACGACCCAATGCATATCATTGACAATGGGGAGATTGATGTCGATGATGTGGTGACTTTTGAAGAGTTTCCAGTGGATATCGAGGATCGACAGGAGTAGGTCCTACGAGGACGGTCGATTCCTCTAGTGCGAATCAGATGGCAGCACGAGAACCTTTAGAAGAGCACTTGGGAGCGGGAGGCTCGGATGCGTGCTTAGTACCCACATTTGTTTCCCTAGCTTATGATGTATCTTTATGGGGGCGTAAAACCCTATGGTGTGAGTAATGTAAAGACCCATAAAATTCAAGGAAATTATTTTTCTTAATTTTCAATGGGATTTCACAAGAACGCAGTTTCTGACGGCACTTGATTCCGAGGCTTGGTGTGCCCGAAATATCTATCCGAAGTTTAGCTCGGGTACGTTCAGTGAACGAATGAGCGATAATTCCTATCTTTTGAACCGGTGCTCGGAATCGAATTCCGAGGTCACCGATGGAACCGTAGCGCCCATAATTGCTTAGGAACTCCTTTTCTGGAGTTGTGTTTGCTCGTTTTGAGTTGTTTAATTTTTGTGGATTAAGTGTGAGTGAAATAAAATTTCGTTATGAATTTTATTTCTCTTCTCCATGAGTTAGAACCTAAGTGTAGGAGTTGAGGTGGGACCCACTGTTTATTAGATTATCTTTAGTGGATTAAAGATGATGTGGGGCCCACATGAGCCCCCACCTTTTCAATTTCCTTAACTCTCTAACTCCTCTTAACCCCCCACTTAAGTTGTGTAACTCTTTTGACTTTTCCTCTCCTATCTTTAACTCATGCCAACACACCAATTCAATTTATTAATTTATGTTTTCATTTTTATTGAATTGTGGCATGAGTTAATAAAATAGGGGTAAGCCTTATTTTATTTTGGTTGGATGTTGTGTGTGGACAATTGAGGAAATAGATCATGGGTGATTTCATCTTCATCATGAAGAACACTAAGACTTCAACGAAGAACGCCGTCACAATAGAAGAGATTGACATGTCGTCTCTTCTCCTCTCTATAGCCGGTGTGTGACCCCTTTTTCCAAGGATCGACGACGCACCCTCTTTAGATCTTCTTCTCGTGTCAAAGAAAAGGAGACGCCACTTCCTCTATGGAAGTTCACCGTCAACATACAGAGCTTCACCTCGCAACGTCATTTCCCACGGCGAACCCCCGTTCTAGCTACGCTCAAGGTAGGGGTTATTTAATTATTTTCGTTCGTGAATTCTACTTTGTCGTCCTTCGTGAATTTACGACCAGTTGCTATCAATTAACGAGAGGGGGGCGGACCGCAAAAACCTGGACGACCCTACACCAATTTGAATGTTGTTTCTAATTTGGTTGGGACGGAATGGCGTGGTGCCGTCACACCACGCGGGATCGTACGTCAAGTAATGCGCGACGCTGTCGTGTCGTGCCATGAAGTTGAACAAGAACAGGACGCCGTCGCGCCGCGTTGAAGAAAACTGAAGGCACCGCGGCTGGAGCGGGGCCGCGGCGGAGGGGTGCGGTGTCGTCACACCGCGCCGGAAGAACCAGGCCGCGGCCGGTTCTGGGCCGTGGAGGAGCAGGGTGACCGGCGGCCGGTTTCGGGCCGCCGGTGTGGACGAAGGAGGAAGGACCGGCCGTCGCCGGTCCATGTTGGCTGAACCGGCCGTCCGGTGCTGGCCGGCCAGAAAAACGGAAATCCAGGGGAATTAATTCCCCCGGACGACCAGCAAGAAGCCCCATTAACGGGGTCGCGGTTATGAGGAAACTGGGGGGGCAGCCCCCCCCCCCCCCCCCGCGAGCCGAAACGGCTCGGCCGCTTGGCCGAGCCAGCTGGCACCAGTGCCCCGGGTCGCCGGCTAGGCCGGGCCACAGGGTCGATCCGACCCGGACCCTGGTCGGGTCGACCCAGTTTGGGCCGACTGGGGGGTCTCGGGCCGGGTCGGTCCGGGCCCGAAACCCCCGTTTTTGGACTGTCTTCAGTCTTTCTCCCATAACTTGGGCTACGGACCTTCGATCGACGCACCGTCAGTTGCGATGCGATCCATGAATCGAGACGGTAGTTTCGGTAAGTCGCACTCAAGGTTTCAGAATACTTTGTGTTTGGTCGGGTTGGTTCGTACACGAAACCAACCAGGCCCTCAGAGCAGAAATGCTCATATCTTAAGCTCCGGACGTCCGAATGATGTGTCGTCGACTTTGTGGGATTCCTCTTAGTGAGAAAGATCTTTTGGCTTACTATACCAGAGGTTCGGACCCAGGTGGAGTACAGTCGGGTTGGTTTTTCCTTAAAAACCAACCGGGCCCCTGGGACGAAAAAGCCAATAACTCTCAGACCGGGCGTCCGATTGACGCGCCGACTGCGACGTTGATTTCCTGTTGACGATACAGAACTTTTGGATACATCAACTCTGGACTATGTGTCAGTTGATGTATCAGCCCCTCGACTTGTGGAGCGGACCCTCCCGAACGAGCTTGCTGTGTGCGGGGAACCCTAGAGCTGGTCGCGACTGTGACTGTGACGACGACGACTGTACATAGATCCTCAGTGGATTCCATGGCGACGACTAAAACACTCAGCGATCCTACATGGATCAGTGCTACCGATCTTGTGTGGGTCCGATCCTGTGTGGGTCAGCGCTCAGCGGTTCTGTGTGAGCCAGCGCCTACAGATCCTGTGTGGGTCCGATCCTGTGTGGGTCTTTGTGGGGGTTAGTTACCTATCAATCTTGTGTGGGTCCGATCCTGTGTTGGTATTTACGGGGGTTAGTTACCTATCGATCATGTGTGGGTCAGACCCTTCCTGGGTCATTGCGGGGGTTAGTTACCTATCGATCTTGTGTGGGTCAGACCCTTCCTGGGTCATTGCGTGGGTTAGTACCTATTGATCCATTGTGGGTCCGACGACTTAGATGAATCAGTGGATATATCTGATCATCTCTATCATCATATGAAGAAGTATACCTATGTGAGTTGAATCCTGTTTTCATTCCTTTGTGAATTGTGTTGTGCTATCCTGTGTCGATTTACGTTTTGCTTTCCTGTATGGACAGGGTTGTACTTGCGCTAGGATGTTGGAGCCGAATGCGAATTGATGACTTAGGTATATGTATGGGCATATACCTATGAAGTGTCGGATGTTACTTAGTGATTGTATCATTCCTTTGTGTATTATCCTTTGTGGATTTTGGGAGTCCTTCGGGGGTCTCGGGGTCTCTACTGAGTAGCTTATACTCACCCCTGCACGGGCTATGCTCGCACTACGATGTGTTGGTTGTAGACGATAGACAGCTCTGATCGTGGTTGAGGATTGCGGAGCAAGACGGTACCTGGAGGTGGACCACCGGACGTGACGTACTCGGAACGGTCGGTTGGACCAGAGGAGTAGTGGAGGCTATCTATACCAACCCTTCAGGTGGGATTTTCTGTGGACAGCTCGACATTGCGGCTTTACTTTTTAGTTGATTGTTTTCTCTTTCCAGTTGTAATTTACATTCAGTTTGGGTTTGTATACGGCCCACTTACTTTTTCGCACTTACTATTGTGCTATGGTTTTGCATAGTGTTGACTTCTTCTTCTTGGTTTCTCTGTGGTGTTTGTTTACTTACAAAGGCAATGCCTTCCCTTTTTACCGTGATTTACTCCTTGGTGCTAGTCGCCAGCCCCTGGCATATGGAAGGCGGGCTTGGGGTAGTCACGGCACGGTCCCCGAGGACGGATCATGATAATATATGTTAATTAATTTTTATATATTATTAATAATATTAATAAGGTATTTATTTTAATGAAAATCAAATTAAATTTAAATGTATAATACATAATGAAGTGTAATTACTTGAAAAATAAATGTTTAACCATGCTAATAAATATTTGACTTGGTACCTATATTTAATTCCTTAAAATTCAGTTGAACTCATGATATAATTTTATAACGTTCAATTAAATTAATAAAATAATATTTTATATTTTATTTTCAATACTTGGTATAAATAAATTATAATATAAAAATTCATAATGTATAAAAAAACTTTATGAAACTTCTATCGTCTAGATATAATGTAAATATTTTACTTTCACAATAATAAAAAATGGATATATGTTAAAATATTTTATTTTATATGATATCAAATAATTTCTACTTAACAAAACATTTATCCTTTTTAAAAAAAATTATAGTTCATGAATATTTATATTTTTATGAAAATATATTTTTTGGCATAAAATTAATTTTTTTAACTTAACTTTTTGAAATTAAATTAATTAATGACATAATAATTAAAATATCCTATAATTTTAATTTATACATATGTATCATAATTTGTATAGATATATTTTTACCCTCAAATAGTTATTCTATATCATTTCAGCTATAAATTATTTTTTTGTTTATTGGGGTTAAATGTTGCTTGTATAGAATATTATTAAACCAATTTTTCATCAAAGTAAAATATATAATTTAAAATCCTAGGATGTTAATTCCACACCCAAAATATCCCATTTCTAAACAAATTCATTTTATACTACATCATTCCATTATAAAACTAAAATTATAGATTATTAGTTCTAAAATGTATTGAATACCTAACCAAATTCTATTATCTTTGTTCTCCTCAATAAAATTAATTCCACATCTAATATAAGCATGTATTCAAATATTTTATCCACGATCTGAATTCTATTTTTTATTTATTTATGTTATATTTTCAATATTTTTATAAATTTATCATAGAAAAATAATTCCATAATAAAATAATGAAACACCAAAGTGAATGGTGTGATCCTCTCCACTTAAAAAAATTACATCCAAATTGACTGGAATATTATATATAACTACATCCTAAAATATTGAATAAATAATGTAACTAAAATTCCCTCAACACATTATGAAAGATTGTCCACATCACCACATACTTTCTATAACCATAATGACAGTTTGGTCAAAATGGGTACACAAAGTATCATCAATATATCTTTAAAATATTAATAACTCATGTGTTGAACCTCCATTAAATTTTGGTATGACATCATCCATTCCTGGTTGAACACAATATAAATTTTATACCATGAAAACGAAAATACAAACATATTTAATGTATGGTGGCCATCACCAAAAACGTCAAATAGTAAATGATGAATAATTTTCAACTGCAAAATATTGATACATAGGGGATAATATATAAAAAATTTGAAAATGACTCATACAATATGAAAAATGACATATGTGATGTGATGAATTATTCATATGGTGAGAAATTTTTCTCATATACAAAGTTAAATGACTCTTACTCATTTTTATAGGACTCACATAGGCAAATAGTTAACTCATAAAAAGACACTGCATAACTCATATCTGATACCCACCATCATGAAATATTGATATACGAAGAAAAATGAGTCCTAAATTACATATTAATAAAATGAACCCACAATTTTTTTATTACTAGGAACACATGGAATATATTAATATCAAATTAATGTCCAAAATATTACTTTAATAAATCTTCTATTACACATTTCAATATTTAATATAATTAAAAATAAAATCACATTTAACTAATAAATAAAATATCAATTATACAATCAACATAAATTCCAAAAAAAAAACTAAAAACATTCAACAAGGAGACTGTTTTCCAAAAATACCACAATTGAGTTTGGTTAAAATTAAAAATATATATTGCACTTAATCATTTGAATAATATCCACCACGAAAATACTTAATCATAAAATTAAATTCAATACATTTTAATCAAGTTGTGTATGAATGATTAATATTAATAAATCCTTATCCCACATTATTTAAGCTCAACATATAATAAAATAATCTAAATAAAAATCTCCAAAATAAACACCATATGTATTTCTAGGTGATTCACCATTTAAATTCACATTTCCAAAAATTTCCCCCGATTAATAATTCAAGAACGCTCGATGTTTTAATCTAATAAACTCAATATAGTAAAAACAATATGAAGACCTAATTCATGTTTCATATGAATACTTTACTATTTTATTTTAATATCCCAATGAGATATTACACTAGAATCTAGAAATTAATGTCATAAATTCATGATTGTATCTATTGACCTAAAATTGGCTTTATAATTTAATGTAACCATGATGTGGGATTATGGGTCACATAAAAACACATTTTTAAGGACTTACATGGATTTATTAAATTAGAATACATATTCATTTAAAATTATACCTTGGGTAGTAACTTGGAAAAAACATATGCTAATTTATTTTTATTTTAAACATATTGCAAATTTAAAAGATGCCACTCCACCTTATCCTTAATAAATGATATATAATATCAGTGTTCTATGTCTTTAATTAATGAATGATAGTTTTCGTAAAATTTATAGCACTGGAGTTGTCAAAATCTGATGTTATAAGTGATTTTACTTCCATAAAATTCAATTAAATATAAGTCTTATATAAATTATCCAAGAATTGTCTTTAGTGGTTTGGACATATTTAGCCTCAGTGATGATTTAAATTTTTTATTAAAAAGTATTTCTTTTCCAAGTTATTAATGGTTTGTAATGATAAAATAAATCATTAGAGGATTTATTTTAGTAATCTTCCAAACATTCCCAATATATATTTATATTTTTTAAGAGTTAATTTTGTGAAGTTATGTAATAATACAACCAAAAATCAGAAGCAGTGAAGAATTTTTTTTGATAGGTTTGATAGTGGACAACTTAACATGTTGAAAATATAATGTTTGGGAGATTTTATGACACATAAAATAGACTCCAAATAGTTTTCTTATAAGGATTTATATTGACTGCCTTGTCTTTAACATCCTTGACAATTTCATCATGGTAACCACCAGGGCTGTCATATTCATTAATTTACTTATTTATATCAATATTAACATGCCTTGTAATTATTTTTAGGTGAAATTACAATCTATTGTATGGATTATATACAATACAAGTAAATTTGATAATTCTCCATTCAAATAAATTTCAAATTATGAATTCAAGTATTTTGAATATTTCTTATATTATGAAACATATGATGATGTGAACATAATGAAATATATATAAATGAGAATCCCCATACACCCGAAATTCTACATATTGATGTATATTTATTGAAAATCCACCCCACTTTGAGGAAATCCTCATTATGAATTTATTAAACCATGAGTATTGGTCCCTTGGTGATTATCAGATCCAAAATGAGATTTCATTAAGAAAGACTCATTGTTTTCCTCATCCCCAATAAAACAATCTAGTTCATTAATAAAACCAAATTCATTAAGGACTCTATTTAGGAATTTTGATTTTATATCCATTTGATGGCCTTTAAATCCATTTTATAGCCACGTGAGAAATAACCGAAATATTTCACGTCTTAACTAAAGTGAAAACATGTAATATAATTAAATTATTACAATTTCATAATATAATTTTATCACCACACATTTCTTATTTTTTGTCACATTTCTATTTTAATTGTTTTTATTTTAAATAATATATATATTTATAGTAGCATTTATTGGATACGGGATAACTTATAATGTCTCATTATTTTCAACCACAACACTCTATTCATGAATAGAAATTACCAAAATTGAATTCATATCATCCCCTTAAATGATTTTAACCTATGAAAGAAATAATTGAAAGGAATTGTACTACGTTTTAAATCCACATTTTCAGAACATGGATTCTACTTTTCAATAATATTATTTTTAATAACTTCTACAATTTTTGATATCATAGTTGGGGATTATATTTCTAATATGATTGTATTATTTTCTATGTTCACATTTGAGACATATAAAACTCCACTGTATACATAGGAATAAAAAAAATAATCCTATCATTCTTCATTAGTTTGATTAATATACTATTTAAAACTCAACCCATTACATTGATAAATATGGTCTTTCTTAAAAACTATAACATCTTGGGCTTCCAAAATGATTTGAACCCATTTATTATAAAATTTATAAATCATAATTTTTATGAATTTCCATGTAATATACATTAATAACTATCATAATTGAATTTATTAAGCAAATCCTTGGTGATGGTAAATCGTTTACATGAAAATACAAAATTGTCTTTTAGTGTTGGATTATGTATTTACATCATCAATTATATGTTATTCTATTCATTTTATAATATTAGATATCTACTAGAAATGAAAACTAACAGAAGATCTACTTATTTCAATCATTTGATTGTTAGATTCATTTGAATGAGAAATTTTATCAGTCAATTTTTTATAATACAATTTATTCTTTTAATGACACTATTCGGATATGGATTTATTACAACAAAAACAAGACTGCATACTGATATTCATGATTGTTGGATAACATCTATTGAGAAAATTTTTATCTTATATTACTTTTTCATCATTTTAATGATAATTATCAGAAAATATTTACACAATTATGATCCAATGGTTTATGGTTTCCTTATGGTTATTAATGGGAATTTTTATGAGTTATCATGTTTAAATGCATTGTTCGGCAGAGTTCATTTTCTTTGTTTTCTTGAACTATTCCCTGGTACACATGAATGAACATCCATATTGATCTTTGATACACATAAATAATTAATATTACATGTTATTAATGATTATCCAAGAGTTTAATTGATATTTTAATGAATTTTTTTTATATACAATGTGGATAAATAAATAGTTAAAATTTAATTATGATCGTTTAAGGTAAATTTGGGTGGTTTTTTGATCACAACAAAAATGTATTCACTTATCATTTATTATTATTTATAAAAGCCTTTTCATGAAATTAAAACTTGTTGCAAAAAACATATTACAATTTTTTTCATACAGTTTATGGTTTTATTGGCATCCTTTATGTATTTTATGGAAAATCAAAGTGCATAGACCATGATGTAGGTAAATTAACATATCATGAGAAACAATTTAATATTTATAAACAAAGAAATATATTGATAATTATAAAAACTAATCATGCACTAACATGATTTTATACCATTTTATCAATCATACTAGAGTTATCAAGAAATTTGGATAAGAGAAGTTGAGGATTATAAATTAAATGAAAAGAAATTTTAAATGAAAATAATGGAATGAAAGAGAATAATTTCCTCCTGAATCCTCCTCTTGTGAAACTACATAAGTAACACTAACATTATATTTTGATGAGACCAACATGACTAGGACTTGGAGGAGGTTCTAGGTAATATGTTTGGGAATAATTTATAGAAGTCGTGAATCTTGAGTGGTGTGAGAAAATGAGGTTCTGTGGGGTTGTATTTATAGTGGATTGGAGATGAGTTTTGTCAATATTGTATTCATTAATATATTGTTTATCCAAAATACAATAAATATGTATAATTATTATGACTAGAAATTTTAATAGTTTATGTTAGTTCTAACAAATTTCCATTTTCATCAACCATAACTAAATCATGATTCAAAAATTAATTTTTTAGTATATTTTGTAACTATCATATTTCATTATTCAACAAAAATTGATGTATTTTAGGAAATATCCATAAAAAATCGCCCTACACATTCTATGAAATGTAGTACAAAAAATTGAACTCAATTTGATGAAAATAGTTTTCATAATATTATTTATTTAATTGTTATTTAAAATCACAATTTACTTGAAAAATAGAAATTATAAAACTCCTTTTCAAAAACATTGAATAATTAATTAATTTTTCATAAAATTATCATAAAATAATACGAAATAAAAATAATAGTTTATGAATATATTTTATAAATGTGTGATTTCTTTTAAATTATAAAATATTCCATTAAATATTAAATATTTAAAAATACCAAAACTCTAAAGTAATTAAATCATATTTTTAATTATAGGATGGATAAATTTTATTTATAATGTCATGGGTAATGTTATTATTCACATGGATGATTTACTATTCATAAGTGTCATATTACTGGTCATGAGGGTAAATTTTTTATTCAGAACTGTCTGTTACTATTCACCAAATGTTTTTCCCTAACAATCTCTAAACAACATACTCATGCCACCGTGTATGTCATATTTTCACAATTTCAATCACTAAAGTAGTAATTTTTTGCTAAATGTTCACATAGTAGTTTATTTAAGCATGATGGAGACATCTGTTTTCTAATGTGATTTTATGTTATCATTGCATTACTATAAGAAGGGGGAAATTTTTTGATATAATTATTGGTCATTACATTCTTCCCCTCGTTTGAAATTTCTCCCGTGAAATTTAGTTTTACAAAAAAATGTGATTGTACTTCTCCTTCTTTGTATCCCCTGGTTGCCAAGATGATTTTTCATAGATTGGTTCCTCTGCAACATGTTGAAAAGGTGGGTTGTTTTATTGTGTATAACCATATATCTATAGTCTAGAATCATTACAGGTTGCTCCATATAATTAATATTATCTTCCAACTATAACACAACTGAGTTTAGTACTTTTAAAGGATATGGTAGATACTTCTTCAGGAGTAATATGTGAAACAAATCATGAACCTGAGGAATATTTGGTGGATTTTATAGCCGATAATCAATGACTCCTATGAGGTCAAGGATAAAAAAGGGATGGTGTACCTTAGTGTTAACATGCATTTCTATCCAAACATCATGACTCTCTTTAGTTGTGATATTTGATGGATAATTTATCTCCAACATTGAACTCCGGGTCCCTTTGATGGTTGAAATTATTACTCTATTTTCTACTCTAAGATGTTTTGATATATTTATGGATAACATGAAACATCGTTATCACTCTCTTAAAATATCTGGTCTATATTGTTTTCTTTCAACAACATCATCCCAATATGACGGATTTCCACATCGATTTCCATATAGAGATTCATATGAAAAAAATAAAAATACTCATATGGAAGCTATCTTTATATGATTACTCAACCAAGGGGATATGATGATACCATCCACCCTTGAAATCTATTGGGAAGACTCTTATCAGTTATTCGAGAATCAGAATATTCCTTTTAGATTGGCCATTAGTTTGGGGGTTATATGTTGTGATAAAAAATAATTCATACTCAAAGAATGTTGGATACTCCTCTATAATTTAGATGTGAACCATGGATCAGGATCAGAGTCAGTAGATAGTGGATTACCATACCATCTCACCAATTCCATCAAATATATCTCTTCATTTTTTTAATAGATAGGTGATCTCAAATAGCGATAAAGGTTGTAGTTTTGGTGTGTCAGACCACAACAACCCATATCGTGTAATTTCATTTGAAAGTATTTGGGTGACACAATAAAAAGAAAATAGTGAAATTAAAAAAATTTATGACTAGTTATTGTCCATGGCTTCATCATCCCATTGTTGTTTGGTCTCTATACTTTAACATGATGAGATATCGAGAACCTTGAGATATATTCAGCAATATCATTCTTCATGTCATCCCACCTGATGTGTTCTCAGAGATCTCGATACATAATGGTGCTACCACGATGGATATATAAATTTGAGCTATATGAAATTTTAAATAGCTTTTTATTTATATTGGGTGATAAAGAAACACAAGGAAACATTCCAATAAAATCACATCATCATCGGCAATACAAAATTCTTGCATAATACCTTCTTTTACAAAATTATTGTTATTTTGTAAGTCTAGATCATCACTTTTTGACTCCATAATATTATATTGGATAGATGGATGTGTAATAATTTAGTAAATGAAGGATTTATTTCACACCATTTTGTTTTCCTAAACTATCATTTTTATAAACATGATAATAGGGACTTTCTCAATCCCCATCAGGGATAGACTACATGGGTTTTTTCTTCTTAGAGCATCTCGTACACTATTCGCCTTGCGAGGATGATAGTGAAGAGGGAAATCATGGTGTTTAATTAGATCCCCCCTTCCCCTTAACGCATGTTTAGATCATTTTCTATGAATATATACTTTAGACTCTTCTCATCTGTATATATATCATTATTATCACCATAGTTGTAGTCCTGCAATATATTGATGGAAAATCACAATGGGTTGTTCCAGATCATGTGTTTGTTTGTTTTTATCCTGGGAAATCAAATTCTGTTTTATGTACACTATTACATTAACATTTTTTCCTAATTATACATCCCAATTGAATCTTTGAATCATCATTGTATATATGAAATCTTACTCTACTCTTCGGTGATTTGAGTTGAAGTGAAGTGATCAACATTATCTTTATATCCTTTATGAATTCCCCACATTCTTTCATCCACACATACATTACCCCTATCTTTATTAACATAGTTAGCAGGCTAGAATATCAAGAGAAAATTTCTCACAAAACATTGGATGTACCCATTTAATCCAAGAAAACAACAGATTTTTTTTTATAATAGAGGTAATGGGACAATCCACAAGCTCCATTATTTTTGAATGGTCCACAAAAATTTCATCACTTGGGATCACATGTCCCAAAAACATGTGTTTCTTCATTAAAAAGTCATTGTTGCTGATCATGGCGTAAAAAATCTCATTTCTCATGGTGACCAACACATGTAATAAATGTTCTTCAAGTTCCTCCTTTCTCTTGGAGTATGTGAAAATATCATCAATAAACACTATCACAAAATTTTTAGGGTAATATATAAATACAATATTCATAAAATCAATGAAAATTGTCGGAGAATTAATATGTTTGAAGGGAATCACTAGAAACTCATAGTGCCCATTCCCTTTGTGGAAGGAGGGCTTCTAAATATCTTCGTTCTTCACCTTTAGCAGATGATATTCAGAACAAAGATCCACTGTTAAGAATTATTGAGCTCCTCTTAAATGATCAAACTAGAATTCTATCCTTGGAATAAGTTTATTTTTCGCTATACTGATTTTTTAGATCAAGATAATTGATACACAACCCCGTATTTCATCCTTTTTTCACAAAGAGCACTGGAACACCCTAATGTGATGAAATATTTCATATCAATCCATTGTCAAATTTATCTAGAAACTACCTCTTTATATCTTCCAGTTCGATAGGATCCATCCTACAGGGAAACATTATGATATGTGTATCTCAAGGTATAAGTTATATGGATAACTATAAATCAGGATCTGGGGAATGTCTTGGTATCTATTTGGGAAAAACATAACTGTATTCTATCATGATGGGAATTTATGATATGTTAACACATTCCATTTACTCAAACATTTGGCAGATGTTTGTCTCTTCATAAGGAATCAACAGAGACACTGTAGATGGATTTTTCATTATATATTCATGATCTTCCTTGTATATATAATGTTTATTGGGATGGTTTATAATATAAAATGATATTTTCATTTCCAGATAGTTGATATGTCTTTTATATAACCAGAGCCAATCCATTCCCATTATAGCGCTGAATTCCACCAAGAGAAGTATCATAAGATTTTCTAGAAGAATCATCTCACATATTCCAATAGGAAAATAGTCCAATAGTTGGGTTGCAGTGATTGCAACAGTTGGTGTTTATATATATATTCGTACTTTAATGTTTCATGTTTTCGATTCAATAGTTCTAGGAAACCTGTGATATATGAATGAATGTTTATAACCAGAATCAAATAATTTTTTTCCATTGTTTACATAATTAAAATTTTACCTTGTAAAAATTAATTTACATGGTTATCTTCTATAGTAGTGATGGTATAATCCTTCTCATCATCTTTTTCATTTTTCACTGATGATGTTAATTACCCTCAAGGGATCGAGGTTTTGTGTAAAATCTTGCATAGTTCCTTTTCTCCCTATAGTCATATCATGGGACCATGGGTGCTACATTCCTTTACTCCACAAATTTATCCTATATTCTCATATCTTTTCAAAACTAATGGGTTTTGTGGCTTATCTCACAAACATAAATCATATCATCATAGCATTGAGGCAATTCCCATGATGCTTCTTCCATCATTTTTGACATGTGGGTGTTTGAGTTTTCTTTCCAACCTTTTCATTAGTTCCTCTGGTATAAAACTCAATAATTCTTTTCTTATCACCATAGCCTTGGTCCCATTATATAATCTTCATATCCACATTGGTAGAACATCGATAAACTTCATTATAACACCAAATGTATCGAATTGAAGTATCCTCCAGAAGGTGTGGTTTCTATTCGACTAATGATTCTACAAAAAATTTTATCATTGTTTATAAAAAATCCCGATGTCTATATTAAAGCCTTGTGAAAATATATTCATAGTTCATGAAAGATTATCCATAGTTTTTAACACTATGAATTCTCTCTGCATCTTTTTTCCAAGTGTTTTTGGGAAATACTTGTAATGAAACATTATACTAAAATATTCCCACTCAATCACATCAATTTCATCCCTCAACATGGTGTTCTTATTCAAATACCACCATTGTTCAGCCTTCCCATATAGAGGATTAATGGATAAAGTAACCTTCTCCATATCAGAATTGTGAATCATAGAAAAGATATTCTCCATCAAGTCGATCCATTATTCCTCAACTTCTATATTATATGATCCACTAAACACCGATGGTAATTGTAATATAAAATACTCAATATCCGCTTTCTCCCTCTTAGGTGAAGGGGGATATTCCACATTATTCAGTATAATATTCATAACTTTAAACAACATGGAATGAATCTCCATAATGTTTTTAACTCCACCTACTAAAGCATTGGGGATGTTATTCTAGCAATCACTACATTTTCCCATGTATTGGTTGTAAGTATGGATTCCGCCCGTACCATACATTTTCAAAAATAGAAAATGATATAATAATACATATATCAACTATTCATGAATAAATAATTTATTCCATTTTTACATTAAGACTAAAATCATATCTTATGTGATCAGTATTTTAAAAAAATTATTATTGTGTTGTTCCATATATTGTGTATCATACTATTGTTTTCACTAAGGTTCTCTAATCATATTTAACAAAATAACTAAACTATTCCTCTGATAAGAACAATCATGACCCTACTTTTCATACATTACATTTACATTATTTTAATGATAAACATCAAAAAATAATTCCACAAAGATGATACAATGGTTTATATTATTTGTAATACTCGGATGAAACATAAGTTTTAAAACATAAAACATAAACAATTTTTTAGATGCTTCTTCTATATCTTCTTATTGGACAAAGAGTTCACCTATGTGTATATAATCACCTCAGGATAATCATTCATAAATGGGTGAGACTAATGCTTGGTAAGATGAAAATTACATTAGAAAATAAATCATCATGTGAGAATAATCATTATTATCATATCATATGAATATGATCATAAACATGATAGGAAGAATTAATAAAATGATTCAAAAGTATAAAATCAATAAATTATACCTTATGTAATATTGGTTAACTACCATAAATATTTGTAAACAAGTCCAGAAACAAGATCACACATATTCCACTTTAAATCAGGAGATTCATCACATTACCCAATGTATTGGAGCACTGTATAATTCTAGGAACACTTGTCACATAATAACATTAACATTGTGCTTTATAATTCTAGGGGCACATGTCACATCATAACATTAACATTATATTGCATGCGACATAGAACATAATTCAATACTAAACATAAAAACCCCAAGGAAGGGAGTGGGTTTCACTTAATATGAAATGCATTCCTAAATATTTGGTTCCCAAATGAAATATGGAATATCATACTTGATAAATGATCCATTAACCATGAGTGGGAAGTAAAGAGGTGTATTTTTAAAATAAATATTCTTTTGGAAAACATTGTGTTTGAAATAAACTAAAGTGGAAAACATGTATGTCCCAAAAAAGTAATATAATGATAAATACATGATTTTAATTAAATAATATTATGAATATTTAGTGAAATATGGAAAACCTAAAGAATGATAACTGGGTTTGAGAAATCTCCTATCCTTGATTCTGAATGATTTATTCACTTAACTATTCGGAATAATGAAATTAGATTAATTAATTAGCAATTCAACACACTTTAATAAATGAATATTTTTCATTATGGTTTCATTTAGTTCTTTTAACGTCCTTTTTATTAGTTCTATTGTTTAAAATCATGGTTTGGAAGTGTTCTTTCTCTTAGCTTTCATGAATGGTTCACTTCTACTTATAAATGAAGGTTTTTATAAAACAAGGATAAACATCCATAACAGATATTAAATGTTATTAATGATATTTAAAGAGATTAAATGATATTTAATTAATAATTATCCATACCATTTGTAAGAATCAATAATTAAATTTAATGATTATCTTTCAAGGTTAATATTGGCAGTTGTTGGATCCCAACAAACTTTTTTTGTTTTATAATTTTTCATTATGTATAAATGATGTTTCTAAAACATAATAGGGGTTAAAATTCATATTAAAATTTTTTTTCAACCATTTAATAGTATTATTTACCACCTTGAAGTAGTAAAAGGAAAATTAAATTTGATCACCCATGACATAGGTAAAATAACACATCAAAGGCACTGATTTCATTTTCAAAAACAAAGAGAGATTAGATGGAGTGTAATGATTAATATTCTATTAACAAGATATCAGAACAATATATCAATCATACTTGATTTATCATGATATTTGTATAAGATGCATTTTGGAAATGTCTATGAATGAAATCAAATTTATATGAAAATTGAAAAAAAAGAGAGGAGAATTAACTCTGTAATCTTCCTTCAGAGATCCTCCTTACGGAAAATATGTACAGAATGTTGATGAGACCAATATCTTAAGGACATGGGAGAGTGTCTATGGAATTGTTTTGGGTTGAATTTAGATAATTTTTTTTGATTGAGTGGTGTGATGAAATTAGTTTGTGATGTGTGGAATTTATAGTGGAAGATAGAGGGGTTATCACAATATTATATTCATTAATTAATTATATGTCCATAAGAATGAAATAATGATTATTAATGAGACTAATAATAGTAAAAATTTAATTGGATAAAGAAAAAATTTACATTTACTTAATCCATGACTCAAGCATGATCCATTAATTAATTTAGTTAGTATATTTACTATATTATCGAATATTACTATTCCCTAAAAATTCATGTACTTTAGAAAAAAACTCACCATAACCATTTTTCAATATGTATAATTAAAAAATGAACTTAATTTTATGATTTTTTTCGAATTATGATTAATTTAATTTTTAATTACAATAATACTTGGAAAATATAAATTTTTTTAAAAAAACTACTTTTTGACACATTGGAAAATTAATTAAGGTATCATAAAATTATCATACAATCATAAGACATCTAAATAATAATTTATTAATTAATTTTATAAAAATATGTTTTCTTATTAATTATTATATTAATCATTATATATCTATGACATACAATAATACCAACACTATAATGTATTTATATCATATTTTCACTTATAGGATGGATAAATTTTATTTATTCTGTTATTAGTATGGTTTTTATTCGCATTGTTAATGTATTATTCATAAGGGTAATTTTACTATTCATAAGCAGGGAATTACTATCTATATGATGTTTTTACTATTCACTAAAAAAATTTCCCTATAAATCTCCAAACATATTACTGATCCCAAAACATTCTTTCAGAATTTCGAATTTCAAAATCCCAGAATTGAAAAATTTATGATTAATGGCCACATAGTATTACATTTAAACATTATGTGGTGTTGTATATCTTAAATGGGTTTTATTTTATTATTAAATTACTAAAATAAGTGATAAAATTTATTGATAAATTTTTGGGTATATACCACATCAATAATTATTTTGACCAAGAACTCCTGAAATTTCGCCAATTTTTTTCTACAACCTATAGTATAGAGTGATTTATCTAAGAACGTCATATATGTAAGTGCCAAGAACTTTTTTAATGTATATTTCATTACATTTTGGTTTGGTCTCTTCATTTTATAGATAAATTTTCCCATGTTTAGGTGGGGTATGGGGGTTCCATGGGCGCTTAGGGAGAAAATAGTAGAGCAATCAGGCCAAGCCGTGCAAGCCGCACGGTTCGCACACAGTTAGGGGTAACCATGCAGGTAGACCATGTAGACCAGCCACCCTCATATAGTATCATGAGCATGATCTCCTCACAGTAATGGAAAACCATGTGGAATTCCTAGGAAGTCATGATGGATGGACCCTCACAGACTGTATCACTGGTACAGTTTGTGCACGGTTAGGAAAACTGTGTGGCCAAGGAAATTTGGACAAATTTAAAACCTCAACTCATGATTTTCCAACATTTCATCCCTGGCAACCCTAGTGATGAACCATTCCAACAAAATCTTCGAATATGTGGTCTTCTTCCGATTCTTTTCCATTTTGGACGTCATTGTTGGCAGATCGAATCTACGGGTATGTCTAATAATCAATTCTCCTACCGTTATTTGATTAGTGCTTATAGTCTTTCCCATATTCTTCTGAAGCACTAAACCTTTTTTACCAGTGGTACCTAGGGTGTGGCTTCAAGTGATGTTTGAATTTGGATCTAATTCCATGATAAGGGGTGCGTTCATCAACATATTCGAGGTTAGGGGTCTACAAGTTTTATCCCATTGTTTTGTTAAAGATTTGTGCATATCTGTTTGGGATTTGTTGACATTGTTTTTTATTTATCTACATGAGTAATATTGGGCGATTTGGTAGTAAAAATGGTTTCTTTAGAACCCCCATGATCCCCTTGGGATGTGTTGAGGTTACCGTGGCCATTTTAGGGTCACCCATGGGGTGTGCTATAAATCCTGACCCTAGAGAATGGTAGGGTTAAGTGAAGGATTTCCATGTAAAGTGTGAAGCTTGTGTAGAACATATTTCCAGGTTGGTTAAGTTGTAAATGGAATGATGATAAATATGCCTAGGGTAATAATGGAATAAGGAGTTTTTGGATCAACATGATTATTGTTCAATATGTGGAAATGATTAAAGGGCATAACGTAATGTATTATGATCCTAGGGAAGAAGCCTTGTGAGATAGGAACAATGTGTGAATTCCAAATAAGATAGGCGTAATAAAAGAGACTGTTTCTAAATTCATAAACGATGAAAAGGGTGGTAAATATTTTAATGGGATGTTATATGTGAATGTAAATTTATTTGAAATGGTTTAATACATGAGAATTAGGTCGTACAACTAAATTTTTGAATGAAATAAAAGGATTTTGTCATGTCATGTCTAATTTTATTTGAAATGGATAAATTTTTAAATGCATGTAAAAGTATGACTGGGATAAATGTCTTAATGAATGGTTAATGATTAATTTGGATATTGAATAAGGGTGGTTGAATACAAATAAGGGGTTATGTCATGGGAATGGGAATTTTGTGGGATGGAAATGAATTGTAATTTGAAAATGTGTTGATGAGTTATGACATAGTATTAATTTCCTTGTTGATTTTTATGCATTTTGAATGATGATTCCCAATAAAATGTTTTATGTTATGTTGTGTAATGTATTGTGATATCCAATGGAAATGAATATTATTGGTTGTGTTATGGTATGGTTGTGGTGATTTGAGAAATAATCTTGAGCACATGGATTTGTAGTGTGGGGTACTGATAAAGGTTCTACACCTATGGGTTGAGTAGGACTGATGATCTAAAATCCACCCCTAATGCACGGGATATGGATGAGTATTGATGCTCTATTACTCTAATGAATGCATCCACCTTGACTAAGGATTCAATTTGAGTACATGTTTTACATGAGGTAGGCATTAGACGGATGGTCTAAAATCCACCAATAATTCTTGGGTTAGGGATGCTGACTGATGCTCAATTCCCCTAATAGTTTCATTCCGCCATGAAAAATGCTTCGAGGTGAGAATATGAGTTTATGTGTTGTGTGTATCCCTAGAGAGATAGGGATTTGTTGTATTTCCCATATACAATACCATTGATTTCCTTAGACCCCTGTGTAGATGGTATTTTTGCCTAAACCATGGAACACATGATCAATGCAGCTTATGTAATGAAGAAGGTAATCAATGGAAATAGGATAATTTATAGCCATGAATTAAATTGATATTGATAAATAATTGAAATCAAACTACCCCTTTCTTACTTACCATGTATTTTGAACGTGCATGCACTATATATTAGAATTGATATTTTGTTGACACCATTGATGGTGGCCTACTGAGTTTTGTAATAACACTCTTCTTGGGCCTCCATTTGGTACCTGAGAAGATATATTGGTTGAATGTCAGGACAATTGTATATGCCTTACTATGAGATGTTGAGTAGGACCCAGGATGTACCTAGAGAAGGACCTAGACATGGAGTTGGGATTCATTTTCAGTTTTTTCCTGTTGTTTTATTTTGGGATACATCCTCTTTGATCTACTAGTATGTCATGACATGGTTATATTTTATTCGTGGTTTGTAACTTGTTTGGGAAATACATGGTTATGCTCGTTTCGTGGAATTTCATATTATTTCCACTATTTATGTTGTGTTTTTTGGTGGCTTACTATGTTATAGATGGTATAGTCTCCCCATGTGACTCATTATACCCTCGACGCTAGTCGAAAACCTCTATCGTATGAAGAGGCATGCTTGAGGTCATGCGACGACCCGACTTAGAGAATCGGTTTTGTGGATTCAGGGCTGGGAATGTTAAAACGTTGTATGAGAGGTTTTATTTATACTCCTTCTTTGGAATCTTGTTATTTGGGATGGATGATGGGAGTCAGGATGTGTGAGGAATTGGTAATGAGGTTGTACGTGGTAGTAGCTAACCCATGTATGAGGGGAAGCCAAAGTCACCATGGGTGGTAATTATTGTTCATGATGTGTTTTGTTACAGTTGAATGATATTTCACTATAGGGTGATTCACATGTTGTGTGATTTTATTGGTTTATGATATTTCACTTGTTTCTGTAATGGTATGGGGTTGTGAAGTCATGTATCATTTTTGGAAACTATGTATTAGTGGAAATAATCATTATTGGAACAAACACGGGCTGGGTGTGCAGGGCATGGAGAGTTGAATTAATTTTACATAGTTGATAAATATGAAAAAAAATTATTCTTAAAAATTAAAATGAAAGTAGAAAAATGAAAATAATTCAAATAAAGGGTGAAGGAATATAATGTATAATGTAATATTTTCATTGGGTTAATGTTTTCGGTTATGATAAATTAAAAGGGTTTATTCGGTGTAAAAAATAGTGAGCAATTCTGTAATGATGGAAATATTTTTTAGGATTTTTTTCAAAGTAAATGTGTAAATGTGTTAAAATGACGATTTAACATGTTTTTAAATGAGAAATGTGCCTATGTGGTATGTTTTGTTTCAAAGGGATATATACCTATAATTCCTAACTCACTTGTTTGAGTGAGTATTAATGGAGGACTATATGTTTTTTTAATAGAAATGACAAGGGTGGATAAAGTGTGGTTACAAGAATTCACTCGATGGTGACACCCGAGGTAAAGATTGTCATGTAGATGAACATGTTTTATGAATTGTTTGTTTGTGGATATATGGTTCTTCCTGGTTGGAAATCACACCTAAGCGGTGATGGTTATGTATTCATGTGACATGTTCAACAGTGAAGCCTGAGATCCTTGGTAGTTCATGGTGTCCCATTGCTTGACATTAGAAATGGATACGATGGTGGTGGTTTTATTTGACAACTTCTTAGCATACCTCAGCTAGTGGCGTGCATTCCCAACATCTTTACATCATCCTAGTTATGTTGAGAAGATCTGGCTCATTCCAGGAGACATTACAATGTTTGAATGGATGAGGGACATCATGGAGTTTATGTTCACGAAAATGATATATTTGGAGTTTCATGATGGGATGTATACCATCAATGGCTTAGGTTGAGGACCTCGGGATTGGTCGAATGTCGAAAAATTCCTTGGGTTCCATTCATAGAAGTTGAGAACGGGCATTGGGTGACGTTCATTCTCTTGTTTTGGAAAAAATGTTAGATGTCCATATCTACATTGTTGCTCAGTTTGGGAATGGTTTTATGATGTAGTTGTTGGAATCCCTCATGGTGATCAAAGGTAACGACACACTTAATGTGGGGAGTGATAAATTAGACTTGGATGTGTGAAAGAGGAAATCAAGAAAACGTAGTGGAACTAGGGTAGAAATGTAGAACTAGGGTGGTTCATGTCAGGTTATTGGGAGAGCCATGTGGGAATTTCATGTGGTGAAAAATGAGCCAAGTGTTGACTTGAGCTCTGGGTGGTTCCATGGGAATCTTGAGAGACCTATGTCATGTTGTAGGTGGATGTATTTGGATATGACAATAGGCTATGTCATGAGATGTCGGGGTCTTATAACTCCAACATATGTTGGGGTTAGACTAAGGTCAATTTTTTCAAATGTGGTTTTAAGACATCGTGAAGTTGGGTGAACCTAGGCCATGTCATGTGGTGTAATACCAAGGGGGAAGTCAATGAAGGTATGGAGGGAATTAATACTGTGATGGTGGAATTACACAAGAATTTTGGTAACGACATCAGTGGTTTTAGGGGATGGTTATGATATTCTTCAATTCGGTAAGCAACTTTGGAATGTGAGAAATTTTTATAGTATTCCATCAGTGGAAAGTGGGTGTTCTGGAGAGTTCCAGTCATTGGTGGTCCGACCTATGAAGTTAAAATTTTTGGGTGAGGAGGGAGAGACAAAACATCGGGTTCATGTTGTAGAGCAAATCACATTTCGAAATGAAGATGAACCTGAGTGAGTTTTGGATGGTCTTATTCCTTGAATGGATAGTGTAGGGATGTTTTCCCAGTGGTTTTGATGGTGAAGTTGGATGTCCAGGCCTGGTAACGTAATTATGGATGCTTGGGCCTGGTAAGTTGGAACATGTTAGGAAATGGGAAGGTTGGGTTGAGTTCCGGTGGTCCTTTGTCAATTCAGGTGGTGCCATGTAACCGAGAAGAGTGGAGAGAACCGTACCAGAGAGATGTTTTGTTGATGACATGATTAGAGTTTTGGGTTGGAAGGAATCAAGTGGTCACTATTCAGGTGAGTTGACCCTTGTAGAGAGATTTGGCATGGTATAACTGGTCGAGTAGTGGAGTGTTTTGAGTTGTGTTGGTTGTATAGTTTTGGAGTGTGATCTTCATGAAATGTAGTTGGAAATGTCGTGTGTTTTCCTCCAGGTGATGCTGGGTTTGGTCACCGTTAGAGTTGGGTGAACATGAAGATGACTCCTAGTGAATTGGGTCATGATTGCTAGAGAGGATCCAACCAATGAGGTTCTGATTGGTTCCCCTATGATGATGTGAGGTTGTGTGTAATGTTTTCTTATGTTGTGAGTAAATGTTTTCACCGATCATTCCCCATGAAGTTCTCATGGTGGTAATTTTTTAAATGGATTAATCATTTAGGAGTTTATAGCTCATCTTGTTGTTTAGGAGAGGAGATATTGAGGGGAAATTTAGTACACTTCAACCGTGTTTGGTGAATTTATGATGTACTACCAGAAACAGGGATTGTGGGAGTGGATAGGTTGACCTTTTGGCATGAACAATAAATATGTATGTCAGTGATGCTTGGAAGAGTGGCTCAAGGATGAGCAGTTATTAGGTGGGGAGGACGTAAGACCTTTGATAGTATTTATGGTATGTTTTATTTATATTTTTTGGAATATTCTATTAGATAGATAAGTGTGTCCTTAGTTTAGGTGGGGGATCGGGGGTGCCCCTGGGGCTTGGGGTTCAATGAGGAGAGCAATCAGGCCAACCAGTGCTAGGTGCATGGTTTGCACATGGTTAGGGTTAATCGGTAAGGTAGACCTTGAAGACCATCCATCCATGGATAGTTGCCTGTGAATGGAATCTGCCCAATTAGGGAAAACCATGCGTGACTCCCAGTAAGCTTTGTGGGCTGGCCTCTCGTGAAAGTAGCTCATGCACGGTTTTCACACGGTTTGGAAAACTGTGCAGTTAAAAGGTTCGGCCCAGGAATGTTGGAAAAATTTACAAAATTTCCATACCGGGATTTAAAAACCAAACTTGGAATTTTCCTCAATTTCAACCCCTATATCCCTATGGACGAACCATTCTAACCCAATCTTCGTAGAGGTGGTCTTACTTAAATTCTTTTCCATTTTGGACAGTGTTGGTGGTGGATTGAAGTTCTGGGAATATATAATCCTCATATCGCATCCCTTCTTTGGATGAGGGATTGTTGTCTCTCACATCTTCTTCTAAATATCAAAAACCATTTTGTATTCTGGTGGTTCCAAGGATGGGGCTTCAAGGGATCCTTGAATCCTGATCCAGGTCCATGATTTGGGTTGTGTGCATCACCAGATTCGAGTAAGGTGATCTACAAGTTATCTCCCATTGTTTTTTTATTGACTTCTGCATGTATGTGGGGATATTTATCTATCCTTTTTGTGTATTTATTTCGTTGAGTGTGATTGGGATATATGGGTTTCAAAATTATTTCCTTAGAACCCCTATGGTCCTCGTGGGATGTGTTGAGAATTACATAACCATTTTTGGGTCACCCATTGGGTTCTTCAGAAACCCAATCCTAGAGAATGTTAGGGTTAAATGATGGGTATGTCGAGTAAAGTTTGAATCCCATATAAAAATTGTTTACTGGTTGATTAAGTGGTAAATGGAATGAAAATAAATATTACTAGGGTGGTAAGGAAATAAGAAGATTTTGGAGTCACTTGAATGTGTGTAAATATAGAGAAATGATTAAAGGAAAAAATCGATTGGATTATGAACCTGGAAATGAATCCTAGTGTGATAGGAACAATTAACGAATTCTTAGTGAGATAAGAATAATAAAAGGAAATGAGGATAAATGGATAAATGATGGGAATAGTGGTAAATGAGAGAATGGGATTTAATAATGGAATGAGTGAATTTGTGAAATGGGTTAATACATGAGAATTAAGTGGTACACCAAAAGGCTTCAATGAAATAAAGGGATTGTGACATGTGATATAAAATTGTACATGAAATGCATAAGTGGTTAAATGGTTGTGAAATGATAAATGGGATAAATGGTTTAATGAATTGTTAATGATGAATTTGAATACATAATATGGGATTTTGAATACAGAAAAGGTGTTATGGGATGAGAATGTGAAATTGGAGGAAATGATATGAATTGTATTTGGAAAATTTGTTAATGAGTTATGTCATAGTATTAATTTCCATGTTTCTTATTATGAATTGTTAATGTTGATCCCTATTGGAATAGTTTATGTTACGTAGTTTTATGTATTGTGATATCCAATGGTATTTAATATGCTTGGTTGTCTTATGGTATGGTTGTGGTGACTGAAAAATTAATCTTGTGCCCATGGCCTGGTAGTGTGGGGTATTGACTAAGGTTCTACGCCCATAGGTCGAGTTGGACTGATGCTCTAATCTCCATCCGTAATGAACATGTTTGGGATGAGGACTCAGGCTCTATTCCCCTAATAGTTGAATCCACCCGAAATGATCCTTTCAGATGAAGACATGGTTGACATGAAGGAGTTAGAGTTATGCTCAAAACTCCACCCCTATTGCACGTGTTAGGGATGAGGATTGATGATCTATTCCCCTAATGGTTTCATTACACATAGACTAATTCTTTGATGTGAGAATATGAGTTGATGTGATGTGTGTATCCATAGGGAGAAATGAACATTATTTATTTCCCCTATGCATTGTGATTGATTGCCTTGGCCCCTTGTGTATATGATATTTCTCCCTAACCCATTGAACAAGTGATAAATGTTTCTTATGTAATGAAGATGGTAATGAAATAGAATTGGGACAATTACTAGTCATGAATATAATGAATCATGATAAATAATTGCACCTGAACTATACCCTTCTTAGTTATCATGTATTTTTCACCTGCATGCACTATCAACTATACTATATATTTGGTAGACTCTGTCGGTGTGTTCCTACTAATTTTTGTACTGAGAACCTACTTTGGTCGTTGTTGGGTACCTAAGAAGATATATTGGTTGTAGGTTAGAAAAAGTGCAGAGGCCCCAATTGGAGAGGTTCTGTAGGGCTCGAGATGTTCATGGAGAAGGACCCTGACTTGGAGTCAGGATCCGTTTGGATTTATTGGCCATCTGTTTTTTTAGGATTATTCCACTTTGCACTATTATTATGGAATGAGATGGTTGTATTTTATTTGTGGTTGGTACCAGTTTTGGAAAATGCTTTGTTATGTTCATTTCATGTTAGTTCATATTTTTTCTGCTATTTATATTATGCTCTGTTGTGGCATAATCTGGTAAAGAGGGTATAGTCTACCCATGTGACTCATTAGACCCTCACTGCTAGTCAGCAACCTCTCACGTATGGGTAGCCACGCTTGAGGTCATGAAACAACCCATCTAGGAAGACTAGTTTAGTGGATTCAAGGTCATAGAAGTTACAATATTCTTCACTAATAAACACAATATGTTCCATCATACAGAAATTAATAATAATAAATAAATAAATATTTTCCTACACATGTATTAAGGATCAATTATCCCACACACATCCTCTTTTATTATCTTAATACATATTGTCTAATTCTTATATTTTTTATTATATTCCTTTTGAATATTATTCCAATTTTCAAAATATTTATATGTATCATTATGATAATGACTACGTTTGGGATTTCTCAAACACCTCGATTCATTTCCACGATCTCCAAATAGTATTGGCTTATATGGAAAATATACATATCCAATAATTAATTTTCATCTTCCATGGAAAACATGAAACTATTATATCCTATTCCAATAATTTATAGGTTTCCATACACATTAATTTATTGAAAAACAATAGATCTATAATTTCCACTATTTTTTAATGTTTTCATATCGAGTTTTAGTTTATATACCCATTCACAAAGATAACATTCACAAAGAATGTTTTGATTGTGACCATAATCTTACAATACATTCATCCATTATAGATTATTTGAAATATTATTGTTCTTGTAAAAGACAATTATTTATTGACATTAAATATCTAAAAACAATACTAATGCATCATTATTTTATTCGATGCTTGAGAAAATGATTGTATTCCCCTTTTTTGAGATTTGTATCTTATATAACGATTCTAGCTTCCTGATATGTTCATTTCAATTAAAGGAAGTTTAGTATCATTGTATATCTATGTCAGTCGAATTATTATCAATGTTAAAAACATAAAATCATTATATGGTAAATAATATTGAACATATTATAGCTCTAAGTTATTTATTCATAATTATTTGTGGCATATTAGTTTTTTATCTCTAGTAAACTTGATAATTTTTACATTTACTATTAGATTCTAAGTGATGTTTATTTTTGTACATCCCATTATACCCTTTATATCAAATACATGAATTTATGTCTATATCCAACACAATAATGTAGTGGACATTAAAATCATAACATCAATAAGTAATTCTTATAGTATTTTCTATTCCTACTGATCGTTACATGTCTATTTTTCATAGAATATATATATTTTTCATATCCCTTGTTTATGATTTAATAACACCTATTTATTTTTTAATTTCACAGTATCTTCACTAGTCCATATTTTACTGATTGTGTGCACTATTATTGGATAAAATTAGCATTATTTGAAGGTATTGGTGCTCGAGGTTTTAAAATAACGGTTATTTCATTTTTTGGGTCTATGCCATCAACTAATTTTCCTTTTCAATTAAATCTATGAACTATTGGACTTGTATCCACCTTCTTCATATATTCTTCATGTACCTCATATCTATAATTTAATATCCATGAAGTCAAACATACCTATAGAATACTATGATTTCAATGTCTGTTTAGATTAGCATAATTTTTTTAAGCATTTCCTATATTCATCCTTGATTTCCTGTTATATTCAACCATTCATTCAATGAATTCGATATTCCATCAATAATATATTCCATTTTTAATCTTATTATTGAGAAAAAAATGTTTTTCCATAATTTTTGGAATTTATATATTTGAGTGTTTTAATTTCAAATTTTAGTTATGTATTCTAATATTATTATTAAGTGATCTAAATTTCGAAATCATTTACAACACTGTTAGATATTAATTTTTCAGCCTATAACTATTAATTTGTTTATGGTATGCATATTTTTTTAATTTTAGAAAAAATATATTCTCAAGTAATGTATATTATTCATCGATTAACTATTCTGGTGGCCTTTATAAAATTGTCATCAAGGCTTCTCTATTGAGTAATTTAATTTCCACAACATTATACATTTGTACAAAAGTTTATATATATTTATTATTTAGTAAAATGGTTATTCTTTATGGTGAATTTATATGATGGGTTACATTACTTTTTCATTTATTTAAATTTATTCTTCATTTTTTATTTTTAATAATCATTATCTCATAATATATTAGGAAATAAATTAATAATATAACCCATAATCACACATTTAAAATAAAAAGATGGATTTTTATCATTGATAATATCTCCTAAATTTTATTTATAGAAAAAATGATAGATATATATAAACAGAATAATTTTATTGGGATTATTTCTCATTAATAGTATTTGTATATCTATGAATTAAATATTTGAAGAATTTTCTTTTGAATAGAAATCATTATTTTAGTGACTACTCTCAAAAAAATAAATTATAAATGAAGGAAATCCAATGATAACCCATGCATAACATTATATTCATTTATCTATGATTTTATATTGAAAAATGGTACCCTGTTTAATTTTTTATTAAAAATTTCAATATCATAAATGATCTACCTAAGAAAATTCAAATATTCCATATGGAAATTTAAATGATCAGAGAATTCATCATCTATCTCATTCATTTTAATTCACTGATTATTATACTTTTTCACAACACATTAATCATTAATTCATGATATTTTGAGTCATATTCATATATATTAATTATATTAACCCAAATTCTATGAGTGATACATCATATCCCCACATTTTTATAGAAATTCTTAGTTGAAGATCCCTATAAATAATTAAAACCCTTTGTATCCATATTCGGCAATATATAATTCTTTTAAAAATTTTATCAATATTTATTTTCGGAATAAATCCAATATATTCTTACTAGGTAAAATTCTATATTAATTAAATTTAAATAATTCAGTATTTGGTTTTTTCATATTTTAAAATTGATTCCCTCAAAATGGGTAATATTTTGTGGTTAATAAAAAATTTCATAGATTATTTAGAGAAAATAATACACCATAAAAATTTTCTCATATACTAATAAATTTTTATGGTCATGTAATGTATCCTAAAATGGAAATCATAGGGAAATTGGGTACTAATAAAAATGAAAATTTATATTTCATTTATATTAATTTCCCTATTTTTAAAGGAAATCAAGATTTTTTCAATTATAAAATCCCATGATTGAATAAAATAATAAAATGAAAAAATTTATAGCTATACATAGTTCATGATAACCAAGATAATCCAATTGCTATTCAACCAATATTGTACCAAAGAAAGTGAACAACAAATTCCCACTTATTTTGAGTTAATATTTTTGGACTAGAAATAATAACCCTCCTTTATTAAAATCTAGAACATTTGAATAATGTTTTTCACATATTATATAATTGAACACACACATCCTTCAATAATCGACTTCTTTACCATTTGAATATTAGTTAGAAATTAAACCTTGTTTTTTATTAAAATAGGAACATCGTCTTATAGAATGAGACTCGAAAATAAAACCTCCCTGCTAATCATAAAATTCCAATCAAAAAACAAGAAGTCTATACATTCAGTTCAATTTAAAATCAATCCACTTTCTTATCTCCAAATCCTAGATGATATAATTAATCCCCCTCTACAATAGTTTTATACTTCTATGCTATTTCAAGGATTTATTTGTGAACTTTTAGTTCCTTATTTTCATTATTTTTTATTTTTTCTTCATATTTTATATAGATAAATAATACTATAATAAACAATGAAGAATCTATGACTAACAGATTGAAAACCTCTATATTCAAAAACCTAAACAAATCACTTATAATATTGTAATGGTACACTAGTAGCGAAATATAAAAATTACCTATATAAATTATGCTAAATAAATAATTAAACAACCTCTACCACACAACATACATTCAAAAACATCATGGTGGATGTGATAAAAATGGTTCCCCAAAATCAAACATTATCACCATTTTAGAGATTAAAACATCATGGCTTGGATATCTTGAAAATCCTGGTATGATTTTCTGCATCATTGATTGGTTGTAAGATTAATAATATTGCATGATTCATAAAAAATCAACCAAACTACTATAAGTTTTACATTAATAAAAAAATCACAGAGGGGATGATAACTAATAAATTATCTGACGATTAATCATACACATGGTATAATGTAAATAAATTAAAAAATTATCAGGATGCAGAGGAAAATGACTCATAAAAGGATAAATAATAACTCATAAATATATATAATCTTACATTATAAATTTCATTATTACTTGTACACATTTCTTATTCAATTATATGAAGATGATGGATAACTCATACCAAATTTGGGAAAATTCCAAAAAAAATTGACTCTAGGTATAATAATAAATATATTGTGAATAAATGTATCATATTCACAATTAGAAAACTCCAACACAAAATATCACCTCTCAATACATAAAATTATTATTTAGACAGATATATTTTAAATCATTTTACACTCCATCAATCCTCTACAATGTTGAAAATTTGAATTTAAATCCTTGATAAATCCTATATTGAAGACTCTATCAACAATATTATTGAAAAAAAACCAAAATCATAGAAAGAGGTTATTTTTAGAAAATTTATATCAGGAAAACCTATTTAAAGAAGAATTTAATTACACCTCATTACATAGATATTTTATATTGAAATTGGAAATTATTGGATGGTTGGGCTCGTGTTGTATTTTAACAATCAATTTTTTGTAATTTTTTTGACTCAGTAATACCTCAATTATAAAAGTTCTATCATTCCATTATTTTAGAATTTTTTAGTGAATTTGATAACTTGTTCATTAACATCCTAATCCTTGATGGGATGAGAGTAATCATC
Organism: Viscum album; assembly: GCA_963277665.1. NCBI lineage: Eukaryota > Viridiplantae > Streptophyta > Magnoliopsida > Santalales > Viscaceae > Viscum > Viscum album. The sequence continues at coordinate 1,851,969,005 of OY728120.1, forward strand.
ACCCAATGATAGACTAAATCAACCAGTACACCATCATTAAATACTTCAATAATTCCTTTTTTTTGTAATTTCCTTTGTTTAGATAACCTAAATGTTTTAGAATCTCTATATTCCATTATTTTGAATCATTTTGACCTAAATAGTCATAAATGATGATCATAAATTTTTTCTATTTTAATACTAATAGTAGTTGAAAATGGAATGTTAAGATTTTATAGTGAATTAGAAATTGATTGATGGATTTTCATTTTGGTATGTGATGACTGTTACCACGTTTTTTTCATACTATATGTTAATGAACATTTTTTATTTTTAATATTAATGATTATATATCCTGTATCATACAATATATTCCAAAAAACTACTTTTTTAAATCAATCGATGTATATATATCATAGTTAACATTAAGGATGGGGAAGATGATTTTTATAGGTTAGAGAATTGAAATATTTTCAGGATTATATAGTGAAAATTATATAAAGAGTCCAAATGAATTTATTAATTTTACTTATCATAGTTTTAATTTATTTTATGATTTTTTATTTTGTATGGGATACGACTATTTTTTAATCCCATTTGAGATGTATAAAATTTATTTTGTGATGTGGATCCAATTTATTACATTATAGTGCTATTATTGTTATGGTATAATTACCATTTTAATTAAATTGGTGTCACGAAAATGTTAATATAGTTTATAAATGATTTCTATTATATAGATGATATTATTGTAAATATTTGAGGATATTTTATAACCTAAATATTATTTCAAATCCTCACCAACAGTTAGTATCCATTGGTATATATAGGGGCGTGCTTGGGGAATTTAGTTATCCTTCTCAGGCCATACAGATGATTAATCGAGTTAAAAAATGAGATATATATATATATATATATAAATAAATATATAATTATATGTGAAAAGTAATTAAATATATTATATTATGTGAATTTTTTTTTCTTCTATGTTATTTGAAAAAATTAATATTTTTTATGGTTTATAATTACATATAGAAAAAATAATTTTTTGTAAAATAAATTATATATATATTGTCATTACAGAAATTCTCCATTAAAATAAACAAAAAAATTAAATATATATTTTTAGTAAAATATAAAAATCTGTATAAATATTTTTCATTGTTACAAATGTTAGGTGGATATATCTATATGAATAATTTTCTAGGTAGAAATATATATAAATAATAAAATCTATATAAGTCATATAATATTAATAAAATAATAGAAAATTAATTATTATTATTATTATCTAATAATATCAAAAGAATGATAATTCAAAATCAATTTAGGCCTGCCTAAATATATCTTGTTCTGTAATAATTTTATAAAACACTAAAAAATAGATTTATAAATTACTATTAATATATATCATATATATTATAATTCTTATAGAATATTTTTTATAAAGAAGAAATATATATAATATTATAATTAATAGATATAAAAATTTTCTAGAGTTTGAGGAGTGAAGGTTTCAGAACAAGAATTCTAATATTTATAAATGTTTACTGAGTAAAATATTTATATAAATCTCTTCATGTCTATTCAATTCAAGTTAATCTTATCAATTAATGTGTGTTCATTTATTCGTTTAATTCAAAAAATTAATACATGGATAATTTTATACATTTTATATATTAGAAATTTATATAAATTATTAACATAATTTGTTGCCCTTTTATATAATTATTTATGCCTTTTCCCTTAGTATTCATGTTTATGTGTTCAATATATTTTCATATATTTTTATTTGAAATATAAAATTCGGATATGATTAAATTATTAAAAAATGAATGATTCTCTCAGTTATAGAATAGGTATATTATTTGATATTATGATAATCATCATGAATTAACAATATGAATTTATTTATAATAGATGTTATTCATATACAATATTTGTAATCCATTGTAGTCAGTAAATTTATTAATCATTTAATGTATTTATATTTTATGGATATAACATTATATTCTTCCAAAATAATGAAAGTTGAATTCCATATTCTATATTATAACATAAATACAAGAGATAAAATCCATTAAATAAAATGGTATGAAAAAATATTATGTTGGTTGTATATTCATTATTATTTTATGAGAAGGATAAAAATTCGATAATTTCCATAAAATGTTTTTCCAATGGAAGCATATAATAGAATGAGCTTTGGGGTTTATCCTTTCAGTTCAACATCCAAAGATGTATAATAAAGAAAAAACTGGACTATATTATTTTAGGATGCTATTTTTTGTGGAGTTATGAAAATGAGGTGAAACATGTGATATAAATAGAAAAAAAGTAATCTCAGTCACTCCCATATAGATTCAAAAAATTAGATATCAAATGTAGAAGGATATTTATTAAAAAAAACATCCTATTAAATATGAAAATCACATAGATGGGAATTTCATTTTTATATGAACAAGGTAGACTACATGTGTTCCTACGGATTCTTGGAATCGAATGTTAAAGGACAAATATTTTATGGAATATTAATTAACCCTATACCATATATGAGGTGGTTACATGACAATAGGGGGATCCCCAAATATCCAACAGCTAACAAAATGTCAATGGTTATGTAAAAACATTTTGGGGTAGTTTTGTCTCAATAAAACCAAAATCATCATAAAATATATTATTTCTAAAAATAACCATGAGGGGACCATATATTAGACCAAAAAAATTTATAATTGTAAAAAAAAACATTATTATGACCCAATTATATCAAAAAATATTTGGATTATTGATTGTTGTATAAGATTATCCGCATTATGTTATTAATATACACCCTAAAAAATTTAAATATCTTTTTATTATTCCCCAACTCATAGATACATATAAACCAAAAAACAATTAATAAATCAATTTAATAAATTTTTAAACGAATAAAATATCCATTCTAAAATCACTATGTAATGAATGAAATAAAAAATGACAACAAATAGTGGTTGAATCCATCTACCATAGATGATACATATTAAAAAAAATTATTGATAATTATGGATATTGGATTCTATAATGATCCTTAATAACTTTAACATAAATTATAATATAAATATAAAAATAGTATTTGAACACAATTAGAAATATCTTTTACCATGGAAAGAGAGGGAAAACCTAAATGTAGATTATTCAAAATATAGGATCCATACCTATAAACCTAGATGAATTTAAAAACATTATATAGGTATATTTCTTGAAGGGGGATATATTCCATGGAATGATCATTTATTAGGGGAAGAAAGTTAATTGGGGTAATAGTGAGATGAAAAATGGGGAGTTTCGATAATAACTGAAATTCATCAAATATTTTCTCATATTACAAGATAAATAAGGGAATATTATAAATTGTACAATTAACTATGAAATAAAATATATTACCTGACATGGTTCACATTGTTTATAAACTAGTAACCAAAATAGTGTGTGGGAAATAAACATATAAATTATACATTTTAGCAAAAAAAATTGGATATTAAGAACAATAAAAAAAACCCTAATAAAGATATTAAAATTCTACATAATATTTGAGTTTATAAAATAATAATGTCTTGTAAACTCCATAATATGTGATGTTGGCCACTTAGGATGAATAATATCATGTTTATAAGAAATCTCTTATTGATATAGCTTATCTTTCCATAAAACCTGAAATATTAAAATCAACATTCCATATTTATTTTCACATAACTATATGTTATACATATTAATTATTTCACTAAGGGTTCATATATATTTTTTTCTAATTGTTTCCAAAAAAAATCATGATATGTGTATGGTAGATGAAATCTTAGTATAGAGAAATAAAATACTTTGTGGATAGAATTATTTCATATAAGTAAATTTCAGTCCTCCAAATGTATCATACCGAATTATTAATAAAAATTATGTTTTATAATTATCTTATTTCTTAATATAAAATATCAAAATAATCTTCCTAAATCTAATTTTTGATGATCCATTTTAATTTGTGAACAAATATTTTTATAAAATTATATCTATTGTAAAAAAAATTATTCCAAAACTTCTAAAACATAATACCGATCAAAATTATATAAGGAGAGAATTGTTAATTTAAATTACATTAAATTACAAGGATATAAATAAATAAAAAATTTCATTCTAATTCCCAAATCAGGAAGAAATATCTATCATAGTCTTATTTTGAAATAACAATCGTATTTCAAAAAAACCATGATTCAAACAATGGATCTTAACCAAAAATAAAAATAAATTATCCTCAAATAATAAATTGTATATGTTTTATGAATTGTTATAATTTATTTATATTTATTTTTTTTATAACTAATCACCCAAAATGTACATAGCATTCATGAATTTAATTTTTGTCAAATATTATAATCAATATAAATTTAGTCCATTTTTTGTGATAGAATGGTTAAGGGTTGCAATATAACCGTCAACCATTAGTATAAATACATTATTTTTTTATTAGTAAGACACAATGACATGAAAATATATAATATTTTCATTAAATAAGATAATTTTAAATCTCATTGATTTTAGGAATGAAAACTATGTTCAGTAGTATATTCGATATGCAACATCATGCACAAGAATGGGTGAAATATGTTACCATTATAACCTATCCATTAAATAGATGGGTATGAATAATATTATAATATTTATGAAATATTATATATATATATATATCCGAAAAATAATAAATAATTTATACCGTTTTTATAAATATTCAATAAATACTTATTAATGTAATTTTATTCAAAGAATTATATTTTATCAAATAATGATATTTAATTATAATCAAGACAAAATGTTATAAATGTATTTGGAAACATTAGATAACTTATATTATTATATTAATATCATATTAATAGAAATATTAACAAAATTTATATTGGAAATATTTTGGGAGATTTCAAAAAATATTGATTTTCCAGTGAATAGTAAAAATTAAATATTTTTTTGTAAAAATGTGATTTCATTACAAAATATTATTTAGATTTAAAAGCCCTATTATACTGTAAATATTATTAAATATTTAATAAATATTATTTATTTATATTTAATCCACTTATTTAAATTTTATTCATCATAATTTCTAATTTTATTATAATTATATTTTTTATAATAACAATATGATTTTATTATTACTATTTTAAAGTGCATAATTTTTCAATATAATATTAGAATAAAAATATATTAATAAGTAATGTTTTAGATAAAATTTATCGACAATAATTTAAAATATAATAATTTATAATCACTAACTTATTATTTTTTGACATAAAATTAATATAAAATCATCTTTTCTTGAAAAATGCACATATTTCAAACCCGTATTTTCATTATGTCCACATGGTGATTCGTAACTTAAAATTTTCTAATTTAGTTATTTTAATATTTTGAATACATAATATGTATTATTAATTTGAATAATTAATATTATCTAATATTAGAAACTTATTTTTATACGATAATGAATTTGAAAATAGAAAGATTAATTACACTAATTAAGGTAAAAATGGATTTTTTAGGGGTTAAATTAAATTTTTTTGGGTAGAATGACTAAAAACATTAATGAAATATTTTATATGGACCTACATAGGCCGTAAAATGTATAATAATCATTAACAGTCCATTTTTGGGCATTTTGGCATGTGAAAAACATGAATAATTATTTTTATTTCCTAAAATATACACTAATGTCACTCCACTCACTTATACAATGCCCTCCATCTCCTATGCTCTTCACATATTGAAATAAATTTTCATAAAGCATTGACTACGTATATTAATTCTTAGTTTCCTTTATCACGACCCTGATCCCTTAGTTTGATAAAAATTCGTCATATGACTTTTCTGTTGCTTGCCTTATGAGGTTGTCTGAAGGAATAGTATAATTCTTCACCATGCATTTTTTATTTCATTTCCACATCATTTAAATATTTTTAAATTTTTATTACACAGTAAATATCAATACCTACCACATATATATAGTATTATGTTAATATAATAACTTAAATCTGTCTCAAATTCAATCATATGGGATATGAAATCATCCTTCATGTGTATGGAGGACTACAATCTCACAATTCAATATCAATATTTTTCATAACAGACAATAATTACGTTTTTTAAAGATGTATTTAATCTTAATATATGATATTTCAAAACTATTTTATGGATTGGAAGTTATTATATTATATGTGCCTACATAATTTTCACTCATTTATTGATATGACAACATCGCTCGTGTGTACTTTGGACAACCACCTAACAATGTGATGTCATTTTTTGTAATAATAATTTTCATAGGAGGTAATTAGGATAATGTAAATGATTAAATGTGATATAAATAACATTATAATGATATAAACTACATAATCTTCTTCTGAAATAATAATATTTTATTTTATTGAACTATAAAATGAGGATGTTGTATGTGCGCGCTTGTGGACTAACTCCTCCACCAATCTATGTGATTATTGTTACCATTACCAAGAATTTTTTTGATATATTTAATTATATTTAATTAAATAGTATTTCATTAATTATATTATTATATTTACATTATAATAAAATATTATGATATTTCTATGATTTCAAAAAATGGGAATGCCATTCATTTATATATACGGCCTACCATCTCTATGAGTGTAACATAATTAATTTATCATAACTATATTACATTATTTGTTATAATGTAATTAATTATGAAGATATTTGATAAATATTTTATGATTATTTATTTTTATGTTTTGGAATAATTTTCCCTTTAACCCTAGTCGACACAAAAAATCCATTTTGAAATAATGACCAAAATCTCCTAAAAACCCAGTCATGGAATTCATTGACTATGTAACTTAATATGTAATTAAAATTATATAATTTAAATAAAATACATTCAATTTATCAAACCAAGAATGGGTTCTTATGAAATTGAATAATTTGAATAATTTTATAATAAATGAGTTTTTGGATAAAAATAGAATGTTCAGACTCATGATAAGGGTATCTCATATCACTTTTATTTACGTGAGATATATTCCCTATTCACCACATACTCAAATTTTTCATGTATATAGATCACATATTACATGTTATGTCATTATTCGTTGACAATTAATATTATATAATGTTTAAATTTGAATTATATCATCTGAGGGTATTTTTATTGAATGTCACCATTTGGTAAAAAATCATGTAACTCAATTTGGATTCATCGGTTAATATTATGTATTCATATTATTTGATATTCTTTGATTATGTTTATAATTAATTTTCAATATCTTGTATTTTTTTCAAAAAAAAATTCTATTTAATTATACTGGTTGAAAATAATTTATTCATTAATTAATTCGAAGATTAATGTTTTGAAATTACAAGTGTTCCTTTTCTAATATTATCTTCTTTGGTACATAAATAATGCTATAAAAATATCATATTTTTTGAGGAGCATCTTCATCCCCATAGATATGTTAAATAATTAAACTAATTATGTTCAAGATATATATAATTTAATTTCAAGTAATTGTTACATGGGGATTATGATTGAAATCACTAATAATGTAGGATGGGCCTTATGATACACGGTAGTTTCATTGGGGTTGGTGTAAGTTCAAATTTCACTTGGAGGAAATAAAATTATCATATTTTCATTAACAAAATCTAATTATTTTTTTCTTGTTATAAATATGGTGGAAATTTTTTATTTCCATTTCCATATATACTAATTAATGAATCACCAAGAATATCACTTGTTTGTGATATCGATATTATAATGTACATTATATATTATATATTTCACCTCCAAATGAGTGTATTAAAATTATTTTTAAAAAGATATCTTTATATAAATAAATCAATTTGTTAATATAATTTACATGGTCATTGACCATATTTTAAAAGATTTTACAATAAATTTCATTGGGTTCTTTTCTAAATGAGTCACTATTGTAGCCAATATAAATAATGATTCAAAAAAATGTTTATTTTCAACATATAAAAGATGTAAATATTTTCCCACCACTATGGGCATTATTTTTATTTAACCTAAATTTATATGATTTCATTTTTTTTCAAATAAATGTATTTTCACAAATTTATTTAAATTTTAAACTATTTTTTCATTTTTAGAAATTTAGTTTCCTCGTGATTTAATTTAATGAACATTTAATGTTATTAAAATTCCTTAATGAAGATAATAATATTTATTAGAAATACTACAATAGGGATATGATATATTGATCCACTCATTATTCTTTATCTGGAGGGATTATGAGATTGACCTGAAACCAATTTCATTTCTATAGGTGAACTAGGGAATGAAAGAAAAATTACTATTTATACTATATAGAAAATTTAATTATTTTGATAGTTTTTTTTCTATAAAGGTATTTAAACATTATAGATTATCACATATAAGATCAATACATCTTATAGAATGGGTGCACCTAGATAGATATTACTGAGCCTGATATAGAATATTCAATGGGTGCGTCCGTATTGATGTGGGTGATCCCAATATAGAATATAGGATGACTTGTCCTAGATTAAGCTATAGTTTGTTGGGTAATGTTCCTTATCATCATTATCAATAATGATATGGTTACTTCCTGGTTTATCTTGTAGATTTTACTGGGCTAATTTTTTTTACAGATGTTTAAATTAGGTTATGAATATAATCTTATAATGATCTCCCATGTTTTTCATTATTCTTGTTATGAGTTATAAATATTTTCATTGATAAATATTGATATAAAATGGATCATGACTACTATATTTGATGAATCATTCCTTGGTTTATTCCTTATCCCATTTATAATTATTTGATTATCCGGGTATTGATTGGAATAAATATTCTTATGTTTTTCTGTTGCACTTTTATTATATCATGATACACTTATTCACAAACAATTATCATTGATGAAATTAAGCTGTTAGTTCATATTGTTACAAGTATAAATTATTTTATCACAACCTTATTATGAATCAATTTCTAAATGTTATCAATAATGATGTTTAATGAATTTTTTATGAAATGGTTTCTTAAGGATGATTATTATAATGTAATTTTAAATCGGAAAATCGAAATTAATTTGGGGAAACGTTTTTTAAGACATGGTTATTGATTATGTAAGAGTTTAACATTATATATATAACTAAAAAACTAATAGTACCTATATTATTTAAGTGATACCATTATTTTCATTTGATTATTAATGCTTTGGAAGTGGAAAATATTAACATTTATCAGTTTCAAGGTAATAAATTTAATAGTTATTAATTTCATAACTTGATCCAGTATAATATTTTTGGGACTATTAAAATTGGTATTAGAGGAGGATTTATATTAAAATATAGGTTAAGATGTTTTATTTTCAGTTTATGTTAAAAAAATTAAATAATGTTAGAGGTCTATAATGTTATAGATGAATAAAATGTTAACGTCTTATATACCCCATTTATATTTTATGTGATTATATATAAACTTAAAGGAACCTTGAAAAGTAGATTCACACAGTGACGAAGACATCCTAGGAGGCATGTAGACATGAGTGGAAGGGAAAACAGACCACTGGAGCTCACCCGGTTATCCACAATGTTTCTACCGGCATAACACCAGCGACTGACGTCGGCGACTAGAGGCAGCCAGCTGGCGCTGGCCATGGAAGAGGCCAGCGACACTCAGTCCCACTTTTGATGAACAGAAGGACATCTTTCAAATAGCCTTAGAGGTGGGAGTTGGTGCTCTGTGGTGAGGTAAATCACGGCTTCGAAGCCACGGTGATGGTAGGGGTCTTGCTCCCTGTGGGTCCCATGTACGGCCAGGGCGACACAACATAGTGCTACCAATTGAAAAGCCTAACAGCTCTTCAAACCTTTTGCGAATGAGGGGGAGAATCTCCCCTCCATGAGCGGGCCACCATCTGGGTTTCATGCCGCCTAGAGGGTCGGACTACCCAGTGGGCCGCACCCAGAAAGAGTAGGCCGAGCCCTCCACGACCTTGTGTTCCGATACCACTATGGCCTAGCCCAACCGGGTCGACCAAGGCCAGTTCGGGTCGGGTCTGTCCCACCAGGTCAGACCGTACCCAAAAACCTATCGGGATGAGTTTCTCATAATGATTAATATCTTCTGAACCAGACGTCTGATTGATAAACTGTCTACATCACTGGGATCCAGGGAGTGAAACGTTTCTATTGAGATACTCCACAGGGGTTTTGGAGAAAATATTGGGTTTTTTCTAGTTGGATCGTACACAAATCCATCTGCGCCCCCAACAGTTAAATACCAATAACTATCATCATCTATTTCATTGGAACCCCAAGGATATGACAAATCATCAGGTTACATCTTCACGGGACATCGTTCTAGTTGAAGTACGACCAATGTCCTGTGGAGTGGATCCTCCCAAAATCAAGCGTATTATGTACACGATTCTTGTGGCTAGCTATCACATCATATAGACCATGTGTGGAACAACATTCGTAGCGACCCTATATGGATCTGCATTCATAGAGACATTGTGTGGATTAGCATCATGGAGACCATGTGTGGATCATCATCATAGCGACCTTATGTGGATCAAAATCCTAATGAACCTGTGTGGTTCAACATCATAGTGAACTTCTGTGGATCAAAAAAATAGTGAACATATATCGATCAGCATCATAGAGACCCTGTGTGGAACCACATCATCGAGACCATGTGTGAATCAACTTCATAGTGACCCGATGAGGACCAGCCTTAGGGCAGACCATCAAGGATGATCATCATAGAGACCATGTGTGTACCAATATCCTAGAGACCCTTTGTGGATTAGAATTCATAGCAACCCTATGTGGATCAACATCATAGATTCCCTGTGTGGATCAACATCTTTTTTCTTTTTTCTCTAAATTGTATACCGAGTTTGAGCTGAGTCTTTTCATTGTGCATCATGATTGAGCCATTTATTTTTTAATTTTACTTGGTGTAAAAATGAGAGACCTTCGGGGGATAATGGTCCCTATTAGGTATTGTTATAGTCACCCCTGCATGGGCCTCACTAGAACCATGTTGTATGATGTGCAAACGATGGGAAGCCTTGACTAAGACTTTGGGAGCTAGGAGCTGACAGTGCACAACAATGATTGTTTGCATGATGATCTTTGGAGACTATCTATATATACCCTTCAGGTAGGATCCATAGTGGGAAATATCATGAGATTTTTATTTTTTTTATGTTGTTGATATATCTTTCAGTTTTTCATGTATTTTGGACCCTTTATTTTCAATAAATACATTTACTACTGTAGTTTCACATCATGGTTCCATCTTTTTTTGTTGTTAGACTATGGTTTTTTATAGGTTTAATGACAATGACTTCTCGTTATTGGGATACACCTTTCCAGTGCTAGACGCCAACCCCTATCCTATGGAAGGAGGGGTTGTGTTAGTCATGGAACGACCCCAGGGGATAGGTCATGACAAATATTTATTAGAGGAGTCGGTTCTAATGAAGAACTAGGACTCTGAACTCTCTAATAGAGTGCTAGTATTTTGCATTCTGAGTACAGTTTTTAGTTTTGGGATTCTAGTGTTGGTGCGGTAGATGAATTTTCTATAAACCAAGACCATGAATTCTAATTTCCGACTCAGTGCACGAAGAAACTGATTGCGTGTGTTTTGTAAATTATTACTTTTGATCATTATTGATCTTGCTCATCGGGTATAAAATATTGACCATGGAACATCTGTATATTTTCTGGATTACACCACATAGACAATCGATAAGGATTTCTAAGAGTGTTCAAGATAACATCCCACCGAGCGATGAGGCTTCGGTGATAGGACCTCTTACTATGTTATCACCTTTGGGTGTTTCACCAGATACACCACTACCCTTCAAGAATTAGTTTCCTCCAACCCCGCTTGAGGATGGTGGACACCGACTGAGTGTGTTGTACGAGTTACAGCGGTCGAGGCCTCCATCGATTTAGAGTGAGACAGATCCCCATGTAGCTAAGGACATGATAGATGTTGTGGCATGTGACAACCATCAATTTGAGACACCATAATATCATATAGTGATCCAACCTGCTAGCCTTTTTTAGGGTACATCAGTGAGATGGTGTAAATTTACGCTATAGTTACATGATGAGACGACACTCACCTGGTTGGACATTGAGAACCTCTTTAGTTCGGAGTTTGTACCAGAAACATTACAGTTAATGCATATCCATGATCTTCGGCACTTACAGTAGGGAATCCTATTAGTGGCCCAGTACTAAGAGAGATTCACTAACCTCTCATGCAATTACAACATCATGGTACATGACCATTTTCTCAAGGTGTGAACCTTTGAGTTGGGTCTCTGATAAGAGATCATAGTGTTGATGGTATCCCTCAATATCCCAACACATGTGGGGGTTCATGATCAAGCGTTATTAGTAGTGATCATCTTAGTTGATAAGGCACCGATGATGAGATCCACCACCAGATAACTGGTGGTCGAGCAATTTACATGAGGCATTTGGCAGACCATGCAGAGGTCCAAGCTGTCCAGACCTTTCGGAGGGTGACCATAGGAAGTAGGGTTGGAGGAGTAGAGGTTACATGGAAAAGGGGGTCAGCAGGGAATCATGTTGTGCTTCATGTGTGGTGGAAAAGGTAACATGGATTACAATTTTCTTGACCAGTCGTGCTGTTGATCAGATGTTTCTCAAGGGACCATCGAGGCCGCAACCAAGGTTCGAGAAAGGATGTCCGCCGGGTAGCTACTTTGTCATCAGAGCAGGTCAGGCAACTAGTGGTGGATGATTGTAGAGACCCGAAGCCTGACGTACATAGACTTTACATTACTTTTGCTGAATACTTAGTTCATAACAAAAACACACACACACAAGGATCGTAATAGTTTAGTGTCTTTGGAAACTCGGAATATAATCTTCTAATCCTGGTGAAAGATCTTCAACATCTCCCATAAAGATCTTCTTTTTTTTTTACCTAAAACCTTTCTTTATATCCTGGGGAAAATAAAACATAAAAGGGTGAGCTCAAATGCTCAGTAAGGGTAAACAAAAGAAATATCAATCACATAATTTTCATAAGAACATAACATTTTTGGAAATATTAACCTGCAAAAGAGATCATAATTTCATAACATGGGATAAATCATAGAAGTGAAAATGAGATCATAACTTAAAACATTACTCATTGTGGCATACACACATAATCATAGATAATCATTTCTTGTTAGTCATGACTCATTGCCAAGACTATCTTAGTGGACAAAGTCCCTTTCTGAATCGAGTAATCCTCGTTTCAGTCCTGTTTCACTGAACCGGTATAACCTACCATTCCAGCCATGTCTATCTCATGAGATATAAAATCTTTACCCAATGCATTGGAGGGAGATATAGGTCCCACCCATCTCTTAATGAATCCTTTCTTATGTGTGCCACAAAATCATAAATCATACATCATTGCATAACCCATGTAATAAAAATGGGATTCTTAAACAACATGACATCATAAAACCATTCATATAAGATAAAGGAATTCATAAACATAATTCCATCACAACATAGTCAAATCAATGTAAAAATATGGATAGAAACAGAACCCTTTATTATCTTAGATGGAAAATAATTTTGATAAAACACTTGAATTGAATTCTTGAGGAAAATATCCTTTCTTCTTCAAAATCAATTTCTTTTCACAAAACATCATGCAATTTTAAAAGAAAGAGATTTTATTGAAAATTGTCATGAAATATTTTGGAGGAAGGTTCATGAAAATAAGGCTTTATAAAACAGTATAAATCCGTTCGTGCCGTATAAGTTAAAAAAAACATTCTTCGTACTTTTGTCGGAAAAGTCAAAAAGTACCTCGTACGACAAAAGATTCCTTTCATACATATTACTAAAAACTCACCGAAGGGTAAAAATGGTTTTAAACAATTGTAGGTGGATGGAAATAATATTACATTCTGATGAAACATGGATGTGGATGATAAAATACACCCCAGTAAATACTTATGAATAAACAATCTCGGATAAAAAAATGAGATTGTGATATTTCCCTTACCTTAGGTCCGACTTGCTTTGTAAGTGTCCGAACCTCCTGTATAATGATTTAAATCATGTTATTGACTTATTACAGAATCATATTCATTGTTATGATATCATATATGGTTCACTTATGACATTATATTACCCGTTCTTTTGTAAACTCCATGTTAAAGAAGCGTTTTGGGTAAAATCGTTTCATTTATCGTAGGTGTTTTGACTTGTTGTTCTTGACATCATTATTACTTATATCATGATTTACTTACTTCCAGAATATAAAATATGATTTATATATCATATATATTCAGTATATATATATATATAATAGGTAGATAAATAAAATGAAAAACACCGTTCATGGAGACGGTAGTCCGTACGTACGCATGAACGCTGTTTTCCTTTCCTTATTGTCTTGAAATGGAAGTAAGTAGATGAAATACATATGTATATATATACATAAATCCAGTAGTTTTATAATGTCATATATTTCATTATTATTTCTTATATATACATTATAATCATTCTTAAATGGTTAACATGCAGAATGAATCTCATCGCGTCGTGGAGACGGTATTCCGTACGTACGCACGAGCGATGATATCATTTATATAAATATTGAATTGAATTGGAGTGGATTATACAATATATCAGAATCAATATGATGTTGTAATAACTATGTATAGTTATTCTTTACACCGTTATACCCATCCATGTAAGGTGGTAGTGGAAAATAGATTACACCACGGCGTGGAGACGGTATTCCGTACGTACGCACGCGCGGTGATTTCTTTTTCCGTAGGATGGATAGATGGTGAAATAGGGTTGTTTCATACTTATAATAAAATATCCGTATATGAGTGATACTGATGTTATTACTTCATAATGAAACAACCTAAGAAGAAGAAGTGGAAGAAGAAATAAAGATGAAAGAATTGGTAACGGTAATTACCTCTTCTTTGAAGTGCCTCTTTGAGACCTCCTCTTAGGGCACTAAAATTGGTCTTTGAGGAAGACCAGAACCTATAGGATGTTGCTAGGGAAGTGGAGAGGATAAATTGGCAGGGGTTGGCCGAGCTTGAGTGCTCAAATTGGTGTGAGGAGGAGGGGGAGGAGGTGTCCTTTTATAAGGGAGGAGAGGGGCACCTTAGGAATATCTCAAAATATTATTTTATATTAAAGTCAAAATCGGTTTATAATGGTTCCAAAGGGTCTTATTTCGAAGCTAAAGTTGGTATGGGTCGAAATCCTATCATCAAATAGTATTTAGACAAGTTTAGGGTATTATTTTAACCTTATCAATTAGATTTAACTCTAAGTTAAATAATTTAACTTTTACCATGTCTTTTTGTTTTCTTTCACTATATGGTTAATACACTTACTATAACATGACAAAAGAACCCCAAATTGTTTATTATTAAAATATATATCCTTATATAAGTCATTTGGCCGAACCTTAGATTTTTAGGAATACAATAACAATTAATAATATAATATTTGATTTAAAAACTATTTTGTGTCAATTTTGACACTATTTGATATATGATTTTTGTGAAAGTCATAACAGAATTATATGTTCGAACCAAGTTGATTAAATCAACAATAATATATTATAGTAACCTAGAGAATTAGTGTAATTCATAAAAAGTCTTAAATTACATTTATTTTGGTATTTATATTATCAATTATGTCAATATTTCATTAATAAGATAATTACTGCATCATCTTTGTGTCATAAATAAATTATATTATTTGATGTCTAAAAATTAAAAATAAAATACCATCATGTAGGAAATCTTTTTAGCTTTCTAATGAATATTTATAGTCTAATTTATCTTATGTATAACCCCATATTAAAAATGATTTACTTATTAAACTTTGATTTTAACTATTTTAACCCTTCTTTAAATAAATTAATAATAAATGTCCTAATCTAATCCAAGTGGGCCTAAATGGTCATATTTTATTCCTAAGTTTGTTTTTGGTCGAATTACACTTGTCCAATAGAATTAGGACATGTGTTAGGGTAATATTAATATCATATTTACCCTTAGTTACCCTATTTACTATTAACCGTGGTAAAAAGGTAAAAAGTTACTATTCACCAAAAAATTATTTTCATCTCATTGAACCACATTTTAGTCCTTGTTATTAACCGTGTCTCTCGGATTTTCGAAATTCCATTCACAGAAGCGGTAAAATTATGTTTTATGCAAAATTCAGTTTTTTAACCTACCACTTAGTAGTTTCACTATTCATCAAAAATTGATGTTTTTCAGAACAATGCCAAAACTTCATCCCAAGCTATATTTCAAATTCCGAATTCAAAAATGAAGTCTATTTTACCAAATTCATAACATAAAAGTTTCATTAATTAATTTTATAATTAAATCCCGCTGTTAAAACAAATAGCGTGTTTTCTAAAGAAACAATATCTATCAAAAGATTGACACTTGTTTATGTCAAGTTTAAATGTGAAATTACATCCAATGACCAACATTGTATTAAATTGTAAAAATATATTCTAAATATACTTTAAAACCACTCAAATTAATGATTTATCACTATTAATTATTTCGATTAAAAAAGTTGTTTTTAATTATAATTTAGTAATTTTCACTATTCATCAGAATATGAAAGTTATCCGAAAAGTACCAAAATTTCACCTTAGGCTAAATTCGATACTCCGAATCCAAAAATAAAGTTCATTTTGAAAAATAAGATTTACTGGATTTCAAAAAGTGGTTATTACTATTCATAACGGCTAGTTTTAATAATATTTTTATAGCATATCGTTGTTTAGTGAAACTCGGTATTGCGTACTACACACGCTATCGAGGAAGGTCGCGATTGCGTGTAATGCAAGTCAAGTCAAGGATGTGTGTTGTGCAAGCTCCTTTTGGTGTAGCATACAACACAAGACATTAATAAAATTAAAAAGAATATTTTTCATAAAATCTTGGGTTGTTACATTCTACCCCCCTTAAAATGAATTTCGCCCTCGAAATTCGTCGGGGTTATAAATGGTTTACTATTCGAAAGTTTCTTTAATAGAAACTCACATCGTAAAAAGGAATACCAAAACCAATCTTTAAAAACGAAAGTATGAAACGTAACGGTTACCCAAATAATCTAATCATTGGGTTTCCACATAGGTGAAAATATGGATATGGAAGAGAAATCTAACCATCATGTTCTGATGGAGAGTGGTAGAGAACATGGCTATGGAAAAGCCAGTAATCACAAATCCATAAATTTGTGACGATCTAAGGTACCATCTGATTCATCAGGTATAAGAGAACTAGGACAACATTTTTGGTTTTCAAGATCATTTCCCTAAAGTTAAAGAATTTGAATTAGAATAAATACTTACTTTATTTTGGTACAATCTCACTGTTGTTCGTGCCTTTAACAATTTCCACTTCATCTCTTAAATAAATGAAGTTGAATTTGTTATTCGTGAAGTGTTAGCAGATTATGTGATAGAACGACGGGTCATTCCATCTGTCTCAAACAAAAGGTTAGCAAAAATTTATATACATAAGTCGATATATAGTGGGATTAATCATATATGGTTCCTAAAATGGACTTATACTTCATATATCATACCGCTTAATAAAATAAAACTAGTTTCTACTAAACAGGGACTTCCTGTAGGCCAGTGGTAGGCGATAAAGGCCAGTCGCACTTCGGTTGTGGGTTCGATTCCTACAGCCTTGTCCGAAGCGATGGGCTGTCGCCCGTCCTGCAGGTTGTCCTTTTTATAAAACTATATTACTATAACATCCCATCAATAATATCGAAAAAAACTTCTATCCTTAAACAATACTAACTTATGTCCAACATAATTCATTCCAATCATTAGGCTCATAATACTGCAGTCCATTCTCATAACATAGTGAAAACGATTACCAGAGATTTAATACCATCGTTGATCCCCATATATCATAAGATATATCTTGTTGGTCACATTCCAAACATTTAAAGGCCTAAATCTTGTACTCTCTTGAATACCCATTGAACCTTAGTGAAAACTTGAATGCAGTTAAAAGTTAACACTTTTCACATACCGAAATCCTCAAAATTCTATATACTCAAACCATGATATCACTTAGTTCTTATATCAATCATGAGCTCATGAATACTGTCAAACATTTCATTTTCCCCTTATCCCTTCATTATGCGCATATCATCTTCATTCCAAAAATATCTGAATAACCTTTCATGGATACTGGTAACATTAATCAGACAACAATGTTACAATCCTTACATGTCTCTTTATTCCATAGTACCATGAGATTACTTATACAACATTACACATGATAAACATGTAATCATTCCACTACATTCTTAAACCATTGACCGAGCTTCAACAATTCTTTCATCTCACATACCATTGGTAGTCTCTTCATCATCATCCACATAAATACTTCCCATATGACCATACTGATTCTCTTCATGAGTCTTTCCCTTAGGGCATTTGTTTGCATAATGCCCATACATTCCACATTTAAAACACTTAACCATTTTTGATGTCGTAGCAATACCATTATCCTCATCCCTGGTATGAACTGAACCTTTTCCTTTGCACTTACTGGCTTTGTGTCCTTCTTTTCCACACCCAAAGCATCTTCCAGTTCCTTTGAAACATTCTCCTTGATGCCTCTTCCCACATGATTTACATAGGGGAAATTGAACTTTCTTTCCTCTATGATCATCATGAAACTCCATCTTTCTCTTATTAGCCAAGTCAGGAAACTTACCAAATTTTACTTTATTGATCATATTATGAGATTGCTGATTCGGCATAATAATGATGTTTGGACTTCCAAATCCCATTTCATTTGGTTGCTCATAAAGAATATCATTCCATTGTCCATCATTTCCTCCATTATTGTGAATCACCTTGTTTCCAGCCATTTTCTAAAACCCAAAAAGAATAGCGTGAGAGGCAAAAATCATGCTAGGGAAAACAACATAATAAAGGGGGAGTACCTTGAACATCTAACATCTTAGGTTTAATTCTATGATCGTAAGCGTAGTTCTAGTACTATAACCTATATGTATAATTAACCTTAGGGACATCCCTAGACATACCTTAGAAATATCTCTAGGGATCTCACTAACGTTTTCGCATCCTAGTTTCCAAAGGTTGACTAAACCTTTCCTCTGATACTAACTGTAGAGACCCGAAGCCTGACGTACATAGACTTTACATTACTTTTGCGGAATACTTAGTACATAACAAAAACACACACACACAAGGATCGTAATAGTTTAGTGTCTTTGGAAACTCGGAATATAATCTTCTAATCCTGGTGAAAGATCTTCAACATCTCCCATAAAGATCTTCTTCTTTTTTTACCTAAAACCTTTGTTTATATCCTGGGGAAAAGAAAACATAAAAGGGTGAGCTCAAATGCTCAGTAAGGGTAAACAAAAGAAATATCAATCACATAATTTTCATAAGAACATAACATTTTTGGAAATATTAACCTGCAAAAGAGATCATAATTTCATAACATGGGATAAATCATAGAAGTGAAAATGAGATCATAACTTAAAACATTACTCATTGTGGCATACACACATAATCATAGATAATCATTTCTTGTTAGTCAAGACTCATTGCCAAGACTATCTTAGTGGACAAAGTCCCTTTCTGAATCGAGTAATCCTCGTTTCAGTCCTGTTTCACTGAACCGGTATAACCTACCATTCCAGCCATGTCTATCTCATGAGATATAAAATCTTTACCCAATTCATTGGAGGGAGATATAGGTCCCACCCATCTCTTAATGAATCCTTTCTTATGTGTGCCACAAAATCATAAATCATACATCATTGCATAACCCATGTAATAAAAATGGGATTCTTAAACAACATGACATCATAAAACCATTCATATAAGATAAAGGAATTCATAAACATAATTCCATCACAACATAGTCAAATCAATGTAATAATATGGATAGAAACATAACCCTTTATTATCTTAGATGGAAAATAATTTTGATAAAACACTTGAATTGAATTCTTGAGGAAAATATCCTTTCTTCTTCAAAATCAATTTCTTTTCACAAAACATCATGCAATTTTAAAAGAAAGAGATTTTATTGAAAATTGTCATGAAATATTTTGGAGGAAGGTTCATGAAAATAAGGCTTTATAAAACAGTATAAATCCGTTCGTGCCGTATAAGTTAAAAAAAACATTCTTCGTACATTTGTCGGAAAAGTAAAAAAGTACCTCGTACGACAAAAGATTCCTTTCATACATATTACTAAAAACTCACCGAAGGGTAAAAATGGTTTTAAACAATTGTAGGTGGATGGAAATAATATTACATTCTGATGAAACATGGATGTGGATGATAAAATACACCCCAGTAAATACTTATGAATAAACAATCTCGGATAAAAAAAATGAGATTGTTATATTTCCCTTACCGTAGGTCCGACTTGCTTTGTAAGTGTCCGAACCTCCTGTATAATGATTTAAATCATGTTATTGACTTATTACAGAATCATATTCATTGTCATGATATCATATATGGTTCACTTATGACATTATATTACCCGTTCTTTTGTAAACTCCATGTTAAAGAAGCGTTTTGGGTAAAATCGTTTCATTTATCGTAGGTGTTTTGACTTGTTGTTCTTGACATCATTATTACTTATATCATGATTTACTTACTTCCAGAATATAAAATATGATTTAAATATCATATATATTCAGTATATATATATATAATAGGTAGATAAATAAAATGAAAAACACCGTTCATGGAGACGGGAGTCCGTACGTACGCATGAACGCTGTTTTCCTTTCCTTATTGTCTTGAAATGGAAGTAAGTAGATGACATACATATGTATATATATACATAAATCCAGTAGCTTTATAATGTCATATATTTCATTATTATTTCTTATATATACATTATAATCATTCTTAAATGGTTAACATGGAGAATGAATCTCATCGCGTCGTGGAGACGGTATTCCGTACGTACGCACGAGCGATGATATCATTTCTATAAATATTGAATTGAATTGGAGTGGATTATACAATATATCAGAATCAATATGATGTTGTAATAACTATGTATAGTTATTCTTTACACCGTTATACCCATCCATGTAAGGTGGTAGTGGAAAATAGATTACACCACGGCGTGGAGACGGTATTCCGTACGTACGCACGCGCGGTGATTTCTTTTTCCGTAGGATGGATAGATGGTGAAATAGGGTTGTTTCATACTTATAATAACATATCAGTATATGAGTGATACTGATGTTATTACTTCATAATGAAACAACCTAAGAAGAAGAAGTGTAAGAAGAAATAAAGATGAAAGAATTGGTAACGGTAATTACCTCTTCTTTGAAGTGCCTCTTTGAGACCTCCTCTTAGGGCACTAAAATTGGTCTTTGAGGAAGACCAGAACCTCTAGGATGTTGCTAGGGAAGTGGAGAGGATAAATTGGCAGGGGTTGGCCGAGCTTGAGTGCTCAAATTGGTGTGAGGAGGAGGGGGAGGAGGTGTCCTTTTATAAGGGAGGAGAGGGGCACCTTAGGAATAACTCAAAATATTATTTTATATTAAAGTCAAAATCGGTTTATAATGGTTCCAAAGGGTCTTATTTCGAAGCTAAAGTGGGGATGGGTCGAAATCCTATCATCCAATAGTATTTAGACAAGTTTAGGGTATTATTTTAACCTTATCAATTTGATTTAACTCTAAGTTAAATAATTTAACTTTTACCATGTCTTTTTGTTTTCTTTCACTATATGGTTAATACACTTACTATAACATGCCAAAAGAACCCCAAATTGTTTATTATTAAAATATATATCCTTATCTAAGTCATTTGGCCGAACCTTAGATTTTTAGGAATACAATAACAATTAATAATATAATATTTGATTTAAAAACAATTTTGTGTCAATTTTGACACTATTTGATATATGATTTTTGTGAAAGTTATAACAGAATTATATGTTCGAACCAAGTTGATTAAATCAACACTAATATATTATAGTAACCTAGAGAATTAGTGGAATTCATAAAAAGTCTTAAATTACATTTATTTTGGTATTTATATTATCAATTATGTCAATATTTCATTAATAAGATAATTACTGCATCATCTTTGTGTCATAAATAAATTATATTATTTGATGTCTAAAAATTAAAAATAAAATTCCATCATGTAGGAAATCTTTTTAGCTTTCTAATGAATATTTATAGTCGAATTTATCTTATGTATAAACCCATATTAAAAATGATTTACTTATTAAACTTTGATTTTAACTATTTTAACCATTCTTTAAATAAATTAATAATAAATGTCCTAATCTAATCCAAGTGGGCCTAAATGGTCATATTTTATTCCTAAGTTTGTTTTTGGTCGAATTACACTTGTCCAATAGAATTAGGACATGTGTTAGGGTAATATTAATATCATATTTACCCTTAGTTACCCTATTTACTATTAACCGTGGTAAAAAGGTAAAAAGTTACTATTCACCAAAAAATTATTTTCATCTCATTGAACCACATTTTAGTCCTTGTTATTAACCGTGTCTCTCGGATTTTCGAAATTCCATTCACAGAAGCGGTAAAATTAAGTTTTATGCAAAATTCAGTTTTTTAACCTACCACTTAGTAGTTTCACTATTCATCAAAAAATGATGTTTTTCAG
Source organism: Viscum album (assembly GCA_963277665.1). Lineage (NCBI taxonomy): Eukaryota > Viridiplantae > Streptophyta > Magnoliopsida > Santalales > Viscaceae > Viscum > Viscum album. The sequence continues at coordinate 1,851,991,767 of OY728120.1, forward strand.
AACAATGCCAAAACTTCATCCCAAGCTATATTTCATATTCCGAATTCCAAAATGAAGTCTATTTTACCAAATTCATAACATAAAAGTTGCATTAATTAATTTTATAATTAAATCCCGCTGTTAAAACAAATAGCGTGTTTTTTAAAGAAACAATATCTATCAAAAGATTGACACTTGTTTATGTCAAGTTTAAATGTGAAATTACATCCAATGAACAACATTGTATTAAATTGTAAAAATATATTCTAAATATACTTTAAAACCACTCAAATTAATGATTTATCACTATTAATTATTTCGATTAAAGAAGTTGTTTTTAATTATAATTTAGTAATTTTCACTATTCATCAGAATATGAAAGTTATCCGAAAAGTACCAAAATTTCACCTTAGGCTAAATTCGATACTCCGAATCCAAAAATAAAGTTCATTTTGAAAAATAAGATTTACTGGATTTCAAAAAGTGGTTATTACTATTCATAACGGCTAGTTTTAATAATATTTTTATAGCATATCGTTGTTTAGTGAAACTCGGTATTGCGTACTACACACGCTATCGAGGAAGGTCGCGATTGCGTGTAATGCAAGTCAAGTCAAGGATGTGTGTTGTGCAAGCTCCTTTTGGTGTAGCATACAACACAAGACATTAATAAAATTAAAAAGAATATTTTTCATAAAATCTTGGGCTGTTACAATGATGGCTTGTAGTAGTTACACCACCAACCCCACGTGGTCCACCCCGACCACATGGAGAAGGTGGTCATGGGAGATCTCAGCATCAGGCGTCAGAGGACTACGAACATGGTGCTCCATAAATGATTATATATACTATATGTGACTATTCCACCCTAGATTTAGTACTTATAGACCAATGTGCCAGTTACTCTTTAATTTCCATGCCACTCATTTTGTGCTCAGAAACTCTGATAGAGTCGTTTGCTTGATCCTTAAGATTAAACTCATACGGGAGGAGATTTGACAATTTCAAACTTTTTTAGGTAGTGTGAGCTCACTCTATGCGGTGAGAGCTTTGGATGAGATCTCCTAGTATTAGCCTCGAGTCCTTACAACTTCATCTTGTTTATGGACTGGATATCCACATTCCATGATCAGATCGACTGTTTTAGGTGCAATGTGTTGTGTGTCTGCAAGAAAGGGATCATGTTTTTCTCACCAGCATGAAAGAAACCTTTGCATCACATGATGGACTTACTCGGAGAGGGTGCAACCAATAACACATTAGTGGGATACCATAACCTCAAAGAAGTTTTCATGAGGAGTCTTAGTTATCCTATAGTGGTGGACCAGTTACCTGATGTCTATCCTGATGATGTATTAGGACTACCTCCTCATAGATAGGTAGACATCTACATTTAGTTGTACCTCAGTATGACACCGATATCTACTCCTCCATATCATATGTGTCCCACGGTGATTTGTGAGATGCAGGTATAGTGAGAGGACTTGTAGGGGAAGGGTTTCATGAGGCATTGTGTTTCTCCATGGGCATCCCCGTTTTTTTTTCCACCACAATTGTATATGAGATTCTGGGGATTTGTGAAGAATATCGGTTCCTGAACCCAGTGACCGTGATGTAAAAATATAGACTCCTGGTGATTTATGATCACATTGGCCAACTAATGGAATTTTGATGGTTTTTGATGATATACATTAGATCAGCCTATCAGTAGTTTAGGGTACTGGATGAGGACATACTAAAGAGGGATTTCATATGCTGGTACAGCTATTAAGTGTTCTTGGTGATACCCTTCAGCATAAAAAATGATCAAGTAACCATCTTGGGGATCATGAACAGGATCTTCCAGCCATACCTCGATCGCTTCCTAGTGGTCTTCATTTACGACATCTTGGTATACTCTGTATCGGAGGAGGATCACTCCCTGAAAATGAAGATTGTTCTGGAAACAATCCTAGGGAACCTGATTTATGGTAATCTCTCGAAGTCATAGTTCAGGATACATGAAGTCCACATCCTGGGGCACGTTATCTAGAAGGCTATCATTGATGTGGATCTGGTGATGATAAAGGTAGTTCTTTCTTGGGATCCACACATGAGTGTGACCTAGGTGTAGAGTTTTTATGGATTGGATGGGCACTCCAAGAATATTTGTACCAAACATCCCTAGGAAAGAGGCACGCTTATCAACATTGATGACGAAGGGGATGTATTTATTGAGGAAGGATAAATGCCAGCAGAGTTTCCAGGAGCTGAGGAAAAGATTGACGTGTGATCCCATCTTGAGACTATTAAAAGAGGGCATTGCGTATGTAGTCTACTATAACGCATCGGGGACATGAATAGGTTATGTACTAATGCAGGAGCATGAATTTATCACCTATGACAAATTTCATTTGATACAGAATGAGAAGAACTATGCTACCCATGACCTCGATTTAGTAGTAGTTGTTTTTGTGGTGATGATTCAGCTGCACTACTTTACGGGTGAACATTTTATTTTTTACTATGATCACATGATTATTAGGTACATATTCTCACAAAAGGACCTAAACCTGAGACACTGTCATTGGCTGGAGTTCTCCCAGGATATGACATTGAGTTATTCTACACACTAGGGAAGGGGAACATAGTAGTAGATGCACTCAACATGAGGTATGGTCTACAATAGCTGAGTGAGGAGAAAAAGATGCAAGTTACGTTGCCGATATCCATTGTGGATAAATATTGATCATCTTCTCTCTAGTCTATGACTATCACTCCCCCGACTTCATTAGAGTGTTTAGGAGGCTAAGCTTGGGGACAAAGACTGTGAGGCTGGATGTGATCAGATATCCTCATGAAATGATCCTGATGGACTTTCTGAATGTCGGGAGCACGACATCCTCTTTAGAGGCCGCACCATGGCACCAGTGATGCTATGAGAGGAAGTGTCGAGGGATTTCCACACATCCAATTTGACGGTACATCCCAGAGCAGTGAAGATGTACCAGGTCCTCCGGTATCAGTACTAGTGTCCAGGAATTATGAAAACAGTGGAAGAGTTTGTTTCGGCATGCCTTACTTGTCAGCAAGTGAAGGCCGAGCATTAGGTACCAGTCGTATTATCTCATAAAATTGAGGTATGGTAGTGTAAGTGGGACAGTATCCCCATGGAAATAGTGAAAGGTCTACCACGTACATCCAAGGTCCACAATTCAATCTTGGTGATCATTGACCGACTCACTATGTTAGCCCAATCCCTAACCTTTACAGAGTAGGAATTACTAGATAGCTTGGTACGCCCCAACATACATGTACTTGGGTGATTTCACAGGGTGACATTGATGATTGTCTCAGATTGCGATACTCGTTTAACATCCCTGTTGTGGAATTGATTGCAGGAGTCATTGGAGACTCAACTAAACTTGAGAACCGCCTTTCCACTTCAGACAGATGGTCAGACAGAGTGTACCATACATACAATCGAGGACATGCTTGGTACTTGTGTTCTCAATTTTTTCAGCAAATAGGGAGGACCACCATTCACTAGTGGATTTTGCATACAAAAATAGTTATCACACCACCATTTCCATGTCTCCGTTTGAGGACCATTGTTGGAGATATTGCAGGTCACCACTATGCTAGACAGACCCAGGGGAGTCATCACATATGGGTCCAGATTTGGTACAGGCTACCACATAGAAGGTGCAGATCATCCAGGACCAGATGAAGATTGTATAGAGTAGGCCGAAGTCATATGCTGACAGGAGACAGATACAACTGGAGTTTGAGGAAGGAGACCATGTCTTCCTACGTGGCTCACCCCAAGAAGGATTATAGAAGTTTGGCCAAGGTGAAAATCTATCTTTGAGATATATCATACATTTCTAGATCCGCAACAGATTATGCGAGGTGGAGTTCCATCTAGATCATCCCCCACCGATGAATTAGGTGTATAATTTTTTCCTTGTGTCATAGTAGAGGAGTTACATAAATGATCCATCAGTCTTTATCGATTGGGGAGAGCTGGAAAATGATGATGTGGAAACATTTTTGGAGTTCCCGGTGGAGATAGAGGGTTGACAACAGCCTTTCTTTTAGAGGGCAGTTGATTCCTCTAGTGCGAGTTCGTTGGATACATGGGAAACCGCAGAAGATCACCTAGGTACATGAGGCTCAATTACGTTCTTAGTAACCCCATTTGTTCTAATAGTTTTGTAGTATCTTTTGATGAAAAAATATCTACAGTTGGTATAATTTAAACACCTAGAAATTCCATATATATTTTTAATGTTATTTAATATTCTTATGAGTATTTGAAAATTGACAGCGCTTGATTTTGAGGCCTGATGTTACCGAAATGGAATTCTTATTTTTTTAAAGTATGTTCAGTAAACGTAGAGGGCAATTTTTTTTCACTTTTTATCTAGTGGTAAAATAAAAAACATGGGGGAACTGTTGAATCCATAGTGCCATGATTCGCTTTAGGGAGACTTCACCTTGACAAAATTAGGTCGAAATAAAAAGATAGTTTTTCATAATTTTTTTAAAAAATAAAATTACATAAAAATAGATTTTTTATTTTTCTCCAAAGGTTGAGAGGTAGTGGTGGGACCACTAAGTGGTCAAGGAATTTCATGGATTGCCCCTTTTTTCATAAACACTCATTTGATAGATGAGAGGTGCATTAATTTTATTGTTAAGGAATCACATTAATGAAATGTTGCTTTAAACTCTAAACCTCAATATTTTTAAATGGAGCTCGGTATGCGGTTCTTGACATGACATACTCAAGAGAGGATCCTCTGGTGATGTATTGCAGATACTTACTCCGATAGAGGAATAAATCTTGGGCAGAAACGATCTAGGATCGATGAATGTCTGCGGCTACATCCAACAAGGAATCTTTTCCTGTCACAACTGCAACACCTCCAAAAACTCTCAATGAATGTGGTTTAGGATAGTTTTAATTATATGTTATTGATGAAGAAATTATTGATGTCACATGGTAGTATGATAACATGGAGGTAAGGTGCCAAATGAACAAGTCAAATACCCATCGTCGCTTTGTTCTTTAAGTGTTCTTCGATGTTCAAATTTGCAACTCAAAAAAACGTTGAAAACGGGATACATGCAGCGACGACGGCATCCCAGGAGGCCCGTAGGCATGATCGGATGAACAAATGGACCCCAGAGCTCACCCACTGGCCCGAGGAGTTTCCCATGGCATGACACCAGAACAGAGACACCATCGACTGGTGTCGATGTTGATGGCGGCGGCCGTCACCTCTGTAGATGGATAGGTGGTCAGATCTCAGTTGGTCGTAGAGGTGGGAGACGGCACATTGTCGAGCACCTCTGTGAGGCAGGCCACAACATCCATGATGCAGTGATGGTAGGGGACTCTCCCTCTATGGGTCTTGCAGATGGATAGGGTGGTTCAACCTATTGCTTCCAATTGAAGAGCTAAACTGCTCTTTTAGCTATTCGAGAAGGAGGGGGAGTAACAGAACAACACACACGGGCCACCAAATGGGTTCTGCACCACATAGCGGGTCGGGCCGGGTCGGGCCTAGGTTAAGTGGGGTCGACCAGAACTGGTTTGGGTCATCCCAGGCTGGGTCGGGCCAAGTGGGACATGACCCATACCCCATTCGGGCTCAGTTTCTCTTAATGAATAGTATCATGTGAACCAGACGTCCGATTAATGAACTGTCCATGACACTAGGATCCTTGGAGAGAAACGGCCCTTTTGAGATACTCTACATGGGTTTTGGAGAATGATGGAGTACAGTTGTGTTGGATAGTACTTGATTCTGACCGGGCCCTTGGCACTAAAATGCATATAACCCTCAGACAGGGAGTCCAATTGAAATTCTGTTTATTGAATTGGAACCCTTATGACAAGATGGATCATCATGGAACTTAATCATGGGACTTCGTGCGGTTTTAAGTATAAAAGATGGCTTGATTAGTAGATCCTTCTAGAATAAAGCATATTATGTATGGGAATCTTATGGCTAGATATTACATCATTGTGACCCCATGTAGATTAGAATTCCTGGAAACCCTATGTGGATCAGCATTAATAGAGACCATAAGAGAATCAACATAATATAGACCCTGTGTGGATCCATATCATTGAGACCCTGTGTGGATCAGCCTCATAGGGACCCCGTGTGGATCAACATCGTAGCGACCCTGTGTGGATCAACATCTTAGAAAAACATTATAGATCATCATTATAGTGATCTTGTGTGGATAAGTATCATAGAAACAATGTGGGGATCAACAACATAGTGAACCTATGTGGATCAACATCATTGCGACCCGGTGAGAATCATCCATAGAGTGGCTCGTCTTGTATCATCTTCATAGAGACCTAGTGTGGATCATCATTATAGTGACCCTTTGTGGATCTGAATTCATAGTGACCATGGGTGGATCGGCATCATAGAGACCAGGTGTGGATCAATATCTTATTTATTGTTTCCCTGAGTTGTATAGATGGGTTGAGGCGAGTCTTTTTATTTTTTCATTGTGATTAAGATCATGCCTTTGGGTTTTAATTTATGGAATTTTGAGAGACCTTATCTGATCTCGGGGGGGCCTACTATGTATTGTTATACTCACCCCTTCCTGGGCTTTTCCCGCACCTTGTTGTGTCTTGTGCAGACAAAGGTCAAGCATGACTGAGACTCGGTGAGCTAGGAACTGACACTGGATAGTTGTGATGGTTGATTTGGAGATCTGTGGAGATGAGTTGTACCCACCCTTCAGGTAGGATCCTTGGTTGATAAACATGGTGTTGTTTATTGTTTTCTGGTCTAGTTTCATCTATCATTTTTGACTGTATTTCATTCCCTTTACTTTCAGTACACACGTTTACTACAATAGTTTTACATATTGGTTTCATCTTTTTGTGTTTGTGGACTATGTGTTTGTATAGGTTTAATAGATATTCATTCCCATTTTAGGGATATACCTTTTTGGATCTAGTCACCAACCCCTGGCATATGGGGCGGGCATGGTGTAGTCCCGGGATGGGCACCGGGGGACGGGTCGTGAATTTTTTTTTTCTAACTTACCATCGTCTAATCATTGATGAAAAAATAATTTTCCAAAATGTATGTATGGACTAGTATCTCATAATTGGATCTCATTCATTTTCATTTAAATTTCTTGTAGATGGTAACATAGATGAATTTTATGAACATAATATATATATATATTATATAATTTTTTTAATTGTGCATTATAATTTACCTTTCCATCATTCAATTATAATATATAAGGGGACATCATTCTTTTGTACGTATGACATACCATCTCTATAAATAATGTAATTCGTTTTTTAATCTCAAATTTTTATAAATGACAGTAAATTAAAATATAATTAATAAATATTATTTTATGTAATTATTAAAAATCTAAAATTGTTCCTATATCAATGTATAAGCACACAGACTATGGAAATAAATTATGTTTGGAAAATGATTCAATTATGAACAAGAACACAGATTTTAATTAAAAAATTATAAATAAATTTTTGGTTATATGTTTTAAATTAATTCTAAAATGTTTTATAAGCTTGTTCAATAAATTTTTATCGAATAATTTTTTTTATAAATGTGTTGTAAAAATAAAAAATAAAGAAATTACATGAGTTAAATAATTCATGACTCAATTCTCAATTAATTGAGTTAAACTACTATTTCACAGAATATGTCATTCTATGAATATGTGGGAAATTAATTATGATTATTTTATTTCATAATTACATTTTTTATAAATATTTTAAGTGATTAAAAAAAATCAATTCATTTCATTAATTCTGACATCAATGATGTGATATTTATAATCGTTTATTTCACAATGTCATTAAAATTCGGAATCATTTCACATTATTTATCCATAGGGGAATACCATTCATTAATTTCCATGATTTATAAAATTTTTCAAAATATTATTTTACGATTATTTTATTATATTTTATATTCACTTTCCCATAAGTTTAACATTTTACAAAATATATTAAAAGTCTATTTTATTCATTTTCTAAAAAAGGCTCATTGTATCTGTCACTACCTGTCCTCGGGGCCCATTCCGTGACTACCCCAAGCCCGTCTTCCATAGGCCAGGGGCTGGAAACTAGCACCATAGGCATAAAATCTCGATAACTAGGAAGGCATTGCCTTTATAAAAGAAAACAAGCACCACAGAGTACAAGCGGAAGCAAAACACTAAGTACAAAAGAAAACGTGAAAAGTAAATAGGCCAGAATAAAAACCCAAAAAAATTTATGACTACAACTGAACAAGGTACAATAGCAAAAAGACAACAGCTGGAAGTAGGAAGCAGCTCCTGGGTCGTCCTCCTCGGATCCTACCTGAAGGGTAGGTATAGATAGCGCAGCTCCTGGTCGTCCACCACGGATCCTACCTGAAGGGTAGGTACAGATAGCCTCCTCCACGCTCTCTTCCGTAAACCTCCTATGTGAGTCGTCATGTCGTGTAGTCTACCTATGGGTATTGACTCGTCGTGTAGTCCACCTCTGGGTACCGTCCAGTCCTCGAACACTCGGCCTCTATCAGCACCGCCCGTCGTCTGCAACCAACACAACGAGGTGCGGGCATAGCCCGTGCAGGGGTGAGTATAACGATACTCAGTAGGGACCCAGAGACCCTCAAGGTCTCACTAAACCAACAAGGATAACCACAAGAAGATCTCAACAGATAACCTCTACTTAGATATATGCCCATACATATACCTGAGTTATCAAGTAACTCATCTCAATCATGAGGAAACACAAGGATTGTGAAATCAACGGATAACCACTACCCAGGTATATGCCCATACATATACCTAAGTTATCAAGTGACCCATCTCAATCATGAGGTAAACACAAAAGTCAAAAGTCTCATCTCAAACCAGGATTTTCATTATCGAAACCGTAACTACTGAAGAGCTCCGTCTCTGGAGTGTACAGTTGTCCTGTCACGACTCCAAGATACTGCTCACTAACCTAAGACTACTGAGTTACTCCTCCTGTCGAGTACCGCGGGTCTGCAGCCAACTACTGGGCGCTCTGTCCGCTGAGGTTCTGTCACCAAATACTGGGCTCTCTCCCTAATAGCCTACAGAGGTACTCCTCCGGTCGAGTACCGCGGGTCTGCTGCCAACTACCAGGCGCTCCGTCTGCCGTGGGTCTGCCGCCAAATACCAGGCGCTCCGTCCACTGGGCTAGTCGACTCACTCCAAGTCGAGTCGGTCAAGCAGTCGTCAGGTCTCAGTCGTCTACACGGTCTCCGTACTCCGCACGCACGTCTCCGGGAGGGTCCGCTCCACGAGCTACTGGTCTATAGTCCAAGTATCACAAAGTCCCACGAAGAGTATCTCAATGGACCGCCTCGTCATAGGGGTCTCAACGCAACAGACGGCGCGTCAATCGGACGCCCGGTCTGTGAGTTATTAGCCATTTCGTCCCAGGGGCCCTGTTGGTTTCATGTGCGAACCAATCTGGCCATAACTCAACTATACCCCGAACACACATAGGATATAATCATAGGGACCGTTTCTCAATGAGATCATCAACGCTGCTGACGGTTCGTCAAATGGACGTTCTTTCCGAAAGGTATCAGCATTTCCGTTCCAGGGGCCTGGTTGGTTTTCGGGTGTGATCCCACCCGGCCACTATACAACTGCATCCAAAACATGGGCGGAGGATGCCAAAAGTTCTGTATCGTCAACAGAAATGCAATGAGACAGACGGTGCGTCAATCGGACGCCTGGTCTTGGAGTTATTGGCTTTTTCGTTCCAGGGGCCCGGTTGGTTCCGTGAGCGAACCAACCCGACCGCACTCCGACGGCATCCAAAACTCGAGAGGAGTAAGACAAAAGATCCGTCTCACTTAGAGGAAAACAAAAAAGTCGACGACACGTCATTCGGACGTCCGGAACTCGAGTTACGAGCGTTTCCACTCCGAGGGCCCGGTTGGTTTCGTATCCGAACCAACCCGGCTGAACCCAACGTAATCCGAAACCTTTAGTGCGATATACCAAAACGACCGCCTCGATCCAAGGATCACATCGCTACTGACGGCACGTCCTTTGGAGGTCCATAGCCCGAGTTATGGGCATTTGAACCCAAACAGTTCGGTAACGGGGGTTTCGGGCCCGTGCCGACCCGGCCCGAGACCCCCCCAGTTGGCCCGAACTGGGTTGACCCACACCTGACAGGGTTGACCCGGCCCGACCCGGCGCGGCCCGGCCCGGCTTGGCTCGGCCCAGCCTGGCAGACTGCCCAGGCGCGCCGGTCCGGCTCAATGCAGTGTGCTCGGCGTGCTGCCAGCTTGGCCTACGACCGAGCTGATTGAGAACGGGGTGCGCCTGCCCCCCTTTTGTGAAACCGAGGCCCCCCTCATTATGGGGGGCCATTTATGCTGGCTGGGGGAATTTAATTCCCTCAGTTTCCTCCTTTCCGGCCGGCCCGACTTGGCCGGGCCGACTTGGCCGGCCGGCTTCTTCTCAACAGGACCGGCAAACGCCGGTCCTCTTCCGGCTTCCGACACCGGCGGCCCGGCTGGCCGCCGGTCACCAAGCTCCACCGCGGCCTGGAACCGGCCGCGACCCTTGTCATCTGGCGTGGTGCGACGGCACCGCGCCCCTTCGCCGCGGCCCCGATCCGGCCGCGGCGCCTTCGACTTCCCTCGACGCGACGCGACAGCGTCACGTTCTTGAATCTCTTTCCACGGCGCCGCGCGTATGTTCCGCAGGAACCGTGTGGTGCGACGACACCACGCTCTTTCGTACCAACCACAATGAAAACAATTATGAAATAAGTAGGAGGGTTGGCCGTGTTTGTGCGGTCCAGCCCCCTCACATTATTCGATAATAAAAAGTCGAAAACCACAAAATTTGACATGCCAAAATCAAGAACAGAATCAAAAAACATGAAACCCCTACCTCGGTTTCAAGTGCAGAGCACGTCAACAAGCCGCGGAAGAGAAGCGTCGCGATGGTCGGGCGTCGCAGGAATCGAACGTCGATTCCGTTGACGTCGAGGTGTGTCCGAAGAGGTACGTCGCTGGAGAAGCTTCGTAAGCTGATGGAGGAAGCCTGAGGAAGCGGTGTCTCCTTTCTTTGACACGGGAAGAAGATAGAAATAAGCGGCGTCGTCGATCTTCAGAAACACACCAGCTACGAAGAAGAGATGTGGCATTCTTCGTCGGAGCTTAAGTGTTCTTCGTGTTCTTCGTCAAGGTTGAATAAGATGAAGAGAGAGCTTCCCAAATCCTCTCAAGGTGGCAAAGGATACTAACCAGAATAAAATAAGTCTAAAGATTATTTTATTTACACAACTAAACCACTTGAATTTCAAAAGTTTGAAAAATAATAACTCATCTCAATTAAAACTCTGGTTGTCAAAATTCAATTGAGTGGAGTTATTGGGAGTATAAAGGGGAGTTGATGAGTTAGGGTTCGTGTGGGCCCCACCACACTTAATCCTCTCAAGGGAGGTTATGTGGATGTGGGTCCCACCTCTAACTCCCTTTGGGAGGATATAACCAACATGGATAAAAATAAAATGTGTTTTCACATTTTATTTAACTTCATTTTAATTCCCCCAAAACTAACTCTCAACCCGCATAAAACGCAACCTCAGAAAAGGTATCCTTAAGCGAATATCAGCGCTGCGAGTTCATCGGTGCCCTCAGAATTCGATTCTGGGCACCGGTTCAAAAGTTAGAAATTCTCGCTCGTTCGTTCACTGAACATACCCGAGCCAAACTTCAGAAATTGATTCTGGGCACAACGGGCCTCGGAATCAGGTGCCGTCAGAAACCGCTCTCTTGTAAAATTCCAAAGAAAATTAAGAAAACATTTCCCTTGAATTTTACAAGACTTTAAATTACTCCCACCTCAGGGCTTTACATCCCTGTAAAGATACATCAAAACTAGGGAAACAAATGAGGGTACTGAGCACGCATCTGAGCCTCCCACTCCCATGTTCTCTCCTGGAGAATCCCATGCTGCCATCTGATGCACACTAGAAGAATCAACCATCCACGTAGGACCCGATCCTGTCGATCCTCGATCTCCACTGGGACCTCCGTAAAAGTGACATCATCGCCAACGTCCAGCTCATCAAGGTTGATGTTATGCGGAGGGTCGAGCACGTATCTCCTCAGTTGAGATACGTGGAAAACGTCGTGTACCTAGTGCAACTTAAGTGGATGGGTCAAGCGGTAAACAACCTCGCCTACCTAGCTAAGGGCCTAGAATGGCCGGTTGAACCTCAGAGATAACTTGCCTCCCTGGCCACATCTCTGTAATCCTCGTCGAGGTGAGACCCGTAAGAAGACGTTGTCATCATCCTCGAACTCCAGAGGTCTCCATTTTTTGTTAGAACTGAAACTCAAAACGACTGCTGCTACGAGGGTAAGGTTGACCGACTCAAAAGTGATCGGTCGCACCCTCCTGTGCAAGAGTTACCCTGCACTGCATGGGGTTTCCTTTTTCGCCGACCAAGGAAAACTCATCCTGACATCGTAGTTAAACTAAAACCTTTTTGCCTAATACCGTCAATTTGTGTATGAATCATGATTTCCTAGTCCATAGCCAAACCAACGTCGTAAGGCCTCAACGCTGCCACCAAGAGATTCCAACCGAAACTCTCTCCTCGAGGATCTGACCACACCGTCGGCATAAGTGTGATTATCGAGTCTCCTCTCAAGTTATCTCCAGACGTGAGGGTCAAGTCCACGACATACCGGAAACTCTAGGTCTAGAACAAGATTTGTGAAAGCAAGGAATGATTCATATCGACGTCCGTTACAACAGAATCAAGTAGTGTACATAGACTGTCCCATGAATCATTTCTAGAGCCATTGGGTCACACTCCTTGACCGCAAGCAGCCACAATCTTCCACCTCCCTCCAGCTCCCTGAGCCTGGCAGGGATAACTAAGGCGGGTGGTTGTAGCATGTTATGATGTACACCACCTCATACTACTCTCCCTACTCTGCCTCCACGTCTGCTGCTTCGCAGACTCATCTATCCTTAAAGCTTCCACTTCTCGAAAAATTTAACACGCCCGAGTCTCTAAGACTGGAACCAGTTTCCTGTTTCTTACTACACTGTGCAGTCTTCATCCTCTCTTGGATGACCTGGACCTTCTTTAGTCTCACAAGAGCTTCTATGATTTCTTTTTTGCCGATAAGAGAAATCTGGTCTCATCCCCTAGATGAACCACATTCGTTGCCTAATACAGTCAATCCTGACATGAATGATGCATTCATACCCTGGATGACGTCGTAAGGCCTCGATGTAACTACCAAGAGATCCAACTGTCACTCTCGCCTCCAAGGGCCGAGTCACACTGTTGGCATCAGTGTGAGGTCACTGGGTCTGCTCCAGTAGAAATCTCGAATGTGAGGGACAAGTCAACAGTTTAACCGGGACCACTCAGTATCAACCAAACAAAAAGGACAGGAAATCAAACAAAGATAAGTGTATTTTTATTATTGCAGCCCATAGTTTAAAGACACGAATACAAAAGAAACATGGAACTAGAACTACAAAGGACATATCCACTAGTTCCTCTCCTGTCCACATGCTCTCAGAGCTCCATGACCATAGGCCTCAGCTGCCTGAAGCTAAGCTCTCCCATGTCCTCCTATCCCCTGCGGTCGGGGTGGGCCTCCTGGTGGTGGTGGAAACATCCAGAAGCGTGGTCCACCTCCAGCAGCACGGCCAGCTCCTCTTCCATGGCCGCTTTCTCCTTGCGGTCCGCCCTGATCGAACCTCTGCCTTTGCCTCGGAGGTTCTTCATTTAACTGCTGGTCATCTGTATGGCGGGTCGGACAGTCATGTCCCATGTGACCAATTCCGCCGCAGGAGTAACATTGTCCACCCTCGGCACGTCTGGCTCTAACTCCACCCCGATTTCCCTGCACAACTGAACCTGAGTCGTGCATTCGACCACCGTTAGGTCTGGTCCTCTTGGACCTCTATGTCATCTGTCTACTGCCTGCTGCAGAAGACTCTGCCGCAAGCCGGCTAGTGGTGGGTCCTGCTGCTGGAGACTGCTCAGAAAGGAAACTCTCCACTAAGAGGGCTCTCTCCAACACCCATGTCTGCGTCAGAAAGATTTGAGAAACAACAGAAGCTCTAATCTCTCACCTAAGCCCCTGCTCGAAGGTTCGGGCCCTGAAGAACGGGTCCCGTACCATATCTATGGAATAGCGCAAGAGGTCTGTGAATCTCGCTGAGTACTGCGCCACTGACATGCTGCCCTACCGCAGCTGAAGTAGCTCCTGTATACGCACCGCGCGAAGGGTGGATGGTACAAACTCTGCCCGGAACAGGCTCTCGAAGTCTTCCCATAGAAGTGTCGCCTCTTCATGCATTTGAAGCATCAGGCTCCACCATCTGCCTGCTGCTTCTTGAAGAAGGCTGGAAGCTAGGATCACCATAAAATCTGTTGGCGTCCCCACTAGCCTGAAGAATCTCACCATAGCCTTTAGCCAATCCTCAGCTGCCTGCGGGTCCGTCCCTCCCTGGAAACTGGGTGGCCTCTGGCGCTGGAACTCATGCAGTGTGCTCAAGCGACGTGCATCCACTGCTGTTGGGGCTGGTGGAATCGGTGGCCCAACGGGTAGTAGTACCGCTGGTGCCTCCGCTGGTGCCTCAACTGGGATAGGGCCCTATACTGAGGCCTCATCACACAGCGTTCTGTTAGTACGTACCACTCTCGGGGATCTAGCTGGTCGTCCACGTGGAGGCATCCTGAAAGAAACAACGTGACACAGTCAAAAGATTATACCTGGTGAGCTGACCTGGATTGAGCTGACATTTAAATAAAACTTCTGGAAAACACACACGCAATCAGTGTTTTCGTGCACAAAGTCGAAAATCAGTTGTCAGGGTCTTGGTGTATGGATATGTTGGCCGCCCACACCAACACCGGACTCCCTGAACTGAAAACCACAGTCGGTACTCTTAAAATTATTGCTTCACAGAAGAAATATCAGAGTTATAAGTTCTACGGTAGAACCGAACTCCTCTGATACAAATTTTTCACGACCCGTCCTCGGGGCCCGTGCCGTGACTACCCCAAGCCCGCCTTCCATAAGGCAGGGACTGGCGACTAGCACCAAAGGCGTAAAATCCTGATAACTGGGAAGGCATTGCCATTATAAAAGAAAACAAGCACCACCGAGTACAAGCGGAAGCAAAACACTAAGTACAAAAGAAAAGGTGAAAAGTAAATGGGCCAGAATACAAACCCAAAAGAAAGTACGACTACAACTGAACAAGGTACGACAGCAAAAAGACAATAGCTCGAAGTAGGATGCAGCTCCTGGGTCATCCTCCTCGGATCCTACTAAGGGTAGGTACAGATAGCTCTGATCCTGGTCGTCCACCACGGATCCTACCTGAAGGGTAGGTATAGATAGCCTCATCCACGCTCTCGTCCGTCAACCTCCTCTGTGAGTCTTCATGTCATGTAGTCCACCTCCGGGTACTAACTCGTCGTGTAGTCCACCTATGGGTACTGTCCAGTCCTCAAACACTCGGCCTCCGTTAGCACCGCCCGTCGTCTGCAACCAACACAACGAGGTGCTGTCATAGCCCGTGCAGGGGTGAGTTTAACGATACTCAGTAGGGACCCCAAGACCCTCAAGGTCTCACTAAACCAACAAGGATAACCACAAGAAGATCTCAATAGATAACCTCTACTTAGATATATGCCCACACATATACCTAAGTTATCAAGTAACCCATCTCAATCATGAGGAAGCACAAGGATTGTGAAAACAACGGATAACCACTACCCAGGTATATGCCCATACATATACCTAAGTTAACAAGTGACCCATCTCAATCATGAGGTAACACAAACGCCAAAAGTCTCAGCTCAAACAAGGATTTTCATTATCGAAAACCGTAACTGCTGAAGAGATCCGTCTCTGGAGTGTAGAGTGGTCCTGTCACGACTCCGAGGTACTGCTCACTAACCTAAGACTGCTGAGGTACTCCTCCTGTCGAGTACCGCGGGTCTGCAGCCAACTACCGGGCGC
Organism: Viscum album; assembly: GCA_963277665.1. Taxonomy (NCBI): domain Eukaryota; kingdom Viridiplantae; phylum Streptophyta; class Magnoliopsida; order Santalales; family Viscaceae; genus Viscum; species Viscum album. Next base: position 1,852,007,810 of record OY728120.1, read on the forward strand.
TCCGTCCGCTGAGGGTCTGTCTCCAAATATCGGGCGCTCTCCCTAATAGCCTATAGAGGTACTCCTCCGGTCGAGTACCGCGGGTCTGCTGCCAACTACCAGGCGCTCCATCCACCGTGGGTCTGCCGCCAAATACCGGGCACTCCATCCACTGGGCTAGTCGACTCACTCCAAGTCGAGTCGGTCAAGCAGTCGTCAGGTCTCAGTCATCTACACGGTCTCCATACTCCGCACGCTCGTCTCTGGGAGGGTCTGCTCCACGAGCTACTGGTCGATACTCCAAGTATCACAAAGTCCCACGAAGTAGTATCTCAAAGGACCGCCTCGTCATAGGGGTCTCAACGCAAAAGACGACGCATCAATCGGACGCCCGGTATGTGAGTTATTAGCCATTTCGTCCTAGGGGCACGGTTGGTTTCGTGTGCGAACCAATCCGTCCGTAACTCAACTATACCCCGACCACTCATAGAGTGTACTCATAGGGACCGTTTCTCAACGAGATCACCAACGCCGCTGACGGTTCGTCAAACGGATGTTCTGTCAGAAAGGTATCAGCTTTTCCGTTCCAGGGGCCCGGTTGGTTTTCGGGTGCGATACCACCTGGCCACTATCCAACTACATCCAAAACTCGGGCGGAGGATGCCAAAAGTTCCGTATTGTCAACAGGAACGCAATGAGACAGACGGCCCATCAATCGGACGCCCGGTCTGTGAGTTATTGGCTTTTTCGTTCCAGGGGCCCGGTTGGTTTCATGAGCGAACCAACCCGACCGCACTACGATGGCATCCAAACCTCGAGCGGAGTAAGCCAAAAGATTCGTCTCACTTATAGGAAAACAACAAAGTCGACGGCACGTCATTTGGATGTCCGGAACTTGAGTTACGAGCGTTTCCACTCCGAGGGCCCGGTTGGTTTCATATCCGAACCAACCCAGCCGAACCCAATGTAATCTGAAACCTTGAGTGTGATATACCTAAACGACCGTCTCGATCCAAGGATCGCATCCCCGCTGACGACGCATCGTTTGGAGGTCCGTAGACCGATTAATGGTCATTTGAACCCAAACAGTTCGGTAACGGGGGTGTCGGGCCCCGGCCGACCCGGCCCGAGACCCCCCCGGTTGGCCCGAACCGGGTCGACCTGCCCCAGACAGGGTCGACTCGGCCCGACGCGGCGCGGCCCGACCCGGCTGGGCTCGGCCTGGCCTGGCAGACCGGCCAGGCGCGCCGGTCCGGCTCAAGGCAGCGTGCTGGGCGCGCAACCAGCTCGGCCTACGGCCGAGCTGCTTGAGAACGGGGGGCACCTGCCCCCCTTTTGTGAAACCCCCGCCCCCTCATTATGGGGGGCCATTTATGCTGGCCGGGGGAATTTAATTCCCTCAGTTTCCTCCTTTCTGGCTGGCCCGACTTGGCCGACCAGCTTTTTCTCAACAGGACCGGCAAAGGCCGGTCCTCTTCCGGCAAAGGCCGGTCCTCTTCCGGCTTCCGACACCAGCGGCCTGGCTGGCCGCCGGTCACCAAGCTCCGCCACGGCCCGGAACTGGCCGCGTCCCTTGTCTTCCGGCACGGTGTGACGACATCACGCACCTCCGCCGTTGCCCCATTCCGGTCGCGGCGCCTTCGACTTCCCTCGACGCGACGCGACGGCGTCGCGTTCTTGAATCTCTTTCCACGGCACTGTGCAACGGCGCCGCGCGTATGTTCCGCATGAACCGCGTGGTGCGACGACACCACACTCCTTCGTACCAACCACAAAGAAAACAATTATGAAATAAGGAGGAGGTTCGGCCGTGTTTGTGCGGTCCGGCCCCCTCGCATTATTCGATAATAAAAAGTCAAAAACCACAAAATTCGACATGCCAAAATCAAGAACGGAATCAAAAAACATTAAACCCCTACCTCGGTTTCAAGTGTGGAGCACATCAATAAGCCGCGGAAGACAAGCGTCATGGAGGTCGGGCGTCGCGGGAATCGAACGTCAATTCCGTTGACGTCGAGGTGTGTCCGAAGAGGTACATCGCTGGAGATGCGTCGTAAGCTGATGGAGGAAGCCAGAGGAATCAGTGTCTCCTTTCGTTGACACAGGAAGAAGATCGAAAGAAGCGGCGTCGTCGATCTTCAGAAACACACCAGATACAAAGAAGAGATGTGGCGTTCTTCATCAGAGTTTAAGTGTTCTTCGTGTTCTTCGTCAAGGTTGAAGAAGATGAAGAGAGAGCTTCCCAAATCCTCTCAAGCTAGAAAAGGATACTAACCAAAATAAAATAAGTCTAAAGCTTATTTTATTTACACAACTAAACCAATTTAATTTCAAAAGTTTGAATAACAATAACTCATCTCAATTAAAACTCAAGTTGTCAATATGAAATTGAGTGGATTTATTGGGAGTTTAAAGGGGAGTAGAGGAGTTAGGGTTCATATGGGTCCCACCACACTTAATCCTCTCAAGGGAGGTTAAGTGGATGTGGGTCCCACCTCTAACTCCCTTTGGGAGGATATAACCAAAATGGATAAAAATAAAATGTGTTTCCACATTTTATTTAACTTCATTTTAATTCCCCCAAAACTAACTCTCAACCCACATAAAACGCAACCTCATAAAAGGTATCCTTAAGTGAATATCGGCGTTGCGAGTTCATCGGTGCCCTCGGAATTTGATTCTGGGCACCGGTTCAAAAGTTAGAAATTCCCGCTCGTTCGTTCACTGAACGTACCCGAGCCAAACTTCGGAAATTGATTCCGGGCACACCGGGCCTCAGAATCAGGTGCCGTCAGAAACCGCGCTCTTGTAAAATTCCAGAGAAAATTAAGAAAAAATTTCCCTTTATTTTTACATGTCTTTACAGTATCATTTTTGAAAAAAATATATAAAATGTTATATTTTACATATACATAATGAGTTTATTTTCCAACTTTCATGATTAATTATTTTCCTGAGTAATCCATTAAAATATTATAATGGTATTTTGAAGGAAAATTTGTTACATTATAACTTCATGACGTTAACAAATGAATAATGATTAAAAAAATTGGATGGATATTTTCCTCTTGAATTATATCAAGAGATCTGTCAAAAACATAGTCATATTATAAAAAATTAGTTATTGTTAATTATTATTTACTATGTATATTATTTAAGGATTATGTCCTTATGATTTCTATTATTGGATTATGTTTATGATATATCACATAACATATCAATGTGATATTCTATGTTGAAATGTTTTCACAATCCATTTATATCCATGCTCTATGATATGATGAAGGGTTAATGGTATTGTATGAAACAATTGTATAATTTTATTTATGTTCTTGGGGGAACCTATATTCCCCTACATTGAATTGGATAAATATAAAAAACTCGTGAGGTAAATTGTTTTGTTTTAACCTAAATTCATTATAACAATTCTTTACATGGTCATGTTTTTTTTGTTCATTTGTTTATTTGTGGACATTGATTTCATGTCCACATAGTTAGTAATACACCAACATTTCATGAGAATATGATTTCCAATACAAATGTATTCAATTATACAAATTAATAAAATTTCTTTATTTCATGTATTTATCTTAACGAGTAACCAAGTTTCTAATTGTACTTATTCATAAATTTATAAGATTATGTGTTTTCAATTATAATTTGTTTTTTGAAAATTATAGTTTCTCAGGGATAATGTTATTTTATGATATATGCATTATGACCATTGATGATTTATTCCACGAATAATTTTTAATATATTTGATAGTGGAGTTTTAATATTCAAATTATATGTTCATATTTTTCTATCATCATGCTCATGTTTTTCATAAAATCACCCCATTTTTCTCATATGTGGAATCTAAGATCACTTGTTTCATATGTTTCTTTTCCACATTAAATTAAGAATGTTATTAGGTATTATTATATGATTGGGTGATAGACATGAAGAAATATGTTGTAGATAATCTAGATATGTTATGAACAAGTTGTTTGGGTTTCAATGTTTATAATGACAATAGTACATTATGATCCTCAGGTTTTCATTTTTAAAATGTGAATAATATTAAACTAAAAATATTTAATATATATGAATGAGAACCATGTGATATCATAGTTGGTATCATTGGATTTTTATATTTATCCATTGGAATCTTGGATGAGATAACCATAGTATGATCATTAAGGATATGTCTAAATTATTTGATATTATCCTATATATTGGTAATGATGATGAATAAAAATGGATTATAAAAAAGATTTTATATATTGAAAGTAAATTTTCATGATTATTTGGAGTTATCAATATGATTAGTGTTTCTCAAACAATTCATTTTTTATCAGTCAATGTATTGACATCGAAATAACCTTGTTAGTGTGAAATATAATGGGAAATGAAATTATTGTACATGTGAGAAATTTAATATTATGGTTATAAGAATGATAAATTATATTAATATTCTCAATAATGTTATGAATAATACTAGGATTACAAATGAAAAATGTATGGGAAAATATAATGTTGAGTCCTTCATAGGGAAACATCCACCTTATTTAAATGAATCTTCTAATCTAGTAGTGGAGGAGAGATATGTCAACATCGCTAAGGAATAAGTCCATATTCCTATTAACATGGGAAATGAAAATAATTTCCTAACTTTTTATCATCTGGAATGTAATTTAGACCAATGATGTAATCTTATGAAAAATATCAGGGAAGAATAATAAATTACACTACTGTAATGGGACATATTCCTCAAAAAATATTTACCACATATTCAATGTATAAATATAGAGAAGGAATTTCAAGAGATCAATCATATGCATAATGAATCCGTAGTTATAATTTAATAAATCGTACAAGGCTTCTGAGGTCTTCTTGTCATTCAATAATAAATCCAAAAAATGAAATTGATCAATTATTAAGTGGCATGAATGAAATTCGTCGAATTAATCTAGCCATAGGGGACATTGGAAACTCTGAAGAAATTGTTTGATATGTAGTAAAGGTGAAAATTGAATCTAGAAACCATCAAGGATATGGTGATATGGAATGATATATAGATGTTTATGGATAGTCTAGTTGTTTTTAACATCGAGAGAAGGAATGGATTCATCCTATAATAAAAAATTTTGGAGGATCACTCAAATTATTGAATGAATGGAAAAAAATGTTTCATGTGTGGGTAACATATCCAAAGATGAAAATAATGTAATATTATTAAAATTAACTAAATCAAGGAAGTTAGTGGAGATATAGCTCATCATAATACACCACCCATAGTCTTGTTCTATAAAGGTAATGAATTTTGAAATTATGCCTATCAATTTTGGATTTTGAAGGTTTCTTATGATCACTGTCAAAAAATGTCATGACTATTGAAAAATGGAAATCTAATTAAATCAAATCTATATGAAGTGAGAAATGATAATCACATGGTGAATGGTATACTTACCATCCACTGTAGAATATATTATATCCTATTTTAATGTATATCCACCCACTCTATTCATTCAAAATAATTTTGTAAGGGTATCACCATATCACCACAAAAACTAAATGTTGTGTTAGAAATTAAAACTATTAATTGAACAAAGATCACATGACATATTTTCCATTATTATATAATTGAAATATTTTAGAATGATCTAATTACGTGTCTTTTGATTATCCCTCTAGTGGAATTAGATGTGAATCTTTACATTGATTGGATTTCTCTATAGAGGTATCTCATATATTAATGACTTATAGAAGAGACATTTCATATTATGGATGATACCATTGTAATTTATCAATCAATGTATGAATAGATACATCTAATAGAAATTTCATCCATCTAGTTGGTATTAATTCATATAATCAATGATATCATATACCTATTTTTTTGGGGATAGTCATGATTAATACCTACAAAATGTATGAAAATTTGTTGACATATTTCCGGATGAAATCCCAAATATTCCACAAAATCCTATAGTTGAGTTTTCAATTTAACTCATACATAGTTCTATGCCATGTACAAAGACTCGATATATAATGGAACGAATTGAGTTATTATAATTGATGAAGTAACTCCAATTGAATCTTGATAAGTGATTCATCAACCATGGTGATTCACCATGGGTCATACTAGTTATATTTTTTCTGAGGAAATATGTATGAATGTGATTCTGAATTAATTTGTGATAAAAAAACATGATTAGTATCAAATAAAATATCTTCTTCATAATATTCATGAATTTTTTTAATCACTCTGAAAATATTGATTATTTTTTTAATACTAATCTTCATTTATTATATAATTAATTGATAATTTAGGAGGTTAATTTTCCCAGGATAACATTATTTACTTGGTATAGTCAATTTGAATTTATAGTGATGCATTTTGGCCTTATTAGTTACCAATCAATATTAATGGATTTAATGAAGAGAATCATTGTACACTATGTTGACTAGATTATAGTTGTATTTATAGAGAATATTATCATATATTAAATAAATATAGAAGAACATGGATTTCACAACAGGATTGTGATGATGACCCTATAGACGGAGGATATTTAATAGAGAAAAACCAAATATGAAAATTGGATTTAAGAGGGGTTTTGGGTCATATATTATCATTTGATGTTATTTTAGTCGATCAATTGTTGATTAAATTTATTGAGAAGTGTCATAGACCAACCATAGTGATTTAAATCCGTACCTTTTTAGGGCGGTCTACATATTATAAATTGTTTTTGAAAGAATTATTATGATTATATAATCCACAAACAAAGATTAAATAGAAAGGGTTTATTTTAATATGGATTGAGGAATGAGAATATAAATTTAATGAACTAAAAAGAAGGTTAGTCCGTGCACCTATGATCACACTACCCTATAGTAAAGAGAGATTTGTGGTATATAATGATGCATCAGAGAATGCGATGGGATGTTTCCTCGTGATAATTTTTTTTATTGATTTCTTATTCCTCATGAAAAGTGAAGTTCCATAAGAATAATTATCCAACACATGATTTTTAGTTATTTTTATTGATTTTTCCAATAATAATATATAATAGTTATCTTTATATAAAATGTTGTAACATATTTTCTAATCATAACACATTAATGGATATTTTCACTCAAATAGTTTTTATCATTCTGTAAAGATGATATTTGGAGTTAATTAAATATTATGATTGCTCTATATATTACCATCCTCGGAAATAGGGCATGGTGGAAGATAATTTGTGCCGATTTAATCATTATATCTTATATATGATAATGATCAGAGTAGATATAATGTTTGTGGATTTAAATAAAATGGAACTAGAAATCATAATGGATGAGGATAACACTAATTTGGATCAAGTGATTTTTCAACCAACTATACATGTTAATATTAAATAAGGATAGAAGGATTTTGTAGAGATTCCAATGAAAGAAATAAATGTTAATGAGTTATTCATTGATTGTTATGGGACAATATAGTTTGAGAATCATGAATATGATAAACCCATACCATATTTGATGAAGCAGTTTTTTATGATGTTCATAGTACATAATTATATATTCATTATGGTAGTAGAAGGATGTATTGATACCAAAATGAATATGTATAGTATTATTGAATAATAAAAGATATTTCATAATAGGTTTCTCAGTACATTTTCTGTGATAATTTCAAGGATGAGAGATAGAGGTCTACGTGGATGTTATAACCATTAACCATACCATAATGGAAATAGGAAAACATTAGCCTAGATTTTGTCTTCAAACTCCCCAAAACATCTTAAGACCACATTGTCATAAGGATTACAATCGAAAACCGTACCAATTAACAAAAAATTATTTCTATTTAATATGATTACTCTCTTGATAATCATTTGAAAATATATTTTATTTTGTAATTTTTCATGGAGTATCACATTCAATTATGGTTGATCGGTATCCAATGATTACCTTGAATGAACTAGAGAAGTGTTGAATAGTATGTAGATATAGATTAAAGTTATAGAAATAAAAATAAACCTAATATAATTGGAAAATATTAGTGGAAAATTCAATGTCTAGAACACATACTGAGTGAATTCTCTATGGATTTAATTGGTTGTTCGAATCAACATCTTCCATTATTTTAAATTTCACAAAAAAATAGAATTAACTATAAAATTAAGATTTATCCTTACTATGATCTATATGGTATGAAGTGAAAAACACAATAATGATGGATTGATGTTCAAGATAGAATTATATTAGAACCTGATCTAGGAGAGGATATTAAATAATATGATAGATCCATTCAAAAACCCATAGGAGATGTTCAATGTGAAAAAATGGTAATGATGACAATTTTTTAATAGAACTACTAATTTATGTGGTTGAAATGACATTTAAATTAACATCACCCATGATGAATGTGATGATATATTGATTTAATTGAATTCTATGCCTTATATATATTGGTACATTGGAAATTATTTAGCGTATCATCAAATTAGCTTATCGATTGAATCTGCTGCCAAATATTTTTAATGTTAATGATGTGTTCCATATGTATCTCTTGATAAAAGGAATTAATTTTCCTTCACAAGTAATAAATTGATCATCCATATCAAAGAATTTAAACAATTGTTTTGATGGGAAACAAGAAGAGATTATGGATAACATAGACAAAATTCAATGAAACATGACCAATCACCAAATTAATGTTTTTTATTATCTATCCACAAATTTGAGGATTTCATGGGGAACTAATTTATTTGATAAGCTAATGGTTTCATCATTTGTTTTTATTAGAATATAAAATGTTTGGGTGAAAATTTATTTTAAGGTGGGTCAAATGTAACATCCCATGATTTTAATGTATGAATATTTTAATATTTAATATATTTAATAGATTTTTTAACATTAAATAAATATTTTATCATAACTAAAATATAATTGTTGTGTCATAATTCAATATAATAGTCATCAAATAGTCATTTTTATTTTTTTTCAAAAGCATTAATTTTCTAGTTAATTGAAATAAAATGATATTTTTTATTAGATGTCAAAAAGCTCTTTTATGATATTAAATGATATGAATTTAAACCAGGTAATATTATGGTAAATACAATAAAAATAATTACATTTTAATATTAATTGATAAAAAATTGTATATATACATTTAAAATCATAAAATACAATTTTGATGATTTTTTTTAGTTTTTTTTTAAATTTGTAAATTAAATAATACCACATTTGTTTTTTGATTTTAGAAAAATAGAAATTTTATTTTTATTTATTCGATAAAAAATTATTAAATAGTTCCCAATTATTTTTGGACATAATGAATATTAACATTGGTAATTACTATTATCATGATAAATGGTAAATTGTGTATTTTGGTTAACAATAAATTGATAAGGACAATAAAATGACCCTAACACTATTCAAAATTTTACTTTATGAATTTACTTCGATCCATAACACAAAGTGGTATAAATTATATTTTTTACTGCAAATTGTGTCTTATAATGAAGGATGATCTTCGTGAGGGTAGGGTTTTATAATGTGGAGTTTGATGAGTTCATAATGGGTTGATGGTGATCTCTGAAACTACACAATATCACACTAGAGAATATTTAATGATGGAGATTTCCATAAAATTTTTTGAGGGGTCTGAATAATTAAATAGAAATGGTGGATAATTTAAAAGGTACAAGCATAAAAATATGAGTTTATCCCTACATAACTATGCATTTAAATTATTGGGGGAATGTTTTAATCCCTATGATTTCATGAAGGAAGTGGAGATTCAAAAGTCTAGTTTTCTATATAATCATGAGCATAGTGAGATACTAGTTTAGTCTTTATAGATACCAATGATTATATATAATGAGTTCTTATCAATGATGGTGCATTCCATGATGTCCCAGTGAGCATTGCAATGTTTTTTTTAGTGAAGGAATCAAGTATCCTGAAGGTTGTGGGATTCGTGAAATGATGGTTTAACCTAAATGTATTTAGTGAAGAGTGATTTCAATGTGAATAAAATCAGGTCTACATAGAATGATGCATCTCATGATAATTAGGTATAATGAATTAAATTCAAAATCCACTAATGTAAAATTTAGGACAATAAACCGAGTACGATATTACCCAAGACCATGAGCTAGGGAAATTGATGGAAGTGTTTTGAGGGATGAACTATGATATCTCTTAAAATATTTAATGTAATTGTGTCTAGAACAATATATCTGTGTTTAAAATTTTGTTTTCTAATAATTTTAACTTTTATAGGATTTAGTTATGATTGAAAAAATATCGGTGTATGTTACTTGGATTCTTCATTCGTGGTGAACCATATAAAAATGTTTTGTTGTCTCTATACATGTGAATGTTTAAATTACTACACAATATCATAAGGCTGGTCTAACATGTTCCTATGAATTTGGAAAAAAGATCAATCTATTTGTAAAGTATATTTGACACCCTAATTCACCCCACCCATCTTATGGTGTGATGGGGTCCTACATTATCCATTTAATTACTAATACATTATTTAAATGAATGAAATTCAAAAAATGTAAGGTTTATTATCTTAAATATATCATATGTGTAGAAATGGAGAAAACGAAATGACATGAATGAATCTAAAATTCTCTTTTTTTCTTTATAAACATACATTAAAGATAACTTTTTCATCCATGGGGAACACTTATATATGATAATGAAAATTATAATATTTTATTTCATTAAAAGATAGTGATTACATTTTCATGTAATTAACTACAATTTATTTATTAATATTTTTATAAAATTTTATTTTAACAACTCCAAATATTATTTTATATATATAATAAATTTATAAATCAAGGTATTTTACTTTTAATTGTTAGTTTAAAAATAGTTATCTATAATAATTACAAAATTATGATGTGATGATTTTTAATTTAATAAGGAAATAAAATAAATGATATTTAATATATTCAAATAAATATAATTTGAAATATTAATGAATCCCCATGATATTTTAATATTATTTTAACATATTTGGTTGTATTAATTTTATTTAATAGTGAATCTACTTTTATTGATTTTCCAGAAATCATAAGTAATAAATAGTTTCAAAATTAACACTATTGATATTTTATGAAAACAATATTATATTAAATTATCTGAAAATCATAAAAATTTTAAATATAGAAAATGGGATAAATTATTTTCTACAATATAATTTATAGCCTAGTAATGTTCAAATTGAATCATTATTACTAAAATCTAAAACATTTTTATATTGAAAACATTGCTATAGTTGAAATTAAAATGGGTGAAATAAGGGTTGATCAACATGATAAAGTCTAAAATATCATGATATTTTATCTAAAATTAATTTATTGATTATATATTGACCTTATCATTTATTATATTATAAATAATTACCAGTTGGTGAAAAATTTCAAAAAATAGAATTTATTAAAATTTATTCTTTGTAGAAATTCCAAAATTTCCCCTCACCTCAATTATAAAATGGAAACACATCCCTCACTTCTTCACCCCAACGTTAGAATTATACCTCAACCAAAATCTATAAAATTGTATTATAAATATTCTTGTTGATTTTCCCATCTAATAATTCGAAATAAATAGCCATCTAGAGATTATCAAAAGGGCTTGTTTTGAATAAGATGTTATTAGTCTAACCGATCACATTTTTTTATATTCCTCATTACATCCACAAAATATATATTCTTTTAATATATTAAAATCAGTATCCCATATCTTATAAAATGATATTATTAATAACAAAATAGCAATTTATACTCTATTTCACCTCAAACAATGTGTAACAGTATCACTCATGGAAAAGTATGGCTTACTGAATCCAGGTAGAGATATGATTAATTATTTCGAAAAATATTATACCGATGATTATTATGATGGTATTATTGATTATATTTTATAATAATAATTTAAAAATAACATTATATTGAAAATATTATTTCTAAACTATCATTATACAATCTTGGTTGAAATGATATTGTGACTCATGTGCACGTGGGGACCCCCATCAACACAATGCAATGTGATTTTTTCACTTATATTTCCCATAGATGGTAAATTGAATGTTTTTATGATCACATATTTTATATATAAATAATATTTATTGTATAGTTTTTATTTATTATTTAACATTCATTCGTATAAAGAAATGAAAAAAGGAATCTTCGTTCAGGCGTACATGTGCCCTACTATCTCTATAAATGGTGTAATTCATTTATTTATGATTATACTTGTTATGAGTGATTATATATATATGAATATAATTATTATATATTATATTTATTACATTATTAACAATATGGAAAAGATTATACCATCATCAATGTTTAAGGACCCCGACTGACAAACAAAAATGTGCATGGAAAATGAAGAAGTTATCACACAAAAGTGTGAATAAAATAACAAACTATATATAAAATGTTCATTAGATGAAATAAATAAATAATGTGTTATTTTATAAGGTTATTAATAAATATTATAATGAATATATTTGTATTAGACAGGAGGTATTAATGTGAACAAACACTAGAAATAGTAAAGGTAAGGATATTATAAACTAAATATTTGATTCATTGTATTAAAATACAATTCCTATGATTTTTTCAATATATGATGATGTGTTATGTGAATTATTAATTATTTAATATGTATTTTAAATTATATATATATATATATATTTATTTAGTTAATTATCATAATTTATTAATTTTATTGATTATCACGTCAATTACATGATATTTATAAGGGTTTATTTTACCATATCATTTTTATTTGGTATTTTTTATGATAAGTCTCTATATAGTAATATTTTTCTTCCATTTTGACGTTCTCATAAATTTTTGAAAAATATTATTTATATAATAATATAATAACTTTTAATTCCATGATTTCTCATATTCTAATTTTTAAAAAATAGTTTTATAATATTATTCTTTTCATTTATTAAAAATATTATTTACGACTTTTCTAATTCAAATTAATGTAATAATAATTTTTCTACTTATACTAGATTAGAATATTGTCCATCCTTCACTAATCATAATTTTATTTAGGATTTATTTACAGGTTTAAAGGGTTCTTTTCAAAGAATATTTTCTTCCATTATAGTTTCCCATATTTTAAAATTTAATAATGATTTCCAAAATGGAAATGATTTCATCCTCAAGAATTTATTCATGTGATCCTTTCAAACCACATTCCATATAAGATAACTTTTTTTGATGTTGCTTATAAATTAATAGAATTATGATTTGGGTATATTATTCTTATTGATTCTATGGTTGGAATATTTTGATAAAGAATATCGTTACATCTCAATGACATATTCCCTAATGAAAAGTTTCTGAAAACAATATCTTTTCATATTATCAGATGTGATGAGTGATTTAATTTCTTGTTGAATGTGTATGTATGATTTTATTTATGTGATAGGTGGGACCTATTTCTTAAAACAATGAAATGGGGAATGACTGACTACTCATTAGGTGTATACGTTATGAATGACACTCAAGTCATGTTCAAAATTCTATGTGTGGGCAAGATTTTCATGCCGATTAGTTTATGTGTGGAACCGTATTACATGCCCATATGCATAAGAATATACCTGGATTTAATTTTCTTATGTTTATGTTAAGATAAGGTTTCATTTACTTAATTTTACTTCATGGATTGATTTTCTGTGCATAACATAATGAGTGGCCTGGTTTCTTTTTTACATGACCAAAATTTTATAAGTTTATATGTTTTCCTGAATTCCATTTTTTTACCAATTTTATTTTCTCATGGATTATGTTATTTTATGAATTATTCCTTATAAATTTATAGTATTTATTCCATAAGACAATATTAGTATATATGTAGGATGTTTCTGATTTTAAGATTCAATGCTCATGTTCGTATATCCTTGTGCTCTTATTTTGCATGATATCTCTTTTATTTCCATTAATAAGAATCTAATCTATTCCTTTTCATATTTTTCTTTTCCCCAAGATATGACCAATGGAATTGGGAATTATATTTCAAAAAAAATTCTATATTTGAATAAATAAGTGTTATATTATGTAGATATGTTAGGAATTAGTTTGTTGTGTTTCCATGTTTCCAATAGAAGTAGACCATTACGATCCTCAGAGAAATTTTTGTGAAATGTATTGAATATTAATTTAAAAATATTTAATATTTATGTAATAAAATACTATACCATTATAAGAATAAATAAAAAATGAAATATGGAAAACAAAATATAATTTTCTGGAGATTCATTAATTGATAAAGTGAAGAAGAATGAGGAATATAATCATTTTAGTGTCGTTGAAAAAAATATATAAAAAATAGGCCATATATTTTATTTTATGGATAAAAGAAATATGGTTAGTAATGTATCCAGAATTAAATCCATATTTGGAGTTATATATCAATGGAATTATATTGTGTGGTTTTCCCTACCTCGACCCGAGGGTCATTTGAGTGGATGTATGATGTATCTCCCAAATATCCTATGATTAATTACATATGAAATTGAAATAGGCTATAGAACCATCATCATTAAAAAATATATCAAAATATATATTAATCATTTGTTTCCAGATAATTATAATTTGAATAAAGATGTCATATAATGGGAGAGTTTTAAGCCACTTCCCCCCAAATCATGAAATAAATTGTGAATGTGAACCTCAGGTCCATGAAATTCGTCCATTGATGGATTTGTGTTAATGTTATGAATTTTATAATGGATTATATTAAAACATTATTTATCCACTATAACTGTTGGGGTGGAAATGATAAAAGGTTTAAATTGTTGTTGAGACAATGATGAATCAAGATAGTAAGTTTCATGTTATATTCTCTAAAATTATGCATCTATAATTACTATTATTTAAGTTTTAGATTAAAAAAATAATTTTAAGGTGATGTTTTTCTCTATTACAAGGATGCTTCTTCAAAGGATCCCCCATGTTCTTAATCTACAACATTTCATCTACATGTAATTGGTTCATAGAATCATATGGTTTTCCGAACTAAGGATACAATCAATTTATAACACCACATGGGTATACATCCATCCATTACATGGAATATTAATAAGATAGATGGAAAATGATGCCAAAATGTGGAGGAATTATTTCATAAATTATTACATAAGAGGACAATATAACCTAAAAATCTGTGGATCCAACTAGGATTTCATTCTCCCGATATGCTCACTTAAGAGAGATGAGAAATCCTCTAGATACAACCAAATATTTATGTGTACTATATAAGGTGTATATGGATCTAAAATAATTAGATCCTCTACATAGGACTTGAGAACCATATCATAATGAATAATTTTATATGTTCACATATCAAGAGATCCACTTTTATTATCAACAATTGTCCTAGTCAGGGAAGGATAAGACATTATT
The DNA here is from genome assembly GCA_963277665.1 of Viscum album. Lineage (NCBI taxonomy): Eukaryota > Viridiplantae > Streptophyta > Magnoliopsida > Santalales > Viscaceae > Viscum > Viscum album. Next base: position 1,852,023,227 of record OY728120.1, read on the forward strand.
TTTAACTAATTAGGATGGTTTGGTAATGAATTGACTACATCAGGGCCACGAAAATTAAAATAAAACCTAAAAATATTATATATCCGATGAAGAAAGGATGAATTTGGGATCTATTTATTGTAATGGTATTTCTAATTGTGGATATACTCTCTTATCCCACAAAATAAAAACAATAAAAGAACTCCAGTCAAAAGGGGGATGTTTCCTTGTTTAATATAGACTAGTATTTGGAAGATGATAAAAAGTGATGGTATGTCAAGATTAATAATTTTACAATTATCTAATCGAGATTTTATTACCAACATGATCAAAAAAAATTCCCATGCATGCATACCTCGCCAGTAAAATCCTTCCATATCAAAAAATGGATAAAAACCCAAATATATAATACTTGGGGATACATCTGATCTCAAATAGTATCCCCAGGTGTTATTCTCTCTATCCCTAAGGATATATTAACATGATCCCATACTATCCCAAACTAGTAAGTAATGGATCAGATGTGGGTGTACGATTCATTGAAGAGTTCTTCTATTAATGAGAATAATGTTGATCAAATCCATAAAGGAAATGAGATGAGTATATAAATATAATTCATTAAAATATCCTTCACGATGGTAATAAATCCCATTTTCAAGGTGGGAGTGTTTTTGGGGTCATCCAAAACATCAATTGTAGGATGAAACATGTCATCTATCTCTCTTAGTATAGATATCCCTCCCAACCCAAAATTGTCCTTGATGATCCCTTCCTCAATTTGGGATAAATTAATATAATTTTTTCAAGGGGAATAATGTATTATAAAATAAATAACATTATCTAATTGATGATAAATGATGAACTATGAAATCCATGCTACCTTAGAAAGAGGAATGGTGTGTTTCTTTTCAGGGAATTCTGAGTAGATCTGGACGACCATGAATGACCAAGCCCATTCATTATAAAAATTAGTGCGAGTATGAGGGTCCTATTTCAATGTCAATACACTTATCAGATTATTTATGGATGAGATCAATATTATATGTCAACATTGAAAAATTATCATGTGTGGAAGATCATAATTGCTCAATCACTACGGTGAGTTAGGAAACATGTGATATAATCCTTGATGTGGTGCAATAAACGACAAGAAACCCATATTGGTTGTTATCATGTTACATTCAAGGGTGGAAGACACCTAAAAATATTGATGATTTTAATTGGGTTGGGGAATTACAACATCATTTGGAAAATAGAATATTTTGAATGGATGGTATTTTGATAGGGGATAGATCTGATTATTAAGTGTGTGAAGCCCCATAAATCATCATTTTTTAAAGAGAAAATTATAATGTGGATATATATTTTGGTTTATGTAATCACAGACCTCGTGAATAATTCATTGGATGAAATATGATAATTGGTAGAAATCTGTATAAAAACTAGAAACTAATTTCTTATGAGTGAATTATTCTTGTAAAAATAGTTACATGACTATAACAATATCATGAATATTGCATAATCCATGAAGGTATTTGTGAAAAAATGACATAATATGGGAATTCTGAATTACGTGATTCATATGATCATTAAAAATTTCATAAAAAAAATGTTATAAGGAATCTCATGACCCATATTGAATCTCTCCACCACCGAATCTTACATAATACATGTAGTCATGACCTCCAGATGGTCACACAAGCCACATGAGAAACAATAAATCAACAGATTAGGAAGGTTTACCATCTGGATCCAACAAGATAGCTATGAAGATGAGGATCAACATCAAGGATAAATAATATTATCGAGATATATTTCACGATACATTTGTATAAGTAATGAGATAAAATAATCGTATGGTTACATAATGAAAAATATTCCTGTTGAACTTTCTTGAGATATTTTATGGAGGAAAGTTATTAAGAAATGAATCATTTAGAATGATGATGTGAATTCCTCCAATGTATGAAGAAATAACAAGAGCTTTGGGGATCAAATTCATAACTTAAACGAGCCTCTATTGCTCTCTAATTTATAGGATTATTCCCAGAATACCAAAGGTCACCATAGGAGAAAAAAAAGACATCTAAGATACCATGAAGTAGGAGAACAATGTATTATGAAGTGTATTTAATATCCTGATAACTATGTCATTTCCCCTGTGTACCTCTCTCTCGAGGTGTGAATTTATTAACACCTTCTAAATGTGAATGAAAAATTATTGAATTGAAGTTATTCTTGAAGCATGAGAATTTTTCTATCTGAAAAATAAATGATGAAGAATAATGATGTCCAGATGGGTGAATCACAAAAATCACATATCATCCTAGAGAAAACATAACTGCTTGAACTACAGAAATTAATGTGAAAAATCCATTTGATGTGTATGGTCTCCTTTTATTAAAAAAAATACCTTGTAAAAGCACTCTTATTCTTCGAATGGATTATATAAAAATTATGATGGCCTTGAGAGGGCTAAAAAAGATGTTCCTCTAATTATGATACTTTTCCATCAACATGCACATGATATTCTTCCCAAACCCCTTACAAAAAATTTGGTTTATTATGGGAGAACCTTAATGCGATGGGGAGTGAGATTGATTTTCATTCTATATGATTATCTAATTCCTAAGACCCCATTAAGCTCCTAAAGAATTGTGGAACGTGTGATAAAAGATCATGTTTCAATGTCACCTTCATCATTTGAATGTCCTTTAACATTCCAATTAGATAATGTAAAATCTATTAAACTCTGCAAAAATGATGAGGTATTTTTGTTGATAATGACCATACACTATTGCGAGATCCAACATTGATCACATGAGACATAAACCACAAGAAGTGATATTTTCCATGACAATGATCACATGCCATTGTGAGATTCCCTCTATATAGCTTCCCAGATCATAACAAACATTCATATTAAATATTGTTTCTGAATATTCATTACATTATACATACAAGATAATAAGGACCATACTATTATTTTTCCCTGGGAATCATAGAAAACATTATTCTAATATGGTGATGGATCATCAAAGCCTCAATTAATGATAATTCCCATTAGAAATACAACATTAAAAAAATTCTTCATAACATGGGGAATGGAATAAGGTTATAAGATGATGTGTATGTGTGCAGAAGATTTCATTTTATGTGGGAGACACAAACATCCCCATTGGAATCCCTTTCATTATAGTAGATCAGGGTACACCTTTTTCCAATAGTGAATCAATCCAATATGATCTTTCCCATAATTATGTAGTAGGATATAAATATTTAACCAATGTATGGGAGGCATAAATATGTCCAACCCATCACATAATGAAATAATACACAATTTTTCCATTAGATAGCAATACATTCACCATATCATGTCCCATAAAAATATTTGGGTTGAATAAATATCATATCATAACCCATGATCATAAATACATATCATTATCATCTCAAAATATCATTACCTATTAAAAAGAAATATGTTTCATAATCATATTGTGTCATGAACCAACCCGAGTCGACCCCGAACAGGTCCCTCGAGACGGTCCGCGGCATGGCCCGAAGTGCATTCCTGATCCCCACGGGCTGGAAACTAGTGTTGGGCACCAAGATTTAATTGTTGGGAATGATTTTATCCCAAACAAAACAAGGATCAAAACAGATTAGAAACTAAAAAAACAAACAAACCCTAACAACAGAAATTAAATAAAATCCACACGACCGACGAACCTCCACGTGACCTTGCAGGTCACCACCCAAACAAAGGACCAACATCGCTCCAAAACTATGTGGCACAAACCTAGAAAACTGAAAAAAGGATCATATAACTGAAATGGTAAAAGATAGGCATGAGTACAAAAATAATACTCAGTAGGTGAGCCCAACAACAAATCCCAAAGCATTGCCAATAAATAAAGAATTCACAAATCCATGTTTTAACTACAATGTATAAAGGTAAGATTTTATAAATATTTCACTTGAAAATAATACACGAATCATTTCCCTTATTCATTTTCAAATGTTATATTCCTTTTATTAGATCCAATAGCAATTTAAAATGGAGAATAATGTTACATTTTAGATTTTATACAAATAGAATAATCCATTTTCATTTGAAACCATTTTCACAAAATAAACAAAGTACCAAAAGGGATAGTAGAAACCACACAGTAAGGGGAAATAAAGGTACAAAAACAAACACTACACTATTCACTACTAACAACATAAATCCAAAAGACATGTGTCAGACCTAGGAGCTCGTAATCAATCCAGAACGTACTATACATGTGAGTTATCTTGATGGCATGTCCTAACTCGATGATGTCATAACGCCCGAATGCTCGGCATATCCGTACATGGCATAACCGAGGTGCTAAATCCCCATAGAAATAATAATTCAGTATTCCCCTGCTATGGGGTAACTAGCCAGTGCATAAACTAAACTAGTGTAGCAATCGTTAAAAAAATGATCACTTACTATGCCAGGTTCCCATGCCACATACTCAAAAGGGGGTGAGTCAACAAATACTAGTCAAGTAATTTAACAAATGCATTATCGTATTACACCATCAGCAAGAATATAACAAAAACACCCCCCGAGTACCCCACGGAAAAAGACCCTCGCCATTAAACCATTATTACAAAAGGGAAGACCCATGCCAAGGTAAACCCCATCATTCATCATCCAACAATGCGAGGACCCATTCAAGGAGGGTTTTCCGATGAAACTATTTTTTATTTAACATGCCAATTGGGCCTCATATATCATTTATTTCCAAAACATTTATAGAAGACACAACACACGCCATCCTGTTGAAAACTAGAAACACACATAGAACCTCATTTAATAAACTGAAATCAGTATTTTAAAACTAAAACACATTGGTGTCACATGTAAAACCATTTCCAATATCCAAACGCACCAACTTTCTGTAATATCCAAACAAGACTTTTAAATTTTTTTGAAGGAACACTATTTCTCTAATGAAATCCAAACATTTATTCCCACGTCAAAGGAATTTTTTTTCATCAATCAAGAACCACAGTTAATATTTCCAAAATCATGTTTAAATTCTCAACATGGATTTTCTATATTCAATGTTTTAAGATAACACCTTTTTCTGTAACCAATACACCTACCATTTTTCAGAGACCAAAACCATTTCAAAACAAACATCAACATGAATTGCACATTTCATAAAGAACCCATTCAGAAATATCAAATGAAAAAAAGAATTAAAATCCATGAAAAATACTTCAAGTTAAATAGAAGAAATAAATAGCTTCCATTTTCAACAGGTTACCACACTAAAAATAACTATTTAATAACACTTTAAATTTACTGAAGATTAATGAAAAGGAAAGGAATAAATAAATTCTAAATTTAAGGGAAAGTGCAGAGGGAGGCCTACGTCGAGTCGTAAACCAAACTCGATGACGCAACACACCTCGTGAAGAATGCCCGACACCTGGGCCGACTGCGCGGTGACCGCTAACCGCACAGCTGCCGTGCATAGGTCTGAAACCCAGTAAAGGCATTAGAAGATAAAAAATATTAATCTGGGTCTCATCCCAGACCACGGTGTGAAAGATCGGAACCAAGAAATAATAAAAATTAAATAAATATAAAGGGAGGTTGTGACAATTCTCCCCACCATATACACTCTCTTCCCCCAGAAAGTCACCCAGTCGAATGATAGACAAAACATGAATACATGCCCAATTAAAACCGAAAGAGACCACAACACAAGAAAAAAGAGAACATGAGAGGTTTCTCCCCACCACAAGGACTCAGATAGTGTAGAAATTCAACACCCAAACATACCACCTCGGGAGGGGGGGCAACACGAGAACTCCCAACCGATCTAGACTAACCTTTATAGCACAAGCGAAACAACACCTCCTCTAAAACATGGTACTCTCGAAATTGACCAAAAACCCCAAACACTATAGAGAAACCTCCAAGAAGAACATAACCCATGAAGTAAACTCGAGAATTACCACAAACGTCGATCATTCCATAAGAACTTACATCACCAAACGAACACAGTAAAACTAATATTAACCCCTATAAGGTTCAAACACACTTTTAAAGAAAAATGAATTATTCCGAGAATCATAATTCAAACAAACCAGACTGTTTGAATTACAAATGAACACGCCAATCTGAACATCACGACAAAAAAATGGACCCACAACAACACCAAATATTTAACAGTGGAAGAATGAGAACGAAAGGAATTTAAATTTTTCGTTGCCAACACGGAACACGAAACCCAAACTGAGTCATCACCCCCCCTCCCCCCCCGACAACTCTTGACTGCACACAAGCTTCACCCCATGACCTATGGTTGGGGCTCCGATGGTTGAAGCATCTCCTGACTCACAGTCAGGCACTGTAATATTATGGTCACAGTGACTTCCTCAGACAATGCTTCCTGCAAAACGTCTATAGATGACCTAGACACGTGCAATGATGGCACTTCCCCAGTGGGGTGTGACATGGTGGATTCGCATGCCCTAAACTTCTACACTAATGGAACACCATTAGATAGTCTGACGAACTAGAATTTAATGCTACTACAATGAACTATTTAGAAACAAATTTACCTGACACACTCTTCTCATCAGATGGGGGACCTTTACGAGCAACTTTATATGGTGGATTGCCAACTGTTTGCCCTCCGGAAACCAACTCAGCTAAGAACACCTCTTGAACCAACTTCTCAAAAGTGATGCTCCCAAAAAGGGAGGACTCACTCCCTGATCTCTGGATGAAGACCGCTGATGAAGTGAGAAGTCTTCATCCAGTCCTGTGACACTACCCCCAGAAAAAGAGACACAAGATCCTTAAAATGGTCAACATACGCTTTCACCGTCTGATGGAAATGTTGAACATGCATGAGCTCTTCAATTTTCATTGTCTTCACCTCCACAAGTATAAACCATCGAACAATGATAGTTTTAATGACATACCACATCATCCCAACTTATAGTGGTGGCGGGGAGAACAACTCTCATTTTCCCAGAGCCGAACCTTAAAACAAACCCAAAGCAGCATGCACTCTCACTACTTTGGGAGCTCCCAATACCCCGATGATGCGCTCGACCTCTTCAAGCCACTCCACTATCTCTAACAGTCTGAAATCACCATGATGGACAGACAACGTCTGAGAAAGGCCAAAGACTGGACATGAACCATAAAAACTCTGGGGACCTTTCCGGGTGGCATTTATGAACAACATATATAATACCAAACCGAAACTGATATCAGTCGAAGAAAAATCAATAAACAACCCTCATCCAAAAGCAACCATCTAAAAAAACCAAACAACCACAAACAAAACCCAAAATTCCCTATCCAAAATTTCGGTTTCATTTTAGATTCGAAAACACCTTTTTTTTCAAAACCTCTTTCTTTCATGACCACTTTCCAAATACCAAATCCACTTTTCATCCAAAATCACTTTCCAAAACAATTTTCCTTTTTAAAATACAATTTATAAAACAAGGTCAAGCGTTTAATTTCAAACAAACCCAGGTAATCCCATGAATCGTTTCACATAACTTCATCCACTTTCATTCATATACACCAAAACACACATTCCACGCATCCAATCACATGTGAAAACATTCATAAAGAGTGCTTGAGGTTTCACCTCAAACCATTCTCGACCAATTTCCATGAAAACACCCGTTTTCCAAACCAAAGGCTTTTAGTTTTAAAACCCATTTCATAAATTTAATGTCCATTAAAATAAATCAGTCCCATTTTCAAAAACACCTTCTTCCATTTCCAAAAATTCACTTACACCAACCAGAATGAAAACAACAATCAAATTGCATCAAACCACAACAGTGAGGGACTAGCGGTCACCTTTAACCTGGCGACATGGTAGTGGGTCATGCCCCAAGTAAGCGTCAACAACTAGGAGGAATCCAAACCGTGTACCTAGACTCCACATGGGTCAATACTCCATGTGAGATCACGATGTAACATCGATTTACATCCATTGTCATCCCTCAATCGAAAATAAACTAGAACAAAATAAAGACTCAATTCCCGGACTATCACTGGAGACTCAAGGTGCGGAACAGGTGAGGGTTTATGAAATCCTTCCCGTACCTACCTCTCAAGTCCTGAAAATACTAATATCCATTTACCAGACACCCTAAATAACAAGGGCCTCCTCTGTTACCATTTTTTCATGAACCAACCCGGGTCGACTCCGATTCGGTCAGCAGAGCCGGTCAGTGGCATGGCCCGAAGGGTGTTCTCGATCCCCACGGGATGGAAACTAGTTCCAGGCATTAATATTTAATCATTCAGAATGATTTTAGCATAAACAAAACAATGATTAAAACAGAATAAAAACTAAAAAAACAAACTGACACTAAAAATAGAAATAATATAAAATCCATGTAACCAACGTACCTCCACGTGACCTCTCAAGTCACCACCCAAACAAATGACCAACCTCTCTCGAACATTGAGCGGCGCAAACCATGAAAACTGAACAAAGGAACCTGAAAATGAAATGGTAAAAGATAGGTGTGAGTAAAAAAAATACTTAGTAGGTGAGCCCAACAAAAAATACCAAAGCACTACCAATAAATAAAGAATTTACAAATCTAGGTTTGAACTACAATGTATAGAAGTATGATTTCATAAATAATTCACTTGAAATTAAAACATGAATCATTTCCCTTAATCATTTTCAAAAGATAGATTCATTTCATTAGTTCCAATAGCATTTTCAAATATATAATATTGTTACATTTCAGATTTTATACAAAGAGAATAAAACATTTACATTTGAAACCATTTTCACAAAACGAACAATGTACCAAAAGGGACAGTAGAAACCACACAGTAAGTGGCAATGTAAGTACAAAAACAAACACTACACTGATCACTATTAACAATAGAAATCCAAAAGTCATGGTTCAAACCTAGGAGCTCATGAACAATCCAGACCGTACTATACATGTGACTCGTCCTGAAGGCATGACCTAACTCGGGGATGGCATAACGCCATAACGCTCGGCATATCCCTACATGGCCTAACTGAGGGGTAGAATCCCCATAGCAGCAAGAACTCAGTATTCCCCGACTATGGGGTCACTAGCTAGTGTGTAATCTAAACAAGTGCATCCCTGGTTCACAAAAAGTTCACTTACAATGCCAGGTTCCCATGCCATGTACTAAAAAGGGGGTGATTCAACAAATACTAGTCAATCAATTCAACATATACATTATCATCTTACACCATCAACACGCATACAACAAAAACACCCCCAAGTACCCCAAGGAACAATACCTTCGCCTTTAATCCATTATTACATAAGGGAAGCCCCAAGACAATGTAACCCCCATTTTTCATCAACCAACAAGGCGAGGGAACATTCCAAGGTGGGTTTTCTGATGAAACCATTTTTTATTTAAAGGTTCGACTGGGCCTCAACGACCATTTAATACCAAAACATTTCCAGAAGATGCAACACATGCCTTCACGTTGAAAACTAGAAACACACATATAACCTCATTTGAGAAACTCAAATAAGCATTTTAAAACTTAAACACATTGGTGTTACATATAAAACCATTTTCTAATATCCAAACTTACCCACTTTCATCAAGAGAAAAATATTCCTTTTATAACTTTTTGAAGGAATGTGATTTCTCAAATGAAATCCAAATATTTATTCATGTGCCAAAGGAAATTTTTTTTTCATCAAAAAATAACAAAAATTAATGTTTCCAAAATCAAGTTTAAATTCCCAACATGCATTTTCTCTATTAAATGTTTTAAAAGAACACCATTTTCCATAAACAATACACCTTCCGTTTTACAAACACCAAAACCATTTCAAAACACACTTCATCATGACTTTCACATTTAATTATGAACCCATTTAGAAATATCACAAGAAAAACACCAAATTAAAATCCATGAACAATAATTCTAGTGCAATGTACGAAATAAAAATCTTCCATTATCAGTAGGTTACTACACTAAAAATAACTATTTAAAACTACTTTAAATTTACTGAAAATAAATGAAAAAGAAAGGAGTAAATAAATTCTAAATTTAAGGGAAAGTGCAGTGGGAGACCTACCTTGACACGAAAATCGAACTCGACGACGCAACACACCTCGTGTAGAATTCCCGACACCTAGGCCGACTGTGTAGTGACGACCAACCGTGCAGCAGCCGCACACATGTTTGAAACACAGTAAAGGCGTTAAACGAAAACAAATTTTAATCTAGGGCTCAGCCCGGACCTCGGTGCGAACCATCAGAACCAAGAAATAATAAAAATAAAATAAATAGAAATGGTGGATGTGTCATATAGCAACCCATGAAAAAAACTGGGTTTCATAATATTTTTTGCATGGTATAACCCATGGATTAAAAACATATTTCCTAAACCACTTGTCATGTTGAACATAATCCATTCAAAAAAGAATGGGAATTGTTTGAATGGATCTTATCCACATTACTACATAAAATGTATCATAATATTTTTTCTTGGAGGGAAAATAGTTTTGAAAGTATCATTTATAACATTTATTATTGAAAATATCATTTTCTGTTTTGAAAAATAACTTTTCAAATTAAAATATACGGAATGATTTTTCCTTGAAAATAAATTTGATAACTTATTGTTGTTTATATGAAATAATGGGAAAAAAATTATTTTAAAATGATCTTAAAATTTCCTTTATTCATTTTTTAAAAAAAATTTATAAAAATATCTTTTAATAAAAAAATTATCACCAAAGACAAATAGAGTCAATTTTTATACAAAACAAATTTTAAATATATTAATTATGTGTGGGAAACTTTTAATATTTTTTGAAGATAACATTAATAACCATATTAAAACAAAATTAATTGGGTTTATTGAGGTATGGATCATATTATTACTTAAATTGAAGAAAAATGGTAACAAATCCTAATAAATTTTGAGATTGTATCAATAATATCTTACCTGATTTATTACGTAGAATATTATTCCCCATGAGAAAATATGATTAATACATGATTAAAATATAGTTATAATTATGAAATTAATGATAAAACATGTCAAGAAGTTGTATATAAAACTTGTAATGGAGTATAGGTTCAAATTATAACATGTGTCCCCAATAAGGCAAATTGAGATACAATTACCTTTCCGTGTAGGTAACTTTTGAATAGTAAAATCCATGATAGAGAGATCATAAAATGTATTTGTATAAAGTCGTAAATTTATGTACAAGAATCATTTAATAACATTATGGGATATATATACTCCATTAAAAATTAACAAGTGGTAACTATGGAATAAGTCTCTGCGAAATTAAAGTGACACTAGATATCAACTTACTATGTGACTAAATTTTGAATCAAAATATAATTAAATAATAATATAAATTTAAACTTATAATTCCATAAAAAACATGAAATTGATGATTTATTTTGTTATATTTCATTAGGAGAAACAAAAAACAATAATAATTGGTGAATAAAGCATATATCTCACCCAAATTAAACTATATGAGAAAAAAATACCTTAATTCTTGAATATCATCATATGTGTTTAAACATTGTTTAAAATGAATATAATTTCATTAAAAATAAAATAAAAATCCATATTATTATGTATAATATGATATATTATTTTATTATGACTTTATAATTATCATATATTAACAATTACGTGTTCATGTTACATATCAATTAATAACTACTTGGTTTTTTATATATATTTTGACTTATTATTATTCATACTATTAAATATATATTGATTTAATTATTTCATGAATGTATAAAATGATGTAAATTTCATATATAATCAGTATATAAATATTTTTTTTTATTTATAAGTGGTATAAAAATGAAAAAATAAGTCATTCTTGGTGGTGGTAGGCCATAGGTAGGGATGAACGTTGTTTCTGTTTTCTAGTTTTGTTGATTGAGTTTATATAAAAGAACAATATTTAAATATATATATATAAATTAATATATATAATCATTCTAGTATAATTTTTATCAAATATATAATATATAATTATATTAAACCCATTTTTATTAAATTCAATTTAATATGTGAATGAATCAAATCACTTTCAAGAGGTGGTACCCCATAAGTCCACAAACTATTATATCAAATTTCCAAAAAAAAAGATAATCTTAATGGTATGTGTCATATAATAATAAAATAAATAATTCATCATTAATAACACAACAATCATATTAAAATATAAATTACATCATTATTTCCATCTTTTATAGGTAGTAATGTATGAACAAATGTAGTCGGTTTGTGAGGTTGTATTACAACATACACACGAATGTTGATTACATACCCCATCTGATATACGCGTTTTTTGAGTGTATATTAAACCCTTATCATAAAAACATGTAAATAAATTATTCATATTGATGATATTATTTACTCATGTAGTAATAAGAATTGGTTGGATGTAGAATGGCATTGAACAAATGTTCTTCTTGAAAGATGTTACCTCAATAGTCGTTAATTCGTTGGGTAATCATAAAAGAAATAACTTGGTCAGCATTTTACAAAAATTAAGGATTCAATGTTAAGAAGAGGGAAGTTAGGACATGATTGGGGTAGTATTATTATGATACAAAAGAAAATTATAGGTGTGTTGAGTGGAGGAAGAGATAAGACATTTTATATGTTTTGGAAAAGATACATTTGCTAATCATGGAAAAAAATGAGTGATCCACACATTTTACATAACCTAAAGGGGTTAAAAATAGATCATTATAGACTCTTAAAGAATCAATGGTCTAAATACAGCTGGTAAATAACATTTTTACATGTTTAGTTAAATGTTTTCACCTTGTATTCTATGTTTAATCATTTAGTATGATTTTTTACCTTAATCACTTAAATTAATTTCAATTACCTTTACAAATACTTTGTATAAAAAAAATTGATCTTAATAGAAATGATAAATTATTTTTATTCCAAATATGGAATTTAATATACCCAAATTTGAATCACAGAGGTTTAAATAATTAATATAAAATTAATCCCCCACAAATGATGTGATATTATGTTTTTAATGTGAAAAAATGTTCAAAATTTTCTATGTTTTTATATTAATATTAAATATAATGATTATATAAAGGGATTAAATTGGAATAGTATATGTAACATTGAACTAAATTTAATTTAAAACTAATTAATAACATAATTTATCTATATAAATAAATTATAGGAAATATAATTTTTTATTTTCAATATTTATCAGAACATGAAATTTCATTGGAAAATATAAAAAATTAACCAAATGTAATTTTTAGAATAATTAATTAAAAAATGAATATTATTTTTTCACATAAAATTTATATTTTTTTTTCAAAAGTAGATTTAAAATCGGTTCACCATAAAATGATGGAAAATTTACCATTAAGAAGAAAACATCGTTTTTTTCACCAAATTTTATTTAATCTGATGTTATTCCAATAATAACTATCGTACGAGGGTAAAAAATTAGATTAAAAATATAATAAATATATATTATTAAAACATATAATGAAATTTTTGTTTATTTATGTTAATAAAATGGTGTTTGTGTCTACAGATATAATTTTCTCAATTTTTGTAATATTTTAAATTAATTCAGACTTTCATTTCTTACTAATTGATAACCAGAGGACATATTTTATATAAATTATTACATATTATTATCCAAAATTATATATTCATATTTATATTTTAAAATCCTTGGTAATGATAATTTTTTTTACATTTACTAGTTAGATAGTAATAAAAATAGACAATATGTTTAATAATGTATATGAGAAATCCAGTTTTATGGTTAAAAACATTATTTTTTGAAATAAATAGTGTTCACACCTTTTGATGGGGAACTTATATTATATATTTTAATAAAAAATTTATAGGCTATTTTTTTGAGAAAATATACTTCTTGTTGGAATTAAGATATCACAGTTTAGTTTGGATGAATTTTGGTATTTTTCTAAAATGGTTAATTTTTTATGAATATTGAAAAATAATTTATTGTATTAAAAAGACAGTTTTTTATTTTAGAAATGATAATACATTAAAAAATAATTTAATAATATAATAATAATAAATATATTATTATAATTTTGGTTAGTTGAATAAATTCTCTATTGAAATAAAAAAATTAAACCATATTGATATTTTGAACAACTCTTTTACCCATTTGGTCACCACACCTCCATGATTAGTGTAAAACCCATTTTTACCACTTCTGTGAATTTAATTTTCAAAAAAGGACATACATGGTTGTAATTAGTATGAAACATTACATACACTATAATCAAAATAATTCTCGGTCAAGAGTAACATTAGTATTTTTGTTACAATAATTTAAGGTAAATAAGTTTATTAATGGTAATAAAAATATTATAATAATTTAAAATTACCAGAAAACATGTCTTAATTTAATTTAATTAGTGGGTTTATAACAAAATTTACATTACCATTAAATTATAACAGTTTATTTCACTTGGGTAAGAAAATGGAATTTTTTATATTTTATATAAAGATATGATAAAAATGTCATACTCATAATATGAATAATTATAAAAATTTAAACATTGGGTTATATAAGTGATATTTTTTACTGTAAATAGTCCATAGAAATCTGAAAATATTACTGACATATTGATAATATATTTATAGTTTATATATATTAAATAAATAAATTTATTCATGAGACAATGATGATGATGTAATAGATTTTTTTAAAGAATAATCAAATAAATGATATTGATAATATTAAAAATATATATATTGAAATAGTTGATTTTATCTAATATTTTTAGGGGAATTTTACATTTTATAGACAATATAATTTAGTTTTTCAAATAATCAAGTTGTTATTATTTTTTAAAAAGTCATGTAATGAATCGTGTAAAAATTGACCTAATTCATAACATAAAACATATTATATAAAATTAAATGATATAAAATTTATAAGAAACTATGATTATGCCAACATGTTAATATATTTCTTAATAATTAATTAATTACTCGTTAAATATTCTATTAATGTCTTATGATAATTATTTTAAGTCCCAAATTGTAAATTACATAATAAAACAATAAGATATAAAAGGGCTAAAACATATTTTTAAGGATTAATGAACATAAAAAACATGTCGACCTTTATTGGAGGAATATATTTAAACCCATACTCATCTTAAATTCATACTAAATCTAAATTGAACTATTTTTAATGAAAATGAATTATTATTTATATAATACATTTAATTATTCGAAGTGTTCCCATCCCTTTCATATAAAAATTCATTCTTCATCTTTATCCCATATACTTCCAAAACCTTTTCCCTAGAAATATATCTACCAAAAAACACTTAGAATACCTTCCCACATTATTTAGGCATTCGTTTAGGTAAAACATAAAGGACCCAACATTAAACATTACATAATCATGAATTAAATGAATAATTCACATTGAGGATCTTTGAAAGTTAAGAGTTTTAGAGAATTAGGCCATAACTATTACATTACATCTCAAAAATTACAATGTAGACACATCTACTCGGTTACCATTTTTTTCATAAAATAAAAACTCTTAAAAAAATTTCATTTCTAGTTCCATTTATTAGACAGCTTGAATTTTCCATTACCCAATCCATGACACTATTCCACTTTATTCCATGAGAAAAACAATTTTAAAACATGGGATGCGCATAAAAAATATTAGTAAGGGATACACAATGACGAAAAACTATTAGTATTTCAAAAAAAAGTAAATCATGAATACATTATCATTAGTAATACTATTCAACATTATGATGCAGTAAATACTCTTAATTGAGTAGATGACCATTTATTAACATTTTGTAACCAAAATATTACCATGAAACCCAGTGAAAGAACATATAACAGACAAATTTAACTTTGGACATAAACATACATAAATGGAAAAACCATATGGCCTACTTCCACACATATCACTAAATGGAATAGCCATATATCCAACTTCCATACCCAATTCATTGGAAGTTATAACATAACCACCCGTCCTGGATTATCACGACACCACCCATCATTTGGTATATCACGTAACCACGGATCAAATGCCAAAGTCCGATTATAAAATAGTAACACATAAAACAAATATAATGGAAAGATAACATTTCCACATTTCAATCACTGTATATCATTTAAATATATTAATATAAAAATCCATTAACAAAACCATTTTCAATAAAAAAAATTATTTAAAAGAGTATATAATATTTATTTTCCTTTTAAAAACATTGCGTCCTGTTAAAAAAGCCAAATATCTAATAATACTCGCGACGGAAGAAAAGGTTGTCATCACTACATATGTTAGAACATTTTTATTTTCTCATTTATTAATAAACATCATAGAAAAAGATTCCATTTTAATTAAATGAAAATTCACAAGTGTTTATATTACATTTAAATGAAATATGTGTATAATACAAAATATGTCTCAATGAAAGGAGATTGAGATGAAGTCCTTTACCTCGTGTCCAAAATGACCCCTTCGTTCATTAATTTAATGAATAATAAAATTAAGTTAATTTATACTTGTTTAAGAACCTTTTTTCATGTATATTATTCTTTTTATATCACTTATTATCTTTCTATAATGGTTAGTTAATTATTTGAGTTCATATCTGACATTTTTTCGGTGTTCAGAACTTGAGTTAAAAATGAATTTATTATATTTATAAATTGTTCATGTGTTTGAAATTAAATTATCTCCAAAATTACATTCATGATTTATATATCATATATAACATAGATATCCATTATATATATGTATTTATAATATTACATAACATTTTGAGATAAGAAATGACATACACTATTCATAGAGACGATAAGTCGTACGTATGCATGAACACAACTTTCACATAGATTTCATATTTTAATGGATAAAACATAATTTTATATATATTTATAATATAATTCCATTATAATATCATATATAATTTCATTAACTCCATCTTCTAAACATCCCACATAAACCATGAACGAGTCCTATCACCTTGAGGGTGCAATAGTCTGCACTTCCTCAAATGAAATTATCACGTTTACCCATTATAGAAACCATAAAGTTGTGCTATAAATGAAAAATAATGAAGCATAAAGAATACATAAACATTATATATATCATATATAAATATAGTTCAATCATAATGGACACCATTATAGGTGGTTGTAAATATTTGAACAATCATCGTTTCGTGAGACAATAGTTCACCGTCCACATAAATAGTATGTTCGTATCTATTAGATTGAAGTGTGTGTAAGTTTAGTATTAATCCATATCATAACAAAAACCTAGTATATTGAGTATATGGGTGTTTTTATAAATGAAATGAAAAAAATAGTTTAGGGTGATGGGGAAGTAAAATAAATAAAATGAACTTAATAGAATTTGTTACCTTAAAATTGGGTATCTCCCATTGGTTTGGATCAAATGGTTTATTTTAAGTGACATCTTCCAAAGGTATGGATTTTTAAGAGGAGTAGAGGGATATTGAGAGCTTATTTAGGAAGAGGTTGGATGAGTCAAAAGGTTTTAGAGGTGTAAGGAATGGGTTATAAGTGGTGTCCTTTTATTAAGTGGATGAGGGTCTCTTTAAGAAATTTTGATACAATTATTTTGTTATAAACTTATATTCAATTTAGAAATGTCAAAAAATCAATAATGTCAATGATAGAAAGACACGTGTTCAAAATTAAACAATCCAGTAATAATTGGATAGGTTTTGGATATTGTTTTAGTATTTATAATCTTATTTATTTAAATCATTCATTAATGAGGTAAACAATGCATCATTCAAGTGTCATAAATAATTATATTTATCTGATTTCTATAAATTATAAAAAAATACAATGGTTTATGAAATCATTTTAGAAATAAAATCCATATTTAAAGTTGAATATATATCTTATATTACTATATGTAAATTTTTTTTACTAAAAGATATTTCTTTTGGTAATTTTTTCCTTTTCTTTAAGTTAATTAAAATAAAGTATCATTATCCCTCCCTAGTGAATCCATGGGTCCCAAAATAGATCCAAGTATGCCCAGGATCAGATATTTATCGTCCAATAGAATTAGTACACATGTTAATGTAATGTAATATTATTATAATAACATTTTTTCTCTTTTTTACCCGATTTACCATTTAACCATTATATATAAAATAATTACTGAAATAAATAATTAAAAACAATAAAAATAAAAGATAAATATTTAATAAATTGTGGTATCATGATTCCAAATATAGAATCCATTTTTCCAAATTCAAAACACAAAAGTGGCAAAAATTAATTTAAAATTGATTACCACTATCAAAACTAAAGGATTATGTTTAAGAAATAATAAATATCAGAAGATTGACACTTATTTAAGTCCAACTTCAAAGTGAAATTACATCCTATTAAAAACATTGGATTAAATTGTAAAAACAGACAATATTTACACTTTAATACCCATTAAAAAGATAGTATGGACATATAAATTAATTATATTAAAAGTCAGTTTTGAATTAAATTACAGTATGTTTCACTAATAATTAAAAATGATTTTTATCAAAAAAAAACAAAATTTCATTCAAAATAAATATTGATGTCCCAATTCTAATGAAATTAATAATTTTTCAAATATAACATATAAATGTGAAAATAATTACATTTAAAAAATATCCCAATTAAAATGATGTAAATCGTTTTTTAATGAATATTAGTGTATTTGTGATTAAAATTGGATTCATTCATTTTCTAAGTCTCTATCTTTTTTTGGATAAATGAAAAAACACTTAAAAAACATGTATAATAATATTGTTTTTAGTTATATTCATTTCCACTAATATAATGGCTAGGTGTTAACTACCATTTATAATAATATTATTATATTATTAGTGTGCAAAGTAAGATTTCAATGAAACACATTTTTGCGTATCTGGTAAGCGATCAAAAATAGTGTCCCCTTTAAAATAAAATTAATATTAAATTCACAAATATTAATAAATATGAATATGACTTATTCTTTATTTACCTGGAATGGCACATCCTTTCCCCCTTTTGGAAATTGTGGCCTCCCAATTTTTATTCACTTATCAAATAAGTGGGGTTATTTATCCCTCATAGCATTTTTTGATTCCCACGTTGCATCTTCAACCATATGTGTTTTACACAAATCCATTTCCTCATTAATTATGTTATTACGCAACACATGCTCTCAACACTCAAATATGAAAAACATTGTTTATCTGGGAAAAAACATGGATGTAAAGACACTCTGTAGGAAATTTATCCAACCTTTTCTAGGATGTCATAGGGTCCAATGAACCTCGGACTCAGCATTCCCTTCTTACCAAAACACATCACACATTTCCATTGAGAAAATATGAGAAGGAAATGATCAGCTACCACAAATGAAATATCCTTCCTCCAGTTACTACATAACTTTTCTACCTACTCTGAGCTATTTTCATGTTCTTCTAAATCAACTAAACTTTTTATGCCATCTCTTCTACCAATTCATGTACCATCGGTTTCCTTTCACCTACTATTCCAAAAAATCTAGAGTTAGACATTGTTTCCCATATTATTCCTCAAATGGAACTATGTGTATACTGAAATGAAAATAGTTATTATAAGAAAATTATTCAATAGAAATATGATTCTCCCAACATCCCTGGTAATATATCAAGAATGAACGTAACATATCCTCCAAGATCTGAATTGTTCGTTCTAACTGTCCATCTGATTGAGGATAAAAAAATGTACTGAATTTTAATTCAGTACCCAAAGACTTCTAAAGGCCTTTACAAAAGTTATAAGTAAACCAAGGATCACGATCAGAAACAATGTATTGGGGAACTCAATGAAACATGAAAATTTCTTTAACATAAAACCATTAAAGTTGATATAGAGACAAGGTCTCTCGAATAGGATGTAAATGAGAATATTTAGTCAACTGATCAATAATCACCAAGATTTCATTATTACCTCGATATGTATTCAGTAATCCCACAATAATGACCATGGATATATTTACCCATGTCCACTCCGGCACCGGTAAAGACTAAAGAATTATATTTCAGTAAATACTATTCTACTTTAACTTATTGACAAGTCAAACACTTCATAGTAATGTTAGCAATATCTCTTTTCATTCCATCACACTATTAATACTCCCGAATATCTCTATACATCTTACTACTGATAGAATAAACTAAAAAAGAGAACAATGGGATTCACATAACAGCTCATTCTTCATCTATGAATCACAAGGCACACATAATATTTTCACAATCCTGAAAACACAATCATTATCTATGTTAAATTCAAGAAACTCACCCTTATGAACCAACTATATCTTTTTTTGCAACTCACTATCTTCTTTCTATGCTTGATTTATTCTGTCTGATAGGGATGATTTCACCGTCACCAAAAACAAACATAGGAATTTCTAGCACCAATAACTTCTATGCCAAATTTCATCATATCAGAAACCAAATGTACTCGTTTCAATTGTAGCATGGTTAATGCAGCATTATTTTTTCGACTCAAAGCATCAGACACATTATTTTCCATTAAATGATGGTAAATGATCATGCAACCATAATCCTTGATTAATTCTAGCCATCTCCTTTATTCTATGTTCAATTCTTTCTAATTTAATATATAATCAAAAAAAATTTGGTCGGTATATATTTCAATTTTTACTACATTAATATGATGCATATAAATTTTTAAAGGAAAAATGACAAAAGCTAATTCCAAATCTTGTGTAGAGTAAATTGACTCTTGACGTTTCAACTGACATGAAGCATAAGCAATTACCTGATCGTTCTGCATAAGGTCACAACCTAGTACTTTCAACAAAGCAGCACTGTAGATAATAAAATCACAATCAATGGATGATAATGCCCAAAATCGATCATTCACCAATCTTATTTTCATTTACTAAAAACAACCATCACATTCATTATTCCAAAAGAACATAACACCTTTCGGAGTTAGCTTAGTCATTGGACTAGATAACTATGAAAAAATCCCAACAAACCACTAGTAATAACCTGCTAAACCATGAAAACAATGGATTTCGGTTAAATTTGGTTGTCTTGTCCATTCTTCAACAACATTTTTTATCAGGATCAACAGTTAATCCATTTTTTGAAACAATGTGACTAAGGAATGAAACTTGTTATAACCAAAACTCACACTTTCTTAATTTCCCATAGAGTTTCTTCTCATTTATTTTTTGTAAGATAACCCTTAATGGACTTTCATGTTCCTCTTTACATTTGTAAAAAACCAAATTATCATCGATAAACACAACCACAAACTTATCCAAAAGCTCACAAAAAAATTATATTTATAAGATCCATGAATACATCAGTTTAATCGGTTAAACCAAAATCATTACTAAAAATTAATAATGTCCATATCTAGTACGAAACACGGGGTTAAGAATGACTTCTTCCTTTACATTCATCTGTTTGGTACCCCGACCTCAAGTTAATATTTGATAAAAATTGAGCTCTATGGAGCAGATCAAAAAAATCATTGACATGAGGAAAATTATACTATTTCATTATAGTTATGTTATTCAATTTTTTGTAATCAATGAAAAGTCTCATTGATCCATCATTAGTTTTATCAAAAAATACAGAAGCACCCCATGGTGATTTGCTAGGTCGAATGAAACCTTTATCTAATAACTCTGGCAATTGCTTCTTTAACTCTAAATGTTCAGCTTGAGTCATTCAATAAGAGGGTTTGGAAATTGGATTAGCATTAAGAACTAAGTTAATAATAAATTCCACTTCCAAATCAGGTATAATACCATGAAACACATCAAGAAAACCATCAAAATACTCATTTACAACTACCACGTCATTAATCTGGACATTTCCTTTATTTTCAACAATATGTGAAAAGTAACATTCATTTCCATATTTTACATATTTCTCAACATCGAAATATGTATTCAAAATTTAGGGTTCATTCATGTACACAAACTGAAATTCCATCAGAAAAAAAACTCATTAGCTCTATAATCAATCATTGAATGATAAACAGTAAGCCAATTCATACCCAAAATAACAACTAACTCTAATTGAGGAAAATAAATAAGGTTTGTAGGTAGATTCTTTCTACTCACAGGTATTAGATGGTTAATATGTTTTCTTATTGTCTCAATCTTTTTTCCAGGGGTTTTTAACATAAGGTCATAATTAATATCACTATATGGAATTAAAAATTACAAGAAAACAACTCAAAAATGAATGAAAGTGTTGATCCTAAATCCAACAACACGTTCGCATAATCTGAACAAACAAACAGTTTACCTAATACTACTGCATTCGATGGCCCAACATCTGCTGATATATTTGTAAAGGATTTCACCGCCCCCTTCTTCTTCTAGTATAACCGCTTTCCCTCAGTTTCATTCTTCATTGGAAACTCATTTTCATAATGTACCATTTCATTTCACATAAAACATTTTATTGTTGGGTTATCATTGACTACTTGATCATCATCCTTATAGTAATGAGCAATATGACCAGACATACCACACCCGAAGCACTTCCCAAAATTTGATAACCATTTTCTAGGGTCTTTTTACCACACTTCTCACATGATGGATTTTTCATTTTCTTAACTCCAATATTCTTTGATGAATTCTTTCCCTTTGCCTACAAACTAGCCCTCTTATTTTGTTTTCTCTCTTGGAACAACTGATCATCAGAAAAATCCATTTCTACTTTCTCGGCACAACTAAAAAGTTTTTCATTGATTTTCAATTCACTAGAAGATAATTCTCCTTGATACCATGGCTTCCGTCCTGAGTAAAACAAACTTATGTAAATATCAATATCTCCAATGAAATTTGCATCATATCATGCCAGTCATGTGAAGTTTTCATCATAAGCCGCCATTGAGTCATTCTCTGACCTCAATTCCAATAATTTCTTTTCCATCCTATGAATAACCAACTTAAAAAAATATTTCTCATGAAACATACCTTTGAATTCATCCCAATCAGAAGATTCAATCTCCTCACTACCCTAGTTATTTTTCACCCTCGACCACCACTGATCAGCTTCACATTCAAAACAGTAAATAGTGAGTCAAACCTTTTGATGTTCTAAACACCCCATGAGAACAAAAATATTCTCTAGTGCTTTAATATTCCATTCAGCTAGCACATGGTCAGATGATCCTCTGAATGATGGGGGACATTTCCTCATGAAATGCTCCACTGCTAACATTTTCCTCTTTGATTGATCTGGCTAATCTCATGAATGGATACCACCACATTTTATAGCCTAATTCAACTATGAAATCATTACATCAAACTATTTAGTTCCGATTCCAACCATCTCAGGTTGATGATTTGGAATGTTATTCTCCTCTATATTCCTTCCAAACATAGCTGCCATGTTTTCTATACTAAAACCCATTATGAGCACAAATATTTATTAGGTGAAGCTACATGGTAATCTGTGAATGCTATATCATTTCTATATTACCATAAATTAAAAAAAATACATCAATTTAACAATATTCTAACTCCTAAAGTAGTCTAAACCTCCATCTGATACCAACTATAAGGACCTAGCCTTAAACATTAAATTAAATTGAATTAAATGAATAATTCACATTAAGGATACTTTGAGATTTATATTTTTTGAGAATTTGGCCATAATTATTACATTACAAATAAAAAATTACAAAGTAGGCACTTCTACTAAATTTCAATTTTTTCATAAAATAAAAACTATTTGAATAAAAGATTCAGGTTTAGTTCCATGATTTTGACAGCATGACTTTTCCTTGGTCCCATACTTGACCCTATTCCACATTATGTCTTGTGAAATGCATTTCAAAAACAAGGGATGGTCATAAAAAGATCATTAAGTGATACACAATGAAGGAAAACTCTTAGTTTTTCAAAACAACATGTAAACCAATTAATACCTTATCATAAGTATTACATTTCAGCTTTATGAAGTTTTAAATACTCTTCACTGAATAGAAGATCATTTCATACCATTTTGTAACCAAGATATTTCCATAAAACCAATAAAAATAACATATAACATATAATGGTATCTTGGGACATAATCAAACCTAAATGGAATAACCATACGGTCGACGTCTACACATATCACTAAATGGAATAACTATACGATTGACTTCCATACCCAATGCATTGGAGGTTATAACGTAACCACCCATCCTTGTATATCACGAAACCACTCATCATTTGGTTTATCACGTATCCACGTACCAAATGTCCAAGAACCATTATAAAATCATAACAAATAAAACAAATATAAAGTAAAGATAACATTTCTACATTTAAATCACAATATAAAATATAAATATATTGACATAAAAAATACATTATCAAAACCGTTTTCAATACAAAAATATGCAAAAAGTACATGGTATTTATTTTCTTTTTGAAAACATTACAACTTTTTAAGAAATCCAAATATCAAATAATATATGCGGCGGCAGAAGAGGTTGTTGCCACCGTTTACATTAAAACATTCTTTTTTTGGTCATTTAGTAAAATGCCTAATAGAAAAGGATTACCTTTGAATTAAATGAAAAGTCAATGGTTTTTATGTACAGTATAAATGAATGTCGTGTATAAAACAAAATATGCCTCAATTAATGATGATTGAGACAAACTCCCTTACCTCCTGTCCGACATGAACCCTTCATTATTTTATTTCCCGAATAATAAACATAAGTTCACTTCTACTTGATTAGGATCCTTTTTCAATATTATTATTCATTTTGTATCCCTTATTAAATTTCTATTACAATTATTTATTTATTAGAGTTCATATCGGAAATTTTTTAGATGTATGGAACATGAGTTAAAAATGAATTTATTATAATTATAAATTGTTCATGTGGTCGAAATTACATTATCAGCAGAATAATATTCATAATTTAGTTATCATATATATCATATATATCCAGTATATATATGTATTTATAATAGTACCAAATATTTTGAGAAATGAAATGAAATGCACAGTTCCTAGAGAAAATTTATATTAAACATATAATAAATATATATTATTACAACATATAATGAATTTTTTTATTTATGTTGATAAAATGGTATTTGTGTGTACATATATAATTTTCTCAATTTTTGTAATATTTTAAATTAATTCAGACTTTCATTTCTTACTAATTGATAACTAGAGGACATGTTTTATATAAATTATTACATATTATTATCCAAAATTAGTTATTAATATTCATATTTTAACATCCTTGGTAATGATAATTTTTTTACATTTTCTAGTTATATAGTAATAAAAATAGACATTATGTTTAATAATGTATATGAGAAATCCAGTTTTATGGTTAAAAACAATATTTTTCGAAATAAATATTTTTACCACCTTTTGATGGGGAACATATATTATATATTTTAATAAAAAATTTATAGGATATTTTTTGAGAAAATATACTACTTTTTGGAATTAGGATATCAAAGTTTAGTTTGGATGAATTATTGTGTTTTTCTTAAATGTTTCAATTTTTATGAATATTGAAAAACAATTTATTATATTAAAAAGATATTTTTTTATTTAAATAATAATTATACATTAAAAATAATAATTTAATAATAGAATAATAATAAATATATTATTATAATTTAGGTTAGTGGAATAAATTTTCTATTGAAATAAAAAAATTAAACCATATTGATATTTTGAACATAAATTTTACCCATCTGGTCACCACACCTCTATGATTAGTGTAAAACCGATTTTTACCACTTCTGTGAATTTATTTTTCAAAAAAGGACATACATGGTTGTAATTAGTATGAAACATTACGTACACTATAATCAAAATATTTTTTTTTGAAGAGTAACATTATTATTTTTGTTACAACAATTTAAGGTAAATAGGGTTATTAATGGTAATAAAAATATTATAACAATTTAAAATTACCATAAAACATGTCTTAATATAATTTAATTAGTGGGTTTATAACAAAATTAACATTAACATTAACTTATAACTATTTATTTCACTTGGGTAAGAAAATGGAATTTTATATATTTTATATAAAGATATGTTAAAAATGTCATACTCATAATTTGAATAATTATAAAAATTTTAACATTGGGTTATATAAGTGATATATTTGACTGTAAATAGTCCATAGAAATCTAAAAATATTACAAACATCTTGATAATATATTTATAGTTTGTATAAATTTAAAAAATAAATTTATTCATTACACAATGATGATGATGTGATAGATTTGATTAAAGAAGAAACAAATAAATGATATTAATAATATTTAATATATATATATATATTGAAATAGTTGATTTAATCCTATATTTTTAAGGGAATTTGACGTCTTATAAACAATATTATTTAGATTTTCAAATAATCAAGTTGTTATTATTTTTTAAAAATTCAAGTAATGAATCGTGTAAAAATTGATCTAATTCATAACATAAAACGTAATATATAAAATTAAATTATATTAAATTTATAAGAAACTATGATTATTCCAACATGTTTATATATTTCTTAACAATTATTTAATTACTCATTAAATATTCTATTAATGTCTTATAATAATTATTTTATGTCCGAAATTGTAAATTACATATTAAAACAATAAGATATAAAAGGGCTAAAACATATTGATAAGGCTTAATGAACATCAAAAACATGTTGACCTTTATTAGAGGAATATATTTAGACCCATACTCATCGTTTTTTCATACTAAATCTACATGGAACTATTTTTAATGAAAATGAATTTTTATTTATTTAATACATTTATTTATTCAAAGAGTTCCCCTCCATTTCATATAAAAATTCACTCTTTATCTTTATCCCATATAATTCCAAAACCTTTTCTCTAGAAACATATCTACCAAAAAACACTTAGAATACCTTCCCACATTATTTAGGAATTCTTTTTGGTAAAATATAGAGGACACGGCATTAAACATTACATAATCATGAATTAAATGAATATTTCACATTGAGGATCTTTTAAAGTTAAGGGTTTTAGAGAATTAGGCCATAATTATTACATTACATCTCAAAAATTACAATTCAGACACATCTACTCAGTTTCCATTATTTTCATAAAATGAAAACTCTTAAAAAATAGTCATTTCTAGTTCCATGTTTTAGACAGCTTGTCTTTTCCATTACCCAATCCATGACACTATTGGACATTATATCCTGTAAAAAACATTTTAAAGACATTGGATGTGCATAAAAAATCTTAGTAAGGGATACACAATGAAGGAAAACTGTTAGTATTTCAAAACAACAAGTAAATCATGAATACCTTATCATAAGTAATACTATTCAACATTATGTTGCAATAAATATTCTTAACTGAGTAGATGATCATTTATTACCATTTTTTAACCAAAATATTACCATGAAACCCATAGAAAGAACATATAACATACAAATTTATCTCAGGACATAAACATACATAAATGGAAAAACCATACGGTCGACTTCCACACATATCACTAAATAGAATAGCCATACAACCAACTTCCATACCAAATTCATTGGAAGTTATAACATAACCACCCATCCTGTATTATCATGGCACCACCCATCATTTGGTTTATCACATAACCGAGCGTCAAATGTCTAAGTCCCATTATAAAATAGTAACACATAAAACAAATATAAAGGAAAGATAAAATTTCCAAATTTCAATCACTATAGATCATTTAAATATATTAATCTAAAAATCCATTACCAAAACCATTTTCAATAAAAAAAATATTTAAAAGAGTATATAAAATTTATTTTCCTTTTAAAAACATTACGTCTTGTTAAAAAAGCAAAAGATCTAATAATACTCACAGCGGTAGAAAAGGTTATTGTCACCGCATACATTAAAACATTTTTATATTGTCATTTAGTAATACACATCATAGAAAAAGATTCTATTTGAATGAAATGAAAATTCATAAGTGTTTATATTCCATTTAAATTAATGTTGTGTATAATACAAAATATGTCTCAATGAAAGGAGATAGAGATGAAGTTCCATAAATCGTGTCCAAAATGACCCCTTCATTGATTAATTTAATTAATAATAAAATTATGTTAATTTATACTTGTTTAAGAACCTTTTTTCATGTTTGTTATTCTTTTTATATCACTTATTATCTTTCTATAATGGTTAGTTAATTATTTTAGATCATATCTGACATTTTTTCGATGTTCGGAACTTCTGTTAAAAATGAATTTATTATAATTATAAATTGTTCATGTGTTCGAAATTACATTATCTACAAAATGATATTCATGATTTATATATCATATATAACATAGATATCCATTATATATATGAATTTATAATATTACATAACATTTTGAGATAAGAAATGACATACACTATTCCTAGAGACGATAAGTCGTACGTATGCATGAACACAACTTTCATTTCGATTTAATATTTTAATGGTTAAAACATAATTATAAATAATTATATTATAATTCCATTATAATACCATATATAATATCATTAAATATATCTTCTAAACATCCCACATAATGCATGAACGAGTCCTATCACATTGAGGGCGCAATAGTCTGCACTTCCTCAAATGAAATTATCACGTTTACCCGTTATGGAAACCATAAAGTTATGTTATAAATGAAAAATACTGAAGCATAAAGAATAAATAGACATTATATATATCATATATAAATATAGTCCCATCATAATGGCCACCATTATAGGTGGTTGTAGATATTTTCAAAATCATCGTTTCGTGAGACAATAGTTCACAGTCCACATAAATAGTATGTTTGTATCTATTATATTGATGTGGGTGTAAGTGTAGTATGAATCCATATCATAACAGCAACCAAGTATATTGATTATATTGGTGTTTTTATAAATGAAATGAAAAAAAAGAGTTTAGGGTGATGGGGAAGTAAAATAAATAAAATGCACTTAATAGAAAATGTTACCTTAAAATTGGGTATCTCCCATTGTTTTGAACCAAATGGTTTACTTTAAGTTCCTTCATCCAAAGAAATGGATTTTTAAGAAGAGTAAAGGGATATTAAGAGCTTATTTAGGAAGAGGTTGGATGAGTCAAAAGGTTTTAGAGGTGTGAGGAATGGTTTAGAAGTGGTGTCCTTTTACTAAGGGGAGGAGGGGCTCTTTAAGAAATTTTGATACAATTATTTTATTATAAACTTATATTCAATTTAAAAATGTCAAAAAATCAATAATTTCAATGATATGAAGATGCATGTTCAAAATAAAACAATCCAGAAATTCTTGGACAGGTTTTGGATATTGTTTTAGTATTTATAATATTATTTATTTAAATCATTCATTAATGAGGTAAACACTACATTATTCTTGTGTCATAAATAATTATATTTATCTGATGTCTATAAATTATAAAAAAATAAAATGGTTTAAGAAATCATTTTAGAAATCAAATCCACATTTATAGTTGAATATATAACTTATATAATCATATGTAAATTATTTTTACCAAAAGATATTTCTTTTGGGCATTTTTTCCATTGCTTTAAGTTAATTAAAAAAAGTGTCATTACAAGATTTACCATTAACCATTATAAATAAAATATTTACTGAAATAAATAATTAAAAATTATAAAAATAAAAGGTAATTATTTAAACAATTTTGACATCATGATTCCAAATATAGAATCCATTTTTCCAAATTCAAAACACAGAAGTTGCAGAAATTAATTTAAAATTAATTACCACTGTCAAAACTAAAGGGGTATATTTATGAAATAATAACTATCAGATGATTGACACTTATTTAATTCCAACTTCAAAGTGAAATTACATCCTTTTACAAACATTGGATTAAATAGTAAAAACATAATATAATTACACATTAATACCCATTAAAAAAATTGTATGGCCTTATAAATTAATTATATTAAAAGGCAGTTTTGAATTAAATTACAGTATGTTTCACTATTAATTAAAATTGAATTTTATCAAAAAAAAAATTTCATCCAAAATAAATTTTGATGTCCCAATTCTAAGGAAATTAATAATTTTTCAAATAGAAACTATAAATTTGACAAAAATTAAATTTAGAAAATATTCCCATTAGAAAGATGTAAATCGTTTTTTAAAGAATATTAGTGTATTGGTGATTAAAATTGAATTTATTCATTTTCTATGCCTCTATCATTTTTTGGATAAATGTCAAAACACTTAAAAAACATGTATAATAATATTTTTGTTAGTTATATTCATTTCCACCAATATATTGTCTATGAGTTAACTACCATTTAAAATAATATTATTATATTATTAGTGTGAAAAGTAAGATTTCAATGAATCCCATTGATGCGTATCTGGTAAGAGATCAAACATAGTGTCCCCATTAAAATAAAATTAATATTAAATTCACAAATATTAATGAATATGAATATGACTTATTCTTTATTTACCTGGAATGTTACATCCTTTACCCCTTTTGGAAGTTGCAGCCTCCCAATTTTTATTCACTTATCAAATAAGTGGGGCTATTTATCCCTCATAGCATTTTTAGATTCCCATGTTGCATCTTCAACCATATGGGTTTTCCAAAAATCTTTTTCCTGATTAATTAAGTTATTACGCAACACATGCTCTCAACACTCAAATATGAAAAACATTATGTACCTAGGATAAACATGGATGTAAAGACACTCTGTTGGAAATTGATCCAACCTCTTCCAGGATTTCATTGGGTCCAATGAACCTTGGAATCAGCATTCCCTTCTTGCCAAAATGCATCAGACATTTCCATGGAGAAAATCTGAGAAAGAAATGATCAACTACCTCAAAAGATAGATCCTTACTCTGGTTATCCGCATAACTTTTCTACCTGCTCTGAGCTGTTTTCATGTTCTTCTGAATCAACTGAACTATTTCTCCCATATCTTCTACCAATTCAAGTACCATCAGTTTCCTTTCACATAATTTTCCCAAAAATCTAGAGTTATACATTGTTTCCCATATTATACCTCAAATGGAACTATCTGTATATTGAAATGAAAATATTTATTATAAGAAAATTAATTAAAGAAATATTTTTCTCCCAACTTCTCTGGTAATCCATCAAGAATGAACGTAACATATCCTCTAAGATATGAATTGTTCGTTTTAACTGTCCATCTGATTGCGGATGAAAAACTGTACTTAAATTTAATTCAGTACCCAACGACTTCTAAAGGCCTTTACAAAAGTTATAATTAAAACTAGGATCACGATCTGAAACAATGTAGTGGGGAACTCAATGAAACATGACTATTTCTTTGACATACAACCGATAAAGTTGATATAGAGACAAGGTATCTTGAATAAGAAGTAAATGAGCATATTTAGTCAACCGATCAATAATAACCAAGATTTCATTATTACCTCGATATGTCATTAGTAATCCCAAAATAAAGGCCATGGACATATTTACCCATGTCCACTCTGGCACCGGTAAAGACTAAATAATTACTTTTCAGTAACTACTGTTCTGCATTAACATATTGACAAGTCAAACACATCATAGTAATGTCAGCAATAACTCTTTTCATTCCATCACACCAGTAATACTCCCAAATATCTCTATACATGTTAGTACTGATAGGATAAACTAAAAACCGAGAACAATGGGCTTCACATAACAACTCATTCTTCATATATGAATCACAAGGCGCACATAATATTTTCACAAACCTGAAAACAGAATCATTATCTATGTTAAATTCAGGAAACACTCCCTTCTGAAAAAACAATATCTTTTTCTGCAACTCACTATCTCCTTTCTATGCTTTCTTTATTCTGTCTGATAGATATGATTTCACCGTCACCTAAAACAAACATAGGAATTTCTAGCACCAATAACTTTTTTTCCAAATTTCATCATATCAGAAACCAAATGATCTCGTTTCAAATGTATCATGGTTAATGCAGCATTATTTTTTCAACTCAAAGCATCAGACATATTATTTTCCTTTCAAGGATGGTAAATTATCATGCAATCATAATCCTTGATTAATTCTATCCATCTCCTTTCTTCCATGTTCAATTCTTTCTAATTTAATATATACTCAAAACAATTTTGGTCAATATATATTTCAAATTTTACTACATTAATATTATTCCTATAAATTTTTAAAGGAAAAATGAAAAAAGCTAATTTCAAATCTTGTGTAGAGTAAATTAACTCTTGATGTTTCAACTTACATGAATCATAAGTAATTACCTAATCATTCTGCATAAGTACACAACCAAGTCCTTTCTACAAAGCAACACTGTAGATAATAAAATCACCATCTATGGAAGGTAATGCCCAAAATAGATCATTCACCAATATTCTTTTCAATTACTAAAAACAATCATCACATTCATTTATCCAAATGAACATAACACCATTCAGAGTTCTCTTAGTCATTGGACTAGATCACAATGAAAAATTCCAAACAAACCACTAGTAATAACCTGCTAAACCATGAAAATAATGGATTTCAGTTAAATTTGGTTGTCTTGTCCATTCTTCAACAACTTTTTTTAGCAGGATCAACAGTTAATTCCTTTTTTGAAACAATTCGACTAAGGAATGAAACTTGTTATAAACAAAACTCACACTTTCATAATTTCTCATAGAGTTTCCTCTCGTTTAATGTTCTTAAGATAACCTTTAATGAATTTTCATGTTTCTTTTTACATTTGTAAAAAACCAAATTATCATCAATATACACAACCAAAAACATATCAAAAAACTCACAAAAAAAGTTATTCATAAGATCCATGAATAGCTCAGTTTAGTCGGTTAAACCCAAAATCATTACTAAAAATTCCTAATGGTTATATCTAGTACGAAACACGGTCTTCAAAATGTCTCCATCCTTTACTTTCATCTATTTGGTACCCCGACCTCAAGATAATCTTCGATAAAAATTGTGCTCCATGGAGCATATCAATCAAATCATTGACATGAGAAAAAGGATAATATTTCATTATAGTGATGTTATTCAATGTGTTGTAATCAATGAAAAGTCTCATTGAACCATCTTTATTTTTATCAAAAAAAATAAAGGAACACCCCATGGTGATGTGCTAGGTCGAATGAAAACTTTATCTAATAACATTGGCAATTTCTACGTTAACTCTAAATGTTCAGCTTGATTCATTCAATAAATGGTTTTGAAATAGTATTAGCATTAGGAACTATGTTAATAATAAATTCCGATTCCAAATCAGGTATAATACCAGGAAACACATCAAGAAAATCATCAAAATACTAATTTACAACTGTCACATCATTAATCTCAACATTTCCTTTGTTTTAAACAATATGTGGAAAGTAACATTCATTTCCATATTTTACAAGTTTCTCACCTCCCAAATATGTATTCAAAAGTGAGGGTTCATTCTTGTACACAAACTGAAATTCAATCCCAAAATAAACCTCGTTAGCTATATATTCAATCATTGAATGATAAACAGTAAGCCAATTCATACCCAAAATAACAACTAACTCTAGTTGAGGAACATAAATAAGGTTTGTAGGTAGATTCTTTCTACAAACAGGTATTAGATGGTTAAAATGTTTTTTTATCAACCTTTCCTCCATGGTTTTTTAACATAAGTTCATAATTAATATCATGATATGGAATTAACAATTTACAAGAAAACATCTCAAAAATTAATGAATATGTAGATCCTATATCCAACAACACATTCGCATAATTTGAACAAACAAACAGTTTACCTAATACTACTGCATTAGATGGCCCAACATTTGCTGATGTAGTTGAAAAGGATTTCACCACCCCCTTCTTCTTCTAATATAACCGCTTTCCCTCAGTTTCATTCTTCATTGGATACTCATTTTCATAATGACCCATTTTATTGCTCTTAAAACATTTTATTGTTGGGTTTCCATTTCCAACTTGATCATCATCCTTACAGTTATGAGAAGTATGACCAGACATACCACACTGAAAGCACATCCTAGAATTTGATAACCATTCTCCAGGGTCTTTTTAACAAACTTATCACATGATGGATTTTTCATTTTCATGACTCCAAGACTCTTTGAGGAATTCTTTCCCTTTTCCTTCAAACTAGCCCTCTTATTTTGTTTTCTCTCTTGGAAAAAATGATCATCAGAAAACTCCATTTCTACCTTCTCGGCACAACTAACAAGTTTTTAAATGATTTTCAATTCACTGGAGGATAATTCTCTTCGATATCACGGTTTTAGTCCTAAGTAAAATCTACTTATCTAAATATCAATATCTCGAATGAAATTTGGAGCATACCATGCCAGTCATGTGAATTTTTCTTCATAAGCCACCACTGAGTCATCCTTCAACCACAATTCCATGAATTGTTTTTCCATCCTATGAATAACCAACACAAAATATATTTCTCATGAAACATAGCTCTGAATTCATCCCAATCAGAAGAATCAATCTCCTCACTACCCCATATATTTTTCACCATCGACCACCACTGATTAGCTTCACATTCAAAACAGTAAATAGTGAGTCACACCTTTTGATGTTCTAAACACCCCCTGATATCAAAAATATTCTCCTGTTCTTTAATACTCCCTTCAGCTAGCACATGGTCAGATGATCCTCTGAATGATGGGGGATGTTGCCTCATGAAATGATCCACTACTAAAATGTTCCTCTATGGTTGATCTGGATAATCTCATGAATGGATACCACCGCCATTTATAGCCTAATTCAACTATGAAATCATTGCATCAAACTATTCATTTCTGATTCCAACCATCTAAGGTTGATGATTTGGAAGGTTATTCTCCTCTATATTCCTTCCAAACATAGCTACCATGTTTTCTATACTAAAAACCATTATGAGCAAAAATATTTATTAGGCGAAGCTACATGGTAATCTGTGAATTATATATCATTTCTATATTACCATAAATTAAAAAATATACATTAATTTAACAATATTCTAACTCCTAGAGTAGTCTAAACCTCCATATGATACCAAATATAAGGATCTAGCCTTAAACATTAAATTATATTGAATTAAATTAATAATTCACATTGAGGATCTTTTGAGGTTTATATTTTTTGGGAATTAGGCCATAATTATTACATTACATCTAAAAAATTACAAAGTAGACAATTCTACTAAATTTCAATTTTTTCTTAAAATAAAAACTGTTTGAAT
This sequence comes from Viscum album, assembly GCA_963277665.1. Lineage (NCBI taxonomy): Eukaryota > Viridiplantae > Streptophyta > Magnoliopsida > Santalales > Viscaceae > Viscum > Viscum album. Next base: position 1,852,058,499 of record OY728120.1, read on the forward strand.
AAAAAATTCATGTTTAGTTCCATGATTTTGACAGCATGACTTTTCCTTTTTCCCATACATGACCCTATTCCACATTATGTCTTGTGAAAAATATTTCAAAAACAAGCGATGGTCATAAAATCTCATTAAGTTATACACAATGAAGGAAAACTATTAGTTTTTCAAAAAAACATGTAAACCAATTAATACCTTATCATAAGTATTACTTGTCAGATTTATGAAGTATTAAATGCTCTTCACTGAATCGAAGATCATTTCATATCATTTTGTAACCAAAATATTACCATAAAACCCATATAAAGAACATATAACATATAATGGTTTCTTGGGGAATAATCAAACCTAAATAGAATAACCATACGGTCGATGTCCACACATATCACTAAATGGAATAACCATACGACCGACTTCCATACCCATTGCATTGGATGTTACAACGTAACCACCCATCCTTGTATATCACGAAACCACTCATCATTTGGTTTATCATGTATCCACCTATCAAATGTCCAAGTACGATTATAAAATCATTACACATAAAACAAATATAAAGGAAAGATAACATTTGTACATTTAAATCACAATATAAAATCTAAATATATTGGCATTAAAAATACATTATCAAAAACATTTTCAATACAAAAATATGAAAAAAAGTACATGGTATATATTTTCTTTTTGAAAATATTACAGCTTTTTATGGAATCCAAAGATCAAATAATACATGCGGCGGAAAAAGAGGTTGTTGCCAGCGTTTACATTAAAACATACTTTTTTTGGTCATTTAGTAAAATGCCTCATAGAAAAGGATTACCTCATAATTAAATGAAAAGTCAATGGTGTTTATATACCATGTAAATGAATGTAATGTATAAAACAAAATATGCCTCAATTAATGATGATTGAGACAATGCCCCTTACCTCCTCTCCGACGTGAACCCTTCATTATTTTATTTCCCGAATAATAAAAATAAGTTCACTTCTACTTTATTAGGACCCTTTTTCAATATTATTATTCATTTTGTATCCCTTATTACATTTATATTACAATTATTTAATTATTAGAGTACATATCGTACATTTTGTAGATGTATGGAAGTTGAGTAAAAAATGAATTTATTATAATAATAAATTGTTCATGTGGTTGAAATTACATTATCACCAGAATGATATTCATGATTTTGTTATCATATATATCATATAAATCTAGTATATATATGTATTTATAATAGTACATAACATTTTGAGATAAGAAATTAAATTCACCGTTCCTAGAGACGGTAAGTTGTACGTACGCATGAAAGCTACATCCGTTCCTATCTCATAATTTAAGGTAATAAAAACAAAATTCTACATATTTATATTATAATTTCAGTATAATATCATATTTAAATTCATTAAAACCACCCTTTATACTTCCCATAGAAGGCATTAACGGTTCATATTACTTTGAGGGGGCGGCAGTCCACACTTTCTCAAATGAAATTATTGCATTTACACATTATGGAAACCATGAATATAATATATATATGATAAATACTGAATATTAAAGAAAAATAAACATAATATATATCATATATAAATACAGTTCAACCATTATGGCCACCATGAGAGGCGGTTGGAGATATTAAAACAATAATCGTTTCATGAGGCAGTAGTTCACCGTCCTCAAAAACTGTATGTTCGTATCCATTAGATGGAGGTGTGTGTAAGTTTAGTTTGAATCCTTATCATAACAACAACCTATAATATTAAGGATACTAGTGTTGTTATAAATTAAATTAATTAGAAGGGTTTAGGTTTTGGATATGTAAACTAAAAGAAAAGATCATAATACAAGACATTACCTTTAAATTTGGTATCTTCCTATGCTTTGAACCAAAAGGATTACATGAAGTGACTTATACATAAATTAAGGCTTCTAGGAAGAGGATAGGGATGATGATAGCTTGTTTAGGATGAGTTTGGACAACACAAGAGGATTTATAGGTGTGAGGAATGGGATATAATTGGTGCCCTTTTATAAGGGGGAACAAGGTATCTTTTGGAATGTTTTGAAACAATTATTTTATTATAAATTTACCCTCTGTTTCGAAAGTTTATAAAATCGTTAAAGTCTACTATATTATGACTAATGTTCAAAATAAAATGATAAAATAATAATTAGACAGGTTTTGGATATTTTTTAACATTTTATAATCTTATTTATTTTAATCTTTGATTAAAGAGGTAAACAAGACATCATTATTGTGTCATAAATAATTTTATTTATATGATATCAAAAAATTATAAGAAAAACATTATGATGTATAAAATAATTTTAGATTTCAAATTCATATATATTTTATAAGTGTTATCTTAAATACAAACATGTAAAAATATATCTACTAAAAGATATTTGTTTTTGTCATTTTTGTCTTTACATTTAGTTAATTAAAATAAAGTGTCATTATCACTCCCAAGTTTCACCATGGGGTCCCCAAAATTGACCCAAGGATGCCCATGGTCGGATATATATCAACCAATAGGATTAGGACACATGTTATAGTAATTTAATATTATTATAATATTATTTTTTAACCTGGACCGCCTGATTTACAATTTAACCATGGTAAATGAAATATTTACAGAAGTAAATATTTAAAAATTTTAATATTGAAAGTTAATTATTTACAGAATTTGGACCTCCTGATTACAAATATGGAATACATATTTCATCATACAAAACACATAAGCAGATGAAATTAATTTAAAATAAATTACCGCTGTCAAAACAAAAAAATGTGATTTTAAGTAATAATAACTATCATAAAATTGACCCGTATTTATGTCCAATTTCATAGTGAAATTGCTTCTAATGACCAAAATTGGATTAAATAGTAAAAAAATAATAAAATTAAACATTAAAAACAATTAAAAATATTATATATCTTTATAAATATATTATATTAAAATGCAGTTTTGAATTAAAATACCATATTTTTCACTATTCATAAAAAATTAATTTTCTTAGAAAAATACCTTAATTTCATCCAAAGTAAATTTTTATGTCCTGATTCTAATGAAAAATATTATTTTACAAAATAAAACATATAAAAGTGACCAAAAGTAGATTTAATAAGAGTTCGCCATTAAATGTCGGTAAATTGACCTTTTAAAAAATATTAGACTATTGGTGCCAAAAATTAGATTTAAACTGGTTTTAATCCTATAGAATTTATTGGATAAATATAAAAACATTTAAAAAATTTTGAATCATATTCTTGTTAGTTAAATTAAATCCAACTAATAAAACCGCTATGCGTTACTAACTTTTAATATAATATTATAATATTATTATTGTGCAAAGTAATATTTCAAAGAAAAATTTTGTTGCGTATCAGGTAATCCATGAATTATAGTTTCCCCTTTAATGTAAAATTAATATTTAATTAAACAATATTAATAAATTTAAAAATGTATTATAATCAATTTACCAATGATGTTACATAATACCCTTCTTAGAAGTATTAAGGTGTTAAGAAATTTTATTGTATGACGGAAATGTAATGTCTTCATTTTAGTGTTTCTATATAATTTCTAATTCCCATTCATTAAAATCTCATAAAACAATGATGATATAATAAATACATTATCATCAATATGACGATATGTTATGTTGTTTATATCACCACATAAATCAATACCCACTTCTATAAAATTGGAAAGGAATTAACCATTCATGCATACTTCTAAACAACCACCTCCATGAAGTAATCTAATTAGATTCCCATTACATTATCTATTTATTAATTTTAATTATGTAATTATTGTTAATATGTTTTAATCATGATATATTACTAATTATAAGATAATAATTTACAAATTATGTTCTTACTTTCCATGCTCATAATAATTATATCATCAATCTAGCAGGCGTGTGAAGTATCGCCTCCTAGAAGCTTTGTGATTCATCATTATTCATTACATCACTTGTATTTTTTTATGTAATTAGGTTTAAATGATTAATATGTTATTAATTATTAAATTATAATTTTATAATGATTAGATAATAATTAACTTATTTCCATGTTGGTCAAATGAAAAATGAAAACATTATTCATTCTTATGAATGCCCTATCATCTCCATGATTATAACGTTTTTCATTTTTCAAAACCATAATTAATGGTTTTATTTAAAATTATAATTCATCAATAAAATTGATCATTGTTTTAGGAGTATTACTATTTATTAACAGTACTTATGCCCACATGATCAATTTACATGATGCCATTTCCTTTTTTTAACTCATGTACCAAATATTTTATAAATTCCCATGCAATCATAAAAAACATGCAATTGTTATAACCGTATAAATATGTCATATAAATGGAATACAAAAATTTAATAAGGTTATAATGAAACTATAAATTTACATAATTAGATTATTCAGGAATATAATGAATGTACAATATAATCATACTTGAGGTAAGTGACTTCGTCTCAAACTTATTTCATTGAGGTGTATTTTCCTGTTTTAAACCACCTTATTTTATAAAGTGCATAGTCAACCCAATTGACTATTAATTAACTGGACTTCAAAAGGTATAAATTAATATGACACATTTTAATTTATTAAATGATAATAAATTTTTTTAAACTTATATGGTTTCTACTAGTTGCATGTCATTGTGACCATTACATGATATTTATATTACTCTATAAGCATTAATGTTTTTTTAAAGAATTATAAATTCCTTCTTGTGTTTTTGGGTAATTTGATATTTAAAATTGATATATAAATGGACTTTTTATTGAAAAATCCTGAAAATATTTCTTTTCATTTCAAATTGCTTTTTATGAGGGAAATGTTGATAACTAAAATCAATTTTGTTTTACAATGATATAATGGTACATAGAAATTACGACATGTGGTAACATGAAAAACAACATATGGGTGGTTCCATGAAAAAAAATGATGGATGGACAATTTATAACCTCATATGAATTGGGTTTGGAAGTCGGTTATATGGTTATCCGATTTATAAAATTGATATGTATGGAAGTCGACAAAACAATTGTTCCTTTTATGTATGATGAAATCACAAGTTACTTCTATATTTTAAATATGTGTTTTATGGGATTTATGGGAATATATTTATTATATAAAATCTTATAACTTAGTTTATATAAAAAAGAATGTATTTACTAATTATTATGGTTAAAATTTTTAAATATATGATAAAGTATTCAAAAGTTTACGTGTTTTCAAAAGACAAAAAACTACCCAAATTTGTCTATCACTTACTAATTTTTTTTGTTAATCCCATGTTTATAAATGTTTTTAATAGTTATTAATGTATAATATAATCATTGATGGGATCAACGAAATTTTAGAATTATTAATCATGAAATCAAACTATGTTTCTTTTTAAAATATTTTATTTTCAGAAAAAATGGATACTGATTACATGTTTCTAAACTGTAAAATTGGAGTTGATATGTAGGAATTATAACATAATTCTATAACTCTATAAAATAGATATGATCCTCAATTTCAAATAATTTAAAATTATATCTTAACTAAAGATTATGTAATTATTTATGGCCATTTACTTATAGGATTGTATCGAAGGAATGTTTAGATAACATTAGTGGCTAGAGTAATATTAATAACAATAATTGAATGAGTTTACATTATGGTCATGTTAAAATGTTAATGCATTTGAATATTACAGTTTTGATTCATCTAATATATGTATGTTAAGAATTATTTTCTATAGTAGAAATAGGGTAGCAGTGATGAGAAAGAATCCGGAGAAAATAAACCATCCAAATTTGCATCAATAGATGGTTGGAATCATAATTGAATAGTTTATTTCATTGATGGATCAGTTGTCGTAGGAGATAAATTTTGGTTCTATCCATAAATGAGATATACTAGATCAAATATAGAGGAATATTACATTTTTGGTGTCACGACCCGTCCCCCAGGGCCTATATTGTGACTACCCCAGGCCCGCCATCCATAGGCTAGGGGCTGGAGACTAGCACCAAAGGAATAAATACCTAAAAATGGGAGGGAATTTCCTTTCTAAATATAAACAAACACAACAGAGTACACAACTGGAACAAAAACACTATGTAAAACTATATACAGAAGAAGTTATGGAATGTAAAATGGACCAGAAATATAAGCCCAACAGGAAAGTACAAGTACAACTGAAATCAAGTACAACTGATGAAAAGTAAAGTAGCTACTGGGTCGTCTTCTGGGGTTCCTACATGAAGGGTAGGTACAGATGGCATCCTCATCACTCCCTTCCATTTGTCTCCTCCGTGTACCATCACACCGAGTGGTCCACCTCCGGGTATCGTCCAGTCCTGATACTCTCTACCTCAATCAGTGTTGTCCGTCGTCTGCATCCAACACAACGAAGTGCGTTCATAGCACGTGCATGGGTGAGAATAATGATCCTCAGTAAGGACCCTGACACCCTCATGGTCTCACTAAATCCAACAAGGATAAAACACAAAGTATTAAATCAACAGATAACCATTACATAGGTATATGCCCACACATAAACCTATTTTATCTAGTAACCCATCTCAATCATGATGAAAACAAAAAAGTCATTGACTCAGCTCAGACAAGGATTTTTATTAATTTGAACTCTCAGATGCTGGATAACTCATCCTTTATCAAGCACAGTTGATCTGCCACATCACACAAGGTGTATCCCACTAACATGGATTGCTGAGGTACTTCTCATGTTGGGTACTGTGGATCTGATACGCTCACACAGAGGTGCTCTCCACTGTGGGTCGGTTGTTCTCACACAGAGGCACTCCACTGGTAGCCTACTAAGGTACTCCATGTGTCGAGTACCGTGGGTCTTCCATGCACACATAGAGGTGCTCCCTGCCATGGGTCTGCCACACTCATAGAGAGGTGCTCCCCACTGGGTTAGTCGAATCACTCTGAGTCAAATCGGTCAGTAGTCACCAAGTCTCAGCCAGCTACTAGGTTCCAGCAAAAATTCCTTCTCTTCTCTGGAATATCTGCTTTACAAGCTACTGGTCGATACTCCAGATGTCTCTAAGTGCCACAAAGAAGTATCTCAATGATATACCATGTCATAAGGTTCTCAACGCAATAGACAGGGCGTCAATCAGACGCCCAGCGTGTTAGTTAGTAGATTTTTGTCGCAAGGGCCCGGTTATATTTGTGTACGATCCAACCTGACCACAACTCAACTATACACCGAAATCTAGTGGGAAATACTCAAAGGGACGGATACGTTCCCTGAATACTGGTGTCACTTATGGTTCGTTAAATGGACGTCCAGTGCCAATGTTATGGCCAAAGGATGTAAGGGGTCGATGAATGGACCGGGTCTAGTCCAACACGGTTGGACCGACTCGACCCAACCCAGTTTGGGCCAACCCGGTATAGGTCGACCCATTCAAACTTTCTGGGTCTGAACCAGCCCGTTGGGTGGGTCAGCCCGCAAAGTTTTGACCCGGTCCGCTAGGCCCGACACAGCGGACCGCGAGGGCAGTTCATCCCTGGCTCGGGGCCAGTTTATCCCAGAGCATTGTGAGGGCACGACCCGTCATGGCTCGGCCTAGAGGGCATGGATGGGCCGGTTCGGCCAACACACCACGAGGGGGGTCGGGAAACTGGCTCAGTTAGGTGGCCGCGAGGGAGTTGGGACACTATGGGGGCACCAGCTGGGCGCTGGGCAGGCCGTGACACGGCGCCGGCCAGGGCACAGCTGGGCACCGGGGGTGCTGGTAAGGCCGTGTTCAGGGCACCGGGGGCACCGGGCAGCGCGCGGGGGCGCTGGGCAGTGGACGGGGGCACTGGGCAGGCCACGACAGGGCACCAAGGGTGCCTGGTAGGCCGTGATAGGGTGCCGGGGTGCCGGGCAGCACGTGGGGGCGCCAGGAAGGACACGGCAGGGCGTCAGGGGCACCGGGCATCACATGGGGTGCCAGGCATGGCGCTAGAGGGGCCAAGAAGGCCGCGGGGCAACGCGTGGGGCTGCGGGCAACACGCGGGGGCACGAGCAGTACGATGGGGCACCGGGCAGGGCACCGGTAGGCCACAAGTAGGCGGGGTGGGCACTATGCAGCCGGCGATGGTCGACCGGGAGCTCTGGTGCTCCTCATGGGCGGCACAATTAGCGAAGGCCGCGGGTAGTGAGGCCTTTTTCGTCGTCGTCTTCATCTTTTCGTCACCTAGTCGTTCATCCAACAACCCAATAAGAACAATGGAGGAGTCGGGCCATGTTGGTTTTCCCCACCCACTCTGGGTTTAGTGTGGTAACAATTTTCACAACAAGAAGGAATGAGATTTTCATCAATTGTTTTTAAAACCATGCATCAAATCCTTTCCAATCCGAAGAAGAGAAAAAGAAAAGGATATTACAGTAGAACAAAACCCCTACATTTGATTTGTTTCTCGATGTTCATTGATGGAGTTTCGGGAAAAAGGTGAAGTCGTTCGTCGTTCGCCACGTTCGTGACACACTCCCAATCCAATCTCATGCGTCGGTTTGTTGAGGATGATGAGGAGGGAAGTTTCTCTACGCCGGAAAGTGTCCGGGGTAGAAGTCTAAAGAAGAAGCATTGTCGAAGTTCTTCTTGTTCTTCATTGGGATGATGCTTCTCCCTAGCTCTCCTCTTTCTCCGTTCCACCAAATGAGAATACCAACTAAATAATAATAATAGGTTTTCTATTATTTTATTGTTGGAAATTAATTAAAAAATGTGAAAATAATTAACCAGGCTCCACCAAATTAATTTCATGAGAGGTGTCACATTTAATCTGGAGGATGTCAAGAGGCTCCCCTTAATTAATTCACATGCGTTGGCGCTGTTAATTAGCATAGATGGCTCAAAATTCAAAAAAAAAAGGATTTGGAAATTGATTGGGGTGGTGGTGGCACCATTAATTGCTAAGGGAGTTCCACAGGTTAAATGTCGTGTGTTCCCCACAAAAAATATCCTCCCAATGGAGGTTATGCTTGGGTGGGACCCACTACCATAACCTCTCATGGGAGGTTAGGTTGTGGTGGCCACCACCTCCAACTTCTTCTTGGAGGTTTTAACCTCCACACACCCAAAGGTGGCTCAAATAAAATTAGGTTTCTAGAACACTTTATTTTTTATATTTGTTTATAAAAAACAAACAATTATCTTTTATTCATGACTAACTTCCATCAATGTGAAATTATTATTAAGAAAATACTGGCGTTGTGAGTTCAATTGTGCCCTCAGATTTCACTTCTGAGAACTAGTTCAAAAGTTATAAAAGCCCACTCGTACATTTACTAAATGTACATGAACAAAACTTCAGAAATTGATTCAGGGCACACTGGGCTATGGAATCAGGCACCGTAAAAATTCACGGACTCATAAAAATCCTGTGTATTTAAGAAAAAAAATTCAATGGAATTTCCGGGTCTTTAAATTATCCCCACCTCAGGGCTTCATGTTCCCATAAGCTACAACTAGAACTATGGTAACAAATGGGGGTACTGAGCATGAATATGATCCTCCCACTCCCATGTTCTCTTCTAGAGGTTCATGTTCTGCCAGCGAGCGCGAACTAGAGGTATTGACCATCCACCTAGGACCCACTCTTGTTGATCCTCAATCTCCACTGGAACCTCCAAAAAAGTCTCCCCATCGTCGATGTCCTGCTCTCCATGGTCAATTATGTGGGAAGAGTCATGCACGCATCTCCTCAGCTGAGATACATGGAAGACGTCGTGCATCCAGTGCAACTGAGGTGGAAGAGCTAAGTAGTAATCCACCTCATCTAATCTGCTAAGGACCTGAAAAGGTCCGATGAACCTCAAATATAACATGCTTCCTCGTCCAAATCCCTATAGACCTCATCGAGTTGAGTCCCATAGAGAGACGTGGTCACCATCCTCAAACTCTACAGGTATCCATCTCCTATAAGAATATGACTTCTAGCTACTCTATGCAGTCTTCATCTGCTCCTGGATGATCAGCACCTTCTATGTGGTAGGTCGTACCATCTCTAGTCCCACTAGTGCTGACACCCCAAGGATTGTCCAACATAAGGATGATATGCAATGTCGCTCGTAAAAGGCCTCGAAAGGTTCCATACTGATGGTGGAGTGATTTCTTTTGTTGTAAGTTAAATCTACCAAAGGCAATTGATCCTCCCATCTACGACCGAATTCGAGGACACATGCATGGATCATGTCCTCTAGGGTCTGAATGGTCTGCTCATTCTGACCATCTGTCTGAGGATGGAAGGCAGTGTTCAAGCGAAGTTGTGTCCCGAAAGCCTCCTACATCCCCTTTGATATCCCAGAAGTAAACCGTGCGTCACGGTCGAAGATAATTGAGGAAGGTACTCCATGTAAAATCACAATCTCCTACACATAGAGGCATCCCAATCTCCTAAATGAACCATGCTCTGTGATCAGTAGAATGTGGGTCGACATGGTGAGTCGGCCAACGATCACCCAAATCCAGTCATGACCCCTAGAAGCATGTGGAATACCTGTCATGAAGTCCTCAGATATCCTATCCCACTTCCACTTCGGGACCTCTAAAGGCAGAACCAAGATTGTTGATACCTAGCGCTCTACCTTCACATGCTGACAACTGAGACAATGTGAAACAAACTCTACTAACGCCTTCTTCATACCTGGACACCAGTGTTGTCATCCAAGATCCTGGTACATCGTTGTTATAACGCCCCAAACCCAGTTTCCCAGTGTCGGTGCATTATTACATAACATTGGCATGATCAAAAAAGATTATGCCTCCAAAGACCGATTAGTTTAGTAGCCTTGGGATCATTAGATACATTCATAATGTTTAAATTACATCATAAGGTGAAATAATACAAAAATATCTTGTCTCCATAGACCACACTCATAACCCCTCATACTATCCCTACAGTTCATTCATAAAATACTTCTTCACATCCTGAAAAAAATAAAACATAGAAAGGGGTGATCTCAGATTCATAGTAAGGATAACAATATAGCGTAAACTTTCATAAATATGCATAAACATTTAAGGAAATGTATAACTAAAAAAACCTTTTAAACATGAACTTTATTATAATATGGAAGAAATAAAATGAAATAATTCCATTTACTTATTCACATTGATATTTTACTAATATAATAATCACATGCATTATCAATAACAACTTTAATAATGATGGAATGAAAAATGCCAGGCATTCATAACCACACAGTCAAAGCCTTGTGCCAAGACTACAAATAAGATTTTGTCAATGCCTTGTTCAAAGAAAATAGTTTCTCTAATGACACCTATCGAGGCATTGATGAGCTATAGCGGGATCCACCCCTCACTTACTAATTTCAATTCATTCCTCATATGAATAGGTTTAAACATTACATAAACATTCATATTAAAACTAACATACGAAATATCAATACTTTCTCCATAAACCATGAATGGTATAAAAATAACACATCCATAGTCAAACATATCACAAAACCTTCAATACGATATGAAAGTTTTGTATCATAATAAATCAACTTGAAATAATCTTAAAATCCATCAAAGGATGTTGACATAGATGAAATCAATACAATTTGAGAGAAATATCTCTTTTTGAAATAATTTATAAGTCAGATAATTATAAAGGAAATCATTTACTTTGAAAATATTCTTATAATCTTATAAAGTAAACTTAGATGATTTTATAATGGTGGAATATAGTGGCACCCTCCGTATAAGTTAAAAAAAAGACGTTCTTACCTAAATTTTGTCGAAAAGGTTAAAAGGTCCTTGTTTGGAAAACGACAGAAAGATTCCTTTATAAACTTCTTATAAAAATTCATTCAAGGGTATAAATGAAATTAAACCATAGTCTGTAAAATAGTACGAATGATTTGAAATGAATTTTTAAGAAACATGGATGCAGATGATAAATAGGTCCTAGTAGATAATTACGTATAAACAACCTCGGATAATGAAGAGATTGTGAAATAAAACCTTACCTTGTACTTTTCCTTTTTTGAGGGTAGGTTAACCTCATGTATAGTGGTGAAATAATTATTATTAAATTACAAAATAATCATATACATTAATATTATATCATATATGATCTTTTGACATTGATTTGTTAATAATATCTTAGTATTATCATCATTTCGGGTGTTAAAGGAACACTTTTTATTTATATTCTTTGTTATGTGAGCCATATTTTTTATGGATGGGATGTATATTATTCATATACAGAATGATATCATGTCTCTAAAAATTATTTTTAAACATCAAATAAAATTTAGTATTGAATGGATACGATGAGGAATGAATCTCATCGCGTTTGTGGAGACGGTAATCCGTACGTATGCATGAGCGACAATATCATTCATTTGATATTAAAATTATATATAATTGGATGGTATATAATATTTACAGAATCAATAACATTTTATATTTATTATATACATGAATTACACATCATTATTATACCCATCCAAATAATTGTTTGATGAATAACAATTACACCACGACATTGAGACGGCAGGTCGTACGTACGCACGTATGGTGACATGTCATTAAAAGGATGCATAGACTACTGAATATGGTTGTAACATATTTATAATAACATCATAGTATATAGAGGATATTGTAGTTATTATTTTAGAATGGAAATAATAAAGAAATAAGAAGTTGAAGAAGAAAGGAACTTGAAAGTGGGTGGTGAAAACATTACATCTTCTTCGGGTTCCTCCTTTTGATTTGATCAAAAGGGATCTTTAGGATGGCTTTCTGATCAAAATAAGGCCTCTAGGTTGAAGTGAGGGAAGTGGAGAAAATATTTAGCCTGGGTTTGTCCGAGCCTTGAGGCTTTGAAGGTGTGAAAATTGGTTAGAAGTTGTGTCCTTTTATAAGGGGGAGGAGGGGTTCTTTAGAAAAAATTAAAGTATTATTTTATAATAAATTCATATTCAGTTTCTATTTGTTTCAAAGTAGATTATTCAAATTCTAAGGTGGGGATGGGTATAAATCCTTTCAAACAAAAGATTATAGATAGGTTTGGGTCATTATATTAACCTTATCCATTAGTTTTAACTCTTAGTTAATTAGATTGACATTTACCATGCCACTTTTTATTTTTATATTTTATAGTTAATAAACATAATATAAACATCCAAAAGACCCCCATGTGGTACATTAATTATACAACTATCATGATATAATTCCATTGTCGTAACCTTAGAGTTTTAGGAATATAATATTAATTAATAATATAATACATGTTTTAAAAACTCTTTTACGTCAATTTAGACAATATTTAATAACTGATTTTTGTTAAAGTCATAAAAAATATATTAATTCAAGTCATATTCATTTAAGCAATCCTAAAATTTCATATTAACCAATAAAATTCGATGACGGCATCGAAATATTCAAATTATTTTTATTTTAACTTTTATAATACCAATTATTTGATTCTTTCATTAATAAGGAAAATACCGCATCATTATTGTGTCATAAGTAAATTTAATTATTAAATGTATATATTTTTTAATAAAATACGATTATGTAGGAAATATTTTTATCTGTCTAATTAATATTTATAGTCGAAAATATAACATATATTACCCTATGTAAAAATTGTTTTTCTAAAAGATATATGCTTTTGTCATTATTGTATTTACTTTTACATAATTAATATAATGTGTCCTTATCATCTACAAGTGGCTCAATGGGGGTCCCAAAATCAACCCAAATATGTCCATGGTCAGAAATGTATCAACCAATAAGGTTAGGATGTGTTTTAGGTTAATTTATTATTATTAAAATATTATTTTTAACCTTATTTACAAGATTTACCCTTTAAGCATGATAAATAAAATATTTACCGAAGTAATTATTCAAAATGTCTAAAAATAAAAGTTACCGGTTTACACAATTTGGACATATTGATTCCAAATATGGAATCCATTTTTCCAAATTAAAAACACAGAAGTGGTAGAAATTAATTTAAAATTAATTCCTGCTGTCCAAACAATAAGCGTGTTTTTAATAAATAATAACTATCAAAAGATTGACACTTGTTTATGTCCGTATTAATTGTGAAATTCTTTCCAACAACCAAAATTTTATTACGTGGTGAAAATATATTCAAAATATACATTAAAACCACTCAAATTCATAATTTATCAGTATTAAATATTTTGATTAAATTTTTTTAATTAAAATTTACTAATTTTCCTTATTCATAGAAATATAAAATTTATCCTAAAAGTACCAAATTTTTACCCTATGATAATTTAAATATTGTAAATCCAAAAATGAAGTCCATTTTAAGAGGTAAAATTTATAAAATTTTAAAAATTTGGTATTACTATTGATAACGGCTACTTTTATTGGTCGCGGTGTGTTAGAATCTCGAAGTTGCATACAACCCACGCTACTATATTTTTCAAAGAGAATCATACTGTGGTAGCTTGGGGTGTTACATTCTCCCCTACTTCAAATAATTTCATCCTCGAAATTTTTAGAATACTACCGCATGAGAAGGCTCAGGTGGTTCTTCATCATAAGTTCCTCAGGTTCCCACGTTTCCTCTTCCATCTTATTGTTCCTCCATAGAACTTTTACCAGACTAGTCGTCTGGTTTCTCAGCACCTGCTCTCTTGTATCAAGAATCTTGACAGGATCTTCGCAATAAGATATACTGGGTTCCAGTTCTACTTCCTCATAGGTGAATACACGCGTTGGGTCAGGAATGTATTTTCTTAATAGTGATAAGCAGAACCCATTTTGAACATTGGAGAGGCTCGGCGTCATTGCCAACCGGTAAGCTACTGCACCAATTTGTTCTAGAATTTCGAAAGGTCTGACGTACCTGGGACTAAATTTAACTTTCCTACTAAAACGTATAACTCCCTTCTATGGATATACCTTCATGAAAACATGATCTCCTATCTAAAATTCAAAATCCTTCTGTCAGTTGTCAGCATAGCCCTTCTACCTACATTGAGCAGCTTTGATGTGGTTTTGTATTACCTTTACCTTTTCCATCGTTTCCTCCACCAGTTTTGGGCCTACAATTTTTCATTCACCATAATCATCCCAACATGTTGGTGTGTGACATCTTTTTCCAAATAAGTCTTCATATAGTGCCATCTGAATACTTTAATGGAATCTATTATTATAGGAAAATTCTACTAGAGGTAAATATTGATCCCAGATATCCTAAAAGTCAAGTGATCATGATCTCAACATGTCTTCTAAGGTCTGAATAGTCCATTTTTATTTTCATCTATTTGAGGGTGGTAAGAAGTGCTCAAAAGGAGTTCATTATCCAGGTCTTTCTAAAGACTTTTCCAGAATATTGATGTAAAACCGGGATCACGATCTGAAACTATTGATAGGGGTACTCCATGATGTCTCTCAACTTCATTAATATATAGTCTTTATATATGTTCAAGTGTTAAATCTTCCCTTATAGCAAGAAAATATACTGACATGGTAAGATGATCAACAATGACCCATATCGCATCATTCCTTCTAGGAGTCTTTGGTAGTCCCATGACAATGTCCATCATGATATTATCCCATTACCACTAAGGTATGGGAAGAGGTTGCATGACTCCTCTCGGCTGTTTCCTTCCACCTTTTATTTTTTGACAAACAATACATCTTAACACAAAATCATAAATCTCCCTCTTCATGT
Source organism: Viscum album (assembly GCA_963277665.1). Taxonomy (NCBI): domain Eukaryota; kingdom Viridiplantae; phylum Streptophyta; class Magnoliopsida; order Santalales; family Viscaceae; genus Viscum; species Viscum album. The sequence continues at coordinate 1,852,074,203 of OY728120.1, forward strand.
TGTCCCACCAAAAATGTTACATCAAATATCTATACATTTTGGTTCTCCCAGGGTGTATAGAGTAATGGTAACTATGAGCATCATCCAAAAATTCCCATTTTAGATCAGGTATATCGAGAAAACAAAGTCTCTTCCGAAATTTCAATATTCCATCTTCATACACAATGACTCTCAATCTCCCATCATTCACAGCTTTAATGTTCTTTTGAAACTCTTCATCATCGGTCTGAGAACTCTTTATCCTTTCTAGTAAAGATGGTTTGGCAACCATTTGAAAAAGTATTGACGTTTCACTTTCCAAGGTGATTCCCATATCCATCATTACTAGAACCATGAAAATAGGATCCCTCTCAACACTCATCTTGTTCAAAACTCCATGATATTTTCTTCTCAAAGCATCTGAAACCTTATTTTCCTTCCCCGAGTGGTAGTGTATCATGCAATCATAATCTGTGGGTAGTTCAAGCCATCTCCTTTGCCTCATGTCCAGTTCCTTCTATGAGAAAATATACGTCAAACTCTTATGATCAGTATAAATCTCACATTTCTCACCATAGAGATAGTGTCTCCATATCTTCAATGCAAAGATCACAGCTTCTAACTCGAGATAATGAGTAGGATAGTTTTGTTCATGAATTTTCAACAGATGTGATGCATAGGAAATAACCCTATCATTCTACATAAAGACACAACCAAATCCTTTCTTTGATGCATCACTATAAATAATGAACCCCTAATTCCCTGATGGTAGATTCAATATAGGAGCATTGACTAATCTTCTATTAAGTTCTTCGAAACATTCTTCACACTCTTTTGTCTAAACAAATTTAACCCCTTTATGTGTGAGGTTTGTTAATGGGTTATCCAACCAGGCATAATTATGGACGAAATGTCAATAATAACCTGCCAAACCAATAAAACTGCGTACCTCAGTTATACTCGTCAGTGCTGGACATTCTTGGATTGCTCTTGTCTAAGAAGGATCAACAGAAATTCCATCTTAGAGACAATATGTCCATGAAAAGAAATCTCATGAAGCCAGAATTCATATTTTCTAAACATCCCATATAATTCATGTCTTCTCAGAGTCTTCATTATAATGTGCAAGTGATTTACATGATCTTTATAGCTTTTGGAGTATACCAAGATATCATAAATAAATACCACTACAATGTCATCAAGATATTTCTTGAAAAAACTGTTCATTAGATCCATGAAAATAGAGGGTGCATTATTCGGCCCAAAAGGCTTTACTGTAAACTCGTAATACCCGTACCTGGTTCGAAATGCTTTCTTCAGAATGTCTTCCTTCTTCGCACAAATCTGATGGTATCCAGATCGAAGGTAAATCATTGGAAAGTATTGATATCCATGATGTTGGTCAAATAAATCATCAATGAGAGGTAGGGGATACATTTACTTTATTGTTATATAATTAACCTCCCTATAGACGATACATAACCTCATAGATCCATCTTTCTTCTTAACAAAAAGGATAGGGGATCCCCATGGAGAAACACTAGGGAAAATAAATACCTTATTACTCAGTTCCTCTAGTTGTTTATTTAGTTAAACTAACTCCACAGTGGCCATTCTATAAGGGGTCTTAGGTATAGGCCTTGATCTAATAATTAAATCATTTGAAAACTCAATTTCTTGTTCTTGAGGATGTCTAGGTAAATCTTCTGGAAACACATCAACATATTCTCTCACAATAGGTACATCCTATATTTGAACATTCTTTTTCTCACCCACAGACATTTCATTCTCTTCCTCCCCAATAATTTAATTTAGTTGAGATACTGGGGGTGGATCTAGATAAGAATCAGTTGTGATGATTTTTCTAGAAAGATAAGGTGTTCCATATCATCATCATCAAAAATTGTTACCTCCTTCTTCTTACAATAAATATTCACATCAAGGTCCAAATGATAATCAATACTTAGGATTATATCAAACTCAATCATAGGCATGACGATGAGATCAGAAGATAACGAACATTTATATGCTCTAATGGGAACAGATTCGCAAAACTTTGGTTTGAGGATACATCCCTTAGGAGTATTAACTGACAACTCCCTTGTTAAATCAAATTGTAAATATCTTATTTTCTTAACAAACTAGGATGATATGAAACAATGCGATGATCCAGAATAAAATAATTCATTTTCTAAACATTAGGTAACCATTAAATTACCTTCCACCACGTCATTCAGAGCATTTACCTCAGCAGTAGTGATAGCATAATCTTGGACTTTTTTGAGTTATGTTTCCCTGATTCTTAGGACATTCATTTTCATAATGTCCCATCTCCCTGCTATTGTATCATTGGACATCAGATTCTTCCTTCTTCCCCTTCAATCACGAGCTTGGTGGCCTTTTTCACCACATTGTAACAGACTCCCATTGCTTTTAAGCAAGTATTGGGGTGTTTCTTCCCACATTTACTGCAGGATGGATATTCACCTTTTCCCTTCTTCCCTTTACTTCCATTTCCAGATTGATCTGATGATCTCTTCTTCTATTTATTTTCTTTAAAGTCATAAGATTTAGAGAATTCTTTTCTGTCTTGATAACACATGAGACAATATCTTCGTACAACAAGAATGACTTTGAGACTAATGCCCAATGAAGAAATGGTTTTAACCCATCACATAAATGATCAATATTACTTCATGGGTAACATATATAATCTACAACATTCCTTTCTAACCTTCTATTGTTATCCTAACAGTTTGCGACATTCTCATCCTCATTTTGTCTCAGACTAAGAAATTGCATTTCCATATCCGCTCGATGGACATGAGGAATGTATTTTTCTGAAAAATATCATTACCGATTCCATATTTAATACTTTATCACCTTCATTCATGTTTTGAATCAATGACCACCTTTGATCTGCATCTCTAGTGAGGCGGTAAACTTCCATGACAACTTTTTCCCTTTCTCTACTCCCCACAGCGGGGAATATTTTCTTTAAGGAATCTATACATTACTTAGATACTCAGGGATTTTTACACCCATTCAATGTTGGTGTTCCTTGCCTTATGAATCAATTTATCATTGATCCTCCACGTTGCGGATCAGGGTGCTCCATACGGGTAACATTATTATTCATAACCTGATTGAGTTGTCCCAGTAGGGTGATTAGCTGATTAGCACTAGTTACATCAACAGCTCCACTTTAATTATCTTGAGAAGGAGGTAAATCCCTACATGATGTGTGTGCATTGATACAGTTTCCATTCCTTCCACTAGGTTCCATTTCTATGCAATTCCATTAACTAGATCAGTGTATGATTCAAAATACATAATTCCATACATGTAAAACACTTAACATAAATTTAACTATTTATGGATATAATCCATAATCATAAAAAATATTTTATTTGAGGATGTCTCTACCCATAAACCCTTCATAATTATTTTTAATGAAAATGAGAATTATCCTAAGAATATCCCCCGGGAGTGTCGTAACCAAGACTGCATCAAGGCCCATTGTTGTGCACCAGTTCCTGTTCGAGTCTATTTTAAAGAGGCATTTTCGGGTTTTACCTCTAGGTACATCTGTGCCAGATCCGCCTCTACCTGCTCATATCCAGACATGGATGTATTTCTGGGAAAACTCACAAAATCTCTACAATACCAAAATTCTTGGAAGTTCTTATATACTAATCATCAAATTCTATCTTAGGTCTATGTGCTCTAATTAGAGTTTATCTAAATCTAGCTTCCAAGGTTTGTAATAAACTTCCTCTGATACCAACTGTAACGCCTCGACCCCATTTTCCCATAGTCAGTGCATTATTACATAACATTTGCATGATCACAAAAGATCATGTATCGAAAAAACGATTAGTTTAGTAGCCTTGGAATCACTAGATATATTCATAATGTTTACATTACATCATAATGTGAAAAAAATACAACAATATATTGTCTCTATAGACCACACTCATATCCCCTCATACAATCCCTACAATTCATTCTTAAAATATTTTTTCACAACCTAGGAAATATAAAACACAGAAAGGGGTGAGCTCAGATACACAGTAAGGATAAAAATATAGAGGAAACATTCATAAATAAGTATAATCATTTAAGTCAATGTATAAATAAAACAAAAAGCCTTTTAAACATGAACATATGAAAAATACAGTAGAAACAAAATGAATTAATTTAATTTAAATATTCACATGTATATTCTACTAATCAAATAATCAAATGAGATATAGATAACCACTTTCATAATGATGGAATGCATAATGCCAGACTATCATATCCACATAGTCAAGGCCTCGTGCCAAGACTACAAATAATATTTTGTCAAGGACTTGTCCCAAGACACTAGTTTGTCTCATGAGACCTATCGATACATCGAGGAACTATAGCAGGCTCCACCAGTCACTTACTAAGTCCAATGCATTCCTCTTATGAACAGGTTTAAACATAACATAAACCTTCGTATTAAAACTGTTATACGAAATGTCAATACTTTATCCATAAATAATATATGGTATAAAAATAACACATCCATAGTCAAAAATATCACAAACACTTTAATAAAATATGTATGTTTTGTATCATAAAAATCAACTTCAAATAAGCTTAAAATCCATCAAAGGATGTTGACAAAGATGAAATCAAAACTATTTGAGAGAAATATCTTTTTTTTAAATCATTAAAAGTCAAATAATTATAAAAGAAAACATTTAATTTGAAAATATACGAATAATCTTGTAAAGGAAAAATTGATGATTTTATAATGGCGGAAAATAGCCTCACCTACCGTATATGTTAAAAAATACGTTCTTACATTAATTTTTTCGAAAAGGTTAAAATGACCTTGTTTGAAAAATGACAGATTTATTCCTTTATAAACTTCTTATAAAAATTCAAAAAAGGGTATAAATGACTTTAACCCATAGTCTGTAAAATAATAAAATTATTTGAAATAAATTTTTAAGGAACATGGATGTGGATGATAAAGAGGTCTGAGTAGATAATTATGTACAAAAAACCTTGGAAAATGAAGAGATTGTGAAATAAACCCTTACCTTGTACTTTTCCTTGGTTGAGGGTTGGTTAACCTCCTATATAATGGTGAAATAATTTATATAAAATTAAACAAGAATCATATACATTAAAATGAAATCATATATGATTTTTTAACATTGATTTGTTAATAATATCTTAGTATTATCATCGTTTCTAGTTTTAACAGATTCATTTTTCATTAAATTATTTCTTATGTGAGCCATATTTGTAATGGATGGTATGTTTATTATTCATATCCAGAATGATATAATGTCTCTAAAAATTATTTTTAATCATCAAATAAAATTTAGTCTTGAATGGATACGATGGGAATGAACCTCATCGCATTCGTGGAGACAATAATCCGTATGTACGCACGAGCAACAATATCATTATTTTGATATTACAATAATATATAATTGGATGGTATATCATAAATAAAAAATTATTATCATGTTATATGTATTATTTACATGAATTAAAAATCATTATTATAACCATCCATATAATTGTGCATTGAATAATAATTTCACCACAATGTGGAGACGGCATGCCATACGTACGCACGTATGGTTACATGTCAATTAAAGGATGGCTAGAATAATGAATATGGTTGTACCATATTTATAATAACATCACAGTTTATAGATGATACTGGAGTAATTATTCTATAATGGAAATAAAAAAACGAAGAAGAAGTTGAAGAAGAATGGAACTTGAAAGAGGGTGGTGCAAACATTACCTCTTCTTCGGGTTCTTCCTTTCGATTTAATCAAAAAGGCTCCATAGGTTTTCCTTCTGATCTATCTAAGGACTCTAAGTTGAATTGGGGGAATTTTATAGAATATTTTGGCAGGGGTTAGCCAATCCAAAAGGATTTAAAGGTATGAAAAAATGGGTAGAAGTGGTGTTCTTGTATAAGGGGGTGGAGGGGCTCTTTAGGAAAACATAAAGTATTATTTTATAATTTATTAATATTTGGTTTATAATGGCTAAAAATTGGATTATTCAATGTATAATGTGGGGATGGGTCAAAATCCTTCCATCCAATAGATTTTATATATGATTGGGTCATTATATTATCATTATCATTTAGTTTTAACTCTTAGTTAATTAGATTGACATTTACCATGTCACTTTGTATTTTTATATTATATAGTTAATAAAAATACAATATACATACAAGGGACCCCCAAGTGGACCATTAATGATACACCAATAATTATATAAGACCATTGGTCAAACCTTAGTTTTTTAGGAATAGAATAACAATAAATAATATAATACTTGTTTTAAAAACCCATTTATGTCAATTTTTACAATATTTAATAATTGATTTTTTTAAGTATTAAAAACTTTATTAATTCGAAAAAATTCATTTAAGAAATCCTAACATGTCATAATAACCAATAAATTTTGTGGATGGCATAAAAACATTCAAATTATATTTATTTTAACTTTTATAATACAAATTATTTGATTCTTTCATTAATAAAGAAAATAATGCATCATTATTGTGTCATAAATATGTTTAATCATAAAATTTCTAAAAATTATAAATAAAATACCATTATTTAGGAAATCATTTTATATTTCTAATTAATATTTATAGTCAAAAATATAAAATATATAACCCTATGTAATGATTTTTTTTCTAAAAGATATATTCTTATGTCATTTTTGTATTTACTATAACTTAATTGATATAAATTGTCCTTATCATCTACAAGTGGCTCCATGGGGTCCCAAAATAGTCCCAAAGATTCCCATGGTCGTACATGTATCTAAAAATAAGTTTAGGACACAGTTTAGGGTAATACATTATTATTATAATATTATTTTTTACCCTTATTTACCGGATTTACCCTTTAACCATGGTAAATAATATATTTACTGAAATAATTATTCAAAATTTTTAAAAATAAATGTTAACTATTTACACAATTTGTAAAACCTGATTCAAAACATTTAATCCATTTTTCGAAATTCAAAACACATAAGTTGTAGAAATTAATTTAAAATTAATTCACGCTGTTAAAACAAAAAACGTGTTTTTATGAAATAATAACTATCAAAAGATTGACACTTGTTTATGTCTGGATTAATTCGGAAATTATTTCCAATGACCAAAATTGTATTAAATGGTAAAAATATTTTCCAATTATATTTTATAACCACTCAAATTCATAATTAATCAATATTAATTATTTTTATTAAAAAGTTGTTTTTAATTAAAAGTTAGTAATTTTCACTATTCATTAAAATATAAAAGTTATCCGAAAAGTACAAAAATTTCACACTAGGATAATTTAGATATTTAGAATCCAAAAATGATGTCCATTTTGAGAGATAAAATTTATAAAATTTCAAAAAGTGGGTATTACTATTCATTACTGCTACATTGATTGGTTGTGGTGTGTTAGAATCTCGAAGTTACGTACAACACACGCTACTTTATTATTCGAAGAGAATCATATTGTGGAATATGGGGTGTCAGATTCTCCACTCCGGGATGTACCGCTAGAGGGGAATTGGGGAACTCCCTCAACATTTCTTCCTGAGGTGCCACTTGTACCATGACACGTCCTATGAAAATAATGATGTGCTCCCCACCTTCATAAAATCCATCAGGTGCCTAACTTTTGGATATATGAGCACATCGTGTCTCATAGACAGCGTCCCCATGTTGTGCCTCCCTGACTTGTTGAAGAAGATCAAGAGTTACTGTAAGAGACTATAGAAAAGCTGCTCTATCTCTATCCACAAAGGATATCTGTAAAGCAGTCATCTACAATGTTGCTTCGCCTAGCAGCGGTATACCAATCCTTCTACTGAGAGAAGATTATACGACGTTCCTCTTCCTAGGATTATAGACTATCTTGAATTCATAGTCCTAGAATAACTCGATCCATCGTCGATGTCTCAGATTCAGGTCCTTCTGAGAGAGGATGTACCAGAGACTCTTGTGATCAGAGTACTTGGTAATACGCTCAACCATCAGATAGTGCAGCCACATATTCAAGGTGAAGACCGCTGATACTAACTCCAGGTCATGGGTAGCATAGTTCTTCTCATGTTGTCTCATCTTCCGTGAACCATAAGCGATCATTGCTCACTCCTGCATCAGGACACACCCGAGTCTGGTCCCTAATGCGTCATAGAATACTATGTACCCTACGCCCTCCTCTGGAAGCCTCAAGATGGGGGAACTAGTCAGCCTCTTCCTCTTCTCCTGAAAGCTCTACTGGCATCTCTCTGACCTCACAAAGGGTTTCCTCTTCTTCTTCAAGGCTGATAGTGGTGTTGTAACTCTAGGTAGTACCCATCGAACCCCAGGAAACATCGTACCTCTATCACACTCTTGGGTGGCTCCCAAGAAAGTACCACTTCGATCTTCTCTAGATCCACTACATCTCCTGCCTCCGAGATGACGTGTCCCAAGAAGTGATCCTCTCAAATCCAAAACTAGAACTTCAAGAGCTTACCATAAAGTTGGTGCTCTCGGAGTGTGTCAAGTACTACTTGCAAATGGTAGTGATTCTCCTCCTCAGTAGTCGAGTTAACCGAAATGTCATCGATGAATACTACGACAAAGCAATCGATATATGGATGTATGATCATGTTCATGAGACTCATGTACACTAATGGAGTGTTGGTTACACCATAGTGCATAACCAAGAACTCGTACTGGCCGTAACGACACCTGAAGGCTGTCTTCTGCATATCCTCATCTCGAACTCTGAGCTGGTGATAACCTGACCATAGGTCTATCTTCAATAACCATGATGCTAGCTTTAGCTGATCAATGAAATCATCAATCCTCGGGAGTGGGTACTTATTCTTCACGGACACCTAGTTCAGGTGATGGTAGTTGACACAAAGCCTCAATCTCCAATCTTCCTTCTTATTGAACAGAATCAGGGCTACGCAGGAAGAAACACTAGGCCATATGAATCCCTTCCCATGCAAGTCCTATAGTTGTACCCGCATCTCGTGAAGCATATCGGGAGCCATCCGATATACTGGAATAGATATCGGTGCCGTCTCAGGTACATGTCAATATAGAATTCCACCTCTCCGCGAGGAATTATTCCTGGAACATCATCAGGGAAAACATCTGTGTACTGGTCCACCACTACAGGATAAGTCAAAATATACACATCAACTGCTTTGAGGGTAAGGCAAGCCAACTGGTTAGTGATTGGATGCACCCTCCTCCATGTATGTATGTCTGGTGTTGCAATGGTTCCCTTCTCACCAGCGAAGGTAAACCTAGTTCCATCTGTGTAGACACACCAAACTTTTCACATAATACAGTAAATCTGAGAATGGAATGTAGATAACCAGTCCATAACCAAGATGAATTCGTAAGGCCTCGATGCCGCTACTAGGAGATCCCAGTCGTAACTCTGGCCTCCTAGAGTAAGCTCGCACTTCCAGCACCAGTGCGTAATTGTCGAATCAGCTCCAGTAGGATTCTGTAGCTGTAATGATCGAACTAACAGCTCCTTCGGAATCACTGAGCTCTGAATGAGGGATGCGGCTATGAAAGAGTGACTGGAACCTGTGTCTATAAGAACTACATCTAAGGTGGAGTAGACACGAATCATTCCTCGAATCATCTCTGGAGTATTGTGATCGTATGCCATAGCTGGCTGAAGCTGAGCTCTTCCATATCCACCCGCTCCCTGCGGTCAGGGTGGACCTCCTGGTAGTGGTGGTGGTAACACCTAGAAACGTCATCCACCGCTAGGTGCACATCCAGATCCTCTTCCATGTCTGCCTCCTCAGTGAGAACTGCCTCGATCAAACCTCTTCCTCTACCTGAGAGGTCCCTCAATCATCTACCGATCATCAGAATGGCGGTTCGGACAGTCACGAGCCATGTGAACAAGCCCTCTGCATGAGTAACATTGACTACTCCTAGAATGATAGGCTCTATCTCTACTCTGGGTGCCCCGCAGAACCGATCCTAAGTCATGCAGTCAACCACCTGTAGGTCTGGTCTTCTTGGACATCTGCGACATCTATCTACTACCACCTGCAGATGACTCCACTGTGTGTCGGCTCATGGTGGGTCTCACTATTGGAGACTACTAAGAAAGGAAACCGTCCACTATGAGGGCTCTCTCTAGCACCCCCATCTGCATCGGGATGCTGAGGGAGATCATCGGAGCTCTGATATTTTTCACGAGTCCCTGCTCGAAGGTATGGGCACAAAATATTGGGTCTCGTACCATATCAATGGAATAAAGAGAGAGGTTGGTGAACCTCACTGAGTATTGTGCTACTGTCATTCTGCCCTACTGCAGATGAAGTTGCTCATGTATTCGCACTGCACGAGAGTGGTTGTTACAAACTCAAACCAGAACAGGCTCTCGAAGTCTACCCAAAGTAGCATCGTCTCTTCGTGCACATAGAACATCATGATCCACCATCTTCATACTGCTTCTTGAAGGAGGATTTCATTTAGGATCACCATGAAGTTGGTTGGTGTCCCTACCAGTCTGAAGACTCTCACCACATCCTCCAGCCAATACTCAACTATATGTGGGTCCATCTCTCCCATGAACCTGGGTTGCCTCTAGCACTAGAACATGTGAAACAAGCTCAAGCGGTGTGCATCTTCTGCTATTGGGCCGGTGGCATCGGTGGCCCAACGGGGAGTAGTACTGATGGTGCCTCTGCTGGTAAAGGTCCCTACACTGAGGCCTCGTCGATTGGTGGGATGTAAGTACGTACGACTCTCAGGGCTCTAACTGGACGTCTTGGGGAGGAATCCTGAATGAAACAAATGTGACACAGTTAAAGGAATATACCTGGTATGTTGACCTGGTTGAGCTGACATGAAGAAAAACTTTTTAAAACACACTCGCAATCACTGTTTTCATGCACTGAGTAGGAAATCCGAAGTCAGGGTCCTGGTGTATGGATACGTCGGCCGCCCGCACCAACACTGGACTCCGTGAACTGAAAACCACACTTAGTACCATTAACACTATTTCCTCACAGAAAATAAATATTAGAGTCATAAGTTCTTGTAGTAGAACTGACTCCTATGATATCAATTGTAACAACTGGGTCCCTGTGAGTCATACGACCACGACACTCCTGAGATGATTCGAGGTACAATCTGTGTCTACTCCACCTTAACTGCAGTTCTAATAGACATAGGTTCCAGTCACTCTTTCATTTCCACTTCCCTTATTCAGAGCACGGAGATTACGAAAGAGCCGTTAGTTCAATCCTTACGGCTAGAGACTTCTACAGGAGATGATTCAACGATGACGCACTGGTGCCGGCAGTGCGATCTTACTCATGGAGGCAAGTGGTTCGGCTGGGGTCTCCTAGTAGCGGCGTTTAGTCCTTACAACGTCATCTTGGGTTTGGACTGGTTATCTACAGTCCATTCTCAGATCGACTGTGTTAGGTGTAATGTGTGGTGTGTCCGCACTGATGGGACCAAATTTACCTTCACCGGCGAGAAGGGAACCTTTGCAGCACAATACAGACTTACTCGAAGGATGGTGCAGGTGATCACTCAGCAGTTGTCTTGCCTTACCCGTGGAGCAGTAAATGTGGAGAGTCTGACTTATCCTGTAGTGATTGAAAAGTACATGGATTTTTCCCTGATTATGTTCCTGGACTACATCCTCGCAGAGAGGAGGAGTTCTACATTGACCTGTACCCCGGGACAACACCGATATCTACTCCAGCATATCAGATGGAAGCTGCTGAACTTCGGAAGCTATAGGTATAGCTAGGGGACATGCAGGGAAAGGGATTCATCAGGCCCAGTGTTTCCCCCTTGGCAGCCTTGATTCTGTTCGCCAAGAAGGTGGATAAGAGTTTGAGGCTTTGAGTTGACTACGGTCACCTAAACCAGGTGACCGTGAAAAACAAGTACCCACTCTCGAGGTCTGAACACCACTTTGAAGTTTAAGTGGGTGGGGACCACCCGACCTTTAACCTCCTTGAAACACCCCAGAAGTGGATTGAACCCTTGATCTTCCCTCATAAGGTGCCAATCCACTAAAATTGATTAATGGAACTTAAATTAATTAATTTGAAATCTTTTGAATATTAAGGACAACAATTAAATAATGGGTTAGCATAACCCATTATTTTTTGTTGGCATATTCATTTGGGTGGGGAATTTGGAGAGGGGTTAAAAGATCTTGGAGGAACTATTTCTCCCAATGAAGAACACATCTTCTTCCAATGAAGAACGATCTTCCACCGGGTCAAGAAAGGGAAGTGTCATCCTTCAAAAACAACGGCGACGCTTCTTCCTCGGTTTTCTACCCCAAACACATTCTGATGCACGAACATGGATTGGTAGTGCGTGATGAACACAGTGAACGCTGAATGACATCTTCTTATTCCCGCAAATCTGTCAATGAATGTTGAGCGGAATATCAAAGGTAGGGGTTTTGTTCTAGTGTAATATCCTTTTCTTTTTCTCTTCTTTTGTATTGGAAATCATATGATGTGTGTTATTAAAATTAATTAAAGAACATCTCCTTCCTTTTTGTTGAGAAATTTTTTACCACCCTAAATGCGGAGTGTGCGGGCCAAAAACAAATGGCCCAACTCCTCCACCGTTCTTGTTCTGTTGTTGGAAGAATGAAGAGGCGACAGAACAATGAAGGTGGCGACGACAAAGGCCACGCTACCTGTGGCCTCTACGAATCACATCACCCCTAAAGTGCACCATTTCTACCATCCAAACACAACCGGCCAAGCGACACCCGACCCACCTACCCACGGCCTGCCAGTGCCCTGGACGGCACCCCCGCACGCTGCCCGCAGCCCCGTGCTTTGCCCCACAGCCTGCCCAGCACCACAGGAGCCCTGCCCGGTGCCCCAACGTGCTACCAGGCTCACCCGACTCCCTGCTGCGGCCTGACCGGCACCCCCACATGCAGCTCGGCAACTTCGGAGCCCTTCCACGGCCTTCCCAGCGCCCCAGCGCGTAGCCCGGTGCCTCCAGCGCCCCAACTGCGGCCTGCCCGGCACCTCCAGAACATTACTACACCCTGCTCGGCACCCCCGGCACCCTGTCGCAGCTAGCCTGGCACCCATGTACCCTGCTGGTGCCCCCACGGCGTCTCGAATCCCTCGCGGCCACCCAACCACACCAGTGTCTCGTCCCCCCATGTGGTTCCTTGGCTGAACTAGCCCAGCCGCGCCCTCCGAGCTGATTCGGGTCGGGCCGCACACTCACAACGCTCTGGGCCGAACTGGCCTCGAGCCCGATCCGAACCACCCTCGCGGTCTGCTGGGCCGGGCCCCACATACAGGGTCAAAATATAGTGGGCTGACCCACCCAACGGGCTCATTCAGACCCATCAAGTCTGCCCAGGTCGAACCAGAACTTGGCCCATCATCGACCCTTTACCTTCTTGGGCCATATCTTTGGCATCAGACATTCGTTTGACGAATCCTCATCGGCACCGGTATTCATGGCGCGTAGCCTTCCCTTTGATTATATTACTATGGAGGTTGGGGTATAGTTCAGTTACGGTCAGGTTGGATCGTACACGAATCCAACCAGGCCCCCAGGAAAAAAGAGGTTAATAACTAACAAACCATGGGTCCGATTGATGCACTGTCTATTGCATTGAGACCCCTATGACATGGGAGACCATTGAGATATTTTTACATGGGACTTCATGACAATTTTAGTTTTGACCAGTAGCATGTAGAGAAGATCTTCTAGAGACGAGCAGACATATGTGCGAGAACCTAGTAGTTGGCTAAGACATGACAACTACTGAGCTATTCGAATCGGAGTGATTCGACTAGCCCATTGGGGAGCACCTCTGTGTGAGCGCGGCAGACCCATGGTGGGGAGCACCTCTGTGTGAGCACGGCAGACCCATGGTAATCAACACATGGAGTACCTCAGCAGGCTACCAGGGGAGCGCCTCTATGTGAGTGCAGTAGACCCATGGTGGAGAGCACCTCTGTGTGAGCACAACAGATCCATGGTACTCAACAAGAGGAGTACCTCAGTAGTCCAAGTTAGTGGGAAGTGCCTCCGTGTGGCATGGCAGGCCCACTTTACTAGATAGAGGAGGATTTCTCCAGAAACTGAGGGTTTGGATTAAAAAAAAATCTTTGTTTGAGCTGAGTGAATGAATATTTTTTTCCTCATGATTGAGATGGGTTACTAGATAACTTAGGTATATGTATGGGCATATACCTAAGTAATGGTTATCCATTGATTTCATACTTTTCGGTTTGTCCTTGTTTGATTTTTGTGAGACCTTGAGGGTCTTAGGATCCCTACTGAGTATCATTATACTCACCATTGTACGAGCTATGCCCACACCATGTTTTGTTGGTTGCAGACGACGGACACGCGCTGAATGAGGCTGAGAGTAGCAAGACTGGATAGTACCCGGATGTCGGCCACTCGCTGTGATGGTACACAGAGCAGAAGGACAGATGTCGAGTGTTGACGAGGCCATCTGTACCTACCCTTCTGGTAGGAACCCCGAAGGATGACCCAATAGCTTCATTACTTTTCTTCCATTGTAATTTTTTAGTTGTACTTGTACATTCATGTTGGGCTTCTATTTATGACCCCTTTTTACATTCCAGCACTTCTTTTTTATACAATTTTACTTAATGATTTACTTATACAATGAGGAAGTTGTTCTCTATTGGGGGGGAGGGTGATTGTAACACCCCATAATGATAAAGGGTTAAATGACTAAATGATATGTCTAATGTCAAAAAGTTGCATCTTCCCTTTCAGGAGCCTATATGATTAGAACTCCAAAGATAAGTGTTCATGGAATGGAGTAGTGATCAGGATGGGTGACCTCCTGGGAAGTTACCCAGGGTGTGTGTGAGTGAGTAAAAAACCCACTCGAAAGGACATGTGTTGGCCTGTGGGGACTATCATTAGTTAGATGACCCGTTCAGACATGTGGGTGGGCCCCAAGGTGGGGACCACGTGTCTGCGGGGCAACTGGTGGTACCTGGTGGGCCATGACATCATGGCCATGTAAAGGCGGGGTGGATGTGCTTTCACCGGGACCCATTTTTTACATTTGAAGAATTTCCAATGGCAATGTTCCCCATCATTTAGGGTATAATCAAACATCATCCTAACTATAGTGTTTATTAAATTACAAGAAATGATATTTTATGTAATAGTTTTTCCAGACAATCAATATGTTAGACTTTTTATTTTTCATTTTGAAGGTCAAATAGATCATTTTAGTCTATAGTAAAAAATAGGAAGATTCGTTGGATACATTTGATTAAAATTTATCTCATTTGGAATGGAATGTGACAAATTTTATCTAGGATATTTATAGTAAGATAAATTATATTTTAATATGACTGAAGAAATAAATTGAAATGAAATATCCCCCCGTGTGTTGAATAGATATGAAAAACAATTTTTATGTGAAGTGAATGTAGAGAAGTATTTTTCTAATGATCATGAATCTCATGATATAAATAAATATAATTAGTCTAGTTTGTAGAAAATCGAAAAAAATTCCTCAAATATTTTTGGATTTAATCAAACTAATGTTCCTTTATGAGAGATGTGTTGTAAAAATAATCCAAGAGGATGTATCTCAATGTCTCAGATGTTATTCCAATGAGGTATGACTGGTCTTATTTCTCATGAATATAAAGAAAATTGTCAGAAAGTCCCTTAAAAGCATGAAATAAGACGGTTTAGTCATATTGAGTTAGGGAATTATAACAAAGTGCTTTCAAATTTTATTAACTAGGGTAGGAAATAGGATGATAAAAAGAATAAGGGCATAGAAAAATAATTTTACACTACTAATGTTGATATGTGACCATAAAATTTAATTGTTAATGGTATGTTCTAGGTTTTTTCAAAATATGACAATACCCTATTTTACTCCGGATCATCACATTATTTTATTTATGATAACATTAATGTAAATTAGAATTATCACCTAATTAATGTGTTATATAACAATTGGTAAAAAATCATGGTCGAATTAATAAAGAATCCTAGATATATAGTAATCATCTTATCATCACTGGTGGGTTGGAATAAAAATAGATATTAGTGATTTTACAATGATATATTTGTATTTTTTTACTCGTTAATTAAGAGTAGTAGTTTCCAAAAGTGATACTTCATCATTTTCTATTTCCAGAATAGAAATTGGAATTATGTTAATGGACTTTATTGTCGGATTACGAATGTCTTCTTGCGGTAATAATGTGATTTGGGATATTAGTGATTGATTGGAAAATTGTTCCCATCTTTCTCCTATTAGATATAGTATATCTCTCAATCCACTTTAATGTTTCTATATTAAAGGGATAGTTATGATACATGGATATCCCCACTAACATAAATATTATCATTATCCCATGATTACATCTATCTTTTTGAAATTCAATAATAAGATGGTGGGTACTATATTATATTTAAGTAAAACAAATTCATCCTCAATCAAGTAGGAAGACAAAATGAACAATTCATGCATTATAAGATCTACTACATGTCTGTTCAAGGGATTAAATTGGATGTAATAAGCAATTAATTTCGATGGATGAGTATTCTTATAATAAAATTTTTCATTCCAATGTCTAGATTGTAACATTTGAGAAAAAATATAGAAAAATGTGATGAAATAATTATTTTTGTGATGAATAATTTTAAAATAAGTTTATAAAATCAATATTGGTAGAATAAATGGTAGATTATGTTTACTTTATTAAGAGACATATGAGTACATCATTGAGGTGGAAAAATAAGTAATAAAAATAACCAAATGAATGCTATTTTTTATCTGGGTAGATGATAATGTTTTTCCCAATGTTTGACCTCGGAAAACTGGGCAACATTTTTGTAATAAATGAAATATGAGTCTAAGGTTAATCAGACCCTATTAAATATTATAATAAGTTGGATCTATTTCATATAGTGTTTCTTTACCTCTGATTTTTTCCCAAGTAAAAAAATTCATGTTTCTCGGTTAAGGAAGTATATATTGGATCCATATATTATTTTGAGTCTATAAGATCATTATTTGGAAATGAATTTAGTTTCTTCACTATATAGATAATTTATTATGAAATAATATGATTCATCAAATACTATATTTATGGAATACCATATGGTTGAAGAGGCAATATGGGATTTTGAAAATTCTATGTGGGAAAAATTCCCCCAAGTGATTGATAAGTAAATATATTTGTGTGGAAGAAATTTCCAAAAGAGTTGATAAATGTAACAACCCAGGTAATGATAAAATAATGTTTTCTCCTTTATGAATTAAAAATCAATTTATAAAATAATATTATAAAAAATTTAAATGAAAAATCTAAGAAAACGTTTAAAAATATTATATTCCAATAAAAATAGTTTTACATCATTTAGATGGAGAAGAAATTTTAAATTAATTTTCAACACATTTATATGTTCTATTTGAAAAACAGACCTTTTTATTTTTATATGGGATATATATTAATATATACATATATATATATATATATTTAATAAAAATTAAATTTTTTGGAAATGATAATTTCTTATTAATATTGAAAAAAATTACAATTATAGTTAAAATAATATTTTTCATTTTAATAACGATTATTATTTGAACTGCTTTTAAAATTAACAATAGATCATTAATAAATGAATTAATCCAATTTATAACATTTGAATTTTGTTATTTTTAATTGATATTTAAAAACATATTTATATATTGAATGTCAGTTTTACCAACATTCTAGCCACACTTGTGGAATTTTTGTTAAACTACTTTTTAACATTTATTTGAATATAATAGTTTTAAGAAGACATATGTGCTAATAATTAATATATATAACTTTATACTGTAACGCCCTGACCCCAGTTACCCAGAGTCGGTGCATTATTACATAACATTGGCATGATCACAAGAAAGATCAAATCTCGAAAGACCGATTGGTTTAGTAGCCTTGGAAACACTAAATATATTCATAAGTTTTACATTACATCATAAAATGAAAAACTACTACAACAACATAATGTTTCCACAGTCCACACTATAATCCCCTCATAATATCCCTGCAGGTCATTCATAACTTATATCTTCACATCATGGGAAAAATAAAACTTAGAAAAGGGGTGAGCTCAAATGCCCAGTAAGGATAACAATATAGCGGAACATTCAAAAATAAGCATAAACATTTAAGGCAATGAATTACTAAAACAAAAGCCTTTTAAACTTGAACTTCAACATAGTATGGAAAAAGTAAAATGAAATAATGCCATTTACTTGTTCACATGGATATTATACTAATCAAATAATCACATGCAAAATCAATAACCACTTTCATAATGTTGGAATGCATAATGCTAAACTTTAATTACTTTTCAAGGCCTCGTCCCAAGACCTTGGGGCTAACTGTAACCGGAACCCAACCCGGAGTGCCTCTAATAACCAGACACCAACCCGGAGTGCCTCTAATAACCGGACACCAACCCGAAGTGCCTCTAATAACCGGACACCAACCCGGAGTGCCTCTAATAACCGGACACCAACCCGGAGGGCTTACTTTTACCAGTCCATAACCTGGAGGGCTTACTTTTACCAGTCCCCAACCTGGAGGGCTTACTTTAACCAGTCTCCAACCTGGAATATACTTGTCCAACACATTCATATGAAGTAAAGATTGAAATATAACATAAACATTCTTATTGGAACTAGCATACGAAATGTCAATACTTTCACCATAAACTATGAATGGTATAAAAATAGCACATCCACAGTCAAACATATCACAAAACCTTCAAAACAATATAGAAGTTTTGTATCATAATAAATCAACTTCAAATAATCTTAAAACCCATCAAAGGATGTTGACATAGATGAAATCAAAATTCTTTTTAAAGAAATATCTCCTTTTATTTTGAAATCATTTAAGATCCATATAAAATCAAACATTTTCTTTGAAAATAATCTTATAAGCTTTTAAGGGAAGCTTTGACGATTTTATAACGGCGGAAAATAACGGCACCCGCCGTATAAGTTCAAAGAAACATTCTTATCTTAATTCTGTCGAAAAGGTTAAAAATCACCTTGTTTGGAAAACGACGGAAAGATTCCCTTATAAACCTCTTATAAAAAAATCAAACAAGGGTATAAATGACTTTAACCCATATTCTTTTAAATATTAAAAATGTTTTGAAATACATTTTGAAGAAACATGGATGTGGATGTTAACGAGATCCCAGTAGATTATTACGTATAAACAACCTCGGATAATGAAGAGATTGTGAAATAACCCTTACCAGTTTGGTAACTTATGAAACATACAACCCATGAAAGAGGTATCATACAATGAATATGTAAGTACACATAAATTAGAGTGTATTACACAAATAATATAATTATGGGCAGTACATACACCACACAAAAGGTAATGGTGGCAATATGGCATGAATCACATGGGAATAAGGAGTGAGATGAAAACCCCTTACCACGTTAATCAACTGAGTCATATGGCCAAAAGTTAATAACCACCAAATTATTTATAGAATAACATGAATATGATAATATATATCAAATGCCAGTACACAATACACCACTTTCAATAATTTAGTGGCGAATAATGGAAATCTCACGGAATTGAATGTGAGATAAGAAAATCCCTTACCTTGTACTTTTCCTTGGTTGGGGTAGGTTAACCTCCTTTAATTTAGGTAACTCACATTGGTTGGAACCAAAGGACTTCTTGAAATGCTTTCTGCCTAAGGGGAAGCTTCAAGGAGGAGTAGAGGGATGTGGGGAGCTTAGTTGGGCAGAGTTTGGATGAGCCAAGTGGCTTGAGAGGTGTGAGGAATGAGTAGAAGTGGTCTCCTTTTATAAGGGAGAAGAGGTGCTCTTTATGAAAGAGTGAAAGTATTACTTTATAATATAATTATATTCGGTTTATAATGGTCCAAAAATCATTGAGGTCTAAGATAAGATGACTCATTTTCTAAATAACATCAACCAATAAGAATTGGACAGGTTTTAGATAATATTTTAATCATTATAATCTTATTTATTTAAATGATTTATTAATGAGGTAAACATTGCATCATTATTGTGTCATTAATAATTTAAATTATTTGATGTCTAAAAATTATAAATAAAATATCATTATGTAAGAAATCTTTTTTGCTTTCTAATGAATATTTATAATCTAAAATCCAACATGTATAACCCTATGTAAAAATTGTTCTTCTAAAAGATGTAAGCTTATGCCATTTTTATTTTTATTTTAACTTTATTAATATAAAGTGTCCCTACCACATACAAGTGGATCCAAGGGGTCCCCAAATTTACCCAAGGATGCTCATGGTCGGGTATGTGTCCACCAATAAGGTTAGGACACGTTTTTGGTTAATTTTGTATTATTATAATATTATTTTTTAACCCTTATTTACCGGATTTACCCTTAACCATGGTAAATAAAATATTTACCACAGTAATTATTCAAAATGTCTAAAAATAAAAGTTACCTATTTACACAATTTGGACATCCTGATTCCAAATATGGAATCCATTTTTCTAAATTAAAAACACAGAAGTGGCAGAGATTAATTTAAAATTAATTCCCGCTGTCAAAACAAAAAGCGTGTTTTTAAGAGGTAATAACTATCAAAAGATTGACACTTGTTTATGTTTGGTTTAATTGTAAAATTATGTACAATGACCAACATTATATTAAATGGTAAAAATATATTCTAAATATACTTTAAAACTACTAAAATTCATAATTTATCACTATTAATAATTTTGATTAAAAAAGTTGTTTTTAAATAAAATTTAGTAATTTTCACTATTCATCAAAATATGAAAGTTATCCGAAAAGTACCAAAATTTCACCTTAGGCTAAATTCGATATTCCAAATCCAAAAATGAAGTCCATTTTAAAATATAAAATATATATAATTTCAAAATTTAGGTATTACTATTCATAACAGCTAGTTTGATTGGTTGTGGTGTGTGTTAAAACTCGAAGTTGCGTACAACATACGCTACTGTTTTATTCAAAGGAAAGCGTACCGTGTAAGCTTGGGATGTTTCATTTTAATTTTTTTGATGTCCCCATTTAGTCAAAAAGTTTAAAATATTGTATTTAAAAAGGTTTCACTATTAAAAGTTGATAAAAGTGCAATACTGAAAATGAATCTGTTCTTGCATTATGACTAAGAAACTCATAATATGGATTCTAAAATTATAAGGATTATATAAAGTTTAAAATGTAGTTAATGCTATTAATGACCTCTTTTAATGGTCATTTTTTTGTAAGTCATGGTGTGATTGAACTCGGTGTTGCATGTAGTGCAAGTTATTGAATTATTTTGAAGAAATAACACAATATGAAATCTTGGGGTGTTACATTCTCCTCTCCTTCAATAAAGTGCGTCCTCGCAATTTGAAATTTTTCTTCGAAAATAAAAGGTTGAAAATAGAAAATATATTTGTGGGAAAACCCACATTGGAAATTGGGTTACTAAAATTTAGTCTTAATATGATGAAAAGAGAAATGAAAGGGTCACCACCAAATTATGATCTCGATTAGGAGAACATTGGTGGCAATTAGAGACATATAATTGGAGGAAAAACGTACATATTTATAGGTAGTGATTGAGGTCATCAATCACAAACAAGTATAAAATTGAGGTCCTTAAACTCATCAATCTATGATGATTTAAAATACCATCGGTTCAACAAAACATAGGGTATTGGGATAACACATTTTTGACGTTTCAAAATATCTTAGTTGAAATCCCACATCGAAAAATGAATTAATGAGGCCTCTATTTAAAATAAAGAGTGGAAAGTATGAAGATTACCGAAAATAACGCATACTAGGGTTCCATGTAGGAAAATATGGATATGGAGGAGAAATCTAACCATCAATTATCTGATGGAGAGTGGTAGAGAACATGGCTATGAAAAGGCCAACAATCCCAAAGCCATAAATTAGTGATGATTTAAGGTACCATCTAGGACAAAATTTTTGTTCTAAGTTCCTTTTATTAATGTTGAGGAATTTATTTATGAGATTGGCTATGATTATAAGGAGATATACTTACATTATAATTAGAGTTTTATCCATTAATAAATTTCTACCACAAACTCATCTTTCACTCTAAAAGATAATAGAACGTAAAAAAAATTCTATTTATACTATTCGTACAGGGTTCCAAAATAAATGAATTTATAATTCATCTACCAAATCTTTTTAAAAAAACTACATTATTTAATCCAGGACATCTCATGGGCCAGTGGTAGGTGATACACACTTTTCGCCCTTCGGTTGCGAGTTCAAGTCTCGTAGCCTTGCCGAACGCGACGGGTTGCCGCCCGACCTCCGGGTTGTCCTTTTATGGCAATCCAAAATAATCCAAACTACAACTATCCAAAATACTTCTGTCCAAACTCATTGTCCAACATTTATAAGGAAGGTAAACATAATGTAGATCCTTTTTACCCCGTAATAAAATATGAATACCTTCATCATGTATTCTTTTAATATTTGGAAACATCCTGAATTACCATATTCCTTATTGATTACATTCATGCTCCCTTATTCCATATAGAATGCTGGATATTAATCCAAAAATGTTTTAAACCCCATCAATGATGGAATATACAAATCATTAATCAGTTCCAAGGTAGTCAAGAATATCCAATTTAATTTATCCAAAACAATCATGTATTATTCCAAAATCACTACCTCAGTATCAGAACTATATTATGATTTATCTTTCTCTCAACCATATATTTTCCAAAAATTTATCCTGCTATTGAGTCACTTTTCTTTGTTCCACACAATCTAAAGTCCTTAATGAAATAGTACTGCAGTACAATCCTTATATACTCCATAATTATTATAATATGTACATTGTTGATACAAAACTCAATTGACATAATCAACATAAGAACTCTAATCATTCCTCTTCATCTGTGGTAGTATCATAACTTGATTATTATCCAATAACATCATTTTCGGCATAGTCTGATGACTGGGACATAGGTTCGCGTAGTGTCCAAACTCCTTGCAAATGAAGCATTGTACATTGAAAACCATTTTCTTACCCTTGCAGTCACGTACTATGTGCCCATTTCCTCCACACTTATAACAAACTCCCATTCCTTTCAGGTAAGTTCCAGGGTGTTTCTTTCCACAGTTACCACATATGGGAAAATTCTTCTTTTCCCTTTTCCCTTTATCCATCTTTCTCTCTTCCATCCTTTTCTTCTCTTGATTCCCTTCAAAGACATAGGACGTAGTAAACTCTTTACTTATCTTATCAACACATGATATTATTTCTTCATATGATGATAATACATGGGAGACTATTTCTCTTATAAATTCTAGCTTAAGACCATGAAAGATATGATCCTTCCTTCTCTTTGAATCATGTGTATTTCTGGAGTTCTCATTCCTTCTACTGGGCGCCATTTCTATACAATGGCATAAACTAAATCAGTTTATGAATCAAAATACATAATCCCATACTTATAAAACACTTAACATAAATTGAACTATTTATGGATATAATCCATAATCATAAAAATGTTTTCTTTGAGGAAGTATATACTCATAAACCCTTCATAATGATTTGTAAAGAAAATGAGAGTTATCCTAAGCATATCCCCCGGGAGTGTCGTAACCAAGAGTGCAGCAAGGCCCGTTGTTGTGCACCAGTTCTCGTTCGAGTCTAGCTCAAAGCAGTGTTTTCGGGTTTTACCCCTAGGTACATCTGTGCCAGAGCCGCCTCTACCTGCTCGTATCCAGACAGGGATTTATTGCTCAGAAAACTCACAAAATCTCTACAATACCAAAATTCTAGAAAGTTCTTCTATACTAATCCTCAAAGTTCATCTTAGGTCTACGTGCTCTAATCAGAGTTTATCTAAATCTAGCTTCCAAGGTTTGTACTAAACTTCCTCTGATACCAACTGTAACGCCCCGACCCCAGTTACCCAGAGTCGGTGCATTATTACATAACATTGGCATGATCACAAGAAATATCAAATCTCGAAAGACCGATTGGTTTAGTAGCCTTGGAAACACTAGATATATTCATACGTTTTACATTACATCATAAAATGAAAAACTACTACAACAACATAATGTTTCCACAGTCCACACTATAATCCCCTCATAATATCCCTGTAGGTCATTCATAACTTATATCTTCACATCCTGGGAAAAATAAAACATAGAAAAGGGCTGAGCTCAAATGCCCAGTAAGGATAACAATATAGCAGAACATTCAAAAATAAGCATAAACATTTAAGGCAATGAATTACTAAAACAAAATACTTTTAAACTTGAACTTCAACATAGTATGGAAAAAGTAAAATGAAATAATGCCATTTACTTGTTCACATGGATATTCTACTAATCGAATAATCACATGCAAAATCAATAACCACTTTCATAATGTTGGAATGCATAATGCTAAACTTTAATTACTTTTCAAGGCCTCGTCCCAAGACCTTGGGGCTAACTATAACCGGAACCCAACCCGGAGTGCCTCTAATAACCGGACACCAACCCGGAGTGCCTCTAATAACCGGACACCAACCCGGAGTGCCTCTAATAACCGGACACCAACCCGGAGGGCTTACTTTTACCAGTCCCTAACCTGTAGGGCTTACTTTTACCAGTCCCCAACCTGGAGGGCTTACTTTAACCAGTCCCCAACCTGGAATATACTTGTCCAACACATTCATATGAAGTAAAGATTGAAATATAACATAAACATTCTTATTGGAACTAGCATACGAAATGTCAATACTTTCACCATAAACTATGAATGGTATAAAAATAGCACATCCACAGTCAAACATATCACAAAACAATCAAAACAATATAGAAGTTTTGTATCATAATAAATCAACTTCAAATAATCTTAAAACCCATCAAAGGATGTTGACACAGATGAAATCAAAATTCTTTTTAAAGAAATATCTCCTTTTATTTTGAAATCATTTAAGATCCATATAAAATCAAACATTTTCATTGAAAATAATCTTATAAGCTTTTAAGGGAAGCTTTGACGATTTTATAACGGCGGAAGATAACCGCACCCGCCGTATAAGTTAAAAAAACATTCTTATCTTAATTCTGTCGAAAAGGTTAAAAAGCACCTTGTTTGGAAAACGACGGAAAGATTCCCTTATAAACCTCTTATAAAAAATCAAACAAGGGTATAAATGACTTTAACCCATATTCTTTTAAATATTAAAAATGTTTTGAAATACATTTTGAAGAAACATGGATGTGGATGATAACGAGATCTCAGAATATTATTACGTATAAACAACCTCGGATAATGAAGAGATTGTGAAATAACCCTTACCAGTTTGGTAACTTATGAAACATACAACCCATGAAAGAGGTATCATACAATGAATATGTAAGTACACATAAATTAGAGTGTATTACACAAAGAATATAATTATGGGCAGTACATACACCACACAAAAGTTAATGGTGGCAATATGGCATGAATCTCACGGGAATAAGGAGTGAGATGAAAACCCCTTACCACGTTAATCAACTGAGTCGTATGGCCAAAAGTTAATAACCACCAAATTATTTATAGAATAACATGAATATGATAATATATATCAAATTCCATTACACAATACACCACTTTCAATAATTTAGTGGCGAATAATGGAAATCTCACGGAATTGAATGTGAGATAAGAAAATCCCTTACCTTGTACTTTTCCTTGGTTGGGGTAGGTTAACCTCCTTTAATTTAGGTATCTCACTTTGGTTGGAACCAAAGGACTTCTTGAAATGCTTTCTGCCTAAGGGGAAGCTTCAAGGAGGAGGAGAGGGATTTGGGGAGCTAAGTTGGGCAGAGTTTGGACGATCCAAGTGGCTTGAGAGGTGTGAGGAATGAGTAGAAGTGGTCTCCTTTTATAAGGGAGAAGAGGGGCTCTTTTGGAAAGAGTGAAAGTATTACTTTATAATATAATTATATTCGGTTTATAATGGTCCAAAAATCATTGAGGTCCAATATAAGATGACTCATATTCTAAATAACATCAACCAATAAGAATTGGACAGGTTTTAGATAATATTTTAATCATTATAATCTTATTTATTTAAAAGATTTATTAATGAGGTAAACATTGCATCATTATTGTGTCATTAATAATTTAATTTATTTGATGTCTAAAAATTATAAATAAAATATCATTATGTAGTAAATCGTTTTAGCTTTCTAATGAATATTTATAATCGAAAATACAACATGTATATCCCTATGTAAAAATTGTTCTTCTAAAAGATGTAAGCTTATTCCATTTTTATTTTTATTTTAACTTTATTAATATAAAGTGTCCCTACCACATACAAGTGGATCCAAGGGGTCCCCAAATTGACCCAAGGATGCTCATGGTCGGGTATGTGTCCACCAATAAGGTTAGGACACGTTTTAGGTTAATTTTGTATTATTATAATATTATTTTTTAACCCTTATTTACCGGATTTACCCTTAACCATGGTAAATAAAATATTTACCACAGTAATTATTCAAAATGTCTAAAAATAAAAGTTACCGATTTACACAATTTGAACATCCTGATTCCAAATATGGAATCCATTTTTCTAAATTCAAAACACAGAAGTGGCAGAAATTAATTTAAAATTAATTCCCGCTGTCAAAACAAAAAGCGTGTTTTTAAGAGGTAATAACTATCAAAAGATTGACACTTGTTTATGTTTGGTTTAATTGTAAAATTATGTACAATGACCAACATTATATTAAATGGTAAAAATATATTTTAAATATACATTAAAACGACTAAAATTCATAATTTATCACTATTAATTATTTTGATTAAAAAAGTTGTTTTTAAATAAAATTTAGTAATTTTCACTATTCATCAAAATATGAAAGTTATCCGAAAAGTACCAAAATTTCACCTTAGGCTAAATTCGATATTCTGAATCCAAAAATGAAGTCCATTTTAAAATATAAAATATATATAATTTCAAAATTTAGGTATTACTATTAATAACGGCTAGTTTGATTGGTTGTGGTGTGTGTTAAAACTCGAAGTTGCGTACAACACACGCTACTGTTTTATTCAAAGGAAAGCGTACCGTGTAAGCTTGGGATGTTTCATTTTAATTTTTTTGATGTCCCCATTTAGTCAAAAAGTTTAAAATATTGTATTTAAAAAGGTTTCACTATTAAAAGTTGATAAAAGTGCAATACTGAAAATGAATCTGTTCTTGCATTATGACTAAGAAACTCATAATATGGATTCTAAAATTATAAAGATTATATAAAGTTTAAAATGTAGTTAATGCTATTCATGACCTCTTTTAATGGCCATTTTTTTGTAAGTCATGGTGTGATTGAACTCGGTGTTGTGTGTAGTGCAAGTTATTAAATTATTTTGAAGAAATAACACACTATGAAATCTTAGGGTGTTACATATACAATATAATTCAAATATTTTTTGGTCAATAGTAACATTAGTATTGTATTAACTAGGGTTAAAGGTAAGTAGGGAAATAAAATGTACAATTAATATTATAATACTATAAAATTACAGCAACACTTGTACTATTTTAAATGGCTGAGAGTATGTAAAAAAATAAGCATTTTTCTGAAATTATAACCCTTTGATTCCACTTGGGTATAAAAATATCAATTATTATATTTTCTTTAACAATATGTTAAAAATATCATACGCGGATTTTTAAAAATAAAAATTTTTAGTATTATGGTATGTAAGTGACACCATCAAACTTAAATAGTACATATGAATATAAAAAATAATATCTACATCCTGATATTTTATTAATAATTTTTAGACATTAAAAAATTGAATTAAATTATCACACAGTAATGATGTAGTAATAGATTTATTAATGGAAGAATCAAATAAATAATATTTATAATATTTAAATAAATATAAACTGAAATATTTTTTACATCCACTAATATTTTGGTTTAACGATAAATATTATTGATAATTTAAATTATTTTTTCAAGGGAATCAAGATTTCATAATTTTGTATAAGTCATGTAATGAATAGTATCCAATTTTCCATAATTCATAACATAAAATATAAGAAATTTATTTTCATGAAATAAAATTTATAAAAATATAAGACAAGGTCGAAATGTTGATATTAGTCTAAAAATGTCATTAGTGGCTCATTAATTTGTTGTTTAACTTGTTTTGAATATTATATTATCAATGAAAAAAAATTTCTTTATTAAATTGTAAGAGTTAAAAGGATTAAAACAAAAAGATAAGGAATAATGAGTATCCAAATGATTATAATTTTTATTTGATTAATGGATTTTGAAACATCATCATCATATTTTCAATATAAATAATTTTTATCTATTTTTAAAATTAAATGAATTTTTATAAATTTAATAGAAATGATAATTCCAAGAGTTCTCCTCCCCTTTCCATTAAAAATGAAATGTTCTTCTCTATTACATACACTAAAAAAAATTTGGTTCAGCCAAGATCATTACAATCCCCTTCCCAGAATCCATCCTCACATTCTAATGTCTTGGTTTAGGAAGAACACCATTAATATAGGTGTTAAAGAGTTACGAATGGTGATCATCTTAAGGAAATTCCATGTTTTTATTAAAGTATCTCAATTTTATATTTTCTTCCAAATCCTTCAAATATCTCCAACCATGATGAAATATTAAATTATATATAATCAATATAATTAGATGTTGTTATATTAATATTATCACTTAAATAAATATCCACATCCATCAAACGGGTAGTGAATTAATCATTTGTGCATACATGGGAACTGTAACCTCCATAAACAGTATAATTCCTTTCCTATAATTTTATCACATGACTAATAATAATTTTAGAATTAATATTCATATGATGTATTCATTAAAAATTAGTCATTATAAATAATAATATACCAATTTTGTTCTTAATTTCCCTGATCATAAAAATGATAACATGGTTCGTGAATATGTTTGAACTATCACCACCATGAAGTAATGAGGTTCCTTTTTATTACCTACACAACTTTTATGATATATTAAACTATATATAAATGATTAATAAGATATTAATTATGATATGATCATTATTTTAACATTAAATAATTATTACCTTATTTCTAAAATGATCAATGAAAAATTAAAATGTAACTCATGCGTATATAAAGCCAACCATCTCCATGATTATAACGTTGTTCATTTTTCATAACCATAATAAATTGGTTGATTTTAAAGATTAATTAATGTATAAAAATAATAATTACATCATCAGTATTATTCGAGGGATGATCGATATATAACCACATGGACAATTTACATCATACCTTGTTTATTTTTGTACTCAAGTACCCATTATTGAACAAACGTTTAACATGAACTTATATAATTAAGTATTTTTTGTAACATTACTACAAAGTGATATAAATGGAATAATAAGATTGATAATTGATCTCATGAATGTAGGAATTAACATATTTTTATTATTAAGGTTTTTAAATAATGTACGAGACAAATCAGACTCGAGGTAAGTGTCATTGTCACAATCTCTTTTCAATGAGGAATATTTTGATTTTATAAACAACAATATTTTATATTGTGTATAATAAACCCCTATGACTATTAATTCTAATTAAATGTAAAGGAATTTTATTATGAATCATATTACATAAAAAATCACAAAAGGAATGTTTTTTAATGAATAAAATGAAAAAATAATTTTTCGTTGTCATGAACACTATTTGATATATGGCTTCCTCAACATGCCAAAATCTTTTGTTAAATAAAATTATAAAAAATATTAACATTTTTGTATTTTAGTATTTAAAATGGCTTTGAAAATGAAATAATTATTTCAATTAAATGAAATGATTTATTTTGATTGAAAATGAATATTTATGAGATAAATTTTGGTTATTGAAATATTTTTTATGTTATGATTATATAATTATATATGGACAATTTACAAGATGATTCATGATAAACAAGTGAAAGGTGGTTATGTGATATACACGGGATGGGTGGTTTGTTATAACATATAATTCATTGGGTATAGAATTCGGACATATGGCTATTGCATTTATATGAGTGATAATTATGGGAGTCAACTACATGGTTATTCCATTTAATTTTGTTAACAAAACATGTTGCCTTTCTATTTTATTTATTATTTCAATGTGTTTTAAGATTATATATTAATTCTAGAAAAGGTAATCAATGAGATTAGATTGAAATAATTTATTTACTAATTCATATGGGTGAAATGTATTACTTTATGATAATGTATTCATTCGTTTTCTTATTTTCACAAGACTAATAGTTTTCCATCTTTTTGTATCCCTTCATAAGATTTTTATGATCATCCAATGTTTTGACATGTTTTTCACATGAACTAAAGGACTATAGAGTCAAGGAGGGGATCCAGGAGATTTTATGTTTAATAAACATGGAACAAAACAATTTTTGTTTTTAGAAGATTTTGTTTTGTAAAAATTTGATAGTTAGTGTAAGTATCCATTTTGTGTCATTTTAGTTGTTATGTATACATTATGTAAATTTTTTATAATGATATAATCCTGATAGAATCCTTAATTTGAAATAAAGTAAAATTCATGACATAACACAAGATAATATATTTTTTAAAGTCGATTCCTTATATGTAACCTTCATTCCAATAGATAAGTGTTAAATATTATAACTTTTTAATAAAAAAATATCATATTTTATTTTATTAATTAATAACATTACCTGAAATTAAGGCTATTTAACAATCTTGACAATTTGCGTAACACAAGCCAATAATTTTGTTTCCTGTACTGCGAGATAATATATGTGCTCCGTGAAGTAAAATATTTATATTATATTGTGTCTAAAAAAAGGGAAACATAGATATTTCTTATATAACTATCTAGATTATATTTTTCATGAAATGGAAAATTTCAAAAACGAATAATTATTTTGCTATTTTTTTCAAAACAACAAGTAATGTTACATTATACCACTTTTATGTAAACATCTCCATCAATATTTTTATCGGTAACCATAATTTTAATACTTGAAAGATCCAATCATATAAACCCACATTGTAAAAATGAATAATAAAAATTACTTCAAAATTGGATTTTGGAAACATAACAGTTAACCATTATTACTCATAACTAGAATCAATCATTAGATAAATAAGGTGATAATAAAAAATATATAAATGGATGAAATAGGTGACTAATCCTAGAAAATGATTGATTTCATTGATCAAAATCAATTGAATTATCAATTAAATGTAAACAAACTTATACCCATAAATATTTTATAATTTATGAGTCCATTTATTAAACAGAATGATGGTATTAGGAAAATTATATTGCAGTATCCTATTCCAAGAGTTGAAAATTGATTTTAAAATGCAATTATATATGTAAATATACTTACTCTATTTCATATCTCCCCATATTCACAATTTCACTATTTTGTTACACCTTAATTGTTTTCCACTTCATATATTACTCCATGAAATGTTGATGAATTTTTCATTATGGATGTATTAATAGATCATAATATCAATAAATATAATTGTATTAATTCCATCTATCATTATTTATAATCATTGAATAATGGTTACCATAAGTTTTCCAATATAACTAAATCCTCATATGGGAAGATAATACATTAATATCTAAAACCTCATCTGATGTTTTATTTATTCTTTCTATTAATGGTCAACCTTGTAATCCTTACCAATGATAATAAAATTCATTAGAAATAAGGTCACTAAAATAAAAAAAAATATGTTCAAAATTAATCCCTCTTATATTATTAAGTTACACTTGGTTTTCAAATTCCTAACATGTGAATATATTAATTGAATATTCATTTGAAACATGGTGATAACTAAAATTACCATAAATCCTTTTGGAAAACATGCATGATTCTTTATTCCAAATATATTGGATATTTTAATTAAATAAAATATATTTTAAACATTCTACATTATATCATAGAACATTTTTTCAAAAAAAATCATTTAATAGATCTATAGTAATAAATCATATACAATTTACATTATCCACAATAGTCATATATTTATCCAAGAAAATCCAAATTCTAATTCAAGAGAATACATTACGAATTATCTTACCTTAATCAAAATTTAACCTCTCCAATAAATCAATTTTCTTGTTCATCTCCACCATTCAAAAAATTTATGCATATTATTATGTTAATAAAAAACCTCATGATTCATATAAGGTGATTCTTGAATTTCAAAAAATAGGCACTTCAATCATCAAAATGTATTCTTAAACCATTACATAGGCTTGGTCATCTTATTCCTTAACAAAAAAATACCTAAAAATGGTAAATGGATCATGTATTGTGGTTGAACAACATAAATCCAATAATATTTATTTTTTTAAAATGTAGAAAATTAATTTTAAAAATTTGATACATTTCATATGTCATTTACAATCTAATTACCTTCTGCAGAATGACCAATACTCGTACCACCTTCTTGATTCACTTTGTGAGATTTCCACATAGGACATCAATTTCATTAATTACCATGATTTATACATATGAATCATTCATTTTTACCCAATTTTCACATATATCCCACTATTGAATATGACCAAAAGTCATAATGTGATGAAAAAATAACATAGTATAACAATACATAATAATGAAAAATTACTTGTAGGAAGCTAATATCAAGACTTCTATTTTAAAATAAATGAAATCATTGGAATATAATTATATACATAACTAGAAATATCATTATAAATATATAAATTGATATAATCAATCATTTATCAAAGATGTTTCTGAATCTAGATAACAGATTTTCTTTGATATTAACTATAGTGACCAAGGGATTAACATAAATTAATATTAAATCAGATAAATGATTATTCATTAATAAAATGTTATAAATCTTGATAACACATTTTATTTGATGTCCATTGAGAATTCGTTTGAGAAATGTTATTTATATGGATAGTATAGATCGATATTGTCTCTACATTTGGAAAGCCTTATGTGTATTTTCTGAGATGTTCACATGTCATTGAAAGAAGACGCCACGATGAGATCCTGTTCCGATTAGAATACAACAGGACATCACCGAGAACATTGATCTAGAGGTTGAGCAAGGGAAACTTGTGACTTGGGGTAAAATGGTTGAAGTCTAGTTCTGTATGAACATCACTTGTTTTATAAAAATGGTGGAATGGGACCTAGGGGGTTTGTGTGAAGTATGTTGTAGAGGAAAAGGGCATTTCAGCTACAACCACCATTAACTTTTGTAGGAGAGGGTTGACTAGATGTATCTTATTTATAGATAGAGTCCATAAAATTTATTTTTGATCACATAGATACTCATTATGAGAAGATAGTTATGTTGGAAAGTTACATCATATGAGAGTAGAAAAAGTAATGGTGTAATGTTTTGGTCCAGAAATAGAAGGATGATTGTATGGTATGGAAGGATTTCTATGAAATATTTTTGGATAGTTTTTATTTACAGATTGTGAGGTTAGATAAGGATACATAGTTTTTTTCATTTACTCAGTGGTTGATAACACTAATGGTGTATACATTTGATTTCACAGACATGTATTTTTTTCCCCTAGCCTTGGTAGGTGAAGAGGAAACCGTGGTGAGAATTTTCCAGCATGGTCTCAGGCATGATATCAAGTTGTAGGAGAATATATTGTATTTGAAGAGATTTTATGAGGTAGTAGATCATGCCCTATTATTAGACGGTAATATCGTGGAGGATTCATGTGGTATGCATGAAACTCCAATTGGGTGATCTAGTGGTGCAATTTTTTTGGTGGGAAGCACCATATCGATAGTTTACACAATGGTGGTGGTGGATAGGATAGTAAAAAAATGAACCATCCTCTCCGAGTAGTGATCAATTTTTTGGCTATCAATGTGGTTGGTCGGTACACATGAATAGAATATACCCCCAAAAACCAATTGAGTCTATGGAATGTTTCATGATAGTGAATGTGCAATGGTTCTGTATAAACCTTCATCATTCTTGCATAAATACAACCATCCAAATATAGAAAATTTATTTGTCACATTTCTATCTATAAAATATATGGATGGATATATATATATATATTAAATCATGTTAAATATATATTGTGTTTAAATATATATATATATATATTTACCATTATCAATAATCAATACCCAGAACAACGGATCCAAAAATCTGACGAAAATTAAATATTTACAAATGAAAAATGCAATATTAAAAATGAATTATTAAGAAATATGTTCTAAAAACTTAAAAACAAGCCATATAGGATATAATAATTTATTAATGATATTATTATATATTTTTAATATATTTCAATTCATAATATTTGAGGATACATCATATTCAGTTCATTTTGAACAAGAGGTAAGGGTTTCTCCTCTATGTGTTTTTCATTGATACATACACAATATATGGAGAATATATATATTTTTTGGTATATATATTGTTGATGAATCTATATTGGTTGATGAATTTCACGAAAATTATTTGGATTTTGAAATCTTTATATGGTTCTCTATTTTACGAGTTTTTTATTCAAATATTAAAAATGCAGTAAGCATTTTACTTGTATATATTGTTTTGATGAGACATGACAGAATTAATGCACATATTTAGTATTGATATGGTTATATTCTAAAAATTGACATTTTATGACAAGATTATAAATATTATCATGATATTCAAAGCTCCATTTTATGGGCTACCTTTTTGATGAGTATGATTCAGAAGATACTAATGTTGTTAGGGTTTTAAATTACAATCTATTTGTTTATTGGGATATTTTATGATTCATATTATGATA
The DNA here is from genome assembly GCA_963277665.1 of Viscum album. NCBI lineage: Eukaryota > Viridiplantae > Streptophyta > Magnoliopsida > Santalales > Viscaceae > Viscum > Viscum album. The sequence continues at coordinate 1,852,109,125 of OY728120.1, forward strand.
AAAATAATTTTATTATAAACTAATGAATAATATTTTTAATTTTATTCTTTTATAGTTGTTTATGGAATTTTCAAGCTGGAATACAATTTCCCTCAATTCGGTAATTTTTCTTTGGGGAAGTGGTGACCGAGAGCCCTCATCGAGGTGGAAATATTTTGTCCCATTGGTTAATTATGGGGTGGGTGGTCATCACATGAACAATCATTAACATCAGTTAAAATTTTTTTATATTAATGGAAACTCCCAATGCTCCCCCATCTATAACTAAGTATAAACAATATTTGAAAATATCGGTGGTTAATGGGGGTTTCAGACCCAATGATTCTTGGGGACATTCATTGTTTTAGAAGATGGGAGGTTGGGGTCATCACACACATTTGTTGTGAGTTGATTCCTAATTTGGAACTCTTTGATATGTTAATGATATGTTCACTAATCTATTCATAATTCCATTACGAGACCAGTTACCAAATCAAAATTATTATAATTAGTGTCAATGTTCAATACAAATGAACAAGAAATATCATTACTTAATCCATATGTATGTATCAAAGGATCAACATTTCGTTTCATAATAATGTGTATATTATTACATGATGAATCAAAATAACTAATTAAATGAAAATTTTCTTCCACAACGTATGGTTATTAATATTATAATGAGAGGGTGTACCCATTTTGAGGCATCATACTTTTCTAGGTTATTAAAGGATTCCAAACCCATATAGTTCGTTTGATTTTTTATTCTACTAATGTATATGGTTCGGTGATCTTTGTAAGGGAAGGATTGGTTTCCAATGGTTGAAATTTCATAGTCATGCTGCTAATTAGAGTGAGGTGGATATATATTTCACCTTGGGATATGGTCTTAGAAACACTCCCTTAGAATCATGGTTATGGAATGAATCATAGGACTCATAGTACAATTAGAACCTCGAAACTGGACCAAATTTAGATTCCCTTATATTATGGTTACATATATCAGGCCACTCATTCATGATTACATATTATGATTTCATTGGTCAATAAGGATTCATGATTCCAATTATGTGTTCATTTTGACTACCTAATCCCACATGAGTCATGCTCAGTGCGAGAAAAAAGGGGTATAAATTGATTATTCTCAATGTACAAGTGTGTGGGGTTTATGTAAAGAGAAAAAACTTCAATTTTAAAATAGATAATGATACCTATATGGTTGTCTTATGTATTCTTGTTTTTGAATGAAGTAGAGACTTCATTTTTCAGGTGTTTTTTCAATTCACTAAGGGATGAGGTAGATCGATTATCCCTTGTGAGTGATGGGGTATCAATGGTCAAAATGTAGTAGTCATGGGGAGTACATCAAAATGGATACTTATATGAGATATGACCTTTGTAAGGAATCCAACATATCCTAGAGGTTGTAGAAATCAATGTTCCCTTATTTCAATTTATTGGGGCTTACATGATGAGATTTCCATATATGTGGGACATATCATATTATAATGATTATCAAGGCCTATACATAGAGGGTTCCATTTTTTTGTAGAGGATTATAATGAAAATTATGAAATTTTTTTGACTCTGTAATTCCACGTGATCTATTATCAGTGTAAGAAATATGGGATGGAAAATGATTCGTCTCACTACAAATGAATGTGGAACATATATAATGAGACATCACTTGGATATTAATAGAGTGGTATGGCCTTGGAGAGAAATGATACATATCCCAATTATGGTAGGAATTAAATTCATCATAGTTACTTTGATTGGTTCTGACAAGCTGTGATTGACCAATATGTGGGACATATCATATTATCCCGATGATCAGCGATTTATGAATGAGGTTACCCTTTCCATTGTGGAGTCGTTTCCTTATGTTCATTCAATGCCCTGATTTTATGAAATTCATATCCCGATGAAATCAATAGTATAATAGTTTTGGAAAAAAAGATACAAACTCATGTTCAACATTCAACTTGAAATGAAATAAATAATAAAAATTACATTGGAAAAATTTATGACTCCTAGATTTTCCCTACAATTCCTTCATAATATTCAAATTCAGAACCTTAAGAAAGTAAAAGATAATAAATGTTTTTGATTAGTTTCACAGTAAGGGTATGAAATACGTCTGAAGTTAGCATAAAAATAATCATTATTTATAGTGAACAACTAATATCATAATCCTTTAAAAATATAATTGGGAATTATATTGTAGGAATGAATGATGATTAAATAAGGCCATATAAATGAATATAATAGAATAAAATATAACCCTTTTTATATTACTAGTGGAATAATTTCATTTTTTATCAATTTATAATATCATAAAGTGGGAATGCATAATCTTGGTCATCTAAAACATATTGTCAAATCCTCGTCCAAGATGAATGAAAATACTAGGGTAAGGCATTAGCCAACCACGAATTCTATTTTTTCTCATGAGACCTACCAACAAATTGAGGGGATATAGAAAGACCCACACATTAATTTCTAAATTAAATGCATTCCCCATATGAATGGGGACAAATATAAACATCATATATATATATATATATGCCATGAAAAAAAAATTCCCCAATTTATATACATAATAACATAACATTCTATGTAATTAATTGAATGGTATGAAAATAGAACTTGAAAATTCCAAGTTATCATAAAATGTATAATTATATATGGTATATTATAATATTAAGATATTGAACTCAATAATAAATAAAATTCAAGAAAAAATGTGATATAGAAAAATGAAAATGGATGATGACTATAAATATAGGAGATCATATGGAATGGATATAAATTTCCAGTATTGAATTTATATATCATTCACTAATATTAATAATTTTTAATGGTTATATATATAATTTGTTTACATGGTATGTCGAGGAATTTTTATATAAGTCATTTAGTGAATATTGTATTGAATTTTACAGCGTTTTTCAATCACAATGAAATAGTTTTTTTCTATTATTTAGTATCACGAAAAAATTATGGTAACATAATGTTTAGATAATATATAATATATTTTTTAGAATTACTTTAATCCATAAGAATTGTTAAATTTCCATCCTTTAAATATAAATTGAAGAATAAATGTTCATCATCCACAATGGATTTAAATTTTCACTCCAGGGATGATGATTATTTTTTAAAAATAAAAGATAGAGAGAGTAACAATATTAAAGATGTATCAACCAATAACATGTTATAATTCGAATATATAGATGATACTGGAGTTATTTTTTTCATTTGGATAGATTGGGTGAGGTTATAATAATAAAAAAATAATGATCTTGATGATAAAATAAAATGAAATGGAAGATGATTTTTCCCCTTTGATAACCCTCATTTAGAATGTCCATAAGTGGATTTATTTTGGGCTATTGGAATCAGAAAGAGCCGATGTATGTGGTGGGAGTATAGGTAAGAGTAATTGGGAAGATATTTGACAAACTTAATGTCTTAGAGAATAGTGGGAGGAGGGAGTGTGGGGTGGTTTTTATATTGGAGTATAATGGTGATATTAAATATCAAATTCATTATTTTATTAATTTTATGTAGAGAAAAAACAATGTTTTATTATTTTGATGAATAAAATCAATATTTTGAAGTGATTTAAAACTAATGGGTTGTTAAATTATCCATGATTCATGGAATACATTAATTATCCTATTACATATTTATACTGTAAATTACCATATTTTAATATTCACAAAAATTCATGTAATTCATAAATATCCCAAAAACTCACCACCAAAATTATTTGTAGTGTATAATTAAAAACGGACACCATTTTATCAAAATAATTTTTTAAATATGGGAAATTTTATTTCTATATATGATCATCATTTAATGGACAAATTCAATGTTTAAATCTAAAACTCCATTTATAATACCCCTAAAAAATTTATATGATCATATTAAATTATCATAAAATCATAAGAAAAAAAAAATAAAATAAGAATACATTTTATGAAAATGTAATTTATTTTAAATAAATTTATTAATTTAAAATTTTAATTATTTATACACAAATCAAAAAAATACCAACACTAAACTATTAATTTTTAAAATATTGTCTCTCATTTTTATGATTCTCAAATTTTATTAAATCTTACACGGGGGAGGTTAAGAGTCATATTATTATTAATAAGGGTACATTAATATTTATGTGGTTTATATTAATATTCACGACATATGTATGTTGATATTCTCATATTATAAATATCTTACTTATGGAAACTGTGACTTTCCATTTTTCAATATTAAATTAATAGAAGAGAAAAAATTATGGTTAATATCTAGGATATAAATATCCCTTATAAAAAAATTGTTTCATTAATAGAGACTCAGTGTTTTGTGATTTGTATATTAAATTTATTTTTAAATCCTTCAGGTGTTACATTCTTCCCCCTTATAAAAATTTTTCCCTAAAATTACATGAATGATTACCCATAAAAAGAATTTGGTAGTTCATCATCGTAAAATCCTCATGCTTCCATATCACCTCATTAATTTTATGAATTTTGTAAATTACCAATAATAGTTGATACATCCACTTCTTAAACACCTATTCTTTGGTTTACATAATATAGATTGGCTCTTCACTGGAAGACATGTTAGGTTTCCATTCAACACATTCAAATATGACGACATTTGTTGGGTATGGAATGTACATTCTCACCAAAGAGATATGGAATTCATTATGTATCATATAAAGGATAGGTGCCATAAAAAAATTATAATCCAAAGCTCAAACTCTATTTAGAATTTTATAAGGACCAATGAATATGGGTCTCAATTTCCATTTCCTCCCAAATCATACAACACCCTTTAATGGATATACTCTCACGAAAACAAGATCTCCCCCTTGAAATTAAAAATAATTCTTTCAATTATTAGCATAGAACTTTTTCCTAAATTTATGCTCTTCTATATTGGTTTGAATAACATTTTTCTTAAATATTGCTTCCTCTATAATAATTGGGCCAACAAGCATCCTTTCACCAATTTATTCCCATCAAGTTAGTGTACGAAATCTTTTTCCATGCAATGCATTATATGGAGAAATTTCAATACTATAGTAGAATCAATTTTTTTAGAAAACACTACCAAGGGTAAATAGATATCTCAAAAAACCTTTAAAATAAATTGACCTTGATCTGAACATGTATTCTAGAGTTTGGATCATCCTTTCTAACTAAACATTAGTTTGAGGGTGATAAGCAGTACTCAAACAAAACTAATTACCCAAATAATTTTGATACATTTATATAATAATTTATTAAAATCTTAGATCATTATTTAACAAAATTGATAGAGGTACTCCATGAATTCAAACAACATCATTAATAGAGAGTTTTGTAGGGATCTCTAGTCGGAAATCATCCCGTATAGTGAGGAAATGTGAATATTTTGTTTGTCGATCAACAAATACCCTTATTGAATCATTATTTCATGGTGTTTCGGTAATATAGGGAAAAAATACATTGTGATATAATCCCATTTTTTAGGAATATAAATAGGTTTCAGGACTCCTCAAGGATTTTTTCTTTTAGCCTTCACCTATTGACAGACTATACTTCTTGATACATAATCAACAATTTCACACATTATGTTGTGTTTTTAGAAATGTTCCTTCAAATCCCATTACATATTAGAGATTCCATGGTGCATAGTGATATTTTTACTATGGTAATAATCAAATAACTCTATTTGTTTCATGGTTATAGAGGGAACACAAATCCCTCTCCTAAAATTTATAATTCCTTCCACACACATGAAATCCAAAAACATCTAATCATTCACATCATTAATTTTTTATTGAATATTCTCCTAATAATATTGTCAGTTATTCATTATAATAAAGATGGTCGATCAACAAATTGAAATTATAATGATGCATCACCTTCATTGATAATTCACAAACCAAACCGATCTAGATACATGTACATAGGATCCTTGTCAATCATCATTTATTCAGAACTGCATGATCATTCCCACTCAATGAATATGCCACAATATTTTGCTTCATAGGACAGTAGTTTACGTTAAAATCATAATCCTTGAGAAGATCAATCTACCTCCTCTTCCTCATGTTGAGTTCTTTATATAGAATTATATATTTCATACTCTCATGATTATTATATATCTCAAACCATTCAGAATACTAATAATGACTTCATATCTACCTGAAAAAGTTTATATTTGCTAAGTCAAGTTCAAGTTTTTGATAGTTCTGTTCAAGAATTTTTAATTTCATTGATGAATAGGAACTAAATATATCATTGTATTTATGTACATATCCAATTACATTCATTGATGCATCACTATAAATGAAAAATCCTCTATTTAATTATTTTAGAATCAATATTGGATCATTAAATAACCTCTACATAAATTATTATAATTATTCTTGACATTATTTATTCCATAGGAAATTAACCCCTTAACGAGTATTCTCATTTAATGGGTTAACTAATAAGGTGATGTTAGGAATTACACTTTGATAATATCCTACAAAAACGAAAAACTATGTTGTTCAGTTACTTTCATTGGGGTAGTCAAATCCGAATCTTCCTTTGTCTTTGTCAGGTCCCCTATGATTCCTTCATTAACGAAAATATATCCATGATAAGAATGTGTTTGAAGAAAAAATCCATATTTGTGAAACATCCCATATAAATATTTTATTCTAAGAGTCTTCAAAATAATTCTCATGTGACTCTTATGTTCTTCATATATTTTTTATCTTACTAAGATATCATCAATAAGTACCACAACAATGTCATCAAGATATTCCTTGAATTCTCTATCCATTACATCCATGAACATAGAGGGAGGATTAGTCAATCGAAAAGGTATTTAGGTAAACTCATAATGCCTTTACCAAGTTAAAAATATTTCATTTTAAATACATTCCTTCTTTACATAAAATTAATGAAATATAAATAAATGTTCAATCATGAAAAAATATTCCCTTCCATGATGATGATCAAATAAATCATCAATCTGAGGTAGGGGATACAATTTCTTTATTATAATATCATTTATTTTCCTATATTCAATGTGAAACTTGATGGATAAATCATTATTCAGAAAAAATGATAAAGGGGTCTCCCTAGAGATAAACAGTAGGGGGGATAAATACTATATCACTCAATTATTATCATTGTTTCAACAGATCTAACAAATCCATTTTGGTCATTCTACAAAGTGGTCATTTAAATTGGCCTTACACTAGGTAGTCAATAAATAGATAATCCAATATCCTAATTTGGATTATTTCCATGTAAATCGTCCATAAATACATCAATATATTATTTTCCAATACTATATCACTCAATTACTCTCATTGTTTAATCAGCTCTTATAAATCCACTGTGGTCATTCAACATGGGGTTCATTGAAATTGGCCTTTCAATAGCAATTCAATCAATGGAGATCCCAATATCCCAATTTGGATGATTCCATGTAAATCCTCCAAAATTACTTCAATGTATTATTTCTCAATAGGTACATACTCAATTTTCATTTTTCTTCCCTCAACCAATGTTGTTGTGTTATCTTCCGCACAATTAATATAATTTAGTAAAGCTACTAGGGGCGGATCTAGATAAGGTTCATATAGTGACTTTTATTCTCTAATGATAGTGGATAATTCACCTTCCTCACAAAATTGTAATTTCATTTTTCGTGCAATATATTTTCACTTCATATTTTTAAATTTAATCCATGAACAATACTATGTTATAGTTGAGCATAGGTTTGATGATAAAAATCAATAGATAAAGAAAATTTATAATCAATAATGGGGACTTCCAAACACATCCTTGTTGGAATGAAATAACCTTTATGGATTTTGAATAACAACTCCCTTTTTAAGAATATAATTTTTTTAATGAAATATGAAAAGATATAAAGGAATTTGATGATCCAGAATAAAATAATGTGTTTTCCATGTTTGAGGAAATGATTATAGTACCTTACACAACAACATTATGAACATCAACTATAGTTGTTTGGAACTCATAAGCGGTACATGCCCCATTGGACATCTATAGGGAATTTTTCCATTACTATTTGGAAAATTATTGGTATAATGTCCCATTTCATTACAATATTATCTTTGAAAATTTTTAGCTTCAATATTTCCCTTGAAATCAGGATATTTGTTGCCTCTTTCTCAATATTTATAATAGAATCCTTTTACATTTATTTAGGCTATGAAGTGTTTCTTTCCATAAGTATCACATATTGGAAAACACCACTTTTTATTCTTCCCATTATCTATTCATTCCTCTTAAAAACTCATATTCTCATTCATTCCATTTATGTTATAATATATAGAGAATTATTTCTCTGTCTTGATTTCACATTCGACTATATGTTCATATGATGAAAATATTTGTGAAACCAGTGCCCTATGGGGTAATTGTTTTAAAAGATAAATGAATTGATCAATCCTTCTCCTCGGATTATTAATGTAGTACGTGGCATTAATTTATTTCCTAGTAAAACTATCTTCGTAATTAGAAACATAAACATCTTCGTTTTGTTAAAAATTCAACAATTTCATCTCTATATCTATTTTTAATTCATGAGGAATAATATTTTTCTAAAAATATTTCATTAATCTTCCTCCATTCAATTTTTTTCTATATCTTCCTCATCCTTAATGTTATGAATTGATGACCACCATTGATCTGCATATCCCGATAGACAATGATCTTCTATGATAAACTTATCCTTTTTTATCCCAAAGAGTGAAATATATTCTCTAACAAACATATCTACAACTCCTATAAGAATGGGTTTGTAGTACCATTGAACTATGGAGGCTATTGTCACGTCCTGAAGTCTATAATTTATCCCCCACATTGTGGATCAGGATGCTCCATATGGGTATGGTTATTGTTCATAACATTAGTTAGTTGTTTAAATATTGTTATAATTTTCATAGAACTAGCCACATATCTAGTACTAGGATCGTTATCTTCCATAAGAGGAAAATCCCTACAATGAATCGGTGATCTCATGATGTTTCCATTATTTCCACTATGATACATTTCTAAATAATCGAATACACAAAATTTGGTTATGTATAACAATGTATAATGTCAAACATTAAAACACATAACATAAATTGAAATTCTATGCTCGTCTAAACTCATATTCATAAGTATGGTTACATTAAAGTCATATTTACATTTAAATACTTCATAATGGTTTATATGAAAATGTAAATTACTGTATGCATATCACACAATAGTTTCAAACAAGGTGGGCTGTATGGCCCATTTTCATGTACCAGGACTCCTCGAGTCTAGCCCGAAACACTTTGTCGGAGTTTTTACTCCTAAGGACATCTATTCCAGAACCAAATCTACTTTTAGGATCCAAAATGAGATATATCATCATGAAATATCCACATAATGCATACCCTAGGAAAATAATATGTTATTCCAACATACATATTTGCAAATTCTAACATAGGGTTTTGTTCCCTAATCTACATTTTCTAAATCTAGTTTCTATGTTTTCTATTAAACATCCTTTGATACCAACTATAATGACTCATACCCCACATACCCGATGTTAGTGACTTATATTAATATATTAGCATAATTACATGAAATTTTTGTCACAATGGAAAATATAAATTTGTATTTTTGGAAAAAATTATATAGCCACAAGATTAAATAAAAACATGAAGTGAAATACATAATAAAAATTCTATTGGTGACATTAATTACTCATATACTATTCATGTAGTACATTTCTAAAATTAATAATCATATCATGGGGAATGTAAAACATAAAAAATATGTGAGGTCAGATTCTCATTATGAGTATGTAATATAATGAATGTTTTCATAACAACAAACACTAGGCATGGTTAACCACTAAAAACACATTCCTTTAAATATACATTAGAACAATATTGAAGGAATGAATGATGATTAAAATAGTCCATGAAAATGACCATTACAGAGTAAAACATAACCATTGATATTATACTAGGCGAATAATAACATAGATTATCAATTACTAATTCTATAATGAGGGAACTCATAATACGAGACATCTGAAACAAATTTCCCTGACCTCGGCCATGATTTTTGAAAATACTAGGGTAAGGCCCCAGTCAAATACCAATTTTATTTTCTATCATGAGATATACAGATGCATCATGTTGATATAACATACCATAATAATCACATTCTATGTAAAATCTATTCCTCATTTGAATAGGATTAAACATAAAAATCATATAAATATGAAATGTAAATAACATTCCCCAAAATGAAAACAAAATCACAAACCATTCTAAGTAATGAATTTCATTTTATCAAAATAGTAAATACAAAAGTAAAATTGATCATAAATAGTATAATAAAAAATTTGAGATGATAAATTTAAAAAATTATCCTAAATAAGAAAAAAAATTCAATAATGGGGTTTTAATAGACAAAAATTCACTAATAAAATCATTGAGGAATTTTCGAGAGAAATACACATTCACATTGAAACATAGATTTATTTTGGAAAACACTTTTCATAAAAGAAAATTATCAAAGTTATTTTTTCCAAAATGAAAATTGTGTGTAATTTCCCTATTCGAGAAGGCACCCAGAGGATCCCCATACCCGGTTGGTCACATATCCTCAAACACATTTCCCCAAACGCTAGAGGATGCCGACTAGTAGTGACGGACTTTGGTGTGGTAGTGGGGAATCTATGCGCTCATTGGAAGAGTACACAATGGATGTAAAAAAATATATACAATATCGGAAGAAGGAAATATCCAACAATAGTAAACAACTGAGTAATGAAATAATGAAACAACTATAGAACATATATATAAATGATTCATGATACATATGTCACGGAAAACAACCAAACAAGTCACAATGCTAGAATACAAATAGTACTAAACCAAAGCACAAAATAAAATAGAAACATCTCCTCTGCAATGCAAGAATAGCTTGGTCCCATTCTCTCCAGCTCCACAACAAATTAAGAACCCAAAGTAGAATGATTCTTTCCCTTGTCTAGACCTGCAACAACATAATTGGTTTGGGCCCAAAATCATGGCCCAAATTAGGTGTGAGAATAATACCAGTAGGAAACCACTATAATATATGTTCCTAACAGCCAAGGAGTATATGGAAGGAATAAGTATTGAAAGTAGTAAAAAGGAAGGTACTCAATAGTAAACAATCCACAATTCAGTATCCAGCAATAACTAGCATGTAGGTAAGCAAACAGGTAACCCTATGGTATGCACTCGAAGTCTAACCCCTATAGTCATACCTAACAAGACAAGAAAGCATCTAAACACAAGGTAACCCTCTGGGAAGTACTCACAGACTATCCCCTCTGATCCTACATAACATGTTCAAGCAACCCTCTGGGCAGTACACTCTGTCTAACCCGTCTGGTTCACCTTATGTATAGACTCTCTGAGGAAGCACTCACAGTCAATTCCCTCTATCGTCTCGTATCGTAACTAAAGATGATGTAGAAAATCACTTACATCATATTCCCTCTAGGTCCCATGTCTAGGAACTACAGACATTCTGAGGGAGAACTCAACATCAATTCCCCATTTTGTCTCACATTGTAAATTATAAAGACACTCTGGAGAATCTCTCAAAGTCCATTCTCTCTATGATCTATACACCAGGTTCTAACTGCCCCGTGTATGTCAAGAATGTGTAGCAGTGCGTAACGGTAAATTTAATCCTCCAGAAATAATTGGCTATCATTCTACAGCACAAAATGATAAGAGAACAACAATCACACCATCCTACAATACTAGGCATGGGAATGTAAACATCAACCTAACATTAAATTAAGAAAAAAGGTCCAAACTAGAAAAAAATGCATGGTAAAAAAATCCAAGGCACAACAATTCACCTTATTCACAATCAATAAACATCTACATAGGCATACCAGCATAGCAAAGAAACAATATGGATAAAACAGTAAACCCGCAATACCCCGTTCATGGGTATTGGGAAAAGTTTCCAATGAAACTCAAATACTTTCAACAGAAAGGCACAAACCACATACCTCGGGGTTAGTAGATCGCTATAAGTGAACTTAGAATCTTTAATCTCTTAATAATGATGAAAATAAACAAAAACGTGGAAAATGTTCAACCTATGATAACATGTAAAAGATAAATAATAAGAAGATTATTCTCTACGAGAAAGGAGAACTCATCGTTGTGATTCCAACGCCATCAACGGTGTTCAAATTAGATGACGAATATAGGATCAGGGGTTCATCAAAAGATCTGCGGCCGTATGGAATCTTTCGGACGAACGAGACCTCAACAAAGGATTTTTTGTCTGTCAGATGCAACCCCAGTGTGTTTAATGGGAAAAAAATGCACGACATTTACTTTTGATGTACACAATGTGTACTTGTCGTTTCTGTACTCTAAATTATGCGCCCTTTAGGTCATCACACATGGACATGTGCAAGGCAGCTACATGGCCAGTAAACGGCTACCCGTGGTAACTGAGTACACAGTGTGTACTCATAAAGTACATGGTGTGATCTTCAAAAATTTATAGAAATGCCTCTTTCTTAAAAAACTATAGGAAAAAGAAAAACGTAACTGAAAAGATGTTCTCGATTCTTACAAACTTCCCCCTTTATAGAAATTCATCCCTGATTTCACTAGCACGGCGTAGAAAAAGAAACCTCAAACACCTCTGGTCACTGGGCCCCTACATCAGCCTCCCTCTCCCATGTCTCATCCTATACCCACCTGTGCTTCCATTGAACATGCACCAAAAGAACAGACTTTCCATGAAGATCATTGGTACTATGATCGACAATCCGAATAGGATGCTCCTCGAACGATGCATCCTCTTCCAAACTAACCTCCTCATGTTGAAAGATATGATATGGGTCTTATAAGTAATGCTGAAGCTGAGAAATATGGAAAACATCATGCATATCCCGGTACTTCTGAGGTAACTGCAACTGATAGGCAAGCGGCCAGATTCTCTCCAACACCTTAAACAACCAGACATTCTTCGGCGAAATCTTACCCTCCCTCCTGATCCTCATGTGTCCCAACCTTCGTGTGACACGCATGAAAACCCGATCCCCAACATCAAAATCTAGAGGTCATCTCTACTGATCAACATAAGACTTCTGTCGAGACTGTGCAGTAGCCATCCTCTTCTGAATCATCTCTATCTGCTTTGTGGTCTCCTGAACAAGACGAGGTCCCAGGAAAGATGCCTCTCTTGCCTCCAACCAACATAATGGTGATCGACATGGAATACCGTACAAAGACTCCTGAGGTTCCATCTGAATAGTTTCTTGAAAACTATTATTGTAGTCAAACTCCACAATAGTTATGTGCTTCTCCCAAAAACCTCCAAAATCTAGGATTCTTGCTCGGAGCATTTCCTCAAGCACCTGAATCATACGCTCGGACTGACCATCTGTCTGGGGTGGTATGTTGTACTCAAATATACATGTGTACCCAAAGCCTTCTAAATCACCTTCCACACACGAGAAGTAAAATGTGCATCCCTGTCTGAAACAATGAATTCTCCTTGATCAGAAGGAAGTGAGAAACCTACATGGGCCTGTCAATGACAACCCAAACTGCATCATTCTAACTAGGTGACCTTGGAAACCTTTTCATGATATCCATCATGACGTCATTCCACTTCCACTTGGGAATGGGTAACTGATGTAAAATCCCTACTGGTCGTTGATGCTTCGCTTTCACTTGTTGACAAGAGATACAAAACATGATGAAACCACCAATGTCCCTCTTCAAACCTGGCCACCAATACTGACAGTGAAGATCAAAATACATCTTGGTGATGCCAGAATGAACTTCCCAAATGGAGGAATGAAAATCCCGCATCAACTCATTGCGTATATCTGTTGGAACCCATAATCGCGCCTGGAAATGCAAGATATCATCCTTGCCTACGGTCCATCTAAGAATAGGTTCCTCTCCTGAAATCTTCTCCCATAGGACTAGGCCTTCATAATCTGATAGTTTCCTCATTCGTACTCGATCAAGAAGTCTAGTGGTAACAACTACATAAGAATGTAATGATTTCCCCTGTCTGTCGTGCAGCTCCAAATTCATCCCAGAGAATAGAGACATAAGCTTCCATTCACAGCTGGCCTCTTAATGTGCCTGTATCTGAGTATTTCTGCTCAACTCATCAGCCACTGTGTCTCCATTCCCAGTCGTGTAGGAAATATCAATGTCAAAAGACTGAAGGTACTCAACCCACCTTCGTTGTCTCAAATTCAGATCACGCTGAGTGAAGATGATCTTGGGACTCTTATATTCGGTTAAAATCACAAAATGGTCTCCCAGAAGATAATGTCTACAATAGCACATGGCATGAAAAACTGCAGCCAACTCAAGATCGTGTGTCGGGTAGTTCCTCTCATTAGGTCACAACTATCGAGACACATAAGAAACAACTCCTTCCCCATACATAAGCACAACTCCCAGCCTGATACGTAAAGAATAACAATAAAAAGTATAGCTCTTTTCTGGATCTTGAAATACTAGTATCGGTGCTGAATTCATCCTCCCATTCAGCTCCTAAAAGGCTGTCTGATAAGAATCTGACCACCAGATAGTCACATCCTTCTTAGTCAGACCCGTCAGTGGTGTTGCTAAGCATGAGATGTCCTGCATAAAGCACCTTTAGTATCCATCCAGTCCTAGAAAACGTTGTACATCAAAGACGTTCTTTGGATGCTCCCAGGATACTACTGATATCGCCTTCCCTGGGTCTACTGGTACTTCTATATCTGAGATGACATGACCCAAGAAGTGAATATGATCTATCCAAAAGTGGAATTTTGAGAGCTGAGCATATAACTGATGCTCCCTCAGAGTACTAAAAATGGTCTCAAGATTGGTAGCATGGTCGTGTCGAGTGTGAGGGTACACTAAGATATCTTCCATGAATACCCCCACAAAGGAATCCACGTAGGGTTGGAACACTCGGTTCTTCAGTGCCATGAAAACTATCGGTGTGTTCCTGATACCGAATGACATAAACAAATACTCTTATAGACCATACCTGCTCCAGAAGGCGGTAAGAGGTATATCATATGTTCTAACGTGCAACTGATGATAACTGGTCCTCAATTCAATATTCATGAACACCCAGGCTCTTTGAAGCTGATTAAATATATCATCAATCCTCAACAAGGGATATTGGTTCTTATTCGTCAACTGATTCAACTTCTAATAGTCCACACAAATCCTGAGGGTACTGTCTACCTTCTTCACAATTAGGACAGGCGAACCGGAAAGAGAATTATTGGGTCAGATAAAACTCATTGCCTGCAATACCTCCAACTTCTTCTTGAGCTCCTACAACTCTGATCTAGCCATCCTATAAGGAGAAATGGACAATGGTGCCACTCCTGGAACAAGATCAACAGAAAAGTCTACCTCGTGCTCTGACGGGAACCTAAAAAGTCTTTAGGAAAGGCCTCCTTGAAATGATCCCCCACTGGAGGAAAAACTAACTGAGAATTCCCCTAATCATCCAGATATAAGATAGAAATGTGGGCTATAACACCTCCTAACCCATGATTCTCTAGACCCGCTCTGCTCTCCTAGACATCCCACTCACCCTTATGATGAAACGACACACCCTTTGGTGATGTGAAACTCACCCTGCAGTGATAACAGTCAACGAATGCCTGGAATGGAGCCAATGAGTCCATCCTAAGAATGAAATCATATCCTATCATCTCTTGGACATAGAGGTCCAATAAAAAGTGACATCAACCAACCTCTAGTAGGGACTCATTGCACTAACGTACACTAGCCATACTAGCCCCCAATGGAGTGTCTTGCGTCAAGATATCAGCAGATGAAAAGATGAAGAGCCCAAGGATATCCACAACAGCAAAAAATATAAAGCCCTAGGATGCACCAATATAAAAAATAGGTGAAGGTAAAATTAAGGATACTAAAATCGTACCTCAAACTGTAGAAGATCTAGGATCCTGCTCTTGCTAGGTCTGCTCCCCTACAAATGTCTAGCATGCACCACAGCCCTAAGACCCTGCTTGACCACTCTAAGCTAACCCACTTTGATGTCAATGGAATACCGGCAACCAAACACCATGACCACTACCTCCACCTCAACCTGAATGGCCAGAAGAACTCTAATTCTCTGACTGTTGAGAAACTGGTGGTGCTACCCCCGAACGAGGAGTCATAGATGAACCCCAATCACCAGCTGCTAGTGACATGATCTGAAATGAGAGCTAAAGGTGATCCAAATTGAATAATAATCGACACTCTACTAGGTATCTAGGGAAGTGTGGACTTGTATGGATCCTCCTTATGCACTAGTATCACACCACCTAGCTACCAAAAGAAGTGTCTTACCTCCTCAAATCACCACGCGATGACTCCTTGTGTCACTTCCTACTGTTAGTAGAAGGAATGCTAATTCCAGATGTCGAGCCGCCCTATCTCACAAATCTAGAATCCCTCGTATTAGGCTCTATGATCAGCGCCTAGTTGACTATGTAAGTGATACAAGTCCACAAGAAGATGTTCACCTATGATCAGATGTAGTGCCTCAGACCATACTCGAGCTATCATTCCATGAATAACGGATCACCTCTTGAAATAGGCATGAAGCGCTGCAGCTCGATAATGCGAGGCGAATACTGTAGAATAGAATGTGTACCCTACTCCAGACTCATAAAATATTGGGCTTGATCTTCCCTCAAGGTCTCTAAATAGAATTAGTCATAGAAGACGCACTGAAACACATCCCATGCCTTAACCTACTAGCATCCTGCCCATGATATCACATCCCAACACCTCTTGGAGGATTCCCAAAGCATATAGGTAGAGAGATTGACCCTTATCTTTTGATTCTTATCCAGATTCTCAAAGATAATCAGCATGGATTTGAACCATGACTCTACATCCTGGGGTCCTCCATCGCCTAAGAAGGTGGGATGAAGCAGCTGCTAGAAAACTCGCGTCAAATCAGCCATCGACGGGGCAGGTGTCGGCACTTCCTGAAAGGTTTGAATCATCCTCAGAAATCCATCCCTAATCTATGTGTCTGCACCTATATCATGTATAATGATAGGTTCCAATGCCGGAACAACTGGAGGATCTACATGTAATCCTGGATCAGCCATTTTGGTGTCTGATTGCTGTCTAGAAACTGGTGCACAACCTAAGGATGTCTCCGTGGTATGATGTTGCGAGTCCAAGAAGAAAATTTTAGATCAGAGTAATCAATTACTGAAAAAATTATTGTATGAAGGGAACATGAGAAAAAGGAATTCATGTATTATAAAACATGACTACACGGTATGTACATTTCCTACATGGCATGTTCCCTTATGTCATTCAAATGGGTGTGTAATCCTACCCAAACTAGTTGTGTAACACCCCAGACACAGGGAGTGTTGAATTAACACATGTTGTGTACTAGAGAACCCTTTCCCTACCCAATTTCTTCTACACGTCTAAGAAACACGGGTCTCCTAAGACAGGAATACATGGCATGTTCAAGATAGAAACAACGTGTACAAGACAAGATTCACCTGGCCTATGTTGTCCTTGACACTACCTAACACACAGTTCACACTACATGGCATGTTCTAGATGGACACAATGTTTATGAGAAGGGATAATATAGACCAGTGAGGTTTATGACACGATCGAGTACCTAGGTCGGGCTATATGGTGTGTTCATCATAGACATGGCGTGTATAGATTAAGGTCTTATTCTTCTGTGCTGTTGGTTACACGGGAGGACATAGGGTCAACACTACATGGTGTGGTTGACTAGTACATGGAATTTTCTCACTAGACTTTCCCCATCCCATGTCTCTTCCCACACGACCCACAAAATTTTTAGAGGCTACACGGCGTGTACATAATGTACACAGCATGTACATAAGAAAAACAGTTTCTTCCCGAAGAAAAGAACACATGGCATGTACTTAACACTACATGGCATGTATTCTGGGTTTTTCTGGGCAGTAAACCTTAGAAAGTACTCTGAAACCCAGAAAACACTGAAAAAAACATTGAATGTGCTGAATTCCGATCCTTGAGGGACCATACTCCCCACGAATCAAATCATGGAATCTTAAACATGTTATAACAAGGTAACAAGTCAATGATCCACCAAATTATTTTCTTTGAGGGACCATAACAACTCAAGAACCAATCATTGGCATTCAATCAACAAAAACCTTACAAAAACAATACCCTATAAAACAATAGTTATTTTATCAAGGCATATATCACAACAACATGCATATTCTACACAACATCTATCACAACTACATGAAATCGATAATGCATCCTAAATGGCATGGTACGAAATCATGAAATGTGATTTCTATCAAGTGACAATATGATGCATGAGATCGAATACAATCATCTCATCATGTTTTGATAGAAATAGAACCTCAATAACATCAACCATAACAAAAAAAATCATGTGAATCAATCAAGGTAAAATCAAATCAACTCTAATATTGAAACACCTGAAAAATGCAGTAAATTTGGTAGGTTGGATTTTCCCTATACAAAGGGTAGCTACTCCCAGGAGCATTTTATTACCATGTACATATTCCTTCCTATACCTGACTAAAGGCACCAAACAGTAAATCAAGGGAAAATAATTTCTCTGATACCACTTTGTAATATCCTGGTTCCAGAAGCCACACATAGGTGCCCCGTACCCGGTTGGTCACAAGGCCTCAAGCGCATTTCCCTGGACGGCAGAGGCTTCCGACTAGTAGTGAGGGCCTTGGGTGTGATAGTGGGGAAACTAGGACCCTATTGGTATAGTACACTGTAGATGTAAACAAATACATACAATAAAGGATGGAGGAAATATCCAACAACATTGAACCTCAAAATACTGAAATAATGAAACAACTAGAGAAAATATATATAAATGATTCATGATTCATGTGTCTACGAAAACAACCATACAAGTCGCAATGATGGAAATCAAATAGTACTAAACCAAAGTACAAAATAAAAGAGAAACAACTCCTCAAAAACATAATAATATCTCGGTCCAATGCTCTCCATCTCCATAGTAAATCAAGTACCTTAAGTAGAAGGGTTCTTTACCTTATCTAGACTTGAAACAACATAATCTGTTTTGGCCCAAAATCTTAGCCCAAATAGGGTGTGAGACTAATCCCATTAGGAAACCACCATGAGATATGAGCCTAATAGTCAACGAGTATATGGAAAAAAAATTATAGAATGTAGTAAGAAGGAAGGTACCCAACAGTAAACAATCCAAAGTTCAGTATCAACCAATTACTAGCAAGCAGGTAAACAAATAGGTAACCCTCTAGGAAGCACTCTCAGTCTAACCCCTTTGGTCCTACCTAACAAGAAAATCATGCGGATAAACACAAGGTAACCCTCTAGGAAGTACTCACAGCCTATTCCCTCTTGTCCTACCTAACAAGTTCAAGAAACCCTCTAGGTAGTACACTCAGTCTAACCCCTCTGGTTAAGCTTAAGCATAGAATCTATGAGGAAGCACTCACCATCAATTCCCCCTATAGTCTTATATCGTAACTAAGGACGCTCTAGGGAAGAAATTTTGTCACATTCTTTCTATGGCCTACGTTGAGGAACTATAGACACTCTGAGGAATTACTCAACGTCAATTCCCCATGGGTTCTCGCATTGTAAATTATAAAGACACTCTGGAGAAGCCCTCAACGTACATTCTCCCTATGGTCTATACATCAGGTTCTCACATCCCTATGTAATTCCAGAAAGTGTAGCAGTGTGTAACGACCATGGTAATCCACATGAACTACTTGGATAGAATTCTACAGCCCAACACCACAACAAAACTATAGTCACACCATCCAATAATACAAGGCATGGGAATGTAAGCAACAACCTAACAGGCCATCAACACCAAAAGGTCCAAACAGGAAAAACATGAATGGATAAAATGTCAAAGGCACAAAAATTCACCCTATTCATAAACAATTATCACTTAATCAGGCATATCATCATAGTAGATATTCAACAGGGTTAAAACGGTAAACGTGCAATACCATGTTCATGGGTATTGGGAAACATTGCACATGAAACTCAAATACATTAATCAAAAAGGAACAAACCACCTACCACGGGGTTAGGAGATCTCTTTAAGTGAACCTCGAAGCTTTAATCACCTTATAACGTCGATGATCTATAGAAACATCTAAAATGTTCAACCCATGATAACTTGGAAAAGAACAGTAATCAGAAGATGATGCTCTAGGAGAAAGGAGAACTCACCGATGCGATTCCAACACAATCAACAGTGTTCGAATCATAGGATGAATGAAGGATCAAGGTTTCGTCGAGGATCTGCGGTCGTACAGACTCCTTCGGGTGAATGAGACCTAGAAGAAGTTTTTTTTGTCCTTTAGACGCAACCCCAGTGCGTTTAATGAAAAAAAAACAAAATACACGACGTGTACAATAGAAGTACATGGTGCGTACTCACCGTTTCCATAATCCAAATTAGGTGGCCTCTAGGTCATCACACATGGCCATGTGCAAGGCCACTACACGACCAGCATAGAGCTACCCGCGTTAACCGAGTACACGATATGTGCTCATAAAGGACACGATCTCTACATCAAAAATTTCCAGAAACTCTTCTTTTCTCAAAAACTCATGGAAAAATAAAAACATACCTGAAAAGATGATATGGGTTCTTACAGTGTAGTTTTATAAAAATAATGGTCTCTTAAAAAAAGTATTTTTTGTACTTGAAAATTTGTAGTAATTTTGAAAGATTCTTTGAATTGGGATTTTTTAACAAGAAGAATTGTGAAAGATATTTATAACAAATTTAAATCCACATAACATAACAAAGTTTTATTAATGTTAAATAGATATTGTACATTAACAAAGAATTTTTGTGTATTAAATAAGAATAATTAATAATTTAATTGGGATTAATATAGATAGAATTAATCCTAAATGCAAAGGAGGTTCAGGTATAAAAACTTTATGTTATTTCTGATAGATTCCATCACATGTCCTTATGGTCATAAAATATGAAAATATAACCATTAAAAATTTCATTAAAAAAATATTAGATATTTATATAATTTATTATAAATTAAATATGTTAATTTATTGACATTTGAAATGTCATAAGATATAATTCTATCGTTCTGGAGTGTTCATTTCATGATATTCATCATTAGTTCGCATAATAAGTATTGAAGATCATGCCAAATGTATAAAATTTTACATTATTTAATTTCTATATTATTAATTCAAATAAATAAATTTAAGTGGTAATATATATCATTTGGATAAATGGAATAATGATGAATCATTAAATAAGTCTTTTAATGACAATCGATAATATTTATACGTCATTTTTTTATCATAACAGACTATTTTTTCAATTATTTAGTGTCATGCACTAATGATTGTTCCAAATATTATATAATACATATTATATAATATGTTTCATTATTAAAAATGGTTTCATGACCATCCATGAAAGGATAAATTTTTGAATGAATTTTTGTCATCCACATACTTCGTAGATTTCCACCTATTAGAAGATGATATTATTTTTAAATTAAAAGATATAGAGTAAGGGGATTGATGATATATATTACATTAAAATGATATAAATCTAGTATTTATATTATAATTGAGTTATCATTATCATTTTTACATAGGGAGTTGGGAGTTAATAATAAATAAAATTGAATATAAAAAGCAAATAAAATAAAATGGACGTGGATTTTACCTCTTGGATACACTTCCTTGAGATTCTCCTTAAGAGATTGATATTTGTATTTTGGAAATACAATTACCTCTAGGAATTGGAGAGAAGAAATTGAAATTTAGTTTTGAAGAACTATGAAAATCATAGAGTCTTATTGATGTTATGAGAATATGGAGTGAGGGGTGGTTTTTATAGTGGAGGAGAGAGGTGATTTTCGAATATCTTATTTTTTATATTATTAATTTTCACAATACAAGAAATAGTATTTAATTATTGTTACCAATAACAAAAATATGACCTTTTAATTTTGAACTAATAGATTCTTACATATTCCACGATGAAAGGTATTGTGTATTTATCCTAAAATGTATTTATACCATAAATTACAGTATTGTACTATTCACAAAAAATCAACTATTTTATAAAAATACCCAAAATTGACTCCTACCAGTTTTCAAATTGTATAATTACAAAGTTTACTTCATTTTATCAAAATAAATTTCTTAATATGTGAAATTTTATTTCTATATAAAATCATCATTTAGTTGAAAAATACAGTTTTTAAAACAAAAACTGATTTAATTACCCAATGAGAAATTAACAAAGTTCATATTAAATTATCTTAAATTCATATGAATAAAATTATTTATTTAAGAATACATTTTATCAATAATAATTTAATTTGAAGTCAATTTATTAATTTGAAATTTTAATTAAATATTCTTTACTCAGAAAAATACCAACACTAAATTATTATTATTGAAAATATTCACTCTCATTTATAATATTTCAGAATCTTATTTATATATACATTGGTGAGGATTAAGGTCATATTACTATTAATAAGGGTACATTACTATTCAAAAGGTTCATGATACTATTTAGAATAAATATATTTTGATCATATTAGACTCAAAATATCTTATTGATCACAACTGTGTATGTCGAGTTTTCAAAACTAAAAACAAAGAAATTGAAAAGTTGTGTTGAATGGTTAAGATATAACTATCTCTAACAAAAAAAATGTTTTTTAATAGACACTAATTTTTTCTATAGTTTTAAATTTATTTTTAAATCATTAGTGTGTATAATTACATAGTGTAGTTATTGATAGAATCAGAGTCGTTGTAGGTCCAATGATTGTGGAATACGTGGTGAGAACATCCAGCATGCATGAAATATGAAATTATTCCAATGATTGGGGACTACATAATATGGTTTCCTTTTCCATTGGTGAGAGCTACAATGAAATTGATATGATTATCATGACACTCTAATCTCATGTGATCTATGCCCATTGTGAGAGACACAGGAAGAAAAATGATTGGTATCACTACTTATGGATGCATGAATAATCTATGGAGAAACCCCATCTATGTTAATATAGAACATAGGCCTTAGTGAAGAATCCTACCTATCCTCTATTTTGAAGGAATATGTTTCTTCATTTATCCCTTGATCCGGAATTACATGATATGATTTCCCTATATGTGGGATATATTGTATTATGTTTTTTCTCATGTATTACATTACAAAGTTTCCCATTGACATAGTCATAAAAAATGATGATTGAAAATATTATCAATACGTGGAATGCCATTGATCCCCATCCATATTGACCACATGACATGATGTAATGTATTCTTGATGATTCTTGACTATGAGTTCTGACAGTTAGAATTGATTATAGGGGTGCCTAGTAATATTGTGAACATTTCGAATAAAAATTAGCTAATCCAGTTACTTATTCTATGGGATTTCTACTACCATGGATGGCATGATTGAGGGTTATCACATGGTTAAGGATTACTTATCTGAAGGAAATTGTATGACATGACCAGTTGATCCAAGAATCTAGTGCATGGTTTTATCTTACATTCATATAGGGATTTATATGATCATGATGGAATGCATGATTATTATTGAATGTGACAGATAAAACTCCTATAGGGTGTCCCAAGAGTCTATGAATCATTTATCGAAGGGTGTCTCATGTCATGGCTACCATGTCTGGAGTGCAGCATGAAACCTAGATAACGTGTCTGAGGGACATCGCACGAGCCGAATGACATGTCTTGGTGCTACCGTGAGGTATATATAACATTGATTGGTGCTAAAATATGATTTTGGGGACACATCTGATGGACATTGTGAGGCTTGGATGTCGATCGTGGAGGGTTTTCTGAAACATTCGAGGCATGAATGAGGGGAAATATGTGACATTCTTTGACATGTCCATAAGAATTTATATGAAAAAATAGGATAAATAAGGACTTTTTTGATATTTTGGTACAATTTCATCATGTTATATAGATTATTTGGTGGTATTAACATAGTGAATGGGGTTCATCATTTATATTATTCACGTAAGTCTCACAAACGTATTATTTATTTTAGAAATTATATTGTCAATTCCATAGATTTTTTCAGTGTTGGCTTAATTTATTTATCATTCAATCTATAATCTGTGAGGGTTGTTCTTCATTTGTATTTCCATAGTTACATTGTGTTTTCAGTTGCGATAATGTGATGCCATTAAGCATTCTAAATGATTTACCTGTATGTTCATTGGTATCTAACTTGAATGGAAACATTTTAGTCATGAGATAAATAGTTATGAGAATTCCACACATGTGATTGGATACAAATGGGTTGAATTTTCATAATGTGATTTTTTATACTTTTTTCACGATAGTGTGTGAGATTTATAGGCCGCACCGTCTTGATTTGTTTCTATTATCACTGAGTATATAACATGATTCTAGAATGGATTTATATGGATTTCCTCAATGCCAGGAATCCCCCCCAATCCCTTTTGTGGTAACTCGGTCAAATCACCTGATTTTTAGGGGCCACGATTCCATACCATCAATGGAAAATTAAATATTTTATTTCCAAATAATATGAAATTATTGTATTCATGTGGTCATGTAGAGTCACATTTATTGTAATGACCCAAAATATTTTAATAGTATATTAACTTACTCTTAATGATTTATTAGATTTGTTAATGGTTAATGCAGAAAGAGGAGTCGATGGCTTCATCCAGTAGACTCAAACATAATGAAGCCCACTTATCAGAGCTTGGGAAGGAGGTGGCATCTTTGGGCTTCGCTTTGGACCAAGCCCAAGTCGAACACCAGCGTGTCAAGCCTAAACGGAAACGCCAGCGGGAGAAGTTCAAGTTAGTAGAGATTACTACTAGGGCAATGTTATCTGAGCCTCCCTTAGATTCTCTCACCACATCACACCTTACACTTAGGTCATATGTTTTTCTAATAAGGGGCTATGTGACGAGACCGTAGCTTCTTTGTGTAATCTTTTGGGATGAATAAATTTAGATTTCTTCCTTTAGTGATGTTTGTGAAATTTCAAATATCCAGATAACTTTAGGATGTATTTTATTGATGAATTTTGAAAAAAAAGATATTTTAAAATATTTATTCAAACCTTAAATAATTAATGATGTGTAAGGATTTTCAAAAAATGGTCTTCTGAAAAAAAATTTAGTAAGGAATTTGGAGTCTAAAAAGATCAACTTAATTTTTGATGAATAGTAAATTATGAATAGTGATTTTACACTTAGGATTAGTAATGTGACCAAATGTATTAGTAATTTCACTTAAAGAAAGTTTTAATATAATTTAGACGCCTTGATTAAGTAATGTGATTCAATAAAATGGTTAAATAATGGTTTTATAAATTATTAATCAAGTATTAGTTTTTTCGAGTGAATAGTTTTTTTTATTTAAAAATTTAAGTAAAAAAATTTCGAAAATTATTTTTATAAAAAGCAATTTATTTTTTAACTCAGAGCATCGATATTATGTTATGGTAATTTTTAGGGTTTTTTTTTGAGAAAGATGAATTTTCAGTGAATAGTAAAAATGCAGTTTTAGGGTTTCGGTATGTTAAATGACATCATAACTGTGTCATGATGATTTTAATGAGATATTTTAAGTGATGGTCGACTAAAGGGGATGAATTATTGTGTGATATGTCCCATGTGGTCAATACCATGGGCAAATACCATGGGCATGCCCATGGTTTTGCCAAAACCACCAATGAGGTGTCCCTTGGCCATTTATGCCTTGTCCCCTCATGTTCCCTATAAATATCAAGCCATCCTCTAATCCATTCGACTAAAAAAAACATCCCCAACGAATTTATGGTCTCCTTACCTCCCAATTAGGCCTCCCAAGGTTCCCTCAAGCCTCTCATGGTCCCAACCTTTGAGTTTTAAGAGTTACATTTAAGGTAAGGTATCTGACCTCTCTCTTTCTTTTCAAGCAATCTCTTTTATGTCATTCCTTTTATGCTCCATGTTATTATTTTGGTGGATGTTATTTTATATTCATATTACTTCCCTTTTCATTTTTATATTATGAGATAACTCCTCTTTCTCTCATCAATTCGTTTTAAGAATGTTTAAGTGGCGCTGTTAGGCTGCCGAAATTTTAAGGGGATTCTTTCACCCTTTTCTTTTTTCAAAGTTCTATTTTCATGTAAAGTCATTAAAGTACCTTTTTTTATGTTGGGGAATGATATATAAATCTATCATACTTAACTATTATGTTCATATGATGAGATACCTTATTTGATCGTGACAATTCATTTTTTTTAAGCTTAAGTGACGTCGTTAGGCTGCATGATTTTCATAAGGGAAATCTTATTTTTGTGTTCCTTTCATGTTCTTCATTTCATATGGTATATCTTTCAAATTTCATTACCATGTTCATATATCATTCATATTCGGTCCCTCAATTGTTTTATGGGTCATTTATGATTGTTTGACCCATGTCCCCTCTCTTTTCAATGTTTTCTAAAACCCCAAAACATAGCCGTTATGCTGCATAATTTCCATCTCAAAATGACTCTCCCTTTTTCTAAAGTTATTTTATTTTATTCAGTAAATACTATAATCTCTCTCTTTTATAGGGGTATTCCTTTATATACCAATTTGTTCTATTTTAAATTCTGGGTTTTACATACATGATACCCTCTCACCCTTTATGTGGGTTTAAAGTGACGTAAAGATCATGTCTTTAAAGCAGTTTTTAAAACGTTATGATTATGAAATGAGACTCATTAATTTTATGCTATATGGGTTGTTTATGAAATGATTGATGATGATATATGTGGCTCACATGATAAAAAAGACATGTTAAGGGTGTGCCTTGATAGAGCTCCAATGCATTGGGTAAAGACTTAATCTCTAGAGATGACCATTTTTAACAACGTGTTGGTGAATAACCTTGACAATTTTTAATGAAACCTTGGGGATGGAACTTGGTGAAACAGAAATGATTGTCAATATTAAATGTTGTAGCCACATCTTTAAGTTATGAAAAACGTTATTTTCATTATGACATGCCTCATTATTTCTTTCTAATGCCTCAAAGTTCTTTTCCTGACCTTATTGACGTATCTCAAGTTCACATGTAAAATTGTTCTCTTGTTTCTCTTACTAGGCCTTCTGCTCACCCTTCCTTTTGATGTATGTCCCCAGGTTATGAGATGCAGTAATGAACCTAGGATGAACTTAAGAAGAATCCTTTCAAGTGTTTAAGAAGAATTTTTTATGTTGTTTTCATGTATTATGTTCATGGTTTCCAAGACACTAAACCTTAAAGATCCTCAGTTATGTGTAATGTAATGAAATTTTATGTCATAAAAAGGCGGGATGCCACAGTTGGTATCAAAGGATGGTATAGTTTTTTGTGGAAATTAGGATATAAAAACTTTAGGAAAAACCCTATATAAAATTTTAAATATAGGAAAACATCCTGGTATTTTAGAAAGTCTTGAGTATGAGGTTTATCAATAAAATAAATCCATGTATGGATACGAGAAGGTAGAGACGGCTCTGGCACAGATGTACGTAGGGGTAAAACCCAAAAACACCGCTTTGAGCTAGACTCAAACAAGAACTGGTGCACGATAACGGGCCTTGCTGCACTCTTGGTTACGACAATCCTGGGGGATATGTTTGGTTAATCAAAAGATTTTTATGAATAATTATGAAGGAATTATAGAGAAATGTAATTGTCTAAGCATGAAGTCTTAGTTAAAAGATTCATAAATGAAATAAGTTTCTCACTAAGGTTTTATCCTTTTAGAAAATGGCGGTCAATAGGAGGAACCGTGCAGATGGTGACTGCAATGCACCATGTGCTGACGGCCCTCCAATGGAAGCCGGAATTGAAACATTCATGCGAATGATGAAACAACTAACTCAAGTTATGAGTAATAACCTGAATCAAGCTGAGAGGCCGACCTCACCACGAAGGGAACAACACTCTGTTGAGTCCTTCATACGTCAACGACAACCAACATTCAGTGGATCTACTGACCCATTGGTTGCGGAAAAATGGATAAGCTCCATTGAAAAGATATTTTATGTACTCCTTTTTTCGGAACAAGAAAAAGTCACCCTTTCTGTTTACCGCCTAAAGGGAGAAGCTGATCAGTGGTGGTCACTGGTCAAAAAAACGAATCCTTGAGGAGAGATGGAAGCTATGGAGTGGGAAGAGTTCCGGGGAATATTCATTAATAAGTATTTCCCTCATTCCATGAGAACAATAATAGAGAAAGAGTTTCTCGAGCTGAAGTAGAAAGAGAATGAATCTGTCGGAAGATATGAGATGAACGTCACCCGACTTTCATGACATACCTCAAGATTTGTCATGGATCCATGTGGGATGGTTGATAGATTTTTTTGGAGGACTGAGACCTCGCCTGTGGAAGAATCTAGCCAACCAGGACTACGATAGCAACGAGGAGATCGTGTGGAGTGCAATGAATGTCGAGCTAGAGTTTGGTGAGACACGGTGGTATCATGATTCAAATGACAAGAAGAGATCATTAGATCCCAGTTTAGGGAAGACTTTTGATCATGGAAGAGGTGGAAAGAAAATGCAACTTACCACATGCAATAAATGTGGGAAGAAGCATCCGGGGCACTGCTTTTTTGGAAGTGGAAAGTGCTACAGGTGTGGAAGAGGAGGACATGTTGTCCGGAATTTTCGAAGTGAGGTGAAGCCTCAACTCCCCAACACTGATGAGAGAGGAAAGATGGTTCCTGCCCTACCCGAAGTCAAATGATTCATGTTTCGGCAGCTTGGGAACTTTGATAATCACTGTCCAAACCCAAGGTAAGTGGAGGGGAATCACCATCAACCACAGCAAATGCCAAGGGAGCAAGGTCGTGCATTTGCTATCACAATAACTGAAGTTGAAGTTCCGAACGATGTGGTAGTAGGTACTCTTGTTGTCCTCTCAAAACTAGAAAGTAATTTGTTTGATTCTGGTTCTATGCATTCCTTTATTTCCTCAAAGTTTGTATAGAATATAGAATCAATCCCTGAACTGCATGAGGTAGAATTGTCAGTCAAGACTCCAAGTGGGATTATCCATGCATAAAAAGTGTTTAGAGACTCTAGTGTTTACTTCAGTGAGCACAATCTTATCGCAAATCTAGTTGTCATTCCCATGTTGGAATTCAACGTTATACTAGGGATGGACTAGCTCTCAAAGTATAATTCTAAGATCAAATGCATAAGTAAGGAATTCTCCGTAGTCTTGAATGAACAACCTAAAATTATCTTCCAAGGAGAGATATCTTGAACTGATCCCTATGTAGAACAACATCCTATAGCATTCTTTATGGAGTTAAACAGTGATGATGAAGAAGCAAAAGGGAGTATACAAATAGAAGATTTTATGATTGTTCAGGAATACATGGATGTATTTCCTGAGGCGTTACCTGGCCCTCCCCCAGAAAGAGAGGTAGTGTTCTCCATTGAACTTGTACCTCGATCTCAGCAGATATCAAAGACCCCGTATAGAATGGAAAATGTATAGCTAGAAGAGTTAAAGAAACAACTCCAAGACATGTTGGAGAAGTGGTTTATATGACTGATTGTGTCTCCTTGGGGAGCACCAGTTCACTTTGTGAATAAGAAGGATGGATCAATGCTTCTATGCATTGATTATAGAGAATTGAATGGGGTCACAGTGAAGAACAGATACCCTCTTGCAATAATTGATGATTTATTTTACCAACTTCGTGGTTCTCAATTCATCTCCAAGATTGACCTTCGTTATGGTTATCATCAACTGAGGGTGAAGAAGGAAGATATTCCAAAGACTTCCTTCCGATCAAGATTTGGTCATTATGAGTTTACTGTTATTCCCTTCGGCTTGACTAATTCTCCTACTATTTTCATGGATTTGATGAATACAGTCTTTAAGGACTACCTTGATAACTGCGTGGTAGTTTTTATTGATGATATTTTGATATATTTAAAAATTCGTGAGGAGCAAGAAGAACATCTGAGGGTTATTTTGAAAACTCTGCGGAAGGAGAGGCACTTTGGAAAGTTCAGCAAGTGTGAGTTTTGGTTACTAAATGTGGATTTTTTGGGGCACATCATAACAAATGATGGAATCTCGGTTGACCCTGTAAAGACAACGGTTGTGGAGGAGTGGCCTCAACCCACAACAGTAACTGGGATTCATAGTTTTCTTCATTTAGCGGGATATTATAGGAGGTTTTTGAAAAACTTTTCACGGCTTTCTAATCCACTAACCAAGTTGACTCGAAAAGGGGTTAAGTTCATCTGGACAATGGAATGTGAGGAAAGTTTCCAAGAGCTGAATAAGTGATTGGTTACTACACCTGTGTTAACACTACCCTCTATCGGAGAAGGATTCGTTATTTTTTGTGAAGCATATCTGAATGGGATTGGGTGCATCCTCATGAAAAATGACAAGGTAATTGCTTATGCATCTCGACAGTTGAAGATTCGTGAGCAGAATTATCCTATGCATGATCTAGAGCTAGCGACAGTTGTTTTTGCTCTAAAGATTTGGAGGCACTATCTTTATGGGGATAAATGTGATATATACACTGATCAACAAAGTTTAAAGTATATTTTCACATAGAAAGAATTGAACATGAGACAAAGGAGACGATTGGAGCTTATTAAGGACTATGATTCTTCAATTCATTATCACCCTGGACAAGAAAACCAAGTCGCGGATGTGTTGAGAAAGAAGATCTTGTTGTTCTGGCTACAATGAGGATCCTAGGAGATCCCTTGATTACAGATCTAATGAAACGGGACATGGTAATTGTATGGGAAGGGACATCATCAACCTTATCCCAAATGATTTCTCAACCTTCATTACTATAGAAGATCAAGAAGGCTAAAAAAGAAGATCCTTTACTGCAGGATAAGTTTGAGGCTATAAAGGATGGGAAGTTCCCTTATTTCAATATTGATCAAGAAGGTGTATTGAAATTTCATACAAGACTATGTGTTCCATCTATTCCGGAGATAATGAAAGAACTGATGGATGAAACTCATAGCTCTACTTTCTCTATACATCCGGGAAGCACTAAAATGTATAGAGACCTTCGTGATCATTATTTGTGGGATAACATGAAGAGGGAGATTTCTATATACAGTACAAGGTGCTTGGTGTGTCAACAAGTAAAGGCAAAACGACAACTTCCTAAGGTGGTATTACAACCGCTACCCATACCAGTTTGGAAGTGGGATAATATCACTATAGAATTTGTAACTGGTCTCCTGAAAACATTCAATGGAAATAATGCGATATGGGTTATTGTGGACCGTCTCACCAAGACCACCCATTTTATCTCAATTCGGGAAGATTTCTCTCTGGATCATCTAGCCACGATATACATAATGGAAGTGGTTAGGCTACATGGGGTACCACTATCCATCGTGTCTGATTGTGATCCAAGATTCACATCAAAATTCTGGAGAAGTCTTCAACATGCTCTGAATACTGAATTGAATTTTAGTACGGCCTATCATCCTCAAACTGATGGCCAATCTGAAAGGACTATTCAGACACTCGAAGACAATTTGAGATTATGCTCAATGGAATTTAAAGGTGTATGGGATCAATACCTCCTATTATTTGAGTTCTCCTATAACAACATCTTCCATTCAAGTATTTAGATGGAACCCTATGAAGCTCTGTATGGAATGCGATGTAGAACTCTTACTTGTTGGGATGAAGCTGGTGAGAGAAAGCTTCTTGGGCCTGATCTTGTGCAGGAGATGACAGAACAGGTTCATGCCATCCAACAACACATTAAGGGTTCTCAGAGTCGGCAGAAGAGCTATGCTGACAACCGTGGAAGGGACATGGAGTTTGGTGTTGGTAACAAAGTCTTCCTTTGAATTTCTCCATTGAAGAGATTCATGCGGTTTGGGAAGAAAGGGAAGCTCAACCCTAGGTACATTGCCCCCTATGAAATCCTTTATCACATAAGAGTAGTGGCCTATCGACTAGAACTTCCACCGAACCTAGCTCAAGTTCACGATGTCTTCCATGTATCTCTCTTGAAGAAGTACATACTCGACCCTTCCCATGTACTAAACCCATAGGTGGTACAACTAGAATATGACCTCTCTTATGAGGAGAAGCCAGTGGAGATCTTAGACCGTAGAGACAAGGTCCTACGAAACAAGACTACCCACCTTGTAAAAGTGTTGTAGAGGAATCATATTTTCGAAGAAGCGACTTGGGAGCCTGAGGATGCAATGAAACAAAAGTACCCTAACCTTTTCGAATAGTCCTCAAGTATAAAATTTCGGGGATGAAATTTATTAAGGGGTGAAGAATGTAACAACCCAAACATTTTTAATGGTATATTAACTTACTCTTAATGATTTAATTGAGATGTTAATGGTTAATGCCGAAAGAGGAGTAGATGGATTCATCCAGTAGATTCGAACCTTATGAAGCCCACTTATTAGAGCTTGGGAATGAGGTGGCATCCTTGGGCTTCACTTTGGACCAAGCCCAAGCCGAACTCCAGCGTTTCAAGCTTGAACGGAAATGCCTGCAAGAGAAGTTCAAGTTAGTAGGGATTACTACTAGGGCAATGTTATCTGAGCCTCCCTCAGATTCTCTCACCATAGCACACCTTACACTTCGGTTATATGCTGGTATTATAAGGGTCTATGTGATGAGACCATAGCTTCTTTTTGTAATCCTTTGGGATGAATAAATTGATATTTCTTCCTTTAGTGATGTTTGTGAAATTTCAAATGTCCGGATAACTTTAGGATGTATTTTATTGATGAATTTTGAAAATAGGATATTTTAAAATATTTATGTAAACCATAAATAATTAATGATATGTAATGATTTTCAAAAAATGGTCTTCTGCAAAAGTTTTCAGTAAGGAATTTGGAGTCTAATATGATCAACATAATTTTTGATGAATATTAAATTATGAATAGTGATTTTAAGATTAGTATTATTAATGTGACCAAATGGATTATTAATCTCACTTAAATAATGTTTTAATATAATTTAGACACCTTGATAAAGTAATCTGTTTCAATAAAATGGTTAAATAACGGTTTCATAAATTATAAATCACGTATTACTTTTCTTGGGTGAATAGTGTTTTTTAATTAAAAATTTAATTAAAAATATTTATAAAAATATTTTTATAAAATGGACTTTATTTTTGAACTTAGATCATCGATATTATATTATGGTATTTTTTTGGGATTTTTCTGAGAAAGATGAATTTTCAGTGAATAGTAAAAATGCAGTTTTAGGGTTTCGGTATGTTAAATGACATCATAACTGTGTCATGATGATTTCATGAGATATTTTAAGGGATTTTAGACTAAATGGGATTAATTATTGTGTGAGGTGTTCCAAGTGGCCAATACCATGGGCAAGCCCATGGTTTTTCTAAAACCACCAATGCGGTGTCCCTTGGCCATTAATGCCTTGTCCCCTCACTTTCCCTATAAATACCAAGCCATCCTCTCATCCATTAAACTCGAAAATCATCCTCAACGATGTTATGGTCTTATTACCTCCCAAGAAGTCCTCCCAGGGTTCCCTCTAGCCTTTCAATGTCCCAACCTTTGAGTTTTAAGAGTTACGTTTAGGGTAAAGGATCTGACCTCTCTCTTTTCAAGCAATCTCTTTTATGTCATTCCTTTTATGATCCATGTTATTATGTTGGAGGATGTTATTTTATATTCATATTAATTCCCTTTTAATGTTCATATTATGAGATACCCCCTCTTTCTCTCATCAATTCGTTTTAAGAATGTTTAAGTGGCGTCGTTAGGATGCCGAATTTTTAAGGGGATTCTTTGACCCATTTCTTTTTTCAAAGATCTACTTTCATGTCAAGTCTTTCAAGTTCATTTTTATTATGTTGGGGTATTATCTATATATCTATAATACTTAACTCTTATGTTCATATTATGAGAGACCTTATTTTATCTTGAAAATTCATTTTTGGTTGAAGCTTAAGTGACGCCGTTAGGCTACGGGATTTTCATAAGAGAAATCTTATTTTTGTCTTCCTATCATGTTCTTCATTTCATATGGAATATCTTTCAAATTTCATTACCATGTACATATATCCTTCATATTCGGACCCTCTACTGTTTTATGTGTCATTTAGGATTTTTTGACTCATGTCCCCTCTCTTTTCAATGTTTTCTAAAACCCCGAAACATAGTCGTTATGCTGCAGAATTTCTGTCTCAAAACGTCTCCCTATTTTTCTAAAGTTCCTTTATTTTATTTAGTGAATGCTCAAATATCACTCTTCTATAGGGTTATTAACTTATATACCAAGTTCTTCTATTTTAAATTCTGGTATTTACATATATGAGACCCGCTCTCCCTTTCCGTGGGTTTAAAGTGACGTAAAGATCATGTCTTTAAACCAGTATTTAAAACGTTATGATTATGAAATGAGACCCATTCCATTTATGCTATATGGGTTGTTTATGAAATGATTTATGATGATATATTTGGCTCACAAGATAATAAAGACTTTTCAAGGGTGCCCCCTGATAGTGCTCCAATGCATTGTGAAAAGACTTAATCTCTAGAGATGACTATTTCTAACGATGCCTTGGTGAATAACCTTGGTAATTTTTAATGTCACCTTGGAGATGGACCTTGGTGAAACAGAAATGATTGTCAATATTAAATGTTGTGGCCACATCTTAAAGTTGTGAATAATGTTATTTTCATTATGATATTCCTCATGATTTCTTCTTCATGCCTCAATGTTCGTTTCATGACCTTATTGAAGTATCTCATGTTCACATGTAAAATACCTCTCTTGTTTCCCTTACTGGGCCTTCTGCTCACCCTTTCTTTTGATGTATGTCCCTAGGTTATGAGGTGCATTAATGAACCTAGTATGAACTTATGGAGATGCCTTTCATGTGTTTAAGAATAATGTTTTATGTTGTTTTCATTTATTATGTTCCTGGTTTCCAAGACATTAAACCTTAAATATCCTCAGTTTTGTGTAATGTAATAAAAGTTTATGTTATAAAAAGGTGGTATTCCACATTGACATGCTCATGGGCCTTCACGAAATTAGTGTACATGTCTAAAGACATTATTGGGGTCAGGTTGACTTGTCAATAGTTCTTTGTGAGGACATGTTGTAGAAAACATTATCATGTCGTAAGTGTTTTCTCACCATGAGAAGCTCACACCTCCTCCAATTTTTTATTTTTATTTTTATATTTTATAGGGATTCGGGATTATGTGGGATTTCATGAGTATTTTCAACGATAATTACTCTACAAATTTGGAATGTATCGTGTGACCAATGAAGATCCTATGGAGATACAAGTTAATTTCATGTAAAATTCCACATTTTTTCGATTAATGAGACGAAGGGGTCTGAGAAGCATCTTGGAAAAAAGGGACTCCTCACATGATTAGAATGTAATTCTAGTGGTATTTTTAATGTGTATGTGGACTTGTATATGGGGTCTTACTATGTATTTTGGATCTCCATTGGTGCATAGTATGAAAATAATACTATGAGAATCTCCCTTATCCCTTTATTTATTTCTTTTTATTATTTTAATATGGTTGGGTAGTTTTTGTGTTTGATCTACTTTTTCAAGGATAATCATTCTCCTCATATGTGATGTCATCCATGAACATCACAACCACAAGAGGATCCCATAATTAAGATATCATCATCACATTTTTTTTGGATTTTTGGATGGTGTGTTCCAGAATCCAACAGTTGAAATTACACATTTTTCGGGGGTTCTTCCCAATTAGATTTAGCTAGACCAATGATCATCTAGGGTTCCTACGCATGAGAAGGGGGACTTATCGAAGGGACTTCACCTGATATTAAAATATCTATTCCATATGCATTTATCCTTTTCATGGATTTATAATGGTCATGTTATCTCATTTCTCATAGAGGCTCACACGTTTCTTGGGTCATGGCCACATTCTTCATCCATTGAATATACGAGGAAAAAAATAACAATATTTGGATATTTATTCATTTTTTAATTTTCCAATGATCATTTTTCATGAATGAAAAATCCCTCACCCCCTCATGAGCAATGTACATAGAGAGAAGGATAATGTTTGGAGAAAGTAAATGTATATCTGAGTCTATCCTTCTATGAAATATCAATGTCTATGGAAACTATAGGACATCCAAGAAACTCTTTGTTTTCTGTGTCATTACATATACATTGGAGAGTAGAGGGAGACTTCATGAAGAGGTTTCATATTTGTCATTAGCTTTATCACATTTCAACCTTTATGATCCATTTTCATGAGACCACATATAAGTCTAGTTTATGGTTTTTTGTTTGGACCACCAATAAAATTGCTTTTGGGTCATTTATCTCAACCATAAATCATTTTAGTCTATAGGATATTAGATTAGAACATCTATCTATTTTGTTTGGGTTTTTTTAGATTTGATATAATATGGATTTAGTTTGGGGGATTTTTTATTTAAGACCTTTAATTGTTGTTGTTTATGTTCATTTACCTTGGACCATTTTTAATTTTCGTTAAGGGTTCATTATCATAAACACTTTGTTATTATAGTTTATGTAATTTTTTATTGAATATTTAATTATTTTATTTTTTGTTCAAATATCTCAGACCTACTATCGAATTAGTTTGGGGTACTTTAGCATAGACATTACCAATGATCATGGTTTATGGTGCAGACATGCGAGTAATTCCTCATAACATACTACGTTGGTGGTTTCTATTGTGCTGTTTATGAGCCTCAAGTGGATCTGAGATCCTTTCAAGAATTGAGGTGATTCCATTTTTTTATGGAAACAGACCTTATTCGTAGATAGCACATACATTAAATTATTATATCTAATTCTTTACAAAAGTAATTGGTGTTTTATAGGGGAAAAAATGGTTTTTGAAGAAATAATCGAGATTAACGGTATGCTATCCTAATTGTAAATAATGGTTCAATGATCCCATGTAATGACTATGTTCTGGGATATTCATAATGGGAATGACCCAAAACACAATATGTTGCTAGGTTCTACTATAGTGATGTCAGTTCTAATAAGGATTGGAAAGTCCAAGGGCATAATTAAACATTTGGTTGATGACCATAGCTGCAAATGTTGGATCTATAAGAAAACATGCATATTCATGAAGAGTGTAACATTAATCAAGGAATCATCTCCAAGGGACACAGATGATTTTGGTGATCTGAGGCACTTAAATAATGAATTGTGATTTTTGGAATGTTTAATATCTATGAATGGATTGATACCCCAAAAGTTGTGTCACCTCTGGGATAACATATTCTTATAATGAGTAGATATGAAAATTCATTAATCTACCTTTTTCATAAACTAGGAGTTTTGGTGAGAATAGAATGGATTTTACTAGCGCTATAATGTAGACACTATATTATTTGTTCCTTATTTATCTATGCCTTAATTTTTTCCTAAAATATAGATTTGAAGAGTTTAGTGAGTGTAAACATGAAATTTTATCAGTATTAACATTGTGTGTATTTTACCTACCATGTTTTATGTACCTTTAAATAGTAAAACAAGTTTATGTAATTTGGAGAATTATATGTATGATTTTATGGGTTTACACCATTGAAAAAAGTGTATTCATTTTATGGTCATTATGCACAAAGACCTAATATAGGTAATGACACACAACATCCCAATTAGTATAGCCAGTGTTCAATGCACCCCAACATCCTTATGAGAGGGAGATATATATTCTATAAAGCATCAAGGGAGGACACAATTTCATTATTAATTATATGGGATAATAAAACATGATGTAGTTTAGATCCAATGGAGGTGTTGAGTTCTCCCATGCCGATGTCAGGGATCACAAGGATCATAAATCCATTTTTTCACAGAGATTTTTTTTGAATACCATAGTCGCATATATAGGATCTAAATACATACATTAATAGTGGATCAAAAGGTTCAATGATGTTATATTTATATTCAAAAATGCATGGAAGGTTTTGTAAAAATGATTCCCTTGAGATATGAAATATTATATTTGGATTGAGGTTTTTTAAGAGACTATCGAAGTACCCAATAATGTTCTTAACATGGATATTGATCTTGTGGAACCTTTATACGAGATGAGAAATGGGTGATGGAATACATAGTTTTTTATCATGTAGTGATGATGTTATCTTAGAAGATTATTCTCATGTTGTAAAGCCATTTTTTTGAGTAGTTAATCATTATGTTGTAAGGATGATTTTTTTGTTCAATTTTAATGTCATTGAAGTAGGATTTTTTTATTATAGTTTAATGTCATGTGTTAAAAATGTGGAAAATTATCTGAAAAATTCTACAAAAAATATTTTGTGCTGATGAAAACTATACATTGGTTTATATCATATGTAGGTAAACCGTTCTTTAAATTATCATCCCCTATAATATTTTGGGTAAATTTATTTCTCAATTATTTTTGTAGTTGGAAAATGGATTAGAGTTCTTTGCATCCCTACTTGTTTTATGATTTCAAGAATGAATCCAATCATACATCTCAACGGTCTTTGCAGTTTATCAACAACTAATAATGCAATGGTCGCCATGACATGATATTATAATGTTGTGACTCATCTAATGAATAGAATATAGGTTATCACTTGATTTATCAGGGAGAAATGAATCATTCCACACATATGTCATAAGAATTATCCCTACATGGGTCTGACTCATATGTAGATAAGCGAAACTTTTTATTTTGTTTTGTTTTGAATAGAAATAGGACTGATGATCTATGCATCAATATGTATAACGCGAGGGCCTAAATCAATTAACTCATAGTTTTTTAATGGTAAAAACTCTATGAAGGTATAAACAGGTTACAGGGGGGAAATATTTACCTAATTTTTTTTATATGGTTCTAGGATTGGGGATATAGGCATCATTATGTATTTTGTGAAGAATGGAATCAAAACAAAAAGAGTTCATTAGTGGAGGAGTTGTAGGAGTCAAACACAAATAGTGGTGGTCTTATTTAGTGAGGTCCACCTGAATGCTTATTATCATTTCCTATAGGGTAATTAAACCATTCATTTTAACAGCATTAGAAAAGGACTCATGGTATGAAATTTATATAAATTCATTCAAAAACATGATTATCCCATAACAATATTTATTTCCTTCTTTGTGTGAGGAATCCCTTCTTAAAATTTTAATTCTCATGTGATCCATGCATGCTGTGATAAATATTGAATAACCATAGTTCCTTTCACCATGTCTATGCAATTGTGTATATAAAATGGATTTTTTAATCATGTGTTGGCTTTAACGTGATATTGGTTTTGGAATCCCAATATTTTTCAATGAAAATAAGAATTAATTCATATTTATTTAAATAATCCAATGAATTTTTTTGTCATGCATATAAAAATGTAGCAGGGATGTTTAACATCTTGTGGTGTGGGCATGGATCACTTGATGGGATGGTCAGGGATTATAGTGTATGGGACCATCACTAGATGATCATGTATCATTATGTTTTCTCAAATATTAAAAATAAAGTCGAATGTAGTTCATGGATGATAGTATTCCCCAGGTTGTGGTTAATCTAACATGGGATGGGGGAATTTAATCTTCTTTTTCATAGATATAGACTATTTATAGTTATTTTGTTAGTGGGAAGGTGTTTTTTGTGTATTTTAATGACATGTGGTGAAGACTTTATCCTTACAATTTACTGTCATTTGTTAAGAATTAGATCTTTTTATGTTTGTGTAATCTGGTTTGGATATCTCTATATAGATAAACATAATGAGGTCAGGAAGTCTCTGTATAGTTTAAAATCATGTGATTATGATGTAATACACCATTCAGATTAATTTCATGCTATTAGGAATACATTTTTCATGTTGTTTAACATTCTATATACAGGATGATCATGTATTTTTTAACATCATGAAACATATATGGAATGTTCATGATGAAAATTATGTAAAATTGTTATTCAGAAATATCATATTGGATAGGGGGTTTGACACACTCCCCATCCATTGTGGGAAATGATTATTCTTCCTTATGAAAAACATTATATATGATTTTAGATCCATCAAATAGAATTCTCGACTTGGAGACTTCCCATCCTGGTATCATTGGGGTTCTGGGGACCCATAATAGTTAAACATAGAGGAATGATTCGAATAAAACATTTTTATTTATTGATTGTGCTATCGAATTATGATTAATTTAAAGGTTGTGTATTGTAATGAAACTGGTTTCATCAAAACCCTCGAATTCATTTATTATATTTTTTGATTTTTCAACAACCTATATATATTTATAAATTGATATTCAGAGAAAAGGCAGCTGGAATTCAACGTGAAACACCACCATGGTCCCATATATAAATGAATATGGCATTTCTTGTATAACATTATGTGTGGTTGATTTTTGAGCCCGTAAAGCATGGAGGGGCATGCCCAACCCAGACCTCATATTATTATTACCCATATTTTGGATTATATTTGATAGGGTCTTATTGAAGGCCTCTAGATATCAATTTTATATTGTATGGTAGGGAGATGATTGATTATAGTAGATATTATATGCATGTTATGGTTTCTCCAAATCCATAAATTAAATTTTGGTGTGATTGTTAGTTTATATTTTCTGTGGGGCCCCGAACCTTGTATTGATATGTGACTTCTTGAAGTTGATGAAATTATCCATCCTAACTTCCTTTTGTTTTATTGCTTTTGTGCATTTTTTAAAGTAATCTATAGCAGTATAAATGTTGTTAAACTACTGAACAGTGGATGGGGGATAAATCCCCATTACATCGACACCCCAAAAGGAAAATTTCCAATAATATTTGTCTTTTTGTAGGAATTTTTGGGATTCATATATGGATATTGTTTGGATATAGCATGCATCACATTTAATTCTGAATTCTATTCATGCCATGTATCATTGTTTTCATCTAATATCCCAACACCCAAATTTTGTGGGATTTCCCAATCCCAGATAGATGTCTATAAAAAGATCCTGCATGGACATCTTCCATGATGGAGAAAATACCTCACTCTACTAATACCCTTCGGATGATTCCATCAAATCCATTAATTTATAGGTCCTTTTATTCATTTGGTCTATCCTTCATGGGAAATTATTCGGAGTGCACCGAATATGATCCCTTCTAGCTCGATCTATTGGGAATGACATGTTTTAGAGATATAAAATTATGGGATCCATCATTAAAGGGTGTATACTAGCTCATCGTGCTCTGGGGAAGTGATGAAATGTTATATTTATTTCATAACACATATTATGTTCCAATAAAAAATTCATTGAAGTGTGATACCTAATATTACTTCCTTTTGATCAGGGTAAGAGGGGACAGTGGCTGTATTTTCCAATGTGTCTGTGTGGGAATTATCTGAATGGGGATTGTGATGCAATATTTTATCAAAGGGAAGTCAACCATCATCCCCCTGACATTGCTTGTCATAGTTTACAATTCTTCATTTTTTGATGACATATTCACCATTGATTATATTTTTCAAATTTCTTGAATCGTCATGAATATTCATGTAGGATATATATAGTTGATGGAAAACTTTGATGCCAATAATGAGATATTAGTATTTGACCTCATTATTCATGAAATATTCAGATAGTGTGAAAGAGTAAGGAAATACTACTTTGGATGGATCAAAAAATACAGCCCCCATGCAAGGAAAAATGATCTACTAGTTATCGACCCTTCAGCTAAATATACTTCGGAAGGCTACAACCAAATATATCTCATTTGTATGTGAGATATTAGGGCAATATAATTACTATATAACATAATGTTATCTATCCAATGGTGTATTCCCCAAGGAAAGAGGTGTTATAAGGAAGTCATTCATCGCATTTCCATTTACCAACTTCTGTGGTTTGAACTGAATTTTGTATATTTTTAGAATGAGTGCATATCGAAGAATGTTCTTAGCCCACAGAAGAAAGAAAATTACGTGCTTGACTGGATCGATATGATAGAATAAATTTACTTTTTCATCATCCAGGCAATAC
The DNA here is from genome assembly GCA_963277665.1 of Viscum album. Classification (NCBI taxonomy): domain Eukaryota; kingdom Viridiplantae; phylum Streptophyta; class Magnoliopsida; order Santalales; family Viscaceae; genus Viscum; species Viscum album. Next base: position 1,852,151,308 of record OY728120.1, read on the forward strand.
ATCATCTTATTCATTTCGAATATGAGTGAAAGGCAGTTTTTATAGAAATCAGATAATATGGTTTTAATTACTAGTATTGTTAAGCTAAGGTACTTGTAAATATTTTCGCTCTGTAGAACATTTTTTTTGCGATGAGAGAACTGAGTGGGCGTTATATAACAATGACATACGAGATGAGTGCCCTCGATTCAATCATATGAATTAGAACCACTATGTATAGTAAATACATCTTGAGACCTTCTTTTGAATAATGGTTGTAATCATCACATTGATAAGTGATTCCATTATTTATTATCCTTCTAAATGGGAGATATTTTGAAACCAAGTTAGATATGAAGCCATGAATGTAAGTGAGGTGTGCATGGATCCCCCATGGTTCTTTGATATTTATTTGGTGTCAAATGTATGAAGTAGAACAAGCCTTCTTTGTTCTTTTATATTGATGTAGTGACATACCATTGTGATAATGAACTTCCATGATGATACCACAAAAGTGCATTTATGTGAATTCAAATTCATACTATTTTGTCGCAGAATATCCAAGATTATTTGATGTTTTGTGAAGTGATCACACCACAATCCGGATTGGAAAAACTTGGTAATAAACATAAATATTAGATATCCTTCTAAGGAATTATTAAAATTTTTGATTTACGTCATATTGATATGAGGTACCAGTGTTCATGAAGCTAATGGGAGTGATGTGATTGCTAATGATCCCTTGGTAAATTCTGTTGGTCATGGATTCCTCATTATATGGTTACACTATTTTTATTATACCAAAAATTTCCATTCGTGAAGTAAATTACATTGATGTTGTTACATCCATCGATCAAGAGTTGTGTGATTAGTAATGTGAAATTGAACATTGGGAAATACGAATTATTTTTCCAAAAATCAATCTAGACCCCAATCAACGCAACATATTTCTTCACATGGATGATGTTTTTTTATCCATTGTGGTTATATAACTTCCTAAAAATGGTTTTCCATGATCATTTTTTCAACTTCCAACAATACACTGATTATATAATAAGGGTTCACTCTCCTGGATACCTTCTTCATGCCTTCATACACACCAGTAAAACTGAGATGGTGCATACCAACATACAGATTCAATATGTGAATTTTTATATAGTTCCAAGAAAACATATATCGATGAAAATATAGAAATTACATATACAAATCATCCTCTTATTATGGAATACAGGAACTAATCATTGAATTCTGCATGATTTATTTTTTCCCATGTGTACCTCCCTGGCCTCATAAATTATGTTGGAGACACCTTCCTTGAATGAGGTATGGTGATAATGATTTTCCCCCAATTTCATTATCCTATGAGTATGTGGAGATATTTCATGATGATGATGGAAATCTGGGGTCTTCTCTATAACATTCGGAGTGAGATATGTCATGTGAAGAGATATTTTCATCCCTTGTTTTCCAATTCATTGTATATATATTCTAGAATAGATAATCTATTGCACCATCACAAATGACAAGAGGTTCTTCTACCAATGAGGTCTAGTCTATTACATAGATACTATTTTTAAGGTGGAAATTTTCTTTTTCTCGAATAGTAAAAGGATTTTAAGGGGAAATCCCCAATCTATTGGAGATAAAAAAAATTATATCACCCACCATAATTTTTTATTTAAATCCCTATTATGACAACATGCCACTAACTATGTTTTTTCACAGGTCTCAAAGGGGAAACTACCACCATTTAATATTATAACCTTTCAATATATGTTTTGTTTAGACATTGATGGAATGTCGATGGTATATCCATGTTGATATTGAGTTAGGGCCTTCTGAGAGGGTCATTGTATGAGGTGTCTTTCTAGATAAACATACCTTCCTCTTTAGATGTGAGATCACCTAATTATTGTTTCTGTTTTATCATACCTAGATGTATTTTATCACTCTTATCTTACCCTTGAATGATTTTCCTGGTCGTAGATAGCTTCCCATTATAATATTCCAAATAGACGATGGTCTATATCTGGATGATGTTGATTCCAATACCATTTATAACCACATCCCTTTGGATATAAACATAATCAAGCATACCTAAAACATATTGGGTCATAGTTTGACCTTGGATGACCTCTTCCTAGTCTAACTATGTGAATGAGTTGTAAGTATGGAATTATACTAATAAGGTATCCATTCGATATACCTTGGATGTATTGAATTTGATTTGAAATTCATATGTGTTTCGCAGAGATTTATCATGTTCCTCTATACAATATTTTTAATGTTGAATAGAATTAGGGATTGAGTGTTTGGTTTGGAAAACATCAATATATGTTAGAATGTCAAACATTTATTCCATAAGAAAGTTATTCCCCATGTTTGGTGGCCCTTACACATTTTTCTAATGAACTAATGCATTTATGTTATATTTTCTTGGTGCTTCTCTAAATGTTGATGGAGCATCATCTGCTAGAGGAACATTTACCACTGACCTTCCTTTTTTCATAGGACAATTACCTAATTGAACCCCATCAAGTTGGGGTATAAGAGAACTAGTAATGGGAATCTATTAGATGGTTATGGGACTCCCACATTCCCATTTTGGGCCTATTGTAGCACTTTTACATTGTTAATTTGTGGATATATGACCTTTTATGGAACGTGAGTGAATTATTATGTCTGGTCATGATGGTGGTGTCACTTTTATACTCAGTTAATATGCATGCATCCTCTCATTCCTTGGTTATAAGTGGGGAAATCAAATTTTGAGGCATATTCATCATCTAATAAGTGTTACACCAAGAGTATCAAGATGAAATAACCAATTATGAGTTCTTAACTAGATGAATGAACCATTTAGTGTGGTGGTGTACATGATGTATATATCGTAGAGAATATTTCTATAAGATTGAGGGATTTCATTTATGCAACATACCACTCTTCCTCTAATATTTCATACTACTTATGATAGGTGTACCAACATTTTAGAGACATATTTAATTTCAACTCAGTATGTGGTGGAGAAATTTTTGATTTAAAAAGCTATGATTTTAGAGTGGAATGAGATGAATCAAATAATATTTGATTAATCCAATTATTGAACATTCATGCATGCCTAGCCAATAATTTCTTCCCAACATCCTATTACCCTTAATAAGAATTGGTTATGTAGGCCACTTGATCCGAGGAGTTATATAATGCCACCTATCTAGAATCATCCATGACTTAATAGAATTATTTTAAGATGATGTTGTAATTGATATTATGACCCACCCTTCAATAGAATTGGATTGAGTCAATATGTTCTTTTAGATTTAACTTCATTGGGCTTCCTAGGATGTGGAAGCATGGAAATGGTTTTATCAATGGCTTCAAACAGATAACCAAATATATGATCATTTCAAAAGGATTGTGCTTTTTTCACCCATTCCTCAAATATTGGGAAACACTGATTTCCATTTCCTTCTAGATGATTGTGATTCTATGTTTTTTACCACTAAATATAATGTATAGGTTTATTTGGTATCTAGCTAGTTGTCGGGATGAGCACTCTCGCTGGATTGAGAGTGATAAACGTAGGATCTGATTTGCGTATCACATTTTTTAGTGCTAATAGAATGATTTGAGTTTTTGGCTAGGTTTTCTAAATGGAATCTTCTAGACATTGATATATTTTTGTGAATTATTAGAACCCAGATTGATATTTCATTTGGAACATAGGTGTCCATAACCCATGAAATAAATTTGCTTCTTATAGATCCATTAGTTTTTTATTTTATATTGGGATGATATGTGAATATGTTAATCATTTAAACCACGCTATGAAGCTAGATACCTGGTCATTATTGTGTGGTTTTCAGTTTTTTTGGTGGATGATTTTCATTTTCCTCTGTGTACCGATGAAGTGATAAAGGATCTTCCAATGATGGCTTTTTCATCTAATAGTTGATCCCACTAGAATAATTTTATACCAATCAAATTTTTCCCCTATTAGAGTCAATAAAAAATACCTCAATTTTTTCTCATATTGATTTCAAAGGGACATAATCGAACCACATTAGTATAAAATGTGTGTGAGAAGTTGTTCAATTTTTCTTGCACCATCAAATGTGGAGATGTTAGTACAAGAAAAAATTAGATGCCAGAAGAGTATCATCGACCCACTCAGAATATGGTTTTATATCAGGTTGAACATGTCCATACTTTCCATCGATGGTTTCCAATTAATTATCTAGGGACTTGATGAGATTAGAATCATCATGGGGAACTAATATCTATACCACCTCTTATCTATTGGTAGTGTGTGGGGGTCAATGAGGTGGACCCACCTTTGTCTCCCGCTGAATCTCAATTTTTCATTAGTAAGAATTATTTACCCGGTGATGGAGATCTCATAATCACAATAAAGATAATTCATTATCATTTTCTACTTCCTCATTTATGTATAATGGATACAAATATTCAGATCCTTTGTAATTCTCATATACCACTACTTCTGGAAGATGTCCAATGACAAGGAGAATATTGGCCTCAGTTTAAAGATGATACCTAGTTGGAATATTACTCATGATCATCTCAAGTTGAGCTATGTAATAGTTTGTATCTCACTCTAATATTGTGAATGTTTTTTATCCATGGATGGAACCTCAAAAATTCTAGGTGGAGATTTTTATTTAAACACAATATTAATTATTTCCATGGAAGTGTTCCATCATAGTGTTGGAAACTTGGTATTTGGAGCTTCATGTTTTTGGTTCCTTATTTGGTTTTAAGTGAATTATTTATTGGTTGGTGCATCCAATTCATCATGCTCCACAAATAGGTTCCCCTATTGTGTACTTTTTCATTTTGATCATGATTTTCTATATCTATTATGTTGACGTTAATGGCACTCACTAGGGCATATTAGGAAATGGTGGTTGTACAATTATTATTGATGCAACATAATGATTCAATCTTTCCTTTTTTAGGGTTATTGATCACCCCCATCTCTTATTCAGTTGTTTTGTCCTGCTACACCAGATTGGTCTGGTAACCTTCATCATATGTCCCCACCAATCATGATTTATGAAAAGTGGCTTTGAGGGAGGTTTTTTTCATTTAATCTGAACGGGCATGAATAACACGTGTTTTTATTATATTTGGATTAATATAAGGAATAATGACCATTTATTACATCATCCCATTCGAGAGATTATTGGTTACCTATGTGGTAATGATGATGATTAATACACTTTCATCAATAAAGAATGTGGGTTGTCCAGTGCCACAATTGGAATCGACTGATCTTGTTTTTTACGATCTGATTATTCTTGATGGCTATGTGATAAATCTTGGAAATACATTGAGATAAATATTTTCCCATCCCATTAGAATGGGGGTTTTCTAAAATCACTACAGATTTACTTTGTTCCCTCTCAAGGGATGATTAACTTGGTAATGGGGATTCAGATATATATTCACTCATCCTAGTAGTACATGGTATGTATTCGCCTTCTTCTATTATATCATCGATCTTCTTGGTAATTGATGATACGAGAGGCAGAGGAAGTGGTAGATATTACCTCATCCATATGTTTTGGATACACACATTGATGGTTTTGATTAACTCTACAAAGTATTCAGATTTGAAGTGGTGTGGATGTTCTCACATAGGATTTGAGTGTGATGATATCCCCTGATGTGAAAAAATCATTAAGGGAACACATATAGGTGATGAGAAATCTAGTATCCATGTCAAAAATGATTTATTATTGCTTTGGGGGGCTGATCTAGATGACTTTTTGGATACTATCTCCCTCTATTTGTAATTTATGTGCATAATAAATGTAGGGTAATTCTACTGTGGTGACCAAATGAAATGTGTGAGACAAGTACTCTAATTTCTCTAGACATTGTGACATTACAATGAGCTACATTTTAAGGGTTTTGATGTTCCATCGGTGGGGAACATTTTTAACTCTACATACATTCCCCATCCTTGAAAACATATACATGGCATGTATTTAGAGATAATATTTTGAAGGGTTGTGATGTAGTGGTGGAAAGCGTGTTATAAATATTCACTATGCTTTCTATTTTTGGATCAAGGGACATTGAAACAGTATCCATGTTTGGATAAGAATTGAGTATCTTTATTTTCTGACAGTGACCCTTATATCATGGATATGGGAAATGTTGAGCCCTTTTTTGATGATTAGTGGGATTCATGTTTTCTGTATATATGGAATTCACCATTTTTATCAATCATATGTGATAACATAATCAGAAGTGGCGAGGGATAAAAAATTATTGTGTGGTTATTATTAGCTAACCATATCCATATTTCAATGTTTTCCTCTTCTTTATCATACATACACACCACCATTTGGTGAAACCATAGAATACTATTCTTAGGGTTTTATAATGACAGGGATATATTGATGAAGGATTTTGATAGATAATTATATGTGGTTGAACCTAGTATTTTGATCATCTATATATTAGATGGATAATTTGTTTTTAAAAACCTCTCTAAATTGAATTTTTGGGGAAAAGTGAAAATTTCCATGTCTTTGGGAGTTATCTCCCTAGGATGGATGACTATTATTTATATCATGATTATATTATCTATGATCAGTCTCCACACTACCATGATAGGACTGCCATGGTAATGATCAAGTTATGATTCTATTGAAGAGTTGATGGACCCTTGGGGTGTTGGAAAATTGTTATTAATGTCCTCAAGGAAATTGGAATTGAAAAGATTAGAAATATGGGTCTTGTTCATCATTTTGGTCATAATATACCAACCTACCTTTTGGAATTATATATGGATATGTAAATACTGTTTGATGGTTTCTGTAACTTGTTTATAATATTTTGGTTTTCTAGGGTTATAAACCCACTATTGAGAGTCTTCTAGAATATTACAATGAGAGTATTCATTATTAATTGGATTATTCAACTTTCATGAGTCATTTTCCATTCCCACATGGAGAGATTCAGACAGAAATATAGTGCGATCCTAATCAAGAACCTTTGGAATACATTGCTGATATTTCGTCGATGGATAATGAGCCTAGCCCATTGAAGGTTTCGGTATATCCATGTGAGCCTCTATTGGAGAAGGAATTTTAACATGGTCTAAATATGAATTCATGGATGGAGTATGCCAATTGACCTCTAGAATATGTAACTAGATATGGACCTCCAATTATATTTCCATGGAATGATGATGGTTCGATTCTCCAATTGGTGGATAGAGAAATATATGTTTGTCTTCAGTGACTTTATAAAATATGCTAGGAAGATTCACTGATAAGAATATGAGCCAATCCTGAGGCATCTTCCATTCTCAAATGGTTAGCCCCAAAAATAATGAGGTTATATTCTTGATCATGGGCCATTGAGTATGCTTTTACACTTCATCTGTTGCAATATGATCTTGAAAAAAGGCATGTGTCTCAATAACTAGGTGAGGCACAATAACAATATTGATATGAGCTTAATCACAGGCCTTTGGAATATACTACTAGAATTTTCTGAAAGAAATATGCCCCATTCTGGAGGCATATTCCACTATCGTTAGGTTTGATCCACTCTCTCTTGTTGAGCCATATTGGAATGGGAGTATGATTCGGGTCTGGTGCCCCATCATTTATTATAATATTCATGTAATCATCCTGGATGGGAGAAAAAATGTGTTCCTTCTCTAGAGAAGCCAATGTTTCATCATGATTATAGAGTGGTGCTATCCTAACATTATGGGTAATATTATGCCCCTTTCCTTGCATCTGTAATGGTGCTGAAATTTATCAGTTGATTTTTTTTCCTATTTATATGAAGAATTAGAATTTAAGATAAGTTTGTTAATGGATAAAATCAAACACATATTTGTCTTTATTATGTTCTAGAATAAGTATTTTATTGATTTAATGATATACTCCCACTTGTTTTCAACTTTTACCAATGGAATTTACTGATTGAATTCATGAATGGGGTAGGAATTTGGATCCCCCACTTTCAAGATGGGAGAATATTACAACATACATGTTTTTATTAAGAAGGAACTTGTGTCTTCTAACCAAATATTATCAGAATACAACATCAAGATTTTCCAATAGTAGTGGGGATATTGTCCCTTTCCAAATATCTAGTGTCTTACACACCATATGTGTATTTACTACAACCCATTCATTAGCATCATAGGTGGAACTGTATCTACTAGTACCCTTAAAATGAAACTGATGGGTAATTGTGGGATAGTTATAATGATGATGATTATTTGGGTCCCTCTTGAATAGAACCTAAACCATAAGAGACTATTATTTTACGCACTAGTCCGCGTTCATCAGAAAATAAATTTGGTAGTTTTTGTTCTCTATAAATAATCACATTGAGTAGTTCGTTGGGGCTATGAGAGCCAATATCATCACTATATCATTCACTGTTTGATGTAGAATTGTTTGTTTCCAAGCCTGATTACCCTTATTTGTCGATTCCAAGGGAAATAATAAACAACATCAGTGTTATTCCCAAACAATTTTCTTCTACAACTAATGTTTTAGCTATATAGAAGGTTTCATCATTTGTCTACCCACGATGGTTTTATCCACAGTTTAATTTCTGACTGATTTCTTGATGATGAATACATTATCTTTGTAACGATGGTATTAATGAGAGAATTATCTATTCTCATGATGACAATTGAGAAAAAATCCACCAATTTGTGCATTATTATATGCATGATATTCCATATTAAATATGAATAGATAAGAAAATTATTCATACATTCACGATCCATCCATTATGATTGTGTGGACATGAAAACCTGAGGATGGACTTGTATTATTGGAACCATGATTATAGAGGATTAGTTGTATGATTTTGTAACATCTCGGTTCCAGGTGCCACCCTGAGGTGCCCTGTAACTCGTTGGTCACAGTAACCAAGTGAATTTCCCCAAACTCCAGAGGCTGCTGACTAGCAGTGAGGGCCTTGGATGTGATAGTGGGGAAATTATACTCTTGTTGGATTAGTAACACAGTATAATGAAACAAATAACAATATCATAAGCAGTGATAACATGCAATAAGTTAACATTAGAAGACAGAAACTAAAAAACAACTAGAGAACATATATATATGGTTCATGGTATATAAGTCTAGGAAAACATTCAAACAAGTCACAATGATGAAATATAGTAAAAACCAAAAAACAAAAGACAAACAAGTAACAGCTCCATAGTATCGCAAACCTCAGCTAGGTCCCATGCTCTCCATCTCCACCACAATCAAGTACCTGAAGTAGAAGGGCACATTACATTATCTATAAAAGAAGAAATATAATCTATTTGGGCCCAATAGCATAACCCAAACAGGGTGTGAGACATAACCCATTAGTCAGCCACCCAAAGATCTGTGCCTAACAGACAATGAATAGATATGACAGGAAATAAGAAAAATGATGTAGAAAACCTGGATCTACTAAATAGTAAAAAATTATATAGATTCAATTACATCATATACATTTAATAATTTATTCAACCAAACAAAAATACAGGATTCCCTCTAGGAAGTTCTCATAGACTATCCCCTCTGGACCAGCTAACAAAAGGAAAGTAGCAATGACTCTATGAGGAAGCACTCACTTTCAATTCCCCTGATTGTATTGTGTGATCAAAGTATCTATGAGGATGTAGTCCCCATCAGTTCTCCCTTATATTCATTTATGTTAAACTACATAAACTCTCAAGAAGCACTAAACAACAATTTCTTTTGTGGTCTCATAACGTATCTATAGACACATTGAGGGAGCCTTCGACGTCACTCCCCCTCTATGGTCTCACAACGTGATAACTATAAGAGACACTCTGGGAAAGCCCTCAATGTAAATTTACCATATGGTCTCACTGCACGAGGTTACCATAGCCCCATGTAATTAAATCATACACAATCCATAATTAGTACCCTATGTAGACCTCAATGTAAAATATGACTAATTACCTTCAAGGCATGGAATATCATATCTGATATTTAATCATTCCATCATAACTACACTAGGAATGGAAAACAAATAGACTAATTGGAAAATCTAGAACAAATGGTCAAAATCCACATTCATGGGAAAACTCATCCATATCATGGAAAATAATCCTATTTACAATCAAACAAACTCTAATAGAAAATAAAAATCATAGAAGGCATTAACCGAGTTAAAATCCATAAACACACAATAACCCAAATGAGGGTATTGGGAACTATTACACATATAACTGAATGAATAAATACCTAAAAGAACTAACCACCTACTTCACCATTTTACAGATGATATACGGGAACTTCAGACCTTTAATTCACCTAGAACAACGTAGATCCAAAAAACACTAAAAAGATTCAACCGATGGTACCTCATGAAAGAGGAGAAATTTGGAAATGAGGCCCTAGAAGAAGGAAGAGATTATCGTGGTGGTTTCAACTCAATAAAATGTGGTTGAACTAGAGAATGAATGGCGAATCATGGGATTAGAGAAGAATCACCATCTACGGATGCTCCTGGTCTAGACATGTAGAGAATAACTGGCTTTTGTCACTTAGATGTGACCCTAGTCCATTTAAGAAAATAAAAATAAAGTACAAGACTTGTCCTTTAATATGACATGACATGTACTTGAATTAACTGACCCCCGCTTTAGGAGATCTCTAGGACACCACACAAGGCCATGCACTTGACTATTACAATGCCAGTACACGATCACCCGCACCAACCAGGTACACGGTGTCTACGAATATGTACACAGTGAGTACTCCTGAAATTTAATGAAACTCACCTTTTTCTCCAAAACAACCATAAAATAAATTTATACTTGAAAATGAGATCTGGGTTCTTATGCACATCCCCCCATAAATAAATTTGACGTTGAATTTCCCTAAAATGGTGGCGTAGAAGAATAATCCTCAAAAAACTCTGTACACTATGATCGTATATCTTCCTACATATCCCAGGTCTCATCCTATACTCACCCTGGCTGCCATAGCACTCATACCTGAGGAAGAGATTGTCCGCTAAGAACCTTCTCAATTTGATAAACAATATGGATAGGATGATCCTCGAATGAGTTATCCCCCTCCAACTCATCCTCTTTTTGTTAAATGACATGACATGAGTCTGAGAAGTAATGTCATAGCTATGAAACGTGGAAGACGTTGTGCATAGCACGGTACCTCCGAGGCAACTGAAATCGATAGGAAATCGGCCTGACTCTCTCCAAAACAGCCAACCCCCTGACATATCATAGAAAAATCTTACCCTGTCTGCTAATCCTACTATGTCCCAACCTCAGTGAGACACATGAAAAAACTTGGTCTCTACCCTCTAACTCTAGAGGTCCTCTCCACCCATCAGTATAGGGCTACTGTAATGAATAGGTAGTATCCATCTGATTCCAAATCAACTATATCTATTCAATTGTCTCCTGGACGAGACGAGGTCAAAACATAGCAGCCTCTCCTGCCTCTAGACAACATATGGGCGATCAGCATGACCTACCGTACAAAGCCTCATAAGGTGCCATCCAACTTGTTTCTTGAAAACTATTATTGCAAGAAAACTCTACAAGTGGCATGTTCGTCTCCCAATAACCTCAATAGTCTATGACGAATGATCATTCCTTGTCCTCCACCACCGGAATTGTATGACTAGTCTATCCATCTATCTACAGATGGTAAGCTATACATAGAGGTACCTATGTACCCAATGCCCTCTGTAGTCCCTGCCAGACCTGAGATGTAAAATGTGTGTCCCTATCTGAAATAATGGAGTGTGGATCCCCATGTAGATGTATAATCTATCGGTTGTACAACCTCTTATGTTGATCAACACATAATGAATCCATTATTGGTAAGATGTGAGAAACATTCATGAGTCTATCAATGAAAACACATACAACATCATTCCCAAGGGGCGACCTTAGCAAACCTCTCACGAAATACATCGCGACATTAATCCACATCCACTCATGAATGGGTAACTGCAGAAATATCCCTGATGGTCACTGATGCTTCTCCTTCACCCACCAATATGTGGAACACATTATGAAGAAACCAGAAACATATCACTTCATATCTGGCCACCAATAAATATGTTTTAGATCACAATACATCTTTGTGACAATCGGATGAACTTCCCAAACTGAGGAATGGAAATCTCGCATCAGTTCCTCACATATTTCTACTGACTTCCACATGTGCCGATGAAATCTCTAGATCTCATCCTCACATATGGTCTACCCACAAATATGGTACTCTCCCGACACACTCTCTCATAGGACTACACATTCAAAATCGGATAACTTCCTCATTCTCACTCGATCATGTAGAGTATATGTAACATCCATAAAAGAATGAAATGGCTGCCCTAGTCTGTCGTGCACCTCCAAATGCATCTCAGAGAACAGAATGATAATCATACACTCATTGATGGCCTCCTGAACTGCTTGTATTTTCATCCTCCTTCTCAATGAATTATCCATAGTGTTGCCTTTCTAATGCGTGTAGGCATGCTCAAAGTCAAAGGACTAAAGGTACTAAACCCACATTCACTATCTAAAATTTAGATCATGCTATGTAAATATATACCTAAGACTTTTATGGTCCATGAAAACCACAAAATTCTCTCCCAGCAGTTAATTCCTCCAACAGCGTAATGCCTAAATAACTACATCCAACTCGAGATCATGCATCGGGTAATTCCTCTCATGTGGCCACCATTGCCGAGACCCGTATGAAACAAATCCTACCCCTATATAAGCACTACTTCCTTAGTGATACCTAAAGAAACATACTAAACAATATATCTCTTCCCCAGATCTAGAAATATTGTTATCGATGTGGAATTCAACCTCACTTTCAACTCTTGAATGGGTAAATCGCAATACTCGGACCATAAGTACATCACACCCTACTTTGTGAGAACCGTTAGTGGCTATTATAAGCAAGAAAAGTACTATCTGAAATGTCAGTAGTATATATACATCCCTATAAACCATTTCACCTCAAATGCATTCTTTTTATATTCCCAGGAAACTACTGCTCCCACATTCACTAGGTCTACTGATACTCTTTTCTCTGAGATAACATGATCCATGAAGTGAATCTTGTTCATCCAAAAGTGTAATTTTTAGAGCTTAGTATATAAATGATTCTCTCTTAGTGTACTCAAAATGATCTCATGATTTGTGGACTAGTCGGGTCGAGTATGAGAGTACACCAAGATGTTTTCCATGAAGAGAACCATGAAAGAATCCATGTACAGATGGAACACTCGGTTCATCATAGCCATGAAAACTGCAGGGGCGGTCGTATGACTGAACGACATAACGACATACTCATATAGACCATACCTTCTCCGAATGTCTGTAAGAGGTATATCTGATGGTCTAATACAGAACTGATGATAACCGGATCTCAATTCAATCTTCAATAACACATGGGATCCTCGATGCTGATCAAATAGATCATCAATCCTCAATTGGGGGTATTAGTTTTTGACCATCAACTAGTTCAACCTCTGATAATCCACACAAAATCTGATGGTACTGTCTGTCTTCTTCACAAAAGGACAGGCAAACCCCAAGGATAAGTTCTGGGTTGAATGAAACTCATTGCCTGCAACTCCTCCAACTACTTCTTGATCTACTGTATCTGTATTGTAGCTATCCTATAAAGTGGAATGGTCACTGATGTCATTCCCAGCACAAGCTCAATAGAAAATTATACCTCTCACAGTGGAGGAAAACCGAAAAAAAACATCTGGAATGTCATATCTGAAACGATAAACTACTACAGTATAGTCCATCAATCATGTCCCCTAGACATACAGTTATAGACTAGAAATCTGGGATGTAACTCCTCCCAACCCATTATGCTCAATCCCCGTTCTACTTTCCTGGACATCCCACATGCCCTTGTGAATAAACATACCACCCTCAGGTGACGTAAAACTCACCCTGCGGTGATAGAAATCGACAGAAGCCTAGAAGGGAATTAACCCATCCATTAAGAGAATGACATCATAGTCTCTCCTCTCTAAGACCTAATAGTCACAAAAGAAGTGACAACCATCATCCTAAAGAGGGATCTTCTTCAAATTTCGCACGCTAGCCGTTCTAGTACCCAATAGAGTTTCTAGAGTCAAGACATCAGTAGATGAAATGATATAGAGACTTAGGCTCTCCACTCCATCAAACTATGGGAAGCCCCTCTATTAAAAAGTGAAGAAGATAAAATTGAGGCATCAAGGATTTTAACTCGAACTATAGAGGGTTAGGGATCCTGATCATGGTGGGTCTACTCTACTACAAATGTCTTTCTTGTACTGTAACCCTACGACCTTCCCTGACCATCCTAATCAGATCCAGCCTGTTGTTACTAATAGCCTGCCGACATACTACAATGATCGCGACCTCGACCTCAGCCTGAATGGCCAGAATAACTCCTTCTCCAAGACTGATGATAAATAGAAGGATATTCTCCTGAAAACTGTGTCATATATGAACTACGATAACAAACATCTGGTGATAAGAATTGAAAAAATCACTAAAGATGGCACATATTTCCTCAAGATCGACACTCGACTAGGACTCCCAGGAAATTTTGCCTCATGTTCATAATCATCCCGCACTAGTATCATTACAACTTGCTACATGATGGTGTATCAATCCAACTTAGATTTCCATATGAAGCCCAGTGGAACTTCTTACTATCATCTAGAGAAACAATCACTCTGGTTGTCGATCCTCCATATCCCACAGGAACTAAATCACTCAGGTAGTGCTATGTGATCAGTGCCAGGTTGGATATAGAAGATATTTTATCCACTTTGAACATGTGCACCTAAGCCTGAATGTCTTTCTGGATATCATCCTCAATCTTCCTCTCTAGGAATACTCACCTCCCCCAAGAACGGGTGTAAAGAGTTGTAGCTCTGTGAAGCGAGAAGAATACTCTATGACTAAAAGATTAACCTACTCCAAACTCCTGAACTGATGGGCACAATTGGCCCTCAAAGTCTTAGGATAGAAGTAATCATAGATGGCATGATCAAATTCTTCCCATGCCATACCCTAACAGAATCCTTCATGTGAGATCACATCCCACCATATCTTGGTGTAATTCCAAATAATATGCATACTGAGATTTACCCTCCCCTTCAGATGCATCTCAAGATGCTCAGAGATCATCAACATGGATTCTAGCCAGGAATCTGCAGCTCGGGGTCCATCATCCCCTATGAAAGTGAGTGGATGCTGCCACTGAAAGTCCACCATCATTTCTTCCATCGACGAGGTAGGAGGTGATGCCCCCTGGACAATCTGCATCATTCTCAGAAATCCCTCTAGGAAATGTGAATCAGCACCTATGTCTGGGATAATGGTCAGTTCTATGATAGGTACGACTGGATGATCTATTGGTTGTCCCCGGTTGGCTATATCCATTGTATGATCACTGCATATTAATTGGTGGGCAATCAGAGGAAATCTCGGTGGCCTGACTCTGCCAGGTCAAGCGCATATGTAGTTAAAAATTATCAAGGACAGAAACATATAAGTTTAAGAAGGGAAAAAGAGAAATAAAGAAATCAATATTTTCCAAATAGGGATAAATGGTGTGTATATCCCCACACGACATGTTTTTTATTCCTTCACATGGGCTTGTACTATGACAAAAAATGGTCATGTAACACCCCGTACACATGGAATGTTTCTCTAATACATGATATGTACTTGAATGGTGTTCGCCTACCTATGTTCTTCTACATGAATATCCCACACGATTCCCCTAGGACAAGACTACATGGTGTGTTTGTGCCAGAAAAAACAGGTACTAGACAAACTTCAACGACCCATGTTATTAGTCACATGACTAGTTATACAGCTGACTCTACACGATGTGTTTTTTCCAGGCACGACATGTATTAGATACCCATTGTTCACCCATGTCATTTGTCACATGGGTGGAAAAATGTTCCCTACTACACGACATGTACAACGAGAACACGGCGTTTCCCCTCTAAATATTTCCCAACCCTGTGTCTCTGTCACGCAGCCATGTGACACGGTGAGAGACTACACGACGTGTACATATAGTACACATCGTGTAAATTAAGAATAATAGTTCCTTCCAAAATAGAAGGATACATGGCATGTATTTTTTTCATTACACACCATGTATTCAAGGTTTTTTAAGATAGTAATCCTCAGAAGATACATCGGAAGACAGAAAATCATTGAAATGTACATTAACGAGCCAAATTCTGATATGTGAGGACCCATACTCCCCACGAATCAATGCTCGAAATCTAATACATGTTATATACACGGAATAAAAAGATATAATCCACCAAATTCAGATCCATGAGGGCTGATAAAACCTCAAGAACTAGTTGTTTGTCTTCATTCAAACTAAACCCTTCACAAATCAATATCCTATCAAAAGAACATATTGTATCAAGTAATCCATCACAACATCTTGCATATCAATCTACACTTCTATCAAAACAACATTCAATCAGTACTGCAACCTAAATTGCATGGCTTGAAGGAATGATAGGTGATCTCTAAGATGTGCCTATATGATGTATGAGATGGCTACCTCATCTCATTGGGTTTCAACAGAAATAGAACCACAATAATAACAATGATAACAACAAAAAACATGTGATGAACCCAACGATGAAATCAAATCAACAGTAATAATTGTAATACCAACAAAATCCTAACATAAGAGGTAAATTGGATTTTCCATGTACATGAGTTTTCTGCTCTTAGGAATATATTATTAAAAATTACCTATTATTTCCAATCCATAGGAATAGGATCCAAATATTATGTCAAAAGGAATTGCTTCCCTCTGATACCACATTGTAGCATCCCTATTCTGT
Organism: Viscum album; assembly: GCA_963277665.1. Classification (NCBI taxonomy): domain Eukaryota; kingdom Viridiplantae; phylum Streptophyta; class Magnoliopsida; order Santalales; family Viscaceae; genus Viscum; species Viscum album. The sequence continues at coordinate 1,852,168,210 of OY728120.1, forward strand.
GTTCCACCTAGAGGTTCCCCATATATGGTTGGTCACATGGCCTCAAAGGCATTTCCCCAAATGCTAGAGGCATCCAACTAGAAGCGAGGTCCTTGGGTGTGATAGTGGTGAAACTATTCCCTCATTGTCAATGTAACGCAGCATAATGAAACAAATAACAATAGCAGAAGCAGTGATACCATGGAATAGGTAAACAACGAAAGACTAAAAGTAATAAACAACTAGAGCACATATGTATATGATTCATTGTACCTATGTCTAGGAAAATAAACAAGTAAGTCACAATGGTGAAATTCAGTACCCAACCAAAATTCAAAACAAAAACAAGTAACAACTCCACAGCATCACAAGCCTCATCTTGGTCCCATGTATTTCAGCTCCACCAAAATCAATTACCTTAAGTAGATGGGTGATTTCCCATTATCTAGAGCTACAACAATGTCATTATTTTTGGGCAAAAATCATGACCCAAACTATGTGTGAGAAGAATCCTAGTAGGAAACAACCCAATAATCTATGCCTAATAGTCAGTGAATAGATATTGCAGGAAACAAGGAAAATGAAGCTGTATACAAGGAAGTACATAATAGTATACGATCTTACAGTTTCAATTACATCATTTACATTTAACAATTTTTTCAACCAAACACTAATACAAGAAACCCTCTAGGAAGTTCTTGCAGCCTATCCCCACTGGTTTATCCAAAAAATGGTAATTAACAAAGACTATGAGGAAGCACTCACCGTAAATTCCCCCTATAGTCTTGTGTAATCAAAGAATCTCTTAGGAAGCACTCACCGTCAATTCCCTCCTGTAGACATTAATGGTAAACTATAGACACTGTGAGGAAGTACTCAACATCAATTCCTCCTGGGGTCTCATAACATATCTATAGACACTCTTAGGGATCACTCAATGTCAATCCCCCATATGGTCTCACATAGTGATAATTATAATAGACTCTCTAGGAAATCCCACAATGTCAATTTCTCCTATGGTCTCACAACAGTAGGTTCCTGCAGCCTCGTGTAATGAAATTTCACACAAACGATAATTAGAAGCCAAAGTAAACCATAATGTAATACTTGGATAATTAGCTACAAGGCATGGTACAACATATCAGATAAATAATGAATCATTCGCAACAACACTTGGAATGGAAAAGAAATATACTAATTATAAAAGCTACACCAAACAGTCAAAATCAGCAAGCATGTGCAAACAGTGGCATAAATTGGAAATTAACCCTATTCCCGATCAAACAACCTCGAATAAAAAATAAAAAGCATATAAAAAATTAATAGGATTAAAATCCCTAAAAACACCATACCCCAAAGAGGATATTGGGAACTTTTTCACTTATAACTGAAAGATTAACTAAGGAAAGGCACAAACCATCTATATTGCTATTGTATGGATGATATAATGATCCTCAAGCCTTGAATGGACCTAGAACACCAAGGATGTACAAATACGCTAAAAAACATCAACTGAGGGTGCCTCGTGACAGAATAGAAATCAATAAATGAGGCTATAGAAGAATGAATAGACTACTATGGAAATTACAATGCAATCGATAGAGGTTGAATTGGAGAATGGATGGCGAGTCGAGGGATTAAAGAAGAACCTCAAGCTATAGATGCTCCTGCATGAGAAATATTGAGAAGAAGGGGGTTTTTTAAATTAGATGAGACCAATATCCATTTAATTAAATTAAATGAAAGTACACAATGTGTCTTTTAAAATTACACAATGAGTATGTGCCTTAACTAGCCCATACTTTCGGCGGCCTCCAGGTCACGCCATAAATCTATCTACTCGGCCATGACATGACCAGTAGATAGTCACCCATGGAAACTAGGTACACGAAGTGTACCTATATGTACTACTAAAATTTCAAAAAAACTCTTCTTTTTCCCAAAAAAATAACAAAAAGGAATGAAATACCTAAAAATAAGATTTGGTTTCTTATACATTTAGTCTATGATTATCATATTTTTTTATATTCAAATAATGTTTTCTTCAAAATTATTAATCAATTATAGTAATATTTTAGTGATTCAGGTTAGTCCATATTTTTTTGTTTGTATAGGAATTTGAAAAAAATGACTTGATGGGTGATAAATGCATTTTTTTTATAATTATTAGATTCACATATGGTTCCCCATTTTAGTTTGTGCATGTTATAGAAGTAAATATACTGATGGATTATAACCCAATAATGTTTTTGATTGAGATATTGATGTCAGGTTCACTATTTTTGTTTTATCAAGAATAAGGTTTTGGAGAACCCACATTGAGGTGGGTATAGTTTGTCCAACTATTTTAGAATGGGGGTGTTATATTTTTCACAATCATTAACATATGTTTATTATTGTTTCTATAAATTTATATTCCCTACTTTTCCACCATCTATAACTAGGAAGAATCATTCCATCCAATGGATGGTGGTCAATTGGAGGTTTGGCCCCAAAAAAACATGGGGACATTCATTGGTCAAGTGGATGGGAGGTCAAACTCATCGCAACATTTTGTGGTGAAATTTATCCTACTCAATCACTCTCTCATATATTTACGATATTTTTAAGAATCTATTACTAATTGAGATATGATATTAGTAATCCTAACAAAATGATATGGGTTAATCGATATTTCTATACCAAAAAAAATTTGAATCTATTTATTGAATACATCTGTATGTATCTTAGGTTCATCATATGTTTCGTTATAAATGGGTATTTACTTATGTGATAAAATTGAATAACCATGTACATTGGAATTTTTTTCTCCATGGGGAGGTGGTTAATAATCTAACGACTAGATTGAGCTATTATGAGGTGACCTACATTTCTTGGTTATCACAAGAAACATAACCCATGTTATTCATTTTAATTCTTAGTCAACTATTGGATGAGGTGGGTGATCATCTCGTGCGAATTATTGGGTCCCAATGGATGAATGTTCAAGGACATTTCCGGATGTACAAAAAGGTCAATTCCAATTTGATCATGTGTTCATGTCGTAGAAAGGCATCATAAAAAACATTATTAGGGAAGGAATAAGGGATATCATAGTTTAGTTATGCGCTCAGGACTGGACCTAAGGGAGATTAAAATATATGAGGGATATTTATATCTTTCCACTAATCAAGGATTACATATTGGGATTTACCTAGATGGTAGAGAGTCATGATTACAACGATGGGTTCATTATGACTCCCTATGTCCAACTAAGCCATGAATAGTGTGAGAAACAAGGGGTTGCAAGTGATCATCCTCATTGCATATGGGTGAGGCGATTATGTACTAAGACAACCCATGGATTCTTGAAAATATTTCAGGAACCATCGAGTCATCATTAGAATCGTGGTTAGGGTAGGAATCAGAGTCATTATAGTTTAGTTGATTTATCAGTCTGATGAGAGATGAGATAGATTTATTGGTCCATTTGAACGATTGGGTCTCGATGGTATAAATATTAGATAAATTTGGCTTACATTAAAATAGAGGATTATTAGATAGCATTGTTTTGGAAGGAATCCAACATATTCTGGTTATTTATGGATTCAGATTTATGATAGCCCATTTGATCGGTGATTACATGCTACGATTTCCCTATATGTTGTATATCTCAAATTATTCCACTGATCAGGGTTTATACTCAATGGTTTCACCCACCATTTTAGAGGCATATGATGATAATTACATAGTAATTGCGACTCCAATATCTGACACGATCTGTACTCAGTATGAGAAATAGGTAGGTTAAATGATTGGTCTCACTACATATGGATGTGTGATTTATGTACAGAGATATCGATTATAACTCAATATAGAGCTCCATCCTAGAAGAGGCGTCCTTCATACCATGGTTATGGTATGAATCATAAGTCATCATACTTCCATCTATTGGGAAATACATGATGATATATCCCAATATATTAGTCATGTCATATTATTCCACTGAATTTGGAATACACATTGATGTTTTCATTTCAATAATAGAGGCTTACAATGTAAATGGTAGGATTATTGTGACTCACTAAGCCCAGGTGATCTATTCTCAGTGTGATAAAAAAGTTATAAAAAATGATTGATTTCATTGTGTATTGAATTATGACCTATATAGTAATAAAACCCTCATATTGTAATATTTATCTCATTCCTCAGAGAGGATTCCAACATATCATGGTTATGAATCGAATCAGAGTGATCATGGTTCCCTTGATCAAGGATTACATGATTATATTTCCATGTATTTGACATATATAATCTCATTCTGCAGAGAAGGGTTTTTACTCTAATGGATTCCAAATCCTTTTTATTGGATTATGAAGAAAATTAATTGGTTGTTACAACTTCCTATTACCTTGTGATCTATGATTGGAGTGAGAAAAAAGTGATGGAAAATGATTAGTATCACTACTTATGGATTTAGGACATATTTACTAAGACAGTAACATATAATAATATAGTTGTTGGTCCATGGAGAGGTGTCCTACATATCGTAGTTATAGATTGAATTAATGTAATTTTACATACCTTTATTATAGGTGACATGATGATATTTTCCTATATGTGGGACATATCATATTATGCCTCCGATCGGAGATAACACATTTAGTTATCCCATTGGTTGGGGCTTAATCACTGAGGGTGTAAAGACTATTTATCCCAATTATTCCCAGGGAACTAAAATTCATTCCCACCTAACATGGTTGAATAAATACATAACATGACATGATTGTATATTTTTGAATTTCAATGGATGTACATCCATGTCTGGTTATATTATACACATTTTCAAATATATTTTCATGATCTAGAGGGATTGTATGAGATAAGAAACAAATCATAGGTGGAATTTTAAAGGGTCATCACGTAATCAGGGGTAAAATTTTCTAAGAACATCTAAAGACGAGGTCAGTTGATCCTGGAATAAATTGCATGAGCTTGGTAGACGTACCTAGAGGGTGTTGCATAGTCCAACAAACATCAATGAGTATCATAGCAAGTGAAAGTTGAAACTCTTAATGGGTGCTGCAAGAGTATGTGAGACATATTTTATAAGGTGATTCATATCGTGGTGGATATATCAAGAGGGAATCCTAAGGCCTTGATGGTGTGTTCATGGGATGAAACAAATGCGAGATGACATACCAAGGTTCTACTATGAGACTCAGTTGACATTGAATGGTGAATCAAAATGATTCTTGATACATTTCTGATGAACATCGCAAGGCATGAATGGAGATCCCGGTGGGTTTCCACTGTCATGGGTGGCCTACCGAATGGGAAACTCATGACATTATATGACATTTCTATAGGATATAAAATGAACCAAATAATTTACCAAATATGAATTTCCTGATCTTGATGACATGTCCTCGTTCTTTCACATACATTAGTGGTTCACACAAATCCAAATAGTTCAACATTTATCTATTTCATGTACATCTTACACCATTTGTATGTGTTATATATAATGAATGGTGAACTAGATATATTTGTTAAAAGTTAGCTTATTTCAAATATAAAGTGATTTATAAGGTGTGTGGGATGTTTTTCATGTTTCCTACTAGAGGTTTTTCGTGTGATCTATAGTAATCAGATGAAGCTCTTATTTATGCGTCATAACTGCTCGAATAGTTCTCCAATAACATAACTCATGGGAAACTTTTCCTACATGAGAGTAAAATCTCCAGAAAATATGCTTCGATCATGGATTTAAAATTGAAAACATCTTATCAAAAGGGATCTTATACATTTTTCATGATCGGTTGCGGGATTTACAGTCCTCACAACAACGGCTGTGAGAGTTTTTGTAGTGCATATCCCATGAATCTGGGATAATGTTCTATGGAGTTCCTCTACATCATGGGTTTTCAGGAGTCTGTTGGTGGATCAATATGAAGGTGTCACCTATTTATTAGGAACATTGAGTATATCAATTGAATATCAACTTCACTTAATTATTTAGAATTAACAGGGATATGATTAATATTATGGGCATGTTGAGTCATTTTGACATGCTAAAATACCTTAGAGAGATTTGTGGGCTTGCAAAAGGCCTTCATAGGATCCAGATGACTCATTAATGGGTCATTGGTAGACCATTTTACAGATATACATACCATTTGGACTGAGTTATATGAACGCAAAATGCTCCACCCCCATTTATTTATTTTATTATTTCTCAATGATTGGGGATCATGTGAGATATCAAGAGTGTTTTTGAAGATAATCAATCTACTTCTTGGGGATGTGTCATGTGGCCAGTCCAGTTTATATGGTGATGAATTAGAATTTCATGGAAATTCCATATAATTTTCCATTTGTATCTATGGGGGTTTAAGGATCTTAGAAATACAAGAGGCTCTACATGCAATGAAGAAGGCATGTCTGTAGTCTTTCATGAGATGTGGCAGACATTTCACGGGTTCCTCATAGAGTCTTTTATATCACCAGGGGTGCATCACGTGAATTTTACAATAGCATGATCTGCTGGAACCAAGGATGGACATTTTTGTAAATGTATTATGTTTATTGTTTATTTAAATTACATACATTTAAGATCAGGGAGACTCCCTAAAAATGGGGATTACAGTTCATGAAGAAAACAATATTAATGTTGGCTTCATTTTGAAGTGATAAAAAATAATTTTGGCTCAAAAATTTTGGAAATTGAGAAACGTTTTTTTGGGAAGGATAGTTGTGATCGATATTGAAGGAGATTTGGAAACTTGACCAGAAGGATTGTTTTTTTGGAAAACATAATAAAAATATAAAAAATGAAAAGTGTGTAAAAAGATTAAAATATTTAAAAATTATTGGGTTGTGCGGATGTGTCATACGTCCCCAATGAAATATGTGGGTCACATCCACCTTCTTAGTCGTTTTCTTTTGCAAGGAAAAAAATTCACATATTCATGTAATTGTTCATCTTTGAATTTTCCAATGCTGATGTGGCTAGCATTAATAGGTATAAACAATGGTTTAGATTATTTTAGAAAAAGAGACATAATTTAATCTTTTTTATGAAATACCTTATTACATTTCATAATATTCATTAAAAAATTTCATTAATGATTTTAACATATTCCTATGACTAATTATCTTATGATTATAAAATTTTGAATTTTTATAAATTGTTTTAGGAGGAATTACATATTGTTTTATGATGTTTTAAATTGTGAATTTTATTGAAAAAGTTAATTGAGTCCTTCTTTTAATATAAGAGTCATGAAAGAAATTTCCCACTCTCGAGAATGCTCAATAAATTATCAATTAAATTATAACGCTCACTTTTAATTTCCATGAATTTGATTTTTGGAAAATTATAGGAAATTATAGAATTTTAAATTTAATGGTACGTAAATGAAAAATGTGTTTTCCCAAAAAAAATATTCCATTTTAGATTTTAATGTAATTTTTATTTATGATAAAATCCATTGATTTTACCACCCTAATTAATTTATTGATAGTTTATTATTATGATTATGATATCATTAAGAGAAAATGTTATTATCCATTTTTTATGTTATGATAAAAGGATGAAAGGTTTGAGAAACTCATTTAATTTCCATGGTAAATGAAAATGGTGAATGATTTTTGATCTTATGAAAAAAATATGAATATATTATCATTTTTTAATTGCTGGGAATAATATTATATATAATTCCAATGCATTGGGTAAATACTAGTATAACATGAGTTAATAAGAATTTATGTGGGAAATGAACCGAGTTATGTAAGGAACATTTTCCCACAATGATTTTATTGGGATTGATACTTGAAAAAGGATATAATGGAACGCAGAGTTATCTCAATCCAGATTGATAGTTTTTTAATGATTTTTGACTACATAAAATTTTTTTTTTTAATTTTTTGTTTTTCCAAAATTATCTTATTTTACCTATTTAATTCTATCATCGATTATATTATTTTATTCCACATTTAATTATGTATTATTAACTTCAATATATTATTCTATGACTTGTGATTGTGATTTAGGATATTTTTTTAATGGAATGTAAAATTTTATGCCCATTCCCAAACAATTATACTCATTTAATATTTATCAGATCATTGAAATCTCTTATATTTATGCTTAAAAATATTTTAGGTCGCTTTTTCTAATTTTCCATTATACAATCTCTGAAGATTGTATTTAAGTAGGGTGTGTCTATGAGGAATACCATGTGTCATGATATTTATGTGAGATGGTCATGATGCATCATGAAATAAGAATAATGTTTTTCATTTATATAAATACACATATCCATTATTGTTTTCTAATAGATTATAGTGTTAAATATTTAATATTGATCAATTAATATATAATGTATATGTATAATTATATGGGGTTCTATAGTTGGTATAATTGAAATTTATAGATACACTTCTAAACTTGGGTGGAAAAAATTTGTGACAACCCAATGGATATGTTAATGTATATGATATTATCCTAAGGAATTAGTAATGTATTTATCATGTGGTTTTCTAATGTGATTAATGTTTTTACAAAATTATTTTTTGTTTTAGTGAATGGATGACCCCTAAATATATATTATGATGATAAATGTGTTGGAAAATGTAATGATTTTACTCCTCAACTACAAAATATTATAAGAGTTCTAATGAAAAATATAATTAATATGCTTATTCAACATTCTCATGTAATGAGTCATGATGAGCTTCCAAACAAGAATAGATGGGAAATAAATTTAATGAATACTACATGATAAAACATATATTTTACTATTGTTTCTTTACAAAACCACTACATATATAGAAATGAATCTATACCACTATAATGATTTTTAACATCCTCCAGAGTTCATAACATGGAAATTTTATTTTATCTATTTATCAGTTTCATGGATAAGAAAAAAAATCAATGATTGAATAATGATAAATAGAATTAGAAAACACAACAAAATAGATAGAAATGGGTTTTATAGTTTTATGAATTATTTTACATTAAGTAATTTACCAATATATATTTTCCAAAAATGGAGATGGAATTAGATATTCTGAAAAATATGAATGACGAATCTATTAATACATATGACAAAAAATATATAATATATCTTAGTTTATTTCCATTGTTTCCACCCATTTTAATGTTTGGTTGATCCATTCAGCAATATAATATAACCATGTCTCCAAAAATTTTTATCCCTAACAAACATTTTTATATATGATGAAATAATTTGATATGCTATTATTGTGTTGATAGAGAATGGAGTAACCCATAAATCAAAAAGTTTTCATAATAATATAAAGTATTATATCAATGAAATTATAAAAATGTTGAGATAAAAAGATTATATTTAATTAAAGATGAAATTGTGGATTAAAACTTTAATGGAATTTTATTAAGGGCACACATAAATATTTTATGTATGGAAATAAATGCATTTTAGTGATCGAATTATAAGGTGATGAGATTATGAATTCAAGAAATGATGGAGAAAAATTACAAAAAATACTATATCTCCAACACTCCCATATCATAAACACAAGTATTATGGTCATTATACATTCTAGTTCAGGAATACGTTGGTTAATAATGATGATCAATGTAAGAAAATTGTTAATACTAGTGATAAAAGGAAATATCATATGATCAATATTTATAATGTTTCATGTGATAACGAATTGTATAAATGTAAAATATCAATCCACTCTATAAAAATTAATATATTGTTTTATTCATTATTGACCCACTATATTATATATGAGGATTTTATAAGGGTATAAAATCACCACATAAAATATTGTATGATTATTTAAAAGAAAAAAATAATATTATAATCATGATAAAATACAATATTCATTGGTCTTATCTAAAAAATATTTATTGGAATATTCTTCCAAAAAATAACATTATTCTTACTCTAGTTGAATTAAAAGGTATTCCACTAGTATATTGAATCATTATGAAATCAATGGAAAATATTTTTTTCCACAAATATGATAGAAAAATAGATGAGAAATAAATACACTTTTAGTGTTTGAAAAATTACTCATGGATAATAAACTAATAATATTGATACCCAAATGTAATATATCATCCAATAACAAATACAAACATCATCATAAATATAAGATATTACAACTCATCGAGATAAGGGGATCACATATCTACTAGTTACCACCATTGGCCAAGGTCTTATAAATCATGAACTCCACTACCTCCATGTAGTTCATTCACTATTCCTAGACCAAGCATAATGAATGCCTGAAGGAAAAGAGATGGTTTAAGAAAACAAATTAAGTATGATTCCAAAAAAAATCAATAAGAAAATCTATATATGTTAAACCATTTTTCATCAAATTCAAATAATGTCATCTTTAAATTTAGTTTTTCCCATTCTCACTCAAAATAGATATTCAATTAAAATATAATGGAAAATATTTTAGAAAATACTCTAATTACAATTTTTCATAAACCATAAATGATATGAATAAACTGGTTATTTAATTATAGTAATGTAATAATGAATTCAAAACACTAATAATTTCATAAGAAATGTATTAAGTGTGTTATAGTATATATGATCATCACACAACATGAAATATCATCATGACAATGACATCCTACCCCTACTCATTGTCATAAAAATGAATAAGGACAATACATGGACTTATGAGGCATCCTGATAGTATCAAAGGCTGGAAATAAATTCCAAGGTATATATAAATATATGTTGGATTAATTTTACTTTTGTGATTTAAAAAACTAACCAAACATTCCATAATGAAATAATCAATAGTTTTTTATGATAAATGTGTAAAACATCAAATTTAGGACCATTGATATAAAAATAAACTAAAATAATGTACCAAAATAGATGAAAACTATCATTAAAGTACCCAGTGGATGATAATGATAAAAAATACATCGATAACCCATATAACTCCAAATCTCCAACATGTTCCATGCCTAAAATGCAAAAAATATCCCATGTATCTTTAAGTACCAGTAAAAAATTGTGATAATTTTGGTCTTCCAATGTCCTGATAAATCATATCTGCAAACGAAACAATGTTCCAACATTGGGTTGAGTAATGAAATTTAGTAGCCTTTACCCAAATGACTAGTCACACCAATAGGATAAAAAAAGCTAACATATTAATATAAAAAATTTATATAAAATAATTTTAAATACACCCCTAAAAATTATCCAAATTAAAATCTTTCTATCTATATCGTGAATTTTACTGGGATTACCCATTCTATATTACATAGTTGCATACACCCATAAACATAGGATTGGTGTTACCATTGATGGGGGATCTTTCACGTCAATAACCCACACCATGGATTCTAGTACTACATGTCCATTATCCATCCATTTCATCAATTCCTAACACCATAATCCAACCACATGAAAATACAACAATTTCAAAACCAATTAAATATTTTCAATAAAACAACACCATTATGGGAATCCATATCAACGAACAATTTTCATTTTACCCAACATTTATTTAAAATAAATTTTCAAAAACCATTTCAATAGATCCTTATATTTTATGGAAATCCATTTTTCCCTACATTGAATACAAATAATAAATTTAATATCCTCATTTTAACATCACGTTTCCATTTTCACATTCCAAAAAACACCAAATTTTCACATTCCAAAAAACACCCCATTTTCACAATTACATAAACAGTCAACAAAGATGATTTTTATCATGAATTGAACTACAATTTCACAATAAAACTCCAAGTACATAATTAATTTAATCCAACCATCTATTAATATGAAGAGGCGTAAATATTGAACACACCTACATTGGAAATTTTTGGTAAATAAACAATTGGTTAAACAACCGCAAAAATGGTTTGAATCGTTAAAAACATGACATATATATATTACCCTATAATTAGTAATTCAAAATATTACCATTATGGGAATAACCCTTGTTAAATAAACATATAGTGGAGTATATCAATGAAACCATAATATAGATAGAGATATAAAAAGGGAAATAGATTTAAGAAAACACACAAAAATCTACTATAAACGATGACATAACAAGGGAATTCAGATTCAAGGCACCAATAAATTCTACCTGATCACTTTTAAATAAATGATTAAGGGTTGCATATCATATGGGAGGAATAATGTTCAGGTTAATGATTAATTGGAAAAAATGTGGGGTAAAAGGATAATCTCAGCCTTGATATACATTTTAGGGTTTATGATTTCAAACCGTGCATGAATAGTTATGCTGTTAGGAAAACCGTGCGCTAAAAATGTGCTAGCATTTTCGTTAAGGTGGAAGTCACATAGTTGGATTTCATGGTTAAAAAAACCATATTCCAACAATAAAAATTACCATTTACCAACATTCCATGATTTCTCCAATGTGGCCACATGGTTTAGACAAAACATCTGCCTACATGTGAGCCTTCACCTTCTTCCCTATATCATTGTGCATATTTTTTTATAGAAATAACATTGTTTCCACAGACCGTGCTCTACCTAGGCACCTATAGATTGTCCCCAATAAATTCCATAATGATTTTTACCCCACCAAACATTATCCAAAAACCTTATATAATAAATATATATAAAATAAGGATTACTTGCATGTATTATATGGTACAACATTCTCTCCACCATTGGATATTTCATTCTCAAAATATAGAAAAACAAAATCATGGTTTTGATGGATTTCTAGCCATTTCCTGTCCATTTCAATATCTCATTCTAAAAATTCATAATGTATCTCCAATTGTTTCCATTAAACTTGTACTTGGCCAATACAGTTTCGATGAAATAAATGCTATTTCTTATCCACAATATTCTATGTAATGAAAACCAATAAAGCATCCTGATCTAGGTAAACATGATGCCATAAAATCAAATCATTAGGACTAGGAGGATACATATTATACTAAGATACATGAAAATCATTATGCTGGACACTGATCATTGGTGGAAGTAAAAATTGATATCCCACTCCACCAACACATTCAAGTATCTCATGAGGCCTATTTTTCAAGGATATTACATAACCTTCACCCAAAAATGTTGATGCACATGCCTTGGAGAGATTTATAAGAACACATGAATACTCGCCTCATACAAAAATGGTTCTAAATGATGATATCTGTATGATTTATAATGACATTTTCCATTTCCATCTATTTTCTGATCAACTAAATATGCTTCTTTGTTTCATGGGATTTCCACCCAACAATGTAGATAATGATAATTATTACTATTAAATGATTCAAAATGAACCATATGTATCGAGGAGTAGTAGATTTTCTCGACTATGAACTCCACAAATGGTAGGTGCTCTCATCATGAGAAACCAAAATCTATTACACATGATCATAAAATATATTCCATCATTTGTATCATCCTTTCAGATTTCAGAACTGTCTAAGGATAATACACCTTACTCGCAACAAACTATGTCCCAAGGGATTTATATAAGTATTTCCTTAAATGTGATGTAATCCTTAGATCTATGTTTGACAAAATCGAAACAGGTTCTCAATGCCTCTTTAAAAATTCTCTGATTTATATTTTGGATATGTCTTCCACCCTATGAGATAATTAATAACAATGAAATTATATTACTCTATGAGATGATCTTCTCATACAAATATGGAAACAAGTTTATTATTTATTCATGGGAGACCAAATAAAAAATTAATAGTTATCTTCTCTAATATCCAAAAAGGGATATGAAAAGTCTGAAACCTACCTTTTGGTCTCTAATTCTCCACTTCTACCTGCTGAAAATTTAAGCATCACGATACAAACTCATCCAAATTTCATTCTTTGTTGAAGCACCAAAACTATTAATACAATTCTAAATACATATTTTTTATTCTATTATGAACATCCCATCTCAAATGGAGGTAATCATGAAGATGTTTTTACAAACTAGCCATTGGTATGACCATCCAATTTATAAACCACAAAAATAAATTCCCATCTAGCCTCTATACATCAATTCTCTCACCAACATTTAGTTTCATCCACATTTCAATTAATTGTGAATCAGAAATATATTCATTATATACAATCTATATTTAATTATGGACCACCAAAACTATAATTATATTCAATGTACTCCCTCAGTCTTCACCATCCACATTCATATCAGTTAGGACTGACAAAAAATTCCCCACGTATGTTACCTCCTTTTCCAACTAAGAATATGACCTTTTTCCTAATTCAATTACCCTTTCATTTACATTACACTATGTCAAAATCTTGTAAACTTAAAAAATTCATAGGTAATCCATCATTCTACAATTACATTCGTTCCATTAAATTTTTTGAAAATATGTTTCATGATATTATGATTCATTAAAATTTTAAATTTCTCACCAAAGAGGTAATGGCATCAAGTCATTCAAAAATAGTCTGCATAAACTACCTCAAAATAATTGTTTCGTTATTTATTCACATGTATAAATTGCTACCGTGGTCCATAAAAATTACATGGTCTCCCTACATGATAATACATCCCAAATGAGATCCTAAATCCTGGAAATATAACTTGTACCCTTGTCCAGATTCAAGAAATATAAGGATAGGTTATGATGTAAGGGGAGTTTTATTCTCATGAAAATACATATAAAAATCATTAAACTATTATAATGTATCATTATACATTGTCAATGTTATTATAGGTTAGTCTAGTCATGATAAATCATGAACAATCGTTGGTAATAACCTGTTAGACCAATGAAACTGCATATCCTGAATAAATTATTCAATGGTTTCCAAGATATTGAATCTTTTATCTTTTATAGATCCATAAAAACAAATTTTTTGAGATTACATGTCCTTGGAAACATAGATATTGTATCAAAAAATCAATCATTGATATTTTTTCATTCAGATAATGATCTCCATGATTTCAAAAACTCTCTCCATGCGTTGCTAATGCCTATATTATATCCTTGAATACTCCAATATACCATCGAAAAGCATGATGGTAAAAGAATACATATATCTATAATATAATTGACTTTCTAATTTGATAAACATCATGGTTTCATTCATAAAACCGAAATCCATTACCACATACTAATAATGGCCATACATAGTCAAAAAATATGTAATTGGAATATCAACATTCTAACCGGGAAATTAGTGATATCGTGATTGCAATTCAATTTGGGAGAACTACTATTGTCCCCACAATATAGAAAACAGATCCTCAATGCATGGGAAGTGGATTGTTCTTAATTATCAAATCTATTTTATGATTACGATAATCCAAAAAAAAGACTAACATCCACATTGGTTACAAATAAGACTGGTGTTGGAAACGTACCTCACACTATCGATTGTAACACCCTGAGATTTTATAAAAAATATTCTTTTAATTTCATTAATGTCTTGTGCTGTATTCTACACCAAGATTACCTTGCGCTATATGCAACAACGTATTAGCTTGCTGTATACGCAACACTATTCTTGGATCGTGTTACACACAATTTTGATAATAGTTATTCTACACAACATCGAGTATATATATATATATATTCAATTAATAAATGAAATATGGTTGGATTCTATTATACAATACAATGAAGGATTCTTGCACAACACGCAACCCTGACTTGGCTTGCATTAGACGCAATCACAACCTTCCCCGATAGCGTGTGTTGTACGCAATACCCGGTTTTACTAAACAATGATATATTATTATAATATTATTATGAACTAGCCATTATGAATATTATTAACTAAATTTTGAATTTTATTACCTTATTATTCATCTTACACATTTTCTAGAACATGGTATAAGAACAAAATAAATTTTTCGGGTAAAATAAGTATTTTTTCAAAATATGCAGTTTTGCCACCTTTTGATGGCACAACCACTTTAAATCTAGTTTTTGACATGTTTATAAGTTCAATTTGACAAAATAAAATTCTTCCTTGGAATCAAGAAATAAAAATTTACTTTGGATAAAATTTTCATATTATTCTGTTAACTTTCATATTTTGATGAATAGTAAAAACACGCTATATTTTAATTAAAAACAACTTTTTTCATCGCAACAATTTATATGGTTAAATTATAATATTTAATGGTTTTAAAGTATAAATAGAATATATTTTACCCATTTAATATAATGTATGTCATTAGCATTGATTTTACATTAAATTCGGAGGTTAAATCAATTCAATATTTTACAGTGTATTATTTTGAAAGGTAATAGCTTTATCTTCATCATAGGATTTTATTTTTAATTTTTTTGCAAAAAATCAGTATATTAAATAATTATAAAAAAATGTTGTGGTAGTTATTTAATTAAGAGAAAAACCAAATAAATGGTTTTAAAAATAATAAAATAAATATTATATGAACTATTTAATGTGATCCACTAATTTTGTAGACACATATAACCTTTTATTAATCTATTAAAGATTTTATTTCGAACATATCTTCTGTATATATTTTATTTAAATTCAAATAAATGAATAGTGTCAAAATTGACACTATTGTTATTTTATAAAAATAACATATTATAAAATTGATTAAAATCACAAAAATATTTAAAAAATATAAATTTATATTTATATGGTCTATGATGTTATAAAGTAAACAATTATGGAAAATTCACAGTAATTAAGTAATTATTTGTTATAATTTAAAATTTAGAATTTTATTACCACAAATAAACTTAAATATATTAAATAAGGATAAATCAAAATGATAAGGTTTAAAATAAGATCCAAACATGGCTAAATTTTATTGTTTGATGAGATTACAACCCTATATCATCTAATCTTAGAAAATGAGTCATTGTTAGAGGTTTTTAAGTGGGGTTAGATTTATTAAAAATTAATATTTTTAAGAATTCCAAAGGTGCCCCTCTCCTCCCTTATAAAAAGAAACATCCTCCCTCTCTTCTACACACCACTTTGAGCCTTCATGCTCAGACAAATCCTGCCCAATTATCTTCTCCACTTCCCTAGAAACATTCTAGAGGTCATGGTCGTCTTCAAAGACCAATTTTAGTTCCCTAAGAGGAAGTCTCATAGAGGCGCATCAAAGAAGAGGTAATTTCCGTTACCGATTCGTTCACCTTTTTTCTTCCTCCACTTCTTCTTCTTAGGTTGTTTCATTATGAAGTAATAACATCAGTATCACTCATATACTTATATTTTATTCTAATTATGAAAAAACCCTATTTCACCATCTATCCAACCTATGGAAAACGAAATCACCGCGCGTGCGTACGTATGGAATACCGTCTCCACGCCGTGGTGTAATCTATTTTCCACCACCACCTTACTTGGATGGGAATAATGGTGTAAATAATAACTATATATGATAATTGTAAAGGGATATTTATTCTTTAATAGTATACATACACTACAATAAAATTCCACAATCATGGGAATGATATCACCGCGCGTGCGTACGTACAGAATACTGTGTCAACGACGCGATGAGATACATTCTCAATGATTAACCATTCATAAATGATTATAAAGTATATATAATAAGTATTCATGAAATATATGACATAATAATGATACTTGATTTATGTATATATATATATGTATGTCATCCAATTAATTCCATTCAATTCAATGAGGAAACGAAAACAACGTTCATGCGTACATACGACATACCGTCTCAATGAACGGTGTATTTCTTTCCATTTATCGATATATTATATATATATATATATTCTGAATATATATTATATATAAATCATTTTTTACATTATGGATGTAAGTAATCATGATCTAAGTAATCATATGAATAATTACAAGTAAAAAAACTTACGACAAATGAAACGATTTTACCCAAAATGCTCTGTAGCATGGAATTTACAAAATAACGGGTAATATTAAGTCATAAGTGAACCATATATGATATCATAACAATTAATATGATACTGTAATAAGTCAATAACATTATTTAAATCATTATACAGGAGGATCAGATACGTATAAAGCATATCGGACCTAAGGTAAGGGATAATTTTGCAAATCTCATTTTTATCCTAGATTGCTTATTCGTAAGTATTTAATGGGGTTATTTCTATCATCCATGTCCATGTTTTATAAAAGTGTTTTCATGTATGTTTAAAGTCCTTTTTACCAATTTTTGACTTTTACTAAATGGTATGTAAGGAATCCTTCTTTTGTTTACATTACGAGGTACTTTTTCACTTCTCCGGCAAAAGTACGAAAAGAATGTTTTTCTTTTAACTTATACGGAACGAACCGATTTTTACGGTTTTATAAAGCCTTATTTTCATGAAGATTCCTCCAAATGATTTCATGACTATTTTCAAAAAAATATCTTTCTTTTAAAATTTCATGATGTTTTGTGAAAAGAAATTGATTTTGAAGAAGAAAGGATATTTTCCTCAAGAATTCATTTCAAGTGTTTTATCAAAACAATTTTGCATCTAAGATAAAATTATTTCATATGTGTATGTTTCAAGTATAATGTATCTATGATTTACATGCTTTCACTTTTCTTATGATGAAATATCCATTTGTTTTATATGGATTATGTGATGATGATATGATATGAAACCCATTTTATTGTTTGGGTTATGATGAATGTTTTATGTTTATGTTGTGGCACAAGTAAGAATGATTTCATTATGAGATGGGAGGGACCTATATCTCCCTCTAATTCATTGGGTAAAGATTTTATATCTCATGAGATACACATGGATGGAACGGTAAGTTAATCTGGTTCAGTGTTATAGGACTGAAACGAGGAGTGAACTTGATTCAGAATGGGACTTTGTCCACTAAGATGGTCTTGGCAGCAATTCCTTGGATACTATGGAAATCATATCATTTGATTAATGGTTTCCACAATTACATGTTTTATTCCCATGCTATTTTATCATTCATAATGTTTCTTTATGATCTATGCCTTACGTACTTCCATGTTTTATGTCATTGCTCAAGCTTTTGGTGTTTAAACATTATGTTCATGTTTTTAAGTTCAAATTTATATGGTATGGTTTATTTTATCCATGCTTACCCTTACTGAGCATTTGAGCTCACCCTTTTTATTTTTTCTTTTCCCCAGGATATAAAGAAAGATTTTACATAAGAAAAAAGGGGAATATCTTTATGGGAGATGTCGAAGATCTTTCACCAAGATTAGAAGATTACATTCCGAGTTTCCAAAGACACTATAATATTACGGTCCTTGAGTGTTGATTTTTGTTATGTATTAAGTATTCCGAAAAAGTAATTTATTGTCTGTGTACGTCAAGCTTTGGGTCTCTACAATTGGTATCAGAGGAAATGTTTAGTGAACCTTTGGAAACTAG
This sequence comes from Viscum album, assembly GCA_963277665.1. NCBI lineage: Eukaryota > Viridiplantae > Streptophyta > Magnoliopsida > Santalales > Viscaceae > Viscum > Viscum album. The sequence goes on from OY728120.1 coordinate 1,852,187,531, forward strand.
GATGTGAAAACGTTAGTGAGATCCCTAGATATATTTCTATGGTATGTCTAGGGATGTCCCTAAGGATAAGTATACATTTAGGATACAGTCCTAGAACTACGTTAATGATCATAGAATTTAACCTAAGATGTTATATATTGAGGATACTCCCCCTTTACTATGTTGTTTTCCCTAGCATGATTTTTCCCTCTCGCACTATTAATTTTGGGTTTTAGAAAATGGATGGAAACAGGAAGATTCATGTTAATGCAGGATATGATCGACAATGGAATGATATTCTCCATGAGAAACTAAATGAAACAGGATTTAGAAGTCCAAAAATCGTTATTATGCCTAATCATCAATCTCATAATATGATCAATAATCTCATCATTGGTATGTTTCCCAACTCAGATAATAAGAGAAAGATGGAGTTTCATGATGATCATAGAGGAAAGAAAGTTCAATTAACCCTATGTAAATCATGTGGGAAGAGGAATCAAGGAGAATGTTTCAAGGGAACAGGAAGATGATTTGGGTGTGGAAAATAAAGACACAAATCCAGTAAGTGCAAAGGAAAAGGTTCAGTTAACACCATGGATGAGGATAATGGTATTGTTATGACATCAACAATGGTTAAATGTTTTAAATGTAGAATGTATGGGCATTATGCAATCCAATTCCCTAAGGGAAAGTCTCATGAAGAGAATCAGTACTGTCGTATGGGTAGTATTCATGTTGATGATGATGAAGAGACTACAAATTATATGGAAGATAAAGGAATTGTTGAAGTTTAGTCAATGGTTTTAGAAGGTAGTGGAATGATTACATGTTTATCAAGTGCAATGTTGTATAAGTAATCTCATGGTACTATGGAATAAAGAGACATATAAGGATTGTTACACTATTGTCTTTCCTTATGTTTTGAAAGTGTAGGATTAATGGTACCAGTAACCATGAAAGGTTATTCAAATATTTTTGGAAAGTAGATGATATGCGCATAATGAAGGGATAAGGATAAAATTAAATGTTTGATAGTATTCATGAGCTCATGAATGATATAAGGAGAAGTTTATATCATGGATTGAGTATATAGAATTTTTGGATTTTGGTATGTGGAAAGAGTTAACTTTTGACAACATTTATGTTTTCACTAAGGTTTAATGGGTATTCATTTTTCAAGAAAATACATGATTAAGGTATTCGCATGATTTAAATGTGACCAACAAGATATATGGGGTATAAATGATGGTATTCACATGCTTGGTTGATGATATTTTATGTAATCGTTTTCTTTATACTATGAGCTTGGACCGAAGTATTGTAGATATGCCTAAATATTGGAATGGATTATGTTGGACATAAGTTAGTATTGTTTAAAGATAAAACTTTTTTCGATATTATTTATCAGATGTTATAGTAATGTAGTTTTAGAAAAAGGACAACCTGCAGGACGGGCGACAACCCATCGCATCGGACAAGGCTGTGGGAATCGAACTCACAACCGAAGTGCGACTGGCCTTTATCTCCTACCACTGGCCTACAGGAAGTCCCTGGATAGTAGAAACCAGTTTTATTTTATTAAGCGGTATGATATCTGAAGTATAAGTTAATTTTTGGAACCATATACGATTAATCTAACCATAATATGTACTTATAACTTTTTATAACCTTTTGTTTGAAAGAGATGGAATGACCCATCATTCTATCACATGATCTGCTAACACATCACGAATAACAAATTCAAATTCATTTCTTTAAGGGATGAAGTGGAAATTGCTCAATTCACGAACAACAGTGAGATTGTACAAAAATCATGTAAGTATTTCTTTTAATTCATCAACATTAGGGAAATTATCTTGAAAACTAAAAATTTTGTCCTAGTTACCTTATATCCGATGAATCAGATGGTACCTTAGATCATCACAAATCAATAGCTTTGTGATTGTTTTCATTTTCATAGCCATGTTCTCTACCACTCTCCATCAAAACATGATGGTTCGATTTTTCTTCCATATCCATATTTTCACCTATGTTCTCCTACATGGAAACACAGTGATGAGTTAATTTGGGAAACCGTTACATTCCATACTTTAGTTTTTAAAGCCATGTTTTGGTATTCCTATTTACGATGTGGGTTTCTATTAAACAATCTTTCGAGTTGTAAACCATTTATAACCCCGATGAATTTCGAGGGCGAAATTCATTTTAAGGGGGGTAGAATGTAACACCCCGAGATTTTATGAAAAATATTCTTTTAATTTCATTAATGTATTGTGTTGTATGCTACACCAAGATTACCTTGAGCTATACACAACAACGTATTAGCTTGCAGTATACACAACACTATTCTTGGATTGTGTTTCACACAATTTTGATAATAGTTATTCTGTGAAACATCGAGTATATATATATATATATATATATATATATATATATATTCAATGTATAAATGAAATATGGTTGGATTCTGTTATATGAAACAATGAAGTATTCTTGCACAACACGCAACCCTGACTTGGTTTTCATTACACGCAATCACGACCTTCCTCGATAGCGTGTGTTGTACGCAATACCGGGTTTTACTAAACAATGATATATTATTATAATATTATTATGAACAAGCCGTTATGTATAGTATTAACTAAATTTGGAATTTTATAACATTATTATTCATCTTACACATTTTCTAGAACATGGTATAAGAACAAAATAAATTTTTCGGGTAAAATAAGTATTTTTCAAAATATGCAGTTTTGCCGCTTTTTGATGGTGCACCCACATTAAATCTAGTTTTGACATTTTTATAAGTTCAATTTGACAAAATAAAATTCTTCTTTGGAATCACTAAATAAAAATTTACTTTGGATAAATTTTTCATATTATTCTGGTAACTTTCATATTTTGTTGAATAGTAAAAACACGCTATATTTTAATTAAAAACAACATTTTTCATCGAAATAATTTATATGGATAAATTATAATATTGAATGGTTTTAAAGTATAAATTGAATATATTTTTACCATTTAATATATTTTATGTCATTATCATTGATTTTACATCAAATTCGTAGGTTAAATTAATTCAATCTTTTGCAATGTTTTAAAGAAAAACCTATTTTCTTTCGACAATGAGATTAATTTTGATTTAATTTCTGCAACTTTTGTGTATTGAATTTGAAAAAATGGATTACATATTTGGAATCAGTGGGTCGAAATTCTGTTAAGAAGCTTCTTTTTTTTTTTGGGAATTATGAATAGTAACTACGGTAAATTTTATTTACCAAAGTTAAAGGTAAATCGGGTAATTAAGTGTAAATATAATATTATAAAATTACCCTAACACATGCCAAAAATCTATTGTATGGTTAAAAGTAGACCAATATAACCTAAGGGCTGTATTAGATTCATTTTTTGGACTTTTGACCCTGAAAATAATTTAATTATTATTAAAATCAAACAAAGTGACACCATGTCACTCTCTTAAATCTTATAAGTATAATAATTTTAATTTAGTGATAAAAATCATAAAACTTAAAACATTAATAGTTTCGAGAAATCTAATAAAATTATCTACATCATGATAATTTATTTAGAATTTTTAGGGATTAAATAATTGTCATTAATAGTGATACATTAATGATACAAAAATTATTTATTAAGTGGGAAATAAGTAATATATTTTTTTATTGAAATACTAATACCCATGAAAAGGCCCAAAAACCTGACCAAAACTTATTGGTAGTGTATATATATACCTTAATCATCCAATGACCTAATATATAACCGTTTTAAGCCTTATAAAAGTGATTATGAAACTTATATTATTTTATTTTAAATGATGCCAAAGTTATCCCCTTCATAATTTAATAAATATAACAATTTATATATTGTGATTTTAAGATGATAAATTCGAGTAAAAGTATTATTGTGAAAGTTAATAGCTTTATCTTCATCATAGGATTTTATTTTTAATTTTTATGCCACAAATCAGTATATTAAATAATTATAAAAAAATGTTGTAGTAATTATTTTATTAAGAGATAAACCAAATAAATGGTTTTAAAAATAATAAAATAAATATTATATGAATTATTTAATGTGATCCTATAATTTTATAGATACATATGAACTTTTATGAATCTATTAATGATTTTATTTTGAACATATCATCTGTATATACTTTATTTAAATTCAAATAAATGAATAATGTCAAAATTGACACTATTGTTATTTTATAAAAATAACATATTATAATATTGTTTAAAAATCACAAAAATATTTAAAAATTATAAATTTATATTTATATGATCTATGATGTTATAAAGTAAAAAATTATGGAAAATTCACCTCAAATAAGTAATTATTTGTTATAATTTAAAATTTAGAATTTTATTACCACAAATAAACTTTTATAGATTAAATAAGGATAAATCAAAATGATAAGGTTTAAAATAAGATCCAAACATGTCTACATTTTATTGGATGATGATATTACAACCCTATCTCATATAATCATCTAATATGAGTCATTGTTTGATGTTTTTATGTGGTGTTCAATTTATTATAAATTAATATTTTTAAGAATTCCAAAGGTTCCCCTCTCCTCCCTTATAAAAGGGCACCTCCTCCCTCTCTTACACACACCACTTTGAGCCTTCAAGCCCGGCCAACCCTGGGAAAATTATCTTCTCCACTTCCCTAGAAACATCCTAGAGGTCCTGGTCATCTTCAAAGACCAATTTTAGTGCCATAAGAGGAGGTCTCAAAGAGGCGCTTCAAAGAAGAGGTAATTTCCGTTACCGATTCCTTCACCTTTATTTCTTCTTCCACTTCTTCTTATTAGGTTGTTTCATTATGAAGTAATAACATCAGTATCACTCATATAATGATATGTTATTATGTGTATGAAACAACCCTATTTCACCATCTATCCATCCTACAGAAAAAGAAATCACCGCGCGTGCGTACGTACGGAATACCGTCTCCACGCCGTGGTGTAATCTATTTTCCACCACCACCATACTTGGATGGTATAATGGTGTAAATAATAACTATATATGATTATTGTAAAGGGATATTGATTCTGTAATACTATACATACACTCCAATAAAATTCCACAATCATGGGAATGATATCATCGCGCGTGTGTACGTACAGAATACCGTCTCCACGATGAGAGGAGATTAATTCTGAATGATTAACCATTAATAAATGATTATAAAGTATATTTAATAAGTAATCATGAAATATATTACATAATAATGATAATGGATTTATGTATATATATATATATGTATGTCATCCAATTAATTCCATTCAATTAAATGAGGAAACGAAAACAACGTTCATGCGTACGTACGGCCTACCGTCTCCATGAACGGTGTATTTCTTTCCATTTATCGATATATTATATATTTATATATATATATTCTGAATATATATTATATATAAATAATGTTTTACATTATGTATGTAATTAATCATGATCTAAGTAATCATATGAATAATTACACGTCAAAACACGAACGACAAATGAAACGATTTTACCCAAAATGCTCTTTAACATGGAATTTACAAAAGAACGGATAATATAATGTCATAAGTGAACCATATATGATATCATAACAGTTAATATGATTCTGTAAAAATTCAATAACATTATTTTAATCATTATACAGGAGGTTCGGATACGTACGAAGCATATCGGACCTAAGGTAATGGTTAATTTTGCAAATCTCATTTTTGTCCGAGATTGCTTATTCGTAAGTATTTACTAGGGTTATTTCTATCATCCATGTCCATGTTTTATAAAAGTGTTTTAATGTATGTTTAAAGTCCTTTTTACCCATTTTTTACTTTTACTACATGGTATGTAAGGAATCATTCATTTTTTTATGTTACGAGGTACTTTTTCATTTCTCCGTGAAAAGTACGAAAAGAATGTTTTTCTTTTAACATATACGGCACGAACGGATTTTTACGGTTTTATAAAGCCTTATTTTCATGAAGATTCCTCCAAAATATTTAATGACTATTTTCAACAAAATATCTTTCTTTTAAAATTTCATGACGTTTTGTGAAAAGAAATTGATTTTGAAGAAGAAAGGATATTTTCCTCCAGAATTCATTTCAAGTGTTTTATCAAAACCATTTTCCATCTAATATGAAATTATTTCATATGTGTATGTTTGAAGTATAATGTCTCTATGATTTACATGCTTTCACTTTTCTTATGATGAAATATCCATTTGTTTTATATGGATTATGTGATGATGATATGATATGAAACCCATTTTATTCTTTTGGTTATGATGAATGTTTTAAGTTTAAGTTGTGGAACAAGTAAGAATGATTTCATTATAAGATTGGTGGGACCTATATCTCCCACCAATTAATTGGGTAATTATTTTATATCTCATGAGATAGACATGGCTAGAACGGTAATTTAATCCGGTTCAGTGTTACAGGACTGAAACGAGGAGTGAACTCGATTCAGAATGGGACCTTGTCCACTAAGATTGTCTTGGCAGCAATTCCTTGGATACTATGGAAATCATATCATGTGATTAATGGTTTCCAAAATTACATGTTTTATTCCCATTCTATTTTATCATTCTTAATGTTTCTTTATGATCTATGCCTTACGTACTTCCATGTTTTATGTCATTGCTCAAGCTTTGGATTTTTAAACATTATGTTAATGTTTTTAAGTTCAAATGTATATGGTATTTTTAATTTTATCCATGCATACCCTTACTGAGCATTTGAGCTCACCCTTTTTATGATTTGTTTTCCCCAGGATATAAAGAAAGGTTTTAGGTATGAAAAAGGGGAATATCTTTATGGGATATGTCGAAGATATTTCACCAATATTAGAAGATTACGTTCCGAGTTTCCAAAGACACTAAACTATTACGGTCCTTGAGTTTTGATTTTTGTTATGTATTAAGTATTCCGGAAAAGTAATGTATTTTCCATGTACGTCAAGATTTGGGTCTCTACATCGATGGTCCAGAATGATCATCCAAAATACCCTACCTATGTTACCACATGCACCTTAATTTACCTCCACAATATCATATGAACGTAGATAGAAATTAGACAGTCTAAGGAAACATACCCAATGAATGAAAGGACAATATTAAATATAGATGGATTCATTAACATATATCGGATGATTTTTTCATTCAAGATATAACAACATAAAAAACGTTCTGTATTAAACTAAGAACTACATGATTCTTGAAAAAGAATTTCAAAATAACTAATGTAAAACTTTTAATATGAAAACCATGGTCAAGAAATGTTCCACATTAGGTGACAACTAACATAAAATTACACAGTGGAAGGGAAATCCAATAATACTCTTTGACACCAATATAACTCCAAAACTCTATCATTCTCCATTCCCTAACATGAAGAGACAATAAATGTATAAATACTCATCACTAATGTAGTGTGATACATTACCTTTAAATTTTTTTGGGTATAGGATATTAGCAAAATAACCAATGTGAAAAAGAAGGGGTCAATAATGATAATCAGATGGATTTTCCGAAATTACATCCATTATCACACCGCTATGATAAAATGTGTTAAAAAATTTATATAAAATAATTAGTAGCAGATTAATATGTTATTATCAATGTAATAATATTTTCAAAAAATTCACCATCATCCATGTAAAGAAACCAGACTACAAATTCCAACCATATCATGAATTTAATTGGAATTAGTCATACCAACTCACATAGTTGCAGAAAACTATGAACATATTCTTGGTGTAACATCTCATATTTCCAATGTTTTATTTTTAAATGTTTAATGGGATTATTTTGAGACTAGATATTTTGAAGGCATGCGATTCTGAGGACCAGAGTCCCGAGAATAAATGTTTGAAATAAAATAATCTTTAGACGGTGCTCGTGAGTGTGTTTCCTCAAAAAGTGGAATAACAATTAAACGGATTCCCGGATCAGATATGTGAGGGAAAATTTTCATTCAAATCATTGATTTTCCTTAGTCATGCCCAATCATCAACTAGATAAGGTCAGGTGCAAGAGTAAGTTTTTAGATGTTTTAATGGAAATAAAATAAAATAATATTTTATTTTATTTAAAAATATATTTTTTGGGGAAGATTACTAATAAATTCCTTTTAAATAAATAGTTATGGAATGTTATAAGGGTTTGCCTCATTACCATACAAAGTAGGAGAGAGACTTTTGGTGCTTTGGAGGGGAACCTGTTTGCAGACGACGACGACACAATCGATCGACGAATCTCAAATTCAACGAACCTCACCAACAAACGTGACAAAATGATTTTTCTTCAACCAAATTGGGTTAGGGGTTTTTATTTTGATTTTTCTCTTCCACAATCATGGATTAAACAATGAACTGAGATTATCCCACTAACAGGGTGACCCACGGATTGGGCGTTCTTATGTGAGAAAGTCAATTTCATTTTCTTTTGGGGTTTTGATTTTGGTATTAATTTAATAATAATCTTGGTTTTTAATTTTTATTCTCCTAATAAACCTATTATTGAGAGTGGATCAATTACTTGAAAAATTATGTCAGAGGTGTGTTCCTTCTTTGTTTATTATTTTTGTTCTTCCCCTTAAACCCCACGTTCTTCACGTTCATCGTGGTGTTATGAAAAACTAATCGTTGCACATTATTTTTTCTAAGAAACAATCCCAAAATGGAGAACTGACAACATGACGACCCAGAAGAGGTGTGATGGTGATAGTGGCAGATGAATCGACATAGGTTGTTAGTTCTCATTCTTCAAGCATTCTTCATGTGGGTGAATCAGAATGTGTTTTTGAGGGTGATCAAAGACCCGAATCCAACGTAATCAGCATCGCGATGTCTGGAAATCCTCCACCATGTGCGTGTTTAAAAGTACATAGCCTCCCATGTTACTAACATGCCTACTCAGTGTAATTCACCATCCCCTAGCATATTATAGGTGGTCTTGGGGAATCACAGCATGGGTCCCATTGGGAAAAGTCATGATAGAGTGGTATTAGAGGTGGTCGGTTCTATCTTAGGACCAAGAGTCAAGGACATTCAATTAATGGAAATAGTGTTAAGAATTTAGTGCTCAGAATTCAGGCTATAGACTCCAGTGTTGGTGCAAGAATCCGACATATCCACATACCATGACTCGGAAAACCAACTTTTCAACTCGGTACATGAAAACATTTGTTGCTAGAAAATAAGGGAATTGTACTTCCAACATATAGGAATGGGATGTGTTTTCCATGTCCTTTGTGTCTGCTATCCAAATTAACTCATGGACCATGGTATATCTTGATCCCTTATCAGATTCTTACGTGATGCATAACGGATAGGATTCAACAATGCGATCAAGAGGATGACCCCCTCAGTGATGATGATTTGATTCAGGGACCAGTTCCCTAGGTGTTACCTCTAGGTGTTTCACCTACTAAACCCCTAATAGTGGAGCATCCCATGGTACTTGTAGTACTGATAGATGATGGGTGCATGTTGGGAGCCCTCCATGAGATCCAAAGACAGAGACCCCCTAGGTTATGAGGAGAGCCCGACCCTCAGGCGGCTAAGAACTGGCTTGAGGCGGTGACCAGAGTCTTCCATCTCATGAGGATACCAGTAGACCATATGGTGATCATAGAACCAGGACTTCTTTAGGGTATTATGGGACGATAGTAGAGTCTGACCAAACAGACTCACTATGAGGAGACTTGTCCGTGGAGGGAGTTTGATTGACTCATTAGGGGGGAGTTCTCACCAGTTGTGCTGAGACTAGTTCATATCCATGAGCTTCTTCAGCTCCTGCAGGGCTATTTTATGGTGGTTGACTATTCATCGAGGTTCACCAACCTCTCCAGTTAATCGATGTAGATTATGATGGATTAGTACATCAAATCATAGACCTTCGAGCAAGGTCTTCAAAGGGACATTTGTTCTAGTTTCATGCCTCTATTCATAATGACCTATGATAGAGTTCTTGAGAGGGCCATGGTGATTGAGAGCTTCATGGTGATTGAGAGCTTCATGGTGGAGCAGTGACAACCGATGATAGTTAGCTATAGGAATACAGGTGCGGAGACCTCGGCAGTAGAGAGACAACATCAGGAATAGGGATCAGGATGTGGGCGACGTCACAGGAGGACCCATGAAAGAGGTTTGGAAGTTTAGGGCTCTCAGGATGGATCCAGTTAGCCTACAGAGAGGGAATGTTTCATGTGAGACTATAAGTGACATCATGATGGAGATTACCTAACCCATTGAGCTGCTGAGAAGGTGGAAGTGGATGGACCACAGAGGTAGTGGCAAAGAGTGGAGTAGACATACATGCGAGAATGAAGGATGTGGTAGAGGATCAAGGAGTGCTATAGGTGGTGGGATGCGCTTCGATATACTTCCACTACCACCCAGTAGGTTCACACAAGGCTTAAGGAGATGGTAGAAAAGGGAGGGGAAAACTGATTGAGATTGAGGAATATGATCAAGGGTCTCTAGGTACGATCCAAGGTACAATCAATGGCTTTTCTACCTTATCTACCTTACATATAGTCACATGTTCTAGTCATTTCTTCCTCACCACATGTCTTCTAAGAATATTTGATATTCCGATAGAGCCATTGACTTGACACTTACGCATCCAGACACCTACGGGAGGAGAATCGTTGATCAAACCCCTTTTAAGATAGTGTGATCTGACCCTTGGAGGCCAGAGTTTAGGTTGGAACCTCTTGGTGGTAGAGTTGATCCTTTACGACTACATTCTTAGTTTTTATTGGTTATCTTTCATCCCGAACTAGATTGACTACTTTTGGTGAAGATTGCAGTGTGTTTGTAGGGATGGGAAAAGGTTTTCCTTTATTATTTAAAATGAGACCCATGCAGCACAGATAGGGCTCATGCATAAGAGGGTGTAGTCGATCACTCGTGAGTTGGCTAGACTTACCCTCATATCAATAGATGTTTTGAGATTCTAGTTCCCACTAGTAGTGGAAAAAATAGGTGGTCATATTCCCCGAAGATGTTCTAGGACTACCTCGATGCCGAGAAATAGACTTCTACATCCACATACACCACGACACTCCACCGATTTCTTCCACAGCATATTGCATGGCTCCCACAGAACATCACCAACTAGGGGAGCTGTTGGTGGATTTGTAAGGAAATTGTTTTGTAAGACCCAATGGTTCACCCTGGGTGGCTCAAGTTGTGTTTATCAAGAAGTTAGATCTGTGTTTGAGGTTTTTCATGGATTACTGGTCTTCTAACTAGGTGACAATGATGAAAAAGTATCGACTAATGAGGATTGATGACATCTTCAGTCATATGAGAGGAGAATAGTGGTTCTCAAAGTATTACCCCAGTCAGGTTACCACCGGTTATGAGTACAGGATGAGGATATACCAAAGACAGAATTTAGATGCCACATCAGTCACTATGAGTACATGGTGATGCATTTTGGCCTGACGAATGACCCTGAACTATTCATGGGTCTTGTGAACTGAATATTCCAGCCATAAATAGACAGGATCATAGTGGTCTTCATTGAAAACATCCTTGTGTATGTGGCGTCAAAGGAAGAGAATGTGGGACACATGTGGATGGTTCTAGATGTACTCTGAGAGCACCACTTTTATGTGAATCCCTTGAAGTTACAGTTTTCGATTAATGAGGTCCACATTTTGGGACATGTTATCTTAAAAGATAGATTATCTATGGACCTAGCCATGGTAGAGGACATGTTATCACATTAGGCACCTCGGAGCAAGACAGAGGGGTGTAACATCCTTGGGTTGATAGAATATTAACTGAGATTCATTCCTGATTTCTCCCGGATATCATCATTAAATGACAGGCTTGAACAAGAAGGGGAAACACTTCATGGGGACAGAGATGTGCCAGCAGGCTTTCAAGCAGTTGTGGAAGAGTTTGACGAGTTCCCCAATTTTTAGATTGCTGGGGGAGAGCTTCGAGAATGTTGTTTTCTACAATGCTTCAAGGAATAGGCATGGATGTATACTTCTGAAGAGGCAGAGAGTGATTTCTTATGGTTTGTGATAGATTATGCCACATGAGAAGAAATATGTGACTCATGATCTCGAGTTATAAGTGGTAGTATTCACATTGAAGATATTGAGACACTACCTTATGGGAGACCGGTTCATCATCTAGTATGTCCAAAAGAGGCTCCTGTATATATTTTCATAGAAGGATTTGAATCTGAGATAGAGTCATTTGTTAGAGTGACTTTAGGACTATTATTTCGAGATCTTCTACAATCTAGGGAAGTGAAATAGGGTGATATATTCTCTTAGTAGGAGATCGAGCTCTCAAATGTAGAGTGAGGCGATAAAACCATAATGGTTCTTGGACAGAGATGATGAATCTTTCCATCAGTCGATGGTTTTCCCTCTATCCAATATTATAGTGAGTTAGGGATGCACAATACTGGGATGTGGACTATGAGGATTTAAAATCTCTTTTATCCTCAAGACATGCCCCTGATGGATATTCTCAAGTTGGGGAGCATGTAGTTCTTTTCAAAGGATGCACTGATGTACCAGTCGTGTTGTAGAAGGAGGTCTGGGGGGAGTTTCGTGCATCCCCCTTGGTGGTAAATCATGGATTGGAGAAGATGTACAAAAATCTACAATGATAGTTCTAGTGGTCTGGCATGAAGAATGTTGTAGCAGAATTTGTTTCTTGATGCCCCACATGCCAGAAGGTGAAGGATGAGCACTAGGATCCAGCGGTATTAGCTTACCCCAAGATGTTCCAGAGTGGTAGTGGGATGGAATATCGATGGACTTCATTACAGTCATTCCATGGATCTCCAAAAGACATTATTAAATCCGGGTGATCATTTACTGACTCACAAAGGTGGCCCACTTCCTAGCTTTCATGGAGTAGTGTTTCATAGAGATCATGTGATGACTCTATGTGCATTAGATATTTCGACTTCATGGCGTCCCTTTGACAATAGTCTCAGATCAAGACGCCTGGTTTACATCTCGGTTGTGGAATGGATTTCCGGAGGCTTTCGTGACTTAGCTCTACTTGAGCACAATATTCCATCCTCAGACAGATGGTCAAATGGAGAGGACCATTCTAGTTCAAGAGGTTATGTTGCGGGCATGTATATTGGACTTTGGATGTAGTTGGGAGGAACACCTACCACTACTATATAATGTGTGAAACAATACCCACCACTCCACTATTGGTATGGAACCATTCATGGATTTATATGGGATACCCTACCGGTCAACGCTTTGTTGGATCATCCCTGGAGAGTGAGCACTTATGGGTCCATAGTTGGTGCGAGCTACCACCGAGAAGGTGCAGATCATCCAGGTGTAGATTAATACTACACAGAGCCGACAGAAGTCTTATTCTAATAGATGATGGAGAACTCTGGAGATCAAGGAGGGGGACTATGTCTTCTTTAGTGTATCACCATGATGAGGGTTGCAAAGATTTTTTGGGGTGGAAAATTGGATCTAAAGTTCATTAGACCTTTCTAGAAACATCACAGAGTTAGCAAGCTTTAGTACCTCCTTGCTCTACCACTAGAGTTTCACCGGTTACATGATGTCCTCCACGTGTCAAAGCTGAGGAGGTATGTGCATGACTAATCAAATGTCATTGACTAGGGAGAGCTAGACCTCAAGGATGGAGTTACATTTTATGAGTGCCTGATGGAGATCGAGGATTGGTTTGAGAGGATCCTTTGTGGGTGATTGATCCAATTTGTGTGCATCTAGGGGAAGCATGATAATATTCAAGAGAGAACATGGGAGCTGGAGGCTCATATCCATTCCTAGTACCGACATCTTTTTGAGATTCATTTTTTGTTTTGTCTTTCTAGGACGTAAACCCCGAAGGTGGGGAGAATATAATGTGTCATATTCTACATGAATTATTTTTATATATTCTTCTGTAATTATTTATAGAATAGACTATTTGACATTGTGCAATTTTGTGGCCCAAAGGGCCCAGGATAAATGTTTTAAATAAATTATTCATTTAACAGCGGGAAGAAGTGGTTTTCCTGAAAAAGTGTAATAACCATAAAAAAGATGGCCAGATCTGAAATCTGATGGCACCAATGCGTCCAGATCATTGAATTTTCCTTAGGTGGGGCCTCACATCAACTAGCATGGGTCAGCTACATGAGATAGTTTTTGGACCTTTTAATGGAAATAAAATAAAATAATAATTTATTTTGTTTAAAAGATTCTTTTCTACACAGAGATCTAATTCCTTACTTTTAAATAACAACTTATGAAAAGTTTGCAGGGTTAGCCTCTTAACCCTATGATCTATGAGAGGGATTCATAGTTCTTTGGAAGAGAACCCATTGGTGGACAACAATGACACGATAAATCGATTCATCTCAGATTTGATGCACCTCACCAAAAAACGTGACACAAAGATCATTCATAAAAAGAATCAAGGTAGTGGTTTTTATTTCGATTATTTACTTTCACATTAATGTATTAATGGATGAAGTCAGATAAACCCAACAATAGGGTGATCCGCGGATTGAGCGTTCTAGCAGAATGGAATCAATTTCCTTTTCTTTTGGGGTTTGGAATCTTGAATTGATTTTATGATGATATTGGTTTGTCATTTTGATTCACCTGGTAATCCTATTAATAGAAGTGGATCTATTCCATGAAGAACGATGGAAGAGGTGTGTTCCTCCTTTGTTTATTTTTTTCTCCCCCCCCACTTTCAACTCCTTGTTCATCATGTTCTTCACGAGGTTATGAACAACAGATCGTTATGCTTCCATTTTGCAATGCAATGATCCCAAAATAAAGATCTAACATCGTGATGACCTTGTGGAGGTGTGAAGGTGATAGTGGAAGATGAATCAGTACAGTTCAATAGTTGTCGAACTTCAAGCGTTCTTTGTGCGGGGAATTAAAATGTGCTTTTGTGGAAAATCAGAGGCTCAAAACAGATAGAATTAGCTTCATGATGAATGGGTGACGTAAAAAATGGAGTTTCATGGAAATCGGGTAGTCATATCAATGAATGGAGAATCACGGGAGCCACACTAGTGAAGAACAATGTTTCTGGAAATTTTTGAAGAACACATCATGTATCCCAAAATCATGTCATGTCGGGCCGGATCAGCGGCGACTAGGGTTCTCCGATGCACGGAGAAATGACATGACGTGTTCTCTGAAGGAAAAAACATGTGGGTCCATAAATGAGACTCTCCGTGTATCTCAGATGATACACATACTTGGGGTGGAGTATACAGCCATTTACATCACCATACAACTAGACTATTACAACTGCATGGGTTACCCCGTGTACCAGGTACAAAATTTGTAACACAAGGGTTGGAGCCTTGTACGGGCACATGGAAAACGTACATGATGTCCTTCCTGGATAGAGGAACATGACATGTCACCCTATTACACGTTGTGTATAACTCCTTGTACTTGGCAATCCTTGCGACACAGGTCGTTGTATGCAGGAAGTACCCCAGGTCAGATAACATGGCGTGTGACCCTTCTACATGTTTTTTACTTTTTAGTACATGTCATGATCCTCTTTTACATCGTTCCATGGACATGTATCATTTGGGATGGTTCCCATTTTTCTTGTCCATCTAACGGTTATGTATTTTTTCCATTTACAATTGTATCATACATTCAGTAGGACTTCCCAAGATAGAGTTAGGTATCTCACTGAGAGGCCCAGAACGAGATCCTTTATCCATCCTTGACCCTATGTAGATTCAGGTATCGACATGACTATTCCCGTAAGGTGCTTATCCTCTACATAGAAAGTGAATCCAGATGAGTCAAGGTATCCACCAAGACTCTGGAAGTGATCCTCATCTATCTATCGTGATCTTTCCCCACTGAGGAGTGTGTTCTCCCGGAATGAGTGTTTCTATCTCTCGTAAATTCTCATTATGAATGTACTTCTTGGATAGACGTTAACAGAGCTATGAGACTTGCATAGTGATTTATCCAAAATACGTTCTTCATTGAACCTTCAAACTGAATCCCGAGTGGTGGTATGTGGTGGTGTGACTTGACTCTATACAACGGGTCTTAGTTTTGAGAATATCTGGTTTTTGTTCACCAATTATATTGTTAGAAGAAAAATAATTTATTTATCTGACTGTACATTTCCTTTGTGTATTTCTTTGTGGTTTTCGGGGTCCTCTACTACATATTGGTATACTCACCCCTGTATGGACTTTGCCTGCACATGTCATGTTTTGTGCAGGCGAGCGACCTTTTGACAGAGTCTACATAGGACTGTGGTAGGACCGGGCTTTCTGAGTTCCCTACAGATTGCGGTGTTCCTATGGCTATGAGTAGCAGTCCCATTACCTCTTTTTGTTTACATATTGGACTTTGTAGTTTGTAGTATCTTGTGGTTTTTTGTGATTGTATTCTTTTTCAGTTTATTTTCTGCACATATAAATTTGTTTTACTCTGTTGGTCGGGTTTAGTTGTATTTATGAATTTTGTTATTGAGTAGTTTTTTCATTTCAGCAATTTTGGGCTTGGAGATTTTTCTATCTGTACAGTTACAAATAAAATGACTCCCATGTTAGTAATATTCCTACATGGTGCCCGTTACCAGCTCATGGGCTGTTGGAGGCACTCTTGGGGTGTCGTGGTGCAGTCCCCACAGGGACGTGTCATGACAGTTGGTGATTCCATGGACGGTTGAACTTTTACTTCCATAAACCTCTAAATGGTACTTCATTAGCATTATAGATCCATTAATTCAATTATTAACCGTTTAATCCAAACACATATTGGTACAACCATTTCAAAGTAAATTATATCATTTCAATATAACCAATCCTTTTTTTAATACCATAACAATAAACAATTTCAATAAAAAAAATATTAAAAAAATTGAAAAAATCATTTCATTAAAACCAACCCATATATTGAAAACCATTTTCCCTGAATCAAAACCAAATAATCATTATAAAGTCATCAATTTAAAATCATTTTACCATTTTCACATTCCAACAAAACACCAAATTTCAGTAATCTTTAATCATTCACCAAAGAAGGTTTTAATCATGATTTCAACAAAAAATTTACAAGGAAATTCAATAAAAACTAAAAATTAGAAGTCAATACTTCCAGTTCTATCATGAATATTGGAGAGTGATTCCACCTAAAATGTAAATTATGGTGGAATAAAGGAATACCATGAAAATTAGCACAACAAATAGTTTAATCATCAACAAGCCACCCAAGATGTCTTCCTTAAACATTAACAGTACAAAATATAACCATGTTCGTCTTATAACAACATAAAAATAGCTGAAATATACTATATATATAATACCGATATATAGAGATGGTAGTAGATCCAAGGAAAACCACCAAAACAACTATAAATGATGATGTACCAATTGAATAATCCCTCAACGCACCAGGAATGCATCTGGATTTCTTCTAAATTGATGGGAAGGGTTCCACGACCTTTTCGAGCAAGAAATATCATGTTTGGGAAAAAATGTAAAAAAAATTGTGGTAATAGATAATTCCAACGTAGATCAAAATTTTGAGGATCCTTTTTTAAGCGTGCATAGACAGTGCCAGGGTTTGAAAAACTGTTCACTAAACTGGAACCATCAATTACCTTAAGAATGAATTCACTCGTTTGGATAACATGATTAGACATATCATGTTAAAATTATGAAAATTATTACTATCACAATATTCACGATTTCACATTGGTGTCTTTATAGTTTCAAAAAAATGTGTGCCTACCCGTGGCCCTTTCCCTCAGTCCCTGTCCCAATATGAATAGTTTTCTATAAGAGTTGAATGGTTTCTAAAAACCATTATTAAATCATGAACGTATAGAATATTCCAAAAAAAATTACAAAGGGTTTCCAAAAACACAAAAAATTTCACTGAAATAATATATAAACGTATAATACATAAAATTAGTCTTAGATACTTGTAACACGGGGTGTTATAATGAATCAAATTTTTTCCACATGCCCCTATTCCTTGAACATTTAGATAATATAAATTAATACCCAAACTATGAAATAATGAATATATAGGTTTAGTTAGTTTCTCCATCATCAATAAAATTTATTTTACCTATAGTCCTACAGTGAAAGTCCTAATCACCCACTAACTACTATAGATCACATGAGATTCAGTAAAAGAAATAATTAATTATGGTAATTTTTTATCTCTATTCAATTCATCATTTTCAATTTAAATTCAAAATTTCATGATCAACATTCCATTCAATTTATTTAAAAAGTTTATTTTGATAAGATTATTCCATTAAAAAAACTCCCATTTTATTAAATTTTTAATAATAAAAAACATATTATATTATCCACATTTTCTATAATTAAAATATATTTCCAAATCCATTAAAATTATTATTCTATTCATGTGTATAGTGAATTTAAAATCAATCATCAAATTAACAAAATTAATATTTGATAATAAAATTGAGAATATATTTAAATTAGATGAAGAAATCATCATTTTAGTCATAAAGAAAATACTTATAGAATCAAGTACCATTATTCACATGATAATAAAAATAGCATAATTGGGTACAAAAACATAGATTCAAGGTGATCGATATCAAATAAAAGTTACTAGAATAATGACCCATAAATATAGAGATCCAATCCATCATCAGAAAGAGGTTTCATCACAGTTGGAAAAAAATGATAGGATAGAAATGAGATTGAATCCAATTCAAGGAGAGATATACAAACTAGTGGTAGATTAATCTCATCCATCGCTGCATTTATCTATGTGTGTATAGGTTGGAGGGGATAAAATACTCTTTAGAGATCCTCCAAAATCAATTGGTCTTTAATAAGGTTTTAATTTGATGAATCTAGAAAAATTCATTTTTGGTCTAGATTTTATAGATTGGAATTTATGGCTAGAACACTACCAGAAATGACCAAAACATAGTACTAGATACCATACCATAACAACACCCAATAGAATATCCACTTGAATATATTTAATGGACCCCTCCTAAATCATATTAACCATATTAATTCAAATAGCATATCCCACACACGATTATATTTACTACCTAAAAATGATGCAATCCTATAAAATTTCAATGATGTTTCAGGACCTGGTGGTCCCCCATCACCATTGGAAAAAACGAAGGGAGTTTTAAAATATTGAAGATGTTTATCAATTGAAAAAAAACCCCCTAAAATGGTTTAGCCTGGAATATAACCCCTATGGTTCTTGAAATCAGTGCTTACAAACCCAGACCCTACCACTCATACCCCACACTGAAACCCCTATCGCTAATTTTTAGCTCCCATTATAAAATGAAGAAATAATACAATGATTTTATGAAGAACTAATAAACAGTCCAAAATAATTTATGACCAATATCTGTAATTATTGGAAAACCCAACCATTCCCACATGTCAATCCAGAGATCTACTAAAGTAGAGAACATACGAATAATGCATTTCATTAAAAATAAATACATATCATTTTTCTAATAATCCTTCTATATATTATATACTGTTATCAATCCCACATAGGGTCACATAACCTCCTAGAAGCCTCTAAAAAATTGGGTTATGAACAAGATATCCTGATATGAAACCATGATAAATTAAACACTTTTCATTCTATAAATTTCTAAAACATATCGTCTTCCCATGTTATTAAATTTGGTTGTATCATGAATACATATAATGTGAGATTATTTGGTCAGCCAATCAATTAGTAAACATAGATTCTTATTCCCTCTTGGGGTGTGGGGGAAACCAATCAAGAAATGTATTGAAAAATCACCTCTCATCAATTTCATGATAAAAAAAGGGATAAAATAATTCTCTATATAAATAGTTCTAGACTCATATCTATTGGCATGTATTAAAAAATGAAAAAAAATAATTATATTAGATCTCATACCTATAAAATATAATAATCATTTAATATCATATAACATCTTTATTTTTCAAGGATTCACTTCCCTATGGAAATTATATGAATCCTCCATCACGATTTCCATATGGGAAAGCTAAGATATATATGTTCAAACTGAATAGGATACCCTCAGAATTTGAATGAACACTATATAATGATCTCCACATAGTATGTAGACTCTTTTAGTAACATAATTCTTCATCAATATGATTATCATAATTAATTGTCTCAATAAGAGAGGAAGACAGACTGATACATTCCTACACAACCTGAGTTGCATCCACTAAAACTCCCAAGTGCATGAAAATAAATAGATTTTTCTAATCCTAGTCTTCTATTGATTATTTCATAGCTTGGTACCTAATTATTCAACAAAAGGAATCAAAAATAACATTCAACTACCTAGAGGTATATATATTTTTAAAATAAATGGTCATCAGGTATTTAACGTATTTCTTCTTTTGGAGATTCATATATTTTTGAGAGAATATATAAATTTGAATATAATGATCAGCATACATGCTAAAACATTCTATGATAATATAATTATTCTTCCACTAAATATCATGTATCAATGATGAAATTTATATATCATAGGATGGATATTTATTCTCATGGATTATACGATGTTAAGAACCAAAGTCAACCACATGATAACCATTGATGATAATGAAACCCAAACTCAGACCATATGTGTCACAAAAGGCCACATAACAATACCTGCACTTTGGAAGAGTTAGTAATGTAGTGTGAGAACAAATACGTGTCACATCCTCAAAATATTTTATACATTTCATTACCAAAATGAGCATTAACCCATCTTAATGGGAGAAGTAATCAACAATTCCCATGTTTCAAATTATTTTGCAAAACTATTGTAATAACCTACTGAACCCATGAATCTATGACTCTTTATGAAATTATATATATGTTCTCATGAAATAATACAGTTATAAATTTCATTATCAACTAAAATACCATGATTCGAGAACACACATCCCAAGAATTCTATTTATAAAATCCAAAAATTTAATTTTTAAATCACATAATAATGTTATCAATCCATCAAAATTTGCAACAATGATAAGAGAAGTCACATATGATCCTCTTTATTATTAGATTATACCCAAATTTTATAAAAAATAACAAAAAAATGAATCAATAGACTCTTCAAATATCAAATTCATTTACACCATATTCATTATTGGAGAATTTCTTTGACCAAAATGTATTAGAATTTATAGATAATTTCCAGAAATGAGCTTGATGGAGATAATTGAGATGAATAATAATTTTATTCTAAGATAGTGATTACCAGTTTGAAGATCAATCTACAAGAACCACTTTACCAATTTGAAATAGTTAAAAAAAACTACAAAACCAATGAAAATGTTACTTATTATTTACAATGAATCGATTCTGTTTCTAGTAATCAACAAAATAGTGACGTTCCCCATCAAAAATAATTTAAAAAATAATTGGTGCATCCAAGGTTGAAAATCTAATGAGTAAAAAAAATTTACAAAAATAAATTATTCAATTAGGTCTTCAACTATATCAAATCTATTTGTCTTATATGATAATAATGAATAGACATCGGTGGATGCATGGTAATAATTAAATAGATAAATCCACTTCTCATACCTATGTTAAACATGATACATCATATAGAAATAATTATTAAAACTCAATAACAACTTTATGAAGATCACCACTAAAGGATTCATTCTAATAGTGAAAATAAAACACCAATATCACTTTACAAAACTCTGTAATAAGCGGATCGTCTATGATCGAACAAAGGTTATATTATCCTTATAAAACATAATACACCATATAAGGAAGTGTATATCATATCCATAGAATAATATAATCAATGTGAGATTTATGTTCAATTGACTAAAACATCTTATGAAAAAAAATCATGTCAAAAACCATAAAATACTGGTCGAGATCGACCACCATAAATAAAAGACACAAGAAGGGAATATGATAACATATTATATCTTCATTGCAATGGTTGTATCAATATCCTTCAAATAAGAGAACTGATTCATAATAAGGTTTATAAAATATAGAATATTATATAATAATAACAAAAAATATGCACCCATGTGAACTAAAAATTTCTATATTGATAATGATATATTTATAGCACCTATTACTATCTATTGACCCACATCATATCCTATGGAGACTCTCCATCAATGTGAAGAATTCCCATTCTATATGTTTATGTATGGAAACTCCATATTCCTAAGGATTTTGATTTTAGCATGATTCATTGTGGGGATAATGAACATGTGATTCTATGTGGGGTATGAGATATGTGAATGAAATTCTATATGTGATATGATCTACCATACATGCCACAAATAATTACTGACATGCAGTAAACACACTTTGAAAGTGGAACCCTTCCAAACTAAAATAAATTCAATTGTCCACTTTCATGCATATTTGATGGTCTATATTACTATCAGAACCTACCATGAAACTCATCACACATCCTATTTTAAAAAAATTAACTAACTTAAGTACCATTATGTTTAAGTGGAACCCTTGTATACCATGAATTATATGCCATATCCAGAACAACCATTAATGTAAAATAAATATCATCATCATAATTATTGAGTTTCAGTATGATAACATAAGACCATATATCATACAGATGAAACATATAAAATATGTATTCCTTGGATTTGACATTTTTCACTCCCTCAATAGAGGAAAAAATAATTAAAAAAAACATTTCACATAAAGATTCACAGTATTTTAACCATACTGGACCATGAGAATGTCCATTAAACATTCAAAAATATAACCAATCAATATTTAACAAATAATTAAATATGGTTCTTACAAAATTACACTCCAATATATCAGGTTTAATTACTATAACCATGTAATTTTATACCACCATCTATATTGTCCTTCATTCTCAAAAGTAGAGAATTTCACCTTAATTTAATCTGTTATTTCCATGAACTCCAAAATATGATCAACATTATTCAACCAATCACAAACCTATTTATGTTAATATGAGACTTATATTGTTGGTGGATTCTGTTGAAGAGAATACAAATCATGATCTTTAGTTTCACCCCTTTTAGGTTCCTCTACCAGAGCCTGAACTAGAATTGGTGGGGCTACCTATGCTAGAACCAGGAAAACCCAGCAACTCTCTAAATGAGTTTATAATCACATATAGGGTATAATTTCAATTTGTGAAGAACATACCTCACCAAGTATTTATTCAAAAATATTCATCATGGAATTTTACTATAAAATAACAACAAAGAAAAGTTAGACATCCGTAATTATACTCTAATTAATATAGGAAATAGAATAGAATCTGATCAATTGATATCTCAAGATTCTATTCCCAAGAACCATTGATAACATACAGATTATTAGGATTATATTTCATCAGGATATCTATTTTAATTACATTATATCTCTTTACAATCCTACATAATATTTACTAGGACATCCTAGACTACATATTGACATCATATAATGATGAGAAACAAGAATTTTATAGCATTATGTAACAAAAAATCATGGACACCATTATACAATAATACAGAATCAGGACCTAACATATCATAACGGGAATTATTGATCATAGGGTTGTTCAATTTCTCTTGACCTCATCATGAAGTAAAATGTGATATTTTTTCCCAAGTATGTTATATTATTTGATGAAAATACAATACCAAGTCAGCATCATAAACACTCATCATTTGGAATGTACTATTAAGATGTACATCGAAATGTAATACATTGTCCAAAAAAATTGAATATCTTTGTCAAGATAGAATACAAATACACAAAGTAATCTATGGATCACAGCTCCTCCCATTGTCACAATCACACAAGGTCTTATGAATCAAGAACCACGTCCACATCTATGTGGATATTTCCATTTTATAATACCTATTATAAAATAATTTACCAATTCCATATTGAAAAGGTTTAGTGTGGTGAAAAAATTATAATTTGAATCCTAAAAATGTAAAATAAGGAATTATATAATACATTAATAATTTTTTCCATTTTAAAAACTCATTTCATGAAAATTAGTTTTCAACATTTTAGGAAAGGTATTTTTTGTTGTCAAATAGATTGAAGATATATCAAATAAGGTTTAAATGTTCTTTTTTTTAAGAAATGAAGGGCATGAATAAAGAAGTTATATATTTTCTTTAAATAAATAATCTATTTAATATAAGAAATATTTCAAAAAACCTATTACTATTTAGTTTCATGCTATAAGATCCTCACACTAATCATTATATCATCATGGAATTGTCTGTTTTAACACATACCAAGGATCAGGTTATTAGGAAAATTTTAATCAATTATCCATCGTTGAAATTTTGATAAACTATGTTTAAATAGATTTTTCATCATTAATCCATTTAAATATAGGTATTCATCAATCATTCAAATACTAATAATCTAGTAAATAAAAAGTCCCACATATAATTATGATGAATTAGTCAGACTACCATTTGTGAAATGTTCTATTCGATTCAATTCATATTTTCTATGTTAAAAACATAATATCATTTTCATCACATCATTCGAATTTCAAAAAAAAATTAACCATTATCCCTCAGGTTCATACATTTAATGTGTCAATTTTATTTTTGATAAATTTTTATCAAAAATTAAAATCAAATAATTTCATTCAATAATTTATCAAATCAATTGATATGTCTTAATCCACTGAAAATGGTTTTTATTTCAAAAGTATCATGACATTGTTATGAATCATGAAATCATCACAATTCAATGATAAGATAAAAATTTAATGTAAATTTCAAATCATGTAAGAAGTCTCTATTTTAATTTTCGGAAATTTAATTATGGAACTATTTAACAAGAGTTAAATGGTCATGTCAAAACGTGTAATGGGAAACCACCAATAGAGAGTGAATGGTTTTGGGGAACAAGGAGAAGTATGTGTAATCAAAACCCATTAATGAATGAAATTAATCCATCAATAACATGAGGATTAAAAACACTTAAATTTTTTATATTAGAAAAAAAAATTGGGATTCCAATTGAAGGGGAGATAAAACAATCAATGGGTAAATACCATCCATGAAAAAAAATATCAAAGAGGAAATGTGTAAAATGGTATAAAATTATATATTGAGATCCTCCAAATTCCATGGGATTGAATAGAGTATAGTGGGATAATTTTATATTACAAATATTTTTTGGATTTTATAGGCTACAAAAAAAGGGAAGTGAAAAAATCCCATAACTATTGAACATATGTGGTGGAAATTAACCGTACCACACATAGTACTAGGGTCAATGTGGTATCACCATAGGGTAATATAGACTACACAATCAAATTTGTAGAATACACCCATATACTCTTTATTAAGGTAAAAACTATGGTGTATATCTCATACAATACCATAACCAACATGAAATGGATTTTTCTCATGAAATTCTCTAGGAAGATCTATGACATAACAATCTCCCCTTACACTAAAGGACCAAATCACAAGAAGAGGGAGCATTGTAACCAAATATCCACTGTGTAGTTACTTCAAAATATTAATGATCATGAAAACTAACCTTACAATATTCCACAATGCTTTTAGATTTTCCAAAATTAATCTATTATCACTCTATGAAACATACCCATTCACTATATCATAACTCCCTATCGAAAAAATGAAATTTTCATGAATTCCCAAAAGGACATGGAATCAGACCTATAAAATATATGATCAAGGAAAATGAGAAAATATACCGTATTTTTGTTAATAATACATTAAAAAATATGTAAATATTATTCCTCCTTATTTAAAATGGCATAGTTATATCATAAATGTCATCAAAAAATATTGTTCATGAGATAAATTACCCTACTCATTATTTGGAGTAAACTATTGTATGTTTTCCATTAATGAAATTGTGGAATTATCACAATGGGGAATTTCTGACATATATATTGATCATAAAATATTAAATTATTTATTATTTCATAACACATTGAATATGGTATCAATTCACTAAATATTATGATTAATCAATACATTACCACATAGTGATAGACAACATGGTGGTAGATTGTTTATGGTGAGAGGATCATACTAGATAATATATGACGGTGATCACAAAAGATCCAAATTTTATTGATTAAGAAAGGGTGGATCTAAAAACATTGATTTAAACAGTGAAATGTTATTTTTCATTAATAAAATTATATATTAATCAATATAATACACTAATGTATTGACATATGGAAGGCTATTTGTAGTCAGTTCAAATGCAGATGAATATTACATTATATGTAACTCTGTGACTGGAATTTCAAAATGATAATTCCAAAATAATAAACTCAAAGGGTATATTAAAAAATTGTTATACTAAAATTGAAATAGGAAAAAAATATAATATATTGCATTAGTCAAAACCTTGAAATTATAAAGGCCATAATTATTTTTGACTTTTAGTCGATCACCTCATTATAAAAGAAAAAATTATTTTTATTATTGGTGAAAATTATCTTGATCATAATTCTATGAAATACATTATGGAAGTGGTAAGAATCCATGGAGTAACAAAATCTAATATATCTAACATAGAACTGATGTTTTCCTCAATATCCTCAATTAGTCATCCAAAAGCTCTAGATTTAGTGTTCTATTTCAGTACTTATTATTATTATCATACAGACAGTCCATCAGAGAGAACAATTAAAATATTAAATGATTTGATAATGTCTTATTCTATGTAATTCAATTGTTTTTTTATATCAAAACCATAAACTAGTTGAGCCTTTTGACATTCATATATTCTACTAGATTATTTTGATGGGTCATTTTAAAGACCTCTATAGAATTAATTGTAGAAATAAAATTTTGTAGTGACAAAACCACCTAAATTGTTGAGCCAATGTCTACAAAAATTACATTGGAATGATTCATAGGAATAAAATTAATTGTCTGTTGAGTTTTTTAGTCAGGGAAATCCTAACACATAAAATGGTCTTTTATTTCAAATGAATACACATATTAGATAATATTTTTTTTATTTTGGGTTTAATTTATTCTCAATAGAATATCTCTCTATATCCGTCATAATATTCTTCTTGGAATATGGTGGAATGGATAAGGAATAACACTGATCTAAAATTCATAATAATTGTAATGTATAAATGAAACAATAACGAATAAATGAGAATAATATTTATGGTACGGAAAATAATTGAACACACATACTATCTAATAATAAAACATAGAATAAAATGAATCCATATAATTTTTCATATTGAAAATATCACGTATAATTAATACTCAATCATAATTGATGAAATGATTAATTATTGTACATCGTGTCCCAAGAATATGATGCCCTCAAAATTCCATGATCCATCCATAAAATAGTTGAAAACTTTAGGTAGAAACCAGTTTAATTTGAGCAACATATATGTCTATTGAGAACCTTTGGATAAATCGAGGGTGTATATAATTTCCAATCCAAACATGCCATTTCATATAGAATGCATTCCTCATATCGATTAATAAATTTAATAAATAAGTAATATGTATTATCATAGATAATTATTAAATAGTGGAAAAATATTTATCAATATTTCACCTAAAAATAAAATAAAAATCAATAAAATAACCTTTTGAATAAATGTATATATTTTGGTAAATAATCAAAATCATGAAAACTAATAAGTATATATTGGGGGAATTAAATTTCAAATAATCATTGTAAATTATTTATTCCACGATGACTAGAAGGAATAAACAATGTGACTACCAATATAATCCACAAAGGTATCAATAATAAATCATCAATTACATGAAGAAAAATTTATCAATATAACATATCCAATGGGTAGAAAAAATAAAGGGTTATTATTGTTAATGAATATGAGTACTATGAAAGGAACATAAAAAACCTTTTTGAGGAAAATATCTTTTTGTTTTGAAAACCATTCGAAAAACCAATTCATTGAATATAAATTTTGAAAAAAATTTCTTGTAAATTTAATGTTGTAATGGAGGGTAAATTCATTCATGTCGTTCAACATATAAATTAAATTAATTGTTTTATAGTAATACAGTTTGAAAAATACATTGTTTTGAATGTGAAAAAAATATACAATTGAAAAAAAGATTAAAAATAAAAAAGGAACAATTTCTCTAATAAATCCTTTTAGAATAGTTTAAAACATTTTTTTAAAATAGTTATAGAAAAAAAATTCTTAAAAGAAAATAGGTTCTCCGACTAAAGTGAGATTGGAGTTGGGATTTTGTAAAATCATTTTTAATAACATATTTAGTACCAATGATTGGGAAAATGGTATTAATAATTGAAAAAGAAAATAAATAATTTATTTATAGGAAAATAAAATGGATAATTACACAACTTTCATATAATATCCTTCAATGGAAATGAAATATCATTAATGTTATTTTTGATGAAAATAATCACTATGGATTCCATAGTCTGCCAAACCACATTGAATAATTTCAAATAATAATCATTATAATGGAATAAAATTAAATGATATATTTAAATACTAGGATGATAAAATGACATATGATATAATATATCATAATGGGAAGTTGATACACCCCAAAATGATGTAATTGGTCAACATTACAATTATCTCAATGATATAAAAAGTGAGTTGAAAATCCCTTACATTGAGCCTGACTTGTCTCATGTGTCCTTATATTTATGAATAATAAACTACTATTAATTATTTACATGATTTAGAACGTTTTCCATATTTATTATAACATTTATTTCGCATATTAATATCTTTTATAAAACTAGTTAAACAATTATATTTACATTGGGTGTTTTGATGAAATTTAGTTTCTGTGTCCAAATTCATTTATATGAAAACTATGTTCAAGAGGAAATTTTTTAACGTATCAATAGTATTAATGATGAAAATATTAAAATAATTATAAATAAATTATACATTTAAAACAAATAATTATATATGGTTATGAAAAATGAAAGTATATTACATTCATGGAGACGTTCGGTCATAGCTACACATTAGTATCATTCCCATTTTTCAATGATTGTTATAGAAAGAAGGTAAGTTTCATTTATATAGCTAGAATGATAACTATATCATAAATACAATATTAATTTTTAATATATAATTATATATAATATTTTTTGATGAAAATGTAATCACATCATGTAAAAGGACGAGGTAGTCCATTAATCCATGAACGACATTATCACTTTTTATGTTTTTGGATGGGTGATAAATAAAATGATAGATTATCTATAAAAAGATTACTTTTATAGGATTAAATTATATATTTTTTATATGGAAAATATATTTTATTAATACTAATATTTATACATTTCATGTATCGTGTGATCAAATTACATCAATTTTGGGAGGCGATAGTCTACTCTTTCCAAAATGATTTCATTGTATTTACCCATAATGGAAAGCATAAAGATATATTCTATATAAGAATTAATTAATTATAAATATCAGAAATATCATATATAAATATATTTTCTATCCTAACTCTCACCATGAGAAATGGTATGTATGAACAATTAATAATCGGTTTGTTAGGATGTAGTTCACCATATCAATAAATGGTAAGTTTGATTCCTATTAGATGGATGTGTGTGATCGTGTGGGTTGAAACCATAACATAAAAAACCAGTACTTTTATAATACTTTTTTCATTATATAATAATTTAATAAGTATATTTTCTAGTGTCTATAATCAAAATTAAATTAATCATCTTGATGGAATATGTTACCTTTTTATTGGATAACGTCTTTTCTCACCAAAGGAATTAATTGGATGACTTTATGAGAAGATTGACTATTATAGGATTATGGGAGTATTATTTTTTGAGTTATTTTGGAAGATATTGGTTGAAAACAATTCTTTAAAGGTGTTATGAATTGGATGTTTTGGCAGCCCTTTTATAGTGGAGGCGGAGTGACACTTTTTTTAATATTTTGAATGTGAATCCAACCCTTGTTTTTTCCAATTTTATGTGGATAAAATAAATAAATATCTACTTTTTATAGTGGATTATAGATTATAAATATAACCATAAAATATATTTTGGACAAATTTCTATGTAATTTTTTACATTAATATAGTGGTTTAGTCCCTCAGTAATCATAATATCGCCTTAATCATTATAAATGATTTTAATAACATACATCAATATATATTGATAGAAAATAATATTTAGTTATTTAAAATTATATATTATTATGATTCATAATATGGAATATAATTTTCCAAATTCTAGTCATAGAAGTTATTGATGTTATTTTAAATTTTTTATCACAGACGAGATGATAATGCATGTTTTTGATGTAACAAATTTAAAATATTTTCTAAGGAATTAAATGAATTTTCCATGTCAACAAGATTAAAATTAGCTAAAATTTATTGAATGAAATATAATTCATATAATTTTACATTAAATCCATTAATTTTTTAGAATTATCCCTAGAAATAAAATAGTCAAAAAATCTGTTCTAAATAAAAATTCAATATTTCTAACAATTATTTAAAAAATGAATCATCACTGAAAAATAATAAAAATTATACCTAAACTATTTTTTAATTTTCAAATTAAATTACTTAATTTAATTTTATATATAATATTTATATAATTTCAAATAATTTTATTTAAAATATGTCATCCATTAAAAGGTGATAAAAGCACATTAATAAAAATACAGGTTTTTATGTTTAATATTGGGTTTGTTCTTTTCCCATGAAAATAAAATATATTGGCTGAATATAAATTTTTTCAATTAATATATATATATATATATTAAATTAATATCACTCAATAATCATAATTAATTTTTAAAAATACATTTTTGACCATGAAACAATTCTATATAGAAATAATCCCTTTATATACCATTGGTTTTCATATTCAATTTCAATTATTTTTTCCAATTAATTAATTTTATATTTGTATATTCCTATATTTTTATATGTTTTTATATCTTATAGATAATTTCAAATTTAGCCGCTACATTATATCATATTATATTAAGTAATAACATTATAATTTTATATTATTTTTTGGTAATACTCGATCACTCGTGTAAAGAAATCCATTGAAGAAACTCATTTTTGTGTGATTAATATTCTATATTTGTGTTAAATTGAATGAAATATTTACATTTTACATATATTTTTTAAAATAATTTTTGTAACGCCCCAACTGTAGTTACCCAAAGTCAGTTCATTATTATATAACATTGGCAGGATTACAAGGAATCATGTCCCGAAGGACCTATCGATTTAGCAGTCTTGGAAGACAGATTACATACATAAATGTTACATTACACTTTATAACATACAACACAACATAAATAATCCGTTATGAACACCATTATTCCCTAAGGTTAACCCTTCATATCAATCTCAATACACATCTTGGAATCCTGGAAAAAATATAACATAGAATGTGGTGAGCTCAAACACTCAGTAAGGGTAAGCAATACAGCGGCAACTGACCTAAATATTAAGCATGGTGAATAATTGATACCAAATGACTTTACCAATAATAAACATGAATACATTTATGGAAATAATATGAGCTTAGTAAATAACTCCATAATAAAACATAATCATGGGTATTCTTCTAGTCGAATGACCACATGAACCATCTATATTATTTCCATAATGAGGGAATGTATAATGTCGTACATTCTGAAACATTTTTATCAAGGCCTCTACCAAGACGTCTAAAAACGATTAAGTCCTTGACAAGAACCATATAAAAAATTGGGAAAGGGCCTCGGCCAATTCAACGTCTAGTTGTCTCATGAGACCTACTGATGCCTCAAGGATAAATAGCGGGCTCCACCTATCACTTACTATGTCCAATGCATTCCTCATATGAACAAGTTTAAACATAACATAATCATTCGTATTAAAATTACCATACGAAATGTCAATAATTACTCTATAAACCATGAATGGTATAAAAATAACACATCCACAATCAAACATATCACAAAACCATCAATACATTATGGATGTTTTGTATCATAATAAATCAACTTCAAATAAGCTTAAAATCCTTCAAAAGATGTTGACATAGATGAAATAAAAACTATTTGATAGAAATATCTCTTTTTTTGAAATCATTTAAAAGTAACATAATTATAAAAGAAAACATTTAATTTTAAAATATTCTTATAATCTTGTAAGGTATGCTTCGGGGGGTTTTTAATGGCGGAAAATAGCCACACTTGTTGTATATGTTTAAAAAGACATTCTTACCTTAATTTTGTTGAAAAGTTTAAAAAGGACATTGTTTGGCAGACGATAGAAAAATTCCTTTTGAAACCATTTTATAAAAAGTCAAAAACGGGTATAAATTAAATTTATCTATAATATAGTAAATAGTAAAAATGTTTTGGGATAAATTTTTAAGAAACATGGATGTGGATGATAAAGAGGTCTCAATTGATAATTACGTATAAACAACCTCGTATAATAAAGAGATTGTGAAATAAACTCTTACATTGTACTTTTCCTTGGTCGATGGTAGGTTATCCTCTTGTATAATAGTTAAATCATTGTTATTAAATTGTACAAGAATCATATACATAAATATGATATCATATATGATCTTTTATTATTGCTTTGTTAATAATATTTTAGTATTATCGTCGTTTCAGGTGTTCACTTACACATTTTCTTTTATATGTTTTGTTACATAATCCATGTTTGTTATCCATAGGTTTTTTCTTATTCATATCCAAAATGATATAAATTCCTTAAAAATTATTTATAATCATCAAATGAAAATTAGTCTTGAATGGATACGATGGGGAATGAATCTCATCGCGTTCGTGGAGACAGTAGTCTGTACGTATGCACAAGCGCTAATATCATTCTTTTGATATTAAAATCGTATATAATTGGATGGTGTATCATATAAAAAAATAATTTTCTTGTTATATTTATTATTTATATTAATTAAACATCATTATTATACCCATCTAAATAATAATATATTGAATAAAAATTACACCACGACGTGGAGATGGTAAGCCGTACAGACGCATGTATGGTGACATGTCATTCAAGGGATGGATAGAATAATGAATTTGGTTTTACCATATTTATAATAACATAATAGTATATAGTAGATACTGGATTTTGTATCTTAGAATAAAAACAACAAAGAAAATGGAAGTGGAAGTAGAAAGGAACTTGAAAGTGGGCGGTGAAAACAATACCTTTTCTTCGGGTTCTTCCTTTTGATTTGATCAAAAGGGCTCTCTAGGATGGATTTTTGATCAGACTAAGGCATATAGGTTTAATTGAGGGAATTTGAGAGAATATTTTGGCAGGATTTGGGCTAACCAAAATGCATTTTAGGTGTAAATTATAGATAAGATGAGTGACCTTTTATTAGAGGGGTGAGGGGAACCTTAGGAAAAACATAAAATATTATTTTCTAATAAATTCATATTAGGTTCATAATGGCTCCAAATTGATTTATTTCTAGTATAAGGTGGGGAGGGTTCTAAATCCACTAAACAAATAAGTTTTATACAGGTTTGGGTCCCTATATTAACCTTATCTTTGTGTTTTAACTCTTAGTTAATTAGTTTGACATTTAACATTTGACATTTCTCTTTGTATTTTTTATATTATATGGTTATTAAACATAAAATAAACTTTCAATATACCCCCAAAGTGTTCCATTAATGATACAACTCTCATAAATAACTTTAGGTTTTTAGTAATATAATATCAATTTATAATATAATATTTTTTTTAAAATTCTTTTATGTTAATTTTGACAATATTGGGTATTTTTTTTGGTAAATTCAAAATAGAATTATTACATAGAAAAAAATTCATATAACCAATACTAATATTTCATATTAACCTATAAAATTATTTGAATTCATAAAAAGTCTCAAATTATATTTATATGGGTATTTATAATATCAATTATCTTACTCATTCATTATTACAGTAATTACAGCATCATTTTTGTGTCATAAATAAATTAAATTATTTAATGTCTAAAAATTATAAATAAAATCCCATTATGTATAAAATATTTTTATATTTATAATTAATATTTATAATCGAATTTATCTTATGAATAACACTATATTAAAAATATTTCAGTTATTAAACATTGATTTGAACTCTTTTAATTCTTCGTTGAATTAATTAATAATAAATGTCATAATCTAATCCAAGTGGACCTAAATGATAATATTTTATTCCTAAGGTTTTTCTTGGTCGATATAGACTTTCCCAATAAAATTATGTCATGTGTTAGCGTAATATTAATATCACTTTTAACCTTAATTACCCTATTTACTTTTAACCGTGGTAAATAAAATTAAAAAGTTACTATTCACCAAAAATAATTTTTATCTTATTGAACCAAATTTTACTCCTTGATATTAAATGTGTCTTTGGGGTTTTCAAAATTCCACTTACAAAAGCGGTAAAATTATGTTTTATGTGAATTCTCATATTCTCTTAGGAGATTGGTAAAAGATGATGAAAAGTTCAATAAAATTTTTATATATGTAAATTATTATAAACAGGCTCTAATGAATTACATTGAACTTATATAGGTATTATGTATATATTATGACCTAAAATAAATTTAAATAAAATAAATAATTATTTAAATTAAAATTCGGTTTTAAACTATAATCAGTGGTTTTCACTATTCATCAAAAATTAAAAGTTTTCAGAAAAAAACAAAAAAAAATAACCCTAAGCTAATTTTGATATTCCGAATTGAAAAATGATCTCTATTTTGAAAGATAAAATTTATAAAATTTAAAAACGTGGGTATTACTATTCTTAACGGTTAGTTTGATTGGTTGTGCTGTGTGTTAGAACTCGAAGTTATGTACAACACACGCTATAGTATTATTAAAAGAGAAGTGTACCATCGAATCTTGGGTTTTTACATTATACCCTCATTCAATAAATTACATCATCGCAAATTATGTTCGGTATTGGAAACTTGGGGTTGACATTTCAAAATATCTTAGTTGAAATCCCACATCGAAAAATGGATTAACGAGGCCTCTATTTAAAATAAATATAGGTATGCATGAAGGTTACCGAAAATAAAACATACTAGAGGTTCCATGTAGGAAAACATGGATATGGAAGAGATATCTATCCATCAATATCTGATGGAGAGTGTTAGAGAACATGGTTATGAAAAGGCCAATAATCACAAAGCCATAAATTTTTGATGATCTAAGGTACCATCTAGGACAACGTTTTTGTTCTAAGTTCCCTTTCTTAATGTCGAGGAATTTATTTATGAGATTGGATAAGATCATAAGTAGATATACCCACTTTATAATTATAGTTTTATCCATTATGAAATTTCAACCACAAACTAATCTTTCACTCCAAAACATAATACAACTCAAAAATACTATATTTATCCTAATCGTATGGGGTTCCAAATATAATGAAATCATAATTCACATATCAGACCCATTAAAAAAAGAAACTACATTATACCATCAAAGAACATCATTTAGCCTAGTGGTAGGTGATAAATCCCAATCGCACTATGGTTGTGGGTTCAATTCTCAGAGCTTTATCTAACGCGATGGGTTGTCACACGGTCTGCGTGTTGTCATTTTCTAAAAATCCAAAAATAACCTTTCAAACATAATCCATTCCAAACATTAGACTTATCAAAAATAATACTATCCAAACTCATAGTCCAAAATTTATAAGTAATTTAAACACAATTAAGATCATTATTTCCATGTAATAACATGTGAACACCTTAATCATGTATTTTTTTAAAACATGGTAACTTCCTGAATTACCGTAAAAACGTATTGATTTCATTCATGCTCCCTTATTCTTTATAGAATAATCAATATAATCCTTCAATCCAAAAATTTTATAAACTCCAATGATGACAAATAATTAATCTGTTTCAAGGTAGACAAGAATATCCAATATAATTTTTCAAATCATCCATATCTTATTCCAAAATCACAACATCATTATCGAAACCATATTAAGGATTAACTTTCCTTCAACAATGTATTTTACCAAAATTGTAGCTCGCTATTAAGTCACTTTTATTAGAACCATATAATATCAAATCCTTACTAAAATAGTACTGCAGTATAATCCTTATTTATCTCCATAATTCATATAACCAGTATATTTTTGATACAACAATCAAATGAAATAATCCTATAATAACAACATAATAACACTAGTCATTATTCTTCATCTGAGGTAGTACATTAACATGATTGTAATCCAATTGCATCATTTGGGGCACTCTCTGATGATTTGGACATTGGATCACATAGTGTCCAAACTCCTTATAGATGAAGCATTGTACATTTGAAACCTTTTCCTTACCATTGCAATCACATACTTGGTGTCCTTTTTCTCTAGACTGATAACAAACTCCCATTCCCTTCAGGAAAGTTCCAGGTTGTTTCTTCCCATAGTTATCACATATGGGAATAATATTCTTTTCCCTCTTCCCTTCATCCATCATTCTATCTTCCATCCTTTTCTTCTCTTGGTTCCCTCAAAATCCATAGGACTCGGAAAATTATTTACTTATCTTATTAACACATGATACTATTTCTTCATATGTTTTCGAATACATGGGAGGCTATTTCCCTTCATAATGATGGATTAATACCATGTAAGATATGATCTTTCTTACTTTTAGGATCATACGTATTGCTGGAGTTCACATTCTTTCTAATGGGTGCCATTTCTATACAATGGAATACACTAGGTCAGTTTATGAATTGCAATGAATAATTCCAAACATGTAAAATACCTAACATAAATTGAATAGTTTATGGATATAATACATGAAAATATTTTCATTGAGATTTTATATACTCTTAGATCCTTTATAATGATTTGTAAGGAAAATAATAATTATCCTAAGCATATCCCCTGGGAGTGTTGTAAGAAAGAGTGCAGCAAATCCCATTATCATGCACCAGTTCTCATTTGAGTCTAGCTCAAAGCTGTGTTTTCGCGTTTTACCCCTAGGAAAATCTATGCCAGAGCCACCTCTACCAACTCATATCCAGAAATGGAT
Source organism: Viscum album (assembly GCA_963277665.1). Taxonomy (NCBI): domain Eukaryota; kingdom Viridiplantae; phylum Streptophyta; class Magnoliopsida; order Santalales; family Viscaceae; genus Viscum; species Viscum album. The sequence continues at coordinate 1,852,224,615 of OY728120.1, forward strand.
GTATTTTCTTGGAAATATTACAAACTCTATACATTACCAAAATTATAGGAGGTTATTACATACTAATCCTCAAATTCTATCTTAGGGTAATGTGCTCTAATCAGAGTTTATCTAAATCTAGTTTCCAAGGTTATTCATAAACTTACTCTGATAACAACTGTAACGTCCCGACCCCATTTACCCAGAGTCAGTTCATTGTTATATAACATTGGCATGATTACAAGTAATCATGTCCCGAAGGACTGATCGTTTTAGCAGTCTTGGAAAATAGATTACATACATGAATGTTAGATTATACTTTATAACATACAACAAATAATAAATAATCCATTATGAACACCATTATTCCCATAGCTTAACCCTGAATATCAATCTCAATACACTTCTTGGAATCCTGTGAAAAATAAAACATAGAATGGGGTGAGCTCAAATTCTCAATAAGATTAAGTAATACAGCGGAAAATGACATAAATATTAAGCGTGGTGAATAATTGATACCACATGAATTTACCAATAATAAACATGAATACATTTATGGAAATAATATGAGTTGAGTAAATAATGACATAATAAAACATAATAATGGGTATTCTACTAGTCGAATGACCACATGAACCATCAATATTGTTTCCATAATGTGGGAATGTAAAATTCCGGACATTCTGAAACATTTTTATCATAGCCTTGGCCAAGACGTCTAAAAATGATTAAGGCCTCAGCCAAAACAATATATTAAATTGGGAAAGGGACTCGGTCAATTCCATGTCTGGTTGTATCATTAGAGTTACTGATGCATCGAGGAGCTATAGCGGGCTCCACCCGTCACTTACTTAGTCCAATGCATTCCTCATATGAACAGGTCTAAACATAACATAAACATTCGTATTAAAACTGGCATACATAATGTCAATAATTACTCCTTAAACCATTAATGGTAAAAAAATAACACATCCACAATCTAAGATATCACAAAACCTTCAATACATAATGGACATTTTGTCTCATAATAAATCAACTTCAAATAAGCATAAAATCCATCAAAGGATGTTGACAAAGATGAAATCAAAAATATTTGAGAGAAATATCTTTTTCTTTGAAATAATTTCAATGTCAAATAATTATAGAAGAAAACATTTACTTTGAAAATATTCTGATATTATTTTATGGGAAGCTTCAACTATATTATAATGGCGGAAAATAGCCACACCTGCCGTATATGTTAAAAAAGAATTCTTACCTTAATTTTTCCGAAAAGGTTAGAAAGGATCTTGATTGGAAAACGATGGAAACACTCCTTTCAAACAATTTTATAAAAAGTCAAACAAGTGTATAAATGACTTTAACCCATAATCTAGTAAATAGTAAAAATGTTTTGGAATAAATTTTTATGAAACAATGATGTGAATGATAAAGAGGTCCCGGTAGATAATTACGTATAAACAACCTCGGATAATGAAGAGATTGTGAAATTAACACTTTCCTTGTAATTTTTCTTGGTTGAGGGAAGATTAACCTCCTGTATAATAGTTAAATCATTGTTATTAAATTGTAGAAGAATAATATACATAAATATGATATCATATATTATCTTTTAATATTTCATTGTTAATAATAGTTTAGTATTATCGTCGTTTCGGGTGTTCACTTACTCATTTCTTTTATATATTTTGTTACATAAGCCATCTTTGTTATCCATAGGTTGTATCTTATTCATATCAAAAATGATATAAAGTACTTAATAATTATTTTTAATCATAAAATGAAAATTATTCTTGAATGGATATGATGGGGAATGAACCTCATCGCGTTCGTGGAGACAGTAGTCTGTACGTACGCACGAGCGACAATATCATTATTTTGATATTAAAATAATATATAATTGGATGGTGTATCATATATACTAAATAATTATCAGGTTATATTTATTATTTACATGAATTACACATCATTATTATACCCATCCAAATAATAATATATTAAATAACAATTACACCACGACGTGGAGATGGTAAGCCGTACGTACACACGTATGATGACATGTCATTCAAGGGATGGATATAATAATGAAATTCTTTGTACCATATTTATAATAAAATCACATTATATATAATATACTGGATTTATTATCTGATAATGGAAACAAAAATGGGGAAGGAAGTGGAAAATGAATGGAATTTGAATGAGGGTGGTGAAAACATTACTTCTTCTTCGGCTTCTTCCTTTTGATTTGATCCAAAGGGCTCCATAGGTTGGCTTTCGGATCAAACTAAGACATCTAGGTTGAAGTGAGGGAAGTTGAGAGAATATTTGGGTAGGTTTTGGCCGAACCAAAAGGCTTTGAGGGTGTGAATTATAGTGACAGGGGAGTGCCCTTTTATAAGAGGGGTGAGTGCAACCTTAGGAAAAACATAAAATATTATTTTATAATAAATTCATATTCAGTTTATAATGACACAAATTTAATTTATTTCGAGGATATGGTGGTGATGGCTCGAAATAAACTCATCCAATAGGTTTTAGACACGTTTGGCGAACTCTATATACCTTATCTTTTAGTTTTAACTCTTAGTTAATTAGTTTGACATTTACCATGTCTCTTTTTATTTTTATATTATATGGTTAATAAACATACTATAAACTTCCAATAGCCGCCCATGTGGTCCATTAATGATAATCCTATCATGAAATATGTCCTTTTTCTGAACCATAGATTTTTAGTAATAGAATATGATTTAATAATATAATATTTCTTTTAAAAACTTTTTATTCCAATTTTGACACCATTGGGTATTTTTTTTTTGATAAATTCATAACAAAATTATTACATCGAAAAAAAATTCATATAACCAATAATAATATGTCATATTTACCTAGAAAATTATTTTAATTCATAAAAAGTCTCATATTACATTTATTTTGATATTTTTAATATCAATTTTCTAAATTATTCATTAATATGGTAATTACCGCATCATCATTATGTCATTAATATATTAAATTATTTAATGTCTAAAAATTATAAATAAAATAAAATTATATCATAAATAATTTCAGATTAATAATTAATATTTATAATCTAATTTATCATATGTAAAACCTATATTAAAAATGTTTTAGTTATTAAACAATGATTATTATTATTTTTACTCTTCTTTTAATTAAATAATAACAAATGTCCTAATATAATCCAAGTGGACCTAAATGATAATATTTAAATCCTATGGTAGTTTTTGGTCAAGATACACTTGTCCAATATAATTAGGACATGTGTTAGGGTAATATTAATATCATTTTTATCCTTTATTATAGTAATTACTTTTAATCATGTTAAATAATAGTGAAAAGTTTCTATTCACAAAATATTTTTTTTATTAAAACACATTTTACTCCTTTATATTAACCCTGTCTCTCGGATTTTCTAAATTACACTCACAAAAGTGGTAAAATTATGTTTTATGTGAATTTTCAAAATCTCCTAGGAGATGGTTAAAAGACGGTGAAAAATTCAATAAATTTTTTTATATATAAAATTATTATAAGCTGACTCCAAAGAATAAAATTGAACATATATAGGTATTATTTATCTATTTTTACCTAAAATAAATTTAAATAAAATAAATAATTTTTTTAGAAAAAAATCTGGTTTTAAAATATAACTCAGTGTTTTTCACTATTCATCAAAAATCGAAAGTTTTCAGAAAAATACCAAAAATTCACCCTAAGCTAATTTAAATATTATGAATCCAAAAATTAAGTCCATTATGAAGGATTAAATTTATAAAATTTCGAAAAGTATGTATTACTATTCATAATGGCTAGTTTGATTGGTTGTGGTGTCTGTTAGAACTCGAAGTTACGTACAACACACACTACAGTATTATTCAAAGAGAAGCATACTATGGAAGATTGGGGTGTTACATTTAATTAATTATAAATTCTCTGGATATTATAATCACTCACTCACTTATTGTTACGTTTCATACATTCAAATGAATACAATGTTCCTAAATTATATTTTTAGGGAATTAAATCCCCCCCCCATTACTAAAATACATCCTCACAATATAAACTCAATATTACTGATATATTGTTTTACATTTCCTATTTTATACTTCCCACACCATGGGAATGGTTCCTAATAATTATAATATACAAAATACACTAGGAAGTATAATAATATCATTGAATAACATATAATTAGCTACCCATGTCAGAGAACATTTTTAAAAGGAAGATAAGCATATATTAGAGAGAAATGTAAAGTTTTAACGGGATTGATGGTGTTCACGAATCAAAAAAGGTTTTCTAATTAATGGGACACCGAGGGCCTCAGGTGTGTAAATATTCAATTATTTTGAAGAGAATTGGTTAAAAAAATGTTTTCATTCATATGACATTATTTAGATCCTTTTCCACATGTTGCAAAATTTTGTTACTCGATAAGAATATGTTAAAATTTAATTACATGATACATTTTAATTTCATATGAGTAATTCAATAAATTGGTTATGCATTGCTCAAATTCTAACTAATATCCTACATCATGAAATGGGCATCCAAAAATTTACTTTGATCCCAAAAGCACAAAAATAAATATTTAATGGTTCTTAAGAATCATAAAAGAGTTAAAAAAATTTCATTTCTTGAAAAATATTATGCACAGAAAATATTTTTATGAAATTCAACTCTGACCTAAAAAGATAAAATTTTGTTTCATATTTAATACTTCATCATCAATTTTTTTATCAAAACAATTACTGATTAACTAATACATTGCATAGGTTTGTGGTTGTTGTGAAACCCATATTGTCGGTCAGTTATGTGTTTGAGATCCACATCCTGCACGAATTAAATGGTTTTTAACATTTCTTATAGTATATCATTTTATAAAACCACATTAATAAAATATTCCAAATACATATGATTTAAATACTATAAATAAGTTTAATCTCTATATATCCTTTTAGCTATTATTTTTAGTATGACCTTAAAATAAAATTACTTCATCTTTATTATTTCATCACAGTTCTTTCCTTGTCTTAAAGATTATCCTATGTCATTCATTTTCATTATCATTTAAAATCCATAATAATATTCTGTAATGAAAATTTGAATTATCCTAATAATTTAACCTGGGAGTGTCAAACTATGTGATGAGTAATTCTCATAGTCATATACCCTGTTACAATGAGTTAATCCTGACACACCTTATTGATGTTGTTTCCCCATAATACATCTATTCTAGTACAATTTCCACCTGTAGTATCATGATAGGGTTGTATTTCTAGAAATACACACATAATCTCTACCATAACCAAATTATATGACATTCATGTATAATTAACCTTAATATCTACCTTAGGAAAATGTTAAATAATATTTATATTCCTAAATATATTTTCTTTGGTTGTTGATAATCCAATTTCATATCAACGATATTGACATGAACATAGAAATCATGTAGCTTTTGTCTACTACAATTACCTTGGAATGCTTAGAAGGAATGAAATCATGATAGACTGATGACTTAAGATGTCTTGGTAAACCAAATACATTCTTGATTATGTTATTACAAATTAATAAACAAATGACAACATAATTTTTGTTAATTTGATGATTACTTTATATCATATAGTATATACCTATATATCAAACATAGTATCCTTCTTGTAATTATAGGGAATGCAAGAAATATATCTCTGAGGTCAAACGATCAGAATGCGTAATGTATAATAGAATTAATATAGAATCAACGATATTAACAATTATGGAATGGTAAATGATTTAATATGTGTACCATTTAATAAATTATCTGAGAATTTAATGCAACCATATATCTTTTTCATAGTGAAAATCATACGAATATTAAATATTTAATAAATTTTTTGAAAATTATTCATTATTGAATGTCATGTGCCATGAAAATGAAACCATATACTATATTTATACATCATTTAGAAATATTAAAATTATAGGTATAAATAATTTAAATTAGAATTTTTTTTGCCTCGTGAGAGTTAGTCGGTGAATCATTTTTTATATAAATTTTATGCCCCACTTGTCATTGGAGGTTCAAAGAACAACTCACAATGAATAATCGATTTAATAATTACACAATATGCCAAAAAATTAAACATATTTAATAAATGATACATATTTATCTATATTTTGAAAAAAATAATAAAATACATTTTAAAATAAACAGCATATTAATAAGGGAATTCATTTCCGTAAACAATCACATAAACATAAAATGATATGGATATTTATGAGACATTCAGTTTGAAATGATCATTGGAAATTGAATATATCATGTGGAATAAAATTTATCAAGGAAGTGAATTTTTATACAATCCTTTTCAAAAAAATTCCAAAGGCTGAACATTGATGGTATCAAAACACATTATCTCACATGGAGTAAAAATAATAAATTTTTGTTTATGATGAATATAAATTCTATAAAAATATATTTTAAAATATAAGGAAGAAAATTTTTATTTGTGTTGAAAAACATTTTTAAAATCATTTTATGTGAAAATTTCTTCTGAAAACATTTTAAATAAAATATAAACATCAAATCATGAAAAAAATTTCAATGAAAATATTTTGGGTAAATCTTTTCATTCCATATGATATAAAATGAATATTCCTTTTTCATGCTAAAAAGTTAGGAAAATGCCTTGATCAGATTGGTACATGAATATTACATTGAAGACATGAGTAAAATAAAAAATATCAAAAATTGTAATTAATATATAATTTTTGAAGGGTTGATGAAAAATAATTTTTTTTAAAAAAACATGATTTTAAATGAAATAAGGTCTACAAATAATATATAGAATGTAGAAGAATTTTCATAATGACATTTTCTATAACATAATTAGTAATAATATGTTGAAAATTATAACTAATACATTAAAAATATCTTAAATAACAATAGGGTTGAAAAATAAATTGTTTATTTTATAATGGTTCTATAATTTTCTCAAATGGAAATTAAAGATAATTAAAATTACTCTTGTGAAACATAATAATCAAACATTCAAATGTGCCCCATACCACCTTGAATAATTTTAATTAACATGACACATGAAGTAATATATTTATATGGAAGAATTAAATACCGTAAATATAAATGGATTATTTATATAATATATAAAAAGTTGTAGTAGTTACACCACACAAAATAATTAAGCAATGAATACAACACTTGTCTCCTAGATGTAAAAACTAAGATGTAACTCCCTAACGTCGAGTCTGAATTGTCTATTGTGTAATTATATTAATGAATAATAAAGATACATTACTAATTTAATTGATATAGAAATATATTCATGTTTATCATATATATTATTTTATATTTTACAAATTTGTATACAACTAGTTAAATAATTTTGTTTAGATTAATTGTTTTTAAAAAATTCTTTGTATGTGTCGAAAAATAATTTTTAGGTAAACTATGTTCAAAAATTCCATTATATAACTTCTAAATTAAAAACATAGTGAATTAATTATCATATTTATACATCCATTTTACATTTAAAACAAATTATTAAATACATCTATGAAAAATGAACTGATGTTACAATCATGGAGACGGTTGGTCATACGTACACGTGAGTAATGTTCCCATTTTTCAATGATCGTTATGAAAGTATGTTAAGAAAACATTAATATTAATGGAAACATATTTATATCATAAATATCATATTATTAATCATATTTTATTATATATTCAATTATTATTATGTAAAATGAGTCGCATCGTGTCTTAGAGTTGGTAGTCCACACATCTTTGAATGACATCAACACATTTTTTGTGTGTAAATGGGTAACACAAAAATGATACATTAAATTTTTTTAAATTTAATTATTAAATGAATATAATATAATTTCTAATATGATATATTTTTTATTATATCAATAATTCTATACTTTTGATTTATTTTGTGATTAAATCACAAATCTTTTAGGAGGTGGTAGTACACACATTCACAAACGATGTTATTGAATTTACCCAAAAAGGAATGAATAAAGTTATCTTATATATAAATATTTCCAAATAATAAAGAAATTTAAAATATCATATTTAATATATATAAATATATTTTACATCATAATTCTCACCATGAGTGGTGGTAAGGGATGAATGATCAATCATCGTTTTGTGTGGTCGTAGTTTTCTATACACATAAAAGGTATGTATGTTAACAATTAGATGTATGTGTGTGAAAGTGTATGTAAGATCCATAAAATAAAAATATTTTATCATATTAAATATATTTATTTCATTATATAATCATAGAATTAGGATATTTTATTGGGAGGACAATGTAAATAATACTATATCTATTAATGAATGTTGTTACCTCTTCTCTGGGCACCTCTTTTTGGTTTTAACCAAAGGGATTACACTGATGGATTTGTGTACTAATAGAGGCCTCCAAGATGAGGATGGGGATGTTGAATAGATATTTTTATAGATATTGGGGTTTCCAATGTTGCTTAAAAGGTGTGAGGATGTGGAATATGTGAGTATATTTTTATAACAAATAAACACATAAACATTAATAAATATTTGTAGACAGAATTAAAATAAATATTTCTCTTTTTTAATGGATAAAATAATGTTCAAAAATATATTCAAGGGGTATAGGGTCACAATTTTTCTATAAAACTGATTTCATACTTCTATATAGGTCATTATGTCCCTGAAGGTAAAGGTGTAGCACTTTGTGAAGCTGAATTTCACAATAATCGTCCGAAATAATTTAATCAAATTCACAATTTTTTTGGTTAAAAACTAATTTTATGTTATTATAAATTAAAAATTATTTATTTTCTATATATGTAATCACTTTTTCAAAATTCAAATCATAGATGTAGTAGAAATTAATTTTATTGTAATCCCTTAGATGATATGACAATGGATGTCTGTATTGTAAAAATTTTCAAATTTTTTATAAGTATTTAGATAAATTTTCAAATTAAAATTTAATTAAATGAAGTAAAATTTAATAATTAATATCAAAATTTTCTGATTTAATTTAAAAATAAATTGTAAATATAATTTATCATTATATATAAATTAGAAAAAAATCAGTTATGACTTAGAATTTGGTATTATCGGTACTCATTAATAAATAATACATTAAGAGAAAAATAAAAAATTACTCATAACCTAAAATATAATTTCTAATTTAAAGGATTAATTTTTTTAGAATTATATGATTTAAAAAAGGGAAAAATTATATTTCAAATAGGTTCTTCATTAAATGCTGGTAAAAATTTCCTTTATGAAAATATAGCTTTTTATATGCAATATTTTGTTTTATCTATTTTGATTCCATAAAATATTTTTGATGAATACGAAAAATATTTAATTGAATTTATAATATATATATATATATATATAATTAATATCACTCACATATTCTTATTTATTATGATAAAATTGATTTGTGAGCATAAAAATTGATTTCTATAAAGACAACCCCATTATGTTCAATTGGTTATTATCTTCATTTAAAATTTATTTATAACTAATGAATTAATATAATATTAATGTAAACAACAAATTATCATTAGATTGATTACCCAGTACGTGATTTCTGATTTAATGTTAGGTTTTAATCATATTATGTTAAATAATCATCTTTTGAAAATTTATTATTGTTCGGTAATACGTGGTCCTGTGTGTAAAGAAAGCCATTGAAGAAACTCATTTTTGATTGTGAAAAACACTAACTCAGTGTTGTGTGAATTTGAAGAAATAAATTATATAGAATTTATTTAAAATAGTGATATATTATTAATTATTATGATAATATATTCTCCTACAAAATTTCAAATTATTTAACATACATGTTATCAAATTTAATGACCCTACATTATATTTTTAGGGTGTAATATTCAACCACACTTAATAAAATTTCATCCTATTAATTATTACTTGATATTGGTGATGTATTGTTTGATATTTCCTATGACGAAAGTCTGACATTGTGGTAGGGGATTATGTGAAATCCATTTTAAAAGAGAGATTGGTAAGTAAAAAATGTCTTGTGGATTAACATATAACAAGGACTCTATATTATATAAATTTAGTGAAATTATAGATTCAAACATGGAGGAAATGAATAAATATTCATAAAGAGTCATTGTGGTAATCAATCACAAATAGATAAATGATCAATGGAATATTGATGACGTCAACACTATAAATCATCGACGATTTTGAGGACCATCAGTTCAACAAAAATATATATATCTAGACAAAAACAAATATATATCCAATTTATAATTTTGAAAAATTTCTATTATACAAAACAATATAAAGAACACTTATTTTATAATTCATTTTAATATCATATAAACATTTCTATATTTTTGAAATTGTTTAATCAAATTTTAATTATTTTTTTACATCTACAAATGTGCATCCAATAACAACTGGTTCCCGCCCTTCTAGATTCGGTGAAAAAAAAACATTATGTTTAATTTTTTTATTATGGATAACTTAAAAGTATCCATTTATTACAAAAACATTCTCCTTTTCATGGTCTAAGATCTAGAGTATTACACAACACATTTTATTTTTAATTGTTATACTAAAATAAAACACATTCCTATAATTCTACTGTGCGTGATAACTACAAAAGAAATGACATCTGAATCTGAACTACTATGATACTTGTGAAAAATGATATTAATCTAATGGGTTATCACTAAATTGCCCTGTTGGGGTTTTGAAATCATTGAATTACTTTTTAGAAAATCATTCTTTGAAAATAACTTTGATAAATGCACTAAATTTTTTTACATAATAGTGTAGACATGTATTTCAAAATACCATTTGAAAATAAATATTCAAATTATTTACATATTGAAAATACTTCAATATTTCGATGTAAATATTCTCATACTGATTTAAAAATAATACATTTATATTTTTGAAAAAATGTACTTTTTGAAAAAAATACTAGGAAAACCTTTAACATTGAATGATATAATGGACCTAAACACTTATTGAGGATTTGGGTTTACTCCATATTTCCCTACTATATTTACATCATTGAAGTGCTAAATTTTCTGAAAACATTTCATGCTTTCTTTACCTATATATTGTATCACTGGATATTTTAATTTAAAAAACCCATCAATACATTAAAATACACATAGACATTTATATTTATATATATAAGTATGTTTATACATAAATATATGATCATCCGATGTATTTCACTCGCAAGTCTGTTTCAGACCTAAATATGTTCTATATTGTGATTGAATTAATATCCATATACCCAAGTTTTAGGAAATACATGTTTACATATTGTTATAGAATCAATCAATTTAGTAACTAAAAATTTGAAAAAAATGTCAATGAAATATATGTTTAACATCCTTTAGCCATTAAATAATTTCATGACTATATAATGTAATATAAATAATAATCATAAAAAATAGATAATTGTGTGTCACACATGACATAATTAAAGTGGAACTTAATATATATAAATACAGTTATTGATATATATATATATATATTTGTGTCTGTGATTGTTTTTGGAAGAAATAAATATTTAGATGTAATATAACTAAAATTAGATGTTAGTGATGTCAATCATCAAATAAATCATTTTTCTATTTGATTAGTATGTAACCATGTGTATTACACCCATGTAAGATACTAGAATAAGTAATTCATAGTGTGACATTAAATTAATCAACACACTCACACACACACAAATATATATATATATAAGGAATAAAAATGAAATTACAAAAAGAAACAGATTCACATCATGAAATACTAATGTGAACATAGATTTCCTTCAATTATAATACATTCAATTGAAATTATTACATATATAGAAATCCTTGAAACAAAAAATCTTGGAGTTTGGTAATGATTCCCACACACACACACACACACACACACACACACATATATATATATTTGTAATTGAAACACATATATTCATAATATATATTTTGTTTTAGGAAAAGTGAACCCATAAAAACAAGGAAATTAAAACATAATTTATTTAAATGATTACCATTACCAAAAATAAAATATGGTGTAACATACAAAAATAGTTGAACCAATTTTCAAGTTGAGAAATTATAAATAATAATACATAAAATAATTTAATCTTTTAATTTATGATAATAATTCACATACATAGTATTTTTATATTAAACACCCTTAAAAGAAGAATTTGAAAACATAAAAAATTGTAACCAAATTCTTTTACCAATATATAAATATTTGAATAAATATTTTCCTTATTAAACTAAAATCCCGTACAAAAAAGGAAAATTCAATGTATTTGAAAATTGATTATCCCTTAAATCTAATGAACTCAATATGTGAACTACACATGTAATACATGAAATAATACTTTTCAATGGGTTTACATTTTGGAGTAAAGGCTAATTATATAGATTCTCATCCTATACTAAACATTTATTTTATTGTAGCTTGTTTGATGTTCATATTTAATATTTTTATTTATTTAATATCCAAATTTATGATTTAGATAAAATAGTATCTCAATTTGATTTTGAAATTAAACTAAATTATAATTATATATCAATTTTTGAAATCCAAAACCCAATGAAGTTTTTAACGAACCAAAATAAAATATAAATGTACAGGTTGTTTTCATTTGAAACTGGTCAAGAAAGAAACTATCCATAGAAATACAAAATAAACAATCAAAAATATAGAATCTATGTATGATTAGCATTAAATAATATTATTTTTTCATAAATTTGATGGAATATCAAAAAATAAGAAGTAACATGGAGAAGATTAAATGATGATATGAATACATCAATGGATTGGAGAAAGTATATCATTGTTAAATAGATTTCGTCAATATTTTGTTATTGAAAATTAAAACAAACACATACATGCAAGATTGTGGATGATTCGAGATCAATCCCTCTTATATAGGCCACATATACAAGATAAACCTACCTCACCATAAATCAAAACCCAATCAACAATCCCGACATTTCTCTAATATTATTTGACATCACATGGTTCATCAACGACTTACCTTTCACTAGATCTACTGGTATGTGACTCTGTACAAGGCTTCCAAATCACATCTGAAGATGAACCATCATTTGTGACCTCCTTCAAACCCGACATGAAAAAAAAACACCAGGTGCCATCGATTTCTAGTCACTCATTTTCTATTCACACATGTAGTTGAATTCTATTTCTCACCTACACAATAACCAAAATATTGATTTCATTTATTAGTCAATTCATTTTCTTTTATGTTTCCAATTATTTTTAAAAAAAATTGGTTTATAATTATATTTATCATATATTCATAATTGAAAAATAATATATATATATTGATATATTATTCGATAATTATTTTATAAAATATAAATTAATTATTTCTTTTATATTTAATAAATTTATTAAAATTTTAATTATAATCATTCTAATTTAATTTATAAAAAATGAATTTAGTCAAACAATAGTCCAAACAGAATATATTAATATAAACAAAATTCATAAATATATAATACATCAACAATACTATTACATTTCTTTTAATCAACACTTTTTTCTTTTAATTATTTTTATTTAATAAAAAAAATATATTTTTTTCCCTAAATGAAAATTAATTTTTATTTTATTAATATGACATAATGTATTTAAATAGTGGAATGACTAAAAAAATGACATAAATTAAACTAAACAATTTTTTATTTTTATTACTTGAAATCACATAGAATTATAAATATTTATCAAAAATTTATTTGGATAAAATATAATGAAATTATTTAATTACATAAAATATATGGGATGTCATAGTCTCCCCCATACATGTATTTCCCCTCATAATTCATTTATCGGTCTTGATAATATAATTAAAAAATTTCATCTCTAGAATTAATGAAGAACTATAATGTATAAGTGTAAAAACCTATCCAAATAAGAATCTATCTTGTATATTTCTTCCCTAAAAATAAAATATCTAATATCCAATGTTTTCTAGACTATTCGTACAATACCAATTTTAACAGCCCGAAACTACTCTTTTAAGATTCAGTGCTAAAAACATGATGTGCAGTATTTTTCTAAAGGATTGTATAAAAAACATAGCGAGTATAGAAAAAATGTCCTTTTACCTATATGGGTTCAAGACGATTAGACAATCCATTACATTTAATAGGTATGACAAAAAATAAAACATTATCCTATTATACATTAGTGCACACTAAATCCATAAGAGATGACATTGGAAGGTGAACTTTTATGAATCCTATGAGAAATAATTTTAAAAAAAGAGTAAGAATTCAATTACCCAATATGGGGTTTTGATATATTTGATGCACTTTTTTTTAAAATCATTCTTTGAAAATAACTTTGGTATGTTATTTCGAAAATAATTTAGATAATTACATAAAAAATACATTTTAAAATACCCTTTGAGAAATAATATTTTAATTATTTACATATTCTGATTATTTTAAAATTTTATAGATACATGTGCTCAAATTTCATTATAAATAATCAAATGATATTTCTCAAAAAATATAAATAAGATATCTGAAATCAAAATTACTGAGGAATCATGTAATGTTAAAGTCTATAGGCGGTCTACCAACTTATTAAGGGATTGGGTTCACTAGCCAATTATATTAAATATTTACAATATTCATGTACCCGATATTCTAAAAACATGTTAATATTTCATAACATATATATATATTCATATGAATTTTTAATTTTGAAAACATTTCACTTCATAAAAATACCTATTCATGATTATATATATATTTATATATATTTATAATAATAAGTATACTAACTTCCATTTTATATAACATGCGTGTTTGGTTCAAAGATAAATATTACAATATAGTTATTGAATAATAATCCTTGAACCCAAACAGAAATGAAATACAATTTTAAATATTTTTATGTCTTCAATCATTTTAAAAAATCAATATTGAACAAAAATATCCATGAAACATCAGTTTAATTTCTTTTATGCATGAAATAATTACATGACGGTATAATGTAATTTCAACAATAATCGTAAATAATAGATATCACTTTATATATATTTATCGTCTTAGAGAGATATATATTTGTTTTGAAGAACTTCTCTTAAGATTTAATCATAATTAAAATTAGAATTAAATTTTCTCAAATGTTGAATAAATCATTTTTCTGTTTGATTTATATATACCCATGTGTATTTCTCCCATGTAGGATAATTAAAAAACATATATGAAGTGTGAAAAGTAATAAATCAATATATAAACTCGCATATATATATATATATATATAAATATTTATAAGCCATAGAAAATGATATTACAAAAACAAGAATATTCAAACATTGAATTACAAATGTGAACTTGGATGTAAAACAAGTATAAGATAAAGAAGTAAAATATTTAAATATTTATAAATACATGAAGAAACAATTATTGGATTTTGGTAATGATACACAAACACACACACACACACATATATATATATATATATATATGTAATGGAATCACATATAATCAAAAAAATTTATTTTTTACTGAAAAATAAACCCTTAACCTCAAAAATTAAAATTTCATTATAATTAAATATATTACCTTACAAACAATCAAATTAAGAAAAAAATTTAAAAGTGAATGAATCTATATGTAATTTGAAAAATTATAAATCATAATATTTAAATAAAATAATCATAGAATTTAATATCAAAATTTACATATATAGCATTTTTAAATAACCCCATTTGGAAGACAAAATTTAACAGAACTAAAATTCTATCCAAATATAATTATGAAAATTGAATTATTTTAAATAAAATTTTATTATAAAATAAAAACCCATTATGAATGTTAAAATAAAATTCAATGTACTTAAAATAGATAATACATTACCTCTAGTGGACCTTAAAAGTAAACTACCCATGTAGGACATGAAAATGTGAATGTTCGAATGAGTTTACCTTGGGAATCAAATGTTACTTATATAGAATCTCATACTGTACTAAAAATATATTTTATAGAAACTTTCATATTGATAAGATTTCATATTTTTATTATCTAATCCTCTAATTTTGATGATCGAGATAAATGAGTATCTAAATTTTGTTTGAAATTCAACAAAGTGATCAAGATATCAATTTTTATGAAAACAATATCCAGATGAAGTATTCAATGCGTCAAACAAAAATCTAATTGAAAAATGAGTTTTCATTTTCAACCGGTCAAGATGGGACAATCCATAATCACTCAAAATTAAAAGTTGGAAATATAGAAAACATGTATGATTAGCAATAAATCATTATATTTTTTTATATAGTTGAATATAAATCCAAAACCAAGATGTAACCGGGACAAAAAATGATCATAATAAGTACTAGTGGCTGAAATTGAAAAAATATATCATTTTTAAGCCAATTTCATCCTCATTTATTTGCTACAAATTTAAAAAAACCTACATGAAACATTGAGGAATGTCTATGATCGATCCCTCAAATTTGGATCATAGAAAAATGATAAACCTACATCGCCATAAATAAAAACCCTAAATATGATATTGACTCCTCTCAGACCATCATCGACATCCCCTAGTTCATTTGTGATTGACCACACATTAAATCTACTGGTATATGAGTCCACATAGAACTTTGAAATTATATCTAGAGATGAACCATAACATGTAACCTCCATTAGCCTCGACTCTAGAAGGTGAATCCTCACCTGATGTAGTTGATTCGATGTTTCTTTTTTTTCTCTCCCATAGTCAAATTATGCAACTTTCCATCCCTATAACAAAAATATTTATTTCATTTTGTTCATAATTTTATTTTATTTTATGTATTCAATTTTTTTGGTTTTTAAATTTACATTTTTAGTATTGATTTATGAATATATATAAAATATATTAATAATTTCAAATTATTTCTTATATATATTTATATTTAATTTTATAATTTTTTAAAATGAATTAAAAATAATATATATTTTATTTTATTATATTTGTTAACATATTCATAAAAATCATTCTAATTTAATTTATAAAAAATGGATTTTGGTAATAAAAGTCCTAAACTTATTTATAATTATAATGAAAACTCATTAATATAAAATATATTTAATTTAATATTATCTTTCTTTTAAACAATATATCAGTATTTTAGTTATTATTATTTTTTAAAACAATATATTATAAAATATTATTTCAAAAAACGAAAATTATTTTATATTATTTCAATACAACATCTTGTATTTAAGTAGTGACATGATAAAAAATATTATAGATTAATGCAAAAAAATAATCTTCATTAAATGAATTCACATAGTTTTATAAAAATATTTTAAAAACATTATTTACTTTAAAATATCATTTCTGTCAATTCAAATAAAAATCATTATTATCATTTTAAAAAATTTCAATCCAATTTGATAACATCAATCCAGTACCTCCACAGTGTCACTAACATTCCAATTTATCGATAAATTTTTTGGATGACCTTAAATATTCCATAGTATATTTATTTAAAAAAAATTAATGTCATATATTAGATATCTCAATTAACTAAAATATTATGAAATCATTATTATAAAATCATTTTATTAAGATATTTATTACCTAATAATTAAAAATAAATTATAATGATAATGATATAGTTCATTGCTTTCAAATTAATATTTATAGTGGATGTTTTCTTAGGAATACCACTATATTAAATATTATATAGTTATTAATGATTAATTATGAATTTTTTAAAACTTATTTAAAAACATATAATAAATTTCGTAGTCTAATTCAAGTGACATAATACAGATCTTATTTTTTGACCTAAAGTTGATTTTTGTAAAAATATACTTATCCATTAAAATTAAGTCAAGTGTTAGGTTAATATTATATTATTCCATTTGTTAATTACTAATGATATTTATTATTGTAATATAAATATAATGTATATATATGATATTTATATCATCAATTATATTATGGAATTATGATATAATTATGCAGACCAATGATATAGAAAATTAAGACACATGCAATTAACAAATAAAATATTTCCCAAATTGAAACCTTAACACAAGATCAGTAATAAAAGGTTAATATATGGTCATAATCAAACCATATCTAGTATTATATATATGATTTTTTTTTTGTAAATGATTTATAATAATATTATATTTATTATACAGAAATCTTGATTGTTTATGAAGAGAGTCCAGATAAAAGGTATGGAATTATTTATGGAATTCATTTTTAATTGGAGGTAAATGCCTCATAAAATAATTTTATTTTATTCTATGTGGTGTATATATTTCATGTGAATTTATTTAATTAGTCTTTTCTAGAAGGGTTTCATATTTCTATATACTTATAATTTTATTTTCACAAAGGGTAATATGAATCTATTTATTATAATATTATGATTGTTGATTTCACAATATATTGTATATTTGAGTTTTTTTCATTTTAGGTATTCATTGAGTAATATTTATCTTCCATATCCATGGTTTCTAATTTTTTTTCATAAAATGTTATATATATATATATTTTAATGATGTTTAATATCAATTTCATCAATTTTTTAAATTTTATTACCCAGTATTCAAGGAATCGTTCATTCATTTTTCAAACAATGTACATTTTTACATCTCTAGAAAATATAGGATAAGATTGTTTTGTAAAAAAATAATGAAAGAATGTATTTTTATGATTTCATGATACCTTAGTACCTTGAAACAAATCCTACAAGCTTATAAGATTATTTAAAAATAAAATGTTTTCATTTAAATTTAAATCAAAATTTTTGAAAAGATAACTATATTAGCAATGAAAGGATATTTTCATGAAGAACTATTTCAAATTATTCATCATGATTCCATTATACATTTAAAATGTGGTTTGAAGGAAAATGGTTTTTCCAAATTTTTTACGTTTTTAAAAAATATTTTTAATGAAAATTAATCTTCTAAGTGATCATTCAAAATCCATCCCCACCAGTGATGACATACTTTCTTATTGTTCAAGATTACGATTAATATTCATTATATGAATAGTTATTGTTTTCATAGAATGATGTTTAAAATCCATGATTTAATTCATGTAGTATTATTTTGATGAAATTTAAATTAATAATATATATTTACCAGGTTTATTGATATTAATTCATGTTTATTATTCCCATTTTGTTCCTTGGGTTACGATTATGATAAGTTTTTTCTGTTTTTTTAAGAAATGGTCGTAATATTTCATTATGAGATGGTTGTGACCAATATCTCCAACCAATTATGTTGGTAATGATTTATATCTCAGGAGGTAAACTAAAAATATCTTGAGAGTGAACCTTGACTTCTAAAGTGGTCAAGGGAGAGAACCCTGACTACTATGATGGTGTCAAGAGTGATCTCAAGATACTAAGATGGCCATAGGAGGGATCCATGACTACTAAGTAATTATGATGATTGAAATAATTCTACTAATATGTACATGGGAGTGATCCATAACTACTGTTATGGTATAGTTTATTAAACAATACTACTAATATGGTCTTGGTAGTGATGCCATGGCTACTATGGAAATCATTATATAATTATATGTTTTCCAAAATTCCATGTTTTATTCCTATGTCAGGATTTCTAGGCCTATGTTATTTGTCTCCTTATGATTCATGTCATATGAACTACCATTATTTATTGGATATTACATGTATATGAACTTTTATATGCATGTTATGGTCTTCTATTTTATGGATCTCGTTCTCATTCACATTTAATCTAGATTATGCTTACATATCTCTCTTGTTTACTGTTACTTAGAATATAAACTCACCAATTATTTATATAGAAACAGTGGCTTTACAAACATGGATATTATATTATTTTTTGATATATATTTATTACATTTCAATAATGTATGATGTATAACCTTAATTGGTTAGTGTATTTGGATACATGGAAAGAAAATATTCTAGCATGCTGAATGATATTTAACATCTCCCATAAGTTTGTACAACATTTGTACTTCTACATATAACTTTTCATTGCAAAATGGTGAATGGAAACATAACAAAGGGGTGAGGTCAAATTATCAGTAAGGGTAAATACGGGATATATGTTACTATAATGTAATGACCTGGACTCCTCTGGGCTATTCCTTTGTCAAATTCTAGTTACTTTTGTGTTCTGGGAGGTAACAATGGATTAATTTGGGAGTTTTCCCAAAATCCAGTTATTCCTAGGGTGACTGACAATAGTGATTTAGGACCAGTGAATCACTAATAGTGACTCACACCTGTGATTCTCTTAGTGTTGATTCATTTGATGGTAACACCGAATGGTTTCTCACAAAACAACCACTCATCGAACTATGGCTAACGAAATCGTGTATTAGTGATTATTGGGTCTGATCGATGGCTCAACAAATGGTGCCTCTGAACAGGGACATATAATGGTGTCATACTGAATTGTTTCTCCCTAAGAGGTGTCTCAAATAAAGGTGTCACTAGTGACTCACCCAATTGTGATTCAATTTCAATAGTTTTCCAAATTTTTATTTTCCCCTACATTCTCTTTGGTTTTCATGTTTCACACCTTCTATAGTTTATTTAACATGAATGGAATTTAAATATTTTATTGGGAGTTTATAAATGTTTTTAAATTCATATTAATTATATCTAAATACCCTAATTCTTTAAGGGATTTTAAAAAATCATATTGTATGGTCATGGCCAAGATCCATCTTTAATGCCTCAAAAACTGTTTTTTGTTCCATTGATATAGGATCTAATTTTTTTTAGGCTGAGGCCCTCTCTTCTCTTTTCCCCAGTTATACAATGATCATTTCATCCTATATTATTGGATAATTTATATTGTGCCCCTATCTTGTTTCCCATAGACATTTCATTCTAATCTTAGCCCCCTATTTTGAAATAATGTAGAATCATTGGTCCCCTATTGTTCCAGGTGTGGATTTTCCTTTGTCTCAATTTTATTTTTGTATTGTGTGGGGTGGGTATAATGATGCCTCGTTATGATATTAGCTAAATCCATATTTAAAAAACGTAATAAGAAGTAATAAATGATTTACTGGGGAGATATTGATATTGATCACCTATTTTATTTATTAACATTGGATAATGATGTGATTTGTTATCGCAGTGTTGTTTCACAAAATCATGGTAGTTTGTGGTCATTTCCAATGATTGGGAGATTATTTATATCATTTTTTTGTGAGTAATTTCTGTAAATATTAATTTGATTAATCATGAATACCCAGTAAAATGGAATTGATTCCCCAAGATAAAAACCCAAATGTGATCACCCATACTTATCATTGTTTAATTTAAAAAAAAAATTGGCCAAAAAGGAATTCACTGTGTTTGATAGTTATGATTGTGTGTATTGGGTAGTACTAGCAGTGTTTTGGTATATTATTTTTAGAAATTTATGGATTGTGGAATGGATGGACTTTTTGTACAATAGGACTACATTGTAGTAGTGGTTCGACAATGGGGCTACAGGTTTATGATGTCTCATGATTTCTTGTTAATGGATGTGCTATGTGGGGTGATGTTGTGTAGCAGGGCTGCCAGGTTTGGATGTGAGGTGATGATTTTGGTGTGATAACATTGAAAAATGGTGTTGGGAATATCGAAATAATAATAGGTGTTAATTGCGGAGGAAGGAAAAAGATGGTTGTTTTCTGTGTGTTTTGTTACAAGGAGTGTTTAGAGGCTTTTAGCCTTATAATTTTTTTTTAAATATTGTTATTATTAGTTGATATAGTATGGATTCCATAAATAAATGAATTATTTGATAATGAAGAACGATAATTGGTTAAATAAATTTTCTAAGGGTTTTTTCGATTCTAGTCTTATAGTGAAGAAGTGTTCATGTGACAGTCATTTATGGTGGTACGTGGACATAGGGATAGAAGCGAGGGGGGTTTTAGGGGAATGGTTGTACATTTGTAATTCCATTGGATGGGATGTGGGTTCTTTTCCAATCATGTTGAGAAGTATGTGTCGACCACCAATCTTTTTATGGGGGAGGGATTCCTTCACAAAATATCATTGGGAGAATGGATAGTTGGTTACTGACTCCACCAAGCTCTGTATTCATGGAATTTATCACCCCAGATTCTTAGGGAAATCTATAATATGTTGAGGTTTAATACCATATTTGTGTTATTGACTGTTTGAAAGGTGGATTCATTCTCATGTGCCTTCGGGATGAGGTCGAGCTATTTTCATATATGGCGTGTTGTGGTTGTGGCCTTGGTGAATACCGACATCATGAGATGTGGTTTTCTCCAGGGTTTTTGCAGGTAGGTTTTGATAGTGGGGATTGTAGAACAATGTGGTCGCCTCAGGACATTCAACATTAATAATGAGCATTCAACAAGTAGGATGTGGTGTGGGGTACCCAAATATTGATGTGCTTATTATATCATATTACATTACATGCATTATATGATGATTGTTCATGGGTGATGTTGGGGTGGGTAGTATACATTTCCATGTTCATTTGAGATTCTATTGTTTTCTCACAGGATCATTAGTATTCTTCTCCCACTTGTAGATGAGTGAATTTGGTTTTTCCAAACTAAGTATACTTTTATGCTCACCCTACATACAAAAATAAATTTTTATGTTTACAAGGTGATTACATGGACCATGCTGTACCTTACTAGATTAGACACTAGGGATAGTTTTTGTGTCATTTTTTAGTTTTATTTCGGTATATACCATGGATTTTTATATGTTTTTTCAATAGTTTGACTTTAACCATGCATGTGGGATGGATTTTTTGATTCTTTATATATTTATGTCATGGAGTTGTTTGAGGTAGGTACATCTTATTTCTTGATCATGGATAATATGAAAAGGGTAATCCCTCCTTTTTTTGAGATATTTCTCTAACCTTAGTGATGTTTTCCTACCTGATTACTATTAGAGGTGGTACTCTGGGGGTGGGGGGGTCGGGGGGTGGGGGTCATTATCTCTCTATCATCTTGAGGTAAGAAGGCATAAACATCTTCTTATCCCTTCCCTCATATTATAGAAGGTGATTCGTGATACAATATTATAACTGACTGATGTTTGAGATATAGGATGGTTCTTGGAATTATGAATATTTAGGATTACATGGGTTGGTAGGGAAACAATGTTAGGTGATCATTTTGCATGGAATATTATTTGGATGAATGGAAAGGTCAAGGTACTTTAGTGAAACCCATTATCAGATGCAAGGACTATGAGCATACCAAACTACCATGTGAGGATACACTGATTGTGTTGTATAGACTCTAGTAAAGTTACATTTATCATGATGACATGTTTTATAGATTTACTTGGGCATTTCCTAGATATTATAATAAAAAATGAGATAAAATGAACCCTAAATAAATTCCATAAATCTCAGGATTAAGAGATTATTGTTTACCTCTATACTATGTTACATGGCCATCATCCATGAGTGGCTGAGGATGTGGGGGGCACAGAAGGTTAATCTAGCCTATTGGAAGAGGGTTGATCTAGTGGAGAAATTTCGGGTGGGATTCCATTCTTAATCAATGAAGTCAGCAAAGGGGCTTGAGCTACAGTCTCCCCACAAGGGGAGTATATATGTTAGGGAATTGGGTATCATGTTTAAGTATCTCGTACATTTTTCTTCAAATAAAATATAGGATGAGGGTTCTTGGGAGTGGATCTTCACCATCCCTTCAGTATATGATTACTCCCTTTATCCTAGTGACATAATTAGAGGTTCAAAAGAAGGATGAGTTACTGGAAAAGAGTCACACTTGAGGAGTTCTTCCATGGTAGAGAATGCAGCCTAGTTCATCAAAAGGGGATGGCTGTCTGTGGAATGTCTCCAGTTTCAGGGCCTTTTAAGTGTTAGATTGCTGGGAGTCGACCACAAAATATTTAGTAACAACTCTATGGTCCTCCGGATTTTCACATGTGACTAGGTATGAGGATGTTTTCATCTTGAGGTTGTGGAATCCTACATGGATAGTTCTATAATTGAGATTTGTACATCGGAGGAGGAATGTCCAGTGGTTGCCTCTATTGAAGATGCAAGGCTGACCTTTTAAGAAATATGGAGAACATTCCCCTACACCACTGTGGGAAGATGGTGTATGTGGAAGCTAACCACTGGGTTTTCATCAGGTATTTCAGACAGCGAGTGGTTAGGGAGGATGTCTGTTGAAGAGTTTTATTGGATCTGGTCATGTCCAATTGAATGTCACAGATGCAACATTTCCTCTAGGTCCATAGATCGTTCAAGTAATGATCATTTTGTTCAACAATATTTTTTGTTCTTTTTTTGATTCTAGATCATTGCACTCCTTTATTTCACCATCTCTATCCTGCAATTTGGGTCTTCACATAGAGAGTCTTTTTATGTCCCTGGTGTTGAGTAAACTAGTCAAAGTTCAAACCACCTTGTTTCATGTTGGCCGGTGATGTATACATATAATGGGGTCACATCAGTCCTATGGGGATCATTTATTGTAATCGATGATGTCATATGTTGTTATCGTTGGAATAAACCTGGTGATTTAGCTACAATTTATTATTTACTACTTTAGGATAAGAGTTGTGTTTTTAGATGTGAAAGGATAGCATGTAGCTTTTATTGGCAAGAAAAGTTGTTAGGTGGTCAGATGGAGCATAGAGCCTCTTCATTCTATGATAGAAGAGATATTTGTGGGAAAGATGGGAAAAATGTTTTAAGAGACTCCCAGGGTCATTTTCGAGTTTTTGGATGTTTTTCTGGAAGAGATTTTGACTCTACCCCCTCAACATGATGTTGACAGGGGGATAGACTTACAGCCCAATGCTTCCATGATTTTGTTAGATCCAAATAAATTAGAACCTACTACGCTATTGGAGTTACAGATCCAGATTTATGATTTGATGAGGAAGGGATTTATTTAGCCATGTGTGTCATCATGGGTTGCTCAAGTCTTGTTTGTGAAGAAGGGATATTGTGTGTTGAGGCTATATATAGACTTCCATACTTCAAATCATGTAATGGTCATAAACAGTTACCCTCTATCGAGGATAAATTATTTTTTTGTCCAACTGACGGGACATAGATTTTTTCCAAATCTAATCTATGTTCTTCATATCACCAATTGAGGGTGAAGGAGTGTGACATCCTGAAGACTGCTTCCATGTGCAGGTGTTGAAATTTGGATTTCGATGTTATGACATTTGGGTTTATAAACACACTATCCATGTTCATGGGGTTCATCAACTCTATAATTCAATCGTTTTTGGACTGGTCCATCATCACGTTCATTGATGACATTTTGAACAAATCATTGTCTAAGGAGGAGCATACTGATCATCTCATGACTATACTACAGTTACCTCAGCACCGAAAACTCTATAGATACCTATCCATGTTAATGTTTTGGACATTAGTGGTCCTCTTTATTAGGCTGGTGGTGTCTCAGTAGGTCTTAGATGTGGACACATTTATGGTCAAAATAGTTGTATATTAGGGAGAACCAGTGAATGTGGTAGATAATTTTGGTATTCATACTTTAGTAGGATACTACTAGATATTCGTATTTGATTTCACATAGGTAGAAGAACAATTGATGGCTCAGACTAGAAAGTGCCATACCATTGGGTGGAGTGAGTACTATGGAGTAGTTTTCACCTATTTAAAGTGAATGTTGATCAGTTCCACTATTCTCAACATGCTAGAGAATGGGGTGTTGTTCAAGGTGTAATATGATGTTTCCCATTCGGCCATGGGTTTAATACTAATGATGCAACAAGGAGTGATCTCCTCGGGTTCAATGCAGTTACGTCCACATGAACGTAATTGTTCCACCCCTGATATGGAACATGAAACTGTCATGTATTTTATGTTGTTGTGGTGGAATTACCTCACCGGGGAGATCATTGTGGTATTCATTGATTAGTAGAGATTGAGGTATATATTTTACTATTGTGATATGAACATACGATAGTATATGTTGATGGAATTTCTACTGGATTATGATATTGAGATATCCTACTCCATAGGAAATTTTAACAATGTGTTTGATTTATTAACTAGGAAGTCAGAGAATTAATTCGTTCAAGAACCTAATGATTCTTAGAGAACAATGTGGCAGATGGATTACACAAAAATAGATGCATGAATGGACGGTGGAAAAGGATGCCTATTTCTGCTGAAGGTGAATTCATCTCTAACGCTTAAGGTGTATTAGTCTTTGAGGGTATACAAAGAGGGAAAATTGATGTGTGATCACATTTACCTAAGAAATTCACGTGAGGGATGGTCAAGTAATTTTCATAATTAGAATATGTTTTGTGGGAAGTTTTTCATCCATGTGGCGATGTGTGAGGGAGTTCTTTGTGCATTCTGTAGATCACCCCGAGCGATACAACCAAGCATTTCCACGATGTACTAAGGCTTGAGGGAATATTTCTGGTGTCCTAAGATGATGTGATTAGTGACTGGCATTATGACAATGTTTGTGGTCTACCAGTAAGTTAAGGTTATGTACCATGTTCCCAATGGTGTATTACATCCCATATATATACCTACTGAAATCACAATGAATTTCGTTATAGGATTACCTAGGGCTCCAGGAAGATGCGATGAAATATAGTTAATAGTGGATTGATTCACGAAGTATGATATCTTCTTAGATACCATGGAGTCGGACATAGTGGATTCATTACCACAAATGTATGTGGATAAATGGTGATGATACATTGAGTTCTATAATCAATTTTCTTAGATTAGGATTCACATTTTACATCACGTGTCTGAAGGGGATTGGAACATGTCTTTGGCGGTCAGTTACACCTCATCACTACATTACACCATTTGACAGATATAATGATATAGAGGACCATCTAGACATTGCAGGGCATGTTACATGCATGTTTTATGGACCATAGTGGGTTCGTTGATAGAGAATTTCCATTGATAGAGTTATTATACAATAATATCTATCACTATTCCATTATCATGGATTCATTCGATGCTTTGTATGGAATATTGTTTCGTTCACCCATTTGATGGATTGAAGTTAGGGAAGCTGCTATTTTTGTCCCAAACATGGTGCATATTATGACAATGAAGGTTCAAATAGTTCATAAGAGGATGAAGGAAGCACCAGACTAGTCGAAGTTTTCTTCCAATCACATTAAAAGGCCCTTGCTATTTGAGGATGGGGAACACGTATTCTTGATGGTTTCCCCTCAACATGGGTAGTGTAGGATTGGAAATGATAGTAATCTTTCTCCCAGGTTCATAGAACCTTTCTTGGGTTTTGGATGATTTGGGGGGGGGGTTATATCAATTGGAATTGCCAACATATCTGGGGAGGATCCATTATATCTTTAATGTCTACTAACTGTGACAGTATCTACAAAATGAATCACATGTCATTGATTGGGGAGAGTTTGATATATATGAGGACACAACATTCATGGAGCAGAAATGGAGATCCAGGATCATCTGAAGAAGGTTCTATGTGGGTGGAACATTCACATGTTTTGTGTGTTGTTGAGGTTTAGTAGCTTGTAGGAGATTACTTTAGAGCGAGATGCACAAATTTGTGCACAGTACCTAGAGTTGTTTGTAATTTTGATTTTGTGCCTTATTTTGATGTGATAATTTATCATGATTTCAATGACATGATTTGTTTCCTCGTTCTCTAATCTATGTAGTGTATTAACACATGGGAAGGGGTGGACCTGATCTCTATTCAAGATGCATTAATGCATAGTCAATTAAATCAGGGCTGGTGAGTCTATTCCGCTAAAAGAGGATATTATATTAGAATGGAGGAATGAATTCCTAAATCCATGTATCCAGAAAATATTACATTTGGGGTTGTGTAGTTGTTTGAGGATGTAGATGTCAGGGAGTCGTTCTTGGATGTTGAATATTTAACTCCTGCTTTTGTACAACACAATATAGTTTATCCTTATGATGTATCATACATGGTGTTTTTGTGGACCCCTCTAACATTTGGGGTTTAGTTTTTGATTCTCTAGTATGTGAAGAATTTTATAGATATATGATGTAATTATTGGACACCTTTGGGCCATTTGTTTGTGAAAATCCAGTGTTTGGGGACTTCAGAAAGGTTACATTGGATTAATTCAGGCATTTTCCAAAAATCATGTTTTTTCAATAGTGACTCACAATGGAGAGTCATGAACAGTGACACTCTAAAGGTGCCTTGCACTGGTGGGTCACCAAGTGGTAAGTTATTCTACACTGATACCAAATAGTGTTTCCCAAATAATGGCACACCGAATGGTGGCTCATCAAAATGTGGCTAAATAAATTGTGGCACACTGAACGGTGTCACCAAACAGTGTCTCACCAACAGGTAGCTCACCAAATGGTGGCTTACTAAATGGTGGCTCACGGAACGGTGGCTCATTGAATTGGGGCTCAATGAATTTTTGATATCTATTTCTGACACTAAACAATGAATTACAAAATGGAATCTCACCGAATGGTGGCTCACCAAATCATAGCTCACTGAATGATGGATCCCTGAATCGTGGCTCACAGATGGGTGGCTCAACGAACGGTGGCTTTCTGAAAGGTGGATCTCTAAATGGTAGCTCATAGAGAATTTTATAGTTGAATATTTCCACTGAATACTCATCCAACATAGAGTCACCTCCAAATGTTTTCAAAATTTCCAATTTTCCCCAGTTTACCCTGTTTTTTCAGGTTTCGCTCCTTCTATTTTTCATTTGACATGAATTGAGTTTAATTCATTTTTGGGTCTTTTTATAGGCATTTAAATGAATATTAATTATATATTAATAACCTAATACATCAGATGATTTTATATAATCCAACCATGTGGCCTTGGAAACTATCTGAAATTAATTTCCTCGAAACCATATTTTGTTCCATTGATATTGGATCTAAATTTATCTAAGCCAAAGGTCCCCTATTCAATTTTATTATGGTGCATGAAGATATTTTATTCCCATACGATCTATGTTCTTGTTTTTTGCCTCCCCCCTATTTAGGTGTCCTTTGAGTTTTCTTGCTACTCACACCACCGATTTTCTAATAAGAAAGAATCAACTATCGCCTACTGTTCAATGTATGGTTTATCCTTCACCTATCGTTAAATTGTGTAGAATGTGGGATGGTTATAATGATGCCTAATTTTGATAATGGATGTATCAAAATTTAAAAAATACAATGAGAAATAACAAATGGTTGGTGTGGGATATATTAATTTTGATCAACTATTTTTTTGTTATAAGTTGTTGATGATGTGATCTATTATGGCCATGTGGTTTCATAAAATCTTGGACGTTTGTGGTCTCTTCCAACGATTGATTGATGAATTATTACTAATTTTGTTTCCTTGTGAATAATTTCTGTAAATATTAATTTGATGAATTACGTATACCTAGTGAATTTGAATGGATGTCCCAGGATGAAAACCCTTTTCTGATCACCACTTCTTATCAAAGTGGAATTTAATGAATAGTTGGAAAAATATAAATTCACCATGCTTGATAGGTGTGACCGTGTGTATGGGGTGATGTTGGAAGTGATATGGTATCTCAGTTTTATAGATTTATTGATTTGGAATGGATTAACTTGTTTTATAGTAGGGAATCTTTTGGGAAGTGGATTGTTTGAGGGGATACATGTTTGGTCTATGTAATGATTCCATGTTTATGGGTGTGCTGAGTGTGGTTTTTATGAGTGTGATGAGTGTGGTGTTGATATGAATTAGATGGTATAAAATTTAATAATGATTTTGGTAATGTCAAAATATGAATGGTAATTAAATGGGTACGAAGGCCGAGTGGGTTATTTTTTGTGTGTTTTGTTATGATGAGTGATTAGAGGATTTTATTATTTTCAGAATGATTACAGATGTTCTTGTTGTTAGTTTCCAATGTAGGGATGGGATAAATAATTGAATGATTTGATAATGATGATTTTTAATTGGATAAATTTAATTTTTCTGGGTATCTATTGAATCATGGATTGTAGTGAAGTGGTGTTAATGTAACCATCGTTCTTGGCAGTACATTAATGTATGGGTAGCAGAAAGTTGGTTTTTGAGGGGACTAGTTGTGTGTTCAGAATTGTAATGAATGGGTTGATTTTTTGTAATTTGTATATATATACATATAGTTCCTTCTTTTTTCTATATTCACTCCAACCATGTTAAGAACAATGTTATGAACACACCCATTGTTATGGTAGAATTTTTCGTTCCCAAAATCATGGTGGGAGGACGGATGAATGGTTATAGACTTTATCATGCTCCCCCTTCTATGTATTTATCACACATGATTCTTAATGTAGGTTTTAATTGATTGACTTTTAATATCATATTTATTTTATTGGATGTGTGATAAGTGGTATATTTCTTGCGGTTCATCGGGATGAGGACATGTGATTTTAGGAGAGATGTGTAGTGGTAGTGGACCAGGTGTCTGTAGGAATGATGTGATGTGGTTGTGGACCAGTTGTGTGCGGGAATGTTGTGATAGTGGGACTAGTGGAAGAGTGTGGTAGTGCTAAGAATTATTTCATTAGGAATGAGTAGTTAACTAGTGGGAAATAGTGTGGGGTACCAAAATATATATATTTTTACTATACTACATTACTTGACTCTTTTTTTGGGGAGTGTGCCTTTGTATGGTTTTGGTGGATAGTATTCTTTGTTGTATGCATTTTATTTTCAATTGTCTTCTCATAGCAGAATTAGTAATCTTCTCCCACCTGTGGATGAGTGACTTTAGTTTTTCCCTACTCAGTATAATTGTATTCTTATCCTACATACATAAATCATTTTTTAGGTATCCATAGAGATTACATAGACTACACCAGAACATAGTAGATTGGATGTTGGAGACATTTGACGATTCGATGCTTAGTTTTATTTTGGTACATAACTCTATGTTTTCTTTTTTTATTCACCAGTTTCACTTTAAGCATGTATACTAGAAGGATTTTGGGTTTCATTATAAATATATATATATCTTGGAGTTATATGAAGTTAGTATATATTATCTCTCGATATTAGTTACTACGAAATGGGTAATTGCTCCCATTTTTTGTGATATTTCTAAACCCTTTGATTTGGTTACCACCATATGGACTATTAGAGGTGGGAATTAGAGGTCCTTATATCTACTTCATCTTGAGGAATGATGGAATCAACATCATGATATCCCTCCCCCATCAAAAATAATGTTGTTCCAGACACATAATCATGAGAAACATGGTATGAGAATATGACCATGAAAATATCAGATCATACCCTGAATATAAAAGATCATATACAAGATACATTGCATAAATAATGGCTGTTAGTAAGACATAATTAATAAGGAGTCAATAAACACTGGCCAAGAAATAATAACATAAGAATAAAAATATAATTTTGGACAGCATATTAGCATATACTTATTTCCATAATAGTTAATCATCACTACCTTGACCATCGCAATAGTGTGGTTTCACTCCCCATAACATATTAATAGTCATGTTTCACTCCCATTCACTTATTAGTAGCATGAGTTTGCTCAAAATACAATCATTGTTGTAATGGATCACTCTCATTTCCATCTTATTAGCGTTATTTCACTCCTCATACAATCTAAGCAGTCATGGTTCACACACATGGCTATCATAGTAGTCAATGTTCACTCCAAAGAAAATCATAGTTTATCTCATGAGATATAAATATTTACCCAATTAATTGGAGGGAGATATTGGTCCCACCAATCTCATAATGAAATCATACATACATGTCCCATAAAAAACATAAAACAATTATCATAAACATAACCCAAGGAATAAAATGGAAATCTTAATCTTGTAATTATATAATAACCCATGGAAAATATATATGTTTGATACCCATTTAGTAAAATCATAACCCATGATAATATGATAGGTTTTATAATCATTATTATATGAAAGAATAAACCATTAAGAGAAAGAATATGAATTATATTTTTTAACAATAACAAATTATTTTGTCCTAGGTGTGAAAGGAATTTCAAAGATCACATGGAAGATAAATTTCATTAATAATCACTTTAAAATATTATTTCCAAAACCCATTCCTTTGAAACAACAATGAAAACATATTAAATAATAATGAAAATAATTTAAAATGTTACCTGAGGAAAATATCCTTTCTTCAATGAACTAGTTTTCTTTACTAAAAATGGAGAAAATTTAAAAAGAAAAAATTTTATTTGAATATAACCTTGTATGATTGTAGGGAAATCCTCAATGCACTAAGGCATCAAAAAATGGAAAAAAAGTTTCCATTCTATATAATATAAAAAATTATTCTTCTCATACATTTTCTGGAAAAGTGAAAATGTACATTGTTTGATTAATTAATGAAATATTATTTTCAAACTGTGTAATAAATGTCAAAATGGGAAAAAATGACTTTAAACATCATTAACAGAATAATAAAACGTTTTATGATAAAATTTATAGATAAAATGGACTTGGATTATAAATATTACCCAATGAATACTTAAAATGATAAAATTCCAAATATGGAAGATATTTCCAAATCAATACCCCTCACATTATAATGAATAAAATTGAATGTCCCATGTAAAATTATGATTTTATGAATATGAAAATACCAAAAAATTATAGATATGAATAATAAAATAATTTAATAGGTAATATATACAAAATTTATAATACAAATATTACTGTATGAGACACATGTCTCACAGAAATAATGGTGAGACAAAAATAATCCATAACATTGTGTATTGGCTCTCTTCATACTCAAACATGATTCATGTGTAATAAATATATGTATTTTGTAATTATTTTAAATATGTGTATTATTATATGTAATAACACATATGGGTTTATAATAACCATATATTACATAATTGTTAAATATATTATGTTATGGTTTCAATTTGGGAAATATTCACTTTGTTCATCAAATATGTCTTAATTTGTTATATGATTGGTCCTTATACTAATGTGATGATTATATATTTTATTTTATGATATAAATATTATAAATATATAGTATATGTATATTAATATTATCTATATCAAAATGACGTATAAAATGGAAAATGTCGTTCATAGAGATGGTATGTCGTACGTACTCTTGAACATTGTTTCTATTTTAATTATCCTATTGAATGAAACAATGTAATTTAAATATATTATATATATATATATATATATTTCAATAGATTTATTATATAATATATATTTGATAATTTCAAAAAAATCATCATTATAACATTCCATTTGGTGTGTGAATTAATCATTTCGTTTTGAGGGGGTGGTAGTCCACACATCCTCAAACAAGATTATCGTATTAAAAAAATGGGATGTAAAAAAGATATTTGTCAAAAAAAGGAAAAAATAAGATTGATTTCAATGAAAAAATGTTATATATAACATATATATATGTTGAATTTCCATCATAATGTACACAATGATTGGGGGTAATGTAGAAAATGGACAATCATCGTTTTGTGAGGTAGTAGTTCTCTATACACAGAAATAGAATGTTCGATATCCATTAGAAGGTGATGTGTGTAAGTTTAGAGAAAAAATAGAATAAATAAATTCTACTATATTTAGGATACTTATTTTTTAATAATATAATTTAACTAAGGGAGTGTAGGGTGTAGTGGTGGAAAATGAAAGAAAATATCTTGATGAAAGACATTACCTCTAAATCGTGTAACTACTTTTTGTTTGTTCCAAAAGGACTCCTTCAGTTTCATTCAACCCATGGGAAGGATTCTAAGTGGAATGGTGGGATTTTTTTAAGAAAAATGTGTAGGGTTTGGACTAGACAGTGTATTTATAGGTGTTATTAAAAGGGAAGAAGATGTTTCCATTTCATAGAGGGAGGATGGGTACTTTAGGAATCTCCAAAATAATTAATTTATTTTACATTGATTTTGGATTTATATAATCTAAAAAGATATTTATTTAAATTTTTATATGATTATAGGTCGAAATTATCTCAACCAATGAATTTTATACATGTTTAGGTCACAAAAGTTAGCTTCTATTTTGTATTTAACCATTAGTTAAATATTTTTACTCTTATTATGTCTTTTTGTATTTTTACAATATAGGATTAATATACTTACTATAAAATTCTAAAAATAAAATTTCTATAATAAATGGAATATTTTACATTATAAAATCAAATTTAAAATAGCTAATATAATTTTTAATATTATACCATTTAAAAATATATTATTTATTTTAATGTATCATTAATGTAAATTTAAAAAATACTTAATATTTTCCATTTTTAAAATATCAAATCAACATGATTAATTCGAACCAATACGTCTAATATGTCAATAAAATGTATTAATTATATATAAATGTTTTGGAAGTTATTAAATTTTTTATATTATAATTATTTTTATATTTTGGATATCATTTATTTGAAATATCATTTTGATAGACAATAAATGACTCATTATTATACAACCCATTTATAATGTTATTTACTCAATAAACATTAATAATAAATTATAATGACTATGATATATTTATTTTATTTGTAATTAATATTTACTCCTGAATTTTTCTTTTTTTACAACCCTATATTTAAAATTATTTTGTTATAAAAGTTCTCATAAATGATTTTTTTCTCTTCCATAAATAATATATATTAAATTTCCTAATCTAATAAATGTTTCTAAACAAACTTATTTATTGACCTATGGTTTATTTGGTTTGAAAAGTAATTATTAAACAAAATTAAGACAACTCTTAGTGTAATTTTATAATATTTTAATATTTTTACCATTAATGACAGTATTAACATATAACAATGGTAAATAATATCCAAAAATAACAATTCACAAAAATAATGATCTTATTGAATGAAACATTTTTCATAAATATTATAACCATGTATGTCAATTTTTCAAATTTAGATTCACAGATGTGGTAAAATTACATTCAGTTCTTATCAGCAAATGCAGCTTGAAGGTCCAAAAATTGTAATATCTTTATATATTGTAAAAATTATTACAACTACAAATAGAGGGATAATGTATGTATTATTTCTCTATGGTTAAAAATAAATAAATTTAATGTAAAATAAATGTTATCCAAAAAAATACCAAACAATCCTAGTTTTTCATTATTCATCAAAAATTAAATGTTATCCAAAAAATACCAAACATTCTCCGAAATATAATTTTGAAATCAAAAATTTCAAATTGATGTATTTTTTTATAAAAATAAATTTCCATGAATTTCTTAAATTAAATTTATTAAAAAGTCATTAAAATTAGGTTGTTTGAGAAAATATTATTTTTTAACATTGAAGGATTTTAACAAGATTCATATATTTTATTATCAACATTATTTATTTATAAAAAAAATTACTATAAAATTATTTGAACAGTAGTTATTAATATATAAATATATATGTTTAATGGATAAGTAAAAATTATCTTATTTAAATAATTAAAACTATAAAAAGTGTTTTTTTGTAGAAACTTAGTTTTGTTTGTATTGTATGCCAACTCGGTGTTGCATGAATCATATGCCAAGTCCTTATTGTTTCTAACATTAAACAATTAGTCTAAGAGTTAATGGAATCATTGACATTCTGAATTACTATATTTAGTTATTTGAGTATTTAAAAATGTGAAATCAATAAATATAATTCAAAAACAAATTCCACAAATTTCCTTGGAGTTATATGACTTAAAATTATTTTTTATTCTTGAAGCACTAATATAATAATTTAATGGATAGTAAGGCGCATAAAATAGTGAAATGAATTTACATTTGTATTAAACTATTCTCTATTGGAAATATGGTTATGATATTAATATCTAAACCTAAAATGACGCACTATTGGTTCATCTTGAATATTTATTTTTCAAATTGTGTAATTGAGAACAATATAATATTAACAAGGACATTGTGTAGGCCAATTACTAGCATTAAACCCCTACATTCATTCAGTCATGGCTTTATAACTCAGAGACTTTCAGCATTTGATGGGTTGTCAACCATCATAAATGTTGTCCTTTTTAAGACCATATTAATATAATTTCGCAAATAAATACGATGGACATCCTTGAAATAGGGTTAGTCACTAAATAATCTATTAACTAAGTTTTTACACACCATAAGTACATAAATACATATTCCATGTTAATTAATCAAATTTCCTTCGTTTGTATATTTTTTAACAACGATCATTGATTGTCATTATCAGTTAAAATCATTTATAATGGAATTTAATTAAAATTTAAATTATCCTAGATATATCCCCCAGTAGTATCAAATCATGTAGGGAGTAAGGATCCTTTTCATATACTAGGTTATGTCGAGTTATTGCTAACACACCGTATCATAGGTAGTACCCATACGTATATATGTTCTAAACATTAAAAACATGTAGCATCTAGATAGGGATTTATTCCTTGTAATACCCAAATAATATCTAAAAAACCAAATACTATGATTTTATTTTTTATGTATAATAATGTTCTACCATAGAGTTATGTTCCATAATCTATTTTTTCATAAAATATTGTTCCCATGGTTTCAAAAAAAAATTATTTGACAGTAAATATTGCAACCTAACCCCAGAAATCTATAATTTAATGTCAACTACCATTACATTGACATGATTTCAAGGAATAATAAACCTAATGATAGATAAATTTAGTAGTCATTGTAAACTTGATGTATAAATGGGCCTTGTATTCCAAATTAATATGAAAATTTAAAAAAAAAATTGAAGGATATTGTTATTCCATCTAGTATTTCCCTACATATATTTAATAGTATGATTTCTATATTTCTAGGGAATGAAAAAGATATGGGGGACCTCAAATGCTTAGAAATGGTAAAGTATAATAGAATAAATAAAGAATCAAAAAGAATAATAATTATGGAATGGTATATAACTCAACATCCATACCATTTAATTTATATACATATTTTGAAATGCAACTATAGATACTATCAAATAGAAAATATAATGGATATTGAATACTAAATCAACTATAAGGAAATGCTTAATTTTTTGGACATCATTTATCAGGGATATGAAGACCTATGATGTTAGGATCCATCCTCCAGAGAGTTTAAAATGAAATTTATAAATTCATTTTATATATCTAAATTATTTATCTCATTAGAAACTATATATCAATTTGGGGGCTATATAATATCCATGATCAACCTGTCATTTCATGTCCAAATAATTTCTCATAATTAAAAATCAATATTACTAATAAAAACTATGACATGACATATATCGTTATTTAATAAAGGATAGAAACATAAAAACATTTCCACATATAATCAAATAACATTCAACGTATATACCATTTGAAATATTGTACATCATTTCGATAATAATTTTATACCTGAAAAATGATAAGGTTATTTAGGGGAAAGTCAATTTCATCTGATAAAAGGAAATTGAATATTTTAAAGGGACTAAAAGGAATCAATGATATGAATGTCAATAGTATCCATGGATATATAAATAATTAAACTTCCAGGGGAATATTAATGACGGAAATGAAACTACATATCTCATGTGGATTAAATATAATATGTTATTGTCATTGATGAATTCAAATAAAATGAATATATATCTTAATAAAATTCTTGATGATAATATCCTTTTTTTAGAACAAATTTTTAAAAAAAATTAGGAAAAATTTTAAATATTTTTTCATTAAAAATTAATCATTAAGCATTTAATTGATGATTCATGTACACAGTGTCAAGTAAATTCGTACATGTCATATGAGGAATAATGAATACTCTTTTTACATTGTAAAAAGTTTAGAAAAAATCATGTTTCAAAATGCAACATGGATATTTCTTTGAAAAAACGTGTTCCTGAAATAAAGGGTTAATATTTATGTAACAAATAAATATTTAATTGTAAAATTTTATTGTTGAAGACATTTCGATAAAATGGGTATTTTGAAAATAAAAAATTTTCTTTGTCTAATGGGAGAATAGTGTATGATTTTCTAAAAACATTTTCTAAAACATTTTTATTAACAAAGAGTGGTAATTTTTACTAATAGTTGATAAAGTACATGAAAATCCTCTATATAGGAAAATTATAGGTTTATTGGAAATGGTCATATAATATACTCTAATAGAAACGAATGATCATAAAAATTATTTGATGATTATTAAAACATTAAACTTTCCAATGTGTCCCATAATACACTGAAACATTTATATAGTATGCCTCATAGAGGAATAACATTATATGTAAATTTTAAACAAAATAAATATAAAAGTGTTAATGATCTAATAAATCAAAAGTGTCTGAAGATACATCCAAAAAATGAAGAGGTTAATATGAAATTTATCTCAAAGATGTAAAAAGTTATATGAAAATCCCTTACTATGTGTGTGACCTCTCTCGTGTATCAATTTATTACTAATTGATAAACATAATTTAATTATATATTTTAATCATAAACTATTTTATGTTTATATAAAATTTAATTTCTCTTATTAAAATGTTGTATAAAACTATTTATTAACTTATTTTTATATTCAGTGTTTTGACCAAATTTTGTTTATGTGTCCAAAAAACAATGGTAGGTCATATATTGTTAAAGGGTTCATTATATAACATCTAAAAAAATATAATCATTAAATATTAATAATATTTATACACAAATTATTCTTTTAAAAAAATAATTAAATTATGTTATAAAAAATGAACCTTCGTTACAATCATTAGATGGTTGGTCATACATACAAATTAATATTGTTCCCAATTTTAAATGATCATTATGGAAAAAGGTAATTAAAATTAATATTTTCAAAATAATAAATAATTCATAAATAGCATATTAATTAACGATATATACTTATTTTAATAATTTTTGTGATGTAAAAGGAGTCACATCATGCTGAGGAGGCGGCAGTCCACACATCTATAAACGATGTTATAACATTTTTTGATTGTCAAAGTATAATAAATAAAATGATATATTATATTTCTAGAATGTTATTTATATCATGTATATTTCAGAAATTTCATTGATATTTATATCAAAACATCTTTCTTAAATTCCTTATATAATGTGATAAAATTGCAATGCTTTTATGAGGTGGTAGTCGACACTTCCCCCAACGATGTTATTGTAATAATATAAAATTAAAAGAATAAAGGTATGTTATATATAATAATTTAAGAAGAATAAATAAATTATTAATATATTATAAATCATATATAAATATTTTCCCCATCATAATTCTCACCTTTAGTGGTTGTAATTAAATAGCGAACATTCACCATTTAGTGTGGTGGTAGATCGTTGTACAAATAAATAGTAAGTTCGTTAACCATTACACTGAATTTTGGGAAATTTTAGGTCAATAAAATAACATAAAAACATATTACAATATTTTAAAAATTTATTTTGTTATATAAATTTTGAATATGTATAATTGATGGTTTGTAGAATGGAAAATAAAACTACACGACATGAGGGATGATGTTACATATTCTTTGGGTAACTCCTTTTGGTCTTCCACAAAGGGAATATATTGATGGATTTATGATAGAAGTGAGGATTCTAGGATGAGTTATTCATTTTTGTGGATAACTTTCATAATAGTATAGTCAGGATATTCTATCATGATAGGTGTTTGGAATTGAATGGTGTGAGTTCATTATTATAGTGGAGGAGGAGTGGAACACTTTTAAATTTTTGGAATTGGAATTCCACCCATGTTTTTTTCATTGTAAAGTGTTAACAATAATGGTCCAAATTATATAAAAGTGACTATATAATACGAATATTATTATACAATGGATTTTTGGGATGTTTTAATATCATTTGTTCCCTTATGATTATGGTATAGTCACTTATTATTCCAAATTTCACCTTCAATATTATAAGAAATTTTAATCACATTCAATAATAATTTTGGTAAAATTTTATATAGAAATTTTTAGATATTATAAAATATTCAAATTCAAAATATAGAAACCATTTTTCAAAAATTTATTTACATATGAAAAAGAAATTAATTTGAATTTATTCCCCTGGATGAAACTACAATGCATGTTTTTAAATAAAAATGTTCACAATTTTATGAAGTATTTATATCAATTTTAAATTTAAAATTGGATAATATGACCAAAATTTCATAAAATTATTCTAAATATATCTTAATAAGAAAAAAAACCAATAAAAAATATAATCTCACAATATAAATATTTTATATGGAAGGCAACTTCAGAGTTATAATTTAGTATTTTTCTATATTAATAAAAAAACATCAATGAAAAACAGAAATAAATATAACCTAATTTTATATTCTTCATTAAAATATTAATTTTATTATGATATATAAGATTTATAAATGTTAAAAAATATTTATTTAAAATATCTTATCCAGTGACATAATGGGAAATACTAATTATAAAAATAATGTTTTTTATGTTTAATATTGTGTTTGTTTTTATCTCGTGCTAGTGAAATTTATTAGATAATGAAAATAATTATTAAATATAATATATATATTATATTAATATCACTCTCTAACTATAATTAATTATGATATTATAGATATTTTAAATAATTAGTTTTTTATATAAAAAATTCCATTTATATTGAATAGGTTCATATATTCATTTATAATTTATTTGTAACTAAAGAATTAATTTCACATTATTCAAAAATATATATTTTCCGAAGATATTAAATATTATTCATAAAATATAATTTAGAATAAAAGTTATATAATATTTAATTAAATAATAATAAATTATTATTATTTTATTCTTCTAGAACACTTAGCTTTGTGTGTAATGCAAGCCACTGAAGAAACTAAATGTTGTGTGCTACATATAATGAATCAGTGTTATGTGGATTTTAAGATATAATTCATATTTAATTTATTTAAAATATAACATATATTATAAATTCATAGGATTTTATCTTCCCTTATTCGCTATGGTTTGAATTTCATAAATACAATCAATTATAATGTTCTAACATTATATTTTAGGGTTATTACAAAAATTTTGGGGTTGAGTTGGAGAAAGAAAAATTTTGGTAAATGTATAGAATAATAAAAGGAATGTTAATTTATAACTATTTGGTATAAAATGAAGGAATCCTAGATACTATAGATATTTTATTAGTAAAATCAACCAAAAAATATAGTATTTTAAGTTTGTGAGATAATGTATCTGTGAATTTCTATATGGAATAAATTTATGACAATAAAAAATAATAAAAATTTTATAAAAATTTATAATTTACCCTTATTCATTGGTAATCAAGTAGAGGTGTATCTAATCTCAGGGAGAAATAACTAAACATCAATCAAGTTCATGAGGATTTTCTTGAATATATCATAAGGATGACCTTGTGTGATCCATCAAAAATATTGTACTGAGAGGATATTCTATAAGATACGGTGCATTCAATTAATGAAAGAACAATATAAATTGTGTATACTAGGGATAAATTCAGTTGGAATAATATTACTCACATGGTTAGGGTTCCATATTGGAATCATAAATTGGAATAATTTTTATATGAACCCGAGGATGCGATGAAACAATGATATCCTAGTTATTTTATATCTGAGTGAAATATTTTGAAGGGAAATTTTTTTCTGATGGGGTAAAAATATAATAACACTATATTTGATGATATATTTTTCATGAAATAAATATTGTTTTTTATTCTGATACATAGAAACCTAAAATTAAACAAAGCATGATGTAAGTAATATTATCTAAACGAGACACTTATAATTTATGAAATAAGAAATATCAGAAAAATAATATAAAAATATTATTATAAATGTTTAAAATGGTTTTATATAATTTAAATTAATTGAAAAATATTAATAAATATTCTGTAAATCTACTTTATGGATCAAAAACAATTCTAAAAATATGTGATTTGTTTATAAGTGTATAAAAATATAAATATTAACTAATAATAATTTTATATGTTTTAATTTAATATGAAATATAAATATTGATATTTCCATATCAAAATATTTATTGGGTGAAATTTTCATATTTATAGAAATAGATTGATTTTAATGAGAATGGTTAAAAACACATATTTTTATTCAAAAATTACATTTTAATTGAAGATTTTAAAAAGATTAAAATTGAATTAAAATAAATGAAATGTAAAATTATTAATTATAAACTATTAATAAGTCATTAAATTTCAATGGAAACATTTTCATATTGGATTTTGTTCTGAGAAAATTTTATACAAAAGAAGAAATTTTATTTCTAGAAAAACACTTTTCATCAATTTTTTATATTTTAATTTCCAATTTAATTATTCCATATCTTTTAATATATATTTTTAAAATTTAATCCATATTTAAAATAAAAATATTTCATTAAATTTATTAGAAACAACTATATTTTTTATAATTTTGAATAGTAACTATAGGAATTATTTACCATCTCTTTAAAAGAGCTTACTTTAGGTTAAAACCAATGGGTAGAACATAAAAATAACTCTAACACAAAACATGATCAATTTTTATGATTTATTCAAACAAATTAATTATTAAAAAGTTAATTAATTTTGTGGAATTCATTATTTTTAAATTTGAAAACCAATATTCAATTTTATGAAGATATGCTATATTTAATTGAAATTAAAATATTCTTTCATGTCTTTTAATTTAATGGAATGAATAAAGGATTATATTCAGTTTACATTCATAAAATATTATAGAAATAATTAATTTTTTTATTTAAATAAAAATATTTAAAAAATTTAATTAATAAATTTCTTATTTAAAATATTTTTCTATAAAATTGGTTATTTTTCAAAATATGTTTTTCAAGTATTCTATGATATTATATTTAAAATAATTTAAAACACTAATATAAGATATGAATAATATAATTATTCTAAAGTATTCATAATTATTACTAAATTTATTTAAAAGTAACATTTTATTGTTGGACCTATAATTATGTTCTGATGATAAAATGTTGAGTTATCATGATTTATATGAAAATAACATAATGTGGTTTCACTAGAAGATAATGCTTAAAATCTATCCACCACATTAAAAAATATTATTTTTTGGATTTTATTCTAATATCATATCATCATATATCATCATTTTTGGTTCATTGGTTGTGAAATTAATTTTTATGACAAATATATTTTTAAATCTATTAAGAAATTCCAAATTCCCCCTTTCTCACCAATATAAAAGGATACCCCGTATCCTATCCTCTCCAATTTTCATGTGACAATATCAATTCCCGATTCCAGAAATAATGACTTTCTAGATTTCTTCACAACATCTTATTTGTTATGGTGTTCCAAACTTTCCATTATTTCACGGATTAAGTTTCTATCTAAAAGACGTTGGGAATTGGTGATTTCATTTATTTTCTTAGTTCATGCATTCCAAGAATAATGTCGACCAATAAAAAAATGTTATCCCACATATCGATCATTATTGTGGGATGGTATTTACATTTGTTGTATTTTGAGGGGATAATGATCTTATGACTATATGTTGGATTTCAATTTTCGTTCTATCTGCAAAAAACAACAATCGCAATGAATAATGGTCCTCGTTTGTTCCTATTTGTTTATTTTTTTCTTTTCTACCGACATTCTTTATTCATTTTAGGAATTATTCATTTTCACCCTAACTCAACAAGTTGTGATCAATCGTTCATTTCACACCCGATCCTTAATACAATGATCTAATATCGCAAATCTTTTATTGACATGGAATGCCGAAGGTGTGATGACAACATCGCCGGATAGATTAAAGCAACTGAGAAGATATCACTATTAGATTGAATTTTTATTGGAATGGTTTTTGATTTTGATCCAATACCACTGTATTGAAAAATGTGACATGAGGATAATTGGTGTGCCTTCATTTCAAAAAATAGAGCAATACAGGCGAACAGGTGGCCCGTGAAA
Source organism: Viscum album (assembly GCA_963277665.1). Taxonomy (NCBI): domain Eukaryota; kingdom Viridiplantae; phylum Streptophyta; class Magnoliopsida; order Santalales; family Viscaceae; genus Viscum; species Viscum album. Next base: position 1,852,268,633 of record OY728120.1, read on the forward strand.
GGGTCCAAATTTTCAATGACCTGGGGAACATGCATTTTGATGGATTCAGCCACATAAACGTGGTGGACTATATTGAGAATGCGAAAGTGGAAACAGAACATAGTAGGAGGCCGCAGAGCTGACTAGGAAATGCTGTAAGGGGAGACACATCAACTAGTGGAAAACGTGGCCAAGGGTGAGTCATGTGCGGAGAGGAGTCTAGCTTGTTTGAATTTTATGTGGGATATGGATTAGATGGGCCTCACAAGAAGCCCAGTCAACCAGTGGGCGTGGATAGTTGGGTGCTTTAGAAGATCAGGCTTGGTAAGGTCGGCTGAGTTGGGTTTTTCTGGTCGATTCGGACCCAGACCAGACTAAAAAAGGTCCTTTTTCACAAAATTACCATATCATTCAAACAAGCATCTGATTGATGAGTAATCTTATGAATTTGAAGCCATTTAATAGGGAAGTACTTTTTAGATGTATTGGTAGGCTTTTAGATGGATTAGAAGTGGATACGAGATTACCCTTTGTATTTTCATTTGACGTTTGGGCGTAGGTTATTGTTCCCTTCATAGAGGATGACCTGAATTTTGAGGTGAGTTATCTCATCCAAGAGAGGATAGTTGACTCATTGGGATGGAGAATGTATCACATCGAGAGGCCCTATCAGTTCTCAATTCTCATTATGGTATATTAGATATGGTCGGTGGATTATGTGACCACAATATTTATACGGGAACCTATCCCCTATCTTGGATGGTGTTTCCAATAGGTCTATGAATCCACCGAGTGAGCCATGGCAATGAAGGACCCCCTATCTATGAATTTAGATCTTAAGCATTCCATTATATATCATTATACTTAAAGAGTTTTCTTCGGTATGTTTTAGTGGTTTACATTTGGTTGTAACTTTCATATTACATGACTTCAAGGCCTCATGACATATTTCCACTCAATGTGTTAGGGACACTCCATTTGTTACTAGAAATCTGGTTGTTTATAAAATTTTATATGGGTATGGAACTCAATGTGTTAGTAACACTACATTTCATAGAGAGGATGGATGTCTTAGGGAAAATACGTAACTTTTCTAGAAAGTAGTTTTATTTGGGGTACTTTTGGTAGACATGTTTTCACTGCTTCTATCAGATAGCTCGAGGAGACAGATCACATAGTGTGAACATTCTACAGGTGGAACCGTATTGAAATTATTGGATGATACTTTGAGTATTGGAATACATTATTATTATACATGGATGTTCATGTTATTTTTGTTGACATATATCTATGTTGAGATGATTGTATCATCTTAGTGATGATTCCTATGTGGTCTTTTACTTTTTTGGGGGTGTATTTATATGTATTATTGTACTCACCCCTGTATATATTTTTCCCCACATGTCATGTCTTCTAGATAGAATTAACACTTTGATGGTGTCCTTGGTGGACTAGGACCAGGTGGTGCATAGGGAGAGACCCGACAGTTGAGGTATTCTCCTAAAGCATTTAATGGTTTTAACTATACATAAAATTAAGGTATAGTATTTGGTAGATGACCTCTGGGAAATTTATCTATATACTCATGCTTTTTTAGGGCACGTATTTTAGCCCAGTTGTACTCTAATGAAACATAAATTTTTGTCGTACTATGTTTGTTGGTATATAGTGATCTGCATTCATTTTTTTACTTAGTAATATAACTTTTCAAAATTTTGGGACTGGATTTGTGTGCGTGTGTAAATGTATTTAGTAAAATACATCCCATTTGTCTGATATTCCTACTTAGCTCTAGTTTCCATCCCTTGGAATATTTGAGGTGGTTTTGGGGTAATAAGAAAATGGGAACCTCTAGAAAAGGTCATGATAATGTGGTGTTAGAGGAGGTCAGTTCTACACAGGGACCAAGAGTCAATGATATTTTTTTTGGGGAAATAAGGTAAATCGTATCGAGTTTGACATTCAGGCCATTGAATCCAATGTTTCTCTGGAATCCATGATATGCATAAAATAGGACTCCAAACAACTAAATTTTGACTCTGAACATGAATAAAATAGTTGGAGGGAAAAATAAATTCACTTGAAGCATATGGGAATGGTGTGGGGTTTTTACATGTCCTTCATGTGTCCGCTCACGAAGTATAATCTTTTTAATGTGATTGATTTTTTTTCTGACAGGTTTTATTCATGTACCCATCGTATGATGTTTCCAAAGCTATATAGAGAGTTTGACACAATGTATGATGAGGCCTCACATGGCAGTGCCAACCACTAAGCAGTTTTTCTTCAGGATGGTCAGCATGATGTTATTTATCTTATTGATCACATCGTAGATGCACCACTAGTGGTTTAGGTGAATAAAACATTCCAAAATATTTCATGGATGGCTATTTTTGCACTGTATGATGATACCAAAGGTTCTATCATGCATCATAGGCTTATGAGGCTGCGATCTCCCAAGACACAGGTTCGGTAGGACGTACCGATAGGAGGTTCAAAACGTAATCCACATAACTCGAGGATATGTTGTATGATCCATGTGATTTCTAGTTACCCTATGAATAGGTATTTTTATGATTTTCATTGGATAGGATATTCAATTTGATATGGTATCACTTTCCATGCTATATTCGGAGAGGTGGTTGATGAACCACCAAGGAAGAGGTATTGGTAAGAAAAGATAGATTCGCAAGGAAACAGACATGGAAGAGGATCTTGGGGTTTAGAAGGAGGTTTCCAATGTTTTGACGTGTTCCAATCTTCCCATAGGTGGTCCATAATAGACACATGGAGATAGAGGACATGGGAGGAGATAACTAAAATATGTAAATGATTATGACCGAAGGTCTCTAGGAATGGTTTGATATATGATCGCTGTATTTAGTCATTATTTATAGTAGTTATAAGCATTTTCTAGTTTTTTTCCTTTCCTTCCACTTTTCATGTTTGATACATAGAGATTTCGGTTAATCTGTTGACATGACGCTCATGTTTAGAGACTCTAACTAGAGGATACCTATGGATCACACACTCACACCAATAATGTGACATGAATCTTAATGTTGATAGTTTGGTTTTGGATGACATTGTAGTGGTGTAATGGCATTATGATATAATTATATGTATGGGTTAGTAGCCACAATTATTGATTATCTTGATTTTTTTTTAAAAAGGGTATAGTTCATCCGTTATCATATAACTATATTTCAATTTTTATCTGTGATGGGGAAATACTTGTTTCATAAAATGGACTCACTCATATGAGGGTACATCTGATTACTCTTCATTTCAAAATCATGGCCACCATGGTTGTAGATTATTTGAGACATTGGTTTAATTAAATGGTGGTAGTGTATAAGGAAGTCTCCCAAGAATATTTTCTTTGTTCACCTCCCCAGTGATAGATAGACTTCTGCATTGATCTACACGTCGGGAAGATGCCAATACCTACACTAGAATATCAGATGTCTATGTAGGATCCACGTGATCAGAGAGCACAGATGGGGGACATGTAAAGGAATGTATTTTGTGAGGCCTAGTGATTCACCTTCAGTAACCCACATTGGACTTCTTGATATCTATCATATGATCTCAATGATTATATTTCTAATGGAACTAGTGATGGTTGAGGCCGAGATTAACGACTCATCCCCTGTTAATGTTTCCTATGGAGGGTGTTAAGTATAGAGTGTTCTATAATGAATCAATAACGAGGATTGGTTATGTCTTGAAGCATAGTTATGTAGTGATTTCATATGGTTCATTCCAATTAGAATCACATGAGAAGAACTAGATGATATATGTTCTCGAGTTATTAGATGCAGAATTCGCATTGAATTTATAATGAAACTAACTCATGGGAGAGAATCATTCTGTATACTTATACCACATGAGGTTCAATTATATCATATAACAGAAGTATAAGAACATGAGATAGAGGATATTTCTTGAGTTCTTCTAATAATATGACTTGGAGATTGCCTATACTCATATTAAGGGGAATGTCGTAGATGGTGATCTCTAAGAAATATCTAGATTCCTCTTTCTAAACGAGGCATTAGAGAAATAAGCCTCATTATTGATATCCATTGAGGATGGAGTTGTAGATGATTCTATATAGTCCATGGTTTCCACTAATCAACTCTTATGGTGAATCATGGAATCACAACCTAAGAATACGGACTGTGAGGCTCTATATGAAAAAAGTTCCATTATGTATTCTTGTGATGGGTATAAAAAAGGTGTGGATTACATTGTTATTTTTAGAGGATGAATGATGATACTTGTGACATTATAGAGGATGTTCATAGGTCATTTTATCCATTTCGTTTAGTTGTAAAACATGGTGTCGAAATGATGAAATAGAGCCTCCAATGTCAGTTTGGTGGCTAGGGATAAAGAGGGAAGTTATAGATCTTGTGTCTCGAAGCTTAATTTGTAAAAAAATGAATGTTGAGCATCAAGTTCCTGATTGTTTTCCTCAACACAACATGTAGGCTAAATGGAAATGAGATGAAATAAAAATTGGTTTTTTAGAGGTTTACCATGTAAATCTAGTTTACATGATACAATTTGAGTGATCGTTGACTGACTCACCATATCAGCCCACATCCTATATGTCTTGGAACCGAGTTCTATATAGAGCATGTGATTAATCTATGTGTAAGAGATATTTATACTATGTTGAGTTCCATCAATGATTTATTGACATCCTGAAGCACTTTTCACATCCTAGTTATATAAGGGATTATTGGGGTATATTGGGACAATGTAATGCTTGAGCATAGTGTTTCACTCATAGATTGACATATAGACTAAGCATGCCATTCAGGCACGATATAACATTCTATGGGATTTAATTTTTTGTTTTTTCCAATTATTTGGAGGATCACATACCTCTTTTCATGTTTTCATACAACAAAAGCTACCCATACACAATCAGTATGTTACCATTAGAGCTTCGGTATGGGTGACCCTACTGATCACCAATTTATTTCACTGACACAGGAGAGATAGTTCTCATGGGACCAGAGTAGGTGAAGGAGGCAATATATATGGTGAAGGATATTCAGGTGAGGATATAGAATACACAAAGATGTAAAAAATCATATGTTGATAGGAGACATAGGCTTTAGAGTATGTAGTGGGACAGCATTTGTTCCTTTCTGCCTCTTTGCGATGTAGGATATGGAGATTTTTTTGTGGGGAAAAGTTATATATGAGGATTAGCGACCCTTTTAGAAAACTGTATAGATTTGGAAAGGTGGCATATTGTTTGGATCTATCCACAGTGTTGGAGTGGGTACACAACATCTTTCACAAGTCTCAGCTAAGGAGATATGTGCATGAACAATCAGAAGTCCTTGATTTTGGGGAATTTTTTTTAGAACATGGTGATGGAACTAGATCAACAGAACGTGTTAAATTGTGGTTGGTTGATTTTTCAAGTGTGCATTATGTGGATCATGGGAATCTCTAGGAGAGGACATAGGATCTGGGGGATTAGGTTCTTGCTATGTACCCTCAATTGTTTGAGTAGCCCATTGTTTTGGATTTTGGGGACGTAAATACAAAATATGGGGAGAAAGTAATGAATAGGATTTTTCAAATTTTATTTGAAAGAAATTAATTTTGGAAATTTTGAGACTAGGCGATGCGAAGACCCTAGATTATGAATCCTGGTGTTCCCAGAATGATTTTCAAAAAAATATGTTATTTTAAATTGTACACATGTCCGAATTTTTAGAAGAAGTGGAATAAAATTTAAATAGGTTCCCTGATCATTAATTTTAGGGCACCATTGTGAATAGAGTAGTCGTTTTACACTAAAATGACTTAAATTTATCCAACATGGGTCTTTAGTGGAAACCCCCAAAAAGCACGCAACCGTAAATAAAATAGTTAAACAAATTATTTTATTTTTAAATTGATAATAACTCATAAATTGAATCTCATATTTGAAATCTAAGGCTATCGTTGAGATTGTAAAGAAGTGTTTTCCAAAGGCAAGGCCTAACATCAGTTATCACTAACCTGCTATGAAATAAATTTTTTGTCTATCACATCATTAGAAACATTTAATATATAATTTTATTCTTGTTGAAATGAATTTTTTTTTCATTTATTACAAGTTTTTGAGAGAATCCATTTTTATCACAATTGCCCAGGAATTATTTTGAGGAATTTATTCATATATCTCTCAACCAATTGCAGTGGATCATGGATCGATGATCAACGATGATTCATGGATTCTAAGGATCCTTACCCACAACTACAACAAGACGACCATTCTATATCAGCGATAGAACCAAACAAATCTAGCGTGTTTGTGGTTTTTTTCCCTATTCATGAATTCCATGGTGAATACTAACTAATCAAAAAATAGATTGGCCTTGAGAATGATCATTACTGTGGGGTGGTATTTTCCATTGTTGTGTTTTTATGGGAGAATGATATTGTAGTTATTTATTGGATTTTAATTGTCATTCTAATGTAAATGAATCTCGATTGACATGAAAATTGCTCAAGGTCCATTCCTCTGGGATGATTTATTCATTTCCCACTATTCATTGTTCATGGTGGGAATTCCATGTTTAGATTGAAACATGACATGGTGCGATTTTTCATTTGTTTCACATTCAATCCTTGGAAAATGATCTTATATTGGAGATAGAGGATAAAAATTATGTGACATAGGTGTGAAGATGACAACACCATAAAAATTGAAGTGGTTCGGGATATATCTCTTGTAACGACCCGGACCCGGCCAACCACCTGAACAGTGCCGAACGGGTCGGGTGTCACTACCTTAGGCGCACCTCCCCTAAACGCCAAAGGCTGCCGACTAGCAGCGAGGGTCTTTTAGTTATAGCATGGTGGCTATACCCTCTCGGAGGATCATAAGAATGGTACTGGTTCGAGTATAATACTAAAATATGCAGCAGAAATAAATGACTCACCAGACTCGAACCAGACCCGCAGAGCGGAAGCATATCCAATATCAATAAACAGTGGAAGCAATATAGAAAACAACCGCAGCAGAAAGTAAACAGAACAACATGCCAGCAATCAACTACAACAACTACTTTAAACAACCTAACATGCATCCAAATCAGGTCATACACAAATGAAAATAAAAAGGGTGCTAATGGCTAACCAATATTAGCAACAACAAGTAAGCATGTTGATTCAGAAAAGAAACACAACAAGATAATCCCCAGCTAGGTATGAACTCATGGTCCGTACCATCTCCATGAAACAACTAATGCAACCCATCTCTTGAAGGTGGCCTCTTTCCTGCACGTAAATCCATAAAGTCTGCACGCGTCCCGAAGGGCCCATGCTGGGTGTGAGACAAATCTCAGTAGGATACCACCTAACTATGTATACCAAATATATGTGTTTAATCAGTCATGAATTTACAAGGAAAGCAGTAATTATTACAATGCACAAATAAACACAAACTTTGTTGGTGCTCAACAGCCACAATGGAGTGTCACCTGCTTCGGCCGACGCCGGAATCTCTGTCATGTAACCTAGAACCTTGTGCCACCTGACACCTCGTGTCTCAAGTACCGATGTCCCGAAGGCATGCCCAGAAATCGTAATCGGGTACAATGTTCCTCCTGAAACCTCGTGTCTCAAGTACCGACGTCCCGAAGGCACTCCCAAAATAGTAATCTAGCACCTTGTGCCTCCTGACACCTTGTGTCTCAAGTACCGATGTCCCTAAGGCACACCCATCCCATGAAGGCTCCTCACCTCCCATGTGACTTTCTACGGCAAGCACCCCCAACCAAAATACATTACTGCAACTACTGGGGCCTCTTCCCACACGAGTGGTCAAAAGAACCTCATAACAGAGTATCTATGTGTGCACAATACTCAATGTCCCAGTGAGCTGTAATCACCAAAATAGTCCTAAGCCACCAACACATCTGACACCTCGTGTCCCTGCGACCATGTCGCTCATGTCTAATGGCATCTCCACCCTAGTATCCCATGCCATGCCCAACCTGACAGTCATACTACCTCAATCCGACATCCATGACGCCCAATCCCATGGTCAAAACCACCCAAAGTAACCTGGGTAAAGCCCCAACCTCTGATCAGTATCACTCTAGTGTAACCAGGCCAATCCCAACACAAACCAAAAGGGGTCCACCTGATGCAATTCATCAATTGAATATATAACATATTTGACTTGAAAACATAACCAGGAAAACCAACTAAATAGTCGAATTGCACTATACAAGGTGTTGTACCATACCACCACTGAGGTCTTAAATGCCACTAACAATTTAACAGGCTTTAACAAATTAAACTAAAAAGTTTATAACAATAATATTTCAATTAAAAACATTTTGGTGTTCCCCATCCAAAACTCCCGGACGAGCAATGACCCCTTGCCCAGCCCTGCTCACGCAAACTAGTAATCGAGCATATCCAAAAGCATCCCAGAGGTCCCATAAGCAATACAGTATGAAAAAGCAGATAAAATGGGTCCCTATCAAAATACCCGAGAACGTGCCGAAGGCCACGTCACCCAAACAACTACGAAAATACAAAAAGAAGTTTGCAACGCCTACCTGAGACTCTCACGACGCTACTCCTCCGGTAACACCCACCAATTCGTTCTAAAACACGGTATATTGACAAAAAATTCAATACCGTTCAAATTCTTATAACTTATTCTACAATAATAATCAAAAAAAATGGTCGAAGTGGAATCGAGGCCTTACCTTGGAGGTTCCAACACACTAATCTGAGCTCGAATTGGGTCTCAGATGAAGAACTGGGAAGCAATTAAAGGTTCGGCCAGCTTGGTTCGCGTATCGGGGTGGAGGGTATGAGGTTCTGCCTCAATACGAGGATACTTCCCGTTTTAAGTGAAAATACAAGAATGTACATGGAGTGTACTTTAGGACTACATGTCGTGTATAGTTCATTTAGCTGTTCGTAAGACGAAAAGATTCTTCCGACTTACTTTCCAAACCTGCCAACATAAGTACACTGCGTGTACCTAGGGGTACACGACGTTTACTTGGTTCCTCTTCCTTTCCTCGCCGACATAACCACACACCTTGTGTTTCCCTTATACACAGCTAGACTACATGGCATGTCCAAAGGGAACACAACATGTCCCTTGTTCTACCCGGCCAACATGCCTATACTCCCTGTATGGCCTCACAAGGTCGGGGGTTTACACGGCGTTTTCAAAACTACACGTCGTGTAGTAAGAAACTACTACACGGTCACCACACATCATGCACTCGGCGATCACACAGCCGTTCACTCACCTACACATACATGGAATGTACTTAAAGTACACGACATGTAGTCTGGAAATTTCCAGAAACATCCCATCTTCTCTAGTTTCCTCAGAAACCAGCCAAAAATTCAAACAGGGTTAGGATTTTGACTGGTTCTGAAAACTCGGGTTCTTACAAACTCCCCACCTTAAATTAGCTCATCTACGAGCTATTGAACAATACTCGGAGATGGCACCGAACATACCACCCCGATCAAAATAACCGGAACCCCCGGTATCAAAGGTTCCAGTTAAATTCCACATGGGGGCTCCTCACCTTAGGAATCGCCTTACTCAGTCTCAACCCAACAAAACTAAACAAAAAAGGGTTTACTAACCTATTTTATGGACGCGTCGTCCTCCCGTGACACATCGTCACCCCTGCACCCCATTGGTTCTCCTATGTCTCTTCTGACACTCAACGTAACCCGCACGGCATCGGTGTCCGCCTCCATGAGGTCCTGGTGATGAGAAACTCAAGTAACTAGCATCCATGATGCCCCGATGCCCACGACACCTCATGTAACCCACATCCTCAATGCCCCGATGCCCACGACACCTCATGTAACCCGCATCTTCGATGCCTTGATGCTACGCATCTCATACATATATACATATATATATTTATAGCATTCACCCGATGTGGTTCCAATCCCAGCGACTAACATCTAGTTAGTCCACATAGATCATGTGAACCACGTCCACTCAAAACAGACATGCCTCTACTGGTCATGAAAAAAAGGTAATACGGAGATCAAGGTCACACAGTGGTGTACCTCTATCCATTATCGGCTCACCAGCCTGCTCAGCCTCTAGAAGCTCCACAGCGTGCACCTGGCCTGAAACACAGTTGCATGATGCCTAGCCTCCCGATGTTGCTCCAGTCTCCAGGCATTGACCCCTTAGCGGGGTCCCACTATCTCTGTCACCACCTCCACGCACAGCTGATCCTCGACTACCCTCTCCGAGTACCGAAACTGAACAAATGCCAGACGATGTAGTCTGTCCTGGTCCCTGCTTGCTGGCTATCTGAGAATGTTTCCTGCAAAACCTCTCTAGATATCCTTCCTTTCCACATGCCCTGCACTCCTTTGGAGGCTTATCGCACTGCACCCATACATGTCCCAGCTGTCCACACTAGATGAAAATCACCGATGAACTCCCACGAGGTGGTCTAGCTGAATCCCTGGCCTGACTGCCCTGCTGGAACTTATCCCGTCCTCGCTTCCTGCTATCTGAACCGTCACCTAAAGCTGTCGTCCTGCCCAAGCGAGATTTCTCCCCCTCTTTGCCCTCGGCTATGAGTGCCTGATTCACCGCCTCAGAGAAGGAACCCAAACTGAAGACGTTCACCTAGACCCGAATGGCGTGTCATAATCCATCCTCGAAGAACCTCACCCTAGTTGCATCATCGCTCACCATACCAGATGCTAAGAGAGACAACTCTGTGAAAGTAGCTACGTAGTCTATGATGGACATGTCTCCCTGCAGAAGTCTCAAAAACCCTCGAACTCTCTCTGCCCTCTGTGTCTCCGGGTAGAATTGCTCGAAGATCTTGTCCTCGAAGTCCTTTCATGCCAGTCCCTCGTGCCTACGAGACTGAACCTGTACGTCCCACCAACACTTCGTCGGTCCTCTCAGCATGTGCGTCACCAGCTTGAACCTCCACCCGGGAGGCATCTCGAGCTCCTCAAAAATCATCTGCATACTCTCAATCCAACTCACTACCACCTCTGGACCACCCTCACCCTGAAAAAGCAGCGAGTGCTGCGACTGGAACTCCCACGTTAGATACACCATAGAAGACTTTGTACCATGCGTTCCTCTATCAATCCCCTGCAAGACACGTGTTAGGCTCGCTCGGAGTTGCTCATCGAGCCACAACACGAACGATGCCATACCCGACTACTGTCCTTCCTGTAGTGGATCCTGAACTAGATCCTATCCCTGGGCCTGTACCTACGGCTCATGCTCTGCCTGTACTGAATTCTGACCCAGATCTTGCTGCACTATATCGTATCCTGCTTGATGCTCCATCGAGTCGTGAAGGAGTAACCCACTGAATACCATAAATGGTCAGACAACCCATATATATATACAAAAATATATTATATGCAGATATAGAAAGCACTAAAGGTATGTCATAACAACTACCCTTACTCCCCATCGCTGCAACCATTTCCCCACGGCATCCCGGGCTCATGGCCTCCTTAACCGCCCTCAACAGAGCCAAGTATCAAGGTACCTCGGGCCATTCCCGTCCCGACAACTCACATTGCCTCAAACCGATGACCGAGTCACCCAATCCTGATTGTTACACTCCCTGAGCCATAATATCTGCGTGCTCTCATAGGAGGCACACCCACATATCCTACACATGAAATTTTACAAAATACAAAGCATGGCATACACATTGCAATAAACAAGAATTATATCAGGAATTTCACCAATTTACATTTCAAAGCATATTAAGCATGGAAATTGATTTTTTTCACATGGTATTATCACTTCACAAATCATACGTGCAATTATGAAATTGAAATACCCTAAAAAAGTGCCTATCAAAATCCAACAATAAGCCTTGCTATACCAGGCCAAGGTCTAATTCTCCCTTACCATACCGGGTCAAGCGTCTCATATCGCAATCCACAACATCACACATCAAGTGAGCCACAGAGGTGGAAATCATATAAACCATAATCTGAGCAAAAGAAAACAGCAATTCCCACCCATGGAAACTTGGTCCATCCCTCGTACCTGGGGCTGTAGGCACCCAAGCACAAGCTAAAAAATCCGTTTCAGTAACAACAACTTATATCCAGTCTACCATATCCCAAATAGTAAAACCATCAGAAATAAAAAAGAGAAGTCTCAATCTCATTAGTATCCAGAAAAACACGACTACTCAATCCTTGTCAAGAACTCCTCTGATACCACTTTGTAATGACCCTAACCCAGCCAGCCACCCGAAAAGTGCCGAACGGGTCGGGTGTCACTCTCTTTGGCTCACCTCCCCTGAACGCCAAAGGCTTCCAACTAGAAGCGAGAGTATATTAGGTATAGTGGGGAGGATATACCCTTACGGAGGATCATATGAATGGTACTGGTTCGAGTATAATACTAAAATATGCAGCTCAAAATAAATGACTCAGTAGACTCAAACCAGACCCGTAGAGCGGAAGCATATCCAATATCAATAAATAGTCGAAGCAATATAGAAAACAACTATAGTAGAAAGTAAACCGAATATCATGCCGACAATAATCTGTAACAACTACTGTAAACAACCAAGCATGCATCCAAAAAAAGTCAAACACAACTGAAATTAAAAAGGGTGCCAGTGGCTAACCAACAATAGATTCAACAAGTAAGCATGGTGATACATAAAATTAAACACAACAATGTAAACCCCAACATGGTATGACCCCAAGGTCCGTACCATCTCTATGCAAAAACTAACGTAGCCTAGCTCCTGAAGCTGGCCTCTTTCCTGCACGTAAATCCATAAAGTCTGCACGTGTCCCGAAGGACCCGTGCAGCGTGTGAGACAAATCTCAGTAGGATACCACCAAACGGTGCGTACCAAATATATATGTTTAAGCAGTCATGCATTTACAATGAAAAATGTAATCAGTACAATGCACAAATAATCACAAACTCCACTAGTGCTCAACAACCACCATGGAGTGTCACCTGCTTCGGCCAACGCCGGAATCTCTGTCGTGTAACCCGACACCTTCTGCCACCTGACACCTTGTGTCTCAAGTACTGACGTCTCGAAGGCATGCCCTAAACTAGTATCCTGGAACCATGTGCCTCCTGACACCTCGTGTCTCAAGTACCATCATCCCGAAGGCACACCCAAAATAGTAACCTGGCACCTTGTGCCTCCTGACACCTTATGTCTCAAGTACCGACCTCCCTAAGGCACGCCCATCCCATGAAAGCTTCTCACATCCCACATGGCTTTCTACGACAAGATCCCCCAACCAAAATACCTAACCGCTACTACAGGGGCCTCTACCCACACGATTGGTCCAAACCACCTCATCACAGAGTATCTCTGTGTGCACAGTACTCAAAGTCCTGGTGAGCGGCAATCACCAAAATAGTCCTAATCCACCAACACGTCTGACACCTCGTGACCCAGCGACCGTGTCGCTCAAGTCTGATGAAATTTCCACCCTTGTATCTCGGTCCATGCCCAACCTGATAGTCGTACTGCCTCGATCCGACGTCCATGATGCCCAATCCCATGGTCAAAATCACCCAATGTAACCTGGGGAAAGCCCGAACCTGTGATCAGCATCACTCTAGTGTAATCGGGCCAAGCCCAACACAACCAAAAAGGGGTCCAGCAGATGCAATTCATCAATTGCATATATAACACATTTAACCAGAAAACATAACCAGGAATAACCTACTAAACAGTCGAATTGCACTATACCAGGTGTCCTCCCATACCAGCACTGAGGACATAGATGTCTCTATCAATTTAACATGCATTAACAAATTAAAATAAATAGTTTATAACAATAACATTTCAATTAAAAACATTTTGGCGTTCCCCAGCCAAAATTCCCTCGACGAGCAATGACCCCTCGCCCGGCTCTGCTCATTCAAACTAGTAACCAAGCATACCCAAAAGCATCCCAGAGGTCCCATAAGCAATGCAGTATAAAAAAGAAGATAAAATGGGTCCTGCTCAAAATACCCGGAAACGCGCATGCTGCATAACCCAAAAAACTATTAAAACACAAAATGAAGTATGCACCACCTACCTGAGACTCGCACGATGCTACTCCTCCGGTAACACCCGCTAATTCGGTCAAAAACGCGGTAAATCTAAAAAAGATTCAATACTGTTCAAATGATTATAACTCATTCTAGTAAGAAAATCAAACAAAACGTCCAAAGAGGAATCGAGGCCTTACCGATGGTGTTCCAACGCACTAATCAGAGATCGAATCAGGTCTCAGACGAAGAACCGGGAAGCAATTGAAGGTTTGGCCTGCTTGGTTCACGTATCCAGGCGGAGGGTATGACGTTCTACCTCAATATGAGGCTGCTTCCCATTTTAGGAGATAAAAAAGACAGTACACGACGTATACTTTAGGACTACACACTGTGTATAGTTCATTTAACTATTCATAAGACGATAAGATTCCACTGACTTACTTTTCGAACCTACCGACATGAGTACACGGCGTGTACCTAGGGGTACACGGCATGTACTTGGTTCCTCTTCCTTTCCTCGCCGACATACCCACAAGCCATATGTTTTCCTTATACACGGCTAGACTACACGGTGTGTCTAATGGGAAGACGGCGTGTCCCTAGTTCTACCCGGCCAACAGGCCTACACGCCATGTATGGCCTCACATGGTCGGGGGTATACACGGTGTGTTCAAAACTACAGGCCGTGTAGTAAGAAACTACCACACGGTCACCACACGGCATGCACTCGGCATTCACACGGCTGGTCACCTGCCTAAACATACACGGCGTGTAATTAAAGTACAGGGCGTGTAGTATGGAAATTTCCAAAAACATCCCATCTTCTCGAGTTTCCTCAGAAACTAGCCAAAAACTCAAATAGGGTCGGGATTTTGACCCATTCTGAAAACCCAGGTTCTTACATCTCTATTTGAGTGACTTTTAGTTAGAATGCATTTTGATGTAGATATAATCCCTTGGTAGTGATTACATGACCCCAAGATCACATATGTTTTTTCATTTAGAAAAATGGAGCGCCAATAGTGAAATGATTCCCTGAGGAAGGGGCCTCCTGTGCACTAATAGCACACACACTGGTGGAATTCACTGTAGTGGAAATCACTTCATGAAAATGGTGGTGGTGTTGGACCTGCGGTGATGGGAATGATCCCCAGGAAGGGGCTCCACATCGACTAGTTGGACAAATGGTTGAGGATGGCCTTCTGCGGTGAGGAGGCTTGCCCGCACACATTCGATGTTGGACCAGGTAGAACATGGATACTCCAACAGCCATGGACGACTACACTGAGTATCCTAGTGATCTAGGTCTATCATGTCCCCCAGGACAAGCACAACAGGTAACACCGAGTGGGTCATCCTGATTTATGATGTATTGAACTGAGCTAGTTTGTGTTAGCCATGTCAGGTCATGTTGGCCAGACCGAGTCAGGTTAGCCATTGGGATGGGTGGTGTCTCATGGGTCGGGTCAGACATGCACCAGGTATAGATCATTCCATTTTCATAAAAATGGCATTATCATTCAAATGGAGCATCTAATTGATGATCTTCCTGTAGCTTTGGGAACAGTAAAACAAGGATGTCCTTTTCAGATGGATTGGTGGGTTTTTAGTTAGATTATCATTGGTTGATACCTTCCCCTTGTTCTCTTCCTATGATGGGTTTTTGTTGGATCTCGTTCTTATCGGATATGATGACCCAGATCCTGAATAGAGTGGTGTTATCCCAACATCGAGAGTTGACTCAGTGCGTTGGATCATGTATCACACCGAAAGGCATAGTCGGTCCTCATTTCTCTTCCCGGAACCTTAGATAGGGTTTATGGACATAGTGCAACCAATATTTACACTAGAAACTATCTAAAATTTATGATGATGTTTATAGTAGGGTGAATATTCTCCCCAAATTATCCTTCTGTGTGAAGGACCCCATATCTTTGTATGGAGATCATATTTATTTTTTTCTACATGATTATACCTGATGAGTGTGATTTGGGCCGTTTTCAATGGTTGATGGATGGCTGTGAATTGTGGACTAAATGACATGGATGTTGAATTAAATATTGAAACTTTATGTTCTATCTACACTACAGGATTTAACTACAATGTATGTGTTAAGATATTTCATGTGTCACAGAAACCTCATGTGGTACTGAAACACCATTTCTTTATGAGACCATATTTATTAAGGAAAATACATAACTTTTCAATATCCTATTATTATATGTGTATATTTCATATACATGTTGTATGTGATTCTATATGATAGGTTGAGTATTGAGGTCTCTCAGGATGAGAATTCAATGAGTGGAACCACATAGCTGGAGGTGGATGAGGTAATGAGGATTTCAATCATTTATGAGAATACTAGGATAATATTGTTATATTTGTGTTGACATATAAATATGTTGACTTTACTGTCTCTTTTTAGTGATGTTTCTTCTATGGTATTTTACTTTGTGTTTCACGGTGACCTATTGAGTATTGTTTTACTCAGCCCTTCCCAGGATTTTCCTTATCATGTCATGTATTATGCTCACCGTCAATGGTTTAAAGGACTCCTTGGTGGACTAGGACATGTTGATTCTTATAGGGAGATAATAAAATTGAGTTGTGCTCTGACATCTTTAGATAGATATTCTTGTACCTACCCTTCAGGTAGTGTATTAATGAACATCCTTATGGAACATCTTCTATAGACTATTTCTTTTCGGTGGGCTTGTATACTGGCCTCGTTTTACATTACTACTACATAAATTCATAACATATTCTTCTTGTTGGGATATAGTGGTATGAATGAAATTTTTTAATTTTTTTATAATTTTTGGCTTGGAGATGTGTGCGTGTGTACATGTATATATGAAAATGCCTCCCATTTGATTGATATCCTTACTCGGTGCTAGTCGCTATCCGCAGACATATTAGAGGCCAGCTTGTGGTAGTCAAGGCAAGAGCCCCTATGTGGATGAGTCGTGACATGGGGATAGTTATGTTCAAAATTAAAATCATTTCATTTTAGCCATGATTAATGTATTACATCATATATTGAATCGTACCTAAGATAAATTACTCATAACATAAATGGTTAGATATTAAATAATTACTGAACACTTCTAGAAATATGATAATGGGATCTCAATTTTATAACTCCTCTATAATATAAGTTTAGGTCTATGTGTTTTATAAAAATATTATTTTTGTCAATATTTTTGAAATTTATATCACAATGGGAATTTATTTTTTATTTATACACATATACCATGTTAACAGGATGGATGTGAATGTCACCATTCATATCCTTATTAACCATAGGATAAAATATCAGTACAACGATAACTATGAACACCCTTTGTAATTTAGATCCAATATATTAGTCTTAATACCAATTCCTGATATATATTTAACTCTTATAGTGGGAGATAAACTCAATATTGTGGATATAAATATTGAATTAAAACATTGTTATTATTCCTGACGAGTTTCATGGTCCTCCACAAGATCACGAGGTTTAGTATTCTATAGAACTTATACATGGTTCTATATGAATATAAAATATTTCTAATATAATTTCCAGGATTTAATAGAGAAATTGAATATGTATCTAAATATAACATGTATACGGTTTTTATAAAATTATTTCTTCCCCCTGGGGTGCATTTTTCCTCCTTATTAAGAAGTATGAAACATGAATATGTCAACAAATTGATTGTGGTTAACATAAAAGGATAATGATAAATAAAATAATTCATCCCATACTAATGAGTTCATTTATGAAGTATGAGGATCTATCTTCTTACCAAATATTAATTGTCAATATTCATATGAAAAATTTACGTTGAAAAGAGGGGTTGTGCCCAATAAGATATTCTATACAAGTTATGGGAAAAATGTGTTATGTGAATTGAAATTTGATCAAACAAAAGCTCTTGTTATCCCCATAGATATGGAGTATAAAAAAATTAGATATTTTCATGATCAATTTTTTTTACATTATATATGATAAGAAAAAATATTTTCAAAGAAATGAATAACATGCTTATCATTTAAGGATCATATTAAAGTAATTTAGAAGGGAGATATAGTATGATATGTTTATAATGCGTGAATTATGTCTATAGAAATTATAATTATTGAATAATGTTATCAAACAACATGGTATATATATGAATCCATTAAATATATATGTTATTATGAAATCGACCATAACAATAACTATAATATCGATTCATAATTTTCGTTCTGAGGATGGTTGATTTTTATTTTTTTGTGAGGAATTTATCGTGATAATAAAATCTAAAATCCTTGTTAAATCATAATGGTGTAAAATCCCACTAAATAAATGAATGTGTATAAATGTTCAAGGAGATATTGTGAAAGTAGTGAGATAATCTGATAAAAATACAACCTTATAAGTGATAGGGATTTTTTATATATAAAATAATCCATAAGAGAAGGAATTGGGATGTGTCCGTATGAAAAATGACATGGTGGTAGCTTATATCTAACATCAATTAATGAATTAGGAGAAAAATTACAAACTAAATGATTTGGAGCTATAATTTTTGATATTTTTAATAAATATATGGATTCATTATCTCTAAGATGAAAATTTTGAAATATATAATCATTGTATGAGTTTAATGAATTTATTCAAAAACTATATGTGGAAAATTAATTAAACCAGATGGATTGAGATGATTAATGAATCCAAATGCTTGATATGTTGCCACAATTTTATGGGGAATATGAGTTTGATTATCTGAGAGGGAATGATAATGATACCGCATCCAAGATAATGATTTGAATAGACCCAATACAAACAAATTTTTTTAAGCTGGGTCTAACAATCATTAAAGATAAGATGAAATATTATATTTCCCAAATTAATGATCTATTATCCATTGATATAAAGATAATATAGTTCTATATTAATGATATTGCGCTTTATAATAAGGAAAAAAATATTCTAGCAACAAAATGGATTATGATTGACTTATAAGATATAGGAAATGAATATTAGTTCCAGCATTACTTGAGTTGAATATATAATTATGGGATTATACACATAGACCATAACTAGTAATACATACTTGAATAGACTTGATATAAAGAGATAAAATTAATCATTGCATTTGTGAAAATATTAATTTGGTTATTATAAATGATATATCATGATTGTTTGTTTACAAAATTGTAATAGATCAATATCCAATGTCTATTTTAATGAGGAAACTATTACCCATACCAACACAGAAATAGGAGGACATCACCATGGATATATTTTTAGCACATTCAAATAATTCTAATTTCCATAATAAAAATTTGGTTATATTTGATATCCTTATGAGGCACATAAATTCCATTGATTTTAAAGAACATTTATCGTTAACTAATCAATCTAGGATATACACAAATAATGTAGTAAAGCTATATAGAATACTATTATTATTTTTATATTAATGATATATGAAATTTATCTTGATTCTATGGGGAGGAAATTTATTGTCATTAGATCGATATCATCTCTTAAAAACATCTTATTATCATCATTCTAATAGTCAATATAAATGCACAATCAATACATTATAGGATATCTCCAATCCTATTCAGTGGATTACAAATGGTTTTTGAATCAAAATATTCTCATAGTGGAGTTATTATAAAATAACTATTTCCATTTGTGTATTTTAATAGTAGGATATGGGGATATATATAAGAATAGCTTCATAACAACAATATTTTTTGATAATGTTAGAGAGAATAAACTTATTGGTCATGTTTTTCTCTAGAAAAATTAATGAATACCCACTCTATTTAAATAAAAATAAAAACTAATCCATGTAGATAGTATATAAACACTATTATTCATCTATAAAACATGATATTTAAAATAATGATAAGTTATTCATTGTAATATCACCAAGGAAGATGATTTTTATATTTGTTAAAAATAGAAAAATGATTTTGAGTTACATTGACCCATTTGGAATCCTAGTCATGTAGGGATTATAACATTTTATCTTTCAGTTCTAGTAAACATCTCACAAGTTCATGATAAGATCCACATATCACTTTTAATTAATTTATCAAAATAATCCATCATATGTACTAAACAATGAGTAAATACCTCTGGAACATGATATCATTAAAAATGATCAATCAATAGAATAATTTTTTTACATTGATAATGTATAATGAAGCTACTCCACTCACCTATTTAATGTCTAGTAAAAGAATCAAATTTTTTATGATGTATTATGGTAACTATATAATTTAATTAGGATGAAGTTTCCTCGTTTACTTCCATTATAATAATGAAATTTTCCATAAAAAATCCTCTATGTTTGATATAATGTGACAGTCATTGATTTTGTTTAGAATTTCCTTTAAAATATGGGAAATATTGTCAATGTATTTTAATAATGAATATGGTAAAATTAATAAACCATGATATATTTTGTAAGTAATTAATATTAAAATTTATGAAAAATATAAACATGTTGGGATAATGTTCTCTATGACATCATTACGAAAAATTAAAAGAAAAGTTCGACATTATGTAAATAAAAAATAAAAAAATTGAAAAAAAATGTATTATTTAAAAAATATGCATTTTAATTTCATAAATCATATTATTTTATTATTTAATGACTTATTGGAAATTTTATCCAAATTAATGGAATATTATAATACAATGGACTGATAAAATTCAATTTGTATAAGATAAATAAATAATTTTATGGGTTATGATAAATATAATGTAATGTTAAAAATTCTATATAATTGAATTTAATGATTTATATCATAATAATTTAAATTGATCTATTATAAAGGGTTATTAAATTCTAAAAAATTAATATACAAAAATTTTATTAAATCTCCATTAATTTTTAGTTGATATAATATATGATTAAGCATCATTAATGGTTAAAAACTCATTTTTCAATGTATTTTTTATTAATATATTTTATGTGATCATTTAAAAGTAATATTGGAATATTTTCTTAAAGGATTATATTAAATTGATCTAAAATAAGTATTCATCATGATATTTTTTTTTCAAAAATTGATTTTTAGTTATAGAAATTATTTACTGAAGTAACAATTTAGTTTCCCTAATGAATTTAAAAAGTGATAAAATGGGAAAACTATGTTGAAAAGTCATAAAATTTCATGCAATCTTATCTCAATATTTAGTGTATGAGGTGTTTCAAGGCCCAAATACATTATTTTTAAACCTTTTATCCACTATTAATTTTAAAATAATGATTCTACACAATTTGAGTCAAAATTTTTTCATATTCCAAAAAAATAACATATAAATGACCCCTTTTAACCCCTCTCCTGAAAAAACTATTTAGGGTTGGTTATCCCTTGAATATCAAACATTATTAATTATATTATTGTCTAAGTGTAAAATTGGGAACCATTGTTACCAATAAGTAATCCCTATTGATTAATTATAATTGAATCCATTTCATGAAGGTGAGATTTCACAATAGTGGTTAAAGCATACTCATGGATGTATATAGATAATTAATGAGTTTTTCAACATATTTTTTTTTTAATTTCGAAATTTTCCATAATAAAAACATTTAATACTATTTAAGGTGAACATATTTAAATAAATGTATATTAACATTAGTTTCTATATTTGAAGGTATGTAGGAATTTTATGATGATTTCTTTGTCATGGGAATTATATTCAAATATTACTAAACCCATAATTGTATAGTTTCTAATATCAAAATAAAATTATGATTAAATAGGTTAAAATCGTGTTAAAGGAGGAAATATGTAATTTATATCTAAATATAAACCTATTTACTTATTCTCTAATTATTTAATGGGTTAACATTTATTATTACCATTACTACATGCATTGGTTCAAAATTTGATCAAACAGATGTCTGTTTATATATTTAAGCTTATTGATTAATTTTTCCTAAAACTTTTCACCTCCCTACAATATTAAATATGATGTTTAGTGGATGTAAATATCTAAAAATCATGGATTTGTTATTTTTTATATGTTATTTTAATTAAATTCATTCACATTGAATAAAATTTAACCTTTTAATGTATTATATATGTATAATTTTATATATTAAATTTCTTTTTTCAAAAAATAATGGAAAAAATATATTTTTTAAAATTATCATAATATATATATTTTCTCATTGTCTTTATCATTTTCCATGAAAAAAATTACTCTTTGTTTTCATTGGATTAATATTTTATCTATATTCCTATAATTTTTAAAATTAATTTTTAAAATTACATATTTTTAAAATAGATGTTGATTCCTCAGGTTTTTAATTGAAAATATTTAAATATATTAAAATCATTTTAATCACTAAAAATATACTTTAATGGGATTTATGATTCATTTGGAGATTTTCAGTAATTATAACATATTTATTGTTTCCATATATGACTTATGATGTTATCTTCTAAATATTGTTATGAATCAAATTTCATTCCCCGTGGTTTATTAACTTATGATGGAAGTATAACTAATTTTTTATACATCAAAAAATTTATGGTTTGTCTATAGGGGATAGGTGGGTATGTTATAGACCATTAATAAATTTGGTAAATAATTATGTCGTGAGATTATAGGGAATATGGCGTTAACCAAACCCTTAAGGGACTTTGTCAACTATGTGATGAGTGTGATCCTTATAACGTTCAAATGAATTATATGGTGATTCATATGATATGAGATGACATGTCAGTGATTAGGGAGAAGAAAAAATAAAAAAATTAAAATTTTCCGCTATGGGATGATGTTCTTGTAAGTGAGCCTAATTATGAGGAATTATTTTCAACACCTATATAAATGTCACTTTTGAAATCCTATATTATTGTTTCAGGGATCCTGATTGTTGACTCATAATTTGACAGATTTATAACTCGTGTCTAATAAAATACAAAAAAAAGTATGTCATATGTATTGATTTATGATCTATGTTATATTGGGTATGATTATAATATGTTATGATAGGGCACCATGACTATGTACTCATACTCATATGTTCATATTAGGTTTACTTATGATCTTTCATTGTAAGATATTAAATTTAACCTTAATGATAATATGAGCTGACCCCTTCTTATTTTTTCTATTTCATATGTATTGAAGGAGAGTATACCATAAGATATATATATATATATAAGGGGCTGTAATGAGGTTAGTATATAGGGAAATATACAGAGTGTGGTAAAAATATGTTTTTAATCTATCAAATATCAATGAAAAAAACATTTATAATTTTGATGATTTACTTATTACAATCTTTCAAAAATATAAATGAAAATGATTTATTATGTATTATGTATATCTATAAATGTTGGTTCAACTGATTAATTTTTATGTTGTATCTAATTGTTATGTTATGGTTTGCTTCAATTGGGGAATATTACATATGAAATAATAGATGTAAAAAAGAACCGTAATATTTTTCAATGATTCAACCCCAATATAAAAAATCATATCCTTTCTTGGATCCAACATAATTGTCATTTATGGTGTCTATATTTCCAATAAATAACAATAAGATTTGATTTTGATACGTTGATGTGTTTTGAAAATTAATGGTTATTGATTTATTCCAACCCCCTTTCAAAATCAAGGTAGTATCTTAGTGTCAGTGTTAAATGTTTTCAATAATATATGTATTGTGGTATAAATTTTAAAATAAATTATTTATATTTTTGTATTTTTTGAGGAAAATGATCATGAAATTATAATTGAATAATTAAAACATTTTTTAGGAAATAGTGTTGCGCTCTCTGATTTCATAATGTATGAATATTATGTATATTGGTAATGATAGGTTTGAAATTATTTTACAAATTAATTTATCTAATAAATGTGATAGAAATAATTTTTAGAGTGATGGGATTCAATGAAAATCCATCATATCATTCAATGTCGGTTTTTAAAAATATAAGGGGATGAAAACAAAAAATGGATTATTAAGACAGATA
This sequence comes from Viscum album, assembly GCA_963277665.1. Taxonomy (NCBI): domain Eukaryota; kingdom Viridiplantae; phylum Streptophyta; class Magnoliopsida; order Santalales; family Viscaceae; genus Viscum; species Viscum album. Next base: position 1,852,292,649 of record OY728120.1, read on the forward strand.
AAAAATATAAAAGAAGGACAATATAAATTAAAAATGATATGTTATATATTATGTGTCTAATATATGAATATATTGTTATACCTAATGGTGATCCAATTGAGGAATTATTACCATGGTTTAATGAAGTGGTGAGAAATACATAAAGATTTGAAATGACTCTTAATGATTCAATAGTGGTTTAAAGTTATGTTATATCTTACCATATAGATTTGAAGACATTATTTAAACTATAAAAGATCATGATATCAATACACATCATCCAGAAAAAAATTTATGTATCTTGGATGAATATGAACTGATAAAGTAAAACATTCAAAAAAATCTGATTGAGAATAAAATCTCATAAACCCCATGAATAATGGTAGGTCCCCAATGAAAAATAATATGAATATGAATATGATGTCCTATGTTCATATTCATATTCATATTATGTTTTGAAGTGTAATAATATCATGACACATACCATTAGAGGTATATAATGTGGATAAGATAAATGTTACTATAATTCACCCATTATGTGTTTCTTATTTTGGGGTATTTTAAATTTTAGTTTATATCATCCAATAATGTATGAAGATGAAATTTAAGATAAAGAAAATTCCACTAAAGAATTTACAATAATGAATTAAGAAATTTTTTTATGAGGGTTGTTTTTAACGTAAGATTCATAAAATAACTATTATCTCAAACAAAATAGGATTTATTTCTCTAAGGATTATGAAACATCATGTGATTTTAGTGATTGGGTTTTTAAAAAAAAATTAATGTGAAAATAAATTAAATTTAATATTGGATTCAATGTTTTCATTTTTTATGATGATTCAATTATGGAAGAATATATTTAATAATGTATTATTGAAGTGTTACATGAAACATAGATATTGGTCATATGAATGATTGAATTGAAAAATATAAATAACTTCGATAATTGAAATAGAATAATGATGTTTCCATATAAAAAGGATATATAAAAGAAGGATTGGTTAAAGGGGAATATTTTTTAGTAGTTTCTAAGTATTGAGGAATTATATTATTGAAATATCAAGGAGATGAATAAATTTGAATTTTTGAAAGAGTGTATTCCATTCAGGTATAATGAATTAAAGAGTCCCAAAATCAACATATTGGACAAAAAATTGAAATTATCTATTAATTTTTTTTAAATATATGAAAATTTTGAAGAATAAATAAACATGTCATGGAGGCCAAAAGTGGTGGAGACTGAGGGCATCCCCACAGACAAATGTTGATCAATCATCAGGAAGAGATATAAAGTTAGAGAAACCCATAATGCAATTATCAGTGTCACCATTAGATGTGAGAAAATATGGCGACATATTTCACTCCGACCATGCGTGGGAAACACTCAAGACAGGATGGAGTAAGGAATCATGGTCCTGATATGATAAATAATATTCCATTGAAATTTCTACTAACATCTCAAATAAATTACCATGATAACGGATTCAAGTTCATCTTCTGGAATAGTGATTAATGAACCATGAATAATTTTATTCCTTTAGGTAATACCAATTCCTTATATTCAATTGGTGATCCCTAATTAGAAAATATATATAAATAAATGATGAAGGAATATCAAGAGACACAAAAAACACCAACTACTCATATTCTGACATGCATACAAGATTAATCTGCATTCAAGTGAAGACTATGCATATGTGGCTTTCAACTAGCCCAAGAAACTATGTCCTTGAGAACATAAGGGACCTCTACTATTGAACATATTGTAGTGGAATGTAAGATAAGATCATGATTCAAGGAGGTATATTTAATCTACTGAATGAAATATATGAGAATATACAAAAATTATGGAAAATATTTACTAAAGAAAGGGCTGAGATGCATAGTGTCAAACAATATTCTATGATTCCCAAAAAATCCAAAAGATATGATTGAGTATAGAATCCACCCATTTTACTGGCCACAGTTCTACATGGGAGTTCCCTTATATTCAAAATAATATTATCCATACAATTATATATTACTAAAATTACCAGTTAACATCCAACAAGAAACCAAAAATACTCAACTCATTCACAGTAAAAAAAATGGAAAATTATTTCTCAATGAGCATGAAAAAAACAATTGATCTTAAATTCCCATCAGATGTTGATATAATGGAGAATTTAATATATAGTAATGGATTTTTTTTTTATTCTACAAAGGATAAACCTATATTTTTTAGATATATCTGTACACAATGGTTTGGATACCAATCTATCAAGATAAGAAGAGTAATGAGTCAAACATTGGAAAACTGTGTTGGTTAGTTTTCTAAAAGATGGAGAAATTATGTTGTAGTAATTAGAGTACTCAAAAAAATATTCTATAAATAATCATGTTTTTTGACCTCACTGAGAAAAACATCCGTGAACCAGGTATGGGAACAAGCCTATTGGAGAATGATGTCCGGAACTAGACAACCAAGGAAGAATCTAATGTAGCCATACCAATTGTGGTTTAATAACTAAATGAAACCATTAACAGCTATACATCATGGATTACATTTTATATGTGGAATGTGTCACATCAATGTAATCTATAGATTAGAGACAACAAATCTATTGTAACAGTCAAAAGGAAAATCCCCAGTCATTATTTTTATAAATTAATAACCTAGAGAGATTCCATATATGTCCTCCCAAAATAGTTTTACATATATCCTTCTATTTCTAACATCAATTATTTTAATATTTATACCCCCTCCTCAAAAATACTTTCATGATGATACCAACTAGCCGAATAGTGATTCCCTTTTTATTGATAATCCCATACAAAACTGTTATGTAGACACTAAATTTTTTTAGGATCTTTTTTTTGGGGATTACTCACTTATTAAAAATCAGATGAAATATCAATTGAATATTGTTTTTAGTATTTGTACATTACCAATGGAAATAAATCTACTTTTACATATCAAAATCCTTGAAAAAAATTTGTTATAGAATAATATATGAAAATATATATTATTATTTTTCTAATTCCAATAATCAATTAGGTGATAAGTCAAAAAAGAAGATATGATTCCTATGTAATGAGAGAGTTGAAAATTTTCCTAATAAAATAGATTCTCAACCATGAATTCATAAATATAATGTGATTAGTTTAAAAAATGATTCGAACCAACATATATTGATATAAGTGAAAAATTTAGACAAGTTAATTCAATTTTGAATATTACATATTTATGTAATATAACATCGAATGAAAAAAAATAAAATTTATGTTAGGAAAAATATTTTAACATAGGTCAATTATTAATAGTAACATGTATAGAGTAACTTCTTTTCTTATTATAACAAATAGAATTCATGAAAGAATTCAAAATGATGAAATTCAAAGAAATAATAATATAGTATATATTAGTAGTTTTGGAATAAGATTAGACTTTTATGGGCGTTATAGGTTTTTTGTGGATACCAATATTTTATGAACTAGTTCTCGTTCAATAAATGTAAATTTATGTTTAGAAAAATTTATGTAATGATAATTAGAAGTGGGATAGAAAAATTTTATGTAATAATTTTCCAGAAAGACATTATTTAACATCATTTTATGAAGATGAATAAAAATTTAATGCCTAAATTTATTGTTTTAATTAAGGTTATATCATAGGAAAATTTCTCAAAATCATACCAATTAATTTATTGTAAACAACATTGGTCTACATTATTTTAAATTAGACATAATTAAATGTACACAATAAACAAGAATATGATCATAAGTTGAGTGTTACAATCTAGACCTTAATATATGGAACATTTCTTTTGAATAATCATATGTGTTATATTATAGAATATAATATAGTATAAAAATTATTCACATCATACTAAAAAATCATTAATTTTATTAATTTGAAAAATTACATTTAATTAATATATGCACCTAATATAAATAAATATTGTATAATTAAATAAAATAAATAAATATAATAAAATAAATATGATATTAAAATTTGGTTCTATTTGATGTATTTTAATTATAACACCCTTGAATAACACTATTATTTTATTTGAAAAAAATTAAAAAATGTAATTATCTTTTTTAAAATAATGAATATTGTACCGTGACCTTTATAAATAGTAACATAACCCTTAAATATAGTAAAATGTCTATTTGAATAATAATTTGACCACTACATTACTATCTAAAATAATAAAACAAGATATTGAAATTTTAATATCATCAAAAATAAAAATTATATATATATATTTATACCACCTATATATTGAAAATTCTAAACTAAAAAATGTATAATTTCATTTTTGAATTTTTTTTAATTTAACCTTTAAAAATCTAGAATATATATGCTAAAAATTGAAATTAACTAAATTTTAAAATTATTTTGATATATTTAATTTCATTTTTCAAATAATCAATTCATGTTGTCTATAGTGGAATCTTTTTTAATTTTCGAAAAAGAAAAATATTTATGTGAATAGTTAAAATACAAAATTTCAGAGAATGGAATGTTTTAATTACATCATTGTTGACGTAATAAATAAATTTTAAACTCTAGAATAGGTGTTTGGAATAGTAAAATATTGAATTTAGAAAATTATAAATTTAAAATAATAAAATTTATTTGAAATGATTAAAATAATACATTTTCAATTTTAAAAAATTAACATTTTTGTAATTTAATTTTGGAATAGGATAAAAAAATTGACATTAAATGCACTATAAATTCATAAAAAACATGAAACATAAGTATATTTTAATTCATAATTTCAAAAATAAATATATTTTATTGTGAACATATAATATAATAATTTATTTCACAACTATAACTAGAAATTATCCCCCGATAAAAGTATAAATACCCCTCTTCATTATCATGGAAGACATATCCCATAAACATCAAAATTGGGAAATATATACCATATTAACTATTATTAGGTTTCCTTGTAACATTAGTGATGTTTAGGGTTCATCATAATCCAACCCTTCACTGTGTTTAGTGTCGTCATAGTGGGGAAACACAAATAATGTTCTATGGTTCATTAAATTTTCATTTATATTTAATTATTTAATAACTATAAACTATATAAAATTAATTAAATATTATCATATCATGAAATTAATGATATTAGTTAATTATAAATTTTCTATTATTACTATTTTTTCACATTAAAAATATCTCTTGTTCTCTTTAAAATATATCCTCTTAATGGTCGGTTAATAACCAAGGAGGACATTTAAAAATCATTATTTTACACCACTATCATGGAAGATGATAATATATTATATATATTGTATAATAATATAATTACATTATAATTATTGTAGAAATAATTTAATTTATTTTATAAATAGCATGATTTAATGCATCACAATAAAAACCAAATATGTTAATAATGGAATCAATATGTTCACTATTAATGATAAAAATTACATTATATAAAGAATTCAAATGATCATGAATCAATAAATAAATATTATAAAATTCGGTAATGTATTTTTAATAAAAATATTGTTACTATTTATAAGGTTTAAATAAGAAAAAATTAAATGGTTCAGAGGGTGTGGGGAACTCTATGGTCCAACCATTTAACTTAGGCTATCATTATTTAACATATATTATAAAATTATTCTTCCAAAATAAAATTTAAATGGAACTTTATTCATCATTAAAATGTATTTATCAGTATTATATTCATTATTTTATATCATTTTGAAGATTTATATGCCTCTTAAATTGTTATTTTAATATTTCATTTATTTTCCATTGCATCTCAATTTTTATTCATGAGTTGGTTCTTATTCTCTCAAAAACCTATACTCTAATTATTACAATATTTAAACACCGGAATTTTTTTATCTATTTTCATTTGGGGTAACCTCAATGTTTTATTAATCAATATGTTATTTGAAAAATCAATAAGAAACCCATTTGTTGGTCAGGGATTTATTTTGGTGTTTTGGAATGGAATATGAATGTTTTCCATATGGAATTCATTATCATGATAATTTTCTAATATGGTGGGTGGGCTCAAAATTTTTCAACACCTCAATGAAATGTATTATCTAATTCATCTCATGATATTTAATATAATTTACAATTAAGATTCAATATTTTCCATCATTTTATAAAATAAGGACTTGTAGACATATGTTAATTTGTTAACATGATGCCATATTTTCTCAAAAATTTTGTACGGGATGTGAATATAAGGATATGATTCAAAACCATTAATCAAATACAATATTCCAAGTGTACTCCGAATTATTCTCCCATATTTATTTTGATGATAATTTTAACATGATACATTGAGGATGATTAAACTCAACGATGAAATATGTTGATTCATGTCACGTGTTAAATTCTTTTTTGTCATCCTTGTACAAGGAATATTCCTCTCAAATTCCTTGAAATATGTCCTCAAATTATTACATGTTTTGTGGAGAATTTGAAATGAAATAAGATGAGTATCGTTTTACATAAAATCATTCTATATGAACAAAGTTTTCCAAATATTCTGATCCATTGAATTTTTAATTTTTTTATTTTTATGTTTTTTATCCCAAAAATAATGTAATAAGAATATAAGATAGGTGAATTTCATTATTTTGGGCATAATAATATGTATTAGTTGACTTAAAAATTATGTTTGTAAAATATATATTATCATATACATTCAGGACACGCAGGTGGTAAATTTGAATGGTTTTACATCTATAAATACTTCATTTATCCATTTTATGTTAAATTACATTTTTTTGTACAATTTTCTATTTTAGAAAATTATAGGAACACAGAGAGACCATTCTAAAAAAATGTGATGGAAAATGCAATAATTATCTAAATGAAATGGCCAATGCAATGGGATATGGAGTAAAATACCCAATGGTAGTACCGACCTATTTTTTATAGGTTATTAATAATGATACGAACAAAATAAACAATCTTCCATCACCCAATAATGAGAAGATTAAAATCATGTCATTTATCCACCAATACCACTATCATTTAGTGTAAATTTATGTCCACATCTTGTAGAATTATGAACAGAAACTAATTGATGTTATACATGAAAAAAATTTCTATGATGTAGATGGATATAGTGGACTTATTTTAAATAGAATGATAATATAATAACTAGTTGATATTCATATAGAATAAAAATGAAGAGGAAAATGTTTATGAAATGTATTGGGAAGACATTATGAAGACTTTTCACAATATATAATTTATGTTGAAATAGTGGGTTCCCTAGACCCAACTATGCATTAATTATTTATTACCATATCATGTGTATAGTTAGCTATGAATGAGGTTGTCATACCATTATAGTGAAAACTTTTCTAAGTCCACTAATATAACGGTAATGTCCAATGGTTAATTTTTGTGTCGATAGGTTATAGCAGATCCCATGCTATAATGAGAACATCGAGATACAATGACATTGATCATAAATATATGTTTTATAGTACAGATACATCTTAATCACTGGGCACAGTAGATGTATGACTATGAGGTGTTGGCGGATCATAAGCATGGAGTCTTTTTCTCCTGATGTTCGCACTAGGTGATCTCTAATAGTGAGATCATGGGTACATACCTGATAATAGGAACACCAAATGTTTTGGGTGTCATTGGTTGTTCCTATCTATGTACATGTGTATTGGACTCCAAAATTGAGACCATTACCAAGGATGTATCATTTGATTATGTACAATGACGCAAGAGGAAAACCATGGCAGTGATGTCATGGTGAGGTAGTTTGTGTTGTGTGTGTCGTTGGTGGTATGACGTTGGCTGAATGGTCAAGAAAGGATTTGTCGCTTCCAAGTTTAGGAAGTTGTATATCTCAGGCTTGGTTGATCAGGATGGTGCCACCTTCATAGGTCTTCGGCCAATGTAGCAGAATGTAAAATCTAATCGGATGGATCAACAAAAAATAAAGCAAGATAAGGACGATGGCATAAGAGTGCATCCTGCTTTATGAGATATTTAATGACAAAAAGATTATAGTACACAGTCAGTGTTCATAAGATGGTAGTCGTTCCTATGACTATCCTTATCTATTTAGGGTCCATGATGAGTTTCTAGACTCTGATCCTGGTCTGTGGATTTTATACACTTCTATCGAGATGAGGGCCTAGAGGGTCACACACAACAGCATATTCAAGAATCCGCCCAATTTAGTTGAAAAGGTATATGGATTTAGTGGGCCCCACCGGGGGGTCCAAGCATTGTCCAAGTTATCGATGACCAAAATAATTAAATAAATTCATTAATATTCAAGTTACGAATATTTGGGATTGATTTTATTTAATTTATTTACAGGATTAGTATATACAAGAAAAATATTAACCGAACAAATATTATTTTAATATTCAACGTTCGTTTAATATAAAGCGGGATAGTGAGTAATGTTGAATTACTTGGTTTTATCACGTAATATATTTTATATACATTAAATGTATGTGATAAAATAATAAATAATATTACCACAGTTTAGTTCATCAAAATTATTTATTTAGTGGATGTTGAAATAAAAGGGGTACAGGGAACCCAACCGGGTATTTGTCAACTATAATATAAATAGGATAGGAGTCTCTCTCTCTTGGGTGTGGAAATCACTATTCATTCATTTAATGGAATTATTGTTGATATCCTCTCTCTCCTCCCACTCTCTAGAGATAGAATCTATCGATCTACGAATCTAGGATCAAGATCTCACTCATTCAATGAAGGATTCTCGATTCGGTGATCGTCGTGATATTGGAATCATCGTCGGATCGCTGCGCTAGCACCCATAGTTTGACGATCGATGTTCCAACAGATATTTGGAGCACGTGTGGATGATCTAGTGGGATCCTGCTTTGGATCCTTCAAGCGACCATCACCATTTACTAGTTGCAGTCGACCGCGACTTTATATTTAAAATGGGTAAGTTTTCATTTTAATTTGTGCTCATTATAATTTACCTTAGATCCTAGAACCACTTCGGGGCTCTAATCGTCTGAAACGACAACTTCCATCATCCCACCAATGAAAATTGCAAAATCCCTGGCCCACCAGCTTTCGGTGCTTGCCCCAGAAACCTAACAGTGGTATAAGAGCGATCACATAAATTTTTTTAGCCTAGAAAATTAAATTTCCATTACTATTATGTAGATGGTTCAAAAAAAGTCTCATCGGTGCAAACCACAAGCCGATCAGATCTCAAATGGCCAAGTTATGTCTAGTTTAATTTTTCTGATTAGATTGAAGGTGAGGTTTGATCTTGGGTTATATTTTTTATTTCATCTTGGTGAACTGATTAAGTTTTAATTGGTTCGTTCGAAAAATATATAATTGTGAAAATTGTAAATTTTATAATTTAGTAATTTGAATATTAATTTTATTGTTTATATTATAATAATAATAATATAATAATAATAAATTATTATTTTATATAATAAATTTATTATTAGTAAATTAAAAGGCTATTATTTATCCTTTATAAATTTTGATGACTTGACTCATAAAGGGTGGAAACATGTCTTAAAATAAGTATTTAATAATTAAACAAATGGGTGGATGATTTGAACATAAGTCATATAAAAAACCCATAAGGTGGGGGAGACACCTAAAAGAGGAAATAACACAAAAAATATTTTTTGGAAGGGGTCCGCACAGGACACCCTCTTCCCCCCTTCGTGCAATCCTTGCGCCGCCCTCAATAGCCACTACATCTCTGAAACTACGCCAACCTCGTTGCACCAGGCCGCACTTCCCCGGACACCGCCCCGCGGCATGTTGTCCTGCCTCCCCTCCTAAGGTCGCCACCCAGCATGCAAGTGCCTGGCTGTTGCACAAGCACCATGCACCGGGTCCCTGCAGAATTCTAGTTTCCTCATGACACCTCCAAGGCACATAGACCACCGATAGAGAAGCCGCACTAGAACCCGGAATCGAAGCACACAACATCGCAGCAACAGATAGCCTCATTCGCAGTCCTCCCTCAGACACCCTCTCGAGGATCGGCCTAGTCCGTAGCAACCCAGCACCCGTCCACCGCCCCAGCGCACTGTGCCTCACTTCCCGCCCTACATGCAAGCCCATACCTCTAGGCCACCGCTTCCAGATCAAGGGGCCCCATGCACTACTGGAAAAATTGTTCTCCTGGTAGTTGCTGGCCTCCTCTCATTTCATAAGACACAAGTCTGAGGCACCGCACCCCGTAATGTATAACATGTGCCTATGCGACTTCACTGTTGTCTCCTAGCCTTGCTACCATGTAGCACACTGCAACATAATAGCTGCGTCCTGGCCGCAACGCTTGCTCCCGCCCCACCGCCTCTAGATCGGTAGTAGATGCACCACACATCCTCGGGCCATCATTAAAGGTCTGATAGGTACTTAAATTTTGTCTGAAACTCGTTCCATAGGACAAAAATTCACCCTGAAATGGTTCGAGTGGACCTGCCAAACCCGAAACGGGTTTGGGCGGATCGACCTAACCCATTTCAGTCATGCCATGGCCTTGCGCGGGATTGGCCCGTCCTGCAATGGCCATGCAACGATATTTTCGGGGATCAAACATGTTAAATTTATCATGATTAATTAAATTAATTAATTAAAATTAATTTTGGTTAATTATTTTAATTCCCGAATTAAATTTAATTCAATTGAATTATTAAATTGAATTAATTTCAATTAATTTAATTTTGGCATTGAAATTAAATTAATTTTCATTGTTATGATTAGTTAAATTATTTTAAATTTATTAATTCAGTTAATTTATTTATATAAACTTGTATACTTGATTAATGCATTTTAATTTTATCACACATTATTTGACCCACCTACTGGTCTTGAGAATCGACATGTGTATGTTGCCTTTTATTTAATTAATTATTTAAATCCATGTGATGGCGGTAATTACTTAAATATATGATCTAAACATCATCTTTATTTTTTCTATTAAAATGTATAAGGGCTTACACGCCCAATTTACATGATGTACATTTATACCCAAGTCCCCCTCTCCTGCGTGCGAGTGTTATTGTACTTTGGACGAATATGACGAGCGACGTTGAGCCCATCATGACGAGGCAGTGCTACAAGACGTGAGGTGGTCCCCACCAAGATAGGGTTATGTACTAATGTGAAGCAAACATACAACACAAGGGGCATGCTGCATGAATATTAAAGAATTGGAATCAGTTACGATGCCCTTAGGTCGTTTAGATGCTCAAGAACAGTCATGTAATAGTTTGTTGTTTTTCATTTATTTATTATTTTTATGAATTTTAGAACAGTGGTAAAATACATAAATTAATAGATAATAAAATTCATGATGAAGTGGTGTGTGATTTTCTATTAAATTTTAGTTGAGAGAGAGAAAACATAGATTAAAAAGATTAATAGAAATGGATCACATTCATTGAGAGAGAAAATAATAAAACCCTCAATGATAATATTAAGTCACATACAACCTTAGATCATTCATGTTTGAACAAAACCGGGTGGTCGAGGTGTCGGTCATGCCTTAGCAGGGAGTTCCTCTTACTACCATGGAGTTCTTATTCGTGTGCTGGGTCGACATAACTAAAATTGTAGAAAATAAATTTCCTTATTTAGACTATTATAATTTTAAAGGCAAGCATTGAGTAAATCAGAAAATGATTTTTTATGTCGGGAATTCACTCAACAGATCAAGGAACTGCGAGTTAATGAGGTTGGCTAGCCAGAGGCCTACCTTGGACCCTCTAATTAGTGGCATAGCCATATCTTGTAGACTATGAGGGAGGTTCACAGATCCTAGCCACTAGAATACTCAAGAGTATTCTGATTCTATTATAGAGGGTTCCTATAATTCAAAAAATTAGTGGGAGAAAATTAATGATTAAAAAATCAATAATTTCACATTAGGAATTTACATCAATTACAATATACTAATGTATATTTATAGGTAATGGTAACTAATACCACGATAAAACTACTATAAACATTGGACAAAGTTATAGTCAAGGCAAGAGCCCCTATGTGGATGAGTCGTGACATGGGGATAGTTATGTACAAAATTAAAATCATTTCATTTTAGCCATGATTAATGTATTACATCATATATTGAATCATACCTAAGATAAATTACTCATAACATAAATGGTTAGATATTAAATAATTACTGAACACTTCTAGAAATATGATAATGGGATCTCAATTTTATAACTCCTCTATAATATAAGTTTAGGTCTATGTGTTTTATAAAAATATTATTTTTGTCAATATTTTTGAAATTTATATCACAATGGGAATTTATTTTTTATTTATACACATATACCATGTTAACAGGATGGATGTGAATGTCACCATTCATATCCTTATTAACCATAGGATAAAATATCAGTACAACGATAACTATGAACACCCTTTGTAATTTAGATCCAATATATTAGTCTTAATACCAATTCCTGATATATATTTAACTCTTATAGTGGGAGATAAACTCAATATTGTGGATATAAATATTGAATTAAAACATTGTTATTATTCCTGACGAGTTTCATGGTCCTCCACAAGATCACGAGGTTTAGTATTCTATAGAACTTATACATGGTTCTATATGAATATAAAATATTTCTAATATAATTTCCAGGATTTAATAGAGAAATTGAATATGTATCTAAATATAACATGTATACGGTTTTTATAAAATTATTTCTTCCCCCTGGGGTGCATTTTTCCTCCTTATTAAGAAGTATGAAACATGAATATGTCAACAAATTGATTGTGGTTAACATAAAAGGATAATGATAAATAAAATAATTCATCCCATACTAATGAGTTCATTTATGAAGTATGAGGATCTATCTTCTTACCAAATATTAATTCTCAATATTCATATGAAAAATTTACGTTGAAAAGAGGGGTTGTGCCCAATAAGATATTCTATACAAGTTATGGGAAAAATGTGTTATGTGAATTGAAATTTGATCAAACAAAAGCTCTTGTTATCCCCATAGATATGGAGTATAAAAAAATTAGATATTTTCATGATCAATTTTTTTTACATTATATATGATAAGAAAAAATATTTTCAAAGAAATGAATAACATGAATATCATTTGAGGATCACATTAAAGTAATTTAGAAGGGAGATATAGTATGATATGTTTATAATGCGTGAATTATGTCTATAGAAATTATAATTATTGAATAATGTAATCAAACAACATGGTATATATATGAATCCATTAAATATATATGTTATTATGAAATCGACCATAACAATAACTATAATATCGATTCATAATTTTCGTTCTGAGGATGGTTGATTTTTATTTTTTTGTGAGGAATTTATCGTGATAATAAAATCTAAAATCCTTGTTAAATCATAATGGTGTAAAATCCCACTAAATAAATGAATGTGTATAAATGTTCAAGGAGATATTGTGAAAGTAGTGAGATAATCTGATAAAAATACAACCATATAAGTGATAGGGATTTTTTATATATAAAATAATCCATAAGAGAAGGAATTGGGATGTGTCCGTATGAAAAATGACATGGTGGTAGCTTATATCTGACATCAATTAATGAATTAGGAGAAAAATTACAAACTAAATGATTTGGAGGTATAATTTTTGATATTTTTAATAAATATATGGATTCATTATCTCTAAGATGAAAATTTTGAAATATATAATCATTGTATGAGTTTAATGAATTTATTCAAAAACTATATGTGGAAAATTAATTAAACCAGATGGATTCAGATGATTAATGAATCCAAATGCTTGATATGTTGCCACAATTTTATGGGGAATATGAGTTTGATTATCTGAGAGGGAATGATAATGATACCGCATCCAAGATAATGATTTGAATAGACCCAATACAAACAAATTTTTTTAAGCTGGGTCTAACAATCATAAAAGATAAGATGAAATATTATATTTCCCAAATTAATGATCTATTATCCATTGATATAATGATAATATAGTTCTATATTAATGATATTGCGCTTTATAATAAGGAAAAAAATATTCTAGCAACAAAATGGATTATGATTGACTTATAAGATATAGGAAATGAATATTAGTTCCAGCATTACTTGAGTTGAATATATAATTATGGGATTATACACATAGACCATAACTAGTAATACATACTTGAATAGCCTTGATATAAAGAGATAACATTAATCATTGCATTTGTGAAAATATTAATTTGGTTATTATAAATGATATATCATGATTGTTTGTTTACAAAATTGTAATAGATCAATATCCAATGTCTATTTTAATGAGGAAACTATTACCCATACCAACACGGAAATAGGAGGACATCACCATGGATATTTTTTTAGCACATTCAAATAATTCTAATTTCCATAATAAAAATTTGGTTATATTTGATATCCTTATGAGGCACATAAATTCCATTGATTTTAAAGAACATTTATCATTAACTAATCAATCTAGGATATACACAAATAATGTAGTAAAGCTATATAGAATACTATTATTATTTTTATATTAATGATATATGAAATTTATCTTGATTCTATGGGGAGGAAATTTATTGTCATTAGATCGATATCATCTCTTAAAAACATCTTATTATCATCATTATAATAGTCAATATAAATGCACAATCAATACATTATAGGATATCTCCAATCCTATTCAGTGGATTACAAATGGTTTTTGAATCAAAATATTCTCATAGTGGAGTTATTATAAAATAACTATTTCCATTTGTGTATTTTAATAGTAGGATATGGGGATATATATAAGAATAGCTTCATAACAACAATATTTTTTGATAATGTTAGAGAGAATAAACTTATTGGTCATGTTTTTCTCTAGAAAAATTAATTAATACCCACTCTATTTAAATAAAAATAAAAACTAATCCATGTAGATAGTATATAAACACTATTATTCATCTATAAAACATGATATTTAAAATAATGATAAGTTATTCATTGTAATATCACCAAGGAAGATGATTTTTATATTTGTTAAAAATAGAAAAATGATTTTGAGTTACATTGACCCATTTGGAATCCTAGTCATGTAGGGATTATAACATTTTATCTTTCAGTTCTAGTAAACATCTCACAAGTTCATGACAAGATCCACATATCACTTTTAATTAATTTAACAAAATAATCCATCATATGTACTAAACAATGAGTAAATACCTCTGGAACATGATATCATTAAAAATGATCAATCAATAGAATAATTTTTTTACATTGATAATGTATAATGAAGCTACTCCACTCACCTATTTAATGTCTAGTAAAAGAATCAAATTTTTTATGATGTATTATGGTAACTATATAATTTAATTAGGATGAAGTTTCCTCGTTTACTTCCATTATAATAATGAAATTTTCCATAAAAAATCCTCTATGTTTGATATAATGTGACAGTCATTGATTTTGTTTAGAATTTCCTTTAAAATAGGGGAAATATTGTCAATGTATTTTAATAATGAATATGGTAAAATTAATAAACCATGATATATTTTGTAAGTAATTAATATTAAAATTTATGAAAAATATAAACATGTTGGGATAATGTTCTCTATGACATCATTACGAAAAATTAAAAGAAAAGTTCGACATTATGTAAATAAAAAATAAAAAAATTGAAAAAAAATGTATTCTTTAAAAAATATGCATTTTAATTTCATACATCATATTATTTTATTATTTAATGACTTATT
The DNA here is from genome assembly GCA_963277665.1 of Viscum album. Taxonomy (NCBI): domain Eukaryota; kingdom Viridiplantae; phylum Streptophyta; class Magnoliopsida; order Santalales; family Viscaceae; genus Viscum; species Viscum album. Next base: position 1,852,308,346 of record OY728120.1, read on the forward strand.
GGAAATTTTATCCAAATTAATGGAATATTATAATACAATGGACTGATAAAATTCAATTTGTATAAGATAAATAAATAATTTTATGGGTTATGATAAATATAATGTAATGTTAAAAATTCTATATAATTGAATTTAATGATTTATATCATAATAATTTAAATTGATCTATTATAAAGGGTTATTAAATTTTAAAAAATTAATATACAAAAATTTTATTAAATCTCCATTAATTTTTAGTTGATATAATATATGATTAAGCATCATTAATGGTTAAAAACTCATTTTTCAATGTATTTTTTATTAATATATTTTATGTGATCATTTAAAAGTAATATTGGAATATTTTCTTAAAGGATTATATTAAATTGATCTAAAATAAGTATTCATCATGATATTATTTTTCAAAAATTGATTTCTAGTTATAGAAATTATTTACTGAAGTAACAATTTAGTTTCCCTAATGAATTTAAAAAGTGATAAAATGGGAAAACTATGTTGAAAAGTCATAAAATTTCATGCAATATTATCTCAATATTTAGTGTATGAGGGGTTTCAAGGCCCAAATACATTATTTTTAAACCTTTTATCCACTATTAATTTTAAAATAATGATTCTACACAATTTGAGTCAAAATTTTTTCATATTCCAAAAAAATAACATATAAATGACCCCTTTTAACCCCTCTCCTGAAAAAACTATTTAGGGTTGGTTATCCCTTGAATATCAAACATTATTAATTATATTATTGTCTAAGTGTAAAATTGGGAACCATTGTTACCAATAAATAATCCCTATTGATTAATTATAATTGAATCCATTTCATGAAGGTGAGATTTCACAATAGTGGTTAAAGCATACTCATGGATGTATATAGATAATTAATGAGTTTTTCAACATATATTTTTTTTAATTTCGAAATTTTCCATAATAAAAACATTTAATACTATTTAAGGTGAACATATTTAAATAAATGTATATTAACATTAGTTTCTATATTTGAAGGTATGTAGGAATTTTATGATGATTTCTTTGTCATGGGAATTATATTCAAATATTACTAAACCCATAATTGTATAGTTTCTAATATCAAAATAAAATTATGATTAAATAGGTTAAAATCGTGTTAAAGGAGGAAATATGTAATTTATATCTAAATATAAACCTATTTACTTATTCTCTAATTATTTAATGGGTTAACCTTTATTATTACCATTACAACATGCATTGGTTCAAAATTTGATCAAACAGATGTCTGTTTATATATTTAAGCTTATTGATTAATTTTTCCTAAAACTTTTCACCTCCCTACAATATTAAATATGATGGTTAGTGGATGTAAATATCTAAAAATCATGGATTTGTTATTTTTTATATGTTATTTTAATTAAATTCATTCACATTGAATAAAATTTAACCTTTTAATGTATTATATATGTATTATTTTATATATTAAATTTCTTTTTTCAAAAAATAATGGAAAAAATATATTTTTTAAAATTATCATAATATATATATTTTCTCATTGTCTTTATCATTTTCCATGAAAAAAATTACTCTTTGTTTTCATTGGATTAATATTTTATCTATATTCCTATAATTTTTAAAATTAATTTTTAAAATTACATATTTTTAAAATAGATGTTGATTCCTCAGGTTTTTAATTGAAAATATTTAAATATATTAAAATCATTTTAATCACTAAAAATATACTTTAATGGGATTTATGATTCATTTGGGGATTTTCAGTAATTATAACATATTTATTGTTTCCATATATGACTTATGATGTTATCTTCTAAATATTGTTATGAATCAAATTTCATTCCCCGTGGTTTATTAACTTATGATGGAAGTATAACAAATTTTTTATACATAAAAAAATTTATGGTTTGTCTATAGGGGATAGGTGGGTATGTTATAGACCATTAATAAATTTGGTAAATAATTATGTCGTGAGATTATAGGGAATATGGCGTTAACCAAACCCTTAAGGGACTTTGTCAACTATGTGATGAGTGTGATCCTTATAACGTTCAAATGAATTATCTGGTGATTCATATGATATGAGATGACATGTCAGTGATTAGGGAGAAGAAAATATAAAAAAATTAAAATTTTCCGCTATGGGATGATGTTCTTGTAAGTGAGCCTAATTATGAGGAATTATTTTCAACACCTATATAAATGTCACTTTTGAAATCCTATATTATTGTTTCAGGGATCCTGATAGTTGACTCATAATTTGACAGATTTATAACTCGTGTCTAATAAAATACAAAAAAAAAGTGTGTCATATGTATTGATTTATGATCTATGTTATATTGGGTATGATTATAATATGTTATGATAGGGCACCATGAATATGTACTCATACTCATATGTTCATATTAGGTTTACTTATGATCTTTCATTGTAAGATATTAAATTTAACCTTAATGATAATATGAGCTGACCCCTTCTTATTTTTTCTATTTCATATGTATTGAAGGAGAGTATACCATAAGATATATATATATATATATATATATAAGGGGCTGTAATGAGGTTAGTATATAGGGAAATATACAGAGTGTGGTAAAAATATGTTTTTAATCTATCAAATATCAATGAAAAAAACATTTATAATTTTGGTGATTTACTTATTACGATCTTTCAAAAATATAAATGAAAATGATTTATTATGTATTATGTATATCTATAAATGTTGGTTCAACTGATTAATTTTTATGTTGTATCTAATTTTTATGTTATGGTTTGCTTCAATTGGGGAATATTACATATGAAATAATAGATGTAAAAAAGAACCGTAATATTTTTCAATGATTCAACCCCAATATAAAAAATCATATCCTTTCTTGGATCCAACATAATTTTCATTTATGGTGTCTATATTTCCAATAAATAACAATAAGATTTGATTTTGATACGTTGATGTGTTTTGAAAATTAATGGTTATTGATTTATTCCAACCCCCTTTCAAAATCAAGGTAGTATCTTAGTGTCAGTGTTAAAGGTTTTCAATAATATATGTATTGTGGTATAAATTTTAAAATAAATTATTTATATTTTTGTATTTTTTGAGGAAAATGATCATGAAATTATAATTGAATAATTAAAACATTTTTTAGGAAATAGTGTTGCGCTCTCTGATTTCATAATGTATGAATATTATGTATATTGGTAATGAAAGGTTTGAAATTATTTTACAAATTAATTTATCTAATAAATGTGATAGAAATAATTTTTAGAGTGATGGGATTCAATGAAAATCCATCATATCATTCAATGTCGGTTTTTAAAAATATAAGGGGATGAAAACAAAAAATGGATTATTAAGACAGATAAAAAATATAAAAGAAGGACAATATAAATTAAAAATGATATGTTATATATTATGTGTCTAATATATGAATATATTGTTATACCTAATGGTGATCAAATTGAGGAATTATTACCATGGTTTAATAAAGTGGTGAGAAATACATAAAGATTTGAAATGACTCTTAATGATTCAATAGTGGTTTAAAGTTATGTTATATCTTACCATATAGATTTGAAGACATTATTTAAACTATAAAAGATCATGATATCAATACACATCATCCAGAAAAAAATTTATGTATCTTGGATGAATATGAACTGATAAAGTAAAACATTCAAAAAAATCTGATTGAGAATAAAATCTCATAAACCCCATGAATAATGGTAGGTCCCCAATGAAAAATAATATGAATATGAATATGATTTCCTATGTTCATATTCATATTCATATTATGTTTTGAAGTGTAATAATATCATGACACATACCATTAGAGGTATTTATGTGGATAAGATAAATGTTACTATAATTCACCCATTATGTGTTTCTTATTTTGGGGTATTTTAAATTTTAGTTTATATCATCCAATAATGTATGAAGATGAAATTTAAGATAAAGAAAATTCCACTAAAGAATTTACAATAATGAATTAAGAAATTTTTTTATGAGGGTTGTTTTTAACGTAAGATTCATAAAATAACTATTATCTCAAACAAAATAGGATTTATTTCTCTAAGGATTATGAAACATCATGTGATTTTAGTGATTGGGTTTTTTAAAAAAAAATTAATGTGAAAATAAATTAAATTTAATATTGGATTCAATGTTTTCATTTTTTATGATGATTCAATTATGGAAGAATATATTTAATAATGTATTATTGAAGTGTTACATGAAACATAGATATTGGTCATATGAATGATTGAATTGAAAAATATAAATAACTTCGATAATTGAAATAGAATAATGATGTTTCCATATAAAAAGGATATATAAAAGAAGGATTGGTTAAAGGGGAATATTTTTTAGTAGTTTCTAAGTATTGAGGAATTATATTATTGAAATATCAAGGAGATGAATAAATTTGAATTTTTGAAAGAGTGTATTCCATTCAGGTATAATGAATTAAAGAGTCCCAAAATCAACATATTGGACAAAAAATTGAAATTATCTATTAAATTTTTTTAAATATATGAAAATTTTGAAGAATAAATAAACATGTCAGGGAGGCCAAAAGTGGTGGAGACTGAGGGCATCCCCACAGACAAATGTTGATCAATCATCAGGAAGAGATATAAAGTTAGAGAAACCCATAATGCAATTATCAGGGTCACCATTAGATGTGAGAAAATATGGCGACATATTTCACTCCGACCATGCGTGGGAAACACTCAAGACAGTATGGAGTAAGGAATCATGGTCCTGATATGATAAATAATATTCCATTGAAATTTCTACTAACATCTCAAATAAATTACCATGATAACGGATTCAAGTTCATCTTCTGGAATAGTGATTAATGAACCATGAATAATTTTATTCCTTTAGGTAATACCAATTCCTTATATTCAATTGGTGATCCCTAATTAGAAAATATATATAAATAAATGATGAAGGAATATCAAGAGACACAAAAAACACCACTACTCATATTCTGACATGCATACAAGATTAATCTGCATTCAAGTGAAGACTATGCATATGTGGCTTTCAACTAGCCCAAGAAACTATGTCCTTGAGAACATAAGGGACCTCTACTATTGAACATATTGTAGTGGAATGTAAGATAAGATCATGATTCAAGGAGGTATATTTAATCTACTGAATGAAATATATGAGAATATACAAAAATTATGGAAAATATTTCCTAAAGAAAGGGCTGAGATACATAGTGTCAAACAATATTCTATGATTCCCAAAAAATCCAAAAGATATGATTGAGTAGAGAATCCACCCATTTTACTGGCCACAGTTCTACATGGGAGTTCCCTTATATTCAAAATAATATTATCCATACAATTATATATTACTAAAATTACCAGTTAACATCCTACAAGAAACCAAAAATACTCAACTCATTCACAGTAAAAAAATGGAAAATTATTTCTCAATGAGCATGAAAAAAACAATTGATCTTAAATTCCCATCAGATGTTGATATAATGGAGAATTTAATATATAGTAATGGATTTTTTTTATTCTACAAAGGATAAACCTATATTTTTTAGATATATCTGTACACAATGGTTTGGATACCAATCTATCAAGATAAGAAGAGTAATGAGTCAAACATCGGAAAACTGTGTTGGTTAGTTTTCTAAAAGATGGAGAAATTATGTTGTAGTAATTAGAGTACTCAAAAAAATATTCTATAAATAATCATGTTTTTTGACCTCACTGAGAAAAACATCCGTGAACCAGGTATGGGAACAAGCCTATTGGAGAATGATGTCCGGAACTAGACAACCAAGGAAGAATCTAATGTAGCCATACCAATTGTGGTTTAATAACTAAATGAAACCATTAACAGCTATACATCATGGATTACATTTTATATGTGGAATGTGTCACATCAATGTAATCTATAGATTAGAGACAACAAATCTATTGTAACAGTCAAAAGGAAAATCCCCAGTCATTATTTTTATAAATTAATAACCTAGAGAGATTCCATATATGTCCTCCCAAAATAGTTTTACATATATCCTTCTATTTCTAACATCAATTATTTTAATATTTATACCCCCTCCTCAAAAATACTTTCATGATGATACCAACTAGCCGAATAGTGATTCCCTTTTTATTGATAATCCCATACAAAACTGTTATGTAGACACTAAATTTTTTTAGGATCTTTTTTTTGGGGATTACTCACTTATTAAAAATCAGATGAAATATCAATTGAATATTGTTTTTAGTATTTGTACATTACCAATGGAAATAAATCTACTTTTACATATCAAAATCCTTGAAAAAAATTTGTTATAGAATAATATATGAAAATATATATTATTATTTTTCTAATTCCAATAATCAATTAGGTGATAAGTCAAAAAAGAAGATATGATTCCTATGTAATGAGAGAGTTGAAAATTTTCCTAATAAAATAGATTCTCAACCATGAATTCATAAATATAATGTGATTAGTTTAAAAAATGATTCGAACCAACATATATTGATATAAGTGAAAAATTTAGACAAGTTAATTCAATTTTGAATATTACATATTTATGTAATATAACATCGAATGAAAAAAAATAAAATTTATGTTAGGAAAAATATTTTAACATAGGTCAATTATTAATAGTAACATGTATAGAGTAACTTCTTTTCTTATTATAACAAATAGAATTCATGAAAGAATTCAAAATGATGAAATTCAAAGAAGTAATAATATAGTATATATTAGTAGTTCTGGAATAAGATTAGACTTTTATGGGCGTTATAGGTTTTCTGTGGATACCAATATTTTATGAACTAGTTATCGTTCAATAAATGTAAATTTATGTTTAGAAAAATTTATGTAATGATAATTAGAAGTGGGATAGAAAAATTTTATGTAATAATTTTCCAGAAAGACATTATTTAACATCATTTTATGAAGATGAATAAAAATTTAATGCCTAAATTAAATGTTTTAATTAAGGTTATATCATAGGAAAATTTCTCAAAATCATACCAATTAATTTATTGTAAACAACATTGGTCTACATTATTTTAAATTAGACATAATTAAATGTACACAATAAACAAGAATATGATCATAAGTTGAGTGTTACAATCTAGACCTTAATATATGGAACATTTCTTTTGAATAATCATATGTGTTATATTATAGAATATAATATAGTATAAAAATTATTCACATCATACTAAAAAATCATTAATTTTATTAATTTGAAAAATTACATTTAATTAATATATGCACCTAATATAAATAAATATTGTATAATTAAATAAAATAAATAAATAAAATAAAATAAATATGATATTAAAATTTGGTTCTATTTGATGTATTTTAATTATAACACCCTTGAATAACACTATTATTTTATTTGAAAAAAATTAAAAAATGTAATTATCTTTTTTAAAATAATGAATATTGTACCGTGACCTTTATAAATAGTAACATAACCCTTAAATATAGTAAAATGTCTATTTGAATAATAATTTGACCACTACATTACTATCTAAAATAATAAAACAAGATATTGAAATTTTAATATCATCAAAAATAAAAATTATATATATATATTTATACCACCTATATATTGAAAATTCTAAACTAAAAAATGTATAATTTCATTTTTGAATTTTTTTTAATTTAACCTTTAAAAATCTACAATATATATGCTAAAAATTGAAATTAACTAAATTTTAAAATTATTTTGATATATTTAATTTCATTTTTCAAATAATCAATTCATGTTGTCTATAGTGGAATCTTTTTTAATTTTCGAAAAAGAAAAATATTTATGTGAATAGTTAAAATACAAAATTTCAGGGAATGGAATGTTTTAATTACATCATTGTTGACGTAATAAATAAATTTTAAACTCTAGAATAGGTGTTTGGAATAGTAAAATATTGAATTTAGAAAATTATAAATTTAAAATAATAAAATTTATTTGAAATGATTAAAATAATACATTTTCAATTTTAAAAAATTAACATTTTTGTAATTTAATTTTGGAATAGGATAAAAAAATTGACATTAAATGCACTATAAATTCATAAAAAACATGAAACATAAGTATATTTTAATTCATAATTTCAAAAATAAATATATTTTATTGTGAACATATAATATAATAATTTATTTCACAACTATAACTAGAAATTATCCCTCGATAAAAGTATAAATACCCCTCTTCATTATCATGGAAGACATATCCCATAAACATCAAAATTGGGAAATATATACCATATTAACTATTATTAGGTTTCCTTGTAACATTAGTGATGTTTAGGGTTCATCATAATCCAACCCTTCACTGTGTTTAGTGTCGTCATAGTGGGGAAACACAAATAATGTTCTATGGTTCATTAAATATTCATTTATATTTAATTATTTAATAACTATAAACTATATAAAATTAATTAAATATTATCATATCATGAAATTAATGATATTAGTTAATTATAAATTTTCTATTATTACTATTTTTTCACATTAAAAATATCTCTTGTTCTCTTTAAAATATATCCTCTTAATGGTCGGTTAATAACCAAGGAGGACATTTAAAAATCATTATTTTACACCACTATCATGGAAGATGATAATATATTATATATATTGTATAATAATATAATTACATTATAATTATTGTAGAAATAATTTAATTTATTTTATAAATAGCATGAATCAATGCATCACAATAAAAACCAAATATGTTAATAATGGAATCAATATGTTCACTATTAATGATAAAAATTACATTATATAAAGAATTCAAATGATCATGAATCAATAAATAAATATTATAAAATTCGGTAATGTATTTTTAATAAAAATATTGTTACTATTTATAAGGTTTAAATAAGAAAAAATTAAATGGTTCAGAGGGTGTGGGGAACTCTATGGTCCAACCATTTAACTTAGGCTATCATTATTTAACATATATTATAAAATTATTCTTCCAAAATAAAATTTAAATGGAACTTTATTCATCATTAAAATGTATTTATCAGTATTATATTCATTATTTTATATCATTTTGAAGATTTATATGCCTCTTAAATTGTTATTTTAATATTTCATTTATTTTCCATTGCATCTCAATTTTTATTCATGAGTTGGTTCTTATTCTCTCAAAAACCTATACTCTAATTATTACAATATTTAAACACCGGAATTTTTTTATCTATTTTCATTTGGGGTAACCTCAATGTTTTATTAATCAATATGTTATTTGAAAAATCAATAAGAAACCCATTTGTTGGTCAGGGATTTATTTTGGTGTTTTGGAATGGAATATGAATGTTTTCCATATGGAATTCATTATCATGAAAATTTTCTAATATGGTGGGTGGGCTCAAAATTTTTCAACACCTCAATGAAATGTATTATCTAATTCATCTCATGATATTTAATATAATTTACAATTAAGATTCAATATTTTCCATCATTTTATAAAATAAGGACTTGTACACATATGTTAATTTGTTAACATGATGCCATATTTTCTCAAAAATTTTGTACGGGATGTGAATATAAGGATATGATTCAAAACTATTAATCAAATACAATATTCCAAGTGTACTCCGAATTATTCTCCCATATTTATTTTGATGATAATTTTAACATGATACATTGAGGATGATTAAACTCAACGATGAAATATGTTGATTCATGTCACGTGTTAAATTCTTTTTTGTCATCCTTGTACAAGGAATATTCCTCTCAAATTCCTTGAAATATGTCCTCAAATTATTACATGTTTTGTGGAGAATTTGAAATGAAATAAGATGAGTATCGTTTTACATAAAATCATTCTATATGAACAAAGTTTTACAAATATTCTGATCCATTGAATTTTTAATTTGATTATTTTTATGTTTTTTATCCCAAAAATAATGTAATAAGAATATAAGATAGGTGAATTTCATTATTTTGGGCATAATAATATGTATTAGTTGACTTAAAAATTATGTTTGTAAAATATATATTATCATATACATTCAGGACACGTAGGTGGTAAATTTGAATGGTTTTACATCTATAAATACTTCATTTATCCATTTTATGTTAAATTAAATTTTTTTGTACAATTTTCTATTTTAGAAAATTATAGGAACACAGAGAGACCATTCTAAAAAAATGTGATGGAAAATGCAATAATTATCTAAATGAAATGGCCAATGCAATGGGATATGGAGTAAAATACCCAATGGTAGTACCGACCTATTTGTTATAGGTTATTAATAATGATACGAACAAAATAAACAATCTTCCATCACCCAATAATGAGAAGATTAAAATCATGTCATTTATCCACCAATACCACTATCATTTAGTGTAAATTTATGTCCACATCTTGTAGAATTATGAACAGAAACTAATTGATATTATACATGAAAAAATTTTCTATGATGTAGATGGATATAGTGGACTTATTTTAAATAGAATGATAATATAATAACTAGTTGATATTCATATAGAATAAAAATGAAGAGGAAAATGTTTATGAAATGTATTGGGAAGACATTATGAAGACTTTTCACAATATATAATTTATGTTGAAATAGTGGGTTCCCTAGACCCAACTATGCATTAATTATTTATTAACATATCATGTGTATAGTTAGCTATGAATGAGGTTGTCATACCATTATAGTGAAAACTTTTCTAAGTCCACTAATATAACGGTAATGTCCAATGGTTAATTTTTGTGTCGATAGGTTATAGCAGATCCCATGCTATAATGAGAACATCGAGATACAATGACATTGATCATAAATATATGTTTTATAGTACAGATACATCTTAATCACTGGGCACAGTAGATGTATGACTATGAGGTGTTGGCGGATCATAAGCATGGAGTCTTTTTCTCCTGATGTTCGCACTAGGTGATCTCTAATAGTGAGATCATGGGTACATACCCGATAATAGGAACACCAAATGTTTTGGGTGTCATTGGTTGTTCCTATCTATGTACATGTGTATTGGACTCCAAAATTGAGACCATTACCAAGGATGTATCATTTGATTATGTACAATGACGCAAGAGGAAAACCATGGCAGTGATGTCATGGTGAGGTAGTTTGTGTTGTGTGTGTCGTTGGTGGTATGACGTTGGCTGAATGGTCAAGAAAGGATTTGTCGCTTCCAAGTTTAGGAAGTTGTATATCTCAGGCTTGGTTGATCAGGATGGTGCCACCTTCATAGGTCTTCGGCCAATGTAGCAGAATGTAAAATCTAATCGGATGGATCAAAAAAAAATAAATCAAGATAAGGACGATGGCATAAGAGTGCATCCTGCTTTATGAGATATTTAATGACAAAAAAATTATAGTACACAGTCAGTGTTCATAAGATGGTAGTCGTTCCTATGACTATCCTTATCTATTTAGGGTCCATGATGAGTTTCTAGACTCTGATCCTGGTCTGTGGATTTTATACACTTCTATCGAGATGAGGGCCTAGAGGGTCACACACAACAGCATATTCAAGAATCCGCCCAATTTAGTTGAAAAGGTATATGGATTTAGTGGGCCCCACCGGGGGGTCCAAGCATTGTCCAAGTTATCGATGACCAAAATAATTAAATAAATTCATTAATATTCAAGTTACGAATATTTGGGATTGATTTTATTTAATGTATTTACAGGATTAGTATATACAAGAAAAATATTAACCGAACAAATATTATTTTAATATTCAACGTTCGTTTAATATAAAGCGGGATAGTGAGTAATGTTGAATTACATGGTTTTATCACGTAATATATTTTATATACATTAAATGTATGTGATAAAATAATAAATAATATTACCACAGTTTAGTTCATCAAAATTATTTATTTAGTGGATGTTGAAATAAAAGGGGTACAGGGAACCCAACCGGGTATTTGTCAACTATAATATAAATAGGATAGGAGTCTCTCTCTCTTGGGTGTGGAAATCACTATTCATTCATTTAATGGAATTATTGTTGATATCCTCTCTCTCCTCCCACTCTCTAGAGATAGAATCTATCGATCTACGAATCTAGGATCAAGATCTCACTCATTCAATGAAGGATTCTCGATTCGGTGATCGTCGTGATATTGGAATCATCGTCGGATCGCTGCGCTAGCACCCATAGTTTTACGATCGATGTTCCAACGGATATTTGGAGCACGTGTGGATGATCTAGTGGGATCCTGCTTTGGATCCTTCAAGCGACCATCACCATTTACTAGTTGCAGTCGACCGCGACTTTAGATTTAAAATGGGTAAGTTTTCATTTTAATTTGTGCTCATTATAATTTACCTTAGATCCTAGAACCACTTCGGGGCTCTAATCGTCTGAAACGACAACTTCCATCATCCCACCAATGAAAATTGCAAAATCCCTGGCCCACCAGCTTTCGGTGCTTGCCCCAGAAACCTAACAGTGGTATAAGAGCGATCACATAAATTTTTTGAGCCTAGAAAATTAAATTTCCATTACTATTATGTAGATGGTTCAAAAAAAGTCTCATCGGTTCAAACCACAAGCCGATCAGATCTCAAATGGCCAAGTTATGTCTAGTTTAATTTTTCTGATTAGATTGAAGGTGAGGTTTGATCTTGGGTTATATTTTTTATTTCATCTTGGTGAACTGATTAAGTTTTAATTGGTTCGTCCGAAAAATATATAATTGTGAAAATTGTAAATTTTATAATTTAGTAATTTGAATATTAATTTTATTGTTTATATTATAATAATAATAATATAATAATAATAAATTATTATTTTATATAATAAATTTATTATTAGTAAATTAAAAGGCTATTATTTATCCTTTATAAATTTTGATGACTTGACTCATAAAGGGTGGAAACATGTCTTAAAATAAGTATTTAATAATTAAAAAAATGGGTGGATGATTTGAACATAAGTCATATAAAAAACCCATAAGGTGGGGGAGACACCTAAAAGAGGAAATAACACAAAAAATATTTTTTGGAAGGGGTCCGCACAGGACACCCTCTTCCCCCCTTCGTGCAATCCTTGCGCCGCCCTCAATAGCCACTACATCTCTGAAACTACGCCAACCTCGCTGCACCAGGCCGCACTTCCCCGGACACCGCCCAGCGGCATGTTGTCCTGCCTCCCCTCCTGAGGTCGCCACCCAGCATGCCAGTGCCTGGCTATTGCACAAGCACCCTGCACCGGGTCCCTGCAGAATTCTAGTTTCCTCATGACACCTCCAAGGCACATAGACCACCGATAGAGAAGCCGCACTAGAACCCGGAATCGAAGCACACAACATCGCAGCAACAGATAGCCTCATTCGCAGTCCTCCCTCGGACACCCTCTCGAGGATCGGCCTAGTCCGTAGCAACCCAGCACCCGTCCACCGCCCCAGCGCACTGTTCCTCACTTCCCGCCCTACATGCAAGCCCATACCTCTAGGCCACCGCTTCCAGATCAAGGGGCCCCATGCACTACTGGAAAAATTGTTCTCCTGGTATTTGCTGGCCTCCTCTCATTTCATAAGACACAAGTCTGAGGCACCGCACCCCGTAATGTATAACATGTGCCTATGCGACTTCACTGTTGTCTCCTAGCCTTGCTACCATGTAGCACACTGCAACATAATAGCTGCGTCCTGGCCGCAACGCTTGCTCCCGCCCCACCGCCTCTAGATCGGTAGTAGATGCACCACACATCCTCGGGCCATCATTAAAGGTCTGATAGGTACTTAAATTTTGTCTGAAACTCGTTCCATAGGACAAAAATTCACCCTGAAATGGTTCGAGCGAACCTGCCAAACCCGAAACTGGTTTGGGCGGATCGACCTAACCCATTTCAGTCATGCCATGGCCTTGCGCGGGATTGGCCCGTCCTGCAATGGCCATGCAACGGTATTTTCGGGGATCAAACATGTTAAATTTATCATGATTAATTAAATTAATTAATTAAAATTAATTTTGGTTAATTATTTTAATTCCCGAATTAAATTTAATTCAATTGAATTATTAAATTGAATTAATTTCAATTAATTTAATTTTGGCATTGAAATTAAATTAATTTTCATTGTTATGATTAGTTAAATTATTTTAAATTTATTAATTCATTTAATTTAATTATATAAACTTGTATACTTGATTAATGCATTTTAATTTTATCACACATTATTTGACCCACCTACTGGTCTTGAGAATCGACATGTGTATGTTGCCTTTTATTTAATTAATTATTTAAATCCATGTGATGGCGGTAATTAATTAAATATATGATCTAAACATCATCTTTATTTTTTCTATTAAAATGTATAAGGGCTTACACGCCCAATTTACATGATGTACATTTATACCCAAGTCCCCCTCTCCTGCGTGCGAGTGTTATTGTACTTTGGATGAATATGACGAGCGACGTTGAGCCCATCATGACGAGGCAGTGCTACAAGACGTGAGGTGGTCCCTACCAAGATAGGGTTATGTACTAATGTGAAGCAAATATACAACACAAGGGGCATGCTGCATGAATATTAAAGAATTGGAATCAGTTACGATGCCCTTAGGTCGTTTAGATGCTCAAGAACAGTCATGTAATAGTTTGTTGTTTTTCAATTATTTATTATTTTTATGAATTTTAGAACAGTGGGAAAATACATAAATTAATAGATAATAAAATTCATGATGAAGTGGTGTGTGATTTTCTATTAAATTTTAGTTGAGAGAGAGAAAACATATATTAAAAAGATTAATAGAAATGGATCACATTCATTGAGAGAGAAAATAATAAAACCCTCAATGATAATATTAAGTCACATACAACCTTAGATCATTCATGTTTGAACAAAACCGGGTGGTCGAGGTGTCGGTCATGCCTTAGCAGGGAGTTCCTCTTACTACCATGGAGTTCTTATTCGTGTGCTGGGTCGACATAACTAAAATTGTAGAAAATAAATTTCCTTATTTAGACTATTATAATTTTAAAGGCAAGCATTGAGTAAATCAGAAAATGATTTTTTATGTCGGGAATTCACTCAACAGATCAAGGAACTGCGAGTTAATGAGGTTGGCTAGCCAGAGGCCTACCTTGGACCCTCTAATTAGTGGCATAGCCATATCTTGTAGACTATGAGGGAGGTTCACAGATCCTAGCCACTAGAATACTCAAGAGTATTCTGATTCAATTATAGAGGGTTCCTATAATTCAAAAAATTAGTGGGAGAAAATTAATGATTAAAAAATCAATAATTTCACATTAGGAATTCACATCAATTACAATCTACTAATGTATATTTATAGGTAATGGTAACTAATACCACGATAAAACTACTATAAACATTGGACAAAGTTAATGTCCAAACAAGCACAAAATTCCAAGTGTAGTATAGGCACTTGGACACATTTATACCATAATGGTAATTCAAGGTGCATGTGTCCGAACTTGTTTAAACACCTTAGTAAAGAAGGGTATAAAATTTCTTACAGGAGACTCATGAAAAAAGAATATGATGGATCTGATTAATGCTCAAATTTACCCAAGAGAAGAAGGTAGGACAGTCCTTGTAGTTTATCTTGGGTTGTCGAATCCATAGAGACATAAGAAGTAAACTATAAACATGTACATTATATGGACTATTTTTTTCTATGAAGTGGAAAAATTGGGTTGATTTTAGATGGGTTTAAAGGATCACTAACAGATTTAAGTAAATTCAATTTAAAATAATGAGTTGATCCTAGGTTATCGCTCGGGGTGGACTGGACGTATTTCCTTTTCAATGATTTCAATTTCTTATATTTGAGATGAGTTCATTTAAGGAGATAAAACAACATCATAACTTACTGGGTTAATTCCTACAACCTTTAATACTAATCACCTATACACTTTAAGGATCAATTTTTTGAGCACTTCAACGTAAAGGTTCGTATTAGCACTTGGCGTGTGTGGCATTAAATTCAACAAGGACGATAGAGTTTAAAAATAATCAAATAAAAATCTCAATTAAAGATGTGATTATACATTAAGGCGATGATAGATAACATCCAATCCATCCCCTTTCTACTCCCTTATATCGTCCCATATGTGGGTTAGCCCTTCATTGATTCTATGGTTTCACTGGAAGCAGAACATAGACTCATGAGGGAGGACATGGAGAAATAAAGAAAACAACAAAAATAAAATGATCACTCCACCGTTGTGTGAATACTTTCACAAGAGTTGGTGTGAATAAATTCACACCATGAGGCAACAGTATCAAAGTGAGGTGTAGAAAAAAATAATAAGAGTAGAAGAAGAACTTTTATTAAGTATTTAAAGTGAATTGAACAACATACAAGTGAAAGACAAATTTGAGACAACAAAATCACAGCATAACATTGCAATTGAACAAAGCATCCAAAGACTCCTCAATCCTCCAAAACCACTGCCTTAAATATGTATTTTTGATCCCTTGGGTCGAGCCTCCAATAGTCCAAGTCTCCTCAATTAATTGTGGTAGGCCATAGGTGGGTGGAAAGTAAGGGAGAGTTGATTTTTCCACCCTTGACCCGAGGTGGCAGCCAGCTTTCCTTCAACGAACATAGGTGCTTGGAAGACCTTCTATATGGCAAAATCAGAGTAGGCCATAGAATAAGAAAATGTATCTCCAGATGTCGCCTAACCTCATGTAAAATTTGGGCCAATTTGGAGTTGGATAGTCGGAGATATGATCAGATTGTTGAGCTGTTTTTCTGGGACACAAAATATGGCCCAGAATTTTATTTCTAACTTGGGCCGTCTAAATGGACACCATGGAAGCTATATTAGCATTGGATAATGAATAGTGATTTGTTCCTATACATGTCTTCTAGAACCCCAAAATATTTGGGGTTCATTGGGCCTGTATGCTGAGCCCCACAGTCTCATTAGTGGGCTGGTGTCCAATATGACTTCTCTAGAATTGCTTCTTTTCATCACAAAATATCCCCATCTTGTTTCTGAATAATCCATTGATCCTTGAATAAAAAATGATCACATTTAAGTTTATATAGATTTCCCAAAATATAAAATTAAAATATTTATAATTACATTCCTTAGAATCAGATGACTCATTGGGCCTAAATTGGTGTATATTAGGCATGAAGTGCACAAACGATGAGAATGAATGTTCATATTGAAAATGCACTAAATCAGGCCCATAAGATAAAAAATGAACATTTAATACCATTAAAATGTAATTAAAATATATGTTTTTATTGGATAATCAGACCCCCCCGTCTTGAGTTTTTCTAGTCCCGAGAAAATAATTCAATGATTTTATTTGAATTCCTTTCTTCCAACACAGTATAACAAATAGTGCTCACAATGTAAACTGCACACAAATATATCTTTATAACTTATCATGATAATTTAAAACAAGATGAATTTAAAAGCAGATCACAATCCCAAGCCCATTCCTTTGATCAAATCAATCATCATACTTCATCCAACTCAATTAGGTGTAATGATGTGTTGTGAATCACAATAGATATGGGGGTTCATTTTCAATCAAGGGGGAAATCATGGAAGCGCTAGGTGGAATCACATTTAATCATAATATTAGCATTATTCATTCCTCTATTTTTTTTATTTTTTTTGCAATATTTCTATAGAAATTGATATTGCAGTTAATCAAATTAATCCATGTAGCAAGAATTTTCCGATGACTCCCAGACTCAAAGGCCTTAGGGCACCAAGTGAAGCCCACATACTCGAGCATCGTCTTGAGTTAACTTAAAAAAAAAGTCATATTACCATAAATAGAGATAGATTGAAAAACTCAGGGCTAGAAAAATCTGGAGTCACGACCCAGAGTGCCGAAAGCCTCGCATTTTATCAATCCATTGCTCTACACACAATTTTTTTTTATTTTTATCTTTTTTGAATACTCATATTATTCATAAAAATAAAACCAACCTATGCTATTTATTATGGGACCCCAAAAATTAAAAATAGAACCCCATAGTCTAGAGAACATGTATTGTGTCATTTTGATTTAACGGAAGAAAATAAAAATGATGAAAATTTTCATTGGACAACCAAACATCAAAAAAAACAATGATTTTAAACAAAATAATGAATTAAATTAAGATTAAAGGAAATAAAAGTTATTTGCTGGGTAGTTTTAATGTGATCAAAAATGTTATTATATGAATGATAATGGAATATTACTTCTTTTTTATTTTATCATTGTTTTTTAAACAAACATTTTGTTTCCACACGGGCCAACTTAGAATGAAACTGTCCCTAGTTTCATAAAAATAAAATTTAGAATGGGGTAGAGGAAAAAAGGGGAGTTCTATAAGGAAATTGAAATATTAGGATCAAGGAATGAAGTCACCTGGTGGTTGAAGTTGAAATTCTTGCTGCTCCCTTTTAATCCTTTGATATCCATGTTACTTGCTGAGTTCCCTAGTGGATGAAGGAAAACAAACAAACAAAACAAAATAGTATATATATATACATAAAATATTAGTATATATATAAAATTGAATAAACTGATGATACATTGTCTTCTTTTTTAAATTTCTTGGTAAGGTATTACTCAAGGATCACACCACGTGACATGGATGAATATGGTGCTCCCCTTTCGTACCCATCCATACTCATAATAGAAGACCAGGTCAAAAGTCTATTTTTTATTATGAAATATCAAAATGATTAATTAATCCTATTTAAAATATAAAGTTGATTAAAACAACAAAATCATTGGAAACTTGAAACCCATGGGTTTCCTCCATTGCAATGCTTTGTTTAACATCATTAGCTTGGCTTAAACACCCCTAACTTACCCAATACCAACATTAAACATTTTAAAGACCACATTTTCACAACTACTACTAGGTTGAGATTCATTATATCTTTATAATTTGTTTCATGCACAAACCTATGTTCTAAAATGAGTAGGTAAATCCAAGGAATATCAGAAATGATGGATTCAATTTCTTTTTTAGTATTTTCTAAGACATTAAGAATCATTACCCCTTTATTGGTTTCAAGATAAGAAATGGTGACAACTAGAAGTTTTTGGCTATCCCCAATTATTGGAATCTTAAAGGTGGATTGAAAGTCCTTTTATTCACGTTCAGGTAAGCTAAAAATTACAAACATAGTTTGGGAATTTGAATTGAACTCAGTTTCATTTTCAAAATTTCTCAACATAATTGGTTCCTTTTGAATAGATGATTCAACCACAAAATTGGAAAGATTAGTTTCAGGAATGGGTATGGGCTCAAAGTTTGTGATTTCTCTAAATGGTTCAGTGATTTTTGTATTTGAAAAATCATCAATGGAGTTATATTCATGAGACTCAATCCATGATGTCAAATTTCCATCTTGTGAATACAAAAAAATCAGTTTCCAGTTGATTTAATCACCCATAAACAATTCCATGATCCTCCTCATCTTCCCCAAATACAATGGTTTTCTCTTCAGTAAATTCATAAGAGGTTTGTGGGAAACTAGACACTTCACATAAAGTTATGGAAGGGACAATTTGTGTAAGGGTGGGTTCCTCATAAGTTTAATTATTTGTAGTTCTAACCTCAGAGATGAAACCTCAAAATTCATTATTTGAATTTGTTGACAGAGTTTTTCAAGTAATGGATGTGGATTAGGATGGATAAGGGGTTGATCCAAATGGTCTATTCCAGGTGGATACTTAATTTGTTGGAATTGCACAGGAGGGTGTTCAAATTAGCTTTGTGGGGATTGAAAGTAATTATATGTTGGTATGTTTTGTGGATTATAGGGGTTAAAACAATGTAGTTCATTAGGTTGTTGGTTTTCCAACCAGTATAAATTAGGATGATCATTTTACATCACACTTGGTATGGGGTGATCAATGTAGGGAGAGGTTCCCCAAGTTTGGGTTTGTTCAAAAGGGGTTTCCATTGGAGTGAAATAGTGGATGAGAATAGAAAAGTGGGATGAGAAAAGGATTCTAGTGTCTAAGATAACATACTTAGGTCTCCAGAAACGGTGCAAAAATTTGATTCTCGCTCAAATTTACCCAAGAGAAGAAGGTAGGATGGTCCTTGTTTAGCTTGGGTTGTCGAATCCACACAGACCTACAAAGTAACCTATAGAGACTTACATTCTCTGGACTATTTTAAGCAATGAAGTGGCCAAATTGGGTTGATTTTAGATGCGTTTAAAGGATCACTAACAGATTTATGTAAATTCAATTTAAAATAATGAGTTGATCCTATGTTATCGCTTGGGGTGGATCGGATTTATTTCCTTTTCAATGACTCAATTTCTTATATTTGAGATGAGTTCATTTAAGGAGATAAAACAACATCATCACTTACTGGGTTAATTCCTACACCCTTTAATAATAATCACATATACACTTTAAGTATTAATGTTTTGAGCACTTCAAGGTAAAGTTTCATATTATCAATTGGAGTGTGTGGCCTTAAATTCAACAAGGACGATGGAGTTTAGAAATCATCAAATAAAAATCTCAATTAAAGTATTGATTATACATTAAGGGGGTGATAAATAACATCCAATCCAGCCCCTTGATACTCCCTTAGATCAACCCATAAGTTGGTTATCCCTCCATTGATTCTACGGTTTCAATGGAAGCAGAAAGTAGACTCATGATGGAGGACATGGAGAAATGAAGAAACCAACAAAAATAAAATGATCACTACACCGTTGTGTGAATAATTTCACATAATTTGGTGTGAATAGATTCACACCATTCAGAAAAGGTATCAAAGTGAGATGTAGTACAACAGAATAAGAGGATAAGAAGAACTTTTATTAAGAAACTAAAGTGAATTGAAAAACTTACATGTGAAAGACAAATTTGAGACAAAAAAATCACAGCATAACATTGAAATTGAACAAATCATCCAAAGACTCCGCAATCATCCAACACCACTGCCTTATATAGTAATTTTTGAGCCCTTGGGTCGAGAATCCCACAGTCCAAGTCTCCTCAATTAATTTTGGTAGGCCATAGGTGGGTAGAAAGTAAGGGAGAGTTGATTTTTCCACCCTTGACCCGAGGTGGAAGCCAGCTTTCCTTCACCAAACAGAGGCACTTGGAAGACCATCTATATGGCCGACTCATAGTAGTACATACAAGAAGAAAATGGATCTCCAGAGGTTTCCTAACCTCTTGTAACCTTTGTGCCCATTTGGAGTTGGATATTAGGAGATATGATCAGATTGTTGGGCTCTTTTTCTGGGCCGCAGAATCTGTCCCAGAATTTTATTTTTAACTTGGGATGCCTAAATGGACCCCTTGGAAGCCGTATTAGCATTGGATAATGAAGCGTGATTTGTTCCTATACATGTCTTCTAGCATCCCAAAAAATTTGGGATTCATTGGGACTGTATGCGGAGCCCCACAATCTCATCAGTGGGCTGGTGTCCAATCTGACTTCTCCAAAATTTCTTCCTTTCATCACAAAATATCCCCATCTTGTTTATGAATCATCCATTGATCCCTGAATAAAATATGTTCACATTTAAAAGTAGATATAGTTACCAAAATATCAAATTAAAATATTGATAATTACATTCCTTAGAATCAGATGACTCATTGGGCTTAAATTGGTGTATATTAGGCATGAAGTGCACAAATGATGAGAATGGATGTTCATAATGAAAATGCACTAACTCAGGCCCATAAGATCAAAAATGAACATTTAATACCATTAAAATGTAATTAAAATATATTTTTTATTGGATAATCAGTATCTTTCATAATTCTATAAAAAAACATTTGATGTTAGTTGTGGTCGCTACATCATGACTTGGATTATAATCACATGTATTCTCATCTCCAATATCCTTTTGAGGAATAAGTGATGAAAGATTTGTATGTGATGGTTAAACTCGGTCTGTGTAAAGAGAATGATAGCTCACAATCATTCATGTCATCCCATTCTTATACCTTTTATACCCAATTACTCTATTTTCGTTTAAGGATTCAAAAGAATGGTATAGATTAAGCGCTTCATTACCTTTAAGGTTACAATCGCCAAGTAATATGAATTTTATAGAAAATTCATTCTTTTATTCTTTTGGATGATACATTGAATGACAAGGCGAAAAGGCTTATGGAAAGTTTCACGAAATAAACCTTCATCATTTACTTCAATGAAAAGTCATTTTTTACTAAAATGGATGTTATTTGCCTCACATAATGAAATGAATTCATGGATGATTAAAAACTCAAATACAAGAAGCAAGTACCTTCTTATTATTCAGTTTATATTCATAAAATATATTAATGTTTCTAACACACTTCTTGGGTATTGAATATAATTTTCCATTAACATATATGTATTGAAATACAGTAATCGAGCAAGTATAGAAACATTATTATAAGTAATGTGTATTCTCCAAGTAGCTGAGAAAGGGTGATTCCTATGTCAGTGGTGAGAGACACCTAAATTCAAATTTCCCAGGGATTGATTCAAATAAAACAAGTTGTAGAGTATAAATAAAACATTAATCTCACACATCCCTTTTGGACATGATGATAAATTATTCCATGTTTTCGAATGAATGTAGTTTGTGGTAACATACATAACAAATAGTTATATGCTACTTGTATCAAAGGCAATACAATATGTATATAAAATGTAAGACCTACCCAGTGATGACAATATGATTCATTGTCAATTAAAACTAACAGTGGTTGTAAAAAAAATACCCAGTATGTTATTTAGGCTCGGCACAGCTAAACACCTTTGGTATTATTGACATCCTTAGTATAGACACAGAATCCTTTTGAAATCAAGGTGTACCACAAATCTTCTAAAGATAGTTCACCAAGAGTATGAAAATTTCTAATCAAAGAAAGAGGTAAATATACATCAAAAAAAATTAAGTCATTAATGAATTCCCCAGTGAAGTTTAAGTTTGGTAAAAAGATATGAGTTGCTTCGGATTGGTATCCCGAATAATATCTTGACCAAACAATCATAAATCATGATAATGTAGCATGGAGTAATTCCTAAACGCATGTTACCATATCTACATCACTGTATTGATGATCATATGTAGGATCGATGATGTGTCTTACATATTAACATTTATCAACAAAATGTATCATGGTGAAATTCCTAAACGCACATTTTATACATCAATGTTATGATGTATATTGTATCAATGTTACAACCTATATAAACTTCCATTATATTTCATGATGTGATTTGAAAATTATGACATAAACCCATAACCAATATGCCAACTAAAATGAAAAATGGATTTCATATAATTCATAGTATGATGAAAAATCGTTATGTCATAAATCATGTGTTAAGATTCATAGAGATTTCATCAAGATTAAAACATGGGTCATCTATGTAATTATCCTAATAGTTGCATAGGATATTACATAAATCCCTAATATAGAAAAGATGTAGTCAAGTATTTGGATACATTTCTATACAAGGGTGCACATCTCAATTTCATATAGTGGGAGCAGAATTGAGTTGGATTTAGTCAATGCTCGTGATGCCCAAATGGTTGACATAGGAACAAGTTCCACAATTACATGGGGAATTGGCATGTTCCAGTGACACATACTTCATGGGAAGAATGAAACCATGGTGATGGATTTATATTCCCCATGGTCAGTGATATATTTTTCATTGAAAATAATAAATCCTACAAGTAAGTAGTATAAGGAAATGATCAAAGATTGACATGATCAAATAAAATTCAATGATGGATTCCGTGTATGAAATTGAAATAGGACTTATAAATTGAATACTACGGTAAGAATTCAAATGAAATGATACATGGATGGTATAAGCCTAGTACCAATAAGGATCGATTGGTTATACCAAGTCGGTATTCCTAAATCTATTAGAATATTACCTATCATAGCTAAACATCTAAGATGTTTTTATTGGCCATTGGATTTCAAGATCATCTTTCGTGGAAGGGGTCTATACGATGGAACTAGAAAGAGATGATGACATCAAATGATGCCAATAAGGGTTGCAAGTTACTAAAATCCTGGTTTGGATTAATGTTAGTGACATTATCATAAAACATTCTGTATAAATTAATCTTTTCCTTGCATCTACCAATGGTTAGTGGGAGTGCAATGTTTTCTAAATGAAATATTTTTAGCAATGTATGGAAAACATATTTTGATCTTACAGTTACATAAGATCATGTTTAAAGAAATTATCCAATTATTGACTTAAGGTAGCAACCTATGTTCTAGGGAACCGAATCTATTGAGGTAGATCCATAGGTTTCTTGGTCGTAGTCAATCTCATACATATAGTGACATTGTATTGAAAAATACAAGTTGGAACAATTCATGTTCATAATTGTTTCCAATGTCACATAGAATAATCTCTCCTGGTTTACATGTTCAAAGCATTGTTAGTGATTAATGTTGTGAATTGATAACATATGCTTTAGCGATGGACCAATCATATATGCTGTAATATGTACAATAATAATAATTCTAGGATATTATTTTTTATTGGAAGATATAAATTAATTCCAGGAGCACTGCAAGGGATGCAGTCAGAACTATCATCTAGTACTTCAGAAATTAGAAATGATATGTACATGGAATATAGAGAGGACGGTATACTATTTTTTTTGGGACACAAACTAGTGATCCATAGATCAATTTGATCATGTATCGTAGTTTGTAAAAGGATATGAACTAGTCAAGCTCATAAAAGCTTGTGATAACCATACCTACAAATACCGAGTACATTAAAGCTTCTATGGCAGCTAAGAAGAAGTTTTATATTGCAACAATTTGTTCCAGATCATGGATTCTTATAAAGTGAGAAAAACATCAACATAATTTAAATTATGAAATTATTACTAGCCAAGTGGTCAGGATATGACAATGGAAAAGGTGATATAGTAGAAAATACCATATCTTGAGAAGTTTTACTCAAGAAGATGAGTTCTCATATAGCATATATGTCATGCGGTGAAAACGTGGCAGGCCCAAAATTTAAAGCCATTACTCAGCAGAAGCATGATATTTATCATGTGAGTAGCTAACAAGTGTAGTTAGCAAGTTGGATCTAGTGTAAGTGGGAGTGTTGAAATAGTGGGTCCCAAGATGCAACTATGCAGTACATTTTGATTACCGTATCATGTGTACAATTAGCTATGCATGATGTTATCTTACCATTATAGTTCATAATTTTCAGCGCCCACGATAATAATGGTAATGTCCAAAGTAAATTGTCGGGTCGAGAGGTTATAGCAGATCCCAGGATATAATGAGAACCTATAGATACAATGACACTAATCTTAAATATATTTCATATAGATTAGATACATCTTACTGACTGGACACAGTAGATGTCTGACTATTAGATGATGGGGGTTCATAAGAATTGATACTTTTTTCTCATGAAGTTCTCACTTGGTGATCTGTAGTAGTGAGATCATGAAGACAAACCCTCCAATAAAAACACCACATGTTTTGGGTGTCATTGGTAGTTCTTATATATAAACTGGTGTATTGGTCTCCTGACTCAAGACCATTACCAATTTATATCATTTGATTACGTAATTTTATGCAAGACGAAAACCATGGTGGTGTTGTCGTGGCGAGGTAGTTTGGGTTGGGTGTGTCGTTGGTGGTATGACTTTGGTTGAATGGTCAAGAATGGATTTGTCGCTTCCAAGTTCAGGAAATTGTATATCGCAGGCGTGGTTGATCAGGATGGTGGTGCCTTCCTTATTATTTGGCCAAAGCAGTAGAAAGCCAAATCCATCTGTATAGATAAAAAAATAATAATGAAAGATAAGGACGATGACACAAGATTGCATCCTGCTTTATGAAATATTTAATGATAGAGAGATTATAGTACATAGTCAGTGTTCGTAGGATGGTAGTCATTGAAATGACTATATTTTTCTCTATAGGGGCCATGATTAGTTTCTAGACTCCACTCATGGTATTGGATTTTATTCATTTCTCTCAAGATGATGGCCTAGAGGGTCACAAACAATAGCATATTCAAGAATCCGCACTAATTAGTTGAATATTTATATGGACATAGTGGGCCCTGGTACAGGGTCCGAGCATTTTCCATGTTATCGATCACCAAAATAATTAAATTAATTAATTAATATTCACGTTACGAATAATTCGGATTGATCATATTTAATGTATTTACATGATTAGTAAATACAAGAAAAATATTAACCGAACGAATATTATTTTAATATTCAAGGTTTTTTTAATATTAAGCGGGATAGCTAGTTGAGTTAAATGACATAGTATATATATTAAAAGTATTTCATAAAATTAAAAATAATATTGGCGTAGTTTAGTTTGTAAAAATTATTTATTTAGTGGATGTTGAAATCATTGGGGGTCGGGGAACCCCAATGGGTATTTCTCAACTACACTATAAATAAATGATGAAGCTCTCTCTCTTTGGTGTGAAAATAACTGTTTATTAAATTTATGGAATGAAAGTTGAGATCCTCTCTCTCCTCCAACTCTCTAGAGAGAGAATCCCCTGATCCAAGAAGCTCAAATCAAGATCTCTCTCTTGCATCGAAGGCTTCTCAATGCGGTGATTGTCCGGACGTCGAAAGAATCGTCAGATCTCCGCTCTAGCACCAGGAGACTAACGATCGATGTTCCAACATATTTTCAGAGTGAATGTGGATGATCTAGAAGGATCCTTCTTTGGATCCTTCAAGCGACGATCAACATCGACAATTTGTAGTTGAACGCTGATTCAGATTTTACACTGGTAAGTTTCCTTTTAATTTTGTGCTCATTATTTACACGATATCCTCAGACCTCTATGGGGCTTGGATCGTCAGGAACGACAAGATCCATTGTCCCGCCGACAAAATTATTAAAATCCCTAACCTGCGGGCTTCCGCTGCGGGCCCTAGAAACTGAACAGTTGTATCAGAGGGATCAGGTAAATTTTCTAAGCCTATAAAATTAAATTGTTATTACAATTAAGTATAGGGATCAAAAATGGTCTCATATATTAAAATTGCGCACTGAGAAAATCTCAAACGACCATGTTATGGTCAGTTTAATTTTTCAAATTGGATCGAAGGGGCGGTTTGATCTCGGGTTCTATTTTTTTATTTCATATTGACGAACCGATTCAGTTTCAATCTATTCATCTGAATGAAATTTAATTGTGAAAATTATAAATTTTATAATTTAGTAATTTTCATAATCATTTTATTGTTTATATTATTATTATAATAATAATATAATAATAATATATTATTTTATTATAATAAATTTATTATTATTAAATTGAATGATAATTATTTAGCCTTCAGAAATTTTGGTGACATGACTCATAAAGGGTAGAGGAACGACATAAAAGAAGTCTTTAGTATTTAAAAAAATGGGTCAAAGACTTAAAAATAAGTCATATAAAAATCCCAGGAGGTGGGGGCGGTGCCTGAAAGATACAAAAAAAACATTTTTTGGAAGGGGTCCGTGCGGGACCACCACTTCCTCCATCGATGCAATCCTTGCGCTGCCCTTGGTAGCCACTACAGATATGGAATGGTGCCAGCCAGCCAGTACCAGGTCATACTATCCCTGACACTGCCCCGCGGCCCGCCATCCTGCCTCCCCTCTAGAGGTCGCCGCCCAGCACACCAGCTCTTGGCCGTCGTGCAAGCATCCTTCACTAGGTCCATGCGGCATTCTAGTTTCCTCATGAAGCCTCCTAGGCTCGTAGACCACCGATAGAGACACTGCACC
Organism: Viscum album; assembly: GCA_963277665.1. Classification (NCBI taxonomy): domain Eukaryota; kingdom Viridiplantae; phylum Streptophyta; class Magnoliopsida; order Santalales; family Viscaceae; genus Viscum; species Viscum album. Next base: position 1,852,336,050 of record OY728120.1, read on the forward strand.
AGGACCCGACACCGATAAACGCTGAATCATATCAATAGACTACCCCGGTCGCAGTCCTAGCACGGACGCCCTCTCGAGGCTCAGCCTCATCCGCAGCAACCCAGCGCCCGTCCACCACCCCAGCTCGATGTTCCTCACTTCCCACCATGAATGCAATCCCAGTGCTCCAGGTCTCCGCCTCCAGAGCTTGGGCGCCTTGCACTGCTGGAAATTCTTCGAGTAGTCACTGGCCTCCTCTCATTTCGCATGGCACAAGGGTGAGGTGCAGCACCTCGCAACGTCCAACATGAGGCTGCACGACTTCATTGTTTTCTACTGGCCCTACTACCATGTAGCACACTACAACATAATAGCCACAGCCTAGCCGAATCACTTGCTCATGCCGCCGCCGCCTTAGGATCGGGAGTAGATGCACTGCCCGTAACCGCGCCATCAGTCAATGTCTGAGAGATACTTCTATTTTGTCTGCAAGTCTTTCCGCATGACAAAAATTGGCCCCGAAACAGTCCGAGTGGACCAGCCCAACACAGAACGATTTTGGGTGGATTGACCCGACCCATTTCAACCATGGCATGTCCATGTGTGGGTTAGGCCCGACCCACAAAGGCCATGCAATGATATATTCAGGGCTCGACCACTTTAAATTAATCAAGATAAAATAAATTTATTAATTAAAATTAATTTTGGATATTTATTTTAATACCCTGAGAAAATTTAATTCAATTTAATTATTAAATTTTATTAAGTTCGATTAATTTAATTTTGATATTAAAATTATATTAATTAGCGGAATGATGATTAATTAAAATATTTGAATTTATTAATTCATTTAATTTAATTAAATAAACCCTCATACTGGATTAATGCATTTTATTTTTATCGCCCATTATTTTAACCACCTATAGTTCTTAAAAATCAACCCGTGTATATTGCCTTTTATTTATTTAATTATTTAAATTCGTGCGATGATGGTAATTAATTAAATAGAGGATCTCTGCATCATCTTTATTTTTTCTGTTAAAATGAATAAGGTCATGCGTGCCCAATTTACATGATGTACATTTATACCCAAGTCCCCCTCTTCTACGCGTGAGTATTATTGTACTTCAGAAAAAGATGAAAACGGTCGTTGATCCCGTCAAGATGAGGCGGTGCTCCAAGACATGACGTGGACCCCGACAGGACAAGGTGATGTTCCAGATGCGAAGTGAACAATCATGACAAGGGGAAAACTAAATCAAGAGTCAAGCATTGGACTAAGGTATGATTCCCTTAGGTCGTTTAAATTCTCAAGAACACTCGGCTAATAGTTTTCATGTATGTGTTTATTCATTATTTTTATGCATTTTCGAACAGCAAGAAAATATATAAAATAATACATAATAAAATGCATAAATAAGAAGCGTGTGTTTTTCTATTAAAGTCCAGTTGTGATCACGAAAACATATATGAACATATTTAATATAAAGGGATCAAATTAGTCGAGGGAGAAAACAATAAAACCCTCAAAGATAATATTAAGTCGCAAACAACCATCCATCATTCAAGTTTTAACAAAATCGACTGCTCGAGGTTTCAATCATGTTTTAGCTGAGGCTGCTTCTTAATACTGAGGATTTATTATTCGTGTGGTGGGTCGACATTACTAAAATTGCAGAAATGAAATTCCTTATCTATATTCATATAACTTTAGAGGCAAGCGTTGAGTAAATCAGTAAATGGTTTTTGTAGTGGGTACATCACTCATCAGATCATGGAACCACGAGTTAATGGAGTTGGCCAGCCAAAGGCCTACCTTGGACCCTCAGAGTAGATGTGTAGCCATAGCATGTAGACTATGAGGGAGGTTCAAGGATCCTTGCCACTAGAATACTCTAGAGTATTCCGATTCTAGTACAGAGTGTTTGTAGAATTCGAAACATTTGTGGCATACATTTAATGATTAAATAATCAGTAATGTCACATTAGGTATTCATATAAAAGTAAAATCTCCAAAAGTATATTTGTAGAGAATGGAAAATTATAACACAATAAAACTGTGATAAAAATTTGACAAAGTTAATTTCCAATCAAACATGAAATTCCAAGTGTAGTATAGGTGCCAGAACGCATTACTCCCATAATGGAAATTCATGGTGCCTATGTCCCAACCGGTTAAACCACCTTAGGAAACAAGGGTGTAAAATTTATTACAAGAGACTCATGAACAATGCATATGGTGAATCTTTCATAATGTTTTCATCAATGTATGATGTCTGTTGCGGTCTCTACATCATGACACGGATGATGATCACATGTAGTCTCATCTCCAAGATACTTTCGAGGAGAAAGTGAAGCACAACTTGAATGTGATAAATTCACACAGTTTGTGTAAAGTGAATGAAATTTCACAATCTTTCATGTCATCCCATTCTTAAACCTTTTATAACCTATTACTCTAGTTTCGTTTATGGATAAAAATGAATGTTATAGAGTAAGAGCTTCATTAACTTTAAGGTTACATTTTCTGAGTAATAAGAATGTTGTAGATAATTCCATATTTTATTCCTATAGAGAATACATTGAATGACAAGGAGAAAAGGATTATGGCATGTGTAACACCCCAAGATTCTAAGGTACGCTTCTCTTTTAATAATGTGATTGCGTGTGTTGTACGCAACACCGAGTTCTAACACACCATAACCAATCAAACTAGGCGTTATGAATAGTAATACCTAGTTTTTGAAATTATATATATTTTATATTTCAAAATTTACTTCATTTTTGGATTCATAATATCGAATTTATCCTAAGGTGAAATTTTGGTACTTTTCGGATAACTTTAATATTTTGACGAATAGTGAAAATTACTAAATTTTAATTAAAAACAAATTTTTTAATCAAAATAATTAATAGTGATAAACTATGAATTTTAGTTGTTTTAATGTATATTTAGAATATATTTTTACCATTTAATACAATGTTGGTCATTGGACATAATTTTACAATTAAATCGAACATAAACAAGTGTCAATCTTTTGATAGTTATTATCTCTTAAAAATATGCTTTTATTTTCACAACAGGAGTTAATTTTAGATTAATTTATGACACTACTGTGATTTGAATTTGGAAAAATGGATTCCATATTTGGAATCAAGATGTTCAAATTGTGTAAATAGGTAACATTTATTTTTAAACATTTTGAATAATTATTTCGGTAAATATTTTATTTACCATGGTTAAGGGTAAATCCGGTAAATAAGGGTTAAAAAATAATATTATAATAACACTAAATTACCCTAAAACGTGTCCTAGCCTTATTGGTTGATACATGTTCGACCATAGGCATCGTTGGGACGATTTTGGGACCCCATGGAGCCACTTGTAGGTGATAGGGACACTTAATTTTAATTAAGTTAAAATAAGTACAAAAATGACATAAGCATATATCTTTTAGAAAAAAAATTACATAGGGTTATATATGTTGGATTTTTGACTATAAATATTCATTAGAAAGATAAAACTATTTCATACATAATTATATTTTATTTATAATTTTTAGACTTTAAATAATTTAATTTATATATGAAACAATTATGATGCAGTAATTACCATAAAAGTGACAAATTAAAATAATTGATATTATAAATACCCAAATAAATATAATTTGAGACTTTTAATGAATTACAATAATTTTATAGTATAATATGACATATTAGGATTTATTTAATTGACTTTTTTAGAAGTAATAATTCTTTTATGAGTTTAACAAAAATCAGCTATAGAATAGTGTCAAAATTGACATAAAAGAGTTTTTTTAAAAAATATTATATTATTATTGATATTAAATTCCTAAAAATCTAAGGATCATCCAAGAGACTTATATCATGATATTTATATCATTAATGGACCACTTGGGGGTCTATTGGACATATATAGTTTGTTTATTAACCATATAATATAAAAATACAAAGAGACATTGTAAAAGTGAAACTAATTAACCTAGAGTTAATACTTAAAGATAAGGTTAATATAAGTACCAAACCTGTCTAAATTCTATTTGTTGAGTGGTTTTCGACCCATCCCCACCTTAAAATTTAAATTATAAACTTTTTATCCATTAGAAACCGAATATGAATTTATTATAAATTAATATTTTTAACTTTTCCAAAGGTTCCCCTCACACCTCTTATAAAAGGGCACTCCTCCTTCTCATTTCTTCACACCTTCAATGTGTATTGGATCGCCCAAAATATGCCCAAATACTCTCCCAAATTCCATCAATACAACCTAGAGGCCTTATTTTGATCATAAATCCAACATATGGAGCCCTTTTGATCAAATGAAAAGAAAGAACCCGAAGAAGAGGTAATGTTTTCACCACCCCTTTTCAAGTTCCTTTCTTCATCCACTTATTCATTCATTGTTATTACCATTCTAAAATAATAACTACAGTATCTTATATATACTGTGATGTTATTATAAATATGTTACAACCATATTCAGTATTCTATCCACCCTTTGGATAACATGTCACCATATGTGCGTACGTACGGCTTACTGTCTCCACGTCGTGGTGTAATTGTTATTCAATATATTATTATTTGGATGGGTATAATAATGATGTGTAACTCATGTAAATAATAAATATAACATGTTAATTATTCTGTATATATGATATACCATCCATTTATATATTATTTTAATATCAAAATAATGATATTGTCGCTCGTGCGTACGTACGGACTACCGTCTCCACGAACGCGATGAGATTCATTCTCCATCATATCCATTCAAGTATAATTATCATTTGATGATTTGAAAATGATGTTTAAGGACTTGATATTATTCTGGATATGAATAATATAAAACCTATCCATTACAAACATGGCATACATAACAAAACATATAAAAGAAAATGAGTAGGTTAACACCCGAAACAACGATAATACTATGATATTATTAACAAATCAATGTTAAAAGATCATATATGATATAATTTTAATGTATATGATTCTTGTATAATTTAATAACAATTATATCACCATTATACAGGAGGTTAACCTACCCCAACCAAGGAAATGTACAAGGTAAGGGTTATTTCACAATCTCTTCATTATCTGTTGTTGTTTATACGTAATTTTCTACTGGGATTTCTTTATCATCCACATCCATGTTTCATCGAAATGTATTTCAAAAAGATTTTACTATTTAAAATAATATGGGTTAAAGTCATTTATACCCTTTTTGACTTATTATAAGACGTTTATAATTGAATATTTCTGTCGTTTTCCAAACAAGGTGCTTTTAACCTTTTCGACAGAATTAAGGTAAGAATGTTTTTTAACTTATACGGCGGGTGCAGTTATTTTCCGCCGTTATAAAATCGGTGAAGCTTCCCTTACAAGCTTATAAGAATATTTTCAAATAAAATGTTTTATTTTATAAATATATGACTCTTAAATGATTTCAAAAATAGAACGAAATATTTCTCTAAAAATAGTTTTGATTTCATCTATGTCAACATCCTTTGATGGATTTACGCTTATTTGAAGTTGATTTATTATGATACAAAACTTCTTTATTTTATTGAAGGTTTTGTGATATGTTTGACTGTGGATGTGATATTTTTTTACCATTCATAGTTTATGGTGAAAGTATGGACATTTCGTATGCTAGTTTTAATACGAATACATTGGAATTAATATATGATGGGTGGAGCCCGCAATAGCTCCTCGATGCATTTGTAGGTCTCATGAGACAAACTATTGCCTTGGCACAAGGCCTTGACAAAATCTTATTTGTAGTCTTGGCACGAGGCCTTGTCTATGTGGTTATGATAGTTTGGCATTATGCATTCCATCATTATGAAAGTGGTTATTGATATTGTTTGTGATTATTCAATTAGTAGAATATCTACGTGAATAAGTAAATGGAATTATTTCATTTTATTTTTTCCATACTATGCTTAAGTTCGAGTTTAAATGGATTTTTTTACTTATACATTTATTTAAATGTTTATTCTTATTTAAGAATTTTTCCGCTATATTGTTATCCTTACTAGGCATTTGATCTCACCCCTTTTCTATGTTTTGTTTTTCCCAGGGTATGAAGAAGTAAATTATGAATGACATGCATGGATAGTATGTGGGGAGATGAGTGTGGAATATGAATAAAAGATGTTATTGTAGTTTTCATTTTTATGATGTAATGTAAGACTTATTAATATATCTAGTATTTCCAAGGCTACTAAACCAATCGGCCTTTCGATATTTGATCCTTCTTGTGATCATGCCAATGTTATGTAATAATGCACTGACTCTAGGTAACTGGGGTCAGGGCATTACAGTTGGTATCAGAGGAAGTTTAGTACAAACCTTGGAAGATAGATTTAGATTAACTCTAATTAGAGAACATAGATTTAAGATGGAATTTGAGGATTAGTATAGAAGAACATCCTAGAATTTTGGTATTGTAGTGATTTGTGAGTTTTCCGAGCAATACATCCATGTCTGGATTCGAGCAGGTAGAGGCAGCTCTGGCACAGATGTACCAATGGGTAAAACCCAAAAACACCTCTTTGAGCTAGACTCGAACGGGAACTGGAGCACGAAAACGGGCCATATTGCACACTTGCTTACGACACTCCCGGGGGATATGCTTAGGATAACTCTCATTTTCTTTACAAATCATTATCAAGGGTTTATGAGTATATAATTCCTCAAAGAAAACATTTTTATGATTATTTATTATATCCATAAATAGTTCAATTTATGTTAAGTGTTTTATAAGTATGGGATTATGTATTTTGATTCATAAACCGATCTAGTTTATGCCATTGTTTAGAAATGGAAGCTAGTGGAAGAAATGGAAATTGTATCAATGCACGCACTCCATGTAGGGATTTCCCTCCTGCTCAAGTTAATTATAGTGGAGCTGGTGATGCAACTGGTGCTGATCAGCTAATCACCATACTGGGACAACTCACTCAGGTTATGAATAATAACATTACCCATATAGAGAACCCTAATCCGTAGTGTGGAAGATAAATGTTAGATCGATTCATGAGGAAATAACCACCAACGTTCAATGGGAGTACAAATCCCTTAGTAGATGAGCAATGGATATTTTCCCTAGAGAAAATATTTCAGGCTTTGGGGAGTAGTGAATGGGAAAAAGTTATCATGGCAGTTTACCGCCACACTGGAGATACTGATCAATGGTGGTCATTGATTCAAAATAAGAAGGAAGATGATGAAGTATCAAATATGGAATGGAGGGAGTTCAAAGATCTTTTTTTAGAAAAATACATTCCTCGCGACCACCGAGCAGATAAGGAAAGGCAGTTTATGAGTCTGAGACAAAAGGAGGTTGAGAATGTCGCAAAGTATGTGGCTAACTTTATAAGGTTACCAAGGTATGCTGGAGATTATATACGTAACCCAAGAAGTATGATTGATCGTTTCTTTGATGGGTTAAAAACATTTCTCCATCGATCATTAGTCTCACAATCCTTTTCATCGTACGAAGACATGTCTCATGTGCAATCAAGACCGAAAAGGAATTCTCTAAGTCTTATGACTTTAAAGAAAAGCAATAGAAGAAGTGACCTGCTGATCAATCTGGTATTGGAAATAAGGGGAAGAAGGGAAAGGTTGAATATCCATCCTGTGGTAAATGTGGTAAGACACACCCCGGTACTTGCTTGAATGTAACATGAGTCTGTTACAAGTGTGGTGAAAAAGGCCACCAGGCTCGTGATTGTAAGGGGAAGAAGGAAGCTACCAATGATCAGTGCTACAATTGCAGGGAGATGGGGCATTATGCAAATGAATGTCCTAATCATCAGGAGAACTTACCTCAGAAAAGGCCAAGGGATCAAGGCCAAGCTTATGCTGTCACTACTGCTGAGGTAGAAGCTCCGAAAGACGTGTTGGCAGGTAATTTAACGGTTTTCTCAAGTTTAGCAAATTCATTATTTGATTCTGGATCATCCCATTGTTTCATATCTTCCCAGTTTGCTAAGAAAATTAGATATTTCAAATTTTATTTAACAAGGGAGGTTTCAGTTAAAACTCCTAAGGGAAGTAACATTGCAACAATGTTTTGTGAATCTGTCCCCATTAGAGCACATTAATGTTCTTTATCTGATGATCTCGTCGTCATACCTATGATTGAGTTTGATATAATCCTCAGTATGGACTGGCTTTCGGACTATTATGTGAAGATTTATTGAAAGAAGAAAGATGTTATGATTCTTGATGACGATGATAAGGAACACCTTATCTTTAGAGCAGAATCGTCACCACCTAATTCTTATTTAGATCGACCCCCAGTAGATCAACTAAATTCAATTACTGGGGAGCAAGTGAATGAAATAAATGTGGGTGAGGAAAGGAATGTTCAAATAGAGGATGTACCTATTGTGAAAGAATTTATAGATGTATTTCCGGAAGACTTACATGGACATCCTCCAGAACGAGAAGTTGAGTTTTCCATTGATTTAATTCCTGGATCAAGGCCTATATCAAAGACCCCTTATAGAATGGCCACTGTAGAATTATTTGAACTAAAGAAACAGCTAGAGGAATTGAGTAATAAGGGATTTATTCTCCCTAGTGTTTCTCCATGGGGAGCCCCTATTATTTTGTTAAAAAGAAAGACAGATCTATGAGGTTATGTATCGACTACAGGGAGATCAATACTATAACAATAAAGAACAAGTATCCCCTACCATGCATTGATGATTTATTTGACCAACATCATGGAGCTCAATACTTTTCAAATATTTACCTTCGATCTGGATACCATCAGGTGTATGTGATGAAGGAAGACATTCCGAAGATAGCATTTCGAACCAGGTATGGGCATTACAAGTTTACTGTAATGCCTTTTGGATTGACTAATGCACCCTTTGTATTCATGGATCTGATGAATAGAGTTTTCAAGGAGTATCTCGATGAATTTTTGGTGGTATTTATTGATTATATCTTAGTATACTCCAAAAGCTACGAAGATCATGAAAATCACTTGTGCATTATCTTGAAGTCTCTGAGAAGGCATGAATTATATGGGATGTTTAGAAAGTGTGAATACTGGATTTAGGTGATTTCTTTTCTTGTCCATATTGTCTCTAAAGATGGAATCTCTATTGATCCTTCTAAGACCAAGGAAATCCATTAATGGATAGCACCTATGAGTGTAACTGAGGTACATAGTTTTATTGGTTTGGCAGGTTATTATCGATGTTTCGTCCAGAATTTTGCCCGATTGGCTAACCCATTAACTAAGCTCACAGGTAAAGGGGTTAAATTTGTTTGGACAAAAGAGTGTGAAGAATGTTTCGAAGAACTGATGAGAAGATTAGTCAATGCTCCAATAATGACTCTACCATCGGGGAATGATGGGTTCATTATTTATAGTGATGCATCGAATAAAGGACTTGGTTGTGTCCTTATGCAGAATGATTGAGTTATTGCCTATGCATCAAGACAGTTGAAAATTAATGAAAAAAACTATCCTACTCATGATCTCGAGTTAGCAGCTATGATATTTTCTTTGAAAATATGGAGGCACTACCTCTATGGTGAAAAATGTGAGATTTATACTGATCACAAGAGTTTGAAGAATATTTTCTCACAAAAAGAACTCAACATAAGGCAAAGGAGATGTCTTGAATTACTCAAGGATTATGATTTCATGATACACTACCACCCGGGGAAGGAAAACAAGGTGGAAGATGCTTTGAGTAGAAAAGATCATGGAGTTTTGAAAAATATGACAATTGAATGGGATCCAATTTTCAAGGATCTAGTGAAGATGGACATTGGAATAACCAGGGAAGGAGAAAAATCAATGCATTTTCAAATGGTTTCCAAAATATCTTTACTAGAAAGGATTAAGAGTTCTCAGACCGATGATGAAAAATTTCAAAAGAATATTAAAGCAGTGATTGATGGGAGACTGAGAGAATTTGTTTATGGAGATGGAATTTTGAAATTCGGGAAGAGAATTTGTGTTCCCGATATACCTGATCCTAAAAGGGAATTGCTGGATGATCCTCATAGTTCCAATTTTTCTATACACCCTGGGAGCAGAAAAATGTATAGAGATTTGAAGGAACATTTTTGGTGGGACAATATGAAGGGGGAGATTGCTGATTTTGTGTTAGGATGTATGGTTTGTCAACAAGTGAAAGCTGGAAGGAAACACCCTGGAGGAGTCATGAAACCTCTTCCCATACAGGAGTGGAAATGGAACAATATTACGATGGACTTTGTCATGGGGATACCAAATACTCCTAGAAGGAATGATGCAATATGGTTTATTGTTGATCATCTTACCAAGTCAGCACATTTTCGTGCTATAAGAGAAGATCTACTACTGGAACTTCTAGAAAGACTTCATATTAATGAAGTTTTGAGACTTCATAGAGTACCCCTATCGATTGTTTCTGATCGTGATTCCCGTTTTACTTCAATATTCTGGAAGAGTCTTCAGAAATCCCTGGATACTGAACTTCATTTGAGCACTACCTACCACCCTCAGACAGATGGACAATCAAAACGGACTATTCAAACCTTAGAAGACATGTTGAGATCCTGCTCACTTGACATTCATAGTATGTGGGATCAGTATTTACCTTTGGTATAATTTTCCTATAACAATAGCTTCCATTCGAGTATTCAGATGGCACCATATGAAGCGTTATTCGGAGAGAGATGTCGCACACCAACCTGTTAGGATGACGTTAGTGAAAGAAAACTTGTAGGTCTAGAACTGGAGGAGGAAACGATGGAAAAGGTGAAGGTAATCAAAAATCACATCAAAGTAACTCAACGTAGGCAGAAGAGCTATGCCGATAATCGAAGGAAGGATTTGGAATTTCGGATCAGTGATCATGTTTTCCTAAAGGTATCTCCAGGGAAGGGAGTCATATGTTTTGGTAAGAAAGGTAAATTGAGTCCCAGGTACATTGGACCTTTCAAAATTCTAGAATGAATTGGGGTTGTAGCTTACCGATTGGCAATGCTGCCAAGTCTCTCCAAAGCCCACTATGTGTTCCACGTATCTCTATTGAGGAAATACATGCCTGACCCAACGCATGTACTCACCTATGAAGAATTAGAACTGGAACCTGATCTTTCTTATTATTAAGAGCCCGTCAGGATTCTTGATACGAGAGAACAAGTACTGGGAAACCGGACGACGTGTCTGGTAAAAGTTTTGTGGAGAAACCATATGATGTAAGAGGCAACGTGGGAACCCGAGGAACTTATGATGAAGAACCACCCGAGTCATTTCATGTGATAAGTATTCTAGAAATTTTGAGGACGAAATTATTTTAAGGAGGATAAAATGTAACACCCCAAGTTTCTACGGTACGCTTCTCTTTGAATAATGTGATAGCGTGTGTTGTACGCAACACCGAGTTCTAACACACCATAACCAATCAAACTAGCCTTTATGAATATTAATACCTACTTTTGGAAATTATATATATTTTATATTTCAAAATTAACTTCATTTTTGGATTCGGAATATCGAATTTAGCCTAAGCTGAAATTTTGGTACTTTTCGGATAACTTTAATATTTTGATGAATAATGAAAATTACAAAATTTTAATTAAAAACAACTTTTTTAATCAAAAAAATTAATAGTGATAAATTATGAATTTGAGTGGTTTTAAAGTATATTTAGAATATATTTTTACCATTTAATACAATGTTGGTCATTAGACATAATTTTACAATTAAACCAGATATAAACAAGTGTCAATCTTTTGATAGTTATTATCTCTTAAAAACACGCTTTTTGTTTTAACAACGGGAATTGATTTTAAATTAATTTTTGCCACTTCTATGTTTTGAATTTGAAAAAAATGGATTCCATATTTGGAATCAGGATGTTTAAATTGTGTAAATAGGTAACTTTTATTTTTAGACATTTTGAATAATTACTTCGGTAAATATTTTATTTACCATGGTTAAAGGTAAATCCGGTAAATAAGGGTTAAAATATTTTATTATAATTATACTAAATTACCCAAATATGTGTCCTAGCCTTATTGGTTGATTCATTTTCGACCATAGGCATATTTGGGTCTATTTTGGGACCCCATGGAGCCACTTGTAGGTTATAGGGACACTTAATTTTAATTATGTTAAAATAAGTACAAAAATGACATAAGCAAATATCTTTTGGAAAAACAATTTTTACATAGGGTTATATATGTTGGATTTTCGACTATAAATATTCATTATAAAGATAAAAAGAGTTCCTACATAATTATATTTTATTTATTATTTTTAGACTTTAAATAATTTATTTTATTTATGACCCAATTATGATGCTGTAATTACCATAATAGTGACAAATTAAAATAATTGATATTATAAATACCCAAATAAATATAATTTGAGACTTTTAATGAATTGAACTAATATTATCGGATAATATGAGATTTTATAATTTATTTAACGGACTTTTTTCGAAGTAATAATTCTCTTATGAGTTTCACAAAAATCAACTATTGAATAGTGTCAAAATTGACAAAAAAGAGTTTTCTAAAACAAATATTATATTATTAATTGATATTAAATTCTTAAAAATATATGGTTCGGCCAAGAGACTTATATAATGATTTTTATATCATTAATGGACCACTTGGGGGTAGATTGGATGTATATAGTATGTTTATTAGCCATATAATATAAAAATAAAAAGGGACATTGTAAAAGTGAAACTAATTAACTTAGAGTTAATACTTAAATAGAAGGTTAATATAAGTACCCAAACCTTTCTAAATTATATTGGTTGAGTGGTTTTCGACCCATACCCACCTCAAAATTTAAATTATCTACTTTGGATCCATTATAAACCGAATATTAATTTATTATAAATTAATATTTCTAGCTTTTCCAAAGGTGCCCCTCACCCCTCTTATAAAAGGGCACTCCTTCTTCTCATTTCATAACACTTTAAAAGTCTATTGTTTCGGCCCAAATCTGCCCAAATACTCTCCCAAATTCCCTTAATACAACCTAGAGGCCTTATTTTGATCACAAATCCAACCTACGTATCCCTTTTGATCAAATCAAAAGGAAGAACCCGAAGAAGAGGTAATGTTTTCACCACCCCTTTTCATGTTCATTTCTTATTCCACTTCATCATTCATTGTTATTAACATTATAAAATAATTACTCCAGTATCTTATATATACTGTGATGTTATTATAAATATGGTAAAACCATATTCATTATTCGATCCACCCTTTGAATAACATGTCACCATACATGCGTACGTACGGCTTACCATCTCCACGTCGTGGTGTAATTGTTATTCAATATATTATTATTTGGATGGGTATAATAATGATGTGTAACTCATGTAAATAATAAATATAACATGTTAATTATTCTTTATATATGATATAACATCCATTTATATTTTATTTTAATATCAAAAGAATGATATTGTCGCTCGTGCGTACGTACAGACTACCGTCTCCACGAACGCGATGAGATTCATTCTCCATCGTATCCATTCAAATATAGTTATCATTTGATGATTTAAAAATGATGTTTAAGGACATGATATCATTATGGATATGAATAATATTCAACCTATCCATTAAAAACATGGCTTACGTAACAAAACATATAAAAGAAAATGAGTAAGTTAACACCTGAAACAACGATAATACTACGATATTATTATCAAATCAATGTTAAAAGATCATATAAGATATAATATTAATGTGTATGATTCTTGTATAATTTAATAACAATTATTTCACCATTATATAGGAGTTTAACCTACCCCAACCAAGGAAAGGTACAAGTTAAGGGTTATTTCACAATCTCTTCTTTATCCGATATTGTTTATACGTAATTATCAACTGGGATTTCTTTATCATCCACATCCATGTTTCTTAGAAATGTATTTCAAAAAGATTTTACTCTTTAAAATAATATGGGTTAAAGTCATTTATACCCTTGTTTGACTTTTTATAAGAGTTTTATAAAGGAATATTTCCTTCGTTTTCCAAACAATGTGCTTTTAACCATTTCGACAGAATTAAGGTAAAAATGTTTTTTTAACTTATACGACTGCTGCAGTTATTTTCCGCCATTATAAAATCGTAAAAACTTCCCTTACATGATTATAAGAATACATTCAAAGAAAATTTTTGATTTTATAAATATATGACTCTTAAATTATTTCAAAAATAGAAATAGAAATTTCTCTAAAAAGAGTTTTGATTTCATCTATGTTAACATCCTTTGATGGATTTAACACTTATTTGATGTTTATTTATTATGATACAAAACTTATATATTGTATTGAAGGTTTTGTGATATGTTTGACTGTGTATGTGCTATTTTTATACCATTCATAGTTTATGGTGAAATTGTTGACATTTCTTATGCTAGTTTTAATACGAATGTTTATGTTATGTTTAAACCTTTTCATATAGGAATGAATTGGACTTAATATGTGATGGGTGGAGCCCTCTATAGCACCTCTATGCATCGGTAGGTCTCATGAGACAAACTAGTGTCTTGGAACAAGGCCTTGACAAAATCTTATTTGTAGTCTTGGCACGAGGCCTTGGCTATGTGGTTATGATAGTCTGGCATTACACATTCCATCATTATGAAAGTGGTTATTGATATTGCATGTGATTATTCGATTAGTAGAATATCCATGTGAATAAGAAAATGGAATTATTTCATTTTAATTTTTCCATACTATGTTTATGTTCAAGTTTAAAAGGATTTTGTTTCAGTTATACATTGCCTTAAATGTTTAGTCTTATTTATGAATGTTTCCGCTATATTGTTATCCTTACTGGGCAATTGAGCTCACCCCTTTTATATGTTTTATTTTTCCCATGGTATGAAGAAGTAAATTATGAATGACCTGCATGGAATGTATGTGGGGATATGAGTGAGGAATATGAAGAAAATAATTTGTTTTAGTTTTCATTTTTATGATGTAATGTAAGACTTATGAATATATCTAGTATTTCCAAGGCTACTAAACCAGTCGGTCTTTCGAGATTTAATCCTTCTTGTGATCATGCCAATGTTATGTAATAATGCACGGACTCTAGGTAACTGGGGTCGGGGTGTTACATCATGTTACGCCAAAGGAACATTCGTCATGTCCTTCAATGAATAGTGGTTGGTTATTTAATAAGAGGTTATTTTCATCACATAATAAAATGAATTCATTTAAATTTAAAAACCAAAATACAAGAAGCAAGTACCTACTTCTCATTCAGCTTATATTCATAAAATATATTAATGTTTCTAACATACTTCTTGGGTATTGAATATAATATTCCAATAATATATATGTATTGAAATAAAATAACCAAGTAAGTATAGAAACATTATTAGAAGAAATGTGTATTGTCCAAGAAGCTGAGAAAGGGTGATTCCTAAGTCAGTGGTGAGAAACTCCTAAATTTTTATAGCCAAGGGATTGATTCAAAATAGATCATGTTGTAGATTATAACCAAAACAATTATCTCACATACCCCTTTTGGACATGATGATACATTATTACATGTTTTGGAATTAATGTTGTTTGTGGTAACATAATCAACAAATAGTTATCTGATACTTGAATGAAAGGAAATACATGATGAATATAAAATGTAAGACCTACCCAGTTGTGGAAATATCTTTCTTTGTCGATTAAAACTAAATGTGGACGTTAATAAAAAACCTAGTATGGTATTTAGGATCGACACAACTAAACAAATTTGGTATTATTGACATCTTTAGTTTAGACACTGAATCCTTTAGAAATAAAGGTATGCCAAAAAACTTCTGAAGTTAGTTCAACAAGAGTATGAACTATTCCAAAGAAAGAAAGATGTAAAGATAGTTAATAAATTTCTTTTAATTCATTAAGGAATATACTATTGAAGTATAAGCATGGTAAGAATATATGAGTTTCTTCGGATCGGCATGCCGAATAATATATTGACAAAAAAATCATCGACCATGACAATGTAGCATGGAGTAATTCCTAAATGCATGTTACCTTATCTACATAACCGTATTGATGTTCATATGTAAGAACGATGATGAGTCTTACATATTTACAATGATCAAAAAAATGTAGCATGGATCAATTCATAAAATCACATTTTATACATCAAAGATATGATGTATGTTGTATCAATGTTACAACCTATAGAAACATCGATTATATTTCAAGACGTGCTTTGAAAATGAATACATAAACACTTAACCAATATGCCAACTAAAATGAAAAATGTATATCATATGAGTCATAGTATGATGGAAAACCATTATGTCATAAATCAAGTGTTAGGATGAATAGAGTTTTCATCAAGTTGAACACAGGGAGAATCTATGTAATTATCCTAATAGTTCCTTAGGATATTACATAGATCCCTATGATAGAAAAGATTGAGTCAAGTATTAGACTACATTCCTATACAAGAGTTCACATCTCTATTAGAGATAGTGGGAGCTAAATTGAATTGGATTTAGTCAATGCTCGAGATGCACAAATGATTGACATAGGAACAAGTTCCACAAGTACATGTGTAATAGGCATGATTCGGTGACACATACTATGTGGGAGGAATGAAACCATGGTGATGTATTTATATTCACAGTGGTCGGTGATATATTAATCATTGAAAATAATGAATCCTAAAAGTATGAAGTATAAGTAAACGAGCTAATATTTCCTAGATCAACTAAAATTCAATGATGGATTCCTTGTATCAAATTGCAATAGGTATAAATTGAATAATCTAGTGGGTATTCAAATGAAATGATACATGGATGGTACAAGCCTGGTACCAATATGGCTCGATTGGTTATACCTAGTCGGTATGCCTAAATACATTAGAATTCTACTTTTCATATCTAAACATCTAATATCTTTTTATTGGACATTGGATGTCAACATCATCATTCGTGGAAGGTGTCTATATGACGCTAACAAAAAGAGATGCTAACATAAAATGATGCCAATAAGGGTTGCATGTTACTGAAATCTAGCTTTGGACAAAAGTTAATGACAAGATCATAGAACATTCATTATAAATGAATATTTTCATTGTGTATACCAAAGGATAATGGGAGAACCAATGTTTTCAAATGAAATAGGTTTGGAAACATATGGAAAACAAATTTTGATCTTACAGTTATATAATATCAGGTTAAATGAAATTCTCCAATGATTGACTTAAAGTAGCAACCTATGTTCTAGGGAACAGGATCTACTGAGGTAGATCCATAGGTTGCTTGGTCCTATTAAAAATCGTACATAGAGTGACATTGTATTGAAAAATTCAAGTTGGAACAATTTAGGTTCATAATTGTTTCCAATTTCACATGGCTTAATATCTCTTGGTTTACTTCTTTGGAGCATGGTTAGTGATTAATGTTTTGAATTGATACCATCATATTTAGCGATTGATCAATCACATATTCCATAATATGTACAATAATTGATACTGACATGATATAATTTATTATAATAAGATATAAATTACTTCCAGGGGCACTGCAAGTGATGCAGTCAGAACCATCATCATGTAATTCGTCAAGAACAAATGATATATACCTGGAATATGGAGAGGAAGGTATACTAGTTTTTATGGGACAAAAACTAGTGATCCATGGATCAATTTGATCTAGTATCAATGTTTGGCATAGGGTATGAGTGATTTAAGCTCATAAAAGATTGTTGTAGCCATTACTACAAATACCGAGTATGTTGCAGCTTCTGGGGCAACTAAGAAGCAGTTTTAAATTGCAACTATTGGTTTCAGTTGTTGGATTCACACCTACCGATAACAAAATAAACATAAAGAAAATTATGAAATTCATACTAACCATGTTGTCATGTTATGACAGTTGAAAATGTGATATACTCGGGGATACCTTATTGTGATAAATTTTACTAAAGAAGATGAGGTTGCATATAACAGATATTCCATGTGGAAAAAACATGGCAGACCCAACAGTTAAAGCCATTACTCAGCCGAAGCATGATATTTATCATTTGAGTAGCTAACAAGTGTAGTTAGATTGTTGGATCTAGTGCAAGTGGGAGTTTTGAAATAATGGGTGCCCTAGACCCAACTATGCAGTACTTTTTTGTTACCATATGATGTGTACAATTAGCTATGCATGGTGTTATATTAGCATTATAGTGCAGAATTTTCTTGCGTCCACTATAATAATGGTAATGTACATCAGTTAATTTCCATGTCGAGAGGTTATAACAGACCCTAGGCTATAATGAGAACATAGAGATACGATGAAATTTTTCTTAAATATATCTTCTATAGTGAATGTACATCGTACTAACTAGACATAGTTGATGCCTGACTATCAGGTGCTGGGGACTCATAAGCATTGTGTCTTTTTCTTATCATGGTCACACTTAGTTATCTCTCATAATGAGATCATGAGGACATCCCCGTCAATAGGAACACCACATGTTTTGGGTGTCATTGGTTGTTCCTATCTATGTACATGTTGTATTGGTCTCCAGACTTGAGACCATTACCAATGTATATCAATTGATTACGTACTTTGATGCAAGACGAAAACCCTGGCAGTGATGTCGTGGCAAGGTAGTTTGCGTTGGGTGCGTCATTGGTGGTATGATGTTGGCTGAATGGTCATGAAATGATTTGTCACTTCCAAGTTCAAGAAGTTGTATATCTCAGGCCTAGTTGATCGGGATGGTGCCACCATCAAAAGTCTTCATACAAAGCAGTAGAAAGGAAAATCCATCTAGATGGATTAAAAAATAATAAATAAGATAAGGACGATGACACAAGAGTGCATCCTGCTTTATGAGATATTTAATAAAAAAGAGATTACAGTACACAATCAGTGTTTGTTGGATGGTTTCCATTTCTATGACTATCCTTATCTCTTTAGGGGCCATGATGAGATTCTAGATTCTTCTTTTGGTCTTGGTTTTATTCACTACTATCAAAGATGAGGTACTAGAGGGTCACACTTAATAGTGTATTCAAGATATCATCCATATTCAGTTGAATATGTATATGGACATAGTGGGCCCTGCCACGGGGTCCGAGCGATTTCCATGTTATCGATCACCAAAATAAATTAATAAATTCATTAATATTCAAGTTACTAATATTTGGGATTGAATTTATTTATTTTATTTACATGATTAGTAAATAGAAGAAAAATATTAACCAAATGAATATTAATTTAAAATTAAAGGTTTGTTTAATTTTAAGCGGGATAACGATTCAAGATAAATGACTCAGTTTTATCACATAATATATTATATATATAACAACTATGTGATAACATAATATATAATATTGGAACAGTTTTGTTCGTCTAAATTATTTATTTAGTGGACGATGAAATAAATGGGGGATGGGGATCCAAACTAGGTATTTCTCAACTACACTATAAATAAGAGAGGAGGATCTCTACATTGGGTGTGAAAATCACTATTAATTCATTTTATTGAATAAATTTTGATAGCCTCTCTCTCCTCCCACTCTCTAGAGAGAAAATATCTTGATCCAAGAATCTTGGATCCTGATCTCTCTCATGCATCAAAGGCTTCTCGATGTGGTGATCGTCGGGACGCTGAATGAATCGCCGGATCATCGTGCTAGCACCCGAAGTTTGACGATCAACATTCCAGAGGATTATTGGAGTGCTTGTGGACGATCTAGAGGGATCCTGCTTTAGACCCTTCAAGATATGATCACCATCAACTAGTTGCTGTTGACTGTGGCATCAGATTTAAAACATGTATGTTTTAATTTTAATTTTGTTCTCCTTAAAATTTATGCGAGATCGTAGGACCTCTACGGGGCTCGATTCGTTGGTGATGACTAGTTCCATTGTCCCTCCGATGAAAATTCTAAAATCTCCAGCCACCAACTTCGTCTATGGGCCCCGGAAACCTAACATTTACCTCATAGTATACATAATAATATAGTGACTTTATAATCCTTATGAAATGATAAATAATTTATAATAAAATAAAAGTTGAATTTTTAAATCCTCTAAAGTTATGTGTTATGGTTTTTTATAAAATATGAGACAAAATAAATCGATGTGTTAATGGTTCCAGAAAACATCTTTGAAAATGGAATTCTTTGTGAGATGATTGGATTTATGGTGAACTTGTTCAAAGTGATAACATTTTAAAAATGGGTATTTTTTAAATATTTCCATGTAAAAGAAAATAATAAATAAAATACAGGGTTTCAGGATCATGGATATAATGATAAGGGATGAATGAATATCTAACCATCTATATGTCAAATATGTTTAATGATGAAAAATTAAAATTCCGTAATGGAAAAATGAAATTATTCCTTTTATTAATATTTGCGCATGAATCACAAAATTTTGGAAACAAATAATTAATTATAAAAACATGAAGGTGTAAATGTTGTAAGCTCCTAATACACCACATATAGATCAAGGAAAAAATTTATGTAACAAGGAAACTATGAAAAGAGTGCAACAAAAAAATGGAAATTGATGGGAATAAATTTTTGTTAACACATTATTAGAATAATGTTCTGAAATATTTATATATCACCACTACTAATACAGAGAAATTATGTGAAATAATTTACAATAGTGTGATTGTCCGCTCTAGAATGTTGAAAATATTATTAAATTTTTGTTTTAAAAATAACTTTATATACTATATGTTTTCTAGAACTATTGAATCCAATCTTTGATATGTGTAGTTATTGATAAAATTTAAAACTCCTTGTGTTGAAATATTACCAACCCTTGTGTTGAACATTTTTGTAATTAGAACATTTGACAATATTCATTTATTGAATATCCAAATATTTAATTAAATATTATTTAATGCTATAATATTCATTTCATGGAAGTGAATATATATATATCAAATAAAATATTATGAACAAATAATCTCAAATAAATATAATGAACCATCCAATACTCTTATATAAATGAATTATTTATTATGAATCCCATTTAACAAATATCTAAATATTGTGGGAGTTGATACCTAATGAACATGAAAATCAATTGCACAAGTTTCTGTAAATGTAAAGAATCAATCATGAAGATATGATCATAATGAGTACATATTAGAATTTATATGAAATTAATGGTCTATCATTACAAGTGATTGTGTGGTAGATTTATTAATTGAACTTATACATAGAGAAAAATTAATTTCCAATAGCCCATATAGTATGGACCTAGTAGAACATGAAGGATAGAGTAGTAAATTTCGTAAAATTTAGGAAAAAGGGTTATAAATACTAGTCAATAAAATTACGTTGAATATGTTCTATTTATAAAAATGAAAGGTGGATTTATGTGTCATTTAATTTACTATTTAGTGATAAACAATATTACTATTAAAAAATGTATCCACTACAAAAATCAAATCAAATGTTGGATGAAATTTGTGGATCTCAATACCTATAATATTTATACATTTACTAGGGAAATCATAAACTAACTATAAAGATAGAATATATACAATAGAAATTATTCTATAAAGGATATGAATTTATTGAGTTCATAGAAATTCCATTAAGGCATAAAAAATCAAATTCAATGTTCATCGAAATGATGAATATTTCTTTTTTAGATCACATTACTAATTTCTTCTTATATTTTTTGATGATATTATCATATACATCATGATAATGTATAAACATGAGGATGATGTATGGATTGGTTTTTATGTAATAAGGTAGTATCTGTTTTCCTATATGTTCAATATGTGTGCCCTATGTGTAGAAAATTTAATTTTTTGGGTAATGTGATCACATTTGTTGGAATTTCTATAGATACCTCATTGAAAATGGTAATTGGTTATTTTATTATATATATTTTTCCCATGGATATCCATATTATACCTGGATTATTTGGGTACTAACAATATTTTTAGGAACATCTAATGAGTTTCTAACAAAATAACTATGTCCACAAACTATCTGTTAAATTATTGTATAATACAATAATATGTGGAACTATTAAAGGATTTTTGAATAGGCTAATAATTGAAATTCTATTCACACCCCCCTAAAGTGGAGAATTATTTTCATAAAAAATGAGTACTCAACGATATAATTAGATATCATACTCTTGAAAGATTATAATGTGATAGATTATACCCATAGTTAAATGATCATACCAAAGATGAATTACCTAGAGTATGATATTGAGTATGAATAAATGAAATTTTCATTAAATCAATTAAGGTACTACTTATATTTAATGAAGTGTAATATAAATATGATAAGAAGTGGTTAATTTATATAATAAGGTATAATGATATTAAGATGAATCAATTACAATGAATATAGTTAATTAGTGAATATTATTTATGAATTCCAAAAAATTATAAAAATTACAATTTAAATGATGGTCATTGTAGAATGAAACCTATTACTCCATCGATTATACGGATTGAGGAAGAAACTATCTTTATTTACATATAATTGATGTATTCGTAAAATGTATTTTTATTCAAGACAATTTAATATATGTTAACGATTGGACGACCATATATCTATGTGATAATCTTGGATTCACAACTGTATGATTTGGATCATGAAATGAATATTAGGGAAATGATGGAAGGAAAAAATCATGAATTAAATATACATTAATATGTCAGAATTATTTTCAAACTAGAATATGGTTTCCATAAAAACATGTAATAATGAAATATTTACTGGATATAATTCTCTTACATAGTCTTTTTACATCCTTCATTGAAGAAGAATTATGTATGGAGATATTTTTGATCACGTATAGAGAGGAATAATGACAGGGGAGATTGGTCCATTCCCATTAATCTTCATGGATTATTAAAATGTCAATTCATGATGGAATAATCCTAATGTAATGATGAATCTGTTATTCATGTTGTCATATAAATGGAAGAACGACACCCAAAAAATGTAGTGCTATTAAAAAAACATCTAAATAATGCAATTTCACATGGGTTTTGGTGGATCAAATCACCATGATATCTAACAAAATAAATATTTATTGTGATTTAACCAATGATAAACATACAAAGATATTATTAAAGGATGTGGGGAGTCATCATTGAGAATCAAATATTATTTTTTGATTAATTTACAATGTTCAAAACTATGTTTTTAAGGATTATTCATCATTATTGAAATGATTATTTGATCTAGATTATGACCTATCACACCTAAATCAATAACTAATATTATAAGGCGACATGGTCACATTTATAAATGATGATATATTGTTATATGACCTAATAATTATTCTTGGATCCATAAATTCTATTTTATATGATATCATACAAAAACATCTTAAACACAATACATTATATGGGTTCATAGTTGTCGGCAAATGAATATTTCTTGGATGTGAACATCTTAAAAAGATGAAATATAAGTACTAATCCATTTCGTAACACATAAAATGTTCACTATGTTGATAATGAATTTATATTTAAAATAATTCAATTGACATGGATATTGAAGATTGGGATATAGTGTTCCTCTAAATATAATCCTTGAAGTGAGTCACGAGGTTAATTTAATAAATGAAATTGTATCCCAAGGTATATTACCCACTTTGATATCAAAGGACACACAAAAAATGTTATATAAATTAGAACGTCCACCATTGTGAGTTTAATTACATGATGTGTTCTATATATCTATAATTATGATGTACCTTCAAAATTCCACACATATACAAGATTAATTTTTTGTAAAGAAAGGGAAGGATCTCTTTTATTGTGAGAAATCCAGTAAGATACTAGGTGATATAATAAATCTTCAATGAAATAAGAAAACAATCATTTTAAATGTTCTTTAAAAATACATAAATATGAAGAGGAGACATAAGAACACTAGTATCTAATTAAATAAGAGTAGTCTAATTTATTCTAAATATTGTTTATAATTTAAACTTTCAGATCAGGTAATTTCTTAATATATGATAAAAATGGAAACACCAATTTTTATATTTATAATTTATCATTTGATTAATCATTTGTGTTATTTTTTGGAATATATTATAATATAGAACCAAAACATAAAATAATGAAACTAAAAAAATTATAATATTCATTTCAATAATAAATATAATAAATACATATACCCAATAAATTTTAAAGTAGTAAAACATCTGAAATATAAAAAATACAGAAAAAAGAAATAGTATTGAAAAATATAGAACATTTAGACCTCAAATAATTATCACACCCATGAACAAAACTATATAAAAGTTAAATAAAAGATAACTGTTATTGATATTTTAAAAACGAATAATATATAAAATTCACAGGGGGGTGATGTAATATCTTGAATTTTCTGTCTATTATTATTAAATATTATGTGGATTCATTTCGAGACATGAATTTTAGACAACATGCCATTCCGAGGCCCACATTGCATGAAATAGACGTATGGAACAAATTAAACTCTAAATAGAATGAGTGAGTGGTTTTCATGAAAATCAGGAATGATATTTAAATGGGTGCCCAAATCAGAAATCTGAAGGCATAGTCAAGTTCAGAGCAGCAACATTATATTAGGTGGGGACTAACATTGACCAGCGTGGGTCAGGTGGAAAAGTTAGTTTGGACGTTTTAAAAAATATAAAATAAATTAATAATTTATTTAATTTTAAATGTTTTGTTAAAAAATATCTTGATACTCCCCAATTCATACCTACTTATGGAATGCTCATAAGGTTATCTAGATAACCGTATGAGCATTGAGGATTTCCATTATAGAATTACAGGAGAACCTATTGGAGAATGGTTATGGTGAGATCGAACGACGAATCTCATATTCTATTAGCCTTGCCAACTAATTTGACATGGTGATTATTATTCATATGAATCAAGGTATGTGTTTGTTTTTTATTTTTAGTTCTTCCCCATTCAATGGATAAAGGATGAACACATATCAACTCACAAATAGGTTGATCCGTGGACAATGCATTTTTTCCAGAGGGTGATATTTGTCTGTTTCTTTTAGGTATTGATTTGGGAATAGGTTTTTTGAAATTCATTTAATTATCAATGTGATTCACCATTATACTTACTAACATGAGTGAATAGATGGCATGAAGAATGAAAGTGGGGGTGTGTTACTCTTTTCTTTATTGCATTTCTTCGGCTTCTCATGTCGTGTTCTTCACATTCTTCATGGGGCGATGATATATGGATTTTTGCGAACCCATTTTGTAGAAAAATGAAAAAAATAAAAGATCTAACATTGAAATGTATAAAAGGAGGTGTACTGGTGATGGAGGATGATGAATCAGCTCAGATATGGAAAAATATTTCTTCAACCATTCTTCACACTATTGGATCAAAATTGGGTTTCAGGGCCCATTGAACACAGAAAAACTCCCAGAACAATGATAGCATGGTGGGGTGACATTGTATTTTGGTTTTATGGAAAATGGATTGCATTATCAAATATCAGAACATCACATGAGGCGCTGTAGTGAGGGATAGTGATTCCAGACATTTCTGAAGAACATAGTGTGTTCTCTAGTGAATAGGTCATTTGGGATCAGCGGTGGAGGCTCAGGTTTGTGCGTTGTACGTGATAAATGACATGGGGAGCCATCAGAGAGAGACAGGATGTCATCCCCACCCACTGGTAGTTAGAGTTTGGGGTAGCAGGATGCATAAATTCTATGTGTTAACATTGTCACACAACGTTTGGGTCCTTTCATGAGACTCAACGTGTATCTCAGATGGTATAAAGACACGGGGAGGAGTACATGTCATGTACTCGACCACATGGCCTAGCAAGGCCAGTTACATAGTTCAACCTGTGTATTAGTTACATGGGCAGGTAAACACATGTTGAGGAAGTGTCAGACACATTTCCCATGCACATGGAGCAGACCCTAGATACAATTACAGAGTTTGTGATTCATCCTACACAACGTGTATAAATGTTTCCACATGGCATGTTCTCCAGAATTGGGTTGTTGTATATGAGTAGTACCTTGAGTCAAGGGACACGAAATTTGACCAAGTCTACAAATAGTGTACTATATTCTACATGTCTGTACTTCTTTTACAATGTTCTTTGGGCAAGATTAATTTGTGTTTGTTCCCTTTTCTCATTCCGTTGAAGGTCAGGTATTGTTTCCATGTAGAGAAGTATGATCACTTGAGTACGAATTTTAATTATAGAGTCATGTATACCTTCGATAGGCCCAGAACGAGATCCTATATCCATTATTGAACTGAGGTAGAGTTAGTTGTCGATATGAATTATCCTATAAGAAACTGATCCTCTACATAGCGGGTGAATCTGAATGAGTTGTGGTAACATCCGAATCCCTAGCTGTTATCATCTTATATGTATCGTGATATTTTCCCACATAGTAGTGTGTTCTATTAGAATCAGTGTATCAATTATCTCTTCAGATCCTTTAGTGAATCAATCTCCCTCATGGATTTTCCCAAAGAATAGTACATCTTAGACGGACCTCATCAGAGATGTCAGACTCATGGAGTGAGTTCTCTTGGATGAGTGCATTACCGAATCATCAAACTGAATCCTTAGAATGGGTATTGGGTCACTGTGGACTATGAGTCTGGGATTCAAGTATATCTAGATTTGTTTCTCTTGTTATATGTTCAACAAACATATAATATATAGAGATGACTATACCCTTATGTTGTGAATATCATAATGTTTTTAGGGTCCCATACCGAGTATTGTTATACTCACCAATGCATGGACTTTTTCTACATGGGTCATGTCTTGTTCCGATGAGAGGGCTTTTCATTGAGTGATAGGTGGACCGGGACTAGACAGGGCATTTTGAGTAACTTGTAGTCCGAGTTGTTCCTACGGCCATTGGTAGCATCCGCAGTACCTAATTTTTCATATTAGTTGGATAATGTTGTTTGTAGACTCTTTCTTTTCTTGGGCATGTCTTTTCGCTCAGTTTCCATTCCACACATTATATTATGTTGTACAATTTTAGTTGGGTTAGTTGTATACATGAATTTTGTTCATTAGTGGTTATTAGTTCTCCAAATTTGTGTATTGGATATGTGTGCATGTATATTGATACATAGGGAAAGCCTACCATGTTAGTGATATTCCTACTCAGTGCTAGCCACCAACCCCTATCCTGTTGTAGGCGGGCTTGGGGATTCGCAGTGTGGGCCCCACTGGGACGGGTTGTGATAGAGTGGTATTAAAGGCGGTCGGTTATAACCATGGAACCCGACTCTGCGAGATTGATTTGGGGTGACATTGTTATGTTTTTTGAGCTTATATTTTAGGCTAGAGACTCCAGTGTTGGTCATGACATCCATCATATCCATACACCAGGACTCTGATAACCTTCTTTTCGACTCTGTAGATGAACACACTAGTTGTGTTGAAATAAAACAATGGTACATGCATCATATTGTAATGGGTGGTGTTTTCTATATCATTTGTCTTAGCTATCGAGATATACTCATTGACCATGGTACATATTTTTTCCTTACAGGAAGACTACACAATGCATAACCACTAGGATTTTGTAGGTCGATCATGAGGATGAACCCATTAGTGACGAGGCATCGATACAAGGACTAGTTCCCCAGGCATTACCTCAAGGTGGTTCACCAGCAACACCACCACCAGTGGATAAGGGCGAGGTATATGCATTTCCAAAAGGCAATGAAAAAATACTGAACACAATAAATGAGTTTCAAAGATAGAGATCTCTCAGGTATCGTGGAGAGCTTGACCCTCAGGCAGATACAAATTGGCTTGTGGTGGTGACCAGAGTTTTACATCTAGTGAGGACACCAGCAGGCCATATGTTGATCCTAGGAGTGTTCTATTGTAACAACCGAGACTTTTATGTGAAATATTTTGTTTTTATGTTATATAAATCATCAAAGGAATCTTTCACTAAACACAACACTATCTTGGCTTTCTTTACACGCAACCATGGCCTTCCTCGATAGCTAGCGTCGTACGCAATACCGAGTTTCACTAAACAATGATATGCTATTAAAATGATATTAAAACTAGCTGTTCTGAATAGTAATAACCACTTTTTCAAATTTTATAAATTTTATTTTTCAAAATGGACTTCATTTTTGGATTCATAATATCGAAATTAGCCTAACGTGAAATTTTGGTATTATTCTGAAAACTTTCAATTTTTGATGAATAGTGAAACCACTAAGTGGTAGTTAAAAAAACTAAATTTTTCATAAAACATAATTTTACTGCTTCTGTGAGTGGAATTTCGAAAATCCGAGAGACATGATTGATGTTAGTAAGTAAAATGTGGTTCAATGAGATGAAAACAATTTTTGATGAATAGTAACTTTTTAATTTTATTTACCACGGTTAAAAGTAAATAGGTTAATTAAGGGTAAAAATGATATTATTATTACCCTAACACAAGTCCTAATTCTATTGGACAAGTTTAATTCGAACAAAAACAAACTTCGGAATAAAATATGACCATTTAGACCCACTTGGATTAGATTATGACATTTATTATTAATTTATTTAAAGAAGGGTTAAAATAGTTAAAATCAATGTTTAATAAGAAAATAATTCTTAATATAGGGTTATTAAAAAGCTAAAATAGACTATAAATATTTATTATAAAGCTAAAAATATTTCCTACATAATGGTATTTTATTTAAAATTTTTAGACATTAAATAAATTAATTTATTTATGACACAACGATGATGTAGTAATTATCTTTTTAATGAAATATTGACATAATTGATGTTATAAATACCCAAATAAATGAAATTTGAAATTTTTTATGAATTACAATAATTTCCTAGGTTAACATTAAATGTTAGTATTGATTTAATTGACTTTTTTCTAACTGACCATTCTGTTATGTTTTCAAAAAAATCAATTACTAAATAGTGTCAAAATTGACATAAAATAATTTTAAAAAAATATATTATATTAGTAATTGTTATTTTATTCCTAAAAATCTAAGGTTCTTCCAAATGACTTAGATAAGGTTATATATTAATAATAAACAACTTAGGGTTCGTTTGGCTGCTTATAGTAAGTTTATTTACCTTATAGTATAAGAACACAAAAAGACACATTAAAAGTAAAATTATTTATCTTAATGTTAAATCTAAATGATAAGGTTAAAATAGGAAGATAAACTTGTCTAAATTCTATTGGATGAAAGGATTTCGACACATACCAACCATATCTTCTAAAAAAATCAATTTTGAGCTATTTAAAACCGAATTCGACTTTATAATAAAATAATAGTTTTAGTTATTCCAAAGGTGCCCCTCTCCTCCCTTATAAAAGGGAACCCCTCCCCCTCTTCCTCACACCACTTTGAGCCTTCAATCTCGGCCAAACCCTGCCAATTTCTCCTCTCCACTTCCCTAGAAACTTTCTCTAGGTTCTAGTATTCTTCATAGACCTATTTTAGTTCCCTAAAAGGAGGACTCAAAGAAGCACTTCAAAGAATAGGTAATGTTTGTTATCAATTCTTTCATCTTTATTTCTTCTTCCACTTCTTCTTATTTTGTTGTTTCATTATGAAGTAATAACATATGTATCACTAATATACTGATATGTTATTATAAGTATGAAACAACCCTATTTCACCATCTATCCATCCTACGGAAAAAGAAATCATTGTGCGTGCGTACGTACGGAATACCATCTCCACGTCGTGGTGTAATTAATTTTCCACCACCACCATACTTGGATGGGTATAATGGTGTAAAAATGACTATATATGACTATTATAAAGTGATATTAATTCTGAAATAGTATACATACACTCCAATATAATTCCACAATCATAGGAACAATATCATCACTCGTGCGTACGTACGGAATACCGTCTCCACGATGTGATGCAAATCGTTCTACATGATCTTCATTGAATAATGATTATATAAATGAATTGAATGAATAAATATGATATATAGTACATTAATACCATTCTGTAAATGATGTATCTATAACCTAAAGAGAAGAATAATAATTTATTCGACAAAACACGCATAAGAAAAAAAAAGTTATAAACACCCAAATAACAAGTAGCAATGAAATATTACTACTAAGAAGCTAAGAATATGACCATATATGATATCATAAAAATAATTATGATTCTGGAATAAGTCAATAACATTATTTAAATCATTATAAAGGAGGTTCAGACACATATGTGGCAAATCGGACCTAAGGTAAGGGAAATATCACAATCTCATTTTTATCCGAGATTGTTTATACTTTTGTATTTACTAGGGTGTATTTTATCATCAAAATCCATGTTTACTCAATATGTAATATTATTTCCATCCACTGAAAATTGTTTAAATCCAATTTGACCCTTCGTTGAGTTTATAGTAAAGGATATGAAAGGAATCTTTTGTTATTTTTCATACGAGGTACATTTTGACTTTTCCGAAAAAAGTTCGAAGAATGTTATTTTAACTTATACGACATGAATGGATTTTTAAAACATTATTTCCAAGAAGATTACTTTACAATTTTTAAATTTTATTTTTAATCAACTTCTTTTAGTTTAGAATTTAATGACATGTTAAGAAAGGAAAAGTGTTTTTGAAGCAGAAAGGATATTTTCCTCGAGAATGGAGTTCAGGTGTTTTATCAAAATTATTTTCCATCTAAGATAATAAAGGGTTCTAATTCAATCCCTATTATTACATTTATTTGATTATTTTGTGATGGAATTATATTTTTATAAATTCCTTTATCTTATATGAATTGTTTTATGATGTCACGATGTTTTAGATTCCCATTTTTATTACATGGGTTATGCTATGATGTATGGTTTCTGATTTTGTGGAACACATAATAATGGTATCATTATGAGATGGGTGGGACCTATATCTCCCTCCAATTGATTGGGTAAAGATTTTATATCTCATTAGATAGACATGGCTGGAACAGTAGGTTAAACCGGTTCAGTGAAACAGGACTGAAACAAGGGTGACTCAGCTTAGAAATGGACTTTTTCCACTAAGATAGTCTTGGCAATGAGTCTTGACTAATAAGAAATGATTCTCTATGATTATGTGTGTATGCCAAAAAGTTTCATGTTTTATGTTATGATTATTGGGATTACATTTCATTACTATGATTTATCCCATGTTAGGAAATTTAAATTTCTTTTGCAGGTTAAGATTTCAAAAATGTTATGTTCTTATGAATATGATGTGATTGATTTTTGTTTTGTTTACCCTTACTGAGCATTTGAGCTCACCCTTTTTTATGTTTTCTTTCCCCCAGGTCAGGAAGAATGTTATTAAGTAGGATATGCCAAAAGTGACTCTAGATATGATGAATTAAATGGGAGACAATGTAGATGCTTTATGAACCAGTTGATTATGTTTCCAAGTTTCTATAGACACTATACCTATATGGACCTTTCGTGGTTTTTTTAAATGTTGTAATAAGTATGCTTCAATTCTGATGTAAAAACAATGTATGTAAAGTATGGGTCGTTATGGTTGCTATTAGAGGAAAGGTATAGTCAACCATTGGAAACTAGGATGTGAAAGCCTTAGTAAGAACCCTAAGGATAAGTCTAAGCATAGAACGCAACCTTAGTGTTTTTGAAATTTCCATCAATAACCTAGGATAAGACCTTAAGTGTGAAATTTTATTCTTGATTATGTGGTTTTCCTATTATAATTAGTGTTTCTCACATTATTCTTCTTGGTTTTAGTCAGTGGCTGGAACCCGAAGGAACCGTGTTAATGCAGAATGCGACGGGTAATGCAATGATTGTCCCCCTGAGCAACCAAACGTTATGGGAGCTGGAATGAAAAATCTTGTAGCCATGTTCACACAACTATCTCAAGCTATGAATCATGCAGGACTTCCAAATGAGCAAAAAATGGAGCAACATTATGTTGAATCCTTCATGAGACAGCGTCCACCTTCATTCAGCGGGTCTACTCATCCATTAGTTGCTGAACAATGGATTAGTACTACTGAAAAGATATTTTCAGTTCTTCAATGTTCTGAGAATGATAAATTCATCTTATCAGTTTATCGTTTCGAAGGAGATGCTGATCAATTGTGGGATCTTATTAAGTATACGATGAAAAGGGATGAAATTGAGTCCATGGAATGGGACGAGTTCAAGAACTTATTTTTCAATTAGTACTTCCCTCATATTCTCCGAACAATGATGGAGAAAGAGTTTCATGAACTGAAGAAAAAGGATGATGAATCTGTTGGTACCTATGAAGAAAATTTTACAAGACTTGCAAGGTACGCTTCTGGTATTATTATACAACCTGAGAGTGAGATCGATCGATTCTTTAGTGGCTTAAAACCAAGTCTTCGAAGGGCCTTAGACATAAGGGACTTCAATAGCTACGAGTAAATTGTTCGATGTTCTCTCAAAGTTGAGATGGAGATTGGAGTAATCCATCAGTCATATGGGTTTGATATGAAGAAAAAAATGGAATTCAAAGGAAAATCTAAAGAGAACACTGAAAAGAAGATGAGCTTTCCCTCATGCTCGATGTGTGGAAAGAAACATGGAGGGAGTTGTATTAAAGGGACAAGTAAATGTTTAAAATGTGGAAAGGAAGGTCATCGGGAATTTGAATGCCGCAATGATGGAAAGAAGATGTCTAATGATGCAAAAAAAAGGAAGGGATACACAGAATGAAACTACTACACATAAATGTTTCATGTGCAAGTAGATGGGGAATTATGCTAATAAATTCCCTAATCCAAGGGTTGTTGATGATGATCGACGTCAATAAAATCTTAAGGCTAAAGACAAAGGAATGTCACATGCAATTTCTATCTACGATGTGGAGTACGATAACGATGTGGTGAAAGGTACACATACCATCCACTCATAAGTAGCAAATGTTTTATTTGATTCTGGATCCACCCACTATTTTATTTCTGAAGAATTTTCTAAGGGTATCACCATATTACCTCAACAATTAGATGTTGAGTTAGCTGTGACAACACCTAATGGCACAACAGTCGCATCAAAAGTTTATAATTCTTCTCCAATCGATGTTTGTGGGAAAGTGCTTCCGGAAAATCTTGTGATCCTTCCTATAGTGGAATTTGATGTGATTCTTGGCATGTATTGGATTTCTTTATATGGAGCTCATATCAATTTCCAAGAAGGGAAGTCACATTTCATATTCCAGATCAATCTATGATCGTATATCATTGCAAGGATGAACATAACCTTCCAGTGGAAATTACTTCTACCTTATGGGTCTTGATTCCACTAAATGAAGGTTATTTATCTCAAATGGTTGGTGAGAAACTCACGATTAATAATATGCCCATTGTACGGGAGTTTGATGATGTCTTTCCGGAGGAATTACTGGGTCTTCCACCAAATCATGAAGTTGTGTTTTCAATAGAACTCGTACTGGGTGCTTTGACTATTTCAAAGACACCTTATAGAATGGCCCCAATTGAGTTGCAGGAAATGAAGAAGAAACTCCAAGAGAATTTTGATAAAGGATTCATACGCCCTAGTGCGTCACCTTGGGGAGAACCTATTATATTTGTTAAGAAGAAATATGGATCAATGAGACTCTGCATTGATTATCAATAACTTAACAGATCATTATCAAGAAAAAATATCCTCTCCCACACATTGATGACTTATTTGACCAACTACACTGATCTCAATACTTTTCCAAGATTGATCTTCGTTTAGGGAATCATCAATTAAGGGTCAAAAGGGAGGATATACCAAAGACGGCTTTCCGTACAAGGTATGGACACTTTGAATTTATAGTGATGCCATTTGGTCTTACTAATGCCCCTGTTATCTTCATGGATCTAATGAATAGAGTCTTTAGAGACTATCTTGATCAATTTTTGGTAGTATTTATAGATGATATTCTTGTCTATTCAAAGAGAAAATAAGAACATGAAGGTCACTTGAGAATTATATTGAAGACCTTGAGAAAGGAGAAGCTTTATGCCAAATTTACCAAGTGTGAATTTTGGCTTCGAAAAGTTTCATTTATGGGTCACATAATCTCAAAATAGGGGATATCTGTTGATCCAGCAAAAACAGAGGTTATCGAAAGATGTTCGAGACCAAAAACAGTAACTGATATCTGAAGTTTTCTTGGTTTGGCTGGATATTATCGACGTTTTTTGAAAGATTTTTCATGATTATCTAATCCACTCACCAAGTTGACTCGGAAAGGAGTTAATTTTGTCTGGATGGAGGAATGTGAAGAGAATTTCAAGGAGTTGAAAAGAAGGTTATCCAGTGCACCTGTGCTCACACTGCCCTGTAGTGGAGAAATGTTTGTGATCTACAGTGATTCATCCAAGAAGGTATTGTGGTGTGTTCTTATGGAAAATGATATGGTGATATCTTATGTCTCACGACAGTTGAAAATACATGAGCAAAATTACCCAACTCATGATTTGGAGTTAGATACGGTAATATTTGCATTAAATATTTGGAGGCATTATCTTTATTATGAAGGGTGTGATATTTATACTGATCATAAAATTTTAAAGTATATTTTCAGACAAAAGGAGCTGAATATGTGCCAAAGAAGAAGGTTGGAGCTGATTAAGGATTATGACTGCTCAATCCATTACCACCCTGGGAAAGCAAACAAGGTGGAAGATGCATTAAGTCGACAAGACCATGCCAGTTTATCCATGATGAGGATAACAAAAGATCCAATATTTATGGATTTACAAAGGATGGATATTGGAATTATAATGTAAGGGGAAAAATCTTATCTTTCTCAAATGAATGTTCAACCATCTATACATGTGAAGATTAAAGAGGCACAGAAAGAAGATGTTGAGTTACAAAAGAAGGTGAGAAATGTTCCTGAATTAAACCTTGATTGTGATGGGATAATAAATTTCAGGAATCGGGTTTGTGTTCTTCCCATCCCGGAATTAAAGAAGAGGCTGCTGGATGAGGCTCATAGTTCTTCATTCTCTATTCAGCCTGGAAGCACGAAGATGTACAGGGACCTGAAATAGTACTTCTGGTGGGATGGCATGAAAAGAGATGTTGCTGAATATGTCTCTTGATGCTTGGTTTGTCAGCAAGTTAATGCTGAGAGACAGAAGTCCAAGGGGATGTTACAACCATTACCCATACCCAAATGGAAATGGGAAAACATCACTATGGACTTTGTCACATGACTCCCTAAAACATCCAATGGAAATAATGATATCTGGGTTGTAGTTGATCGTCTTACAAAGTCTTCACACTTCATCCCTATTAGAGAGGATTTCTCTCTGGATAAGCATTCCAGGATATATGTGAAGGAAGTGATAATATTGCATAGAGTACCACTTTTTATTATATCTGATCGGGATCCGATGTTTACCTCAAAGTTCTGGCGAAGTCTTCAGCATACTCTGGATAGAGAGTTGAGTTTCAGCACTGCTTGTCATCCTCAAACAGATGGTTAGTCTGAGAGAACAATTCAAACTCTAGAAGATATGTTGAGAGCATTCTCTATGGATTTGAATGTTGGTTGGGATCAACACATACCTTTGGTGGAATTTTCTTATAATAATATATTTCACTCCAGTATTGAGATGGCTCCTTATGGAGCTCTCTATGGAAAGAAATGCATGACTCCAACTTGATGGGATGAATTTGGGGAAAGAAAGCTATTAGGACCTGATCTCGTTGATGATATGGAAGAAAAGGTCAGATCTATTCAACAACACATAAGAGTAGCTCAGAGTCGACAGAAAAGTTATGCCGACAACCGAAAAAAAAGACCTAGAGTTAGAAGTGGGTGATAAAGTTTTCTTACGAATATCTCCCTGGAATAGGGTCATGAGATTTGGAAAGAAGGGGATGTTGAGCCCTAGATATATCGGTCCTTTCGAAATACTGGATCTTGTTGGGAAGGTAGCTTACCGATTGGCACATCAACCAAATCTCTCTCAAGTTCACGATGTGGTCCATGTATCTCTCATGAGAAAGTACATACCTGATCCTTCACATGTACTTAGCTCAGAAGTTGTACCGCTAGAGCAAGATCTTTCTTATGAAGAACAGCCGATAGAGATTATGGATCATAGTGAAAAATACCTACAAAACAATATGACTCGATTGGTGAAAGTTTTATAGAAGAACCACCAATTAGAAGAAGCTACATGGGAGCTTCAGGATATGATGAGGGAGAGGTATCCTCATCTGTTTGTTACAAAGTGACGAATTTCGAGGGCAAAATTCATTTTAAGGGGGGTAGAATGTAACACCCGAGACTTTTATGTGAAATATTTTGTTTTTATGTTATATAAATCATCAAAGGAATATTTTACTACACACAACACTAGCTTGGCTCGCTTTACATGCAACCACGGCCTTCCTCGATAGCTTGCGTCGTACACAATTTCGAGTTTCACTAAACAATGATTTGCTATTAAAATATTATTAAAACTAGTCGTTATGAATATTAATAACCACCTTTTGAAATTTTAGAAATTTTATTTTTCAAAATGGACTTCATTTTTGGATTCGGAATATCGAAATTAGCCTAGGGTGAAATTTTGGTATTTTTCTAAAAACTTTCAATTTTTGATGAATAGTGAAACCACTAAGTGGTAGTTAAAAAACAGAATTTTTCATAAAACATAATTTTACCGCTTCTGTGAGTGGAATTTCAAAAATCCGAGAGACATGGTTGATGTCACTAAGTAAAATGTTGTTCAATGAGATGAAAATAATTTTTGGTGAATAGTAACTTTTTACTTTTATTTACCACGATTAAAAGTAAATAGGTTAATTAAGGGTAAAAATGATATTATTATTACCCTAACACCTGTCCTAATTCTATTGGACAAGTGTAATTCGACCAAAAACAACCTTAGGAATAATATATGACCATTTAGGCCCACTTGGATTAGATTAGGACATTTATTATTAATTTATTAAAAGAAGGGTTAAAACAGTTAATATCAAAGTTTAATTAGAAAATAATATTTAATATATGGTTATGCATAAGATAAAATCATCTATAAATATTAATTAGAAATATAATGAGATTTCCTACATAATGGTACTTCATTTATAATTTGTAGACATTAAATAAATTAATTTATATATGACATAACGTTGATGCAGTAATTATCTTTTTAATGAAATATTGACATAATTGATTTTATAAATACCCTAATAAATGTAATTTGATACTTTTTATGAATTCCACTAATTTCCTAGGTTAATATGACATGTTAGTATTTATTTAATCAACTTTTTTCTAACTAACCATTCAGTTATGATTTTCACAAAAATCAATTACTAAATAGTGTCAAAATTGACATAAATAGTTTTTAAAACGAATATTATATTAGTAATTGTTATATTATTCCTAAAAATCTAAGGATAGGCCAAATGAAATATATAAAGCTATATATATTAATAATAAACAACTTGGGGTTCGTTTGGCTACTTACAGTAAGTTTATTAACCTAATTATATAAGAACACAAGAAGACACGGTAAAAGTAAAATTATTTAACTTAATGTTAAATCTAAATGATAAGGACAAAATAGGAAACTAAACTTGTCTAAATTCTATTGGATGAGAGGATTGCGACCCATCCCCACCTTATATTTGAAACAAATCAATTTGGAGCAATTTAAAATAGAATTTGACCTTATAATAAAATAATAGTTTTAGTTATTCCAAAGGTTCCCCTTTCCTCCCTTATAAAAGGGAACCTCCTCCCCCTCTTCCTCACACCACATTGAGCCTTCAAGCTCGTCCAACCCATGCCAATTTTTCCTCTCCACTTCCCTAGAAACATACTATAGGTTCTGGTCTTCTTCGAAGAACTATTTTAGTTCCCTAAAAGGAGGTCTCAAAGAAGCACTTCAAAGAAGAGGTAATGTTCGGTTACCAATTCTATCATCTTTATTGCTTCTTCCCCTTATTATTATTTAGTTGTTTCATTATGAAGTAATAACAAAAGTATCACTGATATATTGGTATTTTATTATAAGTATGAAACAACCTTTTTCACCATCTATCCATCCTACGGAAAAAGAAATCACTGCGCGTGCGTACGTACGGAATACCATCTCCACATCGTGGTGTAATCTATTTTCCACCACCACCTTACTTGGATGGGTATAATGGTGTAAATAATGACTATATATGACTATTATAAAGTGATATTGATTCTGAAATAGTATACATACACTCCAATACAATTCCATGATCATAGGAATGATATCATCACTCGTGCGTACGTACGAAATACCGTCTCCAAGATGTGATGCGACTCGTTCTACTTGATCATCATTGCATAATGATTAGATAAATGAATTGAATGAATAAATATGATATATAGTACATTAATACCATTCTGGAAATGATGTATCTATAATCTAAATAGAATAATAATAATTTATTCCACAAAACACGCATAAGAACAAAAAGTTAAAAACACCCGAATAACAAGTAGCAATAAAATATTACTACTAAGAAGCTAAGAATATGACCATATATGATATAATAACAATAATTATGATTCTTTAATAAGTCAATAACATTATTTAAATCATTATACAGGAGGTTCAGACACTTACGAGGCAAATTGGACCTAAGGTAAGGGAAATATCACAATCTCATTTTTATCCAAGATTCTTTATACTTTAGTATTTACTGGGGTGTATTTTATCATCCAAATCCATGTTTCCACAATATGTAATATTATTTACATCCACATACAATTTTTTAAATCCAATTTTACCCTTCTGTGAGTTTTTAGTAAAGGATATGAAAGGAATCTTTTGTCTTTTTTCGTACGAGGTACTTTTTGACTTTTTCGACAAAAGTATGAAGAATGTTTTTTTAACTTATACAGAATGAATGGATTTTTAAAACATTATTTCCAAGATTATTCCTTTACAAGTTTTCGAGTTTATTTTTAATCAACTTCTTTTAGTTTAGAATTTTATGACATGTTATGAAACTAAAAGTGTTTTTGAAGAAGAAAGGATATTTTCCTCAAGAATGGAGTTCAAGTGTTTTATCAAAATTATTTTCCATCTAAGATAATAAAGGGTTCTGTTTCTATCCATATTATTACATTTATTTTATTATGTTGTGATGGAATTATATTTTTATTAATTCCTTTATCTTATATGAATTGTTTTATGATGTCACGATGTTTATGATTCCCATTTTTATTACATGGGTTATGTTATGATGTATGGTTTCTGATTTTTTGGCACACATAAGAATGGTATCATTATGAGATGGGTGGGACCTATATCTCCCTCCAATGCATTGGATAAAGATTTTCTATCTCATGAGATAGACATGGCTGGAACGGTAGGTTAAACCAGTTTAGTGAAACATGACTGAAACGAGGGTGACTCAACTTAGAAATGGAATTTTTCCACTAAGATAGTCATGGCAATGAGTCTTGAATAATAAGAAATGATTCTCTATGATTATGTGTGTATGCCACAAAGTTTCATGGTTTACATTATGATTATTTGGATTACATTTCACTACTATGATTTATCCCATGTTATGAAATTATGATTTCTTTTGCAGGTTATGATTTCAAAAATGTTATGTTAATATGAATATGATGTGATTGATTTTTGTTTTGTTTTCCCTTACTGAGCATTTGAGCTCACCATTTTGTATGTTTTCTTTCCCCCAGGTCAGGAAGAAGGTTATTAAGTAGGATATTCCCAAAGGGACTCTAGATATGATGAAATAAATGGGGGACAATGTAGATTCTTTATGAACCATTTGTTTATGTTTCCCAGTTTATAAAGACACTATACCTATATGGTCCTTTCGTGGTTTTTGTTAAATGTTGTAATAAGTATTATTCAATTCTAATTTAATAAAAATGTATGTAAAGTATGGGTTGTTATAGTTGGTATCAGAGGAATGGTATAGTCAACCTTTGGAAACTAGGATGTGAAAGCCTCAGTAAGAACCCTAAGGATAAGTCTAAGCATAGAACACAATCTTAGTGTTTTAGAAATGGCCATGAATAACCTAGGATAATACCTTAAGTGTGAATTTTTTTCTTGATTATGTGGTTTTCCTATTATAATTAGTGTTTCTCACACTATTTTTCTTGGTTTTAGTCAATGGTTGGAACCCGAAGGAACCATGTTAATGCGGAATGCGACGGGCAATGAAATGATTGTCCCCCTGAGCAACCAAATGTTATGGGAGCTGGAATGCAAAATCTTGTAGCCATGCTCACACAACTTTCTCAAGCTATGAATCATGTAAGACTTCCAACCGAGCAAAGGAAAGAGCAAAATTCTGTTGAATCCTTCATGAGACAGCGTCCACCTTCATTCAGCGGGTCTAATGATCCATTAGTTGCTGAACAATGGATTAGTACTACTGAAAAGATATTTTTAGTTCTCTAGTGTTCTGAGCATGACAAAGTCATCTTAGTAGTGTATCGTTTGGAAGGTGATGCTGATCAATGGTGGGATCTTATTAAGAATACGAGGCAAAGGGATGAAATTGAGTCCATGGAATGGGACGAGTTCAGGAATTTATTTTTCAATAATTACTTCCCTCGTATTCTCCGAACAAAGATGGAGAAAGAGTTTCTTGAACTGAAGAAAAAGGATGATGAATCTGTTGGTACCTATGAATAATATTTTACAAGACTTGCAAGGTATGCTTCTAGTATTATTATCCAACCTGAGATTAAGATGGGTCGATTCTTTAGTGGCTTAAAACCAAGTCTTTGAAGGGCCTTAGCCACAAGTGACTTCAATAGCTACGTGGAAATCGTTCGATGTGATCTCAAAGTTGAGATGGAGATTGGAGTAACCCATCAGTCATATGGGTTTGATAAGAAGAGGAAAATGGAATTCAAAGGAAAATCTAAAGCACACACGGAAAAGAAGATGAGCTTTCCCTTATGCTCAAAGTGTAGAATGAAACATGGAGGGAGTTGTCTTAAAGGGAGATGTAAATGTTTCAAATGTGGAAAGGAAGGTCATCAGGAATTTGAATGCCGCAATGATGGGAAGAAGATGTCTAATGATGCAAAAAAAGGAAGGGATACACATAATGAACCAACTACACTTCAATGTTTCAAGTGCAAGGAGATGGGGAATTATGTTAATAAATTCCCTAATCCAAGGGTTGTTGATGATGATCGACATGAACAAAATCTTAAGGCTAAAGACAAAGGAAAGTCACATGCAATTTCTATCAGCGATGTGGAGTACGATAACGATGTGGTGAAAGGTACACTTACCATCCACTCTAAAGTAGAAAATGTTTTATTTGATTCTGGATCAACCCACTCTTTTATTTCTGAAGAATTTTCTAAGGGTATCACTGTATTACCTCAAAAATTAGATGTTGAGTTAGCTGTGAGAACACCTAATGGCACAACAGTCGCATCAAAAGTTTAAAATTCTTCTCCGATCAAAGTTTGTGGGTAAGTGCTTACTGCAAATCTTGTGATCCTTCCTATAGTGGAATTCGATTTTATTCTTGGCATGGATTGGCTTTCTTTATATAGATATCATATCAATTGACAAAGAAGGAAGTCACATTTCATATTCCAGATCAATATATGATCATCTATCAATGCAAGGATGAACATAACCTTCCATTGGAAATTCCTTCTACCTTATGGGTCTTGATACCACTAAATGAAGGTTATTTATCTCAAATGGTTGGTGAGAATATCATGATTAAGAATATTCCCATTGTACGGGAGTTTGATGATGTCTTTTCGGAGGAATTACCAGGTCTTCCACCAAATTGTGAAGTTGAGTTTTCAATAGAACTCGTACCGGGTGCTTTGCCTATTTCAAAGACACCTTATAGAATGGCACCAATTGAGTTGCAGGAATTGAAGAAGCAACTCCAAGAGAATCTTGATAAGGGATTCATACGCCCTAGTGCATCATCTTGGGGAGCACCTATTCTATTTGTTAAGAAGAAAGATGGATCAATGAGACTCTGCATTGATTATCGAGAACTTAACAAGATCACTATCAAGAACAAATATCCTCTCCCACACATTGATGACTTATTTGACCAACTATGCAGAGCTCAATAATTTTCCAAGATTGATCTTCGTTCAGGGTATCATCAATTAAGGGTCAAAAGGGAAGATATACCAAAGACAGCTTTCGTAAGAACCAACTGTTTATACAATGATCAATGAATGTACACTTTATTGATACTATTCATTGTTCTGCATGAATATAATATAATAATGTCCCAGAATATTTGTCGTATTAATAAGGTCATGGAAGATTCGAACTATCATGAGTACCTTGAAATGCTATTATACTTTTATTAAATAATGTTCTATGGTTGGTTGAAATACTATGATCAGAAACATATTATACAGACTGTCATGTGAATGTATTTATAAGAAGACGAGACTCTCTCTCATAGAGTTCGCACTTGGTAATCTCTAAAATGAGAGATTATGAGGGCAGACCCGCCAGTAGTAATTATTCTTGTCTTGATGTCATCAGACATTGCTATCTACGAGCTTCTGGAATGGTCTTTATGCACCTTCGGGTTATCCTATGCCATGAACGAATGTTTGACATACTGGAGTCCCCAATTCTTAATTGACCTACCGAAGGTGTGAGTGATGAAGATTTCCTAGTCTGTGATAAAATTTTGAATGATGCACTTGACTTTCAATGTTTGATGTTTTCATCAATTTCTAGTGAGCTCATGAAGTATCTTGAAGGCATGGATACCTATAGCTTTCATGAGCACCAATGTGGTCTATAACCGGAGACAGTAATATAGGAATGGTTTGAGTTCTCCAAGGCTCTATTTCAGAGCATGCTTGGAGAGGGTTCCCCAAATGGTCCTCAACTAGTCATGATCATTGGCTACATTGAGCGCTTGGATGTTCTAATGTTTAAAATCCCCGATGAAATGGTTACTAATCTCATTCGTGCATCAATCGCCCAGAACATCTCCAACATTGTTGTAAATTTCAACATGAAAAACTTGGAGA
Organism: Viscum album; assembly: GCA_963277665.1. NCBI lineage: Eukaryota > Viridiplantae > Streptophyta > Magnoliopsida > Santalales > Viscaceae > Viscum > Viscum album. The sequence continues at coordinate 1,852,379,064 of OY728120.1, forward strand.
AGTCTCTATCTGATTTTCTTATCCTCATTCACTAAGTGGACAATGATATGAAGCATGGAAATCCTTCATTCCTTATATATACTAGAAGGATAGGTTAGGTGAAGAGATTTAATCAGAATGCTTCTTCAAGGCCTTCCTTGAAAAGGAAGAACAAGAGGTTGGCAAGAGAACATGAGTTTTCTTGTTTCTCATTTGGAAATAAGGGCTACGGGAAGAAAACCTGCACACATCAATGGAAGCCAGGGGAAGATTCACGTGTATATTCTGTCGAATGAAATCTATCTATTTCTATAAATTGGGTATTAGATAATACTTGTGGTGATCCTATCTATATCCGAATATATGAACCATTTAGATTCATAAAGATTGACCAACGTGAGGTGGATCTCCGAGCAGCCAATATATCCAGACTTGTTGTTGAAGCTATTGGAGATTACCACCTCACAATTCTTACCGGGATGTTCTTGGTATTAAAATAAATTTAATTTATAACCTCTATAACCAAAATCATTATTTTAATTTCTAGATTATATACTGATGGTTTCATCATCATATTTGGAAATGATTGTTGGAACTTTTATAATGATAGAATTTGTTTTGGTAGGGCTCATTTATATAACGTTTTTTATGTGGCAGACTACACAACCTAAGTAATGGAAATTGATGAAAATATCAATTCACATGAATCATACCACACCCAAAATTGGCATCACCGGCTAGGTCATGTCAATGCGAAACGTTTGAAAAAATTACATCAATATGGGTATTTAGATTCTTTCAAACTAAAACCACTTGGTATATGTCATGCGTGTCTATAAGGAAAAATGACCAAATCCCCATATAGTGGGAAAGGTGAAAGGGATAAAGAGCTTCTAGAATTAGTTCACAAAAATGTGTGTGGACCATTTTCAGTTGAAGAAAGGGGTGGGTTCTTGTACAACATAACTTTTACTGATAATATTTGTAGATATGGATATATTTACTTAATGAGTTATATGTAAGATTCATTTGATTGGTTCAAAGAATACAAGATGGAATTTGATAACCATCTTGGTAAGAAGATTAAGACACTTCGCCCAGATAGTGGAGGAGAATTTCATAATCAGGACTTCAATGATTTCTTACAGGATTTTTGGATTCTATCTCAACTCACTCCTCATTACATGCCTCAGTGGAATGGTGTAAGTGAAAGGAGGAACCACACACTATTTTACATGGTGAGATCAATGAGGAGTCATGCGAGTCATCCACTGTCCATTAGGGGATATGCAATAATAACAGCAACACACATACTAAACCAAGTACCAACAAAATCAATAAATGGTATTCCATAAGAGTTATGGAGTTTGCATAATTCCATGTTATCAAATTTACAGGTATTGGGGATCAGAGCATTTTTTAAGTCCTCTTCAGGTAAAAACCAATCACCTCGAGGCACAAAGTGTACCTTTATAGGATATCCCAAGGAAAAGGGGATATTACCTATACAACCTCGTAGATAAAAGGATAGAGTGGAAAGACATGCCATATTCTTTGAGGGAGAGAACATCTCTAAAAAGATTTTGGGAGAGAGATATACTTCGATGAAGTCGAGCTCAAGATACAAAGGAGTTGGTACAAGGACAGATTCCACAACGCGCCGTGGAAGAAAAATCTGTTCCAGAGACACAAGAACTGCGTAGGAGGATGAGATAGGTGAGAGAACCAGAACGATATGTTTTTCTTGTCACCGAGGATGGTCACACATTATTGGTTGAAAATGATGATCCTCTCTCCTAAAAGGAAAGCAGATGAAGGCACAAACATTGCCATGTGGTTAGAAGCAATGAATTATGAAATGGATTCGATTTACCAAAACCACGTCTGGATTTTGCTAGATCCCCTAGTTGATGTAAATCATGTTGGTAATAAATGGGTATTCACGTAGAAAATGGACAGGGATGGACAATTCAGAACCAATATGGCATGACTAGTTTCAAATGGTTTTAGATAGAGTAAAATAATTGACTATGATGAAAACCTTCCACCAGTTGTGATGTAGAAATACTTTAGAATCCTATTAGAAATTGCTGCTTACCATGACAATGAAATTTTGAAAATGGACGACAAAAAAACATTCATTAATGGAAACCTCCCGAAACATGTCTAGATTACACAACCTAAATGGTTTGTGACTCCAAATGATGCCAACTAGGTATTCAAGTTGCAAAAATCCATTTATATATTAAAGAAAGCATAAAGGTCATGTAACATTCATCTTGATTAACCCGTAACAGAATTTAGATATGTTAAGAATGAATGTGAGCCTTGTGTCTAAAAAATGTTTAGAGGAAGTGTTGTCATTTTGATAATAATATTTGTTGATGAAATATTTGTAATTGGAAACTACGTACCTGTATTACAGTTAGTTAAGGAGTTGTTGGATAAATTCATCTCTATGAACGACTTGGTCGAGGCTACATATATTCTTGGGATCAAGATCCCTTGTGATAGATCTAAGAGAATGTTGGTCCTGAGTCAATTACATACATTGAAAAGATACTGAAGAGAATTAGTATGGAATAGTCAAAGAGGGGATTGTTTCTAGTGTAACATGGCATTCATCATTCCATGAAAATGTGTCCTCAAACACATGAGGAAATAATGAAAATGGCAAGGATCCCTTACGCATATGTGATTGGGTTAGTCATGTATGCTATGATATGTACAAAGATAGATGTTTCTTATGCATTAAGTGTGGTAGGAAGATATCAAGCTGATCCATGAGACTACCATTGGATGGCTGTCAGGGCTATCATTAAGTATCTGAGGCGTACTAAGGGTATGTTCCTATTTTATGGAGTAGATGAGGAACTAGTCATCAGAGGACATGTTGATTCTAGTCTCCAGTCTGATCAAGATGACATGAAGTCGTAGAATGGATACATCTTCAGTTTGAATGGTGGTACAGTGAGCAAGAAGAGCTCAAATCAAGGTGTGGTTGTAGATTCTACAGTAGGGTCTGAGTATATCGCACCATATAAGGTAGCTAAAGAAGCAGTATGAATGCAATGCTTCATCCAGGATCTGGATGTAGTACCTAACAGTGACGATCATATCACACGCTATTGTGATAATACAACATCGGTGGCACTTTCAAAAGAGCCAAGGTCACATTAGTGGACAAATAAAATACTTCAGAAGTATCATCTATTGATGGATTTATCTCAAAGAGGTGAATTTGTGTGAGATGTATTTCCACAGAAGACAATGTGGCATAACCCTTTACTAAAGCTTTGAATTAGCAGAAACATGATCAACAGTGAGGTTTAGCATACTAAAAGTCATAGGCAATTGGCTCTAGTCCATGTATGAATTTATTAGAGTTGGTCTTATGAGAACCAAATGTTTATACATTGATTACATGATTGTACAATTATGATATATTGTTCATCGATCCGCATGACTACAATATACTAATGTTCTGGAATATTTTCTTCATTAATAAGGTCATGGAATATCCCCACTATGATGAGAACCTTGAAATTATATAAATATATTCTTAAATAAAGATGTACGATAGGATGAAATACTATGATAGGAAACATAGTATACATATTGACATTTATGAGTACTCTTATGAAGAAGAGACTCTCTCTCATGGTGTTCGGACTTGGAAATCTATAATATGGGAGATTATGATAACAGAAAAGCCAGTAATAATTCTGCATGTCTTGGTTTCATCAAACATAGAAATCTTTGAGTGTGTTTAATGGTCCTTAGACTGGAAGATTATCATTAACTAATGTCATGACTCACACACTTATATTTTCAAACGAAAACTGTCACGAAGACAACTGGCAGGACGTAGGGTATGTTGGGTGCGTCACGAATGACTTGTTGTTCATGGATAAGTTGAGCAAGGATTTTTCCATTAAATATTTATGGATGTTGATATATCGGGCACTTTTATTGAAATAGAACTGTCTTCCAAATTCCATGGACATGGTGTCACATCGAGTTTATTTCTGGAATTCAATAAATGACGGATCATGCATATATGTTTATGACACTACCATGAAACCTTCATGATGAGATATTGAGAAAAAGGTATTAAATTACAAGGTAAGTGTTCGTATGAGGAGACACGTCAATGTAGAGTCATCTTCTTTCTCTTGGGTTCCTTGACCCATTTATAGACAGAAATCTTGGACTTTAGGAAAACCCACCTAATGCCAACGAGAAATAGGCCTAGAGGGTCACACAGTAAGTTTATCCAAGTATCTTATGTAGAATAGATATTATTCCCAAATGTGGTATAACAATTATTCAAGGAATCCTAAATCATTTTAATGTTGGAGGAAGAATAAAATGAAAACAAGATATACATACTGTGTACATTTAATGTACACGCCATGTAGTTTTCATTTTATAAAGGAAATGAAAAATGAGTACACACTGTGTATTAATGATTACACACTGTGTATAATTCTCCATTTTGGTTATGGCACTATTTTTCTTCTTTATCTATTTCTATGATTCAATCCATGGAGTTTGGTGTTTATCGTCGTATTGATCCCGGATTGATCCTTGCTAATTACAAAGAGTCAAGTGGGTACATCCAACCACGAGCTTCTGCTGCACCCAGGACCTTCATAAATAGCATCTCCAGTACCTCTTCGTGCATACAGGTTGGACATTATATGTTTCCAACTCTTTATTTTAGTTGGATGGTATCATGTCCCATTTCACTTTTTGCACATCACTTTCCATTTTACTCTGTTGGTTGGGTTTAGTTGTATGCATGAATTTTTTTCCTTAGTGGTTTTCACATCTCAGTATTTATGGGATTAGATATGTGTTCTTGTGTACCATTACATAGGAAATGGCCACCATGTTAGTGGTATTCCGACTATGTTCTAGTCAATAACTCATGTCTTATTTGAGTCAGGCATGGGGGGTCGCGATGCAGGCCATACTGGGAAGGGTTTTAAATGTTGATGTAAATGATGAATAATTGAAATATAATGAATTTATATGATGTATTATGAGAGTGATCATTTATCTAAATAACAATAAATAACATAAACCATAGGAATTAAATATAGCATCCACATATATTTTATCATGAATTGGATAAAGAGTAAGTTAATAATAATAACTTTTATATTCTTATGTTTTAAAATTGATTAAAATTGAATATATGAAATGTATTTGAAATTTGTTTTGAGGAATATATAAAATTAAAAAATATAAAAATTAGAGTGAGTGAGTATTTAGAAGAAATATAGTGTTTATATGTTTTCAGTTTTCACAAAAAGAATTTTTCAATATGGGTTCTCTAGTGGGTTTTTAGAGATTTTTTTGTTAATTGGTTTTATTAAAATGGTTTCAAAAATAGTTTATATAAATGAAAAATTTTAATACATATTTTTTAAAAAACATAATAATGTTTGATGTTTTATGGAGATTTAATTATTTTTCAGGGTGATGGAGAATTATAAATGTAATAATAATATCATCTGACAGTTATATTTAAGTTTCTTTTAGGGAAACAGAATTATTTTTATCTTTTACCATACCCTTTTTATCTTCATTATCAATGCATTTGTCTATCTCATTTTTTTATTAAATGTGTAATGGTGTGTCTGACATTTTGATATATAATTAAGGGCTATAATAATGTTTAAGTACATCATTTGGAATGTTTTTGAATGTAGTGTAAGGGGAAACCCATATTGTATGGTTTGTTAAAAGGAAATATTATATTTATAAATATCTTGTAATGGTCAATGGTTATGTTTTCATACCTTTATAGAGGGATTTTTATTTATCTCTAAGGGTATATAAGCTTGTTTTGTATTGGAAGCATAAAGGTGAAAATGGGTGAGTTTAATGTATTTCAAGTTGGCATTATAACTCATATTAGTGTATATTATTCTTTGTTTCAGGGTGATTTTTTCTCTGATAATGGTTCTATATAATTTAGGTGATGATTTATTGATCATGAATAGGATAATTGATGCTCATGATATTTTAACTAGTTCAGTATCGGTGAGATATAATCTACCTATACAGTTCCTTGTTTTGTTATGGGTAAATTTATATTTGTAGAAACTACCTTTTCCTACACATATTTGAGTTGTATAATTTATTCTCAAAGAAGGAAAATATCGATTAAAATAATGGATATGTAAAGTAGAAATTATATTAATTAATTGACCCAATGTATTACATATATAACATCACATGATTCCCCAGAATCTGAATTTGAGTAGAAATTTGATTTTCCGTATTTCAAGAAATCATGAGGTGAAAATATTTTAATTTTCCATAGGAGATGACCATTAATAAATTTTATAATCAATATGTTTTTCTGGAATAGGGTGTTCCCCATATTATAGGAGTTTGGTTGAACTTTTAAATGTTCTGTTTTGCATGGAATATTTATTAATTAATAAATTAAATATTAAATTATCTACACTATATTATGTGGAAATATATATTGAATGGAAAATCAGATTGATATTGAGACATCGGGGTTGGGTTAGGAATGGGGGAATTTCATAAGTGAGGTATAAATGTGGTTTTGGATCTGGGACATGGGTTAAGTAATATTGTGAGAAATTAATTAATTAATTAATTACAAAAATGATGTCAAATTCCTATTCAACCCCAATTTTAATTTGAAAAAATGATAATACAAGTGAATGAGGGTTCTCCGCAAAACAGTGCCTAGAATGAGAGGATAAGCAGGAAGATATTGTACTGAACATCTTCTCTTGTGAATATTAGCACTGAATCATTGTCCAATGGATTCTAGGAGGGGAACAAAAACAAAGCATCAGTGTTTACACCCTAAGGTAGTATGTTTTATATTTTAACTTATAGATCCCAATACATTAATTGGATCATTATTTAGATCCCTATTATGATTTTTTTCAAAACCAAAGGTATTCGATCATCACCAAATCCTGTAAATGTGGGTTTCAGGTGGATTGTAGGGGATTCTAATTAGAAAATCATATCTACACAACACATGTTATTAATTGCACACCAAATTTTATATTCTCATTTTAATAATATGGATATTTTAGATATACACTCTATTAAATTTATATTAACATTGTTTTAAAGAATATGGACATGTGTAAGATTTCATTGGAAGATTATGATTTGAAATTAATTTCCTTATACTATGGGTACACGTCGTGTATAACTACATTACCATATAGGCATGTACATCGACATATACCACATATGAGGGGAACACAACTCTTTGGATGAACATGGGAAGACCCTATGTATACCCTATCATTGTAGTAGTACATAGGAAGACACCATTTCAACCATATACATGTAGTAGTACATGTTAAAACCCTATTTCATCACTAGATGTGTAGAAATACATGTCAATGTGATGGTTTCTGAGTAAAAAAATGTACTCATATGTAGACACTATTAAAAATAATTTATCACTGTGTTTTTTATTTTTTTATCCTTGGATTTTAAATTGGAATTTTTAGTTTTCCATTTGTAGTGTTTTTAAACAAATATCATGATGGTGGAACCCTTGGGGGGATTTGAGTTCTCTAGAGATATGTTTTTGTTGAGTATGTTATGACAGAGTTTTTTTCCACTAGAAGGTGACATCAGTTATATCCTATGAATGATACATTGTATTAAACCTAAGGGAGGGTCTTTATAATTATTTTAGGATGTAGCATGATCTCATTGGAGACCTAATTCTTTTTTGGGAACATATTTTACATAGTTAACATGATTGGTTATTACCCATCGTAATGGAATGGTTGGCGGTTCAGAAAAAGAGTGGGTATCATGAAATTGGAATTGGAATGAATCTGTATTATCTTATGAGGATTACAATCATTGAATATTGTAAGGATATTAGTTTATAATATAATAGAATAATAAATATAGTGTTACCCTAAAATACATTCAACGAACCATGGCATTGGTATTTTTGTTCAGACTCCATTAATTCTCCAAGGGGTCATGTGACGTGGTTGGAATCCATCATTTGGAGCATGTTTTACTAAGATGGGATGTGATGGATTAGAGGGTATTATGTGATCTTCCATGTTTTTTGTTCTATATTTTCATGATTTTGGATTATATAATTGATTCATTGTATAGATAGTAAAAATTATTAAAGGTATGATGGTATGACAATGCCTCTAGACACATTGTGAGTTTTTGTTAAGTATTCTAGAAGTGATGTGGGTATATATATATATATATATATGATATTAGTTTGAAAATTGATTCCCTAGTCACTATGAGACTCCGTTTGATAAATAGGCTCTATACACTGTGGGATTAGGTTCCAGACAGACACTATTGGATCACAAGATTAGTTTCCGATCTGAAGCTCCATGAACCATGATATTAGGTTCCAGATTAACACTCCTAGAGACATATTATCATATTGAAGGATTTGGATATGAATCTAGGTATTCTCTAAAAGAATAATTTTCTATTCACCACTAGTTATATATATTATGTTCGGATTTGGAGGTTAGATTGATGCTCATCTCCCTTGGTTTGAGTTCTAGACTGATGCTCTTGGAAGTTTATGTATTCAGGGTTGTAGGCTTGGTGGAATTACTCTCTGCAAACATTTTATGACTACTAGAACCATTATATATGATCTTCCTATATAATGGGTGGTATATATGTTTGAATGTGGCTCTAAATACATGATTAGGGTTCCAGATTGATGTTAGGAGCACTAAGGTGAGAGATACAAGTGTGATATTATAGATTGATACTCTAAGTTATGTTTTTAAATAAATGTTTGATGAATACAATATACTAATTAATAAACATAATGAGTAAAAGATAATATGTAACTTCATGGTGTTTATTTAAGGTTTCTTTTTTAGTGGAACATGCATATAGTTTACGGTGTGTAGTAAAAAATACCTCAAAAAAGAAAATCCAACATTTGTAAAAGTAGTTTTTGTCGATCAGAGACAAAGACATGTGGTTCAAAAATTGTTTTATTTGTATGAAATTTCAATTATATATTGTATATGATAATAATATTTAAAGATAAATTTCTTATAGAATACGGTTTTACGTTCAGCGTAGGGGTGTCCTACTAATATGAAATTTTACACCCTATAAAGGCAGATAAGTGGGGGTAAAGGTTATGTCTGATTTTAGAAATTGCATAGATGCACGATGGATTGAGAGAAGGCCAAATATTTCATGATATATCATATTACTCAAGTAGATCAGGATATAGTATATCGATAGGGTACTAGAGTCCATGTTTGTTATAGGTCGATGAGTTTTTAGTACCACCACGGCTCCCTCTCGCCATCAATACCCTAGGTCATGACTGTGCCACCGCCATACCTATCTAGCCCTTCCAGGCCTGAGGGGGATGAGGGTCCTCCCCCTCCCTCATCATCTCTCTGGGATTCCACATTTTACCCATTCACTAACCTAGCTACCCTCCCCATCTTTCCCCCAATTGTATTTTTCTCTATTGTCCAGTCACTCGAGCATGGAGTTCTATCTATATTGATTTCATCCCTTGATTTCAAAAGATATTTTGTGATGTTGGATATATCTTTGGTTTCTCACTTCAATAAGCAAAACACATTCATGGATGACATCAACCGATATTTTTCCTCTTATTGGAAGCGACACCAACACGCGATCGTAGGGATTCTAGATTCGAGGCACATTTTGATCTAGTTTGCGAATGAATATGATATCATCTCTCCCATGAATCATGCAACACATTTCATTCTAGGTTTAAATTTTTCACTCTTTAGGTGGTCATTTGATTTTAATCTATAGAACGACACTCCAAATATAGAAATATTGATTTTTCTTACTGGTCTCCATTTTCCTTTTCAAAATCCAGTAGTTCTTAATGTGATCATAAAAGTTGTGGGAAATTTTGTTTAGTCAGACCTTTGTACTCATGCAACGTGTCATCCAGTTTCCCAAAGGATTTCCAATGTCATCGATGTATCCAAGAACACGCTGGATTCCTTCTGCATCGAGGTTGAAGGAGAATTATGATAGTACCAAAAGGTATACTTTGAATTGTTGGTTCTAATCTATTGGTTTTTCAAGTGCCTTGGTCATGAATCTAGTATATTCCAGCATGTTTCGGGAGGGGATAAGTCTTTATAGTTCATAGTGAAGGATGGTCCCTATAACTCAATCACTGGATTATCTTCTATCTCTCATGGTGTGGATAATTGGGGTATTATTTAGGTGTGATTTCCTTCTACCACCCATAAGGAAACAAGACCGAGGATTTCAATGCTGAGAGTAGAAGATGTTTATGGTCAACTAAGGCATGATTTAGTTATAAAAAATTCACCACATTTGGTCCAAGGAATCTCAAGGGAGAGTGATGCGGTGATCAGGGGCCCATGGAACCCTCCCACAGATATATAATCTTTGATATCCGTTCTCAATTATCCCCATGTGGTTATGTCCTTGGGAACATGCACGGACTGACCTTACGGTTTTGATAGATCTACTAGTCTGAGGTTTATTATTGATTAGGGGTCTACTGTGAGTACAATTTAAATCCCATTCAATGTTAAGATCCTAGTGTCAACAGAACAATTCCTTGGTGAAGGCTCTATGCCTTCCTCTAATATTCGCATATGTATAGATGGGTTTTATGGCGGTTCTCATAACCATTTGTGGTGACAGGTGTTGATGATACTCCTAAAATTGACGAAGTGACTCTCAAGGAGGATTGTAATGAAGGGAAACATCATTTACGAGGTAGGTATGACAATATAGTAGAAGATAATCAGTCTTCCAAAGAACTCTAGTACCCTTATCCGAAGGGATAAGAAATTGAGGAATATTATCTTCATTCATCTTCAATGAAATGGAATAACACCCATTTAGATATTGAAGGTTTTATCCTGCACAATCAGAGGATGAGGAGACAAAATAACTACTCCACCATACCTAGTCCTCCAAATACAACATCTTCTAGTAATGGAATAGTCCCTCAAAATAGTTTGGAAGTTACTTCTAACATCCCAATGACTAAAGAGGGCGTTCAATTTGATATTATCAAGTAGATTATCATCAATTTCAATGAATAACTGTTAAATGAAGCCTTAATGATCAATATTTCAAAAGAGGATGTACATAGAATATTTGAAATACCATTGTGTGTTGACTTGAGTGATGATCAATCCTCTTGGATTGACATACAGAAAAGGGTTTTGATACGTGGTTTCAATGAGGGAAAAAATATATATGAGCATGTGCAGACCTAGGACAAGATGGAATCACATTTCGAGGACCTCATTAAGGACAACCCTTATATGGAGGCCACCTCCATAAAATGTATTCTTATCAATGTAATGGATTCTGATCAGTTTAATTTGTTATGGAATGGCCTAGCAATTTCTTATGAGGTTTGACATTTTCTATATTCTGAACATGGTTGGTTTCCCAATTCATTAATAAAGGATCGTTCTGAAATAAAACATATTTATTTTTCATATCCATGAGTTTTTAGTAGTTCCCTATATATTATGTTTTCATTTTTTTTTGTTTTTTATGTGATTCCATTAATGTTGTTTGTCATGGATGTTTTTTCTAGCCCTTATTTTATGTAATTTTATTATACCATTTTTTAGCTTTATTTGTGTTACTATATTATATGATGTTTATTCTTGATATTTTTTAACATGTAGTAGTACCCTATGATATGAGGTTACAGCCACCACATTGGTCCATCATAGAACCCCACATATATTTTTTAGTCTCATATATCCATGTAGGATTTGTTATTTTGATGTAATGAACTAGATGGGGGAACCAATTTTATTTGTATATGTGTTGAGACATTACAATGGGTTATCAGAGGAGTTACATTACTAATATTTTTATATTTATAATTCTTTAAAATAAAAATATATTTGATTTTATGATCCAATGATAGATATCATATTGGGATTCATGAACATATGTTATGGTATCATTTCTAGATTAAATATTATGGGACTGATGATCATAGTGTCCTATGTTACTGTCATATATGAAGTATTGTTGGGTGACATAATTTTTTTTATATGTAATAGTTTTGACAGATTTTTGGCTTTTTCCATTAGAAGGAGGTATAGGATTTGGTTTTTACTATTATCATGAATTGGTTACATGAAAATCACACATCATAAAGGGAACATATGATTCACATGTTATTGGACAACTATTGTGGGATTCTATAGATTTTATTCTGATGTATGTTACTTTTCACCTATGGTGAGATGGTAAATAGTATGGAAATTGATGCATTAATTGTTCATATTAGGTTTGGTGACCTTACTTTGGTAGTTTTGTATAAACATATCACCAATGGACCTTGGTGGTTGGTTATTTTCAAGTATAATTATGTTTCAATGCATTCCAGGTATTTTTCTGATGTGTAGATTCTCAAAGAGGACAGGTTCCTTTGTAGTTTTCAATTTTAATAAATATTTACATTATTCATATATGAGACCGTAGAATTGGTTGTCATGGTATGATGTGGTTGGGTGACATTGGGATGTGAGAATGTTTGAAACTTGAAAATCAATGTACTTATATGAGTTGGATTAGTCTTGTGTGGTTAGAAATAATGACTAGAAGTAAAAATATATAAATGGGGCTAGGTGGGAGATCATAGATTCCATTATTGACATGTCTGTTGATATAGTGTTGGGGACATTCTTTTAGGGTAATCCTTGATGAGGGTAAGTTTTTCTACATGAGGAACATGTGAAATTTTGGGTATTTTGAAAACATTTCATAAAGGCTGCAACTAGGATTGAGGTTTGGATCATTTGAAGAATTTTTTTTTTGGAGGGATCACATTTATGTTAGATCGTCATGAAAGTGGTAGGTTTGAATATGTACTTGATTTTTAGGTTTCCTAGAATATGTAATAGTTTCAAATGAATGTTTTCTCTATTTTTGATGTGATATATTAGGAAAACAATGTGACACCCATGTTTTTGTAGTTCAGTATTTCAAAATTATGTTTCATACTATGGGACTCTTTAAAGTGAGAATCAGGTTTTTTTGTTTGGATACATAATATAATGAAGTAGTTAAATGTTGAGGATATAATGGATGAATGATTTCATTATGATGTAGTATGGAATTTGGTTTCTAATTTGGTTTATATAATTGTGTACTCTAGTGATGCTTTAGTCAATGAGGTAACCATGTGTGGACTGAGAATTTGTGTTGCTGTGGTGATATACTTACGGGTTTGAAGGCCTAGCTGGTTTGAATATGTTTGACATGTCCCTGAAAATAGAGGTGATATTAAAAATTGGATGAGTTGGGGTTGTAATCATTTATGGTTTCCATATTATCTCCATGTATATAAATGATTCTTCCCAATATATTAATATAATATTGAGTAATCTTATTGTGAATAGACATTACATCATGATATATTGATGATTTGTTTGATGAATAAGTAACTCCAGGGAGAGTGTTCTTGTGGAACAGTGTATGTGATGACGTATAGTGGGGATTGCACCATATTCTGTTTATGAGTGAGGTCATTGTGATAGATATGATATTTAAAAATACCAATGGGTGTATTTGAATGATTTTAGTAATAGGTGATAGAGGATGTTTTCATTTCTCACACTGGTGAGAGGGAGACGTCTAGGTATAGTTTATTGGGTTGGTGGTGATTGGGGAATGGGCTATAAATATGATGATTAAATATGATGCCACAATAAGATTACTCATATGGTGGGATGTATCGTATTATTCACGGTGACATGAACCTCATGCCTATTGGGTTGTGGATGTAGTGGTAACCATAATGATAATGTCATTTGTATGCTAAGAATTTCTAATGAAATGAGATTTTGATTGTTATAAGCATCGTATGTTAGAATGGGCCATTTTGGATTGAGTTCCACAGTGGTGAGAACAATGTGACATTTGATCATTTTTGAAATATTCAAGGACATATTATGATAGACATGTGAAATTACACATTGTCATAGTTGGTTGTTTATTGTGGAAATATGTTGCTCATCCTTGGATATTTTGTGCACGTTATCCTCAATGTAATGTAGTGGAGATCAGTTGTTGTAATTTTGTAAAACACAATTAATTGATTCTGATTTTATAACCATGTTCTCTTAGGATGTGTGGTTCCAAGACCATTGAGTCTTCTCGAGGAAGATAATTGTTATGGTGGGATATTATATAGACCCTTCATTGCCTATTTTAGGAATTTGAAAAAAATAATTTGATTATTGTTTTTTGGAAGTCATGAGGTGTAAATTGGTCATTTTTTCATTGAATATAACATCAAATAATTTTTTGTACAAGTAAATTTGTTCCAAAATTGGGGTTTTACCCTAGGATATGTGTTTTGTGGAACTCTACGAATATTAAATTTTTGTGAAATATTTAATATTTATCAAATTAAAAATTAAATAATCTATTTGAGTCTAATTGGAGAAATCATTTTCATGGAGCCTTAAATAGAGATATTTACTCCTCGGTTTATTTCATGAATGTGGGTTTTTTCATAGGTGAGTTATAAATGTAGTTCAGGTTCTGGCACTCATGTCAAGTGTTTATATTAAAAATTAACTAATTAAAATATTTTGAATAACTCTTCCCCATATCATTAGTCTACCAAGGATGATATGAGAAGGGGGAGAATGTTCTCCCTCACATGAAAGCTAGTTTTAGAGGTTATGGTGAAAGAAATGACGCCATAATTCATCCATGGAAGTGATATTCAGTGCATCATTGTGGAATGGCAGCCTAGAGAACATTTATTTGAAAATATTTGGGGTTTAGGGTATTAGGTAAGACAATTTATTTAGTTTAATTCCTATATCCACAAAGAATAATTTTTTCCATGTTATGGATACCTATTATTATATTCATGGAACCCGTGGTAGTCTATCTGTAGAAGATTGTTCGAAAATATTGGTTTTAGGTGGTTCACCATTGGTTCCCAATTAAAAACCATGGCTACAAAATAAGTGGGTCTAAAGAGACGTTCTCTATATTATTCCAGTTACATAAAGATGCAATTTTTTTGTACAAGTAATTTTCTTTAGTAACACTCTATGAATATGTACTTGGAAATGTAACTAGAATTGAGGTAAAGAACACATGATCATATAGTCTGGAATGTACATTCCACGAACTATGGGTACACATTGTGTAGTTAGACATGGCTATTTGACCATGTACTTAGGTATAAATCCTATGTTAGTGTTATATAACTATGTAGTTGTTCATATATAATATTGATGAATTCCATAGTCATATAATAGTAATCCGGAATCCCTATGTCTCTTATAGCTATATAGAATAACATTTCTAGGTGATTGATTGATATTTCACCCCATGTAATCATATTGACATGCCGTTTAGATTTTCCGATAAGTTTTTTTTCATCCCTGATGTCAAAAATAATCTTTTCAATAGTACATATTATGATTTTTTCACAACGATCATGAGAGTAGAACCCATGGGGTTTGTTGAGGATTTCATAGCCACATTTTTTGTGTGATTATGTCATGAAAATGATGTTTTCCCATGGATCATGAGATATACTATCTCATGACAGTGATACATGAAATTGGACCCAAACAAGGGTCCTTAGAGTTATTATAGGAAATAGAATGAGTTATTTGGAGATATAATAGTGTGTGTGTATGAATTTTACCTATTTAATTGGACATATTTTTCATTGAGTTGATATAAATTTTTGGATTTCTATAAAATAATGAACTATTATAAATACAAATCACTTTGTGGATGAATTAAATGTTCTATTATTTGTTATGGTCATAAAACAAATTCTCTTATTTGGTATTATTATATATCATCATATTTAAAAGACAGTAAATCATATAAAATAATTGATATATTATTGTTGAACAACAATCATACGGTTATTATAAATATATGGTTTTATCAAGTCAAATCGACATAGAAAACTGAAGTGATTTCCTCAACTAGTAGGATCATTCTTTATGAAACCAATTCATTAAATAATCAAATGGAGTTAAATTTTCCGGGGTTTCCCTTGTCATATCCCAAGATAAAATATAACTAATTAATCATTTAAAGAATCATTTAGGGTATTAGTTCGAACTCATCAATATCACATCCCCAACATTGTACACAGAACCACACCATGAAAGTTTTATAATTGGACACCATACCCACAGAAATATTTCAGATGTAATATAGGGATATTTATCAAGAACGTTATAATATAAATAAGATTATTATATTTTCATCTAGTAATTTTCATTTTAAAAATGATTATTATTTTGATACAATAATATATAAAATATATATTTTTAAATATTTAAATTTTTTTATGGGATTTATTATGATTAATTAATGGATTTTGGACTATAAATAATATACTATAAAATTATTATTATTATATATTTATTATTATATATAAATAATCTTATAATATTTATGAAGTAAAATATAATTTTTAGAAAGGATTAAAATATGTTATTGTTAAAAACACCATAATTTCTCAATAGATATTGATTCTTATTTTAAATTTGAAAAAGATAATATTTCAAAATTTATTTTGATTAATTAATGATAATTTTTTTTTCATAACATTGAAATTTTCATATGCTTGTTTTTTGATTATATTTGGATGTTGTCGATTTTTAGGTAAAAATTAAATATTTTATAAATATAAGTTGACTATTATGACCTCATAATCACACAAAAATGATTTAATATATAATATAAATTGTATTCGTGAAAAAAAATTTATGTTTCCACTATCAAATAACAAATCAATAAGTTAATTTTTTTGGTATTATAAATCCATTTTAAATCTTCCAAAATTTTAAATATTTTTTTTAAATCATTTCATTATTTACTTGACTCACTTAAACATCACCAAGAATTTTATTTTAATAATTTATTCCCATGGACAAATAAAATAATTAAAACCTATACCATTTTTTATAAACAATGTGAAGAATCCAAGATATGTTTTTTGGGTTTATCAAATTTATTATATAGTGTCCAAACAAATGTTTGAGGAATAATAAAGAGTTCCCAAGTCATTTCCTATATAATTCCACCCATGATCTCATTCATCTCCAATAAATTACCTTGGAACACATCCTTACACTACCCCCATCAATAAATTCTTCCAGGGTTCACACAGAATCTCAGGAAGCTCCTCTCAAGCATTTGAATCACCATTTAATGAGAAGGGTTCGTCTCCACCTATTTATTCAAGAATTTTAAATTTCCACTGCCTTTTATATTCGATTCCAAATAATAGTATTTGTTTTTATATAATACCAATTACTATAAAATTTATTTGTAAATAATTGTTTGACATTATTTTTCATTAATTCCTCTAATCAATATTTATATTCCCTCATTATAGTGCCAAAATTTCACAACGCTTTAACATGCCTATCAATTGTGTTGTGAATAGTCATAACCATTTCCAATAATTAGATTTCATATTTTTGGAATTATATTTCATTTATCGATCACCTAAATGTATTCATTCCCCACCATAATATTGTGGAATAATTGGTGTTGAAAAATTATTCCATTTTATTGATCTATGTGGCATAGTTATTCATGTGAATGAAATTAAGGCAATTGGTGGACTCAGAATTATATTGTGCTTGTATGCATTGTTTAACTTTTTAGTCTCTTGAGTCATCGTTAAAATGATTATTGGGTGAACCTAACATATCAAAAGTTTTTTTGATCAGGTTTTCTTTGGCTTTGAGTCTTGATTTATGTTTATGAATCCATATATTATGTTGTTTCAACATTTCCAATGTTTAATTTATGTTCTCATGCTATATCATGTCTTTTTGTACATGATTATGATTCACACGCCTTTTATGTCTCATTGATATATATATTTTCAAACATACAATACATTATTTGTGTTATTAAATGATTATTACCATACATGTATTTATATCTCACCGCATACTTATGTATGTCCTCTAGTTATCATGTCCCATTTTAAAAGATATTGAATTTTATAAGTACATTTAGGAAATATTCAATACTATTATTTTATCCTCGGTATAATATTTTTTTCTATATACCGAATTCAAAAATAAAATTTAATATTCAACATTATATGATTTATTATTTGAAATATCATCAATCAATTCATCAAATTTAGGAATATGTAGAGAATGGTTATCATTGTTTGTATCAAAGGGTTGTTTATATTTTTTTGGTATTAAGATTAAAATACTATAAAAAATCTATAAATATAATAATAATAAAAATAATATGTACCTAATTTTATTTTAATGTATAGTTTACATGGTTTTAAAAAAAAATATATTTGTCTGGATAGTACATGTTGAGATGGATCTGGTATATATGTGAATATATTTAATCCCCAAAACACTACATTGCTCTAGACATGATCGGGAACTTGTTCATGAAAATGGGACATTCTACACTGCAATTATGACACTCATAGGGGATATTATTTAAAAATTATACAATATAATTATGAACCATATTTATATGTATAAATGACTATAAAATTCTATGTTAAAATATACAACATGGATAACAGATATAGAAAACTAGATATTTCTAAATTAAATAATAAACAACTTTTACAAGTTATAAATTTTTTTTCATAGGATTCCCAATTATGTTTTTAATATATGAAATATTTTCATCACTAATTCTCCCTTTCTTCTATCTAATGACTAAAAATAGGTGGAACTTGGTAAAAAACAAAGTGAATGGATATGTGATGACTCCTAGAATATTTTCCCAAACTGATGGTAGTGGAAATACTTATCTTTGGGAAAATTATGTCTCAGATGAGTTAGGCTATCAATAAGAGTCTAGAGTAGGAGAGGATCCCCAATCCTCGAAAAAATTAACATTCTTCAAGTAAGTCCTTTAAGTGAAAAAGGTTTCTTAACTTAATTAGATTATTTGACCCCTTAATCATAGAAAAATGAATCATCTCCATTGATAAGACATTATCAATCATTCAATGTTTTGATAAATATAATTTTATTATATATATTTATCATATGGATGGAGAAGCTAATAATTGGTGTAGATTTATTAGGGATATAAACACAAAAGAAGTTATCAATGTGATGTGGTTGAAGAAATTCTAGATTTTTTTGAAATGTTTTTATTAATCTCTCAATATGAAAATGGAAATGGATTTACATTAACATAGAAAATAATATGACAAATATATTGAGTTAAATGGGGATATCATTGAAAAAATTTCTCAATACACCTCTGGATATGATATTTCCCCTAAATGTTTTTTTGAACAATTCATTTTTGGGATAAAAAATATTATAAAAAATTATATGGTAGTCTAAGATGAGGACACCAAAGGTTAAATTTTCTAATATTCCGTCATTTTTGATATATAGATTGAAATATATCAATGTATCATGGGGATAAAAATCATGTTATGAAGGATAATTTTGGAGGTGGGATGGAGAAATATAAAAGTGCTATGAAATTTCCACATTTAACAAGTCAAAAGTGTTAAAATATGAACCTTTATGTTTTCTAATGGGGGTAAAGAAATTGTTTAGGAGTATCAATTATGTATACCTATGCCATGATTATTGATAGAGGAAACCCTCTTTGGGATGGAGGAATGAAATGATCTAGTCAAACCTCAATGAAATGTTCATTCTCTAAAATGTAAGAAAAAATGACTCTTTTCAAACTATTGCACAAATACATGGGATTATAGAGATGAAAAACAACATAAAAGGAATCAAGGGAGAGATTTTAATCTCACAACCATTGAGGTGGATCTCTACATTGATCTGGTGATATGTACAGTAGTTATTCTATCATGAAATTGAATGAAAATTTAATTTTTTGTTTTATTAATTCCATCTTATCATGTTTATTTAGAAGAACTATACAAACACCACTAAAATTAATTGATGTAGAGATTTATATATAAAATTAAAATAGTTAAATTATTGAATCCCAAGTATATAATTCCTACCCAATTAAACATCATTGGTTTACCATTATACTGAACCTTGTGATACACACTATATTTGAATTTGATGCAATTTTGGACATGGAATAGATTTCCTTATATATAATGATCATATATTCATGGAAGGAGGAAATCACTCTCTGTATCACAAGTCATCCCCTATTTATGTATATGTTTCTGGATATCAATAAACCATCCCTAGAACCAACATCTCAAAAATGTATATTAATTCATGATTTGAAAGAATATACATCTAGAAATATAGAGCCTTGTTAATATACCATCCATGAAGGAATTCTCATTTTGAGGGAATATGATAATGTTTTTTCAATGAATTTTCTTGTCTTCCTTCAGGCCATGATGTTGAATTTTAAATGAATATTATAAGTATGACTTTTCCATTATCCACGTCTCCCTATATAAAGTCTATTAAAAACCTGATTATCTATAAAAAAACTGTGTGAAATACTATATCATTGGTTCATTGACCAAAGTGCTTCACCTTAGGTGCAGTAGTCCTCTTTTTCAAGAAGAAGGATTGATCAATGAAACTTTTCATCGATTAAATTGAGTTTAATAAGGTCGTGATAAAGAACAAGTATCATATTCCATGGATTCATGACTGGTTCAATCCTTTACATGGAGCCAAATTATTCACTAAGGTAGATCTTCAGTTGTTATATTATCAACTAATGTGGAAGGGATATATCACAAAGACCACCTTTTTTACTCTGTATATGCACAATGTGATTATAACTATTACCATGGGGATCATTAATGACATATAATCATTCATGGTCATGTTGAATAGATTATTTGATACATACTCAACAAATTTTAGTTGTATTTATTGATGATATTCTAATTTAATCGAAAGAATGGATAAGATTGATGTGTTTGTGAACACATTGCTGGATACCTTATCAAATGAAATGTTTTTGAAATGTTTAGAAAATTTGAATTCTGATAAAAGGAAGTATCACTGTTGATGAAAAATCTAATAATAAATGGGATATTTGTTGACCCTTTAAGGATATAATAAATGTAATTATGTAAAAGGAAAACAGTTGTGACATAAAACCATTGTTTTTTGGGTTATCTGGGTATTATTGTCGATATGCGATAATTTTACAACAATTATAAATCCCTCTAACCATGCTAAAATGGAATGGAGTAAAATATGTTATGTAGAATGGTTGTTAATAGAATCTTAATGAGTTAAAAAAGATAGTTATAACTGCACACATAGTTACACTACCCAGATGTTTGGAACATTTAATCATATATTGTGATTCGTCTAAGAGGGTCTTGGGTTGTGAGTTAATTTAAAATGAAAATGTGATAGAGTATTCGTCATGAAAATTTTGTGTCCTTGAACATAACTACCCAATATATGATATAGAGTTATTTATAGTTGTCATGGTTTTTAACATCTATTAGTGTTGTTTCATTTGGGTGAACTATGAAATATATATAGATCAGAGGATCCCAAAGAATATATTAAAATATAATCTAATGGATATGCACCAACCATGATGGTTAGATCTAACCATGGACGATGAATTGTAAATCCATTATCATCCTATGAAGGAAAATAATGTGAATGAATCCTTAAAAATAAATGATCCCTCAATTTTATCATAATGATAATTGATAAGGATCAAATATTATTAAACATGAAAAGAATGATCATTGGAATCATAAAATAATGAATATCATCAATCCTCTGAAAAATTATTTCTAAAATTTTCATTCTATAGAGGTTAAAGGATTGTAAAATAGATGAAGTGGAAATTTAATAGATTGTAGAAGAATTAAAATGGAAAAAATTGAAGCTTAATTTTAATGATGATGATGTTGTGAAATTTACTTCACGACTATGTGTACCATGAAAATCTACGTTAGTGATTGAGTAGTAGGATGATTCACCTTTGTTGGCGTATCATTCAATACTATAAGCATGAAGATAAATATATATATCTATAGGGTCACAATGGGTTGTATAATATGAAGATGAAGATAGTGGAATAAACATCAAGATGTCTTTTACATCATCAAGTAAAGGATTAAAGGATAAAATCCATGGGGAGGATACACATGAGACCTATACCAATATGGATGTAGGAAAGCATCACCCACTACATTATGAATTTTAGTTGCAGGATATAAAGATAAAATAATTTGATATGGGTTTGGCTGGATCATATTAGATAGAAAACTCACATAATTTCAATTCGATATTACTTCTCACCCAATCAACATATAAGGATATACATTACAGAAGTGGTGTATATGCATGTAACACCACTATCGATTGTATTTGATCATGAACCATGGTTTACATCTAACAACTGGAAGAGTAATAAACATGATCTAAATATAATGTTTATATTCATCATGAAATTTTAGACTAAATCTAATGCTCAATAATAGTGGACTATTTATATAATGACTTTTATGATTATACCATGAAAAATTGACCCTTTAAGGATATAATAAATGTAATTATGTAAAAGGAAAACATTTGTGACATAAAACCATTGTTTTTTTGGGTTATCTGGGTATTATTGTCGATATGCGATAATTTTACAACAATTATAAATCCCTCTAACCATGCTAAAATGGAATGGAGTAAAATATGTTATGTAGAATGGTTGTTAATAGAATCTTAATGAGTTAAAAAAGATAGTTATAACTGCACACATAGTTACACTACCCAGAAGTTTGGAACATTTAATCATATATTGTGATTCGTCTAAGAGGGTCTTGGGTTGTGAGTTAATTTAAAATGAAAATGTGATAGAGTATTCGTCATGAAAATTTTGTGTCCTTGAACATAACTACCCAATATATGATATAGAGTTATTTATAGTTTTCATGGTTTTTAACATCTATTAGTGTTGTTTCATTTGGGTGAACTATGAAATATATATAGATCAGAGGATCCCAAAGAATATATTAAAATATAATCTAATGGATATGCACCAACCATGATGGTTAGATCTAACCATGGACGATGAATTTTAAATCCATTATCATCCTATGAAGGAAAATAATGTGAATGAATCCTTAAAAATAAATGATCCCTCAATTTTATCATAATGATAATTGATAAGGATCAAATATTATTAAACATGAAAAGAATGATCATTGGAATCATAAAATAATGAATATCATCAATCCTCTGAAAAATTATTTCTAAACTTTTCATTCTATAGAGGTTAAAGGATTGTAAAATAGATGAAGTGGAAATATAATAGATTGTAGAAGAATTAAAATGGAAAAAATTGAAGCTTAATTTTAATGATGATGATGTTGTGAAATTTACTTCACGACTATGTGTACCATGAAAATCTACGTTAGTGATTGAGTAGTAGGATGATTCACCATTGTTGGCGTATCATTCAATACTATAAGCATGAAGATAAATATATATATCTATAGGGTCACAATGGGTTGTATAATATGAAGATGAAGATAGTGGAATAAACATCAAGATGTCTTTTACGTCATCAAGTAAAGGATTAAAGGATAAAATCCATGGGGAGGATACACATGAGACCTATACCAATATGGATGTAGGAAAGCATCACTAACTACATTATGAATTTTAGTTGCAGGATATAAAGATAAAATAATTTGATATGGGTTTGGCTGGATCATATTAGATAGAAAACTCACATAATTTCAATTCGATATTACTTCTCACCCAATCAACATATAAGGATATACATTACAGAAGTGGTGTATATGCATGGAACACCACTATCGATTGTATTTGATCATGAACCATGGTTTACATCTAACAACTGGAAGAGTAATAAACATGATCTAAATATAATGTTTATATTCATCATGAAATTTTAGACTAAATCTAATGCTCAATAATAGTGGACTATTTATATAATGACTTTTATGATTATAGCATGAAAAATTGAAATAAAATAATTTTAGGATAAACATATTCTTTTAGCTGTTTTATCATAACCCTCAAATCATTTTTTTATATTTTTATAAAATACACTATAAGGGTGAATTGAGAACTGTGGGAAAAATCATATTTCAACATAATTCCAAATAAACCATATTCAAATGTAATGTTCATGCCTCGAGCCAGAGAATCATTGAACATCATGATTCCACATAGAAGTCATCGAGTACCGTGCCATCACATTTTTCGTCACATCTTCATCACCATCCACTTTGACACCACCTTCAATAAATCATCACCATCATAATGACTCATGGATTCCATCCACTCCACACATAGATATAAACATCCTATTAGTTGATGATGCCCAAACAGCCAGAGACAGAAGACGATCCAACATTCCCAAAACATTGTACCTTTTCATCATCAGATCACCATTGATATCCAACCTTCCAACAACCCCACTATATTATCAAACCGTGATCACTGTTTACAGTACTTCGTTACCAAATGACCATTAATCCGAATCCATGGAAAAAAATCATCACCATTTTCAAATACTGAAAAACTATTAAATGATAGGGACATGACCCATTGGATCATCAAACCACCACCAATAGAGGCACCATCACCACTGTCAAAGATATATCATGATTTCTCCCTCGAATCGAACCAAAATAAAAAAATAGAACCTCATTGTTGCATCATGGAACATAATCGACAAGATAAAGGATGAAAAATAGGTGTTTTTCCACACCTCAAACCTCAAATGTCCAAACAATGTAAAATTTAGGAATAAAGAAACATAAAAAACCCAAAAGGAATGTGGAGAATTTCTTGAAAACAAAAACATTATAGGTCCTAAATATGATAATGAAATGGTGGAAATGGTCAAGACCATTGAATGGGACATCAAGACTTCTAATAGTTACGAAAAAAGATATGCTGAAAACCATCAATGAGAACTACATTTTGGGGGTTGTGAAATGGTATTACTCCATATATATATATGTATGAATGTTATGATAATTATGAATTAGGTAATTCTCTTTCAATGATACACTAGTCCCTTTGAGATCACATATCACATCTGAGCGTTGTTTTATTGACTATATAGTTACCATAACATTTCAAACATTAGAATTACCTAACCTTTGGAGATTACTTCAAAATTAAACGAACAGATGCCCAAAGACCATAGTTGGTATAGTGTCTTTAGAAACATGGAATCATAAACACTGCTACATTTTTTAGCCACATAATCTCACACTATGTTCATCTTGACTATCATACTTCTCTGATTTTTTAAACAGAGTAAATATCATCATAACATGGGGGAATGTAATTCTATGTGGGGAGATGAAATGCTCAATAAGGGTAAAAAGGGGAAACATGTAACATAAAATTGTGTATAATGTTATGATAATGTGATCGTTTAAATAAGAGATTGTACCCAACATGTCAAAGAACATAACTGAAATCATGGAAATACAATTAGCACTTCATAATACAAGGATCATAAAAAATATGAGCAAAATCCATGAAAGCATATCATTAGAATAATACCTGGAATTATGGAAAACACACAAGCATAAAATGATTTCCATAGTAGCCAAGGAATCACATATAATACCTTCTTATTATTATGTGTTGCTTCCAAATACCATAATTCTAGTCATGTTTCCCTCCCATGGACATCATAGTAGAAAGAGGTAACTCCGCATAAAATATTTGAAGTAAATTTTCACTCTTATTTTCATCATAGTATTCAAGGTTTACTCCTAAGACCGTCTTATTTTATCCCAAGAGATATAAAACATTACCTAATGAATTTTAAAGAGATATAGGTCCCACCCATCACATAATGAAATCATACATACATTTCCCACAAGATGATTTAAAATCATAACATAACCCATTAAAAGAAAATTGGTAACATAAACATGTAAACATATCAAAACCTATGGAGAGATATATGTTTCATAATCATTTCATCAGACATATAACCCATGAAATTAAAAACGGATTTCATATATTTACAACCCATGAATGTGGAAATGGGTTTCATAATGAACATGATATTATGAATAACTCAATAATATAATTGATATGAATAGAACATTTAGATAATTTCCTTGAAAGGAATCAGTAACATCAATAGATTTCATCATAGATGGAAAATAATTTTTAAAAATACTTGCATATATTTTTATGAGGAAAATATCATTTATTGTATGAAAAATTATTTTTAATATATAAATCCTTTTTAAAATATATTTTTATGAAAATTGATTGAAAATTTTAAAAAAATTGTTGAAAATATTATTCCATGAAAACATATAAAGTAAGCATCAATTATTTTTAAAAAATATTTTTCTCAAAAACAATTTGCAAACATACAATGAGTTGCTGAAAAACTATTGAATAAAATTTTGTTTAAAATACATCGAAAACATATAAATTGATATTAAATTTTTTTTAAACCCATTCTCCTTGAAAACATATACAATAAACATCAAAACATTTGAAAAATAGTTTTCATTGAAAACATATTGAAATCATAGAAATAAAGAATGAAATCATTTTGAAAAAAATTTATTTGAATAAAATTCGATAATTCATAAATTTGTATTGAAAACATTTTAAAAATTATTTTCCGTGAAAACCTATAAAATGTGATTGAAAACGTCTTGAAAACCATTTCATTGAAAACACTTTGAGAACATATAAATAATGATTGAAGACGTTTGAAAAAAAGAATTACATGAAAACATATAAAAGATGGAATATTTCATATGAAATCATTTTTTCATGAAGAATACATTTCAAAAAAAATTTAATTAATATCATCCATTTCAATAAGAAAAGAAATCATCAAATTACAGATGTTGTGTAAATCTATACATGTCGTTCAAGGAAAATATAATATTCCTTTTATATGTTAAACAAGTTAAAAAAATATTCCTATTTTATAAATTTAAAAGATGATTAATTTTATGAGATTTTGGAAATAAAAAAAGTGTAAAAATATCTTTTAGTTATTTTATAATAATGGTATAAAATTCATGAAAAACGTTTTTTGAAATAATAGATTTCTGATGAAAGAGATGATAATTTCAGTGTTTTATAAAAACACTTTCTTAACTATATTATTTATCAAATAGTAGAACATGGAAAAAATACATTAATATATAATGAAATTATATAGTATATGTAAACTCATGAGTATTATTTAGAGATGGATCATAATATTTAATGAAAGGAATCATTGACATAAACAATCTCAAAAAGCGATTATATTGTCTCAATAAACACCTATTACTCAGTAACATTGGATCATAATCCCCATGTATAAAGATGTTATTACATGAAGCTTAATATATAATGAAAATAAGGATACTCCAAATATTACATGTACAATGGTAAAATAAACACCTCAAAAAATATTTTAGGTGTATAACAACACTTGACTAATAAATAAGGACAATTAAGACAAAAATGTTTTATTTATTTGATAAAATTTGAATGTTATACCCCATGAAATAAGGATATTAGAGTGGATATTTGAAAACCCATAAATTTAATAAAAATATACATATAATAAAATCATGGTATATATATACGGCACAAAATAATAGAGTGGAAATCATAGCTTTTATCTCACAAAAAATAAAAGTGAGATGAAATCCCCTTACATTGTTTCTTGACTCTCCATAATCGTACAAAATTCCTTTATAATAAATATATTTTTATTATAAATATTTTAATGAATTATATTATTATATATATTACCACCAATTTTTTATTATGCTTTTATATTAACTTCTTGTTATCATTCCTATGTTAAGGTTCCACATGAGGTAATATTTGATTTGTTTTTTCACATGCATCTTAATTTTTTATATTGTTAATCCATATACATATATTCTGATTATATAATGTATAAAATTATATAAATATTAGTTATTTAAATTATATTTATATAAATATAATCTATTGAATAATGAATAATGGAATGGATGACATCGATCGTGTATTCGATAAGATGTACATATGCATGAACGCTATTTCCAATTTTGTTTTGTAGTATTGAATGAATGAATGAAAATGAGATATACATATATATATATATATAATTATTCCAATAGAATTTATATATCATATATATCATATAATTTCATTAAACACATTCTTAATACATTCCACATGGTGTATGAACAAATCACATCACTTTTAGGAGGTGGTTGTCCATATTTCCTCAAACGAGAATATTATATTAATACCAAATGGAAAGTAAAGAGATGTGTATTATAAAATGGATTAAATAATAATAAATACATAATAAATAAAATATTTTATTTATATTAAAAAAACTTCCATTATAATGTCCACCATGATTGATGGTAAATGAAAAATAAACAATCAACGTTTCGTGAGGAAGTAATTTTCCAAACACAGAAATAATTTATCTGATATCAAATAGATGAAGGTGAAATAAATTATAGGTCATAACAATTTCATAAAAAAAACCTTACTATATTAAGGAGACAGTTTTTTAAATTTTATTTTAAAAATGATAATGGACGGGACATGAAGTAAAATAAAGGAATATAGATTAAGAGATGATGTGACATCTAAATCAGTTAACTCGTTTTGGTTTGTGCCAAAATGCTTCATTGAGAAGATTTATTCCCAAATGGGTACATCAAGGTAGAAGGGAGTATTTTTTTGAGTCTATTTGGGAATAGTAGGGTCAAACATAAAATTATTGATATGTGTAAGAACTCGGGTCATCATTTCATAAATGGAACATGATTTATGGTGTTTTTTAGGAAAATTGGAGTTTCTAAAAATTTAAGTAGTACATGACAAGTATATAGGATTACACTCCATGTACATGGTTTCTGGGGGTAACCATGTACTAGTCCTATAATGGCTGAGTACAGGGGCACGTGAGGTGACTTGGAAAACACATAAAGTAGGTCCCTATAAAGGCATATACACTTCATGTATCTATAAAGAACATGTCGTGTATTTTAATTTTTAACTGATAAATACGACTGGGGTCATGTCTAATTGAAATAACATCCTTCTTGTAGCATTGTCTCTCCATAGAGGGATGTATATCTCTAATTCTTCTTTGAGACCCCGATCGATCGCCTATACTCTGAATCGAACACCATCGATTGCATTGGAATCATATAAGTGATATATTCATTCGTCTAGAGCCTCCTCTCTTGATTTCTCCCATTGGGTGAGATATCCATGGTGGATAATTTTTCCTGTTTTTGTATATCTACTGGGTTCTATGTGGATTAAGTGGCTGAGGTTCAACTATATTGATCGTATAACATCGAGGTAGCTGGTGTAACGCCCTGGACCCAGATACCCAGAGTCGGTGCATTATTACATAACATTGGCATGATCACAAGGGATCATGTCTCGAAAGACTGAGTAGTTTATTAGTCTTGGAAACACTATATATATTCATAAGTCTTACATTACATCATAAGGTAAAAAAACTACAACAACATCATGCCTTCATATCCCCTCATACTATCCCTGTAGGTCATTCATAAATTACTTCTTCATAATCCTGGGAAAAATAAAACATTGAAAGGGGTGAGCTCAGATGCTCAGTAAGGATAACATTATAGTATAAGCTTTCATAGATAAGCATAAACACATAAGGCAGTTTATAACTAAAACAAAATCCTTTTAAACATGAACTTCAGCATAAAATGTAAAATATTAAACAAAATAAAGCCATTTACTTACTCATATGGATATTCTACTAGTCAAATGATCACATGCAATATCAATAACCACTTTCATAATGATTGAATGCATAATGCCAGACTATCATAACCACATAGCCAAGGCCTCGTGCCAAGACTACAGATATGATATTGCCAAGGCCTTGTGCCAAGACACTAGTTGATCTCATGAGACCTACCGATGCATATAGGAGCTATAGAAGGCTCCACCCCTCACTTACTAAGTCCAATGCATTCCTAATATGAAAATTTTGAAACATAACATAAACATTCGTATTAAAAATATCATACGAAATGTCAATAATTTATCCAAAAACCATGAATGGTATAAAAATAGCACATCCACAGTCAAACATAACTCATTCGTTACAATATGGAAGATTTTATTGTATCATATTAACCTCAATCGATAATAATGAAGGATATTGACATAGATGAAAATAATCATCAAAACTATTTGAGATAAATATCCCCCTTTTTCGTGAAATCATTTAAAGTCACACTATTTGTCAGGAAGCTATTTAAAAATAGATTTTTTAATCAAAGTGTCCCATACCACTTTGAATATTTTAAAAAGAGTTTTAATTTTAAAACTTTAATTCCCATATAAATAAATCCTTAAAACCATTTTTAAAACATGGACATTAATGAGCAAGATTTAGAAGAATAAATCATTGAAACATTTAAAAATGGTATTTTAGTTAGAGTTTCTAACCAAAAGAGAGACACTTCAATAAAAATAATTGAGGTAATAAAAACATTGTAATATCATGAGAATAAAGGAATTCATGATATACTATGTCAAAGTACATTATATACACCACATAAAAGTGATTTGGTGTATAACAGCAAAGAAGTCTCAATGAAATGTAGATTGAGATGAAATCTCTTATAAAGGCCATATCCTTAGGTTAAGGATAAATCAATGACATAATTATGTGTGGAAAATATAAACACACTAAATATGATTTGATATTCAGTGTAAAACAATCAAAGTATATTCAAACATATTCTTGTAAAAACAACACCAACGAATTGGATGTTTAACTCAACAAATGGAGAATGAGTTAAAATTATTCTTATCAAATTCATATTAATGACTTGAGAAATTATCAATGGAGTGATTATGTGTATCAAAAGTATATCCACATGAAGGGGAGTGGAAATTATGACATAATCAAATGAATAATGATTCCACACATAATCTTGGGGTAATATAATCAATGAAATATGCATAAAGCCAAATGAGTGGAAATTGAAATTTCAAATTCCCTTATCAATTAGGTAACTTACGAAACATACAACCATGAAAGAAGGATCATACCATTATGATGTAAAAACCCATAAATTAAATTATATTACACAATTAATACAATCATGGGCAGTACACATACACCACATGCAATAATTAAGTGGTGATCCATGGAATTCTCATGAAATTAAGAGTGAGTTAAGAAACCCATTACCTTGTACATTTCCTTGGTTGGGGGTAGGTTAACCTACTGTATAATGTTGAAATAATTGTTATTAAACTATTCATGAATCATATACATTAATATGATATCATATATGATCTTTTAACATTGCTTTGTTAATAATATCTTAGAATTATCATCGTTTCGGGTGTTAACTTACTCATTTTCATTTATATGTTTTGTTATGTAAGCCAAGTTTTTCATGGATAGGTTGTATCTTATTCATATCCATAATGATATAATGTTATTAAACAATATTTTTAAATCATCAAATGATAATTATACTTGAATGGATATGATGGAGAATGAATCTCATCGCGTTCGTGGAGACGGTAGTCCGTACGTACGCACGAGCAACAATATCATTATTTTGATATTGAAATAATATATAATTGGATGGTTCATCATATATACAGAATCATTATCATGTTATATTTATTATTTAAATTAGTTACACATCATCATTATACCCACCCAAATAATAAAATATTGAATAACAATTACACCACGACATGGAGACGGTAAGCCGTATGTACGCACGTATGGTGGCATGTTATTCAAAGGGTGGATAGAATACTGAATATGGTTGTACCATATTTATAATAACATCAAAATATATATAAGATACTGAAGTTATTATTTTGGAATGGTGATAACAAAGAAAGAAGAAGTGGAAGAAGAAAGGAACTTGAAAAGGGGTAGTGAAAACATTACCTCTTCTTCGGGTTCTTCCTTTTGATTTGATCAAAAGGGCTCCTTAGGATGGATTTTTGATCAAACTAAGGCCTCTAGGATTTCTTGGGGGAAGTTGAGAGAGTATTTGGGCAGGTGTTGGACGAACCAAAATGATTTTAAGTTGTGAAGAAATGAGAAGGAGGACTGCCTTTTTATAAGAGGGGTGAGGGGAACCTTTGGAAAAGCTAGAAATATTAATTTATAATAAATTCATATTCGGTTTCTAATGGCTCAAATGTTTATTATTAAAAGTTTAAGGTGGGTATAGGTCGAAAACCATTCAACCAATAGAATTTAGACAGGTTTGGGTTACTATATTAACCTTATCTTTTAGTTTTAACTCTTAGTTAATTAGTTTGACATTTACCATGTCACTTTGTATTTTTATATTATATAGTTAATAAACATACTATATACATACAAGCTACCCCCAAGTG
The DNA here is from genome assembly GCA_963277665.1 of Viscum album. Taxonomy (NCBI): domain Eukaryota; kingdom Viridiplantae; phylum Streptophyta; class Magnoliopsida; order Santalales; family Viscaceae; genus Viscum; species Viscum album. Next base: position 1,852,411,442 of record OY728120.1, read on the forward strand.
GTCCATTAATGATATACCTATCATTATATAAGTCTTTTTGCCGAACCGTAGATTTTTAGGAAATTAATATCAATTAATAATATAATATATGTTTTAAAAACTCTTTTATGTCAATTTTTACACTATTCAATAGTTGATTTCTGTGAAACTCATAAAAGAATTATTACTTCGAACAAAGTCAATTAAATCAATCCTAATATTTCATATTATCCTAGAAAATTAGTTTAAATCATTAAAAGTCTTAAATTATATTTATTAAGAATTTATAATATCAATTATTTTAATTTTTCACTATTATGGTAATTACTGCATCATCATTGTGTAATAAATATATTAAATTATTTAATGTATAAAAATGTTAAATAAAATATAATTATTTATGAAATCTTATTATATTTCTATTGAATATTTATAATCGAATTTATCTTATGTATAACCCTATATTAAAAATGTTTTAGTAAATAAACATTGATTTTAACTCTTTTAACTCTTCTTTGAATTAAATAATAATAAATGTCCTAATCTAATCCAAGTGGACCTAAATGATAATATTTTGTTACTAAGGTTTTTTTTGGTCAAGAGACACTTGTCCGATAGAATTCAGACATGTGTTAGGGTAATATTTATATCATTTTTACCCTTAATTACCCTATTTACTTTTAACCGTGGTAAATAAAAGTAAAAAGTTACAATTTATCGAAAATTACTTTCATCTCATTGATCCACATTTTACTTCTTGATATTAACCATGTCTCTCAGATTTTTGAAATTCCATTCACAGAAGCTGTAAAATTAAGTTTTATGAAAAATTTAGTTTTTTAACTACCACTTAGTAGTTTCATTATTCATAAAAAATTGAAGTTTTTCAGAACATTGCCAAAATTTCACCCTAAGATATAATTGATATTCCAAATTCAAAAATGATGTCTATTTTATAAAATTCTTAACATATAAGTTTCATTAATTAATTCAATAATTAATTCCAGCTGTCACAACAAATAGCGAGTTTTTAAGAAAACAATATATATCAAAAGATTGACAATTGTTTAGGTCCAATTTCAAAGTGAAATTAATTCTAATTAACACCATTGGATAAAATGGTAAAAATATATTCTAATTATACTTTAAAACAACTAAAAAATATAATTTATCACTATAAATTATTTTGTTTTAAAAAGTTGTTTTAAATTAAAATTTAGTAATTTTCACTATTCATCAAAATATAAAAGTTATTCGAAAAGTACCAAAATTTAACCCTAGGATAATATTGTTATTCAGAATCCAAAAATTAAGTCTATTTTACCAAATTAAAAACATAAAAGTTGCATTTATTAATTTAAAATTCATTCCTGCTTTCGAAACCAAAAGGGGTATTTTTAAGAAATAATAACTATCAAAAGTTTGACACTTGTTTATGTCCAATTTCAAGGTGAAATTACTTAAAATGTCCATCATTGGATTAAATAGTAAAAATAAAATCTATTTATACTTCCATACCAATAAAATGTATAATTTAACAATACAAATTATTTTGTTTAAAAAAGTTTTTTTTAGTTAAAATATAGTATTTTCACTATTCACCCAAATATGAAAGTTATCAGAAAGACACCAAAACATTATTGATAATAAATTATTATGTCCCCATTCTAAAGAAGAATTTAATTTTGTCAAATTGAATATATAAAAGTTTCAAATATTGGATTTAAAAAGGCTTCTCCATTAAGAGGCGGTAAAATTACATTTTTTGAAAAATACGTATTTTATCTAAAAAAATGAATGTGTTCATAAATCATGTCTTAGAAACTCATAATATGGATTAAAATTATAAGGATAATATAATATTTAAAATTTAGTTAATACTATTCATAACCTCTTTTGAATGGCTAGTTTGGTAAGTCGTTGTGTACTTGAACTCAGTGTTGCGTACAACACACACTATTGTATTATTCAAAGAGAAGTGTACCGTGGAAGATTGGGGTGTTACATTCACCCCTCCTTCAATAAATTGCGTCCTCACAATTTTAAAAATTGGGCCTGAGAATGGAAAGTCCCACATCAGAAAAAGAGTCAATAAAAATATTACTTTAAAAGAAATAAAGAGGGGTCTAAAGGTCACACAAGATAACCCATACTAGGATTCCAGGTAGGAAAACATGGATGTCGATGATAAACTAAGTGTCATGTTATAATGGAGAGGGATAGAACTCGTGATCATGAGAAATTTAACAATAAGAAAACCATATACTTGTGTTGGGACAAACGATCATTAGTCTCCTAGTAGTAAAAGTAAACAGACAACATTTTTTGTTTTATGTTACATTACATAAGGATGAGGAATTCATTTATGATATTGACTAAGAATATAAAGATATATACTTACTTTTTAAGTATAGTTCAATTCTTTAATAAATTTCCACCAATAACTCATTTTTTTAAATGAAGAGTATTCAAGAAGTCTTGGTCACACTGGAAGAGCTAGAATAAACTTCTATAGAATCACATGATCCATGCAGGATAAACTATATATTTACATTTTCTTTAGAGATTAATCAAAACAAAAATGGTTAGTACAAGATCTAATGATCCCCCAAAAGGATATTCCTTGAGAGAAATAAACAATAATCTTAATTTCTAAAATTAAACCAATAATACCCCAATGTTAAATAAATACCATTCAATAATCACTTGTCCTTAAAATCCTTCAATATAATCCATACTAATATTGAAACCCAAAACATAGACTAATTTGATTATGTAGTCTCCCATGTTAAATTGTATCTCCAAATGACATCAAATACTCTTAAAGTCATATTCTTAAAAGTAATTAACCTCATCACATATTCTCTATTATAGGTTAATCATTTCAATAAATAACACAAATCACTATAAATCCAAAATAAAAACGTAGATAAAAATCCACCATTACTCCACAAATGAAACCTCATACTACTCTATTTTCCTTTGGCATATAGTGTTCTCAACAAAGCGAACATCTTCCAAAATAACATTTATCACTTAATCACCAAATCATTTTCCTATACTAAGGGTATTCATTTGATAAGACATAAGATCCAAAATCAAATTATTATTGATCAATAAAATCATTTAACTAAAAATAATAGTCACACTAACCAGGGACTTCACGTAGTCCAGTGGTAGGCGATAAATCCCAATCTCACTTTGGTTGTGGGTTTGATTACCACATCATTGTCCGACGCGACGGGTTTTCACACGGTCTACGTGTTGTCCTTTTTCAAAAATTATATTTTATAACATTACCAAAATGAGATAAATTCCTCAAAATAACCATAACATAATTTAACCACAAATGTTATCTCATACCTTTCATTTTCATCCCAAATTATAATAATTTGTAATTTCCTCAAACCCAATGATCATATAAAACCAAATGGTTATTTATAACTATATCCACAAGTGAAAAGATAATTGTTCCATAAATATCATTCTCACATGGAAAACGTTAGGGTTACAAATACAAGAGAAAATTATTCCAAAGTAAACCATTCAACAAGGATCACTAAAAATTTTTAAACATTTATCCAACCATTTATTTCCACATAGATTCTTCTCTGACCAAGAAAATATCCTATAGAATAGGACATTCACTCGGGTAATGGCCAGGTCCCCTACATTTATGGAAAATGATTGTAAATGGATTCTTGGGACCATTTTTATATTCTTCCATAGTACTCTTCATTTTTCTTCGGTAATTCTTCACTTTATTTCATTCCTTCCCGCACGTAAAGCATTTCTTTGTCCCATTGAGGCACTTTCCTGGGTGTCTCCTTCCACATTTCCTGCATGATGGAAATTGAGGATTTCTTTCACCATGGTCTCCACTACTGAAGCTCTTATCATTCATCACTTTTCTCTTCTTTTTTGAGTCCTGTAATTGGAATATGTATATATTGTTGATCATATTTTTGGAAAATTTATTTGGCATAAAGACGATATCTTTTACGCCTATCAACATTCCATTGTGTTTCTCATTTCCACCATCTTTCCCACCTTGTACATCATTCTCAAAGCCACTATGACTTCCTTGGAATCTAGCCATTGACTAAAACCAGAAAGCATTGTGTGAGTAATAGTAGTCATACAATCATTTAGAAATTAACATGTCACCATATTCTCAATTTGAAACATATTAGGATTAACCAAGGTTATTTACTCTCATCTTATATATATATTACTTAAAATTGGTTTTTAATGAAAATGTAAATTATCCTAAGCATATCCCCCAGGAGTGTCGTAACCAAGAGTGCAACAAGGCCCGTTGTCGTGCACCAGTTCCTGTTAGAGTCTAGCTCAAAGAGGTGTTTTCGGGTTTTACTTCTAGGTACATCTGTGCCAGAGCCATCTCTACCTGCTCGTATCCAGACAGGGATGTATTTCTCGGAAAACTCACAAAATATCTACAATAACAAAATTCTAGAATGTTATTCCATACTAATCCTCAAAGTTAAACTTAGGTCTACGTGCTCTAATCATTTTTTATGTAAATCTAGAGTCCAAGGTTTATACTAAATTTCCTCTGATACCAACTGTAACGCCCCGACCCAAGATACACAGATTCGGTGCATTATTAAATAACATTGGAATGATCACAAGGGATCAAGTCTCGAAAGACCAATTAGTTTAGTAGTCTTGGAAACAATAGATATATTCATAAGTCATACATTACCTTATAAGGTAAAAAAACTACAACAACATATTGTCTTCATGTCCCCTCATACTATCCCTGCAGGTCATTCATAAATTACTTCTTCATAATCCTAGGAAAAATAAAACATTGAAAGGGGTGAGCTCAGATTCTCATTAAGGATAACATTATAGAAGAAGCTTTCATAGATAATCATAAACACTTAAGGCAGTTTATAACTAAAACAAAAGCCTTTTAAACTTGAACTTCAGCATAAAATGGAAAACATTAAATAAAATAAATCCTTTTACTTGTTCACATGGATATTATACTAGTCTAATGATCACATGAAATATCAATAACCACTTTCATAATGATGGAATGCATAATGCCAGACTATCATAACCACATAGCCAAGGCCTCGTGCCAGGACTACAAATAAGATTTTTCCAAGGCCTTGTGCCAAGACACTAGTTTGTCTCATGAGACATATCGATGCATCGAGGAGCTATATCGGGCTCCACCTTTCACTTACTATGTCCAATGCATTCCACATATAAAACGTTTGAAACATAACATAAACATTCGTATTAAAACTAGCATACGAAATGTCAATACTTTATCCAAAAACCATGAATGGTATAAAAATAACACATCCACAGTCAAACATAACTCATTCGATACAATAAAAAAGATTGTATTGTATCATATTAACCTCAATCTATAATAATGAAGGATATTGACATAGATGAAAATAATCAGCAAAACAATTTGAGAGAAATATCCCCCTTTTTCTTGAAATCATTTAATGTCACACTATTTTTCAAAAAGCTATTTAAAAATAGATTTTTGAATCAAAGTATCCCATACCACTTTGAAACATTTAAAAGGAGTTTTAATTTGAAAACTTTAATTTCCATATAAATAAATCCTTAAAACCATTTTTAAAACATGGATATTAATGAGGAAGATTTAGAAGAATAAGTCTTTAAAACATTTAAAAATGGTATTTTAGTTAGAGTTTCTAACCAAAAGAGAGACACATGAATACAAATAATTGTCGTAATCAAAACATTGTAATATCATGATAATAAAGGAATTCATGAAATACTATGTCAAAGTACATTATATACACCACATAAAAGTGATTTGGTGTATAAGAACAAAGAAGTCTCAATGGAATGTAAATTGAGATGAAATCTCTCATAAAGGCCATATCCTTAGGTTAAGGATAAATCAACGACATAATTATGTGTGACAAATTTAAATACACTAAATATGATTGGATATTCAGTGTAAAACAATCAAAGGACATTCACACATATTCTTGTAAAAACAACACCAACGAATTGGATGTTTAACTCAACAAATGGAGAATGAGTTAAAATTACTCTTATAAAATTCATATCAATGACTTGATAAATTATCAATGGAGTTATTATGTGTATCAAAATTATATCCACAGGAAGGGGAGTGAAAATTATGACATAATAAAATGAATAGTGATTCCACACATAATCGTGGGGTAATATAATCAATGAAATATGCGTAAAGCCAAATGAGTGGAAATTGAAATTTCAAATTCCCTTATCGATTAGGTAACTTACGAAACATAAAACCATGAAAGAAGGATCATAACATCATGATGTAAATACCCATAAATTGATGTATATTACACAATGAATACAATCATGGACAGTACACATACACCACATGCAATAATTAAGTGGGGAACCATGGAATTCTCACAAATTAAGAGTGAGTTAAGAAACCCCATACCTTGTTATTTTCCTTGGTTGGGGATAGGTTAACCTCATGTATAATGTTTAAATAATTGTTATTAAATTTTTCATTAATCATATACATTAATATTATATCTTATATGATATTTTAACATTGCTTTGTTAATAATATCTTAGATTTATCGTCGTTTCAGGTGTTAACTTACTCGTTTTCATTTATATGTTTTGTTACTTAAACCATGTTTCTCATGGATAGTTTGTATATTATTCATATCCAGAATGATATAAAGTTCTTAAAAATTATTTTTAAATCATAAAATGATAATTATACTTGAATGGATATGATGGAGAATGAATCTCATCGCGTTCGGGGAGACAGTAGTCTGTATGTACGCACGAGCGACAATATCATTCTTTTGATATTAAAATAATATATAATTGGATGGTATATAATATATAGAGAATCATTATCATGTTATATTTATTATTTAAATGAGTTAAACATCATTATTATAACCACCAAAATAATAATATATTGAATAACAATTACACCACGACGTGGAGATAGTAAGCCGAACATACGCATGTATGGTGACATGTAATTAAATGGGTGGATAGAATAGTGAATATGGTTGTACCATATTTACAAAAACATCACAATATATATAATATACTAGAGTAATTATTTTATAATGGTAATAACAAAGAAAGAGGAAGTGGAAGAAGAATGCAACTTGAAAAGGGGTAGTGAAAACATTACCACTCCTTCAGGTGCTTCCTTTTGATTTGATCAAAAGGGCTCCATAGGTTGGATTTCAGATAAAAATAATGCCTCTAGGTTGTAGTGAGGGAAGTTGAGAGAGTATTTTGTCAGGGGTTGGCTGAACCAAAATGCTTTGAAGGTGTGAAGAAATTAGAAGGAGGAGTTCCCTTTTATAAGAGGGGTGAGGGGAACCTTTGGAAAAGCTAGAAATATAAATTTACAATAAATTCATATTCGGTTTATAATGGCTCAAAAGTTTATTATTCAAAGGTTAAAGTAGGGAAAGGTCGAAAACCATTCAACCAATAGAATTTAGACAGGTCTGGGTTACTATATTAACCTTATCTTTTAATTTTAACTCTTAGTTAATTAGTTTGACATTTACCATGTCACTTTGTATTTTTATATTATATGATTAATAAACATAGTATATACATACAAGAGACCACAAAGTGGTCCATTAATGATATAAATATCATGATATAAGTCTTTTGGCCGAACCTTATATTTTTAGGAATTTAATATCAATTAATAATATAATATATGTTTTAAAACTCTTTTATGTCAATTTTGAAACTATTCAATAGTTGATTTTGGTGAAACTCATAAAAGAATGATTACTTAGAAAAAATTCAAATAAATCAATAATAATATGTCATATTATCCTATAATAATTAGTTTAATTCATTAAAAGTCTTAAATAATATTTATTTGGGTATTTATAATATCAATTATTTTAATTTTTCACTATTATGGTAATTACTGCATCATCATTGATTCATAAATATATTAAATTATTTAATTTCTAAATCTTTTAAATAAAATCTCATTATGTAGGAATTTTTATTATCTTTCTAATGAATATTTACAATCGAATTTATCATTTGTATAACCCTATATTAAAAATATTTTAGTAAATAAACATGGATTTTAACTCTTTTAACTCTTCTTTGAAATAAATAATAATAAATGCCCTAATCTAATAGAAGTGGATCTAAATGATAATATTTTATTCCTAAGGTTATTTTTGGTCGAGATACACTTGTCCAATTGAATTAGGACATGTGTTATTGTAATATTAATATCATTTTAACCCTTAATTACCCTATTTACTTTTAACTGTGGTAAATAAAAGTAAAAAGTTACTATTCATCAAAAATTATTTTATCTCATTGAACCACATTTTAGTTATTGATATTAACCGTGTCTCATGGATTTTCGAAGTTCCATTCACAAAAGCGGTAAAATTATGTTTTCTGAAAAATTCAGTTTTTTTAACAACCACTTAGTTTCACTATTCATCAAAAATTGAATTTTTTCAGAACAATGCCAAAATTTCACCCTAAGCTATAATTGATATTCCAAATTCAAAAATGATGTCTATTTTACGAAATTAGAAACATATAAGTTGCATTAATTAATTTTATAATTAATTCCGACTGTCACAATAAATAGCGTGTTTTTAAGAAACAATATATATCAAAAGATTTACAATTGTTTAGGTCCAATTTCAAAGTGAAATTAATTCTAATGAACACCATGGATAAAATCGTAAAAATATATTCTTATTATTCTTTAAAACCACTCAATAATATAATTTGTCACTATAAATTATTTTGATTTAAAAATTTGTTTTTATTTAAAATTTAGTAATTTTCACTATTCATTAAAATATAAACGTTTTCCAAAAAGTACCAAAATTTCACCCTAGGCTCATTTCGTTATTCCGAATCCAAAAATGAAGTCTATTTTACCAAATTAAAAACATAACATTTTCATTTATTAATTTAAAATTGATTCCCGCTTTCGAAACCAAAAGGCGTATTTTTAAGAAATAATAACAATCAAAAGTTTGACACTTGTTTATGTCCAATTTCAAGGTTAAATTACTTAAAATGACCATCATTGGATTAAATAGTAAAAAAATAACTTATTTATACTTCCAAACCAATAAAATTTATAATTTAACAATATAAATTATTTTGATTAAAAAATTTGTTTTCAGTTAAAATATAGTATTTTCACTATTCACCCAAATATGAAAGTTATCAGAAAGACACCAAAACATTATTGACACTAAATTCTTATGTACCGATTCTAAAGAATAATTTAATTTTGTCAAATTGAATATATAAAAGTTTCAAATATTGGTTTTAAAAATTCTTCTCCATTAAATGGAGGTAAAATTTAGTTTTTTGAAAAATACTTCTTTTATCTGAAAAATGAATTTGTTTATAAATCATTTCTTAGAAAATAATAATATGGATTAAAATTATAAGGATAATATAATATTTAAAATTTAGTTAATATTATTCATAACCTCGTTTTAACAGCTAGTTTGGTAAGTTGTTGTGTACTTGAACTCAAGGTTGCCTACAACACACGCTATTGTATTATTCAAAGAGAAGTGTACCGTGGAAGATTGGGGTGTTACAGCTGGTGTGTATCTTTTTGTAGATTTTCTTTGAGTTATATGTGCAAAAAAGTGCTAAATACGATATTTTAGGTTATTTAATGAATTGGGAATTTGACCCTGTTAATTCCTATCATGAAAATTTTTTGGGTATGGTTTTCTGATTGTAAATATGGTTATTTATCTATCTATTAATTTTTTCCCATGTTTGATCTAATATTGGTCATTGGGTCTAGAATTTCTTATTATGATGCTCCAATTTCCATTCCTATTTCTATTATGATGAACTTATATTATCCAACATGATTGTGTTATGATTTTTATCCATTTATCCAGGTAGTATTCATGATATAATTTGGATTATGAATATTTTTTGTGCACGATTTATTTACATATGGTTGTGGGAACCTAGTGTAGTGAGTCAATAGGGTGAATTGATATTGAGGGATTCCCAGATTTTCTATATAATTTTCATATGGAGAGACCATATGGTGGGGGGGTTGATATTGAGTTCTCCATTATAGTGTCTATATTTATCATTACAAGACCACATGGGAAATTGATATTGATTGATTCCTCAGAGAGTCTGTAGATTATCGTTAATAGACTATATGTGGAATTGACGGTGACTGCTTGCTCATATAGTCATAGTCGACATGAGATAAAAGGATATATACTATCTAAGATATCCCAATGGGTTTTTATATCATTATTGTTAAATGATAATTTTAAACAGAGTGGTAGGCTATGAGAGCTTTCCCAGAGGGTTACATGTGAATGATTGGTTGAATAATTAATAAATTTCAATGATTGTCATTGAAATTGTATGACAATATAATTTTGAGTAGTTCCTTGTTCATTACTTCTTTTTTCATATTTAACTTAATCATATATTCACTGATAGTTAGGAATAGATATTTTTGTGGTTTCCTATAAAATTCTTCTCACACTAGTTTGGGTCATGCTTTAGGGCCCAAACAGATTATATTATTATAGGTATAGATAAGGGAAAGCACCCTTAAACATCACAAACATGATTGATGTGGAGTTAGGGATCATGGTACCATAATGAGGCTTGTGATGCTATTAGATATTACTTGTTTTTATTTGTAAATTAGTTTAATAGTATATTCTTGAATTGTTACTTGTTTGGCTCTTTTCCTAGGCACTTGTGACTTGCATCATTATTTACATATATATATGATTCTGTTGTTTATTAACTTCGAGTCTTTTTTAATTCACTTATTGTATGAAATTACTCTTTCCTCTACTATTGTACATTTGTTTCCACTAAGTTACTATTCAAATTTGGGCAGAATTTCCCCGCTATCACACCAAAGGCCATCGCTTCTAGTTGGAGGCCTCTAGCATTCGAGGAAATGTGCTTGAGGCTAAGTGACCAAACAGGTATGGGTCAACTTTGGGCGGTATCTGGAACTGGGACATTACAATTTGGTATCAAAGGAGGATCTTTTATTATTTGACTTATAGTTTGGTGCCTATATATAGGGATAAGAAGGAATATGATGTTGGTAATAAGTTTTGTATGGTAGTAGCTAACACTTGTACAAGGAAAAGCCAATATGCCTTGATTATTTCATTTTTTTGGTTTTTCAATTGTTACAGTTGATTTGATTTAACAATTTTTTTATTCACATGTTTTCTACTATTATTTATGATATTATTGAGTTTCTATTTCTAATGAAACTTGATGAGATGAGGGTATTCCATATCATGCATCATATAGGAACTATATAGATATCACATGCAAGGCATTCTTGTCATGCCATTTTGGGAGCATTATCGATTTCATGTTGTTGTGGTAGATTTTGTGACAAATATGCAAGCTATTGAGATAGTCTCCTTGTTATAATAACTTCTATTTGATAGGAAATGGATTATTGTGTAAGGTTTTGTTTGAATGAGTTCCAATCATTGGTCACTGAGGTGTTATGAACCCTTATGGATTGGAATTTGGTTGATCGTTTATTTAATGTATTGTTATACCTTGTGATATACATACTGATGAAGTTAGACATTGATTCATGGGGAGTATGTTCCCCCATGGATTAGAATTTGGTAATTTAATGTTTGTTTCAATGTTTTTATGGGGTTATGGATTAGTTTATGAGGCTAACTATCTTGAAAAATCCATAATACATAGTGTGTATTCATGAATACATGTTGTGTATCATTATGATTGGGAGGGAACAACTCTACATAAGTATACATTGTGTACCATATATACACACCATGTATTCCAAAACGGTGTAACTAGATGTGTGGGAAGAGACATGTGGTTGGGAAATGATTCTTTGCACACACCATGTACTTAGAGTACACATTGGGTTCTAATACTCATGTACCTAGTCGTGTGACCAATGAAATGGGTGGTTGAACGTCAAGTTGTGCATGCTATGTTTTCTTCATACACACCATGTATAGTGGAAATGTCACTAGTTGTGTGTCTAATGAAACATATGGTTATAACATAAGTGATACATCTCGTGTCTAGTAACCATGGAAGGATCATTTTGTATAGCTATGTAGAGGAACTCAGGTAGGTTCGAAATGATTCTTGTAAACACCGTGTCCTTGGGGGTGAACACGTCGTGTGTATGGGTGTTACATGAATAGTAATGGGAGATGTACACTCCCATGTAAATGATTCAGGGAACACGTTGTGTAGAGGTTGTACACACTGTGTATCCATGTTTGGGAAAATATGACTACTTTCAATCTCCTATTCCTTTTCTTTCACGTATATGTTTCAGTCCTTGATAATCGAACACTGAGGTATGTGTTTGACCATGAAGAGTCATGCCACTGAGACGTCCTCTGGTTGTACGCCAAATCTAGGGTGGCGATTAGACACCGAATATATTAGATCATGGACTTCCAGCTTATCCTTTCATCAGGCATGTCTTGGCACGAGCCATCATTCTGGACACAAGCGTTGAGGCATAGTTCTAAGAATGCATCATGTGGTTTATGTGACCTTCCAAGGGGAACCGCATCCTGACTTTTCTATGGAAGAGTTGACTTGGGTTTTCTTATGTATAATCCCCTCACATTCTATGGGGATGGAGGACATCTAGCGAAAGAGTCAAGGTTGGAAGCCATGTGGCCTCTCTACGTGAATCTTAAGACGCCTCCAGAGATGAGAGTGAAAATCTCTATGTATATGATTTAGGATTCTGCCAATAGATGGTGTGATGTGATATCATAGGTGGGACACAAACGAGTTAATGATTGGGATGAGTTACAATAGTCCTTCTATGAATACTTCTACCCTAAGACATTGAGTGTCGACCGAGCCCAATAGTACATGATTTTGGAGCAGGGTACACTCTCAGTCATGGTGTATTCCTCTTGCTTCACAGAGATACAGTGGTTCACACCCATTTTGGGGGTGATGAGTTTTTACTACTGAGGATGTTTGAGGATGGTATTAGGCATGAAATCTGATCTTAGGTGAACTTCTTCAGGTTGAAAACTATATCATCCATAGTGAACTAGGTACTGATCACAGATAGTAACCTGAGGGATTGTAGAGCTATGGGCACGGGTGGTTCATTGTCCAGAGTTGTTGCTTCACTGGATGATAGTAGGATGTGTCGTTGGGAGTGTACAAGTGGAGATCTGAGTAGGAGGGATTCACCTTCAGGTAGCAAGGTGGTATGATACCAATGTGGGAATGGAAGTCATATAAAGCCACATTTCCCGAGAGACCCAGTTGAGTGCCGTTCTTGCGGCATGATGGGTCATCTTCAGTATTTATATATGTTTTTATCACCATGACCTGGTGACATATGTTCATCTATGTTGGACCACAAGTTTCTCATCATTGTAGTAGGATGTGTCGTTGGGAGTCTACAAGTGGAGATCTGAGTAGGAGGGATTCACCTCCAGGTAGCAAGGTGGTATGATACCAATGTGGGAATGGAAGTCATATAAGGCCACATTTCCCGAGAGACCTAGTTGAGTGCCGATCTTGCGGAATGATGGGTCATCTTCAGTATTTATATATGTTTTTCTCACCATGACCTGGTGACATATGTTCATCTATGTTGGACCACAAGTTTCTCATCAGTATAGGAACTGGAGTTCATCTAGCTGATCGATCCGAGTTAGAGGTTGTGGACGTGGTAGCTAGTCACCACGCTTTTAGTGACAATATGGTAGATCGTCTCTCTATGATTAGGTAGGGTTATATGGCCACAAAATAGGCTAGAAATGTTTAGTGGAGAAGAACCAACAAGATAAGGATCCCATACCCTCTACAGTTCGATATACAATTTTGTTTTCCTCAGTATTAGCATCCTCTCTTATCGATACAGGGGATTCCAATAGTTTCATATATGTTGTTGTTTTGGAGATCCTTGGGATATGTATTATTAATTCTACTGATATCATGATTCTAGAAAATCTGTTGGTGAGTATAATGGATTGTGTAAGTTAGTTAAATATGTTCCCTATTTCAGAAGGTATCATATCTGATGGAACCTCTATGTATATGAGATGACATGCTATGATGTCATTCTTATAATATACTAGTTAGTTACCTACCAGGTTGTTGTAAATTTCATTCATCATAGCTTGATATTTTTATCACCCGAGGGATGTTTTTTTCATCATAAGGGAGAATGGGATGTCTAGGAAAGCAGAGCGGGACATGAGAATCATAGGTTGTGAGGACTTATAGCACAGATTGCTATTTTTTATCTTGATGATCATGGAACTTCACAGATGGACATTCCTCTAGTGGTGGATAATTTCAGGGATGTATTTTATAATAACTATACAGGTATTCCTGTGGTGTGAGAGGTAGAATTTTCTATTGAGATTGTTCTAGGAACAACACTGGTGTCCATTCCTCCTTATAAGATAGCCACACCATAGTAATAGGAGCTCAAGAAGAAGTTAGAGGAGTTACATGCCAAGGGTTTCATCTGACCTAATACTTCTCCTTGGGGACTGGTTATCATTGTTTGTAAAGAAGGAAGAAGGTACCCTCAAACATTTTTTGGATAGTTGGAAGATAAACCAGTTGACTGTCAAGAACCTATATCACTTTCTGATGATTTATTATCTATTTGGTCCTCTTTGACGAGAAAGGGTGTTCCCAAAATTGAATTGTGATTTTGTAATCATCAGTGGCATGTTAGATGATATTATATACTTATTACATCCTTTCGGAGTGGGTATGGTCTATGAGAGTTTGTGGTTCTGTCGTTCGGTCTCACGAACGTGCTTGTAGTTTTTATGGAACTAATGAAATGAGTGTTCGATCGATACTAGGATTCCATCATGTTGGTTTTTGAGGATGATGTTTTTTTGTACTCTCAAACATGAAATGACCATGATACACATCAAGATATAATTTTTATTAAACTGAGAGAGCATCAGTTATATACAATGCTCGCAAAATGACACCTATGGATGGACCATATTCACATGTTGTTCCATGTTATATCAGAGATAGGAGTTTCAATAGACCTAGAGAAATTGAGGAATATAGTTTCCTTAGAGCAGTAGATGAATTTCATTGAGGTTCGTAGATTTCTAGGGCTGACCGGTTACTACATATGTTTGATATATGAATTATCAGTATTAATAGTGTTATTCCCCATCCTGTCTAAGAAGAGTGCGATGTACCTATGGAAAAATTCTTGCGATTCAGATTTTTGGGAGTTGAAAGAGAGGTTAACATCTTCACTGATACTAGTTTCACTATTGTCGGGTAAGAGTTATATAGTTCAAAGTGATGCATATGTTTTCAGGAAGGAAGCAGTACTTATGTAGGGATAAGGAGTCGTTGCGTACAAGTCTCAACAATTAATACCACATGAGAGGAATTACCAAACAAATGTTCTCAAGTTGGCTGCAGTTGTACATGCATCACATTGTTGGAGACATTATCTGTTGGGGGAGAATTTTTTGTATTTCTCCAACCACAAAAGTCTCAAGTATATTTTCACTCAGTCTGATATGAATTTGAGACATCAAAGGTGGTTTGAGTACCATAAGACCACAGAAATTGAACTTTCCTACACGCCTATGAAAGGAAACATAGTGGAAGATGCATTATGTAGGAGGACTCAGATACGTGTAATTCATAAGGATAGAAATGTGTGGAATCATATGGTTCTATTCTCTGAGATGCATTAAGAGGTACATGACAAAAATGGATATATGTTTCTTCTTTTTGTTGTTATTACATCTACTTTTATTTAGAGAATGTGAATGAGGCATCTATCAGATGTTGAAGGCCTAGTCTGGAAGGATATTTTGTCAATAGAGTAAAATATTCCTGGATGTACAATAGGATAGGATGATATCTTGGGCTTCCTTGGACATGTATGGGTTTCAATAGACATACATGAGGGGCTGTTGTAGGTTTTCCATTGTGCTGTTTTGGTAGTTCATCCTGGTGTCATAAAGATGTATGGAGATCAACACTGCTTGTATTGGTGGCCAGACATGAAGAGAGATGTCACTAGATTATTCATTAGGTGTTCCACTTGTCACTAGGTGAAGGTTGATAATCCACAACTGTCATGGAGTTTCTGTAGTTAACCATCCCCGAGTGGAAGTGGAATGATTTCACAATGGAATTCGTGACATTCTTACCTAGTTCCCCTCAAGGGAATGATAAAATTTAGGTATTCATTTTCAGAATCATGAAGGTTGTTCACATCTTACATATAAAGGAGTCCTTCATTGTTGATGAGTTAGGATGGTTGTACATTCGAGTGATTATACATTTTCATGGGGTACCACACTGCATAATTTTAGATAGGGACACCCATTTTACTTATCGGGTCAGGTAGGGACTAAAAACGGATTTGGTTACATATTTACTTTTGAGTACATCATACCATCCCCAAACAGATGGAATGTCCAAGAAAATGATTCAGGTACTGGAGGACATGCTAGGAGAATACGTCCAAGATTTTTTAGGTTATTTGTAGAAGAACTTACCTCTCGTGGAGTTTGACTACAATAATATTTTTCTAGAAAATATTTATATATAACCATATGAGGATTTTATAGTGGTTCGTGCTGATCATGACCATGTTGGATGGAGGTAGGAGAGGCAGATATGCTAGGACCTCGTCTAGTCTGAGGATACCATAGAGCATGTGGGGTTGATTTAGAAGAGGATTTCTACTGCACAATCATAACAAAATACTTATGCTGACTGAAGGTGGTGCATGTCACACCGAGGTTGGGACACTAATGGATTATGAGAAAGGGCATTCTTTTTCTAAGATTCGATAGGCTTTTTGTGGATTTGGACAGAGTCGATCTGGTTGCCTATCATTTTCTGTTACCTCAAAGGTACCGTGATATGCACAAAGTCTTCCATGTTTCTCAACTACGACATTACTTCTCAAAATCGTCTCATGTTTTTAACCCTATGAGGTTGAGTTGGAGGTGGATTCAATGTTCGAACCACATACTATATGGATCGTTGATCGCAGTGTGAATATTCTCCATGGTCGGCCTATTCCTATTGTATGGGTTATATAACAGCACAAGAGAATACATGATTAGACTTGGGTGAGGGAGACTGATGTACTATCCCATTGGATGGAAGTATTCGAGGATTCTTCTTATGTGCCTCTATGTAATGGAAATTTAATGTTGAATTTCATTAAGGGGGGGATGTTTTTAAGAAACCATGTCTTCATTTTAGGAATGGACATTGATTTATGGTGTTTTCTAGAAAAAAATTACTTTCTAAAAATTTATGGAGTACAATCCATGTACATATGAGTACACGCCGTGTATTTGGTTGTCACAGGTAGCCATGTACTGGCAGTGTAATGTCCAAGTACATGGCCATGTGAGGTGACCCAGAGACCAAATAATGAGGGGCTCGGTAAAGGAATATACACACCTTCTAACATTAATGAACACACATTGTAATTTTTTAATTGATTAATGGGACTAGGGTCACATCTAATTGACAGATCCTCCTTCTACCGTCATCTCATCTAGGAGCAACAAAGATTATTGATTCTTCTCTTACCCCCTGATCGACTTCTTATGCTGTGAATCAAACTCTTTTGATTGCATTGGAATAACATCAGTGTGTTATTCCTTCTTATAGTGCATATTCTATTGATTCCTCCCCTGTAATGAGATATCCATGGTTGAATGTTTTTGACATTTTTAAAGATCTACCACATT
Source organism: Viscum album (assembly GCA_963277665.1). Lineage (NCBI taxonomy): Eukaryota > Viridiplantae > Streptophyta > Magnoliopsida > Santalales > Viscaceae > Viscum > Viscum album. Next base: position 1,852,429,222 of record OY728120.1, read on the forward strand.
TTAGGTCGATTTAGAGGCTGCGGTTCAACTATATTGATTGTTAAATGTTGATGTAGTTGGTTTGTTCCATTCCATATATTGTCTTTGAATTATATGTGAAAAAATTGTTGAAGGCCCTAGTTTAGTATATTGCATATTTTTGGATATTAACCATGTTAATGTCTAGAATACCTTGTTTGTTTGAGTATTGGTTTGTGATTGTATATATGGTTTTCTACCTTTCTATGGATGTGTTTTCCCATGTTTGATCTGATATTGGCCATTGGGTTTAGAATATACTATTATGCTAGAATTTTTCCATGAATAGTGTTATTAGGATAGAGTGATATTATATTAAAGGCTTGGGTAATGCTTTGTAGCTGTTTAGGCAGGAAGTATTTGTGATTTATTTTGGCCGTTGCATATCGTTTGTGGGTTAATACATTACACAGGGCTATGGGAACATGATTTAGGGAGACCATAGGGGGAATTAACATTGGGGGATCCCCCAAAGTGTTTTTTTACTTTTCACACCGTGATACCTTAGGGGGGATTTTTTTGAGGGATCTATCATAGTTTCTAGTTATTGTTACGAGACCACAAGGGGAATTAAAAATCAGTGCTTCCTTAAAGAGTCTATATTTATCTGATAAAAGAATATAGGGGGAATTGATAGTAAGTGATTCATCATAGAGTCTTAGTCTATATGAAACCAAATGTGTTAGACTATGGGACCTATCCTAGGGGGTCGTTATATCATTTTTGTTAAATGATATGTTAAACCTGATGGGTTAGGTTGTGAGAAAATTCTAATAGGGTTACTTGTGAATGATTGGGTGAATAATTAATATTTTACAATGAATGTAGTTGAAACTATAGGAATGATTTATTTATATTACTTCACTTTTTCATTTAATCATTTTAATTATTATCTTATTATATATATTCACTGATTGTTATGCACAAATCACTTGGTGGTTGCCTACTTTGATTCGTCTCACACCATATTTAGGTCTTGATTTTAGGCCTAATAAAATATATTGTTGTAGTTACAGATAAGGGAAAGAGCCCTTCTACATCAGTTACTTGGTTGCTGTGGAGCAGTGGATAATGGAACCAAGCTGAGTCATACGATGTTGTTGGAGTTTTTTTTTTCTAGTTTTGTTTAGTATTGTTTTCCACCATTGTGACTAGTTTGGTTGTTTATCTAGATACTTATGACATGCATCATTATTTACATTTATAAGCTGATGTTGTTTATTTACTTTTAGTCTCCCACTATTCAGTTATTGTATAACATGCTTGTTTCCGCAACTTATATACGTTTTTTTCCAGTTTTGTTACTCTGCCTTTGAAGGCATAATTTTCATACTATAACACCCAAGGCCCTCGTTGCAAGTAGGCATGATCTGGCGTTCTAGGAAATGTGCTTCAGGAAATGTGACAAAGTGGGTATGAGAAACTTTTGGGCAGTAACCAAAACTAGGATGTTACTTGAGTTGTGAGGAATGGGTAGATATAGCAGCCATTTATAGTGAAGGAAACTGACAAATTTGTAATTTTTTGAAACATGTTTGTTTTGCACAGGTTATCACATAATAATAGTCATGAAAAACCATAAAATATATATGTTTGTTGATGATATATGGACATAGCATGGGTGTTACAAAGTTGTCTTTATCATTTGGACCCTTAATTTTATGGATTATCCCCTAATTAGGCTTAATTTGACCTTAACCACTATGATTAATTTTGATAACTTTTAAAAAAAATTTTGTTAAAAATTTCAACTGGTCTAATTAGAATACAAATATTAGAATGAATACAATTTTTTATGACTTATTTTTTAAATTTTAATCATAAAAGAAAAATAATAGGATTAGTGCTAATCTCGCTAATGTGACAAAATAACATGTTTTTAATGTAGGGAATGGTTCAAAAGTTCATTATGATTTTATATTATTTTTTAAAGTGAAATTGATTCTAATAAAATAAAATTAGATTAATTTAAAAAATATATATATAATTTGACCTTAACAATTATCTATTAATTAATTTATCATTAATAATTATAGATAAAAAAGTTAGTTTAAACTAAAAAACTATATTTTTTTATATTCATCAAAACATGATGTTTCTCAGAAAACTCCCAAAAAATTTACCTAGGTTAACATAGAGATTTTATATGAAAAAATGATGTTTTTTTATTAAAATATACTTATATGTGTCCTTAAAATTAATTTTTCTATTAAAATCATCCCATTCACGAAAACAATATTTTTAACACAAAACATACATTACAATGAAAATCATCATTCATTATCAATATGTTTTATTTATTTAAAAAATTAAAAAAATTGGAATATAGTTATTACTATTGCATTAACTATTTATAATTTAAATGATATAATTATATTATTTAATTAATTATATATATATATTGATGTTTAATAAAATATCGATGATGTGTGTATTTTTTACCATGTATGTGTTGCTTGTAGTGTAAAGAAAGTTGGTATTGCATGTAGTGCAAGCCAGGATGGTATTTCATATGAAATGTATTATTGAAATAGTGTTTTAATATATATATATATATATATGAAATACTATTTCCATTATCGTGTAAAATGAATAATATTGAAAAGATAAATAATTTGAAAAAAAAATAATTTACAAAATCTTATGGTGTTACAATCAACCCCCCTTAAAATGAATTTCACAATCAAAGTTCATCTGAGTTATCAAAGGTTTTAAATGTAAATGTATAAATCACTAAAACCCACATCATAAAAAAGGATACTAAAACATCTCATAAAATGGAATTTGGAACCCTAACTGTTATCAAATGTAACATGTAATTGGGTTTCCACAAAGTATGAAATAGATTTGGTGTGAATATTGGACTTAGCGGAACAGCGTAAATATTTATTTGGAGCGATTGTGGTAAATAATCCAAAAAAATTGAAGGATCAATGGAAATTTGAGAGGGAATTTTAATATATTTGTGCTGATTCAAGAAGTCATTGTTTCAGTAGAATTTATGGTATTAGGACAATATTTTATTGTATCAGATTCAGAAAATTTTGAAATTATTTATATATTTTTGTAAACAGAATTTCATTCTTTTTTTGTGATTTGAAAAATTTATAATACATCAATTTCCTCATGGAATGCATATCCAGAAATTAACATTTTATAATAAATACATAAAATATGTATTTTACGGATCTGAAGGCCCAAAAAAGACTAAAAAGGCAAATTATTTGTATCTAATGAAATCACCATTCATTAATCTATAAAAATAATGGCAACACTACTAGTTTTTCATTAATATTTATTCATCAAAAAAATCAACATGCATTTCTCTTAGTGTTAAATTTACAAAAAATTGAAAACCCCCATCATATATTCTCTCGAAACATGGAAATAACCAAAATTACCATATATCATTTTGGGTATATGCATACTTACTCATTCCAATATATATTTAATATAATCCTTAAATTAATAAACAATTTAAATATTATTAGTGGTAGCAAAAACCACACATAATCAAGTACTTACAAAGTTACAAGGTAAATATTATCCAATTTATGTCTTTATATTCCACATATCATTATACGTAGAATATAATTATATTATTAAAAAAATGCAGTCTTACCTTCCCTTTGTCAAAATATCAACTTATTATTAAATCAAATAAGTAGTCCATATGTAATAATCAACATAATTGTGTAAATACCAAGTGAATAAAACATATATTGAAAAATATGTTTATATTTCAGGATTTTTCATTATTTGAATACCAATATATAAATACATAAATTACTTCATCCTTAATCCATTGACAATAATAAGTCTTTCCATTCACATTTCGTTCATACCCTATTCATCATCCACAACGTAACCATTACATTCACCACATTTATGATTATATTCAGAAACATTCCACTTGGGGCATTGTGTTGCATAATGACCATTTTATCCACACATAAAACACTTAATATTCAATGGATACTTATAGAAGAACAAATTCCCATCTATTTATTTAACTAAACTCTTCATTTTTCCATTGGAGTAACTATCTTTGTGTCCTTATTTTCCAATGTAAAAATACCTTCTTGTTCCTCTAATACATTAAGTTAGGTGATTCATTCATCATTCTTGACAAGAAGAAATAAAATCTTCATTCAATTATGGTCACCATTACCGGAACTCTATGTAAACTCCTCCTTTATATTCCATGGTGACTCCGAGTGTTGGTTATGGTAAAAGTTATTAATCATGATGCTTAAAAATGATTTTGTGTGATAATGGAATATTTCACTATAGTGATCACCCCTCATGAAATCTCATTAAAAAATTATCCACAACAGTCAACAGTAATCCAATTCTTTCTGATTCCCTCCATTGACTAAAACCATATACATATTGTGAGTATTACTTATTTGATAAGAAAACAACATAACAAAGGAAAAATTAAATATAATATTTCTAGATCATGACACCATCCATAATATATAAACCATGGTTTTATGATAGGTTATCCATAGAAGACTTATATCTAAAACATTCAAGATGGTTTGTGTAGAGTTTGTGAATTTCCAAATCATATCTGTTGGGAATGTCCAACCAGGTGTGCAGCAAGGCCTATTGTCTTGTACCAAATTACCCAGGGTCCAGCTGGAAACATATTTTTGGAATATATTCCCCTAGGTATATCTATTCTAGAGCCATATACAAATATAGTATCTATACATGGACGTATTTTTGGGAAACCAATCACTTTTTCCATTTCCAAAAGTACAAGATATTCTCCAAAACATTAAGTCATTCTTATACTTATACATAGAGACATCCCGATACTTATATTTAGAAATATACCGAAGGATATCACTATTTTTTAGTCAACATATTTTATAATGGTTAAATATAACTTTTCTCTGATACCAATTATTGTGACCCTCACTTTTCAATAATTAACATTACACAACTTTCGTAGAATACATAAACATTACAAAAACAGACTCCCAATGACTATAAATGGTATATTCCATTAGAATCATGGAATCATAAAAACCTATATATATGTTATCTACATAATACCCCACATGTTTTCTATATACTAGTACCCATCTTAAACATATCAAACATTGTATATATAATCATAACCTGGGTGAATGGAAAAATAAAAGGGGTGAGCCCAAATGCCCGGTATGGGTAAAAAATGGAGACATGTCAACATAAACATGAGTATATGGGTATGATATCTTGATCCAATTAATATAAAATCATACCCTATATATCAATTTTCATAACCTAAACCTTGAAATAATTATTTTTAGTTCATATGACATGATTCATATGAAGTAAAGGTAAAAATTAATGATTGCATAACATTGAAATTAGACATGGAATTGGGGAAAAAACATAAGAATATAATTATTAACATAATATACACGGAATTGCTACCAAGGACATATTATTAGTATTACGTCATTATCATACCATCACATTAGTAATGGTTCACTCTAATGGCCATTATACTTGTATGATTTCACTCCTCATACCATCGTAGTAGTCATTATTCACTCCAACGGCCATAATAGTAGTCCAAGTTCCCTCCCAAGCCCATATCAGTTTATATGATGAGATGAAACCTTTACCCAATTCATTTGAGGGAGATATAGTTCCCACCCATCATATAATGAATTCATACAAACATGTTATATATAATCATTAAAATCATATCATAACACATGAAATGAAATCGGTATCATAAAAAATCACATCATTTGGAAAGGGATAGGATTCATAATCATATCATCTGAAACATAAATCATGAAAAGATAAGTGGATATCATATACATAAAATCCATTATTTATAAATGGGTTTCATAAAGACCATGACATTGAGAATAAATCATTCATAGAATAGATATGAATGGAACCACTAGATCATTTCCTAAAAAGTCATGATTAACATCATTAAATGTTATCATAGATGGAAATTAATTTTCAATCATACTAAAATCATTTTTCATGTGTAAAATATTAATTACTATTCGAAAATATATTATTTAATTTTTTAAACCATTTTATATTCAATTATTTAGAAAATTTATTGGAAACAAATGATATCTTTTTGAAAACCTTTTTCCACGAATACTTATTAAATAAGATTCAAAACATTTTAAAAACTAATATTGTTCAAATAAAAATGAAAATAGATAAATAAGGTTTGAATGTTTGTTTAATACCATTTCATTTAAAGTAATTTGAAAACTGAAAAATTGTGCTTGGAATTTTTTTTAACACCATTTTCCAATGAAAATTATAGCAAAACCATCTAAACAATATAAAAATAGTTTTCTTCTTAAAATTTAATGAATATATATAAAAAGTGCATACAAATGTTTTGAAACCCATTTCATAGAAAATGTATTGAAAAAAATAAATAAATAATCAAATCGTTTTACAAACAATTATTCTAGAAATCTTATAAATGAATGTTGAAACGTTTTTGCAAACATCTCATTAAAAAAATTTGAAACATGTATATTTGGATTGGAATCATATTGAATATGATTTTCTGTGAAAACATATAAATAATGTTTGAAATAAAATTGAAATCATTTTAATTGAAAAATAATTTTGATGAAATTTTCTATAAGATGAACCTTTTAATAATGCATAGTAAGCATAAAAGGAATAATGACACCTAAATCATTACTTTTAATTCGAGTTAAAAAAACATTTCTTTTGTAACGTATAATGGTTAGAAAAAATACCTTGTTCAGAAAGTGGAAATATGATTTCATTGAAGAGACTTGTAAATAATAAAAGAATGAATTTCATTTAGATATTATAATATAATGGTATAATATTCACGTGAAACCTTTTTAGATAACATAGATTTCGGACCAAAGAGAGGATATAGTCGAGAATTCTTAATCAATCATTCCTAACTTTATTATGTACTAATGAGTATAACATGGTAAAATAAAATAAATATATAATTAAATAATAGGTTAGAATTAAACTCATGTGTTTTCTTGAACGATATATCAAAAAATTTAAACAAAGGATGTATTAACATAAACAATCTAATAAAGCGATGAGATTGTCTCAATAAACTCTTCCAAATATGTAACATATGATCATATTATCCATGTAATAAAATAATATTAAATGATTCACAATATACCAATAAAATAATTATATTAATGATAAAAAAATTTAAAGGAAGTATATGCACCTCAAAAATTACTTTTGGTTCATAACAAAACATGTGTCTCAATGAAGTAAAATTGACTTAAAAATAGTTTTACCAATTATGTAACTTTTGAATGTCAATACCCATGAAATTAGGGTCATAAAATGGATATTTGAATATCCATATATTTAATCAGATGATAAATATATTAAAATAATAGGTATTACATATAAAAACAATAGTAATCAGCAGTGAACATAGCTTTTATCACACATAAAATAAAAAATCAGATGAAACCCCCTTACCTTGTGCCTTGAAAAACTCCTTACACATACAAGAATCATGTATAATAAATATTAGTATATTATAAATATTTTAATTAATCATATTATTATGTTTACTACTATATATGTTTAGATTATGACTGTATATTAACCTCTTGTTAGTGTTCATATGTCAATGTTTCACTTCTTGTATTATCCTCTTTGATTTTCACATGTGTCTTAATTTGATATATCATTGGTATTTAAAATTATATCATGGAAATATAATGTATAAAATTATATAAATACAATTTATATACAATATATTTATATTAAAATAATAAATATCATTAAGAATAATGGAATGTAGTACACGGTTCATGGAGATGGAAAGTCGTTGATATGCATGCACACTATTTCTATTTTTATTACCGTATTTGAACAAAGACTGGAAATGACACACACACATAACAAAACACACAAACATATATATATACATATTTATAAAATTATAATTTACATATAATATATACATCATATAAGTTCATTAAACTCATCCTTAATACATTCCAAGTGTGGTGTGAACGAATAACATCACTTTGAGGGGGTTGTTGTCCACACTGCGTCAAACGAGACTGTTTTATTAACACTGAATGAAAAGTGAAGAGATGTTTTTTTAATGGAATAATGAATCATAAATAAATAATAAATAAATTATATATAATATACAAACATATTTTTCATCATAATGGAAACCATAGTTATTTGTAAATGAAAAATAATCATTCTACATTTTGTGAGGAAGTATATCCACAAAACATGGAAACCATATGCTCAATATTCATTAGATGAAGGTGTGTGTAATTTTAGGTAATAATATTTTATGAAGAAAATCCATGTATATTTTTTATATGGTTTTTACACAATAATGGAAAAAACAGTAGGGTGATTAGGATGTAAAATAAATTAAATGATCTTGATAGATGATGTTACCTCTAAATCATATAACTCTTTTATATTTATGGAAAAATGATTATTTTAGGGGATATTTTCCCAAAAATAGACATCAATTTATATGGGAGGATTATTGAGAGGATATTCGTTCATATCATGGCTGATCATAGATGGTACGATAGCTATGAGGAATGGATAGAGATTCTGGCCATTTATAGTGAAGGAAAAAGACTCATTTAAAATTTTTAGAAATAAGTTATGTGTGGAAATGTTATTACATAAATATTCATAACAGACAACAAAAATAAATAATGTAAGTTATATGGAATATAATTTTATATAAAGTTAGTGTTGGACCAGTTTCATGGTCATTTGCTCCGAAAACACTAATGTTTAGTGCTTAAATAATCTTAACTTGGCCTTAATTGTTCTTATTAATTTTAATCACTTCTAAAAATCATTTTAGTTAAAAAATACAGTGGTATAATTATAATATAAATTTTACAATTAATATATTTTTAATGTTGTATTTTTTTAATTAAATTTAGATTAGTGTAAATATTATGATTAGTGATAATCTCATAGATGGGATGAAATAACGCGGTTTTAAACTGGGAAAAGGATAAAATATTATTTAAGATTTTATATTCTGATTCAATTTGTAAATAATACTAATGAATTAAATTTTATTAATATATTTATTATTTAGATAATGGTACATTGAAAAATATAATAACATTTAGAAATAATAATTAATTATGAAAAAATGTCATTTTAACTAAAAATTATTATTTTTATCTTTTCATAAAAAATGATATTTCAAAGAAAAAACAGAAAAATTCAGCCTAAAATATTTTCAAAATTATTAATTAAAAAATAAAAATATTTTGTCAAATTAAATTTTTTAGTGTGTATGAAACCAATTTTCCTATTAAAAGATGTCCATTTAGGAAAATATTATTTTTAAAACAAAAAATGACTTTACAAAATATATCATATTTCTTTATTAATATGCTTTATTAATTAAAAATAATTAAAAAAATATTTCGAATTTAGTTTTTTATATTCCTTTGACTATGATTAATGTTTTAGTTATAATTATCTCAGTTAATTAATTATATATATAATAATATGTTTAATAGAAACTCAGTGTTTCTTGCATTGTCAACCCTTCATTACTTCCTATAGTGTAAGACAAGTTAGTATTGCATGTAGTGAAAGAGAAGATGGTATTTCCTGTGAAAGGAATTTTTAACATTGTTTTCTAATATATATTTAAATATATATATATATATATGTTATTGACTATTTATTGTTACATATGAAATGAAAAATATCAAAAAGAAAAATTATTTAGAAAACCAATAATTCATAAAACTCAGGGTGTTATATTCATCCCCGAATAGAATTTATTTCTCCTTTGAAATTAATTTGTGTTATCATGGGTTATATAATTGAATTATTCATTCATATTAACCAACATCATAAATTGGGATACGAAAACTTATCTAAAAATGAATTTGGAACCATAACAGTTACCCAAAGTAACATATAACTTGGTTTCAACATAGGATAAAATAGGTTGGGTGTGAATATTGGACTTGGAGGAAAAGAAGAAATATTTTTAGGGACTAAAAAAGGACTTCAATACCAAACAACTGAATGATCAATGCAATTTTTAGGGATTTAATGTCATAAATCGGTGATAATTCTAGAAGCCATTAGATCAAATTAATTTAATGTAATATGAAAAAATTTATTTGTATCACTTTCAGAACATTGAGTAATTAATGGTAAATTTATATAAACAAAATATCATTCTTGGTGTTTTCATAGAAAAATTTCTAATACATCCATTACCTCATGTAATGAATGATAAAAAATTTTCATTGTTGAATATTGAACTAAAAATAAATTTTAATAGATTTTACATCCCATTAAAATTAATAATTATTAAAATTTACCTATAAAAATATACATGTATTAATCTATTAAATAAAATTAATACTACTTGTTTATCATAAGTTTATATTCAATAAAAAACAATTATACACTAAACATGACATCCAATAGGCTAGTGGTGCAGTTGAAACCCCTATCATCCTTCAATCATGGGTTCAAGACTGACAGCCTTTCCAAACATTATTGGTTGTCACCATAAAGACATGATTTCATTTTCCGAAAATATAAATGACGACCATTCACGAAATAATTTGACTCACTTATTAGCCATTGGATCTTGTTTTTGAATACAATCTCAGTTCAAAAATACTTCATCAAAATTTTAAATTAATCTTTTCATGAACAATTATACTCAAAAACCTACTCAAATATGAAAAATATAAAACAATAGAAAGAGATTAATGAAATCATATTAATATTCTACCGTATATCACAATGATACTTTTTGTTTTAACATTACATACATATGAATACCCTCATCATATATTCTATTGAAAAATGTTGAAATCCTGAATTACCATATATCCATTTGAAAAAATTAATTTTTCATCATTCCAAATTACATTAGATTTAATCCATAAATCAAAAAATGTTGTAAAGATTATTATTGGTAGCATAAACCAGAAATAAAAATTCCCTAACATAGTTCCAATGTCATCACTAATATCCAATTTACTTATTCATATCCTATATATATTTATACATCCAACATTATCTATTCCTAATGAACATATCGAGGGATACCTTCCCTTAGTCAAAATATCATCTTGACAGTTAATCAATTCAGAAATCCATAGGGAACTTTCATCATAATGTGGTAAATGATGAAGAAAAAATATAAGTATAACAATCCATGAATATGTCATCATTCATAAATTTTGAATCTAAATTCATAAATAATGAGAATCATTACCCTTAACCCTTTAATAATAATAAATATTTTCATTCCCATTTCATATTCAGTCTCCTCATCATCCACAATGTCACAATTACTCATCGAACCTTGTAGATTTTTTAGGAACATTCCTATTTGGACATTGGGTTTATTAATGAAAAGTTTCTTCAGACATAAAAAAATACCTTTGATATTGACTTAGGGAGACCAAAATTCCCAACCATTTCATTAACCAAACTCTTTAATTTTACCTTGTAGTCACATTCTTTGTGTCCTTATTTTCATTCAAAAAACACCATCTTTTTCCTCTATGTCAATCACTAATGTGATTTTGTCCACATTATTCACACAAAGGAACCCAAATCCACATTATTTCTTGGTCTACAATAATTGAAACTCATATAACTCCTTCTTTATCTTACTCAATGTGTCCAATAGTTGGATAAGGTAAAAAATGTTAATCACGTTCCATGATAAGTGATTACTAATCATAATGACATATTTCACTCCAGAGATCACCCCTTCTGACATCTCATCATAAAATCATTATTAAAATTTAATGTTAATACATTTCTTTTGGGTTCCCTCCATTGACATAAACTGTATGCATTGTGTGATAATAACTTATCAAAGTAAAAAAAATACATATCCTAGAAAAAAATTTCATATAGGAATTCTATATTATGAAATATTCAATTATATATGATACCTTGGGAATTATGTAGGTCATTAATAGGTATAATATTTCTTAATACTACCTGATGGTCGGTGAATAGTTTGTGAATTCAAAAATCATATCCTGCCAGAGTGTCGAATCATGTATGCTACACGGACTGTTATCATGTAACAGATTACCCTGAATCATACCAACAATATATTTTTAGAGTTTTACCCCAAGTTACATATATTTCATATACAAATCATTGTGTAGTATCTAGAAAATGATTTTTTCTTGGAATCCACTCACTCTATAATTTAAAAAAACTATAGTATATTCTTCTAAAAATTAACAAATTCTTATAAATATCATTAGATACATTACTAGACATATCATTAGGAATATACATAAGGATATTGAAAAATTTAACTTATATGAGATTCCAATAGTTCACTATACCTTTTATCTAATACCAACTATACAAACCCTCATTTTTCAAATATTATCATTACGTAACATTTTCGAAATACATAAATATTTGCAATAAAATTCCGAACAACATAGATGGTACAGTTCCTTTGGAACCATGGTAACGTAAAAACTGGTACATATGTGAACTACATAATCTCCAAATATGCTCATATTGACTAGGTCCTTTCTTAGAAATATCAAACATAGTATATATATTCATAACTTGTTGGAATGGAAAAAATAAAAGGGATGAGACAAAATGCTCATTTAGGGTAAACATGGGTGACATGTAAGCATAAACATGAGTACAAGGGAATGAGAATGTGATCCTATAAATTGAAGATCACACCCTACAAATCAATGATCAAAATATAGATCATTTCATAATGATTGGATGTTCATAATAAATGAATCATTTGAAATAATAGAAAAGTACAAAAAAAATAATATACAAATAGACATGGAGTTATAGAAAAAACATAATCATATAATGATTTCCATATTACCGAAGGAATTGCATCAATGTCCATCCAAATTCTAGGGGATCAATCCCCATAGAATCATTGTAGTCAGGGGTCACTCCAATGGCCATAATAGTTGCATGATTTGACTCATAATACATTCTTAGTAGCCATGGTTCTCTCCCATGACCATCATTATAGTCATGGTTCATTCCCATGCCCATCTTAATTTATCTCATGAGATATAAATCATTACCCAAATCCTGGGATGGTGATATAGGTCCCACTTATCATGTAATAAAATAAAAAATACATTCACAACAATATCATTAAAAATCATAACATAACCCATGATATGAAATGTGTATCATAAAAATGTAAACATATCATGACTTGTGGAAAGTGGTAGTTTTCCAAATCATTTCATCTTAAACATAACTTGTGAAATGTTAAATGGGTTTCATATACATATAACCTATGAAAAAGAAATAGGATTAATAAATACCATTACATCAATAATAACTCATTCATATAAAGGTTATGAACGATACATTTAGAAAATTTCTTATAGAGGCATGAGAACCATTAATAAATGTTATATTAATCGAAATTAAATTTTAAGCAATATAAAAAAAACATTAGGAAAATATAAATTCTTGTTTGAAGATGGATTTTTTAAAATAAAACCATTTGAAAATAATTTTCTTAGCAAAAAACCTTGACAAATATTAAAATCAAAATGAAAAAAGTTTCCCTTTAAAAACTATTAAATCAATATTTAAACCATTTTAACAAAACAATATTTAGAAACACATTGAAAATATATTATGTAGGCCTAAAAAACATTTGAAAAAATCATTTAAATTAATTTTAAAAAATAAAACTAGACATGTATAATTTTTAAAAACCATTTTCCTTTAAAACAAATAAAATAATCATCAAAGGATTTTAAAAATAATTTCATTGAAAAAAAACTGAAAACATATAATGAAAGCATGAAACTCTATTGAAAAAGAATCTATTAAAATCCTATGGAAAAATATAAATAGATAATGTAAATGTTTCTAAAATAATTATTATTGAAATCATAAAAAATATGTTTTTATTCTTTTTGAAAATCCTTTCATTGAAAACACATTGAAAATGTGAAAATAATGCTTGAAAAAAATTTGAAAAAAATTTCCTTGAAATGATATATACGAATTTTGAAATCAATTTGAAAAAAATATTTCATTAATAATATGTTTAAAAACATTTCCATAAAAAATATCCTTTTATAAATCATAATGTAGCATCAATTGAATTATGAAGGGTAAATCTGTACATTTCATAAGAGGTAAAATGAACATTCAATTTATACTGTAAAACGGATAGAAAAAGAATGCCTAGTTCATTAAGTGATAAGAAGATTACTTTTAATTTATTTGTAAAATAAAAAAAGGACAAAATTTTTTATATATATTACTGGATTATGGTATAATATTTAGGGAAACCATTTTTAGAGAACATATATTTCTTACAAAAGAGAGGATAATGTCAGGCTTTCATAAAAACACATTCCTAATTAGATTGTAAAAATGAGTTTTAAATGGTTTAAATACATGAATATATAATTAAATAATAGACTATATGTAAATTCATGAGTGTTCATGATATACGGATCATAATATTCAATAAATGGAAACATAAACATAATCAATCTTGGAATGTGACAAGATTGTCTCAATAGACACTTATAACCGGGCAACAAGGCAGCATACTCACCATGTATGAAATGTAAATTACATAAAGAATAATATATCATTAAAATAAATAGACTCATTATATATATATATATATTATAATGGTATTATACAAAACTAAAAAATAGTTTAGCTGAATAATAAAACATGAGTCTCAAAGAAGGAAAATTGAGACAAAACTATTTTACTGAGGTGGTATCATCCTCTAGATAAAATCAATGAAAAATGATAATACAATGAAAATATAATTTAAAAAAATTTAATAACGATATTATTAGAATAAAATAAATGTTATCATATTCACCACACTAAAGGAATGACTGGAAAACATATCTTGTATCTCACATAAATTATAAGTGAAATTAAGTCCACTTACCTTGTGTCTTGACTCTCTTATTAAAGGCACATGATTCCTATATAATAAATGTAAGAAAACTATACATCATATAATAAATCATACCCTAATAACTATTACATTAACTATATTGATTAGGACATTTATTACCCTCTGGTTAACGATCCTATATAAATGTTTCTCTTTGGGTAACATGGTCATTATTTTTTATGTGTCATATTTTTTTATATTATTGTTACTTATAAATATATTTTAATTAAATAATGTATAACATGATATAAATATCATGTAAATAATGTATATTAATATCAAAATATTTATAGTATAATGAGGAATGAAATGAAATACATTGTTCATGGATATGGTCAATCTTATTTAGGCATGAAAGTTGTTTTTATTTGTATTGTCACACTAAAACAATGTATGTAAATGAAATATTTATATATAATTATATATATAATTTTCTAGTAGAATTAATTTATCAAATATATCATATAATTTCATTAAATTTATCTTTAATACATTCGAAGTGATGTGTGAACGATTCACATTGCCTTTAGGGGGAGGTAGTCCATACTTCCACAAAAGATATTAATATATTAACACCAAATGGAAACCAAATAGAAAGATATTGTAAAAGGAATAAAGAAGTATAAATAAATAAAAACAATATATAATATATATATATAGTGAATATCATAATGGCCACCATGATTTTTGGTAAATGAAAAATGAACAATCAGAATTTTATGATGTACTAATTGGCTAAACAGATAATCAATATGTTTGATATCCAATTGATGGAGGTCGCTATATGTTATGTTTGAAATATTTTCACTAAAAAATCATAGTATATTAATTATCTTGTTTTTGTTACATATTAATTGAATAAATAGATTGTAGCGGGGGATGATGTGAAATAATGAGAAAGAGATTGAAAGAGGGTGTTACCTCAAAATAGGGCATCTCTTTTTTCTTTGTTCTAGAAGACTTCCTTGTGATTCTTTCTTCCCTAATGTAAACACCAAGGACAACTAGATTATTATTGGTAGGATATTTGCGTAGATATTTTGTGAACATAAAAGGTTTTAGAGGTGTGAGGAATGTGTAATGATGGAGGCCTTTTATAGTGAAGGAAAAGATCCCATTATGACTTTTTAGAAATAATATTGGTATGGATATGTTCATACACAAAAAAGATCACAAAAAACTAAATAATGGAAGTTTTATGGGTGAAATATGGACAGAAAATGTGTTTGTGGAAATGTGTCTGGGTTATTCGGGCCCTTAATTTTACGATTTTGTCTCTTATTAAGATTAATTTGGCCCTAACTAATGTGATTAATTTTAATCACTTATATAAATGATTTTTTTTTTCAAAAGTTAACATGGTATTATTTGAATCAAAATATAATAATGAAAAAAATAGTTTATGTTATATTTTTGAAATTAAATTTTTTGATGTGACCAAATTAATATTAGTGCTAATATCGTAGACATGTCAAAAAGAATGAGTTTTTAAGGTTGAAAAAAGTTCAAATGTTCTGTATACTTTTATATTCAATTTCAAAGTAAAATAGATTCTATAAAATGAAATTAAATCAATATATGTTTTATTTTTCTACTGTGACCCTAAAACATATTTAAAATGTCATTTTGAATTATTAATTATTTAATAAAAAGGCATTTTTTAAATAAGGAGTAGTATTTTTCACTATTTATAAAAATGATTGATGTTTTTTAAAAAATTCCAAAATATCCATGACTGGATAAACATCAAATTGTGAATTTAAAAATGAATCTTATTTCCTTAAATTATTTTTTTAAATATTTTTAAAATTTATTTTATTATAAAAATATGTCTATTCAAGAAAATGTTATTTTATCACAAAATGGACTTTACAAAAAATATCATCTTTCTTTATCAATGTGTTTTATTCATAATAAAAATTTATAAAAAATATTTGAAAATAATTAATAATATTAATATAACAGTTTTAAATGGTTAGTTTATGACTATCTCTTTTAATTAATTATATATTTGTGTGTGTGTTTTTTTTCATGGAAACACATTATAGGGAGAATCATACGCGATGTTGGTGTTTCTTGTAGTGCAAGACAAGTTGGTATTCAATGTAGCTATAGAAAATATTGTATTGTGTGTGAATAGAATTCTTTAATTATTTTTTTAATATATATATATATGGAACAATTTCAAGAGCCATATGAAAAGAAAAATACCTACAAGATAAATTATTTGGAAACAAATAATATACAAAATATTGATGTGTTACATATTAGCAGTCAAACCTTACCTATATCAAGTACATGATACATTACATGTATCTATATTGAGTAATTACGTACTTAATACATCACATTAATCAATATAAGAGTGTAATAGAGAATTTTATACCATATGAGGATTTGTCAATGACCATCATAGATATTTGATATTATGTTCTATAGAATAAATCAATGCACATAGTTAATATTATATAAAGAAACGAAATTTTGTAATAAAAAATGTGGGAAATTAGAGGAGGAGATGATAAAATTGTAACCCACATCTATTTTAGTGAGTAAAATTAAAATTAATCAGTATAAATTTGTAATGGTTGGATGATTGTAATGACCGAAACTGTTATAAATAGATTTTTCAATCTTGTAGAATAAAATGTCATAAAATGTGTAATGGTTATAGAAAAAAATGAATTTATTTAATTTTATTACATCATATCAAAAGAAATAGATTGATTCTACATGTATAATCATACATTATGATTCCCATTTGTAAAATTTGACAAGGGACTTATCATCACATGGATTTTAAATTGAACAATACATGGATTAGATATAACTTATTAAGAATGATCGAACCCATTTATTGGAGATGTTCAAGATCATAAAGATCACATCCCATACCATATTGGTCGAACCACACCATGAAGGTGTTACTATCTCGCACTTTACCCATAAGTTGTTTTGTGATGTAATAATGATATATTTATCAATACGAAAATAATATGATCTTTTTTGTTATTTTATCATAATAATAATGGTTTTATATTCATCTTATTATTTTTACATTATAATTGATTTAGAATTTTCTATAATAAAACAAAAATTCATTTTTTCGTTAGTATTTATTTTCAATTAAAGGATTTATTTTATTTAATTTATGTGGTTTTTCAAATAAACAATATTTTATTAAAATTTTATTTTAAAAAAGATTATTAAATTAAAATTATCATATAATTTTTATTAACACATATGTAGTTTTTATAACAGTTCAAAAAATGATATTGTCAACAAACTAAGCATTTATCAATAAATGATGATTATTATTTTAAATATTAAAATTAACATATTTATAATAATTTGTTCACGAAAAAAATATAATTTTTTTAAATAATGATATTGATATTATCAAATTGTGAATTTTTCATAAATTTTTAAGAGAGTCAGATTTTCAGGTTAAAATTAAATACGGTGTAAATATTCAATGCATTATAACATCATAATGACCAAAAAACAACATAATAAATAATATAAAAAATAAAATGAAAAAATTTATGATAAAAATTTATAATAATGTACATTAATATTATTTTATGAAATTTATAAATCCTTAATGAATCCTCCAAAACATATAATATATATTAAGGATTCAAATTCAATTGATTTTGAAAATGACTCACTTCCACATCACCAAGGGTAATATTTAAATTTGTTTTTCCCTTTTTCTAATTAAAAAATTAATTGCACCCCATTTTTTTGAAAACAGGTTAATAATCATGGTATAATTTGTGGGTTTTATTATATTATTATATAGACTATAATTCCAATGTTTGAGAAATAATAACGATTTCCTAAATAACTGAAAATTTTGATCCACAAATGACTCAATTAATATCCCATAAAAACCCTAAGAAAGCATCATTACTCTTCCCTACCCTCTTATTTTTCCTCCCATGTATCCCCAAGACGTCACAATGATCCTCCCTAACATTTTTCACCAACCTCTCGGGGTTTAGGGTCCCCTCCTTCTCCTCTTTATTAAAGATTCTTCATTATCCTATGCCTCTTATCCCAAATTAATAATTTTTTGTTATTTTATTACACTTACACCATAATATCTTTTTTAGGCCTTAATAATTGTAGATTATTTTCAATGAAATTAATCCAAATCATAAACATTTATATTCCCCGTTATGTTGATGAAATTTCACAGGGATTTTCCATTTCAAAAAATTATGTAGTGAATACCCATACCCATTACAAATCAAATATGATAATAATTAAGGAGATATGAATATTTTAATTGGGACATAAATGTATTTATTTCACTCTATTTATTCATTGAATAAAATTTTATTATTAATAATTAAGTGTGGGGTGATCAATGCAGAACACTTATAGTGTGAAAAAAATGAATATAAGAGATGAAACTAAAATTATATAGTGATACAATGCATTGCGATACAATTTACACTCCTGAGATTTCAATCACGATATTAGGTATTGATATAAATATATAAATATACTTTTTCCTTCATTATTTCATAATAGCTATCATTGACCAATGATTATGATGCCTTTTTTATGTTGTTCCTCATTTCCCTAGTATCCTTTATGTTATTATGGAATATCAAGCCTCATTGTTCATGTGAATGATTATCAGATGATTATATATAATTTAAATCTCTATTTTTTAACATATATAACGTAAACCAAGTTATTAAATTCTGATTAATTTAATATTCAATTCATCTAAACCCTATTTTATGTATGGCACTAGGTTTTCCCATGAATTTTTAAATGCTATAGAATTTTGAAGCATGTTATGGATGTTATAATTTTTTTGTTTTATCCCTTGACCATGATGTTATATTATCAACCTAATTTCTATATACAATATAATTATTTAACTTCTTTAATGTAAAATTTGTAATCATAGGTATAAAATCATGAAATAATGCTAACTAAATTGAAGGGTAGTAATATGTTTGAACCAATATACGATTTATTATAAACGACATTGACATGTTTCTATCTTATCTCAACAGTTTTACCATAACTAAATATTATGAGGATGTTAGTTTCTAATGTACTAGTATGAAATATTTTTTACCTTCTACTACATGAGATGACCTACGTGATTGGTTGTCATAATGAGACTTTTCTTGCACTATTGGGGGATATTGTGATGTTGTTGGGATGACACATTTTAAGGTTGTTTTTTGGGATGAGTTATGGTTGTTACTAAATTTGGACATTATAGTGTTAATAGTTTTTTCAAAATATCCATGATATAGGATTTTTTACATGACTCTCTCTATATGAACTGATAGTTTCTTATTTTATAGGTTTTGGATTGATGCTCTAGACAGTCTGTTTGTTTCTGGTTTTGTATCATGGAGGTTATGTATATATATTTATATAGATTATATTTGGTGATATAATTATTTCCTAGGAACCATGATATTAGTTTCTAGATTAATATTCTTGGAATCATGATATTATGTTTCAGACCAACATAATTGGAACAACATGATTTGGTGTCGGACTAACGTTCCACGAACAATTGTATTAGGTTAAAAAAATCAAAAGGTTAAATTATATAGGATGGTATACATAGGATCTAAATCCATGAATTAGGTGTTATAATTTTTCTTCAGTAACATGTATTGATTTATATTCTCTATGTATTGGGATGTTACACTGATTCTATGAATCTAGGGTTTTAGTTTTAGTCATACACCCTTAAAACTAATTAACTTCAGAGTGTTGTGGATGGTGGACTAATGATCCGAATCCACGGTATGAGTTTCATACCGATTATCTAAGAAGTGGTTGTATATTGGGTTGTATGGATATTGAATGGATACTCTACATCAATGATTAAGGTTCCAGACAGATGCATCATGTATTGTTGTGTGAGACACAAGGGAGAGTTGATAGATTGATTGTCAAGGTTATGGTTGAACATCATCCGTGTATGTGTACTTGAGACTAATGTATCCAGAAATCATTTAATATATAATGAATATTTTCTTTCATTTTTTTGTCTCCCATGGGAGTGGTACCAAATGTAGTTTTAGATGCACGATCATTGAGAAACTATTTGAGACAAAAAAAATTCTTGAATAAGTATTTTTTTATTAGAGTTATTGGATATTGGATCAAAAAGGGTTTTATTTTTATTTTATTTATTTTTCAGATAGGCTGATCGTATTCTATGAGCATGTAATTATGCAATCAGGTTTTCGTTTCACCAATGGGTTGGCCTACTGTGATTTATTATTCAACCCCAGCACATGAGCATTGGTGTTCTTGTAGACCTTATATATCCTCTCAGGTTGATCATGGATTCATAATGGATTGAGACAAGGACAAGGATTACATGATTGATAAGGTTTATTATATTATGTATGATTACCAGGATGGAAAATCTGAGTAATGTACAAGAGACTAGTTATGTGATATGGGATTATGTTAGAAAGAGATTTGATTTATTTATTTCTCTATATTTTATTTTGTATAAATATTTAACCCAGTTCTAGGTCAATGTAGAATGTATTTCATGGTCTTACAGTCCTCTAATGTATTTCATTATATTTAAATGAGAAACAGTTCTAGTTAATTTAATCCTCCACATTTAATGATGTATATGCTATTTTGATATTTACATAAAGTTGTGCACTCTGATATTTGGTATAGTATCCTCACAATTCCACCACATACACCGACCTCTAGTTTGTATCCTCATTGGAACAAGGATGCATAATATCACGAACGGCCCAATGGACCTAATTTTATTGATTTTTGATAACAACCTTTAAAGGGATTAGGTAGAATACTTAACATTCCCATATGATTAGATATCACATGAAACGTAGGTCATAGAAGAAATATCCCAACTATGAATACATTGAACAACTCCTCCTCAACATCTACAATATGATATCTTCTCTCCACCTTCACATGGAAGTTCCGCTAGGGTTCCCATGCATGAAAAGATTGGTCGTAATGGAAAATCCATAACCTCTATTTCTTCCAAATTTGTTAGATTCTTCTCTGGTGAATAAGCCTGCTCTAAATCCTCATCTGGATTCTACTCCTTGTATAGTCATCCCGGTCTATTTAATCACAATTTCACGTGGCCTGAAATCCATGATGTGTCCTAAAGGCCTTGAGGATTCCCAAAGTCCATGAGGTGTTCTGAAAGCCTTACTGGCCCAAATGTCATGGGTGGATCGAAGGCCTTCGAGGACTCGAGGAAAAAACTAGTTGCCAGAATGCCCAATCATATTAATAGTTCCAGTTGTACAGTACCGAACAGTAACATCTATAGTATCTCCTACTATACCTACTATAGTGTTTGCTATAGTGATACTATAGAAACCCAGATATATGTCTCTACCTTGTTTTGAACTCGGGTCTCTAGGATGCACATTTCATGTTCTCACCAACTGGGCTAAGGCTCTTGTGCAACTTGGATGCACAATTGAGTTCACATAATAAACCAGATATAGGCAACAGTTTTAGTGGCATTTGGTTCAAGAAGATACACATTAATTGTACAAAAAATAAATTTAATCCTTCACATGAGTTTTCAAAATACCAGTACTTAATGTTACTACTATTTAAAAAATGAAAACATATCTTATTATTTAAATTCCTAGTTTCCATCAATCTTGAGACATCAAAAACCTATCCATTGAGTATTTTTATTAATCTATGTTAATCATAGTCCTCGAAACTGCATTTACTATCTAGTGTGATTTTCTTTTATCCTCACATATTCGTTATACTACATTGTTTAAATATTTTCCTCCTACTAGGGAGTTCTAATACCTACCTTTTTTCCATGTGTGGTTTTATCCTTATTTATATTCTTTCGGGTAAATGAATTCAATCAACCATAATTAGAAAATAATCTCAAATATAACCACATGTGAAATGATTGTTGAATAACAATGAAATTCAAAAGGTAGTAAGAAAATATTGAAAATCAATATTGTAACATATTATATTTATTATTTAAATAATTGTAATTGTAATATATCACATGTCATAAATGTTACCCTTCCATTTTTAATAAGTTTAAAATGTAAATAAATTATATCATACTAATGAATTATAATAACTTGATGTTGTTAGATTAGTAATTTTGAAATTATCACATGCTGATGAATAATAATTTATTATTATTCCTGAAAATATTTAAGAAGGATTAAAATAACAATAAAAAAAGAATAATTAACATTTTAAAATCTGTCAAATTATCTTTTGGGGAGAAATTAATTATCACATGAAATAAAACTATTATCATAATCACAAAATTATTGAATGATATTTTATCACATTTACATTAATTATTATTCTGTTATATTATAAATAAATTAATAATGTAGGGATTCTTTATATAATATATTAAATGTTGTATTCCATATTTTAAAAATTAATGTGTTATGATATAGAGATATAGTACATAGAGTTGTATTAGTATATATATTTGATATTCTAGAAATAAAATTATGTGATTTAATAATTTCTTTTAAAAATATGGTTTTAATATAAGTATGAAATAATAGGAATATATATATATATTAATTGAAATTAAATAAGAGTATTAATTTGACCAATACATGATGTAGTTTTATCTTTTTAGTATTTTATCATAATTATTATTATTATAAATTTTGGACAATAAGTAACTGAAATGTGAAAATGATCACATGGACATAATTAATTCCTAATGTTGGGGAGTAAAAAATTATTGGTTTTTGTGTTATCAATCATGTTCATATTAAATTAATGTTACAAATTTTTATTTTTTAGTGTAATATCCTCAATCAAAATTTACCCATATATTTTACATTTTTAAAAAATTAATGGGTGTAGATAAAATAGTTAAGGCTTGTTATGGGTGTCCAAGAAGGAATTGACTCAATGGATAGAATTCTGATATAGAAGTGTTTGACACCCTAAAAGATTATTAAAGATGCGAATGTCACCATGGTAGATTGAATTGATATATATTAAGGAAATTAGAGGCATTCATGATTTGGGGTGGGGATGTAGAGGCAAGAGTGGCTTTTCATATTTTGTGTATAGGAAACATGATTTATAGTATCTTGTATTTTTAAAATGCACTTGATGTGAATTCATCATTATCATCATGAATGTAGTTAGTTCTAATATATTAAATACTCAAATTAACTTTTAAGTTTCCATTAACCACCTTTAACATTACATTGATCACTAGTTCCTCTCCAAGCATTTAATGATCAATCAACCCATTTTGTATCCTATATTCGATTCCTGACAGCCTATTTGATCATTCACATGTATTTTGGAAAATTATATTTTAATAATTTCCAATTAAATCCTATTCAAATTGACCATAATAAATTTCAAATTTTATGAATTTTTCATAAATATGATGATTTAATTATTTAATTACCATTTTTGTGATATATTATAGAATTAGAATCCAGTATATTGGATGTTTATTCTATATAATACTTAAACCATGATCATTTTCTTTCACAATTCATTTTTTTAAATTGATCTGGTCCAAACCCTATTGGGTTTGGAGAATATTACACCTCTATCATAATATTCAAAATTTTCCAATCATAGAATGGTTATATGATTTGGGGTTTTTATAGACACGAATTGTGACCCTTTCCTTCACAGTCATTTCAAAAAATATGGTAGGAAGAAAATAAAAATATAGAATGTTTTTAATTGGTTCTTTTCAGGTTTTTTTGAATTCATGTGTATACCCAAAAGATTCATCGTAAACATTTAATAATGCATTGTGTTCTTTCATTGACTCGTGTGACATATTCTTCTATTCAAGTGGAATATTCTTTTCATGACATGTGATTATTTTATGTGATAATTGAAATATATCTTTTATCTTGTTTCATATTGTAATATTCAATAATATTGTAGTTAATCATTCTAGTCGATATTCATGGATCATTAACCCATGGTAGATGTGTCAGATTTCTAGTTTACATTATTTCGTAAGTCACTTCATGTGGGATATGTCAACCTTTTTTAAATAAACCATCAATGGAATATTTTAGGTCACTGATTTTTTATCCTTATAGAATTTATTTAAAGAAGGTTGAGCTCTTCTTTAAGGAACCAATATTTTTATGGTTCATTTGAGATATAGTGTCCCATATATATAACAATCTCTTTTTTTGGAAATTCCCCTATATAAAATACAAACAAATATTAATGGAATATGGGGGTTCCAATTTATTCTTGTAGACACGAAATCAATGTTATTCTGGTTCACTTATAGATTTCATGCTCAGTGTGCCGAAAAAGTGAAATATCCAAGTGATAGATGGGTTATAAGTTCATTTTGATGACACATTAATTGTTGCGGAGACATGAATGGATGTTGATGTTATTATGTTTGGTATATTTTCTCACTCCTTGTATGAATTTCATTGTTTCAGTTTTTATATAATAAATTTTGTATTGTTAGGTAGTGGGGTTGTTTGTTTTGTATAAAATTTTACTTTTATAGTTATTATTATTTTTTTTAATTATTAATATCACATTCATTATTATATCCAACTTTCATATGGTATCTAGGGAATAGTTTCCCAAATATTTTAGGTAGTCTGTTTCATCATCTTTGTAACTACAATCATATGTTGAGGTATAAATGTGGTGTTTTGTAGGCATGACATAGATTCAATGGTTCTGGATGGGGTGATACAATATGGTTCCAGAGTACAATGTTCAGTTATATTATTCCTCTATTTTTATTAAATTGGGATTGTATAGATAGATGATGAGATGTTTAGGAAACTGTAAGAAAAACTATATCAGTGTTCAAACATCCTTGTTTAGTATACCTCCAAGTGACCATGATTTTAGAATTTAAGATAATGAATATTGATATTACCACTATTTTAAATTCATCATGGGTGATGTAAATGATGTCATTATACTAATTTATGGGATTTGGTGTGCATTCTGGAATCATATTTATAGACATTTGATCAAATGACATATCCCGATTCATGCATTAGATAGATTTATAATTATTAGATGCCAATAGATATTATGATAGGTTTTTTAGTGTGTTATTTCTAATATATTTATTTGAGATGAAATATTTTATTTATGATTTGATATATTTGGTTGGGAGTAATATGCTTGTATAAGAAGATTGAATTTGGTTTTTGGTAGTGAATAACAGGTTATTCTATGTTCTCATGGGGAATATTCATAGGTTATAAATTATTGAAAAATATTTTTCATTATATTAAAATTTTAACATCCTTATTATTCTAATATATTTATTTATGGTGTATTATTTTTTAATGGTTGGTTTTTAATTTTTGGAGATGCCAGGTCATAAAATCCTTACTCATCAATTTTTACCACTTTTTTTAAAAGACGATGAAACCAAGAATCATCCATTAGTTACTCTAGTGTATCAACAATTAGAACACATCCAATAAAAACAATTTAAAATGGTACAAGTTTATGGAATAGAAGATCACATGATTGGGATGATGATGGTTTAATTGTTGAGTCTCTGCTAAATCCATAAGCTCAATGTTTTGGGGAACTATTGGCTCCCAAAATGTAAATTACTATATCTGATTCATAGAGATTATTTTAGACATCATAGATACACAATATTATTATAGAGTCAATCATGCAAGGATAATTATTAAAGGTGAAGCTGAATGACATTGAGATTTCATGTTTTATGATGGTATACTCATATAGATTTCATCTATGGCCATCATAGACCTCCTCATTGGGGACACCATACCTGATGAACTGATACTAGACTATTTCAATATTTTCAATGAGCTAATGATGCAGTCATTGATGGTTTCTAAACTACTAAGAACAATTGAAAATTTTGATCATAGTTTCTATAAAATATGTGGGTAACAAGAAAAAAATTAATATATATTAGGATCAGATATTCGCATTCCTAAAATGATAGGTCAACAAATAAGATTTTATGAGTATTTTAATAACGGTTTTTAGGTAAGTGACAATATAATGGGGAATAATTGAAATATAATATGGTAGAATTATTCCTATAAATAGTTAACATACAAATTACTTCATCAATGTAGTATCAACATATCATTATGGGATAATGAAGAGGAAGTCAAAGGATGGATGTTTGAATTTTGGTTGATAGATATAGTGGACCCAAGATTTATTGAAAAAAACTAATTAAAGTGACAATTCATATTTTTATAATTATAGGAAGATGTGGAAAATTATCATTGAATATCCTGTTTCTCTCAAGACATGTGAAATGTGTTAAAATACTGGTAATTTGAGATTGTTCTATTCTAACAAATGAAGGTTAGACACTACTAAATCATACAATTGTATGGGTTCAAGACACTAATAAATTGTGAAAAACCTAAAATTGTTGGTGTATGAAGAGAATCATAATCCACTAGGGTGACATGGGGTGTTGGATGGTCAGGTATATATGGTTGATAAAACATTAGTTAATAGTGGAGATGTACCCTTAACCATACAAGGCATTGTTCGAATATCATCAACACATTTGGCTTATTTGTTATAGATAATAGAATTATATTAATACATATATTATTATGTGTTTGATGAGTTATATGCTTTATTTAATTAATGCTATGAGTTTTTACATATTGATACAACCATGGGAAGAAAAGTAAATCACAAACATATCTGTATAGACCATCAAATAGTTATGGATGTAGTTGATCATGTTTATAGTTGTATAAATATATAGATGAAAATTCTCAATGTGATCCTAATAATGGATTGGTTAACCATATACTTTAAATATATTGTTCATTATTGGAGAAAGGTAACCTATTTTTCACACCATTTGAAGAAGTTCATACAAACCAGTGAATTGGGAATTGTAGAAGGAAGAGTTGGATGAGATCCTCATCATAGGGATTTATTTTTTATAATGGTGGTAGGATTGATTTCAGAAGTATTATTGTCATATTTTCCCCCCACTTTTCTGTCTAAGGTATTTCTATATCGATATTTAATTTTATTATAATTTCTATGGTTCCCCCTCTTAAAGGAGTTTAGTTTAATATTTATGTATTTCATGGTGAAGAACTAATAACAATTAGAAATTATCACATAGAACCATTTGAGATCAAATAATATAAGGTGAAAAAAGATGATGTTGAGGTTAAATTATTGATCATACATAGAACATCCCACTAGGGTGCTATTTTCTTGTTCTTAATAATGGTGGATGTTGATATTTATCATTTTCTGATCTACCATATTCTTAATATGATTTTAGTTGAGAATATGTATATATTTACATGGTGAATTTTGGATAATCCATGTGGTTTACAATGATTATTTAATGTCCTCAGTTCTATTCAATTTATTTCATTTAAGAATACATCCTAAAGAATGTGTTTAGTAAGATGTACTAGTTATATGAGTTTTTTATTCTTCTCTAATGAATTATGAATGCTCTCGTAATGTTCAATGACCACATGAAAAAATAATTCCACCATACAAATTCACCATCACAATTTTGTGTGATAAAAGTATCAATATAAATTCTATTATGTTATAATCACATATTCGACACATGGATATGATGTACAATATTCATGGAAACATCATCATTATTCAATATTCACAATGTGAATCATCTAGATACAAGAGGTGTGCTTCTCTGGGAAAATGGTTTACCAATATGGAATATCAAAAAATATTGAGATGGTTGAAACATTAATTTTTTGGGGGAAACCATGGAATTTTTTTAGATATATAGTTAACATAGGACGCTTAGGTACTAAAACAGGATCATTCTGGACTTTTGTTAATTAGATTCCCTAATTAAGGCATTGAGCATTAAGGGAGAAACATGATAATGGGAATATTTGTATGAATGGGGGTTATAAATCTAAAAAGGCAAAAGATGTTGTCTTAGATCCAAAATATTGAAATTTCTACATTTGGGTTGGTAATGTATTGGAAATTGTTCGACAGTATCCAATGATTAGTTCTAGTATACAGTGTTATTTTTGTTACTTTAGGGTCTCATCATCAGTAGTCTTATTATTGAAATTACACAATGCATTACGTTGAGTCCATAGATGCATTTCAAGTTATAATATGTTTTCATGAATAACATATCCATTATATATTTATCATGTATATTGACCACCAGTGTCTAGTATATATCTTCTCCTAGTTTGACCATGTCGTGTATGATATATTAAATTTAATCTTAAACATTGAGATTTTGTTTTATCTAGGGAATTGATAATTTATTATAGATGAAGTTTGAATGATTCCACTTGAGGTTAGTGAGATAACATCAAAAGTGTAGTGGAAGGTAAAAGCTAATTTAGTATCTCCGATGGAGGTAATACTAGTGTCTCAATTGGCAGTGTAATGTGATAACATAGTGATCAAAACCACATTGGTGGAATGAGTTATAATTTGTAAATATTTTCATACATAGATATTACATATATATAGATAAATATTCATTACATAACATTAATAATCCACACCCAAATCTCTTGTTTTAAGTGACATTTGAAACCTTAATAACACAACTTGTTCAAAAAATATCTACATTTTCCCTCTCATATTCCTTTATAACTAGAACAAAGTTTGAATTTAATATTTAACAATTTCAATATTATAAATAGAAAAATAAAGTGTGGAATATGGTGACATTAGATGCTCATTAAGGGTTAACAATGGAGATATATAACATAAGAAAAATGAAATATGGTCATGAACACAACATTTTACAATTATTCCCTCTATAACTATGATTATAATCATGAGTCATTGATTAAATCACATAAGTTAATAAGAAATGAATCCATAATAAAAATGATATAATAATATTACCAGAGTCTATAGACAGTGGAATACACATATGATTATTAAAAACAATCATTCTTAGTGGGGTGTCTTTTTCCAGACTATCAATATGTAATGGGTTCACTCCCCATTCCAACGTAGTATTCAGGGTTCACTTCCAAGACTATCATCTAAGACAATGTCCTTTAATGAATCGATTTTACTTCATGTTGATTTATTTTATATATCAAGAGATATAATATCATTACCCAGGGAATTATAGGGACATATAGGTTTCAACCTTCACATAATTAAATCATACATATTTGATGCATAATAAATAAATTGCATCATAACCCTTGAATGAAATTTATTTTCATAAACATAGAATATCCTATAGAAAAAATAGCTTTAATAAATATCATGTAATAAAATAAATTTAAAAAATATATATATTGAAAGTACCCCTGAGTAATAACCCCGTTAAATCCAATTTATGATAATATAATGTTATAATATATGGAAAATAATTTAGATATCTCACTTGAAATAAATAATGCATATTGTTTCCTTTCTAATTAGAAAAATATTTTTTAAAAAATAAACCAAATAATAGAAGAAATAATTTTAATTAAAAATATAATTGAAATCAATTAATGTATGATTTAATTTGATATGGATTAATGGCATTGGAAAAACACTTTTCTATTGTAAAAGTTAATAAACATCCCATAATTATGTCTAACTGAAAAGATATAAATAACATAATTTAGAATATGACAAAAAGAATAATTCCAAACCATTTTCAAAAAAAATATACATTATTATAAATTAATATAAAAATTTTAAAAAGGTTTTTAAAACATTCTGGAAATAAAATTGGAAATTAAGGACACACAAAGAATAGTGTTTTAGGGAAAATATTAAAAAATAAGTTTTATATAAAATATATCTTTCACATATTATATAATAAAAATTTGAATTAATAAAATGGAGAAAAATCATGTATCCTATATAAAGAAACACAAATAGAGTTGAAATTAAAAATAATATATTCAAAAATAATTTGACAATTATGATCAGTATGACATAATCATAGAATTTTATATTTAACCAAGTGTATGGGAATTGGGTTTGGTATTCACATACCATATTCTATTTAGTTGATAAGTATGACCCATAAAATTAATAATTATCAAATGAATCATTGAATACTATGATGATTTTGAAACACATTATATGATACGTAAAAGGGATGTATATATACACCACATAGAAAAAATAATTACGGAATTGGGAATATATATCACATATTTAAATGTGAGATGAGAATCATTACCTCATGGTTCCCATTAGTGGTTCATACATTGACATATTATTTAAATTTTTAATAAATATTATTCAATAAATAGAAAAAAATACTTATTTTTATAAAACATCATATTTTAATTTAATAACATCTTTCCACCTGTTCATTAATAATATTTCATTATTTTCATTGTTTCCGGAGAATTTGTTTCATGGTTTTCATGGAATATTCATTTGTGTATAATTATGGATTTTACAGTAAAATAAAAATAAAACTCCATAAGTGAAATTAAATTTTATTAATTCACATAAATAAGTGTAAAGGTCCCATAAATCATTTAACATTAATAAATTAGGATTATTTATTTGGTTACATTTTAGTGATAAATGCTTAGTTTAATTTTCTAGTTTTTCTGACCATCTTGAACTAATATCATTTTATTCAAATTTTTATGCATATATTAGTTCCAATACATGATATAGTTAATAATATACATATTATAATATTATTTAACTAGAATAATACAGTTATGTCCAACCATGATGGCAGTAATGGAAAATGAAAAATCATTAT
Organism: Viscum album; assembly: GCA_963277665.1. Classification (NCBI taxonomy): domain Eukaryota; kingdom Viridiplantae; phylum Streptophyta; class Magnoliopsida; order Santalales; family Viscaceae; genus Viscum; species Viscum album. The sequence goes on from OY728120.1 coordinate 1,852,460,931, forward strand.
CCACCAAGATGATTAAAGGCCACATTTGGGACAATGGTTTTGATTTTTTAATCTGAGGAGGTAATAAAAGTGATGGATATAATATATTAAATTATTGACCTAGAATTATTGAATTTACAATATTATTTAGTTATTATTACTATAATTATGAAGTAGAATTGAATAATATAGGTCATGAAAAGAAAAAATGGGTGGTTTTTTAAGAATATTACCTTTTGAATATAACCTCATTGAAGAATATATAAAGACATTGGAATTTGGAATTTTGTGAGACTAGATGAACATAGAAGTTGGTGGTGTGGGGGTGGGATAGTTTTATAGATATTCAAGGTTCATAAATTCTTGTGAGGATAAGGGGGTGGTGGGAATTGGTATTTATAGTTGAGTAAGTGAGGGTTTAATTGATTAACCAATGGCTATTTAATATTTGAAGGAAAATGATTTTTTTGAATGAATTATAATGATATAAATTAAAAATGAAAATTTTAATGTTGGTTATGGTTGATAAAATAAATCAAATACCATGTTAATGTTCTATTTCATTGGGTATTTTATGTTTTTAACTATTAACAATAATCTGTTTAATTATTTTACCTATGTTGTGGTATATATTTGTTTACCATGGAAATTTTGTAATGACTAATAATGAAATTATCCTTAAAAAATTATTTGGTCCTTCTACATAAAAATATCGAATCCATTTTACACAATTCAATTGAAATTATCGAAAAATTATATTTATAAAAAAAATAAAGAGGCATGACCAAAAAGTGGGTTTTAAAGATGTTTATGTTTATGAAAAAGATTATTTTATATTATCTATATGAAAAAAAATTATCATTTTATAAAAAAATTATATTATATACTATATAATATATACATTACCCTTTACAGATTATTTTAATTAATTAAAAATTTGAATTATTAGGTACATTAAAATCGATTTATGAAAAATACCATCTTTAACCCCATAAATACTATTATTATAAAATGAAATATATATTTGATATAATAGAATTTAATTATATTAAATATAAATATATAAAACTTATGTTACATGATACCATATTCAACACATTATTATTATTTTTATTTTCTTAATCTATAAAAAATAAGTTACATTTTTACAAAAATGGTATATTTATATATTCAGTGAAAAAATAATTTTTAAGAGGATTTTATAAAATCCAGTCTAAGAAAATTTTGACATAGTGAATAAAAAAATAATGATCATATTATCAAAATTATTTTCTAATGATTTCAATTATCAGTTATATTTATTCTATCATAGAATTAAGAAAAAATTTATTTTTCATGAAAACATATATATGGATAACAAAAATGATTTTACTAAAAATTATGAGTTTATTTTATAAGCATCAATTAATATTTTATCAATGAGATGGATAATTATATATTTCATAATGTGGTTAATACATCAATCCCTTAAAATTTTATGGAAGGCTGATTAATATCATGTATGAAAAATAATATTTTGGTGTTCTCATATGATCAGTGTTCTGAGAGTCATAAGCTATCAAGGAGAATAAATTTATTAAAAAAAGAGATACATTAAAATATTTGGGTGTAATAATCTATATAATGTAACCAGAAAATATTAAACAGGGGGTTGGTATTGTTTAATAGAAAATTATCTATATGATCATGAATCACTAATTTTTTTTCATCCTATGAATTATTTTTCTCTTACAGTATGACCACTAATATTAGTACATGTGAAAGATTAATTATGTATATCCACATGAGAAATACATGTAAGACATAAAGAAAAATTGATATACTCTATTGAAGTAAAAAATATAAAACATTACATCCTGATAAAATCAATAATTCGAAAACTATATGTGTCCTTGAATATTAAAGCCTCATTTTCAATAATCTACAGTGGATATTTGAAAATTCCTTGGTGTAATGCCCACATTGTAAAAAGGTTCAATAAAACATCCTCTTAAAAAGTATGAATGTAAAATGGAAATATCACCACATAAATAGGGTACAAATTTGGAGAAAATTAGTTGAATGTGAATATATGGGAATGAGTTGAATAATAACTATCAATTTATTATGGAGAATGATATAGAAGATAGTTATTACAAAGTTAATGATGAAAAACCCATAACTCAAATATCATTGCCAAATTTCATTGGAATCATCATAATTAATGGTAACATGATAATATTTTATTTGAAAATAATTTTTGAAGATATAGTTACTTGATTTTATCTCATTAGTATAATATTAAGCATTAGTTTTCCCTTGGTAATTATCAAATTCATTTCTTACTCAATTAAATGAAGTTGAAATTGTATTTTCTACATAACTACTAGATCATAAGATCTATAATGGGATGATATGTAATTATTTATGTCATTATTTATAAAAAATGGTTATCAAACATTATTTAATATAAATAAATAATCACATGGTTATATATTAATTCAATATCTCTAAACCTGTTTAAATTTCATAGAAAACAATTTTATAAATGGTTACCCAAATGAACCATCTAGAAAAAATTTAATTTCAAACCCTATGAGAAGGTCACTAAATTTCCAAAGATGACTTATCATTAATCCCCCTAACTACATTATATAGATATTAATTGTATCATACCAATAATGTAAGGATTATTTTCATTTATTCTCTAGAAACATATTAATAACCTGAATTTCCATTGAACTATAGTGAAACATTCATTATTTAAAATAAATTATTTTCTCATACCATAAATCCAAATTTCCTATAATGTGAATAAAAAACAATTGCATCACCTGACTAAAGAATTATATGGTAATAAATTCTATCCAATTTATATTATCATAAAAAATAATCGATTTGTCTTTTTATACTCCCATTATCATGGATATATTAGGTTTTACCTGTCCCTTAACATATATTCAAGAAAAATATCTCCTTACCACTGTAATCACTCTTCATTATTTCCCATACGATTCATCAAATATTTTCGAATACATTGAGAATATTATAGTGGAAAAATACATAGGTGTTCCATTATTCCAGAATAAAAAAAATAACTTCTTCTAAATTATTCATGAATTCTAGTATATATAAACACATTGATTCCACTTCCTTATTAACCCATTAACTATAATTAAACATTTTATTCATTATAACATATTCTATATCATATGAAATATTTAGTATCATAAACATCAATAATATTACAATTACTCAAACAACCATATCAAATCTCAAAATTATATTTCTACCATTGTAGAGACCCAGAGCTTGACGTACATGGAAATTACATTACTTTTGCGGAATACTTAGTATATAACAAAAACACACACACAAGGATCGTAATAGTTTAGTGTCTTTGGAAACTCGGAATATAATCTTCTAATCGTGGGGAAAGATCTTCAACATCTCCCATAAAGATTTTCCTTTTTTTACCTAAAACCTTTTTTTATATCCTGGGGAAAAGAAAACATAAATGGGTGACCTCAAATGCTCAGTAAGGGTAAACAAAAAAATATCAAACACATCATAGTCATAAGAACATACCATTTTGGAAATATTAACCTGAAAAAGAGAGCCTAATTTCATAACATGGGATAAATCATAGTAGTGAAATGAAATCCCAATTATCATAACGTAAAACATGAAACCTTGTGGCATACATAGATAATCATAGAGAATCATTTCTTATTAGTCAACACACATTTCCAAGACTATCTTAGTGGACAAAGTCCATTTCTGAACCGAGTCACCCTCGTTTTAGTCCTATTTCACTGAACCGGTATAACCTACCATTCCAGCCATGTCTATCTCATGAGATATAAAATCTTTACCCAATTCATTGGATGGAGATATAGGTCCCACCCATCTCATTATGATATCATTCTTATGTGGCCACAAAATCATAAACCATACAACATAGAATAACCCATGTAATAAAAATGGGATTCTTAAACATCGTGAAATCGTAAAACAATTCATATAAGATAAAGGAATTCATAAAAATATTTACATCACAACATAAACAAATCAATGTAATAATAGGGATAGAAACATAACCCTTTATTATCTTAGATGGAAAATAATTTAGATAAAACACTTGAACTTCATTCTTGAGGAAAATATCCTTTCTACTTCAAAAATACATTTCCTTTCTTAACATGTCATAAAATTCTAAACTAAAAGAAGTTGATTAAAAATATACTTGAAAACATGTAAAGGAAGATTCTTGGAAATAATTTTTAAAAAATCCAATCATTCTATATAAGTTAAAAAACATTCTTCGTACTTTTGTCGGAAAAGTCAAAAAGTACCTCGTACAAAAAACGACAAAAGATTCCTTTCATATCTTTTACTAAAAACACACCGTAGGGTAAAATTGTATTTAAAAAATTGTAGGTGGATGGAAATAACATTACATATTGAGGAAACATGTATGTGGAAGATAAAATACACCCTAGTAAATACCAAAGTATAAACAATCTCGGATAAAAAAAGAGATTGTGATATTTCCCTTACCTTATGTCCGATATGCTTTGTTCGTATCTGAACCTCATGTATAATGATTTAAATAATGCCATTAACTTATTACAGAATCATATTCATTGTTATGATATCATATATGGTTCACTTATGACTTTATATTACCCGTTCTTTTGTAAATTCCATGTTAATGAAGCGTTTTGGGTAAAATCGTTTCATTTATCATAGGTGTTTGAACTTGTTGTTCTTGAAATAATTATTACATATATCATGATTTAATTACTTCCAGAATATAAAATATGATTTATATATCATATATATTCACTATATATTTATATATATAATAGACAGATAAATAAAATGGAACACACCGTTCATAGAGATGGTAGTCCGTACGTACGCATGAATGATGTTTTCCTTTCCTTATTGACTTTAATGGAAGTAAGTAGATGACATATATATATACATAAATCAAGTAGATTTACCACGTCATATATTTCATTATTATTCATTATATATACTTTATAATCATTCTGGATTGGTTATCATGGATAATGAATCTCATCGCGTCGTGGAGACAGTAGTCCGTACGTACTTACGAGCGATGATATCGTTCCCATGGTCGTGGAATTGTGTTGAAATGTATGTATACTATTTAAGAATCATTATCACTTTATAATAGTCATATATATTCATTATTTAAACCATTATACCCATCTATGTAAGGTGGTGGTGGAAAATAGATTACACCACGGCGTGGAGACGGTATTCCGTACGTACGCATGCACGGTGATTTCTTTTTCCCGTAGGATGGATAGAAGGTTAATTAGAGTTGTTTAATATTTATAATAACATATCAGTATATATGAAATACTTATGTTATTACTTTATCATGAAACAACTAAATAAGAAGAAGTTGAAGAAGAAAGAAATTGAAAAAGATCAGTAATGGATATTACCTCTTTTTGACGCGCCTTCACTTAACCTCCACTTAAAGAACTAAGGATGGTCTTTGAAGAAGACCAGGACCACTAGGATGATACTATACAAGTGGAGAAGATATTTTGGCAGGGTTTGGCCGAGCATGAATGCTCAAATTGGTGTGAGGAGGAGAGGGAGTTGGTTCCCTTTTATAAGGGAGGAGAGGGGCACCTTAGGAAAATCTCAAAATATTATTTTATATTAAGGTCAAATTCGGTTTATAATGGTTCCAAAGGGTCTTATATCGAAGATAAAGTGGGTATGGGTCGAAATCCTCTCATACAATAGGATTTAGACAATTTTAGGTTATTATTTTAACCTTATCAATTAGATTTAACTCTAAGTTAAATAATTTAACTTTTACCATGTCTTTTGTTTTACACTATATGGTTAATAAACATACCATAACAAGCCAAACGAACCCGAAGTTGTTTCTTATTAATATATATATCCTTATCTAAGTCATTTTTACGAATATTAGATTTTTAGTAATTAAATAACAATTAATAATATAATATTTGTTTTAAAAACTAATTTATGTCAATTTTGACACTATTTGGTACATGATTTTTATGAAATTCATAACAGAATGATAAGTTCGAACCAAGTTTATTATATCAACAATACCATGTCATATTAACCTATAAAATTAATTAAAGTCATAAAAAGTCTCAAATTAAATTTATTTGGGAATTTATAACATCAATTATGTAAATATTTCATTAATAAGACAATTACAGCATCATCTTTGTGTCATAATAAATGATACTTATGTAATCCCTAAAAATTCTAAATAAATTAATATGATGTATATAATTGTATTAGATTTATGGATACTATTTATGTTCGAAGTTTCATTAAGTTTATCACTAAATTAAAATTATTATACTTATAAGATTTAAGAAAGTGACATGTTGTCACATTCTTTGGTTTTAATAATAATTAAATTATTTTCATGGACAAAAGTACATAAAATGAATATAATCTGACCCTTAGGTTATATGGGTCTACTTTTAGCCATCCAATAGGATTTATCCAAGTGTTAGGGTAATTTTATAATCTTATATTTACCCTTAATTACCCGATTTACCTTTAACTATAGTAAATAAAATTTACCGTGGTTACTATTCACAGTGCCCAAAAATAAAAAGTAGCTTATTAACATAATTTGGACCCACTTATTCAAAATATGGAATCCATTTTTCCAAATTTAATACACAAAAGATGCAGAAATTAAATTAAAATTAATCTCGTTGTCCACAGAAATCGAGTTTTTCTTTAAAACATTGCAAAAGATTGAATTGATTTAACCTACGAATTCAAGGTAAAATCAATGCTAATGACATACATTATATTAAATGGTAAAAATATATTCTATTTATACATTTAAACCATTCAATATTACAATTTAACCACATAAGATATTACGATGAAAAAAGTTGTTTTTAATTAAAATATAGCGTGTTTTTACTATTCATTAAAATATGAAATTTATCCGAAAAATATCAAAACATTATCTAATGTAAATTTTTATATCCTGATTCAAAAGAAGAATTTTATTTTGTCAAATCGAACTTATAAACATGTCAAAAACTATATTTAAAGTGGTTGCGCCATCAAAAGGCGGCAAAACGTCAATTTTTGAAAAATACTTATTTTACCCGAAATAATTTATTTTGTTCTTATACCATGTTCTTCAAATGTGTAAGATGAATAATAATGTTATAAAATTAAAAATTTAGTTAACACTATTCATAAGGGCTAGTTCATAACAATATTATAATAATATATCATTGTTTAGTAAAACCCGGTATTGCGTACAACACACGCTATCGAGGAAGGTCGTGATAGCGTGTAATGCAAGCCAATTCAGGGTTCCCTGTAGTGCAAAACTCCATTGTTGTTGCGTATAACAGAATCCAACCATATTTTATTTATAAATTGAATATATATATATATACACTCAATGTTGCGTATAATAACTTCTATCAAACGAACTTGAAATTGTGTGTAACAAGAGCCAAGAAAAGTGTTGCATATACTGCAAGCTAATGCGGTGTTGCGTATAGTGCAAGGTAATCTTGGTGTAGCATACAACACAAGACATTAATGAAATTAAAAGAATTTTTTTCATAAAATCATGGGTTGTTACATTCTACCCCCCTTAAAATGAATTTCACCCTCGAAATTCGTCGGGGTTATAAATAGTTTACTACTCGAAAGTTTGTTTAATTGAAACCCACTTCGTAAAAAGTAATACCAAAACATGGCTTTAAAAACTAAAGTATGAAATGTAACGGTTACCCAAATTAATTCATCACTAGGATTCCACGTAGGAGAACATAGGTGAAAATATTGATATAAAAGAAAAATATAACCATCATGTTCAGATGGAGAGTGGTAGAGAACATGGCTATGAAAAAGCCAAAAATCACAAAGCTATTGATTTGTGGTGAACTAAGGTACCATCTGATTCATCGGATATAAGGGCAGTAGGACAACATTTTTGGTTTTTCAAGATCATTTCCCTAAATTTGATGAAATTGGAATTAGAAAAAATACATTCGTGATTTTGGTATAGTCTCACCGTTTGTCATTCTTTGGAAAATTTCCACTTCATCTCTTAAAGAAATGAAGTTGAATTTGTCATTCGTGATGTGTTAGCAGATCATGTGATAGAATGATGGTTCATTCAATCTTTCTCAAACAAAAGGTTATAAAAGTTATCAAAAAAAATACATAAGTTCCTCTATAGTGAGATTAATGTTATATAGTTCCTAAAATGGAATTATACTGCTTAATATAATAAAACTAGTTTCTACTAAACAGGGACTTCCTGTAGGCCAGTTTTAGGCAAAAAAGGCCAGTCGCACATCGATTGTGGGTTCGATTCCCACAGCCTTGTCCGACGCGATGGACTGTCGCCCGTCCTGTAGGTTGTCCTTTTTCTAAAATTACATTACTATAAAATCCCATCAGTAATATCAAAAAAAGTTCTATCCTTAAACAATACTTAGCATATGTCCAACATAATCCATTCCAATATTTAGGCTTATCTATAATACTTCGGTCCAATCTCATAGTATAAATAAAACGATTACTTGAAATGTCATCAACCAAGCATGCGAATACCATCATTTATCCCCCATATATATATATATTGTTGGTCACATTACAATCATGTGAATACCTTAATCATGTATTCTCTAGAAAAAAAGAATACCCATTGAACCATAGTGAAAACATGAATGCAGTTAAAAGTTAATACTTTCCACATACCAAAATACTAAAAATTCTATATACTCAAACCATGATATCACTTAGTCCTTATATCAATCATGATCTCATGAATATTGTTAAAAATTTCATTTTCTTGTTTTCCCTTCATTATGCGCATATCATATTATTTCCAAAAATATCTCAATCACATTGAATACCACATTAGACCAATACATAAATATTCCAATACTCCATGATACAACATTATTTTGTAATCCCATTACATAAACACTTAATCATTCCACCAAAAATATCTCAATGTTGCGTAGAATAACTTCTATCAAACGAACTTGAAATTGTGTGTAACAAGAGCCAAGAAAAGTGTTGCATATACTGCAAGCTAATATGGTGTTGCGTATAGTGCAAGGTAATCTTGGTGTATCATACAACACAAGACATTAATGAAATTAAAATAATTTTTTTCATAAAATCATGGGTTGTTACATTCTACCCCCCTTAAAATGAATTTCACCCTCAAAATTCGTCGGGGTTATAAATAGTTTACTACTCGAATGTTTGTTTAATTGAAACCCACATCGTAAAAAGGAATACCAAAACATGGCTTTAAAAACTAAAGTATGAAATGTAACGGTTACCCAAATGAACTCATCACTAGTATTCCACGTAGGAGAACATAGGTGAAAATATTGATATGGAAGAAAAATCTAACCATCATGTTCAGATGGAGAGTGGTAGAGAACATGGCTATGAAAAAGCCAAAAATCACAAAGCTATTGATTTGTGGTGAACTAAGGTACCATCTGATTTATCGGATATAAGGGCAGTAGGACAACATTTTTGGTTTTTCAAGATCATTTCCCTAAATTTGATGAAATTGGAATTAGAAAAAATACATTCGTGATTTTGGTATAGTCTCACCGTTTGTCATTCTTTGGAAAATTTCCACTTCATCTCTTAAAGAAATGAAGTTGAATTTGTCATTCGTGATGTGTTAGCAGATCATGTGATAGAATGATGGGTCATTCAATCTGTCTCAAACAAAAGGTTATAAAAGTTATCAAAAAAAATACATAAGTTCATCTATAGTGAGATTAATGTTATATAGTTCCTAAAATGGAATTATACTGCTTAATATAATAAAACTAGTTTCTACTAAACAGGGACTTCCTGTAGGCCAGTTTTAGGCAAAAAAGGCCAGTCGCACATCGATTGTGGGTTCGATTCCCACAGCCTTGTCCGACGCGATGGACTGTCGCCCGTCCTGTAGGTTGTCCTTTTTCTAAAATTACATTACTATAAAATCCCATCAGTACTATCAAAAAAAGTTCTATCCTTAAACAATACTTAGCATATGTCCAACATAATCCATTCCAATATTTAGGCTTATCTATAATACTTCGGTCCAAGCTCATAGTATAAATAAAACGATTACTTGAAATGTCATCAACCAATCATGTGAATACCATCATTTATCCCCCATATATATATATATTGTTGTTCACATTACAATCATGTGAATACCTTAATCATGTATTCTCTAGAAAAAAAGAATACCTATTGAACCATAGTGAAAACATGAATGCAGTTAAAAGTTAATACTTTCCACATACCAAAATACTAAAAATTCTATATACTCAATCCATGATATCACTTAGTCCTTATATCAATCATGATCTCATGAATATTGTTAAACATTTCATTTTCTCGTTTTCCCTTCATTATGCGCATATCATATTATTTCCAAAAATATCTCAATCACATTGAATACCACATTAGACCAATACAGAAATATTCCAATACTCCATGATACAACATTATTTTGTAATCCCATTACATAAACACTTAATCATTCCACCAAATCATTGTCATATTCAACATCTCCAATAGTGATCGCATGTGACTTCCCTTTGTCCTTTTTCTTAAGCGGTTGCTCATGTCGATAATCACTAACCCTTGGATTCGGGCATTTATTAGCATAATGCCCCATTTCCTTGCACTTGAAGCATTGATGTGTAGTAGGTTCATTCTGTGTATCCCTTCTTTTTTTTGCATCATTAGACATCTTCTTCCCATCATTGCGGCATTCAAATGCCCGATGACCTTCCTTTCCACATTTGAAACATTTACTTGTCCCTTTAAGACAATCTCCACCATGATTCTTTACACACTTTGAGCATAAGGAAACAATCATCTTCTTTTAACCATTATTCTGAGATTTCTCCTTGAACTCCATCTTTCTTTTCCTGTCAAATATATGAGATGGATAAGTAACACCAACTTCCATTTCTACATTAATAGCACAACTCACAATTTCTTCATAGCTAATGAAGTCTCTTATAGTTAATGCCCTTCAAAAACATGGTTTTAAGCCACTAAAAAATCGATCAACATTACTTCCAGGTTGGATGATAATGCCAGATGCATTCCTTGCAAGTCTTTTAAAATTCGCTTCGTATATACCAACAGATTCATCATCCTTTTTCTTTAGTTCAAGAAAATACTTCTCTATCTTTGTTCGAAGAATACGAGGGAAGTACATATTGAAAAATAAGTTCATGAACTCGTCCCATTCCATGGACTCAATTTCATCTCTTGGCCTCATATTCTTGATAAGATTCCACCATTGATCAGCATCAGCTTCCAAATGATACACTACTAAGATTACATTATCATGTTCAAAACATTGAAGAACTGAAAATATCTTTTCAGTAGTACTGATCCATTGTTCAGAAACAAGTGGATCGGAAGACCCCCTAAAAGAAGGTGGACGTTGCCTCATGAAGGACTCAATAGAATATTGTTCCCTTCTCTGGTCATTTGGAATTCCAGAATGATTCATAGCTTGTGTAAGTATAGCAATAATATTTTTCACTCCATCTCCCATAACACTTGTTTTTTCAGGAGTAAAATCATTGCATTGTCCATTACAGTGATCAACACGGTTCCTTCGGGTTCCATCCATCGTCTAAAACCCAAAAAGAATAGTGTGAGAGGCAAAATTAATGCTAGGGAAAACAACATAGTAAAGGGGAATTACCCTTAATATCTAACATCTTAGGTTAAATTCTAAGATCGTTACCGTAGTTCTAGGGCCATATCCTATATGTATACTTATCCTTAGGGACATCCCTAGACATACCTTAGAAATATCTCTAGGGATCTCACAAACGTTCTCACATCCTAGTGTCCAAAGGTTGACTAAACCTTTCCTCTGATACCAACTGTAGAGACCCGGATCTTGACGTACATGGACATCACATTACTTTTGCGGAATACTTAGTACATAACAAAAACACACACACAAGGATCGTAATAGTTTAGTGTCTTTGGAAACTCGGAATATAATCTTCTAATCGTGGTGAAAGATCTTCAACATCTCCCATAAAGATCTTCCTTTTTTTACCTAAAACCTTTATTTATATCCTGGGGAAAAGAAAAAATAAAAGGGTGAGCTCAAATGATCAGTAAGGGTAAACAAAAGAAATATCAATCACATCATATTCATAAGAACATAACATTTTGGAAATCATAACCTGCAAAAGAGATCATACTTTCATATCATGGGATAAATCATAGTAGTGAAATGAAATCCCAATAATCATAACATAAAACATGAAACCTTGTGTCATACACACATAATCATAGAGAATCATTTCTTATTAGTCAAGACTGATTTCCAAGACTATCTTAGTGGACAATGTCCATTTCTGAACCGAGTCACCCTCGTTTCAGTCCTATTTCACTAAACCGGTATAACCTACCATTCCAGCCATGTCTATCTCATGAAATATAAAATCTTTACCCAATGAATTGGAGGGAGATATAGGTCCCACCCATCTTATAATGATACCATTCTTATGTGTGCCATAAAATCATAAACCATACATCATAGAATAACCCATGTAATAAAAATGGGATTCTTAAACATCGTGAAATCATAAAACAATTCATATAAGATAACGGAATCCATAAAAATATTTCCATCACAACATAATAAAATCCATGTAATAATAGGGATAGAAACATAACCCTTTATTATCTTAGATGGAAAATAATTTTGATAAAACACTTGAACTCCATTCTTGAGGAAAATATCCTTTCTACTTCAAAAATACTTTTACTTTATTAACATGTCATACAATTATAAACTAAAAGAAGTTGATTAATAATAAACTTGAAAACATGTAAAATAATATTCTTCGAAATAATGTTTTAAAAATTCTTTCATTCCATATAAGTTAAAAAAACATTCTTCGTACTTTTGTCGAAAAAGTAAAAAAGTACGTCGTACGAAAAATGAAAAAAGATTCTTTTCATATATTTTCCTAAAAAATCACCGAAAGGTAAAATTGGATTTAAAAAATTTTAGGTGGATGGAAAAAACATTACATATTGAGGAAACATGGATGTGGATGATAAAATACACACTAGTAAATACCAAAGTATAAACAATCTCGGATAAAAATGAGAATGTGATATTTCCCTTACCTTATGTCCGATATGCTTTGTACGTATCCAAAACTCCTATATAATGATTTAAATAATGTAATTAACATATTACAGAATCGTATTCATTGTTATGATATCATATATGGTTCACTTATGACTTTATATTACCCGTTCTTTTGTAAATTCCATGTTAAAGAAGCGTTTTGGGTAAAATCGTTTCATTTATCGTAGGTGTTTTGGACTTGTTGTTCTGGACATTATTATTACTTATATCATGATTTACTTACTCCCAGAATATAAAATATGATTTATATATCATATATATTCATTATATATATATATATATAATAGATAGATAAATGAAATGAAACACACCGTTCATGGAGACGGTAGTCCGTACGTATGCATGAACGCTGTTTTTCTTTCATTATTGTCTTGAATGGAAGTAAGTAGATGAAATATATATATACATAAATCCAGTAGATTTACCATGTCATATATTTCATTATTATTCATTATATATACCATATAATCATTCTGGAATGGTTAACATGGATAATGAATCCCATCGCGTCGTGGAGACGGTAGTCCGTACGTATGCACGAGCGATGATATCATTCCCATGGTCGTGGAATTGTGTTGAAGTTTATGTATACTATTTCAGAATCAGTATCACTTTATAAGAGTCATATATAGTCATTATTTACACCATTATACCCATCCAAGTAAGGTGGTGGTGGAAAATACATTACACCATGGCATGGAGACGGTATTCCGTACGTACGCACGCGCGGTGATTTCCTTTTCCCGTAGGATGGATAGAAGGTTAATTAGAGTTGTTTAATATGTATAATAACATATCAGTATATAAGAAATACTTATTTTATTACTTTATCATGAAACAACTAAATAAGAAGAAGTTGAAGAAGAATGAAATTGAAAAAGATCAGGAATGGATATTACCTCTTTTTGACGCGCCTTCACTTAACCTCCACTTAAATAACTAAGGATGGTCTTTGAAGAATACCAGGACCACTAGGATGATACTAGGGAATTGGATAAGAGATTTTGGCAGGGGTTGGACGATATTGAATGCTCAAATTGGTGTGAGAAGGAGAGGGAGGAGGTGCCCTTTTATAAGGGAGGAGAGGGGCACCTTAGGAAAATCTCAAAATATTATTTTATATTAAGGTAACATTCGGTATATAATGGTTCCAAAGGGTATTATTTCGAATATAAAGTGGGGATGGGTCGAAACACACTCATACAATAGGATTTAGACATGTTTAGGTTATTATTTTAACCTTATCAATTAGATTTATCTCTAAGTTAAATAATTTAACTTTTACCGTGTCTTTTTGTTTTTTACACTATATGGTTATTAAACGTACCATAACAAGACAAACGAACCCCAAGTTGTTTATTATTAATATATAAATCCTTATATAAGTCATTTGGCCAAACCTTATATTTTTAATAATTAAAAAACAATTAATAATATAATATTTGTTTCAAAAACTAATTTATGTCAATTTTGACACTATTTGGTACATGATTTTTAGGAAATTCATAACAGAATGATAAGTTCGACACAAGTTACTTATATCAACAATAAAATGTCATATTAACCTAGAAAATTAATTCAAGTCAAAAAAAGTCTCAAATTACATTAATTTGGGCATTTATAACATCAATTATGTCAATATTTCATTAATAAGACATTTACTACACCATCTTTGTGTCATAATGAATGATAATTATTTAATCCCTAAAATTCTAAATAAATTCCTATGATATAGATAATTGAATTATATTTCTGGAGAATATTCATGTTCTAAGTTTCATGATGTTTATCACTAAATTAAAATTACTATACTTATAAGATTTAAGAAAGTGACATGTTGTCAGATTCTTTGGTTTTAATAATAATTAAATTATTTTCATGGAAAAAGTCCATAAAATGAATCTAATACTACCCTTTGGTTTTATGGGTCTACTTTTATCCATCAAATAGGATTTTTACAAGTTTTAGGGTAATTTTATAATCTCATATTTACCATTAAGTACCCTATTTATCTTTAACTATAGTAAATAAAATTTACCATAGTTACTATTCACAATGCCCAAAAATCAAAAGTTGCTTATTAACATAATTTGGACCCACTGATTCCAAATATGGAATCAGTTTTTCCAAATTCAATACACAAAAGATTCCTAAATTAATTTATAATTAATCCCGTTGTCGCAAGAAAACGTGTTTTTCTTTAAAACATTGCAAAAGATTGAATTGATTTAACCTACGAATTCATGGTAAAATCAATGCTAATGACATACATTATATTAAATGGTAAAAATATATTCTATTTATATTTTAAAACCATTAAATATTATAATTTAACCACATTAGATATTACGATGAAAAAAGTTGTTTTTAATTAAAATATTACGTGTTTTTACAATTCATTAAAATATGAAATTTATCCGAAAAATATCAAAACTTTGTCTAATGTAAATTTTTATATCCAGATTCAAAAGAAGAATTTTATTTTGTCAAATTTAACTTATAAACATGTCAGAAACTATATTTAAAGTGGGTGCTCCATCAAAAGGCGGCAAAACTGCATTTTTTTAAAAATACTTATTCTACCCAAAAAAATTTATTTTGTTCTTATATCATGTTCTAGAAATGTGTAAGATGAATAATAATGTTATAAAATTCAATTTTTAGTTAACACTATTTATAACGGCTAGTTCATAACAATATTATAATAATATATCGTTGTTTAGTAAAACCCGGTATTGCGTACAACACACACTATCGAGGAAGGTCGTGATTGCGTGTAATGCAAGCCAAGTAAGGGTTGCCTGTAGTGCACAACTCCTTTGTTGTTGCATATAACAAAATCCAACCATATTTTATTCATAAATTGAATATATATATATATATATATAAACTAAATGTTTTTTAGAATAACTTCTATCAAACGAACTTGAAATTGTGTGTAACAAGAGCCAAGAAAAGTGTTTCATATACTGCAAGCTAATACGGTGTTGCATATAGCGCAAGGTAATCTTGGTGTAGCATACAACACAAGACATTAATGAAATTAAAAGAATATTTTTCATAAAATCTTGAGGTGTTACATTCTACCCTCCTTAAAATGAATTTCACCCTCGAAATTCGTCGGGGTTATAAATAGTTTAGTACTCGAAAGTTTGTTTAATAGAAACCCACATCGTAAAAAGGAATACCAAAACATGGATTTAAAAACTAAGGTATGAAATGTAACGGTTACCCAAATTAACTCATCACTAGGCTTCCACGTAGGAGAATATAGGTGAAAATATGGATATGGAAGAAAAATCTAACCATCAAGTTCTGATGGAGAGTGGTAGAGAAAATGGCTATGAAAAAGAAAACAATCACAAAGATATTGATTTGTGGTGATCTAAGGTACCATCTGATTCATCGGATATAAGGGCAGTAGGACAATATTTTTGGTTTTTCAAGATCATTTCCCTAAAGTTGATGAAATTGTAATTAGAAGAAATACTTTCGTGATTTTGTTATAGTCTCACCGTTTGTCATTCTTTGGACAATTTCCACTTCATCTCTTAAAGAAATGAAGTTGAATTTGTCATTCGTGATGTGTTAGCAGATCATGTGATAGAATGATTGTTCATTCCATCTGTCTCAAACAAAAGGTTATAAAAGTTATCAAAAAAAATACATAAGTCCATCTATAGTGAGATTAATCTTATATAGTTACTAAAATGGACTTATACTGCTTAATATAATAAAAATAGTTTCTACTAAATAGGGACTTCCTGTAGGCCAGTTGTAGGAGAAAAAGGCTAGTCGCACTTCGGTTGTGGGTTCGATTCCCACAGCCTTGTCCGACGCGATGGGTTGTCGCCCGTCCTACAGGTTGTCCTTTTTCTAAAACTACATTTCTATAAAATCCCATCAGTAATATCGAAAAAAGTTCTATCCTTAAACAATACTTAGCATATGTCCAACATAATCCATTCCAATATTTAGTCTTATCTAAAATACTTCGGTCCAAGCTCATAGTATAAAGAAAACGATTACTTGAAATGTCATCAACCATGCATGTGAATACCATCATTTATCCCCCATATATATATATATATATTGTTGGTCACATTCCAATCATGGGAATACCTTAATCATGTATTCTCTTGAAAAAAAGAATACCCATTGATCAATAGTGAAAACATGAATGCAGTTAAAAGTTAACACCTTCCACTTACCAAAATCCTCAAAATTCTATATACTCAAACAATGATATCACTTAGTCCTTATATCAATCATGAGCTCATGAATACTGTTAAACATTTCATTTTCTCATTTTCCCTTCATTATGAGCATATCATCTTATTTCCAAAAATATCTCAATCACTTTGAATACCACATTAGACCAATACATAAATATTCCAATACTCCATGATACAACATTATTTTGGAATCCCATTACATAAACACTTAATCATTCCACCACATCGTTGTCATATTAAACATCTCCAATAGTGATCGCATGTGACTTCCCTTTGTCCTTTTCCATATGCGGTTGCTCATGTAGATTATCACTAACCCTTGGATTAGGGAATTTATTAGCATAATTCCCCATTTCCTTGCACTTGAAGCATTGAAGTGTAGTAGGTTCATTTTGTGTATCCCTTCCTTTTTTGCATCATTAGACATCTTCTTCCCATAATTACGGCATTCAAATGCCCGATGACTTTTCTTTCCACATTTGAAACATTTACTTGTCCCATTATGACAATCTCCACCATGCTTCTTTCCATAATTTGAGCATAAGGAAACATTCATCTTCTTTTCACCATTATTCTGATATTTCTCCTTGAACTCCATCTTTCGTTTCTTGTCAAAACTATGAGATGGATAAGTAACACTAACTTCCATTTCTACTTTGATAGCACAATGCACAATTTCTTCATAGCTACTGAAGTCTCTTATAGCTAATGCCCTTCGAATACTTGGTTTTAAGCCACTGAAAAATCGATCAACATTACTTTCAGGTTGGATGATAATGCCAGATTCATACCTTGAAAGTTTTGTAAAATTCTCATCGTATATACCAATAGATTCATCATCATTTTTCTTTAGTTCAATAAACTCCTTCTCCAACTTTGTTCAAAGAATACGAGGTAAGTACTTATTGAAAAATTAGTTCGTGAACTCATCCCATTCCATGGACTCAATTTCAACTCTTGGCCTCGTATTCTTGATAAGATTCCACCATTGATCAGCATCAGCTTCCAAACAATACACTGCTAAGATGACTTTATCATGTTCAGAACATTGAATAACTGAAAATATCTTTTCATTAGTACTGATCCATTTTTCAGCAACAAGTGGATCAGAAGACCCACTAAAAGAAGGTGGACGTTGCCTCAAGAAGGAGTCAAAAGAATATTGTTCCCTTCTCTTCTCATTTAGATGTCCATAATGATTAATAGCTTGTGTAAGTATAGCAATAAGATTTTTCACTCCATCTCCCATAACACTTGTTTGTTCAGGAGGACAATCATTGCATTGTCCATTACAGTGATCAACACGGTTCCTTCGGGTTCCAGCCATTGTCTAAATCCCAAAAATAATAGTGTGAGAGGCAAAAATAATTCTAGGGAAAACAACATAGTAAAGGGGGAGTACCCTTAATATCTAACATCTTAGATTAAATTCTAAGATCGTTATAGTAGTTCTAGGACCATATCCTATACGTATACTTATCCTTAGATACATCCCAAGACATACCTTAGAAATATCTCTAGGGATCTCAAAAACGTTCTCACATCCTAGTTTCCAAAGGTTGACTAAACCATTCCTATGATACCAACTATAGAGACCTGGAGCTTGATGTACAAGGACATTACATTACTTTTGCGGAATACTTAGTACATAACAAAAAAACACACACAAGGATCGTAATAGTTTAGTGTCTTTGGAAACTCAGAATATAATCTTCTAATCGTGGTGAAAGATCTTCAAAATCTCCCTTAAAGATCTTCCTTTTTTATACCTAAAACCATTTTTTATATCCTGGGGAAAAGAAAACATAAAAGGGGGAGCTCAAATGCTCAGTAAGGGTAAACAAAAGAAATATCAATCACATTATATTCATAAGAACATAACATTTTGGAAATCTTAACCAACAAAAGAGAGCATACTTTCATAATATGGGATAAATCATAGTAGTGAAATGAAATCCCAATAATCATAACTTAAAACATGAAACCTTGTGGCATACACACATAATTATAGAGAATCATTTCTTATTAGTCAAGACTCATTTCCAAGAGTATCTTAGTGGACAAAGTCCATTTCTAAACCGAGTCACCCTCGTTTCAGTCCTATTTCACTGAACTGGTATAACCTACCATTCTAGCCATGTCTATATCATGAGAAATAAAATATTTACCCAATTCATTAGAGGGAGATATAGGTCCCACCCATCTCATAATGATACCATTCTTATGTGTGACACAAAATCATAAACCATACATCATAGAATAACCCATGTAATAAAAATGGGATTCTTAAACATCGTGAAATCATAAAACAATTCATATAAGATAACGGAATTCATAAAAATATTTCTATCACAACATAATCAAATCCATGTAATAAAAGGGATAGAAACAGAACCCTTTATTATCTTAGATGGAAAATAATTGTGATAAAACACTTAAACTCCATTCTTGAGGAAAATATCCTTTCTACTTCCAAAATACTTTTCCTTTCTTAAAATGTCATACAATTCAAACTAAAAGAAGTTGATTAAAAATAAAATTGAAAACAAGTAAACTAATCTTCTTGGAAATAATGTTTTAAAAATCCTTTCATTCCATATAAGTTAAAGAAATAATTCTTCGTACTTTTGTCGGAAAAGTCAAAAAGTACGTCGTACGAAAAACGTCAAAAGATTCCTTTCATATCATTTACTAAAAACTCAACGAAGGGTAAAATTGGATTTAAGAAATTGTAGGAGGATGGAAATAACATTACATATTTAGGAAACATGGATGTGGATGATAAAATACACCCCAGTAAATACCAATGTATAAACAATCTCGGATAAAAATGAGATTGTGATATTTCCCTTACCTTATGTCCGATATGCTTTGTACGTATCTGAACCTCCTGTATAATGATTTAAATAATGTCATTAACTTATTATATAATCCTATTCATTGTTATGATATCATATATGGTTCAATTATGACTTTATATTACCCGTTCTTTTGTAAATTCCATGTTAAAGAAGCGTTTTGGGTAAAATCGTTTCATTTATCATAGGTGTTTTGGGCTTGTTGTTCTTGACATTATTATTAATTATATCATGATTTACTTACTTCCATAATATAAAATATGATTTATATATCATATATATTCAGTATATATATATATATATATAATATAGATAAATGAAATGAAACACACCGTTCATGGAGACGGTAGTCCGTACGTATGCATCAATGCTGTTTTCCTTTCCCTTTTGTCTTGAATGGAAGTAAGTAGATGAAATATATATACACATAAATCTAGTAGATTTAACATTTCATATATTTCATTATTATTCATTATATATACTTTATAATCATTTTGGAATGGTTAACATGGATAATGAATCTCCTCGCGTCGTGGAGACGGTAGTCTGTACGTACGCACGAGCGATGATATCGTTTCCATGGTCGTGGAATTGTGTTGATGTGTATTTATACTATTTCAGAATCAGTATCACTTTATAATAGTCATATATAGTCATGATATGCACCATTATACCCATCCAAGTAAGGTGGTGGTGGAAAATACATTACACCACGGCATGGAGACGGTATTCCGTACGTACGCACGCGCGGTGATTTCGTTTTCCCGTAGGATGGATAGAAGGTTAATTAGAGTTGTTTCATATTTATAATAACATATCAGTATATAAGAAATACTGATGTTATTACTTTATCAGGAAACAACTAAATAATAAGATGTTGAAGAAGAAATAAATTGAAAAAGATCGGTAATGGATATTACCTCTTTTTGACGCGCCTTCACTTAACGTCCACTTAAAGAATTAAGGATGGTCTTTGAAGAAGACCAGGACAACTACAATGATACTAGGAAATTGGAGAAGAGATTTTGGCAGGGGTTGGAAGAGCTTGAATGCTCAAATTGGTGTGAGGAGGAGAGGGAGGAGGTGCCCTTTTATATGGGAGGAGAGGG
This sequence comes from Viscum album, assembly GCA_963277665.1. Classification (NCBI taxonomy): domain Eukaryota; kingdom Viridiplantae; phylum Streptophyta; class Magnoliopsida; order Santalales; family Viscaceae; genus Viscum; species Viscum album. The sequence continues at coordinate 1,852,482,349 of OY728120.1, forward strand.
GCACCATAGGAAAATCTCAAAATATTATTTTATATTAAGGTCAAATTCGGTTTATAATGGTTCCAAAGGGTCTTATTTCGAAGATAAAGTGGGAATGGGTCAAAATCCTCTCATCCAATAGGATTTAGACAAGTTTAGGTTATTATTTTAACCTTATCAATTAGATTTAACTCTAAGTTAAATAATTTAACTTTTACCGTGTATTTTTTTTTACACTATATGGTTAATAAATTTACCATAACAAGACAAACGAACCCCAAGTTTTTTATTATTAATATATCTATCCTTATATAAGTCATTTGTCCGAACCATAGATTTTTATGAATTAAATAACAATTAATAATTTAATATTTGTTTTAAAAACTTATTTATGACAATTTTGACACTATTTGGTACATGATTTTTATGAAATTCATAACAGAATTATAAGCTCGAACCAAGTTACTTATATCAACAATAAAATTACATATTAACCTAGAAAATTAATTCAAGTCATAAAAGGCTCATATTACATTTATTTGTGCATTTATAACATCAATTATGTCAATATTTCAGTAATAATACAATTACTGCATCATCTTTGTGTCATAATAAATGATAAATATTTAATCCCTAAAAATTCTAAATAAATTCCTATGATGTACATAATTGAATTAGATTTCTGGAGACTATTCAGGTTTGAAGTTTCATGAAGTTTATCACAAAATTAAAATTATTATACTTTTAAGATTTAAGAAAGTGACATGTTGACACATTCTTTGGTTTTAATAATAATTAAATTATTTTCATGGAAAAAATTCCATAAAATGAATCTAATCCTACCCTTAGATTATATGGGTCTACTTTTAGCCATCCAATAGGATTTTTCCAAGTTTTAGGGTATTTTTATAATATCATATTTACCCTTAATTACCCGATTTATCTTTAACTATAGTAAATAAAATTTACCGTAGTTACTATTCACAATGCCCAAAAATAAAAAGTATCTTATTAACTTAATTTGGACCCACTGATTCCAAATATGGAATCCTTTTTTCCAAATTCAATACACAAAAGATGCATAAATTAAATAAAAATTAATCCTGTTGTTGAAAGAAAACTAGTTTTTCTTTAAAACATTGCAAAAGATTGAATTGATTTAACCTACGAATTCAAGGTAAAATCAATGCTAATGACATACATTATATTAAATGGTAAAAATATATTCTATTTATACTTTAAAACCATTAAATATTATAATTTAACCACATAATATATTACGATGAAAAATGTTTTTTTAATTAAAATATAGTGTGTTTTACTATTCATTAAGATATGAAATTTATCCGAAAAATATCAAAACTGTATCTAATGTAAATTTTTATATCCTGATTCAAAAGAAGAATTTTATTTTGTCAAATTGAACTTATAAATATTTCAAAACCTATATTTAAAGTGGGTGCGCCATCAAAAGGCGGCAAAACTGCATTTTTTTAAAAATACTTATTTTACCCGAAAAAATTTATTTTTTTCTTATACCATGATCTTGAAATGTGTAAGATGAATAATAATGTTATAAAATTCAAAATTTAGTTAAAACTATTCATAACGGCTATTTAATAACAATATTATAATAATATATCGTTGTTTAGTAAAACCCGGTATTGCGTACAACACACGTTATCGAGGAAGGTCGTGATTGTGTGTAATGCAAGCCAAGTCAGGTTTGCCTGTAGTGCAGAACTCCTTTTTTGTTGCGTATAACAGAATCCAACCATATTTTTTTATAAATTGAATATATATTTATATATACACTCAATGTTGCGTAGAATAACTTCTATCAAATGAACTTGAAATTGTGTGTAACAAGAGCCAAGAAACGTCTTGCGTATACTGCAAGCCAATACGGTGTTGCGTATAGCACAAGGTAATCTTGGTGTAGCATACAACACAAGAAATTAATTAAATTAAAAGAATATTTTTCATAAAATCTTGGGGTGTTACACCCATGGAACATTATTTCTATAAATCCATAACATTTCACATTTTTAAATTTATGTATTTAAGATTCAATATGAAAAACAATATTATTTTCCATTAAAAAAAGAGATCCATTCACATTTAAATATCATTTAATTAATTTGTGTACTTATTTTCCTCACCCAAAGCATCAACTTTTTCATTTCCATCATTTACCGTGATTCATCTTCCAAAATGATTTACATGAGGAAAATTAAATATTCTTCCCTCTTTGGTAACCATAAAACTCCACAATATACTTAATAAAAGAGTCGATAAACTCACCAATGATGTTTTTATTTACTATATTTCTAAATTGTAATATTCACATGGTTATTTATAAGTACTATAATTTCATTAAGTTTTGTATGTGCAAAATCATACCATTCACCAATAACAATAGTCCCCTTTGTTCCATCGATTTCCCAAAACCCAAAAATTATATTTATCCAAACAAATCATAGCCAGAAATCACATAATCTCGTTATATTACATATAAAATTTCAACCTTTAACGCATTTTTTTAACTTCTGTTTTTCCTTATCATCTCCCACACACTAATATTTTATCACAGGAATACACTTTGGGTACATGCTAATGTTTTCCCACCCATGTTTTCAAATGATAAATTAACCTAGCTCTAATACCAACTACAAAAGCCCTATATTTTCTTTCATATAATTTATATAGAAATATATAAATATTTATTAAAAAAAAAATTACCCACTCCCAATTAATAATTGATTATTATCCCTGGATACCAAGAAATAAAAAAACTATTTTATATAACATATACATAACCTCCTATTTATTTCATTATAACTAGAACCTTTTTCAGATAACATATCAATCACCATATATATTATACTAAGGAAAGTAAAGCTAAATATGTGGAGATCTCAGAATCTCATTTAGGTTAAAAACGGGACATAAAAAAATAAGAATAAGATCGTACGATCATGAACATATCATTTCGAAATTATACACTTCATTGTAAAATTCATAATCTTGAGTCATGGGAAATATCATATATTTTCCTAAGAAATGAATCATTCAAGAATATGAGAAAATAATATTTGTATAAGACATATATTTATTCAAAAACATTTTAATAAAAAATAATTTCATTATAAATAATGTATCATTTACAACACTTTTTTGTTTCAATGGGTTTATTCCATGAATCATTATATTATTCTATGTTTTATAATAAAATTATTGTAGCATAAAAATTCTGTCACTAAAATGATTCCACTTCATCTTCCATTTCCATAAATCTCATGATAAATAATTTAATTTCCTAATTCATTTGCGGGATATATTCTTCCCATAAACCACATAATGAAATAATAAATATGTATTCCTCAATAAGGTAAATAATAACTGAACCCCTGAAATAAATTGGTTCCCATAAATGTAACAGAACACATTGAAAAGATGCAGGATTCATAACAATCATTATATCATAAAAATAATCCATTAATAATAAAATAATTAAAATATTCCATAATAATATCCCTTTTAATGAAAAGTTTACATAAAATAATGTTATCCTATATTGAAATTAATTTTTTTATATCACACAATATAACTGTTGAGAAAAATTTCTATTCTTTTTCAAAAGTGTATTTTTATTAAAAAAAATTACTCCTAACTATATATGAAACTATTATTTTATTATTCTTGTATGCTTATAAAGAAAAGTATAAGAAATTATGGAATCGTGATAGTTTGAAAATTATCTATTTCTATATATATTTTTTAAAAATTCGTGTTTATTTTTGTAAAACAATTCATATAGAACATCATTTAGGAAGTAAAAAAAATCCATTAACAACTTTTTAAAAATTAAAATATGACTAAAATTAAATTGAAAAAAATATTAAATGAATAAAAATATTTTCGATAAAATATTAGAAAACAATTTCATCGAAAAAAATATATTTTTTATGTAATTATTGAAATTGTAATTTTTTATAAGATATTATATTATAAATATCATGTCATTGATGTGAGAATTAATAAAATGGATCAATTATTTGTATCCAATAGGAATCCTCATAAAACATATAGAAAAAAATTATATATTTAAAATTAATTACAATATTAATCATTGTATGAAATAACCATGGATATGGAAGATAACCCAACGAATGGAAATTATGTTAAGATTTCCATTACCATATTGTAATCAGTAAAATCGTATGCCCCATGCGATGAATAATTTTTAAATAAATAATTTATTATGGTTAATATAATGAGATTCATGATAGGATATATCAAATTTATGTATATATAAACCACAGACAATACATAAATTTTTAAAAAGCAGATATATCACTGAAGTAAAACATAGATGAGAAACCCTCACCACATGGTTCCCTATAGTTTTGTGTTACTAAAAATCCTATATAAATAATTATACAATGTTATTCAACATTTACTTAAATATAATCATATTTATAATACATTATATGATTTCCTTAAAACAGATTACCACACATTATTTAATTCCCTTCAATTATTTTAATTTTTTTGGGTGCTTTTGTTTCCTGTAAATCAAGGATATATGATTTTTTTTAATAATAATGGATTTTATAGTAAAATTGACATAAAAATCAAAAAATTATATATAATTGGTTTCATGAACATACAAAAATTTTAGTGGTATCATATATCATTATTCATTCATAAATGAGGACGATTTATCTGATTAATTGTTAATGATAAGTTTTTAGTTTTATTTGGTAGTTCTTCCATCCACCACGAACTAGTTTAATTTTATTTAATATGATATCAATATTTTAGTTCCATGAAATTAAATAGTTTATTTTATACCTGTTACAAGCTTATATAACATGAATAAAACATTTATTTCCATCCATGAAGGTGTTAATTGAAAACAGAAAGTCACTATCCACAGAGAGGATTAAATATAATATTTGGGATAATGTTTTTCTTTATTTGAATAATTTGTGTTAATAAATGTTATGTTCAGAGTATGTTCCATTCTATATGAAGAGATAAATATTTTATTTTATTGTGGAAATATTTTTGAAATGATGAAATATGGAGGTTTGGATAATGTGTAAAAAGAAAAGAAGACAAGACAGGTTGTTTGAGAAAACCACCAAAGGAATATCACCTTCTTTAAAGATCCATTAAAGGTATTATAATTGGTATTTTGGTGAGGCCATATGTTGATATAAATTGGTAGATAGGGTATTATTGTTTTTGGAAGTAAATTTTGGCTCACAATGTGTTTTGAGGATAAATGGTCCGGTGAAGAGTGTCATATATACCAGAGGAAGGGTTATATAAGTTATTAAATAGTAAATATTTTCATTTTAAATCCAAACACATTTGTTTGGAATAAATTACAACAAAAAAATTTAAAATTTTTATTTTTTGTTAATTTTATTGTCTATTAACTTATTAAAAAATTAATTTTTTTGGTATTTTAAAATATTACCTTTTTACCTTTACATGTTTCATTATTTTACCAATAATATGGTAAATCAATTTTAAAAATGGTAATATTTTTTACGACTAAATAGGGAAAAAAATTAATTGTAAACTTATTAATCCTAATATTAAAATTTTTTCTAATCAAATTAAATGATTTATCCATATAAGATTTCAAACAAAATTAAAATATTCAAAGAATACTCCGGTATTGATGAAGTGTTATTTATATAAATTATGATATAATATTAACTCAATTACAAATAATTATCATTGTTAAAAAAGAAATTAATATTTAATGATATATAATTTAAAAATTTCTATAAAACAATTACCTATTAGGGATTAAATTAATGAACTAAAATGTTGAAACATTATGTATATTAAAACAGGTTTCAGAAAAGTACCACTTTAAATAGGAAAATAAAATTATTCGTAAATATAATATAAAATTATTAAATATAATACTAGTTGATGAAAAATAACTAAATAATAATAATGTTACCTAAATTCATATTAAAAAATTACTTTTAAAATGATTAGTTTTATTGAATAGATATTACGATAATTTAAAAATTATTTTTTTCACATTTTATTTAATTAGTAATCTTTTTATGATATTATAATAAATTAATTAAATCATAATTTTATATTTTGAATCCTTAAATTAGGTAAATTTTATAAAATAATTTCTTTAATAGAGTAAAATATCATTTATATTTATTTTATCATAGATTGCAATTAAATTTTTTATAGAAATATTTATTTGAAGAAAAAATTTATTTAACTAAATATAGTGTGATTATTGAATTAAAAAATTAATATAATATAATGAGTTACAAAATTATATATTTCATAGTGTTTTTAATACAATCCATTCCCTCTGATTTAACAATATGTTTATATAATGATCTTGTTAAAATAAAAATATATTTGAATTCTCTAATAGTCGATGTTCTATATAACATAATATATCAATATTTTTAAATTTATTTTTAGAAAGATATATAATATAAAATATTGGGGTGTTAAATGAGTGATGTTAGATAATTTGATCGATATGGGGTGTTTTGTGATATGCAATTAATTGATAAGAAATTGGTTTTTAGGAGAGATAATTACATAGACAATTTGTACATCTGGTTCATGTTTTTGTGATGGGTCTTTTATTCTGTTAGATATGAACTATTGTGAGCCAAACATTTTTCATAGTTAGTAGTATAACCATGGATAACGAATATGTTTCATTATTTCAATTTTCATTATTTTTTACATGAAATGAAATGTGACATTTTATTTTTTGTCTCTAGTAGTTTTACATGTCAGATAATAAATTCGGAGAATCAATGTACTGGTTGGTTACTCTAGCCACTTCATGTTCATGTGTGGCAGTGGTATGTGGAAATTATAGTCTTTTTTAATATGGTTTACAAAGATCATGGGAGGTAATAACACCATTAATGTAGTATTTATTTTTGGAATGAGGAGGATCAGATAATATCAATCCATAATAAGAGAAAAATATATTATATTTGAATGACATAGATTATAAATATTGTTAGATATCATAGAGTTCTATCGTGAATGGTGACTATCTGAGAGGATCGATTTAAACAATTTTTTTATAAATGTATATATAAAGTTATGGGTACGTATTTAAATATGAGTAGTTTCTTTCAATTGTAGAAATAACAATTAATAGAATGAACAATAAATTATGATGAGGACACCCATAAAGCATGGATACAATAATTTGGAGGATCCTGGGATAATCAGTTATATCATGTTGAGTTGTTATATAATTCTATATATTAGTTTTTAATTTAGATGGATCCATTATATTCCCTTGTTAGATGATATATCATTCAACACACTTCTTACATATGGTAGTAATGTATTTAGTTGTTGGGGTGAATATTGTATATGATAACTCATATTGGATGATGTTATTTCAAAAATATATGGTTGGAAATCAAAACAGGTATCAACATTTTTGTTAGTAGAGGATATGACGAATAAAGGTATATATTGGTCATATGGTTTTTTGGTATGTTTCCCCTCAGTTGGGGAATAGACATATAATTATCTAAGGTATGATGAATCAATGGTTCATGGGTCTCTTCAAGATCCTAGAATGAATATAGATAGTGGAATATCAATTGGAAATTCCACCATGGTTCCATGGTATTAATAATGTGTTCTATCTGTCTCATCATTGGATGTATAATCCTTATACTAAAAATTTTCACATCTATGAGGATATTGAATTGGAGATGGATGCATCACCTGTATAGTTAATATATTGTTCATGTGACTAAATTGATATGTTGATATTTGGAAGAAAGCATTCATGTAATTTTGGATATCATTAATCCTTAGTGTGTTCTAGAAGATACATGTTAGCAGGAGATATGTATCATGTTTTGTGGGTGGATTTTTTATGAATAACTATTAATAGACTTATTATGGATGATAGATTGATAGAGGGAGATACTTATATCATCATAAATTAAATTTTTTTCCTCATATTATTTTTTCCTACACTATTACGGGCTTAGATACATGTTTTGATTATTGTTAGGGGTTTTTGAAGAATGAAATCAACCTAAAACTATAATTTCAATTCTGGTGTAGTATATGATATGAATAAATATTCACAACATTAATGGAATCATTGGATAATCCATGAATCTACATTTAGGTCTAATTTTTTTTCATGAAATAGTAGGAAATTCTCAATTTATGTGGGCTAATTTGGTTTTATAATGAATCAACATGATTTTTGGTGTAGCGGCCTTCCTAAAAGTTCATGACATGGACCTATAATTCGAATTTTGAAAGTATCTTCTTCCATAATATTATATAATAAATCTATTTTAGAACTTAAAAATCATATCCATTATTTCTCCAATAAAATCTAGGGGATTACTATGCATTTTCTTCTCTCTGGATTCCCTTTTAATCCACTCTTGAACTCTAAAAAACTAATTTTTATCCTATAAATCCAATTGTGTAGGATATATCAGGATTTTTATTGATTCTATTGTCTTATCCATGATCAAAATAAATTATTATTTTTGACTTATTAGTCAGATATATATTTTATGGAATGATCTAAATAGTGGTTTGGTGATCATTATTAGAATTGTAATATTGATTTAAGTATTTTTATTCGTTGAAATTCATGGAATAATACTATTGTCATATGTGGATCATTTTTAGTATGTTAATCTAGTCCATAAACATTAGACTAGGGAACATCCTATAATTAATTCCTCATGATCTATAAGTATAAAAATTTGAATTACTATATTTTATAGTAGTGCTTCTGGACATGGATGGTGAACCTTTCATTGATATTAATTATTACTATTTAGGTAGGAAACCCCTAATATTAACTAATGTTTTATAGAGGATTGTGTAATGTTGATGGAATGAATGTGTATCCCCTAGATACATATGTTTCATTCTTGATCACATTTGGTTTTTTTTCATATCTATTTGATAACTATTCTTATTGTTCATTCATTTTTCACTAGTTATGATACTCATTTATTTTATGTAATGCTTAATTTGTCATTATTTTTGTTATATTATATTATCCTATTCTACTATATCTATATTGGTTATATTAATTGAGACAAATGGAATATATCTCCATGGGATATGTGTCAATCACATGGTTTTAATTGGAGGGATATCCCTTCGAGGGGATATGTTCATCATTACTATAGTGTATCCTGCTGAAGTAGATGTATCAAGTGCCTTATTTTTTTGTTCCATCAATCACATATCCAAGTCATTTAGGGAAAATATTGGAAGAACCAAATTTGTTTCCATGTGTGATATTTTTTCTTTATTATAATACATTTAATTTCAGTATACCTTTTGAATTTTTTTTAAGGACCATTGGTGGTGTCCTGAATATTCTACTCACATCATACATGAAAATTTTTATGTGATCAAAAATTTCAAGATCGTTGATTCATATAATGGAATGGTCCTACTAATGGATCAATGAAAAAGTTAGAATAACAATACAAAAAATTCTATGATAGACTTGGATGGATGTTTCTTATATTATGATATTTGGCTTATCTCAAAAAAAATTTCTATTTTGTTGTTCTAGATTGTATATCTTACATTCCATATTGTTACATAATGGGTTGGATTTTTTTGTATATACTAATACTTTTATGGCTATTATTTTTATATAATTTTTTATTATTTTTATTCCATATAATATTTTACTATTATGGTAATATGATATTGAAGCAATAGTATCTCCAATAATTTTTACATGCTTTCAACAATTGATTTAAAGAACATCTGTTTTTGAGATATTACCGCGGTTTTGTTCCTCCCCATCTCGGACATGGCAGTTTTGGTGGGGGTGTTATAACTATATAAAAAGTTATAAACTAATATATGTTTTTAAATTTTAAATAGTGGTAATATTTATATTAATTAATATATAATGTAACGAAGGATGATTCTAATTTTTTTACAAAATGTGGAATGTGTGGAATAAGTAATACACTACTTGTAATTTAAAAAAAAGGTAGAATTTATGATGTGTGTTAATGTGGATTTATAGATTTATTATCAATGACAAAGAGGATTATCTTTTAAGTTGAAATTTTAATTATATAGTTTAATTTAATATGTATTTAAAATGGTATTTAAAAAAATCAAAATTATAATGGATGCACTATACCATTAATGATTGTGGCATGACTGAATTCCATGATTCTCGAAACATAATGGATTTGATCATAATTTTAAATGAACATACCATATTTGTATCCAATAGTGATTTAGTTCCCTAATGATATTGGATAATAAAATAATATATTTGAAATGATTTTATGAGAAATGGGGAATGGTTATGGTGCTATACAGATGGTCGGTTAAAAATTAAGGAATGGTATAGAAGACTTGGGGATATGGAGTTGGTTGAAGAAAATGATGGGAACACTACATATATAATCAAAAGCGGCATGGGAATAAAATTGTGATGGTCAGGTTGAATTTAAAATATTTTATAATAATATATATTTAAATAATTCATGATTATTTAAATATTTTTTAATGGACAAATGATATATATTATAATAGTTTTCAAATGTTATATATAGTTTGACATTATAAAAATGATTTGAATCTCGATGTGGTATCTTAGGATAATACGTATCCTACAATGACAATTTACAAAAAATCTCTTTGTAGAATAATGAGGTTGGGCGTTATCTATTAAATCATGAAGACATACATGTGAATATAAATGTGAATTATCATATCCCCAAATGAACTATATAAAATTATTCATATATTAATATTGGAAAAAAAATAAACAATATTAATTAAATTATAATAGATTAATTGATATGGATATTTATTCTTGTAAATTTTTTGACTTAAAAAGTATATGTGGATGCATTGGTATATCTATTACAAAATTACTAGATGATAATATAGCTATATAATTTTACATTATATGGTTTTGTATGAGATTATTTATAATTTTATTTTTTATTATCTACCCCCTCACATCAGTTGGTTAAATAGAAGACATATTTTTTTCATTGGGTGTTTTCTCAAACATCAAGTTGGGAATGGAAATAAATATCATACCTCAACCTTCTCTATACACTCCCCTTAGGTTTTTTATGATTATGAGTATCTTAGGCTACAGTGTATTATATTATTTTGTGTGTTCCTACCCATTATCTATTGTATAATGGTTAACTACACATTTATGTCATGGGAATTATATCATGTGGTCATACTGTGTAATTATTTATGGATGTTATTGTTAAGGATTCTCATGGGTGAACTTTTATAAACTATTATGGATTGTGGAATTTTTTCATTTCCATGAATGGTAATAGAATACATTTACAATCATGGATATGGATGAGACAATGATAGAAAATAGATATAAAATTTGATTCCAATTTGAGGTTTTTGCCCTCGTATTGTATAAAGTAGGTATGTTGGAGGCTCCTGTCACATCATGTAGAATTTGACAGATGGTACATGAACCAACTCAGTTCAACCCCAAAATGGTCTCCCAATATGAACTGTGGCATGGCCCAAAGGGGATTCCTTATCCCGAGGGGCTAGAAACTAGTGTCGAGCATCAACAGAGAACACAAGGGAATGATTTCCCCTAAAAAATATGAAAGTAATTAAATTGAATAAATATGAATAAAATAATTCAATGAAAATAAAACATAACTTAATAACATTTATACCAAATTAGAAATAAACCAAACTACTACCCAAGACCAACTGAACCATGCAACCACATGATCATCATGTGACCCCGTAGGTAACTCTTTAAAACAATGATCACACATCACATAAGGCGATCGAACTAATGCTATGCCTACACAAGAGATAAAAATATAAATAAACTATAAGAATGAGTATTAAAACTATGTATGATTCCCCAATAATCTATTTCCCATTTAACATACTTTATGAAATAAACATCTATTTTCATGTTTGAACTACAATATCTAAATTTATTATTTTCAACATGTTTTACAGAAAACCATGTATGACCCATTAGCGTTATAAATTTTGAATACAAACTCATTCCATTAGTGATAAATTATCATTTTCACTGGGAATGTGATGTAAATATTTTAATCTTACACAAAGAGGATAAAATATTTTCCCATGATTTTTTTTCATAAAACTTTTTTGAAACCAACACATCACATTCCAAAAAAGTGACCACCTTACAAAGAACCATTATTTTCATATAATAAGGGAAATGTAAATAAACATACAAGAACCACATTAATTTGTAAAATAATATTTGGGCCAATAGAAATAGGTGAACCCATGAGATGAAGAAAAATTTATAACATATTAATATATGAGACCCCATCACTGGTAGCATGCCACACCAAATTAAATAAAAAACACCGAAATTCTAAGTCATCGTAACTCAGGACATACAAATGATCCCAATCGAATATTGATAAACCCAAATATTTCAACCTGCTATGGGCCACCATCTAGGTTTGAATCTATCTAATGAAATAATGGATTTAAATATATTCTCTCATTGTTCCATGTTCCCATGTCTTATATATATTGGCGTGATCCAACCGATTTTTTCAAAAATCCTATAAGAAGATTGTAATAATAAATATAATCAAACTACAAGCCTCACCCAAGTCACATAGTGGTCCTATCACATTCCATTGAAGAAAAAGTGAACAATGTGTCTCACCTAAGGAACTTTGATAACAGATCTCAAGGATTCAAAATGGATGAAATTTCATCCATGATTTGTATACAAGGAATGAGAATCATCCAATGATGATTTTCAAAATAAACACATTCATCGTTTTTTCAAAGATTTGAAATTGGCCTTTAGGAATTCCACAAAACCAAAATTTATATATGATAAAAAATAAAAATTGAATATTGGGAATGTAAACACAACAATTTATATATATGGATAATTAAAAAATCCTATTAAAATATTCACAATGCACTTTCAACCTAGTCAATTTCTTATAAAAATTATAAATGGACCTTTCATTGGAAACACATTCCAGAACACCCTAAATTCCATTTCTAATTTCCTAATAAAAACGATATAAAATTAGTAATCACATATAAGGGACCCAATCACTATCATTTTTTTAGAAATCTCCCAATATGTAGACAAAAAATGATGGAGAATGGGGGGAGTTCCTCTTGTCGATACCCAACTGTTAGGGCTTCAAATGGTAGGTGGAATCACTCAGATCATATTTTTAAATGAAAAGATATTTATCCTTTAATGAGAATCATGGTTTTTCTAAATGGTTTGGTAAACTGTGCACAATCTATGAGAATTCATTAGAATAATTTCTAAAAATTTCAGGTATATATTTCATTGTTTCAGAAAACCATGCACAAATTATGTGGTCAAAACAATTGGACAATAACACTCACACGACACCCCAAGCATAAGGGAATCCCACCCAATGGTCATTGAATTATATAAACACAATATAATGACACCTTGGCTCTCAAAAACTCTCCACCATGACACATTCTCCCAATAACATTCACAATAACCATGAATTGGGCATGAAGAATACCTAAACAATAGAAACATAATGAATTTTTATGGACACTCAATCTGAACAACAACAAAACGATCCATCAGAATGAGATAAATAAAATCAAATGAAAACAATGGTCGGGGTGTGACAACTATCCACACCATTAACACATTCTACCCTAATAAACATACACACAATCTGGATAATTGATCAATGCCTAAATATTTTATATAAACAAGATCCCACATATTATCCCAAGAACATTCAAACCACCATTAAAGAAAATCAAATCATTTTCTCAAAATGAAAAAACAACACACAAATACAGTCTATGAACCATGGAAGGAGAAGTCCACCACATCCACAACAAATAAAAAAACAAGAACATTGTGCATTCTTCCAAGAATCACAATTCTCACCCAAAGAGTTGAAGAAACTAAAAAATCAATATATTTTAAAGTATCCACTTCAAAGAGATAAAAAAACCAGAAATAGATCCCCAGCAGAGGGTAGGCCTAATCGGTGTCCCCACCCATAGAAATATACTACCACCTACTGAAATCTTAATAGAAAACACAATGAGTCACGTAGTGGGTCTCTTACCATTGATGTCCAACTAAGAAAAACAAAATGAAAATAAAACATGAACCAAAACTGGGCCTTTACCACAAATGCAAACCCTAAATCATCCTCCACATACTTCCCAAGATAGGAAGGGTTATATTTTAGATGAACACATCTAGATAATTTAAAGTAATCACTCTTGAATGTAGGGTACCATAACTGATCCAAAACATCCCTCATGACCAAAAAGCCCGACCACACATGGATTAAATGGGTGGTTCAAAATGACTGGACTATAAAAACCATTGCTGAAAACCATCCACCACGATACACATATGGCTGAATAAAATCCAAGACCACATCTGATTCACATGGTATGTCAAAACAAGGTCAATGATATGAAACTCCTATCCAATAAGGTATCTCCTCAGACACTCCCAAAGGGATAAGTCCACCATGCGCTTTGTGACAAGAATAAATTCACATTGATGAGAAACAATAATATATACACAAGAAATACCTCACCATAATGCTAGAGGAAGTAAAATGGACAAACTCCATAACCCCCAGATTCTGTAGTATACACCAACTTTACACCAAGTCCTATGGCTGGAGCTCTAGTATATGAAGCATCCAATGCATCATTGTTAAGAGCTTTCATTCCCTAACTGTATCCCATTCTAATTGTGCCACATGAAGCCACAGAACACTCCCATGTAGAAAACAATGATTATGAAACACCAAATAAATCACTTCCTTTAATAATAAAGTTTTTCCATAACCTGGGCTTCGAGGTGTACATCATAATTATCTCCCACTACAAGAAAGAAACTTAATGAACAAGGAACATGTCGAAAAACACCAAACATCCACGAGAACCACATCCATAACCAGGAGGATTATCCTAACATGAAATCATTTTATATTGATTCCAAATATCTCCATATTCATAAAATGTACCATGAAATCATTTAAAGAGGTGCATTTAACTTTTGAAACCTCCCAATGTAAATACTTAGGTTGATAAACTAGAAACATTCCAATGGAGAACCATTCAAAGCCATTCCAAAACACCGATTTAAAATCAATGGGGGGGGGGGAACAAAAGACCAAAAGGAAACACAATATCTTTCAAAACCAGATCATCAACCCAAAAAATCACATTTAACAAACACCAATTTAGATTTAAACTAGCTCAAAGACTTCTGAAAATCATTTCTAACTGACTGAAAAGGCATTGCTTAATGACTGAGATACCAATACAATCTCAATGCATGATAAAAAAATAATCACATATAGATCATGAGAAGGATCTTACCAAATATGAAAAACCTCAAAAATCATGGGAAAACATGCAATATTAACATTTATTAATAAAAACACAACATTTTACTACTTAAAACATATTTGGAAAATAAACCATCATGGTATATTTTTCACACTCATTAATGGTCATCCATAGATTCTCACACATATAAATATTTCATTTCCACCCGAGGAATCTATCCACCCTGCCATACCAGTCATCATCCAGATTTCAACAAACCACCACATGTGTGAGAAACAATGAGAATTCAAAAAGGATAAATATAAGAACTAATTCATCCAAAATAATTAATTTAACCCATTTGAAAATTAATTAATATTCCAAAGCCTCACTAACCGACAAAGGTAAAAATTAAAATTTGGGATTCCACGAAACAATATAATTTATTATAGAGTAAATTTAAATCCTACAAATATCTATCAATTATCCTTTAAATCTCATTCAAATCATTTTTTAAAAAATCAAAAAGTCATATTTAATCAATTCCAATTAATGAAATCACATTCCGTTATCATTCAAAATAAATTTCAAATCAAGCATCCTATATCAAAAAACAATTTACCATTTTCAAAAATTCACCAAAGAATATATACATTGACTACATTAACAAAATAATTATTGTAAAAACCCATAAATTTTATAACCTTTCTTAATGTAAATTATGAAAATCAATTTTCCTATTTTCATGTTCCAACCATTCAATAAGAAACATTTTCAAAATATTTCACAGAAGTGTTTACAAATTAGTTTTTCGTGTCATAATTACATCACGTAGACCAAAAATGGTGAACTAATATCGTTGGGTAACTTGAACATATGTTTGGTGACCATATTACATGAACTCCACCATCATAGAGATCCTTCTAAGAACATACCCATGGATTGAGATGGCAACCGGGCCCTACGTGTTCCCAAATACAATTCTCCAAACAAAATTATCGTATTAATGTAAGAAAAATATCCCTAAAGACCCAAAAAAATACAAAAACAGACTTCCAATGGAATACCAAGGATTAGAATGATGATGATTTCATGATGCTCCTCACACAGATACCTCTCGTGTCCTATCAATCCTACTCCTACTTCCAGTACATCCCAAATAACAAATTGTACTTTGAAAATAAATGTAATATGACATTATACCTTCTATGATGGGATTTTGGCTGGAACCAACCCATGTCAACCCTGAACCGGTGACCCATGATGAACTGTGGTTGGGACATAAGGGTGTTCCTGATCCCCACGATATGATAACTAGTGATGGGGATCAATCTAGTACACGAGGGAATGATTTAACCCAATTAATAATAACAAAAAAATGAATAAATATGAATAATATATTTCCAATAAAATAAAATTGAAACAATTATATTATATTAAATATATAAAATTACTTCCAAACTACTCAAAATAACAAACCGAACCTGGCAACAACATGAACTACATTTGACCACATGGGCCATTCTCCAACACAATGATCACCCATCATCTAAAGAAATCAAAATAATGTTTATCCTATAGAGGTACAAAACAAAAAAAACTATATACATTAGTATGAAAATATAGTATCCTAGCCTGAAAATTTATTTAACAATGTACATCCATTAAAATAAAATAAACATCAATTTTAATGTTTGATCTAAAATATATAAAAGTATAGTTTTATAAATGTATTAATCAAAAAAATGTATGAACCATTTCCCATAATCATTTTGAATTGAAAAAAATTCCATTACTGAAGAATTAGTATTTTCAAGGGGAATGTGATGTTATAATTTTTTACATACACAAAAAGGATAAAAAAATTTCATTTATGCCATTTTTTATTACAAATTTTTTAATCCGACACATAAATTTAAAAAAAGGAGACCACACGAGAAGGTTCAATATTTATCATGTAATAAGGAAAATGTAAATAAACATTGATGTATCACATTAATTAGTAATTACAACTAAGGACCAATAGATATAGGTGGGCCCTGGACATCCACAAAAATCCTGATCATACAAATACACGAGACCCCATCCCTGATAGCATGCCACATATGGTGAAATAAAAAACCCACATACTCTTGTACAACATTACACAGGAATGACCATGGGCCCCAATCCCATAGTAATAATCCCAAATATACCCACATACATTGTGAAACTAGCTAGTTCCTTGTCATGCCATAGAATAAATAGTGCACAAAGAGTCCCAACCAAGGAACTATGATAATAGATCATATTGATTCTATAGTGATGAAATATCATCCATTAAATGTTTACAAGGACTAAGAAACATCCAATGGAGATTTTCATTTTAAACACATTCCTCATTTATCAAGTGAATACAAACGGGACGTTATGAATTTCACAAAATTAATAATTATAAATGATAAAAAATCCACTTCTCATAAATGGGGATGAAACAGAACACTTTCTATTTCAAACCCATTTAAAGAAACGTCTTAAAACATTCAAACAACACACTCAAGGCATACCATTTCTTGTAAAATATCCATACAATACATTCATTGGATACACATGCCCAAACACCTAAAAAGACATTCTTCATTTCTTGGTAAAATGTAAGACCACTTGGAAAACCCATATAAGGAAGCCAAGACATCATTTCTCATTATAAAAATATATTCAAAAAAAAGAAAAAAAAACATCATACATGAAAAATTACGCATAATTTCAAACTTGTTGTTTAATCGGGCACTTGGTGCACATTATTTAACACAATAACACCATTTAACATCATCCAATTTATAAAACACACATTTTAACACATATTATTAAACCAAGGATCATACATTAATATTTATAAATAAAATAAGTTTCAAAAACCATGAATCTAACGATTCCATTATTTTATGTGCATCTTCACTTGAAACCCCACCATAGATCCATGGCCGAATGACAACACACCACTAAAAACACTCCATGAGGGTTCAAAAACCCTATATCAAGGAATAGAAAACCATAATGTGAAAAACGACAACATAATAATTGTTTAATCAAGACCATTATACAACATAAAAAAGGGAGAAGATAAATCTGTAAGGGAATGAGAATATATGGAAGAGGGATGTGAGGAGAAGAGGAAAACGAAGGATTTGATGAAGAAATCAAAAAAAAATCACTAACATTTAGTGAAAAGTGTCCTATAAAGGGGAACCAAATTAATGTGAATGATGGGGGGATCCCTCTTTTCAATACATGACATGTAATAATTCAAATGGGAGGTGGAATAAATAAATATGATTTTTATATTAAGTTAGATTTAGCCCGGAATGGGCTATAAGGGGTTTTTGTGCCCTTTTTAATATATCTGCAAACCATTTGAATGATATTGGAAAAATATTTAAACATAATGTTTTTATGTTTCATGGTTTTGGAAAAACATGATCACACCATGTAATGAAAAAATTGGCCTAAACCAATCAAATGACACCCCAATCACTTGTGTGCCCACCAAATGTTCCAATAATGATTTAAAGACAATATAGTGACACAATGTGTGTCACAAACTCCCCACCGAAAAAAATTATCCCAGTAACATTCACACCAACCATGAATACAACTATAAGATAAAAACACCAAAACAAAAAGAGTTCTGTTGGAAATTCAACGCAAACCACAACCCAGAATCCAATATCGATAAATAAATAAAAACAAATAAAAATAGTGGATGGGGTGTAAAATATCGAAGGGATGATAACATGATGCAAGGAATTATAGTGTGAGGGTGAAACACTTATATAGATGTTGAAGAGGATTAAATTATTATATATATTTCTTATAACATATAATTATTTACATCAATGTGTTACATGGTGAGTATGGCTTGGAGAGGATAAAAAAACCAAGTATTACATTTTTTGGAGATACGTTAGTTTTATTTATCTATTTGATGATAATTATGAGGATTGTTCCAAATTTTTAATGAGATGGTTTTGGTAGGATCATACTAAGAATTAAAATTTTCACACGCTACATACTCATATAATACTTTTCATGATAGTGGGATATATTATGTGATCGAGATGGGGATTTCTATCATTAAGATATTAACTAGGAGTGGTAAAAGATTCATGGTCAATGTTGATATTATTTTATTACTTGAAGTTGTATCAATTTTTAATTCAATTATATATATATGGATATTTTATATTTCATTAATTATGTTGAATTTATTGGATTTTTTTCTATTATATTGTCCTTAATTTTATTTTTAGGATAATGCCTATGTTAAAGGGGATTTATAACCCATTGGTACTAATCTCCAACCTGGTGTATATTTGAGTTCATCTTCAGGGGTCATCGTCTCCCTTTCAACCCCACCTTCCATTAAAATTTACCTTTCGATGGAATGGTTCATGATAAATTTTTTAAAAATAAGGGAGAAACCAGATTTGTGACCAAAAAGAAAATATTCCATCCTTGGGCACACCCCTATTTGTAAAAATTGAATTATCCAAGCAGGATTACTTTATATCCACTGTAATAACTCAAAATGTATACAAAAATATTTTTGAACTTTATAGAAACACATATGTATGTGTGATGTTCCTCTTATAAATCTTATTCATATACAGAAAGACCTTTATGTAACCAAACCAATTTTAAACACCATTAATCCAAACAAATAACTCACTTATGAAAAATATATATTAAAAATAATTACATTACTTTTTGAACTAGATAAAAATTATATATATATTTTTAATAATAAGTCAGATAAAATATAAAGACAATATTTATTCAAGAAGAAATTGTTTTAAAAATTTCCTAAGATTCAAAAAATGAAGTTCAAAACATTGAAGAGGTTTTTTGAGACTCTATACTACACACATATTCAATGGGAGTTAAATAATTCATGCATAAACTACATGGAATTTTTATATCTCCTTTTAATGGATTAGGGAATCTACTCCTCCACCACTTTTTTGGGATCAAATTATTTGTTTCATATTTTTTGTAATTATTCTATTCATATAAAAATTGATGCTTTACAATGGTAGAAAATAATATGGAACTTTTAAAATCCCCATGTAATCTACAGGAAACATCAATTTATTAAAAATGATTCTCAGTATTTATAATCATTGTGGTAAAAATAATTTTAATAATCACGAATGGGATTTGGGATATAAACTCAATTTAATGAGAAGTAAATATTGTTCACATGGTAATCAATCATTAAACTCTAATTAAATATTCAAATGGATCATATACTCATTATTTTCCCATTTAATAAAATAACATGGTTATCCTATATAATATTTATAAATATAATTTGATCTTCCTTCATGGAACAACTACAAGTGTCACAAAACATAAATGTTGCTTTTATTATTTTCCAAGGATAAAATATCATATATGAATCTTTGTTTAAATTTCACGTACTATAATATTTTATTTATCTCCATTATAATAAAAAATAACCCATTTGAAACAAGATAATCATCTTACATGATATGTATGTTGATAGCGGTTGAAAAAGACTTTAATTGAAGGAAATATTGGAAAAATAACTTCCCCAAAAAAATATCTTAATATATTTGTATGTGGATCATGCCTATATTTAAGGGGAATGACATAATACATTAAAGGTCAGAGATTTTACATAACCATTATTCATATATTTGGATCATGAATAATAAGAAGACATTTTTGGCGAATCCTAGGAATTATTCTTAAAAAATTCAACTCTACTGTATGTTTAAGATGTTATATATAATACACAATAAGCTTAACATCTTAGGTATCATTAATATTTAAATGTTTTTATGATAATAATAACAATAAATATAAACTTATATTTTTCCAAAATATATTTCTCATTGAAAAATGATTCATTCCCAAAAAAATCCTCTAATGAATATGTAACATACCGGTTCCAGGTGCCACTCAAAGATACCCCATAGGCAGTTTGTCACATGGCCTCATATGCATTTCCCCAAATTATAGTGGATAATGAATAGTAGCGAGGGACATGGGTGAGATAGTGGGGAAACTATGCACCAAATTTAAGCGCAACACTATATAAATAAACAGATAACATTAGAGAAATTATTAATAATAACATGAAACAGTAAAACCAAAAATACTCCACATAGATTAACAACTAGAGAACATATATAAATGATCATGTCACATATGTCCAGGAAAGCATCCAAACAAGTCATAATTCTGGAATATAGTACTAAACCAAAGTACAATGGAAAAAAATTAAATAACTCCCTCGACATCGCAAGCCTCAGCTTGGTCCCATGCTCTCCATCTCCACATCAGTCATGTACCGAATGTAGAAGGGGTATTTCACTTGTCTATACCTGAAATAGTATAAACATTTTGGGAACAAAGCATGAACCAAATATGGCGTGAGATGAATCCTAGTAGGGAAACTCCCACAGATCTGTGCCTATCTGTCATTGAAATTAGATAAGGAAAGAAATATTAAAAACAAACTAATAAACAAGGATGCACTAAAATGTAAAAAATTAAAATGTTTCAACTACATTCATTGAAATTTATTTAAATAAACAATCAATAAATCTCAAGAAACCCTCTGGGATGTTCATTCCATCTATCCCCACATGTTCATCATAATAAAGACTCTCTAGGAACCACTCAATGTATATTCACCCTATAGTCTCGTAACAGTAAATTACATACACTCTGGGGAAGCACTCAACATCCAATTCCCCCTATGATCTCTTAACATGGAACTGAAGACACTCTAGAGGAGAATTTATGTCCATCCTCCCAATGGTCTAACAACTTGAATGTATAACAGACACTCTATGAAATCTCTTAGTGTCCATATCCCCTATCGTCTAACAACACCATGTTCTCACAGCCATGTGTATGTCAACTGTGGCGAAATGACTTCCAACTTCCATGGTAAATCACAATATACTACATGGCTAAAAAACTAAAAAACCTTTTAATTGAATGTTAGATAAAATCACTATATCCTAACAGCACTAGGCATGGAAAAAAGTGCATCCTAACTGAAAAAACTAGATCCAACATCCAATATCAAAGGAAACATTGTCAAAATAATCCACAGTAAATAAATTAAACCCTATTTTCAAACAAGAGCCCAATATCATGAAATCAATGATTAATAGACATTAAAAGGTTAAATTCCTAAACAAGAAATACCCCATACTAGATTATTGGGAACTTTTAAACATATAATTCAATGAAAATATATGGAAAGGCACAAACCACCTACCTCGACATTTTACAATCAATTTAGTTGTTCCTCTACCTATGAATCGAACTAATGTTCTGAAGATATATAAAAAAGTCTAAAACGATCAATCATAGATATCTCACGAATGAAGAGTCATCAAGAGAAGAGGATCTAGAAAATTCACAACTCACCGATACAATTCCAACACAAATGATAGAGTTTTATTCAGAGAATGGATGATGGGTCAGTGGCTTGGAGAAGAATCCTAGGCATTAGTAACCCATGGATGAGAAAAATATAAAAGATTTGTATTCTATGAAAGTGATTTGACCCAAGTCCAATTTATTAAATAAGAATAAAAACACATGGTGTGTTCTTCAAAAGTATAAGGTGTTTATATTCCTTTACTGGTTCCTTCATTAGGTGGTCTCCATATCACCCCACATAGCCAAGTCCTCATCCATTAAATGACTAGTACACAACTACCCGCAACAACCAGGTACATGACATGTACACCTTTGTACATGTCATGTACTCCTTAAATTTCCAAAAACACTTCTTTTTCTCAAAAATATAATAAATCATGATCCATAACTTAAAAGAATATCGCGATTCCTACAAAAATTCTCACATTATGAAATTATTCCACAATTATCCCTATGAATGATATGAAGAAGAGTCCTTAAACAGTTCTGTCCGCTGTGATCTCCCATCGATCTCCCTCTCCCAATAGTTTTACTATATTCTCCCGTGCTCCCATACAACTCATACTAATGAAACAGAATATCCATGGAGAACCATCAAGTTGCAATCAACAATCCATATACGATGGTATTTGAATGAGAAATCCACCTCCAACTCAAACTCTTTGGGTTGAAAAAAATGAGACGGGTCTGAGAAGTAACTTCGTAGCTATGAAACGTGGAAAATGTTGTGCATAACCCAATACCTCTGAGGTAATTGCAACTGATAGAAAATATGTCCGAATCACTTCAAAACATCAAATGACTTGACATATCTCAATGAAAATTTTTCCTATCTCTTAATCCTCATGTGTCCCAACCTCAGCTGAGCTGTAAGAAAAATAGCTCTCTGACCGCGAACCCCAGAGGTTGTCTCCATCAATTAGCATATGACTTTTGTTGTGAATGTGTAGTATTAATCCTCTTCTGTGCCAATTCTCTGCTGATTTGTGATCTTCTAATCATTACAATGTCCCTACATATCTCCCACTCATGCCTTCATCCAATATAGGGGTGATCAGCATGTCCTTCCACACAACGCCTCAAAAGTATCCATCAGAATGGTTTCATTAAAACTATTATTGTAGGAAAACTCCCCCGATGTATGTTCATCTTCCAAGAACCTCCAAAATATAGGACTCATGCTCGAAACATGTCCTCTAGAACCTGAATTTTATGCTCGGACTGACCGCCTATCTAGGAATGGTTAGTTGTACTCAGAAGTACCTGGGTACCCAATGCCCTCTCTAGTCTCTTCCAAACCTGATAAGTTAAACAAGAATCTCTATCTGAAATTATAGAGTGTGGAACCCCATGTAAATGTACGATTTCCCAAACGTACAACATTTCTAGCACCTCTACACTGAATGTTTCATTGATTGGCATGAAATGGGCATCCTTCATGAGATTGTCAATGACAACCCAAATTGAAACATTCCCTCGAGGAGACCTCGAGAAACCTATCATGAAGTCCATCATAACATCATTTCACATCCACTGAAAAATGTGTAACTACTACTAAATCCATATTGATTATTGATGCTCTGACTTCACCTGTTGACCGGTAGAACACCTCATCACAAAACCAGTAACATTTTTCTTCATACCTGGACACCTAGACTGATAGTGTATATCTCAATACATTATAGTGATGCCAAGAAGAACTCCCCAAAAAAATGAATGAAAATCCATCATCAGTTCTTCATGTATGTCCACTGACACCCATACATGCCCATGGAAATAAAATATCTCATCCTCGCCCACAATCCGTCCATGAATTGGGTCCTCTCCTGACACACCCTATCATATGACTAGGCCTCCAGCATCTGATAGCTGCCTCATTCTCGCATGATCAAGAATAGAGTAGGTAAATACTATAAAAGAAAGAAACATTTGTCCCTATCTACCATGCACCTCCAAATTCATCTCAGAGAACATAGCCATAAGCTGCCTCTCACTACTGGCCTCCTAAACTACCTATATCTAAGTACTCCTTCTCAGTGCGTCAGTCACTATGTTCCCTTTCCCAGGCATGTATGCCTATTCAACATCAACTGACTCATGTTACTCAACCCACATTCACTATCTCAGATTGATATCACACTGAGTAAATATGTATTTCAGACTTTTTGGGTCGGTGAAAACCACAAAATTCTCTTCAAAAAGATAAGGTCATCATCAGCGTAGAACATGAATAACTATAACCAACTTGAGATAGTGCATCAGGTAATTTCTCTCATGTATCCTCAACTACTGATACTTGTACGCAATGACCCTTTCCCCGACAGAATCACTACTCCTATCCCAATTCATGATGCATCATAGTAAACAATATAACTCTTTCCCGACTCTAGGAAAACTATTACTGATGGTGAAGTTAACCTCCCTTTCATATACTAAATGGATGACTAACAAAAATCTATCCACAGGTACTTAAATCATTTCTTAGTCATGACCGTCAGTGTCACTGCTAATCATGAAATGTCCTATATAAAAAATCTATAGTAACCAGCATGTCCAAGAATACTCCATACCTCAAATATAATCTTTGGCTGCTCCTAGGAAACTAATGTTATCACATTCTCTAGGTCTATTAATACTCTTGTCTCTGAGATAAATTTACCCTAGAAGTGAGTCTAGTCCATCCAAAAGTGGGATTTTGAGATCAAATCATATAATTCATGCTCTCTTAGTGTTCTCAATGTAACGCCCCGACCCCAGCTACCTAGAGTCGGTGCATTATTACATAACATTGGCATGATCACAAGAAAGATCAAATCCCGAAAGACCGATTGGTTTAGTAGCCTTGGAAACACTAGATATAATCATAATGGTTTACATTACATTTCAATGTGAAAAACTACAACAACAACAAAGTCTTCATATCCACACTATTAACCCCTCATAATATCCCTACAAGTCATTCATAATTTACTTCTTCACTACCTGGGAAAAATAAAACATAGAAAAGGGGTGAGCTCAAATGCCCATTAAGGATAACAATATAGCGGAACATTCAAAATAATCATAAACATTTAAGGAAATGAATTACTAAAACAAAAGCCTTTTAAAATTGAACATCAACATAGTATGGAATAATTAAAATGAAATAATGCCATTTACTTATTCACATGGATATTCTACTAATCGAATAATCACATGCAATATCAATAACCACTTTCATAATGTTGGAATGCATAATGCCAGACTATCATAACCACATAGTCAAGGCCTCGTGCCAAGACTACAAATAAGATTTTGTCAATGCCTTGTTCCAAGACACTAGTTTGTCTCATGAAACCTACCGATGCATCGAGGAGCTATAGCGGGCTCCACCCGTCACTTATTAAGTCCAATGCATTCCCATATGAAAAGGTTTAAACATAACATAAACATTCGTATTAAAACTAGCATACGAAATGTCAATAATTTCACCATAAACTATGAATGGTATAAAAATAGCACATCCACAGTCAAACATATCACAAAACCTTCAATACAATATAGAAGTTTTGTATCATAATAAATCACCTTCAAATAATCTTAAAATCCATCAAAGGATGTTGATATAGATGAAATCAAAATTCTTTTTAAAGAAGTATCTCCTTTTATTTTGAAATCATTTAAGGTCCATATAAAATAAACATTTTCATTGAAAATATTCTTATAAGCTTGTATGGAAAGCTTCGACGATTTTATAACGGCGGAAAGTAACCGCACCCGCCGTATAAGTTAAAAAAAACATTCTTACCTCAATTCTGTCGAAAAGGATAAAAAGGACCTTGTTTTGAATACGACCAAAAGATTCCTTTATAAACCACTTATAAAAGTCAAAAAGGGTATAAATGACTTTAACTCATATTCTAGTAAATAGTAAAAATGTTTTGAAATGCATTTTTAAGAAACATGGATGTGGATGATAAAGAGATCCCAGTAGATTATTACGTATAAACAACCTTGGATAATGAAGAGGTTGTAAAGTAAACCCTTACCTTGTACTTTTCCTTGGTTGTGGTAGGTTAACCTCCAGTATAATAGTGAAATAATTGTTACTAAATTATACAAGAATCATATACATTAATATGATATCATATATGATCTTTTAATATTGATTTGATAATAATATCTTAGTATTATCGTCGTTTCGGGTGTTAACTTACTCATTTTCTTTATATGTTTTGTTTCATAAGTCATGTTTGTTGTATCTTATTTATATCCATAATGATATCAAGTCCTTAAACATCATTTTTAAATCATTAAATGATAATTATACTTGAATGGATACGATGGAGATTGAATCTCATCACGTTCGTGGAGACGGTAGTCCGTACGTACGCACGAACGCTATTTCCATTTAATTTTTATTTTAAAAGAATCGAATCCAAATGATACATAGGTATATTACTATTCCAGTATAATATAATATTTTATATATGTTACTTAAGTTCATTAACACCATCCTTTATACGTTCCATGTGTGGTATGAACGAGTCATATCATTTTAAGGGGGCAGTAGTCCGCACTTCCTCAAATGAAATTATCGTATGTATATACAACATGAAACGAATAATGGTATGAAGTAAAATGGAATTACAGAAGCTTATATATAAAATATATATCATTAATATCATATTTAATTACAGTGCCATCATAATGGCCACCATGAGAGGCGGTAAGATGTATTTGAACAATCATCGTTTCGTGAGGCGTTAGTTTGCCATCCACAGAAACATTTTGTTCATCATCCATTAGATGGAGTTGTGTGTATGTGTAGTTTTAATCCTTCTTATAAAAACATCCTAGTATATTGAGGATACTGGTGTTGTTACAAAAGAAAGGAAATAAAAAGAGTTTGGGGGTTGAAGAAGCAAAATAAATGAAAATAATTTAAGAGAAATCGTTACCTTTAATTTAGGTAACTCACTTTGGTTGGAACCAAAGGACTT
The DNA here is from genome assembly GCA_963277665.1 of Viscum album. Lineage (NCBI taxonomy): Eukaryota > Viridiplantae > Streptophyta > Magnoliopsida > Santalales > Viscaceae > Viscum > Viscum album. Next base: position 1,852,510,164 of record OY728120.1, read on the forward strand.
GTTGAAATGCTTTCTGCCTAAGGGGAAACTTCAAGGAGGAGGAGAGGGATGTGGGGAGCTTAGTTGGGCAGAGTTTGGACGATCCAAGTGGCTTGAGAGGTGTGAGGAATGAGTAGAAGTGGTCTCCTTTTATAAGGGAGAGGAGGGGCTCTTTAGGAAAGAGTGAAAGTATTACTTTATAATATAATTATATTCGGTTTATAATGGTCCAAAAATCATTGAGGTCGAAGATAGGATGACTAATATTCTAAATAACATCAACAAATAAGAATTGGACAGGTTTTATATAATATTTTAATCATTATAATATTATTTATTTCAATGATTTATTAATGAGGTAAACATTGCATCATTATTGTGTCATTAATAATTTAACTTATATGATGTCTAAAAATTATAAATAAACTATAATCATGTAGGAAATCTTTTTAGCTTTCTAATGAATATTTATAATAGAAAATCCAACATGTATAACCCTATGTAAAAATTGTTCTTCTAAAAGATGTAAGCTTATGCCATTTTTATTTTTATTTTAACTTTATTAATATAATGTGTCCCTACCACATACAAGTGGCTCCAAAGGGTCCCCAAATTGACCCAAGGATGCCCATGGTCGGGTATGTGTCCACCAATAAGGTTAGGACACGTTTTAGGGTAATTTTGTATTATTATAATATTATTTTTTAACCCTTATTTACCGGATTTACCCTTTAACCATGGTAAATAAAATATTTACCACAGTAACTATTCAAAATGTCTAATAATAAAAGTTACCTATTTACACAATTTGAACATCCTGATTCCAAATATGGAATCCATTTTCCTAAATTCAAAACACAGAAGTGGCAGAAATTAATTTAAAATTAATTCCCGCTGTCAAAACAAAAAGCGTGTTTTTAAGAGATAATAACTATAAAAAGATTGACACTTGTTTATGTTCGGTTTAATTGTAAAATTATGTCCAACGACCAACATTATATTAAATGGTAAAAATATATTCTAAATATACTTTAAAACCACTCAAATTCACAATTTATCACTATTAATTATTTTGATTAAAAAAGTTGTTTTTAATTAAAATTTAGTAATTTTCATTGTTCATCAAAATATAAAAGTTATCCGAAAAGTACCAAAATTTCACCCTAGGCTAATTTCAATATTCCGAATCCAAAAATGAAGTCCATTTTGAAATATAAAATATATATGATTTCAAAAAGTAGGTATTACTATTCACAACGGCTAGTTTAATTAGTTGTGGTGTGTGTTAGAACTCGAGGTTGCGTACAACACACGCTATCGCATTATTCGAAGGGAAACGTACCGTGGAAGCTTGGGGTGTTACATTCTCCCCTCCTTCAAATAATTGCATCCTCGCAATTTCTAGGGTATTACTGCATAAAAAGACTCGGGTGGTTCTTCATCATAAGTTCCTCGGGTTCCCACGTTGCCTCTTCCATCTTATGATTTCTCCACAAAACTTTTACCAGACGTGTCGTCCGGTTTCTCAGTACTTGTTCTCTTGTATCAAGAATCTTGACGGGCTCTTCACAATAAGACAGATCGGGTTCCAGTTCTAATTCCTCATAGGTGAGTACATGCATTGGGTCAGGCATGTATTTTCTCAACAGAGATATGTGGAACACATCGTGAACTTTGGAGAGACTTGGCGGCATTGCCAATCGGTAAGCTACAGCCCCAATTCGTTCTAGAATTTCGAAAGGTCCGATGTACCTGGGACTCAATTTACCTTTCTTACCAAAACGTATGACTCCCTTCCACGGAGATACCTTTAGGAAAACATGATCACCGACTTGAAATTCCAAATCCTTCCTTCGATTATCGGCATAGCTCTTCTGCCTACTTTGAGCTGCTTTGATGTGATTTTGGATTACTTTCACCTTTTCCACCGTTTCCTCCACCAGTTCTGGGCCTACAAGTTTTCTTTCACCAACGTCATCCCAACAGGTTGGTGTACGACATATCTTTCCGTATAACGCTTCATATGGTGCCATCGGAATACTTGAATGGAAGCTATTGTTATAGGAAAATTCTACCAGAGGTAAATATTGATCCCACATACCCTGAAAGTCAAGTGAGCAAGATCTCAACATGTCTTCTAAGGTTTGAATAGTCCGTTCTGATTGTCTATCTGTCTGAGGGTGGTAAGCAGTGCTCAAATGAAGTTCAGTATCTAGGGATTTCTGAAGACTTTTCCAAAATCTTGAAGTAAAACGCGGATCACGATCAGAAACAATCGATAGGGGTACTCCATGAAGTCTCACAACTTCATTAATATATAGTCTTGCTAGACGTTCTAGGGGTAGATCTTCTCTTATAGCAAGAAAATGTGCTGTCTTGGTAAGACGATCAACAATAACCCATATTGCATCGTTCCTTCTAGGAGTCTTTGGTAGCCCCATGACAAAGTCCATCGTAATATTGTCCCATTTCCACTCCGGTATGGGAAGAGGTTGCATGACTCCTCCAGGCTGTTGCCTTCCAGCTTTCACTTGTTGACAAACCATACATCTTGACACAAAATCAGCAATCTCCCTCTTCATGTTGTCCCACCAAAAATGTTCCTTCAAATCTCTATACATTTTGGTTCTCCCAGGGTGTATAGAGAAATTGGAACTATGAGCATCATCAAGCAATTCCCTTTTTAGATCAGGTTAATCGGGAACACAAAGTCTCTTCCCGAATTTCAAAAATTTCATCTTCATACACAAAGTCTCTCAATCTCCCATCATTCACAGCTTTAATCTTCTTCTGAAATTCTTCATCATTGGTCTGAGAACTCTTAATCCTTTCTAGTAAAGATGGTTTGCAACCATTTGAAAAAGCATTGATGTTTCACCTTCCCTGGTTATTCCCATGTCCATCTTCACTAGATCCATGAAAATTGGATCCCTTTCAATTCTCATATTGTTCAAAACTCCATGGTCTTTTCTACTCAAAGCATCTGCCACCTTGTTTGCCTTCCCCGGGTGGTAGTGTATCGTACAATCATAGTCCTTCAGTAATTCAAGCCATCTCCTTTGCCTCATGTTGAGTTCTTTTTGTGAGAAAATATACTTCAAACTCTTGTGATCAGTATAAATCTCACATTTTTCACCATAGAGGTAGTGCCTCCATATCTTCAAAGCAAAGATCACAGCTGCTAACTCAAGATCATGAGTATGATAGTTTTGTTCATGAATTTTCAACTGTCGTGATGCATAGGCAATAACTCTATCATTCTGCATAAGGACACAGCCAAGCCCTTTCTTCGATGCATCACTATAAATAACGAACCCATCATTCCCCGATGGTAGAGTCAATATAGGAGCATTGACTAATCTTCTCTTCAGTTCTTCGGAACATTCTTCACACTCTTTTGTCCAAACAATTTTAACCCCTTTACGTGTGAGCTTCGTTAATGGGTTAGACAATCGGGCAAAATTCTGGACGAAACGTCGATAATAACCTGCCAAACCAATAAAACTGCGTACCTCAGTTATACTCGTAGGTGCTGGCCATTCTTGGATTGCCTTGGTCTTAGAAGGATCAACAGAGATTCCATCTTTAGAGACAATATTGCCAAGAAAAGAAATCTCCTGAAGCCAGAATTCACACTTGCTAAACATCCCATATAATTCATGCCTCCTCAGAGTCTTCAAGATAATGCGCAAGTGATTTTCATGATCGTCGTAGGTTTTGGAGTATACCAAGATATCATCAATAAATACCACCACAAATTCATCGAGATACTCCTTGAAAACTCTATTCATCAGATCCATGAATACAGAGGGTGCATTAGTCAATCCAAACGGCATTACAGTAAACTCGTAATGCCCGTACCTGGTTCGAAATGCTGTCTTCGGAATGTCTTCCTTCTTTACACACAACTGATGGTATCCAGATCGAAGGTCAATCTTTGAAAAGTATTGAGCTCCATGCAGTTGGTCAAATAAATCATCAATACGAGGTAGGGGATACTTGTTCTTTATCGTTATAGCATTGATCTCCCTGTAGTCAATACATAACCTCATAGATCCATCTTTCTTTTTAACAAAAAGAACAGGGGCTCCCCATGGAGAAACACTAGGGAGAATAAATCCCTTATTACTCAATTCCTCTAGTTGTTTCTTTAGTTCGACTAACTCTACAGTGGCCATTCTATAAGGGGACTTCGATATAGGCCTTGATCCAGGAATCAATTCAATAGAAAACTCAACTTCTCGTTCTGGAGGATGTCCAGGTAAGTCTTCCAGAAATACATCTACAAATTCTTTCACAACAGGTACATCCTCTATTTGAACATTCCTTTCCTCACCGACAGTTATTTCATTCTCTTCCTCCCCAATAATTGAATTATGTTGAGCTACTGGGGGTGGATCTAAATAAGAATTAGGTGGTGACGATTCTGCTCTAAAAATAAGGTGCTCCTTATCATTATCATCAAGAATCGTAACCTCTTTCTTCTTACAATAAATCTTCGCATCATAGTCCGAAATCCAGTCCATACCGAGGATTATATCAAACTCAATCATAGGTATGACGATGAAATCAGCAGATAAAGAAAATTTATGTGCTCTAATGGGGACTGATTCACAAAACTTTGTTGCAATGATACTTCCCTTAGGAGTTTTAACTGACAACTCCCTTATTAAATCAAATTGGAAATACCTAATTTTCCTAACAAACTGGGAAGATATGAAACAATGCGATGATCCAGAATCAAATAATGCATTTTCTAAACTTGAGGAAACCATTAAATTACCTGCCACCACGTCCTTCGGAGCTTCTACCTCAGCAGTAGTGATAGCATAAGCCTGGCCTTGATCCCTTGGCCTTTTCTGAGGTAAGTTCTCCTGACGCTTAGGACATGCATTTGCATAATGCCCCATCTCCCTGCAATTGTAGCACTGAACGTTGGTAGCTTCCTTCTTCCCCTTGCAATCATGAGCTTGGTGGCCTTTTTCACCACACTTGTAACAGACTCCCATTCCCTTTAAGCAAGTACCGAGATGTTTCTTCCCGCATTTACCACAAGATGGATATTCAACCTTTCCCTTCTTCCCCTTATTTCCATTCCCAGATTGATCAGCATGTCTCTTCTTCTCTTGCTTTGCTTTAAAGTCATAAGACTTAGAGAATTCCTTTTCGGTCTTGATAGCACATGAGACAATGTCTTCGTACGATGAAAAGGATTGTGAGACTAATGCTCGACGGAGAAATGGTTTTAACCCATCAAAGAAACGATCAATCTTACTTCTTGGGTTGAGAATATAATCACCAGCGTACCTCGCTAACCTTGTAAAGTTAGCCTCATACTTTGTGACATTCTCATCCTCCTTTTGTCTCAGACTCAGAAATTGCCTTTCCATATCCGCTCGATGGTCGCGAGGGAAGTATTTTTCTAAAAACAGATCTTTGAATTCACTCCATTCCATATTTGATACTTCATCATCTTCCTTCATGTTTTGAATCAATGACCACCATTGATCAGCATCTCCAGTGAGGCGGTAAACTGCCATGATAACTTTTTCCCTTTCACTGCTCCCCAAAGCCTGAAATATTTTCTCTAGGGAATTTATCCATTGCTCAGCTACTAAGGGATTTGTACTCCCATTGAACGTTGGTGGTTGTTGCCTCATGAATCGATCTAACATTGATCCTCCACGCGGCGGATCAGGGTGCTCCATACGGGTAAGGTTATTATTCATAACCTGAGTAAGTTGTCCCAGTATGGTGATTAGCTGATCGGCACCAGTTGCATCACCAGCCCCACTATAATTATCTTGAGCAGGAGGGCAATCCCTACATGGAGTGCGTGCATTGATACAGTTTCCATTTCTTCCACTAGGCGCCATTTCTAAACAATGGCATAAACTAGATCAGTTTATGAATCAAAATACATAATCCCATACTTATAAAACACTTAACATAAATTGAACTATTTATGGATATAATCCATAATCATAAAAATGTTTTCTTTGAGGAAGTATATACTCATAAACCCTTCATAATGATTTGTAAATAAAATGAGAGTTATCCTAAGCATATCCCCCGGGAGTGTCGTAACCAAGAGTGCAGCAAGGCCCGTTGTCGTGCACCAGTTCCCGTTCGAGTCTAGCTCAAAGCGGTGTTTTCGGGTTTTACCCCTAGGTACATCTGTGCCAGAGCCGCCTCTACCTGCTCGTATCCAGACAGGGATGTATTGCTCGGAAAACTCACAAAATCTCTACAATACCAAAATTCTTGGAAGTTCTTCTATACTAATCCTCAAAGTTCATCTTAGGTCTACGTGCTCTAATCAGAGTTTATCTAAATCTAGTTTCCAAGGTTTGTACTAAACTTCCTCTGATACCAACTATAACGCCCCGACCCCAGCTACCTAGAGTCGGTGCATTATTACATAACATTTGCATGATCACAAGAAAGATCAAATCCCGAAAGACCGATTGGTTTATTAGCCTTGGAAACAGTAGATATAATCATAAAGTTTTACATTACATTTCAAAGTGAAAAACTACTACAACAACAAAGTCTTCATATCCACACTATTAACCCCTCATAATATCCCTGCAAGTCATTCATAATTTACTTCTTCACTACCTGGGAAAAATAAAACATAGAAAAGGGGTGAGCTCAAATGCCCAGTAAGGATAACAATATAGCGGAACATTCAAAATAATCATAAACTTTTAAGGAAATGAATTACTAAAACAAAAGCCTTTTAAAATTGAACTTCAACATAGTATGGCAAAAGTAAAATGAAATAATGCCATTTACTTATTCACATGGATATTCTACTAATCGAATAATCACATGCAATATCAATAACCACTTTCATAATGTTGGAATGCATAATGCCAGACTATCATAACCACATAGTCAAGGCCTCGTGCCAAGACTACAAATAATATTTTGTCAAGGCCTTGTGCCAAGACACTAGTTTGTCTCATGAGACCTACCGATGCATCGAGGAGCTATAGCGGGCTCCACCCGTCACTTATTAAGTCCAATGCATTCCCATATGAAAAGGTTTAAACATAACATAAACATTCGTATTAAAACTAGCATACAAAATGTCAATAATTTCACCATAAACTATGAATGGTATAAAAATAGCACATCCACAGTCAAACATATCACAAAACCTTCAATACAATATAGAAGTTTTGTATCATAATAAATCACCTTCAAATAATCTTAAAATCCATCAAAGGATGTTGACATAGATGAAATCAAAATTCTTTTTAAAGAAGTATCTCCTTTTATTTTGAAATCATTTAAGGTCCATATAAAAAAAACATTTTCTTTTAAAATATTCTTATAAGCTTGTATGGAAAGCTTTGACGATTTTATAATGGCGGAAAGAAACCGCACCCGCCGTATAAGTTAAAAAAAACCTTCTTACCTCAATTCTGTCGAAAAGGTTAAAAAGGACCTTGTTTTGAATACGACCGAAAGATTCCTTTATAAACCACTTATAAAAGTCAAAAAGGTTATAAATGACTTTAACTCATATTCTAGTAAATAGTAAAAATGTTTTGAAATGCATTTTTAAGAAACATGGATGTGGATGATAAAGAGATCCCAGTAGATTATTACGTATAAACAACCTTGGATAATGAAGAGGTTGTAAAGTAAACCCTTACCTTGTACTTTTCCTTGGTTGGGGTAGGTTAACCTCCTGTATAATAGTGAAATAATTGTTACTAAATTATACAAGAATCATATACATTAATATGATATCATATATGATCTTTTAATATTGATTTGATAATAATATCTTAGTATTATCCTCGTTTCGGGTGTTAACTTACTCATTTTCTTTATATGTTATGTTTCATAAGTCATGTTTGTTGTATCTTATTTATATCCAGAATGATATAAAGTCCTTAAACATCATTTTTAAATCATTAAATGATAATTATACTTGAATGGATACGATGGAGAATGAATCTCATCGCGTTCGTGGAGACGGTAGTCCGTACGTACGCACGAACGCTATTTCCATTTAATTTTTATTTTAAAAGAATCGAATCCAAATGATACATAGGTATATTACTATTCCAGTATAATATAATATTTTATATATGTTACTTAGGTTCATTAACACCATCCTTTATACGTTCCATGTGTGGTATGAACGAGTCATATCATTTTAAGGGGGCGGTAGTCCGCACTTCCTCAAATGAAATTATCGTATGTATATACAACATGAAACGAATAATGGTATGAAATAAAATGGAATTAAAGAAGCTTATATATAAAATATATATCATTAATATCATATTTAATTACAGTTCCATCATAATGGCCACCATGAGAGGCGGTAAGATGTATTTGAACAATCATCGTTTCGTGAGGCGTTAGTTTGCCATCCACAGAAACATTATGTTCATAATCCATTAGATGGAGTTGTGTGTATGTGTAGTTTGAATCCTTCTTATAAAAACATCCTAGTATATTGAGGATAGTGGTGTAGTTACAAAAGAAAGGAAATAAAAAGAGTTTGGGGGTTGAATAAGCAAAATAAATGAAAATAATTTAAGAGAAATCTTTACCTTTAATTTAGGTAAATCACTTTGGTTGGTACCAAAGGACTTGTTGAAATGCTTTCTTCCTAAGGGGAAACTTCAAGGAGGAGAAGAGGGATGTGGGGAGCTTAGTTGGGCAGAGTTTGGACGAGCCAAGTGGCTTGAGAGGTGTGAGGAATGAGTAGAAGTGGTCTCCTTTTATAAGGGAGAGGAGGGGCTCTTTAGGAAAGAGTGAAAGTATTACTTTATAATATATTATATTCGGTTTATAATGGTCCAAAAATCATTGAGGTCGAAGATAAGATGACTAATATTCTAAATAACATCAACCAATAAGAATTGGACAGGTTTTAGATTATATTTTAATCATTATAATATTATTTATTTCAATGATTTATTAATGAGGTAAACATTGCATCATTACTGTGTCATTAATAATTTAACTTATTTGATGTCTAAAAATTATAAATAAAATATCATCATGTAGTAAATCTTTTTAGCTTTCTAATGAATATTTATAATCGAAAATCCAACATGTATAACCCTATGTAAAAATTGTTCTTCTAAAAGATGTAAGCTTATGCCATTTTTATTTTTATTTTAACTTTATTAATATAATGTGTCCCTACCACATACAAGTGGCTCCAAGGGGTCCCCAAATTGACCCAAGGATGCCCATGGTCGGGTATGTGTCCACCAATAAGGTTAGGACACGTTTTAGGGTAATTTTGTATAATTATAATATTATTTTTTAACCCTTATTTACCGGATTTACCCTTTAACCATGGTAAATAAAATATTTACCACAGTAACTATTCAAAATGTCTAAAAATAAAAGTTATCTATTTACACAATTTGAACATCCTGATTCCAAATATGGAATCCATTTTCCTAAATTTAAAACACATAAGTGGCATAAATTAATTTAAAATTAATTCCCGCTGTCAAAACAAAAAGCGTGTTTTTAAGAGATAATAACTATAAAAAGATTGACACTTGTTTATGTTCGGTTTAATTGTAAAATTATGTCCAATGACCAACATTATATTAAATGGTAAAAATATATTCTAAATATACTTTAAAACCACTCAAATTCACAATTTATCACTATTAATTATTTTGATTAAAAAAGTTGTTTTTAATTAAAATTTAGTAATTTTCACTATTCATCAAAATATAAAAGTTATCCGAAAAGTACCAAAATTTCACCCTAGGCTAATTTCAATATTCCGAATCCAAAAATGAAGTCCATTTTGAAATATAAAATATATATGATTTCAAAAATTAGGTATTACTATTCACAACGACTAGTTTAATTAGTTGTGGTGTGTGTTAGAACTCGAGGTTGCGTACAACACACGCTATCGCATTATTCGAAGGGAAACGTACCGTGGAAACTTGGGGTGTTACACTCAAGATGGTCTCATGATGGTTAGTTTGGTCATATAGAGTGTTTAGTACACCAAGATATCGTCCATGAAACCACCAAAAATGAATCCAAGTATGGATGGAACAATCGATTCATCAGTGCCATGAAAATGGTAGGCATGTTTTTGAGACCGAACAACATAAACACATACTCATATAGACCATAACTACTCTGAAAGAACATATGAGGTAGATCTGACGGTCTAATGCATAACTGATGATAACAGAACCTCATGTTTATCTTTGAAAATACCACGACTCTTAGAAGATGACAAAAGAGATCATCAATCCAGAGAAAGGGATATCAATTATTGACTGTAAAATGGTTTAGCATCTGATAATCCAAACTATTTCTGAGGTTACCATCCACCTACTTTACCAACAGGATAGTCGAACCCCAAGAAGAATTACTAGGTCTGATGAAACCCTTTCCCTATGACTCCACTAATTGCTTCATGAGCACCTGTAACTCTGGTGTAGCCAAGCTATAAGGAGGAATGGACACCAGTGATTCTCTTAGAACAGGATCAGTAGAATAATCTACCTCTATCTCTAGAGGAAAACCTAAAAAGACCTCTGGAAATACATCCTCGAAACGAAAATAATGGATTAAAGTCAATCTGTGCAGTAGTTCCCTTGTCATCCAGATACAAACTAGAAATATGGGTTGTAAATCCTCCCAACCCAAGATGTCTGTGTCCTACTCTACTCTCTTAGACAAACCACTCACCAATATGAATAAAAGATCAACCCTCTAGTTTTGTGATAATGCATTATGTCTATAGAAATCGACATTACCCTTGAATGAAACTAGATGGTCCATTCCTTGAATGATGGTGTAGCCCGTCATCTGTAATACATTAATGTTCTATAAGAAGTGACACCCACCAACATCAAAATGGAACTCCTTGAAATTATGTACATTATTAGTTCTAGTCCCCAGAAGATTTTCAAGCATCTTGATATCAGCAGAAGTAAAGATACAGAGCCCAAGGCTCTTCAGAACTGTGACATATATGAAATTGTGGGAATCTGCTCAAAAAAAGTGAAGAAGCTAAAATCGAGGCATCTATAATTGTAACTGTAACTGTAGAGGGTTTGAGATCCTTCTCCAGCTGAATATTCTCTATCGCAAAATCTACACTTGCACTATGTCTTTGTTAAGAAGACAGTGATCCATAAGATGATCCACCCTACAATAGTCAAAAACCTGTTCTCAAACCACTGCAGCCATGACCTCTACCTCAACCAAAATGTCATGAATAACTCATTACCCCTATATGATGTGGGGCTGGTGGTCCTGCTATAGTACGAGGAGTCAAAATAGAACCCCAATGATCAGCTGCCGGTGGGAACATATGACAAAAACTCTGAATATGGCACATCTTTCCCCATGATCGTCACACCACTGGTTCTCTTTGGCAATGTCACCTCGTATGCCCATTATTACCACACTTGAAGCACAACCGATGGACACCAGAGGATGTATTCCACCTTCTATGATCTCCATGTATAGACTCCATGTGGTGCTACTTGTTGTTAGTTGGAGGGGTACTATCTCTGGATGATGATCCGACTTGGATCGCTTCCCTAGAATCCATCAGATTACACTCTGTGATCAGTGTCTGGATGACTATGGATGTTATGGATGTCAACCTAAAGATGTTCACCTAATATTGGATGCCATTTCTGAGGACATAATTAATATTCCTCTCTAGAAATAACACACCACCACCTAAAATGGGTGTGAAGCATTGTAGCTCTGTGAAGCGAGAAGAATAATCCATGACTGAATGATTAACCAACTCCAAACCCATTAACTGTTGGGATTGATCTTCCCTAAATCTCTCCAGGTAGATGTACTCGTATAATTCACACTCGAACTCATCCCAATCCATTTCATACTGTCATATCTCCTATGATATCACATCCCACCATCTCCTGGAGGAATCCCAAAAAATATAAGTATAGAGCTTCACCCTCTTCCTTGGAGGCATCTCCAGATGCTCAAAGATCGTCATCATGGCTTATAACCATGACTCTACAGCATAAGGACCTCCATACCTTGAGAAAGTAGGAGGATGTTGCTGCTGAAAGACTCGTGTCATCTCTTCTAAATAAATGGAATGATATGGGGCTCCCTAGATGGTCTGAATATACATCATGAAGCCTTCTCAGACAATGAATCAGAACCTGTATCTCTGATAATGGTTTGATCCAAGATAGGCATGATTGGAGGATCTGATGGTAGTCCATAGTCTACAATGTCTGGTGCCTGTTCACAGCAATATATCTGGTGTACAACTGGAGGACGTCATGGTGGCATGCCTCTGCATGGTAAAGAACACACTGTAGTTCTTCAAACTCATCGACTAAAACTTATAAGTGCAATATAGTAACAATAGAAAAAAATCGTAATAGTTATTCAAAACATGGATACACGGTGTGTACAACCCCTACAAAACATGTACCATTATGTCTTTACATGGGAATGTACTTATTCCAAAACTGGTCATGTAATATCCCTACACACGGTGTGTTCTCCATTTACATGACATGTACAAGAATCCTTTCCCCCTGCCCAAGTACTTCTTCACAGCTAAGCCACATGGTTTACTCCTAGAACAAAACTACAACGTGTTTTTTCTTCCAGAAACAACGTGTACTAGATGTATTTCATCCACCCATATTGTTAGTCACACAGCCGGAGACACAGATGACTCTGCATTACATTTATATGCTAGAAACAGAGTCTACTGTATGGATTTCATCCACCCATGTCGTTAGTCAAATGACTAGACACATGTCCTCTACAACATGACATATACTTATTGTACAAGACGTGTTCCACCATAGATTTACAAACCCCCATGTCCCTATCAACACAGGCATTCACACTGTCAAGAATTACATGGTGTGAATATATTTTACACGGAATGTAAATAAGAATAACATTTACTTCCATAATAGAAGGATACATGGTGTGGATTCATCAATATAGACTGTGTATTCTGGGGTTTTCTGGAATTTAACCCTCAAAAACTACTCTCGAACCCAAAAAAGGCCGAAACAAACATGAAAGTGAAAAATTTCGATATGTGAGTTCCCATATTCCCTGTAAATCAAATTGTGGCATAATATTCAATTCACCTAACGAGTATAACAGTGCGAGCAACTCATGATCCAGAAAACTATAATCCATGAGGGCCCATAAGAGCTCAAGGAAAAAAGTTTGTAGCCCATTCAAATGAATACATAGACAAACTAATACCCTAAAAAAAATAAGGTTTTCTATAAAAGCATATATCACAACAACATGCATATCTAGCAAACATATATCACAAAAACATGTTATTGGTAATACACTGTAAATGGAATGACAAGAATGCATGACATGTGCTCTTTTGAAAGATCCTATATGATGAATGAGATGGGACATCCTCATCTCATTAGGTTGATGCAAAAATGAAACGATAATGATATCAATGATAATAGCCCAAAACATGTGAATCATGCACCGGTAAAATCAAATCATCCGTAATAATTTTCAAAACCATAAAATTGCATTATTCAAGGTAAATTATCTTTTCCCTGAACACAGATTTGATACTCCCAGGAACAACTTATTAATATCTACATATTCATTATTATTCCTAGATATAGTCTCCAAACATTAAGTCAAATACGAAATGAATTCCTCTCATACCACTTTGTATTGTCCTAGTTTTGAGTGTTGCCCACAGGTGCTTCGTTCTCGGTTGGTCAAATGGCCTCAAGCCCATTTCCCTGAATGCCATAGGCTTCCAACTTGCAGTGTGGGACTTGGGTGTGATTTTGTGGAATATATTACATCAATGGTAGAGTAACATAGTGGAAATAAATAGATAAATGTATAGGTAGAATTAATAATAACATGCAATTGTAAATAGAGGAAGATTTTATATAGATAAACTATTAAAGAACATATATAAATGATAAGTGAAACATATGGCTAGGAAAGCATCCAAGAAAGTCACAATGATGGAATACATTACTAAACCAAATTACAAATGGAAAAATGTACATAACTCTAGCAGCCTCACAAGCTCATCTCAGACCTATTATCTCAAGCTCCACAACAATCAATTACTTGAAGTAGAAGGGTGTGTTCCCTTAACTTTACCTACTACAATATAATCTTTTTGGGACCAATCCAGGACTCAAACAAGGTGTGATACAAATCCCAGTAGGTAACCACCCATCGATCTGAGCCTAACTGTCAGTGAATATTTATATAGAAAGAAATATACAAAACAAAGAAATAAACAAGGAAGTACTCAGAAGTAAACAATCTTAATGATTCAACTACATTCATTTACATTTATTAATATACATAACCAAACAATCTCGAGAAACCCATTAGGATGTTCTCATAGTCTATCCACTCTAGTTCATTGTAACAAATACTCTCTGAAAAGCACTCACCATCATTTCCAATTTTGAATCACAAAGGTAAACTAAATACACTCTAGGAAACACTCAACATCCAATTCCCCCAGTGGTATCACAATGTGGAACTACAGACACTCCGAGGGAGCACTCATATCCATGCACCCTATGGTCTGGCAATGTGAAAGTGTAGTAGTCACTCTGGGTAATCCGTCAATGTCGATTTCCCCTAGGGTCTAACTACTCCAGTTTCACACATCCCTATGCAAGTCAATTGTTCACAAACAATATTCGTCAGTGAAAATAAATCATCATATACTACTAGCTTAAATAGATGAAAATCATGGAATAAGTGAGTAATATAAAATCACTCCATCCTAAAAACACTAGGCTAGGAAAACCGAGCAGCCAAACAAAAAAAACTAGACCCAATAGAAAAAATTATTTCAAACCCGGGAAAACATATCCATAACAAGGTAATTAAACCCAATTATCAAACAAGATCCCTAAATCATGAATTCAAGGAATCAAAAAATTAAAGGGTTAAATTCCCTAAACACACAATACCCCAAAAAGGTATTTTTCACTTTTATGCATATAATTCAAAGACAATCTATGGAAAATCACAAACCACATAACATGAAATTGTACGATCGATATAGTTGAACCTCAGCCTCTAAATAGACCTAGAATGAATTTGATCTTCAAAAATGACCAAAAACATTGACCAGTGATATATCAAGAAAGAAAATAAATCAAGTGAAGGTGCTCTTTACGAAGGAATAACTCACTGTTACGATTCCAATGAAACCCACATAGTTTGATTCAGATTATAGATGGCTGGTCAGGGGCTCAGAGAAGGATCGTCAGCTTATGTCACTCCTAGAGGAGGTGAATCCAAAAGAAGTGTTTTCTATGAACGAAACTCGACCCATTCTGATTTATCAAATAAATATAAAAATACATAGGGTGTTCTATAAATGTACACGACATGTATATTCCTTTACCGAGCCTTGCACTAGGTGGTCAACAGGTCACCCCCCATAGCCATTTACATGACACTTACATGGCTAATACATGTATACTCATAAAATCCATACAAACAACGTGTACTTCTATGTACACACCATGTACTCAGAAAATATTCTGAAACTCACTTTTTTCTCACAAAGATTAGAAATAAATATCCATACCTTTAAGGAAGATTCAGATTCTTACAGAATAAAATAAAATTATGATTATTCAAATAATTGAAAATATTATTATATCACATAATAATCATGAATGGACCAATTTCCATAATATTGTACACAACATATTGAAAATTAAAAAAGGATATAAGTTCCTTAAAATTAAAAAAATTCTTCAGATTAATTCATTGATATTAAATTAATTGAAAATATGATCTCTATCACTCTATCAAACCAATATGAAATTTAGAATTGTAACTTGACAATTTGGAAGAGTAACATAAATATTAAAAAGATTAATAGAGTTGTTAATATAATAATTTTTCTTTCAAAATGAAATCATCAAAAAATAAAAATTATAATTTAATGTGAATAATATTTTACATAAATAAGTAAATCATATATAAATTATTGAATGAAATAAAATAAGTATATAATTTTTAAACTCAATGAATGAATAAAAACAATTTTAAATTGTGTATCTGAATATTTTATATAAAAATATATAATTTATAGGTTTATTTTCATTACCTATGATAGAAAATTGCATTGATATAATTAACATCATTTTTTTATCATCATGTCAATGTTTTCTTTGGGTAAATTCTTTTATTATTTAGGTGAACAATAATTATTATGTATAGTGGAAAAAATAAATTTCAAAAATAAATGGTTTTTCCATTATTAATGAGTTAATAATTACAAAATAATTCATATAATAGGTTTATCAACCTGAAAAATATACAATAACATATATTACACATTTAAATAAATAAATTTCAATTATTATCCTAAAATATAATATAAAAAATAAAAAAATATCACATATTTCATTATTATTTATTCTATTTTATAATTTTATATGTGTAAATAAATAAATATTTACTTAATGAGGTTGAAAAATTATAGAAATATATAATTTATGTAAATTATAATTCAAAATTCCTAAAATACCACTATTATATGTTTTAATTGAGATTAGATAATTTATTTAACATTTTACCAAAAAATATCACCTTGCATATTGTTATACCCTCTCCCTTAACATGTATTATAGAATCCTATACACATCAAATATAATTTTTTATTCCGAGATAACTACAAGTAATTTTTTTAATAAAAATAGGGACATTTTAGGTTCATTTTATTCCAAACATTTATTGTGTTATGATTTATATTAAATTACCAACATAAACGATTCTGTGTTCATTTATTTTTCTCTTTATACACTAATCCTTTTGTTCATATTTAATGTACAATTATAAAATTGATTAATAAATATGTGATAAAAATAATAATAATATTAATCTCCAATAAAAACGTTTTTTTGATATATTAATATATTATATGTCTCTCTTTATATCTTGTGAAAAAATCTCACTAATAAGTTGGTTAACTATATATGAGGAGATGGTCAACTCATTACCTATCAATTCGATTATGGATGGTGAACACAAACTATATATAATATGTAAAAATACAATAATTTTGTGTTTATTTTTTATGGAATTAATTTTAAAAATGTACAATTGGCATTGAATCAATGTTATAAAATAAAAATAAAATGGGTTAAATATAACATATAACTATTTCAACTTTTATATTGAATAATCAGACATTGTAAAATTAAATTATAATAATTTAACTGGAATTGAAAATTTAATTTAATAGACATATGGAATATATTTTTTGTAAATGTATATTTTAATTAATAAGGATATATGTGATTGAATAAAATGTTTTATAATGTTTGGGTAACTCTCGTTTCAAACACTTACTTGTTGAATAACTTTTTTATTTTGAAATATGTAATTGTTCTTCTAAAAAACCATGTAAATGTACATTTTCACTTATTTACCATTATTTTCGTGGGAATATTCACACATATTTATCATTATTATGACTTCATAGGCAATTATAATTATATTTTAAAAATATTTTCTCTTCCAAAACATCTCATCGACTATTCATGAGTTGGTTCTTCTTCCCTAAAAAACATTGAAATATTTATACAGTATATAATTTCATAATATATGAATAAATTTCATATTTTTACAAACCTACATGTTTTATTCATAGATATATTCCTTATAAGACCATTACATTACCCAATCATTTCTAATCTGTTGGTTAATTTTTTATGATTGTCACCTATTTATTTTTATGCAGGATTAATTATCATGTTCATTCTAATATGTGATGGTTAGGAATATAAGTATTTATCCAAACAATGATTTTTTTAATTCCATATATATAATGATATTGTTTTCTATAATAAAAGAACATTATGATAACTGTTTTCATATTTTAGTGAATATTGATTTTTAAAAAAATTGTTAGACATGAAAATGATTTTATAAGTATTTCCAATTTATGTGTGACATTTGAACAAAATGTTATGAAATATTATTATTATTAATCTTTCATATTTCATGTATCTTTAAATGATTCCCTCATTTTTATTATGATTACACTTTATTATGATATGATGATTATAATTATGACCATCCATGTAATATATTTTTTCTTTTTCCATGTTTCAATCATACTAGTCATCAAATTACATGTATTTTATCTACCCATTAACATGGTGAATGTTCATTGGTTATTACAATGACTATGTATAATATTAATGATAGTAAGAGTACTTTGATTAATTAATATATGACTATTTACTATTTAATGTATCATTGTATTATGTAAACAGAATTTTCAAAAGTTACTAAATAAATATATTCTTTATTATGTAATAAATTAAATGTTTCTGACATATTTTATGTAATAATATTGTATAAAAATATGGGTGAATATAAATAGAATTCAATATTACTAGAATAAATTAGATATTATTGAATATAATATTGTTGAATAAATTGTCTACTAATGAAGAATGATAATGATATGATATCAAGAATAAAATATTAAATAATTTTTTAAATAAATGTAACTATGTTTTATGAAAAAAAGTTTAATGTCATGAAAACAATAAAGTGATGAGTTTTAAGACGAATGATTCTCTATACTTTCATATTTCTATTGTGATGAAGAACATAAGTTAACTCAATATGATATTTAAATTGACAAATAATATTAATGAATAATCTGGTTTTCATTCATATATTGAATTGAATACTATGTAATCGAGTATGGAGAATAATTATAAACCTTAAATCATGAATAAATAAATTTTGGTGATCTTCCCCTCTATCACTTGTTCTATGGAATATTAATTTTATCGGGGATAAGAAAATAAATATATTCATCTTGAATACATTATGTCATTAGAAAGTGGAAGAAAACTATATTTGGGGAAGATTCAAAAGTTATATGGTGTAACTAATGGTATAGATATCTCGTAGCTAGGTGGAGAATGTGTGTCCAATGTGTTTTTAAATGGTCTAATCTATGAGGTCATATTGTGGCTATGTGAGATTAAATTTTTGACCTTAAGTATTTTTCTTGAGAATGTATACTTAATAGTTTCAAACATTGATTCAAGGATTGAATTCATATATTTTTTAAAAAATATGCAAGGAATTATCCCAAATTTACATCAATAGGTCAAAAAGGCCATAAATACCCGAATAAATGAAATTATGATGGAAAAATATGATGTTCCCATTTGATGTTATTGTTTCCTAAATATATTTATTTCACGTACAATTATATATTTTGAAAAAATATTCATTTATTTATATGATGATTTTTATAGTAAATTATGATCAACAGTTTCCAACAACATCCATTGAGGGATATTGTCGATAAAATAATGAAATATGTTATATAAATTTTAATTTTTTTTTACCATGGTGTGTTTATTAATACCCAATGAATGATTTTTTAATGGTGTTGAATATATATCATTTAAAAATATATTTTTTGTAGAAAAAAATTATAGAAGTAAATGAGTGGAAATCTTTATGTGTTATAAATTGTAGTAAATATAAAAATCTTATAAAAACTTACATAAAACATGGTTTCTTATATGGTTATACATAATTAATATTTTCCATTGGGTTTTATATTTTTTGGATGATGTATGAAGTAGTTTAAAATTATTTGGATGTTTTCTCTGTTTTTGATGAATTTGGTTTAAAATCTACCTATGTCTTATATATTTACAATTATTTAAAATCTGTATATAATAATTAAATGTTATATTTTGTTTAATAGAACAAAATCACATTTTATTTTTTATTAAATGTATATTCAGTGTCTAAAATATTGCTAAAAATCATACAACATCATGACTTTTCTTCTACATAACATTAATGTGATAATGTTCATAAATTATTTTTCACATTGAATGGTTATTGTAGACTCCCAATATAATGAGAAACTTGAAAATATATGTAAGTGTTTACAAATATATGTCCTAAAATTGGATGAAATCCATCTAAAAAGATGTAGATGTTGTTTGACTCTGATGTTCTATGCTCATAGTATATTGAGATGTCTTCTCATGGTGTTTTCAATTGATAATCTCTAATAATGGAGATTATAACAACATTCTTGAAAATTTTAATTAAACAAGTTATGTATGTCATTGAATATTTGTATTGGAATATATCTTTTTTGTTCTCTATACTCTATATTTTAAAAAACTAGAATCATGCATTATTAATTTGATGTATTTACAAAAATTGTAACAAAATGTTCATGTAGTGAATTAGGTTATGTTTGGTGTTTTATATGTTATATTAAATTCAATTAATATTTAAGAAATTTATTTTTCCATTAAAATAATGCATTTTGAAATCAAATAAAATTTCATTAAAATGGAAGAAGATGATTTGGTATTGGTCATGATAGTTTATCATTGACAACATTTTAGATATCCATGGAATGATATGTCAATAATATATACTGATAACAGTACAATGAGACCCTCTATAAGAGATATAATTAAAATAGTATTATATTACACAATAAGATATTATATGATGTTTTTTCATCCTAATATTAATTTCATTCTACTTGTATTCCTTAATTTGTTATTGTATTCAAATCATAAACTATAGGATGAACCCCAAACTTACACTAAGAGGGAGGCCAGGAGTGATGAACTTTATGATCATCTAGAATATATGAAAAATACTACTATAATTTAATAAATAGAATAAATAATTTTCTCAAAATAATATTTTATTAATTATGTAGACTTAATTGATCTTATAAATTCAATAGGATGTTATTCTAGTAGGGAATCTATTTACATGGAATTTTTTAAAAGGATATTCTTCAGTTATTAAGTATGTTTATTAGTTATTTAAATGTTAAATGAACTATATCATGAAGTTTATTTTTAATTAATAATTATTGTTATCATTTTTATAAATGATGAGGATGATCGAAAAACCGGGCTAAGGGTCCAATGGAAATAATATATTTTAATAATTATCATAGAAATAAATATTTCGATATTTATTAAATAAATTTTATTTAAATATTTCTTAGTTAAGGCATGTCATTTATAATAATAATAATAATAATAATAATAATTTACCTTATGATTATATAGTTTTAATATTTAGATAAATTACTAATAATGTTAATAGATACTTTACGCCCAACAAATAAATTAACTAATATAATTTTTAGATGATGAAAACTATTGTTCATAATGAAATTCTACATGATAATTGTCTACAAAGAATAGAGAGAACCTCTACAGAATACTTTCATGAATGATAAATGATCTGTACACTCCTCCATCCAAAGAAGATTGAAAAGGATGATTTTAAAACCATAACGTAATATAAATTTTGATTAATAAATTATGATGCAAGACTATTTGTACCTCTATTATGGTAACCAATTTTTTCCAGTGATATTACTAAATTAAAATGGCATGTTTGGATACAAAATTAGGAATAATAAAAAATATTTTTATTGAAACATTAAATTATTTCAATTTTAAATACATTGATCATAAATGATGAAAACATTATATTGGTGAGGAAATTCTATTATAAAATAATTAGAAATTATATTGGATGATACCATCTATACAAATATTCTAGTGTACCATTCATCCTATTATAAGGACTAATCTGAAAAAAAATGATGAATAAACCTATAATTAATGGGAATAACTACTTCTTTCATCACTCTGATCCATTTATTGGAATCATATATCTAAAAAATTAATTTAAATTTTTAACTTTTGTTAAATATTTATTCGTTTTATTTTAAACCTCCCACTTTTTCATAAATTATATAATAGAAATAAGATAATGTGTTCATTATATTTCATGTGTTAAAAAATATGACAATAATAGATGAGTAGTTTTAAATGGACCCATATATGGTGGAAAAGGATTTGGATAAAAAATCACGATTACATAGACACTAGATGTTGGGGTTCATTCCATTGTTCCATTAAACTCTATGTATTGATCACTAGAAACATGACATGACTTGGTGTACATGATGTGTAGTACATATACACACTATTTTTACTGAATCATTTTGTACCTATATAATTCATATAAAATATGATGTTAAATATGAAGACATGTTTTTAATACAAGTCATGTATTGAATTCTAGAAGTGAAACATGACATTTGGTGAATTTAACAATTTATGATAGGATATAGATTCTATGTAACACATAACAACCCACCATGGATTGTAAATATGTACCTTAGATTATAGTGTGGTGGATAAATAATAAGAATCTATGATGTTTTCGAGAATCACATCATAATGCAGGATTTTTTAATCAATGAACATAATAATAAGGAAACTATTATGTTATTAGTTATTGAAAAATTGAACTACACATTGTGTAGCGGGATATACTCAACTTGTGTCATGTTATATTTACAAGGACTACACATACATTGATTTTATAAGGTCATGTTTAATATTAGATCCTTAATTATTTAAATTATGAGTTATTATTTTTTTAATAACATTTAGGGTTATCATACATGTGATGTTCATCACCAATATCACTTGTGTTAAATTAATCATATGAAAATGAATTTTGTGTCACAAAACATAATGTGAAAACTGAATAGTCTTGTTCAACAATCAACATATTATGTATATAATTAAACATATTTTATGATGATTTTTCATGAGTTTTTATAATAAATATAATTTCCATACCCAATAGTAGACATATATTATATAATGTGATGCTACATGTTCTGTAATACATAAATATCATAAATGGATTTAATAATAACATTAATGGAACATATCACTCGACCCATAGTTTGTGCCATATAATCAATTATATTTAGTGTTAAATAATACAATGAATTTATGTAATATTAAAATATATAAAAATCTAAACAACTTATTGGACGAATAACTAAGATAAATATGTATTTAACATATAATTTGATTAATTATAATTTTTAAAAACCTTTCTAAATATTGAAATAATTGAATATAACACTATATAATTTAAATATATAGTAATTTTTTCTGTGGATGACCATGATTTAGGATATCCTATGTATGTGTTATGTTTTTATTTAATTCAAAATTTTATTTCATTGGTTTTTGTGATGAATTTTTTAATAAATTATTTATGATGATATGTGTATCATTACATCCTCTTTATTATGGGGGAATTTTTTTTCTAATGTTAATTTATGTAACACTATCCTCTGATTTCTCACCCTTGTGAGAAAGTATGAATATATAAAGGAAGGATATCACAAACAAGGTATGATTGGTCAAGACAAAGGTATGTTCAACCACAATGTGTTTTAGGGGATTATCTTATGATAAATGGATACATGAAAAACAAATTCCATAACACGAGATGATAACTAGAGATGGGGATCAATCGAGTACACAAGGGAATGATTTATCCCAATTAATAATAACAAAAAAATGAATAAATATGAATAAAATATTTCCAATATAATAAAATTGAAACAATTATATTATATTAAATATATAAAATTACTTCTAAACTACTCAAAATAACCAACCGAACTTGACAACAACATGAACTACATTTGACCACATGGTCCATTCTCTAACACAATGATCACCCATCATCTAAAGAAATCAAAATAATGGTTATCCTATAGAGGTACAAAACAAAAAAAAACTATAGACATTAGTATGAAAATATAGTATCCTGGCCTGAAAATTTATTTACTAATGTACATCCATTAAAATAAAATAATCATAAATTTTAATGTTTGAACTAAAATATATAAAACTATGGTTTTATAAATGTATTAATCAAAACAATGTATGAACAATTTACCATAATCATTTTTAATTGAAAAAAATTACATTACTAAAGAATTAGTATTTTCAAGGGGAATGTGATGTTATAATTTTTTACATACAAAAAAATGATAAAAAATTTCATTTATGCCATTTTTATTAAAATTTTTTATTCCGAAACATAAATTTAAAAAAAGGAGACCACACGAGAAGGTTCCATAATTATCATGTAATAAGGGAAATGTAAATAAACATTGATGTATCACATTCATCAGTAATTACAACTAAGGACCAATAGATATATGTGGGCCCTGGACATCCACAAAAATCATGATCACACTAATACACGAGACCCCATCCCTGATATCATGCCACATATGGTGAAATAAAAAACCCATAAACTCTTGTCCAACATTACACAGGAATGACCATGGGCCCCAATCCCATAGTAATAATCCCAAATATACCCACATACATTGTGAAACTTGCTAGTTCATAGTCATGCCATAGAATAAATAGTGCACAAAGAGTCCCAACCAAGGAACTATGATAATAGATCATGTTGATTCTATAGTGATGAAATATCATCCATTAAATGTTTACAATTCCTAAGAAATATCCAATGGAGGTTTTCATATTAAACACATTCCTCTTTTATCAAGTGAATACAAACTGGCCGTTATGAATTTCAAGAAATTAATAATTATAAATGATAAAAAATCAACTTTTCATAAATGGGGATGAAACAAAATACTTTCTATTTCACAATCGTTTACAAAAACGTCTTAAAACATTCAAAAAACACACTCAAGGCATATCATTTCTTATAAAAGATCCATACAACAAATTCATTGGATACACATGCCCAAACACCCAAAAAGTCATTCTTCATATCTTGGTAAAATGTAAGACCACTTGGAAAACCCATATAATGAAACCAAGACATCATTTCTCATTATAAAAATATATTCAAAAAAAGAAAAAAAAACTTCATACATGAAAAATTACGCATAATTTCAAACGAGTTGTTTAATCGTGCACTTGGTGCACATTATTTAACACAATAACACCGTTTAACATCATCCAATTAATATAACACACATTTTAACACATATTATTAATCCAAGGATCATACATTAATATTTATAAATAAAATAAGGTTCCAAAATCATGAATCTAATGATTCCATAATTTTAAGTGCATGTGCACTTGAAACCCCACCATAGATCCATTGCCGAATGACAACACACCACTGAAAACACTCCATGAGGGTTCAAAAACCCTATATCATGGAATAGAAACCCTTAATGTGAAAAAACCACAACATAATAATTGTTTAATCAAGACCATTATACAATATAAAAAAGGGAGAAGATAAATCTATAAGGGAATGAGAATATATGGAAGAGGGATGTGAGGAGAAGAGGAAAACAAAGGATTTGATGAAGAAATAAAAAACAATCACTAACATTTAGTGCAAAGTGTCCTATAAAGGGGAACCAAATTAATTTGAATGATGGGGGATCCCTCTTTTCAATACATGACATGTAATAATTCAAATTGGAGGTGGAATCAATAAATATTATTTTTATATTAAGTTAGATTTAGCCTGGAATGGGCTATAAGGGGTTTTTCTGCCCTTTTTAATATATCTACAAACCATGTGAATGATATTGGAAAAATATTTAAACATAATGTTTTTATGTTTCATGGTTTTGGAAAAAGATGATCACACCATGTATTGAAAAAATTGGCCCAAACCAATCAAATGACACCCCAATCACTATGCATGCCCACCAAATGATCCAATAATGATTTAAGGACAATATAGTGACACAATGGGTGTCACAAACTCCCCACCGTGAAAAATTGTCCCAGTAACATTCACACTGACCATGAATACAACTATAAGATAAAAACACCAAAACAAAACGAATTCTATTGGATATTCAACACAAAACACAACCCAGAATCCAATATCGATAAATAAATAAAAACCAATAAAAATAGTGCATGGGGTGTAAAATTTTAAAGGGATGATAACATGATGCAAGGAATTATAGTGTGAGAGTGAAACTCTTATCTAGATGATGAAGATGATTAAATTATTATATATATTTCTTATAACATATAATTATTTACTTCAATGTGTTACATGGTGAGTATGTCTTGGAGAGGATAAAAAAACCAAGTATTACATTTTTTAAAGAGACCTTAGTTTTATTTATCTATTTGCTGATAATTATGAGGATTGTTTCAAATTTTTAATGAGATGGTTTTGGTAGGATCATACTAAGAATTAAAATTTTCACAAGCTACATACTCATATAATAATTTTCATGATAGTGGGATATATTATGTGATTGAGATGGGGATTTCTATTATTAAGATATTAACCAGGAGTGGTAAAAGATTCATGGTCAATGTTGATATTATTTTATTACATGAAGTTGAACCAATTTTTAATTCAATTATATATATATGGATATTTTATATGTCATTAATTATGTTGAATTTATTGGATTTTTTTCTATTATATTATCCTTAATTTATTTTTAGGATAATTCCTATGTTAACGAGGATTTATAACCCATTGATACTAATCTCCAACCCGGTGTATATTTGAGTTCATCATCAAGGGTCATCGTCTCCCTTTCAACCCCACCTTCCATTAAAATTTACCTTTAGATGGAAAGGTTCTTGATAGATTTTTTTTAAAATAAATGAGAAACCAGATTTGTGACAAAAAAAAATATTCCACCCTTGGGCACACCCATATTTGTAAAAATTGAATTATCCAAGATGAATTATTTTATATCCACTATAATAAATCATAATTTATACAATAATATTTTTGAACTTTATAGAAACACATATGTATGTGTGATGTTCCTCTTATAAATCTTATTCATATACAGAAATACCTCTATGTAACCAAACCAATTTTAAACCCCATTAATCCAAATAAATAACTCACTTATGAAAAATAAATATTTAAAATAATTACATTACTTTTTGAACTAGATAAAAATTATATATATATTTTTAATAATAACTCAGATAAAATATAATGACCATATTTATTCAAGAAGAAATTGTTTTAAAAATTTCCTAGGATTCAAAAAATGAAGTTCAAAACATTGAAGAGGTTTTCTGAGATTCTGTACTACACACATATTCAATGGGAGTAAAATAATTCATGCATAAACTACTTGGAATTTTTATATCTCCTTTTCATGGATTAGGGAATCTGCTCCTCCAAAACTTTTTTGGGATCAAATTATTTGTTTCATATTTTTTGTAATTATTCTAGTCATATAAAAATTGATGCTTTACAATGGTAGAAAATAATATGTAACATTTAAAGTCCCCATGTAATCTACGGGAAACCTCCATTTATTAAAAATGATTCTCAGTATTTATAATCATTGTGGTAGAAATAATTTTAATAATCATGAATGTGACTTGTGATATAAACTCAATTGAATTAGAAGTAAATATTTTTCACATGGGAATAAATAATTAAACCCTAATTAAATATTCAAATGGATCATAGTCTCATTATTTTCCCATTTAATAAAATAACATGGTCAACCTATATAATATTTATATATATAATTTGATCTTCCTTCATGGAACAACTTCAAGTGTCAAAAAACATAGATTTTGGTTTTATTATTTTCCAAGGATAAAATATCATATATGAATATTTGTTTAAATTTCACGTACTATAATATTTTATTTATCTCTATTCTAATAAAAAATAACCCATTTGAAACAAGATAATCATCTTACATGATATGTATGTTGATAACGGTTGAAAAAGACTTTAATTGAATGAGATATTGGAAAAATAACTTCTCCAAAAAAATATCTTAATATATTTGTATGTGGATCATGCCTATATTTAAGAGGAATGACTTAATACATTAAAGGTACGATATTTTATATAACCATATTTCATATATTTGGATCATGAATAATAAGAAGACATTTTTGGTGCAACCTATGAATTATTCTTAAAAAATTCAACTCTACAGTATGTTTAAGATGTTATATATAATACAAAATAAGCTTAAAATCATCGGTATCATTAATATTAAACCGTTTTTATGATAATAAAAACTATAAATATAAACTTCTATTTATCCAAAATATATTTCTCATTGAAAAATGGGTCATTCCCAAAAAATCTTCTAATGAATATGTAACATCACGGTTCCAGGTGCCACTCAAAGATACCCCATAGGTAGTTTGTCGCATGGCCTCATATGCATTTCCCCAAATTATAGAGTTTACTGAATAGTAGCAAGGGACATGGGTGAGATAGTGGGGAAACTATGCCTCCAATTCAAGAGAAACACTATATAAATAAACTGATAACATTAGAGAAATTATTAACAATAACATGAAATAGTAAAAACAAAAATACTTCACATAGATTAACAACTAGAGCACATATATAAATGACCATTTCACATATGTCAAGGAAAGAATCCCAACAAGTCATAATTCTGGAATATAGTACTAATCCAAATTACAAAGGAAAAATCTTAAATAACTCCCTTGATATCGCAAGCCTCAGCTTGGTCCCATGCTCTCCATCTCCACATCAATCATGTACCGAATGTAGAAGGGGTATTTCACTTGTCTATACCTAAAACAGTATAAATATTTTGGGAACAAAGAATGAACCAAATATGGCGTGAGATGAATCCTAGTAGGCACACTCCCACAGATCAATGCCTATCTGTCATTGAAATTAGATAAGGAAAGAAATATTAAAAACAAACTAATAAACAAGGATGCACTAAAATGTAAAAAATTAAACTGTTTCAACTACATTAATTGAAATTTATTCAAATAAACAATCAATAAATCTCAAGAAACCCTCTGGGATGTTCATTCCATCTATCCCCACATGTTCATCATAATAAAGACTCTCTGAGAACCACTCAATATATATTCACCCTATAGTCTCGTAATAGTAAAGTACATACACTCTAGGGAATCACTCAACATCCAATTCCCCCTATGATCTCTTAACATGGAACTGTAGACACTCTAGAGTAGAATTTATGTCCATTCCCCCAATGGTCTAACAACTTGAATGTATAACAGACACTCTATGAAATCCCTTAGTGTCCATATCCCCTATCGTCTAACAACACCATGTTATCACACCCATGTGTATGTCAACTGTGCCGAAATGACTTCCAACATCTATTGTAAATCACAATATACAACATGGCTAAAAAACTAAAAATCATTTTAATTAAATGTTAGATAAAATTACTATATCCTAAAAGAACTAGGCATGGAAAAAAGTGCATCCTAACCGAAAAAACTAGATCCAACATCCAATATCAGATGAAACATTTTCAAAATCATCCACAGTAAAGAAATTAAACCCTATTTTCAAACAAGATCCCAAACTCATGAAATCAATGCATAATAGACATTAAAAGGTTAAATTCCTAAACAAAAAATACCCCAAACTAGATTATTGGGATCTTTTAAACATATAATTCAATGAAAATATATGGAAAGGCACAAACCACTTACCTCGACATTGTATAATCAATTTAGTTGTTCCACAGCCTATGAATCGAACTAAAGTTCTGAAGATCTATAAAAAAGTCTAAAACGATCAACCATAGATATCTCACGAATGATGAGTAGTCAAGAAAAGTGGCTCTAGAAAAATTAAAAACTCACCGATACAATTCCAACACAAATGATAGAGTCTGATTCAGAGAATGGATGAAGGGTCAGGGGCTTGGAGAAGAATCATAGGCATTAGTAACTCATGGAAGAGAAAAATATAAAAGATTTGTATTCTATGAAAGTGATTTTACCCAAGTCCAATTTATTAAATAAGAATAAAAGCACATGGTGTGTTCTTCAAAAGTATAAGGTTTTTATATGCCTTTACTGGTTCCTTCATTAGGTGGTCTCCGGATCACCCCACATAGCCAAGTCCTCGTCCATTACATGACTAGTACACAACTACCCGCAACAACCAGGTACATGACATGTACACCTTTGTACATGGCATGTACTCCTCAAGTTTCCAGAAACACTTATTTTTCTAAAAAATATAATAAATCATGATCCATAACTGAAAAGAATATCTCGATTCCTACAAAAATTTCCACATTATGAAATTATTCCCCAATTATCCCAATGAATGATATGAAGAAGAGTCCTCAAACAGATCTGTCCACTGCGATCTCACATCGATCTCCCTCTCCCAATAGTTGTACAATATTCTCCTGTGCTCCCATACAACTCATACTAATGAAACAGAATAGCCATGGAGAACCATCAAGTTGTGATCAACAATCCATATACGATGTTATTTGAATGAGGAATCCACCTCCTACTCAACATCTTTGGGTTAAAAAAAATGAGACGGGTCTGAGAAGTAACATCATAGTTATGAAATGTGGAAAATGTTGTGCATAACCCAATACCTCTGAGGTAATTGAAACTGATAGAAAATCTGTCTGAATCTCTTCAAAACAACAAACGACTTGAAATATCTCAATGAAAATTTTTCCTATCTCTTAATCCTCATGTGTCCCAACCTCAGCTGAGCTGTAAGAAAAATAGATCTCTGACCGCGAACCCCAGAGGTTGTCTCCATCAATTAGTATAAGATTTTTGTTGTGAATGTGTAGTATCAATCCTCTTCTATGTCAATTATCTGCTGATTTGTGGTCTTATAATCATTACGATGTCCCAACATATCTCCCACTCATGACTTAATCTAATATAGGGGTGATCAGCATGTCCTACCACACAACACCTCAAAAGTATCCATCAGAATGGTTTCATTAAAACTATTATTGTAGGAAAACTCCACTTGATGTATGTTCATATTCAAAGAACCTCCAAAATATAGGACACATGCTCGAAACATGTCCTCTAGAACCTTAATTGTATGCTCTAACTGACCACCTATCTAGGAATGGTTAGTTGTACTCAGAAGTACCTGGGTACCCAAATCCCTCTCTAGTCTCTTCCAGACCTGATAAGTTAAACCAGAATCTCTATCTGAAATTATAGAGTGTGGAACCCCATGTAAATGTACAATTTCCCAAACGTACAACATTCCTAGCTCCTCTACACTGAATGTTTCATTGATTGACATGAAATGGGCATCCTTCATGAGATTGTCCATGACAACCCAAATTGAAACATTCCCTTGAGGAGACCTCGAGAAACCTATCATGAATTCCATCATAACATCATTTCACATCCACTGAAAAATGTGTAACTGCTACTAAATCCATATTGATTGTTGATGCTCTGACTTCACCTGTTGACTGGTAGAACACCTCATCACAAAACCTGTAACATCTTTCTTCATACCTGGACACCTAGACTGATAGTGTATATCTCGATACATTATAGTGATCCCAAGAATAACTCCCCAAAAAATGTATGAAAATCCATCATCAGTTCCTCGTGTATGCCCGCTGATACCCATACATGCCCATGGAAATAAATGATCTCATCCTCGCCCAGAGTCTATCCATGAATTGGGTCCTCTCCTGACACACCCTACCATATGACTAGGCCTCCAGCATCTTATAGCTGCCTTATTCTCACATGATCTTGAATAAAAGAGGTAAATACTATAAATGAAAGAATCATTTGTCCCTATCTTCCATGCACCTCCAAATGAATCTCAGAGAGCATAGCCATAAGCTGACTCTCACTACTAGCCTCCTAACCTAACTATATCTAAGTAATCCTTCTCAGTACGTCAGTCACTATGTTCCCTTTCCCAGGCATGTAAGCCTATTCAACATCAACTAACTCAAGTTACTCAACTGACATTCACTATCTCATATTCATATCACACTTAGTAAATATGTTTTTTAGACTTTTTGGGTCGGTGAAAACCACAAAATTCTCTTCAAAAAGATAAGGTCGTCATCAGCGTATAACATGAATAACTATAACCAACATGAGATCGTGCATCAGGTAATTTCTCGCATGTAGCCTCAACTACAGATACTTGTACGCAATGACCCCTTCCCTAACATAATCACTACTCCTATCCCAATACATGATGCATCATAGTAAACAATATAAATATTTCCCGACTCTAGGAAAACTATTATCGATGATGAAGATAAACTCCCTTTCATATACTAAATGGATGACTCACAAAAATCTATCCATAGGTACTTCAATCATTTCTTAGTCATGCCCATCAGTGTCACTGATAATCATGAAAAGTCCTATATAAAACATCTGTTGTAACCAGCATGTCCAAGAATACTCCATACCTCAAATATAATATTTGGCTTCTCCTAGGAAACTAATGTTATCACATTCTCTAGGTCTACTAATACTCTTGTCTCTGAGATAAATTTACCCTAGAAGTGAGTCTAGTCCATCCAAAAGTGGGATTTTGAGATCACATCATATAATTAATGCTCTCTTAGTGTACTGAAGATGGCCTCATGATGGTTAGTGTGGTCATATAGAGTGTGTAGTACACCAAGATATCGTCCATGAAACCACCAAAAATGAGTCCAAGTATGGATGGAATAATCGATTCATCAGTGACACGAAAATCGTAGGCATGTTTTTGAGACCGAACAACATAAAAACATACTCGTATAGACCATAACTACTCTGAAAGAACATATGAGGTAGATCTGACGGTCTAATGCATAACTGATGATAACCGGACCTCAAGTTTATCTTTGATAATACCACGACTCCTAGAAGATGACAAAAGAAATCATCAATCCACAGAAAGGGATATCAATTATTGACTGTAAAAAGGTTTAGCATCTGATAATCCAAACTATTTCTGAGGTTACCATCCACCTACTTTGCCAACAGGATAGGCGAACCCCAAGGAGAATTACTGGGTCTGATGAAACCCTTTGCCTATGACTCCACTAATTGCTTCATGAGCACCTGTAAATCTGGTGTAGCCAAGCTATAAGGAGGAATGGACACCGGTGATTCTCTTAGAATAAGATCAGTAGAATAGTCTACCTCTCTTTCTAGAGGATAACCTAAAAAGGCCTCTGGAAATACATCCTCGAAATGAAACAAAAATGGATTAATGTCCATCTGTGTAGTAGATCCCTTGTTATCCAGATACAAACTAGAAATATGGGTTGTAACTCCTCCCAACACAAGATGTCTGTGTCCTACTCTACTCACTTAGACAAACCACTCACCCATATGAATAAAAGATCCACCCTCTAGTTTTGTGATACTGTATTATGTCTATAGAAATCGACATTACCCTTAAATGAAACTAGATGGTCCATTCCTAGAATGATGGTTTAGCCCGTCATCTGTAATACATTAAGGTTCTATAAGAAGTGACACCCACCAATATCAAAATGGAACTCCTTGAAATGATGTAAAGTAGTCGTTCTAGTCCCCAGAAGATTTTAAATCATCCTGATATCAGCAGAAGTAAATATACAGAGCCCAAGGCTCTTCAGAACTGTGACATATATGAAATTGTGGGAATCCGCTCAAAAAAGTGAAGAAGCTAAAATCGAGGCATCTATAATTGTAACTCTAACTGTAGAGGGTTTGATATCTTTCTCCAGCTGAATCTTCTCTATCGCAAAATCTAGACTTGCACCACGTCTTTGTTAAGCAGGCAGTGATCCATAAGATGATCCACCCTACAATAGTCGAAAACCTAGTCTCAAACCACTACAGCCACGACCTCCACCTCAACCTAAATGTCATGAATAACTCATTACCCCAATATGATGTGGGACTGGTGGTCCTTCTCTAGTATGAGGAGTCAAAATAGAACCCCTATCATCAGCTGCCGGTGGGAACATATGACAAAAACTCTGAATATGGCACATCTTTCCCCATGATCATCACACCACTGGGTCTCTTTGGCAATGTGTCCTAGTATTCCCATTATTCCCAGACTTGTAGCACAACGGATGGCCACCAGAGGAAGTATTCCACCTACTATGATCTCCATGTATAGACTCCCTGTGGTGCTACTTGTTGTTAGTTGGAGGGGTACTATCTCTGGATGATGATCTTACTTGGATCGCTTCCCTAGAATCCATCAGATTACACTCTATGATCAGTGCCTAGATGACTATGGATGTTATGGAAGTCAACCTAAAGATGTTAACCTAATATTGGATGTCATTTCTAAGAACATCATTAAAATTCCTTGCTAGAAATAACACACCACCACCTAGAATGGGTGTGAAGCATTGTAGCTCTGTGAAGCGAGAAGAATAATCCATGACTGAAAGAGTACCCAACTCCAAACCCATTAACTATTGGGATTGATCTTCCCTCAATCTCTCCAGGTAGATGTAATCGTATAATTCACACTTGAACTCATCCCAATCCATTTCATAATTTCATATCTCCTATGATATCACATCCCACCATCTCTTGGAGGAATCCCAAAGAATATAAGTATAGAGCATCACCCTCTTCCAATATAAGTATAGAGAATCACCCTCTTCCTTGGAGGCATCTCCAGATGCTCAAAGATCGACATCAGGTATTATAACCATGACTCTACAGCATGAGGTCCTCCATACCATGAGAAAGTAGGAGGATGTTGCTGCTGAATGACCCGTGTCAGCTCTTCTAAATAAATGGAATGATAAGGGACTCCCTAGATGGTCTGAATATACATCATGAAGCCTTCTCGGACTATGCATCAGCGCCTGTATCTGGGATAATTGTTTGATCCAAGATAGGCATGATTGGAGGATCTGATGGTAGTCCATAGTCTACAATGTCTGGTGTCTGTTCACAGCCCTATATCTAGCGTACAACTGGAGGACGTCACGGTGGCATGCCTCTCCATGGTAAAGAACACACTGTAGTTCTACAAACTCATAGACTAAAACATATAAGTGCAATAAAGTAACAATAGAAAGAAATCGTAATAGTTATTCAAAATATGGATACACGGTGTGTACCACCCCTACACAACATGTACCATTATGTCTTTACATGGGCATGTACTTCTTCCAAATCTGGTCATGTAATATCCCTACACATGGTGTGTTCTCCATTTACATGACATGTACAAGAATCCTTTCCCCCTGCCCATGTACTTCTTCACAGCTAAGCCACATGGTTTACTCCTAGAAAAAAACTACAAAGTGCTTTTTCTTCCAGAAACAACGTGTACTAGAAGTCTTTCATCCACCCATGTCGTTATTCACACGGCCGGAGACACAGATGACTGTACATTTCGTTTTTATGCTAGAAACAGAGTCTACTGTATGGATTTCATCCACCCATGTCGTTAGTCACACGACCGGACACATGTCCTCTACAACATGACATATACTTCTTGTACAAGGCGTGTTCCACTATATATTTCCAAACCCCTGTGTCCCTTTCAACACAGGCATTCACACTGTCAAGAATTACATTGTGTGAATATATTTTACACGGAATGTAAATAAGAATAACATTTACTTCCATAACAGACGGATACATGGTGTGGATTCATCAATATACACTGTGTATTCTGGGGTTTTCTGGAAAGTAAGCCTCAAAAACTACTCTCGAACCCAAAAAAAGGATGAACCAAATATGAAAGTGAAAAATTTCGGTATGTGATGTCCCATATGCCCTGTAAATCAAATTGAGGTATAATATTCAATTCACCTAACGAGTATAACAGTGACAGAAACTCATGATCCAGAAAACTCTAATCCATGAGGGCCCATAATAGCTCAAGGAAAATTTTTTGGAGCCCATTAAAATGAATACATAGACAAACCAGTACCCTATAAAATATAAGTTTTCTATAAAAGAATCTATCACAACAACATTCATATCTAGCGAACATATATCACAACAACATTCTATTGGTAATACACCATAAATGGAATGACAAGATTGCATGACATGTGATCTTTTGAAATTTCCTATATAATGCATGAGATGGGACATCCTCATCTCATTTGGTTGATGAAAAAATAAAAACATAATGATATCAATGATAATAGCACAAAAACATGTGAATCATGCACCGGTAAAATCAAATCATCCGAAATAATTTTCAAAACCATAAAATTTCATTATTCAAGGTAAATTATCTTTTCCCTGAACACAGATTTGATGCTCCCAGGAACAACTTATTAATAACTACCTATTCATTACTATTCCTAGATATAGTCTCCAAACAGTAAGTCAAATACGAAATGAATTCCTCTGATACCACTTTGTATTGTCCTGGTTTTGTGTGCCGCCCACAGGTGCTCCGTTCTCGGTTGGTCAAATGGCCCCAAGCGCATTTCCCTGAATGCCATAGGCTTCCAACTAGCATTGTGGCACTTGGGTGTGATTTTGTGGAATTTATTACCTTAATGGAAGAGTAACATAGTGGAAATAAATAGATAACATTATAAGAAGCATTAATAATAACATGAAATGGTAAATAGAAGAAGATTTCATATAGATAAACTATTAAAGAACATATATAAATGATAAATGAAACATATGGAAAGGAAAGCATCCAAACAAGTCACAATGCTGGAATACATTACTAAACCAAATTACAAAGGAAAAAAATTAAATAACTCTAGCAGCCTCACAAGCTCATCTCGGACCTATTATCTCAGGCTCCACAACAATCAATTACTTGAAGTAGAAGGGTGTGTGCCCTTAACTTTACCTACTACAATATAATCTGTTTGGGACCAATCTAGGACCCAAACAGGGTGTGATACAAATCCCAGTGGGTAACCACCCATCTATCTGAGCCTAACTATTAGTGAATATTTATATAGAAGGAAGTATACAAAACAATGTAATAAACAAGGAAGTACTCAGAATTAAACAATATTAATGATTCAACTACATTCATTTACATTTATTAATATACATAACCAAACAATATCAAGCAACCCTTTAGGATGTTTTCATAGTCTATCCCCTCTAGTTCATCATAACAAATACTCTCTGAAAATCACTCACCATCATTTCCAATTTTTAATCACAAATGTAAACTAAATACACTATAGGAAACACTCAACATCCAATTCCCCCAGTGGTATCGTAATGTGGAACTACAGACACTCCGAGGGAGCACTCATATCCATCCACCCTATGGTCTCACAATGTGAAAGTGTAATAGTCACTCTGGGTAATCCGTCAATGTCCGTTTCCCCTAGGGTCAAACTACTCCAGTTTCCCACATCAATATGCAAGTCAATTGTTCACAAACAATATTCGTCAGCGAAAATAAATCATCATATACTAACAGGTTAAATAGATGAAAATCATGGAATAAGTGAGTCATATAAAATCACTCCATCCTAAAAACACTAGGCTGGGAAAATAGAGCAGCCAAACAAAAAAAACTAGACCCAATAGAAAAAATTATTTCAAACCCAGGAAAACATATCCATAACAAGGTAATTAAACCCTATTATAAAACAATATCCCTAAATCATGAATTCAAGGAATAAAAAAATTAAAGGGTTAAATTCCCTAAACACACAATACCAAAAAAAAGGGTATTTTTCACTTTTATGCATATAATTCAAAGACAATCTACGGAAAATCACAAACCACATAACACGAAATTTTACGACCGATATAGTTGAACCTCATCCTCTCAATCGACCTAGAATTCCTTTGATCTTCAAAAATGACCAAAAAAATTGACCACTTATATATCATGAAAGAAAATAAATCATGTGAAGGTGCTCTGTACGAAGGAAGAACTCACTGTTACAATTACAATGAAACCCACAGAGTTTGATTCAGATTATAGATGGCTGGTCAGGGGCTCAGAGAAGGATCGTCAGCTTCTGTCACTCCTAGAGGAGGTGAATCCAAAAGAAGTGTTTTCTATGAAGGAAATTCAACCCCAGTCTGATTTATCAAATAAATATAAAAATACATAAGGAGTTCTATAAATGTACACGACATGTATATGCCTTTACCGGGCCTTCCACTAGGCGGTCAACAGGTCACCCCCCATAGCCATTTACATGACACTTACATGGCTAATACATGGATACTCATGAAATCCATTGAAACAACGTGTACTTCTATGTACACTGCATGTACTCAGAAAATTTTCTGAAACTCACTTTTTTCTCACAAAGATTAGAAATAAATATCCATACCTTTAAGGAAGATTCAGGTTCATACAGAATAAAATAAAATTATGATTATTCAAATAATTGAAAATATGATTATATCACATAATAATCTTGAATGGACCAATTTCCATAATATTATACACAACATATTGAAAATTAAAAAACGATAAAATTTCCTTAAAATTGAAAAAATTCTTCAGATTAATTCATTGATATTAAATTAATTGAAAATATGATATCTATCACTCTATCAAACCAATATGAAATTTAGAATAGTAACTTGAAAATTAGGAATAGTAACATAAATATTAAAAAGATTAACACAGTTGTTAATATAATAATTTTTCTTTCAAAATGAAATCATCAAAAAATTAAAATTTTAATTTATTGTGAATAATATTTTACATAAATAAGTAAATCATATATAAATTATTAAACGAAATAAAATAATTATATAATTTTTAAACTCAATGAATGAATAAAAACAATTTTAAATTGTGTATTTGAATATTTTATATAAAAATATATAATTTATACGTTTATTTTCATTACCTATGATAGAAAATTGCATTGATATAATAAACATCATTTTTTGTATCATCATGTCAATGTTTTCTTTGGGTAAATTCTTTTATTATTTAGGTGAACAATAATTATTATGTATAATGGAAAAAATACATTTCATATATAAATGGTTTTTTTCAATATTAAAGAGTTAATAATTACAAAATAATTCATATAATAGGTTTATCAACCTGAAAAATATACAATAACATATATTACACATTTAAATAAAGAAATTTCAATTATTATCCTAAAATGTAATTTAAAAAATAAAAAATATCACATATTTCATTATGATTATTTTTATTTTTTATTTTTATATGTGTAAATAAATAAATATTTACTTATTGGGGTTGAAAAATTATAGAAATATATAATTTATGTAAATTATTATTCAAAATTCCTAAAATATCACTATTATATGTTTTAATTGGGATTAGATAATTTATTTAACATTTTACCAAAAAATATCACCTTACATATTGTTATACCCTCTCCCTTAACTTGTATTATAGAATACCATACACATCAAATATAATTTTTTATTTCGAGACAAATACAAGTAATTGTTTTAATAAAAATAGGGACATTTTAGGTTCATTTTATTCCATACATTTATTGTGTTATGGGTTATATTAAATTACCAACATAAACGAGTCTGTGTTCATTCATTTTCCTCTTGATTCACTAATCCTTTTGTTCATATTTAATGTTAAATTATAAAATTGATTAATAATTATTTGATAAAAATAATAATAATATTAATCTCCTATAAAAACGTTTTTTATCATAAATTTATATATTATATGTCTCTCTTTATATCTTGTGAAAAATTCACACTAATAGGTTGGTTAACTATATATGAGGACATTGTCAACTCATTACCTATCAATTCGATTATGGATGGTGAACACAAACTATATATATTATGTAAAAATACAATAATTTTGTGTTTATTTCTTATGGAATTAATTTTAAAAATGTACAATTGGCTTTGAATCAATGTTATAAAATAAAAATAAAATGGGATAAATATAACATAGAACTATTTCAACTTTTATATTCAATAATCAGACATTGTAAAATTAAATTATAATAATTTAACTGGAATTGAAAATTTAATTTAATAGACATATGGAATATATTTATTGTAAATGTATATTTTAATTAATAAGGATATAGGTTATTGAATAAAATGGTATAAAATCTTTGGAAAACTCTCATTTCAAACACTTACTTGTTGAATAACTTTTTTATTTTTAAATATGTAATTGTTCTTCTAAAATACCATGTAAATGTACATTTTCACTTATTTACCATTACTTTTTGTGGGAATATTCACACATATTTATCATTATAATGACATCGTAGGCAATTATAATTATATTTTAAAAATATTTTCTCTTCCAAAACATCTCATCGACTATTCATGAGTTGGTTCTTCTTCCTTAATAAACATTGTAATATTTATACCAGTATATAATTTCATAATATATGAATAAATTTCATATTTTTACAAACCTACATGTTTTATTCATAGATATATTCCTTATAAGACCATTACATTACCCAATCATTTCTAATCTATTGGTTAATTTTTTATGATTGTCACATATTTGTTTTTATGCAGGACTCATTATCATGTTCATTCTACTATGTAATGGTTAGGAATATAAGTATTTATCTAAACAATTATTTTCTTAATTTCATATATCTAATGATATTGTGTTCTATAATACAAGAACATTATGATAACTATATTCATATTTTAGGGAATATTGATTTTAAAAAAATTGGTATACATGAAAAAGATTTTATAAATATTTCCAATTTATGTGTGATATTTGAACAAAATGTTATGAAATATTATTATTATTAATCAGTCATATTTCATGTATCTTTAAATGATTCCCTCATTTTTATTATGATTACACTTTCTTATGATATAATGATTATAATTATGATCATCCATGTAATATATTTTTTCTTTTTCCATGTTTCAATCATACTAGTCATCAAATTACATGTATTTTATCTACCCATTAACATGGTGTATGTTCATTGGTTATTACACTGACTATATATAATATTAATGATATTAAGAGTACATTGATTAATTAATATATGACTGTTTACTATTTAATGTATCATTGTATTATGTAAACATAATTTTCAAAAGTTACTAAATAAATATATTCTTTATTATGTAATAAATTAAATGTTTCCGACATATTTTATGTAATAATATTGTATAAAAATATGGGTGAATATAAATAGAATTCAATATGACTAGAATAAATTAGGTATTATTAAATCTAATATTGTTGAATAAATTGTCTACTAAAGAAGAATGATAATGATATTATATCAATAATAAAATATTAAATAATTTTTTAAATAAATGTAACTATGTTTTATGAAAAAAAAATCAATGTCATGAAAACAATAATGTGATGAGTTTTAAGACGAATGATTCACATAAATTTCATATTTCTATTGTGATGAAGAACATAAGTTAACTCAATATGATATTTAAATTGACAAATAATATTAATGAATAATGTGGTTTTCATTCAGATATTGAATTGAATACTATGTAATCGAGTATGGAGAATAATTATAAACCTTAAATCATGAATAAATAAATTTTGGTGGTCTTCCCCTCCATCAATTATTCTATGGAATATTAATTTTATAGGGGATAAGAAAATAAATATATTCATCTTGAATACATTTTGTCATTAGAAAGTTGAAGAAAACTATATTTGGGGAAGATTCAAAAGTTATATGGTTTACCTAATGGTATAGATATCTCTTAGTTAGGTGGAGAATGTGTGTCCAATGTGTTTTTAAATGGTCTAATCTATGAGGTCATATTGTGGCTATGTGAGATTAATGTTTTGACCTTAAGTATTTTTCTTGAGAATGTATACATAATAGTTTCAAACATTGATTCAAGGAATGAATTCATATATTTTTTAAAACATATGCAAGGAATTATCCCAAATTTACATCAAAAGGTAAAAAAGGCCCTAAATACCTGAAAAATTGAAATTATGATGGAAAAATATGACGTTCTCATTTGAAGTTATTGTTTCCTAAATATATTTATTTCACGTACAATTATATATTTTCAAAAAATATTCATTTATTTATATGATGATTTTTAGAGTAAATTATGATCAACAGTTTCCAACAACATCCATTGAGGGATATTGCCAATAAAATAATGAAATATGTTATATAAATTTTAATTTTTTTTAAAATGATGTGTTTATTAATACCCATGAATTATTTTTTTAATGGTGTTGAATATATATCATTTAAAAATATATTTTTTGAAGAAACAAAAATTATAGAAGTAAATGAATGGACATCATTATGTGTAATAAATTCTAGTAAATATAAAAATATTATAAACACCTACATAAAACATGGTTTCTTGTATGGTTATACATAATTAATATTTTCCATTGGGTTTTATATTTTTTGGATGAAGTATGAAGTAGTTTAAAATTATTTGGATGTTTTTTGTGTTTTTGTTGAATTTGGTTTAAAATATTCCAATGTCTTATATATTTATAATTATTTAAAATCTGTATATAATAATTAAATGTTATATTTTGTTTAATAGAACAAAATCACATTTTTTTATTAAATGTATATTCAATGTCTAAAATATTGCTAAAAATCATTCAACATCATGACTGTTCTGCAACATACCATTAATGTGATAATGTTCATAAATTATTTTTCACATTGAATGGTTATTGTAGACTCACAATATAATGAGAACCTTGAAAATATATGTAAGTGTTTACAAATATATGTCCTAAAATTCGAAGAAATCCATCTAAAAAGATGTACATGTTGTTTGACTCTCTAGTGTTCTATGCTCAGAGTATATTGAGATGTCTTCTCATGGTGATTTCAATTGATAGTCTCTAATAATGGCGATTATAACAACATTCATGAAAATTTTAATTAAACATGTTATGTATGTCATTGAATATTCGTATTTGAATATATATTTTTTGTTCCTTATACTCTATATTTTAATAAACTAGAATCATGCATTATTAATTTGATGTATTTAAAAAAATTGTAACAAAATGTTCATGTAGTGAATTAGGTTATGTTTGGTGTTTTATATTTTATATGAAATTCAATTAATATTTAAGAAATTTATTTTTTCATTAAAATAATGCATTTTGAAATCAAATAAACTTTCATTAAAATGGAAGAAGATGATATGGTATTAGTCATGACAGTTTTTCATTGACCACATTTTAGATATCCATGGAATGATATGTCAATAATATATACTCATAATAGTAAAATGAAACCCTCTATAAGAGATATAATTAAAATAGTATTATATTACATAATAAGATATTATATAATGTTTTTTCATCCTAATATTAATTTCATTCTCCTTGTATTCCTTAAATTATTGTAGTATTCAAATCATAAACTATAGGATGAACCCCAAACATACACTAAGAGGGAGGCCTGGGGTGATGAACTTTATGATCATCTAGAATATTTGACAAATTCTACTATAATTTAATAAATAGAATAAATAATTTTCTCAAAATAATATTTTATTAATTATTTAGACTTAATTGGTCTTATAAATTAAATAAGATGTTATTCGAGTATGGAATCTATTTACATGCATTTTTTTAAAATGATATTCTTCAGTTATTAAGTATATTTATTAGTTACTTAATTGTTAAATGA
This sequence comes from Viscum album, assembly GCA_963277665.1. Classification (NCBI taxonomy): domain Eukaryota; kingdom Viridiplantae; phylum Streptophyta; class Magnoliopsida; order Santalales; family Viscaceae; genus Viscum; species Viscum album. Next base: position 1,852,553,365 of record OY728120.1, read on the forward strand.
ACTATATCATGATTTTTTTTAATTAATAATTATTGTCAACAGTTTTATAAATGATGAGGATGATCGACAAACCAGGGTAAGGGCCCAATGGAAATAATATATTTTAATTATTATCATAGAAATAAATATTTCAATATTTATTAAATAAATTTTATTTAAATATTTCTTAGTTAAGGCATGTCATTTATTATAATAATAATAATAATAATAATAATTTACCTTAAGATTATATAGTTTTAATATTTAGATAAATTACTAATAAAGTTAATAGATACTTTACCCCCAACAAATAAATTATCTAATATAATTTTTAGATGATGAAAACTATTGTTCATAATGAAATTCTACATGATAATTGTCTATAAAAAATAAAGAGAACCTCCAAAGAATACTGTCACGAATGATAAATGATCTGTACAATCCTCCATCCAAAGAAGATTGAAAAGGATGATTTTTAAACCTTAATGTAATATAAATTTTGATTAATAAATTATGATGCAAGACTATTTATACCTCTATGATGGTAACCAATTTTTTACAGTGATATTACTAAATTAAAATGGCATGTCTGAATACAAAATTTGGAATAATAAAACATGTTTTTATTGAAACATTAAATTATTTCAATTTTAAATACATTGATCATAAATGATGAAAACATTATACTGGTGAGGAATTTCTATTATAAAATAATTATAAATTATATTGGATGATACCATCTATACAAATATTCTAGGGTACCATTCATCCTTTTATAAGGACTAATCTGAAAAAAAATGATGAATAAACCTATAATGAATGGGAATAACTACTTCTTTCATCACTCTGATCCGTTTATTGGAATCATATATCTAAATAATTAATTTAAATTTTTATCTTTTGTTAAATATTGATTCATTTTTTTAAACCTCCCACTTTTTCATAAATTAAATAATAGAAATGAGATAATGTGTTCATTCTATTTCATGTGTTAAAAAATATGACAAGATTAGATGAGTAGTTTTAAATGGACCCATATATGGTGGAAAAGGATGCAGATAAAAAATCACGATTACATAGACACTAGATGTTGGGTTTCATTCCATTGTTCCATTAAACTCTATGTATTGATCACTAGAAACATTACATGACTTGGTGTATATGATGTGTAATCCTTATACACACTATTTTTACTGAATCATTTTCTACCTATATAATTCATATAAAATATGATGTTAAATATGAAGAAATTTTTTTAATACTAGTCATGTATTGAATTCTAGAAGTGAAACATGACATTTGGTGAATTTAACAATTTATGATAGGATATAGATTCTATGTAACACATAACAACCCACCATGGATTGTAAATATGTAACATAGATTATAGTGTGGTGGATAACTAATAAGAATATATTATGTTTTCTAGAAACACAATGTAATACACGCTTTTTCAATCAATGATCATAATAATTAGGAAAGTATTATGTTATTAGTTATTGAAAAATTGAACTACACATTGTGTTGCGGGATATACTCAACTTGTGTCATGTTATATTTACAAGGACTACACATACATTGATTTTATAAGGTCCTGTTTAATATTAGATCCTTAATTATTTAAATTATGAGTTATTTTTTTAATAACATTTAGGGTCATCATACATGTGATGTTCATCACCAATATCACTTGTGTTATATTAATCATATGAAAATGGATTTTGTGTCACAAAACATAATGTGAAAACTGAATAGTCTTGTCCAGGAATCAACATATTATGTATATAATTAAACATATTTTATGATGATTTTTCATGAGTTTTTATAATAAATTATAATTACCATACCCAATAGTAGACATATATTATATAATGTGATGCTACATGTTGTGTAATACATAAATTTCTTAAATGGATTTAATAATAACATTAATAGAACATATCATTCCACCCATAGTTTGTACCATATAATCAATTATATTTAATGTTAAATAATACAATGAATTTATGTAATATTAAAATATATGAAAATATAAACAACTTATTGGATGAATAACTAAGATAAATATGTATTTAACATATAATGTGGTTAATTATAATTTTTAAAAACCGTTATAAATTTTGAAAGAATTGAATATAACACTATATAATTTCAATATATAGTACTTTTTGGTGTGGATGACCTTGATTTAGGATATTCTATGTATGTTTTATGTTTTTATTTAATTCAAAATTTTATTTCATTGGTTTTTGTCATGAATTTTTTAATAAATTATTTATGATGATATGTGTATCATTAAATCCTCTTTATTATGGGGGGATTTTTTCTGATGTTAATTTATGTAACACTATCCTCTGATTTCTCACCCTTGTGAGATTGTAAGAATATATAAAGGAAGGATATCACAAACAAGGTATGATTGGTCAATACAGAGGAATGTTCAACCACAATGTGTTTTAGGGGATTATCTTATGATAAATGGATACATGAAAAAAACATTCCATAACACGAACTACCTTTTTGAATCAATCATGGAAAAATTTATTGAATTTAATATTATTTTAATATAACAATAAAAAAATTGATCATATTCTTAATTACTACATGATTATCGAAGATTGGAGGATGAACATGAAATTCCTTCCTACATCTACAAATTATCCACCATCCAATGGATCCTAGTTTTAATATTTAGGAGTTTCATACATAAATATGGTTTAACCTCATACGATATTATGGTTAATAGAATATTTAAAAGAAGAGTGTTTTAAAAATACTTCCACAAAACTGAGGATAACCACCCATTCTTACTAGGGAACCCATTCCATTTTATTTTTTATACTCAAAATTATCTATTTTATTAAATTATTCATCCATATGAAATTTTTTATGTGTCATCATGAATGTTATTATACATAATTGAATCCATTGAAAAAATTCAATGAAAATGATAGACATGTTTAATATATTAATAATGGATTAAACATTGCATGAAACTAAATGGGAGTATTGAAAAAGGTTAATTACTTCATTATTTTAATATCATAATTATTATTTTTATAAAAGTATAGGAAAAATTTTTAATAAGATTCTTATGCTTTATAAATGATCCATGCTAATTGTGTGGTCGGATATGTATCACATGCATATCAAATCATTTGATTCAAGTAAGTCACTAAAAAAAACTTTCTTCTATGTACATATATTCAATATAAAAAATGTATTTAAAACCTATGAAAATTAATTGAAAACATGTCATCCTGCTATAAATCACTCAAAAACTCATTGTTGAAATTGATTTGACAATTTCTCCCCATTTTGGACTAAAATAGTGTCCAACATTAATTTATTATACAATGTCATGAAAATGTGGCCCTATAATCATCTAATTTATTTATAATAAATATGAAACCCCTATGAAAATGTTTAAAGAAAAGATATTCCTATATAAAAACACCAATGTTACTCAAGATATAGAGGATTTTGGTGTAATATCCATTAATATTACTCATCACCCTATAAAACATTCCCCACAAGTTGTTACAAATATATAGTAAGTAACATTATATAATCCTTCTTTACATTACATTTCATTTCCACTATCTATGAAACAATGTAAATGTTTTATATGACATCTCATCCCATAAAAAATTTTAATCATGACCGACCAAGTTGATTAATATATAAAAATTTATTCAAGGAAATGATATTCAAATCACATGATCCTTATTCCTGTAACAAAAGAAATTACATGTTACTAAACTAAGGAGAATATATATTTACATAGATTAATTAAATAAATTGATAAATATATTCAATTATCATATTATTGATAAAATCTAGACATCATTTCACTCCATCTAAGGACATGACCATCAACATACCCATCCAACACCTAATTTTTCATTAATATTTTGACTTAAATTTTTATGATGTAAAAGTGGTAATGTTGTAACTCAATGTATAAAACAAACATTAGGTATTTTCCATTGATGAGAAGTTTATAACCAAATGTATATCTATTTTTTATGGAAATCCATGAAATATACATTGGCAGGTTATTCCATGTAATAAGTCTCCACAAACTTCCAAAATATATCTACATTTTTATCTCATATAGGACCCACTATAATTATTATGTGATTTTCTTAATTCTAATCATTACATATCATCAAAAAATATTACACTCTATGTGGATCATTGATTATTGAATATTCAAGTAACGCATTGGGGGGATATTATCCATGGAAGGTACCATAAATGAAAATTCTTTCACATATAAATTAATGATAAATAGAGATTAACATTATTATAAAAAAATGATTTATATAATATCATTATAACCAATATCATATGTTTGTTACACCCATAGAAACTATTTATTAATCACATTTTATATATAGTACTGGTAGCATATGTTGTTCTACTACATTATCTTTTATAAACACCCTGAATATCCTAACACCATATATCTTGAAAATAAAATATAGTATTGATTTTTATGAATTTTGTATTTAGGGAATTCATTAGATTCATTTTACTTAGATGGAGTGATATCTCTTTTTTATAGTAGTAATTCTCCATCCCTCGAAAATTTAATGAACAGACTCGAGTTTAGATATAAACATCTAGATATAACCATCTTCTATCACAACATCTGATGTAGTTAAATACTCATCAAATTTTTTAGTCCACAATTAAATATCATATATTACACTAATATATAATATATCCACTATTTAGAAAAAATAGGAATCTACTTTCTGTTTCACAAACATGTCTGGGTGACCTGAAAGATCCATTGACCTAGGGTGTGTCAATGAAAATTGGAATTACATGTCCCCATATGATAGAAATAAGTTCCTAAACATGTTCAAAATCACCTTTTGAAATGATATCACCCTTAAAAAATAGTTAATACATTGTTAAATTTTTTCTAAAAGTTTCGTATAGATCTCTTAAACAGTAGACCGTGATGTGATAAAAATATTTGATTCGAAAAAGATAAAATGGTACCCAATTATTCATTACCAAAAAAAATTATTCAAATAATTTATTCTGCATGTATACAACATAAAAAATTAATACATAACTAAATATAACAGCAACATAAGAAATATGGTTTTATAAATCTATATATGGAAATAAAAAACCAATTCAATGATACCTAGATACAATCCAAAGTCCCGCGTGATATCCCAACTCACCCATCAATGAACAATGAAATGATATGAAATATGAAATGGAACATGTAGCCTATATAATAATATATCTATATAAAAAATAAAATAGTGTATATATAGGGTTTCCGAATACATATAAGGATAGATCTCACTAGGTATTCTATATAATTCCATTAACTATTTAGTCCATTTAAACTAGTTTGAAATTCTTTATAAAATAATATCTTACATTTAATAAACATATAATAAGGAAAGAAAATATTTATTTTCATTAACTCAAAATTTTAATCTTATAGAACCAACCAAAACAACAATTTTAAATTACGTTGAAAATAATAATGAAATTCTATTATTAATTAAATACATCCAATAAAACGTATAAAACCATTTCAATAAATAGTCCTATTTCAAAAAGAATAAAAATTAAAAAAAGGAAACCATTTGAATAAATATGAACTATAAAATAACGAAATTAAAATAATCCCATCATCCAAGTAAGGGAATAAAGAAATAATATATTAGGGATAATAATAACCTTACTATTACAACTATTCAAGATAATATTTCATGTCATACACCTTGAGAAAATATTACTACCAAATAATGGCATACATATATATTACATAATTTTATATTTTTGTTTAGTACAAATTAAAATAATAAATATCCCAAAAAATTATCACTAATGTGTAATTAAAAATAGACACATAACTGAATTTTTTTATTAAATATATTTAACATGTCCCAGTAATTTTCATCCCATAATTTATCATTGAAGTTCATATCATAATTAATTCTGTCATTCAAAACCATGGGAAATGAAAACATATTAAATGGTTACCTTTTGTTTCGAAGTAATAGTAAACCTGAAAGATATAGATATATGAATATAACTGATCAAAAAATAATAATATACAATATAATAACAAGATCCCAAATTTTGAAAATATAACTAGATTCTGTATACCATAAACCCAGAGACATTTCATAAGGAATTATTTAAAAAAAATTATGTCTTTCAACATATTGAAGAATCATAAAAACTAAAATCATTATTTCTATGATCATACCATAAGAATAAGATATAAATTTATGGAAAAAAAATTTATATAAAATTTTATTCTTAGTGATAGATCACTTCCAAGAATATTATTATTGATGAAGTCCCACTATATATTGGAATAACTATACAGTACTCCTATTTTCATAGTAAAGACAAACTATCAATAATATTATAGTGTATATATTGACATAGTATATTTTTTTCACCCCTATTCATATAAAATTATATCATGATATATCATTTTTAACAATTTAATTAGAGGGATATATAATTTCTGTCCCGCCATTATCACGTTTTATGAATTCTTATTTTTTCAATAAGAGCATGAAATAATTATTAATTTTATCCTTGATTTATTAACAAATGAGAAATAAAAATAAGTATCAAAACCCAATTGGTGATCATAATCATCATATGGTATCCAAATAAATGAATTTAATAAATAATACAAATATTTCACAAAAAAATAATTTCATTCATTTAGGGATTTTTACATTGATAAAGCTTCCCTTTTATAAAGTCATTATTAATAATATTTGAAAATTAATAAAAATTATTACTTCATGTCGGTCACATTTAAAATCAAAAATTTCATAGAAAATATGAATTTATATTTTTTTAAATTCATTTCATATTTTAATGAAAATTTCATGAATAATAATGGACATGATAGTAATAAAATTCATTCATTTCATATATATTAAAAACATATCACCATTTCAACAAGTTTGTAAAAAGACTGAAGTATGTCCTTCAATTTTTTTTAAATTTTTATTCATATTTTTTATGTAAATTAAAATATAGTGGAAAATAAATTTATTAAATATTATTTTGATGATAAAACATTCCATAATAAAATATTAGTATCATGTTTGTGGAAGGGAAATTTTTATAATAATTTTTTTTCTTTTCATATACAAATTATTTCAGGCATTTTGTAATATAGTGGGAAAAAATAAAAAAAAATAAAAATTACATATAAATAAATATGGAGGAAGAAAATGAAGTTGGTTTCTATATATATGAGAAAAAAAATTCACCAATGGGAATGTGAAGATAAACCATCCTGAATTAAAAGTGAGATTGGAACCAATCTCATAACTCAATTTCCAAACTAAATCAGACATACTATATTTATTTATATATATTTTTTGATTTATAGTAAATATATTGAAAATTAATATTCACTATTTCATATATTAAAACACTCTAAAATAATTCCCATTGACCCATTTATTATAAATAATTCATTAATATAATCATTCTGGGAGTTACCTAATCTTAGTTACATATTTGTTTTTTTAAGGATTATCTCATCACATTATGAAAATGATTGTATAATCTCCAAAATCATTACCATGTAATAAATATGACATTTAATCATTATTTAAACATTTAATACAAGTTATATAAATTTAGGTTGATGAAATAATTAGATTACTCCATCGAGATAATTATTCTTATTTAAGAACATGCGATGTTTTAGTTTTACAATATCCAAAAAAAGAAGGGTAAATAACAAAATATATTATAAAATAATAATTATATAATAAATTGAAAATACATATTACATAAATACAAAAATTATAATCATCTAATAGAGTTGGTGATAAAAATAAAATAATTCACATCATAGAAATGGTAGTTCATATATTCGAATGAATGATTTATTTATATTCAATAATTAATTGGGAATTTCAATGAAAAACATTGTAGAATTAAAATTAAATCCTATTATTATATTATTAAAGAAATTGTTATTATGTTAATATTTTTATGGTATACTTCTATGATATCTTAGAAAAAATAAAAAGGAAAAATTTTTGTACCAATATATATATCATCCTTTGATATACCTTTTAGTAAAATACCTTGAGGATTAATGGATGGTTCTTATGGGATGAAACAAACCTATAGTACATAAATAATTATTTTATAAGTTTATGTGTTTATATATTAGTCATAATAAGTGTAAAAATTGGTTTGGAGATATGAGAAAATGAGATTACCTATTTTATGTGAGGGAGGTGGCTCAATTGTAAATGTTATGATCCATTAAATGTAATAAAACTATAAATACAAGGTAATGGGATGCAAATGACTAAATTTGAAATAAAATATGTGGGGAGGTAAAAATACTCTCAAAATATTATTTAAATACATTTTTTAGTTATATAATGAGACCATATCCCTTTAGTTTAACCATGTTAACCATTTTAATCTCAACAATGGTGAAACTCTTTTTACCAATGTTATAAATATCATTAAAGAAAAATTATGGTGTACATATTAAATAATAATTTATATTCTAATATCAAATATTGAATCGATTTTAAATGAATACATTTCTAGGGGATTTATGAATAAATTTTAATATATGTACACACAATAAAGTGAATTTTTATAAATAATATATATTTAATCATAAAAATGGATTTATACAGAAAATATTGTGTAAAATTAATTCATAGTAAATTTATTTAATTTTCAAATATAGAATATGAGATATATATATTAAATAAATATTGAATAATTTTGGGCCCTTGGCCTTTATTTCTGAATTTAAAGGTATAATTTTTTTTAATAGAATAAGATATAATGTTTTTCCCAATAGGTCACGTGGTTGTTTACAATTTCAACATACGATTCAAATATACATTAACAATGAACATAAAAATATCATTTATTGATAAATAAATTTCTTATATTTTTATGTTTTCTATCATAATGACTTCATAAATGTTATAGAATTTTAAAAAAAATTATTTTTACTATTGCACTATAAATCAATATTTTCATAAATACTTTAAAACTACATATAAATTAACTTTTACTAGATGAATTAAATATTTATTTACATTTTTTAAAAATCAAATAAAAAAATTGTGAAATTCATCTTTTAAATAAATAATATATAACATATAATAATTTCATTAATCAAATAATATTTTGTTAGACATGGTTAATTAATGTTTAATTCTAATAATTATTTAATTAATTTTATAAAATTATTTTTAAAAAATCATAATGTGATATTTATAATTTATTATTATACTAAAGAATTATTCACTTATGTTTAGTGATATTTTCCACACTATCTATCTAACAACTTTAATATATTAAAAAGAAATATATTATCAAATCTCAGGGTGTTACATTCTTCATCATTACATTCTTGAGTTTCCATGTAGCTTCCATAAATTTATGATTTCACATAAACACATTGACTAGGTGATAGTTCTTGTTCATAAAACATATCTTTGTTCTATCCAGGAACCCCACATGTTATTCCTCATAAGAAATATCATGATCCTTGGGTAAATATAACAACCAAGGTAATATTATTAATATAATAATTTAATTTATTTAAAATATTCATGGATTATTTTTCATGACAATATAAATTATAATTATAATGCGTAATTTTGTTGTCAAATAATAAGTAGTTATATTCCAACAAAAATTAGTTTCACACATTATATGATTTTTTTAAAAAATAATATATATCGAATTTAAATTTAAAAATTGGATAAAATTTTTTATATCATCATGTTGAATTTAATTTACTGTTTAATTTATAGAATTTTATAATAATGCTGAATTTTGAATGATTTTTTGAAAGTGTAATTATTTCTATAAAATACCATTTACTTTCAAGTATTCATGAAGTATCATTCTTTTAATAATTGGTATTAAATTTTAATTATTTTATTTTAATAATAAATATTTCAATAATTTCCATTTTGATCCATATGACTTATTTTTTTATAGTAACATTTTTATACATAAATGGTAAATTTTTAGAAAAAGTGTTTTTATTGTATTTCTAGGTTTTTAATGAATAAATTGATACTTAATGGAAATGAAATTGGAAAATTTTATTTCATAAATCAAAATATTGTAATTAAATAACATTTATTTTTTTCATTATGGAAAATTTTGTTTTTAAGAACTGATTGTTACTAATTTAAGAGGTAAAACACGTTAAAATGGTTCAATAAAATTGGTAATACATAAAATAATCAGACACACATTTATAAACCAAATCTGATGTTAATATTTCACCTGATTATTTTAAATTATTCTAAAATGAATCATTTTTTACAGACTATTATTGTGTAATAAATTAATTCAATTTAATCATTTAAAAATTCTATTTATTTCCACTACATCACTAAAAAAACTAAACCACCATCCTCATTTATCTAGACACTAATAAAATCTTATCATAGTGAGGAACTATTGAAATTCAATTATAACAACAAAACCCTTCCCCTGTAATTCCTATTTTTATTTTAATACCATAATATGAAGGATATAGATATAAACCTAAGGGGGGTATTTCCGAAAAATTGATTTTGTTCTTCACTTTGTGTTTTTATATTTCAGTTTTTACCTAAATATATCCAGTCAAAAAAAAATTCATATAATAAAAATAAAATCTCTTATATAATGTAAATTTATTTTTTAATTGGTTTATCTCTTTTTTGTTGACATAACCTTACAATGAATAATAACAACTTCTTTTATGTTTATGCGTGGAATACTTCTTTATGAGGTGATGTATTATGATTTTCATCAATAAATATTATGGTTACCAAAAAATTTATATCAATGTTTTTTATATAATATATTGACATTGATGTCAACTTTGAAAAAAATTAATATTCCAACTCTTTTATTACCATTTAAGATAAACTATTATCAACAGTTGTGCCTACATAGAGACTATTTCTATGAAATAATTATGTATTTTTCCCATTAGGAACACAAATAGATGGTATATATATGTCTGAAAATAAAATAATAATAATATATTTATGATATTATTTTCATTATATAATGCTAATATAAATAATACCATCTTTCCCTCGCATAAATTGAATAATCGTAATGTTACCCATGTGTATGTACGAACTACCTACAACATGGTTGATACATAATTCATATTTAATATCCAGCCTAATTTTATTTCTATGAGTTTAATTATAATTGATATTTTAATTATAATATTATAACGATTATTGAAATAATATAATCAGTATCCAATTGACTATAAATAATATACCAATATCATTATTCTCTTATGAACATAACATCCTTATAACATTCAATGTAAAATTTACCAATTAATTGATTATGTATAGCATGATGATAAGTAATATAAAAGGAATTAATAATTATAATTACAACAAAAAAATTCCATATATTGTAAATAATTAGGAATACATTATTATATAATAAAATAAATATTATACGTGATACGTTAGACTCAATGTAAATGATATTTTGTCCCATAAAAAAGTTTTAAAATTTCATATATATTTAATTATAATATATTTCTTCTAGAAAAATCTTTTTTCTGGATGTGAAAATATTTAAATTAGTGATAAATATAATTTCAATTAACCTTATATTTTAATTTATGTTTATGAAAATTAATTGTTTTACATATTTCATACAAAATGTTTGAATTTTTTACAATGTACAAATGTACTATTTTTTATTAAATGGGCATAAAAATATTTTTCCATAATCATAAAAGTTATTTGATATTTTGATTTATTCATATAATCCCATGTTGTCATGACCCGTCCCCCAGGGCATGTTTCGTGACTACCCCAAGCCCACCATTCATAGGCCAGGGGCTGGCGACTAGCACCAAATGCGTAAATCTCTTAACTAGGAAGGAATTTACTTTATAAACTGAAAAAAACACAACAGAGTACGCAACTAGAAGTAAACACTAAGTGAAACAGTTTATAAAAGAGAGTGCTGAAAGTAGAGGGGGCTGGAAATACAAGCCCAATTATATAGTACAAATACAACTGAAAGAAGAAAAGTAAAGAAGCCATTGGGTTTTCCTCTAGGGTTCTAACCTGAAGGGTAGGTACAGATAGCCTCCTCAGCACTCTACATTATTCAGTCTGCTTCGTGTACCATCTCGCCGAGTGGTCCACCTCTGGGTATAGTCCAGTGCTGCTACACTTTGCCTCATTTAGCGTTTTCTGTCGTTTGAAACCAACACAACCAGGTTTGGGAAAAGCCCATGCAGGGGTGATTATAATGATATATAGAAGGGACCCCGATACCATCAAGGTCTAAAAAATCCAACAATGATAAACCACAAGGTATGAAATCAACGGATAACCATTACCTAGGTATATGCTCATAAATATACCTATGTTATCTAGTAGCCCATCTTAATCATGAGAAAAACACTAAATTCATTGACTCAACTCAAAACAAGATTTTATTCTAGGGGTGGTAACATGTAACACGCCTAGTAAAACCATCGAACCCTCTGATACAACTAAACTCCTCCTCTATAAAGTACTGTGGGCCTGCTGTGTCACACAAAGGCACTTCCCACTATCCCAGACTGCTGTGGTACTCCTCCCGTCGAGTACCGTGGGTCTGCTACGTCACACAGAGGCTCTCCCCGCTGTGGGTTTTCCACGTCACACAAAGTCGCTCCCCCTCATAGCCTGCAAAGGTACTCCTCCTAACGAGAACTGTGGGTCTGTTGTGTCACAGAGAGGCACTCCCCACTGTGGGTCTGCCATGTCACACAGAGGCGCTTCCCACTGGGCTAGTTGAAACACTCCAAGTCGAAATTTCAGTAGTCGTCAGGTCTCATACAGCTACTAGGTCTCCGTAGTCCGCTCACTCGTCACCGGGATGATCCACTCAACAAGCTACATGTTGATACTCCAACTGTCACGAAGTACCATGTAGAATTATCACAATGGTCCGCCTCATAATAGGGGTTTTAACACAACAGAAGATGCTTGAAACGGACGCCCAGTCTGTGAGTTATTTGCATTTCCGTTCCAGGGGCCCGGTTGGTATTTAGGTTCAATCCAACCCGAAAGTATCCCAATTGTGTCCAATCCTCATGTAGGGTATGGAAAAAGAACCATCTTTCAAAAAGATTTCTGTCTCTATAGACGGTTCTTCGATCGAACACCAGTAACCGATGGTATGCACAAAAAGGTGAATACAAGGCAATGCGGGTCTGCGTCCGGTCTCACCCAGTCAGACTGACCCAGCCCAACCTGCGTCCGGACTGGAGTCCCACTTGGTCTGCTGGTCCAACCCAGTGAGAGGGGGTGGCTCGGCCTGAGGGCACAGCCTGAACCAGAGGAGGCCCAGCCTGAGGGCACAACCCGACCCGAGGGCAGCCCCGCCCGAGAGGGCGGCCCAGCCCGACGGCCTGTGTGGCTAGGCTGGCTGGCGGCCCGCATGCCCCGACTGGCTAGTAGCCCGCATGGCCTAGCTGGATGGCCGCCAGCATGTCCCTACTGGCTGGGAGCCTATGTGGCCCAGCTGGCTGGCTACAGGCGTTGCCTGTGGGGGGGGGGGGTGTCGCGCCCCTACTTGTAGAATAGACTAGCGTTAAGGGCCAGTTCAGAAGTTGCATGTCCGAAGATTGTACCGCCTTGTCCGTCAAGCCATGCAGCCAACCGGTTCCGCACCACAGGCGGCCGAACCTATGCCGGATTCCCCTTCTCCTTCGACACACCCACCCTAGTCGTGACACACCTCCACGGCGCGGTGCAACGGCGCCGTGTTGCCTCCGCCACGGCCCGACCTGGCCACGGCCCCCTGCTCCTCCAAGTGACACGACGATTTCGCGCCCTTCTTTTGACGTGTAGGCCTTGTGTCGCCGGTTTCCTTTGTGGCTGGCCTGACACCGGCCGCCGCTCCTCCACACTGCAGTCATCAAAAAATGAGGATAAATTAAGGGTGAGGGTAGGGACATGATCGTGAGGCCCGAGACATCCACGTTAAGGCTATAAAAATTAACAAACCAAATTCCAAACTTTGTGTGTTGAAGGACTGAAACAATTTCAAATGTAAAATCCCCTACTTCGTATCTCGATGATCGTTGATGATGTCGTGGAAAGTCGGTGTCAATTCGTCAATGTCAGATGAGGATGATGACACCCATCGTTGGCGGATAAGAATTCGGAGGTGACGAAGATGAAGATGGAATTCTTCATGCTTGACCCCTTATTTTCTGTCACAATTGAAGATTGAGGAAAATGTCTGTCATTATTCATTTGCGAAAGAGGTGTTCTTCATTGTTCTTCCAACTCCTCTCAAAAATGCTTCACCAAATTTATTGATGCCAACCAAAATGAAATAATAGATTTTATATTATTTAATTGTTTTCATGAATTCAAAAGATTTTAAAATTTAATTTATTAATGTTCCATTAATTAATTCAAGTGGAGTGTCTCATTAATGAGGGGAGTTCAAGAGTTTTTCCCCACTTATGGGGAGTTCAAGGAGTTAAGAAGCTCGGGTGGTCCCCACCATAATTATCCTCCCATGGGAGGTTATTCTATGTTGGGCCCCACCACCATAACCTCCCATGGGAGGTTCAGGAGTGGTGGCCCCCACCTCCAACCTCCCCTTGGAGATTTTAACCACCAAAATAAAAATAAGATACACTTATTTTTATTTAACTTTATTCATAAAAACTCTAAAAACTAACTTCCATTCTTGACCAAATATCGTCGAGGTGAAATTCTTCATAAGAAAATACCGGCACTACGAGTTCAATGGTTCCCTTAGATTTTAATTCTGAGCAGTGATTCAAATGATATAAAATCCTTCTTGTACATTTACTGAACGTACCCGAACAAAACATCAGAAATTGATTTCGGACACACCGGGCCTCCGAATCATGCACTATAAATTTTCAACGAATCTTAAAAATATCATGTATTTAATATAAAAATTTCCATGGAATTATTGGGTCATTAATTTCTCCACATATCGGGGATTTACATCCCCATAAGCTACAACTCAAACTATGGGAACAAACGGGGGTACTGAGCATGTATTTGAGCCTCCCACTCCCATGTGCTCTCTTGGAGGTTCACGTGCTACCAGAGAACGCGTACTAGAGGTATCGACCGTCCATGTAGGGCCCGCTCCTGTCAATCCTCAATATCCACTGAAACCTCTGTGAATGTCTCCCTGTCATCGATATCCAGCTCACGTGGTCAATGATGTGGGATGGGTCATGCACGTATCTCCTGTGCTCAGATACGTGGAGTACATCATGCACCCAGTGCAACTGATGTGGAAGAGATCAGCGGTAATCCACCTCGTCTACTATACTGAGGACCTGGAAAGATCTAATGAACCTCTAAGATAACTTATTTCCTTGGAAAAATCTCTCTAGACCTCATTGAGGTGAGACCTGTAGGAAGACATGGTCGCCATACTCGAACTCTAGAGGTCTCCACCTCCTGCTAGCATATGACTTCTTCCTACTCTGTGCAGTCTATATCCACTCCGGGATGATTTGAACCTTCTCCTTGGTAGCCCGTACCATCTCTTGTCCCACTAGTGCTAACTCCCCTAGGTCTGTCTAGCATAGTAGTGATCTGCATGGTCAACCATACAAGGCCTCAAATGGTTCCATACCGATGGTGGAGTGATAGAAGTTGTTGTAGGAAAACTACGCAAATGGTAAGTGATCCTCCACGCTGCGACCGAAGTCAAGGACACAAGCACAATGAATTTCCTCGTGGGTATGAATGGTCTTCTTGGTTTGACCATCTGTATGAGGATGGAAGGTGGTGCTCAAATGAAGCTGTGTCCCGAAAGCATCCTGCAACCCCTTCCATAGCCGAGAAGTAAACCGTGTTTCACAATCAGAGACAAAAGAAGATGGTACTCCATGATAATGCACAATATTCTTCAAATAGAGGCGTCCCATGCTCTCTACAAAGCTCTGCTCTCTAATCGGTAGGAAGTGGGATGACTTGGTGAGTCGGTCAACGATCACCCATTTCGAATTTTCAATCTTGTATGTACGTGGAAAACACGTGACGATGTCCATGGATATCCCTTACCATTTCATCTTTGGGACCTCTAAGGGATATAACAATACTACTCTTACCTGGTGCTCTGCCTTAATTTGCTGACAAGTGAGGCATCGAGAGACAAACTCAGCTACTGCCTTCTTCATACCTGGCCACAAGTGCTATCGTCTGAGGTCCAGATACATCTTTTCCAATCCTGGATGTAAAACTAAAGGGGAAATGTGTAAATCTCTCCACACTAATTAATGATGTGCAACTGGTACCAAGTTACATCCTCTAAAGAGGATGACGTGCTCCCCACCTTCCGAAAATCCATCAGGTGCCTGCCTTGTTGATATATGAGAACATCGTGTCTCACAGTCAGTGTCTCCATGTTGCGCCTCCCTGACTCACTGAATATGTGGAGGTGTGACTGTAAGAGAATGTATATAGGTTTCTCCATCCATATCCACAAATGATATCTCCAAGGCATCCAACTGCTATGTCGCCTCTCCTAGCAGTTGTATAAAAGATCTCCCATAGAGAGTATCTTCAATAGCATTACCCTTCATAGTAGTATAGACTATCTTGAAGTCATAGTCCTAGAGGAACTCAATCCATCGCCGCTATCTTAGGTAATGGTCCTTCTGAGAGAAGATAAACCAGAGAATCTTGTGATCAGAGTGCACAGTAAAACGTTCGACGATCAGATAGTGCCGCCACATCATCAAGGCGAAGACCAGTGCTTCTAACTCCAGGTCATGGGTAGCATAGTTCTACTCATGCTATCTCAGATAAAGATAACCATATGCAATCACTTCTCTCTCCAACATAAAGACACAACCATGTCTGGTCCCTAATGTGTCGCAGTAAACTGCATACCCTATTCTCTCCTTTAGAAGCCTCAATATTGGGGCACTTGTTAGCCTCTGCCTCAGCTCTTGAAATCTCTATTGTCATATCTAAGACCACACGAAGGGTTTCCTTTTCTTCGTCAAGGATGATAGTGGTGTTTCAACTCTGTACAAGTCTAGAACGAATCTTCATTAGTACCTAGCCAAGCCCCGGAAACACAGTACCTCCGTCACACTCTTGGGTGGCTTCCAAGAAAGTACCACCACAATCTTCGCTGGATTTTCTGAAACTCCAGCTTCTGAGATGACAGGTCACAAAAAGTGAACCTCTAGAATCCAAAACTGGAACATTGAGAGCTTACCATAAAGTTGATGATCTCGTAGTTTATCCAGTACTACCTGAAAATGGTAGACATGCTCCTCGTTAGTAGTCGAGTAGATCAGAATGTCGTCAATGAAGACTACGACAAAGAGATCAAGGTATGGCGGGTAGATCATGAACATGATACACATGAAAACTATTGGAGCATTGTTTATGCCAATGGGCATAAAGAAGAACTCATAGTGTCTTAACCGACATCTAAAGGTTGTCTTTTGCACATCCTCGTCTCGAACTCTGAGCTGGTGATAGCCTGATCTGAGGTCTATCTTTGAGAACCACCATGCTCCTTAGAGATGATCAAATAGCTAGTCAAACCTTGGGAGTGGGTACTCATTCCTCATGGTCACCTGGTTCAGGAGACAGTAGTTTAAAGAGATCCTCAATATCCCAGACACCTTCTTGGAGAAGAGAATTGGGGCTGCCCAGGGATAATCACTAGGCCGGATGAATCCCTTTCCCTGCATGTCCTCTAGTTGTACCCGCAGCTCGCGAATCTCAAAGAGAGCCATCTGATATGATGGTGTAGATATCAGTCTCATCCCTGGGTACATGACAATGTAGAAGTCCACCTATCTGTGAGGAGGTAGTCCTAGGACATCTTCATGGAAAACATCTGCATACTAGACCCCCACTATAGGATAAGTCAGACTCTCCACATCAATTGATACAAGGGTAAAGAAAGCCAACTAATGAGTGATCGGCCGCACCCTCCTCCGAGTAAGTTTTTCCTATGCTGGTATGGTTCCCTTCTCAGAGGTGAAGAAAAAACTAGTCCCATCCGTGCAGACACATCACACTTTTCACCTAATACAGTCAATCTGAGCATGGATTGTAGATAACTATTCCATACCAAATATGATGTCGTAAGGCCTCGATGCCACTACCAGGATATCCTAGTCGAAGCTCTTGCCTCCTAAATTATGATAACACTATTGGAAATAGTTCATAATCATCAAGTCTACTCGAGTAAGAGTCTCTAGAAGTAAGGATCGAGCCAACGGCTCCGTCGGAATCTCTGAGTTCCGAACGAGAGCAGTGGAAATGAAAGAGTGACTGGAACCTGTGTTTATAATAACTGCATCAATGGTTGAGTAAATACAGATAGTACCACAAATAATCTCCGGAGCGCCACGGTCATATGCCTCAGTCGTTTGAAGCTGATCTCTCCCATGTCTACCTACTCACTGTGGTCAGGGTGGTCCTCCTAGTGGTGGTGGAGGTAGCACCTCGTAACGTCGTCCACCGCCAGCAGCTCGACCATCACCTCTTCCACATCTTCCTGCGCCTTGTGGAACGCCTCGATCGATCCTCCTCCTCTGCATGGGAGGTCCCTCAATAGTCTTCTGATCATCTGAATAGCGGGGGGGATAGTCATGAGCCATGTGACCCTGCCCGTCGCATGAGTAACACAGTCTACTCTAGGAATATATGTGACTACCTCGGGTGCCCCGCACAATAGATCCAGAGTCATACGGTTATCCACCTGTGGGTCTGGTCCTCTCAGACCTCTATGTCACATGTCTACTTCTAGTTGTAGAAGATTCTACTGCATGTCGACTAGTTGTGGGTCTCGCTGCTGGAGACTGCTCAGTAAGGGTACTCGCCACTTTCAGGGCTCTCTATAAAACCCCTTACTACATCGGGATGCTGAGGGAGATCATCGAGGATCTGATCTCTCTCCTAACCCCCTGATCAATGGTCTGGGCCATAAATAATGGGTCTTGTACCATATATGTGGAGTAGCACGAGTGGTCGAAGAACCTCGCTGAGTACTGTCCTACTTTCATGATGCCCTGCTGAAGATGAAATAACTCATGTATTTGTACCGCTCGTAGGGTTTCTGGAACAAAATCCTCCTGAAACATGCTCTCAAAGTCTATCCAGATTAGTGTCACATCATCATGGTCCTGGAGCATCATGCTCCACCATCTATCTGCTGCTGCCTAAAGGAGACTCGCAGAAAGGATCACCATGAGGTCTACGGGTGTCCCTTCTAGTCTGAAGTCTCTCTCCACAACATCTAGCCAATCCTCAACCATCTATGGGTCCATCTCTCCCTGGAGCATGGGTTGCCTCTAGTGGCAGAACTGATGCTACGTTCTCAAGAGGCATTCATCATCTGCTACTGGGGATAGTGGCATCGGTGGCCCAAAGGTAAGTGGTACTGCTGGCACCTCTGCAGGTGCCTCAACTGGAAAAGGGTGCACCAAGGCCTCTTCGCTCGGTGCATTGTCGGACCATATGACTCACGGGGCTCTCCGGGGAAGCATCCTGAAAGAAACTGATGCGACATGGTCACAATATTATACCTGGTGAGATGACCTGGTTGAGATGACTTAAGAAAACATTTGATAAACACACACACAATCAATGTTTCTGTTCACTAAGTCAGAAATCGGTAGTCAGGGTCCTGGTGTATGGATATGTCTGCCGCTCGGACCAATAATGGACTACATGAGCTGAAAACCACACAAAGTACCCTTAACAGTATTTCTTCACATAAAATAATGATCAGAGTCCTATGTTTTGCGGTAGAACCGACTTCTATTATACAAATTTGTCCCGACCCATCCCTCAGGGCCCATATCGTGACTACCCCAAGCCGGAATTCCATAGGCCAGGGGATGGTGACTAGCACCAAAGTTTTAAACCTCTAAAATGGGAAAGAATTTCCTTTATAAGCGTTCGGAGGTGATGAAGTCGGAGACGAATTTCCTTATATAATCCCAGCCTTTTATTACATTACTATTACATTATTTTAAATATAAACAACATAATATTGTTACACATAGAGGATCCAATAGTTTAGTGTATCTAGAAAACTAGGACCATACATATTTATTACAACATCAAGCATAAAGAGTTAATTAATTTCTTCTTCTCTATATTCTTATTGTCACTTGTACTCTCCTTAGTATATGTAGCCACCTGAGGATATACATTAAAAAGGGTGAGCTAAAATCTCAGTAATAGGATAGATAAGAATAATATATCATGGGGTGAGCATAATCAAGACATATGTAAAGAAATCATGAACATGAGAGGAACATAAATAAAAGACATGAAATGTGGTAATTCATAAAAATGAAACATCATGTTTTTCTGGTTAACTAACACGCATACTTATAAACCAAGCTAGAATCTTGTTCACACATAATTTCACATATAATCATGAGATTAATCACTTTTCCCAATGCGTTGGACCGCTGTATAATTCTGGGTGCACGAGTCACTTTGAAACATTCATATTCCGCTATATAATTTCGGGCGCACCCGTCACATCATAACAATATCATTATCATGATTTTCACATATAACACATATCAGAAGTGAACATAAAAAACCCAGGTAAATGAATTGGTTTCATCTCAAAATAATACTTTTATAAGCTATGAGTTCCCAAAATAAATAGGGAACAACATACTTGATACAAGAACAATCAACCATGAATGAGGTAAAAGTTGAGTTCTTAAAAGAAGCATTCTTTTGGAAAACATTTGGTTTGACATAAACTTCATTAAAAAAAAATTATATCAATAAAAAAGGTATGATAATTATGAATAAATGATCTTTAAGGAGTAACCATATCAAAATGGATTGAAAGAGGGAGAACCGAAAGGAAGAAAATTGGGTTCGAGATTTCCCCTTACTTTGTATCTTAATTCTTCCTTCTCTTTAATGTCCTGTATAATGACATTAAATTCATAAATTAGAAATTCCAGAACCTATAATACATTAATAGGGTTCATTCTGGTTTCATTATGTGATTTTATTTTCCATTGAAAGAGTTGTAGAGTTTAGAAACATTATTCGGGAATGTTTGTTTTTATGGTTTTCTTGAGTGGTTCACTTGTATTCTTAAAATGATGTTCGTGTAGAAAATGGATTAACATCTAGAACTAATATTACATGTTATTAATGTTATTACAGGAGTATGAATGATCTTATAAATAATTATATTATATCCATGTGGATGTATCATTAGGTAGGAATTAAATGATGATTGTTTGGGTTAATTTGGGAGGTTGTTCGATCACAACGAACTTGTTTTAATTTATCACATAGTAATATGTACATAATTCAGTTACAAAATATTAAATAGGACATAATACACATAAAATATTCTGGTTCAACCATAAAAATGGTTTCATGACATGATCTGAAGGTAGAAATGGAAGAAAAAAACATGTTGTTCTTGAAGGTGATAAATTTACTCCTCACGAACAACGTTCTCTTTAATAAAATAAATGAAACAGGGAAAGGGAGGCTGGATGATATAATATCCCATTATCATCATAAAATTCCAATATATGTGTAATACTATAGATACGTTACCATTTTGGTGATGATAGGTGGGGAGAGATCAAGAAATGAACATGAACATGAAAATAGATTAAAGGAGAAGAGGGATTGAAATTACATATTGAATCCATCTCTTGAGAACCTCTTTAAGGGCCTAAGATTGGTCTTGTGATGAGACATGCAGCTCTTGGACGTGTGGGAGGGGCTATAGAGGATGTTTGGGCAGAGTTTAGAGAAGGCCAGGAGTTTGAGAGGTGTGATGGAATGAGGGTGTGGATGGTGGTTTTTATATTGGACGGGAGGGGTAAATTCTGAATGTTTAATTCAGTTTTTAATTATTTCCCTTCAAGAAAACCAATAGTATTGTTTCATGTGACCCCTAATAGTAATAATATTATCTGAGTTTGAACCATGTGTCCTTGCATCACTTTTGATGTCATGAATAGTCGATTTAACTGTTAAATTGTATATACGGTATTTTACCGTATTTCACTATTCATAAAAAATTCGAGTTTTTCAAGAAAAAATCAAAACTTTACCCTAGAATTTTTCAACGTGTATAATTCAAAAATGAATTCCATTATTCAAAATTAATTTTTTAAATATTATTAATTTAATTTTTAAATAACGTCATAGTTAATTCGAAAAATAAATATCTTAAAGGTGAACTTAGTTGTATTTCTCATTGAAAAATTAATTAAGATCTCATTACCTTATTGCCTTAAAAAAATATTTTTATTTACAATTCATAAGGGTCATATTACTATTCATTATACTATTCATAATGGTATGTTACTATTCATAAAAAATTATTCTTGTTTCATTAGACTCCAAATATCATCTTGACCACAACCGTGTATGTCAGATTTTCAAAATTTAAAACATAGAAGTGAAAAAATTATGTTCAAAGGTCACTTATCACTTAGTAGTTCATTATGTTTTGTTTTCATGTGACTTTCTGACATAATT
Source organism: Viscum album (assembly GCA_963277665.1). NCBI lineage: Eukaryota > Viridiplantae > Streptophyta > Magnoliopsida > Santalales > Viscaceae > Viscum > Viscum album. The sequence continues at coordinate 1,852,575,921 of OY728120.1, forward strand.
TTAAGAAGAGAAATTTCATTGAAAAACTTAGGGTCGTTACATTTTCCCCCCTTAAGAAATTTTTCCCTCAAAATTTCGTTTTACATAAACAGGTGAGGGTACTTCTACTTCATCACCTCTTCCGGTTCCCAAGTTGCTTCCTCAAACTTATGGTTCATCCACAACACTTTGACAAGGTGGGTTGTCTTGTTGCGTAGAACCTTATCACATCGGTACAGAATCTTTACTGGTTGCTCCTTAAAGTATAGATCACCTTCCAAGTGCACCACCTCTGAGTTAAGTACATGTGAGGGGTCTGGTATGTACTTCCTCGGTAGTGATATGTGAAACACATCATGAACATGAGCCATATTCGGTCAATGTTCAAGACGATAGGCCACGACTCCTATGCGGTCAAGGATCTCTTAGTGGCCATTGTACCTTGGGCTTAGATTCCCTTTCTTCCCAAATTGCATGATTCTCTTCCATGGAGATATTCGAAGGAAGACATTATCTCCAGCATCGAACTCCAAGTCCCTTTCGACGGTTGTCAGCATAGCTCTTTTGCCGACTTTGAGCTGCTTTGATGTGTTTCAGGGTGACTTGAACCTTCTCTGTCATCTCTTGAACAAGATCAGGTCCAAGTAGATTTATTTCTCTAACTTCATCACAATAGGTTGGAGTTATACATCGCTTTCAATACAGTGCTTCATATGGAGCCATATGAATAGTTGAGTGGAAGATATTTTTGTATGAGAACTCAACCAATGGGAGATGCTGATCCCATCCACCCTTGAATTCTAGAGATCAGGCTCTAAGAATATCTTCATGCAACTAAATAGTTCATTCATATTGGATATCGGTTTGGGGGTGATAGGCCGTTCTGAAATGTAATTCAGTACACAAAGCATGTTGAAGGCTCCTCCAGAATTTAGATTTGAACCTCGAATCATGGTCAGATACAATTGAGAGTGTAACACCGTGCAGTTTCACCACTTCCATCACATATAACTTTGCATGTTTTTGAAGTGAGAGATATTCCCGAATAGCGATAAAATGTGCAGTCTTGGTATGTTGGTCAACCACAACCCATATCACATTATATCGTTTTGACATCTTTGGGAGACCCATGACAATGTCCATAGTAACATTTTCCCATTTCCACATGGGTATAGGCAGTGGCTGCATCATACCTTTGTACTTTTGTCGCTCAGATTTAACTTTATGACATATCAAGCACCTTGATATATATTCCGGAATCTAATTCTTTATGTTATCCCTCCAGAAGTGTTCCCAGATATCACTGTACATCTTGGTACCCCCAGGATGGATAGAGAAAGTTTAGATATGTGCATTGTCCAATAGCTCCTTCTTTATCCCGGGTGATGAAGGCACACAAAGCCGCATACCAAACTAAATCACACCATCATCGTCGATATCGATCTCTTGGAGCTTCCTAACTTTTACTGTATTTATAATGACCCATACTTTACATACATTGTTAATACTTCAAAATTGAAGCATACTTATTACAACATATAACAAAACCACTAAAGGACCATATAGGTATAGTGTCTTTAGAAAATGGGAAACATAAACAACTGGTTCACAAAGCGTCTACACTGTCTCCCATTTATTTCATTATATCTATAGTCCCTTTTGGAATATCTTACTTAATAACCTTCTTCCTGACCTAGGGAAAGAAAACATACAAAAGGGTGAGCTCAAATTCTCAGTAAGGGTAAACAAAAGAAATATCAATCACATCATATACATAAGCACATAACTTTTGGAAATCTTAACCTGCAAAAGAGATCATAATTTCATAACATGGGATAAATCATGGTAGTGAAATGTAATCAAAATAACCATAACTTAAAACATGAAACTTTGTGGCATACACACATAATCATAGAGAATCATAACTTATTATTCAAGAATCATTGTCAAGACTATCTTAGGGGACAAAGTCCATTTCTGAACCGAGTCACCCTCGTTTCAGTCCTGCTTCACCGAACCAGTATAACCTACCATTCCAGCCATGTCTATCTCATTAGATATAAAATCTGTAACCAATTCATTGGAGGGAGATATAGGTCCCACCCATCTCATAATGATACCATTTTTATGTGTGCCACAAAATCATCAATCATACATCATTGCATAACCCATGTAATAAAAATTGGAATCCTTAAACATCGTGACATCATAAAACAATTCATATAAGATAAAAGAATTAATAAAAATATTTCCATCACAACATAATAAAATCAATGTAATAATAGGGATAGAAACAGAACCCTTTATTATCTTAGATGTAAAATAATTTTGATAAAACACTTGAACTCCATTCTTGAGGAAAATATCCTTTCTACATTAAAAAAATTTTTCTTTTCATAACATGTCATACAATTTTAACTAAAAGAAGTTGATTAAAAATAAACTTGAAAACTTTTAAAGGATTCTTTTTGGAAATAATGTTTTAAAAATCCATTCATTTCGTATAAGTTAAAAAAACATTCTTCTCTTAATTTTGTCGGAAAAGTAAAAAAAGTACCTCGTACGAAAAACGACAAAAGATTCCTTTAATATCATTTACTAAAAACTCACCGAAGGTTAAAATAGGAATTAAACAATTTTAGGTGATTGGAAATAATATTACATATCAGGGAAACATCTATGTGGATGATAATATACACCCCAGTAAATACTAAAGTATAAACAATCTCGGATAAAAATGAGATTGTGATATTTCCCTTACCTTAGGTCTGTTTTGCTTCATAAGTGTCCGAACCTTCTGTATAATGATTTAAATAATGTTATTGACTTATTCCAGAATCATACTTATTTTTATGATATCATATATGGTCATTTTCTTAGCTTCTTAGTAGTAATATTTCATTGCTACTTGTTATTTAGGTGTTTATAACCTTTTGTTCTTATGTGTGTTTTGTCGAATAAATTCTTATTCTTATATTTAGGTTATAGATACCTCATTTCCAGAATGGTATTAGTGTAATATATATCATATTAATCCATTAAATTAACATATATAATCATTATGAAATGAAGATCATGTAGAACGAGTCACATCACATCGTGGAGACGGTATTCCGTACGTACGCACGAGTGATGATATCGTTCCTATGATCGCGGAATTGTATTGGAGTGTATGTATACTATTTAAGAATCAGTATCACTTTATAATAGTCATATATAGTCATTATTTACACCATTATACCCATCCAAGTAAGGTAGTGGTGGAAAATAGATTACACCATGGCGTGGAGACGGTATTCCGTACGTACGCACGCGCGGTGATTTCTTTTTCCATAGGATGGATAGATAGTGAAATAGGGTTGTTTCATACTTATAATAACATATCAGTATATGAGTGATACTGATGTTATTACTTCATAATGAAACAACTAAATAAGAAGAAGTGGAAGAAGAAATAAATATGAAAGAATCAGTAACGGACATTACCTCTTCTTTGAAGTGCTTCTTTGAGACCTTCTTTTAGGGCACTAAAATTGGTCTTTGAAAAAGACCAGTACCTCTTGGATGTATCTAGGGAAGTGGAGAGGAGTAATTTTCAGGTATTGGACGAGCTTGAAGGCTCAAAGTGGTGTGAGGAAGAGGGGGAGGAGGTGCCCTATTATAAGGGAGGAGAGGGGCACCTTTGGGAAAACTAAAAATATTATTTTATTATAAAGTCAAGTTCAGTTTTATATAGCTCCAAATTGATATATTTAGAAGCTAAGGTGGGGATGGGTCGAAATCCTCTCATCCAATAGAATTTAGACAATTTTAGGTTCATATTTTAACCTTATCATTCAGATTTAACATTAAGTTAAATAAGTTTACTTTTACCGTGTCTTCTTGTGTTCTTATACTATAAGGTTAATAAACATACTATAAGCAGCCAAACGAACCCCAAGTTGTTTATTATTAATATATATAACATTATCTATTCCATTTGGCCGAACCTTAGATTTTTAAGAATAAAATAACAATTACTAATATAATATTTGTTTTAAAAACTATTTTATGTTAATTTTGACACTATTTAGTAATGGATTTTTTTGTGAAAATCATAACAGAATTATTAGTTCGAACCAAGTTAATTAAATAAATACTAACATGTCATATTAACCTATAAAATTATTGTAATTCATTAAAAGTCTCATGTTACATTTATTTTGGTGTTTATAACATCAAATATGTCAATATTTCATTAATTAGATAATTACTGCATCATCATTGTGTCATAAATAAATTAAATTATTTAATGTCTAAAAATTACAAACAAAATATCATTATATAAGAAATATTTTTAGCTTTCTAATGAATATTTATAGTCTATTTTTCTTATGTATAACATTATATTAAAAATTATTTACTTATTAAACATTGATTTTAACTATTTTAACCGTTCATTAAATAAATTAATAATAAATGTCCTAATCTAATCCAAGTGGGCCTAAATGGTAATATTTTATTTCTAAGTTTGTTCTTTGTAGAATTAAACTTATCCAATAGAATTAGGACATGTTTTAGGGTAATAATAATATCATCTTTACCCTTAATTTCCCTATTTACTTTTAACCGTGGTAAAAAAAAGTAAAACGTTACTATTCACCATAAATTATTTTCATCTCATTGAACCACATTTTAGTCAGTGATATTAATCGTGTCTCTTGGATTTTTTAAATTCAACTCACAGAAGCGGTAAAATTATGTTTTATGAAAAATTCAGTTTTTTAACTACCACTTAGTGGTTTCACTATTCATCAAAAATTGAATGTTTTCAGAAAAATACCAAAATTTCATCCTAGGCTAATTTCGATATTCCGAATCCAAAAATGAAGTCCATTTAAAAAAAATTACAAAATTTCAAAAAGTGGTTATTAGTATTTATAACGGCTAGTTTTAATAATATTTTAATAGCATATTGTTGTTTAGTGAAACTCGGTATTGCGTACGACGCAAGCTATCGAGGAAGGTCGCGATTTCGTGTAAAGAAAGCCAAGCAAGTTTTGTGTAGAAAAATATTCCTTTGATGATTTATATAACATAAAAGTCTCTGGTGTTACATTCTACCCCCCTTAAAATGAATTTTGCCCTCAAAATTCGTCACTTTGTAACAAACAGATGAGGATATCTCTCTCTCATCATATCCTCAAGCTCCCATGTAGATTCTTCTAATTGGTGGTTCCTCCATAAAACTTTTACCAATAGAGTGGTCTTGTTTCGTAGGACTTTTTCGCTACGATCCCGAATCTCTATCGGTTGTTCTTAATAAGAAAGATCTTGCTCCAGCGGTACAACTTCTGAGCTGAGTACATGTGAAGGATCAGGTATGTACTTTCTCAGGAGAGATAAATGGAACACATTGTGAACTTGATAAATATTTGGTGGAAGCGGCAATCGGTAAGCTACCTTCCCAACACGATCCAGTATTTCGAAAGGACCGATATATCTAGGGCTCAACATCCCCTTCATTCCAAATCTCATAACCCTCTACCAGGGAGATATTCGTAAGAACACTTTATCACCCACTTCAAACTCTAGGTATTTTCTTCGGTTGCCGGCATAACTTTTCTGTCGACTCTGAGCTGATCTTATTTGTTATTGAATATATCTGACCTTTTCTGCCATTTCATCAATGAGATCAGGTCCTAATAGCTTTCTTTCCCCAACTTCATCCCAGCAAGTTGGAGTCCTGCATTTCTTTCTATAGAGAGCTTCATAAGGAGTATCTGAATATTGGAGTGAAAGCTATTATTATAAGAAAATTCCACCAAAGGTAGGTGTTGATCCCAACCACCTTTGAAATCCATTGAGAAAGCTCTCAACATATCTTCTAGGGTTTGAATTGTTCTCTCAGACTGACCGTCTGTCTGAGGATGATAAGCAGTGCTGAAACTCAACTCTGTATCCAGATTATGCTGAAGACTTCGCCAGAACTTCGATGTAAATATCGGATCCCGATCAGATATAATAGAAAGTGGTACTCCATGCATTCTTACCACTTCCATTACATATATCCTGGCAAGCTGATCCAGAGAGAAATCATCTCTAATAGAAATGAAGTGTGCAGACTTTGTAAGACGATCAACTATGACCCAGATAGCATTATTCACTTTGGATGTTTTAGGAAGTCCAATGACAAAGTCCATAGTGATTTTTCCCATTTCCATTCGGGTATGGGTAATGGTTGTAACATCCCCTTAGACTTCTGTCTCTCAGCTTTATCTTATTGACAAACCAATCATCGAGAGACAAATTCAGCAACATATCTTTTCATTCCATCCCATCATAAGTACTATTTCAGGTCCCTATACATCTTCGTGCTTCCAGGATGAATAGAGAATGAAGAACTATGAGCCTCATCCAATAGCTCCTTCTTTAATTCGGGGATGGAGGAACAAAAACCCGATTCCTGAACTTTATTATCCCATCACAATCAAGGTTGAATTCAGTAACATTTCTCACCTTCTTTTGTAACTCAACATCTTCTTTCTGTGCCTCTTTAATCTTCACATGTATAGATGGTTGAACATTCATTTGATAAAGATAAGAATTTTCCCCTTCCATTATAATTCCAAGATCCATCCTTTTAAAATCCATAAATATTGGATATTTTGTGATCCTCATCATGGATAAACTAGCATGGTCTTGTCGACTTAATGCATCAACCAACTTGTTTGCTTTCCTAGGGTGGTAGTGGATTGAGAAGTCATAATCCTTAATCAGCTCCAACCATCTTCTTTGACGCATATTCAGCTCCTTTTGTGTGAAAATATACTTTAAAATTTTATGATCAGTATAAATATCACACCTTTCACCATAAAGGTAATGCCTCAAAATCTTTAATGCAATGATTACTGCAACTAACTCCAAATCATGTGCTGGGTAATTTTGCTCATGGATTTTCAACTGTCGTGAGGCATAAGCTATCACCAAATCATTTTGTATAAGAACACACCCCAATCCCTTCTTGGATGCATCACTATAGATCACAAACCTTTCTCCACTACAAGGCAGTGTGAGCACAGGTGCACTGGATAACCTTCTTTTCAACTCCTTGAAATTCTCTTCACATTCCTCCATCCAGACAAACTTAACTCCTTTCTGAGTCAACTTGGTGAGTGGATTAGATAATCATGAAAAATATTTCACAAAACGTCGATAATATCCAGCCAAATCAAGAAAAATTTGGATCTCAGTTACTGTTTTTGGTCTCGACCATCTTTCGATAACCTCTGTTTTTTCTAGATCCATATATATCCCGTCTTTTTAGATTATGTGACCCAAAAATGCATCTTTTTGAAGCCAAAATTCACAATTGGTAAATTTGGCATAAAGCTTCTCCTTTCTCAGTGTCTTCAATATAATTCTCAAGTGATCTTCATGATCTTCCTTTCTCTTTGAATAGACAAGAATATCATCTATAAAGACCACCACAAATTGATCAAGATAATCTCTAAAGACTCTATTCATCAGATCCATGAAGATAGCAGGGGCATTAGTAAGACCAAATGGCATCACTATAAATTCATAGTGTCCATACCTTGTACGGAAATCCATATTTGGTATATCCTCCCTTTTGACCCTAAATTGATAATACCATGAACTAAGATCAATCTTGGAAAAGTATTGAGCTCCACATAGTTGGTAAAATAAGTCATCAATGCATGGGAGAGGATATTTGTTCTTGATAGTGATCTTGTTAAGTTCTCAATAATCAATACAGAGTCTCATTGATCCATCATTCTTCTTAACAAATAGAACAGGTGCTCCCCAAGGTGACGCACTAGGGCGTAAAAATCCCTTATCAATATTCTCTTGGAGTTTCTTCTTCAATTCCTGCAACTCAATTTGGGCCATTCTATAAGGTGTATTTGAAATAGGCAAAGCACCCGGTACGAGTTCTATTGAAAACTCAACTTCACGATTTGGTGGAAGACCCGGTAATTCCTCCGGAAAGACATCATCAAACTCTCGTACAATGGGCATATTCTTAATCGTGAGTTTCTCACCAACCATTTGAGATAAATAACCTTCATTTAGTTGAATCAATACCCAGAAAATGGAAGAAATTTCCACTGGAAGGTTATGTTCATCCTTGCATCGATAGACGATCATAGATTGATCTGGAATATGAAATGTGACTTCCCTTCTTTGGAAATTGATATGATATCCATGTAGATAAATCCAATACATGCTAAGAATCACATAAAATTCCACTATAGGAAGTATCAAAAGATTTGTAGGAAGAACATTCCCACAAACTTCAATCAGAGAAGAACAATAAACTTTTGATGCGACTGTTGTGCCATTAGGTGTTGTCAAAGCTAACTCAACATCTAATTGTTGAGATAATACGGTGATACCCTTAGAAAATTCTTCAGAAATAAAGGAGTGGGTGGATCCATAATCAAATAAAAAATTTGCTACTTTAGAGTGGATGGTAAGTGTACCTTTCACCACATCGTTATCGTACTCCACATCGCTGATAGAAATTGCATGTGACATTCCTTTGTCTTTAGCCTTATGAGTTTGTTGACGTCGACCATCATCATCAACCCTTGGATTAGGGCATTTATTGGAATAATGTCCCATCTCCTTGCACTTGAAACTTTGAAGTGTAGTAGGATCATTCTATGCATCCCTTCCTTTGTTTGCATCATTAGACATCTTCTTCCCATCATCGCGGAATTCAAATGCCCGATGACCTTCCTTTCCACATTTGAAACATTTACTTGTCCTTTTAAGAAAACTCCCTCCATGTTTCTTTCCACACTTTGAGCATAAGGTAAAGATCATCTTCTTTTCAGTGTTCTCTTTAGATTTTTCTTTTGAATTCCATTTTCCTCTTCTTATCAAACCCATATGACTGATTGGTTACTCCAATCTCTATCATGACTTTGAGAGTACATTGAACGATTTCCTCGTAGCTATTGAAGTCCCTTATGGATAACTCCCTTCAAAGACTTGGTTTTAAGCCACTAAATAATCGATCGATCTTACTCTCAGTTTGGATAATAATACCAGAAGCGTACCTTGAAAGTCTTGTAAAATTTTCTTCATAGGTACCAACAGATTCATCATCCTTTTGCTTCAGTTCAAGAAACTCTTTCTCCATCTTTGTTCGGAGAATACGAGGGGAGTACTTATTGAAAAATAATTTCATGAACTCATCCCATTCCATGGACTCAATTTCATCCCTTTGCCTCATATTCTTAATAAGATTCCACCATTGATCAGCATCTCCTTTCAAACGATACACTGTTAGGATGACTTAATCATGTTTATGACATTGAAGAACTGAAAATATCTTTTCAGTAGTACTAATCCATTGTTCAGCAACTAATGGATCAGTAGACCCGCTGAAAGATGGTGGACGCTGCCTCATGAAGGATTCAACAGAATGTTGCTCCTTCATTTGCTCGTTTGGAAGTCCCGCATGATTCATATCATGAGAAATTTGTGTGAGCATGGCTACAATATTTTTCATTCCATCTTCCATAACGTTTGGTTGCTCAGGGGGACAATCATTGAATTTCCCGTCACATTCCGCATTAACAGGGTTCCTTCGGGTTCCAGCCATTGACTAAAACCAAGAAGAATAGTGTGAGAAACACTAATTATAATAGGAAAACCACATAATCAAGAATAAAATTTCACACTTAAGGTCTTATCCTAGGTCATTCATGGCCATTTATAAAACAATTTGATTGTGTTCTATGCTTAGACTTATCCTTAGGGTTTTTACTAAGGCTTTTACATCCTAGTTTCCAAAGGTTGACTATACCTTTCCTCTGATACCAACTATAACGACCCATACTTTACATACATTGTTAATACTTCAAAATTGAAGAATTCTTATTACAACATATAACAAAACCACGAATGGACCGTATAGGTATAGTGTCTTTAGAAACTGGGAAACATAAACAACTAGTTCATAAAGCGTCTACACTGTCTCCCATTTATTTCATCATATCTATAGTCCCTTTTGGCATATCTTACTTAATAACCTTCTTCCTGACCTGGGGAAAGAAAACATACAAAAGGGTGAGCTCAAATGATCAGTAAAGGTAAACAAAAGAAATATCAATCACATTATATACATAAGTACATAACTTTTGGAAATCCTAACCTGCAAAAGAGATCATAATTTCATAACATGGGATAAATCATGGCAGTGAAATGTAATCACAATAAACATAACATAAAACATGAAACATTGTGGCATACACACATTATCATATAGAATCATATCTTATTAGTCAAGAATCATTTCCAAGACTATCTTAGGGGACAAATTCCATTTCTGAACCGAGTCACCCTCGTTTCAGTCCTGTTTCACTGAACCGGTATAACCTACCGTTCTGGCCATGTCTATCTCATGAGATATAAAATCTTACCCAATGCATTGGAGGGAGATATAGGTCCCACCCATCTCATAATGATACCATTCTTATGTGTGCCACAAAATCATAAATCATACATCATTGCATAACCCATGTAATAAAAATGGGAATCTTTAAACATCGTGATATCATAAAACAATTCATATAAGATAAAAGAATTCATAAAAATATTTCCATCATAACATAATCAAACCATGTAATAGTAGGTATAGAAACATAACCCTTTATTATCTTAGATGGAAAATAATTTTGATAAAACACTTAAACTGCATTCTTGAGGAAAATATCTATCTACTTTAAATTTTTTTTCCTTTATTAACATTTCATACAATTTTAACTAAAAGAAGTTGATTAAAAATAAACATGAAAACTTGTAAAGGATGCTTTTTTGAAATAATGTTTTAAAAATCCATTCATGCCGTATAAGTTAAAAAAACATTCTTCTCGTACTTTTGTCAGAAAAGTCAAAAAAGTACCTCATACGAAAAACGACAACAGATTCCTTTCATATATTTTACTAAAAACTCACCGAAGGGTAAAATAGGATTTAAAAAATTCTATGTGAATGGAAATAATATTACATATTGAGGAAACATGGATGTGGATGATAAAATACACCTCAATAAATACTAAAGTATAATCAATCTCGAATAAAAATGAGATTCTGATATTTCCCTTACCTTAGGTCCGTTTTGCTTCGTACGTGTCTGAACATCTTGTATAATGATTTAAATAATGTTATTGACTTATTCCAGAATCATACTTATTTTTATGATATCATATATGGTCATTTTATTAGCTTCTTAGTAGTAATATTTCAATGTTACTTGTTATTCCGGTGTTTATAACTTTTTGTTCTTATTAGTGTTTTGTCGAATAAATTCTTATTCATATATTTAGGTTATAAATACCTCATTTCTATAATGGTATTAGTGTAATATATATCTCATTCATTCATTAAATTCATTTATATAATCATTATGAAATTAAGATCATGAGGAACGAGTCGCATCACATCGTGGAGACGGTATTCCGTACGTACGCACGAGTGATGATATCGTTCCTATGATCATGGAATTGTATTGGAGTGTATGTATACTATTTCAGAATCAGTATCACTTTATAATAGTCATATATAGTCATTATTTACACCACTATACCCATCCAAGTAAGGTGGTGGTGGAAAATAGATTACACCACGGCGTGGAGACGGTATTTCGTACGTACGCACGCGCGGTGATTTCTTTTTCTGTAGGATGGATTGATGGTGAAATAGGGTTGTTTCATAATTATAATAACATATCAGTATATGAGTGATAGTTATGTTATTACTTCATAATGAAACAACTAAATAAGAAGAAGTGGAAGAAGAAATAAAGATGAAAGAATCGGTAACGGACATTACCTCTTCTTTGAAGTGCTTCTTTGAGACCTTCTTTTAAGGCACTAAAATTGGTCTTTGAAGAAGACCAGGACCTATAGGATGTCTCTAGGGAAGTGGAGAGGAGGAATTTTCCGGGTTTGGCCGAGCTTGAAGGCTCAATGTGTTGTGAGGAAGAGGGGGAGGAGGTTCCCTTTTATAAGGGAGGAGAGGGGCACCTTTGGGAAAACTAAAAATATTATTTTATTATAAAGTCACATTCAATTTTAAATAAATCCAAATTGATATATTTTGAAGATAAGGTGGGGATGGGTCAAAATACTCTCATCCAATATAATTTAGACAAGTTTAGGTTCCTATTTTAACCTTATCATTTAGATTTAACTTTAAGTTAAATAAGTTTTCTTTTACCGTGTCTTCTTGTGTTCTTATACTATAAGGTTAATAAACATACAATAAGCAGACAAACGAACCCCAAGTTGTTTATTATTAATAGATATAACCTTATCTAAGTAATTTGGCCGAACCTTAGTTATTTAGGAATAAAATAACAATTACTAATATAATATTTGTTTTGAAAACTATTTTATGTCAATTTTGACACTATTTAGTAATTGATTTTTGTGAAAATCATAACAGAATTATTAGTTCAAACCAAGTTAATTAAATCAATACTAACATGTCATATTAACCTATAAAATTAGTGTAATTCATAAAAAGGCTCAAATTACATTTATTTTTGTGTTTATAACATCAATTATGTCAATATTTCATTAATAAAATAATTACTGCATCATCATTGTATCATAAATAAATTAAATTATTTAATGTTTAAAAATTACAAATAAAATATCATTATGTAGGAAATATTTTTAGATTTCTAATGAATATTTATAGTAGAATTTATCTTATGTATAACCTTATATTAAAAACTATTTACTTATTAAAGATTTATTTTAACTATTTTAACCCTTCTTTAAATAAATTAATAATAAATGTCCTAATCTAATCCAAGTGGGCCTAAATGGTCATATTTTATTCCTAAGTTTGTTTTTGGTCGAATTACACTTATCCAATATAATTAGAACATGTGTTAGGGTAATAATAATATCATCTATACCCTTAATTACCCTATTTACTTTTAATCGGGATTAAAAAAAGTAAAAAGTTACTATTCACCAAAAATTATTTTCATCACATTGAACCACATTTTAGTCCTTGATATTAACCGTTTCTCTCGGATTTTCAAAATTCCACTCACATAAGCGGTAAAATTTAGTTTCACTAAAATTCAGTTTTTTAACTACCACTTAGTGGTTTCACTATTCATCAAAAATTGAAAGTTTTCATAAAAATACCAAAATTTCACCCTAGGCTAATTTCGATATTCCGAATCCAAAAATGAAGTCCATTTTGAAAAATAAAATTTATAAAATTTCAAAAAGTGGTTATTAAAGTTCATAACGGCTAGTTTTAATAATATTTTAATAACATATCGTTGTTTAGTGAAACTCGGTGTTGCGTACGACGCAAGATATCGAGGAAGATCGTGATTTCGTGTAAAGAAAGCCAAGAAAGTGTTGTGTAGAAAATGATTTCTTTCATGATTTAGATAACATAAAAGTCTCGGGTGTTACAACATTCACCCTCTTTTGTATCTCCACATCATCCCTTTGTGCATCATTAATCTTATCCTGGATGGATGGTTGTGCAATCATTTGGGCGAGGTAGGATGTATCCCCTTCCCTTATGATTTCCAAATCCATTATTTGCATATCCATGAAGATAGGGTATTTCTCAATCCACAACATGGATAGAGTAGCAGGTTCTTTTTTACTTAGAGCATCAGCTACCTTGTTCACCTTTCTAGGATGATAATTAATATAGAAATCGTAATCCTTGATTTGATCCAACCATCCCATTTGACGCATGTTGAGCTCGTTTTGTGTGAATATATACTCTAGGCTCTTGTGGTCGGTGTATATGTCACACTTCACACCATAAAGGTAGTGCTTCCAGATTTTCAAGGAAAAAATCATGGTTTCCAGCTCTAGATCATGCATCATGTAGTTTTGCTCATGGATCTTCAATTGCCATGATGCATATTCTATCACATTATCATTTTTCATGATTACACAACCCAAGCCTTTCTTTGAAGAATCAGTGTATATCAAAAAACATTCTCCACTTTTCGGTAGTGTGAGTACATGTGCAGTGATTAGCCTTCTTTTTAGCTCATTGATGCTTACCTCACATTCCTCCATCCAGACATAATTTAACTGTTTCATTATTAACATAGTTAGAGAGCTTGACATTCGTGAGATGTTTTTCATAAAACGTCTGTAGTACCCAGTTAATCCAAAAAAAATATGGATTTATGTGACACTAGAAGGCCTGGTCCATTCCTCAATCACTATTTTATTTGAAGGATCCATATAAATTCCTTCACTTGTGATCAAATGTCCCAATAACGTGACTTTCTTCATCCAAATGTCACACTTTCTGAACATGGCGTACAACTTCACCTTTCTCAATATCGCCAACACAAGTCATAGATGTTCATCATGTTCATCCTTACTCTGAGAGAAGATGATAATATCATCGATAAACACGACAACAAATTTTTCTAGGTATGGTCTATAGACTCTATTAATCAAATCAATTATGACTGCAGGGGAATTATTAAGTCTGAAGGGCATCACCAAAAACTCATAGTGCCCATAACTTGTACGGAAGGTAGCCTTCTGAATATCATCCTTCTTCACCTTTACCTGATGATATCCAGAACAAAGATCCACCTTTGAGATGTATTGAGATCCTCTTAACTAATCAAACATGTCATAAATCTTAGGAAGAGGATACTTGTTATTTATGGTGATCTTGTTGAGTTCCCAATAATCGATACACAACTGCATTGCTCCATTCTTCTTCTTCAGAAAGAGCACTGGTGAACCCCAAGGTGATGCACTAGGGCGTATGAACCCTTTGTCCAGATGCTCTTGCAGCTAATTATTTAAATCCTCCATTTCGATAGGAGCCATCATATAGGGACACTTTGAGATAGGAGTAGCTCCGGGAAAGAGTTCAATTGAGAACTCTACCTCACGATATGAGGGAATTCTGGGTAACTCTTCTGGAAATACATCATTGTATTCCCTCACGATGGGAATTTCCTCAAGATTGGCACTTTAATTCGACTCAACCATTTGGGCAAGGTATGCTTATTCATCGGGAATCAACACCCACACCATTGAAGGATTTTTTAAAGGAGATTCATGATCTTCTTTGAATTTGTAGAAAATACTGATTTGCTTTGGAATATGAAAAGATATTTCCTTTTACTGATAGTAGATATGTGATCTATATGAATAGAGCCAATCCATTCCTATTATAGAATCGTATTCCACCAAGGGAAGTATTATGATATTTTCCAGAAGAATCTTCCCACATACACAAATAAGAGAAGAGTCAAACACTTCGGTTTCAAGGATTTCACCACTTGGTGTTTTTACAGATATCTTTACTTCAAGGTTTCGGGGCTTCGATTCTATAGTTCTTGAAAACATGCAAGATATAAAGGAATGCGTAAAAATAGAATTAAATAATACTTTTTCCATTCTTTAGTTAATAGGATGTGTACCTTGTATGACTTCATTACCATGCTCCACCTATATAGTAGTGATGGCATAATCCTTCCCTTGTTTCTTTGGCATTGGTGGTGCAGACGTTGATTAGCCTCAATAAATCGAGGTTTAGTGCACTGTTTTTCATAGTTCCCTTGCTCCCTATAGTTTTAGTATTGAACCATGAGTGGTTCTCTCATTTCATCGGCTACATTCTCCTTCCTTTTCATGTCTTTTCGACAATCTTGGGAATGGTGTCTTTCTTTCCCACACTTGAAGAATTTCCCTGTCCCTTTGAGTCAGTTCCCTTAGTGAAATTTCCCACATTTTTGGCATGTGGGTCATTAAATATTTATTCACACCTTTGTCATTAGATCCACCAGCTTGAAACTCCATTTCGTTTTCTTATCACCATAGCTATGGGACCATTCTCCAAACACCATATCTACTTTGAGAGTACATAGATAAACTTCTTCATAACTCCCAAAGTCTCTAATTGTAAGATCCTTTCGAAGGTGTGGTTCTAACCCACAAAAGAATTTATCAATTTTTCTATCATTGTTGATAACAAAACCTGAAGCGTACCGTGCAAGCCGTGTGAAATTCCCTTCTTAGGTTGTGACAGATTCTCCTTATTTTCACTTGTGATCTATTAATTATCTCTCTATATTCATGCGAAGAATTCATGGGAAATACTTATTAAGGAACATTATCTTAATGTCTTCCCATTCCATATCTTGAAGCTCCTCCCATGGCTTGGTGTTTTTAATCAAAGCCCACCATTGATCAGCTTCTCCATCTAGATGATAAACGGATAGGGTCACCTTCTCCTTCTCAGAATAGTGAAGAATAGAAAAGATATTCTCCAAGGAGTTAACCCACTGTTCAATAACTAGTGGATCAAAAGGTCCACTAAACATCAGTGGTCATTACCGCATGAAACATTCGATAGCTAGTTGCTCCATCATTGGTGTAGGAGGAAGTTCCCCATTATTATGGTTATTGTTCATAACCTGAGATAATTGGGTATGAATCACCATGAAGTTTTGAACTCCACCTCCCAAATCATTGGGGATGTCGTTCGGACAATCATTGCATTGGCCCTCACATGAGTTGTTGGCCTGATTTCTCTTGGTTCCAACCATTTTCTAAAACAGAAAAGGTTAGAAGAAAACATAAGTAAGAAAGATATGAATAACATATTCATTTAAACAATTTATACCATAAACATAACTTATGGGATCCCTATGTAAATATTCTTATGTGCTTATTTGTACTTAGTCTCATGAAAGAGGTTTTCTCAAGGGTTCACTAATCCTAATTCCCAAATTAAGTAAACCATTCCTCTGATACCAACTATATCCTCCCATCCTTTTCATAAATTACTATTACATCATTTTAAAGGTAAAAAACATAATATTATTACATATATAGGATCCAATGGTTTAGTGTCTTGTGTATGATAGGACCATAAATAGTAATTACAACATCAAGCATAGTCATTTATTTAATTTCTTCTTCTCTAGTATCTTATTGTCACTTGTCCTCTCCTTAGTATATATAGCCACAGGAGGATATACATTAAAATGGGTGAGCTAAAATCCTATTAATAGGTCAGATAAGAGGAATATAGTATGGAGTTAGCATAATCATGATATAGGTAAAGAAATCACGAACATGAGAGGAACAAAAATAAAAGACCTGAAATGTGGAAATGCATAAAAATGAAAAATCATAATTTAGTGGTTAACTAACACACATACATTTGAACCAAGATATCATATTGTTCACTCATCATTTCACATATACTCTTGAGAATCATCACTTTACACAATGCATTGTAGGGCTGTATAATTCCAGGCGCACCCGTCACATTATAACATTATCATTATAATTATTGTCACATAGAACACATATCAAAAGTGAACATAACTAACCCATGAAAAGGAATGGGTTTCATCTCATAATAATACATTCATAAGATTTGGGTTCCCACAAGAAATAGGGAACAACATACTTGATACAAGAACCAACAACCATGAATGAGAGGTAAATGTTGAGATCTTAAAAGAAGAGTTCTTTTGGAAAACATTTGGTTTGACATAAAATTCATTAGAAAACATGTATATCCCAGAAAAGTTAAGATAATTATGTATAAAATATATTTAAGGAATAACCATATCAAAATGGAGTGAAAGAGGGAGAACCCGAAGGAAGAAAATTGTGTTTGAGATTTCCCCTTACCTTGTATCTGAATGCTTCATTATCTTTAATGTCATGTATAATGACATTATATTAATTAATTAGAAATTCCAGAAACTTTTATACATTAATAGGGTTCATTATGGTTTCATAATTTGATTTTACGTGCCATTTAATGAGTTATAGAGTTTAGAAACATTATTCAAGAATGTTTATTTTTATGGTTTTTCTTGAGTGGTTCACTTGTATTCTTAAATTGATGTTCAGGTATAAAATGGATAAACATTCAGAACTGATATTACATGTTACTAATGATATCACAGAAGTATGAATTTTCTTATAATGAATTATATTATATCCATGTGGATGAATCATTAGTTATGAATTAAATGATGATTGTTTGGGTTAATTTGGGCGATTGTTCGATCACAACGAACTTGTTTTAATTTATCACATTGTATTCTGTACATAATTCATTTCCAGAACATTAAATAGGATATAATACATAAAAACTATTCTGGTTCAACCAAAAAAATGGTTTCATGACCATATCTAAAGGTAGAAATGGAAGAAGAAAACATGTCATTCTTGAAGGTGATAAATTAACACCTCACAAACAACGTTCTCTTGAATCCTTCTCTTGAGAACCACCTTATGGGCCTAATCTTGGTATTTTGATGAGACCAGAAGCTCTTGGACGTTGGGGAGGGGCTAGGAAGGATGTTTTGGAAGACTTTAGATATGTCTTGGAGCATGAGTGGTGTGAGGGAATGAGGGTGTGAAGGGTGGTTTTTATAGTGAAGGGGAGGGGTAAATTTTGAATATTTAATTCATTATTTTGTTATTTCCCTCAAGACAACCAATAGTTTTGTTTCATGTGACCCCTAATAACAATACAATCATTTTAGTTCGAACCAAGTGGCCTTGCATCACATTTGATGTCATGAATAGTTTATTTAAATGTTAATTTGTAAATACGGTATTTATCCATATTTCACTATTCATAAAAAAATTCGAGTTTTTTAGAAAAATACCAATACTTTACCCTAACCATTTTTCAATGTGTAGAATTCAAAAAATGAATTTCATTTTTAAAAATTAATTTAATAAATATTGTTAATTTAATTTTTAAATAAATTCACAGTTAATTCGAAAAATTACAATCTTAAAGGTGCACATAGTTTTATTTCTCATTGAAAAATTAATTAAGATCTAATTACATTATTTCCTTAAGAAAATAAAATAATAATATTATTTAGTAGTCATAAGGGTCATATTACTATTCATTTTACTATTCATAAGGGTATGTTAATATTCACCAAAAAATATTTTTCATATCATTAGACTCCAAAAATCATATTGAACACAACCGTGTATGTTAGATTTCTAAAATACAAAACATAGAAGTGACAAACTTATATTTAAAGGTCACATATCACTTAGTAGTTCGTTATGTTGTGTTTTCATGTGACTATATTACATAATTATAAGAAGGGAAATTTCATTGAAAAACATTGTGTCATTACATTCCTCATGGTTGACCCCTTCTCTTTTGTCATGGTTGAATATTGAGGAAGATGTTTGTCGTTCTGTGTTGGCGGAAGAGGAGTTCTTAGTTGCTCTTCCAACTCATCTCTCAAATGCTCCACAAAATGAATAGATTCCAACCAAAATGAAATAGAATATTTGTCTATAATTTAATTTTTGGAATGAAATAAAAATATTTAAAAATTTAATTAATTAATGTTCCATTAATTAATTCAAGTGGAGTGGTGCTTTAATGAGGGGAGTTCAAGAGTTTTTCCCCCACTTATGGGGAGTTCATGGAGTTAAGTAGCTCAGGTGGTCCCCACCTTAATTATCCTCCTAGGGGATGTTATACTCGGGTGGGCCCACCACTATAACCTCCCATGGGAGGTTAATATGTGGTGGCCCCCACCTCCAACCTCCTCATGGAGATTGTAACCGCCAATATAAAATTAAGCTACACTTATTTTTATTTAACTTTATTCTTAAAATCTCCAAAACTATCTTCTATTTTCGACAAACTGCTGTCGAGGTGAAAGTCTTCTCAAGAGAATACTGGTGCTATGAGTTCAACGGTTCCCTCCAATTTTAATTCCAAGCACCAGTTCAAATGATATAAAATCCTACTTGTACATTTACTGAATATACCCAAAAAAACTTCAGAAATTGATTTTGGGCACACCGGGCCTCATAGTCAAGCGCAATAAATTTTCTCAGACTCATAAATATCCAATGTATTATAGAAAAAAATTTCCACAGAAGTTTTCCATCTATACACATGTCTTCATTAAAAAATTATTATATTTTTTCTATATATTTTATTTTAGGAAATGTTGTTTTAATGGAAATCGATATATTATTGTATTGAAATTTTTGACTAATGGTTAAAAATTATATTTTAATGAGTAAGATCATATAAATTTTTGATTTAGGTCTTTCAATTATCTTATAGTACTTTTATATAATATATGATGACATTTAATCCTGATGTAGTTATCATATATTAGGTAAAATGATTGTGCTCTCTGATTAATTATATTTGAAATAACAGTGTTTTTTTTCATTATTAAGGGTTCATGTAAGGGTTCTATAAATATGATATACCTAGAAACTGAAATCAATTTTATGTTATTGATAATTAGATTTCATGGAAATATATTAATTTACTATTGATATATATGTAAAATTTGTTAAATGTTGTGATTATTCACTTTTATGTTTGACAATTATGTTTTTATGTACTTTTTTATTTGGTTATCTTGTTTCTTTGAAACCCTTATGAATAGGATTATTTCCATTATGTTTTCTTACAAAATTATTTTTATTAAATAGTATGTTGTAATTCTATATTCATGAATATGTAGATGATTTGTTAATATTAATTTTTTTATTACATCAGATATAAATATCTTATTTAATATAATTGTTTTAAGATAGACTAATGAGTTTATTTTACTACTTTTAAGTGTTTTATAATTGGATTTTCATTCTCATACATCTTTTCCAAATGTTTTTCATTTGGTTTATGGAATAATTGATATAATTATGATCTCATTTATAAACCAATGAAGATTTTTCCTGAAATAAAAGTGTGTTTCATTCTTAAAGTATGTTATTGGAAAACAATGGAAACTTATTTGAAATTAATACATTATAATTCATGGTATTATTATGTATGATTTGAAAATTTATTCTTTAAAAATATAAACATAAAAGTATAATCAGAAATGATAGAAAATGAATTATTAATCAATATTATAAATATGTGTAGAATAAGTATTTGGACACTATAATATATATCTTATTAGGAATGTTCATTCTTTTGGTGATTATGATAATATAAATAGGTACACATAAAAGATCATAATTTATTGCTTTAATGTAATATATTTCTATTATTATCATGTCACAATATTTAATATAAGTTTTTGTTGAATGGTTTCTATATTGGAAATATGAAAATTGAACATATAAGGTACTAAGGAGAAAGTAACTGTTCAAATGAGTAGCATATAATGGTTGGAATTGAAATTGAGGATTTTATCACTATAATGGATCAGTTGAAATATCATGTTAATGGTGGCGGCATACATGTGATAGAGAAACAACATTTACCTAAATGTAAAATGAAAATTGTATTGATTTTCAGGAAATAATACCCTCCATTATTTTGTGATACTTTTAACATAGTGGTAGATGCATGATGAATTAATTATTTGGAAAAAAATTCAATATGTTGTGTAGGTGAATTATTCAAGTGGTAATTATATATATTTATCATTTTTTATTTAAGATAATATATTTTTCTAGGGTAAATAATAAATGTGAAAAATAATTGATTCGTTCTCTAGAATGAAATTAATGAAAAAAATTAAATGACATATATTTATCTAAATTTCTTCAAAAATAAGTTTGAAAATAAATTCATGGAATTGGGAAAGATGGATGATGATTTAGTGGATGTGTGTAATGAAAAATATAACTGATTATCTTGGGACATAATAATTTTTATACATTATCATTATGTTGATAATAAATTTTCTTACTCGAGATTGATGCTATTATAATTAACATAGTTTTACGTTAATGAATTTAGAATTTATGATAAACATATTCCATATGCTAAAAATATATAAATAGTGATTTAATATGATCATATGTTCAAAAAACAATAAAGAAGGTGTGCATGTTGTAGGATATTGGGAATAATCCCTTGAATAAATCCAAATTCAATTAAATCATGTTCTATATTATGACAATTGTAGTCAAAATGACCTCGATTAATGTATTATAAAATCAGGGAAGTTATTTTGATGGGGTATTTTTGGACTTGTGGATGATGTATGATAATAAATTGTCCGTTAAATAATTCCAATATTAGATTAATATGTTTTAATAGTAACAAGATTTATCATTATGGGAGTACTTATCAGAGTATAAGAGTATAAGATATATTTCATTACTATCACAAGCAGAAACATGTGGTTAATTCATTTGAAACATAATTTGTTTATATTAGACCACATAATGATGTGGCGTCAATTATATTACATGATTATTCATGTTATTTCAATGTATATTATTATTTTTATTCTACACATTATTTCATTATTTAAATGTTTTATGCTAAATTGTTAATGTCTCATTAGTAATAGAAGGAATGTATTTTTCCTTATAAAAGTTGTTATTGTTAATGGAAAAATAATTTACATGAATGCTACTATTATTGTCCCAAAAATGGATTTACCATGAACTATTGTTTTATTCCCCCTTGTGTAATTTTTTTATCTTAGGAATGGAAAATATTTCTGTTTATCTTGTTAATTTGGATTTATGAGTCTTTTTTATATTTTTGGAATGATTATCAACATGTACACAATATTGTATTTTTTCCATGGATAATATATAATAATATTGAGAGAATTATTAACAACACATTTTTTTTATCTTCTATATATTGTTTTGAATATGTGAATAGTTAAAATTAATGTTGTTATAATTTAAAACATATATCTAGATGGATTTGTTTTGGAATTTTCTATTATTACAGCTGATCGTGATATTGAATTTACTATTGACTTATTTCATAATGATAGTCCAATATCTAAACCTCATTATCGATATATTCAAGTATATTTTTTTAATTGAAATGTAGTTAAATTATATTCATTATGAATGATTCATTCCTAAGATAACATCACCATAAAGTTCCACTTCATTGTTTCATAAATTGGACAAAATCTCCATGAGTCATACATTTATGAAGATATTTGAATAACATATTTGATAAGAATAGGTATATGTTTCGTTATATAGGAGAATTCATTGAACAACACTACATATCTCACTATTTATTTTTAATATTGACCTTTTTTTCTATCATTAGTTATAGGTAATTATTTTTAATTAGAGGTAATTTGTAATGCCACGTAATTATACAGATCTACAATGATAATTGATCATAGGAAATGGAATTATCATGAGAATGTTTTCATCCAAATAACCATAAATAAAATAGGTCTGAAAGTATAATAGTTTCATTGAATATAAAATTAATATAATGGTATATTAATTTTCAAAATAATTTACTTAATTTTGAGTAATTATTTACCATCTAGACTATGAAAATAAGGAAATTTACATAATTGTGACTATTAATTTTGTCATATAATAAATTTCCTCCAGAATTTCATTGTTTTCCTCAAATGATGACTATTCAAAATGAGTTTTCTCCTTCCAATAGCACGAAAATTAACATTTTATTGTAAAAATAACAATAAAAGAATTTATAATAATATAACATGGTTATTAATTCATTATTTAAGTGAAAATGGTTATCATTTTTAATGATGGTTCACCAAATAAATAGAACTGGAAAAATCAATATTAATACCCGGCGTTCAAACTAAGTCATTCTATTAATGTAAAACACCATATCACAAATAACCAAAACAACATCCACATATAGAGTTTTTTAGCATCATTGATTTTCTCTTAAATTTCATTATAGTATAAAAAATATTGTACTGATCAACATCATGATAACACATTGGAAGGTGGTATGAGTTTCATTGTTGTCACATATTTATTGTGCATTCAAGCTGCATGGCCTTTCCAGATGTGATGAGATGATTTTTAAAATAGAATATTCCCATTTTATAAAATTATAACCATATAAAATTCATATAAATTCTTTTAACACCCACAAAAATTTCCATATCCATCAAATATCATATAATCTATAATAGTTTTCATTACCATTAATCTTATTATCAAAAAATAATTCAAAAAAAATATAATGGTATACAAAACTCTTATATAATATTATATGAAAATTTTATAATATCCAAATTTATATAATCACTACTATGATACAAAATATAATAGCACCCAATATGAACTCTCAAATGCCATTGTAAAAATATAAACTATAAATTTATATCATTGACGCTGATGAAGGACACACTATTTTCACCATCCATTACAAAAATATAAAAACAAAATTTGAATTAATTAAATAGCCAAGTAACATTTAGGATTATTTTCAGAAGAATAATCCATACTATTATATAATAAAAATAAATGAACTTATTGTATTAGTTTTCCACTATACCATGATTTTCATACTTCTTATTAAGTATTCAACATTTTAAAAAACATCGTCCTGTTAGAATCCTTCGAGGGAAAATACATTTAATCATTATTCATCTTATCCTATTTAAATAGATACATAATAAGGGTGGGATCAAATTCTAATTCTGGATAATCATAAGTATTACAAATTTAATTTAAACACTGATAATATGTTCAGAATAATAGTATGTGACATAATCAATGTGCATTATTATAAAAAAATAATATTTATCCCCAAAAATATGTGGATCATGTATCACAAATCAATGAAAAATTATTTATTAGATGAAATATTCATAATAATCAATAATCATGGTCCACGTGATTTTAGTCCTGATCGATGGTATCATTGAAACTCAATAAAATCATAAAAACTTGTTTTTAAATTTGGAACATTATCTTCGTAACACATTTCATCTTCATGTCAATAATATCTGGAGCCTAGTTAAATCAAAAGGAGAAACAATCCTATAAATCCTCCATATTGCAAGAAAATACATGAAACATTACCCAATGTATATGATATCTATATATCCCTAAACATCGTATTAGATCGATCGGGATCCCACTACATCATATGGGACAGTAATAATATATTTATATTTGGATAACCCATGAGTTATAATAGGTATAGTCCCATTATATAATAAATATTGGGCTTACTAATTAACATAAATAATGTTTATTTTATAAATAAATATTATTTTTATTGATATTTCTTTCTTGAGAAATTTTTTGTTATATTATATAATATTATGCAGAAAAAAATTATAGTGGAAGATAAATTTATAATTATTAAATATCATATCATTAGTCATCCAATAAAAAAATTAAATATAAAACATTACAACTGGACATAGAATTTATAATAGAAAATATATAATTACAAAATTTGGATCTCTTAAATATACTAATGTAATTCCCCCCATAGGGAACACTATGAAAACATCAAAAAATTTGTAAATTAATAAAAAATATTATGAAAAATAAAATACATCATTAATTGGAGAAATATTGAATATAGAATGATAGAATGATGCAGTATTTATAAAGGGAAATGTGAAAATTGGAATACTAACATGACCACTGGAAAAATATGAACTCTGGTTAATATAACCACTAGTATGTTTTACCATTGGTAATAATACCCTTTGGAAATATTACATTTTTAATTATTTTTAAGTAGTTAAAATTGAACAATTAAAATTGATATAGAAATGAGAATCAATTGGATACACTAGTAGAGTTGTACCATATAAAGCCTATTTATCAGAACAATAGAAAGAGGAAGCATCACTTGTGTCACTCATGACCAAGCCCATGTCTATAATCCCAATGTGAATCTATAAAAAATTATCATATAGGAGAATTTCATATTAGGGGAGATTACCACTCTGTCACTGTAAGTTGAGCCACCCGATGAAACAACCCCAATAACTCACTTTACCCTTAGGGAATACATGTTTGTAGTAATGAGTTAGATATCTAGTTTGTACATACATAATGTGTAATTACTATTTAATGAATTAAATATTTATTCCATTCCACCCATTATTATAATAAGATTGTATAAAAAATGTATGATTATATAATAAAAATTGGAATTTATTTTTGGTTACTAAAAAACATTGTAGTAATTTCTTAGAAACATATTACACTTTTATAATAATGTCAAGATAATAGAATAATTTTTTCAAATTAAATGATCTTTTAATACATCCTTATTTAAAAATAAATGAAAAAATAAATTCAAAATTTCCAGATAAATTATTGTATGTGTCATTATCTTGATTATGTCATCAAAACATCAATTTTTAATTATTGTTTTTTAATATTTAAATGTATTAATTCAACTTTCATTAAAAGATTTTAAAAAATAAATATTATATATTCAATCATCATGTCGAAATTATTTAATGTTCAATTTTTCAGTCTATTCTAATATAATTTATTTTTTCTTGAATAGTAGAAATATAGTTTATGGGTTATAGTATATTTTAAGATATTGTATTTTTGTAATAATGATATAAATTTTAAATAACCACAATTAATCTTGTAAAATATTCTATTTTATAAATTTTAAAATTTTAGTATATTTTAATCAATTTTAAATCCAATAAAGTACTTTCCCATGTCTGAAATGAAATATTAAAATTAAATACATTACATTGTGAAAATTTTCAATTTTTATGCCATATAATGTATTAAAAATGTGTTAAGATATAATGGACTAAAATATAATTGAATTCCACTAGAATTTTCCAAATCATGATTAATAATCTTGGAAAGACAACAGTTTTTCATTTTACAAAATATATAATTGGAATACATATATTTTGAAATTAATAAACAATTATTTAACATTTTCTAGAAAAATCTTCTCATTTCGAAATTAAGATCCAAAAATAATTTATCATCCACAATGACATGTTAATTTTCCTTCCAAAGAGTCCCCCAAGGGTTCCATTATACACCAATATGTCAACTTCATGTTTTTGGGAAAACACTTCGTGGTAAATGAATTTTCATTCATTTCTCTTCAATACAAGATGCACTTTTTATATGTATTCTAAATGTTTTGTGACACCCATTACATAAATTTATTAACTATTCCCTTACCTGAAAATTATGTCTTATCAATTTTGTACTTTCGAACTCTTTTATTTCATTCATTCCATAATCTACAATTTATAACTATCATCCTAACAATTTTACGTGTCTCTTTTACTTGATAATTCCACATTTATGTTCTTTTTGTGAATACTAAACACAATTCCATCTCCATGGGAATTTACCAAGAGGAATAATGTTTTATTTATTTACCAATTTTCATATATGTGACAAAAAATCATTTTTCATGGGTCAATAATGAAGTAATTTAAATTCATTTATGAACTTCTCTTCTCCATGATTTGGATAAGAACGTCATTGTTCATTTTCCACGAGTTATTAATGAAATTTATTATAATGATCATTGTGGATGACATGAAATGGATACATATAGATGGTTCAATGTTATTATTCTTCAATGAATTGGGTAAATAATTTTATCTGTAAAGATTTCATGCTTTACAATACATTGGTGAATAACTATAATAATTTTGATTTATGGAATCTTTGTGATAAACTATGGTAAAATTATTATGAATTTCACTTTTAAATGGTTTGTACACATTTCCATGTAATGATTCAAGATATTTATATCATGATATTATTCACATTTTCTTGATCATATTATATTGTTATTCCACTAATTTTTATTGTATTCCTCATGATAACATGCCAAATGTCTCGCTCTTATATTCACATACTAGGGTTATGATCTCCCCATTCCTTTTATGTTTTTCCAAAGGATATGATATATTGTAAATGTAAAATTAGTTGGACCGATGAAGGACCCTTTTACAGGAATTTTAATAATGTTTTATGTTTTCTTATATTATGTTCAAAAATTTTATGATACTAGTCATAAAACGATCTTGTGTATTTTTCTTTGTAATGAATAATTTATATAAAAAAATTGGATTCCATAGTTCATATCGATGGAATGTATAGTTATTTTAATAAATTATAATATGAAAACAATACTAATAAACCTAGGGATATGTATAAATATTTTAAAACATCCTACGGTATCTCAGTGATAAAATGAAGTGGTTCCAATGAAAATGTATACCTATATAGATTCTACAATTGGATGGGGCTCTAGCACCAATGTACCTATGTGTAGCAACATAAAACATCATTTTGTACTGTATTGAATCTAGAACTTGTTATAAAAAATGGGCATTTTTTCACACATTTTTTCACACCCAGGGGATATTTTTGGTTAACTATAAGATTTATATGAACCATAATTAAGGATATATTGTAATTTTAGTTTTTATTTGCAGAAATTAATTGATAAAATTTTTTGCATGATGATTTAATTAATAAAATATTAAAATAACAACACTATTTTTAAATGTGAAATGTTTGTCATTAAGGTTTTATTCTTCAAAAAAATGTTATCAAATAGATGGAACCATGTAAATTAGGAGTGAAAAGATGATGAACTGGTTGAATTGTGATGGACGATGGAGTGGAAAGCATTGTTATGATGATGAATCAACTAGATCGAATAATAAATAAAAACATAATACATGTTATGGGATCAGCTTCACCACGATGGGAACAACATACCTTGAATTTTTCATGCTTCAATTAACACATGGATTTTTTGGATATATAGTCCAATTTATTACTATATAATGGATTGACTCTATATTAAAAAATCATTTTTGTAATATGTGGTCAATAGATTTATAGTGTTACAATGGAATTTTACAACTTAAAGGAGATGTATATCAGTGGTGGAAGTGACTAAAAAAAATTGAATATAATGTAAATATAATCTATATACTGTAAATATATCATATGAATCCTTTTCAATTAATATTTTCCACGATCGATGAAAAAAATTGTGGAAAAAATATTATATACAAATTAGAAAGAAAATGAATCAGTGGGATGCTATGAAATGAACTGTTCAGGACATTCTTTATATAATTATAATTTTTTTTACAATATAAAGGAAATTGTTTCAAGATTCTTTGCTAGAATGTGACAATTATGGGAAGGAATTTAGAAAACTAATATAATGATCTCAATGAGGTGATATTGTAGAGTGATATGATGGTAGATTTAGAGTGTGTATAGACGTATTGGTCACATAGGTCAAATGAAAAATAAAACAATTAATCCAAAATCATGGAACAATTTTTATCATGAAAGTGTAGTAAAGGAATTCCAACATCCCTTGTGCAAAAATGTGGGATGATCAAATCATGGAAATTATTTTAGGGGATTGAAAAATATACAGGTGTAGAAGATTATGGAATGTAACTCGAAAATATTATGGTGGAGTGAAGACTCAACATCTGTACTATTACAATATTTGGATTATTTTACCAATTGAGATTCATGTAAATTTCTTCATGTGTCGACATATTTGGAATATTTACATAAATTTCCGAATTAATATCTAATTGAGATAAAAAGCCATCATCATCCTAGTATTCCAAGTGATCTGTGTCGGAAATTTTATAGCATGATGATTGAAATAGAGGATCCAAATTATATGGTAGTAGGTACACTCATTGTTCCTTCAAAGACATAATTTTCATTGATTGATTCTATTTCTCAAAATTCCATTATTTTTTCCAATTATATATTGAATATATAATCAAAAACCAAAATTATAGAAGTAGATTTACTAATCCATACTCATGAAAGGATTATTATAGCTTCAGTAGTGTATATAAAATCTTGTATTGACATTGTCACTTACCATCTCATCAAAAAAATTATAGACATTCCCATGGTGGAATTTGAAAGTATATTAGGGATAAATGATCTGTCAAATTATAATTCCAATATAAAATATACGATCAATTATATTTTTTATACTTGAATAATAATCATAGATTTATTTTGAAAGGATTAATATCGTAACCTCATATTTGTAAAGAAGAACCCCCCATATCATTATTTATAGAGAAAATTAGTCTATATGGAGAAGTAAAAGATAATATAAAGAAATAAAATGTAACTATAATTAATGAATAAATTTATATTTACCCAGAAGAGTCACCACGACCACACCCAGAATGAGAAATAATTTTCTCCATCAAACTCCCACTCAGATCCTGTCAAATATTAAAAAACATGAACAATATATAATATATGGAGTGATATGAAATCAAGAAAGATATCATGAAAATTTGGAGAATGGAGTTATTTGAAAATGTTCATATCCTTTATTAGAACTTTTTCACTCTGAAAATAAGAATTATTGATCAATGTATATATGAGTTTATTATTTCTAACTTAACGAGCTACATATAAAGAACATGTACCCTCACCCATAGATCGATTATTAAATTAACCATCTTCATGGGGATAATTATTCCCTATGAATGACAATTGATTTGGGTATAAATACATGAGGCTGATGTTAGATGATATTACAATGGGTTCCTTATAAATAATATATCGGCACTGTGTGTTTTTGGATATTCCCATTTTCTATACTAATTATGTTGTTATATTTAGGGATTTGACGAATTGAGTTTTTAAGGGATACCTTGATAGATTCATCGAATTTTTTATAGTTGATATTATTAATAATTCCAAATTTCATGAAGATCATGAGGATCATTTAAGAAAAATATTGAAAATATTGAGGTAGGATATAATATTTTGAAAATTGTGAAAATTTAATTCTTATTTTAAGAATAATTATTTTGTTGTTTAATATTTTTACAAATTATAAAATATTATTTTACAATTCATATATAATGGATGTATCAGAGAAACATAATCCTATATTGTGACTATTATTAATATTTTACTTACATTATCAGGATAATACATGATGTTCGTGAAAAAATCATAAAAATATAATCCAGTAAACATGTTAACATGAATATATGATATTTTCATCTCGACAAATGCGCGTAACTAAAGAATCTATGATCTAATGTTGGGATTTTTTATAGAACATGTGTATACTATACCCTGTTTCATATAGTTTTTTATTATATATAATATTAAATCTATTAATTTAATTGGAAAAATATTTATGAAAAATAACTAGTTAATCTTGTATGAATGTGAACCATTAAATTATCTTCATATTAATTATCATAGACATGACCTAGAGTGAGTTGTAGTAATTTTTTCTATAAAAATATAGAGGAGCCATATTTGTGGGGATAAATTTGAAAAATACACATAACAATATATTTTGATGTAAATATTCATTAAAAAAGAATTTATCATCAAAATTATGAGATGGTTTTGAGATTCTAAATACTACAACTATTCAATTATTTTTTCACCGCCAAAAAGAAAACGAAGTCATTGAGGCATTGTATATGAATAACCCTATTGTAATTTAAATGATGGTAATTCATTACGATCCATTGATCGATGATATAGTGATTTTTGACATGGGAATCATAAAGGAAGGGGAATATTCCATCATTTCCCACATGATGTCATAGCCATCAATAATAGTGAAGAACAATTGAGCTCAAAGAGAAGAAACTTTGATACAAAATAATATTGAGGTCATGATTTATTTGAGTTTTCCAGAGTTCAATATTCATCATGAAGATGTACTATAATCTAAAACTAGGATATGTGTTTCATATATATACTAAGGATAAATAAATTCCGATTGGATAATTCTTATATATCTATATTCTCTACTCATTATAGAATAATTAAAATTTATAAGGAAATTCATGATTATAATTAGTGGTAATATATAGAAATTTCTATATTCAACTATGTGACATATTTATTAGAATTTAAATAAGAAAATGTTGATAAAAACATCATAATGGTGTATTGAAACTACTACCCATGCCAACATGGATGTTTGGAAATATCATAATAGATTGAATAATTTTAATCTTAAGAATATCCAATATTGTCAATGTGATATAGGTAATAGTGGACCAAATCACAACAACAACCCATTTCATAACTATTTGGAATGATTTCTATTCATTAACAACATTCCACGATATACATAATGGAATTGGTGAGGCTAATTGGGGAACCAGTTTCAATCAATTTTTATTGGGTTCCATTGTTTGTATCTATATTCTAGATATGTCTCCCACATGATATAAACACTAAAAAAAATATTAGATCGGCTTATCACCCCAAAACATATAGCCAATCTGAATGTAAAATTCAAACACTCTGTGACATACTATGAACAATATCAGTAGAATTTAAATGTTGATGGGATAAATGCATCCCATTAGATTACATTTCTTAAAAAAATCATTCAATATAGTATTTAAATATCACCATATGATGTTTTATATAGGTATAAAAGTAGAAGTCTAACTTTTTGTAATGATTTTGTTGAGAAACATATACATGGTCGCGCTCATGTTCTAGAGATGATATTAAATTTTCATTCTATATAGAAACATATAAAATCATATCATATTTGGAAAAATATATGTGATTATATCCATTAAAGGGACATGGGATTTGATGTTGGAGTGAAAAAATCCATTAGATTTCACCATGTGTAACACCCCATGATTTCATAGTACGTTATCTCATTATATTAATCCAATAGCTTATGCTACACGAAACACTGAGTTTGAGCGCACCACAACAAACCAAAATAGAAATTAATAAAGATTTTATGAATAGTATTATCAAAATTTATAATTTTATATATATCCTATATAATTTTGACATTCATATTTTGTGTTTCTTAGACATAATATATGCAGAAATTCCATTATTCAGATAAAAAACGTATTTTTCAAAAAATGAAATTTTACCGCATATTTAATGGAGAATCATTTTTAAAACAAATAAATGACACTTTTATATATTCAATTAAAGGAAATTAAATTATTCTTTAGAATCATGACATAAAAAATTAGTTTTGATAAATTTTTGTTACTTTTCTGATAACATTCAAATATTGATTAATACTGAAAAATACAAAACAACGTTTTTAAATGAAATAAATTATAGTTTTAAATTATACTCTTGAATGGTTTGGATTTATAATTAAATTATATTTTTATCATTTAACACAATTTTGGTCATTATAAGTAATTTTACATCTAAATTAGTCATAAACGCAAGTCAATCTTTTGATAGATATTTCTTTTTAAAAACCTATTTTTTGGTTTTGACAATGGGATTTAATATAAAATTAATAAATACAAATTCTATGTTGTGAATTTGTTAAAATAGACTTCATTTTTGAATTCTGAATATCAAAATTATCTAAGTTTGAATTTTTGTTATTTTTCAAAAACATTCAATTTTTGATGAATAGTGAAAAACACAACGTTATTAGTTAAAACAGACTTTTTATTTGAATAATAATTTATTTTTTAAACTTTATTTTATGTAAAAATATAAACTTAATACATATATATGTTCAATGTAATTAATTTAAGTCATTTTATAATATGTTTAGATATATAAATATTTTATTGAACTTTTTACTGTCTTTTACCCACCTCCTGGGAGCATTTACAAATTTGTAGAAAATATAATTTTTCCACTTCTGTGAGTTGAATTTCAAAACACTAAGAGACACGGTTAATATCAGTAAGTAATATTATGTTCAATAAGATTAATTTTATTTGTTGAATAGTATCTTATGAATTATATTTACCACAATTATAAGTAAATATGGCAATTAAGGGTAAAAATGATATCATAATTACCCTAAAACATGTTCTATTTATATTGGATAAGTATAATTCGCCAAAAAACAACCTTATAAATTAAATATGATTATATTTGGTCTACTTGGATTAGATTAATACCTTTATTGTAAATTTATTTTTAGAATAGTTAAAAGAGTTAAATTCAAATTTTAATAACTAAACCATTTTTAATATAGGGTTACACACAAAATAAATTTGACTGTGAATATTCATTAGATTGATAAAAATATTTAATAAATCATGGTATCATATTTATAATTTAAGGAAATTAAATAATTATATTTATTTGTGACACAATGATGATGCAGTAATTACTTTATTAACGAAAGAATCAAGGAAATGGTATACTAAATATTAAAATAAATATAATTCCAATTTTTTTATGACAACCACGAATTTTCTAGATGAATATGAAATTTCAGGGTTTATTAAATGTATCTTGTTCAATATAATTATGTTTTTATAACTTTGACAATAACAAAATAAAAAATAATTTCAAAATTGACATTAATTAATTTTTAAAAGAAATACTCTATTATTGGTTGATAAAATATTCCTAAAAATATAACGTTCAGAAAAAGGGGTTAATTAATATTACATATGTCATTAATGAACCACTTGAGGTTATTTTGGATGTTTAGTGTATGTTTATTAACCATATTGTGTAAGAATATAAGAAGACTTTGTAAAAGTTAAAATATTTAACAAAGAGTAAAATCTAAAAGACAAGGTTAATAAGGTGATCTATACCTTTCTAAAAGCTACTGATTGAGTGGTTTACGACCCACACCCACCATATATAATAACTCCTATAACATTTACATACTTTGATGTTATTATAAATATGGTACAACCATATTCTTTATTCTATCCATCCTTAAATGACAATGTCACCAAATTTGCGTACGTACGGCTTAATCTCTCTACGTCGTGGTGTAGTCTGTTATTCAAACACTTCATTATTTGGATGGGTGTAATAATATTTATAAAAATGTAAATAATAAATATAACATGTTAATTATTTTTTCTATATGATATACAATTCAATTAAATACTATTTCTCCATCAATATAATCATATTGTGGCTCGTGCATACGTACGGATTACCGTCTCCACGACACGATGAGATTTATTCCCACATTCACCATTCAACGATGAGTACAAAAATATATATTATTTATATGTATGAAATATATGACATAATAATTATATTTTAGATATATATATATATATATTTATTTATGTAATTACATATATATTATTCACTTATTTTCATTGAATATGATATGAAAACGGAAACATCGTTTATGTGTACTTACGACCTACCGTCTCCATAAACAGTGCCTTAAATTTCAAATATTTATCTATTATAAATATTTATATTCATAATATAAATGATATATAAATCAAGGTTTATATTATGTATGTAGTTAAATCATTATCTAAATGATACGATCATGAATAACATGTTAAAACACGTACGATAAAGAAAGTGATTTTTAACCGAAATGTTAATTTAAAATGGAAATAATTATTAAATAGGTAGTATAAAGTCATAAATGAATCATGTGTGTTATAATATTTATCAATATGGTTCTTTTATAAAATAATAACAAACTATGGTCAATATACATGTGGTTAAACATACCCTCGACCAATAGAAAGTGCAAGGTAAGGTCTATTTCGTAAATCTCTTTATTATCCAAGATTAGTTATGATTATGTATTTTCTGGGACATATTTATCAATGATACCCATATTTATTTTAAATATTTTTAAAAGGAATGTTTTTATGGTTTTATGGGAGGTTCTATTTAACTAGATCATCATTTTAAATGTTATGAAGATTTATCTTTCTAAATCCTTTTTGTTAATTTCCAGGTTTACAAAAAGATTTTAAGGATTTATTTATATAGACATGAATGTTATGAAATGATGATTCTTTTCAAAATTTTCAAAGTGTTATGGGACACTTTAAATCAAAAATTTATTTTAAATTACATTCTTTATAAATGTAGTACTTTTAAATATTTTCATGAAAAATCGATATTTCTCTCAAAGAGTTTTACAAATCATTTTCATCTATGTCAACATCATTTGATAGATTTTAAACTTCTTTGATGTATATTTATTATGATATTAATATTACGTATTATATAGAATGTTTTGTGATATATTTTCCTTTTGATGGGTTATTTTTTTCCATTCCTTTTTTATAGTTCAAGTAATGACCTTTATTATTCTATTTTTAATACGAATGTTTATGTTATTTTTAAACCATTTCATATGAAGAATTTTTTGGACATAGTAAGTGATGGGTGATGCCCGCTATAGCACTTAGATGCATCTGTAGTTGTCATTAGAAAATTATACGTTGAATTGCAAAAGGCCTTTCCTAATTTGATATATGGTTTTGGTCGAGGCCTTAATAATTTTTAGACGTCTTGGTCTAGGCTTTAAAAAATGTTTTAGAATGTCTATAAATGTATACTCAATCATTATAAAAATAATCATGATGGTTCATGTGGTTATTTTACTAGTTGAATACCCATGTCTATATTTTTTTCTAGAATTATTTACACAGCTCATATTTCTACCCTAATGTGTATATGTTTATTATTTTTAAAGTCATGTGTTTTCAATTATTTTCCATTCCTAATTTTTATGATATCTTCTAATATATTTCATACTCTTTCTAAGTGTTTGAGCTCCACCATTTCTTATGTGTTTTCCCAGGATTCCAATAAATGTATTATGATTGATAAAAAGGGTTAATCTAGAGGATTAATATTATTCTCAAAAGATCATTTACGTTGAGTTTTATTTTCTAATGTGTAATGTAATGTTCATGAATGTAATATATTTTCCAATACTGCTAAAATGGTCGATATTTCGGGAATTTATTCCTTCTAATCATGCCAATGTATTATAATAATGCACCGACTCCGACCTTCTGGTTTCGAGGTGTTATAGTCGGTATCAGAGTATTTTTCGCCATAACCATGGAAATAGATTTATATAAACTCATATTAGAAAACATTACACTAAGATAGAATATGAGGATTAGTACATAATAAATTCCTAGAATGTTGGAAAAGTAGAGATTTTTTTTATTTTCTAAGCAATACATCCCTATATGGATATGATCTGGCTGAGGCAACTCTGACACAGATGTGCCTAGGAGTGAAAACTCCAACAAGGAGTTTTGGGCTGACCTGGGGTATCCTGGTACATGACAATGGGCCTTGCTGCACTCTTGGTTATGACACTCCTAGGGGATATGATTAGGACAATAAACATTTTCATTACAAGCCATTAGGAAGGATTTAGGATTAAATAATTCCTCAAAGAAAATATTTTATGATTATAGTTAATATGAATAATCTTTTCAACATACATTGGGTATTATAAAAGATTTTAATTATGAATTGTGATTCTTAAAATAACCTAGTCTATTCCATTGTTTAGAAATTGTGCCTAGTAGAAGAAATGAGAATACCATCAATACACATTATCAAAAGATTAATAAAGATCACATCATTCATATAATTAAGACAACATTTATATGGGGTAAAGTCTCCCACATATCCTTATCATATTAATAAATAATATCATGTGTTAATAAGATAAGTAATAAATTTTCTTAGTCCTATGGATTTGAAGGGATGTAAGAGAAGAAAAGGATGGAAGAGACAAATATGGATAATGGGAAGAGGGATAATAAGGATTTTCCCATAGGTGATAACTGTGGAATGAATCACCTTGGTAAATCTTTTAAGAGAATGGGTGTTTGTTATAAGTGTGGAAGAAAAATGAAAACAAGTATGTGTTTTCATGGGTAATATAATGAATTCAAATGTATAATTCTTCATCAGTATGTAAATGGGACACTACATGAATCAATGTCTAAATCATCAGAGTATACCCAAATGCTACTATTGGATAATAATCAAGTTATGATACTACAAAATATGAAGAGGAATGATTATTTTTCTTATGTTGTTATTAATATATTGTGTCATTTTATTATTGAATTAATGATATACATGTCATAAGAATTTTATAGTATATAAGAATTGTACTGTAGTACTATTTCATTATGGATTTATGATTATATGGTTCTATTAAAAGTGAATCAACATCAAGTTAATATTTTGTGATAATAAAATGATGAAGGAATGATAAAACTTAATATGGTTAAGATACTAAGGTTGTGATTTTAGAAAATAGATGATTGATGTGGATAAACTATATTGGATATTATAGAAATCCTTGGAACAGAATAATGGTTTGTTTATTCCATCATTTTTGGAGTTTAAAATAGTTTTGGATATAAGTTGTATATCCAATATTCTAGAAGGAATAAGGGATAATTAATTTAATATATGTGGTTTTATGGTAATTCAGATTGTTAGCATTTTTTAAAAGAACACTGATGAAAGTATTCACATGTTATTAAGTGGAAAAAAGATCTTCATTGTGTTTACCTTCCTTTTAAATTTTGGATTGTGAGTTTGGACAGAATTATTTTGGATAATAAAAAATCATGGAATAGATTAAGTCTCACATTGTATTCTATTTTTAAGGTTAAATGATTTCGTGAGATTATTTTTTGATTGTCATAAAAAGGACATCACGGAGGTCGGGTGACAACCCGTCGCGTTTGGCAAGGCCATGAGACATGAACCCAAAACTGAAGGGAAACAAGGTTTGATATCCTACCATTGGCATACTTGATGTCCTGGATTGTATAATTTTGTTTTTTTAAATAGCCTGAAAAATGAATTATAAATTCATTATTTTCGGAACCCTATACGATTAGGATAAATAGAATATTTCTGAATTCAATTATCTTTGGGTGTGAAAGATGAGTTTGTGGTAGGAATTAGTTTAAGGATGAAACTCTACATGTCATGTATATTTTTTCACTTATTTTATGAATAAATTAATTTGTAAACTTTAGGTAAGAGATCTTAAAACCAAAAAAGTGTTATCCTAATACCTTATGTTTTGTTGAACTGATGATATTTTAAATCAACATATATTGATGGCTTTGAGGCACTGAATTGGACACTTGTTTGTGATGGATGAACTCAATCAGACCCAATAAATATTTATTTTTTTTGTTCCAATTATGTGTCTCTAATTTCCGCCAATGTTCTCAAAATCATGATATTAATTTGTTATTGACTTTTTCAGTTCTCATTCCCTTTTATTATGAATGAAAAATTTTAAACAAATTTATGATGTGGATTTTACAGAAATGTATTCTTCTATTTTTAAACTTTTATTTTCTAAGAAAAATTTCAAATTATGAGTATTCAATTTATTGTAGGAGAAGAGAATGTAACAACCCATTTTTTCATAGTATGTTATCTCAATAAAGTAATTTGATAGCTTGTGCAACACGCAACACCGAGTTCGAGTACAACACTACTTACAAAACTAGCCACTCAAAATGAAATTATGTATTATATTAACTGCAATTCAAATTTTATATATATAACTTATAATTTTAACAATCATATTTTATGATTCTTAGATAAAATATAAGGATAATTTAAATTTTTCAGATAAAATAAGCATTAAAAATGATATTTTATCACATATGAAATGAAGAATCCATTTTAAAACAAATATTTGACACTTTTATATATTCACTTTAGTGAAATTATATTTTTCTTTATAATCGAACCATAAAAATTTAGTTTGGATAAATTTTTGGTAATGTTCTGATAATGTTCTTATTTTCCTGAATACTGAAAAATACAAAAAAACTTTTTTAATCATAATAATTTATATTATTAAATTATACATTTGAATGGGTTGGATGTATATTTATATTATATATTTATCATTTAATACAATTTATGTCATTAAATGTAATTTCACATTTAAATTTGACATAAACACATGCCAATCTATTGATGATTTTTACTTTTTAAAAACCGGCTTTTTGGTCTTGACAATGGGAATTAATTTTAAAATTATCAAATGAATCTTCAATGTCTTGAATTTGGTAAAATAGACTTCATTTATGAATTTATAATATCGAAATTATCTTATGGTGAATTTTTTATATTTTTTTGAAAACATTCAATTTTTGATTAATATTGAAAAACATTTTGTTATTGGTTAAAACCAACATTTAATGTAAATAGTTATTTATTTTATTTAAATTTATTTTATGTTAAAACAAATACATAATACCTATATATGTTCAATTTAATTCATTGGATTCATTTTATAATAATTTTAGACATATAAAAATTTTATTGATCGTTTTACCATCTTTTACCAACCTCTGAGGAACATTTACAAGTTTGCATAAAACATAATTTTAATTATTTTGTGATCTAAATTTCAAAAATTAGAGAGACAAAATTTATATAAGTAAGTACTATTTGGTTCAATAAGATGAAAATAATTTCAGGATAATAGTAACTTTTGACTTTTATTAACCACGTTTAAAAGTTAATTGGGTAATTAAGGGTAAAAATTATATCATAATTACCTTAAAAAATGTTCTAATTCTACTGGATAAATATAATTATACCAAAAACAACCTTGTCAATAAAATATGATCCTGTTTGGTCCCCTTAGATTAGATTAGGACATTTAATATTATTTTATTTATAGAAGAGTAAAAAGAGATAAATTCAATGTTTAATAACTAAACCATTTTTAATACCGGGTTACACACAATATAAATTTGACTATAATTATTCATTATAATGAAAATAAATATTAACTATATCATCGTATTTTACTTATAAAATGTATACATTAAATAATTAAATTTATTTATGACACAATGATAATGTTGTAATTAACTTATTAATGAAAGAATCAAATAAATAGTGTTATAAATATTAAAATAATACTAATTTCAATGGTTTTATGACATACACGAATTTTCATGGTGAATATGACATGTTAGATTTTATTTAATTTATCTTGTTTGATGTAATCACGTTGTGATGACTTTCACAAAAAACTGAATAGTAAATAATGTCATAATTGATATAAATTAATTTGTAAAATAAATACAATTTTATTGGTTGAGATATTTTTCCTAAAAATATAAGGTTTTTTCAAATCACATAAATAATATTATATATGTCATTAATGAACCAATTGATATTCTCTTGAGTTTTATAGTATTTTTATTAACTATATAGTTTAATAATATAAGAATACACGGTAAAAGATAAAAAATATAACTAATAGTTAAATATAAAAGATAAAGTTAATAAGGTGAACTAAACCTATCTAAAACCTATTGGTTGAGTTATTTTCGACCCATACCCACCTTTTACTAGAAATAAATCATTTTTGAGCCATAATAATGTGAAAATTATTTTATTATTAATAATTTTTCAATCTTTTCATAAGCTGTCCCACGCCTCTCTTATAAAAGGGTACTTCCTCTTATCTCAAAATCACACCTCTATAGCCATTTGGCTCAACCAAACCCTACCCAAATATCCTCCCAACTTCATTAAAATCATCTTAGAGTACTATATTTGATCATAAATACAACCTAAGAATCCCATTTGATCAACTAAAAAAAACACCCGAAGAAGAGATAATAATTTCACCACCCTCATTCAAGATCTTTTCATCACCCACTTCCTCTTTAATTGTTGTTTCCATACCAAAAAAATTACCCCATTACCTCATAAATACATTAATATTATTATAAATATGGAAAAACCATATTCTTTATTCTATCCATCCTCAATATGTCAAAGTCACCATACGTGCATACATACGGCTTACCATCTCCACGTAATGGTATTGTTTGTTATTCAAACACATCAATTTTTTGGATGGGTATAATAATAAGTATAACTAATGTAAATAATAAAAATAACATGTTAATGATTTTGTGTCTATGATATACCATCCAATTACATACAATTTCATCATCAATATAATGATATTGTCACTCGTGTGTACGTACAGATTACCATCTCCATGACACGATGAGATTCATTCCCACGTTCAACATTAAACGATAATTATAAAAATATATATTATTAATAATTATGTAATATATTAAATAATAATTATATTTGATATATATATATGCAATTACATATATCTTATTCACTTACTTCCGTTCAACACGATATGAAAACAGAAACAACATTTATGCGTATGGACGACCTACTGTCTCCACAAACATTGCCTTCCATTTCATATATCCATCTACTATAAATATTTAAATTCTAAATTTATATGATATATAAATCAATTTTTATACTATGAATGTATTTAAATCATAATCTAAAATATATGATCAAGAATAACAAGTTAAAACACATACAATAAAGAAAGTGATTATAGCCTGAAATGATAATTTAACATGGAAATCATTATTAAATGGGCAGTATAAAGTCATAAATGATTAATGTATGATATTATAAATATATATATGCTTCTATTATAATTCACTAACATACTATGGTCATTATACAGGAGGTTAAATGTACCCCCAACCATATGAAAGTGCAAGGTATGAGTTATTTCCTCAATCTCATTATTATCTGAGAATGTTTATGTGTAATTATTTAATGGGACATTTTTATCAGATATACACATATTTCATATAAATTTTTTCAAAATGAATTTTTTACATTTTTATGGGTGGTTTTATTTAACTAGATCATCATTTAAATGTTTTAAATATTAATCTTTATAAATCCTTTTCATTAATGTCGATGTTTTCAATATGATTTTATGGATATATTTATATGGTCATGAATGTATCGAAATGATAATTCTTTGAAAATGTTTCAAAGTGATATGGAACAATTTGATTGAAAAATATATATTAAATTAATCCCTTTATAAATGTGTGACATTTAATTGATTTCATGAAAAAAGTAAATTTCTCTAAAAGTTTTTTACAAATCATTTTCATCTATGTCAACACTGTTTGATAGATTTCAATCTTCTTAGAAGTTGATTTATTGTGATTCAAATAATCTATATTGTATTGAATATTTTGTGATTTATTTGACAATGCATGTGTTATTTTTATACAATTCAAGAATTATGGTTAAAGTATTGACATTTTGTATGCTAGTTTTTATACGAATGTTTATGTTATGTTTAAAACATTTCACATGAGGAATGTATTGGACATAGTATGTGGCTGGTTGATCCCGCTTTAGCTCCTCTGTGCATTGGTAGGACTCATATGTAAATTAGACGTGGAATTTTACAAGGCCTTTCTAAATTTGATATATTTTTTTGGCCAAGGGCTTAATCATTTTTATATGACTTGGTCATGGCCTTGAAAATGTGATTCAGAATGTTCTGCATTATTCATTCCCTCATTATGAAAATAATATTGATGGTTCATGTAGATATTAAACAAGTTTAATACCAATGGATATGTTTTATTCTAGAATTATTTACTAAGATCATATTACTTACATAAAGTGTACATGTTTATTATTTGTAAAAGCTTATGTTTTCAATTATTCGCCATGCCTAATGATTATGTTATCTTCCGCTATATTGCTTACTCTTACTGAGAATTTTATCTCACCACTTTATTATGTTTTTTTTCAGGATTCCATGAATTATATTATGATTGATATGTAGTGTTATGCTAGGGGATTAATGGAATTCTCAAAATAACCTTTATGTTTTGTTTTATTTTCTAATGTGTAATGTATCATTCATGCATGTAAACTATTTTCCATGACAGCTAAACTGATCGGTCATTCGGGACATGATTCCTTATAATCATGGCACTGTATTAAAATAATGCACGAACTCTGGGATTATGGGTTCGGGGCATTACACCATGTATGATAGTCATGTGGTTTTTAATGAATGTGAAGCTTATCATGGGGTACATTAGCCCATTTTAAAATTTTGATTGCATTGGAGATGTGGCCTATCGGCTAGAACATCCATAAAATGTAACTCATAATCTTGATGTATTCAAAATATATATAATGAGGAAATATATACGTGATTCATAACATTCACTAACTCATTTGGTGGTATAACCAGAATATGTCATCTCTTATAAGGAGAATCCTATAGAAATCTGGGACCATAGAGATAATGTTCTACAAAATATGTGACATCACCTTGTCAATTTTTTTGTGGATGAAATTTTCTTTTTAAAATGTTACAAGTGAACTAGGGGAAAATGATAAATATGTACCCTAAAATATTCTAAACTGAAAATATGTGCTGAAATTTTGGTGATGAATTTTCTAGAGGGGGGAATAATGTAACAACCAATTCTGTTGAAATTAAATTTGTTTCATGAAAATTTTTATTTTATATTATATTATATTATAAATATAAAACATATAGTGGAACAATAAATAAATTATTTCATTAATAA
Organism: Viscum album; assembly: GCA_963277665.1. Classification (NCBI taxonomy): domain Eukaryota; kingdom Viridiplantae; phylum Streptophyta; class Magnoliopsida; order Santalales; family Viscaceae; genus Viscum; species Viscum album. The sequence goes on from OY728120.1 coordinate 1,852,619,851, forward strand.
ATATAATTACATTAGTAATCTAAAAAACTAATTTAAATTTTTAAAATTTCAATTTGATAAAAAATATTCACCAATTTTAAATATGAAAATATAGATAACTCTAACATTCCATAATCTTTTCTGATAGAATATACTCTTTCCAAAAAATTATTAAACCATTAAAAATATTATTAAAAATTAAATATAATATTAAGAGTAATTTTAGTGATTTTATAGTGACTTAATTAATTTCTATTACTTGGGAGAAATGTGACCATTATTCAAATATGACTATTTATCAATATAAAAATTGCTAAATTTTACAAATACGACATATAAACATTGGTATTAATTATACCATTACAATTAATGGTTATATCTATTAATGAAAAAGTATGATTTATGAAAAATTTAGACATGATGGCTTCATCTAGAAGATTCATGATGTTTCAAACCCATTTGTTATAACAAAGGAGGGAGGTAGAATACTAAGGATTGACCTTGGCTGTGATTAATATGAGAATAATTATTTTATTATATAACTAAATATCCTAGGAGATAATTTCATGTAATTGGAGGATACAACTCAATCAATTTTCTCCCATCATCCCTATGAAACTATAACAATTACAAACCATACAATTAGTGTGTAAATACATGTAAAAAGGATTTATGTAACCTATACATATTTATATAATGTGTAATTCCTAGATTATATTTAAAATAATCACTCCATCAATCCAATTATGAGAATAAATTTGATTAATACTATTTATTCATATATAAGATCAATTTTAATTAGATGTTGGATGATGATAAATCATAAATTTTCTATAAAATATAACACATTTATAATAAAAAAACATCATAAACAATAGTTTTCATAATTGAAAAGACTATTAAAACAACATTATTAAAAAACTAATGATAAAATAATTTTATATTATCTATGGAATACTTTTATGAGGGTCATAAATTCGACTATGTTTTAGAAACAATTAATATTCAATAAATAATGTTTTTAATATTTAAAATAATAAACTCACATATTTATTGATTCTTATGATAAAATAAATATTTTATTTTAAATTATATTTCTAAAATTACGATATTTTATGTTTTTGAGGAATTTCAAAAATACATTATTTTCTATGGAATAGTATACATATAATTATGGGTCTTTAGTATTATTATTGACAAAAAATTTATTTAATAATGATGTTATAATTAATTAACCTCAATCAAAAATCTATTTTTTTTTAAAATATACAAATTTTAATAGAGTTCCGTAAATATATAAACATTTAAGTGAATTTCCAAATACTAAAATGGAAAATTTTATTTTCAAAAAATTAATTTTTGAAAAATTTACTTCTCTAAGGAAATAACTATTTAAAATAAAAATTTCCACTATAATAGATCTAAATATCATAAACTCGGTCTCTATTTTAAAAAACATTAACAATATACCATTGGTATGAACATGTTTTATCACTTTCTACAACCAATATTTCCAATACCAATATATGTAAATTATTAGAAAAATAACCAACATTTTTTATATATACGTACCCATCTAACCTTTTCCACTCACTCAAAATTAATCCCACACGTGGTTTTTCAAAATGAACCCCCCACCACCACCACCAAAGAGTCCCCTTTTGGAGTCTTTATGACATCGTGGTTCGATCATCATGTTTTAAGAATAAATATTCATGATAATTTAATTCTCCATTATCTTCATTTCAAGTACCTATTTTTTTAACTGGATTCTAAATTGATTGTTTCTATCTATTCATACTTTTTAGATCATACTCACATTGAAAAATCTATTTTTTATTAATGGGACACATTCATTATCTATCATTTTACCCTTTTATGAGTAATCAATTTATGCCCATTATACTGTGAAATTTATTTCACTCTTTTTCTTCCGAAATTATTACTTAAATTCTTTTTGGGAATACACTAATATATTTATTTTCCCTCTGTAATTACCAATATTTAAAATTATTTATTAATTCAAGGAATACATATATATAACCCACATTCCACCTTAATTGGTTCAGAATGATGTAAGGATTTTTTATTTATGATCTTTCAAATGAAAATATTATGATCAAAATTCTATTCATTATATTCCATGGGTTATTAATGAAATAATTTATTTTTATATATTTGTAATCATGATTCGATAAATATGAAGGGTGATTCTTAATAGCACTCTTATACATTTGGTAAGGAATTTAATATTTGGATTTGATAATGTTTATGATGCCTTGATGAGAAACCATGGTAATTCTGATTTATGACACCTTTGTGATAATAATTTGTGACATTATAATGAATGTATTACTTTAATGTTATGTACACATTTCTATTTTATGAATCATGTTATTTTTATCAATATTTTAATCATGTTCACTTGATTATGTTTTATAATAATAGAACATATCCTTATTTAAAATCCACTTGATCAATGTTAAATTTTACCTTTTCTTTTCCCCTATCTAGGATCATTATCATCCCATTAATTTGATGTATGTCTCCAAGAATTGAGATGATTTCAAATTAAATTGTGTGAATCCATGAAAGATAAATTCATGTGTATTGTATAAATGTTTTATGATTACTTTTGTTCTTTTATCAACACCACTGAAAATAATCCATACAAGATCTAATGTTTCGTTTAAAATAATAAATAACTTAGGAAATAAAAAGGTATTAGTTCATAGAATTACTCTCCTAGAATAAAAAATAATCAAAAATTCACATTTTAAAATTAAAATAACCGATCATATTTAATTTAATGATTTTCCCATATAAAACAACAAACATGCATTTTATTCTCATAATATATATATGTAAACAATAAACTCTATATAAATACCAAATATCATCAGTGGATTATATGTTACATCACGTGTTTTAATCATTTATGAATGGGAATACAATGATAATTTATTTAAAATAATTTTTGAATAAAATAATCTTTTCCATTTTGAATGTAATGTTTATAAAATAAAAATTAACAAATTATTGTGAAAATCCCTCTCATATAGGATAAACATTGAAAATAAAAAGTTTATATTTAAATCATTGAGTAGTTAGGATTTTGGAAAATTCAACTCAATTCGAATACATTATAAAAATAATCCATTATTTTTTTAATAATGGTTAGAATAAATATTGATTTCATAATTATAAGATTATCATATTATGAAAACTCTATTTAAAATTATGGGTAAAAATGAATTTAATAAATAATTGTAAAACATTTTTGAAACAAATTTTATAAAACAAGGATTCATGGAAAAATAACTATCGACCGGATTTGGAAATAAATTAATAAGTTCTTAAAAATAGTTTATCCATCAGTTAATGTACCTAATAGAAAAAAATGTATATATTAATTGAAAATTTCAGGAACTACCAATGTATTATAATATATGTGTTCTTCATGAAAATATTGTCATAATAGTTCAACACACAGAACATTATCCCTAAAAAATATCAAAAATAAATGATATTGTATCATATCTCTTTCTATACAATAAGAAATCCTTAATCATAATCATCATAATTGAATAATGTCAGGTGAATGTTAAATATCATAAACAAAATTATATTTTTGATATATCATATCTTTGCGATTGTAATACACCTCATAAAATAATATAGGTGTACACCATAAAAATATACCAGAAGAAGAAAATTTGGGATGTGAAAACCTTATAATGATTATATAATTTTTTTTCCTAATAAATGATGTTATTTTGAGAATCAAATATAGGTCTGTATTAAGAAATTGAAAATAAAACATATGATAAAAAAATTTAATTTTACCCTTACAAATTTATTTAAATGAAAATCATGATGTAATATAACTGAATGAATAGAAATTGAGTTATAAAATCCTACACCACATGGTAAAATTCAAGTCAAATAAATAATGAATATATAGTTAACATTGAAAAATAATAAATATTTTTTATTAATTATTTATGATATTATATTTAAATGATTCATTATATTCACCATGTAAAATAAATTAGTTTTATAACATTAAAATATACCTAAATGAATGAAATTTTTTAGGATGTCCCCTACCTCGAGACCAGATAATGAATACATGTTATTTACTAGTTATATAATAATATTATATTTTATATTTTACTTCTTAAAAATAATTCAAATGATTAATGAATTAAAATAAATTATTTATTTATATTAAATTTTAATTTCATATTAAATAAAGAATCAATTAAAAAATGGTAGGTGTTTTGAGAATGATCAGTTCATTATTATAAAATTGTTTTGATGTTTTGATTGTGGTAAAAGTATTAATTATTTTATCATATATAGAAAAATAGTCATGAAATATTTAACATAATTATTTATAAAATATATATTTAAAACATAATATGAAATTTGATTATGAAAAATGAACTATTTTTCGGTCATGTATATGGTAGGTCATACGTGCATATATGTAATTCTTCTTTTTTCAACAATCATTATAAAATATGTTATGTATTATTTTAAATCATTATAAAAATTATAATATGATAAATTGATCATTTTTTTTATATTATTATATACATATTCATTGTGATGTGGAGATTAATAAATAATCACCTCGCTTTTTGAATGTGTTAGGATACTAGTAAACATGGAAAACTACATCATTTTTAATATTATTTATTGAAAATTAATAAAAGGATATATTATTATAACTATTTTATTAATATAATAATTTTTTTTGAATTTATCATATATATTAATTAATATTTTCATTATTAAATTCCATGTAACAGATTAGGGAAAAATGAATCACATAGCTTTATGGTGCTATATTCTTCCATACACAGGAGCAATGCCATGATATCCCTCCACCCTAAAATGAAATGTAAGAATGTAAATATGATAAAAAAATTAACATGTATAATCATTATACTTATATAACATATATATTTTAAATATATCATTATTACAATACATTAGAGGATTTGAGAAAAAATGAATTAGATGTGTATGACATGTTTCAATCTGGTGCAAAAAAATGAATATTGGTTTAGTTTCTTTTTAGATTAGATACATGTTTGATATGGGTTATAAATTTTAGAATAATATCTCTATATATGAGAGAAAATGTGGTTATTTTATAAATATAATTGTAATTTTTTTAAGTATACGGATGCCGAATGAAAATAAAATTGCATGGATATGCATAATACACCATTTCCTAAAATATTTTTAACATTGCACCAAAATCAATCATATGATGGATTTATGATAAAAAATGGGATATGGGTAATGGCGAGTGATGTGAGTAAGGTATTTTAGAGTTTAATTTTTAATCTAAATAGATTTTATGTTGTTATGTAGAGATTATATGGTGAGGTTTTGTTATGTGAGGTCAATGGCACACTTGTAATATTATACAGAATAATGTGTACCCAGGTTTTTATATGCCATGGGGATCTCAAAGGGACCATTATAGAGAATAATATATTATAAGGATAAAATATTTTCGTAAAATATATTATAGTATGGGGATTAGATAATTTTAACCATTATATTTTTAGTTTAATATATGGAAATCATTTTTCATCATATTCATAGTAAAATATTTTCATTATTTTCATTATTCATTATGAAAAAATAAGGTTAACTTACTATATAAAAAATCTAATATTTATTAAAAAATATCAATATATTTTTAAAATTTTAATTATGATTCGTATCAGATTATAATTTAAAATTGAATCCCACATAAGCGACCAAAGAGTTATTTTTCATGAAATTCATTTTTCAAGTATAAGATGACGTTAAACTGACAATATCAATTGTAATCATAATTTCATGAATTTAAATAATTATTTCTTACTATATATATATATATTTTAAATTTAAATTACATTATTTAAAATAAGTTTTTATTTAAATTAAATAAAATAGAGAATCACTAATAACATTAATAAAATTTTAGATGAAAAAAATCTCATTTGAAAATAAAATGTAAAATACTACCAAAATCTACTATAACGATAATTATAATTTATTTAATTTGATTAAAAAATTAATATTTACTTATCATTAAAGAAAATTAAAATAGTAATTTTCCTTTTAATTTAAATAATTTATTGTAATGAAATGATTATTTTACCAAAATCGTTATCTTTGACTATTCATGAAAATAATCAATTTTTTTTAAAAAAACCTAAAATTTCTCTCATTGTTAATTTTGATATACTTAATTTCATAATGTAGTTATTATTATCAAATAAATGTTCTATATTTTCTATATATTATTTATAATATTATCTCATAGAATATAATAAAAATATTTTTTATGTAAAGGTAATTTTAATTAATAAAACATATTTACCAAAAACATATTGATTGATTACTAGTAATTTATCATTAAATCTATATTTAATATAAAATTAACATATATATATATATATCAAAAAACAGTCAATATTATTCATATCTACTAATTTAACAGCTTTGTAAGTATAGTCATGTTTAAAATAATTTTATTTCAAATGTCATTTAATCTTGGGGTTTCTAGTGATTTATACTATCAATGATACATTATTTTATAAAAATTACATTTTTTAAAAACTTCTATTTATAAATAATTTGTTAAAAAGAATATGTACTTCAATATTCTAGGTCATTAAGTTGCAACCAAATTATCTCTCTTACACACTTTCTATCCATGTTGATTTAAATGATTGACACAAATGACTGATTCAATAATTCAGTTGGTAAATGGAATAGATTTCAATAATGAATGCCAAATATATATATTAACATGTATGTTTTAAATGATATTTTATATGTATGTAGTTAATCACCATGAATCACAATATATACTTGATGGATTTTAGTGACTATATCATAAAAATTATTTTTATTTTCATGATTAAAAATATCCAATCTGTGTGGGATATGGTTTTATATTATTGTGTGATACCCCATAAATCTCAACAATACCAATCATTATGTGATTATAATTTATCTTACATGACCACTAATAAAAATCTAGCTATTTATCATTTAATAAAATAATTTATTTAAAAATTATATTTCCACTTTAGCATTATTTCGAATTGTAGAATCAGCCTCCACACATTTTCACACATAGATATGACAAACTAGAAAATAAATATTGGAAATTTTTTTGGTTATTAGGACCATAAATACAATATAACAAACATATAACACATCATCATCAATTATGAAATATTTAGGAATCGATTTACTTCATCCAATTTAGGATTCTCTTTGATGATGATAAAAAAAATTACATAGAATCTCATGTCATCATAGAGTGTGGACAAGAATATTCCAAACTAGATTATAATGGAAAGAGTAAAATTTGGTCTATTATGTCCTCTAGTGAGTGAATATTGGAAAAATAATATCACATATTTTATATCATCATATTGTATCCGTCTTAGAATATGTAAAACACCACTTTTTTAAAAATTAGTGGTTAATCCAAACAGTAATATGATTCATAAGATAATAAATTCATCCTTATGGGGTTATTTGGGGACATAGGATCATTGTGGAAATGCATTTTTCTATATATTAAATCCATGGATAATATTATAAGTCCACTTAGAATATTGTCTCAATTGAGTAATCATCCAAAATTTACAACCAATCACCCACCTCTACATTTGGATAATTGTATCATGATAGATAGTAAGTGACATCACTCTTTTACTTATTGGTATCCTTGACCAAAACATCAAATTAATATATTTAATTAATCCATAATATAATTTTTGGATTTTCATATTTATTTCATAATATAATTTTGGAATTCATGGTAAGTAAAAATGACTTATAAGGGGACTTTGTATGATACAAACTTATCAAAATAAAACACCACAATAGGAAATTCCATTTTTGAAACAGTGTAATTTAACTAATCACAATTCAATGTGTGGATTGTGTAGTAAATGTTTTTGAAAATATTACCAAATAATTATCCTAAGACAACACCGATGGATAAGTCACTCACCTCACACATCTACTCAATGTAATATTCACAATTTGGTGACATAATATTAGGTGTTGTTTCCATATTATTCATAATTGAATTAAAAATAGTACTATAATTTTCAATAAAATAAAATGGAATATCCCTTTCCATTTATTTTGTCACTACTCAATCCATCATGGGGGAGACATTAAAAAATTATGATATAATCATAGAAGTCTAAGGAATCACCTGATTACATAAACTATGGAGGGTTATGAATACTAATTAATTAACATTATTTTTTCTTGATAGACATTTATAAAATATTTTTTAATAATTAATATATGAATGATGCCTCCTTTGAAAATGTAATATATTTTTTCTCCATTGATAACATGGAATTATTTTTTACAATAATATATATTGAGGTCATAGTTTTGTAGAGATATGTAAAAATATCCCCCATACAATAGAAATTATTTATTGAATATCTCTAAAAATACATATTCTATATCTTGAAATATGTCTACCAAACATCAGTGAAATATTTATAATTCATTATTCAATCCAAAAAATAGTCTATGATAAGAATCATTTTTGTATGGATATTTATGTTTGTTCATAGACAGATCATCCTGGTCAACTAGTAATTGATTATATCTGGAATATACTTAATAAAGATATTCATAATATTTCATTCCAACATATGGTCCATGAATAATAATGGATAATGATATTTTTGGGTTTCAATTATTAAATTTATACATTCGTTAAAAAAATTCCATCATGTGATTGTTTATGTAAGAATCCTATCATCCTCAACAATAATCGCATTGTTCAAACATACATTAATTCATTCTAAATGAGGTTGGATTATGAATTCCATTTTAGGGGTTGATAAAATGATGTTTGTACTACTAATATTTTAATTAACATTAAAAAAAATATTTCATTAGTGGAGTGAGTTTTATTTGAGGTTGGTTATTCATTTACACTATTTATTTGAATATTATTTCAATTTTCCATAAATTATTGTTGATTACTTTAATGTCAGCCATAATCCATGATATAAATTGTTTTATATTATACTAAAAACCAATAATTTTTATCTCTGTACATGAGATAGTTTAGATATTATATGAAATAATATATTTAACTGAAATTATATAATGAAATCCTCTATTATATTTGTAAAGACCTGTAAAATTCAACGTAATTTTTTTCTTAATTTTCTTTGGGATTTTACAAGGACACAGTTTCTAACGGCACTTGATTCCGAGGCCCGGTGTGCCCGGAATTTCTATCCAATGTTTAGCTAGGGTACGTTCAGTGAACGAACGAGCGGGAATTCCTATCTTTTGAACCGGTACTCGGAATCGAATTCTGAGGGAAACGATGGAATCGTAGCGCCGGTAATTGCTTAGGAACACCTGTTCCGGAGTTGCGTTTTCACGAGAGAAGATGATAAAAATTGTGGAAGTTTAATTTATAATTTAACTACAATTTTTATTTTTCTTTAAGTGGTTTAAGGCATTGGATGGAAGTTGGGTAACTACCCAACATCCCAAGAGAGGTTATGAGGGTGGTGGGGCCCACTCAAACCCCACCCCTTCATATTCTTAAATCCCCTCAACTCACCATTAATTTTTGACAACATATGTTTTAATTAAGTGAGTTAAGTGTGGATGTTTGAATTTCAAACTCTTGAAATTAAAAAGCTATATTATGTTATTAAAATAAGAAGTGAGCATATTTTATTTGGGTTTGGAACCTTGTGGTGGAGTTTTTGGGAGAAAAGACTAAGGACTTGAGGAAATTCTTCGTCTTCGATGAAGAACGTAAAGAACACATCGGTCTCCGATGATGAACGCCGAGTTCTCAGAAACCGATTACGCGACGCCGTGTACTGCGACACCGACGCGACTTCCTCCTTCCACGACGTCTCTTTCTGCGACGGTTTTTCCATGATGAATCCTCGTTCGACGAACCTTCGTTCAAGCTCGCACGAGGTAAGGGTTTTTTTATTTTATTTTCTGATTCGTGAATACTAATTTTACGTTCTTCGTGTAATAAGACCAAATGCTTTCGATTAACGAGAGGGGGGTCGGACCGCTCAAACACGGCCAACCCACCTCCTATATCCTTGTTGGTTCTTTTGTGTATTGGAACAGAATGGTGTGGTGCCGATGCACCATGTAGAATCGTGCGGTAAAGAATGCACAACGCCGTCGCGCCGCGCTGTGAAATCGAACAAAGACGCGACGCCGTTGCGCCGTGTCGAAGAGATCCGAAGACATCGCAGCTAGAGCGGGGCCGCGGCGGAGGGGCGTGGCGCCGTCGTGTCGTGCCAGACAAACCAAGCCAAGGTTGGTTCCGGGCGGTGGCTGCGCAGGGTGACCGGCGGCCGGTTCCGGGCCGTCGGTGTTGGAGCAGGGAGGGGACCGGCCGTCTCCGGTCCCGTGGTGGCCGAAATCGGCCGGCCGGGGCGGGCCTGCCGGACAAGAGGAAGTCGGGGGTTCAAAACCCCGACTGGCCAGCAAAACAGCCCCCATTAAAGGGGGTCCTCGGTTAAAACCGGTTGGGGGGGGGGGGCAGGCGCCCCCCCCCCCCCCCCCCACACCAAACGGCTCGGCCATTTTGCTGTGAACTTGGCCAGCACGCTGGGTGCTCCGTGCCCAGACCGGGCCGCGCCTCGGTCGGGCCCCGCCAGCCGGGCCGGGCCGTGCCAGCCGGGCCGGGCCACGCCCAAGCGGGCTGGACCCGGACCCGGTTCGGGTCGTCCCGATTCGTGTTGACCCCGGGGGTATCCGGTCGGGTCGGACCGGGCCCGAACCACTTAATACTGAATCTTTTCCGGTCGGACGCCGATAACATGTGCTACGAGCCTCCGATTGACGCACCGTCAGTTGTGATGCAATCCTTGAACCGATACGGTCATTTCGGTATATCGAACTCAAGGTTTTAGAATACTTTGGGTTTGGCTGGGTTGGTTCGTAGACGAAACCAACCGGGCCCTCGGAGCAGAAATGCTCATATCTTAAGCTCCGGACGTCTGATTGACGTGTCGTCGACTTTGTTGGGTTCCTCTAAGTGAGACAGATATTTTGGCTTACTCTGCCCGAGGTTTGGACGCAGGTGGAGTGCGGTCGGGTTGGTTTTTCCTTAAAAACCAATCGGGCTCCTGGAACGAAAAAGCCAATAACTCTCAGAACAGGCGTCTGATTGACTTGTCGTCTGCGAAGTTGAGTTCCTGTTGACGATACAGAACTTTTGGATACATCATCACTAGACTATTTGTTTGTTGATGTATCAGCCTCACGGCTCATGTAGCGGACCCTCCCAAATGACCTTGTTGTTTGCGGGAACCTTAGTGCTGGCTGCGTTTGCGACTGTGACGACGACGACGACGACGAATGTACAGAGATCCTCAGTGGATTCGATGACGACGACTACAACACTCAGCGATCCTACGTGGATCAGTGCTACCGATCCTGTGTGGGTCCGATCCTGTGTGGGTCCGCGCTCAGCGGTTCTGTGCGAGCCAACGCTTATAGATCCTATGTGGGTCTGATCCTGTGTGGGTAATTGCGGGGGTTAGTTACCTATCGATCCTGTGTGGGTCAGACCCTTCCTGGGTCATTGCGGGGGTTAGTTACCTATCGATCCTTTGTGGTTCAAACCCTTCCTGGGTCATTACGGGGGTTAGTTACCTATCGATCCTCTGTGGGTCAAACCCTTCATGGGTCATTGCGGGGGTTAGTACCTATCGATCCTTTGTGGGTCCGACGACTTATATTAATCAGTGGATATATCTGATCATCTCTATCGTCATACGAAAAAGTATACCTGAGTGAGCTGAATCCTGTTTGCTTTCCTTTGTTGATTGTGTTGTGCTATCCGGTGTGGATTTACATTTTGCTTTCCTGTGTGGACTGGGTTGTACTTGGATTCGGATGTTGGAGCCGAACGAGAAATGATGACTTAGGTATATGTATGGGCATATACCTAAGTAGTGTCGGATGTTACGTCGTGATTGTATCTTTCCTATGTGGATTATCCTTTGTGGATTCTGGGAGACCTTTGGGGGTCTCGGGGTCCCTACTGAGTAGCTTATACTCACCCCTACATGGGCTATGCCCGCACTACGTTGTGTTGGTAGCAGACGACGGACAGTGCTGATCGTGGTTGAGGCTTGCGGAGCAGGACGGTACCTGGAGGTGGACCACTGGACGGGATGTACTCTGAGCGGTCGGATGGACCCGAGGAGAAGAGGAGGCTATCTGTTCTCACCCTTCATGAGGGATTTCTAGTGGACAGCTCGACATTGTGGATTTACTTTTCAGTTTTTGTTTTCCCTTCCAGTAGTACTTTACATTCAGTTTATGTTTGTATACTGGCCCACATACTTTTCCGCACTTACTGTTGTACTTTTTTTTACTTAGTGTTTTCTTCTTCCTGCTTGCTCTGTGGTGTTTGTGGTTTAATTTACAAAGGAAATTCCTTCCCTTTTACTGGTATTTACGCCTTGGTGCTAGTCACCATCCCCTGGCCTATGGAAGGCGGGATTGGGGTAGTCACGGCACAGGCCCCGAGGACGGGCGTGACAAATTGGTATCAGAGGAGTTCGGTTCTACCACAGAACTTGGGACTCTGATCCTTTTCTATGTGAAGCAATAGTGTTAAGCATATTGGGTGTGGTTATCAGTCCAGGGAGTCCTGTGTTGGTGCGGCGACCGACGTATCCGTACACCAGGACCCTGACTTATGATTTCCAACCTAATGCACGAAAACATTGATTGCATTTGTGTTTCATGTTTTCTTTGTGATTACATTGAGTCCGCTCACCAGGTATACTGTTCTGACCGTGGCGCACCTGTTTCCTTTTCAAGATGGCCCCACGACGGTAGCCAACTAGGGTTCCGAGAGTTGTGCGTGATGACAACCCACTGAGTGACGAGGCCTCGGTGTAGGGCCCTTTGTCAGAAGAGGCACCAGCGGTAGCTCTACCTGCCGAGCCACTGATGCCTCCAGCCCCAGCCGCTGAGGATGCATGTCGCCTTAGAGCAATACATGAGTTCCAGCGCCAGTGACCACCCAGGTTCCATGTGGAGACGGACCACCAGGCATCCAAGGACTGTCTGGAGGCTATGGTGAGAGTTTTCTGATTAGTGAGGAAACCACCAGACCTCATGGTGATCCTCGCAGCGAGCCTACTACACGCAGCAGTAGGCAGATGGTGGAGCTTGATGTTCCAGGTGCATGATGAGGCTTCTCTCCTCTGGACGGACTTTGAGAGCCTCTTCCGCTCGGAGTTCATCCTAGCCAACCCACGTGCGGTGCACATCCAGGAGCTTCTTCAGCTACGGTAGGGTAGCTTGACAGTCACCCAGTACTCGGCAAGATTTACCGATCTCTGGCGCTACTCGACCGACATGGTTCGGGACCCATTCTTCCGGGCCCGGACCTTTGAGCAGGGATTGAGGCATGAGATCAGGGCATCGCTGATCACCCTTAGCATTCCGACTCAGACAGGAGTACTGGAGTGAGATCTTCTCATCAAGAGCATTCTTGCTGAGTCTACACCAGCGGCGAGACCTACCGCAGAGCGACATGAGGCGGAGTCTTCTGCATCCGACAGTAGACAGACGTCGCAGAGGTCCAAGCGGGCCAGGCCAACGGGTGGACGACCACAGGATACTGGCTCGGAGGTGCGGGGCACACGCAACAGAACCAGTCTTACGAGTGGAAGATAGTGCTATGCATGCGGCGGGCAGAGCCACATGGCTCGTGACTGACTGACCCACCATGTAGAGGAGCAGCAGTCAGTTGAAGAACCACTGATGCAGAGGCAGAGGTTCGACCATGGTTGTCCGCAGGGAGCAGGTGGACGAGGACGACGAGCTGGTCGAGCGGAAGATGGTGGACGACGTTTTGAGGCTCTACCACCACCACCACCAGGAGGACCACCCCGACCTCAGGGGAGAGAACAGCTTCAGGCAGCTGAAGCTTACGATCATGGAGCTTCGGAAGCGGGTGGACAAGTGCGGGACTAGCTCCAGGCATAGAGGCCCTTGACCATAATGCCTTTGGATTCATTGTTTGTGTTTCCTTGTGTCCTTGTACTTTGAGTTGATGTAATAAAAGACTCTTGCAATAGTGACATTTTCTTTCTTGTATTTTGTTTGTTAATACTAAGAGGTGCCTGTAAAAAACTGTTGACTTGAAACTCACTTGCGAGATTCTTACTGGAGGAGACCCAGTGTCCACACACAGATGCCAACAGTGTGACTCAACCCTTGGAGGTGAGAGTAATGGTTGGATCTCTTGGTAGCAGCGTCGAGGCCTTACGACGTCATCCATTCCATGAATTAACTAATCATGACGGGATTGACTGTATTAGGCAAAGAACGTGGTTCATCCAGGGGATGAGACCGGATTTCCCTTTTCACCAAAGGAGAAATCATTGCAGCTTTGCAGAATGTTAAGGAGGAATGGGAAACCCTTCGTGTGGTCAGAAAGATGTCATCAGAGCTTCCAGGAGCTGAGACAGAGTTTGACCAGCACCCCTAGAGGCGTGGATGGAGATGGAGAAACCTTCCTTCAGTCTCTCACAGTCACCCCTCCACTATTACAGCGGGTCAGAAAGGCACAACATGGGGACGCTGACTGTGAGATGCGGAGTGCTTAGATATCCTCAGGACATGCACCTGATGGTTTCTACTAGTAGAAGAGAATGACGTCCTTTTCAGAGGACGTACCATGGTACCAGTTTCTTTACGGGAGGAAGTGCTGAGAGAGTTTCTCACTTCTCCTTTGGCGGTACATCCTGGAGTGGCGAAGATGTACCAGGATCACAGATGACAACACTGGTGGTCGGGCATGAAGAATGTTGTGGCATAGTTCGTTCCTCGATGCCTCACCTGCCAGAAGGTGAAGGCAGAGCACCATGTATCAGCAGGCTTGGTACAGCCTTTGGAGGTCCCAGAGTGGAAGTGGGACGACATATCTATGGACTTCGTGACGGGACTTCCACGCATTTCCAGAGGTCACGACTCCATTTGGGTGATTGTCGACCAACTCACCATGTCGGCACACTTTTTACCCATCAGAAAGCAGGGCTCAGTGGAGAGCTTGGGACGACATTATGTTCAGGAGATTGTGTGGATTTATGGTGTGCCATCATCTATTGTCTCTGATCGGGATTCTCACTTTACTTCCCGGCTTTGGAAGGGGTTGCAGGAGGCATTCGGGACACAACTACGTCTGAGCACAGCCTTTCACCCTCAGATGGATGGTCAGACGAAGAGGACCATTCAGACTCTCGAGGAAATGCTCCGCGCATGTGTCCTCGACTTTGGTCGCAGCTGGGAGGACCACCTACCCTTGGTGGAGTTTGTGTAAAACAGCAGTTAACACTCCACCATCGGGATGGAACCATACGAGGCGTTGTACGGCTGACCTTGCAGATCTCCTTTGTGCTGGACAGACCCTGGGGAGTCAGAACTTGGGGGACCGGAGATGGTCCAAGCCACGACAGAGAAGGTCCAGGTCATCCAGGAACGGATGAGGATAACTCAGATCCGGCAGAAGTCTAATGTTGATAGGAGGCGTAGGCCACTAGAGTTTGAGGATGGTGACCATATCTTCTTGTGTGTCTCACCTTGACGTGGATTATAGAGATTTGGAAAAGGAGAAAATTTGTATCCACGCTTCATCGGACCCTTCCAGGTCCTCAGAAGGATCGGAGAGGTGGCTTATCGCCTGGCTCTACCACCTCAGTTGCACCGGGTGCATGACGTCTTCCACATATCTCAGCTGAGGAGATATGTGCACGACCCGACGCATATCATTGACCATGGGGAGCTAGAAATTGATGATATGGAGAAATTTACGGAGGTCCCAGTGGAGATCGAGGATCGACAGGAGCATACCCTATGTGGACGGTTGATTCCTCTAGTGCGCATCAGATGGCAGCACGGGAACCTGCCGGAGAGAACTTGGGAGCGGGAGGCTCAGATGCGTGCTCAGTACCCACATTTGTTTCCCTAGTCTTCGATGTATCTTTACGGGGACGTAAAGCCCTGAGGTGGGAGTAATGTAAAGACCCGTAAAATTCAAGGAATTTTTTTTCTTAATTTTCTTTGGGATTTTACAAGGACGCAGTTTCTGATGGCACTTGATTCCGAGGCCCGGTATGCCCGGAATTTCTATACGAAGTTTAGCTACGGTACGTTCAGTGAACGAACGAGCGGTATTTCCTCTCTTTTGAACCGGTGCTCAGAATCGAATTCTGAGGGCACCGATTGAACCATAGAGCTGGTAATTGCTTAGTAACACATGTTTCGGAGTTTCGTTTTCACGATAGAAGATGATAAAAATTGTGGAAGTTTAATTTATAATTTAACTACAATTTTTTTTTCATTAAGTGGTTTAAGTCTTTGGGTGGAAGTTGGGTAACTACCCAACATCCCAAGAGAGGTTATGAGGGTGGTTGGACCCACAAGAACCCCACCCCTTCATATTCTTAAACCCCCCCAACTCACCATTAAATTATGACAACTTATGTTTTAATTAAGTGAGTTAAGTGTGGATGACTGAATATCAAACTCTTGAAATTCAAAAGTTATTTTATTTTAATAAAATAAGAGGTGAGCTTATTTTATTTGGGGTTGGAACCTTGTGGTGGAGTTTTTGGGAGAAATGACTAAGGACTTGAGGAACTTATTCGTCTTCGACGAAGAACATGAAGAACACATCGGACTCCGACAAAGAACGCCGAGTTCTCAGAAATCGATTCCGCGACGCCGTGTACCGCGATGCCGACGCAACTTCCTCCTTCCAATAGGTCTCTTTTTCCGAGACATTTTTTCCACGATGAATCCTCATTCGATGAACCTCCGTTGAAGCTCACACGAGGTAGGGTTTTGTTTATTTTATATTTTGATTCGTGAATACTACATTGGCGTTCTTCGTGTAATAAGACCAAATGCTATCGATTAACGAGAGGGGGGTCGGACCACACAAACACGACCGACCCACCTCATTTATACTTGTTGGTTATTTTGTGAATTGGAAAAAGAATATTTTGGTGCCGACACACCATGTGGAATCGTGCAGTATAGAATGTGCGGCGCCGTCGCGCCGCGCCTTGAAATCGAACAAGGACATGACTCTGTCGCGCCGCGTCAAAGAGAACCGCAGACACCGCGGCCGGAGCGGGGTCGCGGGGGAAGGGCGCCGCGCCGGCGCGCCGCGCCGGACGAACCTAGCCGAGGTTGGTTCAGGGCCACGGCTAAGCAGGGTGACCGGCGGCCGGTTTCGGGCCGCCGGTGTTGGAGCAGGGAGGGGACCGGCCGTCGTCGGTCCTGTGGTGGTAGAAACCGGCCGGCCGGGGCGGGCCGGCCGGACAAGAGGAAGCCAGGGGTTCAAACCCCCGACCGGCCAGAAAAACAGCCCCCATTAAAGGGGGGTCGCGGTTACAACCAGGTGGCAGGCACCCCCCCCCCCCCCCCCCACGCCAAACGGCTCGGCCGTTTGGCCGAGCACCGGGCCAGCACGCTGGGCACGCTGTGCCCAGGCCGGGCCGGCTGCCTGGCCGGGCCGCCAAGCTGTGCCGCACCCAGGTCAGGTCGGGTCGTGCCTAAGTGGGCTCAACCCGAACGTGGTTCGGGTCGACCCGGTTCGGGTGGACCCCGGGGGTATCGGGCCGGGTCGGACCGGGCCCGAACCCCTTAATACAGAATCTTATCTGGTCGGACGCCCATAACTTGTGATAAGGGCCTCCGATTGATGCACCGTCAGTTGCGATGAGATCCTTGGATCGAGAAAGTCGTTTTGGTAAATCGCACTCAAGGTTTTGGAATACTTTGGGTTCGGCCGGGTAGGTTCGTACACGTAACCAACCGGGCCCTCGGAGCAGAAACACTCATATCTTAAACTATGGACGTCTGATTGACGTGCCGTCGACTTTGTTGGATTCCTCGAAGTGAAACAGATCTTTTGGCTTACTCCGCCCAAGGTTTGGATGCAGGTGGAGTACGGTCAGGATGGTTTTTCATTAAAAACCAACAGGGCCCCTGGGACGAAAAAGCCAATAACTCTCAGATCGGGCGTCCGATTGACGTGTCGTCTGCGACATTGAGTTCCTGTTGACGATTCAGAACTTTTGGATACATCAACTGTGGATTATGTGTCAGTTGATGTATCAGCCTCACGGCTCGTGGAGCGGACCCTCCCGAACGAGCTTGTTGTGTGCGGGAACCCTAGTGCTGGCTGCGTTTGTGACTGTGACGATGACGACGACTGTACAGAGATCCTCAGTGGACTCGATGACGGCGACTACAGCACTCAGCGATCCTACATGGATTAGTGCTACCGATCCTGTGTGGGTCTGCTCTTGTGTGGGTCAGCGCTCAGCAGTTCTGTGTCAGCAAGCGCCTACAGATCCTGCGTGGGTCTGATCCTATATGGGTCTTTGCGGGGGTTAGTTACCTATCGATCCTGTGTGGGTCAGACCCTTCCCGGGTCATTGCGGGGGTTAGTTACCTATCGATCCTGTGTGGGTTAGACCCTTCATGGGTCATTGCAAGGGTGGTTTACCTATCGATCCTATGTGGGTCAGACTCTTCCTGGGTCATTGCGAGGGTTAGTACCTATCGATCCATTGTGGTTCCGATGACTTAGATGAATCAGTGGATATATCTGATCATCTCTATCATCATACAATGAAGTATACCTGTTTGAGCTGATTACTGTTTTATTTCCATTGTGGATTGTGTTGTGCTATCCTTTGTAGATTTACGTTTTTCTTTCCTGTGTGGACTGTGTTTTACTTGGGTTCGTATGTTGGAGCCGATCGAGAATTGATGACTTAGGTATATGTATGGGCATATACCTAAGCAGTGTCAGATGTTACTTCATGATTGTATCTTTCCTTTGTGGATTATCCTTTGTGGATTATGAGAGACCTTTGGGGGTCTTGGGGTCCCTACTGAGTAGCTTATACTCACCCCTGCACGGGCTATGCCTGCACTACATTGTGTCGGTTGCAGACGAAAGACAACGCTGATTGAGGTTGAGGCTTGCGGAGCAGGATGGTACATGGAGGTGGACCACTGGACGGGACGTACTCAGAGCGGTCGGCTGGACCCGAGGAGCATAGGAGGCTATCTATTCTCACCATTCAGGAGGGATTTCTAGTGGATAGCTTGGCATTGTGGCTTTACTTTTCAGTTGTTTTTTTCCCTTCTAGTTGTACCTTACTTTCAGTTTGGGTTTGTATACTGGCCCACTTACTTTTCCACAATTACTGTTGTACTAGTTTTTACTTAGTGCTTTCTTCTGCCTTCTTGCTCTGTGGTGTTTGTGGTTTACTTTACAAAATCTATTCCTTCCCTTTTACCAAAATTTACGCCTTGGTGCTAGTCGCCAGCCCTTGGCCTATGGAAGGCGGGCTTGGGGTAGTCACGGCACGGGCCCCGAGGACGGGTCGTGACAATATTTTTATTGTTTATATTTTAAATGTAGCTTATCTGATAAAAATTGGTGTGAACTCCATATTATAGTCTCTAGTCAATGGTTTAATGTATTGTACATCCATATAGTAAAAAAAAATTCATCCTTATAAGGATATGTCTATTTATCTAGTATAACTTCATAAATGTGATCCTTTATAACCACCCGATATTTTATGAGAATTATTCTTTTTAATTTACTTTATGTATTGTGTTGTACTCTACACCAAGATTATATTGCGCTATAGACAACACTATTATTGGATTGTGTTACACACAATTTCAAGTTCGTTTGATAGTAGTCATTCTATACAACATTGAGTGTATACATATATATATATTCAATGTATAAATGAAATATGGTTTAATTCAGTTATAAAAAATAACGAAGCAGTCTTTCACAACACACAACCCTGACTTGGCTTGCATTACACGCAATCGAGACCTTCCTCGATTGCATGTGTAGTACGCAATACCGGGTTTCACTAAAAAATGATATATTGTCATAATATTATTATGGACTAGCTGTTATGAATAGTATTAACTACATTTTTAATTTTATAACATTATTACTCATCTTACACATTTTCTAGAATATGGTATGAGAACAATATAAATTTTTCGTGTAAAATATGTATTTTTCAAAAGTTGCAGTTTTCCCGCCTTTTGATGGAGAACCCACATTAAATATTGTTTTTGACATGTCTATAAGTTTACTTTGGAAAATAAAATTTTTATTTGGAATCAAGATATAAAAATTACTTTGGATAATTTTTTCATATTATTCTGATAACTTTCATATTATAATGAATAGTAAAAACTCTCTATATTTTAATTAAAAACAAATTTTTTCATCGCAATAATTTATATGGTTAGATTATCTTTTTAATTGGTTTTAAAGTGTAATTAGAATATATTTTTACCATTTATTCCAATTCTGGTCATTGGAATTAATTTCACTTTGAAATTGGACATAAGCATGTGACGATCTTTTGATAATTATAGTATCTTAAAAACACTCTATTTATTTTGATAATGGGAATTAATTTTAAAATCAATTAATGCCACTTCTATGTTTTTAATTTGAAAAAATAGACATCAATTTTGAATTTGGAATATCAAATATAGCTTATGATGAATTTTTTGTATTTTTCTGAAAAACTGCAATTTTTGATGAATAGTGAAACCACTTAGTGGTAGTTAAAAAAATTAACTCTTTCATTTAAATAAAATTTTACCAATTTTGTGAATTTAATTTTAAAAATCCGACATACATGGTTGTTATCATGAAGAAAAATGTGGTTCAATAAGATGAAAATAATTTTTGGTGAATAGTAACTTTTGACTTTTATTTACCGCAATTAATGGTAAATAGGGTAATTAAAGGTTAAAAGAATATTATAATAATTAAAAATTAACTGAAAACTTGTCCTAGCCTTATTGGATGAGTAATAGACGACCATGGCAATCCTTGGGTCGATTTGGGGACCCCATTGAGCCACTTGGTAGGGATAATGACAATTTGGATTAATTAATTTAATGTAAAGACAAAATTGTCATTACAAAATAATTTAGAAATTAATTTTTATATGAGGTTATATAAATTATCTTTTCGACTATAAATATTAATTGGAATGATAAAAACATTTCCTACATGGTGGTATTTTTTAATAATTTTTAGACATGATATAAATTAAATTATTTATGGCACAATAATGATGTATAATTTACCTCATTAACAAATGATTTAAATAAATAAGATTATAATGATTGAAATATTATACAAAGCATGTCCAATTCTGTTTAGATGATTTTATTTCGACCATGAGTCATCTTATATTAATCATTAATGATTTGTGGACCTTTTGAAACGGAATATAAGTTTATAATAAAATAATATTTTCACACTTTCCAAAAGAGACTCTCCTCCCCCTTATAAAAGGAGACCACTTATATCTAATTTATTACACCACTCAATACATTTGGATCATCCAAAATCTGCCCAATTAAGATCCTCACATCCCTCCCCTCCCCGTAGAAGCCTTACCTTAGGCAAAAGGCACTCCAAGAAGTCCTTTTGGTTCAAACCAAAGGAAGTTACCCAAATTAAAGGTAACGATTTCTCTTAAATTGTTTTCTTTTATTTTACATCTCCAACCCCTATAATCTTTTTATTTAATTTATATTGAAACAAAACAAGTATCCTAAATATACTAGGATGTTTTTATGAAAAATATTGGAACCAAACTTATACACAACTCCATCTAATGGATGAAAAACATAATGTTTCTGCGGATCGCAAACTAACACCTCTTGAAATGATGATTGTTCAATTTCATATTAGCGCCTCTCAGGGTGGACATTATGATGAAACTGTATTTATAAATGATATATATTATGTTTATTATTTACTTATGATTCTTTAATTACCAATTATGTCAATAATTTATGGTTTCCATAGTGGGTAAATACGATAATCTCATTTGAGGAAGTGCGGATTACCGCACCCTCAAAGTGATGTGATTCGTTAATTCATTATTGGGATGTATAAAGGATAGAGTTAATGATATTATATATTATTTTATAATGGAATTATAATATACCTATGTATCATTATATTTTATTTCCATTAAATTAAGAAATATAAATGAAAGTAGCGTTCATATGTACGTACGACTTACTATCTCCATGAATGGTACATTTCATTTCTTACTTATATTTGTTATGTACTATTATAAAAACTTGAATATGATATATATATATTATATATATTATATATAAATCATGAATATAATTCTGGTTACAATAAACCTTTTACCACATGAACAACTTGTAATTATAAGAAGTCCATTTTTGACTCAAGTACCAAATACCGACAAAACGAACGTTATTACCTTCAATGGTTAAATAATGTTTATAACATGGTAATAAGTGATATAAAAGGAATAATAAACTTGAAAACGTTCTTAATCAAATATAAATTAACTTTGGTTTCTTATTCAGGAGATTAAAGAATGATCGAGTCTAGTTGGACACAAGGTAAGGGAACTTTTTAACCCAACATCCATTCTTTAGGTTGATCTTCTCTTTCTTTTTATGTCGTTCATTGATTCTGTGAGAAATTAATTTTTATATCATATCATGTATTTATGATTTCATTATGATACTTTATTGTGAATAAACATAAGTGATCTATATTATTTACAAAAAGATCATTTTAAGGGAATATATCGCAATCTCATTTTTATCCGAGTTTGTTTATACTTCAGAATTTACTGGGGAATATTTATCATCCACGTACATGTTTCCTCAATATATAATATTGTTTATATCCTCCTACAATTGTTCAAATACAATTTTACCCTTCAGTGATTTTTTAGTAAAAGATATGAAAGGAATCTTTTGGCATTTTTCGTACGAGGTACTTTTTGACTTTTCTGGTGAAAGTATGAGAAGAATGTTTTTTTCTTTAACTTATACGACATGAATGGATTTTAGAACATTATTTCCATGAATCTTCCTTTACAAGTTTTCAATTATATTTTTAATCAAATTCTTTTAGTTTAACATATTATGACATTTTAATAAAGTAAAATGATTTTGAAGTAGAAAGGATATTTTTCCTCAAGAAAGGGGTTCAAGCATTTTATAAAAATTATCTTCCATCTAAGATAATATAGGGTTCTGTTTCTATCCCTATTTTTCAATTTATTTTATTATGTTATGATGGAATTATTTTTATGAAGTCCTTTTATCTTATATGTATTATGTTATGATGGAATGATGTTTAAGAATCCCATTTTTATTACATGGGTTATGCTATGATGTATGATTTATGATTTTGTGGAACACATAAGAATGGTTTCATTATGAGATGGGTGGGAACTATATCTCCCTCCAATGAATTGGGTAAAGATTTATTTCTCATGAGATATACATGTATGGAATGGTATGTCAATTCGGTTCAGTGATACATGATTGGATCGAGGAGTGAACTCGATTCAGAAAGGGACTTTGTCTACTAAGATGGTCTTGGCAGTAATGCATCGGCTAATATGGAAATAATAACATGTGCTTAATGGTTTCCAAAATTACATGCTTTATTCCCATGGTATTGTATCATGATTGATGATCCATTATGATATATTCCTTACATACTGCCATTTTTTATGTCATTTCTCAAGATTTTGAGGTTTAAATATTATGTTCACTTTTTTATGTTCAAATGTATATGGTTTGTTTTATTTTCACCATGCATACCCTTACTGAGCATTTGAGCTCACCCATTATATTTTTTCTTTTCCCCAGGATATAAATAATGGTTTTAGGTAAGAAAAAAAGGGGATGATAATTATGGGAGATGTTTAAGATCATTCATCACGATTAGAAGATTATGTTCCATGTTTCCAAAGACACTAAACTATTACAGTCCTTGTGAGTTTGTTTTTTTATGTATAAGATATTCCATAAATGTAATGTAATGTATATGTATGTAATGCTTTGGGTCTCTACAGTTGGTATTATAGGAAAGTTTTAGTTAACCTTTTGAAACTAGGATGCGAAAACATTAGTGAAATTCCTAGAGTTATTTCTAAGGTATGTCTAGTGATGTCTCTAAGGTTAAGTATATTTATAGGTTAGGGTCCTAGAATTATGTTGACGATCATGAATAACCTAGGGTGAAACAAAGGTGTCATGGATTAAATATTTTTTGATATGTTAGAAATCCCATAAGTTACTTATTATGATTATGTGGTTCCTCATTATTTTATCTTTTTCTTACACAATGGTTTATGATCTTACTCAATGGAGGGAATGAGAAGAAGTTCAGTTAGCATTGATTCCAATGGAAAAATTGGTGACTATGATCAATGGAATTATGTAATTCCTTGAGTGAATGATATTGTGATTATGTCGAATCCGACCTCTCAATATATGATTAACAAGGTGAACTTTAGTTGTATTCATAAGTAATCAAATAAGAGGAAGATGGAATTTTATGCTTGTTCACATGGTGAGGATCATAGAGAAATGAATATTGAAATTTCTAAATAATGGAAGAAGAACCTTGAGGAATACCTCAAATGGAGGGGAAGATGTTATCTCTGTGGAGAAAAGGGTCATAGTGTGATAGATTGTTATGGAGTCCAATGTATTAACTGTAGAGAACATGGGAATCACCAAACTCAATGCCCTGACATACGAAGTTACTTATAAATCGAGGAAGGACCTATTCTATTCCAATCATTTAAGAGGATATATTGAATGGATTGTGTATTGGAATTAAATAATAATGTTGTTGAGGTACTTTTATAGTACATTGAAATATCTATGTGTTGGTCCATTGTGGTTTTTTATAAGAATATGGTACCAGTAACCATGAAAAGTGATTCAAATATTTTTGGAATGCAGATGATATGCGCATAATGAAGGGATAAGGAGAAAATAAATTGTTTGATAGTATTCATGAGCTCATGACTGATATAAGCACAAAGTGATATCATGGTTTGAGTATATAGAAATTTTGGGATTTTGGTATGTGGAAAGAGTTAACTTTTGACAGAATTCATGTTTTCACTAAGGTTCAATGGGTATTCAAGAGAATAAATGATTAAGGTATTCACATGTTTGGAATGTGACCAACAAGATATATCGGATGATATGAAGGGGATAAATGATGGTATTCACATGCTCGGTAGATGACATTTCTAGTAATGGTTTTCTTTATACTATGAAATTGGACATAAGTATTTTGGATAAGCCTAAATATTGTAATGGATTATGTTGGACACAAGTTAGTATTGTTAAAGGATAGAAGTGTAGAAACCCGAAGCTTGATGTACATTGGCATTACATTACATTTTCGGAATACTTAGTAAATAAAAAAAACACACACACAATGATAGTAATAGTTTAGTGTCTTTGTAAACTCGGAATATAATTTTCTAATCCTGGTGAAAGATCTTCAACAACTCCCATAATGATCTTACTTTTTTTATACCTAAAACCTTTCTTTATATCCTGGGGAAAAGTAAACTTAATAGGGTGAGCTCAAATGCTCAGTAAGGGTAAACAAAAGAAATATCAATCACATCATGTACATAAGCACATAACTTTTGGAAATCGTAACCTGTAAAAGAGATACTAATTTCATAACCTAGGATAAATCATTGTAGGGAAATGTAATCCGAATAATCATAACATAAAACATGAAAATTTGTCGCATACACACATAATCATAGATAATCATATATTATTAGTCAAGACTCATTACCAAGACTATCTTAGTGGACAAAGTCCCTTTCTGAACCGAGTCACCCTCCTTTCAGTCCTGTTTCACTGAACCAGTATAACCTACCATTCCAGCCATGTCTGTCTCATGAGATATAAAATCTTTACCCAATGCATTGGGGGGAGATATAGGTCCCACCCATCCAATAATGATACAATTCTTATGTGTGCCACAAAATCATAAACCATACATCAGAGCATAACCCATATAATAAAAATGTGAATCTTAAACATCATGACATCATAAAAAAATTCATATAAGATAAAGGAATTCATAAAAATAAAATTCCATCACAACACAATCAAATCAATATAATAATAGTGATATAAACAGAACCCTTTATTATCTTAGATGAAAACTAATTTTGATAAAACACTTGAACTGCATTCTCGAGGAAAATATCCTTTATACTTCAAAAAGATTTTCCTTTCTTAACATATCTTAAAATTTTAAACTAAAATAAGTTTATTAAAAATAAACTTGAAAACTTGTAAAGGAAGCTTCTTGGAAATAATGTTTTAAAAAATCCATTCATGCCGTATACAAAAAAAACATTCTTCTCATACTTTTGTCGGAAAAGTCAAAAAAGTACCTCGTACGAAAAACGACAAAATATTCCTTTCATATCATTTACAAAAAACTCACCGAAGGGTAAAATTGGATTTAAAAAAATTGTAGATGGATGGAAATAATATTACATATTGAGGAAAGAAGGATGTGGATGATAAAATACACCCCAGTAAATACTAAAGTATAAACAATCTCGGATAAAAATGAGATTGTGATATTTCCCTTACCTTTGGTCCGATTTTCTTCGTAGGTGTCTGAACCTCCTGTATAATTATTTAAATAATGTCATTGAATTATTCCAGAATCATACTCATTGTTATGATATCATATATGGTTCACTTATGACTTTATATTACCCTTTCTTTTGTAAATTCTATGTTAAAAAGCATTTTGGGTAAAATTGTTTCATTTGTTGTCCGTGTTTTGACTTGTAATTATTCATATGATTGCTTAGATAATAATTAATTAATTAAAGAATATAAAACATGATATAAATATATATATATATATATATATTCAGAATATACATATATATAATAAATCAGTAAATGGTAGGAAATACACCGTTCATGGAGACGGTAGGTCGTACGTACGGATGAACGTTGTTTCTGTTTCCTTATTGAGTTGAATGGAATTAAGTAGATGATATACATATATATACACATAAATCCAGTATCATTATTATGTCATATATTTAATGATTACTTATTATATATACTTTATAATCATTCATGAATGGTTAAAGTGGAGAATGAATCTCATCGCGTCGTGGAGACGGTAGTCCGTACGTACACACGAGCGATGATATCATTCTCATGATCGTGGGACTGTATTAGAGTTTATGTATACTATTTCAGAATCAATATAATGTTATAATAACTATGTATAGTTATTATTTACACCATTATACCCATCCATGTAAGGTGTTGGTGGAAAAATAGATTACACCACGGCGTGGAGACGGTATTCCGTAAGTACGCACGCGCGGTGATTTCCTTTTTCCGTAGGATGGATAGAAGGTTAATTAGAGTTGTTTCATATTTATAATAACATATAAGTATATAAGAAATACTGATGTTATTACTTTATCAGGAAAAAACTAATGAAGAAGAAGTTTAAAAAGAAAGAAATTGAAAAAGATCGGTAATGGATATTACCTCTTTTTGACGCACCTTCACTTAACCTCCACTAAAAGAACTACGGATGGTCTTTGAAGAATACCAGGACCTCTAGGAAGATACTAGGGAAGTGGATAAGGGATTTTGGCAGGGGTTGGCCGAGCATGAATGCTCAAATTGGTGTGAGGAGGAGAGGGAGGAGGTGCCCTTTTATAAGGGAGGAGAGGGGCTCCTTTGGAAAAACTAAAAACAATATTTTATTATAAAGTAATGTTCGGTTTTAAATAGCTCCAAATTGATTTATTTCTAGGATAAGGTGGGGATGGGACGAAATCATCTCATCCAATAGAATTTATACAAGTTTTGGTTCCTATTTTAACCTTATCATTTAGATTTAACATTAAGATAAATAATTTTACTTTTACCGTGTCTTCTTGTGTTCTTACACTATAAGGTTAATAAAATAACTATAAGAAGCCAAAATAACCCCAAATTGTTTATTATTAATATATATATCCTTATCTAAGTCCTTTTGGCGAACCTTAGTTTTTTAGGAATAAAATAACAATTAATAATATAATATTTGTTTAAAAAACTATTTTCTGTCAATTTCGACACTATTTAGAAATTGATTTTTGTGAAAATCATAACAGAATGATAAGTTCGATAAAAGTTAATTAAATCAATAATAACATCTCATATTAACCTATAAAATTAGTGTAATTCATAAAAAGTCACAAATTATATTTATTTAGGTATTTATAACATCAATTATGTCAATATTTCATTAATAAGATAATTACTACATCATCGTTGTGTCATAAATAAATTACATTATTTAACGTCTAAAAATTACAAATAAAATACCATTATGTAAGAAATCTTTTTAGATTTCTAATTAATATTTATAGTCGAATTTATCTTATGTATAACCCCATATTAAAAATGTGTTAGTAAATAAACATTGATTTGAACTCTTTTAACCCTTCTTTAAATAAATTAATAATAAATGTCCTAATCTAATCCAAGTGGGCCTAAATGATCATATTTTATTCCTAAGTTTGTATTTGGTCGAATTACACTTGTCCAATAGAATTAGGACATGTGTTAGGGTAATAATAATATCATTCCTACCCTTAATTACCCTATTTACTTTTAAGCGTGGTAAAAAGTTAGTATTCACCAAAAAATTATTTTCATCTCATTGAACCACATTTTACTTACTGAAATCAACCGTGTCTCTCGGATTTTTGAAATTCCACTTACAGAAGCGGTAAAATTATGTTTTATGAAAAATTCAGATTTTTTTAACTCCCACTTAGTGGTTTCACTATTCATCAAAAATTGAAAGTTTTCAGAAAAATACCAAAAATTAGGCCTAAGCTATAATTGATATTATGAACTCAAAAATGATTTCTATTTTATCAAATTCAAAACATATCAGTTTCATTAATTAATTTAAAAATTAATTCTCGTCATCAAAACAAATAGCGTGTTTTTAAGAGATAATAACTATCAAAAGATTGACACTTGTTTTTGTCTGGTTTAAATGTGAAATTACATCCAATGACCAACATTGTATTAAATTGTAAAAATATATACTAAATATACTTTTAAACCACTCAAATTAATAATTTATCACTATTAATTATTTTGATTGAAAAAGTTGTTTTTAATTAAAATTTAGTATTTTTCACTATTCATCAAAATATTAAAGTTATCCGAAAATCACCAAAATTTCACCCTAAGATAATTTCGATATTCCGAATCCAAAAATGAAGTCCATTTTGAAAAATAAAATTTATAAAATATCAAAAAGTGGTTTTTACTATTCATAACGTCTAGTTTTATTAATATTTTAATAGCATATCATTGTTTAGAGAGACTTGGTGTTGCGTACAACACACACTATCGTGGAAGGTCGTGATTGCATGTAATTCAAGCCAGGTCAGAGATGTGTGTTGTGAAAGATCCCTTTGGGGTAGCTTATAACACAAGAAATTAATGAAATTAAAAAGAATATTTTTCATAAAATCTCGGGGTGTTACATTTTACCCCCCTTAAAATGAATTTCAACCTCGAAATTCGTCGGGGTTATAAATGGTTTACTACTCGAAAGTTTCTTTAATAGAAACCCACATCGTAAAAAGGAATACCAAAACCAATCTTTAAAAAGTATGAAACATAACGGTTACCCAAATAAACTAATCACTGGGTTTCCACATAGGTGAAAATATGGATATGGAAGAAAAATCTAACCATCATGTTCTGATGGAGAGTGGTAGAGAAAATGGCTATGGAAAAGCCAACAATCACAATTCCACAAATTTGTGACAATCTAAGGTACCATCTGATTAATCAGATATAAGATCACTAGGACAACATTTTTGGTTTTCAAGATCGTTTTAGTAAAGTTGGTGAATTTGAATTAGAATAAATACTTACTTTATTTTGGTACAATCTCACTATTGTTCGTGCCTTAAACAATTTCCACTTCATCTCTTAAATAAATGAAGTTGAATTTGTTATTTGTGAAGTGTTAGCAGATCATGTGATAGAATGACGGGTCATTCCATCTGTCTCAAACAAAGGGTTAGCAAAAGTTATTAAATATACATAAGTCATTCTATAGTGAGATTAATCATATATGGTTCCTAAAATGGACTTATACTTCATATATCACATTGCTTAATATAATAAAACTATTTTCTTCTAAACAGGGACTTCCTGTAGGCCAGTGGTAGGGGATAAAGTCCAGTTGCACTTCAGTTGTGGGTTCGATTCCCACAGCTTTGTCCGACACGATGGGCTATCGCCCGTCCTACAGGTTGTTCTTTTTCTAATGCTATATTACTATAACATCCAGTCAATAATATCGAAAAACGTTTTATCCTAACTTATGTCCAACATAATCCATTCTAATCTTTAGGCTTATCTAAAATACTTCGGTCCAAGCTCATAAAATATAGAAAATGATTACTTGAAATGTCATCAACTAAGCATGTGAATACCATCATTTATCCCCCATATACCTTGTTGGTCACATTCCAATCATGTGAATACCTTAATCATGTATTCTCTTGAAGAATGAATACCCATTGAACCATAGTGAAAACATGAATGTAGTTAAAAGTTAACACTTTCCACAAACCAAAATCCTCAAAATTCTATATACTCAAACCATGATATCACTTAGTCCTTATATCAATCATGAGCTCATTAATACTGTTAAACATTTCATTTTCTCGTTTTCCCTTCATTATGCGCATATCATCTTATTTCCAAAAATATCTCAATCACTTTGAATACCACATTAGACTAATACATAAATATTCCAATACTCCATGATACAACATTATTTTGGAATCCCATTACATAAACACTTAATCATTCCACCACATCATTTTCATTTTCAACATCGCCAATAGAGATCGCATGTGACTCTCCTTTGTCCTTTTCCTTAAGTGGATGATCATGTTGATCATCACTAACCCTTGGATTAGGGAATTTATTAGCCTAATACCCCATTTCCTTGCACTTGAAGCATTGAAGTGTTGGTGGTGCGTTCTCTGCAGTGTTTGCTTTATTCACATTATTAGAAACCCTTTTTCCATTACTTCGACCCTCAGCTGCTCGATGACCTTCTTTTCCAAACTTAAAACATTTTCTAGTCCCTTTAAGACAATCTCCACCATGCTTCTTTCCACACTTTGTGCATAAGGAAACATTCATCTTCTTTTCACCATTATTCTGAGATTTCTCTTTGAACTCCATCTTTCGTTTCTTGTCAAAACCATGAGATGGATATGTAACACCAACTTCCATTTCTACCCTGATAGCACAACGCACAATTTCTTCATAGCTACTGGGGTCTCTTATAGCTAATGCCCTTCGAAGACTTGGTTTTAAGCCACTGAAAAATTGATCAACTTTACATTCAGGTTGGATGATTATGCCAGATGCATACCTTGTAAGTCTTGTAAAATTCACTTCGTATATACCAACAGATTCATCATCCTTTTGCTTTAGTTCAAGAAACTCCTTCTACATCTTTGTTCAATGAATACGAGGGAAGTACTTATTGAAAAATATGTTCTTGAACTCATCCCATTACATGGACTCAATTTCATCTCTTGGCCTCGTATTCATGATATGATTCCACCATTGATTAGCTTCACCTTCCAAACGATATACTGCTAAGATGAATTTATCATGTTCAGAACATTGAAGAACTGAAAATATCTTTTCAGTGGTACTGATCTATTGTTCAGCAACAAGTGGATCAGATGTCCCACTGAAAGAAGGTGGTCGTTGCCTCATGAAGGACTCAATAGAATAGTGTTCCCTTCTCTGCTCATTTGGTAGTCCAGAATGATTCATAGCATGTGTAAGTATAGTAATAAGATTTTGCACTCCATCTCCCATAACATTTGTTTGTTCAAGAGGACAATCATTGCATTGTCCATTGCATTGATCAACACGGTTCCTTCGGGTTCCAACCATCGTCTAAAACCCAAAAAGAATAGTATGAGAGGCAAAAATCATGCTAGGGAGAAAACATTATAAAGGGGGAGTATCCTCAATATCTAACTTCTTAGGTTAAATTCCGTGGTCGTTACCGTAGTTCTAGAACTGTATCTCATACGTATACTTATCCTTAGGGACATCCCTAGACATACCATATAAATATCTCTAGGAATCTCACTAACGCTTTCGCATCCTAGTTTCCAATGTTTGACTAAACATTTCCTCTGATAAAAACTGTAGAAACCCGAATATTGACGTACATTGACATTACATTACATTTGCGGAATACTTAGTACATAACAAAAACACACACACAAGGATCGTAATAGTTTAGTGTCTTTGGAATCCCAGAATATAATCTTCTAATCCTGGTGAAAGATCTTCAACAACTCCCATAAAGATCTTCCTTTTTTTATACCTAAATTTTTTCTTTATATCCTGGGGAAAAGTAAACATAAAAGGGTGAGATCAAATTCTCAGTAAGGGTAAACAAAAGAAATATCAATCACATCATATACATAAGCACATAACTTTTGGAAATCATAACCTGTAAAAGAGATCATAATTTCATAACCTGGGATAAATCATAGTAGTGAAATGTAATCCCAATAATCATAACTTAAAACATGAAGCTTTGTGGAATACACACATAATCATAGAGAATCATATATTATTAGTCAAGACTCATTTCCAAGACTATCTTAGTGGACAAAGTCCCTTTCTGAACCGAGTCACCCTCGTTTCAGTCCGGTTTCACTGAACCGGTATAACCTATCATTCTATCCATGTCTATATCATGAGATATAAAATCTTTACCCAGTGCATTGGAGGGAGATATAGGTCCCAACCATCTCATAATGATACCATTCTTATGTGTGCCACAAAATCATAAACCATACATCATAGCGTAACCCATATAATAAAAATGGGAATCTTAAACATAGTTACATCATAAAATAATTCATATAAGATAAATGAATTCATAAAAATAAACTTCCATCACAACATAATCAAATCAATGTAATAATAGGGATAGAAACATAACCCTATATTATCTTAGATGAAAAATAATTTTGATAAAACACTTGAACTCCATTCTTGAGGAAAATATCCTTTCTACTTCAAAAACTTTTTCCTTTCTTAAAATGACATAAAATTTTAAACTAAAAGAAGTTAATTAAAAATAAACATGAAAACTTGTAAAGGAAGCTTCTTGGAAATAATGTTTTAAAAAATCCATTCATGACGTATAAAAAAACATTCTTCTCATACATTTGTCGTAAAAGTCAAAAACGTACCTCGTACGAAAAACGACAAAAGATTCCTTTCATATCATTTACTAAAAACTCACCGAAGGGTAAAATTGGATTTAAAATAATTGTAGAAGGATGGAAATAATATTAGATATTGAGGAAACATGGATGTTGATGATAAAATACACCCCAGTAAATACTAAAGTATAAACAATCTCGGATAAAAATGAGATTGTGATATTTCCCTTACCTTAGGTCCGATTTTCTTCGTAGGTGTCCGAACCTCCTGTATAATGATTTAAATAATGTCATTGACTTATTCCAGAATCATACTCATTGTTATGATATCATATATGGTTCACTTAGGACTTTATATTACCCTTTCTTTTGTAAATTCTATGTTGAAGAGCATTTTGGGTAAAATTGTTTCATTTGTTGTCCGTGTTTTGACTTTTAATTATTCATATGATTGCTTTGATCATAATTACTTAATTCCAGAATGTAAAACATGATTAATATATATATATATATATTCAGAATATACATATATATAATAAATCAGTAAATGGAAAGAAATACACCGCTCATGGAGACGGTAGGTCGTACGTACGCATGAACGCTGTTTTCGTTTCTTTATTGAGTTGAATGGAATTAAGTAGATGACATACATATATATACACATAAATAAAGTATCATTATTATGTCATATATTTCATGATTACTTATTATATATACTTTATAATCATTTATGAATGGTTAAAGTGGAGAATGAATCAATCGCATCGTGGAGACGGTAGTCCGTACGTACGCACGAGCGATGATATCATTCTCATGATCGTGGGACTATATTGGAGTGTATGTATACTATTTCAGAATCAATATGATGTTATAATAACTATGTATAGTTATTATTTACACCAATATACCCATCCATGTAAGGTGTTGGTGGAAAAATAGATTACACCACGGCGTGGAGACGGTATTCTGTACGTACGCACGCACGATGATTTCCTTTTTCCATAGGATGGATGGAAGGTTAATTAGAGTTGTTTAATATTTATAATAACATATCAGTATATAAAAAATACTGATGTTATTACTTTATCATGAAAAAACTAAAGAAGAAGAAGTATAAGAAGAAAGAAATTGAAAAAGATCGGTAATGGATATTACCTCTTTTTGACGCGCCTTCACTTAACCTCCACTTAAAGAACTAAGGATGGTCTTTGAAGAAGACCAGGACATCTAGGATGATACTAGGTCAGTGGAGAAGAGATTTTGGCAGGGGTTGTCCGAGCATGAATGCTCAAATTGGTGTGAGGAGGAGAGGGAGGAGGTGTCCTTTTATAAGGGAGGAGAGGGGCTCCTTTGGAAAAACTAAAAATATTATTTTATTATAAAGTCAAGTTCGGTTTTAAATAGCTCCAAATTGATTTATTTCGAGGATAACGTGGGGAGGGGTCGCAATCCTCTCATCCAATAGAATTTAGACAAGTTTAGGTTCCTATTTTAACCTTATCATTTAGATTTAACATTAAGTTAAATAATTTTACTTTTACCGTGTCTTCTTGGGTTCTTACACTATAAGGTTAATAAACTTACTATAAGAAGCCAAACTAACCCGAAATTGCTTATATTTAATATATATATATCCTTATCTAAGTCATTTGGCAGAACCTTAGATTTTTAGGAATGAAATTACAATTAATAATATAATATTTGTTTTAAAAACTATTTTTTGTCAATTTTGACACAATTTAGTAATTGATTTTTTTGAAAATCATAACAGAATGATAAGTTCTAAAAAAGTTAATTAAATCAATACTAACATGTAATGTTAACCTAGAAAATTAGTGGAATTCATAAAAAGTCTCAAATTATATTTATTTGGGTATTTATAACATCAATTAGGTCAATATTTCATTAATAAGATAATTACTCCATCATCGTTGTGTCATAAATAAATTAAATTATATAATGTCTAAAAATTACAAATAAAATACCATTATGTAGGAAATAGTTTTATCTTTCTAATGAATATTTATAGTCGAATTTATCGTATGTATAACCCGATATTAAAAATGTTTTAGTAAATAAACTTTGATTTGAACTCTTTTAACCCTTCTTTAAATAAATAAATAATAAATGTCCTAATCTAATCCAAGTGGGCCTAAATGGTCATATTTTATTCCTACGTTTGTTTTTTGTCTAATTACACTTGTCCAATAGAATTAGGATATGTGTTAGGGTGATAATAATATCATTTCTACCCTTAATTACCCTATTTACGTTTAACCGTGGTAAACAGTTACTATTCACCAAAAAAATTATTTTCATCTCATTGAACAAAATTTTACTTACTGAAATCAACCGTGTCTCTCGGATTTTTGAAATTCCACTCACAGAAGCGGTAAAATTAAGTTTTATGAAAAATTCAGTTTTTTTAACAACCACTTAGTGGTTTCACTATTCATCAAAAATTGAAAGTTTTCATAAAAATATCAAAAATTATGCCTAAGCTATATTTGATATTATGAACTCAAAAATGATTTCTATTTTACCAAATTAAAAACATATCAGTTTCATTAATTAATTTAAAAATTAATTCTCTTCGTCAAAACAAATAGCGTGTTCTTAAGAGATAATAACTATCAAAAGATTGACACTTGTTTAGGTCTGGTTTAAATGTGAAATTACATCCAATGACCAACATTGTATTAAATTGTAAAAATATATTCTAAATATAATTTAAAACCACTCAAATTAATAATTTATCACTATTAATTATTTTGATTGAAAAATTTGTTTTTAATTAAAATTTAGTAATTTTCACTATTCTTCAAAATATGAAAGTTATCCGTAAATCACCAAAATTTCACCCTACGCTAATTTCAATATTTCGAGTCAAAAAATGAAGTCCATTTTGAAAAATAAAATTTACAAAATTTTAAAAAGTGTTTATTACTATTCATAATGGCTAGTTTTAATAATATTTTAATAGCATATCGTTGTTTAGCGAAACTTGGTGTTGCTTACAACACACGCTATCGTCGAAGGTCGCGATTGCGTGTAATTCAAGCCAGGTCAGAGATGTGTGTTGTGAAAGCTCCTTTTTGGTGTAGCGTATAACATAAGACATTAATGAAATTAAAAAGAATATTTTTCATAAAATCTCGGGGTGTTACAAGAAGTTTTATCGATATTATTGATGGAATGTCATAATGATGTAATTTTAGAAAAAGGACAACCCGTAGGATGGGAGAGAACCCGTCGCATCAGACAAGGATGCGGGAATCGAACCCACAATCAAAAAGAGACATGCCTTTATCGCCTACCACAAGCCAACAGGAAGTCCCTGGTCAGTAGAAACAAGTTTTATTTTATTAAGGGTTATGATAGATGAAGTATAAGTTCATTTTTGGAATCATATACGATTAACCTCACCAAAGATAGACTTACGTATATTTGATAACTTTTTATAACCTTTTGTTTGAAACAGATGGAATGACCCATCATTCTATCACATGATCTACTAACACTTCACGAATAACACATTCAACTTCAATTCTTTACGAGATGAAGTGGAAATTGTTCAAGGCACGAGCAACAGTGAGATTGTACCAAAATCAAGTAAGTATTTATTCTAATTCAAAATTTTCAACCTTATGGAAATGATATTGAAAACCAAAAATTATTTTCTAGTACTCTCATATCTGATGAATCAGATGGTACCTTAGATCATCACAAATTAATGGCTTTGTGATTATTGGATTTTTCATATCCATTTCCTCTACCACTCCTCATCAGGAGATGATGGTTATATTTCTCTTCCATGTCCATATTTTCATCTATGTTCTCCTGTGTGCAAACCCAATGATTAGTTAATTTGGGTAACCTTTACGTTATAGACTTTAGTTTTTAAAATCAAGTTTTGGTATTCCTTTTTACGATGTGGGTTTCTATTAGAGAAACTTTCAAGTAGTAAACAATTTATAACCCCGTCGAATTTTGAGGGCGAAATTCATTTTAAGGAGGGTAGAATGTAACAACCAGAGATTTTATGATAATTATTCTTTTTAATTTCATTGATGTATTTTGTTGTACGCTACACCATGATTATCTTGCGCTATACGCAACACTATTCTTGGATTGTGTTACACACAATTTCAAGTTTGTTTGATAGTAGTCATTCTACGCAACATTGATTGTATATATATATATATATTCAATGTATAAATAAAATATGGTTGGATTCTGTTATACAAAACAATGAAGGAGTCTTTCACAACACGCAAACCTAACTTGGCTTGCATTACATGCAATCACGACCTTCCTCGATAGCGTGGGTAGTACGCAATACCGGGTTTCACTAAACAATGACATATTGTTATAATATTATTATGAACTAGCCGTTATGAATAGTATTAACTAAATTTTTTATTTTATATCATTATTATTCATCTTACACATTTTCTATAATATGGTATGAGAACAAAATTAATTTTTCGTGTAAAATATGTATTTTTAAAAAATTGTAGTTTTCCCTCCTTTTGATTGCGCACCAACATTAAATCTCTTTTTGACATTTTAATAAGTTAAATTTGACAAAATAAAATTCTTCTTTGGAATCAGGATATAAAAATTTTCTTTTTATAATTTTTTCATATTATTCTGATAACTTTCATATTTTAATGAATAGTAAAACATGCTATATTTTAATTAAAAACAACTTTTTTCATCACAATAATATATATGGTTATATTATCTTTTTAATTAGTTTTAAAGTGTAATTAGAATATATTTTTACCATTTAATCCAATGTTGGTCATTGGATTTAATTTCACTTTGAAATTTGACATAAACAAGTGTCGATCTTTTGATAGTTATTGTCTCTCAAAAACAATCTATTTTTTTGATAACGGGAATTAATTTTAAAATTAATTAATTCCACTTCTATGTTTTTAATTTTGAAAAATATATATCATTTTTGAATTTGGAATATCAAATATAGCTTAGGCTGAATTTTTGGTATTTTTCTGAAAAATTTAGTTTTTGATGAATAGTGAAACCACTTAGTGGTAGTTAAAAAAACTGAATCATTCATTTAAATGAAATTTTACCACTTTTGTGAATTGAATTTATAAAATCTAACATACATGGTTGTTATCAATATGTAAAATTTGGTTCAATAAGATGAAAATAATTTTTGGTAAATAGTAACTTTTGACTTTTATTTACCGCGATTAAAGGTAAATAGGGTAAATCCAGGTTAAAAGAATATTATAATAATTCACAATTACCTTAAAAAATCTCTTAACCTAATTGGATGAGTAGTGGCCGACCATGAGCATCCTTGGGTCGATTTTGGGACCCCATTGAGCCACTTGGTAGTGATAATTACAATTTGGAAAATTTATTTAATGTAAAGACAAAATTGATTATCTCTAGCTCAATGACAATGAAAACCCATCCTATGGTCAATATTCAAGAACAATATCCCACCATTCCACTAGTTTAAGTGATCTTTAAGTCATAGATAATGTAAAAATTCATAAAGGATGACTTATTTTTATGATGATAATACATAAAAAACTACAAGGTTTTATATTCCTTCATGGTGAAAAAAATTGTGGAATACGTGGGGAAATAGTAGACCTCACAAAATCATCTCTTGAAATATCCTCTTAAACCCCCTTTTTCTGTCATAGCTCTATTGGGTTCATATAATATTCTAGAAAAATACCCATGTATTCTATCAAAGATGGTCTATATATAATTTGATCTTTCAATACAGTAATAAGACCACATGTCCTTAGTGAACATATCAAATACTTACCTACCACATTGGGAAGAAATGATCACATAGATTCTCTTTGTCCAAGAGTAACGTTATCCAACTGATGAGAATGTGGTAGAATCATCCAACACACATGCTCATTCTCCATTGAAAATTATTAATTCTCCCAAATTATGGACAAAATCCCATCATTGTGGGAACACCATTTCAATTCCATAAACTGAAAATTTGGCAATGAACCACATAGTGAAAACCAATGCATAGAATGACATTATAAGTCCTCATCACGATTAAAATGAGATCACATATAAATAAATATCTTACATGAGTCAGGGCACACTATTGAAATAATTATATGATCTTAGAATTTTTAATAACCTATCACCTTTTACATTTAATAATTTTTTGAATAAATAAATTCCTTATTATGTAATATAATTATAGAAAAAGGAATCTCTATATTCGGTATTTTATAATATTATAAAATATTATCCACCATATTTAAAGGACCACTATGAATCCAAAAAATTTATTATATACGAATTTTATAGTGAATATTAAAATAAATATGCATTCTCTTTTATGATAAATTTAAATTGAAATATATGGAATTATCAATGATCTTGACAAGTAGGATCACACCTAATGAATTCCTTTTATTGAATCTTTAGTGGGAGGTTGAATGACAAAAAGTTTACATTGACTAATAATATGTTATTATTCAACAAATCATGCTTCGTAAAATATGTTAATGATATATGATCATGTTTATTGACATTAATACCAAATGTTTTTAGCTAAAAACCGAAATATTAAGCAATAATTTCACACTATAGCCTCATGGAGTATGCATATTTAATAAAGGGATCTGTATATATCAATATTAATATAAATTTCAATATTTGCAGCTAAAACAGATTATCTTTATATTTATTTATTTTTATTATCACATTATAAATGATTATATAGACAATGGTAAATGTTTTATTTTGATATGAAAAATTAAAAATGCTATATTTTGTAAATATACATTTCTAAATAAGTCATTTTATATTAAATTTATAAATTTTTTAAATAATGGGTTTCTTAATAAAATATTCCTAATAATTATTATTTAGATAAATATAAATATTAAATTAGTATAAGTAAGTCTAATGTAATTTTTATAAAGGAGATAATATTGTATGTGTTGTAAAAATGATTTTTTCTAGTTAATAATTATATTTTCATAAAAGTGATAATTTTTAAAAAATTTTTTTTTTGTAAAATAAACATTATTTTTCCATCTATCAAGTTGAAATTATCCAATGATTATTTTTTGATAATTTAATAAGATAATTGAATCTTTAGGTTGAAAATATATGCAGTATAAATGTATGGTTTATACATTGATGACATACTATTATTAATCTTATATGTAAATTATATTATATTAACCCAGGAACATATGTTTCATTCCTGTTTAAAATAATTTTGTTTGTAATTTTATTAATTATATTAGCCGTTAAAAAAATATACAAAACGTATATTATATATATATTTTTTAAAATTAATTCTTTTAAACATGACCCTCTTTCACAACTCCATAGGAAATATTCTAAAATATTTTGTTCATTGAATTATAAAAGACTATAAAAAACCCTAATTTGATAGAAACCTCGTTAAAAAACACATGTGTTCTTTTTGGTACTGTTTTTCTTATATTAATGACCCCAATAATAATGATTATAAATTAATATTGAATTCCCCCACCATTTTACTATAAATACCCTCCTAACATCCCATTATAAATATCTCAAAACAATTTAGTATTAATTTTTTGTCTTGATCCTTATATAATCATATCTCAATGAGTATCCATTATCTTATGAAGCACTTCCCAATATTTTATAATATTTATACGAGGGTAAGGGACCCTCATATCTACCATTTTCCTAGTAGAAAATTATTTAAATTTGACTTTTGATTTTATATTTTTCATTGGTGTTTTATACATACATATACAAAACATAATATTCCATTATGATGAGGAGCCACACTTCCCTCTAATTAAACCCTTATAATTGACATTATTATCAATAAAATTATACTAAAATCATTATGTGATATTCCTTTCTAATAAAATATGTTTTGAATACCCATCCCCACTCCCAAATAAATGGATTAAACTATATATAACTGAATTTACCTGATTTTGTAATTCAATTTATGGAACCCACAAAAAATTATTATTTGATTAAATGTATCGAAATATATCTTTAGGTTGTATGTTCTCTATAAAAAATAGATTGACATACATGATATTAATGTGACATGTTCCTTGAATTATATATCAGTCTGAGGCATTAGATACTGTTTTCATCTTATGAGAAACCATGTTTGGTGAAAGTGAGGTTCCCAAAGAACACTATTTCAAAATATCTCAATGTTGACCCGTGAATTATGCATATTATTTCATGATTTATGTTATTTCCACTGAACTATAATGCTAATGTTATAACATTTTATCATTAAACAATGATCATGGTTATTATTATCACCCTTTAATGTAACCATGATATTACTCATGGGTTATATTTATTACTTTCATATTTGTATTATTTTAATATTACTCTACCATGAATTATATATTATATATTTTCTATGTATTGCCCCTAGTTATCCATTGTCTTATAGGATGATTAATATATTTTAAGGTAATTTCCAGGAGTTTTAAATAATTTAATTGTATCAATATTTCATTTTTATCTTCTCTAGTCAAAATTTTAAAAAGACACCAGGACTCTCGGTCATCTGCTGTTGTATTATTTTTTTCGTTGTGTACTAAATCCTGAAATAATAGGTGAAAATAATATGTGTAGACATAGTTGGCATCAAATAAGAGTCCAGTTTTTTTATGCTACAAAATCATAGTGAAACACATAGGCATTAAACGAAACATAGGAAAAAATACATAAATTTTTATAATGTATTGAATAAGTTGTTTCCATGTAACAAAATCAATTTCTGGATACTACCTGTGGATATGGATTTGGAATTCTTCTGTATAGGGTTAGTAACTCTGAAACATGTTTATTGGGAATATAATTTATTATCCCCACATTCTTTATAAATAGGCCTTGTAGGACACCTAGCTTTAAATTACATTGTATTGTGATTAAATAAATTCAGAATCACTTTACAAACTTTTTTTAGTGGTAATAAATATTATTATGAAATTATATATTAGGATATTGACTAGGGGTAACATTAATTGAAACCTATTTATTAATAATTTAATGTATATATTTTACTTATGAGATACCCCTTAAATGATATTATTTTATCTTATTGTGCTTAATAGTTTTAAAATTCTCAACTGAATGACTATTTTTGATGAAGTGAATTGATAGAACTAGAATTAAATAGTGAAATGATGGATTATTTTATATGCATCAAAATGAATTTTTACTATTGTTATACATATTCATTATTGAAATTCATGTTTAGAATAATATTTAAAAATTCAACAAATAACATCAATGTGGTGTTAATAATGAAAATTAAAAAAGGGGGAAATTATTTCATCGTTATTATATAACTTCTCATAAATCAATATTTGTATGATGAATTTACCCCCTGATTATTGATCCTCCCTTTTAAATAATTCAATGTTATTTTGGATATGAATTTTATTTTCTTATATAGAGCTAACATAAATTGTATAGACCAGTAAAATTCCCAGTATATGACGACTCACACTCAAATTCAATATATGTTTTGGGAGTTACATGGAAATCCATTTGATTCATTTTTACATGAATGGATAGTATTAAATTATAGGAAATTGTATCAAGATACAATTATATGGAAGTATAAATAATTTTTCATTTATGAAATGAATATTGTAAAAAATATGTTATTGTGTTCCATGTAATGTATTATGGTGCTCCTTCTATCATAGATGTTGAGTTATCTATTAGACACATTCTAGGAGACATTATAATATCCATTACTCTATATGGAATGACTTCTATTTATTTGGTAGTGATGAAGAAGAAAATAGTGGAGGAAAATTATAACATGTTTTATTCCCATGTGATTCAGTATGGTGGGAGGTTATCAACATCATCAAGAAGATGGATGGTTTAATGTGACTCTTCATTTAATAACATTTGTTTAAAAAAATAACAACAAATAATAAGTTCACTCTACCATATATTAGTGACTTTTTATGGATGGAAACATGGATCCTATTACCTCTATAAGGTAGATATTTATTTAGTATATTAAATAGTAAATGTGAATAAGTATATAATCCAAAATACATATTTCATCACACAGTACATGCACTCCATAACTGTATAGATTCTATATGGAGTTACTAATAATCAAACTATCCACATGTATATAATAAATATTGTCATTATATATTAACATGACAAATATTTTGTTGTGTTTTGAAAAAAATCATATATACTACTAATATTTAGATGATCATGATTATTATTTTAATTATACATTAAATTCTATGAGAATGGGAATTTTTTTAAATGTTATATAATTTTATTTGTGGTAAATTTTTAAATATTTAGGAATGTTATCACAAAAAAGGGATATATATATATATATATATTATTCCATTTAATGTAGTGGTAAAAGAATAATGTAAATGAACCACATATATAATAGAGACCCTTAGATTCCATTTATTATCCTGGAACTATTTTTTACTATGGAGATACATCTCATGATTATCATACACATAAAAAAATCTCTCTCCTAAGAGAGTGATGTTTTTCTAGACTAATGAAGGCAAGGATATATTTATA
This sequence comes from Viscum album, assembly GCA_963277665.1. Taxonomy (NCBI): domain Eukaryota; kingdom Viridiplantae; phylum Streptophyta; class Magnoliopsida; order Santalales; family Viscaceae; genus Viscum; species Viscum album. The sequence goes on from OY728120.1 coordinate 1,852,663,716, forward strand.
GTGATAAATATGACACTTATCACTAAACCGGGATAAAATTAACTACCAATGTGTATGTTTTTTTATATACCATTGTGTATATAAAAAGGATTGGGTCCTTTTTTCATTCAATATGGATGTTATATTCCCTATGCATTTAGACAACTAATAAACCAAGAGAATAACTTACCAATTCATGATCTATTATTAGTAGCAGTGACCTTGAAATTATAGATTTAGGGACAATGTCTCTATTGGGTGAGCGAGGCATATATAAAAATATTATTATCCTAAAGTTTATATTAAAATCTAAACATTGTATATATTATCTAAAGATGGTTTTTAGAAAAAGGTCATGTATTATGGGGTTTCAACCAATAACAACATGGGAATGATAATAAAGTGGATTATGCTCCTTGAAAAATGATCAGACAACTCTATTAATGAATATTATTGAATGGGATCCAATCATTATGGACATGAACATGATGGACACGAGAATCATAAAATTGGATTCATCCAACATTTCTAAAAAATTCCCTCAACAATCCATTCATTAGAGGTCCAAGGATGAAAAATATTATAATTGGGAGCTATATAAAATGGATGTTAACATTATAGAGTTCATCTTTTCTAAATATTGATTTATAAGGTTGGACCCAATATATGATTACTATTAAAAATAGATATGTAGAAGAATATAATAAAAGATACACATTTACCATCTTTGATTATTCATCTGGGAAGCATTAATGTATATTGATATATAATGTATAACATGTGATGGATAATGTGATGTCATAGATTGTAGAATTTCTATGTACATAATCGTTATATAACATGTCAAGGTTGAATGAAATAATACTAAGTATACATGGAATAATTTTAAAACTTATATGGAAATGGGAAAAATAATAATAAAATCCTTCAAAGGATTCCCAGTGACATCAAATGAATGTAATTCCATTTGTATGGTATTCTGTCACCATAAAAAGTTAACTCATTTAATTTCTCTCAACTAATAAATCTCAGTTGACCTACCTTATAAGGTATAAAATTGGAATGTTGTGGGACTATATGGATTTATAATATCAATTTTATCTGATGGATATATGAGGTATACAATGTGGGTTTAAAAAAAACATCAGTACACCTAGAATACAAGGTAAAATTTTAGAACTATATATCACCCATTGTCAAATTACCAGTCAGGGAAAAGTATAACGATTGAGGAGAATATTTTGAGATCAATTTTTTTTATTTTCATGAAATTTTTTATTAGTACAATCCCCACTTTTATTTCTCAAATTAAAAAAAATCCATTTTATAAATCAAATAGAATGAAATTTTTATTTTTATCGGATGAGGTGTCAATCTCCAATATGATGTGATGATGTGGGAGAGATAATGTGTATGGAACCTACTCTTATCTATGATTTGAAATGGGATGTTCTACCCATTTAATATCATTTAAAATCCCCTTATAATCAATTAAAATTATTGGTAGATAATCATCAATGAGACTACCAGGTTGAAGTAAAATAGAAGGTGTCCGTTTTTAAATATAATTGGAACAAATTCATTCAGATTTTAATGAATGTAATTATAATTATAATATACATATTATTCCTTAATATTGTTGATTTAGAAAATGTTGTAGCATCTCAAATAGGGCTCATAACTACCCTATATCAAATATATAATGTATTTTGGGTGTCCAACATGAGGATGCACGTATATGACCTCTTACCTGTACTGAATATTGATGATCTTCCCATAGAGATTGATATTTAATATATAGAGTATCCTGTGAATATATTATTTCATAGATAAAATTTTCTACGAAAAATATAACTCATATGGTCAAACTGTTGTGGAAGAACAACAATATTTGGGAGGAAATGAAATCTAAATGATCTGAAAAAAATTTAAGTACCCTAATCTATTATAGTGGTCAAAATGAAATTTTTATTGACAAATAGAAATTATTAGAATAATTTAATGAATCTAAATATTATAAATGGAAATCACTTTTCAATAATTAAATTACACATTAGGAAATGAATTTATATAAAATAAAGGATAATCATATGTTATTTTGTAATGATATAAACATTTCCTATTAGATTTAAAATACCATTAAAAATATAATATTATAGATAATATAATTATTTTAAAATGTCCATTATTGTTAGAATATATCATGGGCTATTAAAAAGTATAATTAGAATAGACGAATGATGTGTTGGCATCGAATAATAGGATCATAACCTATAAAAGCTATTTCATACAAATTCTATGGGATATATAATCACTAAGGTTTTCCCTCAACCAAGACCAATATACGATTCATCAATTCAAGCATGATCAAAACTTTTTTTGGGTTTGCTTCACAATTTTTGAGATCCCGAACCAAATCATGTATTTTAAACCGCACCCAAAAAGTATCACCATCCCATATCTTACCCATTATGAATATCAATGTTTAAAAATGTGTTATATATCCAGAATCCATTCCTATGAATATTTATATTTCCTTAAAAAACATTTACAATTATACTTGTTTATTACTAATTTATAAATGATATAATATAGAGTTAAAAAATGATATATTTATAAGAAGATAAAATTATAATTTTGGGAAAAATATATTATCAATTAAACATTCTTTTGATAATATAATTTTTTTGAAATAAATTTTTATTTGATATAATAATATTATTAAAATAATATTTTTATTAATTTATATTATAATATAATATATGTATGTCCAATGTAATTTTTATAAGAGATAAAAATTATTTGTGTTATAAAGACTGTTTTTTTATACTATCTATGTACTCATAATTAAATATTAAAATTTATATATGTATAAAATTATATTAATTATATAATTATTAATTTTCAAATCAAGAAATCAAAATTTTGTTGATTTTGATTTTTTCATAATTTATTGAGACACAGAATATTTTTAGAATGTATTAAATAATATATAATTATATGTAATATATTATGACATCATAATATACTTATTTTGGTGTAATAAATTATAAAAATGATATCAATTAACATACATTATATCACCTTTAAAATAATGGTTTTTTGAAATTATTTCATTAATTTATTTAACCATTAATGAATCCTCAAAAACCTCTATTATATTTGAATGTTTCAAAATTTATACTTTATATACATGACTCACTTCCCCATCAACAATTGTATTATTTTATAATGATAGGTTGATAAAATTATAAAAAAATTTGAAGAACTCATCTATGGATGAAACCATGTTAAAAGTCCATGGATAGGATTGAGGTTATTTTTATTATTTTAGATAGAGTCCAAAACCTATGTTTAGAAATTGATAATGATTTCCCCTTTAATTTTATATAATTAGCCACCCATACTCTTACTTTACATCACACCATCCCTCACCAAATCCCTCCCAACGTGCTACCGTTATAATAATAATCAAATTATTTTAGAAGAATTCACTAAATTTTTGTGATCTTATTCAATTCATTTTGATTTCATAGACATCCTTTGTTCTACGCATTTTGATTTGTATCTCTTTTGAAATGTGTTTTTAAATGTCACATTACATTCCACATGATTCCTGGTTTATTATATACTACCATTCACTATAATTAAACCCTTCCATTATCCTTTTTGGACAACCTTTATTCTTCAGAAATTATTCCTTGACTTTATGTCCAGAACGTTTTTGTTTTGAATATACATAAACATTTCCATTTAGGGGCATTCATCTGGATGTAAATATTTTCCCTCAATTTGGGAATTCAATGTTTCTATCCCACACACCATAATTGTATTATTAAAAGTTATAAAATAATTTATTATGTAATTTATTCTATATGACACACTAATACAATTATATGATAGGAATGAAATAGGTGGGAATATAGTAATATATCCCTATAATTCATTGGATAATGTTCTTATCCCATGAGATATAATGCATTGTTCAGGTATGATCATCCTATGCATGTAATTTTTTGATATCATGACACGTAGCATTGGCATATTCTTATGATGGCATAATTTAGGATGTTTGAAGATTCTTATATTGTAATGGTGATACCATATTATATAATGATTAATTGTTCACGAATATGATTATCAACCATTTATTTTTCCTTAATATTAAAATTGACTCAAACAGTTTACATTCTTCATTTCATGCTTTTATTATTTCATTATGTTGATTAATAGATCACCCCGTTCAAATATACATCAATAAGTATTCTTGTATAGTATAATATGATCAATGGAATTTAATGGAATATTATTGATAGTTAAATAATGTCTTTATATTCAGGTTTTTTATATTATTTTATGTATCTAATATACAAATTACATCAGGAAAATTTATCAACTGATATTTTATTAATATTATGTTTTTTTAAATTAAAACTGATTTTTGGTTTATAAAAAATAAGTGTTTTCACAAAACAACACCCAATTGGAGTCTTCAATAAGAATGGTCCATCAATGGATCCACTAGAATCTCCATATCTCACAAAAGGGATGTATTATAGAAATATTATCTCTGAAAATGTTTTATCAAAACTAATCATAACATATAGAAGATAGAAATCATTCATCAAATCATTGTTAGAGACTACATGTCATATGTATCCACTTCTTACAACAATGTAGTATCTAAAAAACATCTATCTATACATTTAAGGTACACCACAATTATAGTATCTGTTATAACAGATCTTGTCATCTTCTAACCCTATCTTCACTACTATAACATCTATAATGTCCTCAACTATACAGACATCCCCTCACATATTTCTATAGATATCATATCGATACATCAATCACAACAATTTATACTTCATAGTGGTATTTGAAAACCCATGTGATAATCCAGATCCCATCATAGAAGAATCACCACCTTTCCATTAGCTAACTAGAAGCACCCTAAGATCCATGAGTAGTAGATCCATTGTCATGAGACAAATTCTAAAGACATGTTAAGTTAATGGATCCCTCATTTTTATGTTTAATAATATCTATATTTTTTTCATTTATAGGATGTTTAATTATAGAACCAATTGATAGAAATTTCCGAACAAATAATCTCTCAACAACCTTGGCATGCGCCAACACCACACAATTGGAATGTATGAAATGCAATACAACTCCATTCTCAATAGATTAGAAAAGGTGAAACACTATAGGATGTTCTATCACGTAGCTATCAAAAAATATATTGAATGAAAACTATGAGAGGTTTGTTAACCTCTAGGTGTACTATTTTGATAACATAGTGCTCTACTGAAGCTATAAGAGATCCTTGATACAAATTAACTGTAATTTCCTGGGATAACAGTCTAAAATAATGTGATGTTTGAAAAATATCGAAGAGACAGTATCCATGCTATTCAATTACAAAATCACCCCCACCAACTCCCTATAAATCAATGTGGAAGGAAAAGTACTATGAACACCATCATTTCAGGAAGGGTACTCATAATGTAGAATACTTACCTAACAACCTCAAGCTAGTTGTCTATTACAAGGGTTTCTACATCACTTTAAACCTATGTGGGTTCATTCTATGGAAATAATAATTTGAAAATATCTTGTAGAAGACTTCACTTGATTTTGTGTGAACAATCAGTTAATCAATGAGAGTAGGTATTATAGGCAAACCACTATGAGGATCCACCACTTTCACATGTACCTAAAGATAATCCTCATCACATAGAGGATCATTATAATTATATTTTTTGGAAATCATAGTTCTCTGTCATCATGGTGGTATCCTGCAATATTCGTGACACACCTTCCCCATAGATCATATATGAAGAGATGAATAGTGATGTTCATGTAAACCCGAACCCATTCTCATTTGGTCTATTTACCAATGTTTTCCTTCTAATAAGAGGCTACAAGTTTTATTATAAAAACATGGCAATTTTAGTACTGGTGAAGTGATATTTCCTCCAACACAGCATCACATGGCTTTCAATCTAGAGAAAAAACTTTGATAAACATTAACTGGGTCTCCCAAGTCCCTAATCAAATTCTCCACAACTAAAATATCTCCAAAATCATATCCAATGAAATCTAAACTAGATACAACTCATTTTAAAACTGACCTTCTAGGGAGAAATTTATAATACTAAAAAGAGTTTCACACCCCAGGACCACGTCAAATAGGCCATGTAATAGTTACATCTATCAAGTAGAAATACCATACACATGGGGGATATATATGAATTACATGTAAAAACACACAACTATCTACACCATAGTATAATTCAAAAAATATAAAAAAATGATACCATTAATTTCTAAATATATACTAACACCACAACACAGTGTGAAAAAGAGTTTAGAAAATAAATTGTATAAATAAAATCCCACCATAACTATAAAATCTACTCCACAGTTGATGACAAATGGTTATATTATCCATATGAAACACATGAAACTATTCATATTCTATTGTTCGTAATGAATCTCAAACTTCTCTATGTCCAACTTGGATTCTATTAATATTATGTAATCAACACAAGAAATGAAACATGCTGGTAGTTAATATATAGTGGTGAGTATAAACATACACAGTAGAAAAATATTCAATCACCAATAAATGAATCAATGCGAGTCAGATCAATTATATAGTTAACATACTCAACTATAAAGAAATTAAATAAACTAGATATTATTATAGATAAAAACAATGTCCCAATGTTAGTTAACAACAACAATGACAACTATTTTTTTAGTATGGCTCAAAATTAACTTTGATAAAAGGGATCCCACATCTCGAGTATCATTTATACTAATGGAACTCATCCAATTGTTTACACTGATTGGTATATTACATTCAATATAAAAACAAGAACCTATCAGAAGATGATACGCAAATAGGTGATCACAGCTTTTTCCTATAATAGATACAAAACTATATCAGATATTATATACTAAGAAGCATATCACATTCAACAAATTTAAAAAAATGGGGTATATAACGCATTATAGAGAAGAATGAGAGAGTATCACATCCTAAGAAACATTTGGGAATACCTTATATAATCCTAAGAAAACAAATATAGGGGATCACACATTTTACACTTATAATTGAAGGAATCAGTGTTCCCTATTAATGGTGAACCAAGGGAACACAACTATAATGATAATAAAACATAAAAAATGGGATCAAGGGAACCATCATACCATGCATGTAGAATTTGACATTTATAAAGAAAACATAGTGTGTTCCATTATGTTGCCTCACACACATGTCCATGTCCATTTATTTTGAACCATTATTGTGAAAACTATATTTTCACATCTTCCCTTTACATGTCATAACCTATGAAAATTTTTGTATATGATACCTTTTAATATTATTGATTACATGGTGTGTCGAGTGGTCACACAAACATGCAATTTAATCTTTATGTGTAAACCCTATCTTCCCAAAAACGGGTTCCACATAGAGTGTTTTATTCAAATATATATATTTTTATATTATAATTTCATATAAAATCTATTTCATTATGCTTATATGGCCATGTCATCTCCTCATTCTCGCCATTTGAAAACATCTCCCACAATGAAGAGTTATGGGTTGACCAAGATGGTATCCTTGATAGGGGATGGATTTCATCCACACTATAAAATGATAATACCATATTTATCCATCCCAATGGACATTCACTATCTAGATTACCAAAACTAAATCAACCAAAAATTCATCAAAACATCAACTTCATCAATAGGTCTCCATCACATCTTATACCCTCAAACCAATCCAATTGTAATTATTGGTTGTGAGAAAGATTAATATAGTAATGATCATTTCATTGGTATTGTCAAACCATCTGCCAATCAAAATACAGATGATGAATGAATGAACAACTGATAGAGAAAAAAACAAAAAATTTATAAATGAATTTATTATATTATTTGGCCATTCATACAATCATTGATCATATAGGATAGGTCAATGAAATAAAAATAATAATTATATTTTAAAAAAATTAGATGAATATAAACAAACATTAATATTAATAGAATTAATTTATCAAATAATTCTCATTCACAGTTGATAAATAAGCAAATTGTATTGTACATAAAATCACACTTATTATATTGAAATCATATCAATCACTGTTGAAGATTGATTCTGTATCATTTTCCCTTGAGAGATTTATGAAACCCATTGATGAATAAATATCCTATACATATTAATCATCAATCATTAATTCAATCATCGTCGATAATGTCTTCCCTAAATGGTTGCATTTTCTAATATCAACTATTATTTGAGTTACACAAGGATTTTAGTATATCAATTCATTAATAGAGGACAAATAGAATTCATTAATTTGATAGATAATAAGTTATTTAATTAATTTATTCCTCTAATATTTCTCTATTAACATCACATAAATGTAACAACAAGAATAAAAAAAATATTATTTTGCATATTAGAAAATAGCCCCATTATAGATTAATTAATTGTCATAACATTCCCATTGATTATTATAATGATCAATCTCTATTCATCTAGACAAGCCACTAGTGAGGTCCCAATTTGGTGATGAGTCATAACATTTTATCATAAATAAGTCTCATATAAATGAAAATAAGATATATAACCAGTGTAAAAATAAAGATAATGAGATACAACTATGTCAAATACAATCCAATACAGTATGGTGAAAACAAAAAAGTATGCAAAGTGAATCCCAATGTGTCTCCAAGTGACCATCCATCACCTCTAAATCCTCTTGATATAATGTATTAAAAACAATAGATGAAATTATTTATAATTACATTACATTCAGATGATTACTACAAAAAAATGTGCACAACCACCAAATTGAAATGTATAAAATGATCAAAAATCAAACATAGATTCTACTAAAAAACATTTAAATGGTTATTATCAAGAATTGAAATGGTCAATATTTAAATAAAATAAGGGTTATTAGCAAATTTTCATAACTCAAAACAATTTTTAAACCAACCCTTTGGTTTTATCAAAATCCATTAACATTCTCAAAATAATTTTTAATATAGGTGATAAAAGAGTATGAGTAATCAATTAAATCCAATAATACACCACAAGGTATAATTTTATGTGAAAAATAATTATTGATCCATAATGTGAAATCTTGTGATTAAATAAAAATGAATAATCCAAAAGAAAAAATCTTGTGAGAAAATAATCATTCATAATCCATCATATGGTAATCAAATAATAAAAGGAAAATCATAGGTGAGAGGATATATGTTATTGGTATATATACAATAAATAAAATTAAATCCTCTATCTTGTCCAATGGTGGATTCAAATTTTATTACATTTTGTGGCATCACAACAACTAAATTTAATTGAATAATCAAGTCGAATTACAAACACATTGAGTGAGTTTTCTATTTATGAGACACCAATGGCCACCAAATGTTCTAAAGTTGTATATAACCATTTAATATACCATGATAATAATTTATAAAAAAATTAAAAGAAAGTCCAATTATTTTTGGAAATTGAATGCCAATTTTTAAACTAAAACCACAATTCATGAATTTTATCAAAAACATGTTGTGAAACCCCCATTTGTAAGACAAAATCGACTTAAAAACATGATTTATTTTAAAAATGACCACTGAAATCCAAAATGAAATCTTATAATAGAATAACCTATATTAATTTACGTAAAAAATAATCAATATATATAATTATAACATTTTATTGAAACACATACCTACTAAATAAATTTATAACTAATCAACACCAACACCACTGATATGGGAGGATTTGATTAGGTACTCATGAATCTAGATCCATAAGACACATATAAATCCTCTATCAAAAGTCATAATATTCGAAATAAAAACACATTTGGGTTTCACAGGATGAGCATAGTACATAACCATTGAAGATCTAAGATGAAATTCCAATGTCGAATAAAAAATGAATAATTAGTTGAGTATATCAAAAAATGAATGAAATATACCTATAATAAAAAACATAGATTCCAGTTTATAGTTGTGGAATGATTATTTTGAGCTAATTTGAGATTAAAGGTGTACTATATGTTAAATTGGGGTTCTAGAATTTTTTTTAAAATTAACTAGAATTAATAGTTTATCCATATTGTTTTCCTGAGAGGAAACATAATCAAGAGTAATCATGATCCTTAACCATTATATTTACATAGATCAGTGGGTTTTCATTCATTATTTGGATACATAGTTACAATAAATATTTTTATAACTATTCATAACCCCACTTTCGAGGATTTTATGGTATGGATGGGTGGTTTTGTAGTTTGGGTAAAACTGTAAAACCCCTTATAGTTTACCACAAGTGGCCGCATTGTTTCCTTTCCCACAATGAATAGTTTTTCCCTCTATGGTCCAACCATGAAGAACCCCAAGTGCTTCAAATGTTTCTGTGAAACCCCTTAAAATAACCCAATAAATTCCCCAAAACAATTAACTATCTGAACAAGTGTTAGGAATGTCCTATAATAAAGTCACAAAATGTTAATACCTCCCATCAAGAAATCATTTAATTCCCTGGAATTTTATCATGATTATGTACATGAAATAAGATAAAGGTACTAATACATCTAAAATTATTCCCACTCCAACATATTATTGTTATCCCATTCAGAATTCCACAATACCAATCCTGTGGAAAATTTTTTTTTGAATAATACCAGAATAATTAGATTTATAATCTCATCTTGTAGATAAAAACATTGATATTAGAATAAATATAAAAATCCTCCTATATAAACACATTGGAATGATCCAGATGATTTCTCCCCATTTAGGAAAAATAGATTATTTAATTTATATATGTAAAATAATATGATTATTCCAACTAATATTCCAAAATTCCAATTTCTTCCATTATAATAAATGGGATAGTAATCCTTGGGTCACAATTACATAGTTTACCCAACTGATGATATTCCATGAGGGGGTGAACCATGGAGAAAATCATAAACAACAACCTCAAACATAAATTTTAGAAAAGAATAATATGTATAAAATTTTATAGTGGATATGTGCTATGACCATATTCTTCTAGGTCAACATCACTATTCCAATCATCTAATGAATGAGTCTTAGACATAACAAGGATCTATCTCAAAACTCATCCTAGTAAAATGGATATCTAAAGGTATTCCAATAAAATTATTCAATGGAACAAAATTGTTCTACAAATTATAACTGGTGTTATTTTTAAAAATTTATGGAGGAAAATAATTTCGCAAAGATAAAACAATAGAATCCTAAAGTATATTATAATGAACTATGATAACTCTTTATATTTTTTCATCAATTTCTGGATGATATTTCTTGATCACCTTTAACATGGTACCCATAACATACAGTAGTTCATTAAAAATGGATATGAACATCATTTCCCTATCTGAAATGATCATAAATGGAAGCCCATTAGCCTCATAATCTCTTAGTTGTGAAGGTATATAATATATTCCACATTCATCATCTCCAAATTTTTTAATTAAATAGAAAATTCAATATTTTTTTCCTTGATAAAACAAATAAAATGATTACAACTATGAGTCCAGGGTAAACAAAAATAAATTCTATTTAATTATCCTCCCACTTTAACATAGGAATGTAAAATTCATTAAAAAGAACCCACATGTCACTATTGTTCAACATTATTTTTTTTGAAAAATGAGACATCATGATATAATTTATGATCTCTACTTATTTATCCATATCCATAAAAACCAACATCTAATATCATGAGAAAACTTTTTGTTTCTAAGCTGTGTAGACCAAACTGATCAATTTATAAATTCTATCAACTCAATCATTGGATATATTGGAACATAAAAACTACAATGGATGAAAAAAGACTCACTAAAAGGTCGAGATCACTACCGCCAATTATCCCCATAATAAAATTGTTTTCCTATGAATTGGAACATTTTTTTATAACCATCTTGATCTATTCATAGTCCTTCAAATAAAATTCATCATTCATCAATACCAATAATTCCATTCCACCACCCCCTTCAACTCACATGAAAATATTCACAAAAAACCATTAATGGACACTCCTAAATCAATTACTTCATGGATTGTTTTAGTATTTTTATTTTCAATGAATTTGAAACCATATTACATTTTAAATGAGTTTAAATAATATTAAAATCAAAATACTGATGATATTACACCCATAATCTCTATTTCATGTTCAGAAGCCTCTATGATAAAATATATTTTCCCCTTATGATCAAAATACCTAATAATAAATTACCTAATTGGATAGTGATTCCACATATTGATTTCATCCATAAATTCCTATAAATAAAAATTTTGGGTAGGGTAGTTCTTATTATGATAAAATAATTGGAAAGTGGTGTAAGAAAACCCATGTTTCACATGTATCAAGAAAAAACTCAAACACATACTAGAAGAATAAAAAACATCCTCAACCAAAGTGTGTTTCAAAAAATTATAAATTATTTCTTAATTAAATCTCACTTTTACCACATAAAATTATATCTATAATTATCTATTACATTGTAACTTTACATCCTTATATGTTAAATATATCATCAGATATGTTATCCAGAAGAATTCCAGAACAATCCACATATAGTGATGAATAATTTCCAAGAATATCAATATCTGATAAACCATTATGGGATTATCCAAGGCCTTACTGACATGTATGTTCTACAAACCCACTTATAAAGACCATTAAAATTTATCATTCCCCAGAGATTTAATATCACAAATTCAAAAATCACATTTGGAATGTTTTTTATATAGGAAATTTCCCTTCTTGGATTGAATAATGGAATCTCAATGGTCTGTATGCACCTCCATTGAATTTATGTACACTAAATTATCATCCAAGAACATAGAAACAATGTATACAAATATCATAAGAAATATTCATCTCATCAAGACAATCAATACCATGGGAATGTTAGTGATACCAAGTAGCATAAATAAAGACTCCAAAGACAGTAGTATCAACTAAACACAATCATAAGTATATCGTCTTACCATAATCTCATCTGCCAGTACCCTAACAAATGAGTAATCGTTGAAAACCATAATGCCCCTCTAATCTATACAAGGGGATTATATATTCTAGGTAACCTTTATTTTAGTATTATATTCAACATATTCCCCATTATATAGTCCATGAAATTAAAACGACATCATATTTCATTCATAGAATAGAGGAAACATTACACCCATGGTCACATGCTTGGAGGAATAACTCGCTTATCCTCATGAAATATGTCAAGCTCCACTATCTCAACATGATCTATTTGACAAGTTGGTATAGAAATGGACACCCTACCTTGGAGAAGATCAATAGTAAACACAACCAATATCTATGGTGGTAAATAAGAAAAACAGTCCAAAATACCTTATGGTATACAAAAAACACTATAGAAAGTAGAAAACACCCAATATATCAACATTATAAAGAAACATATATGACAAATCATATGAGAATACCTTAAAAAATGAAACAATATTCCCTACCTTTACTAATCTAGGGTCCCACTGACCATGAAAATTTTTTGTGACCCCATTAGATGATAAAAATGTAACATAATAATGATGACATTATTTTTGGGACTTAATCTTTATCATCCATTCCATACCAAGTTAGAGGTTAAATTGTTCATTATCTTGAAAAAAAAGTCCCACATGACCTCAAGGTTAGCTATTTCCACACAACACCCTTGACACATAAAACCGTATTGGGAACACATTAGAAATTTATTGAACAATCCAAAAGGAAAGTAAGAAGATCCAAATGTTATCCTAGAAGATTAACTTATATTAAAAATATAAAAGGATGAAATCATAGAAGGAAAAATCAATATTTTACTACTAGTAGAATCATTCCCCACTTCTGATTCCTTTCATGTACATCATGATGTATAAATATTACTCATATTATCAAAATGAACATGCACTTTTTTATGACGAAAATAAACAAAATCCATTTATTATATAGAAAATAATTCAATCCCTTTGTGAGATTGACTCTACACATAATTTTATGGGATATAATTTACCAATAAACCTCATATTGATCGATATTACCTAATGATAAAATGAATTATGAGTCACAAAATAATCATCCATGAATTAAACAAGACATTAATATTGGTAGGAAATAATTACTATAGTCCTCAGTGTGCCTCAAAAACTTGTCCTAAAGAAAACTAACCACCCTTGGGCATGTTATTATTGCTAAAAGACACACCATGGCTAAAAAATACACCAACTGAACCTCCACAAAAATGAGTCATTCCTGTTATGTCATCCATTAATAATGATATTTTGTAAACAATCTCAATGATAGAAATAATTCACTTGATAAAAATTGGTTGACTATCATGTCCCACTCCCAATTCATTCTTTCTAGGATTTTGTAACTCATTATTTAATAACATTGAAAATGTTTTGAAAATGTAATTTTTTTCTAATAAATAGAGATAATTAATATTTAAAACCAATAAATAAATCATTCAAATAATTTTAAATTTTAAAAAAATTATTTCAGCGAACATTACCTTTTTATAGAAACTTCTACTCCAACAATGGTTGTATAACTAATCACATTTTAAAACTGATACTAGGGAAGAGGAATCTAGTCATTACTATCATAGATAAATATGAAATGCATCATCCTTTTTCAAAACCATTACATATGGAATAAATAGGTACTTATGCTCCAAAAGATTAGATGAAGAGATATCCAATTATGATCTAAGAAAAAAAGAATTAAATTTATAAACAACCAAACAAAACATGAGTTGACCAATCAATTATTATAAAAATTCTCCTAGATTAAAACAAATTTTCCTATTTAGTGATAAGAAAAGATATATTGGATCTTATATGATATTAGGGGATCATTTTTTTTAAAATATTTTCTTGATAATTTATAATTAAGAATTCATAGCATTCAAAGTCACAATGATGGGTCTCAGATGACCCAACATGCTTATGAGAAATAAATCATCATTTATAGATCACATGTTTGGTTTTCATGTTTTAGACCAATTGGTTAATTATCCATGAAAAAAACATGAATAAACCCTTTGAATAGTGGTTCATGATTTTTATATCTAGATGAATGATTTGGAGAAACATTATACCCCCTTAAATTAGTCCACAATTGGAATCAAGGTATTCAAATCCAAAAAACGTGTTGTAACCTGACTGTTCCTCAAATATACAGAGGATCATGGGATCCTAACATTTTATAAAATATATCATAATGACCCCGAATTAAGATCTAATAATTCAAAAGTGAAAAACGGTAATTATTTAATTATAAAAATGTTATAGAACATTATGGGTACTAATTTAGATAAAAAATTAATTATAAATCTACATATTTATGATATGATGAATTTATAATTTTTAATATCATAATAATGAGGCTCCGTCAACCCTAAAATACCACACTTAACACCAAAATTATTATTTAAAATATTATAACGTTTTAGATGGTATAAACCTATTTATTAAATGGCCTCCAACCCATTCCTAGAAAAGGGTGTGGAAGATGACCAAAAGTGCAATGGGTTCTATCCCCATTCCAATAAACATTGTTGGAAACAACTCATGGTGTATCACATCCACTCACTTATATCACAGAAAACTTATCACAATATAAAAATAATTTTCTAATATAGTATAATCATATATTAATCATGGTGCACTCATTACATTACTATATCCAGAAATGTTAATGCATGCTTGTTTCACATGAAGAATTAAATACATTGTTGATAAAATGCAAGTGAATGAAATGGGTTTCATACTTATATCTTACAGTATAAAAGAATGTTTTATTTTAAGGATTCCTAAAAGATAAAGTAAAAAAATAAATTTTGGATGATCATATTTTTATAATTAAATATAGGTCATCAAAATTGCGTTCTAATGTTTTAAAATTCATTATAATGATTCCGTAGAAGAATGAATAAATAAAATTCAATGGTGAATATTTTTTTAAATGGGCCATTGATCATCCGTGAAATAAAATTATATATAATTTCATATTGGAATAGAATTTAAGGGGAATTTTTTTCAATGAAATAATGAGAATTTCAAGTGGATATTTTTTTTGGAAAACACTTTATAGATGTAAAAAATTATATTAAAGAAAAAAATATAGTTCAATTTTTTTTGTTTTAAGAATACATTATTGAAAATAATATCATGAAAATGATAATGATATAATTATTTTTAAAATAAAAAATATGGAATATAAATTTAAAAATATCTATTACACAATTATATTTCTTATAAAAATTGATAACTATAGAATGAATGATATCTATGGAAAAATGTAGAAACAACCATTTAAGTGGATGATGATTATTCTTGATAATATTCTATATTCATAAATTATTACAAAACAACAATAATGATGATTTTTTTTAAAAATGTATTAAAAAAGTTATAAATAAGTTAGTGCATGTGAAATGATAAATCCAAATCAAGGACAAACATTATAACTAAAGAATATTGATTGTGTTAAGAAATATATTTATATTTTTGTGAATAATCCAATCATTGAAAAAACAAGGAAGAGATTGAATGGAAATAATGATTATATTTTCATCAACAATTCATAACATTGAGTTTAAAGGGTGTAGTAGTTACATAATATCGTGGTTTATTTCTGTATAATATCAATCCATTTTTCAATGATTGTTGATTGAGGCTGAAACCCATACCTTGTTCATAAAATATTATACACAAATATCTAACTTGATGACTAAAATATTATGCTCATTAGATAAATTAATTAGAAACATTCTCATTAAATTATAATATTATATTCTACATTTATGATTATAATATATTTGTTTATTATATTGTTTTTTCTTATGTTTTCAGGAAAAAAATATATTCCTTCTTAATATGAAAATTTTAGATATGAATTGACGATATATTAATATTATGTCATTTACAAAATATATGTCATAACTCAGCCCATACTAGGGATTGACACAAAACTACCCTAAGATGTCCACCATAGGATAGGGGTGGAGAAAAATATAACAGTACGAGTAATGTAAAGTAAATTGAAAGGAAAATGAGGAAAAATATATTCCAAACATGTATATTGTCCAAACCTGATAGAAAAATGAATTTAATGATACCGGGGAAGCCTTGCATTATGAATCCAACTATAACCACATCACACTGTCTAGGCACATGTAATCATGAGAAATATATTGTCCTAATAAAACATGTTCATCAATTGAATTAATCATGACATGTACAGAAAAACCCAAAAAGGGCTGATTAAATACATACTATGTTGGATGCCCGAAAATAGATGGGGAGTAGTAAGGAATAAAAGGGAGATGAATATACAGTAGGCATAACAATAGTAAAATAAATGAGTTCAGTTTAAACCAATAAGGAATGTAATGTATGCTCATCCAATCACAGGGAGCATGTGAAGGTGACAAGGTGAAAGACTCATTAATAAGTAACAAACTTATATTAGGAGAGTACACTCAACTAACTATGGGATTCTAGACCCCAAAATCTAGTGGAATACCCAGCGTGCCTTCCCCTCTCCCAGAATGAGAGTAACTAGAACCCAAGGAGTGGGAACTTAAATTGGATGTGTTTGTACATTTATATATGTGTTGAAACAAAACATACAAAATCAATGGAGAGTAATGGTATATCTATCTAAAAGCTCATATCAGGTAAATATCCTCCATCAGTTCCATGTGTAACCAACATCGATGAAAACATCTGTTTGTCTGCCCTGAACTACATGACAGTGGGGCTCAAACACCACACTTTGAAACTATAAAATTTGGATGTGACTATCTCATCATAATAGTATTAGGTCTAATCACAATGAAAAACCTTTTTGGGGAAATCTCCCCTTCTACTCATGATTTCATGGTTATTCCCCAACATGCCTCATCATATATCTGTAATAAAGATGTCTTATCAAGTCATGTACCCATGAATATCTTGGCTGAATAGTGCCACTATATAGTCATCGAGGACCCATGTCAAGCCCATATGGAAGGTAAAACTCTATTAGGTTGAGGTATTATTCCCATCCTAGAGATATGTTTCCATTATAGATGGTCCAGGACCCCTGCCCAGCCAGGCATAAGGGTTCCTCTCTCATAGGTCCCTGATATGATCACCAGATATATGTTGCCATAGAACTCTGCCTATGGATGTGTAGTGTTTGGATCACCTAGCTTCATATAATAAATATTGAAATAGATACCACCACTATATTCTGTGTTAATAAACACACATGATATGCAATGTATTTTCCCAGAACAATCAATTGGTGAAAAGAGTGGTTTTCACTATAAGACACCAGAACATGTCAAACTGAGTCTCGTGTTCAGACCTAGAATTTTAAATGCTCAAATATAAATAAAAATCTCAATATTGGAGAGAGTTTCACACTAATAATGAAGGAATATCAAACAAATTCATGATTACAAATATATAGGGGTTTTAAAAACACATTAGTGGGTCGTGATGTCAGTGGATTGGATTTGGTAGACCGCCATGTTCAACCGATGCGGTCGACTACTATGGTATATCTGGCCCATAGTCTACTGGTCACTATGCCCGTGTATAATAAACTCATCCAATGTTCAATAGTTTACCCACCCAATGTTAACCCAGGATTAGACCCAGGTCCGACCTGATGGGTTGGACCCTGTCTATTTACCTAAACTAGCCCATTTACCACACACATCCAATTTACCTGACCCAACAAAATGGCCTTGTCCAATCACTCGGTATGACTCAAACCAGAGATGAAAATGTTTGTGGCCTATGGTCCCTTCACCATCAGCATCCACACATCATTACCCAGCCTGACCGGTAATTATGCCATGTTGCAGTAGTGTTACGGTCGCAGGGCCACCACCAATTCACTGATAGCTAGGCTCGATCCGATCACTCGATCGAGATTCTGTTAGTAGATCATGGACCTAGACGATGAAGAATTCACTAAAATTTCCTCAGATCGTGGATCAATTGGTTCTCTCACCCACCCAAAAGTTGTACACACAATACATTATTAAATATATATTGTTCTATCAGTTGAACTGAAAGGAGTAAATACAAATTTTTCATTAATATAATTAATATTAAGTATAATAATGTCAATTAGTTGTCTATAATACAATGTTTTGGGTATGATTTTAATGAAATGATTAAGATGAATATCTAACATCAATGTAATACTCAGACAGTAACAAGAATATTATCTAGGAATACTTATTTTAAAATACTGTTATTGGATATGTACTTTACAGCATAGGCTTGAGAACATGAAAGATGAATCTACGAGGATAGAAATTATATAATTTAATGTTATAATATTGAGGAATACATTTATCATGAAGGGTATGAAATATCCACATTTATATGTGATGAAAATGCCGCTTATTTGAATACCCATTACTTTTTCAAAGACATAATTACAGTAATAAAGTGTTATTGACACCAGAAATTATATATAATGGATTTTTATGTATTTATGGGTTGACATATAATCAACCAATAATTCAAACAATTGTCAATTTTTTTATTTATCATTAAATTATTTCCTATTATTATTTTTTATTTTTCCCATTGTAACTATTTTTGAACTATAAAATTTATGTTTTGTTAAAAATATATTGTATCCCATATATAAAATATAAATTTTTTGAAAATTGATTTATTTTTTCATTTACCTAATTCAATTACTATATATTGTAGAACTGAATGATAAATTTAGAATTTTTATTTGCAATTTTTTTTGGAAAATGAATGATTTAGGAATTAATATATCCAAATCATATTTAATATTAAATGATAAATAAATTTTTTTAGAGAAAAATTTAAATATTATGTACTAATAATTATTAATTATTGAATATTTTATGTCATTTAATAAATATTATATAATTCTTACAAACGAATTCATTGATAATAATATTTTTTTAATTAACATTCCAATTATCATTAATATCTTTGATCATAATTATATACCAAAAATGATATTATGCTTATTAAATAATATTTTATTTTTTTAATAAATCACAAAATATATTAAATATTAATTAATTTATATAAGTTATGGAAACCAAGTTTTTTCATATATGAAACAAATCGGCTTTTTCAGTGAAATAATACATATGACTCGATAATCATATTCAATAGTTTTTAAATAAAATTATTTTTTATATGAATAATTATTCATAAAAATGATTATTTAATACATAATTTCTTAATCATTTAACTCTGTATCCTGATAATTTTATAAATTGAAGGTTTCATCAATATTTTTATTCTTTCATTATTTAGTTTAAAATCACCAATTTCAAAAAAATCTAGACAATTATGATTAATCTATAAGTTACATACTAAATCAAAAAATTAATCCATTTTATTAAAATTTAAATTGTAACATTTGATAATTTAATCTGTAAATTAAATCATTCCTGTATAGTTAAAAATGGTTTTTATAAGATCACAATTTTAAATGTATTTAACATTTTTATTCTAATTTCATATAAATTTGTAATAAAACAAGATTATTATATCATTTGTATAATAAAATTTATTATTCATATCAATAATAGTCATTTTTTAGTTTCATTAAATAAATCATTTTGGAATATAATTTTTTAATAAAATAATTTTTTAATAAAAATGTGACCTAATTTGTAAAAAATCTGTGTTAAAAAAAAATATCATTATTTATTCATTTGTTTCAATAATTGGAGATATCCAAATAATACTGAAAAATAAATAAATTATAATATTAATTTAATATTCTACAGGGTTTTCTATTTGATTTTTCATGTGACGAATATAATTTAACATATTAGTTATTAAAAAGGAATGATATTTTCAAATATTTGTGTGTCATATTCTACTCACATTAAATTAATGAAGTCCTAAAAATTTTAATTATCACAACATAATATAAATATATAGTGGTATATAAAATATTAACATCATTCTTGATATAAGTTTTATAATTATTTAATTTTTAAAAATTATCGATCCTATTATATTCCAAAAAAGACATTTCGTATATTGAGCTTCTCTCTAGCCATATAAGCTAATGGTCTATCGATATTCTATATCTAAATACACATAATAAAACATCATTCTAATTAGTTTTCACAATCATCCATGTATTTATAATGTGTCATATGTGGATATGGAATGTGATTAAGTAATTGTAATAATTTTTTTTTCTGAATAGAATAAAGGAAAATAAATTCACAAAATCACATTAAAAATATCTAAAAATGGATAACAATAATTTCATGAAATTAGAGATCCGAAAATCTGAAAAGAATATTTATATAATATTGATATAATGATGACACCACATGTAATTTCAATTCAGTAGATAATGTTTTGTGAAATCATATTGGACATTGGACGTCCATAAATCCAATTTCCCGAATAAGTGTACATAGAAGAACTTAATTATCACCATCAACATGAAAAATCCTATTTTAATAAAAATTTCAAGCATATAATATTCAAAGAGGTAATTGGTGTAGATATTATCATAATACCATGAATTATAGAAATCATTTTCATAGGACCCTGATTTCTCTCATCAAAATCATCAAAATACTAGTTTAACCATTGGAAGAACAATATTTCCACTATCATGTGGATAAAACACATAAATTTTTATTAAAATATTATTTCTCAATTTATTCCATTAAAATAGTTGAAATTCGAACAATTTATTCTATGGAAGTCTATCACCATAAGTAAAAATGAAATTATTTGTATTAATTATGGATGTTAATGGTATAATTTATATAAATTTTCATTGAGATAAGAAAAATTTATAGAATGTAAGTAATATAAACATATGGAATAGTAACTATACCTAATTAATAGTAACATGACCATTAAGAATCATATTATAGAAAATAAAATAGTATCCTATCCTATAAATTTATATGTCACAACCCATCCTCGGGGTCCTTATCATGGCTACCCCTAGTCTGACTTCCATAGGATAGGGGATGGTGACTAGCACAAAAGGCGTAATTCTATAAAACCGGGAAGGCATTGCCTTTATAAAACATAAACAAAAAAAAAGAGTACAAGTAGAAGAAAACACTATGTAAAATCTATATAACAAGTGTACTAAAAGTAAAGGGGGGCCAGAATACAAGCCCAACTATAAAGTAAAAATACAACTGAAAAAAAGTAAAACTGAAAAAGGGAAAAATAGCTGAAAGGTGAAAGAAACTCCAGGATAATCCTCCGGGGTTCCTACCAAATGGGTAGGTACATATGGACTCCACGACACTCCACGTTCTTCAGACTCCACCGTGTACCAATATGTCATAAGTTCCTCCTCCGGGTACAGTCCAGTCCTGGCGCTCTCGGCCTCCCTCAGCACTGTCTGTTGTCTGTATCCTACACAACAAGGTGCGGGCCCAACCTGTATAGGGGTGAGTATAAAGATACTCACTATGGACCCCGAGACCCTCAAGGTCGAAATAAATTCAAAACGGATAAACCAGAATGTATGATTTCAAGGTATAACCATTACATAGGTATATGCCCATACATATACCTATGTTATCAAGTAACTCATCTCAATCATGAGGAAAACAAAAAGGTCATTGATTCAGCTCAAACCAGAATTTTCATTATCGAAACCACGGATGCTAGAGAACTCCTCCTCTGATGAGTACAGTGGGCATGTCATGACACTGAGGCGCATCTCACTATCCTTGGACTACTTAGGTACTCTCCTGTCGAGTACTGTGGGTCTACTACCAACTATCAGGCACTCCGTCCACTGTGGGTCTGTCGCTAAATACCGGGCGCACCCCCTAATATCCTACAGAGGTACTCCACCTGTCGAGTACTACAAGTTAGTTTCCAACTACCAGGAACTCCATCCAACATGGTTCTTCCGCCAAATACAGGGCGCTCCCCGTTGAGCTAATCGAGTATCTCCGAGTCAAATCGGTCAAGCGGTCGTTAGGTCTACAGATACTAGGTCTCCACACTCTGCATGCTCGTCATTGGAATGATCCACTCCACGATCTACTCTTCGATACTCCATGTGTCACGAAGCCTCACATACAAATATCTCAAAGGACCGTCCTGGCATAGGGGTCTCAACGCAATAGATGATGCATCAATCAGACGTCTGGTCTGTGAGATATTAGCATTTTAGTCTCGGGGTCCTCGTTGGATTCGCGTACGAACCAACCTGACTATGACTCAACTCTACCCCAAACTCCAGTGGTGTATAATCAAAGGGACAACTATGCTTTAATAATACCAGTGCCGCTGATGGTTCGTCAAACAGACGTCTGGTCCCAATGATATGGCCCAAGAACATAATGGGTCAGTAATTGGCCTGGGTCTGGTCGGACCTGGTCAGACCGAATCGGCCCATCCCAGTCAGGGATGACCCGGTCTAGGTTGACCTAGTCAGACTCGTTGGGTCTGACCCATATATTGGGCGGGTCAACCTGCTATGTTTTAATGTGGTCCCCTGGGCCCAACCCAGCGGACCACGAGGGCAGTTAGACCCTATATTTTCCGCGTAAGCGGCTTGGTAACTCGATCTGGGAGATAGAGATGGTTCGGCCAGTGACACTGTAGGGGATGCCGCAGGTCGGCTCGAGGGGCTGGTGGCATAGAGGCCAGTAGGCAGGCTGCGTGGGGTGCGGGCCGGCCGGCTGGTTACCGGCAAGCTGTGATGCACCGGGCAGGGCATTGATGTTCGAGGCAGCGCACCGGGGTAGTGCACTAGGGCACGAGCAGTGTACTTGGGTTCCTTATAGACCACGGTAGGGGGCCGCAGGGGCACTAGGGAGGGTGACAGGGTTCCGGGCAGGCCATCGTCGTGGCGCGCGGGTGCTGGGAAGTACGCCGGCGGGGCATGGGGGCACCGGGCAGCACGCCTGCATGATACGGGGGCACGAGGCAGTGTGCCGGTGGGTGCCGGCGGAGTAGGGCAGCGCACGTGGCATGTGGGTTGCACGCCGGGGGAGCACTCTAGGTTGTAGGAAGCACGCCGAGGTGCCGCGGGTGCGACGCGGTTTTCAGAGGACATGGGTAGTGCAACCCTTGTCCACGGTCTTCATCACAGTTGCCATTTTGCGAAAATGTCATCATCTAAGATGAAAAAGCAAGGGGAGGGTCAGATCTTGTTCGTGCGGACCGAGCCCTCCTCATTACGGTGATATAAATTAGTGATTCTAATACCATATCATTGTTTTAATAAGAACGAGTTATATAAAAAATATAATATAAAACAAAACTCCATACATTTGATTTTTCGGTAGTCGTTCATTGACATCGCGGAAGGATGGCCCTCAATCCGTGGTAGACGATCATGTCCCACATTGAAGGGGTCTGAGGATGAAGGTTAGAGAAGAAGAGTGTCACTGGTGTTCTTCACGTTCGTTGTTGGGAGGACGGTTCTTCATTGGGAGATTTCTCCAACAATCCCACCATAAGAGAATTCCAACCCAAATAAAATAATATTTTTCCTATTATTTAATGTGTTGGCATGTAATTCAAAAAAGAAAATTAAAATCCTGGCTCCTATAAATTAATTGCACGAGTGTTGTCTCATTAATTTGGAGGATGCTAAGATGCTCTCCTTATTAAACATAAGAGTTGGTGCAACTAATTTCCCAGGGAGGTCAAAGGCTCTCCCTCATTAATGAGGGAGAGTGAAGAGGTTTCATCCTACACCATCAATAGGGGTCGGGTGGTCCTCACCACTAGCAGTAATAGAGAGGTTTTGCAACTCAGGTGGTCCCCACCTAAAATATCATCCCATGGGAGGTTATGCTTGGGTTGGCCCCACCACCATAACCTCTAATTTGAGGCTAGGATGTGGAGGTCCATCCAACAACCTCCAAGGGGAGGTTTTAACAAACAAAATCAACAAATGGAAGCTTAAAAATAAAATAAAGTGTTTTACTTTATTATATTAATATTTTATAAAAAGAAAAAAACTAACATTTATTCTCGACCATCCGCTGTCGAGGAGAAAGTATTTTTGAAGAGAAAAATTGCACTTCTAGTTCAAAGGTGAACTCGGATTTCAATTCCGAGCACCGTTTAAAAAGTTATAAAAACACGCCCGTACGTTTACTGAACGTCCTCGAACAAAACTTCAGAAATTGATTCCGGAAACACCAGGCCTCAGAATCAAGCAGCGTAAAAAAATGAAGACTCCTAGAATTACCATGTATTTAATAATAAAATTCCATGGGAATTCAAGGTCTTTACATTCTCCCCACCTCAGGTATTTACATCCCCATAAGATATAACTCGAACGAAGGGAATAAAAGGGGTTACTGAGCACGCATCTAAGCCTCCCTCTCCCATGTGCTCTCCTAGAGGTTCCCATGCTACCAGCGAATGCGGACCAGAGGTATCAACCATCCACATAGGACCCGCTACTGTTGATCCTCAATCTCCAGTAGAAACTCCGTGAATGATTCTCGGTCATCGATGTTCAACTCCCTGTGGTTGATGACATGGGATGGGTCATGTAGGTATCTCCTCAGCCGAGATACGTGGAAGACGTCGTGCACTCGATGCAGTTGAGGTGGAAAATCCAATCAGTAAGCCACCTCGCATACTGTGCTAAGGACCTACAATGGTTAGATGAACCTCAGAAATAGCTTTTCACCTCGGCCAAATTTATGTAGACATCGTCGAGGTGAGACCCTTAGGAAGACGTGGTCTCCATCCTCGAACTTCATAGGCCCTCGTCTCCTATTCGCATATGACGTTTTTCTGCTCTATGAAGTCCTCATATTCTCTTGGATGATATTTAGCATCTCAGTGGTACCCCGTACCATCTCTGGTCCCACTAGTGCTGACTCCCCTGGGTCTGTCCAACATAGTGGTGATCTGCAAGGCTGGTCATACAAGGCCTCAAAAGTTTCCATACCAATGGTGGAGTGATAGATGTTTTTGTAAGAAAACTCCACTAAATGTATGTGGTCCTACCAGTTGTGACCGAATTCAAGGACACATGCATGGAGCATTTATTCAATGTTCTGAACGGTACTCTCGGTCTCACCATTTATTTGAGGATGGAAGGCGGTGTTAAGACGTTGCTAAGTCCCGAAAGCCTCCTGCATCCCCTTCTATAGCTGGTATGTAAACTGTGTGTCACGGTCAGAGACAATATTAGAAGTTAATCCATGTAACCGCACAATCACCAGCACGTAGAGGCATCACATGTTCTCTACTAAGCCCTTCTCCCTGATCGGTAGGATGTAGGAGGACTTGGTGAGTCGGTCAACGATCACCCAAATAGAGTTGTGACCCCTGGATGTATATGGAAGACCCATCACAATGTCCATGGATATCCAATACAACTTCCACTCTGGGACCTCTAAGGTATGAACCAAGGCTGCAGGTACCTGGTGCTCTTCCTCCACATACTGGCAAGTGAGGCACCATGAAACAAACTTTGATACTTCTTTCATCATACCTGGACTCCAGTGCTATCGTCGAAAGTCCTGGTTCATCTTCGCCACTCATAGATATCCCGCTAGAGGGGATGTGTGGAACTATCTCAACACTTCCTCCTGGTGTGCAACTGGTACCATAGTATGTCCCCATGAGTTGATGACATGCTTCCCACATTCAAAAAATCCATCAGGTTCCTGCCCTGTGGATATATGAGCACATCGCGTCTCGTAGATGGTTTCCCCATGTTGTGCCTCCATGACTTGCTGATGAAGTGGGGGAGTGACTGTATGAGACTGTAGATAGGATGCTCTATCTGTATCCACAAAGGATATCTGTAAGGCAGCCAGCTGCTCTGTCGCCTCTCCATGCAGCTGTATACCAGTCCTCCAAAGAGCGCAAAAGCATCAACCCTCCCCTTCCCAGAAGTGTAGACTATCACGAAGTCATAGTCCTGGAGGAACTCAATCCCTCCTCACTATCTCAGGTTCAGGTCGTTCAGAGATAAGATATACCTGAGACTCTTGTGACTAGAGTACACAATAAACTTTTCACCAATCAGATAGTATCACCTCAACTTTAAGGAGAATACCACTGCTTCTAACTCCAGGTCATGGGTAGGGTAGTACTTTTCATGCTAGCGCAGATGCTGAGAACCATATGCAATCACCGCTCGATCCTTCATAAGGACACAACTGAGTCTGGTCCCTGATACATCACAAGAGACTATGCACCCTATGCCTTCCTCTGGAAGCCTCAAGATGGGGGCACTAGTCAGCCTCTCCCTCGGCTCCTGAAAGCTCTAGTGGCATCCCTACCACTACACGAAGGGTTTTTCCTTCTTCATCAATGCAGAAAGTGGTGTTGTGACTCTAGATAAGTCTAGAACCAATCTCTGATAGAATCTATCCATGCCCAAAAAACTATGTACCTCCATCTCACTCCTGGGTGGTTCCCACACAAGTACCACCTTGATCATTGCAGGATCCACTTCAAATCCATCCTCTGAGATGACGTGTCCCAAAAAATTAACCTCTTGAATCCAAAACTAGCACTTCGAGAGTTTACCATAAAGCTGGTGCCTTAGGAGTGTGTCCAGTACTACCTGTAAATTGTAGGCATGCTCCTCCTTAGTAGTCGAGTAGATCAGAATGTCGTCGATGTAGACTATGACAAATTGATCAAGGTATGGCTGGTAGATCCAGTTCAAGAGACTCATGAACACTATTGGATCATTGGTTACACTGAAGGTCATAACCAAGAACTCGTAGTGGCTGTAACGACACATGAATGACATCTTCTTCACATCATCATCTCGAACTCTGAGATAGTGATATCATGATCTGAGGTCTATCTTCAAGAACCATCGTTCTCTTTTGAGGTGATAAAAGAGGTCAACAATCCTCGTGAATGGGTACTTGTTCTTCACGGTCACCTGGTTCAGGCGACAATAGTCGACACATATCCTCAAGCTCCCATCCGCCTTCTTGATGAACAGAATCGGGGCTACCTAGGGAGAAACACTAGGCCGGATGAATCCTTTTAACTAAAATTCCTATAGCTGTACCCTCATGTTGCGAAGATTAGTGGGAGCAATCAGATATGCTGGTGTAGATATTGGTGAAATCCTAGGGCACGTCTCATTGTAGAAGTCCACCTCTCTACGAGGAGGCTGTCCTCGAACATCGTTAGGGAAAACATCTATATACTGGTACAACACTACAGGATATGTCAGTCTCTCCACATCAATAGATCTGAGGGTAAGGCAATCCAACTAGTGATTGATCGGTTGCACCTGCCTCCGAGTAAGTCTGTCCTGTGCTGTAGAGGTCCCCTTCTCGCCGGTGAAGGTGAACCTATTCCCATCCATGGGGACACACCACAATTTTCTCCTAATACAGTCGATCTGAGCATGGACTGTAGATAACCATTCCCTATCCAAGAAGATGTCATAATGCCCCAAAACCACTACTAGGAGATCCCAGCCGAACCTCCCTCCCCATAGAGTAAGCTCGCATTTCTGGAACATGTGTGTAATCATCGAATTAGCTCCCATAGGAGTCTCTAGCTGTAAGGATCGAACTGACGACTCCTTCGAAATCTCCGAGCTCCGAATGAGGGAAGTGGAAATGAAAGATTGATGGCATCTGTGTCTATAAGAACTACTACTATGGTGGAATAAACATAGATCATTCCTCGAATCATCTCTGGAGGGTCGTGATCATTGGCCTCATCTACTGAAGTTGGGCTCTGCCCTGTTGACCTGCTCCCTGTGGTCAGGGTGGACCTCCTAGTGGTGGTGGCGGTAGCACCTCGTAACGTTTTCCACCGCCAGTTGCACGACCAGCTCCTCTTCCACGTCCTCATGTTCCCTACAGAACGCCTCGATCATACCTCTGCCTCTACCTAGGAGGTCCATCAACTTTTTGTTGATCGTCAGAATGGCGGGTCGGACAGTCACCAGCTATGTGACCAAGCCCGCCTTAGGATTAACACTGTCTGCTCGGGCATGACTGGCTCTGTCTCCACTATGGTTGCCTGAAAAAACTGATCATGAGTCTTCTGGTCGACCACCGGTGGGTATGGTCCTCTTGGACCTCTGTATCATCTGTCTACTACCAGTAGAAAAAGACTCCAGTTCAAGTCGACTACTGGTGGTTCTAGCTGTTGGAGACTGCAAAGCACGAAAAATCTCTACTAAGAGGGCTCTCTCCAACACTCCCTTCTGCGTCGGGATGATATGGGAGATAACTGATGCTCTGATCTATCGCCTGAGTCCCTTCTCAAAAGTTTGAGCCCTAAAAAATGTGTCTCGTAACATATCAGTGGAGTAGCGCGAGAGGTTGGTGAGCCTCGCTGTGTACTGAGCAACACTCATGCTGCCTTGTTGTAGATGAAGTAACTCCTGTATTTTCTCTGCTAGAAGGGTGGCTGGGCCGAACTCCGCCTGTAATAGGCTCTCGAAGTATACCCATAGAAGTTATGCCTCATCATGAATTTGGAGAATCTAGATCCACCATCTTCCTGCTACTGCCTGAAGGAGTCAGGCAGGAAGGATCACCACGAAGTCGGCTAGTGTCCCTACCAGTCTGAATACTCTCATCACAGCCTCCAGCCAATCCTCAGCTGCTTCTGGGTCCGTATCTCCCCAAAACCAGGGTGTCCTATGGCGCTGGAACTCGTGAAACACGCTCAAGATGTGTGCACTCTCTGTTTTTGGGGATAGTGGTATCTGTGGCGCAACAGAGAGTAGTACCATTGGTGCCTCGTCTGGAAGAGGCCCATGTAATGAGGCCTCATCGCTCAACAGGATTTCAGTACATACAACTCATGGGGCTCTAGATAGTCGTCCACAGGGAGGCATCCTGAAAGAAATAGATGCGACACGATCATAGACTATACCTGGTGAGCTGACCTGGTTTGAGCTGACTTAAAGAAAAACATTTAAAAACACAAACGCAATCAGTGTTTTCATGCACTGAGTATGAAATTAGAAGTCAGTGTCATAGTGTATGGATACATCGGCCACCCGCATCAACACTGGACCCCCTGAACTGAAAACAACACTTACTAAACTTAACATTATTGCTTCCCAGAAAAGATATATCAGAGTCCTAAGTTCTGTGGTAGAACCAACGTCCTTTGATAACAATTTGTCATGACTCATCTCCCGGGGTCCGTATCGTGACTACCCCAATCTCTCCTTTCATAGGCCATGGGGTGGAGACTAGCAACAATGGAATAATTCCCTAAAACTAGGAAGGTATTTCCTTTATAAAACGTAAACACACACAACTAGAGTACAAGAGGAAAAAACAATAAGAAAAAGATGTATAACAAATGTACTGAAAGTAAAGGGGGCCATAATGCAAGCCCAACTGTAAAGTACAAATACAACTGAAAACAAGTACAGCTGAAAAAGGGACAAATCACACTAAAAGAACATGTGATGGCCTGTGGGGACAGTCATTAGAGTAAAAGGAAACCCTAGTGAGTAATAGCCTATGGTGTGCTAGGAAGGAAACCAAGGTATTACAGGAGACACATGGGGTTAGATGACAAGGTTCATGTCCCGGAGAGGCGGGTCGTGACAAATGGAATCAATGCCAATACCCAGCCAGAATTATTTAGGCACTACCTGGGTTTGAGGCATGGGGTCCACAATGAGGGTGTTGTGTTTTAAAAGGGGTGGATATGTCACACCCATGGAAAAGTGTGACTTAAAAAGGCTAGATGTTACTACCCAGGTCAATAAGGTGCACCGTTCATTTCTGGAGCCTTCCTGATTAGAAATTAACAGTTTAGCATGCTTGGCTTGGATTAGTAATCAGGATGGGTGACCTTCTTGGATGTTTCCTAGGGTGTGTGTGAGTGGGGACAAAACACTATTAAAGATCATGTGATGGCCTATGGGGACAGTCATTAGTCTGACATGCGACCCCAGTGAGTAATAGCCTATGGTGTGCTGGGAAGGCAACCATGGTATTACAGGAGACACATGGGGTCTGATGTCAAGGTTAATGGCCCTGGGAGGCAGGTCGTGACATTATAATTAAAAGTTATGTATCATATTATCGAAATCGTTATATATTTATAATATGGAATAATTAAAAAATGTTTTGGAATTGATAAATTTAGTGTTCTTATTTATGTAAGTCAAAAACATGTAATTACAATATTATAATTAATATAAAAATTTAAAATCTGATAAATTTTTAAAAATTGATTCATAAATTAATATTTTATTT
The DNA here is from genome assembly GCA_963277665.1 of Viscum album. Taxonomy (NCBI): domain Eukaryota; kingdom Viridiplantae; phylum Streptophyta; class Magnoliopsida; order Santalales; family Viscaceae; genus Viscum; species Viscum album. The sequence continues at coordinate 1,852,694,993 of OY728120.1, forward strand.
TCAAATTTTTATAAGATAATTTTGTGAGACATTATTTAATTTTTAAATGTTTTAAAAAATTATTTCTAGTTTAAAAATTATTAATTTTTGAATAAATTTTGATTTCAGCAGAAAAATAATATTCTAATATTTAGAAAATTAATTTCATAAGATAATGTTCATTTTTTAACTATACACATCGAAAAACGGTTAGGATGAAAATTTGGGATTTCTCTGGAATACTTGAAATGTACATCATTATTTTAATATATTCAGTTGTTATTCTAAAACCAATCATAGTCTTGATCCTATATAATGAACTTAGTTATATAATAATGGGAAAGAAACTCTCTCATCCACTATAAATACCACCCCTCACCACCTCTTATCATTAATATTAAATCCTTATAGATTGAATAATTTTATCCAGTATACCATCAAAAGACTCTTCCCCACGTCTAGTACCTACTAGTCTCAGTAAAATACCAAAACCAGGGGCCATAATGAGGTTCTCATGTACAAGAATTCAAGAGGTCAAAATAAATTTTAATATTTTAATTTATTTTATATTCATTCCCATTTTATATACTCTTTTGAAAATCTCATATTAAATTATCATTAAAATTCAATTATCTTATATATATATTAATTTAGTCTTTTTCGTGTCAGAATTCATCCTCAAACATATTCTTTACTCCCTTTTATTATAAAATTGAAAACATCATTTATGATTTGTCGATTTACCTCCATCGAGGATGATACACATTCATCTTCCATTAGCACCATCAAAAGTTTTCATAAAACCAATAATATGGTTAAATAATATTTTATTAAAAAATTAATAATTATATTAATGTTATGGAACCCATATATAAATATGATGTTGAATCAAATGATATATGTCCATGATGATCATATAAACCTGAAAAATAAATTAAATCATTCTCATTAATGTTTCATCAAAGGATTAATCCTCACATCGATGAACAAAATGATATATGGTTTCATGTAAAATTACGGAAACATAATAAATCCTTTAAATATCATTTTTTGTTTTTTTTAATTCCATTTTCATGATAATCCATACTGAACCAACCATGTAAACAATGAAATAAATTCCCCTAAAAAATGACAAAAATAACATATTATTAATAAATGGGTGGAAATATGTTATAAAAATATCATATAAATAATTACGAAGAAAAATATAGCCATTTAGTAGATAAATAACTCAAAATATTCTATTACACATGATGTTTTATTCCATTTTATGAAATATGAACCCAGGGTATTAGAATTATTATCCCAACTTTCATTCATTGGGTTAACCTTAAACATCATGAATTTTGAAGTTCAATGATAATATGTGAAATGAATATTGATTATATTATGTTTTCTTATGTGTATTTATATTTTATTTACATACTACACTTTTTCAATAATATCTCACTTCCATGATATGTTATTTTCAATGTGCTTCACTTTTAAAACCCACTTTTTTAAATTCTATATTTACAAAATTCAAGAGGAATATTTTTATTCAATTATTCTTGATATATGATTGTTTTTTTGTCATGTGAATTATTTATTGTGAAGTTTCAGAACAACATATCACTCCAATTCATTAGGTATGTTTATTTTTGAGTTCTTCGTTATTGTTAAACCATGTGTAACTATGATGGTTACACCATACGGTAGCCATTAGTGTTACACTATATGGTATCCACGAGGGTTACATTTTACAAAAATGTGAGGGTTGAAAATAATATGGTAGCTATAATGGTTAAAATATTAAGTATGTGATCCCCCTATTTACCATTATGGTATTACATATTTTTTTGTATTTTATGTAAATCACATGTTTTCACAATGTAATTACATGATACATGTTATGAGATTTGTATGTATTGGTGAAAATGGTATCATAGGTTTTTATGTATTTATGTGATATTGATTTATTTCATTCATTTTATATCCCTTGATAATATGTTTTTTAACATCCCAAGTTTGAATATTGTTCTCATTGGGTTTAAGGATGGACAAGGGAAAAAGAGAATCCATGATGAATGTTGTAACACCTTTTCATGAAATAATTACATGTATTTATTAAAAACATTTGTATTATGAATGAAATGAATATTGTTTTAGTAGTAAACACATTTTATGCATGTGGGATGATATATATTAAATATTTCATAATATTATAAGGTAATAAAATTAAAGGATCTTTTGGAATGTAATGTAGTGAACTTTAAAAAAAATTATTGTCCAAATTCGGTTTTAATTTTTATAAAATAAGATACTCAAAAACAATTTTTAAATTGTTTAGATGTTATCATATACTTGGACTTATCTCTTATAATATTCCCTATTATTTTCACTCATTTACTATAAATATTTTCTAAAATATAGATATAGTATTAACAAATATATCTCAAAACTTCCCCAATAACATATTTAATGACCACATATAAAAATATAAATTTTACATTATTATAATATGATAATGATTACATATCAAATTAATGTCAAATATGTTAGAGAACATTTTGTATCAATTTAGAGTTAGTGAACCTAATATCCAAGAGTGGAATTATTGTTTATTTCATTAGTAAATGATTCATGGAATCACATTATGATGTAATTTTTTTAATAGTCTAGGTAAACTTGATACATTCTTGAGTCATACATTACATTTGAAAACAAAAATTACAACACAATCATTTTAATTAGATAATCAATATTCCCTCTACCATATCATTGAATATCAATAATATTACGCTTCATGGATTTTTAGGAATTTACAAACACATTTGTGAGCTCAAATTATCTGATTGGGTTATGTAAAGTGGAATCTATGATGGCTCATTAAGAAAAGTCTACATGTAATTGAATATAATGAAACACAAGTTACATTTAATTACATTTACTACCAAAACAACTATATACAGTTAAATACCTGATTACACATTCCATTTAATCAATAATATGACAAAACAATTGGTCATGGAATAATTAATATAGAAAATTAATTAACTGAAGAAATTCTATTTCACTAATAAATTGATAATCAAATGCATCCATAGATATTATAAATGTGAAAATTTCATGGATAAAAATGGTATTATTCTGAATGAAGAAAATTAAAAATAATTGGGTGGCATGTTCTATTTAACATGATACCTCTACCATCAAAACCCTTAACACGATGTTTTCAAACAACACGTAGAAACCCATTCAATGATACCTTAGTAACTCGCCTAAAAATTAACTATTTAATTAGGGGGTAAAAAATTATACACCTCACCCATCACCGCATAACCAACAAATTACTCATAATTTAAATAATTCATCAATTCCATGAATACTGTGACCTATCATTAAATATCCATTTAAATTTGACAATAGAGACTTATAAACATTTCCGTATATAAAATACTAACTATTGATATAGAACACCTTATTTGGAAATGTTAAATGCACTTTCAAATTATAATATTCTTGATGAATAGTTTTGATATTGAGAGAAAATATATTTTCCAATTATATATGGAATGTGAATAGTTCAACGGAAATATAATTCCTAAAAAATTTAATCATTAAAGTGAATTACAATACAATATTTATTGTAATTAATCAGAAAAAATTAATTTATTTAATTATTATCAAATAAATATATCATATACATGGTGGAGTATGAGTAAAATAATGTTTTCTTGTTATTTTATGAATGTAAAAAGAGAAAATATATAATTAAAATATTTTTTTTAGGAAAACAACCATTTCTTTTTTAGGAAAAAAAATAAAAGAATAATTTTGAAAATCAAATTGAATATAAATATCATTAAAATGACCTTGAGTTATTCAGAAAAATGTTTTAAAATTTTTATTTAACATGATCGTGGAAAATTAAATTCATTTCCTATATGTAAAAATGTTTTACTTATATATTTCTAGTAATATCAAAATGGGCATTACTTTGAAAACCATTTGATGATTCCATTCAATTTTGTTATAAAAATTAAAAATTGGTTAAAATTATTTTATTGATTCATCATTAAAATTCTAAAAACAATTTTTCAAAACAAATTTATTAAACACGAGTTTTGATGAAATTTTTATTTGATCGAAGAATTAAATAATTTAATATTTTTTAAAAACATTTTCATTATAATTTTAATTTATAATTATGAAAAAAATTGTAATATTAAAAGAAAATGGTCATTAAGAAACAAATTATAAGAAATTGAATAATTTTTATTAAATTGTTATAAAATTATTTCATTCAATGGAAACCTGTGTAAAAAATCATGATTAATATGAGATTATGTAATAAATAATTATCAATTTCATATATTTTAATTTAGATTAAATAAACGAATATATTATATTATTAAAATGAATGCTCACCTAAAATATGTGGAAATAATTTATAATATAATAAAATGTAATTAGACTCACAATATTATATTATCAATGATATAAAATATGTAATATAACCTAATAAAAATAAATTGAGTTATGAAGTTCATTATGACTAGGTAAATCATCATTAAAATACCCCATTATTAAATAATTCATACTAAGAAATAAAATACAATGAATTATTTATGAATAATTATATTTCATGTCAAAGTGAATGTATAATGGTAATGATAAATAAATTTAGTGCATCACATTATAATTTTTCTCCATGAAGAGAATATGAGTCAATGTCCATTACCTTTATTTGAAAAATTAAAATACATTATTAATATTCCTGATAAAAAATAACTATTTCTAATATTTACATTATATATCTTCTCTAAAAATTCGAGTTTCATGAGACATATAATATAAATTCATTTATATTTTGGTTGTATATGAGAATATATTCTATCAATAGTAATGTAAAAATTTGACAACTGGATTTATTCATTATCATTTCTAACAGAAAAGAATAAATTCAATCAAATCTTCTGATTAATCATTCTTAAAATGAATAAAATTGACTATTGTAATGAATAAATATGATGCAGTTGAATCTAGTTCTGGTGGAGCATATGTATCATGAGTATATAGACTAGGGATTTAGTAATGTGTTTAATCAGTGAACACAACCTCATAATGTATATACATATAACCATTATCATCTGATGATTCATAAAATAGATTCTCAAGTTGATGTGTTAAAATGTCTGAATCGTAATGAAGTACAACATCAATCCTACAGGAATAATTATAATTAGTATAATATTATATGAGATTATATGGGAAATGTATAAAATAATATGTCAAGACATATCCATGAGGAGTATTTATGAAATCACTCATAGGAGATCGATGTTAACCTGTTCCAAATAAACTAAAGTGGTAGATGCCTAATCAAACTTTTTTTAGTACTCATTAAAATAGAAATAGATAGTCATTTTAGTCTGGGTGTTATATAATCATTATCATTATCCAATCATCTATACGAGTGGGTATATCTATTTAAATAAAAGTAGAGTTTGTATATGTAGGTTCAAAAACATTTTCTCATATAACATTTTGAGTTTTAGAAAGTAAACCCTATGTTTGATAGCATACATGATACAACTCATCAAGATTAAATGAACAATTTATTATTATTATTAAAATGTAACCATTATTACCTTGATATTAGAATATTTGGAATGAATATAATTTAATAAATTATGAATATATGTTGACCAATTATTTATAAATTAATATAAAACCCTCTTTAAGAAAAAATGTTATTCTTTTCTAAAAAATCTATTTAAATGTGCACTAGTGTATTTTGAACCAAAAAAATAAGAAAATCACACTCTTTTGATTATATTTATGCAATATATATACATATAAAATTCATTTCAATATTTTACATTCATCCTATCGGTTTTTTATATAGGATACGAGAACAAGTCCAATTTTACCCATAAAATATGTATTTTTCAATAAAGATTGTTTCACATAATTTTTAGGGAACTCTTGTTTTAAACACAAGATTTTATTATATTTTAAATTATATTAATAAAAATAAAAAATTTCTTTTAAATTTTAATATAATAGTTCTAATTGGTTTATTTCTTTCGTATTTTTCTAATAATTTTTATGTGTTGATGAATAGTACAAACCAGAATTTAAATTTCATTTTTTCCAAATAATTAATAGTGTTATATTATAATTTTTTATTGGTTTTAAAATATAATTAGTTCATAATAATTATTATTTAATAAAATTTAGGCCATTGTAATAAATTATTTATATAATTAGGATATAGAATGATTTCAATCTTATGAACATTTTCAATTTAAAAACAGTTTTCTTGTTCCATCAAGGGGATTATTTTTAAATTTATTTATGAAAAGTATGTGCAATTAATTTTGAAATATTAATTATATATTATTAATGAGTTTGTATAAATTCTTTATATAGGCCTCTTTTAATTTTGGACATCATGAATAGAAATTTTGGTAATTTTTTTAAACAGTTAACGGAATATCGAGTAGTTAAGGATAAATATATTATTATAAATACCTTCCAAATACACTATCACATGATTTAGTTTTATTTTATTGGTTACTTATGAATTATATAATCCTTGGGACGATTTTATTCCCTTTTTGAGAAACAGAGATGACTTTAATCCATTTTAAATATTTTATTCTCTGTAAAGCCAAATATTACATACAATTGAATCTAATAATTATTATATTTTCTAGAAGTAGATATTCTAAGGATATCATAGAATACAAATAGTAATATGAAATTTAATATATTTTTCTACATCGGGATAATTTATTTTTAAATTTTAGAAAATATATAATTACCCTAAAGTCCTATAAAATGAGGATGATTTAATTAGTCAATTAATGAAAATATGAAATAATATATATTAAAAAATATTTAAATAAATATAATTTTATATAATTAATATCACAAACAAGATATATTTATTATATAGATATTTATATTTTGTATTAAAGGTTTAAATAATATTTTATCTTATGTATTGATTTTTATTAAAATTCATGTAATGAATAGTTTAATAATTTGTAAAAATTATAATTTATAATAAATAATACCTTATTAAATGTTATAAAACTCATAAAAATATAAAATTCTTCCAAATTATTCGTATAAAGTGAAATATGTCATCAATGATCCATTTATTGTACTCTTTTATTTTTAGAGTGTCTATATTAACATTTATTGAATAAAAACACATGTGATTATGGTAAGAGTTAAAGAGAATAATTAAGGGTTAATGAAAAATGATAACATTAAACATATTCCCTGAACCCATCTAAAATTTATTTATAGTGATTTGTTCGACCCATAATCATATTCTATATGAAATTTCTCGATTTTTTCAATTCGGAAAAGATAATTACTGTATGTTAATATAAAAATATTCAATTATCCATAATTTCCCCGCAACTAAATTATAAAATGGAACCTCATCCCTACCTTATACAAACAAATTTCAACATTATATCTCAAAATTCCTTATTCATTTCTCCTTTTAACGTAATGAACCTTTTTTTAGTAGTCCTGGTCTTCCCAAAAGTCCAATTCAAGATCCTATAAGAAGAGATCTAAAGGTTCTCCACTTTTGAAGAGTTAATTGTTAACTATCTTATTCATGTTCATTTTTTCTTCCAAATCATATTCATTTTTTCTTCCAATAATATTATAATAAATATGTTATCATATCTATTATTATATGTTTTTATTATTTTTGGACAATATTATTCCATACTTTATTCATCCTCTAAATAATGAATGAATAACACGTGGGTATGTATGAATTACCTTCTCCACACCATGGTGAATTTTTTTAAAACAACATTATTTGGATAGATAAAATGAAGATATGATCGGTATAAATAATAAATAATAAATGGTATTTATTTTTTAAAAACTAATATTCTATATACATCATTAAAATTTCAACCAAAAGTGAATGATATTCTCACTCGTGTATATATACGACATACTGACTCCATGATGTGATGTGATTCACAATCCCTTATCACCATTAATGAAGGAATATAAAATTTTATATAATGAGTAAATATAATATACATTATCTTTATGTAATTTTGAATGTGATAAAAGAAGAACTTATGTATAAGAAATTTTACATACACACCAAGAGAGTCATTTAAAATGAAGCACGTAACCACCAAAACAATGGTAATAGAGAAATATTATTGAAAAACAAGTTATAATATTATATAAGGGGAACATTTATGATATCATAAAAAAATTTATGATTATATTATAAATTAATAACCATAAATAACTTTTACATAGGAGGATAAAAAAATTCAATGGAAGTAAATCATAATGTAATGTTTATTTCCCAATCTCATTGTTATTAGGGTTTATTTTTATTTAACTGTATACTAGGGAATATTTTTATCCATATTAATGTTTTAAAAATTAAAAATATTTTTTATAATTATACTATGGTTTTTTAATTTATCTTTTACACAGTTTTGGAATTTTTATAAAATGGTTGGGAAGGAATTATTTTTTCATTTCCCAAATGAGCTAATTTATAACATTTTAAATAAAATTAAATATTGAATACTTTTTAATGTATATAAATAGAATGAATTTAATATCCATAATGATGGAATTTTTTTTTTGAATATTCTCCATAAATTATTACATGATTATTTCTAAAAAATGTTACCTTTTTTAATTTGGAGACATTTATATAAATTATGTCAATGTAAAAAATTGAATTTATCTCAATAAATTTTTAATGATTGTCATAGTTTATTTTCATCTCGCTCAATAATCATTCATAGATATATTGTTTTATTAAGATTTATGTCCTATTATAATGTCCACTATACATTATTTATTATTTTATGATCATTCAGACGTTCGATGTGCTATTTTGATACCATTCATCATTTATGGTTAATGTATTCTCATTTTTCATGATATATTCTAAATATAAATGTAAAATCTTATTATATTTCCCCACATTCATATGAGTAATTCCTATGAGATAGTAATAGATGTGATGGGCCCACATAGCCCCTTGATTCTTTAGTAGGTATCCCAAGACAATCTAGTATTCATATTTTTAAAGGCCTTACAAGTTTATGTATGGTATCTTTCTCAAATCATTGAAAATATGTTTCTGATAACTGAAATTATTTGTTCCCTTGTTATTATATATATATATTATATTGATATGAAAATTCATTTGTTCTATTATCCATGGTTATGTATCATTCTCTTTTCATTATTTATATGTAATTATTTTTCCATTCATTATTCCTTCAATATTATGTACATGCTTAATATCAAAGATAATCGGATTAAATTACATACCATGACATTATTTTTTATTCTAATATATGATTCCTTAATCTCTATTTATACACTTACTGAGTATTGGATGTCTAACCTTTCTTATGTATTATTTTTTCCCACAACTGCAATATGTTTATTATGAATTATATATAAGGATATTATTGGGATATAATGGGGTTATGTAAGGATTCTATATATATTATTTTATATAATAAATTGTAATTCTTGTTTCATGTTTGTTTGTTTTTTGTCCGTAACAATAAAACTATTCAGTTCTTTGGGATGATATTCGTTAAATAATATGCTAATGTAATAGAGTAACAACAATGTCTAGGATACCAGGTTCAAGGTCCTTACCATTGGTATTATATTATATATAATAAAATATATAAAATATATATTTGAATGAAAACAATTGAATAGGGAATCATACCTTATAATAGAAATTGAGAGTTATCCCAATGTAGCCAATCATATAATTTATTTAGTGGTTATAATTTTTTTTAATTTATGTTTTGTGATCTACCAGTTTTGAGATTATAAATAATGTCTCATAATGTTATGATCTAATATAGTGTATGACAATATTTATAAATAAATTCTAGTGTAATTAATGGAAACCATATCATTTCATTTAATACATTTTTTAATTTATCATAATGTAATATAACGATGTTGGAGCTTGTGATATACAAAGTGAAGAGAGAATTTTGTGTATACTGGGAAAAATCGTATAGAGCATCCTAATCCATATCAGGGAATAAAATGTTATATATATTTATAGGAAAACAACATCTATCATTCAGTGGGGATAAAAATCTATTTATAGTTTAGAAATGGATAAGATCCTTATAAAATATATTTCCTGCATGGAAAATTAAGGCAAGGGTGAAGGTTTTCATGGAATTTTATCATCTCTGGGGTGGTTCAGATGAATGTAGATAATTTATTCACAACATATAGTAGGAGGAATAAATATAAATCCTTTAAGGTATGTATTATAAGAAATATTTCTAGAGAAAAAAATCCCTCTCGAACAACAAATGTATATGTAGAGGGAATTTATGAATCTGAGGAGAAATGAGGTTGAGAAATTTTATAAGTATAATAACAACTATTCATGATTATAAAAAAAATGTTGTAGAATAAATATGTTTCCCATGTGGTATGATTGATCTTATCCTTGATGGGTTATCAAAATACCTATGAATGGATCTACTGTTCCTAACATTGTCATTATTTGAGGCCATAGTATCATTTTCTACAAAAGATATAAAAAGAATTATAAAATTCACATGAATTCAATAGAATGAACAATAATAATTGAATGGTGGGGGAAGTGAAAAATAATTGGAAATGAGAATGAAATTTTCTACCACATGTGATTATATTGGAATGAAATACCTTGAATGGTGCTTGTGGAGAATATCCATTATGTACAGGTTTAGAGAGAACAATAACTAAGCTCCAAATTTCAATTGAAAGAATGAATCAATAACTATTCTATGTTTCAACATAAATGAGATGATCCACTACTCAATTGAATACCCAATGAAATAGGGGGATATTCCTCATAATAAAAATGGTACCAAGGTCTATATTATGCTGTTGATGTAGTGAAAATAGAATTGTTTTCATTCATGAGTATTTTGATCCATGAAATATGTATAATGAAATTATGCTTATATGAATGATGAAACATATAAGGATTATAATACAGTAATTCATCCTTAATAATTTGAGGGTATATGTTGAATGGTAGTAATGACCCGGAACAGTGATTTAGTGGAATGTTGATTTTTCAAAAATCATTATTTTCACATAATAATGAAAATTAATATTATATAATAGTATCGGTAACTAGGAATGTTTTTAGTAATTTTTGGATTGTGATATATTTTCTGGGTATAGTATTTGATTAGAGTTATGAACTATAATTATGAATTTTTTATAACTAGGATCAATGTTTTTCATTAACATGTAAATGTGATAATGGTATTCATATATTTGGTCTCTAAAGAGAAGATTTCTATTTTCTTTGTGTGTAAAATTGATGTTAAATTTATTTTGGCAATTTGGTAAACGTCTATATAAATAAATTTTCTTGTTATTTAAATAGATTTTTTAGGATGATTCATAAGTTAACTATGTATGGAATCGATTAATATGACATTAGGATATTATTTTTTGGGGATAAATTATGATTTATCATATTGTGAAACATTTTATATGAATTTTTTCTTTTAGTATTCATTTATCAGACAATTTATTGAATCATGGTTCTTATGTCTCATAAAAGTTCTTCAGATGTGAATTTTTTCGAAAATTCATTTCTAGGTGTAAGTGATGAACTAAAAATATATTAATGTATAATAAAAGGATTTGATTATGGTTATGTCATTAAAATAAATCCATATTGTTATTATATATATATAATAAATAAATTCCACAAATATATGAAAATGGATTTTGGAACCACAACATTAGCTCATTACTTTTATTTTTGAGAAATCGATTATCTTTTAAGTAATCACAATTATTTTCCTTTTATTATTATTAAATTTCTCAAAACCATTTTCTATATCACTCTCAATCATAACTAAATAATTAATTTTCTGTCCTATTTCCTTGTATTATTAAATGGAACCCCATTATGTCCTATCTAACATGACCTTCATACATACCTTTCATAATTTTTAATTAGAAATTAATTTAATTTTTTTTGTTGGATTTTGAAAATGGGGGTTTGAAAAGTCACACACCTTGTTTTCGATCCCGATTTAAAATTGCGAGGATTCAATTTATTAATGGTGGGATAATGAAACATATTTTATTTTTAAAAGGAAACTCTATGTTTAGTATCGTACATGATATAGCACATAGAGCATAAATGTACAACTCGGTATTATTATTAAAATGGTATCATCATATCATAACCTATAGAAGATTTGTAATTCACATGATTAAATATGTTTTTAAAATATTTTCTCCAAATATATATAAATATATATATATATATATATATAAATATAAAGGAAAACGATTTTATGAGAAAATAGTTTTTTTTGAAAAAATATCTATTTAAATGCACAACATTTTATTTTACACATAAAAAATAAAAAAATGTTACATTTTTTATTATTTTAAAAAATCATATATAATATATTAAATATAATTTTAAATATTCATCCTTTTTTTTGTAGAAATCATATAAGGAAAATTACAATTTAACTTATACAATATATTTTTATAGAATGATAGTTTTATGACCATTTGATGGAAGACTTTTTTAAATTATTGATTTTGAATGTTTTATAAGTATTCTTTGAAAGATTTTTTTTTCTAATAATGATTAATATATATATTTAAAATGTATTAATTTTTTGTATTTTTTATAAGTATAAAAGTTTTTAGGAATATAAAATAAATATTGAATTTTAATTCAATAATCGTTTTTCCAAATAATTTATATTGATAAATTATTAATTATTTTGGTTTTAAATTATAATTAGATCAATTTTTAAAATTTAATTCAATTTAGTTCACTGGAATAGAACTCATATATAATTTTGGAATAAATAAATTTAAAATCTTTTGTATGTTTTTGATCCAAATCCACTTTTCCTCATTCTATTAGTGGGATTAATATTAAATTAATAACATAAAATTAAATGTTTTGATTTCAAAGAAATAGAATCCCTATTTTTTATAATTGGGTCTAAATAATGTAAATAAATCCCAATAATTTTTGGAAATTATGAATACAAATTTTATATTTTTTATCTCTATTAATGGTAAATTGAGTAATTAAGGGTATAAATAATATTATATATATATGATAAAATTAGATTAAAAATTGTTTTAGATTTATTTTATGAGTTATTCATGACCTAATTAATCTGTAGGATGAATATATGGCCTCTTGGTGCCCCAAAAATATATTCAATATGTTTATAGTATTTTATTTTAACTAATGGAAAATATGGCACACTCATGCTTCTAAAATGTATTACTTAAATGTATATGTTTATTAATATTATATGTTTGACTATAAATAATAACATAAAATATGAAATGTTTATCTTCATCATGATAATTTATTTCTAATTTTTTGGAAAATAATAATTACCTTAATATCTTACACAATAATTATAATATAATTATTAAAATAATGAAAATATCAAATAAATGATAATAAAAATTTAAAAATAAATCTAAATTGAGATAATTAATGTCATTCAGAAATTTCATATATGATTTAGAAATATTTTTTCCTGAACCATCCTAGTGGATCCCACAGTGCGGCTCCCCATGCTCTCCTCTAATAGGCTACATGATAGTAACTAGCACTGTATGTTCATATCACTATCATGGGAGAAATTTTATATGTACCATTATTCAAAAACACATCTAAAATATCACGATATAATTAAATTTAAAAATCTACATGTAATCAATGAATGCATATCACTATATCCCTCAACCATAGAATATTAGAAAGTAAATTAGGGTAAATAATGTTAGAATACAAGCCCACCCTAAAGCTTCAGTATCCATAGGTCCAACTTATATGAAAACTGTAATGGGAATACGGGCTGAAGACATAGGAACAAACCTTAATCATTCTAGTCTAACTAATATCCATTTTTTCATTGTCCATTGAGAAATATATCTTAAGTTTTATCATCTTCAATATACAAAACAAGTGTGGAAAAATACCATATAGGGGTGACTATAATAATACTCATTAATAAACCGCAAATCTATAAATAAATATTACAAAATGAATGAGAATTTATATGTACTCATGTATATGTCTATAACAAATATAAAAAAATCTCTATATATAATCAATTTAGACACCTAGTCCATAGGAACACCATAACCACTACATACAAACCACTGGAATTAAACAAGAAGATTACATGAAGTACTCATCCGGAAGACCACACACCTATGTATGATAGAACTAATGATGTCCATACAGGAGGTACTAGTCGTCGATTCTTGCTATTAGAATGATGCACTAATTGATCAAAAGGGAGATAAGATACAAAATATTTGGATCAATTTCAAGGCTCTAGGGTGATACCAACAACACCATCCTAGTATAAAAATTCATTTAGAGGAACAATGTCCATTTTTTTACTCATGCAGATACAAATTTTTCCACCTAGGAAATGAATAAATAATATATGATCCTTCTTTTGGCCTCTCAGTGGATTTAAAAACCACTATCCAGGGAGCCTTACTAAAGGGATCCTACTCTTATGAGTTGTAATTTATTCTTACATACCAATAAGGAAATGTTTAATGGAAAAAAATACAATGAAAAATCACCATGATATCAAGTATAATATTATCAATCCATGTAGAAAGGGGGAACACAACATGTAGTTGGGTGACACATTGTGTCCCTCAACCCTGGGCAGTGACCATGTATAATGGACCATGAAATTCGCTAATATTTCAAGAAGATGATGGGTACTTGGATTATCGAAGCATTCACTCACATTTTCCTTCTATTTGGGGTCCTCACATATAGTCTACCCATGTTCAAATACACATTGTCAGCCTTTTAAACAATTCATGTGTACCAGTACATGGGATGATTTGTGTAAATGGTTCAGGGTAGGCCTTTTGGGGGAGTAAAAACTATGTATGAAACCCATATACTCCACCCCATATATATTTACTTCACATGTGCCCATTTATTGGTTCAAAAATGAACTCACGCAATGTATTCAAGACTACATGCCACGTGTATCTGGATTTCCATAACTCCTCTTATTTTTCCCACTTGCCTTAGCTGACCCCCTGGTTTCCACTCTAGTGCTTGATTCCCCTAAAAATTTATCTTATAAGGTTTATATGTTCTTGTAAATCTGAATATATAGGGTTGGGAACTAAAACTACCTATAAAAAGCTATATTAGGCATTATTATATGTTTCTGAATAATATAGATATTACACCCCATCGTCATTCAATCGGCCATTTCACCGACTGTTGAACCTCCTTTGATTCATCCCAAATCTGGTTCTCTAGTTTCAAATAATTTCACCAATAATCTAAGGGAAAAAATATATTATTCTAATCATGGGGGAGGAAAAAATAATGTGTCTCATGAACTCTATAAATCTTTGGTAAAATACCCTGGGAACAATACTGTGGAAGGAACTATAGTTGTTGTCTGTTTCATCCTCGATACTTTCCCATATGAATGATAAATGAATCATAAAATCAATATCTAGGATCAAATCCCAATAATCCCCACCAATAGTATCCCATCCCACATATAAAATCGATCCACTAGTCATTCTGTTCAATGAATATTCTGCATTCATCATAAGAATCAAGAATAGGAAAAAATAATAGATATAACGCATCCCAGGATGATTTCATATCAGTCACTGATGATGATTAATTTCTAAACAATTGACATTGGATATATCTACAATGAAAAAAGTTTTTCAATCTCCTATACAATATTATATCATGGATTCCCCCGATGATTTTCCATATCTCTATATAAAGGGCTCCAGTGGGTTCTAGGGTAACATGCCTAACACTTGATATCCTCAAAAGGGTTTATTTTATAAAATATGTATCGTTGTTTGGTTTCATTGAGGAAAAAAATAAAATGTATTTTTAGCAACAAATTTTATTCATTTAGAATGCATGTAAATAAATTTTACAGTCAACTCGTACCGACCAATGTTAGGTTTCTCCTTGGGTAAAGATTTTGTTTTAAATGTAATGGTCCCCTCAGATTTCTTATTTGGGAAATAGTTTAGAAGATATTAAACTACATATGGAAATAATTTTTGATGTGCTATTTAATATTTTTATTTATTTCACTCATTTATTCCATGAACCCCAATCGTTTTTATCACACTTATTATCACATAGTTTAAAATTTAATCCATATAATATATAAAAATAACACACGAGAAATCTAGTACATTACAATATCCCCTTCATGGGGATTTGGGTCCCCAAAATATATAAAAAAGGTCACTAAAAATGGGTGTATTGAGAACAAATCTGAGCCACTTTCCCCCACATGCTATCCAATAGATTATAATACTACCACGAGACACACCCAAAAGGATTAGATCATCCAAGAATGATAATCTAATGCAGATCCTTGAACTCTACTGGGTAATCAATAAACTTTTCTCCAGTTTCAATGTCTAGGACACAACAATCGTTGAAATGAGATGGGTCGTACATGTAACACCTCAACTGTGAAACATGGAAGATGGAATTTACCCAGTCGAACACCATATTTATAGGTAAGTGTTATGAAACCATTCTAAATCTATTAGTATCTGAATAGAGATGTTCAATCTTTGATATATCTTGTCGCCTTGGCCAAATATCAGTAATCCACATTAATGTGAAACATGATGGAACAAAGGATCTCTTTTCTTGAAATCCAGTGTCCCACATCACCTAAGAACATAATTCTTTTGATGGATTAGTTTAATCCACATATTCTCCTAGATGATCTAAAAATTCTCAATAGTAGTTCATACCAACTCCTAGAAAATGACTTCAGAATATCCTGGGATAATCTAGCAATATGGTGAAGTACTGGTTCACCAAGAAAAATTATATAAAGGTTCCATAACAATGGATAAATGATGGCTGTTTTTATTCAAAAACTACACAGGAGTTAGGTGATCCTAACATCTATGACATAAATCTTACATGAATGATCACAACATGTCCTCCATAACCTGAATGGTATTCCATGTGTGTCTATCATTTTGTGGGTGAAATGTTGTTTTAAATAAAAATTAGTTCTCAAAAGAATCATCTAATCCATTACACAAATTATATGTGAAAGGAGAATCATGATCTGAAAAAATCATCAACGGATATCCATGGACTGTGATTGTCTCTTGAATGTAGAAGCATCTCAACTACTCTACTAAACTCCACACTATGATAGCTAGGGAGTGGGAAAACATGGGGAGTTAGTCAATGATCACCTAGATGACATTGTTTCATCTGGATGTATGAGGTGAATCTATCATGAATTCCATCTTTATCCCATTCCACATGCATTTTATCTCCTGAAGGTATTGAGTTAAACCTGCTGCAACTTGGTGCTCAGACATCACAAGATTAAATGTAAGGCATCATGAAAGGATTTTTTCTAATATCTTCTTCAACCTTGGAAACCAAAACATTTTTTTGAGGTCTGATTACATATTCACCACATCGGTATTTATCACCAATGTGGATGTATGAAATTCCCATAGAATATCCTCCCACAACTTCACTAGAACTAGTATACATATTTTGAAAATAGCGATGTCCTCCCCACTATTTTATTATCCATGAAGGGAATTCCCTATGGATATCTAAGCATACAGGGTCTCATAATCGATATCCCCATGATATTCCTCCTAGACTCACTACAATATTTTAGGGGTAAAATCGTCTAATGGAGATACAATACACCTTCTCCATTCACAAATTATAATTACAATAATTCCAATTTCCCAAAAACCTCATTCAAAAAATACGTACTAGATCTCATACATAGTGAATCTACCACCATGTTCACATTTCCATGTGTATAGAAAATCTAAGGGTAGTTGTCATGGAGGATCTCAATCCATTATTATTATCTCGTGTTTAGACCCTTTTGAGAGACTATAAAAATGAGTCTCCAATGATCAGAGTGGATGAAAAATGCAGGCGCATCAGATAGTGTCACCTCAACATCAATTTGAAGTAAACCACCGCTAACTCAAGATAATTAAACTCTTATATCTACTAATGTTCTCTCATGTAGAGAGAACCATAGAAACCCCCTCTTTCATCTACATTAGGACACAACCAACCCCTTTTATTTATGAATCCTAGAATATTATCTACTCTACACACCCTATAGAGATCTCAATATAGGATCAGTTGGGAAACACATACTCAACTACTTAATATCTAGGTGGAACTTCTATATCCACATAAATGGCTTCACATTTCAAGTAAAAACAATTATATGTGATGATATCTAGGACAAATCAGGTACAAATCACTAATAATTTCATACTAGCCCAAGGAATCTCCTCACCTATACCATGTCATTAGGTGGCTCCCATGCTAACACCAGCTCATCCTTGACTATGGACACTACCACTCCATATGTTGAGAAATCATGTCCTATAAAGCAGACTGCATGAATCCAAGACAAGAATTTATAGAGTATCACATATAGCAGGTGCTATCAGAGTACGTACAGAACCATCCTTACGTGTCTTACATGCTTCTCCTTTGATATTGAGTACACAAGGTTATATTTGATGATGTGTAATGACCCGAAATTTATCAGTTAAATTAATCTTTTCATGTATTAATTTCATAATAAATAACATTATGAAACTCAATTCCACTTCATTCTTTAATTAATGGAAATATTACCATTTAACATAAATTTGTCACCTATGTGTTTTGAAATTCAAAAATCTGACTTATATGGTAGTGATTAGTTATATGATTCGAGTCATATTGGAAAAACATAATTTTTGATGAAGAGTAACCTAACCTTATTAATCGTAATATGAATCTTATAAATAGTAAATCGTCCAAAATATTAGTATCATTACCCCAGAATTATTTAATAAAATTTAGGCATCTTATAAGAGAAAATATGAACATAATAAAATAAATATTTTTTTATAAGTCAGAAATAAATATTTATAATTTAAAAATTAACTTAAAAGAAAATTTATTTTCCTAGAATGTTTTAATAAATTAAAAATTTAATCTATTATTGTTTGATGTTAATTTTATAAGACCTTATGAAATTTTTTAATGCATTATAAAATAAGTTTTAAATTTAAAATTTGCATTTTTCATGTTAATTATTATTATAATTAAAAACAATTAATATTATTTGGGAAATTAATTTATAATAATGGAGTTTATTTTTGGATTGTACAAGTTGAAAAATGTTTAGGCTGATTTTTTTTGATTTTCCAGAAATACATGATTTTTTATGAATTGTGAAATATTATAATTTACAAAATAGGCTCAATACATTAACCATAGAGTCATCTAATATGTTAAGATTATTTATGAAAAATTGTATTTTACGAACATGCTATTATTATGATTCAAGTTCATGGAATCATCATTACTAATTTTCTTGTGGACAAATAATAAATTAAATAATATAATATTGAGAAAACCCCTCTCCCTTCAACTATAAATTCAACCTCTCAGACCTCATTTCATCACACCTCTCAAGATTCAAGCCTTGTACAAATTCTACAAAAGGTTTTTCCCTAGACCCTCCCACACATTCGACATCTCTTATTCTGATCAAAATTCTAAAACCTATTCCTTTAAGAGACTCTCAAATAAGATATATTCAAGAGGTAATATCTCTCACTATATTCATTCAATTTCCATTCAATTTTCATTTCATTTCTTCTATTTTCATCAAAATATCATATTAAATGTTCATGATAACTACATTATTATTTGTATACTAGTATTATTCTTGGTAATGTAAGACTATTAATTATAATCCTCCATATTTTTATCTTTTTAATAAAAATGAAATTGATTCCTGTGATTTGTTAATTTACGTACCCCACGGATGATTCATTGAATCATCCATCAGCTTCTTCATGGATGTAATTTAAACCAATAAATTATTTAAAAAGGAATTTATTATATATTTTGGTAACCCTTTTTCATTTTGGAATAAAATTTTATTCATAATACTAATTTATAAAACGAAACATGTTTGTTGCGATGCAAAAACGGCCCAAAAATAACCTAAAATGATTATCATTATCTTTTAACTAATGATTCATCCACATGGAATATAACATAATTATTTATAAGATAATTTTACTCCATGAACATCATTAATAACATGTAATATCACCTATGGATGTTTTTCTATGTTCTACAGAATAATCCATTCATCTGTACAAGTGAACCGTACATGAAAACTAAAAAAGGATAGACTCAAAAAATAGATTTAAACCATATAACTCATCCAAGGTCCCATAAAAGAACATAATGAAACCATAATGAGACATATTCATTTATAAATAGTTCTATTATTTGTAATTAATGAATATAATGTCATTATTCATGAAAATAATTTTAATAAATCATTCAGGTATAATGAAAGAGGAAATTCTCGAACCAAACATTTTTTCATCGCGTTATCCATCATTCACTGCATTTTAGGTATTTTTACTCCTAAAAAATAATTTTTCATTTTTTATATTACATTATCTGAGATATTCATGTTTTCCACAAGAGTCTATTTCAAACACTATGTTTTCTAAAAGATCATTTCTTTCAAAAATACGCCTTTTACTACAAACTCATGGTTGATGGTTCTGGTATCAAGTATTGTATTGCCTCTTTATTTTGAGAACCCAATGATTATAAATGTGTTCTGATGAGATGAAACAAATTCCATTTCATTGGTTATTTATTTTCATTATTGATATATATTCTATGTGTCATGGTTGATAATTAGTATGTTATATTTTGATGGGTGAACCCATAATTATATAGTGCAATATGAATGATTGAATGTGAGTGGTTCACATGGAATTATTAAACACTAAAACGAATGGGGTAATGTGATGAATCTCAATAGATAAATTGAAATTATGTGTGAACATAATTCTAGATTATTACAAAACAATGTGTGGTAGTTAAACACTAATACATGATGTTTCATTTTTATGCATTTCCACATTCCAAGTCTTATCATAATGTTCCCCTCATGATTAGGATCTTACTCCTATGTTATAATGATAATGATTATTATAATCCAATATTATTTTGTTTCATGTTATTATTTATCCACATACTTGTACTTTAGTTTACCCCTTTTTGATGTATATCCTCAGGTTACTACTTTTACTAAGAAGAGGTCAAACGCCAATAAGAAGCTTCAGAAGAAGGAATTAAATAAATGTTTTTTATTGTTAATGTTATGTATGGTCATTGTTTTCCAAATACACCCAACCTATGGACTCTATATCTAATGTTTTTATTTTTTTTATCATTATAATGATGTAAATGTAATGTATGTTAATAAGGGTATTTATATGAATACTACTACAAATAGGTATATATACAGTTAAAAGCAATACTTCATTATTCTCATTAACACTTCCTGGGTGTTCTTTATCCAAAAGGGGATCAAAAATTACATGTATTGACTATAACAACATATGAAGGTCATCTTCATTATATCCATATTCTATACTCATAGTAGGTGATAGCCTTATTGGTGTTCAATGTTCTAGAACTATCGTACCCATTCCAGCTGATATAAGAGGTCATCATTCCTTAGAAGGGGATAATTTTTCGTCATTATTACCTGGTGAATGCATTGGTAATCCACACACAACCTCAAGATCCCATATTCATTTTTTGAAAAACAAATTGGGACTAAGTAGGGTGTAATAATGTGACACATAAAGACCATCCTCTTCAATTCCTCCAATTGTACCATTAGATCATAGTGCTCTTTGGGATCCATTCAATATTATGGTGTAGATATAGAATCCTCCTTGATGTTTATGTCAAAGAATAAGTCTATCCCCAAATTGAGAAGTAAGACTAGAACATCATCAGGAAATACATCCATGTACTCCACCAACATTATGCAAAATTTGATGCTTATAACATCAAAATCACTGAGGGTTAGGGGAGGCAATTGATGGGGAATCAGTTTCACCAAACTATTAATTAGTCCTACCGATGATGCATTTGTTTCTATTTCATCGATAATGTTAAAACTCAGTCCATAACTATGAAAAAACCTAACCCTTCACCTAAAATAATCAATATGGGAATGGATAATAGATAACCAATCCATACTAAGAATGGAATCCTTAGGCCCTAATATTTCTACCAAGAGGTTCCAATCGATACTCTTTACCCCAAGGGATAGTTTAAAATATTGTAAAAAATGTATGATCACTAATCCTTCACCAAAAGGTGTCTCCATGTGGAAGGTTCATGTCAGTAGTCCAACCAGAATATATATTTCATGAACATGATATGTGGAAAGAAAGAAATGACCAAAACATATGTCTATAAATACAACATCTAAAGTAAAAAAGACATATAAGGTACCTCTAATCATTCATGGAGGCCCTTGTTCATATGATTTGATCAAATTTAGTGTTCCTCTACCATATCCTCCAAATCCATGAGCTAGGCGTTGACCACCAAGGGTGGTTGGTTGTAGAATGACGATACATCAACCCCTTCAAAATACTCTCCAAAAGTCACTACCTTTTGTGTTTCCATCTAGATCTAATTTATCCTATTGTTGATTCTATCATGGTCTTCCATCAATATTCTCTCAGTCATTAATATGGTAGTACATAAAATTACATGTGATACGTCCCTTTCCATCAAATGAATATCACCCCATCTCTCTACGCTGACTGGACCCACCCTGTGAGCCCTGAGCTGAAGATCCTATATCTTGGACCATATCATGAAACTTCTACCATGTCTAGGTCCTCAGTACAAGTGTCATCTCTATTCTTCCAAGGTTTTAACTCTTACTCACCCCTAGTGACTTTCACAGATTCTATTGGCTCAAGCATGAAACTGTCAACCTCTAAATCGTGCTTAAGTACCAAAAAAAATTTCATAATGCACATCAGAATAATTATGGGATGGATGTCTCTACGTAGACCTCACACAATGTTATTGGAACTAAAAAACAGATCTTTATGCATTTCCATTGAGTACCAATAATGTTCCATAAATTTTGGTGAAATATTCGAAACTTGCATGCTGCACTACGGGTGCTGTTGATGTTCTTATATATTCCAAAATTTCAATTTAACTGGTGACAAGTTATCTCTTAAGAGTCAAGGAAACTTTGTCCCTAAAAGTGTTTCTTCATTTTGACCCATGGTTTATGTACTCCACCATCACCCTACTGATCCATGTAGAAGGATCACCACCAAGACCACCATCTGATCAGCATGTGTCCTAACTAGATTGAAAACTCAGGTCACTACCTCAATCCGGCCCTCAACAGCCTAAGGGAGGATCTCACCACGTAACATGAGGGAATATAAATCTCTGAAACTCATAAAGCATTCTCATCCTTCACTGCACATCCATTGGTAGTGAAGGTATCATGCGAAACTCTACATGTGGTGGTATAGATGTTGCACCACCTGGAGGCTACTTCTAGGGATCATGGCCCTATATCGAAACCTTGTCACTAAGGGGGTCATCCATGTGATCAAGACGTTGAATCATAGCTTGTATGAATTTTGGAGGAATCCTAAATGAAAATAATATTTACCATGATCGATGAGTATATCATGATAGTTGAATCAATAGATAAATGGAATCCAAACCCCATTCCTATATTATCTATGTAGCATAAAATTTTTACACCAACCAGTTTTCTCATGTACCAATTCAAAATGTAGGTTATGAGAGTCCTGGTGTATAGATATGTCGGCTTCCTCACCAACATTGTAGTCCCTTGGATTAATGCCGAACTCAAAACTCATAACACTGCCCCTCAAAACCAATATCATATACTTACAGTCCTATGGTATAACTGACCATCTCTGATACCACTCTATCAGGATCCATCATAGTCGGGACTGTTCCAGGACACCACATGACCACCTCCAATAGAATAAGTGTTGGTTACTTGAACCGAGTAGGAATATCAGTAACATGGAAGGAATTGGTTATTTACATGAAAGCACACACACATCTCTAAGATCAAAAAATTTATAAATTTATAAACCACTAAGACAAAATAGCATGCATACAACGGTATCCCAAAACAATAGTATGAAGGGGTGTAATGTAAGGTAAACATGTGCAAAATACAGTCCCACCAAATGAGTCTGTTACCATAGTTCCATCCTATATGAATAGGTATTGGGGCTGCTATTTGAAGCCTCATCAACTCACCATGGTCTGTTAGGTCTCATAATTTATTTCATAGTCTTATTCTGACTAAGACTCTATGAAATGATCGATCATACACAGAGGACACTAGACATGTGTCCAAAGATCATGTAGGGATGAATATAATTATTCTATGTAGGGAACCATAAAACCACAATAAAATATAGTAAAGTAATGTATAGCCATCCCTACCCTGGTAAATTTCTACAAAAAATATAACATGAATATCCAGAGTTAATCAATCAAGACACACAATCTAGAGGTATATCACAACCACTACATTCCAACATTAGGAATTATACTCGAAGCTTATGAAACACACTAATTAGGGAGAAAACAATCCTGATTCAAATAGCATTGAAGATTTCTGTTCAATATGTACTTCATGTCAATTCTAAACATTAGAATGTAATGTTGATAATTATGAATAGATATATGATAAGAAAAATATGAGGTTCACTTACACAGCCACGGGGTGATAAAAATAACTCAATATCAGTTTCCCCACCAAGTAGAGTATCATCCACAACATATTATTGGCCACATCGATACAGATTACTGGACCGATGGAAGTAATAATGAATATAGGATCCTATCTCGGACAACTAAGGGGACTCCAAAAACTCTATCCTAAAACTCTTGTAGAAGGGGTCATAATGCTATGCGATGAAAAAGTTTCATAAATAAAATTAATGAAATGATAAAAAATTTACCCTAACTATGGCTGGCCAATTTGTGGTGGAAGAGAGAATCAATCAATTTATAAAGGATGTACATGGAATGTAGTAGTGTCACACACCGTGTCTCTTAAAACCGGTTACTACCTTTGTGCAACAACCCATGTTAGTAATAATAATTTCATATAGAATATGGTTACCTAGTGTGTAGAAGAGGTAACAAACCATGTTCTTCCATATGGGTTACACCCATATACCTTATTTTTGTTCTAGTACATGGTTTTCAACAATAGTACCATACCAATGTTACTGTACACGTGGTAATTTGTGTAACTGGTTCAGGCCATGCCGTGTGGGGGATTACATGTCATGTAGGAAAACCATGTAATCTACCCTGTGTCTGTGAACATCCCATGTACATGTCGAGTGGTCCAAATATGAACACACACCATGCAGTCAGGACTAAATACCGTGTGTATCTTGTATTTTAAAACTAATGTTCTTTCCCCCACTCACCTTAGTTGATCATCCAAGATCCACTCTGGTTCTTTGTTATCGTCAAAACACATGATCAAAAGAATTCAATTTAATCTAACATATAAATGACATTATCTTGACCCTCAAATAACTCTTAATATTTGATCCATGCCATTATTCAATGGAACTAAAGAATATAGATTCTGCCCCCACAATCGTTCGATCAACTGTTGCACCTACTGTAACACCTTCATTGTTTCATCCAAATGTTGTATCTCTAGTTCTAAATCATTGTTCCAATTATTGAAGGTTAAATGATTTATTATTCATAGTTTGGTAGAAGAAGGAAGAACATGAGTAATGAATGCAAGAAATCGTGGAAAAAAATTGTATTATAAAAATTCTTGATGAATGATCCTTGACCTTTAAACATGCTAACATCGATTAATTCCAATAAGTAAAATATATGAACAATGTAATTAATATCAAGAAACAAATCCTTATAAACCCTTCCAATATCATCCCATCCCACATATAAGATCAATACGTAGAATAATATGTTCATGTATTTTTCCACATTTGTCAAAGGATCATGAATGAGATAGAAGAATTAAAATAATGAATCCAACCTGGATTTTGGATCATTCACTAATGAATATCTGTAACACCGTGATACTGGAAGCCTAGAGTTGGCGCATTATTACATATCATTGGAATGATCATAAAATATCAAGTCTCTATAGACTAATTATTTTAGTACCCTTGGGTGTACTAGATACATTCATAAGGTTTAAATTACATCAATAAATGTTAAACTAAAACAACATTGTTTCCATTGACCATAATGAGATCAAATAGATTATCACTGCAGGTCAGTCATAATATACTTTTTCGTATCCTGGGAAAAATAAAACATTGAAAGGGGTGAGCTCTGATGCTCAGTAAGGATAACAATATAGCGGAAGCTTTCATAAATAAGAATTAATATTAAAGCCAATGTATAAAACTAAAAAAACGTCTTTTAAACATGAATTTCAGAATAATATGGCGAGGATAAAATCAAAATAATTACATTTACTTATACACATGGATATTATAATAGTCAAATAATCACAAGAAATATCAATAGCCACTTTCATAATGATGGAATGCATAATGCCAGACTTTCATAACCACATAGTCAAGGCCTTGTGACAAGACTACAAATAAGATTTTATAAAGGCCTTGTGTCAAGAAACTAGTTTTTCTTATGAGACCTACTGATGCATCGAGGAGCTATAGTGGGATCCACCCATCACATACTAAGTCCAATGCATTTCTCATATGAAAAGGTATAAACAAAACATAAACCTTCGTATTAAAACTAGCATAAGAAATGTCAATACTTTATCCATAAACCATGAATTGTATAAAAATAACACACCAACAGTAAAAATATCATAAAACCTTCAATACAATATGTAAGTTTTGTATCATTATAAGTCAACTTCAAATATGTTTAAAATCCATCAACAGATGTTGATATAGAAAAAAATTATTTGTAAAACTCTTTGAGAGAAATATACCTTTTTATAAAAACATTTAAAAATCACACAATTAATAATGGAAGACATATAAAGACATTTTTGAATCAAAGTGTCCCATACCAATTTGAAACTTTTGAAAGAATTATCATTTTAAAAACATTCATGTCCATACAAATAAATCCTTAAACCCAATTTTGAAAACATGGACATTAATGAGAATGATTTAAAAAAATAAATATTTAAAACATTTAAAATGATGTTTTAGTAAAAAGGAAACATAAAAAGAATCCCTTTAAAAACTATTCTATGAAACCTAGACATGGATAATAAATATGTCCTAGTAGATACTTACATAAACCACCCTCAGATAATAATGAGATTGTAAAATTAACCCTTACATTTTACTTTTCTTTGGTCTAGGGTAGGTTAACATCCTGTATAATGGTGAAATAATTTTTACAAAAGTATACATGAAACATATACATTAATATGATATAAATTTACATTGTAATAATTTTTTTAATTTTTTATAAGTATAATGTTTTTTTGAATATACAATAAATACAGAATTTTAATTAAAAATTCATTTTTCCAAATAATTTATATTGATAAATTATTAATTTTTTGTTTTAAATTATAATTAGATGAATTTTGAAAATTTAATTCAATTTAGTTCATTAGAATAGAACTCACATATAAATTGGAAATAAATAAATATAAAATATTTTGTATGTTTTTGATTTAAAACCACATTTCCTCATTCTATTAGTGTAATTAATATTAAATTAATGACATTGAATTAATTGATTGGATTTCAAAGAAATTGAATCCGTATTTTGTATAATTGGGACTAAATAATGTAAATATATCCCAATCATTTTGGGACATTATGAATACAAATTTGAAATTTTTTAAATCTATTAAATGTAAATTGACTAATTAAGGGTATAAATAATAATATATATATGAGAAAATTACACTAATAATTGTTTTAGATTTATTTTATGAGTTATTCATGACCTAATTAATCTGTAGGATGAATATATGGCCTCTTGGAGCCCCAAAATTTAATTTAATAGGTTTATAGCATTTTATTTTAACTAATGGAAAATAAGGCATACTCATTCTTTTAAAATGTCTTACTTAAATATATTTGTTCATTCATATTATATATTCGACTATAGATAGTAACATAAAATATGAAATGTTTATATTCATCGTGATAATTTATTTCTTATTTTTTCGAAAATAATAATTACCTTAATATCTTACACAATGATGATAATATAATTATTAAATTAATGAAAATATCAAATAAATGATAATAAAAATTTAAAAATAAATCTAAATTGAGATAATAATGTCATTCAAAAATTTCATATATGATTTAGACATATTTTTTCATGAACCATCCCAGTGGATCCCGCAGTGCGACTTCCCATGATCACCTCTAATAGGCTACATGATAGTGAATAGCACCGTATATGCATATCACTATCATAGGAGGAATTTTTTATGTACCATTATTCAAAAACACATATAAAATCTCACAAAATAATTAAATTTAAAAACCACTATGTAAACAATGAATGCATATCACTATATCCCTCAACCATAGAATATTAGAAATTAAATTAGGGAAAATAGGGTCAAAATACAAGCCCACCCAAAAGCGTCAGTATCCATAGGTCCAATTTATAAGAAAAATGTAATGGGAATATGGGTTGAAGACATAGGAACAAACCCCAATCATTCTAGTCTAACTAATATTCATTTGGTCGTGGTCCATTGAGGAATCTATCATAAGGTTTATCATCTTCAAAATACAAAACAAGTGTGAATAAATACCATGTAGGGGTGACTATAACAATACTCATTAATAAACCCCAAATCTATAAATAAATATTACAAGTGAATGTAAATTTATATGTAATCTTGTATATATCTATATCAAATATAAAAAAAATTCTACATATAATCTATTAAGACACATAGTGGAGAGGAACACCATAACCACTGCATACCAACCAGTAGAATTAAACATAAAGATTACATGAAGTACTCATATGGAAGACCACACACCTATGTCTGATAGCACTAATTATGTCCATAAAAGGGGTACTAGTTGTCGATTCTCGCAATGAGAATGATACACTGGTAAATCAAAGGGGCTTTGTGATACAAAATATTTGGATCAATGTCAAGGCCCTAGGGTGATACCAAC
Organism: Viscum album; assembly: GCA_963277665.1. Lineage (NCBI taxonomy): Eukaryota > Viridiplantae > Streptophyta > Magnoliopsida > Santalales > Viscaceae > Viscum > Viscum album. The sequence continues at coordinate 1,852,724,159 of OY728120.1, forward strand.
AACACCATCCTAGTATAACACTTCATTTAGAGGTTCAGTGTCCATTTTTTTACTCACGCAGATACAAATATTTCTACCTAGTAAATGAAGAATTAATATATGATCCTTATTTTGGCCACTCAAGATATTTAAAATACTCTATCCAGGGAGCCTTGCTGAAGGGATCCTACTCTTATGAGTTTTAAATGATTCTTACATACCATTAATGAAACGTTTAATGTAAAAAACTAAAATGTAAAAATAACCATTATATAAAGTATAAAATTATCAATATGTGTAGAACGGGGGAATAAAACATGTAGTTGGGTCACACAACGTGTCCCTCAACCGTGGGAAGTGACCTTGTAAAATGGACAATTAAATTCAATAATCTTTCATGAAGATGATGGGTACATGGATTATCGAAGCAATCACACACATTTTCATTCTATTTGGGGTCCTACCATATACTCTACCCATGTTCAAATACACAATTTCATCCTTTTAAACAATTCACATGTACCAATACATGGGGTTATCCGTCAAAATTGTTCAGGACATGCCATGTGGGGGAGTAAAAACTATGTTTGAAACCCATATAATCCACCCCATATATTTTTACTTCACATGTGCACATTTATTGGTTCCAAAATGAACTCACCCAGTGTATACAGGACTACATGCCATGTGTATCTGGATTTCCATAACTCCTCTTCTTTTTCCCACTTGCATCAGCCGACTGCCATGTTTCCACTCTGGTGCTCAATTCCCCTCAAAACTCATGAAATAAGGTTTTCATGGTCTTGTAACTTTGAATAGACAGGGTTTGTGCACTATAACTAGTTATAAAAAGTTATCGTAGGCATTATTATTTGTTTCTGAATAACATAGATTTGACACCCCATCATCATTGAATATACCATTTCAGCCACTGTTGAACCTCCTTTGATTCATCCCTATTTTGGATCTCTAGTTTCAAATCATTTCCCCAATAATCTATGGGGAAAAATATATTATTCAATTCACGGGGGATGAAAAAATATTGTGTCTCTTGAACTCTAGAAATCGTTGGTAAAATGCCCTAGGAACAAACCTGTGGAAAGAACTGTAGTCATTGTCTGTTTCAGCCTCAATACTTTCCCATATTAATTATAAATGAATAATACAATCAATCTCTAGTATCATATCCCAATAATCCCCACAAATATCATCCCATGCCACATATAAGATCGATCCACTAGTCATTCTATTCCAGGATTATTCTACATTCATCCTAAAAATCAAGAACATGAAAAAATAATAGATATAACGCATCCCAGAATGTTTTCGTATCAGTCACTGATGATGATTAATCTCTACACCATTGAAATATGATATATCTACAATGAAAAACGTTTTTCAATCTCTTATCCAATGTTATATTATTTTTCCCCAGATTATTTTCCATATCTCTCTATACAGGGCTCCAATGTGTTCTAGGGTTACATGCCAAACACTTGATCTCCTCAAAAGGGTTTATTTTATAAAATATATATCGTTATTTGTTTGAATTGATGAAAAAAATAAAATATATTTTTAGCAACAAATTTTACTCATTTAGAATTATTGTAAAAAAAATTTACAGTCAACTCGTATCGACGAATGTTAGGTTTCTCCTTGGGTAAAGATTCTATTTTAAATGCAACGGTCCCCTAATATTTCTTATTTGGGAAATAGTTTATAATATATTCAACTATATATGGAAATCATTTTTGATGATCTATTTAATATTTTAATTTATTTCAATCATTTATTCCAGGAACCATAATCCTTTTTCACACTTAATCTTATCACCTAGTTTAAAATTTAATCTATATAATATATAAAAACACACACGATAAATCTAGTACATTACAATATCCCCTCCATGGGGATTTGGGTCCCCAAAATGTAGAAAAAAGGTTACTAAAAAATGGGTGTATTGAGAACAAATCTGAGCCTCTTGCTCCCACTTGCTATCAAATAGATTATAATACTACCACCAGACACACCCTAAAGGAATTGATCCTCCAAAAATGATAATCTAATACATATCCTTGAACTCCACTTGGTACTCGACATACTTTTCTCCATTCACAATGTCCAGAACGCCCCAATCGTTGATATGAGATAGGTTATACATGTACCACCTCAACAGTGAAACTTGGAAGATGGTATTTACCCAGTCGAACACCATATTTAAAGGTAAATGTTATGACACCTTTATAAATATATTAGTATCTAAATAGAGATGTTGAATCCTCTATATATCTTGTCGCCTTGCCTAAATATCAGTAATCCACATTAAGGTGAAACATGATGGAACAAAGGATCTCTTTTATCGAACTCTAATGTCCCAAATCATCTAACAACACAATTTTTTTGATGGATTAGTTTAATCCACATATGCTCCTAGATGTTCTAATCATTCTGAATAGAAGTTCATACCAACTCCTGGACAATGACTACAAAATCTCCTAGGATAGTCTAGCAATGTGGCAAACTACTGGGTCACCAATAAAAATTATAGAAGGGTTCCATACCAATGGCTAAATGGTAGATGTTGTTATTGAAAAACTACACAAGAGGTAGTTGATCCCGACATCTATGACAAAATTCTTACATGAATGATCGCAACATGTCCTCTATAAGTTAAATGGTCTTCCATGTCTGTCTATCCTTTTGTGGGTGAAAAGTTGTTTTAAATAAAAATTAGTTCTAAAAAGCATCATCTAATCCATTCAAAAAATTGTATGTGAAAGGAGAATCCTGATCAAAAACATTCATCAACGAATATCCATGGAGGGTAATTGTCTCTTGAATGTAGACGCATCCCAACCACTCTGCTGAACTCAGCACTAGGATTGCTAGGGAGTTTGAAAACATAGGGTGTTAGTCAATGACCACATAAATGACATTGTTTCATTGGGATGTATGTGGTAAATCCATCATTAATGCCATATATATCCCATACCACATCCATTTTATCTCCTGAACGGATTGAGTTAAACCTACTGCAAAATGGGGCTCATACATTGCAAGATTAAATGGAAGGCATCAAGAAAGGATTTTTTTTCTAATATCTTCTTCAACCTTGGAAACCCAAAAAAATTTTGGGGTCTGATTACATATTCACCACATCAGTATTTATCAACAATGTGGATGTATGAAATTCCCATAGAATATCATCCAACAACATCACTGGAACTAATATACATCTTTTGAAAATAGTGATGTCCTCCATACAATTTTATTATCCATGAGGAGAATTCCCTATGGATATCTAAGCATATAGGGTCTCATAGTTGGTATCCCCAAGATATTCCTCCTAGACTGACTATAATATTTTAGGGGTAAAACTGTCTATTGAAGATAAGATACACCTTCTCCATTCACAAATAATAATTACAATGCTTCCAATCTCTCAAACACCTCATTCAAAAAATATGTACTAGATCTCCTACATAGTTAATCTACCACCATTTTGACATTTCCATGTGTATAGAAAATCTAAAGGTCTTAGCCATAGAGGATCTCAATCCATTACTATTATCTCATGTTTAGACCCTTTTGAGAGACTATAAAAATGAGTCTCTAATGATCAGAGTGGATGAAAAATGCATGCCCATCATATATTGTCACCTAATCTACAATTTGAAGTCAACCACCGCTAACTCAAGATAATGAAACCCTTATATCAACTCATGTTCTCTCATCTAGAGTGAACCATAGAAACCCCCTCTTTAATTTAAATTTAGACACAACCAAACCCTTTTCATTATGAATCCTAAAATACTATCTACTCTACAAACCCTATGGAGATCTCCATATAGGATCAGTTGGAAAACACTTCCTCAACTACTAAACAGCTAGGCGGGACTTCTATATCCACATAAATGGATTCACATTTCAAGTAAAAACTATTATAGGTGATGATATCTTGGAGAAATCAGGTACGAATCACTAATAATTTCATACTAGCCCAAGGAATCTATTCACCTATACATTGTCATTTGGTGGATCCCATGATAAAAGTGCCTCAACCTTGAATATGGACACTGCCACTCCAAATGTTGAGAAAACATGTCCTATAATGTATACTTCTTGAATCCAAATCATTAATTTATAGAGGATCACATATAGATGGTGCGATCATAGTATGTCCAGAACCATCCTTATCTGTCTCACATGCTTCTTCTTTGATATCGAGTACACAAGGTTATATTTGATGATGTGTAACGACCCAAAAAATTATCAGTTAAAATAATGTCTTCATGTATTAATTTCATAATAAATCACATTATGAAACTCAATGCCACTTAATTCTTTAATTAATTGAAATATTACCATTTAACATAAATTTGTCACCTATGTGTTTTGAATTTCAAAAATATGACTTATATGGTTTTTATTAGTTACATGTTTTGAGTCAGATTGGAAGAAAATTATTTTTTATGAATAGTAACATATCCTTATTAATATTAATATGACCCTTATAAATAGTAAATCGTCCAAAATAATAGTATCATTACCCCTAAATGATTAAATCAAATTTAGTCATCTTATAAAAGAAAATATGACCATAATAAAATAATTATTTTTTTATAAGTCCGAAATAAATATTTATAATTAAATAATTATTTTAATAGAAAATTTATCTTCCTAGAATGTTTTAATAAATTAAAAATTTGATTTTTTATAGTTTGATGTTAATTTTATATGACCATATGTAATTTTCGAAAGCATTATAAAATAAGTTTTAAATTTAAAATATGTATTTTTCAGGTAAATCATTTTTATAATTAAAAATAAAATTAATATATTATTGGAAATTAATATAGAATAATGGAGTTTATTCTTGGATTCTACACATTGAAAAATGTTTAGGCTGAATTTTTTTGATATTCCAAAAATACATGAATTTTTTATGAATAGTGAAATGTTATAATTTACAAAATAAGCTCAATACATTAATTGTAGAGTCATATAAGATGTTAAGATTATTTAAGAAAAATTGAATTCAACTAACATACGCTTATTATGATTCATATGTGTGGAATCATCGTTATTAATTTTCTTGTGGACAAATAATAAATTAATGAATATAATATTGAGAAAAACCCTCTCCCTTCAATTAAAAATACAACCTCTCACACCCTCATTTCATCGCACCTCTCAAGATTCAATCATTGCCCAAATTCTACAATTATTTATTACCTAGACCCTCCCATACGTCCATCATCTATTATTCTTATCAAAAGTCTAAAACATATTCCTTAAAGAGACTCTGAAATAAGATATATTCAAGAGGTAATATCTCTCACTATTTTCATTCAATTTCCATTAAAATTTCATTACATTTATTCAATTATCCTCAGACTATTTTATTAAATTTTCATGATAACAATATTATTATTTATATACTGGTATTATATCATTTTAATGTAAGACTATTCATTATAATCCTCCATATTTTTATCGTTTTAATTAAATTGAAATTGCTTCCCTTGATTTGTTAATTTACGTACCTCATTAATGATTCATTCCATCTTCCATAAACTCCTTCAATGATGTCATTTAAACGAATAAATTGTTTAAAAAAGAATTTATTATATATTTTTTAACCTCTTTTTCGTTTTGGAAACAAATTTTATTCATAATACTAATTTATAAAACCAAACAAGTTTGTTGCGATCCAAAAATGGCCCAAAATAACCTAAAATGATTATCATTATATTTTAACTAATGATTCACCCAAATGGAATATAACATAATTCATAATGAGATAATTTATAATCCACAAAGATCATTAAGAACATGTAATATCACCTATGGATGTTTTTCTATGTTCTACAAAAAAATCCATTCATGTGTACAAGTGAACTGTACATGAAAACTAAAAAAAGGACACACTCAAAAAATAGATTTAAACCATATAACTCATCCAAGGGCCCATAAATGAACATAATGAAACCATAATGAGCCATATTCATGTATAAATAGTATTATTATTTGTAACTAATGAATATAATGTCATTATTCGGGAAAATAATTTTAATAGAGAATTCAGATATAATGTAAGAGGATATTCTCGGACCAAAAATTTTTTCTTCACGTTCTACATCATTAATTGTATTTTAGGTATTATTACTCCTCAAAAATAATTTGTAAAGTATTGTATTTCCTCTTTATTTTGAGAACCCAACATTTATAAATGTGTTTTTATGAGATGAAATCCATTCCTTTTCATTGGTTATTTATTTTCATTATTTATATTTTTTCTACGTGGCATGGTTGATAAATAAAATGTTATATTGTGACGGGTGAAACCATAATTTTGTAGCGCAATATGAATTTTTGAATGTGAGGGGTTGTCATGGAATTATTAAACACTCCAATGAATGGGGTAATGTGATGAATCTCAAGAGATAAATTGAAATTATGTGTGAACATAATTCTAGATTATTACAAAACAATGTGTGGTATTTAACCACTAAGACATGATGTTTCATTTTTATGCATTTCCACATTCCAAGTCTTATCTTAATGTTCCCCTCATGATTAGGATCTTACACTTATGTTATAATGATAATTATTATTCTAATCCAGTATTATGTTGATTCATGTTATTATTTATCCATATAATAGTATTTTAGTTAACCCCTTTTTGATGTATATCCTCAGGTTACTACCTGTACTAAGGAGAGTTCAAGATCCAATAAGAATCTTGAGAAGAAGTAATTAAATAAATGTTTTTTATTGTTAATTTTATTTATGGTCATTATTTTCCCAAGAAACCCAACCTATGTACTCTATATCTAATGTTTGTATGTTAATTATCATTATAATGTTTTAAATGTAATGAAAGGTAATAAGGGTCTTTATATGAATACTACTACAAATAAGTATATATATGGTTAAAATAACTAGTTCATTTGTCTCATGAACACTTCCTGGGTGTTCATCATCCAAAAGGGGATCAACAATTACTTTTATTGACTATAACAACATATGAAGGTAATCTTCATTATATCCATATTCTATACTCATAATAGGTGATATTTGATTGGAGTTCAATGTTCTAGAACAATCGTACCCATTCCACCTAATATAAGAGGTCATCGATCCTTAGAAGGGGATAATTGCTCATAATTATTACCTGGTGAAAGTATTGGTAATCCACAAACAACCTCAAGATCCCATATGAATTTTTGAATAAAAATTGGGGACTACGCACGGTGTAACACTGGGATACATAAAGACCATCCTCTTCAATTCCACCAATTGTACTATCAAATCACAGTTCTCTTTGGGATCCATTCAATATTATGTTGTAGATATCAGATCCTCCTAGCTATTTATGTCAAAGAATTAGTCTATCCCTAAACTGGGATATAATACTAGAACATCATCAGGAAATACATCCATGTACTCCCACAACATTATGAGAAATTTGATGCTCATAACATCAAAAGAAACGAGGTTTTGGGGAGATAATTGATGGAGAATCAGTTTCACCAACCTAGGAATTAGTCCTACCGATGATGCATTTGTTTCTATTTCATCGACAGTTGGAAAACTCAATCCATCACTATGGAAAAACCTATCCCTGATCTTAAAATAATCAATATGTGAATGGACAATAGGTAACCAATCCATACTAAGAATGGAATCCTTAGGCCTCAATATTGCCACCAAGAGGTTCCAATCGAAACTCTTGCCTCTAAGGGTTAGTTTACACTATTGTAAAAAATTTCTGATCACTAATCCTTCTCCTAAAGGTGTCTCTGTGTGTAAGGGTCAAGTCAGTAGTCAAAACAAAATATATAGTTCTTGAACATTATATGTGGAAAGAAATAAATGACCAAAAAATATGTCTATAAATACATAAACTAAAGTATAAAAGACAAAGAAGGTACCTCGAATCATTCCTGCAGGACCTTGGGCATATGCTTTGATCACATTTAGCATTCCTATCTCATATCCTCTAAATCCATGAGCCATGCGTAGACCACCTAGGGTGGTTGGTTGTAGAATGACGATACATTAACCCATTCATACTACTCTCCATGATTCTATACCTTATCTGTTTCCATATAGATCTTCTTGATCCAATTGTTGATTCTTTCGTGGTGGTCCATCTATATTCTCCCAGTTAGTAAAATGGTAGTTCCTAAAATCTCATGTGATATGTCCCTTTCCATCAAATGAATAACACCCCATCCCTATACGCTGACTCGACCCACCATGTGATCCCTGAACTGATGATCCTATATCCTAGATCATATCATGAAACTTCTCCCATGTATAGGTCCTTCATAAAAGTGTCATCTCTTTTTTGCCAAGGTTCTAACTATTACTCACCCCCTAGTGACTTTAACAGATTTTATCGGCTCCGGAATGAAACTTTGAACCACTAAATCGTGCTTAAGTTCCAAAAAAAATTCATATTTCACATCGGGATAATTATCGGATGGATGTCTCTATATAGACGTCACACAAGACCACCATCACCCTACTGATCCATATAGAAAGATCACCACGAAGACCACCATATGATCAGTAGGTGTCCTAACTAGATAGAAAACTCAGGTCACTGCCTCAATCCAGCCCTCAACAGCCTAAGGGCTGAGCTCAACACATAACATGGGGGCATATAAATCTCTGAAACTCATGAAGCATTCCCATCCTGCTCTGCACATCCTTTGGTAGTGCAGGTATGATGTGAAACTCTACATGTGGTGGTGTAGATGTTTCACCACCTGGAGGCTACTTCTAGTGATCTTGGCCCTGTATCGATGCCTCATCACTAAGGGGGTCATCCATGTGATGAATATGTCGAATCCTAGCTTGTATGAATTTTGGAGGAATCATAAATTAAAATAATATGAAACATGTTCGATGAGTAAATCTTGATAGGTGAATCAATAGAGAAATGGAATCCAAATCCCATTTATATATTTTCTATATAGAAAAAAATTTCCTTCAACTAGTGTGGTCATGTACCAATTCGAAATGAATGCTATGAGAGTCCTGGTGAATGGATATGTTGGATTCCTCAACAACTTTTTAGTCCCTTGGATTAATGACGAACTCAAAACTCTTAACACTGCCACTCCAATCCCATCTCATATAATTACAATCATATGGTATAAGTGACCATATTTGATACCACTCTATCAGGATCCATCACAGTGGGGACTATTCCAGGAATCAACATGACCACCTCAAATAGTATAAGTGTTGTTTACTTGCACCGAGTAGCAATATCAGTAACATGGAAGGAATTGTATTTTTACATGAAAGAACACACACATATCTAAGATAAAAAATGCATAAATTGAAAAACCACTAAGGCAAAAATGAATACATACAACGATATCCCAAAACCATAATATGAAGTGGTGTAATGTAAGGTAAAAAAGTACTGAATACAAGCCCACCAAAATGAGTTTGTTACCATAATTCCATCCTTTATGAATTGGTATTGGGGCTGCTATTTGAATCCACATCAACTCACCATGGTCTGTTAAGTCTCATAATGCATTTCCTAGTCCTATTCTGACTAAGACTCCATGAAATGATCGATCATAGACACAAGACACTAGACATGTGGTAAAAGAACATGTAGGGATGAATATAGAAATTATATGTAGGGCACCATAAAACCACAATAAAATATAGTAATGTAATGTATAGTCATCATTACCCTAGTAAATATCAAAAAAAATATAACAAGAATATCCAGAGTTAATCAATCAAGACACAACGTTTAGAGGTATATCACAACCACTACATTCCAACATTAAGAATTCAACTCTAAGCTTATGAAACTCACTAATTATGGAGAAAAACCTCCCGATTCAAATAGCATTGAATATGTATGTTCAAGATGTAATTATTTTCAATTCTAAACATTATAATGTAACGCTGATAATTATGAATAGATATATGATAAGAAAAATATGAGGATCACTTACACAGCCATGGGGTGATACAAATAACTCCATATCGATTAACCCACCAAGTATAGGATCATCCCCAACTTATTATTGGTCACATCGATATAGATAACTGGACCTATAGAACTAAAAATGAATATAGGATCCTAATTCGGGCAACAAATGGGATTCCAAAAACTCTCTCCTGAAACTCTTGTAGAAGGGGTCATAATCCTATGCGATGAAAATGATTCATAACTAACATTAATGAAATGATAAAAAATTTAACATAAATATGCTTGGAAAATATGTGGTGGAAGAGAGAATCAATCCATTTATAAAGGAAGTACATGGAATGTAGTAGTGTCACACACCATGTCACTTAATCCAGGTTAGTACCTTTGTGCAACGACCCATGTCCTTAAAAATCATGACATGTAGAATATGGTTACCTGTTTTATAGAAGGGTAACGAACCATGTTCTTCCATATGGGGTACCCCATATACTCTGTCCGTATTCTTGTACATGGTTTTCAATAAAAGAACCATACCCATCACGTGGGGGATTACATGTCATATAGGAAACCCATGTAATTAACCTTGTGTCTGTGAACATCCCATGTACATGTGAAGTGGTCCAAATATGAACACACATCATGCAGTCATGACTACACACAGTGTGTATCTAGTATTTTAAAACTCATCTTCTTTCCCCCACTCACCTCAGTTGATCATCCAAGATCCTCTATGGTTCTTTGTTAACCTCAAAACACATGATCAAAAGACATCCATTTAATCTAACATAGAAATGACATTATTTAGTCCCTCAAACAACTAATAATATGTGATCCATGATATTATTAAATGGAACTGAAGAATGTAGATTCTTCCCCCACCACCGTTCAATCAACTATTGTACCTACTGTAACACCTTCATTGTTTCATCCAAATGTCGTTTCTCTAGTTCTGAATTATTGTGGAAATTATTTAAGGTTCAATGATTGGTTATTAATAGTTCGGTAGAAGAAGGAAGAACGTGAATCATGAATGCAAGAAATCGAGGTAAAAATTTGCATTAGAAAAAATCCTGAGGAATGATCCTTGTCCATTAATCATGCTAACATCGATTAATTACAATATAAACAATATAATTTTTTTTATTTATATCATGATACAAATACTTATAAACCCTTCCAATATCATCCCATCCCACATATAAGATCAATATGTAGAATAATTTGTTCATGTATTTTTCCTCATATGTCAAAGCCTCATGAATGAGAAAGAAGAATTAAAATATTGCATCCAACTTGGATTTTGGATCATCCACTAATGAATATCTGTAACACTGCAAAACCAGAAGCCCAGAGTCCGGGCATTATTACATATTATTGGAATCATCACAAATGGTAAAGTGTCGAAAGACCGATTAGTTTTGTAGCCTTGGATGTACTGGATACATTCTTAAGGTTTACATTACATCATAAAATGTTAAACTACAACAAAATTGTTTTCATTAACAACAATTAGATCCAATAGATTATCACTACAGGTTAGTCATAATATACTATTTCAAATCCTAGAAAAAATTCAAAATAGAAAGGGATGATCTCAGATGCACAGTAAGGATAACAATATAGCGGAATCTTTCATAAATAAGCATAAATAATAAAGGCAATGTATAAAGCCAAAAAAAATTCTTTTAAACATGAAATTATGTATAATATGTCAACGATAAAATCAAAATAATTCCATTTACGTATACACATGGATATTATACTAGTCGAATAATCACATGAAATATCAATAGCCACTATCATAATGATGGAATGCATAATGCCAGACTTTAATAACCACATAGTCAAGTCCTTGTGACAAGACTACAAATTAGAATTTTTCAAGGCCTTGTGTCAAGAAACTAGTTTGTCTCATGAGACCTACCGATTCAATGAGAAGCTATAGTGGGATCCACCCATCACATACTATGTCAAATGCATTCCTCATATGAAAAAGTTTAAACATAAAATAAACATTCGTATTAAAACTATCATAAGAAATGTCAATACATTATCTATAAACCATGAATGGTATAAAAATTAAACACCCACGGTAAAAAATATCAAAAAACTTTCAATACAATATGGAAGTTTTGTATCATTATTAATAAACTTCAAATATGTTTAAAATCCATCAACATATTTTGATATAGATGAAAATGATTTGTAAAACTCTTTGAGATAAATATATATTTTTTATAAAAACATTTAAAAGTCACACAATTTATAGAGGACAATATATAATGAATTTTTTTAATCAAAGTGTCCCATACCACTTCAAAACTTTTGAAAGGAATTATCATTTTAAAAACATTCATGTCCATAAAAATAAATCCTTAAAAACCATTTTTAAAACATGGACATTAATGTGAATGATATAGAAAAATAAATATTTAAAACAATTAACATGATGTTTTAGTAAAAACAAAACATAAATATAAACCCTTAGAAAACTCTTTTATGAAACATGGACATGGATAGATAATATGTCCCAGTAGATAGTTACGTAAAAACAACCTCAGATAATAAAGAGATTGTAAAATTAACCCTTACGTTGAAATTTTACATGGTCAAGGGTAGGTTAACATCCAGTATAATGGTGAAATAATTGTTATTAAATTATACAAGAATCATATACATTAATATGATATCATATATGTTCTTTTAACATTGAATTGTTAATAATATCTCAGTATTGTCGTCATTATGGGTGTTAACGGATTTTTTTTCCTTTATATTCATTGTTATGTGAGTCATATTAGTCATGGATGGGATGTATCTTATTCATATCCTGAATTATATGAAGTCTTTTAACATTATTTTTAATCATCAAATAAAAATTAGTCTTGAATGGATACGATGGATAATGAATCTCATCACATTTTTGGAGACGGTAATCAGTACGAATGAACCAGCAAAAATATGATTCTTTTGATATTAAAATAATATATAATTGGATGGTATATCATATATACAGAATAATTTTCATGTTATATTTATTATTTACATTAATTACACATCATTATTATACCCATCCAAATAATAATGTATTTAATAACAATTTCACCACGACATGTAGACGGTTCGTCGTACGCACGCATGTATGGTGACATGTCATTCAATGGATGGATAGAATAATGAATATGGTTGTACCATATTTTTAATAACATCAAATTATATAGATGATACTGGAGTTATTATTTTAGAATGTAAATAAAAAAGAAAGAGGATGTGGAAGAAGAAAGGAACCTGAAAAAGGTGATATATTTTTTACCTATTCTTCGGGTTCTTCCTTTTTATTTGATCAAAAGGGCTCCTTAGGTTGACTTTCTTACTAAAGTAAGGACTATATGATTATGGGATTATAGTTAAAAGGGTATTTTGGTAGGGTTTTTTGGATCCAAATTGATTTTAATGTGTGAATTAGAGATAAGGGTGAGTGCCCTTTTATAAGAGGGTTGAGGGGCACCTTAGGAAAAGCTAGAAATATTATTTTATAATAAAATAATTTTCGGCTTCTAATGGCTCAAAAATAAAATTTTCAATGTATAAGATGGGGAAGGGTCAAAAACCACTCAACCAATAGGTTTTAGTCAGGTATGGGTTACTATATTAACATTATCATTTAGATTTAACTCTTAGGTAAATATTATGTCATTTAACATGTCTCTTTGTATTTTTATATTATATGGTTAATAAACATTCTATATACATCACATAAAACCCCAAGTGGTTCATTAATGACACACATATCCTTATATTAGTCTTTTTTCCCAGCCGTAGATTTTTAGGAATAGAATATCAATTAATAATATAATATTTGTTTTAAAAACACTTTTATGTCATTATTGACACTATTTGGTATTTTGTTTTTTCTAAATACATAACATCATTATAACATCAAAACAAATTTATCAAACAAACCCTTACCAGTCAAAAGAACCTATAAAATCATTCGAATTTATAAAAAGTCTCAAATTACTTATATTTGGATATTTATAATATCAATTATTTTAATATTTCATTAATACGGTAATTACTGCATCCTAATTGTGTCATAAATAAGTTAAATTATTTAATGTATATAAAATATAAATAAAATACTATTATATGGGAAATCATTTTATATTTCCAATGAATATTTATAGTATAAATTATGACTTATATGACCCCATGTACAAATATATTTACTAAAATATATTTGTTTATGTCATTTTTGCATTTACTTTATGTTAATTAAAATAAAGTGTCATTATCATTCATCAGTCGCTCCATGGGATCCCAAAATAGACCCATGAATTCCCATGGTAGGTCATGACTCATCCAATAGGGTAATGACAACTTTTAATGTAATTTTCTATTATCATAATATTCTTTTTACCTATAATTACCCTATTTAACTTTAACCAGGATAAATAAAAGTCAAAAATTACTGTTCACCAAAAATTATTTTCTTCTTATTGAACCAAATTTTACTTACTGATGTTAATCATGTCTATCATATTTTTGGAATTCAACTCACGGAAATGGTAAAAACATTATGAAAATTTGCAAATTCTCCTTGGAGGTGGGTAAAAGACGATAAAAAGTTCAGTAAAAATTTTTTATATCTAAACTTATAATAAAGTAAATCCAATGAAATATATTGAAATTATATAGTTATTATGTATATATTTTGAAATTAAATAAATTTAAATAAAATAAATAATTATTTTAATAAAAAGACAGTTTTAACCAATAACTCATTGTTTTTTACTATTCATAAAAAATTTAATGTTTTCTGAAAAATACCAAAATTTCAACCTATGCTAATTTTGATATTCTGAAATCCAAAATTATGTCTATTTTATAAAATTAAAAAAAATATAAGATGCATTTATTAATTTAAAAGTAATTCCCATTATCAAAACCAAAAGGGTGTTTTTATGAAATAATAACTAACTAATGATTGAAACTTGTTTATGTTCAATTTCAAGGTGAAATTATTTCCAATGAATAACATTGAATTAAATGGTAAAAATATAATCTATTTATACTTTAAATCCATTAAAATTTATAATTTAACACTTCAAATTAGTTTTAGTAAAAAAGGTTGTTTAGTTTAAATATAGTATTTTTAACTATTCACCAAAATTTGAAAGTTATCAGAAAAACACAAAAAATTTAATAAAAATAAATTCGTATGTCCAAATTCTAAAGAATAAGTTTATTTTGTCAAATTGAAAATATAAATGTTTCAAATATTTCATTTAAAAAGGGGTCTCCATAAAAAGGTGTTAAAATTTCATTTTTTAAAAAAAAATACTTCTATTATATAGAAAAATGAATTTGTTCTAACATTATTTATATGAAACTCATAATATGGATTATAAAATTATAAGGATTATATAAAGTTCAAAATTCAGTTAATAGTATTCATAACCGCTTTTGAATGGCTAGTTTGGTAAGTCGTGGTGCGTTTGAACTCAGTGTTGTGTGTAGTTCAAGTTATTGAATTACATTGAAGAAATAACGTACTATGAAATATTGGGGTGTTATAATATTGGTCAGAGCATCATCTCCGTTGTATATATATACAAAGAATGATTTATTATCTATGATTCAATTTTATGTCGTTGCCTACCGAGTGGATTCTTCAATTCTCTCTCTCAAGGGAATCCAAAGGATCCCAGGGTTATGAGACTAACCCAGGATCACATCCGAAGGGATTATTTAATATTATAAGTCTATATTCATTATTTCAAATATTAAATAATTTTTTTATCAATTTAGTTTAATCAATTAAAATCCTAGTGATGACATTCTACAACCGACCTGAAACAACCAATGTTTGGTCTCCCCTAGGATAAATATGATGTTTTGAACACAATGACACCCTCTTATTTTCTTATCCGGGTAATGATTTAGAAGATACTAAAGTATTTATGAATGATGTGTTCGTGTTTTATTTATCATTTTTATGTATTCAATCATTTTTTCCGGCCACCTCAGGCCATAGAATTTCTTGCCATCTTAGTATCTATCCTCAAATTTAATCCAAGCCATATTTACAAAAAATAATATAAAAGTATATGACAATAGATATTTATTACTTATTGATGTTTTTTATTTAATTTTTTTTGTTTATTTATGTTTTTTAAAAACTCAAGTAATGAATACTTTCAAAATTGACATAAATGATGTTTTAAAAAAAATAGTTTTTATTTTTTTTATAAATTTCCAAAAAAATCTAACATTCTACTAGTAAACTGTGATAATGATTAATATGTCATAAATAATCCATTTATGTTTCATTTTTAATTTTAGTGTAATTATATGATATCTTGAATATTAAAAACACATTTTTTATGGAATGGGTTAATGAGAATAAACAAGGGTTAAACCCAAATGATAAAGAAAATAAAATGACAAAAACATGACTAAAAATTATTGTTCAATGAGGATTTAGAATCATCCATATATTATGATAGAAATCAATAAATCATTTTAAAATTTTAAATGAAAATTTATTTATATTATTTAATTAGTTTTTTAGTTTCCAAAACTTCCCCTCACGTAAATTATAAAAGGGGACCTCTTTCTCAATTCAGCATACCACATTGATCCTTATATATCGACCTAAAAAACAAAATTATCATTATAAAACATAATCCTAGTTATTGAGGTCATTTTTTTCCAAAAATTGTACATCGAAAACCCTTAATAAGATATTTATTAGAAGTACACCGAAGAAGATGTAATTGTTTTACCGGCTCATTCAAGTTCATTTCTTCTTCAAAATATAATTCTTGTGTTCTTTTTGTGATAAATTAATTAATATAGTATTATATAAATACATATGTGTTATTAATATAAAATGAAAACCATATTACACCATTAATCTATCTTATTTTTAATATATCACCACACGTGTGTCCACAAGGCATACCATCTCCACGTCGCAGTATAACTTGTTTTTGATCACAACATTATTTGGGTGGGTATAATGGTGGATATAAGGGATATAAATAATTAATATCAACTATATTTATTATTTAATAATTAGTATTACATAATATTTATTACCTTTTACCCAATATGGGAATGATATCAGCACTAATGCTTTTGTATGGCCTATCATATTCATGAAGCGATGAGATTCACATTAAATGTTCACCATTCATGAAAGATTATGAAAATGTATATATTTTGAATATATAATGTCTAAAAAATTAATTTAATTATGGATATGAATTAAATATATCATGTGAATAATAAAAATTAATTATATGATAAAATATGCATAGGAAGATGATTCACTTAACAATCCAAAAATGTAACCAATGAAATAATATTAACAAATGGGTTATATGATAAAATAAGAGTATCATATATGATATCATTAGTATGTTAATTATTATGATATAAAATAATAAATTCATTAAAATATTATAAAAGAGGCTAAATCACATCCAAAAAATGATAATTATATGTTATGAGTTATTTCACAATGTCGTTATTATTCTAGATTTTATTTATTGAACCTCCAACTCGTGAACCTATTTTTCCATGTAATTTTTTATTAAAAAATTATTCAAATAGAATTTTTACTATTATCAAACTAAATTTTCATATCATTTATAACTATGATTGAATTTATTTAAAATGGTGTTGAAATTATTCTTTTTATTGTTTACCAAACAAGAAAAATTATTACCTTTTCAATTAAAATACAAAAGGAATTTGTCTTTAACTTATATGGGATGAGTTGATTTTTTCACCATAATAAAATATTAATGTTATGAATATTGTTTTGAAAATTTACACAGTTCATTTCAAAGAAATTGTTACCTTTTATAATATCACTTCAATTAAATTTATTAATATAATAAAATAAGGTGTATTTCTGTCAATAATTTTATAGTAAGATTTTTTGGTTATTTTGATCTATTTAAATATAATCTTTTGATATTATTATTAATTTAGGTCAATCCCTTATTATATATTCTAGAATAGTTTATTGATGGTTTTAAAAATTATTTTTATTGTTGATGTACTATTTTGAGGCCACTCATGTATTATAGAAAAAATATTCACATTTCTAATGACGGATTTTCAATACTAATGTTTTTGTTTATTATGGTTTAGTAATCTGTTACGAGTAATTTAGTAGACTTATCATGTGATGGGAGGGACCATTCTATCATCTCGATGCATTAGTAGGTTTCATGAGACATTCTATTTTGGGTATTGGTCGAGCCCAGACCTATTTTTTATGGTGTCTTGGTCGAAGACATGATGATATCTTTTTGATGTTTGGCATTATTTATTCCATTATAATTCGATGAGTTATTTATATTCAATTTTATTATTCTATTACTAGAATATCAAAGGTGAAATGACATTCTCATGTGATCATTTTTATGTTATTATTTAATTATCATTTATTATTTCCATATTTTGATAATGATTATTTTTAATTGTCTTTTGTTATATATATATATATATATATATATATTTCTATAATAATTTATTCTATCTAATTATATCTTATGTTATAGCTATATCATATTTAAGAATATGATCATAACCCTTTCACATATTTTATTTTCCCCTAGGATGCTAAGAAATTTGTTACGATAGATATATAGTGTTGATTTAGGATAACAATGGTCTTATCAAATGATATTATATGTCTTATATAATATTATTGAATTATATGCTACGATTCAAGTATAAATCATGTTTTAAAAAACTAATAAATTGATCGGCATGTATGGGTATGATTCCTTTTATAATATGCCAATATAACAAAGTAATAACCAACTCTATGATATTGGGTTAGGTGTCCTTAAGGATCCCGTATCTCAATCATGGGAAGACAATCTGAATATAAATGTTCTTTCCATGAATTCATAGATTTAGTGTTGTTGAGTCATAATAAATAGAACAATTGGAATGTTACCCATGACGAGTTTATACACCTTTAATTAATGATTCATCCTATATTTGGACATCAAGATCAAAAAAACATACAGATCATGATATAATTGTTTTCCATTTTCCTTATACCTTTTATACTATATAATAATATATACAATACCATATGATCCAATATCTTTAAATCAATATTCACCATCAAGTATCTACTAAGGGTCAAAGCCTAAAATATTTCATTCTAGGTTATATCAATTTTCATTATATGATTTCAATTCTAATAAATCATTTCATTAACGACTATTCATATACTGTTTTGTTTATAAAATCTATTTTTTATCCCCGTAAATTTTTTTTAGTTAATATAGAAAACAACTAAAATTATGGAATTTTCTTGTCCCTTTGGATGAAGACGGTTATGATCAAGTGCTGCTGAAATAAACAAGGATTAATGATGTGTAATATTTTTTCATAGATTCATACTGAAATATTCCATATTTATCATAAGAAATCGATGTAGATTAATATAAATCCCATGATACATAAGTTATAGAAGGAACAGATATTGATTACAAATATTGTTGAAATCACCTGTTATAGGGATGATTTCATACTTTATATTTTTTTGTAACATCCTACATTCTCTATTTAGTTCACTCATATAGGTATTTTCATATTTTCATTCATCGATTTATTACTACAAATAATTTAAAGTCACAATATTATGATTTATAAATGGATATGGAATTTTGTATTACTCATACTACCATTGATGAGTTAATTTTATTCTCATAGTGTATATGATTGATCAAAAAAATTCCAGACTGTCACTGTATGATCTAATTAGAACATACCAACATTCCTCTTTGAACACCACATTCCCATAAAATTCATTATCTATACCTGGATAATAAATTTTACTTCCATCCATGAACCATTTGGCCAATATGTTCCATATCAAGAGAAAAAAGTAGGAAACAATATGCTCTACAAACATAACATCAACTTGCATCTCTAGAATTAATTCATATGGAAAAAATATGGTGTCTATTATTTTTAGTTCCACATGTGCATTATTTTAATATTTTCAATGAATCATAATATTCAAGAGAATATTGATGAAATATTTCATCATCTGTTTCACTCGTGATAGATATTCAAGGGGAAATATTATAGGGGTTTGGTATTTGAAGTGCAGAATACGGGATCAAAGTAGGTTTGAAAAGAACGAATTTATTTTACTTTAATTTTTGGATATTAAAATCATTTTGTTATTTATGTACAAAAAAATATGGAAATATAAAAAACTATAGATAAAATTGGTGACAAAATTATGGATTATTTAAAAGATTTTTTTTGGAATATTTATTATATCTATGAAAACATAGCATTACATATTAATGGAATGAATTTAATTAATGAATGAATTAAATATATAAAGAAATAAAGACATTATAATTTATCATAATTTATTATCAATAACTAATGTTTGATATAATATAATATCTCAAAAAACATATTCTCTTTAAAAATTTCATCTAGATGATATTTTGTGCCACTGAATTCAATAGTTATAGCCACAAATTGAAAATGATTTCATAAAATGTGGGTTTCATTTATTAATGTGATTTTTCAACGATTGTGATATATGATTTGTAGATATTTTAATATAACATATCATTTTAAAAATTCGTGGCACATTTATGGATTGATATCTCCAATTTTGAAATGTATTTTCTACACACAAAATATGTGGATACAAAGTAGGTGTTACTATGCACTATACTTTAGCTATAGATAATGAAACCAATATTCAACTATTTTATTCAATATGAAACTAGACACTATCCAAATAAATTTCATGTTCTAGATGTGTGTTAAAATAAAACATATAGACACCATATTCATCAGAATGAAAAACCTGCTAAATCCATAACATGACCTCTAGAATTAAAAATCCCTAAATCAGTTGTACATTTGACATATTTATAAACCATTTTAACAACATTGAAATGATATTTCATTGGGGTTTATTGAAATCATTAAAACATATAGACACTATGAATAATTTTATCATTGCAATATATTGTGTACTATAACCACCAAATCATTCTTCTATAAATTGTTTCATCAATTGGGTTTCTATTTTCATCAAGATCCAATTTATAGGAGGAGAATAATAGATTATCACTTCTTTTTTTCAAATTCATTAACAAAAATTTTAAAAAATAAATTATATATATTTTGGAT
Source organism: Viscum album (assembly GCA_963277665.1). Lineage (NCBI taxonomy): Eukaryota > Viridiplantae > Streptophyta > Magnoliopsida > Santalales > Viscaceae > Viscum > Viscum album. The sequence goes on from OY728120.1 coordinate 1,852,745,319, forward strand.
TAAATAATTAAAATCACTATTTTGATGTTAATATAATCAATGAATGAATTTTTCTTATGTAATTAAATTCACGTCCAATATTTTGGAATTAGGTTTGAAAATTTAAAACAGACCAATTTATTGATGAACGAATGATATTATTTTCAGTAGTTTTTTTGAAATAATAATATCATTTAATTTCATTTTAATTAAAAACATAATATTAATATTAACTTTTCAAAACACATATTTAATAATAATTTTTTTGGGTTATCATAAAATGGTATGGATTATTTTGTTAACAATAAAGATTATTTATCAATTTAATAACCTGATTTGGTAAATGTGGATTTAAAATTATAAGGGGTTGTTAAAAAAATCATCAACCATATAACCATATAGAATATAATATTTGACATATATTAGATATAATTTAATCTCTAGATCTCCATCATAAGAATTTAGAATCTTAATAATTTTATATCATTTTACAATAACAATGATATCTTCATAGTCAATTACTCCTCCTCAAAATAACGTTATTCTTCTAATATATCCTTATTTAATATAAATCTTCCACATACAACAATCATTCATCTATAACCACATTTAATATCAACGGTCAAATAGAATTTAGGTATATTAATAAATTCTGATGCTCTTTTACTTTCACATTGATTTAATTTCTATTTTATAGGAATCATCCAAAATTTATCAAAAGACAGCCATGGTTTTTCAATTTTTTAATCTATAGAAAATGAATTATTGTATAACCTAGTTTCCTAGTGATTATTTATTTTTATTTTCTAGATTTTTATCTATTCTATAATAATATATTGGATAATATCAATGGGTAAAAATAGTTTAAATTATATATGATTCCCATAGAATTTCCTCACTGTTTGGTTAAAAAAAATGGATTTTCAATAATATTTATCAAAATCACTAGTATGTTCTATGGTCTCAGATGTGTTATATATATTGAAATTTGACATATCATGAACATGGTTTTTATGTAATCCTTATATTTATTTGTATATATATCATAAAATGTGAAAGAAATAGATTCTTCATCCATATTTAATGGTTTTCTAATTTTAATATAAGAATTAATTAACATAAAATAATATAGAAAAACTCCATCATTAATCATGTATGAAATTTTTCCCATATTATCATTTCTATTTAGAATAAAATAATTTTATTTATACACATTTAAATTAATTAGTTCAGGATATCCCCTAGTCTATTATTCATGTGGACTCTTCATTAAAAGATATCTCTTCTTGACTCTGTAAAATTAACAACAAGATTCATTATATCACTATCCGAAAAATAGGTGGGTAGGTTATATTAACTATGTAAGGTCTATGTTATTTCTTGAACTATATTACTCCATCCTTTATTAATACTATTCTGTTGAGGTGTTTTAGGAACATTGAATCAATTATTATATATAAGTAGGGATCACAATGATAAAAAATATTTATTTTAAAACTAAAAAACATGATCACATATCACAATACTAACTTCATGTACACTATAGTTCTATATTTATTTTTCATACATTTCAAAAACACATATAATCATTGTTTTTTGGATTCCAGAAGAATAAAAATTTAAAAATGGAACAATAATTAAATATTACCTATGTATAATATTTTCATACGATAATAGAATCAATATATTGTATAAAAATGTCCATGTGAACCTATTTTAAATGTCGAGTGGTATAAACCACAGACGAGGAATAAAGAAACTATATTTTAGATTAGCTTATGATAGGGATTACACAGTTTGTCTTTTGGGAAATCGAGATTTCGTTAATACTTTAAAAATCATTTCTTTGACTTTATAATAGAGTATATATTTTAGTGGTCTCATCTTATGAAGAAAAACCAATAATCTCTATAAAATAAATTTTAATAAGTACAATTCATGGAAAATGAATAAAATAAATAAACTACAAAAACATTGTTATTCTTTATGATAGTTAACACTAATTTGTTATATGAATCCTAAATATTACAAGAATTATCGATAAACATGAAATGAAATTCATAAAAATGACTAATCTATTCTTATCATATTATATTTTATTCTATAAAAAAATTATAATTAAAAATCATAATGGTTATAAAATTACCAAAATAGCAAGGAATGATTATTTTTCCTCTGAATTGTGACCAAAGATGACATGAACTGCAACTACATTGATCAAACAATGGAAGCTTGAGATGACCCCAACATTGGGTCTTTAAAACCTAATATCCTGATATCAATGATTTTTATATGTAATTCATGTGAGGTTTTGTCTAAATCAACCACATATGAATTGATTTTTGTTCGCAAATATATATAGATCCAAAAAGGCTAGTACCATACATATTTTAAATAAATATATATTTTATTTATTTTGATATTTTATGAAATAATTCAATAAATTTTACGAATTATTACTTATTTTCCCATACTATATTAATCTTTATTTTTAATTTCTAGTAGTTTTATTCAATATATATTTACATTTAGAATTTGAATAGGGAATAAAATATTATTTGTATGATTTGTAATACTGTCAATGATTATTCCCATAATAAAATATTTTTAGTATTATAATAGTAGTATAAATTATATAATGAGTTGTTTCATTACATACTATGAATTATTAAAAATAAATATTTTTATTCCTATTTAACAAAATAAAAATTTATTTTCATTAGTAAAACATTTTTCTTCCATTTTTCAATTAAAATATTTAATACAAAATTAATAGATAAATCATGATAATGTTTTAAATTATTATTTTTTTAAATAAGATCATTAATTGGTTCTTTATATCATGTTACAATAATCAAATTGATGTTGATGGGAAATATTATTCTGTTCATGATTTTCAGGTTTATAAATATCAGAAATATGAGTAAAATAATTATTTTATAACTCTAGAGCATTAGACATGACCAATATGTTTCAAGTTTCATTTACATCTTCATAGCTGGTTTCATAGTCACTTGATCATTCCTTAGAAGGAATATAACTATCCTTGACATAATTTATAAATTACTTCTAATGATACATAGAAATATTATTCTATTTTATCTTCTTAAATTCATAATTGATGTGACCATACCTTTTATATTCAAAAAACATAATATAAAAATTACCATCATTTATCTAATATCCTTTATTTTCATAATTTACATTTTCATTGAAATTTTTTTCATTTTCCATTTTTTACAAAATGTCTTGAATATTTTTTAAAAATGGACCATTACATCATCACTATCAAGGTCACTGTCACTTCCATTGGTCCTCTCTTTATTAATTATTTTTATTTCTTTTGACTATGATATATTAAATGAAATGGATTTATTTGGTTCTACATAATTTTAATATAAAATTTTTTCATCCTCATAAATCATTAGTTATATTATTAGATAAAATAATGGTAGATTTATTTCGTTGAATGATTATCAAATGGATACTATAACATCCCACCCCTACATCATTGGCTTGAAGAGGTTGTGAGGGTTATATGGCCATAAGAGCCATTTTGAAGGCGCCAAAGGCTGGAAATAAATGATGAGGGCATAAAAGAATAGTGGGGAATGATTTTCCCTTAAGAAGATAACCCAACTCAACCAACCAAAAGAAAAAGATTCATGCACATTAAAACCCAACCATGTGATACTAAAAATTCCATCACCAACCCCAAAACCATTCACTAGACATGTCCACAAAACATCAGAGTACAATGTAGAATCAAGACATCAAAACACCACGAGTCATGACACAACCACATATCCACACCAAGCTCCAAGCACCAATCTCCACTAAAAAATCACAATGCACCACAAAAGGAGGGTGATGCCTTACGTTTCCCAAGTCATAATACATGACATCGACAAAGACATCAAAGTGCCCATGCAGGGGTAGAGTAAAAGTACTCAGTAGAATTTCTCCAATAGACCTCCCTACATATTCCACTAGGATAAAACCATTAACACATTTATATAACGCATTTTATATATAATTATCACAAATGAAACCAATACCAAGATCCAAACATAATTTTACCAAGCCACCTCACCCAAACCATGCACCTATGGAAAATCTAAACAATCATGCCATAATCCATCTCACCATTTCACATGAGGACAAAACTTTCCATCTTGAAAAGAAACACACAACAGAGCAATGATAACGGTTGGACTTCCGCCCATCCCGTTCACCCCATTTTCAGCTAGTGGTGCTTCACGAACACTATCCATCATGGTGGTACTTCAGACCACTATCCATCACCTTTTATAGTGAGACTTCCTGCCCACATTCATACAACATTTCAACAAGTCACAACCATGCATATAACACACCAAGGCCACAACAACATGAAAATAACCATTTCCATCACATGTCAATCCACATCAATAAATCAACCATTTATTGAAATCACACGTTTATCTTTTTTCCATGTCAAAACCCTGATTCAGTAAAACAAAATCTTTATTGAATTCAATTTTCATAAACCATTTCTTTAACCCAATCCAAGAAACAATCATTAATATATACATTTTAAAATTTTACAACAAGAACAATCTACTATAAAACAATTTTTTCCAAAATGAATCCACAAAACATCCCTAAAGGGATCCCAAACCAATTTTTCACCTCAAAAACACAATTAATTTCAAGAAAATAAAATTAATTGTAACCAAGATTTAGGTTCTAAACAAGTGGAGTCGAGAGATAAGCCACCAACCTTTAGGGTTCTGGAAAAATTGACCCACAAGCAGCCGCACCCTAATCTAGACAAACGCTTCCTGAAAAATGATGTAGATCACCTTACCTATCCTCCAAAATCCTTAAAATCAAAACCCTAGGAAAGACCAAGACTAGATATAGATGAAAATGATGTAGATCTTGGAAACTGAGAGAGAGTTAGATGAAGGTCTCGAGGAAACCACAATGAAACTATGAGGAGAGACTTACCCGGGAGAAACGACCTTCAAAACACTATGAAACCATTTTGGATCCCTTCGAAAAAAAGTGGGAGAGCACCTGAAACCATTGAGAACCCAATATCATGAGTGAGCCTCAAGTGGGAGAAGATTGGGAGTGAAATAGGTCAAGCCTGAAGGAGACAGAATTTAAAAACCCTTCTTTTATGTGGTCGCACGGTTAGTCTGCACGGTTTGAAAAACCGTGGGAAAAACGTGTACATGCCACTGTCTCAAGAGGATGGGTCCACACGGTTGCCTCACACGGTTATTCAAACCGTGAACAGGTTGTGTGAAGCCTACTACCTTCACCTGCATGGTTTCCTAGAGAACCTGAACGGTTTCCCCTAACCATGCTCAAACCGCGCTCACATAGAAAAGCCTCCAAACTTATTCAAAACAATTCCAAACTCTCTGATCCTCTTCTCAACTAATCCCATTCACATTAATCACATAAAAGAGCATTAAAAAAGGCTCAATACATCAAACCAGGGGTGATACATTCTTCCCACCATTGGACATTCTCCCTCATAATGTAGTGATCCCACCCTTTGCCGAAATAGATTGGGCCATTACTCGGCCATCTATTTCTCGTGATCCATACACTACTCTTGGATCTATCCATTTTTCAAAAAAAAAACTGAACTAGACCGATGATTTTACCCCACAAGAAATTCTCTTGCCTATCCAAAACCCGCACTGGAACGTGCACCAATGAATAATTTGGCTCTAGCTCAACATGATCCCATCGAATAACATGGCATGGATCAAGCTGATACTTTTTCAACTGCGACACATGAAACACATTGTGCACCACACTGAACCTAGGTTTAAAATCCAAACGTTATGTCACCTCACCCACACGATCAAGAATATCAAAATGTCTAATATACCTCAAAGAATACTTTCCCAGCTTCCCAAACCGACGATGTCCCATCCTAGGATAGATCCTCAAGAAAATATGATCACACACGTCGAATGAAAAAAGTCATCGACGATGATCTGCATATGATTTTTGATGACTATGAGTTGTATCCATTCTCTTCCTGATCAACCTGATCCTCTCCACAGTCTCCTGGACAAGGCTCGGCCAACAATCGAGGAATAACTTGTTTCCACCCAGCATAGTGGAGAAGACACGGCCACTGATACAACGCTTCAAATGAAGCCACACGTATGGATTCATGATTACTATTATTGTACGTTAACTCAACCATCAACAACTGTGCATCCCACGAGCCACCAAAATCCATTACACAAGCCCACAACATATCCTACAAATTTTGTATCGTCCTCTCAGATTGACCATCCATGTGAGGGTGATATTCCATACTCTTGGTCAATATAGTTCCAATGGTTTACTGTAAGGATTTCTAGAATCGAAATGTAATACACATATCTCTATCGGATACCATCGAAACTGGAACATCATGCCTCTTTACCAAATCCTGAATATAGATTATGGACAGATCCTCCACTATATGAGATTCATGAATTGGAATGAAATGGGCCGACATTGTAAGCTGATCCCCTATCACCCAAATGGCATCATGCATTCTGATTGTTCTTGGGATATATGTGACAAAATCAATTGTTATATGCTCCCACTTCCAAACAGGGATTGGTAAAGACTGCAACATTTTTTATGGTCTCTGATGATATACCTTGACCTGCTAGAAGGTCATGAATCTCAAAACAAAATCAGACACTCTTCTTTTCATACAAACCCACCAGAACTGCGCTTTCATTGCTTTATAAATTTTCTTGAATTAGTGGATGAATATCCCACCAGGAATGATGAAATGCCCTGAGAAGATCCTCTTGAAAAGAAACTGGTACAACTATCTGATTCTGAAAAAACAAAACTAAATCTCCATTCGGTTTCAAATCATTAATGGTCTTCCTACCATTGAGTTACGACCTCATGGTCACACACGGATAATCACATTTTTTTTCCTCTTTAACCAAGCCATCCATGTCAGGAATCAACCAAAATGGAATGAAGAACACTCTATCACCCTGGTCCTCACATTTCAACCACATGTCATCAATAACCAACATCAACTACCACTGTTCTGATTTGTGTTTCAGCACCTTAGAATATGATTTCCTACATAATGCATTCGCCACTGAATTTCCCTTAACTGGGTTGTTCATCAAGTCAAAATCAAACATCTGGATATATTCCATCCATCTCCTTTTCCTCAATTTCAAAACCATTTCTGAGAAAATTTTCTTCAAACTATTATGATCTATATATACCTTGAATTTCTCACCGTAGAGATAATGAAACCACACTTTCAAATCATGGACCACTACAGCCAATTCCAAATCATCAGTTGGGTAGTTCTTCTCTTGCACCCTCAACTATAGTGAGCCATACCCAACCACATGATTAACTTGCATGAGAATTGATGTAGCTCACATTTTCATATATTTTATGCTATAAATCATTGTTTATAATCCCAAAATAGTGTTATTGTATGGGAATTTTTATGTTATAGTGGTAGTTTGAGCTTAAATGCAAAAAGGAGTTAAATCTGCAATTTTGACAGATTTTTATCATGAGGGAATTTTTTTCATTTATCATAAATTATGTGTCCAAAATTTATGAATAATTTTTTTAAGAATCCTTATTTAATTTCCTTCCATTTGGTATTTTGGGTTAGGGGCTGAATCGATCATCCAGATATTGTACAACTTCAATGAATTTGAATATTTTTCTGGGCGGACAGAATGGGCCCCACTGACGTAACATATGAATGACTCGGTGAAAAAACCTCCACATGAATTCGTTCAAGTAAGAAATAAAATTGGATTCAATTAGGCTAGTTAATGATGAATTTCAAGTCAAAATAGACTAATTAAGGCATTATTTTAATTCTCCAAACATGTGGAAGATGAAACGTCTCACCAGGAAGAAATGTTTCCATTGGGTAATAAATTCATAAAATCTTTAAAATTCATTAAAAATGGACCATATTTTGAGGAGAGACACGAAATAAAGTGGGGGAACAACACTTATTAAGGATCTAATGCGTTAACTGGCATTTTAGAGGGTCATAATTGCCAGGGATGTTGAAGAATTTTAATTTGGCCAGTAAAATGGACAGATTAAAAATTTCGGATTAAATTGGCCAAAAAATCTACATAAGATGGCCAATAATGTTGAAATTTTGTGAGAAAACGGAGGAGAAATTATGGAACAACATTGACGAAAAAAAATATTACAAAGTCAGTAATTGTCTGTCAGATTACTGAGGAATAATTCATATTAAATTGTTTGGGTGTGAATTCTTCACCACCTCTCCCTATAAATAAGAATCCTCACCCCTTCACATAGCATTGGAACTTCTATGTGGAAATTTTTCATTGTTTTGTAGTTTAATTCCATTTTAATAGTATTATGCATTTTGTAATATATATTGTCTTTCTTTTCTTTATATCATTCTCAATTTTTTATCATCTGTTTTTCCACCCCATTCTTCTCCACTGCGATCTGTTATAATCGAGATCATGAGTAACTGACCCGAGGAATATCCCGAGAGAGTAATCAGGTTCTTGAAACCAATACCATGTTTTTAATATTCTTTGATTTAATTATAAGGATAAATTATGGTGGGTGTAATCCTCACTGTGGTTGTCTAAAGATTAACTTCATAATCTTCAACAATTTTCCCCTGTTTGAGCAGGTGGATGGAGGGTGTGCTTGGCGATCGCTAAGTAGACATTTCATTCATAACCGGGTTGACTATGGAATGCACACATATGATGTAGTGTGTTCACTAAGAATATTTGAAACTGGCCAATGAAGGTGCTCACTGAATGATCTCTAGGGAGAACTTCCTTTCTTCCATAATTCTATTCTGTTTAGCATTTAATATTCATTTGAATTAAATTATTGAATTTCGTTTATTTTCATAAATTCCATTATATTCCTTTATTAAATAAATAACCAAAATTAATTAGTTTCGTTAAATTAGATTAAGTATGTGAAAGATTGAGAAAACTCCTCAAGTGAGATGACCCTGGTCGAGGGAAACTATTATAGAAGAAAAAGTTAATCCTCTGTTGGCAAGTGGATGTGCAATCTCTCGACGATCATTGAGAGCATTGTATATTAACAACCATATATAGAAGATTATATTCACACATACTATAGATTGTGTCTTTTAATTAAATTTTAAAGTAATAATGAGATGATTAAGGTTCAATCTGGGTGATTCACTCAGGAATATCTTCTTTCTGTCTAACATCATTTTGTCTGTATTCATTCTGTCTGCATTATGCATTTCATGTTTACATTCCTTTATATTGAATTATCATATCTTAAATCACAATTTCATTTAGTTTTGTATTATAAATAATAAAAATATTAAAAAAAAGTGAATTATAAGTAGTGATTTATTAACAAAAAAATCTTCTCAAAAGAACTAACTAGGTCACCCCATATGCTGCATTTAATTATAACTATTTTCGTGATCATGAGTAACTAACTAGAGGAACTTCCCTATAGATCAACCCAGTTTTGAACCCAAGTCTTTGAATATTCATGTTAATTGTTTCTTATTTAATTATAGTTTAGTCTAGGGGAATCTTAGTGGGTAAGGTGACATTGTGTCTCCACTTGCCACCTGAGACTTAACTTTATTTTTTATAATATTTTCCCTCGATCGAGGAGGTGAATGTGCAGTCTCTCAGTGATCGTTGAGAGCAATATATATTCACAACCACATATAAAATATTATATTCATACATTCGATGGAGTGTGTTTATTAAGTAAATTTGAAACTAATAATGAGACGATGTAGGTTCAATCTGGGGGATTCTCTTGAAAATATCTCCTTCTTATTTTATCATCATTCATTCTGTCTCCATCATGCATTTATTACATACTTTCCTTTTTCTTTCATTCTCATTTCTAAAACCACAATTCCATTTAGTGTTTTCTTATAAATAATGAAAAAATATATAAAAAAGTAAATTAGAAGTAGTAATTGATTGACCACAAAATCTCTTCAAGAGATTGACCTAGGTCAGCCCCTGTGTATACATAGTATAAATATTTTTGAGAGTGTCCACAACAACGCTTCATCAATTTGATGTTGTTTCTGGGGAGCTAATAGGATGTTCACATTAATTTTTCTATTTTGAAATATTATATAGTTTTCATTTTTTTTTTAAAAAATACAAAAAATTTTCTTTACATGATGAATTAAAATGATTATTATTCTACATGGACCGAAAATTACTAAATCATACAAGAACAAGAAGTAGACTACACTGAAGAGGCCCTACAACGATGAGGTGAGGCACTGATGATAATGGTCAAGAAAAAAGAAAGAGGCATATAAACATTGATCTCACTAGAGGATTTGACAACAATGGTTGATGAACTCCAAGCTGACTTAAAAATATTTGAGTTCAAGAAGCAAGTTCCACTGGTCTTCCTAGATTTCACTGAAGACATCCATGAAGTTGAGGCCAAACTCGAAATAGAGGAGCCTGACTACCTACCTCTATCTAGTGAATATCAACTCTAATATGAACTTTCAATTTAAGATGATATTAATGTCGAACCGACTTAGGGACATGATACAATCTTAAACTAAATCTCTTTTAATTTTATTGAAAATAATTTGATTATCACTCCTAATAGTTTTGAATTTTAATATTCGTCCATCTCATATTACAACTTGGTGGATGATGTGGAAAATGATGCACCTATTGAGTAAAACCTAGAGCTCCCTAATGGTATTTATCATTTACATGAACAAGTCCATGAAGAGATACAAGTGTATTTGCCTAAATAACCAAATCTACAAGCTTCCTACCTTAAAAGGGATGATTTTGAAGTTAATATTTCAAATTTAAATTTTGAATCTCCCTTTGAATATTTTTTTTCATGCATCACATCCTGATCAACCACTATATTTTGAAGAAGAGGCTTCACAAGTAGCAAATGAAGTGGATGAGGTTCCATACATCATCCTACCCCCACGATGCATGAGGTATATAATTGTGAAGGGGGAGGATCTGGTGTAATCTATACATGGAATTCTCTTCATCATGAACAAATAACTGAAAGCTGGGAAGAACAATATGTGGTGGTTCATGTCCAAGAAGATCCACCCATCGTCAGATTATGGATAACAGCTAGTACTACCCACTAGAGGCAGTAAAAGATTCAAGGGCCCACTTGGGGGATCATACAAATACATATCTATTACATGATTTATAGTAATTTAATTTTAAATATTAGGAATTTAGATTTCAAATTCAATATTAGGAATTAGTCTAGCATGTGTCCCCCTCTCTCTTTTAATTTTGAGCTTATATGAAATGATCCTTCTGAATAATTGATTAATTTTTCTTTTGTAGGATCATGAAGGCAGAAGGAAGCCCCGAGAATTAGAGGAAGAGGACCAAATCATTATTTCAAAAGGGAGATCACTTTTTCTGAATATCATTTAAACTCCTTTTATATTTTGGTCCAAAACATATTTTTATATTTAATGAATATTCTTATAACTTTTCAAACATCAATTGATTTGAAAGAGTTGAAATGATTTTTGAAATAATAGATTTTAAATTATTGTTTATATGAATTATTTTCCATTGAAATGGATTTTCAATAATTTTAATGAGTTTGACTGATTTTTGAAATCCATGCCCTTGAAACAATATCTAAAAATATTTTTCCAATCCAGTGAGATATTCTAATTCACTTTTACATATTATTCCTAATACCCACAATTTCTTGAGGGAAACATGAATTTTTTGTGAGAACCAGAATTTGTGAATAATTCTTTTTTGAAGCATTGGATTTCATGGAATGTATTTGAAATGATTGAGACATATATATTGATATCTACATTTTATCTTTAGATGCACCTTTACATTTATCCTTTCTAAGCCCATAGATTCCTAGAAATTTGTCATAGGTTTAAGCCACATTAGAAGCCAATTTTTCATTACCTAGCCACAATTTTAGTATTTTGGACCGTTTATTTCAAGTTTGAGTGTGGGGGAAGGGTTTTCCACGTGCATTAATTGGGATGTGTATCAATTATTGGTGATGCGAGGTGTGTGTTAATACATTGGGCAGTGGAAAATAATAGAATTGGGCATGTGTCGTCATTTCATTGTAATTTATTTGTTTCATACATTTCACTTTCAAAAAAAATGGAGACGAGTTTGAATTTCTCATTGTACATTCTTTTATGACTCATTTCCCTCTCAAAAATCAAGGGCATGAATTTTCATTCATTCATTTTATTCAATTTTCATCTCATTCTCCATGAAAAATAGAAAAAGAAAATAAACTTGTGCCTTCCGGGAGATTTGAAAAAAAAAAGAAGAACATAGATGATATCATTCATTATAATAACTTCTTGGCTCATGTACCATGTAATAAGTGGGGTGGGGTTGTTTTTCATATTTTCATGTAGTATTGAGAGAGGAATTACATGTGTTTTCCCTTGATTTAATCATGCATTGTACTTAAAAGTCCAACCTCCTCTTTCTAGCCTGAAACTATTTTAATCATTTTTCCACGAACCCTAAGCCACAGAATCATTTGAACCTTTAATTAAATCCCTCATGATTAAATTTATTTTCATGATGCACAATGTGGTGAAATGAAAACTTTCACAAACCTATGGTGATACATACGATTTTCAAGTATGAGTATAACTCTAGATTCAGTTTCTGTTGAGTGATGAGTGACATGAAATTCAATGTAAGGAAGGTTGTGATTTGGACATCGATTGATTTATGAGGATGAAGAAATTTTAATGATTGAAATGAAAATTAGAGATAATTTTTTTTATAGATGATTCATGATGGAATTCTATTTTGGATAAAATCATTGATATTTTATCATTTTTGATTGTTGTGTGAGTTTTGATTTGGACGTAAGATGATTGCCCAAGAGTGCAATGTTTAAGCGTGGGGGAGTGTTGAATCACACATTTTCATATATTTTATACTATAAATAATTGTTTATGATCCCACCATAATGTTATTGTATGGTTAATTGTCACATTTTTATGTTATAGTGGTAATTTGAGATTAAATGCAAAAAGCAGTAAAATCTGGGATTTTGATAGATTTTTAACATAGGGTTAATTTTTTCATTTCTCTAAAAATATATGTCCAAATTTTATGATTAACTTTTTTTAGAATACTTATTTAATTTACTTCATTTTTGTATCCTGGACCAGTGGATGAATCGATCATCTAGATGCCAAAAAAATTCAATGAAGTTGACGATTTTTCTGGGCGGACAAAATGGGCCGCAAAGAGGTAACAGATGAATAACTCAGTGAACACAAATACAAATGAATTGATTAAAGCTATAATTTAAATTCAATTCAATAATACGAGTCCATGATGAATTTGAAGTCAAAATACCCTCATTAAGGCATTATTGGAACACTCCCAAATGTGGAAGACGAAACGTCTCACCAGACAGAAACGTTTCCATTGGGTACAAAATTCATAACATCTTGAAAATTCATCCAAAATGGACCATATTTTTTTAGAGATGCGAAATCATGTGGTGAACAACTCTTATTAAGGATAAATCTCCAGAAACATCATTTTAGAGGGTTATAATTGCCAGGGAAGTTGAAGAATTTGAATATTTCCAGTAAAATGGATAGATAAAAAAGCTCGGATTAAATCAGCCATAAGGTCAACATCCGAAGACCAATAAAGCTGAAGTTTGAGAGAAAATGGGGGACCCATTATGGAACATCATTTATGAAGAAACATATTACAAATTTGGTCATTGAGTGGAAGATTCACGTAGAAACGTTTGCATTAAATGTTTTGGGTGTAAATTCTTCACCACCTCTCCCTATAAATATGTATCCGCGCCCCTTCTCAAAGCATTGACACTTCTCTGTAGACATTTTTCATCGTTTTTTAGTTTCATTACATTTTAATAGTATTCTGAAATTTTTTAATATAATTTTTTTTTATCTTCTTCATCTCATTCTCATTTTTTTATCTTTTGTTTTTCCACCACATTCCTCTCCACTACAATCTCTTATACTCATGATCATGAGTAACTAAGCCGAGGAACTTCCTGGGGGATCAATCTAGTGTTCAACCCAAGTCATTGCACATTCATGTTAATTGTTTCTTATTTAATTAGATTTAGGTCGAGGGGGATTATAGTGAGTAAATAGCCTTTGTGTCTCCACTTGTCACTCAAGACTTAATTTCTCTTTTTTAATATTTTCCCTCAATCGAGGAGGTGAATGTGCAGTCTCTTGGTGATCATTGAGAGAACTGTATATTCACAACCACATATAAAAGAGGATATTCACACATACTATGGAGTGTGCTTATAAATTAAATTTGAAACTAATAAAGAGACGATGAATGTTCAATCTGGGTTATTATCTCGGGAATAACTCTTTCTATTTTGTCAGCCTTCATTCTGTCTCCATCATGCATTGATTGTTTACATTCCTTTTTAATTCATTCTCATTTCTCAAACCACACTTTCATTTATTGTTGTATTATAAATAATAATAAAATATAAAAAAAATTGAATTATAAGTAGTGATTGATTGACCAAAAAAATCATGAGATCGACGTAGGTCAGCCAATGTGCTGCACTTAGTATAAATATTTTGAGAGCGTGTATGACAACTCTTTTTCAAGAACACACCGCAACCCTAAACCTAATGCATCACAATACACCACGTACCCTTTTCAAGGTTCAAGAAATACCAATATTGGTCCTGATGTAAGGTGACCCTTTAGGTCTTTTTAACACAATTGACACAATTCATTCCACTAGAATGGAAGATTAATTTTTTTGTCAAAGCTATCATCGGCGAAGCCAATCGTCAAAAATCACGAACAACATGTCGATAATACCAAGATAGAATAAGGAAACTCTATACCTCAAACACATTATTTGGTGGTTTCCGTGAGATAAAAATATCTATCTTTTCAGGATCTACTAAAACACCCCTTTCAAGAATCACATGGCCATGATATCAGAATTCGTGTATCCAAAAGTCACACTTTGAAAATTTGGCATAAAACTGATCATCTCTCCTGATCCCCATCACTATCACCATGTGCTGCCCATATTCCTCCCTTGTCTTTGAATAATCCAGAATTTCATCTACAAACACCCCCACAAATGAATCTGTATATCTTTGAAAATATCTGATTCATCAATAGCATGAACACAACTGGTGCGTTCTTTAGATGGAAGTGCAAAAACACATATTCGTAAGGTCCATATCTACTTTTGAAATATGTTTTCCAAATATCATCCATCCTCAGCTACAATTGGTGATATCCTTACCTCAGTTCGATCATGGATAACCACTAGGCTCCCCTCAACTGGTCGAAAAAATCATCAATTTCGTGAATGTGGATATCTGTTCTTTATTATATCTTGGTTTAGTCTACGATAATCAACACATAGCCTCAAAGTTCCATCTGCATTTTTCACAAACAACACCAGGGCTGCCCACAAAGACAAGCTAGGCCGGATAAACCATTTTTTTTCTAACACTTCAAAATGAACATTCAATTTCCAAAATTCAGCAGGTTCCATCCGATTAGATGGAAGTGAGATAATACTATTTAACAGAATTAGATCAATTGTAAACTCCACTTCTCTTATGGGAGGTAGGAAATATAATTATTCTGAAAAAACATCCATGAAATGATCCACCTATGCTGGAAGAACACTCTTTTCAAAAACCTCTATTGATTCCAACGACAACACCGCCAACTGATATGATAACGTGCCCACTGCTGGTGCCAAAAAACCGGTTTCACCCAGCCTTTCATGACTCTTTCTTCTAAAGAGATTTCTAACACCATCATGTGTCGTAAAATAATTTTTTCGTGAATTACAGTCGATGTGGGACTTAAATGATAAAGGCCAAAAAATTCCAAGTATTAAATCATATCCATCCATCTCAAACATTGATAAATTCCACAATTTCTCAACCTCTACCACAACGATACAACATGCTCTACACAAGAAGGCTCGACACTCTCTTTGACCCAGAGGATTTTGATGTTTCAAAACCCAAGGCATCATTTCGACCCTTAATCCTAGAAACTCAAAAAAACGTTCAAGAATAATGGATTGTAAAGAACACCTATAATAAAACACTTTCATCGAGGTACAATTTAAAAGAATAGTACAACGTGCTGTTGATGGTACTGAATGAGCATCCACCATAAACTACTCGACTCAGAACGATGCCTCGGTTACCACACTATGTTGTTTATTTCCCTACTGAGGAAATGTGGTGTTCTGAGAATCACCATGACTAACTTTTCATTGCGGATGAGGGGTATGTTTCTGCCCCTGTTCCATTGAAGCATATGACATCTGTGATCCTTGAGTAGTGTCATGAACACCAGACCTCAGATAATTCCTACAATAGCATTAATGAAGAAACATCTTCTTGAAATTGTGACAAGCTTGATCTTGTTTCATAGAGTCACACTTGATGTGTGCCATAGAGCCACACTGATAATATCCTGGTTTTATCTCGTGCTTCGGGGGAAGATTTACTGATCCTACTATTGGATTATGTTCCATACTCCCATCCTAGGAATAAGTTTCCTTCCTCTACATGAACCTAGCATTAGAATTCCAACTATTCCCCATGGGTACCTCCATGGTTTCTCTTCCTGGAGCTCCCAATAGTTCCCTCTCATCCACCGATGCTTGATTCACCATCTTATGTAATCACTGATACACATCACTTCAATTTTTGAACATATCTTTTTCCTTAACTCCTCATTTAAGATCCATTCCTTAAATGACGTTTTACCTGCCCCCTCGGCTGCAAACAACACTAAGCTCATAAACTCACATTCATACTCTGTCACAGACACATGCTCTTGCTTCAGACTGAAAAAATCAGTTGTGTGCAGAATTCTGAACATATGTGGGTAGAATTGTTTCTTAAACAATTCATTAATGTCATCAAACTTCATACCTTTGTCCATCCCCACATGTAATACCAACTCCCACAACTTAAGAGCATGATCATCTGTCTTATACGTTGCTAGATTTACTTTCAACTCTACCGGTGACCCCGAGAATTCGAGACATTTGTTCATTCTGGACAGCCACGCCTCTCCCCATTTCGGGTCAGAATAAAACCTAAATACGGGTGGATATTGATTTTGAAACTGAGACACATAATCAACATGCTCTGGATTAACAGTTGGTTCACATGGGGCTCAGGGACATCCATGTTCTCATCGGAAACATTCGGTTGGTCACTACGATGCCTACCCGATCACATTTCTATAAACAGAAAACAAACATCCTTGATTCTCACTTCCATAAAAATCATAAATTCCAATTTCAAATCTCATTACACAACAATATCACAACGTGGCTTTTTACCTTTCCACATTTTCCATGTTTCACCATTTTTGAAAATCATACCATTTTCAAAATACCAAATTTATTCACATTACAATTTCAGACATTTGAAAAAGCCGTTCAAAATTTCTCCCATAAATAATTATGCCCAATCAAATATACATCCTATAGGGAAGTCATTTATACCATATATGCCATGCACATATCATTGGATACACCCATGACAATGAGTTTGCTAGTGCCTATAACTGTCTCCAAAACACTTATGTACCCAACTACCTTGTAACATTATGTTCAACATAAAATGGTTAGCTACATCCATTTCTACTATAAATTCCATTTTCAATCATTCCTTCACCTTTCTACCATCCCGACTCATGGAATATACCATAATGAATTTAAAATCCAAATTCAGGAATCAACATCAAAAGACCGAACAAGATGATAGCACATGTAACACACTGCCCCTACCTCATTGGTTTGAGGAGGCGGTGATGGTTACATGGCCTTATGCGATGTTCCAAAGGTGCCAAAAGATGGATATAATTTCCAAGGGCTTCAAGTAACATTGGGAACTGATTTTTCCTTAAGAAGATAACCCAAATAAACCAACCAACAACTAAAGATGCATGCACTTCCAAACCCATCCTTATGATACTAAAAATTCCATCACAAACCAAAAAACCATTCAACTATACATGTCCTCAAAACATAAAATAACAAAGAAGTGACTAAACTAACAAACTCTATGATCCATGACACCACCACAGCGCTACACCAATCTCTATGCTCCATGCTCCAACAACACATCCAATGCACCACTAAAGGAGGGTGATGCCTTACCTTTGTCCACGTCGTGGTACATGACATCTGTAAAGACACCAATGTCCAATGTAGGAGGTAAGTAAAACTACTCAGTAGGATTTCCCTAACCAACATCCCTACACACACAACATTTATAAACCCGTTAGAACATTTATATAAAAAAGTTTATATAAAACGATCACCAGTGAAACTAATACGCTGATCCAAACATACTCTTACCAAGCCACCTCACCCAAACCAAATACCCATGGGAAATCCAAACAATCATGCCATAATCCATCTCGCCATTTCACATTGGCAAAACAATTTCCATATTTCAATGAAAAACACAACAAAGAAACCATAACATTGGGACTTCGCCCACAACGTTCACCCCATTTTCAACTAGAGGTGCTTCACGACCACTATGCATCATTATGGTACTTCTTACCTCTATTCATCACCTTTTATAATGAGGATTCCCACCCACTTTCACACAAAATTTCAACAAGTCCCATCCAATAATATAACCCACCAAGACCACAACAACATGCAAATCAAAATTTCCATCACATGTCAATCAACTTCAACCAATCACCCAGTTATTGAAATCACTCATTTATGATTTTCCATGTCAAAACCCCAATTCAATAAAACATCTTCTTTATTGAAATCCATTTTCATAAACCAAATCCATAACCCAAGACAATCTAAAAAATTTAAAATCTATATTCTAAAATTTAACAACCAGAACATTCAACCATAAAAAACTTTTTTCCCAAAAGAATCCACAAAAAATCCTCAAAGAGATTCCCAACCAATTTATCACCTCAAAACAAGAATTAATTTCAATAAAAAAATTAATGGTAACTAATCATCAAGTTATAAACATGTGGAGTCGAGAGAGAAGCCACATACCTTTAGGGTTCCGACGAAATCGACCCAAATGCAACCGCACCACAATCTGGGAAAATGCTACATGAGAAACACTCTAGATCTCCTTCTCTATCATGCACAAGAATTAAAATCAACACCCAATGCAACCCACACACTAGATATAAATGAAATAGATGTATATCTAGACAACCGAGAGAGAGGCAGATGGATATCTAGAGTGAACCACAATGAAACCAAGAGGCTATAGTTACCCAGAAGAAACCACCATCAAAAAACCAGTAAACCCCGTTGAATCACTTCTAAAATGAATGAGATAGCACCTTAAACCTCTGAGAAACCAAAATCCTGATTGGGGATTGAGAGGGAGTAGATTGGGAGTGAAATAGGTAATTCCCAAATGAGCCCGAATTTATAAACCCTTCCTTAATGTGGGCGCACGGTTAGTCTGCCCAGTTTGACAGACCGTGCGCTATCCATGTGCATGCCACTATCTCAAGAGGAGGGGTCTGCATGGTTGCATCACTTGGTTTGTCAAACCAAGTGTAGGTCGTGTGAAGCCTACTACCTCCCCCTGCACGGTATCCTAGAGAACTCTCATAGTTTCCCCTAACCGTGCTCAAACTGTGATCCCTATGAAAAGCTTTCAAGCTTATTCAAAACCATTCCAAAAACTCCCAACATCTTATCAACATATCCCATTCACTTTAAACATAGAAAAGGTCCCAAAAAATGCTACATACCTTAAACTGGGGTTCCTATAGATACAGTACATCCCCTCTTTGTATTTGGTATATGAATCACAATATATAGTATCTAAGATAAGATGTAAATTGTCATTTTCATTGAAAGCATAATATTTTTAATCACATTAATCATTAATACATTTATGAAATAAAAACATCATTAATAATAGGAAAGAAATTGTAATTAGTTTTATTGTTATATAAAGACAATTCATTAACATTTCATAGGACATTAGGAGTCCTAAAAAAGACATCCCAATATTAAAACTTGTTGAAGATAAATATATTCTATTAAATTCATATTATATTTGTGTAAAAAATATAACACTTGTTAGTTAAAAAACATTCACTAAAATACTTTGTGGCATCACCACAATCATTTTTATTATCTCTTTTTTCTTTATATTGTTTTTCTATTAATTCTAAATATAAAAAACCAAACATCAACGGTTTATATTCATGTTTAACTTACCTTGATCATAGTTTATACCTTATAAATTTTTAGGAGTTTTTGTAGTCACCCAATGATTATTTTATTCCATAATGAGATAACACTAGATTTAAATGAAATTTAGATCTATTATAAGAAAAAATGATCACATTTAAGTCCACATAAATAACATTATGAATGAAATAAACTTAATTTATTGAAAATTAGTGTTATATTATAGTGTATAAGGGTTGGGGGTTGAGTCTCCAAATTTTTTTAACAATTTATAAAACAAAATCCTTATTTTTAATAAAACATTCATGAATGATAATTATATATTTATATCAAATTCATTGTTTATAATTATCCACTTAATTGTTTTTTCAAAACACAGTTAAAATGATCATAATAGTTTCCTTACCTAATTAGATAATTCTTATTAAATGAATATATTGAAATCTCACATGAATAATATATCTATCATCTTAATATAGGTAAAACATTATTTTTTAAATATATTTTGAACAATAGGTTTAGAGAAAAAATTAATTACATAGTGGAATTTAAAAATCCCAAAATTTACGATTCAATCTAAGTGAAAATCCTTTGAACATGATAGTCCCCAAAGAAAATTTATTTTCGTAATATAAATAAATAAATTCTACAAACCCTTGATCATGTTTAGGTTACAACAATATATATGGATATGAAAACTAATATTCTACCTCTCCCATTGATTCCCTATGTGTATTATTAATTTAAAAATATTGTTTGAGTATGAATACTCTTCTATGTACTACATATATTTTTCATTAATATATTATTTATAAAATTTAGATATAATAATGTGTAATACATATTATGAAAATATATAAGATAAAACATGATTCTTAATATGATAAATGTGTATATGATTTGTAAATTTTAGTTCTATTATTGATGAATTCATTTACTTCGGAACCAATACGTAATGATAGAAAAGTGTTCTAGAATATTATAATGAATTATAGATGGGAAAAATTTATCATATTATTGAGATCAGATGACTGGTTCATGTTTTCCCAATCATAAACTTTTTTACCCTTTTCTTTGACATCTTTCTTCGTTAAAAATGTCATCCTATGAAAAAAATTATTGGAAAATTGTCTTATTGAATCCTCAAACATGGAATGAATTATGGATTCATGAAATGAACATGGTCATGAGTTTAACATGATAAAAATTGTGGTTGAAATACAATACAGAAAATATATCTTTAGTCATATTCACTTGAATAGATCCTTGAATGACTATACATGGTCACTTTAAGAGTTTTCAAAATTCATGAAGCATCTGATTGAAAATTCTATAAGTCACATTCATTGAACATGAATTGAATCCAATATAGTATCAATTTTGAATACACCGATGTGTTATTTATCCTACAATATATTATATATTTATTCCATAAAAAGGATCTAACAGTTTTTCTAAATCCCCACCTTATTATATGGTTAAGTATAGTCATTATAAAATTTATTGTATGTAGCATATATCCATTAATATACTTTTTTATTTTATATTGGAAAGGATATTAAATATAGGTTCATGAAATCTGCTTGTGGTCAATTGAATTGTTTAGAATAATCTAATACATTAAATATACTTGAAATTAGATCAATTCAGTTGTCTGTTAATTAGATACTACAAATATATGAAATTGTATCATTCTATTTTGTTCAGTATGATAGATTACATATCTTATCACTTATTGGATTTGTAGTTTTATGAAAAATTATATATATCACATACATGTTTGATAAAATGGTTATAAAAGTGATTACTGTTTTATTTTCACATTAATAACATGTGAAATTGAGATTCCATATAATCCTTCATATTGTTGGAAAAATATATTTATGTGGCTGATTTAATCCTTATATTTACTTAAGAATATAGGTAATTTTTCTTACATAATTCCCAATCTCTTATTTGTATTTCCATATTTCTCTAATTCATCGAAATTGTTTAGAATCTATAAAATGTAAAAAAAAATTCATAAGATTTGATTTTTAATAGAAAAAAAATTATACTTGGATTAAAATAATAAATTATCATTCGACTAAGATAATAGGATTCAATGATTCTTTAAAGCATAAACAAAATATCAAAATAGGATTTTATCAAAATCATATCGAATTGTCATAATTCTATTTAAAAATTATATAATGTTGAAATAACTATGTGGCTCAAAAAGATAAAAATAATTATCCCTAAAAAGATAATTATGTTTTAAAATTTAATTTATGTATAAAAAAATACGTCTTGATTATTGAATTTTTTGCAATTTCTTGTGATGTACATGAATCAATAAAATTAGTGTACAAAAACATGATGTCAAAAATTTCTAAATCATGTTACAGTAAAAATGATTTTAAGATGATTAGTTTTAATAATATCATAATATAAGTTAAAAATAATTTTTTCATCTTGTAAAAATTCCATGATTTGTGACATAAATAAAGAAGAATGATATTTAATATATTATAGATCGAATATTTTATAAAAAATAAAATATAATCCCATTGGATTATACTCGTACATTTAAGGATATGAAATATATAAAATGTAATTGGTTCAAATTAAAATGTAATAGTATTCTTATGATTTTTAGGGTGTAATGTTGTATGTGTACTCAATCCCCTATGTAGAAAAAAGATTTTTTATAAAATTATAGATCGGGCTCTCAGAACGGATTTAATGATATTTGAGATGTTAATGATTGGTGTGAAATAATAAATCAAATTTAAATATAATGTGACATATTTTTTCTAAAATAAAAAAATTATTAATTTTTATCAATATCCCAAATAAAATAACATAAAATTCATGGAAAAAGAAATAGTTTTATAAGTTTCAATAAATTCATTCAAAGGGGAATTTACATGGATAGTAGATGGTGGATATTTTTTTGACATGAAAATAGAATTGAAAACATCCAAATATGTGAAAAAAATCTACAAATTCATCGACCATTTGATGTGATGTGCCAAAAATGATCAATGAATTTTATTCAATTTGTTTAACTAATGAAAATTTAAAATTAAAAAACATGTATGATTGATTAAAAAAAATATTTTATGTTTTTAAAAAACTTATATTGATGTAAATAATTTTTAATTTCGGAGAGATGGGTTAATTTTCAATAATCCCAAACAAAAATGATTTTTGACAGAGTAAAATTACATTAGTGGAGATGTATATCGAGTAGTTAATATAGAAAATCCATTTTATCTATTAACATAATAAATTAGTGAATAATTATATTAAATGAATAGATAAATTATTAAATTAAAATTTACATTGAAAATTCATGGAAAATATTTCGGATGTAACTTTTCTGAAATTTGATATATAGATGATGTGTTTAACGAACCAAAAGCAGAGAATAATTCAGTCTTCAAACTAAATAGTGGAGATTTAATCAACTCATTCATTAGTGTTCTTTCGTTTATTTGTGTCTCGGACTGTGGGGAATTTGTCACCCAATTAGTATGTTAAAATTAAAAAATTTATCAATATATTCACTCTTACTATTTTTATAATTTTGTGAAATGCATGTTTTCATTAATAAATATGGTTAAATGTTTTTGATGAACTGTTGGAAAAGAGTACATATAATCTCTGAAGAGGATTCAGAAAGGCAAAATGAATAATACTACAAATAATATGTTTGATGATTAATAGATTATCATTGAATAAGACATGAAAAAGTGCACTATTACAGATAACCATGTCAAGGACGAATAGAAAAAATAAGGCTTGCAGGGACATATCTCATGAAATTTTTCTCAATCTATATAATTATGTAAATATTTTGCTCCAAACAAGTGGTGTAATGTTTATAAAAACATGGATTTCACCTGATAAATTAAAATATTTCCCCCTATGATATGTATTTTATATAGTGTCCATTATTTTTGAATCATTATGTTTTTTTCATCATCTTTGATACCAAGTGAAAATATGGAAATAATTATTTTTTTAAAATATAGGATTTTGTGGAATCATACAAAAAAATCCTCCTAATGGGATAGTTTGTTGAAAATAAAAATTTATTTGAAGAATTATGGATACCACTATTTTTAATAAACTGAAATCTTCAAATAATAATGTTACACATGATGATGAATGTTCTGGATGTAAAATTTGTTAAAATTTTTATAAATTTTCTGATGAAACTCCATAAAGAATGAAACGATTGTATATAAATTGGTAAGAGAATATAATTCATATATTTTATGTGAAGATAAATAATAAAATAATTCCCATAAATGGAAAAATGGGAAATTAAAATCTATTGTATCATTGGATATGGAAAAAATATGGTACAGATAAGGTTAACATTGATAAAAAAAAATTTGGTAATGTTGTAACTAATGATGTTAAAGAATCGTTGATGAATGAATAATACAAAAAAGGGTGAGCATAGAAGCTCAATAGCGGTAAATAAAGGATATATTTAATATTAAAATGAAAATGTGGTATGGAACATGAGAGTAACATTTAAACATCATACCCTGAATACCATAGATCGTAATAATGATTATCGGTTCATAATACATGAATCATAAGGAAATAATTAACATAATCCATGAAATCTGAAAATAGTAATACATCATAGAATTGTGGTAAACACATAAGAATATAAAACCTTATGTCAAGGAGGCCTAAAATGGAATTTATATTATTTTAGGCTAAGTTTAATCAAATTTTTAACTAATTCATGTTTTGGATTCCATTCCATTTACCCTCTTCTTTGGGGATTGGGATTTCCACCCATGTACCCTCTGATTTTGAGATTAGTATTTCCTATCATTTACCCTCATGATTCATGATTCATATTTCCTCCCATCAACCCTCTTATTTTGGTTTTGGTATTTTCTCCCATGTACCCAATTCTTTCAGTCTTGGGATTCCCTCTATTGTACCCTATTATTTCAGCATTGGGATGTCCTCTTGTCTACCATCTTATTTTTGTCATAGGATGGCCTCCCATATAACCACTTATTTCTATCATGTTACGTCATCCAATATACCCTTTTGTTTTGGGCATGGTAGGTACTCCCATGTACTATTTGATCCCCCAAATTGTTTATCATTTCCCAATACATTAGATGGATATATTGGTCGCACTCGTCACATGACATAATCAAACATACATGAGCCACAAGATAATAATACATTCAGAATAAAATGATCCAAAAAAATATATGGTTTTCCTAAACATCATGTCATAACCTATATAAACTTCATGGGTTTCATTATCATTTCATCATATAATAATTTGGAAATTTAAAAGGTTTTCATATGAATTTAACCCATGATTGATTCATGAGTTTTATAAACTAATGATCCGTGAAAGATACATGAGTTTCATTAACATGTAAACCAATGAACGAAAATTGGGTATCATTATTATATAACCCATTAAATATAAATGGATTTCATAATGATAATGAAATTAAACATAACCCATTTAGAATGTATATAACTGGATCCTTTATATTGTTTCCATTAAGGCACGTGTAACATCAATATATGTCATATTACATGGAAAATAATTTTTAAATATATTTCAAAATTTGTTCATGAGTAAAATATCATTTATTCATTGATATTGTATTTTTTAATGCATAAACCCATTGGAATATAATTTTCCTAGGAAATTTCTTGAGAACATATTAATAATACATAAAACCATTTTGAAAACTTTTTTCTCTAAATTCATATAGAATATGCATTGAATCATTTTAAAAACATTTTTCATAGAAAACAATTTAAAAATGATAAAAGAAAGCTTGGAAACGTTCTGATACACATTTCATTGAAAATAAATTTACAAATATTAAATAAATAATGAAAATGTTTTAAAAATATATTACATTAGAACATATGAATGAATCTTGAAAATTTTTTGATTATCTTTTTCGCTGGAAATGTTATAAATAAAATTGAAAAATTTGGAAAACAATTTTCATTGAGAAATATAAAATACTCTTAAAAAAAATTTGAATACCATTTTCCTTGAAAACATATTATCAAATTTGGAAAAGGTCTTGAATACCATTTCATTTAAAATAATAATTAATACATATAATAATGCTTCAAATTTTTTTAAATTCATTTCCTTAAAATACATTGAATACTTTTAAATAAATATATAACCGTTTTGAAGACTATTTATTTGAAAATATATTTAAAAAATAAAAATAGTTACAAAAAATATCTAGATATCCATTTTATATGAAATAATTTGAATCATACAAATAATTCATGATAATAATTTGATATCATTTTTATAAAATATATTTCTGAACAAAAATGGATTTTAATACAAGCCAAGTCAGTTTTGTGTGTAGCGCAATCCTTTCTGGGGTCATGTGAATGTAGTTTTTAGATTATTTATTATGTAAATATATGTATATATATATATATATAACTATTTATAGTGTCATGAGAAATAATGAATATAAAAAAATTAAATTATTTCAAACGAAATTCACAATATATCAATGTGTCACATTCTTCTTCCTATAAAATGAATTTAGACCTTCAAATAAATCGTGGTCATCAGTGGATTAATAAATAAAATTAAATTTAATTAAAACCCTTTTCTTCAAAATGAATAATGATAATTCTTTTAGAAATATAAATTTAGATCCCCAACAATATCCAAAGTAACATACAACATGTTATAAAAATACAATAAAATAGTTTGGGGGTGAATATTGTACAAGGATGAAAGCTATAATATTTATATTGGGTGATTGAGATCATCACTAAAAAACAATTGAATTATTGAAAAAAGTTCATCACCTAAAATTAAAAAATCAATGATGATATAAAGTCCATTAGTTTAGTAAAAATAATTTTATTAGGACAATTTTTTTTAACAATATCCTAACATTGGGTAATTGTTTTATTAACCATGAATATAATGAAATTTACATTATGTATTTATATAATCCAAATTTCATTCTTTTTTTGAGCTTCTTTCTATTTATTTTTCTTCCATTAAATCAATAAAACGATGTTGATAAAGTAACTATGATTTTAAATGTGCTAAAATACACACATAGCACATATTAAGGCCTATAAAATGATGAAATGTATAACCATTTATATATATATATTATTCAAAATTAATATGGATAATACATTAATATTAAAATATAATAACTAACACAAATGTTTCATCATATATATTTATTAATAAAAAATCATTCTTCATATATAAGATACCACGTATGATAGTGGTTGGTGTGAAACCCATATCATCATTTTGTCATGGGTTTAAGATCCATGTCATTTCTAGGCTTGATTGGGTGTCAACAAACATACATGATTTCCTTTTCTAAAGCAACATTACTATAATATCCAAAATATTATAGACATCCATGAAATAACGTTAATCCCTAAATTTATTTTCATTCAAGGTTTTCAAAAAATACTCAATACTTAACAACTACCCTAATAAATTAAAATAATCATTTCTTGAAAGGTTTTCATTATAACCCATTTAAAAGATGATAATCCATTAATTTAGAATGAATTCTATAAAATAATATTTACTTTGATCCTACATATATCACAATGTACCACTCGATTGTGAAATTCCAAAAATGTGAAAAACCTCATCATATTATCTCTCGTACATGGTAATAACATGAGATACCATGAATACATCTGAAAAACATTCATACATTCTTATTCCATTGATTACTGGTTAAATTCGATAAACCTAATAAGTAGTAAACTTCATCCATGTTAGTAGAAACTACTTATCAACAAATCCTTAATTAGTTCCAAGGTAATTAGTCCAATGAAAATTACTTATATCAAATATATTATTTTACAAACACAGTTATCATGAAATTAAAACATATTAATGGTTATCATTCCATTATTCATTTTTTCATGGATATTATCTTTATATGAAATCAATTTTATATTCCATCAGATCCATTAAAAAAATAATTTTAAATTATTAGACAAAAAATACATAAACATGGGAATGATTATATATTTCACCTTTCATAACATGGGAATATAAATATAATAAACATTGACTACTTAATCCTTAATAAATTAACAAGGCTACCTCATAAAATTACATAATTCATCTTTCCTTTCACATTTAATTTATAGTTTCTTCATCATCAGAAATGTAACCATTACTCACAACTCCCAACAAAATCCCTTTTAGAAATTACTTATAAGGACATTGAGATGAATAATTACCATATATTTCACAAATAAAACATGTAACCTTTGATGATGTCATGGGGAGACCAATATTATCATCCATTTGGATATCCAATCCCATCATTCTACCCTTGCAATCACTGGCATTGTGTCCATATTTTCCCTAATAAAAATATCCTCTTTTTCATCTAACACATTCACTTAGGCTGTTCACTCAACATCTCAACCACACTTCATACTGAATATTCTTTACTCATTGGAATCCTTTAACCAAACACTCAGGTAACTCCTTCTCTATCTTCCCTGGGTAGTTTGATAGTTATTTAATGTACATTTTGATAATAATATTATGAGAAAACTAATTAGACATGATCACAACATCATTTACTCCAAGGATCATCCCACATGAATTCTAATTATTAAATATTACATCAAATTCAATGTTAATGAAGTTCCTTCTATTTCCTGCCAATGAATGAAACCATAAGTATAGTGTGAGCATTACTTTTCAGTGAAATAACAACATACCAAAGATGAAAATTACATATATGATGTCTAAATTTTGAAATCATCTGTAATCAGTTACACAATTGGTTCATCCTAGTTTATTCAAAGTAATGTTATATTTAAATCCTTGTTGACTGTTTGTGAAGAGTTTTGCATATTTTGAAAGGATTTCCCCCGAGAGTGTCAAACCAAGCCTGAAACAAGGCACGTTGTCATGTACCAGAATATCATGATTTAGGTCGAGATCATCTTGTCATATTTGTTTATACTAGGAACATATAAATCAGAGACACACCAACATGTTATATCTGGTTATGGTTATATTTGTAGAAAACCCATCAAAATATCCTTTCACTAAATGATATGAATTTTTACAAAACGTTAAACATCCTAATAATTATCCTCAGAGACATACCTATCAATATCCTTTGAAATATACCGAGTTATCTCACTAATGATTTATCATCCAATTCCTCTAAGGATGAAAATAAATCTCTTCTGATACAATCTATAATGACCCAGGAATATCATACATGGATATTACATCACTTTAGATGAATATTCATTATATTAAAAAAAAAAAATTACCAGTGAACATAATATTTTATTGTGTCTGGAAAAATAGATACTAAATATTCTATCTTTGGTGAAATATCTTAATCATATCCCATAAAAATATCTGCCTTTAGTAATTTATCCTAAAACCCTTCTTCTAAAACATTGGAATGGAATAATTTGAAACGGTTGAGCTCAGATGATCATTACAGTTTGAAAAATCAAATGTTTAATCATAACATAAAAAATGAAATTTAACATGAGAATAATATATAATGATAGTAAAAATATATATTAGAGATTATAATAATTTTTTGTTTTAGAAGACATGATTCATAATGAAATAATGAACATAATACAATAATTTATACTATACTAATAGAACATGTAATATTGGTTACAATAATAGAATATAAAAAACCTACGTGATGTTGGCCTACCGAGGACTCTATAACATGTGAGGCATGTGTAAATGACATGTGTATTTACTTCAGGATTTATATTTCATCCTACGTACCCTCTTGTTTTGGGCATGGGATGTCCTCTAGTGCACCCTCTAGAATTGGGCTTCAGATGTCTATCCATTTACCATTTGTTTTGAACATCGAATGACCCCCCATTCACCCTCTTGTTTCACAAATAATATTACCAACTTTTTACTAAACTGCTTTTGGTGTTTGGATGTCCTCCCTTGTACCAAATTGTTTTGTGATTGGGATGTATCCATGTATACCCTATGGCATTGTTCTAGGTTTGTTGTTTTTGTTTACCCTCCTAATTTTGTGTTGGGATGTCCTCCAGAATGCCCTATTTTTTTGGCTTGGGATTTCCTCCCTTGAACCCATTTAGTTAAAAAAGAATTATCAATACCTATTTCATATGAAAAACAGATTTGTCCCATATGTGAGAACACAAAATCAGACATACATGTTCCTCAATATAATAAAACATTAACCATTACAATAACCCAAAAATGATAAGGGTTTTATAGAAATTAATATATGACCTATGGAAAATAAATAGGTTTAATAATCATTTCATCCACGAAAAACCATATTAATGTAAATGATATTCATACACATTTTACCTGTGAGGGAAAATTTTGTTTCATAAACATATGTCCCATGAATGAGAAAATAGTTTCATAAAAATATAACCTAAGAAAGGGAATCTGGTTTAATAATAATATAACCCACAAAATATAATCAGGTTTCACAATGGCTATGAAATCATGAGTGACCCGTTAAATGAATGAATATTAAGGGAACTTTTAAATTATTTCTTAAAAGTGCTTGATTTCCATCCACATAAGTAATTTTATATAGAATATAATTTTTAAATATCATTGGAATTTTTTTTTTAAAATATACATTATTCTTTGAAAAAAAAATTTAGTGAAAAAAAATGAAAATAACTAACATAGAAAATTCATTTAAATTTTATAAATAACACATGAAGTCTTTTTGGAAATCATTTTCCTCAATTACATATAGGATACGCACCAAAAAATTTAAAAACTATTTTCATTGAAAAAACATTGAATTTATTTAAAGAATGATTGAAATCATTTTAAAACACATTTTATTAAATATACTAATGAAATTTATATATAATTCATACAAGAGTTATAAAAACATTTTACATTACAACTTATGAATGAAGCTTTATGAATTTTTTTTAAAAAAAATCCTTGAAAACTTATGAAAGAATATTGATAAAATTTTGAAAGCCTTTTTTCTTTAAAACATATAAAAGTAGCTTGAAAACATTTTGGAGAACTTTTTCCTTGTATGAATGTAAATAAATCCAGAAAAAAAATTGATAAAATTTTAATTGAAAATATATTTTAAATAATATATAGAACTATTGACAATTAATTGAAAACCATTTCATTGAAAATACAAAGATATATTATATATAAATCATAATAACATTTTGAATACTATTTGATTGAAAATAATTTGAAAACTTATAAATAAAGAGTGAAAACATTTTGATAACTATTTCCTTGAAAATCCATTGACTACTAATAAATAATTATTTAAAATATTTTTAATTCATTTTTAGACAACATTCTTTTTAATGGATAGGTAATTCTGACTGATGATATAGGTAATTTTGAAATTGTATAAAAACTCATTCTAAATAATATTATGTACCAATTATAGGAATAATGGAAACAAAACAAGTCGATATATTTAATAAATATATGGTAACTAAAATTATTATTTATCATGAGAGATGGATAATAATATTTCATCAATGGAAGCATAATTTTTAACCATCAATAAAAGTGATGATATTGATTCAATAAACTCTTAAAACATAATTACATGAGATTATACTATACAAGAAAGAAAAAAAAAATTAAAAGAAGGGTAAAATATCATTAATGGAATTATATTTATGATATAAAATTTTATATGGAAGTGTACACACCTAAAATATGAATTTTGGTGCATAATAAAAAATGAGTCTTAAAGAAGGAAAAATCAGTTAATACATATTTGTCAATTTCATATATTTTGAACCGTAAAACCTGTGAAATAAAAATCAAATAATGGAAATGAAAAAAGCAATAAATTTTAGAGTAATAATATTAGAATTTTCCCATGTGATGTATAGATGCCACACAAAAGAAATATGTGATGGATAAAGAATGTATCATTAGAAAATAATATGTGAGAGGAAATATCCTTACCTTGTGTCTCTACTCTTATTGTACACATTAAATCCTTCAGTATAATAAAAATAAATTTATTATAAATCATATAAAGAACCTTATAATAATATCAAATACCATTTAGTGAATTATTATGAGTTTATGTTACACACTTATTAGCAATTTCATGTCAAGGTTTTGCTTTGGGTAATATTTTCATTTTTTTGTGTGTATCCTAATTTTTTATAACATTATTCCTTATTCATATATGATAATTTCAATAATGTAATCCATAATATTAATATATTTTATATTCTTTTAATATTTATTATAATAATATTTATAATATATATGTCGGATATGGAATACACCATTCATGTAGATGGTAAATCATACAAATGCACGAAGGTTATTTTTGTTTTTATTATAGTATTTAATGAAGAAAAGTATATGAATTATACATGTATATATAGATTTTTTTTATTATTATTATATAATATATATTATATATTTATACAGAACAAATACTTAATAAATTCAATGTAATTTTTGAAAAAATCATTTGACATTAATTTGATTGTTGTCCATACTTCCTCAAATGAAATTTTCATATATACATCGAATGGATAGTAAAAATGATGTTTCTTATAAGATTATTAAATAATATTATGGACATATTATAAATATAATATGAAATAGTTAGATATATTTTCCATCATAATGTACCCCATTATAGCTGGTAAATTAAAAATGAACAATCATCTTTTAATGAGGATGTAGTTCATCGTGCACATAAATAGTATGTTTGTCGCCCTTTAGATGGATGTGAATTTATTTTTATGTAAAATAAATAGAACAAAAAATTCATATAATACTTATATATACACAATTATTTATTAAATCATGGTATAATTAGATTTTAGTGGGTGGAGGAAGAAAATAAAATAAAGGAGCTCGAGAGAAGATGTTACCTCTTAATCACGTAACTCCAATTAGTTTCATCCAAAAGACATAATTTGATTTATTTCATCCCAATGAGAGGATTATAGGTGTTTGGTAGGCATATTGAGAAGTTTATGAAGTAGATATTTTCTGATCGAATGAGGTTTTAGATGTGTAATGAAGAGGGAGTCGTAGTGCTCTTCTATATGGAGGGAAAATGACATGTTTTGAAAAAGTTAGGTGTGCACATATTTATTCTGAAAACAATAATTCCAAAAAAACAAATAATGGGAGGTTTATGATAGAAATATTGACATTAAATGTTATTAGGGACAATTTCTAGGTAATTTTGACATGTAAGATTATGTTTCAGTCCATAATGATGCTTAATTTGACCATAATCACTGTGATTAATTTTTTATCAAATTTACTAATTATTTTGGAAAATAATTTGAATGATCTAATTTGAGTGAAAATGTTATAATTATTATAGTGTGGTATTTATATATTTCAAAATTAATGTAACAACAATTTAATAATTAAAATTATTGTTAATCCCATAGATGTGACAAAATAATAGGTTTTTTATGAAGACAAAAGAATAAAAGATGGTTGTGATTTTGTATTAACTTTCAAGGTTAATTAGATTATAAAGACATAATTGGTATTAATATATTTATAATATATCAAAACTGATATAAAAAACTTAATTATAATTTTTGATTAATAATTATTTAAAAAAAGTGTAATTATTAACTAAAATGCAGTTTTTATCTATTCCTAAAAAATGATGTTTTCTCTAAAAA
Organism: Viscum album; assembly: GCA_963277665.1. Lineage (NCBI taxonomy): Eukaryota > Viridiplantae > Streptophyta > Magnoliopsida > Santalales > Viscaceae > Viscum > Viscum album. The sequence continues at coordinate 1,852,779,285 of OY728120.1, forward strand.
ATCATAAAAATATACCATAATCTAACTTCATAATTTCAAATTAAAAATAAATGTTTATTTAATGAAATTAATATTTTACTTGTGTTTAAAATTAATTTTTCCTTCTTCACAGATAGACATGAAAAGATGTTCATTCAAGAAAATATTATTTTTAACATTTAATGATTTTACAAGAAATTATGTTTTCCAATATTAATATTGGTTATTTATATAAAATCATTGAAAAATTATTTTAAAAATAAATATTATTATTAATATTACTACATATTAATGGATTGGTTATAACAAAATCATTTAAATAATCAAAACAATATAATGAAATTTCATTCAAACTCGGTATTACATGTAATATATGCCATGTTGGAGTGGTCGGTAGTCCATGCACAATAATTTCATCAGGTAGTGAAATCCATGTTGGTTCCCTATGAATGTAATATTTTAAATAGTGTTTTAATATATATATATATATATATATATAACTATATATAGTGTCACGAGAAATGAAAAGTAAAATAAAAGACAAATTAATTAAAAAATATATGTCACAAAATTTTTGGGTTGTTAAAGTGTAAGTAAGGGCGGGATTCATGGTTGATTGGTTAACATATGAATAATTCAAACATGTCTGGATAATTAATTATTTCACATATTTCTCATTAACATGTAAGTCACCACATTTTAATTTTCACATACATGTAGGATTAATTAGTGGTGTCCTACATGGATATAATGCAGGACATCACTGGTTACTTGGTGATAGTTCATACATATAGATTAGGGATCCAAAGATTGAATGGGGACCTGTAAAAAATTTCGATAGAGTATAGATTTAAGAGTTGGACGGAGTACCATATCATACATCTTATGGATGTGTTGAAAAAAAAATTATTGTTTTTATTTAATGTTTTTCTGCAATACTAGTTGTCATTCCATAGTTGTTGTCGGTTGGGTTATAGTATTATCATTTGAAATAAAATATTTAATTTAAATTATTAGTATTACATAATAACCATATGGATAGAATCGATGGCGCCCCATTCACCTGGCCTCTCTCGCTCTCGGCTCCCCCCTAGGGTTTCCGCAGTGGTGAGATGGATCTTCCCCTTTCCTCCCACTTCTATAGCCTTCCTTTATTATGATTTTCTTCTTTTTTTCATGTGGTTATTTCTTCATTTTTTTCCTGTTTCTTTTCTCTGGTGCTCTCTTCAGTGTGTTTTATTTTGTGTCGAACGTGGTGTGTTGTGGATTCCCTCGGCCGCCGGAGTCCTGCTCTGGAATCATGATCCTTTGTGCCACTCTTAGTCGGTGATGGAGCAGAGGATTAAACAAGGTTTTTGGTTTTGTATTGGTGGATGGTGACCTTTCAAGAACTACCAGAGTCGGTTTCTTTTTCCTGGATTGCTTCTGGTCTTATGTCGCTTCATCATCACTAGTGTTCAGAACCCTCTTTCTTTCCAAACCATGCTCTGACTTCGGGTTCCTCTGTGCCTCTTGTTGTTAGATTTGGAGAGGTGGTTTCTATGATGTTTTGAGATGTGTGGATTGGCATTCTTTGGGTATTGATGTGCGGAATGATTCGATGTCCTCCAGGGAAGACATTTCATGGTTTTTCAGATCTATTTGGGGATTTGTCCCCAGTGATTTTGGTGAAGGTTCTTAGTGATTTTATGCAAATTCTTAATCTGTTTAATGTTCATTCGGTGGAAAAGTTGTTTTGGTATCTCGTTTCGATGTTATTCTTTACTGTTTTGGTGTGCGATGTCGGTTTGGATGGTGATGACGAGAGTAAAGAAGTTGGTGTGGATGTTGTGAGTATGACAGCGGCACCGGTGGTCCCTGGTCTCTGGCTGTATCTGATGCGGTAGAAAGATGGAGATTAAAACATGTTGATAGATAGAGAAGACAAAGCGGTACTGGTGATGATGATGACAAGAAAGAACCAATGGTCGGCTTCCGATGGTGGACGGCGAGGTCAGTGATGGAAACTCCGGCGATGATGAAGGTTGTGGTTCTAAGAAGCGATGATGAAGGAGGTGACTGGATGTTGGTTTGTCTTCGGATCAAATCGAAGAAGGTGAGCAAATTCCACATCTCAAGGTGGCTCTTGGTTCAACCCATAATGATGCAGTTGGCACGTGATATGAAAAGTAGTTTTAAGAATTTGAAATTTGAATTTGAAACCATGTTCGTGGCGCAACACATTGGTTCTGACGAAGTTGGATGTGATGGTTTTCTATTGTTTTTTAAATGTGTTGTGTTTTTTTAATATGGTGTTGTTTTTTGAACCTTGTGATGTATGGTTACCACATACCCTTAAATTTCCTATTAGAAAATATCAAAAATTTTATTTAGAGGATAATACCAAATTGTATATTTTGATTATATTTATTTTTTTTATTATCATGTGATTGATATAATAACTATGATTATAGTATCCCATACCCTTTCCACTACACCTCTACCACCAGCCTAATGGGAGGTTTGGATAACGTTATGGTGAACAACAACCTATATCTATAAATTCAAATTTCTGTTTTATAAAATTTTTACAATTTTCTAAATATTAAAATTATATATTTGGGTTATTCTAGAATGAATATTTTGTTGTGCATTTGTTTGGTAGGGGAGAATCCATTTTCCTTTTCATATCATGTTTATTGGAACACCATGTTTGAGATTATGAAATTTTTGGTATATTTATATTTGTCCTGTGTATATACATATATCCTAATTAATAATATATTATCATATTTCATATATATATATATATATCTAGCAAAACAAAGTAGCTCTTGAAATTAATTTTCTATACTTCTGTTATTTTAGGAGTTATGTATCTATGATCCCTTCTGTTGTAAATATTCAATGTTTTTTAATTCCCTTTGAACGAAATCATGTTATTTTTTTAAATAAATGATTATGAATAATATATATTTATAGAGAAATTGTATTTCAACATGTGATGAACTAGGTTTGGTTTATATTTTTATGTGTATCTCCTATAATTATAATTCTGAATTGAATCCCATATGTGTTCCTTAAAACAAAATAATTTATTTTCATGATCTTGTCTTACTGGGACTCTAAATAAAAAAAATTTATATAATAATAAATATAATTTAGAGAATATATAATTTATCTTCTGGGGAGGTCATTCTTCTTCAACCATATGGGATTTAGGAGCATGCAACTTACAATTTTCTCACTGATTCTCTAGTGGTGGACCCACCTCATCAAATTGTGTTATATATTAATCCATATTTGTGTGGTATGATGGAAAGTATAATGGTTGAAAATTACCATGAATTTCAACTCTATATATTACTAACTTTCAAGGGATCGAGTTTTACATATGATTATGTGAATTTTATATTCATCAAAGATGTTGTCATTGACTATATGAAGACATCTAGATTTAATTAGTTGAAATTGGGTTCCATTAAACTTCACAGAACCACGAAGATATTTTGGATTGTCTTGGATCAGGCGGGTAGTCTGATAGTAGATAGTGGATTGACTTCAAGGATTTTTTATGGGTTATTTCTTTAATAATAAATTTGGACTTATCGTCCGAGTTTATAGAGAATTTTTAAGGGATAAATTTACATACTATTAAGTTTATTTCAATTAGTTTCATGATTTTATAATATTTTGGAAGGCCACGATGAATATAATGTTATAAAGGATGGGATTGGAACTATAAAACCAAAAAAATTCTATGATCATGGATTTTACGTCAGAATGTATATTATGTTTCTTATAATGGAACTAAATTTTCGAATGGGTCTATAAGAGGAAATACAAAAAGGTTTTCTAGTGTATGGTGTTTGTAAAATCATAATAATACTATAATGAAATACTATTCTGATTGTATGATGATAAATGAATAATGGGTAAAATACTATGGTAGTAAATGAATGTTGATAAAGTTTACTCAAGTTGAAAATATACTGTTTTAGGTCACCAATGTGTTAACTATGTAAAGAGTGATATTTACTGAATATTTTTTTAACAATTGAAATCAATTTCCATTGATGTAATAATATGCGAAATCATTGACTATCCAATTATTAGGTCATTTTAATATTATCTCAATGTGGTGTGGGATAGACCTGACGGATGTCCCAGGGATGTGGAAGAGGTCCTTAATATGAGGACAATGAACCACTAATATTGTATTATTAATAAATTAATTCACCGAAGATGTATGTATGTTACATTGATAGAGATAGTATTTATAAGATGAATGTGTGTTTAGATTTATATGTAAATGGAAAATACATAGTTAGTGGAACATTCATTATTACCACAATGTTATCTATGACGTTATTTGATACAAAGCTTCCTCTTCATTAAAATATTATAAATTTGTCATTGTCGTTGTGTTTCAGGTTCTGTTATATTCTATTTTACCATATATTGACACTCCATTAAGAAGGACAGTAGACTCTCTCGTTTATTATTGAGCATATTGTAGTTGTTTATAGATATGTACATCTATTTATTTCCATGATATTACTTAATTATAGTCTTGATATGATATTAATAGTGGACTATTTGACATGTTTCCAATGTAATGACTACAATTACCAGAGACATGTGTCATGTAAAATGTCCATAGGAGATGGGTTCTTGTTGACCTATGAGAGGGATATAATAAGAGGAAGGATGGAAAATTACATTACACATGTGGGAGTTATAATGGAATACGTTGTTGATATTGATGATTCATCAGGACCAGTAGTAAATCGATCCATTTTTCATCTACTTGTGGATTTTTATTTTAATGTATTTTTTAGGAATAATCACGTGTTAGTCAAGTGAATGAAATTTGGTTTGAGATGGATCTCAAGATTGGGTTAAAACAATATTTATTTCCCATTATCATATTAATACATCTTAGTTGATAGAGTAATAGTTATAAATGGATGATTTTGAGTTGAGGCAGTTTATTAAACCATGCAGTATCATTGGGATGCTCCAAAATTATTTTCCTTGAAGGAATATTTTAGTTTATGACTGTATGAGGAATATATAAAAAAATTCAGGTAAATATGTTGTTAATGTACTCATTAACGACTGTTTATGATCATTTTGATCGGTTATAGGGTGCTCAATGGTTTCCCAAGACATATTATCCATTAAGACACCCCTAATGATCGGTGAGAGAGGGGGAAAGTCCCATGAAAGTTTCTATGAGTATATATGAATAGTAAGAGTAAATTTACAAATGTTTTTTGTATATGAAGGCTCCAGTGGTGTTCATGGATATCATGGACTATATTATAAAATTATAACAAGACTATATCATTGAATTCATGGGATATATCATGATATATTCAATTTTTATAGATATGAATGTTGTGAACAATTATATTGATTTATATACACCTTGAAGGAATCAATTATTAAAAAATGTCAAATATCCACTTCCGGGATTTGGATGTTCCTTTTAAAATGAATGTGATTTTTGAGGTAGGTATTTTAGTATACCCATAGGATGTATTGTTCAGGATAAATTTGTAATTTCATAGGAATGTGCTGAGAATTATGAACATCCATGGGATTTTTGTAACACCCCAAGATTTAATGGTATGATTCTCTTTGAATAATATTGTACCATGTATTGTACGCAAATTTTTGATTCTAACACACCACGACCAATCAAAGTAATCGTTATGAATAATAATAATTTTTTTTGAAATTATATAAATTTTAACTCTAAAAATGGACTTCATTTTTGGATTTGAAATATCTAAATTATCCTAGTGTGAAATTTCTGTACTTTTTGGATAACTTTTATTTTTTGATGAATAGTGAAAATTACTAAATTTTAATTAAAAATAACTTTTTTTTATAAAAATAATTAATAGTGATAAATTATGAAAATGTGTAGTTTTAAAGTATATTTAGAATATATTTTTACCATTTAATACAATTGTGGTCATTGGACATAATTTCACAATTAAACGGGACATAAACAAGTGTCAATCTTTTGATAGTTATTATTTCTTAAAAAAACGCTTTTTGTTTTGACAGCAAGAATTTATTTTAGATTAATTTCTTAGACTTATGTGATTTGAATTTGGACGAATGGATTCTATATTTGGAATCATAAAGTCAAATTTTTTTAAATAGGTAACTTTTATTTTTAGACATTTTGAATAATTACTTCGGTAAATATTTTATTTACCATGCTTAAAGGGTAAATCCGGTAAATAAGGTTAACAAATAATATTATAATAATAATATATTATCCTAAAACGTATTCTATCCTTATTGGTTGATACATGTCCGACCATGAGCATCTTTGGGTCGACTTTGGGACCCCATTGAGCCACTTGTAGACGATAAGGACACTTTATATAAATTAAGTTAAAGTAAATACAAAAATGACATAAACTTATATCTTTTAGAAAAACAGTTTTAACATCAGGTTATGTATGTTATATTTTAGACTATAAATATTCATTAGAAAGATAAAAATATTTCCTACATAATTTTATTTTATTTATAATTTTTATAAATTTAATAATTAAATTTATTTATGACACAATAATGATGTAGTATTTTCCATATTAATGAAAGAATCAAATAATTGGTACTATACAGATAAAATAAATATCATTTAATATTTTTGATGCAATTAAAGAATTTTATTAGTAAATATGACAAGTTAGGATTGAATAAATGATTTTTTTGAATTAATAAAGTTGATAAGACCTTAATAAAAATAAATTGTTAAATATTGTCAAAATCGACATAAATGAGTTTTTTTTAAAAATAATGTATTATTAATTTATATTATATTCCTAAAAATCTATGGTTTGGAAAAAGTAATTATATCATGATAGTTTTATCATTAATGGACCACTTGGGGGTCTCTTTGATTTATATAGTACGTTTATAAACTATATAATATAAAAAGACAAAGTGACACAGTAAATTTCAAACTAATTAACTAAGAGTTAAAACTAAAAGATAAAGTTAATATTGTGACCCAAACCAGACTAAAATCTAATGGTTGAAAGGATTTAGACCCATCACTACATTATAATTTTAATAATCCACTTTGGAGCCATTATAAAAAGAATATTAATTTATTATAAAATAATACTTTAAGACTTCCTAAAGAGCCCCTCCTCCCCCTTATAAAAGGACATCGCTTCTAACCAATACTTCACACCTTCAATGCCTTTTGGTTCAGCCAAACCCTGACAAAATATTCTATAAAACTCCCTCACTTAAACCTAGAGGCCTTATTTTGATCATAAATCCAACCTATGGATCCCTTTTGATCAAATAGAAATGAAGAACCCGAAAAAGAGGTAATGTTTTCACCACCCTCTTTGACGTTCCTTTCTTCTTCAACTTCTTCATTCATTGTTATTTCCATTATAAAATAATAAATCCAGTATCTTATGTATACTTTGAATTTATTACAAATATGGTACATCCATATTCAGTATTCTATCCATCCTTTAAATGACATGTCACCATATGTGCATACGTACAACCTACTGCCTCCACGTCGTGGTGTAATTGTTATTCAATACAAAATTATTTTGATGGTTATATTAATGATGTGTAATACATGTAAATAATAAATATGACATCATAATTATTCGGTATATATGATATACTATCCAATTATATATTATTTCAATATCAAAAATATGAAATTGTATCTCGTGAGTACGTACAGATTAACATCTCCACGAACACGATGAGATTCATTCACCATCATATACATTTAAGACTAAATTTTATTTGATGATTAAAAATAATTTTTAGGGACATCATATCATTCTGGATATTAATAATATACATCTCATCCATAACAAATATGGATCACATAACAAAGAATATAAAGAAAAATGAATCTGTTAACACCCAAAACGATGATAATACTAAGATATTATTAACAAATCAATTTCAAAAGATCATATATGATATCATGTTAATGTATATGATTCTTGTATAATTTAATAGCAGTTATTTCAACATTAAACAAGTGTTTAACCTACCCTAAACCAAGGAAAAGTACAATGTAAGGGTTTATTTCACAATCTCTTCATTATCTGAGGTTGTTTATACGTAATTATTTACTCGGACCTCTTTGTCATCCACATCCATGTTACTTAAAAATGTATATAAAATCATTCTTACTAATTTACAGACTATGGTTCAAAGTCATTTATACCCTTGTTTGAATTTTTATAAGATTTTTATAAAGTAATCTTTCCGTCATTTTCCAAACAAGGTCCTTTTTAACCTTTTCGACACAATTATGGTAAGAATGTATTTTTTTAACTTATATGGAGAGTGCGACTATTTTCTGCCATTATAAAATCATCGCATCATCCCTTACAAGCTTATAAGTATATTTTCAATGTAAATGATTTATTTTATAATTATGTGACTTTTAAACTATTAAAAAAAGAGATATTTCTCTAAAATAGTTTTTATTTCATATATGTCAATATCCTTTGATGGATTTTAAGCTTATTCGAAGTTGATTTATTATGATAAAAAATATTCCATATTGTATTGAAGGTTTTGTTATATGATTGACTGTGGATGTGTTATTTTTATAACATTCATGGTTTATGGAGAATGTTTTGATATTTCACATGCTAGTTTTAATAAGAATGTTTATGTTATGTTTAAACCTATTAATATGAAGAATTCATTGGACTTAATATGTGACGGGTGGAGCCTGATATAGCTCCTCGATGAATATGTAGGTCTCATTATAAAAAATAGTGTCTTGGCACAAGGCCTTGACACAATCATATTTATAGTCTTCGACATGGCCTTGACTATGTGGTTATGATAGTCTGGCATTATGCATTCCATCATAATTAAAGTGGTTATTGATATTGCATGTGATTATTGGACTAGTAAAGTATCCATGTGAATAATTAATTGGAATTATTTCATTTTATCATTTCCATATTATGCTGATGTTCATGTTTTAATGGACTTTGTTTTAGTTATACATTGCCTTAAATGTTTATGTCTATTTATGAATGTTTTCTCTATATTGTTATCCTTACTGAGCATCTAATCTCTCCCCTTTAAATGTTTTAATTTTCCCCACGATGTGAAGAAGTATTTTATGAATAACCTGTAGGGATAGTTTGAGAGGGTATGGGTGTGGTCTATGGAGACAAGATATTGTTGTAGTTTTTAACTTTATGATGTAATGTAAATGTTATGAATGTATCTTGTGATTCCAAGGCTACTAAACTAATAAGTTATTCGAGAATTGATCTTTTGTGATTATGCCAATGTTATGTAATAATGCACCGACTCTAGGTAACTGGGTTCGGGGCATTACAATTGCTATCAGAGGAAGTTTAGTACAATCCTTGTAAGCTAGATTTAGATAAACGAGGATATGAACACATAGACCTAAGATAAACATTGAGAATTAATATAGTATAACTTCCTATAATTTTTCTATTGTAGAGATTTTGTGATTTTTACGAGCAATTCATCCCTATTTGGATACGAGCATGTAGAGGTGGCTCTGGAACATATGTAACTAGGGGTAAAACCTGAAAACATTACATTGAGTTTGACTTGAACAGGAACTGATGCACGACAATGAGCCTTGCTGCACTCTTGCTTACGACACTCCTGGGGGATATGCATAGGATAATTTTCATTTTGTTTAAAAATCATTATGAAGGGTTTATGTGTATATTAATCCTCAATGAAAACAATTTTTTATGATTATGGATTATATCCATAAATAGTTCTATTTATGTTAAGTGTTTTACAAGTATAGAATTATGTATTTTGATTCATAAGCAGATCTTGTTTATGAAATTGTTTAGAAATGGTGCCTCGTGGAAGGAATGGAAACCATATCAATGGACACACTCAATGTAGGGATTTCTCTCCTGCTCAAGATAATTACAGTGGAGATGGTGATGCAACTGGTGCTGATAAGTTAATCACAGTACTGGGACAACTCACCCAGGTTATTAATAATTACCATACCCATATAGAGCACCAAGATCCGCAGTGTGGAGGATCAATTTTAGATCGCATTATGAGGCAACAACCACTAACATTAAATGGTATTACAAATCCCTTATTAGCTGATAAATGGAAAAATTCCTTAGGGAAAATATTCAACGCCTTGGGAAGTAGCGAAAGGGAAAATGTTTCCATGGCAGTTTACCGCCTCACAAGAGTTGTTGATCAGTGATGGTCATTGATTCAAAACATGAAGGAAGGTGATGAAGTATCAAATATGGAATTGAGGGTGTTTAATGATATTTTCATAGAAAAATACTTTTCTCATGACCATCTTGTGGATATGGAAAGAAAATTTCTGAGCCTGAGACAAAAGGAGGATGAGAATGTTGCAATGTATGAGGATAACTTTACATGGTTAGTGAGGCATGATGTAGATTATATACGTAACCCAGGAAGTAAGATTGATAATTTCATTGGTGGGTTAAAACCATTTCTTCGTCGAGCATTAGTCTCAAAATCCTTCTCGTCCTATGAAGATATTGTCTCATGTGCTATCAAGTCAGAAAAAGAATTCTCTAAGTCTTCTGAGTTTAAAAAAAAGAAAGAGAAGAAGAGATATTATGATCAATATAGAAATGGAAATAAAGGGAATGAGGGAAAAGTTGAATTTTCATCCTATAGTAAATGTGGGAAGAAACACCCCGGTAAGTGCTTAAAAGGAATGTGAGTCTGTTACAAGTGTGGTGAAAAGGCCACAAAGCTTTTGATTGCAATGAGAATAAAGAATATACAAATGTCCAATGCTAAAATTGCAGGGAGATTGGACATTATGCAAATGAATATCCTAAGTGTTAGGGTAACATACCTCAGAAAAGTCGAAGGGATCAAGGCGATTCTTATGCTATCACTACTACTGAGGTAGAAGCTCCGAAAGACATGGTAGCAGGTAATTTAATGGTTTCCACATGTTTAGAAAATGAATTATTTGATTCTAGATCATCGCATTGTTTCATATCTCCCCAGTTTTCTATGAAAATTAGATATTTACAATTTGATTTAACAAGGGATTTTTCAGTTAAACTCTTAAGGGAAGTATCATCGCAACAAAGCTTTGAGAATTTTTTCCCATTAGAGAATATAAATGTTCGTTATCTGCTGATCTAATCGTCATACCTATGATTGAGTTTGATATAATATTTGGTATGGATTTTATTTTAAACCATGATGTGAAGATTTTGTGTAAGTAGAAGGAGGTTACAATTTTTGATGATGATGATAAGTAACACCTTATCTTTAGAGAAGAATTGTCACCAAATTATTCTTATCTAGATCCTCCCACAATAGCTCAACTAAATTCAATTATTGGGGAGGAATAAATGAACTGACTATTGGTGAGGAAAGGAATATACAAATAGAGGATGTAACTATTATGAGAGAATATGTTTATGTGTTTCCAGATGATTTACCTAGACAACCTCCAGAACGAGAAATTGAGTTTTCCATTGATTTAATTTCTGGATCAAGGACTATATCGGAGACCCCTTATATAATGGCCATTGTGGAGTTAAGTTGAACTAAAGAAACAACTAGAGGAACTGGGTAATAAGGGATTTATTCACCCTAGAGTTTCTTAATGGGGATCCCTTGCCCGTTTTGTTAAGAAGAATGATGGATCTATGAGGTTATGTATCGACTGCAGGGAGATCAATGCTATAACAATAACGAACAAGAATCCACTACCTCACATTGATGATTTATTTGACCAACAACATGGAACTCAATAATTTTCAATGATTGACCTTCGATCTGGATACCATCAGTTGTGTGTGAAGAAGGAAGACATTCTGATGAAAGCATTTCGAACCACGTACTGGCATTACGAGTTTACAATAATGCCTTTTGGGCTAACTAATGAACCCGCTGTTTTTATTGATCTAATGAACATAGTTTTCAAGGAATATCTTTATGACATTGTAGTGGTATTTCATGATTATATCATGGTATACTCCAAATGCTACAAATATCCTGATAGTCAATTGCACATTATATTGAAGACTCTGAGAAGACATGAATTATATGGGATGTTTAGAAAGTGTGAATTCTGGCTTCAGGAGATTTATTTTCGTGGACATATTTTCTCTAAGGATGGAATTTCCATTGATCCTTCTACGACAAGAGAAATCCTAGAATGGCCAGCATTGAGGAGTATAAATGAGGTACGCTGTTTTATTGTTTTGGCAGGTTATTATCATCTTTCGTCCAGAATTTTGTCCGGTTGGATAACCCATTAACAAAGATCACACGTAAAGGGGTTAAATTTGTTTGGAAAAAAGAGTGTGAACAATGTTTCCAAGAACTAAAGATATGATTAGTCAATGCTCATATATTGAATCTACCATCAGGGATAGATGGGTTCATTATTTATAGCAATGCATCGAAGAAAGGACTTGGTTGTGTCCTTATGCAGAATGATAGGGTTATTGCCTATGCATCACGACAGTTGAAAATTAATGAGAAAAATTATCCTACTCATGATCTCGAGTTAGTGTATGTGATCATTGAATTTGAATATATGGAGACACTATCTCTATGGTGAGAAATGTGAGATTTATTCTGATCAGAAGATTTTGAAGTATATTTTCTCACAGAAAGAACTCAACATGAGGAAAATGATATGGCTTAAACTACTCAAGTATTGTGATTGCACGATACACTGCCACTCAATGAAGGAAAATAATGTTATAAATGCTTTGAGTAGAAAAGATCAGGGAGTTTTGAAAAATATGAGATTAGAGAGGGATCCTATTTTTATGGATCTAGTAAAGATTGATTTGGGAATAACCATGGAAGGTGAAACATCGATTCATTTTCAAATGGTTTCCAAACCATCATTACTAGAAAGGACTAAGATTTCATAGACTGATAATGAAGAGTTTCAAAAGAAGATTAAATCTATGAATGATGGGAGATTGAGTGACTTTGTGTATGATGATGGAATTGTTAAATTTGGGAAGAGACATTTTGTTCCCAATATACCTGATCTAAAAAGAGAATTTTTGGATGATTCTCATGGTTCCAATTTCTCTATTTACCCTTGGAGCACCAAAATGTATAGATATTTAATGGAACCTTTTCAGTGGGACAACATGAAGAGGAATATTGCTGATTTTGTGTCAATATGTATTGTTTCTCAACACGTGAAAGCTGGAAGGCAACAGCCAGGAGGAGTCATCCAACCTCTTCCCAAACCTAAGTGGAAATAGGATAATATCATGATGGACTTTGTCATGGGTCTACCAAAGACTCCTAGAAGGAAAGATGCAATATGGGTCATTGTTGATTGTCATACCATGTCAGCACATTTTCTTGCTATAAGGGAATATTTACGACTTGAACATCTAGAAAGATTATATATAAATGAAGTTGTGGGAATTCATGGAGTACCCTTATCAATTTTTTCGGATCGTGATCCCCGTTTTACATCAAGATTATATAAAAGTCTTCAGAGATCCCTGGATACAGAACTTTGTTTGAGCACTTCATACCAGCCTCAAACAGATGGAAAATCATAATGGACTATTCAAACCTTAGAAGACATGTTGATATCATGCTCACGTGACTTTTAGGGTATGTGGGATCAATATTTACCTCTGGTTGAATTTTCCTATAACCATAGATTTCATTCAAGTATTTGGATGGCACCATATGAAGCGTTATACAGAAAGATATGTCACACACCAACCTGTTGGGATGAAATTAGTGAATGAAAACACATAGGCCCCGAACTGGTCGATGAAACAATGGAAAAGGTGTAGGTAAACCAAAACCAATCAAAGCATCTCAAAGTAGGTAGAAGAGATATGCCGATAACTGAAGGAAGGATTTGGATTTTCAGGTAGGAGATCATCTTTTCTTGAAGGTATCTCCATGAAATGGAGTTAAACGATTCAGAAAGAAAGTTAAATTGAGTCCCATGTACATAGGAACTTTTGAAATTCTAGAAAAAATTGGGGATGTAGCTTACCGGTTGGCAATGCCGCCATGTCTCTCCAATGTTCACAATGTTTACCACATATCACTGTTGAGAAAATACATGCCTCACCCAATGCATGTACTCACCTATGAGGAACTAGAACTAGAACGCGATCTATCTTATTGGGAAGTGCATGTTAGGATTCTTGATACGAGAGTACAAGTGCTGAAAAACTGGACGACTCGTCTGGTAAAAGTTCAATAGAGGAATCATAAGATGGAAGAGGCAACGTGGGAACGTGAAGAACATATGATGAAGAACCACCCGAGCATTTTCATGTGGTAGTATTATAGAAATTTTGAGGATGATATTTTTTGAAGGTGTGGAGAATGTAACACCACACGATTCTATAGTACGATTCTCTTTGAATAATACAGTAGCGTGTGTTGTACACAACTTCGGGATTCTAACACACTTCGACCTATCAAAGTAGCTGTTATGAATAGTAATACCCACTTTTTGAAATTTTATAAATTTTATCTCTCAAAATGGACTTAATTTTAGGATTTTGAATATCGAAATTAGCCTATGGTTAAATTTTGGTACTTTTCGGATAACTTTTATATTTTGATGCATAGTGAAAATTACTAAATTTTAATTAAAAACATCTTTTTTAATCAAAATAATTAATAGTTATAAATTATGAATTTGAGTGGTTTTAAAGTATATTTAGAATATATTTATACCATTTAATAAAATTTTGGTCATCGGATATAATTTCACAATTAAAACGGACATAAACAAGTGTCAATCTTTTGATAGTTATTCATTTATAAAAACGTGCTTTTTGTTTTGACAGCGGGAATTAATTTCAAATTAATTTACGCTGCTACTGTGTTTTGAATTTGTAAAAATATATTCCATATTTTGAATATGGATCTCCAAATTGTGTAAATAGGTAACTTTTATTTTTAGACATTTTGAATAATTACTTCGATAAATATTTTATTTACCATGTTTAAAGGGTAAATCCGGTAAATAACTGTAAAAAATAATATTATAATAATAATAAATTACACTAAAATGTGTCCTAACATTATAGGTTGATACATGTCTGACCATTGGCATATTTGGGTCGCTTTTGGGATCTCATTGAGCCACTTGTAGAGGATAAGGACACTTTATATTAAATAAGTAAATGTAAATACAAAAATGACATAAGCATATATCTGTTAGAAATTTTATTTTACATGGGTTATATATGTTATATTTTAGACTATAAATATTCATTATAAAACTAAAAATATTTCCTACATAATTTTAATTTATTTATAATTTTGAGACATTTTATAGTTAAATTTATTTATGACACAATAATGATGCAGTATTTTCCTTATTAATTAAAGAATCAAATAATTGGTATTATAAAAGTGAAAATAAATATAATTTGAAATTTTTATGCCATCTTCGAATTTTATTTGTTATTATGACATATTAAGATTGCTTAAATGAATTTGGTTCGAATTAATAATGTTTTTATGACTTTAAAAAATCAATTATTAAATATTGTCAAAATTGACATAAATGAGTTTTTAAAACAAATATTATATTATCAATTGATATTATATTTCTAAAAATATAAGGTTCGGAAAAAAGAACTTATATCATAATAGGTGTATGATTAATGGACCACTTGTGTGTCTCTTGGATGTATATAGTATGTTTATTAAATATATAATATAAAAATACAACGTGACATGGTAAATGTCAAACTAATTATCTTAGAGTTAAAACTAAAAGATAAGGTTAATATAGTTACTCAAACCTTTATAAAACCTAATGGTTGAAAGTAATTAGACCCATACCTATATTAGAGTTTTAATAGTCCACTTTGGAGCCATTAGAAACCGAATATGAATTTATTATAAAATAATACTTCATGTTTTCCTAAAGATCCCCTCCTCCCCCTTATAAAATGACACCAATTATAACCAATTCATAAAACCTTCAAAGCCTTTTGGATCGGCCAACCCCATCCCTAATATTCTCTAAACATCCCTCCATTAAACCTAGAGGCCTTATTTTGATTTTAATCTAACCTAAGGAGCCCTTTTGATCAAATCAAAAGAAAGAACCTGAAGAAGATGTAATGTTTCCACCACCATGTTTCAAGTTCCTTTCTGCTTCAACTTATTCTTTATTTATTATTTCCATTCTAAAATAATAACACCAGTATATTCTATATACTGTGATGTTATTATAAAAATTTTACAACCATATTCAGTATTATATCCATTCTTTGAATGACATGTCACCATATGTGCGTACGTACGACCTACCGTCTCCACTTCGTGGTGTAAATGTTATTCAATACACAATTTTTTGGATGGGTTTAATAATGATGTGAAATTCATGTAAATAATAAATATAACAGGATAATGATTCTTTATAAATGGTTTACCATCCAATTATATATTATTTTAATATCAAAAGAATGATATTGTCGCTCATGTGTACGTACGGATTACAGTCTCCAAGAACGCGATGAGATTAATTCCCCATCGTATCCATTCAAGACTAAATTTTATTTTATGATAAAAATAATTTTTAGAGAAATGATATCATTCTGTATATGAATAATATACATCCCATCCATAACAAATATGTCTCACATAACAAATAATATAATGAAAAACGAATCCATTAACACTTGAAACGGTGATAATACTAAGATATTATTAACTAATCAATGTTATTATATCATATATGATATCATATTAATGTATATGATTCTTGTATAATTTAATAACAATTATTTGACCATTATACAGGAGGTTAACCTACCCTCATCCAAGGAAAAGTACTTGTTAAGGGTTTATTTCACAATCTCTTCATTATCTGAGGTTGTTTATACGTAATTATCTACTCAGACCTCTTTATCATCCACATCCATGTTTAATAAAAATGTATTTCAAATAATTATTACTATTTTAAAAAATATGGGTTAAAGTCATTTATACCCTTTTTTACTTTTTATAAAAAATTTAGAAATGAATCTTTTCGTCATTTTCCAAACAAGGACCTTTTTAACCTTTTCGACAGAATTATGGTAAGAATGTCTTTTTTTAACTTATACGGAGTGTGCGGCTATTTTCTGTCCTTATTAAATATTCAAAGATTCCCTTACAATATTATAAGAATATTCTCAAATAAAATGTTTTATTTTATAATTATTTTACATTTAGATGATTTCAAAAAATAGATATTTCTTTCAAATAGTTTTGATTTCATCTATGTCAATATCCTTTGATGGATTTTAAGCTTATTCGAAGTTTATTTATTATGATAAAAAAACATCCATATTGTATTGAATGTTTTGTGATATTATTGATTGTGGATGTGTTATTTTTATAACATTAATGGTTTATGGAGTAATTCTTGACATTTCGTATGCTAGTTTTAATACGAATGTTTATGTTATGTTTAAACCTATTAATATGAAGAATGCATTGGACTTAATAAGTGACGGGTGGAGCCCACTATAGATCCTTGATGCATCAGTTGGTTTCATAAGACAAACTAGTTTCTTAGCACAAGGCCTTGAAAAGATATTATTTGTAGTTTTGGAATAAGGCCTTCACTATATGGTTATGATAATCTGATATTTTTCATTCCATCATAATGAAAGTGGTTTTTGATATTTCATGTGATTATTAGACTAGTAGAATATCAATGTGAAAAAGTAAATGGAATTATTTTGTTTTATCTTTTACATATTATGCTGAAGATCATGTTTTAAAGGGTTTTGATTTAGTTATACATTGCCTTAAAAGATTATGTTTATTTATGAATGTTTCCGCTATATTGTTAACCTTACTGAGCATCTGAGATCACTCCTTTCAATGTTTTAATTTTTCCCAGGATGTGAAGAAATATTTTATGAATGACTTGCAGGGATAGTATGAGGGGATATGAGTGTGGCCTATGGAGACAAGATATTTTTGTAGTTTTTCACTTTATGATGAAATGTAAACGTTATGAATGTACCTAGTGATTCCAAGGATACTAAACTAATCAGTCTTTAGAGACTTTATCTTTTGTGATCATGCCAATGGTATGTAATAATGCACCGACTCTGGGTAACTGGGTTCGTGGCGTTACAATTGTACACTATTTTCAAGGATTCATACATGAAATCTCTTATTTAGAATCCTCGATTAATGTGGTGAAAAAATTGGAGTGTTTTTTAGTGGTCTGAATTGTCTGAATATATTTTCCATTACAATAAAATGAGATTAACAACGTCCCCAATTTTCATTCAACTTTAATCTGAAATTTGATACACAATATATTTATATAAATTTGGTATTTGTTTGGGAACTATAATGATGTAAGGAGATAAGATAGTTGCTTAAGGGAAATTTCACAACTGAACACATAAGTGAAACCATATGACACAATAAATAGAGTTGAATGGTTTGAAATATGCCCAGATGTGTGAGTCAGACTGCAAAAACCTGGGTATTTATTGAATAATTCCTTTTCATTTCAATTAACATGTATTATTAATATATTATTTTTAAAATAAAAGGGATTCATATTCTTATCGAATAATCGACACTCCACAACCTGCTTCTCTAACATATTATGTTTCACAGAAGTTTGAGTTATACTTAAAAATAATATAATATTATTATTATTTTAAATGGTAGTTAACGAATAGACATTGTATTGGAAGGAATGAATAGAAATAAACATATTATGAATAAAAATGTTTTTAAATGTTTTTTAAATTATCAAATAAAATTTATACGATCACAATAATAATGAATCCAATTTTAATCATTAAATACATTAATAATTTTAAATGGTCAATTTACCACCTTTTGATGGTGCAACCTTTTTAAATATAGTTTTTTTCACTTTTAAAAGTTCTATTGTGAAAATTAATCATCTTCTTTAGAATTGAGATATCAAAATTTATTTTTGGTGTATTTTTTACATTTTTTCTGATAATGATAATTTTTTATGAAGAGCGAAAAATAAAACAATTTATGTCAAAATTGTTTTTAAGAGAATTTATTTATATGGTTATATTATAATTTTAATTGGTTTGAAAGGGTTATTGGATTTAGTTTTTACCATTTAATCAATTTTTTTAATTATAAATAATATCATATTTTATTTAGACATAAACATATGTGAATATTTCAATAGTTATTATTTCATAAAAACACATTTTTTGACAATGGGAATTAATTTAAAATTAATTTCTTCTAATTCTGTGTTTTTATTTATTAAAAATCGATTCTATATTTCCAATCAAGTGGTCCAAAATGTGTAAATACACATCATTTAGTTTTAAGAAATATGAATAGTAACATTATTAAATATTTTATTTACCAAGGTTAAAGTGTAAATCTGGTAAATAAGGATAAGAAATTAATATTATAATAATATTACATTGTACTAACACATGTTATATCTATATTTGAAGAGATAGTTCTAACTATGGGAATCCTTGGGTTGATTTTAGGACCCAATGGAGGCACTTGTGTGTGAAAAAGTCATTTAATTACATTTAATTTATAATTTACAAATATATAACCTAAACATATATCTTTTAGTAAAAGAATTTTTATATGGGTACATATAAGTGATCCCTTCAACTATAAATATTCATTATAAAGCTAAAAAGACTTCACATATCATGGTAACTTTTGTATAAGACAATTATTCTTCAGGTTAGTAAATAAATTTAATACACAATAATGATGTAGTGTTTACCTTTTTAATGAATGATATAAATAAATAAGTTTATAAATATTAAAATAAATTTATTTTGAAACTTGTTATGTCATATAAGATTTTTATGGATTAGTAATACCTGTTATCCCTGAAATAATGAAGGTTGGTTGAAACAATCATGTTTTTATTGATTTTAAAAAATTTCATCATATGAATAGTATATAAATTGTCATAAATGTGTTTTTAAAAACAATACATTTTATTAAATGATTTAGTAGTCCTAAAAATATTGGATTCTGCAAAATGACATAGATATGGTTGAACATGTCATTAATGAACCACATTAGGTTCGTTTAACATTTTATAATAGCCATGGTAACCAAATATTATGAATATTAACGAAGACATGGAAAAAGTTAAATAAGTTTACTAATGGTTAATGCTAAAAGATAAGGTTTTTTTGTCCTAAACATGTCTAAAACTCATTTCCTGATAGGATATAGACCCATCCTCATTGATCATTGAAATATAAATATTTTGTGTTATTATTGTCAGGACCCGACCAGTATCGGGGATTGATCCGCAACTACCCAAGCCCGCCTCTATAGGCTAGGGGATGGAATCTAGCATCGAAGCAACACCAAAATATGTGAGGACATTTCCTAAGAAACTACACACACACACACAGATAACTGAATGAAAAATTGTAGAAAAATAATATAAGATAAACCACTTCTATAAAAGGGAAACCAACATACACGAATCGACCTCTGACTAGTACAAGTAATGTGATGAAAAAAATAATGACAAGTAAACTGAATAGTAAAAGGGGAAAAACACGTGCCAAACAAGAAAGGTGCCACAACCTTGAAACAGGTAAAACTAAACTAAACCACTGGTGAGTCTCACACCCAAAAATCCTCCTACGTCCACTGAACTCAACCCAAGTTCATGTGACCTCTACGCTCCTCCTTAGTCTCAATCGACATGTCCATCATTTGCAAGGGATCTCCATGTGCGGGCAAAGCCCAAAAAGGGGTGAGTATACAGATACTCAGTAGGATGCCATGAAAGCTCTAGGGAGCAAAAAAGGAGGTACTAAAATGGTAACCAGTAGAGAGAACAAAGAATAGTGCATGAGTACAAAATAGGGAGTGCAAATAAACCCAACAAAAGAAAGGATGTAGACTCGTCCAATCCAAGAGGAGCTAGACACAGAAATCACGTTGCATACCCCACCAATCTTCTCCCATACTATAAAGAGAGTAACTAAACCGAAGGAGTGGGAATAAAAGTTGGGTGTTTATATATATGATCAACAAAAAAACCAAATGTGTGTGTAAGGGGATCTCTATATCCAAGCTCAGCCCAAGAGAAGTCACCAACACATCAAAAGATGGTCGTTTTCATTTGGCCATCATCCCAATTACAAAATTATATAAATTAAACAACAAAAATTGACAATAGTTCGGAAATTAACAAGAATCCTACCTCGTTTTTGATGAACGTCATAGGAGATGAGTCCGCGAGGCCCCTACCTGGATTCACAAAAGTTTTGGCGAAGACTGCACCTTGATCTGATGAATAATAATGAAGAACACTGATGAACAGATGAGAGAGAGAGAGAGGGAGGGAGAGAGATAGATAGATAAGGTTAAAATGGGCTCCCCCTTAATTCCAAGACTTGGAATTTATAACTCTTGGAATCTCCACCGACGGGCGCGGATTCTGAAACCATTGTGCCTGCTCATTGTATATCGCGCCTAGTAAAAATGCCCCATTTCGAACTAAATGGAAGACTCAATTTTTTATTCCGGGTATTTGTTCAAATGTTGTGTGAAAATAATGCCATTCATACAAATCACTAGGTCAATATTTGAAAATTATGATTTTTCCCTTGGTAGACATCTCTCACAGCTGGCCCGCACCCGCAACTTTTACACCCCGCCTAGGGTAAACGACATGCTCCGGACGCAACCATGCCCTCATAATTACGATTCGAGATAACTTTTAAGAAATAAAATAACCCTGCCAAGTGAATAATATAAAAACACTTAACATTTTTATAAAATCTATTCTGGGCACAGCAGGCCTCGGAATACGCACACACCTTATCAACTGTGACATGTGGAAGACATCATGCGCCCACTCCTACTATTGGGAGGGTAGGGAAAGATGGTAGGAAGCCTCTCAACTGCTTGTAGGATTCCCAAAAAGTCCAAAGAAACTCGAGGGATGTCCCCAACCGAACCGCTACTTTCCACGTCAAGACCGAAATCACAGTTTTTTTCCTGGAACATGGTCTCGTGATTCCATCCCTCAGAATACCCATCAGGTGAAACACCCAAGGATATCCAATCACCCAAGTTTTCACAGTCGGTGCATCACAACCGAGGCTCTCTGCTAAAGGAACCGTTTATAAAATTGTCATCTTCCATAACATAGACTAACTCACTGTTATAGACATATAGAAATTTCAACCAGCACTGTTTCCTCAGGTTCAAGTCTCTGTGGGTGAGGGCGCAACTGAGACACTAGGGGTCTGAGAAAACCACAAAGCGCTCCCCCGGAAGATACCGTCTCTACATTATCAGTGCAAGAACCACAACCATAACCACATAGTGAAATGTGTAGTTATAATTATGAGGTGTCCAACACCTTGACATGTACTTGATAACAATATGAATATTGACGTTGAGAATGAAAGGTACCAACAATTAGGGTAGGCGAGCAAACTCATCCAACTGCCATAGGCTAGACACGGAAATCATGTGGAATACCCAACATGTATTTTCCCCTCATTAATAGAGAGTAATCTCAAAAACATGCACCCTTCCAAGACCACTAGTGGCACCTCAAGAAAAGGGAGGTCAAGAAGAAAAGTCCCGCTGGAAAATCTAGAACCTTCTCTAACACTCCACCGCACAACCCCACCATGAATGCACATGGCAAAGGGACTCATCCACCGCTCCACAATACTATCTACATTGGGTGGTACTGAATCTACCTCACAATTTTGATCACATAACAAAAATGAATCTTAGTAGGGGAATAACCCCTCTTTTATGTGCCTTGAAATCTATGTCGGACAACACCGACACAGGGTTACACCGATGCCCTGTGTCACCCATGGTAACCCTTCAAACAAGGAGCTAGACGAAAAGAGTACCTCACGTAGTTTCTAAAAATTTCAACTGAGAAAATTAGAAAAACACACATAGAGTACCTATTATCATCTCATTTGATACAAGATTGTAGACATCCATAGCACAGAGCCGCCCATGGCCCTGTCCGTCAGCTCCCTGAGCCTGACATGGGCCACCTAGTGGTGGTGGAATGAACTAAAAATGTCGTCTTCCAACCATAGTTATTACTACTTTTCTAACAACAACACCACCCTGGGGACCACCCTGTCCATACCTGGGAGTTTTCTGATCATGAAACTGCCTCTCTAATGCAGTGAATCTAGCAACTATTTGAAAAAACTCATCACATTTGGTCGAGTAGTCTCATGCCACATGACCTCACAAAACTAAATAATAGCACAAATCCTCCCTGGGAAGTCTCGATATTATATGCAGTCCCCGAACATGTGTCTGATTATCATCAAGGGGAGACCTCCAGCATCAAGGCCCAGCTAATCGATGTCCCTCTGACAAAACATTCTCTGTCACCAGTGCCAGCTCCGGTACCCCGAGATGGGTGAGGATGAAGAAGTTCACTGCACTGGTATGAATATCCTCTATAGAGACCTCTCTCAAACATATGTTCTCAGATTTTTCCATCATTGACCATGTCCAAAGAATACTGAGTAAGGTATGTGAACCCAGTAACATACTCAACCACTGCCATTACTCCCCGTTGAAGCTCCAGTAGCTCCTGAAACCGTAAAAAGCGTAATTAGAAGGGATAATAATCCTAACGAAACAACTGATAGAATTCATCCCATGAGAGTAATGACTGATCGTGCATCTGAGTAACCCTAGCTCTACTAACACCATACTGCTTGGTGGAAAAAGTCTAGCTGTCAAATCCACCATCCAACCTGTCAATATCCGAACAAGACTGAAGAGCTGAACCACCGACTCTAAACAACCATTCACTGACTGAGTGTATGACCCACCATGGAACCTCATGGGTCTATGATGCTGGAAGTCACGTAGCGTGTTAAGCCTGCGCTAGTAATCATTCCTCGTTGCTGGTACTATCCGCTACTCCACAAATGGAGGTGCTACTTCCTTTCCTCCTAGAGAAAGAGTAATCGTATGATGAATCTTGAACTGAGGCCTCATCGCTGACAGAGTTTTCATAGTCAACAAAACCTAGTATCCTAGATGGCTATCATCGTAGAGAAATCCCAAATCCGATCAGGGAGTACCACAGTCAAATGGTCATATATATATCAACATCGTTGGGGACCTGAATCAAGAAGTATAGTCAAAGACTCAATCCTATATGATTCACGAACCAAATTCCCAACAACAAGTGTTTTTGTGTACCGAGTCGACAAGAAGGTGATCAGGGTCTTGGTGAATGGATACGTCGGCTACCGCACCATCACTAGACTCCTTGGCCTGAGAGCCCATCTCGAGACATGTTGACACTATTGGCCCAAAACATAACCAATACTTTTTTGGGGACGTCTGAACAATCCCCCATGGAATGAACCATCTCTGATATGACTTTCTCATGACAGGACCCGTACTTTGGCTCGATTCGCAACTACCCAAAGCCTGTCTCCATAGGCCAGGGGCTGTCGACTAGCGTCAAAGGCACAAAAAACTAGGAGTCGCCTTTTCCTAAGAAACTGTACACACACATGTAGCTAACTCAATGCAAAATGGCATAAAAATAATGTAAGATACAACACTGCTACAAATGGGAAACCAACATACCTACATCAACCTCTAACTAGTACAAGTAATGTGTTGAAAAATATATTGACATGTAAACAGATTAGTAAAATGGGGAAAACATGCGCCCAACCAGAAAGGTGATACAACCCAGCAACAGGTAAAACGAAAATAAACCGCTGGTGAGGGGCCACCACCCCTTGCCAGAGCTGAACCTTTAGTCGGTCCCCCAACTACTCTAGTAGTAGAAAAAAACTTTTGACACCGGTTTCGGGATTCTCGGGGCCAGAGTTTCACAACGCCTCCCCTCGCTCATCAATTCGAAAAGGTTTTCGCGCGTCCAATAATTTGGACAAAGAAAACCCAAGAACGAGAAGTACAAATGAAGATCAGACGATGGTAGTTTTCGTTCATCCATTGTCCCAATTCCAAAATTATTGAAATTAAATGACAAAAATTGACAAACGTGTGGAAATTAACAAGAATCTTACCTCATTTTCATTGCACATCATCGGTGATGCATCCGCGAGGCCCCTACCTTGATTCTCCAAATTTTTCGCGAAGACTACAATTTGATCCGACGAAGAATGATAAAGAACACTGATGAACGAATTAGAGAGAGAGAGGGAGAGAGTGAGTGAGAAGGGGGAAATGGGTTCCCCTTATATTTCTACACTTGGAATTTCTAAATCTCGGATTCTCCGCTGACAGGCTCAAATTCCGAAACCTCTGCACCTGCTCATTTTATATCACGCCTAGAAAAAATTCCCCATTTCAAACTCAACATAAGTATCGGCCTTCCATTTCGAGGCTTCATTCTAATGTTTTTTTGACAAAAACTCCAGTGATACAAATCACTAAATCATTATTTCAAAATGACAACTTTTCTCCTGGGTGACATCTTCCAGAGTAGGCCTGCGCCCGCAACATTTACACCCCACCTAGGGTAAATGGCATGCTTCGAACACAACTGTTCCCCTGGATTTATGACCGGTGTTACCATTTAGGAGATAACACAACCCCACCAAGTGCATAGATTAAAAACACTTGACATTTTTATAAAATTTATTCTGGTCATATCGGGCCTTGGAATTGCACGTTATCTTCACATCATACTCTGGAATTATATGTAGAAATATTCTAAAGTTTTACAGGGTAAAAACTGGGTCTCTTAAATTATAATTCAAAAATAAATTTATAATAAAATAATACATTCAAAAACCCCTAACGTGCCCCTCTTCCCTCTTAAAAAAGGACACCACATCTAACCCTTACTCAAACATATCGTGCCCCCATGGCTCATCCAGACACAACCCAAATAAGTTCCAAACATTCCTATATTCCTCCTAGAAGCCTTAAATTGAGAAGAAGGAAATTAAAGAAGGCCATTTAGCTTAACTCAAAAGGAGTTACCCTACATTATGTAATTTCGTCTCTCAAGATTCACTATTCTATTTTTATTCTTCAACCACGTAAACTATATTTATTCAAATTATTATATAATAAACTAGTATCATAAATTTTATAGGTTTTTTTATTAGAATTATTTCGAACTACACTTACAGACAACTCCATATAATTGGTGTAGATCATAATGTTTATATGGATGGTGAACTACTTCCTTGCGAATTGATGATTGTTCAATATCCTCCTACCACATATTATGGTGGAAATTATGATGGAACTATAATTATATATGATATTAATGATAATAATTTTCTCAATATTCATTTATAAATATCATTTATATCATACCTTTATTAATTTCAAGTTGTATAAATAACATGATTTTTTTGAGTAAGTGTGTACTACCGCCCACGCAAAGTGATATGACTTTTCCATGCTATACATGGACCATATAAGGGTTGGATTTAAAGATATTATGTAACTAATTTCACAAAGACATTATATTATAATTTTAATATACCTATGTATCATTTAATTTTTAATTCATTTAATTTTCAAAGGAAATGAATGTAGTGTTCATTCGTACGTATGACTTACCATCTCCATTAACGGTGAATTTAATTTTTTATCTACCAATGTTATATACTATTATATATAAATATATATACTATATATATATGATATATATGATTTCTAAGTCATGAATATAAATCTAGAGATAATTAAATTTTGACCCCATGGACAATTTTTAATTAGAATCACTATATTTTGGACTCAAGTACTAAATATCGATAAAAAGAACGATATTAACTTAAATAATTATTTATTGTTTATAAATTGGTAATAATTGATATATATGGAATAGTTATCATGAAAAATGTTTTGATTCATGTAGAAATTAATATTATATTATTATTCCGAAAGAAAAAGGAACTGACGTGACAAGTCGGACTCATGGTAAGGGATCTTCCTAGCCAATTTTACATTATTTGGGTTTATTTTATACTTCTTCATTATGAAATTCTATGATTATATGAGAAATTAATTTCGATATCTTATATTGTATTTTTACTTTTGTTATGTTTACACATAGTGAATATGCATAATTGTTAATTTTTATATACAAAATGATCTATGTGACGGGCTTTGTCTCAATCTCATTTCATAGAAGAATATTTTGATTTATACACGACATTATATTATATGGTGTATAAACTGATTTAAAAATTTATTTCATCCGAATGGAATATATTTTTTCTAAAAATAATTTTACTAAAGGAAAAAATTAATTTTCCTTTTTAATGTACGTGATGACAACAAATTTTCCACCACTGCAAATATTATTTGATATTTGTCTTCCTAAAAAATTATCAATGTTTTTAAAATAAAAATAAATACCATATAAAATTCTTACGTATTTAGGTATTGAAAATGATTTTTAGAATTCATTTATTATTTAAATATCATAAAATGATATTTTTTGATTGCAGTGTGGAAATGTTATCATTCCATTATGAATTTTTTATGTGTTATAAATATATTATAGTTCATTGGAATTGTTTTAATATATGGTTGGTTCTGTGAAAAACCTAGGGAAGGTGAGACCGAGATAACTCTCCAATGCATTGGGTTACCTGATGGATGTAAACAACAATGTTTCTCCTTAGAGATTTATGTAATATACTATGATGGATATTCCCTAGGTAACTCCATATATAGCTACGAAGGATACAATGTACGTATGTTATGGATGCCAAAAGATACCATATTTATTTATTATTTCTATGTGTTATTCATAAATCTTATGATTTCATGATGTATGTTAAAGGACACATGAGTTATTATTCAAAATTATGATCTCATTGATTTGTATGTTTTATTGGGATAATGTTTTATTAACTGATTTCATAACCCTTAGAGAGATTTTTATGCTCATTCCTTGTTTTTGAATTATTTTTCATAGGGTAAGAGAATGGAATAATTCATGAAGATTTATGTCAACAAAATAATTTTATGTTATTTTAGATGTTTTTAATATTATGAAAAATGGATACTGAGTATAAGTGTCTACATGAAATATTCCAATTGTTTTGTATAATTTATAAACTAATTATCTAACACTATACACCGAAAATGATCCTCAAATTTAAATATCAACATAGTTCAATAATTATGTAATGTTTAAGGATGGGTCCCTATAGTTTGTATCAGAGTTCATTTTAGAAAACATTAAGAGTTTAGATATTTTAAAATAAATATTCATAAATTAATTTTACATCATGGTATAATTGAAATCATATATAATTTAATGATTACCATGTTGTTTCGTCTATGAAATTCTTGATTAGAATGGTTTTTCGTAAAGGAAATAGGGATGCTATTCTGGGAAGGCATACATAGGAATATGTCCTTCAATATTAGAAACTAGAGAAGGTTGGAATTGGAATGAAATAGTTTTTTACAAAGATTACATAATTGAATCAGGTGATAAATGTTTGTTATGTTTATAGATGTCATTTTGGTGTATCATAAAAGTAAATAAGAGCATGAAATTCATGTAATGGTTTTCTTATAGACATTAAAAAAATGAAATTGTATGCGAAATTATGCAAGTGTGTGATTTGGTTACCAAAAATTTCAATCCTTGGTCACCTTATTTCTAATGATGGTATAACTGTTGATCCTACTAAAACAAATGTTGTTGATGAATGGAAAAGACCCACAAATATAACAGAGATCTGTTGTTTTGTTGGTTTCTTAGGATATTAGCAAATAATTCTAGAAAATTTTCCATCGTTATCTAGCCCACTTGCTATGTTAACTCGAAAATGTGTTATGTACATCAAGGAAAAAATATTGTAATGATTGTTTTTAGTAATTTAAAAGGAGATTGGTGAATTCTTATGTTTTGGCATTACCTTCTCGAGATAGTGGATTTTTTATCTACAATGATGCTTCATTGAATGGACATGGTTATATCCTAACGCCGAATGATCATGTAATTTATTATGATTCACATCAGTTGAAAACTCATGAGTTAAATTACACAACACATAATTTGGATTAGCTGCTATTGTTTTAGCTTTTTTAAATTTGGATGCATCATTTGTATGGCGTAAAGTGTTAATAGTATAATGATCATGGAATTTTTATGTATATATTCAATCAGGATGAATTAAACATGAGATAGAGAAGATGTATCAAATTAATCAAGTATTATTATTTCATGTTTCATTACCATATAGGAATGGAAAATGAATTTGATGATAATTTGAGTCTATGGAGTAATTATACATTAACAATTTTATATTTTTAATGAGATCCATTGTTTTTTGATTTGATGAATTTTGGATTGGAATTTGTTTGTTTAGAGAATTCCTCTGTTATGTTTCAGGTGGAAGTGAAGTCATATATATCAGCCATAATTATTAATGCTTACAAAGAAGATATTGAGTTGCAAAAAAAGGTTGAATTGGTTTAGAAGGGTTTGTTCCAAAAATTTAACATTGATAAATAATTTTTTAAGTCTTTAAAAGAGGTTATGTGTTCATTGTGAATCATATTTTAATAAAGAGTTGTTATGTTAGGCTTGTAGATCTCCATTTTCAGTTCATCCTTGCAGTAATGAAATGTACATGGATCTTCATGAGTATTACTTGTGGGATGGAATGAAAAAAGTTATTGCTGACATTACTATGAAGTGTTTAACTAGAAACCTGGTTAAATCCTAATTACAGTTAACAAAAGGGATGCTTTATCCTTTTCCAATTCTATACTGGAAAAGGTAAAATGTGTCCATGAATTTTGTAGGTGGATTTCTGAAAACTTCCCTAGGTAACAATGCAATCTAGGTTATTGTTGATTGATTGACTAAATATACTCATTTTATTACTATTTCAGATACAATGTCTCTAGATAAAATTTATCAATTGTATATTAAAGAGATAGTCAGGTTAAATGGATTTCCCATATATCTTGTATCTAATCATGTTCTTAGGTTTGCTTATAACTTTTGGAAGGGCCTTTAGAAGTCATTGGTTACTGAATTAAATGTTAGTACAACTTTTCATCTGCAATCAGATTAGAAGTCATAATGATCAATTCATACCATGGAATATATGATATGTTCTTGTTCAATATATTACCAGGGATGTTGGGACCTACATCATTATTTGGTTAAATTTATGTATAATAACATTTTTCATTCTATATTACATATGGAACCATTTGAACGATAATATGGGAAGCATTATCAAACACTAGTTTTTGTGATTAAGTATGTGAAAGGAAGTTTATTGGAACAAAATTGGTATAATTGATGATAGAAAAAGTACAGTCGATTCAGAAGCACATGAGAATAGCTCATATTAGGTAGAAAAGTAATGCAGATAACTAGAGGACGGATCATTCTTTTGTGGTAGTCGATCATGTCTTTCTCAAGGTCCCCTTAGAAAAGTGTGATTCATTTTTTATAAATTGAAAGATGAGTCCAAGGATAATTGAACCATATTAAATCTTGGAGATTGTTGGATCAGTTGCCTATAGTATGGGATTTACCTCCATGTTTATCACATGTACACACAGTTTTTTTTTCAGGTTTCAGTGTTGAAAATATATATTCCAGATACATCACATGTTTTGAGTCTAGAGGTATTTCAGATGGAAGATAATATTTATTATGTGGAACCACCCGTCCTAATTATTTTCTACAATGATCAAGTTCTGTTGAATTAGGTAATTAATCAGGTATAGTTTTTTGTAAACAATTCATATTGTTGAAGAGGAATCATGGGAATATGAAAAATCAATGACGGATAAATACCTCCAATTATTTTAGAAATGAATATTTAGAGGACGCAATTCCTAAAAGGGGAAAAGGATGTAATTACCCATGTATTTATTGAATAATAATTTAATTTTCTATTATTAATTATGAATAATATATTATTTATAATTATTGGGATTATTTCCTTTATACCATACTCGACACACAACAATGGGTTTCATGGATATCTTAGGTTGCACACAACATTGAGTTATACCAAAAAATTATATTATTATATTATTATTTTAAATTTTAATTAAAGCATATTCGGTGTGTTGGAAGGAATGAAAAGAACCAACCATATTTGAATAAAACATGTGTTTTAAATGTTTTTACATTTATCTAATAAAATTTTGAGGCTCAAAATAATAATGAAACTAATTTTATGCATGAAATACTCTAATAAATTTAAAAGGATTGTTTATTTCCTTTTGATGGAACACACTTTTTTAATCTGATTTTTTTCACTTTAATATGTTCTATTTGACAAAATGAACATCTTCTTTAGAAGTGGGGCATTAAAATTTACTTGGGGGTAATTTTTTAGTATTTTTCTAATAAAGATCATTTTTAATGAATATTGAAAAATACTTCATTTTATGTCAAAAATCCATTTTCATCTGATTTATTAATATTGTTATATTATCTTGTTAATAAATTATACTATTTTATTAGATTAATTATTTACCACTTAATCCAATTTTGGTCATAAGAGGTAATTTAACTTTATAATTAGATATATAAAATGTCAATCTCTTGATAGTTATTATTTCATAAAAGCAGGCTTTCTAGAATTGACCACTAGAATTCATTTTAATTTAACTTCAGAAAATTATTTTCTTTGAATCTGGAAAAATTTATTGTATATATGTAATTATGTTTCCCAAATTTTATATATAGTTAACTTTAATTTTATAAATTATGAATAATATCTTCAGAAATAATTATATTTACCATAGTAATAGGGTATAACTGGTAAATAATGGTAAAATATATTATTATAATAATATTAAATTACCCTAACACATTTTGTACCCCTATTAGATGAGATATGACAGTCCATCCGTGTTATTGGGTCTATTTTAGGAGCCCATTGATCCACTTGTGTGAGAATATGACATTTAATTACATTTTATTTAATGTTAAGGAATATATAATCTAAACATGTCTCTTTTGGTAAAAAAATAATTATATGGGGTTGTAAAAGTTATCTCTTAGATTATAAATTGTTATTAGAATGAAAAATATATTTCTTACATCATGATATTTTATTTATAATATTTATACATCACATAAATGAATATCCTCATGACACAATGATGATGTAGTGTTAACCATATTAATGAATGATTTAAATAAATAAGATTATCAATTTTAAAATAAATATATTTTGAAACATTTTACGTCATCCAATAAGTATATGGGTTATTATTACTTATTCTTATTGAATTAATTATAGTTTTCGAAATAATATAGTTGTTGTGGATTTTCTAAAAAGTCATTATATAAATAGTTTATAAATTGACTTAAATATGTTTGTTAAAAAATACATTTTATTAAATGATTTAATAGTCCCGAAATCTATGATTCTAAGAATGAAATATATAGGTTAAAGAAGTCATTAATGAACCAGTTGAGGTTCTATTGGAATTTAATAGTAATTATAGTAACCATATATTATGAATATATATAAGAAGACATGGTAAAATTTAAATATGTTTACTAAGTGTTAAAGCTAAAAGATATGGTTAATTTTGAGACCTAAACATTTATAAATCCTATTTTATGACACAATTTGTACCCATGTTCATCTGAATATAGAAATATATCACTTTTTTGTAATTATTTTTCTATATTCAATTAATTATGAAATAATTATTTCAAACATTTCTAAAGTGCTACTCCTCCCTCTTATAAAAGGACCCCACCTCTAACCATCACTCAAACCTCTAAATCCCCCTTGGCATATCCAACCTCTTCCCAAATAAAATACCAAAATTCTTTTATTCCTCTTATAATCCTTATAACGGGAATAAGACAATTTAATAAGGCCTTTTAGCTTAACCCAATAAGAGTTACTCAACATTAGTTAATGTATTTACTCAATATTATTTCTTTTATTCTAATTATCCAAGACCCTAAACTATATTTATTCAAATATATTATAAAATAAACAGTATAATAATTATTCTTGGTTGTTTTTATGTGTTTTATTTCAAGGTAAACTTACACAAACCTCCGTCTAATGAGTGTAGAACACGTTGTTTCTGTGGCCGGTGAACTATTGCCTCACAAAATGATGATTATTTGATATTCTCCTACCAAGTATTATGGTGGACATTATGAAGGTAATGTAATTATATATAATATTTGTTATATTTATTTTATCTATAATCTTCCTTAATTCTCATTTAGAATATATCTTAATGCTTTTATTGATGTATAAAAATGATAATTTCATTTGTGGAAGTGTGGACTACTGCCCCATCAATCTGATACGAATCATTAATGCTATACATTGAACTCATAAAGTATGGAATTAATGAATTTATTTCACATATATAACAAATATATTATACATAAATTATAATATACCTTTTTATAATTTAATTATCATTCATTTAAATATGAAAAACAAATGAATGTTTTGTTCATTTGTACTTACCTCTTACCATCTACCTGAATGGTGAATTTAATTTATTATCAAAAAATGTTATGTACTATTATAAATAAATTTATTTACTATATATATATATTATATAGATGATATCTAAATCATGAATATCATTCTGGATATAATGACCTTTTGACCCCATAGACATTTTGAAAATTTTAAAATGTTCAATATTGACTAAAGTACCAAATATCTACAAAATGAACGATATTAACATAAATAATTTTTTAATGTTTATAAGGTGGTAATAAGAGGTATAAATGTAATAATAGAGATGAAAAATGTTCTGAATAATTTATAAATTAACATAATATTATTATTTTGGAAGAACATGGAACTTTTGTGACAAGTTAGAAAAAAGGTAATGGAAATTCATAAAAAAAATTCCATTATATGGGTTGATTTTAAACTTCTTGTTTATATAGTGAAACTATTAAGTGAGAAATGAATTTTTATACAGAATATAATATTTATACATTATTTATGTGTACATATAGATAATACAGAAAATTGATCGATTTTCTTTAACAATTGATCTTTGTAAGGGACTTCATCTAAAACTATTTTCATTGAGGCATATATTGATTTAATCATGACATTATTTTATATGGTGTATAAAACAATTTGACATTTCATTTCATTATAGGTGAATATTGTTTCTACAAAGCAATTTACTAAATGAAAAGGCAATGTTTATTGTTACCGTACATTGTGACAAATGACCTTCTTGCCTCTACGAATATTATTTGATATTTCACATCCATAACAAGCCACAATGTTTTTAAATGAAAAAATAAAATATACCATTTTTATGTATTATGGTATTTAAAATGGTTTTGATAGAGGAATTATTATGTCAAAACCACGAAATAATGTGTAGTGATTGTAGCGTGGAAAAGTTATCTTCCTATTATTATTATTTTATTTGTTATGAATATTTTATGGATCGTGGGAATTGGTTACATATATGAGTGGTTATGTGATAAACCTAGGGTGGGTGAGCCTGAGATATCTCTACAATGCATTGGGTAATGTGATGGAGGTAAATTTTAATATTTACCCTAAGAGACTAAAGGAACATACCAGGATTGGTATTTCAAACACAACTCTTGATATATCTGTAAATGATATAATGTATGTATGTTATGGATACAACATGTTTACATTAGGATTTATTATTCGCATATAATATTAATAAATCATATGATTTCATGAGGTATGTTAATGATCATATGACTTTTTATTGAAATGTATGACCTCATTTATTTGTATGTATTTATGGGATAATGTGTCCTTCCCTAATTTTATAACACATACTGATCATTTTATTCTCATCCCATGTTTTTAAAACGTTTTATTCTAGGTATAAATAAAGGTAAGAGAATGGAAAAATTCCAGAGGATTTATAGCTAGAAAATATTTCTTATTTTCTTTTAAGATATTTTTATTTTATTAAATAAATCGATACTGAGTAGAAGTCTATAAATTTAAAATTCAAGATGTTAGGTATAAGTTATGAGCTAATTCTATAAATCTATGATCCTAAAAAGATCCTCAATTTTAATTATTAACTTAATACAATAATAATGTAATGTATAAGGATGAGGCCATATACATACAATATCATTGGGGATATTTTTTTATTCTATATTTACCATAATATATTATGATAAATATTATCTATGTGGCCTCTAATTATGAGGAATACGCAGTGGTTGGAGTTTATAATTTTATTTTCTTTTAGAATTCCAATGTTTTGTTTATTATTAATGATTTTTGAATGTTATTATCATGAAATTTTTAGTGGCACAGTAGACTGCTGAGTGGTAATCGAATGATGAATATTATCTAATGGGGTTGATTGATGGGGGGCAAGAGATTCCATCAAGGGATTATTCGAGTAGTGTAATTCACACCTTTTTTATCACATATTCCTTAGTGTAAATTCCAATGGAATTCCACATGTTTGATCTATAGTGTATACTGATGTGGGAGTAAATAGTGGAAAATGATTATTTTATAGGGTGGTAGAAGGATAACGATGATGTCAGTTTTGTTAATGGGATGTCAATTATGAAAACCCGCTCGTGGGTGGATCTTATTAGTGATTAATGATTTGATTTTATTTACATATCTAGGGTTGAAGAAAATGTTTCATGACATAAAATTATATATATTTTTTGGATAAGTATGACCTATTATTTCATTATATTTTATATGCGATGTCTTTCCCATGAGAGGGTAAATGATAACTATTAAAAAAAATTGATTAACAATTCCACATTCAATTCCTATATTGATATGGGATGATTTGATAATGGAAGTCGATATGGAGTTACCAAGTACCCCACGGATTCATGATATAAATTTTTTGATAGTCAATATGATTTTGAATGTCGGTCATTCCATACATATTGGATTTCCCAATTTTGTTTATTTTTTGGGTATGCAATTATTATATGAGATTATGTTCCATTATGAGGAATATTTTTGAATTTTATTATATATTTTTGTTCACAAAATTCTTTTCTTTTGGTCAGTAATTTAAATTAATTTTTTACCTATACGAAACTATGTAAAATCATTATTCTAATGAGTAATGGAAATTTTTTGGTGATAATCCATATTTTCTATTATATGCTTAGGTTATGTGTCATGGACTTCGTTGTATCTTGGTATTGTCAAATAACATTGGATCATCATGGATACAATAATAACATTAGAGCTTAAATATTTATGAAACCATTTTAGGACCTCATTAGTTAGATATATTCTTAACAACTATTATGGATTGGTTATGGGTGGTATCATCTACGGGGAATGTATAGTACATGATACCTATGAAAATGTGTACTTGATTAGAATGAAATAATTGAAAACTCGGTGTAGACAGAGTCCATATGATGACAAGGAGAGGAAAACCTTATTGTTTTTTGAGGGTGACTATGTTTTATTATGAAACACTCATTGATTAGACAATAAATGCCCAAAAAATGCAAGGAAAAAAATCAGTATTTTTTTTAGAGTTTATTTATAAGGGTTATCAATATAGTTAACTACTATGTACATCTTCCTCAATACTAGTGAGGTATTAATTATGTGTTCTGTGTTTATCACTATCAGATGTATTTACATGATCATATGAATGTCGTCAACAATGATGATAATGAAAAATATAATGGAACACTAGTTTTGGAGTAAAAAATGTAGATTGTATACTAGAGAAATTAGGTGGGGTATGTAAATTTGATTCCTCTTATGAAATATATTTGGAAATTATATATATATTCAAGAGGATACATGATAAGATTAAATTTGAATTTTATTTTATTTTTCTTTTGATTATTGATTTGTAATTATAGAGGCACTTATCTTAGATGATAAATATTTGGGGGTTGGGATTGAGATGTTACAAACATTCATGGAACCCTCAATTTTTGTTTTTCATGTATGTCATATATTTTTTGTTTTTTAATGGAATTTTATAAGTGTTAAAAGACATCCTAATTTTCTTATATTGGATCCTACCATATGTAATCAATATAGTGTCTAATATAATGCCACCATATAGGTGGTGGTGTCCCCAAGCCATCAGATTGTGCTGGTAGTGGGACATACATTTAGGTAGATCCCAGAGACCTACTGGTGATAAGGATATGGTGTTATTGAGGTTAACATATCTTGATGCTTGATAAATAAACATGATTCCTAGTTTCTTGTTCCTCTATTTAACATATCAATGATCTAACATATTTTTTAATTTTTTACTGATTTGATATGGGATAAATCTTATGGACTCCCTTATTCAAATAATTCTTAATCTATAGTCTTTATAATAATGTATTATGTATTTATATAGTTAACATTTCTAATTGACCTGATACCGGTGTGTTTCCATGATTGTTATAGGAGGTTATAATCAAATTGAAAAAGGAAGGAATTTTATTACCATATAAATACAATATATATTTCAATTTTCATGATAAGATGGTATATTCTATTGTGATTGGAAGTATACTCTTTTTTTATCCCATGTGTTTTTTATAGCTTAAGAAACCCATTTTTTGATATTGATCAAATGTTTTTATGAGTTTTATCACCATGATACTCATGTTTTATGATATTCACATGTGTGTGTATTTGTATGTCTCTAATTATACTCATTATTAATATAATATTGTGTTCATATATGTGTTATACCCTGTTATGTTTGGATGTATAGACATTAGATAAATATTATTTTGTGGATAATGACTTGTAAACCACCATGTCTTCAGTAGCCCATAGAGGGAGGTATTTTCAACAACATAAGATGATGATAATATAACAAGACAACATGTAGTTGTAAAATGTTAATATAGAACTTCCTAAGAAACAATTTTTGTATAAACATAAATATAGACTAACAAGATGTACTGTCATGATAGGAAGACCATGGGGACTATAATTTGATATTTATTGATTTTTGATACCATATTGAAGGAACCATAATTTATTTGACTTGTAGATTATCAGAGATAAAAGATATTGCCTTGTTGATGAACTATGATCAGAAATTTTTATATTAATACTCTTTTGATATTGATATAATACAAGTATGATCAGGGTTCATGGAGACATGGTTAGTAACAGGTTGCTTCACACATTTATAGATGTATTTTAATGAACCATTTTCTTATTATCAAAGAATACACCTCATCTAAATGTTCACATATGTTAACGTCTCGTCGGTAGTGTTGTAATTAGTTGTTCAAAAACTCAATATAGGTATTTGATGTGATTTTAGGAATAATTATCATCGATCTGGAGAAAGAAATTGTTCCTCGAATAGGTTTTTTGGTGATTAGATTGCAGAGGATGCCATGGAATCTAGAAAGACATCATATAGATAACAAAGTAATATTGTTATTTCTATTTAATATTATGCTTTTATAATTTTTGACATAGCACATTGAAGGGATTATATTTTTTTCAATTTTTTTACTTGGAATGAAATATTTTATACCAAAATAGTAACTTTTTCTATGTTGTTCATTTTTCATATATCTATGTTGTTATTATCGTATGATGAATATGATTATAGAGAGTATTGTATCTGTATTCTATCATTGAAAACTCATTGTTAGTCAACAGATTCTTGCATTTGGGGATGGATTGAAGGGTTTAAGTGGAACATCAAACATGATATTGTGATTATGGTATGGTTATTATAGTTTTTTACATTAATATTGAGGGATTGAAGATATTTTTTCATATTGAAGGATGTATGTCATAACAAAGTATTGTATACAACAATCAGAATCATAAAATATTGTTAAAAGAGGGATCCAATATTTTATGGTGATTTTTTATTCAAAACCATTGGATTAATTTAACTTGATGAAGATGAACATGCCATGCCATTGGTTGATATGAATAATGTTTTCAAAAAAATGAGTCTTATGCAATGTGTCCATTTTATAGTGGTTTACTATGATAATATGATATAAAAAGTATTATTAATGGAGGATCATGAGTAGAAGGATAAAAATTTATCATTAGAGGTCATTTCATGAAAATAATATTTTACAAATGAAATAATTATTTTTATGTTATAAATATATATATAGTATGGTTGGAGTTTTCCTTTGATATGTATTTAATTAAATCAGATGCAACAAAAAATTATGTCAAAATGTATTTACACACTATAAATGTAAAATATGGTTACATGGGTCCTTGATGAATATATAATTGAACTAATATAATGGTTTTCAGAAATTAATGGTGTTTGGTTATAGATATAATAATGATTTCAATGATTCAATTTTTATCAATTTTTATGTCTATTTATTTATGTGGTGTTGATATAAAAATAATGGTCAATTTTTTATTAATTTATCCATGAAATAAAAAATGTTTATATATTTTAATAAATTCTATATTCATTTTAATCAAAAGATCGGAGAGATAATTTTTTTAACACTTTTTAGAAGAATTTAGTAAATATATATATGGATATATAGACAAAATGGGATTCTTGTTCATCATGAAAATATATTATGGAGATATAGGATTTTAACTCACTGGATGATCCTTGAGATTCACCATGTTGATTTTGGAGGAGAAAATTGATACACCATCATTGGAGTAAATTTGATTAATTTTTTATATTAATGATTAATTTTTACAGAACCAAGAAGTTCAAAATAATGGTATATTAATAGTTCTCAATAATGAAATAATTAAACTTTTTTTGGTGGAAAAATTATTTCATGATTTATAGTAATAGAGAAGAATAACATACTATGAATAGTGAATACCGGTTCAAAATAATTATCTGTAAGAGATATGATATTGTATATACCTTTTTGAATAACACTATAATGAAATTACAAATACATAAAAAGTATATTAAAATAGTAATAATTAAGATGATGATTTATTGAATAGTATTGACTATAATGTTGATTTGTAGGATACACATGAAAAATGAATGTTGTGTGAGGCCAAAAGTATAGATCATTAGAGTTATTTTTTATATCATACATTACATATAATATTACGAATATAAATTTTTTTGTTGAGGGTTATAATTGAAAATTTAATATTTTGAAATATAGTAGAATAAATGAAGGTTTTTGAGTAAATACAATATATTAATGATAATCCTAGGATTATTTATTATTACTATATTATAGTGAATTTATTAGTCAAATATATCAAGGTTAAAAAATTATATTTTGTTTTTCAATGGATAATTTTTAGTTTCCATGATATACTCTTGAAATGTAATATAAGATCATGATTTTAGATTATATGTTCTATTGATAATGAATAAGATAAATATTGTAGATATGTTAACATATTATTCTGATGTTTTTATCAGTAATAGAATCACAAAAAATAAATCTTTTTTGGTACTTGGTAATAATATTAATGAATTTATCTGTTATTTTATGCCACAATCTCCCACTCCCATGAGAAATATTTATTTTGGTGACACATGTAATTGAAAAAAATCCTATCATAATATAACTAATGGGAAAAAAATAAACAAAAAATTTGGTAATATGTTTGTGAAATTATACATAATTCTTAATATATGTCTTTAATATCAAATAAAATCAAATATTTTATATTTAAATTGAGTCATGAAATATGAAATTGATATACATTTTGTGGTTTCAATGGACCAGTGTTTTAATGTGATGTTTGTAGATACATATACATATATTATCAATTAAAAATGAATAGAAATGTTTTCAAGGAGGATAAAATTAAAATAATTTACAAGAATATTGCTTCATCATGCATTTTGAAAATGAATAATGATTTTGATATTTTATAGAAATTTGGTGGCATATTAAAATAGTTTTTTTTTGAAAACTAATATCTTTGTATAATTTTATATGTTATCTAGGAAAAGGATCCAACTTCATCAGATTAGATATTTGGATTAAAAAGAATCATAAGTAGAATTTATTAGTTTTTTAATTTTTTTCTATGTAGTAATCAGGGAAATAATTAAAATGATATGTTATAATGAATGATGTTGTCGAGATAGATGTTGTTGGATGTAGTAGTCATTTTATTATTGAAGCGGTTTTTATAGAGAATGATGATTGTTGTAAAAATGCTTCCATACATTATAAAAAAATCATATGAAACATTGATGATCCATAAGATATAAAAAATCATAAAGAATCTCATGATAAAATCATTTTGATAAATGGTACAAACTTGTAGGTATTAGAATCACTATAATGCTAAAGAAAATATATTCACTTAAAATAATTAGAATCCATATTCACAAAAATGATTAAAAATTATGATTCACTAAATAAATTTTGATAACAGATTCAAGAAAATTGGGAAGAAAAGGGACTCCTTTAATGGTTTTTGAAGTTTGATTTATCGAAATGAAGTAGAAATTGGATTAATTGAAAATATAAAGAAAATAGATTCAATGAAATGGAGCAGAAACAAGATTAACGAAAAGATATAGAAATCAAAATCACACAAAAAAAATTCCAAAAGTTAAGGAGGTCATTAATGAAATATAATTTTCATAAATCCTTGAGAAATATATTGTGTTCTGAAGAATTTAATGTTGGAGTTTTAAAGGCGAGAAAATTTCATAACATTAAAATTTGGGGAAGCAGGGAAAGTATTCAGGTTTCATGATCATGTTTTCAGAGATGAGTATAATTACATTCTTAGATAATTGATTAATTTGAAACGTTCCATATACATGTGAAATGAGGAGCCTTGGTGAAATAAAATTTAATGCCTCCATCATATTGAAGAAGAAGTGTATTTAACATTCTATCTGGGTTTGATTTTTTCTTATTGTCTTTAGAAAATATGATCACGAATTTTGAGAATATCATAGCCAACATATATTTTTAAAAAATCACATACATCATCATTGTTCAAAAATTATGATCTTTTATTTTTAAAAAAATTATCTATATTTCAATGAAAATTGGATCTAGCATTTTGAAAATATTAGATTTAGCATTATCATAAAATCTGATCTTGTATTTTGCGAAAATAGGATATAGTATTCATAAAAAATATGATCTATCAATCTGAAAAAATATAATCCTAAATTAGGAGAAAATCAAATTTGTTATTCTATAAAAATTAGATATATCATTTGAAGAAAATTTTATACATCAATATGTGAAAATCATATCTAGAATTCTACTATAATCGGATATATAATTCTCATAAAATAAATTTAGATATGGCCAAATCAAACTGAGGAATCATACTGGGAAAATGTGGATCTGTTTCAAAAAATTCATTATTTATTTTTTTGGTTCTATTATTTAATATAAAATATTATAAACTGATAGTATTCAGTATAATCATATATATATGGACATTGATGGTGTCTAATGTGAGTGAGAACATGTTGTTTTCAATGATTCATAATATTAGGTTTTTGGAGACCCATAAAAGTAGCTTTGGAAATGAATATGGCCCTCACAATAAGTAAAAACATGTAAATCTATGTTCTATTAATTCATTCAATTTTTTTTAAGAATATTTATATATATATAGTTGATAATGAAGTAAATTTAAACAGGTTTTTGGGTTTATGATTGTAAATGTATTTAAACATATAAATAGTGAATAACTGATTCATCCAAAAATTATTTGAAATTTTTTGATCCCTGGATCATCAATTTGGAACATAAATTTCAGGTTCATTTATTTAATCCTCATAATTGATTATATCAATTTATTTAATAGTTTAATAATTCCCCTCTTAGTTTGAATAAATTTTAATGGATGAAATATTTAGATGATTCCTTATCACATATATCCTGTATTGGATGTTGTTCATGCTACTATTTTTGGATCTCTAGCTAATGAGAATGGTTGCCCAATGACAAATGATAATAAAATAAATATATAATTTGAAGGAGAGGATATAAATTCCATACTTATTTCCTTATAAGTGAATGTTTATCAGATGTTGATGGGTCCCGAATCATCAAAAAGTATGCAAGACATGATGGAAAGTGATTTGAAATAGAATACTAAATTTATGGATGAAAATAAAAAAATATAGAGACGTATGTATGATGACATTAGAATATTGGATGAAGAAACATTTTTTCAATACATAACTATGGTAAAGGTAATTTTTTTGTAACGCGGGAGGATTTATTGATGTCCTCGATGATTCTAACATT
Source organism: Viscum album (assembly GCA_963277665.1). Taxonomy (NCBI): domain Eukaryota; kingdom Viridiplantae; phylum Streptophyta; class Magnoliopsida; order Santalales; family Viscaceae; genus Viscum; species Viscum album. The sequence goes on from OY728120.1 coordinate 1,852,822,447, forward strand.
GCGAAAAATGTTATGAGATACTTTCTGGACATGTTTGATTCAAAAATTAAATCATTATAAGTCATGGATGATTTACCAAGTGATTAATTACATTAATTTCTTGTTAATTATGAAATGAGATATGATCCTTTATATAAATATAATAAGAACGTTGAAATTAATTTTGAAGTGATGAGAATGATGAAAATCCAACATTATGATGAGGCTGATTTTTATGAGTCTAAAGAAAACAATAATGGTGAGATGCATGAAAAAATAATGTCTCTTATATCATACCACTATTGATGTATATGAGGATTTTATGGAGGTAAACTACAACATAAATATTTTAATTTTTGTGGAATTAGGCACTTTTATAAGAATTTAACCAAGAAAAATGTTGGATAACATCGAGATGATTCGCCTGAAAATCAATGATGGTAGAAGTGGAACCAAATAGATAAAGAATAGTAATCTTCTACAAGATACAAGAAGATGTTTTCAAGGAAAAAAATAATTATATTGAATATGATTGTTTAATTAGAATGAAATGAAAACAATTCATCTAAATTTGAATGATCAAAAATATTTAGAACCCTTATTGAAAAAGATGAGAAAAAAATGATTCCTTAGAGAGTGAATAAGGTGGTAATGAGCCTTATAATTAGTATTAGATAATAATCAAAATATATTAATTTATTGATAAAATATGTTATTATTGAAATTATGGAATATAATAATGTCCATGAAGATGTTGATAATGGACGAAAATATTCTATAAAGGAGTAAAAATACGTTCAGATGATTTTTTGTTACAAACATAGAATTGAAAAACATGTGTATATGATCGAATATCCTATCATGAAGTTGTATACAATGAGGAATATATTAACATGTTTTAATGTAAACATCCTGAGTCTGATAGACTTTTGACAATTATTAATGATTTCTTCAACAATGTTACAGAAGTAAATTCAAGTATATCGAAATATGTTGGGGAGGATCTATATGAGTATCATATGAATTATTATAATTCCAAATATAATGTTTCATATGATTCTTTTAAAATTTTGGGTTATGGAAAATGTATTATATTATAATTGGTGGACAAAGTATGTGATGAATCTGTCAAATATATAATATTTTATAACTCACTCAAAATAAATGATTGTCTACATCTTGAGTAGGTTAGAGCTGTAAGAAGTTACCCAACACAATAATGTTTCATCATATAATGATTTTTCATGAATACAAAATCTATATTTTATTGATATTTATGGTGTTATTTTATCTATGGGAACATAGATTATATATTTTGTAACAATATATCATTACAATGATGAATGAATGGGTAATGTGTAATAACTACTATAAGAATAATGAGATACTATCCTAACACAGAGAAGCATGGAAAGGTTTATTCTCAATATATTAGAAACCAGCCTACAATGAATCCATTAGATTGTATAGATGATTATTCTAGAAGATGTGACCAGTATGTTTATCATGATGAAATATGAATAAAAATTTTTCCACAAAATTTTTCTAACCATATAAAATACGAGAACGATACAAAGATGAATGTAGGGGGAAGAGATTTTTTTACTGCGACAACATTTCAAGAATGTAATATGTTCAAAAAAGAAAAAATCAGAGTTTGTTTTCATCACATGTATCAGGTGATATAAAAAATAGAAAAAATTTGAACGTCATGATGAAGGATGAGTTTCTTTGGGCAATGATAACTCCATAAAAATAAAAGGAATCAAAATGGAAGAGTTGAATGTACAAAAAATGAAATATATGAATGTTTTACTAGTTTAAAGGATAAAACATAACATACATAGGTTAATTAAACATTTTTATGTGGAAAATGATGTAATCTTGATAAAAGATATAGGTTTCATCAAAAGTTTGATAGATGGAATAATTATCACCAAATGAGAATGAACCTGTTGGAATCTCATCAAAATAGGATAATTCAACAAATCATGTAACTTGAGTTCTGAATATGAAAAGAAAAAGTTGTCACCATAATATTGGGAATGTTGGGTAAAAAACATGACTAAACCCTCAATGTTAATGTTTTTGGAATTTTCCAGAATTTAGATGAAGATATTAAATTGTTTTTATTACATTCAAAAAAGGAAATATGCATTTGAAAATTAAAAATATAGGTGAAAATCAATCTATCATAAAACATGATCTTTTTCATCCCAATCCTTGTTGGAAGATGAGACATCATTCACAAAAGGAGACCAATAATTTACCACTTATATTAATTATTTTACTTGGATGTCAAAAATGATGTTTATAAAGAACATGTCAGAGGATAATGAAATGATCAAATTCATCTGAAAATATTTAGATAATGAATTAGATGATTCAGTAATGAATTTGATAATAGAAAATGGTTACAAATTCACCAAAAAATTATTTTAGAAGCTCGTATGAGAAAACATGGTATCAAGCATCAGTATGTTTTTCTATATAATCCATAACAAATGGAGTAGCAAAAATGATTTATTTAATCATGTTGTAAATGGTAAAACTATGTTATAAAAATACAAATTTTAAGCAATCTATTTGAGGGGACATGTTAGTGATGTTTTAAATGTTCTGAATATATTTTGTTCAGACTGAAATTACAAAAATTTCTCAATATGAAAAGTTTAGAAAAAAAAGTTAATTTAAAAAAATCAATTTTTTAATTTCCATGATTTCATAGTATAATAAATGATGATCTGTTTTGATTGATGATAAAGTCAAGGGAAATACATTTTTGGGATATTCCCCAAACAAAAGAAGATACAAATGGATGAAAAAAAATTTAAAAGCATAGTGGGCTCATATGAATTAAAAGTAATTGGAAGTATAATTTTCATAAAAACATCTCTCAAGGCTGGTGAGGAGGATAAACTAGATATTACCATCAATAGTGAATGTAATTATAAGAATCCTTATCAAGAATCAAAATAATAGTGTCATGAGAATGTTTCAATATGGGAAGAAACATTTAAATTTCATACGTTATGAAATCATTTTGAATACAAAAAACATAATTGGTAATCATAAAGATCATGTTTCCACAGGAATCAAGTTGATAATTTAAAATCAGACACTAGGTATCTAAAAAATTGAACTACAATCAATTTAAGAGGTTATTCAACATAATTAATTTGTGGATTCTATAATAGAATAGTTGAATTAGATTGAGAAAAATGAAACATAATATCTTTTCACAAGACCCGTAAATAAAAATGTTATCTATTCAATGTGGATTTTTAGAATCAAAATAACATATCATTGAGAATATTCTAAATTTTAATAAAGGCTTTTTTTGAAGTATATCAATAGGTGGAACATATTGATTATGAAGAAACCTTTTCAACCTTAGAAATGTTAAATACAAATTCAAATGGTTCTTGAAGTGGGTTCTCATAGATAATAAAAATATTATCATATGGATGTACATTCATCCTTCATAAATGGTGATTTTGGGGAATACGTTTACATTGAACATCCCATTGGATTTCTACTTGATTTTGATGAAATCAATGTTTGTATGTAAGAAAAAGTATTGTATGGGATCAAATAACCACCATGTTAATTGTATTATATGATTGATATTTTTCTAAGAATGATTATCTTTTTTAATTTTAATTTTGTTAGAAACATCATTGTTCAATATTTTCACATCATAATATTAATTTTATTTGTTTATGATGATGAAATAATTTTTGATGGGGATGAAGAAAACATTTTTGATTTTTTTTCTAATGAATTGAAGATGAATATTGAAATTTTATTGTTGGATGAAAAATCATTCATCCATGGATTTCATGTTTAGAAAAATAAAATATACATTCTTATATCATGAAATGTATTCTTGGAATTTGTTAATGATATTTTGGATGGATGAATCCAAATAAAATAAAACTCCAATTTTAGTGAGCATGATGTTTTTGATAAATGAATTCAGAATTATTGTGAATCAAAAATACATTCAGAGGATGATAGGATGTCTTTATACTATATATATGAAATTCCTGATATTTTTTATGCAATGAATTTGTGTTCTGGGTATCAATATAATCTAAAGGTATCACATATTTTGGAAGAAAAAAGAATATTAGGATATGTTAAAGGAACATCATCACATGGGTTTTTAAACAAATGAAATTATGAGATGACGTTTCTTGGTTATATTTATTCTAGTTGGGATGGAGATTGAACTGATAGAAAGTAAAACATAGGGGAAACCTATTTCTTGGGAGAGTGTTGTGTGATATAGTATAGTTGTAAAAAAATTTCATTAACTTGGAGCATAACTGAATTATCATATTTTATAGTTACTCTATCTTATACTCAAATGTTTTAGATGAAATTTCACTAAAAAGATTTAAAAGTAAATGTTTCTAAACCATTGAAGATACATTTTGATAATCTGAGTGATATCTATATTTTATAAAATATTATCCAAAAATTATATATTAAAAAAATTTGATATAATGATTCACATTATTAAAGGGAAACATCTTGTTGGAGATTTTTTACAAGAATACATTTGAACAAAGTATCATTTTCTTGATATCATCACAATTTTTTTGAGGTAATAGTTTTTTAAATTGAGGTTAAAATCATTGTTCATCCTCCTCCAATGTTTTTATAATCCCTATAGGGTATATCCCTTACCATTCATTGAATTATTTTGACAATGGTGAATAGAAAGTAAGAAAAACATATATTATAATATGTTTATATGTATACTTCTTATATGAATTTGAAGCTGTGTATATAATATAATGGGGTGGAGAAAAATAAATGTTAGATAAGAAAAATAATTTGAGAAGAGAATAAATCGGGTGATAAATAGAATGCATGAATAGTAATGTAAGGAGAGTTATCTTTACATGGGTGTAAAATGTTCCATCCACAAGGGGATGGAATTAAATCACAACCATACTTTATCTAGTACTGCAGTGTTGGTAAACTGGTTTTTCAAAAAGTATATATTTTGATAATATTAAAAAAATGATTTATTTACTAAATAATACCTAGGTAAAAATTCAATATATTTGTAAAAGTTGTTAACAAGGGTTGATAACAAATTCCAAAGAGTATATTGGAGTAATTTTTTTTGTGTTTTTGAGATATTTTTTACTTGTTGACCACTAGCATTATTTGAATAAGAGTATTTTTGTAATCTATGAAACATAACTATCTGCATTAGATATATATTATTGGGTTGAATATAATCAGAATAAGAATTTATTTGTTCTTCTAAGGATTCCTTTAATATAATCACAAAAGAATGAAGTTATTAAGGTAAAAAGAAAAAAGATGCTAATATAGTAGTTATGGAATAAAGAAGTTGTTTTGTTGATGAAGTAGATTGTTGAAGAATGTGATGTTAGGAGTATTATTGTTTACATATTTTTTAATCTAAATCATAAGATGATTTTTTATTCAATATGTTCTCAAAAATCATGAAAATATTCATGATTAAATATTTTGGAATAATGATGAAAAGATTAAAAACTAATAATCAATGAAACATTGAAGAAATCAATTCAAAAAAAAGAAGTAGAAATAATGTTCAATAAAAATTTCCAAATTTCAGATTAACTAAAATTTTATACAATTAAAATTCACAAAAAAATAGGAAGATATCATATTCATTGAAATTTTAAGAAATTAGATTCACTGAAAAGAAAAATTAATTAGATTCATTGAAATGTTATTGAAGTTGTATTTACTAAAAACATGTAGAAATATGAATCACTAAAGGATATAGAAAATAGATTCAATGAAAAATGTATATTCCATATGATGAGGCGGTCAAAATTATAATTCAATTTTTCAAAATCCTCAATGAAATATAAGGGGGTTTTAACAAATAAATGATGGATTTTAAAATACTACATCATTGTGAAGCATTGAAATATGAGGAATTCATAAATGTTTTATTTGTAAACAAATTTTTTCCCATTTTTCTTATAAAAACATTCTCATATCATTTGTTTTTTCTAATATTTATACATATTCATGAAAGGACGATTATTGGAGAAATAAAAATGAACATTTCCATCTTATTGATGAATAATTGTATAAAGAATACTATAAACGATTGATTTTTTCAGATTTTCATTTGAAAATTTGATAATGAATTTTGAGAAAATCAAATCCAGTATCTCTATTCTGAAAATCAGATCTCCCATATTTGTAATGAAAATTAGAAGTAGAATTATGCAAAAAATACATCATTCTATGAAAATTAGATCCAAAATTCTGAAAAAAAAACATTCTCTAGCATTATTAGTTAATTTGATCCAAAATCTGGTGAATATTAGATCTAGTATTATAAGAAAATTGGATCTAGCAATCTGTAAAAATCTGATCCTGTAATATGAGAAAATCATATCCAATATTCATGAAAACCAGATTCAACTTTTTGAAAAATCCAATGTAACATTATATGGAAATCGAATCCATCATTCTGAAAAATTTAGATCCATCATTATGATAAAACAAAAATGGATCCAGCCAAATTAAACTCATGATTCAGACATTGAAAATTTTGAGTTGTTTGATCAAATTGTATTCTCTTTTTGTTTGGATAATTTTATTTAATAGAAGACATTCTAAATTGATGTTATTCAAAAACTCTTTCCTACCATGAGATATAAGGTGTCTAAATTTATTTGGTAAATTTTTTATTCACATCATCATAATAGTGGATCTCTATAGACCAACATGGGTGGCTATGGAATAGACATAGGTTCTCACATAGATGAATAACCTTATAAATCTTGTGTTCTTTTTGTGCTTTCCATGTTTTTTATTTATGAGTATTTACAAATGGTTGATAAGGAAATAAATCACAACAGGTTGCAAGAGTCGGGTTTCTAAATGTCTTGAATCTTATAAACTGTGAAAAATTGATTAAACCCCCCCTTCTATGTCGTCATTCTATTCTTGGAACTTTATCAATATATGACAAGGTTTTTCAATCATACCTAGAGGAGGAACAATCATGCTCACTAGTAGAGGAGGTGAAACAATGTAAATTAATTTAATAAATGTCTTGGAATTAAATGATTATAGTGTTCTCATTGAACATTATTAAATGATTATGAATATTGAAATAGGATTATTGATGCCCTTCACATACACAATAATATAATAATATTTTCATGTTAAACAAGTAAAAAACAAGGTTTCCTATGATTAAAAAATGATTATGGATTAAAAAAATATTATCTAATGATTAAAAATTTACTAGAGAGTACATGATGTGTATATATGTCCTAGTAGTTGTAGTTCTCATCCATAAATTTCTATTGTATGAAATTTTTCTGGTTTAGAGTGTGTAATAAATTTCAAAAAAAATACTTCTGTAATTAAAATATGATATGGAAAATTTATAATGATGGTAACTTCATGAATGTGAAATGTTATCCCAATAGTTAAGATGAACACATGTTCATTCTGTATATCTGAGAATATATAAATACATGACTTAAATATCTTGTCCATTTGAGTCAAAAATAATATGAATTGTTTGAAAATTGTTAGGGATATCATGATATCCCTAGAGACTGACATGATCATATAAACATGTGTGTTATTTTCTGGAAGGGTAATATAATATGGAGGTGTAATATACCAAATAATGAAAATTCAACTAGTTTTAATTAGTTTATTAATGTTTATGTTTGTCAGTTTATATTAAAAGTATAAATTAATTTCCCGGACACAACATATTATTTATTATTTATATTATCATCTTGGCATGGTTAAGGGTGATGAGTAACAAGTATAATGTATTAAAATTTATTACATCTCATTCAATATTTTTGGAGAATATTTTAGAATAAAAATTAAAAATCTAACTAAATCATTAGTAGATATATCTAGAAATAATATGGTTTATTTTCATGATAAGTATAGTATAATAGCCATGATTCAGTGATGAGGTATACTCAATGACATACTATGATTATAGGGGAAGTAAAATCATTATATACTAGACTCAAATCATGATCATTGATAATTCATAATTTGTAAAATATTAGAATAAATTCGTATTTCCATTTAATTACATGAAAGCAGAACATTATTTTGATTATGATTAAGAAATACACTTCATGAGATATGGAATGAAGCAAATACAAAATTGAAGTAGTTTTAAATCCTTAAAATTAATTTTTCAATTCAGAATATTTAGAAAATTTATTAGAAATTTTAATCACATATAAATGAAATGGATTATTTCTTCTTAGCAAATAGAAATGACTAATGCATTTCAAAAAATAATAATTTAATGGTTTTTGAAACTCGATACACCCTATTGTTCAAAAATTTAAATTATTTATATTGCAGTAGTGTTGGAATTAATAAAATAATTTCATAAATAGTTGAGTAGATCATAGGGAGTAAAAGATTCTGATGGTAATATAAATGAATATATAGAGGAGGTCTTAATAATTTAATGTGCATCCACTACATGTATATTCATAATAATTATGAACATGATTATAAATCACCATCATTGACTGAATAGCTACAAATAAGCCCAAGAGAATGATGTATCTACAAAAAACTCTTATATCACAAAAAACTAATTATTGTTTAGCATGCTACTAATAATGATGTTTATTTTTAGTTTATACATGAATAACATGATTAAATAAAGGAAAATTATACATTATAATTGTTTTCGGATGTGTAAAAAAATTCAGAAAAACTAAACGGATTATCAAAAAATCCTAATAAATTATGAAATTATATTCATAATTGATCACGATTTGTCTATATTGTATATTCTATGAATAAATTAGTTGATTAGGAAGAGGAATATTCATCAATAGATCTGTTGGAAATGGAATGAATTTTTTATAATATGATAGTGTAATAAAGGATCATGGACTTCTAAATGGACATCAAATTGAAATTTCATAATGTGTACGTTGAGGCAGAATTCAACTATGAACAGTTGAGGGATTTATTATAAATATATAATAATTAAATTTTTTCATGTTTAAGGTGTAATTTTATATTTTCATTTTGGAACCATGATAATCATATTCGAGGCTCAACTGACACTAGGGGATGAAATGATTCTAACAATAAGGATTTAATGAAAATCACTACATTAATATTTTCAATAATTAATTATTAATGTGGAATATAAATGTTGATTACATAATTTATGGAGGAATTAAATACTCATAAAAAAAATTAAAAAAATCATAAGGAGAATAACTGAAATGTTAAAAATTAAATTAATAATTTCCATCCTTTATTTTAGGGTTTCTTAGGGGAGAACCAAAAAATAATTTATCGATGTGAATAATCCAAATATGATATGGGGATATTTTCAATATAGGACACATTTATAAATCAACTATGGTTGGTTCTAAGATAAATATATGAAGGGATGATGATGACATAGATGTTATTTTTATTGAAAATTTTATCATAATTTGAATCATATTTTATGAAATAATGATAAAAACCAACATTATAATTTCTAATAATCATTCTACATGATATCAATGTTATCCCAAAAAAATAAAATTAAATAAATGAAAAAAATACATTATGATTTCAATATCATGTTGGATTTTAGTTTTTTTATCAAAAAACATCACAGTATCAGTTGTTGGGATTTACTGATAGAGACTATGCCAGATTATGGGATATAAAAAATTTGACAAAATGTTGTTCAAATTAACAACACGATTTTTTTTAATTCATATATAAAATACTACTTAGATTATATCACATTGAATACAGAAGTTGAATAATACATTTTGAAAATTCATTCATCTACATAATTGTTATGGATAAATCCAAATGTTCAATATTTCATTATTGATATAAAATATCCCAATGTAATGAAGGGTGATAACTTATGTGATATTAATCATAGAAAGGCATAATATAATTTATTAATGGATGAAGCATATCAAGATAGAAAATAACTTCATCAATTATAATTTTTCCATTTTATTTTGAATTAGTAGCAAGTGTCTATATATAGAAAATTAATGGAAATAAATAAAATAAAACTAAATAAATAAGATTTAAGATGAATTTATTAGATTCTCTAACTCACATAACTCTTCCAATTTGGTGGTTTGGTTACTAGACCCAACTCCATCAGTGCTTTTTTTGGTGCATTGTTGGATTTTTGTTGTTATTATAATCACATTGTATAATAAAAATGTTGTTTTAGGAATGGTATAGAATCTCAAAAGTAATACTTTTTTGATATTTTAATCCTCATTGTTTTATTTTAGAGACATTCTGTTTAGAAACATTTTTTACATGTGATAATTTTTTTAAATTCCTAGAATAATGTACCATATATAATATAAATAATATTATTGTTCAAGGATATATGGTAACATATTTTTGTTTCATTTTTTTGTATATAATGAATTAATCAATGACTATGTTATAGTAATGTTATTTAATTTTCATTAATTTTTTTCAGGAAGGATTGGCAGGCATAATGATTATAACATAACAAATAATTTAAAAGGTATTTTTGGTTTTGTTATAAAAATATGTTTTGTTGGGGAACATGATGAAAAATAATGTGTTTAATAATATATTTTATTAACTCTACTTTCACCTTACGATTATTGAATATATGATATTATTGTAAATATTTATTCAATCAATAACTATATTGATTAAATATCAGTATTTCTACTTATGGAGTTTTTTATGAAGATGTTACTACTTTAAGGTGTGTTAAATGCTTTGTAGTCATACCAAAGTGGGATATTGGTAAGAGCAATCCATTTTGAACTTATTTGGGATTTTGGAATTTATAATCGATGTTCAGATATTCTATAATACAAATTATAATATAGATATTTTGGGAATTGTTTATTGGTGGAACCTTAGATGTGTATTGGAATAGAAATTCAAAATCATTTCATTCGTATGTATAATATCCCTTGATGAATAATCAAAAATAACGTGTGTATCCATATGATTTTTATTTATTATTTGTGTAGGTCCAATGGTTACATATGTCGTGATTATGAACAATACACCACAATGGAACAATGCATGATTGAAATTTTTCATAATGTGTAACTCCATGGAAAAAGACACAATATTGAGGGGGAACTGTGAAAAATTGGTGATAGTCTCTCTGAAGTCAGAAGGGTGTCATGATATAGGATCACAATAAAATATAGGATTCCACATCAGGATGAAAGGGTTTTTCCTAACATAATGGCAACGATATTACCTTGTTTAGGTCATGTATATTTTATTCTGAGTGGGATATTTTTCCATGAAAAATAAGTTATATAAAATTTAAAAAAATTCAACATTTCGTTAATGGCTAATAATTAGATGTGATTATTCATTGATGGGAGAATTTCATAATGATAACATTAATCATTTCATAATGATAACATTAATCATTCCATAATGATTTCGATCAAATTGATTTTATAGATTTCAATGTTCTAATATTCTAGGTTTTTCATGTCATTATATTTAACATTCTCTACTCAAATTTTGAATGATGATATTGTATGTATTTTACCAATGTTAATATTGAATATTGAAGATCATAATAAATTAGAACATGGTGATTTATTCCTGATGTAATGTATTATATTTTCATAATAAAAAAACGAAATTTATAATTTTTATGAAGTGGGTGAAGAGATGAAGGGTAATTCAAAATATTTTCAGTAAAATTAGTGTGATATCCAAGGTTCTATATCATTTGAGGATCACGGGGATTGATCATGTTGATTATGCATTAGAATCTAGCTAAACTATAATTATATTAAATAATATTCATTGTTTATAGAAGAATGATTAATATTACTAATGTGTAATGTGATTTCTATATAATGGATAGTAGGGATATTGTTATCATTGTGATGGTTATAAACATATAAGATTGGTTCCCTTAATCGGAATTTGTAACCAAAAAATTGTGCCATTTTTTGAATTTGTAACAACAAAACTTTACAACCCTCTTATCCTTGTACATATCTTCAGGTATGATAACCACTTTAAACAACTTATGATTATCTTTATTTTTATTACCCATGTAATTGATATATTATTGATGGAAATAATAGTGTTATGATTTTTTAAAAGAAATATAATTGATTTTCAATGAAGAAATTGGAGAACACCAATTAACCCAATTTATTAGATTTTATTCCCTGTATGGTGCCAACATGGATCGAGTTTGAATTCAGATGCATAATCATGATTATTATATACTAATATGGTAATTATTTTATACTAAATACATTAGTAACATTACATCGATTAAGGGACCTAGTTGCGAGTTACCTCCACTCATTGATTTGAGGGTAAATCATCCACAAATTTCATAGGTATCTTATCTATTAGTTGTGATGTAAAATTATGTTCTTATGAAGTTATATGATAACACACATAGGATTGAAATTCTATAATTCATTAAGAATTATTGGACTCTTAGTATATATAGAGTGATTTATCATCTAGTGGTAGATAATTTTCTAGTGTCAGTAACCTATATAATTATTTCTATTTTTACTCCAATTAAAGATATCATTATTTATTAAATTGTAACATTATTTTTGTGATGATATGTATGATTATGTTGACTACATAGACTCGATATGAGCCTATATTACGATAGTCAGAGATCATGTTCCATTTTAAATTTGTCTACTATTTTTTAATTAATAAGATAATTTATAATAAGTTGGATTTGATCATTTTGAATGGATTAATTTCTATATATGTGTATGTATTAATGTTGATAATCCTTAGGATGTGTTCCCTCTATTTGGTGTGTTGCAGATATTAGTGGATTTGGATTTCCAAGTGAGGATTCTGGAAATATATTTGAGGTTAGGTCATTACTTAATGTATCCTCACGTACAAAATTTTCATGGAGAGGGTACTGATGATTATAAATTTTTTGGGAGAGATAAAATATAGAACTAAACAATGATATGGTTTCCCTTGGCTACTGTATTCAATAACACCCAGTCAATGATATTTTTCGAAACTTGATCCATGGACGAACATGCATGAACAATTTCTGATATGTGGATTTGTACCCGAAGAGTCACATAGTCGATCAATCAAATATTTAGATATAATATTCAATACTAATATTTTTTAAGTAAATATGGATAAATATTATATTATCAGGTAAGCATATGAGGTTACTTATGGAAATTTCATGGATTAACCAGATTGATATTGGGAATGGTAGGATTATGGGCATCCTAGTAGTTGATTGTTATGAACACCTATATGTATGCTCAATTGAGGATATAGATGAAAAATGTACATGATAGAGGATGATAGTGATTTAATCCACTTCTATTACCACTATCTCTAGGTGGTCATCAATAGGCCCATGATGCAAGAGATTAGGATCATGGAGAGACTCACGTTATGTACTCCATTGATTTGGTAATCACATACAATCCTTTATATATGAACCATATATTTTATATTTTGGAACTCACAAAAAAAAATTAAAAAACAGTTTCTGATATTCAATTCCGTTTACCTGTATATTCAATGTTCTAGGAATACTCATGGATACCATATACCAATCTAATTTTATGAAATTCATTTTCATGGTTAGTTAGTTTTGAATATATGAGACTCTATTACATTATCCAATGTATGAAATTGTTATTTTAAGAATAGGATTGTGTGGATTTTAATTTTTACATTGTGAGATATTTTCGAGTAGACCGGTTGAGGTTCACCTTCACTTGTGATTGATACATGCAGGTAGGAAAATCCATGCCACACCATATAATTGTTTGTAAAATAAACCACTATATATTTATTTTATATTTAATAACTATATAATTATTGAGTGATTACATTAATCTCTTCATGGAATAATACATATATATTTTCTATACGATGATCCAGGTTTATACCCCCATAGAGAGATCAATTTTTCATTCAATATACATCTTGGACCAAAATAATTTCATATATAGTATATCTAATACCCTAGGTTGATCTATAAGGGAAATAGGTTCATATATAATAACAATTGGTGAATGGTTCACCTATAAAGATACAATTTTATTCGTTTTAATGGTGTCCATGAGACTGTTTGTGTTTAAAAATTTTAATTTCCAAAATTAGGTTAAAATGGAAAACAAATTCTCCCTTTTATGTATCAATGATATCTTTGTAAAGAAAAATATATTAATTTTTTTCAGATTGACCTCCTAGGAAAAAATCATTGTATTAATGGTTTTAAAGAGGAAGTCCCATGATGATGGTTAAATGTTTTTGACATCCTTAAGAGTTCTTATTTTTCCTATTTGGATTCATGAACTTTCTAGATGTATTATTGGTAACTAGGAAATATATCATCTATTCATTAAATAACCTTTTAGAGTGGTTATTTTATTAATTATATAAATTTTAATTTTATAAAGGGGGGAATGGATAACTTCTTTTGAAATTCAGTAAAATTAAATATAATTACCAACTATATGGTAAATAATCTAATAAAAATGTTTGTATTTATGATATCCATTTCATTGTGATTTTAAAATCATAGGGTGTTGTTGTTGTTAAACATATAATGGTTTGGTATTTAGTGACATAACTAAGTAAATTTAATGTACTTATAGAAAATAGAAAAAACATGTGGTCTTTCTGCTTTACAATGATATACAATGATCCATTAGTGAAGGAGGAGTTTCAGTATATTGAATTAATATAGTATGTTTTGGTGGATAAAAGAAATTTTATATTTACATACGATCTGTAATTCCCCAACCCTAGTTACCCAGAGTCGGTGAATTATTTTAATACATTGGAATTATTACAAGGAAACAAGTCTCAAAATACCGATCATTTTAGCATTATTGGAAAATAGATTACATACATGGATGTTACATTACACTTTAGAAAATAAAACACAACGTAAATTATCATTTGAGAAAGCCATTAATCCCATGTCCTAAACCTACTTATCAATCATAATACACTTTTTGGATTATTGTGAAAATTAAAACAAAGAAATGGGAGAGCTCAGATTCTCAGTAAGAATAACAATATAAGGGAAACTTTCATAAATAATAATTAACATTTAAGGCAATATGTAAGACTAAAACAAAAGCCTTTTTATACTTAAACTTCATCATAACATGGAAAAGATACAATAAAATAATTCCATTTAATTATTCACATAGATATTATAATAGTTGAATAATCACATGCAATATCAATATCCACTTTCGTAATGATGAAATTCATACTGCCAGACTATCATAAGCACATAGTCAAGGCCTTGTTCCAAGACTACAAATAAGATTTTGTCACGGCCTTGTGCCAGAATAGTAGTTTTTCTCATGAGACCTACTGATTCATTGAGGATCTATACAAGTCTTCACCTGTCATTTACTAAGTCCAATGCATTCCTCATATGAAAATGTTTAAACATAACATAAAAATTCGTATTAAAACAGGCATACAAAATGTCAATATTTTACCCATAAATCATGAATGGTATAAAAATAACACATCCACAGACAATCGCATCACAAAATCATCAATATAATACAGATAATTTGTATCATAATAAATCTACTTCCAACAAGTTTTAAATCCATTAATGGATTTTGACATTGATGAAAATGATTTGTAAAACTCTTTGTGAGAAATATACCAATTTCATGAAAACATTTAAAATTCACACAATTTAGAAAGGAATACATTTAAATACATTTTTGAATCAAATTTTCCCATCCCACTTTTAATCCTTTTAATGTAATTAACATTTTAAAACATTTATGTCCATTTAAAGAAATCCTTAAAACCATTTTAAAACATGGACATTAATGAGAATGGTTTAGAAGAATAAATCATTAAAACATTTAAAATCATGTTTTAGTAAAAATTCCCTTAAAATAATCCCATTGAAAACTATTTTATGAAACATGGAAATGGATAATAAATATGTCCTAGTATATACATATATAAAAACAACCTCGGATAATAAAGAGATTGTGAAATTAACCCTTACCTTGCACTTTTATTTTGTCAAGGGTATGTTTATCCTCTTGTATGAAGATAATAGTATGTTATTAAATTATAATATATCCACATTAATATTTATGATGTAATACATGATTCATTTATTACTGTATACTACTGATTTAATAATAATTTTCATGTTAAATGAATATTTTGGGTAATAATCGTTTTCTTTATCGTACGTGTTTTAACATGTTAATCTTGATTGAACCACATAGACCAAGATTTATATACATACAGAATATAAAACAGGATGTATATATCATATATATTTAGAATATAAATATTTATAATAGACATATATATGAAATGAAAAACACTATTTATGGAGATGGTAGTCCGTACGTACGCACGAGCGACAATATCATTTCCTTAATGGTGTGAAATTTGATGGTATATTAATTTTAACAAAACATTTGCATTTTATTTTCATTATTTATATACATATTACTCATCATTATATCCATCCAAATAACATAGTTTTGAATAACAAATTACACCACGACGTGGAGACGGTAAGTCATACGTACGCACGCACGGTGACATTATCATTCATAAGATGGGTAGAATAATGAATATAGTTGTTCCATATTTATAATAACATCATAGTATATATAATATACTGTAGTTATTATTTTATAATGGAAATAACAATGAATGAGTAAGTGGAAGAGTGAAAGAACTTGGAAGAGGGTGTTGAAATCATTACCTCTTCTTCGGGTTGTTCGTTTTTATTTGACCAAAAGGCCTCTGTAGGTAAGATTTATGACCAAAGGAAGGAATCTAGGATGAAGATAGGATATCTGGGGGGATATTTGATCTGGTGTTGGCCGTGAAAAAAGGCTTTGCAGGAGTGAATTTCAGATAAGCCGAAGTTCCCTTTTATAAGAGGGGTGAAGGGCACCTTTGAAAAAACATAAAATATTATTTTATAATAAATCCATATTCGGTTTATAATGGATCCAAAGTGACTTATATCGAGTATAGGGTGGGGATGCATCTAAATATACTCAACAAATAGGTTTTAGACAAGTTTATGTTACCATTTTAACCATATCATTTAGATTTAACTCTACGTTAAATAATTTAACTTTTACCGTGTCTTCTTGTATTCTTACACTATATGGTTAAAAAATATATGATATACTGCCAATCGACCCCAATTGGTTAATTAATGTTATATATATTATTTTATAAGTCTTTTGGCCTAACCATAGATTTTTTGGACCATTTTATCAAATAATAATATAATATTTTAAAAAAACTATTTTATGTCAATTTTGACACTCTTTGATATTTTTTTATTGTTAAAATAATAACAGCATTATTGCTTAAAAAAATACATTTAATCCATACTAACATTTCATATTCATCTAGAAAATTCGTGTATGTGATAAAAACCTTGAAATTATATTTATTTTAATATTTATAATACCAATTATTTGAATCTATCAGTAATAAGGTAATTATTGCATCATCATTGTGTCATTAATAAATTTTATTATTTAACATTTAAAAATTATAAATAAAATACCATTATGTAGGAAATATTATTATATTTCTAATGAATATTTATAGTCGAATTTATCTTCTGTATTACCCTATATTTAAAATATTGTATTTATTAAACATTGATTTTAAGTCTTTTAACTCTTCTTTAAATAAAATAATAATAAATGTCTTAATCTAATCCAATTGGACCTAAAGGGTCATAATTTATTCCTAATTTTTTTTGGTCGAATTAAAATTATCCAATAAAATTAGGACATGTGTTAGGGTAATAATAATATCATTTTTACCCTTAATTACCCTATTTACATTTAATCATGGTAAATAAAAGTAAAAAGTTAATATTCACAAAAAATCATTTTTATCTTATTTAACCACATATTATTCCATTATATTAACTATGTCTCTCAGATTTTTGAAATTCAACTAACTGAAACGGTAAAATTATGTTTTAGGTAAATTTTAAATTTCTCCTAGGAGGTGTGTAAAAGACGGTGAAAAGTTCAATAAAATTTTTATAAATCTAAAATTATTATAAACTAAATCCAATAAATTAAATTGAACATATATAGGTATTATGTATCTATTTTTACCTATAATAAATTTAAATAAAATAAATAATTATTTAAAAAAATTCAGTTTTAAACGATAACTTAGTGTTTTTTCACTATTCATCAAAAATTGAATGTTTTCATAAAAATACAAAAAATTCACCCTAGGATAATTTATATATTCTGAATCTAAAAATCAAGTGTATTTTACCAAATTAAAAACATATAAGTTGAATTTATTAATTTAAAATTAATTTCTGTTGTCAAAACCAAAAGACGTAATTTTATGAAACAATATCTATCAAAAGATTTACACTTCTTTATGTCCAATCTCAAAGTTAAATTACTTAAAATGACTAGCGTTGGATAAAATGGTAAAAATATAATCCTTTTATACTTACAAACCATTAAAAAATATAACTTAACACAATAAATTATTTTGATTAAAAAAGTTCTTTTAAGTTAAAATATATTATTTTTCACTATTCACAAAAATATGAAAGTTATCAGAAAAACACACAAATTTTATTGAAACAAAATTATTTTGTCCCAATTAAAAAAATAAGTTTATTTTATCAAATTTAATATATAAAAGATTCAAATATTGGATTTAAAAAGGATTCACCATTTAATGGCGGTAAAAGTGCATTATTTTGAAAATACATCTTTTAACAGAAAAAAAATAGTTCTTCCATTATGTCTAAGAAACTCATAATATGGATTCTAAAATTATAAGGATTATATAGAGTTCAAAATTTAGTAAACATAATTCATAGCCGCTTTTGAACGGCTAGTTTCGTATGTTATGCTGCGCTTGAACTCGGTGTTGCGTGTAATGCAAGCTATTGACTTACATAGAAGAAATAACATACTTTGAAATCATGGGGTGTTAGATTCTTCCCTCCTTCAATAAATTGTGTCCTAGAAATTTTCAATTGTTCATCGAGAATAAAAGTTTGAAAATACAAAATACCTTTGTGGGAAAACCAACATCGGAAGTTGGGTTAATAAAATTTAGTCTGAATAACAGGGAAAG
Organism: Viscum album; assembly: GCA_963277665.1. Taxonomy (NCBI): domain Eukaryota; kingdom Viridiplantae; phylum Streptophyta; class Magnoliopsida; order Santalales; family Viscaceae; genus Viscum; species Viscum album. Next base: position 1,852,841,596 of record OY728120.1, read on the forward strand.
GGGAATGAAAAGTCACCACCAAATTATGATCTCGATTAGAAGAACATTGGTTGCAATTATAGGAACATAATTGGAGGAAAAACAAAAATATTTTTAAGGAGTGATTGAGGTCATCAATTACATACAATTTTATAATTGTGGGCCTCAAAGAAACCCATATATGATGATTTAAAATACCATCAGTTCAACAAAAAGTAAGGTATTAGGATAACACAGTTTTGGTTTTAAGATCCCCTCCCTAAAGTTTAATAATTGATTTATCAATAAAATTAAAGGAATATATATATATATGTATATATATACTGGACAAGTAGAGTTTAATCCTTTAAACTAATTTCTACCACAAACTCATCTTTCCCTCTAAAAGATAATATAACTTAAAAAAATATTCTATTTATCCTATTCATTTAGGGTTCCAAACAAATTTAATTTATAATTCATCTCCCAGACCCTTTAATAACTACATTATTCAATCTAGGACATCACGTGGGTCAGTTATAGGTGATACACCCTTATCCCCCATTGGTTGCGGGTGCAAGTCTCGCGGCCTTGCTTGACGGGACGGGTTGCCTCCCGACCTCCGGGTTGTCCTTTTTATGGAAATCCAAAAATAACCTAATCAATAGAATCCAATTTCAAACATAATATATTCCAAGCATTAGAATTATCAAAAATACTTATATCCAAACTCTCAATTCAAAATTTAAAAGGAAGGTAAACCTAATAAGGATCCTTTTTGGCAATTAATAACATCTGAACCCCATCATCATGTAGTCTTTTACAACACTACAACATCCTGAATTACCAAAATCAACCATCTCTTATTCCAAAATCACTACCTCATTATCATATCCATATTAAGGATTACATTTCCTTCAACCATGTATTTTCCAAAAGGTGTACCTTACTATTAATTCACCTTTCTTAGAACTATATAATCTCAAATGCTCAATATAATCGTACTACAGTAAAATCCTTATTTGTCTCCATAATTGAGGTAACCAGTATACTGTTGATACAACACTCAAATGAAATAATTCTAAATAACAAAATAAGAGCAATATTCACTCCTCTTCATCTGAGGTAGTATCATAACATGATTATTATCCAATAACATCATTTACAGTATAATCTTATGAATGAGACATTGATTTGCGTAGTGTCTCAACACCTTGCAGATGAAGCGTTTTACATTTGAAAAATTTTTCTTACCCATTACATCATGTACTTGGTGTCCTTTTTCTCCAAACTCATAACAAACTACCATTCCCTTCAAGAATTTACCAAGGTGATTCATTCAACATTTATGGCTTATTTGAAAATCCTTTTTTCCATCATCCCTTTGTCCATATTTCTCTATTCTATCCTTCTCTTCTCTGGCTTTCCTTAAATTCCATAGGACTCATAGAATTCATTACTTATCTTATTAAAAAAAGATACTTTTTATTAATATGTTGAGAATACATGGAAGAATATTTCCCTTATAAATGTTGGCATAATAATATGAATGATTTGATCCTTATTACTCTTTGGATCATATGTATTACTAGAGTTCACATTCTTTCTATTGGGCGCCATTTCTATACAATGGCATACACTAGGTCAGTTTATGAATTTTAATGAATAATTCCAAACTTGTTAAATACCTAACATAGATTGAACAGATTATAGATATAATCCATACAAATATTTTCTTTAAGGAGATATATACTCGTAAATCCTTCATAATGATTTGTAATGAAAACGAGAATTATCCAAAGCATATCCCCTGAGAGTGTCATAATCAAGAGTGCTGCAAGGCCTGTTGTTGTGCACCAATTCTCGTTCAAGTCTAACTCAAATCAATGTTTTTGTGTCTTACCACTAGGTACATATGTGCCAGAGCCGCCTCTACCTGCTCATATTTAGACAACGATGTATTTTCATGTAAAACTCACAAAATCTCAACATTACCAAAAATCTTGGAAGTTATTCTATACTAATCCTCAAAGTCTATCTTAGGGTAATGTGCTCTAATTAGAGATTTTCTAAATCTAGTTTCCAAGGTTATTGCTAAACATCCTCAGATACCAACTATAATGCCCTGACCCCAGTAACATAGAGTCGGTTCATTTTTTTAATACATTGAAATGATTACAAGGAATGAAGTCCCGAAAGTCCGATCAGTTTAGCAGTCTTGGAATATATATTACACACATGGATGTTACATTACAATTTAGAAAATAAAATACAACATAAATGATCCTTTGAGAACTCTATTAATCCCCAAGATTTACCCTTCTTATCAATAATAATACACTTCTTGAAATCCTATTGAGATTAAATCCTAGAAAGGGGTGAGCTCAGATGCTTAGTGAAGACAACAATATAGTGAAAACTTTCATAAATAATAATAAACATTTAAGGAAATTTATAAGACTAAAACAAAAGCCTTTTTAAACTTAAACTTCAGCATAATATGGAAAATATAAAATAATATAATTCCATTTACTTATTCACTTGAATATTATACTAGTTGAATAATCACATGGAATATCAATTGCCACTTTCATAATGATGGAATGCATAATTATTGACTATCATAACCAAATAGTCAAGACTTATGCCAAGACTAAATATAATATTTTTTCAAGGCCTTGTGCCAAGACACTAGTTTGTCTAATGAGACATATGGATGCATCGATGAGTTATATAGGGCTCCACCCATCACATACTATGTCCAATGTGTTCCTCATAACAAAAGGTTTAAACCTAACATAAACATTCATATAAAAAATGGAAAATGAAATGTCAATACATTACCCATAAACCATTAATGGTATAAAAATAACACATCCAGAGTAAAACATATAACAAAAAATTCAATAAAATATGAAAGATTTGTATCATAATAAATCAACTTCAAAAAAGTTTAAAATAAATTAATGGATTTTTACATATATGAAAATGATCTGTAAAACTCTTTGAGAGAAATATAACATTTTAATGGAAGCATTTAAAAGTCACAAAATTTAGTAAGGAAGAAATTTAAATACATTATTGAATAAAAGTGTCCCATACCACATTGAAACTTTTTAATGTAATTAACATTTCAAATCATTCATCTCCATTTAAATAAATCTTTAAAACCATTTTAAAAACATGGAAATTAATGAGAATGGTTTAAAAGAATAAATCATTAAAACATTGAAAATGATGTTTGAGTAAAAATTACCTTAAAATAATCCCATTGATAACTATTTTATGAAACATGGAAATGGATAATAAATATTTCCCATTATATAGTTACGTAAAACAACCACAAATAATAAATATATTGTGAAATTAACCATTACATTCCACTTTCCTTTAGTCGAGGGTATGTTTAACCTTTTGTATGAAGAGAATAGTATGTTTTTAAATTATAATAGAACCATATTAATATTTATGATAACATACATGATTCATGTATGACTTTATACTACCCATTTAATAATAATTTCCAAGTTAAATTAATATTTCAGGTAATAACAGCTTTCTTTATCGTACGTGTTTTAACATGTTACTATTTATTCTATCACATAGACCAATATTTAAATACATTCAGAATATAAAACATGATTTATATATCATATATATTTTGAATATAAATATTTATGATGGACATATATATTAAATGAAAACACCATTTATGGAGATGGTAGTCCGTACATACACACAAATGTTGTTTCCGTTTTCATATCATATTGAACAAAACTAAGTGAATATGATATATGTAAGTATATATATATATAAATATAAATATATATATATATCTACGGTAGAATTATTATTTCATATATTACATACTTATTAGTAATATATATTTTTATAATCTTCGATGAATGGTGAACGTGAAAATGAATCTCATCGTGTCGTGGAGACGGTAATCCGTAAATACGCACGAGCGACAATATCATTATCATAAAGATGTATAATTGGATGGTATATTAATTTTACAGAGACACTAGACTTGTATTTTCATTATTTATATACATATTACTCATCATTATATCCATCCAAATAATATAGTGTGGAATTAAAAATTACACCCTTGCGTGGAGACGGTAAGCCATACGTACGCACGCATGGTGACATTATCATTCATAAGATGGGTAGAATAATGAATATAGTTGTTACATTTTTATAATAACATGAAAATATATATAAGATACTGTAGTTATTATTTTAGAATGGAAACAACAATGAATGAGTAAGTGGAAGAATAAGAGAACTTGAAAGAGGGTGGTGAAATCATTACCACTTTTTCATGTTCTTCCTTTTGATTTGATCAAAATGCTTCCCTAGGTTGGATTTCTGACCAATGTAAGGCCTCTAGGATAATGTTAGAATTGTTGGGAGGATATTCTATCTGGGTTTGGAAGAGAAAAATGGCTTTGGAGGTGTTAATTTGAGGTAAGGAGAAGTGCCCTTTTATAATAGGGGTGAGGGGCACCTTTGGAAAACTTTAAAATATTATTTTATAATAAATTCATATTCGGTTTATAATGGCTCCAAATTTACTATTTTCGAGGATAGGGTGGGGATGGGCCTAAATATACTCATCCCATAGGCTATAGAAAAGTTTATTTTACCATTTCTACATTGTCATTTAGATTTATGTCTATGTTAAATAATTTAACTTTTACCGCACCTTCTTGTATTCTTACACTATATGGTTAATAAACATAATATATACTGCCAATCAAACCCCAATTGGTTCATTAATGTCATATATATTATTATATAACTTTTGTGACCTAGCATGACATTATTAGGACCATTATATAAATTAATAATATAATATTCGTTTTACAAACTATATTTTGTCAATTTTGACACTATTTGGTATTTGTTTTTTTGTTAAAATAATAACAGCATGATTACATCAGTAAAAATACATTGAATGAATACTAACATGTAATATTCACCTAGAAAATTGGTTTATGTGATAAAAACTTTGAAATTATATTTATTTTAATATTTAAAATTCCATTTATTTGATTCTTTCATTAATAAGTTAATTACTGCATCATCATTGTATCATTAATAAATTTAATTATTTATTCTCTAAAAAATATTAATAAAATACCATTATGTAGGAAATAGTTTAATCTTTATAATTAATTTTTTTAGTCGAATTTATCTTATGTATAACCCTATATTAAAAAAAATTTAGTTATTAAAAATTGATTTTATCTCTTTTAACTCTTCTTTAAATAAAATAATAATAAATGTATAAATCTAATCCAAGTGGACCTAAAGTGGCATATTTTATTCATAAGGTTTTTTTTGGTCTAATTAAACTTATCCAATATAATTATGATATGTTTTAGGTCAATAATAATATCATTTTTACCCTTAATTACCCTATTAACTTTTACTCGTGGTAAATAAAAGTAAAATGTTACTATTCACCAAAAAAATATTTTTATCTTGTTGAACAAAATTTTACTCTTTGATATTATCCATATCTCTTGGATTTTTGAAATTAAACTCACAGAAGCGGTAAAATTTTGTTTTATGTAAATTTGCAAATTTTCTTAGGAGGTGGGTAAAAGACGATGAAAAGTTTAACAAAACTTTAATATATAAAAAATTATTATCAATTGGATCCAATAAATTACATTAAAAATATATGGGTATTATTTATATATTTTGAAATAAAATAAATTTAAATAAAATAAATAATTATTTTAATAAAAATTTGGTTTTAGACGATAACTCAGTGATTTTTCACTCTTTATCAAAAATTGAACATTTTCAGAAAAATAAAAAACATTTACCATTTTCTAATTTAGAAATTACCAATACAAAAATGAATTATATTTTATCAAATTATTATCATAGATGTTTCATTTATTAATTTAAAACTAATTCCCGTTGTCAAAACCAAGATGGGTATTTTTATGAGACAATATCTATCAAAAGATTGAATCTTCATTTTGTCCAAACTCAAAGTGAAATTACATAAATGAAAAGCATTGGATTGAATGGTAAAAATATAATATATTTATACTTACAAACCATTAATATTTGTAATTTAACACTATAATGTATTTTGATTAAAAAATTTGTTTTCAGTTAAAATATATTATTTTTCACAATTCACCGAAATATAAAAGTTATCAGAAAAACACCACAAATTTATTGAAACAAAATTCTTATGTCCCGATTTAAAGGAGGATTTTTATTTTTTAAAATTGAATATATAAAAGTTTCAAGTATTGTATTTAAAAAGGGTTCACCATTAAAAGGTTGTAAAAGTACATTTTTTGAAAAATACATCTTTTGTCTGAAAAAAATGAATTAGTTCTAACATAATGTCTAAGAAACTCATAATATGGATTCTAAATTTTTAAGGATTATATATATTTAAAAATTTAGTTAATACTATTTATAACTGCTTTTGAATGGCTAGTTTGGTATGTTGTGGTGCGCTTGAACTCGGTGTTGCCTGTAGTGTAAGCTATTGAATTACATTGAAGAAATAATGTACTTTGAAATCATGGGGTGTTACATGATCAGTAGTGGGTTTAAGAAAACCCATTCCAAATTTAATGGATTAACAACCTACAAACATTGAATACGTGGTCTTGAATATACATATTATATCAATCTATTAATCTAATGATTATATAAATTATGGATATTTTCTTTCATTTATTTGAGTATATTAAGGCCCAAATTAGGTTGTTTTGTATTAATTAAAGTAGTTTCATGTTTCCCCATTAGTGGTGAATCATACTTGTGTAACAAAATAATATGAACGTATTCCTCTGAATTGGTAGTCATGGGAGAAAAATATTTAAATAGAGTTTATTTTATTATTCCTCTCATTCTTGTGGGTGAAGGATATCTACATTATGATTTAAAATATAATTAAATCATTTGAGGTTGTAGTGTATGAATTATATATAATATTGATGGATTTATAAGAAAAATTTCTATAATATGTGAATTATAATGATGATGTCTTGTATATCATGGAATAAATGAAATACATGTTTAATTAAACCATATTTAGTATTAGATTTTAGCATATTTATTTAGAGATTATTCATATATGAGATCATATGGTTAAACATAGTTTCCCAAAAAAATATTTTTCACATGTTGGTCGGTTCAAATCCTTATTATTCAATGGAATGCAAAATGATTTTATTGAAGTTGTTGGTAATGAGTACATCATTCTATAAATAAATAGAAGTTTGTATACATAAGTGAATTTTGTGTCCTAAGGACAGAGCATGGTATTATGTTCTTTATTTTGGTAGAATTATGTTTGATCACATGTCAATAATAGAGTTTCCATACCATACATGTTACCAATATACTATATGTATGGATCCATTAATGGAGCATTATATGATACCATGATGGTTATAGATTTTTTGTTAATTTTTTTTGATTAAATTATAATGATCACTTAAATGGTGTGGTTTAGGATAAACAAAGTTCATGTGAACTAAAAAACAAATGTAAATCTCATAGGTTTCACTTATCCAAGGAAGATTGATGTAAACATCCATTATAGTTCCACGAATATTGGAATGTGTCTCTTTTTTATGTTTCATATGTATATCCATTAATATAAGTAATATTTTCCTAGGGCGGTTCTGATATTCAAGATCTTATAAAGGGTAGGTGGTGTTACCTACCACATGTTGTAACCCCCATAGTTCGACCAGGTGCCCAATATCTCAAACATGTCATAGTTGTGGTTGTATATATATAATTTATCCTATATAATCGAGTATGGTAAGGGGATATCATGTATGATTCCACATTATAGTGTAATCGATAGAGATTATGTACTTCCAAGGGAAGTCCCTTCTATAGTAGAAGATTATATTATTACACTTATAGTGGCATTAGATGAATGATAAGGATATAACATGTTAGTATAGGAATCATATGAAGAAAGCGAATCATCCCCACTTTGAGTATGTTATTTATTTTAAGATGAAAATAAATAAGTATGGGGATGATGTAGTGGTTCAATTTTTCAATTAAATCCATTAAAATAATTTATTTTATATTTCAATATGTTGTCCCATTATTGGATATAATTTATGGTGTTATATGCATTCAATGAATATTAATTATTATAAAATATTATTTTCTTATTCTATAAATGTGTGAACAATGTGAATCACAAATAACTAATAAATGGATTCATGGATAGAATATAAAACAGAATATATTAATTTGAAAATATAGTATTTTTATAGGATATATATTGATAAAATTTTGTTTTACACAATAAACTGGGGCTGTTTTTTGTTATAAAATTCTGATTTCAAATTTTATTCAAAAATAAATTTACATATAACCATAATAATTATGATTGTATTCCAATGTTGAAATATACCCAAAAATTTATTTTAGAGAGATTAGGACATGATGAATCAAAAATTAGAGAAAAATAATTATTGAATTAGTGATCATATATCAAATTAGAGATTTTTTATTTAACATGATCCATTAATTGTACTACATTATTTCAATATTCCTTATGGTTTTCATTCTTTTTGTATATAACATGATTAATGATTTTATTTTATGATTTTTTTTCATGAACATTTTTTTCATCAATAAAATATCAGTGAAAGTGATATTTACATAGTTAAAAATATTTTGGAAATTAACCATTAGAGAGCCAACATTTCCCCTTTCTAGATGCATGTCCACTTTGGTATACCAATAAAAATTTTCAATGTGTTCTGGTTCATCAATAGGGGTAGGTATCATCACTTTTGGTTTCCATAAAACCTTTTTTGCATGAATGATGTTCCATATATCCAACACCCTTTCTCTTTCAGATGTATTGGCTGATGTGGAATGTTTTAGAACTCACGATGAATGAAAATATGTAAGGGCAATTAGTGTGAAAAGAAATAATAAAATTGGTTTGAAATAATTGATGACCATGATAAAATATTTTGAATGGTGTCATGATGGGTGTATGGTTTTATCAAATATAGGTAGTGACTATGTGGTCAAAGTGATATGGGGATGAAATGTTAAATAATTACTTTCCAACCTATATATTACATTGATGGAATAACCTAATTACATTACTAGAGGTGAAAGTGGATTTATTGATTAAGGTATTATGTAAAGGAAAATTTAATCATATTATTTGTGAACATTAGGAACACACATTATCACATGTCAACAAATGAATAGTGTTTATAGAAATATTTAAATGTTATATGGAATATATTCATCTAGAAAATAATATTTTTAAATAATTTAACATGTCTAATTTTTTTGTAATACATGGGTGGTTCACCCATTATAAAATTGTTTTTATATATAAATACATTAAGGAATAGTATATGAAATGTCATTGTAAATTTTTTATGAATTATTGTCCCATCAATCACACATGGATAGTTTCTTCTTAAAAAACTATGCATGGGAGTTTTGCATGACTCACACCATATAAATACATAATAACAATACCTTAATCCATAAATCAAATATTTTAAAGGAATAAACATCATATATTTTAAAACAACATGGTTGGGTGATAAAATTACAATCCCAAAATAACTTTTTAGAAACAATCATTATGAATATTGCACTATATATTGTTTAATTTATAATTTCTAAAGCCATTCAGGCTTTTAAATCCATTAGAAATAATAATATAGATTGATTTATAATTCTATATGTTTTTAATGAAAAATATACTAACAGATCCTCTAAAATATCAATGTAATATCCTATGTTTCAGATATTTTATGAAATACATATTGTTGATAAATTATATGTGTGATATCTGAAAAATTGATTTATCAATGATAAAAATTCACTTTTATTAAAGAATATAGTATAACTGTCAAAACTCAGTTAACACATTGGAATATTCAGTAAAATATTTCATAATGATAAATTATATTGGTTCGAGATTCGAAAGAACATTTTACCATGACAAGAAAGAAATATTAGTCAAATTATATTACATGATATGTTATTATTATAAATAAATGAAAAAATCCATAATATTGCATTGTGTGTAAATTTTGAGACACCCATTTGGTCCAAAATTAGGGTTTTACCATTTTTATTAAATAAAATTTTTGTTAGTTATGTGATTGAAAACATTTCATATGATAAAAAAAAATTATATATTTATTTTTATATTTATTCCTTTGAATTAAATATTAAAACATTAATTTCCCATTAAATTTTCATCATTTGATTAATTGAAATCAAATTTTCTGCCATGGACACAATTTTTACCGTAGGAGGGGTGTATGTTCTATGTGCAACAGACATTTGTTGTTATTTATTATTTATGTTAAATAAGGGATTTTAATTAATTATTAATGTTTTAATTTTTTTGAGGTATTATTCTCCATCTCGTTCATGTTCATCTCTTTTCTCCGTGGAAGGAATTGGGTTCATCTTTTAAGCATAAAATACAAGGATTTTAATGATTCATATTAGGAGACACCTTATTTAGGAGAAAAAAAATCCATATTCAATATTACTTTGAATGACATATCCATATGAGGTCTATAATTATCATTTTTTTTGTCCCATTCACATTTAGATTATTTTATTACATAGCTTAATCCTTCGATAAAATCACACCAACAAGGCTGAAAAACCTATTGGTGAGGCCTTTGATCAATTAATACTTATTTTGGTGTGGATTAAATCATTCGGAAGCTTTCCTCCCCTTTCACCAGTGAGATACACACAACATTCAACCGTTTATTTCAATTTTTTTATTTTTATTATTTCAATAAAATAAATCTTTTTGATGAAATCACTGTTATTTTCCAGATTTTCATGTCATCAGTGTCATTGGATTGGTATCAATGAGAAGAATCTAAATAATATTTCTAATTTGAAGGAATCAATTTTGATTAATACATTTTCACATTTAAATTATAACATTAAATATATATATATATATCATAAAAATTCGATCACATATAATTATCAAGATGAAATTTATAAAATTCCCATACAATAATTTATCATATTTATTAAATATCTAAATACATGTCTTATTGAAAATATTTTTAATATAAAATTCTGGATAAAATTATCTAATATAGTTAGAAAAGTATTATTTTATATGAAACTAAATAGAGATAAATTTTTTAAAGATTGATACTTTAATCACATCATTTTACATAAACGAAAATTTTGGAAATTATTTATGAGTGATAAAATATCATCGCATGTTATATTTTAAAAAAAATCCAAAAATTATCCTAGATATAGATAATATCATTTCATGTGATTTTTTATTTTTTATTTAAATAAAATATCTATTTATTGTTTTAGAAAATAAGGTTGAACCTAGAGTGTGAAAATATTGATAATAAAATCATGAAGAGTTGTTCTTGACTGATTTATCCCCATATTTCTTCATTGAAGACTTTTTTGGATAAGAAGTTCCTTATCTTCTTGGACTATTATTCACACTTGTTTCATTCATGAATAAAAATCTTGGAATTTTTTTGATTGTGCTTGATTATGACCACTTCTATGTGTATATATGTGCTTAGTAAAAAATTGTTCAGATTCTAAGAGGTGTATTATTGTATCTTTTATAAATATTGGATTATTATTACATGTTATTGGGTAAGATGATATATACACATGTTAATATTTTAATCCTACTTGTGTGTTTACTCTATATATTATTCAAATTATTTAATGGTTGTTAGTTATATTTGAGACAAGTTGACCATCAAGAAAAATGTATCTTGTATTAACAGAGAATGATAGAATTAATGAATAGAGGTGAGGGTCTAGAGAACAAGGTATTAGTTCGAGGAAATAATCTTGTAGTGATGTGGATTTACTCGAGGAAGTGTTTATTCCATGTTACATTCACTATTATATATCATTATTTATGTTATTACTATTTATTTACATATAGAGGGTCCATGAGACAAGGTCCTCTTGAGAGATAGATTACATCGGGTATCACCAACACAAAAATGTGATGACATATTATAATCGTTGGTTTGTTTATTCTATCTATTTCTGTTATCATTTTACATGGAGCCAACAAAGTTATGTTCATGGGTTGTGACTTCTTTCATAGTGAACTACCACTATCATTTGGATAGTTGTTTATTGTTTTCCTGCATTTATTATTATGGTGGAAGACACACGTATAATTCAAAAAATTATGTTAATGATGCCTTGGTGGTGTCCTACTAAGTATTTAACTCACATAAAACTTATAAATTTCAACATTATTGTATATTTCTTGATATATATTTTTAAGGAAAAGGGGCCTATTTTGGATGATTAGTAATGTTGAGGATGGAGCTATGGAGGACCACAAAGAACCCTACAATACCCTGCAATTGGTTTTAATTGTTTTTTTGAATTCCTGATATGGTTGAAAATCTAGGAGATGATAATGTATGTATGGCATGTATTTCGATTACTTTTTTCATTATTAAATTTATTATTTATTTATTTTTTATCCTATAATTTTATATTGATGGTATACTCTACCCATAGATAAATTTAGACCCTCGTTGCTAGCTAACAACCTATTTTGTATGGGGAGGTAGGTAAGAGTTTATATGGCATTGTGGATCTGACTCGGTGGATCGGGTCATGAAGTTACAAAATGGTAAAAGTGGATAATAATAATAAACTTAATATTAAATTTATTTAGGTTGTTATAGATTATATAGTTGATATGGAATTCTGTCTGGGGTAGGGGAACTGTATCTGCTACAGGCCAACACTATGTTGTGATACTCTGAGATGCCCTAAATTGGAATTTGGGTTTTATTGTTAATTATTATTAAATTCAAAATGTTTGATGAACATTATCATTATATGATATTTATGAGATTTACCAAATATTCATTCATCTTTAATAGGCATGTAGGTTCACAAGCTATATATATACCTATTGTTGTTCTTCATAGTAGTTTATTGACTAAATTCCATGATTTGTGATATCAATTTGATAGAATCTTTTATGTCTTATATATATACATGTTGTGTGATATATCAGTATTGGATGTAATCAGAGCATGCTTTTTTAATATGTATAGGTCAATTTTGACTAATCTGCAGGGATGAAGACAATGGTTAGTACCCGGAGAGTTATTCCATGGGTTGATGGTAGACTATTAGGAAATCCTTGTGTGATCCCACATACTGATTAGGTTTTATTATAATTTGTTTTAAATTTCTCATGTGATTACATCATAGTTTAGAAGATGTATCCTTGATATATATTATGAAACAATTAGGGATGATTTCTGAAATAAGTTTGCAATGTAAATGGTTATAGAATTACCACACCACATATAAGATAATAAAGAGACCTCACCCTCACATGATCTATATTATAGGTATCATGGATAATTCAACCAGAAGACTTTCAGATATTTAATATCCTAAGAATAAGAGTTCTTAACTATGGTGAAATATTAAATGATTATCAACTCCAACACTCTTAAACGTTCATGATCATTAGAGGGTCTCATGATTCTGATGAATGTGCTATAATATTTTTCTAGAATCAGTTAACAAGGAGAAAATCTAATGGACTAAGATGTTTTTTTGAGATTTAGCTTGGGATTGTATCAAAACCATTTCAATGCCATTATTGTATGGTGCTACCCAAATTGATGTTGTTCAAGGTTAAAATGGATGAATTATAGACAATGGTGTCCAAAATTCAAACAAATTTCTCACGGGGTTCACCTTGGTGGTTTTACATTTTTTTGGATCTTAGTCTTCAGTTATGCGTAGATTATTGAAGGATTTTCCAGGTTATTGGTAAGAATCGATATCTATTTCCATGGATCGATGATATCTTAGATTTTATATGGGGATCCCATTGGTTCTCCATGATTTATCATCGATAGAGATAACATTATATATGAGAGGTAGAGGAGGAAATTCTGAAGATTTTGTTTCAAATTAGATATAGACTATATGCATACATGGTAATGTTGATTGGCCTGATGAACACACCAGAAGTGTTTATTTCCTTCCTAAATAAAAAATTCAATCCATAATTAGACAATTTTACCATTTTATTTGTTCAGCTATTCCACATCAACTCACAAAAACTAACGAATAATGCTATGAAAATGGAGATTGTCTAGAGTGTGCTTCGAGTACACCGGAATTACAAAAAGCTATCGAAGTTTTCCTTCTAGGTCAATTAGGACAAATTTCAAGGTCATGTGGTGTCAGAGATTGGTATATTGAAAAACATATATGAGGTTATTACAGTGAGGTCATGAAAATGATTAAGAAATGTGTTTGATATTATAATATTCCACAAATTTCGTTGATATTATCGTAGGTTTTTCAAGAATTTATCCCATCTATCTGCACCCATGAAAATACTGACAATGATGGGAGAAATATTCTATTGGAAAAACAAGTGTAAAGAGGCTTCCTATTAAGAAAAATAAATGGACGATGAAATCTCCAGTACGAGAAATCATTGAGACTTATATTGGATATGATATCTAGTGTGATGCATCAGGTGATGGTTTGGTAGTGGTGTTGATAAAAAAATGTTGTTTCATATTGGTGTATTCATCTATAACCACATTATAATGAAAAACCTACACTTCAATTTTATTTTTATGATGTGGTTAATTATATGAAATGGATTCTAATCTATATCATCACTATCATATTTAATGATTACATGGGAAAAAAGATCCCTCGCTATTTCTTCTAACATATGGAACTGAATATAAGTGATGATGTTTGATAGAGTATCTAAAAAAATTCTATTTTGAGATGTCATTAGAAAATTATATATTATCATTATTTTTAAAGGGTACAATGTATATGGGTGTCCTCTTGGGATGCACCCCTCATACACTCTATAGTCAAGCATTCTTGGGTTAGTGTTGTACATAGACTAATGATCTCATGGGAAGTACTGATGTTGAACCCTTAAATGTGATCATTCCATCATTAATGACCCATATTCCATAATTAATATTGTGGTTTTCACTATAGAGAACATTCTAGACCAAGGGATAAAGATGATAACCAACATCCTAGTGGATTTCTTCATCCACTCTCGATACCTATGTGGGAGTGAGAAGATTCCATGATGAACAAATTGATGGGGTTACCCATTACAATGAGGAGTTGTGGGATAGTCTGGGCGATTTTCAATCAATAAATGAAGCCTTTTCACTTCATATAGATCATAG
Source organism: Viscum album (assembly GCA_963277665.1). Classification (NCBI taxonomy): domain Eukaryota; kingdom Viridiplantae; phylum Streptophyta; class Magnoliopsida; order Santalales; family Viscaceae; genus Viscum; species Viscum album. The sequence continues at coordinate 1,852,856,814 of OY728120.1, forward strand.
AGATTCAATGAGAAGAGGATATAGGAATGATTTATATCTAAGAGATCATGTGCCTTCATAGATTCCCATTGATCATTGTTTTAGATAAATATGTATGTGTTAGATCATGCTTTTGGCCTATCATTTAAAAATTCATAATAAATCCCCAGAATTTAAGTGTGGCATACCATCCTCAGACTAAAAGAATGTCTAAGTGTACAATTTTCATATTGGAATATATGATTCCAACAATCGAGCCAGACATTTGTGGCGAAGGAAATGATAATATTTCCCTAATTGAGTTTTCATACAAATAAATTATCATTGATTGATTCCGATGGAACCTTATGAGGATCTTTTTGGGTGGTCATATGGATCAACTCTCTACATACATGAGGAAGAAGATATAGTGGATGAAATCCCCTGTAAGTTTTGGAAGAATTTTGAGAGTGTAAAAATGATATAGAATATATTGATATCCTCTTAGAGAAGAAATAGATCATATGCCAACTGTAGGAGGATACCCTTGCAGTTTGTTGTAGGAGATATAGTTTTCATTAGAGTTAATCCATTATAAGGTATCATATGATATTTAAATATTGACATGATTTATCCAAATTTTGTGGGATCCTATGAAATCAACAGGAGGATAGGGGTTGTTTTGTATCTTATAGACCACCTTTCTCACTATCATGATATGCACGATATGATCCTTTAATCATTTCTTCGGAGAAACATTCCCTGACCAACACATTTATATATTGTGAGTTCAATGAGACATGGATTGATGCATCCAACGAAGAGTGTTTTTTTGGCCTGTATATCAAAAAAATAATATAATGTGAGACATGACAATACCATTATACTATATTCATAGGTAACTTGAATAGATCATACAATAAATGTGGAAACCAAATTCAATTGATCGAGAATAGTGACATGAGTTATTCAAGAAAGACAACTACAAATACTTATTTAGGACAAGAAGTGGATGGAGGGGGGGAATTATAATATTATTTATTTTATATAAACAATAAAAACCATCTTATAGATAAATCATATGTGTCTTGTATGGAAAAAATGATTTATCAATGAATGTCACATAAAAAATCTGTTATGAAATATTGTCTAAGGTTAAAATCCTGGTAAACAAAAAAAAATTATTCAATAATATATTATATGAGAGAAATACAAATATGGTATGAGATTCCAAGTACAATGGTATTTTTGAAATTATGAAACAAAAATATTAATTATATTGTTTTATTCCATCAAAATTTAAAAAAAATTAATATATAACTTCCAAAATGGAGTTTTATATAATAATTTAGAGAAACCCTTCTATCCAGAATGTTCGATTTACCATAATGTAGTATAACTATTTTTATAGTCATGATTTTGGAGCAATATACGTGATAATACAATTTTTATATATAATAATTATACATTCTAATTTTATAAAAACAAGATCATCAACATCTCCCAAATGGTTCATTGATTGAGAAATCTGAGACCACCATTGAGTCTAGGATTTAGAATTTATCCTAGGTGAGGAGTAACTACTATGTGAAATAGACATTTTGGGTTATTTTATATTTATGAATATTAATAGAATCTAATTAATTATTAATACAATTTTTTATTTTCATCCCAATTCATTTCTTCCACCAGTTTCTTCTGTTTCATCCATGGAATGAATTGGGTCAACTTTAAACCAATGAATGAGAGGATTTTAAGAAAATTATATATTTAAATCACCTTATTTATTAGAAATATACATCCCCACATTCATTTTTTTGTGGAATAATTGATGAAAGTGAGGTTTTTAATTTTAATATTTTTACAAACCAATAATGATTTATATTATTTAAAAAAATAGATTCCTCCTTCCCAAGAGACACACAAAATATTCAATGAACCACCATGGTGAAGCCTTTCATCCATTTTAGCCTTTTGTATCATGGATCAAAGACCATAGCCATACGCTTCCCTTCCCTACAGTACCTCATACAATTTTCCACCCTTTTTTATTATTTATTTTTATTTTTCATCCAAATATTTATCTTCGATAACATCAGGTGTATTTCTCAGAAAGAAATGCTATTAATGTGGTTAGATTTTTATTTATGAGAAGAAACTAAATCATATTTATGAACTAATGGAAGGAAGGTTTTGTTTGAATTTTTCCCCATTTTAATTTCATTATTTAAAAAATCATTTCAATGTATGACAAAAAAAAATTTCAAGAGAATAATTATATAAATTTCATATGTTAATACATTGAATTATTAATAGATTGTTACATATATTATTGAATATATTTATAATGTAAACTTTGGGATGAAATTAGTAAATATAGTTATAAATGGATAATTTTTATTAAATTATAAATATGTAATTATTCTTGATAAATAATATTGTATTAAAATGAATTGAACTAAATGATAATTTTTTAAATTATTTAAAAGATATAAAATATATTAGAATATGAAATTTGATGTATAATTGGAATTTTTTCCAAGAGAGAGAATACATAATCACATGTTACATTTGAATTTGTTTTGAAATAATGTTGATATATCTAGTTAATGGAAAAATTGATGAAACTTGAGTGCCAAATTTAATATAATAGTCTTGAAATTTATTTCTCACCGATTTATCCTTCAAATTCTACAATGAGGGCTATTGATGTAGGAAGTTCCTTAGCTTCTTGTGCTCTCATTTACAATTGTTACCATGATGATTATATTTTTTAGTAATTTTTCACCATGATAAATTATGATTGAATGTGTCTGTGTGTTTGCATGTATCACAAAATAACTATTGTCATTCCATGAGTAATATTGGTTTTTATTTTATCCATAGTTTATTATGGTCACATGTTGATGTGTATTCTGTTATATAATCATGTGGACATACAATTCCTACTCGTTTGCATAACCAATATTTGTATTTTCATTCCTTGTTTTTTGTTAGTCTTATGTGCGACTGGTGGACTGTAGTGACATTCATATCCCCTATCAGGGGAGAATTATTTATTATAATGATTTCAATAAGGTAAATGAGTACATGGTGGAGGTACAGGGTTATCATGACTTCATGTTGAATTTGTGATCTAGGTGGTCTTAATGCAATATTACATTCAATATTAGATAGCATTGACAATGTGATTAGTAGTTCTTCTCATCCATAGGATTTTTGCGACGCTGTTTTCTATAGGGATAAATGACACAGGGTAACACCTCTGAGAAAATATTAGGAAATTTTACTAGTTCTGGATTATTTTTTCTCACTCATTAAGATATCATCAAGCATAAATACAAAGGATGTATTTTAGGGAGTTATGGGAGCGTGGTTAGCGCACCACCACTATGTTTTGTATTGTGCTATTATGTGCATCCACCATTTGTTATTATTATGGAAATAATTTTATACATGATAACATAATTTTAAATACGCATTGGTGGTGTCCGATTGAGACATGTACACCATCCATAATAACTATTTTGAATGTGCTTATAGATATATTTAGAGACATGGTAAAGGGAATGTGACCTATGGTGGATGGATGAGTAGGTGGAGAGGGGAGTTGGGGAGGATTAGGGTGGGAACTGGAGGAACTTTCATTTATTTTTGTTACAGTTTGTTTTTTTACTTCCTGATAAGATTTCCACATTGGTACCAACATTTATTACCATTAAATGTATTTAATTTACATTCTGAATCATTAATCTGAGTATGTATTTTATATATTGTGTTTTTTAATATGGAACATATGTGGTGAAAATGACAGTATAGTATCCATATAAAATGATGTAGACCATCACAACTATTATAAATCTTCATGAATATGATAATTGTGATTGTGATTAGGGTGAATTGTGGATCAGTCTCAGTGGTTTGGGTCTGAATGTCAAAATCATTTACTATTTTCACGGAGTCATTTAGGTTTATTTTCCTAACTTTGTATAGGTGATGAAAATGTTTAATAAAATATTTTAGAGTACACACATGTTTGGTAACATCCTTTCCAAATCTCATTCATGGTAATGTATTATCTATTAAATTTATTATGTTGTACCTCCTTAATGATCAAATTTAAATGACATCATTTTCATACATTGGGTTTTTTAATACTTGGAAGATACCATAGATTGGACATAGTCCCAATAAATGAATGATAGATTTTAGGTACCCCTAATAAATCATAATTTGTTCGTCTATCTATTGATTCAATTGTCCCTCAATCAATATACATTTATATATATGAGTAACATTACATAATATGTTATCAATACTTGATCGACCGACATGTACACTTTTGTGAATCATTGGTCTCCAAAAATAGTTCTATAGAGAGTTTTTGGAAGTTCCAGAGGATGATAAATTGTATTTTTATATGTATTAAGATGGTTTAGTACATACAGTTTCTATTAAATTACTACACACTACTAAAATATGAAATAGGGTATTTTTTTATTTTATGTCTCAATACATTATATTCATTTTATCTATATTATTTTTATTTCCTCTCTATAAAATTTTTTATATAACATTTCATTTCATCATTCAATTTTTACATGATTTATATTTGGTATTTTAATACATAGAATATTATGGGAATTATTTTCCACTTATGTTGTCTCTGTACAGATGAAAAATAGTTTCAAGGTGTCTTTTTTTGACATAAAACTAGTTCAAAATTCTTCTCTGGGACGTTTGAGCATGTCCCTATAATATGAGACAACAAATGATTTTTTTAATAATGTATTTTACATTAATATTAGGCTTCTATAAAATTTGGAAAATTGATAATTTCTCTTTTATCCATTGGTGTTCACCAATCGTGTCGTTTCATCATAGTCGATGTACAATGTTGCACATTATTCTACAGATTAGTTGTAATATATATGATAACATGTATTTTTATATTAAATTTAAGTGGTATATAATTTATAATTAGACTTCTTTTGGAATTGGTGAGATACAAAACTCACTGAGACCCCAGATAAGCTTGTGAGTATCCATGAGTTCCCTTCCAATGTTATTTGTAATAGAAAAATAGATAAAAACTATAAAAAATAATGCATAATCAATCAGAGGCTACATTAGACAATAAAAACATTCAATAGATATACATTATCATACATTGAATATGAATATAAACTAATATAATTAATATTAAGTATTTAAATTAGAAAAAAGGGTTTATGCAGAAAAACTATTCAGAAATATGTCTCATAGGAATCCCTAACATATGATCAATAATTTGATGAGGCTATAGTATTCAATACCCATATACATTGGTAACCCCACTTCCTCATAGTAATGAAACCTTAGAAGAACCCCAATGTTTTTTCATTAGACAAGAACTATTAAGGATATTTTTCGAATATTGACTTCCACAACTGAATACCACTACATCTCACTAAGTTGAAACTAAATATATATAACTCATTATCCATGATCACTATTAAAATATTAAAACTAGTTGTCATTTTCATAGATGAAAAATTTGTTCAGCAAGGATAGTTGAGGGTTTAGAAAAATTATTCCTAGTAGGTTACCTCAACATTAAAATTTAATGGTAAAATTATAATTAATTATGAAACACATTAATCTATAAAGAGAATAAGACATTAAGAGATAAGGAAATGATGATACTCATTAATTGTAAGAAATGGGAAAATTAGGGGTGCATCGTATCACTAAAGTGTAGCTTCCCTATATATTGAATCATATCATATATCTACCCAACAATTTTGGGGTTTTTGGAATACCAAATGTGTCTTACTTTGACTACCAATATCAATGTCACATTAAGTAAGATAATGGTTAATAGTGAAAATCATCATATAGTAAGTCATCATATCATTATATCCTGACAACTGAAGGTAATAAAAAAATCCATAGAATCTTTATTATTCAGAAAATTCATTTATTTATAAGTCCCAGATCCCAAAAAAGGGAAATAAGGATGACCGAACGCCTCAAAATGAAAAATACACATCAATTTTGGGAACTGATTTTCCTTGAATAATGTATTTGGAAATGATTCCTTTGTAATTTGTTTATATGTAAAACCTAAAAAACATAAATTATCTATAATATTTCACTAATAAATCATTCCTCGGTTGTAGATGTAATCATATTCTCATGAATAATTGATTAGTATGTCATAGGGGAGGGTTACCAACAACCATGGAAGACCCATGCCCTAATGTTGGTTATGAACATCGGCCTGGAACCTTACTTACAACATTAGTAGAGATACCATTCCTCAAGAATATGGCAATATTTCCCAAATAGATATTTAGGAGACATATTACATTTTCATAGTATACAACTATTATGGGTTTTAAACATGAGGTAGTCATAATAAGACACTAAAAAATGAAATTATCAAAAAATGGAAAGATAGAATATTTTATTTTATTTTTAGAAAATTTAATCCACAAATGAAATTTATATATATATTTATATAAAGTAAAATTATAATATGAAAAATTCATAATATTATTCACATACTTCTAATCATAACACAAATGGATAAATATTTTAAAATTATTTTAGACATCCTAAAACAAAGAATGTCCCTATATGATAGATGTCATGTGAGTCCATCAAGCATGATGATTTTGCAGTACCATATTCTAAATCATGTATTCCTTAATATAATCTATTTCAAAAATGTTACACAACAAGTGTTAATTTATCTAAACTCAATAATTTTATTTTTAATGAGTTAATTTCATATAGTGTAACATGCTGACCTGGCTCACTCCTGAACAGGAGGCCGAACATGATGCCAAATAGCCTCAAGCACATCTCTCCATACTGCAGAGGTTTCTGAATAGTAGGGAGGGTCTATGGATAATCAGTGGGGAGACTATACACTCTTATTAGAGTTTCACAGTGGTATATCAGAGTAAATAACAATCAGTAGTAGATGTAGTAATAAATTTTTTAGAAAACTGTGGAAGAAAATTAGTACCCATTTTATAAAAGTGGTAACACCAATTATACTTTATATTCATGAATGACATGTAATTGATACATTTTTTAATGTAGTAAACAAAATAACATGTTTTTCATCTGAGTAAGGAAATAAATGAAAGACTCAAAATCACCAAGGACAAACTCCATGAGCATCGTGATCTCTAGCTCAGTCCTTTTCTAATATCTCTTGGTACTAGAATAAGAAAAATCATGCAAAAAATATAATCTACTGGGGTACCCGAGTGCTATTGAATCCCGATTAGGGTGTTAGATATAAATCATAGTAGGTCAGGACAACCATTGTATACCTCAAATATATACATTCATAAATAATTTAAATAGTGTGAAATCATGCCTAATTAATGTAAGCAGTGCAATGTAACTATATACCCAATTACCTGTTTTAACCCTCTGCATGTGTCTATACCAATATAATACATTTTCAGGCATACACAACAATCATCATAAATTCATTTTCATTTATCATGTATTCATTCCTTATTAAATTAAATAATTATTGACTTCCATCCTAATCTTGAAATCCCATGTAAAAGTCACTCCCCGTAGATGTCTCTATAGACCATCAATTTAATCAAAGTAATGACTCCATCCACACTTTTTCTTTGACATAGATTACACATAATAAGAAATTATATTTAATCTTTAATATACAATTTCTATGCTTATACACTAGAAATAGTTATTCACACCTGGGTCTGTCTGCTAACAGTGATTCATCCAATTCATTTATATGTCAGATCCTTTTCTCATATTCAATTAAAAAATCATTCTATCATAACTTATTTTATTAACCAATTAACTTATTTCAAGTACGACCAATTTGAAACACAATCCAATATAAATTAATGGTTGTAGAACATCTTGTCTAGTGCCCTCAAGAGTATTTAGTGCATCTGTTCTAATATCACAACCCATGGGTAATTGGAGCATCAATCTCTATCCAATAAAAAAATATTGTCATGCAAGATGGGTATAGAACACCATGTCTAAAAACCCGTGAGTATTTGGAGAATTAGTCCCTGTCTTACAACACGTTTATCAATCATGTATAATTATTTTTCATTGTTTTAGAACACCTTGTCTAACACCCCAAAACCGTCCATTAATTAATTTATAAATTAATTAATTCAATATTTTAATTAAGCCAACAATTAATTATCAATATAAATCTCCTGTCAAATAATTCTATAATCAAATTACCATTCAAAATATCAATAGTTAATAATTAATTATCTGCTAATTATTCTCAATTAATTATCCCTGATCCATAACATGTTTGAACATATCCATTGGAATAGTGTTTTTTCCAGGACATTAAAAATTAACATGCATGTCATAAAAATCCCATGTGAAACATGCTGAAAAACGGTCCACATATTTTGCTACCATCCCACAATGTATATCATCTTTTTAGAGATACCCATCATAAAAAAAATTATGGTATTGAAAATAAACACACATCCAAAGGCATTTTTGTCCAACAGTTAAATCAATGAAGCAATTCACAATCTTAAATTAAATATTGCATATTAATTAATTCAACCATTAATTAATTAAATCCTATCTCTTAAGCAATTAATAAATTAGTTAAATATTTACCATCTATCATGTAATAATTAATCCATCAATTAATTATTACCAGTTTCAAGTTTAAATTCCATTAATTTCAATATATTCAGTATTCCCAATTTTCAGTAAAGGCCACAATTTGTTTCCGACTCATGACTTGATAATTAATTCCTCAATTAATTACCCTATTATTCAACAATTTCTATTAAAATAATTTAACAATTTAATCATATCGCTATAAATGATTTAGAAATACATTCATAAAACCATCACCTGATCATGTCCTCCTTGATCTCACATGGAGGCATCATTTATTAACATAAAATGTGTCATGAATCGACACATCATATATCAGCACTAGAAACAAGACATATAAAAATCCAAACCACATCATGAATGATATGACATTACTATTAAGCAACAGTTTATCTATTATCATTATTTCCAGAAAACATAGATGTTATATTATCAAAGAAACACACATACTAAATTTATTTAAATATTATTATAGGATTTCTAAAACAAAGATATTAATATTTGGAACCCTATCTCGTGGTGGATCTATTTCTCTTCCACATTTCGTTAATGTACATGGTGGTAACCATTCCACAAATAGTCCGTAGTCACATGCAAACACACCTTCATATATATATATATATATTTATGTTTGTGTTTCTACAATGATAAAAAATCAAGATATTAAAACAATACCAAGAATCAAATTAGTAATGAACAACACACCACTAAAATGGTTCAATGGACTCAATTGAAATTAACATACCATAATTTAATCGTTTCCAAACGAAACATAACATTTAAAAGACTACCAAAACGTATGGATCTAATAAGAATCACGCCCATCTACCTCACCCTTTTTATAGGATCCCTGAACAAGGACATACATGTCACTAAAAACATTCAAATATCCTAAAAAAATAGAATTACAAAAAAACTATATAAAATAGAACAATAGGGTTTCGGCCGAGCGAACAAGGTGAGAGGTAGAAGTAATATGGTCGATGTGAATCAAGAGTCATATGTAGAAGGAATCACCTTGAAGAGGTGTTCAAGATTTGTGAAGAGTCCAAGATGAGTCATCGAACGCAATGTGGAGACTGGGAGTGGGGGTGCCACAATACAGGTTCATACTGGGAGTGTCGTGCACTTCATGGGTTGGACCGCAACAATGTGCAACCCATGCAGATCCATTAATGTGAACATTTATGAATTCGGTGGTCCCTAGACACATTCAGAAACCCACTAAAATTATTAGGTAATTATGCAAGTCAATAAAAGGAAGCATTAGGTGTTCCAACACTCAGAATAACATTCCATAGTTTGGTTTAAAAAAATAACAATCGATAAACAGAAAACAAATTCGAAAACCTTCATATTTTATCCCAGTTAAAAAAACAAGGGACTTTACAATCTACCCACCTTAAAAACATATCATTCATGAGAAGCCATCAAGATCTAATACAAAAACTAACCATGGTCATTTAATCTTATGAGAACTATCACATTTTGTGCCAAATGAAAAATGTATATTTTACCCTTCACAATTCATAGAGAATAAGCTTTAAAATTGAGAAAAGCTCAATTTCTAGATTAAAAATAGAAATAAATCTTATATTTGAGGCCATTACAGGTACCACTTCTACGATAATGGTTGAATATAGAAAAACTATAGAATAGGTTGTGCATAATTCCATAGAAAGACGTCGTGTACCCAAAACCCACATTCACCCTTTAATGGACGATGTGCCGTCAAAACAATTCTAAAACCATCTGCATGTATATCAATGCACTTTCACGAAATCTGGTGAAATTTACATTTCAATCCACCACAATGTTAATTTAAAAACATATGTTCTCCAACGTGAATAATGGAGTATCCACAACTTTCACATATTCGGTACTACCCAAATAAAAACCAATCATCAATCAAAACAAAATTTAAACTGCAGTGTGTCATAAGACCAACACTATCTTAATGTCTTCATTATGAGCTCATGATATAGGACATGAATGTCATATTCAAAAGAGTGCATTAATAAAAAACAATTGTCATTATGAAGATTAGTCAAACTACAACTAGAAAACTCTATTATAAAATCTTGGTATCTCCTTCCGAGACATTTATCGAAAATGATGTTACAATACCCAGGTTATGATTTTCGATTGCATCAAAATAAAAGACCAGGCGATCACCAACACACTATTTCAAAACACTTATTTCTTGCATGTGACATTCCTTGAACCATGATCACCACATCAATCATTGATACTAATAGTCGGAGCATAAACCTATCGGTTTTCCATAACACCAGAGAACCATGAAGTCTTCCCAAGCAGTTGGAAAAACATACATTAACGACCTAGAACATTTTAATGGTAGTACCAACCCTGTGTTAGCCCCATATAGAACATATATGTCGACCCTCTCTTGGTTACAAAAAACTGAAACCATGAGGTTCAAATGGAAATTTTTCATTTTATCCATTTTAATTAATTCACATCATCTATAAAATATTTAAATGAATTTCAAAAAATCGACAAGTAATTTTTTCACAACAAGTCACATGTTTTTTAATCAAGTCCTGACATGAAAAATAGCCATTCTACAACAAACATCTACATCAAACATTTCACAAATAGTGTCATCCACATATAAATATGTAATTTAGTGTCTAAATTCCTTTTACCAAAATTGAGACTTCTAAGAGTCCCATTTATTCTATTTGGGATCATCAAAAAGCAACCCAACAATTATTCATTATAATAAAAACTCATCTATTTTACATTCATAACCATTATCTACCATATAATGTTTATATGGTTCAATCACATGGATTTCCATCTACCAGTTGATAAGGCTCCCATACACCTTACCAAAGGAATTTGGATCCCATTTATGATATCAAATTTTCATTTAACATTTCAACTTTAGTATCCCTTTTTAATTCTTATAAAACATGGATTATATTTTTTTCACGGTTATATGGTGCCCATACACCATAAAAATGAAAAAATATTCCATCATAATTGAAAAGAAAAATAATTTATAAAAAAACCACCCATTTATTATCAAGATAACATATCACTACAAGAAGCTAACACACATTAACATGCTGAAATCACTAAAACATGTCATAACACAAAATCATGGAACATAATCCAGATAGACAACATGAAATAGTACCACCCATGAATGTTAATTATATCACTGAATCATTATATCTAAAAAGGCATGATAGATAATTACAAAACATGCAATATATTCAAGGAACACAATCCATATTAGTAGGAATCCTAGTAATACAACGACATGACATGACATATATGCATGGAATGTTAATCTATATGTTCCTAATATGATGCACATAATACAAATTCCTTTCTTTATTAGGCGAAGGTAAATGTTTCAAAATATTCATAATCAACAAGAAGCGGGAAAAACACCAATCACTCAATGTGAAATCCTATCAACTGTAACAAGGATCAACATGAAAAATAGTCCAAACCCTATCCACGTGGTCATTTCTCAATCATGGGGTGATCAGTCCCATGAAAGACTATTAACCCTAGCGCTGAAACATTTCTAGTCTTCTGTCTATTAAACCAAAACATAAATTCAGAAAAACATAATACTATTATACCACTTTGTAATGTCCTGACCCAGCTCACCCCTGAACATGTTGCCTAACCGATCACCATATGAGCACAAGCACGTCTCCTTGTATGCCAGAGGTTGCCGATAAGAATTTAGGGTCTAAGGATAATATATGGGTAGAATATACCCTCTTATATGAGATTCATAGCAGTACATTAGAGTAAATAACAATCATTAGTATAAGCAGTAATACATAATAGACAAAATAGAGGATGGAAAATAGTTATCATTTTATAAAAGTGGACAATGCCAATTATACAGAAGATGAATGCATGAAATGTTATTGATATATTTTCGAATGTAGAAAACCAAAAAACATGTTTTACATCCATTACAGAAATAATGGAAAGAGTAAAAATCCCCATGGGTAGAATCCATGAGTATCATGAACTCTAGCTCAGTCCTTTTCTTCAGTCTCTAGGTATTAGCATAAAAGAAAACCCAACGACAAAATAGTGTCTATTCGGATATCCTAGTGCAATGGCAGCCTGAGTAGGGTGTGAAATATATATATCAATAGTTCGAAACCATGAGTGAATATCCAAAATCCACAAATTCATAAATAATTTAAACAGTTTGAAAGCATTCATAATTAAAGTATGTAGTAAAAATTAACTATATACCAAAGTACCTACTTCAGACCTCAGCTGGTGTCTATTAATGCATTATACATTCTCATTAATACACAATAGTCATCACACATTCATTTTCATTTATAATTTATTCAAACATCATCATGTGACATAATTCTTGAGATCTGGCCTAAGCACAACATCCTATGTATAAGTCACTCAAAAAAGATGAATCTAAAGACAATCTAAATAATCATTGTAAATACCCAATCCATGATTGTTCTTTGACTTGGAGAACATAACATAAGACATTATATTTAATGTTTTATATATAATGTCTAATCCAGTCCACTAAAAATATATATTCACTCCTAGGTCTGTCCACTAACAATGATTCACCTAATTCATTGAGAAGTTAGAACCATTTCTCTTATTCAATTAACAAATCATTACCTCAAAACAGTATTCATTAACCAGTTAATTCATTTGATGTATATCAAATTGGAACAATAATCCAATGTTAATTAATGGGTGTAGAATATCATGTTTATAAACCTCGTGAGTATATGAAGCATCATTCCTTCTCTAACAACCCAAGGGTGTGTAGGGCATTTGTATTTTTCCCATAAAATAATATTTGCATTCAATCTGACTGTATAACACAATGTCAAGAACCCCATGAATATTTGGAGCATCAGTCCATACGTCAAAACTATTTATCAATCATACATATATATTTTTCATTTGTGTATAATGCCATGTATAACACCAAAAAAATCAGACAATAGTTAATACATAAATTAATTAATCTAATACATTAATTAATTCAACAACTAATTCTCGACATAAATCTCCCGTAAAATAATTCTATAATCAAATAACCTTTGAACATATCAATATTTAATAATTAATAATTAATTAATTATTCTCAATTAATTATTCAAAATCATTAACATGTTTGAACCCATCCACAGAAATAGTGTTTCGTCCTGGACTTAATCAATTAACAGGATCTTTGTAATCATCCTGAGCCAATCATGTTGAACAAGGACCACATATTTAACAACAATCTAACAAAGAATATCATATTTTTAAACAACTGCATCCAAAACATCTTTTTGAATGGAAATTAAACATGCCTCCAAAGGCATTATTGGAAAATAGTAAAAACAATCAATCAATTCAAAATCCAAAATTAATGCATTCAAATAAATTAATTCAATAATTTATTAATTAAAACATATATATTTATTATTTCATAATTTAATTATCCATTTTTCATCAATCATTTAATAATTCATACATCAATTAATTATTACCAGTTTCCATTTTATATTCCATACATGTAAATATATTCAATATACTCAATATTCAGTAATTACCAGATTTCTTTTCCAACTGATAAATTAATAATTAATTATTCAATTAATGAGACTATTACTTAACCATCTCCATTAATATCATTTAACCATTTAATAATATTACATTAACCAAATTGAAAATACACGCTTAAAAAATCACATGATCTTGTCCTCATTTATCTCATATGGTGGCATCATTTAATAACAACAGATATGTCATGAATCAACATATACTATATGAGGATCAGTAAAAAGTCATATGAAACGATAACCACAACAAGAATGATATGAAATTAATAATAACCATCTGTTTACTATTAATCATCATTTCAAAAAATCATAGCACTTCCAAAATCAAGGAAACTCACATTTTTAATATATTTAATGAAGCTAATATGCATTTTTAAATAAAGAGATAATGATTTGGAACCCTTCCTCCCCTTTTTTCTTTTTTTTCTTTTCCTACTAAAATTAATCTAATTAATGGGATGTAATAAATAAAATAATAATACTCCATTTTTTATTATTATTATAGACATTAAACACCTATATAGAAACTTCAAAACTCCGAATTTAATTAAAAACACTTCTTTGTTCACTATTGTCGTATTAAACCATTCGTAACTAATTCTGAGACTCCCTATTGATCATTTAATTAAATTCTTTCAAAATTTATTTAATTTAATAAAATAATAATAATAACACTATTATTATAATTATTCCAAATATGATTTTCATAAAACCCAAACCCCTAATTTATCACAATATCAAAAATATGATAACATCTATAACCCATAAACCCTCATTTAATTTCATTGATAATAATAATTATTACCATCATAAATGTAAAATAATAATAATCTGATTATAATTATTTTTAAAACATCTAATAAAACAACCACATCTATTTAATGAAAATTCTTCATTAAACATGAGACCCCTCATTTCATTAAACATTTATTTGAGAAGCTCAATAGCCACAATAAATTATCATAAATGTTACATTCTTAAACATGTTATTAAAATCACAAAGAATTAAAATAATTTATGACACCATAATAATAATAATAAAAACAACATTATTAATATTTGAATATTCCATTATTTATACCTGAAAAAACAAATTCAATATTATTTAATTTTAAAAAATAAAATATGAAACTGGGTAAGTTGCATGGGTAGGACTGTAACCGTGTGTAGCCCGTGCGAATTCATTAAAGTGATTTTTTTGAATTCAGTGATCCAAAGACTCATTAGGACAGACACTAAAATTATCGAAAAATTATTCAAGACCAAAAATGACTTCATTAGGTGTTATAAAACATAGAATAATGTTCGAGATCTCATTTTAAAAACTGACCCTTCAATAAGTCGAAAAAAATATGAAAACATTCATATTTAAACATAGTTCAGAAACACAGGACATTACATAAAGAAATATACACAAGAATTACTCATAGTATATTAAATATAGTATAAATCCTCTAGGATGATATGTATTTTTGGGTACACCTCAATGGAACCCACAAAGTGTATTATACCAGAATCCTCAATAGGATACATGGAGTGTGGGTATTATGTGTATGAAAATCATGTACAACCTATATATGTTGTCCCATTATTGAGTGAATAATTATTTATCGTTTTTTTTGAAAATATTTTTGGTTACATCACCTTGATATAGATTATAAATAGAGTACACAATATGGAACTCAGTACCATGTTACACATTGTTTGATGTAAAGCTACATGATGTGTTATATTTAATTATCCATGAAACCATAGTACCCCTGGTCATAGATATATATGTTTATATAGGTGGTGGATACATATATCATTGAATTAATGGTTATTCTTTAATCAGAACATGTGTAATACCAAAATAATGAAAAAAACCCATCTTATAGTAGAAAATTACCGAATTAGGAACCTCAATTCCACAAAAATGTAATGAATTATTTCCCCATGTTTTCCATCATTCAAACCTCAGGGGATGGCCATGTTATTTTCCTTGAAACCAGAATCTCCCATTTTTACTGCTTTTCCAGAATCCATCATCAAATCCATTCATCATTAAATATAATGTTTGATGAATATGTGCTTTGTAAAATGAGAATTTCATATGGAAAATTACCTATTTTATCATGTTTTATGTCATTATTATTCTATGATTTGAATAATCACTTTTAATAATAATAATAAATTGTTTCACGTGTGAATCATGACCACCCAAGGAAGTATTAACCATAAATTTCATCTACAAATGTTGGATGATGAAAATCAATATAATAATAGGAGTTCTGTTATATCATTATTACTCTCCATTATTTCTTTACCATATATCATCTTCACTCATTTTTTGAGTATGAAAACGCCAAAAACAAAATAGAAATAAAAATATTAAAAATATTTCCATTATTTTCAAAACAATAACCATGATTTTAGAAAACAAAAATCAACGAAAAAAACAGTTTAATCAATAGTAATATTTTAGAGGAAATAAAATTATAGGTAAGATGAAAATTAAATATTAATGGAACATCCAGCACAATGATTATATTATTATAAAATATTAAATTTAATAGAAATATAATATCAAATAAATTCCTATCATCAAATTATGTTAACTAAAATTTGGTGAAAAAAATAATATAATCATGTACACTTTGATTTCATTAAACAAATCATTTTTGTCACGAACCAACCCGGGTCAACCCTGAACCGGTCACCCGAGCCGGTCCGCGACATGGCCCGAGAGGCGTTCCCGATCCTCCCGGGCCGGCGACAAGCGCCAGGGCATCAACAGAGGCTATGGGAACGATTTCGCCCATTATAAATATATAAGACAGTGAAAATAATACAGAGCAGCGCAGAAAAGATAAACCAGATAAAGTGACTAAACAGGAACAAACAAGAAACAAACTAACCAAACACGACGTGCGAACAAACTCCGTGCGACCTCGCAGGTCGCTCTCCAACTCAACGATCAAGCGTCGCCCTAGGCGAGCGCACTCAAGCTATAGCCTGCACAAACACTAAAAACAGAAAACAACTATAGGCGTGAGTATTAAAACTCAGTAGGCTAGCCCGATATCTATTCCCAATGCACTACCTTTAAAATAAAAGAAAAATCATTTCAAGTTTGAACTACAATCTATAAAAGTATGTTTTTAATAATATTCTACTTAAAAACAATGTACGAACCATTTCCCTCAGCCATTTCAAAATTCGGGTTCATTTCATTAGTGCCAATGACATTTCAGAAAAAGGGGAAAGTGATGTTTAAATTCTCAAACTTGTACAAAAGGTATTAAACACTTCCATTTGAAAACAATTTTTAGAAACCCATTAAAAAGTAATTTATCAGTTTCCAAGGAAAACAATATGCCAGAATGCACAAAGTAAAACATACAGCAAGGGCAATGTAAGTATACACGTGAGCATCATAATCATTACTGCAAGCTACAAAAGCTGAATAGACATGGGTGAACCTAGGAGATCGAGAATAAACCAGAAGATACCAATACATGAGAAATCATCCTTATTGACATGTCACGATGAAATCAAAACGCACAACACGCTCGACCATCCACTCACAGGCAGGTCGAGGGCAAATCCCATAGCAATAAACCCAATATATCCACCTACTATGGGCCACTGGTCAGTACCGTAACCTACCAGTGCAGCAATCGTTCTTAGAATATTCTCTCAATATGCCAGATTCCCATGTCTCAAGTGTTTAAGAAAAAGGGGGTGAGCCAACCGATGCCAACCGAGCATCCAATCAGATATATCTATATATATAAAGAACAACAGGCATTCCCCGAGCCACTCCATGGGACAACCTCATGCCTTTAAACTATTCACGTACACGGGAGCCTCTAAGCGCGGCCTCCCAAACAATCAATCGCAACCAAGGCATGAGAGTCGTCCTAAGAGGGGTTTTATAAAAACATTTCCATCGCTTTCCATAAAGTGCCAAACGAGCATTTAATACAGTTCACAATTACCACCAAAACCAGTTTAAAACTATTTGAAGAATCCACAAAACACTACTTCACAGGTTGACAGTATTTTTATAAACCAAACCAAACCATTTTCTTTTCCAAATAAACTTTAAGAGCCAACCGGGCGATTTCTCAAACGAACCAGTGTATTTGTTCACGCTTCAAAAGAAATCATTTCTCATTAAACCAGAACTCTATTTTATATTCCGTGAATTATGTTTAAAATCCAAACGGGCATTCTTTCATTATTGGGTGTTCGCTCGTAAAAAGGATGTTTCATGTGTCGTGTATAAAATAAACAGCTCCTTTTGACATTAAATAGCCATTTAAAAATTTACCCTCTTATATTAAAATTTTATTATCGTATATTATATCATATTTATTACAATTAAAAAAAATGTTGATTTTGAATAATTAGGGTGCGCAAACAGCATGAAATGATATAACTTAAATTTTAAAAGCAGTGCAAAGGGAACCTACCTCAAAATCAAAGCGCGACGACAAAACAACTTTGGAACCGAGGCGCGATGACACAACGCGTGTCCGAAGCCACGTGATAAAGTCCGACACTCTGCATAAACAAAACCAAGGACTCAGACACATCCAAAACTCACCAGAGCATTCGAAACCAAGCGGCGGGAATAAGCTCTCACCTTGAAACCAAAGCGCGACGATGACGGAACCTCGGAAATAAGGCGCGGCGGTGGCGCTCACTTGGAAACGCCCTGCGCCGGTCCTAAAAGTCCTAAGCAAACCAATAAAAATCCACCATCAACAAGAGTACGATGATAATAATGAAAATAAAGATAATAATAGTAATAATAATACTAATAATAATAATAGGATTAGTAATAATAATAATAAAAATAGTAATAATAACAATAGTAACAATAATAATAGTAATAGAAACATAGTAATAATAATAATAATAATAATTATTATTATATGAAAAACAATAATAATAATAACAAGACAATAATATGAACATTAATAATAATACTAATAATAATAATAATAATAATAATAAAATTAATAATAATAATAATAAAATTAATAGTGATAATATTAATAATAATAATGATAATAATAATAATAATAGTAACAGAATTAATAATAACAATAATAATAATAATGATAAAATTAATAATAATAATAATAATGAAAATAATAATGATAGTAATAATAATAATAGTAATAAAATTAATAATAATAATAATAATAATAAAATTAAAATAATAATAATATTAGCAATACTAACATAATAATAATGATAAAAAAAAGGTTATTAACATATTAAATAAAATAAAATAGCAAATTAAATTAAAATAGATAAAAAAAACGGACCTGTGCGGCGGAGAAGAAGAAGGAGAAAGAAAAGAAGAAGAAGAAGAAGAGAAGAAGAAGAGGAAGAAGGAGAGAAGAAGAAGAAGAAGAAGGAGAGAAGAAGAAGAAGAAGGAAAGGAGAAGAAGAGAAGAAGAAGAAGGGAAGGAGAAGAAGAGAAGAGAAGAGGAAAAAAGAAGAAGAAGAAGGAGAGAGCAGGGGGTTCCAGCGACGGTCCACGGATGAAGCAGGGGAGGACGGTGACTGGCCGTAGCTGCGGCAAGGAGGTCGGCGGAGGGGCTGGCCGGGAGATCAGCTTGGCGGTGGAGTGGAGCAGCTGAGAAGCAGCGTGACGGAAGAAGGGTAGCTGGGCAAGCTGCTGGAAGGGGGGTAGCGCATGGGGAGGAGGTACTGTCACGATAGAGAGAGCGCAACAAGGGGGAAAGTGTGCCTGTTAGCAGGGAGCAGCTCGGAGAAGAGGCGAGTTGCTGCGCGGAAGGAGGGAAGGGGAGGTCGTGCTGTTCAGGTGGTGCGCTGGGGTGGTTGATCGCGCACAAGAGGAGGGACTGGCCTCTGCAGCTGGGTGTGCGGCACTGCTGGGGAGGCGGGGCAGAGAAGAAGGCTGGAGCGGTGCGTTGAGGAAGGAGGAAGCGCAGGGTGGGTCGCCGGTTGTGGAGGGGCGCTATGAGGAGGAAGCAGGGCAGGAGCGGGGAGAAGAAGAGAGGAGAAGAGAGGCGGCGGCCGAGTGAGATAGGTAGAGAGAAAAAACGAGGGGAATGGTAGGGCCGCTAGGGTTAGAGGAAAAGAAAAAAAAAGGAAAAAAAATAAAAGAAATAATAATAATGATAATAAAATAAAATAAAAATAAAAATGTAACAAAGCATAAATAAAACAATGGAAACATTGACCCATAATAAAAGTACATTACATAAAAATAATAAGAAAAGAATAATAATAATAATAATAATAATGGTAATATGGTGATGATAAAAAAAATAATTTTTTTTTAAAAGAATCAATTTCATTTTATGAATAATGATAAAATTATTAACAACGATAAATATTTTAAATAACACAATAAATCACAACTTTACCCGTCTTAATTTTCTAAAGGCAGGAGAACCATGCCGATGTCTAAGCAGCGCCGCACGAGGTATCTAAAACACACTCTGCCCGGGCGCTCAGCGACGTCAGCTGAAAAATGTGCACTTTTTAACAAAAACTCAAAAAACCTGGTCCGATACTGAACACGAACCGCAGCAAAATAATTTAAAGTCAAAGAAAT
Organism: Viscum album; assembly: GCA_963277665.1. Classification (NCBI taxonomy): domain Eukaryota; kingdom Viridiplantae; phylum Streptophyta; class Magnoliopsida; order Santalales; family Viscaceae; genus Viscum; species Viscum album. The sequence continues at coordinate 1,852,877,601 of OY728120.1, forward strand.
CATAAAATAAAATAAACGCACGGTTTGGGGTGTGAAAATTCTCCCCACCATAACGCTTTCCGCCCTCGGAAAGCCACCACACCAACCAGTCGATCGATCAACACCTAAGGATTTCACAGGACATGATCCAACCTCTTATCTCAAGGATGTCACAACGACTACCAGCGGGACTGAACCTCATTGCCCGAAATAAATCACCAACAGAGGGGAGGCCTGAATGGTCTCCCCACCATAAGAACTCAACTAGAATTCGATATCGAATTAAGAGAACACCCAATGAGACTCATGGTGGGTCTCCCCACCATAAAGAACCGACCAACTAACGACCAAACGGGAAACCAGCTTAAACATGCACGAGTCCTTACTCCAGCTAGAAAGAGCACAGCAAGGACCTTTAAACCACTTACTCACGTCCGAAAGTAATAGGATTTGATCTGAAAATTTTACGCAAACCAAAACCCTTACCCCATGGGCGGGGAGGGTGGGCCCAAGGATCAAATCACTAAAACTATGACGTATGACTACTCACGACCCATCACTTCGGGATGGACACAAACCAGGGCCGCAACTGATTTACATCAGTGGCCCACGCAAAGTCAATGGTCAGCAACTTACATCCAAGAGGCACGATTCCCAACACAACGTGAGGGATAAGTCCATCGCGCGCTTTGTGACAAGAGGAAAACTACAACGACAGAGAAACCAGAGTGAAAACACCAAAACTATCTCACCACGACGATAGAAGCACGACTTTCACCAGACTCTTTAAAATTTCCCCCGGGGGGTTCCTGACTACGCGCCGGCTTCGCTCCGAGACCTTTTGGCTGGAGCTCTGATGGATGAAGCGTCTCCTGCCTCGCAGTCAAGTTCTGATAATCCCAACAAGAAACATACATCTTTTGATTTGACAAAATAAAGAACAAGATTTTAAAATTTAAAACACACCAGCATTAAAAGACGAGGTTCGTCAAAATACCCATGAAGTTCCCATACATTTCAAACCCAAAACACCACCAGTATAACTACAACGATAAAAGATCCCTTAAACTGAAAGGAAACTTACACCAAGAACTCTGAACAAAGACCCAATAGCACATTACTTCTGAGAACACCCTCTGCGACGCTTTCTTGCAACGCCCCGACAAAATCGTCGCAAGTGACCCAGGCGTCCACATGCCTGGCAGGGCTTCGGAGTGCTTGGGCACGATGACTTCTTGTGACCCCGCTTGCCACACTAATAACACACAATAATCTCTCGCTCCGAAGAGGTCTATGAAAGATCTCGAGGCCTCTTGATTCCATGACCTTCTCCATTCACATTCATTTGCTTACTCATCACCTTTCCAGAATCTTCACCACTGTTCTTAGGGATCGAAGGAGGGAGGAATACTTCGAGCACTCCTGCCATCGCAGCTTCGACATGAAAAGCTTGTCTTTCCACATCGACAAAAGACGTTAGGTTGGACTCTGACACCCTCGACTGTAGATCAGGGCGGAGACCCGCCTCGAAGCGTCGAGCCTTTACAGGGTCATTTGTGGCATACTCTGAATCATAAGGTACTAGCTCCACAAAGCGATGGAAATATTCTAACACGGATCTGTCGCCCTGCTGCAGACAACACATTTCCATCCCCTTCCTCACCCTATCTTCCTCAGAGAAATACTGACGAATGAACGAGGCCTTGAAAAACTCCCAAGTAATCTCTTGACGAGGCTTGTTCCGAGACACTGACTTCCACCACATCCACGGTGAACCTTCAAGCATGAAGGTCGCAAACTTGACCTTCAACAACTCGGGCAACTCAATGAGGCTAAAGTCCCTTTCAATCTTCCGCATCCACTCCTCTGCCACAGAAGTTTCTTCTTGACCATAAAAGAGAGGTGGATCCAACTTCCGAAACTCAAACATAAAATCCTTAGGTTGATCAACCGCACTATAATCACTCATCGAAGCTTCAAAAGGATAACCGCTGGACAAGGAAAGGTCAAAAAATCCAATCAAGGCCAACTCAACGAATGAATAACAACCTCAAAATCAAACACTGCATAGGTGATAAGCTCGAAATCCGAGAAAACAAGTTATCATAACATCAAAACTTTTCTCTTTGAAAACATCTTTAATTTAAAACAAGCTTAGTGGGTTAACCTTCGCCATTGGTATTCTTTAGAGCCTCACTCACATGCATGTATCCGTGCCACCCAGGGCATCCATCCACCATACCAGAGATCCATCCACATTTCCAACATACCAAAATACATGTGAGTACTCATCGGAACACCAAGGCCAAAACAAAGAAACTTCATTTTCCAAAAACAATTCATTTATACCACTCCTTTTGAAACAATCCACAATTAAACATGTCATTTCAAACAACACTTTTTTTTCAAAACCAACTTTTCTGATTCAAACCACTTTCAAAAATCAACGAAAACCCAAAACAAATCAAACAGGGGACTAGTGTCAGTGGGTGACTTGACCATATGGTTGGCGGCCATATGCCAAACACGCCACTGACACAGAGAGTCTTCTTGTACCATGCCCCTAGATCCATATGGCTTGCCAGACCATGCGGCTTAGGACTATTAGCCCAACTCCATTTGTCGTACCCCAATCGCAAAACATTTCCATAAAAAACCCAAACAAACCAATTAAACCGGACTTCCCATGGAAACCTGAGGATCAGTACGGGCAAGAGTTCGCGACGCTCTTCTCGTACCTACCCCTCAAGTCCCGACAATCCTACTCCATCTACCTTGACATCCCAAATAACAAAGGGCGCTCTGAATAGTGAGGTCTGCTAAGAGCAAACCTCCTCTGATACCATTTTGTCACGAACCAACCCGGGTCAACCCTGAACCGGTCACCCGAGCCGGTCCGCGACATGGCCCGAGAGGCGTTCCCGATCCTCCCGGGCCGGCGACAAGCGCCAGGGCATCAACAGAGGCTATGGGAACGATTTCGCCCATTATAAATATATTAGACAGTGAAAATAATACAGAGCAGCGCAGAAAAGATAAACCAGATAAAGTGACTAAACAGGAACAAACAAGAAACAAACTAACCAAACACGACGTGCGAACAAACTCCGTGCGACCTCGCAGGTCGCTCTCCAACTCAACGATCAAGCGTCGCCCTAGGCGAGCGCACTCAAGCTATAGCCTGCACAAACACTAAAAACAGAAAACAACTATAGGCGTGAGTATTAAAACTCAGTAGGCTAGCCCGATATCTATTCCCAATGCACTACCTTTAAAATAAAAGAAACATCATTTCAAGTTTGAACTACAATCTATAAAAGTATGTTTTTAATAATATTCTACTTAAAAACAAAGTACGAACCATTGCCCTTAGCCATTTCAAAATTCGGGTTCATTTCATTAGTGCCAATGACATTTCAGAAAAAGGGGAAAGTGATGTTTAAATTCTCAAACTTGTACAAAAGGTATTAAACACTTCCATTTGAAAACAATTTTTAGAAACCCATTAAAAAGCAATTTATCAGTTTCCAAGGAAAACAATATGCCAGAATTCACAAAGTAAAACATACAGCAAGGGCAATGTAAGTATACACGTGAGCATCATAATCATTACTACAAGCTACAAAATCTGAATAGACATGGGTGAACCTAGGAGATCGAGAATAAACCAGAAGATACCAATACATGAGAAATCATCCTTATTGACATGTCACGATGAAATCAAAACGCACAACACGCTCGACCATCCACTCACAGGCAAGTCGAGGGCAAATCCCATATCAATAAACCCAATATATCCACCTACTATGGGCCACTGGTCAGTACCATAACCTACCAGTGCAGCAATCGTTCTTAGAATATTCTCTCAATATGCCAGATACCCATGTCTCAAGTGTTTAAGAAAAAGGGGGTGAGCCAACCGATGCCAACCGAGCATCCAATCAGATATATCTATATATATAAAGAACAACCGGCATTCCCCGAGCCACTCCATGGGACAACATCATGCCTTTAAACTACTCATGTACCCGGGAGCCTCTAAGCGCGGCCTCCCAAACAATCAATCGCAACCAAGGCATGAGAGTCGTCCTAAGAGGGTTTTTATAAAAACATTTCCATCGCTTTCCATAAAGTGCCAAACGGGCATTTAATACAGTTCACAATTACCACCAAAACCAGTTTAAAACTATTTGAAGAATCCACAAAACACTACTTCACAGGTTGACAGTATTTTTATAAACCAAACCAAACCATTTTCTTTTCCAAATAAACTTTAAGAGCCAACCGGGCGATTTCTCAAACGAACCAGTGTATTTGTTCACGCTTCAAAAGAAATCATTTCTCATTAAAACAGAACTCTATTTTATATTCCGTGAATTATGTTTAAAAGCCAAACGGGCATTCTTTCATTATTGGGTGTCCGCTCGTAAAAAGGATGTTTCATGTGTCGTGTATAAAATAAACAGCTCCTTTTGACATTAAATAGCCATTTAAAAATTTACCCTCTTATATTAAAATTTTATTATCGTATATTATCTCATATTTATTACAATTAAAAAAATGTTGATTTTGAATAATTAGGGTGCGCAAACAGCATGAAATGATATAACATAAATTTTAAAAGCAGTGCAAAGGGAACCTACCTCAAAATCAAAGCGCGACGACAAAACAACTTTGGAACCGAGGCGCGATGACACAACGCGTGTCCGAAGCCACGTGATAAAGTCCGACACTCTGCATAAACAAAACCAAGGACTCAGACACATCCAAAACTCACCAGAGCATTCGAAACCAAGCGGCGGGAATAAGCTCTCACCTTGAAACCAAAGCGCGACGATGACGGAACCTCAGAAATAAGGCGCGGCGGTGGCGCTCACTTGGAAACGCCCTGCGCCGGTCCTAAAAGTCCTAAGCAAACCAATAAAAATCCACCATCAACAAGAGTACGATGATAATAATGAAAATAAAGATAATAATAGTAATAATAATACTAATAATAATAATAGGATTAGTAATAATAATAATAATAAAAATAGTAATAATAACAATAGTAACAATAATAATAGTAATAGCAACATAGTAATAATAATAATAATTATTATTATTATTATATGAAAAACAATAATAATAATAACAAGACAATAATATGAACATTAATAATAATACTAATAATAATAATAATAATAATAATAAAATTAATAATAATAATAATAAAATTAATAGTGATAATATTAATAATAATAATGATAATAATAATAATAATAGTAACAGAATTAATAATAACAATAATAATAATAATGATAAAATTAATAATAATAATAATAATGAAAATAATAATGATAGTAATAATAATAATAGTAATAAAATTAATAATAATAATAATAATAATAAAATTAAAATAATAATAATATTAGCAATACTAACATAATAATAATGATAAAAAAAAGGTTATTAACATATTAAATAAAATAAAATAGCAAATTAAATTAAAATAGATAAAAAAACGGACCTGTGCGGCGGAGCAGAAGAAGGAGAAAGAAAAGAAGAAGAAGAAGAAGAGAAGAAGAAGAGGAAGAAGGAGAGAAGAAGAAGAAGAAGAAGGAGAGAAGAAGAAGAAGAAGGAAAGGAGAAGAAGAGAAGAAGAAGAAGGGAAGGAGAAGAAGAGAAGAGAAGAGGAAAAAAAAGAAGAAGAAGGAGAGAGCAGGGGGTTCCAGCGACGGTCCACGGATGAAGCAGGGGAGGACGGTGACTGGCCGTAGCTGCGGCAAGGAGGTCGGCGGAGGGGCTGGCCGGGAGATCAGCTTGGCGGTGGAGTGGAGCAGCTGAGAAGCAGCGTGACGGAAGAAGGGTAGCTGGGCAAGCTGCTGGAAGGGGGGTAGCGCATGGGGAGGAGGTACTGTCACGATAGAGAGAGCGCAACAAGGGGGAAAGTGTGCCGGTTAGCAGTGAGCAGCTCGGAGAAGAGGCGAGTTGCTGCGCGGAAGGAGGGAAGGGGAGGTCGTGCTGTTCAGGTGGTGCGCTGGGGTGGTTGATCGCACACAAGAGGAGGGACTGGCCTCTGCAGCTGGGTGTGCGGCACTGCTGGGGAGGCGGGGCAGAGAAGAAGGCTGGAGCGGTGCGTTGAGGAAGGAGGAAGCGCAGGGTGGGTCGCCGGTTGTGGAGGGGCGCTATGAGGAGGAAGCAGGGCAGGAGCGGGGAGAAGAAGAGAGGAGAAGAGAGGCGGCGGCCGAGTGAGATAGGTAGAGAGAAAAAATGAGGGGAATGGTAGGGCCGCTAGGGTTAGAGGAAAAGAAAAAAAAGGAAAAAAAAATAAAAGAAATAATAATAATGATAATAAAATAAAATAAAAATAAAAATGAAACAAAGCATAAATAAAACAATGGAAACATTGACCCATAATAAAAGTACTTTACATAAAAATAATAAGAAAAGAATAATAATAATAATAATAATAATGGTAATATGGTGATGATAAAAAAAATAATTTTTTTTAAAAGAATCAATTTCATTTTATGAATAATGATAAAATTATTAACAACGATAAATATTTTAAATAACACAATAAATCACAACTTTACCCGTCTTAATTTTCTAAAGGCAGGAGAACCATGCCGATGTCTAAGCAGCGCCGCACGAGGTATCTAAAACACACTCTGCCCGGGCGCTCAGCGACGTCAGCTGAAAAATGTGCACTTTTTAACAAAAACTCAAAAAACCTGGTCCGATACTGAACACGAACCGCATCAAAATAATTTAAAGTCAAAGAAATCATAAAATAAAATAAACGCACGGTTTGGGGTGTGACAATATTCCTAATGATTTATTTTATTATATATTAAAAAATATAATAATAATAATAATAATAATTCATTATCAATATAATAAGAATAATAATATTCATTATAATTATCTATATAATTATTAATATGGATAATCAAACATTAGTTAATGGATTACTAATTTTGGATACAAATGGAATGTTTCAAATTTTTTATAATTTTATAGTATTAAAATTTTCATAATAAATTTCTATTTAATAAATAAAAAATTAATATAATGTTAACTAATTATAAGAAATAAACTTGTTATAATCTAATAAAATTTTTATTTTTTTATAAATCAATATTTAACACATTCCTAATATATAAGATACGTTGAATTTAATGAAAGGGGGTTAACTCAAATCCTAATGAAATGAATAAAATGAATGGTGAAATTTCTAAAATTATTGTATAGATATAATCACATAATAATTATATCATTGGTTCGACATGTGGTCCGATCATCATCACATTTTGTATCATTGTCTCCACGAAAAATTCATCATTGAACTTATTACTCCCACTAATGAAAATGATAAATATATATTTAATGACAATTATATAGGATTCCAAATTAAATTTTATTATTTTTGGAAATTATAATGCACCAATTTATATTATTATCAACAATAAATTTATCCAAATTTAACACAGAATTGACAAAAAAATATTAATTGTCAAATTTATGTTTTAGAAATATAATTTAAAACCTCTATCCATGCAGATTCAATTATCATAAAACATATTATCTATACATCGTTTAATTATGAAAATTATTTCCTAATGTACTTGACAACACATGATTATTAAAAATATATAATTTTATCAATTATTATTTGTCTAAACCGGATTTTATAAAAATATTCAAAACCACTCGTTTGTTACTCTACACCATAGTAGTTAACGTATATATAAACTAAGAAAACACCCCATCTTAATCAAAACAAAAAAATTATGATTTTCATTGGATATAAAATTTAATAAATTTTAATATTTTATTTTAGGAAATTAAAATATATAAATAATGATTAATTATTACATGACTTCCAAGTCACTTATAAATTACCAAAGGGTAATTCAACTGTAAATACCATGTTATGAGAACAATAAAATAATTTATTTTTTTAGAAGGTGTTTAGATATGGTAAAATTTTAATTTTAAATTTCATAGAGAACTAATCCTTCAATAATAAATTAAATATATAACAATTTTTCAATAAAAATGTGGTTCGTTATATCATCACCACCATAAAATATTTAATTAATCAAAATGTAAATTAATTGGTATGTTAAAAAAGATTTTATAAAAAATAACATGAGTAGAAAACAATCCATTATCAAAAATATGTAATAAACAAATAATAGTGTTTATTATTTTTTAAATCATGAAAACCCATATATAAAGTAGATAATGTTATACACCATTTCTAGGGAAACTCCACCCCTTATGCTTCCACTATTATGTCATGTTGTTCCTAAGGAATCACCTTAGTAGAGACACCTGATAACTAAATTTTTGTCTCATCAATCCTCAATACCCATTTCCATTTCACCGACCAAAATCCCACATATAGATGGAGTGAAACAATTATATTAAAAAATGTCATAAATCCTAAAATATATCAATTTTTAATAATAACTATTTTGTTAGATTATTCTTTCCACCATCAGGTGTGCTCTATATGAATATTTTTTGGAAACATAATATATATGTATGATTCCACTATAGGGATAATAATGATTGTATTTCAGTGAATATTGATGTTTTATTAGTAACATGTTATCCAACACTAACTTATATTTTAATCTCCTCCTATTGAAAATGTGTATTCATCCTTTATATTAGATGTAATCATAATGAAATTTTGTCCGTCTAACTAATTAAATGTTAAACATATATAAAATAATTGTCATTAAAAATTAATATCACATCCTATACAAAAAAAATTACAAATGTGTTGTTGTTAATATTTTTAAAAATATAATTATTATAATGATCAGAAGACACATAAATATCCTTATTTTATAAATATGTATACTAATTTTACAGATTAATTCATCTTCTTATAATCCATATAAAAATTTTATGACCACTTAGATATCCATAATATTTAGTACCATAACCCATAGACAATACATGAATGAATCATGATAATAAACCCAAAAATACTGTATATATGTCTATAAAATACTTATAGTATAGAATGTAATATATGAAAGTCATGTTTTATGACATAAAAAAATCTATTGAATGGCTTATGCCTCAGTATGGAATATCATAATTTTATTTATAATATATATGAAATAACTTCCATTATCTTATCGTATTGTAATATTGTTATGTTACTAACATATTAATCATTAATAATCAATAGTTTTTCCACAATCGGTGTAATTAATTTTATTATTACATGATGTCCTTTTGGGGATGTGGATTCTTTCTTAGGATGAATGCATGAAATATTGAATGAAATTTAATAATTCGTTGTTGAAAAAGATTAAATTCATGAGACACATGGAATGTGTCTATAGGATAATATAAAGGTACACTTCCATTGGGATTTTGTATAAAATTTATAAAAAAAACTGATGATCATTCTATTCATTGGCTATATAATTCCATCAATATACCACCCTAGGAATAAACATAGTTTTGTATGTTCAGAAATACATAACAATTAATTGGGGATTTTTTTCGATCCCATAGATAAAATTTTATGGTTGATTGTAACATAGATATAACATAGTATTCTTCCATAAATAGGTTGAATGTTTAATAAGATTCATGTTTCGTGTATTTGTAATGAATGTACAATAGTCTTTAAATTTTATATATAGAATGGTTTTTGGTTATCATAAAATGTGATTAATGTTTTATAGGTTCCTAATATTTTTCAATGTAGATTATGTGCTAATAACACTTAATAAACCCATTAATGGTATCATAGGTTTACAATGAAATTAGATTCCTCAAATAATGTGTACAACAGAAGATATATTCATATTGTATTTTTAATATTGATGTTATTTGAACTGATGGATTATTTATTCAATGGATTTTCGATCACATAATAAAATATTGGATAACATTGGATCTGACACCATTCACACAATCATTTTTTATTTATCATAGTGTATAATATGTCCTAGTCATATCATAAGGCAGTGATGAAGAAATGATGAAAAATAGGGAATCACATCACTTAATGTTATATTAATTCTAATCCTTTATATGGTTTCACAAGATTGGACATGTATTTTAGGCTTTTTATAATCCTTCAATAACATATTCTTAATTTACATAATATTGGGACATATAATTTGTCATAAAAGTCTGTTGTATGATGTTAATCGTATATTATTATTGACCTATGTAGTTAATGTCACATAATGTATCTTTTTAGTTATCCATGTGTTTCGTTTCATTACATTTTATCACTACCTGGAAATTTTCATATCACCAAAACACTATAAACATTGTATTATTCCTAAATACCATTAAATTCATATATTGTCACATCAACTAGTATAAGATATTTTTCACAATATAATCTGTGTCACTATAAATTATGGTTTCATATGAGACTCATATTCTTTATATGTTAAGATATGATAGATAGTTCTTGTAATAACTCATTCATGAGATTAGTAATACCTTTTAACCAGGGAATATCCCTTCATCTATTATAGTATTGAATTTTTTATTTTAATAATGATTTGAATATTATAGAATTTATTATGTGTATAAATTACAGGGAATGGTATTTTATGATATTTGTTTATTTTTTAAGGTAGTTTAAAAATTATATATCGATAAATTATTATTTATTTATTTATTTATTTATTTTTGAAACATATATTAAATAATAATTTCATAATAATAAATATAAATATTGAAAAACGATTTTCAACTTTATATGACAAAGATTATAATTTTGATATAATATTTAATGATGAGTTTGTAATATTAATTTATAAAAAACAATTTAGTTATTAAATAGAGCCTAAATATAAATTGTTTTTTAAAATTATGAACATCACATAATGTATTTAAATTTAATAGATAAAATTAAAACACTCATGTGAAAAATTCATTATACTATATCTAAAGGTGTATAGATATTTATTATGATATAAATTAATATTTAATTTATAAGAGATATTTAAATATTGATACATTCATTCATAATTGGAATTAAATAAAAAATGATTATATTTCATATAAAATCATATATTTACATTAAACACCATAAAAAGAATTTTATGGAATATTTCATTTTACAAATAGATAAAATTTTTTATATATTTTTATTTTGAATTCCTATCTTAATTGAAACATGTTTATAATTTTTTTCATTTAATAATTTTTCATAAGTTGTCTATCTCATTTTTTATATAAGATATATTATTTAATGTATTTGTTATATTTTTTAATCATATATAAATTTTTATTATTATTCATTTTTCTGTATGATTTCATATAATGTTTTCTAAAATCATTCTAGAAATTATCATAATTGAATACAAGGAAATTTACACTACATATTTATAGTGCCATAGGTTTTAAGATACATATTCCTTCCATAAAATATATCATTACAATTATAATATACTATTCCTTTGGATTGAAATAGGTTAGGTAATACATCATATAATTTTATAATTAAACTCACAAGGCATTTTTCATTAATTGAAACAATTAATATAAAAATTAAAATAAAACTATGAATTACATCCCATGGATTACAACAACATCTTAATTTGTATAAATTTAAATAATGTAGTAAATAGTGAATAATAATATCATTAACACCAAGAGATCTCTTGGATCATCTTCACTATTAAGGATAAACAATTTCCATCATAAATAATATTGAGGATTATAATATGAACTGAGAAAGCATGTTCTCAAATATAAATATAAGTAATAAATTATATATGTGTAATTTACGAATGTAGAATTGAATGAAAAATTATAACACGTCTATATAAACCAATGAAATATTTCAATTACAAAATTGGACATTAATAAATATGGATTTAGGATATATGGACATTAATAATATGGTTATTGGAGTTTAAATAATCCAATATGTATATTTAATTTTTGTATTGTACTTTATAAATTTATACTGAGGTGAGTCATAATAAAATAAGATTATAATATTAAAATAGTATGGATATTTAATTATAGGATCATTATAATCTAAATCTTAATATTATAAAAGTATGATATAATTTATTTATAAATTTCATTGAAATGTTTTCATACATATTTATTAGTAAAATTTAATTTTATAATTTTAAAATTCAATTTTTTGGATATTTTGATAAATTATTTTTAGTTTTATAATAATATATCTTCAAAAGATCGATTTAAGTAGTATTAAAATATTTTAACCAAATAAATTATATTGAAAACATTTAAAATATTAATATCTATGAACTATCATGATAATATTATTTTAATTGAAAATTTATTTGAGATAACAATAACAACACTTGATTTTTGAAACAAGATTTTCATCAATAAAAATTAATTTCTCAACATATATTTTCAATTAAAATATTAATTTAATTGTTTTGGAATGTACATTTTAAAACATTAAAATAATATTTATTCATATAATAAAAATATTAATTTTGTTATAATTTTGTTTATTTTTAAAATAATTTGTAAATTTTAGAATATTTTAAAGTAAGGTTTTTTATAATAATAATAGGTTTTTGGACTATATAATCAATCTATATTAGTGAATAAAAAATTAAATTAGTAAAATAAATATTTAATCATATAAGCTATGAATTAATATATTTAATTTCAAAACCTATTATTAAAATTTGATTGAAATAAATAATATTTTCCAACAACTAATTTTTATTGTATTTTATTATTTAATTATTGAAAAACAAATGATTAATTTGAAAGAAATTTAAATATTATTAGTTTAATAAGGATATAATTTAGGTAATTTTTAATAAATACAAGGATTATTTTACCATGTAGAATAATTTTGTCCAAAAAAGTAATATATTTTAATAAATGGTTTTTTTTGACATGAACTAATTATAAAAATGATTTTTTAAACTGAAATAAATTTAATCATATAAAATGTTTTTTATATATGTAATAATTCTGTCAGGATTATTTTTTTAGGAATTTTTTTTCATTAAAGTTAAATTAAATTTTGGAATATTAATTATCATTGTAAATGAAAAAATGAAAAAATTAAAAATTCTATGACTAATATAATTAAAAACCATTGTAAACATTTCTTGAAAATTAGTGGTTGATGCATTATAAATGATACATCAAATAATTGTACATTATTTGCATTTCAATATTAAATTGACATTTAAAAAAAATACTTTTATAATAATTGGTTATAATTACAGAAATGTCACTATCACCACATATAAAAGGGTCATATCACCACCAATTTATGACCACCCTAAAAATTAGGTCTCCTAATAAAAGAATTTACTTATAACAAACATATTAATAATATTTTCTTCATTATTGTTCTTATATTATGTGATTTTCCTAATATATCAATTTCTATGGTGTCTTCTAAGGGAATTCCCTACAACTCAATATGACATGTTTTCATCCCTCTCATTTTATATTGGGAGTATTATATTATGAACATTAATTTTATAATTATTATACCGATATAAATATTGGTTTTTATTATTTTAAATATATTATTCTATGGAATGAAATAATAATCACCTTTATTTATTTCTATTATGATAAATGAAACAACAGTTACCACATGGTTATACTAAATATGTTACATAAGAGTGTAGTAGAAAAAATATATCTAAAAATATATTATTTTAACCATTGATCCCCTAAATCATCCCAATCAACCTAATGAAAATGACTAAGGCTTAATTATTAGATGCATGTGGCCCATGGGGCATCATATTGATCCTCTCAATAAGCACTAGATATTATTAGAATGTCCTCATGATATTGGTATACTAATTAGTTATGGAAAATGATACCTCAAAATGAATTCCCAATCCCACTTCACATGGATATCCCATATACACATTAAGAATACCTAGGATAAATAGAATCATTTTTCCAAGTAGTACCATATATAAGAAACTTAAAATGTGAATCTGTAACTCAACAATGTTGGTATCTGCATCACAATAAACAATATCACATTAAATAAAATTGGATATATCTAGGTTATAACTCATAATATGTGACACATGAAACACATTATAAATTTATGTTATGTGATCTAGTAAGTCCAATTGATATTCCACATTTCAGTGTCTCTCAAGGATCTCAATGGGGAATACAATCCTTAGTGAGAACATATTATGTTTACCAAACTGATGATTTTCCATGAAATGTGATTCAATGAGAATAACGCAATCTGCAACCTCAATCTATATCTTCTGAAGAATATGGACTGAAAAATATTTTGGATGGATTTTTTTGTATGAACCCCATCTTTTACATCAAATTCACCTTTTGATTGTCTCATGAATGAGACTCAGTCAAAAAAATGATGACCCTAACATCTATTGAAGTAAAAAAGTTAATATCATTATGGTGACATGTATAATGGTTATATTGGTGTTATATTAATCAATACACAATAAATATTGTTTTTGTAAAATTATACCAGATGAATATAATATTACCAAGATCCTCCAAAATTATGATTGCAGGCATTAAAATTTTCTTTAAGAGAATTGATTATTATATCTATACTTTCATCCCTGTATGGATTTAAAGCAATAAAAAAATTTATATAAGAATAAATACCCATCAATATTGTTTTAGATATAATTTATGTGAATTTTGGGTCCCATTAGTAAATAATTGTAATGGATATCCCCTGAAAACTCACACTCTCTTGAACATACATGTCTTTGAGCTATTCTACATCTCTTATCTATATTAAAGGTGAGAAATAATATTATTTCCATATTTTATCACTGATCATCCAAATTAGAGACTTGATAATATTTTTTCATGTAAAACCTATGACAAATACCATGTAACATCCATCCCACATCCATACCATAATAGGTAAATGATGAAACAAAACAATAACTATATATTGTTATAACACAATTTTATGACATGCCAGACACTATTAGACAAAATTTATAGTTGATATCCTCATCACTAGCAAGCAAAATGATCCTCATAGGTAAATAGGAATTTACCTAATAAATTGAAATCAATGTCTATCACCTTTCTGTGAATGAATCAATCTTTTATATGTGTCTCACTTTTCATGAATGAATATGACATATATCCACCACACACTTCCTCTACCAAGATCATCTCAATATAAAAACTCATCAATAAACATTCTTTATCTGCTTCCACCATGGATTGTGTCTTTAATTTTATGATCACCACATCATCAAACAAGTTATCTTTCATAGTAATATAGATAATGTAAAAATCAACTATCTGAAAATACTCCTCCCAATGTCACTATCACATGTTCATTTCTCCCTGAGTTAAAATATATTTATGGTACTTGTGTATTGAATATCTAATAAATCACTACCCAATGAAACAATTACACAATATTTTAAATTAATGAAAAAATACAACCCAGTTAATATATTGTTTATTGTAGTTATTATAAAGATATTTTCACTGGAAGTATCCATAGGCCACATCATTTTTTCACATCTTTAGGACACATCCCAAAACCATTAGAAGTTATAGTTGAAAATAAAAAGACTTGTACTAAATTCTAAGAGAATTAAAACTAGTTAGGATGTCAATCATATAATAATTTACTAAAATTATGTCTTAAATTTTTCATTCATTTCAATCCTTAAACCCATTCAGGATATAAAAGTCATTTATGAAGTGATCATGCTGGAATTTTTAACAAATACTCGACAATAACGAGAATTACCCAATAATATATGGATCTCAATCACATTTATTTTCTAATACAATGAATTTAAATCCTATATCAAATCAGGATCCACATATACTCTCCTCTAAGATAAAACATTCCCTATAATTCTAACTTCCACAATACTAACTCGCATCCGGAATGATTAGCAAATAGATGTTGTTACATTAAGATTTATTCCATATTAATGAAGTGGTATCTTTTCACCTCCTATAACATAGAGTACACAATTAAACAATCCAAGAACAAAATAAAAACATTTCCAAAAATCCAATAAATAATTTGGTTTATAAAATCCATAAATATTTTAGGAGTATTAGTGAGACCAAATTTCCTAACAAGATACTGAAAAAAACTTATCATCTCTGAAATGTTTTCGTAGACATATCAACATATAAAATACTAATTTATTGTTCCCTACCAGAATTTAAATCATTAAAAACCAAGATTATCCTCCATGGCGGAAAAAATCCATTAATAATAGGAAAATAATTCTTTTATAAGATTCCCTTAATCCAAATTTTGGAAATCTTTGAAATTCCATACAGTCTTGTCTACCTTCATAGAAAAGACTGTAGTTGAAGAAATGTTTTGAATTTTAGGTTGAATCACCCCGTTACAATATTGGTATTTATTATTGAATTTTTGTTCCACCCACTCAACATGATCCTTTAAACATGATTCCATAGAAATCAATAGCGTAAAAGGAATATAGGAAATGTTAATCATGATGTCTCTCTTTCATGAAAACCCCAAAATGTATTTTGGAATGAACTATTTGAATGGAAAAAACTCAATAGGAAGCGGACTCTCAAACAATGGTCAAAAGACTCAATGAAAACCTATAATAAATTCCTGTTATTTTCCGATTATGTGGAACAAAAATACCCACACATCCCAATCCAGAGACCCACTCTCCCTAAAAAATGCGTGTGACACCAAATGAAGATAACAATTTATCCAAATTATTATTTCATTATGTCATTTAAATTACACTATTCATCCATTCTATTCAGTGTATCAGGTCTAAAATGTTAATATTGAAAACTAAAATGTCACATTCCACCTTGTAGTTAATTATCACCACCCAAAATGCATGAAACATGAAATTCTTCTCACATTACCTTCACAAATGAGTGGAATGAAAAAAAGTAAAACATACATTCTAAATTAAACCCAAAATGATAGTTAACTATTATGATATATAATAATGTGTAGCACATCTATCAAGAAATTCTAGAATTCTAGAATATGAAATAATCGTTGTTCCTCAGACAGTAGTTAGAACTACATAATATTGCATTTTCCCATAGTAAGACACATAAATATTTCATGCATTATCAACAAGAACATATCCCTTTACCTCATTATTAGACCAACAACCCATGGAAGAATGAGTATAATATTGTATACCATTGGTGATATTGGATCATGACATACAATTATATGATATCAATTCAAAATAGGCTTCATATATACCAATAGTTGGCAATGATGAAAATTCATATGATACATATAATGTTAAGTTGGTATGACCATAAATTCTTTATGGATAGATGAAAATGTTATCCTGACAGGATGATTCCACTATAACTAGTTCTAAATATAACTGACCACCATAGTGCACCCATTTCGGTCTAGATGACTGAATATGGCTAACACCTACAAAAACTGAAGCTCCACCATAATCAATCAATCCTTATACATGTACCTCATCAAAAACATCATTTAAAATACCACCATTATGGTAAGAATTCATATGTGAATCAACATTGATAAAATATTTTTCCTTAATCCAAAATCAAAAAATGGATCCTATATGTTCTCATTTGTGTTTAGTTTCGATTCCAAATACACCAACTCTATAAAAGAGGTAGAATTCTCCAGAATGGTTCTCTGTCCCTTCTCTAATGTCAAAAACTACTTTGTCTTCATTTAACATAATTTATTAAGGTAAAAATACTTATAATATACTATCTTGAGATATGTCAACCAAATATTCTCAATAAACATGTCATGCACAATAGATTCCCTTTATCTCATTCCCAGCCAATTCGCAATGTATGAAGACTAAACCCACCTAAGAGTATAAGGCACCAAACTTAAACATTACTTATTCTTGCGTTATTTCAAGAATACAGATTGATGATATTTTTAGGTTTAGAGTTTTATATAATTAGATCATAAATCATGCTTTACATTCCCCTATTAAGCAAGGTGGTTACATCAAAGAGAGTATTCATTTATATCCATCAATGGAAACATATTTGAAGTAAAACATAGATTCTTTCTTGACTCTTCCTCAACACTATCATCACATCATGTACCTTTCCCTTGATTCGTGATAGAAATTTCAAAAACATGGGATGAGCATAAAAATATCAGTATGGGATATAAAAATATTGAAAGAATACATTAGTCAAATTAGACATAAGAATCAATGAAATCTTACTTTAATCAAAAAAAAATAAGTACTTTAACATACCTCCTAAAATCATAAGATTTATGAATAACTCAATGAAATCATAGAACATAAAGGTAACATGAGGAATTCATAACACTGTTACGTAGGGAGTAACCCTCATGGTTATGTTTGGAATACCCATAACAGTATATTCCCTAAATAACTTTGAAAAAACCATAGCATTTAACTCCTTCACATTACCCAATGAATTATATAGAAATCTCAGGCTCAACCACCCTTATTTTATCACAAAACCACCTGATTTCATAAACAATAACCATGATCCATAACATATTCATAACACATAAACCATTTATAAAGGAAAAAAAACATTTTCCACATTACAATCACATGATATCAATACAACACATTGTTATAATCAAAACACTATCAAAAACATTTTCAATACCAAAATAAATGAAAATTAATATATGGTATTTATTTTTCTTTAAAACATTTATGACTTATATTGGAATCTGACAATCTATAATGGTCACGGTGGCAGAGATGTCATTTTCTCCGCATACATAAGACAAAATCACTCCTTTTATGTATAAATGAAAGGATGCCTCAAAAAAGAGATTAAGACGAAGTCCAATATAATGATGGTATCCTTTGATTAAGGATAAATCAATGACATAATAATGTGTGAAAAATATAAATACACCTAATATAAGTGGATATTAATTTTAAAAAAACATATGTCATTCAAACATATTAATAGCATGATATAATCAAGAAGTAGAGGTTCAATCCAAATTATTGAAATTGGGTTAAGAAGTTCCCTTACATAAATTTGATAGCCTAACGGCGTCACTTTTAATTCAAAAAACGACTTTATGAGAGATAAAAAGGGTATCAAATCAATTGGACATACAATTTACAGAAATAAGGATATATAAGAACATATCCCAACATAAGAATATGTAAATTAAAAGACCTAACAAAAAAAGTCTATTAAAAAAATGAAGAGGGTAAAAGGTTCCCTTACCGATTTGGTTAACTTTCGAAACGTACACCCCATGACAGAGGGATCATACAATGAAGATTTAAATAACCATAAATTAATATATATTTCACAAATAATACAATTATTGGTAGTAAATACACCACAAAAAAGTAAATAGTGGAAAATGAAGGTTGAATCTCATGTGAATAAAATGTTAGATAAAAAACCCCTTACCTCATTGTAATCAATCGAGTCGTAAGACCAAAAGATAATAACCACTAAATGAATTACAGAACAAAATGAATATAAATAGAATCATGATAATATATATCAATTTTATGTAAACAATAAACCACATTCTATAAATAAGTTGTGACCAATGGAAATATCACAGAATTAAAAGTGAGATAAGAAATCCCTTAAAAAAATTGACAGTCTAACTGCGCAATATAAAACATCCAAAAATGGATTGATGATATCAAATAGGGTCTCCCATAAAAAGAAAATAAAAATTACACTAAAGGAATAAAAAATAACATCCAATAACATTATAAAGAGGATATTAAAAGTAATGACATAAAAGATATTACTTAGAAAGAAAGCGAGAGGTAGGATCCCTTACCTCGTGTCCGACTTGTCTTTTTTGTTTCTTTATATTCCAGAATAATAAATTTTGGAAAATTTATAATTTCTTAATAAAATAAATTATAGTTTATTATTCAATTCATATAACTTATTATCATGTTATAATAATTATATTATTATGTTAGTTCATATCAAACATTTTCATAAATCTTCGGTACATGAGTGAAAAATGAACTTGTTTGAAACGAATTTTTCATGTATTAATATGTACATCATCTCCAAAATATTATTAATGACTTAAATATCATATATATCCAGTATATATTTATTTTATACTATTCCATTACATTTGGAGATAAAAAATGAAATGCACCGTTCATGGAGATGGTAGTCCATACGTACGCATGAACGTGACTTTCATTTCATTCTAATATTAATGGAAATAAAACTAAATTAGAGACATATATATTATAAAAAAAATATAATATAAATGTTATATAGGTCACATAAGTTCATTAATTTCATTCTTTATACATAACATGTATTGCATGAACGAGTCACATCACTTGAGGGGGCGGTAGTCCACACTTCCTCAAAAGAAATTATTGCAATTAAAAAACATGAAAAGCATAATGATATGATTTAAACATAAAATACAGAAGCATTTAGAAAACATAAATACCATATATATCATTTATAAATATAGTTCCATAATATTTGACACCATGAAAGGTTTTAAGAGAATATTTCACAATCATCGTTTCATGAGGCAGAAATTTGCCACCCACAGAAACAGTATGTTCGTTAACCATTAGACGGATGTGTGCGTATGTATAAATAAAATAATTATCATAAAAAAACTAATATATTTAGGATTTGGTTTTTATTATGGGATTAAAATAATAATAAGTTATTGGTGAGTGAGAAAGAAAAATAAAAGAGAGAAACTCGAGAGAAGACATTACCTCTAAATCGGGTAACTCTTTTTTATTTGATCCAAAGGATTCCTTGGAAAGACTTCTGCCCAAAGTGAGGCATATATAAGTAATATAAGTATTTTTAGAGATAATGTGGCAAGATTTTGGATGAGGCATGGCCATGAGAGTTGTTGGTTAGTGGGTAGAGTTGGGGGCTTTTTATAATAAACAGGATGGGCACTTTTGAAAAGTCATGAGATATTAATTTATTATAAAATGTTTTTCAAATTAAAATGGTTCGAAATTATATATTTAGACTATAATAGGATAAGGAGTATAAATCCACTCAACTAATTGGATTTAGATAAGTGGAGGTCATATAATTCACCATATCTTTTCATTTTAACCCTTAGTTAAAATTAATAATTCTTACAACATATTTTTTTATTTTAAAACTATAAGGTCATAATAATTACTCTAAAAAAAATAAAGTAACAAAATTGTATCAATAATTAAATTAATAATATATTTTATTTCATTTGGTATAATATTATATTATTTTGACTTTTATGCCATTTAATCAATTGAAATTTGTTTTAAAAAATCATTTGTTCCAATTTTGAAACTATTTGGTAGTTGACTTTTGATAAAGGCATAAGAACTTTATTCCTTAGAAATAAAAGAATTAACATATATTTTACATGTCATAATTTTCTATAAAATTATTGGATAGCATCCCAAGTTTCAAAACAAAATTATTTTAACACATATAATATCATATATTTAAATCATTCATTAATGAGGTAATAATTGCATCATCATTATGTCATAAGTAAACTTATTTATTTAATGTCTAAAAACTATAAATAAAATACCATAATTTAATAAATATTTTTATCTTTCTAATGAATATTTATAGTCGAATATATCATTTATATAAACAGAATTAAAATTGTTTTACTTAGTTATTACATACTTTTATTATATTTCTCTTTCATTAAAAATAATATGATAAAAGGTCACTATCAAACAAAAGTGATTCCATGGGGTCCCAAAGTTGGCACAAGGAATCCCATGGTCATAAATGAATAAATAAACATAATTAAGACACATGGATGGGTAGTTTTATATTATTATAACACTATTTTGTTTACCCCGTTTTACCCAATTTACTAATTAATCACAGTAATTAAAAATAATTACTGTAATTAGTATTCATCATGTCAAAATCAAAAGAGTATTAATTAAATAATTTGGAACTTATGATTACAAATATATAATCTATTTTACCAAATTCCAAACACATACATTTCAGTAATTAATTTAAAAATAATTCCAGTTGTCAAAACCAACGATGGGTTTTTAAGAAGTAAATTTATCAAAAGATTTACTCGTTTTTTCAGTCAATTTGAAAGTGAAATCACATACAATGAGAAAAATTGTATTGAGTGATAAAAAAATAATTAAATTACACTTTAAAAAAAATTAATTGAAAATATAACTATATAATAAATTAGATGAAAAAGCATTTTTGACGTAAAATTCAGTATTTTTCAATATTCCTTAAAAATGAACATTTGTCAGAAAAATACAAAAAATTTAGCCAAATTAAATTTGATATTAAAAAATCATAAATTATTTCAATTTTACCAAATTAAAAACATATAATTTCCATTAATTAATTTTATAATTAATTCCAGCAGTCAAAACAAATAGCGTGTTTTTAAGAAACAATATCTATCAAAAGATTGACACTTGTTTATGTCCAATTTCAATGTGAAATTAATTACAATGACCACCATTATATTAAATGGTAAAAATTTATTTTAATTAAACTTTAAACCCAATTAAAAAATAATCTATCCGTATAAATAAATTTGATTAAAAGGACGTTTTGAATTAAAAATACATCATTTTTCACAATTCACTAAAAAATGAAGTTTATCAGAAAAAAACAAAAATATACACAAAGTTAATTTTTATGTCTTGATTATAAAGAATTATTTTATTTTTTCATATATAACATATTAAATTTTCAAGACGTAGATTTTAAAAATTGTTCACCATCAAATGGCGGTAAAGCAATTTTTTGAAAATATTAGTGTATTCCATGCTTATGATTGGATTTATTCGAATTTTAAGCCTCTAAAACACAATCTAATTCATAAATAGACATAGATGTGAAAATATATTATTATTTAATTACATTGGATGTTACATCCTTCCCCCTTTTGGTAATTTCGTTCTCGCAATTTTAAAATTGGGCTAAGAAACATCATTGAAAACCCCACATCGGAAAAGGAGTCAATAAAACTATCACTTTGAAAGAATGAAAGAGAAGTACAACGGTCACCCGAGACAACAGATAATAGGATTCCATGAAAAAATGGTTATGGAGGAGAAAAAAATCCATAATGTTCTGATGGAGAGTGATAGAAAACAACTCTAGGAGAAAGCTAACCACTAGAAAATCACAAACCTGTGACGGGTTAAATAATATTTGATTCCCCATTAGGAGAAGTTAATAGACAACATTTTTGTTTTAAGATAAATTTCATTGAGGAATTTATTTATGGTCTTAACTAAAACATATGTAAAAATTTTTACTTTCCATGTAGACTTATATCTCTTACTAGATTTCTAACACAAACTCATATTTTCTCCAAAAGATGAGAATTTAGGATGACTTGTTCACATTAAGAGCTCTATAATAAACTTCTAGATAATCACATAATACAAAAAGCAGAACTATATATTTCCCATGTCATTAGACCTCATCCAAAAAAAATGGTTAGTACAAGATAAGATAATCTCCATTAAGGATAATCTTTTTCCAAAAGAAAAACTACTCCTAATCTCCAAAATTTCTCTAACAAAACCCAAAGATCATCAAAGACCATTCAATAAATAGATATTGTAACATACCAAGTAAGTAATGAACAATAGATATTTTTATCTATATCTATTTATGAATTATATAGTGTTTAGAGGATTAAAATGAGAATAAATCCAATCTTAAGCATGGAATACACTAATAATTTTAAAATACAGTTTCACTACCTTTTGATGAAAAACCATTTTTAAATCAAAATTTTGACAATTTTATAAGCCCTATTTGTCGAAATAAACATATTATTTATGATTGGGACATTAAAATTTACATTGGATAAATTTTTGGTATTTTTCAAAAAATGATCATTTTTTATGAATAGTGAAAAATACTGCATTTTACATCAAAACTACTTTTTCATCTAATTTATTTATATGATTATATTATCTTTTGAATTGGTTTTAAAGTTAAATTAGAATATATTTTTAACATTTAATCCAATTTTGGATGTGGAATTAATTTCACTTTGATATTTGACTTAAAGTAGTGTCAATCTTTTGATACTTATTGTTTCATAAAAACAGTCTATTTGCTCAGACAATGGGAATTAATTATTATATTAATTAATGTAAATTATATGTTTTTAATTGTCTAAAATAGACATAATTTTTGAATTCGGAATATCAAATATATCTTAGGGTGATGTTTTGGTATTTTTCTGAAAAACATCAATTTTGATGAACAGTGAAACCACTAAGTGGTACTTAAAAAACTGATTTTTCATTTAAATGAAATTTTACCACCTCTGTGTTTTGAATTTAAAAAATCCAACAAACATGGTTGTCATTATGAAGTAAAATTCGGTTCAATGGGATTAAAATAATTTTTTTTTGGTGAATAGTAACTTTTATGTTTTTAATAGCGATTAGAAGTAATTAGCGTAATTTAAGGTAAGAATAATGTTTTAATAATACGAAATGAACTTGAAACATGTCTTTCCCTTATTGGATGTGTCATGGCCGACCAAGAAAATACATGGGTGAACTTGGGGACCCCATGGAGCCACATTGGAAGGAAAATGACATTAATATCTTTTTATTTAATGTTAAAGTAAAAATGTCACAAACATGAGTTGTTTTATAAAAATAATTTTTAAATGGTGTTATACAAGTCATATTTTTTACTATAAATATTCATTAAAAATTTAAAACGATTTCATACATCATTAAATATTTTTTATAATTTTTAGACATTAAATAAATTAAATTATATATGACACCATGATGATGCAACAATGACCTCATTATTTAACGATTTAAATAAAATGAAAAGATAATGTAACATATACGACCTAAACATGTCAAAAACCTATTGGATCGGAGTATTTAGAACTATAATAACCTTATCCTAGAAATATATTATTTTGGGACCATTTTAATCCGAAAATAATTTTATAATAATGTATCCTTTTATACCTTTCCAAGAGTGCCCCTCCTCTCCTCTTATAAAAGGCCCCCACTCTACCCCCTTACCCACACCTCTCAAGCCTTTGTCTCGGACAAATCCTGCCCATTTAGTCTCTTCACACCCTCTATTACTCCTAGAAGCCTCACATTTTGAAGAAGTATTCCCAAGGAAGCCTTTGAGCTCAATTCAAAAAGAGTTACCCGTTTTAAGGTAATGTCTTCACTTGTGTTCTTTTGTTTTATTTTGCTTCTCCAACCCCCTAAAACCTTTTTATTCGTTTCTATTGTAACAACTAAAGTATATTCAATATACTAGGATGTTTTTATAAGAATAATTAGATCTACACTTACACACACCTACATATATTGGTTAAAGAACATACTATTTCCGTGGATGGCGAATTTCTGCCTCACGAAACGATGACTGCTCAATATTATTTTAACACCTTCAGTGGTGGCCATTAAGATGTCACTATATTTATATATGATATATAATATGTTTATATTTTACTTAAGATTCTGTATTTTTAATTTATGGCATACCTTTATGATTTCCGTTATGGGTAAACGCGATATCTTAATATTAGGAAGTGCGGACTACCGCCCCCTCAAAGTGACATAATTCGTTAATTCCATATGTGATACATATAAAGGATGAAGTTACTGATATTATATATGATATTATACTGTAATTATAATATTCCATTATGTCATTATTATTCCATTCCATAAAATACGAAATAGAAATGAAAGTAACGTTCATGCGTACGTACGACTTACCGTCTCAATGAACGGTGCATTTCATTTCTTACCTCTAAATGTTATGTAATGTTATAAATTCATGTATATACTAGATATATATGATATATATTATATCTAAATTATGAATATAACTATGGATACAATGGATACATGAACAACATGTAATTATAAAGAGTTTATTTTTGACTCAAGTACCAATGATCGTTAAAACGACCGTTATTAACATAAATAATTACATAGTGTTCGTGACATGGTAATAAGTGATATAAAAGGAATAATGAACTTGAAAAATGTTCTTATGAAAGTATAAATCATCTCCAGTTTATTATTCAGGGGGTTAAAGAACGATCGAGTCAAGTCGGACCCGAGGTATGGGACTTCATCTCAATCTCCTTTCATTGAGGAATATTTTGTTTTATACACAACCTTATTTTTACGGTGTATCAACCCCATTGACATTTACATTTATCCAAAAAGAATCTTTTTTATACGAAGTGTTTTACTAAATGACAAAAGGGAATGTTTTTTTTTCGTACGTATGCGGCGACAATGACTTCTCGGCCAGCATGAACATTATTTAAGTTTCGGCTTCCTCTACAAGCCATAACGTTTTTTAAAAGAAAAATAAATACCATGTTTTACTTTTCTATTATTTTTGTATTGAATATGTTTTTGATAATGTTTTTATTTTATCAATGTGTTTTTGATATCTTGTGATTGAAATGTGGAAATTTTATGTTTCCTTTATGCATGTTTTGTGTGATACGATTATGTTATGGTTCTTGGGCATTGTTATGAAGATGGGTGGTTCCGTGATAAACAAAGGGCAGGTGAGCCCGATATATCTCTCCAATGCATTGGGTAACATGAAGGAGTTAAACGTTAAGGTTTCTCCAAAGAGATTTAGGGAATATACTTGATGGGTATTCCAAACATAACCAATAGGGTTGCTCCCTACGTAAAAATGTTATGAATGCCTCATGTTACCTTTATGTCTTACGATTTCTATGATTTATTCATGATTTTATGAGGTATGTTAAAGTGCTTATGTTTTATGAGTAGAGTATGATTTCATTGATTCTTATGTATATATGTACTCATGTTTCCTTTCCATGTTTTTATATCCCTTACTGAGATTTTTATGCTAATCCCATGTTTTTGAAATTTTTTTCACAGTTCATGGGAAGGGTACATGATATGATGATATTGTCAAGGATGTGATAAAAATAATCCATGTTTTATTTTAAATATGTTTCCGTTGATGGGAAAAAATGAATACTATCCTTTATTGTAACGACTTTGTTTAACTGTGGGATGTAATGAAATTTTTATGATCTAATTCTCTAAAACTCTAAACCTAGAAAGATATTCAAGGTGTATTCATGAAATATCTCAAGAATAAGTAATGTTTAAGGCTGGGGCCTTATAGTTGGTATCAGAGGTCGGTTTATATTACTTTAGGATTTAGAATTTTATTAAATGGTTATCCAAAAAAAATTATGGTCAAGTTGAAATGATATTGAATTTGAAGATTTCCATGTTGCTTCATCTAAGACATGTTTGTTCAGAATGGTTTTCCGCAGAGGAAACAGGGAAGGAGTGCTAGGAAGGCATACAGAAGGAAATAACCTTCCGAATCAGCATCCTGAGATGGTCGGAATTTGAACTGAACAGTTTGTTGCAGTAATGGCGCAGTTTACTCAAGCAATAAATGGTGGAGGTATCCATGCACGAGATCAGCCAGATCAACCGCAGATGAACATGTTAGTGGTGGAACATTTCATGAGGCAACATCCCCCATCACTCAGAGGATCATCTGACCCTGTGCTAGCTGAAGGGTGGATTAAAGTACTGGAGAAGATTTTCGATGTCATGGGGTGTTCAGACAATCAAAAGGTTAGTCATGCTATTTACCGTTTGGAGGGTGAAGCAGATCAGTGGTGGTCGATGGTTAAAAATATCAGGGACGCTGATGAGATTGATGCTCTCGACTGGGATGAATTCAAAGGTATGTTTCTTGAGAAGTATTTTCCTAATGTTGTTCGACATAGGATGGAAAAACAATTCATGGAATTGAGGCAAGAGGAAGACTCAGTGGCTGCTTATGAAGAGAGGTTCACTCAATTAGCACGGTATGCTCCAAATTTTATCTGAGACCTTGATAGTAAAATCAATAGTTTTTACTCAGGATTAAAGCCAAAATATCGAAGTGCATTAGCTTCTCATGAGTTCAAAAGTAATGAAAATATTTTTCGATGTTCTGAGAAGGTGGAAATGGAGTTTTCCGATGATCACGTGTTCTATAACAACCAATAGAAGAAGAGATAGAGGTGGCAGGAGAAAGGAAATAATTCTTCATAAAAGTCTCACAGTAAGAAAACTAAGTTTGCAGTTTGTGATAAATGTGGTAAAAGTCATTCTAGGGAATGTCTTCTGAATTCTGTAAGGTGCTACTGATGTGGTAAGATGGGACATAAGGATCGTGATTGTACTGAAAAATATCAAGGTGAAGGTAAGGCGAAATTTTATTTACAGTTAATGAAATTTTTTAAGTGCAATGAGATGGGTAACTATGCAAATGAGTGTCCGAAAAAGAGCTTGAGTGATGGGAAGTAGTTAGACTACAAGTAGAAAGGGGTGTTGAAATCCTTTGAAACTACTTCAGCAGATGTTGGGGCATCAAATGATGTTGTATCAGGTACGTTGTTTATTTTTTCAGATTATTCCAGTGTGTTGTTTGATTCAGGGTCTACACATTCTTTCATCTCTGAAACATTTTCTAGTAAAATGGGAATACCATCTCAACAAAATGACTCCTGAACTTGTGGTAAAAACACCTGGGGGAAATGTTGAGGAAAAAAGAATTTATAAGAATCTTCCTATCCTTATCTGTGGAAAGAACCTACTTGCAAACCTTATTGTTTTACCTCTAGTAGAGTTTGATGTTATCCTGGGTATGGATTGTCTCTCTATTTACCATGATAAGATTGACTGTAGAGATAAAGAAGTTTCTTTTCAGAAATACTTTCAGTTTGTGTACATGAATGAACCCTTGCTGTTGATAACTTATCATGAGGCTGAGAAACTTTTAAAAGATGGAAATGAATGTTACCTTGCACATATCGGTGAAAATAAAGTAACTATTCAGATTAATGATGTGCAAGTGGTAAATGATTATCCCGATGTTTTTTCTAATGAGTTTCCTTGAATAATACCAAATTGAGAAGTTGAATTTACTGTTGACTTAGTTCCTGAGGCTATGCCAATTTCAAAACCCCATTATCGAATGGCTCAAATTGAACTTTTAGAGTTGAAGGAGCAGTTGAAAGATTTATTAGAAAAAGGTTTCTTTCGACCTAGAACATCACCATGGGGTGCTCCTGTTTTATTTGTTAAAAAGAAAGATGGCTCAATGATACTTTTCATTGATTATGGAGCCTTTAATAACGTCACTGTTAAGAAAAAATATCCTTTTACTCATATCGATGATTTGTTTGATCAGCTCCAAGGAGCTCAGTATTTTTCAAATATGGACCTGAGATCGGGGTACCATCAGTTGAAGGTAAAGGAAACAGATATTCCTAAGACCGCATTTCGTACAAGATATGGCCATTATAAATTTTTAGTAATGAATTTTGGGCTAACCAATGCACCTACTGTATTCATGGATTTAATGAATAGAATTTTCCATGAGTTCTTGGATAAGTTTGTGGTCGTTTTCATTGATGATATTTTGGTGTTTTATAAATGTAAATAGGATCATGAAATAAATTTATGGGTTATTTTTCAAACCTTAAAAGAAAAGAAATTGTATGGGAAATTTAGAAAGATTGAGTTTTGGTTGTAACAAATTTCGTTTCTTGGTCATATTATTTCTAAATATGGGATAACTGTTGATCCTGCAAAAACAAAGGTTGTTGAAGAATGGCCAAGACCCAAAAATGTAAATGATATTCGTAGCTTCCTTGGTTTTGTAGGCTATTACTGAAGGTTTTTTATAAATTTTTCACGTTTATCTAGTCCACTGACGAAGCTAACTCGGAAGGGTGTTATGTTTATCTGGACAAAAGAATGTGATGATTGTTTTCAGGAACTGAAAAGACGATTGGTGAATGCTCCAATTTTGTCACTAACTTCCAGGAATGGTGAGTTTGTTATATACAGTGATTCTTCATGAAATAGACTTGGTTGTGTCCTAATGTAGAATGATTATGTAATTTCTTAACCTTTACTATAGTTGAAAACTCATGAGGTAAATTAACCTACATATGATTTTGAATTATCTGCTTTTGTTTTAGCTTTAAATATTTGGAGGCATAATTTTTATGGAGTAAAGTGTGAAATATATAATGATAAAAAAAATTTAAAGCATATATTCACATAGAAAGAATTGAACATGAGACAGAGGAGATGGCTAGAATTAATCAAGGATTATGATTGTACAATTCATTACCATCTGGGAAAATTAAATAAAGTGGCTGATGCTTTGAGTCGAAAAAGTTATTCTTCATTAACAATGTTGTGTTTTGGACATGATCCTTTGGTTAAGGATTTGATGAAATTTGGCATAGAAGTTTTTGGTGTAGGATTTTCTTCTGTTTTGTTTCAGGTATCAGTGAAATATTCTCTATCAAACAGAATCAAGCAAGCATAGAAGCAAGACAGTGAGTTTCAGAAAAAGGCAGAGCTGGTTCAGAAGGGTAAGTTTCCTGATTTCAACATTGATAATGATTGGGTTTTGATATTTGGTAAGAGATTGTGTGTGCCTTGTGATTCACAGTTGATGAGAGAGTTGTTATGAGAAGCTCATAGTTCTCCATTTTAAGTTCATCCTAGCAGTACTAATATGTACAAAGATCTTCTGGAGTATTACTGGTGGGATGGAATAAAAAGAGATATTGCTGATTTTACAGTGAAGTGATTGACTTGTAAATAGGTCAAAGTAGAGTGGCAGTTACCGAAAGAGATGCTTCAGCCTTTACCAGTAACAGAGTGGATATGGGAAATTATATTCATGGACTTCATTGTGGGATTGTCGAAGACACCCTGAGGTAATAATGAAATTTGGGTTATTGAAGATCGCTTGAACAAATCTGATCATTTCCTTGCTATATGAGATACTTTTTCCCTAGATCAACTTTCCTGTTTGTATCTTAAAGAGATAGTCAGGTTACATGGAGTTACTCTCTCCATTGTATCTGACCGTGATCACAAGCTTACTTCAAACTTTTGGAAAGGCCTTCAGAATTCATTGGGTACTGAATTAAATTTTTGTACAAATTTTCATCCTCAATCAGATGGGAAATCAGAATGAACGATTCAGACTTTGGAGGATATGCTACATACATGTTCGATGGATTATTAGGGAAGTTGGGATCAACATCTTTCTTTGGTTTAATTTTCATATAATAATAGTTTTCATTCAAATATACAGATGGCACCATTTGAGGCGTTATATGGGAAGCGGTGTTGAACTCCAGCTTTCTGCGATGATGTGAGTGAAAGGAAGCTGATGTGACAAGAATTGGTAGAAAAGATGGCAGAAAACGTTCAGTTGATTCAGAAACACATGAGAACAGCTCAGGGCAGACAGAAAAGTTATGTGGATAACTGGAGGAAGAGTCTATCTTTTGAGGTAGGTGATCATGTTTTTCTTAAAGTGTCCCTGTGGAAAAGTGTGATGCAATTTGGTAATAAAGGAAAGAAGAGTCCAAGGTTCATTGGACCATAAGAAATTATGGAGAGAGTTGGATCAGTTGCATACCGAGTGGCTTTACCTCCGAGTTTATCTCTGGTACACAATGTTTTTCATGTTTCGATGTTGAGAAAGTATATGCCAGATCCATCTCATGTTTTGAGTCCAGAGGTAGTTCAGCTGGAAGCGAACATATATTATGAGGAACAACCAGTCCAGATTCTTGACCACAAGGAGAAAGTGTTACCGAATAAGGTGATTCATTAGGTAAAGGTTTTGTGGAAAAACTAAATGGTTGAAGAGGCAACATGGGAATATGAAAATGCAATGAGGGGTAAATACCCCCACTTATTTGATAAGTAAATAAATTGCTGGAATGCAATTTTCTAAAGGGGGGATGTATGTAACATCCCATGTAAGTAATGAATAATATATATTTGTATCTATATTTATTTATGAATTAGTCAGTGTTTAGAGGCTTAAAATGATAATAAATCCAATCTTATGCATCGAATACACTAATATTTTTAAATGATTGTTTTACTACCTTTTAATGCCAAACCATTTTTAAATCAAACTTTTGACAATTTTATAAGCCCTATTTGTCAAAATAAACATATTATTTATTATTAGGACATTGAAATTTACATTGGATAAATTTTTGGTATTTTTTAAGACAATGTTCATTTTTTTATGAATACTGAAAAATACTGCATTTTACATCAAAACTGCTTTTTATCTAATTTATTTATAGGATTATATTAACGTTTGAATTGGTTTTAAAGTTAAATTAGAATATATTTTTACCATTTAATCCAATAGTGGTCATGGAATTAATTTCACTTTGAAATTGGACATAAACTAATGTCACTCTTTTGATACTTATTATTTCATAAAAACACGCTATTTGCTCAGACAACGGGAATTAATTATTAAATAAATTAATGTAACTTATATGTTTTGAATTTTTTAAAATAGACATCATTTTTGAATTCGGAATATCAAATATATCTTAGGGTGAAGATTTGGTATTTTTCTGAAAAACATCAATTTTTGATGAATAGTGTAACCACTAAGTGGTACTTAAAAAACTGATTTTTCATTTAAATGAAATTTTACCACCACTGTGTTTTTAATTTAAAAAATACTACATACATGGTTGTCATTAAGAAGTAAAATTTGGTTCAATGGTATTAAAATATTTTTTGGTGAATAGAAACTTTTATATTTTTAATCACGATTACAGGTAATTAGCGTAATTTAAGGTAAGAATAATATTTTAATAATATGAAATGCACTTGACAGGTGTCCTAACCATATTGGATGTGTCATGGCCGACCAAGAAAATACATGGGTCAACTTGGGGACCCCGTGGAGCCACTTTGGAAGGAAAATGACATTAATATCTTTTTATTTAAAGTTAAAGTAAAATTGTCACAAACATGAGTTGTTTTACTAAAAAAATTAAATGTGGTTATACAAGTCATATTTTTGACAATAAATATTAATTTGAAAGATAAAAAAATTTCATACATCATTAAATATTTTATATAATTTTTAGACATTAAATAAATTAAATTATTTATGACACCATGATGATGCAGCGATGACCTCATTATTTAACGATTTAAATAATCTGAAAAGATAATGTAAAATATAAGACCTAAGCATGTAAAAAACCTATTGGATGGGTGGATTTCGAACTATTATCACCTTATCCTCTAAATATATAATTTTGGGTCCTTTTAAATCCGAAAATCATTTTATAATAAAGTATCCTTTTATATCTTTCCAAGAGTGCCCCTCCTCTCCTCTTATAAAAGGCCCCCACCTCTACCTCCATACCCACATCTCTCAAGACATTGGCTCTACCAACCCCTTCCCATTTAGTCTCTCCACATCCCTATTTTACTCCTAGAATCCACACATTGGGAACAATTCTTCCCAAGGAAGCCTTTGAGCTCTAATCAAAAAGAGTTACCCGTTTTTAATGTAATGTCTTCACTTGTGTTCTTTTGTTTTATTTTTCTTCTCCAACCCCCTAAACTCTTTTTATTCATTTATTTTGTAACAACTCAATTATCTTCAATATAATATGATTTTTTTAAATGAAGCATTCTAGCTACACATACACACACCTACATCTAATGGTTAAAGAACATACTATTTCCGTGGATGGTGAATTTCTGCCTCACGAAACGATGATAGTTCAATATTCTTTTAACATCTTCAAAGGTGGCCATTAAGATGTCACTATATTTATATATGATATATAATATGTTTATGTTTTACATAAGATTATGTATTTTTCATTTATGGCATACATTTATGGTTTCCATTATTGGTAAACGCGATATCTTCGTTTTAGAAAGTGCGGACTACCGCACCCTCAAAGTGATTTGATTCGTTAATGCCATATGTGGTACGTATAAAGGATGTAGTTAATGATATTATATATGATATTATACTGGAATTATAATATACCTTAATTTCATTATGATTCCATTCCATAAAATACGAAATAGAAATGAAAGTAGCGTTCATGCGTACGTACGGCTTACCGTCTCCATTAATGGTGCATTTCATTTATTACCTCTAAATATTTTGTAATATTATAAATGCATGTATATACTGAATATATATGATATATATGATATCTAAATCATGAATATTACTATATATATAATGGATACATGAACAACATGTAATTATAAAGAGTTTATTTTTGACTCAAGTACCAATGATCGGTAAAACGACCGTTATTAACTTAAATTATTACACAGTGTTCATGACATGGTAATAAGTGATATAAAAGTAATAATTAACTTTAAAAAGGTTCTTAATAAAGTATAAATTAACTCATGTTTATTATTCAGGAGGTTAATGAATGATCGAGTCATTTCAGACCTGAGGTATGGGACTTCGTCTCAGTCTCCTTTCATTGAGGCATATTTTGTTTTACACACAACCTTATTTTTAAGTTGTATAAACCCCTTTGACTTTTACGTTTATCCAAAAGGAATATTTTTTATATGAATAGTTTCACTAAACGACAAAAGGGAATGTTTTTGTCGTACCTATGCAGCGAAAACAACTTCTCCGCCGCCCTGACCAATATTTGAGTTTCAGATTCGTCTACAAGCCATACCTTTTTTTAAAAGAAAAAAAATACCATGTTTTAATTTTCTTATATTTTGGTATTGATAACGGTTTTGATTATGTTTTTATTATATAAATGTGTTATTGATATCTTGTGATTGAAATGTGGAAATGTTATGTTTCCATTTTGCATATGTTATGTGATACGATTATGTTATGGTTCTTGGGCATTGTTATGAAGATGGGTGGTTCCGTGATAAACTAAGGGTGGCTGAGCCCGATATAGCTCTCTAATTCATTGGGTAACGCGAAGGAGTTAAACGTTAAGGTTTCTTCAAAGTGATTTAGGGAATATACTATGATGGGTATTCCAAACGTAACCAAGAGGGTTTCTCCCTACGTAAGAATGTTATTAATGCCTCAAGTTACCTTTATGTCTTATGATTTCTATGATTTATTCATGATTTGATGAGGTATGTTAAAGTTCTTATGTTTTATGTGTAGAGTATGACTTCATTGATTCTTATTTATACATGTACTCTTGTTTCCTTTCCATAATTTTATATCCTTACTGAGATTTTTTTGCTCATCCCATGCTTTTGAAATGTTTTTCACAGGTCAAGGGAAGGGTACATGATATGATGATAGTGTCCAGGACGTGTCAAGAAAGAATCCATGTTTTATTTTAAATATGTTTCCGTTTATGGGAAATAATTAATACTATCTTTTATTGTAAACACTTTGTTTAAATGTGGTATGAAATACAAGTTTTATGATCTAATTCTCTAAAACTCTAAACCTGAAAAGATCCTCAATGTGTATTTTTGAAATATCTCAAGATTAACTAATGTTTAAGGCTGCGGCCTTATAGATATCCATAAAATTATTCAAAGTACTCCAAACTAAGATTGAAACCCAAATCTCTGAAGTATTTAATCGCATAGACATCCATGGTAAATCTTAAAATTTATCTCCATATATCATTAGTTACTCTTAAAGTATCATACTGAAAAGTAATTAACATAATCACATATCCTCCATGATAGGTTAAGCATTTCAATTCATAACCCAAAATCAACTTATTCTTGATTCATAAGTTCATCTAACTAAAATTAATTAGTCATACTAACAAGGGACTTCACGTAGTCTAGTGGTAGGCAAAAAATACCATCCACACATTGGTTTTGGGTTCGATGCCCGCAGCTTTGTCTAACACGATGGGTTGTCACACGGTCTGCATGTTGTCCTTTTTCCAAAACTATATAATTCTTAAAACATTCCCCAAAAAGAGATAAAATATTCAAAAATAACCATAACATAATTTAACCTAATTCTTATCTCATGCCTTTCATTTTCAATCATAACATATAGTAACATATATTTCCCTCAAAAGTAAGGATCATATAATCCCTAATGGTTACCTTTATATTTATTACCTGAACATTCACATCGAGTTGTTTCTCTTGTACATGATGCATTGGATATCTCACAAAGGTTTAATTGGTTAATCATGAATCTTTATATTTGGTTGAGAATAACCACAAGAGTTCTCATTTCAGCTCCCATATCATTCAGTTGTTCTTTCAGAAAACCATCATAGTTTTCTTTACAACCACTATTACTTTGGTTCTTGCTAGATCCAGCTATTTACTAAAACCAAAAAGATCAGTGTGATTATTTCATTAGAATCATCATATAATATCTTATGAGGAGGGTAAATACTAAGATATAATTATTCATGTTATCTTAAACTCATTCACCTTATAAATAACTATGACCCTTTCTGAAGTCCTAACCATTATGGTGATGTAACGTATACATAAAGAATACCCTAACCTCTAATGTTATCTAAACCGACCTCTGATACCGAGTATAAGGCCCCAAACATAAACACTAATTATTCTTGAGTTATTTCAATAATAAAAATTGAGGATATTTTCTGGTTTAGAGTTTTAGAGAATTAGATCATAAATCATGCTTTACATTCACAATTAAACAAGGTGGTTACATCAAAAACAATATTCATTTTTTTCCATCAAAGGAAAAAAATTAAAGTAAATCATGGATTCTTTCCTGACACTTTCTCGACACTATCATCCCATCAAGTACCTTTCCCTTGACCTGTGAAAAACTTTTCAAAAATAATGGATGAGCATAAAAATCTCCGTAAGGGATATAAAAATATGGAAATAAAACATTAGTCCATTTATACATAAGAATCAATTAAATCATACTTTACTCAGAAAACATATTTACATTAACATACCTCATGAAATCATAATATTTATGAATAACTCATAGAAATCATAGAACATAAAGGTAACATGAGGCATTCATAACATTCCTTCGTAGGGAGTAACCTCATGGTTACATCTGGAATACCCATCACAATATATTCACTAAATCATTTCAGAGAAACCATAGCGTTTAACTCCTTCATGTCACCCAATTCATTAGAGTGATATCTTGGGGTCACTCTCCCTTATATTATCATATAACAACCTTATTTCATAAACTATTCCCATGAACAATAACATA
The DNA here is from genome assembly GCA_963277665.1 of Viscum album. Lineage (NCBI taxonomy): Eukaryota > Viridiplantae > Streptophyta > Magnoliopsida > Santalales > Viscaceae > Viscum > Viscum album. The sequence goes on from OY728120.1 coordinate 1,852,914,621, forward strand.
TTCATAACACATAATACATTCATAAAGGAAAAATAACATTTTCCACAATCCAATCACAAGATTGTTGGATCGAATATATATATTTATGTCTATTAGATGGAAAAATACAAGAGGGGGGGTGAATTGTAGGTTTAAAAAACTTTGAGTTTTAGAAGCAAAGAGATTAGTTTAAATGATCTTAAACTAATACAAATACAAATACAAACACCCACAATTGTATTGAATATAAAAGTTATGATGTATTGTAATGCTAATGTAAAGTAAAACAATTGTATTCAAGGTGAACACAAAAATCAGAGTAATACAAAGATGAATGATTCTACCTTAAATCGTATAGAATCAATCAATACAAAAAGTAATAGAATGATTGTAATTGAAACAATTACAATTGAATATGTAAAGAGGAAAGGAAACAATACAAATCCCTTTCTAATACAAGTAACAGTGGAAATGTAAAAGTAATACAATTCTTTTAACCCAAAGAGAAGGGTTATCCTTTCACCTAGGATAAAAGGTCCGTCTCACCAACACCTTGGTTATCCCTCGATACGATGATCGGCACGTCTGTCTGCCTATCCCCGGCAGCCCTCGATACGATGATCGGCACGTCTGTCTGCCTATCCCCGACAGCCCTCGATACGATGATCGGCACGTCTGTCTACCTATCCCCAGCAGCCCTCAATTTTGTAGGTAATCGGCACTTGTGTCTTTCAATTATTTGAAAGCCCTCGATACGATGATTGGACGCACAAGGCAGATGAGAGAAGTCACAGTGTCTCTCTCTAGAATCTTGGTAGTTCACAGAGTCTCTTGATTCGTTCTCTTTGTTCATCATTGTTGTCTCAGCTTCAAATGACCTCCTATTTATAGGCCTTGGGTTCCAACGGTCATATTGCCTCCAACGGTCATATTGAAACAGAAAGCACGACATCGTTTTGATTAGTTTGTAACTAACTCAATGAAATCGTTTTGTTGGGACAAGGAATATATAGAAATGAAAAATATGAGTATGATTCATATGCAATGATTGTTTTTGACTAAGTACCAAAACAAATAATGAACATCTGAATAGCAGAGTCAGTACGATACGAGTGACAGAGTCAGTACGATACGATTGACAGAGTTAGTATGGTATGATTGACAGAGTCAGTACGATACGATTGACAGAGTCAGTATGGTACGATTGACAGAGTCAGTATGGTACGATTGACAGAGTCAGTACGATACGATATGGTCGGTACGATCAACATTGTACGATATGATAAACATGATAAAAGACAATTGTAATTTACAAACATATGATAGAATACATTTGTGATTTCCAAAACATGATATAGAAGTCAAAAGAAGACTTTTGACTTAACAATCTCCCCCTTTTTGGAAAGAACAACACACAAAGTAAATGTAACAAGAAATACTTATCTCCCCCGGAGTTATTGAAAACTCTTCTGAATACGAAATTGAATACAACTAAATCCCCCCTTAGGTATGGACTTTCCTAAGGATTGTATTCGTAGATTTTCCTTAAGAGCATTGTAAATCATTCTCCCCTTTTGTAAAACATTCTCCCCTTTGTAAACATTCTCCCCCTTTGTGATTTACAAAAAAAAGGAGTAATATTGAATTTTCTGAAAGAGTTAGTAAAGCAATACAAGACAATAGATAAAAGAAAAGGATCATAAAAGTCATTACAAACCAAAGACAAGTTTAAAAGGAAGACAAATACAACAATCATTTGTTTTCTCTTTCCTTATCCTTATATATAAGCTCATGAAGAACAGCTTTCATCTTCTTGATCTCCTTCTTATCTTCAGAAATTGATTCTCCCTGAGTTTTGAGAATCTCTTGTTGGTCTGCAAAATCTGATCTTGATTTCTAATAGTCTCCTCCTGGACTCTGATTACTTCTTCAAGTGTATCAATTCTGTTTTGAAAATTCTTGTTATCTTTGGATAACACAGAATTTTGATTCTTCAGAAAAACCATTTCATCTTTGAAGGATGAAACCTTCGAGAACTCTGATTGAAAAAAATTCATTCTCTCTTGCAAATCATTCACTGAAGGAACATCGGCTCTTTGAGAAGACAAAAGATTCAACCTTTCAACCGTTTCTCTGTCAATCTTGTTGAAAGCAATTGCAAGCTCATTTGATAACCTTATTATATCTTCAATAGCAATTTCATAATCATTGATTGAGCTCTCTATTTTGTACGACCATTTGGTCATTTTATTGCTTGCCTTCTTATGAGCAACTGAGCTTTCTGAAAGAACTTTTAAATCAGCTTCTACTGACAAAACATTCTTCCTCAATTGTTTTACAGAGCCAAGCATCTTATTTCGATTGTCAGTAATAAAATCAATCTTCCCTTCCAGCCTCGGGAAATAGGGAATAGTCTTCTCAACCCTTCTCAAAACATGAACAGTGTAATCACTTTTCTTGAGAGAGATTGTATACTCTGAATCTGTATCTTCGTCGTACGATGCTAGTTCATACGATCTTCTTGAGTCAACAACTGGCTGTTTTCCTTTTGCTTTTTCTTTTTTCATTCTTTCTTCTTCCACTTTGTCACTGATGATAACAACTTTATCAGATTGAGAGGATTGAGTACCTTGCTTTTCTTGAGATGACATTCTGTCCGGATATCATGCCTGATCGGCATGGGGAGTTTTTTGAACGCCTTCACTCATCTTTTGAACTGATTCCTCTTTACTCTTCTTTGAACTTTGATGAAATTATAAAACAAAGTCTCCTTCTTCTTCTTCCACATCTTCTATCTCTTCCAACACTTGTTTTTTTTCCTTCCTCAGGGAAACTCTTTACGATGGGCTCTTAGTGCACTTCTTCAGTTAATTGGGCACTGGCATCGTCAACCGCTTTCAAGACTTTAGAGACATCAAAGTCATGAGACTTCCTTTTTAAAAGAACCTTCTTCTTCTTTTCAGCCTGAAGGGTTTCTTCTACCCTTACTCTCTCTGCAAAAGCCTCAGCAGGATCAAGACCAAACTTCGGATCACCTTCCTTTCTCTGTTCATTATCCTTTTTCCATTTTGCTACAACTTCTTTACTGTACCTCGGCTTCTTATTCGGCTTTGAACTGGTTTTCGGATCATACTTTTGAGTAATACATGTATATTGAATGTCTTTTTCTAGCATAGGTGTTGATTGTTTCTGAGCCAATTCATCTTCTACATCTCTGACAAAAAGTTTTGAATTCAGATTAAAACAAACATTCAGCTTTTTCATCGTACTCTTACTAATCCATGATGGCCTCAAATCCATGGGTTTTCCTTTCAAAAGAATGTTACAAAACTTCATACTCTTAAGAATGAATTTCGTAAGGATAGCTGGATACATAATCATCTAGGACTTAATCCCTCCTGTCTTGATATTCTTAATGGTTTCAAAAACATATCCCATGATATTTACTTTCCTCATATTTACAAGATAGTCGAGCATAAAGATATCAGAAACGTTCAGTGTTTCTCTATCCCCTTTCCTTGGGATAAGAAAACCTTGCATCCATAAAGTTACAAAACGATTGTCCGGAGACAGATGAGACACTTTTCTATTTTCTTCATTAATAACAAACAAAGTCTTTTTAGCACATTCTCTATTAAACGTACCAACTTCCTCTGGTAGTTTGTGCGATGGACAGAAAGAATCCCCTTCTAACGAAACATTCAGAAAATGTGCCGCTTGTTTCACAGACATAGACAATTTTCTATCGTACACAGCAAAGTTTATAGTCATGTCTTTGTCGAAAGAAACGGTTTTGTAAAACTGACAAACATCATCAAAAAGAACCGGATCTTGACAATCAGGCTTTTCAACACATAGATGTTCCAACCCTTGAAACAAAATTATCCTCCTGATTGTAGAATCATACGTATCGAAAAAATCTCGAGATACTAACCTTTCTCTGTTAAAGTCCTTCTCTGTAGAAGTCTTTGAAGACATATCGGCGGGAGTATTAGCATAGGATTGAGACATAAAGGTTCTTCCGATGAGAAGATCGTACGATGATTTATAGCTGATAGAGCAGAGCTTCGCCTGAAATCCTGAAAAACCAATGTAGGTTTGGGGAGGGGAGGGGGTATTTATAGGCGATAAAGAGATGACCGTTGATCTTCTACGGTCGAAAAAGGGTGACCATTGATCTTCTACGGTCAATATTAGAGAAAACCAGATCAATGGTTAGGATTAAAACAAAGAAAGAAAAAAATTTAAAAAAAAATGAAAAAAACCTGTCGGAGAACATAAGGTAATTGTTGGTTTTGTTATCAATCAAAAAAAATACAATCGTAAGGAAAAAAACATCATGCCGATGGAAAACAAAGTCATTAATATGAACTGGCCGTGTGATAGAAAAAAACCTTGTTACCATGAATTGACAATACGATGGAAAACAATCACGTTACCATGAACTGACAGTACGATGGAAAACAATCTCGTTACCATGAACTGACAGTACGATGTAAAACAATATCGTTACCATGAACTGACAGTACGATGTAAAACAATCTCAATACCATCATCGGTTGATTCAATAGAAAAGAAAATCATTACCATCATTGGTCTATACAAAACTATTGATACGATGGAAAATAATTTCAATACCATCATCGGTCAATACAAAACTATTGATACGATGGAAATGAATTTCAATACCATCATCGGTCGATTCAATACTATTGATTGATTGGTACGATGGAAAAGTAATTCAATACCATCATCGGTCGATTCAATACTATTGATTGATTGGTATGATGGAAATGAAATTCAATACCATCATCGGTCGATACAATACTATTGATACGATGGAAAAGAATTTCAATACCATCATCGGTCGATACAAAACTATTGATACGATGGAAAAGAATTTCAATACCATCATCGGTCGATACAAAACTATTGATACTATGGAAAATAATTTGATTACCATCATCGGTCGAATGTAAATGATACTATAAAACTGTCAATACGATAAACAGGAAAAATGAACGAAACGATAAAACTGTCAATACGATAAACAGGAAAAATAAACGAAACGATAAAACTGTCAATACGATAATTAGGAAAAATAAACGAAACGATATAAATGTCAATACGATAATTAGAAAAAAATAAAAAATATAAATAAAACAATCCAAAGAGTAAATAGTTAAAGAACATAAGATAAAAAGAAACATAAAGACAGAAAGAAATGTCCTCCCCCTTACTACGAGCAGTTTCTTACTATTAGGAGAGATGTAAAATAGGAAGTAGATATGAATGATTACTTTAATGTAATCATTCCTAGCTTCTGTTTTATATATTCAAATCTATCAGAAGGTAAAGGTTTTGTAAAAATGTCAGCAATTTGTTCTTGCGTTCCGATGAATTGTAAAATAATATCTCCTTTTTGTGTGTGATCCCTAAGAAAGTGATGCCTAATATCTATGTGTTTTGCACGAGAGTGATGTGCTGGGTTTTTACTAAGACCTATGGCACTTGTATTATCACAAAGAATATGAGTTTTGGAGAAACTCAAACCATAGTCAGTTAGTGTGTGCTGCATCAACAATACTTGAGCACAGCAACTTCCAGCTGCTACATATTCAGCTTCAGCAGTGGAGAGTTCTACTGAGTGTTGTTTCTTGTAGGACCAAGAAACCAAAGAGTCTCCTAAGAAATGACATGTTCTAGATGTACTTTTTCTATCCATTCTACAACCACCAAAGTCAGCATTTGAAAAACTTCTTAAAACAAAATCATTTCCTGAAGAGTAGAAAAGACCTAAATCCATAGTGTCTTTTAAATACCGAATGATTCTCTTTACGGCTTTTAAGTGAGACACTTTTGGATTAGATTGATATATTGCACATAAGCATACAGAAAACATCAAGTCGGGTCGTCTAGCTGTCAAGTATAGAAAACTCCCTATCATACCTCTAATTTTTTTTGGATCTACTGGTTTCCCAGTTTCATCAAGATCAAGAGTATTTGAGGTACCAATTGGGGTGCTAATACTTTTAGTTTTGTCAAATCCATACATTTTGAGTAAATATTTAATATAATTATGTTGAGATATATAAGTTCCTTCTGGTTTTTGAAAAATTTGAAAACCTAGAAAGAATGTTAACTCACCCATCATACTCATTTCAAACTCAGATTTCATTAAATTTGCAAAAGAATCAGTTAATGATTTCTGAGTTGATCCAAATATGATGTCATCAACATAGATTTGGACAATCAAAACATTTTTGTTTTCCATTTTAATAAAGGGAGTTGGATCTGCTGTACCTTTTGTATAATTGTTTTGTAAACAAAATCTTGTATCCCTATCATACCATGCTCTTGGGGCTTGTTTAAGACCATATAGAGCCTTGGTATGTTTAAAAACATTATTAGGATGTTTTGGGTCTTGAAAACCAGGAGGTTGTTCAACAAAAACTTCTTCTTGAACAAAACCATTTATAAAAGCACATTTGACATCCATTTGAAATAGTTTGAAATTGAAATATGCTGCGAAGGCTAATAGAATACAAATAGATTCAAGTCTAGCTACAGGAGAATATGTTTCTTCATAGTCTATTCCCTCTTGTTGATTATAGCCTTTAGCAACAAGTCTTGCTTAATTTATTACAATGATTCCATTTTCATCACACTTGTTTCTGAAAACCCATTTTATACCAATCACAGTTGTTTCTTTAGGTCTTTCAACTAAAGTCCAGACTTGATTCCTTTCAAATTCATTTAGTTCATCTTGCATTGCTTTGATCCAATCATCGTCACCTAAGGCCTCACTTGGACTTTTAGGTTCAAATTGGGAAAGAAAAGCAAGATGTTCTATTTCATTTCTTAAGGAATTTCTGGTCCTTACAGGTTGATTTACATCACCAATGATGTTATCACTAGGATGATTCCTATGAAACAATTGATTTGGGTTTTGTAAAACCTGTTCATCAACATAAGGTAGAAAATCTTCTGTGGTAAATGTTTCAGGAATACTTTCTTGAATATTTTCCTTATCAGAATGTTCTTCTAATAAAGGTTGATAAACATTTTTAGAAAACACATCCGAGGATGTAGGAATGGGTTGGTTGAAAACAAAAGGATCAGTTTCATCGAATTTTACATGTACTGTTTCCTCAATAGTACAAGTGTTTTTATTGAAAACTCTATAAGCCTTAGAGGTTGTAGAATAGCCTAGAAAGATTCCTTCATCAGATTTTGGTGCAAATTTGTGTATATTATCTTTTGTATTTAGAATGAATACTTTGAATCCAAAAACTTTGAAGTATGAAACTTTAGATTTTCGGCCAGTCCATAATTCATAAGGGGTTTTATTCAGAAATGGTATAGTTAAACCACAATTTATAGTATAATAGGCAGTACTAACAACTTCAGCCAAAAAGTGCTTAGCAATTGAGTATTCACTTAATATGGTTCGGGTCATTTCCTGAAGAATACGATTTCTTCTTTCAACAACACCATTTTGATGAGGAGTTCTTGGAGCTGAGAAATTGTGAGTAATACCTTTCTTACTACAAAAAGTTTCAAAATATGAGTTTTGAAATTCACCACCATGATCACTATGAATAGTTATCAATGGTGTAACGCCCCGATCCTAGTTGCCTAGAGTCGGTGCATTATTACATAACATTGGCATGATCACAAGAAAGATAAAATCTCGAAAGACCGATTGGTTTAGTAGCCTTGGAAACACTAGATATATTCATAAGTTTTACATTACATCATAAAATGAAAAATTACTACAACAACATAATGTTTCCACAGTCCACACTATAATTCCCTCATAATATCCCTGCAGTTCATTCATTATTTACTTCTTCACATCCTGGGAAAAATAAAACATAGAAAAGGGGTGAGCTCAAATGCCCAGTAAGGATAACAATATAGCGGAAACTTTCATAAATAAGAATAAACATTTAAGGCAATGTATAACTAAAACAAAAGCCTTTTAAACATGAACTTTTAACATAGTATGGCATAAATAAAATTAGATAATGCCATTTACTTATTCACATGGATATTCTACTAATCGAATAATCACATGCAAAATCAATAACCACTTTCATAATGTTGGAATGCATAATGCTAAACTTTAATTACTTTTCAAGGCCTCGTCCCAAGACCTTGGGGCTAACTGTAACCGGAACCCAACCCGGAGTGCCTCTAATAACCGGACACCAACCCGGAGTTCCTCTAATAACCGGACACCAACCCGGAGTGCCTCTAATAACCGGACACCAACCCGGAGTGCCTCTAATAACCGGACACCAACCCGGAGTGCCTCTAAAAACCGGACACCAACCCGGAGGGCTTACTTTTACCAGTCCCTAACCTGGAGGGCTTACTTTTACCAGTCCCCAACCTGGAGGGCTTACTTTAACCAGTCCCCAACCTGGAACATAATTGTCCAACACATTCATATGAAGTAAAGATTGAAATATAACATAAACATTCTTAATGGAACTAGCATAAGAAATGTCAATACTTTCACCATAAACTATGAATGGTATAAAAATAGCACATCCACAGTCAAACATATCACAAAACCTTCAAAACAATATAGATGTTTTGTATCATAATAAATCAACTTCAAATAATCTTAAAACCCATCAAAGGATGTTGACATAGATGAAATCAAAATTCTTTTTAAAGAAATATCTCCTTTTATTTTGAAATCATTTAAGATCCATATAAAATCAAACATTTTCTTTGAAAATAATCTTATAAGCTTTTAAGGGAAGCTTTGACGATTTTATAATGGCGGAAAATAACCGCACCCGCCGTATAAGTTAAAAAAAACATTCTTATCTTAATTCTGTCGAAAAGGTTAAAAAGCACCTTGTTTGGAAAACGACGGAAAGATTCCCTTATAAACCTCTTATAAAAAGTCAAACTAGGGTATAAATGACTTTAACCCATATTATTTTAAATATTAAAAATGTTTTGAAATACATTTTGAAGAAACATGGATGTGGATGATAACGAGATCCCAGTAGATTATTCCGTATAAACAACCTCGGATAATGAAGAGATTGTGAAATAACCCTTACCAGTTTGGTAACTTATGAAACATACAACCCATGAAAGAGGTATCATACAATGAATATGTAAGTACACATAAATTAGAGTGTATTACACAAAGAATATAATTATGGGCAGTACATACACCACACAAAAGGTAATGGTGGCAATATGGCATGAATCTCACGGGAATAAGGAGTGAGATGAAAACCCCTTACCATGTTAATCAACTGAGTCGTATGGCCAAAAGTTAATAACCACCAAATTATTTATAAAATAACATGAATATGATAATATATATCAAATGCCAGTACACAATACACCACTTTCAATAATTTAGTGGCGAATAATGGAAATCTCACGGAATTGAATGTGAGATAAGAAAAATCCCTTACCTTGTACTTTTCCTTGGTTGGGGTAGGTTAACCTCCTGTATAATGGTGAAATAATTGTTATTAAATTATACAAGAATCATATACATTAATATGATATCATATATGTTCTTTTAACATTGCTTTATTAATAATATCTTAGTATTATCGTCGTTTCGGGTGATAATCGATTCGTTCTTCTTAAATGTTTGGTTACGTAAGACATGTTTGTAATGGATAGATTATATCTTATTCATAATCATAATGATATTAACATTATTTTTAACCCTAAAATGAGAATAAGACTTGAATGGATACGATGGAGGATGGATCTCACCGCGTTCGTGGAGACGGTAGTCCGTACGTACGCACGAACGCTACTTCCATTTAATTTTTATTTTAAAAGAATTGAATCCAAATGATACATAGGTATATTACTATTCCAGTATAATATAATATTTTATATATGTTACTTAAGTTCATTAACACCATCCTTTATACGTTCCATGTGTGGTATGAACGAGTCATATCATTTTAAGGGGGCGGTAGTCCGCACTTCCTCAAATGAAATTATCGTATGTATATACAACATGAAACGAATAATGGTATGAAATAAAATGGAATTACAGAAGATTATATATAAAATATATATCATTAATATCATATTTAATAATAGTGCCATCATAATGGCCACCATGATAGGCGGTAAGATGTATTTGAACAATCATCGTTTCGTGAGGCGTTAGTTTGCCATCCACAGAAACATTATGTTCATCATCCATTAGATGGAGTTGTGTGTATGTGTAGTTTGAATCCTTCTTATAACAACATCCTAGTATGTTGAGGATACTGGTGTTGTTACAAAAGAGAGGAAATAAAAATAGTTTGGGGGTTGGAGGAGCAAAATAAATGAAAATAATTTAAGAGAAATCGTTACCTTTAATTTAGGTAACTCACTTTGGTTGGAACCAAAGGACTTCTTGAAATGCTTTCTGCCTAAGGGGAAGCTTCACGGAGGAGGAGAGGGATGTGGGGAGCATATTTGGGCAGAGTTTGGACGATCCAAGTGGCTTGAGAGGTGTGAGGAATGAGTAGAAGTGGTCTCCTTTTATAAGGGAGAAGAGGGGCTCTTTAGGAAAGAGTGAAAGTATTACTTTATAATATAATTATGTTCGATTTATAATGGTCCAAAAATCATTGAGGTCGAAGATAAGATGACTCATATTCTAAATAACATCAACCAATAAGAATTGGACATGTTTTAGATAATATTTTAATCATTATAATCTTATTTATTTAAATGATTTATTAATGAGGTAAACATTGCATCATTATTGTGTCATTAATAATTTAAATTATTTGATGTCTAAAAATTATAAATAAAATATCATTATGTAGGAAATCTTTTTAGATTTCTAATGAATATTTATAATCGAAAATCCAACATGTATAACCCTATGTAAAAATTGTGCTTCAAAAAGATGTAAGCTTATGCCATTTTTATTTTTATTTTAACTTTATTAATATAAAGTGTCCCTACCACATACAAGTGGATCCAAGGGGTCCCCAAATTGACCCAAGGATGCTCATGGTCGGGTATGTGTCCACCAATAAGGTTAGGACACGTTTTAGGTTAATTTTGTATTATTATAATATTATTTTTTTACCCTTATTTACCGGATTTACCCTTAACCATGGTAAATAAAATATTTACCACAGTAATTATTCAAAATGTCTAAAAATAAAAGTTACCTATTTACACAATTTGGACATCCTGATTCAAAATATGGAATCCATTTTTCTAAATTCAAAACACAAAAGTGGCAGAAATTAATTAAAAATTAATTCCGGCTGTCAAAACAAAAAGCGTGTTTTTAAGAGGTAATAACTATCAAAAGATTGACACTTGTTTATGTTTGGTTTAATTGTAAAATTATGTACAATGACCAACATTATATTAAATAGTAAAAATATATTCTAAATATACTTTAAAACCACTCAAATTCATAATTTATTACTATTAATTATTTTGATTAAAAAAGTTGTTTTTAATTAAAATTTAGTAATTTTCACTATTCATCAAAATATGAAAGTTATCCGAAAAGTACCAAAATTTCACCTTAGGCTAAATTTGATATTCCGAATCCAAAAATGAAGTCCATTTTAAAATATAAAATATATATAACTTCAAAAAGTAGGTATTACTATTCATAACAGCTAGTTTGATTGGTTACGGTGTGTTAGAACTCGAAGTTGCGTACAACACACGCTACTGTTTTATTCAAAGGAAAGCGTACCGTGGAAGCTTGGGATGTTTCATTTTAAATTTTTTGATGTCTCCATTTAGTCAAAAAGTTTAAAATATTGTATTTAAAAAGGTTTCACTATCAAAAGTTGATAAAAGTGCAATACTGAAAATGAATCTTTTCTTGCATTATGACTAAGAAACTCATAATATGGATTCTAAAATTATAAGGATTATATAAAGTTTAAAATTTAGTTATTACTATTCATGACCTCTTTTAATGGCTTTTTTTGGTAAGTCATGGTGAAATTGAACTCAGTGTTGCGTGTAGTGCAAGTTATTGAATTATTTTGAAGAAATAACACAGTATGAAATCTTGGGGTGTTACATTCTCCCCTCCTTCAATAAATTGCGTCCTCGCAATTTGAAATTGTTTTCGAAAATAAAAGGTTGAAAATAGAAAATATATTTTTGGGAAAACCCACATCGGAAATTAATTTACTAAAATTTAGTCTTAATATGAGGAAAAGGGAAATGAAAGAGTCACCACCAAATTATGATCTCGATTAGGAGAACATTGGTGGCAATTAGAGACATATAATTGGAGGAAAAACGTAAATATTTATAGGTGGTGATTGAGGTCATCAATCACAAACAAGTGTATAATTGAGGTCCTTAAACTCATCAATCTATGATGATTTGAAGTACCATCGGTTCAACAAAATATAGGGTATTGGGATAACACATTTTTTTACGTTTCAAAATATCTTAGTTGAAATCCCACATCGAAAAATGAATTAACAAGGCCTCTATTTAAAATAAAGAGTCGAAAGTATGAAGATTACCGAAAATAACACATACTAGGGATCCATGTAGGAAAATATGGATATGGAAGAGAAATCTAACCATCAATTATCTGATGGAGAGTGGTAGAGAACATGGCTATGAAAAGGCCAGCAATCCCAAATCCATAAATTAGTGATGATTTAAGGTACCATCTAGGACAACATTTTTGTTCTAAGTTGCTTTTCTTAATATTGAGGAATTTATTTATGAGATTGGCTAAGATCATAAGGAGATATACTTACTTTATAATTAGAGTTTTGTCCAATAAGAAATTTCTACCATAAACTCATCTTTCACTCGTAAAAAAATTATATTTATACTATTCGTACAGGGTTCCAAAATAAACGAATTTATAATTCATCTACCAGATCTTTTAAAAAAACTACATTATTTAATCCAGGACATCTCTTGGGCCAGTGGTAGGTGATACACCCTTGTCTCCCTTCGGTTGCGGGTTCAAGTCTCGCAGCCTTGCCGGACGCGACGGGTTGCCGCCCGACCTCCGGGTTGTCCTTTTATGGAAATCCAAAATAATCCAAACTAGAACTATCCAAAATACTTCTGTCCAAACTCACAGTCCAACATTTATAAGGAAGGTAAACATAATATAGATCCTTTTTACCCTGTAATAGCATATGAATACCTTCATCATGTACTACCATATTCCTTATTGATTACATTCATGTTCCCTTATTCCATATAGAATGCTGGATATACTTCATTAATCCAAAAATGTTTTAAACCCCAACAATGATGGAATATACAAATCACTAATCAGCTTCAAGGTAGTCAATAATATCCAATATAATTTTTCCAAAAAAATCACATATTATTCCAAAATCACTACCTCAGTATTAGAACTATATTATGATTTATCATTCTCTCAACCATATATTTTCCAAAAGTTTAACCTTCTATTAAGTCAATTTTCTTTGTTCCACACAATCTCAAGTCCTTAATGAAATAGTACTGCAGTACAATCCTTATATACTCCATAATTATTATAACAAGTACATTGTTGATACAACACTCAACTGACATAATCAACATAAGATCTCTAATCATTCCTCTTAATCTGTGGTAGTATCATAACTTGATTATTATCCAATAGCATCATTTGTGGCATAGTCTGATGACTGGGACATAGGTTCGCGTAGTGTCCAAACTCCTTGCAAATGAAGCATTGTACATTTAAAACCATTTTCTTACCCTTGTAGTCACGTACATTGTTCCCTTTTCCTCCACACTTATAACAAAATCCCATTCCTTTCAGGCAAGTTCCAGGGTGTTTCTTTCCAAAGTTACCACATATGGGAAAATTCTTCTTTTCCATTTTCCCTTTATCCATCTTTCTCTCTTCCATCCTTTTCATCTCTTGATTCCCTTCAAATCCATAGGACTCAGTAAACTCTTTACTTATCTTATCAACACATGATATTATTTCTTCATATGATGATAATACATGGGAGACTATTTCTCTTATAAATTCTTGCTTAAGACCATGAAAGATATGATCCTTCCTTCTCTTTGAATCATGTGTATTTCTGGAGTTCTCATTCCTTCTACTGGGCGCCATTTCTAAACAATGGCATAAACTAGATCAGTTTATGAATCAAAATACATAATCCCATACTTATAAAACACTTAACATAAATTGAACTATTTATGGATATAATCCATAATCATAAAAATGTTTTCTTTGAGGAAGTATATACTCATAAACCCTTCATAATGATTTGTAAAGAAAATGAGAGTTATCCTAAGCATATCCCCCGGGAGTGTCGTAACCAAGAGTGCAGCAAGGCCCGTTGTCGTGCACCAGTTCCCGTTCGAGTCTAGCTCAAAGCGGTGTTTTCGGGTTTTACCCCTAGGTACATCTGTGCCAGAGCCGCCTCTACCTGCTCGTATCCAGACAGGGATGTATTGCTCGGAAAACTCACAAAATCTCTATAATACCAAAATTCTAGGAAGTTATTCTATACTAATCCTCAAAGTGCATCTTAGGTCTACGTGCTCTAATCAGAGTTTATCTAAATCTAGCTTCCAAGGTTTGTACTAAACTTCCTCTGATACCAACTGTAACGCCCCGACCCTAGTTGCCTAGAGTCGGTGCATTATTACATAAAATTGGCATGATCACAAGAAAGATCAAATCTCGAAAGACCGATTGGTTTAGTAGCCTTGGAAACACTAGATATATTCATAAGTTTTACATTACATCATAAAATGAAAAACTACTACAACAACATAATGTTTCCACAGTCCACACTATAATTCCCTCATAATATCCCTGCAGGTCATTCATAATTTACTTCTTCACTTCCTGGGAAAAATAAAACATAGAAAAGGGGTGAGCTCAAATGCCCAGTAAGGATAACAATATAGCGGAAACTTTCATAAATAAGAATAAACATTTAAGGCAATGTATAACTAAAACAAAAGCCTTTTAAACTTGAACTTTTAACATAGTATGGCATAAATAAAATTAGATAATGCCATTTACTTATTCACATGGATATTCTACTAATCGAATAATCACATGCAAAATCAATAACCACTTTCATAATGTTGGAATGCATAATGCTAAACTTTAATTACTTTTCAAGGCCTCGTCCCAAGACCTTGGGGCTAACTGTAACCGGAACCCAACCCGGAGTGCCTCTAATAACCGGACACCAACCCGGAGTGCCTCTAATAACCGGACACCAACCCGGAGTGCCTCTAATAACCGGACACCAACCCGGAGTGCCTCTAATAACCGGACACCAACCCGGAGTGCCTCTAATAACC
The DNA here is from genome assembly GCA_963277665.1 of Viscum album. Lineage (NCBI taxonomy): Eukaryota > Viridiplantae > Streptophyta > Magnoliopsida > Santalales > Viscaceae > Viscum > Viscum album. The sequence goes on from OY728120.1 coordinate 1,852,929,909, forward strand.
GGACACCAACCCGGAGGGCTTACTTTTACCAGTCCCTAACCTGGAGGGCTTACTTTTACCAGTCCCCAACCTGGAGGGCTTACTTTAACCAGTCCCCAACCTGGAACATACTTTTCCAACACATTCATATGAAGTAATGATTGAAATATAACATAAACATTCTTATTGGAACTAGCATACGAAATGTCAATACTTTCACCATAAACTATGAATGGTATAAAAATAGTACATCCACAGTCAAACATATCACAAAACCTTCAAAACAATATAGAAGTTTTGTATCATAATAAATCAACTTCAAATAATCTTAAAACCCATCAAAGTATGTTGACATAGATGAAATCAAAATTCTTTTTAAAGAAATATCTCCTTTTATATTAAAATCATTTAAGATCCATATAAAATCAAAAATTTTCTTTGAAAATAATCTTATAAGCTTTTAAGGGAAGCTTTGACGATTTTATAATGGCGGAGAATAACCGCACCCGCCGTATAAGTTAAAAAAAACATTCTTATCTTAATTCTGTCGAAAAGGTTAAAAAGCACCTTGTTTGGAAAACGACGGAAAGATTCCCTTATAAACCTCTTATAAAAAGTCAAACAAGGGTATAAATGACTTTAACCCATATTCTTTTAAATATTAAAAATGATTTGAAATACATTTTGAAGAAACATGGATGTGGATGATAACGAGATCCCAGTAGATTATTACGTATAAACAACCTCAGATAATGAAGAGATTGTGAAATAACCCTTACCAGTTTGGTAACTTATGAAACATACAACCCATGAAAGAGGTATCATACAATGAATATGTAAGTACACATAAATTAGAGTGTATTACACAAAGAATATAATTATGGGCAGTACATACACCACACAAAAGGTAATGGTGGCAATATGGCATGAATCTCACGGGAATAAGGAGTGAGATGAAAACCCCTTACCACGTTAATCAACTGAGTCGTATGGCCAAAAGTTAATAACCACCAAATTATTTATAGAATAACATGAATATTATAATATATATCAAATTCCAGTACACAATACACCACTTTCAATAATTTAGTGGCGAATAATGGAAATCTCACGGAATTGAATGTGAGATAAGGAAAATCCCTTACCTTGTACTTTTCCTTGGTTGGGGTAGGTTAACCTCCTGTATAATGGTGAAATAATTGTTATTAAATTATACAAGAATCATATACATTAATATGATATCATATATGTTCTTTTAACATTGCTTTATTAATAATATCTTAGTATTATCGTCGTTTCGGGTGATAATCAATTCGTTCTTCTTAAATGTTTGGTTATGTAAGACATGTTTGTAATGGATAGATTATATCTTATTCATAATCATAATGATATTAACATTATTTTTAACCCTAAAATGAGAATAAGACTTGAATGGATACGATGGAGGATGGATCTCACCGCGTTCGTGGAGACGGTAGTCCGTACGTACGCACGAACGCTACTTCCATTTAATTTTTATTTTAAAAGAATTGAATCCAAATGATACATAGGTATATTACTATTCCAGTATAATATAATATTTTATATATGTTACTTAAGTTCATTAACACCATCCTTTATACGTTCCATGTGTGGTATGAACGAGTCATATCATTTTAAGGGGGCGGTAGTCCGCACTTACTCAAATGAAATTATAGTATGTATATACAACATGAAACGAATAATGGTATGAAATAAAATGGAATTACAGAAGATAATATATAAAATATATATCATTAATATAATATTTAATTATAGTGCCATCATAATGGCCACCATGAGAGGCGGTAAGATGTATTTGAACAATCATCGTTTCGTGAGGCGTTAGTTTTCCATCCACAGAAACATTATGTTCATCATCCATTAGATGGAGTTGTGTGTATGTGTAGTTTGAATCCTTCTTATAACAACATCCTAGTATATTGAGGATACTGGTGTTGTTACAAAAGAAAGGAAATAAAAAGAGTTTGGGGGTTGGAGAAGCAAAATAAATGAAAATAATTTAAGAGAAATCGTTACCTTTAATTTAGGTAACTCACTTTGGTTGGAACCAAAGGACTTCTTGAAAAGCTTTCTGCCTAAGGGGAAGCTTCAAGGAGGAGGAGAGGGATGTTGGGAGCTTAGTTGGGCAGAGTTTGGACGAGCCAAGTGGCTTGAGAGGTTTGAGGAATGAGTAGAAGTGGTCTCCTTTTATAAGGGAGAAGAGGGGCTCTTTAGGAAAGAGTGAAAGTATTACTTTATAATATATTTATGTTCGGTTTATAATGGTCCAAAAATCATTGAGGTCTAAGATAAGATGACTCATATTCTAAATAACATCAACCAATAAGAATTGGACATGTTTTAGATAATATTTTAATCATTATAATCTTATTTATTTAAATGATTTATTAATGAGGTAAACATTGCATCATTATTGTGTCATTAATAATTTAAATTATATGATGTCTAAAAATTATAAATAAAATATCATTATGTAGGAAATCTTTTTAGATTTCTAATGAATATTTATAATCGAAAATCCAACATGTATAACCCTATGTAAAAATTGTACTTCTAAAAGATGTAAGCTTATGCCATTTTTATTTTTATTTTAATTTTATTAATATAAAGTGTCCCTACCACATACAAGTGGATCCAAGGGGTCCCCAAATTGACCCAAGGATGCTCATGGTCGGGTATGTGTCCACCAATAAGGTTAGGACACGTTTTAGGTTAATTTTGTATTATTATAATATTATTTTTTAACCCTTATTTACCGGATTTACCCTTAACCATGGTAAATAAAATATTTACCACAGTAATTATTCAAAATGTCTAAAAATAAAAGTTACCTATTTACACAATTTGGACATCCTGATTCCAAATATGGAATCCATTTTTCTAAATTCAAAACACAAAAGTGGCAGAAATTAATTTAAAATTAATTCCCGCTGTCAAAACAAAAAGCGTGTTTTTAAGAGGTAATAACTATCAAAAGATTGACACTTGTTTATGTTTGGTTTAATTGTAAAATTATGTACAATGACCAACATTATATTAAATAGTAAAAATATATTATAAATATACTTTAAAACCACTCAAATTCATAATTTATTACTATTAATTATTTTGATTAAAAAAGTTGTTTTTAATTAAAATTTAGTAATTTTCACTATTCATCAAAATATGAAAGTTATCCGAAAAGTACCAAAATTTCACCTTAGGCTAAATTTGATATTCTGAATCCAAAAATGAAGTCCATTTTAAAATATAAAATATATATAACTTCAAAAAGTAGGTATTACTATTCATAACAGCTAGTTTGATTGGTTACGGTGTGTTAGAACTCGAAGTTGCGTACAACACACGCTACTGTTTTATTCAAAGGAAAGCGTACTGTGGAAGCTTGGGATGTTTCATTTTAAATTTTTTGATGTCTCCATTTAGTCAAAAAGTTTAAAATATTGTATTTAAAAAGGTTTCACTATCAAAAGTTGATAAAAGTGCAATACTGAAAATGAATCTGTTCTTGCATTATGATTAAGAAACTCATAATATGGATTCTAAAATTATAAGGATTATATAAAGTTTAAAATTTAGTTACTACTATTCATGACCTCTTTTAATGGCTTTTTTTTGGTAAGTCATGGTGAAATTGAACTCAGTGTTGCGTGTAGTGCTAGTTATTGAATTATTTTGAAGAAATAACACACTATGAAATCTTGGGGTGTTACAAATGGTAGATTTTTCTCATTTTTATCTTGGGCTCTAAAAGTTTTGAAATAGGAAAAGGCTTGAGATTTCTTTGAAAGAAAATAGACCCATGTAAATCTAGTAAAGTCATCAACTAAAAAAAATACATAGTATTTTCCTCCAATGCTTCCAGATTGTGAAGGACCAAACAGATCCTTATGCACAAGCTATAATTCATTAGAAGTTGAGACTTCATTAATTGATTTAAATCTAGTTTTATGTTGCTTGCCAAATTGACAAGGATCACAGACTTTTGAAGAATCATATCTATGATCCGGTAACCCTTTTACAAGTCCTTTCTTTGAGAGTTTACTTAGGTTTCTCAAATTACAGTGTCCTAGTCTCCTATTCCATAGCCACGATTGGTCATATATTACACTTAAACAAGGTAAGTTTTGGTTCCTAAGGTCTTCTAAGTTAATAGTGTAAACATTCTATTGCCTATGGGCAGATAGAATGAACTCATCCTTGGAATTGTGAACTAGACACTTATCATTTCTAAAATTCACAAGGTAACCTTCATCACATAATTAACTTATACTGATTAGATTGTGCCTAATACCATTAACAAACAAAACATTTGAAATAAGAACATTTCCAAGAAAAACAATATTACATATACCAACAATCTTTATTTGGGCATTATCTCCGAAGGTAACTTTTCCACCTTTTGTTTTGATAACCTTTTCAAAGAAATCTTTGTTTCAAGTCATATGTCGAGAACAACCACTATCCATGTACCAAATGTTCTTATTTATATACTTCTCATTTTCCTGAAAAAGAAACAATTAGATTTTCGGAATCCAAACTTGTTTGGATCCAGAAGGGTTAGATAAAAGAATTTTAGGAATCCACATTTGTTTTGCAAAATTAGCTTTATGGAATCCTAAAGATTGAGTTTTGTTAAGAGAACAATCTCTTCTCCAATGTCCACCACATTGACACTTAGAACAGAAAATGGTTTTTTGAGGAACAAAATAGTTATTGCTAAAAACAGGTTTGGAATAAGTATAACCAAGACCAGAACGATTTCTCAAAGGTCTAATTTGAGAATACAACCTATCAAAGTTTTCTTTTCCATGAGTAAAGTTTGACAAACACTTTTTCAAAGATAAAATTTCTGACTTTAGTTTTAAAACCAAATTCTAATTTTCTAAAACATTTGAATTTGAACTAGAGTTAGACTCTAAAATATTTTTCTTTGAAATTACAGTTTCAAGATCCTTAGAAAGTTTATCCTTATCAGATTTAACTTTCTCAAGGGTTTTTAAAATACTTTCAAAATCCGAAGCTTTCTCATCAAGATCTTTAGAAAGATCTGATACTTATTTAGTCAAAATTGAAATTCTAGAATTTGCTTTTTCAAATCTCTTTTTGAGTTTAGAATTTTCATTTTCATGTAACTTAGAAAATCTAGATACCTCTTCAAAAGAAGGTAATGTATCATCTTCTGATGATGAGGATTCATCATTTGAAGATTCATAATATCTATTATCAATAATATTTGTATTTAAAGAAACATTTGTAACATCTTCAGCATTATGTACCTTAGCCATGAGACAATGATCTTCAATTGGTAGTCTGGCTAGAAGTCCAATATTTCTTTGTCATGATGTCTCATATTCTGAAGAATCATCTGAGGAATCACTACCACTTGCACTCCAAGTATCATTTTCTTTCAAGCCTTTCTTTGTCTTGTAAAACCATTTCTTGTTTCTTTCAGAGTGTTTCTCTTTTCTATCATTCTTCTTCAGTAAAGGACAATCAGGCCTTATATGTCCTGCTTTCTTGCATTCATAACAAGTTACCTCTGAATCATTCTTATCTTTCTTTTTGAATCTATATTGAAAATCTTTCATTCCCACGATCTTGTTCATCCTTCGAGCAAGATTGGATAACTCATTATCCGGAAGATTACAATCACTTGAATCGGATATAACAACATTCTTGGATTTAGACCTTGTAAGCCTTTCAGGTGTTTTTGCTTTAGATGAAAAAGCTACACTTCCATTCCCATTCTTCTTCTTATTGAAATCAACATCTCTCTTCATTCTTGTCTCATGCTGTAGAAGAGTTCCAAAGAGTTCATCTAGAGAAATCTGGGAGACTTTTCTATTTTCATAAATAGCTGTCCTTTTTGACTCCCATTAATTTGGCATAATATCTATAATCTTATCAACAAGAGCTTCATCATCAATACCTTTTTCTCCCATAGATTGTAAGCTATTTACAGTCTTCATAAACCTTTGTTGCACTTTACATACTGGCTCTCCATAAGGAAAAACAAATCCATGATACTCTTCTCGAAGCATTGCTCTCCTTGTTTCTATAACCTTGGATGTACCAAAATGAGTAACTTCTAATTTCCTCCAAATACAGTTGGCTGCTTCACATGAATATATCTGACTATATATATTCCTGGTCATAGAGCACAATAAAGTATTGAGTACCTTGTAATTTAGTTGATATTCTTGCTTCTCTTGGTTGGTGAAAGTACTAACTTCTTTGTCAGGAATTTTGTAACTCCCAGTAAGCATAATAAAATTGTCTACACCAGTTTTGATAACGAAAGTCTTCATACGATCTCTCCAATACTCATAATCATTCCAATCAATGATTGGTGGTCTAGAAGGATTCAGATTATCTATTGATCCAATATTCATTCCTTCCATCCAATACAATAAAAACAACTATTCCACTCCACACGTTAGTGTAGTAGGTATTCAAGATAGTAATTAAGAAATAAATCTAGTAATATAAACCAGTGGAAAACCTCCTTTGATACCAATTGTTGGATCGAATATATATATATGTCTGTCTATTAGATGGAATAATACAAGAGGGGGGTGAATTGTAGGTTTAAAAAACTTTGAGTTTTAGCAGCAAAGAGATTAGTTTAAATGATCTTAAACTAATACAAATACAAATACAAAAACCCACAATTGTATTGAATATAAAAGGTATGATGTATTGTAATGCTAATGTAAAGTAAAACAATTGTATTCAAGGTGAACACAAAAATTAGAGTAATACAAAGATTAATGATTCTACCTTAAAGCGTATAGAATCAATCAATACAAAAAGTAATAGAATGATTGTAATTGAAACAATTACAATTGAATATGTAAAGAAGAAAGGAAACAATACAAATCCCTTTCTAATACAATTAACAACGGAAATGTAAATGTAATACAATTCTTTTAACCCAAAGAGAACGGTTATCCTTTCACCTAGGATAAACGGTCTGTCTCACCAACACCTTGGTGATCCCTCGATACGATGATCGGCACGTCTGTCTGCCTATCCCCGGCAGCCCTCGATACGATGATCGGCACGTCTGTCTGCCTATCCCCGAAAGCCCTCGATTTTGTAGGTAATCGGCACCTCTGTCTTTCAATTACTTGAAAACCCTCGATACGATGATCAGACGCACAAGGCAGATGACAGAAGTCACAATGTCTCTCTCTAGAATCTTGGTAGTTCACAGAGTCTCTTCATTCGTTCTCTTTGTTCATCATCGTTGTCACAGCTTTAAATGACCTCCTATTTATAGGCCTTGGGTTCCAACGGTCATATTGCCTCCAACGGTCATATTGAAACAGAAAGAACAACATTGTTTTTATTAGTTTCTAACTAACTCAACGACATCGTTTTGTTAGGATAAGAAATATATAGAAATGAAAAATATGAGTACGATTCATATGCAATGAGTGTTTTTGACTAATTACCAAAACAAATAATGAACATCTGAATAGCAGAGTCAGTACGATACGATTGACAGAGTCAGTACGATACGATTGACAGAGTCAGTATGGTACGATTGACAGAGTTAGTATGATACGATTGACAGAGTCAGTATGGTACGATTGACAGAGTCAGTATGGTACGATTGACAAAGTCAGTACGATACGATATAGTCGGTACGATCAACATTGTACGATACGATAAACATGATAAAAGACAATTGTAATTTACAAAAATATGATATAATACATTTGTGATTTCCAAAACATGATATAGAAGTCAAAAGAAGACTTTTGACTTAAAAAAGATATTAATACAACAAATTGTAATAATCAAAACAATATCAAAACCATTTTCAATACTGAAATAAATGAAAAGTAAAACATTGTATTTATTTTTCATTAATAACATTATGTCTTGTAGAGGAAGCCGAAAATCAATAATGGTCAAAGCGGTGGAGAAGTCGTTGTCTCTGCATATGTAAGACAAAAACATTCCTTTTTTTTCATTCAGTAAAACTCTTCGTAGAGAATAGATTCTCATGGAATAAATAAAAAATTAAACAGGGTTTTATACGCCATTTAAAAAAAGTCATTGATAAAAAAAGTATTACTCAAAAAGGAGATTTGGGCAATGTCCCTTATAATGACAGTATCCATTGATTAAGGATAAATTAATGATATAATTATGTGTGACAAATATAAATACACCCAATAGAAGTGGATATTATGTGTAAAACAAACAAAGGACATTAACACATATTCATATCATTACATAATCAATAAGTATAGGTTTATCCCAAAGAATTGAAAATGGTTTAAGAAGATCCCTTATAGAAATTCCACACCCTAATGGATTCACTTTAAAATTCAAGAAATTAGTTGATGAAAGATGAAAAGGGTATATCGTCACTTGGACATAAAATTACGTCAATAACTATATATAAGAACATATCCCAACATAATAAGATGTAAATTAAAATACCTAACAATAAGAGTCCTTTTAAAAAATAGGAGGGTGAATGGTTCCTTTACCGATTTGGGTAACATTAGAAACATACACCCCATGATAGAAGGATCATACAATACAGATATAAATACCCATAAATTATAGTATATTACACAAATAATACAATTATGGTAAATACATACACCACACTAAATGAAATAGTTGAAAATGTAGCATGAATCTCACGGGAATAAAATGTGAGATAAAAAACCATTACCTCATTGTAATCAATCGAGTCGTATGACCAAAAGATAATAAACACCTAATGAATAACAGAACATCATGAATATAAATAGAATCATGATAATATATATTAATTTGATGTATAAAATACACCACATTCCATAAATAATTGGTGACCAATGGAAATCTCATAGAATTAAAAGTGAGATATGAAATCCCTTATGAAAATTCGGCAGCCTAACAACGCCACTTAAAACATACAAAAAATGGATTGATGAGATAAAATAGGGCCTATCATCAGAATAACTTAATATTTCAGTATTATTAATATTAAATAACACCCCCTAACATAATAATGATGATCATAAATGAAATTACATAAAAGATAGTACTTTAAAAGAAAGAGAGAGGTAGGATCCCATACCTCTAGTCCGACTTGTCTTGTTTGTTTTTTATATTACTGATTAATAATTTTTTTTCAATTTATAATATCTTAATAACATCCTATAATGTTTATTATTCAATTAATATCACATATTATAATTTTATAAAAATTATATTATTATTTTAGTTTATATCAGAGGTTTTCGTCGATGTTCTGCACATGAGTCAAAAATGAACTTGTTTGAAAAGAATTGTCCATGTAGTTATTATTACATCATCTCCAGAATATTATTAACTTTTTAAATAACATATATATCTATTATATTTTCATTATGTACTATTACATATCATTTGGAGATAAAAAATTAAATGCATCGTGCATGGAGACGGTAGGCTGTACGTACGCATTAACGCTACTTTCATTTATTTGTAATATTAATGGAATTAAAACTAAATGAGAGATATATATATTAAAATTATAGTATAATATATAAGTTATATATGTAACATAAGTTCATTAATTTCATTATTTATAAATTTCTTGTATTGCATGAAAGAGTCACATCACTTGAGGGGGCGGTAGTCCACACTTTCTCAAATGAAATTATCGCAATTACACGACATGAAAAGAATAATTATATGATTTAAACATAAAATAAAGAATAATATAGAAAAAATAAATACCATATATATCACATATAAATATATTTCCATCATAACGGCCACCATGAAATGTGTTAAGAGAAGATTGAATAATCATCTCTTCATGAGGCAGTAATTCGGCACCCATAGAAACTGTATGTTCTTTAACCATTAGTCGAAGGTGTGTGTATGTATAAATAAAACCATTCTCATAACAACATCCTAGAATATTGAGGATACTGGTGTTATTATGGGATTCAAATAATAATAAGATAGTGCTGAGTGATTAAGGAAAATAAAAGAATGAAACATGAGAGAAGACATTACCTCTAAATCGGGTAACTCTTTTTGATTTGAGTCAAATGCTTCCTTCGAAAGACTTATGCCCAATGTGAGGGTTATAGGAGAAATATAGGGATGTGGAGAGATACTATGAGAAGAGTATTTATGTTCCAATCATTTGAGAGGTTTGGCTAAGGGGGTAGAGGTGGGGGCTTTTATAAGAGGGAGGATGGGCACTCTTGGAATGTCATGAAATATTAATTTATTATAATCTTTTTTTCAAATTAGAATGGATAAAAAATGATATATTTATAGGATAAAAGGATAATGTGTATAAATACAATAAAATAATAGAATTTAGGAAAGTGGAGGTTATATAACTCACCTTATCGTTTCATTTTATCCCTTAGTTAAATTTATTAATTCTTACAACGTTTTTTTTTTCAAACTATATGGTCATAATAATAACTTTAAAATACCAATAGTCCCATAATTGTATCAATAATGATATTAGTAATATATTATATGTCATTTGGAAGTATATTATAATTTTTGGAGTTTTATTTCATTTAATAATATAACATTTGGTTTAAAAACTCATTTATGACAATTTCAACACTATTTGGTAGTTGACCTTTGATAAAGGCATAAATGATTTATTCCTTCAAAAAAAAGAATTAAAATATATTTTAAAAGTCATAATTATCTATAAATTTCTTTTATAGCATCCCATGTTTCAAAAAAAAATATTTTAACACTTATAAAATTATATATTTAAATCATTCATTAATCAGGTAATAACTGCTTTATCATTGTGTCATAAATAAATTTATTTATTTAATGTCTAAAATTTATAAATAAAATACCATGATGTAGGAAATATTTTTTATCATTAAAATGACTATTTATAGTCAAATATATCAGTTATATAAAAAATAAAATAGTATTACTTTTGTATTACATACTTTTACTATATTTCCCTTTCGTTAATAATAATATGATAAAAGGTCACTATAACACACAAGTGATTTGATGGGGTCCCAAAGTTGGAAAAATGAATCCCATGGTCAGCCAGGACTAAAAAAATATAATTAAGACAAATGGATGGGTAATTTTATATTATTATAACATTATTTTGTTTACCCCTTTTTACCCGATTTACTAATTAATCACTGTAATTAAAAATAATTATTGTACTTACTATTCATCATGTCAAAAACAAAAGAGTATTAATTACATAATATGGAACTTTGGATTCCAAATATGGAATCCATTTTACCAAATTACCAACACATAAATTGCAGTAAGTAATTTAAAAATAATTCTCGTTGTAAAAAAAGAAAGGTTTATACGATGTAAAATTTATAAAAAGATTGACACATTTTTACATCCAATTTGAAAGTGAAATCACTTCCAATGAACAAATTTTTATTAAGTTATAAAAAAATAATTCAATTAAACTTTAAAACCAATTAAATTAAAAATATATCTATATAAATAAATTATATGAAATAGCAGTTTTAAAGTAAAATGCAGTATTTTTCACTATCCCATAAAAATGATCATTTGTCAAAAAAATACCAAATAATTATCCAGAGTAAATTTGATATCAAAAATTAATAAATTATGTCTATTTTACCAAATTCAAAACATATAATTTCCATTAATTAATTTTATAATTAACTCCCGCTGTCAAAACAAAGCCTGTATTTAAGAAATAATATCTATCAAAAGATTGACACTTGTTTATGTCCAATCTAAAAGTGAAATTAATTCAAATTACCACCATTAGATTAAATGGTAAAAATATATTCTAATTAAACTTTAAAAAAATTAAAAATAATATATCCATATATATAAATTAGATTAAAAGGAGGTTTTGAATTAAAATACAACATTTTCACTATTCACTAAAAATGATCTTTTTCGGAAGAATAACAAAAATTTACACAAAGTAAATTTTGATGTGTTGATTATAACGAATAATTTTATTTTTTCAAATATAACATATAAAATTGTAAAAAATTAGATATAAAAAATGTTCTCAATCAAAAGGTGATAAAACAATCTTTTGAAAATATTAGAGTATTCTATGCTTATGATTGGATTTATTCTCATTTTAATCCTCGAAAACACTATCTAATATATAAATAGACATTGATATGAAAATATATTATTCTTTACTTACTTGAGATGTTACAAAGAGTCCCCGTGATTCTTCAAGATACTGATGATCATCCAAATCCTCTCATTCAACTCCTCTGATTCTTTGGGTCCCCAATCACCATGAAATACAGTTGGACACTACTTAGTGAATAAAAATTAATATTCCAAAACTCTTCATAGGTTCCCAACACCCATATGGCCTAGATACTATTTTTTACAGTCTACACCTTCAACCAACGAAGGTTCCAGAAGAGGATATTCCAAAGGATCTATTCATGTTTCCTCCTCTCTCAGATTTGGAAGTACTCTTCTAAAAATAATTTTATAAAAAAAATAAGATGTCGACCTATCATCTTTTCATCATATTAAAAAATAATTAGAATAACATCAAATTATCTCGTGTGTGCTTTAATATTAAAAAAAATGTTATTATAAATTCTACAAATGGTAAACAACAATTTAATATGTATTGCATCCATTTAAATAAACTAACCATCCAGTTCATTAAAATGATTTCATCAACCATGTCTCATTCATCGAAAAAAATTGGCCACCCATGGTAGCTCGAGTTTTGACACTGAAGTTAGCTGGATAGGCATGCTCCCGCACTTACTCCACATATTCCAAAAACCCACACTCCTAACATCGACTTATTAACTGTTTTATAAATAATATTTATCAACATAATAATAGTTTTAAAATATATTTAAAACGAGGATACAATAGTAGCATCTTCCTTGCTAACCATGGGTTTTTCTCTTGTGCTGGAAGAGTTAAATCATCTTTTGCGGAATATTTTAAAAAACAAATAAAAATTCAAACATTATATGTTGATATATTTAATATATATTGTCTTCATTTTTAAAGATTCATATTTATATAAATATATTATTAATATTAACATTATGTTTAAGAATTATAATTTTATATTAAAAATATAAATTCGATTTATTTTTAAAAGTAAAGTTCAATTAAATTATTATTTATGGTTATAATTATATTATTTATATCACAATTCAGATTTATCATTTTTATTATTTTAAATATTTAATTATTTAATTAATATATATTAATAATATAGTTAGTAAAATTTAATTATAATAAATAATAAAGTACAATTCATTATAATGCAATTAATCAAAAAATTCATAATTATATTTATTTTCATTAATATTAGAAATGGAAAATTTAATGCTTTTATGAAATAAATTTTGTGTCATCTAAATTGTACTTTTATTATAATCTTTATGATTTATTTTTAATTTTCAATTATAATTTATATGATTATTAAAATTTTCAAATATTAGTTACATTGTATTTATGGTTTATGTTTTATATATTTTTAAAGAATCCAGTTGGAAAATAATAAAATTTCTTGTCTCTATCATAAAATTTATTTAAATATAATGTTGGAATAAAATCTAATTGCAATTTGAAACAGTTATTGATAAAATTAAATATAATTTAAAATAATAATAATTTCATTAAAAATTTAAAAAAATAAAATTTTAGTAAACTAATATATTATTGGTCTATACCATTATATTGGTATTTATAAATTTTATAAATTAATTTAATTTTTGATTAATTATTATTTGATTAGTCAATATACAAAATTTAATTTTTATTTTAATTATAATATCTTTTATGTGATTGTTTACATTGTAAATATTTTGTTAATAAGATTTTTTTGCCTTGTAAATTTTAATTTTTTAATATATTTATGAATTTATTTTTTATTTTCACAAAGATTAGATATTTATGATACGTTTTGAGTATTATTTGGATTATTTTTTAAAGATTATATTTTTTTAAAATATTTTATAGTTCCATACTTGAAATTTAAAATGTTTTCATATGATTCTTGTAGTTGAAATTGGAAAATAATAAAATTTATGTTATAAGTAAAATTTAAAATAAAATTTATATTGTGGAAAAAATGTAAAAATGGTCTATAGAATTTTTTTTTAAAAATTTAATATAAATAAAATAAAATAGAATAGAGAATACATTGTGTTTCAAATAATTAATGTAAATAGGATATAGATAAATAAATGAGTACAAGTATTTTCTATGATGAGGTCAATACCCAAATTATATCCTTTGAATATGTTTCCCATATCGAGATCACCGACCTCCATTACTCAGGGGAGTATGATGAGCTACCGTGGGATCTTCCTTGAGCACATGAACCTAATATTTATTATTGAAATCCTATAAATCATAACAACCATATATTCATTACAGTTTATTACATCATCTATTACATTTGATTACAAATAATACAACCCCAATATTTTAAATGTATAATCTCATGGGGAATTAGGTACATATAATAAAATCATGAACTTTTGAAAAGAAAAATTATTAAAAAAATCATTGACCTGAATATAAAATTCCATAGATTTTAAAAAATCCCAGGATAACACTGTGGCACACATTAGAATGGGAGGATCTCTAAATACCTATAACAGAATAAACATTGAATAAAATGAAGAAATCATAACAATTATTAAAATTATAATAGAAATGAGAAATAAAATGGGTGAGAATCTGAAACATGAAAAATTAAACATGGAACAACATAATAACAAAAAGTAACCATATAAAATGTGGATAAAACATAAATATTTAATTAAAACATTTGGTAAAGATTAAGTTGAAAAAATTAGGATGGAAAAATTCTTATGACGGATTGGATCACTTATTAACTCTTTCATTAAATCTTAGGATAATAAATTATAACCCAATGCATTGTAGAACATTAATATTCTGGGTGAACCCGTCACATTAATTTCAATTAGGAGAATAAGTGTGCCACATAGATCATAAAACAAAAAATCATTTATCACTGAAAAAAATCCATGATTAAATAGTGTGTAATTAATGAATATAGTTCCACAATAAAATAATTATATATGCATAAAGGTGATCATCCTTGATATGAAAATTGTATTGTACTACAATATTGTTCAGAATGGTAAATCACAGATAATGTTTCGTATCCTAATAGTGAAATTAAATGTTCATAAAAGGGATTGGTGAGAATCAACAGGGACTCTCATAATTTATAATTTAGTCAAAAAGTTATAGGGATATGGAAGAACATATTCCAACATTTGTAATTATAGATGGATATAATATGTTATTGGACATATTTCAACTTTGTTTCATGCCTCACACAAAACGTTGGCCCTTATTGTGAATTTTAGAATATCATTTACTATCTCTCAATAATCGATGTATCATTTTATTATTTTTTTCTATTATATTAAATTTTTAAATGGTCATATAAATTATCAACTATTTATTATTTGATTTTAAAATTATCAAAAAATGTAACAAAATTATTTAAAATAATTTGTTTTGAATAAAAACATTTTAATTTATAATATTAAATATTTATATCGACGGAAATACATCATTTTTTCAAAGAGTATACAATTGTTCTTGAAATGTCAGTACAACATTTCAAATTATGACCATCCTGATGATTAAAACTAAATTTTAGACATTTCCCATGTTATAAAGGGTATTCCAGCTCTTTCATTATCCAACTATAATTTGGGATGTCTTTCTATCCCATCCTTTTTATGTTAGGTATGAATATAATCTAGTCTTCAGGCATTGAGAAATTTCAAAAATCTCAAATTTTTGTAAATAATTTAATAGCTTATATAGAAATGGTTTTTAGAACATATAATGGATAAACATATAATTCACATGATATGTTCATAGAGGTACATGATTTTGTAGAGTCTATTCATAGAATGTATAATAGTTGATTATTCCAACATTAAAATTTCCTTGATTCTTGTAATACACCACTAGTCAACAGATATTTCTTGAAATCGAGTAAAGAATCTCCTTCAAATAAATTTAAGAGTCTTCTTGGTATAAATGGATCACTCAATAATTTGAAGCATCGTCAGTTTTTTTTTCAATATCACAATGAAATTGACATCCATTGAAAAATCTATCGTACATTAAATCTGGTATATATTTTTCTATACCATTGAAATACTAGAAAAAATGATAATATGTATCCAAAATTATGATGGTTTAGGTATATTCTAAATCCCCCTGATAAGTCTATTGTTGTAATATATAATATATGTTGTTGTGTGTCCGTATCATTCCTCATTGTCATATTCCATTATTAATTTGAAATTTGTAATTTTCATCATATAAAAATACACTCCATGATAATACATGTTGATTTTATATAAACATTGTAAAAAAAATTATAAGGAACTTATTCTACTAAATATTGAACATATTTTACATAAATTTATTTATGATTATTCTATAATAGTAAAAAAAATGGAAAATAGATTATATAACAACCCACGTGATTTACATCATCATTAGCACAACATGGATTTTCTCCCATGTAGCTATAGTTCGTTCTGATGAAGTATTGATGATATGAATTAAGGGGTCTCCATATATCCATATCGACATTGATTTCTGTATGAATTATATATATCCAATAGATACCCTGAATGATGGTGAAATTCAATCGATACATTCCAAAAACCAACTCATTGATTTGTAATTTCCATTATCCATAATGGGAAATGAAAAACAAATAGGGGAATGGTTTCCATATTGTTTTACCATAATAAAAAATATTTCCATATATTTTCCATTGGGAAATAATCCATAAATATATTGAAATTATGCTAAGAAACTAAGTTGGTATGTAATGTGTTAGAATTCTCAGAACTACCTATGAAATTTTACATGAGATTGATTGTGTTGGTTTTCGAGGGAGAATACTTTTTTTGTATAAAAATAGAATAATATTTGGTTGTTGTTTCTTATTTTGTCTAGAAATTGATGAAAAAACCGATACTGGTCATCAAAATCACTATAAATCATGATGATTTCATTCTGTTTCATCATCCATTCCATATTATATGTAATATTATTAATTAAAATGTTTTCTACCCTCTCCTACTTAAGGAGAAAAAAGAAATCTTGGAAGGTTCAAATCATCTCAATAATAATTTTTTTAATCATTTGTTAATCATATGTTAATAATTAGTAAATCATTAGTTATGAAATATTTAATCCTATATTAACTAATCCATTATTATTTATTATTCCATTGTTAATCATTACAGAAATAATAGATATCATGTAGTTACTTTATAGCTAATTATTATTAAATTAATAGTTAATAATTAACTATTAATTATTACAATTTTTTTATTATTTGTTAGTCATATTTTATTTATTTTAAATTATTAGTTAACCATTACTTACATAGTTGTTAATCGTATAATAAATATACTTTAATTGTATCATCTTGACCCATATCACCAAGTCTGAGATAGAATGCTACAAGTCCTCATGCATTCCTACCCATAAGAAAGAGAAATATAACTTCTAGTGATGCTCCAAATAAGAACATTATAAAGCCTATACCCTCTCTATCGTGTCATATGATAAGTATTCCACAACAATAGTACAAATAATGAGATTAACTTATATAAATGTAAAGCTGACATACATATAATGTAACGGCTCCACAAAGTGGAAAGCTCACCCATGTTAGCATTAGAAAAAACTAGAATGTATATAAAAAATAATCTGAGAGTGTTCTGATTCCTATCCCACTGTAATTATTCTCCAGGATCCATCACTTTTTCATCCTCTGTACAAAATTTCCCTTCATCATATATCTGGTGATGAAATATGTGAGTGCTCCAATATTCTCAAGAAGGGTCTGACAACAAGTCTTAGTAGGACACAACAAATGCATCGTCAAGCTGACGTTCTCAAATTACCAATGTATTACATCATAAATAAGGCATAAAAAAATCCAAAATTGAGAGGTTATTGTCTAATGATATTTCACAAACCATGGTCATACTTTCTGCGTCACAATGTCGATGGATAACCAAGGTGTCAAATGGACCAACTATTAGTCTTTTGGGTAATTAATTATATTTCTCAATGTCATCATGAAACACAATATTATTGATCTTCAGGAATATATTATTCCCGATATGTGAACAAAAATGAGAGTTAATAAGATTAGCTTTATGATAGATGTGGTTTACAGGGGATTGAGAGCTAATCATGGACCTTAGTCATTGAAGCACATTTTCGAGAATACATGCTAGGGATCAAGATCTAATCAGTCACATATTCATTGAGTACATCCCAAGGAATCATCATATGTCATTCTCATGAATTGATCCCTCATCACCTTCCCTGATAATATATCCTCTTAAGTATAATAGAATCCATAATGTTTCACCCCATGATACTCCAAGGGATCATTGTATCCCTCATTATCAGACAAGAGAAACCTCATGAATTTTAGTTTTATTTCATCGTGTATTAGACACTTTTAATAATTTGGGAGCTTCCCCACTCATAATTATAAACCAAGTCACAATGATTCACTACATAGATTCCCCTAGGAACCGTCATGTTCCTACCGCAAGAATTAGACCATTGTAATCCGTCATTATGATCCCTCCTCCGAAGGTAAATTCTTCTTGATGATCCATTATTAATGGCTCCAAGAACATAACCAAAAGGTTTACATAGAATATAAGGATATATATATATATTTATAATCACGAATAACACATCATCGTGAGTAATGTACCATTAAATGCACACGTAATCCCACAACAATGTTAATAAATCTCTATAATTACTACGGGTTTCATGTTTAATATAGTGTTTTGGGGATACACCCTTACCCACATGAATTCACAATCTAGAATGATAATTAAACATGTATGCACTTCATTATATTAATAAATCCCGTTTTTATACAACACTATAAGGTTATGGAAAATCCATCTTTAATAGTTAGAAATGTTCTCGTTGTTATTCTGCTATTACAATGATATGTCAACGTCTCGAGCTATTGGCACGTTGGTTCTTGAGGTATGTTAATCATTTTCCTATAATCATAACATTTTTTTCAAAATAAATTAACCATTACATGTAATAATTATTTATCACTCTTGAATAATTATTAAATTATAAATTTATATATTCCATGCACTGATAAATTTAAATTATCACTTTACCATTTTAAAACATCATATAGAATGATAAAATAATTTATATGCATTGATAATTTAAATTTTCATTTTCATCTTTTTTATAACATTATATACAATTATAAAAAAATAATATGCATTTTTAATTTAAATTATAATTTAATCATTTTTAAATCAACACATAAAATGATAAAAAAATTCATATGTGTTGATAATTTAAATAATCATTTTATCATTTTTATAATATCAAATAAAATGATAATCATTTTTCATATCTGTTTGATAATTTAAATTATTATTTTTCAATTAATAAAACATCACATTAAATTTTAATCATTTTTTATTCATTAATAATTTAAAATATTATTTTATCATTATAAAAGCATCACATATTATAATAAAAAACTTTCATATACGATGATAATTTAAATTATGACTTTATAATTTTTTAAACAACACATAAAATGATAATAATTTATCATGTCTGAAAGCATCACATATTAATATTTCTCATTGGCATTGATAATTTTAATTTTATTTTTTTTATTTTTAATACATCACAAAAAATGATACACATTTTTCATATATGTTTATAATTTAAATTAATATTTTCTCATTTTTAAATGAACACATAAAATGAAGAAATATACTCCATATACATTGATAATTTAAATTATCATTTTAGAAATTTAAAATCATTTGTGATGATAATTATCATCATTGTATAATTAAAATGTGTTGATAATAATTATTTCCAAAATTTAAATTTATCGCTTCTGATGATATTTTTAATTCATGTCAAATCATTTAAATTATCATTGATATAACAATATAATTATATTTATATGATTTTTTTATTTATGGTTTATAATTTTACGGCATTATATATAATAATTATCATTTCAAAATTTATTAAATGTTTAGATTTTTTGTTAAAAACATTTTTATATATTTTAATAGACCCTTGAAATTTAATAAATTAGATCATAAATTTTAAATACATAATTTTACAAAAAAAATAATATTATGTTCAGAAAAAAGTGGAAATAAATGAAATTATAATAAATTTATTATATGAAATAAAAAAAAAATTAAAAGTAGGTAAGAACCATACCTTGATGAGAAACTCAAGTGGGTGTAAGGGGGAGGGGCCACCCATTAGGATCTCGATTCAACGTAGTTTCTATCACAAAATCTGACAAAGGGTTGTGGTGAATATAATGATTGGGTTGTTCGGTTTATATAGAGGTGACTAGATTTCTATGGGTTCAAAAACTATACCTAAAATTCATGATCCTATTTTAGAATAAATCCCCAGTTTCTAGAAATTTAACAGTGAATTGATAACTGAAGAGACATTTAATATCACCCATTAATGATTTTTCTTTTTTTTAAAATAGTTGAAATGGAAAAAAATGAAGTCTTCTAAAGCATCCCCTTCCTCCCTTGTATGGAGAACGTTGTATTCATAGGTTGTAGAAGGCACATGATCCGATCACAAGACCTTTTATCATATTATATAATTTTTTATATATTTTTAAGAGAATTTAATCATTTTAAATTTTTTTGACTATATTAGTCAATTAAGAAAAATAAATTATACCCCTTAGGGTATAAATACAGTTTATAACTCAATTAAAATTTGGAATTTCAGGGGGATGAACCATTTTTTGATATGAAATTTATTCCAATAGTTGACTATTTTAAACAATGAATTTAAAGACATTAACTTTGGTTCATGGAATCCAAATGCCCACTGCCTTCAAATTTTATCATCCCACAAAGGTAAAGACCATATTTCGGGTCCAATAGTGTTCTTGGTTTTAATACGAGATGAACTATTTAGATGATATTAATTCATTTACAATAAAACATAATAATTAAATAATTTAAAATAAAATTATTTTTCTCGGGATAGAGGCATCGAAACATCCGAAAATTATAAATTTTATACCTTATATAGTGTAAACATCACTGTTCATATATAAACATTGTCTTGATTTTATGATAAGATGCACAATATTTTAGTTATTCAATTATTATTATTAAATTGATCACACATAAAATAATATATTTAATATTATTATTCTATATTTTATGAGGATTTGGGATCCTCGTAAACATACACTAACTTATTGTTTAACACTACAAATATTCAATTGAATATTACAGAGTGTTAACATGGCTTTTTACCTTTCTGTGACGCATTCAACAAAAAATCAATAAATTTTAATGATAAATTGTTTATTCAATCTTAATAAATTATAATAAGAGGGATTTTTTATTACTCTAAAAATATAGATGTTATAATTCTCCCACTCTAATTACTTATCATCCTCAAGAAGAATCTATAGTGATCATTCTAAAAAAACGCATACCATTGAGCTTGATTATTTGAAACTTGTTCATTTATGTCTTCCTAAATCCATAAATGTTTCTTATGAATCTGGAATATTGGTGTCATATTTCCACTCAACACCTCCTAATATTGACATATGTTCCACAGGGACACTCCTTGCAATATTCATCAATAACCAACCCATCATCCACATAATCTTTAATGTGTGAAGTGGTTGGTGTTCACATTGGAAATACTGACACATAGATCTCATTGTAAATTCCTCTATAGGTAGAAGGGATACCTTCATGATATGTCTCTACCCCTATCCACTATATATTTACCTTATCAGTCTCTTAATAAATGATGTACGGACCACCACCCTATAATATTTAAATGTACTTGTGTCATTGTCCTATGATGTTAAATAGAATTGGTTTTTATGGTATTTATAACACTACTATTAAATCATGTCAAGACCTGGCACACCATAATAAAGGAAAAAACTATATTAAATAAGGAAGAAGATAAAAAATGATGTTCTTTAAACCATACCTCATACAGAAACAAGAACAATTTCACCATCAGTTGTATCTTATGATATTTCATAGACATTGGTTTCCTTATCTCTATTCCCATGAATTTCACAAGTCATTATCGTTAGGGGAGTCTATATCCCCTTATAGGTTTCACCATTCCATGAATTTCTTGACAATAGATTATTCCATACGAAAATAGTTATTCCTTATGAAAGGTGAGATGTGAAAAAAGATTTCATTTAAGAAACAATTCTAAATGGATCTCTATGTAACCATGTCATCCCTTGAAAAAAAATGTTCTGGAAACTCCCACACTGAGTGAGTCTATCTAATCCGTAAGAAGTAGGAATCAATTGTTAACTGATCCATGATCACCAGAACTACAATACATATCTTTGGGGTCCTTTTTAATACTATTACATATTCCATTGTAATATACTCTCACTTCCACATTGTTATAAAAAGTGATGCAAAACCCCTCCAGGATGCTATTTGTCATCCATCACCCTCTGGCATGTGAGTCATCGGGAGAGAAAACCCACAACATCCCTCTTCATCCAAAGAAACCAGAAATGTCAACTGATTTTACTATGAATATTCATTGCACATGGACATAATTTTCACTTATATGTATGGTAATCAATCATTTGTTACACTCTAGTGGATGAAGGAACTACTACTCTTCAAGAGTCCAAGATCATGTCATTATTGTATATCAACCATCTAGATATCAGGACATCTATAGTGATATGTTCTCTCATCATAGTGCACTCTAGGTATTAATCATGACTAGTCCTCATCATTTAAAAAATGAAAGATGTAATCATTAGTGGATAAAAATTATAATTCCTTGACCATCCATTGTTACAACCCTTCAAACATTTAATAAGAATATCAATCTCCACTTCCCCTTTGGGGACATTGTGTCATATTCCTTCTCATCCTAGATCCTACGGCAAAGGGAATCTACTACGACATTACCCATTCCAAGGGTATACATCATCTCAATGTATAATGTTTGTAGATACATTCCCCAACACCTTTTCCTCATATGTAGATATAAGGAAAACTAATGTGATCCATGAATGAAATAAATCTCTCATCAAAGAGATAATGCCTCAAACATTTGCATGTGTGGAACATTGCTACTGGATACAAGTCATGCATAAGGTAGATATTATCAAAAGGTCATAGTTGACAAGTCCCATAGGAAACCACATTATATCCTTGTATAAATATACAAACCATACCAAGTCATGATGTATCTCAGTACATAGTATAACTGATCCCATGCTCTGTAAGAGTCATCACTAGAGCTGTTGTCTCCCTTTTATTTATTATAAGGAATGCATTGTCACAATGGTATGACCACTATAAATTTACTCAATTCTTCCCCAAAACTATCATGGGTGGTAATAGTCGGGAAATATAATTGATAAACCATCACTTATGTCCAGCTATCCCAAAGGATCAGTTAATTTCAATCATGTTTTTGGGATGTTACCATGGCATGAATTCATGAACCATAAATGGGTTTTATGATATACCCATTTCATAAAAAACTTTTTCTTATAAAATCATCCATTTAATCCAAAAGCCACATTTTGACATCATAGCATAATGTCAGTGACCTCGAAGCATACTCAAGACAATGTCCATGTTCCTAACATTTTGTTCTAATTTTTGAGAGTAGATGTTGATATCATCAACTAACACTAGGATGAATGTGTACAATTATTGATGAAATATTTTTTCCTCACGTCCATGAACATAGCTGTGAAATTCAATAATCCAAACAGAAATACCAAATACTCATATATCCCATATTTTATATGTTTTGCTGTCATCAGATTATCATTCTACCAAACTCGAAACTACAGGTAGATCCTTCAAAGACCAATCATTATGAAACACAAGGATCCTTATTACTAATAAAAAATATAATTAATCCAATAAATACATATCAGTTATTTATCATCACCTAATATAACTTCTGGTAATAATCATTCAGGAAAAAATATTTTCATCATTCTATGAGAAACATAACTAAATACCATATTTATTTTTCAAGCCCTAGTAATTTTTTCTATTTAAATCATTAAATTTAAACATGAGCTCCTTATAATTGGTTGTCACTATACAAAATGGTGAAAAAATTGGTTTCATTCCCAGAATTATTTCAATCATTACTTAAAATTTCAATACTTCTAAGTCTCTACAATGATGGTGATTTGAAAAAATATTTCCACCCACTATTCATCATAATGAGAGCCTTCAGCTCTCAAGAAGGATGTATAATTATGGAGTTAAAAATAAAGGAAAAATTTACCATAGTTCTAAACTATAATGACTATGAAAGAACTACCCAAAAATTTTCAATCAATGTAATCATGTAAACCAAACCATAAAACAATTGCTGGAAATGCTCAACTTCATTCTTCTACACATCTTGTGGTAATGTAGTCACAAGCTACCTTGTAGAAGTATTGTAGTTGGAATCCCATGTAATACATAAGACAATGTAGAGGTGATATATTATATTAAATGAATTAAGACACTTAAATAGAGAAATATGGCCATAAGGATAAAGCATATTCAATCAAAAGGATCACAGAAGCTTTCTACTAACTAGTCAATGAGAACAAACAATGTTTTCCTAATATTCTACCATTAATCTATGATATACCCCTCATAGAAAAAACCCATTTTTCTATCCATACATTCTATTCATATTTATCATATAAAACAATATTTTTGATCAACAAATTAATGCTAATAAATATATATACCCCAATAGTGAAACATAAAAATATCATATAGAGAAAATTCCCAAATAGATCTCCCAAATCAAAGAATTTAATTAATTAACTACTTTGAAGCATAGAAATATGAATATATATGGGATGTAAACCTACAATCCTAATCATGATTCATGGAAATAAGATAAATCTCATAAATCACATATAACATCATGTCACCACCATATGTAAATCAATAGATAAAATACAACATAAATTCACAAAAATATGGAACATGGACTTCCACTATACAGTGATAGCCAGACACAGTTATTGTTCCTCTGACTAGGTCTAAATTTCTTATATCATGTCTATCCAGTCGCATCCCAAATTAAGAGTAAAAACATGTTAGTATAAACCTGAACTTATAATACCATTTTTTAATATCATGACACAAATCATCGTGTCTGATCTGGAAGGAAACATGACCTCATGCATGCCTCCCCTAAGACAAGAGGATCTTGGCTAGTAGTGAGAGTCTAAAGGAGAACAACGGGGAGACTATAGCCTCTACATTGAGTCATAAGATCACTACTCATCAACATATGTATAAATAATCATATTAAAATGAGGAAATTCTAATGTTACATATATATATTGTAACATCTCTCATATGTTGAAAGAAAACCTATGTATGTAGTATAAATATTAAAAAATTAGATAAACAATCATACACATATATCTCTTGTGCATGTCATGGTCTACTTCTTCTCCATGATCCACCACTATATTATGTTTCATATGGACCATTCCATTCATCATATCTCTAGTGAATAAATCTACAAGAACACAATAAAGCCCATGTTGGGTGTGCGTAAAAGACTATATAAGAAACCTCCAATGTGCACTCAACCAGATGTGTTGAAAGTAACACTGTATTCCTTAATAAATAATGTACTAAAATCCCACAATCCAAAACTGAGAGGTTTTGGGTTATCCAACCTACCAAAACCCCCGGTCGTACCTAGTTTGGAAATTTTTTGGATGGTTAACTAGGGTGTCTGATGAAACCATGATTAGTCACATTGATAATGAATCAGGTTTCTTGGAGTGTACATGCAAAAGAATAGTAATTATATGCAATAATATATGTTTTATAATATATGTAGTGTTGCAAGAGATAATCATTTTCCCTTAATCAGTAGGTTGATATACTGAGGTCTGATAGATAATCGTGTCCCTTAGACATTGAATCACACCACCACGATGACATAAAAGAGACCACGAGCTAATTATCCCCTTCTTCAGTGTGGGCATCCCATTTATTCATTGTATCCCCCTCCCATGCATCGAACCCTTATCATCAATCATGCACATATAGTATACCCAAATTTCCACATGAGGCCCTCTCTTCTTGTTACCAGACTATTTTGTACGTGGAGGTTTGTATGTGGTGATGTAGCATTCTGGCTCAAACCTGGTGATTTGGGTTGGGATGTTACATTGATCATTCATTAATCATCTGTTACTTATTAACTAATTAATATATATCAATTAGCAAAATAATAGATAATTATAATTTAATTAATATGAAATCATTATGTAATTATTTGTTATTCATTTCTCAATCAATAATAAATAATATTTTATCGACTATTTAATTATTATCTAATAATTTTCTATGAATTAGTTTTTTTGACAATTATTATTGATAATTTATTCATTAATCTATTGTCAATAATTTCGAAATTTTAATAATACATGTTCTAACATTATAGGTAATAATTATAAAAAAATTCCTTAAACATTAAGTAAATTTAAGATATTAATTTTTTTCATTAATTACTCACATGTTATTCATAAGTAAATTATTTATTAATCCATACTAAATCATACTTTAATCATATATTATATATGCATAAATAATGAATTAATAAAACATTGTCATTACATTATTAATAGATACAAAATTGATATGTTATAGATAATTATTAATTATTTAATTATTAACCATTAATGAATTAGTAGTTAATCATTATATACTCATTTTTTAATCATATGGTTATTTTTAATTAATTTTTTGCAACTAATTAATTAATCATTTGTTAATCATATATTTATTATTCTGTAATCATTAAATAATCAGTAGTTAATAATATGTTATACCATAAATAATTATTATATAATCATTGGTTAACCAATATTTATACCAAAATAAATTATTCCTTAACGATTCTTTAATAACCATTTCATAATTATATAAATATTAGACATCATGTAGTTAAATAACTATAAATTATTTATTCATTAATATTTTGTCCTTAATTAATTATTAGTTAATTATTTGGTAATCATTACTCAATAATATGTTATTCAATATATAATAATTAGAAACTAATTATGTAATAATTCATTAATCATTAGATAGTCAATTGTTAATTACTAAAATATCATTAGTTTACAATTTTTTTTAATCAATAGTAATTCAATTATTAATTATATGTATGAAATTATGTCACTAATATTTTTTCATTATCTACATAATATTAATTCAAAATTTTCTCACAAATATATAAAAACTACTAATTTAAGCTATTAAATTAATTTATTGTAATAAGAAATATATTACAAATACTTGTTATTAATTCTTTACTAAAAATTAAAAAATAAATAATAATATTTAATTTTTTGGGAATATTTTTTTAATACAAATAAACTAACTAAAATATTTTGTATATAACATATCTAATTCAAAAAAATAAAAAAAATAACTAAATAAATAATTATAATATTAATAGGAAATATTTCCTCTAACTATGATTCACAAAATTTGGAAATCCCATTCAACCCCAAAAATTATGACACATAATAGAACGAACAACTATGAAGTGTGTGGATGGAGGTGTATAAATATTGTGAGAGGGTGTAAACTTAGTATAGATAAGGGGGTGGGGGAGGGAGCTGATTTATAGATGTTTAGAGAAAATTTAGAATTATTGATGCCAACCTTATCATTAATTTAGATGAAAAGAATCATTTTAGATACCACCATGTGCCTCAATATAGATGAATGGTGACATCGATGACACCACTATTTCCATAACATCGAGCCAATATGAAGAGTTGAAATGGAAGAATATAACATTACTTTTTTCAACCCAAATGACAGTTGGCATCTAATCATGCACCTTATTATTAATTTTTTATGTTTTTTTAAACACTGTTCAATTTTCAACAATATGAAGAAAATAATATATAAAACCCACTCTCATCCCATGTCACAGAACCACACTTGAGAAGTGTTATCACAATTATTGGCGAGAATCCCACTAATTTCATTCTATAATGATCCATCCTTATTAAATTAGATATATTACCCAGGGAAACCATAATTTTAGTGTGGTGAAAGATTATAAAGGAAAAAATTATGGAGTGTAATCGATGAACGATGAAATCATTTTTCATCATGAATGAAATAACAACATATCAATCAAATACAATACAATCCAAAATAGATAAACCCAGATGTATGAAAAGGAATTAACACCAAGAATCCATGTGTGTGACCAAAACATAATAACCATCCCAAAAATAAGTGGAATGAAGATAATAGAATCTAATATGATACATAATTACACTTAATTTACCCAGTTCTTTCAAAATAATATATAAACCCTCTGAAAGGAAAATGTAGTTTCGGATCAAAAATCACACAAAGAAACTAAAAAAGAGTGTATTAATGATTAATATTATTATTTATTTATTTATATATTTTAATATAATACTATTTTTAAAATTCCTTTTCATAATAAAAATCAATTTTTAAATCACCCCTTCGGTTTTTCAAAAAATCTAACCATATTAAAAATGATATGATTATGAAAAGTAAAAGTAAGAATTCTACAATTGATATCCATAACCTATAAGGACATTATATAATCAAAAATCCACGGTGATGTCCACCATGTGAATCCACATTACACCACCTCATATGAATACAAATGAGAAATAATCAACGATATAATCAATATTGTGATAAAAGCAATAAAAGAAAAATCATTTCGTATTGAGACTTATAAAATGATAACTTATACAATAAATAATATATTCTAATCCTTAATTACATTTGTCCCAAAAAACATTGAGTCTAGTGATTTTCTATCATTATCCAAAAATAATCCCACAGTGGTTTCGCACAGACTAGGGTCGCCATTGTCTCTTTCCTAACACACTCATGGTTCCCAATGCACCATGTATATCAAAATACCATTGAAAAAATTGATCAAAAATTCTAAAACATTTTCAATTTTAATATAATCATATTTTGTGTTTGAAACCGATTTCCAATTCAAATCCACCATTCATTCATTAAATAAATATGTTGGTGTGAAAAAAATAATATTTAATGAAAAACAAACATTTAATTATATTATTATTTTCAAATATTCTGTGATTCCATGAAAATAATTAATTTAATGAACAAGGAAATTGTATCATAAACTAATGATAATAAATGATTTTAATTATCCATTTTTATAGAAATAATAACATCAAAATTATGGTATAATAAATAGATAAGAAAATGTAGACTGCAAAAATTTAGATTAGTTCCTCAAGATCCAAAATCTAGATTAAAAACAAAAAATTACTATAAATAACCTTATATATAATATGAATATCCCCATTTAATACCATTATCTGAGCGGATAAGATATCTATTAAGTATCTACGAAGAAAATGTAAAACTGGATGAAAAACCACAATATACCTAGATCTGATCATCCATGAATTAAAGAAAACAACCTACAATACAATGGGATATACCTAAAAATCATTGTAGAAGTATTATAATGTAAAAATAATCTAATAAGTGGTTATAGGGAAACAAAATTCCTGAGGGAAAAATTTTTACTTCCATATTTATAATAGTTCATAAGTGGGACAAAATTTTTTTTTGGAAGGACCACATGGTTAAAAACAATCATGCTCTTAAACCATGAGTTCCAATCTTCGATTTGGTTTGGGGCACTATATTTGTTAGAGGCCATGAGATTTAAAAATACCATGATCAACCAATGTGATATGCATTGATAATGATAGGATACACCACACTGTTTACCGATAATTTTTCATTGTTTGACAAACCATGATCAAACCATTAAAAATTCCATTGGAACATCCTAGAGGAATTAAACATGGAAAATTAATTTTATGTTAAAATAAAAAATTCATTTAAATACTTTTTATTAATAAAATTTCTTTGTAATAATTACATTTTTTAACAACATAAATAATAAAATAGCTTCAAATGTACTAAATTGTATTAGTCATAAAAGAAGTGAAATAATTTTAATTTGACATATATTATATAAAAAATTGTATCATTATAAATAAATGAAAAAAATTCAAAAATGTATTTTTCAAAAGTCACCACACATTCAACCTTTAAAAATACCAAATATTATATATAATATAATTTATTATATTTAAATAAAAGATATCATTTTCATCAAATAAAATTTAAATAATAATCAAAAATTATTTATAATATTAACCCACATAAATAAATGAAAATCATTTTTAGAAAATATCCATTTGAAGAATAAAATGAAATTAATGAAATATTATTTCTTATTTCATAAAAATTAACATATAAAATTTCAATTAATTAGAAATTTTAATATATATTTCATAATTTTTTATATCCTATTCAAAACCTCAAATTCAATTCATGGATTATTATATCCATATTTAGGTAATAAGACACTGTGGTTTATTTTTTCTCAGTGTTGTGAAACTATTACACATCATAACTAAGTCATTATTTTAAAATCTCACGATATTTTACAACCTCCATAATAATATATTTATCCTTAGATATTTTATTCTTAACATGATATTAAATGGTTTTACATTTTAAAAACATTTTTTAATCCAACATCATGAAAAATATTAATGAATATCCCTCTTTTATTTTTTAAGGGAAAATAATATGGCCATATAGAATAACACATATCTGGGTTTCCAAATATAAGATAATTATTTTCAACTGTAAATTTATACATGGGTGTAAAGTGTAACATCCAAATAATTATTGGT
The DNA here is from genome assembly GCA_963277665.1 of Viscum album. Lineage (NCBI taxonomy): Eukaryota > Viridiplantae > Streptophyta > Magnoliopsida > Santalales > Viscaceae > Viscum > Viscum album. Next base: position 1,852,960,819 of record OY728120.1, read on the forward strand.
TGTGATAGAGTGTATTGATCACATGAATTCTAATGATTATGGGAATGATAATGACCAAAACACTATAAAATTAAGGTGTGAAAAAACATTGATTCATGGGAAATAAAGGTAGTAGTAAAATTTTTTAATTTCATGATCATTTTTCCATAGTTTTTGGAATTATTTATCATCTATACTATTAAAATAATTGATGTATAATTACCAGGCATGTATAATTTCATCATTTAGTAAATTTGAACCACATTCACAACATTTTATTGAAATTAAATGTTATCATAATGAAAATAATATTATTAAAGAACTAAAATAACTTTTAAAAAAGAAAATATTGCAAAATTAGATAAATATAAATTACTCCAACCATTATACATTATGAAAACCCATTCTGGGTTTATAATGGTTAGTTATTTCCCAAAAAATTTAAGCTATCAAAACATGAAGTAATATGTTTCCCTCAAAAATTATAAAAATCACTAATGGTTCAATTAAGAACATTCCATAAATAATTATCCTTAAAATTCATGAGAATATTCCAAACTGACCTTAAATCACAATTTTCATAATCATTTGACCATATATTCATCCATGATAAATATATTATCTATCAAAAACTAACATCAATCACTCATAAAGTCTCATACAAGAATGTATATTATATATATATATATATATATATTTTTTGAATTATATTTTAATTATTTAAATAAATTACATGAATCACTATAAGGACACATTTTAGTCATAATTACTCCATAATACAATTGACCCATGATACTAAAAAAACCAATTTATGTGACAATATTTTCAATTACCATATTTATATAATGTTCCAAAAATATATAACTTCATCAAATATATCATAAATAACCAAATATAAAAAAAACTCAATCATGATAATATCAGTATAATAAAATAAATGGTTTATAAAAAAATAATCATTACTTTTCTCCTCTATTACAAAATTTCATTCCATCTAGGTCATCATGTTGACCAATTATAGTTGTTTAACCCTTTTCACTATTCAATTCTAGGTTCAAACCCCATGTATTTACGCAATGTTACATGTTGTAATTTTTATGAAAAATATACCAATAAAAATAAAATAAATTTCCGAATAATATGTTGTGAATTATCCAAAATATCATTAATCCTAAAATAACTATTTAACATCTATGGTTTTCTAATCAAATAATTTTCTAACAATATTTAAAAATAAAATTTTACTTCAATTTCCTAACATTACATACCTATTAAATAAAATAATTTATTAACCATTTATAATTTTCCCTTATATAATTTTCCTCAATAATTATAACCATTTTTCTACACCACATTTTTATGGTGATGGTTAAATTAATTTTTAATAATATTTCTTAAAAAAATATAAAATAGAATGTTTATAATTCTCCAAAAATATAAAATATAATAGAGGATCATTGTTAAATAGAATCTTTATTAATTTTCTTTAAAAACAATTAAAAATTGAATTTTCATCATATTTAATGATATAATTTTTTTACTAATGATTCATCAATACCATCAAAATCATGTTTTCTGTGTAATATATATGAAAATTGTCCAAAATATAAATTTCTAAATCAGGGTCCAATTTTCTATAGTTGATATCCCCATTATCATTGATAATGAATTCCATATCTCTAGAAAAAAATAATCATGTACACGGTGGTATGTCCCATGCTAAATTAGATGGATGGTTTATTATTTTGAAATAAAATTAATAAAATATTATGTTCGATATAAATTTAAGAGAAATGATAGTGGTTATAAATATTATATTTCAGGGTATTTGGACGTTAAAAAATATTTCAAAATTATTTGGATAGTACTTTCAATTTTATTATTAATTAAATTTTCTTATAGGGATACGAATTTTTTGTGACATAATTTTCTTTTCATCGGATTAATGAATATTTTATTTTTAGGAAACATAATAATTAATGTATTAATTTAATAATTTCATTCAAAATTTGAAATTGTCCATTTATGTAAAATAGAAAAAAAATACAAAAGTTGATAACATAAAATCTTCCAAAAACTATCCGCAATATCATTAATATTAATTACGTGTTTAACCTAAAATATAATCTCATCTATTTCACATACAACCACAAAAATATAATAACATTGTTAAAAAAGAATCCTACATGTAAAAACTACGTTTTAAATTTAATTAAGAATAATAAAACATCTCCAAAAATACCATTAATCACCTAAAAATTACCGAACATAAAGACTGAAAAAATTGATAATCTACCATTGAAGATATAATTAACTATAATCCAAACTAACCAAGATATCATATATACCGTTGAAATCATCATAATCACAATAGTCATCTAAAATGCTCCTCTATTACAAAATATATCTACACACCCTTAAATATTACATTATATTGCGTTTTTAGTTATTAAATATTTTATTATATTTATTGGATATTAATTGTTTATTTTTTATGGAATTAAGTCACAACACATTGTAAAAAATACATATATTTCAAATTGTACATGTCTACTCAGTATCCAATTTTCATACAATTAAAATTTTTTATAAAGACATGCTATCATAATTAAATGTAACATCAATATATAAATTTATAACCTGGTTATTTGTTCTACACATCATCAAAAATATGAAAAACATTTAAAAACCTAAAATGATTAAAAATGAATAGTAAGGGAAAAATTGGAATGAAATCGATTAGCCAATTTTAAAAACATGAGATCATTATAATACTTGAGAATATTATAATCATTTAATAACACAAGAAAGAAAAATTAAATTAGAATTTATTTAATTTATCACATTTTATTAAATAAAAAAGGAAAAATATTAATATTGATGGATTCATAGAAAAAAATAAAAAATTTGAAATACATTTTTGAAATAACATAACATTTTTATCTTATTTTAATTAATCCTTTATAACAAAAGATCAATTTCTAATCTTCTCAAATAAACATATTTCCCAAAAAAATGATTTCATAGATAAGTATTACATGTGTCTTGATAAATAATATTCCTAGAACCCGTACTAGAACACTTTCAATATTAAGGTCTACACAATCAACATCTAATACAGTTCTACAATAATCATAACAATTACCCTACTCATTATAGAGATATATATTTATCAATAAATATAATTTACTATTATAGTAATTCTAGTCATAATAAAATATATCCATGGTCCATATAATGAATATTTTTTCATACTGTGAATATTTTCATCAAAAAATAATTAAAAAAAATTCAATCTGTAAGAAAAACACATTCATATATCAAAATACAATGTACTTTATAAACAACATTTAAAAAAATTCTCTTCAAATGATGGAGGGTATTTATTTAAATAAAAAATTAATCATGTAAAATAATAACAAAAATAAAAACATTAAAATGGTGACGAAAACAATATATTTTATATTCAATAATATATATCATTCATTTTGATGTTTATAAAAACTCTAAAAAGGTTTCATAATAAATATATAAAAATATTCCATTAAATACTTTTTGATGAATGATAATGGTTGAATAAATATTCCCTTATAAATTATAAATATTAATTTAAATACTTAAATTACATAATTTATATATTATTGAAATATAATATAACATATTATAAAATAAACAATTAGAAAATTTAGATGTAGGTTTCAATTGTATTTTCCCTCTTTATTCAGGTTCATCCCATCATGTAAATTCTATAACTTCCTAAATAAAAAATTTACCTCAATTAATTTCATGCATATAAACATTTTTCATGACAATTATTATCACGACCCACCTTCACCAAGATGGTGAAAGGGGAAGAAAACTACTTGAACCTTCCTTATTCAAGGTGAAAGATGGTTAATTTCCACTGAGTCCCACCTTCAAAATCCATAAAGTGTATACTAGAACCAAGGGTATTGAATATGATCTAAAATTGTATACAATAACATTTTTATTTAATAAATTCTAGTGATAAGATGGTAAATACCAAACAAGTATAATTAAAAAGAATGTAAAAGTAATGAAAAAACCCAATTCCCATATGCATCTTCATAATAAACTAATACAAGGTACAAGAAAAATATATTGAAAAAAATAAAAATAGAATGAAAGGTTGCAACAACGACTCCGATAGCATGAGCTAGTAAGGTCTGGAATAATCTTCAAGGACCTCCTTGAAACCTGAAATCAGTATTATATGTGTAGGGTGAGTATACATGCTTACTTAGTAAGGAAAACCAAAATCACTTTTCCACAAGTGGGGAGGCATTCTAAATCCATGTGAGTAATAGAGATAACCAAATCACCTTGAAATGAAGCTATCCACCCAGCCACACCATGGAAAACTCCCCAAATAACTCATATCAGTTATAGTAACATTAATAACACATCGATATTTTTGTACCCCACATCACTTTCCCACTAGTTATTTAGGACATCGTTCGTGTCATACCTCCCCCATAATTTCAACTACAGTCCCACTGCCTCCTCTAAAAACATCCTTATAGTCCTCCAAAACCATGCATCCGGTCCATATACACCTTTTCCATAACAACCAAACATCACCACACCCCCTAGACACATGGTCCACAATAACCACTGCCACGCCCAAAGACACCTAAGCCTTATCCCAATGACACTTGGGAAACAAAACTACTAGCACACACCTAGTCCCGCCACCACAACACATCATATCCAAAGATTAATGGGACATAATGATCCTTATACAATTACAGCCTTCCCTAAGGGTCTTAGGCTACTTGGGAGAGGGAGCATAAATGAGAAAATAACCAGTAACTCATATGAAATTTGGGAAAACACCATCACCCATGAGATATGGGGTGTCGACAAGAAGTTCTAAACATGGTTGTGGTTTGATTAAGAAATAGAAGAACTAAAATTTTACATATATTTGAACAATAACTCATCCCATACTAAGGGTTCCTAAACTAGCCCACACATGACCACTATTGTTACTATCCCTATATGCACAAGTACACAATATCCACAACCAGAGCACAACCCATTTCTAGAAAACAATACCCCTTTGTACCTGTTCTCATTATCATTTTCAAGTGATTCCATTAAAATAATCCATCACAACTGAGCAAATAAGGAATGGCCATAATCTAAGACTAAAACTTACGAGAAGACAACCAAGAAATAATTTAAACACTCACACCTGGTTCCCTTGTATATTAACAACAAAAAAAGATATATGTGAGTTCCCTTGATGTACAGGAACCAAACCAAGCCACACCATACGGCCCCACACAACCTCAGATCCACAATCCAACTAATGAACAACAGGGGATCCGAATCCCCATCAACATCACCCCACAAGAATCATGAAAATCAATCATTTTTATTAGGATTAAACAGTAAGGGATTTTTTCAAATTCAATCACACCATTTATCAAGTTCTTTCATTCTGTTTGGTTTAACATGGAGATCACCATAGGAATATTATTCATTGGTCCTCCATTTAATCAATATAGAATTCGTGATTAACCAGTTCACATGCTAAAACCATTCAATCTAAGGATTATATAGAAAATAGAGCTTCATTAGTGGAAAGAAAGGACCACCAACACCCACTATTTTCAGTGGTCATATTCTCATACAATTTAAAACATAAAAACGAGAATAAAAGAATAAAAAAACATCATCATCATTCAAAAACTTTATATCTTTAAAATAATTTTTATTATCATCATTAAGGATTGGATTGATCTATTCCCTAAGGGAAACATCATCATACACACCACACATGATACAAAATAACGAGAGATGATGGAAAACACTAATTGGTAGATCGATGATCAGAGTTTTATCCAAGATCCATGAAGTGGGGATGTGTGACTTATAGAGGAAGATCTCCAAGGGCTCCAAGGTAGAGTGGTAAGGGTTACAGTAAGGGAACATTATTCTTTTCAAAAGTAAGTATGTAGGTGTACTTTTGGAAACTGGATTGAAAATGTAAGAGAGAATATAATCTGAATAAATAGGCTAGATCAAATAAATAAGGAGATGATATCAAAGTACATGACATCAGATTATGAGATGAACCTGAGGATGGGAGGTTTCACAAGCTGGTAATAATTTTTATTTAATAATTATCCACATAGATGGTGGATATAATCACTATAAGTTAATATATATCTTATTAATAGAGAAAACCCATGCAACATGAGTGAAGCTGTAAAGCATATGGAATGGTGTTACACTTAGGTAAAAAGGACACACTCTTTGGTAACTAATGGTTCGTCTACCTCTTATAAAAAAAAAATCATATCCTAGATATAAATTCATTTTAAAAGGTTAATAAACACTATTATGTCAAATAATATGTTACCGGGGTGGGACTGGAAAAACTCAGAACCTGGGAAAATTTGGAAAAGTGTGGGACAATATTTCGTGAAATGCCTTTATGGTGCCACATGTTCTGTGAGACAACGTATGTGGTCCCACTTTTATAGTGTGGGACCATGATGGTGACCCCATCACAACACCCCTATCATGGATCCACTGCCACGACACTACCATCACAGTGCCACCATTTCAAGGGAACCGTTTGGTGGAACCGAGTTTTTGGTAAACTCCCATGAAAGAAGCCAGATTACCCCTAAGAACACTACAAACAAAAGATTTTCCCAAAGGAGGGGCTTAAGAATACTATTTTATTACATCAGATACCTCTCAAATTGTTCTCTTCCTCAATAATTCATGTGTAAACCTGATTAAAGAAAGGGGTTAGAATAACCACCCTATAAGATACCTTTCATGGAGAAAATACCATAGATATGTTCGTAATCCATAATAAACCATAATATATAGGAACACCTCTCCATTATTTATCTCTTGAAAAAATATATCTAAATAACCACACTTCTTCCCCATGTTACCATACAAATATATAAAGTTCACCCCATCTACACTCACAAATTAGGGATTATCTTTTCCCTTGTCAATATCCTAACTCTTTGGGTGGAACTAACTCTCCCACATGGTATTAATCTCATCTACCATAAATCATTTTGATTAGGTATCAGGTTCTCCCCACACCCTAGTCTAGACACATCACATAAACATTCATATAAAGGAATAAAACCCATCTTATGGATAACAAGGTCAAGAATTACATCATAGTCAATTACAAAACAATGAAAAACTCGAAACAACTCTAGGTATTATGCAAAAATTTGTGCCTCTTTTTTCATAGGTTCTCTTATCAAGGCCACCATGCCTCCATAACACATGAACCAAGGGAATGGTTTTTCCACCAAGAACATTCTCGTCATGATCCTCGATCCTCACTTGTCACTATACGAACATCACATCGTCCTCCATATCCAATTACCCCTAGTCGAGTATGTGTGAGACATCCTGCTAATATCGAAGGAGTTGAGACACATGAAAGACATTGTGGACCCTCTCTAGTGGTGGGGTTTTCAGTAGCTGGTGTTCCAATTCGTTGAATCATCGCAACACCTCAAAGGGTCCGATGTTAGTGGGAGAAATCTTGCTCTGCATACCAAATATTTTCATCCCGCGTTGAGGGGAGACCTTTAAGAACATGTGGTCCCTTACCTCGAACTCCAGGGTTCTACTCCTATGATCATCATATGACTTATTCTATTCATGAAAAACCTTCATCCTCTCACAAAAATGATGTTATTTTTCCATGGTTCTCTATACTACCTATAGGGAAATAACATCTTCCATCCCATCCTTGGTCCAATATACAGGAGAACAAAATAGCCTTCCAAACAAGGATTCGAATGGAGCCATGCCAATGGTAGATTGATGGCAGTTGTTGTAGGAAAACTCTATGAGACGAAAGTGTCGTTTCCATGACCCCTCGAAGCCCAAAACACATGCCCAAAGAATATCGTCCAACATTTTTATGGTCCTATCTATATGCCCATCTCTCTGGTCATGGAATGTAGTGCTAAGGAGTAATTGGGTTCCAAATGCACACTTCAATACCTTCCAGACTCATTAGGTAAACCATACATCCCAATCCAAGACTATGGACTAAAGATATCTATGAAACCACATATCTTCACCCACATACTTATGTGTAAAGGAATCAATGACACTCAACTCCTTAATCGCTATGAAGTGAGATGATTTCATCATCTAGTCCACCACTACCCAAATGACATAACACCCTCCCTCATCCCGGGGTTGTCCCATGAAAAAATCCATTGAAACATCTTCCCACATCCACTCGAGAATGTATAAGGGCTACAATACACCGCCCAGAACATGGAGCTCAGCCTTCACCTGCTATCACACGAGGCACATTTCCACAAACTCTACCACCTTCTACATCACATCAGGCCACCATAATAATACCTCAGACCTTGGTACATCTTGAAAACTCATGAGATTACCTCTAGTATGTGAGTTATGAAATCATAGAGAACTCCCATGGATGTTGTCTCTAGAACAAGAAAATTCCATCGAAAAAGCATATGATTCTGACCATCATCTAACTATCCATCTAGAGCATTTCCCATGCTAAAAAGATCACAAATCACTTCAGCCTTTATGTTTCAACACTAAGATTACTCTACCTAGTATACCAACGAATATTGAACCGTAATATAGAAGAAAAAATCACTACCATCAACCACTCTCTTGACCAGATGTATCGAAGCCAACTCCACCATTTCATTCCAAGCATCAGCTGACTCTCGAACCAAATCTTTCATCTAATTAGTGCTCAAGGAATCGGCCACCACGTTCCCCTTTCCTAGGGTGTATGAGATATCATTATCCTAGTCCTTATGGAACTCCATCTATCTCTGTTTCAACATGTTTAGGTATCATTGAGAGAAGAAATACCTCAAGATAGTGTGATATATTAATACCAAAAAGCATTCCCTAATGAGGTAATCCCACAAAAAAATCAGTTTGAACACAACCGATGTAAGCCCTATGTCGTTTGTGGCATAGTTACGTTCATGTGGATGTAACTATCTGGACCCATAAGAGATCACTCCCAGCACCTGGATCAGCACAAATCCCACACCTAGCCTGGAAGAAACACAATACACGTCAAGCCCTACCCCTTACCCTTGAATCCTAAACACTGGAGAACTTATTAGCATCCCCTTTGGATACATGAATTTTATTGTTTCCAAAATAGGTACATGGACAGATTTCCATAGAGCTGGTGATTTCGGAGGACTTCCAAAACCAGCCTTAGATTCTAGGAATGATCTTCCTCCTCCATTGAGTAGATCAAGATGTCTTCAATAAACACAACTAAAAACCTATCCAGATTTATATATAAAATAGAGTTCATGAGCCCCAGGAACATGGAGAGTGAGTTTTTAACACCGAATGACATGACTGCAAACTCAATATAACCATATCATTATCTGAAAGCAGTCTCCAAGATGTCACCCTCTTTCACACTCAAATGATGAAATCCGAAATACATGTCAATCTTAGAGATCCAAAATTCTCCCTTCAACTGGTTAACATGCACTTTGATCCTCCGGAGGGGGTAACTGTTCTTGGCCATCTCCTAATTCAGCCTTTAGTATTCTCTAAACAACATGATACCACCATCCTCTTTATTTTCCGGCACGACTGGAGCACCCTATGCTGATGCACTCAGTTGGATAATATCCTTATTAGTCTGGTCATCAATATGGATCCACATATTATTTAACATAGAAGGCACCAACTGATAGTGATCTATTGAAATCAGATAGACACAAGGTTGCAAGTATATCTTAAACCCAGCACCCCATCGAGGGGTAGAGTCACATCCTCTACTGGGAATACATCCATGAACTAACTGACTGTCCCTGGAACATCCACCATCTCTGTGTCTGCCGAATACACTGACAGCTCTGCTGATAAGGAATGAAGGGTATCCACTCATCAGAGGCCCTCTTGGAAACCATTCCCTCCAATGAATGTTACATGTTGGCTATCCAGATGATAAAACACAACCCTTCTTCAGATGAATTTGATAACAGAATGTATAAAAATATCCATTTGATTCCTAGAATGACATCATATGGTTGTATTTGCATTACAAAGAGATCCCCACAAGACTAATGCAGCTACAAAATTAGTCTTCATCCTCGAAAATAATCAAACGGGCTGGTCTAACCTCAAACATGCACAATCAGCACTACGGGCATGGATATTCTCTCTACAACTAGGACCACTAAATGGGATAGACCTGGTGAAATGAAGGAGTGAAACTCTCATAAATCAAACTATGAAAAATCATGAGTATGAAACATAGTGATCGTACCTCGAACGACCTCTAGCCATGTTGGAAATTCTGCCTATATAGCATGAAACTTCCCCAACTTACCTCCCCCACCTCTCAACAATCGAATGCCTCCCCGACCATGAACCAGTGAAGGTCCCTGAGGAGTTATCAAAGGTTAATCTCCTCCAAAAACATCTGATCACGGAGGAGTGGGAGTTCATTTTCCCTACTATTGCAGCTGCAAAAATGGTTTGTCTAGAAACAAACTCTGCAAAGGTGGGCAATATACCTTCACACTCCTATTATACCACATTTGGTAGATGAATTTATTCGGAAGATTCCTACAGAAGAAACATATAAACCATCTCAGTCCTTGGCTTTTTGAGAATGGGAGAGGACCGGGAGATCGACACCAAAACTTCTAAGGCCTGGTCCCATCGACCAAAAACCTAGAAGGTCCAAATGATGGTGGAAAGCTGCTAATGGTGTTCCCCTTTGAAGAGTTAAAATGGATACCTTCTTGTGGCACACCTCCCAGAGTGTTCATCCACTCAACCACTTCATTCTTGTTATGATCCTCCAACTACATCAGCATAATAAATGTAGTAATAACATACTAGAGATAAGTATGGAGTTCCTCCTCTAAGAGACATGATTTCGACTACTCATATGGGAAGATGTATAGAGAAAAATGAAGGAGATCGAGGAACGTGATACCTAACTCCCTCACTGACATACTCCCCTAATGTTGGGAGAGTTTCTCCGACATCTTCTCATCCATATTTGTTGAATCACTAGTGCAGAAAACGTTTTTATGGTGGTTATTTTCCATTATTAACATTGGATTTTGGTCGGCATTATTACAAGAGAAGTTATGAACAATATTTTTTAGAGCTGTTATTTTAAAATTGTTGTAAAAAAACAAAAATATGAAGCATTTTTTACGCCGATTAATCAAAAACTGACATTGAAAACGTTTTGGAGTCATGATTTATTACGACCAATATTAAATAACTGATATGGTATAAAATTGTTCACGTCAGATATAGAATATATTATAATATAAATTGTGCCTTAGATGAGTTTATCACATCAGTTTTGATCAAAATCGACACTATAAAACAGTATACCAGGAATTTTTCATGTCTGTTAAATAATTACTGATGTGAAAACATATATACTATATCGGTTATCAAATAACCATCATTAAATATTATATCATTATATTTATTACATAAGTCAAGAAATAATCAAGGTAAAAACCAATTCCCATGCAGTTGTTAAGATGGTTTTCAAATAACTGACGTTTAAACCAATAAACATTGATTTTCTAGGTCATATATAAAATAACCGACTTAAGAATAGTTTTTTATAAAAAAAATTCAACCAAAACTACACCCTACAAAAGAAAACATGAATTAGACCAAAAATAGACCAAAACCTGACCAAAACAAGGCCACCCCACTGGACTACCCTCCCACTACCCTGAACCTACCCACCCCCACCACAATGGACACACCCCCACAACCCTAGACATGACCCACCCTCCTGGACTACCCCCATCCACCAGGACACCCTCCCACCCCCATAGACACCCCATCACCCCCACTCCCTTAGACCACCCTCTCACCCTCCTGGACACACTCTCATCCACATGGACATCTTGAACCCCCCACCCCACTAGACAACCCACCCACACCACAAGAAACCCCCCAACCCACTAGACACCCCACACACCTAGAAACCCCCTAGATAAACCCCCACCCCAACATCTTGGACATCCCCCACCCCCTGGATAGCACCCCACAACCCGAGACACCCCCACCCTACTGAACAACCCACTCGCCTGGACAGCCCTCCAACCCTCCTGGTCACCCTCCCACACCCATGAACTCCCTGGACACCCCACCACACTAGACAACCCCCTAGAAACCCCCAACACACTAGACACCACCAATCCCCTAGAAACCCCCTGGACACCCCCTGGACACCCCCCACCTTCCTAGATAGACCCCACCCCCTGGACAGCCTGCCCAATCTCCTGGACACCCCCAACCCCATGGACACCCTGGACACCCCAACACCAATGGACAACCCTCCCATTCACCTAGAAACCCCCCATCCCCTAGACACCCTCACACCCCAGGACACCCCCTAGAAAACCTCCCACCCCTCCTAGGCAGCCTCCAACTCCCTTGGATATCCTTTCCACCCTCCTCGACACCCTCACACCCTCATGGACAACATGGAAACCCCCCTAGACAGCCATCCCACACCCCTGGAATCCCACACCACATTGTACACCTCCATACCCCTGGACAACCCCCACTCCCTTAGACAGCCCTCCCACCCTCCTAGGAACTATCCCACCCACATAGAAACCTTAGACACCACCACCACACTGGAAAGAAACCCCCACCCCACAAGAAACCCCCACACCCAGGAACACATTTTATTCACCCCACCCTCCTGGACAGCCCCCACCACCTGGACATCATGCCCACTCTCCTGGACAACACCCACCCCCATGGACACCTTGGACACCCCCACCCCACTGGACAACCCTTGCACACCCCTTGAAATCACCCAACCCACTATACAACCCCGACCCCTACACTCCCCCTGGACACCCCACCACCCTCCTGGAGAGCCCCCACTCCCCTAGACTACCCTTCCACCCTCCTGAACACCCTCCCACCACCATTGACACGCACACCCCACTGGACCCCCCCCCCCATGCCCATAGATTCCCCTTGGATTGCCCCACCACCCTCCTGGACATCCCCATCTCCCCTGGAAAATACTCCCACCCTCTTAGAAAGCCACCCACCCCCATGGAAACCATGGACACACCCCCCATTCGATATCCCTACAACACCCTAGGAGACACCCCACCCAACTGACCCCCCACCACTGGACAACCCCACACTCCATTGGATAACCCTACCACCATCCTAGCCACCCTCTCATCCCCATAGACACCCGGAACACCCCCACCCCACTGGGAATACCTCCCACACCCCTAGACACCCCCTCCTCATTGGACACCCCCCTCTCCCCTGGATTTCCCACCCACCCTCATGGACACCCTCCCACCCCCATGAACACCCTAGACACCCCAACCCAACTGGAAAACCCTTCCACACCCTTGGACCCCCTGGACACCCCCACACCACTTGAAACCACCTAAACATCCCCCACCCTTCCTGAATAGCCCACAACTCCCCATGACAGTCATCTGACACTTTTGGACACCCTCACACCAACATGGACACCCTGGACACCCCCACCCCACTGCACTGCCCTCCCACACCCCTGGAACACCCCCACCCCCATTGACACCACCCCCACAAACCCCTGGAAACCCTCTGGATATCCCCCACCCTCATGGACATCCCCCACTCCGCTGTACAACCCTCCCACCATCCTGGACACCCTCCGACCCCAATGGACACCCTATACACCCCCACCTCACTGGATAGCCCCCCAACCCCCGGAAACCCCTACCCCACTGGATACCCCCAACACCCCTGGACAACCCCCACTCTCCTGGACAACCCTTCCACCCTCATGGACTTCCCCCACACCCCATGGACACCCCAGCCTACTAGACTACCCTCCCACACCCCTAGACCCCACCCCCACCCCCACCCCACTTGACACCCCCACACTCCTTGATCCAGCCCAAGACCAGAATCCATGCCAAAAAAACCATTAGTACTAGACCAAAATTAGAATTTTACCAAAATTTAACATTCACATATATAACATTGTAAACATACAATGTCAAATACAAAACCTAACTCCAACCTAAATGATACCCAATACACAAGTATAATGAAAATATTCAAAATTATATTTTATACTATTAAGAAACTAAAATCGAATCAAACCTATAAAATTATTTGACCATTACACTTTTTATTGTTTGAAATCTTGAACACTATATGGTTGAGGGTAATCAAATAGAAACAATGAAAATGGATAGTAGTAAATATTTATAATGAATAAATCAAATGTAATATTATGGAAAATTATAATAGTAAATCATATATGGTCAAAGTGCACAAGTGGTCTAGTTGTAATTTTTTCATACATAAATATTAACATATAACATCTGCATTGGACGATGCCTTATTTTTCATGACAATTTTGTTCAAATGAGTGTAAATTCAAAATATTTCTTTTATGTAATACATCAAAAAGTGAAAATTATAAATGGATAAATAAATTAAATTTTACATATTGGATCTTAGCACTCCATTTCATTCAGTTTTATTTAATGTACAATGATCCCTTGTTAGAAAATAATATTAATTAGATAAATTAAAAATTAATTATAATATATACAAAATTTAATAAATTGAATCTTACTTCTCAAACATATTCTTAATATATTCCTGTACATCTCCATGGATGGTGCATATCCAATAATGTGTTTTCGTTCTTGAAAAAAAACATGTCACATCCAATGATCACTGATAAATGAAAATTTATGGATAGTGGTTTTTATGATAAAAGATAATGAAATATTTTCTAGATATATGTTTCATACATCTCACAAAAAGGCATTGTCCAACACTGTGTGATTATATTATGGTCAAATCATTCAGCAATATAAAGCTGTCTTGGTTTCTCATCCAATGCAAGTGCTTCAGGGGAAATCAAATGTCTGTCTGTGAATACATATACATTTGTATGCTCATTCTTCACACACATGTTATAAAGATACCAAATAAAAAACAGACATAAATACACATTTTTAATAAATACGACACTGGGAGAAGGTGTTAAGCCTTATATGGAAAACATTTTCACCACGTTGATGCCCAACTTTTATTTAGTAACAAGCTTCGTGATATCATTTTTCAATATCCCCACATTTATTGGACATCCAAAATCAAATATTCCATTGGAAAATTTTAATGATCCACAAATTTTTTTTAATATAATTAAAATCTATCACGACTACTAGAATCTGTATCTGATTTCATAACAATTTGTCTTTGTTGTTGTCTATATAGTACTTCATTACCATTTGAGTATTCTTGTAAAACTAAATAGAAAAACATATTGGTTTTAAAATGTTTAAAAAATGTTAATAAAAAAATAAAATAGAAGATATAACATACATTCCCCTATGGTAATGAGTCGCCGAAGTATGAATGACCAAATTTAAAAATGGATGATACTATGTCCAACTATCGTCACCTCATCAGTTGGTAGTGGTACTCAAGCTAATCTAACTATAATTATATTTATAATGACCCTATGATTCTATACCTCTAACTGCTGGTGATGAATTGTATGTCTTGTACAATATACCACCACATATGAAACAATATGATGTTGAGGATCATCGACAAACAACTCGCAATAAGTAGGAAGCTGCGGTGGATGAGTAGGATAAAAAAATGGGGTCTGCAGTCTGAGGTGTGGGAGTGGGAGCTACTGGAGGAGGTAGAGGATAAATAACGGTGTCTGTAGGGGGAGGTGGAATATAGGGAGCTGAAGTCTGAAATTTTCATTGCGTGTTTGCAAACATAGACTGTACCAATTCTCTAATGTTTTCCTCCATCGTTGCATTTATACTATGAACTCCAGCCTTCATGAATTCTATTATTTATAAAACACTCAAAGGAAGAATTTAAAAAATGTGGAAACATTTCTTTTACTGGTACACCAATCAGATATCATCTTACATGACCAGTATATTCGGGCTTTCCCAATGCTGCAAATAAAATTTCATTCCTCCCAATAGCTGTAAATAACCTCGTGTGAGCACTACTACTCATGAAAATCATGTATTAATTAATTTATCATTTCTATAATGATTCAAATTATATAAATAATATATTTATCTTAAATAAATAATATATATATATCAAACAATCCTCTTAAATAATATACTAGAATCTTCCAAAAGAAATTTGCCCATTTTTCCCATCCAATCTCTCTTCCATTTTTCATTTCTAGATAGAGGGGATAGAGGGGAAACCTCTCTAGATCTTAAAGACTTCACACTCAGTTGTTTTTAATTTTTCCGCGATCATTTCTTCTTCCCATAATGTATACCCTCCATGATATATACTAAGAGGGTATACATTTTTTATTGGATATTTTATTGAGATTTCCTTGTTTTATAAAAATTTAGAATAAGAAATCCTTAACAAAACATTAATACAATAATTTATATAAAATTTCTTATAAAAGATTACATTTACCATACCAAAAATGACTCATTTATTCTAATTTAAACGAACTATGTCCATGTATTTAGTTCGATGAATGGATATACATGACATGGACTGTAAAGAATCTTATAACCAAAATTGAAATCAGATGTGAGGGAAGATTTTAAATCCCTCCATCTACTAGAATCCAATTTTAAGCAATTCATTTTGACTCCTACAGTGTCATAAATATCAAATGTCATCTGATAAAGAAGAGGTCAAATATATAATACTAGAAATATTTAAATTATAGGAATACTATAGAAAAATATCTTAAAAAATAGTCTCCCACAACAGAAATATTATCGATTTTTCCACACTTCTCTAATCGTCATACCAAATTATACCATTGATCTTACCCTGAGTTGATACAAATCCTTTAAAATATTCTGCATTTGGACCTCTAGGAATATAATTCTCATCCAAGTCCATGAGTATCCTCTGGTCTTGCATATAGGAAAGTGATAATTTTGGTAAACATGTTCACCCACATTTACCAACTCTTGAACTCTTCTCTGTCGTTATGGGAGAACATGCGGAATATTGGGGAACATCAAGAAGAGCATGTGAATGTTCTTCCCTGGAGGTATGATCATTATGATCATCTCCAAAATGATGTGGTTGACCAATTGATTGATCTGTCATTAACATTCATATTAAAAAAACATTAGTTCACAAATATAAAAATTTAAATAAAATAATTAAAATGTAAATCAAAAATGGAAAATTGAACTAATTTATACAATAGTAAACATTGTTAATATAGTAAGCATGATAAACAATTGGAAACATGGTAATCATGGAAAAAATAGTAGTGCAATTTTCATTCAAAAAAATTTCTAAATATATAAGTTACATTAATGTAAAGTATAGTAAACTATGCTAAACATGGTAGAAATGGTAAACATTGTAAACATGGTAGAAATGGTAGACATGGAAAACTTGGTAATCATGGTAAACATTGTAAACAAGGTAACCATGATAAATTAAATTTCATTCTAAAAAAATAATAGATATATAATATACGTAATGGAAAATATGATAAAATAAAATAAAAAAATTAAAATAAACAAAAAAATCATACTTATTTTATTATATACGCATTTTGAAAAAGAAAAAAAATTAAAATATCTATCTTTTTATCCAAATAATAAATGTAAACAAGAAATAATCATATGTACCATTTAATATTAGGAATGTATAAATTAATTTTTTTCCCAAATTCCTTCATCAGGATCATTCTTTGTTGCACAAACCATGTCTTCAACATTCTCATCATTATGTTCTACTAATCGTTCCATGGATGTAGGGATCTCACATAAATCTGCATCTTCATCAAGTTGATCCTCACCATCATATTGTTGTTTCCCTTGAAAGACAACATACCAATGCGTAACTGATTGATCAAAAAGATTTAAAATTTGTTTTTCATGTGATGCCATTATAAAAGAATCTGTTGTGTCTTCCAATCTATTTAGATTAGAAACTGTCATTCAGAATTCATCCTGTCTGACACTGTTGTTACGAAGAAACCATTTGCAGTTAAAAACAGGAACATTAATTTTTAAGTAATAAACTTCCCATATTTCTTCAATGACTCCATAATATGAAGTTGATGTAGAAATTAGGTTTTGGCCTTTAGAAATCAAAAAATGTATTTCTTATGCAAACACCAATACACCTATATTATGAATTTCTCTTCTATTGTCTTGAGAATTCATATGAAATGTATATCCATTAATGTCATAACCAGAACATGTTATCAAAATTAAACATCGACCACCCTCTAACCATCTTAATGGCTCTGATACATCTGATCTACCATGAAAGTTCTTTTTATACAATGAAATAAATGTTTTGTTTTGCTCATTCATAGTCCACATTTCATTGTTCTTTAGATGACATTGTTTCTACTCATTAATATGAAATGTGATATACGGTTGAGCATCATCTATGTTATTCAATATGTAAAATTCTAACTTCATTATATGTTCAGCTCACTACAATTTGATTTTCAATCCACGAATCCACTTTCCCTCATTAATTACTCGTTCATTGAGAGATAGATATAACCCTATGTGCTCCGCCGCAGCCATGTAGCTCATTCAAAACTCTACAACCTCCTCATAAATATAATATTCAATAATGGAGTCTCCAGGTCTATATAGATTCCTGACATACCCCTTCAATATTTTCATATACTTTTCAAAAGGATACATCCAATGAAGTTATTCAGGACCACAAATATTTTTCTCTTGAAAAAGATGAATCATAAAATGAAAAAAATATATCAAAAAAAGATGGAGGAAAATATAATTTAAATTGAAAAATTATAGAAAATGCATCCTTTTCCAAAATGATCACAACATTCACATCAGTCACATTATAAAAAATTGAATTAAAAAAATAACACAACTTCATTATAGTCATTCTAACGCAGATGGGAAATATTTCACACAATGAAACTAGTAGAATTTGTTACATAATGACATGAAAATCATTTGATTTCATATATATCAAGTTAAAATCCTTCAATGATAAATATTTTTTACATTTGACAAAAAGTATTGAGGAACATTGATATCATGAAGACACTTACTAAAGAAAATTTTCTCCCTTGTGGATAATTTCTATCAAGCTGGGGGACGAAATCATCATCATCTATTAAAAGTGGGAGATAACTCAAAAAAATATTCCCATTGATAGTATGTCTAATCCTGCATTCAACCCATCAATTGTATTTCCTCTAATATCTAAAAATGGTCCAATAAAACAGTCATAGATATTCTTGTTGATGAGTATGACATCAATATTATGCTTCACTTCATAATATCTTCAATATGGTAGCTCAAAATATATTGAACTTTTCTTCCAAATATGTCTATCATTACCAGATTTCGGTGTCTTTCAGAATGTCACATCACGTTTTTCCACCCTCTCAAAATACTCCTCAGGGATAAAGGATTTGGGGAAATATAAAATTCTTGTAAGCCATTGAATGCATTTTTTTAGTCTTCTAAAAGAGAGATCCATTTTCAGAATCATTCGATGAGGCATGTATAGTATTTACCACCCATGATGTAATTGACAATATGATGTCTGTTTTTCGCCAATTGGGCCTGCTTTATGCCCCTTAACACTATATCTATACAAATTTGAATATGATGGGAAGTCATTTATAGTTAACATAAGCACAGCATACAGTTGAAAATATTCCATTTTATAAAAATTATACACGCTAATTCCATCCTCCAATAAAATAATAATATTATCAATCATTGGTGATAAGAAAACATCAATATCATTTCTAGGATTCTTCGGACTAGAGATCATTATACTCAACGAGATATATCTTCACTTCACACACACATTATGAGAGACTTTCTAAATTTCCAACAAAATATACCATGAACTATATGGGATACTGAGGGTTGGGTATGGATTCATTCCATCTATGCACAACCCTAGTTATTGATTTATAGTTTCATTTCCAAATGACGGATACTACTCATCAATTTTCTTCCATTGTGGACAATCAGCTGGATGATGTATTTCTCCCTCATATATCTTCTCAACAACATGCCATCATAAACTATTTTCATCATGAGAAGTAGAAAATAAATATTTCAAATTATAAATTAAATAATGATACCAAAATACCACGGAAGGGATCTTTGTAATATCTACAACATCCTATGATTTTCCATTCATCTTATATCATGATGTCCCAAATTGAGGACACTCTAAAAGGAATTCATATTCCTTCTTATATATCATATTCTCATTCGGACATGCATGTATTTTCTTGTATCCCAATCCCATTAGGAATAATATTATCAGGGCCTTATAATGTGAATTTAGAATATCATAGTCTTTTGGAAGAATTTCTTTCAACAATTGTAGCAACATTGTAAACCATATGTCACTCCATCCATGTTTCCCCTTCAATTAAATCAATCATAAAATCGATGAAAAATACCTTAAAAGTTGTTCAACCATGATAAAATTGTTTTTCAACATCACCATGTAGACACACAACTGTCAATTCTATCTCAAGTTTTTCTTTTGTAGTATCACAAATCATTTCATCAATTCCATCGGAGATACCATCTAAAAAATCACCATCATCAGTAGATCTGACATTGTTTCCATTTTCACCATGCAAAATCGAAGTGCTGTAACTTGGATTAAAACCATGAAAAATCTGATGATGTTTGATCTCTCTACTTTTCATGTTCTTCACATTCAAATATTTCAGGCATGAATAGAAAAAAATGTATCTTCTAGGAACATTTCATTTAGAAAATTCCAAAAATGAATCAAAACCTACCACATATTCATTACTCATTAGATGTTCCATAATCATACTTAGACTCATTATTACCTATAAAAAATATCAAAATTATACATGCTGTTATCATAATAAAACTATATATTTATATGAAAAATATCATAATTTGAATGTAAAAAAATTTTGAAATATAAAAAAATCTATGGATATTTGAAAAAATATATTCATGAACATGATTGTAAAAATAAAATAAAGTTTGATATAACAGTTCTAAATCTATCATGGATCCTTTCTACTTAAGGTGAACAAATAATACATCCTGGTGCAACAGAATACCATATTCACCCTTCCATAAAAAAATAAATATGATGTGTAAATATAAAAATATGAAAACAGTCACCACTAAAAATTACAAATATCCCACTGATTTGAAACCATTGGGATAACCCCTAAAATTGATGTCATCGAATACCCCACATGTTTCACACACCATTGTCATGATGGTCCTTGCAATAACCCTATACCAACTATTCTAAAGGATTTTTTGGTATAGACTACCCAAAGATAAAATATCCCAATGGTTTCAATGAAACCGTTGAGATATATATATACGAAGGGAGTGTCGAAGGGAGTAGGGGTTGTCCAGATTGGTGGTGGGGGCTGTCTATGGGGGTAGGGGATGTCCAGGGAGTCCAAGTAGGTAGGGGTGTCTAGGGGTTTCGGGATGCCCTATGCATTTCATTAAAATAAATGATTCATTTGCTGCTAGTTTGAAATATTGGAAAATAAAAATAGTTTTAATAAAATTATTCTTCATGAAAAAAATTAAAACCATGCATTAAATTTTACAAAAGTGAAAAACAACAATTAGGGAGTGTAATCAATGATGACATAATGAGGGGAATGGGTAAGTAGTATTCAGGTAACAATATCAGATGAGGCACTAAGATTATCCTACATGAATAAACAAGTGTCATAGAACATGATAAAACATAGGAGATTAGGGGAACATATAAAAAATATTGTATCATAATACATTCTTTTTTTTGTGCTTGATGCGATCAAATAGCACTAACACACGAGGGAAACCATCCCCAAAGTAGAGCATGTTTATACTAAGCATTGATTAGGCAAAGAATAGTCTTAAAATATTGTATGAAGCAATCTCAAAAAATCCACTACCTTTTCTAGGTTACCATGTTTTGCTTAAAATTGGGGTGTTTCGAGGAGTATTAAACAATCAACTACATATAAAAAAAATAAGCACCAGACACACATAATCCACACACCCACAAGAATCACCACAAAACCCAACTCCAAAGATGTCCCCTTGCCTTAGGGCCAACAACTAGAAATTTAAGTCCCATACCATGGACATTACCATTTCTTTTAATAATTATATGGTAAGAGACACATTCCAAGGAGTGTTTTCCAATGAAACCCCACTTTCTAAAAGTTACAACTGGGACACACCCATTCTTCTAAAATAAATTTTTTTTAAAATTAATCCAAACACACCCTTTAGGAATCCATAAAATATTTGAAACCAATTGGAAATGTCACAACATCTTTTGAAAATCATAACCCGCTTATAAGGGTCAAACAGTCTTTTAATCAAACACTTGTTGTGAAGGGATATGTAAAATAATTCCACAAAATTTAATTCAATGGGAAGTAAACGTGAATTAATTCATTTAATCTTTTTTATAATTATATATTTTTAACAAGCATGAAATCATGCTATAAACATCAAGAAATAAATTATTCTTTAAATTTAATGGAAATACTTTGGGAAACCTACCTCAAACCAGGACGCCTTCAATGATGACCACAAAAAGGCTCCATTAATGTCCCAATGGACTTGGAATACCAATAAAAATAGAAACACGAAAAACCCCTAAATTTAGAAATAATGAAACAAGAACCCTAGACAAAAGGATCAAATGAAGAAGAACAACTATGAAGAAAAAGGAAGAAGGATGAAGAGGGAGAAAGGGGATATTATACTGAAAAATCACCCCCAAACTTGTAGAAACCACTTGGAATCAGAATTGGAAGATGGTTAGAGGTATGGAGAATATGAGGGGGATATCCCTAGGGTTTCAATTTCTAAATGGGAGAGAAATATGGGTTTTCGTGTAAAAATTTGATAGGGGAAATGGTGAAAAATAAATTTTTAATGAACATGGGAACTTCACACTATTAGGATGCAAACCTCGATAGCCCCACCCACAAAACTACACCACCACCCACTCTGGAAAACCCCTTCCCCTCTAGAAACCCCAACCCCCTAGATTACTGTAGCCCCTTGGACAGCCCACTCACCCCCCGAACACCTCCCCACCCCCCCGGAAACCCTTATGACACAACCCCCACCGTGTACCCACATGGACACCCCAAGGACACCCATACCCCCGGGACATCCCCCTCACCCCCTTGACACCCCCACCCCCTTGACACCAATACCCCATTGGGAAGCCCCCTCACCCCAATTGGACAACAACGCCTCCCCCTGTCCCATTGGATACCCCATAGACACCCCACCCCACTGGATAGCCCCATCACCCCCTGAACACCACCCCCCTCCCACATGACACCCCCACCCCCTTGGAAAGAACACTCATCCCCCAAGATACACCCACCCCTGGATACCCCTAAACCCTCTAGAAAAACCCAACATTTGGAAAGCTCCCTCACCCCCTAGACCCCCACCCACCCCCTTGGACACCCCCTGGACACCAACATCCAATTAGAGATTCCCCCACCCACTGGATAGCCCCAATCCCCATTAGACAGCCCCACCAACCCATAGACCCACACACCCCCTCAGGGAGCCCCCTCACCCCCTAAACTACATCCCCACCCCTAGACACCCCCACCACCTTGGAATGCCCCCCCGGACACCACCCCCCCACCCTTGGACAACCCTTGGACACCACCTCCCCCCTCTGGACCCCCACCTGACCCCCATTCCCTGGACACCTCACACCCCCTTGGAAATCCCACTCAACCCACGGGACACCACCCCCACCCCCTAGACACCCACAACCCTTGTACACCACCCCCAGCCCCTGGATAGCCCCCACCCGCCCGGACACCCCTAGGACACCACCACTCCCTTGGAATTCCCTCCCACCACCATGATACCACAAACCCCCCTTGGACAGCCCACTCACCCCCTGGACACCACCCCCACCCCATCGACACCCCCACCTCCTAGACACCACCCCCACCCCTAACCTGTTGGACACAGCCTGGACCCCCCCTGGATAGCCCCCTCACACCCATTGACACCCCCCAGGACACCCACACCAACTCGAAATCCCCCTCACCCCTTACACACCACCCCACCACATAGGACACCCCCACGACTACACCACCACCTTGGACAACCCCCACCCCTGGACATTTTCCCCAAACCCTCTAGATAGACACGAACCCCCTGAAAACCCTTCACCCCAGGAAAACCCATACACCCATGGATATCCCACTCACCCACCTAGACACCACCCCCACCACATGGACACCCCCACCCCCCAGGACAACCCCCTCACCCCCCTCGACACCACCCCACCACTTGGACACCCCTACCCCTTTGGAAAGAACCATTACCCCCTAGAAACCACCCCACACACATGGATACCCCATGGACACCACAACCACCATGGACAGCCCCACCCCTCTGGATAGCACCTCGCTCCTTAGACATCCCCTAAACTGTTTGGACAACCCCCACCCCCTATGCATCCCCCACAGCTCTGGACAACCCCCCACCCACTGGACAACCCTCCATCCCTCTACACAGCCACCCCCACCCCATGGACACCCCCACACCCCTGAACACACCTAACCACATGGACAACCCACTCACCCCCTAGACACCACCACCCCCCTCCCACCCCTGAACACACATACCCCATTTGACAACCCCCTCACCCACCCATGACACCACCCCCACCCACTTGGACACCCCGAACCCCATACACCCCTCCCCTCAGACACCACCACCACCCCATTTGACACCCCCTGGACACCCCCACCCCCTTTAGAGAACCCCCACCCCCAGGACACCCTCACCCACTTGGACAACCCTCCTCTCCCCTAGAAACCCCGCATGTATGCACATAAACACATGAAAGAACACACAAAAATTATAAACTATCATGATATCACTTATATTTGTTTATTTTACCAGAACAAATGTAGAATGGTATAAATGAACAATATGAAACTTATCAGGATAGCAATAACAATGATAGAAAATTAAAATCTCAAAATATTATTTTAGGGCATCGTGAAAGATAAAAACTGAAACTAACCCGTGTGAGGCATACATGAGTGTTGCGAGTCTACCTGATAGATCTGATGATTATAACAATGATGAATGATGTTTTAAAAACAATGATGGAGGGAACAACTAAGAAGAATCACTGCTATGTTTTCTGTGCGAGATAGACAAGTCACATGTCGACCGATCGAAGAAAACAGAATTACTGAATACGGGGTGCGATAAATAATTTAAAATATTTATCATGTCAGTTATTTATTAATCGTCATGATAAACTATTTGTTTTATGTTTATAACTTCAGTTTTTTAAAAACTACTGTAGAAAATAATTTATCATGTCGGTTATTTTATAATTGACCTGATAAATGGTGCTTTATCACGTCGGTTATTTTGATAACCAATGTAATAAATTGCCGAGATTTGATTTTTCTAGTAAGTTATTTTATAACTGACATGATAATGCACCAAGATACAATATATAACTTATGTTATAAAATAATTGTCCTCTTAAATATAATCTCAGTTTTTATTACGTCAGTTATAAAATAACCGACATAAACAATTGATTCTCCTCGATTTATCACGTCAGTAATACATTATCTGACGTGATAAATCAATTTTTACATCTTTTCACATTAGTTATAGAGAAATTATGGGAAAAATACCAATGTATTAAGCATTATTTTCAACTAGTGAAGTGATTAATTCATCATGGAACGCCCTATCGAAGTCATTCCATGAATCCTCATCCTCCATATTCTCCCCGTGATATAGAATCCACCACAGATGAAAAAAATCCTCACATATGGATCACAACTAGAGGAACCTATTACACAACCAGAGTCCAGATCGAGCAGAAAGCTATCACATGCTCTTCATGCCAGTGCACTATACAATGTCCGAGATTCTGTCCTTTTACATCCCTAAGGTCTTCCTTAGAAAGGAATAATGCATCTTCTTCTCGTATTCATCCTCATCCCCTCAGTTAGCCCTATACTGAATTTAAAAATTAGCCTCCTTGGTCTAAATCTCTTGAAATACTCATGGTAATCGTCTTGGTTCCATAGCTGCATGGTAATCAAGGAAATTATTAATCCCATGTACTATAGGAGATCTCTTTTAAATTCTTCTTAAACTTGTTCTTCATTCATTTTTAATCTCCAAAATCTCCATGAAAACACTACTACACAAGTCATTTTAATTCATGTACCATTCCTACGGTCCCTACCCTACAACATGGTAGCCTCACGAAGTCATTTGGCAGGTGCAGAGTCCTTGCATTGTATCAAGGGGGGACCTAAAATACTGTATCCAAGATAATAATTCCTAGCCTATTTCATATATGATGATCTACTAACAATGGTTCCATGACATCCCATGAAATCCTCATTTTCCCTAACCAAAAATCCAACCTATCTCTCAACCATGAACTATGATATCATTTTATCAGGGCCCACCTTCACCAAGATTAGTAAAGGGGGAGAATACATCAAAACCCCTCCAAATTCAAGATGAAGGAGAGATAATGACCCATGAGTCCCACCGTATATAGTCCCAAATGTGTATATTAACACCTAGGCTATAAAATCCTTGTAAAATGGAATTCCTTACACTTTTTATTTAATAAAATAATGTTATAATATGCTAAATACAATACAACTCCAAAAACTAAAAGTTAATATAAATCCAAAAACCCATTCTCATACACATGTTCAATATAAATGGATACAAGGTACATGTAATCTATGATGAAAAAAATACCAAAATAAATAAAAACAACATAAATGACACATGAATCCAGATATTGTAAATTCTAACATGGTCATTAATGTCTTCCTGGAAACTGGAAAGCGGTTTTATATACATAGAGTGAGTATTCATCCATACTAGGAAGGGAAAACCAAAATCTCTGGTGTCTATGTGTGGAGGACTTCTAATGCCAGATCAGAAATAAAGATAAACAAATCACCAAGTAATGAAATTATCCACCAAGCCTCACTACCAAACACTCCTCAAATAACAGAAATCATGCATAGTAATAGTAATAACACATCGAGTTTTGGGTACCCCACACCACTATCCCGTTGGTCATTTAGGATATCCTACATGTCAGACCTCCATGATATGTTCCATTGTAGTCCCATTTCCATCCCAACAACATACTTATGGGCCTCCACAACCACACATCCCACCCGAAGACACATGGACCACAAAAAACACATCACCATGCCTGTAGACACCTCAGACACAATAACCACTACCACAATTGAAGACACATGGGCATCATCACGAAAACAATTGTGAAACAAACCTTACTTCACACACCTATTCCAACCACCAAAACACACCCTACCTGATGAGTCTTGGGCCATAATGAACCATAGGACATCATATCCTACTTGAAGGGTTTAGGCAGCCTGGGAGAGGGAGAATAAATGTTCTAATAACCATCCAATCAATAGCATGTTGTGAAAAACACCCTCCCACATGAAATGGGTGTTCTCAGAATGAATTTATCCACATAGGTGGGATGAGAAAAATAAATTCATGATTTAAAATTATACATATTGTTGATCAAAAACTCATCCCAACCTAATAGTTCAAAAACCATCCCAATCAAAACCACTCTTGTTATTATCCCTACATACACAAATAAATAATATCAACAACTAGAGCACAAACCATTTCTAGAAAACAACCCCCCTATGTACATGTTATCATTATCATGTTCATGTTATTAAATTTAAAAATTCCTTCACTATCTAGAAAGAAATGAATGGATAAAATCTAAGAAAGATATGAAGGGAAAACAACCAAGAAAAAATTTAAACATTCACACCAGGTTCCATTATAAAGTAAAAAAAAACAAAATGGATCAATGAGATCAATTGAATTACTAGAACTAAAACGAGCCCCATTATATGGATCTACATGGGCTCAAATCCAAAACCAACAACTGAACAACTAAGGATACAACCCATCATCCATGTCAACTCACAAGCACCAAATATAACAACCATTATCATTAGCATAATAGACCAATGGAGTTATTCAAATTCAACCACACCATTTATCAATTTTATTCTTTATGTTTGGTTAAACTGGGTGATCACACATTGATTATTATTCATTGGGAATCCAATTAATCGACTGATTTTATGTGATAACCCAGTTCCCATGTTAAATCCATTCAATAAATGGATTATTTAGGAAAGAAAGGTTTATTTGTGCAAAATAAAGGACAAACAACATTAACTATCTTCAGTTGGAATAATCCCATAAAATTCACATCATATAAATGAAGAGAAAATAATACATTAAAATCATTATCATTATAAACCCATTAATCATTAAAATTACATTAATAATCATAGTAATGGTTTAGTTTTAATTTCGTCATGAGGGAAAGATTATCATACTCAACCCATATGCTACATAGTAATGTGAGATAATGAAAAACCATACATGGATGTTCGGCGATTGATGTTACCTGCTAGTGCCACGGACGAGGGAACCACAAATAGTAGAGGAAGAACTCCAACGGCTTTATGGCTGAGCATGAAGGGATCTAGAACAAGTGTATGATTTTTCACTCGATTATGTCTTTAGGTGTACTTAGAGAAACAATATGGAAAAAAGTAAGAGAGGATATCAAAATATGAAAAAAATCCAGATCGTAAAATCTGGGAGATGATTTTGAAGTGCTTGAAGTGAGATCAGGGATTGACCAAGTGGTACGTTGGTTTCACACGTCCATATTATGTTTTATTTAATAATTATCCATATAGATGGTAGACATAATGACTTTCAATTAATATATATCTTCTAAACAGGAAAAACCATGTAACATGGGTATTGTTGGAAGGAATGTGGAATGTTGTAACACCGAGGAAAACGAGCACACGCTTTGGTAACTGAATGGTTGCCTGACTCATGGGGGTTTAAAACATATTTTAATATATTTAAATGGATTTAAACATTTTATTAAAACACTTTTACATCAACTGATACTTTTCCAGGGTGGGGCTTGAGAAAATCCAAAATATGAAAAAATTCCCAAAATGTGGGATGTCGTTCAGTGAGACATCATGATGGTGGCACCGGTTCGTTGAGCCACCGTGAGCGGTGCTGCCATTTCAATGTGATACAATGATGGTTCCAACATCATGGCACAACCATCAATGTGCCACCATTACATTACCCCGATGACCGTGGCCACCATTTCGGTGGAACCGTTTGTTGGAACTGAGTGTTTGGCATTCTCCCGAGCAAGAAGCCACCTCAGCCCCAATAACTCTAAAAACACAATGTTTTCATAAAGTATGGTCTGGGGAAAAACATATTATTACAATTATTAATTTTGAAATGTTATAATAAATTACACTAAATATTTTCTTCACATCAGACATTTTAACGACATTCTGTTCATATGTGAAAAATACCTTCTGTTGGAAAGCCAATGTAAAGGATTTCATTACGTCTACTATTCTAAAATAATGATAATGAAATAAATATCATTTATTATGTAAATAATAAAATTAAATCCAATAATAAATGATGATTTTGAAATTTAATATATGTTATAATCATTAATATGATATGCCATACACATGAATAATGATTCAATTTTAAAACGATCATTGCGGAATCAGGGAATGTGTGGTATTTTCCCATCCAGAATTATCATTTTATCATTAATTTGATATTAAAAAAATGGATAATCATATTTAAATTTTCTATGTATGATTTAATCTGGAAAAAAATACATTAATTAAAGAAGGATATAGTCCAGACAATCACATGAATAAAGTTGTAATTTTTTTGAATTTAATTATAATAAATATATTTTATATCAACATCCATTAAAATAAATATGTCATTAAAATAACATAGATACAATAAATCCACAATTATTTAAATCTATGAGAGGAATTGATGGAAATAAAATTAATTAAGTATATGACGTGGTAGTCTGCCATATACACAAATGATAATTTCCTATATGATTTTTGGGAAGAAGAAGATCTATATGGATTAATAAATAATTGTAAAAACGTATACGTATATGAATGATACAATAGATATTATATCATACAATCTAATTTTCATTAAATATTATTCCCTTAATGGTTGGAATTATATTTAAAACAAGACAAATTGAAAGATGGGAGTGATTATAGTTAAGTATTTGTAAATAATTTATTTGAATGGAGTCTTCATATATCGGAATTAACGAGGAAAATATCATACCATTAATAAATGTGGGGAGGGGAACTCTTAGGTTTAAATTATTTGTGAATGTAAAATAAATTAATATTTTATAAAATGGCCATTGACATATATATTTCTAAGATATGATGATTAAGAGTTCAAATAATAAACTAATATAATATTTTTAAAAAAATTTAAATATTTTTTACACTGTTTTTTTAAATATTGTCAACATTTATTAATGATTAATTTTATAATATTTTCATTATACATTCTGGTTGGTATAGTTATTTTTAAGTGAAATTGGAACAAAATTGGAGTATGTATGAAATTTTAAAACTTATTCAATACAATTTTTTTTATAACTATTTATAATAAAATAAATCAACTTCATAAAATAATTATTTATTAATAAATATAAATAATATCATTTTTAGGATAATTAATTTAATTCGACACTAAAAAAATCCCGTATAAAACATTATTTATAATTTGATCTATTGAAAAATCCATAAAATAACATATTATCATTATATTCATGGGAAAAATAATTAAATATAATAAAATTTATTTTCATAATTTAAATATCACTATTTACATTTACTATTAATTTGAAAAATACAAATTCAGTGTTTTAAAAGAATTTATGTAATTATTTAAACCCAAAAAACTAAAAACAAATTTCCATTATATGAAATATTAATTTTTTATTCAGATAAACATTAATAATTTAAAATAGTTTTTTAGAAGTCTAAAAAAATCAGATATTATATTAATGATAGAATCATTTTATTCATTCTCTTTTAAATAAATATTATATGGGTTTTAATAAAATCCAAATAGAGGGGGGTTTCTTATTTATCTAGTTTTTTATTATTATGAATGAAATAAACTCATCCATTCAAATAGAAAAATGTTTAATAGTTGTTTCTATCATGTTGGTTATTATTTTTATCCTTAGTTACTCGATTTACAATTACCATCATGATTTTATCACCATGGTTACTACTTAGAGTTACAAAAAATAAAGTTGGAATATTTTCCAAATGCAAACCAGATGATTACAAATATGAAATCAACATTTCAATATTCAATTTTTAAATGTTTCATAAATTAATATTATATTAAAACACAAAATGCAATGATAAATTTTTTTATTGAAAAATGTATTTTTAGGTATTAAAATTATTTTTTATGAAATTCCTCCCTAAAGTTGATTATAATGAACAAAATTGGATTATTTAGAATATGATTCAAATAATAATATGTTTAGTATTTTCTTACAAAAAGTTTCAATATAAATTAATGAGTCAAAATTTATGATTTCATTAAAAATATGTATTCTTCACTATTCCTGGGAAAATTAACATTTATAAAAATTACAAAAAACACAATATAAGATAATTTTTGGAATTTAATAAAAAAATAATTTCTACCCAATATTATTTCTTAATGTTTCATAAATTATTTTTAAAATTATTTCGCTAAAAAATTACCATTTAAAAAAATATTATTATAGATTAAATTAATTCTTTTAGAAATTATGTGATTATTTTTTATGATTTGATAAATTAATTTTCATTTATTATGAAAACTATATATATATATTAATAACCATAATCCTATTAATACCGTCCAACTGAATTAATAGATTATAATTTTAATATTTTAATAACAATATTCAGTGGTATGTTTATGATTTCTGTTTCATATATTGTATACAATCAAAAGAAATAATTATTTCAATATTATAGTAGATTAACATATTAATAAACTTATAAATATATTTTAACATATAAAATAACCCTATATCACAAAAAAGACCCACTATTCATAAATTTTTACCATATGTTCTTTAATTTGAAGAGAACATTGAAGGAAAAGACATGTTTATAACATATTCTTTATATTCAATTATAAATTTTTGTTACACCTAATATTCCAAATATCATATAAAAATAATAATATGATGAAATAATTGTCATTGTTAAAATTATATTTTGTTTTATCAATTCTAAAACCCTTATTTATTCATGTTCATCCACTTAAAAAACAATATATCGTCATTAGGGCCTTGCTTAGAGCACCACCTCAATGAAGATATTGTGATTGATTTTCATTACCAAAATTCATGTTTGTTGATTTTAGTGTAAAAGATTAAAAAATTATAGATTTTTCTTGTTATTTAGATCCATAAATATTTTTTGATAACTATTTTCACCAATTATCATGTGTTGTGAAATTATAATGCTAATTCTTCATACATGTAGATCACTCCCCCCCATGGTCGTTATTTATTATGCACCCATATTTTCATAACATACCTAATAATATTGAAAAATCATTCATCATGATTAAAAATACAATATTCAGATAATGAGTCTATTATAATTAAATTATTTCAAATAAAATATTTTATTGTTCTCATCAATCGAGATAATGTCTGTTCATGTTTGGGTATATTTATCTACATTCTTTAAAATTTCTTTAATAATAAATAATGGATTTATATTGGAATATGAATGAATATTTTATTATAATAAATTAATAAATAAAATATTTTTTATGGAATTGTTACTTTTTTATCTTTTCATTAATATATATTTTATTTATAAATACTGATGGGTAAT
This sequence comes from Viscum album, assembly GCA_963277665.1. Taxonomy (NCBI): domain Eukaryota; kingdom Viridiplantae; phylum Streptophyta; class Magnoliopsida; order Santalales; family Viscaceae; genus Viscum; species Viscum album. The sequence continues at coordinate 1,852,993,733 of OY728120.1, forward strand.
ATTACCAAAATTGGTCATCATCAAATCAGTTTTCGTATAACATAACAAAAAAATATGAATTGAAATAATTATATATTAAATAAATAAAAACATATTATCAAACCTTATATCATATTTAAATATTTTATATCATACCAAATTATGTATTATGGTATCAAAATTATTAAACATATGACATGTAATAAATTTTATAAACACCTAGTAATCAAAATATGATATAAATAGTTATCATTAATATGATAAATTATGTTGAATAAGGATTTTAAATGGATATAATTTATTAGAATGGGTATTAAATAGGTTCCTAGTGTTTGTGAATTTTTATTTGAGGTTATTGTTTAATCAAATATTTTAGAAAATATGTTTAGGGTTTCAACCCCAATTTTATTTCCTTGAGATGTTCTTATGCTATTAACCTTGTTTAAATTTATTATGTGTAATTAGTAAAACATTATTAATAGTAAAAAAAATTATAATATATATCATTTGATTCATGTCCATATTTCCTATTAAAATTTTCATGAAAGTTTTGTTATAACATTCCCAATTTCATAATGGATTTTCATCTAATATTCAATTTATTATAAAATAACTATTTTTATTAAGATGTCATGAAATTAAAAAATATATGACATATTATATCAAAAAATAATTAATTATTAATTATTTTATAAATATGTCTTCATGATTCTTCTTCTTTATTAGTTTTATTTTAAATTTTAGTAAATTTGTAAGGATTTATTTTCATATTCGTTAAAAAATGAAGCCCTCTAAAATGTGATAATATATCATTGGAATTTTAATGTCATTTGTTCTGAAGAATCATTAATTTAAATAATATATAGATATAATTGGAGAAATAATTTTCATATTTACCATATTTTTAATTCATAAAATTAATATACTATATAAAACTTATGATCTTAAAAAATAAAATTTAAATTTTTTTCCATCCATTCGAAAATATTTGTTTCATCATTATCTACATATTTGATTTTAGATACTCATATGTGTTTTGAGGTTATAAATGTAAAATATTTGTTCTAAAATTAAATATCTACAAATAATTTCCTTTTATTTTACTAAAACAATTATTTCTTTTTAGATATACCATTATTAAGGATTCATTGAAAATATTATATTTATTCACAGTATTCTCACATCTTTTCTTAAAATTTTCTATCATTTAATGTTTCAATTATTAATAATTATCTAAAATGTATATGTTTTTAAAAATCAGGTATCCATTTGTAATCATTTATTTTTTTAATCATTTTTTTATTATGACCTACTTAAAATAATTTTTATAAAATACTTAACTTTACCTTCAGAAATAATATATTTATAGTAATTTTCCCTTTCAAGGTTATAAAATTAATTAATGAAATCTTTTTTATTTATATATATATTCACTATAATATTTTTCATGGATTCATTTTATGGACACCATTTTTTTATTTTTAATAAAGGATTTTTTTAAGTTGATGTTTTTTATGTTATATGATTTATTAAGGCATATTGTTTGATTTATATAAATGTTCCTCAAAACCAATTTTATCATAGGTTATTTTTGTGGTAATGAATTATTTATTATCATGTAGAACAGATACATATTGATTATGAGATTGGTGGGATCGAGATATCCCCCCAAATATTTTTAAAATACTAATATCTTATAGTATATAAATTTTATGTGATATGTAAAGAATTAATCATTGTTATCAAACGGTAAGTTTGATTGTGTAAATATATAATCACAACATTATGTGTATATATTTTTTACCAATATCATATGTCTACAATGGATGTGTGTGAAAACATAATTATCTTCTCACACATGTACTTATGGGAAGGTTAGTATGTTTGTAGGTTCTTCAAGGTTTGATATGTATATCTTATGCAAGAATCATTATTTTACATGTGAACATATTGCGGAGTAGAAAAGTTCAAAATGATAAAAAATTATATGTTTATGATTGTGGCACAATTTTTATTAATAATTATTATTTTATGAAATTATCTCATGGTTAATCATTATTTATAAAGCATTCAAATAGTTATATAATTCAATTAAGTATTAAAATTATCGATATTTTTAAAGAAATGTTATTTATATTATGATTCCACAATGATCTTCATATGATATAATATTTCATTGTCATGTTTAATTATTATAATCATTGGTTTTTAGGTTTTACTTTTTTTATGACTTTAACATATTATGATTCCTGCTTATAATCAAATCATTTATTAATTTTCATTTTAATTACAAAATATTTGAGATCAACAAAATTTGAGGATTTTGATCCCTAGATTATAATTATGATTGTGTCATTTGAGATGTCTTTAATTCTTTCTATGTTTCTTCATTACAGATTATAGTTTTTTAGTGTTATAAAATAAGTTATTTCTAATGAAAATCATTGAGATTTTGAACTGTTAGGTTATTAGGCTATGCGACTAGGTTTATATGAAATGATGAAAATATATTATCTATGTGGTATTTATATATTTTTATCTGAGGAAATTTTATGTTGATTTACACCCTGCCATTTAATATTTACCTAATGTATGGTAGCACAAGAAAAACGAATAATCAATCATTAATGAACAAAGAAATATTGTAATTTAAATATGATCATAATAACATATATATTGAATAAAAAATAATAATAGGTTTAATAATATTTTTATATATGTATAATATTTTCCTTAATAATATAAATATGTTGAATAATTTTTAGGGAATAATTAATTTTATATAATGTAATATTATGAATGAAATATTTGATATCTTAAAAATTGGCATTTATTTCTTTTTTGGTAGATTATTATAATTAATTTATACTAAATGTAGAAATATTATATTATAAAGGCTCCAAAATTTTAATAATAAAAATATGTTTAATATAATATGGTGAATTTTTTTGGAAAATATTCATTTTTCATTAAATTGTTAAATATTCACATTTTTCATATTCCATTTAATTTATTCATTAAATTATATAATTTGAATTACCCAAAGTGGTTTTTATTTTGTATTAAAGTGAATCAAAATCAATTTTATTTATATCAGTTCAATGAATTACATTTTAATCACTAATATTAATGATTTTTAAATGATGTTAATTTTTTTCCTCACAAAATTTTTTAATCAAAAACTATTTTTCATAGTATCTTATTAATTTATATTATACATATATTTTTTCAAAATCTATAAATTTAATATTGAAAAAATGGGTTCTTAAATTTGAATCATGATGTTTGTTTTTTCTAATAAGTCTACAATTATTTTATTAATTATAAAAATTAACAAGATTAAATACATTTGAAATATGTAATTTAAAAAAATAAAAGGGTTCAAGCTATGAGATTAGTTACTAAAATTAACATAAAAAGTTACTATAACATATTAGACCAATGGAGACAAACCATAGATATCCATGATTTCATGATATAGAATTTTTGTTCAATATTTCAATGACGTTGACAGTTATATATTTTTAATTTAAGAAAAAAACAAAATGAAACTCTACTTGATTTAAAAAATTTAATATATAATAATTAATATAAAATATAGTTATGTACATCTTTAAATAAATAATTTTAATATTAATAAATTATTTTTATTTATTTTTATATTCTTTATTTTTAAAGATGGTTTAATTACATTATAGTATTACGTTATGCCAAAACGATGTTTCTAAATGTAGTATAAAATTTACCAAATAATTTTAATAATCATTAATTAAATATGTATTTAATTAATTAAAATTTTTCTTGAAATATGACTGTATTTTTAATTTATTAATTTTTGTATAAGTGTTTAATTTTGAAATATTTTATTTTTTAGAAAATATTAAAGCCATATTTAAATAATTTACAGAAAAATGAAATTAACAAAATAGAAATATGAAAAGGGGGATGCTATATAGTTGGAGATTTCATCCAATTCCCATTCCTACGAAATATATTACTGAATTTCAAAAGACTCAATCCAATATGATTATAAAATGGGTTATGATTGCTAAAGTTATAATGGTCTAAATAATGATAATGTAATTATATATTTTCTAAAATTACCTACAATCGTATCTAACACATATTTTGTGAAATGATTTATATCCTATACCATCCTAATTAATCAATTAATCAAATTTGTATCCAATTATTCATTTATATTATATTATAATATTTTTATGTTTTGGAATTTTTATAGGTGTTCCCCATGTAACATCCCATGTAAATAAAGAATATAAAATTTTCATATTTATTAAAATTAGGGAAATAAATTTTAATTTTAAATAAAGGGGATTCTATGTTTGATGGAGTACTAGATACACATCATGATTTTTTTTGAAATCATATTTTTCACACAATGCTGAGTCATACTAAAAATAACAATATAATATTTTTTTAAATGGTAGTGAATTCCTTTATATTGTACTGGATATAATGTATATAACTAAATACAGTATAAATATACATTACTATTAATTTTTTTATATTTTTTCAATAAATATTATAGGATTAAAATAAAAAAGAATCTGATTTTAAGCATAAATACACTAACATACATTAAAAGGACGATTTAACGCATTTGATTGAAAACCCTCATTAAATATAGATTGGTCAATTTTATATGTTCTAATTGAAAAATTAATATTCTTATTTATAATTGGGACTTAAAAATTTACATGGAATAAAATTTTGATATTTTTCTGTTAAAGATCATTTTTTATGAATAGTGAAAAATTATCTATTTTAATTCTGAACTTCCTTTTAATATAATTTATTTATATGGTTATATTATGTTATTAAATCCTTTTAAATGGTAATTAGATTATATTTTTACAATTTAATACATTTTTTTCATTGAAAGTGATTTCATTTTCAAATTGGACATAAATTCGTGTCAATCTTTTGATAGTTATTATTTCATAAAAACACGCCTTTTGTTTTGACAGTAGTAATAAATTTTAAATTAAATTCATCTAACTCTATGTTTTGAATTTGGAATAATGTATTACATTTTTGGAATCAGGAGTTCCAAATTGTGTATATATGTATCTTTTATTTTTGGACATTATGAATATTACATTAGTAAAAATTTTATTTACCATGATTAAGGGTGAAATATGGTAAATAAGGGTAACAAAGTATTATTATAATAATATAAAAAAACCCTAACATGTGTTCTAATCCTAAGTTTTAATATATTTCCAACCATGGTATTACTTTTTTAGAATTTGGGACCCTATGTAGGCACACAGGAGTGATAATGATACTTTATATTAATTAATTTAATATAAAGACAAAAATGACTTTAACATATATCTTTTATTAAATAAAATCATACAGGTTTTTATATAAGTTATATATTATACTATAAATATTTTTTTTAATGATAATACTATTTTCTACATCATGGTATTTTTTTATACTTTTTAGACCTCAAATATATAATTATATTTATGACACAATAATGATGTTTTGTCTACCACATTAATGAATGATTTAAATAAATAATATTATAAAGATTAAAAAAATTTCTAAAATATGTCCTACCATTATTGGATGATTTTATTTCCAACATGAGTCATATTATATTTTAATTTAATATGTTTTGGACCCATATAAACTGAAAATCATTATATAATAAAATAATATTTTTTAAACATTCCTAAAGAGCCACTCCTCCCCCTTATAAAAGCCATCACTTCTAAATCATTCCTCACACTTATAAAGCACCTTGTCTCAGCCAAAATCTTCCCAATTAAGCTTCATAAATCCCTATCCTCCTCATATATTCATTACCCTTGACATAAAGCAATTCAAGTAAACATTTTGGTTCAATCCAATGAGAGATTACCTATTTAATGGTTACATCTTCCATTAAGTTATTTTGTTTTATTTTACTTCTCTGACCCCATAAACTATTTTTATTACAATATTTTATAAATAACCCATTATAATTTATATAATATTTTTTTTAATGGGATGTATTCAAACTACACTCACACACACCTCCATGTAATGGTTAATGAAAAAATTGTCTATGTGGACGACAAACTACTGCCTCTGGAAAAAATGATTATTCAATTATATCCAACCGCCTATCATGGTGGCCATAATTATGGAACTATAATTATATGTGATAGATATTATATTTATATTTTAAATATTCTTCTAAATATTTCAATCATATAATACCTTTATGATTTTCTTAGTGAGTAAATACAATAATTTTATTTTAGGAAGTGCGGACTACCGCCTCATCGACGTGATATGACGTGTTCATGCCATATGTGGACTATATAAAATATTTAGATAATTAAATTATAAATGATATTATACTGGAATTATAGTATATATTTTTTTAATTAAATTTTAATTCCATTAAATATGAAATAGAAATGAAAGTTGCATTTATTCATTCATACGAACTACCGTCTAAAAGAACAGTAAATTTCATTTTTTATCTCCAAATGTAATGTAATATTATAAATACATACATATATATAATATATATATATATATATGATATATATTATATCTAAATCATTAATATAATTCATGGAGGTAATTAAATATCAACCATATGGACAATTTATAATTATAACAAGTTCATTTTTAACTCAAGTTCCGAACATCGACAAAATGCCCGATATGAACTCCAGTAATTAATTAATAGTTATAAAAAGGTAATAATTGATATAAAAGGAATAATAAATCTGAAATATGTTCTTATTCAAGAATAAATAATCCTATTTTTATTATTCTTGAATAACAAAGAACAAATGAGTCTAGTTGGACACGTGGTAAGGGGTTTCTTATCTCACTTTTAATTCCATGAGATTTCCATTATTCGTCACTTATTTATTGAATGTGGTGTATTGAGTACTTCCATTTGATATATATTATCATTATTGTATTTATATTCATGGTTTCTATGATTAATTTTGTGGTCATTATCTTTTTTTCATATGACTCGATTAATTACATTGTGGGAAGGGGTTTTCATCACAATATTTATTCCCGTGACATTCTTGCCATATTTTCCAAAATTTACTTTTGTGTGGAGTATGTATTGCCCATTATTTTTTTATTTTAATAATATACATTAATTTTTGAGTATTTATTTATTCATTGTATGATTCTTCATTAATTTGGGGTATGTTTCGTTTGTTAACAAATCGGTAAGGGAACTTTTTAACCCAATTTTCATTCCTTGGGTTAATATGATAATTCTTAATTATGTCATGCTATGATTATGTGTGGTGTCGCTGTTTATCTGTTTATGTTTAAAATTACACTACCCATTGTGTGGATATACTTATGATTCAAATAATAACTCAATTGATAAATTATCACGTCATCGATATGAACTTGATATGTGTAATTTTTACTCAATTTCCATTCATTTCGGTAAACACCCAAGTCATTGGTGTTGTTTTTACTAAAATATGTGTGAATTTTCTCTAAATGATTTACACTAAATATCCAATCATATTGGGTGTAGTTATAATTTTCACACACTATTATGTAATTTATTTATCCTTAATCTAAGGTTATAGTTTTTATAAGGGATTTCGTCTCAATTTACATTCCATTAAGGCTTCATTGTTGTTATATACGAATTCACTATTATGTGATGTATATACAGTCCTTTGGAATATTATATCATTAATACCTTTATTCTAGGGATATAATTATTTTATGATTAAATGTTATTCCTTAATTATTTGTAATCATACACCTATCATTTTATTAAAAACCCTTTAACATAAATATCAGTTAATTTTTTTTAATGATTTATTCTTCTAAATTTTTGTTGTTAATGTCAATGTTTTCAAAATTATTTTTTGAATTTATTTAAAATGAAATTAATGTTTTTAAATTATGATTCATTAAAAATTTTAAAATTCATATGGGACACTTTTATTCAAAAATCTAGTTATTAAATGTTTTAAATGGTTATTGAAAATGTTATGATAAAGAATTGATTGTGTCAATGTCTTAAAATAAAATATTATGATAGATATGTGGAAATGTTATCCTTCCATTATGCATGTTTTATATGTTATGACTATCTTATGGTTCTTTATAATTTTTTAAAAATATAGGTGGTTTCATGATAAACATAGGGTTGGTGAGCCAGAGATATCACTCCAATGCATTAGGTAACAGGATAGAGTCAAATGTTAATGTTTCTCCAAAGAGATTTATGGAATATATTGTGATAGGTATTCAATAATTGTTCCCTATATAGTTTTGATAGCTACAATTTATATATGATATGGATTCCCCATGTTACCTTTATGATTTATGATTTCTGTTTATTATTCTTAAATCATATGATTTCATAAGGTATGTTATGATTGAAAAGTATAGATTCATTGTTTTTTATTTATTGATGTGATAATGTTTTTATTCCTTATTTTATAACCCTTAATGAACATTTTATGATCTTACCATGTTTTTGAAATGTTTTTGATAGGACTTAAAGAGGAATAGGGTCCTAGATGGGATTAAGGAAAAGTCATGCTATCTAAAACATGTAACTAGAAATGAATCTTTTTAAGATTTTTTATTTTATGAAAAAATGTATACTGTTCAGTAGTGTCTACATGTAATTTTCAAGTTGATATGTAATAGATATGGCCTAATTCTATAAAACTATAAATTGGAAAATATCCTCTATTCGAATTATCCATTTAATTCAAGATAATGTAATGTTTTTAGGACGAGCCCTTATACCCCATCCATCCCATTTCAATGGAGACCCACCATGTCTTTTTTTTAACACGTTTAGTATCCTAGATTGAAAAAACACAACCACTTTCTCTTGTAACATTTGTATCATAAATTTATATTTAATTAAATTCAATAAATATCATTCTTAGGGGTCTTAATAAGGTAAATAAAATGGTTTCCATTGAATAGGTAATCATCTAACATGGAATCTTCCAATTAATTTCTTCTTCAAACTATCCAAAGACGAGACAATAATTATAAGATAATAAATTAAGAATAGTAAATATTATTAAATATTATTATTATTGTTGAATTTTCATTATCCAAAAAACTATACATTTGTTGGCTCTTATGGCTATTACGGAATGATTACATCCATGGTGGGGTGTTTTGGTATAGTCGTGTGTAAATCCTCAAAACCAAAACTCTACTTCCCGATATGGCCAAGGCCCTCAGTATTGGTAGGGAGGCCCCTTAATTTCAGAGACACAACCTCGCTTTTTGTGACATTCCATTAACTACATGTAATATCACTGATAAATAGGTTAAGTGGAACCCTCATCTTTATGTGTTAATGAACAAAAAAAATGGTTCATGAATTTCTATTGTCATGTTTGGCGAGGAGTATGTTTGTGACTATAACGACTAAAAAATATAACATTTTTCTATTCTGTTGGAGAATGATACAATGCTTTATAAAAAATAAAAGTTCAGGCTATCAGGTCATTCAGTTCTACGAAAAAAAGGGTTAGATCTCATGGTAGCTGAAACTATCTCAACGATGGGTCAAAATTATCTCTATGGTCATGGAGCCACACCCTATTAAATTAAATAAATACCCTGAAATTTTCATGGTATAATTCGTAACTACACAAAATTTTCCAATACTATGTGGTACGGTACTAAAGAAATGGACTACATGTATACACATCACAAATTCAAGCTAGTGCACAATATCAATGTATGAGATTCTGTCCTCATACATCCCTAGGGTCTTCTATATAAAGGAGTAAAGAATCTTATTCTAGTGGTCATCCTCATACTCTCAGTTATCCCTCTACTAAATTTCCAAATTATCCTCCTTGGCCTCAATCTCCTGCACTACTCATGGTAATCGTATTGATTCCATAATTTCTACGCAAACACGGAAATTCCTAATCCCAGGTACTATAGGAGATCTCTTTTAAATCATTCATAAAATTGTTTTTCATTCATTTTTAAACTCCCAAATCTCCAAAAAAAACTCCACTACCCAAGTAATTTTAATTCATGTACCTTTCCTATGGTCGCTACCCTGCAACACGATAGCCTCACGATGTCGTTTTGGTAGGTGCATAGTCCTTGCATCGTATCCAGGGGGCCCTAAAATATTGTATCCAAGATAGTAATTCCTAGCCTATTTTATAGACCATGATTTACTAAAAATTGTTCCAAGCCATCCCATGAAATCATCATTGTGATTAACCCAAACTCCATCCTATCTGTCAACAATCAACTATGATACCGTTCTATCAGGGTCCACCATCACCAAGATTAGTAAAGTGGGAGAAAACATCAAAACCCTTCCAATTTCAAGTTGAAGGAGAGATAATGACCCCGGAGTCCCACCATAAATAGGCCCTAGTGTGGATATTAAAACCAAGGATATATAATCTCTTGTAAAATGGAATTCCATACACTTTTTAATTCATAAAATAATGTTATAAGATGGTAAATAGAATACAACTCCAAAAACTAAAAGTTAATATAAATCAAAAAACCCATTCCCATACACATGTTTAATATAAATGGATACAAGGTACAAGTAATATATGATGAAAAAAGTTCATAATGAAATAAAAACAAGAAGTATGACCCCTAAATCCCAATATTGTAATGTCGGACATGGTCATTAATGTATTCCTAGAAACTGGAAAGCGGTTTTATATACATAGAGTGAGTATTCATCCATACTAGTAAGGGGAAACCAAAATCTCTTGTGCCCATGTGTGGAGGAATTCTAATACGATATCAGAAATAAAGATAAAAAAATCACCTAGTAATGAAATTATCCACCAAGCCTCACTACGGAGCACTCCCCAAATAATACAAATCACGTAGAGTAATAGTAATAACACATCGAGTTTTGGGTATGGCACACCACATTCACACTGCTCATTTAGGATATCCCACATGATAGACCTCCCTGATAAGTTCCACTGTAGTCCCTTTTTCATCCCAACAACATACTTATGGGCCCCCACAACCACACATCCCGCCCAAAGACACCTGGTCCACAAAAAAAGTCATCACCACGACTGCAGACACCCCGGACACAATAACCACTACCACAATTGAAGACACATGGGAATAATCCCGAAAACAATTGTGAAATAATCCTTCCTTCACACACCTATTCCAACCACGAAAACACACCCTGCCAGATGATTCTACGACCATAATGAACCATTGGACATCACATCCTTCTCAAATGGTTTTAGGATGCCTGGGGGAGGGAGAAGAAATGATCTAGTAACTATCCGATCATGAGAATGTTGTGAAAAACACCCTCCCCCTTGAGATGGGTGTTCTCAGAAGGAAGTTATTCACATAGGTTGTGTGAGAATAATAAATGCATGAACTAAAATTATACATATTGATGTTCAAGAACTCATACCAACCTAAGGGTTCAAAAACCATCCCATACTTAACCAATCTTGTTTCTATCCCTACAAACACAAATACATAATATTCACAACTAGAGCAAAACCCATTTCACTAAAACAACCCCCCTATGTACATGTTATCATTATCATGTTCATGTGATTATGTTTAAATATTAATTCACTCTCTAGAATCAAATGAATAGCTACAAGCCATGAAAAATTTGAATGGAAAACAGCCAAGAAATAATTTAATCATTCGAAATTGGTTCTCTTATAAAGTCAAAACAACAAAATGGATTAGTGAGATCAATTGAAGTAGTGGAACCAAACCAAGCCCCATCATATGTCTCTACATGGCCTCAAATCCACAAACCAACAACTGAACAACTAAGGATGCCACCACTCATCCATGTCATCTCAGAAGCATCAAATAGAACAAACACGCTTACTAGCACAATAGAGCAATGTAGTTATTCAAATTCAACAACACCATTTATCATGTTTATTCTTTCCATTTGGTAAACATGGGTGATCACACATTGATTATTATTCATTTGGAATCCAATTAATCAACCGAGTTTATGTGATAAACTAGTTCCCATGTTATATCCATTCAACCAATGGATTACATAGAAAACAAAGGTTTATTTGGGTGAAAGAAAGGACCAACAACAATAACTATCTTCTGTTGGCATGATCCCATACAATTCACAACATAAAAATTAAGATAAAATAATACATTAAAAACGTTATCATTCTCAACCCATTAATTATTAAAATTACATTAATAATCAAAGTAATTGTTTGGTTTTATCTACATCACGAGGAAAAGATTTTCATACCCACCCCATATGATACATTGTAATGAGAGATGAAGGAAAACCATACATGGATGTTCGATGATTGATGTTTCCTGCTAGTTTTGAGAACTGGGGAATCGCTACTAGTAGAGGAAGTGCTCCAACGGATCCATGGCTGAGCATGAAGGGTTCCGACATAGCTGTATGATTTGTCTCTGGATTTTTCCTCTAGGTGTACTTGGTAAAACAAAATGGAATAAAAGAAGAGAGGATCTCAATATATGAAAAAAAATCCAGATCATAAAATCTGGGAGATGATTTCGATGTACATGAGGTCTGATCATGGATTGACCACGAGTTTCATTTTTTTCACATGTCGAGATTATGTTTTAATTAATAATCATCCTTTGAGATGGTGGAAATAACAGATTTTAGTTAACATAAATATTCTATATAGGGAAACCCCACTAAACATGGGTATTGTTAGAAGGAATGAGAAATGTTGTGACATGGAGGAAAACGAGCACTTGTTTTGGTAACTTAATGGTTTCCTGACTCTTGGGGTTTTAAAACATATTTTAATATATTTAAATGGATTTTAATATGTTATTAAAACACTTTTACAACAAATGATTCTTTACCAGGGTGGGACTTGAGAAAATCTGAATTCGGGAAAAATTCCCAAAATATGGGACACCGTTCAATGAGAAATCAGGATGGTGCCACCTGTTCATTGAGCCACCGTGAGTGGTGATTCTATTTTAGTACGAAACCGTGATGGTTCCACCATCATGACACAACCATCAAAATGCCGCCATTTCATTTCCCCTATGACCGGTGCCACCATTTTGGTTGAACGGTTTTTTGGAACTGAGTGTTTGGAATTCTCCCGGGCAAGAAGCCATCTTACCCACAATTAAACCAAAAAAAACAAATTTTTAATAAAGGATGTTCTGTGGAAAAAATTAATATTACAATTATTAATTTTTAAATGCTATAATCAATTACACAATCCATTTTGTTAACAACAAACATTTAAACGACATTTTGTTCATACTTGAAAAATGCATTCTGTTGGAAAGCCAATGTAAAGGATTTCATTACGTCTACTATTCTAAAATAATAATAATGATATAAATATCAATTATTACATAAATAATACATTTAAAACCAATAATAAATTATGATTTTGAAAGTTAATATATGTTATAATCATTGAGATGATATGCCACTCACATGAATAATGATTCAATTCTTAAACGATCATTGGAGAATCAAGGAATGTGGGTTTTTTCCTTCTAGAATTATCATTTTATCATTAATATCATGTTGAAAAATTGGATAATCATATTTAAATTTTCTATGTACGATTTAATCATGAAAAAAAACATTAATTAAAGAAGGCTACATTCCAGACAAACACATGAATAAAATTGAAATTTTTTGGAATTTAATTATAATAAATATATTATATATCAACATCAATTATGATAAATATGTCATTAAAATAACATAGATACAATAAATCCACAATTACTTCATTCTATGAGAGGTATTGATGAAAAAAAAATCAATCAGTATATGAGGTGGTAGTCCACCATATACACAAATGATAGTTTCCTATATTATTTTTGGGAAGAAGAAGATTTATATGGATTAATAAACTATTATAAAAACGTATACGTATATGAATGATACAATAACAATTATACCAGACAATCTAATTTTCCTTAAATTTTATCCCCTTAAAGGTTGGAATTATATATAAACAAAGACAAATTGAATGTTGGGAGGGATTACAGTAATGATTTTGTAAATAATTTATATGAAAAAAGTCTTCATATAACTGAATTAACAAGGATAATATCATAACTTTCATAAATGTGGGGAGGGGAAATCATAGGTTTAGATTATTTGTGAAAGTAAAATAAATTAATATTTTATAAAATGGCCATAGAAATATATATTTCTAAGATATAATGATGAAGAGTTCAAATACTGACATAATATAATATTTGGAAAAATATATATATATATATTTTACACTTTAAATTATTTTTAAATATTGTCAACCGTTATTAACGATTAATTTTTTGATATTGTTTTTACTCTTTTAATATTGTATAGTTATTTTTATGTGAAATTGGAACATAATTGGAGTATCGATTAAATTTTGAAACATATTCAATACACTTTTTATGAAACTATTTATAATAAAATAAATCAACTTCATAAAATAATTATTTATTAATAAATATAAATATTTTCATTTTTGGGACAATTAATTTAATTTGACACTGAAAACATCCCATGTAAAAAATTATTTATAATATGATCTATTGTAACATCCATAAAATTACATATTATGAATAAATTCATGGGAAGAAAATAATTAAATTAAATAAAATTTATTTTCATAATTTTAATGTCATTGTTTACATTTAAAATTAATTTTAAAAATACAAATTCAGTGTTTTTAAAGAATTTAAGTAATTATTTGAACCAATAAAACTAAAAATAAAATTCCATTATATCAAATAACAATTTTTTATTCAAATAATCATTAATAATTTAAAATATTTTTTAACAGTCTAAAAATATATTAGATATATTATTAAGGACAGTTTCATTTTATTCATTCTCTTTTACATAAATATTATAATGGATTAAATCAAATCCAAATAGAGGGGGGTTTCTTATTTATTTAGTTATTTATGATTACGAATGAAATAAACTCATCCATTCAAATAGACACATGGTTAATGATTGTTTGAATCATTTTTTTTATTATTTTTATCCTCAGTTACTCGATTTACAATTTCCATCGTGATTTTCTTACAGTGGTTACTACTAAGAGTTACAAAAAATAAAGTGGAAATATTTTCCAAATGCGGACCACATGATCACAAATATGTAATAAAAATTTCAATATTAAATTTTTTAATGTTTCATAAATTAATATTATTTTAAAACACAAATTTCAATGTTAATCGTTTTTATTTAAAAATGTATTTTTAGGTATAAAAATTATTTTTTACAAAATTCCTCCATAAAATTTATTATAATGAACATAATTGGATTATTTTTAATATGAGTCAAATAATTATATGTATATTTTTTTTCTTACAAAAGTATAAATATAAATTATTGAGTAAAAATTTATGATTTCATTTAAAATAAGTATTTTTCACCATTCCTGGGAGAATTAACATTTTAAATAAAAATTACAAATAACTCAATAGAAGATAATTTGTGGAATATTATAAAAAAATAATTTCTACTCAATATTTATTCCAAATGTTTCTTAAATTATTTTTAACTAAAAAAATAATTAACATTTTTAGAAAAAAAATATTTTTAAAGATAAAATTAATTCTTTTAGAAATTATGTGATTATATTTTCTAATTTGATAAATTAATTTTCATGAATTATGAAATATATATATATTAAAAACTATAATCAAATTAATACCGACCATTTGAATTAATAAATTATAACTGCAAGATTTTAATAATAATATTCAGTTGTATGTTTATGATTTTTGTTTCATATATTTTATACAATCAAAGGAAATAATTATTTCCATATTATAGGATATTAACAAATTAATCAACTTTTAAATAAATTTTCACTTTTAAAAGAACCTTATATCCCAAAAAGACCCACTATTCATTCATTTTTAGCATAATTTCTTCAATTTCATGGGATCATTGAAGGAAAATACATGTCTATAACATATGTTTTATATTCAATTATAAATTTTTTATTACACCTAATATTCCAAATATCATATAAAAATAATAATATGATCAAATAGTTGTCATTATTAAACTTATATTTGGTTTTATCAATTTTAAAACCCTTATTTATTCATGTTCATCCACTTAAAAAACAATATATCATCATTAGGTCCTTTCATGGAGCACCACCTCCAAGAAGAGATGGTGATTTATTTTTGTTACCAAAATTCATGTTTGTTGATTATAGTGTAAATGATTAACAAATTATAGATTTTTCATATTATTTTGATCCATAAATATTAATTTAATAACCATTTTCACCAATTATTATTTGTTGTGAAATGAGAATGCTTATTCTGCGTACATGTTGATTAGTTCCCCCATAATGATCATTTTTTATTATGCACTCATATTTTCATAACTTACCTAATAATAATGAAAAATCATTCATCGTGATTAAAAATATAAAATTAACATAATTGGTCTATTATAATTAAATTATTTCAAATAAAATCTTTTATTATTCTCATCAATCGAGATAATGTGTGTTCATGGTCGGGTTGATTTAACTACATACATGAAAATTTCATTAATAATAGGTAATGGATGTATATTGGAATATGAATGAATATTTTATTATAATAAATTAATAAATAAAATATTATTTATGGCATTGAATTTTTTTATCTATTCATTAATATATATTTTATTTATAATTTTTCATGGATAATATTACCGAAATAGGTCATCATCAAATCAGTTTTCATATGACATAACTAAAAAATATGAATTGAAATAATTATATATTAACTAAATAAAAAACATATTATCAAACCTTATATCTTATGTAAATATTTTACATCATATCAAATTATGTATTACGGTATCAAAATTATTAAAAATATGACATATAATAAAATTTATACACACCAAATAAACAAAATATGCTATAAATAATTAACATTAATATGATAAATTATGTATAATAAGGATTTAATAGGGGTAAAATTTATTAGAATGGGTATTATATATGTTCTCAATGTTCATACATTTTTATTGGAGGTTATCGTGTAACAAAATATTTTAGAATATATCTTTTGGGTTTGAACTCCAATTTTAGTTCATTGAGAATTTCGTATACTATTAGCCTTGTTTAAATTTATTTGGTGTAATTAGTAAAACATTATTAATAGTAAAAAATTTATAATATATATCATTTGATTCATGTCCATATGTCCTATTAACATTCTCATGAAATTTTGGTTACAACATTCCCAATTTCATAATGGATTTTCATCTCATATTCCATTTATTATAGTAGAACTATTTTCATTAAAATGCCGTGAAATTAGAAAATCTATGACATTTTATATCCAAAAATTATTAATATTTAATTATTTTTGAAATATATCATCATGATTCTTCTTTAGTAGTTTTATTTTAAATTTGAGTAAATTTTTAAGGATTTCTTTTCATATTCGTTAAAATATCAATTCCTCTCAAATGTGATAATATATCTTTGGAATTTTAATCTCATTTGTTATGAAGAATCATTAATTTAAATAATCTATAGATATAATTGGATAAATAATTTTCATATTTACCATATATTTATTTCATAAAATTATTATACTATATAAAAATAATGTTATTAAAAAATAAATTTAAACATTTTTTCCATCCATTCAAAATTAATTGTTTTATCATTATCTCCACATTTGATTTTAGATACTCTTATATGTTTTTGAGGTTATAATTATTAAATATTCATTCTAAAATTAAATATCTACAAATAAATTTTTCTTATTTTACTAAAACAATTATTTCTTTTTAGATATACCATTATTAAAAATTCATTGACAATATAATATTTATTTATAGTATTCTAACATATTTTGTTCAAATTTTTTTATCATTTATTGTTTCCATTATTAATATTTTTCTAAAATGTATAATTTTTAAAAAAATTATGTATCAATTTGTAATCATTTATTTTTTAAACATATTTTTATTATGACCTATTTAAAATAATTTCTATGAAATACTTCTCTTTCCATTCTGGAGAAATATATTTATAGTAATTTTCACTTCAATGTTATAAAATTAATTAATGAAATCATTTTTATTTACATATATATTTTTACTATAATATTTTTTCATGGATTCTTGTTATGAACACCATTTTTATATTTTTATTGAAGGAATTATTTTTTAGGTTGATGTTTTTGATGTTATATGATTTATTAAGATATATTTTTTGATTTATATAAATGTTCCTCAAAACCAATTTTATCATGGGTTTTTTATGTGATAATGAATGATTGATTATCATGTCGAACAAATACATATAGATTATGATATAGGTGGGATCCAGATATCCCCCAAAATATTTTTAAAATACTTATATCTTATAGTATATAAATGTTATGTGATTAGTAAAGAACATATCATTGTTATCAAAGGGTATGATTGATTTTGTAAATATCTAATCACAACATTATGTGTATATTTTTTTTACCAATATCATATTTTTACAATGGATCTGTGTGAAAACATAAGGATATTCTCACAATTGTAAATATGGGAAGGTTAGTAAGTTTGTATGTTCTTCATGGTTGGATATATAGATGTTATTCAAGAATAATTATTTTACATGTGAAGATGTTGTCGAGTAGAAAAGATCAAAATGATAATAAATTATATGATTATGATTGTGGAAACATATTTATTAATATTTATTATTTTATGAAATGATCTCATGGATATTCCTTATTTATAATGCATTCAAACAGTTATACCATTCAATTATGTTTTAAAAGTAGTGATATTTTTTAAGAAATGGTATTTATATTATGCTTCTACAATGATATGCATATGATCTAATATTTCATTTTCATGTATAATTATTATAATCATTGGTTTTTTAGGTTTTACTTTTTAATGAATTTATCATATTACCATTCATGTTTATAATCAAATAATTTATTATTTTTCATTTTAATTACCAAATATTTGAAATAAATAAATTTTTATGTTTTTTATCCCAAGATTATAATGATGATTGTGTTATTTGAGATGTCTGTAATTCTTTCTATGTTTCCTACTTATAGATAATAGTTTTTTAGTGTTATAAAATAAGGTATTTCTAATGAAAATCATTGAGATTGTGAACTGTTAGGTTATTTGGCTATACGACTAGGTTTATTTGAAATGATTAAAATATATTATCTATGTGGTATTTTTATATTTTTATCTGAGGATATTTTATATTGATTTACACCCTGGAATTTAAAATTTACCTAATATATGATATCACATAAAAAACTAATAATCAATCATTAATGAACAAAGAAATACTGTAATTTAAATATGATCATAGTAACATAGATTTTGAACTAAAAAAATAATAGGTTTAATAATATTTTTTTATACGTATAATATTTTCCTAAATAATATAAATATGTAAAATAATTTTTAGGGAATAATAAATTTTAGGTAAATTAATATTATGAATGAAATATTTGATTTCATAAAAATTGGTATTTATTTCATTTTTGGTAGATTATTATAATTAATTTATACTAAATGTAGAAATATTATATTATAAAGGCACTAAAATTTTTATAATCAAAATATGATTAATATAATATGGTGATTTTTTGGAAAATATTCATTTTTCATTAAAATGTTAAATTTTCTTATTTTTCATATTTAATTTAATTTATTCATTAAATAATTTAATTTGAATTACCAAAAATGGTATTTATTTGGTATTAAAGTGAATCAAAATCTATTTTATTTATATCATTCCAATGAATTACATTTTCATCGGTATTATTAATGATTTTTAAATGATTTTAATTTTTTTCCTAAATTTTTTTTAATCAATAACTATTTTTCATAGTTTCTTAATAATTTATATTATTCATATATGTTTTTCAAAATCGATAAATTTAATATTGAAAAAATTGGTTCATTAATTTGAATTAGGATGATTGTTTTTTTAATAAGTCTACATTTATTTTTTTAATTCAAAAAATTAACTAGATTAAATACATTTGAAATATGTAATTAAAAAAACAAAAGGGTTCAAGATATAAGATTAGTTACTCAAATTAAAATTAAAAATTACTATAATATATTAGACCAATGGAGACAAACCATACGTATCCATGATTTCGTGATACAATTTTTTTTCAATATTTCTTTGACGATGACAGATATATGTTTTTAAGTAAATAAAAAAATTAAACTCTACATGATTTAAAAATTTCAATATATAATAATTCATAAAAAATATAGTTATTTATGGTTTTAAATAAATAATTTTATTATTAATAAATTATTTTTATTTATTTTTGAATATTTTATTTTTAAAGATAGTGTAATTATATTATAGTCTTACGTTATGAGAAAAATGTGTTTCTAAATGTAGTATTAAATTTACCCAATAATTCTAATAAACATTAATTAAATTTGTTTTTAATGAATTAAAATGTTTCTTAAAATATGACGGTAATTTTAATGTAATAATTTTTGTATTAGTGTTTAATTTTGAAATAATTAATTTTTTAGAAAACATTAAAGTCATATTTAAATAATTTTCACAAAAATGAAATAAAAAATTAAATACGAAAAGGGGGATGTGATATGGTTGGAGATTTCATCCAATTCTCATTCCTACTAAGTATATTACTGAATTTCCAAAGACTCAATCCAATATGATTATAAAATGTGTTATGATTTCTAAAGTTATAATGGTCTAAATAATGATAACTTAATTATATATTGTCTAAAATTACCTATAATATTATCTAACTCATATATTGTGAGATTATTTATATCCTATATCATCCTAATTAATCAATTAATTGAATTTGTAACCAATTATACATCAATATTATATGATAATATTTTTATGTTTTGAAATATTTATAGTTGTTCCCCATGTAACATCCCATGTAAATAAAGAATATTACATTTTCATATTTATTAAAATTACAGAAATAAATATTAATTTAACATAAATGACGTTTTTATGTTCACTGGAGTACCCGATATGCAACATGAAATTTCTTTGAAATCTTATGTTGCACACAATGTTGAGTCATACTAAAAAAAATAATATAATTTTTTTAAATGAAACTTAATTCCTTGATATTGTAATGAATAGAATGTATAGATTTAACTAGAGTATTAATATACATTACTATTAAATGTTTTTAAACTTTTTCATTAAATATTACAGGATTAAAATTAAAAAAATATGATTTTAAGAATAAATACTCTAATATTCATTAGAAGGTCAATTTACTGCCTTTTGATTGATAACCCTCATTAAATATATATTTGGTCACTTATATATGTTCTATTTGAAAAATTAATATTCTTATTTAGAATCGGGACATCAATATTTTCTTTGGATAATATATTGATATTTTTCTGATAAAGAGCATTTTTTATGAATAATGAAAAATAATTTATTTTTATTCCCAACTTCATTTTAATATAAAATATTTATATTTTTATATTATATTTTTAAATCCTTTTAAACAATAATTAGAAAATATTTTTTCAATTTAATACAGTGTTGTTCATAGTAAGTAATTTCGTTTTAAAATTGTACATAAATTAGTGTCAATCTTTTGTTAGTTATTATTTCTTAAAAACACGCGTTTGTTTTGATAGTGGAAATTAATTTTAAATTAAATTCATCTAATTCTATGTTTGGAATTTAGAGAAATGTATTACATATTTGTAATTAGGAGGTCCAAATTGTGTATATAGGTATCATTTATTTTTAAACATTATGAATATTTACTTCAGTAAAAATTATATTTACCATGATTAAAGGTCAAATTTTGTAAATAAGGGTAACATAATATTATTATAATAATATTAAAATACTCTAACATGTGTAATAATACTATTTTTTGATACATTTACAATCATGGTAATCAATTGGTCTATTTTGGGACCCCTTGGAGCCACATAGGATTGATAATGACACTTTATATTAATTAATTTAATATAAAGTCAAAAATTGCTTTAACTTATATATTTTAGTAAATCCAATCATACATGTGGTTATATAAGTTATATATTCTACTATAAATATTTTTTTTGAATTAAAACATGATTTTATAAATCATGTAATTTTTTTATAATTTTTATAAATCTATATATAATAATATTTATGACACAATAATGATGTTGTGTGTACCACATTAATGAATGATTTAAATAAATAATATTATAAAGATTTAAAAAAGTTATAATAAATGTCCAAACATTATTGGATGATTTTATTTCGAACATGAGTCATCATTTCGTTTAATTTAATATGTTTTGGACCTTTAGAAAATTAAAATCATTATATAATAAAACAATATTTTTTAAACATTCCTAAAGTGCCACTCCTCCCCTTATAAAAATCCATCACTTCTAAAGTATTCCTTAAACTTATAAAGCACCTTGGATAAGAAAAAATCTTCTCAATCAATATCCATATTCCCCTATTGTATTCATATATTCCATTCCCTAGACAAAAGGGAATTCAAGTAAACCTTTTTGTTCAATCCAATGAGAGATTACCTATTTAATGGTTCCACCTTCCATTAAGTTCTTATGTTTTATTTTAATTATCCAACCCCATAAACTTCTTTTATAGCATTATTCTATAAAATCACCGTTATACTTTATAAATTAGGGTTTTTAATGGTATGGATTCGAAATAAACATACACACACCTCCATCTAATGGTTAATGAACAAATTTTTTATGTGGACGACAAACTACTGCTTCAGGAAAAAATGATTATTTAATTATATCCAACCACCTGTCATGGTGGAAATAATTATGGAACTATAATTATATGTGATATATATTATATTTATATTTTTAATATTATTATATATTTTTAATTCATATAATAACTTTAGGGTTTCTTTAGTGGGTAAATACGATAATTTCATTTGAGGATGTGCGGACTACCGCCTCATCAATGTGATATGACGTGTTCATGCCATATGTGGAATGTATAAAGGATGTAGATAATTAAATTATATATGATATTATACTGGAATTATAGTATATATTTTTATAATTACATTTTAATTCCCTTAAATATAAAATAGAAATGAATGTAGATTTTATGCGTACGTACGACTTACCTTCTACAAGAAAAATGAATTTAATTTCTTATCTCCAAATGTAATGTACTATTAAAAATACATATATATATACTGTATATATAGATGATATATATTATATCTAAATCATTAATATCATTTTGGAGATAATTATATTTCGACCATATGGACAATTTATAATTATAACAAGTTCATTTTTAACTCAAGTTATGAACATTGACAAAATGCCCGAAATGAACTCAAATAATTAATTAAATGTTATAGAAAGATAATAGTTACTATAAAATCGATAATAAACTTGAAATAGGTTCTTAGTCATGTATAAATAATCATATTTTTAATATTATGGAATAACAAATAACGAACTAGTCTAGTCGGACATGAGTTAAGAGGTTTCTTATATCACTTTTAATTCCGTGAGATTTCCATTGTTCGCCACTTATTTATTGAATGTGGTGTATTGTCTACTTCCATTTGATATATATTATCATGATTCTATTTATATTCATGGTATTATATGACTAATTTTTTTTATTAACTTTTGTTCATATGACTTGATTAATTACATTGTGGGAAGGGGTTTTCACCACACTTTTTATTCCCGTGAGATTCTTGATATTTTTCCAATATTTCCTTTTTTGTTGAGTATGTACTGCTCATTATTGTTTTATTTTAATATATACATTAATTTATGTTTATTTATATATTATTCTTATGATTCTTCTTTCATTATGGGTATGTTTCTTATGTTAACAAATCGGTAAGGGAACGTTTTATCCCAATTTTCATTCCTTGGGTTAATATTCTAATTCTTAATTATGTCATGCTATGATTATGTGTGGAATCACTGTTTATTTATTTATTTTTAAATTTACACTCCCCATTGTGTGGATATACTTATGATTCACATAATAACTCAATTGATAAATTCTCAAGTCATCGAGATGAACTTGATAAGTGTAATTTTAACTGAATTTCTATTCATTGAGTAAATCATCCAAGTCATTGGTGTTGTTTTTACAAAAATATGTGTGAATGTTCTCTGATTGATTTACACTAAATATCTAGTCATATTAGATGTATTTATATTTTTCACACATTATTATGTAAATTTATTTATCCTTAATCTATGGTTACTATTTTTATAAGGGATTTCGTCAACATTTACATTCCACCGAGACATCATTGTTGTTATACACCAATTAACTCTTATATGATGTATATATTTTCAATTTGAATATTATATCATTAATCCATTTTTTCTAATGATATAATAAATTTATGATTAAATTTTATTCCTTAGTTATTTGTATTCATGCACCTCTCCTATTTTTAATAATCGTTTAACTTAAATATCAGTTAATTTTTTTTAATTATTTATTCTTCTAAATATTTCTTGTTAATGGCCATGATTTCAAAATTATTTTATGTATTTATTTAAAATAAAATTTATGTTTTCAAGTGATGAATCATTTAAAATTTTAAAAGCCTTATGGGACACTTTTATTCAAAAATCTCATTATTAAATGTTTTAAATGGTTTTTGAAATTTTTTTGATGAAGAACTGTTTATGTTAATATCATTAACTAAAATATTCTGATATCAATGTGTAAATATTATGCTTCCTTTAGGATTGTTTTATATATTATGAATATCATATGGTTCTTTGGACTTGTTTATGAATACAGGTGGTTTCCTAATAAACATAGGGTTGGTGACCTTGAGATATCACTCCAATGCATTAGGTAATGGGACAGAGGTAGACGTCAATATTTCTACGAAGAGATTTATGGAATATAATATGAATGGTATTCAAGCATAGTTCATTATATAGTTCTGATATCTACAATTTATGTATGATATGGATTCCACATGTTACCTTTATGATTTATTATTTCTTTTTGTTATTCATAAATCATATGATTTCATAAGGTATGTTATGATTGAAAAATATGGATTCATTGTTTTGTATTTATTGATGGGATAATGTTTTTATTCCTTATTTTATAACCCTTAATTCACA
Organism: Viscum album; assembly: GCA_963277665.1. Lineage (NCBI taxonomy): Eukaryota > Viridiplantae > Streptophyta > Magnoliopsida > Santalales > Viscaceae > Viscum > Viscum album. The sequence goes on from OY728120.1 coordinate 1,853,018,850, forward strand.
TTTTATGATCATACCATGTTTTTGAAATTATTTCTATAGTACTTAAAGAGGAATAAGGTCATGTATGGGATCAAGGAAGAGTCATGTTGTCTAAAACATGTTACTAAAAAAGATTGTGTTTAAGTGTTATTAATTTATGAAAAAAAATTATACGGTTTAGTAGTGTCTACATGTAATTTTTATGTTGATATGTAATAGTTATGGACTAATTATCTAAAACTCTAAACATGAAAAGATCCTCTAATTGTATTATTATTTTAATTTATGTTATTGTAATGTTTTTAGGATGAGCCCTTATACCCCATCCATCCCATTTAAATGGACACCCACCGTCTCTTTTTTGTGTAACAAATTTAGTATACTAGATTGAAAAAACACAACCATGTTATCTTGTAACAAATGTATCAAAAATTTAGGTGTAATGAAATTCATTAAATATCATTCTTAGTGTTCTTAATAAGGTAAATAAAATGGTTTTTTCCAATGAATAGGTAATCATACAACATGGCCTCTTCCAATTAATTTCTTCTTCCCGCTCCCTAAAAGATGAGGTACAAATGCTAAGATAATAAATTAAGAATAGTAAATATTTTGAAATTTTATTATTATTATTGAATTTTCATTATCGCAAATCCTATCAATTTTTTGGTGCTTATGACTAGTACAGAATGATTACATCCACGATGTGGTGTTTTGGTATAGTCGTGTGATAATACTAAAAACCAACTCTCTACTTCTCGATATGGCCAAGGCCCTCATCATTGGTAGGGAGGCCCCTTAATGTCAGAGGATCAACCTCGATTTTTGTGAGATTCCATCAACTACATGTAATATCACTGATAAATAGGTTAAGTGGAACCCTCTTCATTAGGTGTTGATGAAAAAACTAATTGTTCATTCATTTCTAGTGTCAGGTGTGAGGGAGTATGTTTGTGACTATAACAACTAAGAAATCCTACATTTTTCTATTCAGATGGGGAATGAAACAATGCTTTAGAAAAATCAAAGGTCATGTTATCAGGTCATTTAGTGCTATGACAAAATGGGTTAGATCTCATGGAAGCTGAAACTATCTCAATGATGTGTCAAAATTCTCTCTATGGTCAATGAGCCATGCCATGTTCAATTGAATAAATTCCCCTCAAGTGTCGCGGTCTTATTTGTAACTACAAAAAATTGTCCTATACATTGGGGTAATGTACTAAAGAAATGGACTATATTTATTCACATCACACTATAGGATTGGAGACAATTTTTTCACACATTCATCATCTTGAATCAAATATGGATTAATATCCTGAGAGGGGGGTGCTCATTGACATCATCATTCAAGTGTATGTATAGACTACCATCTCCATGTATTTATTTAATTCAATTTTCCTTACAATATTGGATAAATTGGTATACAAACCTTGATAATTAATATATTTTTCAATTTTTTATGATAAAAAAGATAAATTTGATAGATCCATGAATAATATTCATGGACATGATCATCTGATATAAATCAATCACAAAAAAACCTAACAATTAACATACAAAAAAATTGATTTTAATTTGAAATCAATAATAAGATGTAATTGGAATTTTTTTAATGTATAAAACATGATATTATATTTATGTACACAGCCTGTATACTGTAACATAATATAGATAACATCATTATGAAGAATATTACTTTTCTTACAATGAAATTCATTCTTGATGTAATGGTTCTTGCATAACTTTTATTTCTGTGAGACATAAACCATACACCAAACTTTTTAATTTATCATATTTATATATATTCCAATTTTTAAAATTTATAATACTTATATTGATTTTTTTCGACATTATGTCCATATATTTTAATTAATTTCTTGAGATCTTTATTTTAATGATTCCAATGTTTAATTTGATATATGTTTTACTCTTATTTTAATAAGGATTTATTATTAATGAATATAAATTAATGGATATGATAACATAATTATTTTATGCACCTCATTATGTTTTATATTTTATATTTATTTAATGTACAATTATTTTTTACTAATTTATTTATCCCATTGGTACTAAAACTATCTTTTAAATTTTATTAAAAAAAATTATCCTTATTTCTCCGTCTTCAATCAAATATAAATTTTCTTTTGTATACTTATTTCATTAAATTATATCTTGACTATTATTGACTGTTATAAAATGAACATTTATATTATGTTTTAATAATATTGGAATTTTCAAAAAATAAATATAAAATAATATTCTTCGATATTTTTTAAACTGATTCTTTTACTTATTGTGTGAATAAAATATGTGTTTAAATTATTATAACATGGAATGAATTTCCCACCATATTTATACACCATTATTTGAAAATTTCTTATATTATATCACATGATTATTTTTTATTAAAATAATTATATTAATGTTTTCAATTTATTTTGATTTTAAGTAATTTATTAAAAAAATAAAATTTTATCTTTCTCAAATAACTATTCCTAGTGGTATTTTATAGGAATTTTTTATCAATGATGACATCCCTTGAAGATACATTGGATACTGTGGATATAAATCTATGATATCATACGTATTCATTTTCTAGATATATTATATTTTTTATTATGGAATATTAATGAAACCATGTTTCTTTTCCACTATTTATCCCATTAATTATAATTTAATTGATTCATGATCATTGAGAAAACAAATGACTTTATTATTATTTTGTGATGGGAGAGTCCATTATATTACTCCAATTCACTGGGTATTGATGTATAAGTCATGGGATAATTATTTTATTCATGAATCTAACTTAATGTATATAATATAATGAATTGACCATGTTTCATGTGCATATGGTATTTAATGGAACTAGTTTCACGAGAATATGATAACACATAGACCTTTTTTTCATCTTTATATGTTTACATGACTACCGGCTCTGTTGTATAATGAGGGAACATTTAATTTTTTATATATGTTGAAAATTCCATAGGATTATGCAGTTTTACCAATCCTTTATTTCTGATATGCTATCACGGTTCATGATTAATAATTTATGACTACTCACTATAGTAAATATTTAATTTGTTATGATAATTCTTTCTTCCATTAATTTGGATCAAAGGTATTTCATTGATTTTTTAATAAAACTTATTTATGAACATGTTTTTGTTCCCTTATGCTCATGTATGGTCATTGATTTATTTCCCCACATTTTATCATTACATAGAATTTGAGTTTAGTATTTATTATGATTTCATTCCATATGTTTTAATGGAAGGATAAATGTATGATATCCCAATAATGGTATTAATATGATATATTCATTGATAGTTGTTGAGGATTCTTTACATACTAGTTGTTTATGTAACCATGCTTTCAATGAATCTAAATAATTATGAATCTCAAATTGAATATAATGTTAAATATTGAATAATCATATGTTTGAATGTAATATTTATATTTATAATGTTTGGTTCACATAATTTGTTATCTAATAATGGTTTAATAATATTAAAATCCTATGATATGAAATCATTGATAGTATCCCTTGTGATAAACCTACGTATTTGATAACATGTTGTGTTTTAGTAATTAAAGGTTTTGGTTTTCCTATAAATTACAACATTTATGGTTATTATCTAGTCAATGGAGATGTGGAAAATATTAATTTTTCTTTACAACTCTGAATGTAGATGATTGGGTATTAACACAATAATAAATGAAATGCAATGTCTTAGAAAAATACAACACACATTTCATGATTTTTCTATGAGAAATTATTATATTAAATTATGTTTTCCATATTAAAAATTATAATGTATTTCAATATAGGATGGTCATGGATATCCATAGATAAAACTACTGTATTATCTGTTTAAATACACAAATGTGTACTGTATAAGAAATTTGAAAATCGATATTATAGGGGGAATTATTAAGAAGAGAATCTTTAACACTTGATGAGTAAACATTTTACAATAAATTATGTACATACTATGAAATATATATTATCATATCAATATATTTAGTAATAATATGCGAATAAATAATCAATGTTTTTCTATTTAGTTAAAATGATTTAATTGTGTATTTTTTAGGAATGAATATTTATGTTGTTGATTTGTTTTATAAATGATATTATTAATATAATAATCATGAAACATCAAATGAATTTTCTATAATGGGTTTCCATTAATGATATTCATGAATTTTCTTATTAAAAATAATATCCTAGACAAGTTATATAGTTTAATGGTGATATTTTATTTAGAAAACACCATTTTGGAATAAACTAGCCTTAATTTAGACTCATGATGAGATGAAAATATATAGATTAGATAAATGATGATTTATGGGGCCAACTAAACTTTATAGTATTAGTGTCAATGAAATTCATGGGTGATCTGAAGATGAATTTATTAATATTATCGTAGATTAAGGTTATTTCAATTTTGTATTTATAGAAAATATTTAATATTGTATGATTTTAATTATATTATAAAGATATAGATAATTTTTTATATGAATAAATAATTTAATAAGTTTTTTATATTGATTCATAATATTTGTTTAATTTATTGTATTATATCGTCAATTTATTTTACCGTTTTAAGTGAAATTATAACCTATATCATTTTTTCTAGGTATATATGGCATAGTTAATGCTCGAGAAAAAAATTTATCGTATCATTTAGAATTTTTTTTTGAAATTGTCCACATACTTTTTGAGGATATTAATAATAAATATTTATGGAATGCTTTGTGATGAAAGTGTTGTGTTAATATTGAGATTATAGATATTTTAGTATCATGTTTTTTTATATTATATGAATTTTTCTAAATATTAATGTTTTGGTAAATATATAGAGGTTTAAGGATTGAATTTTCATCAATTTAAATTTCATGTTATTCATTAAATTAAAATTTTAATAATTCACACAATAAATACTCATTTAAAATATAATTATCCTGGATTAATATATGAAATTGAAAATGGAAAAAGAATAACAGAAGTAGAAAATTTTATTTTTAATTGAAAGAATATTAGGTAATAATATTTTTTTATGATCTATATAGTGATTGTAAATTTATCACACATACTAAGGAAAAAGTTAATGGAAAATATATTTATTATTTTATGAATCAATTATATAATTAAATTTTTTTCCTTATATAAAATCTCAAAATCTATAATTTTCCTTATTCAAATAATTTTCCCCAAAAAAGTGAACTTATTAATTTGTCTCATATTTCCAAAATATTTTTTGAATCATATAGGGAACTAAATCGTATGTTCTAACTATTTACAACCCATAATTACCTCACTATTAATGATATGAAAATCCAAAAATGTAAATATTAGAATTACAAATATTTCCAAAAAATTATTTGTACTATTACTCATCCAAAGTATCACATTTAACATAATGGTTACAAAAATCTCTACCCAACAAAACAACTCAAAAAATTTTATTGATCACTATAAGAATTCCTTAAATATAACATCAAAATGATTTTTGATAGCATTGAACATATGATTAACCTAAAAATTGTAATGCCATATTTTAATCCATATCATTAACAGTATCTATAATTAAAATATTCTTATCACCTATGTTATATAAAATAATTTTTTTATAAAACTATAATAAACCTAATCTCAATATCTGAGATCTAGTTTTATAAAGATAAACATTTCTTATATAAATTTTATAAAAATTAACGTGACAAAAAAAATCATTCCAAACCATACAATGTAAAAAAACATGTAATATATCTAAAATTCTTAAGTACCATATGGGATTAGAGTTTTGTAGTATTATTAAAAACTATTACATAAAAAATACCCATGATGTCCAAAAAGCCATTTTAACACTATAACTATCTTATCATATTCCATAATAGGTAGTCATCACCATCAAAATGAAATCCTTCTTAGAAGAATTCATTTAAAATAAATCATAATGACCTTGGTTAAGGGAAACATAATAAAAGTTAGATAAATTGATCTATAAATGTAAATATATTAATTAATTACTCAATTTCATCAGATATGAAAATTTGAGCTTATTGGTATGGGGACATAGTCTATGTTCATGTTAGTGAAATAATTGAAATCATACCCATCCATTATTGGATCATTAATTTGTAATCATGGAATAAATCATTAATAAAGGAAATACACATAAGAATAAAGAATAATAATCCTTGGAATTTCAATATTGATTAATAGAATCATATTCAACTCACAACAATCATAATAAAAATTTTATTCTAACATGGAACACCATTTTCATTATACTCTTAAATTACCCTTCAAAATTAGAATAACCATATAAATAACAACAAATATAATAATCCAAATAAAATTATCATTAATAAATTCATTGGGGGTCAAACTGAGTCCACCAATCATATAATCTATATCAGGCTCACTTGCCTCTATTTGGGCACACCTATCATACAATTTATATCAGGACCACTTAATTCTATCTAGTTGCACCCATTGTATAAGATATATCAAGATCACCTGGAACAATGTGGGTGCTCCAATTATATAAGAAATATCTAGATCACTCATGAGATAAAACATGCTTAAATAATATTAAAAACAAATTACTGAATCCATTAAATAAATATTGTATATATAGAATTCATTCCATTATAAAACATATATAACAACTATTTTTATATTAATAACATGATTAAACCTCACAATTTTAATGGATTACATATAAATATCATTGAAATTATTATAATTAATATGGTAAATTAATATCTATTTTGTCCTTATAAAATATTCCAATTTCATCATATGTAAAATCCAGGGTCATTGAATATGATAAATGAAAATATCATTAAATGTTCAGTAATATCAATCTTCATAAAGATAAAAATTTTAAATTGAATGATACTTTTATAAATTATAAATAATAATTTTTAAATATTTCAAATTATCCTTCAAATATTTTAATATTAAATAAATGGAAAATAAAAGACATAGTTGTGTAAATTTCAAATATATTTTTTTAAATGGTAAGTAAAAAAAGTTCAAGCATTTTCTGAAGGGGTAAAAAATGATATTTTTTGACATAATTAATATATTTACCTTTTCAATAAAATTTAAATTCTGGTAAATGATATTAAAACATAGATTCATGAAATGATTATTATGTGAGAAATATTATTGTGGAAAACATTTAAAAAACATGGATATTGACTTGATATTCATTATAAAAACTAATAAATGAATAATATCACATACAACAAACATTCCATAAGATTCATCATTAAATAAGGAATGAAATGTAGATAAAAAATTAGATTCATGATTTTTAATATCAATTAGAAGTATATAATTATTAGAATAGAATATCATTTTATATTATTAAACCTGTGTACCTGAGAAGTGAAATTTGAGACGAATGAACCTTATAATGGTGATTTCATTTTATTGAAAATTAATAAATTGATATATTATGTGGAAAAATGTAAATACACCAAATATAGGTTTAATTAAAGCATTATAATATTTGAGGTCGATTTAAAAATAATCTTACTAGATAAAGACAATGTATAATAAATATAACCCAATGAAATGGTATTGGGTTTAGAATTCCCTTACAATATGGTAATTTTTTTAACAATTCCCACATGATGAAATAATTCAAATTGATATTTAATATACCATGAATTATTAACCATTCATGATATAAAATGTATATAAAGATATATACACATCATTATATATAGATGTGTTCATTATAACATATATCTCTTTGATGTATAAGTGACATGATGAACCCATACATCATGTAATGAATTATATATTATGTAATTTAACTCTTTTATAATTATAATATTTAAATTATATTCTATTAATAAGATTTTATAGGCTTATTATATTATAATTATATAATTTTTTTATTTATGATAATGAAATATTTAAATGTTTAATTTGTTAATTTCACCATGGGTGTTATGGAAATGGTCTTTCAATAATATAACACTTGATTTGGTTTCACAACCATTGTCAACATTTTAATCATTCCATCATATCTAGAAAAATAATTCTAAGATAATTATAATTGTTCTACTTCATTTATAGTTTTCAAATAAATAAATAATAATTGTTATGAAAAATGAACTATGAATAAATCATGGAAGTTGTATGTCGTACATATGTGTAAGCAACAATTCCAATTTCCAATAATGATAATGGATAAATTTTAATTATTTTCATATCCTTAAAAATAAAATAAAATGATATTATTTCATTAAATAAATTTATATATATATTCTGTTTTATGTGGTGATGAAAAATTAAACATATCTCTCTGTAGAGGTGGTAGTACAGAAGTATGCATGACCGACGTTAACATTATTTATATTATGGATGGTTAAGAAAATATTTGATTTATTATTTTTCATGAATTATGAATATGTCTTAAATATAATATATATTAAATTAAATATTTCATTGCAACTATTTATATATGGTTATGTTGGAAAACAAAAAGTATCTATTTGTGAGGTTGTAGTACTCCATATACAAGAATTATGGTTATGTTCCCCATTTGATTAAAATAAGGTATGGATATAAGTATTTGAATTAAAATAGTAAATTAAAAATATTTGGTAGATATAGAAGTTATTATTTCATTAATATTGAATAATATTTTAAATATGAGGAAGATGAAGCAAAATAAAATTTCATTGTTAATAATGATACCTCTTATTCGGACCACATCAATAGGATTATAACACATGCCTTTCTAGATGGGATTTATGATCAAAATAAGGCCTATAGGTCCAAGGTAAGGATTTAAATAATGTATTTTGGGAGGTATTTTCCAATAAAATATTATTTTCTGTTAATATGGGGAGAGGATAAGTGATGGCTTTTTTTATATTTTGGAGAGGAAACACATGAAATGATTGAAAAAAATGTTATTCCCACATTTTTCAGATTCCAAAATCCTATAAAAAATTTCATTATCAATACTTATGTAATATAATTTTGATATATTGTTTTATTATGCCACAAAATGATAATATAAAAATATAAAATTAATGAAATTACAGAATCATGGAAATTACTTTCATTGCAAAACAGACAATAGTGAAATTGAAAGAATCATGCATATCTCTTGACTATCATAACTAAATATTATTTCATTATAATCTAATGGTCTTGAAATTAGTTCATAGTCCATGTACGATGTGTCATTGATCACAATAATTCCCTCTAATAATACATCATATTCATTTTAGGGTGTTTACAAAAAATATTATTATCATTCATATGCTATCAAATATGTTCCTTTTATCACATGTCATTTCAACTGAGAGATAATTAAAAATTGACAACATTATGTTATGAAATAATGAAAAAAATATTTGGGGGATTCATGTGATGGATAGTTATATTAACCTTCATTATACATGAATAAATGATTCATACGGCCACATTGTGTCCACTAGGAACTTGTATATCGTTTCACGTGAGATCCAATTGGCATGCCACCATCATTAGGTGAATAAAAAAACAAAAAAAATAAATATTATCATTCCAAATCATCTCTAGAGATAAATTAATTAATTTTATTACATAATTTTAACATTACATAATGAGATTTGGAATCAATAACAATCTCCACCACAGACAATTAGTGTAATTGTTAGTTATAATTCTTGAACAAAATCATGTGGTAAGTGTTAGTCACATAACTCATCGAAAATATGAAGATAAAAAATCAACAACCACACTCTCAGCATATTGAGAGATCACATAAAAATTTAAAATAAGGTTGAAAAAATATCTAACATGTTAGTATGTTTTGGTATTCATGTGAATGTGTTTATACACCTTATATCATGGGCAGACCCTAACACATGTCATCCTGATCCCATATAGGTCGATATTGCATGTCATCATAATCCCATATTGTCGCCTTTTTCAAGCCATCTTGATGTTTCCTGATTCCTTAAGAGGGTCTCCTTAGTCTCAAAATGTAACAGAGACTAGTGTGATTCAATCTTTCTTAATCACTTCTAGGGGAATCCTAATATCATGAAATCTCCAAGACATATCATCCTGACCTTCGGAAGAGTCTATAACATGTAAAAATTGTATTACAAGATCCATTAGATAGGATAAGATTAATTATATTCTAATATAATGGTATTTTAATTTGTTCAATGAATATTATCTAACCCCTTGGATAACCTATAATAATATTATAAAAAAACATGATGAAATCAATCCCTTCACCACTTATAGAAAATATTTTTCAGATAGACACTGTGAAAGGTGGCACATAAAAAGGTTGGTGATGACTATAAATCATTCTATTTTAGAATTATATAGGGTACTTCAATACATAAATAATATCAATGTTCTACAATGAAAAAAATGCAAATAAATTTTATTAGGACTGTTATAGTGGAAATCATGGAGTGGATAGTCATGTGATCTCAAGGAACTTCCACAATGTTTGATCTGCGGAATAACCTAATGGGATCAAAATACATTAATGTGTGATTGAAATGATCACTTTATAGATCATTTGAATGAATTCAATCAATCTTGTTTGATCATGAAAATGATTTTCTTCATGAAGAGTGTGTTGTAAATAACATTACTATCCAAACATTTCAAAAACCGTAAGATACATATGAAATAAACACTGATATTATCTGAAAAATGATGAATACTTGTGGGAATTTCTATACTCTAATCCTCATGAACAATTCCTAAATAATCCATATCATGATACATCACCATGCCATGTCACCCAACACATTTTACACCTTATGATCATGTCATGTATCTCCTGAGGCTGAATTAGAACATGTCAACCAAGTCTTATAATGACAACATGACATGTCATCTATGTCTTCAGATGATCTGTAAACAAGATTCCTTGTTCGTGTGAATTCCTCCAAACATATCATCCCAGACGTAATATGACCTCAAGACAGGTCACCCATGTTTTATTAAACCATCTGAATATTCCTTCCATATCATGAAATATCACACAGATAAGTCAATGATCCCTTGATATGTCCTCCAGAATTTTCGTCCATGTCATAAAAAGTCTATTTGACATGTTATTATATACATTCAATGAATTATAGATAGAAAATCTTGGTCATGTCACCACCTCAATAAAAATTAAATGGTTCATGATATTTCCTTTGGATTTGTTAGGAAGATAATATAGAAATTTGTAGTCATCCATAGTCTAATAAAGAAGACAACCCCCACATGTTTGGATGACAATAGGGAAATGTTAACTAAACAATAAGGACCACTCCTGAGGGATCACTGAGATATTATAACATGTTAATGAGAAATAATTCATGAATTCCACCAATGTAAGATAAAATATCTCTGATTACCATCCAATCATGATATTTATGACTCCTTTTAAAATTCTAAACTCAAATAATCATCCACCGTTGTGTCAGTCTCTCCATATGTAAGATATTGTAACCATTGAAACCCAAAATCTCTAATGGGTTCATCTCCCTTCTCTATCCATTAGTGTATTAGGAATAAAAATAAATATAGTGATACCAGATTAGCATTCATATATATTACATTATTTATAATTAATACCCATTAAATCACAAAAACACAATCCTAATGATTGTATTAGATTAGTTTCGTTTAAAAGGGGAAGTATGAAAAATATCCATAGGTGAGGTATGCCATATCCCAATATGTTCATACCAAAAATAAACCTTCATGTACATATAAAACATAATACAAATCATCATAACATTAGTTAACTATACATATGAATATGGAGATCTCTAGTGCTTGGTAAGGGTAAATAAGTGATATAATTATTCTCAACATAGACATATGGTTATGATAACATGAGGAAAAAAATTAAAACCATAATCGACATATCATATATCATAATCTTGAGTCGTGACACATATATTGGAATCATCGAAGACATGATCCATATAGAAATGAATGATCACAAGTCAAGAAATAATAACATTAGAAAAATATATGGAAATTGTTCTATCCACAAAAGTCTAGAAAAAAATTTAAATATAAGACATGAATCATAATGAATAAATTCATAGTTGAGAATTTTATTTACATAACTCAATTCACACACCATTCTAGCTGTTTGTTAATGAATAGTGTCAACATCTCATTCTATTTATATCTTCATGAACTGAGTTATCTTTCATTCCAAATATCTTTTACTGCATTCGGTTCAAATTAATTTCTAGTGATGTTCATCTACTAATAAATAAATTTTTATCAAATTTATTTTAAGGATATATAGATCGTAGCATTCATATAATGAAATCAAACATTTGTGTTTAAGAATATTTAAAAAAAATTCAAATCATAACGTATGAAATTAAATGGGTCTCAATTACATTTCATCATATAGTAACTAATCAAAAATGGTATGTGTAGAAACCCGAAGCTTGACGTACATTGACATTACATTACATTTGCGGAATATATAGTACATAACAAAAACACACACACAAGGATTTTAATAGTTTAGTGTCTTTGGAAATTCAGAATATAATCTTCTAATCCTAATGAAATATCTTCAACAACTCCCATAAAGATCTTCATTTTTTTATACCTAAAAAATTTCTTTATATCATGTGGAAAAGTAAACATAAAAGGGTGATCTCAAATGCTCAGTAAGGGTAAACAAAAGAAATATTAATCAGATCATATACATAAGAACATAACTTTTGGAAATCATAAACTGTAAAAGAGATCATAATTTCATAACCTGGGATAAATCATAGTAGTGAAATATATTCCCATATATCATAACTTAAAACATGAAACATTGTGGCATACACACATAATCATAGAGAATCATATATTATTAGTCAAGACTCATTGCCAAGACTATCTTAGTGGACAAAGTGCCTTTCTAAACCGAGTCACCCTCGTTTTAGTCCTGTTTCATTGAACCATTATAACCTACCATTCCAGCCATGTCTATCTCATGAAATATAAAATCTTTACCCAATGCATTGGAGGGAGATATAGGTCCCACCCATCTCATAATGATACCATTCTTATGTGTGCCAAAAAATCATAAAACATACATCATAGCATAACCCATATAATAAAAATGGGAATCTTAAACATCGTGACATCATAAAACAATTCATATAAGATAAAGGAATTCATAAAAATAAAATTCCATCACAACATAATAAAATCAATATAATAATAGGGATAGAAACTGAAACCTTTATTATCTTAGATGAAAAATAATTTTGATAAAACACTTGAACTCCATTATTGAGGAAAATATCCTTTCTACTTCAAAAACATTTTCCTTTCATAACATGTCTTACAATTTTAAACTAAAAGAAGATGATTAAAAATAAACGTGAAAACTTGTAAAGGAAGCTTCTTGGAAATAATGTTTTAAAAATCCATTCAGGTCGTATAAAAAACATTCTTCTCATACTTTTGTCGGAAAAGTAAAAAAAGTACCTCATATGAAAAACGACAAAAGATTCCTTTCATATCATTTACTAAAAACTCACTGAAGGGTAAAATTAGATTTAAAATTTTTTATATGGATGGAAATAATATTACATATTGAGGAAACATGTATGTGGATGATAAAATACACCCCAGTAAATACTAAAGTATAAAGAATCTCAGATAAAAATGAGATTGTGATATTTCCCTTACCTTAGGTCCGATTTTCTTCGTAGGTGTCCGAACCTCCTGTATAATGATTTAAATAATGTCATTGAATTATTCCAGAATCATACTCATTGTTATTATATCATATATGGTTCACTTATGACTTTATATTACCCTTTCTTTTGTAAACTCTATGTTAAAGAGCATTTTGGGTAAAATTGTTTCATTTGTCGTCCTTGTTTTGACTTGTAATTATTCATATGATTTCATAGATCATAATTACTTAATTAAATAATATAAAACATGATATATATATATATATATATTCATAATATACATATATATAATAAATCAGTAAATGGAAAGAAATACACCGTTCATGGAGACGGTAGGTCGTACGTACGCATGAACGCTTTTTTCGTCTCCTTATTGTGTTGAATGGAATTAAGTAGATGACATACATATATATACACATAAATCTAGAATCATTATTATGTCATATATTTCATTATTACTTATTATATATACTTTATAATCATTCATGAATGGTTAAAGTGGAGAATAAATCTCATCGCATCGTGGAGACGGTAGTCCATACGTACGCACGAGCGATGATATCATTCTCATGATCGTGGGACTGTATTGGAGTGTATGTATACTATTTCAGAATCAATATGATATTATAATAACTATGTATAGTTATTATTTACACCATTATACCCATCCATGTAAGGTGTTGGTGGAAAAATAGATTACACCACGGCGTGGAGACGGTATTCCGTACGTACGCACGCGCGGTGATTTCCTTTTTCTGTAGGATGGATAGAAGGATAATTATAGTTGTTTCATATTTATAATAAAATATCAGTACATAATAAATACTTATGTTATTACTTTATCATGAAATAACTAATGAACAAAAAGTTTAAGAAGAAATAAATTGAAAAAGATCGGTAATGGATATTACCTCTTTTTGACGCGCCTTCACTTAACCTCCACTTAAATAACTAAGTATGGTCTTTGAAGAATACCAGGACCTATAGGATGATACTAGGGAAGTGGAGAAGAGATTTTGTCAGGGGTTGGTCGAGCTTGAATGCTGAAATTGGTGTGAGGAGGAGAGGGAGGAGTTGCCCTTTTATAAGGGAGGAGAGGGGCTCCTTTGGAAAAACTAAAAATATTATTTTATTATATAGTCAAGTTTGATTTTAAATAGCTCCATATTGATTTCTTTCGAGTATAAGGTGGGGATGGGTCGAAATCCACTCATCCAATAAAATTTACACAAGTTTAGGTTCCTATTTTAACCTTATCATTTAGATTTAACATTAAGTTAAATAATTTTACTTTTACCATGTCTTCTTGTGTTCTTACACTATATGGTTAATAAACATACTATAAGAAGCCAAAAGAACCCCAAATTGTTTATTATTAATATATATATCTTTATCTAAGTCATTTGGCCAAACCTTATATTTTTAGGAAGAAAATAACAATTAATAATATAATATTTGTTTTAAAAACTATTTTATGTCAATTTTGACACTATTTAGTAATTGATTTTTGTGAAAATCAAAACAGAATTATAAGTTCAAAATAAGTTAATTAAATCAATAATAACATGTCATATTAACCTAGAAAATTAGTGGAATTCATAAAAAGTCTCAAATTATATTTATTTGGGTATTTATAACATCAATTATGTCAATATTTCATTAATAAGATAATTACTGCATCATTGTTGTGTCATAAATAAATTAAATTATTTAATGTCTAAAAATTACAAATAAAATACCATTATGTATGAAATATTTTTATCTTTCGAATTAAAATTTATAGTTGAATTTATCGTATGTATAACCCCATATTAAAAATGTTTTAGTAAATAAACATTGAATTTAACTCTTTTAACCCTTCTTTAAATAAATTAATAATAAATGTCCTAATCTAATCCAAGTGGGCCTAAATAGACATATTTTATTCCTAAGTTTGTTTTTGGTTGAATTAAACTTGTCCAGTAGAATTAGGACATGTGTTAGGGTAATAATAATATCATTTCTACCCTTAATTACCCTATTTAGTTTTAACCGTGGTAAAAATTTACTATTCACCAAAAAATTATTTTCATCTCATTGAATAAAATTTTACTTACTGACATCTACCGTGTCTCTTGGATTTTTGAAATTACACTCACATAAGCGGTAAAATTATGTTTTCTGAAAAATTCAACTTTTTTTAACTACCACATAGTGGTTTCACTATTCATCAAAAATTGAAAGTTTTCAGAAAAATACCAAAAATTAGGCCTAAGCTATATTTGATATTATGAACTCAAAAATGATTTCTATTTTATCAAATTAAAAACATATCAGTTTCATTAATTAATTTAAAAATTAATTCCCGTCGTCAAAACAAATAGCGTGTTCTTAAGAGATAATAACTATCAAAAGATTGACACTTGTTTATGTCTGGTTTAAATGTGAAATTGCATCAAATGACCAACATTGAATTAAATTGTGAAAATATATTCTAAATATACTTTAAAACCACTCAAATTAATAATTTATCACTATTAATTATTTCAATTGAAAAAGTTGTTTTTAATTAAAATTTAGTAATTTTCACTATTCATCAAAATATGAAAGTTATCCGAAAATCATGAAAATTTAACCCTAAGCTAATTTCGATATTCCGAATCCAAAAATGATGTCCATTTTGAAAAATTAAATTTTCAAATTTTCAAAAGGTGGTTATTACTATTCATAACAACTAGTTTTAATAATATTTTAATAGCATATCGTTGTTTAGAGAAACTTGTTGTTGCGTACAACACACGCTATCGCGGAAGGTCGCGATTGCGTGTAATTCAAGCCAGGTCAGAGATGTGTGTTGTGAAAGCTCCTTTTGGGGTAGTGTATAACACAATACATTAATGAAATTAAAAAAAAATATTTTTCATAAAATCTCGGGGTGTTACATTCTACCCCCCTTAAAATGAATTTCGCCCTCGAAATTCGTCGAGGTTATAAAGGGTTTACTACTCAAAAGTTTCTTTAATAGAAACCCACATCGTAAAAAGGAATACCAAAACCAATCTTTAAAATGTATGAAACGTAACGGTTACCCAAATAAACTAATCACTGGGTTTCCACATAGGTGAAAATATGGATATGGAAGAAAAATCAAACCATCATGTTCTGATGAAGAGTGGTAGAGAACATGGATATGGAAAATCCAACAATCACAAATCCATAAATTTGTGACGATCTAAGGTACCATCTGATTAATCAGATATAAGAGCACTAGGACAACATTTTTGGTTTTCAAGATCGTTTTCCTAAAGTTGAAGAATTTGAATTAGAATAAATACTTACTTTATTTTGGTACAATCTCACTGTTGTTCGTTCCTTGAACAATTTACACTTCATCTCTTAAATAAATGAAGTTGAATTTTTTATTCGGGAAGTGTTAGCAGATCATGTGATAGAATGACGTGTCATTCCATCTGTCTCAAAAAAAGGTTAGCAAAAGTTATTAAATATACATAAGTCATTCTATAGTGAGATTAATAATATATTGTTCCTCAAATGGACTTATACTTCATATATCATATTGCTTAATATAATAAAACTAGTTTCTTCTAAAACGGGACTTCCTGTAGGCCAGTCGTAGGCGATAAAGGCCAGTCGCACTTCGGTTGTGGGTTCGATTCCCACTGCCTTGTCCGACGCGATGGGCTATCGCCCGTCCTGCTGATTGTCCTTTTTCTAAAGCTATATTACTATAGCATCCCATCAATAATATTGAAAACAGTTTTATCCTAACTTATGTACAACGTAATCCATTCTAATATTTAGGCTTATCTAAAATACTTCGGTCCAAGCTCATAATATAAAGAAAATGATTACTTGAAATGTTATCAACTAAGCATGTGAATACCATCATTTATCCCCCATATATCTTGTTGGTCACATTCCAATCATGTGAATACCTTAATCATGTATTCTCTTGAAGAATGAATACCCATTGAACCTTAGTGAAAACATGAATGCAGTTAAAAGTTAACACCTTCCACAAACCAAAATCCTTAAAATTCTATATACTCAAACCATGATATCACTTAGTCCTTATATCAATCATGAGATCATGAATACTGTTAAACATTTCATTTTCTCGTTTTCCATTCATTATGCACATATCATCTTATTTCCAAAAATATCTCAATCACTTTGAATACCACATTAGACCAATACATAAATATTCCAATACTCCATGATACAACATTATTTTGGAATCCCATTACATAAACACTTAATCATTCCACCACATCGTTGTCATATTCAACATCGCCAATAGTGATCGCATGTGACTTCCCTTTGTCCTTTTCCTTAATTGGTTGCTCATGTTGATCATCACTAACCCTTGGATTAGGGCATTTATTAGCATAATGCCCCATTTCCTTGCACTTGAAGCATTGAAGTGATGGTGGTGCGTTCTCTATAGTGTTTTCTTTATTCACATTATTAGAAACCCTTTTTCCATTACTTCGACACTCAGCTGCTCGATGACCTTCTTTTCCACACTTAAAACATTTTCTAGTCCCTTTAAGACAATCTCCACCATGCTTCATTCCACACAATGTGCATAAGGAAACATTCATCTTCTTTTCACCATTATTATGAGATTTCTCCTTGAACTCCATCTTTAGTTTCGTGTCCAAACCATGAGATGGATATGTAACACCAACTTCCATTTCAACCATGATAGCACAACGTACAATTTCTTTATAGCTACTGAAGTCTCTTATAGCTAATTCCCTTCGAAGACTTGGTTTTAAGACACTGAAAAATTGATCAACTTTACTTTCAGGTTGGATGACAATGCCAGATGCATACCATGAATGTCTTGTAAAATTTGCTTCGTATATACCAACAGATTCATCATCCTTTTGTTTTAGTTCAAGAAACTCCTTCTCCATATTTTTTCGAAGAATACGATGGAAGTACTTATTGAAAAATATTTTCTTGAACTCGTCCCATTCCATGGACTCAATTTCATCTCTTGGCCTCGTATTCTTGATGAGATTCCACTATTGATTAGCTTCACCTTCCAAATGATATACTGCTAAGATGACTTTATCATGTTCAGAACATTGAAGAACTGAAAATATCTTTTCAGTGGTACTGATCCATTGTTCAGAAACAAGTGGATCGGAAGTCCCACAAAAATAAGGTGGTCGTTGCCTCATGAAGGACTCAATAGAATATTGTTCCCTTCTCTGCTCATTTGGAAGTCCAGAATGATTCATAGCTTGTGTAAGTATAGCAATAAGATTTTGCACTCCATCTCCCATAACATTTGTTTGTTCAAGAGGACAATCATTGCATTGTCGATTGCATTGATCAACACAGTTCCTTCGGGATCCAGCCATCGTCTAAAACCCAAAAATAATAGTGTGAGAGGAAAAAATCATGCTATAGAGAACAACATTATAAAGGGGGAGTATCCTCAATATCTAACTTTTTAGGTTAAATTCTATTATCGTTACCGTAGTTCTAGGACTGTATCTTATACGTATACTTATCCTTAGGGACATCCCTAGACATACCTTAGAAATATCTCTAGCGATCTCACTAATGCTTTTGCATCCTAGTTTCCAAAGTTTGACTAAACCTTTCCTCTGATACCAACTGTAGAAACACGAAGCTTGATGTACATTGACATTACATTACATTTGCGGAATACTTAGTACATAACAAAAACACACACACAAGGATCGTAATAGTTTAGTTTCTTTGGAAACTCGTAATATAATCTTCTAATCCTGGTGAAAGATCTTCAACAACTCCCATAAAGATCTTCCTTTTTTTATATCTAAAATCTTTCTTTATATCATGGGGAAAAGTAAACATAAAAGGGTGAGCTCAAATGCTCAGTAAGGTTAAACAAAAGAAATATCAATCACATCATATACATAAGCACATAACTTTTGGAAATCTTAACCTGTAAAAAAGATCATAATTTCATAACCTGGGATAAATCATAGTAGTGAAATGTAATCCCAATAATCATAACTTAAAACATTAAACTTTGTTTCATACACACATAATCATATAGAATCATATATTATTAGTCAAGAATCATTTCCAAGACTATCTTAGTGGACAAAGTCCCTTTCTCAACCGAGTCACCCTCGTTTCAGTCTTGTTTCACTGAACCGGTATAACCTACCATTCCAGCCTTGTCTATCTCATGAGATATAAAATCTTTACCCAATGAATTGGAGGGAGATATAGGTCCCACCCATCTCATAATGATACCATTCTTATGTGTGCCACAAAATCATAAACCATACATCATAGCATGACCCATATAATAAAAATAGGAATTTTAAACATCGTGACATCATAAAACAATTCATATAAGATAAAGGAATTCTTAAAAATAAAATTCCATCACAACATAATCAAATCAATGTAATAATAGGGATAGAAACAGAACCCTTTATTATCTTAGATGAAAAATAACTTTGATAAAACACTTGAACTCCATTCTTGTGGAAAATATCCTTTCTACTTCAAAAACATTTTCCTTTCTTACAATGTATTACAATTTTAAACTAAAAGAAGTTTATTAAAAATAAACTTGAAAACTTGTAAAGGAAGTTTCTTGGAAATAATGTTTTAAAAATCCATTCATGCCGTATAAAAAAACATTCTTCTCATACTTTTGTCAGAAAAGTCAAAAAAGTAACTCGTACGAAAAACGACAAAAGATTCCTTTCATATCATTTACTAAAAACTCACCGAACGGTAAAATTTGATTTAAAAAATTGTAGATGGATGGAAATAATATTACATATTGAGGAAACATGGTGGTGGATGATAAAATACACCCCAGTAAATACTAAAGTATAAACAATCTCGGATAAAAATGAGATTGTGATATTTCCCTTACATTAGGTCCGATTTTTTTCGTAGGTGTCCGAACCTCCTGTATAATGATTTAAATAATGTAATTGACTTATTCCAGAATCATACTAATTGTTATGATATCATATATGGTTCACTTATGACTTTATATTACCCTTTCTTTTGTAAATTCTATGTTAAAGAGCATTTGGGTAAAATTGTTTCATTTGTCGTCCGTGTTTGGACTTGTAATTTTTCATATGATTTCTTAGATCATAATTACTTAATTCCAGAATATAAAACATGATTTAAATATATATATATTCAGAATATACATATATATAATAAATTAGTAAATGGAAAGAAATACACCGTTCATGGAGACAGTAGGTCGTACGTACGCATGAACGTTGTTTTCGTTTCCTTATTGAGTTTAATGGAATTAAGTAGATGACATACATATATATACACATAAATATAGTATCATTATTATGTCATATATTTCATGATTACTTATTATATATACTTTATAATCATTCATGAATGGTTAAAGTGGAGAATGAATCTCATCGCGTCGTGGAGACGGTAGTCCGTACGTACGCACGAGCAATGATATCGTTATCATGATTGTGGGATTGTATTGGAGTGTATGTATACTATTTCAGAATCAATATGATGTTATAATAACTATTTATAGTTATTATTTACACCATTATACCCATCCATGTAAGGTGTTGGTGGAAAAATAGATTACACCACGGCGTGGAGACGGTATTCCGTACATACGCACGCGTGGTGATTTCCTTTTTCCGTAGGATGGATAGAAGGTTAATTAGAGTTGTTTCATATTTATAATAACAAATCGTTATATAATAAATACTTATGTTATTAATTTATCATGAAACAACTAAAGAAGAAGAAGTTTAAGAAGAAAGAAATTGAAAAAGATCGGTAATGGATATTACCTATTTTTGACGCGCCTTCACATAACATCCACTTAAAGAACTAAGGATGGTATTTGAAGAAGACCAGGACCTCAAGGATGATACTAGGGAAGTGGAGAAGAGATTTTGGAAGGGGTTGGCCGAGCATGAATTCTCAAATTAGTGTGAGGACGAGAGGGAGGAGGTGCCCTTTTATAAGGGAGGACATGGGCTCCTTTGGAAAAACTAAAAATATTATTTTATTATAAAGTCAAGATCGGTTTTAAATAGCTCCAAATTGATTTATTTAGAGTATAAGGTTGATATGGGTCTAACTCCTCTCATACAATATAATTTAGACAAGTTTAGGTTCCTATTTTAACATTATCATTTAGATTTAACATTAAGTTAAATAATTTTACTTTTACCGTGTCTTCTTGTGCTCTTACACTATGAGGTTAATAAACTTAATATAAGAAGCCAAACGAACCCCAAATTGTTTATTATTAATATATATATCCTTATATAAGTCATTTGGCCGAACCATAGATTTTTAGAAATAAAATAACAATTAATAATATAATATTTTTTTTAAAAAACTATTTTATGTCAATTTTGACACTATTTAGTAATTCATTTTTGTGAAAATCATAACAGAATGATAAGTTCGAAAAAAGTTAATTAAATCAATAATAACATCTCATATTAACCTAAAAAATTAGTGTAATTCATAAAAAGTCTCAAATTATATTTATTTGGATATTTATAACATCAATTATGTCAATATTTCATTAATAAGATAATTACTGCATCATCGTTGTGTCATAACGAAATCTAATTATTTAATGTCTAAAAATTACAAATAAAATACCATTATGTATGAAATCTTTTTATCTTTCAAATGAATATTCATAGCCAAATTTATCGTATGTATAACCCCATATTAAAATTTTTTTCGTAAATAAACATTGAATTTAACCCTTTTAACCCTTCTTTAAATAAATTAATAATAAATGTCCTAATATAATCCAAATGGGCCTAAATGGTCATATTATATTCCTAAGTTTGTTTTTGGTCGATTTACACTTGTCCAATAGAATTAGGACATGTGTTAGGGTAATAATAATATCATTTCTACCCTTAATTACCCTATTTACATTTAACCGTGGTAAAAAGTTACTATTCACCAAAAAATTATTTTCATCTCATTGAACCACATTTTAATTACTGACATCAACCATGTCTCTCAGATTTTTGAAATTCTACTCACAGAAGCGGTCAAATTAAGTTTAATGAAAAATTCAGTTTTTTTAACTACAACTTAGTGGTTTCACTATTCATGAAAAAATTGAATGTTTTCAGAAAAATACCAAAATTTAGGCGTAAGCTATATTTGATATTATGAACTCAAAAATGATGTATATTTTATCAAATTAAAAACATATCAGTTTCATTAATTAATTTAAAAATTAATTCCCGTCGTCAAAACAAATAGCGTGTTCTTAATAGATTATAACTATCAAAAGATTGACTCTTGTTTATGTCTGGTTTAAATGTGAAATTACATCCAATGACCAACATTGTATTAAATTGTAAAAATATATACTAAATATACTTTAAAACCACTCAAATTAATAATTTATCACTTTTAATTATTTCGATTGAAAAAGTTTTTTTTAATTAAAATTTAGTAATTTTCACTATTCATCAAAATATGAAAGTTATCCGAAAATCACCAAAATTTCACCCTAAGCTAATTTCAATATTCCGAATCCAAAAATGAAGTCCATTTTGAAAAATAAAATTAACAAAATTTCAAAAAGTGGTTATTACTATTCATAACGGCTAGTTTTAATAATATTTTAATAGCATATCGTTGTTTAGAAAAACTTGGTGTTGCGTACAACAGACGCTATCATGGAAGGTCGCGATTGCGTGTAATTCAAGCCAGGTCGGAGATGTTGTTGTGAAAGCTCTTTTTGGTGTAGCGTATAACACAAGACATTAATGAAATTAAAAAGAATATTTTTCATAAAATCTCGGGGTGTTACAGTATGGTTATGAAATCATTTCCATATTTTATAACCCATGAAATGAATATTTATTAAAAACAATTTTATCTGGTTTTAACTCATTGCAGATAATCATTTTTCATAATGATATTTAATTCATAAACATGAACCATTTCTAGAGATAATAATAATAAAATACATTGATCATATCCCCAATATGAAATGGGTAATATAATGGGGTGTCATCTTAGATGGATTATTATTTTCATTAATAAATTAAATCATTCCGGGGGAAAATTCTTATTCATAACTGAGAAAAAAAATTAAAAATGTAAAACATTTTGAAATTCATTATCATTGAAAATATCCATAAAAATATATAAATTAAGGTTTAAAAAATAAAAACACAATATAAAAACCAAATAAATTTCATAAGAAATTATTGAAAATGAAAATAAAATAGAATTTAAAATAATTTTTATAATGCAGGGTTTTGGAAGAAAACATATTTTCTACCAAATATAATATTCATGGTGAATTTTCTTAAAAACATTTTCTTAACAGTTATAATAATCAATGAGTGGGAAAAAGATTCATTTGTCTTAATATATCATGAATAACTATTTTAATATAAAATATATCATTATTATTGTGAATTAGATCGTGGTATTTCAATATTAGAGACATAATGATAAACAATCTCGATAAATTTTGAGATTGAAATATTTTATCATTATTACTTTGGTATCATTGGATAATAATCACTATAAAGAAATAACATTAAATTTAATATCAAATTTCATTATGATAAATAAATTTATGATGTTACTAGTGAATGGGGATGTATATAAACCTCCTAATGGAATATAGGTTTATAACATAACATACTACTCCAAGAAAAACAATTCGAATAATTCCATTAAATAAAATCATTAAATCATTCATATTAATGGAAAAATCATGTATACTAAATATATGTTTATTATAAGTCTATTAAAAAACAATATTAATGAATATGATAGAATATATTATTTTTTTCTGACTTTTTATTACTTATATATTAAAAATTGTAGTGTATTGTTGTTTCTCCGGTAATAACAACATTGTTTTACATATGTGTTTTCATTTCATATTTATCTGGTCCTATTACATTGATATTAGATTAATTATATCCATAATAAAAAAATATATTTAAATATATTATATTGTAATTTTTAATTTTTCTGATTAAACATTAATATTTTTTGATTGGAAACAAAACCCACCGATCATAGAGATGGTATGTCGAACATACACATGGACAAAAAATTTAATTTACTTTTTTGTTTGATTGAAATTAATGTAAATGATATATATTATTATAAATTAATCATTTTTATGTTATATATATCACAATTTATTATTATTCATAACATTAATATGTACAGGTAAATAATGAATGAATCCCATTTCATTAGGCGGCAGAGCTCCGCGATACACAAGAATGATGTTATCGTTTCCCCACAAAATGGAATGAATGATGATTTCTGTTACATATAAAATTAAAATTCATTATATAAAAAACACACACACATATATATATTACATCATTAAAACAACCTATTCTATGTTGAAATGAAAAAATGGTTGACATCAGTCCATGGGGTAGTACTGTTCCATAGAGGAAATTGATGATTATATTACCCTTTTAATATGATGGTATTTTATTCTAGGTATTTCACTTAGAATTATAAAATATAATTATATTTATAATATCGCAGTTATTATATAATCATGATATAAACATATTTTAATGGAGTTTAGGAAAAAATAAGACAAATATTCTCATTGATTAACGTTAAAATTTTATCAGGAATCTGATTTATGTTTTCTATAATATCATTAATAGGATCTCTTTATAAACAAAATGGATTATATGAATTTTGGGAGGGATTTGGGAAAGATATTTTACTATTTATTGGTAAAAAAATATAAAAATTTTAATGTGAATAATGGTTGGAAGTGAATGGACCTTTGTCACTGAGGTGGGTAGAAGACTTATAATTTTTTGAATGTGAGAATTCCATCCATTATTTTCATATATCAATAGGGAATTAATTATGAAAAAACAAACCTTATAGGTACAAGGTTTTATATATGTCTAAATGAGTAGTTTTTGGTAAGTTGATAATCGATTTTTATACTTATGTTTTTAGTTTTACCCCAAGTAAACCGATTTTTTTCTTAACCACAATAATGAATTTTTTCAATATTTAGTATTATATTTTGTTAAAAATTAATATAGAATTATTATTCAACATATTATACGATGATTAAAAATAGTCAATCCATCTTTCAAACACTATTCCAATAATTATAAAAATAATAATTTCTTATTAACCCCACAGATGTGATGAGAATGTATGTATTTGATGTGAAAATGATCCAAAATTTATAATGGATTTATATATAATTCATCTATTTAATTCAATACAATTTAACGAAACATTAATATAGATTTAAATTTAATAAATATACTTAAAACGAAGTTTAAAATATATTTTTTCATTATAAAAATTTAAACAAAATGTAATTATTCAATTAAAAATTAAATTTTTTCAATTATACTAAAAAAATCTTTTATGAAAATTTCCAAAAAAAGTGCTACGTTAATTTTGAAAATATGAATTAATATATTATATTTAATTTTAATTTATTTTAATGTTTTTGTAAAATAGTTATTTTCATTTTTAACAAAATATATTAAAAAGTAGTTTATTTATAAAATATTATTCTCAAAACATAAAAATTAATTTCCAAAAAAATCATTTTAATATATATATTTTCTTTATAACAATGTTATACATAATGTTTTAAATATTATTTATTATTATTCATATCCTTATGTTTAATGTCCAGGTTGAAATTTTTTTATTTTAATAAATAATGTAATAATATATTGTTTTTTTCCTAAATGTAAGTGTCTTTTCTAACAAATGACATGAAATCATTGCAAGTAGATGTTGACTATGTTAGTGTTGTGTATAATTAATCATCAACATGGTGTAGTTTGAAAGAAAGGATATAAATTAAATTTATTTATGTCAAAAAATAATAGTTCATAATATCTCTAGGTGTTACATTCTACCCCTAATAAATAACCTTCTAAATTCATAATTCTTAATTTAAAACTATAAGGAATATATTACACTATGATATGATAATATTCCCATGTATCATCCTCAAACTAGTGGTTTAACACCAAAACATCTAATAGGTGAGCAGTAATTTTTCATAGAACATTCTCTGTATGTTTGAGAGTCTCCACAAGTTGGTCATCATATTTAGTATATTGCTCCATCAGCATGACCTATGGGTCTAGTAAATATAATATCCATGTTTGTACATCCTTGTTAGTGATATATAAAACCCATCATATACATGAGATATTTCTGGTATAACATCATGTTGGTTGTTTACCATCCCCATTTTATATAGAATATAATGGGGAACATAATTACTAATTCATAATATCCCTTTATTGTGAAATATCAAAAATTAATTCCATGGATAAATAATTTGAAATACCAAAAAAAACAAATTAAAATTCTCAATAATACAGGTTATTATTAGCATAACTATTCGACAAACTCTGAGCTTCATTGATGTGTTGTTGAATGGAGCTATCCTTCTCTGTTATTTATTCAGCTAACTCTTGTACAAATTGATTTCATTATCCAAAATTATTCTAGAAAATTGGATAGAAATCGTTCTTTCCATTGAATGCTTCTGAAGGATCCATCTGAATTCTATATTTAATGATATTTTGTAGGAAATTAACAAATAGGATGATGATTATCACAACCACCTTTGAAATCTAATGAACTAGATATAAAACATTGGCATAGGGAAGAATTTTTCATTCAGACAGACCATCTATATTATGATGATACACTTTGATGGAATCAAAGTCCATATCGAGATATTGCTGAATACTTTTCTTGAATATTGATGTATCCCTTGGATCCCAATTAAATAAAATAGAATGTGGTATTCCCTGAGACCTTAAAACTTCCATAATTTATATCATCACATGACTTCCCAGGTATATTTCTTCATGAATAGAAATTATGTGTGTTGAATTAGTATGGTGATCAACTACAACCAATATAACATTATTCAATTTAAATTTTTTGGATAAAAAACAAAATCCATGGTGTGTTTTTCCTATATCCATTATGGTATGGGTAATTTAAGGAACATCCACTTATAATTTTTTATCTCAACCACAAAATTGTGGCATTCCATTAACAGATATACAAACACTACTTGATCTCTCATCATTCCATCCAATGATAAGGATTCATTAAAATCCATATACATATTAATAATTCTTGGAAAAGTAGATAATGATGAAAAATAAAATTTATATATTCAATCCCTGCACAAGTATGGTATATGTGAAATATATAACCAATTCTTAAACTTTATCATTTCATAATTGAAAATAATAAAAATAGGAATAGTTCTAGTGTTCTTTTTTATCACAACCTCTTCTATATTTTCTTGTTAATAATCAAATAGATAGATAGTTTGGAATAAAATTGTAAAAGAAAATATTTTTTCCATTCCTTCTTGATTTGAATATCTATATTTTTAAAATATAAAAATATTTTATCCTTTTTTTTATAATCACGGATAAGCGAGGTTGATCCATTCGTGTAATATAATCTGCCACATTGTACTATTTCCTAGGCTTGTAATTTATTGAGCATTAATAATCTATAATCATCCATATGCATCATCTATGGAACTTGTTTAAATTTTTCACTATGAATATATAATTAAATATATTAGTGTAATGTGATCATTAATTATTTGAAAATATATATATTAATTTTCAATAAATTTTCCTAAAACACCACTTTATATAGAAAAATAGATCTTTTCGTGATATCATGGTTAGAGGGTTCAATAGTAATGATTAAATCCCAAAAAACATTGATTATATCGATATAAACCAACAAAACAATGGATCTCATTCATTGTGGCTGTTGTAGGACAAAATTCCATAGCCTCGATAATTGATAAATGAATTGATTTACCCTCCCTTGAGATTTAATGACCCTAAAATGAAAAAAAATCATACATTCATACATTTTAATATTTTTAAACATTTTACCATTCATCTGGTTCTTTAGTTCAAATATCAGGTGGTCATATTCCACAAATTTTTTCATTGAGTTGATAATATTCTATCATATAAGGACTACCAAAAACTGATCAAAGTAATATATGAAGACTTTATTAATTAAATATAAATATATTCCATGAAAATTAATAAGACCAAATTTGATTAGTATATATTCAATATGGCCATACCATGTATATAATCCCAATTGTGATATATCTACCATTATGAAAATTAATTGAATATATATAAAACAATTGTCAATCATGAAAATGTATTTATTTCAATTCAGAAGATACAATAAGTCCTCAGTATATGGCAGGGGATATGTGTTCTTCATTTTGATCTTGTTTATCAAATAATAATAAATATAGATATACATTGACCTATATCTTTTTTTCATAAAAATAATAGGTGCACCCTAAGGTGATACACATTACTGAATTAATCCTCTATCATGGATTTCCAATAGTTTTTTTATCAATTCCCACAATAAAATATATTTTATTAAATATGATGTGATTAAAATTGTCATGGCAGCATGAATAAATCAATTGATAACTCAACATCTTGTTTTGGTGGAAATTGTAAAATCTCATACATAAATACATCAAATAATTTCCTTGAAAATAGGAATATCATCAATTTTATATTTATCCAGAACCACTTCATATAAATAATTCTTTTAAATGGGAACCAAGACCGATTCAATGGATGCACTCTCCATTAGAAATTTATAAAAATCAATATATTTGTAAGAACATAGATCTTCTTTTCAGGAATGAATCTTGCATTTTTTTGAGAAGAAAAGGAATTTTTGGAAATTCTTGGAGTATAATCCATGTTCTTTAGTAGTCTTCATGTACACTATTTCTATGGATGACTATGTACAGGCTGGGTAACGGCCGAGTACATGGCCATGTTCAGCCACCTAGATATCGCCTAAGGCGGAGGCTGGAAAAGTAATGTACATGTTGTGTACATTAAAATACACAACGTGTACTTTATTTTTTTCATTAAACTGACCGGGGTTGCATCAAATTGATAGAACCCTTTTTCTCTTCGTCTGTCTCATCCATGAGTGACCATATGGACTTAGATATTCTTTAAGCCCATGACTGGCCATCTATTATCTAAATCTATCACCGTCGATAGTGTTGGAATCTCATCATTGAGGTCTTCCTTATTATTAAACATCATTTTATGATTTCTGCTCTCTCTTGTTATCCTCTGCTGAACTAATTTAATCATTTGGTAGATCAATGGAATTACAGGGAGATTCAAGGATTGAGACTCATGTATATCAATCATATAACAATGAGGTAGGTTGTTTATTAATTTTCATTGATAGTCCTTGAGTTATATGTGAAAATATGTCCAATAACCAAGTTCTGTGTATTGGTTGTCTATGGTTCTAGCCATTTTATTTGTATTCTATGCGTAGTTTGTTTTGTTATAAGTTAATAGTTGGGAATAGGATTATATTTTCTATGATATGGATGTTTTTTTAATTTTCTATGTTTTGACTATTTGGTCTAGTTTCTCCTGTTTGGCTACTGCTTTTCATTCATGCCTAGAATTGTTATGGTGGAGTGATTATTATCTGACATGATTTTATATGATTTATTTGTTTATCCATGGAGTTCTTGAGGTTTAATTTTTCTTTTGATTATCATTTGTGCACGATTTCTTTACCCAGGGCTGCGAGAACCTGGTGTAGTGAGACCATTGGGGAAATTGATATTGACGGATTTCACAGAGTGTCTGTTATAATTATCACGATGAGAGTCCATTAGGTGGATCGAAGTTGAGTGCTCCCTCAGAATGTCTATAGTGACGTTATGAGACTATAGGATGAATTGATGTTGAGTGCTTCCTCAAATTGTATTTGGTTTCAGCTAAAATAATATAGGGGGAATTTTATTGTGAGTTATTCATCATACAGTCTTCGATCACACATTAATATAAGGGGAATTGACACTGAGTGCTTTCTCAGAGAGTCTATGGTATATATTTCCTTCTTTTGTGAACCGGAAGGGTTGTTCTATGTGAACTACCAAAAGGGTTTCTTGTTTTTGTGTTGGTTGATTAAATACATAAAAGTAAATTTTTGTGAATGAAACTGTAGGATTGATTACATTTGATCAATTCCTTGTTTACTGCTTCTTTTTTCTTATTAGATTCCAAATATATTCACTAACTATTTGGCACAGATATTTGGGGGCTTGCCTACATGGATTTGTCTCTCAACCTATTGGGTTAATGCATTGGGGCCCAAACAGATTATATAGTTGCAAGAATAGATAAGGGAAAGTGCCCATCTACTTCATGTACATTATTTCTATGGAGATGGGGAGCATGAGAAAAACATGAGGCTTATGATGCTATGGTGCTATTTAAATTATTTTCTTTTCTACATTATTTTATTACTGTATTCCAGCATTATGATTTGTTTCACTGATTTACTAGACATATGTATAATCCATCATTTATATATGTATGTGTGCTCTAGTTGTTTATTAAATCTGTTGTTTAATAATTTCATATTTTATTTCTTCTACTATTCCGGTATATTTAAATCTATTTTGTTACTCTTCCAATGAGTGCAATGCTTCCCCACCTTCACACCCAATGCCCTCGCAGCAAGTTGGTAGCCTTTGGAATTTGGGGAAATGCACTTGAGGCCATCTGACCAACCGGTTACGGGGCATCTATGGGCGGCTCCCAGAACTAGGACGGTGAAAAGTGGTTTTAGTGGAATTCTATTCATTGTGACATACTTTATGGAGCCTATATATATGTATAGGTAGGAATTGGTACTTGGTAACATGTTTTGTCAGAGGGTAGCTAACCCATGTACATGGAAATGCCATTCTACCTCATTACTGTAATTTTTCTGGTTTTTCAATTTGTAAGTTGACTTCATTTCACCATTGGGTGATTCCCATGTTCTGTACTACTATCGTTGATGCTATTGATGTTTCATTTTTGTGGCAATCCAATGAGATGAGGTTATGCCATCTCATGCATCATATAGTTACTTGATAGAAATGAAATTTCATGCATTCCTTCCATGACATTTGGGGTTAATTAGTTATTTCATGTTGTTGTGATATATGTTGTTCTAGATATGCATTCTTTTGTGATAGATGCCTTGATTGAATAACTGCATTTTGATAAGGATATTGAGTTGTCTAATGTTTTTTTGAATGAATTCCAAACATTTGTCCTTGCGGTGTTATGGTACCACATGGACTAGAATTCAGTGGATCGTTACACTATTATGCTTGTATATAACCTGTATAAGATTCCAAGCATTGATTCACATGGAGTTTGAGCCCTTACGAAACAAAAATTTACACATTAAGGTTTCTTTTTGAGTTTTTATAGGTTTCGAAGTATTTAATGAGGCTTACTGTCAAGAATAACCCAGAATACATGGCGTGTAATGATAAATACATGCCATGTGTCCTTTTGTTTCGGAAGGAGCTGTTTTTCTCATGTACATGTTGTGTGTTATATGTACACCATATGTAGTCTCTAACCATGTCACTGGAAATTTGGGTTAAGACATGGGGTTAAGAAATCATTTGGGGAACATGTCGTTTTCCAGTTGTACACATAATATTGTGTAGACCATTTGTCCATATGTGTGACTAACAACACGGATGGATAAAACATCAGTTATACACGACTTGTTAATCTTCAACACGCCCTGTAGTATAACCCATGTATCTAGCCATGTGGAGAACAACACAGGTCGGTAAAATCCTTCTAGTATACGTCATTTCTGGAAAAAACACACTGTGTAGAGTCAGCTGTGTAACAGGCCTTGTAAATAACAACACGGGTTAGTGATGTTCTTATAATACATGTAATATCTGGAACTAACACATCATGTTGTCTCATTATAGGTGAACCGCGTGGCATAGCCATGTATAAAGAACTCGGGAAGAGGATTCAAGTACGCGTTGTGTGTTAGGACAACACACTGTTTTATATGGGGTGTTACATGACCACAGTAAGTAGAGTAATGCCACAGAGATTTCCTCTGGTTGTCCACTAGTTACAAGGCAGCGATCAGACACTGGGAGTGGCTGATCTAGGTCTACCAATAGATTCTCTAGTTGGTCTACTCTTGGCACCAGCCATCATCCCAGATATAGGTCCTGAGGAACAGTTCTGAGAGGACTTTCAAGGTTTATGTAGACCAACCCAAGATTACCGTATCCTTCCCCTCTATGGCAGAGATGGCGCAGGTTTTCTTATAGTAGCATCCTCCGACATTCTCAGGGGATGGAGGACCCTAGGCTATAGAGTCTTGGCTAGAAGTCATTCCGAAGATATTCGGGCATCTAGAGACACCTCCATAGAGGAGAGTGAAACTCTCTACATATATGATTCTGAACTCTACCAATAGATAGTGGGATGTTATCTAATAGGTGGGACGTAAGTAGGTTATGTCATGGGATGAGTTTCAACAAACCTGCTATGACTACTTCTACCCAGAGACATTTAGGACTGATTAAGCCCTATAGTTAATGATTTTGGAGAAGGGTACTCATTTAGAAATGGAATATTTATCACACATCCTTAAGCTACATCGCTTTACACCCTTTATAGGGGTATTTGAGTTATTCCTTCCACGAATGATTGAGGATGGAATGAGGTAGGATATTTGGGCTCCAGTTATCATCTACAGGTTGACTTCTATATCTTCTATATGTTACTGGGCACTGATCATGGAGGGTTACCTAAGGGATTCTTCATTTGTGATCCAGGGTGGTTCCGGACATACAGTTTGTGCTTCTCTATCTAATAGCAGGAAGCGCTGTCAGATGTCTACAGTTGGATATCAGGATAGGCATGATGCACCTTCATGAATCCATGTGGTCTGCTACTAGTGTGGGAAGTTCAGGAAAACTAGGCCACGTTGCCTTAGAGAACGAGTGGAGTGCATATCATTCGACCAGATGGGATATCTTCATTGATTATAACATATCTTATCACCAGAAGCTAGTGACATGGGTTATTCTATGTCTTTTCTTTCAGGAGAAGCACCACTAGTTTCTCACTAGTCTTAGAACTGGATTTCATCCAACCATTTAGGCTGAGGTGAAGGTCGTGGTCAGGGTAGCCAGTTTCTAGGCTTTCAGTGAAAACTGTGTGGATCATCACAAAGTGGTCAGGCTGGGTAATAATGTCGTGATGCACTTCATACATTTTCAGTTGTTTAGACCCATCATGAGCAGGATCTTGGACCCTCTACACTTCGAGGTATGATCATAGTTCCCACAGTTTTATCTTCTTCTCTTTGTTGATACATGGGATTCCAATAAAATTATTTATATTATTGTTGTGGAGAGCATCACACGTTGTATCATTTCATCTTCTCATGTCATCACTCTAGACACTCCATTGGGAACATTAACCGCTATTGTACGTTAATGAAAGTAGTGCCTTCTTGAGGATGTTGCGTGTCACTTATTATGGTGCCTCTTTGTCATAGAGAAGAAAGGATATGATGTCAATCTCGGAATAGCCTGGTTAGTTCCTTTTTGGATTGTTTTCCACTAAAATCATCGTAGGGTGAGTTTCACATCACCAAAGGGCAGATCGTTTCTTCATAAGGGAAAATGGGATGTCTAAGAGAGCACATAAGCAGCCGATCATCATGGGTTTGGAGGAGTTACATCTCAATTTTCTAGTCTATATTAGGATGACCAGTGGACTTCATAGATGGACATTCCACTAGTGGTGGATCATTTTATGGACGCCTTTCTGGAGGAAATTTCAAATTTTCCTTCGGAGATAGAGGAGTACTTTTCTGTTTATCTTGTTCTAGGAGCAGCACTACTGTCCATTCGTCCTTATAGGATGCCTACACCAGAGAGGTAGGTGATCAAGAAGTAGGAGGAGGAGTTATAGGCAATGGTTTACATCAGACCTAATACTTCTCCTTGGCCCCCCTGTCTTTTTTGTGAAGAATGCAGTTGGTTACCTCTGCTATTGTGTGGATTATCAGATGTTTAACTATTTTACAGTTAGGAACTAATATCTTATGCCGAGGATTGATAATCTCTTTGATGAGTTTCATGTTTCCCAGGTGTTCTCGAAAATTGACTTGAGATATGGTTATAATCAGTTGTGAGTTAGACCATATGATGTACCTCTTATAGCCTTTATATGCAGGTATGGTGTATTGAATATTTTGTTATGTCCTTCGGCCTCACTAACACGCATACAGTTTTCATGGCACTGATGAACCGAGTGTTCCTTACAAACGTAGATTCCGTTATAGTAGTCTTCGTGGGTGATATCTTGGAGTACTCTCACACTCGACACAACCGTGCCACACATCTTGAGATCATTTTGAGTTCACTCAGAGTGCATTAGTTATATTCTATACTGTCAAAATGCCACTTTTGGATGGACCAAATTCAATTCATGGGTAATTTTATCTTAGAGATAAGATTATCAGTAGACCCATAGAAAGTGAGAGAATTATTTTCCTCAGAGATTCCAAATAATTTTTTTGGGGTGTGGAGATTCCTAGGGCTAGCTGGTTTCTACAGACGTTTCTTTCTAGACTTTTCACTCTTAGCAGCACTGCTTACTAGTCTGACTAGGAAGGGTGTGTATTACTTGTGGTCAGATTCTTGTGAGTCATCCTTTCAGGAGCCGAAATCAGGGTTGACTTCAGCAATGATACTAGTATTTCCAGAGCTGATCAAAATCTATATTGTGTACTGTGATGCCTCATGTATCGGGCTGGTAGTTGTGCTTATATAGGGAGAATGAGTCATTGAGTTTGGGTCTCCGCAATTGAGGTCACATGAAAAGAACTATATAACACATGATCTTGAGTTGGCTATTTTTTTTCTTGATTTATTCTATTAGATACAATACCTTATTGGGAGAGCATATTGCGATTTCCACTAACCACAACAGTCTCAAGTACATCTTCACTCATTATGACCTGAATTTGAGACACTGAAGGTGGGTTGAGTAACCTCAGACTATGGACATTTCAATTGTTTATATGTCTGATAATGGCAATGTTGTGGTTGATGCTTTGAGTGGGAGGACTCAGATATAGGCAGTTCCAAAGGCCATTAGTGAGTGGCAGCTTATTGATATGTTCATTGAGATGCATTTGGTGGTGAACAACATATAGGGGTAGAAAATAATTTCTATTGTAGTTGTTACCTCTACTACACGTTATTGAGTAAAAATAAGGTGACTATTAGATTCTGAAGGCCTATTCCAATGGAAGAGTGTGTTAGGAGAGGGACCTATTCCTACACGGAAAATAGTCAATTGTGAGATCATGCGTTTTCAGGGATGCATGTGGGTTCCAAATGACATATGGGAGGAACTGATGTGGGAAAATCATTCCTCAGATTGGGAAGTTCATCCTAGTGTCACCAGGATGTATCAAGATATTCACATTTATTAACGGTGGCCAGCAATGAAGATAGATGTTCTGGTTTTGTCAAAAGGTGTTCCACCTGTAAGCAGGTGAAGGATGAGCATCAGTGACCAGTAAGGATTCTTCAGTAGTTACCCAATACTGAGTGGAAATGGAATGATGTTGCGATTTATTTTGTGACTAGTATGCCGAGGTTGCCTCGAAGGAATGATGTAGTTTAGGTTTTCATTTACAGACTCATGAAGTTTTCTTACTTTTTGCCGATCATATAGACCATCATTATCGATGATCTAGGAAGGGTTTACATCACATATATTGTGCATTTATATGGAGTTCCACACTCCTTTGTTTCAGTTAGGGACGTCCATTTTACTTCTCGAGTATGATAGGGACATCAGTGGAATTTGGGTACATAGGTTTTTTTGAGTACAACATAACATCCCAAGACAAATGTCTAGTCCGAGAGAATGATTCGGGTTCTTGAGGAAATGATTCATGCATGTTTCATGGATTTTGAAGTTTTTTGGGAGAATCATATACCAATTGTGGAGTTTTCATACAATAATAGTTCTCAAGAAACAATTCATATGCCACTTTATGAGTCCTTGTACGATTGGCCATACTGATCACCCTTATGTTCGCTAGAGGAAGGATAGGCGGCTATGCTAGGACCTTGACTTTTTTAGAAGACCACATAATAGATATAGATGATTCAGAAGAGGATGGATACTACCCAAGAGGATTAGGAGATATGGTTAGCATCCACTGAGATACGTTGGGCCATTTAATGTATTGGAGAGAGTTGGGCCGGTTGCCAATTAGTTGCAATTACCATATAGTTACCCAGCTATGCATTATGTCATCCCTGTTTATCAGCTCCGAAAATACTTCTCTAACCCGTATCATGTTTTCAAACCTAAGGAGGCTGAGCTCGAGGTGTATGCCTTGTTCGAGGAGCATCCCATATGGATTGTTGATCGAAGTATGAAGGTTCTCCGTGGCTGGTATCTTCCACTGGTATGAGTGCTATGGAGGCATAGGCGTGACCCGGATGAGACTTGGGAGAGGGAGAATGATTTACGATCGCAGTGGCCAGTGTTGTTCAATGATTCTTCTTCTACTCCTCCTTGCTAGGGAAATTTGGGGAAAATATCAATTAAGGGGGATGTTTGTAAGAACATGGATCTTCTTTTTAGGCATGAATAATTATTTTTCTAGTTTTTGCGAAAAAGAGGATCCTCTAGAAATTTCACGAGTACACGCTGCGTTCTTTAATCACACGCCGTGTACCCAATTTTCCATGTCGGATGGTGTACTGGCTGGGAAACTGCTGAGTACATGGTCATGTGTGGTGACCTGGAGACCACCAAATGCAGAGGCTGGAAAAGGCAATTACACACTGTGTACATTTAAAGTACACACCATGTACTTTTTCATTCAATGTACCGGGTAATGTCTAATTGAATAACCCCTTTTTCTCTTCTCTCGTCTCATCTAGGAGCGACAGTACGACCACATATATTTTTTAGGCCCTCGTCTTGCCATTTTTTTGAAAACCGACCGACGTCGATTGCATTAGAATCACATAGGTGTGGTCTCCCTTCTTCTTAAACATCATTTCCTAATTTCTCTTATCTCTCATGTTATCACCATTTGAATGTTTTTAACATTTTTGTACATATATGGAGTTTTAAGGTGATTCACGGCCTGATACTCAAGTATATCGATTGTACGATGTCGAGGTAGGTGGTTTGTGCTATTCCGTAGATAGTCCTTGAGTTATATGTGAAAATGTTCCCAATACACTTTTTCAGGGTATTGTGTGATTATGGTTCTAGCCCTTTTCTTTTCTTTATATGACTTTTTTGTTTGGTTAAAGGTTTATTTTTGAGAATATGGTTATATTTTCTATGATATGGATGTTTTTCCTATGTTCTCTTGTTTTGACTGTTTGGACTACCATTTCCTGTTTGGATGCTGCTTTGCTACCATGATTAGAATTATTTAGGTGGGGTGATTATTATCCTACATTCTATGATATGATGTAGTTGTTTATCCCTGTAGTTCTTGAGATTTAATTTGGATGCTGATTATCATTTGTCACAATTTCTTTCAACAGGGATTCAAGAAACTGGTGTAGTAAGACCATAGGGTAAATTGATGTTGAGGGGTTTCCCAAAGTGTATGTTATAATTATCAGGTTGCGAGACCATATAGGGGATTTATGTTGAGTGCCTTCTTAGAGTGTCTATAGTTACGTTACAAGACCGCAATAGTAATTGACGTTTAGTGCTTTCTCAGAGTGTCTTTAGTTTTCCACTAAAAGACTATATGGGGAATTGATAGAAAGTGCTTCCTTAGAGTGTCATGGATAACACATGAATATTGGGGTAATTGGCGTTGAGTGATTTCTTAGAAAGTCTTTGGTATATATGTCATTGAATTGTGAACTAGAGGGGTTAGGCTGTGAGAACTACCAAGAGGGTTGTTTTATTTTTTGTTGGTTTATTAAACACATAAAAGTAAATTATTTTGAATGAAACTGTAGGATTGTTTACTTTTGTGTAAATCATTGTTTACTGCTTATTTTTACTTATTTAATACCATATATTCACTAACTATTAGGAACAACTATATGGGTAGTAGCCAACTGGGATTTGTCTCAGACCCTGTTTGGGTCATGATTTTGGTCCTAAATATATTATATTGATGTAGGTATAGATAAAGGAAATTACCCTTCTACTTCAGGTGCTTGATTGCTGTGGAGCTGGGGATCGTGGGACAAAGCTGAGGCTTGCGATGTTGTGCAGCTCTTTACTTTCTTTTCTTTTGTACTTTGGTTTAGTATTTTATTCCAACATTGTTATTTTTTTGGCTTCTTTCCTAGACAAATGTCTCATGCATCATTTATATATGTATGTGTTCTCTAGTTGTTTATTAGTTCATATATTTACTTATTTCATGTTTTATTGCTACTGCTATTGTTATCTGTTTACTTATATTTTGTTACTCTGACAATGAAGGAATAGTCTCCCCACTATCACTTCCATGGCCCACATTACTAGTCGGAAGCCTCAATCATTTGGGGAAAATTTCTTAAGGACATGTGAGCAACTGGGTACGGGGTACCTCTGGGTGGCTCCCAGAACTAGGGCGTTACAATATTGATAGATTTTATGAGAGTGGTTTGGAATATCAAATGTGACTTCCCAAATCTAATAATTGATTTTGGATTTACATAGGAATAGTCAATATATGCATGATATGTCATAAAATTACATCGCAAGATTAATTACAAGATTTAAAGGAAGCACATTCCTACCAATGTCAACACAGATTAAATCATAAACATCATAATCAATCATCATACCATTAGTTTTTTTCAATTTTAATT
Source organism: Viscum album (assembly GCA_963277665.1). Lineage (NCBI taxonomy): Eukaryota > Viridiplantae > Streptophyta > Magnoliopsida > Santalales > Viscaceae > Viscum > Viscum album. The sequence continues at coordinate 1,853,058,346 of OY728120.1, forward strand.
CCACATATATTCATTTGTGTGGCTCCATGATACAAAATAAGTTAAAAGTGGGTGGTCCACTTGGCGAAGTACATAGAACTAGAGCTAGATGAGCAGAAGAAGGTAGAGGGAGTTCGGAGGCACTATCACCACCACCACAGGTTGTCCACCCTAATCTTAGGGATCTTGTGGATAGGGTTAACTCTAGGTCTAGTAAATGGAGTCTTACAATCATCATAATCTCATGATGATTTGAGTTATGATCTATGTCTTAGAAATCCTATATTTAATGTTAATAGACAAGGGTTCTAGCCAATATTTTTTCTCCTTGTACCATGTTCAAGACACATTGATTCCAGTTGATCCGCTGACTCCATCCCTTCGATTAGAGTCTTCTATAGGAGGAGATTCGATGATCACACACTAGTACCAAAACATTCAATTACTATAGTGGGAAAGAGTTATGTTTGGGATATCATAGTAGAATCATAGAGTCTTTACAATTTCATTCCAGTTATGTACTGTTTATCAATAGTTATATCTCAGAACTACTATTTTAGATGCACAGTGTGGTGTGTCTACGGAGATGTGAACATGATTTCCTTTATCATTTTATGTGATCAACAAGAATCACTGGATGGACATTCACATATGATTTTGTAGCCAATCACACATAAATTGGATATCATGACCCTCAGTGCAATTGATGAGACATGTCATCTTGTTCCTATAGTGGTGGATGAGTATAATGATTATTTATAGACGATTTTACAGGACTAACACCTCATAGTGATGTATACTTCGTCATTGATATGTACTCGGGGACAACACTAATAACTACACCGTAATATTAGATGGATCCCATAGAGAATCAATAATTGAGGTTATAGTTGGAGCACCGACCGAGGAAGGGATTTGTGAGACCCAATGATTAATCATTGGCTGCCCAAGTATTACTTATAAAGAAGTAATATGAGATATTGAGGTTATGGATGAACATCATGATGCCTGGATCATGTAATTGTGAAGAATATGTATCCACTAGTGAGGATTGATGTCATATTCGGTCATTTGAAGGGATAAGTATTGTTCTCAATGATAGAGTATAGATCAGCCAATAATTTGTTTCAGGTGTGGGATGAGGACATCCTGAGGATGAAATTCATATGACTCTTCGACTACTACTGGTACATAGTGATTTCATTTCGTGTGAGTAATACCCCATTAGTGTTCTTGGGACACATGAATAAGATCTTGTAGCCCTACCTGGACCAGTTTTTACTGGTCTTTACTATTGAAATCCTTGTGCACTCTTTATCCTTGTAGGAGCACACGATATACATAAGGACGGTCCTGGACTTACTCTGGGAGCACCATCATTATAGGAATATATGTAAGTGTCTGTTCTATATTTGAGAGGTCCACTTTATGGGACATGTCATTTTAGAAGCTGGATTTGTTGTTGATTTAGTGAAGATAGAGGCTATACATTCTTGGGATCCACCCAAGAACATTATCGAGGTGTAGTGTTTCCTTGGGTTGTTTGGGTACAATCAGAAGTACAGACAATAATTTTACAATGTAGAACTATCCATGACAACCATTACATGAGATTGGAAAACATTTGAATGGATGAAGTAGTGCCAGGGGAGAATTCTATATTTGAGATAGAGTTTGATGATCGCTATAATCCTGAGACTGCTAGAGGTGGGTGCCAAGTACGTGGTGTTCTGCGACCCATATGGGACTAGTCATGGTTGTTTACAGATTCATTGGAATGTGGTGATTGCATATGGTTCTATATAGTTGATACAAAATTATTATAAGTACATGGACAAAGAGATGGAGTTATGGTTGGTTGTCTTTGAAATGAATATGTGGTGACAATACCTTTTGGGTGATAGGAATATCATATACTCGGACAACAAAATTATCCGGTTTATCCAATAATTCAATTATTTAGACCCGAGACAATGGAATTTTTTAGAGATAGTCTAGGACTATGAGTTGGAAATAAAATATAATCATGGGAGGTGGTATGTGGTGTTTGATTATCTCAATTAGAGATGAAGTTCACAACTACTGAATATGGCCTACGAGTAGTTGACCTCTCTTTAGAAATAATTTATGTTTAGAGATCAAAAAACATAATGCCTGTCAATGGTGGCTTCCACTATGATCTGACTGTTCATACTGGACCCATAGCTTGGAGATGTCACATACAAGATTACACATTTTTATATTCCTATAAGGCATGCCATTGATGGATATTCGAATGGTTTAGAACATGTCATCATTTTCAGAGGATTAATAGTTGTACCAGAAACGTTACAGATGAAGGATTTGAGGGAGTTCCATACATCACCTTTTGTTGTACATCTATATTTGGTAATGATTTACTAAGACCTAAAACATTAGTTTTGGATTCTAATAATTAATAAGTTTGTGGATGATTTTTTCTCTAGCTGCCTCATTTGTCAGCAAGTGAAGACCAAGCACCAGGTTCCATAAGTTATGACCCAACCCCTTGAGGTGACAGAGTGAATGTGGTATGCAATATTGATGGAATTCGTGATTTCACTACCATGTTCATTTTTAGGTCTTGATTTCATCTGTGTGATCATTTATTGACTCACCATGTCAGCCAACTTCTTAGAAATTATGGAATAGGGTTTTGTAGAGAGCATGTGCCACCTCTATGAACATTAGATACATTGACACAATTGAGTCCAATCAACAATATTTCAGATTGATATGCACACATTACACTCTGGTTGTGTAAGGGATTATAGAAGGAAATGGGGACCCAACTGCACTTGAAAAAATCATTCCACCTGTAGACAGACGTCCACATGGAGGGTACTATTCAAGTTAGATAGGCATTTCTATGTTCTATCATCCTCAAAGATGGCCACAGGGGAGATAAACACATAAAACTAATGGATTTAACATAAAAAATAGCTACCAATACACCATATATATGGAACCGTTCCAGGATTGGATGGGCGACCCTGTAGGTCACCACTTATATAGACTTACATCAGAGAGTAAGCACTCAGGGACCCAATGTTGGTACATGCCACTATGAAGAAGGTGTAGGTCATCCAGTAATGGATAAATACTACATAGATCTATTAGATTTCTGATACTTACCCACAATAGAGACTACTGGGTATGGAGGAGGGATTCCATGAGTTTATTTAGGTATCTCCACAGTATGTGATACTAATATTTGGCTAGGGAGGAAAGTTATCTCCGATGATCAACATGCCATTTCTGATAACACATATACCGGGTGAGGTGGTGTAACTCATTTCTCTCTCTTTATATTTAGAGAGGATGCATGATTTCATTCATGTATCCCATCTGAGGAAATACGTACATGAACATTAACAGTTTATTTACTCGTGGGAGTTGTAAAATGACCACTGTACATCTTTTACAGAGTACCTCGAGGAGGCCGATGATCAACATTCGAGGATCCTTTGTGGATGTATGATTCTGTTGGTTGGAATTTGGTGTCAACACATGAATCTCTATGACATTTCATGGGATAAAGAGGCTCATATTCACTCTCAGTAACCAAACTTTTTTATTTAGACCTTATTTTGGATTTTGAGGATGTAAATCCCTAAGGTGGGGAGAATGTAATGTCCCCTATTTTCCATGTAATATTTTCTTGAAAATTATATTATATTGTTTCAATACTATGGGCTTAGAAAAAATGGGATTTCATTGACCTGGGTGCCCAAAATAAATATTCAAAATAGTTTTATGTCTTTCAAAAAATATTATGCTTGTTTAGTTTCATTAACTTTTAAACGGCAGCCCAGATCTGTAATAGAATAGCATTGTTGCGTTCAGGATGGCGGGTCTACCCTATGTGGGACATATGGTTAGTTTGAATGTGTATTTAGTTATAAAACCTGAAATTGATGTAACTTTAAATAAAATAATAAATTATTGTTATTTTATTTTAAAATACAAATAACTCATAATAAGTAACACTGAATGGAAATCTAAGACCACATTGAGTTCTTAATAGGGTTTCTTTTTTCCTTCAGAGGAGCCTATGATCAGGAGATTTGGATATAGTGTCAATGCATATTTTTGGATGTTAACACCATTAAAATATTTAATTAAAATTTTTTAATTGGTATAAAATGTTTCACAAAATGGTTTTTTGTTACTTTAACCTTTTCAATTAATCCATGGTTATCATCATAAAAATGTAGTTTTCTTATGGCCAGGAGGAAGAACCCTCACATTGGTGAATGATGAAAAACAAAATATCAGTATTTCTTGTGGAAGGATCACTATCAATGATAATAAATCTAATTCGACTGATCCATAATCTAGGTTGGGGGTTTATTTTTCTTTGTTATTTATTTACCCGTCCTTATTTCCAACGATGAACGTGAACCAACCTAGGAGCATGTTGATCCACAGATCGATCATTCTTGCAGGATGTTTCAAAATTTATGATTGAAGGGGATGAATATTATTTAATATTATTTTGTTCTTATTTTATCTTTTTTCTAACATCAATATCCCACGTTTGTCATGAACAAGGATATTTTTTGTTATATGTGTTTTCATGTGATCTTTATCCCACCCCATTCTTGTGTTCATTGCTGACGGACCCCCGTGGTAGCGTAGGGATTTCTTGGGAGGTTCCGAACATGACCAGACCCTTGAAGCGATGAAATGTTGTGTTCAAGCCCATGGACATGAAGAAAACAACCCATAGGTTCTGAGGTGTGGTTCCATTTCAATATATGGATCACTGGAGTTCGATTGGATACCTATGGATGGTTATTAGTCGGTTGTGGAAATAGTGGGTGTATGAGGTAGCACAAATACCATGCAGTAGGTGGTTGTCGGCTCGATGTCGATGGTGGAGGACCCCATGGCACAACAACTACAGTCTGAAGGGCTCATCGGAGGTGACATGATGCTGTGTCATGCCACATGATCCCACGAAAACCACTACAGGGTTGATAACATGGGGGTAGACCACAATAAATGTGACAATCAGCCGCTTTTACCAAGGAGGGATGTGGAACCTGCCTCACCCAGGTGGAATGAACTGGCCCGCTCGAGCTGTGTAGGCGGGAGCTAGTAGGACGGACTGGTATTTGGCTAGGCCGGAAGTAGGTTATGTCATACCCAGCCTGTCGGGTCAGGCAGAACCCAGGTTTAGTCAGGTCAGGCGGGCCATGATTCAGGTTGGGTCAGTCCACCTAGTTCAAATCTGACCCAGACCAAACCATCATCTTTTTACATTAATGGCTATATCTCTCAAATAGTGTGTCTGTTTGATGATCTGTATGCGTTAATGTCACCATCATTTTGACACCGCCCTTTTAATATACTATATGTGAGTTACTGTGGATGTTGGTTTATGAAATATTTTCTCGAAGTGTTTGTTCTCCCGGAACGAGCATGCTAAGTATAGAATCAAATGGCTAGCTATGATGTAACACCACTGAAAAAGTGAGACTTAAAAGGCTAAATGTTACTACCCATGTCAACAAGGTGCACCTTCCTTTTCAGGAGCCTGTCTGATTAGAACTCCACAGTTAAGCATGCTTGGCCTGGAGGTGTGATCAGGATGGGTGACCTTCTGGGAGGTTTTCAGGATGTGTGTGAGTGAGGACAAAAGACACTGGAAAGGACATGTGTTGGCATGTGGGGATAGTCATTAGTCTGATAAGTGACCCTAGTGAGTAATAGGCTATGGTGTGCTAAGAAGGCAACCAAGGTATTACAAGAGACCCAAGGGGTCAGATGATAAGGTTTATGGCCCGGTAGGTGGGTCATGACAAATGGTATCAGAGACAATACCCAGCCGGAAGTGCTTAGGCACTGCCTGGGTTTGAGGCTTGGGGTCGACAACGAGGGCGTTGTGCTTTAAAGGGGTGGATATTGTAACACCCCAAAAAAATTGAGACTTAAAAGGCTAAATGTTAATACCCATGTCAACAAGGTGCACCTTCCTTTTCAGGAGCATGTCTGATTAGAACTCCACAGTTAAGCGTGCTTGGCCTAGAGTAGTGATCAGGATGGGTGACCTTCTGGGATGTTTCTAGGATGTGTGTGAGTGAGGACAAAACACACTGGAAAGGACATGTGTTGGCCTGTGGGGACAGTCATTAGTCTGATAAGTGACCCTAGTGAGTAATAGCCTATGGTGTGCAAAGAAGGCAACCAAGGTATTACAAGAGACCCATGGGATCAAATGATAAGGTTCATGGCCCCGGAGGTGGGTCATGACATATGACCTAGAAGCTATGTGATTACCTAAATTACATGTCTTACATAGACTATGTGCCTTATCTAGATTTTGTGTCTTACAACTTCTGATTATATTCTACCTTGTCCAACCAGTGTAAGGATCCTCTAGTCTTTGTCTACCCATCATGTATTACGTATAAAATATGAGTCACCAACAATCCATGTGCTATCTACACTCCTTGTGTTACCTAAAATCCATGTGATACAAAAAGGACATGTTTTAAAAACACTCTTTGTGTCACTACATTAGGGTACATTATATTCTTGTGATAATCCTATTTACGTACCATAGAAATATACATTGTGTGAGAATAATTTAGTGAATCTATTGATTGTACCTCATAGAGGATACACTTTGGGTGCCCATTTGGTAGTCTATATGATGTATTTATTTTCTCTATTCATTGTGATATACATTATGAAATTTCGTGGTGGTTTGTTGTCCCTACTGAGTATTATTTGACTCACACCTACATGGTATTCACCTACAGGTGTTGGGTCTTCTACTAATGATCAACATCTTCGACAGAGTTCTTGGTTGGACGGACATAGGGGGTGATTCAGGGTGACCCTAAGGATTTGGTTTCCATTAGCGAAGTTCTGATAGCTTACTATGTCTACCCTTCATGTTGGGTTATCATTGAGCATGATCTAGGAGCCTATACATTCCTTTGCAATCGAGCTTGTATATTGGAACCATTTTTTTAAAAATTTTCTACCTTACATTGATTGGGTTTTCTTTGCGGATTGTATACATGTTTACATAGTGTTTTAAGTTTCATGATTTTTTTGTAGAGGCGTGCGTGTGTACAGGAAATTTGGAAATTTCCTACCACTTCGGAAACTTTCCAAAATAGTGCTAGTCGCCATCCCCTAGCCTATTGGAGGCGGGCTTGGGGTAGTCATAGATCAGGTGCTAATGGATGGTTCCAAAAAATATGTTTCCTTAATATTTTGTAAATATTTATATTTTAAATATTAATTTCCTTAATGAAATAGTTATTTCCCTCTAGAAATGTTCATGGGGGAACTTTTAAGGGTATTTTTCATCAATTATTACATCCTTTAGGGTCACATATGATTCAATAAAAATATAATTCCCCAATATCATCCTCATTATTTCTATGGATTAATTATGGTTGTTATTATTTATAATTTAAAAACCCCCTTTTATTCCCCATGTGTTATGTAATGATTATATGATTACTCCTTTTCATGATATTATAGTGTATATTTATAGAGATTACGATTTTGTGATGGGTAGTATTTTATAGACCACCAATGATTTTGTTATATATTGATAACTCATCGAATACATATTCATTGTATAACTTGATTACATGTTCAAAATATTATCAATTGACATGGCTTAATGTTCATATATTTATTTATAAACCTTTTTAAATGTCTGTATGTAAATTTGGGTAGTTGGTTTCATATCTATAATATTATCTAAAGAGGAGATTTAATGTCCATAATACAATTTATGAACCTATTACAATTTATAAATGTCTAAAATATTACATGATTTGGGTTTTCAATATATATATATATATTAATGTTATGATCTCATGTTTCATAATTTATTTTTTATTATTCTACGTTATTATTATTTATTATTTTTTAATGATGGTGTCTTAATCCATGAATAATATTTTAACATATATGATTTATTAGGCATGACATTATAATTTTATTATCTTGTTAATATATTCTTATTTTGATATATTTTTTTGATTGATATCACATTTGTTTTCACTTATAGGGAATTGGAGGAAACCCACTTTTGTGGTTTTCTTCAATTGGGTTTGATGGAAGGCTTTATGTGTGATATGACATGACTATTTTAATATAAGGAAATATATGGTTTATTATAATGGTAAATTTCATATGAAATTTTCTTGTATCCTTGTTTCTAATGATATTAGACCATTATTGCAAGATCCTGACCCAATTTTCACATGTCATTGCCAATAGAAGATTAGATATGTGACCACAAGAAATCCTCTTAATACATTATAGGATTAAAAATTATAGCGAGGTCAAATATATATTAACTGAAATCTATACACTATTTATCCAAATAGAACAACATCAAAAATAAATAAATGATTTATAAACAATAATAAAAAATAACTACAATAATACCTTATCCAATAAGAGAGAACATCATATGACAATAAAATGACATGAAAAAAAGACCTAAATAAAATTTTATATATCTCATTGAATAATATGTGTCAAGATTCAAATGAAATCCCAAAATATGTAGACATTGGATACTCCCCAAAGTACCAAGAATCATGTATGGTTCCTTCATTAATGATCCATCATTTTTCCCAACAAAGACATCTAACGTAGAGACCTTTCCCTTATCCCATCACCACAACATTAAATCTATTATAGTGCTAATCATGACACTCTATTTGGTTGTGATTATAAAATTATAGTCCATATCCAATGAAATCTATAACAAAATAATGCATATAACAGTGCTTGTGGTTGTATAAAGAATAAATTAAAAATGAATAACTAAATAGACATCACCAAAATTTATTCATTAAATTACCACTTAAATTATTATGTTCACAATAACACCCAAAAAATACATAATTTGGTCCATTCTAATGTCTAAACCATTCAACAAAGGGATATCACATTTCAATTTATCATGGATTTTCATTCATATATTAATTCTAATTTCACAGTAATAAAATGGTGGCATGATGAAGAAGTGTATAAGCTCCTGGTTATTTGGATAAACAATACACATCACAAAAATTGTTGATAACATGATATTTATATATAAATATTAGGCTTCAAGAGTTTCATTTGGCATCCCATGTTTATTTGAGGTAGCATTCTTTGTCAAATAATTAACTCAGTAAATATCACATATCATGGATTCACATTTTCATCACATTTCTAAAATTCATTTATCAATCATACATTATTAATTAATCACCATTTCAATAAAATTGACACACCCCAAGGGTTACTATAAATTTCGTAATTACATTAATCCTTTAATTTCACAATACCATTATTCCAACAATTTCATAACCCCATTAATAATGTCATTTTATAATGACTATCCCCAATGTGGATATAAAATTTTCAAAATTACATACATCCAAATAATTTAAGTACATTGGGAATTTAAATCTATAAAACCTACCTCAGTATAGTTGATGATTCTCCCAAAGCTAAAATCTCCATATTTGTGTGGAACGATCGAAAAAAAATGAGGAAGATCTATAACCAATACATATTATCACTATCCAAATTTATATGATCTATTAAATAATATATCTAAACTATATCCAACATCGTAAAATCACCTCTCTTCAATAGAAAATGGAGAACATGGGGAGTGGTATACATGTTTGGAAGAAATCATCCACCAATGTGGGGAAGATCCATCATCCAGATCATTGATTCACTATAAATGTGGTTCTATGAGCATTTAAATCCTTCTGGGAGATTCCAAAATTCGTAAAATTCATTTTGTTTAGATCTTGGTTGTTTTGGTTTAAAACCGTTTTGGTTCGAAAAATTTATTTAAAAAAATTGTGGGTTCGGAACCAATACACATCATTTTCTATAAAGTGGCCCATGGATTTACAAGACATGCACCATAATGTGTGCTTATGAATATGGGGAAACATTTTCTCCTATGTAGTTCATGATATTACAACATTCTCACAATCTATGTAAATACCATATATTTGGTGGTTCTTCTATTAGGGGATGGAGGATGTACGACTCGGAAAACTATGTGCCAACCATGTTCCACCTCCATTAAATTATAGATGGGGTGCTCAATTTTACAGGGAAAGCCTCATAGTTTTCCATTACTATATAACAACCACGCATATCCCCATGGGAATCCAAATATCAGTAGTTCCCCCACAAAACGTCACCAAATAAAAACCCAAAAATATTTCACCCAAACTATGGTAAAAGATTACCAAAAACAGGAATGTGGAATATTCATAATGTTTAGGGTCACGTAATTTACAAACCTCATAATATATCATCCTCGATATATAATCCCAAACATCACTAAGGTATCATGGTAAAAATGGATATCCCAATAATCCCAAATTTATGTTTTCATATCCCATGTTTCATCCTAAACATTGCCATTGTGCCATAATACTTGGTCTATCATCACATTCCTTCATTATAACAACTAAAAATTGTGTTCCATATCATGAATCAGATACTTCTCTAAGGATTCGTCAATCTCAATCTCAACATCATCTATATAACTCACAATATAATGGTTGGGTTGATACTTACAATGTTTCGATAAATGAAAAACATCATTCATATGAATATATTTATGAGGACAATCCAATCAGTATGCCACTAGTCTTATTTTATCCCTAATCTCACAATGTCATATAAAAATGGGTGCCAAATGAATTCACTATGGATCATATGGTGACCCTATCTATGAAACACCAAAAGAAATAACTGATTACCGAATATAAACTCATGTGGTAATTGACGTCTATTATCATATGACATGTGACTATTTTGACATTTTTCTATATGTTTCTAAATCATATGGACCCGATCTGAGGTTTCATACATGAGACCCAATCCCAATATCTTAGACCCAAGTGTTTTCATCAAAAATATAGTTTTTGTTCATTTACTACTATAAATTTCATCATATTGTTCAGTTTGATTAGTTTCCAAATAACAATTGTTATAGGAGAACTCAATGATTTCCTGTTTCTTTTATCGAGATCCAAAAAAATCATTGATGAATACTCATAGCATTCCCTAATGAAGCATAATAGTATTTTCTAAACTTCATATCTATCTAGGAGTGGACATCCATAAAAAAATATACATGGGGTGATGAAGTTCATCTATAAGTCATTCTGGATGATTGAAGTTAAGGGAAAATCACCAAATAAAAATATACTTTGTGGTACCCCATGTAAACAGACTATATATAACATTCATTCCCCCATACCGATCCACTATAAATGACTGAAATATACTTATGAAATTGTGTACATTCAAAAAATAGTCAACAATCACCCATGTAACATTATTATATCGATTCATACTTAGATGTACCACCATTAGGTCTATAGTAACATTGTCCATCATAAATTAAAAAATAGTAAGTGGTTACAGTAAACCACCATGCCATTAATTGTTTATCATTTACCAACTGATTTATGTATCATCATTTCACGATCATTTAATCTCACTTTTCATGTCTGACCTCTAATATCATGAACATAGGCCATGATACATTTGGGTCAAACAAATATGCAATTCCAATTTTGATTCATGAATTTCACATATCATCAACTCCCATATACACATTGGAACTACAAAAAAAAATTAATCATAGATGATCTCATCCTCATCTACAGCCTAATATTACAGTGACTCCCCCACATCAAGGTGTACCCTCATGTCCAAATACATTTAAACCTCATTCATACTCTCTGTAATATAGTTCAAATGTATATATTCCAATGATACAAATATGGGTTTCATCTTCCCATAGTATTACCAAAATTCAATATGAATCTTTGATTGATAGGTCATTATCTTCTAAAAAGAATATAACTGCTCAACATTTAGAGTCTGTGTTTTCCATCCCAAATCATCATCAATACAGTTTCCATTCAATGGTGTATATTCATGATAAAAATCAAAAAATTTCATTAAATCAAACCACCTCCACTATTATGTTTTCATGTATCAATTTGAAAAGAAGTAATTTAAAATCTTGTTACGTGGAAACAAATTTAAATTTTCTCCAAGATGTTAATACCACCAACACATTATTGAATAAAGCTGCAAAGATTACTCGACGTCATGCCTTGGGAATTCCATTAATAAATCATCGACTATAATAACACGTATATCACAAATTTATCTCCTCAATTTAAAAATACACTATGTTCTATCCTAGATACATCACAAAACACAGTACACTCCTCACTTATCTTGGTTAAGATCAAATTCATTGTTAAATTCAATTCTTTTTCAATTCCTTGAATTCATTATCACATTCTCGAGACAATTAAAAAATTATTAAGTTTTTTAGTATGAATGTGGTTATCCCAAGTGGAAATGTCATAGATGAACCTCTAATAATAACCAAAAACCCCTAGAAGGCTAAGTGTTTTAGAGATATTATTTGGATACTCCCAATAGACCAATATATGAAATTTTATTAGTTCCACTAGAACACATTTCTATGAGATATTGTAACCCATGTAATTTACATGATCAATCCAAATATGGATACTTGATAGCCTCAAGTATAGAATATTCATACTAAGAGTACTAATGATGTGGTCAAGATGTTGAAAATGATCGACACGATTCTTGCATTAAATCAATATGTAATTTTAAAAAATATAAACAAAATGATCAATGTATAGTAGGAAGAAATTTTTCATAAAATAATTAGCATAGTGGGAGTGTTAATTAGACATAAAAGAATTATGAAAATTCATATAGGCCTTAAATAATTATTAAGTAATTCAGTGTTATATCAGAAGGTATATCTTTCAAATGAGGATACCCCATTCTCATTGAGATAGTGGTGATACAAAATATCCTCTTAACTAATCAAGCTGATCATTTATATGGGGAAGAGGATACCATTTCATCATAATCATCTCCATAAAATTATAGTAATGAATAAATAAATAACATATGCCATCATTTTTATTAGGAAATATGACCTGATCATCACTAGGTGATATATAATAAAGGATAAAACAACTATATATCAAATCATCCATATAGGTTTTATGAACATGAATCTACGTTGGTGTCATTGTGTATGTTTGAATAGAAACTAGTCCATCTCCATGATAGTACTCAATTATATAATCAACATCCCTATAAAAAGGAATTGTATATTATTTTTCTAACAACACAACATATAAAATGTTCACTATGGGTGGAGTAAAATATCTTTAGACACCCCCATAATTCAAAAAATTACTTGATACGTCAGTAGTAAACTCTCACAGTTGCAGATTAATTTTCCCAATACAGACTACCTGGATATACTCAACTATATGATAAACAGAAAATTCACCCTCATGAGTCTTTAGGACACTCTATTATTGGTAAAATAAATAGGGCCTGTAAATACTCAGAATTTTCCATGAATTTTTTTAATTATGGAATTATTTTGAGTCCCTAAAAATTGACAGCACGTGATTCTGAGGCCTAGTGTGCCCGGAATGAAATTATGAAAATTTTTCTGGTACGTTTAGTAAACTCTCTAGAGGCATTTTTAAACAATTGATTCGGTGCTCGAAATTGAAATCTGAGGACACTGTTGAACACACAACGTTGATATATGCTTAAGGAGACCTTCACCTCGATCGCAGTAGGGCTATGGTAGAAGTTATTTTTCCTTATTTTCATTAAAGGGTTAAAATAATAAAAAAATTAAAAAAACAAAATTTATTTTATTATTATGAAACATCCATTTTGAAACCTGGTGGTGGGGTCCACCCGAACTCCCCTTTAATGTGAGGAAACCATTTGAATTCTACCAATTTAATGTGACAACATATTTTATTTAATGTGTCATCTTTAACTGGATTAATACTCTTATATCAATTAATGATGGATAATAGTTTCATTGTTGGGAATCATTGGAAAAAGAGGGCATGGAAAACCATTGGAGAGATATTAACCGACCAAGAACAGCCCTTCGAATAAAGAACGATTACGTGGGAGCATTGTTCGGAAGCGAGTTATGGGAGTGACGAATGTCAAAGTCCCCTTCAAATACTTCATATCATTTCTCACGAAATCTCAAATGAATATCAAGGTAGGGGTTTCAATTTTATGTATGATTAAATATATTTTTAGATTCTTCATATTCATGATTCACAACGATGATGTCTAAACAAACATGGCCATCGTTCCACAATTATGAATTGACCCTTCACATTTGTTCATCATGTGTTCTTCATGAATTATTCAACCCCAAATAATTAAGCACATCGAAAATACAATGCTTGGATAAGTGAGACATATGGATGCGGAAATCTCAACACATGGATAGTAAATAAGAGAAAATCTTAATTTACGGTCTTGGAATGAAGATACGATGTCTTGCGGAAGAAGGCAGCGGATCGCACCCCGCCAGACATGTGGAAGGAGGGGGCGAACTTCTGCACCTCCAGAAGTGGAGGTCATGGCCTTTGGCCATAATAGAGTAGGGGGTGGCTGGTACCCTGCAGGTCACAGGAGGACAACAGTGCCGACGTGCCACTTGACGAAGGACTGACCAGGAACCCAGCTGGTCATGATGAACTGACCAACACAGCTAAGTGGTCCCGTGTGATAGCAGCCTAAAGGGTCTGATGGACCATTTGGGAATCCGGGGGGCAGCTACCCCGATGTGACTAGGGTGGGCCCCGTCCCGAAGGACCACACCCAGCTGGGAAAACCACACATTTCTAGGAGGTATGCCCTAGAAGGCCATGACCTATGTGGGCCGGACCTTCCATGACGCTAGCCAATCGGGTAGGGTCGACCCAAAATTGGTCAGGTCGGACCGGACATGGGCCCATCCTAACCTAGATATGCCTTTTTTGGCTGTGTCATGAGAACCAGGCATCTGTTTGATGAACTATCTATGGAATATGGATCCTTGAATTGAGAAGGTCATTTTGGTATAATCTACCTGAGTTTTGGATAATGTTAGAGTATGGCTAGGTTGGATCGAGCTTGAATCCAAAAAGTCCCTGAGAGTAGAAACCCTAATAACATAGAGACTGAGAGTCTGATTGACTCTTTGTCTATTGCATTAGGTCCCTTATGATGAAACAGACCTTTGTGATACATCATACTGGAACATCACAGAGGTAAATATATGACTGATATCTTGAGTATCGGTTCTCCCTAATTCCCTATGAGTAGAATCCCAGGGGCTGTAAGTGAGGCAGAGGTGGGATGTTTATCGTACATAGGTTAGTACTGAGCGATCTTGTGTGGGTTATATCCTATGTGGGTCAACGCCCAATGATCCTGTGTGGTTAAGTGCATACCGAACATGTGTGGGGCTTATCCTGTGTGGGTCAGTGCTTAGCGATCCTATGTGGGTCAGCCCATATAGATCATGTGTGTGTTAAATCTTTTCTGTGTCATTACGGGGGTTAGTAAAAATCAATCATGTGTTGGTTAGACTCCGTATAATTAGCAACAATACCACTTGATAGAATAAGAGTATCCAACATCATGACTGATCATCTATACTTGTAAAATTCACTTATACCTAGTGTGAGACGAGCCTTCTACCTTCGTGGTTTTACCTGTGTGGTATATCTACCGTTGTAGTGTTACCATTGAATATCTCGATAAATTAGGTATATGTATTGGCATATACAAATTTTTTTTGATTACTATTTCTTTATGCATTGTGGTTTTATCATTGTGGAACTCTAGAAGACTAAAGAGGGTCTTGGGGTCCCTAGTGAGTATCGTTATTATCACCCCTAAAAGACCTACGCTCGCCCCTTGCTATTTCTTGTGGAGATGACAGGAAACGCTGATCGAGGTTGATGGTACAGAACTGGAGGCTGATCGGAGGTGGACATTAGACGAGATGATATGTATGTACGACCATTCGAGAGTTGTTCCTACCATTCAGTTAGGGTATTTAGTGGGTGTTCACATGAGCTATTATTTTTCATTTTTACTGGATCATTCCAGTTGGGCTTGTATTCTGGCCCCTAACTTATTGTAAACACCCGGTTTACATTATAGTTTAACTTGTGCTTTTATATTGTTGTGTGCTTGGAATGTGTGAGTTTACAAATTTAGAGGCAATTCCTTCCCGGTTTTAGGGATATGCCTTTCCGGTGTAAGTCGAATGCCCCTAGCCTATGGATGGCGGGTTTGGGGTACTCATTACATGGGCCAAGGGGGATGGGTCGTGAAAAATTTGTATCAAAGGATTTCAGATCTACTGAATAACTTGGACTCTAATATTTTAATAGGAAATAGTGTTATGTGTTATGAGTGTGGTTATCATTTTGGGGAAATCCAGTGTTGGTTTGGTGGCTGGCGTATCCATACACTAGGACATTGACTTCTGATTTCTGACTCATTGCACGAAAACACTAATTGTGTGTATGTTTTTCAAAATCATTCTTTTTCATAACTTTGAGTCAGCTCACACTGTATACAATGATAACCGTGACACACCTATTTATTTTTAGGATTCCTCCACACAGATAGCTAGCCAGGGTTCCCGGTAGAGTACGTGATGATAGCCCACCGAGCGATGAGGCTATAGTGCAAGGCCCCCTTATGTCAGTTGTGCCATCAGGTGGTGTTTCAGCAACACCACCACTTATTGGGAAGACTAATTCACCAGCACCAATAGTAGAAAGTGCACTCCACTTGAGCGCATTTCATGAGTTCCAACACAAGAGTCCACCAATGTTCTGTGGAGAAATGGATCCACACGTAGCTAAGGACTGGATGGAGGCCATGGTAAGTGTTTTTTTGACTAGTAGGGATACTAGATGATCTCATGGTGATCCTTATCACCGATCTTTTTCAGGAAGCAGTGGGAAATGGTGGAGGTTGATGCTTCAGGTTCACGATAAGGTGAATCTCGTCTGGGCATACTAAGAGAGCCTATGCAGGTCATAGTTCATTCCAGTGACCCTATGCTCTATGTGTATAAATGATTTTATCCACTTGCAGTAGGGTTGCATGACTGTGGATCAGTATTCAGCGAGGTTCACCGACCTCTCACGATACTCCACATACATGGTACCGAAACATTTCTTCAAAGCCCAAACATTCGTGCAAGGGCGCAGAGAAGATATTAGAGTATTGATGGTTTCTCTCAGCTTCCCAACATAGGCAGGGTTGTTATAGAGAGAACACTTAGTGGATAGCTTCCAAGATGATCAGTCACAAACAGTGAGACCAACCAGCAGATGATAGGTAGAAGAGTCATCAGTAGCCAGCAACAGACAATTGATGAAGAGGTACAAGAGGAGCAGACCTACATGTTGACAAGTGTATGATAGATTGTCGGTTGTGCGAGGCTCTCTTGACAGAGTAGGAAAGGCGAGGGACATGCAATGTTACTCGTCCTGCGGGAATGTTCATATGGCTCATGACTACCCGACCCACTGTACGGATGACTAGAAGACGATCGAAGGACCGTCTTGGCAGAGGCGATGATTTAGTCGGGGAGGTTTGCAGGCAGGAGGTAGATGTGGCAGAAGAGAAGGTCGTGCAGCAGGTGGGGGGAAGCAATTCGAAGTTCTACAACCACTACTTCCAGGTGGTCCACACCGGCCACTGGGAGCTGGTGTACAAGGACGCGCTCAACTCCAAGTAGTTGTGGCCTATGACTACAGCACTCTGGATATAATACGAGGGAAGATCAGTGTCTACTCTACCCTACCTATAATAATTATTGACACAGGTTCCATTAACTAATTTATTGCCACAAGCCTTGTTCAGATCTTGGATATTTCAGTGGAGCCATTAGACTGATCCTTACAGCTAGAGACTCCCATGGAATAATATTCGATTATTACACAATAGTGATGGAAGTGCGGGCTTACTCTAGGAGATGATATCTTCGGTAGGGATCTTCTAGTAGTGGCATCAAGGCCATACGATGTCATCGTGGGTATGGACTGGTTATCCACAGTCCTTGCTCATATCGACTTTAGTAGAAGAAATGTGTGGTGTGTCCTCATTAATGGGACCATGTATTCAATCAACGGTGAGAAGGGAACCATTGCCGTACAGCATGGGCATACCCAGAGGAGGGTGCAAATGATTACACATCAGTTGGCTATATGTACCCACATAGTGGTTGATATTGAGATTCTGAGCTATCCTCTAGTGGTGGACCAATATGTCGATGTTTTCCTTGATGATGTTTCAGGTGAACCTCCTCACCGAGAGGTGGACTTACACAACGACTTGAACCCCAGGACGTCACTGATATCTACACCAGCATATCGGACGGCTCCCGCAGAGCTGTGAGGGCTGCAAGTACAGCTGGGCGACATACAAAGCAAGGGGTTTTTTAGGCCCAGTGATTCACTTTGGGCATCCATGATTTTGTTCACCACGAAAGAGAATGGATGTTTGAGACTATATGTGGACTATCAGTGCCAGAACTATGTGACTGTGAAGAAAAAGTACCCACTAACAAGGATTGACGATCTCTTTGTTCAGCTAATGTGTGCACAATGGTTTTCGATGATAGACCTTAGATCAGGCTATCACCAGCTCAGGGTACGAGATGAGGATGTGGCGAAGATGAGCATCAGATGTCGGTATGGACATTTTGAGTTCTTTGTTATGAATTTTGGCGTGACTACCACCCCAGCAGTTCTCATGGGACTAATGAACAGAAACTTCTAGCCATACCTCGATCACATTGAGGTTGTCTTCATCGAAGACATAATGATATACTCAGCTACAGAAAATATCTCACATATCTTCTTCAGATAGTTCAAGACACACTCTGAGAGCACCAACATTATGGTAAGTTCTCGAAGAGAATGTTTTAGATCTGGGAGATCCACCTCCTAGGACACATCATCTAGAAGGTTGGAGTTGTGGTGGACTCAGTGATGATTGAGGGTGTGCTTGCTTGGGATCCACCTAGAAGTGTGAAGGAGGTGCAGAGTTTAATTGGTTTTGTCGATTACTACCATAGTTTTTTGCCTCACTTTTCCAGAGTTGAGGCTCCCTTATCACCATTGATGAAGAAGGGGAAACCCTTCGTGTGGTCAAGGAGATGCCAATTGAGTTTTTAGGAGCTGAGGTAGAGAATGACGAGTGCCCCATCATGAGGATACCAGAGGAGGGTGTTGGGTACGTCATATACTAAGACGCATCAAAGAACAGACATGTATGATTCGTGATGAAAGAGTGAGAAGTGATTGAGTATGGTTCACGACAACTATAACAACATGAGAAGAACTATACTACCCATGACATGGAGAAAGTAGTAGTGGTATTATTCTTGAAGATTTAGTGACATTACATGATTGATTATCATTTTATATTCTTCACTAATAACAAGAGTCTTAGGTATATCGTCTCTTAGAAGGACCTAAACATATGACAGCGGCCTTGGCTTGAGTTTTTCCAAGACTGTGAGTTCATGATAGTATATACCTATGTGAAGGGGACCATAGTAGTAGATGCACTCTTCCTGAAATCTGGTATATGGTTGTTGAGTGAGGAAACATAGTAGTTAGTCTCTTTGTGGAGGTCCTATGTGGATCGATATAGAGAAGCTTATCTTTATCCTCTGACAGTTACTCCTCAACTCCATCAGCATGTCTGGGAGGGGCATCTTCGGGTATCTGGCTTTGAGGCTCGGTGTTCTTAGATATTCGTAGTACAGAAACCTGCTGAAATTTCGGAAGGTGGGTTGCATGTCATCTTCTTCACAGGTCGTACTATTCTACTAGGGGCATTATGGGAGGATGTATTGTGGGTGTTCCATACGTCCCCTCTAGTTGTACATCCAGAAGAGGCGAAGATGTACTAGGAACTTCGGTGTCTGCACTGGTGGCTGAGAATGACAAATGTAGTGACATAGTTTGTCTCTCGGTGCCTCAATTTTCAGAAATTGAAGGCAGAGAATCATGTTCCAGTGGGCATAGTTCAGCCGCTTGAGGTACCAGAGTGGATGTTGGATGGAAATTCCAAGGACATCGTGACAGGAATTCCACGCTTGACCAGGGGTCATGATTCTATCTAGTTGATCGTTGAACGACTCCCCATGTCGGCCCACTTCTTCCCCATTAGAGTGAATGGTTTAGTAGAGGGTTTAAGACACCTCTACATGCATGAGATTGTATGGAACCATGGAGTTCCATCTATGTTTTTCCCTGACGGTGATGCAAGTTTCACTTCCTGGCTAGGGGAGGGGTTACAACCGGAGTTTAGGAAATAACATCTGTTGAGCACAACTTCCATCCTCAAACGGATGGTTAGAGACAGCAGACCATTCAGACCATTCAGGACTATTCGGGGGGGGGGGGGGGGGGGTTCCTACCCCCTTTGTGGCGATGGAGGGCCCCTCCCCTGCAGACCACACATAGATAGGTGGACCACACCTTCTAGGGCAGGCCGGGCGGGACCGTGGCCCAGTGGGCCTGACATACCGCGACCCAATCCAACGGGGTCAAGTCTACCCCATCCGGGTTGGGGGGGCCCCGACCGGGAATGGCCAGGTCGGTTTGACCGGGTCGGACCAAACTAGGGCCCATCCGAATCCAGATATTCCTTTTTGTCCATATCATGGGAATTGGGTATCAGTTTGATTAACCGTCTATGGTGTTGGGATCCGGGGATCGAGACATTACTTTTGGTATACTCCAATAGAGATTTGGATAATGTTGGACTATAGTCAGGTTTCATCAACCACAAATCCAACTAGGCCCTCTGAGCGGAAGCACTAAAAACACACAGACCGGGCGTCCGATTGACGTGCCGTCTATTGTGTTAGGTCTCTTATGACGTAACATACATTGGGAATACTTCATTGTGGAACTTCATGGTGGTTGATATTTTACCGATTTCAGGGGGTGCGGTTCTCCGAAAGGTGCTATGGGAGGATACCATGTGGCTGGAAATGAGGTGGAGGTTGTAGACAGATCATACGGAGGTTAGTACCGAGTGATCAAATGTGGGTCTGCAATGGTCCTATGTGGGTGAGATTCTAGGTCGGTCATTTCGAGGTTAGTACCTATCGATCCTTTGTGGGTCAGACTCTGTATAATCAGAAGACATACCTCTTGACTGTATAAGATGATCTAGCTTCATGACTGATCATATGTACTTCTATAGTTCACTTATGTCTGTTGTCAGCTGAGTCTTCTAACTTCGTGGTGTTACATGTGTGGTACTTATACCTTCGTGGTGTTACCTTTGTATATCTTCATAACATAGGTATTTTTATGGGAACTTAACATAGTAGGGTTGATGATTATTACTTCATGTATTGTGGTTTCTTATTTTGTGGAACTCTAGGAGACGTACAAGGGTCTTGGGGTTCCTACTGAGTATCCTTATACTCCCCCCAGCATGGGCTATGCCTGGGCCTTGTTCTGTCTTGTACAGAGGATAGAGAGTGCTGATCGAGTATGAGGCTACCAGAATGGAGGCTGATCAGAGGTGGAAATTAGACAAGACGATCTGTATGGACGGTCGTTCGAGTGATGTACCTACACTTATGGTAGTGTCCTTGGTGGGTGTTCATAAGAGCATTTTTTTCAGTTTTACTTGTATAATCCTGTTGGACTTGTATTATGGCCCCTTACATACTATAAACACCATGTTTACTTTATATTTTGACTTGTTCTTCTATCTTTTTGTGTGCCTGGTTTGGGTGAGTTTACAGGTTTAGAGGCAATGCCTTCCCGATTTTAGGGATATGTCCTTCCGGTGGTAGTCTCCAGCCCATGAACTATGGAAGGTGGGCATGGGGTAGTCCCGACCTGGGCCTCGAGGGACAAGTCGTGACATGGTCTCAAAAATACTATTATCCCTTCAATGACCAAAATCAAGTCAGAACATGATATATCAATAATTTAATAATCCAAAAGGAAATAATTCTCACAATCATCGAGAGGACAACTTTTAACAAATAGATATCAATGAAATGCACACTCATTGGTGTGTCGATTATCAAAACACAACTCACAAACTCTACTACCAGTCTCAACTAATTAGTAATTAGGGCCGATATCAATGAATGAGAGGATCTGGTATCAAATATAGAAAATAAAATGTGTTGAAGCTAAGAAAATAGTACCTCTATATATCGATGGGAAGGCCTCACTATCCACAAGTGCGGTCTTAAATGAAGGTAATTGTCTAAAAAATATTCCCTATGTTGTAGTATGAGACCCATGAGATGCACCACTCTCATGATATGGGAAATAATTCCTTAATGTACAATGTCTCCTTCCTTCACATCCCATGCAAAAATAAATCCATATTTATAAATGTTGTAGTGTAGAAGACCCCATTCTAGAACTCATATTCAGAGAGGGTTATTCATCACCATGCATGAGATGAGGGATATTATAATATATCTATGTGTGAACTATCCATTCACAGGCTCGAAACTCTACTAGTTTTCATGGTCTCTTGCTATGAATTTCACCACAACCTACATTACATTTGGGAATATATTCATTTATATCTCTATGATTGTGATTCTTCTCCATGGAGAGTATGTCTCCCATGTCCCTATTTACTATTTCCATATGGATGATTTTGAGTCTTAGAAGACATATATCTTTTCCATATATATATAACCATATATATTCCAATGGAATCCTCCTCTATATTCCCATTATAAATTGGTTTCTGATAGACCCCATTAGAAAATTTCTGCATCCTAGTCATGTAATCCTAGGAATGAATCTCACATTTAATCACATCCTGAGAAATCATCACTACATTATCGTCATCATCATCATGTGGTAGGATAATGAAATATAAAAAAGTTAGGTGACCTTAATTGTACATCACAGACATACTCCCTTATGTAGCCCTCATTATCAATGATGCTCTATCATTCCTAAGTGACTCTAGGTGAATTTTTTCTAGAGACGTATCATATATTTCCATCCATTCCATACTCTATAAGGCATCATAATGTGTCTAAATTTACCAACAATTATTCGCCTGAACTTGTGATATATAGGCTATCATCTTGAATCACTTAACATTAAGAGTTTTAGAATGGTTATGGATTTTTTGGAAAGACTTAATCCAAAACTCATATGCCTCAGGTCCACCCTATCTGTTGAAGGTCAGTGGGTGATTTAACTTAAACACATAAATAAACTAAAATTAACATTCCACATCCTTCCCTAGGTCTCATTCCATAATATAAATAATCTATGAAATGTTATCATAGAAATTTTCATCGCCTCCATTTCCTGGAACTATAGGACCCTCTTGCTCAACTTTTGGAGGCATGTTTCATGAAATATAATTTTTTTATCATTTCAGATGAAATAATCTTTGATTAATATCACTAAAATTAATAATCCACATATTTTCAAAAAAATATATACTATATTGAAACTAATTTGAATCAAATAATACTAATTCATTCCCCATACCTCATTATATGATCAACATTGATGCAATATCACTACCCCCAACAATCATTTACTCGAGACATGGATAACATATGGTAATAAATTTCTTATTTCATAGTATACCATTAAAAAACCTATTATACATTAAATATTTCAATAATTAGAATCATTTTGGACATTTAATTTCATTATTAAGATCTATTTCTCTTAAAATTATTCAATAATGGAAATAAATATTTCTAACTACTCACCCAAAGCATTACTTTCATGAATGCCATAAATGCTTCATGTAACATTAAATAACGAGGGCATAAAATGATTTATGGATACTGAACTCTCATTAAATTCCATGAAAAGTGTAAAATTATATAAATCATCAACATTACACAACAATTTTATCATCCAAGGTGATATAACATTAAAAAGTAACAAAAAAAACTCATAAAAACAATTCCACCATGGGTACTTTGTTTTCCACAAAACATGGGTTTAATACTAAATGATTTATCTATTAACCATGGACAAAACGACCTATTATCCTGTACCCCTTTCCCAAAAAGTAAGGCAACATAAATGAAAACAAAAATAAATTCCTTTGTTACCACATTTTAACAACAAAACATGGATTACACATAATGGTGCACCATTTTGGTTTGTCATGCGAACTCATGAAATTGACCATATACACTAGAGGATATTTAATAGTTGTGATTGTCTAATATCAATCATGGGGACGTTATGACCTTTTAATCAATGTATTATAAGAGAATAAATCAATTAATGATTTTAAAATTGTAACAGGAAATAACCAAAATAATACCATAGTCAATAACGACCTATAACACATGATAATCCCCATAAATGAATAAATGAATATTTACCAAACATTATTTATGAATTTCAACCATAATATTAAGGTTTTAAATGCATGCCCAAAATAAATACACACTAAAAAAATGTCCGTCCTAACATTATATCTGGTTGCCTCATGCATCCTCTATCTTGTATCCCAAATCGTCCATATGACATAGGTATCATACCCTTATCTATTCCATCAAAAAAAAATTTTCATGTATTTATCTAGAAGCCCAAGATTGATGTGAGTAAAACATTGTAGACCACCACTATTTACATATAAAATAATATTAACTCTATAAAACTATATAAAGTTTTATAATGAATAATGTAAAAATAAATAAGAAAACTATTTTCATATTATGTTATTTTAAAATAAGCCTCATAAATCCCTAGCTTGTTGATGAAACCCAATCCAACTGTATTTATATTGGCTTGTGATATATTCTAAACTATAATCCAATCCGATATCACAGTTTATTATAATTTAATTATAATTTCATATTCCTATAATGTGTTCCTATAGCAGTATTTTGGATCCTTTTTGGAATATAGAGTAGTAGTCCCTTTACCATAAATCACTAATCAAATGTAAAACATATATACATACATACATACATACATACATACATACATATATATATATATATATATTGGGGGACTAGAGAGTATTTTTTGAACCATGTGGGTATTTGGAGTATTACACACTTCCCTAAAACTCAGTCATTATATATCACATCTCATGGTTCTAAATTAATAAACCATTTTAAATATTCATTAATAAACTCTATATAATTCATAAATACCATTTTAAATCATATTATAACACCCCACCGGTTACTATTAAATTCATAATCACA
The DNA here is from genome assembly GCA_963277665.1 of Viscum album. Lineage (NCBI taxonomy): Eukaryota > Viridiplantae > Streptophyta > Magnoliopsida > Santalales > Viscaceae > Viscum > Viscum album. Next base: position 1,853,083,478 of record OY728120.1, read on the forward strand.
TAAATCAATCAAAATCACAATCCCATTAATGCATTAATTTCATAATCACATTAACCATGAAATTAATTAATTCAATTATTGTTTTCCAAATAATAAAATATGAGGAACTATATTAAATACATAAAAATAAGGTTAAGAAAATTGGAATTGGTTACTAGACCTCTTATATCATGATAATTGATGAACATTCACCAAACTGAAATACCCATGTTGATATAAAACTATTGAAAACACAACATCATGGAATATATTTGACAAATTGAAAAGAGAATATTTCAATTAAATCATACTTACAAACCATCACCACAATAGTAAAAATCATCCCCCATTACTGGGAAAGAGTGATGAGAGAGTGAAATCCAAACAGCGAAGAGATTACTTGACATCTAGGATATAATCCTTAAATAGGATCATTGATTCTTTAGGAAATATTTTTTGTACCCTTGTAATTATCATGTGTGCATAAAAAATTACTTTTCATGGGGTGAGAGGATATGTTTTGGGGTACAAAACATGAGGTTCTATAGTTTAAATTAAAAATTATGTGTTTTAAAAACACACATGCATAGTTTTCTTGGTGTAAGTGTACAATTTGACAAAATTTTATCCTTAAACATGTGCCTCACCTTATAAATTGAACCATTTCTCCTAAGTGTCACTTGGATTGAATAATATTGTACCAGCCATGTAAATACCTTCTGTTTGAGGGTGTATAGGTTTGTGAAGTATGCTACAATGCTTTTCTAAACCATGCATTAGCTATGTGACACCACAAGTCCCCACAAAATTGGGGTGAAAAGATTCATGGGGTATGTTTCATTATTTTCCAACATTGGTCATGGCCCTATGGGTTTAAAATTTTCATCAATTTCACCCCAATCATACAAAAATAAAAATCCATCCATGGTATATCCATATGTTGGTAAAAGTGTAACAGTAAAATTTCATGAGGAATCTATAGAAATTATGTATTCTTACAATTATGGTTCTACCATGTTGTATAATTTTATGTAATTAATATTCCTAAATTTTGATTTAATATATTAGTAAAACATTTATTGGGCATTATAAAATAAATTGGAGGGTAATATAATTCTAAGCCCACCTATAATACAATTAGACTCATAAATGTTTCTTCCAAAGGTTAATAAAACATTCATCATATCATCTTATCAGTACGTTTGGAAAATAAAATAGATTCAAAATCAATTATACATTTAATCACTTTATTTACCATGGGAATCAAAAAGGATTCAGTAATGATTCACAATAACCAAATTTATTCATGTAAAAGGAAAAAAATTAATAGAATCATAATTAATTCAACCTCATTATAATAAATACAATGAATTAATTTTGCATGTATTATATGATTATATATGTTTTCAATAATATAAATCATTGATGGAGGTTCAACATGATGAAATATTACATTAAAATATTATTCAAAACATTTTTTTTAAATATCCATATTTTATATATTTTTAATATAAATATTATCTTATAAGAAAAATAATATTTATAAAAAACATGTATTTTAAAAAATAAAAATTGAATAAAATATTCAAATCGAAGAAAGTTTATCTTACTATAATAAACCATTCATATCATATATATTAAAATAAAACATTTTATCAATCTTTTTTAAAAATTATGAAACAAATTGTTTGGAAAAATTTAAATATATCACATTTTCAAAATATATTAATAAATATAATTTTGGAGAAAATTATCTTCACTAATAAATTAAAATATAGGTTAGATCATTCATAAATATTTTGAGGACTATGAACATATGATAAACAAAATTTGACAAAAGTGGATATATTTTAGAACATTCAATAAGAAAAATTTATGATCATTATAATTACCACATAGAGAAAAGTTGAAATAATTAATTAAAATACCTTAATAAATATATTATAAAAACATTTATTTGGAATATATATTAAGATCGACATAATATTAATCAATTATTATTTATCATATGAAACCATAAAAGGTACTAATAATATAACATAAACCACTTACCTCAAGTACATTCATGATTTGTACTCATTTCAATCTCCAATAAACTAAATTTATAATTATTATAAATATATTATAGATCTATATTAATACATTTTGTACTATTTAAAATAATATTATAAATTCCACTATTACTTTTCTAAATAATTTCTTTATTAAAAAGAACATTTATGAAAATGTTGGTAGGTTTTCCATGTATTCTTTTGTTTGGTGGATTCAGAACAAGATTCTTGTCCATTGATTCATCATCTAAAAATCATAATCAATACAAATTTATCAATTTTTTTCTACAAATTATATTTATTAATTGTATTTATACTGGGGTGATTAAAAATTGTGTTAAATCACCTCATTAAAATGTTAATAGATATATACAGATGAGTAACATTTTGGATTTTTGGTTGACGAAAAGAGAAAAGGTTAAATAATAATTAAACATTGAAGAGTAATTTATATATCCTAAATATAATATATATATATAAGTATATTAAAAAAATATCACTTTTACCGTCCCTAGTAATTGTAAATGTAAAAAAATTAGTGCCCATTTTGGAGATGTTATCCCACACAAACATATAGGAGACATTATCTTTTTCCAATAGATGGAAAAAATTATGTTAGAGAAGGTCATTTGATTCAAAAAAATAATTATTTCATAAATTTCATATATATACAATAAATTCAATATAAATAAAACCACGAATAATGGTTATGTAAAATTTATCATGTCGCCACTTCGATGTGGTAGTCCAGATATACTCTCAAGAGTTACATTAATATCCCATTTCATGGAAAAATGAATGAATAATGGTTTTACCATTATAATGATAAAATATTTGTATATTTATTAAAATATATTCATTATTTTTATATTTATAAAAAATTTTCAAAGAAGGTGAAATAAGATACAAATTTGAGTGTACTCAGTTATGATTAATACATGATTGTTGAGAAAAATCCATTTCAATTCACGTTATACATCAACTAAATCATTTTTTGTCCTCATATTGATGACTAATTTGTTGATAGGAATGTTATTAATTGGTTAGGGTAGTGATTTTAAAATATAAAATTAAAAAAATGTTTTGAGGTATAGTGGATAGGTGGTATCGATTTATAAAGGATGGAGAGGCCATCTTTTAAATTTTCGGAATGATTAAAATATATTAATTTCTTAATAGAGTGACATGGCTCAAAATTCCCAATTAATTTATAATAATAAGGGATTTTATATTATCACATCCACTAAAAAAAATTGGTAGAGTTTAAATATTTTTACATTAATTACAAACACCCAACCAACAATCCCATTTGAAACATAAGTGTAGTTAATTTTTTACGATATTTATCATTCAGTATGACCAATAAATAAATATAACACACTACAGAATATTATTTTTTCAGATTAAAATTTAGGGATACCTATTAAAATATTTAATTTCTATACATGGTATAAATTTCTATTCCAAAAGTATACAAAAAACAAAAAAAATCATTTTTAGTAATCGATAATTTAATGCAAGAAATTGACTATTCCCTTATTTTGTCCCATATTAAAACATTTAAATGAATGTTAAAATATGTTTTTACATATAATATATTTTTTTATTTAAAATAATACAAATTTATATATTAATTGAAATAATAAATTTGAAAACACATTTTTCACATGATAATATATTTTTAAGAAGGACATCTATGTTTATCATCAAATATTTTTATTTCAAACTCTTACTAATTAAAAAATAATCATTTTATATTACACATACCTAAAACATAATTCATCATACTTTAGTTAACCTTATTCATATAAACCAATAAAATATTCAGGTGATAATTTTTACATTAAATAATATAATTTTAAGAGTATAACATGGTTCATTTAAAATTAGTGTTTCATATAATGAATGCTATCAAAGAAAATTAATTTATATAATGGGATATATATAAATAAATTTAATCATGTTATAATTTCACAATATATATAAAATTAATAATAAATTAATTTTCATTTTTTAAAACTACATACATTTTTATAATAATGCATGTAATATGGTTTTGAATAATTAATTACATTCCCTTGTAGAGGTAGTAGACAACACGTAAACATTGGAAATGATTACACTTTTTAATGGATGGAATTGAATAAATTGAGAGAAAAATTTGTCACTATGGAATCTTATTTATATAATATATATCATATATATTTTACAATAATATCAACAAATTCATCCATCTAATGTGATTGTGGAAAATGAATTCATTTTCCACATGTAGGTTATAGTCTAAAAGTAAACACAAAAGATAAACCCATTTCTCTTTTTTAAGGTAATGAGTTGGAATATGGTTTTATAATAATTATCATCATATTTAATCATATTTATGATTCTATTTTCATATATTTGTGATAATTAAATTTATATTTATTTAATGTAGAAAAATAAATAATTATTAAATAATCTATGTAAGATGATTAACTACTCATTTATAGACCACATTTTTTATGCACAATGATGCGTTTTAGGATGGTATAACTATTGGAAAAGGAGATAAAAACCAAGGTAATTAATTTAGATCTTATTTTTTATGATTTCAAGTTAGAGATAGAGGCCCCAACATTTATGAGTTGGTTTGTAGAAGAAGATCTCTCTTATATGTTAGGAGATGTACCCACATGGAATTAGAAAAATTATTTAAATAATATAATGGATTTTTATTATAATAATGGAAATTAATAACAAACTCATCAAATAAAATACTAGAACAGTTATAAAAATCATCAATTTATAAAATTTAGGAATTTGTATGTGATATTTTGAGACATATCACTTAGATTAATCGCCTTTGTAAACTTGTTTTGGCCCAATCCATGGCACAATTTTTTAACCTTATTACTATTAATTATGGAAAAAGTAAATGATGAATAATTAGAATATTTGAAAATGATAATTTAAAATATTAAATATATTCTATAAAATTATATTTCTATATTTTGTAGAAATTTATTGAAAATAATTTATGAAAACGCACTGTAAATTCTTCATCAAAGAATAAAATTATTGCATAAAACTGAATATATTGTCATTCATTTATATGAAAATACCATTCAATTAATGTTAATTAATTTTATGGAATAAATAATCTATAAATATTATTAAAATCATTAAAAAATATTTATCAGTTTAATTTAACAATATAAAAACATAATGTAGGTAAATATATTTTTGTAGAATAACATATGTTTTAAAATTTAAATTTCCTTATATTTATATTTAAAATTCATAACCAATGATATCAATTTCAATGCATATAAATAATAAATTTTAATAATTTATATACTCTAAATCATACCCCTAAATCCAATTTCATGTCTATAACATATATTTTATTAAATAATCAATCAATATATATCATGGTGTGTCTAAACTAAGTGTTGCATGTAGAAAAATATTACTTGGAAATCTAATTTATTTAAAGTTTAATAAAACAGAAAACATAAAGTTGATATATTAATAACATTATTTATTTATATAATTATTAAATTTCTTATAATCATATTATTATTTGGGTCTTATTCAGTGGTCAGAACATGGAGGAATCCTGCGAATAATGAATTTGATTACTAAAGAAATTATTGTAATATCAATAAAAAAATAAATTGGGAGCTAGGATATGTAATCACGGGTCCATTCTCCGAAATATATCCAAATCTAATAAAGGTAACATGGAACATAAATAACATAAAAATATTAAATTTTTGAACCACTATCTATGTTGTATTTTATTTAGTAAATTATAACTTCTTGCATTCGTTCCAGTGATCCACTAATTGATGATAAGTGGATCAATGATATTTACATTATACCCAACATTATCCATATATTAGATGATGAGATTATTTTTTAGTTACATATAATTTTTATTCTTAATCGTATCAATGGTTTTATATTATCATAAATAATTTCTTTGAATAAGAATTTGACTACGTGAAATAGGAAGAGTTTAAGAATAAATTTTCCAATAACTACATGAAATAAAAATATTTCAAAAAAATTCAGAGGATATATTCGGAAATAAATTATAATGATGATAAATTAATTTGTGCCTATGCTATAAATTTTACCTTACATATTATGGTAGACTTCATATTTTACATTGAATCATAAATAATGGTATCCATATTTTAAGTCTTCATGAATGAAGGTCTATAAAAGTATATGGATATAATATACACTGATACCTATTATTGGAAATGGAAATAAAGTCCAAAAAATATTTCAAATGCATCAATAAATGATTCATGATCGTAACACATTTCTCAAGGATCGATTAGATAGTCATATAGCCCGATCATAGTTACAAATTAGGAGTTATGAACATTTCATGTTGTGATGGAAATCTAGATCGTAGAGCCCATTAACAAAGCTCCCTCCATGATCACAGAGTAGTGGAACATGACTGATGCCTCTGTGAGCACCACGAAGCTCGATGAAGGTTGGCTCTATAATGACCAGAAACATGTGGTAATTGGACCAGAGCCTCAGTGAGTGTCACAAAGCTCAATGACGGTCGGCTTTACGATGACAAGAAACATTAGGGATTTCCCTCCAGTTGCAGAGCGCAATTTGCATCACGGCGCATATTTGTGCTTTGAAGTAGGCTCCGCCGACCTCTATCTCCTATAAATACATGGATCACCCCCTTCATAATGAGGGTCAAGCCACCCCTTGGGATGCCAATCTCCCATTTTATAGAGCTCCCATGCTCAGCGAAGTGATGCCCTTCGAAAACGGCTCTGTGAGAGGCTTTGATCTGTGAGCCCCGTTGCTACGCGAGTCTGTGCTCTACGCGCAGTTTTCCATTGCTCCCTTATGAGAACCCAAAATCCACTTATGATGTACCAGGATTTGAGATACTTCTCCAAACACCATGAAAATCATTGATTCGATATTCTCCACTGGGTTCATTCACCATGTTTTGAGTTGACAGTCTCAACATCAGTTCCTCAAGCACCTTGAGATGACCATTCATCTAGAAACTCCTGAATCCCTATCACCTGGATCATATACTAGGATGAAGTAGAAAAGGCCTCCCTTGCCTAAGTCCCAACACCAACCATTTCTAGGTGCCATAAGCCAACATTTGTATCTACATGAATATAAACTATAGTACACCCTTTGTACAAAACATAGGATACCTTTTTCTCCACACCAGAGATGCCTTATGATCCATGCATAAGATGTCAATAGTCTTATCTACATGACTATAAAAATTAGTACACCCTTGGAGATAAAAATAGGATGCCTCTTGCTCTAAAAAATAGATGCCTTCATCTCTAAGTAGAAGATTCCAACAACCCTATCAACTTGACTACAAACTGAAGTACACCATATATGCCAAACATAGTATTCCTCTTGATCTAATCAAGAGATGCCTTGTGCTTGAAGCATAATATTCCTAATAGTCTTCTCCACATGACTATTAACTATAGTATGCCCAATTATTCAATAATAGGATTCCTATTACTCAAAAAATATATTCCTTATGCTCTAAACAAAACAAGCTAATAGTTCTTTCTTCATGATTATAAATTATAGTATTCCCTATGTGAAATATTTAAGAAGCCTTTTCTCCCAAACAAAATATGCCTTATGCTCCAAGAATAAGATGAAAATTGTCCTATCTAAATAATTATAAAATGTAGTAGAACCTATTATTTAATAATAGGTTGTCTCTTCTCCCAAATAAGTGATGGATTATGTGAAATGAAAATGATACCTCATTCCATGATTATAGTGGTATAATTTCAAGAGCATTGAAATACATTCAAACATTCCATCACTCAACCTCACACAATTCATGTCCTACTTTCAGATATTCATCCTCTTCTTGTGTCTGAAGGGTCCCCCTAATGGCCAGGTCCCATACCATATGAGCTCAACTAACTTCTTGGGCCGATGACCTAGAAGACATGAGACGAAACTTCGACTCCGGCCCTGCATTTCAAACACAGTCAATAGTGGACACTCGTTTGTTTGTTCCCTTTTCAGGAGAACGTGATATGGATGCTATTTTTCGAACACTGTCAATAGTTATGCTCCATCACCATGCCCCCCTCATTGCATTCTGAATGTTGGGCATGTGATTCACACTTTTCTTCTCCATTTTTTCAGACTGATTCCAATGCCTTTGGTATTATCTCTCTTGTGCACTAGTGCCTATATGTAGACCCCAATTATTTTCCTCGACCCACCATCGAGTTGAGATTCCCTCATGACCACACATTGGGATGAAACCTGGGAAGCTTCTTTGCGTAAGCCCAATTCACCATTGTTGGTCCATAGCAGCTCCCAAGTAGCTTCTTTGCATAACCCCATTCACCATTGTTACTCCATACCGTCACTTGGGAAATTTCTATGTGTAAGCCCCATTAACCATTGTCGCTCCATAGAAGCACCTGTTCATCTTCTCTGTGTAAGCCTTATTCACCATTTCTACTCTATAGCAGTACTCGATAAGCATTCTTCTCCAAGCCACATTCAGCATTATTGCTCCATTGCAGCACCCTGGAAGCATCCTTTTTTAAGCACCATTCACCATTTTCTCTATATAATGGCACCCAGGAAACTTCTATGTGTAATCCCCATTCACCACTGCCACTCTATAGCGGCACTCAGGTAGCTTCCTTGTATAATCTCCATTCACCATTGCCGCTCCATAGTGGCACTCGGGAAGATTCCTTATGTAAGCCCCATTCACAGTTTTCGCTCCGTTGTGACATCTGTGCAGCTTCCTTCTGTAAGCCCCGTTCAATGTCCCTATTCCATTGTAGAATCTAGGAATCTTTCTAGAATAAGACCCATTCACCTTTTATGCTTCCTAGTGGCACTCAGATAGCTTCCTTGCATAATTTTCCATTTATCATTGTCACTCCATAGTGGTACCCGGGAAACTTCCATGTGTTATCCCCAATAAAAACAATTCATGGATGAACCATTTCACCATGATCGTCAGTTCCATGCCGCCTCTTGTTTCTCACACCAAGCATGACTCACCTGGGTTTAGAGTAAGCATTGTCCATAACATTCTCTCTGGGAAGCTAGAGTGTATGTCTTAAACAACCATCGTGAACTATGTAGACTTTGATCTTTTCCATGGAAAGTTATGTAGGACGCCTCCCTGAGGTTCAATCCCACCATTCATCTGTTACGACTCTTTTTACATTAGTAACCAAACACTATTCTATACAACGTAGACATTGATCCTTACCAAGGCATGGTTTGTAGGAAGACTCCCTGAGGATCAATCCCACCATTAATTTCTTCTAACTCCCCTACATGTTGGTTTCCACCATTCCGAACTACAGGGACATTTACCCTTTCCAATTCATGGTTCGTAGGAAGCCTCCATGAGGCTCATTCCCCACACCCAATGGTCCCATACACCTTCATGTTAGTTCAAAAACACCCAGTCTGAACTACGTGGACTTTGATCCTTGCAATGGCAGGGTACGTACTATGCCTTTCTGAAGTTCAAGCCCAATAACCATTGGTTCTATCCCCCCATTTGGGTTGGTTCACACCACATGAACTACATAGACTTTGATCCTTGCCTAGAAAAGGTACGTAGGAAGCACCATTGAGGATCAAGCCCACTATCCATTTGTCCTGACCATATTAACGTCACTTCACCAATCCTCTTCCAAACTACATGTACATTGATACTTTCCAAGGAATATTATGTAGGAAGCCTCCTAGAGGTTCATTCCCAATACCCATAGTTCTCAACCAATTCACGTCAGTTCACTAACACCATCCCAATCTATGTTGACTTTTATCCTTTCCAAGATAAGGTACGTAATAGGCCTCCCGGAGATTCATACCCAATTCCCATGGATATCAACTACATCATGTAGGTCCAACCCCCATCCTACATGACTCTAAACTGTACGCCCCTTCTTGACCTGCAAGTTGTTAGACTACACAAATTCAATCTACATGATATTTGTTCCTTGCGATGGAATGGTTTGTAGGAAGCCTTCCGATTGTTCAGCCCTAGTCAGCAGTAAGCCATTGTCATCCCCATTCAGCGGTAAGACATTTTCTACACCATTCAGTGGTATGACATTGTCAATACCATTTGGAAGTATGTCATTACAGTCCCCCAATCTACGGTAAACCAGTTATGTCCCCAATCTACGATTAGACTTTGTCAGATGAACTATGTATAATTTGATTCCTAGACATGTGGATTTGTAGAAAGCCTCTATGAGATTTAAGCCCATCACCCATGTCTCATCTTGATCTATCCCTTGATCCCATTTGTTCTGGGAAGATCATGCCCTAACATAGAGGTTCAATTTCTTTTGGATCTCATCCATGTGTCCATTATCATGGGTAGCCTCCTCAGGTCTCTAATCATACCACCGAACTATACGTACATAGATTCACTACAACGGGGAAACATATAAAGTATCATCAAGGTGAAAAACCCACATCACCAACCTTATAATGTTGGTTCCATCACATTCCCCTCATCAAATAATTCTATACTCTATCTCTATACTGATTCTTATTCGGGCCGCCACATCCCTGTGAGATCATGACATTTATCATAGCACCGATCATTGCAGAACCCATGAAGCTAAAAATGAATAAGCACCACAACATCCATAACCATCCACCCAAGATTATCCCTCTTGTGATGGGACTCTTTTCATGCATAAGACACATCATGTATCTAGGATGAAGTATTTTTTGTACACCCCAACTCATCGCCCCTTCCAACAACATTGGTTTTGATCTGTGTCATCTTCATAAGGTACGTAGGAAACCAACCTAAGGATCAGTCAAATCCAATTGTAAACATTGGTGTACCCAACTCTAGGGTGCACTCTTCCTGATCCGCCTTCAATGGTGTCTAGATCTGCCTTAATGGCATGACATCTTCCATTAATGGGAAAAACAACTTGCATTCGCCCCCAATGGGCATTCTAATCCATCCATATGGTAAGCACTCATGGAGATCCCTTCTAGGGGTGTACCAATCTGATCCATCTCTAGGGGAAATTCTGATCACCCTCATTTTATCTCTACAAAATGAGAAACCTGTGTCCTACCTTGTTTTAAACATGACATGCCTCAATAAAACATCGAAGGACACACCATTGTTGTAACTATGCATGCAAGACGTTAAACTCATGGCATACCTCGTGTTAATCCTTGGAAGATGAGGAAAACATTAGAGCTATTCCTATGGAATATACTATCTTGCATTCATCGTGGGATGCCAAAGGTTTTTCACCCTTGAGATTCCCTCTAATGTGGTAGAACACAAAATTACCAATGTCTATGCATCCAAATATGCCACAACATCACTGATGTGGTCATATACTCCAACTAAAGGTTTCTTCCATGTTAAGACCCCGTGGAATATCCTGAAGGAAGTACTGTAATTAACTAGCATCCACAACGATATGGACTCGGGAATGAGATTCATGAACAATGTCTTAATCAATAAGGGAGACCCAGACTAGGTAAAATGTTTGGTGAAGAATCCACGGATGGTGGAACCGCCTTCCCATCATTCTATTTCGATCAAATAGAAAACGTATGTGAATAAGGAATAGATGCCAGTACCTTTGGAATGCTGGAATGCGGGACGAAAGCTGCACATCCTTGACAGATGGATACGCATGCCCCGACGAAAGCATCAGAAACACCTATTAATAATTCATTCATTATGATATCAAATTAAAATGTATATTCATGCCACTCAATATTTTTTTTGAGATAGATGAAAATATTTAATATCATGGTAATTCTAATAATATCGATGGATCCATGAAAAATAATATACCATCATGTCAAATGTATAAAATGAATCCTGAAGGAAATTACCTTATGGGATCTAGATAATATATAGATTGTTAAAATTTAGATATATTTAAAAATAATGTTAGATGTATTTTTAGAAGCCTATGAATGGTGGTGATAATGGTAAACCAAATGTGACACCCAAAACAATTATATAATTAATTTTTTGTGATCATTACAATAATTGGTGAATGATTCCAAGAGATAATAATAATAATATGTTTTGTGACCTATCTCAGAAAACCAATCCTATTTGACTCTACACTGGAAATTGTTTAGATCCAAATTAAATTATTTATCCTCATCAGCAACCAATAAGTATGCACATATGCAATCAATGGTGTCATATGAAAAATAACAAGAGAACTGACCTCATATAAATAATCGATGATTAATATACGATATATTGGTAGAGGATATAAAACAATCAATAGATTCCATAAAAATATCCTAAATGACTCCATATTATATATAAATAGATGAAACATGAAGGATTAACACAAAAATACAAAATTTGGAATAAATAATTGACCTGATATCATAAAACACTATAATGGAGATGTAGGGTTCCCATGCACAACCTAAATATCCCATGGATTAAAAATAGTATGCATGAAGGGGTTAATATAGGTGTTAAATATTCATTATAGAGTATAGGTGTCTAATATAATAATTTTTAAATCATCCCTTATTGTGGAATGTTCATAGAAGCTAGCACTAACCATTGAGCTGCTGGTGGGGGATGTGCCTCTACACATCAAAAATTCCAATTTAGTGTCTAGTTGGATTTCACCATACTTTTTTGCGATTTCACCATATTTTTTTTGAATTTCATTGAAAACCTATAATTTTATAGAATGGTAATATCATTCTGATGGATCCAACTGACTACATGATGGTATTCTTCACCGACCAATTAGACCACATATATTTCCCCCTATAAACATGAAATAACCTTTATTATAACCATTAGAGAATTAGAAAATCTAAAGAAACGAGAAATGAATATATTTTCACGGTATGATAAGTAATAGACAGGTAATATGGTATAATTATTTTTAGGGTATGATTTTATGTCAATTGAATATCACATGGATGATGGATTCCCAGTAAAAATATTTGGTGACTATTCCCTTATTATTGATTCACACATGCAATTTCCATCAAAATATAAATTTTTCTAAAATTAATGATTAACTAACTAAATAATGATCCTATGTATAACATTCATATGAATGATAAATATATTAATAGGATACTCCATGACTAAAACATATAGATCCAACTAAATATCCCCTTTTTCAGAAGATGGGAATTAATATGATGATACATCTTATATAGAGAAGCTATGTAAACATACATAAGTAATACATCGATTCATTGATTTAATTATTATATATCATAATATATTTCATATCCTGATTACATATAGGGTTGGTGTCATGGTGATTAGGTACATAAAAATAATTTTATTTTATACATGTGTAAATTTTTCAACAATAGTTCTCTTAAAATAAATTTGTAGATATATCCAATGAAATTACAATCTAAAAAACTATTAAATGAAATCATAAAAAAATAATAACTAGAAATCATTGTAAACAGAAAAAATATCAAACTATGATATATTTTAAACCTTGATGAGATAATGTGTATGAAATAAATTTCATGATAACATGTCTAAATATATTTTATGTCATGTATAAAATATGTTTTCGGAACGTAAGATCGTACCTAAATAATTATAGACCATAAATGGTATGACATATCTCCAACACATATAAATTATCATATAACACTTGATTATTACACATAATATTATAATACATTAAAAATCATTCATAATCATGAATGTATATTATTATATAGAAATGATATGAATAATGAGAATTTAAAATAATTTTATGAACAACAGTTAAATGTGTGACATTTTTAACCACATGAAAATTATAAAAAAATTCGTGCAACTTCACGGGAATGAAATAATCCACATGTGTATCATTTGTGTGAGGATAATAAGTCGAATGTTCCAATTTTTATTCTGGATGAATCATCCCATGTAGCCATTAGATATAGAAATATAGAGTATTATACTATGTTGTCATGGGTTAAATCCTCTCATAAACCCATTATTTTGGGATAACTCCTCATGTATAATCTGATGGATTGTAATAAATAATCATATGAATCCCATTGTCTTGGGATGGAACTAATAAGGTAACATTAGAATTTTTTTTATATTATCATGTTCTTCTATGGGATATTGAATGATAAACATAAAATAACTAATTGGAGTGTGATATTATACCATAACAATCAACATCCATACATATGTTTTCCCTAGAAAATTAAATCATAATAATTTCACAATGAACCCATGGAAAAATGTTTTTTTCTATAAATTTCAACAATGAAAACCATCATATTAAATAAAAAACCCACATAAACAAATATGGTTTCATACAATATCCCAATTGAATTTAATAATAGGAAGACTTAATTCTATTCAATCTAAAAACATTCTCACAAAATATAATCACAAAACATGAAGTAATGAAATCAAATTATATCAAACATTAATTTTCTCAAATAAATCAAATAATAATCACATAAAATGAACTAAATAAATCATATCATAAACCATGGTGGGTAAATAAAAGTTAAAATACACTAGGATTCTATGAACAACATTTAGAAAATTGATGTAATAATTATCATCAGAAATATTTTTGTGAATAGTGAGATATTTTTTTGAAAATATTTTTTTAAGGAGCCTCTAATAAAATATCATCATAAATAAAAATTTCCCGAAAAAAATCATATTAAAATAAAATTAGAACATATACTATTAAAATAATATCTAATATAGGATATATAAAAATGAGAAATTGTTTTCAAGGAAATTAAGTGAAAATAAATTGATTTTTTTTTCTTTTTAGTCGAATATTTCAAAATGGAAACATAAAAACATAATGATTTTGAATGAATAATTGAATATAAATTGAAATTAAATTTACAAAAATGTTTCAATATTTATCGAACATAAAAAAATATGGAAAACATATAAAATCAAATTATTAAATGGTTATGAAATATATTTTTTTGTAGAGGATGTAAAATCATATTTAACATTAGAGTAATCCTTGTTGAAAGTTGGAATCAACAAAATGATGATGAAACCATTTTATAAAGGACAAATAGTTTAAAAGGGATCGTTGGGGATTTTTTTACTATCCATATTGAATAAAAAACATGTGGGATGTAATAACAAATAGATGACTGAAAATATCAATAATATAAATGGTAATTATTCATAATGAAATTGTATTCTCACAGAACCATAGAAACATTAATGTGGAATTTTTATCCACGAAACCCTATTTCCCATTAAGGAAGGTGGAAAAATTATATAACATAATCAATGATTATAATAGATGAATAGTGAATGATTATAGTAAAAGAACATAGATAATGTCATAATGAATTGTTTTGAGTAAAAAAACATTGACTACATTCAGAACATCTAAATAATATCCTCCGGAAAATAATTGATAAAATTTAAATACTTTTATCATTTTTAGTATTTAATCCAAGAAATAACATCACTTTTGGGATTTTATAGTAGTGAAAACTAAATTTAATGTGTTAATGGAGAATTTTCTCAATGTGTAGTGATTTCATTGATGAAAACATTATGTCATTGGTTAAAATTCAATCAAAAAGAGATATATTATAAGAACATATATGAATAAAATTTATTAAATTATATTATATATCATATTAAAATTACAATATATAAATAAATAATAATATACCAATAAATATATACTATATCGTAGTTAATTTTTGTTGACATGAAATCATTTATATTTTTCCTGAGAAATTCTATGAAAATTATTATCATCAGGAATAACAAATTTAATTTTATTAGAAACATTCATATGAAAATTATAATTCAATATAAAAATTATTATTGACCATTTACTATCATATTATGATTATTTAATACATAGTTATATCTTAATTTTGTGTTAAAATAGAATTTGTGTTGGCTTATATTGGAATTTGTTTTACAATAAAATTTATAATTAAATAATAAATTAAATAATTAATATTATATTTACATAAGAACACTAAAATAAATTTTAATTTTTTTAATATTTTATCTTATTTATATATTCTTCCATTGTAAAATTTTTTAGTATTAATAACATTGTGGGATAAATAAACATATAGAATAACATGATTTAAATTGATTGTTTATTATTGTTAAGGTGTCGATTGTGTTGACCTAATATCATTATATTAGATATATAATGGTAAATTATTTTTATTTTTTATAAAGAAAAATATGTAAAATTGTTTTTTCCATTTAAGTAAATATAGATTAAAAATAATAATGATTTATTCATGGTAGTGGGAGACACCACATATCATGTTTCACATTCCTATTTCTCATTGATTGAGAAGTGATTTGGGTGGATATTAAATTTAAATTTTATAATAACAACTACATGAAATATTTATTATTCACACTTCAAGACAACAATTTAAAAAATAAATGTAGGGAAGTAATGTAAAAAACTAGAATTGTGTCATGGATACAATAATCCTTGTAATTCAGTAATAATGTTCTTTTATTTTTTTAAATAGTTTTAAATAAATGAATATGTGGTGTACACCAAATATAAAACATAATAAAAATGATAATTAATAATTTAGAATAATTATATAGTTATAATAAATTTTGATGAGTAATATTATGGATGAAAAATTAAAAAGGAAAAAATAAGATCATTGAAAAATTGATCATCCCAAAGATTTTACCATTTAATTGAATACCTTATCTGATGTAAGAGTGTTAAGGGTAATGTTTTTATATGATATAGTTATAGGGAGATTAAAAGGGAATAATTTAAATGAGTAAATATAATTTTTGGTTCATAATTGAATATTTTAAGTCACACCATTTAATATGAGAAAAAAATGGGATGTATTGAAAATAGACATCATTTATCACAATTTCAAGACACTATTGAACAGTCAATGACTAAAATGTGTAATAAGTTGGTGTTTGGGATAATATAGGTCCTAAAATAATAATATTCATTAATTTTGAAACATTTATTGATTAATTTAGTAATATTTTTTCATCCACATACCTAAATTAACATAAATCGGTGTAATTAATTTTTAACCATAAAAATTATCAATTATAGTGAAAAATAATATTGGATAATTTTTCATTTTTTATCATTATGAAGAAAATTTTATAAATAATTATATCCCAAAATATATTTAATGTTGTTAAATGATAATTTCTAAATAAATGCCCATAATTCAGTAAAATATTATTTTGAAAAATAATCTTCCTAGTTTATAAATTTATCTTTATAAATAATATTATGATCATATACACATATTTTAAGGAAAGCTAAATTTTAAACATCTTTTCTTGGTGAATTTATATAAATAAAATACTGTATTTTCCTATTTAGATATATAATCAAATTATTAGTCTAAATAAAATGGGGTTTATTAATGTAATAACTTTATTTGTTTTCAATTAATAATTGAAATACAATTATAAATTAAAATATTTTTAAAAAATATATAATTTTAATATTTACATATATATATTATTTGATAATTCGTTTTAAATTACATGGATAAATTTAAACAGTTATTCGATCCTAAAATTTAATTTTTTTAAAAAATAAAAAAAAATTCATGAACACCATCGTTGATCGAAACTATAAAAATTTAATTCTATGAAAATGTTGATTTGAGTAATTCAAAAATAAATTTTATATTTTAATATTTATATACAATTGATTCCAAATTTACCATTTAAAATAATATTCATAATAGAATTTAAATTTCTTGTATTAAATATATCCTTTTCAAATATAATTCATATTATTTATTATACTATTCAGTATATAATTGTATAATATCTTGGGATTTATTATATATTTATTTGTAAATTTATCATATTTTATGGCAATGATTTTATGTTGTGTGTAGTGTGTGAAAAATATTATAGAACATAGTTTGCATTTTAAATAATATAAATTATTAGGTCCTTATACAGTCCCTCATTTAAATGAATTATTTCATCACAATTTATTATCTATCTTAATAATAAGTACATTAAAGGGTATAATATGATTTAGGTTACCCATGATTTATATTTTTATTTTCTATAGTTCATTAAAATTATCTATGATTATTATTACCATATATTACTTCACATGTGCTATATAAAAAAATATATTCATTCTAACAATATGAGAGAAAAATACATAAAGAAATTTTATCATAATAATTATAATGGAATTATTTTTCGATGAGGGATAATGGCCATCCTTGTAATGATTCATGATCATACGATGATTTGAAATATGAATAATGAGTTATTAATTCTCAAAATTGATATGCAATCCATGTACAAAGAGTTCATTAATGGCGAAAATCACTCAAAATTACCCAAAAAGAAAAAGTAATATGATTCCATTGAACTATATTTCTACAAACATTATCATCATTCCGGTGATGCTTTTATGCTCATATAAAACATTCTAGCACTAATTTTGTTTTCATATCTATATTACAATTATATATGAACAAATCTATATTGGTTGGACATTACTATATACTATTATTTTTAATGAACTATTTCAGCAGTACATGTTAGATTGTATTGCACTTTTTCTATTTGATTAGGACGTTGCTGAAGTTTGTTATACACATTATAAATTCCAATAAATAAAAAATTTTGAATAATACCAAAACTATATTCATTTTATTCATTAATCATTATTCATCTATTTTTTATTTATCTTCGTGTTATTCTATGTTGAATAATAGTGAGGTTAATGAAAAATTATTCGATACATGAAAATATTTCTAGTTTATCTGGGTCCTTATAAATAATTTTTCTCATATTTAGAAATTTTTTATGTTTAGTTATTTTTACAACACTATATTTGAAACCTAATCCTCAATGGAATAATATATTTATCATCCTTGGTGGGTAAAAGTGTTTGGAAATAATATATTTATGATTAATAACATAGTAATGTTGTGTTAGAATTATCATAAATAGTTCAAAAACCAGAAAAATAAAATTGTTTTCTTAATACTATTTTTTCAATCATTTAATTGATTCAATAGGTTAATCTAATGTTTAAAAATTTCTAAAATAAAAATACTCCATTCATTAGTTATCATTATTTATGTCATAATATAATTATAAAAAACACCTCCACAAAATGTGTTAATTTTTTAATCCATTAGATTATCTTTTAGTTTAGAATATATTTTTCTTTTTCAATATAGTTTTAATTTTGTTGTGTTCTACCCATATTTAATATTCTAATATCATATCATAGTAAATAATTCATAATATATTTTAAATAGAATGTGATTAATCAATGAATATCCCCTTGTAGATTCAATCCCTGTGTGAAGATAATCCACTTTATCATGTAGTAGGTGGCAATTTAGTTAATACTAAAAATACATTCTTTATGTATATTACCCCTTCAAAAATATGTTCTAGATTCTACACCATCATGTACATTCCAGAGATGGATGTAAAATTTTGGATAACCATATACTGAAGGCTCTACCAATATTATTGGATTTCGACCAATAATAAGACTCCCCATTAACAAATTGTATTAGTTATTCAATTAATATTTATAAACTATTAAGAAAAAAACCAACAATAATTTCAATGAATAACAAAAACATTCCTTTAAACCAGTTTGTATTGACACATCCTAATCATACATAAAAAATACATTGATACTATGTGGGAATAAGTACATCACATAAATTTCCTCATAACTCATGGAATGAAAAATATACTGTCTTGGATGTTATATACAATAACATATTCTATAAATTGTTTATAAATTTATTAATAATTTTGATCCTCCAAAATTTATTCCACATATCTCAAATTAAATAGGAATCATCATAAATTGAGGTGTGGAAACATAATAAATGGGTTATCTCAAATTAGTTTTTGGAAAAAACATATCATTGATTGAAAGATCATAAACATTTAGTAGATTGTGAGTAAGAGAAAAATGTAATAATAAATTATCAAATTACTACATATAGAAATAAATAAACATTTTGGAGTAACATAAGATCATAAAAAGTCATTATGAAGGCATAAATGATATTCCATTTATCAAATAGATGATAATAATTATATAATATGTGACAAATAATTAAAATTATGAAATTTATAATGAAATTGAACTATCATGAAATCATGGAATTTTATTTAAAAAAAATTAAATCTATAGAAAATAACCAAATTAAATGAATAACAATAAAATTTGTAAAAAAAGGAATACTAATATTTTAATAATGAAAATACTTGTACCTTTTTAGGCTTGGCATAATTTTGTCATGAATCCTTGGTGTTGGGGTGAAAATATCATTTATCCCAATATAATGGGGATATTTCCTATTGTACACCCTTTCTATTGATATAAACCCTCATAAATACATCTTTTTCTATGTAAAATCCACCCATTCACCCTTAGGATTGAAATACACCTCTATTGATTCCCAATTCATTAGAAAAAATCCTCACAAATATGGTATTGGAATAGGATAAATCCTCCTACATTCCATTTGTATTAGTATAAATCCTCATTGGAACACTTTTGTCCTCTTTAGTCATAATAATAATCTAATATATTAGAGGGTTATATAGGAAACTGCCCTCAATCATAATTACATTCTTGTGATATATAAAATTCCACCATAAACATATCTTAATGAACCCATATTAAAATAATTGGTTTTGTAAACATTAATTGGAAATCAATCATTTTTTATAAAAAATCTACAATGATAAAATGATATTGATAAAATAATCCCATGGTATAATAAAACATTAGGACTAAAATACTTTCTTTCAAACACTGGAGTACCCAAAATAATCACGTAATGTGATGTAGGGAAATAATAGTATATGGAACAAATTAATTTGAAAAAATAAATAATATTATATTATCATTTAGAGGTTGATATAAACATCCCTTAAAAAATAATATAAATTTATACGAAAAGAAAATTTATAATATTTAAAAAAATTAAAACATTTAAGTGAAATTACATTAAAAAAATATGTGATGTTAACTGAACACATAGACATTAAAATAATTAATATAATTTCTTCCAAATAAAATAACCTTCAAAATACATAAATATTTGAAAAAAAATTAATTGAAAATACAATGATGAAATTTTACTTTTACAATGGTCTTTAATAAGGGGACACAAAAATGATATATTTTTATCTTAAAAAGGAAGTCAAAATACTTCTAAAACCATTACTATTAAAATAATAATAAATAATGGATACATAAAATTCATATATTATTATTATTAAATGATTTAGAAATACATGGAAAGCATTTAATTTCAAAGAAAAAATTAATTTAATTGAACATTTATAAAAACTATCAAATGAAAATTATGAGTGGTTTAAAATTATCTTTATGTGGAAAGGGTGGAAAAAATTTGATCATTTTCAAATAACCCTATTAAAAACCAATATAGAAAAAAAATAATGAAACCATTGTTTTAAATTGATTAATGGTTTAAAAATGGTCATGAGATATATATAAAATTTTAGTTACAACTAGGTAAAAGACCAAATCATTTGGATTCAGGAATACATATTTGCATTTGGCATCAAGTAAATGGAATTATAATTATTCATAACAAAAATGAATTGTTTAAAAAACATTGAATCATAATAGAATAATAAATTAGTGTCCTGAATTCTGTCACCTAAAATTAAGGCTAAAACAAAACATAATATAATAATTTGTTATAATATAGTAAAATATTAATATAACGATCAAAGAAGACTAATTATGTCCCAATGAAGGGATTTGAATATCAAAAACAACATACTATTTAAGGGGTATATAAATTAAATAATTTTGAAAGAGTTACATTAAAAATTATCGTTAATATCATTAATAAAATTTATGCAATGATATAATATTTTTACCATGTAGTATATATAACACAGTAATGGATATATGTGCATAAATATTATATATGCCTTAATGATAAAACATCCCTTACCATATTCAACTTTTTTATTTTGTGTGTTTATATATTCCAGATTTACCAATTAATTTTCATTATAAATATTTGTAGAATCATTATCCTTAAATATTTCATTAATTATTTAAAATTGTCTACCGTAATTAATTTATTTGATATATATATCCTCCATTTTTTCTTAAAATCGAATACGTTTCAGCATATTTTTATAATTTTAGAGAAAAAATTACATTACTAATATGGTTATCATATAAAATATTATTTCAAGAACAATAAAATAATCATCAATTTAATAAATTATAATATATATATTATAAATAATATTCATTTAATCATCTAAATTTTTTTACTTATTTGTTTATAGAGGTGATTTAATCAACCCAAATTCAAACACACATTGAACCCATTAAAGAATATGGTTAAGGAGTTATTTATTTTGAAATAGTATCACTAGAATAGTTGTATAATGACATTATTTCAATATATATATCTTGAATAACCATATGCGATTGATTTTATATAGTGTATTAATGTTTTCATGGAAAAAATGATTCAAAATGGAGGTGGGATTCCATAGGTTTGAATGATTCACATTCTAGATTCTCAATTTCTCAAAGGGGGTTAATGTGGAAATAAAATTTTACTTTTATAATCCTAATTAATGGATTTATATATTTTTAGTAATCATTAAAAATATTGGTATCATCCATTAATAAAGGTAATGTTGGAAACAAATTATGTCTCTTCATTGATGTGAAAGAACACATAACATACCATTTTTTCTTAGTCGATTATAATGAACAACATCTTGTTATACAATTTATTGAACAATAATTATTATAAAAAAAATAATAGAGTTAAAATATAATTATTGTTACACCTTATTTGGTTTAGTATCATTATGATGAATACATAAGATGGAAATAATACATTCATGTGAAATGATACCATTTCATAGATGTTCACTTGAAATTGAAGGGTTTATTTTACCTTTGTTTATATCACATATCCTTTTATAAGTAATATTAATTTTTCCATCATTAATAACCATTTAATAAAAGAAAATTTTATATATTCAAAGATCTTTTGGGAGGCATGTTTCATAACACAACAACAATAATCTAAAGCATGACATCATTATTTTATTCTCTTTAATGTACTCATAAATATTTTTTAGTTTAAAATATATATTTCATATCCTAGTGAATATAAAAAATGGTAATCTAAAAATAATAGTAAGTGAGTAAACATGATAATGAATCATAACACGTGATTAAAATAACAGAAAATGATATCATAAAAGATATTCCTCTTGATTAATAACATGGTAGAATAATATAATGAGAATGGAATCAGATGATCACATAAATATAAGAACATGAAAAAATATTACATAAAAAACATAATTCAATTATAACATCCACAACATCACCACATTCTTGATAATCTCCCATAATGGATTAGTTTCATTCACTCATCACATATATAATTCTTCATGATAGAAAATAATTACCCAATAAATCAGATAATAATGTAATCATAGTTGTCATAAGACATACATGCTTATATTTCCCTCAAAAGAAGATAAATCATAATTTATAATGATAATAATTACAAATATTTGTAAATTGGTAGGTTAAGATTTATGCATATCGTAATCATTGAGTATTTCATAAATATTACACTAATATAATGTAATTAAATATTATGAACATTAATATCTAAGAAAAAAATATTATAAATGAAAATATCGAGTTAATCATTCAAAAATAAATTTTAGTTGAAACTAAATAAATCAAATGTGGGATAAAAATTTTCTCCTTATTCATGTTTTATTTTGAATAAGGAATTTCATAAATGATGTTATGTAATTAATTTCCCTATAATTGGAAGGGATAATTATAAATGTATATATTTTTAATAAATATAATTAAATTTAAAAGATATATATAACATAAAATATATTTTGAAATTGACTTAATGGTAGAATGTTCAAAACATAAAAAAAAATTGGGTTCAGATATATCCCATATCGTGTAAATGGATCCATTTTTCACATTTCGTTAACATCTCATGTAATTAAATTATACTCATTGTAAACATAATAATAATAATTTTCTATATATATTTTATTTATTATAATTTCTTAAAATATTTATAAATTTTTTTATGAGATATAATTCTTCATTTTATTTTTCGAGGAATGTTTGTTTATAGGTTTCGAGGTTGGAGAACATATGGATAATTATTTATGTATATTTCAAATTAGAACTAAACTATATATGTTTTTTTAAACTATATTCATGAAAATTAAAAAAAATAAATTATCCAAAATAAAATTATTTTTTCTCAAATATGGATAATAGTTTTAGTAAAAATTATTGATGTTATACTAGTAGTTTATTTAGATACATTTACATACTATCATGGAATAGTTTCATTATATATAATATTATGTCCAAATAATAATTCTATATTTTGAATAAATTAAAACCCAAAAATGTAGTGCTTTTTAAATCACTTTATTTCAATTTGAACAATCCATAAATGAGGTAAAGGAAACCAAAAACTCATCCTCTATAGAGGTGGTGAAATGAAATAATTCTAAATATGGATTATCATTTTTATAGGATAATATAGGATGTAAATTTTGAGGAAGATAGATATTAAATTAAAAAAATAATATTATAATATATATATATATATAATATGATATTTTAAAAATTATTCTAGGTTATATTAAGGAGGTGATGAGAAGGAATTGAAGAAATGAAATTAGAAGAGTGAAATTAATAAAATTTCCACTTAAATGGTCTCTTATTTATATACACATTAATTCCCATCGAATTTTTTATTTTATGGAGGAAAAAAACTATGATATGGTGGTGATAATATTCATGTAGTATTAAAGAAATTTTATTATCCAAAATTATTGGAAGTTGTCCGAATTTTTGGTGGTGGGGGGCAGTATTTGTTATTTTTAAAATGTAAAAAAATAAATTTATCACGTCCAAAATATTTATTTTGATATAAAATCATTTAAATATATCATATTTTAATTTCATATGATATAAAAATATAAAAATACAATTAAATTTTTGATTATACAATTATAATAGTTATCATAGTCTTCCTAACGATCAAGTTACTATTTCAATGTTAAAAATAAAAATGATCATATCAGACCCACAATTTTTAATAATAACTCACGTTTCCTTAATTATTCATTAAATTATATTATATACCAAGGATATATATATTTAATTCTCCAAATGACTTATTTCATTAAAAATATTCATTGTTATTTCTATTGTGGTGTTGGTGAGTGCGAGTTTTAGTGGAATGAACCGATACTAATTTTCATATTTTTTATACCTCTTTTTTATTTAATGATTAAATTATTAATATAAATTATATTTATTTTTATCTTTGGTTGAATGTGATCAGTAGTAAATTACTATATATTACCTAATGATAATATTTTATATTCCATTGATTACATTATCGGCCATTAGAATCACCTACCTTTATAAAATTTCACGTTTGAAATTATGATCTACATATTTGGGTGAAAACATGTTATCATACTCCAATTTCATAAATTCCTCCCATTATAGTGTCTAAACATAATTCATATTGTTTCTCCATAGTTTATTGTCTTGATAATTTTTTTATTTTGTAGAAACTGAACTATACATTCTATGAAGATCACTGAATTATCCTATTAAGAGTTACCTTTCTCCTATTATACCACCTCTAAATTATGTGCTTCTAAAATATAATTATGTAATTCCATAATACCGACACATGGAATTGGTCGTATACTTTGGAATGATTTTTTATTTATCGTTAGTCAATAATACATAGCTCTAGAGTGTTCAAGAATATCAAAAGGGTCAATGTAATTAAAACATAGCATTCTATTTCATTCCAAATTTCATCAAACACTACTATGGGGATATAACAAGGAACACATTATCTCCCTCCTAATACAATATATTTCATTTTAAAAGTTCATCAGTGATCTTATGTTTTCATTGAATATATCATATGTCAAACTAAATGTTCTTTACCATTTCTATGATTTCAAAGACCATTTTTGCTCATAACTGCTTGTTCTCCACAACATCGTCCCATAACATAGGTGTTATTCAAATACCACCATATGGTTCTTTATATGGAGACATTATGATTTTTAGTGTATTAAATTATTTTAAAATAAAATTTCTAATGTAAAATATTATTCATGTTGTCCTTTAATATCCATCAATAATCTTGTCAACATGTCCTAATGTTAATGGATAGCTCAAAGAGATTCACTATTAGTTTATGTTGATTATATAGAAACCCTACTTTTCCATAAATTTCTATTTCCTATTATTAATGATAAAAAATATAAAATCATTAAAAAAAGATGATATGAAGATTTAGTGCCATGGGAAAATAAGGAGAATACATATAATTTACATCATTGAATTTAAAATTTTTTAATTCCTTATCTATCTTCATATTTTCCATTGTTTTATCCTTTGTATATGTAGTAACATAAGGATATACATAAAAAATAGTTGAGCTAAACATCACAGTAAAAGGATATATAAGACCCTAAAACAATATGAAATGTGCTGAGCATAATAATTACATCATCATAATGAGTGGAAGAGTCAGATAAAGGCAACGTATGTTCCAATGCATAAAAATTATACCTCACGACTTAGTGGTCATCTACCGCACATAGATTTAAATAAAGATAAAATCATGTTCATGAATAATTATCATTCCTTATTAGATAAATGAAACTTCCATATGAAATCACATTTTTTTAATTTCAGTCACACTAGTCACATTCTATCATTTACATGTGTTATACAATTCTGGTCACACCCAACATATCAGAACACTTAAATTATCATGCATTCCTCATTGAATATATATCAATATTGGAAAGAAAATAACCAATGGATGAGAGTTGGATTAATTATGCAATAGATAAATTTACAAATTTGGGTTCCAAAATGAAAAGGGAATAACATACTTGATATAAGAATCAACAACATTTAGTAAAGAAGAAACTAGCTCGAAATGTTTTTTTTGGAGGAAGAGTTCATTAGAAAACATTGTTTTCCTCATAACCTATACTAGAAAAAATTTATATTCTAGAATAGGTGTGATAATGATGATGAAATTATATCTATGGAATATCCATACAGAAAATGGGATGAATGTGGGATACCACCATAAAAGAGAGTTTCTGTTGATAATTCCCATTAACTTGAGTCAGCATAATTTATTCAATATAATTCGCTTTAAAATAATATTATATTAATTAATTAACACATAAATATAATTTCATACATGATTCCATTTTATTATTATTGAATTATTTTTTATGGTTCTTTGAATGAGTAATAGAGATTAATTTCATCCTTAGAGAGTGTTCAATTTCATAGTTTCCATGATCGGTAAATTTTTATACAAGAAGGGGTGTAAATTTAAAATGAGGATGAACATTCATAATTTTTATTAATTTTTTTTATTGAACATAAAAAATCATAAATTTTATAACAACGTATTATGTTATATATCATGTAATAATTCATTAGATACAAGTTAATACTGATCTTTTTTGGTTAATTGTTGCTATTTTCAAAACACAATGAATCCTTTTTTACATTTTAGTAATATGATTATAAGTTATTTATATAACATAAATAATCTTAAAAAATAAAATATTCACTTTTTTTAAAACCATTTAATATTCTTATTAATAGAAATGAAGGTCTTTAGGGAAAATGAAAGTGCATCAACCATGCTGTCGGTAAATTCTCACATCACAGTCAATAATTTTTTAAGACAATAGACAGAGGGAGGAGTATAATGTTGGTTATAACATTAAAAATATATAATTCATGTATATATAAGGTACCAGATTTATCATAACATTTATATTAGTTGAGTAGATGATAGAATAAGAAAATAAATTGAAACTGAAAATAAATTAAAAAAAAGATTGAGGATTTACCTCTTGAAATATCCTATTGAGATTATCTTAAAGGATCATAGGCATAGGGTTTTGATGATATCATTTTAACCAAGACGTGGTGGATGTTATAGGGAAGATTGTTTTGTATAAATTATGCATGATTCAAAGATTTATTGGTGTGAATATAATAGGGTGTCGGAGTGCTATTTATAGTTGAAGAGAGGGGTCATTTTATATTAATTTAATCATTATATTGTTATTATTTTCTTGAAAAGAAGTAGTGTGGATTATTGTGAATATATATTGTTATTTCTGCATGTTATTTCTAACCAATGTTCACTATCATCATTCAGGACTCAAAAATGACTAAAAATTTCATGTTTTCAGCAATTTCTATAATTTATTATATTTGGCTATTCAAAAAAAATTATTTATTTATGAAATATCTAGAAACATTACCTGAGCTGTTTATTGATGTGAAGAATTAAAAATTAGACTTCAATTTAAGAAAATAATTTTATAATTCTAATTAATTTAATTTTCAATAAATTTTATTATTTACATGGAAAATATAGTCAATATAATTAGAATAGATTTTGTAACACTTCAAACAAATTACATATGGTCTCATAAATTTATATTAATATAATAATACATAGAATATTAATTTATGAATACATCAAATTAAAATAAATGTTTTTTATATTATTTAATAAATCATTAAAATGTAAATAAATATATATGACCTAAAAAATAGAATCATTATATAATATTTTTTTTTAAAATACATATTCATATTATTATATTATTATATCATATTTTAAACTATTTGATTTAAAAAGTTTATTTGTGCCTTAATGGGTGTGTCTACTATTCATTTGGCCAGTTTACTTTTCATAAGGGTCATATAACAGTTCAAATTGTCATGTTACGATTTCATCAGTATTTCTTCCATAATATATAAAAATACATCCTATTTCATAAATTATTCTTTTATAAATTTTTTATTTTGGTCTGTATGTTATTTTATGTTATTTATAATATGAGACATTACATTATGATGCGAGAAATTCAATTAATAAATGTTTGGGTCATTACATTCCTCCCTCTTTTGAAAATATTCCCTCGAAATTTCTTTTTACTTAAAAAGTTGAGTGTATGGATCCTTCATCACCTCCTCTGGTGCCCATGTTCCTTTTAAAAAGTAATTTTTTCTTAAAAAACACATTGATATGTTGGGTTGTCTTGTCACATAAATCCAAATATCTCATATCCAAAATATTTACAAGCTACACCTTATAAAAGGCATCATCTTATAGTTGTCTGACCTATGACATTAGTACATGTGAGGGTTATAGGATATACTAAAGAGAGATATGTAGAAGAAATCATGAACTACAACCAAATTTGGTTAAAGGGGAAGCTGATAGGCCATGGATATTATGTGATCATTGATCTCTAGTGGAAAATGTCCCATGGGCAGTGTTTCCCAATTATTTCAAATGGAATGATTCTCTTCCATATAGATATTCGACTGAAGAAATTACCATCAATGTCAAACACTATGTCCCTTTGACTATTGTCAGCAAAACTCTTTTTATGACTAAGAGATGCATTGATATGTATTTGGATGTCTTGAATATTTTCTTTCACCAGTTGTACAAGATTAGGTCCAAAGAATTTTCATTCACAAAATTCATCCGAACATGATGGAGTTTAACATCAATTTCAAAACAAAACTCTATATGGAGAGAATATAATACTCAAGTCAAAGATATTTTTCTATGAGTAAAAACCTAATAAGATATGTTGATCACAACATCAATTGAATTATATGGAGTAGGAACTTAGAATATCATAGATATTCTAAATGGACCTTTCATATTGGCCATTATATTGGGGGTGATTGGCCATGGTAAAATTTAATGAAGTAATCAAGGTATGTTGAACAATCCTCTATCATTTCATGGTGAATCAGGTATCATGATAAGATAAAATTGAATTTGGAACCCCAAGCAGTCTCACCACTTCCCTCACTTATAACATATCTAGGTTTTTCAAGAGTGAGTTCTTCGCAAATATAGATAATGTGGGACGTCCTTGTTAGTAGGTCCCCCACAACCCATATCACATTATATCCTTTGGATGTATTTAGGATACCCAAGAAATTGTGAATTGTGAAATTATCAATTTCGCACATAGGTATAGTTAAGGATTTTATAATCACTTGAGACATATATCACTTTTATTTAACATTCTTCCATATCAAATAACTTTAGATGTATTTGGAATTATCCTTCCTCATGTTATCCAACTATAAGTGTTCTCAAATATCAAGGTACATTGTGGTACCCCTTGTATGAATAGATAATATTGAACTACATTCATTTCCTAATAGATTCTTCCTTAACACATGAAATTAAGGCACATAAATCCTTATTCTAGACCGAATCACACCATCATAATCGATATGGAACATTTTTTTTCCTTTTTCTACTGCATTCACACTATTTTATAACTATGGATAAGCCCATTGTCCCTTATTAATCTTCTCTTGGATATATGGTTGAGAAATCATTTAGAAGGGTAAAATATATTCCCTATCATTATGATTTTTAATTACATCATTTTCATGTACATGAGGATATGTTCGTTCTTACTCTACGAAATGGATTCAGTAGCAGGTTCCTTTCTGATCAAAGAAGCAGCTAACTTATTCGTCATGCTAGGATGATAATTAATATATAAATTTTAGTATTTTAATATCTCTATCCATCTAATTTTTTTCATTTTTGTCTCATTTTGTGTGAATATAAACATTAGTATCTTATAATCATTATATGTGTCACAATTCTCACCATATAGGTAGTGTCAGATTATTTTCAATGAACTAATCAGAACATATCGCTCCAGATCATATTTCATGTATTTATGCTCATGGATCATAAACTTTTGTGAGTTTTATGGTATCATATTATAATATTTCATGAGTATACAGCCCATGAATTTCATGAAATAATAATTGTATATCAGATAATGTTCTCCATTTTTTGGTAATGTGAGTACAGTTGCATTGATCAGCCTTCTACTAATCTACATGAATATTTCATCAAATTATTATATAAAGACATAAAATACATAATTCCTTGTTAACATAGATATATGATATGATAATTGTGGGAAATTTCTCTGAAAATGTAAATATTACCGAATTAATCTAAAAAACTATAGATTTCCATGAAACTAGAGGGTGTCACCCATTCCACATTTTCCTTATTTTATTGTTCTACATAAATTATCTCAAAAGTGATTACAGTTACCATGAATGTGAATTCCTAAATCCAAAAGTCACACTTGCAGAAAATTGAATTCATCTAATCCAAAATCATTGTCACTAACTCAATCCTTAGATGATCTCCTATTTCTACCTGATCTTGGAGTACATGATAATGCTATAAAAAAAATTAAAAAAATTTCCAAGGTAATGTCTAAAGACTCCATTCAAAAAATCCTTGAAGGTCATAGGGTATTTTTTTTATAATGGTTATCATAAGAAAATAATAATTCCTATTCATTACATGGATCGTAATATTATGAATGTGTTTCTTCTTAACATTTTGCAAACATAATCCAGGATGGAGATCATTCATTAAGAAGTAATGGGATCCTCTCAACTGATCAAAAAATTAATCAATCCTTGTAACATGATACTTATTATTTATGGTGACATTATTGTGTTACCGATAATCAATAAATAGCCTCATTAATCAATAATTTTTTTGAAAAAGAGAACTATTGGACACCAAAAAGATGCACTATTGCATATGAACTATTTTTTAAAGTTTGTTAAAACAACATTTTTAACTACTATAATTTGATATGATCCATAATTCATACACACATTGAGATTTGAGAAGCTCCCACACTGATTCTACTAAGAACTCAACCTCACGATCTGAGGTTTGTCCCAGTAACTCTACAGGAAATACATCACTACATTTCCGAAAAATGGGAATTTTCCTAAAGTTGATAGCTACCATTAACTCATCCATTTGAGCGAGTTAAGCTTCATCATTGGGAATACACACCCACACCGCTGAAGGATTTTCCAACTAAAATTCATGATATTCTTTGTATTTGTAGTGGGATTGGATGGATAGTATAGAAATGATATTTCCTTTTCTTGATAGTTGATGTCTGATCTATATTACAATATCCAATCAATTCCATGTATATAATCAAATTCTACAGTGGTATGTATCATGGTATTTTCGAGAATAATTCTCTTACATACGACAATAAGAGAAGATTTGAACACTTGGGTTGTAATGATTTCACCAGTTTGGGTACTTACTGATATCTATAAGTGATGGTTTTAAGGATTTGATTCATTAGTTTATGAAACCATCAAATTATAAAAGAATATGTAGAACTGTAATCAAGTAATACATTTATCATTATTGAGTGAATGTGATTTGTTCCTTTAATGACATCATTTTCATGGTCCACATCAGTAGTAGTAATAGAAAAATACTGTCCTTACTCCTTTGGCTTTGGTGGCTATTGACAATGATTACCCTCGAGGACTCATGTTTTAGTGCATAGGCATTCATATGTCCCTTTCCTCGTAATGTTTGAGAATTGAACCATGGGTTGTTATATCCATTCCTTCACCACATTGATCCACATATTTATTCCTTTTCACCTTTCATGATCTTGATGGCCTTCTCTCCCACACACTATTAATTTAATCGTCACATTGAGGCTATTACCATGATGCAAGTTCCCACATTTTTTTCATGTGTGTGCTTGACATTTCTTTCTTACATTCTCATTAGATCTTCCAACGTGAAACACTATCATTAATTATATATTAATATAAAAATGGGACCAATATCAAAACATTATCTCCACATTAATAGACCATCAAACAACATCTTCATTATTCCAAATGTCTCAAATTGAAATATCCTTTCAAAGGTGTGGTTTTAAACCACTTTATAATCTATCAATTTTTCAATATTTTTTTATAACAAAACCCTAAGCATACAATTCATTTTTTCTTAATGTATCTTTTCATGATGTATATTTTTTATTTATCTCTATGAATTCACTCTCCATCTTTGTATGACATGTATAAGGGGAATACTTATTAAGAAACATGATTTTATTGTCTTCACACTCGATCTCTTCAATTTTGTCCCACAACTACATTTTTTATCCAACGCCTAACATTGGTTGGCAAATACATATAGGAAATAAACAAAATGAGTCAAATTCTAAATCTCATAACATTAAATAAAATAGAATATTTTCTCAATTTATTTTAACCACTTTTCCACAACAAGTTGATCTGATGACTCGTTAAACATTAGTATTAATTTCCACAATAAACACTCGATTTACTTTTGGACCCCCTATGGAGAAGGAGGATGTTCCACATTATTCATAAAATTTTTATCTCCAAAGGATAAACTCCACATGGTTTGTTGGAATATTTTCTATTTTTTCCCACCGTTTTCTAAAATATAAATGGTTAGAACAAAAAATAAGTCATCAATTCATCTATAATATATACCTAGGTAATGTTCTCTCTAAAATAATATCTTATTAGATCCCACTGTTTAATGAATATTCTTTTGTGCATATATATAATTAGTATCATAAAATGGTTTTAACTATGGATATTTATTCATAATTCCCAAATTAACTATGTCATCCACTAATACCAACTATAGTGACCCTGATTTGTCATACATTAGTTTACATCATTTTATAAAAAAACGTAAAAAAAATGACACAATGAGTGTCCAAAGGTTTAATTTCATAAAACAAATAATTACGTACATGAATTTTACTACATCAAACCGAAACATTTATTTAATTCCTTCTTCTCTAAAATTTTAAAATCACTTATATTATCCATAGTACGTGTAGTCACCTGATGTTATACATCCAAAAAGGGTAAGAAAAATCCCCTATAAGAGGATATATAACATCATGAAACAATATTACATGGAGTGAGAATAATCATAACATCATCGTCATTATAATATTAATTTTATAAAGGCATGGAATGTGGATATTCATAAAAATGAAATGTCAGATCTTACTGGTAAACTACCATACATTGTTGGGAACAAATCTAGAATCATGTACAGACTTAATTCACTTTAAATAATAGATATATCATATTTACCAATTCATTGAAATGAAATATAAATACAATCTCACTGAAAAAATATTATCATTTACTTTATACTATATAATTTCGGGTGAACCATTCAAAACAACAATATTACATTATCATGCATGCCTCATATAACATATATAAATAAAGTAAGTAAAAAAACCATGTAAAAGAATTGGATCCATTTTATAATGAATAAATTCAAAAAAAATTGGGTATCAAAATAACAAATGGAATAAAATATTTAATATACGAATCAAGAACATTGAGTGAAGAAGAAACAATGTCAAGAATTGTGCTTTTTAAGAAGATCTCTATTGGAAACATTTTTGTTGATCATAATATCAATTAGAAAAAATGTATAATCTAGAAAAGATAACATTGTGATAAATAAATTATATTTAATGAGTATACATACAAAAATGTGGTAAATGTGGGAAAACCCACTGAAAGAGTTATGGGTTTGAGAATTCCCATTACCTTGTGTCCAAACACATTATTCATATTAATGTTTTCTATAATTAAATTTTATTAATTAATTACGTGTTAAATAATCATTTATACAGGAATCTATTTCATTATTTTTTTTATTAAGTTGGGTTATTGTCCTTTGTATGAGTCATTGAGTTTAATTTTGTGGTTCAAGAGTGTTCATTTCCATAGTTTTCATGATCAGTTCGTTTGAATATATGAACAGATGTTCATTTAAAATAATTAAGATTATATATAATTTATTATATGTTAATAATGATACTATATAATCATAAATGATCTTACCAAGTATTTGGTTATATATAATGATTATTATTCATTAAATAAAATTAAATGATGATCGTTTTAGGTTACTTTTGGTGGTTTTACGAACATAATGAAGTCATTTTTGTTTTTTATTTAGTAATATGAGTATAATTTATTTTAAAAACATAATAATGGTCACAAAATACACATTACAGTCTTTTTTAAATCTTTTAATTTACTTATAATCATCCATGATATTATTCAAGGAAAATGAATGTGTATCCCCCACTATGATGGTAAATTGACACATCTTAGGCAAAGATTTAATTTTTATGATAAAAGATAGAGGGGGTAGTACAAAGTTGGGTCTTCCATAAGATTGTGTCATTAAACTTTATCAAAGGAATTGTTGTTATCACTGCATCTGGATAATGGTGGGAGAGGATGGAATACGAAATGAAATTGAAAATGAACGGAAATTGAAATAAAAATGGAGAAGATTTACCTCTTTAATTATATTCTTGATAATCTAATCATTTCACCTAGATTTTATTATATTAACAGACCGAGAGCTCCTCAATGTGGTTTAGGGAGTATGTAAGATTATTGGGAAGAGTTTGGGTAATCCATAAAGCTTGATATGTGTGAGGTGAAGACGGTGTAAGGGGTGGATTTTATAGTAGAGGAGATGTGTGTATTATTTATATTTTAATCATTAGTTTACTATTTTATAGAAAAAATAAATAGTTAGGATTAATGGGAATAAGTAGAATAATTATTGAATGTGTGGTTGAACAAATGGTTACTTAAATCATCCAAGGCTCAATAATGACTCAAAAAATTATGGTTTTAAAAATTTATGGTAAATTATCATATATTAATTAAAATTATTACGAGCTAGGAAATCCAACTACCGATGAAATATTATGTTTTAAAGAGTAATTGAAACAAAATAGAAGAAACATGGGGGGTTAACAAAGACATGTGTACATATCACCATGGACATCTACACCCACCAACCCACAACAGAAGGTATTTGACATAATAGACCACAATGATCTCACCTCATCAATAGTTTTTTGGAAATATAACAAGATCTCTAATTTTCTTATTTATAAACACGATTAAAGAACAAAAACATATGAACGAAAATCATGAGACGGTCATACCAAGGTGATGGAATCTCCCATGGATGATTTCATTAATGTTTTTGATGAATTTCAACATCCAATGATGAGTCATATTCGATCCATAAAACTGTCCAACCATGATAAAAAGCACACTTGACATCATTAACAATTTCCCATAACTCAACCTAAATTGAAACACCATTTCCAATGAAGCAGTATATCCTGCATTAACACAACCCGTATGAGTGCAGAAGATGCCATCACAGTCTGATGCTCCCGGTGTACCAAATGCCACCCCCTTGATATTTATTTTCAAACACTAATGGAATATCAGGATCCACCTTATATACAACATCATAATAGGTTTCTTTCATCTTTAAGAAACACCAAGGCCAACCATGACCACCAAATCTAAAACATCATTCCTCGTGGTACCAATTTGAGACCTCAAAACATTAATAACAACATGCTGTAGATCCAAAAGTCAACCATGTTGCGGCATGGTTTTTTTCTCAAAGGAAATCATCTTCTAGACACTCCATAAAATAGAAATTAGTGTTTCAACTATATAAAAGAGGAGAACGATCACTTGTGTATTGTGGACAACCCGATGAATAGATTCCATGATATTCTTGAAACTCTCCAATTAAAATAACAACCAAAAAATCATTTATAATAACTCCATAAACATGATTATGAACTACATGATACATAAAAATGATTAGAAGTTTCATATAGACCAAGGAAAAAAACAAATAGGGGCACAAAGAAACCCTTTCCATTAAGGCATCCTTTTCATAGGAAGCCTACAGTTCTATAAATATCACATAAGCAGTTAATGAGTTTGTGGACTAAAAGTAGTATGAAATGATAACAACCAAGAATGGAACCCCAAGGATGCATCACACATGCGACTATAATACTCAATAGTGGTGATCATTTCAATTAAACAAGGACACTGGATATGTGTTTACATAGAATAATAATAATTACATTCCAATTCTAGCTTAGTATGACATAGAACCAACCCCTTAGTAGTGAAATTATTTATCCATTTACTAATGGATAGATCCTTGAATGAAAAAGTGATCTAAATATAATTATCAATATCATTCAATACCAAATCTTTCTTCTAGCAATTCAAAGAGAAATCAATATATTCAATCCATTATGAGGATTGTAAAAGACAAAAATATACATGTTTGATGGATGGCCATATTGAAGAGGTGATATATAAATAATATCCATTGAAAATATTATTCACAATTCAATTTCTCAAAAATTACATAGAAAAATCACTAGATGTCAAGAGGGGCCATGTTGCCTTTTAAATGAGGGATTCATTGAAGAGTGTAAGGTCTTTATGTCCCACATGTCCCATGTCAACATGCTTAATACAAATCACTCCAAAAAAATGTAACACCATTTATTTAATTAAAATATCCAGTATAAATAATATTTTCAATAATTCTTTGTTAGTCTTTATGTAGTTCTCCATTCCATCTATATAAGGAAAAATCATTGACACACACAGGGGTGATCACAGAATAAACAAGGCATACACATCCTACATAACACATATATTTACCTTTATTGGTATCCATTGGATTCATAATTCTTACATTGAAATTTTCCATATAAAACCTTTTAATTGAACCCCAAAAGAGAGGTAATCCCTAATAATGAAAATTTAAAGACCCTCCCTTGAACCCCAAATTCCAAGACACTCTATTTTTCATGGAAATGGTGAACCCTTCCCCCAAAAAACACAATGAATTTCCTCTATTGATAACATTTCTAGAAACCTCCTCATAATGGTCAAAATATACATTAATGAATCATAATATGAATCTACCATCCTTTAAAAATAACAGAATTTCATCTACATGTAAGAGGTTTGAAGGAAAAAAAAGTGCTATTCTAAACATAATTTGATGGTAAAAACTAGAATGCACATGATATAAAATACATATAATTTTGTAATATTCTACAATAGAAAAAATATTATCAAATAGGTGACATCGTTTTCTCACCACTCTCTAACTCATTAAAAAATATTCTAGGAGATCAATAAAAAGTACTGAAATCTATAAACTATTAATAATACAGCCAATCAAGTTGATATAATAATTATAAAATCAATTCATTATAAACACTAGAAAAATGAAACTACATGTCATTTTATCAATATCTTTGGAAATATCAATATTTCCATCCATATTAACATACCTAACCTTTTAAATTACAACATTAACACAATAAAATTATATATTCAAGAAATTTTGAATATTCCTTCCTGGCACAAACCTAAAATGATTAGTAGAAATGAAGACATTAGATATTCTCTCCAATTTATATGCCATAATTTTACTGATCACTTTTGGAATTATATTCTCTATGGACATATGTCTGTAATTTCATATATCATTAGAATACTTATTGTTAGTAATTAAATGAATGAAACTATAAGTGGCTCCAAATGTAATGGAAGCATGGTAAAATAATTAATTAAGCGCATTCACCAACTCTGTGTGAATAACGTCTAAATAGACCATGAAGAATTTATTTGAGAAACCATTCAGCCCTATCACACTATCAACATTCATGGAGAAATATCTTTCTTAACTTCTTCCTCAATGAGTATTTGAGAGATCATAGTACTCTGAGAGGTTTCAACCATATGATATATGATCCTGATCATTTTATGAGAATTTTCATCTCTTGATTAATTGTTTAGATTTTCATGGTAACTAAACGAGGTACATGATATGTCATTTTCATAACTAAAAATAACTACATAAATCATGATGGAATTTTGAAAACATTTCACTTTATTATTCATATACATGTAATTATAAGTTCTTTTATTTATATCTCCCTCTTTTAGTGACCCAATATTAGTTGATTCTGTGAATGGTTTTTCTTTATAGAAATCAACTCATAAAATTTATAAATAAAATTTATCTCCTACCTAGAAAGCTCACCCAAGCCAAGATTATGTCATTGACCATGAAATAGATTATCCAAATAACTTTTTCTATCATGATCATGGAGAATTAACTAATGTTTACTCCACAAATTAAGCATTTCTTTAACAAAATTTAGCATTATAACCTCGATTTGAAAAGGGAGACCCAAAAAGGTGGTCTCTCGTGCCTCAATATCAACCTACATTCAACTGGGAATGTTTAAATAGGAATTGTTAATCATAAAAGGTAATGGATATGATGTCAAGTTATTGACATGATTGTCTAATAGTAGAGGATTTTGTTCAGAATGAAGTCATTGTAATGTGATACCAGACAATGAAATAATTTGATTTCCCTCATCAACTTGAAAAAAACACATATTAATATAGTCGGAATATTTCATATTAAGAGTGTGTCTACTACAGGTGTAATTATCCCTCATAATTAGAACCTCAATATAGTTTCATGTATCAATATAGGAATATAACTCATTAGAAGCCGACCTATTAATGAAACTAAATGTATTTTACTCATGTCACAATACCGAATTGAAGTTACTAATAATCACCCAGATATGTATCATATGCAACACTATACTCTCCAAAGA
This sequence comes from Viscum album, assembly GCA_963277665.1. Classification (NCBI taxonomy): domain Eukaryota; kingdom Viridiplantae; phylum Streptophyta; class Magnoliopsida; order Santalales; family Viscaceae; genus Viscum; species Viscum album. The sequence continues at coordinate 1,853,123,108 of OY728120.1, forward strand.
TAAACCAAGAGAATTTCTTCTAATATACTGATTTATATAACATGAAAAATTGATAGAAATAGAAGAACCATTCAGACCAATGAAAATAGTGAAGAATTACTAATGTTGAAGGAATGAGTTTAAGGAGATATTTTAATGTTTCCTGACACAATGAAAAGATGATGAATTCTTATGAGTATTTTTGGAAAGCAATGAATAACCAAGGGTCGACCACTTAAAGGCCTTCCATGTAGTGAAATACATTCTTGGATTAGTAATACAAATAAATCTAGGTTTATCGACCACATCAAAATTCATAATTATTGTCACATTGGGAGTATTACCAAAGATGGTGCAAGTCCAAAGGAAGACCTTCAGGAAGGAAGAGAAATGGACCTGATAATAGGCTCATCCATCTGTTGCATTTGAACTTAGGTTTTCTTCGTCCCACTATTCTTCTTATTCTTCCACTCACCTATTGCAGGAGAGAATACAACAGATGGAGAGTCTTCTAACGGGTTAGGAGTAGAGGCTAGAACATCTGAAGATTGAGAATACTCATCATTAGAAGTGTCCTCCATCACATATGACTAGTAAGAACCACTCAGATGAATGAATTTATTCATAGACTCGATATGTTTCATATTGACTAGAATTGAATATTTCCATGAAACATTATACTACTGGACTTGATAAAATGAGTACACTTAATTTAGTTGTAGTATTTTTTATTTTCATTATGATCCTTAATACGATTAGAATACTGGGGTACAATATCATTATCAGTATCTTGACCAACAATGTCATCCAATGTAGGCTGAAAAGTACTTCCTAAATTGGAAAAATCGACTTTCAATTCAACATCCACAAGATTGTTAGAAATCTCAGCAGGCTGATAATTTGAGGCATCATTCATATTGGAAGGATTATCACCATGGTCTATAGTTTTCATGGGTGAAAATAAATTAGCCAAATCAGAACATAAAATATGTCTAGTAGTTTCTTCATGATCCTACATAATATGTTCAATGGGACTTGATCACCCATTTATTTTGATAGAATTTCCCCCAACTTTCAATATTTTCTTAAATAACCCTAGAAAAAACACATAAGATCCTATAACAGGATCAATAATAACCTAAACATTGACATAAATTAATTTATAAATAACATGATTAATAAGAACTATATATGGTCATAAAAATTCTATTTCATACTCATCCTTCAAATAACATCAGTGTGACCTTGGATCTTTCATAATCCATAGAATTTATTTCTAATACATTCAAAATCCATGTGACCGAAGAAATGAAAATTAAAAAAAAACTTCGACTTCAAGTCATATTCAATAGATAGATTAATACTATGATTATATGTTTTAAAAAAAACCGCTTCAACCACTATAAAGACCATATCCACTTCAAATATAATTCTCACATAGTTCCCAATCCTAGGATTTTTAGTATGCATATTCATTCGAATGGGGTAAACAACTAATGAATTAATATCCCAAAAGATTATAGGATCCTAGTATATCAATTTCAATATATGGACGTGTATCCATACTAAACATAAGTGTTATTGATTGAATTAGGATCAAACTCTCTATCCCATTACCGAACATGGATAAATCTAGGATTCATTGATACATAGATAATGCTCCAGGCGCTACATTTAGATGCATCAGATGAATATAAAATCTGGTATTATCCACAGAACCTTTATATCATCCTCTAGTAGTCAAACCACATATATATTAAATTATTTGAGTAGTATCACTGAATTTACAATGATTTCCTACTTATAGTAGGAGGACAGAAATGATAATAGAGAATTTACAAAAGTTAACGTTTTCTGCAAAAACAAACATATCAGCTGTAACATGTGAATAAAATACCTTCAACATGATCCACCTAGAAAGAGGGTAATCAAAATCCATGATATTTCTAGATTATTTTAGTATATCTGCAAAATTCTTCTTCAGGCCATTTTCATTAGGAGAAATAACAACTACAAGTTGTTTATTTGTCTCAAAACTTATCATCTCCTTTTGAATGATATAATCATTTCACTTATATATTGGTGGATTATCAATAGGTAAAGAATCATCAAACTCCCTGTATTCGGATTGGGATTAGTAAAACTATGGTATTCTGAAGATGCACCACTAGGTGACTCCATCCTGCTAATCGTATTTTAAAATTCACAAAAAATTTATACATTTCTAGATAATACCAAAAATTCTCCCACACCATTTTTCCACATGTATAATTAAAAATTAAACACTTTTTTATGAAAATAATTTTTTAAATATGGTTAAATTAATTTCAAATGAATAATATTATTTACCTGGAAAATACAAATTTAAAAAATATAACTGATTTTGTAACACATTGAAAAATTACTTAAGGTCTCATAAAATGTTCTTAAAATCATAATACATCAAAATACTAATTTATCGAAACATATTATGAAAATTAATATTTTTTTTAAACTACTGAATTAATATTAAAATTGTAATTAAAAATTTATGACTTCTAAAAATACCAACAAATAATTGGTATGTTATAAATTATTTACATACTTATTAAGTCATAGAAGTATCTCATATATTCACTTATAATATTATAAACATTTATTTGTACCTTCATGTGTGAGTTAGTTATTCACTTTTCTGGTGTACTATTCCCAATGGTCAAATTACTCTTCAAAAGGTCTGGTTTGTTTTCATCATTATTACTTCCTTAACTTCTAGAAATACTTATTATATAACCTATTATTCAATTATAATGTTATAATTTTGTTCTCTAGGAGAATTTCGTTTATTCATATTATATGAAATTATTATAAGAAGGGTTAAATTCCACTAATAAATGTTTGTTTTTTTATAGATATGTGGTTTATATGTTCACAGTAGGGTCTAGATAATGTTGGATTATTTTACAAATAATAATGGAAAATAGAAGATCATGATCAGATAATGTAGATAATCGGTTACCATGATGCATCACAACTTCATTGATTTATATACATGGAATTTGATCGATTGAGAATTCATCTAGAATTGTAATTTAATGTTCAGACATCATATGATGATACAGAAAAACCTAATAAATTAATTTCATTTTGATATCGTTAAAATAAAAATTACAATGTCAATGGATATGATTACATATTTTTATATCTATATTGTTAATGGTTCCATCATTCCATCAGTTTTTAACTTTTCATCCTCCACCTACTAATATACCAGTAATATTGATATATATTATTTGATATCATTCATCATATAATCCTACCAATAGTATTGTAAGAGATATAAATACATCTAAATTTTCCCTAGGTGTAAAGAGAAGGATTATATATGTTAACCATTCAACGCAACCTTCATTATCTCAAGATTTTATGATATACATAAACATGTCCCTAATCAAAAAACTCAATTTATTTAATAAAATTTATCATTGAGGATTTCCATTTTTTATTTCATTTACAAACTTTTATACTTCCATATCATTCATTTGATAATCCATTACCATATCCATTAAGAGTAGTCGATAAATCATTTGAGATGGAAATAATTATTTTCTTTACATTAAAATACTATTTCCAATTTTTCATGAAATAATACTTCAGTCTTTTCAATTCCCATCAATATTAAAGATTCTTTATCCATTCTACATAGATAAATTAACACTTTACATGATTTTCCATTAAGTATTGGATAGATATTCGATATAAATTGATCATTTCTAAACATGTAGTGTGGATAAAATTATTCTATTTTCATGTCAATATACATTTGAAGTTCCAAAAACCCATATATATTTCACACATCACCATATAGAGTTACATATGCTAGATTTACGATATGAAGATCACCACATGAACTCCAAATTAATATTTATATAGTTTTATCTTAAAAATTAAGCAATCATGCAGCCTTTTAAATAAATATATCATTATAAATTAGTATATACATGATTCATTTATTTTATGAATTAGGGTATACCATGAATAATTACCCACATGTGGGTGGCATGAGGATTGGTGAAGTGAAAAGCCTATTTTTAAGTTCTTGGATGATTTCATATCATTAATATATCCAAAAAACCAAAACTCCCCAATGAAAAATAATGAATTATAGTTTTCAAAATCATGATATGTTTCTCTATAATTGATGGTAATAACATGAAATGATATGTCAACTAAAAATTTATATTATATATGTTTTTTTGGATGAGTCTGTAATTTTCTTTTCCATATAGTGGTCCTTCAATATCCCATTACTGGTGAAATCATTCCACAATAATTTTATTTCCTCCACCAAAAACTGAAATTTAATATTATTGTCATTACGATTCTAAATTAAAAAAGAATGTATCACCATATTCAAATGCTTATCATGCTCCTCCCATCATTTAGAGTATATCAGAATATTATCATTAAGACTAACTCAAATTTTATTGATGTAATGACTAAAGACAATACTCATGATGTACATGGAAATTTATAATGAATTATTGAGTTTTAAGGGAAGTACTTTGAACTCATTGTTTCCTGACCTCATTTGGATGGTTGTATTTGGAATACAGTCATTCTTTAAATTAACATGGTGATATCGTAACCAACGCTCCACCAATGAAAAATATCAAATACCATGTAATTTATTGACCATTTCATATATCTCTTAATGCGTATACTTGTTCACTGTCATCATTTTTTTGAGTTCAAGATAATAAATTATAGGAACATTAACCATATTTATTCCTAATGAAGTTGATCAGTGCACCTTATAGGGTAGTATATTGTAATATAAACTACCTGTATGTATTCTCAGATAACCACATCATTAGATCATAAAATCAATGTTTTCATTCTATATGGAGTCATTGATATTAGCATATATCTAAGTATATGTTCCATTAAGAACTCAATTTATTTTTCTAGAGGAAGATGAGGAAAGGCATCAAGTAATACATTAATAAAATAACTCATAATGGTTATTTGACTAATGATAATTACATAAATTGTGTCAATTATTAGATCTATATATACTTTCCCATAAAGAAATAATATCCACATTTTGAATGAGGATTCCAACATATATTAATCCTACTCATCATACTTTTATTAAAATGAATGATACAACGAATATGTAGAGTGGTCTCCATGTCCCAAAAATTTATGATATCGTTATATAAGGACATCCAATCAATTCCCAATAACGAATTAATCTCCCATAACAAAGTAATACTACATATTATAGATAGTGTATTACACAATAATTTATAGGAAAACTGTTATATACATGATTTTAAATAGTATATCCATATTGTAATATCATAGATATCTTAACCCCCTTTTATTGAAGTTCTGTTTGATTAATTATACATCAGATTTATTATACGAAATAATATATAGAACTAGAATAAATAATATGTTTGATATTCTATAGTGAATAAAAAGAACACTTCTCACCACATGGTATCTTGACCCTAGATAAATGTAGTTATAAAATATGTCGACATTTTATCACCGGGACATAATTGATATTGTTGTTGAGTTCGTATGAAAACTATTGTCTTAGGGAAATAGTTTTAAAATTATCCCGGTTCTTTATAATTGAAACACTATACCTCATTCAATGTGTTGATCTTCAAATTTTTTCTTTTTTCACATTTGGGTTATTCTTCAAATATCGTCATCATTGATTATTTAGATTACCACTTTTTTTCATTTGATGAATAACTTGATAAAGATTTGATAGTTTCTAGGAATCTTCTTCCAAAACAATAAACATGTGGTTATTTTAGTATTCTTCCCTCTAATATATTAATTGATTGATACAACAAAATTAAACACCATTTAATGTAGATTGTAACTTCAACAATGATACAACTGTAATTCACTTATATCCATCTAAACCATAATCTAAGAATAATAAAAAATTTCATATATTTAAATGTTTTAAATATTACATTTATTTCATTAAAAAAGTATCTACCCACTATAAAAACAGTTTAACATATTTTTTGTGTTGATGAAAATGATTGAGGCATATCGTGGATACCTTGTGAGGTTAGCCTCATACACCTTGATAAAATCATCTTGTTTTTTATTGATTATAAAGAACATCTCCACAATTATTAGATAGAGTGTCCATGGAGAATATTTAATGGAAAACCATTATTGATATCCTATAGTTATATGGAATCAGATTTCAATTTTTTTATCATTTTATTGATTAGTTTCCCCTATTGAATGGTTTTACTTCAATTTTATAGACCAAAATTATGGTTTTCCCTTTTTAGAGAATTGTATGATAGGGATTATATTTTAAGTAGAGTTTCTAAATTTTTTATTGATATGTGGATTAGAAAAATTACTAATGTTAGTATCTCATATTCTAGGTAGTACTCGGCCAAAACATTCACCCTCTTAAGAGAATCTGTGGGTTCCATTTGATTCAAGTTGTATTTCATTGCACGATTTAAAGGGTTTGTACTTAAATGAGGTTCCTATCAGAAACTAAACTAAAATTATGAACCATAAAATGAAAATCATCAAATTTACACCTATGTTGGTTGATTTCAAGGTTCCTTATATTTCTCTATAATAATTTTAATAATAAAAAAATGGGATGAGATTACATTATCTAGTAAACATAAAAATTAGAAGTATGGACATAAAATAATAACATATAAATTTATTATAAAGACCCAATTTATAGTCTCTAGGTTTAAATCTTGGTTATACATTCTAATTTAAATATTATTCTTTATAAACTACCAATTTTTTTATACATCACAATGGATGTAAGTGTGTTTTTTAAATTCTCAATGCATATACAACTATAGTTTTAAACAATTTTCATAGTAATGTCTCATTCAATGTGCCCTAGGATTAGGAATGGGATATATCAGGCCATATAATTTCATTTTTTACCACTATATTCATCTATTACAAATCTACATCCAAGTATAATATCTATGTAGGTATATATTTTAATGGAAACAATTTACCCTAATTTTTAACAAAATTGCATGATAGTTCAAATATAAAATCTATTATACCAATGATTATCTCAATATATTATAGTCATAACCCCATAAAATAACTAAAACATTCTTATCATATCAACATTAAGGAACAGATACTCTAAAAATAATTATTACATTATTTCTAACAAATATATTAATTAAATTCGACCAAATGATCGAAAGGAGTATAGTCATTGAATAAACATTACTATAAAACATATAAAAGAAAATAAAACATTGAACCATTATTTTCATATACAACATAAAATCATATATCCATTTATGTTCATAAAACAACAAATAGTTTTCTCATATATTCATATATGTAATGGGTGAAAAAAATAGTAGTGGAAATAAAAAATAAAATCAATCATAACATGTCAACATGAGAATCTAAAATTATACCATAAAATGGAAGGATAATGAATAATAATATTTTATCATGACATAGTAATAATAATGTTAAATTATCAAGGAAACAATACAATGTGGAAGAAACTTATAACATAACATAAAAACATGTCTATTCTAATTGCAATGATAACAACACAAGGAGGAGAGAGTCAGATCATGGGTAAGGTTATCATCCTAATTCCATTCATAACATCTCATTAGAGAAAAACATAAAAAATTTAATAGATAATTATCTTTGTAAATAATTCATAACATGTACAATCTAATGAGGCCCAAAAATGGATATCAATCCCAAGTCATAAACACAATAATTACACACAAAAAGATATATGTTACTTAATAAATCATTATATCATTAAAATTTACATTTCCAAATCATTCTAATGAGAAGATGGAATTAAATGTTATAGAAAATGAAATATGATTATTAAAATAATAGGTCTCAAAATATAGTGGTCACATGTGATTAATTACAATGAAAAAAATTAACAAAATAGAAATATGGGGAAAATAATTACTACATAATAATGTATTATTTTGATGAAGGAATCTGATAAATGAACATTTGTAATGTGTTTCCCCATTAATTGTGTAATGAAAAAATAATGTGTATATATTAGTGGAATATATATATAATTTATATTAATTAAATAAAATTAAAAAGATAATGTATGTGAGTTAGATGTATAATGCTCATAACCCAACGAAAAGGGTAGCTTAGAGAGATTAGTTACATTTTGTTTGGATCTGATCCACACATTAAAATAACATCTAGTATAATAAAATTAGATTTAATAATTAAATATTTAAAGAAAAAAAATCAACTGTAATTGAATTATTATATTTTTTATATTCATTAAAAATAATTTCCATGAGAAACCATATTAAATATGGCTATTATGGGGGCATTTGATTCATGGTTCCAAGGTTGGATCACTAGAAGATAATTAGTGATATCATAGTCAAATTAGACTGAAACTATAGAAGATAAATAAAATAGTATTAATGTACATCAATAAATTTATATAGCCCAAAATACCCATATTTGTTTAGAAATTTAGATTAGTATACTAGTAAGAACATTAGCATCACACAGTTTGTTCATTCATGTAGTCTTACTGATGATAAATAACTACTTACATTAATTTTTTTTTATGTCGATATATTCATTCTAGATTATGATAAAATTTATAACATATAAAATTAGTTAAATTTTAACAATTTTTTTTAATTTTTACCCAATATGAATGCATCATTGGAATACAAAAACTACATATCCCAATGGTGGTGAACCGACATAATATTGAAATTGGTATTAATTTTGTAGAATATGTAGATTAAAGAAATAAAATGATGATTTATATTAAAATATAAATAAAAAATATATTATATATATAATAGATGAATTTTTATTCAATGCTATAAGATAGATTATAGGATTAAATATAAGAAGAAATGAATTTCGACTAGGTAGATTGGTAATATTACATCTTAAATGTGTGTTCCTTAAAGTACTCTATAAGGGACATAGAATTGGATAGTTGGGGAGACCAGAAGCACTATGACAAGGGATATATGATTAAGATGTTAATTTACTAAAAAGTATTCTCCATGCCTTTGATGTTATGTGAAGAAGATGTGGTATATATAATTGTATGAGATGGGTGTTTTTAATATAATATTTATCAGTTTATTATTTGGGCTGAATACTTCCAATTTTCAATATTCATGTAAAAAATATAGAAAATGATTCATTTATCATCCAATTAATGGGTTTATTGGACAATCACGACACATGATATATTTTATATTTCATATAATGTTAGATATATTATTTATCAGAATGTCACTATTTACCGAACATTTCTAAATTCTGGAATAATAGAAACAATTAATGATTAACTATTTTCAACATATGTATTAAAAATTGAAAATTCATTTAATGAATATAATTTCATAAATATGATATATTTATGTTTTAAATCAATTCATCATTAATTAAATATATGAAAATATTATTATTTTTGACAACTTTTCAAGAACAATAAAAAACAACAAACAGTCTCATAATATAATATTGCCATTTTAATAAAACATAAAATCCCATTATCTATTAATTTTCTAAAAATAAAAATTATTTTCTATTATTTTATTTATTATGAGAGTTAATAAAAAATTATATTTATATAAATACTCACATATAATTAATAATGTTTTTTTTAAATTAATTATAATTTTTTTTAAATATTTCATGAGTAAATTTTTTATTATACCTAAATATTATATTATAATTAGTTTTGTGAGGATTCTATTTTAATAGTCATTTTACTATTCCAAATAATCATATTATTATTCCATGACTCATTTAACAACACAAATGGTCAAATACATATTCCCATTGTATGATTTGTAACAATAATATGGGTTACCTATCATCTAAAAATATCAGTTGTTTCATACATTCATTATTAATTTTGATTTTATCTCTATGTTATAAAAACATATATATATTAATTTAACAAATTTATATTTCCTTAAAAATATTATACCTTTTTTTTTCAAAATAGATATACTTGTGTGTAGTTTTTTGTTAGATTGTTAAGATCTAGATTTTAATATTTTATTTATCTTTTTTCTATTTTTAGTAAACTTGTATCATATTAAATTATTATATTTATTTTGATTCAAAAAAATTAATGAATAAATTATTATAATAACATTTAGTCGGTTTTATCGGGTGGTGTATGTGCATTATTAAATATTATTAAATATGACAAAATTATAACTATGGAAATTAAATTTATAAAATATTTGGTCATTAAAGGATGAGTGACTAGGGTATTATGTCATTTGGAGAGGGTAATATTTATAATATAATGGTATACTCTAAATGATAAAATCAATGGTTAAGTGATTAATGATAAAATTGAAAATTTACACATTTAAAATTTGAGAAAATTAGATATTCGGAAAATAATAATTATTTTTAAATAATGTCATGACAATATTACTAGGTCAACGATTCATAATTGGAAAATGTGGGGTTGTAAGGGGTAATATTTTTCATGACCCGTCCTCGGGGGCCATTCCATGACTACCCCAAGACCGCCTTCCATAGGTCAGGGGATGATGACTAGCATGAAAGGTGAAAATCCCGATAAAAGGGAAGGCATTTCCTTTATATAAGAAAACAAACACAATAGAGTACGCAAGCTAAAGTAAACACTAAATAAACTGAGTACAAAAGTAAGTGCTGGAAAGTAAATGGGCTAGAATACAAACCCAACTGGAAGTACATTGCAACAGTAAGGAAAGAACAACTACAGTAAAGTAAACTAGTAACCACTGAGTCGTCCTACGGATATCCCACATGAAGGGTGGGTACATATGGTCTCCTCAGCTCCTCGGGTCCGACCATCCGCACCGTGTATGTCCCACCAAGTGGACCACCTCTAGGTACCGTTGTCCACTCCATGTACGTCCCTCCAAGTGGTCCACCTCTAGGTATCGTCCTGCTCCACTGACTTCACCTCGATAAGTGTTATCTCTCGTCTGTATCCAACATAACTTAGTGCGGGAATAGCTCGTGCAGGGGTGAGTATACGATACTCAATAGGGACCCCGTGACCCCCGAAGGTCTCCCAGAATCCACAAAGGATAAACCAAAAAATAATGATACAAACAAGAATCATGAACCTACTCTACTTAGGTGTATTCCCATACATATACCTAATTCATCAATTCCAGTTCGGCTCTAACTCACGAGCCCAAGAACAACCCATTCCACACAAGAAAGAATAACCCAAACGACACAGGAAAACAAAACCCAATCCACACATGAAAACATTTCAATAAAATCGATGACAATGACTGAATGTCAAGACTAACCTCACACAGGTATACTACTCACGAAGAGGGGTGGGGATGATAGATGTATCTTCTGAATCATCTCCCCTGCCAAACCCACGTAGGATCCAAATACAAAATTCACCGCTGTGGAACCCACATTATATCCTAGTATAGTAACCATCGCTGCCGAACCCACATAGGATCAATGTATAGTTGTCATCACTACCGAACCCACGTAGGATCCATGTAATGTTGTCCTGCTAACGAACCCATGTAGGATCAAAGTATAGTCGTCGTCGTCGACATAATCGCAGCCAGCTCTAGGGTTCTCGCACACAGCACACTCGATTCTGGGAGGGTCCGCTCTACGATCCAAGGGTTCGATACATCAACATTCAAAAAGGTCAGATTTGATTTATCACAAAGTTCCGCCTCTTCATTAGGAACTCAACGCGACAGACGGCGCGTCAATCGGACGCCCGGTCTGAGAGATATTGGCTTTTCCATCCCAGGGGCCCAGTTGGGTTTAAAGCTAAAAAAACATGACCATACTCTAGATGCGTCTAAACTCCGAGTGGATTAAGTCAAAATAACCGTCTCACTAAGAGTAATTCAACGTAATTGACGGCACGTCATTCAGACATCCAGTCGTTATGTTATAAGCGTTTCAGCTCACAAAAATGAATTTACATTAATAAAAGATTAATAATTCCATATTCTTTTCAATGTGTCTTTGAATGGGAATTAATTCGACATTGGTATGATTACAGTCATGATAAAATCCAAAAATATATTTTCGTTTTGTGTTATTTTGTTTTATTATATCTTATCATTTTAATTGATTTTTTTAAAGATATATCAACTTCTTGAGAAAGAACTACATTAGTGTTCCATGAGTTGTAAGTGAAATTAGTTCGTATATAAAAATTAAAAATTAATTAATATGAAAAAAATTATCAAATTATGTTTAATACTGTAAGAATTATTCATCCTTAACCTAATTTTTTTCTTATGTGGAGACACATGATATAATTAAAACAAAAAAATTCCAATTTTGAGTCTATATTAGATTTAAATATTATATACTCATTCCCAAGGAATATTTTTAAATAAAAATAATAATTTATAACCTTATGTATTATTGGTATAATTTTATTCATATAATAAATTTTTTGACATATGGTTGAGTTATTTTATAGAATACTTAATTTTTATTTTAACCATAATTAATCATTTTATCCTTTATGGAGGTAAAATATTTTACCAATGTTACTATTCATATGGGAAAAAAATAAATGGAAGATTTTGACCAAATTTCGAACTTATAAATATATATATCGAATAAAATTTTCAAACTTTCAAATATAGATGTTCTGGATTTTAATATCGAATAAAATCGTTAAAAGGCGATGAAAAAAATTATTTTTTTGAAAAAATATCATTTAAAACATAAAATATAATTTAATACATCAAATATTCATTTAATAATTTCATCTATTATATCAATTTAAAATAATGGATTCGAAAAAATTATAATGAACTAATAAAATTTAAAATTTATTCCAAATAATAATTTTAGCATATATGTTGTTTTATGGAAAATACAATATTCAATAAAAATCAGTATTTTCATTATTCATCAAAAGATGAATCTTTTCTGAAAAATACATAAAAAAAACCATGGGATAATTTTTGAATTCAATAATAATAAATTATATATATTTTATCATGTAGAATATATAAATATTCAAAAGTTTAGATCTAAAAAATGCATTCCATTAAAAGGATATAAAACATCCTTTAGAAAAATATAAATTTTTTAGGTTTATGATTGGATTTATTATTATATAAAATTTCAAAAACATAAAAAAATTAATTTAATATATATATATATATATTAAATGGTGTGGTTAATAATATTTTTTCCAAAAAATGTAATGGAATGGTTTAATGTTTTTAATATAATTAGAATAAAATGTTTTTTCATAGAGATTGAGTGTTGTTTGCAATGCACATTAAGATAGTGGTGTGTGAGACACAGTGTTAAAATTGTATAACATATTATACAAGATATCATATTATATAAAAATGTATATTATAAAAATATCATGGTGTTACATTCTACCCACATTAGGATGAATTTCTCTATCAAAATTCATCGTAGTCATGAAAGGTTTCTTACTTGCATGTTCATTTCATAGAAACCCACGTAATAAAAATTAATACAAAAACTATCTTTAAAAATTTAATGTTGGAAAAAATAAGTTACCCAATGTTACTCATAATTAGTATTCCCTATAATAAAACATCATTGTAATGTAAGTAAACTGACATGGATGACAAATATAAAGATCATGTTTTAAGGGGAGTGATAGAGAAAATGTTCTGGAGAATGTTTATTATCACAATATTGAATATTGTTGGTGATCTAAGGGACACTTTTATTCATCGAAAAATAATATAATAGGATATAATTATTTGTTTCATGATATTTTACCCAGTATTCAATTATTTTCATCATAATAAATACTTACAATATTTCAATACATTTCATTGGAAAAATATCATTATTTTTTATACCTTGATCGATATTCAAATAATTTTTTATTCCATGAATTAATGTTGGATATTTCATTCTTGAACGATTAAAAGATGATGAGATCCATCAGAACAACGATAGGTAATTCAATATATATTTATTAAAATCAACAATAGATTGTTAACACATGTTACCCAATATGTATAAATCTGCATATGGAGTGATAAAAAAATTATATCTTAATTCTCATCAAAATTAAAACATAAATAGTTTACAAAATGGTTAGTATTATGATCCTTCAAAATGGATAATATCTAAAACAAATTTAATATGGATTCTAAATTTTAGAAAAATAATTCATCATCCAAATAACATGATGTGTATCATAATTATGACACACCATACATGTGAATACTAACATCATTTATATTTATGAAATAAAACCTTTGTTAAAATATGCATTCTGTCAAAAACTAACTGTTTCCAAATTCCAAAAAAGGTAAAATTCTATAAACTCAATCCAAGATATCATACACTATATTTCTATCTTATTAGTTTTATGTTAATTAATCCTATAATATCTATTTATTCACAATCAATAATCTATTTATTCAATTAACCGAATATAATACAAAAATTAATGGTTTTACATCCTTAAATAACGTTTATTTTAAAAATATGACCACACTAGCTCAATCACATTTCATGGTTACATGTATAATTCAACATATTCCATTAAATCCTTATCGGATACTAAAATGGGTCAATACATAGATTTTCTGTTATTCCATACTTCCATAAATGTTCGTCTATATCATCTTTCATGAATCCCATTAAATACACACTCAACCATTACACGACATAATTTTAATACTCCACTTACCCAATGGTGATTGATGCAATTTCCCTTTTCTCTTGTATTTAAGATGTTTTTGATATCAATCATCATTATAAATTTATATATATGGGAACATGTAATCAAAAATCCCATTTCCCATACATTATAAACATTTATTTGTTGAGGCTAATTCTATGTATCCTTTTCTACAATTTTATCATTATATATCTAGTTACAATCACTTCTGCTATCTATTTGGAGATAACATTTGTAAGGCCCTTACCATAGTATCCCAGAGTTGATGCCTCTCTTAAATAAATTGTCCTAGTTATATGATTAAAATACCCAAGGACCGACCATATTATTAGTTTTTCAAAATATATGAAATATATTAACATTATATAATATTTTATTAAATAAAGGAAAACATCGAAAATATTTTTTGAACCCCATTATTCTCCAAGATTGACCCTACACATATATAATAAAAGATATATTTGAATCTATGTAAAACCAAAAAAAATAAAGGGATGATCTCATAAGCTCAGTATAGTTACGAATATAACAATATGTGTTATGAATATTAATCATTAACATTAGGGAAAGGTGTATAACTAAAAAATCAAATTAAACCTAATCCAATTCATAATTTGGAAATAGTAAATGAATATAACAATATTCCTTATAAATAATAACATTGATATTCTACCAATTAAATAATATCATGTATTATCAATATTTAATCTGATAACGAAGGATTTTATAATGTTGGGCTTCATTAACATACCTTTGACGCTTCCACCAAGTCACCATATATAATCTTGAAATAGATCAGCCAATACCCAAACTAGTTTTCCTCATGAGGAAATCCAATTAGTCAAGGGGATATAATGGGTCCTTGTGATTTCTTACTTAATTACAATGAATTAACTATATGAAAACATATAAAACATAATCATTCTTATAAAAAAATCTAATGAAATGTGAATAATTTAACTATAAACCAAGAATTATTTCAAAATAATACAACCGAAGTTAAAAATATAATAAAAAGTAAACAAAATATTTTAATTCATATCATAATAGATCATACCAAATCATTTATATGATCAAAAATGTATGTTTACATAGATGAAAAATAATATAATAAAATCAATAAAAAAAATTAGTGAATTTTTTTTAACTTGTATATCATTTTTTAAAATTTCATGTTGTTACAAAAGTAAATATTTTCACCAATAATAATCTTCTAATCCTATAAAAATTGCTCAAAAATGTTAAGGAATCATTACGGTAGAAAAATACACTCAATCCATAAGATTAAAATATAAAATTACATTCATTGAAAAAGTCAAAAAATACAATGAATAGAAATTTTAAAAAAGATTCATTTGTAACCATCATAAAAAAATTTAAATAAATTGAAAAAATGAAATTATAAATTTTGAGGATAGTGATAAAAAAATTATTGAATTTATAATACACATGGACATGGATGATAAATTTTCCCTAGTATATACTTATGTATAAACTCTCTCAAATATTATTGAGATTTTCAAATAACACTTACATTGTACATTAATTTATTTAGTTGTGATTTATACAACTATATAACACTTTATAACAAGTTATTAACTTATAATAGTACTATATCCATATTTATTACATCCTATATTATCCTCTTACAATATCTTATCACTTGTTCCTTATTTAAATATCATTATTACCCTTCTTTCCGGTGATAACTATTACATTTTTCTATGCATGTTTGGCCAAGTAATTTTTACATCATATGAAAATAATATATTTCAATAATATATAAAATGTTATTAAATTCAAATATACAATATATTTTCATTATTTACATAAAAATAATAATAATTTAATGGTTAACATGGAAAATGGTTCCAATCATTTCATGAAGATAGTAGGTCGTACATACACACTAGCGAAATATAAATCCATTAAAGATGAATGGGTAGGGAATTGAAAAATATATTAATTATATGAATACCATATCATGTATTATTTATTATTTATATTAATTATATCAATTATTATACCCAAAAAAATAATTACGGATGAAAAACATATTATAGAAATGTGTGGAGATGATGGGCCATATGTATGAACGAATGTCGATTTCTATTTTTGTAGGATAGATATAAGGTAGAATATGGTTGTTTTGTAATCATAAAAACATAAAAAATATATTTGATACTATATTTTTTACATTATTATAAAAAAATTATGAATATGATGTATGTGAGGAAATTACCATGACGTAGTCGGTAATGATGGTTACCTATTCTTTAATGAACCTCATATACATATCCTTTTAGAGATACAAGGCTTGGTGTTTTTAGATGACCCGAACCTCTACAATGTTTCAAGATATGTTTTGAAGATAAATCAGTGGGTTTTGGTAGACCTATAAGTCTCAATGCGATGAATGAGATGAGACAGTAGGTTCCTTTTTGCAATTGAGTTGACTGGAACTTTTGTAATATACAAAAAAAATAATTTATAACAAATTCAATATCAATAAAAATAATAAAAAATTTCATGAATTAAAATATAAGATTATATATATATATATATTTATATAATTAATCATTAGATTTTTTCACGTTTTGGTGTTTTTTAAACATTATCATTATAAATAATAATTATATAACCAATCTTAATTTAAAGATAGGTAACAAATTATTCAAATTTAAAAGGTTGTAATTTTTTACATATTTGAGTTAATTACACTATAAATGATAAATATATATTATTTTAGAAAATATAATAATTAATATTTATTTTTTAATGATGTTTTATTATTTTTTAATAATTGTTTAAAATATTAAGTTGTTAATAGAATATTATTGTCAATTTCTATAATGTTCATTATTTTTCAATTTTAAAAATATTGTAACACTGTGATATCATTACAACTAAATCTCATAACTCACCACAAATAGTTCAATTTCATCCAAAAAATTAATTTATGGCATTAATTATAAAAAATATTTTTTTTTTCAAATTTTCAATATCATTTATTTGATATTATAATTGATTAAACAATTATGGAATCATCAATGAATAAACCCTTAATATAATTATTTATTTAAAAAATTAGAGATAAATATCCATGATAAATAAAAACATTATATATTTCATATGGATTTTAATATTCGATTTTATTTTTTTCATAACAATATATAAAAAATGGTATTGTCTGTAAAATATGTGTGTGACAACATTAACTATTTTATAAATAAAATATAATAAATGTCACTCTCTCAAACAAGTGTCTTCCTATGTTTCATAATCAAATCCCAAGTATTATTTTGTTTAATACAAACATAACCAATGAAATTTTAAAAATTGATGGGATAATTTTATAATATTTAATAATATTATTTTTACCCTTAATTATATTACTTAACATCTTCTAGGAGAATAAAATTATAATATCATTACTATTAATTCAACCAAAAAAAATTCTTTTACATTATTTTGACTATATGATTCCAAATATGGAATCCTTATTTTAGAATTATAAAAATATAATTTGTAGTAATTGATTTAAAATTAAACATGTTGTTGGGGTGGGGAACTAGTTTACTATAGTTTAAAACTTGAAAAATATTGGAATGTTTTTTATATTTAATTCAACATAAAATTGATTCAATTGAAATAAATTGGATTAAATGTTTCAAAAATAACCTATTTATATATTATAACAATTCAATAATATAATTCAACAATATATATTATTTTTATCAAATGAGTTATAATAAATTATAATTTATTACCTCTCATTAATCATCAAAACATGAAAGTTATTTTAAAAATTTAAAAAATTAAAACATCATCATTTGGTATATTATTTTTTAAAATAAAGAGGTTATTTTTTCAAATATTATATATAAAATTTCAATAATAGTATTTAAAATATGATCTCCATTTAATGGAACTAAAATTTGATTTAAAAAAATATATGTTATTATTTGTAATATTCATTTTTATTTTATCTTATTCTTATCAAATATATTGGATGAATGTAAAAATAATTTATTTTATATATAAGATATAATTTTTTTATAATGGTTACAATGTAATTGACATCGTAAAACCTTACTAAATAGTGTTTTCCTAAAACATGATGTTGTGTGGATTGTTAGATATCACAAAAACAAATTAAATCTATATGGAAAATATTGTAACGTATTGGGGTGCTACATTTGTCCCTCATGAAAAAAGTTGTTCCTAGAAATATTAATGGTGCCACCTTTTAAAATGGATGTTCGTTTTTATTCTTTAAATAATCCTCTATTCCTCATGTTTCTTCCTCTATTTCATTATTTCTCCAAAGAAAAATTTCATGGTGAGCCATACAATTACTTAATACATGATAAATTGTATCGATAATTGTTATTGGTTCTAATTGATATGAAAATTTATTATCTAATTGTATTTCATCATAGGTTATTAATGGTTTTAGGTTAGGAATGTACTTCTATAGAAAATATATATGCAACACATCTTGTACTATTGAAATATTCGACTGCATTTCCAAATGATTGGAAACAACTCATATCATTTTATTAATATTAAATTGTATTATATACCTAAGACTCATTCTCCCTCTCTTACCAAACCATGCAACAACCATCCATCTACATACATTAAAGAAAACATGATCTCCCATTTGGAAATCAAAATATTTTATCTGATTATTAGCATAAATATTTTTCCTACATTGTGCTGATTTAAGAAGAGACTAAATTGATATTACCTTTTATGTTGTTATTCATCATATATTGGACCAATGACTTAAATTTCACCAATTTCTTCACAACATGTTTTATTATAACATCTTCAACGATATAATGCTTCGTACGACACCATTGAAATACATTAATGGAAACTATTATGGATGATAAACTTTACCAAAGGAAATTATTGATCCCACATTCCTTGAAAGTCGGTTAATCGTGACCTCAACATATATTTTGTAATTTAAGTTTACATACTTGACTATCCATATATTTGAGGAATGTATAAATTTCTCCAATGAAGCTCAGTTTCACGAGATTTCAGATTACTTTTCCCGAATGTTGATGTTGAATGGGGATCTAATTTATATAACAACTATATCGGTATACCATTATGTATTACAAATTCATTAATATAGAGAATTTTGAGGATCTAAATATGAAGGGCATCTCTTATAGAATGGAAATGTTCAGATTTGGTTAGGTGTTCAATGATGGCACATATTGAAACATTCTTTATTAAAGTCTTTGGTATTCCATTTTCAATGTACATAGTAATTTCATCCCATTTTTACATAATAATAAGAAAATTTTGGGGTAATAATTTAGGGTGTTTCCTCAATGATTTCACTAGATGATAAACATGAAATATAGACACAAAAGCAGTTATTTCTTACTTCATATTATCCAATAGAAAATGTTTCATCATTTCCATAAAAATCATTTTTCTACCACTATGTACATATGAATTTGAGATATTAGCATCATCCAAAATTATATTTCTAAATCAGGTGTAAATGGAACACATTTCCTCTTTAATGTATAATAACACCACCATCAAAATCCAAGTATTCAAATTTTAGTTTATTCACACATTTAATATTATATTGAATTTCCAAAAAAACTATTTATATTTCATTGTCATTATCAATAGTGATGATTTTTAAATCCATTTAATTATTATTGTTGTTTCATATTCCATTTAAATTCCCATATCCATCATTACTATGACAAAACACATTGGTTCCCTCTCCATATTCATTTGGTTTAGAACCCAATGGTTATTCCTACTCAACACAGATTCCCACATAGTTTAGAGTCCTGTGTTTTAATGTATTGATATATCTTATTCCTTATGTAGGTTGAGAAATCATGAATTTCTCCTGATTATCAATTTCTATGAGAATATTTATATTAAAATTCCTAATTTATATATATATCACATCATTTAATATTGAGATAATGTCTCTATATTTTCATGGTGATGATTACAACCATTAGTTCTAGACCATAGGTTGGATAGTTCAGTTCATGAGTCATCGATATCTTTGATGCATATGAAATGACTTTATAATTTTTCATTATTAAAAAACTATGTACCTTCTTCGATGTATCAATAAATATGAAAATATTATCACTTCCACATGATATGTGTGAAATAAAATCATTGGTAATCTTATCTATAGTATATCAAATCATTCATCACGTTATCTTATAAAAACAAACATAACACCATTATGTCTATGATTGGTTAAAAGATTAGAAAATATGAAAAAATTCTAAACAAACCACAAATAATAACCATCCTAACCTTTGAAACTATATACATATGTTATGTTTCGTGGTGTAGACAATTATCTTACTAATTTTATTATTTAATGATAAACTGATATTCCATCATTGTAGATAATATGGCTAGGAAAAGTAAATTACTTATTTCAATAATTTCGTAAAATAAATTTCTCATATATCTCTCTTCTATTTTAATATTCATATGAATAATCATAAATTGATTATCATGATCCCCATATCTTTTAAAAGTCACCAAAAATTCAACAATATATATAATCACAAATTTAGAATATTAATCACTAAATACTCTATTCATTATGTCTATAAAATAGAGGACTCGTTAGTCATTCCAAATATAATTACAATAATCTCATAATTTACAAACCACGCCTAAAATTTTATCTTAAGAATATATTTATTAATTACATGAAAAATGTGATACACAGAATGATGATCAATCACATAGAAATATTGGACTCCATAATGTTGAAAAATATAGCCATCAATTTAAGGTAGTTTATACCTTATAATTATTAAAATATGATTTAGTTCTCTATAATTAATGTACTTGTTCATGGGTCCTTATTTCTTCTTAATGAAGAGAACATGGTCCCCCATGGTGAAACACTCCGGAAAATACTTCCATTATTAACAAAATAAACTATTTGTTTCATAAACACCATATATTCCTCATGGGACATTCTATATAGATTTATTGATATTGACATTAAATTAGGGAGTAAATCAATATAACATTTAACATCACACACCAGTGGATGTCTGGGTAATTTCTCAAGAAATAAATCAATGTATTCTAAAACGGACGACTCTTCCACAATTTCATGATTCCCTTATTGATCCATAAATGTTGTTTTCTCTTCATCTCAACAAATTTATGTCACTAGGTAAAATCAGTGTGGATCTAGATAAGAAATAGTTGTAGATGTTTATAATTTAATTAGAAGGGGTTCTACTTCTTCCTCACAAATCACTATTTCACTCTTTACACAATAAATTGTTGCATCATATTTTGAAATAAAATCCCTAACATGGACTTTATAATAGTATTAAAAAAGGTATGATGACAAGGTCCGCAATAAAACAATAATTATATGTCATAATGGGGACACGAAGACACAGGTTTTTTAAAATGAGACTTCCATTACAGGTTTTTACTAACAAATCCTTTATTAAAGAAAAAGGGAAAGTACATATTTTGATTAAAAATTTAGGATTATATAAATGAATTTGATGAACTAGAATCAAATAATGAATTTGATTAATTTGAGGAGACAATTATAATACCATCCACCACATTATTGGGAACCCCACCCTTAGAATTTATGATAACTTAAACTTGGACATGATCCCTTGTCCATTTCTATGGAATCCTTCCTTGATGCAATGGAATATATTTTTCATTATATCCCATATTATTATAGATTAAATAATTAATATTAATAGCTTCTTTATTTCCGTTGAAATAGTAGGACTGTAGTCCGTTCCCTTCCCGTCTATAAAAAACTCTCATTCCCTTCAGAAATGTGCAAATGTGTTTCTTCCCCCAATTATCATAGGAAGAAAATTCAATTCTTCCCTTTTTACTCTTGTCCATATTTATTTATCCATTGTGTTCATCATAACTCCTATATTTATGATTTCCTTTTAATTGATAAGACAATGATATTTTTTTCTATCTTGATCGAACATGAGACTATATCTATATATGATGACATATTTTTTGAGACTATTACCACTCAGATGAATTGATTAAACCATTAAAAGAACTGATAAATCCATCTAATTATATTAAGTATGTTATCATTTTGATTACATGCTAAACTTGTAAATATGGTTTCATATTTAGCAACATTCTCATCCTCATTTTTCCTTATATTGATGAATTATCCCTCTATGTATTCTTTCACATTCCGAGGGAAATATTTTTTGAGGAAATGTTTCATAAAATAAGTATATTCCATGTATTATATTTACTCATCATTCGTCATGTATTGAATCAGTGTCCCCCATTAATATGAATCTTCTGAGAGATGATAAATAACCAGGAAAACCATATCCTTTTTATTGCATCCCAATGCATGAAACATATCAACTAAAAACATACAAAATTTAACCTATAGATGTATTTGTAACCCCATTGAATGTACATGGTTCTTCTCCCATGAAGTGATCAAATAGTGTTCCTCCAAATTTTGGATTAGGATACTCCATATGGGTAGTGTAATTGTTCCTAACCTAAGTCAACTATTCCAGTATAGTTATAAGTTTCTAAGAACAAGTTTGAGATCCAGATGTAGAATTATTATAATGAATTATAGGAAAATCCAAATATTTATTACATGTGTGGATACGACTTCCATTCCATATAACAATATCCATTCCTAATCAATTGTATAGTATATTTTTTTTCAAAAACCATAATGTATAATTTCATAATATTAATAACATAAAATAAAATAAAAAATTATGCATAGTTATTCTCAATACCATAAATGGTATTCCCTAGGGAATATTTTTCAATTTAAATTCTTCATAATGGTTTGTAAAATTAATTGTGAATAACCCAATGTAGATCCCATAATAGTGTCAAAATAATTGATTAGTGCGGCCTAATTCTTGTATGACCCACATAATCTATAACTTAACATCATTCTATGATGGTATTATATGATTTTCCACAAATTCTATTTAATGTTTATATTCCCTAATATCCGTTATATAAATCTAGTTTTCAGGTTTTTTACTAAAATTCCTCTATTACCTACTATAACAACATTGACCCTAGTATCTCTGATTTGGTTCATCACATTATTACATTGGCATAGAGACTTGATTTGAATCTCAACTGACCATTCATTTTAACATTTTTGGAAATAAGATTACATATATGAACCACAGATTAAATTTTAAAATATAAAGTTCAACATAAAAATTTCTTTTAGATCCCATTATTCACTTATCCTAACGATGTATATCATGGAAAATAAACAATATGGAACCCATGTAAAAAAAGTATGAAAGGTATGAACTCAGAAGAATTGTAAGGACAGATGAACAATGTAATCTATTATAAATAATTAGAAAAAACATTAAGTCATGGAGTATAAAAATAATAGTCTATATATAAAAATAATATGGAAATAATAAATGGAAATCATATGCGGTCATATAAATTATAAAATTGATATTATAAAAATTTACTAATCACATGGAATATCAATAATTAATCTCAATAAGAGTGAATTTGTAATTTTGTAAATCATAATCATAACATAAATAATTCATCTAATACACTATACATAAATAGTTATGAATCAGGAAATACTGAAAATAGTTTGCCTTGTGAGACCTAATGATGCATTGAGGGGATAAAGTGGGACCCGTCCATTACAAACTGATTCAAAATAATTCATAATAAGAAATGATATACCTCACAATCATCCATATCAAAAAACTAGTATATGAAATACTAATACATTAACCACATTCTGGGAATAGTATCAAACTATCACATCCACAGTCTAAAATACCATAAACCATTCAATAAAATATGTTATTTGGTAAAATCATAGATTATCCTCAATAAATAATCATATCCATCATGTGATTTTTATAAAGATGAAGATAATCTTATAAAATTTTTCAATATTGATGTACTAAAATGTAACGCCCCGACCCCAGTTACCCAGAGTCGGTGCATTATTACATAACATTGGAATGATCACAAGAAAGATCAAATATCAAAAGACCGATTGGTTTAGTATCCTTGGAAACACTAGATATATTCATAAGTTTTACATTACATCATAAAATGAAAAACTACTACAACAACATAATGTCTGCATAATTCACACTCATATCCCCACATAATATCCCTGCAGGTCATTCATAATTTACTTCTTCACTTCCTGGGAAAAATAAATCATAGAAAAGGGGTGAGCTCAAATGCCCAGTAAGGATAACAATATAGCGGAAACTTTCATAAATAAGAACAAACCATTAAGTCAATGTATAACTAAAACAAAAGCCTTTCAAACTTGAACATTTAACATAGTATGGCATAAATAAAATGAAATAATGCCATTTACTTACTCACATGGTTATTCTACTAATCGAATAATCACATGCAAAATCAATAACCACTTTTATAATGATGGAATGCATAATGCCAGACTATCATAACCACATAGCCAAGGCCTCGTGCCAAGACTACAAATAAGATTTTGTCAAGGCCTTGTGCCAAGACACTAGTTTGTCTCATGAGACCTACCGATGCATCGAGGAGCTATAGCGGGCTCCACCCGTCACTTATTAAGTCCAATGCATTCCTCATATGAACATGTTTAAACATAACATAAACATTCGTATTAAAACTAGCATACGAAATGTCAATACTTTTACCACAAACCATGAATGGTATAAAAACAGCACATCCACAGTCAAACATAACTCATTCGATACAATATGGAAGATTGTATTGTATCACATTAACCTCAATCAAGAATAATGAAGGATGTTGACATAGATGAAAATAATCATCAAAACTATTTGAGAGAAACATCCCCCTTTTCTTGAAAACATTTAAAAGTCACACTATTTGTCAAGAGGCCATTTAAAAGTATATTTTTGAATCAAAGTGTCCCATACCACTTTGAAACTTTTGAAAAGGAGTTTTGATTTCTAAACTTTAATGTCCATATAAATAAATCCTTTAAACCATTTTTAAAACATGGACATTAATGAGAAATGTTTAGATGAATAAGTCTTTAAAACATTTAAAAATGGTATTTTAGTTAGAGATTCTTACCAAAAGAGACACTTGAATACAAATAATTGAGGTGATCAAAACTTTGTAATATCATGAGAATAAAGGGAATCATGATATACTATGTCAAAGTACATTATATACACCACATAAAAGTGATTTGGTGTATATCATCAAAGAAGTCTCAATGGAATGTAAATTGAGATGAAATCTCTCATAAAGGTTGTATCCTTAGGTTAAGGATAAATCAATGACATAATTATGTGTGACAAATATAAATACACTAAATATGATTGTATATTCAGTGAAAAACAATCAAAGGACATTCACACATATTCTTGTAAAAACAATACCAACGAATTAGATGTTTAACTCAACAAATGGAGAATGAGTTAAAATTACTCTTATCAAATTCATATCAATGACTTGAGAATTATCAATGGAGTGATTATGTGTATCAAACTTATATCCACAGGAAGGGGAGTGGAAATTATGACATAATCAAATGAATAGTGATTCCACACATAATCTTGGGGTAATATAATCAATGAAATATGCGTAAAGCCAAATGAGTGGAAATTGAAATTTCAAATTCCCTTATCGATTAGGAAACTTACGAAACATACACCCATGAAAGAAGTATCATACCCAGATGATGTAAATACCCATAAATTAAAGTATATTACACAATGAATACAATCATGGGCAGTACACATACACCACATGCAATAATTAAGTGGTGAACAATGGAATTCCCACGAAATTAAGAGCGAGATAAGAAACTCCTTACCACGTTAATCAACTGAGTCGTATGGCCAAAAGTTAATAACCACCAAATGATTTACAGAATAACATGAATATAAATAGAATCAGGATAATATATATCAAATTGCCTTACACAATACACCACTTTCAATAATTTAGTGGTGAACAATGGAAATCTCACGAAATTGAAAGTGAGATAAGAAAATCCCTTACCTTGTACTTTTCCTTGGTTGGGGTAGGTTAACCTCCTGTATAATGGTGAAATAATTGTTATTAAATTATACAAGAATCATATACATTAATATGATATCATATATGATCTTTTAACATTGCTTTATTAATAATATCTTAGTATTATCGTCATTTCAGGTGTTAATAGATTCATTTTACTTTATATTCTTTGTTATGTGAGCCATATTCGTTATTAATGGGATGTATATTATTCATATCCATAATGGTATCAAGTCCTTAAACATCATTTTTAAATCATCAAATGATAATTATACTTGAATGGATACGATGGAGAATGAATCTCATCGCGTTCGTGGAGACGGTAGTCCGTACGTACGCACGAATGCTACTTCCATTTAATTTTTATTTTAAAAGAATCGAATCCAAATGATACATAGGTATATTACTATTCCAGTAAAATATAATATTATATATATGTTACTTAATTTCATTAACACCATTCTTTATACGTTCCATGTGTGGTATGAACGAGTCATATCATTTTAAGGGGGCGGTAGTCCGCACTTCCTCAAATGAAATTATCGTATGTATATACAACATGAAACGAATAATTGTATGAAATAAAATGGAATTACAGAATCTTATATATAAAATATATATCATTAATATCATATTTAATTACAGTGCCATCCTAATGGCCACCATGAGAGGCGGTAAGATGTATTTGAACAATCATCGTTTCGTGAGGCGTTAGTTTGCCAACCACAGAAACATTATGTTCATCATCCATTAGATGGAGTTGTGTGTATGTGTAGTTTGAATCCTTCTTAAAACAACATCCTAGTATATTGTGGATACTGGTGCTGTTACAAAAGAAAGTAAATAAAAAGAGTTTGGGGGTCGGAGAAGCAAAATAAATGAAAATAATTTAAGAGAAATCGTTACCTTTAATTTAGGTAACTCGCATTGGTTGGAAGCAAAGGACTTCTTGAAATTCTTTCTGCCTAAGGGGAAGCTTCAAGGAGGAGGAGAGGGATGTGGGGAGCTTAGTTGGGCAGAGTTTGGACTAGCCAAGTGGCTTGAGAGGTGTGAGGAATGAGTAGAAGTGGTCTCCTTTTATAAGGGAGAGGAGGGGCTCTTTAGGAAAGAGTAAAAGTATTACTTTATAATATAATTATATTCGATTTATAATGGTCCAAAAATCATTTAGGTCGAAGATAAGATGACTCATATTCTAAATAACATCAACCAATAAGAATTGGACAGGTTTTAGATAATATTTTAATCATTATAATCTTATTTATTTAAATGATTTATTAATGAGGTAAACATTGCATCATTATTGTGTAATTAATAATTTAAATTATTTCATGTATAAAAATTATAAATAAAATATCATTATGTAGGAAATCTTTTTATCTTTATAATGAATATTTATAATCGAAAATACAACATGTATAACCCTATGTAAAAATTGTTCTTTTAAAAGATGTAAGCTTATGCCATTTTTGTATTCATTTTAACTTAATTAAAATAAAGTGTCATTATCACTTACAAGTGGATCAATGGGGTCCCAAAATTGTCCCAAAGATGCCCATGGTCGACCATGTATCAACCAATAGGGTTAAGACACGTTTTAGGGTAATTTAGTATTATTATAATATTATTTTTTTTAACCCTTATTTACCAGATTTACCCTTAACCATGGTAAATAAAATATTTACCGTAGTAATTATTCAAAATGTCTAAAAATAAAAGTTACCTATTTACACAATTTGAACATCCTGATTCCAAATATCGAATCCATTTTTCTAAATTCAAAACACAGAAGTGGCAGAAATTAATTTAAAATTAATTCCCGCTGTCAAAACAAAAAGCGTGTTTTTAAGAGATAATAACTATCAAAAGATTGACACTTGTTTATGTTCGGTTTAATTGTAAAATTATGTCCAATGAACAAAATTATATTAAATGGTAAAAATATATTCTAAATATACTTTAAAACCACTCAAATTCATAATTTATCACTATTAAGTATTTTGATTAAAAAAGTTGTTTTTAATTAACATTTAGTAATTTTTACTATTCATCAAAATATGAAAGTTATCTGAAAAGTACCAAAATTTCACCTTAGGCTAAATTTGATATTCCGAATCCAAAAATGAGTTCCATTTTGAAATATAAAATATATATAATTTCAAAAAATTAAGTATTACTATTCATAATGGCTAGTTTGATCGGTTGTGGTGCGTGTTAAAACTCGAAGTTGCGTACAACACACGTTACTGTTTTATTCAAAGGAAAGCGTACCGTGGAAGCTTGGGATGTTTTATTTTAAATTTTTTGATGTCCCCATTTAGTCAAAAAGTTTAAAATATTTTATTTAAAAAGGGTTCACTATTAAAAGTTGGTAAAACTACAATACTGAAGATGAATTTGTTCTTACATTATGTCTAAGAAACTCATAATATGGATTCTAAAATTATAAGGATTATATAAAGTTTAAAATTTAGTTAATACTATTCATAACCTTTTTTGAACGGCTTGTTTGGTAAGTCATGGTGCGCTTGAACTCGGTGTTGCGTGTAGTGCAAGTTATTGAATTATTTTGAAGAAATAACACACTATGAAATCTTGGGGTGTTACATTATCCCCTCCTTCAATAAATTGAATCCTCGCAATTTGAAATTGTTCTTCGAAAATAAAAGGTTGAAAATAGAAAATATATTTGTGGGAAAACCCACATCGGAAATTGGTTTACTAAAATTTAGTCTTAATATGAGGAAAAGAGAAATGAAAGGGTCACCACCAAATTATGATCTCGATTAGGAGAACATTGGTGGCAATTAGAGACATATAATTGGAGGAAAAACGTAAATATTTATAGGTAGTGGTTGAGGTCATCAATCACAAACAAGTATAAAATTGAGGTCCTTAAACTCATCAATCTATGATTATTTGAAGTACCATCGGTTCAACAAAATATAGGGTATTGGGATCACACATTTTTGACATTTCAAAATATCTTAGTTGAAATCCCACATCGAAAAATGACTTAATGAGGCCTCTATTTAAAATAAAGAGTGGAAAGTATGAATATTAACGAATATAACACATACTAGGGTTCCATGTAGGAAAATATGGATATGGAGGAGAAATCTAACCATCAATTATCTGATGGAGAGTGGTAGAGAACATGGTTATGAAAAGGCCAACAATCCCAAAGCCATAAATTAGTGATGATTTAAGGTACCATCTAGGACAACATTTTTTTTAAAGTTACATTACATAAGGAAGAGGAATTCATTTATGATATTGACTAAGAACATTATGAGATATACTTAAATTTTAAGTAGATTTTCATTTTTTTTAATAAATTTCCACCACTAACTCAATTTTTTTTAAACGATGTGTATTCAAGAAGACTTGGTCACACTGGAAGAGCTAGAATAAACTTCTATAGAATCACATGATCCATGCAGGATAAACCATATATTTACATTGTCTTTGAAGATTAATCAAAACCAAAATGGTTAGTGAATGATCTAATTATCCCCCAAAAGGATATTCATTGAGATAAATATGCACTAATCTTAATTTCTAAAATTAAACCAACAATATCCCAAAGTTAAATAGATACTATTCAATAACCAATTGTCCTTAAAATCCTTTAATATAATCCAAACTAATATTGAAACCCAAAACATAGAAGAATTTGATTATGTAGTCTCCCATGTTACATTGTATCTCCAAATGACATCAAATACTCTTAAAGTCACATACTTAAAAGTAATTAACATCATCACATATTCTCTGTTATAGGTTAATCATTTCCATAAATAACCCAAATCACTATAAATCAACAATAAAAATGTAGATAAAAATCCACCATTACTCTACAAATGAAACCTCATTGTATTCTATTTTCCTTGGGCATATAGTGTTCCTAACAAAACGAACATCTTCCAAAATAACATTTATCACTTAATCACCAAATCATTTTCCTATACCAAGGGTATTCATTTGATAAGACATAAGAACCCAAATCATCTTATTATTGATCAATAAAATCATTTAACAAAAAAAAATAGTCATACTAACCAGGGACTTCACGTAGTCCAGTGGTAGGCGATAAATCCCAATCGCACTTTGGTTGTGGGTTCGATTCCCACAGCTTTGTCCGACGCGACGGGTTGTCACACGGTCTACGTGTTGTCCTTTTTCAAAAACAATATTCTATAATATTACCAAAATGAGATAAATTTTTCAAAATAACATAATTTAACCACAAATGTTATATCATACTTTGCATTTTCATCCCAAATTATAATAACTTATCATTTTCTCAAACCCCAATGATCATATAAAACCAAATGGTTATTTATACCTATATCCACAAGAGAAGAGACAATTATTCCTCAAATATCATTCTCACATGGCAAACTGAGGGGTTACAAATACAAGAGAAAATTATTCCAAAGTAAACCCATCAACAAGGAGTGCTAATACTTTTTAAATTTTTCTCCAACCATTTATTTCCACATAGCTTCTTCTTTGAGCAAGAAAATATCCTATAAAATAGGACATTCACTCGGGTAATGGCCAGGTCCCCTACATTTACGGCAAATGACTGTAAATGGACTCTTGGGACCATTTTTATCTTCTTCCCTAGTACTCTTCATTTTTCTTCGGCAATTCTTCACTTTATGTCCTTCCTTCCCGCACGTAAAACATTTCGTTGTCCCATTGAGACACTTTCCTGGGTGTCTCTTTCCAAATTTCCTGCATGATGAAAATTGAGGTTTCTTATCTCCATGGTTTCCATTGATGGAGATCTTATCATTTATCACCTTTCTCTTCCTTGTTGAGTCTGGGATTTGGTTAATATATATGTTGTTGATCATATTTTTGGAAAACTGATTTGGCATAAAGACGATATCTTTTACGCCTATCAACATTCCATTTTGTTGCTCATCGCCACCACCGCTCCCACCTTGTACATCATTCTCAAAGTCACTATGACTTCCTTGGAATCCATCCATTGACTAAAACCAAAAAGCATTGTGTGAGTAATAGTAGTCGTAAAATCATTTAGAGATTAAAATGTCACCATATTCTCAATTTAAAACATATTAGGATTAACCAAGGTCATTTACTCTCATCTTATATATATATTACTTAAATCGGTTTGTAAAGAAAATGTAAATTATCCTAAGCATATCCCCCGGGAGTGTCGTAACCAAGAGTGCAGCAAGGCCCGTTGTCGTGCACCAGTTCCCGTTCGAGTCTAGCTCAAAGCGGTGTTTTCGGGTTTTACCCCTAGGTACATCTGTGCCAGAGCCGCCTCTACCTGCTCGTATCCAGACAGGGATGTATTTCTCAGAAAACACACAAAATCCTTACAATACCAAAATTCTAGGAAGTTCTTTTATACTAATCCTCAAAGTTCATCTTAGGTCTACGTGCTCTAATCAGAGTTTATCTAAATCTAGCTACCAAGGTTTGTACTAAACTTCCTCTGATACCAACTGTAACGCCCCGACCCCAGTTACCCAGAGTCGGTGCATTATTACATAACATTGGCATGATCACAAGAAAGATCAAATCTCGAATGACCGATTGGTTTAGTAGCCTTGGAAACACTAGATATATTCATAAGTTTTACATTACATCATAAAATGAAAAACTACTACAACAACATAATGTCTGCATAATTCACACTCATATCCCCACATAATATCCCTGCAGGTCATTCATAATTTACTTCTTCACTTCCTGGGAAAAATAAAACATAGAAAAGGGGTGAGCTCAAATGCCCAGTAAGGATAACAATATAGCGGAATCTTTCATAAATTAGAATAAACCTTTAAGGCAATGTATAACTAAAACAAAAGCCTTTAAAACTTGAACATTTAACATAGTATGGCATAAATAAAATGAAATAATGCCATTTACTTACTCACATGGTTATTCTACTAATCTAATAATCACATGCAAAATCAATAACCACTTTCATAATGATGGAATGCATAATGCCAGACTATCATAACCACATAGCCAAGGCCTCGTGCCAAGACTACAAATAAGATTTTGTCAAGGCCTTGTGCCAAGACACTAGTTTGTCTCATGAGACCTACCGATGCATCGAGGAGCTATAGCGGGCTCCACCCGTCACCTATTAAGTCCAATGCATTCCTCATATGAACATGTTTAAACATAACATAAACATTCGTATTAAAACTAGCATACGAAATGTCAATACTTTTACCACAAACCATGAATGGTATAAAAACAGAACATCCACAGTCAAACATAACTCATTCGATACAATATGGAAGATTGTATTGTATCACATTAACCTCAATCAAGAATAATGAAGGATGTTGACATAGATGAAAATAATCATCAAAACTATTTGAGAGAAATATCCCCCTTTTCTGGAAAACATTTAAAAGTCACACTATTTGTCAAGAGGCCATTTAAAAGTATATTTTTGAATCAAAGTGTCCCATACCACTTTGAAACTTTTTAAAAGGAGTTTTGATTTCTAAACTTTAATGTCCATATAAATAAATCCTTTAAACCATTTTTAAAACATGGACATTAATGAGAAAGGTTTAGATGAATAAGTCTTTAAAACATTTAAAAATGGTATTTTAGTTAGAGATTCTTACCAAAAGAGACACTTGAATACAAATAATTAAGGTTATCAAAACTTTTTAATATCATGAGAATAAAGGGAATCATGATATACTATGTCAAAGTACATTATATACACCACATAAAAGTGATTTGGTGTATATCATCAAAGAAGTCTCAATGGAATGTAAATTGAGATGAAATCTCTCATAAAGGTTGTATCCTTAGGTTAAGGATAAATCAATGACATAATTATGTGTGACAAATATAAATACACTAAATATGATTGGATATTAAGTGAAAAACAATCAAAGGACATTCACACATATTCTTGTAAAAACAATACCAACGAATTAGATGTTTAACTCAACAAATGGAGAATGAGTTAAAATTACTCTTATCAAATTCATATCAATGACTTGAGAATTATCAATGGAGTGATTATGTGTATCAAACTTATATCCACAGGAAGGGGAGTGGAAATTATGACATAATCAAATGAATAGTGATTCCACACATAATCTTGGGGTAATATAATCAATGAAATATGCGTAAAGCCAAATGAGTGGAAATTGAAATTTCAAATTCCCTTATCGATTAGGAAACTTACGAAACATACACCCATGAAAGAAGTATCATACCCAGATGATGTAAATACCCATAAATTAAAGTATATTACACAATGAATACAATCATGGTCAGTACACATACACCACATGCAATAATTAAGTGGTGAACAATGGAATTTCCACGAAATTAAGAGCGAGATAAGAAACTCCTTACCACGTTAATCAACTGAGTCGTATGGCCAAAAGTTAATAACCACCAAAAGATTTACAGAATAACATGAATATAAATAGAATTAGGATAATATATATCAAATGGCCGTACACAATACACCACTTTCAATAATTTAGTGGCGAACAATGGAAATCTCACGAAATTGAAAGTGAGATAAGAAAATCCCTTACCTTGTACTTTTCCTTGGTTGGGGTAGGTTAACCTCCTGTATAATGGTGAAATAATTGTTATTAAATTATACAAGAATCATATACATTAATATGATATCATATATGATCTTTTAACATTGCTTTATTAATAATATCTTAGTATTATCGTCATTTCAGGTGTTAACGGGTTCATTTTACTTTATATTCTTTGTTATGTGAGCCATATTCGTTATTAATGGGATGTATATTATTCATATCCAGAATGGTATAAAGTCCTTAAACATCATTTTTAAATCATCAAATGATAATTATACTTTAATGGATACGATGGAGAATGAATCTCATCGCGTTCGTGGAGACGGTAGTCCGTACGTACGCACGAATGCTACTTCCATTTAATTTTTATTTTAAAAGAATCGAATCCAAATGATACATAGGTATATTACTATTCCAGTAAAATATAATATTCTATATATGTTACTTAAGTTCATTAACACCATTCTTTATACGTTCCATGTGTGGTATGAACGAGTCATATCATTTTAAGGGGGCGGTAGTCCGCACTTCCTCAAATGAAATTATCGTATGTATATACAACATGAAACGAATAATTGTATGAAATAAAATGGAATTACAGAATCTTATATATAAAATATATATCATTAATATCATATTTAATTACAGTGCCATCCTAATGGCCACCATGAGAGGCAGTAAGATGTATTTGAACAATCATCGTTTCGTGAGGCGTTAGTTTTCCATCCACAGAAACATTCTGTTCATCATCCATTAGATGGAGTTGTGTGTATGTGTAGTTTGAATACTTCTTAAAACAACATCCTAGTATTTTTTGGATACTGGTGTTGTTACAAAAGAAAGGAAATAAAAAGAGTTTGGGGGTTGGAGAAGCAAAATAAATGAAAATAATTTAAGAGAAATCGTTACCTTTAATTTAGGTAACTCGCATTGGTTGGAACCAAAGGACTTCTTGAAATGCTTTCTGCCTAAGGGGAAGCTTCAAGGAGGAGGAGAGGGATGTGGGGAGATTAGTTGGGCAGAGTTTGGACGAGCCAAGTGGCTTGAGAGGTGTGAGGAATGAGTAGAAGTGGTCTCCTTTTATAAGGGAGAGGAGGGGCTCTTTAGGAAAGAGTGAAAGTATTACTTTATAATATAATTATATTCGATTTATAATGGTCCAAAAATCATTGAGGTCGAAGATACGATGACTCATATTCTAAATAACATCAACCAATAAGAATTGGACAGGTTTTAGATAATATTTTAATCATTATAATCTTATTTATTTAAATGATTTATTAATGAGGTAAACATTCCATCATTATTGTGTCATTAATAATTTAAATTATTTCATGTATAAAAATTATAAATAAAATATCATTATGTAGGAAATCGTTTTAGCTTTCTAATGAATATTTATAATCGAAAATCCAACATGTATAACCCTATGTAAAAATTGTTCTTTTAAAAGATGTAAGCTTATGCCATTTTTGTATTCATTTTAACTTAATTAAAATAAAGTGTCATTATCACTTACAAGTGGATCAATGGGGTCCCAAAATTGACCCAAAGATGCCAATGGTCGACCATGTATCAACAAATAGGGTTAAGACACGTTTTAGGGTAATTTAGTATTATTATAATATTATTTGTTTTAACCCTTATTTACCGGATTTACCCTTAACCATGGTAAATAAAATATTTACCGTAGTAATTATTCAAAATGTCTAAAAATAATAGTTACCTATTTACACAATTTGAACATCCTGATTCCAAATATGGAATCCATTTTTCTAAATTTAAAACACAGAAGTGGCAGAAATTAATTTAAAATTAATTCTCGTTGTCAAAACAAAAAGCGTGTTTTTAAGAGATAATAACTATCAAAAGATTGACACTTGTTTATGTTCGGTTTAATTGTAAAATTATGTCCAATGAACAAAATTATATTAAATGGTAAAAATATATTCTAAATATACTTTAAAACCACTCAAATTCATAATTTATCACTATTAATTATTTTGATTAAAAAAGTTGTTTTTAATTAAAATTTAGTAATTTTTACTATTCATCAAAATATGAAAGTTATCCGAAAAGTACCAAAATTTCACCTTAGGCTAAATTTGATATTCCGAATCCAAAAATGAAGTCCATTTTGAAATATAAAATATATATAATTTCAAAAAATTAAGTATTACTATTCATAATGGCTAGTTTGATCGGTTGTGGTGTGTGTTAAAACTCGAAGTTGCGTACAACACACGCTACTGTTTTATTCAAAGGAAAGCGTACCGTGGAAGCTTGGGATGTTTAATTTTAATTTTTTTGATGTCCCCATTTAGTCAAAAAGTTTAAAATATTTTATTTAAAAAGGGTTCACTATTAAAAGTTGGTAAAACTACAATACTGAAGATGAATTTGTTCTTACATTATGTCTAAGAAACTCATAATATGGATTCTAAAATTATAAGGATTATATAAAGTTTAAAATTTAGTTAATACTATTCATAACCTTTTTTGAACGGCTTGTTTGTTAAGTCATGGTGCGCTTGAACTCGGTGTTGCATGTAGTTCAAGTTATTGAATTATTTTGAAGAAATAACACACTATGAAATCTTGGGGTGTTACATAAAATACTATTTTTACATTGAAATCATTTATTTAATGTCTTGGACATTTATAAAAGAAAAAAATTTCCCAAAAAAATTATATTTTAATAATTTAATTATAATAAAAAAATGTAATGGCATCATGACGGTGAAAAAATACGCCAATTATTCCTATTTTATAAATCATTACATCTTTCAAAAATGTCAAAATGTACCTCATTTGGAATCTGATAAAAAAAATCTTTTCTAACAATTTAATAGATATTTAAAAATATAAAACAAATAAATATTAAAAATCAGAGAATTTATGTAAAAATATATTTTCAATAATTTATATGAAACAATGAAATATATGATATATTCTCCCCTTTAGATACTTCTGTATAAATAATCCTGAAAAATAATGAGATTTTGATATAACCCTTACCTAGAACATTTCATTAGTTGTGGGTACATAAAACCATGATATAATGGAGTGAAAAATGTTATTAATTATTACTATATCCATATCCATAATTATGATAACATTTATGCTTATTATATATTATGTTATCTCAAGTTTGTTATGTATTTTTTTTTTATTAATGTTGTTTCACGTTTTTATTGTTTAATTTTCCTTAGCATGTTTTCTGATGTATATCATTTTTCATATCTGTAGGATATATTTATTTCAAATAAATAATTATATTTTCTACATAAATACTATATTTTCAAATTATATACATCTTTATATTCATTCTTGAATGGTTATAATTGAAAATCAATAACATAGAATCGTGGAGATGGTAGGCCATACGTACGAATGAGTGATTGAAGCATTCCCCAAATTATGAAAGTGTATGGAATTTAAAAATATTTTAATTATAATGAATCAATATCATGTCATATTTACAATTTATATATATTATACCCACCACCATTCCAATCAAAATAAGGTATTTATGATAAATAGATCACACCATGATATGGGGATGGAAGAACGTTTCTAGGCACATGTGGTGATACCATTTTTCATAAGATGGATAAAAGGTTCAATATTATTTTCCAATATTTATAATACCATATAATATTATACATTATACTATATTTATCACATTAGGATGGAAAAAAATCATTAATTATAAGTAGAAGAAGAAATAATCTTGAATGAGTTGGTAAATATGATTACCACCTCTTTAGAAAAACTCAATTTGATATCATCTTAAGCCAATTAGTGTTTGAATTTTGAGTAGAAAAGAACCTATAGAATGTGATTATAGAAGTTTATATGTTAAATGGCAGGGTTTATATACATATATATGAATCAATTTTATGAAATGAGATAATTGAGGAAGTTCTATTTTATAATTGGGATAAGGGGATTTTCTTAAATTTTGAAATATATTAATTTTTAATAAATTCAATATCAATACAAATACCTCAAAAATTACATATATTAACATTTAACATGACATAAGTTCTTAATCTCATAAAAAATAGTTTATATACATTTTTTGGTAAGGATTGAAACATTATCATTTAAGTTAACCATTAGTTAACCATTTTATATTTTAACTGGTGTAAAAAAATTTCAATATTAAAAACTTTTAATTATTAGTTATTTTAAGTCAAATTTACCATAAATGAACTAATAATAAAATTTACCACTATATAATAATAATTTTTTATTTTTAATCGTTATTTGAGATATTTTTTTAATTTAATAAAATATTAATCTCATAAAATATCAATACTACCAGTTTTGAAAATATTCATTGTTTTCCATCATCAATGATATGATATCAAAAAGATATGATTAGAAAAAAAAACTCTCTTATCAAATATGAGTAATCTCAATTTCATCTAGAATATAGTTTCATGAAATTAATTATATCAATTTGTTTTTTATTTTAATATTTGTAATATCATTTATATGATATTTCCATTAATAAAACAATATTTTCATCATCAGTTTATAGGAAATTTAATAAATTATTAATTTCATAAAAAATAGAGATAAATTACAATGATAAATATGAAATTTCTAATTTCTAATTATTATTTATAGCCAAATTCATCTTCAGTATGATTATAAATTAAAAAAGTTATTTATTTTAAAATATGAGGTTGAAATCTTTAACTCACCATTAAATAAAATATAATAACTGTGAATCTCTATCAATAGTGGATTAAAATGTGTAATAATATCAACCCAATGATTATTTTGGTGGAAAACCACTCATCTAATGAAATTAGGAAAATTATTAGGGTAATTTCTGAATGCTTAATAATAGTATTTTACCATTAATTTCATGGAATACATTTTACTATGTTAATAAAATATTACTAATGTTACAATTAATATTTCACAAAACATGAAGAAATATATTTATATATTTTTTTCTCAGTTATCCAAATATGAAATCAATTTTAAAAAATTCATAACAAAAGAGTTGTTTAAGTTAATTTAAAATTAATTATGTTGATAGGGTAGGGAAACATGTTATTTATTTTTCCAAAAATGCAAAAGATTGAATCATTTTTATATCTAACTTCAACGTAAAATTGATGAAAATGACCTGAAATTGATAAAATGACAAAAATTATTTTTGGTATTCTTTAAAACCATTCAATAATTTGATTCATCACAGTACATTATTTCTATGAAAAACGTATTTTTTAATTAAAATTTAATATTTTATACTATTAATCAAAACAAGAAGCTTATCAAAAAATACCAAATTATCAACAATGTTATATTTTTAGATTCCAGCATAAATGAAGAATATTTTTTCAGTTATAATTTATACAAGTGTCCAAATTTTTTATTAAAATAGTTTCACTATTAAATGGATGTAAAGCTACATTTATTATAATAAAAGTTTTATTGTGAAATATTGGTATTGTTATTATCATATAACTATCAAATTTATTATATTATTATCAAAATATTTCATTATATATATAACACATTAAATCAGAATATAAATTATCAATTAGTGAAATAATTTAATTGAATTTGTAAAATTGAGTAAATTGTTTTTTGTTTAATACTTGTGTTTTTCCTTGTAATCCATCAAAAGAATTAAATAAAATATAAAATGAAATTATAAAAATGTATTGGGTTGCTGATAATTTATTCTCTATAAACAACAAATATACCATTCCACTTAATGTAGTCTCAACCATTCTTTTTTCCACATATTGGCCATTAATAAAATATAATATTAAATTTTGAAGGGTTTTTATATTTTCCTTTAAACTACATCTTATGTGTCTTGTAAAAACAGTGAGAATGATAAGTAACATGATCTTAAATTTAAATCTTCATTGCACAAGACACAATTTATTGTTAGCTACTGAATTAATTTATGGATAAATAATATTAGATTATTTATTTTAAGATAATAAAGTAACGATCAATGTCACATTTTTGGTGGGATGATAATGTAAGTATCATACCTGATAAGACTTATAAAATTTTACACTATTCTACCAACTTATTCATAATCATTTTTCTTAATCTCTAGGAACTCCTTTACTATTTTATTTTAAATAATATGAGTAATAAACATATTGAAAAACAATTTACTAAACATTTAATATTCCATGGATTTAATTTCATCTTTTTTATTCAAATTCTTGATGATATTCCACCACTAACCTACTTCACCATCCAAAGGTAAGACACCAAATACTACTCTACCATTTTCTAGGGATTTGAGAACTGAACATTGATTATCAGTTGTACTGATTTACTTCTAAGCCAATAGTGGATCTAAATACCCACTAAATGAAGGTGGACTCTACTTCATGGATAAGTTAACTAAATTTTGTTCCATTCATTTCTTTTCTTTTTTGTCCATTATTATTCATATCTTTAGAAAGATGTCTATGAATAACAAAAATAGTTTTCATTACACCCTCATAACTTTTTTGTTCTTTTGATGGAAACCATTTCATTTTGTATCACATTCATCATTAGCACAGTTCTTTCGGGTTCCATCCATCGACTAAAACTATAAAAATAGTTTTATAAAATGTAACAATAATCGTAGAAACACTTAATCATGGAAAAATAATTATAATATTTCAATATATGAATCCTTAGGTTTAACATTATGTTCTTAATTATTATAATTAAAACATTAGTATTGTATCTTATAATTAAATGTATTTGCCTAGAGACAACACTTGAAATATCCCTAGAAATATATCTAGGAATCTCAGAAATGTTTTTCCTTCTTTGTTTATTAATGATAACAAAAACTTTGATATGAAACCAACTATTACAACCCAATATTAATTTATATGGGTATTATATCTTTTTAGATTAATATTCATTACAGCACACAAACACATTCCCGATTATCTTAATTTCGTTATTCATTGAAAAAATGGAACACATACATTTAATTTGGTGATAAGTAATAAACAAATCCCATACAGATATTATCTATTTTAAATACAGGTCAAAGCCATTAATTATAATATTTGGGATAGAAACATAATAAAATGATGAGTTTAGATTATCATTAAGGGTAAATCAAGGGATATAAGAGAACAATAAGGGAATAAGAAAATGAAAATAGATTTTTTGAATTATATCCTTCATATAAAAGTTCATTATATCATTTCATTGAATCAAAAATTTAATTTTATAATGAATAAAAGTAAGTATTACACAACAGAATAATATCAAAAATGAAATTGTTTAATACAAATAATAATATAAAATAATTTACATATTAATGATTGTTTATTACATAGACAATCAATGTAGAAAAAATACATTACTTATCTATGTTCACTACTAGTATAATCCTTGTATTACTGAACCGAGTTTACTCTTATTCAAATCCATTATTATATAATTGAATTCTCTTGTTATTCCATCCCTATCTATCTCACAAGTTATAAGTCCTTAAAATAGTAATTAGAGGGATATAAATGTACCACCCATTAAATTATGAAAATAATACATATGTCTATCACAAGATAATATATCATTCATCAAATAATAAAAATCAAAAAATTGTTTTCATTAACATCATTCAATAATAACATGACACATAAAACATAAATTTGTATCATTAATATCTTTCCATATTAAACATAAATCATAAATAGTAAGAATGTAGATAGTATACATGAAAAATATCCCCTATAAAACATAAACAACATCAAATAATATTATCCTAGATGTTAAATTTCTTTGGTAGGTCACTTGAAAATAATTTTTATGTGACATATTCTTTGTACATTGAAATACAATTTCTTTTCTTAAAATACCCCAATATTGTAAAATAAAAAATTTAATTTTAAAATATAATTTTTATTATTGAAGGTAATTTTCAAGGCATTAATGGATCATGGTAGTAAAAAGTTTCTTTATTTCCATATATATTAAAAAATTGTTCTCGCCCATTCTTTGGAAATGTTTCAACGTAATTCACTATGACAATTACAAAAATATGAATTTTAAACCATTTAATAAAAATTATCATATTAGTAAATATTAATTCAAAAAATTGAATAATAATAGTGAAAATAATATTTTATAAAATATGTATTTGACAATAAAGTGGATGAAAAATATTCCCCAATAGATATATACCTATAAACAATATTCAATACAAATATGATTGGGAAATTAACCCTTACAACATTATAATCCATAAAACATTATGCCTGTTAAATTAAACTAAAATTATATCGATATTAAAATATGATAATATTTTAAAAAATATTAACAATACACATTCATGGGAGGTATATACAACATCAATAATAAAAATTTATTGTATATGATATGTGTCCCACAAAAAAATTGAGCCAAAAACTCATACACTATGTCTTGACATCCTTCATATGTTTTAAACCCTCATATATAATAAATATAATTTTATTATAAATCTTTCATATTAATATATAAATATATATATAATAACATATAATAATTTCTTATTACTTTATATTACATTATTATTAACAATTCATTGTTAATGAAATGTTACGGGTAATAACCACTTTGTTTTTCATTAATGTTTTGACTTGTTATCCATAGATCCCAATTTAAACATATCTAAAATGTTATTAATTATATGAATACCATTTTTATTTATATTTATAATATATATATTCATGGGTGTTCATAATTTTTAAAGAAAGAAAATAAAATACTCAAATCATGGAGACTATAGGTCATACGTACACTTGAACATTGTATTCATTTTATTATACTTTTAAAATAATGAAAATTATATTATTATTATCATTAATGAAGAGTAATTATGTCATAAATATAATATATTATAATTTAACCCATTATAATTCCAACTCATAAAATGCAGTGATGGATAAATAATGGTACCGTTACGTGGCGAGGGTACGCCGTAAATATGCACGAGTGATACATTCATTTCTTGTTTTATTAGAAAGGGGTTGTAAGGTGTTGTTTTAATAATCATAATTAAAATTTATCATATTTGTGATTCTTAATTTTCAAATTTATGTTATATATAATAGATGTATAGTTGGTATAGAATTTTATAAAAAGATAGTTGTCTGTTTGAGCGATTACCTATTCATTCAAAAGACTCATTTAGATCGTCATTAAAATAATATAATGTGTACATTCTGTAGTTTCAATAAGGTATAAAATGATTCTATAGAAGAGGGATGATATTTTTTCAAATGTTAGTAGAGATAAAAAGATTAATTTTATATTAAAATTGATTTACTAGGTTCCATTTTATAGTTTAGGTCACGGGAAATTTTGATTTTTCTAAAAAAAATAATTTATTCTGAATTCAGAATCAATCTAAATACCTAAAAATAGAAATCAGTTAGAATCTAAGATGGGATAAAGTTTTATTTTAATCAAAAAATTTATTTTAGAAAGGTATTGGAAATATTTGAAAATTTATCATTTTCTTAACAATAATATAACCTAATTTAATTATAACTGTGGATACAAATTCATCAATCATAAAAGTAATTTAGTTTATATGTATATGATGTAAATTTTACATCAATAGTCTATTTATGATATTATAGATCATTTAATATTAAAAAAATAATGTTTTTCATTATTTTTAAATAATTTATGAAGATTTCATTTTCATAACACATCATTATTAACAATTTTGACACTAAGCTTTACACTGACATGAAGAAAATATAAATTGTAACATTATTTCGAACCAAATAATTTAATACATGCATAATATATCACATTCATAATCTAAAATTCAGGTAATGACTTAATAGAAGTAAATTTTATCCATTTTAATATATTTTATATCATTATTATTATTTTGCTATTAGTTGAATAAATAATATATCATAATTTTGTAATTATTTAGCAAAATTATATATTTTTAAAAAATGATAAATAAATTAATATGATGAATGTAAAATAACTTTTTATCTAAAT
Organism: Viscum album; assembly: GCA_963277665.1. NCBI lineage: Eukaryota > Viridiplantae > Streptophyta > Magnoliopsida > Santalales > Viscaceae > Viscum > Viscum album. Next base: position 1,853,167,487 of record OY728120.1, read on the forward strand.
GATATTTATATTTTAATATATGTTCTATAAACACGTTTATTAACCATGTTGATGTTATTAAAAACAAGAATGTGACAACTTTGACATCACACTGGATAAAATATTATGAATGAAATATTAATTTCCAGGTGTCTTAAAATGGTAATTAATTAAACACATGGATTCCTATGGTCACAATACACCAAAACAATAATATTTTTCCATTTTTTTAAATTTAAATAGTTGTTATCATTTGAATTAAAATCATTTTAGTCATATTTCTTCTCATTGAATAAACACTGCATCAATGATACAAAATAAATGTTGGTAATTATATAAAATATGAAAATTAATAATAATTTAGGATCATCAAAATAAATAATTTAATATTATTATATTTCTTTATATTCATTCATAACCTATTTTTTCAATTTGGTATCATAAGAGATATTAAAGACAATGAATGTGGAATTTTCATTTATTTGTTGTTTTAAATATTATGATAGTGATTTTGGTTGAAAAGTGTCCAATAAGAAACATAATATAGATCCTAATGTGTTACGAGTCTATATATATGTAACAAAAAATATTTTTTCATTTATTGGATTCATTTTTTTTTCTTAGAATTTTATTGTTAATATATAATACTTAATTTACACATTACTCTGATAACAAAATATTTCATCATTTTAATTCATATTTACCATAAATAAAAGGGAACAATTTTCTAAATTTGGATTTAAAAATCCAAAAATTTAATCAGTTTATAAAATTTTAACACAAAAAAAATTAAAATTAAAAATTAAAAAAGAATAAGTAAAACAGATAAAAAATTTTATTTCAAAAAAATATAATTTTAAAACACAAAAAGTTGTTATTAAAATTCATGTATACAATCCATAGTAAATGTAAAATTTATTTATTTTATATTAAAATGAACGATATAAAAATTAAAAAAAATCCATTTTTTACTATATAAATAATTATAAAGAAAATATAGTTTCAAATAAAAATTAATATTTTTAGTATTCGTCATTTGTTGAAACTGTTTAAAAAAATTACAAAAATTCACCATATTATTATTTAAAAATTTATATTTCAAAAAGGAAGTTTAACTTTTCATCTATAATTTATAAAAGTTAAACTATTTAGAACAAAATTTTCATTAAATATTTCGATGAAAATATTGTTTCATTGAAAATCTATGATGTATGCAATAAAATCTATGATGGTGTTTCATTTAATTGAAGATAAGAATATTATAGTGTAAAAATCAAGATATCAGATTGTTTATAAATCTATTTCAAAAAAAATTGACTGTTACATAAATATTTTTAATGGGATATGCAGAAAAACTCATATCCTTGGATTTGTTTTATTAAATAAGCATAACATTACATGATGCGAATCCATTTAAATTGAATGATAATTTTCTAAATATTGGTTATTATCCCTTTATCTCTTTAATAGATTCAGAAAAACATTTAATGCTTAAAAAATTACCATGCACAGGTGTTAACACTAACCCTAATTATACACACACTCTATTAATTGATACGAGCATATTACCCAAAGCATTGGGTAATTTTTTTCAAAAAAAGGCTCTCCATCATAGACTAAGAATCATCCATGACGAATAAAACAAAAATACTAAAGGAGGTCCAAACCTAAAAAATGATGTGATCATACTAGTTACCATGAATCAGATCGATGGATAACTGATTCACCCATTCTAGAAGACGAAATAATCTTTAATCTATGAAATAAAAACAAAAATAAGGAACATCCAAAGGATGATAATAAAAAATTAATACACTTTATTATTCTCAAAAACATTGATGGAAAATATATATCTATGCTCTATCTGCTATAATGGCCTTCTTTACCCATAATATAAAACCATGTGTATATTCCCTAAAACTATGTGTATAGGATACACCCTTGGTTTTCCTGACTCTGACTTGATAATAAGTTTCTATATCTTGTATATATTGAAATGATTTAGAATATTCTATACCATTTTTTTACAAACTATGAAAATAGGTTTATGGGATATTTTTGACCATTTTAGTATCCATATACGAACGGTTCTCAAAGTAGGTCTATTTGATTTAAATAAGGTACAAACAAATTTGAACCATGTATTTTCTTACCCAATTGATGCACCAAACCACTAAACCATATTTTATTTTGAGTATATTAATAGATATTTAATTTTATATATTTTTATAATACATGTAAATATGTTGAACCGTTGTCTAATGGCATTCCTGAGAAAAACATTTCTCGCGCTTATGTAGAAATTCAATAACAAAAGATATTAAAACGAATGGGTATTGGGTTAACCTACCCCCACATTTCTTGAGAACTGAGGGTCGAGGTTTTAAATGATAATGTATTCCCATACATTTTTCAAATCCATGTGTATAGGTTTTACAAATACGCACTATTTTCATCGAATTGTTGTTATATGTTGTAATTTTCAACCTATAACCATTGTATGATAAAACCATGGGTATTGCATCATTTTTTAGTATTTTATATGAGGTAAGTCTCTAAATGACATAAAATAAAGTCTCGAACTCACTAAAACCCTTTAGATCTATCATTGATAACATATAATGAAACATGATACTGATATCAACCAATATTGTCTAGATGAAATATAATAAACCCAATCTAGATGATTATACTAATAATAAAAAACAAAAAAAAATAAAAATTATAAGTGTAACTGAACATTAAGTATAATTAGAAAAAATGATTAAATTAAATTTCATACCTTAAAATAATTAATGTGGTTTCTCCATCACTATAATATAGAACCTGAGCTCTGGTAGGTGTTATAAAACCTATAATAAATTAGAATATATATAACTGTATGATCCACCTATATGAAATATAGATGTTAATATAGGCTATTAAAATAAATAGTACCACTCACTCAAGAATTCCACATATCAAATATTATAAAAAACTAATCATATTCATGAAATAGATTCACAATATATGTATTTGGATGGATCCCAATTGATGATGATGCTTATGATTATGTTATACTGCCTATTAAATATGATGATTATAGATAATAAATGGTGTGTTTATAACCAAAATTAATCTTTTCCAGTTACAATATAAACCACATGCACTATATTTCATAGATATGTGAAAAATTATATCTTGGTATTTTATTCCATTCCACACTAATAAAATGTAAACAGTATATTTAGATTTTAATCGGATGGAGTAAAAAATACCATTGATTGGGAATACCTCCACCACCCATGAAAATATCATTCAATTTCCTTTCCAATAAATTCATTAAGAAAATACATATAGTTTAAGGGGAGTATTGAGAAATAACATACTTCATTCCATGTTAATATATTCTATCACAGTCTGATCGACCCTCTCAATATTGGTTGTTTGATATAGAACATAATACTATAAATAGATATTATTTCATAAGCCTGGACCATATTTATGATCCTTCAACTTATCATTCATCCGCACCTATAGAGTGAAACAACCATCTCAGGAGTACAATTATTCAACTCCATCCCCAAATGATCTCACTTTTATAATGATATAATATTTATAGACATCACGATCATCAAAAAAATTTATCATATATATTGAGTTAAAAGGCTCTTAAAACTGTTACACTCTACAATCATGTGATTATTATACATAAATATGGATTTGAACTAGCTTTTACCTAGAATATCTCGCCTAAATTGTCTTTATACTACCATGATATATTTTGTGTTCTCTTGAAAATAAAAGATATATTAAATCACATATAGAGGGTCTATTACTAAAGTAGTCTTATTAATAACAAAATAATATTTTGGATTCCAGAATTAGAATTATTGAAATACATATTTATAACCACTATATACTGGTAATATTTCATTATCATAGTTATAAAAATGAAGCAACATTTTATCCATGACAAATACAACCTAAATGATTTCTTCATGTATGTTTAAATCGATTACAGGATTCCCTTCCAAATAATTACCCATTTTACTCTCCTATGAAATCCCTAGAAAACATATTTATTTCCTAATTTTATATAGAAAACAATAGGTGGAAATAAAAAAAAGAGTCAAAATTTATAATATGAAGAACATAAATTGAAAATGAGATCTATATTAAACCCACACACATAACATAAACTAAGAAATATTCAATGGTGGCCTAATGATCCTTATGTGGTTAGATAAGAAACTATTATCACCATAGCCATTATGTACAAAAATTACAACTTGATTTCTACTATTGTCCCATGACTTTGTGACTCTATGCAAAATCTAGGATATTATACCATATTTTCTAGACATGATGATGATAAACCATCCGAATATTTATTAATCCAGACTTGTGAAAGAGCCAATGTCCATTCCCAATAACCATGGTCTAGTGATACATAATAGTTTATCCAAAATTGATTATAGGGGATAATAATACCAAAACTAAATAAAATATATTGCATACATATTGAATAATATTAATAAAAATGAAATATTACATTTTCAAATTAACAATTTGTTGCAATATGCCTATGTTATTATTCCAAAACCCAGGATCATGCTAAAAACCAAATAATAAAATCTCATTCAATAAAAAATTTCAATGTGTGATGCATGAATAACATATTTGGGTATCTTCACTTGTAACACTTACACAACATACATTAACCACATAACGCAACTATGAAAACCATCACATTCATACATCTGGGGAAAAATATATATATCTCTAATATATTTTATTTGAACGATTCATGTTAAAATATATTAGTTTAATCCCATAATGGTTTTACATAATATATTCTTATCCAATTTTAAAAATATACTCAATATATTTAAAATAAGACAAGAGAAAATTGTTTTGAAATTTATATCAATAAATTGTAAATGAAGTGACCATATGATAGTTTAGAAATCAAAATCATGATAATACATTCTCAAATAAATTTTCAAACAAAAAATGTTTCATTTATCAAATCTTGTATCATATCTCATAACAATGAATAAAAATGCAAATAAAAAACAATTTTTGGATTACCCCTTGAATTACATAGACCATAGATAAAAATTTCACACAAAACTAAATAATAAATCAAGTGTAGTTCTCATTAATAAATTCCACATGAAAAAAGTCCTAGGAAACATTTTAATACCAAATGAGTGAAACCCTATGATGGTTGATAATAATGTTCCTTTGAAACATGTCCTATTTATCATAGTAAAACCACATGTGTTAACAATATATGGATGAAATGAAAATATCCAATGCTAAAACCCCATATTTACAACACATGGATCACATGTTGTTCATATTTAAAAATAGATATCATTTAAATGGTCAAATAAAATTTTATAATCAATTTAAAAAGCACAATTCTCATAAAAATCAGCCTTTTATTACTAATTTCATATACTATATAATCTTTATTGAAAACGATAATTTCATTATGAAACAAGGTTAAATTTTTTCTTTTAAAACCCCATTATTAACTAATTTAAATAATTTTGAAACACCAAACTGTTTATTATTTAGATGGTTGTTTATAACACTATACAACATACAGTTCAAAAACATATTCCAGAGACAAAACAACCATCCTCATACATGGTTCACATGATAAAAAAGTTGATCCCCATAGTATATAAAAAGGTAACATTGTATATATTTATTGGTGGAATAAAAAATAAATTAGAACATCATATAATAATGTTTCCATAAGTATTATGTTAGTGGAGATTATATATTATAACATTTAACAATGCTCACTTGTGTATAAAAATAATCCAAAAGAGAAAAAAGATTAAAGAAAAAATAAATACATAATATATAAGGTGTCATGAATGGGCATGGGATTATTAATAGTATCCATCAACATATCATAGAATAACATTTAATTCCTAGTAGAGTGGATGAAAAATAGGGATTTGATGAAATATTAAAAAGGAAAAATTTATCATCCATTGAAAGGATAATGACCATATAATCTTCAAATGAATGGTCCACAATTCAGTAATGTGAATAAAAAATATTCCCAATGGAATATAAGGAGATAAAAATAGGGTAAGGAATTATTATGAGTTCAATCCCAATTTTGATGGCTTAATGTGGTTCGATAACCTATTTTATATCCCATAAATACTATAATTCAATAATTACATGTTATATAAATCCTATATTTCATCATTCTCAATTAATTTTGGGTGAATTAAAATGTATAGGAATGTAAAAGAAAATTTCAAGTTGGATAAAAATTGTGATATTACAGAGTATATATCTAAATACAATGTAATTGAGTAAGTTAAGGCTAGTATATAGAGGTATATGATGATGATACATCCATTTTCAATATAAAAATTAAATTAGGACTCTTTTCATATAGTTTTCATCATCATACCCAGAATACAAATATTTGGATTAGTGATGTTTCAGTTATATTTGGACACCATATTAAATCATATAATTTTATTTCATTAAAATAATATTTTTACATTCATTAAAATTCTAGGTTAAATATTAAGGGAATTGAAATATTTCATAGAGTACTGAATTCTATTCTTTCAATCCTATATCCTTGGTTTTACTTGATTTTATGGATAATACTTCAACATTTATTGAATATGGGACTGTTATTTTTCAATAAAATTCTTCCTCGTATGGTGGATTGTTTTGAGAGGACCACCCAATTTATTGAACACATGTTAAGATAATTTTATAAAATTTTCATTTATTTCTATAAATACATTGATTTAGTCATGGTTACATAAAACAATAGCACCCACTCTTGAATTTAGATGGTTCCTTGTAGATCCTTATAAGGATTTTATTATATAAGACCAATATATTATGATTAAGATAATGAATGAAAGTAATTTTGACATAATCATTTTGATGAAAAGGATGTTATGATTAGAGGCATTCAGAAAAACATCATGGTATCCGAGATTCTATAGAATGATATATCGAACAATATTTTGTTTGATATAGAGTGTTATGTCTGATAAAAGGTATTCCTACTAATATCTCTGTAGAAGATGGTTTTGATAGTAAAATATAAGGGGATCCTAAAACATCGAATTATCAGTCCCTTAAAAATAATAGAACAAATTATGATAACATATTTTCTATTTGATTTCTGTTGACTTTTCAATAGCATCCTCTTGCGTTATATGTATATCTCATGAGGATGTTCATACATAATACATTACATGTACTAAACTCTAAGGTAGTAATGTCGGGGACTGGTCAAAATTGTTTAGGTTTTTCGGATATTATTGGTGAAATATATATTTTTATGTGGAACATGGCCAATAACATGATCAATGTTTTATGGTAAAACCACTAATTTATAGAAGGAACTCAGGATACTATATATCGTATGTGTTAAATGTATCCAAAATATTCATATATCTGAGAAGAGGAACCAAAATGGATAAATTATTATATAGGGATCGAATATAATTCTTTGATATATTTCATAAAAAAATTCATTTAAAAAATTTATTGAATCAGATAGCCTACATTTTCGTGCAACCCAATTTTTAGTCAATCAGTGATATAATATTAAATTATTATTATTTAATGAAGAATTTATCACTAGGAAAATTGATTTGTGTTTAAGAATATGAATAAATGTACTATTAGGACATATTTTAATTTTTTTAAAGGAAGACATTTTTTTAATTGGTTATATATTAATACAATTTTATTTTAATCAAAACTATTTTTTAATATAAAAAACTATTTTCGTCTAATATGTCTTTTTATGATTGAAAATTCAAGTTGAAACTATAAATGAATTTTACTAATTATATGTTTGGGTAATATAGTTAGGAAAATTAATTTTTTAGATTATCTAATTGATATTACTATACAAGCAATGAGAATAATTTTATTTTTAAACGTAAAATTAATATTTTCTAAAAAATTAACATCTTTTTTCATACATATATTGAAACAAATTTCTACAACATATAGAAATTGAATTTGATAAATTTTCCACCATATTATGAATATTTTGTAATTTTTCTATTTATTACTTGTTTATTTTTTTCATAATAAATGTTATAAATAGTAAATTTTAATATCATTGTTTTTGTTATAATTAGATAATAAACCATTACAAACTAAGAATGATGTTTTTAAATTACTCATAAAATTGTCATAATATTACTAGATGAAAACATTAGAATCAAAATTTATCTAAAGAAATATATATTTTCAATTTTTTCAACTAGAAATTATAAATTATTTTATATTTTATAAATCATTCAAGTAATTACATGTGTGACCTCACTCACATGTAAACCGGAACATCTTCCCCACAACTATCATAAAACAATTACCTATTTATCTCAGCAAAACACAAACCATATATAATACAATCTTATTTCATTATTAAATGATCCCTTTATATTATGATAATCAATCATGGGAAGGATAAATATTTATGACAAATGTGAATCTCGAAGATGAGATAATCATCTTAGTTTAATATTTTAAAATTAATTTTTTTTAGTTACATCCATTAAATATATTATATCAAACATATTGTAATTATTTCATTACAATTAATAGTTTCAAATTTATTATAATTTTAAATGAACCATTTTCAAATTCCATCACATCAATTGGGATGTGAAAGTGTTACTAACGCATGTATGTGGAATACCACCTCAACATAGTGATGTTATTAATTAGCTATTACCTCCTAACTTTGATGGATAATAATATATATTTAATTAGTATATATGATTTTTATAATATTATTAGGGTTATAAAAGGTTAATTATTATTTAATTTCATTATTTATATCCTTTAAAAATTTGAAACATCATGGGAGTTAATGTATTAACTACCATCTCTCTGATGTGATGTTATTCAATATTCATTACCATTATATATGAATGATATTTACATTTCTATAATAAAATGTTAATTATATGATGATTAAAGTAATTAATATGATGAATTATTGACCATGATGAACGTTCATGATTCTTAAAACTAAAATATTAATGTATAATGAACTTTTATTCACATAAAAGTTCATATTAATGATGATATGTTAATAAAAGGTAAATTGAAAATTTTAATGGTATGGGAGAAGTATGTTATTTTCCAATGAAGTTTTGGAAATTATATATACTAATTCTATATTTATTATGTATGAGTTCTAGGTATTTTTTATGAAAATATGTTCTTTAGGTATGGCTTAATGATAGAATATTATTTACTGTTGATAAGGTCTTTTACTTGTTTCTATTGAGTATGATTATTGTGAGCTTATCCTGTCACGACCCTCCCTCAAAATATACCCCTCTTGGGAAGGAAATGAATAATGAGAGATAATGACCACTCCCCCTAAGTCATGGCTCTATTAGGCACTAGGGTGGGAACTAGAACCATGGGTATGGAATTTCACAAAAAGGGAGGCATGTCCCATTTCATATGAAAATAGAATCTTGAGATAATATGGTTAATCCCAATACAAATCCAATATATATAATTAAATGAACCCTAATATTCTCCCTACATGAATTTTTAATTTAAAAATATTAAATTTGAAAAAAAATCCCCAATGTTCCAAAAGAATGCTAAAATATTGAATTGAAAACATTCCCAATGCCCAATCTTGTAGCACTAAGAATAGTCAATGTAGTCCTCCCAGAAACCTGAAAACAATTTTATGTACATATAGTGATACCCAAAGTATATTCATTTGAAAAAACCATGGACTCCTGGGCACATGTGAATGGGAGAAAACTATTTAACCTATGAGAAAATAGTATATCCAACTAGAACGTATCATCCATAACATCCATCCCAGCCACACCAAAGGAAACTCACCATGTAACGAATTTCATGTAAAGTAATATAGTAAGAACATAAATATTTTTAGTACCCCACATTCCTCCCCAATAATTTATCCTATACTTCCTAAAATACATCTATGAACTCTCACATATTCTAATTAAATCGTGTCACAACCCACCTACACACACATTATCCAGACAACCACACCTCGTCCTGTAACCAAGCCCACAATCAACATCAAATCCAGCCTGAAGACACCGGTAATATAGACCACATAATATCCCACCCACAATGACCTGGGCCACAAAGCATATCACATACTGAAGACACCTAGGAATGTACAACAAGTCTCATCCCGACGACAGTTGGGAAAAAGCATATTTCCCTCACATGCATGGGCCTCACAAACAAAATTCTTCAAAAATAATTAGGGGTTATTGAAACTGAGATGAGGGGGACATGAAGAGAGGGTAGCCAGCTAGATATCCTCTCACTATGAAGATTGGGAAATACAACCTCCCATGTGGTTATTAGGTTGTTTAGCATGCAATGCTTAACTAGGTTGGGTGAATATAGAAATCAAAAGGTAAAATAAATTTATATACATATATGATACCGTGCAGAGAATCTGAACTATGTGTGGTAAATAAGAAACCATCTGACAACAAATCAAACTATTCCCCAACATCGAAATGAAAAACACCAAAAATAAAGCCACAACCACCATTAAAAATTTATCCATCTTAATTAACCATTGAAATTTATTTTTAATAACTCATTTATTGATTCCAATTACCAAAAAACCTAATATAAATCCAAATATTAGATAAAATTTATTTATTCATTTATACCACCACAATCATGGAAAATACTAATGAAATTACGTAAATACAAGCACAATAACACATCACGGCATGGCCCAATCTTGGCCTAAAATAGAAAAACATCATATCCATTCAAAAATCAATAAATCGATCATAATGTGTCTCCATTACCTGATCAGGTTGATTTATATCTTATAGGTCCATCTGCCACACCTCCCAAACCAATCCATAGGACTCACCTATGTTTCATAAACGTTCTACATCACAAACCAAATAATATACACACATCACCACATAGATGAATCACATTCCACTTATCCCTCACACAAACCCACAAATATCCAACACAATACATCACCCCACATACCAAAGAGTAACATTATTCCAGATTCAAGGAGGCATCAATTATTTAATTTCACATATTGATTCATGGGTCTTCATAGAAAATCGGTAATCATGGGGAATCCATTTATTATACATGTTTATGTTATTTTGAAATTTCCTTGTACAAAGATTCAACGAGAATAAAACAACATGAATCATGTCTGGTGTATATCCATGGACGGCCAACGACAACAATTTTCATATTGGGAGTTTATCCTGTATAGTTAACAACATCAAAAAAACATCAATACTAGAAAAACATGTGTATCAGATACTAACAACCCTTTATTTCATTTACCCAATTATTATCATTGATTAATGTGGAAAAAATATGATCCTTAAGAAAAAAATTCTATCCCCCACATGGGGGAAAACAAATATAAACAATGGAAAACATTGCCTATAAGAAGCTTTTCAACTCATTTTTACACCACACATCAAGAAAGAGTTCCCACATGTGACAAAAACAAATCCTAGAATAAATATAAACCTATTTCACATGAGTTGATTATCAAAATATTTTATGATATTCCAACGTAGGAAAACCCATAACACAATAGAAAATATATTGGAATGAACAAGGGGAAACATATGTTGAAAAGTAAAAAACACACAACGGCTTGATCACAGATTTCTAACAACCATTGGGATTGATAGGATATAGAGGGAGGAGTAGGGCTCTAAGTACACCTTGGAGAGCTTAGGTTTCATCTAGATTTAGATGAATAACAATTCATACCTCAATGAATAATTGTTTGGATGAAAATAATTAATAAAACTGATCATGATCAGTGTATTAAATGATGTGTAATACGCTTTTAGTGATGTATTACATGGGGTTTGATTTCTATGAAAAACATATTACATGTCTTTTTATTGAATTTTCAAACCCCAAAATATTATATGACAATAAACATATCAGAGAAGCTGTGAAACAATGTTTCATATCCATTAACAAGATTACATGATATGTAATTTCTATATATCTAGTCTATATTAACTGAACCTCTCAAAAATCATTTCAAGCCTCCTATATACATATTCAACAGAAAAAACGAAAAGAGTAACCTATTTTGAAGTAACTAACCAGTAAATTAGATACTAATCAAATGATTTGGCCCCTCTATAATCCAAAACCACACCAAGAAGTAATTGAGGGATGAACAACCACTCCATGAGACTCCTCTCAAGGATCATACTACACATGAATCATCACTATCAAAAAACACATTAAAATTAAATGATAAACCACCATTTATTTTTTGAAGGATATTTTTGAAACCCCAACATCCAAAAAAACCTCTAATAGCTTCTCCCAAAGGACAATAATGAACAACACTCAAGGAGAACAACCACATAGTCTGAACATCCAAATACGGGAATTATATCCTCCATGTCAAGATACTATCTGAGATGGGTGTCACTGACTCTCCCCCATGGGTTAAATTGCATCACAATTAATATGACCTGATAATAATTCCATTCATCCCCATTTCACATGTTTGATCTATATAACACATTCCATTACACACATCTCAACCTAAGGGAAGACATGTATTTTATAAAACAAGGTTCAAACAATGCATTAAAAAAAGAAAAAACTCAAAATTACTCTAGTAATTGGGCACAAATCTATTTCTTCCAACAACCAAGTGCTCTCATTTAGGCCAACATGACACTACATCACGTAATCCAATGTAATGTATGTTCCAAAAATCACCTTCTCTCTATCGATCCATGATCTCTACCGGCTTTTGCACATACATTGTATAGTACTCTATTTCCAACTCTCCCCATTCAAGGAAATGGGAGTCATCATTATGAAACTAATGAATTTGAGATACATTTAAGACTTCATGTATCCTATCCTTCTTCGGTGACAATTCCATATGATTTTCCACCTCACTAACTCCACCCAAATCCTCAAAGGTTCCAACGAACCTTTTATAATTTTTAGTCACTCTGCCAAACCTCAACTATCAATGTCCCGAGGAAACCATCAAGAACATATGGTCCCCCACCCCATACTCCAAGGGAATCCATCTAGGACGAGCATAAAAATTCTTCCTATCATTCATTTCTTTCACCCTCTCATGAATGAGATGAACCTTCTCTATCATGCTCTGTACTACCTCGATACCATTAGAAGCTATCTCCCATACCTGTATATTGGAAAATGATGAATGACATAAGATTCTAAAAAAATATAATAAAAATAAATTTCAATGTAGAAGTGATATATAATATTATTTGAAAACAGTACCAAGGGAATATGTCACATCCAAAATCCGCCAAAGTCTATTATTCATGCCCACAAAATATATTCTCATGTCTAGATTGTTTGTTCTATCATCCTATGTTTCTGAGGGTGGCATGTAGTGATGAGGTGTAATTGGTTCACAATGTCATGGTACAATACCCTCTAGACTCATGGGCTATGAATTTTGTCTCAATCTATGATAATGGACCTAGGAAATCCACTCAACTATACCACCTCGTCAATATACCTCTTAGTCAAAGAATCCACCATGCCTGACTCATTAATCCCTAATATGTGGGATTATTTTTTCAACCATTACACAACTACATAGATAACAAAAATGAGTCCGAGGGATCTCGGTAACCATATGAAAAATCCATTGATATGTAATCCTACATATTCTCACAGACATCCATGGGATGAAAAAAATTGTAGGGAACACAACAATTATCCTTAACCTATTGGGAATCAAAGAACCATTACCGAAAAATTGTTACTTATTGCTTGACACCAAGACACCAAAACAAGATTATCAAGCCATGTCACTTCATAAAATCTCTTAGATGTACCAATACTTATGATCTATGAAACTGAAGAAGGACCCCATAATGAACAACTATAGAAAAAAAACATTCCATGGAACAAAATATAGTTCTAACCATCCATCGATCATCCCTCTAGAGAATCTCCATGGCAAAAAATTTGTGTAACCCCGCTACCTTTAGGTCGCCCCACTGAGACTCTTACACTAGCAACAACAATGATGTATGCATTGTTATTTGGAACCATTCAGTCTATTGAACAATCTATTCTAACATCTATGTAAAATCATTATATGTAATCCATCTCTCTCTATGAATATAAGGGTCTCCAAATAAGGTCATTCTATGACATTTTGTTCAATGTGTTGGCCAAAACATTCCCATTTTCTAAGGATATAAATATCTCAAAATCATGGTCCTAAAGAAACTCCATCCACCTTTTCTGTCAAAAGTTCACACCATAGGGGAAAATATATACCATAAACTATTGTGATATATGATGACCAAAAAGTTCTCCCTAATGAGATAATTCCTCCACAACATTAGTGAAAAAATAACGGCTGCTAGATCCAGATAATGGATGGCATTGTTATGCTCGTGGAGATGTAATTGAAATGACCCATAAGGTATTAATTCTCATTAATGCATTAAGATGCATCCCAAACCCATATAGGACACACTAGAAAATGCCTCAAACATCACCCCTTCAACTAGAAATGGGTGAATTAGTTATGTAACCAAACTCTCTATCAGTAATTTAAATGATTCCTAGAACATGTCACTCAACTTACAAGCTTGTTATTTCATAGTAAGAGTTGTCAATGGAGTTGAAACATAAGAGAAATTTGGTTCAAACCTCTGATAATATCGATTGAGACCCTTAAAATTACAATATTCAACCATATATTTGGGTTCCTCCCATGAAACAACTTCGTTGATATTTGATGGGTCCATTGCACAACATTTTGTGAAACCAAAATCCTAATGAAAATCACCTCTACTTTACAAAACTTATATATGGATAACATTCCAAAGAGATTGTGGCTTTGTAGTACCTACATGGTAGTCCTTAGATACTCATCATGTTACTCCTACGAATTTTAGTAGATCAAGATGGAATTGATGGACATGATAACTAACCAGTCTAGGAACTAAAAAAATGGAGCTCATAACCCTGTAAACACTACTAGTGCATTTGTAATATAAAAAATAAAGAGAATGATCTTGATGTTCCAATACCTATAATTTAATGAATTTTTCATGACATTACCCTCTTTAAAACTCTACTAGTGGTATCCATTTCATAAATCAATATTAGAAAACCAACATTCCCCCCTTAGCTTTTCAAAAAAACTGTATATTCCTGGAATATGGTAATGGTTATCAATCATCACCTGATTCAATTTCTGGTAGTCTACGCACAATCTCATTACACCCTCGACATTCATTGTAAGCAACACTAGAGAAAAATAGGGTGACACATTGTGCCTGATAAATCCATTCATTATCAGATCATCTATCTAAATCCTCAACTCTAGCAACTCAGAATGTTCCATTCGATATGGAGATATTAAATATGTAGAATCATTGGGTTACAGTTGTATACCAAAATCAACATCACCTCGAGGAGGTAAATCCAAAACCTCCTTGGAAAAAATTCATGATCTCTGCCAACATATCATGTAACATCCACTATCCCATTGTCTATTTAATCCACTAATAGCTCAGCCGTCATGGATATATGATTCTCTATATGAAAAATACTCAACTGAAACCTCCAATCAACAAAACAATCCACACACTAACCATCTATATCTGATTACAAAACTCTACACTAGAAGAATTTAATAATTTTATGAATAGAGTACAACCATTTGATTATGATAATTACATTGTATGGATTAATCAATAGCAATAAATTTTCCCCAAGCGATTGATGATGTCATATCATTAGTATACATTCCCAACACACATCAAACAAGCCATTATTCCCTCTAACTAGCATACTCAACACCAGGGTCTTGGGAACCGTCCTTATGATTAGACATAGATAATGGGAAAGAGCGGGAACATCAAATATTTGTGAATCTCCCGAATGAAACAAATCACAAGAAAGCTTACTAAACAATTCGATATTACCTCTAACAATATATTTTCAAACAAAAACTGATTCCTCTATTGAATGAAACTACCCAAACCTAGCCCCTCTATCAAACTATTGATGACTACCTACACGAAAACACATGGGTCATGTTCCCTAAGGGACATCCATAGGTTGGCCCTAACCTACTCCATCTCCCCACGGTGGAGAATTATTCAGCTATCCATGGTGAAAAACTAGCCTAATTGTCATGTAATATTGTGGTCTCTCCTTAACCAATCCACCTCCACCATACTATGATAGAACTTCTATTAGAAACTAATTTTAAATATGGCTGTAGACTCCAAGGGAATTAACTCCTAACTGCCTATCCCATCAAAAATCTTATGGAATAGATGGTCAAAACAGAACCTATTGGGGTCGAATCTCTATCGATAAAAACCATGATGGTCTTATAACCCGTGGCACGCAACTAGAAAACCTACCCCTTAATAGACTCTGATGGATCCCCTCTCATGATAAACATCCTCACATGTGAATCTGATCGATCGCCTCCACCTTTTTCTGGACCACAAGATGTGCATGGAACGTCAAGGGAGTAACAACATACTGAATTGAAGGCTGTAGTGCCTCCTTGAGACATATCGCATAAGACTCCTAATCTCTAAAGTTTTATGGGGGAAATGGATTATATGATTAACCTTGATCCCCATATCGCGTATAGAAATACAACCATGATTTAGGGAAAAAACCTCCTACCTCGTATCATCCTTCATGAGCGACAAAAAAAATTATGCTCAGAACCCCTCAAAATCGACCAACAGAAAGTTAGCATCTTTCTACTCCCCCATGTATTATGTCCAAAACTAATTCAAAACTCCTACAGTTTCACACAGCACAAATGGAAGCCAGTAAAACATTGGGGAATAGATAAAAATGTGGGTTTTCTCAAGATACTCCTTCCATCTCAATGTATAAATGTATTAAATACTACCTATGTTTTTTCCTATAACATATGGCTAGAAATCACATTTAATTCTCTAAAACTAGCCATCCTCCTCCATATGATGAACCCCCCTCCATTCAAAATGATCATCTTGATAAGCCTAAACTACCTGAGCCACATGTAGACATGACGGCGTTCCATAGCTGAAAGGTAAAAAAGGAATTCCAAAGCATGAATAGTTTGGAATTTTATTTAATATTCATTTTAACTCAATTGTGATAATTCATTAAAAATTCCCATAAATAACAAATCAGATAATAACACAATTCATTATGATGCATGTACATTTCTTATGGTATCAAGTGTACAACATGTGATTCCTCAGATGGTTGTTTGGCAGTCTTATGGTCCTTCCATAAGATCATGGCAGTGGGAAATCCTACATCCTAGATAATCTTCCCAGTCCAAGGTCAAAAACCGCGATCAATATAAACAATTTACCTCCAAAATCATAAAATCTTTACTTTTACAAACACTAAACTCCATCCTTTCTTTCAACCATCACCTCTAATACAATTATCTCATGACCTGATCCCTCCAAAGATACCCCTCCTAGTATGGAAATGAATAAAAGTGGATAATGACCCACTAGTCCCACCAAGAGTAGTCCCTGGGTGGGGACTAGCACCAAACGTATAAAATATCATAAATAGGAGGCATTTTACTTTTTTACAAAAAACATGATCCGTGGAAAATAAGGTTCATCCCAAAACAAATCCATGATATATCTAAAAAATATAACTTAAATATGACCAACATGAATGTTTTAAATAAAACTATTACAAGTGAAATAAAAAATCCAAACTAATTAGAAAAATATATCTAAAATATCAACTCAGTAACAGTCCCAATTTCAGGGCTAGTAATGCCTAGAAAAATCAATGTAATCATATTGGAAACTCAAAAATTGTTTTATAAATGTAGGGAGGGCATACATGTATTATTAGAAAAAAAACCCTAATTCACTCGTGCATAACTGTTTGGGAGCATACTAATGCACCTGTGGGAAAATAGTATAACTGAATAGCTCCTAACAAAAATCTACGATTTCCAACCTGACCATTGAATTCTCACCAATTAACGCATTTCAAGTAATGTTATATTGTAACAAAATCTATTATTTGGGAGCCTCTCAACATGCTGAACTAGTTTATAAACATTCTTGTAATGGAAAACAACCTCTCACCCTCACATCATCAGAGAGGACCACGTCACAAACCACTAGCACACATCTGGGCCCAACGATGACAATGTATTCCATTACTATGGCTACGATCCAGATCACATCCCACCCGAGGACACTTGGGACCCAAACCACATCACACCCCCAATAGAAACATGGTATAGAATCTACCAAATTTATCAAAAATACATGGGAATGAACAAAACATCTCATCTTGAAGTCAGTTGGGAATGAAAAGCGTTTCATTCCACATATGGGTCTCACAAACCACAACATACCCAAA
Organism: Viscum album; assembly: GCA_963277665.1. NCBI lineage: Eukaryota > Viridiplantae > Streptophyta > Magnoliopsida > Santalales > Viscaceae > Viscum > Viscum album. The sequence goes on from OY728120.1 coordinate 1,853,185,898, forward strand.
AAATCTTTGTCTATCTACACCTGGAATATGGAGATTGGGAGAGTGGGTAGCCATCAATCCATAGACTGACAGGGATGTTTGGGAAAGAACCCCCATGCGAGGATAGGGGTGCTCAAAATGTAGTTTTCAACTAGGGTGTTGTACATATAGAAATAAAAAGGGAAAAAACACGTATATAAATATACGATACCAATAAATCAATCACAACCTATAGTTTCTCAATAATTAACCATATCACAACATTTACAACATTTTCTGTTTCTACTAAATGCAAAACACCACACATCAAGCCACAAAATATCTCAACTTCCCATCCATCAAAATTTACAATTATAATTATTTATTCATAACTCATTTATTAATTTTGTTAATGAAACCAACCCCAGAGAGATATGATCATTATTAAACAATTATTTTTTCATTTATTTAACTATTATTGGGGAAACTACCATGGGTCACACCCAATAAGTAATACAACATCACATCACTAAAACGAGATTGTAAGATAGCTACTCAATACATCCCATCCATTCCAAAATCAATCAATCTCTAAACATGAGATTCCATTTCAGGGTCATGTTGATGTATAGTCTAAATGTTTATACACCACATTGCCTAATCCTACCCACAATACACACCTATGATTCAAAATTATATCACAACATACAAATGTATATCCCCACACATCAAAATATAGCCACTTCACATTCCATATTTTCCACACACACAACCACAACTATCACAAATAACACTTCAACATACATAATAATGTATAAAATAATTCTATATTTGACAAGAAATTCATTGATTAATTAAAATTATTAATTCATGGGGTTTCACATGAACTTGGAAATCCCGGGGCATCAGGTAATTATCCAAATACACTTGATTTACATATTTCAATATAAATGTGTTCAATAGGAATCAACCTACATGAGAATTTTTTCGTGCACAAATAATGACCACCAACGATGCTGATTATTTGTAGTTCATTTAACCTATATAATTCCTAACATCAGAATAACAACAATGCCCAGAAAAATCAATACATCCTTCTACCCCTTTCAATGAATTTACCTCATCCTTATCATTGATTAGTGTGGAAAAACTATGTTCCAAATTGAAAAAAGTAAATCCATCCATCATGATACACTATCAAAATGAAACGAATAAAGCCCCTACTTTAAGTAAGCTTCTAAACTTTTTTGTGCACCGTAAGAGAAATGTGAATACCTATAAGTGACAACCACACTGGTAGAAACATGGATAAACCTATTCTTCCACAGAAGATTATCAAAATGTGGACCGAACATCCAACTCAAGAATAGTCTTTCCAGTGAAGCGAATCTTGGGGATTGAATAAGAGGAAACAATTTAGAAATATAGTAAATGTCACCTCAAATCAAAGAAATATCTCCAATGAAATACAATCATGATTGATAGATCATGTAGGGATGATTTGGGCATGAAAGGATCATCTGTGTGGCATGTGATCATCAATAACAAGAGGAAAAAGAAGTTATGGTTTAGTGAATAATGGTTCTGTAAAAATATTTATTAAATTTTAAGATGATTTGGGTATTACATGATTTTCAATACACCTTCACATCATGTGATATTGATGGTTCATCTTCACCAAAAAATGTGTTGAATCTCTATTTTTTTAATTTTCATTAATTGAAATATTAATTTTCATTAATCCTTCCAAAAAATCGATGAAATATATTTTAAAAAAATGTAACATGATTACATAACATGTAATTACCATTCTTCCATTCCTTAGTAACCAAACCTCTCCAAATACCTTCCGAGCCTCCTCCAAAAATTTCCAACCACAAAAACCAACAATGTAATCGATCAAGAGTACAAAAAAAATTACATTTCATTTAGAACATATATATTTATATTCAAAACCACTTATTTCTCTATTTCTGAAATTATATTTGCATTTCTTTTATTTGTACATAAGATTATTGAGAAAATGCTTTAATGAAAAACGTACCTTTTAATCTTTCTAGATGATGAAAATTTTCATTCATGGTTATTTTCTTCAAATTAAATTAATAAATTATATTTTATATTATATATATTTTATTTAATGTCATGTAATATTTTATTTAATATTCTATTCAAATTTATTTAAAATATTTTTATCTATCATTTAATAAAAGATTTTTTTCATTTAAAATATAGTTTGAATGGAATCGTTATCTTTACATTTATCTCTTGAAATTATTTTCTAATGGTGTTGTTCATTCAATTAAAAATTAAATTCCATCTTACCATGGTTATATTCAATGTAATGCATTTTTGGAATATTTTGGTATTTTTTTATAAAATTTTACTTACATGGAATGATATTTTCTAATGTTTTCAATGTGATTTTCATGTTCTTTTTTAAGGGTAATATTCATCGATATCATATTACATAATGTATTATTGTGCATTACAGGTGATATGTTCTATTTATGACATATAAATTATACTTATATGTAAATATTATGATAATAATTTATAATGCTTCAATGAAACATGTTTCACTAGAATGATTTAATTTTGTTATTACGAAATATTTAAGATAATAATTTCTCTTACATAGGTTATGCATTGAAAAAATGATGAATTTTTTATCAAACAATTTTCATTCCCTGAATAATGATATAATAATATTATTATTGTTCATTTTATATTATGGAACACATTTGGAATGGTTTTTAATATGAGATTTGGGGGACCAAGATTGTGTGTCTCGTTAATGAATTGGGCAATTATTGATATATGATATTATAAAATGGATTGGAATGGGTTTCGATGGAAATAATGATTGGGAATTTTTACCGAAATGATTGTAATTCCTTGCCCCAGATACCTAGAGTCAGTGCATTATTTTAATACATTGGCATGATTACAAGGAATAATGTCCCGAACGACCAATCAGTTTAGCAGTCTTGGAAAATAGATTACATACATGGAAGTTACATTACACTTTAGAAAATAAAACACAACATAAATTATGCTTTGAGAATGCCATTAATCCCTTATAATAACTCTACTTATGAATCATAATACACTTATTGGAATCTTGAGAAAATTAAAACATTGAAAGTGGTGAGCTCAGACGCTCAGTAAGGATAACAATATAGCAGAAACTTTCATAAATAAACATAAACATTTATGGTAATGTATAACTAAGAAAATATCCTTTTAAATTAGAACATCAGTATAATATGGAAATGATAAACCAAAATAATTCCATTTAATTATTCACATGGATATTCTACTAGTCGAGTAATCACATGCAATATCAATAACCACTTTCATAATAATAGAAATTCATAATTCTAGACAATCATAACCACATAGTCAAGGCCTTGTGCCAAGAAAAAACAAGTTTATATCAAAGCCTTGTGCCAAGACACTATTTTTTCTCATGAGACCTACTGATGCATCGATGAGCTATAGCGAGCTCTACCCATCACTGATTAAGTCCAATGCATTCCTCATATGAATAGGTTTAAACATAACATAAACATTAATATTAAAACTAGAATATGAAATGTCAATAATTTCCCCACAAACCATGAATTGTATAAAAATAACACATCCACCGTCAAACATATAACAAAACCTTCAATACAATATGGAAGTTTTGTATCATAATAAATCAATATCAAATAATCTTAAAATCAATCAATAGATGTTGACATGGATGAAATCAAAACTATTTGAGAGAAAAATCTCTTTTTTTGAAATAATTGAAATATCACACATTAATAAAGGAAGTAATTTAAAAGAGATTTTTGAATCAAATTGTCCCATACAACTTTGAAACTTTGTTAAAGAATTATCATTTAAAAACATTCATGTCCATCTAAATAAATCCTTAAAATCATTTTGAAAACCTGGAAAATAATTAAAAATATTTAGAAAGATAAATCTTTAAAACATTTAAAATTATGATATTGATAAAGATTACCTATCAAAAATCCTTAAAATATTAATTTTGAAATCATTTTTATGAAAAATTGACATTGATGATAAAAATTTCCCAGCAAATACTTACACATAAACAATCTTGGATAAAAATGAGATTGATTAATTAACTCTTAACTTGTACATTTCATTAGTCTAGGGTAGGTTAACCTCCTGTATAAAATTTTAATCATTGTTATTAAATTATACAATTATAATAAAAAAAATACATTATCATATATGATATCATATATGATCTTTTAATATATCTTTGTTAATTATATTATAGTATTTTCGTCATTTCGGGTGTTCACTTACTCGTTTTCATTTATATGTTTTGTTACATAAGCCATGTTTTTTATCCGTAGGATTTATATTACTCATATCCAGAATGGTATCAAGTCCTTAAACATTATTTTTAATCATCAGATGAAAATTAGTCTTGAATGGATAAGATGGAGAATGATTCTCAATGAGTTTGTAGAGATGGTAGTCTGTACGTACACACGAGCGACAAAATCATTCCTTTGATATTTAAATAATATATAATGGGATGGTATATCATATATACAGAATCATTATCTTGTTATATTCATTATTTAAATCAATTACACGTAATTATTTTTCCCATCCAAATAATAATGTTTTGAATAACAATTACACCACGACACGGAGATGGTAAGCGGTACTTACTCAAGTATGGTGAAATGACATTTAAAAGGATGGATAGAATACTGAATATTGTAGTACCATATTTATAATAACATCACAGTATATATAAGATACTATATTTATTATTTTATAATGGAAATAACTAATAAAGAAGAAGTGGAAGAAGAAAGGAACTTGAAAGAGGGTGGTGAAATTATTACCTATTCTTCAGATTCTTCCTTTTGATTTGATCAAAAGGGCTCCATAAGATGGATTTATGACTAAAGTAAGGCCTTTAGGATGATTTGAGGGATGTTGAGAGGATATTTGTGCAGGGGGTGGCCGAGCCAAAAGTATTTGAAGGTATGGATTTGAGGGAAGGGGGAGTTCCCTTTTATAAGAGGGGTGAGGGGCACCTTTGGAAAAGATAGAAATATTATTTTAGAATAAATTCATATTCGGATTATAATGGATCCAAAGTTGATTATTTAAATGTTATGGTGAGGATAGGTCGAAAACCACTCAACCAATAGGTTTTTGACAGGTTTGGTTCACTATATTAACTTTATCTTTTTTATTTAAATCTTTGTTAAATAGTTTGACATTTACCATGTCTCTTTGTATTTTTATATTATATAGTTAAAAAAAATTTATATACTTCCAATAGAACCAAAATTTATTCATTAATGACATATATATTATTATATAAGTCCTTTGGCCGAACCTTAGATTTTTAGGACCATTATATCAATTAATAATATTATATTCGTTTTAAAAACAATCTTATGTGAATTTTGACAATATTTGGTATTTGTTTTTTTAAATTATAACAAAATTATTAATTCAAAATAAAATACATTGAATCAATCATAACATGTCATATCCACCTAGAAAATTAGTGTATGTCATAAAACGTTTAAATTATATTTATTTTAATATTTAAAATAGAATTTATTTGATTCATTCCTTTATAAGGTAATTACTACATCATCATTGTGCCATTAATAAATTTAATTATATAATCTATAAAAATTATAAATATAATTCCGTTATGTAGGAATTATTTTTCGATTTCTAATGAATATTTATAGTCTAAAATATTAAATATATTACCCGATATAAAATTTTTTTTCTTGAAGATATATTCTTAAGCCATTTTTGTATTTACTTTATCATAATTACTCTAATGTGTCATTTCCACTTACAAGTGGCTCCATTGTGTCCCAAAATCGACCCAAAAATGTCCTTGGTCATACATGTATAAACCAATATGGTTATTAAATGTTTTAGAGTAATTTTATATTATTTTAATATTATTTGTTTACCCCTATTTTTTGAATTTTCCCTTTAACCATAATAAAATATAATATTTACCGAAATAATTATTCAAAATGTCTAAAAATAAAATTTACCAATTTACACAATTTTTAAATCTTTATTCCAAATATAGAATCTATTTTTCCAAATTCAAAATAGATAAGTGGACGAAATTAATTTAAAATTAATTCCCGCTGTAAAAAAAAGAGTGTTTTTATGAAATAACAACTATCAAAAGATTGACACATATTTATATCCGGTTTAAATGTGAAATTATGTCCAATGACCAAAATTTTATTAAATGGTGAAAATAAAATTTAAATATACTTTAAAACCACTCATATTCATAATTTATCACTATTAATTATTTCGATTAAAAAGGATTTTTTTAATTAAAATTTAGTAATTTTCACTAATCATCAAAATATGAAGGTTTTCGGAGAAGTACCAAAAATTATACATTATTTTATTTCGATATTCTGAATCCAAAAAATAAGTCCATTTTTAAAGCTAAAATTTATAAAATTTCAAAAAGTGGGTATTACTATTTATAACGGCTATTTTGATTGGTTGTGGTGTGTGTTAGAACTCAAAGTTGCATACAACACACGCTATTGTATTATTCAAATAGAAGTGTATAATGGATGATTGGGGTGTTACATTCTCCCCTCCTTCAATAAATTGCATCCTCATGATTTATGCTCAGTATTGAAAACATGGGGTTGACATTTCAAATTATCTTACTTGAAATCCCACATCGAAAAATCGATTAATGAGGCCTCTATTTAAAATAAAGAGTGGTAAGTATGAGGGTTAATGAAAATAACACATACTAGGGTTTCATGTAGGAAAACATAGATATGGAAGAGAAATATAATAATCAATATCTTATGGAGAGTGGTAGAGAACATGGCTATAAAAAATACAACAATCACAATGACATTAAATTGGGATGATCTAAGGTACCATCTAGGACATCATTTTTCTTCTAGGTTCCTTTTCTTAATTTTGAGGAATTTATTAATGAGATTAGCTAAGATCATAATGAGATATAATCACTTTATAATTATAGTTTTACCCATTAATAAATTTCTACCTCAATCTCATATTTCACTCCTAAACATAGTACGACTCAAAAATACTCTATTTATCATAATTGTACAGGGTTCCAAATACAAACATATACCATTTAAATGATGAAAAAAAATTTATAATGACCAGGGACTTCCTGTAGACTAGTGGTAGGTAAAAAAGGATTGTCTCACCATGATTGTGGGTTCGATTCCTGTAGCTTTTTCCGACGCGACGGGTTATCACCCAACCCGAAGGTTATCCTTAACCTAAGACTATAATATCATAATATTCCAAATATATTCATAAGAAAAGATTTTACCTTAAAATAGACTATCAAAAGTTCAACATAATCTTTTACAAACATTATAGTTATCCAAAATACCTATGTCCAGAATCTCTGTAAATGGTATCTAAATTCCAAAATCAATTGTAGCATCAGATTCTCCAAAAAACTAATGTTTCTCTTATTGTCACATAATGAAAATATGGTTAATTTTGTCATATTAATACCTTGATGAAAACAACAAGTACTGCAGTAAAATAATTATATATATCACTTTATTCTTACAACCAGAATATAGTTCCTGAATCCAAAAACACAAAAACAAAAATTATTCTACTTCAATTGTAGTAACAGCATAAGCTTGGTCTTGCTACCTTTCCCTTTTCTGAGGTAAGTTTCTTTGGACCTTAAGACATTCATTTTCATAATTCTCTATTTCTATACAATTATAGAATTCCATGTTGACAACAACTTTATTTCCCTTGCAATCATGTGTTTGGTAGCCTTCTTTACCACACTTGTAATAGACTCCCATTCCTTTTAGGCAAGTACCAGGGTGTTTCTTCCCACAGTTTTCACATAGTGGAAAATACTTCTTTCCCTTTTTCCTATTACCTGTCTCTTGCTCCACCATTCTCTTTTTCTCTTGATTTAATTTATTTTCAAAATATTTAGATATATCCTTTTCTATCTTGATATAACGTGTGACATTATCTTCGTATGATGAGAAGGATTGCGGTAATAAAGCTCGACGAATAAATGGTTTTAATGCATTAAAGAAACAATCAATATTACTTCTTGGGTAACGTAAATAATCTGCAGCATGCCTCGCTAACCTTGTAAAGTTGGCATCATACGTTGCGACATTATCATCCTCCTTTTTCCTCAGACTCAGAAATTGTCTTTCCACACCCGCTCAATGGTCAGGAGGAAAGTATTTTTCTATGAAAATTAATTTAAACTCCATCCATTCTATATTTGATACTTCATAAACTTCTTTTGTGTTTTGAATCAATGAACACCATTGATCAGCATATCTAGTGAGGCAGTAATCATCCATGAAAAAATTTTTCCTTTCATTACTCCCCAAAGCATGAAATATTTTATCTAAATAATTTATCCACTTCTCAGACACTAATAGATTTGTACTCCCATTGAATGTCAGTGGTTGTTTCCTCATGAAACGATCCAACATTGATCCTCCACGTTGTGGATCAGGGTGCTCTATACGTGTAAGGTTATTATTCATAAACTGAGTGAGTTTTCCCAGTATGGTGATAAGCTGATCAGCACCAGATGAATCACCATCTCCACTATAATTATCTTAAGTAGGAGGGAAATCCAGATATTGAGTACATTCATTGATATGATTTCCATTCCTTCAATTAGGTTCCATTTCTAAACAATTTCAAAAACTAGATTAGTTTATTAATCGAAATACAAAATTCCAAACTTGAAAAATGCCTAATGTAAATTGAATATTTTATGGATATTATCCATAATCATAAAAATGTTTTCATTGAGTAAGTATATAATCATAATCCCTTCATAATGGTTTGTAAAGAAAATTAGAATTATCCAAAGCATATCCCCCAGCAGTGTCATAAGCAAGAGTGAAGAAATGCCCGTTGTTGTTCACCGGTTCCCGTTCAAGTCTAGGTCAAAGCATTGTTTTTGGGTTTTACCCCAAGGTACATCTGTACCAGAGCCACCTCTACCTGCTCGTATCCAGACAGGGATTTATTGCTCGGATAACTCAAAAAATCTCTACAATACCAAAATTCTAGGAAGTTCCTCTATACTAATCCCTAAAGTCTATCTTAGGGCTATGTTCTCAAACCAAAGTTTATCTAAATCTAGTTTCCAAGGATTTTACTAAACATCCTCTGATACCAACTGAAACACCCCGACCCCAGTTACCGAGTGTCATTGAATTATTTTAATACATTGGTATGATTACAAGGAATGAAGTCCCAAAAGATAGATCAGTTTAGAAGTCTTGGAAAATAGATTACATACATGGAAGTTACATTACACTTTTGAAAATAAAATGCAACATAAATGATCCTTTGAGAACGCCATTAATCCCTAAGATTAACCATAATTAGGAATCATAATAGTCTTCTTGGAATCCGGAGAAAATAAAAACATTGAAAGGGGTGAGCTCAGATTCTCATTAAGGATAACAATATAGACAAAACTTTAATAAATAAACATAAACATTTAAGGCAATGTATAACCTAAAAAAGCCTATTAAACATGAACTTTATCATAATATGGAAAAGATAAAATGAAATAACACCATTTACTTATTCACATGGATATTCTACTAGACGAATAATCACATGGAATATCAATAACCACTTTCGTAATAATGGAATGCATAATGCCAGATTATCATAACCACATAGTCAAGGCCCTGTTCCAAGACTACAAATATGTTTTTTTCAAGTCCTTGTTCTAAGACACTATTTTGTCTCATTAGACCTACCAATGCATCGAGGACCAATAACAGGCTCCACCCATCACTTATTAAGTCCAATGCATTCCTCATATGAACAGTTTTAAACATAAAATAAACATTTGTGTTAAAAATAGCATACAAAATGTCAAAAATTTCTCCATAAACCATGAATAGTATAAAAATAACACATCCGCAGTTAAACATATCACAAAACATTCAATTCAATATTGATGTTTTGTATCATAATAAATCAACTTCAGATAATCTTAAAATCTATCAAAGGATGTTGACATAGATGAAATCAAAACTATTTGAGTGAAATATCTTTTTTTAGAAATCATTGAAAAGTCACATATTTTTAAAGCCAGTAATTTAAAAGATATTTTTTTAATCAAAGTGTCCAATACCACTTTGAAACTTTTAAAATTCATTATCATTTCCAAACATTCATGTCAATATTAATAAATCCTTAATATCATTTCGAAAACACGGGCATTAATTAAAAAGATTAAGAAAGATAAATCTATAAAATATTTAATATTATTATCTTGATAATGATTACCTTTCACAAATCCTTAAAATGTTCATTTTGAAATCATTTTTATGAAAAATTGACATGGATGATAAAAATGTCCTAGTAAATACTTACACATAACAATCTCGGATAATAATGAGATTTAGGAATTAACCCTTACCTTGTACATTACCTTGGTCAAGGGTATGTTAACCTCTTTTATAATTCATAAATAATTTTTATTAAATTATACAAGAATCATATATATAAACATGATATCATATATGATCTTTTAATATTTCTTTGTTAATAATATTTTAGTATTATCGTCGTTTTGGGTGTTCACTTACTCAGTTTCTTTTACATGATTTGTTACATAATATGTGTTTATTATCATTAGGTTGTATATAATTCATATCCTTAATGATATAACTTCCTTAAACATTATTTTTAATCATCAAATGAATATTAGTCTGGAATGGATATGATGGGGAATGAATCACATCGCGTTCGTGGAGACGGTAGTCCGTACGTACACATGAGCGACAATATCATTATTTTTATATTAAAATAATTTATAATTGGATGGAATATCATATATACAGAATCATTATAATGTTATATTCATTATTTACATCAATTAAATGACATTATTATGCCCATCCAAATAATAATGTTTTGAATAACAATTACACCGCGACATGGAGATGGAAAGCCATACGTACGCACATATAGTGACATGTCATTTCAAAGGATGGATAGACTACTAAATATGGATATACCATATTTATAAAAACATCACAGTATATAGAATATATTGGATTTATTATTTTAGAATGAAAATAACAAAGAAAGATGAAGTGGAAGAAGAAAGGAACTTGAAAGAGGGTTGTGAAATTATTACTTCTTCTTCAGGTTCTTACATTTTGATTTGATCAAAAGGGATCCTTAAGATGGATTTCTGACTATTATAAGGCCTTTAGGATGAAGTTATGGGTTCTTAGAGGATATTCAGGAATGTTTTGTCCGAACCAAAAGGCTTTGAAGGTATGAATTTGAGAAAATGGGGAGTCCCGTTTTATAAGAGGGGTGAGAGGAACCTTTGGAAAAGATAGATATATTATTTTATAATAAATTAATATTCGGTTTCTAATAGCTCAAAAGTGGAATATTTAATGATTAAGGTGGGTATAGGTCGAAACCCACTCAACTAATAGGTTTTGGACTGGTTTGGGTCACTATATTAACTTTATCTTTTTTATTTAACTCTTAGTTAAATAGTTTGACATTAACAACGTCTCTTTTTATTTTTATATTTTATAGTTAATAAACATATTATATATGGCCAATAGAAAGACCATTGGTTCATTAATGTCATATTTATTATTATATATGTCTTTTGGCCGATCCTCATATTTTCAAGACCATTATATCAATTAATAATATAATATTTTAAAAAAAAACTATTTTAATTCGAAAATTTATTTTTGGAATTTGATCAGACATATTTTATAATAGTATTCAGTTAAATTATTTGTTTTGAGGATTAAGATTATATATGGGGGTTATTATTTTCATTTATTGATTCATTTATTATTGTGAATAATGTTTTTTATTTTTAAATTTTTTATAGATGGAAGGAATTTTTTTTCCATAATTTAAGGATCTTATGATCCATTAAATTTTAATATTAGTTCCCCTCACTAGAAAAATGTATCATTGAATATGAGATAAAGTGGAAATTCATCAGTGTAAAACCACATAATGCAATTATTATATTAAATTGAAATAAAACATGTATGTGAAAATTAGAATATTGTCAATCATGGTAGTAAATGAAACCATAGGGTTATTAAAAGTTTCATGTAATAAAAATATGATGCTTTTAATATCATTTCAAAAACATTATGAGTTTTCACCACTCGTTGATTTAGTGTTTTTTGGTCGTTAACTATCTCATGGAAACCTCATTTCACACTATTTCATTATATAGATATTATGTTTTTTTTATTGTATATATTTTAATTTCCAAATAATCTTATATTATTTTTAATCATAGTATTGTGTTTTTTCAGATGAATTATATAGTCCAAATTCACTCTTATTGTGGTAATGTTTTATTTATCATTATTAACATTTCATTTTTCAGCAATGGAATTTCGAAATGTCAATCCCTTGACTCTCTAGCTCATGTTAAAATATAGAGGATATAATTTATTTATGTGGTAGGCTAGAACTCAGAGACATTAATATTATGTTTAATAGAATCAATATCTTAATAAAATACTTAGAAACAAACCATGATGATAAAAGGGATTAGGATGTATTATAATCATATTTTTATTTAAATGTTATCTAGAAATTGAATTATATTATATGAATACAAATAAATACATTATGGAATATATATATGGTATTCCGAATTAAAATTTAATGTGGAATAATTCTTAAGAATGACGGACATACGTTTTAGTTAGGTCTTTTTATGCTTCAATGATTCATTTTCATCAAAAATATTTTTCCCATTTTGAGAGTAAATTATAAAAAATTTCAATGAAAATTTGAAATTGTATTTAATAAAATTATTTTCATTTATAAAAGTATTTATTAAAAATAATTTTGTCATGTATTTTGAGGTAATTATTAGTTTTATGACCTTTTACTAAATAGTAAAATATAATATTTTTTGTATAATGTTCATTTATTTCTGTTAGAAAGTGTCCTTATACATTGAATGTGCTATCAATGAAACATAATTATTCATTAATTAGATTTATCCCAACTAATTACATAATAATATACATTTTAATTCATTTTGGAGTATTTCCATGTTTGCGATTATTAACTGTATTAATCTATAAAATTTTTCATTTCCATTCTACACATTAATATAATAATTTATTTTTCTAATGTCAATAAAATAAATCAGTAAAAATGGCTCCCATTTATGAAATTTGGATGATAAATTTTATTAAAAAGCTACGTTTTATGTCATCATGAATAGTGTCCTTTGAAAAAAATTTAACTTCAATATAGGTAAATCATTTAACTCAGGATAAAATTAATATATTCATGACTAACAATAGATCTAAATCATGTAATTAAACATTTGGATACTGGGGCTCAACATTTTTCATCCTTTAATTGTATTTATTTTAATTCATTGATTTTTCATTAAAATTGACAGAAATTAATTTATTCTAATATAATGTAAAAATGTCACTCTCCCAATTTTATTGAGAATACCATTATCTATCAATGATAAAATTAAATTCTTTTGAGTTAAAAATTTCTATTTTCAATAAATGTAATAATTTTCATGTCTGTTCATTTGTAATTGTTAGTGATTAAATAACCACCTTAATAAATTTCTAAAAAATGAATCAGTTCTTGTGAAAGTAAAATAAAATTTATTTAAATTATATTGAACAATTAAAATTTAATATTACTTAGCTAGATTAAAATATGACCTAATTTTTTATGATAATTAAGTCATATTTGATACGTGTGATAGATTTATATTCAAATTATAATTCTATGAGTTGGTTTTCAATTATAATTTTTGTGAATAGTTCTAAACAGACATTAATAATATTTAATGTTAAATAATATTAAATTAAATTACATTAAAATCAAAAAAATTCCATAATGATGAAAATGAGGATTATAAATATTATTAAATTTGATCCCTTATTGATTTATGATTCTATTAACAACTAATATTTCAATTTTAACAATTAAATAATGAAAACGTCTAAACCACCTTTAAGGATAAATAAGTTTAACAAATGAGTTAATTGAAAAGGCAATTTATAAAATTTTATAAAAACATATAAGAATGTTATTGTGTAACTATATTATTACAATTGTTTCTATATCGTCAAATAAATATTATTTCGGAATAATTATATATTATCAATGCTAAAATTAAAATTTAATATTCAATGTATTTCATAAAATTTCATTAATGAGATTTTATAATTAAAAATATTTTATAAAATTATTACCAATTTATAAAAATATAATAATTGGGAAAGCGAAAATAATATTGCATAAAATATCAACCATTGTGAATGTGTTGTTAACTTTTATTTTTTATTTTATCATTCATGGTGCATAAATTGAAAAACAGTTCATATTTTTCAATATTTCAAAAGGGTTAATAGGGGTTAAAATGATATATGTGTGAAAACCCCACCAAAACATTTAAAAAATTTACTAGATAGGACAATGTCAAAATTTCTTCCACGTTTTGTGTTAATATTAAATTTTGTATCAACATATATATGAAGTTTAATTTATAACAATTTAATAATTTACCTAATTACTAGACTTCCCCTCGAATCCCATAAAAATGAAGATGTCTTCTCCTCTCTTTTAGACAGACTTTGAGCAATATTACACCCCAAATACCTATTTAATTATCTTCAAAACATCTGTATCCAATGTTTATATATGATTTTGTTCTTAATAGTATTTTGCTAGTGACCTTAATATATGATCTAGAGAATGTCTAATGAAGAAGAGGTAATCATCATTACCAATTCTAAGATATTTAATTCTTCCAATATATCTTCTAAATTGGTTGTACCCCTCGTAGCATAATAATTAAAATATCATAAATATGATGAATTATTATTTTTATTGGAGGAAAATTTTTAAAATTTCAATTTATTTCTCAAAAAATTGAAAAAATATCATATGTGTTTGTAGGGATATTAGTATCCACATGGGGGTGAAATATGTTTATCATCAATAAATTATATGGATTGATATAAATATTGAAGAAATGATGTATTATTATATTAATTAAATAATTAATATTATTACATGACAATTACATAAATACCCACTTACCTTCCAATCATTTGGAAAAGTATAATGCCATTCATGCATATGTACAGACTACCACCTCCATGAAGTAATGTGATACCTTTTCATTTTTGGTTTACATGAAATAAATATGGATATATTAATATATATTGAAATAATAATTCATGAAAGGTAAATTATAATTTTCTTTTCCTTCACTCTATTGGTAAAAAAAGAAAAAAAATCATTCATTTGTCTCTACACAATTTTGTCTCAATGAATAGTTTAATTAGTTTTTTCTCATTATATATTATGGATGAACAAAAAAATATTCTGAATTAAGATATATCATATTAAAAAGAAGAATATATTTCGATAGATGATTGATACATAATAAATTTTCAGGGGTTCGAACAAAACAATTGAAATTATCTTGAAAGTTGTAACATTTAACACTAGAAAACATTGATTTTAATATCTGATTATATATTAATTTTCATTATAATGTAATAATATATAGTTCATTTTAAGCATGCTGAACTCGTGGTAATGGTCTATCACCTCAAATTTGTTTTCTCATGGATGTATATAATGTATTACACCTCTCTCACATTACGAGGTGTATATAAATGTAATTTTACATGTAATTCCCTGAATATAATGATTATCATTGTATTTATTGTTCCATTTTATTTTATTATTTATTGTGGATTAGGATTCAATTGTTTTCATTGTGGTAAGGTATTAGTGTTAAAATATCAATGTTTTGTTAGTATTCATATAGATTATGATTATGTTGTGGAAATTTAATGATATATATCCCATTGATCACATTATATTTGTTCTCAAAAAGATATTTTTTATCATAAATCATTTTCAATCATTTTCCACCCATTAAGTACTAATGATACAAAATAATAATTCTTTATTTAAATAAAATTTATTTCTTTCATTAGTATAAGATCATTTTTATTCCAAAACCAATTTATCTAAAATTTGTTTCATTATTTTTATTACAATAATAATATAACATTTTAATTTTTTTATCATGTCTGAATATTCTAAAAATAATATAAAATGAGTCTTATATTTTATTTTCAAATGAATATTATTTTCAATATTCATGGATAATTATATTGAAATATTTGTTTTAACAAACATGACATGGATGGATATTTATGGCCTCATTAAAAATAACTACTTTGAAACGTACAATAAGATTTTCCAAGGTGACTTACAATGAAAATTATTTCCTAAATATATTGAAATTTTATTGATTTTAAAATGATATTTAATAAATTAAAGTTTATTTTACTCATTAAATATTCTCACGATATTTCATTGGAACATTTCATCTTGGATAACATACATTATTGGAACCTATTATTGATAATGGATATGATCCAATGGTACTGTAAAATCTATGTTACTTTACATCTAGATATGGTACTAAAAAACTGATTAGTATATTAATGGATCAACAAAGATAAATATGACATGAATTTTTTCCATTCATAACATTAAAATAAGAAATATTCAATCAACTATATACCCATGGAAAATTTTGATTATAATTTAAATAAATAAAAAATACATACATAGACAATACCCATGACATTGAGTGACTGTTATTTACACTTAGCTAATATTTTTATTTTTCATAGTAGGTAATAATCCTTATAAATATGAAACCCCTATCAACAAAAATAATTTAACATCATTCTTGATATCATAGCGGAATGAATAGTAATAATTGACTTAAAAAATTTCTTGTAATGTTATAAATAGGCATTAATAATTGAATTTTATCTGGGAGAAAATATGATCTTATTGGTATGATTATATAATCAAAGTACATTAGTATAACATGAGATAAATAATGCCCTACAATATATTGATATTAATTCATGAAACATTTCATAAATTATTTAAAAATTCCATAATATAAAGAATCTATAATCAGGAGCTATGTGATATCAGTCATGAAAAAATGAAACATTTAAAACCCATATCATTAATAACTAAACAAGTTTGAATCATAGTAACCTGTCTTCATAGATCACATAGTCAACCCTTAAAAATTGTAATAAACATACCACAAACATCTAATATAATTCTACAGATAACCTAATCATTAACCAGTGAATTGAGGTAATATATAGGCTCACAAATCATATTCGTTATGTCAAACACACATATATCATTATGGGTGCACCCATGTTCATAAATATTTTCCATGATATAATGATAAATAAATCATTTAAAATGTTTAACTTTATCACCCAATAATAATCATATATATTTGATTTCTTAGTAGAATCATGATACATTATAGGTTTAGATGTAAATAAAATAATTCATCCACAAAAAGAATAATGATGGAATTATTAAAAAATTATCAAATGGATAAAAAGTATTATAAAGCATTGTCGGAAATGATGATGGGAAATTCCTCTAAATTATAATTACTATATTATTTTTGGAAATAAAATTTTCACATATAAAATTACTTTTAAAAATTAAAAAAATGAAAAACTATTGTGAAATTATGTTTTTTTTCTAATATACATAGAACTATACAATGAGAGACACGCATTTAATAATTATTTTGATGGTGGGAAAATATGCTCTTGATGTAATTTTTTAAAATAAAAATTCTATTTAATCATTTATTAAATGCAGTTAGAAGTGACGTAATGATGAAATTGAGAGGGAAAATTCTACTAAAACACATTATAATAAGGTTAAATACAAAGTAATTTATTTTAGAAAATAATTAAGGGTATGAAAAAATCTAATATTTTTTAAATAACATTTAAATGGAAGATAAATATTCTTGGTCTAAAATATGTTCAAGGTTATAATTACTCACAAAAAAATAACATAACATTTCATTTCTAAATATTGTAGGAAATCAGAATTAAAAATGAAAATAATATTTATAAATATAATAATATTCAATATTTTTTGCTTATTAAAATAAGATAAAATAAACCCATTATAGGAACCCCGAACATAAACAACCGTGGAAGGAAAATTGATTGAATCATAAAGATTTTATCACATTCTTGATCATTCAATGAAAATCCCCATTAAATATTTTCATCACAAGAATCCATAAAAATAATTAAAATATTATAATAATAATTTATCATATCAAAAAATAATTATATAAACCATATAAATGGAGAGAGATACATATAAAAAAATACCATTAAATGAGGATTTGAGAGGAAAGACATTAATGATGATACTATCATTGATTTGAGAAATTACAAATGGATGGATCATTTGAATCAAATATAACTACCCATACAAGAAGTTTAAATATATAATAAAATAATTTTATAATAATTTATATATAATTGTGACATAACTAAGTCAATGAATAATTGTTTTAACCCAATGAATATTAGTTTATTTATGAAAATATTTTCCATGTTGAAACTACAAAGTCATGTCCCAATAGATTCACATTAAAAAATAAAATAAAATTATTTACGAATTATTTAGGATAAAGAATCATAAAAGTGTAGTATAAACACAATATAAATTAAATTCATTGCATAATAATAAAAGTTTCCTCAATAATGGAATAATTAAGATAGAATCCCTATTCCTTTTTTCACATCATAACCAAAACCCCATGAAGGATACAAAAATATAGTAATTTTCAACTAAATTTAATTTCTATTGAAAATATGAAAAGGAATTATTGGGATGTATATCAACCACAAAATATATATAAATAGATAATATGTATTATGTGTCATAATACTATATGTGAGATGAGAACCCCTTACCTCGCGTAGAGAAATTCTGTGTCTGTCATTTTCCCAATGTATAATAATATTATATCTAATATTTTATTTAACAAGAAAAATTTACAGGTTTAATAAATTATAAATATATAATTAATTTCTTTTTATTTTAGAAAATTACATATATTCTTAATCTACTATGTCAAGGATTCCATATTTGATGATGTTCATTCTATTTATTATAAATGGATTCAATATATTGACTTTAGAAAATTTATTCATTAATACATCATCAATATAAATATAAAATGGGAATAATTATAATATTTTGACATCCATTATGAATGTAATATCTATAATAAATAAATTTTTTGATGTTATCTATGTTACAATCATAGAGACGGTAGGTTGGATATCTGTACGCAAAAATTTTCAAATATAAAACAATTATTTCTGAAATAAGAAATTTATTATTTGATTATTAATAATGACTTATAATACCATAATAAAATATTATTAATTTAAATATATTTATATATATCATCCTTGTGGTATGGGGTTGAAAAACAAATCACATCCCATTGCGGAGTAGGTAGTTCATGACTACACATGAACAATGTTGTCAAGATTATATAAAATGAATGGTAACAATATATATGATATTTTAATATCTAGAATAATAAATATTTCATTAAATTAATTTATAAATACAAAAAACATCATCAATAACATATGTAATACCTGATGATGGAAAAAAATTATATCAATTCACGAGGTAGATGATTGTTATAAACATAATTGATGGATTTAGTTCTGTCACGGCCGACCTTCAACAAAAAGAGGGAAGGGACAAAATATTTCAGGACCCTACGTTGCTCATGTTGAAGGAGTGATAATAATACCAAAGACCTGCCTTCCATAGTCTCCAATGTGGAGACTAGCCCTAAGGGTATAGAATCACACGTAATAAGGAAGGAATTACCATTTTTATTTAGAAAGATCGAAAGATAATATAGTAAATCACAAACAACACCAAAAGTGGAAGTAAAAGTAATTACAAAACAATTAATTTTCATATTCATGATTCAAAAAAAATTGCTACAATGAAATATAAAACTCCAATAAGAATTACCAAAATAAAAGAAAAACAACAACGTCAAATGTCCCATCGTCGGAGCTAATAGGGTCTGGAATGGTCCTTGATGTCCTCCTTGATAACTGAAATCAATTTTATATACATAGGGTGAGCATACAGGTATACTTGGAATGGAAATCGAAAATCTCTTATGCATCAGTGGGGAGGCATTCTAATGCCATGTGATAAAATGAGATAACCAAAGAACACAATAAAGAAATTATCCACACAAACTCACCAAGGCACCCTCCCCAAATAATTCAAGTTAGTTATGATAATTATAAAAACACATCGATGTATGGGTACCCCACACCACATTCCCACAAGTTATTGAAGACATCTTATGCAACAGACCTCCCCCTCTATTCTCACAACAGTCCCACTTCCCTATTGTGAATGCACTCACCTGGGCTACCACAACCAAACATCCCACCAAAATCACCTGGGCCACAACAACCTAATGTAACCATGACTACACACACTTGGTCCAAAATAACTACTACCACACCTATAGACACCTGGGCCAGAACAACTATTATCACACCCGAAGACAAATGGGTCTCATCACGAAGACACTTGGGAAACGACCTACCCACACAAACCGCGAAAAACCACCACAACTACCCTTCCCAAAGATTGTTGGGATATAAAGGACATAAGGCCATCAAAAAATGCCCGTTGAGTTTGGGGCTACATGGTAATGGGAGAATAAAAAAAGATAATATCCTTCCAGTGATATAAGTGTTGGGAAAAACACCCTCCCCCATGAAATGGGGGTTCTCTGCATGAAGTCCTCAAATTGGGTGGGGCACGAATAATAAAAATAAGAACTAAATTATACATATAGGTAAAGAAGAACTCATCACAGCCTAGGGGTTCCAAAACCATCCCATACAAAAACATCCTTGTTACTATTCATTAATGAGAAGCATAATAACCACAACCAAGTCACAACTCAATCATGGAAAATAATTCACCATTGAACCAATTATAGTTTTCAAATTAAAGTGATTCCATTTAAATAATTCATCACTACCGGGTAACTAAAATACACAGCCACATGACAAGGAAGGAGAAAAAAAGTAGTAAATTAAAATTTCACACCTAGTTCTCTTGTAATGTCACAACAACAAAAGGGATCCATGAGATCCCTCGTGGTACTGGAACCAAACCAAGCCCCAAAATACCGCCACACATAGCCACAAAATACACAATCTAACAAATTCACAAAAGGGAATCCCATCCCCATCCATGTCACCTCACATGAATCAAGAAGAAGAACCATACTCATCACTAGAATAGAGCTAAAGAGATTCTAGATTTTAAACACTACATTCATTTTGTTTTTTCAATCAATTTGGTTAACCATGGTGATCACACAATGATTCTTGTTCACTGGACATCCATCTAATCTACCGAGTTTATGTGAATAACCAATTTCCATGTTATAAACCAATCATCATAGGAGACATGGGTTCAGTAGTGCACAAGTAATAACCACCAATGGCCATCATTTTTGGTGGACATAAGCCCATATAATTCACAACATATAATAAAGGGTAAATGAATACATCAATATTATCAAACACAACCATTTACACATTAAAATTCTTTTTATTATCTTTGTAAAGGTTTTTATTCAACAATCCCTGATGGATCATCATCTTACATGACCCTTATGTTACACAGTAATGGGAGGCAAAGGATGATCCATACCTAGATAATCAATGATGGAAGTTTTTCAGCACACGCCATGAACTGGGGATTCTCTACTTGGAGGGGAGGAACTCTACGGACTCCAAGAGTGTGCAAGAAAGGCTCAAGAATAAGCGCACTACTAGACATGGGAAGGAGGACTCCAAATGCACCCTGGAAAGGAACGAGGGTAACCAAGAAGAAAAAAGTATCCTCGTGTGATGAATGGTGATATCCTGGAGTTACGGGATATCAAATCATGAACGACTTTAATTGTTGATTGTGGATTCACCACAGGGTTGGATGGTTTCACATGATGGAATTAACTGTTAATTAATAATTTCACCGGAGAGGAGTCCATAACATTAGTTAGTTAAAGGGTTTCCATTAAGCTGAGGAAAATGAGGAAAAGGGGAAGAACTAGATTGTATCAGAATATGGTGTGACACTGACGAAAAATCCACACATTTTGGTAATTCAAGGGCCTCCCAGCTCTTGCGGGAATTTACATATCATTTATTTACATTTAATGGCTTTCAAAGTGGTATTAAAACACTATAATTTCAAAATATTTGTTACAGGGGCGGAACAAGAAAAAAGAAACAAAGGGAGAGACATCATTTCGTGAGACATAGTAAGCGGTGCCACATTCACGGTGCCACTGTCACGGTGCCACCATCATGATGCCGCTATTTCTCTATGTGATAGGGAAAATGCGGCCATTACAATGACATTGTCATGGTGCCACCATTTTGTTTTGCGATTGTGATGGAGCGACCCCTACATTGGCAGTAATTTAGTGGAGCACCAAAAGCGGTGCCACTATTTCGGTGAGGGACCATGATCAGTACCACCATTATTAAGCTGTTGTGACCGGTCCCACCGTTCTTGTGGAACCATATGATGAAACTGAGTTTTTATTGAAAACTATATTATGTGTAATTGTCTGGGCCATTATATTAGATTCCTCACAAACTATTCTCTCCATCGAGAATCAAAACTATACCTGAGAAAATGTTGGTTCCAAACAACCACCTAAAAAGATAAATCTCTGAAGAAAACCTCATCAACATCTAAGAATTCCTCTCTCACACTTAACAAAAAAATATGAAAATTTAATACATTCTAGTCATGTGGATTAGTGATTCACTTCCTCCATGTCATGATATAATCGTCTTTTTGTGTCTTTGACTCATCTGCATAGGTTTAACCACATCCACTTTAATGCTTCTTGATTTGGGATTAGGTCATCCCCTCCCCATAGTCAAGACTCTTCACACACATCCAGAGTATAAGGATAACAATCCATTTCATTGTTAACAAGGTCAAAAACTATATCAAAAACAAGTACAAAACAAAACAGAAGAAAACCAAAAACCACTCTGGGTACTGGGCATGCGTTCGAGCCTCCCATTCCTAGGTACATTCCTCGATGCCACCGTACCTCCATAACAGACAGACCAAGGGGATGTTTCATCCACAAACCACCTTCCCCTTGCAATATTTGATGTTCATTGGTAACTCAAAAAATGTCACATTGTACTTGATATCCATCTTCCCATAGTCGAGGATGAGTGAATCATCGTGTTGATACAGATGGAGCTCAGACAGATGGAAGATGATGTGCCCCCTATTAGCGATGATGGTAGCATCATCTGATAATCCACTTCACTGAACCTATGAAAAACATTTAAGGGTCCGATGACCCTTGGAGAAATCTTACTCCTCCTTCCAAACATCCTTTTCCCCCTTCAGGGGAGACCTTAAAGAACACATGGTCCCCAACCTAAACTCTAAGGGTATCCTTCTATGAACTGCAAACAAAATCTGTCGGTCATGATGCACCTTCATCCTCTCCCGTATAAGCTGAAACTTATTCATCATGTTCTACACCACCTTTGGGCCAAGAACACTAGGTTCCCTAAAATCATCCCAACATACAGGTTAGTGACACAAACTCCCATACCAGGGTTCAAATGGAGCCATGCCAATGGTAGATTGATAGCTATTGTTGTAGGAAAACTCTACCAGAGGAATGTGTCATACACAAGATCCATCTATGTATAAAACACATTCTCGTAGCATATCCCCCATATTCTAAATGTTATGCCCTATCTTCCCATATGTATGTGGGTGGAATGTATTAATAAGTCATAGTTGGGTTCCAAAATAATGTGGAAATACTTTCAGACCTGTGAGGTAAATCAGGTATCCTGTTCGAAGACTATGGGGCTTGGTACTCCATGAAACTACACCACCACATATATATACCACTATGCTGAGGAATAAACAACACACAACTCCTTGATTTCCAAGATGTGAGCTGATTTCATCAGTCTGCCCACCATTATCTAGATAACATCACAATGTCTTAGATATCTGGGTAGTCCTGTGAAGAAATACATCAAGATTTCATCCCACTTCTCCTTGGGGAAATATATAGGTTGTAATAGACCTACTAGGACACAAGGTTTATCCTTCACCTATTGACACATGAGTCAAATTTCCGCAAACTCTTCCATTTTATGCTTTACCTCGGGCCACAAAAACTGACCCTCAAGCCCTGGTACATCATGGAAACTCTTGGCTGCACTGTCGTGGGTGAGTTGTGGAACTCCCCAAGAAATATCATGGGCATTTCCACCAGGACGAAAAAAAATTCCATGAAACAACATCTGATTCTGGCCATCTTCCGACCATCCTCCCGGAACATCACCTTGGCTAAAATGATCACACGTCACTTCAGCCTCTAGGTCCCCCCATTGATACTCCTCCTCCTGGTGCAACAGAAAGGACTACACTATCATTTTGAATAGACAGACTCTTTCATCCTCCAACCTTGAATATATATGTTGGGAAGCTGACTCCTCCATCTCCTTCCAAGCATCTGTTGATTCTAAAACCATGTCCTTCTACAACTTCCATCTCAAGTCATCTACCACCAAATTCCCCTTTATTTAGTAGTTGGAAATTTCAAAGTCGTTGTCCTAAAGAAAATATATCCCCCTCCACTGCCACATGGTCAGGTCTCCCTATTAGAAGATATTCCTAAATCTCTTATGATCTATGAAGATCAAGAAGCTCTCCCTAATAAAGATGTTCCACCAGAAGTTTAGTGTGAAGAAAATTAATGTGAGCTCCATGTTATGGGTGGAATAGTTACACTCCAAGGGACATAACTGCCTATACCCTTAAGATATCGCCACTATAGTTTCATCAGAACGCACCCCATGCCTTTTCCTGAAGCATCACATAACACCTCAAACATCACCCCAACTTTTGGAAACCTTTGTATTGGGGAACTAACCAACATCCCCTTCAGATAACATATGTCTTTCTAATACAACTCACTCCACAGGATGGCATTGTCCTTTTTGGTCAAAGATATCAAAGGAGTTGCAACTCAAGAGATGTCAGGCACGAACATCCGATAATATTCTACCACACCCAGGAAACTACGAACCTCCAAAAAATTGTTTGGTTCTTCCCATGAAACAAATGTTTCAACTATTGAAGGATCAACCAATATTCACTAATCGGACACCACATGTATAAGGAAGTGCTACTCCCATGTCCAGAACATTCACTTGGACAACTTACCATATATATGGGTATATCAGAGGACACCTAAAACTGTTCTCAGAAGCTTGGTGTGGTCCTCATCTGATCTTGAGTAGATCAGGATGTCGTTAACTAAAAATAATATGAATCAATAATAATATTCAAGAAATATATATTTCATGTGTCCCATGAACACGTATGGTGAATTCGTAACTTCAGAAAACATCACCAATAACTCAAATCTTTCATTTCTTCACAGAAAGGTAGTCTTAATGATTTCACCTTCCATCTACCTCAACTGGTGATATGTTGACCATAGGTCGATCTTGGAGAACCATCCTTCCCCCTTCAACTGATCAAAAAGGATGTCGATCCATAGGAGGGGGTTACAGTTCTTTATCGTTGCATAGTTCAGCCTTTGGTTGTCTATACACAGCTAGAGACCACCATATGCCTTCTTCAAGAACATGAATGGAGCACCCCATACCAACACTCTCGGTCGAACAAAACCATTCCTCATCAGTTCATCAATATGAATATGTCACTCCTACAACTCAGAAGGAACCATCCGATAGTGAGCCATTGAAATTAGACGGGCACGAGGTTGCAAGTCTATCCCAAATTCAACATCACGTCGAGGGATTAGAGTCACCACCTCCTAATGGAAGACGACCAGGAACTCACTGATGATCCCTGGGACATCTAAAATATCTGTATCTTATGAATTAACTAATAGATTTGATAATAAATAAAGGAGAGGATTCACTCACCAGCTTCCAACAGTGAATCCCCACATGCAAACAAAAGCTACAATATGGTCACCCATATTCAAAAACATGACCCTTCTATAGAAGCAGTCAATAATGGCACACGTCAAGAAACTCTAGATAATTACTAGAATGGAAATATATGGTTTCATATGATATAAATATGGTCCCTATTGGAAAATTGTGGTCCCAACATCATTCTACGTCCCTGAAAAATATGAGACAAACTATTCTAGCCTCTGACTGGTGTACTCAAAACCAAGGGCATGGGAACTCTCTCTGTGTCTAGTCTAAGACCATGGGTTAGACTGGGTGAAAAAATGGAGTGTGAATCTCTTGAATCAAACAAGGCGCATGCGAGAGTGCTAAACAAGATAATCGTACCTCAAATGACTTCTAACCCTACTGAAACTGCTGCCTTTGCGGCGTGAAACTGCCAACGCCCAGCTCCTCTTCCCCTAAAATGTGTGCTTCCTCACCATCCATGACTTAGTCGAGGTACCTAAAGAGTAATATATGGTCGGCCTCCTCCCACAAGGTCTTCTCTTGGGGGACTGGTAGCTCGCTATCTCTACTGTTGTGGTTGGATGGGTCTGTCTTGAATTTACTCTTACTTATGTGGGAGCGGAACCTGCCCACCCCCACTATACTGCACTCAGTCCGATAACTTATTCTGAAGATTCCCACGAGTTCCACAGATGATGAATCTGATTCTTGGGCCTGAAGAGAATGGGTGAGTACCTTGTGATTGAAACTGGAATTACTAGAGTCTGCTCCCTAGTAGCCAAAACATGGAAGTCCCTGATGCTGGAGGTATATGGCTAATAGATTTCCCCTTTAATGAGCCCAATTAAATCCCCTCTCGGGGCACACCTCCTACCTTTTTTATCTCCTACACCACTTCTGCCTTCTTCTAGAACTCCATGTTTGTCGGTATGGTGATGGGAGTAATAGAATACTAATGTAAAGGTCGGAGTGCCTTCACTAAATGTCTCTCGTCAGACTACTTATCCGGAAATTGGTCCAGTGAAATAGAAGAAGGTCCTTGAACATTATTCCCAACTCTTTTACTGACATGCAACCCTACCGTAGGGAGAGTATCTCCTGCCACTTTTCCACCTTCATCGCGGAAGATAGGAACTCTGCCTAGAACTCCCTCTTGAAGTCAGTTCATGAATCTTCATCCTCCCTTTTCTCCCCCTGATATATCATCCACCACTGAAATTCCGGGCCCCGCATCTGGATTATAGCCATATGAACACAATAATCTGTTGGATCCCAAATCAAGCTAAAAGATATCACCAGCTCCTCGAGCCAGATCGCTGTCTACAAGTCTGAGATGCTTCCCTCGGACAACCCGAGGGTCTACTGCTGAATGGAACAAAGCATACTCCTCCATTGGTAATCCTCATCCTCTGGATCATCCCATGGTGATAATCCAAATCATCCCCCTAGGCCCCGATTTCCCGTAGGACCCAGGTTCATCTTTAGGGTTCCATTGTAGTAAGGTAAACATGGAATGCCTAAGCCCAAGTAGTGTAGAAGATTGATTTTAAATTTTTCATAATGTTTTAATTTTTTTAAATCCCCAAAATATCCATGACACAAATGAACCCATGTTATTATGATGATTGTTCCTTTCATAGGGTCTCTACACTACATTCAGTGTAGCCTCACATGGTCTTTTGGTAGGTCCGGAGTCCTTGCATCGGATCATAGGTGGTCCTAAAATCCCATGTCCTAGTCGGCCATTCCTGACAATATTCACATTCCATGATATCATGACACTATTTATCTACCATACAATGAAATCATTATTTTTCCTAACTCCAAACTCCATCTTATCTCTCAAATGTTTTCCATTGATTCCATTTTTTCATGACACACCTTCACCATGTTGAGGGAATAGATAACAAAT
The DNA here is from genome assembly GCA_963277665.1 of Viscum album. Classification (NCBI taxonomy): domain Eukaryota; kingdom Viridiplantae; phylum Streptophyta; class Magnoliopsida; order Santalales; family Viscaceae; genus Viscum; species Viscum album. The sequence continues at coordinate 1,853,213,822 of OY728120.1, forward strand.
TTACAGACACTACCTTCCTCATGTTGAAGGAGATATAAAGACCCCCTAGACCCACATTCAATAGTCCCTCCAGTGGATACTAGAACCATTGGAATAGAATCACACGTAATATGGAAGGAATACCATTTTAATTTAGTAGCATCATTATATAAGATAGTAAATCTCAAAAAACACCAAAATAGGATAGAAAATAAATTCAAAAAAATTCATTACCATATGCATGTTCCAATAATAAGTGCTACAATGTACAATAAAACTATAATGGGATGTTCCAAAAGAAAAGAAAAACAACAACATCAATGGTCTTGACATCCGAGCTAAAAGGTTCTGGCACAGTCCTATAAGTATTCTTGGAAACCTAAACATTATTTTATATACATAGGGTGAGAATACAAGTATTCTCGTTAGGGAAACCCAGAAGTCGTCATGCACAAGTTGGGAGGCATTTTAATGCCCCGTGAGAAGAGGATATAACCAAATCACATAGCAAGGAAACTATCCACCAATCCTCACCAAGTAACACTCCCCAAATAACAAAAGTCAGTTAAAATAATAGTAATATGACATAGTTTTTTGGGTACCCCGCACCATATTCCCACTGGTTATAGAAGACATCTTACGCATCAGACCTCCCCCACAATTTTCCCTGCAGTCCCACTGCCATACCTCTCCTGCACATACCTAGGATACCACAACCACACATCTTTCACAAAAAAACGTGGGCCTCAATAACCACATGTAATCATGCCGACATACACTTGGGCCAGAATAACTACTTCCATTCCCATATACAAATGGGCTAGAACAACTACTGCCACTCTTGAAGACACCTGGGCCTCATCCCGAAGTCACATGGGAAACAACTTGCCTTGACACACCTGGAAAACCACCACAACTACCATGACTGATGATTCTTGCCCTATAATGGACCTCATGCCATCATAGCCTACCTGAAGAGTCTTTGGATACGTAGGAAAGGGAGTAAAAAAGGAGTTAATAACCAGCCACTCATATGTTTGTTGTGAAAAACACCATTCCCACTGAAATAGGTTTTTTCAACACGAAGTGATCAACTTGGGTGGGGAAAAAATAAGAAACATAAGAACTAAATTATAATTATATGTAAAAAATCACTCATCCCAACCTAAGGGTTCCAAAAAAATCCCCTACAAAAACACCCTCATTACTATTTATGTATATGATGTACAAAATCCATATTAAAGTCGCAACTCATTCTAGGAAAACAATTCCCTATTGAACACATTATTATTTTCATATTCAAGTGATTCCAATTAAATAAATCATCACTACTGGTCACGTAACATGCATTTACACAAGACGAGGAAGGAAAAACAACCAAGAAGAAAATTAAGAATATACACCCTGTTATCTTGAAATGTCACTGCAACAAATGGGATCTGTGAGATCCCTCTATGTACTGGAACCAAAACAAGCCACATCATACGGCCTCATACAGCCCCAAAATGCACAAACATACTACTTCACAACATGGGATCCCATCCCCATCCATGTATCCTCACAAGCAAGAAGCAAAAAAACCATACACATCACCAGAATAGGGCAATGAAAATTTCACATTTTAAACACACCATTCATTTTGTTTTTTCATTCCTTTTGGTTAATTGGGGTGATCACACAAGGATTATGGTTCACTATATATCCATTTAATGAACCTATTTTTTGTGATTAACCAATATCCCCATTACATCCATTCAATCATCATAGAAGACATGGGTTCATTAGTGCACATGGAAAGACCACCAACAACCAGGATTTCCAGTGAACATAATCCCATACAATTCACAATATATAATAAAGGGTAAAAGTGTACAAGGACATCATCAAACACACCCCTTAATTCATTAAAAGTATTATTATTGTCATTGTTAATTTTTGGTTTCATCCATCCTTGGAGGAACATCATCATACTCACTCCATATGATACACAGTAAAGAGAGATATTGGAGGAAGCCTACCTGGATGATTTATGATAGATGTATATCTCCACAAGCCATGAATTGGTGATGCACGACATGTATTGGAGGAACTTAGAGGACTTCAAGAGTGAGAAGAAAAGGCTCCAGTACAAGTTCACCACAAGCCTCAGGAAGGGGGACTCCTAATTCACAAAGGAAAGGAATGTGACCATCCAATAATAAGAAACAATCCTCATGCAATAAAAGGTTAAATCCTATAGTTACAGGATATGAAATCCTAAATGGATTTAAAAGAGTATGCGGTTTCACCACATTGTAGGACATTTACAAATGATGGAATTGATTTTTATATAATAATTCTTATTAGAGAGGTGGCCATATTTGCTATGGGTTAAAGGGTTTCCTTTATATAAGAAAAAAGTGTAATCAGGACGGAACTGGAAAATAATGTAAAAATGTTGTGACACTAAGGAAAAAGAAACACATTTTGGTTAGTTAATGGGCACCAAACTATTAAGTGATTTTAGATATCATTTACGGGATTCTAATTTCTTTCAAATAGGTATTAAAACACTTTTACATCAATAGATACATTGTAGGAGCAGAACTAGAAGAAGAAACAAAGGTTGGAAGAATGTTTGGTGAGACAGAGTAAGTAGTGCCGCAATCATGTTTCCACATTAATGGAGCCACCATCATGGTGTCACCATCTCGGTGTACGAATGTGACAGTGTGATAATTACGGTGCCACCGTCCCGATTCCACCATCACAGTGCCACCGTTTCGGAGTGTGACTCTAAAGGTGTGACCACTATGGTTCCACTGTCATAATTCCATCATAACAATGCTAATAGTTCGATAGAACACCATGAGCGGTGTGACCGTATTGGTGTGAAATCATGATCAGTTCCACTATTACAGTGCCACTATGAACGGTTCCACCATTTTGGTGGAATCGTTTGATGGAACCGAGTTTTTTTTTGGGAAACTCATTAATAAGTCATTTTCTGGGACATTGAAATTTTAAATTTGACTAAAGTGGATATTTATTTACAATAGTGAATTAAAATATTTTCATATAATTATTTATTATGTTCTTATTTTATGATATCATAATGGTTTATGACCATTTGGATAAGGTTATGTGAGAAATGAAACCAAAAATCATAGTTAAATTTGATACATCTTCATTGAGACTCTTATATAGGATTTAACAAACATCCTCCCATGATTTGAATTAGGTTAAACAAAATATTATTGGGGACATGTTGAGAGAATTGGTTATGGTTTTTGTGAGGTTATTTTATATAATTAATGATTTTATTTTTTATGAGAAGATGTGTGGTGTTTCTTTTTATAAGTTAAAGAGATCACATAATTGGGAAACGTGAAAAAAAAAACTAATATCCGTGTTTTCATATGATGAAAGGATACAAAATGGATCTATGTAGTGTATTATATTACATAAGATAGTATTATGGCATAAAATAGTATTTTGACATGTTTTTATGTCATTATATAACGTTTATTAGTTTAATACCAAGGTAAGACCTTTTATCACTATAACTATGGAAAAATATTTATATTGTTAGCTAAAAATATATTTTTACTAAATAAAATAATTACCCTATTATATAATTTATATTAATCTTATTAAAATTATTGGAACCATTTCATCCAGTTCAAAATATTTAGTATAAACTACCATCTTTATTAATCATATCTTTTCTCATGTAAACATTGTTAGAGTTGGGGCCCCAGAACCATTTTCAATGCTCTTTTTGATAAGGATATATTATTAGTTTAGAATAATAAAAAAATTATGAAGTCCTGATTCTTCTTCTATGTAACATATCTTTTTATAATTTCCCATGAGTATCGATCAAACTAAATGTTCATAGAATACCCCCTCTATGATGAGAACCCAGAAATTCTATAAAATTATTATTGTATAAATGTTCTATGACCAGATGATAGAATTTTAAGGGACAAAAATGATATAGGCTATCATGGATAGAAGTTTAAAGGAATCAAAGTCAACTTTACATCGATTACGCCCCTAGTAATATCCAATAGGATATTATGAGAACGAGGCCCAAAATTTGGAAGTCTACAATATATGTTTCATTGGATGATTCTATGTAAAGTAGTCTATGATGTTACTTATAATTAAATATTATTATTAATGGATGTTATGAGTTATCCACTTTTAGTTATTTGACAAAATGTAACAAAAAATGCTCAGGTGGACGTATGATATTTTTGGTGTGTCAATAGTAATATTGCATTAATGGATAAGGTGAGAAATAATTTATCCCTCTTGTTCATTAACATAATTAAATATCTCATTCCCTTTGATGTAAATGATATAGCATAAATAAATCCATTGATGTGGTGTTCTCTAGGAATGTTCTTTTTCTGGAAGGTCATAGAACGAGTTATCCCTCTTTTTGGTTAAGGTTACTTGTATGAAACATGCTCGATTTGAGAGATTGTGACAAAGGTATTATATTACACAGTATGAATTTGAATGTGGTGACATCTTGTAGTGGAGTTAACTTATTTCTATATAGGTGACAAAGAATGTTTCTTGACACTTATTTTGGACTTTAGGTTTTCTCGTATAATTCCATTGATATATAGGTTTAGAGGGTTACACAATAAGTGTATCCTAAATCACAGTTAAATGCTTTTTTATTTTTCATGTTGAAGAAATATAATTCCCAACTGTGCATTAAAAATTATTCAGTTATGCCCAATAACATTTTATAAATTTATTAGTGAATAATGCAGTAATATTTATTTATTTATTTACTAAATAAATAGTTGTTATCCTAGGTAAAATTATTATTACTATGGAATGGTGTAATTAGTTAAAGGGTGCAGTAAGAAATTAATATTTAATATTATTTCATTAGAATAATATTTAATTATAACTTTCATGTTATCCACATGTCATGGAAATCATAGTATTGTAGTTATTATTTCATATGGGGTCTTCACAGGGAATAATAAATTAAATAAAAACACTTGTTCTCATTATTTATTATTATCTATTGAATAAAATTATTTCTTATATATTATTCTCTTATTAGAAAATTAGTAATACCATATGATATATACAATTTTTTGAACAAAATATTTGGTAGTAAAATGCCTTATGCATTGTGATCTCATTTTTATCTGTGAATGCACTAATGAATGAGAGAGGAAATCATCCACCAGATCAGAGGACTCGCTGATTGCAGTTCTCAATGAGAACGAGGGTGTATGATGCAAGCACAAGGGCCATCCTAGATACACTTGGAGACATCATTGGTGACCTCCATGGATTCACGGAGCATGTTTGGATTACAACTAGAAGAGATCTACTCATCATCTCTACAAATCAATGAAAGTAAAACCTTAGATATATGGTTAATCAAATCAAAAATTAAATTAATCCTTGGTGTCAATTCTTTAGTTTATTTAAATTAATTATAAAAATATATATTTTGAACCACTCTCAATGTTTTGGGCCACATTCTTCATTATCAATAGGTTTGACTTTATTCACAAGATATTGACTTTTATCATCATATTGATTCTGGAATAATTAATGATCATAGTAAAGTTTAATGTTTCGCATTGGCCCAACCATGATTCAACTATGCCTGAAATCAAAAAGTGGTTTTACAGTAGTCATATTTTCATATACAATTATTTAAATAATTCATTGATGATTTACGCATTAATAATTTATTTTTTCAGAACATGTTTAATCGTTCTTATAATCAGAATTTCGATATATGTTTTCCTCTACTGTTTCTCACATATCTTATAGAAACGAATAAATTTATTATAAAAATTACATCAAGGATTACATAATGAGGCGTGAGAGATTTTTTCTATGTAATACGATAGTACACATCATGTATACATTATTACATGCTATGTAATCTACCACACATTATAGGTAAAATGGATTACACACTATGTATTGGTGTTCAACAGGCCTGCTGTAATTATGCAATTACTCAAGATGTGTTAACAATGAAATGTGGTGTAGTTATTTCTGACACCGTGTGTTGACCAAGAAATACTATTGCATAGTCAGGTAGACTACACTATGTGTTTCCCAATAAACATGGTGTGTAGTCCCTTCGGGATAGGGTTATGTCATGTATCTCATACTTGGAATACTCGAATGGTAACTATGTAATGAGGATCCTACAAAGCATGTTTCCCACTATACATGTAGTGCACTGTGATTATTTCCAATATACACCTCATATATTTTTTCCTTATGTGTGTTCTCTGGATGGACGTTGAGGACGGAACACTCCATGTAGTCAGATCTATATGTCATTCAGTTTTTCTAGATTACACATTTTAAAAATATATATTATATTATGTAACCCTAGAGAAATGTACCATATTGTGGGAAAAAATATGAGACACAAAATGTGATAGGTGTTTTATATAAAATATATATATATATATTTATTTATTTAATTAACATCTCTATAATGATCAAACATCGTCACGTCATGTATGAGTTTTATTATAATTATAATTCTATGTGCACGCAACATGTCACAAAAAATAATGTGTATAAAAGTAAAATGCATGTTGCGTAGTTTTGGATTCGTAATCACAAATTTCCCTCCAACGTACAAGTTATTTACATTGTTATTTTTAAAGGAATCTATAAATTTTTATAAAATTATAATGAATGAGAATCTAAATGGAATTCAAAAAGGTGATTAAAATAAAGGTATTTATTAATTAAAGAAAATAATTAATCGATTTTATAATGATTTATATTAATAATACTGATAAAAATATCTAATTCTAGTTTTATTAAATTTGTAATTCATATCATGTTTTTGGATGAGCAAGAGCTAGCCTAGACCATTGTATGTGATTGGATTCTATTAAATTTATCTTTATTTAAAATTGGGTTCATGCTTTCCTTCTCCTCTTAATAAGTAGGGATTGTGTGTACATGGTTTCTTTTATGTAAACCCCCTTTACCCCTCACCTACGTGTTAGTTAAAAGAAAATGTAATGGATGGAGCTCCCCTATTAGAGTAGTCTGTTCATGTTTGGATCTAAGTTGATTCCAATCTAAGGAGATACAAAGCTGGATATGTGGAAATCTATAAACACAACACATAAAAGGATTATGGTGTTTTTCCCCTGGGTTAGTGTAAGTCTATCAATCTCTAGATACACTAACTAGTAGAAATTCTCCTGATCATACCCTTTATATTATTTATACCAGTTCCATGGTTATTAATTATGGATGTGATATCATGATAAAAAAAATTAATGAATTAACGAATCATGAACGATGGAACTAAAATAAATTGGATTATGTGTATATATTATCCATATATAGTTAATCAAAGAAGTGTGTCATACAAAATATTAACAATTATGTTAAATGACAATAAGAGGAAATTTACTCATAAATGATATAATACCATATTATAATATCATGTTAGTATAATCTTCCATTACATAGGTAGGAATCAAACCAATAGTCTAATGTGCTTGACCAACCATACTTGGGGTTCATTCTATTGTCTAGGAATTACAATTTGAGGTTTTCGGTGAACATAACTTGTTTTACATCATGGACTAACAACCAAAGGACATTGTGTATCTGAGAGGCAAAGGATGAGGAAATTTAAAATAATGATTTTCGGATTGGGGGGGTCCAATCATTGGATCAAGGAGATAATTGTTAATGTAGTTGGGAATTGGAATGCCTACCTAAAACCATTCATGTCGCCTGACCATCCATTGTTGGGGTGATGAGAATGGAATATGGATACTTACCACTAAAATATCTAATGGACATGATATTCTAATGCCAATTGTGAGTGATATTGTTATTATATTAAATAGAGGGAGACTAATGAATATTCATTTACTGATTTTTATTAACTATAACACCTAAAGTATAAATACTCTATTCATATTATTTTTTGAAACTGAAATAAAAATAACATCAAACATGACATTGTACTCCATACTAAAAAGGTATTCCTTATCACCAGAACTAACTTCTATGAGTGGAAAAGTTTCTTATGATCCTTTATTCTCCACGTTAAAGTACTATATGTTCTTGAAGAACCAATACCAAATTTTTTTTGTGAATGATTTGAGTAATGAGGAGCTCTCAGTGTACGAGAAATACTTGAATGATGCTATGGATGTTAAGTGCATCGTCCTATGATACATGACCATTGTGTTGATAAAGTATTATGTAAATATGGATTCTTAGTGACAGATGTATCACATTCGGGATCTCTATCATGAGGTGTCAAGATAAGTGAGATATGAAATCTCCACTGCATTGTTCACTACTATGTTTGGAGAGTCTGTACTAGCTGGGCCACAAGTAGTCAAGCTGATTGGAAACAATGAGCATCATGATATATTAGGTATTAAATTCCAATATGAATTGTGTATCGAACCCATATTATCCAAACTCCCTAATGACTTAACTAGTTTAATTTTGAATTAGAATATGAGAAATAATATGAAGAGATTACAAGATCTACTGACCCGAATTCTCATTTTGGATAAAGACATGGGGAGGGACATTTCCAGAGTGCTTATGGTGAAAATGAAGTGGAAGGGCAAGGAAAAGGGGCCTATGATTTATAAATAATAGTACGACTAAGGTGATGAATATTAAATGTTAAGGAATGGAATATGAGGTAGTATGCTTTTCATATGTCAAGTCAGGCCACTAGAAGAGTAATTGCAACCAAAGAAAAGGGGAAGCCAAAGGAGAATTTCCTAGCGAGGAAAATATTTCCATTTATAAACATTGGGTGTTATATATAGATTTTGGTACTCACATATATATTTAAATTAAAGAACCATGATGATTTTTGAAAATTACTACAATTGTGGATCATCTATGTGATTTCGATGGTTCAACGATGGATTCTTTTTCCAGTAGTACAGCCCCCTATAATTGTATACTGGGTTGATTTTGGATTCACAAGACTATTTTAATGTTCTAAGTGTTACCAAGATATTATTTATTTTATCATATTTATATACAAATTTATTTATTATCATGTTCACAAATTAAATGTTTCTATTTTATAATGACAACATATGTTATGGTGGGAACATTTAAATAATGACATGTATATATTAAATTACGAAAATAATGTTTCAGAAATCTATAAGAATTCAAGTTCATATAGATTATATGACACTTAGTTGAAGCTTCATCATCTTGGTCATTTAGATGAGATGTGATTGAAAAATATCTCTCAATATGGTTATTTATAAACATTTTATCCAAAACCACTTGACAGATGTCACAATTATTTACAATGGAAAGTAACCAACCCACCATTTGGAGGAAAAGGTGAAAGGGCCACATAGATTCTAGGATTGGTAAAAACTGATGAGTACCATTTCCATTAGAAGATAGTGGTGGATATTCATACATAATAACATTTACATATTAATTGAGTGAATATGGTCTTATTTTCTTGATGAGGTATAAGTCCGATTCCTTTGAGAAATTCAAGGAATTAAGTAATGAATAGGGAATCAACATGGAAAGAAGATAATGAATCTTCGATTAGATTATGGTGGAGAATGTTGTAACCAAGATTTCATAAAACTTTTATGGGAGTTTTGGATTCAATCCCAAATCACATAACCATTTAAAACAAATTAGAATATTGTCAGTTAAAGGTCGAACCGTACCATATTGGACATTGTAAGGTTGTTGATGATTCATTAAATTTTTATATTATCTTTATGGTGATATACATTACAATCTACAATATACACATTAAACTGACTACCAAATATGATATAAAAAGTAACCCCCTTCATGTTGTGGAGTGGAAAAAAACTTTTTTGGTCGCATTCATGTGTATTGTTATGTGATATATTTTTAAGGATTTATCATGAAACAAAATATCACCCAGAGGAATAAGGTGTATCTTTATATGTTATCCCATGAAAACAAACACATACTATGAATATATCTCCTCAAACAATAAAGTGAATGTTTCAATACATACTGTCTTTCTTGAGAGGGAGGATATACTCAAAAATAATCATGAGATCAAGATTGACTTCAATGATGTTGATGGTCAAGATACACATGACTTGGTACTGGAATAAGTTCTACATATACCCCAAGAATAAGAAGTTACTAAAACACAAGTAAAGAATAGGATTGTAAGAGAGGTAAGTGAACAATAGATATGTTTTTTCTATCACCAATGATGGTGACTCATTATTTTTGGACATTATGAACCGCTCTCATACAAATAGGTTGTATAGATCATTTAATCTTTAACATGGTTAGAAGATATATATTATGGGAGGGATTCCACATATCATAACAATGTTTGGGTTCTAGTTGATATGCCAATGGATGTAAATCCTGTTGGATATAAATTGTTAATCAAGAAGACACTAGACATGGATGGTAATATATGTACATATATAAGAAGTCTAGTGAAAAAAGGTTTGAAATAGTGTGAAATAATTAACTATGATGATAGTTTTTCACCAATTTCCATATTTTAATCCATAATAATTACACATTCCATGGAATCAAAACATGACAATTAGATTTGGAATATGGATATCATAATTGTGTTCCATAACAGAAACCTTTTCAAAGTTTCCTATATTACACAACTGATAGTGTTTGTGACACTAGGTGATTCCAAAATGTTTTTAAAGATACTGAGATCCATTTATGAAATAAATAATGCATGTAATTCAAGGAATATTCGATTTGTTGAATCCATAATGAAATGTTCTCATTAATAATGTATGTGATCCATGTGTTTAAAAAAAGAATAAATGGGAATGAAGTTATAAGCCTCATACTATAGGTAAATGAAATATTAATTATTTGAAATCTCATACTAGTCTTACAACAATTTATGTACTAATTTAATATGTTCTTCTCTATGAAATTAATTGGAAAAGCTGCCTACATTCTACGGATCAATATAATTCATGATAGATCAGTGAGGATACATGGTTAATGTCAGGTAATATATTTTGACAAGATATTAATGTTATTTAGTTTTGTACAATACAAGATGGGATTTGATCCATGGTATCTTGACATACATCTAACTATGAAAATGTGTCCCCATCCAAAATTGGAGAATGATCGATGGAGTATGATATTATTTTCATCTGAAATAGGTTAAATCAAAAATTCGATGATATGTTCCAGATATGATGTTTCTTATGCACTAATCACGGTATGGAGATATCAATCAAATCCAGAAAATAAACATTTGAATACTATTAATGCTATCATCAAGTATCTGCGATGAACTAAGGACATGATACTAGTGTATAGAAGAGATGAGGAGCTTGTAATTTTAGTGTATGCTGATGTCGGTTTTAAATAAGAGAATAATGATATAATGTGACTTTTATGATATGACTTACATCACAATAGGGGAGTTGTGAATTGGAAGAGTTCAATGCCACCAGTTTTCACTATTTCTACTGTAGAGTCTGCATATATAGCATCAACTCTTGCATCCAAGGTATTCATCTAGATTCAACAAATTGACTATGATATTGATGTGGTTCCTTGCAGTAGAGACCCTATCAATTTATATTGTGATAATACTATTATAGTTGATTTTGAAAAGGATCCAATGTTACATAAATAGAAAAATAAGATTCACTGGATGTATCACCCCTTGAGGGATTTCTGTTATAGGGTTGAATTTTTATTGTGCATAGTGTCCAAAGAGGAGAAATTGGTGGAACCATTTACTTGGACTATATGAGAAAAATATTGAACATCTTGTGAGATCTTGAAGACTAATGGTTGTTATCAATTGGCTCTGATGCGTGTTGGAGTCTATTTGTATTGGTTCCCTTAAGAAAAACATCTATATACATTATGATAAACTTTTATTAATTGGTTTTATTAATTTATAAATTCATTATCACATAAAAAATATTCTTATGCTTTATATAACATGTGATAATGTCCAAAAAGTGTCTATTATAAGTATCATTGGATGTTACTATATGTGGATGTGTGTAATGTTCCTTATAGTTTACGATTATTATTAATTCATATTATTAGTTGAAAAAAATAATGAATTTGTGATAGCCGTGAAGACACATACTAGCATAAGGGTAAGATAGTTTGTGTGCATCACGAGTAATATTACATCAATGAATAATGAAAGAAAGTATTTACCCCTTATGTTCATCAACGTTTGTAATTATCTCAAGGCCATTGATGGAAATGATATATCCAAAATAAATATATGGACCATGTGTCCACTATTAATGATCTATTTTCATAATGTCAATGAATGATTATTCAAGCATAGAGGTTGATGACACTGGCATGGAACCTGCACGATTTGATATATTGTTGTAAATCAATTATATTACATTGTAATAGTTCATATGAGTTTACATGACATTTTGAAATTAAATTCATTCTCTATGGGTTACTGGTCATGTTTCTAGATGATAGCCATGGACTTTAGGTTTGCTACCCTAATTTTGTTGACAATGTGTGTTAGAGGGTCACACACTAAGTGTATCTTGAATCTCAGATAAATAATTTATTATTTTAAAATTTTAATAAATATTATTTTGTGATGTGGTTTTATTATTATTTAGGTATGACTGATTTGATTTGATTTATTTATCTTCAAATAATGAAGTTAGATTTATTTAGTTATTATAAAAATAAATAGTGGTTATTAAATTTCTAATATATATTTTAGAGGATGTGTCGATAGAGATAAATGGTAGAATGATAAAATAGTATTAAATATTATTTGATTAAAATAATATTTAATTGTAACATGCATGCAAGAAACATGTCATGGACATAAAAGTTTTGTTGTTATTATTTGATATGGGGGTTTCAAATGGAATAATAGAATAACTAACAGAACTTGTGATATTTATCTTTAATTACCCATTGAAATAAATTCCCAGTTAAATATTATTCTCTTGTAACACAAGGGGGAAACCAATAAGATATAACCAATATATGTTGTGATGTTTGTTTGGAGAGATGTGTATCATTCCTGGATAGCTATTTTTTAACCATGACCACTCTCAATAATTAGAGTTTTCATCCTCCACCAGACCAGAGAATGAATTGGATGCAGATTTAAGGGATATCGAGGGAATAAGACATAAGCATAAGGACCTTCCGTGATATCACTCATAGAATCCTTCAGTGATACACATTGATTCAAAATTCACATGTGTATTACTACAAGAAGATATCTAATCATGATCTCTAAAAATCAATGAATCTATCACCACATATATGTGGATAGATAAATCAATAAATAATGAAAACCTTAGAGCAATTTCATTAATTTACCTATATTAATTATAAAAAAAATAAGTCGATCCCCTCTCAAGGTTCCAATCCACTTTATTCATTATTTAAATTTATAATTTTATTCTGTGGATACTGGAATTCATCGTCCAATTGATCTGAAAATAATAATTTCTCATAGTAAAATGTAATGTTGGGTGTCAGACCATCTACTCTTCCTCTACACCCAGAACCTACAAACATGAAATATTTTGGGGCATTATTTTCTCTATTAATATTCCATCATTCCACCTCTCATCCCATAAATGTTTTATTCTACATTTATCCTATTCATCGTTAATAATATGGGTTTACATTCTTAATGATTATTCATCCATCACTACCATACATGATTTTGGATGGAATTCCTATAATCATCTATGTTTATCTGTATTTTTTTATAGATCCTCTCATGGTGATATTATTCTTCTTCATCATCTTCCTTTATGGATCTTGACTCCTGGCATAGTGTTCCAATGATGTAAACCTTTGTACCACTCCTACCTCCTATAATTTTTTATTACACAATGATTCCATATTATGATTTCTAATTCTTAACTTTGGTTGTAGTGCAATCTACATGAAAAAATCTAACTCTTATATAGCACCACTATTGGAGAACTGTTCCCACAGTAATAGGTTCCTTTGTCAATGATCTACTCTATGGTTAACATACATTTGTCGTGACTACTTCCTATAGGTATATCTAATTATAAATGTTTGAATGTAGTATATAACTCAATACTTTCCTCTTTATTTTTCACTATTCACATTTAATTGTTGCATAAATTTCCCTATTATGGATTTGAATTCTTAATAAAAATGATTATAATAAATATCAGTGTAATTATTCAAATAGGTCAATCTATTAGTTTATTTATTTGAATAATTTCATCATTCTCAGTTTATGATTTATTATTCCAGCACAAATACACCTATTGTAGTTTAACTGATAATTATTTCAAAATTTCTTTTTTTGATAATAAAATTATTTTCATAGAAATTTATTTCATAAAAAATTATTCCATCCATTATTATCATCTAGAAATCAGAAAATATATTTCATTTCATCAATCAACAACAAAACCTTTTTTATTTTTGGGTATCATATATTTCATTTTAACTGATTCATAATTATAAATAGATTTATAATTTATTTTTATCCATATAATTTTGAAGTATATAGTGGAACAATGTTCTCAATTAATACATGAATTTCTGAATGTCCTACAATTACATTTCCCCTAAAATTTGTGTGTACTAGATATCAATGATTTATTAATGTTTTTTTTCAAATATGAGTAATTTAAACTAATTTTTCTATTAAAAATTATTTTAAATGTTGTTTCCACATAATGTTTTAAACCATGATATTTTTAATTAATATTTTCATTTAATTTTTCTATAAGAAATTTTATTAAAGGTTGTATTCCCAAAAATCTTAATGTCATGATTTTTATGAAATAATTTAATATAAATTAGAAAAATAATTGACATAAATATGAATTATAATTCATATTCTATATATGATAGGATAAGTAGCAGAGTAAAACAGAAAAAAAAAACAAACAACCTATAAAATTTGAATTTATCTATACATGAAATTGTTTTCTAACTAATTATACATTCACATTGTTTATTTAATTTATTTTCAAAAAATAATATTTCAACCACACATAAAAATTATTATATTAAACATAATGGGATGTATCCTACAGTTATAAATGATGAAATATCACACAATAATAACATATAGAGTGAAATATTATTCCATTATCAACTATATCTTGCAATGGTTTGATCAATTTAAATTTTCAAATAAAATTTATTTTAATTTTTAAACTAATCCTAATTAATATAAAATTAAATAATTGTACCCCATATTAATTTTTATAAATACCAACTTTTATATTTTTTTATATATTTATTTGATGAAGTAATGGAGAAATGGTCTATACCATGTAATGAGGTTGTTACTTATCATGTATGAATCATGTGAATATTTTTTGAATTTTTAAGACAGAATTTTTCAGCTCATTTTATTGTTTCTTAATAACCATACACGCCACAAAAAGAAATGGGGAATAGTTTAATGATTAAATATATCCCTAATATTTATATTATTTATATATCATTCCACAACATTATGTTATCACATTATGGTCACTAATGTTTCCTATCAAATAATAATTTAGGAGAAATTATTTCACTAATAATGCTGGTAGGAACTAAAATCCATATCAAACATTAGGAATATTAGAAAATGAAATCCCAATAATATAATTTACATGACCTTATATATTTTTTATAATATAAATTTTGACCCACTCATGATGAATTTTGACTTCATATGTATGATTATAGACATTGGTGTGTATTGAAGACATACATTTATGTACTAATTGATTGTTTCTATATTACTCATGAAAACTTTTATTAATGATGAAGTCACTATTAAGGATGCAAAACATACCTAATAGAAATTTTAAGTACAATTCATTAAAATTTATAATTTCATCAATATATGTTCATTAACATTTCATATAAATTCCACTTTTATCACGATTTATTTCATTAAAATTGTTTTTTTCAAATTACAATTGATTTCATATAGCAGTTTTGAATCATAATTATATTAAAATAGAATTACATATTTAAACATATTTGTAATATAAAAATATAATATGATTTTCTCTAGAGAAACTTATATTATATATGTATGTTCTAACTAATTATAACATGTTCAATCATTTGTGGGCTACACCCCATCCGAAGGACATGATTTAAAAATATTATGATATAAGCCGCTAATAAATATTATATTAATATATGTTAAAATATAATGATAATTTTAGGATATTAAATGATTTAGATAATACAATGATACTACCACATAATTTTTTCTAGAATATATATTATTATTTGTTTCTACACAATATTTTTTTTACAGTAAGTACTATTTTACTTCAAACGGTTAGACAAATAAGTTGTCTTAATGTCTTTAAATGTCTCATTAATGTAACTAAATAATAACCATGTACCCAAAATATTTATTAACTTCTAGTTAAACATTTGTGATTCAGTACATCTTTATATCTTTTTATACAGATATTAGTGATCTTTCACAGGTTTTCAATTTTTTGGTTCAAATTGATTGTTTGATGAAAATAATAAAGTGTGTGATAAAAACAAAAAATTTGTTATTTTTGCTTATATCAAGGAAATTATTTTAGACATAATGAATTCATGTTATAGTTAAAAAAACATATTTGTTTCCAGTTATACATCTACCTAATAAAATACCTTCCAAGATAACATCCACCTTTACAATTTAATTGTTTTTCATTAACAGTTTTGTGTTGAAGGCTGATAAATTGAATAAAATTTATAGAATACCAAATAAATTTTTATTAAATTAGAGAAACTACCATCATATGGGTATTTTATTTAATCATGATTAACATGAACAATTTTTCTTTAAACATTATGTATATGACACTACAAATGAGGCTTATAAAAAATAGGTGTTTTAAGGTAACCACAAAAATTCATTATTATATTATTTTATAAAATATTTTTTAGATTTACATATCATGTTTTATATGTGCTAAATTTATGAATCATATTCTAATTCATTAATAAATTATGATTTTATTGAAGAAAAAAAAATATTTCATTAGAATAATTTTTTATCTAATTATTTCTAAATTAAAAGGGATGTTTTGAAGATAAATTGTATTCCATATTTAATGTAATTACATATTAAACGATGAGGAACTTATAAAATGATATATAATATACCTAATATTTATTAAATTATAATTATTACATTCAATTAAATTGAAAATATTAATTATGAAAGGGATATAACATTTCAATGAAATAGTGGTGACCTACAACACATAAAAGGGCACTAATTTTTGTATCCTCTACGGAAATTTTCACTCATATTCATAGGTGTACATTATGGATATATTGAAAATATATATCATTATTACACATCCATTAAAAAATAACTAATATCCACAATGCAACTATTAGATAATATGTTTCGT
The DNA here is from genome assembly GCA_963277665.1 of Viscum album. Lineage (NCBI taxonomy): Eukaryota > Viridiplantae > Streptophyta > Magnoliopsida > Santalales > Viscaceae > Viscum > Viscum album. The sequence continues at coordinate 1,853,231,212 of OY728120.1, forward strand.
ATCACATCACACACCATTCCATTGGTATATCAAATCTATCATTATGTGTTTTTTAATATGAATACCATGATCGATAGTGTAACAAATTTTCACATCTAGCATAAATTAACTACTTAATAATTTTATTTAAATAATATAAATTTTCATAGAAATTATAATGGAATAAATGAAGTGTATTAATTGAATTATAAATATATTATTTACACATTTATATATAAATAATTATTTCATTTACAATTTAAAAAAATGACTATAAATTTTTTTTATAAAAAACGGTATCATTTTTCACAAAAACATTTTAAATGTGTATATTTTTGTTTTATACCAATAAATTATTAAATCACACTTTTTGGATTATATTAATTAAATATAAATTATAAATATTTAACTTAATTCATTACACTCAACTTATTTATTTTCACATAAATGAAAAAATAAAAAAATTTAATGAATGGTGATTTTTTTAAAAAAAAAGATATCAATGTATCCTTCTGACGGAATAACAATTTTTAATGTATTTTTTAACACTATTATATTTTTTATTTGAAAAAAATAATCTTCTTCTTTGAAAAAAGAGTATAAAAATTTACTTTTGATGATTGCTGTTATTTTTAAACAATCGATTTTTGGTGAGTTGTGAAGAAATAATACATTTTAATTCGAAACTACAATTTTTTATAATTTACTTACATTGATAGACTATACAACTAATTTGTTTTATATTTTAAATATAATATTTTATTATCATTTAATAAAATATTGGTCATTTGAATCAATTTTATATTTAAATTTGATATAAAAACAAGATGGACTTTGGAATATTTTAACATAAAAAACGTTATTCCTCAATCCATCATCGTTATTAATTTTAAAAGAATTACAACAACTTATCCAATTTGAATTTTTAAAAAAAGAAATAAACATTTTAAATAATTATGATATGTATGATATAATGGGATCAATATATATTTTTGAAAATATGAATAGTAACAATAATAATTATTTTTATTACCATGGTTTAGGGTAAATTTGAAAAATAAGTGTAAATAAATTATTATAAATTATATAAAATCACCTTAAAATTTTGAAAATATAAATTTATGGGCGTTTTATGACCATGATAGTCCTTGGGTTGATTTTATGACTATATAGATCCATGTTGATTACTTTAATGTATTTATAATCTTATATTCAAAGAGAATGAAATTTTTGTCACACATATGTTTTTAAAAACTATTGTATAAGTTAATATGGGGTTATATAGGTTATATATTTTACTAGAAATATTATTTAGAAAGTTAAAAAAAATTCAACATATTGTTAATTTATATATAATCTTTATGGAATTGATATATAATTTTATTGTTGAAAAAATGATGGTATTGGAATTGCGTCATTAATGGAAGAAAGAAATTAATGATATTAAAAAGGTTAAAATAAATATAATTTGATACAACTGTGGAAATAAATTGATTTTTTTTAGGAATAAAACTTTTTAGGTATTTTTATTAGGAATATTTAAAATATAACATGCTTTTATGATACATTAAACAAGTCATGTATTGAATAGTTTCATAGTTTTTAGAAATGATATTTTGAATTATATAATCATCAATTATATGATTTAGATTTTTAAATAAAACATTTTTCACAAAAATATTTTATTGAAGTATAATCATGTCACAAATGAATCATTTATTGGTAATTTTTATTGTTATAACTACTATATTTACCTTCAATGTGTAAATTAGATGTTACCATTTTAATAGATAAATGGTCATTTAAGGTTTTGAAAAAAGATATTAATAATAAAATAGTCAAAACATGTATAACATAAATTTTATGAGGTGGATTTAATATAAAATCTTCCAATATTGTATTTAAATCAATTGTGATCCATTTTTCATAAAATAATAATTTTCAATGATTTAGTATTCTTCTGATTTCAATGTGTTCCCCTACCCTCTCTTATAAAAGGAAACCCGTTATTCTATATTCATAAACAGAAAATCATTTATTATCGATCCATGGTGTGCCAAAATACCTTCTTATAATCCCTCCCCAAATTCAATATACATTAATTTTTTTGGGGAAAACCTTCTTTAGAGGTGTTAAGAAGTTACTCAATAGAAATTGCCTGGAGGAAATGAATTATTTTTATGTGTTTTTTATATTAATATTCTTCCTCAACCTTCAATTATTTTTCAAATATGATAAAATAATCACTACAATATACTCAATGTAATGACATATTATTTAGTTAATATCATCACCTTAATCTATCTATAATTCTATAAAATTCTAAATGAATTACTCATTTCTGTGTACGGTGAACATCAACATCATAAACCTATATAATTCGTTTTCAATAAACATCTCTCAATAACAGAAATGATGATGGAATTAAAATTTATATAATATATAAATGACATATTTATCATTATAATATATTAGTTATGTTAATACCTCACCATGCACATAAAAAAATTTCTTTGTATGTATGTGTTAACTATCGCCTCCACAAATCAATGCATTCATTATTCTTCATAAAATCACATAGATGATATATATATGAAAAATATTATATTTATTATATTGTTAACAATCACCAATGATAAAATAATAATTTACTTCAATCAATAATTATTACTGAAAAATGTAAATGATACTCATTCATATGCATGACCTACCGTCTACATGAATATAATGTTGTTCATTTTCCATAACCATACATAACTGTATTTATTTAAAATTATAATTTAAATTGAAATGTGACTATTATGTTATTAATATTATTATGAATGTGTTTTAATGATTATCTACTAGACCATATTTAAATTACCAAATACATTTTCACTCATGAACTAAATATCGTCAAAATGTCGGATGTGATCTTCAATTATTATGTAATTGTTATAAAAAGGTAATAACTAATATTAAATGTGTATTACAATTAAAAAGGTTATAATTATTGTATATAATTATCCAATATATATTATTCAGGACATTAATGATTTTACATGATGAGGCAGACAAAAGCTAAGCGATTTGACCTAAATCTATATTCATTGAGTTATTTCATGATTACATTGACATTTATTATATTATAAGTTGTATATAGATCTAATATATCATTTCATATCCAGATTTTATCTATTATCATGTTAATTAACATTTTGGTTAATGTATTCTTTATTTTATATTATAAATAGAAATTTCAATGTGGAATGATACAATTTAATGTATAGGTATTCTATTATTAGTTATCTCTTCTCATTTAATTATTTAGGGTATTATATTACATATTCATTAATATTTATAGAAAATGGTTTTAAAATAAATATTATGATTTTCTAAAAATTCAATCTATGGTTTTTGAAAATTAATATTTTTTGGTTTTACGTATAGAATAATATAGTTTCATTTAAGACCCCTTTTATAGTTACTCATTCAACTATTTAATATAAGTTGAAATAAATTTTTTAAAATATATGTCATTAATGTAATTTCATTCATTCTATTTCATATTAAATTTTTTGTCATTAATTTTAAATTTTACAACTTTGTTATAAAATAACATGATTTCATTTAGGAATATGCAACATTGTTAAAATGAAATTTCATTCCAATGTGGAAATGTTATTCTTTTTAATTTTAATTTTTTTGGGTGTTATAATTATGTTATGGATCTTGGGAATTGTAAATGAATATTGGGGTTCTTCAATATACTATGTGTAGGTGAGCCTGTGATAAGTCCCCAATGTATTTAGTAATGAGGGTTTCACCTAATAGATTAAGGGAATATACTGTGACGCATATTTGAAATTTAACCATGATGGTTACTTCCAATTTATCAATGAAATCTTCAATGAAATAATGATATGACTACCAAAATTTTCATTTTTGATTTATGATACCTTTGGGGTTTTTTTAATTCATGTTATTTCATTAGTTAAGATAAGTAGTTTATGTTTTATTGCGGAAAATTATAACATTGTGAAATTTTTTTGTGAGTTTATAAGTATTAATGGACTAATGGTTTATTTATGGTTTGTTTATCCCATAATGAGTTTTTTTTCTCCTATAATGGTTTATAATGTGTTTCACTAGTCTTAATATTTTTAAGGACAAATAGGATATGATGATCAAATTATTGATGATGCATCTTAAAAAGATATTTTCAAAGGATTTAATTTTGTTGAAAAAACGGTTACTGTTAGGATATAACATGATGTGTTCTTATAGTTCTATTATTTTTTATTTATGATGTAATTTTCGAAATCTATAAACCTTAAATTATCCTCAATCTGGGTGATAGTTATGTTCTTGTATTAATCATGATTATGGATTTTTTTAATACTAGTTTCTTATAGTTCGTATAAAATTATGGTTGAGACAACTTTGGATATTATGATGTACTCTTATGATTTATGGATATCATCATTGAATTATATTTGGATGTTTTATCATAATTCAATGTAAAATTTACCCATTTTAGACGATTTATGTTTTGAAATTCTAATCAAATTAACTGTATTTTTGGAGACATTCACTTTTGAGGTAATTATTGGATAATACTATTTGGAATGAAAATGAGTGTTGTGATATAAAAATTTAGGTTAAAAAATGTAATGGTTAATTTTAAGGAAATTATCAAATTTTGGTAGTGTTATAAGAGTGTTATAATATTATAAAATAAAAATTATGGTGGATGGGTGAAAAGGAATAATGTCCATCATTGATCTTGGAATTCAACTCCCATGTGAAGGGGGACAAGGGTGCATCACATATCACTTTTTAAAAGTATTTATTATTATTATGAATATTAATTTTTTGTTAACGTTGATGATGGAATAAGAATAAGTTAATTTTAGGAAAATATATTTTTATCAATAAAAAACTATGGGATTTGAAAATGATTTAGTGATAATTTTAATAATGTAATTTAAAATGATATTAATTATTTTGGTATAACTATATTATTAAGGTTAGTATAATACTATGGAATTTTATTTTAGAATTAATTGTTTAATTATACAGTAGATGAATTTGTTATTTTATTGTAGATTTTTGGTGATTCGGGTTATTTATGGAAATGATTATCCTATCTTGGTGAAAAATTGCTTAGGTTAATTAATTTTTGTAATGAGATATTAAGAGTGATTATTTTCGTTTGATGATATATCATAATATTTATTATTGGAAACTATGAGATTAAACCCTTCTAATTGTTTTTCCAATATTTGTTTGTATAAATTTGAGTAATTTTAAGGACAATAAATAATTAAATGGTTTATGTAAAAATTTGGATATTACTATTAAATTTTAGATATTATTTTAGTTAATTATCCTATAAAGGATTATTAATTATGGAGAATTATCTTAAATTACTCTAGGAATTTTTTTATTTCGTAAATGATTCTTTGTAGGAGGAATATATTTTTAACTTATGTTGATTGTGTAATTCCACTAGATTTGTATTTAGACCTGAAAATTGTATATTGAATACAAATAAATTGTTGAAAAATATGGGTTTTTGGTGAAAAATTATTGACTATGAAACACTAATTTTCATGTAATTATATTTCATTATGTTCATAGTCTATGAAATAAATGAATTCCAAAAACCTATTAAAATAATATTAGGAAAAAATCAATATCCAAATAATTTTTGTATAGAAATCAATGACCTTTTAACTATTCACCAAATGTTTTGATTTCTAATTTTTATCAGTATATTGATGATGATTTATATTTCTCTCCATCTGATATTAGGTTTTCTATTCTGTATCAATGTATTCTTACATTGAAGCTATGTATGTGTCATCTCTTTTTTCATTCATACTTCCCAGTATTTATTTTAATGTGGATGTTTCAATTAAAATTTTATGATTTGGGATTTTAATAATGTAATTTGGAATGATCAAACCCCTTGTATTCGATCTGGAGATCAAATATTAAAGAAAATATTTTTTAAATGGTGGGATAATGTATCATATTGAATTTTTATAATTAAATACATTTATTTATAGAATACACGATACACCACATAAATATTAAATGAATACATAAATAATGTTATAAAAATGTTATCAGAATATCCTAGCCACGAGAATAATAGGAATCGAAAATATTAACTGAATTTTGATTATATGGTTTAAAAATATATATAATTATTTCTTCAAAGATATATTATTTATAAATAAACGTATTTTTTTTTAAAAACACTATTGAAAACAATTTAAATACGCAGTGATCTATTTTATACCAATTATTTAATAAAATAATCTTATTGGATTATTTAAATAAAATATATATGGAATATATTTAATTTAATTTTTGACACTCATATTATGCATTTTATAGAAATGAATATTATGAATAAAAGTGGTATATGTCAACAAATTCAGTTTTGCATCCGTTTGATGGAGAACCGAAATTAAATATATTTTTTACACATTTATAAGATATATTTATAAATATAGACATATTAATTGAAATATTAATGTAAAAAATATTTTTGGAGAAATATTTGTTATTTTTTTGATAAGATTCATTTTAAGATTATTAGTTAAAAAATTTTCCATTTTAATTCAAACCTACACTTTTTTCTAATATATATATATATCTATATATAAAGGCTATCTATTATATTGGTTGTAAATTATCATTAGATTATATTTTTAATATTCTATCAAATGTATCTCATTGAAATAAATTTCATATTGAATGTTTATAAATAATATTTTTGAGTATTAAATATTTTTACATTATGAAATATATTTCCTCGATCCATCAATATGATAAATTTTAAATTAATTTGGGCCACTTTAGTGATAAGAATATTGAGAAAACAACATAAAAATTTGTAACTATTATAAAATTTATTATATAATTGGATAAATATAATTTTTGGATATTTTTACTAGTAACTGTAGTAATTATTTTTATTACCATGTTATGTGTAAATATAGTAAATAATACTAAAAATAATATTACAAATATTATAAAATAATACAAATTTATTTTTCAAATTTTGTTGGAATAGTGTTTTCAAAACAATAGATTCCTTTTGTCGAATTTAGGACCACTTGGTGCCACATGGATTTCATTGATGTATTGATAATATCATATTCAAAGAGAAAGGAAAATTTTTCGACAACCTTGTTTTAATCATATATTGTTTTCTTAATATGGGGAAATACAAGGGATATACTCATCTATAAATATTATTTGAATATATAAAATTATTTCCTACATCATTTTATTTTTTAATGGAATAACTTATCAGATTAAATGGGGACACAATAATGATACAATAATTCATTCATTAATAAGAGAATCAAATAATTGATATTTAAAAAAATAAAATAAATATAATTTGGTAAAATATATTCCATAAAAAATGGTTTTTGTTTACATGTTATGTATGTATATATCAAATTTTTTCTGATCATATCACATTTATATGATAGTTTTTAAAAACATAAATTTTGAATTATGTCAAAATAGATAGTGATGAAATTTTAATGTATAAAAGATTTATGATATTATATAGATTTTATATTAAAAAAAATAAAAAAATTATTTGAATAATTATGAGAATGTCATAAATGAATCATTTATTTTCATTTTGTATTGTTATTATAAATATATTTACCCTCAAATTGTAAATTAGTTTATATCCTTTTAGGAAATAAAAGGGTTAATAATGGTTTAAAACAAAATAATAAGGATTATAAAATAATCAAAACATGTATAATTTTAATGGGATGAATTGTAATTGACCCAAAATCATCCAAAATTATAAATAAATACATTTTTAAAAATTGTTAATGGAATATTAATTTCTATTATTTTTTGATTTTAACGAATTCCATGAGTTCCACTCCCCTCTCTAATAAAGGGACCCCATTATTCTATAATATTCACACCTCATAACCTTATTGTATCAAAAACAATATGCCAAAATGCAATACTGGGATCCCTAATGACATTATAGTATTCTTATTTTTGGCATGAAACCCTCCATTGTGGTGTTAATGTGTTAATTAATAGTGATTTCTCGAATGCAAGGTATCGTTTTAAGTGTCTTTGTAATGTTACTTCTTTCACTTAATTAAAATATTATTACACTAGAATGAAATTATAATTAAAGTATCTAAAAAATCAATATTTATTGTTGTGTTAATATCATCTCCTAAATATATCTCTAATTCCATCAAATTGAAAATGAATTATTCATTAATTTGAAAGACAAACTACCCCCTCGTGGAAAAATATAATTTTTTTTCAATCACTGTTTCTCAAGACAAATCATAATGATATAATTAAAGATTATATATATGATATTAATGACCTATTTATGATTATAATAAATTATTAATGTTATTACCTTTCCATTCAAATAATGATGATAACATTGTTCCTCTGTATGTGTGAACTGTCACATCCACGAAGTGATGAGATTATTTTTTCGTCACCACATAAAATGGAGGATATATATATAAGTATATTTGAGGGAATAATAATATATATTTTTATGTTATTATATTTTTTGAATGATAAAATAATATATTTCTTCTATCTATAATGATCGCTGAAATATAAAACTGTTACTCATTCTTTCGTACTACCTACTGTGTCAATGATTATAACATTGTTCATTTTTCCATAACTGTGATTAAATGGTTTTATTTAATATTACAATTGATGTGTAAACTATATTTTTATGTCACAAATATTATTATGGAGTGTTGGGAAAAAGTCCCTCAAGGTAACATTGAAGTATTTTTGGGTTGATTGTGTTTGTTGGAAAATCAGGTTTCCAAGGAGAATTGTCGAGTTCCTGAGAATTTGTTTACAATCCTTGTTGACAAAGAACGACGACAAAGGAAAGGACAATATGGAGGCGGTACAATAAGAGCAGTACAAGGTGGCACAATTTCCAAGTGTTTTCCAAATTTTTGGGTTCCAAAATTTGGAGTTTGGTGAGCATCACGAAAATAGGATTTCCATGAAGAGAATAATTTAATATGGCTAAGGCATGAATTTCGTGAAGATAGGATTCGTGGTTGGGAAATCACGAAGACCGGAAGAATGGAGGCCGTGAGTCTTCGCGATTACGTCAAGCTTCGCGAATGGTAGAGGCTGAAGCGCATTGCGGTGGATAAGGGCTTTGCGAAGGAGCTTCGCGGAGAAGGTGAAAAGTAATGTTGACAGTGATTCTTCGCGATTACGTCAAGCTCCGCGAATGGAAAATTTCCGTGGTGCTTCGCGATTTGGACAGAATTCCAGCGGAAACTTTGGAGCTTCGCAATTTGAGATGATGTGGCGTTGACCTCGCGCGGAAGGGTCGAGGGTCGGTGGAATCGCCTACAAATATAGGCCGACCCCCCTCGAGAGAAGTAGAGAGTTTTTTAGAAGATCCTTTGCCCTCGATTTGCGAAGGTGGTTCGCAGAGCCAGTGTGCTTCGCGAAAGAGGAGCTTCGCGGCGACTATTGTAGCTCCGTGAATCCTGCGAGCTCCGCGTTGGCTTATTAAGCTTCGCGAGGGACGTTGCTTTTCGTTGGCTTGAGCTTCGTGGTAGTGCTTCACGAAAGTGCTTCGTGAAAGTGCTTCTCGAAAAGGCAGGCGCTTCGCGACGACTTGTTTGAGCTTTGCGAAATTGGGAGCTTCGCAAAGTAGGGTGCTTTGCGAAGGTGTTTCCAAAAGGAATTGCCCAGTGTTCAGAGGCAAAGATGTATTCATCAGTGGATGAAATTTGGACATTAACAGAGCATCCATCATCAGTTAAGGATGAATTCTCTCATGCAAATTAAGAGACCCACAGGTCTATAAACTGTGAGTGAATCCCTTCACAGATCAGTGAGCTTAGGAAGAGGAAAAAGGTGATCCTCTCCACTGGCAGTGACCCAGAGAGAGAGAAACAGGGAGTGACCCTTGGGAAAGCAGTGAGCTGACACTAAGCGTTTTAAAGGTAGTGAGCCTGGGCATAGAAGTGATCTAGCCCGAACTTTGTAATCCACAGCTAGTGAAGTATAGTGGAATTGGTACGACCGGAAACTTCTCGGTGTATGCTCCTTGGACATATCCCATTGCGGTGAAACAAGTAAAATTGGTGTGTCTTGTGCATGATTTACTTTCTGTTTACATTGTGGAATAGGAAAGAGAGAGAAGAGTATTTTTCATAACAGTGAAACAAGATCAGAACAGGCGTTAATTTTTAATCAGTCATACCCGGATTCACCCCACCCCCCTCTCAGGGTATTCAGCCTTGTGGACCTAACATGGAGATTATGTACTAATTACGACATTGACTGTATTCGACAAACAATCTTAATTTTCAACTCAGGTACCGAATATTATGAAAAAATTTGACGTCAATTAAAATAATTAATTAAATATAAAAAAACAAGGTAAAAAGTTATTTGAAATATATATTAAATTTTAAATGTATTTAAATATAGTAAATATTTTCCCAATGTCTATTATTGATGATGATAAATATTGTATGTGATGAGTCTGACTCGTGGTAAGATATTTTTTCTCAATCTTCTTTCGTTGAAGTATTTTTTGATTATAAGAACCATTATTAAATAATAATGTATATAAATATAATAGCGAATTTCATATACATTTTCATTCTATAATAATTTTATTTAATTTTTTTTAAATTTATTGATTCATGTATAATTATATATTATTTTTCAAAGGGGTATGGGTCACTTTTAATGTTTAAATATTTAATTGTTAAATCATTTCATCCATGTCAATAATCTTGATATTATATTACATATTTATTTTATGGATGTAAATGGTGTTCGAAAGACATTATAGTCTATTTAAAATTTCAATCATTTTTTTTCAAAATGTAATATTTTTATGATTTATATATCGAAATTTTTACACTCTTTTAAATCATTATATTAATGTTACTCATTCGACAATTGATATAAAATAATTTTTTTTTACATATATGTAATTAACATAATTTCTCAAATTCATTTTTTTAATGTGTTGATGATTCCCTTACATGATAATAATTTTATTTTTAAAAAATTTGTTTCCATTTATGAGTGAGTGACATTTTAAAAAATGAAATGTGATTCCATAGTTGAAATATTATTTTTTCTTTTTTATTGTTCTATGTGTTAAGATTATATCATGGTTCTTGTTTAAACATTAATAATTCCTTTGGTTATGTGATAATGTTTCTTTACCAATCCATTGATATTTCACCCATGCATTGTTTAATGATACAGAGTTAACTACTTGGATATCGCCTATGAGATTAATGGAATTAACTGTAATGGGTATTCCAAATGTAACCTTGAAGGCTACATCGTAAATATAAATAAAATCTATAATTCTAGAATTTATTGTATACTACATGTTACCATTATTATTTATGATTGATAGGGTGTTTTCCATTAATCTAATGATGTCATCAAGTAATCTAATTAGCTTATGTTTTATTGGTAAATAGTATACAATTTTAATAAAAATTAATGAGTTTATATATTTTCGTAGATAACTGGTTTATTTCCTTGTTTTATAACCCCTGCATGGATTTTTGTGGACCTATCATGTTTTATATTTTATTTTAATGTTGTAACATTGATAGGGACAAATAGGACATCATGAAGAAAGTATCCAAGATGTTTTTTGAAAATAAATAATGTTTTATATTTAAAGGGGTTTATTTGGGGGGAATGGTTACTATTTATAAATCTCCAATTTGTATTCTTATGGTTTTTCTATGCATAAGCTATGGGAATAATATTTGATTCTATAAAAATAAAAATACCCTTAATCTGAAATACAGTATAATTATTTTCTTAATCATTATTATGTAATGATATAAGGATGAGACCTTATATCATGTATTCTCTATTCTGTATGGTATTTTAAATATTTTATTTTAGATTCTTATTCAATGATGTAGTATCAGAGAGTGTTCTTATTTCACTTTAAAAATAATTAATTGACAGTTGATCATTAATATGGATTGCAACATGCATACCAAGGAACATATAAAGACTAATATTTATGTATAAATCATAGCAATTTTCCTTCATAAAAATATATTAGTAATAGGTATTTGATTAAAATTTTCAATTATAATAATTTGATCTATAATTTAAAAAGTTAACATGATTTTGTATTAATATTTACATGTTCTCTATTGTAGCCATATTTTTTATTCAAATATCAATTTTTCACCACCATTTTGTCTTCAATTATTGGAAAAAATAATTAATAATATGTTTCACTAGATTATTGATGTGTAATGGGATATATGTTTCATTTGTATGCCTTGAGCATTTAAATAAAATAGGCCTTAAAAATCATTATATATTTTATATCAACTATACTAGTATAAAATATTTTTCAATTTAACTTATACTATAATACTATATGTTTTCTTTTATATAATTAATTTGAAAAAATTATGGATACCTCATGTGAATATTCTCATGTTAAAATTCTATTAACAAATTTTATTAATACTATTGATATAAACAATGTTTTCTCTCTGAAATTGAATATTAAAAAACATTCCAAGGACAACATGAAATTTTTAAAAATTTCATCATCCGTGGAATATGAATCAATTCAAAGAGTCATTATCCCTATATTAAATATGGTAAATGTTCAATGTTTTACCAAAAACCATTTTTTTGGGAATACAACAGTTGATTATGATGGTTACCTCATTTATTGAATAAGGGATTTTGGATGCTCAGACCTAAATAATGGTCATTATTTCGATAAATTACAGGTTTCCCTTACCATCATATTTATTATTATTGTATCATGATCATTTAAATATTGAAATTTTCAATAAATATTATTCTGTAAAAAAATTAAATATATTATAAATGGTCATGACTAAGATAGAATATCACGTTATGATCCCAATAACGGTCACATGTCTGACCAAAATGTATATATATGTATTTTTTTGGATTTTCTGTGTATATCACATTGAAATTATTCCAATATGATTTCTTATATGTTTTCTATTATTGATATCCTCCTCTAATGAGAATCATTTATTATTTTCTAGGAGAAAATAGTGTGACCTACATTGATGGTGATGAAGTTTGAAGATATCATAACAAAAATCAAAACATCTAAAACGATGATTACTTATTGTTTTGTATAAAATTATATTGTTGTATTGGGAATGAATCTAACATATGTTGATTATACCACACTATTTGTCCTTAATTTTCATGAAAAAATAAGACTAATCAAATGTTCGGATTCTATATAGGAATACTATATTATGTTAAACCACTACAATAGTAATATATTATCTGATATTAATTATTACAATGATCATTGGAGAACCGTTATATCATGATATAAGAATAGTGAAAAAAATTATTAATGATATATTTAGAGGGTCATGATACATTTTTCGATTATTAGTGATGAAATATAGATTATGGAAGCCATTAGTGAGGTGTAAATTTTGGGTATGGGACCAACATTTCAAAAATATTTTTAAACCAATTAATTATCAAATAACATTTCTCATTCTAACATTTATTAAAATGAATCCTAGAGTATCTGGAATGATGTTATTTTATATTTTCAACATTGTTGGTTTAAAAAAAGAGATTTAGTTTACTCACATCTCGTATATTATAAATAGTTATAACTACTTCATAATAATTTTATATAATATAGTATTTCTATATTTGTATGATATATCTCATGAAATGAATTTTAATTTTTATCAATTCCTTAATTCATTTTATTGACATCGATAAAATTATAAATTAAAAACTTATTATTTCCTTAAATTATTTATATTTTTTGGATATATATGGAAAAATATTCATCAAGATCTATAGCATGATTTTAATTATTTATTTTGAAAACTATTCTGATATTCACCTCATGTTACAATGAAGACGTTAAATACATGTTGAGAACTATTATAAACAATTATCTAAAAAATTTCAATGATATTTTTTCACTTGTTTTATTCACTCACAAAATAGTAATGAAAATTATATGATATTCATGAAATATATATGATTATGTGATTTTGGGCTATATGATATATGAAGAATCATGTTATAAATATTCACGCTATCATTAATTTCATATACATTAATTAAAAATTTACACCTTATTGTTTGCATATGATTTATATAAAACATTTCATTATTGTAATTATTAATATGATAGTTAACTATTATAATAGTGTATTCTTATTAAATTATATCTCATTGGTTTGGTTAAAATTTAATCCCTATAATATAATCTTATTTAACATCCATAATTATTATTTAATACTTTTATAATAAAATTTTATAATAATGAATTCCATTAATTAAATTTAAAAGTAACTAAATTACAATGTACAATGTATTTATCTTTGATATACATAATGTTATCTTCAACAATTTTAGATATCTTCATTATAATACTTTTTTAGAGTTTTATGATTATTAATTAAAGATCATTGAATTCAATTACATTCAAAATAACATAATTATAGCATTGAATGACTTGAAAATGAGTATAAATCAATGCAACGTTGGATAACTCATAAACAAGATCATGTGATGGTGTTCATTTAGTCTCCATTTCCTTCTACTTCTGGGTTTGTTTATATTTAGTGATATGGTGGAATGGGTATCATGTTCATTTGTGTAGAATTCACATCTATGTTAAAGTCAAAGGTTAATATTTTTATTTTAGTTCATTCTGGTGTAATTGAATCATTACTTAATCTATATGGGAGGATGGACAAATCTAAATACTATATTTCAATATCTATCAATGATCATTTGGTTCATAGTGTTCAAAAATGTATTATTCATTCAGAACATATACTATTATAAAAACTGATTATTTGTTATGTGAATATAATGATTCACAATCATTTTTTATGATATTGATCATTATTTGAGTGATATATTGTCACTAAAAATTTATTATTCTTTAAATTTATCTTTTTTGTGGCCGAAAAATTGTATTTTTGGGATTTCATTGAAATATATCATATAATAATTTCTAGTAAAAGAATGTGAAATTTCTACTTAATGTATAAATTCATCCTATCTATAGAAACTCATTTATGTTTGAATATTGATATAGAACATGAAATTTAATTTTATTTATTATAGTGATTATTTTAATTATTTATAAAAAAAATTAAAATGGATTTTCAAAATTGGTGAAGGATTATTTGGTGTGAAAATTGTTGTTGAATTATTTAATAAATATTCTGCAACATATCTTCTACAATCATTTGATGACCCAATACATGAAATTATTGAATAGAGAGAGTTTAATTTTATAAAAAGTATGGAAATGTGAATTACCTGACAAACCATGTTGTATTAGCACCATCCTCTGATATTGTTCAGGATGTGAATCACCACATGCCATCCATGAATAATCTGGAAAATAATGATTACAATGTTATAATTTTTTTTGAAAATATTGTTTTGATACAGATAGTATTGACAACACATACATGGTTTTCATCATAAACTTTGTCAAATTAATATTGGATTCCACATAAAAACATTACATTAAATGTTGTGGTACCCATTATTTTTTATAAAATAATGAACACTATTTTTTTCTATAGTTTTACTTGGATGAGCATTACACATTTTGCAGATCATTTCGTCCGAGTAGAAATCATAATTGGTTATCATTTTGGTCATCATGAGTTTTTTCAATTATATAATGTTAAAAACTGTGATTATAGATGGAATTTCATTATATAAAAATAAATTATCCATATGTTGTTTCAATGGAAATAACTATTAAAAAATCAGTGAAAAGTGCTTTTTTGTTGGGATATTTCATCCTGTGAATTTGTTCTATAATTGAAAACAACATTTTTCTGTATCTATATCCACCTCAAAAAAGGTTTCAAAATAGATTTAGAAGATAATGAGAAATAGTTATAGATTCTGCACACAATAGTATCTACAAAAAAATATTTGATATAATGTAATTGTTATTCATTAAATAAATTAATGAAACTTCAAGGTTTTATTCAATTAGATATACTGAAATTATTTTCATTATTAATTACTATGAATTATATATATAGTGATATAGAGTTATAAAAATTTCAGGATAAATAACTCTGTATAATGAAATTAACCATTAATATGATGGAACACTAATAATAAAAGTACGAAAATCTAATATACAAGGCACATAATCTTCCAAGAAATCAAATGATAATGTCACTATAGTATTTAATTTAGATGATAAATATATATATATATATGTTGTATAAATATGAAAAAATTTATAATATTTTCTAATGTTTTGCTAATATGTATAGTTTTTGGAATATTTTATTTTTTAATGATGACAAAATTAATAAATTTGTATTATAATATACAGTTTAAAATTCTGTAAGTATGGAACAATGATTCAGTGCCAAATTTGTGGCCCTCAAATAATCTTAATGATCAAAAAAATAACTCATGAGGTATTTTTCTATATTATAAATAATTTCCTAATTTCTATAAATTATGGGAAAATATTTGATATTATACATTGGTGATGAATTATTTATAGATAAACCACCGATGATCAATCATGTCATGTTCATTTCCGGCACTTTACATTGAGTTTTATTTCAACTAATAATTTTACCCAAAAATATTTTCTATAACACAATCTAAGAGACAAATAATATTCATAATTAACTTCCTATAATCCTATATATTTTCACAATGATAATATAATCAATTTAATAAAACAAACACTATTTTGTAATAAAATACATTATAATTATAATATATAATTTTAAATTTATATATATTGTATTTAATTATAAAATAAATGTGATATTACATAGTTCTATTGTTGTTTTACAAAGTATTAATTTATTTTATGTTTCATAGTTTATTGTAAATTTATATTACTTCTATTTGATGACATAAATATGTAATTCCAATATAATGAAAAAAAAATTTCTAGAGGATTGAAGGTTGTCAATTTATTCATTATAATAGAACATTATGTTAAAATATAGTTAAAAATAATTTTTCATTATTTATATGTATGGTTAAAATTAACTTTTATTTTATTGGGTGATTTTGTGAAAAAAAGAAAAATTATTTAAAAAAACTAATTAGACATAAAATATATTTGCAAAAACACCTTTCATTGAAATTAGATATAGAAGAAAGCCTTTTATCATTTCATTACCTTTCTTCACACTATATAATTTATTCTTGATTTAAATGTTTTCAATACTATAATAAAAAATTATTATTTAGAAATTCATTTAGCTATAATTATATTGAAAACATGGATTGATGCAATAAATTTACATTATAACCATGGTATTACATTACACAAACGATTCATCATTTTCACTAAAAATAATTGTAATTCATTTTTATTGAATATTATATACAATATATATGTATTCTGCATAATTTATTATTGATATTTTTTAATATTTGGTAATTAACATGTTTATATCAATGACACCATCATACTGCGTATTGAAAAAATGGGACAAATATTTACCTAAAATATGATATTCAAATTTTGGCACCATAAAAAAAATTAAAATATTTCCTTTAATTTATGTTCACTATAATAACTTTAAATATATAAAAAATATCCCAAATTTTTTCCATTAAATATTTCATCATCATTATTATTTAATTAATCATGAATATCTTATTTCAAATTATATTTTTTAATTATTTGAGGTTTTTCACTTTGAACGTTAATTATTATCATTAAAAATATGAGTCATTAAATATATATTGTATATTGTTTTCATAATGGAGAGAGTATTAGTTTTATTTGAAAAAATTCCCAATGATGTGGTGAAAATGATTTTTTCTGGAAATAATTTGTTTTTGAAAAACATGATCTTATATTATCATTATGACTAAAAATCATATTTTTATAAATTAAAATTCATTTTCATTGATATATAATCTATAAATTTCTTTTATATAATTACTAATTATTTATTGTTACAGTTTCTTAAAATTGACAATCATGATACACGTTAAATCATTTTTTAGACAAATATATTTTACCTAAAAATAAACATATTCAAAAACACATTTTAATGATGATTTCATTGATACTAATTGGAATAAACATATTGAATAAATATATTTGTCACTTGAATAAATGAAAACCGAATAGTAATTTTAAATTACACAAATTATTAAAAATAATTCATAATTTTACAAGAACCTATATTTTCACAATCCTCTAAAAAATCAAGAGAACATAAGAATAAAAACATGTAACCCAAAAGTATATTTGATATTTTTATTTACAAAATGGTATTTGTTTTATAGTATAAATTTTAAAATTATTTTAAAATTAATTATCATATTTTATATCAATATAAATAATATTCATATTTTGAAAAAAAAACATATTTTGTTTTGAAAAAAATGAAAATATTAAATGTTGGGAGATTATTTACTATGAATTTATCAACTAACTAATATTTTTTGTGAAATTTGTATATATTTTATAAAGTTGGTATTCAATTAAAAACCTTCCAATTTAAAAATGGGTTATAAAAATCACATATTCCACTGGTCGTTTATGATAAGTATTGTGTATCATATCACTATCATAAAAAATTTATTTTATTAATATAATGGTTTTTTACATTCTTTCCCCTCTAAAAATTTTATAATTGATATATTTTCATTAAATTAGTAAAATAATGTTTCAAATTTAAAAATAACCTGGATGATATTCCACATTTTTTAAAAGATAAAAAAACATTAAATTGAACATGAATGTGGGGAAGAAATAAGGTCATATGTAATAATGAATAAATAGATTTACATTTAGTAAAAAATTAGTGTGATGTAAATATGATGACATGAAAAATACAATATTCCAAAAGAATTATGAAATGTGGTATAGGTAAGTGATAATACGAAATTGAATGATGATGATATTTTTAACAACTATAACACCATAAACAAGAGAGGTTTTAAAAAAATACAATCATCTAATAAAAAATAATTATAATAGGATAATTGTTTCATTTTGAGGAACATTTTAAAAGAGTAAAATATTTTTTTACCATATAAAATATGATGATAGGGTTAATATACATACTTGAAAAGTATATTAACATCCATTAATCAATTCCAATCCCAATGTCATATTGTCCTCAAAAATATCAGTATTCATGGTTAATTTCTCATTATTATACCTGAATAACTAATATTGAAATTTAATAGATCTCAAAAACCCTCAATAGGATAAAAAGGATCTCATCCTATCATAATGAATTAAGTAGAGAAAAAATGATAAAACAAATTAGGATTATTACCAAAATGAGTACGCTCTCATATATCGAAATAAAATATTAATCTCCAATTCCAAAACAATAGCACCAATAGTGCATCATAGATCATTCAATATACAACTATCCTCAAAATAATGTCGACATATATTGAATCATAAAAAATCAAAGTGATTAAATATATTATTTCCTAATATTTATTTACGATTTACATCTAGATAATACCAATTTCCTTTAAAGTATCATTCAAAAAATTATACATTCCAATGTAATATAATCATCAATATAAACTATTAATTTCTATAAATTATATGAATAACCACAAAAACATTTTAAAATAATATTCTATTATAAAATATATTTCATTCATTATTTCAAAAATAAATTCCAATAATAATCATTCTACACTAACTATATATCATTTCCAAAATTTAAAAATTTTTGTAAATGAAAATTAATCATCAAATTAAATATATACATTTCAATAATATGGATATCCATATGATTGAAAATACGTATGAAAAAAATATTCATTATATTCAAACATGTTTATGTAAGAAATTGAAGTATTTTGATCCATGAAATAATATAGACTAGTGGTGGGATCTTCACCCCTATCATCCTTTTCTTATTAGTTCATTCCCCACAATAAATCTTGATATGACAAGTAACCCTTTTCAAAAAAAATAAGATAAGTCAATTTAAAATTCACATAAATACTATCAACATCATCATATATAATCATAATCATTAATGGTCATATAATCCATTAATGTTATAATAACATTAAATCATATTTAAACATAATATAATTGAATACATATTCTTAAACCAAATCAATACATGTTCTTCTACCGAATGAAACATTTCCCAAATTTTCATTAATCACAAAATCATATCATCCAGCAAAACCTAAAAGAGAAGTTTTATAATTTTAACATATTTTGAACCTTAATATTATAAAACAGTGATTATATCAATAAATTTTATTTCATAATATAATTAAAACATCTAAATCATAAATGTGTTTGAAAACTACATCTAATACAAGTTATAACAGCACCAAACCCACTCTAATATATAATGTTCTAAAAATATTATTATTTTGTTTATTTATTAAAAAAATAAATCATACCAATTACTTTACCACTAAAACATATAAAAATGAAATATTAAATCACATTCATATAATTATATCATTTAGATTTAGAGTTATATATAATTATGACAAACATATACGTAAATAGTAACAAAAAAATCACTAAAAAAACTCAACTATAACTAGATTTACATATTAAATATTAGGTCACAATCATTATACATATGAATACCTTATATGAATTATTCATTTTACATAATTCATTATATCCCTTTTCAAAGAAAAAATAATAATTTTTTATACAATTGGGCCACATGGGTGACCATGATAATTAACATATTAATGGATTCAATGTGAAAAATATTAGTAGAAGTGTATGATGAAAAAATCAACATGCATTAAAATAAAAAATTATAAATCATTATATCCATACCTTGATCATTTATCATATAAAATAGAATTAATATTTAGATAATTAATGATTAATATTAACATATAATGATGAAACATTTCATTTCAGTCCTTATCAAATGAATCATTTATAACACATTAAGATAATAATGAACATTTCTTAGTATCGTGGAACATAATCATCATAAAACTATTATAGAACCCTTATATATTAGAATAACCATACATTTCACATCTAATATAATTCTATAGAAACATGATAATTAAATATAGATTTGTAGTGGTATATCAGTACCCCTATAATATATGCTATGACGAGCTCAATCAGTGGTATCTGGGAACACACATGATCTTCAATCATCTCCATGTTCCATAAATGAAGATATCAATTATAATCATTCAATTTTAATGTATATATAAATAAATTATCATTCATTGATTTGATGTACCAATTTAAAAATGGGTTCTTTTTAATTCTCAATATCTATCTAGAGGAGGAATTAAGACTATATAATTACAAAATATCCCCAATACACAATATTTAAAATAATATGTTGTTGATGTTGATGAATATACATACCATTATTATTACGATAAAATATATAATGGGTAAAATATCTATTTCCCATTGAAAAATTTCATTTTGAAATTAAATTTTCAAAAATATTTTAAAAACCATATTACATAAAAGTAAAAAATGGAAATTTATGAAGAATATTCAATGAGACTAATGGTTTTGATTATAGAAAAATTCATTCATGATGAAAATGATAAAAACATACATTAAAAACATTTTAAGGGATTAAAATGGGACACATTAGGGAAAATTAAATAAATATTAATAAATTTTAGGTTTAATACCATGTAAATTTATTTTTTAAATCATTTATGTTTATAAAGGTAAATTTCTCTAATCACTTTAGAAAACATGTATACAAAAGTGGGATATTCTCAATATAAAATAAGGTATATGATCGGCATTAGAGACTAGTTTATTCTGTGATTTATCATTAATTAATATTAGAGGAAATTGAAAATAATCACATAAACCTATATCTAAAAATATTTGAAAGAAATATATGTGTTTGTTGAAATTAATAGTATTTTTTTTTCTCCAAAATAACATTGATCATATATAATCTAGAAAATAATGTTTATTTTATTATAATGCATTATCCACATTGTTATCATTTCAAAAATAAGAACTATTTATGAAAAAATTTATGTTAAATATTAAATAGATTTTAAATAATAATTCCCTTGTTATGAACTATCAAATGTTTTGTCTACACACTTCATTAAATTAGATATATTCATATCATAATCGTTAATCCCAATGATAGAATATTTGTCATGAATAATATTTATATCGATCATATCATTAATCTTAGTATTTATTAGTTTTGTTATTATTTGAAAAACATATAAATCCACATAAATTAAATTTAAATATGCAGTAATACAATTCAGGGGTCAATTCAATCATAATAATGGCATTAAAATGTTAATGAAGAAGTGTTATAACCCAATGAAAATAAATATTGTGAAGAAACATTTTACCCCATTATATCATTCTAGAAAATTCCCATTGGATAACGAAATTAATAATAAAACATAAAATATCATGATATATAAATTATTCATGGTACTACATAAAAATTGAATATATATAGACTATATAATATAAATATTGCGATTAACAATAAAGTTTTCTTCAATGAAGGAAATTCGATTTCAAATCACATACAAATTTAGTAATCACAAGTTATAAAACCCTATGGATGTGAACAATTCAAATGGATTTCTAAATACAACTATTTTCATTGAAAATAATCATATATGATATTTATCCAAATTATATACACCTAAAAAAACTAATTAGTAGTGAATATGACATGAATTGTTGGAATAAAACTCAAACAATAAATCTTATCCTTGTGTGCTGAATTTCAATGTATATAAAATAACAACAGTATTAAATAATAATATCTTTTATTTTGATGTCATAAAAAAAATTAATTTTAATACCTTATAGTTAAATTATGTATTTTTTCATTTTAATGGCATATTTTAATTCATAATCAATTTAGTCCATGTCAGTTTTGTTGAGGACATTCCATTAATATTTTCAAAACAACATTAATATATTGAACATTCTCAATGTAATCATTGATCCATAAGTTACAGAAAAGTAAAAATGAAATAATTATAATTTATATATAAAAATTGAAATTTTAAAATCATCCATCAATACTGGTTATGACAAATTAATTATCTACCAATCACTGAGATGGTAGGTCATATGTTCACAAAAACTGCATTTCCATTTCTCAACAATAATTCTGGAATGAATGTATGAATTATTTCATATTTAAATAATTTTTTTAATTTATAAATATATTATTAATTCATTGAATAAATTTATATATAACATCTATCTGATGTGGTGATGAAAAATAAATACATTGTTTCATTGAGGAGATAGTCAACCAATATTTACTGACAACGTTATAATCTTTCAAAGAATGTAAATGTAAGGAACTATATTATTTTATTATCATTATTCAGATGACAAAAATAGTATTAACATATTATATAGGCATAAATTCACTTTTTCTTAAGAGTCACGATATGCAATTATAGAAAATTAATTACATTGACTCGTGATGTGGTAGTCCTTTGTAAACACAAACAATGGTTTAGTTTCTTATTTTATGGAAGGGGAAAGGGATTTAGGCTATTTATTTAGAATAATAAAAAATATTTTTGTATTAGATAAATATTATATTATTTCATCATGGTTGAAATTTTTTTAATGAAGGGGGGTGATGATTCAATGGAAATACTCATTTAATATTGATACCCATTTTTCAGACCACCTCTTTAGGATTATAACTAAATCAATTATATATTATAATTTCTATAAAAATAAAGCATCTGATACTTGGGGATGTATTCATATAAGGGAATTATTTATTTCTTTTCTGAACATAAATCTTTTGATGTTGTGAAATATAAATGGGAGGGGATGACCATTAATATATTGGGAGAGGAAACCCATTTAATTTCAGAGAAGACAAACTTATACCCTTGTTTTATACATGAAAAAATCAACCATATTAAACCTTTAATGATAATTATATTATATACGGTCAAAATATATACATCCAATACAATTTAGATCAGTTATTATGTAATTTTATACCATATCATTTTTTAACCACATGGTAATCTCATTTTCATAGTAATGATGGTATAAAATATTTATAAGTTTCTCTATTCTTATGAATAAAATTAAATATCTGTGTATTATAATATATAAATTATTAATATTAAAAATATTTAATCTATTTCCTTATATTATATTATTAAATAGAGATGAATTTCAATTAAAAATTAATCCACAAACATGATGGAAAAAATAAATTTTCAATAATAGTTGTTTTCAAAAAGATCATGATATACTATTTACATTAAGAAATTTAATCATAATTATATAAATAAATAATATATATATAGATATATAGACGAAACATTTCATTTAAATAATTTTACATTAGTGTGTATTTTAATTAATTTTAATTCATATATATTATACACATTAAAACTGTTATCATAAAAATTCATTTTTAAAACAAAAAACAATCATATGCTAAATTAAGATAATAATATGATTAAAATTTA
Source organism: Viscum album (assembly GCA_963277665.1). Lineage (NCBI taxonomy): Eukaryota > Viridiplantae > Streptophyta > Magnoliopsida > Santalales > Viscaceae > Viscum > Viscum album. The sequence continues at coordinate 1,853,255,716 of OY728120.1, forward strand.
ATAAATTTTGTTAAATATAACCAAACTTTACTAAATTTAAATTAAATAAAATTTATTTAATAATTGGAGTTTTAAATTAACTAAATTTTTGAAAATAAATAACATGTTTATAGAAATTTATATTTCTCAATATTTACTCATAAATCAATATTTTATTAAAATTCCATAATTGTGGCATTAAATTATTTTCAGTTTTTTGAAATACTTAATATAGTTCATTTTATAAATTAATTTGAAAATATATAAAGAATCTAATTATAATATATTACTAGAAAATGAAATAATCATATATTTTTGGAACAAATATTTTTTATGAATTAAATGGAATCACAAAAAATAAAATGATTATTTACCAATGGTTAATCAAAATATATATTCAATTTCATAATTATATAATTTTATGTATTATAAATTATTATTTCTTTTTAATTCCCTCAAATTTTATCTTTTTTTTATTACAATCATATTTTTTTAAATCTTTTAATATTGATGTGGCCTTCCATTTACAACATTAGGTGAAATGTTATTTATTATAAATCTTGGGGTTTTAATGTTAGAATATTTAATTCTGTTTTTATTTTTTATGGTTATAGTGATTAAATATTTACAATTCCCAATTTATTTACCATGTGTTATGTTTTAAATAAATATTTTATGAACATTTGGTATACATATGAATGAATTTATGATTATGTGATTAGAGGGATAATAATTATGTATCCCTATAAATAATTGGTTAATGATGAATTCTCTATGAGATCAATGGATATATTGGAGGTTAATCCAATCCCTAAATTGGTTCCTAAGAGGTTAACCTAGATGGTAATGAAGGTTCAGTGGAGGTTATCAAAATCCTGAAGCTGGTACGTGGGTAGTTTGCCCATTCCAGACAAATTTGTATCTCTTGTCTATTCTGATGGTGGAGAGACAAATGGTTTGTCTCACACAAATTTATCTGGAATTAATTAGTATTGGTCATGTTCATAATGGTGGGGAGTCTTACAGGGCCTCACAATGTTGTCTTTCTAGTCTCATCTCGGGAATTGGTAGGTTTATAAAAGTGGCGATCCCCTTCGGGCTTTCCCCATGTTGTCCTTTTTTGTATGTTTCTAAATATGGATTGGTGATAATTGATAAGATTGTTCTTTGGACGTGGTAAAACCACGTTTATTCATACTAGGAAAATAGTTTGGTTTTCTTTTAATAGTATTTGAGGTGTTTTGGCCTATGATGCTTGTTTCTGGGGGTACGAGAGATCTTATCCTTGATTAGTCAACTAGAGGTGTTCTAGCTCTTTCGGGCAGGCGACACATACATGGAAGTCTTTTTACAAGTTTCTTAATGTTTTCTTTTGAGTCACATTCTCGCATCATGGTTTGTTTTTCTCTTTTCACTTTCTTTTCGTAGGTATCCTTTTTTGACCCAAAGTGGGTATCAATTGCTAATTTGGAGTACTTACTTAGTTGTGGATTTTCAGGGATGAAAAGCACTATGGTGGGGAGAATTTCCACACATTTCCTTTTTAAATTAATCACATTATTATTTTTATTGGGCATTGGGTAGTTCGGGTCGAGGTCTGAATTACAATTTATGAGTTCTTCTTTATAAACACACATTTTGGCCTTGAAAGCATTCCACATGCCATTGTCGATGTCGTGGTGTCTCGCCTGGGTTATCGCACAACCTCTAAAAATTCCCCACACACCTTCCCATTGTGAAACTAATTATGTAAAAGGAAATATCAATTGAGAAACAAAATTATATGAGTAAAAAATTAAAAATATAATAAAATATGAATTAGAACTATGATATAAATCAAAGGACTATTTTAATAATAATAATAATAATATCATATGGGAATATTATTATTATTATCCTCGATAAAATTAATAATATAACTTCTATTATTTTGATATTAATTTCAAAATAATTAATATTATTGTTATTATTATATTTAGTGATTTTAAATTTATTATTTTATATGGAATTAAAATCTAGGTCAGAGTGCGGGCCGAACCGAATTGAATATTTTCATTCTAATGAAAATTGAATATTTTTTGGCTTGATGGTGTTTGATGGACGGGTGGGAGATGATCAAAGCCACGCAACATTTCCCATGCCACCACACGTCAAGTCAAGTGTATGGTTAATTAATTATTTAACGAGAAGAATAAGGTAGTTATCACAAAATAAAATGAGAAGAATAAAATGAATTAATAATTCTATTAGTAATAATAATGATTATATTATTATCATTATCATTATTATTATTATCCTTTTTATTAATTTTTTAATTAAGTTAATAATAATATTATTAAAATTATTATTCTTGTCTTAGTTTTATTATTATTATTATTAGTTATTTTATATAATAGTTCTAGTTTTATCAATTTTTTTCTTTTCATTATGATCTTTTTTTCGGTAGGGTTTTCCTCCCCAATTTGTGTGCCCCAAACTTAGCCTCCCCCTACAACCCTCCTTCCCGCCGATACCTTCCCTTCCACTCATCTATTCCTGTCTGCTATCACCCTACATCCCCCTTGATCTCGTCGCACCGATACCTCTCCCCCGGCCGAGTTTCGTGTTCCACCTTTGTCGTCCTTATACTAAGAAGGTGTGGTCGTGACCTCCCTCTTACCTTGCTTGGAGCACCTCCCCTTGTCCCCTTGTTCTCCGGTCATGATGACCCGAACTGACCTCCAGGCTAGCTGATCACACCGTCGGCCCTTTCCATCAGTTTCCAGCTAGCACCGCCCTCGTCAGCCCCCACCAGCCGGCACTACCCTACCGACCTCCTCGACTAGCTATGTGCCACCCCTACTGGATCTCCATAGAGCCACCGCCTCTCCCTCTCCAATTAGGTAAAACCATCCGCCCTGATCCAAGGATTGTTTGTTTTTTATATTTTTTTCTTCACATCATTTAAGGTGAAATCATGATTATTCTAGTATGTTATCTTGAATTAGGGGTTGTTTGTGGTTTCTTGTGGGGAGGCTGAGGTTCAGAGGTGATTTAACCCCTTTATTTGGGGGATTATTGGACCAAGGTAGGTGGTTCCATGTTTAAATTTTATTTAATGAATTATTTTCTTTCTAAATTGCTTTAAAATGTTTTTCTGGTAATTCATTTTGGCTGCAGAGTTGGTCCTCTGGAAGTTTTCAATAAGTTAGTTTTCTTTGGTAGCATTTTCACTTTGTGTGGGTGCATTCATTGGTTGAAAACATTTATTTATTCAATAATAAGAGTTTAATAATATGTACAGTTTGTTTTTTTCAATTTGTGCGAGTGGTGTTAATCGTTTTTTCGACATGGTGATGCATGTGCATGTTCATTAGTGAGGGTGTTGGGTGGGTTGAGTAGGTTGTTGTTGTGAAAACCTATTTTGAGTTGTCTATTAGTGTATTATAATGTCTATGTTTGTTTTGTAAAAATGTGAAATATGTGAGGATTATGTTATCATGTAGAGTTCCCATGTGTTTTGTCCCATAAGAGGGTTTGAGTGGTCTTTTGGGGTTTAATGTTATGTTTCATATTATAAAATGTACCGACCCAAAGTCACATTAATGGAAATCCCTCTTGATCTAATTAAATGTCTCTTTATGTAAAATGTTTATATAAAATTTCATATTCTTTGGTTTTTTGTTATGAATTGTGACTGTTGCTTTTATAGCCATTGAAGAGTGATCACATTATTAGTATAAATATAGGGCTTTAACAAACCCAATTTACTCAGAAAAAATAAGTGATGGCCTCATCCAGTAGAATTTCTCCATACGAAGCCCATTTATCAGAACTCAGAAAAGAGGTGGATTCTTTGGGCTTCGCTCTTGACCAAGCCCAAGCTGAGCATCATCATGTAATGCTCAAACGGGACCGTCTACAAGAAAAGTGGAAGTTGATAGAGATTACCACTTGAGCAATGTTATCTGAGCCACCCCAAGAGTTTTTAACCATCGCACACCTTACCCTTAGGTCTTATGCGGCTATTATAATGGGTTATCTAACAAATTTCTAGTACTATGTTCATGTACATTATTTTTGTATATAATAATGAATATACATTCTTGTCATTATTGATACATTGTAAATAGTTTTTATGTTACAAATAGTGTTTTTAGTTCATATTTATTTAAGAATTCTATTTTTTAAAATTAATGGATTTTTGAATTAAATAATATATTAATAAAATATTATTATTATTATTAAATTAATTTTTCATTAAATATAAATGATCTTATAATTTTATGAATGCAATTGTAATTTTTGTTAAGGTTAAAAAGAAATTTTTGTCAAAACCAGTGAATTGTTTATAAATGTCGATTTTTATTTTAAAAGTTAATATTAACATATTTAGAAAATTATTTAGATAAAATAAATGTTATTTCTGAAATCAGGATGTCGAAATTATCCAACGGTGAATTTTTCATAATTTTCTGAAACAGTCAAATTTTTGGGTAAAAATTTAATAATGTTTAAATATGTATTGTGTTTTATGACATCATAATGATGCAATAGTGATGTAATAAAATACTATAAGCTTTATGTTCGGTCAATATATGTTTTACCATTAAAATAATGTGATTTTGGGTTTGTTTGATGTATTTTACAAAGCATTAATGGAACCCTCAAGACTTATCAAACACCTTGTCTTTTTAAATTATTTTCCATGGGAGTGGGACTCACCTCCACAAAATAATCCCCATTATATTAAGAATTTAGGACTTTGGAATAATAAAATATTGTTTTCCTCTTCCCTTTTACAAAAACAATGGGCAAAAACCATCGTCATATTTATGGTTTGGATTAGTTTAATGTAAGGGGTCCGAAACCTAAATAATAAAGAATTCACTCACCTTTCCTATATAAATCCACCCATGATCCCACTTCATCGTCCATCAAAGCCTTTGGATTTCGTCCAACCTCTTCCCTACTCTCTCTATAATCCTCCCAGGGTTCCCCAAGCTCCCAGGAAGCCACTCTCAAGCCTCTCTCAAGCCTTTGGAAGCACACTTGCAGGTAAGGGTTTTTCTTCCTTTCACCTTTTTGTCCAAATTTCATAATATTGTTATGCCCTTTTAATTTCAATTATAAATGTTGGTGTATGGTTTCACACCTCCCCCATACTACCCTATTATTTTTTTAATGATGGGAGACCCCTTTCTCTCTCATTAAATGCCTCCCATGTACACCTGTTACTATGCTGAAATTCCGAAATGAACTTCTCTCTCCTCTTTTAGATTCAAGAAATACTTTTGTATCATTAATCTAAATTCCATTAAAATTGATGGGACATGTATCAATATGACCCCCTTACTTTAAATTTCATGTAAATATGATGATACACCCCTTTCTGTTTCACCATACATTTTTATGAATTCTTATGTCACGCCGTTACGCTGCTAAAATTGCATCGATTTTCTAAAACAATGCCTTTGTGTAGTGAATACCATGCCCATTTCTCCATCAACGGTATTCAACATTATGCATATTTGCATATTGATTATAAATTTTCATGTATTAATTCCATATTCCTTTATCATTGAATAAATCATTATGTTTAATGAATCCATTTTTATGATCCACGTGGCACACTTATGCATGAAATGAAATGTTTAAGATAGGTGTTCCCTTATAGTGCTCCAATGCATTGGGTAAAGTATAGTATCATGATACGTCATGTGCATTGAGTTTTGAATTAGGATAATTCATGTTCAATGAGGTTTTACTCATGCTTCATGTGAAATGAGGATTTACTCATGCTCCATGTGCAATGAGCCTTGGCTCATGCTAATTCCATGTTAAGTGTTGTTGCCACATTTCCATGTTATGATTATCATACTTTATCATGCCTTTATGTTCATGTTTCTCTTATTCCCTATTTATATGACTATTGTCTAACATTTAATTTACTCCTAAGGTGTTCCATTTTTATTCCCTTACTGGGATTTATAACTCACCCCTTTTCTTATGCATGTCCTCAGGTTATCCCATGCAATGCTAAGTACGAGGGAATGTAGTGGTGATGTAAAGGAAGTTTTCATTATAGATATTGTATTCATGTTTTATGTTGTTATGTAATGATCCTAATCCCAATGGACACTAGACCTCTTGATCTTCCATGTTGTATCAAGTGAATAGTTTATGTAATAAATCATGTTTAAGTTTGTAATAAATGCAGGGTTGTAATAGTAGGAATCAGAGGATATCATTAGTTATTTTTGGGATTAGGATTAGAAAACCCAAGTAAAGCCTTAGAGACAAGACTAGGTATAATAAAAACATCCCTAAGTTTTGGTATGTATTGAGTAAGTTGTTTATCAAACAAATACATCCCGGTCTGGATACGAGCAGGTAGAGGCGGCTTTGGAACTGATGTATCCTAGGGGTAAAACCCAAAAACACCGCTTTGAGCAAGACTCGAAGAGGAACTGGTTCACGAAAATGGGCTTTGCTGCACTCATGGTTATGACACTCTCGGTGGATATGTTTTTATAAATTCAAAAGCTTAGTATGAACCCTTATTAAAGGGAATAAAAAAATGTCCCTAGGAATATATGTTAGAAAATAGATCATGAAAATACTATATTGAATAATATAGACTCATGAGTAAAGGAAATAAAAGTTTATTTATAAGTCATCAAATTTCATCTTTGTATTAACCTTTATGTGTTACCCCTAACTTTCCTTTTATTCCAGCCAATTACTGGTAATAGGAGGACTCGGGCTAACAACCGATGTGATGACTAGTGTGATGACTGTACTAATGAGATGCCAAATCAAATGGGAGCGGTAATTGCAAACTTTTTCATGCTTCTCTCTCAGCTAACTCATGCTTTGAATAGAAACACGGGTCAAAAGGAAAGTCCAAACCCCCATAAGAAGGAACAAGTCACTATTGATAGCTTCATGAGACAAAGGCCTCCTACTTTTAGTGGATCATCTGATCCCACGATCACTGAACAATGGATAAACTACATTGAAATGATCTTCTCCATCCTTCAATGTTCTGAACAAGAGAAGGTTATCTTAGCGGATTATCTTATGGTGGGTGAAGCTGATCAATGGTGGAAGTTGATAAAAAATACGAAGCCTGATGAGGAGATCGAAGCATTGGAATGGAATGATTTCAGTTAGATGTTTTTTGAAAAATATTTTCCGTTCACCCTCCAGCTTAAGATGGAATGGGACATCCTTTCCCTCAAGAAAAAAGATGAAGAATCTGTTGGAGCGTTTGAGAAAAACCTCACAAGGCTTACACGATACACTCTCGGCTTTGTGATTACCCCCGAATGCAAGTTTGACCGCTTCTTTGGTGGGATGAATCCTAGCATACTAAAAGCATTAGCGATCCGTGGCTTTGATAGCTATGAGGAAATTGTCCAATATGCCCTAAAGGTCGAAATGGATATTGGGGAATCAAAGGGGTATCATGGGGACAAGAAGAGTAAGGTGTACTTCAATTCTGGTATTCTGATGGATAAATCCAACGGTGCTAAGAAGATCTATCACCCCACTTCCAAAAGTGCAGAAAGAATAAGCTTGTAAATTTCCCCAAGTGGATGAGGATATGCTTTAGGTGTGGAAGAGAAAGGCACCTAGCTATTAATAGTTGGAAAGAAAGACCTACAGCTGTGACAAAGGAGAGGAATGAACTATTCTATCCTCAACATGTTGTTCATTAATACAACTGCAAAGAACTGGGGCATCTTCCAAATCAGTGCCCTAATCCAAAGGTTTTCAGAGGCAACCATCAACATGCAAGGCATCAAACAATATATTTTTCCATCACTTCTACCGAAGTGAACCCTGAAAAATATGTGGTGACAGGTACACTAGTTATTCATTTAATAATAGTGAAGGTACTTTTTTATTCAGGTTCTAAAAATTATTTTATATCTCAAAATTTTAGTAGAACAATCCCAGCACCACCACAAATCATGGAAGTGAAGATGTCGGTGAGTACGGAAAATGGGGCAATCATTGCATCCTAAGAATATAAATCCTCCCTTGTTATAATATGTGGATTGAATTTCCTTGTGAACCTCTTCATACTCCAACTAGTGTAATTTGATGAAATTCTTAGCATGGATTGGCATTCCTTATAAAAAGACAACATAAATTGTCAGGAGAGGGAAATAACACTCCATATGGGGAATCGACCCCAGATTATTTACAAGTGTAAAGAGGAAGATGAAACTTCTTTAGAACCATAATATCAAGCATGGATATTACTGCACTATGAGCACGCGTATCTGGCTTAGATGATTGAGTCAAAGGAAGAACCCATCCTTGATGAAAAGCCTATTGTGAGTGAATTTTCTGAAGTGTTTCCTGAGGAACTGACTGGTATTCCTCCTAAAAGAGACGTTGAATTCTCAATTGAACTTATACCATGGGCGCTACCAATATCCAAGAATTCATATAAAATGGTTTTCAAGGATCATTAAGAGATGATTAAATAACTACAGGAGAATCTGGATAAATGGTTTATATGCCCATGTGCTTCACCATGGGGTGCACCAGTCCTCTTCATCAAGAAGAAAGATGGGTCAATGCTGCTTTGCATCGATTATCATGAACATAACAAAATCATGATAATGAAAAATTATCCTCTGCCATGTATCGATGACATGTTCGATCAGCTATGTGGAGCACAATACTTCTCTAAGGTTGATTTGCAGTCAGTATATTATCATGTAAGGGTGAAGAAGGAAGATTTCCCCAAGACTACTTTTCATACAAGATTCGGGCACTATAAATTCATAGTAATTCCTTTCAGACTCACTAATGATCCAGAAATATTCATGGACATGATGAATAGAGTCTTTATATATTACCTTGACAAATTTGTGGTAGTCTTTTTAAATGATATTCTAATATACTCCAAAACCAAGGAGGATCTTGAGGAGAATTTAAGAACTATACTATAAACATTGCTCAAGAAGAAGCTCTAGGAAATGTACAAAAAATGTGAGTTCTGGTAGACGGATGTCTCATTCCTGGGCCATATCATCACAAGCAATGGGATATCTGTGTATCCCTCCAAAACAGATGCAATTGAGGGATGGCTGATGCCAGCATCGGTAATAGATATCCGTAGCTTATTGGGGTTAGCTGGATATTATCTACGACTTGTTAGAAACTTCCCACGATTGTCCAACCCTCTTACCAAGCTAACTCAAAAGGGAGTAATGTTTTCTTGTAGTGATGAATGCGAAGAAAACATCATGGAATTGAAAAGGAGGCTTATCACTGTGCCCGTGCTCACATTACCCACATGTGGGGAACCTTTTGTGGTATTTAGTGATGCTTCGAAGAAGTTCTTAGGTTGTGTGCTGATACAGAATTATAAAGTGATATCATATTCCTCAAAGAAGTTGATAATCCATGAGAGAAACTATTCAACACAAGATCTGGAGTTGGCGGTGGTGATCTTTGCATTGAAAATATGGAGGAATTATATATATGGGGAGAAATGTGAGATATATACTGACCACAAGAGTCTTCAATATATATTTACACAGAAAGATCTTAATATGTGCCAGAGAAGATGGATAGAGATAATCAAGGATTATGACTGTTCAATACATTACCACCCTAGGAAAGCGAACAAGGTGGAAGATGCCCTAAGTAGAAAGGACCCAGTGATTCTATCAATGATGAGAATTGAAAAGGATCCTATCTTCATAGACTTGATGAAGACGGACATGGGAATCATAAATAAGGGAACATTATCCATCCTTTAACAAATGGTTCCTCAACCGTCTCTTTTGGAAAGGTTAAAGGATGCTAAAATGGATGATTTGGGAATTCAAGAAAAAGTAGAAGCTATCGAAAAAGGGAAATCCTCAGATAATAATGTTAATGAATAAGGAAATGTGTGATTTGGGAAAAGTCTATGTGTTCGATCAAGTCCAATGCTGAAGAAGTAACTTTTGGATGATGCACATAGTTCAAATTTCACTATTCACCAAGGGATAACAAAGATGCATCAAGATCTCCGAGAAAATTTTTGGTGGGATAATATGAAGAAGGAGATCGATGTATATACATCAATGTGCCTGGTGTGCTAGAAAGTGAAGGAAGAGAGGCAGAAGTCTAAGGGGATGATGAAATCATTTCCCATACCAGAATGGAAATGGGAGAACTTCACCATGGACTTTGTCACTGGACATCAAAGGACATCCAAAGGAAACAATGCAATCTGGGTTGTGGTGGATCGTCTTACAAAGACTACACACATCATTTCTATTCATGCAGATTTCTCATTTAATCAACTGGAACAGATATATATCAGGGAAGTGGTAAGGATTCATGTAGTACCACTATCTATTGTTTCTGACAGAGATCCAAGACTCACCTCTATATTTTGGAAGAGTCTTCAACATGCTCTGGATACTGAATTGAACTTCAGTACGGACTATCATCCTCAAACTGATGGAAAATCCGAGCGGACAATCCAAACACTTGAGGGAATGTTGAGAGCGTGTTCAATGGACTTTAAAGGAGGATGTGACCAACAACTTCCTCTGGTTGAGTTCTCTTATAATAATAGTTTCCACTAGAGAATCCAAATGGCACCATATGAAGCCATCTATGGGAAATGGTGCATAACACTTTAGTGTTGGGATGAGGTCAGTGAACGTAAGTTTCTTGGACCAGAAATGGTTGAGGAAATGGTGGAGAAGTTGAAAACCATTAGGTAGCATATCAAGGCAGCCTAGAGTCGATAGAAGAGTTATGCAGATAATCGTCGACGAGACCATGAGTTTAATATTGTAGAGATGTTTTTTCTACACATATCTTCATTGAAGAAGGTCATGAGGTTTGGAAAGAAAGGTATGTTAAGTCCAAAGTACATTGGCCCCTTCGAGATTCTTGATCGTGTAAGGGATATGGCCAATCGACTAGCACTTCCTCCTACCATGGCCAAAGTACATGATGTCTTTCATGTATCCCTCTTAAATAAGTACATACCGTACCCTTCACATTTACACTCTTCTGAGGTGGTACAGATGGGGGATGATCTTTCTTATGAGGAGAAACCAAAGAAGATCTTAGATCGTAGAGAATAATTTCTACAAAATAAGACAATGCCCCCCGTCAAGGTGTTGTGGCGAAACCACAAGTGTGAAGAAGGAGCATGGAAATCGGAGGAAATGATGAAGCTGAGTTACCCACATCTGTTTTAGTGTGGGAAAAGGAAATTTCGAGGGACAAATATTTTATGGGGGTAATATTGTAATGACCCAATGTTTCATTAATGGAAATCCTTCTTGATATAATTAAATGTCTATTTATGTAAAATGTTTATATTAAATGTCAACTACATTGGTTTTATGTTATGAATTGTGATCATTGCTTTTATAGTCATTGAACAGTGATCACATGATTAGTATAAATATAGGGATTTAACATACCAATTTTACTCTGTCAAAATAAGCGATGGCCTCATCCAGTTCAATTTCTCCATACGAAGCCCATTTTTGGAGCTCGGAAAAGAGGTGGTGTCTTTGGGCTTCGCTCTTGACCAAGACCATGCCGAGCTTCATCATGTCAAGATCAAACGGGACCGTCTCTGGGAAAGTTTAAAGTTGATAGAGATTACTACTCTAGAAATGTTATCTGAACCTCCCCAAGAGTTTGTCACCATCGCACACCTTACCCTTAGGTCTTATGCAGCTATTTTAAGGGGTTATGTAACAAATCTCTAGTACAATGTTCATGTACATTATTTTTTTATATAATAATGAATATACTTTCTTGTCATTATTGATACATTGTAAATAGTTTTTAAAGTAAAAATAGTGTTTTTAGTTACTATTTAATTAAGAATTTTATTTTTTAAAAATAAGGGATTTTTTAATTAAATAATATTTCAATAAAATATTATTATTATTATTATTAAATTAATTTTTTATTAAATATAAATGATCTTATAATTTTATGAATGCAATTGTAATTTTGATTAAGGTTTGAAAGCCATTTTTTCACAACACGTGAATTTTCGATAAATGTCAATTTTTATTTTAAAATTGAAAATTAACATAGTTAGAAAATTATTTAGATAAAATAAATTTTATTTCTGAAATTAGGACGTCGCAATTATCCAATGGTGAATTTTCCATAATTTTCTGAGAGAGTCATATTTTTGGGTGAAAATTAAGTACTGTTTAAATATATAATGTGTTTTATGAAATCATAATGACACAGTAGTGATTTAATAAAATAATATAAGCTTTATATTAGGCCAATATATGTTTAACCATTAAAATTATGTGATTTTGGGTTTGTTTGACTTATTTTACCAAGCATTAATGGACCCCTAAAGACTTATTAAACACCTTGTCTTTATAAATTATTTTCCATTGGAGTGTGACTCACCTACACATATGAAACCCCATTCTTTTAAGAAGTTCGGAAATTGACCATATAAATTAGCATTTTACTCTTCCATTTTCCAAAAACCATGGGCAAAAACCATGAGCTGATTTGTTGTTTGGATTAGTTTAATGTAAGGGGTCCCAAACCTAAATAATAAAGAATTCACTCACCTTTCCTATATAATCCCAACCAAGCTCCCACTTCCTCCTCACTAAAATCCTGTGGAGTTCATCAAAAATATTCCGTACTCTCTCTAGAATCCTCCCTAGGTAACCCAAGCTCCCAAGGAACCTCTCTCAAGACACTCCCAAGCCTTTGGAAGCACACTTCAAAGTAAGTGTTTTTCTTCATTTCACCTTTTTGTCCAATTTTCATAATATTGTTATGACCTTTTAATTTCAATTATAATTTCTGGGGTGTGGATTTTCACCTCCCCCATACTACCCTCTTATTGTTTAAATTAAGGGATACCCATTTCTCTTTCATTAAATTCATCCATTGTACACCTGTTACTATGCTGAAATTCCGAAAGGAACTTCTCTGTCCTCATTTACATTCAAGAAATACTTTTGTATCATGAATCTAAATTCCATTGCAATTGTTGGGAAATGTATCTATATGAACACCTTACTTTCAATTTCATGTAAATATGATGGGACACCCCTTTTTCTCTCATCAACCATTTTTATGAATTCTTATGTCACACCGTTACGCTGCCGAAATTGCGCCAATTTTCTATGCCAATGCCTTTATGTAGTGTATACCATGCCCATTTCTCCATCAAGGGTATTCACATTTATTCACATTTAGATATTGATTATAAAGTTTTTTTTTATTAATTCCACATTCATTTTTCATGGAATAATTTATTATTTTTAATGAATCCATGTTTTATGATCTATGTGGCACACTTATGCATGAAATGAAATGTTCAAGAAGGGTGTGCCCTTATAGTGCTCGAATGCATTGGGTAAGGTATAGTATCATGATACGTCATGTGCAATGAGTTTTTAATCATGCTAATTCATGTTCAATGAGGGTTTAGTCATCATTCAAGTCCAATGGTGAATTACTCATGCTCCTTGTGCAATGAGCCTTGGCTCATTCTAATTCCATGTTAAGTGTCGTTGCCACATTTCCATTTCTGATTATCATACTTTATCATGCATTTATGATCATGTTTCTCTAATGCTTTATTGGTATACCTATTGTCTAACATGTATTGTTATCCTCATTTATTCCATGTTTATTCCCTTACTGAGCTTTATAGCTCAACCCTTTTCTTATGCATGTCCTCAGGTTATCCCATGCAATGCTAAGTATGAGGGATTGTAGTGGTAATGTAACGGATGTTTTCAATAAAAATGTTGTATTTCATGTTTTAATTTGTTATGTAATGATCCTAAGCCCCAATGACACTAGAACTCTCTATCTTTCATGTTGAATCAAGTGAATACTTCATGTAATAAATCATGTTTAAGATTGTAATAAAAGCAGGGTTGTCATATGAAATCTAATAATAAAATTTCTATTGTCTTTTTTAACTGGGAATGAGGTATTTTAACTATGAAATTTGGTTAGTAAATGATGTGAGTGAATCTGGTTATGTTCATGATGTGGCGTTGGGAGTGTTTTTCCATGAAGGAGGGTTGAGTTGGTTTTGTTTGATAATCCATGTTATGTTTCTTTATAATGAAATTTTTTACAAAGAATTTAATATGTTTTAATAAAAATTATTAATGATGAAAATTTAATAATTTTTTAATAAACAATTATTAGCCAAATCGAAATTTTTTAATTGAGTTGGTTAAACTCTTTTGGTGTTTGTACAATTCAAAATGGATTTTCTATGTGCGTAAAAGTGTGGAGTTGTGTTTAGGTAACACCCTAATTTTTTGTTCATCTGAGTTTAACAAGAAAATATGAAATTGGAACATCTAGAGTTCGAAAAGGGGGATCTTGGGTACTAGGTTGGAAAACTAGATCTAGTGTGCTAGTGATACAGAAGCATCTCTAGCCCAGTTTCATCTAGCTGTCTTGACGATTAAATCACTAAATAAATTTTGACTGTGGATTGGAGAACACTAGTATATGGATGTTTTTCCCTTAGAGTGGCTCATTGATGAGAAAATATTTTTATGTGTTACCTATAATATTGTTCACCAAGACACAATTTTCATGGGTCCCATTCTCATTGCTAGTACATATAGGGCCTCTCCCACTATTGGTGCTCCTGAACTACTATACATTCCCTGTCGGCAAGCAGTATAGCATTTGGGTTTTCTTTAAGGTTTTGGTTTTTTTAACTGATAGGGTGTTTTTTTATTTATGTTGTTTTCACTGAATGGTTTTTACTTATTGAAAAAATTTCTTTAAAATTGATCAATCATTGGTGACATGTCATTTATTTAGCCTGCAACTATTATTGTCATTTAATGTTTATACGTGGATACTTTTTGTTGGGTGACGTCCTTCTGGGATATTGGCTCACACCTTACATACAACGTTAGGTGTATGTAGACCTTTTTATTTGGGTATTCCAGGTTGAGGAATCCTTTTCATCGATGGCGGTTCAGGTTTGGGAGGGTCTTCTCATGATGTTTGATGTTTGTAGTTTGTGGTTGTCACACCTCTCAGGTTGACTGGATGTTTGAGTTAGTCTTTTAGTTTCTTTTGTAGTCATTACTTTTTGGATGTTGGATCAAGATGTAAACCATTAAATTTAATATTAGTTTAAGTGTCTGTTTGGTTGTGTGTTTTTAGATTTAGTTTATTTATCTTGTAAGTTGTTTTGTATATACAATTTCAGGTAAATCCTTCTCATTTGTTATTTTTGATTCCCGGGGACTTGTGCTAACCTGTGATGAGTGGGAATGCCCTTCACGCCGTGTTGTACATAGGGTCGGGTGCGGGGTCGGATGGCGACCCGGCCTGGTTCGTGGAATCTATTCACTTGGATTATGTGTCATTCTGAACCATTTTAGAGCACATAATAATTTAATGAAATATATTATTTATATCAAATATCACATTTTTTTCTGAAAAGTAGATTAACTCGAGAATGGGGACCTGATCAAAAATATAAGGGAATCATTAATTTCAAAACCCAAGTTTTATATTTGGTGTGACAAAATATTTATTGATTCATTCCATTTGTGAAGTACTCATCACATGCATGAATCAGAGAAATAAATATAATAATTTATTTATTTTATTTATTTTGACATAGTGTCATTATCTCTTCATTAATAATATGATTATAGAAACACCTCATGGTTTTATTCATAAATCCTATAGATTTCATAAATACATATGTCATAATTCTTATAGAATGATGATAGATTGGGATTGGACCATGTATTTTTGTAGCAAGAGAGTCTCTGGATCGAATCAACGATGGAAATAGAATCATTCTTGCAAAAAAATTGATACAAAATCTATGTAGGATGATTTTTTTGTGATTTCCATCTACTATATTCATCCTAGATGAATTTAGATCAATTACACAGAAATTACTGATAGTCGCATAATTAGTAGAACCAAATTCATTGAATCATTTATTTTCTCATTGATTTATCCTAATCTGTTGATCTCTAATACGATAATTATTCGAGGAAAAATTAACCATAGACAAGGTTCAATATCCATGTGTCATGGATTGTAGTTTCCTATGACTTTTGATTTTATATTCATCACAGATATTTTGTTTTGGCCCATAGTTTAGTGAATGAAAGTATATCATTTTTTCATGTTTATTATTAAATGTGACTGTTCTATATCGTGGGTGTGGTTCATGATTGAGGATCTAGTCGAGCTGTGATGATGGAGGTTGATATTTTGGGAGAAGAATGGAATGATATTTCGTTATGTTTCATCCCAATTTTGAGGAATTATAACCATTATTACTTATAAATCATATTCAATGAAGATTTGGTGCCTAAAATACCATGATCCACAAACTGGAGTCCTAGTAGCACCCTGACTTATATGATTTTCCATGGGATGGTGCTCTATAAAACTACATGATAATGAGGAAGAAGATATTGAAATCATGTTCAACACAGTGAGTAATCAAACATTACACATTGTGTGAACTCCAAAATATGCGACATAGGGGTTCTAACCTACATTTTTTATCACATGACATGTGACCCCTTCCCGTATTTCTTGATGTTTATGTCAAAACGTACATAGACATGATAAAATCTACATGGAAATAGTGACATGTAGTGAACTTGGGAAGAGATATGAATTGAAATACATAGTTTTTTACATTGATATAGACATTGTACATGTACAAGTACACCATTCACATGCTTGACCAGATGATCAGGAAGGATACTATGTGTCTCCACAATCAGATTATTTATACAACATTCCATGTATATGGAAACATTTATTACATGTGAGGTTTTCCCATATATGTAGGAATGAATTTTTTATATATACAATTTACCCTTTGGTATATGTTTTATAGCCCTTGTAATAGTGATTATGATATTTATCTTCCTATTTTGGATAAATAATGGTTGATTAGGTTCCATGTGTACATTTTATCATGTGTATTGCGAGTCATTAAATCCACATCATAGGAATGCAATCCTCTATATTGGATGAGTCTCAGATATTGTTATTGTGTTCCTTTGCAAGACTATAGTGTGAGCCTCTATCATTGTTCTTCCCTATGTGGTGTTTATGGAATCAGCATGACCACTCTGAGCTGGGCATTGATCCTACATCTTGTATGATGTATCATTAGTGTTTGTGGAATCTTTTTCTTACGGTCCACTACCTAGTCAATTGATCGAGATTTGGTTCTAGGTGTCCCCCAATGGTTCTGGGAAACACCCATACCTATGTAACACGATATTATTAGACCATCAATCATTTTATGGTAGTTCCAAATGATCTATACTTATTTTTTGAGAGAATACATTGGTAAAATGTCTCTTAGAGTGGATTCTCCTAGAAATAGAAATTATTAGAGTAGAAACATAAGGATGGATATTGTATATGAACTCCAGGTGGGTTGTTGTCTTCCCTATGTATATATTACTGATTCTATTTTCTAATTATTTTTATATATTTTATTGAGATGATTGTACACCGTTCATCGTGTTTATTATTTTTTTGGTGTCATACTTATTTTTATTTTACTCATATTTACATTATATTTTCCCATACATGTCATGTCTTATGTAGAAAATGACCCATTTCATGGTATCTTGGGTGATGGAGGAGTTTATATTGAGCTCTTCAGACTGATTTGTTTGTTTGAGAGATTTCATTTTATGTATCCCTCCAAATTAGACCATGTGGAACTCTTTTTAGTTTTTGGTAGGGATTTTCCCCATTCTTAGCTTTATGTACATTACAATCATACACTATTTTGGGATCATATATGTATGTATTCATTATTTAAGTTGTTTTACATTTCATTTTGTTTGGATTTAATGTTTTTCTGTATATTCATGTTATTTAGTATCATTCCACTATTTTTTTTGATATTAATACACAGTGCTGGTAACACATCTATAGCTAATTAGAGGTGGAATTGGAGTAGTCATGGGTAAGACCATGTCATATCTGTTCAGGATAGAGTTGTATAGGTGGATGCATTTCTACGATTGGACTGATGTTGGTGAGATTTGATTGGGGAAACTTTTTGTAGTGTTTTGTGTTCATATTTCAGGAAATATATTCCATTTATGGTGCAAAATATACTGTATTAATATACCATGACTCTTATCACATTCCTTTAATCTCATTACAATTAATCATTTATTACATTGAAAATTTTCTGAAACCATAATTATATAGGGATGGTTTTTTATTCCATGTCCTTGCATTTGCACCCAAATATACTTATTTGATTATGGTACATCTTGTATTATTTTTTGATGCTTATAAATGGATAACCATATGATATTACTTTTAGCAATCATAGGGATGATCAATGTAGTGATGATGCATTAGTACAGTGGATTGTGCCTGAGTTATCACAATCGATTGGTTTTCTTGTTATACCACATGATATTGAGAAGAATTTGTAGATAGACATACTATATGAGGATTCATGTAGGATACGTATGCTACTAAATATTCAAAGGTAGTGGCCTCAATGATTTTACGGTCAACTAGACACCCATGTGCTTGAAGACTGCATAGATAAAGTCACTAGAGTTTTCCACCTTTTGAAGATTCCTAATAAAGAAATGGAGATCCGTGTTTTGAGACTTTTTATGGTATTTAATGGGCCTTGGTAGAGCTTAGTGACACTTTCACATGATAGTTAGATATCTGTGGTCCACACATTGATCTACTTTCAAGGAGAATTTCACTGTAGCCATGTTGTGGTCAATACAGAAATAAGATATTCTATATATAATGCAGCACAATATTACCATGAAGGATTACTCCAGGATGATTACTAATCTCATTCATTACTTATTCGATATGGTGAAAGATTAGATCTACAATGTTTGGACGATTGAGAAAATATTTCATCGGGACATCAGGGCTTTAGAGGTTTCTGTTTCCATTCAAAATTATGTTATGGTGCTTGAGTGGTCCTTATTGGGGAATGTCATTTTAGAAGACTATATATGTGTAGTAAGAGATTGTAGTGGGAACCCATTATCTATGACAATATAATTGGGTAGCAGATGAAAGTCACAATGATCCATGTGTGTTAGATGGTCGAGGAGGTGGTCACATGGCTAAGGGATATGGTTGGAGGCTCTTATTGTGACTTGAAATATTCATTGGCGATATGGTATATCTCCTATGACAAATTGGATCATATGTATCAGTATTTTTTCCACCCGTCATACCACTATTCATATGATGACCATGGGACAACTGATATATATAATAGTATGATAATTGTTTTATATAGGGAGGAGGACATGGTTGAGGGGTTAGAAGGGTAGCAACAGGAGGTCGGATGTTCAAAATATTTCCACCAACATCCCAAGGTGGTCAACACCAGCCACATGGACCATATGGATATGGATGATTCCAGCAACAAGCTATAGATTCCTTCGACTGTGAGGCTCCAAGGATGTTAAATGGATTGATCTATGTCTTCAATAATTTAACTATATTATTTATAGAAATAGTTTTTGATAATTCATGTCATGCCTCTTCAATTGTGCGGAGATTAGAGATTCTGGTTGATCTGTTAGGTAAATAGTTACTATGGGAGACTCTAACAATGTGATTTTGAACATGTTCTGATATTGCGATCTGATGCCTAGATGTGGTTGTTTTTATGGGGTCTCACAGTTGATGAAATGATTCCATTGATTATGATAACATGTATAGACTTTTTATCCTTAGATCATTACAAGATTTATTATTTTAGATTGATGATATGGTGTTTTAGTAATGAAAGAAGGAGGTTTTTCTATATGGGGGAAACATATACCGTGGTCAAGATAAATGAGCTCTGGAATAATATATTGCATCCAATTACTCGCTATTTGGATAGAATTATTCTTTTAGTAGTGTATTCTTTGGAAATGCTGTTTTAGTATGTGGTGGCTGAGTATGAGGATAGATTTCAAGAGTATATATCAGGCTTTCCTCCCTATCAAGAGATATACATAATCATTGATATGAACCAAATATGCACAAGGATATTTACACCATCATTTTAGATGGTTTCCATGTAGAATTGAGAGTTGAGGGTGTAGTCAGAAGACATATTTGAGAAGGGATTTGTGAGAACCAATGATTCCCTCTAGGAATCCACGATATTTTTCTCCATGAACAATGTTGAAATAGTTATGCTATGTTTGTAATATTATTCCAATAATTATGATCCTATGAATAATAAGGATCCACTACCAATGATTTATGAGAAATTTAATCAGTTGTTATAGGCATTTTGGTTATAGAAGATCGAACATATATCAGGATATTACAACCTATGTGTAAAACATGAGGATATATGGGTGATGACATTCATATGTCGTTATAGTCACCATGAGTAAATGTTGACTCCAATTGTTTTGACAAGAGACATATTATTGTTCATGGAACACATGAAAATAGATTTCTTAGATTATTAGACTGGTTAATGGTTATCTTTATTGATGAAATCCTCATGTATTTAATGTCCAATAAGGAGCATGTCAGATAGTTATGGATGACCCTATACACACATTGAGAGAACCAACTATTTAAGAATGACTCAATGTTTTATTTTCTGAATTATGAAGTCCACATACTATGACATGTCATCTTAGAGGCTGATGTTTTTGGTTTTGAGTGAAATAGAAATGATTGGAGGATTGGGTCATACTAATGTTTATTATAATCTCTATTTCTTGAAACCTATTGTGATAATATTATAGGAAAAATTATAAATTTTTTATTTTTTATTTGAATAAAAAAACACAGATTTTGAGTTTTATCCTTGGTGAAAGTTTATCATTCGATAATATACTTTTAGTTTATATTAGTTGTGTTATCAGGATCCAATGATTGAATCCCACAAGTGGAGTTCCAAACATGCTCCAATGATCTCCAACCCACCCCACTCAATCATTAGGTGCTAGTAGGGAGATTTCAATGCATTCTATTTGTTTATTATCACATGTTCATTGTCCTTGAAGAAATCATTCTTGCCCTTCTTGTTCTTGATAAGGATAAGGAAGGAGGAGTTGTGAGAGATTTTATTGTGCTAAAAATTATCTATTCTAAATATTGGATACTCTACCCAATAGAAAAATCTCCCAATTTATACACTTCTATTTTATGTAAATATAATATTTAAGTCCATATCGTACATAAAATAAAATTTATTATCATTAATAAATCAACTACCACATAATAATAATAATTATAAAATTATTATTTTTTAGCAATAAAAAACATGAAAAATAAAAACTATTATGTAATATTCTTGTTAGGTAATTTTTCTCAACAGTCCCAGTATTAGTCCATTCAAACTCCTCTGACATTTATTGATGAACCAAATTTATATTTTATTCATTGAAAAACATTTTATTCTTAATATACCATTAAAATATATATTATATTATTCAATAAATAAAAAAATCATTCAGAAGATGGATAATTAATATTTATTTAATTTATGAGATCATTATAAATTGAAAATAACTATTCCTTAAACTGGTGAAAGATTTTATTCAATTAATTAAACTAAAATATAATTTAATTTAGATCAAATTAATCACATCGTGTGTCAATATTTCGGATACATTCATGTGGATTTTTTGTGGATTTTTTTATTGTCCAATATTCATGTCTAGAAATGGGTCACGAAACCTCTGAGAATGTAATTGATGAAATAATTTGGATTTATAGTAGTTCCATGAAAAGTGCATTCTAATTTTAAGAATCATTGTTTCCATGCAATTTCAATTGGATTTATTAATGGAACTAGAAACATCCAACAATTATTTTTCCAATGATGACCTACTTTCCAAAGGCAGGAGTTCTTTATGTTTTGAACATTACGATACTTTAGAATGTGCATTGGTCAAGAGGATAGGAGGTCCGACTCATCACACCCTTCGGGGGGGGGGGGGAATTATTGTCTACTCTGAGACTCTATTTGTACTGTTAAGATATATTAATAAATCCTTATTAATTTACCATTTATATCATAAGTATCCCTTGTAATTTATAATCACATGTTAACATGTGTAATATTCAGAATCATTATCATGCATTCAAGGTTATTCATCAATGGAAACATCTCTATGTATTAGACGTTTTCTATCAATGGATTCTTCTAAAATATCGATTAAGGATTCTTTTAATCATCGTTATAATGATACTGGTTTTTAAGCCACTCAGGGGGAACTCTGGAATTTATTGTCATCCAGGGAGACGAAGGTTCATTTTAATCTTGGTATCATACTATTAAAATATGCTACCTACTTATCCTTGTGATAAGAATCAGATCCCTCGTAGTTCGGTGTTTCATAATAGGACACATCAAAATTCTTATGGTCATGTGATAAGGACCTGTATGCAAATGGTGCTTAGATGAAACTTAGTGTGGGACTTATGCTGAAGCAGCCCAAGGTACATTGGAAAGGATATAGGTTTCCATGTAGGATCAGACCGTATTGGTAATATGGGCCAATGAGAACATGGTTGATTTAAAGTGTTGGGATTGAACCTCAAGAAGACTTCCTACGTATCCCATATGGATGGGAATTAAATCTCATGTAGTTCGATGCATCTCATAGGAGAGTATATTCCTTAGAGAAAAATGAGTTTGGGCTTACTTCCTGAAAAGGATGCCTTGATGATTTGAGGATGGAATTTGGGGCTCATTTTCTATGGAGGATGCCTAAATTGGGGGAATTATGGTTGGATTCTTGAGTAGGATATCCAGAGAGCTACGACCCTGAAAGGGATTCATACATATCTTTGATTCAACATGAATCAGAGTTCCTTTAGTTCATTTGAGGTAAGTCTTGGTGCACATGTTGGAACCATCACGTATCTGTAAGCCCACGTCAGTCATGCTCGGTGTGAGAACCAATAGGAAGTGAAGGATTCAAAAATGACACTTCAC
This sequence comes from Viscum album, assembly GCA_963277665.1. NCBI lineage: Eukaryota > Viridiplantae > Streptophyta > Magnoliopsida > Santalales > Viscaceae > Viscum > Viscum album. Next base: position 1,853,278,661 of record OY728120.1, read on the forward strand.
ACTTTTCTTCCTCTACTGATGGAATAGGGAACATTGATCATTGAAGATGTTGAGGCGCACGCCTTCCCTCTGTTCTATTTACATTGGACAAGGGTCCAATGTAAGGAAGAAGGGGTGAAGGTGAGGGGCTTATACAAGGATGGATGAACTGTATGAGATTGTTTGGGGATTACTCCTATGGAGGATGCCCATTTGAGGTTTGGTTGGGGATTAATCCAAAATAGGGTGCCAATTTGGAATTTGTTGGGGCTTACTCATAAGGAGGATGCCCATTTGGAATTTGTCGGGGCCTACTCCTAAAGAGGATTCCCATTTGAGGTTTAATCGGGAAAAGAAGTCAGCTGATGAGGTTTGATGGGTTTCTTGGAGATTTTATTGACTCAAGGTACTCGAGGAATCCGAAAGGAGAGTCCAAAATCTTAACATGTGAAAGAAACCAAGAGGACTAAGCGAAGTCAATGCACTTCATTGAGGGTGATGAAGTGTCTCGGATCATGGTATTCGAAGGTTGGATGTTGGGCCACATAAATGGTGAAATGGAAAATTTCATTTACAGAATCCAAAATGTTTACTGTGAGAGTATCCATTTTTAATGAGGGTAAGTGACAGAAGCGAAGGGACAAGCCCGAAGGGCCAAGATCGCATCCCGACAGTGAGCCGAAGCAGTGGTGCAGGGGAGCAGCACCAACGGTATGGACCAGCAGGGCTACCCAGTTTCTCTGCCCAGGTGCCTCGCATCAGTAATTCATGTAGCTCCCCAGTGTAGGTACAACTCATAGGTACTCCATGTGGGTCCTCTGTGCAAGTTCTCCGCATAGGGGTGCTACGCAGGTGGGCCGTGCAGGTGCGCCGCACAGATGCACCATACTGGTGCGCTGTGTAGCTCCATATAGTATAGACCCTGATGGGACTTTGAACCACTTTTCCCCTTTATTTCCATATTATCTCATGTTTTATAAAGATACCTTAGAAAATTTTAGAGATCGTGGTGAAATATCTACGCAATGGGAGTTTTGGGGTTTCTTCAAATTTTCTTCGTCCCGGAAATGTGGATCCCAAGGGTCATATTTATAGGTATGGTGGGGACCTGGTCAAGGGAAGTGGTCCGTGAAGGTCCTTTGTGCAGGTCCTCCATGTAGGTCCTTCGCATAGGTGTGACAAAAGTGCACTTCCGTGTAGGTCCTCCATGTTGGTCCGTCGCGTAGCCCTTTAGGATAATATTTTCTTGTCTTCTGAGTGTCATAACTTTTGATCTGTACATCTGTTTAGGATCCGTCACTAGTCTAATCGAAGGTCATGTAGAGATATACACTTATTGCTATTGTCAGTACACCATTTCATCTTATATGAGATGTAGAAATTGTATTTAATGTGTCAAAACATTTTCAACATCGATCTTGGAGATCCAATACATACTCCTAGAAGGTGAAATCATTCCACTTATTCATCAGGTATGGGATAGTATTTTGGACAATTGAAATATATCCTGCATCTTCTTTTCTCATGGTGAACACATCATTACTCATACATAACATATTGTGTAAGCCATGTTTGTAATGGATAGGTTGTATATTATTCATATCCGGAATTATATCAAGTCCTTAAATGTTGTTTTTAAATCACCAAATGATAATTATACTTTAATGAATACAATGGAGAATGAATCTCATCGCGTTCGTGGAGACGGTAGTCCGTATGTACGCACGAGCGACAATATCATTATTTTGATATTAAAATAATATATAAATGTATGGTATATCATATATACAGAATAATTAACATGTTATATTTATTATTTACATGAGTTACACATCATTATTATACCCATCCAAATAATAATATATTGAACAACAATTACACCACGACGTGGAGACGGTAACCCGTACGTACGCACATATGGTGACATGTTATTCAAAGGGTGGATAGAATACGGAATATGGTTGTACCATATTTATAATAACATCACAGTATATATAAGATACTGGAGTTATTATTTTAGAATGGTAATAAAAAAGAATGATGAAGTGGAAGAAGAAAGGAACTTGAAAAGGGGTGGTGAAAACATTACCTCTTCTTCCGGTTCTTCCTTTTGATTTGATCAAAAGGGCTCCTTAGGTTGGCTTTATGATCACACTAAGGCATCTAGGTTGTACTCTTGGATGTTGGGAGAGTATTTGGGCAGAGTTTGGCAGAACCAAAAGTCTTTGAAGGTGTGAAGAAATGAGAAGGAGGAGTGCACTTTTATAGGAGGGGTGAGGGGAACCATTGGAAAAGCTAGAAATATTAATTTATAATAAATTCATATTCGGTTTTTAATGGCTCTAAAGTGTATAATTTAGATGTTAAGGTTGGGATGGGTCTAAAACCACTCAACAAGTAGAATTTAGACATGTTTGGGTACTTATATTAACCTTAACCTTATGTATTAACTCTAAGTTAATTAGTTTCACTTTTACAATGTCTCTTTTAATTTTTATATTATATGGTTAATAAACGTACTATATACATCCAAGCGATCCCCAAGTGGTCCATTAATGATATAACTATCATTATATAAGTCTCTTGTATGATCTTTAGATTTTTAGGAATTTAATATCAATTAATAATATAATATTTGTTTTAAAAAAATCTTTTATGTCAATTTTGACACTATTCAATAGTTGATTTTTGTGAAACTCATAACAGAATTATTACTTTGAAAAAAGTCAATTAAATAAATCATAATATGACATATTATCCTATAAAATTAGTTTAATTCATTAAAAGTCTCAAATTATATTTATTTGGGTATTTATAATATCAATTATTTTAATTTTTCACTATTATGGTAATTACTGCATCATAATTCTGTCATAAATAAATTAAATTATTTAAAGTCTAAAATTTATAAATAAAATATCATTATGTAGGAAATATTTTTATCTATCTAATTAATATTTATAGTCGAAAATAAAACATAAATAACCCTATTTAAAATATGTTTTTCTAAAAGATATATGCTTATGTCATTTTTGTACTTATTTTAACTTTATTAAAATTAAGTGTCCCTATCACCTACAAGTGGCTCCATGGGGTCCCAAAATTGACCCAAAGATGCCTATGGTCGATCAGGTATCAAAAAAAAAGTCAAGGACATGTTTTAGGGTAATTTAGTATTATTATAATATTAATTGTTAACCCTTATTTACCGGATTTACCCATAACCATGGTAAATAAAATATTTACCGAAGTAATTATTAAAAATGTCTAAAAATAAAAGTTACCTATTTACACAATTTGAACATCCTGATGCCAAATATGGAATCCATTTTTCCAAATTAAAAACACAGAAGTGGCGGAAATTAATTTAAAATTAATTCCCTTTGTTAAAACAGAAAAGCATGTTTTTAAGAGATAATTACTATCAAAATATTGACACTTGTTTATGTCCGGTTTAATTGTAAAATTATGTACAATGACCAACATTGTATTAAATGGTCAAAATATATTATAAATATACTTTAAATACACTCAAATTCATAATTTATCACTATTACTTATTTTTATTAAAAAACATGTTTTTAATTCAAATTTATTAATTTTCATTATTCATCAAAATATTAAAGTTATCCGAAAAGTACCAAAATATCACGTTAGTCTAAATTCGATATTCCGAATCCAAAAATGAAGTCCATTTTGAAATATAAAATATATATAATTTCAAAAAGTAGGTATTACTATTCATAATGGCTAGTTTGATTGGTTATGGTGTGTTAGAACTCGGTGTTGCGTACAACACACGCTATCACATTATTCAAAGAGAAGCGTAACGTAGAAGCTTGGGGTGTTACATTATCCCCTCCGTCAAATAATTTCATCCTAAAAATTTCTAGAATACTTATCACATGAAAAGACTCGGGTGGTTCTTCATCATAAGTTCTTCGGGTTCCCACATTGCCTCTTCCATCTTATGGTTTCTCCACAAAACTTTTACCTGACGTGTCGTCCGGTTTCTCAGTACTTGTTCTCTCGTATCAAGAATCCTGACGGGCTCTTCACAATAAGACAGATCGGGTTCCAGTTCTAATTCTTCATAGGTGAGTACATGCGTTGGGTCAGGAATGTATTTCCTCAACAGAGATACGTGGAACACATCGTGATCTTTGGAGAGACTTGGCGGCATTGCCAATCGGTAAGCTGCAGCACCAATTCATTCTAGAATTTTGAAAGGTCCGATGTACCTGGGACTCAATTTATCATTCTTATAAAAATGTATGACTCCCTTCAATGGAGATACCTTCAGGAAAACATGATCACCGACTTGAAATTACAAATCCTTTCTTCAACTATCGACATAGCTCTTCTGCCTACATTGAGCTGCTTTGATGTGATTTTGGATTACCTTCATCTTTTCCATCGTTTCCTCCACCAGTTCTAGTCCTACAAGTTTTATTTCACCAACATCATCCCAACAGGTTGGTGCACGACATCTCTTTCTATATAACGGTTCATATGGTGCCATCTGAATACTCGAATGGAAGCTATTGTTATTGGAAAATTATACCAGAGGTAAATACTGATCCCGCATACCCTGAAAGTCAAGTGAGCAGGATCTCAACATGTCTTCTAAGGTTTGAATAGTCCGTTCTGATTGTCCGTATGTCTGAGGGTGGGAGGCAGTGCTCAAATGAAGTTAAGTATCCAGGGATTTCTGAAGACTCTTCCAGAATCTTGAAGTAAAACGGGGATCACGATCAGAAACAATCGATTGGGGTACTCCATGAAGTCTCGCAACTTCATTAATATATAGTCTTCCTAGAAATTCCAGTGGTAGGTCTTCTCTTATAGTAATAAAATGTGTTGACTTGGTAAGACGATCAACAATAACCCATATTGCATCATTTCTTCTAGGAGTCTTTGGTAACCCCATGACAAAGTTCATCATAATATTGTCCCATTTTCACTCCAGTATGGGAAGAGGTTGCATGAATCCTCCAGGGTGTTGCCATCCAGATTTCACTTGTTGACAAACCATACATCATGACAAAAAATCAGTAATCTCCCTCTTCATATTGTCCTACAAAAAATGTTCCTTCAAATCTCTATACATTTTGGTGCTCCCATGGTGTATAGAGAAATTGGAACTATGAGCATCATCTAGCAATTCCCTTTTTAGATCTGCTATATCTGAAACACAAAGTCTCTTCCAGAATTTCAATATTCCATCTTCATAAACAAAGTCTCTCAGTCTCCCATCATTCACAGCTTTAATCTTCTTTTGAAATTCTTCATCATCGATCTGAGAACTCTTAATCCTTTATAGTAAAGATGGTTTGGCAACCATTTGAAAAAGCATTAATGTTTCTCCTTTCCTGTTTACTCCCATGTCCATCTTCACTAGATCAATGAAAATTGGATCCATTTCAATTCTCATATTGTTCAAAACTTCATAAATGTTTTTGTGAAAAAGAATCTGCCACCTTGTTTGCCTTCCATGAGTGGTAGTGTATCGTGCAATCATAATCCTTGAGTAATTAATGCCATCTCCTTTGCCTCATGTTGAGTTCATTTTGTGAGAAAATATAATTCAAACTCTTGTGATCAGTATAAATCTCACATTTTTTACCATAGAGGTAGTACCTCCATATCTTCAATGAAAAGATCACAAATTCTAACTCGAGATCATGAGTAGGATATTTTTATTCAAGAATTTTCAACTGTCGTGATGCATAGGCAATAACTCTATCATTCTGCATAAGGACACAACCAAGTCCTTTCTTCACGCATCCCTATATATAACGAACCCGTCATTCCCCGATGGTAGAGTAAATATAGGAGCATTGACTAATCTTTTATTTAGTTCTTCGAAACATTCTTCAAAATCTTTTTCCCAAACAAATTTAACCCCTTTACGTGTGAGCTTCGTTAATGGGTTAGCCAATCGGGCAAAATTCTGGACGAAACATCGATAATAACCCACCAAACCAATAAAACTACATACCTCAGATATACTTGTCGGTGCTGGCCATTCTTGGATTGCCTTGGTCATAGAATGATCAACAAAGATTCCGTCTTTAGAGAAAATATGGCCAAGAAATGAAACCTTCTGAAGCCAGAATTCACACCTGCTAAACTTCCCATATAATTCATGCCTTCTCAGAGTCTTCAAGATAATGTGCAGGTGATATTCATGATCTTCATAGATTTTGGATTATACCATGATATCGTCAATAAATACCACCACAAATTCATCGAGATACTCCTTCAAAACTCTATTCATCAGATCCATGAATACGGACCGTGAAGTAGTCAATCCAAAAGGCATTACAGTAAACTCGTAATGCCCATACCTGGTTCGAAATGCTGTCTTCGGAATGTCTTCCTTCATCACACACAACTGATGGTATCCAGATCGAAGGTCAATCTTTGAAAAGTATTGAGCTCAATCCAGTTGGTCAAATAAATCATCAATGCGTGGTAGGGGATACTTATTCTTTATTGTTATATCATTGATCTCCTTGTAGTCGACACATAACCTCATAGATCCGTCTTTCTTTTTAACAAAAAGAATAAGGGTTCCCCATGGAGAAACACTAGGGCGAATAAATACCTTATTAATCAATTCCTCTAATTGTTTCTTTTGTTCAAATAATTCTACAGTGGCCATTCTATAAGGGGTATTTTTATATAGGCCTTGATCCAGGAATTAAATCAATGGAAAACTCAACTTCTCGTTCTGGAGTATGTCCAGGTAAATCTTCCAGAAATACATCTACAAGTTCTTTCACAACAGGTACATCCTCTATTTGAACATTCCTTTCCTCACCCACAGTTATTTCATTATCTTCCTCCCCAATAATTGAATTTAGTTGAGCTACTGGGGGTGGATCTAAATATGAATTAGGTGGTGACGATTCTTCTCTAAAGATAAGTTGTTCCTTGTCATCATCATCAAGAATAGTTACCTATTTCTTCTTACAATAAATCTTCGCATCATAGTCCGAAATCCAGTCCATACCAAAGATTATATCAAACTCAATCATAGGTATGACGACGAGATCAGCAGATAAAGAACATTTATGTGCTCTAATGGGGACTGATTCACAAAACTTTGTTGCAATGATACTTCCCTTAGGAGTTTTAACTGACAACTCCCTTGTTAAATAAAATTGGAAATATCTAATTTTCATAGAAAACTCGGAAGATATGAAACAATGCGATGATCCAGAATCAAATAATGCATTTTCTAAACTTGAGGAAACCATTAAATTACCTGCCACCATGTCTTTCAGAGCTTCTACCTCAGCAGTAGTGATAGCATAAGCTTGGCCATGATCCCTTGGCGTTTTCTGAGGTATGTTCTCGTGACGCTTTGGACATTCTTTTTCATAATTCCCCATCTCCCTGCAATTGTATCACTGAACATTGGAAGATTCCTTCATCCCCTTGCAATCACGAGCTTGTTGGACTTTTTCACCACACTTGTAACAGACTCCTGTTCCCTTCAAGAAAGTAATGGGGTGTTTCTTACCACATTTACCACAGGATGTATATTCAACCATTCCCCTCTTCCCATTATTTCCATTCCCATAATGATCAGTAGGTCTCTTCTTCTCTTGAATTTCTTTAAAGTCATAAGACTTAGAGAATTCCTTTTCGGTCTTGATAACACATTAGACAATGTCATCATACGATGAAAAGGATTGTGAGACTAATTATCGATGGAGAAATGCTTTTAACCCATCAAATAAATGATCAATATTACTTCTTGTGTTATATATATAATCTCTAGAATACCTTTCTAACCTTATAAAGTTAGCCTCATACATTGCGACATTATCATCCTCCTTTTGTCTCAGACTCAGAAACTGCCTTTCCATATCTGCTCGGTGGTCGCGAGGAAAGTATTTTTCTAAAAACAGATCTTTGGAATCCCTCCAATCCATATTTGATACTTCATCATCTTACTTTGTATTTTGAATCAATGACCAACATTGATCAGCATCTCCAGTGAGGCGGGAAACTGCCAAGATAAATTTTTCCCTTTCACTACTCCCCAAAGCCTGAAATATTTGCTCTAGGAAAAATATCCATTGCTCAGCTACTAAGGGATTGGTACTCCAATTGAACGTTGGTGGTTGTTGCCTCATGAATTGATCTAACATTGTTCTTCCACGCTGCAGATCAGGGTGCTCCAAACGGGTAAGGATATTATTCATAACCTGAGTGAGTTGTCCTAGTATGGTGATTAGCTGATCGACACTAGTGGCATAACCAGCTCCACTATAATTATCTTGAGTAGGAGGGAAATCCCTAGATTGAGTTAGTGCATTGATAAGGTTTCCATTTCTTCCAATAGGTGCCATTTGTAAACAATGGCATAAATTAGATCAGTTTGTGAATCAAAATACATAATCCCATACTTATAATACACTTAACATAAATTGAACTATTTATGGATATAATCCATAATAATAAAAATGTTTTCTTTGAGGAAGTATATACTCATAAACCCTTCATAATAATTTTTAAATAAAATGAGTGTTATCCTAAGCATATCCCCCGGGAGTGTCGTAACCATAAGTGAAGCAAGGCCTGTTGTTGTGCACAAATTCCCGTTCGAGTCTAGATCAAAGCGGTGTTTTAGGGTTTTACCCCTAGGTATATCTGTGCCAGAGCTGCCTCTACCTGCTCATATCCAGAAAAGGATTTATTGCTCGGAAAACTCACAAAATCTCTAAAATAACAATATTCTAGGAAGTTCTTCTATACTAATCCTCAAAGTTCATCTTAAATCTATGTTCTCTAATCAGAGTTTATCTAAATCTAGCATCCAAGGTTTGTACTAAACATCCTCTGATACCAACTGTAACACCCCGACCACAGTTACCTAGAGTTGGTGCATTATTACATAACATTGGCATGATCACAAGAAGGATCAAATCTCAAAATACCGATTGGTTTAGTGGCCTTATAAATACTAGATATATTCATAAGTCATACATTACATCATAAAAATGAAAACTACAATAAAAGCTTTTCTTCATATTCCACACTCATATCCCCATATACTATCCCTACAGGTCATTCATAATGTACTTATTCATACCCTGGGAAAAATAAAACATAGAAAAGGGGTGAGCTCAAATGCCCAGTAAGGATAACATTATAGTGGAAACATTCATAAATAAGAATAAACAATTAAGGCAATGTATAACTAAAACAAAATCCATTTAAACATGAACTTAAACATATTATGGCAAAAATAAAATGAAATAATTCCATTTACTTATACACATGGATATTATACTAATCGAATAATCACATGCAGTATCAAAAACTACTTTCATAATGATGGAATGAATAATGCCAGACTATCGTTACCACATAGCCAAGGCCTCATGCCAATACTACAAATAATATTTTTCCAAGGCCTTATTCCAAAACACTAGTTTGTCTAATGAGATCTACTGATGCATCGAAGAGCTATATCGGGCTCCACCTGTCAAATATTACATCCAATGCATTACCATATGAAATGGTTTAAACATAAAATAAACATTCTTATTAAAACTATCATACGAAAAGTCAATACTTTCAGCATAAACTATGAATGGTATAAAAATAGCACATCCACAGTCAAACATATCACAAAACCTTCAATACAATATAGAAGTTTTGTATCATAATAAATCAACTTCAAATAATCGTAAAATCCATCAAAGGATGTTGACATAGATGAAATCAAAACACTTTTTAGAGAAATATCTCTTTCTATTTTTGAAATCATTTAAGAGTCATATATTTATATAATAAAACATTTTCTTTGAAAATTTTCTTATAAGATTGTAAGGGAAGCTTCAATGATTTTATAACGGCCGAAAATAACCGCACACGCCGTATAAGTTAAAAAAACATTCTTACCTTAATTCTGTCGAAAAGGTTAAAAGCACCTTGTTTGGAAAATGTCGAAAAGATTCCTTTATAAACCTCTTATAAAAAGGAAAACAAGGGTATAAATTTCTCTAACCCATATTATTTTAAATAGTAAAATCTTTTTGAAATACATTTCGAAGAAACATGTATGTGGATGATAAAGAAATCCCAGTAGATAATTACATATAAACAACCTCGGATAATGAAGAGATTGTGAAATGACCCTTACCTTGTACTTTTCCTTCGTTGGGGTAGGTTAACCTCCTGTATAATGGTGAAATAATTGTTATTATATTATACAAGAATCATATACATTAATATGATATCATATATGATCTTTTAACATTAATTTTTAATAATATCTTAGTATTATCGTTGTTTCGGGTGTTAACTTACTCGTTTTCTTTTATATGCTTTGTTACTTAAGCAATGATTGTAATGGATAGGTTGTATATTTTTCATATCAAGAATGATATCAAGTCCTTAAATATCATTTTTAAATCATATAATGATAATTATACTTGAATGGATACGATGAAGAATGAATCTCATCGTGTTCGTGGAGACAGTAGTTCGTACGTACACATGAGCGACAATATCATTATTTTGATATTAAAATAATATATAAATGGATAGTATATCATATATACAGAATAATTAACATGTTATATTTATTATTTACATGATTTACACATCATTATTATACCCATCCAAATAATAATATATTAAATAACAATTACACCACGACGTGCAGACGGTAAGCAGTATGTACGCACGTATGGTGACGTGTTATTCAATGGGTGTATAGAATACTAAATATGGTTGTACCATATTTATAATAACATCACAGTATATATAATATACTGGAGTTATTATTTTATAATGGTAATAACAATGAATGAAGAAGTGGAAGAACAAAGGAACTTGAAAAGGGGTGGTGAAAACATTACCACTTCTTCGGGTTCTTCCTTTTGATTTGATCAAAAGGGCTCCATAGGTTGGATTTCTGATCAAACTAATGCCTCTAGGATGTATTAAGGGAATTTGGGATAGTATTTTGGCAGAGTTTGGCCGAACCAAAAGGCTTTTAAGGTGTGAAGAAATGAGAAGGAGGAGTGCCCTTTTATAAGAGGGGTGAGGGGAACCTTTGGAAAAGCTAGAAATATTAATTTATAATAAATTAATATTCGGTTTCTAATGGCTCCAAAGTGGATTATTTAGATGTTAAGGTGGGAATGGGTCTAAAACCACTCAACCAATATAATTTAGACTGGTTTGGGTACTTATATTAACCTTATATTTAATTATTAACTCTAAGTTAATTAGTTTCACCATTACAATGTCTCTTTGTATTTTTTTCTTATATGGTTAATAAAAATACTATATACATCCAATAGACCCCCATGTGGTCCATTAATGATATAAATATCATGATTCAACTATATTGTCCTAATATTAGATTTTTATGAATTTAATATCAATTAATAATAAAATATATTTTTTTAAACTCTTTTATGTCAATTTTGATACTATTCAATAGATGATTTTTGTGAAATTCATAACAGAATCATTACTTTGAAAAAATTAAATTAAATAAATCCTAATATGTCATATTATCCTTGAAAATTAGTTTAATTCATTAAATGTCTTATATTATATTTATTTGGGTATTTATAATATCAATTATTTTAATTTGTCAATATTATGGTAATTACTGCATCATAATTGTGTCATAAATAAATTAAATTATTTAAAGTTTAAAAATTATAAATAAAATATAATTATGTAGGAAATAGTTTTATATTTCTAATGAATATTTATAGTGGAAATTCCAACCTATATAACCCTATGTAAAAATTTTTTTTCTAAAAGATATATGCTTATGTCATTTTTGTATTTATTTTAATGTAATTAAAATTAATTTTCCCTATCACCTACAAGTGGCTCCATGGGGTCCCAAAATCAATCCAAAGATGTCTATGGTCGAACATGTATCAACCAATAAGGTTAGAACACGTTTTAGGGTAATTTAGTATTATTATAATATTATTTTTTAACCCTTATTTACCAGATTTACCTTTATCCATGGTAATAAAATATTTACCGAAGTAATTATTCAAAATGTGTAAAAATAAAAGTTAACTATTTACACAACTTGAACATCCTGATTCCAAATACGGAATCCATTTTTACAAATTCAAAACACATAAGTGGCAGAAATAAATTTAAAATAAATTCCCGTTGTTAAAAAAAAGTGTGTTTTTAAGAGATAATAACTATCAAAAGATTGACACTTGTTTATGTCCGGTTTAATTGTAAAATTATGTCCAATGACCAAAATTGAATTAAATAGTAAAAATATATTCTAAATATACTTTAAAACCACTAAAATTAATAATTTATCACTATTAATTATTTTGATTAAAAAAGTTGTTTTTAATTAAAATTTATTAATTTTCACTATTCATCAAAATATTAAAGTTATCCAAAAAGTACCAAAATTTCACCTTAGGCTAAATTCGATATTATAAATACAAAAATGAAGTCCATTTTGAAATATAAAATATATATAATTTCAAAAATTAGGTATTACTATTCATAATGGCTAGTTTTATTGGTTATGGTGTGTTAGAACTCGGTGTTGCGTACAACACACGCTATCACATTATTCAAAGAGAAGAATATCGTAGATGTTTGGGGTGTTAAAAACACATCCAGTGTATCCATCTTCGCCATGAACTATTATCACCATGGAATAAGAAATACATCTGTATTTTTGAGTTGTAATATCAATTAATTATAATCATTATGTCTATAGACCATCACATAATCTTATATATAGGAACATATGATGAAAACAATAAATGAAAAAATTTATAATTGTATGTCTGTTATAAAAATCTCATGCCTTTGATAATACCATGTCAAAAAATCATGGTAAGAGGCCACATATTCATATGATTTCTCCCACCTTTGTGTATATCTTCTATATGTCCCATCATAGTACTTTATCAAACAACAAAACATTATATGAGAATGTCGTCATAGGACATCAATGTTCTCGTCATAAAAGGGACCTCCTATGACAATATATGTGTAATCAAATTACAGGCTATTTTTCCTAAGAAACCAACTTGAAAAAACTACCAATTAGACTAGACCCAACATTATATTACCTTTAGTATAAATTACCTAACATGATATTAAATTTTCTCCAATATAAAGGTTTTAGTCAAGGGGTCCACCATATTTTCTTCCTTTGATAAACTACACCTTTCAACTTCACCACTCTGAAAAAAATCCCCCTATTTATGGTACATCTAATGTATGTTCTTCATCAATTTAGTTGATCATGGATCTTTCACAAGATCACCTAATGTAGTATTATCACAAAACAGTGTGAAAGAACCATTACTGATATATACCACAAAAATACATTGGATTAATATTTTTTCCCAAAACATTATTTTTTCGTCCTTAAAATACAAAATATACTCAAACTCTGCAATATAATTTCCAACCATAGACTAAATTGTGATCCTACCACAAAAAACACCTACATTCAATATGATAGTCTATCCCATTTTTTCATCATTTCATCATTTCAATTTGGAAATTTTAATCTATATAACCATTAATTAATTGTTCATTATATCCTCCATAAAATATAAATATTCCATTAGTATGCCTCAGATACATAAGTATATTATTCACTACCATCCAATGGAATTCACCAAAATCATCATGAAATATTACTACCACTACTAATGCCTTGTAAAAATCTATCCATGTTCATAGAATATCACACATGAACAACCCAATCAGTAATGAATATAGAATCATGGTCACTCTATTTATTCTGATATATGTTTGAGGATGAATTATCATAGAAATACGACTGTCATGTGATGCTTCCTATAACTCACTATTGTATAGTTCCATAATGAATATCTTCAGTATCTTATCCATGGATGTACTTTGAGTTAGTCTAAAAACCAAATGGTTTTATCATGATTAATCTTGATCCCAAGAATATATGATTCCCTAACCATGTCATTCATATAGAATACATTATTCCACAATTCCTTCACATTATATAATACAAGTGCTATATTTCCAATATGTAATATTTCAAAAATATTATTTAATACAAAAATGACTCCACACCCAATAAATATTTTATCGAAATATGTCTCTCATTCATTCTTTATGTAAACAATTATTTTATTCCCTCCCCAAAATGAATGTTCAATGGCCTAGATTCTTTCATCAATCCATAAATATATCTTTTCAACTGGCATACCTAGTTGTAATACTTTTGAAACACAATCCCTTCAGGATTTGTTATATAAACAACTTTATTAATGTTCCAATTGAGGATGGATGTTTTGAAATCCATTATGAGAATATCATAATCATATAATGCTTCAATGGAATGTATAATTAAAATGGATTATATCATTACACTTGGTGAAAAGGATTCATAATAGTTAATACCTTGACAGTGTTGAAAATATTTTTTATCCTTTCACACATTATTCATATTTTCATGTCCTACAATTTAAAATTTTACTTTAATTAACATTTTTGTCTAATATTAATTACATATAATGGATAGTCTATGAAAATCAGAACCTGGTTTTACATCATGGAATCTATTTCAGAATTCTTTATTCTTGACACATGGAAACATATATGACACTTAATCTTCCAATTTTGTTAGAGGATAATTATTATCATCTAAAAATGTGTCTACATCCTTATTATCTTGAAAACAATTCAATTTTGGATCTAAAAAATATCGATTACTCATACATAGTAATTTGTTCCATTGATCTATTTAGTCTTCCACAAGGTATTGTGTACATTTATCATTTTCTAATTCGTGTGTATGATGACATTAGTATACATAAACGTATAAATCTATCCCACTAGCACATTTATAGATGAGATCCTACATATGAAATATGGTACGTATATCAACCACACCTTTTATTCTGAACGATTTTATATGTATTTTTATTTTCTTTCGTTATGGTATCCTATAAAGATACACACTGCTCCTTGGGGTGAAATCATTTTACCGTAATAGGTCTCAAAAAATGATTTTCAACACCACACTTGTATATAATACAACACCGGCTTCTTTTCATTCCATAAATGGAATTATATACCATATGTTTGTTTTCATGAACATTGATTTTTATATATTGTTATCCTTGTAATATGTGTCCCTAAAAGGATAATGGAAGAATCAAATTTCTTATCATTGATCTTACTTTTTCCAACATGGTGTAGAACAACAATTCAAATATACTATTCCATTAAGACATAATAAGTGTAGTGAGTTGAGGGAAAATCCCTATCTCCAGAAAATATTCAATGTAGCCATGATAGAGATAATATCCACCACAATCTTAGAGATGTTTTTTATTCTTCTTACCAAACATGTAATGAACAACATTAATTTATACCATGTATTTATAAATTGATTCTATCTTATACCACATCATGTAGACAGATCCATGTTTTCTAAAATCAATAGTTAAATTTATGAATTATGGCTTCAAAACATTTTTTTCAACAACAAATGGTCCACACACACAACTCTGAACTACTTCATGAAGCAATGTTGCATTGTCTCATGTCCTACTAAATGGGGTTCTGTTATTTTTCTTTAAAACAGGTCTTACATAAATAAATGTGTTTTTGTAAAAAGGTAAACTAAAAATCAATTATTATTTATATTTTTTTAGCACACATATTTTATATAACCTACCCGACAATGCCAAAGTTGGGTGTGGTGTTAGTTTTGTGAAGTAATATAATTATTTATTTCGATTCATTGGTTTCTATAATCCAACATATAATGAAAATTAATTAAATGAGACATTCAATAAAAATTTCATTAAATATAATCGAGGAATTATTTTTTCACAAATTTGAAAATTAATCCTTCCATAAATGTCCACATATTGAGATAATGATTTTTTTATCTGAAGGATTATAATTAAAAAAATTAAATGAAATATTATTCCATTATAGTACATGAATTGATAGTCAATAATAGCTAATGTAAATAGTTCATCTACATTGGATACTCAACGATTTAAAAAACATTGGTCAATAATTATAAATATACATAATATATTTATTTCAATACATATCTAATAACCAATGTTAGTATTTAATGCACAATTTTTTGAAATATATTTTATAAAATTTACTATAAAAACATGTAAAAAACTACATTATTGTTTATATGGGTGACTTTTTTCACCTGGTAGTCCTTTTGGATACATGAAAAATAGACAACTGCATGCCCTCTTTCTTTACCCCCTGATCTTCCTCTTCATGTAAGGGTGTAATGTAGGTATGTCCTATAATATCTATATTTTCACATTATGTTTGTTCATCATAATGAAATATGTATTTCACAATTCATATCTTTATAACCACTTATAATAGGAGTAATAATTTCTAAAAGAAACATATCAATGTTGTAGATATTAAAATACACAATACAGATGTAGATGATCTGAGGGAGTGATCGCAAAATAATGTCGGCTCCTAGTTCATTATGCAGTTTAAACCCCAGAACCTCTAACATCAAAATATATCAAATGAACATGTAAACATGAGTCCCAACTATGAAACCCTCTCCATGTATTCTATAAAATAGCACATGGAAATATCAAACTATTCCTATATAGATCATTCGTGGTAAATACCATAGAGGTTCTCATTCATGCTATACACATCCATGTTTTCAGGAGACTTCATCAGTTCACAATACATCAATTAACCAATCAAACATAGAACTCATAGAGGATCCCTAATTTATTTTTCATTGAAAAGTAACTCTCCATCATTCACCACTTTAGTAGGATGATCTCACATTATAGATTTGTTCATTTAGTATTTTCATTCATGAAATAACACAACCAATAGGTGTCTAAACATCTCCTCGATGTTACTTCCAATTTTGAGGTTATCTTTAACAAATATATATCATAGGGGTAGTCTGGATGAGTAAATATTCCATTTATTAAATTATTAAATATATTAGATTAATAATACATTTCACTATTAGATTATTAGTGAGGTATAATATAGTAAATAATAATTTATTTATTTATAAAATCTACCACTATTTTATCATGCCACAATATCATTAACCATTAATTTCAAAATATCTAGTTTCATTACTATTGTAGTGTTAAAGACCCCCATTACATTTCACAATTTTAAAGACCTTGACCATGAAACCCATTATAATGTAATTAATTTGGCTGTCTTTCCAGGTGTGGACTTATAGTTCCTTGATCTATTGTGTGGATTCCCCTATCCAAGAAAACCTAACAAATATTTCCTCAACAGTTTCCATAATAGATTTAATTAATTGACATTATCCATTAAACACAATATATTTTTGGTCAGGTCATTCCAAAACAGTAACTTCTTGAAAAAACATATGTATGCATAATTTGGCCATATAATACACATAGTTTTGTTGTATCATTCCCAATCAATTAATTAAATTGTTATTCTAGAACATAAATTAAATCCGAGATATTAAATTATTTGGCATAAATTTTATCTTGATTTATCATTTTCAATGACTTTTAATATTAAGATTATTTTTCTTAATTAATTAAATAATTTTGGAAATGAATTTACCCATAATTAATTATTATAATTGTTTTATAGTATTCTGTTTATATATCTGATTGCATCCTTTATTCCATTAAATAAATAATTATATATATATATATATATAATTTATTAATAAAATGTCATTTTCTTGAGATTTATATAATGTTATAAATGATTAGAGGATATTAAATTAACCTTTGACCTCTGTGAAATATCTCTTATTGATTTTCTTAGTATGATTAACAGCATTCCAATTGACCACCTATAAACTAACAAGGTTGGAAATAGTATTGATACCTCTTGAACTACCTTCATGTGCTTTCAGATGATTTATTAATCATAACTAATTATTAATCACACTTAGGTAAGGGGATAAAAATGTAATTTTAAAGGGGATTACATATATATAAATAAAAATATAGGTATTACATAATAATTGAGGAGTGATGGATCACATGACATCATATAATTTTATATTAAATAAGTGAAAACTCATGAAATAAAATAAATTAAACCATCCAATGCAAACAGTGTTCTTTTTCAAGCTCACAAATGGTCATACATGAATTTGATACAAAAAATGTAAATATCTATTATTCATTTCATTATTAATTTTTTTATTATAAATGATAAGCATGCTTCCGTTAATAAAGTAATTAATCACCCTTCATCTTTAATGAACATACGTTCATTTTGAGAGACAATCATTATTAATTGTTTTAATGGAAAATAAACTGAATAACTAATAATGAACTATTAAATAAAATAAATTAATTGATTATTTTTTTTAATCCATTGATAAATTATCAAACACATAATGGAATTCCAAAAAATTTGGTTGTAAGGATTCAATTTTAAACATTAATTTACTTTTAATTATCTACATTATTGGGATAAAACACATATTGTACCTGATGCTATATTCACACCATCATAGTTTCTGTATATCCATGTCACACATTGGGTGATTCGATGTATTAAATTGGAAAAAGTACATGTTGTGTACATTCGAGCTACACACCCAGTACATGACTTCATTGTGCCTGGATGGCATATTTAACATGTTTTGTTCAATAAAACCATAATGTGTAATTAATTTCGTAAAGAAACTACATACATTAAACATGGTTATACGACATTTTCTCTTACTTCATAGCTTAGAAGCCAGTTTTATTGGAAAAATAGTTGTATCATAGAGATGGGATATTCAGTCGTTCATAATTTTTTCATAAACCATAATGAAAATGAAAAAATGACCGAAAACAATTTATATGTCGACAATATGTTAATTAAAATGGGATTAAATAATGAATAATGTGAAATTAAAATCTAACTCAAATTGTAGATAGATCAATAATCAAATAAATAATTATAAATGTTATTGTGATCTCTCTAAAAAAACATGATGGTTCTATGATAAGAAGAAATGTGCAGAGATGGTATAAATATTAAATTTTATTTAAATAATCATTGTCCTAAACAAATAATGA
Source organism: Viscum album (assembly GCA_963277665.1). NCBI lineage: Eukaryota > Viridiplantae > Streptophyta > Magnoliopsida > Santalales > Viscaceae > Viscum > Viscum album. The sequence continues at coordinate 1,853,297,722 of OY728120.1, forward strand.
TGAACATGCAGGTAAATTATATTACTAATTTATTAAATAATTAATGAAATAAATACATGGGCTTTGGAAAATTCTTAATTAGTGATTGTTGATCGTCTAAAAGTAAAATTTTGGGTTATCTTCATTGTATTGTGGGGATCCAAAGATAGAATCCCCCTTATTGTGATCCTTAAAATTAACAATGATCTCCGAGAAACAGAACTCAATATTAAAGAGATATCCTAGGAGTTTAATATCTTTATTTCATTCTTGATCAATCATGCTTTGGTCTTGAGTAAATCTCTCTTTCACTTCATTTTCTTTATAGGGTGACAGACATAGGAGTTAAGAGAGAATTCATTGTGAGAAATAATTCCCTATACTTAATTTTTGATACTCTAAATTATATATATAACAACATATTAATAAAATTTATATTTATGTTAAAACATTATTTATCATATTAGCATACATTAGATCACAATTATTATTTTTTATAACCTTATTTTACTTTATAAATATTATATAATTAATATTTTCTGTAACAGAACAATTTTCTCAATAAAAAAATATTATATAGTGGTCTAGTAAATAAATATTTTTTCAGAGGACTCTATCAGGGTCCATTTGAACTCTTATAGAATTCATACAACAATAGAATAAATATTCTATTCGTAAATAAATATTATGTTAAAAATATATAGAGTAAATAATTTTTATAATACATAATAAATAAAATAAATATTTTATTCAATATCTGGAAATTATAAAAGTATTTATTTAATCTGATTAATATATCATCAATAAAATTATTCTTAATAATGGAGAATAATATTTATCCCACAAATTTAACACATGTATAATTTAATTGAGATCAATAGAAACACATAGTGCTTGATCCTTTTTGACCATTTCCCATTAGCATTAAGATATATTTCATAACAAATATTCATATTATGAAAATGGTCATGGAACCCATGAGAATGAACATTATATTGCAACATTGACAACAAAATATGAACACACACATTTTAATATAATACAATTATCACAATATCTCAATAGGAAGGTGACATGTCCATGTTACCAACCTATGTGCTGTATAATTCAATATTTGACTATCTGAAATTAATAAATCATTAAATAATGGTCATGAAAATTAATTCAATGTTTCTATTCTAATCAAGGATATAGGATATCAACATTGTTAAATATGGTATGGTAAATTCATTCCTCAACTAATTAATTAATGAAATTAACTTGTGATACACCCAAAATATCAAACTTCACTGTGAACTATTATCATCATGGTTTACAAAAAAAACATCATATTAATTGATTAGTAACATTCATTAATAATAATATTTAAGTCTATAGACCATCAATAATGCTCATATATTGGAAAATCCAATGAAACCCAAACATTATGTCTTCATACTGGCTGGTCTATTCTCATAATATATATTCATATTGTTTACCATGTGTGAAATTCATGAAAAATTTCTACATCTACTCACGTGTACAAAAAATTGACATTATATGTACTATGTGTCCCTTCATAAAATGTGATCCAACCAGAAACATTTTTTTAGAAAATTTTCATAGACCATAAAGGTTTTAATCATAGTAGGGGAACTACAATGACCATAGAAAATTAAAAGTATACTCTATGAAATTATTACATTAGATTCATGAATAAAAAAATACAACATGTAATATGGTGTTTTGTTAATATTCAATAAATTGAATATAGATGTAATCAAATTAAAAAACTGTATTAATAGGAAACCCACTCTAAATAAGTTACTATGGAACAAGAGAATATTGAGATATTTCATCCATGTGATATAAACAAGCATGTCATGGATTTATAGAGTATACTTGGGCTATTGGAGTAAAATCACAGGTCTATACACAAAATATACGGAGTTGAAGCACCATTTAAAGCATTGACCGAGAATTTGAATTATTTTTCATTAATTGGTAAGTGCCATCATTTATTTTTTTTATTTTAGGTAGTGGTTGGAGAGCACCCCCCATCTTGTGATTTCAAGAGGATAGTGTCGATTAAATAGAGTTTATTGATACATGGGGGTGGTAAATGGTTTTGTTTTTATGTAGAGGCAAGCAGTTATCACTTATGATTCACACCAGTGGAGATGACATGATATGAAATAATTGACTCACAAGATTCTTATGTCATAGGTGTTCTACCAAATAATTATGTAGATACACTACATGATGGGTGAGTATTTTATCACTTACTATAATAACAAGAGTCACAAGTACATATTTTCACATAAGGATGGTAACATGAGAGGGAGGGGATGTATAGATTTCCTCCAAGTGACATCAAGGATGTCTGTACTCTAGGGAATGTGAACATGTGGGTATATGATTTCATAAATAAATCATGTATCTATTATTGGATATTACATTGGTGTAGTTAGTATTGTGGCAATTGTCCTTCATGGATAATGATGTTGCATCATATATTATTTTGATGGTTGAAACCCAATCTATTTTATAGTGTATAATGGATTCATAGAGAATATATAACTAATATGAAACCATTCATAATAAAATATCCATAGAGCTTGATCCCGATGGATTTTATGAAGGTAGGGATAATAGTATCTTTTATAGTGGGTAGATTATGATACCCAGAATGTTATAGGAGGAAGTGTTGTGGGGGTTTCAAACATCACCTTTAGTATTACGGACCTGTGTGAAAAAGATTTTCTAGGACAATCTAGTTTTCTTTTAGTGGCCATTCATAAAGAATGACGATTCATTGTTTATATCACATTTTCTCACTTGTAAGTATGTCAATTCAGAGCAGTAGGTTCAATCAGGTTTAATCCAAACCATTAAGGTAATATATTGTACGTGGATAGTGATATCCAAAGAATTTGTGGTGGATATATTTCATACCTCAATTAGACATGGTTCCATCTTAGTGATCATAGAATATCTCACCCTGTCATCCAACTTCCAAAAACTTGAAGAGAAAAGTTTAGTAGAGAGCATGGGACACCTCTTTGTACAAGAGATAGTTCAACACCCTAGAGCTACCTCGCTACTCATCTATGAGCTTGAAGCTCACTTCACATATTGGTTAAGGATAGGATTACATGAAACCATTGCTTATAAGTTATTCTAGAACAAGAAATATTACCCCCTTTCTTAAGGCCAAAGAGAGTGCACTAGCTAGGTCATTGATGACATAATTTCGTCTTCCATGTTGGACTTTGACCGTAGTAAGAAGGATCACCTTCCATTCATGAATTCCATATAGTAAAATATATAATGGTCCACCATTGGTATGTATCCATTAGAGTATTTATAGGAAACATTGTAAGTCACCAATTTTTTGACCGGTCATGATATGTATGCAATCTTGGGTTCGTATTTGGTTGAAGATGTTAAGGAGAAGTTGAATATTATAAAGCAGTAGAACAAGACTGATCAAACCCCTTATGCATCTTACTGAAACCTATGATTAATACCTTTGCTGATCGTGGAGGGAGAACATGTGTTATCTAGAGTCTCAACTTGTTATTAAATTAGGATATTTGGAAAAAAAACTACAAGCTATATCAATTATACATTGGTCCATTATGGATACAAGGTATGTTCATGAGGTTATGTATGTCATAGCTCTACCGCCATAGTTTGTCCTAGTACATTCCATATTCCACATTTCACAACTGTGTAGGTACATACATGGACTATAACAACATTTCAACTATGGTAAGAAGAACAATGAGGATGTAGATCCTTTTCACATTACCTAGTGGAGATAGAACAATAGAAGAAGAGGAACCTTCATTTTTATTTTATTCCCTTTGTGTTTGTCTAGTGGAATCATTTAAATCATCCGAAGAGGACGTATGGATGGTTGACATGAATTCCAGTCTAGTACTCTCTAATTCTTTAGTCAGTCTTTTTCATTCACGATTAAAATATCTAAGGTGGGTATAATGTAATGCCTATTATTTTCAATTTATTAAAATTGGTAATTATATGAATTATTTTTGAGACCAAACACTAAAAAAGTGTGTGATTCCAAGGTGTAGGGTTCCAAGAATATATTTTTGAATAATATTTATTGTATTAAATAACATATTCATACAATTTTCCATAAAATTAGAAGAACTCTAAGAAGGGGGAATGGATCAGAAATATGAGGGAACTATTTAGTTTATATATCTGGTTTTACCTAATCAGTTTCATAACCTTCTAGGATGAATTAAATTTGTCAAAAAGACATCATAGTTTTAAATGAATTAAATATAATAATTAATTTTTATTTTTTATTATTTTTACACATGAACTCCATTTTCATTTAAGTATAAATTATAAATATTCCTCGAGAATGGTTGCTCAATCCATGGAGATTAAAGAAATCTATTTGTGATCTATCATGGTGAAAGGCGTTGAATCGAGATCAGATAATTGATTATTGTAACAATTGATTCCTTTGATATCTTCAATAATGGATGCAAAATAGTTTCTCATCCTTGATCAATATAAACACTATGTATAATGTTTAGTTTTATTTTTTCCATAAAATTTATTAATTCTCAAAAATCAAAATGAAATTCCAAAAATTGAATTGATACGTTCATGGTAAGTATAAATAAATTGAAGGGATTTTTTATTTTCACATTTAAATTTTGTTCATATTTTCTATGATGATATATTAGAGCCTAATGATCAATGATTGAGGTTGTTTCCTAAAATTTCATTTCATATGGTTTTCTCCCTCCATTATTCATGTGTTCATCATGGGTGTTTTCCTTTTTCATCTTATTCAATGAATACCTATTACATGATTATTTCATGACCATTATCCTGAACTATGTATAAATAACACCAGTGTGGATCATTTTCGATGGTTTTGTTGAGGTGCATTGAGTATGGTGGATACACTAGAGTGGAACAGATAGATTTTTGGTTCCCATTTGACTAGATTTGATTAAACATGATGTTTTTTTTGATATGTCATCTTCTGCGTAGATTTGGAGCCTAAAATCCTAATATATATAAACTGGCAGCCTATGTGAACAATTATATATAGGCCCTATCAATGGGATAAAATCATGAGAAGTTCTAGTTGATGTAGAAGGTATTTAATAAATCGAATTGAATTCCACATATATCCAGACGTTACATACTATTGGGGTCCTCTGGTTAAGATGTTGGTGTTCCTTCAAAAATTAAGTATCACATGATAACTGAAAATTCCACATTCCATGTAACCCCTTACGAGATAATAAGGCCTGTACTTCGGGAAGATGGTGGACATATGATAGGTTGCACTGCCAAAGTGACATGATGTATACTTGGACACAGACACAACTTGGCATACATGGGTAGGTACATGGACATAGACACCATAAATGGACAGGGACACAATATACGAAAATAACTATGTTACATGGGTCAGATATCATGTGTATCTACGTACCGATTTGTTCTCATACGCATCATGTAAATGTAGACGAACATGTTGTGTAGGGAATTCCGACATGGGTAAGAATGGGGATAGCTCGACACACTACGTACACCAAAGCTATATGTCGCATAATCAATTTAAGAGTGTTATCCTATTTTTGAATTATTATTTTTAAAAGTATAATTTTATTGAGTTCCATTGGTCCATTTCATCAAGGGTATATTTTTGTAATTACATCTACTCCACGGGATTATGATACCCTCTAGAGACTGAGTCTCAGATTGAGTTTTAGCGTTCCTCTATAAGACCGTTGTTGGATCTTCTTCCCGATTTTTCATTGCGTGTGGTTTCTGGAATCATAATAATGTACCTGATTTGGATGACGATCCAACATATATCAATTGATATCTTTAGTGTTGTTTTAGTAAATTGTATATAATATTCATTATTGTGGGTTGATCCAATTTGGGTTCATTGTGTCCCCAAAAGGTTCTCTTCAAGACCTAATATCTATTTATCAAGGTCTTATTAGACCATTGATATTTCATGGGTGAGGACCAATGAACATTAAATCATTATCGAGTTTCTCTAATGAAAGCACGGATAATTGATTTAATGTTATTTGATTGAGAATTTCTTCTAGTACAATCCATTGCCCGGAAGTTAGTTATGACTTCTTAGTGGCGTGGTGTATTTCCTAAGTGCATATTGGGGTTTATATAAAAATAATAATTATTATATCTTGTATTTAGATGAATGAACTATATTATTTTATATTTTTGTTTTAGTGTTGTCCTACTGAGTATTGTTATACTCACCCCTAAATGGGATTTTCTTGCACGTGTCTTGTATTGGGAAGATGATGACCCATTTGATAGTGTAATAGGAGGATATGGTGTCAGTGGAGCCTATATAGATCATTAAAGACCAATATTTTATACTAGAATCATTCATTTGACATAGTCCCCACCCATAAAGAAGGATGTGCATTTTACATTATCCATCTCGACTATTATTTGGCCCCTTTTCAGCAATCATTACTTTACTGTCATACTCTATTATGGGATTATAGATGTTTGCAGGAATTATTTCATTTGTTTTTAATATCCTCATATTGTGGGCTTGGATATGTTCTAATTATTATAGGTATGTCAGTATAATCCCTCACATTTTTCGGATATGTGTACTCAACATTGGTTTCTATCCTCAAGACCATTTGAGGAGAGTTTAGTGTAATCATAGCTCGAACATCAAATTGTTGGGTCGTGACATAATATGTGAGATATGATATAATAAGAGTGTGGAAATCACTAGAAACACAATAATTTCACACAAAAATGTGACTTCTTATCTTGAATATAATTCCTGGATATATACTATGTCATTATAATATATTACGATAGAACTTCTAACTATAACCAATAATATATGAGGTGTTGCCAGAATTACCCAATTGATTATTTGTCTCTATAATTCTAAGAACACTAGTTTCCTCCAAATAATCTAATAATTTATTAACCACTATGAAATTAATCTTACATCATTCATAATAATGAAATAAACACCTTAGAATGAAATTAATTTCCTAATGACATAAGAATACTAAGTCAAATATATAACCATTTTTATACCATCAATAATAAGAGAATATATAATACTATATTAATCAAGGATAAAATCATAAAATAGTTAATATTTTTTCATTTGAGAATATAATTTAGATATAAAAATAGTATGATAAAAATTTTAGAAATGGAGAATAAAACTAGAAACCCATCAACTGAATGAATCCTATAGATTTATATACAAATAATTAGGAATAAATAGTTTAAACAAATAGAAATCCATAATTAATTGATGTAATAATTTTTAAGTGAAACTTATTATTTATTACATAAATATAAATAGATGACTTAAGAGAGATAAATGTGATTGATAGGATATTTTCCTAAAAAATTAATCGTTGCAAAGAACGCATACCTACTGTCCTCACATATTTTAAGATTTTCATGTCTCTTCATAAATAATCCTATTAAATGTTCTAGTTCATTATAATATAACGTTATAAATATTTATTTCTTTATAAAAATAAATTTTTTGACTTTATTATTAATTTATTTACTTAATATTTTTTGTTTGACCAATTGATGTAATTTGATTCATGAATTGATGTTTTATTTTAAATAAATGGAATGTGTAATGGTATTTAAAAGTGTTACCCATTATTTACTAATGTTGAATTATATTTTTTTTGTTTCATTAAAAAAATTATAATTTCCATAGTATATTATATTTAAAAAATTCATTTCAAATTGATGTGTTTTTTCCCTAGAATATTTTTATCACTAAATATATCTAAAATGTTTTACATTTAATTTCAAATATATTTATTCTATTTACTAAATGAAAATAATAGTAATAATACCAATTATTTTTATATATTTTATTCAATTATAATATCTATTTTTATTACTATTCATGAATAAAATTATTAATTAATTCAATTCATTCATTAACAAACATCAAATAATACCATCTTAGGTGAATACATTTTATTTAAAGATTTGATAAAACAAGGAAATAAAAAATTGATTTCATTGTTAAAAATTGTATTATCATTGAACTATAATTTTTTTAATTATTTTAAGGAATTAATATGCTATATATTTTGTAATAGGGGATGTGAAATTATGTACATTGGTTTTGAAAAATATACATTTTAAATTAATTATATCCTTCAGAATGGCTCTAAATCCATCAAAGGAGTATCTTTTGAAAAACAAATACTTATTAGAAATGTGTAAAGGTTAGTTTTGAGATTGATTTGGTTGGGGATTTTGAAGATATAAAATATTTTTAATTTAGGTGAAATGGGTGTTTATATAGTAATGTAAGTAGGGTAACATTAAAAATACATTGTTTATTATAATATTTGGGCTTTTTGATGGTTTGTATTAATTTAATTGTTGTATGATTCAAACATATTTTTTTGAAATTATAATACCTACAAACCCAAATGGAAACATGAATTTATTTTACAAAATGTAAACAACCACGTATAGTTATTTTTAAATAAAAAATAGAATTCCTTTTTAGAAATAAATATTTGTGTTTAAAAAATATTTAACTATTTCCAAACGGTTTATTTTCTAAGTAAAAAATAAATGATTATAGAAACTGTTATTTATAATTTTTTTTCACATTGATAACTTTATGATTTGAATATTCTTATGGAAAACATACAAATAGTATTCATTCTACAATTATCAATAAATCAATATTTTTTCGAATGATATTAAAAATTCACTATAATATTATTTCAATGTGATTGTTTGGGAAAAAATGTAAAGACCTGTAAATTTTAAGAAATTGTTTTTCATAAATTCTTTTTGATTTTACGAGTACGCAGTTTTTGACGGCACCTGATTCTAAGGCCCGATGGGCCCGGAATCAATTTCCCAAGTTTAGCTCGGGGTAAGTTCAGGGAACGAATGAGCGGGTTTTTCTATCTTTTGAACCGGTTCTCGGAATTGAAATCCGAGGGCACCGAGGAAACCACAACACCAGTAATTGCATAATAGGAATTTAACTATTAATGTGTTTGCATGAGAGAAGGAGTTAATTTTTTGTGCTCTAAATAAGAAGTGAATAAAAAATTGTGGAACAATTTTTATTCTATAACTTATGTAGTTATATTCTACATGGGGTAGTTAGGATGGGTCCCACAAACTCTTAACTACCCATGTGAGGATAATTGTGATGTGGGGCACACATGAGCCCCAACCATTCACATTCCATAAACCCCCATAAACCTCCCATTAAAATCTTTTTTTAATGTTGCAACCCCCTAGTATTTAATTAGGTAACTCCTCCTCTCCCCACTCTTCCAATTTAATTCTTTCCAACACACGTTAATTCAATTAATTGAACCTCATCAATTAATTGAATTAAGTATTTGAATTTGTATTTTTGAATGCATGGAAATGTAAAATAAAACAAGGAGAAGCCTTATTTTATTTTTGGTGGGCTGGTTGTGTTGAGAATTGGAGGAGAAAGAGCTCTAGTTTCTTTTGAAGAACATTATCTTCAACTAAGAATGCCAACTATCCGACGATGAACGTTGATTCGGTGGCCCCAGTTTCTTTATCCTATTCTTCCTCCGCGTCAAGGGAGGAGACACCGACGATGGTGGAAACGACACCATCGCCTGCGATGCTTGACAATCGCGAACTTCTTTCGATGTATTGGTGTGTTTGGAATGAGTAATGATTGGTTTTCCTTCCATGTTGTTGTACCACTTAAAGCACTTTTTATCGGACTAATGCGGAAGAGAACAAACCAAATTAACACAGTTCGATTCCTCTGTCATTATTGTGAATTTGTGGAATTCTTTGGTCGTTCATGAGCGGTGAATCATGTTATGTTTTCAGAGTCAATCGAAGGCCCTAAAACATCATAAACAACCTCATAGCATCAGAGAATCCTAGAAGCGGATGTTTCATAGGAATTTGATAATCGGAATGATGAACGGACACCTTGGGAGGTGTGATGGCTAGTGGAGTCGTTTTCTAGAAAATTACAGAATACACGGCATGTGCTCCAGGAGCACACGCCGTGTAGTTCAAGAATACTATGGATTCCATTTTAGATGTTAGAAAAGTAGTAAAGGGTGTGTGACTCTAGAAACATAACGTGTAATCTCCACACTGTTTGAGAGTGGAGACATTGATGGACATGGCATGTATTCAGGGATAATACACGAACACAGACCGAAATACACGGCCATGTAACACGGAATGTGTTCTCTTCATAGAAAGGAAGAAGCAGCTTCATGAGGCTCGGCCTGTAATCTGGGAGATACACGCACTGGGGCAGAACGACATGGCCAAGATGCAAGGCATGTACTACCTTCACCATGGCAGAAGCGGCTTCGTGATGACTCGACATGTATTCAGGAAATACACACACACGGGGTGGAGTACACAGGCATTTACTCCACCATAGGGCCAGGCATGGCTAGCGCACATGGGATTGACCCTAGAGGTTTGGACATGGCGTGTAACCATACTACACTCCATGTACTTACTTATCTAGACGACCAGCTCTATGACACGAGCCGTTTCACACGGGTAGTACCCGGTGTCTGATGACACGGTTTGTATCAATTACCTACACGTCGTGCACTGTAGCGAAATGGCTTGGTCATCTTGTTCACCATGACATGGGCACGTTTTTCTTGGTTTTTCCCCTATGACGTGGGATGGAAATACAAGAGACATCAAATATGGACTACGTGATAGTTGATGTATCGATCTTTGACTCGAGGAGCAGACCCTATAAAAATCAAGCGTGCTGTGTGCGGAAACTCTAGAGCTAGCTGCGACTGCGATGACGAAGCCTACTATATGTGGATCCTACGTGGGTTCGACAGCGAGGAAGACTGTACTAGGATCCACCGTGGGTTCGGTAGCTATGATGACTGTACTAGGATCCTATGTGGGTTCGACAGTAAGGACGACTGTACTACGATCCTCTGTGGGTTCGGCAGCGATGACAATTGTACTAGGATCCTCCGTGGGTTCGACAGCGATTATTACTGTACATTGATCCTATGTGGATTCTGCAGCGATTAATTCTGTACTTCGATCCTATGTGGGTTCGGCAGGGGAAATGATTCAGGGGATACATCTATCATCTCCAACTCTCTTCGTGAGTAGTATACCTGTGTCAGCCGAGTCTTTATTTTCAATCATTATCGTCGATATGATTGACTTTCTTTCCTGTGTGGACTGGGTTGTGCTTTCCTATGTGGACTGGGTTGTACTTCGGCTCTGGAGTTGGAGCTGAACTGGAATTGATGACTTAGGTACATGTATGGGAATATACCTAAGTAGAGTTGATTGAAACTTCGTGTTTGTATATTTCCTTTATGGTTTATCCGTAGTGGATTCCGGGAGGCCATCAGTGGTCTCAGGGTCCCTACTGAGTATTGTATACTCACTCCTGCATGGGCTATGCCCGCACTACGTTATGTTGGTTGCAGACGACGGACAACGCTGATCGTGGTTGAGACATGTGGAGAGGGACTGTATCTGGAGGTGGAATATCAGGTGGGACGTATACGGAGCGGAGTGAAGGATTCTAGGAGATGAGGAGACCATCTGTACCCACCCATTAGGTGGGATTCCCAGAGGATTTCTCGGTGAATGCTACTTTACATTTCAGTTGTTGTATGTCACTTTTCTCAATTTTACTGCAATTTCAGTTGGGTTTTTATACTAGCCCATTTACATTTCTGCACTTACTTTTGTACCTAGTTTACATATTGTTTACTTCAGCTTGCGTACTCTATTGTGTTTGTTTTCTTATATAAAGGAAAGGCCTTCTCTTTTATTGGGATTTACACCTTGGTGCTAGTCGCCAGTACCTGGCCTATGGAAGGCGGGCTTTGGGTAGTCACAACACGGGCCCCGAGGACGGGTTGTGACAAATTGGTATCAGAGGATTCGGTTCTACCATAGAACTCAGGAATCTGATAATTTCTTCTATGTGAAGCAATAATGATAAGGTTATTGAGTGTGGTTATCAGTCCAGGAGGTCCAGTGTTGGTGTGTCGGCCGACATATCCATACACCAGGACCGTAACTTCTGATTTCTGACTCAGTGCACGAAAACATTGATTGCATGTGTGATTTATAATTTTTCATTGTGATTACTGTGTATTAGCTCACCAGGTATACTGTATTAACCTTGTAACACTTGTTTCTTTTCAGGATGGCACCATGATGACAACCAGCTAGGGTTCTGAGCTTTTTGCGAGATGGCGGCCCACCAAGTGACGAGGCCCCATTGCATGTCCCCATTACAGCGTAGGTACCAGAGGTACCACTACCCACCGATCCATCGATGCCACCAGCCCTAGTAGCTGAGAGTTCACGTCGCCTGAGTGAACTGCACGAGTTTCAAAATCAGAGGCCACCCAGGTTCCACGGAGAGACAGACCCTCAGGGAGCCGAGGATTGGCTAGATGCTCTCGTCTGAGTCTTCAGATTACCAGGGACCCCAACTGACCTTATGGTGATCCTTGCGATGAGTCTCCAGCATTAAATAGTAGATATATGGTGGATCTTGATGCTCCAAGTGCATGACGAGGCATCTCTAATTTGTACAGACTTCAAGAACCCCTTTCGCTTAGAGTTTATTCCAGCCACCATCTGTGTGGTGCACATTCAAGACTTACTACAGCTGTAGAAGGGCAACATGACATTAGCCCAGTACTCGGTGACATTTACTGATCTCTCGCGCTACTCCATGGACATGGTACGGGACCCATTCTTTTGGGCCCAGAGCTTTGAGCAGGGAGTAAAGCGTGAGATTAGGGATTCCATGATCTCCCTCAGCATTCCAACGCAGGCAGGAGTACTGGAGTGAGCCCTTGTTGTGGAGAGATTTCTTGCTGAGCCTACTCCAGTAGTGAGGCCTACCATAGGGAGACATGTAGCAGAGTCTTTTGCAATCGGTAGTATATAGATTCCGCAGAGGTCCAATCAGACAAGGCCATCAGATGGGCATCCTCAAGATATTGGTTTGGATGTGCGGGTCACACACTGTAGAGCCAGTCATACGAGAGGCATATAGTGCTATGCATGCGGCGGACAGGGCCAGATGGCTCGTGACTACCTGACCCAACATGAAGAGGAGCAGAAGACGGTAGAGGGACTACCCAGGTAGAGGCAAAGGTTTAACCATGCCGGTCTGCAGGGAGCAGGCAGACAAGGTAGAGGAGCTGGCAGTGCATGAGGTGGTGGAAGATGCTTTGAGGCCCTACCACCACCACCAGGAGGTCCACCCCGAACATAGGGAGCTGGAGGAAAGAGGTAGGATCAGCTTCATGTAGTGGATTCTTACGACCACAGCACACCTGATATTATTCGAGGTATTATCTGTGTCTACTCCAACCTTTTTTTAGTTCATATAGACACATGAGTGAGTCATTCTTTCATTGTCTTTGACCTTGTTTGGAGCTTGGAGATTCTGACAGAGCTGTTGGCTCAGTCCTTACAGCTGTAGATTTCTACAGGAGCAGACTCGACGATTACGTAATGTTTCCGGCAGTGTGAGAATACTCTAGGAGGTTAGAGCTTCAGCTGGGATCTTCTTGTAGCGTCTTCAAGGCTTTATGACGTCATCTTGGGCATGGATTGGTTATATACAGTCCATGCTCAGATCGACTGTATTAGGTGTAAGATATGGTGTGTCCGCATAGATGGGAGTAGGTTCACCTTCACTGGCGAGAAGGGAGCCTGTGAAACACATGATGGACTCACGTAGTGGAGAGGACAACCGATCACACATCAGTTGGCTAGTCTCATTCTCGGATCGGTTGATGTGTGGAGTCTAAATTTTCCTTTTGTTTTGGATCAGTATGAGGACGTTTTTCTTGACGACGTTCTAGGACTACCTCCTCAAAGAGAGGTACACTTCTACATTTACCAGTACCTTGGGACAAAACCGATATCTACTCCCGCATATTGGATGGCTCCAGTTGAGCTTCATGAATTACGGGTCTACCAGGTGGACTTGAAGGGAAAGGGATTCATCCGACCAAGTGTCTCACCCTAGGCTTCCCCGATTTTGTTCACCAAGAAGGAAGATGGGAGCTTGAGACTGTCTGTTGACTACCGTCACATGAACTAGGTGACCGTGAAGAAGAAGTATCCACTTCTGAGGATTGACAACCTCTTCGATCAGCTCGAGGGAGCATGATAGATCTCGAAGATAGTCCTCAGGTTAGGTTATCATCATCTCAAAGTTCGAGAAGAGGATGTGCAGAAGATGGAAATCAGGTGTCGGTATGGCCCCTATGAGTTACTGGTTAGGCTTTTCAGCAAAACCAATGCTCTAGTAGTGTTCACGAGTCTCATGAACTGGATATTACAGCCATACTTCGATCGATTTTTCGTGGTATTCATTGATGACATTTTGATTTACTTGACTACTGAGGAGAAGCACACCTACCACTTGCGGGTTGTACTGGACACACTCCGAGAGCACCAGCTTTATGGTAAGATCCCAATGTTTGAGTTTTGGATTCGATACGTCCTCTTCTTTGGGCACATCATCTATGAGGCAGGAGTTGTTGTGGATCTTTCGAATATCAATGCAGTACATTCTGGGGAGCCATCCAGGAGCATGACCGAGGTGCGGAGTTTCCTAGGTCTAGTTGGGTACTATCGGAGATTTGTGCCAGACTTCTCCAGAGTTGTAGCACCACATTCAGCTTTAAAGAAGAAGGGGAAACCCTTCGTATGGTCAGATAGATATCAGCAGAGCTTCGACGATATGAGACAAAGATTGAACAGTTCATCCATCTTGAGGAAACCAGAGGAGGGAGTAGGGTACGTAGATTACTGTGTTGCATCAGGGACCGGACTCGGGTGTGTTTGATGCAGGAGTGGGCAGTGATCACTTATAGTTCACGATAGTTGAGGCAGAATGAGCAGAGCTATGATACCCATGACCACGAGTTAGGAGTAGTGGTCTTCTCCTTGAAGATGTGGTGGAACAATGTGATGGGTGAACGCTTTAGAGTCTACTCTGACCACCATAGTCTCAGGTACATCTTCTCGTAGAAGGACCTGAACATGAGACAACATCGATGGCTCGAGTTCCTCCATGACTATGACTTTGATATAGTCTACACTCCTAGGAAGGGAAACGTAGTAGCTGATGCTCTCAGCAAGAGATCGGGAATTCAGCTAGTTGGAGAGGAGATAGTGTATCTTGCCTCTTTGTAGATATCCTTCTTGGATAGAGATGGGGAAACCTTTCTACATTCGCTCACAGTCAAACCTCCACTACATCAGCTAGTCAGGGAGGCACAGTTTTGGGACGTTGACTATGATTCGTGACATGCTCTAATATCCTTAGGGATGGAACCTGATGGATATTCTGAAAGCGGGGAGAAAGTCATCCTCTTCATTGGACGTAATATGTTAGAAGTTGCTTTATAGGAGGAGGTGCTGAGTGATTTTCACACTTCATCATTGGCAGTACATCCAGGAGTAGCGAAGATGTACCAGGATCTCAGACAACAACACTGGTGTTTGGGTATCCAGAAGGTTGTGGTAGGGTTCGTTACTCGATGCCTCACCTTCCTAAAGGTGAAGGCGGAACACCAGGTACCGGTAGGTTTGGTGAAACCCTTAGAGGACCCAGAGTGATGTGGGACAGGATATCCATTGATTTCATGATGGGACTTCCGCGTAATTCTAGAGGACATGACTTCATCTGGGTAATCATAGAACAACTCACCATGTCGGCCCACTTCTTACCTATCAGAGAGCAGGGCTCAGTGGAGTGCTTAAGACACCTCTACGTTCATAAGATCGTACAACATCATGGTGTGCCATCGTCTATCATCCCTGATTATGACGTTCGCTTTACTTCATGACCTTGGAAGGGGTTGCTTGAGGATTTTGGGACGCAACTATGCCTGAGCACCACCTTTCACCCTCAGACATATTTCCATATGGAGAAGACATTCAGACACTCGAGGACAGGCTCCATGCATGTGTCCATGACTTTGGTCATAGCTAGGAGGATCACCTACCCTTGGTGGAGTTTGCATACAACAACAGATACCACTCCACCATCAGGATGGCACCATACGAGGCACTGTATGACCAATCTTCTTGATCACCTCTGTGCTGGACTAACCCTGGGGAGTATGAACTTATAGGACCAGAGATAGTCCAGGCGACGACGGAGAAAGTGAAGATTACCCAGGAGCAGATAAGGACTGCCCAGAGCCGACAGAAGTCCTATGCTGATAGGAGGCGGAGACCATTGGAGTTCAAGGATGGCGAACATGTTTTCATATGGGTCTCACCTCAACATGGATTTCTGAGATTTGGCTACGGTAAAAAGTTATCTCCGCGCTTCATTGGACCATTGTAGGTTCTCAGCAGGATTGGCGAGGTGTCTTATCACCTGGCTCATCCACCTTAGTTGCACCGGGTTCACGACGTCTTCCACATATCTCAACTGAGGAGATACGTGCATGACCCGACGCATATCATCGACCATGGGGAGATGGACATCGATGACGGGGTAACTTTTGTGAAGGTCTTGGAGGAGATCGAGGATCAACAGTAGCAGATCCTATATGGATGGTCTATTTCTCTATTCTGCATCAGGTGGTAGGACATGAACTTCCAGGAGAGCACATTAGAGCAGGAGGCTCAGATGCATGCACAATACCTTCATTTGTTTCTCTAGTTTATGATGTATCTTTATGGGGCGTGAAGCCCTGATGTGTGAGTAATTAAAAGGCCCGTAAATTTCAAGGAAATTTTTTTATAAAATTTTTTGGGATTTTACGAGTACGCAGTTTCTGACGGTACCTGATTTCGAGGCCCGGTGTGCCCAGAATCAATTTCCGAAGTTTAGGTTGGGTACGTTCAGTGAACGAAGGAGCAGGTTTTTTTATCTTTTGAACCGGTGCTCGGAATTAAAATCTGAGGGCACCGATGAAACCATAGTGATGGTAATTGCGTAAGAGTACTTTTACTGTTGATGCATTTTCATAGTAGAAATAGTTAATTTTTGTGCTTTAAATAAGAAGGGAATAATAAGTTGTGGAATTTTTTTATTCTTTATATTAAGTAGTCATATTCTACATGGGGTAGTTAGGATGGGACCCAAAAACTCTTAACTACCCCTGTGAGTATAATTGTAAGGTGGGGCCCACATGATCCCCAACCATTCACATTCCCTAAACCCCCTTAAACCTCTAATTAAACTCTTTTTTTAATGTTGACAACCCCCCTTGTATTTATTTCTGTAACTCCTCCTCTCCCCACTATTAAAATTTATTTCTTTCCAACAAATACTAATTTAATTAATTGATCCTCATCAATTAATTGAATTATGTATTTGAATTTATAATTTTGAATGCATGGCATAGTAAAATAAAATAAGGAAAAGCCTTAAATTATTTTTGGTTGGCTAGTTGTGTTGAGAATTGGATGAGAAAGAGTTGTAGTTTCTTTTGAAGAACTTCATCTTCAACAAAGAATGCCAAATCTCTGATGAAGAATGTTTATTCAGCGGCCCTGGTTTCTTTATCATCTTCTTCCTCCGCAATAAGGGAGGAGACATTGACGATGACAAAAATGACTCCATCGTCTGCGGCACATGACAACTGCGAAATTCCTTCGAGATAGGGGTGTGTTTGGATTGAGTAAGGATTGGTTTTTCTTCAATGTTTTTGGTCCTCTTAAACCGCTTGTTATCAGACTAATGTGGATGGGACTGAACGAAATTAACACGGTCTGATTCCTCCGCCGTTCTTGTGAATTTTTGGATTTCCTCAGCCATTCTTGTGCATTGAATCATGCAATATTTTCGGAGCCAATCGGAGGCCCGAAAACATCATAAATGGCCTCAGAGCATCATGTCAACCTAGAAGCAGATGTTTAATAGAAATCGGATCATCATAACAAAAAACGGACACCTCGGGAGGCGTACTGGCTAGAGGCATTATTTTCTGGAAATTCCAGAATACACGACATGTCCCCCAGGAGCACACGCCATGTAGTACATGTGTACTGTGGTTTCTATTTCGGACGTTAGAAAAGTAGTACATGGCGTGTGACTCTAGACACACGGAATGTACTCTCCACGCTATTTTACAGAGGTGACTTCGATGGACATGGCGTGTATTTAGGGAAAATAAACAGACACAAACATCAATACATGACCAAGTAACATGGAGTGTATTCTGTTCATAGAAAGGCATAAGCAGCTTCACAAGGCTCTGCATGTAATCTGGGAGATACATGGACATAGGAAAAACAACACAGCCAAGAGTCATGGTGTGTAATACCTTCACCATGGAAGAAGCGTCTTCATGATGACTCAGTGTGTATTTCTGAATTACACGGACACGTGGTGGATTACATGGGCATGTACTCCGCCACACATTCAGGCATGGACATCGCATATGGGATTGACCCTAGAGGTTTGGACATGGCGTGTAACCATACTACACACCGTGTACTTACATATCTACCTGACCAGCCCTGCGACATGGGCCGTTTCACATGGGTAGTATCTGGTGTCAGATGACACGGCGTGTATCGCTTTCCTACACTCCATGTACTTCATGGAAATCTCTTGGTCATCTTGTTCACCGTGACATGGCCACGTTTTGCATGGTTTTTCCCCTATGACATGGTATGGAGATATGGGATACATCTACTCTAGACTACATGATAATTATGGTATCGATCATTGACTCGAGGAGCGGAACCTCTGAAAATCGAGCGTGTTGTGTGTAGAAACCCTAGAGATGGCTGCGACTACGACGACGATGACAACTGTACATGGATCCTACGTGGGCTCGACTATGAGGACGACTTTACTATGATCCTCTATGGGTTCGGCAATGACGACGACTGTACATGGATCCTACGTGGGTTCGACAGTGAGGACGATTGTACTAGGATCCTCTGTGGGTTCGGCAGCGATGAAAACTGTACTAGGATCCTCTATGGGTTCGGCAGCGATGGTTACTGTACTTTGATCCTACATGGGATTGGCAACGATGACTTATGTAATTTTATCCTACGTGGGTTCATCATGGGAGATGATTAAGAGGCTATATATATCATCTCTATCTTTCTTCGTGAGTAATATACCTGTGTGAGCTGAGTCGTGATTTTCAATCATTGTCATTGATATGATTGACTTGTTTTCCTGTGTGGACTGGGTTGTGCTTTCCTATGTAGACTGGGATGAACATGGGCTCAGGAGTTGGAGCCGAACTGGAATTGATGACTTAGGTACATGTATGGGAATATCTCTAAGTAAAGTTGATTGATACTTCGTGTTTATATCTTTTCATTTTGGTTTATCCTTCGAGGATTCTGGGAGGCCGTTGGGGGTCTCAGGGTCCCTACTGTGTATTGTGTACTCACCCCTCCAAGGGATATGCATACACTACAATGTTTTGGTTGTAGACGATGGAAAACGATGATCGTGGTTGAGAATTGTGGAACAGGGATGGTATCCGGAGGGGGATTATCAGGTAGGACGTATACAGAGCAGACATACGGATTCGAGGAGCTGAGGAGACCATCTGTACCCACCCTTCAGGTGGGATTCCCGGAGGACGTCTCAATATATGTTGCATTACTTTTTAGCTGTTGTACTTCACTTTTCTCAGTTATGTTGTACATTCAGTTGGGTTTGTATACTGGCCCATTTACTTTTGATCACTTACTTTTGTACTTAGTTTAATTAGTGTTTACTTCATCTTTGCATACTTTTTTGTGTTTGTTTACTTATATTAAGTCAATTCCTTCCCTTTTAATGGGATTTATGCCTTGGTGCTAGTAACTAGCCCATCGCATATGGATGGCGGACTTGGGGTAGTCACGGCACGGGCCCCGAAGATGGGTTGTGACAAAAATGTTATATTTTATCATTTTATATTTTTATATATCATAAAAATACCTTCAAATAAAATCCTAATATTCATGTATACTCATATTCATATTTAATTTATGCTATATTGTCTAATCTAGTTGATAAAATTTCTATTTATTTCTATTTATGAAATATTATGTAGCTGATAATTAATTATAATATATATATATATATATATTTCCCAAAACATGTTAAAACGTTTAGAAATTATAATATGTTATATTATTCAATACATTCATAAAAATTATTCTAAATGGTTTTTTAGAAACAATATGTTTTTGAAAGTTTTAATATAATTTATGAATTCATTATATGAATTGTAATATTTATTTTGACATATTTTAATTATATAATTTTTTTTTGGAATTTTACATCAGTCATTAGATTTTATTAAATTTAAATGGTAACTGATTATTTAAAAAAATTATCTACTATTATATATTCAATATTTATATAATATATCCAACAACTATATCTTATTTTCATCGTTAATGAATCAAAAAAATCCTAATAATTTTTTTTTGTAAATTCATAATTTATTACTGATATAATCATTTCTATTTATCGCTTTGTTCATATTAGTTATAATTCATGGAGACAATGATTAACAAAAATATATAATTCTAGTTATCATTTTCAAAAAAAATATACAAAAAAATATTGTGATATGTATACACTATTTTTATTTTATAGGTTTTGTTTTGTTGATAATAGAAAATGATTCTAGTTTTTATTATGCCATTTATATCATCTATACTATTTATTATGATGAAAAATGATTTACATATTTTAACTAATGAAGCAATATTATAATTTCCAAATAGTGTGGATCAATAAGTTATATCCACTATTTCAAATGTAATCATAAATGTTTCTAATCAAACCATAAGATGAAAGTAGGTGGTGGTAATTATGTTTCATTATATCATCTATTTCCCGTATATTCATTTAATTCTTATAAATTTTCAACATTAATTATCCATGATGGGAGGACATGATTAAAGGATCGTAATATTTAAAGTTAAATATTTATAAATAAATATAAGGCCGAAGCCTTATACATTACTTAAAATTGAGTTATTTCAAGAATACACATTGAGGATCTTTTTAGGTTTAGAGTTTTAGGGAATTAGATCATAAATCATGCATTACATTCAACATTTAATCAAGGTCGTAAAATCAATGATGGTATTCATTTTTTTATCAAAGGAAACATATTTAAAATAAAACATGGATTCTTTCTTGACACTTGTTTGACACTATCATCATATCATGGACTTTTCCCTTGACCCGTGAAAAACATTTCAAAAACATGGGATGGGCATAAAAACCTAAAAAAGGGATATAAAATTACGGAATGAAAACATTAGTCCTTGTATACATAAGAATCAATGAAATCATACTTTACTCATAAAACATAATCTCTTTAACATACCTCATTAAATCATATGATTTATGTATAACTGATAGAAATCATATGATGTTAAGGAAACATGAGACATTAATAACATTCTTATATAGGGAGTAACCCTCATGGTTACGTTTGGAATACCCATTACAGTATATTCCCAAAATCTCTTTAGAGATTCCACAGCGTTTAACTCCTTCACATTACCCAATGCATTGGAGAGATATCTTGGGCTCACCCACCAATAGTTTATCACAGAACCACCAGTCTTCATAAACAATGCCCAAGAACCATAACAAAATCGTATCACATAAAACATGCATAAAAGAAACATAATATTTCCACATTTCAATCACAAGATATCAATACATCACATTGATATAATAAAAACATTATCAAATAAATTTTCAATACCAAAATAAAAGAAAAGTAAAACAAGGTATTTATTTTATATTTAAAAAATTTATCGCTTGTAGAGAAAGTCAAAACTCAAATAATGGTCATAGGGGCAGAAAAGTTATTATAGCCGCATAAGTATGACAAAAACATTCCTTTTTTCATTTAGTAAAACACTTCATGTAAAAAATATTCTTTTTGAATCAAATTAAAAACCAAAAGGTTTATTATAAATATAATAAAATAAGGTCGTATGAAAATTGAAGTATGCCTCAATGAATGGAGATTGAGACTAAGTCCCTTACCTAAAGTCTGACATGTCTTTTTCATTTGTTTATATTCCTGAATAATAAACATTGGTCAATTTATAATTTCTTATAGGATTTCTTTAATGTTTATTATTCAATTCATATCACATATTATCATGTTATAATAATTTGTTAATTATGTGAGTTCATATCATACATTTTGTCGATGTTTGGTACATGAGTCAAAAATGAACATGTTTGAAAATAATTTCCCATGTAGTTATAAGTAAAAAATCTCCAGAATGGTATTAATGGTTTAAATATCATATATATTCAATCTATATTCATTTTATAATATTCCATAACATTTGGAGATAAAAAATACAATCATTTTTTGTCATATTAATGGACTTTAAAACTAAATGAGACATAGATATATTATAATTCCAGTATAATATATATGTTATATAGGTAACATAATTTCATTAATTTCATTCGCTATAAATAACATTTTTTTCACGAATGAGTCACATCACTTGAGGGGGAGGTAGTCCACACTTCCTTAGATTAAATTATCGCATTTGCACAACATGAAAAGAATAAAGGTATGTTTTAAATATAAAATACAGAAGCATTGAATGGACATAAATATAATAAATATAATAAATAAATTTAGTGACATCATAATGGCCACCATGAAAGGTGTTAAAAGATGATTGAACAATCATCGTTCTGTGAGGTTGTAATTCGCCACCCATATAAAAAATTCTGTTCATTAGCAATTTGATGGAGGTGCGTGTAAGTGTAAATAAACTCCTTCTCATAAAAAAATCCTAGTATACATACGATACTGGTTTTGTTTTGGAATCAATGAACATGAATTTTATGGGGAGTGAAGATGGAAAATACATCGAAGGAGTTTGAGAGAAGTTGTTACCTCTAAATCAGGTAACTTCTATTGATTTCATGCAAAGGATCTCTTGAAAATAATTCTGCCCAATGTGAGGATTCTAGGAGGAAGATATAGATGTCGAGAGATAATATTAGTAGATGTTTGACGATCCAAGGGCTTTAGAGTTGTGGGTATGGGGGTAGAGGTGGGATATATTTATAAGAGGGAGGAGGGGCACTCTTGGAAATTCATGAAATATTAATTTATTATAAAATGTTTTTAAAATTATAATGGTTCCAAAATGATTTATTAAGAGTATAAGATGATAATGGGTATAAATACACTTAAAAAATAGGATTTAGACAAGTATAGGTCATGTAAATCACCTTATCTTTTCATTTTAACGATTAGGTAAATTATTAATTCTTACCACGTCTTTTTTTATTTTCAAACTACATGGTAATAATAATTAATTTAAAATTCAAATAGACCCATAATTGTATCAATAATTATATTATTAATATATTATATGTCACTTTTCAGAATATTATATTTATTAGGCTATAATACCATTTAATGTAATAACATTTGTTTTAAAAAACTCATTTATGCCAATTTCGACACTATTGGTTGTTAACTTTTGATAAAGGCATAAAAGCTTTATTAATTAGAAATAAAAGCATTACCATATATTTTACATGTCATAATAATCTATAAAATTCGTGGATAACATCCAATGATTCAAAAAAAATTATTTTAACACTTATAATATCATATATTTAAATCGTTCATTAATGAGGTAATAACTCCATCATCATTGTGTGATAAATAAATTTATTTATATAATGTCTAAAAATTATAAATAAAATACCATGATGTAGGAAATATTATTATTTTTCAAATGACTATTTAGACTAAAATATATAATTTTTATAAGAGAATTAAAATTGTTTTATTTAGGTATTACATACTATTATTATATTTTCCTTTCTTTAAAAATAAAAAGATAAAAGGAAAATATCACACAAACGTGATACCATGGAGTCCCTAAGTTGTCCCAAGGCTTTCCATGGTCGGCCATGATACAAAAAATAGCATTAGGACACATGTTGGGGTCATTTTATAATATAATGATAGTATTTTATTACCTGTAACTATCTGATTACTAATTAATCATGATAATTAAAGATAATTACCGTCGTTATTATTCATAATTTCCTAAAACAAAAGAATCTTAATTATATAATTTGGACCATATGATTCCAAATATGTAATCCATTTTACCAAATTCAATACACAGAAATTGCAGTAATTAATTTAAAAATTATTCCTGCTGTCAAAATAAATAGCGTGTCTTTAAGAAACAATATCTATTAAAAGATTGACAACTGTTTATGACCAATTTCATAGAGAAATTTATTCTAATGACCACAATTGTATAAAATTGTACAAATATATTCTAATTACAAACTAAAAAAATTAAAAAGATAATCTAACAATATATTTAAATTAGATAAAAATTTAGATTTGAAGTAAAATGCAGTATTTTTCATTATCCATTAAAAATGAAAATTGTCAGAAATATACCATAAATTTATCCAAAGTAAATTCCAATGTCCCAATTCTAAATAAAAAGATGTTTTTGACCAATAGAGATTATAAAATTTTCAGACATTTGATTTAAAAAAATTTTACCATCAAATGGTGGTAAACCAATCTTTTATAAATATTACAGTATTCTATGTTTAATATTGGATTTACTCTCATTTTAAGCCTCTAAAACACTATCTAATTCATAAATAGACATATAAATGAAAATATATTATTCTTTACATACTTGGGATGTTACATCCTTCCCTTCTTTATGAAATTGTGTCCCCGTAATTTTTTTACATATCAAATAAGTGGGGGTATTTGTCCCTCATTGCATTTTCAGATTCCCATGTTGTCTCTTCAGTCATGCGGGTTTTTCCACAAAACCATTACATAATGAATAACCGTATTCCGCAAGACATTCTCATTTTGATCAAGAATCTGGAAATGTTGTTCCTTATAAGATAGATTCTCTTCCAGCTGAACTACCTCTGGACTCAAAACACTATATGGATCTGGCATATACTTCCTTAACATTGAAACATGAAAAAAATTGTGTACCTAAGACAAATTTGGAGGAAAATCTACTCGATACGCAACTGATCCAACTTTCTCCATAATTTCATAGGGTCCAATGAACCTTGGAATAAACTTTCCTTTCTCACCAAATTTCATCACACTATTCCATGGTGAAACATTGAAGAAAGACATGATCACCTCCCTCAAAAGAGAGATCCTTCATCTTATTGTCCGCATAACTTTTCTGCCTGCTCCGAGCTGTTCTCATGTGTTTCTGTATCTTATGAACTTCTTTTCTTCCAACTCTTCTACCAATTCTGGTACCCTCTAGTTTCTTTCACCTACTTCATCACAAAAAGAAGGAGTTCGACACCGCTTCCCATATAATGCCTTAAATGGTGTCATCTGTATACTAGAATGAAAACTTTTATTCTATGAAAACTCAGCCAATGAAAGTTGTTGGTCCCAACATCTCTGATAATCCATCAAACAATCACCTAACATATCCTCCAAATTTTGAATTTTTCAGTCTGACTTCACATCAGATTGAGGATGAAAAGCTGTACTAAAATTTTATTCACTACCCAATGACTTCTGAAGGCCTTTCCAAAATTTATAAGTGAACCTGAAATCACGATCAAATACAATAGTGAAGGGAACTACGTGTAACCTGACTACATCTTTATGATACAATCGAGAAAGTTGATCTAGGGAAAAAGTATCTCTTATATAAAATAAATGAGCAGATTTAGTAAAGAGATCAACATTAACCCAGATTGCATTATTACCTCGAGGTGTCTTCGGTAATCTCTCAATGAAGTCCATGGATATATTTTTCCATTTCCACTCTGGCACTATTAAAGGCTGAAGAATCCCTTTAGATAACTGTTTCTCTGCTTTAACCTGTTTAAAAGTCAAACAATTCACATTTAAATCAGCAATATCTCTTTTCATTCCATCCCACCGGTAATACTCCGGCTGATCTCTGTACTTATTAGTACTGCCAGGATGAACTGAAAATGGACAACTATGAGCTTCACATAACAACTCCCTCTTCAACTGTGAATCACAAGTCACACACAATATCTTCACAAATCTCAATACCCAATCATTATCAATGGTGAATTCAGGTAACATACCCTTCTGAACTAGATCTACCTTTTTCTACAACTCAATATCTTGCTTCTGTGCATTCTTAATTCTGTCTGATAAAGAAGATTTCACTGATACCTGAAACAAAATAGAATAATTTCCTACACCAACAACTTCCATTGAAAAATTCATCAAATCCTTAACCAAAGGATCATGTTCCAAACGAATCATGGTTAATTAGGCATTACTTTTTCAACTCAAATCATCTACCACTTTATTTTCATTTCCTGGGTTGTAGTGAATCGTGTAATCATAATTCTTGATTGATTTTAGCCATTTAATTTGTCTCATGTTCAATTATTTCTAATTTAATATATACTTTAAACTTTTTTTATCAGTACATATTTCACACTTTACACTATACAAATGATGCCTCAAAATTTTTAAAGCAAAAACAACAGCAGCTAATTCCAAATCATGAGTCGGGTAATACATCTCAAGAGTTTTCAGCTAACATGAAGCATAAGAAATTACCTGATCATTCTTTATTAGGACACAAAGAAGTATTTTCAATGAAGCATCATTATAGATAACAGTCTTACCATTCCTGGAATGTAGTGTCAATACTGGATCATTCACCAATCTTATTTTCAATTCTTAAAAACAATCATCACATTATTTTTTCCATATAATGTTAATGACCTTCTGAGTTAGCCTATTAAGTGGGATGGACAATGATGAATTTTTTTTAACAAACCTTCGGTAATAGCCTTCCAAACCAAGAAAACTACAAATCTCGGTTACATTGGTTGGTCTTGGCCATTCATCAACAACCATTGTTTTTACAGGATCAATAGTTATTCCATCTTTAGAAACAAGGCGACCAAGGAAAGAAATTTGTGGCAACCAAAACTAACACTTGCTGAATTTCTCATACAATTTCATTTCATTTATGGTTTTAAAAATAACCCTTAAATGACATTCATTCTCATCTTTACTTTTAGAAAAGACAAAAATAACATCAATGAATATAACCAAAAACTTATGAAAGAACTCATGGAAAACTCTATTTATAAGGTCCATGAATACTAGAGGTGCATTGGTTTACCCAAAGGCATAACTCAAAACTCATAAGGGTCATATCTTGTACGAAACACAGTCTTCAGAATATATTCTTCCTTTACCTTCAACTGATGGTTCCCCGATCTCAAGACAATCATTGAAAAATACTAAGATCCCTAGAACTGGTCAATGAAATAATCGATATGAGGCAAAGGATATTTGTTTTTAATAGTGATGTTATTCAAGGCTCTATAATCAATGCAAAGTCTCATTGAACCACCATTATTTTTAAAAAATATGACAATAGCACCCCATGGTCATGTACTAGGTTGAATGAAACAGTTCTCTAATAAATCATACAATTGATCCTTCAACTATAAAAGTCCAATTTGAGCCATTCGATAAGGGGGTTTTGAAGTTGTCTTAGATTCAGGAACTAAGTAAAGAGTAAATTCAACTTCTTGATCTGGTATTATTCAAGGAAACTCATCAGGTAAAACATCTAGATATTCATTTACCACTGGCATATCATTAATCTGAATGGTTCCTTTGTTTTCAACAATATATGTATGGAACGATTCATTTCCATTGTTTACAAGTTTCTCAGCCTTTTGATATGTTATCAACAGTAAGGGTTCATTCTTCTACACAAACTGAATGACTTTCTGAAAAGAAACTTCTTTAGCTCTATAGTAAATCTTATCATAGTAAACAGATAGCCCGTCCATACTTAAGATAACATCAAACTCTACTAGAGGTAAAACAATAAGGTTTGAAAGTAGGTTCTTTCCACGGATAAGGATAAGAAAATTCTTATAGATTCTTTTTGCTTCATCATTTCCCCCAGGTGTTTTTACCACAACTTCATGAGTCATTTCATGAGATAGAATTCCTGATTTACTAGAAAACTTTTCATTGGTGAAAGAATGTGTAGATGCTGAATCAAGCAACACATTCGCATAATCTGAAAAAATAACAAAGTACCTAATGACACTTCATTTGAGGGCCCAATATCTACCGAAGTAGTTTCAAATCATTTCACCACACATTTCTACTTGTATTCTGACTTCTTCACTTCATTCGAGCTCTTTTTCAAACACTCATTTTCATAAAGACCGATTTCATTGCACTTGAAACATTTCACTGACTGCAAATAAAACTTGGTATTACCATTACCCTTATCTTTTCCAGTGAAATCACGAGCCTTATGTCCTATCTTATCACATAGGAAGAACTTTAATGAATTCAAAAGACATTCCACAACATGCTATTTACCACATTTATCAGAAACTACAAACATGGTTTTCTTACCATCAATCCTTTTTGAAGGATTATTCCCTTTCTCCTTCCACCTCAGTCTCTTCCTCTGTTGGATGTCATAGAATACTTGATCATCGAAAAAATCTATTTCCTCCTTCTCAGCACATCAAAAAATATTTTCGTAGCTTTTGAACTCACAAGAATATAATTCCCTTTGATATTTAGGCTTTAAAACTGAGTAAAAATGATAGATTTTACTATCAAGGTCTTAGATAAAATTTGGAGCATAGCTTTTCAATCGAGTGAACTTCTCTTCATAAGAATCCATTGAGTTTTCTTCTTTCCTCAATTCCAAGAATTGTTTTTCCATCCTATGTCAAACAAACATAGGAAAATATTTCTCAGGGAACATACCTTTGAATTCATCCCAATAAATAGCATCAATCTCATCATCATCCCTGATATTTTTATCCATCGAACACCACTAATCTGGTTCACCCTTTAGACGGTACACATCAAGACTAAAATTTTGATTGTCTGAACACACCATGAGATCGAAAATCTTCTCCAGTTCTTTAATCAACCCTTAATCTAGCACAAGGTCAGATGATCCTATGAATGATGGGGATGTTTCATCATTAAATGTTCCACCACTGACATGTTTCTTTGTGGTTTCTCTGGATGATCTAATGCAAGGATACCACCACCATTTATCACTTGGGTCAACTGTTCCAATAATGCAACAAACTGTTCAGTTCAAATTTTGACCATCTCATGATGCTGATTTGGAAGGTCATTTCCTTCTGTATGCCTTCCTAGCACTGCTTCCCTATTTGCTCAGCGGAAAACCATTCGAAACAAACATGTATTAGATGAAACAACATCGTAATCTTCACATCCAATATCATTTCAATTTGACTATAATGTGAAAAAAATATTTTTGGATAATCATTTAATAGATTTCAAACTCCTAAATTTATCTAAACCGACCTTTGATACCAACTGTAAGGCCCCAACCTTAAACATTACTTAATCTTGAGTTATTTCAAGAATATATGTTGATGATCTTTTCATGTTTAGAGTTTTAGATATTTTGATCATAAGTCATGCATTACATTCCCCATTTAAACAAGGTGGTTACATCAAATACAATATTCATTTTTTTCATCAAAGGAAACATATTTAAAAAAACATGGATTCTTTCTTGACACTTTCCTGACTCTATCATCACATCAGTTACTTTTCCATGGACATGTGAAAAACATTTCAAAAACATGGGATGAGCATAAAAAGCTCAAAAAGGGATATAAAAATACGGAAAGAAAACATTAGTCCATGTATACATAAGATTCAATGAAATCATAATTTACTCATAAAATATAAGCACTTCAACATACCTCTTGAAATCCTAAAATTTACAAATAATTCATAGATATCATAAGACGTCAAGGTAACTTGAGGCATTAATAACATTCTTATGTAGGGAGTAACCCTCATGGTTATGTTTGGAACACCCATAATAATATATTCCATAAATCGCTTTGGAGAAACCTTAGCGTTTAACTCCTTTGTGTTACCCAATGATTTGGAGAGATATCTCGGGCCCACCCACCAATAGTTTATCATGGAACCACCCATCTTCATAAACAATTCCCAAAAACCATAACATAATCATATCACATAAAACATGCATAATGGAAACAAAAATATCAACATTTCAATCAGAAGTTATCAATACAACACACTGATATAATTAAAACATTATCAAAACCAATTTAAATTACAAAATAAAATAAATGTATACCATGTTATTTTTTTTATCTAAAAAAGATATGGTTGTTGAGGAAGCCGAAACTCAAATAATTGTCAGAGCGGCGGAGAAGTCGTTGTCGTCGCATACGTAAGACAAAAGCATTCCTTTTGAATTTTAGTAAAATGCTTCATGTAAATATATTCCATTTGATTGATGTTAAAAGTCAACAGGGTTCATTATAAAACAAATAAAATAAGGTTCTATATAAATTGATGTATGCCTCAACGAAAGGAGATTGAGACGAAGTCCCATACCTCAAGTCTGACTTGTCTTGTTCGTTTCATTATATTCCTCAGTAACAAACATTGGTCCTTTTATAATTTATTAAGGAAATCCTTTAATGTTTATTATTCAATTCATATCACATCATTTTATAATAATTAGATAATTATGTGAGTTCATATCATACGTTTTGTCATTGTTGGGTACATGAGTCGGAAATGAACTTGTTTGAAAAGAATTGCCCATTTAGTTATATGTACATCATCTCCAGAATGGTATTAATGATTTAAATATCATATATATCCGATATATATTCATTTTAAACTATTCTATAAAATTTGGATAGAAAACAATTAAATTCACCATTCATGGAGATGGTAGGTCGTACGTACGCATGAACACTACTTTAATTTTTTGTCATTTTAATGGACTTTAAAACTAAATGAGACATAGATATATTATAATTGCAGAATAATATATATGTTATATAGGTAATATTGTTTCATTAATTACATTATTTATAAATTCAATGTTTGGTATAAACGAGTCACATCACTTGAGGGGGAAGTAGTCGACACTTCCTCAGATTAAATTATCGCATTTGCACAACATGCATTGCATAATGGTATTTTTTAAATATAAAATAAAGAAGCTTAAAGAGGACATAAATATAATATATATCATTTATAAATGCAGTGACATCATAATGTCCACCATGAAAGGTGTTAAAATAAGATTGAACAATCATTATTTCGTGAGGCAGTAATTCACCACCCAAAAAACCAGTATGTTATTTAACCATTAGACGGAGGTGCATGTAATTTTAAATAAAATACATATAATAAAAACATCATAGTATATTGAGGATATTGGTGTTGTTTTGGAATCAAATAATAATAATGTTAGGGGGAGATAAGTGGGAAAATATAACAAAGGATTTTGAGAGAAGGTGTTACCTCTATATCAGGTAACATCTTTTGATTTGAGGAAAAGCCTCTCTTTAAAATAATTATGCCCAAAGTGAGGCTTCTAGGAGTAAGAGAGGGATCTTAAGAGATAATATTAGCAGATTTTGGAAGATCCAAGGGATTTAGAGGTGTGGGTAAGGAGGTAGATGTGGAGGCTTTTTGTAAGAGGGAGGAGGGGCACTCTTGGAATGTCATGAAATATTAATTTATTATAAAATGTTTTTCAAATTAGAATGGTTCCAAAATTATATATTTCGAATATAATAGGATAAGGGGTTTAAATCCAATAATCCAATAGCAATTAGACAAGTGGAGGTCATATAATTCACCTTATCTTTTCATTTTAACCCTTAATTAAAATTAGTAATTCTTACAACGTCTTTTTTATTTTCAAACTACAAGGTCATAATAATTACAATAATTTTCCAATAGTCCCATAATTGTATCAATAATGATATTAGTAATATATTATATGTCACTTGTCATAATTTTATATTTTTTTGGCTATTGAACCATTTAATGAAATAATTTTTTTTTAAAACCCATTTATTCCAATTTAGACAATATTGGTAGTTGACATGATAAAGGCATAAAAGCTTTATTTCATATAAATATATGATTTAACATATATTTGACATGTCATATTCATCTATAAAATTCGTGGATATCATAAAATGATTAAAAACAAAGTTATTTTAATAATGATAATATCATATATTTAAATCATTCATTAATGAGGTAATAACTACATCATCATTGTGTCATAAATAAATTTATTTATATAATGTCTAAAAATTATAAATAAAATACCAGGATGTAGGAAATATTTTTAGATTTTAAATGAATATTTATATTCAAAGATATCTTCTATATAAACAAAATTAAAATTTATTTACTTAGGTATTACATACTCTTATTATATTTCCCTTTCTTTAAAAATAATATGATAAAAGGTCACTATCACAACAAATTGATTCAATGGGGTCCCTAAGTTGGCCATAGGATGTCTATGGTATACCATGACACAAAAAATAGAATTATGAAACATTTTTCTGTCATTTTATATTATTATGAAATTATATTATTACCCTTAACTATCCGATTACTAATTAATCACGATAATTAAAGATAATTATCATCGTTACTATTCATAATGTCCAAAAACAAAAGAGTCTTAATTACATAATTTGAACATTATGATTCAAAATATGGAATCCATTTTACCATATTCGAAACAGATAAATTGCACTAATTAGTTTAAAAATAATTTTCATTGTCAAATCAAATAGCATGTCTTTAAGAAACAATATCTATCAAAAGATTGACAATTGTTTATATCCAGTTTCATAGTAAAATTAATTATAATTACCAACATTGGATTAAATGGTAAAAATATATTCTAATTACACTTTAAAAACCATTAAAAATATTATCTAACCATATAATTAAACTAGATGAAAAATCCATTTTGAAGTAAAATGCAGTATTTTTCACTATTCATTAAAACATGAGCATTGTTAGAAAAATACCAATAATTTATCCTTAGTAAATTACAATGTCCCAGTTATAAATAATAAGTTTATTTTTACAAATAGAGATTATTAAATTTTCAAAAGTTAGATTTATATATGGTTTTCCATCAAAAGGTGGTAAAAGAATCTTTTAACAATATTAGAGTATTATATGCTTAATATTGGATTTATTCTCATTTTAAGCCTCTAAAAAACTATCTAATTCATAAATAGACATAGATATGAAAATATATTATTCTTTAGTTACATGGGATGTTATAATGAATATCTTAATAATAGATATTACACACTAATCGTTTTAACCAATAATTGCGTACATGTAGGGGGTATGATATGTACATACTATATAGTGATACATAGTACACATTATGTTCATAGGATTAGATTTTTGGATAGACTAGTAAATTAACCATTCCTATAGAATGATTAATAATTTATGGGGGTCATATGAATCTATTAATAATCTTTAAATTTTTCAATGTCATCATTAATATATTAATGGAGGAATCAAATGAAATGCATTATCCCTACGCTAAATTATATAACACTTTAATATATTATATTTAAAACTCATAGATATACTATATGAAACTATATTTGTTTTTGAAATCCATAGACCTTACTTTTTATCAAATTCACCAATACTAGACCTAATATCTCTAATTCTTTATCTTCGTCCTATATTTTTTATGTTTTATATTTCCTCCCATTGTGAGAATCATATGATCCTATATAAATTATTTAGTTGAAACGATTAGTTTAGAAAAAATTATGGATTATGTTCATAATGACTTCCCTTGATGGCCAGTAGGAAAAAAATGAGCATATATTATGGAGATATAATGGTACATACAAATTGAAATTATATATGAAGAATTTATTTCAAAATAACATATAATTTAGTGTTTTGTTTAACAATATATCACCACCAAAATAATAAAGATATTTTTTTATCATGAACGTTTTTAATAGATATTGATGTTCATTGCAAACTCAGTAAATATAAAATATATATCTTGGAAGGATTATTTAATTATAGTTCCTATCATATGAAAAAAATAATGTAATCTATATTCATGACCATGCTTGAATAATAAATCATTTTTCCATTTAATGACTTTGGATGATCTATGACTAAGTCCATAGTGTTGTTCAAACTATAACATGACAGTATAAGAAATGGTTTCTTCATACCATTTGAATGAAACTTTTCAACATTAACATATTCATATTCAAAACACACTGATTAAAATTTATTAAAATCCCTCTTATAGTTATCCTTTAATTTGTTTTATTAGGGATCATTATAAATATATTTCACCCTGAGTGGATAATAAATGTTTATATATGAGCACAATCAAGTAAAAACAATTTTATATTAAGTTCGGATGATACAAACTTTTTTGTTCCATATGTTACTAAACATGAATTATGAAAGTTGTAAAATTATGTTTTATTGTTTCTTATTTTATCAAAAATCATTTCTGTATCCAAAGTGTACCTATTTATTATATAATAATCTGTTTAATATATGATAAAACTATTTTTAAGAGTATGAACGAATATCAAACCATCCATTATTAATCTAATATCAATACTTTAAATGTTTAATATTATTTTATCTCTTTCAATCATAAACGTGGTTATGGTAATCTATTCTTCTATACCTAATGAATATCAAAATTAATTTTAATTTTTTATGTTGTAATAGATTACGTTAACACAGTCCTTGATTTACACTAACCATTTAATAGGGTCATTTTGGGGGTACAACAATGCCAATATATATTTTATACATGTTTTATCAATTTATATGTCACAATGTTTTCTATAGAGATAAGGACTCCAAATCTATACATTGAAGAGTACCAATCTGCATACTAGATCATGAGTTTGGTAATTTTTACATTGTATCATTAGGTTTTTTTTAAGGCATGTACAATAAATTTTTTCATCAGTATAGTACAAAATCCACCCATTTAAGTCCCACTGAAGATAAAAAATCCTTCACCTATAGAGGGTAGTGTGATTAAATGTGTTTTATCTAGTGATTTTCATTAGATCTCTCTTCAAGTACATATTCTCATATAATATTACTCCTTTTATGTATAGCTTGGATAATTTCTATAAAAATTATTGTAATTTATCAAAAAATAATTTATAATTCATAGAATATCTATTATGTCTCTGTAACTATATCAAAAAATTTTGTATTCCACATTTATTAACAACACTTCAATTTATATTATTAATAGATATCCATTTTATTTTGATATCACACACTATGAAAGATCATTGGACCACATAGATATATCATTTAATATAATTTTCATATAAAATTTCCCTTGGAAATGTATTTAACACAACACTAAAATATTTCCACTATTAATTATTTTAAAATATAAATATATATATTATAACATGATTAATAAATAACCTAATAAATTTACATGGCTAATATTATTGTATAATATTCATAATTACCATGAATGGTGATATAGTGTCGAGATTTTTGGGTTCCATCACTATGAAAATTTATTTTTATATCATTTATAAATTATATTACTTGTAACTTCAACTGTTATATGTTTCATTTAGTAATATATTTATATAAAATCTCATTTTAGGTTTAATTAGTAAAATTTAATTGTTCAAAAAATCATTAATTATTGAAGTAGATTGATGTTACTTTTTTTAAATATTTTAGGCTCATTATAATTAGTTAAATGAAAATTGGCGTAATCCTTATTCACTACATAGAAGACATACACACCCCATCATTATGAATAATGATTAAAAATATATTGTTTATGTTTTATTATACATACTATATCAAATAATTTAATGTACTTGGGAAAATTCTAATGGGAATCATGGATATTGGAATATATCTATGTATAAGATTTTTATATAAATAAACCATTCTATATTAAATGTGTTAATTACATTCATCTAGGTATAAATCAATAAATTACCTCTCAATTATAATTTATTCAAGGAAAATAATTTTTGTCACCTAAAGTATTTGATAAAAATATTTTCTATTTTAGGGATTGATTTTCTATATATGAGAAGTGGAATCCAAAGACAATTTATGAGTCTAGTTGAACTTATATATATATATATAATGGATGTGTTTTGATATGGAATGTGAGTTCCATCACTTGAAATTGTATCCATGTTCTATATGATAAAATATTGTCCATTACAGATACAACATCATATTTTTTTTGCAAGGAGAAGAACTGGATTTGATGGGTGATGAATATAACTTTGATTTCGAGGAAAATAGATAACACAATGTCATAAATAGAAAAGAAATTTATTTTTTCAACATTTGAAATAATAAATTCATTTTTTCCTGCAATAAAATGAATTTTCCACGATTTTAACAAATTGTGTGTAAGTAAAATGTTTTATAAATTATTTATCATTATGAATTAATATAATTTCAATGGGGACAAAATTTCATATACCTATTAATATTTATTATTGTACAAAACTATCCATTATCATCCTTAACGATATAAATATCTAGGTTCATTTTATCTCATTCAGTTCACGAGAGAACAAAAAAATTCAATCAAATTTACCCATTTAGCTATGATTATGGGATTAATGGTTATACAAGAATTGGGTATTTATTTTCACAGAAAATAATCAACCATAACTTTATTCCTTTAATGGTGGACTCAAGTGCTCTGAATTGATCATGTATTTTTCATATTGTGAGTTAATTGGGAACGTACCCCAAGGATGTTCTCTTAACATTATCATATCATGAGAACAATCTTATATTTCCAATAATTATATTTCACATCACATTGGTTGTTGACATTATTAATCATATTTCAAAATAGTAAAAAAATTATGTTCAACATCATAATTAATAAATTATTAAGAGTACGACATAAATTTTACATGTATTGAAATATTAATACATATATTACTAGTATATCATATATTATGAATTACTATGCCTCAATAGGGGTCATTGAAGTTGTATCTCTGTTTAGTTTCATTATACATACACATAAAATCAGAAACACATTCCCTGGAAAATTTCTCTAAAGTCCCACATCTCATAAATATAATATTATATAATTTTAAACATTATTAATCATTAAAGAATTTATATAAATAATGAGGTCAATTGTTATTTATAATTTGTGACCATAATATAAATAGTTATATAATAATTTCATAAAATAATATAAATATATATTAAATCTCACCATATTGATAGATCAATATAAAAAATACTGGATAGAAAAATAAAGGAGTGATCCTTAAATCCATGTAATGGGAATAAAATAATTAGAAAAGACATTTAATATTCCTAATAGTTATTATAAATATATTTTTGTAAATATGTTTAATGAACATACAAAATTAATTATAATTATATCATCAGATAAATTTTTATATAAAAATTTTTTATTGATATAAAACTAAATATTTTTGATCAAACATAATACCTCTGATCATATATATATTTTTATTACCAATACCAAGAATGCATAAAATTATGCTCATATCAGATAACATGCATACCAACCATACTTCGTTGTGAGATGTACGTATTTCTCAATTGGTAGTGGGACATATAATTTTCAGATCTATTATCATGTCATAATATATCATGTATATGATTCCTATAATTAAAAAAATTATTTTTCGAGTGTAAAAAAATAAATTGAGGGGAATGATACGAGTTAAATTATGATGTAAAAGGTATTTGTTAAAAATTTATTTATATTGATAAACAAAACATATATGAATAAATCATATATGATATAAAATTTATGACCTAGTAAAAAATTATAGATTTTATTCTAGAAATGAGTGAATAAATGTAAAGGAACTAAATATTAATAATAATTTTTTAAATAAAAAATGAATCAATACATCTTCATTTGAATAAATAAAAAGGATTGAAATCATGAAATAAAAGAATTTTAAAAAAATGAAATGCATATTATCAGAAAGTAAAAAGAAATGTAATTCTTATGGATATAAAGTGATAATATTAGAATGATTTAAGGTGGAAGAATTAGTGATATAAGGTGATAATGAACTTATCATCTTGAATAATAATGACACATGGAGAACTAATATTTATGGACCAAAAAATGCTTTAGTAACTCATCTAACCTTATTAATAGTATATATATAAATCATAATTACGTGTTCAAAGATTATTGAAATTTATTTAGTATCTTAGAGGCTATTTTTAATACTTTTAATTTGAAATATTCAATTATTATTTTTAGTTTTTATTGTTTTGTGGTTTCATTTTTCACGAAACAGAATATTCTACAATGTAGAGAAAATGGAACATTGTAACTTTTTCATAGTCACATATACTCTAAAACTATCATGGAATAAAAATTATGTCATTTCAAATATCAATATCAGTAATAGCTAATAAAAATTAGGAAAATTATTTAAAAATAAAATAAATTTCTTCATAATCATTTTTTCTGAAGGCTAAAAATGTCTACCATCATTTAATTTTAACATAATTTTTATATAATATATAATATCATTTCAAAATCATATTTGGGGTAATATTTCTCTTCAAATGTTATATTTAATCATGTAATATATTTTTAATAATATCCATAAAAATAAAGAATAGAAAATATATCATTTTGATTCAAATATTTGTTATAAAAACTTTATTGGTGACTGATTTTTATTTATATTGGTTTTAAATATTGGTTGATAAATCATTTATTTTTCTTTATATGGAAATTATATTAACTATAAAGTATTATTTTTGGATTCCTTGTAATGATTACAAATATTTTTATGGGGTAATAGGAGAATTGATTTGAATAACATGTATTTTGAAACCAATTCAATCCTCATTTAGTTTTTCTATATTGATTGAGAATAATTCCTTAATATGAAAACATTTTTTCTATAAAATGTTTGTAATAGTATAAATATTTTTTCATAAAGTGGGATATGTATATAGAATTATCAAAAACGGAATATTTTTATGTGAGGAGAATGATATGGAGGAGTGGATATTAAAAATTGATGGGGGTGTATCATTAAATAAAATAGGTATTATTTTAATAAAATGTTTGAAAAAACTGAATCTTTTTATTATTATTTTCAATTTTAATCAAATTTAATTAGATTAAATCCTTTTAAATTTTATGAATAAAATGTAATTTCATCTTGATATTTTTTGTCCATGTATAGAATTCAATTTTGTTATCAAATTTTATAAATTCCAAATTATATTCCAAAAAATCATTTATATGTTTTTTATTGTGTTTATGGTATTTAAATTGATTATTTTTAATATTAAATTATTTTTTATTTGTGTAATAATTTGTAATAATTTTTTTTATTTTTTTATATCACTATTATTTAATTAATAATAGGTAAAAATTTCTTCCATGGATTTGAAAATCAAAATCTATTATAACATGAAAAATATATTAAAAATAAATTTGACAATAACTAAATTAATTATTAAGATATTCAAATGAATATTAAAAAATAAAAATTAAACAAAAATATGTATTATAATAACCACCATAACTAGAATTTATTTAGATCATTGAATTCCATGAGAATGAATGAAAATATAGTGGGAAAAGTAACCATACCCGTAAAAATTCCCCAGTACATAACCCAAAAATGAAGGGTCAAAATCTCATTCCAATGGCTTATACATTTAACAATACCCATAAAAATATAGGTTGAATCAGGAAGTATCCAAATAATTAAAGAAGTGGCTAATATTAATGACATCGTCCTATAATACCATCCATGTTGGACATCATACATGACAAGACCATAATCATCATGTCATCCACAAATGAATAGACATAAATCAAATTTCAATGAAAGGCACTAAATCAAATCTAGTTGTTTGAAATCATGAAACTTATAGAACCACAAACCATCGGAAGACATTTAAAATACGAATACAGGACACTAATATCTAGATATATATTATATTATCAATTTTTTAAATAATGTACACCAAATGATCTCATTATTAATGATTGGTTTCAATGATGATAAAAACCGATCATAATTTCTCAATAGTCTTTATACTATTTGTCATAAAATTAATAAAATTCCTTATGGATATAGATATGGAGGTTAACAATATCTATAATTTTCTATAACACCACCTCTTTAGAATGATTCAGGATGATTAGTCCCCCACCACAAGAAAATCTTGTGACCATTGTCTTTTTTTAAATTTGAATAATCTATAAGTGATTTAGATTTATTAATTTACAGAGATTAAGATCCTCCATCACGTGGTGTATGATTCATACTCATATTTATAATGGATCGATAATATGTATCCACTTCTCATAACATTAAAAATTATTATCAATGTTTGTGCCATCACCCATGATTTATGGTTTATCTGTATTCTCTAAATGGAAATCAAAACGTAGTTTACCATCACCATCCTATGAAACATTATTAATTGTTTCTAGATGGTCCTTTATTGTATCTTCCTCACAAACTGGGGTTGTTTTATCTTTGTTATCTTGTATTAGAGTTTCTGGTTTTCCCAAGCCAATGATTGGGACCAAATTGTTCTTTTATTGTCATGATATTAACACTCTATGGAATGATTAACTTTTTTCCCTAATCTATTAGATGATCCATCATTTGATTTCCTCTCAAAGGACTATTTATATATAAATCCAATTTCATCCCAATGAACCTTCGTTTATTTTCTTCATTAAATCAATATACTAATTCTAAAATGAACATCCTCATGTGCATCAACATGTAATAATTAACACATACTAGATCTGTTCGTTTGACACATGATAACTATATTCCCAATATTTTTTCATGTGTTAAAAACGAAGGCATATTCCTATACTCAAACTTCATATAAATGTTTTCATCATTATCCGACAGGATAACATGATGAAGAAATATTTATGATTAATCAAATTGAAATAAAATCCAAACATAATCTGAGAATCTTTATCCACCAATCTCCCATTCCATTTTTATCATTGTTACAATGGATTAATGGGTATCCTATATAATTATATGAATCCATTAATACCAAAAAAATTCTACAAAAATTTATATATTCCCTTGAAAATGATTTCCACTCAAGAAGGGGATTACTGGATGAATACAATTCAGGCATGAGGAGTGTACCTAATAT
Organism: Viscum album; assembly: GCA_963277665.1. Taxonomy (NCBI): domain Eukaryota; kingdom Viridiplantae; phylum Streptophyta; class Magnoliopsida; order Santalales; family Viscaceae; genus Viscum; species Viscum album. The sequence goes on from OY728120.1 coordinate 1,853,338,836, forward strand.
TAATAAAATCAATTCGCAGTACCAAAATAAACTATATAAATCATTATATATAATGATGATGTGAAGAAACACATTCCATATCAATTTCTTCATACAATTTTAAAACCATATACTATTGGGAATCTCCATGATAAATTTGAAAAATTCCACAACCTCACACCCATCATAATAAAAACCTGTGAAATATTTTTTAAATTATAAATTTCATTGTACACTAGCATACTGATTCCCTAGAACATGTGCAATATTACTATTCATATTAATGTCTTTTAATTTATATGAATAAAATTCTTTTTGATGAAATATTTTTTCTTCTTCCATAGGGGTCAACATATGTATTTTTTCTTGTTAATAATTATATGATGTATAATTAAATATTATTTAAAATTATTTTAAATAATTTTAATAATTATTTTAATTATATTATACAAATTTTGAAATAAAATTTAATATTTTAAAAAATTCTTTGGAAGAATCCATTGTAAAAATTAAACCATTTATGCATTTAGTTATAATGTAAGAGATATAAAGTTAAATTATTTTAATTATTATTTTCAAAAAATTTAAAAATTTAATATATATTTATATATTATTTTTTAAATATTAAAATTACTCTAATAAGACTAAACACTATTTCAAAAGAAATTTATTAATTTCAACATCCATTTACTATTGCAACTGTTATATTGATATTATAATTCAATTAAATTCATATTTTCTTCTTAATTATTCATCGACTAAATTTCCTATCAATGATATTTATAAATAATTTAAAAAATACCAATCATGACTGTAATGGATTATTATCTATTGTCAATGGATGTTTCATTTAAGAAACATTTAGTAGAAAAAGTAGTCTGGAATACGAGATTCTCATTATGTAATATGTTTTTTATCCCCCAAATTACTATTACTAATTATATTTAGATTTTTTCTAGTTTATAAATTTATTTTTTTGTAATAAATATTTAATTATGGAAAAATGGTAAATATTATTCAATGTATTTTTTTAGTTTAATATTTTATTGTTAAATATGATTCTCATCCATTATTCAAAACAAAACATTCCCCATTTATGAAAAGTAATGGTTGTTGCAAATTAATTCATACCTACAGTTCCTAAGGAACCACATATGGATTTAATTTTTAACAAATCTATTATAATGCATTGATTATCTGGTGTTAATCATGATATAAGAGTACATAAAAATTCACAATTACAAGTTATTTGGGAAATATAATAATTGAATATGTTTATGTTGAAAGGGAATGGAACTGCATAGTAAAGCATCAATATTATTGAAATTATTACCATCATTGTTACACATATGATTATTTGCTAATAATTTTTCAAACCCTCTCAATAAGTATATTAATGATTATATTCTTTGATAAAATAATATTTTGTTAAAGATGTTACCATATTCTTTAAATTTACAACAATATTTCTCATATAAAAAATTTACAGTTTATATAACTTCCAAATATTATAAATATATTAGTTATTATAGATATTATTAATCTAATGTACGAGTTAAATACATAAAATTTAGTCATATGATGGTGAGTTAATATTTTTATTTGATGTTAAATTACTCTAAACATAATGATCATATTCCTTTACTATTTATAGATATAATATTTTTTTATAGTTCATTTATAAATATTTTTTCCTCTAGTATTGTTATTAAATATTAATGTTATTTGTATTGCAATTTCTAAATATGAAAAATGAAAAATCCATTTTCAATGTGGATGTTTAACAAAAAAATTATTTTATTATGTTAAATGTTTTAATAACATTATAATAGTTTAAACTGTTGACATTTATCATACATGAAGGATATTATTTTAAATAAAAATAGATTCTTCATTTATTATAAATACAATTAATAATGGTAATGGAATTTGATGGATGTTTTAAAATTACAACATTATTTTAATAAATTAATATTTTTTATCGTATGTGATAATCAACAAGTGGATTTAGAGATATATTATAAAAACCTTATATCCATTGAACAATGTTGTGTAATTTTTATAAATTTAACTATTTTTTCTAGTATTTTTTCATATAAAAAATTTATTTTTTAATGTATTAACTTTGTATAAACTAAATTGGAATGAACAATTGAACTAATTTTTGATTAAATTTTGTAATTGGAACTGTTTCGAGATATTTTATTATAAATAATTTGGAAAATTTTAATCTTGTAATATTAAGAATATGTTAATTTATTTATATTTCTATGTTGAATAATATTTTTTATTATAATTTAATTTAATTTGTGTATGAAAATTTTTAATATTTAAAACAAAAATATACACTATAATAAAAATAAAAATATATGTTATTTATAAAAAATATAACACAATAATATTTTATTAATTTGGTGGTGTTTATATATGTTATTTTATTAGTATCATGTTAAATGGGTTTAAAGGAATATTTCACTACCGAGCATGTATCTCATTTACAACATCCTTACATCATTAAGATAAATATGAAATATTTTTTGGAGGTTTATTTGATTAACATCTTTTATGGTGATGTAATAAACACAACCATATAGGATATATTTTTCATGAACACTACCCCTATGTATTCATGATTATGTGTGTACTATAATGGAATAAATTGTGTTCCAATGTAGATGGTTGATATATACAATCCGTATGAACTATTTTTCCCATGCTATATCCCATTGTAGAGATCTTTTTTGGTGTTTTGGTTATTAATATTGGATATTTTTGTGTATTGTGATCCCAAGGGATTTAAACCCACATTTTAAAGGTTGTGTTTTCTCTAAGAATCCATATAAAAAAGGTGGTGAGTTGTAGTGGCCATTGTAGTTTTTTGAGTTTGAATAACACCGTGTTTTATGGAAATTGGTTGAAGTAGTGGATCATTTTATTCAACAAATTTATGTAGATAAAACTAATTATTTTTTTAATCATTTTATTTTTTTATAAATCTATGTATATATATGGAAGTATAAAAAATATATTTACGACCATTCCATTATAGTTACATTTAGTGTAATTCTCTAAAGGATAAAAGGATGGATAGAAATGAATTCATTATTTTCATGGTGGTGATGTGTAGAGGTGAGGTAGAGTTTTATAATTATGATTGACGTATTGGGGGTTATTTTCATCCTTGGGTGGAACCAAGGTATGTTCGAATCGATTTTGGAGACTCAACCTTGGATTGATGGATATTTGTTGGAAGACATAATCTTATTCAAAATTTAAATGTTATTTGTTGAAGAACAAAAGTGACAATATTGATCATTTTAAAATGTGTGTATCATACAAAAAAGGGATCAAATATATTGAATTCTAGAGTATCGAGTCCCAATATTACTAGAGACTACATGTACATGGATGAATTATCTAGGTAACGGTGATGGTCCGATTTATATTCTCTAAAAATAAGGGGTCAGGTTCCTTTGGTTTAAAATTTAATCGTTTCAAAAAAACCATATCTGTATAATGAATCAAATTTGTCACAAATATTTGACAAGTAGATGTTATGAACATCAAATATTTTTATTATAGATATCTCTAGACTGAAATTATACTTATTATCATTTTAATCTGTTTTATCTTATTTTATCCAATCAAATTGTTTTTTTAGTGGGATTTGTAGGTTTTTATCTGTATTTAAATTTGGTGGATAATGATTTCTAGCTATTAATGTCAGAAAATTGATAATGGATATTTTTGAAGTATTATCATTTGTTATATGAAATTTTTTGGGGTTAAATTATGCTTTCTGTTAAAGACTTTTATTTTATGTATATCCATTAGTTTATCTATTAGTTTGGGATAGTCATGATTATTTTTATACTGGGAAAATTGGGGAATCCCCTTTATGAGGATAATAATACAATATTTAATAATTGTATTTTGGTTTACCATAAAATTGGTTATTCTATTATTTATATTTACATATGTAATTTTATTAAGACTACAAAATCATGATATTATTATAATTTTTCATTGTTAAAAATTTATAATGATTAATAAAGATTAAAAAAATGTTAATAAGGTTATATGATGAGAATAAAGAATGATTCATTTCATTTAATTTTTTTCATTAATGGATCTTTTAATATGGGAATTGATATTCATTAAGAATTATTATTTTATGGATTCATATTATAATAAAATTAATTTATTAAATAGCTTGTTCATTTAGAAAAAATCATAATTAAACTGTTATTGTATATTGTATGAAATATATTGACATCTAAATTAAATAATTGTTTAAGGAATACATGATTATCATATTTGAGATATTATTTTTTGAATAATTAATATCATATATTTTGATTTTTATTATGGATTTATACTAGAAATATGATTTTTAGTGTTTATATTATTATAATGATATAGATTTATCTATGAATTTATCTAAAACAGGCTATGGTTGTTTTATATTGGTTGTTATAATAGTGTGAGATGGTTAATATTGGAATTGAAAAAATGACATAAATTATTAGGGTTTCTTCATAATTTATCATAATTATGATCTAATAAATGTGGGTTATGAATCAGGGATTTAAATTTTTTAAGGTGAATTTACCATTTATTACATGGTAAATTATATAAAATACATTTGATGATGTATTATTATAATTTAAATGGTGAATAATGTTGTATATATTAATTTTTTTGTGATTTAATGAATATAGTTATATATTCAAAAAACATTAGAACTAGAAGTCATTATGGGCGGTATGATATAGTTATTTAATGAAAAACAAATTCTATTTAGAATGTTTTTAAATTATTATCATTATGATCTATTTTACTATATACTCTATAAACCCCATTAGTAGAGGAATCTAATTCAAATATTTGACCATGGGTTCTAGTGTGCCCCAACATGAGGGTTTTCTACATTAAAAATACATGATTGTTCTCATACCCCACTCCCACATCAAATAATTAATTTGATATATGGAAAAAATAAGGATATGGTTGCCTATAAATATAAGATATGTTCCCATATGGGAATTCATGTATCATGGTCCTAATATACATGTATATTAAGGTTATGTAAGACTAATATTATGACATATACTATTATTTTGGATATAATATCTTATGATTACTATATTTTTATTTGTACATGGGAAAATTTGGATTATGGTATAATTTAAACATACATGTCTTGTGATGGAACTCATTATTACTATGTGAATATGATAATGTGATCATGATGTTTTATTGGAATTTTACAAGGATTTTCTTAGTAATTTTTCTGATTTTGGGGAGATTATGTGTTATCCAGAATGTGAATTATGGCACATGGATGTTATTATGTCCTAGATACCTCAGATAATAGGGTTTATAGTGATTTATTCAGTGGTAAAAATTAAAGCGTGATAAAAGTATTCTATATATATTTGAGAATTTGTTATAGATATCTATCAAATATTTTTTTAGTCTTCCACATATATAGACTATAATAGTTTATCTAATTTAGGTGGTGGATTTTTTATTTTGTATAACCACATGGGAAATAATATGGCTATTTGAATTTAGGATAATAATTGTGGGGGGAAGATATTAATGATTATACATATATACAAATCTATATATATATAAATAATATTATTAAATTCTATTATGAGTGATGATGATTGATTATGGTGTTTTTTTGCATAGATGTTCTTCATGACAAGTAGGAAATTTTGGTAACATTTATATGTGTTATCATTGAATCATTCCCATTTTTTCATTAGAATGATTTTCAATATATTGGTATCATCACATGTATTATTATTTTGGTTTTTCAATATATTTTTCTAATAATTTATTGTTAATTCCACCAACAAATGCTAATTATTTTCCCATTGTGCTATTAATAATGTAATGGCTTATTCGAGATATGCATTGATGATTATTATGGAATTTAGGGACAACATATTAGCGGGAAAATAGTAGTTCCATGTAATGTATATAAATTATATATCATGTTTTATATATTTTATGATGCTCCGAAATATTCACTGGTGACAATTTTATTGGTTGGAAAAGAAATATGTGTTGAACATAGTAAGCGGTATAACAAAATAATAATGAAAATGACACCTTATCATTTTCCCTATATGATGGGATAAATGGATATTATGTTTAACAAACATAAAAAATAATTTGAGGATTTTGTATAGTATAGTCCATTGTATGTATCATACATCACAATTTAAATGAATGTTATTAAATTGGGAAGAATAAATGAATATGTATTACCATTAAATAATTAAATTTAAATATTCAATTATAATTTTTTGGAGTCTTCAATGATTTACTTTGAATACATATGCATTTCAGAAAATATCTAATTTAGGTTTGAAATAATTATGTCCAAAAATATTATCCAATATATAATAATGTAACTCAAGAATATGTTATGAAATCATTTTTATGTTGAGTAATTTTTTAATATAAAATACATTTTATCCATGGGATAAGCCAAAATTTCTTCAGGGGGCTCCAAACATGTGGTAGTTTCATATTTTGATCAAGAATCCATTCTATTATTTCATTATCTCATTCTAAATGTGTCAGATGTAGGGTACAATGATATGTCATACTTCCATAAATAGATTTAATTTAATGTCCCACCAATCATGTTGACAATATATCTTTAGTATCATATGATGGAATATGTATTTAAGAGAATTATTTCTAGGATGATTTCTTCCACGGACAGATTTATTATTGACTAACCATAGTGAAGTGCAATGAATACATGTTCACAATGACTTGTCTAGTGTATTTTTGTAAGATAAATTGGATTTGGGTTCAACTTTATTTATCTAATTACACATTAGTGGGATGTTTCTAGACACCGTTATGGTTGAGAAATTTTTTCATCTTTGAAAATATATTTGGTAAATGTAGATGTGTAGTTTCATATTTTTCTCAATTATTAACATTATCACGGACTCCCACTTTTGGTTTTTAAATTTGATCAGTACTCCCTATGATAATACGAATAGCGTGTTAGTGGAGTTATTTGAAATCCATGATAAATATAAAATATAACATAACACAATGTATAAAATTAAATATATATATAAAATAAATTATAAATATATATTCTATCAAAGGTACCATATATATTTATTCAACATGTGAGTGTTCTACATTTTTATCAAGTACTAAACACGCCTTTATTTCATGTATCATAAGACATGTTTTTTAATTGAGGTAGTTAGGAATAAATTAACCATGAAATTTATGATTTTTTGGGAATTTTATTTGGAAAATATAAATTTAGTTAATAATTTTGATATAATGTTTTCAAACCTTCTATATACGAGGACTACATTTTTTTTAATCATCCATATGAAACAACCTTTTTTATAACTTTCTATTAATTAGATCGATACTTATTTTGTTTCATATGGGTGTAAGTTACATTATTTTACATTCATGAATAGATCCAAATTATCATTCATGAGTTTGAACATTAGTTGGTTTAGAGTAATGATTGTAATTTCTTTTCTACGATTTCTGCATTGATGTTATGTTTAGTAGAGGTTTAAAGAGGGAAATTTTCCAAGGTTTGGAGTATTACCTTGATGTATTTTTGAATGAGTTTAATATACTAAACCTTAATTGGGAGATAAAATTCATGATTGTGTTTTTCTATTTTTATATATGTTATAAAGTTCCCAAAATTGAATGGGTACATAGAGTTATGGGAGAAATGTATACAAGTACATGATCGTCTATAAAGATAATCTATTTGGACCAATGTTCCTCCATGGGGAATTCCAATCCTATTTGAGATAAAGGAGGTCAATAGAATATAATTGTCTATTAATTACATTAATTTGAGTTTTATTGTAATGAATAATTTCCACCTTCTACGTTATATTTATTATATTTTAATTATATGAAATGTGATAACATTTTCATTAAGGATTGTTTTTTAATTATGGGATCATCAGATATGATGGATTAATTCTAGTTTATGTATTCATGTGTTTCATTAGTCAATATGATTTCATGTTAATTCCATTTAAAAACATGTAATTAATATACAAGATAATATTACTGATAAAATCTATGATCTATGAAATTTTTAACATGTTAATGGGGATTTTAAATAATGAAATACTGTTTTATTTTATGTATTATTAAGAGAATATGACAGAATAATGAGCCATTAAATATATTTAGAATCATATACATCTATATAATATGCTATCAAAGTATATGTTTTCCTAATTTTTTGTGAATATATTTGTAGATGGTGTTCCATTATTGAGATTAACACTAGATATCTCTCTTATATATGTTATTTTTTTGGGTTTGTACCATTGTAATGTACTAGATATGTGGAGTTTCATTGCATATTTATAATATGATCATTCCAAAACAGTATCATATTATTACACATATGAGGATAAAGATCATGTAGGACTGTAATATCGTATAGTTGGGTACTATTATGAAACATCTTTTGTTAAAAAAGGAGAATATTTATTTTAATTTTTTTATTCTAGAGGTTCTATATTTGTGTGTGGTAAATATTGTTGTTTTCCAATATGGATTTGGATGAGGTATAATATATAATAGTGATATAAATATATTATTTTATACATTAGTTACATAACATTCATGTTTAACACACTACTCATAATATCAATCAATCGATAGTTGTGTTTTACTTGATGTTTTGGAAGTACTATGTCATCTGTGACTGATTTTTAGTCTTCACAATGAAAAATAAGATGAAACATATATTTTTCTATCATGATTTGATAATTCAGTAGTGGTGGTTGTCAGATATTTTATAGGATTATAATATCAATATTTCTTATACACTGTGGAAGTGTATTTTTTCAGAATGTGTTGAGAAGGAATTCATATGATGATGTCATAGGTGAGTCTATAGATTCATGGATTTTAATAGAGGATCATGATGTTATTTCAATTAAATTTGGATAAATTAAGGATTGGGATGTCTCTAGGAAATTAATATAAACGTATCCTTATTGTGGAATGTAGTATAATACTAGTTTACATATTTTGAGATAATCTATAGTTGGATCAACTTGCCTATAGTGATTTTCCAGAGAGATGGTATATGCATAACCAGCACCAATATCTCTCCATTAGGGGATATTCATTCAAACGATGATGCATAAAATATTCTATTGAGATACAGACAACATGAATTTGTATGTAAATCATTTTTTATTTATTTATCATTACTCAATGATTCATTTAATGTAGTCAATTAAGATGTGGTTTTCCCCAATTTCCATATATCAGTACTCTATTTTACAAATTGTGAAGTAAGTACATTAGATTTATTATGGGGTTAATGTAATATTATATTTCTCTCAATATAATAATAATTCCATTTAAATAAATATTTCACTCCATTTTCCAATATTCCCATGGTAGATACGATTTTATCTGAGTAATTGTGGATTTTTTTGTAATTATTAATTCATTTATTTTTGAAAAATGAGTAACGGTTACTTTTTTTATAATCAATAATTCTTTTTAATTATGTGTTAGATTATTCATTTGGTATTAGTGAATAAAATATTTGAAACTAATAAGATTATTACAAAATATATTTTTAAATCTTTTTATTTCTTTGATATCATTCATTGCATGAAACACCATGTTATACTTGTGCTACACGCAACAATGAAATAATATGTGTTACACACAACACTTACATTATATGAAACATCAATTTATTATTATAATTATTTTAAAACAATTAAAACAGTTCCCTTATAATAGTGGATATGAATTGGATTCTATGAATTATGAAATTATGCTTTCCACAAGTAAAATACATAAGAAATTATATTGATTTTTTTCGTAAATCCTATTAAAATGAAAACAGGTGATATTTATATCAATAAAATAAACAAATAACAATATTTTATTTTTATTTATGAAATATATATAAATATTATAAATAATGTTTTCTATTATTCCGAGATTTTTTTTAGATATGATATGAGAACAAATGCAATTTTACCATATAGAATTGTATTTTATTGAAAAAGTCTTACATAATTTTGATGGAGAACATTTTTTAAATAATGTTTTTTATTTTTTTATATATTTTATTTGAAAAAAAATCATGGATATTTTGAAATCAAAATTTACATTAATTTAATTTTTTTTGTATTTTTATATAATGTTTATTGTTTTCCTAAATAGTGAAAAATATTACAATTTAACTGAAATTTTCATTTTCATCTAAATATTTCATAGGGTTAACTTATATATTTAATTAGTTTTAAAATATAATTAGATCGTATTTTTATAATTTATTCTAATATAGGTCAGTGTAATAAATTTAATATTGAATTTGGATAAAAAACCATTTCAATCATTTGATTTCATTCACTTTGAAAAAAAATTCAAATTATTTACGGGATTAATTAAAAATTAATTTAATCCAAATCTATATCATTATAAAAAAAATGGATTCCATATTTAGAATAATAATACGTAATTTGACGAAATAGTTCCATTTTATTTCTGGAAAATATGAATATTATCATTAGTAATTTTACTACCATAGTTAAGTATAAATCATGCAATTAATAATTACATTAATGTTTAAAATAGTAGAAAAAAACCATAACACATTCCAAAAATGTATATTTCAATTTTCTTCCACTAACATTTATAGAAAACATTAAATATAGATATAGTGAATTTATATTATATTTATATGATTTTTATCATTATTAATATGATGAATTTATTATCTAATTATGTGTAACATGAATAAATTGTCAAAACATGTTTGAGAATCAAAGTGTTTATTACCCGATATATAACATAAATTTGGAATTATTAATAAGAGAGTAATATAAAATCATAAATAGTTCATTCATATTATTATATATATTAATTTGTTTTAGTGGTATTTTTATATTAAACTTACAATTATTATATTTTATGTTATAACATCTACAATGGTATTCAATACATAATTTAGTTCATTTTTATCTCACCATTACTTCTGGTGGACACTTGGTTTATAAACAACATGTTTCATATGAATGGTGTTAACAATAACAATGAAATTATATTATATGTATTTATGTGGTATTTTTTTAAAATCTATATAATTCTCCTTCATCAATGGGTAATATGATTATACTAATTATAAATTGGTAAGTTCTTATTTCAAAATCTCAGCAGGATTCAGGAATGTTTCATTTTAAATAAGTACTGGTAATATTTTCAATCCACATCCATATTTTATATAATTGTTTTAAGAATTTAGATTACTATAATCGTAGAAATATATAATGTTATATTTTCCCAAGTTTTATTTTTTCCAAAAACAAACATGAAATCTATATTATTGTAACTTTTTAAAAAAGACTCTTCATGACCTTCCGATAAAAAATATTTGAAAGGAATGTTTTTTATATGACCTGAATGGAATATCCCACCATAATGAAACATTAATTATTTGATTCTTCCATTAAAATATTACATGTTTATTTGCAAATTAACGTTTTCATTTAAAATTTTAGGGTATTTTATTAAAATTAAAAATTTCAAATAAGAAATGATATATTCCTTAAGAGCTATTTTCGAGTGATTTATGAATTTTTTTCCATATAAATTAATATTATATGATGTTACTTTTGTTTTAATGGGATTTATTTTTATGGATAATATACCGACTATTCCTAGTTTGATTCATTTAAAATAAAATAAAAATAACGAAACATGTTGATTTTCCATGGGTTACATTATGAACGTATGATGTTTATAAAGGCCATTTCATTCCAGGGGTTCTAATAATACTAATTATTGATGTTCTTGTGGAAAAAACTATGGTTATAATTACGTGAAGGGTGGGAACTATATCTCCATCTAATTCATTGGGTAAGGATTTATATATCCTGATATCTTGATGACAAACAAATAGATAGAATTTATACACTGCAGAATATAGGTAAAACCAGGTCAATAATATGATTATTGGGAATCCTGACCCCTTAAAAATAATGGATTGTGACTGGGGATTGTGTTGTGTCCCTTCTGGTAGGTGTAGTCCCTAAGAAAATCCATGCTATGTTTTTTCAATGTTCCTTAACTCATAGTTAATGATATTACTAGTTTATGTTTCCACCACAATTATATGTATTATTCCAATATTATTCTTACATGGTATATTATCTTCATTCCCTTATGTTTCATGTGTTATGATTTTTTTATGATTACAATATGACTGATGATTATTGTCATTGATATATAGGGTATTTTTCAAATCATATACTCATAATCCTATACCATAATGTGTTTTTTTATGATTTATATATCCCTATTCTAACCATTTTGAGAATTTGGTCTCAACATTTTTTATGTTTCGTATTCAAATGTTATAAAAAAGGTTTTAAGTTAGTGTAATAATGTGGAAGATCATTATGGGATATTCAAATGATATTTCAAAAAATTTAAGAATGTGATCCATGTTTCGAAAGACAAAATACAATTATTTTCTTCATCTATGTGTTTGTGAAATGTATGAAAATTCATCTTAGAATATGTAATTTCTTTTATACTAAAACCATGTATTTATTGTTAGTAATATAGGAAAATATTAATAAACATTTTTAATCTAGGATGATAAATATTTAATGATATAAATATAAATATTTCAAAGTATATGTCTAGGTATTTAACTAAATGTTAGACTACAATATATTAGATTAATCGAGTTTTCATAATCTATACATCATGTTAGTTATTTATTATTATGAAACGGTTTTCATTAATGATTATTATTTCTAACACTACGATTTTGGTTTTATTCAATTGATTGAACCTAATGGATCCACGTAAGTGATGGGTGTGGTGGAAAATGCAACTATTTTCAACTGCAACAACCAAAATTTATACAGAGGAAATGAAAAATATTATCTCAATTATTGAACAACATTATTAGGATATGAAAAACACTCAAAGAAAAAATAAAAAAATGAGGGACAATTTCTCTTTTGATTCCTTCATAATGAAACATAATCCATTTTTAGTGGGACATCAGATCCACTAGTGAATGAGTAATGGATCAATACCGATTTAATGATATGTATGGTTCTCCAATGTTTATAAAATGTAAAATTATTTTTGGATGTATTTCATTTTTTAGGAAATGAAATTCTCTGGTGGAATAATATCCTGAATATGAGTCAAATAAATGAAAATTACTCAAATTATTTTTATGATTTCAAGAACCTTATTTTCAATATATAATATCACCGCATGCTTCAAACAAATAGAGAGAAAGAGTTCCTTGAACATAAAAAATAATGATGAATCATTTGGTAGATACGGGGGAAATGGTAAAAGAAATTCGATTTATTATTCTTGTATTATCATCAAACATGAATGTTAGGTTGATTGATTCTTTATTTCATTAAATTTATGTCTCTGAAGAGTATAATACATTAAATACAATAGTAGAACTGAATAAGTACTTCTATGTTCCACAAATGTTTAAATTGATGTCTGATTTTCATATTAATATCTTGAATATTATTAGAAAAGGTAGATTGAGTTTAAAAGAAAATATTGAAACTGCATAGAAATTAATATGAGTTTTACATTATGTTAAAACAGTTGGAAGAAACACCGTGGAAATTTTATAAAGTAAACTATAAAATATTTTCAAAGAGGAATTGATGATCATTTGGAAAATGATTTAATGTATAATTTGATGAAGGTGTCTAATGATGAACATAAGGGGAAGACATCAAATAGTTAACCCCCCACACACACACTGAAAAACAAATTTTAATTTAATGTAATGAAAATGGGTATTATGACAAACTGTTCCCAAATCCAAGTGTTAAATACTGTGGTCAGCATCAATAAACTCTTGGTTACAATGGAAAAGGGATATCTCATGTGATCACTATTATTGATGTGGATTGTACTAATGAAGTAGTTTAATGATTTTGTGTTTATATAATTCATTTCCAAAAATATGTTGCATAACTAATATTACCGTATTATAGAGTAAGGATATGTCTTGGAAAATTTTCACTCTATTTTTTCCTTAATGATTTGATAGTATATATTGAATGATTCAACTAACCCTGAAATATGAATGAGGCTTTATAGTGGTCTTTTTAAAGAAACCAATATTTTGGGATGGATAACCCTTAATATTATCATGATTTTGGGATAATGAAATATATGGATTTTTGACAGAGATAAAATAAATGGTCTATAATTAATGACCATGGGGCTTATTTGAATCTAAGAATGAGATCATATAATTTCTAGATTTATTTTTTGAGGAAATAGTTTAATATTATTGTCATGCATGTTTTTGATGATGTTTTAGGGTACTTTTGGTTATTATAATGTTTTATAAAATACAAGAGAATAGTCATCTGATGGTTGGAATGTGACAATGGATAGCTATGTATAGATATTTTGAGGATTAATGATATGTTAATTTATGAATTTTAGTTACATTCTTATTAATGTTTTCTGTTTTAATATTTTTTAAGGTTCATAAGGATATCCATTTATTAAAATCTTTTTGTTGATCTTTGGATGATATTTTATTGATTGAAAAATTACAAAAACATATGAATATTTATTAATTTTGGATAACTTGTGCTAACCTTTTTTTAAACTACCTCTATAATGATTAATATTTCATCCAATTATAGATCACATGATCTACAAATTTTGTAGTTACTAAAATTTCATCCTCATTTCATTGAATTATATATGAATATGAAATTTATGAAGGAACAATTAAATTATAAGATTATACTTCTGAAATGTAATTAAATCAAATAAGTATTTATTCTTGTCATGAACCATCCCCCGGGGCCCGTTCTATGACTACCCCATGCCCAACTTCCATATGCCAGGGGTAGGAAACTAGAATCGAAAGGAGTATTCCCTAATGCTAAGAAGGAAATGCCTTTATACCCTATAAACACTCTCAACAAAGCACAAAAAAAGTTAAGGACACAAGTTAAAAGTATAGTAAAATTGGTGTCTACATTAGGTAAATAGGTGCCAGAATACAAGCCCAACTAAAAAGTACAAGAAAACTGGAAAAGTCTTATGGACACCCTCCAAGGATCCTATGTGAATGGTAGGCACAACTCTCGAATGGTCATCTCTGCAGTATTCCTTGTTTATGGTCCACCTCTGAGCTACATCTAGTCCTGGTACCCTCATCCTCATTCAATGTTGTCCTTCATTTGAACCAAACACAACAAAGTGTGGGCATAACCCGTATGGAAGTGAGTATAACGATACTCAGTAGGGATCTCGAGACACTCAAAGGAGTCAAAAAATCCACAAACGATAAACAACAGAGCATGGAAACGACTAACAACACTATATAGGTATATTCCCATACATATACCTATGTAATAAATTATACCTATCTAATTAATGAGGAAACACTAGATCCAACTCAATAGTTCAATGCTCAACTATTCTAAAATGGAAGGAATACCACGAAGGAAACACCGCAAAAATATATTTCAAAAATGTAATGCCATGCAAGAGAATACGACAAAGGTATCAACACGATGGTAAGTACCACAATGGTACACCACAAATATATGTAACACAAAGATATGTTGCACATAAGATTACCACAAAGGTAAAGACTCAGATCACACTAGGTATACCAGAGGTACGGTAGTATAGATGATTAGATGTATCTATTGAATCACCTTACTCTGTTAAGAGGTTGTGCCACGTAGGATCCTAAATCATCAGAACCACATAGGATCCTAATACTGAAGACCCATGTTGGATACCATCATGGTGATACCATTGTGGTATTATTCTATGTTGTGATACCTTTGTGGTATTTAACTTTTTGGTGTTACCCTCATGGTATTGCTTCCATTGTGGAGTAGTTGTGTTTTGGGCTTTTGAGTTTGGCCTTGTGTTTTCTCATGAATGAGATGGGTATACTTGATAAAATAGTTATATGTTTGTTAATATACCTATGTAGGGTTTTTAGTTGATTCCAAGTTTTTTAGTTTATATTTCATAGATTTTGTGAGACCTTTGAATGTCATGGGGTCCCTAATGATTATTGGTGTACTCATCCCTATAGGGGCTATGCCCGCACCTTCTTGTGTTTGGTGTAGATGAAGTACATCGCTGATTGAGGACGTGGGTACCAAGACTAAAGGTAGCTCAAAGGTGGACCTTAGACGAGGAATACCATAGAGATGACCATTGGAGAGTTTTACCTACCCTTCAGGTAGGATCCTTGTCGGGTGTTCACAGGAGCGTTCCAGTTTTCTTGTACATTACAGTTGGGCATGTATTCTAGCCCATTTTTACTTGTTGTACACACTCTTTTTAAAATATATTTTACTTTTGTTCATATCTTGTTGTGTGTTTGTTTGAGTGTGTTAGAGGATATAAAGGCAATGCCTTAATTGTTTTAGGTAATAAGCCTTTCAGTTCTAGTCTGCAGCCCATGGCCTATAGATGTCGGGCTTGGGGTAATCATGGCACAGGACCCGGTGGATGGGTTCTGACAAATTCGTATCAAAGGAGTCAGTTCTACCGTAGAAAATTAGACTCTGATTGTTTTAACTGCAATTGTGTTAAATGTAGTGAGTGTGGTTATCAGTTTAAAGAATCCAATGTATGTGTGGTAGCCGACATATCCATACACCAGGTCACTGACTTTTGAATTATGACTCAGTGCAAGAAAAAATTGATTGTGTGTTTGTCTAAATAAGATTTCTTTGTGATATCTTTGTGTCTTCTCACCAGGTATACCATATTGATCGTGTCTCACCTGTTTTTTTTTTCTGGATGCCTCCATGTAGACATCCCTCTAGGGTTCAAGGTATAGTATTCAATGATATCCCACCGATCGACAAGGCCTCAAGGTAAGGCCCTTTATCGGTAGGGGCACCAGCGGTACCATTACCTGTTTTTCCACCAATTCCATAATACCAGCAGTAGAGAGTGCACGAAACTTGATCGAGTAGCATCATTTCCAGTGTCAAAGGCCACCCAGGTTCAAGGGTGAGATGTACCCACATGTGGCTGAGGATTGGCGGTAGGCTGTGGTGAGAGTCTTCTGACTAGTAGGGACACCAGCTGATCTCATGGTGATACTTGCCACTAGTCTTCTACAGGATGTAGTAGCCAGATGGTGGAGCTTGATTCTATAGGTTTAAGATGAGGTGACACTTCTCTAGGTAGACTTTGAGAGAATGTTTTGTGAAGAGTTTTTCCCAGGGGACCTTTGGGAAGTGCATATACAGGAGCTTATTCATCTATATCCGGGCAACATGACTGTGGCTCACTACTCAGCGAGGTTCACTGACCTCTCATTCAACTCCACTAATAGAGTGCGGGACCCATTTTTTAGGGACTGGACCATAGAGCAAGGACTCAAGATTGAGATCAGGGATTTGATGATTTCTCTCCGCATCTTGACACAGAAGGGGATGTGAGAGAGAGCCCTCTTTGTGGACAGTTGTCTTGCTAAGTAATCAACAACAGAGAGACCAACCATATGAAATCACAGAAAGGATTATTATACATCTAGAGGAAAACAGATTTCACAAAGGTCCAATAGAACAAGACCTATAGGTGGACGACCACATGATTCAGGGTCGGTGGTGTGGGGCACCGGAGACAGAGCTCGTAATGTGAGGTGGATGTAGTGTTATGCATGCAGCGGGCAGGGTCACATGGTTCGTGACTACCCCACCTTCCATACAAAGAATCTATAGACAGTCGAAGGATCACCGAGGTATAGACAGAGGTTCGACCCAGGAGGTCCAGAGGGAGTACAAGGACGTGGCAGAGGAGCTGGCCTTGCAACAGGTGGTGGGAGACGATTCGAGATGTTAACGCCACCACCACCAAGTGGTCCACCCCGAACACAAGGAGAAGGTGGAAAGAGGTGAGCATAGCTTCATACAGCTGAGTCCTATGACCATGAATCTCCGGAGATGATATGAGGTATGATTTTTCTCTACTCCACCATAGCTGCATTACTTTTAGACACAGTTTCCAGTCATTATTTAAAAAACACTTCCCTCGTTTAGAGCTCGGAGAATTGGGTGGAGCTTCTGGCTCGATTATTATGGATAGAGACAACAATGGGAGTGGATTTAACGATTACACACTGGTGTCAGAAGTGTGACATTACTCTAGGTGGTGATAGCTTCGACTGGGATCTCCAAGTAGCAGTGTTGAGACATTAAAATGTCATCTTGGGGATGGACTGGTTATCTACATTCCACTCTCAGATATACTGTATTAGGCACAATGTGCGGTCTTTCTATATAGATGGGACTAGGTTTTCCTTAATCAGAGATAAGGGTACATTTGCATCACTAGATGGGATTACACGAAGGAGAGTGCAGCAGATCAATCATCAGTTGGATAGCCTTACCCTCAGAGCAGTTGATGAGGAGATCCTTAGCTATCTGGTAGTGGTGGACCAATATGCGGGTGTCTTTCCTGATGATTTTCCTGGTCAAACACCTCGTAGAGAGGTGGACTTTTACATTGACTAGTACCCCTGGACGTCCCCGCTATCTACACCAAAATATCAGATGGATCCCGCAGAAATTCATGGGCTACGGGTATAACTATAGGACTTACAAGGAAATGGATTCATTTGACCTAGTCTTTGACCATGGGATGCCCCGATTTTGATCGCTAAGGAGGATGAGAGCTTGTGACTTTGGGATGTCTATCGGTGCCTAAACCAGTTGACTGTGAATAAAAATACCCACTCCTAAGGATTGACGACCTCTTTGATCAGTTTAAGGGAGCAAGGTGGTTCTCGAAGATAGACCTCAGATCAGGCAATCACTAGCTCATATTATAAAACGAGGATATTCAGAAGAATAATTTCAGATGTTGGTTGGCCAGTACGAGTTCTTGGTTATTCTATTCAGTTTGACCAATGCTCCAGGAGCCTTTATGGGACTCATGAAAAAGATATTACATCCATAACTTGATCACTTTTTAGTATTCTTCTTCGATGACATTCTGATCTACTCAACTACCGAGGAGGGGCATGCCTATCATTTGAAGATAGTTCTAGACACACTATGAGAGCACCAGCATTATGGTAATATCTAGAAGTTCTAGTTCTATATTCTATAGGTTCACTTTCTAGTACATGTCATCTCAAAGGATGGTGTTTTGGTAGATCCAATGATGATTGAGGTGGTACATCATTGGGGTCCACCCATGAGTGTGACGGAGGTACGAAGATTCTTGGGTTTGACCGGATACTACCAGATGTTTGTGCCATATTTCTCCAGAGATTCAGAACCATTATTAGTGTTTTCTAAGAAAGGGAAACACTTCGTTTGGTCGAAGATATCTTATTTGAGTTTTTAGGAGCATATGGAGATACTGAAAAGTTCCCACATCTTAAGGATTCCTAAGGATGGCGTTGGGTACGTAGTCTATTGTGACTCATTAGGGACCAGACTCAAGTGTGTCCTAATTCAGGAGTGAGCAGTGATCATGTATGGCTCTCGACTGGGAAAGGGGTAACAAAAAACAATCCCAACCTCGATTTCTCATTGGAGGTGTCACGAGAAAAAAATGGTGAAAGCGATGAGGGTGAAAATGATTTTCGCTTCCATAACATGGTTTCGATGTCGGCCTCGTGCATCATCCTCATTCTTGATTGAAAAGTATGCTCTTTTTTGGAGAGGGAATTCTTCGTTGGATGATTAGATTCTCCAATGTTTTTCCCATGACTCCCTTTCTCCAACAATTTCCCCATGGAAAAGAGGAGCCAACAAATTAAAATAGTTTTATCAATTTAATTTAGTTGAAATAACTACTGTTGGTAAAATTAAATGGCACAATTAATTGTATTGTGTTGGAACAATTAAACGGAACAATTAATTGTATTGCATTGGAAAAATTAAATGAGATAATTACAAGGGACATCCGCACATTAATGAGGGGATCAGGTGGTCCCCACCACTAGAATAAAAAATTGGTTTTTCTAGTTCGGGTGGTCCCCACAACCATATCTTCCAAAGAGAGGTTTTGAAATAAATATAAAATTTCATTTATTTTATTTTTCATCTTCCACAAAAAAGTGAAAAACTATATTCCACCCCAACCTATAGAGGTCGAGGTGAAGGTCTCCTTTAGAGAATATTGGTGATACGAGTTCAATGGTGTCCTTAGATTTCAATTCTGAGCACCCGTTCAAATGTTATAAAAACTCGTTTTCATGTATGCAGAACATACATAAAATAGATGAAAAATTAATTCCGGGAATGTCGGGACTCAGAATCATACGCCGTCAATTTTCACATACACTTAAAATTACCATATAATTAAAAAAAATCACACGGAATTTCTAGGTCATTATAATTCTCACGAAAACTACTCAACTCTAGTGATTGGATCCTGACTCAAAAAAATTGCTATCCTAGTATATTTTTTTTGGGGGAATCAAATGGTCCCCTAGACCATCACATATTTATGTAGTTTTTCGGATTAATGTTTTCCTAACCATGATCTATATCACTCTTCAATAGAACAAGGGGGGTAGATATCTCTTATATTTCTATGATTTCACATTCCAAATTAGATCACTTATAAAGGAACCCAGTTATGAGTTACCTGGGTTGACCATTATGTTTATATATTTCACTTTTAGTGGGTGTTTTATTATTCATTTTTACGATGTCTGTTTCTATGAATGGATTAATCAAGTATAATAATTTTTTTATTATAGAGTACATTATAGGGAGAAATTCATATTTTGGGTATTATAATTTAAAACCCGTTTATTTTTAGGACGTATTTAGTAAAATAAATTGATTCTATTGATTTCATTCATTTCATGATACACCATGTTTATCTTATGGTACACACAACACATTCATATCTTACCATACACATATCACTGAATTTATGTGAAATATTTTATTTATTTATTTTTTAAATAAAATATTAATCTATCCATTAAAATTTTATACATGAAATGGATTAATTGAATTACGAATTTATGTATTACACATATAAAATAGTTTTTAAATGAAAAAAGGAATATTTTTTTTTGAAAAAGTAATTAATTGGGTTGAATATTATTTATTACAATATTTATTAAAATCACTATTTTTTATTATATTATCATTGTAGATATATATAGATTATTCAATATAATTTTTATAATTCATTAATTTTTTCTAGACATTTTTTATTATAAAATTCAATATTATGAATAATAGGTGTATTTTTAATATGAATAATTTTTACTACTTCTGATTTATCCACTTATTTTAAATTTATATTTTTAAACATTAAGAAATAATATTTGAATAAATATCCTTCTTCTTAGATATCAGATTATATTTATTTACATAGGATGATTGTTTTGGTATTTATATCTTATGATTCATTTCATGATTAATATAGAAAAAAATATTGAATTTTAATTGAAAACATGATTTTCATCTATATATTTTATGTTGTTAAATTATAAATTATTTGGTTTAATGTATAATTATATCATAATTATATCATTTAATCCAATTCATGACAATGGAATAATGTTCACATTAAATTTTATTATAAAAATATTTTAATCTTTTGAAGGTTTTCACTTTAAAAAATTTTATTACAAACCCCATTTTCAGGGATAATTTAAAATTAATTTTTTAGACATATCTGTTTAAAATTTTGAAAAACTTATTCAATAATTTTTATTTATATGTAATAAATTTATTAATTATTCCACTTTCCATTTTTGAAAATATGTTTATTGACATTATTAATTTTATAAAAAACACTTAAGGGTAATTTAGTTAAATAAGGTTAAGTATAATATTTTAAATAAAATAAAAAAATAATAAATAACAAAAATTTAATGGATGAGTATAATTTTAACATCAATATTATTTTGGAAATTAATTTACAAAGTACACTTATCCATTAAAATTACATTAATATTATTAAAATCAATGAGACTGAAAGAATTTCACACATATTTTTAATAAGTCGACAATATATTATATTGGGTTAAGTAGATGTTATTATTGAAAATATATATTATTATTAAAGTTAAATGATTTTATAAATTCTTTAATTTTACTTTTAAATTTTACTGACACAATAATAATAATAAATAATTATACAATGATTAAACAATAATTATTAAATTAATAAAACTGTTAGAAAAATGAAATAATAAATATTAAAATTCATAAAAAATTACAAATGGGATAAATTATAGTATAAAATATCATAAATTTCTCATTTACTATTCAATTAAAACATTACAAGTAGAAATCATTACTTTTTATATAGAAAATGATGTTATCACACACAAAATTAAAATAAGTTATCTAACGGTTAATAAATAATATATATTTTAAAACTATATCAATACATGTATATAATATATTTTTTGATGGAATATTCACCTTAATACACAATAAAATTTAATTAATTTCCATTTGGCAGTATTTTTATTGATATTTAAATTATTATTAAATAATGTCTTTCGAAAATCCAATAGTGAACCTCACCTTCATTATAAAAGTACACATCATCCATCATCTCGCTTCACCATTTTGAGACTTATATATCGAGCATTATATTCCAAATTATATTATCCACTTCCCTAGTCACAATCTAGAATTTATACTCCTCCCAATTGAAAAAATACAGACTCATTTAGTGGAGATGAAAATGATCTGTTTTGAAGAAGAGGTAATCTCTCTAATTAATCACTCTATTTATCTACTATTCTATACATACACTAAATATATGAAATATATAATATAATAATAAATTCATCATCCTTAATATTCTATATTTTTCTTATCAGTATGTTTACAAAATTATACACCCCTTCCCATCGAATGTGAATTGAAAGTCTCACTCGTGAGTATGTACAACTAAATGTCTGCACGTTCTGAAAAAAATCATTTTTAATAACCATTCTTTATGAAAGGGGATTATTATGGGTTAAATGTATATATATTATATTTTAACACGATTATATTTATCATTTATAATATCTATATTTTTACAGCTTAATGTTTTCATAAATAAAAATGTCATACGTGGGTACATATGGCATACCTTATGCACGATGTGATGTGATTCTTTTTTCATACGTATTTCACACAGATGTTAATGAGGATAAAATTTATTAATATATTTCCTATATATATATTATAAATGATATATGTATGATAATATATCATTAAATTCCCCTTCTATAAATCCATTCAGAAAATGAGAACAATGTTCATTTGTATATGTAGCATACAATCTCAATGAATGGTGTATTTTATATTCAACCTATATCTTTAATAGATGACATTAAATAAATATATAATTAAAATATATGATATTTATATACTAATTATTATTCATAATATGATGAAATTGTGATCTATTTATGTTGAGAATGTAAAACATGTAATATCAAGTATGTGAAACAAAACAGGTATTACCATAAACCAAACATAAATTTTTAATTATTAATAAAAGAGTAATATAATATCATTAGGAAATAATATATATATATATATATATATGATTATGGTTCTATGGTATATGTTTAATAATATTTTATTCTTTATACAGTGGGTTTAACTTGTATGATATATGAAATGATATATGGGACAAGATTTATTTCTCACATTTTTTCTCTCGGGAACATGCCTTATACAATAGTTGATTCATCTACATAGGGTACCAAATTCCAAGGAAAGTAAATTATATGTATAATATAGAATATTATTCTATTTTTATAACATTATAATTTTCAATAATTGATGGTACATAATACTCTACTACTTATAATGTGGTAAGGATTTATTTGAAAATCTCATTAGTATTTGGGATTAATTAATTTTAATTTTACAGAAAACAATATTTATCTTCCATGTCAATGTTTTCTAAAAAACATTTTCAAATTTTTTACTATTATATTATGAATAGTTAATGAAATTTTTAACAATGTGATAATTTTAACGATATTGTATAAAAATTATATATTAGTGATTTTCTATGAATGTATTTTTGTGACATTACTGAAAATAATATATAGAATAAATGAGTTTTTATTATATAACAATAATTGAATTGTCTAATTTCATGAAACTATATTTCCTAGAATATTAAATTACATTATCACAATGTTATTTTTTTAAAAATATTTTGTTTTTAAATTTTTTTTCTTTTTAATAAAAGAAATCATTTTTAGTTTATAAATAATATTTTACACAATTGTTATATTGATGTGATCTCTGAAAATTATTTTACATTTAATATATTATTAGTTGATGTTTCTTTTCTTTTAATGGTTTTTTTTCATGTATATTATCTACATTATTCATATTTAGGTTTACTTTTATTATGGAATGATATTTATGAAAGCTATTTCATTTTCATGGGAATCATTTTGATTGAATGATTCTTATGAAACCCACATCATTTCATTGTTTTTAATATGATTAATGACACATGTTGTTGTGGAACAAGTATGTACAGTTTTAATTATATTATATGTGGAACCTATATATCCCACCAATGAATTGGGAAAATTTTATATCTAATTAGATAACGACGATAATCCAATTGATGATCATGATTAACTATAGGAGGATGGAGAATCCCAATCCACTATGGGAATATGGGGAGCCCTTATCCCATAAAAGGAAATGACTATAGCTGGGAATTGTGTCCTGTAACACCTAGTAGGAGTATTACTTAGAATTTTCCTTGATATGTTTTTAAATCCCCTTGAATTATAGGGAATTATATTACATGTTTATGGGTATTCTACAGTTATATGCCTTTTTCCTATGTTATTCATCCATGTAATAGTCTCTTGATTCCATTATGATTACAGATATATTAATTTTTATGATTTATTCTATGCTTCATTTTTATGATATTTTATTTTCAGGGTATAGTTTTAAAAAAAATCTCATATTCTTATTCCCTTTTGCATATGTTGTGATTCATATCTCCTGTTTCTATCGTAACTCGATTGTAATCTCACCCTTCTTCATGCTTTATTTCCCCAGGTTATAAACCATGGTTTTATGTATGAGTTCCAACGGGGAAGATAAACATGGGATAATTTGAATATCATTCACCAATTTATAGGAATGTGATTCATAGTTCCTGATGCCCAAACCTAATATGGTCTCCCGTCAGGTGTTATTGAAATATAATGAATTTTTTTCTACAAATATGTAATATCCATGCACGAAAATTGTTGGGTCGTTATAAAATATATAATTGGGATTCCTATTTCATCTCTAATATATAGAGATGACTCTATCGTGCCATTTATATATGTTTTCCCATTGAATATATTTGCATCGACAGAACAAATGGTCAAACATAATGAACAATTTAAACAATGTATGATATTTTTTGTGAATGTTTTCTATGTTTTAGACCCTTAAAGACAAAACACTAAATTTTTATTGAGTTTTTTTAGAGTAAAACATATAAATACATCATATGTATATCATTATTCAATGTGATGAATGGTTGACCTTGTATATATTTGTTTTTTCGGAGTTGTTTTGGGGACTCATTGATTTATTTCTTATAATTAGTAAAAGTATAAAAGAATAGGTTCTATTATTATTGAATATATAAGGTATATGATGGATATTGAGATTTACAATTAGGATCTGATGAGGATATATATATATATATATTTGTTATTTTAATGATCACATTATCAGGAATGGAAATAATTATTTAGTTTTGGGATAAATAATTTTAATAAATAATTTAGGATATTTTTTTTTGTGTTTCATATATATTTTTATATATATTTGAGTATATATTAATCTGGAATGAATTTAATGAAAATTTCCACATATTCCAGTGTCATTTATACCTTTAATATTAATCCCATTTCATTTAATAGGGGGATGTGAAATATGAAAATGATTTTATGTTGGAGTAACAACCTTTTATGATTTATAAAAATCATGAGGAATTATTTCATGTATTTTATATTTCCATGTATGGAGTCCCCTATAGAAATAACATATTATGAATCTGTTGCATGGAAAATTATACATAGTCATTAGAAATATAACAGGAGTATTATATATTTTTTATATGATACATGTTACTTTTTCTCGATCTATACAGTTATTGAAATATTATTTTATTTAGTTCAGTTTCAGTTTAATTATATTATGATATATTATCACTTTTTATAAAGACATCCTTGATAAGTATGTATTAATATGGTGTAGCATAGCACATATTCTCTAGTAACAATATATTTTTATTCATTATGGATGAAGTGAATCATTTGATATGTATGTAGATTAATCATTTAGTTTTCTCAAGCGTCCTCCTATTATTTCATGGACAAGGGGATGCTAATTTGGAGGGGAATGTTATCTGGATGATAGGAATGTTTTTTTGGATCTCTATTGTCTGAACACAAAAGGGGTTTCCATTAGCGGAAGAAAAATTCAAGTGACATCCATATGAGTTGGTTTTTTCGTGCATGAAGAACGATGTGGAGCGAGACATCTATTTTAAAGAGAATGGTGCTCAGGGAATCCATGATGTGATATACGTAAGGGTGTATTGTCCATGGTGGTGTGTGTTATAATAAGCCATACATTACATACATATATATTACATCATTATAGAAGAATTTTCATTATATAACATAATGATCCTTCTTATAGTCATATAGGTCAAGTGCCTTTGGATAATTTTATACATAAAATCCCAGTTCATATGTGAAATATATGATCTCATAATATGTTATTCTCAAAATGAACCCTTTATGTGCATTTCATTCACATTAAAATTCATCATAATATTGGGAAAAGGAACTATAAATTCTCGGACTAGGTGCCACCACTACGTGAAAAACAGGTTTTTGCGATGGGTTATATGCGAAGAGATTTAATACTGTTGCAAATAGTCTGTTGAAGAGGTTATATTCGATGGAAAATCAGCCAGTCTCAATAAAGTAAATTTTTGCAACTGGACTAGGCACCTCGTCACAAAAAACCTCCCTGTTTGGCACGGTTTGCGTGCCAAACCCCGAAAAAGGGTATTTGCGATCGGTAGGCACCGCACGTCGCAAATACCAAGAGGTGGTAAACACTAGTTTTGACGAGAGATCCCTTATCACAACTAGTTCAACCCCCAGAGGATATTTTCAATGGGTCTTGTCGCAAATAACATGCGACTGTAAAAGCCTATTGCGACGGGTGATGTCCCATCTAAAATAGTGTGTCGGTAGGTTACTTTTTATGATGGGCTTATCGTAAATAACCTTTTATCCGCCGATAGTAATTAATGAGGCCGAAGGTATTTGCGGCGAGAATCCCATCATGAATATTCATGTCACAACTAATCTAATATTTATATTCCCCTATCCATATTAATTCCTCCTCAATTCCAACTTTCTCTGCTTCACTAAACTATGATTTTAGTGTGAAAATTTTTCATAGTTAGTTTTTTTACGAATAAGTTGTCAGGTCTTCTAAGATTATAGGAAATCAAGTTTGAAGGTATTTAGGTATTATTTAATTTAGTATTAATTTCATTTGATTTTATTAATTTTATTTATTATTGATTAGTTGTAATTAATTGGGATATAAATTGTTTTTTCATCAGTATTTATTTGTAACAACAAAATTAAATTATTAGTACTATTTCTTACTAATTGGTAATAATTAATAATTAAACGATAATGCGTAATGTATATAAATAAGTTGTTGTAATTAATAATTAGTTTCTGTATTTTGATGTAATTAATATCAATTAACACTAATTATTAACAATTAGAAAACATAGTGATAATTAAGAAAAAATAGTAATTAGTATTTAAAATTAGTAATAAATACTAATAGTTACTAATAAGTAATAATTATTATTAATAAATACTGATAATTAGTAATAAATACTAATAATTTGTGTTGAATACATATAAATAGTAATAAATAGTAATAATTAGTAATAAATAGTATGAATTAGTAATAAATTGTTATAATTAGTAATAAATACTCTAAATAGTAATAATTAGTAATAAATAGCAATAAATTCTAATTAATAGTAATAAATACTAACAATTAGTAATAATTAGTAGTAATTAATATATACTTACATTTAGTACAAAATAATAATAATTATTAATAAATAATAATATTTAGTTATAAATTATAATATTTAGTAACAAATACTAATAATTATTAACAAATACTAATAATTAGTAATAAATACAAATAATTATTAATAAAAACTATTAAATATTAATAAATAATAATAAATAGTAATAAATAGTAATAAATAGAAATAATTATTAATAATTAGTAATAATTAGTAATAATTCGTAATTATTAGTAATAATTTATAATAATTAGTTATAATTGGTAATAATTAGTTATAGAGACTAATAATTATTAATAAATACTAATATTTAGGAATAAATAGTTCTATTTAGTAATATTTAGTAGTAATTAGTAATAATAAGTAATAATTATTAATAATTAGTAATTACTAGAAATAATTACTAATAATTAGTAATAATTAGAAATAATTAGTAATAAATAGTAATAAATAATCATAAATGTTAAAAAATTAGAATTAATTGTAATAAATAGTAACAAATAGTATTAAATAGTAATAATATGTAATAATATGTAATAATTACTAATACTTATTAATAATTAGTAATAATTATGAATAATTAGGTTGAATTACTAATAATTAGTACTAATTAGTAATAATTAGTAATAATTAGTAATAATTAATAATATTTAGAAATAATTGTAATTATCTGTAATAATTTGAAATATTTATGAATAACTAGCAATAAATAGAAATAAATAGCAATAAATAGCCATAAATATCAGTAAATAGTAATAAATAACCATTATTAGTAATAATTATCATTATTTACCTATAATTAATAATAAATATTTTTAATTACCTATAATTAGTAATAATTAAGAATAATTAGCATTAATTAAGAATAATTAGAACTAATTGTCTATAATTAAAATTAATTAGGAATAATTCGCATTAATTATAAATAATTTGTATTAATTTGTATTAATTAATAAGAAATATCAATAATTTACATTATTTAGGAATAATTAGGATTATTTATCTATAATTATGATTAATTAGGAATAATTATGAATAATTATGAATAATTCTAAATAATTATCCACAATTGCGACTAATTAGGATTAATTATGATTAAATAGGATTAATTAAAGTTAATTTGTATTAATAAAAATATTTAGGACTAATAAGGATTAATTATGAATTATAAGGAATAATTTCGAATAATTTGGAATAATAAGGTATAATTAGGAATAATTAAGAATAATTAGGATTAATTAACAACAAATATGAATAAATATGAATTATTATTATTATTTCTGAATACTCATTTATAATTATTTTTAATTAGTAATATTCAGTAATAATTAGTAATAATTAATAATAATTATTATTAATTAGTTATAATTAGTAATAATTAAGAATAATTAAGAATAATTAGGATTAATTAGGAATAAATAACAATAATAATGAATAATTATGAATAATTATGAATAAAATAAAATCAATAAAATGTAATAACTAGGCACAATTTCCAATGGATTTAGGGCCATTTTTTCTCGATATATATTCTTCTTTCAACTCTCACCAACTAAAAACACAATGAAAAGTATGATTCTACATATGCATATCCAATATTGTTTGCATGTCTTTGAATATGAATTTGTAGTAAAAACATGTTTATAATTCCTTCAGGCAATGACAGTTTCAATAAGATGATTCATCAATGAAAATAGTGCTCTTTTGTTTGACAGCTCATTTACATTCATCTTTCTCACACTAAAAACACAAAGAAGAATTTGCTCTGAGGTAGTATTATAATTTCTCGTATGCACAACAATTAATATATATACCTCCGATAAGATTCTTCTGTGTAATTTCTATGTGAGAAAGTTGTATGTAAATGAGCCATTAGGTAAAAGAGTTGGAATCAATCCACTGGAAATTATGTCGCCCGTAATTAATGGTAATTATTAAGAAGTAGTTGTAATTATTTTTCTTGTTTTTTTGGATAGTGTTTTTATAATTTAAAATTATTCGTAAACAGAACTTATTTTATATTTTTTAGTTACATATTGAACATGAAAGTCGACAACAATAATTATTAGATGATCACGCTTGGATAAATCAGTGTAGAAATCCGAATGATTCTGTATTTAATCCTGTATATATTAAGGGTATTGAAGCTTTCTAATCATTTGAATCATCGGAACCAGAATATGTTTCAGAAGGCACAATTATGTGTCCCTATAAAAATGTGATCTGAGAACGTTTGAATGATTTGACAAGGTTGGGGGACATCTATTGAGGTTTTATTATCAACCAAATTATGTTTTTCATATCAACACGATGAAAGATGTTCCTGAGAAGATAATAATAACTTGATTCTGGTTCCATCATGGTATCAGTGTTTACTACATGATGTTGTAGGTCTATCTATTCAATATACTGAATGTCGGGATGATTTTGATTTATCTCCTGAGAGGGAACCAAGAACATTTTATGAGTGGCTAAGGTCTAATGAAGATATATTATATCCTTGTTTCAAGATAAGAAAATTATAAGTGGTCATTGTTATGTGTTCCCTTCAAATTTCTAGCAGAGCAAGAGGATGGTTCATAATCATGGGCATTATTATAGGAAAATTCATTCATGTGAATATGATTTCATCTTATATTCTACTAAAAATGTGTCATTGGATAGATTCCCCACATGTGGATAATAGATGTATAAAGAAACTCAACCAGGGAAGTATGGATCGATTCCTGTAAAACAGCTAAGATATTTCAACCTTACACCCAGGATACAACGTTTATTTATTTCTCAGAACCCATCGTCTGTGATGTCCTGGCACAACAAAATATTTCAACCAACAAAAGCATGAATCATCAATATTATTCTCATTCCAGGAAACATTTTGACCGAATGAATTCGTATTTCTATTTAGAATCATTGAACGTGAAATTGGGTCATTCAACTAATTGTTTAAGTCCGTTTAGTACTTATGGTAGTCTGTATTCATGTTGGATTATCTTTATAAATCTGTGCAATTTACCTCCATGGATGTTGATGAAGGGGGCCTATATTTTTTGACTTTATTACACCCAATATATTTGGAAAAAAATATTGATATTTACTTGAATCCCTTGATTAATGAGTAAAATTCTTTGGGTAGTAATGTTTTTAGAACATATGACTTAGCTAAACAAAAAAATTTCATATTAAAAGCTGCATTGATGTGGATGATTAGTGACTTCCTGGTATAAGTAATGTTATCTGGATAGAGTGAACATGGTCCAAATTCATGTCCTTTCTATATGAAAGAATAAAAATCCTTTTTGGTCGTCAATGGAAAAAACCGTGCTATTTTGAATCTCATCGCATATTTCTTCCAACCAATCATCATATTTGGATGGATAAATCTCATTTTAGAAAAGTAACAATTGAAAGGAATGAACATCCAAAAATGATATCAGGTAAAGAGTTAAAATAAGTTTTATTTTCATTATCTCCCCTCACATTTGGGCCAACAGTAAACATAATTGGTTTGTTGATTTTTTTGTTTTGGGATTCGATAAGGAACATATCCAATTTTATCGATACATTTGTGCAGCGACAACATCATATGATACTCAATTAAAACTGGAAGAAGATGTTGTTGTAATTATATGTAAACTTTAAAAAGTCTTCCCACTAGATTTAAATGACTCAATAGAAAATCCGAAATTACATTTCAACATGAAGGTAAACGTTGAGGTCTGGTACAGTTTTGATGGATGTACCCATTTGTGAGATGCATGCACAAATTGAAGAAAAATGTATGTAACAATGTATCAGTTGAAGGCTCAATTGGTGAAGTCTGTTTGAAATAAGAAATTTATTTTTTATTCTCTCAATATACTGAATCCAAATATCCCTAAAAATACAACAGCATGGGAAGGAACAAGGGTAATGTTGATGATGAAATTGAAAATCAATTATCAATTTTAATCAGCCAGAGCATGGCATCAGTGGAGTTCATGAACGATGGATTTCAGATGATGAATATCAAAGAGATCATACATATGTTATGCTCAACATAAAAAAAATAAAATCATTTGAACTATGAGTGATTCTATAACTTATTTTATTATATATGTTACAAAATGTAATCTTATTCTATTGATAATTTATATGATAATCATATCAAAAAACAACTTTCATAAATTATATTAAATGATTAATAATAATAATGAAAAAATAATCTAAATGGTTTAAAAAAATGGTAATATAAATAAATTATGATTTAACATATCAGTTGAGTTTATTATTTATTATATTGATAATTGTTCGTAAAAAATTTCAGGTGTAGAGACCCGAAGCTTAACGTACATGGACATTACTTTACTTTAGAGAAATACTTAATACATAACAAAAACAGACACACAAGGACCGTAATAGTTTATTGTCTTTGGAAACATGGAACATAATCTTCTAATCGTGGTGAAAGATCTTCAACATCTCCCATAATGATCTTCCACCTTTTTTTCTTACCTAAAACCTTTCATTATATCCTGGGTAAAAGAAAACATAAAAAGGGTGAGCACAAATGCTCAGTAAGGGTATGCATGGATAAAATAAAACATACCATATACATTTGAACTTAAAAACATGAACATAATGTTTAAACATCAAAAGATTGAGCAATGACATAAAACATGGAATTACGCAAGGCATAGATAATAATAAAACATTATGAATGGTAAAATATAATGCGAATAAAAAATGTAATTGTTGCAACCATTAAGCACATGATATGATTTCCATTGTAGCCAAGGCATTGCTACCAAGACAATCTTAGTGGACAATGTCCCTTTCTAAATCGAGTTCACTCCTCGTTCCAGACCTGTATTACTGAAACGGTTTAACGTTCCGTTCTAGCCATGTCTATCTCATGAGATATAAATATTTACCCAATGCATTGGAGGTAGATATTGGTCCCACCCATCTCATAGTGAAATCATTCTTACTTATGCCACAAAATAAGCTTAAAACATTCATTATAACCCAAAGAATAAAATGGGTTTCATAAACATCATCCCATCATTTGATAATCTATATAAAACAAATGGATATAATTTCAGAATAATAAAAGTTAAACCATGTAAATAAAAGAGACATTATACTTAAAACATACACATATGAAATAATTTCATTTTAGATAGAAAATGGTTTTGATAAAACACTTGAAATGAATTTTTGAGGAAAATATCTTTTCTTCTATAAAATCATTTTCTTTTCACAAAATGTCATGAATTTTTAAAAGAAAAGGACTTTCATGAAAATAGTAATGATATATTTTTGAGTAAGCTTCATGAAAATATGGCTTTATAAAACCTTAAAAATTCTTTCATGCCGTATAAGTTAAAAAAACATTCTTCTCATACTTTTGTCGGAAAAGTCAAAAAGTACCTCGTACGAAATACGGCAAAAGATTCCTTTCATATCTTTTACTAAAAACTCACCAAAGGTTAAAATTTGATTTAAAAAATTTTAGGTGGATGGAAATAATATTACTTATTTAGGAAGCATGGATGTGGATGATAAAATACACCCCAGTAATTTCTGAAGTACAAACAATCTCAGATAAAAATGACATTGTGATATTTCCCTTACCATAGGTTTGATTTGCTTCATAAGTGTCCGAAACTCCTGTATAATGATTTAAATATTGTCATTGACTTATTACAAAATCATACTCATTGTTATGATATCATATATGGTTCACTTATGGCTTTATATTACCTGTTCTTTTGTAAATTCAATGTTACAGAGCGTTTTGGGTAAAATCGTTTCATTTGTCGTCTGTGTTTTGACTTGTAATTATTTATATGATTACGTAGATCATGATTACTTTATTCCAGAATATAAAACATTATTTATATATAATATATATTCAGAATATATATATATATATAATAGATCAGTAAATGGAACGAAATACACCGTTCATGGAGACGGTATACCGTACTTACGCATGAACACTGTTTTCTTTTCCTTATTGAGTTGAATGGAATTAAGTAGATGAAAAAAATATATATACACATAAATCCAGTATCATTATTATGTCATATATTTCATGATTACTTATTATATATACTTTATAATCATTCATGAATGGTTAACGTGGAGAATGAATCTCATCGCGTCGTGGAGACGGTAGTCCGTACGTACGCACGAGCGATGATATCGTTCTAATGATCGTGGAATTGTTTTGGAGTGTATGTATACTATTTCAGAATCAATATCACTTTAAAATAATCATATATAGTTATTATGGACACCATTATACCCATCCATGTAAAGTGGTAGTGGAAAATAGATTAAACAATGGCGTGGAGACGGTATTCCGTACGTACACACGCGCGGTGATTTCATTTTCCATAGGATGGATATATGGTGAAATAAGGATGTTTCATACATATAATAACATATAAGTATATTAATGATACTTATGTTATTACTTCATAATAAAAAAACCTAAGAAGAATAAGTGGAAGAAGAAATAAAGATGAAAGAATCGGTAACAGACATTACTTCTTCTTCTTAGCCCCTCTTTGAGTCTTCCTATTATGGCACTAAAATTGGTCTTTGAAGAAGACCAGGACATCTAGGATGTTTCTAGGGAAGTGGGGAAGAGAATTTTGCAGTTTTTGGACGAGTTTTAAGGCTCAAATTTGTGTGAGGAAGAGAGGGAGGAGGTTCCCTTTTATAAGGGAGGAGAGGGGCACCTTTGGAATAACTAAAAATATTAATTTATTATAAAGCCAAATTCGGTTTTAAATAGATCCAAATTGATTTATTTAAAAGATAAGGTGGGGATGGGTCTAAATACTCTAATCCAATAGAATTTAGACAACATTAGGTCATTATATTAACCTTATCTTTTAGTTTTAACTCTTAGTTAATTAGATTGACATTTACCATGTCAGTTTGTATTTTTATATTATATAGTTAATAAACATACCATATACATCCATGAGACCCCCAAGTGGTCCATTAATGATACACCTATCATGATATAAGTATCTTGGCCGAACCGTAGATTTTTAGGGAAAAAATAACAATCAATAATATAATATTTGTTTTAAAAACAATTTTATGTCAATTTTGACACTATTTACTAATTGATTTTTGTGAAAATTATAACAGAATGATTAGTTAGAAAAACGTTAATTAAATCAATAATAACATTTCATATTAACCTATAAAATTAGTTTAATTCATAAAAAGTCTTAAATTACATTTATTTGGGTATTTATAACATCAATTATGTCAATATTTCATTAATAAGATAATTACTGCATCATCTTTGTCTCATAATAAATGATAATTATTTAATCCCTAAAAATTATAAATAAATTACTATGATGTATATACATGAATTATATTTCTGGAGACTATTCATATTCGATGTTTCATGAAGTTTATCACTAAAGTAAAATTATTATACTTATAAGATTTAAGAAAGTGACATGTTGTAAAATTATTTGGTTTTAATAATAATTAAATACTTTTCATGGAAAAAGTCCACTAAATGAATCTAATCCGACCCTTAGGTGATATGGGTCGACTTTTAGTCATCCAATAGGATTTTTTCAGGTTTTAGGTTAATTTTATAATCTTATATTTACCCATAATTACCCGATTTACCATTAACTATGGTAAATAAAATTTACTGTAGTTACTATTAATAATGCCAAAAATAAAAATAAAAGTAGCTTATTAACATAATTTGGACCCACTTATTCCAAATATGGATTCCATTTTTCAAAATTCAATACACTAAAGTATCAGAAATTAAATTAAAATTAATCCCGCTGTCGAAAGAAAACGAGTTTTTGTTTAAAACATTGCAAAAGATTGAATTGATTTATCCAACGAATTAAAGGTAGAATCAATGATAATGACATATATTATATTAAATAGTAAAAATATATTCTATTTATACTTTAAAACCATTCAATATTATAATTTAACCATATAAATTATTGCGATGATAAAAATATTTTTTTAATTAAAATATAGCTTGTTTTTACTATTCATCAAAATATGAAAGTTATCAGAATAATATGAAAAATTTATGCAAAGTAAATTTTCATTTCTTGATTCCAAAGACGAATTTTATTTTTTAAAATTGAAATTATAAACATGTCAAAAACTATATTTAAATTGGGTGCGCCATCAAAAGGTGGAAAAACTGCAATTTTTGAAAAATACTTATTTTACCCGAAAATATTATTTTGTTCTTATACCATGTTCTAGAAAATGTTTAAGATGAATAATAATGTTATAAAATTAAAAATTTAGTTAATAATATTCATAACGATCAGTTCATAATAATATTATAATAATATATCATTGTTTAGTAAAACCTGGTATTGCGTACAACACACGCTATCGAGGAAGGTCGTGATTGTGTGTAATGGAATCCATGTCAGGGTTGCATGTTGTGCAAGATTCTTCCGTTGTTTCATATAACAGAATCCAACCATATTTCATTTATACATTGAATATATATATATATATATACTCAATGTTGCGTAGAATAACTATTATCAAAATTTTGTGGAACATGATCCAAGAATAGTGTTGCGTATACTGCAAGATAATACGTTGTTGCGTATAGCGCAATGTAATCTTGGTGTAGCATACAACACAAGACAATAATGAAATTAAAAGAATATTTTTCATAAAATCTCCGGGTGTTACATTCTACCCCCCTTAAAATAAATTTCGCCCTTGAAATTCGTAGGGGTTATAAATGATTTACTACTTGAAATTTTTTTTAATAGAAACCCACATCGTAAAAAGGAATACCGAAACATGGATTTAAAAACTAAAGAATGAAATGTAATCGTTACCCAAATTAACTCATCAGTGGGTTTCCACGTAGGAGAACATAGGTGAGAATATGGATATGGAAGAAAAATCTAACCATCAATTACTGATGGAGAGTGGTAGAGATCATGGCTATGAGAAAGCCAACAATCACAAAGCTATTGATTGGTAATGATCTAAGGTACCATCTGATTCATCGGATATAAGAGAACTAGGACAAAATTTTTGGTTTTTAAGATCATTTCCCTAATGTTGAAGAATTAAAAGAAATACATGCATGATTTTGGTACAATCTCACTATTGTTCGTGAATTGAACAATTTCTACTTTATCCCTTAATGAAATGAAGTTGAATTTGTTATTCATGAAGTGTTAATAGATCATGTGATAGAATGATGGGCCATTCCATCTGTTTCAAACAAAAGTTTATCAAAAGTTATCATATATACATAAGTCCATCTATGGTGAGGTTAATCATTTACGATTCCAAAAATGAACTTATACTTCATATATCATACCGCATAATAAAATAAAACTAGTTTCTACTAACTAGGGTCTTCCTGTAGGCCAGTGGTAGGAGATAATGGACAGTCGCACTTCGGTTGTGGGTTCGATTCCCACAGCCTTGTCCGACGCGATGGGTTGTCACCCATCCTGCAGATTATCCATTTTCTAAAACTACATTACTATAACATCCCATAAATTATAACGAAAAAAAACTTATATCCTTATACAATACTAACTTATGTCTAACATAATCCATTCCAATCTTTAGGCTTATCTAAAAAACTTCGGTCCAAGCTCATAGTTTTAAGAAAATGATTACTTGAAATTTCACATAACAATCACATGAATGTCATCATTTTCCCCCATATATGTAATATCTTGTCGGTCAAATTACAAACATGTGAATACCTTAATCATGTATTCTCTTGAAAAATAAATACCCATTTAACCTTAGTGAAAACATGAATGCTGTCAAAAGTTAACTCTTTTCCACATTCCAAAATCCCAAAAAATCTATATACTCAAACAATAATACCACTTAGTCCTTATATGAATCATGAGCTCATGAATACAATCAAACACCTCATTATCATCTTATCCCTTAATTATGCACATATCATCTGTTTACCCAAAAATATTTCAATCACGTTTCATGGTTACCGATGCCATATTCTTATATAAAACCACAATGGACCAATACATAGATATTTCAAAATACCATAAAAGTCCCTCAATAACATTATTCTTGAATAAAAATACATAAACACTCCAAACCATCATCTTCAATGATTGTCCTGGAATACGTCCTTCCTTAATTTAGAAGTAACCTTTTCGGTCAGGGCATTGAGTTGGGTAATGCCCATGTTCTCCACAAATAATACATTGAACTCCATAACAGTCTGTCACTCTATGTCCCTTTTCTCCACACAGATAACATATGTCTCTTCATTTGAGGTATTCCTCAAGGTTCATCTTCCCTTCTTTAGAAATCTCAATCTTCATTTCTTTATGCTCCTCAACATGCGAACATGCATAAAATTCTATCTTCCTCTTATTTGATGAATTAGGCATACCACTAAATTTCACCTTGTTAATCATATATCACGATGACTGATTTGGCATAATCACAATATCTTTCTCTCTAGGGATTACGAAATTTTTTTTCTCATAGTCACCAACTTGTCCATTGGATTCAATGCTAACCGAATTATTTCTAGTTCCCACCATTGACTAAAACACAAAAAGAATTCTGTGAGAGGCAAAAATCATACAAGGAAAATAACATAATCAAGGGGGGTACCTTCAACATCTAACATCCTAGGTCTAATTATAATATAGTTACCGTAATTCTAGGACTATAACCT
This sequence comes from Viscum album, assembly GCA_963277665.1. Lineage (NCBI taxonomy): Eukaryota > Viridiplantae > Streptophyta > Magnoliopsida > Santalales > Viscaceae > Viscum > Viscum album. The sequence continues at coordinate 1,853,377,720 of OY728120.1, forward strand.
ATACTTATACTTAACCTTATAGACATCCCTATACATACCTTAGAAATATATCTAGGGATCTCACTAAAGTTCTCGCATCCTAGTTTCCAAAGGTTGACTAAACCTTTCCTATGATACCAACTGTAGAGACCCGAATCTTAACGTACATGGAAATTACTTTACTTTAGCGAAATAATTAATACATAACAAAAACAGACACACAAGGACAACAATAGTTTGGTGTCTTTGGAAACTTGGAACGTAATCTTCTAATCATGGTGAAAGATCTTCAACATCTCACATAAAGATCTTCCCCCTTTTTTTCTTACCTAAAACATTTCATTATATCCTGGGGAAAATAAAACATAAAAAGGGTGAGCTCAAATGCTCAGTAAGGGTAATCATGGATAAAATAAAACATACCATATACATTTGAACTTAAAAACATGAACATAATGTTTAAACATCAAAATCTTGAGCAATGACATAAAACATGTAAGTACGCAAGGAATAGATCATAATGAAACATTATGAATTATAAAATAGCATGGGAATAAAACATGTAATTGTGGAAACCATTAATCACATGATATGATTTCCATAGTAGCCAAGGCATTGCTGCCAAGACCATCTTAGTGGACAAAGTCCCTTTCTGAATCGAGTTCACTCCTCGTTCCAGTCCTGTATTACTGAACCAGTTTAACATGCCGTTCCATCCATGTCTATCTCATGAGATATAAATCTGTAACCAATGCATTGGGGGGAGATATACATCCCACCCATCTCATAGTTCAATCATTCTTACTTGTGCCACAAAATAAACATAAAACATTCATCATATCCCAAAGAATAAAATGTGTTTCATAAACACCATCCCATCATTTCATAATCCATATAAAACAAATGGATATAATTTCATAATAAGAAAAGTGAAACCATATAAATAAAAGATACATTATATGTAAAACATTCACATATGAAATTATTTCATTTTATATGGAAAATGGTTTTGATAAAACAGTTGAAATGAATTCTTGAGGAAAATATCCTTTCTTCATTAAAATCATTATCTTTTCACAAAATGTCATGAATTTTTAAAAGAAAAGGATTTTCTTGAAAATATTCATGAAATATTTTTGAGGAGGATTCATGAAAATATGGCTTTTAAAAACGGTAAAAATCATATCATGCCGTATAAGTTAAAAAAACATTCTTCTCGTACTTTTGTTGGAAAAGTCAAAAAGTACCTCGTACGAAAAACAACAAAATATTCCTCTCATATCTCTTACTAAAAACTCACCAAAGGGTAAAATTGGATTTAAAAAATTTTAGGTGGATGGAAATAATATTACTTATTTAGGAAACATGGATGTGGAGGATAAATACACCCCAGGAATTTCGGTTGTATAAACAATCTCGGATAAAAATGAGATTGTGATATTTCCCTTACCTTATGTCTGATTTGCATCGTAAGTGTCCGAACCTCATGTATAATGATTTAAATAATGTCATTGAATTATTACAGAATCATAATAATTGTTATGTTATCATATATGGTTCAATTATGTCTTTATATTACCCGTTATTTTGTAAATTCCATGTTAAAGAGTGTTTTGGCTAAAATCATTTCATTTGTCATCTGTGTTTTGACTTCTAATTATTAATATGATTATGTAGATCATGATTACTTAATTCCAGAATATAAAACATGATTTATATATAATATATATTCAGAATATATATATATATATAATAGATCAGTAAATGGAAAGAAAAACATCGTTCTTGGAGACGGTAGACCGTACATATGCATGAACACTGTTTTCTTTTCCTTATTGAGTTGAATGGAATTAAGTAGATGAAATACATATATATAAACATAAATCCAGTATCATTATTATGTCATATATTTCATGATTACTTATTATATATACTTCATAATCATTCATGAATGGTTAATGCGGAGAATGAATCTCATCGCATCATGGAGACGGTAGTCCGTACATACGCACGAGCGATGATATCGTTATCATGATCATGGAATTGTATTGGAGTGTATGTATACTATTTCAGAATCAATATAACTTTAAAATAATCATATATATTTATTATGTACACTATTATACCCATCCAAGTAAAGTGGTGGTGGAAAATAGATTACACCACAACGTGGAGACGGTATTCCGTACGTACGCACGCGCGGTGATTTCGTTTTCCGTAGGATGGATAGATGGTGAAATAAGTTTGTTTCATACATATAATAATATATTAGTATATTAGTGATAATTATGTTATTAGTTCATAATGAAAAAACCTAATAAGAAGAAGTGGAAGAAGAAATAAAAATGAAAGAATTGGTAACAGACATTACCTCTTCTTTGAAGCGCCTCTTTGAGTCTTCCTATTAGGGCACTAAAATTGGCCTTTGAAGAAGAAAAGGACCACTAGGATGATTATAGGGAAGTGTATAAGATAATTTGGCAGGGGTTGGCCGAGCTTGAAGGCTCAAAGTTGTGTGAGGAAAAGAGGGAGGAGGTGCCCTTTTATAAGGGAGGAGAGGGGCACCTTTGGAATAACTAAAACAAATATATTATTATAAAGCCAAATTCGGTTTTAAATAGATCCAAATTGATTTTTTTCTAAGATAAGGTGGGTATGGGTCTAAATCATCTCATACAATAGAATTTAGACATGTTTAGGTCATTATATTAACCTTGTCTTTTAGTTTTAACTCTTAGTTAATTATATTGACATTTACCATGTCACTTTGTATTTTTATATTATATAGTTAATGAACATAACTTATACATCCAAGATACCCCCAAGTGGTCCATTAATGATACACCTATCATGATATAAGTATCTTGGCCGAACCATATATTTTTAGGAATAAAATAACAATCAATAATATAATATTTGTTTTAAAAACTATTTTATGTCAATTTTGACACTATTTAGTAATTGATTTTTTTGAAAATCCTAACAGAATGATTAGTTCAAAAAACGTTAATTAAATCAATAATAACATGTAATATTAACCTAAAAAATTAGTTGAATTCATAAAAAGTCTTAAATTACATTTATTTGGGTATTTATAACATCAATTATTACAATATTTCATTAATAAGATAATTACTACATCATCTTTGTTTCATATTAAATGATAATTATTTAATACCTAAAAATTATAAATAAATTACTATGATGTAGAAAATTGTATTATATTTCTGGAGACTATTAATGTTAGAAGTTTTATGAAGTTTATCACTAAATTAAAATTATTATACTTATAAGATTTAAGAAAGTGACATGTTGTCACATTCTTTGCTTTTAATAATAATTAAATTATTTTCATGGAAAAAAGTCCATTAAATGAATCTAATCCGACCCATAGGTGATATGGGTAGACTTTTAGTCCTCCAATAGGATTTTTTCAGGTGTTAGGTTAATTTTATAATCTTATATTTACCCTTAATTACCCTATTTACCTTTACTTATGGTAAATAAAATTTACCGTAGTTACTATTCATAATGCCAAAAAAATTAAAAGTAGCTTGTTAACATAATTTGGACCCACTGATTCCAAATATGAAATAAATTTTTTCAAATTCAATACACTAAAGTTGCAGAAATAAAATTAAAATTAATCCCGTTGTCGAAAGAAAACGGGTTTTTGTTTAAAACATTGCAAAAGATTGAATTGATTTATCCTAAGAATTCAAGGTAGAATCAATGCTAATGACATAAATTATATTAAATGGTAAAAATATATTCTATTTATACTTTAAAAAAAATTAAATATTATAATTTAACTGTATAAATTATTGTGATGAAAAAAAGTTATTTTTAATTAAAATATAATGTGTTTTTACTATTCATCAAAATATGAAAGTTACCAGAATAATATGAAAAATTTATCCAAAGTAAATTTTCATTTCTTGATTCCAAAGAAGAATTTTATTTTGTCAAATTGAACTTATAAACATGTCAAAACTAGATTTAAAGTGGTTGCACCATCAAAAGGCGGTAAAACTGCAATTTTTGAAAAATATTTATTTTACCCGAAACATTTATTTTGTTCTTATACCATATTCTAGAAAATGTGTAAGATGAATAATAATTTTATAAAATTAAAAATTTAGTTAATACTATTCATAATAGCCAGTTCATAATAATATTATAATAATATATCGTTGTTTAGTAAAACCTGGTATTGCGTACAACACACGCTATCGAGGAAGGTCGTGATTGCGTGTAATGCAAGCCAAGTCAGGGTTGCGTGTTGTGCAAGAATCCTTTGTTGTTTCGTATAACAGAATCCATCCATATTTCATTTATACATTGAATATATATATATATATACTTAATGTCATGTAGAATAACTATTATCAAAATTGTGTGTAACACGATCCAAGAATAGTGTTGCGTATACTGCAAGCTAATATGGTGTTGCGTAGAGCGCTAGGTAATCTTGGTGTTGCATACAACACAAGACATAAATGAAATTTAAAAAATATTTTTCATAAAATCTCAGGGTGTTACATCAGGTGTCTCAACATGCTGATAAAATTGATAAGAGACTAGGTATATTGTGTAACCCACCATCCAAAATTGAACAATCTTATAATGCATATGTGGTGAATGGTTTTTGATTTCATAAACGTGCATATGGGGATTATATAAAACAATGAACAATTTATTTTTCAGGAGGGCATTTTATAATAGATATACTGAATTTGACTTTTACGGCATGTTCAATTAAATTATTGAACAAGGTCATCATGGTAAAAATTACAAAACAATGATTAAATGTCGGTGTTTGGATACTGAGAGATACTTGAATGTTCATCTGATTCAGGGAATCACATATATTAAATATTAAAGTCTTCTTAAATTAAATAAACTAGTTTACTAGCTCAACAGGAACATCAAATATTGTAAAGACCCGCAAATTTCAAGGAAATTTTTTTCTTAATTTTCTTTGGAATTTTACAAGAGCGCAGCTTCAGACGGCACCTGATTCCGAGGCCCGGTGTGCCCGGAATCAATTTCTGAAGTTTGGCTCTGGTACGTTCAGTGAACGGACGAGCGGGTTTTTCTATCTTTTGAACCGGTTCCCGGAATCAAATTCTGAGGGCACCGATGAAATAGCAGCGCCGGTATTTGCTTAGAAACGCCTCTTCCGGAGTTTCGTTTGCTCAGACGTGGTTTTTAAATTTTGGGGCTTTAAGTCATAAATAAAATAAAATTTGTGCGACAACTTTATTTTATTTCACTTAAGCTGCTTGGAAGCCGCTTGGAAGCCACTTGAACTGAGTTAAAGCGGATAGGGTGCTATCCGGAAATATCCTACCCCTTGTTAGGATATTTGTGCGGTGGGGCCCGCACGAGCCCTGCCGTTTCTTTCGCTAAGTAACGCACCCGCGAAAACCCGTCAAAGTAACTGAAAAGTCAACCGACGCGTTTTATTTATTTCTTAACAGACCATTTAATTGGGCGGTTTATTTCGTGAATTAAATGGGCTGTTTCGTTCGTTGAATTAATTCAACGAATTTAATGGGTCGTTACTTACGCGTTTTTCGTTTGTTGGCAAATTAATAAAATAGACAAACTTGTCTATTTTGGAGGATTGCTATCGTTGTGCGAATCCTATGAGCCTCCACCCTCCCCGCGAAGAACGCGAAGAACGCGAAGAATGCGAAGAACGCGAAGAACGCGAAGAATGCCGGAACCGGAATTCGACGACGCACACCGTGATCTGCGACGTTGACGAGCTCTACCCGCGACGTTCTTCGGCGACGCCTCTTCTTCCGCGGCCGATCCTCGTTCGGCAACTAAGGTGAGAAACGGATCGTTTAATTCACCTTTTTTTAATTTCAATAACAACAGATTTAATTAATTAAATCCGTTTGTTCTAGATCCGGAGATCGTCGGCGCGACGCTTTTCCCGCGGTGTGACGAACGTCTCTTCCGCGAACGACGTGACGATCCCCTCCTTTCGCGACGAGCGATTCCGCGACGACCTCACATCCGACGGCAACATCGAGGTAAGGGTTGTTGGAGTATTTTATTCCCCGTGTTTATTCTTTTAAAATAAAGAACCTGATCTCCGAACAATTTTAATTTAATTAAAATTGTTGTTGATTATTTTCTTTTCCTCCCGTTGTTTATGACTAATGCGGAGGGTGCGGATCTAACGAACAAGACCCGGCAACCCTCCGCCGATCTTTTGTTGTGCGGATTTGGCGGACGACGACGAACCGTGCGGCAAGGGCGATCCGTTGATCCCGCAGTGAAGATCGGCCCCCGGGAGGAGCAACGGCGCAGACGGGAGGCCAAACGGGCCACCGGAGCAACTCCGGCGGCCCGCGGAAGGCGGCGGCGGCGCCCGGCGCACCGCCGTGGAGGAGATCCGCCGCGGCTGAAGCCGCGGCGGCGGCGGCCGGTTCCGCGGCCGCGCGGAACCGGGGAGGGACGCGGCGGCCCGGCCGCGTCCGCGTGACAGGCGGCCCCCCGCGGGGCCGCGTTCCACCTAAGCCGCGGGTCAAACCCGCGGCGCCCCTTCGGCCGCTCGGCCGAAGCCGAGCCGGCCGGTCCGGTCGGTCGGGCCGCGCCCAGGCCGGACCGGACCCGGACGAGCCGGGTCGGGCCTGGTCGGGCTGACCCGGTTCGGGTCGACCCATTTCGGCCGACCCAGGGGTGGTTCGGGCCGGGTCGCCCCGGGCCCAGAACCCCCGTTTTCGGGCCTTCTTCGGTCTTTTCCCCATATCATGGGCATGAGACCTCCGATTGACGAACCGTCAGCGGCTACGCGATCCTTGGATCGATACGGTCGTTTCGGTATATTATACTAAAGGTTTCGGAAGACTTTGGGTTTGGCTGGGTTGGTTCGTACACGAAACCAACCGGGCCCTCGGAGCGGAAACGCTCAAAACTTGAGCTACGGACGTCTGATCGACGTACCGTCAGCTGTGGTAGTTTCCTCTAAGTGAGAAGGAACTTTTGGAATACTCCGCCCGAGGATCGGACACAGGCGGAGTACAGTCGGGTTGGTTTTGCCCTAAAAACCAACCGGGCCCCTGGGACGAAAATGCCAATAACTCTCAGACCGGGCGTCTGATTGACGCGCCGTCTGTTGCGTTGAGATCCTGTTGTCGATACGGAACTTTTGGATACATCAACTTCGGACTACGTGTCAGTTGATGTATCAGCCTCTCGGCTCGTGGAGCAGACCCTCCTAAACGAGCTCGCTGTGTGCGGGAAGCCTAGCGCTGGCTGTGACTTCGACGACAGAGCAGAGATCCTCCGTGGACTGCGACGACGGCAGAGCAGAGATTCTCAGTGGACTGCGACGACGGCAGAGCAGAGATCCTTCGTGGACTGCGGCGACGACTGCGCAGAGATCCTCAGTGGACTGTGTCGACTACTGCACTCAGCGATCCTACGTGGATCAGTGCTACAGGTTCTGTGTGAGCCTGATCCTATGTGGGTCCTTACTACCGGTTCTGTGTGAGCCACTGCCTACAGGTTCTGTGTGAGCCCGATCCTGTGTGGGTCTTTTGCGGGGGTTAGTACCTATCGATCCTTCGTGGGTCCGACGACTTAGATGGATCAGTGATCATCTTTGACGTTATCTGAAAAAGTATACCTGGTTGAGCTGAAACTTATGTTACTCTCCTTTATGGATTGTGTTGAACTATCCTATGTGGATTTACTGTTTACTCTCCTTTGTGGATTTGAGTCTTACTTTCCTATGTGGATTGAGTTGTTCTTGAGCTCGTGAGCAGAGCTAGAAGTGGGGACTTAGGTATATGTATGGGCATATACCTAAGTCAAGTCAGATGTTACTTCGTGATTGCACCTTCCTTTTTGTGCTATATCCTTTGTGGATTTCGGGAGACCATCGGGGGTCTCGGGGTCCTTACTGAGTAGCTTATACTCACCCATGCACGGGCTATGCCCGCACCTTGTTGTGTTGGATGCAGACGACGGACAGCGCTGATCACGGTTGGGGCGTGGAGCAGGACGGTACCTGGAGGTGGACCACTGGGCGGGACGTGATCGGAGCGGACGTGGGACCCGAGGAGCCTGGAGGCTATCTGTACCCACCCTTCAGGTGGGATTGCCAGTGGACGACACGAGGCCGCCGTCTTTTCTTCAGTTGCTGTTCTTTTCCTTTTCAGTTGTACTTTCTGTTGGGCTTGTATTCCGGCCCCCTTTACTTTTCTGCACTTGTAGTTACTTTCCGCTTGCTGACTCTGTGGTGGTTGTTACTTATAAAGGCAATGCCTTCCCTGTTTACCGGGATTTTACGCCATGGTGCTAGTCGCCAGCCCCTGGCCTATGGAAGGCGGGCTTGGGGTAGTCACGGCACGGGCCCCGAGGTCGGGTCGTGACAAATATATTATGAAAGTTACTATTCTACATAAAAAGATATGAGTGATTGGTTGAGCATACTAAACATGAAATATCATGAAAATTAGTTTAGTAAAAATTAATGTGGTTTTGATGATGTACAAGGAATTTAAATTTTTCATGTGACTACTCAAAATCCATCTTTTTCACAAAGGGGCATGAATATTGATGATGAGGCTCCAAAATTATGTGATGATAGTGATGATGATGTTAATGATGTTACAGATGAATTTTAAATGGAATGTGATGATGAAACTGAATCCCATATAGATATTTATGGTAAAGATGTTGAATATGAAGATATTAACGTCATCAAATTTGATGATGATGATGATGGAGAACATTGACACAGTAAAATGCTGGTTATAATCATAACTAATATATATCTATATTTAATAGTTATTTTCAAATATCTCCTAACAAAAAAAAATTTAGATGGAACATGATCTGTTTCGTGAGATGGAGGAGGTTGATCTACTATTGGATGAGGATTTGTGATCCTCAGACCCTCAACCTATTAGTAGTTCAGGGGGTACGGGGAGGGGATGCAGTCTTGCACGATTGATGATTCCTGACCCTATCCCCAAGAAATGTCCACATCTTTTATATGGTCTATGAACACGGAGGTATCGTAACTTGTGTATTTTAGTTATCATTACTTTATTTATTTATATTATAATTTTTTTCATATTTTTTTCTTTTTTACAGTTTTGTGCATGTAGTTGTTGATTAGGGGAGTGCTGTCATGCACAATTATTTTTCTGAGCCACTGATCACATGGGAACAGATTCCTATAGATATGCATCTTGGAATGTCCAATTATAGGCTGATATGTTAATAAATACTATTTATTTATAAATTTAATTAATTAATAACATGATATTATCAATAATTTTTAGGGTTTATGGCATCCCATCAATGATAGAATTTGTTTCTCTATCCATGAGGCATGAGATGTGTCTATCTGTGAGCGTTTCTGTCAGTTGTTTCCTAATTTGAGAAGGAAAACCATTTAGAAAGAATAAGTGACGTTTTTTATGATTCATTTGGTTCCCTCCAATTAGATTACATTTAATCTCATGTTTTGGATGGATTATGTTCACACTAGTTGAGTGTCATATTTTTGAAGAGATCATCATTAGGCCGGCTAAACCGGGGAAGGCAGGAGGTGACACATCGAGGTTATAGGCATACATTCAGTAACATAAAGATAATATGGTAAATATCATTTTTGATTGTTTTATATAACATTTCATATAAAATTTTTATTTTATATTCATATAGACAGTCGATAATCCCTATATTACGGAGTACGGTGTTTATCAAAGGATGTACATTGATCTAGAAACTATATAGATTTGAGGTGATCTCCACTATTAGATTGTGGAAAATATTATTTATTTTAAAATTTTAAAATTAACTACATATAATATTTTCATTACTTTAATTTCAAATTAGAACTGAAATAGTGATATAATTTCATGAACTCTTAGAAAAGAGTTGAAAGTCTGGCTGAGATGGCTGATCGGACTAGTTCCCACCTTTTCGATGAGGAAGCATGGATGTAGGAAACCTAGTATGCCTTCGAGAAAGGCTATGTAGTTTGTATCATCTCTCATATGAGAACATGGATTTATTTTGGTAATTCTGTGATGTCAGCGTCCAGCTTCAGTAGAGATCCAAGAGAGACATCATCTTCTGGATCATAGTATCGGGAGCAGTTGCCAACTCAAACTAAGCATATGGAGAGATTGTAGAAGAAGCAAGAAAAGATGCATCAGCATTAGTAGTAGCAGTAGAATGAGGATAATATGTGTCGATGACAATAGTAGCAACAACAATTTCATGATGAGGACATGCGTCGATGGAAGCAACAACATCACGAGAATATGGAGTAAATGTGCCATCTGGCTCAATCATTGGGGATAAAGTTTTCTCCACTATCTCCTACAGCTCATCCTTATTTTCCGGAAACCTATCACACTAGTGATTTTATTGGTCTTTTTAAAAACATTTATTTCAAAATCTGTTGTAATATGAAATATTTATAGTTTTTGACTTTTATATTGGTTTGAATATTGCATAATTTAATTTTTTAAAAAAAAATTTAATTTCTTTATTGATTATTAGTATTATATTGTATAATGTTAGTTTATTTTATTGATAATAATATTAATATATTTTTTATATTATTTTAAATTTTTGTGAATATTGAGAATTTTAATATTTATATTTTTTTTACTATTTTAATATTATTAACATTATTTTATCATTAATAAATTTTTTATTAATTTTTTATTTTGTTAAGTATTTGCGATGGGGCCTTTATTGATGCAACCCCATCAAATATATTATATATATATATATATTAAAATTTATTTTTGATTGGTTATTTTACAATCAAAAATAATTTTTTGTGATGGGCACGTTGCAAAATGGTTAGGTATATATATCATATACCAATAGAGAAATATTTGTGATTGTAAGACGAGCCGTCGCATGTACTCTTTTGCGAGGGGCCTGTCTCAATAGTTTCTTGTATATGTAATGTATTTAATCAGAGAATTATTTGCAACCGGGCCGGTTCCCATCACAAATACTATTTTTTGCGATGGGCCCATCATAAAAAACACTAGTTGCAATGCTATTTTCTACAACGAGTTATTTTCAATGGGACCTCGTCAGAAAAAAGTTTTGGCGACGGGGTCCGGTCGCAAATAACCCGTTGAACATACCCCGAATTCTAGTATTGCACACACCAGTTCTCCATGCTTGAGCACCACATGACATCAGGCATTCCTCACCATATTCAAAAGTCTACGGACTAGTAGTGAGAGTCTGTTAAGTCATTCATGGGGGGAATCAACCCTATTTAAATTGATTGAAACCCTATTGGAAACAAATATATAATATAAGCATCATATTTAAAATTAACATAACAAATTCAAATTGAATAACAATGAAATGAAATATAATACTCAACTGAATGGGAAACAAGCCTTGCCAAATAAAAATTCAATGTGTATAAAATACAATTGAAAATATAGACAATAATTTCACTAATGACTGTCCAAAACCATGTCAAATTATTTCACTTGATCTCTACACCCAAAAAATAATCTAATCTAGGGCCCCTTCCTTAAACATGTCTTTCAACAACCAGGTTTATTCGAGTATCGATCAGGCTACCCTAATAGGGTGTGAGTTCAACTCAGTGGGCCATTATCAATGGTGCCTAATTAAATCCAGTAAGTAATAGTGTATGCAGAAATATTAGGGAAAAATAAATCATTAAATTTAATAGTTTACATTTGTTCAGTTACTGTTTATTTAACCACATTTTATCTTGGGATCCCATGGAAACCAAATCCACTATACCTACATTGGCCATAATTGAAGCCAAAATTTTTCCCAAGGGATATCCAAAATCTTATTTTCCATTTTGGGATTCATAATGAAAACTCATATGACATATGTCAAATAAATAAATCAAATAAAACAATTATTCCTAAGTAGTTTTCACTATGGGCTCTAACATCAAGGGTCCAAAGTGAGTAATAAGAAAGGTATAATAAAAGATTATCAGAAAAAATAAAACCACTAATACTATTTTACCTTTATTTCTCATGTGTACTTTTCCCTATAATCCTCAAAATTTCCATTAAAAAAATATTACAATCTATCATAGTCTACTTCTAATAAAATCATACTATTCATGAAGAAACAATATTAGAATATCTCATAGTCTTCTTCACTTAAGGCTCACATATTCCATATGTGAATAATAATAGATTCTCTTATCCTTATACCTTTAATTTAATTCTGACACCTTAGCAACCCCATGATTCACTTCATGCCAACAGTATCATATCCAGTTTCTAATTTACCAATCATTCAATTAATTAATTCAGAACTTAGTAATCAAATAAAACCCTCCAATGAATTAAATTATTAATTTGTAATTTCTTCTCCTTCAATTAGTTTTAAAATTAGCTAAATTTCACAATTTCTTTTAATAAATTAAATAATTAATTAATGAAAACATACAAAAATTAATTAACCCGATGGTTAATTAATAAACTCACTTTTCCAATTTAGTTTGTGATAATAAAATACTTCCAAAATTAATTAATTATTTCAATGTCATAAACCCATTCATCCCATTAATTAACTAAAAATTCAATTAATCACATCCCTACCCGTAATTAGGTACAAAATTAGTTAACCAAATTTTCAATAAAAATATTCATAAATAATTCCTCAAATAATTATTTAAACTATCCAATTAAAAACCGATTTCAAAATCTTTAATTTAATTAGTTTAACTAGTTAATTAATAGAATATAGAACAACTAAATTATTAATAATACCATAATACTTATATTATTTCATACACATTAAAAAAATTAGACTATGGTATTGGAATATAGACCAACTATCTCATGAACTGTGATGAAGGCCGTTAAACAAAAAATATCCCCAAATTGGGAATGATAGATCAAGAACACATTAACAAAAAAAATTATACCCAACTCCTTGAAGGAGGAGAAAACAAAGAAAAAATCACTTCGCCTTCTCTAGAAATTGGCTACTAGATTCTTCTTAATATGACACTGAAATCCCATTAGCAATAGATCTAGATGATGAATTAGAACTAGATGGAATAAATTAAAAAAATAAATTTCTATACATCTACAATCAAATGTGAGATAAAATTTAGATCAATGAGGACTCCATGAAATTTACGACTATGTACACAAAGCAAGGGGTGAGTTCACTGAGGGTCTCTAGTGTAATATTTCTGTGGCTATAGGTTTTCTGGTCAATGGTAGAGGTGCACAAGATGTTTTTATTCATTAAAATTAGTGTGTGGAGCATATATAGCAATGAAAACGAGTCTAGAGGTTTTATGAGACAATAAAACTTGTTTTTATTATAATATTAATTAAAATTACTCTATGAACATATATTTCATGTCATGTAATAAGTTATGAGAAAGAGATATTCAATACCTTAAAAAATTAATAATATAATTTAAACATCTTGATATACAACTTCATGTGGATAAATATAATTTCACATTGAGAAATATTACATGTTTTGGAATCCAGTTTTATATATTGAAATATTAAAAAAGGTGAAATATAATTACACATTGGGAAATATTATTTTTTGACATGTCGACACAGGGTAAAAGAATGTTAAAAGGGGTGTAATCTACTTCTGTGGAATCAAGAAAAATAGAGAAAACCACTTACATATGGTGTAAATTAATGAGGTTTTTAATCAATTATAACCATATATTAAATTAAAAATCCATTTTTACATAATATAAAACAATATTAATACTTGGAAAAAATATGATCTTATAATCGTTGCACCTTCAAACATCTCTTCCTAGAGCTGCACTCCCATGACACACAATAATTCAGAGTAAAAAATATCAGAACAAAAACTTGTATATCTTTCTCCCATTCCCATGTCTCCTCCTATACGTGGATGTGTTTCTATAATACAGTGCCTTTCGACATATTCTTTCCTCACAATACATTCCCTCTACGATCCAACACACATATCAAATGCTCCTAAAATGGAATAGGTAAATCAAGTTAAACATCTTCAACATCAATCAAATGAGGAGTGATAGATTAAAAATCCATGAATTTACAAATAGATTTAATATTTAATTCATGAAACATTATTTCACTACAAAAGAACACATTGTTATTACCTAGCCAATAAATATAATATTTCCACCTTTATGATTTGATTTTCAAAAAAATGACAAACATAGTTTCATTTATTTGGATATATTGAGTATCTTAATATAAACATAATTTTAAATGAATAATAACATAACCATGTGAATGTTAATATTTTCAATGGATTTGAAAACTCACCTATGATTGTATAAACACATTTTTTTATACATCACATCAGTTTACTTTGTAGGTTATTCTTAAAAATAAGACGAATTTTATATATTAAATTCTTGGGTAGAAATTGTATATTTTAGAGATATTTAAATTATTATATCAATGAAAGAATTTATTATTGTTTATAATAATTAAATAGTTTTATCAAAATTCTATTCTTGAATTAAAAATTGTAACATCATTACATTTTGTATGAAGTATCAAAAAATTTACTATTCATTTTATATCCGCTATTATTTTTAATAAGTATGTATTTTCAATGATAATATTTAAAAATTTCATATTTATTGAATTATTATGATATGATAAATTTAATTTCTGAATTTATAATTTCGATATTAGGTTACACTGAATTTATTAGAATTTTAAAAAATACATTAGTATTTCATGAATAGTAAAAATATATTTTTGAGTTTACAGTGTGATTAAAAATATGATTAATGTTGTAATATTTATGTACTACTTCATGCCAACTCTTGAGAAATAAATTAAGATATTAGGTATCTGAAGTGTCCAACACTATTCTAAAATAAGAAATTAAATACCATGGTTTTTCATATACCAATAATGATATTTCATTAGAAAATTAATAGAAAACTCTACCTCATTTACTACAAATAACCACTAATTCTTTAAATTTCATACATTATAAATTCATCAACCAAGAATAAATTTTTTTTTTCTCTCTAGTATTCCTCCCACGGTTTCCTCTAGCTCTCAATGACCCAACCATAATGTATTAGGAGTTACTCTACATGGTAAGAGAATTCTCAACTTATCATTTCCATTCAAGTTCTCTTTTCTGTCATATGTATTAAAAATATTCATTCCATGTTATTATTTCAAAATACTATATGATCATCCTTCTATGAATGGGTGACCCCTATCCACACTCTTTTTAATGTTTTCAAAAAACATGTTGTATAGCATTTACGATGTAGAATTTTCATCTCAAAATCACTATCTTTTTCTTGAACAGTTGTATTTTATTATCTTTTAAATTAAATTTTATTATATTGTGATATATATATAAATATACCCAATACATTAAATATTATGTATGAATTATGATATACCGCTTTTTTCTATTCTAAATATATAATTTGAATTTTTAGGTGACATTGTTAGGATACCATGTTTTCTTAATGGATTTATCAACATTTTATTTATTTTTAGTTCCTTTCATCTGTTTTATTTCCATATATCCTTTAATCCAAATGTTATGATAACTCTAGTACATTAAAAATACAATAATTTTGTTGTGATAATGGAATAATTCATCATCATGTCTTCTATTTTTAAGGACACCGGGTTTTCATTTTATATTACGTTATTCAATTATAGACATGAAACCATTATGTTGGTTGAACAACACTATAATGTATGAATTATAACTTATTTAAGGTTTTTTATACTTTTTTTATAGATGATATTAATTTATAAATTGAAATGAGTACTTTGTGATCATGAACCGCCAATTAACCCAACCAATTTTCATTAAAGTTGTATATAATTATTCATCTTCACTCCCAATAACCAAACGAGTTTTATGAATGTAAAATATTCTTTTATTTCACTAATATCATACATCGTCTATTCTGGACAACCATTATCAATTTACATGTTTTTACAAAAATGAATTTAAGTAAACCGATCATGAAAACAATTGAAGAAAACACTCCCAAACAATGAAATTGAATTCATAACTCAATAAAAGGCCATTAATAAACCAATAAAAGTTATAATAAATAAATAACATGTAGGGGAGGTTTTATAATCATTAATTTATTATACTAAACTTGATTATTCCAGTCATTAAGACCCGGTGAGGAACACCTTTTGACAAATGGTAATGATTTCTTCATCTCACATTCGATTTTGGGAGATATTCCTTATTTGATATTATAAATTGTGTTTGGTTTATTAATACATCCCCTTTATGAGTTAGATCATGGATTAATATTTTTTCATGTTATTCAATTTATAATTTTAAGATTATTATCTTTAGGGAATACGAATATATTAATTACAAAGTGGTATTTGTTTTCCACCCGAACATTAATTTTCATTTAGGTTTCTTTTATGGTATACATAACCCAATTAAATTATTATTTATTATTATGTATTCCAAATAAATTCATTATGAATATTATATATATGTTCAGCAACCATAATCCATCTTTATTTTATGGTGAGTTACTTTTTATATAAGAAAATTAAAAAATATCTTCATGAAATATAAGTCCAATTCAAAGGAACAACTCCAATTCATAATTTTTTTGATGTGAACAATATAATATATTTTATTAAATAATTATCTTTCTAAAAATAATAATTTTATCATGAAATGTACCTTGGATAATATCTGGGTTTATGAAAGAAAACATTTCATTCCACTTTAAAATCATTTTAACATTTTCCCTAAACCAAGATAATTTGTTATTTTTTTAGGCTTCATTAATAACTCACTTTATATAATGGGATAAAAATTATTCCTCAAATATTATTTCAATTCACATATGTTTTTAATTTTTTTATATAAATGTTTACAAAATGATTTACTGTATTATTCAATGATTTTTACAAAATAATGATTCTTTCCAATGTAAAAAGGATTTATCTCATCTTACATTAACTTTTATGAGGTATGTGCATTGTTCAACATTTATTCCATACACATGGTGTATATATTTTCCTTTTTTATATCATATCAAGAGTCTCCTAATTCCCATGATATTATGAGAGTTATGATTTGAATGTTTCGAGGTGGTATTGGACACTTTTGAATGTTTAAATTTGTTACCTCAAGAATTTATCAATGACATTATTTAAAAGTATTTTTATCTATGAAAACATACTATGATGAATATTTTATATTATAGAGGATTAATTGTTATGATATCATCATCAATATGTGTTTAATGGTTTTTGATTAGTTTGATTGTGGATGTGTTTTTTAAACCTTTCACAAATTTACTCTGAACGATTTGTGTTTATGGTTAATGTTTGATGAATGTTATTTAAATTTCTTACATTAGTTTCAATATGAATGTATATGTTGTTTACATTTGTCCTCATTCATATGAGTAATGCATTTTACTGAGTATGTGTTAGGTCGTTCCAGCTATAGCCCATCGCTGCGTCAATTGGTCTCATGAGAAAAATCAATGGTCTCGGCACGAGCCCATGAAAAATGGATATTTATGGTCTTTGGCTGAGGCCATGTTAGATTGGTTATGATGTCCTGCATTATGGATTCCATCATTAGAAATATATTATTGATAGTTCATGTGGTCATTCGACTAGTATAATACCCATGATAATGTTTTATTATGGCATTATTTATTCATCTTTTATTCGTTCCAAATTATGTTCATCATTATTTTTAAAGGCATGTGTTTTTAGTTATTCACCAAGACTAATGTTTCTATTTATGATATCATCCATTTTATTTCATACCCATATGAAGCATCTTAGTTCACTTATTTCCATTATTTCATTTTCAAAGGACATGAATAATTTTATTATGAATTTCTTGCTATAATAATAATAGAGTAGTGGATGTTCCCATTAAAAAGTATTTGTGGTATTAATTTTCATGTTGTAATGTTGAACCTATGTATTTATCTAGTTTTCTAAAAATACTAAAATACATTGTCCTTTGGGATTTTATTCCATGTAATCATGATAATGTATTAAAATAGGACCCCGACTCTAGGAAATAGGTTGCAGTTCCACATAATTACATTCAAAGGATGTTTAGTATAAAACATGAGAGCTATATTTTGAAAACATATATTAGGGAAAAAACCTAGAATATATATTTGAAGATAAAAAAATAATAATGTCCTAAAATATTGGTAAGCAATAGATTATTTGGATATTACTACAAAATAAATCTATGTCTAGATTCTACAAGTTGATGTGGTTTTATCGCAGATGTACCTAGGAGTAACAAATCTGACCTGGTGTTTTGGGCTTGACCTATATTACCAGTTATATGATAACCTGCCTTACTATGCACATTGTTTGACACTTTACAGAAATATTATTAGATATTTCACATTAATTTCTCGCATACCCTTATGGTGGATTTATTCATCCTAGGTAATAAAATTATATTTTTCTAGGATTTACAACAAATAAATTTATTATAAGTGTTATACCAATATTATAGTTATAGAATTTTCTTAATATTATAATATAATATAGGGTATGGAATTTAGTAGAAATGGTACATAGTAGAAATGGTACCTAGTAGAAGGAATGAAAACATCACCAATGCACGTGATGCATATTTTATGAAGGAACATATCTCTCATGGTCTTAATCCATCGTTTCAAATGAAGATAGTCATCCCCCCTCCACATCATATGAAGAAATAATATCATTTTTAACTAGGTATGTAAATAATTATCTGAGGAATATTTATTTTAAGGTATGTAAAATAAGAATAGGATGATAGAGACAAATATTGATAAAGGTATGTAGGGAAATAAAGGTTTTCCCACATGTGATAACTATGGAATGAATCACCCTGGTAAATTATTGAATGGAATGGGAGTTTAAGATATGTGTGGAGGAAATGGAACCCATGTTCATGAGTATAATTGTAATAAAAGGGATCAAAATTTTAAATTCTTCAACTATAAGGATATGAGACATTATGCGAATCAATGTCCCAATCATCAAATGAATATACCTCAAATGATCAATTTGGATAATGATCAGCTTATGATGCTACCAATGAAAAAGTAGAGATATTAATATTCCTTATTAATAATCTTATCATTTGAAATTTTATTCATCAATGTACTAGTTATAATAATTATACAATATATGAGGATTGTATTGAAATACATTATCAATGAGGATTTTAAACAAAATAATTGAATGGTACCAAGAAAATATATTCAATGGAATATATAACATTCTGGATAGAGCCTGATTAAATAATGTAAAACCCTTAACATATTTATAATTATGAAGATATTGAGGAAGAAGTTATTCATTTGGAAAATTACTGATTACCTCAAACTTGATTCTTGACTTGTCAACAAGTGGTCTATAATATTATTGATGTAAAATAAAAAATTATTGTATATATGAAAAATATCCAATCACATGTGTAAGGATGAATTCGTGTTTCAAATATAGATGAATGCTAATTTGAGTTGTTAACATATTTTAAAAGCACACATGTTGAAGATATTCACATGTTTCAAATATTAACATTTAGGATTGCTTCATATTGATTAAAAGAAATTGAGGTAGAAGATTCATTGTAAAGGTTAAATCATGGAGTTCTAAACAAAATGATGATTTACAAGGACCCCATGTATATGGATCTAGGAAGGATGGGTAAGAGAATGATTCAAAAGTATTAGATCCTATTATTTTGGAATGTTGAACCATTTTTGAAATGGTATATGTTGATCATTGTATGAGATTTTAGAGTTTAATGTCACTATATAATTGTTTGATTATTATTTAATGACCATGTTGTCCAATTAGAATGTGTTGTATTGTAGTAACTGATGAATTTCCCTTTCCTATTATTAAGAGTATATTATAACCGTATTCTTAATGTGGATTTCCCACAAGGTAATTTTCATGTATCTACCATTAAAATTATTGTTCAATATCAAATATTGTGGGTGATGTTTTTGTAAAGAGGGATGAATGTAACACCCCATGTATTTAAAAATAAAATTTATATATAATGCATGAAATATTGAGTATTTAAAAAATATTATTATTTTATAAACTACTTGGTAAATATAATTTTCCCATCTATTTGATTTGAATTTTGAAAAACGGACATACACAATTGCATTCAGAAATATATTATCTTTATAATAAGACAAACATAATTTATAGTGAATAATAACAAACCCTTATGAATTGTAACACACCCTAATGAATAGTAATATGACCGATGGATTTTTAACCTCACCTAAAAGTGTATAAATAATTTTTTGTTCCATCATTTCAGTTTGACATTAGTTTTTTATTAAAAATATTGAGAATTTCATAAATTAATTTTTCAGGTAAACATTATACATTTCATAGATATTTCATTTATTATAAAAAATAATGATTTTATTAATTTATATAATAATGAATGATTCTTATCAAAAAAAAATTTCTGCAATTTAAAATTATAAATGGGAATTTACTATGCATTTCATGTGTCGAGAATTTAATAGGCATTTCCTATGTCAAGAATTCACAATGCATTTTACTATGCATTTTATGTCCACACTTATTTTTAATTAATAAGGATTTTTATTTGTAAAACATTATATTTTCATTTTTAGAGAATTTTAATGATAAATTAAATGCTATTTTTTAATCCATAATTTCTATATTAGGATACAATGAATTTATGAGAATTTTATAAAATACTTCTATTTTTTGTGAAAAGAAAAAATACATGTTAGAGTTTTTCGTATGTTTAATAATATCATTTACAATGTAATCATGATGTAATAATTTTGGAATACTATTTGGTATTAAAATATTGTATTATGTGTCCTATGTGGCCAAAACATTGAAAAATACCATGGGAAATCTCATGGTTTTGGAAATTCGACAAATACTTTCTCATTAAATATTAATAAAAAACTCTACCACTTTTTTTTAAATCCCCAATCATTCCTTCACTTTCATTCATTATATATTCATCATCCACTATGACCTGGTAGTTAAACCTCCCCATGAGTCCTCACATGGTTTTATCAAACCCCATGCTCCCAAAAATCATGTTTTAGGAGTTACTCTACAAGGTTAGGGAATTATGAACTTCTCATTTCCAATCAAGTTCTCGTGTATGTGGTATGCACTTCAAGATTCCATACCAAGTTCTTATTTCGATTTTATTTTTTCAATATTTAATATTATGATTATTTTATTAATGTTTTACCCATTACACCACTTTTTTAATTTTTTTATAAATCCGTGTTGCATAGGTGTTGTGCTGCTGAATTTTCATATCAAAATCTCTCTCTTTTCCAAACACTCTTAATATCTTATTCTCTTTTAATTTAAATTTTATTATGTTGGGATAGGTAATTACAAAACCAATTAATTTAAATATAATGTAATAATTGTGATATACCCATTTCTCCCTCATTAAACTATTTTATTAAATTTTATGTGACTTCGTTAGGCTGTCGAATTTCCATAAGGGGTTTTTCAACATTTCAATTATTTTGAGTTCCATTATTTTCATTTTATTTCCTCAACTTATTTCATAAAATTTTTTATATAGTTCTCATTAATTAAATTTTCTTAAAATATTCTATGATAATTAAATGATTTTTTTTCATCTCTGTGATCCCCTACTTTTATACTAGATATGAAAAGATGGGCTGAGAAGTGTTAATTCATCACATTCAAGGATGATGGGTTTTCAATTTATATTACCATATGAAATTATGGTCATTAAACAGTTGTGATTATTTAAAAATAATATATTATATGTTTTATAACTTATTTAATATTCTATAATCCTTTTTAACACATGATATTATTTTATAAATCAAAATGAGTTCATTGTTATAAAGAAACTACAATTAACACAATCAATTGTCAGTACTGTTTGATAAAAGGATTCTTCTTCACTCCCAATGAACAAATGAATATTTTGACCATAAAATCATTTAGATGTTCAATAATAACATAAAACATCTGTAATGGACATCCAATCTCATTTTATATGTTTAACAATACATGATGATAAGAAAATAGATCATGAAAACCTAGGAAGAAAACACTCCCAAAGAATGAAATTGAATCTTTTAACCCATCAATAGGCCATGATAAACCACAATAAGGTTATACATAATAAATAACATGATTGGGAGGATATGGATTCATTAATTTATTTACCTAAATTTTATTATTCAGTATATTAAAATTAAGTGAGGAAGACCTTCAAACTTTAGGTAAGGGTTTAGTCATTTCACTTCAATTTTTGTGAGATATTCCATAATAAATAATAATAATTTTATAAAGTGTATGGATACAACCCATTTATTTAATATATCATTCATTTATTCGTTTATTTTATTCAATTTATCATTTTAATATTATTAATTTTGGTTTATTCGAATCGATTGATTACAAAGTGGTATGGATTTTCCACCCGAACCTCCATTTTCATTTGGGTTACTTTTATTGACTACTTTCCTAAATAAAATTATTATGTGTTCCACATAAATTATGTCGGAGTGTTCTATATATATCTACCACCTTTACTCATTCTTTATTTTATGGAGAGTTACATTTATCAAAATGATAGTCCAGAAAATATTCCTAAAATACATTCCCGATTCAAGGGATCTTCTTGAATTCATTTCATGTTTTTAGTGTACTCGATAATCTATTTTAACATATAATTATCTTTTTTACAACACATATATTATCTTGAAAAGTATGTTTGTTAGTTTCTGGTTTTATAAAACCAAACATTCCTTTACTCTTTAAAATCACTTTAATAATTTCCATAACCAACACTAAAATGTTTTATAGTTTGTTATACTTTAACTATGATTTTTACATTATGGGACAACATTTATGCCTCAAATATAATTTAAATGTATTAAACAATTCTCTTCTTGGATATATATATTTATAATCATTCTTCATGTTTTATAAAATAATTTTTTTAGAATAACTCTTCTTTCCAATGTAAAAATATTTTTCTCATATTGATTAAACATTTTTGATGTATATGCATTATTCAATAATTATTCCATACATTTGGTGAATGAACTGTCCATTTTTATATCATACCAAGAGTCTCCAAATGTTCATGATATTCTATTGGATTATGTTTTGAATGTTTCAAAGTGGTATGGGGCACATTGGAATGTTTAAATTTATTTTCTCAAGAGTTTCTCAATGGACTCATATAAAAGTATCCCATGTCCACATCCATTTATGAATCTTGTATTTAATTAAGGTATATTTATTATGATATCATATAAAATATTTTATTAAGGGTTTTTTATTACTTTGATTATGGATGTTCTATCATTAATCCAGTAATCAATTTACACTGAATTGTTAGTGTTTATTCTTAATGTTTGGGGAATGTTATTTACATTCTTCCATTAGTTTCAATATGAATTTATATGGTGTTTATGTTTTTCCACATTCATATGAGAAATGAATTAGACTTATTATGTATATGGTGTGTCCTACTATAGCCCCTCAATGCATCGGTATGTCTCACGAGGAAAACTATGTTTTTGGCAGGAGGCCTTGACAAAATGGATATTTATGGTCTTGAAACGAGGCCTTGATGGTATGGTTGTGATTTCAACATTATAAATTCCCTTATTATGAAATTTATATTTATAGTTCAAGTGTTTATTTGACTAGTATAATACACTTCCTTATGTTTTATTATTGAATTTTCTATTTTAATCTTATTACTACCATATTATAAAGAAATTTATTTTTAAAGGTATCTATTTTTTTGTTATTCTCCATTCCAAATGTTTATGTTTATGATATCTTCAGCTGTATTTAATACCCCTAATAAGAATCTTCTCTCACAACATTCTTATGATTCGTTTTCTCAAAACATTAATAGGATTATTATGAATTACTCAAAGGAAAAAACACAGATTTTTTGATTTTCCTAATAAAACTTATCTGTTTTATTTATTTTCATGATGTGATTTTGAACCTATTTATGTATCTATTTTTTGAAAACTACTAATCTACATGGTCCATTCTGATATTATTTCATGTAAAAATGATAATCAATTATAATAAGGAACTGACTCTAGGAAACTAGGATCGGGTCCTAACAGTTAGGATCATACTACCGATATTGTGACACATGGAAAAAGCCAGGCATAGAACTGTACTTCTATAGAAGATCCAATCAGTAATCCACTATCCTGATTTTCCCTATATTGTCGAATGGACCAACAATACTAGTAACCAACATTCCATGTCTCTATATCCTACAGTGACAAAAATTAGGCAACACGTGAAGGAATACATGATCACCCTTTATAAGATCAAGGGTTTATCTACGTTAGTCATCATGTGTATTTTTCTTGATAAAATATATAGAGATGTGTTTTTGAATCATTTGTACATTCTCTTAGGTCTCCTACATTGGACATGGTCCTAATAACTCAGACTCACCAGCCTTTAACAATCATAGTGGTGATAGGTGCGGCCTAACATAAAGAGTGTCATCTTGTTCAATCACTATATATTCATGGTAACTATTGCAATGGGATAACATTGAAAAATCTAGTTGTTTCAATAATAACCAATGTAATTCAATAACAAGTTCCAGAAACAGATCATAATTTAAATATGTAGTACACTATGACTGCATATCATTTTATGGGTGGAAATCTGTACTAATGAAAACCTATGTACTAAGGGATTTCTATAAGCCTTTATAGAAGCATGATGTAAAATGATAATTCATCTATAAATATATAGTTCGTGGAACCACATATAGATAGACTATCTCCCGAACTTATAGTTCTCCCAACTACTCTACTGTGAAGGATTCTTATATTATAAATAAATTTTATTCCTTTTTAATTGAACGAAAATAAAATATATTTCTTCATTCTTCCTTGGAGCCTTTAGATGATCTACCACAAGATCCATAGTCATGTCGTCCCACGACAATTCTTGACTGGGAATGGACTGTAGAAATCATCCATGTAGTTGATTCTCTACCTACACCAGATGAAGGGTGTAAAATCATATTATGTAACTAGCTATCTCTATTTTCATGCTTAACCACCAAAAAATTGGTCATTGGTCACAGTGCATTTTTGTCACACCTAGATGCACCACTCACTTTAATGCTAAAAATTTCTACATCATGTCATCTCACAAGCACATAGACATGAAACATGACTCTTCATGTAGGTGACCATATCTTCATCTATCAACTATTCTAAATGTTTCATTCATCCTTCAATGATTTATCTCACTTTTAATCACTATGGATCCTCATACCGTCGGTCCCTGATCGGTCTAAAATTTTTGTACTCCAAAAATACTGATATGAGATTCATCTTCTCTAGACTCTCTTTAACAATGACATTCATATCACCTATAAACCACATAATATTATACTCCACACTAGATTATTTAAATTCTTGATTTTGTGTTTCACTACACAAAGCATCAGCCAAACTATTTCCCAACCCTAGTGAATATGATAGCTTATAATAAAATAACAGAAAATAATTTACCCATATCATATGATTGATATTGAAATATCTTTGTAATAAGATGTATCTAAAACATTTTTTGTTGGTAAAAATAGTAATATTTTTTCCCAACATGTAATACCGCCATCATATTACATCATTGATCCCTGTATCTAGTTCAAGGAAATGTGTTGGGTAGTTTTATTCAAGTGGCATCAACATCAAAGAAATATATTCTAAATCATTATCCCCATGAATCATCAAAACTCAGAGATTGATCTGAGAACCATCAAAATACACCATGTACTCCTTACCTAACTCATGTAGGTTCAAAATTATTGTTGGTGTGACATTTTTTATGATCTCATAATGTGCTTCCCCGTAGGACTCCAACTATTAAAACATAACAACCTTTTGGCCAATCCCATATGAGACGTTTCCAAATAGGAAAATTTATGGATGAATCTCAGTTAATATTACGAAAATCCCATAAATCATCGGATATCCAAAACATTATTTGGATTCTCCCAAGAAACCACTACCAGATCATTCTCTTCATCTACTGACACACCTTCCTTCAAGATTATATACCCCACGAAGTGTACTTGGTCGGTAAAAAACTAACACATATATTAAATTGAGTATACTGAATCCCCTATAAGAGTACACATGAAGATGTCATGATGTTCGGGATGATCATAACAAATTTGGGATTGCACCAATATTTAAACAATGAAAACCGCTAGAAACTAATCCCAGTACAGATGGATGATTATGTTTATCATATCCATAAACACTATTGGTATGGTCTTTAACCAAAACATAATTAAAAAAAAGAAATATATTCCACAGAAAATTATGATGGAAATCCTTGGTATATAAGATGTCTGAACTCTAGAAGTTTATACCGTTATCTAATGTCGAACTTTGAGAACAAGAAATCTCTAGGAATCTACTCAAGGAAATCACGAAATTTGAAAGAGGATACAAGTTCTTCCCAGTAATCATGTTCAAAATCTGGAAATCAATGCACATGTGCAATATCCCATAATCCTTCTTTTCAAAAATATTAGGAGAACCCCTTGGTAATGTACCCATACGAATAAATTCCTTATACTTCAGTTCCTCCATTTTATTTTGGAGATCATGATGTTCCGTTAGTTCTATTCTGTATGGTGGATTCAATCTTAGCTCAACCCCCACCATGAGTTTAATGGTAAATTCTTCATCTCTCGTAGGTGGTAGCCCTTATATGTCATCTCAGAATACATATTGAAACAATTCCTTTGTCTATGGAAGGAAATATTGCCTAACAACCCCATAATCCAGAAATAGCTAGCACATTGGGAAGTCAGAGAACCTAGTTTCTAAGTAAGCTTCCCCACTCAACCTACTTGGATATCCATATGCCCCTGGTGAATTCCATGCTCAAACATATTATACATAATTGTAAATCACTTCAGATAACAGTCTACATGGGCTCATTATGTAACTTGCTAGTCGATACCCATGATTAGGTCAAAACCTGTCATGTGAATGAAATAGGGATCCCATATAATGATTCATCATAATCCCAATTGTGTATCTATCATCATAACCATGCTCACAAGCTCCACTGCTAGTCTCATTCCATTAACATGTTCTCCATATATAAAGTAATGAGAGTCACCAATATCAAATAATGAAATTACATTCAACTATCATGTCCCAATTCAATATAATTTCATTTGAATACCTTGATATTCACAGCACTAATGATGTCAGTTATCATACCAAATAGAACCACATCACCTTCCTCTGCCACATCTTCATGTATAACTCCAGCATCCCACTTGTTTTGTGGTGGCAGATCCCCTTCACACACTATGTTTCTGTATAGTTATACTATCACTTATTGTCTGCCTTGGGTTCCTACAGAATGTATATAGATGTCTGGTAATTCCATATTTCATAATTATAATGGTGGTTGGGTAAATTCATTTGAAAATTCCCCAATGTACAACCCTAGTAGAAAACCCCCTGGGTATGATCATCCATATCAATCCCTACCCCTTTTCTACACTTCTAGCTAGTACTCTGTGATATGTTTTCTTAAATAAAGTTCCTAGTCTCAAAACATTTAACATTAGACTATACAGTAGAAACCACGTGTACTCCAATAGAATCTTCCCTTAGGCTCCCCTTAGAAACGAGTTCCCGATTTACCACTATTGTAAAAAATTTCAGACTAAAGATATTAGCATGGGACATAATGTCACATAAATTTCCACAATAAAATATTTTCTCTAAAATATCGTCATACACTGCAAAAGTTGTAGAAAAAATGATGCAAATCCATAATCCATAAACTACATTCCATTGGTACCATATTTATCTGAGTCATCCACATGAACTCAACTACTATCTCCTTCTTTAGTGTATCTTAGAAAAAGTGGTCAAATAAATTATCTTTAAAGACCTTTCATTCCATTCTATTAGCCTGACTAGCCCATTCTTGAACAACTGACCAATTTTTCTCTTGGCCACAAAACATCTATGATTTCATCATGGATCACTTCTCAATATGAAAATATAGGTGGTCAGGTATTGTCTAGATAGAATCAATCTAGAAATCAGATTTCTCTGGTCCATCCTATCAATTTAAAGTGAGGGGGTGCTTTAACTGAAACTCCCTCATTAAACCAAAATGAATTTCAAAACCCATTCTGGGTCTCTATCCATAAATTGTGTGAATTGTGTTATCTTCACTTATAACTATTCTCCCGGTTCATCCCATGTAACTATCAATTCCTTAGGATACACCATTCAAGGATCATCCACAACATTTTCCTCTTATCTCCCTCTCATCAAACGTCATTACAAAGGCATATCTATACCATTCTAAACCAAAATATTAGAAATCATAACACAACAAATCACATTTATGTTTATAGAAGAATACAATAAGAAACTACTAATATTTTTTTCAACCATCACCACATGATCAAAACAAAGGCACTATTACTACCCTTAACCACCCTACACATATGCCTAGTTAAAGATAGTAAACAAATTATAATTGCTAATTTTTCTATATTATAAATCTATTTATTCACATATTTTCAACATTTAGAACTTTTGAAATCAAATTTTTCCCTTTTTATAATTCAATTTCATAATCCATCAATGCATTTTCAGTATAACAACACACCCAAAACTCATTTTCTTATGCATGCCTAAGATAATGCATGTAAAAAAATATTATTGAGTTCCTAGAATGATTCATGTTGAAAAATATCTAATGCAATTATAATCCTTGAGTCATTCTGAACCAGTGTCAAAAACAATAATCAAATAACAATAATATGTGTGTCATATAAGGTGAAATAATATTAAATTATAACCGAAAATAGAAATAACAACAATCCCACCATAAGATCTTAGGTTTTTCTCGATACATGGGTTTGAAACTCCCATGAATGAGAAAATTACAAAGATCCAACTCTTCATATACTCATGTATAACATTCCAAAAATAATAATAAAACATTATAATTAAAGAAAATTGGACTTCTCCAGACACTTTTTAACATCCCAGACAGTGTGGCACACAGCGGTGCCCTATGTCGGACTGCCACATGATATTTTGTTAACCTCCGCATACTATTGGTCTAATGACTACCTAAAGAGAGTAAAATGAAATTAAAATTTTATTTTAATAAATTAACATTGTAATAATAAAATTAATTAGTTTATTGAGAGGTATATTTTGTTATCACATCATCGAAAACATTACCCTAAGCAATCCTTATAAATTATGATATTGTATAAATATGTTATTACAACAATAGTGAATACAAAGGGATAAGTTCCATTAAAAAATAAAATCAGATAAATATTCAAATATAATAATATCTATAATAGGAATATTAGTATACATTTTTGGAATGTTTTTATAGGAAATAAAGAGAAAAAATGTTTATAAGGCATGTGTCCCATCGAATTAAAATAGTGAATAAAATCAATTACAACATTCAATAAATTAGAATACTAATAAAAATTATATAATAACCTAAAATTAAAATTTATATATAATTAAATTAAGTATATTTATGATAAAACATGACAACAGTGAATTATATGATGATTAATGATAAATGAGTGGTGAATATGCAAAATTCCTCCCCGAAATAAAAGAGATATTATAAATATCTTAACATAAATATCATTTTATTTTAAAAATAATAGAAAATCATAAATAATATATATAATATTAATAAAAAACAATTAAATATACATCCTAAAAAATATAATTCCAGAAGTATCTACTTATGATCTTTTATTTCTCATTGATTAACAATTCCTTCTTAATGTCATGTTTCATGTAATTACTGCTTTATATTCCATCGGTGTTTTGATTGATTATTTATGGTCCATCCATTGTTATCATCATTAAAAAATCCCCATAATTTTTACAATGACATAAATATCCTCAATATTCATTATATATGTTTTTATACTAATCCAAAAAAATAGAGATAGAAAATCTATTTCAACATTTATGGTGTGGGTAGGTCAAAGGCACACATGAAAGATGATTCAATTAACTCGATTGAAGAAATTAATTGAAGGTAAATAATATATCAAATGTATGGGATCAATATTATGTCAAATATATAACTTATTTTAAATATATTTATCCTCATTATCATCCAAATAATTTGTATGTGAAAATGAAATCTCATCGCTTCATGAAGATTTAGGGTTTTTTACTCATGAGTGATGTTATTTTATTATCATGAAATGAAATTGATGAAGAAAAAATGTTATATAATAATTTAGGAAATTTAATTGTTTTATAAATATCATATAAATATAATAAAACTATAATTATATAATTCCATGATTGGTGGAGATGGAAAACGAATCACATCAGTTTGTTAGGTTGGAGTACATTTTACACATGATCAAATGATTCTTCAATATAATTGAATCATATATAAATATATTATATTAAATAATCATAATAACATATAAAAAATATTTTACAAACTAACTTCATTAGATCATTATATATTGGTAATATTTGAAGGAGGGTGATGCAGAAATAATTTAAAAATATATGTTTTATAATTTTACGTCATATTTAAAAATACTTTAATTGTTTATACCAAAATCTATCATAAAATGGACTCATAATCAAAATATGGCCACCTAGATGTTTGGATGGAATAAATGATGTTATTTCATTGATATTTTTAGAATAAAATGGATTAGGCTATGTGAATAATATATGAGAGGGGGCACTCTATCATTGGTGGGGGAGAGAAAAAAGATAGAATATTTTAAAAGAAAATGTTTTGAAATAGAATTAAACAAACCTCATGGCTCTAAAATGCAAAAATTATAGATCTATAGTGGTATTAATGTTTAAATATGTCCATATAATGGGTTTTGGACATGTTTTTATGTCATTTTCTTCATAATCAATTTAGTTTAACCCTTGATGAATAATAATAAATATAAAAACACACTCTCTGATATGGAAATACTTGTTTCAGTACTGACATCAACCTCCCTTTCAACTCTTGAAAGGATGAATCACAATAATCTATCCACATAAAAATTACACCCATCTTAGTTAGGCCAGTTAGTGGCTTTTCTAAGGTGGAAAACCATACATGAAACATCTATAATATTCATCAAACCCAAGAAAAGTGCATACATCAAAATTGTTCTTTGGATGTTCCTAAGAAACTACTACACTCAATTTATCTGGGTCTACTATCCCTCCTTTCTCTGAGATAATATTACACAAAAGTGAATTTTGTCCATCCAAAAGTTTCATTTTTTGAGATAAGCATATAAATGATTCTCTCAAAATGTTCTCAAAATGATCTCAATATGTGTGGCATGGTCGGGTTGATTTGTAATGTGAATCAAGATATCATCCACAATGACTACCATGCTAGAATCCAATTATGGATGGAACACTCAGTTCATTAATGAAAAAAAGCTGCAGGTGCGTTCGTGAGACCAAATGAAATAACAACATACACTTATTGACCATAAAATCTCCTAAAGGCTGTAAGATTTATATCTGATTTTGTAATGCTCATTTCATGATATCCAGATCTCAAGTCAATCTTTTTGAACTCTCAAGCTTCTCAAAGATGATCAAAGAGATCATAAATCCTTGGAAATGGATATTAGTTGTTGACTGTAAACTATTTCAATGTCTGATAATATAAAAAATGTCTAATGGTACCATCAACCTTATTCGTAAATAGGGTAAGAAAACCCCAAGGATAAGTATTGGGTTGGATGAATCCCTTTTCCTGCAACTAATCCAATGGCTAATTGAGCTCTTGTAACTCTGGTGTAACTATCCTATAAGAAGGAATGGACCCTGGTTCCACACCTGGCATGAGGTCAATAGAATATTTTACCTCTCGATCTAGAGGAAATCTTGAAAAGTCCCATGGTAAGTCATCTAGGAAATGATTCACCACTAGAGAAATGTCAAAATGCTGAGAACCTGGTCATCCAGATATAGACTAGAAATCTGGGCTATAATTCCTCAAAACTGATGATGCTTGGGACCTTCTCTACTTGCATGGAAATACCATTCTCCATTATGAAAAAACGATTTACCCTTTGGGGATTTGAAACTCACCATTCAGTAATAACATTCAACAACTTCCTATAAGGGAACTGACCAATCCATTCCATAAAGTAAATCATAGTCTGTCATCTCTAAGTCATACATATCACACAAGAAGTGACAAACACCAACCTTTAGAGGGAGATCTATGAACTGTCATACACAAGCTGTTCTTGTCCCAAATTGGGTTTCAAACATCAAGAAATCAATAGATAAAAAGATACAAATCCCAACGCTTTCCACAGTAGAAACAAATATTTAACAAGTGGAAGCCCTTGTATCGAAATGTGCATATGCTAATACAGAAACAACTTGGATCAAACCATGAACTGTATAGGGTTTGGGATCCTGCTCTTTGTTGGTCTGGTCCATAGAAATTTTATGAATTTCACCATGACACTGTGATCATGCTTGACCACCATGAGAGTATCCACATCGTTGTCGTTGAAAGCCTACCAAATGGCTACCACAGCTACAACCTCCAACTCAGCACGACTGGCCAGAAGAACCCCAGTTCCAAAACAGATAAGAAATTTTTGGTGCTTCTAATGAACATGGATTCATATATGATCCACTATCACCAACACATTTTGAGAAAAACTGACAGAATCGCAGAATATGGCCCCTCTTATAGCAAGATTGGCACTCCACTAGGTCTCTCGAACAATGTGGCATCGTATGCTCAACCTTCCCATAGTGGTAGGAAACCACCCAACTACCTTATGGTGTATTTTTCCTACTCATATCTCCACATGTAGTCTCTTAGAAGCACTTCCTACTATTATCCAGAGAATCACTAACTCCGGTTCTCAAACCTCCCTGGCCCATATCTCCAGAATCCCTTAGGATGCACTCTGATATCAGTGTCTGGATGACTATAGAGGATATGGAAGTCAATCTGAAAATTTCAACCTGAGCCCGAATGTGTTTCCTAAGAACATCCTTAAACTTCCTTGATATGAATAAAAAATCTCCCCCATGAAAGGGATTAATCCATTGTAGCTCTGTTATGTGAGTAGAATACTCCATGACTGAAAGAGTAACCTACTCCAAACTCCTGAACTCTGGGGCTCGAACGTCCCTCAAAGTCTCTAAGATGAAGAAACCATAGAAGGATTGTTGAAACACATCCCAAGACAAAACATTCTGGCATCCCGACTGTGAGATCACCTCCCACCATCTCTTGGAGTAATCCAGATGCATATACGTTCTGAGCATGTCCCTTCTCTCTAGAGGCATCTCCAAATTCTCGAAGATCATAAAGATACGCTTCAATTTGTCCATCGATGGGGCGAGATGCGGTGCTCCCCAAATATTTTTCATCATCCTCATAAAGATCTCTCAAAACTATGCATCAACAACCATATCCAGTATAATAACTGGTTCCATGATAAGAACGATTGGAGGATTTGTTGGTGGATATTGATCTTCCTTGTTCGGTGTCTAATAATTTCCCCGTAACTGGCGTACCACCCTAGGAAGTCCTCGTTGCATGACTCTTCCAGATCTTGAAAACACCGTAGATCGAGATTATCAAGGACTGAAACATAGAAGTGTAATAATGGAAAATAAGAGAATTCAATTTCCTCAAAACATGGATACATGGCATTTATGTCCCCAACATAGTGTGTTCATTTAAGCCTTCACATAGGCGTGTACTCCTTCCAACCATGGTTGTGTAACACCTCATACACATGGTGTGTCTCTCCAGGACACAACATGTACATGAATCATGTTCCCCTTCCTTAGTTATTTTACATGAATGGCCCACAATGTTCCCTTATAATAATAATACATGACATGTTTCTTCCAGACTCATCATCTACTAGAAGAACTTCACCAACCCGTGTTGTTAGTCACACGGCCGGTTACACGGATGACTCAACGCTGAATTTTTGTTCTAGACACGACATTTAATAGCTACCCATCAACCACCATGTTTTCAGTCACATGGATAGACACATGGTCTCTAAAACACAACGTGTACATCTGGTACATGAAAGTCCCCCCATTGATTTTCAAACCGAATGTCTCTTCCCACAAAGAAAGCGACACTGTTAGAAATTACACGTCGTTTTCATATATTACATGACATTCACATTTATAAAATCAACTACTTCCTGAACAAAGGGATACATGGCATGTATTTTTCATTACATGTCGGGTATTCTGGGTTTTTCTGGACAGTAAGCCTTAGAAACAACTTTGGTACCCATAAAATCACTAAAAAAACATTACTTTTCAATATTCCGATCTATGAGGGCCCTTAATCCCCACAAATAAAATCTTGTAATCTTCTACATGTCAAATACAAACATAAAAGAGAAAATGATTCACCAAATTCCAATCTATGAGGGCCATACCACCCAAATAACCAATGGTTGGCATTCATTCAAGTGATCTTTAAGAATAATCAATACCCTATCAAACAACATGTATTCAATAAAGGCATATATCAATAGAGGATGCATATCAAGCACACCATCTATCCCTACAACATGAAATTAGTAAGGCTACCAAAATAGGATTGTAAGAATACATGACATGTGATCTATAGAAAGTGCCTATATGATGCATAAGATGGAATACCCTCATCTCCTCGGGTTAAAATTAAAAATATAACCTCAATAATATCAATGATAACAACAAAAACATGTGAATCACCCAACTGTGAAACAAAATCAACTAAAATAATTAAAAAACTAGAAGAATCATATCATATGAGGTAAATTGGATATTCCCTTTACACGGGTTAGCTACTCCTAGGAACAACTTACTACGAAGTACCTATTCTTTCTTATACCTTGATATAGGCTTCAAACTCTAAGTCAAGAAGAAATGAATTCCTTTGATACCACTTTATAACATCCTGGTTTCGGGTGCCACCTAGAGGTTCCCCGTACTTGGTTGGTCATGTAACCATCTGTACCCAAGCAGCAACCCGAATGCTGCTAAACGTGTCGGGTGTTACAACCATAGTCTCGCCTCCCCAAAGGCCAAATGATTCCAACTTGCAGCGAGGGTCTTATAGGTATAGTGGGAAGGCTATTCCCCCTCAGAGGATATTACAATAGTACTGGTCCGAGTATAATAATTATGAAATAGAAAAAAGGACTCAGTAGACTCGAACCAGACCCACATAGTGGAATCACATTCAATATCGATAAACAATGGAAGAAATAAATATAAACAACAGCAACAGAAATTAAACACAACAACATGCTGATCACTTGTAACTACTACTGAACAACACAACTTGCATCCAAAGATGGTCATATTAATCCATATATATGTAAAGGGTGCCACTGGCTAACCAAATGTAGCTACATAACAAGCATGATGATACCGGAAAGAAAACAGAACAAATTGAACTCCCACTAGGAAAGACCATAAGGTCCATACAATATCCATGCATTGGCTAAACAGTCCAGCTCCCGATGCTGGAAAATTTCCTACACGTAAATCCATAAAGTTTGCATGCGTCCCGATGGGCCCATGCAGGGTGTGAGAAAAATCTCAGTAGTATTCCACCCAATGGTGAATACCTAATATAAGTGTTTATGCTGGCATTCCTTCTTAATTAATGTAGTAAACAGAACAATGCCCAAATAAATACAAACTCCACTGGTGCTCAGTGGCCACTACGGAGTGTCACCTGCTTCAGCCAATGCCAAAATCTCTCTCGTGTAACCTAGCACCAGGTGCCTCCTAACACCACGTGTCTCAAGTACCGATTTCTCGAAGGCACACCCAAGAATAGTACCCCAACACCTTGTGCCTCTAGAAACATCATGGCTCAAGTACCGAAGTCCCGAAGGCACATCCAAGAAGTAACCTGGAGGAACAATGATGTTTTTCCTCAATTAAATAACCATAGGGTTAGCGATGTCTGCCCTCAAATAATGAGCAGGAGGGACAACGATACCTACCCTCAAATCATGTAACAGATGCAACAGCGATATCTACCCTTAAATCACAGTGAGCCACATCCCCCAACCTGACAGCCTAATGATATCCCCTGGAGGCTCCTCACCTCCCACATGGAATCCTACGACATGCACCCCCATCCAAAGTACCTAAACCGCATCTATGGGGGGCTCTACCAAAATGGGTGTTCATAACCTCCTCATCCTAGAGTATCCCTGTTTGCACAATAATCAAAGTTCCAGGTGAGTGGTAATCACCAGAATAGTACCTAAGACACCCCATTGATGACACCTCATGTCCCTGTGACCATGCCGCCCAATTATGATGTCCTCTCTATCCATGTAACACGGGCCATGCCCAACCTGATAGTCATCCCGCCTCAAGACAACGTCCATGATGCCCAATCTTGTGGTGAAAACTACCCAATGTAACCTCAGGAAAAGCCCAACCTGACAGTTGTAATGCCTCAAGCCCATGTCCATGATGCCCAATATCATGGTCAAACCATCCAAAGTAACCTGGGCCATGCCCATCACAAACAGAAGGTTGTAGCACATTGAATATCACACATCACATATACAATTGAATTTAAACAGAACACATAACATGAAAACCCATCTAAACAGATGAATTATACTAAGAAAGTGTTTCCCCATACCAGCACTGAAGTTTCTTAGGTCTCCAACAATTATATCAGGTTTAAAAAACTAATCCTAATAGTTTAAACCAATACAATTCATGTATTATCATTTTGGTTACCCCGGCCAAAATGCCCCATGTGAACAACAACCTCCCGCTCACCCTTGCTCATTCAACATAGGACAATGGGCATACCCAAACGTATCCCATAGGTCTAATAAAAAACTTAAGATTAAATTGTAGATAAACTAGGCTCTCTCTCAAAATACTTGAATACGCACCATAGGTCGCACCACCCAAATGTCCAAGAAAACATGAAATAAGGTATGTGCCACCTAACTCGTACTAGTACGACGATACTCCTTCGAAATCAGCCTCCAATTAGGTCTAAAACGCGGTAGTCAACAAAAGATATAAAACCACTAAAACCACAACAACTCGTTCTAGGATTGAAATCATGAAGAACAGATCAAGGGGAATCAAGGCCTTACCGAGGGGGTTCCAACAGATCAAATAGTGTTCGAAACCGAGTTCAGATGATGATTCGGGATGGATTTGAAGGTCCAGCCGACTCTCCCCGCACGAGCCATGAATGTGAGGAAGAAACGTGGGAGGAATGTGAATTCCCAGGTGGTCCAGAACTTAAAAACCATAATTTTATGTAGTCACATTGTTAGCCCGCATGGTTTATCAAACTGTGTGCCAACCGTGCAGTGGCCACTACCTCACCCTCGAACATTGCATGGCCAACCCGCATAGTTTGGAAAACTGTGCACCACCTGTGCGAAGCCCTCTATCTCACCCAAAGACATCATAAAGTTTGTCCGCACTATTTTTCCAGACTGTGCGCACCATCACGACCTCCCCAACTTCAAAAGTTTAACCCAGAATTTTCCAATTTATCCAGTTTTCATAGAAACGATCCAAAATTCAAACATGTTCTGGATTTTGACCTGTTCCAAAATCCTGGGATCTTACAAACTCCCCACCTTAACATAACACGTCCTCGAGCTATCAAACGAAACCCAAGGATGGAAGCGAACATACCACATTGATCAAAGATACCTGGACTCTCCCGGTAACCTGGTCTTGGCTAAATTCTTCATGGGTATCCCCATCTTAAGAATTTACTCACTCAGTCTCAACCCGAAAAAACTCAAAACAAGCAACGGTTCGTAAACCTTTGTTTCAGACGCAAGGTCCTCCCATTACACATCGTCAACCCTGCACCTCATTGGAGCCATCATGCTACTTCCGGCATCCAACGTATCCTGCACTGCATCAGTGTCCGCCATCATGAGTTCATGTATCCCATGGATTTTCAAAATGAACCTGGTGCCTAGTACTTCACATAACCAGCATCATCAATGCCCTGATGCCCACGACACCTCAAGTAACTTGAATCCTCGATGCCCCGATGCCAATGGAACCTCATGTAACCTGCATTATTAATTACCCGATGCCCATGGAACCTAATACATATATATATAAATATATCACACATCTGAGATAATTCCAAACCCACTAACAAGCATCTAGACATTCCACATAAATCATGTTCCCCTCGTGCACTCAAAACGGAAATGCCTTTACAGGTCATGCCAAAAGGGAACCAGGAAATCAAGGCCACACCCATGGTGTACCTCTAACTATCGTTGGCTTACTAGCATGCTCATCCTCAGGTAGCTCCACGATGTGCACTTGTCCTGATGTACGACTTCATGATGCCTTGCCTCCCAACGGTGCTGCTCCATCCACCGGCCACTGACCCCTCAGCTGGATCCAGCTGTCTCTGTCACATCCTCCACGTGTAGGTGAAACTCGGCTACCCTCTCCTTGTACAGAACTTGGACCAACCCCAGATGCCACATTCTATCCTGGTCCCTATCTTCCAGCTGTCTATGAAGGATTCCTGCATAACCTCTCTAGATGCCCGACCAGTCCACATGCCTGGCACTCCTTTGGAGGCCTATCACACTGAGTCTGAACATGTCCTGGATTCCCACACTGAAAGAAAACCACAGATGAACTGCTACGAGGTGGTCTAGCTAATTCCAAGGACTGACTGACCTGCTAGAACACATCCCATCCTCAATTCCTACTGTCTGAACCCTCACTGGAAGCTATCATCCGACCAACTGGAGGCATATCCCACTGGTTTCCCTCCGCTATGAGTGCATGATTCACTGCCTCTGAGAAAGAACCTAGCTGGAAGATATTTACCTTGATCCGAATGGCATGTTGTAATCCATCCTCGAAGCGCCTCACACTACCCGCATCATCGCTTACCATACCAGGTGCAAAGCGAGGCAAATTAGTGAAAGTAGATGTATAGTACATGACGGAAATGTCTCCCTGCTGAAAACTCAAGAACTCCCGATCTCTCTCTGCCCTTAGTGTCTCTAGGTAAATGTGCTTGAAGAACCTATCCTAGAAGTCCTTCAATGCGAGTCCCCCGTTCCTTCGAGCCTAAACCTGCACATCCCAACAATGCTTTGTCGGTCCTCGCAGCATGTAAGTTTCCAGCTTGACCCTCCACCCTAGAGGCATCTCGACCTCTTCGAAGATCATCTTCATGATCTCTATAAAGTTCTCAGCCGCCTGCGGACCACCCTCACACTGAAATAGTGGCGGGTGCTACACTGGATCTCTCGTGTCAGATAATATATAGATGGCTCTATACCTGGTGCACCTCTGTCAATCCCCTGCAAGACACGCACCAGCGTCGCTCAGATCAGCTCATCGAGCAATGGCCAGAATACCGCCAACCCCAACTGATGTCTTTCCTGCACTGGATCCTGAACCTGATCATGTCCCTGAGCTTATACCTCCGGCTCCTGCTTTGCCTGTACCTGATTCTGAACCTGATCCTGCACCAGTGACGATGTACCATCTCCCTTCTAACGCTCCATAAGAGTAGCCCAAATTGGAACCCGCTGAATACCATAACTTTTATGACAACCCATATACATATATAAAAATATATATTCTACGAAAATAAGTAAATCATTAAAAGGAAATTCATAGCTACTACGCTTATTCTCCCCCACCGCAACCCATTCCCTATGACATCTTAGCCACATGTCCTCCTTACCCGCCCCTATCAGGGCTAATTATCAAAAGTACCTTGGGCCATGCCCGTCCTGACTAATTATGTTGCCTCAAACCGACGATCGAGTCTCCCAATCCTTGTGATTCAAATCACCTCAACTGATAGTACCTGCCTTCTTGTACAAGATCCGGAACCAAATGTTCTGCCACATGTAAATCTACAAATATATAAAGCATGGAAAACACATTAAAACAACAAGAAATTATATCAGGAATTTGACCTATTCACATTCCAGAGCACAAAATCATGGAAATTGATTTTATTCACATTGTATTATCGCTTCACAACGAGTACGTGCAGTTATGACATTGAAATACCCAAAACAATTGCATATCAAAAGCCATGAAAACTAGCCTTGAAATACCGAGCCAAGGTCCAATTCTCCCTTACTGCACCTGGTCAAGGGTCACATATCACAATCGATAACATCGCACACTATGTGAGCCACGGAGGTGGAAATCATATAAACGGTAATCAGAGAAAAAGAAAACAACAATTCCCACCCATGGAAACTTGGTCCATCTCTCGTACCTAGGGCTGCAGGCACCAGCACACAAGTTAGAAACCCAATTCCAGTAACAACCTATCTCCAGTATACCATATCACAAATAGTAAAACCAGTAGATATAAAAGCGAAGTCTCAATCTCATTAGTAGCTAGTAAAATGCGGCTATTAAATCCATGTCATGAACTTCTATGATACCACTTTTTAATGACACGAACCCAAGCAGCCACCTGAATAGTGCTAAATGGTCCGGGTGTTACTACCATAAGAGAACCTCCATGAACTCCAAAGGCTGATGACTAGCAGTGAGGGACATATAGGTATAGTGGAAAACATATACCCTCTCTGAGGGTAATTACAATGGTACTGGTCTGAGTATAATAATGATGCAGCCGAAAAATGGACTTAGTAGAATCGAACCAGACCAGCAGAGTGGATGCACATTCAATATCGATAAATAGAGGAAGCAGTAAAAACAAACAACAGTAGCAGAATGTAAACAAAACAACATGATTATAACTTGTAACTACTATTGAACCACAAAACATGCATCTAAATCATGTCATACATATCCATATATATGTAAATGGTGCCAATGGCTAACCAACTGTAGATACATAACAATATTGCTTATACGAGAAAGAAAACAGAAGAAATTAAACTCTATCTAGGAAAGACCTGAAGGTCCATACAATCTCTATGAGACAGCTAAAACAGTCCAGCTCCCAAAGCTGGCCTCTTTCCTGCAGATAAATCCATAAAGTCTGCACGTGTCCCGAAGGGCCTGTTCAAGGTGTTAGACAAATCATAGTAGGATAACACCCAATGGTGCATACCTAATATAAGTGTTTAATAAGGAATTCCTTTATAAGGAAAGTATTAAACAGAACGATGGACAAATAAATACAAACTCCATTGGTGCTCAGCAGCCACCATGGAGTGTCACCTGCTTCGGCCAACGCCAGAATCTCAGTCATGTATCCCGGCACCATGTGCCTCCTGACACCACATGTCTCATGTACCAACGTCCTGAAGGCACGCCCACGAATAGTAACCTGACACCTTTTCCCTCTTGACACCCCGTGCCTAAAGTAGCGATGTATTGACAGAACGCCCAAGAAGTAACCCGAAAGAACAATGATGCATGTCCTCAATTACATAATCAGTGGGACATCGATGTCTACCCTCAAATAAATAGTCGATGGGACATCGATAATTAACCTCAAATCATGTAACTGGAGGGACAGTGATACCTGCCCTTAAATCACGGCGAGCCTCATCCCCCAACCCGAAATCCTCAAGCTATACCATGAAGCCTCCTCACCTCTCACGTGGATTCCTATGACAAGCACCCCCAACCAAAGTAACTAAACCACATCTACAGGGGCCTCTACCCACACGAGTGGTCAAAACAACCTCATCACAGATTATCTCTGTGTGCACACTACTCAAAGTTCAAAGTGAGCTGTAATCACCAAAATAGTACCTCTGCCACCACACATCTGAAACCTCATGTCCCTGTGACCATGCCACACATTTCTGATGGCCTTGCCATCCCAGTAACCCGAGACATGACAAACCTGACCATCATCCAACATCAATACGACGTCCATGATGCCTAATACCATGGTCAAAACCACCCAATGTAACCCCAGACCAAATCCAACCTGACAGTCTTACTACCTCAAGCCGAAATCCATGATGCCCAATCCCGTGGTCAAACCACACAAATTAACCTGGTCCATTCCCATCACAACCCAAAGGTGAAGCATATGCAATATCCCACATCACATATAAAATCGCATTTAAACAGAACAAATAATAGGCAAAACCATCTAAATAGATTAATTGTACTATGCAATTGATGTCCCATACCAAAACTGATGATTCTAAGGTCTCCATCAATTATATCAGGATTAAATAACTAATCCTAATAGTTTAAACCAAAACAATTACAATATTATCATTTTGGTAACTCGGCCAAAATTCTCCATGTGTGAAACGACCTCTCTCCGACCCATCTCAATCATGAAAGGACAAAGGGCATAACAAAATGTATCACATAGGTCTGATAAACAACTTAATATGCAACAACAGATAAATTAGGGTCTCTCCCAAAATACCCAAATACGCACCTTATGTCGCACCACCCAAATTTCCACGAAAACATAAAAGAATGTATGAACAACCTACCTCGTAATACTATGATTATACTCATTCGATATCAGCCTCCAATTTGGTCTAAAACTAGGTATATCTACCAAAGAAATAAAACCTCTCAAACCACAACAACTCGTTCTATGACAAAACTCAATAAAAAGAGCTCAAGAGGAATCAATGCCTTACCAAGGTGGTTCCAATGGATCAAAATGTTCTCAAAATGGAGTTATGATGAAGATCCGGGAATGAATTAAAGGTTCGACCGGATCTCCCCACGCGAACCTTGAATGGGAAGAATAATAGAGGGAAAAATGGGAGTTACCTGGTGCCCCGGAACATAAAACCCTAATTTTAAGTGGTCGCATGGTTAACCCTCACGGTTTAGAAAACCGTGTGTCAACTGTGCAGTTTCAACTGCCTCACCCAGGAACTTCACATGGCCAACCCGCACGGTTTGGAAAACTGTGAGCCACCCATGCGGAGCCCACTGTCTCACCCAGATACTTCTCATGGTTTGATTGCATGGTTTTTACAAACAGTGCGCCAAATGTGTGCACCTGCACGACCTCCCCAACTTCAAAAGATTAACCCAGAATTGCCCAATTTCTCTAGTTTTCTCCAAAATGAGCCAAAATTCAAAGAGGTTCAGGATTTTGACCAATTCCA
The DNA here is from genome assembly GCA_963277665.1 of Viscum album. Classification (NCBI taxonomy): domain Eukaryota; kingdom Viridiplantae; phylum Streptophyta; class Magnoliopsida; order Santalales; family Viscaceae; genus Viscum; species Viscum album. The sequence continues at coordinate 1,853,420,908 of OY728120.1, forward strand.
AAATCATGGGTTCGTACTGGTCACATGGCCTCAAGCACATATTCCAAAACACTAGAAGCTTCTGACATTCAAGAAATGATTTTGAAGTGATAGTGGGGAAACTATGTAATCATTCGTAGAGTAAAATAGCAGAAGTAAATAGATAACAATAAAGGAAGAAATAATAGTATCATAAAATAGTAAATAGTGGAATACTAAAAGTAAATAAACAATAGCATCACATATATATATATATATATATATCAATAATGATTCATGAAACATGTATCTAGGAAAGCATCCAAAAAAGACTCAATGCAGGAATACAGTACCAACCCCTATAACGAAGAAAACTAGTAAATCACTCCTCGGCATCACAAGTCTCAGCTTGGTCTCATGTTCTCTAGCTCCACAGTAGTCATATACCTGATGTAAAAGGTCACATTCCCTTATCTATACCTCGAAAAATACAATCTTTTTGGGACAAAAGTATGAACCAAACATGGTGTGAGACGAATCCTAGTTGGAAACCACCCAAAGATCTTTTCCCAACAGTTAGTGAATTTATATATATCAGGAAAAAAATAAAATGAAGAAATAGACAACAAATTACTCAAAATTAAATAGTCATATAGTTTCAATTACATCATTTACATCTAATTTTTAATCAACCAAACACAAATACATGCCACCCTCGGGGTAGTTCACACAACCTATCCCCTATAGTTTAATTTACAAGTATATAACGAAGAACCTCAAAGAAATCAGTCACCGTCAATTCCCCCTGTAGTCTCATGCAAATATAGACTTTCTGAGGAAGCACTCACCGTCGATACCAGCTATAGTATTTTAACAGTAAACTACATACAATCTTAGGAAGCATTAAATTTTAATTCCTCCTATGGTCACGTAACATATCTATATACAATCTAATGAAGCATTCAACATCAATCCACCCTATTGTCTCACAGCGTGATAAATATAACCGAAACTCTGGGAAATCCATCAATGTCAATTTATCATATTGTCTCAATACACTAGGTTCTCGTAGCCCCATGTAATGCAATCATCCATAATGAAAATCAGATGCCAAATTAACCAAAAAGTACTACATGGTTAATTTTCTATAATGCATAGAAATGCATATCAAATAGATAATAACTCCATCCTAAAAACACTAGGAATGGAAACAAATATCCTAACTAGAAAAGCTATACAAAATGGTCAAAATCAAACATGATCAGGAAAACACATCCATATCATGGAAATTAAACATATTTATAAACAAAAAACTTCTATTAAGACATAAAATGTATAGCAAGAATTAACAGGGATAAAATCCCTAAACAATCAATACACCGAATGAGGTTATTGGGAACTTTTGCACATATAAATCAATGAAAAATTGTAGAAATCCAAAAACCACCTACATATGAATTGTATGATTGATATAGACCAATATTAGCCTCTGATTCAACATATAATGTTATAGATTTACAAAAACATATAAAACTATTAACCAAGAATATCACATGAAATAAGAATAATTAGTAAATGAAGATCTAGAATAGGGAAGTCCAAAATGTTTCGATTCCAATGCAATCGACAAAAGTCGATTTAGAGAATAGATGACTAGTTCTGGGCTTTGAGAAGAATCATCGGCTACATACGCTCCTCGACGAGACAAAGGGAGAAGAAGGGTGGTATGTCAATTAGATGAAACTTCTGTCCATTTAGTATAAAATAAAATACATGGTGATTTATTCCAGGGTACACATTGTCTAGTTGATTTAACCATCCACTACATTAGGCTGTCTCCAGGTCACCCCACACATCCATGTTTTTGGCTATTACACGCCCTACACATGGCTACTCATGGAAAATGGGTCCATGGTGTGTACTTATATGTACACGGTGTTTAATTCTGAAATTTATATGAAATCCACTTTTTTCTAAAAAACAACCATAAAAGAACGACATACCTGAAAATAAGATTTGGGTTCTTACATTTTTGTTCATTTATTTACCATTCCTTGTTGATTATGATTATTGATTGGTGAAATATTCCAATTTACATAAACCTTACTAATCATTTGAGCACGTGTATATTTATTTTTTATTCCCTTGATTCCATTCATTGTACTAGGAATGATATGAATGAAAATTATAGAGGGTGTAATGATATTCTACAAAAAAACCGTTGTCAAATTTTTATCAAATTTAATGATAGAATCATGTGTGTATGGAGTTTATAAAGACTAAAAAACTATTTAGTCAAATGGAATGAAATTCCATTTATCTTATGCCAGTTTATTAATACAAGCACTTTATTAGGGATACTATTTTCAGGGTCACAATATATGGCCTCAGAGGATGTTTAGTAGAAACATTTAGAACTGGATTTTGGAAAACAAATAATTGGGAACATAACCATCTAATAGAAGTTGAGGATATGTGTGAAAACATTCTAATTTTATTAATGGAAAAATTATAATATTTTCATAGAAATACATCCTAATATGGATATTAAATGTGGATGTTGTTCTTCTATAGAGGTACTGAGGGGTAATAACTCAAAAAACGGAACATTGGTAGGGACCCGATCATCACCCATCTAACAATAATGAGCCATACTACTCACCTATATTGACACTTTCCATGGATATTGTTAGGATAATTCAAAATTTCATTATAGACCATTACAAAAGACTTGAAAATATGATAGAAATTAATTCTATATGTTAATCCAATGTAGTCGAAAATTCTAATAAGTTATGATAAGATATCATCATCCTCTAAATGACTTTATTAGTTTTCAACTATGAATATTTTTTCTCACATAAAATTTTGGGTTTTAGTCAATGCCTAAAATTGAATGAATGAAAATAAAATTAATTATGAATGAAAACAAGGTGAATATAAATAATTATATAGGATAATGACAAGAATGAAAGAGAATTTGATTATTGATAATCAATTATCCTGAAATATTTTTAAAAACCCGTACTTTGATAAATATTCAAATCATCATAAAAAAGAATGATGACGATCAGGAAGAGCTTCATTGGTCGATACAATGGTGGAATGAATAATTTTTTTCAATAATATATGATATATGTAATGATACATCCCCAAAAGTGACATATTGTAACCTAAATATTCATTATTAATGGATAGGAAGTGCATAATTTAATAAATTGTGACGTTATAATTCTGTTTACAATTAATGGAAATAAATACGATCCTAGTTATTTATTTATGTTGTTTTTCTTAAATGTGGATAACCTTCTAATTATCAGAGTCAATAAGAACATTTAATGTATAAAATATATTCTAATGAAGAGCCTATGTTGGAATGAAACAGATAAAGTATTTATGTATTGGATTTCAGTAATAAATTTGATGAATTTTTTATACTAGTGGATTTTTTTAAAAAAATATTGAATCATCTATGTAGTGTTTAACATTTTTTACCAAAATGAGTCTCTATTAACATAAGTGTTATGTTCACCATCATGGATATATATGATGAAATATTTACCATTTATTCTAATGAATAAATACATCTTCATTATGATTATTGTGATGTGAGTCTACCATGATTAAGGATATTTTAGAAGGAATTTATTTTCAAAATATATATATTATAGGAAATGGTATTTGTCAAATATTTCTTTAAAATATTATATCCATAATATTAGTTTTATTAATAACCATTAGTATTCATTAAAAAAATTAATTTTTTTTTAAAATAATATTATTTTATATTCAAAAAAATTATTTCTTATTTAAAACCTTACTAAAAGTGTATTATTCAATTAATTTTTCTATATTATTTCCACAATATTGTATTCGAGTTTTATTGAAATGACATCCCACATGAAATATGATAACTCATCACATATAGCATGGTCATGGGGATGGAAATGATGACAATATAATTAAATTTTTGTCGCACCTACTTCTAGCCAACCCAATTTCCAAGTTGATATGTCCTTTTTTAGTTAAATGATTTTAAAAATAATATATACTGAGGAACCAATGTCATTTATTTTTTGGCTTATAAGGAATATATTTTTATTTGAAAAAATATTCTAACCATATTTGTTGTAGAAAATATTTATAGAAAAAAGTAAAATCATTTCACTATTTTATGTATCATACAATCCATAAAATTTTAATTTTAGTTTTTCATGTAAAAAATATAATTTTCAGATATACATTTCATTGAGAAACAGTTGACTTATAAATTTAATGAATTAAAACTAGAGGATGATTTTATTCGTATGAAATTGAACCATATAATGTATGTCTTTATGCTTATATTCATAAAATATAAAACAATCCCCAAACACTTAGAAAACAGAATGTAATTTTGTTATAATTCATTCATATTTATTTATCCAATAGTAATTAAATAATCGCAGATTTATTTATTAGAGGCCGCTAGTAATAAATTTATCATTCACCTTTATATGATCAATGAAATCTAAAATTATCAATAATTATTTATCCATTTATTCAATCTCCTTCCACAAATGTTATATTATATATATACTTAGCTATGTGATCTTCATATTCACATTATTACATTTTTAAGTAGATTTTTTATTTTCCATATTATGAGTTGTGTTTTTCAGTAATGTTAATTTCAAATTTCAACCCTTTTTCTACGATGAATTTTAAATTGTGAGGATGATATTTATTAGGGGGGAATTTAACATCCCCAAATATTTAAATAATAGAAAATTGTATTTGATATGGTATGTGACTAGAAACGCCAATCATAAAAAACCTATAAAATATATATCATAAAAAATAATATCTCTGATATCTTAAGAAACATTCAACACAGAGTTGAAGAGAACTATAATGTTATTTTTATAGACATTAAATTTTATGATATTAATATTTCTAACCAATTTTTTAATATTATGGATAATTATTTATTAATAATAAAATAATCATCATTTAATAGAATGAGAAAGGTTATCTAAAGAAAGCTTTTTCGTGAAAAGCTATTTTTGTCTCCATTTTCATAAAAAATAAAAAATTAATATTAACAAGATTTAGGAAATTTATTTTAACAATTAAAAAAATTAATTAGTTAAAGAAAAATTATATTATTTTATTTTTTTGAATTTTATGAGATGGTTTACTTTTTTAATAATCATTAATACTGAATGTTATATGAAAACAGACACAATTTTTATATAATTTATAACATTGAAATTCATTTGGAATTGGATTTAATGAAAAATTAATATAAATATATATTATTTAATCATATATAGTTTATTGGAATCATTTTATATATGAATTTTCATGTAATTGTTTTTAAACTTTTTAAAATTTTCTCTTTAAAAACATGGGTTATCATCACATCTATTATATAATTTTTAAATTATAATTTTATATAACTATGAATAGTATTTAAAAACCATATACTATATATGGAATCAGATTAAAATATATTGTATAATATGTTCAACATATTTTTTGGAAAAAATGAATTGAGAAAATACTAAAAATTATTATCATTGGTGACAGAAAACATGGATTTGCCGGGGGTTAAACTAAAAAGATAAGATTTAAAATAACCAAAATACAATTTGCATTTTTTTTATATCGGTATATTTATCTTATATTTTATAGGTTCTATATTGTATTATTTTGGCAGATTATTTCTGGATTATTATTAATGTAGGATTGAATCATTTAATAAAATTTCAAGTGTGACACTCACAACACATATAAAAAGACACCCTTACCCTATATGTTACACAACTTATATACCATTTGGTTTAGATTGGAATTAGTCAAATGACCTCCTAGAATTAATTTCCACAAAGTAGAGGCCATAGTTTGGGATGATGTCCAACCTAGGAAGGCATATAGTTCAATCCAAAGGATGATACAATGAGAAGAGTTAATGATCATCAATGTGAAACATTATTTTTTAAATAATAAACATATATCAATACATATTAACCCATGATGATAAAATATGCACTCAATATTCGATATATATAGATGATGATAGTGTATGTAAATGACATACAACAACATCCACTTCTGTATAATGGATTATGAAATCAACATTTGTGTGTACAAAGGAATACAACCATGAAAAATGATGACATTTATTTTCCAATTAAGACCTCTACGTTTTTGATATAATTAGTGACCATGCAATGTCATTGATTTTTAGAGAGCTATATATTCATTTGATTTTAGTAAATACATAGTAATGTCTCTCTATTAACTTTGTCAATAGTGAATGAACCTTATGCTAGTGAGTTATTTATATAGTGGAAGAGGAAAAAAAGATATAGGCCAGCTGTAGGAAAAATAATTACATGTAATATAAATACATAGTTTGTATTTATAACATAGTATTCAAAATGTTCTAGTAATATCCATGTCATGTCAGGAATTTTTTTTACTAATGAGGAAAAAATTATAATATTACATGATGTGTAATGCATTTACACTCTAGGTAAACGCATGTGTCATTTTTTAAAAAGAGTGAATAACCTTTTATGTTCATATAGGGGATCAAATCATTATCCATGTTAGAGTCTATCAAATTTAAAAATATCCCCCATTCCGAACCATGGTTCCTCTGGTTCTCTTATATTAGATATATGTTTTCTTCAACATCAAGTACATTTCTCCCGCAATGGTAAGCTCCTCGATCAACATCATTCTATTCATCTCATATCATTCTTTCAATATCGATATTTTATTATGAGATCTTATAACATATTTTCATAGATTAACACCATTCATCTGATTTATTCTATTCTAGATCAATTTATTTTTTGATACAGAATGAGGATAGTGCGAAACAAATATGATAGGTAGTCTTGTTATTTTCCCACAATATGTAGTTGTATTTTATCATTCCTCATTATTCCACGTGTTGTACTTCCCAATATCTCCTACATGTTGAATAAATAATTAATAAATTTTTATTCCTAACTTTTATAGGTCCATGGATACCTGTGAATCAATATGGTGGTGTCATTTTAATCATCATGATCCACCCCTATATGTGAAACTTGTTTTAATGATTTACTATTTTTTTACCATGGAACTAAATTTAATAGATTATATTGAGGTTCATGAACTACCATGTAATAGATTGATTTTAATGTGAAATTATATATGGAATATTATTTCCCATTATTTAGGCCGTTGACCATTATTTGATATCTGAAATTACATTTATAAAATAAATTGGACAACATTATTATAGTATTATGGTATTAGTTCCTTATTGGGATTGTTGGTGTTCTGAATATCTAAATCATACCATCAAATTAATATATGATCATTTCAAGGTTATTTACATAAAATACATTATATTGGGTATTCATGAATTATAATTGTCACATCATATGGATTTTCAATATTCCATTATAAATACAATGATTCATATAGAATTATTTTGACAAACACACTATGTGTATTGTATTCCTACACATTAGTGATAGAGATTACCTATGAGAGTCACCATGGACATGATAGGTGGAATAATGGGTATACCATTTCATGAATTATAAAATTTCCACATTTTATTATAACATTCATGGGATCAAATATTTATTTTTTATGCCACAATAATAATGATACATAGGATTCCATTATAGACATCGTTGAGGGAATTTTAAGGGGATGAGTATTTTTACTGATCCTTGTTTGATTCTCAGTATCCATTATATGGATCACCATAGATTTTCCCAGCATGCTGCATTATAATATTATAGAAAAAATTTATATATAAAATTGTAGAGGATATTATATATGAAATCAACGAAAGAATTCAGCAATCCAAATAGTTTCTTCGGTTCGATCCAGACATGATAATTTTATTGTTGAAATAATAAGTTATTCAGACATTCATGTCTGGTAACAATTAATTATAAAACAATATTATATCAATTAATCTTTAATTCCATTAATAGATATCTATCATATGATGAGTTGTGTAGTGTTGATCACTTATCCTTGAGGAAATATTTATAATGATGTAATTAACCAAACGTTTATTAAAGAAAATTCATCTTGATCTAATTAAATGACATATTACATAAAATCGTAATATGCAATATATTTATATCCTTGGTTTTATGTTTTTTATTTCAAAATACCATTATGAATAGTTACATTTATAATATATTGGTTGAATAGTTATCACATGATTATTCTAAATATATGGCATTAAGAAATACAATTTACATAGAGAAAGGATGTGATGGTATCATCCAGTAGAATTTCACCATAAAAAGCACATTTGTTGGATCTTGGAAAGAATGCAGCTTCACTAGGATTCTCTCTCGACCATTCCAAAGCTAAGCTCCCACACGTTATGCTTGAACAGAACCACCTATGGGAGAAGTGGGAGTTAATAGAGATTAATGCCCGAGCGATGTTATCTATGCTGCCTCAAGAGTATGCCACTGTCACACGCAATATACTTAGGCCATATGAATGTGTTATAAGGGGTTATTTGACAAGACCATAACACTATGATTATGATCATTAATTTTTTATAAATAATATACATTTATTTTATTTTTGTTGATTTGTAAATTGATTTTACATCACAAATAATATTTTTAGTTTATATTTAAATTCAATTAAAAAATATATCCTGATGAATTAATGAATTTTAGAAATACATAATATATTAAAAGAATAATATAATTATATTAGTTTTTGTTAAATAGAAATTACAATACAATTTTTATGAATACAATTGAAATTTTAATTATAGTTTGAATGCAGTTTTGTCAAAACACATGAATTATAAATAATATTATGGTTTTATTTTAAAATTGAAAATTCACATATAAGGAATGTTATTTTGATAAAAATAATATATTTTTCAGAATCAGGACGTTGAAATTATACAACAATTAATTTTTCTTAATATTCCGAGACAATTGAATTTTTTGGTAAAAATTAAATACTATATATGTATATAATGTTTTTTATGATACCATAATAACCCAATAGTGAGGTAATAAAATAATATAAAAGCGATATTTAGCCAATATATTATTTATTATTCAAATAATTTTATTTTAGATTTGATTCATTAATTTTTTGATTCCTTGGTGGACCCTTCAAGACATATAAAATATTTTATCATTTTAAAATTCTTTCCTTGAGAATGTGAATAACCTCCACATAGGAAAGCCTTATAATTTAATATTTTCAGAAAATAGACATATAATATAATTTTATCCAATCCAATTTCTAAAAAACCATGGGAAGAAATTCTAAATTTGTTTGTGGGGTTATATATTTAATTATATAGATTCCAAAACGGATGTTTTTGAAATATTAATTAATTCCCATCTCTTTACTTAAATAATCCCACACAAGATCCATCTTATCGTCACTAAAAACCATTGGATCACATCCTTTATCTTACGTACTCTCTCTATAATACTCAAAAGGATCCTCAAGCTCCCAAGAAGCATCTCTCATGCATCTCCCATGCTATTGGGGTCACGCTTCCATGTAAGAGATTTCTGATTTCATCCATTTTGTCAAAATTTATTTATATTGTTGTACCATTTTATTTTCTCTTGGAAATGTTGGGGTATGATTTCAAACCCCCACCATACATCCATCCTTACTTTCGAATGATTATAGAACTCTTTATCTCTCATTTATCACTCCACTGTATACCCATTCCTATGTCGAAATTTCATAAGAGTTATTCATTTTCTCTTCATTCTTCATGTTTCTATATTATGTTACTATATATATTCACTAATTCGATGTTATTGGAAATGTATCTATATATCCCTCTACTTCCCATTTATTTTACAAGTGATTAGATATCCATTTATCTCAGACAAACCATTTTTATGAATGATTATCTCACACTATCATACTACTAAAATTTCACCGCTTTTTTTCCAAGCCAAATCATCGTGTAGTCAATATAATAACAATTTCTATATAAAGGGTATTCACATTTATTCATATATTCATATCAATTATATAATTTCATGTATATATAACATATTTATTTACCTTATAAAAATGATGATGTTGAATGATTCCATGTTATATGATTCATGTGGTACAATTAGGTATGAAATGAAATGATTAAGAAGGGTGTGCCCTGATAACGCTAAAATGCATTGGGTAATGTATAGAGTCAGGATAAACCATGTGAAATTTGGCATTAATCATGGTAATTAAAATTCAATTAGGATTTACTAATGATAATTCATGTGAATTTACACTCATGATCCATGTGCAAGGATCTTCAACTCATGCTTGTACCATGTTAAATGTTGTTTCCACATCTCCACGTTGTGATATTGATGCTATATCCTGAATTTAGGTTGTTGATTCTCTAATGATCCATTTATATTCATATTTATAAACATTTATTTAATAATTCATGTTACTCCTAGTTTACTCCCATACAGGGATTTATATCTCACCATTTTCTTCTGTATGTCCTTTGGTTATCCCATGTAATGCTATGTACGAAGGACTATTGTTGTCTTGTAAATGAAGATATCAATAATGTTGTTGTATTTTTATAACTTAGGTTTTCAAGTAATGTCATAATTTCCCAATCCACTAGACCTCTCGATCCTCAGAGTTGTGTTATGTTCAATTTTATGTAATAAATCATCTTTATGTGTGTAATATTGATTCAGTTTGTTATAGTTTTTATTAGTGTATACGTTTAATTATTATTGGGATTAATATTTGAAAACCCTAGTGAAATACATATGGATAAGACTATGAATAATAACAAAAGTAAAAAAATTTTGTGAGTATTGATTATGTGGTTTATCCAAATAATCCATCCCTACCTGGATACGAACTAATAGGGGTGGCTCTGGAATGTATGTATGTATCAGTAAAATCTGAAAAACCCACTTTGATCTAGACACAAAGTAGAAATGGTGCATTAAAATGGGCCTCTCTATACACTTAGATCAACAATCCCAGTGGGTATTCTTTGTTAAATTCATAATCATTTTGTGAACCTTTATAAAGGGAATAAAACAATTTTCCTATAAATATATGTCGGGATGTAGATCATGGATATAATTGATTGAAGTGTATATATTCAAAATTTATTGAAATAAATTTAATTTATAAGTTAGGCCCCTTTTCACTGGATTCATTTTTTTGTGTTACCCGTAACATTTGTTTTATTCAAAAAAAATTATGATAATAGGAGAAATCTGGCTAACAACTGATAAAAAGTTCCATGTGTTTAATATTCTATTGAGATTCCCAACCTGATCAGTGAGAAAATCACAATGATTTTCAAGATAATATATCAGTTAATTGATGTTTTGAATAAAAAAATAGGTCATGAGGATCTTAAACCCACACCCAATAAATAAAGAGCCACAATCGGGAGCTTCATGAGACAAAGGCCCCTCACTTTTATTAGATCATCTGATCCCTCGATCGACGAATAATGGATCAACTGCTTTGAGATGATCTATCCATCCATCAATTTTTTTGAATATTAGATGGTTCTTCTAGATGATTATTATATGGAGGCTGAAGCTGATCAATGATGTAAATCGACAAAAAATATGAATCCTGAGGATGATATCAACGTGTTGGAATGGAAGCATTTTTGGAAAATGTTTGTCGATAAATATTTTTCTCACACCCTCCTACTTAAGATTGAAAGGGACATACATTCCCTCAATAAAAAATATCATATATCCCTCAAATCATATAAAAAACATCACAAGTCATGCATGATATGTCGCATTCTATTCTATTACCCCCTAATGAATGATTGACCAATTCATTGGTTTGATAAAAAACCTATACTATTGAAATCCCTAATGATCCGTTACTCTGATAGCTATGAGGAAATTGTCTGATGTGAAATCATTTCCAAAATGTAGATCACTAAATCTGAGGGGTATCAAGGGAATAATAACCTGAATGTTTTATTTAATTATGGTGGTCCGATGGATAAATCCAATGGTGCTAAGAAATTATATCACCCAACTATCCAATGGTGCGAAAAGAATAACCTCAAAATATTCCTGAAAAGGAAAATGAATCTCATTAATTGAGGAAGATAGGGGAACATGGCCAGTAATTGTCGAAAGGAAAAAACCACTGCTGAAATAGAGTGGAGGAATGATTTTTTTGAACATCAAAGAATTGTTTATTGCTGCAACTGCAACAAACTAGGGTAGTTTTCAAACCAATTCCACAAGCCATGGGTTATTAGAGGCAACCAACAACCTCCAAGGAAAGAAGGGATAGCTTTTTTTCATGACTACCGCCGAAGGAATCCTGGACAACGAAGTGGTGACATATACGCAAGTTATTAATTCATGAATATAGATTTTAATTTTTTATTCGGGATCTACACATTCATTTATGTCCCAAATTTTTTGTACAATAGTCCCAACACCACCACCAATCATGGAAGTAATGATGTTTTTGAGACTGGTAAATGTAGAAAATATTCCTTCCCATGAATATAACTCCATCCCTATTACAATTTTTGAATTTTATATCATGGTGATTCTAATAATACTCTATCTAGTGTATTTTAATGCAATTCATAGAATGTATTATCTTTACCTATATAGATAAAACAAAAATTTCTCTAAGATGCAAATCACTCTCCACATTCCGAGTTGATTCCCAATTCTATATAGTGCAAAGTGGCAGATAATATTTTTTACAAACATCATATCTGGCATGGATATTATTTCCCTATGAGCATGTTTGTCTTGCTCAGATGATAGAGTCTATTGAAGAATCCATCATGGAAGAAATTCCGGTTGTGAGGGAATTTGCTGAAGTGTTCCCAAAAAATTTTCAAGACTTCCCCCATGAAGGGATTTTGAATTCACAATTGATCTTATACCTGGGGTGTTTCCAATATCCAACAACCCATATAGAATGGCTTTGGTGGAGCTTTAGGAGATGGAGAAGAAACTATAGGAGAATATTGATAAAGGGTTTATACGCCCATGTGATTCACCATGGGGTGCACCAGTCCTATTCCTCATGAAGAATTATGGGTCAATGTTCCTTTACATTGATTATCAATTGCTCAAAAAAACATGATATATAAAATGTATCTTCTACCACTAAATAATGACTGGTTCGATCAGCTATATGGAGCACAATACTTCTCCACGATTGATTTGCGGTCGGGATATTACCATGTAATGATAATGAAGGAGGATATCCCCAAGACTGCTATTTTTTCAATTTACGAGAAATATGAATTCATAGTATTTACTTTCATACACACTAATTCTCCAACAAACATCATGGAATTGATGAATAGTGTCTTTAGAGATTACCTTGAATAGATTCTGGTAGTCTTTATAGATGATATTATAATACCCTCCAAAGCTTCGGAGTACCATGAGGAGCATCTAAGAACTATAATAGAGACGGTGATAAAGGATAATCTCTATGAAAAGTACAACAATTGTGTGATCTGATATATGGAGGTCTCATTTAGGTCTCGTTTCATCAAAAATAGTGGGATATGATTGGATCCTTCCAAGACAACTGCAATTGTGTGATAGATGAGGCCAACATCATTGACGAATATCCATAGCATCCTTTGGTCATTTGGAAATTATTGATGTTTTGTGAGAAATTTACATTATTTTAATACCCACTTACAAATCTTAATAGGAAGGGATTCATGGTTTCTTGGAGTGATTAATGTTATGATAGCTTCAAGGAGTTTAAAAAGAGAAGTATCACTGTGCTTATTCTCTGACTACCCACATGTGGAGAAATTTTTACTGTATTTAGCGATTCTTTAAATAATGGATTGGGCTCTGTGTTGATGTAAAATGAAAAATTCATAGTCAATGCATAATTGTAATTGAATGTTTGTTAGAAAAACTATATTGCACTGGATCTGGAGTTGGTTTTTGTAATATTCACCTTAAAAATTTGGCAACATTACATATTGGGGGAGATATGTGAATTATATACACATCAAAAAATCCTCATGTATATATTTACACATAAAGAGCTGAATATTTTCCAATGAAGATGGTTAGAGCTGATCAATAACGATGAATTCTAGATCAATTACCACCCGGGGGAGGATGAAAAGGAAGATGATTCACTATGTAGAAAATACCCAACAATTCTATAATAGATAAAAATTGAAAAGGATCCAATATTATTATATTTGACAAAGAGGGAAATGTGAATCATAAATAATGGAATATCATCAATCCTTTCATAAATGATTTCTCAATCATATCTTTTTGTAATTTTTAAAGGATTCTTAGAAGGATGAAGTGGGAATGCAAATGAATGTGGAATCTATAAAAAAGTAAAATCCTTTGAGTTCAATGTTAAATTAGAATGAATTGGGAGATTTGGGTCATGACTCTATGTTCCATCAAATCTGGTGTTAAATACATAACCTTTGGATAATGCACACTGTTCAAATTTCATCATACACCCATGAAACCCATATATGTATCAAGATCTCTAAGAGCATTATTATTGGGATAAAATGAAGTAGGAAATAACTCAGTATAAATAAATGTGCCTTGTATGTCATCAAGTGACGGCTGAGAGGAATAATTCTGATGGGATGATGCTACCATTACCCATACCAAAATGTAAATGGGATAACATCACCACATACATTGTCACCAGAAATCTGAAGACATACAAAGGAAACCATGATAACTATGTTTTTTTTGACCTTCTTAGAAATATGGAACACATCATTACAATTATATAAGATATCTAATTGCATCAACTTGTAAAAATATACATTTGAGAAGTAATAATGCTACATGGATCACCGTTGTCTATTGTATTTGATCGGGATCCTTGATTCACCATTATCTTCTAGAAGACTCTCAAACATTCTCTAAATAATTTTTCATACTTCAATACAGCTTATCATCATCAAACTAATGTCAATATGATTGGACTATCCACACACCCAATGACATGTATAGAGAATGATCAATAGAATTCTAATGAGGATTGGATCAACATCTTCCCCTAGTTTTGTATTCTTATAGTAATAGTTTTCCCTCATGAATTTAAATGGATCATTATGAATCCCATTATGGGAATAGAAGCCTATATTTGGCATGTTCATTTAAAGTTGGTGATCATAAAATCATATGTTCCGAAATGGTTGAAGAAATAGTGGATAAGGTTATGAACTTCTAGTAGCACATTAATGCTGCTCAGAGTCAAAAAAGATCTATGCAGATAATCATAGACAATAACTATATTATGATATCAATGACATTGTATTCCTCTGCATATCACCACAGATGAGAGTTATGATATTTGGGTATAAGGGAAATATTATTATAAGGAACATCAACCCTTTTTAGATCATTGATCGCATTGGAGTAGTGGCTTGCCGATTAGAACTGCCACCAAACCAGTATCAAACACATGATGTATTTCATGTATCACTCATTAAGATGTACATACCATACCCATTTCTTATACTCAATCCAGAGGTCGTACCATTGGAGAATGATCTCACCTATGAAAAGAAGATGGTGAAGATATTAGATCATAGGGAAAAAGGTTATATGAAATAAGAAAATTCACATTGTCAAGGTTTTTTTGATGAAAAAAAATTTGAAGCTGAAATTTTGGAGTCAAAGGATGTTATGAACTAGAGTTAGCCTCCTCTATTTTAGTGCGGAAAAAGAAAATTTAGCAGGAAAAATTTCTTAATAGGGGAATATTTTAACAACTGAATCATTTATTTATGAAAATTCCTCTTTATCTTATTAAATGTGTTATTATGTAAATTTTTTATAAAAATCATATTCACATCAATGCTTTTATGTTTTTGGATTTTTAAAAACTATTAATAATTGATATTTTAGCCAATATAGCCATTGAAAAAATATCACATTATTAGAATAAATATAGTGATTTAAAAAATCCAATTTTATCAAAAAAAAGGATGTGATGGCCTCATCTAGTATAATTTCTCAAACAAAGCCCATTTTTTGATATCGGAAAGGAGGTTTCGTCACTAGGCTTGTATCTTGACAAATACCAAGCCGAGCATCAACATCTTAATCAAGAAAGGAACCGCCTGTGGGAGAAGTGGATTTTAATAGAGATTACCACCCAGGCGATGTTATCTGAGCTTCCCAAAGAGTCTATAACCTACGCACACCATACCCAAAGGACTTATGTGGGTGTTATAAGGGTTTATGTAATAAGACCCTATAACTATTATTATTTACTACAGCTTTTTATAAATAATATAAATTCATTTTATTATTGTTTCTTTGTAAACAGGCTTGAATGAAAAAATTGTATTTTTAGTTAATATTTAAATTCAATTAATAAATTTATTTTAATGAATTAATGGATTTTTGAATAAAATAATATTTTAATAAAAAATTATATCTAAATTAATTTTTATTATATATAAATGATCATACAAATTTTATGAATACTGTTTAATGTTTTGTTAATGTTTGAAAACTGTTTTTGTGAAAACCCTTGATTTTTCTATAAATGTCATTTTTATGTAAAATACGAAAATTACAAAATTTATAAAATTATTTAGATAAAAATAATTTTTTTTTGAATAATGTCATTGAAAATACATAATGATGAATTTTTCATAATTTTCTGAAACTATCAAATGTTTTGCTAATGATTAAATAACTTATATATATATATATATATAATGTGTTTTATTACATCATAATGACCCCATTTTCATGTAATAAAATACTCTAAATCTGATATTAGGCTAATATATGTTTTAAATATAATATAATGTGATTATATATTTTTTTAATTATTTTATGATGCCTTTGTGGACACATCAAGACATATAAATTTTTTTAACGTTTTAAAATGATTTCTTTGAGAGTGTGACTCAACTCTATAAAATAAAGCATACTAATTTCAAATTTTTGGAAATTTTCCTTATAAAATAATATTTTCCTCTCCCTATTGGAAAAAACTATGTGCAAAAACCATGGGATGGTTTTTGGATAATCAATTTTTAATTTTATGGAGTCCAAAACCTAGGTTTTTGAAATTTAAATGAATTCCTCACACTTTTCCTATATAAACCAACGCAAGATCCCACTTATATTTACTCAAAACCATTTTATCACATCCCTAATCTGACCTCCACACTCAAGAATCCTCCAAAGGATCCCCAAGTTCCCATGAATCATCTCTCAAGCCTCTCCCATTCCTTTGAGATCACACTTCCAGTCAAGGGATTTCATCCATTCTCATTTTTGTACAAGTTTCTTTATATTGTTATACCCTTGTATTTTACATTAAAAATGTTAGGATATGATTTCCAAACTCCCCCATACCTACATACTCTTTTTTAATGATGATATTCCCTTATACCTCTCATTAATCCTCGAATATTCCTCCATTACTATGCTGAAATTTTATCTGAGTTATTCCCTTTATCCTTTTACTTTATGTTTCATTAAAATATTACACTTTCAATTTAAAAATTACAAGTTTTCGGAAATGTATCTATATGAACCCCTTAAATTCAATTTCTTTTACAGGGGTTGTGATACCCTTTTCCTTTTCATCAACCATATTAATTAATAATTATGGCACACTATTATGCTTCCAAAATTGCACTGTGTTTTTCCAAGAAAATCATTATATAGTGAATACCAAACACTTTTCACCCTCAATGGTATTCACATTTATTGACATATAAATATTGATAATATAATATCATGAATGTATTTAGAATTCCATTATCACATAATAAATGATGATTTTGAATGATTCCATCTTATATGACACATTTGGCTCACTTATGCATTAAATGAAATGATTAAGAAGGACGTTCCCTGATAGCACTCTAATAAATTGGGTAATGAATAGTATCATGATACGACATAAGAAATTAGGGGTTACTCATTCTAATTCATGTTAAATTAATTTTTACCCATTTAAATTAAAATTCAATGAGGGTTTACTCATGCTCCATATGCAATGTGCCATGACTCATGCTTATACCATCTAAAATGTTGTTTCCACATCTCCATGTTGTGATAATCATGTTATATCATTTCTTTATGATAATTTTACTATTATTAAACATTAATATTCCTATTTCCTAAAAATTTTTGTATTCTTCATTTTATGCCAAGTTTATTTCATTATTGCCCTTTATAGCTCAATCTTTTCTTATGTCTATCCTCATGTTATCCAATGTAATGTTAATTATGAATGAATGTAGTAGACTAGTAAAATAAATTTTCATTAAACATGTTGAATTTTTATGTCTAATGTTTTCATTTAATGTTCCTAATATCAAAAGATATTATACCTTTGAATCCTCAGAGTTGTCTTAAGAACATACTTAGGTAATAAATTATTTTTACGTGTCTAATAAAGAGGAGGGTTGTTATAAATGTGATTTATTTATTTCTTAACCTCTATTATTATCAACACGTTTGTCATTATATATTAGAATAAATAATTTTTTTAGGCAACATTATTTTAGGATTCTAAGTATATCTTATACATTGTTCAGTCCACATATGGTTCATGTAAAAATATTATGTTTGTAGGTATGGACAACTGGAAGAAACCATCTTATGATGGTTGATGTGTTCTACAGTGATTGAGTATGGTAAAAAAATATTGTAAATGTGATCATGAAACTAGTAGAGGTAGGTATTGTATTATTCTAATTTCATTTATTCATGTTCTTTAATCATTCACCCTTAAATACCTTGTACATCCCACTTTTAAATAATCATGTAATTGTAATCATTTTTTATATGATAATGTTACAGCTTCTTCAAAATTATTTATCTTTACCATTTCTATTCCACTATTAGTTATATTACATTATTTTCATCATATATCAGTAGATTATTTATTACTTTTTACCATATGGATATTTTATAATTTTTATTCAGAACAATCAAGAGGTAATTTTCTCCCCACTGGAAAACTTTAGTCCCTTTATTCTAGTCTGTAGCTTCTATTGTATGTGGTAATGTGCATATAATTTGTGGAAAATCAGATTTGGGTTCATCTTAGTTGGTTTCGCCTGAGACACTACAAATTGGAATCATATGGAAATATTCCATGTGTATTACTATATAGGTAACATATAGTAGATTCGGATATATAATAATTTTTTAATAATTATATTATGTGTAGTAGCTTTAATAAGTATAGGGGAAACTCAAATTACCAATAATGGTTTTTTACTGTAATGGTTTTTTCATGTAATAGTTTTATTATTTTACCTTTTGGGGAGATGTTATCTGATGTTATCTGTTTTTTATTTATATAATTTTGGAATCATACCCATATGTTTTAAGGAAAATTATGTATCATCTCATGCATCATTATAGTCACAATATGACTTATATCACTTTCATTTTCCCATTCCATGTTTACATTCTTCATTCATTGAAAATTTAAAATAGTTAGTTTTTTTATTATTATATATTTAAATGTGATAATATTTTAGACAAGTATATAATATTTGTATTAATTAATGTGTATTAATAAATGTAAATAGTTTTCCCTCATTTATTTATGATGTATCCATAAATTGTAAATGGTGATTCATTTAATAAAAAATATGTATATGGACTCTTTCATCCTAATATCTGATGTAATGTTTTGGACTCAGTTACTTGAAATACTATCACCAATTTATAAAGAGTATTGTACTTTATTTATTAGAAATCTTGACACATCCAACTAGAATTTGATATATTTATATATATATTTGTATCGACACAAATAAATACTAAATTTCAAATGAATTTTTTATTGATAAATGGGGATACGATTGAAAAGTGAATTGTTTTTCCTATAAACCATTAAATTTTCTCTCATTATACTAGAAAAAATTATTTAATATATCTGAACATTAACCTAACAGTACAATAGATTATAGGAAATTTATATGTCTTCTATGATCATATGTGAGATTTATTTTCACATTGACAAAGAATTAAATAATCAAGAGAGGTGTTATTCATTATGGAATTTGTTTTACCCAACCTTTCTTTTTATATATATTCATATTTTTTATTGGACTCATATCTTCAGTGTTTATTTATAATTTTATGAGATATTCAGTCGAGATGGCCTCATGATATGTAATTGGAGGGTTGCAATGAACATGATTTATAGGTTCATGGACATGTGCCACTAGTATTAACTCATTCAGTGCACATGAAGAACATACAATTCATTCTACATTGGGTTTGGATTCATGGATCTATGATATAATATTTTTATTTCTGTTGTCTATATATGGACCTCGATGACATTACCCCACCATAAATTATATATAGTGGAATTTTTAGTAGAAAAATCCTCTCACCTAATCATTAATGGTCATAATCAGGCAATCGAGTCATGTCCTAAGGTGATTTTATTAGTAAGAAGTATAATAGAGACACCACTAGAATTAATGGAAATCAAGAAACATATATTCTCCATGACTATGCACGCATTTTTGGGATATCATATACCAGGTTATATTTCATCATGGTATGGTCAAGGTGGACTTGCAGTCAAACATATATGAAAACATATTTTCCTAGATGATGAGAAACAATCATATAGTGTGTTTACACACCTCTAGATGAGAATTATTACCATTATGTATTATATTACTCACTTTCCATGATTTATTATTTATTACTGACACTAACCAATGATGAGTTTATGATGGGAAATCAGTTTGGGAATGTACTTAGATACTCCAACACATCATAAGGGAATTTTTTTGGACGATCATAATTTTTGAGGGAGTGAATGAGACCCACATAAAAGATCAAAACGTTTAGAGAATATATACTTGTGTTCCATGTTAGCAATCAGATAAAAAGGACCAATAGTTTTGTGGTGTTTCACCAAAGTGGTTGTACATGACATAATAAGACATAGTGAATGTGGAACATAATCAAATTACAAGATTTCAGTTTTATGAAAAACCATTAGTTATTAAATATATTTTTTCATCTAGAGCCTATTAATAAGGATTTAATGATTAAAACTCATTATATATTAGGTTTTTTTGGCTCTGTGACATGGTGGGATATAGTCTACCACTATCTAGTCAAGATGACATGGTGGATGTAACAGAGCTAATAAGACCTCCATGTTTCAGAACCCGTATATTTGTACTTATCACAGAAGTTATGTTTCATCTCAATGCCTCAAATATAAAATTTTTTCTGTAGTGTATCCAACTCTTGAGGAAAACCGTTAATGGACTCCTACATTACTATGCATTATTCATGTAACATATTCTTTATTTTCTACCTTATTTTATTTAACTGCCTCAATCTCTTTTATAACTGTAGAAATTGTTGAATTAAAATTCTTATATATCTAGTAATTATGTGGGTTTATGTATATTTACAAATAATTATGATATATATCCTACAGTATACCCTAGTGTAGAGATTTACCACTTTAGTTGGGTGGATTCCACATCCTAAGTAATCATCTTTCCCTTAGGATGATTGTGTTCAATTTCATTATGAATATGTAATGGTTGATTCCATACCATATAAATATTTTTTTCTATCACCAAATTATGTAAATTAGAACAATTGATAACAATTCTTGTATATTAATAATCAATAATTGGATGTCCTTGTTGGTCGGGTTGGATTTGAGCATCGAGGGATGGGTTGAGTGGTAGAACAGATGCCTAGTCTCATTATGAGTGACTAGGGGATGAAATGTATGGAATGTGTTCATGTGGTAGATTATTTTAGTTTTTAATTCCTTAAAAACATATCTTCAATACCTATTATGGGATAGGTGTAGTTTAGTGTCGATAATATGCTAGGAGGAAACGCAGTGTCCATTTCTCTATAGAGAATGACACCTACAGATCTCAAGGAACCCAGGAAGTGGATGTAAGACTTGGAGGCTTAGTGTTTTATATAACTCAATGCATTTTTTTTGTAGTTACAAAAATTTATTTTTCTCCCTGATGGTTGATGGTACCCTTAGGTAATGAGTTGATAGAAATTTTTTGAACCAACCAATTGTTATGAAATTATAACCATTTCCTGGTATAATCAACTTCTTCAACCAGTTTTGGGTTTAATAAAAAAATATAATGGGTCTTTCCCAATATCAATTTTATGTCATTATCGATGATCTGTAAAAAATTTACATAATGATAAATACAATGATCAATATAATTGAATCAATGAAAATAAACATTGGATGAAATGATGGAGGTATATTTCATAATCATCATATATTATTCATAATCTCTTATTCAATTAAATAATTACTTTTTTATAATTTATTCATTGTAGATGTTTCTAAAAATATATCTACATGATAACATAATTGGTTTGTATTAATAAAGAAAATATTCACTCTACTGGTGATCCGCAGAACATCCAAAAATCATTGAACTTTACAGTAAGAATATTTCGGTGCGTTCACGGTAGATTATATCACAGCCACCCTTAATATTTGAACACCATGATAATCATATTGAAATAATATCCCAAGATATATCTATAATTTATAGTCAATGATGGAGAAATATCACAACACATTTGGAGAAATATTATTGGGGATGATATCCCTATAGGGATTTGAATTAATTCTCTGGATTAATTCTTAACCAGAAAATATACGAACTGTTTTTTGAAAAATAATATAATATTCGGTATATAATAGTAAGTTTTTAAAATAAATTAACTAATGTTAACGATAATATTTATCTAATCCCTATGGAACCCATTTAATTTGTGATAATATCATTATTATTATCTCTTGACCTGTGCTTGATGTTGAAAATAATATTATTTTTTATTTATTAAAATAATATTCAATATATATCATTTTTCACTGTAACTGAATATTTGTTCCTCCATTCGTCATAATTATTTTTCATTCATTCAATAATGTCAATTTATTTATCAAATAATTGTCACTACATTATTTAACAAAAAAATAAATTTTTATTCACTAAATAGAAAATTAATATTTATAAAATATTAGACTCAAATAATCATCTCTCAAATAACTTGTAATGAAATATATGAGATAAATAAATAATGAATAATTATTAAGTTATATGTTAGAAAAAAATAGTTCAACATGATAAGTAATAAATAATATTATATATAATTCAATTGAGATACTTGATAAAAATTTCATGTGAACCTCTTGGCCTCTGTGTCACTATAATTAGTAGAAATATCAAATGTCCATGGATAGAAACTAGAACCACCTTAAGGAAACAATATATAAATAATATAAATTTAAAAACACAAAATACCCCATACAGACACTTACTGACTTATATAATCCATTTATCATGATATCTCTTATCAAGAAGATTCCTCAATTATTCCATCAACATACTCTCTTGATCAATATATCTTGAAATTTTATATTAATTATACTCTCCTATATAAAAAAATTTATATGGATTTGTTAAGATAAATAATATCCATCAACATGATTGAGATATAAACCTATGTTAGGGAAAAAATGCAAAGATCATTTTTCCATTATTTATTAATGAAAGAGTACTTGTGGTGTAGTAAACGTATTCTACAAAAAGGTAAAAAAAAGTGGTAACTATGTTCAGAAATACATCACTAAAAATGAATTATAGTAGTAATTAAATATAATCATAATGTATAAGGATAAATACAGACATCCTCAAAATGAGAAATCAAGTGAAACATATAAATGTGTATTTCATATTGGCGGTGTCATGTTCTCATAAAATGTGCCACTATATATTACCACAGGTTAATGACATGAGAATGTTCCACAATGTTTCACAACCATAGATGGATAAAAATACAACATTTCGTTGTGATATATACTCTTATGACACTGACACATACTATATGAAATATAATAAATATAAAAATTTTATAATATTTTTATTAATATTCGATAATTCGGATACAATTTATCATAAAATACAATAATTTGTGATATATGGAACTAACTCCAATATAATCCCACATTCACTTGAGGCAACAGCTAAAAACCTTCAGTCCACTAGCTCTCACATGATACATATACGTATATAGAGATAATCATTTAGTAAATGGGTCCACCAAGTTTTCTTCTAATAAATATGCACCCCTATAAGAAAGATTCATAATAAATGATACTTCTACAATATTTTTCTGGTTTATTGTTGTGACCATGGATTTTTTTCAAAACCAAGTCAACAAATTTATGAAAATATAATGCAATACAGTCTTTACTGATCGGTACTACAACATGATCCTAAAATATGATTCATATTAAAATGGCTACCCTAACATCATTGGAATGAACATTATACTTGAATATAATGATATAATCAATGAATGGTGGCTACATTGAACTCTTCTACCTCATAGTATATCCATTATGAATAAAACATTTCTTTTTGTATATTTTGGTCATTTTTATCTATATGAAAAATAACATCATTATAAACCATCATGACCATCTTCTTGTCCCCTCTATACAAAATGACGTTATCATTAGTTAATTTCTAAAATATAATGATAAAATTAACAGAATTTAAATGAATTTCTAATGAATCGTCATGATATCTGTATACCAAGATCAATGTGTATGAAACATAAACTATAGTACATAACATGACATACCTGATTTTTAACACCTTGATATTTTTATGAGATAAATTATTTTATTTTATTTATATTTTTATATTTTTTAATTAATATATGTATTGAATTGTATCCTACCCCATGATAATATAATTTTACATGAAACACATTCTTATCATTTCTTATACAAAACACTCTTCTTCGATTTTATTACACAGAATTTCAAATTCTTTTAACAAAGTTCATTTCACACAAGACAGAGTTTATGCGAACAATTAAATATTATAATGTTACCAAATAACATAGTCATTATAATTTTGGGTATGATCAATATTAATTGAATTATAAATATATGAATTACACATGATTATATAATTTATTATTTATTGAGAAATTAATTAAAAAATAACATAAAAACCTTTTAAATAAATGGAAATATTTTGATAAAATAGTATTTAATTGAAAATAAGTTAGTTAATAAAATAATGAAATCAATTTTGATAGATTATATTAATTCAATATTTGTAAAATATATTCAATATACTTTTTAAAATACAACTTATATGTTTTATTGACATGGTATTTAAAAAAATTAATTTTTCGGATAAGAGAAGCAATCTACAAAAATGATGTTTTTCTCATTTTGTTGGGATTCCATTTTTAAATAATTTTTTGACACATTATTAAATTATATTGGACAAATTAAAGTTATAGTTTTTATGTGGGATATAAAAAATTACTTTTTAAATTTATTTTATATTTTTATGTTTACATTAATATTTTTATGAATAATAAAAATAAAACAAATTTTAATTGAGTTGTTTTTTATTTAAATTTTTTATTTGGATAATTTATAATATTTAATGTTTTGATGGAATAAATTTTTTATATTTATATTTTTTAAAATCATGTTGGCCATTATAAATTATTTTAAACTGAATCCATAAGTTAAAACACTTCAGACTCTTGGAATGTGTAAAATATTAAAACACATTATCTCATTAGGATATTGATATTTATATAAAATTAACACCTTTCACATCTATGTTTTAAATTACTAAAAATGGATTCCATATTGGTAATCATTAGTTCAAAATTATATTAGTATATTTCTTTTATTTTTAGGCATTATGAACATAAATGTTGATAATTTTTAGTTATACCATAAAAAGATAAAAAGCTAATTAAGGGATAATATAATGGTATTAAATTACGCAAACTCTATAAATAAAGTCATATTAGTATTGTGTTTATATTTAAATCATATTTAGGATCGACTGGTTTCCTTTGGAAGCCACTAGGATGATATTAGGACATTAAATATATTTTATTTAACAAAATGTTAAATATGTATTACTCAAATTTTAATAGAAATATAATTTTTTATATAATGTAATACTGAAGATAAAAATGACTATAAATACTCATATGAATTATAATTTTCTTTATTTAACATTGTAATTTATTTGAATTTCTTTGGAAATAATTAATTAACTAAAAAGATTCTTCATTGATGATTGAAAAATTATTTTATTGATGAAAAATTTAACAAAATTATTAAAATTATACTGACCACAACACACCAAAAAAACATCTTAAGATATTATTTTTACAGTATATATCAACCATATTAATCAAAGGGTCTAGTTATAGATCATTTGGATCAATATATAAAATATTATGACACTTATAAAATTTTATTTTATGTGATGATAAAGTTGTCACATTAATGTTTTTATATATATAAATTTTTTGTAGTATTTTTAGATGATATATTTGAATATGAATATTCTTATGAAACATATAATAATTATTTTATTTCTGGTATTGTATTTTAAAATTTCAATAAAAAATATGTATTTTAAATAATAACACAAAACTAATGTAATTAATATTTTATTAATTAAAATATGAATTTAAATTTATTAAAATTTTTAAAATAAATATATTTGAAGATAATTATTTTATAAGATGAATTTTATAGATGACCTTCACACATTATAGGTTAATAAAATATTTTTTACGTTAAAATACTCACTATTAATTTTAAAAAAACCATTAAATTAAGAGTGTATAATTTTAACATATTGATATTTTATCAAAAAATGTTATATTAATTTTTTTTATAATTAATAATATATTTTTTTAAAATATTATAAAATTTTTATATGTTCTAATATATTCATTAATTTTCATTCACAGTCTAATATGCATAAAATAACTAAATATAGTATATATTTAATATTAAAACATTTCTTCCCTTAGATATAATTAAAATAAATTTACTCGGGATAAAGTAAAATGATGATATCTAAATTGATATACTCACTTATTACAAAAAAAATTGAATGAAATTTCTACATTATCTCATATATTCATTGAAAATATTAAATTTTATTGTTTTTTGGATGTGTTTTGATTTTATTATAAATTAATATTTTCTGATATTCAAAATATGACCCTTAACATAATTAAAAATGGGCACATCCTCCCTCACGACATCAATTCACATAGAGCATTCATGAATGGATATAATCTAATAATCTCCCTTATAAACATAGAAAGAATAATTATCAAGGATTGGGTCTTCTCAAAATTAAATCTCTAATGTCTTTATGAGGATATCTAGAGGTAGCTAGTCAAAGAAGAGGTAATCTCCTCAACTGATTCTTTCTAAAATATTTTATATTATACATCCTATTACTAATTGAATTACATTATAATGTATTAAATATAGTATCACATATATTATGATGTGTTATTTGTTTTATTTTATAACCATTTTCCTCTATCTATCCAACTTATGAAAAATGAAATAACCAGGCATGTGTACGTATTGCTTACCGTCTCCACCCAATGGTGTATTCTATTTTTTCACCATAATATTATATTGATGGGTATAATGATTGAATGGAAAACTATTAATTATTATTATAATAAGATATGGTTTTTGGTGCAAACATTATACAGTTCAATTCTATAACATTTCACAATAATGAGAATGATAACGTTGCTCTTGCGTACATATGACCTACAGTCTCTATGAAGTGATGTCATTCATTCTACAAGATATCCATTAAATCATGATTAAATAAATGTATATATTGAATAAAGATGATATATATTATGTTAATATTATTATGGAATGGTATAAATTTTATCTAATGTTGGATAACTATATATTATTCATCACAACATGCCTAAAAAAGAATCAGTGAATATCCGAATAATAAGTAATAAACAAATGTTATTAAAAAACGAGAGATTAAATAACCGTATATGATATCATAAATATAAATATGATTTGTGAATATATTAATGAAAATATGAAAATAATTTTAAATGATGTTCAGATACATATGAATGATATATGACCCATGGTAAGGGACATTTTTTCAATCTCATTATTATCTGATATTGATTACACATAGGTATTTATGGGGTTCTATTTATCATCCATGTTTATGTTTTATAAAATTGTTTCAATAAAATGATTACTATTATACTATGAATTTTTTATATTTTTATTACCCATTTCTTACTTATTGTTGCATTTTATGAATGGAATCATTATCCTCATTTCCAAATAGGGAACTTTTCTACAATTCCAAAAAAGTATGATAAGAATGTTTTCTTTCAACTTATACAGGATGATTTGATTTTTACGATTTTATAAAAAAATTATTTCCAGGAATATTCCCTAATAATATTTCAATGATATTTTCGATGAAATTGTTGTCTTTAAAATTTCATTGTATTTTAATAAAATAATATGTTTTAGAAGAAGAAAATATATTTTAATCAACAAATTATTTCACATGTTCAATTAAAATTATTTTCCAGCTAAGATAAATTAATTTAATAGGGTTACATTTCATGTATACTATCTCTATATTTTATATGATATCATTATTTTATGTAATCTATTTATGAAATCAGTTTGTTTTACATGGATTATTTTATGATAAAATGATTTTTAAAAAACCGATTTTATTTATTGTGTTTTTCTATGATGAATGATTTATGATTTCCTGGAACATATAATAATAATTTCATTATAAAATATGATGGACCTATATCTCCCTCCATTTTAATGTAAAAATATTTATATCTCATCATATATATAGGACTCAAAAGATAAATGATCTCATTTTAGTATGATATAGCTAGAAAAAAAAGTTATTGATTTATTAATTCATGGCATGAATGGTAAGTGATCCATGCATAGTAATACTGGGATTGAAGAAGGAGTGATCTATGTTTATTAATGGACATTGTTAGATATGATGGTCGTTGAAATGGGGAATGACTTGTATGAAATTATTTTCTATTCTTATGTGTATGCCAAGAATTTCATGTCTTATGTTATGTCTTTTGGGAATATGTTCATTGATTCTTTATGAACATTTATAGTTTATCCCACGACAAGATAACATTATCAATCATATATAGGATATTATTTTCCAAATTTATCTTATTATGTCTTACGATTGTTATATTATTGATATATCCATTATTTTTCCATACTAAGAATATGATCTCACCCTTTTGATATCATTTCCTTTCCAAAATATATAAATAAAAATTTTAGTTAAGAAAACTAAAATGGATGATATTTATGGAGATGTTTATGATCTCTTTCTAAATTAGATAAATGTCTTCTTTATTTCCAAATAAACTGAACTACTGTGGTATTTGAGAATCAATTTGAGTAATGTTTTAAGTATTCCACAAAAGTAATTTAATATCTCTATAATACATGTTGGGGTTTATAGAGTTGGTCTCAAATTGTATGATAAGCTATCATTGAAACACATGGATGAAAAACAATATTGTGATCTATAGAAAAATGTCTCATGTTATACAGATGCCCTTACAGATAAGTCAAAGTATTGGTTACAACCCAGAATTTTGGTAATGATCTAGGTTCTCTAAGGACTAAACCACATATGTTAGAGATTGAAAGTACTTACCCATGATTTTTTTGTTTTCCAAGTATTATATTTTCTATAACACTTTTCTTTTTAGGATTTAGACAATGGATTCAACCTGAATGGACTGTGTTAATGGTATATGAAATTTTAAATGAAATTATTTTCCACTTGTATAACAAAATTTTATGGGATATGTTATGAAAAATGTTATTGCTATACATAAACAATATATGAATCATTCAGGACTTCTGAATGAGCTGAGTAGGGTACTATATTCTGTTGAGTCAATCATAACGCAGTTTCCACCTTATATTAGTGGGTCTTATGGAAATTTTATTGCTAAACAATTTATTGGTTCAAATAAAATGATATTTTTTATTCCTCACTATTTTTTACATGAAAATATCATTTAGGATATTTATTTTTCAAATGGAGAAATAGACCAGTGGTGGATTCTTATCAAGAATACTAGGCAGCATGATGAAATTGAATCCGTTGAATGAGATGAGTTCAAAATCATAGTTTTCCATAAGTACAATCCTGATATTCTTCATAAGAATATAGAAAAGTAGTTCCTTGATATTAATACTATTGAAGATTAATCCATTGGAAAATATGAGGAATAATTTACAAGACCTGTGATGTACACATCATGAATTGTCATCTAACTTGAAAGTAAATTTGATAGGTTTTTATTGGATTAAATAAAATCCATACAAAAAGGATTATCCAAAATATAAATTAGTATATATGAAGATATTTTGTGTTTTGATATCAATGTAGGATATTATGTTTGGGATAAATAGAAATCTCATTGATTGGACAAGAAAGATAAGATGATGTTTAATATAATATCTCAAAACAATGGTTGAATGATGATGAGTGTTTCCTTATGCTCAATGTGTGGATAAAATGCATATTTTTGGTTGACATAAAGGGAAATTTAAAAGTTTTAGGTGTGTAAAATAATATCATTGTGTATTTTAGTATCTAGGTAATGGGATGAGGATAGCTAATGATTAAAATAGTTAAAAGGAAATATAGAATGAGGCTCCCACACTTCATTGCTACCAGTGCATGGAAATAGGGAACTATGCCAACTTGTGCCCAAATACAATGATTATTAATGATCATTGAAATCAACAACCTCTTTTGGTCAATTTAAAAGGAAAATCACATGATATCACAATACTTGATGTAGGTTAAGGCAATGTAGTGGTTAAATAATTATTTGTTTATGTAGTGGGATTCCTTAATAATGTTGTAGTATCACTTTTATAGTATTATAGAATAATTAAATATCTATTTTTCTATAGTTGTTTTTAGATATGTATCTAATAGTATAATATAAATTGTACAGTTAGAAATGAAATGTGATTCAAATATTTATGGAAAATACATTACGTGATGGATAACCCTAAAAATGATAATAATGTAGGGATATGGAAATACAGAGTGGTTTAATATTATTAAGTATTTGTCGATTTATATTATGATAAAATAATTTATGATACCAAGGATGGATGATATATAATAATCGGGATCTATGGAATATGGAAACTGTTAATTTTTGAAAGCATTCATGTTTTCACATTGGTAATATCGTAATTTAATTTATTACCATATTTCAAGAAATTACATGATGAAGACATACACAAGTTTCGAATGTGACCCGGAATATATATCGGATTATATATTGGGGATAAATTTTAATTCAAGTTAGAGAAAAACATTCTAAAGATTTTAATTCACATATTTTGAA
This sequence comes from Viscum album, assembly GCA_963277665.1. Lineage (NCBI taxonomy): Eukaryota > Viridiplantae > Streptophyta > Magnoliopsida > Santalales > Viscaceae > Viscum > Viscum album. The sequence continues at coordinate 1,853,452,206 of OY728120.1, forward strand.
GGTTTTTATGGTTATTGATTTATGAAATGAATATGTTAAACATTGGATGAATTTTTTTAGAATAAATTAATAATTAACCATAGGTGGACATATGAATTTTTGATAACTTTTGGTACCCTCTTTTTAGGTATACAATGTAACCTACCCTCTAATTGATTGATCGTATCAATTATTAACACTTCGAGACTGAATAATTAAACTTTATTTCCTTGAATGAGATATGAACTAAAAATCAATAATATAATACATTATAATGTAAGTATTTATTTTGATGAAAAATTCATCAACTCTAGGGAAAGGATCATAAAAAGAAAAATTTAATCATAGTACCATCACTACATATCAATCAAATGGACCCTTTAATCATAATAGTTTAATGTGTTTTTGATTTTTTAATTTCTTCTAACATTGTTATCTATCACTCTTACTCAGAATGTAATGTTTATATTTCTCTTCTATAACCATGTTTTCACTTTCCACCTACATTATATTATATGAAAACCCAGTTATGTGTGACTTTGGTTAATTGTTATGTTTCCCAAATTCCATATTAAGAGGATGTTTTATAATTTTTTTTCTATTCTAGGTTTCAATGAAAGAACCTTTCCAGTATTAATCCTTTTTGTACCCAGGAAAATTTCTATGTTGATATTGATTTTAATTGGATTATAATATAACACCCTAATATTTTTATGAGATGTATTATTATATTTTACATTATTTTTTTTAAATTTTTTTATTTTTTGATTTCTTTTTTTTATGATACAAAAAGATAGACATATTCTACATGAAAAACTAGCTTCGTTTTCAGTGTGTGCAACATTATACACGGCTTGTGTTATAGAAAATTCCAAAATCATTTAGTAGAGTGAATTTCAAACAATACTGAGTTTATCTGAAAAACTTAATATTATTTTGTTACCTTATAATTTAGAAATTATATTAATGGTTATGAACAATATTAACTAAATTACTAAAATAGTAATTACATGTGATTATAAAGGGATTATCCATATTGCATATTTATGTCCACATGCATCCTTGGGTTCTCGTGATGTTTGGACCGTTTTGTCTGAATTCCATCATGCACTCTCCAAATAACCTCCTCCTACAATATAAACACAGAATCAAGTAAAATTTCCTTTTTAAATAGTGAAATAATTAATTCCTTAAATAAAACATGATGTTAAATTTTATATTATATTTGAAATATTCATTATAAAAACAGTTTAATACAGTTGTGTAAGGGGGAAAATTAATTTTGAATCGCTATGAGATCACACCACCACTCCAAAACATTTTCACTCCCTAGAAATGCCACATATCAAAAAATATTATTCATGTATATATTACCAACATAATGAAAATTTATCATTCATGGGAATTTTATTTCATTAATGAAATCCGATCAACACACAAACCACACCAAGGAGTTATTCCTTGTGAAAATGGAAAAATATGTGACATAAATTATATCACATGTAAATTAAATGGAACATAAGACACATAATTGATCAAGGAATAAATAATTAAACACTAACACAATCTCTCCATCTGTGTGTATGAAAACAATACTATTCTATTCATTCTACTTTCAATCACATAAATATATTTTCTTTGATAATTTTTTAAGCATAATTGAATTTTTCCACCAAAACAATCCTACAGTAATTGCAATCATATTTCATGACCCAATCACATAAAAATTCCTGAAAGACAAAACATAAGCTCTATAAATAGATATCTTCATATGTTATAGATTTTATTACTCCCTTTATTTATTTTTATTTTTTAAAAAAGTTTCATTTGGGAAAAATATGACACCCATGTTGTACCTCTCGTACCCCTCGTGGTTTAATTTTCATTATCACAATCACTCTCTTATTTATCTAATATTGTTTTAAGTGTTTTTGGATGATAGGCATGATTTCAGGTTGCCAAGGAATTGGGCCAAGAAAGCAAGAAGCCGAAAGTGGACTGATTTTCAGTCCACCGGCCCACCGGTGGATGACCACCGGCCAGCCGATGGAGCCTGGACAGAAGCCATCCTTCTGTCCAGACCACCGGCTAACCGGTGTCCCACCACCGGCCAGCCGGTGGAACCCAGACAGAATAGTGTCAGCCATTGCCTCAGCACCGGCCAACCGGGGGCCTCCTCACCGGCCAACCGATGGTTCCTGAGCCCGAAGGCCTCTCCTTTTTCAAAGCATCAGCCAACCGGTGGCTCTGTACCGGTCAGCCGGTGAGCCCCGTCAAACTAGCCGTTGGGCCTTTGACCAGACCTGTCCACTTGCCTCCCAACGGCTCCGAAGGCCTCTCCAACGGCTCCGAAGCCTCCCAAAGGCCATTTGAGGGTTCCCCCTCTATAAATAAAGGACTAGGAAGCCCCGGAACCCAAGCAAAACATACGGAAGCCCACGAGACACATTTTGATCATTTGGCGAACCTCCGGCGGATTCCTCCAAGGAACCTCAATTGCTCTAACCCATTTTCACATCCAAGGAGCACCATCAAAGAAGCTTGGGATCACCCTTCATCAACTCCAATCAATCCTTTGGTGCCCAAGGTTTTTCCCATTACGGTTTTTCATTATTCATTTATTTTGAGCATCAAATTGGGTTTGTGCCTACAAACCCCCAACTCTTTCTCTCAGCCTCTCTTTTGGGTTTCCACACCACCTTCAAGGTGTGAAGAGGTTAGACAAGCCTTCCCTTTAAAAGGCTTGTGTCATAGGTGAGCTAGCCTTCACCTGTAAGAAGGCTAGTGGGTTCTTGCTCAACCAATAAAAGCAAGTGGGTTCTTGCATAACCATTAAAAGCAAGCTGTAATAGGTTCTAGACTAACCTTAAATTCTAGTGGGTTTCTTGCTAAAATCATTGAAAAGAAAGCGGTAGTAAATCTCTCAACGGTTGAGTTGGGAGCGGAGACGTAGGCTTGGGTTTAAGCCGAACTCCGTTATCAAGTTTTGTGTCTTGCCTTATTTATTTCCGCTGCACCTTTTACTTTGATTTTAAATTGTTAATTAATTTTTAAAAGGCAATTCACCCCCCCTCTTTCCATCACTTTATTCTCTTATCCACCCAAAAATTGGTATCAGAGGAAAAATTTGAGTAATACCCTAACCGGATTCAAATTCAAAGATCCATTGTGATGGCTTCAACTTCTATCGCCCTCGAAGGTTATTCATTGGGTCGTGCTCCATTTTTTGATGGAACCGACTATAATTATTGGAAAACCCGCATGACTACTTTTCTTAGAAGTATAGGTTATCCTATTTATAAAATTGTCATGCATGGTTACACCCTCTCTTCTCCCGATGAATCCAAATGGACTCAAGACGATATTAAAAATTTTGAGCTTGATGGCAAAGCCATGAACTCTCTACATTGCGGCCTTGATCGTAATGAATTCAATCGAGTTTCCACATGCACCTCATCTCATTAAATCTGGAAACTATTGGAGGTTACCCATGAGGGGACCAACAATGTCAAGGATACTCGATTGGACATGTTCCGTCAAGATTTTGAGTCTTTTACCATGCATCCATCTGAATCTATTACTGAAATGTTTACTCGCTTTACTGACATTTGCAATGGTAGAGAATCTCTTGGTGATGATGTGTCTGCAGAAACAATGGTCAAGAAGATCCTTTGGATCATACCAATCACATGGTCACCGAAAGTCACGACAATCCAAGAAGCAAAAGACATCAAGAACATGTCGGTCGAAGAGCTCATCAGATCCCTCATGACCTATGAAATCACCATGAGGAGGCAAGCTGAAAAAGAAGGCAAACCGATCAAAGTTCCAAAGAACATCGCCTTCAAAGATCAACAAGAAGAAAGCTCATCCTCCTCATCTTCTTCCTCTTCAAGCGGCGATTCCGAAATGGTGAATCTTTCCCGCAAAATGCACAAGTTCATGAAGAAGCACAAGACGAAGAAATCCTGCAAGGCTCAACCCAACGAAAAATCCGAGCCCAAGGTAACATGTTACGGGTGTGGCGAGAAAGGCCATTACAAGCCCGATTGTCCACTCAACAAGAAAAAGGCCAAACAAAAGAAAAAGAAGAAGGCTTTCAAGGCCACATGGAGTGATATCTCCACATCCTCCTCCTCCTCAAGTGACAACGGTACAAAATGCCTAATGGAATTTCACGAGGTAACCTCTTCCGACTCCTCATCCTCTTGTTCTTCAAATTCTTTTAATCATTTGTCTTATGAGGATCTCCAACATGCTAGAGATCAATTGGAGGAAGGTTTTCACGAACGTTCTTCCAAATTTGTTGCTTAAAAAAAGAATTTAAAAAAACTCTCTTCCGAAAAGGAACAACTTCTCAAAGAAAAGGAGGAGTTGTCTGTCATGTTCCAAAACCTTCCTGATGTTGATTCTATGGAATCAACAATCAAAGATTTAAGGGAATCTCTTGCCAAGTTCACCCAAGGTGAACAAAATTTGACCAAATTACTTGGTTCCCAACGCATATCTAGAACCACCCAAGGACTTGGCTATTCCAACGAAGCTTCCTCTTCCCATGCTCCAACTATTTTTGTAAGGGGGAGCTCCCAATTTAAATTTTGTAATTATTGCAAAAAACTCGGGCACTTAATTTATGAGTGCGATTGCAAAAATGCCCGGTATGGAAGGCCCAAAACCATTTCTTTTAATGATGAATTTTTTAGGAGAAGACCCAACACTAGACAAGTGTTGATTGAAAAATCCATTTTAGCGAGTCTGACCGGACCAAAATTTGCCTCGGTTCCAAAATCCTCTCCCTGGTGATTTGTTGTTTTTATTTAGGGGGAGTTAGGATTGTTTAATCTCTTTTGCATTTTTCATTTCAAAACTTCGATTCAAAATTTTTCATTTCAAAATTTCAAAATTTTCGATTCAAAACTTTCATTCCAAATTTTCAATTCAAAACTTTCAATTCAAAATTTTCATTTCAAAATTTTCGATTCAAAATTTTCAATTCAAAATTTTCAATTCAAAACTTTCAATTCAAATTTCAAAAATTTCAATTGGTTCAAAATCTCTATCTTGTTTTTTTCAACTCTTTCTCTCAATCAAGTTTTATGCCCCGTGATATTTTGATAATCACAAAGGGGGAGAAATTCTTGGTTGATTGGGGGAGAAATCATTCTCTCGTGCTTTAAAGGATAAATTGGAATGTAAATCAATTTAAAGCATGCCTTTCATTTCATTTTTACATTTTTTGTTTTGGTGATTGTGATCATCAAAATAAGGGGAGATGTTTGTACCTCTCGTACCCCTCGTGGTTTAATTTTCATGATCACAATCACTCCCTTATTTATCTAATATTGTTTTAAGTGTTTTTGGATGATAGGAATGATTTCAGGTTGCCAAGGAATTGGGCCAAGAAAGCAAGAAGCCGAAAGTGGACTGCTTTTCAGTCCACCGACCACCCGGTGGATGACCACCGGCCAGCCGATGGAGCCTGGACATAAGGCATCCTTCTGTCCAGACCACCGGCCAACAGGTGTCCCACCACCGGCCAGCCGGTGGAACCCAGACAGAATAGTGTCAGCCACTGCCTCAGCACCGGCCAACCGGTGGCCTCCTCACCGGCCAGTCGTTGGTTCCTGAGCCCGAAGGCCTCTCCTTTTTCAAAGCACCGGCCAACCAGTGGCTCTGTACCGGTCAGCCGGTGAGCCCAATCAAACTAGCCGTTGGGCCTTTGACCAGACCTGTCCACTTGCCTCCCAATGGCTCCGAAGGCCTCTCCAACGGCTCCGAAGCCTCCCAAAGGCCATTTGAGGGTTCCCCCTCTATAAATAAAGGTCTAGGAAGCCCCGAAACACAAGAGAAACATACGGAAGCCCACGAGACACATTTTGATCATTTGGCGAACCTCCGGCGGATTCCTCCAAGGAACCTCAATTGCTCCAACCCATTTCCACATCCAAGGAGCACCATCAAAGAAGCTTGGGAGCGCCCTTCATCAACTCCAATCAATACATTGGCGCCCAAGGCTTCTCCCATTACGATTTTTCATTATTCATTTATTTTGAGCATCAAATTGGGTTTGTGCCTACAAACCCCCAACTCTTTCTCTCATCATCTCTTTTGGGTTTCCACACCACCTTCAAGCTGTGAAGAGGTTAGACAAGCCTTCCCTTTAAAAGGATTGTGTCATAGGTGAGCTACCCTTCACCTGTAAGAAGGATAGTGGGTTCTTGATCAACCAATAAAAGCAAGTGGGTTCTTGCATAACCATTAAAAGCAAGCTGTAATAGGTTCTAGACTAACTTTAAAGTCTAGTGGGTTTCTTGCTAAAACCATTGAAAAGAAAGCGGTAGTAAATCTCTCAACGGTTGAGTTGGTAGCGGAGACGTAGGCTTGGGTTTAAGCCGAACTCCGTTATCAAGTTTTGTGTCTTGCCTTATTTATTTCCGCTGCACCTTTTAATTTGATTTTAAATTGTTAATTAATTTTTAAAAGGCAATTCACCCCCCCTCTTGCCATCACTTTCTTCTCTTCTCAGCCCAACAACCCATCTCCCATCACATGTTTGATCTATTCATGAAACTAATTTTCAATGTTATAACAAGATCAATGTTTGATAATTAGTGTTTTTGACCTGAAAAACACACAACCCCTTTTTTAATTTTGTTTATGAGGATTTACAATAATCATATATCAGGCACACATGCATATGTCTATCTGGTAGAGTAATGAATCAAATAAGACTACGAATAAACATTTAGAAAATTCATTTTGGAAAGATAATAAATGTTATCATAACATATATTGTCCTACTATTATGTGAAACATATTCACATATTATTGTCTAGTGAAAACAATTATTGAGATGTTAGTTAAATTATTTTCCCACAAACTACTCACAAAAGGGGTATCAATCATCTCCTTTGTTTCATAGTGATAAAACCATTTAAATCATTGACATATTTAAAATTTTCAAAAAATCAGTACCCTAATGTTAAATTCATACAAATATTCATTTAGTAGTAGGCACATGTTTTCATCAAATCATAAACCAATATGGAATCAAAAATTTCAACATTCATTTATAGAATGTTCATTGATTTTGTGACCAAATGGGAGGGGTAAATAAATAATATAATAAATAAGGCGATAAAGGTAATAAATAATAATGATAGTGAAAATACTAATCAACTCAACAAGATAGAGAAAATTTAATTTACTATAATGATTGAATAAAAGTGAAGAAATATGAATGATAATGAAAATCCTATTGAACTCATCATGTTGGGGATAATTTATAATACCATAAATAATGAAAAAATAGATGAAATAAGAAAAACAATGAAATTCCAAATGCACGCAAGAATGGATCAACCCCATCACCAATAATGTATTGTTTCCTTACCATAATAATATAGAATGTGAGATGGAAGGATAAAACCTAGTGTGTTTCACAGGTATGTTGCTTTTAGAATGTGAATTTCCTCTATTTGATTCATTATAAAATCCTCATAGAAGGGTTTAAGTCATCACTCGTTGATATTAATACTTCATCTAGTTTTCTCCTGAAAAAACTCTATTTCACCAAATGGTTATACATTATTAATAGTATAACGACCGAGCTATTGGGAGCGATGCATTCCAGGGGGAGCTTTGTCTTGGAATTGAACATGGCGTCCTTCTCACCAATATTAAACTTCCATTGATGAATAAATCAATAATTGATAGCATTTTTCATTTCTCCATAGATCCGAGAGTTCTTATATGTTTCACATTGAATTTCATCAAACTCATGAATCTATATAATTCTAGACTCACATGCATATTAAATATTCATATTACATTATTTAACAACCAAATATGCAATGGTTTCTACATCCACCGAGAGGTGATAATTCTTTCCAAACACAATCTTGTATGGTGAAATTCAAATTGGGTATATTCATGTTGTACGGTATTCCCAAAGTGCATTATCCAAGCACAAATTCCAATATCTCATGTTGGGTTGTAGAATTTTTTATGAAGTTAAATTAAAATCTCGAAAATAAATATCTTATTTTCCATTATATTGGGGGAGATATTAAGTGGAGACTTTATGATCAACCCCATATATACGAAGGATGATCTTCATTTAGTGATTGCATAAATTTTAACTCCAGCCCCTAATGATGATTCTCGGAAAAAGAAACCTTCTGAAAATATGCAACCTTACAAAATCAACAACCACATGATAAAAATCATTCATGGTAGCCTTTTATTCCATTAATTTAAAGACATATTCCACAAGCAATTATATGTACCCAAATCCAAATGAATTTGGATAATGAAACATGAATAAATGCCCCATGGATAAAAAATTTCACAGAATAACATGGGATGTTGGGGAATTTTATTCCACTCGGACATATTCCCTATGAATTTTGACGACTACATAACTAGAAAAATATATTGTAATACCATTAAAATTTTGGCCAATAATGTCTTATTTCAAGTACCTTTTGAGTTATACATTGAGATCCAAAGTGTTCCTCACAAGAAAAAGTGATGTAGATGTTCAAAAAAGATGCGAGCTCATGGTTAAGGACACGCCGAAGAAGAACTCGGTCACTAAATTTTATCTAAAAATATGGGTCATGTGAAATGTACCACTGAGATTCATTCTTAAAACTCTATGATTGTGAGTTCTGAAATTAGCAGGGACCCCAGATGTTTCTTGAAAATTCACAATGTCCACTTACTAGGAGGTATGGTCCAGAACATCACAATGGTTCTTAGGACTTATGAATTCTACAATGGGGAGGGATGAATCAAATTTTTTGTCCACTGGTCATGAAATCCTGTTAATGTGTTCAGATGAAACATTTTCCACACCCCTATTTTCTCTTATCTTGCTATCAAATTGTTGGTGGAGGATCATCCATCGAATGCGGTGAGGGTTAGCTTCAGGTTTGTTTAGGAATAATCGAAGGGGATCATGGTCATAAAACCCGATGAATATTGACCCAAGAAGATATGAATTAATTTTTTCCAAGTAAAACAAAATCAAAATGAGTATTTTCAGTGGTTGTGTTGTTTACCTAGGCAAGTTCAAGGGTAGGTTATGCATAGAACTTTACATTATGATCCTAATCAACCTGTTGTGATAAATTTCCCGAACGAAAAAGTTAGAGCATCACATATATCCTCTAAGGGGAGATCCCACCTAGATTGTAGGATACTGGTTAGTGATGTGAGACTCCATTTTAGTTAATTGAATGAATCCTTTCAATTTTAGTGAAATAAATACTCTGAATATTTTTTTAATAATTGGGAAAATGGAAGTGTTATCTTACTAATATCAATATAAAATCGACAGTAAATACCCACATGACTTGATAAATAACTCACATCATGAAATCATTATATATAATAATTCATTAAAATTAATTCAATTATTTATTTATCCACTTTAATTACTTTATTTGAAATAAAATTCAAAAAACTATCCCCCACTCAACCATGAAATGGAATTTCTCATAATTCAATACATAATATTTTTCAGCATAATGTCAGAGGATAGAAATAGGTTTTCCAAATAGTTTCATAAGAAGACCCATATACCATGAAATCATCTATAAATACTTCCACTCAATTCTCAAGGTACGTAGAAATAAAACTCAACATTCAAAGAAAAATGTACTATTGGAAATAGAAATACCAAAAGGAATCCTTCTATATGAAAATGTGTCAAATGGAAAAGTTAATGATGGGTATTCGTTATCGTAAGGGGCTATATGGAATTGGAAATAACCCAACTAGACATCAAGGAAACAATAACGGTATATAACATCAAATATTTCTATCATTTGACCAATGAATGGTAGCGGAACTTGGCACTTCCACATGGCTAGATTCTATCAATAGTATTCAGTATAGAGTCTCCAACTATTTTTCATAAGTGTTGGAACTAACTAATTCCATTCATTTGACACAACAATTATTCAAGTATTTTAGTCACAGTTTGTACTGGACTAACCCATTTACAATCCGATATATGATAAATTATCCAAACAACATGTAATTAACATACATCAAATTCTACTACTCCTAGTAGAGTGAGATTCAACTGAAATTGATATTTCATTATAGGCTTATCCTCGTCATATATAAATATTTGGTGCATAAAAATAAGTGTTCTAATAGAGGAAATATCATCCAATGTCCATCCTATGGCCTTTTTACAATCAATAAAATGGTTGTGTAGTTTTGACTCATACAACAGGGAGCAGTTATTGGAAATAATGAATGGAAATTGCCCAATACCCTAAATATATAAATATTTTAAATTATAAGGGATTTTTTTATGTTCCATCACCTGTGGTTTTTGGATTGAGGGAAAAAATTTAGGAGGATTGAGGTCGATGAAAAAATCTATATACTCTTGTATATTCTCTATGGAAATAGAATCTATCGAAATAATATTTCCAAAATCATCGACAGTCATTGGTACCTTATCATGAAAACACTCATCAATTAAAGCCCAAAATTTACATATTTCAGATCCCACAAATCACGTAAAACATGAATCAAAACACAAATCATCCAAGGGTGAAGAAGTGGAAAATGTGTCAGAGTACGAGTTGAAGAGAGTTTTGTTCGTGTGTCTGTCATTAGAGATAAATTTTATTGAATATAATGTAAAAGTGTAGTGTTATTCACCGGGGTGTTTCATTTCATCACAGATGTTAAAACTCACCATTTCTACACCAAACACCATAAAAAACATAACGTTGTGAAAACGATGATCATATTTTTTGTTTTAAGGAATGACCTCCCATTTATGAGAGGGGAATGTCCATGGTTTCAGATAACTTTGATCTTAAGAATCTAGAAATCAATGTGGAAGTTGAAATTATTAACTCTTTCATGGATGTCATCAATCCCTCATGTTGGATGCCTAGTACTCTGGTTGTAATGTTTTATAACAATTCATATCAGTTGAAGCTATCCAACCTCCAATGATGTATACACAGATTGAGGAATTACAATAATAGAAGCACCTAAATATATCGTATCATCTAAAAAGAACATTCCCCTGTGGTAAAATGTATTTTTATTGTTCCTAAATCATTTCATTTGGAAGGAATTACTGGTTGAATCAAGACTCAGACAATCCTTCCCAATATGACTACCTCATTCCACTTTAACATATATCTATGGTTGGAAATATCTTTAATGAATTTGGGATAATTAGGTGTTAGTATAACTACATCCAAAAATAGAATGATAACTTCATCCTTTTAAAAGGTTTGATATAATTATATATCAATTTATCTATTAAAATTCTTATTATATTTAGGGATTATTTTGGGTAATGGTAGATGAATTGATTTTTCATTTAAATCATCAATGATAATTTGATCAGAATTTTTATTCTGTTTTTCTTCATTGGATGCTTTTATGTGTGGATAAATATTTTTTTCAATAGGGGAACATACTAATTGGGTAGAATCCTTTGATTTTGAAACTACCTTACCACTACAATGTTTTAATGAACAAACATTACCTTTGACTTTTTGATTGTAAATATGTTGGTAAGGAAATTGTCCAGAACCACGCATTCATATATCACCAATGGTGTTTTCCAATTTTCCTATATAAGATCGTATGACTTGAATAGCTGATTGTGTGGTCCACTGGAATTAGAGATTATGATTTTCTATTTTTATCACTATATCCTTGAGACATTGTTATGATTTGGGAAGAAGAGGATTGTTTTGAGAAGGTGAAAGATATGAATGTTTTGTTCCTTGTCGTTAATGATCCAAATTCTGTTTGGTGTTGCTTGAGTATGCTCCTTATCAGTACTAGGGTTGTTATTTACACGCATGTATTGAATCTGAAATGAATTGACCTTACATGAAAGTAGGTTCTTGTTGATATGGATTCCTTGGGAAGATGGCTGTAGAAGTCTTAGGTAAATCTGGACACTGTGGGAAGAGGTCAAAAAAAATGTGTGTTGTCAGAAGACGTAACACAATGTAATGGAACTAATGAATAATGTGAGTTACCATCTGGTTTTGAAAATTGGAATATATAGATATTAATATCATCAATTTTATTATATATCTTTTGTTTTAGGAATTAATGATTTATATCATGAACTCTTCAGGTTGGTGAAATACCTATGTACCATATTATTGTGCATTTTGAGCCATATTGGTTTTTAATCCATGAGCAGTAGAAGTAGTTTTTTCAACTGGGGAAACACCTGCTTTAGAATCAATCATTCAATGATCCAAGGGTATATGCCCCTCATTGACATATTGGATTAACATTTATTTCACAAATCTTGTGGTGGTGACATATTGAGCAATGTTTTTGAATCTCTCCCAGTATTCATGAAGGGACAATCCTTCTGATTTCCTAATGCCACAATTTTTTTCCATAATTGATTTAGTTCAGGTTAAATTGTTGAACATCTGTAAAAATAGTATTTTCAGGTCATTAGATCACCCAATTTTGGTAGGAAAATAATTTATACAGTCATTTTCTCCTCTATCAAGTGAGAATGGGTTAGGCCAAAACATAATTAGGTCCTCGGAACGATTTTGGGCTTCATAGTAGAGAAAACTATGATAATATCTTTGAGATGATTGTGAGGGTCCTCATAAGGAAGAATATAAAATTTTGGAATTAGGAGGAAAAGTCCATATCTCAGCTAAAATTTTGATGTTTCGTGTGGTTATTGGATGTACACAGGCTGGTACTCCATATTATTGGTGGTTATTTCATTTATTGATTAGTTTTTTATAGCCATGATTAATACAGTTTGAATTGGTACTGTTTATAATTTCTTTAAGATGGCATGATGTTATGAAATGTTTTCCTGTGTGTTACATTATTGTCCTACATTATATGACAAAATTTGTGAGGGAAGTATCTTTTCAATTTTCGGTATTATCACAAATATTTTTTATTTTTCTGACTTGGTATGGAAAAAAATGTGATTTTTTTTATGACGGATTATCAACAAAATAAAATCAATTAAAAATATTTAATGGTGAAATGAAAAGATAATGATACACTACATAATTATGGAGAGAGTGGTAGAACACATAAATATTAAAAAATAAAAAAACCCATATCAAAAACCATAAAATGTGGGGATATATAAAGGAGTAAAAAAGAAAATAAAAGATTAAAAGGAAGAAATGGTCATGGATCTATGAAAATGGCCCAATCATTTATCGCATTGTCGAGCACATTAAATTATATGATTATTTTAAACTTGAAATTCTGATGTATAGCAGCAGCCCTATTTCATTTATCGATAGACCCATAGATCATCAACATAAAAATTGGGGTTTGATTGTGAAAATAATATAGTAATTAGAATTTATAAAACATGGTGTTGGATTATATTAAAACATAAATTGAATATTTAATACTAATTGTGAGAAACATGTTTGTGAAATCATGATAAACATGGGTAAGTGCCCCTTGATGCTTAGTCCATCATCACTCTCATGGGTATGGGAATGATCATTAGTTCCTTTATTTATACACATGGAAACTAGTGTTGAATGCAGGTTCTTAATAAGTTACTGCCTAGGATTTGATCGAGCAGTGTTATTGATTATCGACAACCATCCAATATCAACATACTTGAATCAATGTAAAAATATAACTCATTCGAGGAATCACATATAAAACATGATGAGATGACGAAATTTGTATCAATGATAAAATATTCCACTAGACTAGAAAATGAATTTTAATTACTTTAGGATCCTAAAATTTATCAACAAACCTAATCCATCCATACACTAATTAATGTCAAGGTGCGATAAAAGAGGAAACCACATTAAAATCATCTAAAGATCTAGGTTATGCATGGAATCATATGGATTGTTGTTAATTTGATTTGTATATAATAATACCCGAATAAAAAAATTAATAGGGTATAAATGAATAGAAATTGACAAAAATCCCACAAATTGAACTTCCTTATGAAGATTATAAGTATGTAGCTCAGGATTACACCAATGGAAACCCCCCAAATTAACCACTACAAGGTTTAAAACTACATGAGGGACCATATAACTAATATTGGTGAAGAGAGATATCATGTTCGAATAAACCTTACTCATGGTCATTCCACGTTATTGAATGAGGGTTTGCGGTGATTTAATGGAATAATGAATCACACTTTGAACAAAAGAAGTCAATTACCAAAGGGACTATGTTACAATCATATCATACTTCTTTACCATTTTTATCCAGATGTTTGAAAAACCAAAATGCATGAATATAACATCAAATGTGCTGGACCGATTTCCTTTTTAATTAGATTTCCAATGTATGTGGAATCGGCCCAATTTAAGATATGAGGTCCGAGTTATGGTACAAATACAGTTGGGTGGTCCAATATGGCCTGCCATTAATTTATTTGAAATGTGGACATATTTTGGGCCATAAAATAGATGAATTTGGATCCATGGTCTACTTGAAAAATGTATCCCACATGGGTTTTCACGTGTACACTAATTTTTAGTTCAATATAATGCACATATTTTCCACAATGCATATTTATGTTTACATGAATGCTTTTGATGTCATGCAGTTTGGAGCATTTTTCTTGAATTCCATCACTAGTTCCCCAAATAAGATCCTCAAACAATGTAAGAATTAAAACAAGAATATTTTACCTATTAAATAGAGACAAACATTATTTTATTAAATCAAACATAAAGTGGAATTAATTATTATATTTCAAAAATTCAATACAAATTAAGATTAAAAAGTGGTGTAAGGATGGAAATGAATAATGAATCGCTATGTGATCAATGATTACTATAAATAATGTAATATATAGATCTATACAATTTTCCGATATAGAAGAATGGATTATTTAGTTTAAAAACTCCCATATTTTTTATATACATTGTTTCTTGATTTTCTATAAAGATATAAAAATAGAATACCATATGTTTGAGAGGCCTACTTTATTTTATAACATATTTATATATGAAAGTAACCTAAAACTGAGATAAAAATACGTTATTTGTAACTACATAATATTCCCTTAATATCAATTGATATTATAATACATCAAAGGATACCACAGTGATGTAAAAAAAAGGGAGAGTAAGAAATATCATTAATAAAATAATAAATAAATAAAATTTAATAATAATACATGATATTAAAGATGAATATAATGGTGAAAATGAATACTCAGAATTATGAATATTAATATAAACCATCATATATGATGGTAATAACATGAAATCATGGGAATCTAGAAATAATATACACATGAAATCATAACATGTTTTTATGGATTAATATTGAGATATTATAAGATATTTTATATATAACAACCTATTGTTTACCATATATGGTATCTCATGTTATAAAAACATTACAAATGTGATATATGGATATATAATTCTTTGACCACTCACCACATTCATTCCATATGTATGATTTTTTTCTCACATAGATCATACATCATTAAAATGAATTTAATCAATTTCAATCCTCAGATTATGGGGTTTGTGATTATTTTATGGGTGTACCAAAAAAATGATAGTAATATATTGTTGAGATCCATGGAGTGGAGATGAAAATGGGTCACAACCAAAACAATTGGTGTAGAAAATAAAAAGATAATTTCAACAACATAATTAATGTATATAATGGTTAATGAAAGTATTTAATAAGAAAAATGTTGTTATTTAGTTAACTGGGACTAAAACATTTATTAAATTGGCTTGAGAAAAATATTATATCAAGAAAAATTGGCAATAAAAAAGAAAAATAAAAGGAATATACTTATATAATGGTGATGATTATGAAATTTTCATTTCTAGGGTGGTTACATGAAATTATTTTGATAATCATATTTTGATAATTGTAAGACCTTCAGATGGTTTTAAAGAGGGATACATGGATGAAATTCATTATCAATGGGTATTTTGTAAGGTGGATTGTCATAATGTTGGGTATTTCTAGAATAAGATAGTGGAATTATTTATAAATTTATAAAAATAGATTTCGGGCTATATATTAAGAAATAATAAATTCCAAAAAACAATCAAGGTGTTTTCCCATTATTTTTTATAAAAATTTTATTATTTTTCAATGGTTCATAATTCAACGAACCGAAATTATTAAATTAATATTAGTTTATGTGGAAGTGATTCATGTTCTTATAGAACTAATTATATAACATTTTCATATATTATATGTTTTGTAGGACTCATTAAATGTTTATAAAATTAATCAAATAATATCTTATACAAGTTATAGTAAATTTTAATATATATTTTTTTCATGGATTCTTTTTGTAGAAATCAGAAATCATCATTTGGGGTATAAAGATGTAATAATACAAACTGTATTTTTATAATATATTTAATTATTACCCAAAAATGACTCTCACATGAAATTATGGAAAAATAATGATTTTCTGATATTGGCATGAAAATTTCAAAATTAATATTAGTTTAATAAAATCTAAATAATATAATATTACCTTTTAAATGAAAATACATAATTTCTAGAGGAATATAGTTTTTACAACAACATAATCATTCACACCCTCATAAAAATTATTACGTACATCATTATATTACATTAACAATTATAATTCAATAAATAATGTTCTGTATATGAATTTTTTTGATATATTTTATATTTAAAAAATTATATAATTTATCAAATTTCTTACATGATTGGAGAATTATATTTAATTTTTTTTATTTCTTCAAATCATAATATATTTTTTAACAAACTGTTTATGAATTCGTCTATAATGTAAAAATATAACTTTAAAATATCATCATTATATTATAAAAATATAAATTTTAAAATTCAAATTTTTACGGACTATTTTTATAACCCACTATTAAGACAACATACACCAAAAGGGCAGGGAGTGTGATGATGGTGCATTCCTATGGTAGTACAGAAAACACAGATTTCGTTGTGAGGAAAATATTCTCTAAGTTCACTAATAAAATTCCCCTCAATAGATTAAATTTTTTAATCTATTTCATTCCCTTTATTATAGAAAACACAAGATATTTGATATCCCTTGAGAGTTATGATTTCTAGGCTTCATAAGGTATGATCCTACTCATTTAGGCCATCACTTCAATTTTCAATTTCATTTATATTTTATAATAAACCTTATATAATAGTCATTACTTTTAGTGTACAATGGGTATATTATATATGGCAAATATTCTTAATAACAATATCAATATGAAATGATATACTATAAAATGGATCAAAATAACCGATGTAGGGAATTTTTTTTGTGTGTGGAATTTGTTTATTCAAAATATAATACATAAATATATATATTATTTGGTCATTACATTCTTCCCCCTTATGAAATTTATCACTAGAATTTTGATTTCAACACAATTATTGATTAGGGTACTACTGTTACATTTCCCTATATAGTTCCAATGTTTATTACTATAAGTATTTTCCCTTCCGCTTTAAATTGATTACGTGAGTTATATTTTTTCATTTAATGTTATATCTACAATCTATATTATTCATCAATTTCTATTTTTATGATATATCATTCAAAAAGTCTATCATTTCATGGTATGCTACAGTGAGGATCTAGAATATAATTACACAAGATAGATACATGGAACACATCATATTTTGAGATAGGATTGCTAAGATTGCTAGTTGATACCCCATTACTCTAAAGGGATCCAAAATCTGAATTTGTGAACTATATATTAGATTATTCTTTCCATTATTCCCAAACAACAAGAATTTCATCCATAGTGAAAATAAATGGAAAACAGTATCTCTAATTTCAAACTCATTATCGAATTGATGATTTTATGGATATATTTTTTTCGACCGTGTGTGCATTTCATATGAATTTCAATAGTTCAAACTTGCTATGTCATCACTTCGATATGATTATGAACCATATTCATCATCTCTCAAACATATTCCTATCATGATAGAGTTTAACAAAAATTCACATATATAGCATCATATGGGTTCATCTAAATGATATAATGGAAATCATTGTCATATGAGAACACTACTAGGGGAATGAGTTGATTCAAACATCCATTGAAATTTATTCAAAATTATCGTAGCATATCCTCATGAATTTGATTAGTTCCCCCATATTAAACATTCAAATGAGGGTGATTACTAGGAAAAATCATCACTCTATCCAGTTATTGATGAGTGATTTTGTAAAACCTCTTGTATGCCTCAGTTGTAACATCCAAACTCAAACCACACAGTCTAAAAAAGAATTCCACAATACCTAATTAATTCCATCCAATATGTAACAGGTTTTTGACTACCAGTTATGGTCTATGTGTGTCACTAGGGAGATTATAAACCCAATATCACATAATAGGATCAACAATAAACAATGAAAATATAATAAATAATAAAAGTAATCATGAATAATTTAAATATAATACATATCATTATAATAAATCCAGCTCCCAATGTTGCAATACTATCTAGAATGCTTTAATCTGATGACAAATATATTGAATAAATGGTATTCTATTCCCTTTCATGATCCACCCTATACCCATGCTCCACCTATGAATATATCCACCATATGACCCTTATTCATCAAGGTCTATCTCAATAAATCTACATGTGCAATGAAATTATTGAGTATGGTCTGATAGAAGATTTGGTACGACATCATCAATGTATCATTAACCTGATGCAACCACATCTACCAGTTTATTTCATAATAATAATATATTAATTTTTTGAATAAAAAACAATCTAAATCTGAGTGGAAGTGAGCTACACTAGATACCATAATAGGAAGAAGTACCTACTTCAGCTCTATTCTATAGGATAACAGAATGTGACAGAAGAAGTAATCTAGCCCATGTATGGCATCATAATGTTTTCATGTAGGTGATAGCTAATTTAATGTATCAATTAAGAGGACCATGTCACCCAGATCATCCACAAAAGAATAACTAGAACTAACATCGACAGTTCTATCTCATTTTCAATGGATCCTGGAAAATCCGGTCTACTTTGAACCTCAATTCAACATGACGCACTAGATACCTCATACCACCACCCTATTCTCATGTCCCTCATTGCTATCATTGCAACTATGGTATTAAGGTTCTCATACTGCATTAAATTACTTTAGTATGGGTGATATGAGAGTACTTCCTTTTCTTGGATGATACATCAGAGTAGTAGGTTGAATGAATTTTCTAATGATGGGACATATTATCGGATAAAAATTTACCACCCTTAAAAGGTAACCTCAATGATATGTTTCATTATGGGGGGTGATTGAAAGACCATTTTTTTCATTGAGGCATCGATCATTTTAATTTTAGTCTATTTCATTAATTTGATTCTCAATAATTTTCTAAATGGTGTTTTAGGGGTTAGGAGGATGTTCATGGATTTTAGTGATTATAGAGCCGGAATGTTTTGGATATTCATGATGTCAACAATGTTACTAGAAATAGTACCACCTAGACTACAAGGCTTCACTAAAACATGTTGGTGATCTAGTTCTCTACCTATGGCCAGACTGTTGGTCCTTACCATACAACCCATGTTGCATTACAATGTAAGGTTTTTATGCACATTAATGTGGGTTTTTTCGATGGTTTCAATTGGATAGACAAAATATAAACCTAACACCTATTGAGTGTTTCACAGGGAAGTGGTTGTTTCACTAACTTTATAGCAATTTGGAAACCATGCGGACAATATTTGTGATAATTTAAAAAGGGTGGAATGGTGATTTATACATAAAATATGGTTAACTCCGCATCTTATTTTTTCACATCTATGCACAAAATCATCTCTCCAATCGAAGCCACATCCATGCATATAGTAAGGATTTTTGATAAATTGTAAATCTAGACAATAAATTTCTTGTTGTCGGGATCAATGGTTATTCACTAATAATCAAAACTATCCTCTTGTATCATTCATCATTTTTGTTGTCGTGACTAATGTATTTTGGTACTATTTATTATTCCCCATATTTAAGGGAATTTAACTATTTTCTCAATTTATTCATTTATATCATTGAATAGTTAATGTTAATAGATGAGGAGTGGACTTCTATGTTAAGGTAAGTGGTCTCATTATTTTCCCTTTATGTATTGTTCTTTTTTTTATTATGTTTTTTCCAATGCAATAGACTCTATGAGATATTAATTTTAAATATAATTTACCTTAAATTTAATGACTAGGATTTTCAAATGAAACACATGGGACCTGTTATGTATCACTATTGGTTATGGACCTTGAATAGAACCACAACTTGATTTAATTTCCAAATTAAATGTATCAACATTGGGTGGCCTATAAATTTTATTAACTTATTATGGTGTTTTTAACACATAATTTTGAGATTTTGAATGAAATAAATGAAATTTTAATGAGATAAATTGAATAAGGTTGTGAAAGACACATTCGCTACCCTGATGGAGTTGATCCCATATCACATTTTATTGAGTTTTTCTTAAAGACCATAATTACCAATCAAGATGAATGAGATGATTCGTGGGATGAAAGGAATTATAATACTTTTCTATGTATTGATTTATATTTTGGGGTGATATTATTATTCACATATATATGATGCTCAGTTGAATTATATGTGATCATAAATGGTATGGTTAAACATCATGCACAAAAAACATTTATATTTCCCCAATGTGTGTGAATCATGGGTTTTGATTTAGAATTCCCAAAAAATAATCTACATTCATTTTGAATTATATGATTATAAATTGAAATATCATATATTTTGGTTAAAACATTCGTTTCTATATGAATTTCATAAATTTAATCAATTCATAGATGGATTATATATGACCCTGGGATACATGGAATCCCCTTGTGGATTGAAAAGAATAAAATTAGAGGGAATATAGTTTTTATGGTCAACGTGTCATTCATAGACACCCTTTGTTGATTGATAAGGATATACATATATGTTAAGCCTTCATTTTATACACATTTGACACTTGGAATAACTCTCTTTATTTCCAATGATAATATCTTAGGGAGGTTGTTTTATATCACCCCTAGAGTGATACTAGGTACCCTACGAAAGATACCTTAAGTAGTCTCTTATGGTGATTCAATTAGGTTATGAAAAAAGTGTTAATCAGGTTCCATATTTGTAGTGCCAAGTAGAGGGTAATATTTCATTTTAATTGTAATCAATTAATTACACAATGATTCTTCCCTAATAAGGAACAATCATTGATTCATTCAGAGTTGTATTATTTTATGATGCAATTATTATAAAGATATTTCTATGATATGATTTAAAAGAAAATCATGGGAACAGAACTACATCCCAATATTCCATTATAAATTAAATAACGAATTATTGTTTACAAAGAGATATTATAACTTATGATAATGTAGCGAGTAGAGGATGATAATTCCATGGGAACCCATACTTCTATGGATTATTTATATACAATATTTACATTATCTAATTATTTATTACTTGCCCACTGTAAAATATAAATTGATGGATTTTATTGAATTATACACCATGGATGGTGGATTATGGATTTTATTTCAAAAAATTTTGGGCCTTTATTTTGTATCCATTGAAACAAAATGGATGATTAATTACGTTACTAAGATGGTTTATGGAGAATCGAGAGGACTAATCCTATGATAAAAATTCTACCTGACATATAATTCGTTATTTTATTATTTTTTATAGAACGGTGTATCATATTATTCACTTGATCTACAAATATTATTCTATTTTCATCATTAATAGATTATAAATTAGTATATAAAATTAAAGGATTTCATTTACCTAGATATGTATGTGATTGATGAATATTATTCTACAGGTCATTTATATTTTTTATCAATAAAAATTAATTTGATTATTCCATTCTTTACAATCAGATAAATTTTGTATAGTCTCCCCAATATTCCACAATGGACCCTAACTATGATTAAGAAGCATCTGGAATATGGGTAGGCCTTATTGAGGTCATGTGGAAAACCATGTTTGGTTACAATTGTGTTAAGAGTGTCTGGGTGATCAAATGTTAAAATTCTCAATTAATTCCTCGATTTTAGATATGCTATGAGTATATGATCAATTAATATAGTTACCTTGTGGCTATGATTACGATCAATAAATTCAATAAGATACACATAAGTATATTAAATCATAGTGGGGATGAATATATGGATGACTATTTCCTTAGTGACCAACACATTAGAAAGATACTCTTTCTCATATTTATATAATATCCATGATTTAGAATATGATTATAAATAATATTCGTCCTCCCCTTAAACTTTATTACAATATATGGGTGATTAACAATATTGGGGGTGATTTCCTTTTTTTGGAGATATATGATTGACCTATAAAATGAAAATAAATCCATAATAATAATTATTTTTTGATTTTACTAAATATAGTATCATAAAGACATAAATTATATTATTCCCTCAAATGTGGACACTGGAGAAGTTATATGTTTTTGATGGAATAATTTCCCAATTTATCATTTTCACACATAGGTCTACTTCTCTGTTTTGAGGTGTTCTATGAATAGCTTTATAATGTTTCATATTATGAATTAATTCATAAAAGCTATTCCAAATATGGCATGAGATTTTCATGAATGGATAATACTTCTACCATTCATGATTTTATTATGGTTATAATAATTCACTTCATCAAAAATTCCATAAGGATGTAAATTTTAAAAAACTAAAATATATAAATTTTAAACTATAAAAACTTTAGGGATAACCCATAAATGAAACATCTTCACTAACATAATAATTTATAGGTTTGAACAATAGTAATCCATGGACTCTTTACTATTATAAAATTTTATATGCATTTTTTCCACTTATAATATTTCAGAAAGTTCTTTTTAATTTACCAAATCATATACATTTGGAGATTCAAACATAGGGTGTAGAAATTTATTTTTATTACCACTAAGTGAAGATCCAGTTAATACCCAAAAAAAATATTTTGTGTTAATTATCACAATACATAATTATGAAATATACATATCCCCTTATTGTATAATGAGAGAGATTTTGATTGTTTGAATTTAATTAATCTATATTTTAATAAAATTTTAGGACATTTTCCTACATTATTTATTATCCATAAGTCTTTATTTGTTATATTCTTATAAAATAACCCAAAAATAATTATATCATCCCATGTATCTTATAAACCATCTTCCATTATTATCTATATAATGATATATAAAAAAATCTATATGATCGAGAGTCCAAGTGTACATGAGAAATTATATACATATAAAACTAACATGAAATAGGGAAAATGTAACTATTTAAAACTCCTAAATATTCCCATATAATCCATGGATATTCTAATATTAACGATATTAACTCAGGTCATATATATGAAGTTTATGTGATATAAATACTAGTTAGGGAATGTTAAATGAATATCATGGTGAAAGTAATAAATTTTATTTGCAAGGAATATCATGGTAAAATAATAGAGTGGGAATCATAATAATTAACATTGACGTATGATATGAAATTCTAACATTAATGATACATAAGAATATTGAAAACCCCATAGAAAATACGTCATATTAGAAAGTCATGGATAACCACCAAGACATCATAACATTTTGTACCGAAAATGTCATCTAATAAACCACTCATAATATTTTATGAGATGAAAAAATTATATGATAAATTATAGGGCTATAAAAATATATTCCCAACTGTTACATTTATATCGTGTAAAAAAAATTTATGCCCCATATATAATAAAATATAACAATTTAATTCCTCACTTTTAATTCCTTGATTAAAAAGTTGGAGTTATATAATGTAGACTCAAAAATAAATTGAGGACATTTATGCATAAGTGAAAAAACATGAATTCAAAAAGTGGAATATAATAACAATATAAATGTTTGGCATGGTAAATCAAAAGATAATTTTGGAACCATAATTATTTTTTAAAATAGTTCATATAATGATTTAATGAAAGTGATGTGTGTTGAATATTTACTTGGGATTCATAATGAAAATAATTTAATTTAAAATATATATCAGAAGATAAAAAAATTAAATTAAAGTAATAATTTAGTGAAATTAAATGAATAAATAGGTTGAGTAAGATAAATACATCCCATGAAAGAGTGATTCTAAAATTTTGGGAGGCTCTTATTAAATTATCAGGACATCTAGGGTGGAATATAGATAGGTATATTTAGTGTATCATAATTATAAATAGTTTTTGAGCATGTCATTGTGGGGGCATCAGAAGGTATTAACAGTAAAAGAGAGGGTAATTATTTAATAATCTGTAAACATATATTTTATAATCTATATGATAAAATATTTGAAACCACAATCCATACCATGAATGTTTCCCATGATTTCTACAAAATTAGAGAGGTTTTTAAAATTTTATTAGTCCATGATTTAAAATTTTAATATAATACTATTTTTTATGTGGAGCTGAGACAAATTCATAATTTATATGATTTAAATCCATAAAATAAATTATTTTTTTGAGTATTCAATAATGGTATATAAAATTAATCAAGTAAAAAACACATTGTATTAATGTCAAAATAAATATTCTATCGTGGATTCTTTTTATTTGATTTATTATTTAATTTTTGTTTTTGTTTAATACTATGGACAAGATATTTATACCATTTTATAATTTATAGAAAAAAAATATTCTCTCTAATTAAATAAGTGAAATATAAAAATAAAATAATTTCACCATGATTATTTCATAAATAATATATATTATACTAACTTTTTTAAGAAATATAATAATTTTAACATTAAATAAAAAACAACAATATTTGGATGATATTATTTTTTAAAAAACCAAATTATTTCTGACCCATGTAAATATAAGATTTCAATTTATTAGAATATTTTATAATTTAAAAATAAAATTATATTTTTTGTTATAATTTTTTTAAAATAATATTTATTTAATAAATTATTTATTTTATCAAAATAGTGTACTATTGAAAAGTATATATTTCAAAAATATTAATTATTCACTAATTCATATTAATATATAATTTTTCTTAAATCATTATCATAAAATATGAAAACTATTAATATTAAGGTAAAATTATGATCATTATTCTCATAGATGGAAAATAAAAAAACATAATTTCTAGGTGTTGATACATGAACCTTTATTATAATGGCATACAACATATGGGTATGGTGTAAAATTGTTGTATTTTCATTGGGGAGGATCATATAACATGGATTTAGCCTTATGTTTTATATGATTAAAATTATATCATAAATGGTGTCACTTGATTGGTAGATTTTGAATATATAGTTTTTTTAATCGAGGAAAAATTATTGTGATTCTAAATCCATTGGAATATCTATGAAATGGGATTCATATTATAATGATGTTACATTTTTGATCAACCACATCTCCCATTTCTATCAATTGTATTTTTTCATAACCCATAATACAATAATCAGAATGTTCACATTAAATATAATATATTATCAATTTTTAAAATGATTAACATAAATATAAATGTTACATGATATATTTTTTAATGTTATAAAATAATCAAGGATGGAATTAATTTTCTATTAGGAATTTATTCAATGAATATAAAATTATTTTAAAAAATCTAGGGTCATTAAATTGCTAATATGTAATTGTAGAACGATTTATACATAATCAACAATTAATTATGTGTTGTGTCAACTACTTAACTATTAAGTATAATAAATACATTTAAATTATATAACAATCAGTAAGATAATATTGTTTTTTAAATAAACAATTATAAATATTTATATAAAACCATAATAAAGTGACACTCTAAAATAGCATAATTAATTAAATGTAATTAAGAATATAGAAAATAATAATGAAAATTAGGAATTGACGAAGAATTATAGATTGTATTAATTTAAGATAATACATGAAAAATATTATGATATTTAATGGGATGAAGAGCATGATATTTTGTATATTATAATGTTTTGATTCATTTGATCATGTTCATTATTGAATATTTAAATAGTTGAAGAAACTATAGATTTTATGCCAAATACTAAACTGATTTGGTAGGCTTACATGGATATATAAGAGGTAGAAGGTGAAATTTAATCACTATATCAAGATTTTATTATTTATGAGAAAATAATTGTAAATGGATGAGGATAATAATGGAACTTATATTTGTTTTTAGTTTGTATATCATGTGTTTCAAATCATGAAGAATAAAATAGAAGGAATGTCTTATAATAAATAATCATATCAATGAAATTTTGAGTACCAATATTTTTGAGATAATTTAATGGAGAATAAAAATGTGAAATTAGAATTATATAGAAAAAAAACATATTTTATAAGTTCATCATATAACATGTTTAATTTTTTAAATATATTTTTATTTAAATAAAATTTAATAGTTTGGTATCTTTCATTAAAATTTACCCCAAGTCTACATGAATCATGATATGTAACTCCATTATATGATTATTTTTAAATTAAAATGTTTGAATACTAAAAAACTAATTAAATAAATATTTTTAATGTATTTAAATAATTAAAATTCCATAATTAATTTATACATAATAAGTAATCAATTTTAAATAAAATATTATAATTCATAAAAAATGTTATTTATTAAAAAAATGATTTGTATTCATTTTATATGAATGAATAATATAAATAATATAAATAATTATGTAAATTTTAGTATATTAAATCAATATCATATTTAAATCATCATGTCAATTTTTTCATATGGAGAATTTTTATGATTTTTTTTGAAAATGATTTATTTATCATTGAATTGTAGATTATTTTTTTTGAAAAATAAAAATTCTTTTCATGTAAAAGATATAATTCAT
This sequence comes from Viscum album, assembly GCA_963277665.1. Taxonomy (NCBI): domain Eukaryota; kingdom Viridiplantae; phylum Streptophyta; class Magnoliopsida; order Santalales; family Viscaceae; genus Viscum; species Viscum album. Next base: position 1,853,479,086 of record OY728120.1, read on the forward strand.
TTTAAATTAAACATTAAATTATCGTTATTCTCCTTTAAATTGATATTATATATTTAATTTTATACGATTCATAATTTTACCTGTTTTTGCTATAATTTTATTATTGGAATCAGAACATAATTTTCTAAAATTGATTTTTGCATGCAATGTGTTTAATCAAAATATAATTCATTTAACAATATTTAATAATTACTATTGAAATTTATATATTATATAATAAATTTTTCTATTATTCATATAGTTTTCAAAATGAAATTAAATTAATTATATTATTTTTTATATATAATGATTTGTTTGTCTTAAATGAGTTTTCTTTACAACTTGCAAAGGTATGTGAAAATAAATTCAGATACATGTAGAAACAATATATAGATAAAATTATTTAATATTATTAATCAACACAATTAATATATTCAAAATTGATTCAAATAATTTTTTTTGCATTGTGAGTTTTATATATAATAATTATTTTAACATGTTTATGATTAAATTGGTTTACCGAGGGTTAAACCAAGTGTTAATGATAAGATTTCAATCCACGTGGGACTAATTATTTTTGAATAATGCTATTTTTATCATATTATTATCATAATCTAATCTCCTTATAAATTTTGATCCACATGATTTTAAATTATACATGATACGTTTGATATCATTTTAGATATTCCACATATGTCTCTCCCCTTGTTTATAAAATCTCACCTCTACACCCATATCAATCACCCTAATTCAGACTTATTTCTCAGTAAAAACATTCCTAAAATACAATCTAGAGTAATTCCCTTCATGTTATATCTCATATTCTACTCTTAATATAAATACATCAATTAATACGATCTAATATAATGAGGGCATCTCAATGATGTTGTATAAATCATAACCAAGCCATTTAAATTTTATTTATTCTTATACCATCTCAAAAAACATTATCTAAAAAATATAATTAATATAATGTTGTAAATATATTTATATTTTATTATGATAATTGAATAACAACTATCGAACCCTTCGATACCAATATATAAATAAATGTATCACTCATGCATATATCTAGTTAACCACCTCCAGATATCAATCTGATTCAAATTCCACCACTATCATTCATGGGTAGTCATGATGATTTATTTAATGTTTATATTTTATAATTATAACCTAATTATCTGTCATTAGTGTTACTAAATTATCTATAATATTTTATTTATATCCATTGAAAACTAGTAATGCTGCTAAAGTGTACGTGTAGAGAACCACATCCACAATGAGAAGTTATTTTTTTATAATTATTGAATCAAATTAGATTGTAATAAGGATATATTTATTGAATATAACTTATATTTATTATTTCAAAATTTTATGATAAATTATTTTTATCATTTTCATATCATTATTTAAATTCCACAAAAAGAATAATCATTTATCATGCATATGTATAAACTACTATCTCAACACAGGGATTTAGTTCATTTTTCATCAATTATTTATATAAATGGTTATTATTTTCAATATATTTAATATATATGATATTTATTTCATGATTATAATTATTTATATTCATTAACCATTATAAATGTGAAATGATCATTTCTGGACTCCATGCATGTTAATATTGTTATAATTATCACAAATCATATACATTCTATAAATCTTATTATTCCTGTTTAATTTGACTCCAATCATCTGTACATATGGTTGGTTTTTTATTGCTTTAAATAAACCTTACCAACATCTTAATTTATATAAATTATCATTGATTATTAAAAACTATATTTACCTTTGATCTATAATGATTTCATTGATGAATGATTAAATCTAATTCATTATATGAATATCACTTCTCACATATATATACCAATATTTTGTTAAGTATAAGAAACTTTGAGTCTGCCATCGGTTCAGTTTTTCTAGAAAAGGACCCAGACAATGTGACCAGACACCATGACTCTAACAACATGACCACGAAACCATGACGAGACACTAGGACCAGACACTATAACCTGACACAATGACCTAGACATCGTGACCAGACACCGTAACCAGACACCTTGAAATATACACTGTGAACTAGAATCCATGTCCCAAAAACATAAATAGTTTTAGATCTGTTTGAAGTATGTGACACATGTTTCTTTTTAAGATACCATTAAATGATTGAAAAATGATATAACACGGTGATACTAACACCTTGTCTATACTACCGGTTCCTGATCTCATTAAAACAATTCCATCGTACATGTATCAAAGGCCAAGAATGACACAAAATTTTTGGTGATACCATTTCAAAGTTAACCTGTTTCCAGATAGACTGTGACACCATTTTTTAATCTCTTTTTTTTAATGATTTAATTTCAAAATGTCATATTTGAGCCATTTAAATTCACAGACATAATTAATATTTTTTTGTATATATATCACCGGATAGTACGAGGTACGATATGTTGAATACATGCATCTTGTCGGCATCAAAACATGAACTCAAAGAATGAAATGAAATGTGTGGTCATGAATCAAATGGATTGTTAGAGTAGCAGACACACGTGTATTATTCATAAATGAACTGACACATGAAAATCAAGACACATGATGAACACATGATGCATTCACAAATCCAAAAAGCTAAGAAAGCATATATCATAGAGAAGAACATCATAGAAATACCAACTCGATGGAAAGCACCAGCCAGATCTAACTAGAAACTAGACCACCAGACTTGTGATTCTCTGTTTCTTGCAAGAGGTCTCGATTATGGCATATGCTTCATCCAATATTTCCTGAGCTGCATAGAATCACACTCAGAGCACTTATAACCTTATCTCATCATTTTTGTTCTATTGTGTATTGATTTTAGATTTTGAGAAATGTGTGTATATGTATTAAAACATGTATTGTCTCCTACACTAAAATGTAGGATTCATGATATACTCCCTCTAATAACTTTTTACACTTGTTTACTCCCATGGATAAGTGTGGATGTGGTCCCTGTGAGATTTATTAAATTATAACCATGAGGAAATATGGATGATTTTGTGTAACCTGGACAGTCATGTGCATTGTTGTTTACCCCGCATCAGGGTGTGGATGATGTTAATTAATATATCCTCTTTGTGGAAGGTGATCACATAGTGGAGTAGATTATGTATCAGGATGAGACTGAACCACTTTATTTATATCCACTATGTTGTTTAAATTAGTTTTCAATATTTTGTTGTATAGTTCAGAAATCACTAGATTTACATTGATACTTAATATTAGAATGAATTTATAATTCTTTTTCCTTATTAAAATAGCTTAAAAAGTAATATTAATATGTTATTAAGATTACTTAGAATTAATAAATCTTCTAAGAATTTATTTAAATAGCCAAACGTTCATAACTATATTACTTTGTTGAATTGGGATATATTTATACTTATTGTGGAACCTTTTATAGAATATTTTGAAACTGAAATATTAATAGATACTCAATTCACCACCATCTAGAGTGTTGTACTCCAACCAACATTTGGAATAATAAGAGTTTTTCATTATTGTCAATACTTTGTTTTTGAAACTATTCTACTCGGATTTTAGTAGTATTTTAATGATAATTAAATTTATGTCAAATATAAATTCCAATATTTTTCAAGATATTTCATTATTAAGGATAATTTTCTGGAAGGTGATGAAACAAAAAAACCACCATTCTTTAATTGAACCAATTGTGCCCAATGGAAAATAAAAAATAAAATTTCATTAGAAAGTATGGGTTTTGAAATTTGGCTTTCAAATATAGATGATTATAAGATTCCTTCTATTGATAGAATCACATGGGACGATCCAACGAATACTTCCTACAATAATGATTGCAAATACATTAATGATTTATATTGTTCCTTATGAGTTGAGGTATATAAAAAAATGTATTTATGTAAAAATGACCATAAAAATTGGGACACTTTTACTATGTTACATGAAGGAACTTCTTGTGTGAATGAAATGATACTTAATAAATATAATATTATATATGAGAACATTAAAATGAATCTTGATGAGCCTATTTCTGAAATGTATCTCATGTTCAAAGAAATATTCAACAGAATTTTTTCTCTTGGAATAGAAGTCACTACCAAAGAATAAATCCCGACGATTCTTAGTTTCCTACATAATATATAGCGAGGAACCTCTGTCTCTATTAGAGAATCCTGAAACATCAGTAAGTTACCTATAAAATAATTCATTGTGGAAAAAATGATGTATGATGAACAGTTTAAAGTCAATAATGAAAAGGAGGATGATCCCAAAATAATTTTTTTCATTTAATAACACCACATATAAACACAAAGGGAAAGGAAAATTGGAATCCATTGTATAAAATTCCATTAATAAACAATCATCACCTAATAGTGCTGATGAGATGGGTCAATTAGCCAAAATGTTTAAGATAATTTACAAGAAGATTAAATTTTCTAGAAAGCCTAACATCAAAATAAGATATGAACAAAAAAGATTCTGGAAAAATTATAGGTTGATAAATGGAATGATTTATGATATAGTATTATATGAATGTAAGAAAGAGGGACATCTAAAGGCTGACTGTCCCAAGAACACATACAAAACGATATATGAGGTCAAATATAAAATGTATAAAAAGGTAATGAAAGAAATTTGGAGTGGTTTTGAGGATTGTTCAATTAACACATAATATTCACATGATGAACAATCCAACATAGAAAATATTTGTTTTATGAAAAACACATCAAATGTAATACTGGAATCTCATCTACACAATTCGAATTATTCTGGAGATGAATTTGATTCTGAAAATATGTCTTCTAATAAAATGATTGAGCATTTTAATATGCATGAAGATTAATGTAATGGACTAAAAGATAAAAATAAGTATTTAAAGAAACATCATACTCTTACCTTAACTATTAAATATCATTATATTATAGAATTGCAGAAAAAATATCAATTATTCAATGAAAACAATGCACTAAATCAATCTAATGACCAGTTTAAAAAAATGCATTGAAAGGTTTTCCAATGTTAATGATACATTGGAACAAATTCAAGGTAAAATGACTGCTCTTAAATATACTACTAGTACTCGCTATCATACTGGTAAAATAAATTTTTGAAGAAGTAATTTTTTCCTAAATCTAGGACATTCAACTTTACTCCAAATTCTGAAAAACATTCAGCTAGTTCATGTTATGATACACTGTTTACTGTTTGTAGATTTTCTGGACCAAATACTCATTGTCTTTCAACAAATTTATAGAATTATTATAGGAAACCTATGAGGTAGGCGTGGGTTTTTTAAGAACTAGTCACTAATATAACTGCACCCAAACTAATATGGGTACCAAAGTATATTTTAATTGACTAGATTATAGTAATGTTGCATAAAGTTCCCATGTAAATTATTATGGTATATAGACATTGGTTTTCCAAGACCGATGAAAGTAGATTATTCATTCTTTAAGAAGTTAATATATTTTTTTTTGTGGAAATTTCACCTTTGTTGACAAAGTCAAAGGAAAAATCATTGGACTTAGCTAAATCGGTAACTCTATCTTTGTATTAATTTCCAAGAAACTTTTTTTTGAGGGATTGAAATATACAATAAAAAGTATTTCACAAATATGTGGTTATGGATTTCGGGTTAATTTTGAAAAGTATTCTTTCAATGTTTTTAATTCTAAAAATGATTTACTGTTTTCAATATTGAGAAATGAAAATGTATACTCTATTAACATATAGTCTATAGTTTCTCAAAATTCATCATGTTTAAGTGTATTTCACAACGAATCATGGCATTTGAATACGATACTAGGGTATTATAATATTCACTCTATAAGAAAACTAACTAGAAAGTGATTATTCAATGACCTACCATAACATGAGTTTCCAAATGATAATGTGATTAATCATTGTCAAAAGAGAAAGTAACAAAAAAAATCATCAAACCAGAGAAAGAAGTGTCAACTTATAATAATCTTAAACATGTTCACATGGATTTTTTTAGTCCATCTAGATGATCTAGTTTATGTGGGATGCACAATGTTTATGTTCTCAAAGATGAATTTTCTAGATTTAATTGGACTTTTTTTCTAGCACACAAAAGTGAAGCCTTCTCTCCTTTTTTAAAATATGATAAAACTATAGAAAATATTAAAAGAAATAGAATTAAATCCTTAATAATTGATCATTCTATGAGTTTTAAAATCAAGAGTTTGAATTGATTTTTTTTTTCAAAATGGAAATGGTCATAATTTCACTGCACCTACAACCCCTAAACAAAATATAGTTGTTGAAAGAAGAAATAGAACTTTGCTAAAAATTTATAGAACCATTCTTAGTGAATATGACTTATCTATTTATTTTTGTACTGAAGATGTAAATACAACATGATATATGATTAATATAGTGTTGATTAGACCCATTCAATAACGAAATCCTTATGAGTTATGGAACAATATAAAATCCAAAGTAAGATACTTCAATGATTATGGTTTCATTGTCATTATCTTTAATACTAAGTAAAATCTTGATAAATTTTCATCCATGAGTGATGAAGGAAATTTTCTTTGATATTAATTCTCTAGTAAAGCATATATAGTGTTTAACAAAAGAAATAAATGTGGTGAAGAATCTATCCCTGCAAAATTTTATTAAACATATCCACATAAGAATAAGACTAGTAGAGATAACATAGAGGATGATGTTTCAAATTTGGACCTCAATTAAAAATCCCCTACACACCTTTTAAAATGATCGGTGAAAACTTCCAGTTATGGAAATTCTTCAGATTTAAGTCACAATGAATCCAATACTGTTGAAGAAACTAAAACCACATGTTCTTCTTTTTAAAGAGATGATAGACTCTTAAGAACATCCCTTTAGATATTGTTGTAGGAAATTTAGATAATGGAACTAAAACATGGGATTAAAATTGAAATTAGGTTGAACATAATGTCTTCTTTTCACGAAATATACCTAAAAACATTAATGATTCAATAAATGATGAATTTTGGGTGATGGTTGTGCTTGAAGAACATAATCAGTTTTAAAGGAACAAAGATTGGATATATTTTGACATAATTAAAAGAAACATTTACCATAGGCACTATGTGACTGTTTAGAAAAAATGTGGATGAAGCTCGTAGCATTGTTAAAATCAAGGATACATTGGTTTCACGTGGCTACAGTCAAGAACAAGGAATTTACTATGTGGAAACATTTTTCAGTTGTAGATAGACTTGAAGCCATTAGAATGATACTTTCATATGTTGCACATCATAATTTCAAACTAACTCCAATGGATGATAAAATTGAATTCCAAATTGAGTATATAGCCGAGGATTTCTTTTTTGACCAATCCCTTTGTTTGAAAAATCCTTAGTTTCGATTTTTTTTTAAATTATCAACTGCTTTATGTGGTTGCAAACAATTTCTATGAGCCTGGTATGATTGATTAAGTAATTTTTTAATTTCAAAAGCTTTTACAAAATGAATTTCTAACCCTGCCCTTTTTAAAAAACTAACTTTAAATTATGTTTTAGTAGTTCAAATTTATGTAAATTATATTATCTTAGGAACTTCATAAAATTCATTATGTATTGAATTTTCTAAAATTTTGCAAAATGAATTTTAAATGAGTTTAATTGGTGAACTAAAATTCGTTATTGGATTTAAAATTGTTCAAAATAATGATGGTTTTATTTAAAGTGAAAAAATATATACTAGAGATCATCTAAGACATTTTGGACTGGATTACACTAAATGTTGTGACACACTAATCACTACTACAAGTATGATGGATCTTGATGAATTTTGAAAATCGGTTGATGAAACCACCTACAGAGGAATGATTAGATGATAACTCTACTTAACATCTAGATGTCCTAGCATTATGTTTCGTTAATGTATGTGGGATCATTTTTAATAAACCCCTACAGAATATCATTTAAATCATTGTTAATAGAATTTTCAAATACCTCAATAATACACCCAATCTAGGACTTTTCTATCCTAGAGGAAAATCATTTTGGTTAGTTACCTATTTTGATGGTCATTTTAGCAGTTGTATGTTTGATAAAAAAAGAACCTATAGAACATGTCACTTTTTTGGGACATAAATTGTATCATGGTATAGTATGTAACAAAACTCTGTTGCATTATCTACTACTGAAGCTAACTACATAGATGTTGGTAGATGTTGTACATAAGTATTGTGTACGTAACATAGATTAGTAGATTATGGATATCAATTCATGAATGTACCTATACATTGTGACAATACAAGTGCTATTAACAATTCATAAAATCTTCTTTCACACTCTAGGACAACACATATTGATATAAGACATCAATTTTTGACAGACCATTATCAAAAAGTTGGTATCACTGTAGAATTCATTGGAAGTGAATATAATCTTCCTATCATATTCACAATACCATTAAATTTAGAATGAATATTTAACATCATACATGCATTTGGAAGAAGTCTTAAGTAGTTAGTGTACTGGTTTACAGTTTATGGTTTTAGAAGTCATTGTCTTAAGATTACTATCCAACTCTAATAGATTAACAAGTTTACGGTATTTAAAGATTCTGTTTCATGTTTACATTCTCAGAATTACTATTTCTCAGTTACTGTCTAACACAATACTATTTCAAAAAATACGATCACACCGTTTAAATTTCACATAGTAAAGATGACACTGTGAAAACCTTTTATGGTCTCTCTGGGAAAACCTGTTACGGTCTCTCCGTAAAAACCTGTTATAGTTTCACCATGAAAACATGTTACAGTCTCACCATGAAAGCTTGTTCCGGTCCCACTATAATGACATAGTATTGTTTTTTTTAAATATTATAACCCATATCATGGTAATTAATTAATATATTATTTCACTTTCTCATTCTTTTTAATTTTTGATGCTTGATATCTATAAATGATAAAAATGAAATATGTTTCACTCATTTCTTCACCCGAGCTCTCTTCTCCCAATTTGTAACCCCTCCTACAACCTTTCTCTCACTATCGAACCTTCACTAAATACCCATAATGAAAAGTTTGTATTTATCTACTCCTGAGAAGCACTGATCAAAGAACATGATGGAATTATCATTGAAGATAGCACACAAAGGTCATTCGAGCTGAACCTGTTTAACATAATATAGGTACATGAAATGGATGTCTTCACTATGTGACCTCCATCAATTATGTCTATAGTATTGAATGTACTAAAATAGAATGGATTGCATTATTGGCTAAAAATATATGAAAGACCGATATACCCAATGTTGGTCTCTCAGTTTATTAAGTTCTACCAATTCTCTATTGATATAGACGATGGTTTTTTTGTGAGAAACTAGATCAATTTACAAAGATATATTTCATCATTGAGGTTATGGGTTTCTTTCCTAAGAATACAGCATGAGGGTATTTTTGGGGACATTAATAGAGGTCCTCCTCTACCATGTGAGATCATTGTTCTAGTAGAAGACTTCATAAGAATCACTGAAAATTAGACAAATAGATGAGATATAGCTACTAAGCTAGATGGTGAAACATGACTTTTGTATAAGTTTTTTTTTAATCTGATTAATCCAATGATATGTGTTTTTTGCTACACTCAAGTATCAGGGTGTATTTTTGATACATCTTATGAAGAATGGACATAATATTAATCAATTAAATTATATTATACTTCATATACGTGAGTTGATAAATACAAATTCAATATCAACCTCCCTATTCTACTCAATGATTATCTCTACTACGCTTCATGCTAAAGGAATGGTTGGACTATATAATGATGTCATTAAGGACTATGAAATTTTTATCTCACAAGTTACTATCAAAATAATGAAAATCAATTGGAATCAATGGATAAAATCATTGGTAGAAGATAATGAGAGGGTAAATTAAAAGGTCATCCCAATTGAGCATTCTCCAAGAGATAAACATATTTATAATAATGGTTTGTATCCAGATGAAATTGTTGACTATCTCGTAGAGAAAGAAGAAGATGCGGTTGTTGCACCTACTGGGAAAACTGTCTTGGATGAGGAAGGTAGTGAACCTGCTCCTCAAGTCTTAATTGAGAAGTAATTACATATTCATGATGAATTGTTAATCTGGAAGAAGAACCTACTTTTAATGTATATTATGTTGTTTTTGAAAGGGGAATGGTTGTTCTAGAAGAAAATTTCGATGAAGATCTCCTTATTCAGAAAGAAGCTTCTCTCGAGGAACTCCTAGAAGAACATGTTGTTAATAAGATTATTTCATCTACTAGAGATATAATGGAGAAATCCATTCAATTGGGTAGAAAAAATGGGTTAATCTATTGGGGATGAAATTATGGAAATAGATCAAGGATCTTAATATTTTATTATTGTTAGAGATGCACATGTTGAGGGGGAGAAGCACCAAAATCTATTATGTGTTTTAGTAAAAAATCCAATTGATCCAGGGACTGTGGATACATGGTTAAAATTCCCTAGCTATTTTTATGTGATTGATTATCATGAATTATAAATTAATGGTATACAACTCTTTACTATATTTCAATTGAAATCAGACTATTATCATATCTCTACAAAGGAACATGAGCCCACCTCATGTCCTATCCCTAGACACTCGCAAGAACCATCTACCTTAGTAAGTAAGGATCCTTTGAAATCCCTTGAAGTTAATTATTTGGATAGAGTTCAAAATATCATGAACACTCAACCTGCTCCTGTGATAAAATATAGTGAAAGAGATGTTTCCCTAATGTGAGAAAAGATCATGTTGAATGATTCAACTAAAAATGCATCATGAAATTCAAGAATTCAGAGTTGAGAACAAATAGTTAAGTGATGACGTGAAGTATCTAAGAGGTTCAGTTGATGATATTTAGTGAGTGAAAAAATCAAGACCAAAACAAGTTTCTTATCATGTTGAGGATGTTGGTAGTCAGATTACATAGGAAGTTTCTTCCCTTATTCAACCTATCCACACTTCCTCAGCTACCAAGATGGCTGAAATAAACAAGAAAATAGTTCATGAAATGTATGACATGGTTATTGGTCTTAAAAAGATGACTAACGAGTATATGTGATGTCTCTAGAATGTTCTGAATCAACTGATATATCTTACTTTAGCTGTTACTGCTTCTACTACCTCTAGACAGTCTTCTCTACCATACTTGGATAATGATTTTCTCAGAATAGTTGTTAAGGAAGAACTCTAATTACTGCTCACTGGTTATGGGAAAGAGACTATATCTGTGGTTGTTCAGAATATTGATAGAGTTCTTGAGTTGGAAAGAATTCATTCTATGATTTATAGTGATTCTAATGATGAAACTAATAATAATGTACATTTTTACATCAATATTATTTCCTCTAAGCAATACATGACAAACAATTTCAATTAACTTGTAGAGAATCTATAAATCCCTCATGTTACTCAAACTTCTAAAATTGAAGTTCAAAAGTTTATGGATTTATCACATTTGTTAGACATGTACATGGAGAACAAGGATTACTTACATAAAGTGATATAGTATATTGGTGAGATTATTTTTGACTTAATCATTCTTTTGAGGTCTTATATTCAGGTAAAAAGCATTGTTATTGTGGCTCCTGCAACTACATCATTAAGACATTGGTTTTCTACATTCACATCAACTGCCCATGCCTCAACCTCATTTTCTATCTCTCGGGATTTGAGTCAATCAGACCTGTTATCCTTGAGCAAAAATTTCCTCGGTCTTCCACATCACCTACCATGGCCCCTTCTAGTTTTGATGGTCTCCATATACCTTCACTGTCAGTTGGATCACTTCCTTCTTCATCTTCTACATCTACTCCTGTGGCTTCTAGTGATGCTGCTACCAAGGGAAATGATACGACAGTTTGTGCTACAGGAAAGTGAAAAGTATCTTTTGATTCGGTTATTATGCTATTTTTTTTTATTACTGATGGTAATGACTCCTCTTTCTCAATCTAATTCATTTTTCAATTTTATTGTAATCTATATTATTTACTTTTTAATGTTTTTGACAATCCCAAAAGGGGGAGAGACATTCACTCTAAATGCACACAATGGGAGAGACTAATTCATTAAGAATAGATATCTCACTGACAGGATTTTTGATCAACAAATATAGGTATATTGTTGGAATCCTCATGTATTAATCATGTTTTAATTTTCAAAAATAATATACAATATATAAATATTGTTAATCAAATTTAATTATTCAAAAATCTCGTGTACATATATTGGGTTTCATAATGCTTTAAATAAACCTATCCCTGAACTTAATTTCAAAATATTAAATTTTATTATTGTAAACAATATTGTCCTTTTTTCTATAATGATTTATTTAATGAATGATTTAGTCTAATTCATTTTGTGAATATCACAATGAAAGTCTATATACATATATGTTTCTATGTCTAAGAATCCATGAGTCTGCTACAAGTTCTATTTCTCTGGAAAAGGACCCAAACACCTTGACTAAACACCGTGAACCCAACAACGTGATCGAGACACTGTTACAAGAAAAGGTGACCTGAAACTATGACTAGTCACCATGACCCAAAAACTATGACTAGACATTGTGACCATATACCATGACCTAGACACCGTGAACCAGACAATGTGACCCATAAAATGTAACTAGTTTCAGATCTGTTTAATGTCTCTGACACCAGTTCCTTGAAATGAAACTATTTGATGTTTGGAAAAAGATCAGACACTGTGATCCTAACCCAGCATCTATGCCACCAGTTTATGATCTCTATACAATCATGCCATCAAACCTATCTTACATATCAAAGGAAAAGAATGATACACTATTTCTTGGAGATACTATTTCCATGTGACATCATTTCAGGATAGGCCATGACGTTGTTCATTAATCATTTTTCTCAATTTAATTTCTAATGTTCATATTAGAGTCTTTTAAATACACTTACATAATTAATATTTCATTGTAGACATATCACCTGACTATACGAGGTTCGAGGTACATAATACATATATCTTTTTAGCTTCAACATATACACTCCATGAATAAAAAGAAAAATTGGAATGAGAAACAAAGGGGGTGTTACAGTAGTAGAGTCACATACATTCATTAGAAACGAACCGATACATACAACTGAAGAAATTGAAGAACACAAGAAGAATTACCAAATCCAAAAATAGAGAGACAATAGATTTGAGCCAACAAAATTTTGACAATACCAACTCAACAAAATTATGAGCCAGATCTAACTGGAAACCATAGAACCATACTTGCGATAATATATTACTTACAAGAGGACTTGATTCTTTCATTTTCATAATATGATAATTCCAAAACTATATAGAATCACACATAGAGAACTTCTTACATTGTCTCATCATTTTTTCTACAGTGTGTTATTTATATCATTCAAGCTGTCTGTGTGTGTCAGTATTAATACACACACTATCTCCTGCACTAAAATAAAAGATTCAAGATATCCTACCTCCCATATATTTTTACACTTGTTTACATTGATGGATAAGTGTGGAAGTGGTCCATGTGTGACCTATTAGTTTATACCCATGAGGAACTGTGGAAGATTTTATTTGTCCTGGACAGTCCGATGCACTATTGTTTAACCCTATCAATGGTGTGGATTATGTTAATTAATATAAACTACATAGTGGCTGGTGATCACCAAGTGGAGTTTATTAGGTCTCATCTAGAGACTAAACTACTTGTTTTATATCTACTAATGTTGTATAATTTATTTTTCACTGTTTTACTGTATAATTAAAAATCACTAGATTTAAATTGACAGTTAATCTTGGAAATAAGTTATAATTACTTTTCCTTATTAGAATAGATTAAAAGTTTATTCTAATAATTAATATTAAGATTATAGTAAATTAATCAATCTTCAAAGAAGTTATTTAAACACTCATTCTTTCTTAAAAATATTACATTTACTAATTGGGATTTATTTCTTTATCTTGGGGAACCATTTATGAAAAAATTTCAAAGAGAAATTTTTATAGATACTCAATTCACCCTTACTATATAGAGTACACTACACCGACCAACTATCATAACCAACTATGAAAAACACATAGGAAGAATGATGAATGTAGGACACAAAATGGTTAATTTAAAAGGGAATTGTTTTTAAATTGTTGTCAAAATGATATTAGTGGTTTTTATATGATATTGTAGGTATTAATAATATTTTTGTCAATATTATAATATAGATATATATACTATTTAGATTTTATAAAACATATGTAACCATTCAACTAATTTTTTTTATTCAGGTGGATTTCATTTATTTTTTACTAATTTTTTAGTGGTTACTAACTTAAATTTTATTATTTACAATATATATTATAATTATATGTTTATAATCCTTAATGAGGATTATATATTACCAATGTTTTAAGATTTATGATTAATATCCTTATTTTTTGTGTTTATAACGTTTCATTTGTTATTATTAATTTCATTGAAAATTTAAATTGTAATAAATCAATGATGAATGGGTTTTAGGTTACAAAAAAAAAATTATCAGCTTTGTTTATGCATAAATTGAAAATAATTATATTATATAAAATACTATTCAAAAATATTATTTGTTTTCTTTCTCCTTTTGTTAATTATAGAGTTGAATTCTTTTCCTTAGATTTTCCTCTCTTAAATTACTCCAAAAATCTATAGAATATTTTCATTGAAAATTAATGATTTTTTCCTCTTAAATTCAAAACATTTTCATCCATGAACATATTCTATCTATGTTATTTTGAATGATGTTTTTTTTATCATATGTAAATTTAATAAATTTATTTTTTTGTTTATTTTAAATTTATTATCATGGTTAAAAAGGAATATTCTATCATTTTTCAATCATTGAACTATTTAATATTTATAGAATATAGAAAATAAATTTTTTGACATTAAATGTATGGAAACCCTTTCTGGATACCATAAATGTCCATTAAATTGAATCTATTTTTTTTTGCATGGTTATATTGAAATAAAATGAATTTTATTGATTTTTTTTGAATTTTTTACCCTCTATTTTTGTGATTTCATAAAAAATAATTTTTTTCAACTATAATTTTTTAGTTACCATTTGACGGTATATTAATCTATATGAACATCAATAGTTTACTATTATTATTTTCATGGGATATAATCCAATTTTTTCAAATTTATCACTTCTCTCTGTAGAGTATGATTATTATTATTAAATGTTTATAAAACCCATAACCTATACATTGGTTGTGATTTGATTATTTTTGGAATGTTTTTAATTTTTTTGAACACATGTGGATATTTTTCATGAAGTGATAGGTGGGACAAAAAAAATACTACTATATTTTTATAAGGGAAATTATATATATTAAAATAATGAATATAATGGGGAGAGAACATATTTCTTTAAGATACTTAATCTAATAATATAGACCTATGTGTTAACCTTGACTAATGAAATGATTGAATGGGGAGTTAACCTAATACACTATTAAATCAAATGAATTGTGGCATAAATGGGGATATAATTTATATAATTATTTAAATTAATCCATCATATATCATAGTGTTATGGTATTTTTAGTTAGAAAATGTTTGGTTGCTGATGATTCTGCAATATTATGTCTTATGTTGTTTGAAATAAAAAAATTATTCCACAATATATGATTATTTTATATTAATTTGTGGGTCTTATTTTCTAATATGAATATATTTTTCCATACGCACATGACTATACTAATCTCAATTATAATCATATAAATAAATATTATCATTACTGAGCACCTGATATCATCATTTCATAGGATTCCCTTCCCTATGTTATAAAATAGTGTTTTATGTATGAGATTTATAATAAAGTAGTTAATTGTGAAAAACTATAATATAAAGTATAAATGTCTTTATTTTTTAGCTTTTTTACATATTATATAATCCAATGATAGTAATCATATATGTTTATTAGGATGTTTTATTTTTAAATGTATTTAATATTCAAATAATATGATTTTATATTTATGCATTAAAATAATTTTTTTATATAGTTTGTATCATATTCAATTTAAGTCATTGTAGATTTTGAATAATTTGAATTGTTATAGAATGGAAATTAATTATTTTTCATGAATGGAATTTTATAAGATTTTTTATCTTACACTATGTTTTTGGTTTTAGTTATTGGCTAGAACCAGAATGAATCTTGAATATGATTGATAATACATTTATTCTACTATAGATAAACCAAATGATATGGGAGATGTAATTTAATACATTTTGCTAATTTCTATTTTTCAATGTTAATATATTATAATAAATTAGTTTAGGTTCATTTATTAAATTAAAAATGTAAGACAATAATTCAGTTTAATAAAAAATCATAAACCATAACAGTATTATTATTCTAAATGTAAATAATTTGGGAAGTATAATGTAGGTATATCTATTAATATAAATATGGGATATATTAAATGATGAAAATAATGAAAAATTAACAACAAATTTCCATGAAAAAATTAATTGTTCAATTAAAGGGAATACATTAAACCCCATTTTACCATTTATTGTAAATTATATTATTTGTTTGGTAGTGTGTATTATCCTAAAAAATTCCATAATATATTGGATTTTAACTATACCATTGAATGGAATAATATATTTCAAAATAGTTTGTCTTCAAGGTTCTAAAATAATACGTATAATGTTACCCATAACGAGGAAAATTGTTTTCAATGTTAATGTAATAGTTTTATAAAAAAACATGATTGAGAGATACATATATCATAAAATGTTGATGAGGTTGTGATAGTAATGTTATTATGGGTTATATATTACTAAAAATTATAAGGTAAACACGATAGTACATTGGATATGAATTATGTTTTAATTGATAACAATGTGAATAATGTTATCTTTGATAATTTAATATTCATTTTATTGATTTATGCCATATATTTAGAATTTGATGATTTTACTTTATGAATAATTCTAGTGATATTTTTTTGTATGTAAATATATTATCGTTGAGGACAGGTGGTGATTTATGTTATTTTGAGAATATATTATCATGTATGAATAGAATATTAAATCTTGGTATTAACATGCTAAGTATGATACATTAAAAGACTATTATAATTATTTAGGGAGTATGATTAAGATAATTTTGAAAAATTTTATCCAATTTATAAACTATTTGATTTTGAATTGGGGTATATATTTATTTTTTGTATTGTTATGTATTTATGGATTGTGATTGTGATTATCTTTTGGTTATATTGCTTTATTTTTCATATTATTTTATTATTTTATCATGTAATGTTCTATACATAATGGATAACATATGGAAACAAATTCTTTTGTTAATATATAGATTTAAAACGAATGAGTTTTCATTTACTAGAGAATCAATAAATATGATAAAAGTAAATTTTAGTCTTCATAGATTGAAAAATTTACATTGCCAGTTCGTCATTTGAATTTGTAAGGAATGAAGTGTAACAAATTTTAAACACATATCCAATAGATAAAAATGAATTTATTTATATGAATAAATAAATAACTTTTTCCCTTATATTCCATGGTAAAATAGTTCTTCAACTCGAAGGAAAAATCTCATCAAAATGAAAATTTAGTCTTAAGTTCAATTTTTTTTCTAAGGAGATTATGGTTTTTTTCATAGAACCAAAATTCATGATTACATGGTCATTTAATGAGGCCTTCTCATGATCTCAATCAACAATTGTTTTTATTTTGATATTATATTATGCCAAATGTCTATTTTATCAGTTATCAGTATTATTATTTATATCATGGATCCCATTTATGTGTTCATTATGGTAACCATTGGGTTTCCCACTTCCCTTTTTCAGACAATATTTTAATATTCCAAATTACAATTTGTATTTTTCTAAAATGAAATATTTTAAAATTTTACATAGATTAATGGGATAAAAATTGAGTGGGAGAATTTTAATTGGGGGGGGGGGGGGTGGAGAATATAACACCACAAATTTTTTGAATATATATTTATTTAAACAAAATATATGTGTTTAGTATATTTCTTTACAGACAACAAAATATCTCTATGAATCATTATATAATATACCACTATAATAATTCTTTTACAATGTATAGTAGGAATTAAAATAAAAAAAATTGGAAAAAAATATATAATAGTTTTAGGAAAATTAAATTTATATATTATTAATAATAAATAATAAAATAAATATTTAATAAAATAATTTTATACATAGAAAAAGTTATTTCATAAAAAAATTATTACATTTTATGCACATATTTTTTTTTCATTTTCCAAAATTTTTGAAATTTAATATAAAATAATTGATATCATTTTTAGGTCATCATGTAAATAAAATGTTAAGTTGAACTTTTACAATTCATTTAAAAAATTATGTTTTTTAGTGAATAGTGAAAATACATAATCTTGTACCAACCTCCATATATTTTCATGTAATGTGAAATAATTTTTATAAATTGGAAATGTTTTAAAATAAGTCTTAATTAATTATAAATAATCTAACTAATTACATAAGAATGATCAATACAATTGATTTTGGTATATATGCTTTTCGGGTTGAAAACACATTTTTCTAAAAATGGTTTCCTCACACACAATATATTTTTCTACTAATAAATTAAATTAATATTTATTGATTAATTTTTTAATTAAATTTATAATTTATATATTACTAAATATATTTTGGAATTTATTTTTTGGTTATTAGAAGGATATAAAAATATAAGAATATTTTTTATTTTCTATTATTAATTTTTCATAGACAGGTTTTTTTGTTGGGTGCACACTTAAACAAATTTAATGTAACACTATATGGTTGTATGGTATTTCACTTTTAAAATAAATTTAATATCTCTGATAACATTAATTTTTTGAAACACTGTCTCTAAATGAACCATGATAAACTATTATGAGACAAATATAAAATTTCTAATTATTATAGTTCACATGAAAATGAATTAAAAAAATATGTAAATATATTTTCTACCCATATATAAATTTATATTACTATTTATCAATTAAAATAAATTTAATTTAGAATAAAATTTTTTAAATAAAAATTATATTTTTTCACATATTATTTTTATATACTAACAAATTGTATTAATCAATATAGGAAAATAATATAATTAAAATTACATAATATATATTTAATAAAAAAATTATACCATTATCCAGTGTTTTCACTACTTATAACATAATATTATATAAACTTTTATTCCTAAAAATATATATTTTTATAAAAATTAATTTTCATAATGATTTTCTAAACTATTTAATTATAAATTTCAATAACATGTAGAAATTGATCCTTGAAAAGTTAATAATATATTTTTAACCATGCGTCCGATATTTTTTAATTTATCACTTTTATTTTATTTCAATATGAATATTTACTATTGTAAAATTAATAAGCTTGGTGAAGGAAATATTTGGTAAATATAAGATAAAAAAATATTATAATTCCATAATATTTCAAATCCAATATTATTGGATGAATCTAATTCAAAACATACTAACTTTTTCATGATATTTGTATTTTTAATAGTCACCTTTTAATGAAAATGTGAAATATAATATTTAAATCGATGAATTTAACAAAATTTCACCATATAAAATTTAAATATCAATTATGTGTCCACAAAGCATCATATAATGTTATGAATATAATTAAATGTTAATTTTAATAATAATTAATATATATTATTGATGATAAATCAGTATCAATTTTTAGTGATGTTATAAGTACCTTGAAATCTTGCATAGTGATAATATTGTATTTCTTTTGTTTAATTGAATAATTAAAAATAAATGAGATTAATAATATAAAATATGATATAATATAGGTTATTTATTATGTTTCATGAATTTTTTATAAAGATATGATATATTATTAAGTTAAAAATTTATTATATTGTAAATATAACTATGCATTGATGTAGTCGATGTAAAAATAATTCATGATGCTCAAAACTAATATTAATTAAAATAAGAAAATAAATTTTCAAAAAACTATATAAATTTTTTTAAATATTAATAGAGGACATTATGTTATTATATGATCTAAATTTTAATTCTTTTTTAACTTATTAGTGAATAGTTACTTAATATTTTAAACTAAAACCCTATTCATTTGAAAAATATGTTATAATGGTTATTGTTAAAATAGGTTTACTATGGGTTTTATAAAAATGATATGCCATGAAATTCCACAAAAAAATATCCAGATATCATTAGGTTATGATAAATATATCATATTGTTCCATAGGAGAATATTATTAGTCTATTGGTAGTGTTTGGCTTGATATTCACTATAACAACCAATGTACATATAAAATAATTTATTTGCATTCATAAATTTAATAGTCAAATTTTTTATAAATTTGTAACTAAATAAGTGTTTTTTACAAAATTATGTAATGTATAAAAATATAATAGTATTCTCAATAATTAAATAATTAATAAAATTTATATTGTCAAAATATGATATATTTATATCACGAAATATGTGAATAATATTATTTAAATTATAATTTTTTTTGACATTTAATTTTTAATTTATAATATTATATTTAATTTAATGAATTATAATAAATATTATATTCGAAAAATATATTTTAAAATTAAAATATTTCATTATGATTAAAAGATTATTTAATGATACCTTCAATATTTTTCCATTGTATCGTAAAACCAGTTCAATTTTAAAATCAATATTTTTTACCAGAAATGAGGATTTGAATTCAAAATTATCTTTCTCATTTTTTGAATATTATTTTCATAAAATGGAGGTCAATTTTCAATTGCACTAATAAAAAAAATCTTATAATGATTTTTTGGTATTTTATTCAAATACTAGAATATTGGTGAATAGTGAAATATGGTAATTTACAATAAAATTGAAATATAAGAATTATTTAGTCATATATGATGTGTGGCTGATATAATACCATAATATTGAAAACTACATCATTTTTAGGATATAATTACTGATAATTCTAAAATTATTAATAGTTTTGATCGAAAAAACAATTTAATGAATAAAATAATAAAAAAACTCATATCCTCCAATATAAAAGTCACCCCTCTCCACCTCTTATCCTCAAATATAAGTTCCACATAACTTATTTAATTTATACCAAATTCCATAACAAATCCTCTCCCCCCTTATATATTATTTTTGTTTTACCAAAATTTCAAACCAAGTGCCGTCAGAAGGTACCCATGTAGAATAATTCAATAGTCAATCACCTCTTTCATTTTGAATTAGTTTATTTTCAATTTATTTAATTTTTACTGTATCATCAACTCTCATCAACCAATAACATGATATTGATATTATATTATATATTCTGCATATATTTTTTGTTAATGTAATCTCCATCATCAAACAGATCCTTTTCTCTTATTCTAACAAAAGAAAAAATATTCTTTGATTTATCGACATACATTCATCGTTGATGGTGTTTTCTCATTTTCCTTTTCCCCTATCACATCATGTCATAAAAACATTATTGTGGTTAAATAATATTTTATTATATCTAATATAAGTTATATTATTTTTTGGAACAAATATATAAATATGATAATGAATAAATTGATATATGATTCTGAAGGTCGAAAATACAAGAAAAATAAATTAAATAATTTTCATTAATGTTTTATCTCTTGAATCATGCTCATATTTGAAAATGATACTATATATTGTTTCATTTAAAATTACAGAAACATATTAATACCATATCATTCTTGTTATTAATTATTTCTCCCTTTTGATAATAAATTTCAAAATTAGCCAACAATGGAAATCATCATATAAACACACACAAAATAATATATATAAGAAAATATAATAAATAAATGGATGGAAGTGTTTTATAAAAATTTCATATATAATTTTATAAATACTAATATTTTTTTGTAATTTATTAATAACAATCTTGGATAATATATATATGGGGTTTGAACATGTTTTAATTAAGATAAACATGAGGTGAATGAATTTTCTAAAAATATACATATAAATTTATATTTTTAAACAATTAAAAAGGAATGGTTTTCTGAGGAATGTAACTTTGTTTTATGGTAATGTTAGGGTTTTAGGGATTTTTTATGTTGAATGGTGGGATGTATATCTCTCAAATATTCATTGGGAAAGTTTATGGTGGATGATGACGGAAACTATAATCTAAATTGTAAATATGATTGTTAAATCATTAGGTATTTGTGGGGGATAAAATGTATGGTTGGAATATAGGTTACAAATCATAAGGTAGTCATGACGGTTACAATATTATGTATGCAATTCCCCATTAATCCATGTTGGTTTTAATTATTATTTATATTTTTTATGGAAATGTCATTTATTCACATGTTATGCACATGATAAATTTTGGGTGAGTAGTTTGTATTTGTGGAAATGATTTCATGTGTTTATAAGTTTTCATGGACTAACAAATTAACATATACAATTTTCCTTAATGAGATTTTTTTTCACAAACATTTTTTCAACATTATCTTTATAGGGTTAATGTATGGGTTAGAGAAATGAAATATCCACGATTAATGATGCAAGGATTTCTCATTAAAATATTTCAATTTTTAATAAAAAAAAATTGTATTGTGTAATATATGGATATTGTTTCAATAGTTGCAACAATGTATGATTATGGGTTCATATGTATGAATTATGACCTAATTTTATAAAACTAGAAACGAAAATAATCTTTTGGAAATTTACAAAATGAAAATATAAATTAATGTACTAGTTTATATGATGTTTAAGACTGAATCTTTATAGTTGGTATAATAGAATATATTAGATAACATTAGGGGTTAGGAAATTTTTTTTAGAATACAATGCTTTGTTTTTAAGATATTTGATATCTTTAAATTATATTGAAATAAATTATTACCACTAATAATTATCTATGTTATATCAGTTCTGAATGATTTTCCATTGAATAAATAAGGATGGTGATATAGGAAGGAACCAAGAGGATATATATTTCTTAATACAAAATATTTAATTATGGTAATGGTAACCGAGAATTTTTTTAAATAAATAGATCATTATAAATATCCATAAATGGATGTGTAATAAATTCATGATAAAAACAAGAAAAACCAAAAAGAAACATGGAAACAATAAAACATTTTAGGGGGATACACCCTACTACATTTAGGGTCACTTCTGACCCATTGGTGGTTGAAGGGTTGAATAACGTACTAAAAAAATATTATTTCATGGGCTATTAACATAGTCAATTGTGAAATATTTTCATTTAACATTTTCAAAAATCCGACCAGTGGTGGATAATGGTCAAGAATATCATGGATTGTGAGGAAATCGATGTCATGGAATATATTGAATTTAAGAATTTGTTCCATAAAGAATATTTATATATGTTTTTTCAACATAGGATGGATAATAAATCCATATAATTGATACTAAAGGAGGACTACTTAGTGGTCATGTATAAATAATACTTCACTTGATTAGAAACGATGACCCAAATATTATTCAGGATCTTGATATTAATATCAATTGATTTTACACATATATTGAAAAATGTATATCGAATGGATATGTCCTACTATGAGTTAAAATGTTGTGTTAATCTTGTCTGAGGTACTCAATATATATTTGGAGTTATCTGATGATCACATGTATATTGACAACAAGTAGAAGAATATACCTTTAGAGGATGGAATGGGTAAGAATATTTAAAATACATATTATGGTATGAAAATAGAATTCCAATATGTGAAAATTGAGGTAAAGTGAACCTTGGGGAATTCCTTTCAATATCAGGAAGTGTTTTTGATGTGGAAAATATGAACATATATCTAGATATTGTAATGAAAATGATCTTCTGTTTAATTCTAATAAGAACACCATAATATGTTTTAAAAGTTGTGAGATGGGGAATTATGAAAATACATGCCTAATGGGAGATCTAAATTATAGAAAGTAACCCTATTATAAGTAGAGAGGTGCATTGAAAGCCATTATGACTCCATCAGAAGTGGTATATAGTACATTATTTTTTTCTAATATTTTTCTAATATTTATTTTGTTAAAGAGACTACAAATTCCTTTATTTATGATATTTCTTATGGTAAATTGATAATTTAACAACAAAAAAAGAAATCATAACTTATTTTAAAAACCCCATGGGGAAATATTAAAGAAAACAACATTATATAAATACTACGATTGATTTATATGATATAAATTACCTGAAACCCTTGTTTTTAATTCCATTTTATTGATTAATTCAGTTACGTGTTTGTAATTGATCTCTTTAATCATGATATGATTTACTAGATAACTATAGAAGTTTTTTCTAAATATAACTTCTACCTGTATGAAGGAATAAACCTATACCATTGATATCAAGTCATGAAGATGAGATACAATTGAATGATGGAATTTAATGTTATATTTTATATATTATTGAATAAAAGTGAACAATTCAAATTAATTATGTTCTAGTGGTAAATGAATACTTGGATGTTTCTTCAGATGAGTTTCTCAATGTTATACTAAAGGGGGAAGTTGAATTATTTATTGACTTAGGATTTAACGCTAATCTAATATCAAAACCACAATGTCAAATTTAAAAAGTGGAACTTTGAAATTTGGGAAATAAGTAAAAGTATTTTATTAAAAAATGCTTCATTAATCCTCGCACATCACCATGGTGTGATCAGGTTTTGTTTCATAAAAATAATGATTCTTTCATGAGGCATTTCATTGATTATAGAGCATTGATATACATTCATATTATTAATATTTATCCATTTCCTCATATCAATAACTTGTTTGATCTCTACTAAGAAGGTTAATATATTTCAAAGGTTGACATAAAATATAGGTACCATCAAATGAATGGGAACAATGGTGAAATTCCAAACACATAATGCTAAATAACATATGGGCATTATGATTTTTTATTAGGCCCTTTGATTTCAAAAAATCCTCTACTGCATTTATGGATCGTTTTAATAGAATACTGAAGGAATTTGAGGATAATTTTGTTATTGGTTTATTGATGATATCATGTTCTACTTAAAAAATATTACTATCATGAAAATCATTTTTGTATTTTTTTCGAAACTATAGAAAAGAATCAGTTATATGAAAAAATTAGAAAAATTGACATTTTATTTGATATATTAGTTTTCCTAGGAATATTTTAAATAAAGATGAATTAATTTTTATCCTATAAAAATAAAATTTATTGAGGAATGTCCATGACCAAAATTCTTTACATTAATTTATAGTTTTCTGGGATTATTTTTCTATTACTGAAGTTTCTGAAAATCATTTCACAGTTTTCAAGCCCTCAATATAAGTTAAAATAATACCGGGATATTTTTATTTGTATAGAATACTGTGATTTTTGTTTTCTGGAACTAACTAGGATAATGGTGAATTATTTATTTTTGTCCCTACCTTCAAGAAATGGTGATTTTTCAAATATAGTGACACTTTGGTGAAGGGACATGGTTGAGTTCTGTTGCAGAATGATTTGGTAATTTCTTATGTTTTAAGATAACTAATTCAACGTGAGTTGAATTATCATAAAATTGATTTTGAAATAGAATATGTGGTTTTGTTATTAAGAAATTTGGAGTCATCATTTATATGGAACCAAATGTGATATTTATACTAACCATAGAAGCTTGGACTCTATATTTACAAAAAAGGAACTGAACATGATGAACTGAAGATAGGTCAAACTGATTAAGGATTT
The DNA here is from genome assembly GCA_963277665.1 of Viscum album. Classification (NCBI taxonomy): domain Eukaryota; kingdom Viridiplantae; phylum Streptophyta; class Magnoliopsida; order Santalales; family Viscaceae; genus Viscum; species Viscum album. The sequence goes on from OY728120.1 coordinate 1,853,504,900, forward strand.
CGATTACACAAGCAATTTAAATACTTGAAAATTGAGACATTTTTTGGATTCATTTTTACAAAAAAAATCATGCTATATTAATCTTTTTACATTTGGAACATGGCCTCTTGATTATCTATTTTTTGAATTTTTGATGGGAAGTTGTCGGTGTAGGAAAATACATTTTTTCTTGTGTCGGTGTATTCATCACACTTTGAAATTTTTTTGACATCTCATATGAATGACCATTAATAATAGAAAAAGTCTGAATGGGTTAAATAAAATGAAAATTTAATGAATTTAATGTTAATAAGGATTATTTCTTGATATTTGGTATGTGATTATTGGTTACTTGTTATTCTCAACTATGGAATGATTAGTTAACTGAATATCATTGTTTTAGCTTTATAGATCATCATGAAAACACAATGATATATAGATCCCTCTAGGATAATTACTACTGGGATTGTAATTCACGTTAATTAACTAAATTTACAATGATATTTTTTCATTTTCTACTTAATATATAACTGTGGAATCTACCAAAGAAGATGATTCACCATTTTCCTGTTCCTTATAGGAAATTGGAAAATATATCCACTGATTTTTTAGGGTGGACACCAAAGAAATTATGGGGTAATAATGATATGTGCATTATTTTTATTGACTGACTATATCAGTAAATCTACTTACAATTCGAGGCTCTCTTTATGTAGATCGACTTTCCCGACTGTACCTCAAATATATTTTATATATTCTTTTACTTCCAATATATATTTCCTTTTATCATGATTCATAGTTCACGTCTATTTCTGGTAAATTTTTAATGATTTCAGTGGTAACTAAATTAAATTTTAGAACAACATTTCATCCCCCAATTGAGGGAAAAACAATGTAAAGACCTGCAAATTTCCAGGAAATTATTTTCATAATTTTCTTTGGAATTTTACAGCAGCACAATTTCTAACGGCACCTGATTCCGAGTATGGTGTGCCCGGAATCATTTTCCAATGTTTAGCTCAGGTACGCTCAGTGAACGAATGAGTGGGTTTTTCTAACTTTTGAACCGGTGCTCGGAATTGAAATCTGAGGGCACCAATGGAATCGTAGCGCCGATAATTTCTTAAAAACACCTTTTCTGGAGTTGCGTTTTCTCGGGTGGAGTTTTACTTAATTGGGTTAACTAAAGAATAAAATAAAATACTGTGTAACTGATATTATTTTTATTCAAGGAAGTGTTAACTTAAACTAAGTGGTTGAGTGGGACTCACATACTAACTAATCCTCTAGGTAGGATATTAGTGGGGTGGGGCCCACACGAGCCCCACCCTTTCAACTTCCTCAACCCCATTTTGATTAAGGTAACGCACCTGCACCCCCCTGTTATACAAATTCAACTTGTGCGTTTAATTAAATATTAAATGCCTATATTAATTGGGCAGTTTAAAATGTTGCAATTAATTTAGTTAATTGTTTGATTCAATTTTGAATTTCAAACTTAAGTCTTGAGTAATAAAATAAAAAGGTATCTTATATAATTTTTGTTGGAGCTTGTTGTGTTGAGTTTTTGGAGAGAACTGCTCAAAGTCTTGAAGTTCTTCGTTCTTCATTGAAGAACGCAAAGAACGAAAAGAACGCGAAGAACGCCGACCTCCGACGAAGGTCGACAAGAACGCTGGATCCTCGTAGATCGACGGCGCGATGCTGACGAATCTTTTCTCCGCGACGCGACGATCCCCCTTCCACGATGCCTTCTCCGCAATGTAGAATTCTGCGACGAGCATTCGTTCGACTACACTCGAGGTAGGGAATTAATTTGTGAATGATAATGAACCCCATGTTACATCCTTCTAAATCAAAGAACGTGGATCAACTAAATATTAAGTTGATCCGCATGGATTATGTTTGCGGGATGGGAATTCTTGATTGCGGGGAAAACTGTTCGGGATGGATACTTTTGTTCGGGAAAAATTCTTTGTCGTTCTTCGTCTTTTGGGATGCTTGTTATCAACTTAACGAGAGGAGTTCGGACTGCATGAACTTTGCCAACTCTCCTCCCCCCTTTTGTTGTTTTGTTCATTGAGGCACGAAAAAAGGTGGCACGGTGCAAGGGCACCACAGGGAAACAAGAAAGAACGAGAAGAAAAAGCGCGGCGCCGTTGCGCCGTGCTGTTGAGGCCAAACGAAACTGCGGCAGGAATCGGGGCCGCGGAGGCGGTTGAAGACTCCGTTGTTTGATCGTTGTGCGCGGATTGACGGACGATGAAAAATGGGGCCGCAAAGTCAATTTGAAGCCTCCGTAGTGAAGGTTGGGTCTCAGGAGGACCGTTGGCGAAGGCGGCGTGAAAAACTGACCACCGGAGCGCGTCTGGTGGTCCGTGGAAAATCCTGTCAGCGCGCCACGCCGGCACGGCAGCACCGGCGGCCAGAGGCGGCGGTGGAAGGTGGCTGGTCCCACGGCAGTGCGGGACCAAGGACGACGCAACGCCAGGCCGTGTCGCTAGCAGAGAGCGGCCCCCCAAGTAGGGGTCGTGACTTCTTTCACGTAGGGGGGGGGGGAACCGCACCCCCATGTTCCGCTCAATCGGACAGCCGAGCGGCCACGCGGTCGTGCCTGCGCGGCAGGCCAGCCTGCCAGGCCGGGACGCGCCCACCGGTCTGGGCCACACCCTTTTGGGCTGGACCCAGACCAGGTTCGGGTCGCCCCGGTTCGGGCCAACCCATGGGGTCTCGGGCTAGGTCAGACCGGGCCTGAACCCCCTATTTTCTAGTAGTTTCCCTTCAAATGCCCATATCATGGGCCACGGACTACCAATCGATGCACTTGTAGTTGCGATGCGATCCTTGGATCAATACAGTCGTTTCAGTATATTACACTAAAGGATTCGGAGAACATTGAGTATTTCCCAGTTGGTTCAGATACAAAACCAACCGGGCCATCGGAGCAGAAACGCTTATATCTTGAGTTCTGGATGTCCGATTGATGCGTCGTCAACATTGTTGGATTCCTCTTGATGAGTCAGAACTTTTTGAATACTTTATCGGAGTTTTGGTTGCAGTTGGATAGTGGCCGGGTTGGATTGTACTCGAAATCCAACCGGGCCCCTGGAACAGAAAAGATAATAACTTTTAGACCAGACGTCCATTTGACGAACCGTCAGTGGCGTTGTTGTTCACGTTGGAAAAAGGTGTCTATGAGCTTACCCTATGATAGTTCAGGGTAGAGTTGAGATATGCCTGGGTTGGTTCGCACACGAAACCAACTGGGCCCCTGGGACGAAAATGCTAGTAACTCACAGACCGGGAATCGGATTGACGCGTCGTCTATTGCATTGAGACCCCTAAGACGAGCTTGTCCTTTGAGATACTTCTTCATGGTAAATTGAGATACATGGAGTATCGACCTGTAGCTCGTGGAGAAGACCCTCCCGGAGATGAGCGTACAGAGTTTGGAGACCGTGTAGCAGGTTGAGACCTGATGACTGCTTGACCGACTCGACTTGGAGTGAGTCGACTAGACCAGTGGATGGAGCACTACTTTGTTTGGGTGCAGACCCATGACGGATAGAGCACTACAGTGTTTGGGTGCAGACCCATGGTACTAATACGGATAGCACCTCTCCAGGATATTAGGGGGGATGCACTACTGTGTTTGGGTGGTTGACCCATAGTACTCGGCAAGAGGAGTACCTCAGTAGTTTTAGGTTAGTGGGAATTACCTCGGAGTCGTGACATGATCATTGTACACTCCAGATACGGGGCTCTTCATCAATTACAATTTCGATAATGAAAATCCTGGTTTGAGGTGAGCCTATGACCTTTGTGTTTACCTCATGATTGAGATGGTTTACTTGATAACTTAGGTATATGTATGGGAATATACATGGGTAGTGGTTATCCGTTGATTTCATAATCTTTTTGTTTCCTCATGATTGAGATGTGTTACTTGATAACTTAGGTATATGTATTGGCATATACCTATATAGAGGATATATGTTGAGATCGTTTTATTGGTTATCCTTGTTGGTTTTAGTGAGACCTTGAGGGTATCGGGGTCCATACTGAGTATCGTTTTACTCACCCCTGTACGGGCTACGCCCTCATCTCATTGTGTTGGTTGCAGACGATGGGCAGTGTTGACGGAGGCCGAGTGTTCAAAGACTGGATGATACCCGGAGGTGGACCTCACGACGAGTTAGTATTAGGAGGTGGATTTCACGGCGAGACGATACTCAGAGGAGGTTGACAGGAATGAGCGTTGTGGAGGCACTCTGTACCTACCCTTTAGGTAGGATCCGTGGTGGACAATCCAGGAGCTGCGCTATTTTTACCTACCCATCTGGTAGGATCCGTGGTTGACGATCCAGGAGTTGTGCTATATGTACCTACCCTTCAGGTTGGATCCGAGGAGGATGACCTAGGAGATGCTTCCTTTCTTCCAGCTGTTGTCTTTTCTGTTGTACTTTTCTTCAGTTGTAGCTGATATTTTAGTTGGGTTTTTATTCTGGCCCAATTACTTTTTCAGCACATCTTTTGTACTTAGTGTTTTACTTCCACTTGTACTCTGTGTTGTTTGTTTAATTTTATAAAGGAAATGTCTTCCCAGTTATCGTGAATTACGCCTTTGGTGCTAGTCACCAGCCCCTGGCCTATGGAAGGCGGGCTTGGGGAAGTCACAGCATGGGCCCTGAGGATGGGTTGTGACAAATTGGTATCAGAGGAGTTCGGTTCTACAACAAAACTTATAACTCTGATATTTTCTTTCCGTGAAGCGATAGTGTTAAGAGTACCGAGTGTGGTTTTCAGTTCAGGGAGCCAGTGTTGGTGCGGGCGACCGACGTATCCATACACCAGGACCTTGACAACTGATTTCCGTCTTTGGGCATGAAAACACTGACTGGGTGTGTGTTTTCAATGGTTTTCCCTTCAAACAGCTCAAACCAGGTCAGATCACAAGTTATAAATCAATTGACCATGTCACGTTGTTTCTTCAGGATGCCTTTTCATGGATGACCAGCTAGAGCCTAGAGGGATGTGCGTACTGACAGCCTGCCGAGCGACGAGGCTTTGGTATAGGGCCATCTTGCAGTTCAGGCACCGGCGGTACTACCATACGTTGGGCCACCGATGCCACCAGCCCCAGCAGCAGGCGATGCACGTCGCTTGAGCATACTTCATGATTTCGAGCACCAGAGGCCACCCAGGTTTCGGGGAGAGAGGGACCCACATGCAGATGAGGATTGGAATGAGGCTATGGTGAGAGTCTTCAGGCTAGTAGGGATGCCAGTAGACTTCATTGTAATCTTTGCTGTCAGCCTCTTTCAGGCAGCAGATAAGAGATGGTGGAGTCAGTTGTTCCAGTTTTGAGATGGTATGAACTTCACCTGGGAAGACTTCGAGACCTTTTTTAGGGTGGAGATTGTACCAGTAGGTCTACACCTCGAGCATGTTTAGGAGTTGCTGCCTTTTCCGCATGTTTTTACTTCAGTAGCCGAGTCATCTGTAGGCATTAGACAGATGATGCAGAGGTCCAGGAGGACCAGACCAGCAGTTGGGCGATCTCAGGGTTTTGGATCGGTGGTGCATGGCACCCAGGGTGGGGTCAGAGCCAGGAATGCCAAAAACAGACATTGTTACTCCTGCGGCAGGAAGGGTCACATGGCACGTGACTTTCCGACTCCCCGCACAGTTGATCCGCAGACGATGGAGGAGCCACCGAGACAGAAGCAGCAGTGGGTGCTTGAGCAACAGTCGAGCGGTGGACAAGGCAGTAGTGCTCCGGAAGCAGGAGGACAAGAGCGGAACTAGTGGATACCTTTTTGTTCATGGTACTTCTTGTTCCATGTTGTTGTTGTTGTTGTTTCTTTGTACTATGAGCTACTATAATAAAAGAAACTTATCATTGTGGTGTTTGGTTTCCTGTCCTTTTTTCGGTTAATACTGATAGGTTCTGGTTAAAAACTGTTGACTTTATCCTCACTTTAGAGATTTCTACTGGAGGAGACGTAGTGACCTCACCCTGATGCTGACAGTGTGACTCGACCCTTGGAGGTGAGAGTGACAGTTGGATCTCTTGGTAGTTACATCGAGTCCTTACGATGTAAACCATGGCATGAATGAATCATTCATGTCAGGATTGACTATATAAGGAAATGGGTGTGGTTCATCCGGGGGATGAGACCGAGTTTCTCTTTTCGGCAAAGGATAAATCTTAGTAGCTCTTACGGATCGTGGGCAAAGAAGGTCCAGATCATCCAGGAGCGGATGAAGACTGCACAGTGCATTAAGAAACAGGAAATTGGAGCCAGTTTTAGAGACTCGGGCGTGTTAAATGTTTCAAGAAGAGGAAGCTTTAAGGAGAGATGAGTCTGTGAAGCAGCAGACGTAGAGGCAGAGATAGGAGAGCAGCATGAGGTGGTATACATTTTAACATTCTACAACCACCCGCCTTAGTTGTCCCCGCCAGGCTCAATGAGTTGGAGGGCGGAGGAAGAGTGCGGTTACATGCAGTCAAGGAGTGTGAACCAATGGCTCTAAAAATGATTCAAGGGATAGTCTGTGTCCACTACAAGCTGCTGGAGTAATAGAAATTGATATGAATCATTCCTTCCTTACATGAATCTTGTCCCAGACCTAGAGTTTCCTGTAAGCCGTGGACTTGACCCTCATGTCTGGAGATACCATAGGAGGGGACTCGATAATCACAATTACATAGAATGTGTGGTCAGACCCTCGAGGCAGAAGTTTCGGATGGAATCTCTTGGTGGAAGCGTCAAGGCCTTATGACGTTGGTTTGATTATGGACTAGGAAATCACAGTTCATGCACAAATTGACAGTATTGGGAAAAAAGCATGTGGTTTAACAACAACTTCGTGATGGGTTTTCCTTGGTTGGTGAAAATAAAACCCCAGGCAGCATAGGATAAACTCATGCACAGGACGGTGTGATCGATCACTCTTGAGTCGGTCAACCTTACCCTCATGGCATCAGTCATTTTGAGTTTCAGTTCTAACAAGAATTGGAGACCTCTAGAGTCCGAGGATGACGATCACATCCTTATACGGGTCTCACCTTGAAGAGTTTTACGGAGATGTGGCTGAGGTGACAAGTTATCTCTGAGGTTCAACGGGCCTTTATAGGTCCTCGGCAGGGTAGGCGAGGTGGTTGACCGCTTGACCCATCCACCTCAGTTGCACCAGGTGCACGAAGACTTCCACATATCTCAACTAAGGAGATACGTGCTTGACCCAACACATATCATCGACCATGGGAAGATGGACTTTGGCGACAGGGTGACCTTCACAGAGGTTCTAATGGGGATCAAGGATCGACAGGAGTGGATCCTAAGAGGACGTTCGATTTCTCGGGTGCGGTTTCACTGGCAGTACGGGAACCTCCAGGTGAGCACATGGGAGCGGAAGGCTCAGATGCGTGCTCAGTACTGCTTTTGTATCCTTAGTTTGTGTTAAAGCTTTATGAGGATGTAAAGCCCTATGGTTGGAGTAATGTAAATACCCAGAAATTTTGAGGAAATTTTTTTCTTATTTTTCATTGGAATTTTACAGGAGCGCAGTTTCTGACGGCACCTAATTCCGAGTACAGTGTGCCCGAAATCATTTTCCGATGTTTATCTCGGGTATGTTTAGTTAACGAACGTGCGGGATTCTCTAACTTTTGAACCGGTGCATGGAATTGAAATCTGTGGTCACCGATGGAATCGCAGTGCCGGTAATTTCTTAGAAACACCTTTTCTAGAGTTGCGTTTTCTCTGGTGGAGTTTTTCTTAATAGGGATAACTAAAGAATTAAATAATATATTGTGCAACAGATTTTATTTTTATTCAATAAAGTGTTATCCTATTCTAAGTGGTTGAGTGGGACCCACATCCTAACTAATCCGCTAGGTGGGATATTAGTGGGGTGGGGCCCAGACGAGCCCCACCCTTTCATCTTCCTCAACCCCTTTTTGATTAAGGTATCACGCCCGCACCCCCTATTGAACAAAGTCAACTCATGCGTTTAATTAAATATTAAACACCTCTATTAATTGGGCGGTTTAAAACGATACAATTATTTGAGTCAATTGTTTGATTCAATTTTGAATTTCAAACTTAATGCATGAGTAATAAAATATGAAGGTGTCTTATTTTATTATTGTTGGAGTTTGTTGTGTTCAGTTTTTGGAGAGAACAGCTCAAAGTCTCGAAGTTATTCGTTCTTTGTCGAAGAATGAGAAGAACACAAATATCTCTGACCACTGATGAAGGTCAATAAGAATGCCAGATCCTCGGAGATTGACGACGCGACACCGATGAATCTTTTCTCTGCGACGCAACGATCCCCCTTTCGCGATGCCATCTTCCACGACGTGCAATTCTGTGACGAGCCTTCGTTCGACTACACTCGAGGTAGGGAATTAATTTGTGAATGATAATGAACACCATGTTACTTCCTTCTAAATTAAAGAAAGTGGATCAAATAAATATTAAGTTGATCCGCGAAGATTCTGTTTGGGGGTTGGGAATTCTTGAGTGCGGGGAAAACTGTTCGGGTTGGTTACTTTTGTTCGTGAAAAATTCTTTGTTGTTCTTCATCTTTTGGGCCGCTTGTTATCAGCTTAACTGGAGGAGGTCGGACCGCACGAACACGGCCGACTCTCCTCCACCTTTTTTGTTGTGTTAATTGCGACACGAACAAAGGCTGCATGGTGCAACGACACCGCAGGGAAACAAGAAAGAACGTGACGAATAAGTGTGGCGCCGTCGCGCCGCACCGTTGAGGCCGAACGAAACCGCGGTGGGAGTCATGTTCACAGAGGCGATTGAAGACTCCACTGGTTAATCATTGTGCAGTGATTGACGGGCGAAGACAAACGGGGCCGCAATGTCAATTTGAAGCCTCTGCAGTGAAGTTCGGGTCCCGGGAGGACCGTTGGCGAAGGTGGCAAGCAAAAGAGACTACCAGAGTGCATCCAGTGGTCCACGGAAAATCCTACCGGTGCGCCGCCGGGAAGGGCCGCTGTGGCGGCAGGCGGCTAGTCCAGTGGCTGCGCGGGACCAATGACGACGCGGCACCAGGCCACGTCTCTAGCAGGGAGCGGCCCCCACACGGGGGCCCCAGCTTCTTTCATGGGGGTCGGGGGGGGGGCAAACGCACCCCCCTGTTCCTCTAAGCCGGATAGCATAGCGGCCACACGGTAGGCCAGCCGGACGGACCGAGCCCAGGCCGAGATAAGCCACTCCTTATTGGGCCAGACTAGGACCCGGTTCGGGCCGACCCAGGGGGTCTCGTGCCGGGTCGGACCGGGCCCAAACTGCCTATTTTCGGGCAGTTTCCGTTCAAATGCCCATATCTTGGGCTACTGACCTCCGATCGATGCACCGTCAGTTGATATGTGATCCTTGGATCGAGATGGTCATTTCGGTATATTAAGATCATGGTTTCGGAGAACTTTGTGTACGGCCGGGTTGGTTTGGATACGAAACCAACCAGGCCCTCGGAGGGGAAACGCTTGTATCTTGAGATCCGGACGTCCGATTGACGTGTAGTCGGCTATGATGGATTCCTCTTGATGAGACACAACTTTTGGAATACTTCCCTAGAGTTTTGGTTGCAGTTGGATGGTGGCCTGGTTGGATTGTACCCAAAATCCAACGGGGCCCCTCGAACGGAAAAGATAATAACATTCAGACCGAATGTCCGTATGACGAACCGTCAGCGGCGTTGGTGTTCACGTTGAGAAATGGTCCCTATGAGCTTACCCTATGAGATTTCAGGTTACAGTTGAGATACAGCTGGGTTGGTTCGCACCCGAAACCAATCGGGCCCCTGGGATAAATAGGCTAGTAACTCACAGACCGGACATTCGATTGACGCGCCGTCTGTTGCATTGAGACCCCTATGACGAGGCAGTCCATTGAGATACTTCATCATGGGACTTTGAGATACTTGGAGTATCGACCTGTAGCTCGCAGAGCGGACTCTCCCAGAGACAAGCGTACGGAGTATGGAGACCATGTAGCCGGCTAAGACATGACGACTGCTTGACCAACTCGACATGGAGTGTGTCGACTAGCCCAGTGGACGGCAGATCACTACTTTTTTTGGGTGCAGACCCATGGGGGATAGAGCACTATAGTGTTTGGGTGAAGACTCGTGATACTCATCCGGAGAGTACCTCTGCAGGCTATTAGGGGGGATTCACTACAGAGTTTGGGTGGTAGAACCCGGCGGGTAGCACTACTGTGTTTGGGTGGATGACTCGCGGTACACGATAGGTGGAGTACCTCAGCAGTCTTAGGTTAGTGAGTAGTACCTCGGAGTCGTCACCAGGTCACTATAAACTCCAGAGACGGGGCTCTTCAGCAGATATGTTATCGATAATGAAAATCCTGGTTTGAGTTGAGTCAATGACCTTTGTGTTTATCTCATGATTGATATGGGTCACTTGATAACATAGATATATGTATGGGCATATACCTGGGTAGTGGATATCCTTTGATTTCATAACTTTTGTGTTTCCTCATGATTGAGATGGGTTACTTGATAACTTTGGTATATCAATGGGAATATACCTAAGTAGAGGTTATCTGTTGATATATTCTTTGTGGTTATCCTTGATGGATTTAGTGATACCATGAGGGTATCAGGGTCCCTATTGAGTATCATTATACTCACCCCTACACGGGTTATGCCCGCACCTCGTTGTGTTGGTTACAGACGACGGGCAGTGCTGACGGAGGCCGGGTGTTCGAAGACTGGACGATACCCGGAGGTGGACCTCACGACAAGTCAGTATTAGGAGGTGGAGTTCATGGTGAGATGATACTCAGAGGAGGTTGATGGGCAAGAGCGTTGTGGAGGCTATCTGTACCTACCCTTCCGGTAGGATCTATGGTGGATGATCCAAGAGCTATGTTATCTGTACCTACCGTTCTGGTAGGATCTGTGGTGGACGGTCTAGGAGTTGTGCAATCTGTACCTACCCTTCAGGTAGGATCCGAGGAGGACGACCCAGGAGCTTCTTCCTTTCTTCCAGCTGTTGTCTTTTCTGTTGTACTTTCGTTCAGTTGTAGATGTACTTTCAATTGGGTTTGTATTCTGGCCTGATTACTTTTTCAGCACTTCTTTTGTACTTAGTTTTTTAGTTACGCTTTTTCTCTTTGGTGTTTTTTACTTTTATAAAGTCAATGTCTTCCCAGTTATCAGGAATTACGCCTTTAGTGCTAGTCTCTAGCCCCTGGCCTATGGAAGGCGGGCTCGGGGAAGTCATGACACGAGCCCTGAGGACTGGTCGTGACAAACAAATTGAACAATTATGACCATATAATACATTTTTTGAGCCAGTTTAATTGTCTAAAAGGGATGTTGGTAACAATATATTATATTAGTGGTGTTATCATATAATAAACATTTTTATTCTGGTATATATATTGGATATTTTGAGGCATTGTATATAATTTTTTGTTGAATTCCATCATTTTGGGATGCATATGAGGATAGGATGTTTATGGGAATAGAAATAGAAGAGGATGTGGATGAGAAAATTAAGATGATCCAAAAACACATGTGTAAAACTCAATGTAAGATGAAAATTTATGTTGTTGACATTAGGAAAGTGTTTTCGTTCATAGCATGTTTTCATGTTTTCCATAAAATCCATCATGTAAAAGGGCATTGAATTTTTGTTAGAGAAGAAATCTATGTACAGTGTTCTTTTATAACTTATGAAATCTCATTAAATGATGGAAAATTTTATAACAATGTTGGTTTCACTAGTTTTTATCTCAGGAACACATTGTTTTTCTTGTTTCAATGATAAGAAGGTAGGTGATATATTCATCACATGATTTGATCCTTGATGTAGTTCGGCTCAAATTGAACTTTTTTTAAGAGTAAATTAGTATTCAAATTGATGATCATATAGATATTGTACTGAAAAATAATGTAATTCACTAGGTTAAGGTTTTTTGGAGAAACCACATGGTTGATGAAGTGATAAAATAGTATGAAAATTCAACGAGGAAATGGTATCATCCATTATTAAATATGTGAATAAAAATGTCAAGGGAAAATTCTCCAGAAGGAGTGGATAACGTAGCTACCTGGGTACTTATAAAATACTTCATTTTCATTCTGTAATTAAATAATTAAATTCTAAAAAATGTATAATGAAATAAGTGGTATATTCAAAAATTATGGAATATATAAAAATAGAATAATAAACTCACTTATAAAATTCAAAAAATAAATATTTACCATATAAGTTAAAATATAAAATTTCTATATTATAGAATAAGTAAATATTTATTTAAATAACGATTACTTATGTGCTAGTATTGTTGTGAAAAATAAATTTTTATTTAAATTTTTATAATTAATTTAATTAATTAAAATATAATTTCTACTCAAAAAATATATTTATTAATAAATTTTTGGAATCTATTCGATTATAACATATCATTATGATACCATGATTAATTTTTTCAAAGTGTCATGAAATATGTCAAAATTTTTAAATTTATATTTTTAGACTAAATAACTATTTTAATTAAAAATTTAATTTTCCTTATTTAAAAAATTATTTAAATAAAATGGAGATCATATTTAAATTATGCATTTTACAAAAATTGATAGGGTTAATTTTTGATATTTTTCTAAAATACAAGATTGTTTGGTGAATAGTAAAATAGGGTAATTTAATATATATAATAAATACACTTATTATTATGTTATAGACGATTTATGGTTGATATAAGACCCTATTTTAGAAATAGCATTCATTATTTTACATTATTTAGGGATAATTCAATAAAAATTAATAATTTTGATCCAAAATAATAAACAAATGAATAAAATAATAAAAAAACACCCATATTGTAGAGTCCTGAAGCATAATGTACATGGATATTACATTAATTTTGTGGAATACTTAATACATAACAAATATAGGCACACAAGGACCATAATAGTTTAGTGTCTTTGGAAACTCAGAATATAATCTTCTAATCGTGGTGAAAGATCTTCAACATCTCCCATAAAGATCTTAAATTTTTTTCTTACCTAAAACCTTTCTTTATATCCTGGGGAAAAGAAAACATAAAAAGGGTGAGCTCAAATTCTCAGTAAGGGTAAGCATGGATAAAATAAAACATACCGTATACATTTGAACTTAAAAACGTGAACATAATCTTTAAACATCAAAAGCAAGAGCAATGACATAAAACATGGATGTACGTATGGAATAGATCATAAAGAAACCTTAAGAATGATAAAATAGCATGGGAATAAAACATGTAATTGTGGAAACCATTCAGAACATGTCATGATTTCTATAGTATCCAAGTCATTTATTTCATGACCATCTTAGTGGACAAAGTCCCTCACTGAATCGAGTTCACTCCTCGTTTCAGTCCTGTAACACTGAACCAGATTAACTTACCGTTCCAGCCACGTCTATCTCAGGAGATATAAATCTTTACCCAATGCATTTGGGGGAGATATAGGTCCCACCAATCTCATTATGAAATCATTCTTACTTGTTCACAAAATAAACAAACATCATTCATAATAACCCAATAAATAAAATGGGTTCTATAAACATCATCCCATCATTACATAATCCATATAAATGAAATGGATATAATTTCATAATAAGAGAAGTGAAACCATGTAAATTTTAGAGACATTATTCTTGAAACATACACATATGAAATAATGTCATCTTAAATGGAAAATGGTTTTGATAAAACACTTGAAATGAATTCATGAGGAAAATATCCTTTCTTCTTCAAAATCATTCTCTTTTTACAAAATGTCATGCAATTTTAAAAGAAAAGGATTTTGTTGAAAATATTCATGAAATATTTTTGAGGAGGCTTCATACAAATAATTCTTTATAAAACCATAAAAATCCAATCGTGCCGTATAATTTAAAAAAACATTTTTCTCGTACTTTTACCGGAAAAGTCAAAAAGTACCTCGTAACTTAAACAAAAGAACGATTACTTACATACCATGTAGTAAAAGTCAAAATGGGTAAAAAGTACATTAACCATACATAAAGACACTTTTAGAAAACATTGGCATGGATGATAACAATAACCCCAGTAAATACTTACGTATAATCAATCTCGAATAAAAAAAATGAGATTTGCAAAATTATCCCTTACCTTAGGTCCAATATGCTTTGTACGTATCCAAACCTACTATATAATGATTTAAATAATGTCATTGACTTATTAAAGAATCATATTCATTGTTATTATATCATATATGGTTCACTTATATCTTTATATTAACCGTTCTTTTGTAAATTACATATTAAAGAGTGTTTTGGGTAAAATCGTTTCATTTGTCGTCCGTGTTTTGACTTGTAATTTTTCATATGATTACATAGATCATGATTACTTAATTCCAGAATATAAAACATGATTTATATATAATATATATTCATTATATATATATATATATATAATAGATCGATAAATGGAAAGAAATACACCGTTCATGGAGACGGTAGGCCGTACGTACGCATGAACGCTGTTTTCGTTTCCTTATTGAATTGAATGGAATTAAGTAGATGACATAAATATATATATACATAAATCCCGTAGCATTATTATTTCATATATTTTATGATTACATATTATATATACTTTAAAATCACTCTTGAATGGTTATCATGGAGAGTGAATATCATCGCGTCGTGGAGACGGTATTCCGTACGTACGCACGAGCGATGATATCATTCCCATGATCGTCAAATTTTATTAAACTGTATGTATAATATTACAGAATCAATATCACTTTACATTAATCATATATATTCATTACATTCACCATTATACCCATCCATGTAAGGTGGTGGTGGAAAATAGATTACACCACGGCGTGGAGACAGTATCCCGTACGTACGCACGCGCTGTGATTTCATTTTCCATTGGATGGATAGATGGTGAAATATGGTTGTTTCATATTTATAATAAAATATCAGTATATGAGTGATACTGATTTTATTACTTCATAATTAAACAACTAAAGATGAAGATGTTGAAGAAGAATGAAAATTGACAGAATCTGTAATGGATATTACCTCTTCTTTGAAACGCCTCATTGAATCCTCCTCTTATGGTATTAAAATTGGTCTTTAAAGAAGACCAGGACCTCTAGGATGTTTCTAGGGAATTTTATAAGGGAAATGGGCAGGGTATGGACGAGCTTAAAGGCTCAAATTTGTGTGAGGAAGAGAGGGAGGAGGTGCCCTTTTATAAGGGAGGATAGGGGCACCTTTGGAATTATTAAAACTGTTAATTTATAATAAATATATCCTCACTTAATAACCTCCAAAAATGACTCATATTCGAATATAAGATGATATATGGTTGTAATCGCATCAACCAATAAAATTTAGTCATTATAGGAAATTATTTTAAACATTATCAACCAGATTTATCCTTACTTAATCAATTTAATTTTATTTGTGGTAATAACATTATAAATTTTAAATTATAACAAAAAATTACTTATTTGTTGTGAATTGTCCATATTTGGATACTTTATAACATTTTAGACCATATAAATTTAAATTTATAATTTTTAAATATTTTTGTGATTTTTAACAATTTTATAATATGTTATATTTATAAAATAATAATAGTGTCAATTTTGACACTATTCATTTATATGAATTTAAATAAAATATATATAGAAGATATGTTCTAACTAAAAGCATTAATATATTAATAAAAGGCCATATGTATCTATAAAATTATTGGAGAACATTAAATAGTTAATATAATATTTATTTTATTATTTTTAAAAGCATTTATTTGGTTTATCTCTTAATAAAATAATTACTACAACATTATTGTATTATTAATTAATATACTTATTTGTTGCAAAAAAATTAAAAAGAAAATCCTTTGATGAAGATAAATCTATTAACTTTTACAATAATACTTTTACTCGAATTTATCATCATAAAATTACAATATTTAAATTTTTATATTTATTTAATTATGAAGGTGACAACATTGGCATCATTTAAAATAAAATAATATAAGTATCCTAATCACATTTATAAGACTCCAAACGGTTATATATTTGGTCCTTATATTATTATGGTATATATATACACTCAAAATATGTTTTGGTCAGGTTTTTGGGCCTTTTAATGGGAATTATTATTTCAATAAAAACTATATTACTGATTTATCACTTAATAAATAATTTATGCATCATTAATGTATCACCATTAATGATAATTATTTAATCCATAAAAAATCTAAATAAATTATCATGATATAGATAATTGTATTATCTTTCTGGAGACTATTCATGTTCGATGTTTTATGATAATTATCAGTAAATTAAAATTCTTATACTTATAAGATTTAAGAGAGTGACATGTTGTCACTTTCATTGGTTTTAATAATAAATAAATTATTTTCATGGTCAAAAGTCCATAAAATAAATCTAATCCGACCCTTAGGTGATATTCGTCTACTATTAGTCATCCAATAGAATTTTGGCATGTGTTAGGGTAATTTTATTATATTATATTTAACCTTAATTACCTGATTTACCTTTAACTATGTTAAATAAAATTTACCGTAGTTACTATTCATAATTCCCAAAAATAAAAAGTATCTTATTAAAATAATTTCAACCCACTAATTCCAAATATGGAATCTATTTTTCCAAATTAAATACACAAATTTTTCATAAATTAAATTAAAATTAATCCCGTTGTCGAATGAAAATAGGTTTTTCTTTAAAACATTGCAAAAGATTGAATTGATTTAACCTACGAATTTAATGTAAAATCAATTTAATGACATAAATTATATTAAATGTTAAAAATATATTCTATTTATAATTTAAAACCATTCAATATTATAATTTAACCATATAAATTGTTGTGATGAAAAAAGTTGTTTTTAATTAAAATATAGCATGTTTTTACTATTCATCAAAATATCAAAGTTACCAGAATAATATGAAAAATTTATCCAAAGTAAATTTTTATTTCATGATTCCAAAGAAGAATTATATTTTGTCAAATTTATCTTATAAACATATCAAAAACTATATTTAATATGGGTGCTCCATCAAAAGGGGGCAAAACTGCATTTTGAAAAATAATTATTTTACCCGAAAAATTTATTTTGTTCTTATACCATCTTCTAGAAAATGTTTAAGTTGAATAATAATGTTATAAAATTCAAAATTTAGTTAATACTATTCATAACGTCTAGTTCATAATAATATTATAATAATAAATCGTTGTTTAGTAAAACCCAGTATTGCGTACAACACACGCTATCGAGGAAGGTCGTGATTGCGTGTAATGCAAGCCAAGTCATGTTTGCGTGTTGTGCAAGAATCCTTCATTGTTTCGTATAACAGAATCCCACCATATTTCATTTATAAAATGAATATATATTTATATATATATATATACTCAATGTTGCGTAGAATAACTATTATCAAAATTGTGTGTAACACGATCCAAGAATAGTGTTGCGTATACTGCAAGCTAATACGGTGTTGCGTATAGCGCAAGTTAATCTTGGTGTAGCATACAAAACAAGATATTAATGAATTTAAAAGAATATTTTTCATAAAATCTCATGGTGTTACATTCTACCCCCTTATAATGAATTTCTCCCTCGAAAGTCGTCGGGGTTATAAATGGTTTACTAATTTAGAGTTTGTTTAATAGAAACCCACATCATAAAAAGGAATACCAAAACATTTCTTTAAAAACCAAAGTATGAAATGTAACGGTTACCCAAATTAACTCATCACTAGGTTTCCACGTAGGAGAACATAGGTGAAAATATGAATATGGAAGAAAAATCTAACCATCATGTTCTGATGGAGAGTGGTAGAGAACATGGATATGAAAAAGACATCAATAAAAAAGACATATATTTGTGATGATATAAGGTACCATCTGATTCATCAGATATAAGGGCACTATGACATCATTTTTGGTTTTCAAGATCATTTCCCTAAAGTTGATGAAATTGGAAATAGAAGAAATACTTTTGTGATTTTGGTACAGTCTCACTATTGTTCGTTCATTGGAAAATTTCCACTTTATATCTTAAAAAAATGAAGTTGAATTTGTCATTCGTGAAGTGTTAGCAGCTCATGTGATATAATGTTGGGTCATTCCATCTATCTCAAACAAAATGTTATAAATGTTATCAAAAATACATAAGTCCATATATAGTGAGATTAATCCTATATGGTTCCTAAAATGGACTTATACTTCATATATAATACTTCTTAATATAATAAAACTAGTTTCTACTAAACATGGACTTCCTATAGGCCAGTGGTAGGCGATAAAGGGCAGTCGCACTTCAGTTGTGGGTCTGATTCCCACATCCTTGTCCCACACGATGGGCTGTCGCCCGTCCTGTAGGTTGTCCTTTTTCTAAAACTACTTTACTATAACATCCCATCAATAATATCAAAAAAAATTATATCCTTAAACAATACAAACTTATGTCCAACACAATCCATTCCAATCATTAGGCATATCTAAAAAACTTCGGTCCAAGCTCATAGTATAATGAAATCGATTACTTGAAATGTCATCAACCAAGCATGTGAATACCATCATTTATCCCCCATATATCTTGTTGGTCACATTCCAATCATGTGAATACAATAACCATGTATTCTCTTGAAAAATGAACTCCCATTAAACCATAGTAAAAACATGAATGTTGTCAAAAGATAACTCTTTCAACATACCAAAACACAAAAATTCTATATACTCAATCCAAGATATAACCTTCTCCTTATATCAGTCATGAGCTCATGAATACTATCAAACATTTTATTTTCTCCTTATCCATTCATTATTCTCATATCATCTACATTCCAAAAATATATGAATAACATTTCATGGATACTGGTACCATTAATCATACACTTTCAAAACTCATGGAAAGACAACAGTGTAACAATCCTTAGATGTCTCTTTATTCCATAGTACCATGTGATTACTTATACAACATTACACTTGATAAACATGTAATCATTCCACTACCTTCTTAGTCCATTGATCGAGCTTCAACAATTCTTTCATCTCACAAATCATTTGTAGTCTCTTCATCATCATCAATATAAATACTACCCATACGACCGTACTGATTCTCTTCATAAGACATTACCTTAGGGCATTGGTTTTCATAATGCCCGTACATTCCACATTAAAAACATTTAACTAGTGTTGATGTCGTAACAATACCATTATCCTCGTCACTGGTGTTAACTGATCCTTTTCCTTTGCACTTACTGGCTTTGTGTCCTTCTTTTCCACACCCAAAGCATCTTCCAGTTCCTCTGAAACATTCTCCTTTATTCCTCTTCTCACATGATTTACATAGGGGAAATTGAATTTTATTTCCTCAATGATCATCATGAAAATCCATCATTCTCTTATTAGCCGTGTCAAGAAACTTACAAAATTTGAGTTTATTGATCATATTATGAGATTGTTGATTCGACATAATAATGATATTTGTACTTCTAGATCCCATTTCATTTGGTTTTTCATTAATAATATCATTCCATTGTCCATCATATCCTCTATTATCGTGAATCATCTTGTTTCCAGCCATTTTCTAAAACCCAAAAAAATAGTGTGAGAGGAAAAAATCATAATAAAGGGGGAGTAACATCAATATCTAACATCTTAGGTTTAATCTAATATCGTTACCATAATTCTAGGACTATAACCAATACTTATACTTAACCTTAGGGACATCGCTAGACATACCTTAGAAATATCTCTAGGGATCTCACTAACGTTTTCACGTCCTAGTTTCCAAAGGTTAACTAAACCTTTCCTCCGATACCAACTGTAGAGACCCGAAGCATAACGTACATGGACATTACATTAATTTTGTGGAATACTTAATACATAACAAATACAGACACACAAGGACCGTAATAGTTTAGTGTCTTGGGAGA
This sequence comes from Viscum album, assembly GCA_963277665.1. Classification (NCBI taxonomy): domain Eukaryota; kingdom Viridiplantae; phylum Streptophyta; class Magnoliopsida; order Santalales; family Viscaceae; genus Viscum; species Viscum album. The sequence goes on from OY728120.1 coordinate 1,853,524,874, forward strand.
CTCAGATTATAATCTTCTAATCGTGGTGAAAGAACTTCAACATCTCCCATAAAGATCTTCCCTTTTTGTTTTCTTACCTAAAACCTTTCATTATATCATGGGGAAAAGAAAACATAAGAAGCGTGAGCTCAAATGCTCAGTAAGGGTATGCATGGATAAAATGAAACATACCATATACATTTGAACTTAAAAACATGAACATAATGTTTAAACATCAAAAGCATGAGAAATGGCATAAAACATGGAAGTACGTATGGAATAGATCATAAAGAAAGCTTAAGAATGATAAAATAGAATGGGAATAAAACATGTAATTGTGGAAACCATTCATCACATGTCATGATTTCCATAGTAGCCAAGGCATTGCTGCCAAAACAATCTTAATGGAGAAAGTCCCTCGCTGAATCGAGTTCACTTCTCATTTCAGTCCTGTAACACTGAACCAGATTGACTTACCGTTCTATCCATGTCTATCACATTAGACATAAATCTTTACCCAATTCATTGGAGGTAGATATAGGTCCCACCCATCTCATAATGAAATCATTCTTACTTGTGCCAAAAAATAAACATACATCATTAATAATAACCCAATATATAATATGGGTTCCATAAACATCATCCCATAATTACATAATCCATATAAAAGAAATGGATATCATTTCATAATAAGAGAATTGAAACCATGTAAATCATAGAGACATTATACTTGAAACATACACATATTAAATAATGTCATCTTAGATGGAAAATGGTTTTGATAAAACACTTGAAATTAATTCTTGAGGAAAATACCCTTTCATCTTCAAAATCATTCTCTTTTTACAAAATGTCATGAAATTTTAAAAGGAATGTATTTTGTTGAAAATAGTCATGAAATATTTTGGAGGAGGCTTCATAAAAATATGGCTTTATGAAACCGTAAAAATACATTCGTGCCGTATAAGTTAAAAAAACATTTCTCTCATACTTTTACCAGAAAAGTCAAAAAGTACCTCGTAACGTAAACAAAAGAAAGATTCCTTACATACCATGTAGTAAAAGTCAAAATGGGTAAAATGGACATTAAAAATACATAAAAACACTTTTAGAAAACATGGGATTGGATGATAACAATAACCCCAGTAAATACTTACGTATAAGCAATCTCGGATAAACAGAATTAGATTTGCAAAATTATCCCTTACCTTAGTTCCGATATGCTTCGTACGTATCCAAACCACCTATATAATGATTTAAATAATATCATTGACTTATTACAGAATCATGTTCGTTGTTATTATATCATATATGGTTCACTTAGGACTTTATATTACACGTTCTTTTGTAAATTCCATATTAAAGAGTGTTTTGGTTAAAATCATTTCATTTGTCGTCCGTGTTTTGACTTGTAATAATTCATATGATTACTTAGATCATGATTACTAATTTTCAGAATATAAAACATGATTTATATATAATATATTTTCATACTATACACATATATAATAGATCTATAAATGGAAATAAATACACCGTTCATTGAGACGGTAGGCCGTACGTACGCATGAACGCTGTTTTCGTTTCCTTATTGAATTGAATGGAATTAAGTAGATGACATAATATATATATACATAAATCCTGTAGAATTATTATGTCATATATTTTATGATTACTTATTATATATACTTTATAATCATTCTTGAATGGTTATCATGATGAGTGAATCTAATCGCGTCGTGGAGACGATATTCCGTATGTACGCACGAGCGATGATATCATTCCCATGATTGTCGAATTGTATTAAAGTGTATGTATAATATTACTTAATCAATATCACTTTACAATAATCATATATATTCATTTCTTTCACCATTATACACATTCATGAAAGGTGGTGGTGGAAAATAGATTACACCACGGCGTGGAGATGGTATTCCGTACGTACGTGCACACGGTGATTTCATTTTCCATAGGATGGACAGATGGTGAAATATGGTTGTTTCATACTTATAATAACATATCAGTATATGAGTGATACTTATGTTATTACTTCATAATGAAAAAACTAAATAAGAAGATGTTGAAGAAGAATGAAAATTGAAAGAATCGGTAATGGATATTACCTCTTCTTTGACACGCCTCTTTGAATCCTCCACTTAGGGTACTAAAATTGGACTTTGAAAAAGACCAGGACCTCTAGGATGTTTCTAGGGAAGTTGATAAGGGAAATGGGCAGGGTTTGGCCGAGCTTAAAGGCTAAAATTGGTGTGAGGAAGAGATAGAGGAGGTTTTCTTTTATAAGGGAGGAGAGGGGAACCTTTGGAATTCTTAAACATATTAATTTATAATAAATATATCCCCACTTAAAAACCTCCAAAAATGACTGATATTCGAATATAAATGGAGATAGGGTGGTAATTAATCAACAAATAATATTTAGACATGTTAGGAAATTATTTTAAACATTATCAACTTGATTTATCCTTACTTAATCAATTTTATTATATTTGTGGTAATAACATTCTAAATTTTAAATTATAACAAAAAATTACTTATTTGTTGTGGATTTTCCATAATTGGATACTTTATAACATTTTAGACCATATAAATTTAATTTAATAATTTTTAAATACTTTTGTGATTTTTAAAAAATTTTATAATATGTTATTTTTATAAAATAACAATAGTGTCAATTTTGACACTATTCATTTATATGAATTTAAATAAAATATATACAGAGGATATGATCGAACTAAAAGTATTAATAGATTCATAAAAGGCCATATGTTACTAGAAAATTAGTGGAGAACATTAAATAGTTCATATATTATTTATTTTATTATTTTTAAAACCATTTATTTGGTTTATCTCTTAATAAAATAATTACTACAACATTTTGTATAATTATTTAATATACTTATTTCTTTCATAAAAATTAAAAATAAAATCCTATGATGAAGATAAATCTATTACCGTTCACAATAATACTTTCACTAGAATTTATCATCTTAAAATAACAATATTTAAACTGATGTATTTGTTAAATTATGAAGGTGACAACTTTGGCATCATTTAAAATAAAATAATATAAGTGTAATAATCACTTTTATAAGACACCGAACGGTTATATATTAGGTCATTAGATGATTATGGTATATATATACACTATAAATAAGTTTTGGTCAGGTGTGTGGGCCTTTTAATAGGTATTATTATTTCAATAAAAACTATATTACTGATTTTTCACTTAATAAATATTTTCTGCATCATTAATGTATCACCATTAATGATAATTATTTAATCCCTAAAAAATATAAATAAATTATCATGATGTAGATTATTTTATTATCTTTATTGATACTATTCATGTTATATTTTTTATGATGTTTATCACTAATAAAAATTATTATAATTTTAAGATTTAAGAGAGTGACTTGTTGTCACTTTCTTTTGTTTTAATAATAATTAAATTATTTTCAGGGTCAAAAGTCCATAAAATGAATCTAATCGGACCCTTAGGTGATATGGGTCTACTTTTAGACATCCAATAGAACTTTGGCACGTGTTAGCGTAATTTTATAATATTATATTTACCCTTAATTACCTGATTTACCTTTAACTATGGTAAATAAAATTTACCGTAGTTACTATTCAGAATTCCCAAAAATAAAAAGTATCTTATTACCATAATTTGGACCCACTGATTCCAAATATGGAATTATTTTTTCCAAATTCAATAAACAAAAGTTTCAGAAATTAAATTACAATTAATCCCGTTGTCGAAAGAAAATGGGTTTTACTTTAAAACATTGCAAAAGATTGAATTGATTTAACCTACGAATTTAATCTAAAATCAATGCTAATGAAATAAATTATATTAAATGGAAAAAATATATTCTATTTATACTTTAAAACCATTCAATATTATAATTTAACCATATAAATTATTTTGATGAAAAAAGTTGTTTTTAATTAGAATATAGCGTGTTTTTACAATTCATCAAAATATGAAAGTTACGAGAATAATATGAAAAATTTATCCAACGTAAATTTTTATTTATTGATTCCAAAGAAGAATTTTATTTTTTCAAATTGAAGTTATAATCATGTCAAAAACTAGATTTAATGTGGGTGCGCCATCAAAAGGTAGCAAAACTGCATTTTTGAAAAATATTTATTTTACCCGAAATATTTATTTTGTTCTTATACTGTAAAACCCCAAGATTTCATAGTGTGTTCTTTCTTCAAAATAATACAATAACTTGTACTACACACAACACCGAGTTCAAGCACACCATGACTTACCAAACAAGTCGTTCAAAAGAGGTTATGAATAGTATTAACTAAATTTTAAACTTTATATAATCCTTATAATTTTAGAATCCATATTATGAGTTTCTTAGAGATAATGTAAGAACAAATTTATTGTCAGTATTTCACTTTTACCAACATTTAATAATGAACACTTTTTAAATACAAAAATTTAAACTTTTTGACTAAATAAGGACATCAAAAAATTTAAAATGAAACATCTCAAGTTTTCACAGTATGCTTTCCTTTGAATAATACAGTAGCATGTGTTGTACGCAACTTCGAGTTCTAACACACACCACAACCAATAAAACTAGTCTTTATTAATAGTAATAGCTACCTTTTGAAATTATATATATTTTATATTTCAAAATGGACTTCATTTTTGGATTAGGAGTATTGAATTTAGCCTAAGTTTAAATTTTGGTACTTTTCAGATAACTTTAATATTTTGATGAATAGTGAAAATTACTAAATTTTAATTAAAAACAACTTTTTTTATCAAAATAATTAATCGTGATAAATTATGAATTTGAGTGGTTTTAAAGTATATTTAGAATATATTTTTACCATTTTATCCAATGGTGTTCATTATAATTAATTTCACTTAGAAATTGGACCTAAACAATTGTCAATCTTTTGATATATATTGTTTCATAAAAACACGCTATTTGTTGTGACAACAGGAATTAATTATAAAATAAATTAATGAAACATATATGTTTGGAATTTTTTAAAATAAATATCATTTTTGAATTTGGAATATTAATTATATCTTAGGGTGAAATTTTGGCATTGTTCTGAAATACTTCAATTTTCGATGAATAGTGAAACTACTAAGTGGTAGTTAAAAAAACTGAATTTTTCATAAAACGTAATTTTACCGCTTCTGGGAATGGAATTTCGAAAATCCGAGAGACACGGTTAATATCCAGCAGTAAAATGTGGTTCAATGAGATGTAAATAATTTTAGGTGAATAGTAATTTTTTACTTTTAATTACCACGGGTAAAAGTAAATAGGGTAATTAAGGGTAAAAATGATATTAATATTACCCTAACACATGTAATAATTCTATTGGACAAGTGTATCTCGACCAAAACAGCCTTAGGAATAAAATATTATCATTTAGGTCCACTTGGATTAGATTAGGATATTTATTATTATTTAATTCAAAGAAGAGTTAAAATTGTTAAAATAAAAGTATATTTACTAAAACATTTTTAATATAGGGTTATACATAAGATAAATTCGATTGTAAATATTAATTAGAAAGATAAACCGATTTCCTACATAAAGATATTTTATTTTTAATTTTTAGACTTAATATAATTTAATTTACTTATGACACAATGATGATGAAGTAATTACCATAATAGTGAACAATTAAAATAATTGATATTATAAATACACAAATAAATATAATTTGAGACTTTTTAGGAATTACACTAATTTTCTAGGTTAATATGACATGTTAGGATTGATTCAATTAACTGTGTTCTAAGTAATAATTCAGTTATGATTTTTTAAAAAATCAATTATTGAATAGTGTCAAAATTGACATAAAAGAGTTTCTAAAAAAAATATTATATTATTAATTGATATTAAATTCCTAAAAATATAAGGGTAGGCCAATAGACTTATATCATGATAGGTTCATCATTAATGGACCACTTGTGGGTCGTTTGGATGTATATGGTAAGTTTATTAACCATATAATATAAAAATAAAAAGAGACATTGTAAAAGTGAAACTAATTAACTTAGAGTTAATACCTAAAGATAAGGTTAATATAATGACCCAAACCTGTCTAAATTCTATTGGTTGAGTGGTTTTCGACCTATCCCTACCTTAACATTTAAATAATCAACTTTGGAGTCATTAAAAACCGAATATGAATTTATTATAAATTAGTATTTATAGATTTTCCAAAGGTACCCCTCACCCCTCTTATAAAAGGGCACTCCTACTTCTCATTTCTTCACACCTTCAAAGCCTTTTGGTTCATCCAAACTCTGCCCCAATACTCTCCCAACATCACTCACTGCAACCTAGATTCCTTATATTGATCAAAAAGCCAACCTAAGGAGCCCTTTTGATCAAATCAAAAAAAAGAACCTGAAGAAGAGGTAATGTTTTCACCACCACTTTTCAAGTTCCTTTCTTCTTCCACTTATTCTTTCTTTTTTATTACCATTCTAAAATAATAACTCCAGTATCTTATATATACATTGATGTTATTATAAATATGGTACAACCATATTCATTATTCTATCCACCCTTTGAATAACATGTCAACATATGTGCGTACGTACGGTTTACTGTCTCCAAGTCGTGGTGTAATTGTTATTCAATATATTATTATTTGGATGGGAATAATAATGATGTTTAACTCATGTAAATAATAAATATAACATGTTAATGATTCTGTATATATGATGTACCATCCATTTATATATTATTTTAATATCAAAAGAATGATATTGTCGCTCGTGCGTACGTATGGACTACCGTCTCCACGAACGCGATGAGATTCATTCTCCATCGTATCCATTAAAGTATAATTATCATTTTAGGATTTAAAAATTATGTTTAATGACTTGATATCATTATGGATATGAATAAGATACAACCTATCCATAACAAACATGTCTTATGTAACAAAACATATAAAAGAAAACGAGTAAGTTAACACCCGAAATGACGATAATTCTAAGATATTATTAACAAATCAATGTTAAAAGATCATATATGATATCATATTAATATATATGATTCATGTATAATTTAATAAAAATTATTTCACCATTATACAGGAGGTTAACCTACCCCAACCAAGGAAAAGTACAAGGTAAGGTTTATTTCGCAATCTCTTCGTTATCCGAGGTTGTTTATACGTAATAATCTACTGGGATCTCTTTATCATCCACATCCATTTTTCTTAAAAATGAATTTCAAAACATTTTTACTATTTACTAGAATATGGGTTAAAGTCATTTATACACTTGTTTGACTTTTTATAAGAGGTTAATAAAGGAATCTTTCCGTCGTTTTCAAAACAAGGTGTTGTTTAACCTTTTCGATAGAATTAAGGTAAGAATGTTTTTTTAACTTATTCGGAGGGTGCGGTTACTTTGCGCCGTTATAAAATCGTCGAAGCTTCCCTTACATGCTTATAAGAATATTTTCAAAGAAAATGTTTTATTTTATAAATATATGACTCTTAAATGATTTCAAAAATATAAAGAGATATTTCTCAAAAAAGAGCTTTGATATCATCTATGTCAACATCCTTCGATGGATTTTATGCTTATTTGTAGTTGATTTATTAAGATACAAAACTTCTATATTGTATTGAAGGTTTTGTGATATGTTTGACTGTGGATGTGCTATTTTTATACCATTCATAGTTTATGATGAAAGTATTGACATTTCGTATGGTAGTTTTAATACAAATGTTTATGTTATGTTTAATCCTTTTCATATGGGAATGAATTGGACTTAATATGTGAGGGGTGGAGCCCGCTATAGCTCCTCGATGCATCGGTAGGTCTCATGAGACAAACTAGTGTCTTGGCATAAGGCCTTGAAAAAATCTTATTTTTATTCTTGGCACGAGGCCTTGGCTATGTGGTTATGATAGTCTGGAATTATACATTCCATCATTATGAAAGTGGTTATTGATATTGCATGTGATTATTCGATTAGTAGAATATCCATGTGAATAAGTAAATGGCATTATTTCATTTTTCTTTTGTCATACTATTTTTAAGGTCAAGTTTAGAAGTCTTTTGTTTTAGTTATACATTGCCTTAAAAGTTTATGCTTATTTTTGAATGTTTCCGCTATATTGTTATCCTTACTGTGCATTTGAGCTCACCCATTTAATATGTTTTATTTTTCCCAGGATGTGAAGAAGTAAGTTATGAATGACCTGCATGGATAGTATTTTGGGATATGAGTGTGTAATATGGAGACTATGTTGTTGTAGTAGTTTTTCACTTTGTGATGTAATGTAAAACTTTATGAATATATCTAGTGTTTCCAAGGCTACTAAACCAATTGGTCTTTCGAGATTTGATCTTTCTTGTGATCATGCCAATGTAATTTAATAATGAACCGACTCTAGATAACTAGGGTCGGGGCATTACAGTTGGTATCAGAGGAAGTTTAGTACAAACCATGGAAGCTAGACTTAGATAAACTCTGATTAGAGCACGTAGACCTAAGATGAAATTTGAGGATTGGTATAGAATAACTTACTAGAATTTTTGTATTGAAGAGATTTTGTGAGTTTTCTGAAAAAATACATCCCTGTCTATATACGAGCAGGTAGAGGCGGCTCTGGCACAGATGTACCTAGGGGTAAAACCCAAAAACACCGCTATGAGCTAGACTCGAATAGGAACTGGTGCACGACAACGGGCCTTGCTGCACTCTTGGTTATGACACTCTTGGTGGATATGCTTAGGATAATTCTCATCTTCTTTACAAACCATTATGAAGGGTTTATGTGGATTTACTTCCTCAAGGGAGAAATTTTTATGATTATGGATTATATCCATAATCAATTTAATTTATATTATCTGTCTTACAAGTTTGAGATTAGGTAGTGTTATTCATAAATTAATCTAGTTTATGTCATTGTTTAGAAATGGTGCCCAGTAGAAGGAATGATAACTCCAGCAATGCACATGATCCAAAGAGAAAGAAGGATCATATCTTTCATGGTCTTAATCCAGAATTTATAAGAGAAATAGTCTCCCATGTATTATCATCATATGAAGAAATAATATGATGTGTTGATAAGATAAGTAAAGATTTTACTTAGTCCTATGGCTTTGAAGGGAAGCAAGGGAAGAAAATGATGGAAGAGAGAACGATGGATAAAGGGAAGAGGGAAAATAAGAATTTTCCCAAATGTGATAACTGTGGGAAGAAACACCCTGGAACTTTTCTGAAAGGAATGGGAGTTTGTTATAAGTGTGGAGGAAAAGGGCACAATGAATGTGACTGTAAGGGTAAGAAAATGGTTTCAAATGTACAATGCTTCATTTGCAAGGAATTTGGACACTACGTGAACCTATGTCCCAGTCATCAGACTATGCCGCAAATGATTCTATTGGATAATAATCAAGTTATGATACTACCACAGATGAAGAGGAATGATTAGAGTTCTTATGTTGATTATGTCATTTGATTTTTGTATCAACAATGTACTTGTTATAATAATTATGGAGTATATAAGGATTGTACTGCAGTACTATTTCACTAAGGACTTGAGATTTTGTGGAACAATGAAATGTGACTCAATAGTAGGTTAAATTGTTGGAAAATATATAGTTGAGAGAAAGATAAACCATAATATGGTTCTGATACCGAGGTAGTGATTTTAGAATAATACATGATTGATTTGGATAAATTATATTGGATATTCCTGACTACCTTGAAGCTGATTAATGATTTGTATATTCCATCATTATTGGGGTTTAATACATTTTTGGATTGATGGCGTATATCCAGCATTCTATATGGAATAAGGGAGCATGAAAGTAATCAATAAGTATTATGGTAATTCAGGATGTTTCTGTGTTTTAAAAGAATACATGATGAAGGTATTCATATGCTATTACGGGGTAAAAAGGATCTACATTAAGTTTACCTTCATTATAAATATTGGACAGTGAGTTTTGACAGAAGTATTTTGAATAAATTCTAGTTTGAGATTAATTTTTGATTGCCATAAAAGGACAACCCAGAGGTCGGGCGAAAACCCGTCGCGACCGGTGAGGCCGCAGACTTGAACCCGCAACCGAAGGGCGAAAAGGGTGTATCACCTACAACTGGCCCACGAGATATCCTGGATTAAATAATGTAGTTTTTTTAAAAGATCTGGTAGATGAATTTTAAATTCGTTTGTTTTGGAACCCTGTATGAATAGTATAAATAGAATTTTTTTTACGAGTGAAAGATGATTTGTGGTAGAAATTTATTAATGGATAAAACACTAATTATAAAGTAAGTATATCTCCTTATGATCTTATCCAATCTCATAAATAAACTCCTCAACATTTAGAAAAGTAACTTAGAACAAAAATGTTGTCCTAGATGGTACCTTAAATCATCACTAATTTATGGCTTTGGGATTGTTGGCCTTTTCATAGCCATGTTCTCTACCACTCTCCATCAGATAATTTATGGTTATATTTCTCTTCCATATCCATATTTTCCTACATGGAACCCTAGTATGTGTTATATTCGGTAATCTTCATACTTTCCACTCTTTATTTTAAATAGAGGCCTCATTAATTCATTTTTCGATGTGGGATTTCAACTAAGATATTTTGAAACGTCAAAAATGTGTTATCATAATACCTTATGTTTTGTTGAATCGATGGTATTTTAAATCATCGTAGATTGATGAATTTAAGGACCTCAATTTTAAACATGTTTGTGATTGATGACCTCAATCACTACCTATAAATATTTACGTTTTTCCTCCAATTATATGTCTCTAATTTCCACCATTGTTCTCCTAATCGAGATCATAATTTGGTGGAGACCCTTTCATTTCTCGTTTCCTTATATTAAGACTAAATTTTAGTAAACCAATTTCTGATGTGGGTTTTCCCACGAAGATATTTTTTATTTTCATCCTTTTATTTTCGAAGAAAAATTTCAAATTGCGAGGATGCAATTTTTTGAAGGAGGGGAGAATGTAACATCCCAAGATTTCATAGTGTGTTATTTCTTCAAAATAATACAATAACTTGCACTACATGCAACACCGAGTTCAAGCACACCATGACTTACCAAACAAGCCATTCAAAAGAGGTTATGAATAGTATTAACTAAATTTTAAACTTTATATAATCCTTATAATTTTAGAATCCATATTATGCGTTTCTTAGACATAATGTAAGAACAAATTCATTTTCAGTATTGCACTTTTACCAAATTTTAATAGTGAACCCTTTTTAAATACAATATTTTAATCTTTTTGACTAAATGGGGACATAAAAAAAATTTAAAATGAAACATCCCAAGCTTTCACGGTTCTCTTTCCTTTGAATAATACAGTAGTGTGTGTTGTACGCATCTTTGAGTTCTAACACACACCACAACCAATAAAACTAGCCGTTATGAATAATAATACCTACTTTTTGAAATTATATATATTTTATATTTCAAAATGGAAATAATTTTTGGATTAGGAGTATTGAATTTTTACTAAGGTGAAATTTTGGTACTTTTCGGATAACTTTAATATTTTGATGAATAATGAAAATTACTGAATTTTAATAACAAATAACTATTTTAATCAAAATAATTAATGGAGATAAATTATGAATTTTAATGGTTTTAAAGTATAATTATAATATATTTTTTCCATTTTATCCAATGGTATTCATTATAATTAATTTCACTTCGAAATTGGACCTAAACAATTGTCAATCTTTTGATATATATTGTTTCTTAAAAACACGCTATTTTTTGTGAAAACGGGAATTAATTATAAAATTAATTAATGGAACTTATATGTTTGTAATTTTTTAAAATAAATATCATTTTTGAATTTGGAATATCAATTATAGCTTAGGGTAAAATTTTGGCATTGTTCTGAAAAACTTCAATTTTTGATGAATAATGAAACTACTAAGTGGTAGTTAAAAAAACTGAATTTTTCATAAAACATAATTTTACCGCTTCTGTGAATGGAATTTCAAAAATCCAAGAGACATGGTTAATATCATGATGTAAAATGTGCTTCAATGAGATGGAAATAATTTTTGGTGAATAGTAAATTTATTTTTATTTACCACGGTTAAAAGTAAATATGGTAATTAAGGGTAAAAATGATATTAATATTACCCTAACACATGTCCTAATTCTATTGGACAATGGTATCTCGACCAAAACTGCCTTAGGAATAAAATATTATCATTTAGGTCCACTTGGATTAGATTAGGGCATTTATTATTATTTAATTCAAAGAAGAGTTAAAAGAGTTAAAATCAAAGTTTATATACTAAAACAATTTTAATATAGGGTTATACATAATATAAATTCGATTGTAAATATTAATTAGAAATCTAAAAAGATTTCCTACATAAAGATATTTTACTTATAATTTTTATACTTTAAATAATTTAACTTACTTATGACACAATGATGATTAAGTAATTACCATAATAGTGAACAATTAAAATAATTGATATTATAATACACAAATAAATATAATTTGAGACTTTTTAGGAATTAAACTAATTTTCTAGGTTAATATGACATGTTAGGATTGATTAAATTAACTGTTTTGGAAGTAATCATTCTGTTAGGATTTTCAAAAAAATCAATTATTGAATAGTGTCAAAATTGACATAAAAGAGTTTTTAAAACAAATATTATATTATTAATTGATATTAAATTCCTAAAAATATAAGGGTTGGCCAAGAGACTTATATCCTGATATGTTCATCATTAATGGACCACTTGGGGTTGCGTGGATGTATACAGTAAGTTTATTAACCATATAATATAAAAATACAAAGAGACATTGTAAAAGTGAAACTAGTTAACTTAGAGTTAATACTTAATGATTAGGTTAATATAATGACACAAACCTGTCTAAATTCTATTGTTTGAGTGGTTTTCGACCTATCCCCACCTTAAAATTTAAATAATCAACATTGGAGCCATTAGAAACTGAATATGAATTTATTATAAATTAATATTTCTAGCTTTTCCAAAGATGCCCCTCACCCCTCTTATAAAAGGGCACTCCTCCTTCTCATTTTTCACACACTCAATGACTTTTGGTTCAGCCAAACTCGGCCCAAATAATCTACCAACTTCCCTCACTAAAACCTAGAGGCCTTAGTTTTATCAGAAAGCCAACCTATGGAGCCCTTTTGATCAAATCAAAAGAAAGAACCTGAAGAAGAGGTAATGTTTTCACCACCCCTTTTCAAGTTCCTTTCTTCTTCCACTTATTCTTTGTTTGTTATTACCATTCTAAAATAATAAATCCAGTATCTTATATATAATGTGATGTTATTATAAATATGTTTCAACCATATTCAGTATTCTATCCACCCTTTGAATAACATATCACCATACGCGCGTACGTACGGCTTACTGTCTCCACGTCATGGTGTAATTGTTATTCAATATATTATTATTTGCATGGGTATAATAATGATGTGTAACTCATGTAAATAATAAATATAACATGTTAATTATTCTGTATATATGATATACTATCCATTTATATATTATTTTAATATCAAAATAATGATATTGTCGCTCGTGCGTACGTACGGACTACCGTCTCCACGAACGCGATGAGATTTATTCTCCATCGTATCCATTAAAGTATAATTATCATTTGATGATTTAAAAATGACGTTTAAGGACTTGATATCATTCTGAATATGAATGAGATACAACCTATCAATAAAAAACACGGCTTATGTAACAAAACATATAAAATAAAACGAGTAAGTTAACACCCGAAACGACGATAATTCTAAGATATTATTAACAAATCAATGTTAAAAGATCATATATGATATCATATTAATATATATGATTCTTGTGTAATTTAATAACAATTATTTCACCATTATACAGGAGTTTAACCTACCCCATCCAAGGAAAAGTACAAGGTAAGGGTTATTTCGCAATCTCTTCGTTCTCCGAGGTTGTTTATACGTAATAATCTACTGGGATCTCTTTATCATCCACATCCATGTTTCTTAAAAATGAATTTCAAAACATTTTTACTATTTACTAGAATATGGGTTAAAGTCATTTATACCCTTGTATGACTTTTTATAAGAGGTTTAAAAAGGAATCTTTCCGTCGTTTTCCAAATAAGGTGCTTTTTAGCCTTTTCGACAGAATTTAGGTAAGAATGTTTTTTTAACTTATACGGTGGGTGTGGTTATTTTCTACCGTTATAAAATCGTCAAAGCATACGTTACAAGATTATAAGAATATTTTCAAAGAAAATGTTTTATTTAATAAATATATGACTCTTAAATGATTTCAAAAATAGAAAGAGATATTTCTCTAAAAAGAGTTTTGATTTCATCTATGTCAACATCCTTCGATAGATTTTATGCTTATTTGTAGTTGATTTATTAAGATAAAAAAAATCTATATTGTATTGAAGGCTTTGTGATATGTTTGACTATGGATGTGCTATTTTTATACCATTCATAGTTTATGATGAAAGTATTGAAATTTCATATGCTAGTTTTAATACGAATGTTTATGTTATGTTTAAACCTTTTCATATGGGAATGCATTAGACTTAATATGTGATGGGTGGAGCCCACTATATCTCCTCGATGCATCGGTAGGTCTCATGAGACAAACTAGTGTCTTGGCACAAGGTCTTGACAAAATCTTATTTGTAGTCTTGGCACGAGGCCTTGGCTATGTGGTTCTGATAGTCTGGCATTATGCATTCCATCATTATGAAAGTGGTTATAGATATTGCATTTGAATATTCGATTAGTAGATTATCCATGTGAATTATTAAATGGAATTATTTCATTTTTATTTTTCCATACTATGTTTAATTTCAAGTTTAAAAGGATTTTGTTTTAGTTATACATTGCCTTAAAAGTTTATGCTTATTTTTTAATGTTTCCCCTATATTTCTATCCATATTGGGCATTTGAGCTCACCCCTTTTCTATGTTTTATTTTTACCAGGATGTGAAGAAGTATGTTATGAATGACCTGTAGGGATAGTATGTGGGGATATGAGTGTGGAATATGAATACTATGTTGTTGTAGTAGTTTTTCACTTTGTGATGTAATGTAAAACTTTATGAATATATCTAGCGTTTCCAAGGCTACTAAACCAATCGGTCTTTCAAGATTTGATCTTTCTTGTGATCATGCCAATGTAATGTAATAATGCACCGACTCTGGGTAACTAGGGTCGGGGAGTTACATATACCATGTTCTAGAAAATGTGCAAGATAAATAATAATGTTATAAAATTAAAAATTTAGTTAATACTATTCATAAAGGCTAGTTCATAATAATATTATAATAATACATCGTTGTTTAGTAAAACGCAGTATTGCATACAACACACACTATCGAGGAAGGTCGTGATTGCGTGTAATGCAAGCCATGTCAGGGTTGCGTGTTGTGCAAGAATCCTTCATTGATTCGTATAACAGAATCCACCCATATTTCATCTATACATTGAATATATATATATATATATACTCAATGTTGTATAGAATAATTATTATCAAAATTGTGTGTAACACGATCCAAGGATAGTGTTGCGTAAACATCAAGCTAATACGGTGTTGCGTATAGTGCAAGGTAATCTTGGTGTAGCATAAAACCCAAGACATTAATGATATTAAAAGAATATTTTTCATAAAATATTGGGGTGTTACATTATACCCCCCTTAAAATGAATTTCTCCATCAAAATTCATCGGGGTAATAATTGGTTTACTACTTGAAAGTTTGTTTAATAGAAACCCACATCATAAAAAGGAATACCAAAACATGGATTTAAAAACCAATGTATGAAATGTAACGGTTACCCAAATTAACTCATCACTGGGTTTCCACGTAGGAGAACATAGGTGAAAATATGGATATAGAAGAAAAATCTAACCATGAAGTTCTGATGGAGAGTGGTAGAGAACATGGATATGAAAAAGCCATAAACCACAAAGCCATAGATTTTTGATGTTCTAAGGTACCACCTGATTCATCAGATATAGGGGCACTAGGACATAATTTTGGGTTTTCAAGATCATTTCCCTAAAGTTGATGAAATTGGAAATAGAAGAAATACTTTCGTGATTTTGGTATAGTCTCACCGTTGTTCGTTCTTTGGACAATTTCCACTTCATCTCTTAAAGAAATGAAGTTGAATTTGTCATTCGTGAAGTGTTAGAAGCTCATGTGAAAGAATGATGGGTCATTCCATCTATCTCAATCAAAAGGATATAAATGTTATCAAAAATACATAAGTCCATCTATCGTATGATTAATCATATATGGTTCCTAAAATGGACTTATACTTCATATATCATACTGCTTAATATAATAAAACTAGTTTCTACTAGATAGGAACTTCCTGTAGGACAGTGGTAGGCGATAATGGCTAGTCGCACTTCGGTTGTGGGTTTGATTCCCATAGCCTTATCCGACGCGATGGGTTGCCGCTCGTCCTGCAGGTTTTTCTTTTTCTAAAACTACATTACTATAACATCCCATCCATAATATCAAAAAAAGTTCTATCCTTAAACAATACTAACTTATGTCCAACATAATCCATTCCAATCTTTAGGCATATCTAAAATACTTCAGTCCAAGCTCATTGTATAAAGAAAACGATTACATGAAATGACATCAACCAAGCATGTGAATACCATCATTTATCCCCCATATATCTTGTTGGTCATATTCCAATCATGTGAATACCTTAATCATGTATTCTCTTGAAAAATGAACTCCCATTAAACCTTATTGAAAACATGAATTCTTTCAGAAGTTAACTCTTTCCACATACCAAAATCCAAGAATTCTATATAGTCAAACCATGATATAACATTCTCTTTATATCAGTCATGTGCTCATGAATACTATCAAATAGTCAATTTTATCCTTATCCCTTCATTATGCGCATATCATCTTCATTCCAAAAATATCTAAATAACCTTTCATTGATACTAGTACCATTAATCATACACTTTCAAAACTCAAGGAAAGACAACAGTGTAACAATCCTTAGATGTCTCTTTATTCCATAGTACCATGAGATTACTTATACAACATTACACTTGATAAACATTTAATCATTCCACTACCTTCTTAAACCATTGATCGAGCTTCAACAATTCTTTCATCTCATATATCATTTGTAGTCTCTTCATCATCATCAACATAAATACTACCCATATGACCGTACTGATTCTCTTCATGAGACTTTCCCTTAGGGCATTGGTTTGCATAATGCCCATACATTCCACATTTAAAACATTTTACCATTGTTGATATCGTAGCAATACCATTATCCTCATCCCTGGTGTTAACTGAACCTTTTCATTTTCACTTACTGGATTTGTGTCCTTCTTTTCCACACCAAAAGCATCTTTCAGTTCCTTTGAAACATTCTCCTATATGCTTTTTCGCACATGATTTACATAGAGGAAACTGAATTTTCGTTCCTCTATGATCATCATGAAACTCCATCTTTCTCTTATTAGCTGATTCAGGAAACATACCAAATTTGAGTTTATTGATCATATTATGAGATTGCTGATTCGGCATAATAATGATGTTTGGAGTTCCAAATCCCATTTCATTTGGTTTCTCATGAATAATATCATTCCATTGTCCATCATATACTCCATTATTGTGAATCATCTTGTTTCTAGCCATTTTCTAAAACCCAAGAAGAATAGTGTCAGAGGAAAAAATCATAATAAAGTGGGAGTAACTTCAATATCTAACATCTTAGGTTTAATCTAATATCGTTACCATTATTCTATTACTATAACCTATACTTATACATAACCTTAGGGACATCCATAGACATACCTTAGAAATATCTCTAGGGATCTCATTAACGTTTTCACATCCATGTTTCCAAAGGTTAACTAAACCTTTCCTCTAATACCAACTGTAGAGACCTGAAGCTTAACATACATGGAAATTACATTAATTTTGCAGAATACATAATACATAACAAAAACAGACACATAACGACCGTAATAGTTTATTGTCTTTGGAAGCTCTAAATATAATCATCTAATCGTGGTGAAATATCTTCAACATCTCCCATTAATATCTTCCCTTTTTTTCATACCTAAAACATTTCTTTATATCTTGGGGAAAATAAAACATAAAAAGGGTGAGCTCAAATTCTCAATAAGGCTAAGCATGGATAAAATAAAACATACAATATACATTTGAACTAAATATCATGAACATAATGTTTAAACATCAAAAGCGTGAGCAATGACATAAAACATGGAAGTACGTATGGCATAGATCATAAAGAAACCTTAAGAATGATAAAATAGAATTGGAATAAAACATGTAATTGTGGAAACCATTTAACACATGTCATGATTTCCATAGTAGCCAAGGCATTGCTGCCAAGACCATCTTAGTGGACAAAGTCCCTCACTGAATCGAATTCAGTCCTCATTTCAGTCCTGTAACACTGAACTGGATTAACATACCGTTCCATCCATGTCTATCTCAAGAGATATAAATATTTACCCAATTCATTGGAGGGAGATATAGGTCCCACCCATCTCATAATGAAATCATTCTTACTTGTTCCACAAAATAAACATACATCATTCATAATAACCTAATAAATAAAATGGGTTCCATAAACATTATCCCATCATTAAATAATCCATATAAAAGAAATGGATATAATTTCATAATAAGAGAATTGAAACCTTTTAAATAATAGAGACATTATACTTGAAACATAAACATATGAAATATTGTCATTTTAGATGGAAAATTGTTTTGATAAAACACATGAAATGAATTCTTGAGGAAAATATCATTTCTTCTTCCAAATCATTCTCTTTTTACAAAATGTCACACAATTTTAAAAGAAAAGGATTTTTTTGAAAATATTCATGAAATATTTTGGAGGTGGATTCATAAAAATAAGGCTTTATAAAACCGTAAAAATCCATTCGTGCCGTATAAGTTAAAAAACATTCTTCACGTACTTTTACCGGAAAAGTCAAAAAGTACCTCGTAACGTAAACAAAAGAAATATTCCTTACATACCATGTATTAAAAGTCAAAATGGGTGAAAATGACATTAAACATACATAAAAACACTTTTATAAAACATGGGCATGGATGATAACAATAACTCCAGTAAATACTTACGTATAAGCAATCTTGGATAAAAAAAATGAGATTTGAAAAATTATCCCTTACCTTAGGTACGATATGATTCGTACATATCCAAACCTCCTGTATAATGATTTAAATAATGTCATTAACATATTATAGAATCATATTCATTGTTATTATATCATATATGGTTCACTTATGACTTTATATTACCCATCCTTTTGTATATTCCATATTAAAGAGTGTTTTAGGTAAAATCGTTTCATTTGTCGTCCGTGTTTTGACTTGTAATTAATCATATGATTACTTAGATCATGATTACATAATTCCAGAATATAAAGCATGATTTATATATAATATATATTCATAATATACATATATATAATAGATCGATAAATGGAATGAAATACACCGTTCATGGAGACGGTAGGTCGTACGTACGCATGAATGTTGTTTTCGTTTCCTTATTGAATTGAATGGAATTAAGTATATGAAATATATATATATATATATATATATAGTATCATTATTATGTCATATATGTTCTTATTACTTATTATATATACTTTATAATCATTATTGAATGGTTATCATGGAGAGTGAATATCATCGCGTCGTGGAGACGGTATTCCGTACGTACGCACGAGCGATGATATCATTCCCATGATCCTTGAATTGTATTAAAGTGTATGTATAATATTAAATAATAAATATTACTTTACAATAATCATATATATCCATTACTTTCACCATTATACCCATCCATGTAAGGTGGTGGTGGAAAATAGATTACACCACGGCGTGGAGACGATATTCCGTACGTACACACGCGCAGTGATTTCATTTTCCATAGGATGGATAGATGTTGAAATATGGTTGTTTCATACTTATATTAACATATCAATATATGATAGATACTGATGTTATTACTTCATAATGAAACAAATAAAGAAGAAGAAGTTGAAGAAGAAAGAAAATTGAAAGAATCGGTAATGGATATTACCTCTTCTTTGACACGCCTCTTTGAATCCTCCTATTAGGGTACTAAAATTGGTCTTTGAAGAAGACCAGGACCTATAGGATGTTTCTAGGGAAGTTTATGAGGTAAATGGGCAGGGTTTGGACGAGCTTAAAGGCTCAAATTGGTGTGAGTAAGAGAGGGAGGAGGTGCCCTTTTATAAGGGAGGAGAGGGGCACCTTTGGAATTCTAAAAAATATTAATTTATAATAAATCAATCCCCACTTAAAAACATCCAAAAATGATACATATTAAAATATAAGATGATATAGGGTTGTAATATAATCAACCAATAAAAATTAGACATGTTAGGAAATTATTTTAAACATTATCAACTTGATTTATCCTTACTTAATCGATTTAATTTTATTTGTACTAATAATATTCAAAATTTAAAATTATAACAAAAAATTACTTATTTGTTATGAATTGTCCATAATTGGATACTTTATAACATTTTAGACCATATAAATTTAAATTTATAATTTTTAAATATTTTTGTGATTTTTAAAAAATTTTATAATATGTTATTTTTATAAAATAACAATAGTGTCAATTTTGACACTATTTATTTATTTGAATTTAAATAAAATATATACAGAATATATGCTCGAACTAAAAAAATTAATAGATTCATAAAAGGACATATGTATCTAGAAAATTTGTGGAGAACATTAAATAGTTCATATTATATTTATTTTATTATTTTTAAAACCATATATTTGGTTTATCTCTTAAAAAAATAATTACTACAACATTTTGGTATAATTATTTAATATACTTATTTTTTACATAAAAATTAAAAATAAAATCCTATAATGAAGATAAGTCTATTAAATTTCAAAATAATACTTTTAATCGATTTTATAATCTTAAAATCACAATATTTAAATTGTTATATTTATTAAATTATGAAGGTGACAACTTTGGCATCATTTAAAATAAAATAATATAAGTGTCATAATCAGTTTTATTAGATTAGAAACGGTTATATATTTGATCATTACATGCTTATGGTATATATATACACTCAAAAAATGTTTTGGTCAGGTTTGTGGGCCTTTTAATGGGTATTATTATTTTAATAAAAACTATATTACTGATTTCTCACTTAATAAATAATTTCCGCATCATTAATGTATCACCATTAATGATAATTATTTAATTCCTAATAAATCTAAATAAATTATCATGAAGTATATAATTTTATTATCTTTCTGGAAACTATTCATGTTCTATGTTTTATGCTGTTTATAACTAAATTAAAATTATTATACTTATAAGATTTAAGAGAGTGACATGTTGTCACTTTCTTTGGTTTTAATAATACATAAATTATTTCCATGGTCAGAAGTCCATAAAATGAATCTAATCTGACCCTTAGGTGATATGGGTCTACTTTTAGCCATCCAATAGAATTTTGTCACATGTTTGGGTAATTTTATAATATTATATTTACCCTTAATTACACGATTTACCTTTAACTATGGTAAATAAAATTTACTGTAGTTACTATTCATAATTCCCAAAAATAAAAAGTAGCTTATTAACATAATTTAGACCCACTGATTCCAAATATGGAATCCATTTTTCCCAACTCAATACACAAAATTTTCGGAAATTAAATTAAAATTTATCTCGTTGTCGAAAGAAAACGGGGTTTTCTTTAAAACATTGCAAAAGATTGAATTTATTTAACCTAAAAATTTAATGTAAAATCAATGCTAATGACCTAAATTATATTAAATGGTAAAAATATATTCTATTTATACATTAAAACCATTAAATATTATAATTTAACCATATAAATTATTTCTATTAAAAAAGTTGTTTTTAATTAAAATAGAGTGTGTTTTTACTATTCATCAAAATATGAAAGTTACCAGAATAATATGAAAAATTTATCCAAAGTATATTTTTATTTCATGATTCCAAAGAAGAATTTTATTTTTTCAAATTAAACTTATAAACATGTCAAACACTAGATTTAATGTGGGTGCGCCATCAGAAGGCGGCAAAACTGCATTTTTGAAAAATACTTATTTTACCCAAAAAAATTATTTTGTTCCTATACAATGTTCTAGAAAATGTGTAAGATGAATAATAATGTTATAAAATTCAAAATTTAGTTAATAATATTCATAACGGCTAGTTCATAATAATATTATAATAATATATCGTTGTTTAGTAAAACCCAGTATTGCGTACAACACACACTATCAAGGAAGGTCGTGATTGCGTGTAATGCAAGCCAAGTCAGGGTTGCATGTTGTGAAAGAATCCTTAGTTGTTTCTTATAAAAGATCCAACCATATTTCAATTATTCGTTGAATATATATATATATACTCAATGTTTCATAGAATAACTATTATCAAAATTGTGTGTAACTCGATCCATGAATAGTGTTGCGTATACTGCAAGCTAATAAGGTGTTATGTATAGCGCAAGGTAATCTTGGTGTAGCATACAACACAAGAAATTAAGGAAATTAATAGAATATTTTTCATAAAATCTCAGGGTGTTACACATCTGGTCCTCTATAAATACCAAACTGGACCAGATCATTTTCTAACACATCAACGACTTTTGTGTTGTATAATTTATACCCAATTCACATCACAAAACTATTCCAAACTTTCAAAAAAATTTCTTCTCACCAAAAGGTCAAAACCATGTACTGTAAGGATGTTCACATGGATAAGAATTCAACAGGTAAAATCCACTTTTATTTTCATATATTTTCTATTCAGTATATCGTCACTTAATATTCTCTCATCGCCAAACATCATCAAAGTGGCTGATAATGATAATATATTACATATACTATTATAATATTTTGTTATTTTAATATCCATCGTCAAAAATCTATATATATCATTTTATTCTATAAAATAAAAACATATTATGTGAGGAGTCGATTTTCCATCATCAAGGATGGCCTGTTTTCATTTTCCATTACCTCATTCATGGAATGTCATAAAACAATTATTATGGTTAAATAAAATATTATTTTAAATATTTTATTTCATATAATGTTTTGGAGACCATACATAAACATGATATTAAATAAAATAAATAATATCTTGGGGGTCGTAAAAACCATCAAAAAAATTATATCATTTTCATTATTGTTTTATGTAACATACCATCCTGATATCATAAAAAAATTTATATTATGTATAATTTTAAATTATAGAAACATATTAATAGAATTTCATTCCAATTCGGGAATTTTTAATCAATTCAACAAGAAAACCATAATAAATCAACCATGGAAACCATGAATTAAAAACAACTGAAACAATAAAAAAATAATATATACAGTCAAAAAATGGGTGGAAAGATGTTATAAAAAATTTTAAATGTTTTTATAAAAACGAATATTGTTCTATAATATATTAATAATACTGATTGATCCATTATATAGGTGGTTTTGACTGGTTTTATGTATGATGAACCTAATGTATGTGAATTTTATTCAAAAATATTTATGTATGTTTTTATTTCTACATAATTCAAATGTAATGCTTAATAATTCTATTAATTTATTATTATGGTTATTTTCATGTTCATGGAAATTTTTAATAATGTATTTTTGGACATATATATCCCTGAAATTCATTGGGTAAGTTTATTTTGGATGATTACCATAATGGTTATTCAAGGTTTAAATGTGTTGGTTACATAATATGGTAGACATTAGGGTTAAATGGTATGTTAAACATAAGGGCTACATACTACAAGGTAGCTATGAGGGATACAGTAATTAAATTTTGATTCCCCAAAATACCAATACAGTTTTATTTATTTTTCTACATTTTAAGGAAATTTATTATTTTCACATGTTATGTATAAGATTATTTATGCCTGAGATGTATTTATTTGTAACAATTCTCTCATATAATTATAAATCTTCATGGTCTAAGTCATTAAAATATCTTATGTACCGTACTGAGCTATTTTTTCTTGTCAAATGATATTAAAATTTTTTACACTGGGTTTAAGAATATTTAAGTGAATTATGAAGCAGATATTAATGATGAAATAACTATTCATGATATCATGTCATTTTTAATTAAAATCATTTAACTTATAGAATAAATTTATACTATTTTAGAAGTACACATCTGGTAGTATTATGGTTTTATAAGAATGAATTATTTCCTAATTTTATAAAACATTGAATTAAACAATAATTTGGGACTATAAGAAAGAAAATTATAAAATAGTTTACTATTTTATTTAATGATTATTGCCTAGAACATATAATTACTTTATTATAATTTATTTTATTATAAAATTCAAAAAGTTCCACACACCGCAAATATATGATGATCCAACCTCCCTCACTTAATTACACTATGTTGATCCTCAAATCATGACCAATCTATACCAATTTACCATTTATACTTCTATATAAACATTGGTGTTGGTTTTATTATCCCAAAATACCAACAGTTAGGCCCTTAAGAATTGATATAGTAATGTTTTTTCAATGGATATGTACTATCCATAAACAGTCACATTAATTTTAAACTCTTATTTAACCATTATAACTTTTTTTTAAATATAATTAACTATATATATATTTTATTTAGTGTCGAAAAATGTAATTATTATTTATATAATGTTGATATTATCCAAAATCTTTCCCAACAAATTTGAAAATAGGTATCACACATTATTACATATATCTTATCATCTCACTGTAGAGATATAATTAAATTTCTACCACCATATTCAGTGAAAGGATATAATGATGGGATTAAGGATTATATATGATACATAAAAAAAATTCCCTATATATTAATATTATAACATCAACATTATCTTCTTACTATTATTTGGAATACAATAATGTCTCCCATGTGTACGTGAGCACTACCACCTCTATGATGTGATGTGATTTGTTTTTCTTATCTATAATACATTGATGGTAATATGTAAAAAAATTATTTATATATATTCATTATATTATATATTTTTTTATTTTATAAATGTTATCTATTATTTTACCCTATTTCATTCCATTCATAAAAAATGATAACATCATTCATGTGAAAATACTGTATATCATCCCTCCAAAATGTGTAACAAATTTTCATATTTATATGCTTTGTGGATGAAATTAATCTATATATTATCAATAAATATTTTTATTAAATAATTATTAAATAATTATTGATATGATATACGGAGATAAATATAATGGGTTCAAAAAAATGAAAGCAGAACATCCATAAAAATGAAGTAGTTTTCACTAGGAACAATGATTTTTAAAAAACTTATTAATAAATGGTTGCTAAAAAGACATATGTAAATAATATAATCTATGATATAAATTAATCTGTTTATGTAATAATATTATAATTAAAATATATTTGTTATATAATAGGTTTTATTTCATGAAATCGATTTTGAACCGGAGGTACATGTTTTCTTCATAATCACATTACAATTCAAGATTATATTTGAAAATGGATTATTTTATTCACTAACTATATATTCTGAAAATTTATTAATTAACATTTTATATGTCCTTTAATTAAAATATTTTGAATTTTTATCTATTTTTGACCCATTAAAAAATTATAGTTTTATACAAAATATTTGTGAATTTTTAAGAATAAGTGTAAAACGACAAGATTTTGGCATTTATTTTTTCGAATTAATTTATCATTTTGATATTTCTCCTATCACAAATGACATGAAATTGTTATTTATATATATGTTAAAAAAAATATTTCAAACATTACATTAACAAGACTCTTATTTGGATTTCTCTAAATGCAATACTGACTTGGATTGCGCTACTCACAACACAAATTTTGCGTACGTTATAACCTACAGCTAAAAAAATATATGAATAGTAATAATAAATTTTAAAATATTATTTCTAATATTTTATATACAAAAAATATATTTATAATTAATTATATTATTTCTCGTGAAGACATTTTATATTTAAAAATACTATTTTCACAAATTAAATCCTTTTAATAATATGTTTAAAATTATAAACATTTAGAAATGGAATTTGGTAAAATAAAAATAATTTTTTAATTTATAATTTCTAAATATGGTTAAGGATAATTTTTTTTAAAAACGTCATATTTTGAAGAGTGTGAACAATAATAAATTTCAGTTAAAATCATAATTTTGGGTTAAGTAATTATTAATGTTATATTTTTTAAAAAATTTCAATTAAGGTAAAATTAGATCAATTATCCATCTTTTAATACAATTTATATGATTATAATCAATTATACTCTAAAAATGAATATGAAAACCTAATAAACTAGTGAGATTATTTATATATTAAAAAATAGAAATGTCATCCGTTCTTTGGGATTAACAATAATTCTAATTTTTTCATTATGTGAATGGAATATCAAAAATACATCTTACCGAATCTTAATTATTTTAATATTTAGAGTCTAAATATTTCATGTCTTTTTTTATAAAAAATTAGTATTAATATTGAATTAAATTAATCACATCAACTAAGGTTATATTAAAAATAATTATAGAATAAAACTTATTATTAGGATCTAAAATTACATATAAACTAGCCCAAAAAACATTTTCTAGACAAATATATGCCCTAAAAATTAAATTATCGGTTAATGATGATTTTTATTACTTTTTTTAGATAATTACATGTATACACCTATCTTGATTTTAAAAAATCCATGTGAGTCCTTTGTATTCCCTATAAATGGCCTCCACCTCCTCAACATTCACACACCAATCAAACCATATTGTTTTGGCCTAGATAATCACATAAAACCTCCAATTCAATTTTAATCCTTTCATTGGGATAAAGGAAAGTAATGTAAGCCTTTTGGCACAGTCCAAAATATGTTTCCCAATTAAGAGGTTTTAACTTTTCATAAGTAATTTCTTTTATTTTATTTCACCTTCCAATACAATATCTATTTCCATGACCCCATATAATATAGTTCAGTAATATACTAGGATTCTATTTTTTTCAAAATACTTTTACCCACACCTTGATATAATTGATAACGAACATACTGTTTATGTGTACCTTGAATTACTTCCTCACTAAATGATGATTGTTCTATTTTCCTTACCATCTCTCATGGTTGAAATTATGAAGGAAACTATTTTATATATGTTATATTTTAATTTTATTATTTATTTATGTTTTAACTATATTTTTTATTTTCTATTTGGTGTTAATATGATAACATTATTTGAAGATGTATGGACAACTACACTCTCAATCCTATGTGATTCATCCAAAACTAAATTGAATGTATTAGGTATTGATTAAGGTATTATATATGATATAATAAATATACGATAATAATGATATATATATATACATATATATACATATATTTCCTTTGCCTTATTTATATCAACACAATAATTACAAGAAAATAGCGTTCATGCATACATACGACCTACCTTCATCACGAATGATCTATTAATTTTTGTACATATATATTATAAATATTTTAATGAAACAAATATATGGTGTATAAATGATATTAATATAATGGTATAAACTATTCAATAATAAAATAAGTCTAAGTATTAACAATATATCAAATAAATAAACACAAGAAAAACAAAGTGAATATTACTCGATGTGAAACCATAATATATGATGGCTAACTAGAGGGTAATATTATGTAGTATTAAAACCTTATATGGTATTAGATATAAAAAACTGATATTGAAAATATTTTTAATATATTTATATTTATCATATAGTTGTTGTGATCAATTATTATGAGAGTCAGTACATAAGGTCTCGAGATTTTATCTAACTTTTTATTTCTACAAGATGCATGTTTTGTTCTCCACTATCTCCATTTGGGATGTTTATGTAATTCCCATGATTTTAGTATATGTATATTAAAACTAAATTTGTGGACATTTACATAACCATTCCATTATATTTATTTCATGGGGATTATTTTTCAAAACATTCCAAATCTGTGAAAATGTTCGGTTTAAATTTGACTTCATTGGGACTCGTGCGTTGTTATGAACCCCAAATATTTTAAATGGAGTATATAATTATATTTAACATGTTTCGTAATGAACTTAATTCATTTAATGATAATTTGTTTATTTGTATAATTTCATATTCTTACATTTAATGCATTATCCCATGATTCTAGGTTATAAGAGTTTATTGGGACAATGTCAGCACTTTTCGAGATTATTTATGTTTTTTGAATTCATTGATGAAATATTATGATTTATCATTTAATAAAATTAATCAAATTTACATTCCTATTGGTATTAATGATATTTTTAAGTATTGATAATATTTATATACAACATGTTATAGAATATAGTTATGTAATTATTTTTGTAAGGAAGCCTGATTTACACTCTCTTCAGTCAGAAATCTGTGATCATTTAAATAAATGCTTTCTAAAAATTGTTTCCATGAATATTATAATATGATTATATGATCATTAAAATATGTATTTTCTCTTTTTTCATTTTATTAATTTTTTCAATGATTCTTCTAGTTACTTTTATAACGTGGCATTTTTTACCCATTTGTTATTGAAAAATGAATATTCTTTTACCCTATATAAAATTTATAGATTTATCCTTTATTAATATGTTTATTATTTATTGTCATGATTTGAGGATAATTTTGAATAATTTTTTTAAATATATTTTGAATAAAAATACTTTTTAAATTGTTTTCCTGGTTATTGTATAATTTCTATGTGAAATATATTTTCAAAATTTTTTACCGATTATTGTATATAATTTTAGAGAATATTGATTTCATAATGTTTCATGCCTTATTAATATGTTATAAAATTATTTTCTAGGAAAATGTTTTTGAATAATTTTTTATTTTTAATTGTATATATATAATCTTGCAAATAATAATAATATTTAAAAAATTTATCCTATTTTAAATGCATTCAAGGAAAATGGTTTTCAAAATGGGTTTAGGCCTTCTTTAAAAGTCTCCATGTTATTTTCAAGAAAAATGATTTTCAAATGATTTTATTTATTAGAAATTCCATTTCAATGTTGAATGGATATTTTTCTCATGAAACATTTATTAAAAATATTTCAAAAACTATTTTCCATTTAAGATTAAATATGTTAATGTTTCTAAATAAAAATATGTATTTTTTCTATTCACAAAAAAATTAACCTATTATAAAAAATTAATTCATTTCACCGTAAATATAATTTGATTTTATAATCCCAAAAAAGCTCTTTATTTTTTTTGAAATATAACTTCTTAATATATTCTATCTTAATTGTATTATATACTAATAATAATTAATGAAGAAAATGATTAAAAAATTACTTAAATGAATATAATAATTATACTAAAACATGAGTACATAGTTCTTATAAATTGGTTGTTAATTATACATATTTCCAAAAAAATAATCTGATTAAAAACCACTAAATTTATTTCTAGGTAATAATTGTCATATTTATATAATAATATTTCATGTTTTTTTATTTGTGGTGTGATGTGTCCTATATCATATCGAACATAATTTCCTTATTTTAAAATATTAGGATATTAATTTTCTAGAGATTATATTAATATCATCCTCAGAATATAAATAAGAATCAGAAACCAAGGGTTAAACATTGAAATATTCATTATTTTAATTCACTATTTTTAAAAATATTATTACTTGTTCCACTTGAATATAGAGAAAAGGGAAGTACATAAATCTTCTAGAATAACACAAAACTAGGTTTTTAGTTTAGAAAACATTAGTTTAAAGTGAAAAAATAGACATTATAAAATAAAAATAAATCCCAAGTATTTCTATAGATTTATAGAGAATAAATTCATGATGATGTTAACTACCACTTAATTATGGATCTATGATGTGTTAAAGAACCATTGAGTTCCCTATATGAAATGAAAACGGAAATCACTTTCAGTTAATTTTCTGTATACAATAGTTTAAAATTTTAATTAAAATTTTTCTTTAAAAATAATAATATATAATTAGATGGAAAGTATAATTTAATAATTTATACAATTTATACAATAATCTAATATTTTTTTCATAACGATTAGTATTGTAATTGAATAATTCATGTCTGAAGACTTAAAATAAAATTCAAATTCATCATATTTCATAAATACAAACAAAATACCTTTCATTTTATTTAGATATTTACGAAAACAAATATTTGTAGTAAATTGAGAATATATTTCAAAAATAAATAATAATTCAAATAAAAATATTATTCAATATATCATCAATAATAACTACCAATGTTAAACATAGATTATCAGAAAAAAAGTATATATAAAAGTATATAATATATTATCATCCATGATTGTAACCAAAAATCATATGAATTTGAACACACAAACTTAGATGATTAATTTAACAATTATCTCCAAAAATTTACTAAATTAACATAAAGCTATAATAAATGAGTATACTCATCCAAATAATATTATGATCAAATAAAATCACATAAGGTTTTATTTACCATGATGATATAATGATCTAAAATTAGTAATATTATTCTGAAATACCATTAATCATCTAAAAACCAATTAATCATTAAATATAATTTTTATCTATAAGAAGAAATATACTGCCAAAAATATGATGGACATCCTCCAAAAATATTAATCAAAAAATATTATATAAACACTAGTGGATAGAAATATCATTATACTTATGAATAAAAATTTTAAATTAATTCTAAATTAATTTTTTTTCATATTATAATCATAAAGGTCCCATATAACTCAATAATAAACTTATAACCAATAAATTTATTCCCAATGTATTCTATCCACATAAAAAATGTTATTTATATCCGGTTAAACATAAGATAAATATGAATTTCCCTAATACTTTGTTAATATTTTATCATTATGTGTAATAAGCATAATTATCCAATATTATTTGTTAAATATTAATCATTATTTTAAAAATTATTCCATAATACATATGTTTAGAAATATATTTATCATTTCATGATATTTGATAATTTTAAAGCACATGAAAATATATAATCCACACATTTCATATGAAACTTTTTGTTCCCTCATCATTAATTTTAATAGAACTATACATTTCTTGAAATTTAGTCTTGGTTATCCCAATATGGAGTTCCCCCCTCGATATTGCTTTTAATATTTATCACACAACCCATATTTTAGAAAATTTATTGTCACCTTGGAATAGATTTTATTATATGTCATTGAATTACATGTAACACCATTTTTCATTGGGAGATTATTTCTTAATTCATTACATTACAAACTACAAAAAATATTTCTTTAATATGAAGGAATATTCTATAGATATTCATACCACATTCATGACGCATAGTTTTTCAAATATTTGTTTCGTAATGATCTTTTTAACCATAAATTCCATAGTGTTTTATTTATAACTTATTCAACATTTTATAAATCGCACCTAGTTTATGTTGATAATTATAATCCTTATTTTTAGTGAATAACTACAAAAACATTTTTCAATACATGTCCGACATCATGTTCATTCTCACTTAGATATAAACCACATTTTCTATCACATCCTTTTTTACATTAGTGCCTCCGAGATCAATCCATTTTCCAAAACTGAAAAACACAGAGTTATCAAATTAATAAAAATAAAATAAACCATATCATCCGATGTATGGAGGAAAATATATCATTAAACATGGAATACTAATTTATTTTTTTTCTAATAAATAACTATAATTCACTATAAGAAACTATCCATTCGATATATTTAACACATTTAAATCATGTTCAAATAAAATTGTAACTTTTAATGATATATAATACCTTCTATAACATCAGTTGTATGTACTCAAACATAATCATTACACATTCATATGACTCAAAATAAAATAATCCTTCTTATATTTTCAAATATCATTTATTTTTATATTTTTTATATTTTATATCCTAACATATAGATAAAAATCCATATTTAAAAAAATTTGACACTTGAAATCAATATAAATAATTCCTATAAAATAAAATTTATAATATGATAGATGATTTCATTCTGTGAAAAAGAAACATAATGAATTTAAACCTAACATCTTAATTTTTTTGTAACCATTCATAAAAACTATGATTTTTTAATAACATACGATGAGGAAAAAATTCTAAGAATGTCACAAATGAAATAATGAAAATATTATTGTGTGAATACTTATAAACATTTTTCTCTATCAAAATAATATTTTTGTTCAAAATTATATTTTTATTACCCATAATATAACCTGATCATCCCAATATTTTCATAAAACATATCATAATATATATAAAATGAAAAATAAATCTCATAAATGATTCCTTGTAGTAATGGAAAATACCCAATAACATTTTGACAGTGATAATATTTTCAACCATAAAAATATAATATTCATTCTTTTACCTTGTAAAATCATAATATTTCCAAAAATAACAATGAAAATAATTCATAAATAATGAGGAAAAATTTGGGATTAATCTCTAGTGAAATATTTAATGTGTGATAACAATCATGGTAAAATTGTAATTAATATAAATGATTCTCAAATAACCATCACAGTTACAATTTGAAAAATAATCAAATTATAATCCCTTAGTATAATTTGATAAACCTAATTGGTTAAGTATATACATTTACCAATGAATTGGGGAATTTTTTTGATTTAACATCCAATATTAAACATAAAAACATTTCTTCATAAACAATGACCATCAGAGATAATATAATACAACAATTATGGCCTCACAAAATTCTTTAAATATATTATAAAAAAATTTTAATTATTGATATATCATTTTAATTTTAATTTTTTAACAAATTTCTATGATGTAATATGTATTAACATTAAATATAATATGTAATCATATATTGTATGAAAAAATAAAATATTTATTATGCTGGCAGAGAAGGACACTTTCACGGTATATATTTAAATCTAAAATAATTATTCCCTATTTATAAGGGCGTTTAAAAGATTTCATAAAAATGATCCTTATAAAAACCGTTGAAACAAAATCAATATAATAATAAATCATCCTTTAAAATTATCATATAATGATATAAATAAATCCATTGAATAATTTTAAAAACATGAATGTGGATGAAAAATAGAGTTCAAGGGACACATTAAAATAAAATTTAAAAATAAATACCTTTATTATGACTCTAAATCAAAATGTATCTTAATTATACTACTGATTAATAATATAATGTTAATAATTTTATTTTTGGATAACCATTTTAATTTTTATTATTCCATTTATTTAATTTATTACGGTCTTATAAGAGTTAATTAATCATTAATTTCACGTTAGAGGTTAGGGTAATTTTTGGTTCACAAATCCAAAATGACTTTGGTAGGATTTGTCTAGTCAAAGAGTTTATTTTTTATATTATCAGTAATAATAATATTTAAATAAATTTTATTTTTATATAAAAATTATAAATTAAAATTCTTAAATTAAATATTTATATGAAAAATGTTTTACATTGTCATCCTGGAGACAGAAGGCCATACATACAAATGAGAGACATTTCAATTTTTCAATAGTCATTATGATAAAAGGTATTTCTTATCTTATCATTAAATAATGTTAATAATATATTAAATATCATAATATATATGTATATATACTTATATACATCATCCATGTGATGTAGTGATGATAAATGAATCACAGTTCTTTGGGGAGGTGGTATTCGACACTCAGTCACCATAGACTATGTAATTATTCCATGAATGGAAAGGTATGAGGAAAAATAATTTATTATAATTTAATAATTATAAATTTTTTATTAATATCATATATAAAATTTAATTCACTTTTTATTAAATATTCTTGGGATATGGTGATGGAAAATGAGTTATATTTGATTTTTGGAATATAGTTCATTGTTCAGATAAATATTATTTTTATTTCCAAAACAAGGGATGTGAAGATGGATATTGGTTATTAATTGAAAATAATAATATATATTAATATATATAATACTAGTGTTATTATTTAATCATGGTTTAATAAGAAATAATGGAATTTTATGAATATATTAAACTAAAATATGCCATTAAAATTATAATACTTCTTTGGAAAATCATATTTTCTTAACATTTTTGGACCTCCAATTTTAGTATTATTCATAACTAGGGGACATTAGAATCATTTTTTATTTTAGTAATGTTTTTTGGTAGATAATTGAAAAACATGATTTTTATTTGTGAATAAATTAGAATAATCGATGAAATTTTATAAGAGAGGGGAGTGGAACTCATAAAATTTCAAAAAATATTAAATATATAAATATATTAAATTAAAAATGGAAGGAAAATATTAATTACTACTATATGATGATTTATTATCGCAATCCTTTCAAAAAAATTATATTATACATGGTTGGACTATGTTTCTACCATCTTGTTTTTGTTTGAACCCCTCATTTACCCTTGTTACACACATTGTGGAAACAAGGATATTTTTACACATTGAGGGTAACAATATATAAAATAAATGAAAAAATGACCATGGATGAAACTATAAACCATATGAAAATTATTTTCAAACCTAATTTTTTGTATAAATTTTATATAATTAAATTAATACTATCTATTGTGATATATCATCAATGTAAATTTTTATAACTATTAATTTTGTTTACATAAATAACAAGTAGACAAAATAAGACATTGAAAGAAATATTTATTACATCAGTAAAATCTTATATAAAAATTTAATATTCCTTGATAACATTTTTCATCTTATACTATATTACATTTAATAATTTTAATATCAATAATTTTATTTCACCATTAATAGATTCATTACTACATAAACATCGTATAAGAATTTTAGATGACAATTTTTTCAATAAATATTTGAAATAAATGAATATAATGAACATAAATCTATTTTATTTCAAAAAGGCATTAATAGTAGGAAATATCATTTAATTATTCAAATGATATAAATACTGTAGTTCTAAAAAACTTTTTTGTGTCAATTTTTATATTTCTTTATATAAAATATTACAAATATTATTAATACATAAAAATGAAATAAATAATTGATTGAAAAATAATTGATACTTGGGGATGAATGAGACTAGTGAAATGAAATTATGGAAAATTTTAGGGTAATTTGTTTTCCTTTATCAGACTATTTTAAATCATATTTACCGAATTTTCCCTTTAGAGTGGTAATAAAAAGTACTTTGATTTCTAATCATATTCAACAAAAATAAATGGTAACATTATAATAAATTTTTCTATCATGATTATAAATATTAAATCCATTTTAATATATTAAATATATATATGTCAATGAATTTAATTTAAAATTAATCCCACAAAACATGATATAAATGTGTTATTTGAAAAATTACACTTATTAATATAATTATTATTATACTAAATTCATCTAAAAATAAAAAAAACCTAATAAATGGACTATTTTAAATAATAATAATTATAGATAAATTTTTAAAATATAATAACATAATAGTTTACTTTTTTATTACTTACAAATAAATTGTAGTTTATGATAAAAATGAGATTAATTATCAAATAATTGAAAATTCAGTATTTTCCAAAAAAATATAATAATATTAATATATATAAAAATTAAAATCATTAATTAAAAAATAATAATTATTTAATAAAATGAAATATATAAATTTTCATGAAATTTATTATATCAGTCACTCAAAAAATTATATAAAACACTATTTTTGTTGAAAACATAACATTGAGTAATAAATGTTTTTACTAAAACCTGATTTTTTTTAAAGAATATATTAGTATATAAATATATTTTTAAAACTAGTCAAGCCAATTTTTACCCAAAAATTAAATTATTATTTAATAATTGTAAAATTCAAGTTATAAAAAAATTGGAATGTTTACGGTTTGTGTTTTTTGTCATATGTGTTACTGTATATAATGTAATTATTTTAAAATATCTAGATAAAAAAGATCAATTTATTACAATATAGGTAGAGATGAATCATTTTATGTACAGTAAATGGGATCGTGTGGATTAGTAGACAAATCTCGATCATTATATAAAACATTTAGACTAAATTTTCCATCACCAGCCTCTATCATTCAATAGAAATATAGAGACATTGTTAGATATGATCTGGATTTTTTCCCCTCAAACTATAACTCTCACTTAGATAAATAATTAAATGGAGAATTTTTTCATTGAATTTTATCATCCCTCATAATAGTTGGATCAATTATTTTAATTGATTTAAAAAATATGGATAATGAGGAAATAAAATGAATTGAATGGAAGGATAATAAGATATTTTATTGGAAAAAATATTTTCTTCATGAATAATGAGTCAATTCTGAATAGAAAATCTTTATTCTAAGAAAAAAATAAGATGAAATTCATTTAGGTTATGAATCTATCTTTATAATAATATTATGTTATGTTATGGACATTGACAATATTCCAATGTGTATTATTGAATATCTCTTTGATGGGATAAATCCATTATATCAAGGGGAAAATTTATTGAAATCCTTTTCATTATACGAGGATGGAGTCATATTTTATATAATGATAAAGAAATAATTTATTAATCCTTATTACATCAACAGAATATATGATTAAAATATGATATATGAAAAGAAAATATAAAATTAGAATAATAGAATAGTTAGTTTTCAAACAATTCATAATTGTTGAAGGATTCACCCGAATTCCAATTTAAAAAAAAAATATTTCAAATTGTGTGTGGAGAAAAATTAAATCATGTAATTGATTGAAATAGAAATAATTAATCTAGTAATGTTATATTATTCAACTATATGGATAAGGCGTAATATGAAAATTATTCTCCCACATAATATTGAAATTTTCCCCAAAAAAGGAAAAGGGAAAAATGCCATGTTTCGATAACAACAACATAGGTTGATGTTCCAATGAAGTGGGTGTAGGTGCACTATTCATATCTTCAATATTATTAAAATTATTATTTTATTTTATATATTTATAATGTATTATATATTCAAATATTTCTATAAAAACCAAACATTTACCAAAAATTTTACTAAGGGTATTATTTTGTAAGAAAAAATGAGGATGTCTCATAGAAATTAGGATATATTAGTCATTTAATATTATGATAAATAAACAAGCCCTATTTCAGGACATTATAATTATAAGTGTGGTATGTTTTAGGAAATAAAATTTATGGAGTATATTTCTCTATATTATGAAAAAAGTTATTTAAATGATTAGGATTTTATAATTATAGATGATGAAGATGTATAATTACTTATCATTTTTGTGGAGACATTATCATAGGATTTATTTTTAAATCCATCCCACAATTTCTCTATATAATAAAATTCCTAAATAAATACATAATAAATAAGTGAATTGAAATCTAATCCTGAAATTTAAGATGTGCATGTTTTATATGAATAATTTTATATTTGACATACGTAATTACATGTACCACTACTAGAGTTGGATGATGAGTATTCCATTTATTTAATCCCTAATGCAAGATTAATATCAATGACTTCAAATTGGATGGAAAATATGGAATTTTTGGAGGAGAAGAATTCACTTGAGGAGCTATCAGAAAAGGGATGTTACACCTAAGTTTTTTTACAAGGGTAATCATTGTTCTATTCATTCAATAAGAATATGGAAATATTAGGTTGTGCATTGAATATCTAGAAACAAATTATATTTTATCAAATAAATGTCCTTTTAAAACCATTAATTTCATAATGGATAAACATCACAATGATTATTATTTTTAAAATATATTCCTTTTATGGGTATTATAAATTTTTAGTGAATAATAAAGATATACTTAATAATACATTTTGAATGTCGTTCTCAATATATAGATTCAAAATAATTCAATTTGGATGGATTAATGAACACTCTCTATTCATGGAACAAATGGAAATAGTATTCAAGGAATGTTTTGATAAACTTTTTGTGGTATTTGGTTATGGAATCATGGTTTACTCAAAAAAATATGTGAACTATTATTATTTAGACTTATATAATAAAATAGTTATATGGGAAATTTCTCAAGTGTGGATTTTGGCTTCAGAAATTATATTTTCTTGTCGATATAATTAGAACATTTTTTTTTGATATTCTAGAGAAAAAGTTATTCCATGAATGGACTAAACTAGGATACATAACCATGGTATGAAGCATAATTTTTATGGAATGATACTATATATGATTTTATCAAAATATTTTTTGATTCTCTAAAAAATTTACCATGTATAATCATATTGGGATTATTATAATATAGGAAAAATAATATTAATAAATCATTGAATAATTGTAGTGTTTTTTATTGAATTATATGATTTTGACTCTACCATCAAGAAATAATGGACTTTTAAAATATTGTGATGCGTAGAGGAAGAATAAGTTTTCTGGCTTTATAAAAAATTATAATGTCATTTCCTATACATCATAGTTGTTGATGTCTATTGAAAAAATTATCAATCCAATTATATTGAATTAGTAGCACCAATATTATTTGTGAATATGTGGAGACACTATATCTATAGTGATATATGTAAGATATATATATATCACAAGAGTTTAAAATAAATATTCTAATATAGAGAATCAATATGAGGAAAAGATGATGGATATAACAATTTAGGGATTCTAATTTCTCAAAAAACAATCATCCAAGAAATATAAATAAGTTAAATGATGTATTGACCATGATTTATTATGGAGTCCTAACCAATATAGGGATTGAAATGGATCATATGTTTATAGAATTAGTAAATATATATCTCATATTTAATTTGGAAATATAAGAATCACTTTTTTTAAATTATTATCAAAAAATAATTATTTGAAATAACAAAACTTTATAACAATGATGGTGAAAATTTTCATAAGAAAATCAAATCCATGAATGAATTGAAGTTTCTATTCCTCATATCTATATATTGAATTCATTAATTTTTTATTTGGTTATGTGTTTCATCTATACATTTGAAAAAATATAATTAATATATTATTTGAATATCTTCAATTTCTCTATACACCCTTGAAAACAGATGATAAATATGGATTTGAAGGAATGAATTTTGTTGGGATAATATGAAGTTGCATGATAATGATTTTGTTTCATGATGTTTTGATTTGTAATAATTTAAGGTTTAGAGTCACTATAAATGAGGGGTAATTCCACTTATGAGTATTCCTACATGGATATTGGATGATATTTATATAGCCATTTAACGAGAGCACTAAAGTCTCCTTGAATGAAAACTGTGATATGGGTTATTTGTTGATCGACATACCATATCTACACATTTTTTTATCTAAAAGATAAACGTTTCCCTTGTATAAAATTGAATTTCTCTATATTAATGAATATTTAATACTTCATGGTTCCCCTATTTATATTGGCAATGGTCATGATTCATGATTTACAACCAAAATTTGGGGACATTTTCACAATTTACTTGACATTGTGCCTCTTTTAACGACATATTACTATCTTAAAATAGATAAAAATTTAGAAATGACTACACAAACTTAAGAATAAATGTTAATGTCATGATGACATGACATTCTTGGTAAATAGGTTTAGTATTTACCATTGGATGATCTCTCATAAATCTACATATTTTATGGGAGTATTAAAATGATGTCGTATGAAGAATTATATAGAAATAGATTTCACACTCTAACATGTTTTGATGAATTTTGGTAAAGGATTATTATAGACCACGATATTGTGAAGGAGGAAATAGAAAACATAAATACTATTCAAACCCATATCGAATCATTTGAATGATGGTAAATGGAAAGTGCTTTTTGTTGGAGGAATGACATGAATTTCGAATTAGGAGATCATGTTTTCATGAATATTTATAAGGATATTTTATGATTTGGTATGAATAGAAAACTATTCCCGAGGTATAAAAAATATTTCAAAATCCAATAATGATATAGAGTTTTGGATTACCTTTTTTCAATAATATCTATCCTTTATAAAGTACATGACATGTTCCTTATCTCATTGTTATGAAAGTACATGACATGCCAAACATATCTTATAACATTTAATAAAATATAATTGGAACATAATATTTATTAAAATGATGTTACTGTGCAAATTTATGTCATTAGGGAACGATTAGTGTGGAATAAAATGACTTCACTTGTAATCACACTTGTGAAATTTAATAATATTGAAAAAGAAATATGGATACAACAGATAAATATGATGAATAAAATCCCAAATATAAACCTGAAGTGACATTATTGAAATTACTAGGAATAATGTTTTTAATTGGGATGATTGTAAGAATGTACGTTTTTATGGTGTGCCTATTTTTAACGAAATGTAATCTCTTATGTTGTTTCTATATCATTCAAAACCTTTCTCTAATGAACATAAATTTATTATTATGTCACTATAATATCCACGATATTATAATTTTTTCGTAATAATAAATTTAAAAAAATTATTCAAATTAGATGTAATACATATATATAAAACAAATTCATTTTTTATAAAAAAATATAAATAATCATTTCAATGTAAATATAATTTTTTCTTCTAGAAAACTTTTTTTTGTGAATAATATGGTTATATGAAGATAAATTTAAATTGAAAATATTAGTCAATGGTTTAAATTAAATATAACTATATTATGATAATTAATTTTTTATAATTCATCAGTTTTTTTACAATGCACATGATAATAATAAATCAACACGTATGCTTAAAATTGTATTTAAAAAAATTGATTTCTCAGTGTCCAAGGAATGTATTTCAAAATTATTTTATTAATATTATCAAAATATATTATTTAAAAATAGATTTTATATTTTAAATTATGGTTGTCAACATTGGTAAATAGATCCATTTTACTTTTATTACATATAAATAATAAACATTTTACGATTTTCACCTCGATATATACTAAATTGAGTTATTCAAGGTTAAAACTAAGTTGTAAAATCATTGTATTTAATATTAACAATTATTATTTTAATTTAATTCGACCTCGATCAATTTAGTCTAGAAATTAATTTTTCATATCGACAAATATTAATGAAAATGAATAATATAAGATTAAAATGCATTAATGTTGGAAAATTAAACTCTCTTAGCTTTAAATAACAGTGATGTTTACACATTTTGAAAAAAATATAATTATTAATGAATATAAAGGTAAATATATTGGATAAATAATAAATTTTGATGATGATAATTAATTTTTAATTTTAATTATTTATTTGTTACATTAATTTATTTCACAACTCTAATACAATATTTATTCAATAAAATATAAAAATTAAATTTATGATATTAAAAATATCTAAGCCTATTTTATTTGAGTTTATTGTAGTCATATATTAATTAATTATATTAACATGGACTAAGTTTGATATATGAAAAATATAAATTTAAAATAAAATTTTTTGTTGATGTATTTGTTGTCAAAATAAATGAATAGATTCAAATTGGAAATTAATGAAATTTTATCAAAATTTTGTTTTACTAATTTATTTAAAAATTAAATTACAGATTAAAAAATGACAAGGGGTATTATACAGTCTAAAATTTATTCCCCTTTACAATTATGTGTTTGTAAATTGCATAAAATTAAATTTTAACACATTATGATTGAATAATATATTTACATGGTTAATGTTAAAAAAAGATAATTAAGGTTTTATAAAAAAATATATATATAAACCCCAAAAAACATATTAGAATATTATATTTTGATTATTTCTAAACCGTATAATACCCTAATTTTAAATTCTTGTTAATTTAGATTTACATGTCATATAAATTAGAATTATAATTTTATCTTTTATGAAATTCTGAAATCCCCCCCTCACCTTAACTCTAAAAGGGAACCTCCACCATCAGAATGTTAAACCAAATTTAACCTCATATCTAAAAAACCAACCAAAATTCATTATAAGGATCATTATTAATATTCCATAGGTTCTGTTCATCCCAAAATTACAACCATATGACCCTTATGCACATATTTAAAGTAGATATTTCAAAAGATATTTAATCGATCACAAAGATCACTTTTTAATATCTATTTACCTCATATAAATTACTAATATTTACCATAATATAATAAATATATTATCATATATATAAATTATTTTTTACTATTAAATCAATATTATCTACACTCTATACAATCAAATGGGAAGTGATGTTTTCACTCATAATTACATACGACTTGCATCGACACAAAGGGATACAATTCATTTTCCATAACCATATTTCATGGATCATAATTATAATAAGGATAAAGTTTAATTATGATATTTTGGTATTAATTATACCCCAAAAATTATAATATCACAAATTTAATCTTACCTTATAAAAAAAATGTGTAATATAATATCGAACATGCTTACCTGTGGACTAACACCTACCCAAACTGATATGATTTTTTTATTACCATTTTACAAGAATTGTAATAAGGATGGATTTTATGAGAATATATATCTATTTATTTAAAAATAATTTTTCAATAATTGTTAATAAAAATTTAACTATATTTCATTCTTAACATTAAATATGGAAAAAGTGTTCATATGTTCATTCAGCCGATCATCTCCTGGAAATTTGAAATTCATTTATTTATAAATAAATTTAATTAATAAAAATGAACATATATTTAATGATTATAATTGAAATAAAATTATTATTATAATTATAGATAATTTATAACGATGATTAAATTACAATTATCGTGCAATGGATTAATAACATACATGAGAAATGAAGCATCTGTCACCTAGAGCTTTGATATTTTTAATGAATAATTCATTAAAAGTATATAAAATATTATTTAAAAAATTTATTGTTATATATAGATATTTTTATATAATGGGAAAAAATTAAAATAGATCTACATTTATTATACAATAGGTTCTAATTCATATGTGGTAGGTCAATCTTAATGTATAAGTTTATTTCAAAATTTGACCACTATTTAGGATTTTCTTCAATTATGGAGTCTAATCATACATAACCTAATTTTATAAAAAACATTGTAATGAATATATTTATTATACTCAAATTATTTTTTAAATTTATTTTTTTCTACATATTAAATTTTTACAATTTATTAAATGAAAATTCCTTTTTTTCTAAACAATTTATTTTTGAATTTTGTTGAGATGATAAAAGTAATGTGATTCCAAAAAATATGGCACAATCATAATGTCATGATATCAATACATCTGAATTATTTTAATATTACTTTAAAGTTTTTTACTGAAACTTATTAACTTAATATATGTCATTTTTTATTTAAAAACTTATTTAAAAAGTATAAAAATGGTATTCTACTCACAAAATATTCAAGTAATGTCTTTAAATTATATTAATCTATGTCAAAATAAATTTCTTAATAATTTTTGAAGTATTTACTTTATTATTACCACTAAATATATTTCACTATCTTTTTATCATCATATTTCTTTCGGAAAATATTGATATTCTACATGATAGGTCATCATATGCAATCAATTATTGATTTTTGAGGAATGGTATATATTCTTTATCCATACAAGGAATGCATTAAACAAAGTACATGATTGGAGGGGAATGATATATCACATAGAATAATATTTTTGTCTCATTAGACAAAAAATATTGGGATTTCTATAAGGCCTTACCCATATATTTTGAGATTCCTTAATATAAGGCCACAATGATGTTTCCATGTGTCTTTTCCAAGGCCACAATGGTATGTTTTAGATATATTGAATTATGTA
This sequence comes from Viscum album, assembly GCA_963277665.1. Taxonomy (NCBI): domain Eukaryota; kingdom Viridiplantae; phylum Streptophyta; class Magnoliopsida; order Santalales; family Viscaceae; genus Viscum; species Viscum album. The sequence goes on from OY728120.1 coordinate 1,853,568,854, forward strand.
CAACTTTATTATGAAATTTATTATTAATATAAATATATTTACTAGATTTTTAATTATTCTAATTTATAATTTTATTGTTCTTATTATTATTTATATGTAGTTATTTGGAATATCATTTATTTTTTCCATTGTATTTATGGCTTAGTAACATGAGTTGGTTGCATACCCATACTAAGAATGTGAGATCACCAACTCATTTGTTTTATTTTCTTACAAACATAAAAAATGGTTTTATGAAAAACATTATCTAAAAATTAATATATTTATAATGAGAATTTGATATTTTTAAATAAATATTGGAATCATGTTTGTTTTTTCATTTTCCAGAAAAATAAATTGTTCAGCCTTTATGGAAGTGATCTATTGTATCCAGTTCCATCATTATAAAGTAACCACCAACTCATGGAATCTGGGGTTGGAGTCATTAAATTTTAATTATACCATATATATAATAAGAAAAAATTAAATTAGGATACATATTTTGAGTCATCAAAATTAATATATTCAATAGGGTTAATTTAATAATTAGTAATTGTAAATTTTTAATTTTTTTAATATTTTGTCACATTGGTTAATGAAAAAATGGGTTTACCATTGGTTCAAAAAATATATAATTGAATTATTTCCACCCACACCTATCTAGATATTTGTGGATGAATATTATTCAACATGATAATTTTAATGCATTCCGTCCATGTCCATTTGGGGAGACATTCCCAAATATTTTACCGTATATAATTCAAATCTCTAATAAAATTCCATATCCATCCCTCCCGTAACATAAAAAAGTAACCACTCCTTAATTGTTAATAACTCAATTTTATATTTCAATATTATAAAATTCCTTCAAAAAAACCTTCCTAGAATCCTTTTATTCTTATCATTTTTCATAGACTTCTAGGAATAACAATACTTTTAAATTTAGGTGTTACCCAAATGGGGTATCTCATGGGAGATTTATAACTCTTAACCAAATTCTCTCAATTTTATTACACCTACTTCCATCTATATAGTATTAATATCAATAATATCTTGAGGAATATAGGTCCATAAATATATTTATATTTTAATATTTTGATAACAAAACTATTCCCACCCCTTATATGTAATACAAAAAAAATACAGTCTCATGTGTACATGTGGAATAAAACATCTTCATAGATATATATTTCATTTGAAACACACATATTTCATATTTTATTAAAATGTTGTAATTAATTTTCATATATGATATTTGTATCGTAATTATACTTCAATTATTATATTCTATCTATCTTCTTATATTTTTTTTTCCATTTGTAATATTCATCATCAGTCAAACATATATGTGGTCTTCAACATTAATTGTCTAATGTGATTTAATTATCATTTATGATTCACATGTCTAACAAAACTGTATATTGAATGAAAATATATGATTTTAATGACAGATTAAAGACTCTAATTTTTTTTTTCATATACCTTTATTTCATTCAATCCATCAAAAAATGGGTCATCACTTTTCTGTTATTATAGACTACCATCTCCTTAAGGTGATATATTTAATTGTTCATCACTATATTATATAAATTTTAATATATATATATAGTGATTTTATATTAGATTTATTTCAATATTAACATTTTTATATTAATTTACCATGATCAATGTGAAATTTCCATAACAACTAATCGAAAAATTAAATGAAAAATATATCTGTTTACACATAAGAAGACACTTTCAATCAGGAATCATTAATAAATGGTTTTTGAAATTATATATGTGGAACATATGTTATATTATATGTATTAACATATTTTTTTTATATTTTCAATAAATATAAATTTATTATAGATGATGTTATCGTGGTTATGATTCTGTAGGATTATAAGGGATGAGATCTATTTCAATTTATCTTCAGTAAGATATGATTTAATGTTATGAAAAAAATACTTATTTATTTTTTATATATAAATGAAAATATTTAATTTTGGTATAAAAAATTAAATAATTATTTCAATTTATAGAAACATGTGATTTTAAATCTTGAAATTGGTTTCATTCAAAAAAATTGTCAATTTTTATGTGTTCTTTTTTATTTTGTTTAATTTATAAGAGATTGATACTGTGAACATATTTTTGTTAATTAGGCCTGTATACTAATAGTTTTACATTATCTATCATTGATAAATATTAATAAATTGTATATAATTATTTAATAAAAATTATTTTATGCAGGGTGATTTTACATGCATGTTATCAATGTGATAGGTGTTTAAAGTCTCAAATTTTTTCATTGCGATATATGATGTGATTAGATGATTATTTAATTTTTTTAATTTTATATGTTACACATTTAATGTGATGCAACATAAATATAAGAATTTTCATTATTTTTAATATTTCAATTTATTATTCCTTTCATGGTAATTACAAATAATATGTTATCAATGATTTATGATTTAAATGTTATAGTCTGAGTTTTACAAGTATTACTAATTCATAAATTTAGAATTTATAAACTATAATATCAATATCAATAAAATAAAATTTACTCTTCAACCCTTTGGTAACTTCCATGGACTAATTTTTTTTTCAATTTCATCACTTTAATAACTAAAGATACAAACAAAGAAATTCAATTAAAATTGGTCTTGGTTTTCTCTTTTATCGAGAAACATTTATTCCATGTTAGAATTTTCATTAAAGTGTTTTCATCTATATTTTTTCTACAATAAAAATATTATTGTATTTTTTTAAATATTTTTTATTTTATTTAACATTTGAAAATAAGAGTCACTATATAATTATTGAAACATGATACTTTTGACATTTTACCGAATATGTGAATTAAATTTTTTAATGTTTAGTATAAGATTACTTTTCTGCAACAGCATAAATTTTAATTTATTTAATCAGTCATTTAATTTTTTCTATTTTATATTTTCATAGAAAAATATTACCATACATGAATTATAAAGTTTTATATTCTATATTAAGGATTTAAAATAAAATATTCCTTTTTCTAAATAAGTGTTCCAATTTTTATTTTGAATATATTTTAATTTATAACATCATTATTTAATGGTTCATATGATTTTTTGTAATATGATCCAGTGTTACCATCTTTTGTATTTCCCTAGATGGTTTTTAATTATGACGATTATATACTTATAATTATTATCTCTTATGTGGGTTATTATTTTTTTGATATTATTATTTTTTTTATTATCCTTTTAAAACACTATTTTTAAGGATTTCATTTGGTGATGTGGACATTTAAATAATATTTCAGTTTTATTTGTTACATATGGATAGATATACCAAGAGAAAAAATTCAGTAATAGGGATTGAATCTTTTTATTATGGTACATTATAAAATTATATTGTTTTTGGAGTAATCCATTACTAAGGAAATAATGGAATGTTGACTTAACCAAGTACAATATGACAGTCTTGTTAGTGAGCATTGATTGGGAAAATGTTTTTCCTTAAATATGTGCATTCAATAATATAATTTTTATTCTTATGATATGTAATCACTGATAAAGATTGACTATTGATGATTCTTCAATCACCTATATTATTGTATTTAATTGATTGAACGTTATTCAATTTTTCATGATTACTAAAAATTAAATAATGGTTAGGAATTTTTCATAATTTGATCATGTTATCATACTATTCATCTTATCACATTCTCACTTATGATCATTTATTGATATATCTTATGTTTAACCTTACTAAAAAGATGACCTCACTTTTTAAGATTTTCCCCATACCATAATTATATAGAATGATTTTATATATGTTATATTAAAGAAAGGTTCTAGTAGTAATGAAATAAAAGGGAAATTACTTTGATATTTAATCAAAAAAAGTATTACATATCAATGATTCCAAAGAAACCAATCCTCTTTGACCTAAAGTGTTTACTATTGTTAAATGTATTTAATATCCATCAGAAATGATAAAATATGTTTTCATTTATTGTATGAGTAATTATATATCATATTTATGTGAGAAAGATAAAATAATATTATATCCCTCTCACACTAATGAAAAATATGGGTAATGATATCTGTGTTTGGTGGTGTTATCAACATTGAAACACATGATAAATTTATATCAACTCTAATTTATATCATCCTACTATAGATGTCTTAATGAGAATATTTCAATCCTTTAATACATTAAATTTGAGATACCCTACCATTATCCTTTTGAATTATGATGTCGGGGGTTTCCATGAAATTTAAAATTAGAGCAAAAACGTTTAATACATTGGAGACATGAAGTTATTCATTGAGTAATTCATTTCAATGTTTTACGTGGAAACTATTCTTTGTGAATAAGTTGGGATGGTACTAGAACGCGTATAGGTGTATGGGTCATATACATGAATGATATTATTGTTATATAAAATAGGAAACAATTTGATTGGGATAATAACTCTATTTTACCAATGATAGAGTCATCCATAGTGGTGGTGAACCTCATTACCAAATGTTGGTGTCTTGTTGAACTTTGACAGTTAAAATTTTGGGATTCCAACCGAGGATGTGTTATGGTTCGGAGAAAAAGAAATAAATTTAATTAATAAGGGTTGATGTAAAAATTATATATATATTTAAATTTTTTCAAATTTATTCCACACTAACTATTACCTTAATTATTTTTGGGTCACCCTAATGTGATTTGATATATTTTAATCAGATATAGAGGTTATACCTCTTACTTGATTTTATTCTATCTCAATTTTTGATCATTTTTTATTCTCATGATGGTTAACACAAAATGAAATAATTTAAGATTCATAATGATGTTTAATAATTTTTTTATTTTCGTCCATTATTATAAAAAATAATAAGAAAAATGAATTTAAAAAATAATTTATCCTTCTTATGGAATGTGGAATATGTGTTATATTAAATTAAAAATAAATATTCCATTGATGTAGATTATATTATAGAAACATGGAATACCAATGAGTTTGTAAATATTTATACTAAAAAATACTCAAATAAACACAATAATTAATATGTGGAATCTTATATTGTATTTCATTTTCATAAGTCATATGAACATATCACATGTGTGAGATAAAGAATCTCATTTTATTCATAAGAAGAAATTAAATATGTTTTAAATGAAATCCATGATCAATGCATAAAATATATAATAAAATTAGTTTTTTTACCAAAATATTTTTTATTAGAATAAGACCATAATTTATGAGGAATCATGGAAAATTTGAGATATTATTAGCACAAAGAGTGAGGATGTCTGTAGATCTCACAATATAGTGTAATGTAAAAAAATTCCATAACTAGAAGTGAAGGAAAATAAGATTGAAGAATTCAAAATACTATTGTATAAAAATTGAAGTATTCATTAAGAAAAAAAATATTTTTTTATAAAGGATTGTGATGATAAATCGATGTCAATGGTGGATTAGAAAAAGATTATCAGTTTGAAAAACATTGATTTTATAATTAGACAAAAATATGGTTGAATCTAAAAAATATATCAAGGTTAAGTCAATGGAGGAATTTAGAATTCCATAAATATTAAAATGTAGATTCATAGGATGAATGACAATAAAATTGTGAAAATTTTTTCCTGAGTACATCCTATAATTATTAATTTTTATACTCAAAGGTGAAAGTACCTTCAATCTCAATATATAATCATTTCTCTAAATAATTTTTTAAAATCAATATATATTTATATAAAAAATATTAACAAATAATGATATGTCAAAAATATAAAAAAATAAAACTATCTCATATGTGGTTTTACTTATGTATATGATGATATATTCATCAATCACAACCAATCCATTTGTAATGAAATCCCAAAAACAAAATCATATTCACTTTTTAAATTGTAGATACAATGTATATAAAGAACAAAAAACATGGGTTGTATGAAATTTTTTATATTTCCAAAATTTTAATAAAATTCAAGTGGACGTATAGAATAATTTTATTACTACTAGATGAAACGTAATGGAAGAATCTAAGGGATTAATGACAAAGAAGTTTTAAGAGTTAACATAAAATAAGTAGTTTTCTATCTTTCTCTTATAGATATGATGAACTAAAGAGAATATATGAGAGCTATAAGAAATTAATTCCAATAAATGGTATATGATCATCTATTAATTTTAGAAAATTATATGAATATATAATTTAAAAAAGAAATATATGAGGGCAGAACCAGTCGTTGTAATGAATTTTAAGAAAAATCTAGATTATAATTCTTCATTGATGATATCAAGGGTAACCATTAAATGATCCTTTTTTATACAAACCAATATTTATAAGATGATTTAAACTATTAAAGATAAAAATATAGAGAAAATATTTCCCATGATAGAGTCACATAGATATAGAAAATAGGATACATATAGACACAATGAGTAAATATAAAATTTTACACTATATTTTAAAAAACCAAATTAAAATTGAGGAAATTGATATTGATTGATACAGTGGTATGAAATTGTCTTTAAGAATATTTAATAATTCAAGATATTTAAATTTTAAAATAGAAAATAATAGTTTGATATTATTTTTTAGTTGTGATTGAAATATAAACACAACACAACGGTTTTTCAATGATCCAACCATCCCAACAAGAAATTTTGATGAACAAGGTTATTAAAAATAGAAATTTGTTTTCAGTCTTATCGAAATACATAAGTAAGACTCTATAAAAAATTGTATTATAATTGATGATGTAATAATTCTAAATGATTTCTAAATTGGTATGATCTATTACATATTATAAATGAAATATCCTTGATATAGGCGGGAACATGTTAATATTATTGAAAAAAGGATAATAAATTTTCCATCAAGGATAGATAAATAATTATTTATTCTAATCATATATATATTGATGAATTCCATCTTTTGTAAAGATGGGGACGTTCTCAAATTGGTTATTTAAAAAAAGTATACAATTTTTATGTATTATCGAATGAAATATCCTGAGTTTCATCACATGAATAATAATATCATTAGTAATAATGAATTGACTATCTCATATTATAGGATATAATAAAATAAAATGTTATAATTCTCATGAATTTTTTAACACATTAAAATATATATTATCTATAGGGTGCAAAAAATTACTATTGAAAAGTTATCAAGTCTTATTATCTAATATTTTTTTAGAACAATAGATTTTTAAATCTAAGGGATTAAGGTTAGTTAATTATAAAGTCAATAATATTACTTATGAATTTTACATTCTATTATGGTTTGAAATTCACAAAAAATTTTTTATATGGAAAATTATATTTCTCTAAGAATTATTTTCTTGAAGAAAATTTTAATTCACTAATGAAATATATTTCCTTCATCCTTAAATATGATTTTATATGTTATGATAATGGATTATTATCGAACATTAAAATTATTTTCCTTAATACAAAATTTATATATGAATAATCAGATACTTATATATAACCATGTAATCTTACATTTTCTGTAGATACTGAGTCTTCCTATTTTTAGACTCTAAATTATTTGAAATTCAGACTCCAAATTCATTAAAAATCAGACTCTGAATTCATTAGAAATATGATCCTTAATTCTGTAGAAATTGGACTCTGAATTCTCTAGAAATGAAACCCCAAATTCATCTGAATTCGTAATCAAATTTCGCTATAATTCAGAGACTGAATGCCGTTTGTTTTAGAATTCGATTGTTCGTATTTTTTACTACGATTATTATTTCCTTAAGAATCTGCTTAAATGTTTTTAATATAGTTATCTCATTTAAATAAGGTAATGTTTCTGTTTATTAGATTCTATTATAATTTTGTTTCTTATACAAGATATATTTTTTCATATGTTTTATTATTTTATACACAGAGTAATGTTTCAAAAAAATTTACATGGAATGATATCATACAATTTGTTTTTAACTGACCATTGGATGGGTTAAAAATGTACATGGACTTCTAAGATATATGGAAAATATCATAGTAAGTGGATGGATAAGAACATTAGAGGCATTTCTTATAAATACCCTCAACATTTTAAATTGTTAAATAATTTATCTAGAGATTTCATATTTTGATGTTGTGATTTGATTTATAGAGACACTAAATATTTTCATTTTATATGAATTTTGTGAAAAACATGTACGAGATGCGAAATATGGGTTCATCCTCTTTATTTTTTCTCTTATTAGATGATCAGTTAAGGGATTACGGAGATAAGATGGTAGAGGTGATGACTAATTTAATGTATAAGGGATTGTAGGGATATCAAGACAAACTCTGATACACTAATTAAGGGCTTACCATTGTATGGTTAAGATAGAATTTATTGATTGTATAAGTCAAGGGACCTTGATCGGAAGTTGCTGGATACCCTTATCTTTGGGTTTAATTATTTCCTACTGGTTTACTTGGTTTGTTACATGTTTTTATTTACATTGTATTTAATTAAATAATGAATGTATAACATTCGTATACATTCTTATACTTGTATACTTTGGTAAAAAAGATTAGATATGCTTTATGGTATAATCTTTCCTTTACATTTATTTATTCATGTTTAGTTTATTCATAATTGGAACATGGCCCTTTCAATTATCACTTTATATATGAACCAAATATGGTTAGGGAATCATATTATTTAACCGTATTAAACATTGATGTTCTTAAAAAAATGAAAATTTTTTTGACCTATAATTCACCCACCTCTTGTAATTTAGAATCAACATCTATATTTTGATCCTAAAATTGGTTTCAGTGGAAGGTCTATAAAATACATTTACATACATATATTTTTTCTTGGTCAAATTTTTAATCATGTTCAAGTTTTTCAAAATGATTCTTTTCTTTTATAAACAATTTCTACCAACAAGTTTTGTGGAAAATAATTTCTCATATAAATGTGGATGGAATGAATGTTGGTTCAATAGATTATATATATCCTAATTGACAAAAAATTTCGTGATATTGATTATGAGTACTACATAGATAAGATAGAGACTCTTTTAATTAACACTATAGCGGAAAACATTTTTATGCATACTTGTGAAAACAAGATTCCTAACCAATAAATCATAAATTTCATAAATTTAAAAAAATAACAATATCAAATAAAATACAATGTATCTAATACTCTTTTAAGATCCATGACCAGGAAAATCAGTAGTAATATATCATCTTGTGACGATACAAATATTATCTGAAAGAAACATGAATTTACGCATTTTGAACTTCAAAAGTGATATAAACCAGAAGATTAAGTTTAAGAGATAAATAGAATGCATTTATGTTTATCTATGGAGAAGCCGTTTAGAATGTGCTACACTTATTTATGACTATCATCAATAGTCTTCTATATAACTTAGAAAAAGGAATTTCAGATGATGTTTATGTGGAAAATATAATTTATATTATTCCCAACGAGTGGGATTATAAGAGGATAGTTATTGGTTAAAATAGGAAAGTGTTTAACATAAATATTCCTGAGTTATTTGGAACACATATTCAAAATTAAACAAGAATGGTGTGAGATTATAGTTTTAATAAGATAACTAATGGTGATGGAATCATTTCTTTTACTACTACATCTAAATACCGAACCACAGAAAATGTAACTAGATATAATTCTATGAAAGATATTATAGAATATATATCAAGCTTCAATGATCATTCTAAGAATGATCTAACCAATATTTCTCGAAGGATGAACAAGATTTTGGGAATGAATTATTATCAGTATATATATAACAAGAAAGACAGAAAGGACATGAAATATTTTAATGTAACGTTTTATGAATGAATAATGGCTGGACATATCAAACCTGATTATGATATTCTCAATAGAAAATAGATCACAGAAAATAATTATAAATTTAATTGATATATGTACTACAAATTTAATGCGACTAAAATATTGAAATATAATGACTCCTGGTGTTTCAGTGTTGGTGACTCTTCGGATTAATAATCATAATATGAATCTTCTATTCAATATAATATCATATTTATAGCTAGATTACGAATTTATAATAATTATCTTATGGATAAGGTCAAAAATGCGGAATATATAACTAATATTTCTTTAGATGATAATTTTAATAATGAAGAATATTTGGAATCCTCGAATAAATAATCTTCCTCGTCATAAGATAATACATCGCCTTCAATTATATTAGTTTCTTGATTTTCTAAATTACTTGTGATTGAGAACCATATGATAAAAAATAAGTTAGGGAAAAAATTCTTTAATATATGTTTTATCAAAACAAGTATCTAATCTTTCAACAGCTATTGATATGAAAACTCTAGTTTTAGAAATTTATTAGGAACACTTATAGAAGTTAATTATGAAAAGGGTAGACTTTATAAGGATCCTAAATTCATATTTCAATGAAAAATGTTCTAGATAATAACTCAAACACAACATCTATTGACTCCATAGATAATAATTTAGACAATAAAAGAAAATCTAATTTTTTCCATAAATATTCTTTTATCAAATTTATCATCTGAAAGGAAATTATTTTCTTAAATGTATTCACAAATTCATTATTTTAGGCATAATTTTGGATTTGGTTATACCCTATCAAAACAATTTTTTAGTCAAAACTATTTTCCCCTAAAGTGATCCTCTTTTCACTTAGTGTCAATAATGTAGAAATTGGGATAAATTTTTTTCCCTTAAATAAAACACAATCCATTTAACATCATAAAACATAATTTATTAAGAAAATATAAATAACAAAGATTTTACATTATAATAATTCCAAATCCAATAATGATTTGTTTTAGAAAGTCAAACTGTTTTATATTCAAGAAAATTAAGGATGTTCCAACAAAATAACATGGAAAATAGATCCTGGATGTTCCTGACCCATGATAGGTGACCAAAAATACTTCGAAAATATTATCAAGATGAATTTCCGAAGAATAAATTTAAGAGATAATGATCAGAGTGAAATTATGTGTATAAATAACATTGTTCTTCTTGCAACAGAATTAATTTTTAATGTTCTATTGTTAAATGTCATAATCACAACCACATAAGAATAATTCAATTATGTGATGATGAATACCTTGTGAAATTTAGTAATTATAAATTCTTAGTAAACAATTTCATGGAGAGTTTATTATCTCTACCCATAGACATGAGAATATATGTACACGTAACATAATAGTAATTAGGTTCCATGGCCGACCATGTCATTGTGCAATAGAAGATAAATCTTATTTATTTAATAGATGACCGAGAAACTGTAATTATTAGAGGAAAATACAATGAATTTGTTTTAGTTGATGATTATTATATATTGACATGTAACTATTTGCAGGAATATATATATGAAGCCTTTTATTATATTCAATATTTTTTAGCAGTTAAAAAATATGAAAAACAATCCATTTATAACTATTTATAGTGATCATAGGAGAGAATATGAATATTTAGATTATTAAAGTCTTTTTATTGAGAAATATATTTTTCGTAACTCGTAACCACCATGAACTCATCAACAAATTAGTGTTTTTGAAAAAAGAATGAATTATTTTAGAGATAACAAGAACCATATTTATTTAATATTCCAGTGATAATTTTTTTTGTATGATGTTGTTATAACTTCTTTTAAAACTATAAATCATTTTTTAAACAACTATTTTCTTAATATAACCCCTTATGAATTGTGGACTGGTATAAAACAGATCATTTCACTCTTGAAAGTATTTAGATGTAATTTTTTCATATTTAATACTAAATATAACATAGATAGATTGTCACCAAAATCAAATGAAGGAATTTTCTTAGGCTAATACACTACTTCTACTTCTTATATTGATTTTAATAAAAAAATTGTGTACTATTGAAGAAACAGTATATGTTAAATTTGGAGAAACTAATATTTTTCTTTTTAATCAAACCCAACCTACAAGTTCAGATGTTTTTTCAAGAACTAATTATTAACCCTTGACAGAAAAATATTTTATTGAGGAAAATATTAATGAAAATGTTTCTGATGTATTTTCCCACAGAATATTTTCTACCTTTTGTTGATCAACAGTTTTTTTAAAACCCAAATCACATGTTCATTAAAAACCATCGCAGTGATAGTATCATTAGTGATGTAAATCAACAGTTAAGTAATAAAAGTTCATTATGAAATGAATTAATACATCTTGAAATAATTTCCCATTTAGAAACTAGAATCACTGATTTTGGTATAGGTGACTATGATTGGATTAATTATATACAAGATGAAATAAATGAATTTGAATGGAACAAAGTCTAGATCTTGGTTGAAGTACCTAAAGAAACATCTATAATTTCAGTAATGTTGTTCTTCATAAATAATCATGGTTAAAATAGAATAATTGTACAAAATAATGAAAAATAAGTTGATTAAGAAAAAAATCAATAAGAAGGAATACACTATGATGAAACCAAGGATCCAGTAGATTGACATGAATCTATTCTTATACTACTATCCTTTATAACATTATTTACTTCCGATATTCTTTAAATAGAAATGGGGAGTGCTTTACTTAACGGATATGTTCATTAGGATGTTTATGTTAAACAAAATCATTGATTTATAGACACAAAACATCATGAATATGTCTTTAAACGTACCAAATATTTATAAGGCCTAAAACGAGCCCCTATAGCCTAGTAAGAAAGACATGAATGTATTTTTTTAGAAAAAAATTAGTTTACGGGAAATGTTGATCCTACTGTTTTTATGGAGAAATATAAGAAAAATGTTTTTTTTGACCAAATATATGTTGTTGAAATTATAATCAGATCAATTAAATAATATTTAACTGATTCATTTTAGAATCTTATGAAATATCATTTTGAAATCATAATGATGGTTGAGTTAACATTTTTTCATGGATTTCCATGATCTAAAAAACAATATGGAACAAATATATCAAAACATATGTATATAAAATATATTATTAATAAGTATGGATATGAAAAAACTAAATGTATAACTACTCATATTAGTACCACAAATTCTCTTGATATTGATGAAGTAGGGAAACTAGTAAACCAAACACCTTTAAGATGTTGGATTGGATGATTATTATACATAAAATAGTGTCATCCAGACATAGGTTTTTCAGTATGATTTTTGAGTGATATCAATCTAATCCAATGGAATCTCATTTTAATGAAGTGTGAATAACTTTTCACTACTAAAAAAGAACCATGGATTTAATACTTTTCTTTTATTTTGGGGAAAAATTGAAAATTATTTTTAGATGCAGATTTTGGTGGATGAAGAATGGAATGAAAATATACATATGGAACATTAAATTTCATAGGAGATTAATTATTTTATTGTTCTTAAAAATAATAACATTGAGTATCATTTTCCACTACTAATGATGAATAAATAGTAGCAAGAAGTTGTTGTGCTCATGTGTTGTGGATGAAACACACACCAACAAACTATAACATGAGTTTTACAAAAACATAGATAATGTATAAAAGTACTAGTTCCATTTCCCTATAAAAACCCCACACATCACTTTAATTAAATGTATGTAGACATTTAGTGTCACTTTTTTTGGGATCATGCACTAAATGATGATATTATTTTATAATTTATTGGAACCCAATTCCAACTTGCTGACATTTTTACTAAATCATTACCCTTTGATAGATTTTAATACTTTAATCAAAATTAATAAATGATAAATATAATGTAATAATCCATATAAACTTTTATTGAAACCCTCTCATTATATTAAGATATTTATTTTTATAATGGGGATTAAATATTTTTTGGAAACAAAAAATTTTATTCCTTAATAAAACATTTCAGAACCGTTTTTTAATCCTAAAATTCTCATTCCATATTAAATAATTTCGGAAGCTTTGTTCTTCAAGAAGAACCTTCTTAATCATGAAAATTCTTTCTAAATAATCCAAATGAATTTTTTTCATACATAAATATTTGTAAATTAATTTTTTATAATTGGTATTTCTATATTGTTTTAATAAAACATTATCAGATTCACATTCCTTAAATCCGAATTTTCCATAAACCCTTGAATGATTAGAATTTATAAAATCCTTCTTCCTTGGTGATTTTAATTGACATATAAAATCAAGCTAATCCCAATCGTAGGATTGTATTAGGAATAAAAACTATTGGTGTGAATACTATATAAAGGACCCCCCTTTTCACAAACCACATCGGTTGTCTCCGTGGTTATTATGCTAAAGCGTTGTCACCATTTAAATTATCCTTTTAGTTTTCTCAGTTTAATTATATTCTAAATGTATCTTTATGTTTATTCAAAAAATCTGATGGCATCCAATAGGGAAATCATTGATTGTAAAATATAAAATTATAGGATAGTGAACTGAAATTTCTTTCTTATGTACGATTCCTGGTTTCCAGAAATCCTTAATTAGAATGGATGCAAATGTCCTTCCAGTTACCAACAAAAGAATCATGATCTAATTTATCCTAATAACTTAATATAATTCAATGAATCAGTTAGTTTTTATAAATAATGAGGAAGTGAAATGTTTTCTTTCAAGATACATGGATAGATTTATTCGTTATCTTTAATCATGTGTTCAAGTATATAGTATTTTCCTTTTGAAGGTGAAGAAAAAATTTTCTATCCAAATTTCCAGAAAAGGAAGGTAGTTCTGAGAAGGTTATAGAAATTGAATGAATGGAAACAAAAGTGATAAGTCACCCTAGATCAATCATCTTTCAACCATATTCAGATTTTTAGCACTATGGATTCAAGGATATCTCATTTTGAGAAATGGTGTCAAGGATTCCGTTACAAAATGTGATATCTTCATGAAGGATTTAATGGTGAATCTAAGGAAGATAAACCTCCTCATATACATTATCATGGACATTATCAACATCAAGAATATATCCCATATGTCTCTAATTATCATTTATCCATTGTTCTTATCTAAGATTAATGTTATTTGTTTATATTCCATTACAATTCCTTACAGTACAATTTTGTTTAGATAATGTTTTTGAGAGATGACATTCTGTGGAGCATGAAAATCAATTTCAAATTTAATTCTGGAGAGTAATTTTATATTATTGAATGTGAGATTCAAGGAGTTAGAAGGAAAGGATAAGTATGTTACAGTAATAAGAAAACTAAAATTGAATGTAAACAACCATAACTGAATGAGAAATCTCTAATACAAGAATCATAATCTACTTTACCTACGAAGAAAATGAAAAATACATTCTCAGATGAAGTGACAGTAAAATGGTGAGAACAGAAGAAGAAAAATAGAGAAGTAAATGTAGTATATCGGTTACACTCTATATAGGATAAGGTCTTTAAAATACAAGGAACTGAATAGCACGAGATGCATGCATTGGATAATATGTTAAATAATATGATGATAGAAGATAATATTTTTCAATATCTCCATAATAACACTAAAAATTAATTCAAAAAAATAAAATTACTAGAATACTTCTTGATATAATCGCACATGATAGAAATTCGGGGAATGAATCTATCAACTCTAGAGCCTATTATTGAAGAAGAAGTAATATAATAAGAAGAATAAAAAGAATAAGAGGAAGAGGGGAAAAAGATGTTATCAAAGTGGTGGAATAATATAATGATAATGAATATAATTCTTGAAATATTTCATATAGAACATCCCAAGATGAATCAACTAAGATAATTTTACAATGGATCGATGATGCTACCAAGGATGAGGTCAGAAAACCTTATGCTGATGAAAGTAATAATTATGATTTAATCTTTCTTGATGATTCTAAATTAATTACAGATAAATTCGGAGAAGAAGATGATGTTGATGAAGATATAATTTTTCATGTCTCTGATAGTGAGCATAAGACACAAATGTTCATAAAGTGATCTCTAATATTGGTAACTGTATAAAAGAGACTATTGAAACACCGATGAATATTGTGCTAACAAAATACAAGAAATCAAATGTTGAAAAATTTAAGAGGAATGATGAACATCAAGATCATATTCCCTCACTAGAAAATGAATCATCTTTGGAATCTTAAACTTCCATAGAAAATGATTTTGTTGTTTAGTCTTTGATGAATATACTGAAAAACCTTCTAGTATTTATATATATTTACTCGAGGTTATTCCTAATTCAACAACTAATCAACAAAAATTAAGACACAAAAAAATTCTCAGGTATATTTTTTTCAAGCTTGATTAATGTTATATTTAATGTTAAATTGGTTATGATTCTCATGTGATATCCTGCATGTAAATAACCAAATGGACCATGTTAGTTATTGATAATATGAAAATCATGGATCATTTCCATGATTCAGTAATAGATTCTTGTGATATATCACATGAAACGACAAATAACTTTGTAATATTTATTTTAGGAATGTGAAATCAAGAGAATGCTTCCTTGATTATAGAAGATATAGACTTGAATTGAATGAAAAATTTCATTTATCTGAATTTGAAAAATTATATAGAACTCATGGAAGAGTTGGAAGAAAAAATCAAATAGAATAAGAGGTGGTAATTTTTCAAGATGAAATTATAATGTTTCTAAAAGAATTATTAAATTCTCTTGAAATGAAAAGTCTTAGTAAAGAGGGGATGGTCAAGAAGTTATAGGATGATCCCAAGGAGTTGAATAAGTCATATGAAACCCAAAAAAATATCTTGTCATTGGAAAAGAATGATGATTGATATCTTAAATATAATCTTTTTTATATTCTTCCTTATAACAAATTTTGTATATACTACTAAAATTTGTTTCCTTTTTATTTTTTTGTCTTCCCTATTTCAAACCCATCAGGTAGAATTTTTTCCATTACATCTATTTTTTTGGAAAATCACAAATGGGGTGAAAATAGTGATCAAAATAATATTAAGTATAATTAAATAATTCCTTAAAAAGGGGTCTATTATGTAAGAAGGATAAGAGTCAGAAAATATTTTCTTATGAAATTAAAAGTAACATCTATAAATAATGAAAATAATATGATCATTATCGATTTCAAAACCAAAGGGGAGTTAGTTTTATTTATTACTCCTCACAAGTAAATGGAATTAAGTATTTATTTTAATCTTCAAAAATTGAAAAACTGATTCCTTATATAATTTTTTGAAAAACTGTATGTACTTTCCAAAATGGGGAGACAGTTATGTCAATATGTTAGCTTCTTAATTTTTCATTCTTTTATGTTTTCAAAATAAAAAATTCATTTTCCAAGGAAAAAGTTTATTTCCCATGGAACTATATTATGAAAAAAAATTCATCTCTATAGAAATATATTTTCTTAATACTTAAATATCATTTTACATGTTATGATTAATGATCCTTATACAAGATTATCCTTATTTTTCCTAATAATGAATTTCCATAAGAAAAATCATATCCTTATCAAAAACATCAGAATGTTAAAAGATCCATATATTCTAATTCATGATGTTTCTAGACTCTGAATTCTCTAATAATCAGACTCTAAATTCATTAGAATTCCAAATATGAATTCTCTAGAATTCAGACACTGAATTCCATTGAAATAATTCTTTGAATTCATCATAAACCATTCTATGAATTCACTAGAATTAAAACTCTGAATTCATCATAATTTTGGCTCAAAAATCTATATAATTAATACTATGAATTCTTCATAATTCAGACTACGAAATCAACATAATTCAGAGTCCAAAGTCACTAGATTTCTGATTTTGAATACATTATAATTCAGAATCACAATGTTTGTTATTTCATAATTTTATTGTTTATATTTTTAGACTCTGATTATCATTTCATCAAGAATCCAATTAAATATGTTTCTTATAATTTTCTCATTTCATTATAGAAACATTTCAGTTTATAAAATTCTGTTATAATTTAGTTTCTTAAACATGATAATTTTTTCTTACATTTACTTATTTCACATAAATAGTAATGTTGTCAATGTTATCTTACATGTATCCATGTCATACAATAAGTTTTTATCTAATTGTTATCTAAGTTACATGTGTACAATACCTATATGATTTATGAAAAAATAAGACAATTGTAGGAGGAAGGATACCATTAGAATAATTTCTTATAAATACACCAACAAATTGAAATTATCCAAATATATCTCTAGAGATTACATAATCATATGTTGTGAAGTGATTTCTAGAAAGATAGACTCTTATGATTTGAGTGAATCATGTGAACAACATGTTTGAGGTGTAAAAATACTATTCAACATTCTAAGGGTGAATCTGATTGGTTGATCAATCAAGGGCTTATGTGGATATGAATATAGAGGTGATGACTAAAATAATGTATGAGGGATTTCAAGGATATAAAGAAGGACTATGATACTCTTATAGAGGGTTTAACATGGCATGGGTAAGATAAAAATTCTATAATGTAGAAATCATGGGATCTTTATCCAAGGTTGTTGGATGCCATTATAATTAGGTAAAAATATTTCCTAGATATTTCCTTTCCTTGGTCTATGTTTCCATTAATACTGTATTCTATTAATGAATGAATGTAAAACATTCTTATACATTATTATACTTGTCTAATTTGATAAATATGATATTATATTATTTAATTTTTAATATTTCTTGTGATATACGTGTTTAGGTTTAGGTTCTTCATAATTAGACCTGGGCCCTTCAAATTATCCATTTTTTTAATAACCAAGGAGGGTTTGTGAATCCATTTTGTTTAACGCTGTTAATCATATAATTTCATAAGTATGAAAATGGAATGCTTCTAAAATTACAAATAATCCCCACCTCTTATTATTGATCATCTACATCTATATTCCGATCACACATTAATAAATAAAAATATGTTACTTTTGATGATAATATTTTAGGGATTGCCTCATAAAACCACAATGTTTGATTGATTGTTTCTAATATATTTATTATGATGAGTGCATGATCTTGGTTTGTTATTATAAAAGGAAAAAAACAATCAATAATTTGTTTTCATCACTTGGACACACGATTACTATCTATATGCGATAACATAGTTATTATCGATTGGTATCAACTATTATTTAATAATTGGAAATAATTTTTATCTAAATAAATACACTATTATTTTCTACACTGATCATGGACAAGGTATACATAAATTTATCTGATTCATGAAAACACACATGAAGGTGATTTAATATCATTGTCTCTAAATAAAAGTATTTTTGTTATCAATAAGGATGATAAAATACTGTGTAATGATAATTATGAAAATAATGGTTATTAAAAAAACATGTGTGATTAGAAAATGAATTTAAACCCTGGAAGATAATTTTTATCATGTAATACTAAAAAATACCAATGGAGTTATTTTTAAACCACATTGAATGGGAGATTAATTGGATATAATTATTTTTTAAATAATGATTAGATTGAGATATTTTCAATATATGATGATAAAAATAGGATTTTAAGATTCATAATGATCCCATCAAAGTATTAGATTGTTTCTTTCGTATATTTAATTGAATGACATGTGGTGTTTTCTCATCGTGTAATAATAAATTACATACATTTTGCATATGATGTTGACAAATGGTTAAAAGGTCTGAATTTTTGTTAAAGGATATTTGTGATAATATTCCTTGATAGTAGTGTATTTAATGGCTCCAACTAATATGTGGAAATTGAAATTTATCCTAATATAACATTTTAAATCAATGAACTGTGGAAATAAAAATTTCCACGATACTACTGAAGTGAAAATAGAATGGAGTGATATATGTAAATGGATATAAATTATGTTCAGATTAATTTATGAGATTTTAAGTATTTAGAATTATTTAATGATATTCAAATAAATTATTTATATAAATTTTTATGTGATAACCAGCACATCCTTAATAGAGGGGGAATCTCATTTGATATTTTTTATATGACATTTTTTTTGGATATTTGAATATTATTTTTCAATGAATGTTAATCCAAATATTTTCCAACTATCAGACAAAAATAGAATAACTAGGAACCATCCAACAACAAGATATATTATATATGAATCATAATATAAGTAATAACACATTGAATTGGATTCCATTATATTTGACTGGGGTTGTGCGATAATAGATTTTCTAATAAGATATAGTATACGGGGGTTTCCTCTAATATAGGAATTCAATATGAGTTATACTATTATTATATTAAAAAAATATATGTATAGGAATGTATATAAAAGGATAATGTAGTATTATATAATATTCATATTCTCTCAATTCATGATATGATCATATATTGGATAATAGAATGTATTAACACATCCACCACCATGTTAATTTCCATTTTCGGAATAGAATCTCTTCGTATCGTAGAGAAGGAATGTTATATCATGAATTATCACTATTTCATTCTTTGTGTATGAAAATAAACTACGTATGATTTCTAAATTTCATATACATTCGAAATGATTTATAATATTTTAAGGACCATTTGCTCATATTTATCATATCAACGTCACGATGATTTTAAATTCATCATAAATCATGCATTGTTAAAAATGTATATGCTTCAAATTGAGTAATTGTTTAAATGTGGTGAAATTTTGAAACAGTCAATTATCATATGGAAATCTAATAATTATGTAGAAATCATTTCATAGTAATATGATATATATACATTTAGTATTGCATATGGGGACTTGAATAATATTTCATGGTAAATCATGTGAAGTGAACATGGAGTATAGATGAATCTATAATCTCTTAAGGCCTATGTGTCTATAGAATCTTGATATTTCAATATACCATGAAACATAATCCAGGTTGTAATCACATTATGATGAATAACTAATATATTCTATCATTTGATCATGATAAAAATGTGTCAAACATGAATATTAAATGATTCTATAAAATGTTGTGTCTGCATGAAAAGTTCTAGGAATAATATCTAAAAAATGTAAAATATATTTTATATATCATGATAGATTATTTCATTTATTTGAGATTGTTTATGAAAATTTAATTAGAAAAGGAAATATTTGACATTTTGTTTATAATGTTACCAAAATTTACCTAACTCAAATTTTATAATCATATGAATAATTGTAAGATATTGTAAAAAAATTATACAGGGATATTCCATGATAAAATTGGTTGATAAATAATAATCAAATAATTTATGCATATATTTATATTTTGGATGTTGAAGGAGATATTACGACACTAAATAGTGGGTCCCATATGTTTGTGGAAGAAGTTGAAGTGAAAGAGATGAGTAAGGGACAGAATCTCTTGTGAATCCGATATTCCCAATACATATAAAAATTAATAATAAATTAGTTTCCATGTAATTTTACTGAAAATTATTTAAATTAAATATAGATATTCCATCATATTTTGATAAAATATATTTTTATATGAAGTGAAATTAATAAAGAAGCATGAATTATAACTACTATTACAAAACCATCATATTGAGGTGAGAAATCAAAATCAATTCTTCATCTATTTTGCAGTGATGAATAATAATCGGGATGAGTTAATAATATGGAAATGTTCCATTATTAACTAGTTGATTTAAATACTATGATATTTCTATATTATAATATCCTTCTCTAGATTTTTTATATAAATTATTGAAAATCATTATTATCACATATGTGAGACAACCTACTGAGGTATTTGATTAACTATATTCAATATATTTTTAAATTTAGGAAGATATAAATACAATTATTTCCATGTGAGAATTTAATTTTTTTACATCTTGATTTACTTGTTGGCCCTATTATGTTAAATACACTTGTTTGGGGTTAATCATGGTATGATGGATTAGAAGAACATCCCCATTGATCAATATTTTTGATTGTACATAACACTATTATCTGTCATTCGTATGGATATATATATATATATATATGTTTATATATATATATATATTCATTACCTAACACATCAAGGGATGTATAAATTATACTAGTTTCACCATAACGTGGATAGTCTAAGAATCATTACATGTTAGTCTCCAAATATAGAATAATACAATATAGAAAACTATATTTACATTGTTCACTATTGACTCACATCCTACCATTATTAAGCTATTCATAAATTGATTTTTTATTAATCTCTCAATTTATGTGCATAAAATTCTTCTTTAGAAGAGTATTCCACTTATTGATTAGATTCCAATTTTGTGTTTGCTTATGTATCAATGTAGAATGAATATATATTTTCACCAAATTGAAATAATCACCTTTACCAAAAAAATTTTCAAAAAACACTTTTATTGAAATTGTTCTTCCCTATGAACTACATAACATGAAATGACCAATAAAACACTATACACCTCCTTAGAGAAAATCGATTTTTTAGGTATCTCTTAAGAAGAATCAGTTAGTTGAATTTTTTCAATTATGAAAAACACCTATGAAACACCTTCAGAAGATTAAACATGAACTATCCAGATGACATGTTTCATCCACGTACTGAAATTATGTACTACATCCTTATCTACTAACTCATCATGAAAACTACTTAAGATTTATCCACCAATATTATCCTCCCTCACCATGAATAGTAAACATAAACCTGCTAAAAATATGTTAAATATTCCTTAAAATACAGTCCATTATTAGTTATCCTCTTCAAAATTAAATGATTAGTGTGTACTTATATAAGAAATCAATCTCAAAAACCCATTTATTCATGATATTACTTTTCAAAACTATTGTGTTTTTGTTCCTTCAAATTCCTCCACTTCTTAATTCCATAAAAAAATTCATTGACCGTGTGAGCCCATGAACTATCTTATATATGTCCTAGACATGAAATTTCATCATGATAAAACCCCATACAAGAATTATATTTATCAATATACCTTGCGACAACCCCAACCCTGCATCTCCTTTTTTTTATTTTTTTTATTTTAATTTTTTTTAAAGGTTGGGGCCGAAGCCTCATTTTTATTATTAAATCAAAGAAAAGTCCTCTTTTAACTGGGTAGAGGGAAACCCATTACTTAGCCCGAAGGCCCAGTGGGCTTGTAGCCCATTACATAGCCTATAGGCCCAAATTATAAGGCCAATTCACATTATGTGAATAGTAACCAGCTGCTACAGTACCACACAGTATCACCGCCGATATAGTGCCCTGCCGCTGCTATAGTACCCGTTGATGAACAGTGCTTTCGTTGCTACAATATCGCTACAGTAATGCTACAGTAACCTGCGCCCCATGGGTTCTGAACCCCCATTTTCCATGTAGCCTTACGGGGTGCTTACCACTAAGCCAAACCCCAACTACCCCACATTTCCTTTGTAATCAGAAACTCATTAAGTTGTCTCATGAGTTGTGACCAACATATTGTGTTTATTTATGCACCCACCACATGGTAGTTGTGATTAAAATGAGAAAATATAATTGTTTCAAAATAAACATGTAAGTCCTTTATAATGAAATACATTAAAAAAAGAAAATAAAACAAAATATGATGACATATTGTCTTGATGGATTTTTCCCATCAATTATAAGCATTTAGTTTGTTAATAATACATTGAAACTAGTAAATTATTATTATTAAGAAAAACTCATGCACCACAATCTACATTAAATATTTACACAACACCACTATATAGTGAAAAAATTATACATAACACATACATCAATACCCCATTACTCATGTTCACTGTTAGAAGAAAGAGTAACATAAAATGGTCAATAATGATTAAATTAATTCTCGATACCACATTATTAATCATTAATGATATTAATTATAAATAAATGTTGATATCAATTATTTTTTTAATAAAAACTACTTATCATTATTATACCAGAGTATATATTTAGATAATATCATTTTTTAACCCACATTATACAACATAATTTATCATAAACCCTCATTTTACTCATATAATGTTATATCTTCTTTAAAGAAACATTTTATCAATAAAATTTTAAAACAGCCCCTATTTATATTCATCCTTGGATTCAACACTGAGAAAATATCTTTGTAATAATAATATTTTGTTAATCATAAAAACAAATTATCACCCTTTTCAATTTACCATGGTCTATCTCCATTTATACATAAAATAGTTAAAACAAAATGTATCAACACATTATGAAATTCACAATTTATTCTAATTAGTGGGAGTCATGCTTCTAAAATATTATATTATGGGGAGTCTGTTAGGCCCAATAATCTAGCTAATGTAATACAAATTCTCCCTCATGTTACACCTTCATCATAATATCTACAACTTGAAAATCAATTTGAGAATACCCTAATCTCAGATAACAATTTATAACCGTATAATCTTGGATGGAATTTTTTTAATGTACTACAACATTGAGTCATTTAAATGATTTTTTAGAGATATATAAAACATGAATTATAATTCATGATCAAAGATATGATTTTAACACATTAATTACAATATGTTTGATTGATAAGTGCAATTTATATTTCTATGAATATTAATTTATTTTTCCTAGGAGTCATCAAGGTTTATGGGTGTCTCTTGAAAATAAAATTTGTATAAAAAATATTAATTATTTTTAATCTACACATGCATATAATATTTTATTGTATGGTATCATGATAATTTGAGTCCTTCCATGTGAAATTATATAATACAATTGATTGCGATCTGCTTGGTTTCCTATAGGAATGACTAACAGATCATTTGATTCATATATTCTATAAGAGATGATAGTTGGAATGTCTTGTAAACTATAAAATTTACTAATTAATTTTATCCAATAAACCAAAACCCAATCCTCCCATATTAATATTTATTTATAGAAAATATCAATGGTCATCTTAATAACTCTTGGATGATTTCATATGAGTTGTATCACTCAACGTTAGCATTGTAAAACCAGATGAAGTAGATTGATGAATGGATTGAGGTGGGATGTGGTACGAATGATAAACGTAAAAAATATACATCATATATTCTAATGGAATTTTTGTCACCAATTGTTTATCAATAAATGAGTTAGGAATCATTATTTTGGAATTGTACAATATTTTCATGATGATAAACTATGTTTATTGAATATATACTTAATTTTTCTTCAATTTCATAAATTTCAAAGAATAGATTAAATCACATTGATACTCTATTATAAATTTTATTAATTCTGTGATGCTTTCCCCCTTATTTCTCCATGTAGTGATTGTTATCCATGATTTAATGATCTAATTATTTATTTAATATGGTATTTTTTCCACAATTTTTCATCACATTATTCTCCATTGGCTCATCAGGTGGTGGTCTGACAGTGTCGGGGTTTGTTTTTAGAGTGATCTACCAACAAGAATCATGTCGATTGCATAACCTATGTATGTATCAATTGTTATCATTTATGAATATTTTTAATTGGGAGTAAAAGTGACATATACATTTATTTGGGATCTAGAGTGGTAGTGGGAGGAATCACATCTCCCAACATATAGCCATATTTCCTATTTCCACCAACAATGTGATGGGGATTGACCTTAAGTGATGGACCCATCAATTTCTAGTAGTAAAATTACTAGGATTGTGATGAAAATTCCAAATTATAAATGATTATGAATAAAATACATTAAATATTATTATAAATCCTACTACAAGGTATGTAGTCCATATGAACACATGATGTATATTCCACTGGCTATGAAGAAATATTTTTTGGTAATGTTTAATATTACACACCATGTATTTAAATATAACCATTTTGTGACCTAATTCATGTTTCATGGAATTTACACCATGTTTTACACCAATAAATTTTGTAATATATTTGATTCATATGATTTTTTTAATACTTCTCATTACGCATAAAACTGAGATTATCTTATGTTGTATGAAACACTATGATTAATTGAATCATGGCATATTAATTAAATATTATTAAATTATAGATATCACCTATACATTTGAATGGTAGGTATGAATAAGAATATGTAAATTATGAAAATATAAGTTTTACACATTTATATAAAATTAATTCTCATTAAACCATTTTATTAAAATTATATATAAAGGAAATATATTTCTAAATAACTATTTTTATCAGATATGTTTTTCCTAAATAAATTATACACACCAATTTTGGTGAATTATTATAATAAATTTTATATTTTATATATTAAATAAAATATTTAAAATACATTTTAATTGTTTTATGAATTGTAGATACTAAGAAATATAATATAATTCTTACATATATAATATCTCAAAGAAGACTTATTAAAACCTCTATTGCACATATTTTAAAAAAAAACTAATTTTTTAGTACTCTTAAAATATTAATATTAAAAAGTAATATTTACATATGAAATCATCATATCAAAATTATGTATGAGTGTTTTTTATATATTTCTTAAGAACATATTATGTTTTTGAGGTATTCTAAAAAATAATAAATTTAATTGAAAAACTACATTTTATGTTAAATAAATTATATATTAAAATCATATTTTAATTTTTTTTATTAAAATTGAGTCCAGTTATAAATATATTAAATTAGTTTAGATAATTTTTAAATTTTTAATATTTAATTTTTCTATGAAATCATTACTAACATGTGAACACATTCTGTTTGAAACCATCATTTCACATCACGTTTATGGGATAAATTTAAAATTATTTATTTCCCGCCCAATTATTTGAATTTGACAGAAATTATTCTATATTTCGAATCAGAATAATTTATATTATCTGATAAGGCCATATTAATTTTTTTCTATAATTAATATTGAGAATAGTCAATAATAATTATTGCGGTTGAGGTAAAAATATATTTACAAGGTGTTAAAGTAAAATGATATGTGTTAAAATTACATAAAAACATTTATAAAATATATTGTACTTACCTTTTTTCTAATAATTTCAATTAATTGAGACTACTAAATATTTGGGATTATTTACTTGAAAAAAATTAAACACCTTATTTTGATTTTAAATAAATTACATTATCATCACCGACCACATATATACTTGGAAATCTACAATATTCTATTATTAACAATTTATAATCCTTTTCAATAACCACATTGCATAAAATACACCTTCCAATGACCCCTATTATAATCAATGAATATAATGTTTGGTCATAAATACATCCATGGTGGGCTATTGCTAAAAACCAAAGGATGAGGCAAGAAATAGATGTAACATTATTAAATTACTATTTTTAATTTATTTTATCCCACACCAATTTAAATTATTAATAAACCATTATTATATAATAACCATAGTATTTTATATATAATTAGATATTTTTTTTAAATTTCATTACCAAAAAAATCCCCCTATTAATCAAATGGGTTATGAAATCACCATTCTGGTGTAAAATAAACCACCACCATGTCGATAGATGTAATTTTATTTAAAATTTCCTCCTATGAAGGAAGGATACAATAATTGATATAAATTATATATTTTTTATTTGAAACAAAATAACAAATATTGAGATATTATATCATTTATAAAATTTATACTTTCAATTCATTAAGGGATTCAATAATAACATTCATGTGTGTGAAGGTCTTCAACCATGTAATATGATGTGATTCAATTTTACTAATTATATTCAAGGAAAATAAAAAGGAAAATTTTTATTAACATATATGTTATATAGAAAATAATAACAATAGTAATCAATAATTTTTAATTCTTAAAATATAATATATTATTTCATTTCTTAATGTTTTAGACACTAAATGATGATAATGTCGTTGTTGTATATGTGGTCTGCCGCCTTAAAAAATCGATGTGACAATATCCTTACATAAAAACCTATAATTATGATATATATATATGTATATTTAATAAAAATATATGTTATTTATTAATTTTTATTATATAATTTTAATATATTACTTAACACAATACTATAGTGGCCATTGAAAAATTGAAACATTATTCATGTATTCATGCATCCTTCTATATTAATTATCCTTAAAAATAATTTCATAGAGCCATCATTATTTATTGGATGTTAAATAATAATTTTGGAATAAATATGATAATAATTTCATTATTATTTTTATTTTTATGATGTAACCATGGTTAATGTATGAGTAATGAAAATTAAAAATCAAAACATATATGGAAGACCAAATAGTTAATTCCTGAAACTAGAATTACACAAGGACTTGTTAATAAATGGGTAATAAATTGTCAGAATTAAAATATATAAGGTATAATATATATATAAATGTTTACATAAAATATTTATAATAAAAATTTATTAATTATACAGGTATTTTGAATACATATAGAAGAAGTTTTGTCGTGAGGAAAGAGATTTATATTAACTCTATTTATGAGACACATATGAAAAATCACCACTCGTTTCATATGTGTATTGTATATACCTACCCATTGAAATGATATATCACAAATATCCTTGTCAAGATTATATTAAATGTTTCATTTTATTTTTTATTCATTGGTGATTATGAATTAATAGATTACTATAGTGGTAAGGTATTTCCATCCCACATTTTATTTCTATAAGATAATGACATATTCTGTGACTAGATCAAATATGTGGTGTATATAAGATACATGAATTTATTATATATTTATTCTCATTATAATAAGGATTATTAGAATTTAATTATTAGAATCTCTATTTCATGGGGTTTGCTGTTCAAAATTTATCCACGCAGTAAGGGATCTTTTTCAGGGATTTTCTTCTATGAGATATACAATATGTTATGGTAATATCATCATTATTATGTTTGTATAAAACAAAATTGAAATTTAATGTAATGATATTTTTAGTTCTCATGATATTAAAATTTTCAAAAAATTATATTCATTTGTGGGGATTATGATTCAATATTACCAAATGTGTACGTTTTCCTTATTGGGATTTCTCACGACTATGCATCCCATGATGAATCATTATTATCTACCTCTTATGAATATAATTTATTTTAAAATCAAAATGTTATTTCCTATTAATAAATTTGTTATATTTATTTTTCCCTTATTTGTTAGTCAGAAGTTCTAAATAATTTTTCTTATAAAAAAGAATTGTTATCCCAATCTTCAATGGAAATTCTATTTTTCATCGAAAACAATTTGATTAAAACGTATTCAAAATTAAAATAAATTTTCCTAAAATTAAATTTAAAATACATTATAATAAATGTTTTAAATTTTGAAACAATTTTCAAATGAAATATTCATTTATTTGTTCGAATGATGGTCTATATTAATTTTACCAAAAATGATAACAGAGTATCTATTTTAGCTTGTATTAATTGAATAGAAATTATTTCCATTCTAGATATTATTTTAATTCAAGATTAAATTATATGATTTTAATGTAATTTTAATTTAATTTTTTTTCAAAACAAAACAATTATTTATTATTTCATAATGATTATATTTCTCTTGAATTTTCTATTTATTTTTTAAGAAATATATATATGTTTTTATTGTTATTTTAAAAGGAAAGGATTTAGAAAAGGTTTTTTTAATTTTAATTCATTGTAGAATGAATATTGTCCTTAAATAAATATTAAAATTATTTTTAAATAATAATTTATAGTTCTTAATATTTATTTATAATTATAATTAATTCCTAAGTGTTTAACTAAATTTTAGTTTCAAAAAGTGATTTACAATGAAGTTTTATTCCTAATGAAATATTCAAATTGATTTACCTTTAAAGATAATTTTCAATCTAATATGACATCCTTTGAAGTAAATTTTTAATTATGGGGATATTATCCAAGGATACTATTCTTTTTATGTCATTAGATATATTATGTTTATGATGGAAATATATTTAGGAAAAACCTTTTCACTCAATGGTTATACAATGATAAAATTCTTGTGCATCACATTTCTTATTCCAAAGGATATGAAAAATTTAAATGATGAAATGATTATGAAACATGTACCTCTTTCCCAAGATATTATTTATTAAAATGTTTATGAAACCAATGTCATTTCATATGTATGATATGATGAATGTTTTATGATCATATAGAAAACTTAATTTTTTTATGTGACTGGAGGAGCCTATATTTTTTCCTAATAGATTGGGAAAATATATATATCTCATGAAATATTAAGGAATTGAATGGGGATTGAACCCAGTTTTGTAATGGTATTTTTCCACTATGATAGACTTAATAGTGAAAAATTACTAATATAATGGTTTGGGGAATGAACCCATTCAACTATTATATCATTTCAAGTATCCCATTACTTCAATATAAATTATTTTCTATGCTTTTCTGTATTTCACAATATCGTGTCTTATTCGAATTTTATTCTTTGATTGGTATTTTTCTTTTATTTCCTTATGATTCATTTCTTATGAAAATTTTATATTTACTCCATATCTAAATATTATTTTATTTGACATGTAGGGTATCATTTTTATATGTTATTCACTTGTTATCATAACATTATTTTAATGGGATAATTATTTATCTCCAATTAATACCCTTAATAATCATATGATCTCATCCTTTTTATGATTCCTTTATAATTGAAATTAATAAATTTTTTATAATGTATCTATTTGGAATGAACTCCAATGATGGTCATTATGAGAAATATCAAATAAAATTCCAGATATAAGTATATATTTTTTACTTTGCCTCAAATGAAAATAAAATATTACGGTCATCATATGTTTTTCTGTGTAATTTATTTAATATTCAAATAGAAAATGAATTTTCTCTACAATTTTAATCAAATTAATGGTTTTAATAATAATTAGAACGTGTGATGAGAGAAAATTTTAGATATCCCTAGGGTTATTTTTGGCTAGCCCATCTCCAATAGGATGGACAAGGTGCATTCTAGAAATGTATTATACATGATACATGAAATCTCATCTCAAATAACAAATTGGTTTAGTGGTCATGGAAAAATAGTTATATACAATATTATTATATTATATTTGAATAAAAAATTTAAAATTTAATTGTCATCATTTTGAGGATAGATTTCTTACTTCTAGCATATTCATTCATAGTGTTCATTGTAAATTTCATCGAATCCAATGGAAAAGAATGATAAGAGTGATCTAAAATTCATAGTATATATAGTATAGCTAAAAAATAATTAATAAATTACCATAATAAACATATAATTTTAAATAATTTATTTTTTATTCTATTTAAATTAATTGATAAGGAATTATCTATATGGAAGTGTAAATTACTAAATAATCATTCCATTTAAATAATAGGATAAGTCGTAGTCAATATGGATTGGTAAATAACTGAGAGAAAATTTCATTTAAATCAATAGATAAGGAAAAAAAATCTAGAGGGGTCAATAACTGAGAACACTTTCTATTAAATCAATAATCACATAGCTGAATGCATACATATATATTTTCCCGGTGAAAATCTCATTGGTAAAAATAAATGACTTATGAATGGAAGAAATTCATAAATATTTTATCCCATGTTTCACATATACATGGATACATTACCGTTAATTAAATTTACATGAAGGATTAAAATATATGTATATAGAACATTTTAAATAAGGGTAGTCATTTGTTTCCTCACAAGATATCACCGATATATAGAGGGGAAAACTATAAATGATCTGAATCATGTCTCATTTTAGTGCAAAGCATTCCTCCTATATCTAATAATATATTTAATTATTTAACAATGTGTCTTCTAAAATATCATTATTTTGAAAAGAATACAGTTTAATCCATATTTTGGAAAATAAAAAATTAACATTCATAGTAAACACCATATAAAAAATGCAATATTATTTAGAAAAAAATAAAATCTGCGATTAATAATCATGATATTTATTGAAAATTCAATGTTTAATGGTCACTGAAATGTGAATAAATCAAGGGGATCTTGGTCAAAAATATAAATGATTAAATGAAAGAATGTCCACATTATATGTTTAAAAAATAATCATAATACTTCTAGAGGGAAAATTGGGATTTTCTTAATTACAAAAACATATATTTGATTTATAATAATATTTGTTTTAAATGATTAAATAAAAGAAAATTGTTAAATAATTTTTTAGTGAAATATAAAGTTATAATCAAAATTTAATTTGTAAACCCTTTTCTATGAAAATAATTTAAATAAACATTTTATTTCAAAACAACTTAATTTACATTCAAAGGTATCATCAAGTAAATGAAAATGAGAAATTATTTACATTTAATACACGGTAACAAAACATTATAATCACACTGTAAAAAGGGTAGAAAAGATACATGTTCAGAAAATGAAATAATTATTTATAAGCTCCCATATTTTTCCAGTTATATATATCTATTTGTTTTTCAATACCATTTTTATGGGATGTTTTTAGGTCTTAATATACAAAGTAACACAAAAGGGGGTGAATAGTGTTTTTTTAAATCCTATGAATTTCTTTATTTTGACACCCACTATGATTTATACGTATACGAAGTATTTAAATCTATAAAAATTATATGTAACAGATAAATATAAAAATAGAACACATCATTTTATAGTGGTTCAAGGCACAAATATCACCTATCCCACACCACCAATCACTCTATTTGTGAGCATGGTGAATTTTACGAGAATGGTCTTCTTTCCATTAGACCATAAATAAACAACTGTGTGTAGATAGTAGACACAATTATTACCAAACTAACAAAAATTCCTTTCTGTTTTATAATAGGGGACCAGTTATCCAAATCCTAGATCTGTAAGTTGGTTCTTCTCCACAACTACATACGATCAATTGAAACTTCAATAAATCAAAATATTGATTTCAATAGTTTTTGTTTATCTTCACAATTATAGCTTGAAGAAACTAAAATTTGATAGATCTTTCTCTCTAGAAAATATTTACTACATGAATGAAATATTCTTATGTGAAACAAGTTGAAAAATAATTTTCAATATGTTTGAAACCATATTATAGTATTATTTATAACATATTAAAATATTAAAAATGGATTTTTCCAAAGTATTGATTCTTTTATAATTAATCGTTCGTTATAGCAGCACTATAATAGATAATAACTATTTTATATTCACATATGTGAATCACATATCACATATATTATTGAAGAGATAATCTAAATAAATATATATAACATATATTTTTATTTAGTATTGTCGATCCAAAAGAATCACATAATTGATTGCAGAGATTCAAATTCCAATTGAATTGGGGAGACTTAATTCCCTTAGGAACATGGGTGATTTCCTATAACTAATATAGTTCATTGAAAAAATAATAATGTTCATTAAATTGGTCTTAAATTTTATTTTTATCATAGCAGAAATTTTTCATTTAAAATGTATCATAAAAACAACTCTTTTGAAAACACAACACAGGGTGGAACTGCATAGCATAGGGTTTCTTCGCGTAGTGCACGGTTCCTTCGCATAGCATAGGATTCCTACCCACATATTGTTCTATAATTTTAATTTCT
This sequence comes from Viscum album, assembly GCA_963277665.1. Lineage (NCBI taxonomy): Eukaryota > Viridiplantae > Streptophyta > Magnoliopsida > Santalales > Viscaceae > Viscum > Viscum album. The sequence goes on from OY728120.1 coordinate 1,853,602,241, forward strand.
TCATAAAAAAAATATATGGAACAAAATTATTATATGGATGATAATCCATACATTAAACTTCTTTATCATAATATCCTGAACATAGAACTCATTAACCTTACCTTCAATATCCCATACATAGTGTTGAAGAATATTAATACCAAATATGAGCGTAGGGTTGTTGATTCATACATTTGATGATTCTATGAACAAAATGTTGTTCATCCAAATACAAACTGTTTACCATAACATAGGTTTGATACTATACGAAAGCATTTAATTTCCAATGTATAGTATGCGTGATGATCAATAATATCATTTTCGTAACATTGGGTATGAAATAGTGTGTCTAGAGTAATTCCTATAAAATTAAATTATTTTAACTTGTATATGAATTCATGAAAATCACTCAAACAATAATCATTAGAAATCAAACAGGTGTATTTGTGAGCATCAGAATCATAATAAATTTTTAAGTATTGTTGAGAAAATGAAACCACAAAATCTCCCCCTTTTTGATGATCAAAAAATCCATTAATATAATTCATAACATAACTTAAGGAATATATAAATTTTTATAACATAAAAAATATATAATGAAAATACTTTGATTTCATAGAATTACATGGAAAGGAAAGTAGGTTTTTTAAATGAAATGTTGTGTTTTGAAAATATTTTCCCAAATATCCCTTATAGTATTTATAGATATTCTTCCTCCAAAATATTGTCATGTTCCTTAAATATTCTACCACTTTTTGTGATATCAATTTTTCTGAAAGATTAAATGATATATACATCATTTAATGTAGCACTAAACTATAAATTAATAACTAATTAAAAATTATTAGGGATATTAATTTAATATTGGCAGTAAAGTATTAGACAAAAAAATTAAATCTAAATGTCAATAAAAATAAGTAAATTTTATTTAAAATTAATTCATATGTTTTCAAAAGTGATTATAATCCTTAGGCAATGAGTGGAATATTCATAATTAGGGTCCATGATCAGAATAAGAAAGGTAATGGGCATAAGAGGATGAGGATTTTCCTGTACATATCAATTAATGTCAATAATAATTAGTATCAATCTATAGAAATGGTTGGTAAAGACTTCTGAACAATTTTGAAGAAGATTCATTGAATTCTGACCAATATTTGGATTCTTAACCAAATTAACCTTCATAAAATCCCTCATAGTTTCCTCGATCTAAATTAATGATGTAAACAAATACTTATCTTCATTAAGAATTACTCCCCACAAGTATTTATTTGAAGTAACATTACTAACAATATGCCATTTATTTTCTAACAGAACAACTAATGTATTACAATCACACTGAATAGTGTGTAGTTTATAATTTCGATTAACCAAAACTGATGAAATAAATTTAAATCATCTAATCTGGAATGGAGGTGTCTGTTTAGAGGAGGTTTATCCTTGATTACATCACTTGAGTTATTTAAATTCCTCATTGTCATCAACATAAACTCAATAAAATATGAAATCATGAGACATTAATATCACAATAACATTTACCCTCCAGACATATTTTTGATTATCTTTCAATTGTCTACAACAAAAATATTATTGTTGTTGAATTTTCATAGATAGTGTTTCTGAGAAACAAACTCAGATATTGGAACTTTTAAACTTTTGAATAATTCAATCTTTTTTTAATCCACCAATTAATTTCAAAGAGACATGATCTATGACTCAAATATAATAATCTTCATAACTAATGATTCAACAAGATAGTTGAATGATTTAGGATATTGGGTTCCATGGATACGGATACCATCCCTATTGTGAATATTTAAGAAGGCCAATCCCGGATCATCATTATAAATATATATATCTCTTAATGTTAGTCCTTCTAAATAATTAGAATCTAGAATAATAAGAGATTGATTTTTACATTAAAGGAAATCATCCCTTTAATGTTCATGACTTTGAGCCTCTTACTAAAAATTCTCATCCACTAGAGTTTCAAGATTAGCTGCTCCAGGTGCTTTATCAACAATCCCTATAATCTTAACTCAAATCCTTATTCTCTTAACAATAGCATTTCCATGACAAGATTCATCCTCTTCATCATGTTTCTATCTAACATTTCCAATAGAAGGAATCATTATTTTCTCCCCACTATACATCTATTATAATATTATTCTATTGTTTCTCACCAATAAGAAAAAGGATCATGTAATAATTTCCTCCAAAAATAAAAACATATTAATAGACCCAATAGTTTAGATGTTGCAGTGATGTCATTATTTTATATAATACACAATGAAAAATCTTGATTATCTTCCTATAAAAATATAAATAATCATTCCATAGGGATAATTTGAATCTTCACATCATTTTGGAAGCAATGTCTTGGATGGAATATCCAAAATTTGCAAAAATAGATCTTCATGTGATTCCAAAACAAAAACATGAAAAACCTGTCAGGATATTGGTATTTTTCTAGCACATCAGTCCATGGAAAAATCATAGATTGAAAAAATTTCATCATTACTCTACGATCAGGATTATGATCTTTTATCGTTACTTTCATGATATTTATCATTCCATAAAATGAAATCATAATTTCTTCTAAAAACTATTTTCTAATACCTATATTCCTTATATAAAACTAAAAATCCCTCTAATGTGTATAATGAAACAAATAAACCATTTAAAGTTAAGAAAAATAATATTCATAATTAATAATCATATTCATAATAGTATCTACATCAAATCCAAGAGTAAATGATGTATTTCTACAAAATTCATTTAATTTAAAGTCATATACTAAAATATTGTTATCTTCTCCAAATGAATTTTCAGGTCTATGAAATTTTATTCCATCCTTAAGTGAAATATTTTTATTATATAAATAAATTAATTTTATTACTTTTACATGTGATATTTGGGATCTTTCCCTGATAGGTAAATATATGCATCCAACTAAACATCTTTAGATCTTATAGAGGATTCCAACTCTAATGGTTTTGATATTTAAGGGATTTATAGTTTTGGGTTTCAAAAAATATGATTCCAATGTGTGAGATAGATGATCTATAAACTAATGGCATGTGAAAGAGTGGATAAAGAGATAGGGCAATGGAAAATGGTTTTCTCACAAGGATAGAGAATGTATTCATTTTGTTTTTAATTTTAAAAAATAATAATATAATATTCTTTTCCAAATCCTAATAACATGTTTGTAAATAATATAAGGAATGATATGAGTTTATATACAATATATACTATAAAAAGTATATAAAAATTCATATTAAATTAAAATAATATAAATAATTCCATAATTTAAATTTAAATACTAGAAACTCTTCCATAAAAAATTTAAACATTTCACTGGGAATTGGTTTAGTAAAAATATATTCTAATTTATATTTGTTATTAACAAATTCTAATGATATATATTTTATATGGATATGATCTCAAATAAAATTATTCTTAATATCAATGTGTTAATTACTAAAACGACTTATTGTACTTTTTTAATATTTATTTCACTAGTATTATAACATAAAATAAGTGTACAATTAATATTTATTCCAAATTTTATTAGGGAGTTCTTCAACAACAGAAAAATTTCATAGAAACTGCCAGATGACACATATTCTACTTTAGTTGTTGATAGGGAAAAGTAGTATTGCTTTTTACTAGACAATGAAACTGATGAATTTAATAAAAAGTGACAGGTTCCTGAGGTACTTTTTCTACATAATCTGTATCATCTGAAATCATCATTTGAATATGATATTATATTAAAATCAAATGTTTTTATGTATAGAATATATTTGAAAATAGTTCATTATAGATATCTAAAAAATAATTGAATAATTGTAATATGGGATTATTTATGATTTTATTTAAATACTGAAAATGAACATCCATGAATATTAATGTCTTGTCTCAATGCAGTAAAATATAAAAAACATCCAATCAAAACTCTATATAACTTGTTCTCTACTATTTTTCCATCTTCATCGAAATTTTTTTTGTATTCAAACCTATAGGATTTGTTTATTTCATGTTGTTCTCATGTCCAAACGTTCTTAGTAAATAAATAATTTTTTAAATTAATTTTAAAAATTTCTAAAATATTTTTGATAAATATGATATCCTAAAATAAAATCTAATTCTATGATTATACACATTTCCAATTCTTTTTTAATTAATTTTGATTAATCATTACAAATCATTTTATTAGTTAAACCAAAAATAAAATAATAAACATAAATTTGAACTAATAAAATATTAGAGAAAATAGTTTTCTTAAAAACATTTACATCATCGAATATAACAGTAAATCCATTTTTAAAATGAATATAACTCCATCATTAATACAAAGCTCTAGGTGCTTGTTTAAAGACATAAAGAGAATTAATGTGTTTAAAAATAGTGTTTGGTTTCATGGTATTTTCCAAAACATGAGGTTGTGCATCCTAAGCATACTCTATAAAATAACTATTTAAAAGGATGATTTAACATCAATACGATATAATATATAATTAATTTTATATTCATGGGCTAAAAAGATTCTTATTTCATATAGTATAGCTATATGGGAAAAGGATTTATCATAATCAATTCCTTCTTCATGATTTTATCCTATATCAAATAATCTATCTTTATCTGTATTTATGATTCCTTTATGATATTTTTTAACTATAAACACATAATTAGTTCCTATAACTGGATAATTGGATGGTATTTCCGCATGATCCGAATCATCTATCCTTTTGAACTGGTTTAGTTTACCATGAATTACTAACATCTAAATATTAACCTCAATGGAATACTTAATTGACCTATGATCTACCTCTAATAAAAATGTATAGAATTATTCTAGTTTTCCAACATTTATTCATATTCTAATTATTATGTCTAGGTATCCTATAACAGGTCCTAGAGTATACTTCTTTAATATTCTTGAATATCCTAAAAATAAACATTTAGGATTATTAGTATCATGTTCTTCTAAACTGGATGTAATTTTATTAATAAATTATCATAATTAATCTTATGGGTTTCAAGACATATGTTATCAAGATAGTAAATGACATCATCTTCCTCACAATCCTATTATATAAAAGGGAAGGATTCATCAAAAATCACATGAAGCGATTCATTAACAATCCTTGATATTTTATTAAACACACTACATTCAGAATATGTACTAGAATATCTTAAAAAATTCCATCATCAACTTCTAGGTTAAATATATAATGGTAGTCCATTGTATTCAAAATGAAAACCTTGTATCCAAAAAATTTTAATACACTTCAGTTTAGGTATTCTATTATTTCAATGTTCATAGGGTGAATTTTTTAATATATGCGTTATTAAAATTGTATTCATCATATATCAGGAGGTGCTTACAAAATATAACCAAATATATTTAGTAATACTATATTTATTCTGCATAGTCCATGAAATTTCGTGAATAGTTATATATCTTCTTTCAACAATTCAATTTTTGGAGGTGTCCATAGATAAAAGAAGGTGTGTATAATACTGATATTTGAGTAAAATTAATTAAATTAATAATTAGAAACATCTCCATTATGATCTCTTCTTAATGAAAATATTTTAAATAAAAATTCTGATTGAATTTTTTTACATAAATGATCAAAAACATAGAAAAGAATTATTTTGAGTTTTAAACATAAAAAAAGTATATATAGAATAATAATAAACAAACATAGAAATGTTATTTAACATTAAATCATTATACTCATAATTTTTGAAATAAATCCATATTGATAAGTTCAAATTGATTGTATATAGATACAACGTTAATATATTTGAAAAAATATTTGTGTTTTTTTCTTCAATTTTGTATGAATAAATGAATCTTCTATTTTCATACATAAGTCTTAGAAAATAAGAATCTTACTATTTATTTGATAATATATCTAAATCATATATATTAATGTTTTTGTGTCTTTTATTCCAAATCCATGATTCATTTGTCATATTAGTTAAACAATTAACTTTTTTATTACACAAGGAATTTGAATTCTAGGTATAAACATTATCAATTTGAGGCGCTCTAAATTTATGATACTTATTTATAAAGATAGATTGTGATTGATAGAAAAATCAACATAAAATACATCATCAAAGAGTTGATAAATACATATTATATTTTTCGTTAACTCTTACACATATAGTACATTGTTTAATTACATCATCTTTGGATTTCTAATAATTTTAACATTAAATATTTTTCCATTGGAATGTTCACAAAATGTGATAAGTACTCCATCCATTTGGTTCAGTGTATGAATTTTTATTGAGTGTCCACCCATATTCCTAGAATACCCACAATCCATAAAAAATTTGGATTTTTAATAACTATAAAACATTTCTATCAAAAGTATAAAAATAAATGTTTTCTTGGTTCCAATATCTTCATTGATCATGCAGTGTTATCGAGAAATGAATTGGGAATATATATCTTCATTATTTTTCCATAAGACAGTTTATTAGCATTAAAAAAATTTGAAACCAAATCACTTTGAATGCCACTATCATGAGGATTTCTCAAATTAATGTTATTAGTGAAATTACATTTTCTTCCATAATAATAAAATTTATCCCTTTGGAGTCAGGAACTAAATAGTTATTATATAAGTATGATTTTTGACCCTTACATGCTATTCAAAAAATTTAATTTTAAATGAAATTATTTTAAATAATTACATTTAAAATATTTTCTCATTTACTAAAAAAAGTAGTAACTATCTTCTAGGATTCTAATTCACCTTAAATTTCGTTAATATATTTTTCCTGATCTAATTATGAATGTGGTAGATGAGTTGAATTTTTTAATCTTCTCTTGATGTTAATTTAGCAGGGTATATGTCTTACCTAAAGTTGAATTATTATTTGTTTCAATGAGTTTTTCTTCATTAATATAAAATCATATTTTTTTATATCGTAGAACAGTAGGTAACTAATTTATCATTTCTACAAATAATAATATCATAATCAGTGGAGTAATCAGGTTATAATTTTTTCTCTTCAGAAATGAAGCACATGTTGGCTTTTAGATTTCATTGCTACATATTTAAATTAGACAATGAAGGGATAATTGAGTCTCTAGATACACTAAATGTAGAATTTATTTCTCCTTTTCTTTTGGGATCATAATTGGAATTTCACATATATTTATTTTATGCCCTCTTTATTTCATCTTTCATTTGAGGAAAATAAAATTTGATATAAACCAATTTTAATTCATTAACATCATCGAACTTCTTGTGGTTCATTTTCATCATTCAAAGAGGAATTACAGAATATTTTTTTCTTGTAAAACGTTCTGAACATATTTGATAACTGATCCAATACTATTTAAAAATATAAGTAATCTCAAATATTGTAAAATCTTTCATCATACTTTGATCATCTCTAATTATTATAATATTTTACCATTAGATCTATATTTCGTCACTCTAATTTTATGATCTTCATCGTCAATCTGCATTTCATCATCTTGCATCATTATTTTCCCTATTATTTCATTCATCATCAGATACTTGATAGATGATAATTGATGAATATTATCAAATATTCCATTCAATTTCGAATGTATTACACTGATTGCATTAAATGCTTGATCATATTTTTTGATGGGTTCCCCTAATTCAGTTATATTATTGACATTTTCTTTAATCCCTCCATTTATATGAATCATCCCTTCACCATCAAAAAATATATAGGTGTCAAATATTTATTTTTCTGTAGTATAACTCATTTATTAAACTTTATATGTTCGTTTGTATGAAAATATTATAGATTTCTATATTTCATAAGTAGTTTTATATTATGACAAATGTTTGAATTCATATTGTCCACTACTACAAATAATATCATTCATCACATTTGAATTGATATCATACTGGGTTCAAATTAATCATAAAAGGACTAATTATTTTTTTAAACATCAAATCTATGAATGTTCAAATTGATAATAATTTTAGATTTCAATATTATATAATATTCACTATTGAAATAAAGAGATCATACTATATAAATTTCATTTCTTCTATCATTCATTTCCATCATTGTATAGACTATATAATTTTATCTTCCTTTATATTTATTCAAAAATAACTCCTCTGATAAAAATTGTTAGGTATAAATGTACAATGTAACTCAAAAGTGGGTGAATTGTGTCTTCTAAAAAATCATCCAAAATTATTTCCTTCCACAACCACTGTGATTCATATAGATAGAAAGTGTTTAAATCTATACAAATAATATGTTTTGGATAGATATAAATAAAAAATATTTTTTATAGTGGTTAAAGGGAAAAAGAATCCCCAAGTCTACTCCACTAAACACTCTCTATGTGAGCTTAGTGAATTTCACTAGAATGGTCCACCTATCATAAGAGCATAATAATTCTTCTCAACATAGTCATCTGAATGCTTTATAATAATAAAAACATCAATGAATTCGAGTTCTACAATAGAGAATCCTTTATCCATAACTTATACCAACATTCTGATACTCCCCCACAATAGATTATGAGTAGTTGAAAAAAAATAAATAAAAAATATTTATTTCAACAGTTCAAGTTGATCTTCACCGTTGCAGTAGCAACCAAATAACAATTTTTGGATCTTCTTCTTTATAAAACAATATCTTTACTAATAAAATAGTATGATGATATCCTTATTTTAAAATTATATTCAATAAGTTGGATATTAAAAATATTTAATAACCTCATAACATTAAAATATTGAACATTTCTATGTCCAAATTATAGCTTCATTCAAAATCAATCAGAAGATGCAACATCACTATAAATTATAATTTCAATAAAATAGTCTCATATGTGAATCACTTAACACACATATTTTTGAAGAGATACACTAAAATAATATATAGAACTAATATATTTCCTTATTATTTCCGATCCAAATGAATTTGAAGATTTATTATAGAATTTAAAATTCCAATTATACAAGGGATTCATAAAACCCACTAGAAACATGAGTGATTTAATCATATGAATACTATTATTTGTAAAAACATAAGAATCCTTTAATAGGTCAACAATTCTGACTTCATAATTGCAGAAATCTTGGTTTTAAAATGCAGCATAAAAACATATCCATTGTAAAAAAACACAACATAGATTACGGTTCCATAAACATACTATAATCTTCATGAAAAATAGGGGAAAAGTAGTGTAGGTATGATAATCCAATCATTCAAATTTTTAGAATAATGTCCTGAATTTTGAATCGATTTCTCATTAATTAAATTTCGTGAATGTTGTAATGATTAATAGTAATACCAACTTCCAATGTAAGGTGTCTGATCTATATGTTTGATGATTTTATGAACATAATGATTCCAATACATACATAAAAAAATTATCATAACACAAGGTTGATACCAAATGCCAGCATTAACTTTTCAGCATAATGCATTTATGATGGACCATGGAGTCATATTCTGAACATAGAGTTTGAAACAATGTTTACATAGTCATACACTTAAGGTCAAATTCCTTTAACCCAGATATATATTATAGAGAACTAACTAAAAAAAAATTTATTAGAAAATAAATTTTTTTTGAGAATAAAAATCATCATTAATTAGGGATTATTGTTGACATAATATATGCCCAAAAATTTTTTATAATATTTAAACCATGGATGTAATATTCTATATTTGATAACCATGATTTGATTATACAAAATATATGCTTGCACTGAACCATGGGAAACCCATATAAGATGCATGTGGATATATTTTTTGTGAATAATATCTTAATGTCTATATAAGTTTTTTATCAATGCTTGAGATTTCAATGTATGTGGATTAACTATTTCAAGGTTTATTGGATAGTTGAGAATAATTGAAGGAGATTAGGTATGTTTGAAAGGGAAATTTGATGAAATTCCATCGAAAAAGGTTTATACCATCTGTGAATGGATTACATAGAATGTAACGATTTAGTGTTTTTTAAAAAATTACCTCATGGGATGGGTTTTTTTATAGTATCCCTTTAAAAAACATTATATGAAATGTAAATACATTAAATGTAGGGTACATTCATATCCTTCTATTTTAATGTATATTGATCTGTTCATTTTTTATTCTAATTCATCGGAACCATCTCATTTGAAACATAGAGAACATTTGATGTGATTTTGGTGTGCCATCCATCCTTCTAGATATCCTGGTAATGTTGTTGATACTCCCTAAGTTGTCTTTTTCTCACATCTCCCTTATCTTATACGGTTCACAAACCATTGAGGTGAAATTCATTGATAGTGTTTGTAGTTTGTTTTTATCTTGGACATTTTTTATATACCACACTCATTGAGATCGTCCAAACCATATTACCCTTAGGGTTTTCCATTGGATTCATTGTTGGATATTTAGTTAAAGTTTGAGGTATAAATCATAAAATAATGGTTTGATAATTTAAAATTATATGTTATATTATGATTGTATTAATGAAAATGATGACTAATAAAATTAAAAGATGAAAATTATTATTCATTGGAATCACCGGGTTTCAATTTTATTTTGACATGGGTTATAGATACCTATTGGGTGAGTAGACCACTAATATAATTTAATTGTTCAATGGATTAATATTTTTTTAGCTTGATTTGAGACCTTATGTGATTTATTTATATAAAATAAGTATTTTGATGTATATTTATTATTGTTATGAATATTAATAAATTTATTTATAAATTTATGTGGTATATGGAAAAAAATTAATTCTTATAATTAAACATTGAAATTTATGATGTGATATTGTTATTTATAGTCTATTTGAAAATACATGTGTTCCAAACTGAAATTTGTATGTATTATGATTGGTTCTATAACATAAACACTTATAAGTTGAAATAATGATATTGTGTTTGCTTGTCCCGGTTCCATGATGTAATTTTAAAATATTTGTGGGATCTTACCATTATCATTATTTAATGAATATTTGTTATTGTACATAATGATGTAATTTATGTAGGTATTTTACTCAGATTTTTTTTATTATACAATGGTTATATGGTAGTGGATTGCATGGTCTTAAGACATGATCTAAGATTTTATATCATTTTATCAAAGTAATTTATTTAATCATGGTTTTATGTTTATAGTTGGTATGGTTACAAGACATGCTTAGAGATTTTCATGCTAGAGCCGAGAGAATTTATTATTTTATTATTTAATTTATGAATTAATTAATACAACTTTTTATCTAATTATTTCATAAAATTCTTATTAAACTAGTTTTTTTAGAAATGGTTGTGCTTCCTAATTAGATTTAGTTACGACCTGTTTAGGCTGTTTTTTGGTAAAAAAGTATAATATATAAATTCATTTTTGTAAAAAGGAAAATGTCCTAATAGATGATTATATCTTTCTAGAAGAGCTAGAGTTTAGAGGAGGGACTTATGTGGGGTTCGGGATTGTGGAATTTTGAGTCATTATTTTATTTTTCATGTCTTTCAATTTTATTTTTTATAGCATAAAATTTATTTTATTATATAATGTCATTACATTATTATTGTTATTATTTATTGACTTTTCTGTTATAATATTTATTGGTTTCCACTTTTCATAAATAATTATTTTTTTTGGTTTATATGAAATGTAATAAAACATCATACTTGGAGTTATATTCTCCAATCTTTACATTTCAAACCCATAATTCTTTTTGGAAACCTATGAAATATTGATAGGGGTGATTATATTTTCTAAATCAACAATTTTAGGCCACATATGATACTTCCATATCAAGGAACATTGCAACTTGTTATAAAATGATATGTTTTCTATTTGTTTTTCTCTAATATTTTGTAATGGTTTAAAAGAGAATCAGATTTGTTAGGAAACATTAATGAGATCTTTCTTGGCAGTATCCAAACATTTTTTCTGAAGTATCCTTATTTTTAGGGATGGTTTTGTTGTTTTTTTGTTTCTTTACTGATTATATTTTTTAACATTTGGGGATTCACTTATTGTGGGAAGATATTGATTCATTATGTTTCTGAATCATGAGATTTTTACTTGAGGCCTTTTTTGTAGAATATGAGGATACATGAATCATTATAGTAACATAGGGATATATTGTCCGACATTGTTCATAATTGGGGAATATATAATTTTTCATGTGATATATACATTCCTGTTGACCTGTGACATGACATATTTGTTAAACCTTATAAATGATATAATAAAAATGACATGATAGGTACTGATAAAACACTTGTAATAATTTTTCATAGGGACATTGAGCTGCTGTCTCTCTACTAAAGACACCTTATATAGTTATCCATTTTAATAGAAAATTCACTATGGAATATATTTGTTTTATATAGAAAATTCATCCTCATGGTCATCGACATGATTTTTATGACAGTTGAATTAATCATTATCCAAATAGAGTTAAACCCTAGCTTCCAATATTATATACGGATTACCTGGAAGCTCACATTTCAATAGATTCATGACAGATATATAGTCCTACAAATGAAGTCATTTTGTGTTGTGTCTTCAATATTTGATCTAAAAATAGAGTTTCAATTGCAATAAAGACATTTAATTATTAGGTAATGGGGACACAAAATAGTTGAGCTTTTGATCTTAATAGTCTAGATGTTCTTGAACAATCCTGAGACTTTATAAGAATGTATGGAAAAACATGTTTCATATATGATTTATTGATGTAATAACACATATATTAATTTCATGTATGGATATTATTTTGGGTTTGTATTATGATAAAAATGGATTAAATGGGGTTTTTCTTTGTACACATCATTTAATCCAGAGTACAATCCATGTAGATATATTTTTCGGTACATTCGTGTTCTAGATGTGAAATTGTTGAATACATGACTCTCTGGTGACCTCGCAGATCGCTTAAGTAGGAGGAGGGGGTTCAGGATAACACAATACATGTAGTGTTAATGAATACACTATTTAATTTTATTTTTTTACTTGATATATTGGTTCATGGTCCAATTTTATGTATGCATATGTCTTCAAATCCGTGTGGTTCGTATAGGATAGAAATGTAATGACTAAAGAACATTGAAGCCTAAGAGATTCTTCATCCGAGCTCGGATTGAAATTCTGTCAAGTGCATCAGAATCTCACATGTGAGTTCTCGAATCCCCTATAGTCATTCTTCCTGATTATTACTCTCTCTTTAGTTATTCATTGATGGTATTTTTTCACCTTTTTAACGATATATGATAATCTAGGAAAATTCATCGGCCGATGTTCCCGAATGTCGATCTTCTGACATCGATGTAGGTGGTTTGTTCCTTTCATTGTACATATTTTTATTATATATGCTAAATGTTCTTTATAAAACATTTTTTGGTATTTCATGATTTTTAATTTAATCATGTTAAATACCTAATATGGTTTGATTTATTGAGAAGGGTTTTTTTTACTAATTTGTTTATTTAGGTACCATGTTTCCCATGACTTGATTGATTATAAAAGTGTTATATTTATTACATATAATTCATGTGATAACTATTGTAAATTATTAGACACATAGTATTTTCAGATTACATAACACACTTTGATATTATAAGCACATTGTATTTATCAATGATTGTGAGAGACTTGGTGTAGATGATTGACCTAGTGGTATTGATCATGAGAGCTACCTAAGAGGTCATATATAATTTATTGATGATATGTTGACCTAGGGGTATTTACCATCACCGCTACCTATGAGTTCATTTATAGTAACCTTATGACAAGTGGACACAAGGGTATTGACCGTGAGAGCTACCCAAGAGGTTGGTAACAACTTATTGTGTCCTTGTTCTCCCTGGGGTATTGAATGTGAGATCTTCCCATGTGGTCATTAGTAGATGATTAGTAGAAAATTGGAGAAAAGGGGTTAGACCATGACTGGTTTCCCAGAAGTTCATTAGTTACTAATTTGATTCCATGGTAGACTAGATGGGTTATACTATGAGAACATTCTCAAAGGGTCATTTTTGAATAATTATATGATTGTGATGAGTCCTCCTTGCCAAAGAACAATCATGGACTCGTTATTACTTTATTGTTTAGATGTTTTTATGAGACATCAATTTTTGTATTTTCATAAGGGGCTATTTATAAACTAGGATAGATCATTTGTATACATTATTGAAATGATGAGAAATAAATTTAAATGAATGTTATTGAAATATGTAGGATTGTTCACATTTGTGTACTTCTTAGATTTAAACATCATTATTCTGTATAACTTACTATATATATTCATTGATAGTTATAAACAGATCTTTTGGTGATTTCTTTCAAGGATTTTCCTTACACCATATTTGGGTCATCATTTGGACCAAAACATATTAAATGATTGTAGTTATAGATAAGGGAATCCACCCTTCATTATCATGTACATGATTGTTGTTAGAGTTGGAGAGCATGGTACCGAGATGAGACATGTGATGCTATTGGAGTTTACTTGCATTTCAATACATTTTTTTCTATATTTTATTTCCATTGTTGTTACTTGTTGGGCTTCTATTCTAGAAAAATGTGACATAAATCATATATATATATATATATATATATGCTCTAGTAATTTTATTACTACCAGTCTTCTGTTGTTTACTTCAGTTGTATTGTATTACTGCTTCCTCTATTACTTATTATTTTCTTTCTATTATGTATAATCTACTCATGATGTCATATTTTTTCCATTATCACGCCTTTCCCCTCAATAATATTCAGTAGGCTCTAGAATTTGGGGAAATGCGCTTGAGGTTATATCACCAACTGGGTTCAGGGAACCTTTGGGCAGCACCCGGATCCAGGACATTACAATCTGGTATCAGAGGGGTTTTCTTTTCTGCTTTTCGATACTATTTGGAGCCTATATATTGGTATAGGATGTAATAGGTAGTTTTTAATATTCTAAGATCAAGTGTAGTTAACTCTTGTACAATGAAATGCCATGTTACCACAAATATTTCAGTTTTTTCTAGTTTTATAATTGTTATAGTAGATTTGATTTTATAGTTGGGTGTTTCACATGGTTTTTATATAATGATTGATATAATTGTGGTTATAATTCAATTGAAACCCAATGAGTTAAAAAAATTCCATCTCATGCATCATATAGATGCTTTCTAGAGATCACGTGTCTTGTATTGTTGTTATTCCATTTAGGGTAAATTACTTATTTAATGATGTTTTGATTGATATTGTGGTAGATATATATTATGTTGTGATAGATGACATGATAGAAATGTATAATTTGTATATAGGGTATTTGAATATGTAATGTTTTATTTAGATGGATTCCAATCATCGTTCCTTGATGTGTTATGGGCCCTCTTGGATCATAATTCGGTGGATCATGTTTGAAAATAAAATAAAATAAATTGATATATGATATTAATAAGGATTCCAATAATTGACTCATGGAGAGTATGGTCCCTCATGGATAGGAAAATGAAATTCCTCTTAAAAAAATTTAGGATTTGGGGGGTTCTGTAGAAGTTTTATAGGCTAACTGTCTGGTATACTAGACAACATAACATGTGTTGTTATGAACACACACCATGTCTTCTTCTATTCTAGAAGAAATTTATTTCATTATGTACATACTATGTAACCTATGTTCACTCCTTTTAGTTATTGACCTTCTGACTTACTGTGTGAACAGATACATGGGTTTGATAAATGTTTCGTAGAACATTCCATGTACTATGAGTACACGACATGCTATAAATGGACATGTATCTGGCCGTGTGACTAACGACATGGGTGGATTAAACATGTGTCATACATGTCGTGTATAGCATATTCACACAATATATAATTGACTATGTATTCAGATGTGTGAATAACAACACTGTTGTATGGAACATATAGGGTACACGTCGTGTCTCATCTGTGCACATCGTGTATTGTTACAATGAAATAATCGTTTAGTATTATCCATGTAGACGTATATGGGAAGGAGAAGATATTGAAGTTCACACCATGTCTAATGAGGAACATGTCGTGTGTATGTGGTGTAACATGACTAGGTCAAAATTGGTACAAACCCATGTTATGGTTAAAGGAAACTCAATGGGTTGTGTTTCTATACTCCATGTATCCTCTGTTTTTAAAATATTAATTCTATATTTCTAATGTTTTTTTTCTCATACTAATATATTTTAATCCTTGATAATATTTTACTTAGTTAAGCTCATGATCTTGCAGAGCCACACCACCTAGACATCCTATGGTTGTATTCCAAATATGATGTGATGATATGACACTGGAAATGGTAGATCATGGACTACCAGAAGCTCCCCCCATCATGCCCTACATGGCACCTGGTGATATACCAAACACAGTTGTTGATACATAGTTATGTAGAGGCTTTAGGATGATTTTGATAACTTTTCAGGGAGCACTAATTCCTGCCCAGAGTATGGAAGAATTGATGTAGGTGTTCCAGCAGTAGCATCCTCCCACTTTTTCCGGGTACCGTGGATCAGAAGCTACAGAGTCATGGCTGGAGGCAATTATTTATATATCTGATCATTTAGATATGCCTCCAATGAGGAGGGTGAAGCTCAAAAAATATATGTTACGTGATTCCACCTAGAGATCGTGTTATTTTATCTCGCAGATGGGACGTCATCCGGATATGAATTGGGATTAGTTTCAGAGGACCTTCTATGATTACATCTACCTCAAAAATGTCATGGACGACCGAGTATGGGAGTCTATGCATTCCAAGTAGGGAGCTCGTTTAGTGATGTATTATTCTTCTCCCTTCAGTGAGTGTCAAAGATTCGCACCTGTTATTGGAGGAGAAGAGTTGCCACATGATAGGAGACTTTATGATGGTCTTAGGTATGAAATCCAATCACAGGAGAATGTGTCTATGTTGACTTCAGTGACTTCTATATTAAAATAGGTGCGGATTAGAGAGTTCCATATATGAGAGTTTGGAGTAGAGAATGTGGATTGTTTAGTATCCATGATTGGTACTCCCTCACCATAAAGCATGAACATACTTTAGGAGATTTCATGTGATGCTTCTTCAGGTAGCCAGGTGAGGTGCTACATTTTTTGGAAGAGTGGGAACACAAATCCTCTGTGAAAGAGAGACCCCGTTGAGTGATGATCATGCTGCATGATGAGTAATCGTTAGTATTCTTTAGGATTTTCTCAATAATACAGATTGATAGGGGATCTCTTATGAATCTACATTCAGGAGAACGACCACCCGTTTTCCATCTATCATGGAACTATAGTTCATTATGAAATTTGGGTTGAGGAGGTGGTCATGGCCATGGTTTCTAGATTGTAGGTTTTCAGTGATAGTATGGTGGATTAGCTTACGACAGTCATGCAGGGTCACATGGTTGCGATATAGGTCATAAAGTTGTGATAGAGCAGTCCCATCTGGAGCAGGATCACGAACAAAATATATTTAGTTGTAAAATTCTAGTTGACATAGTTTTAGATTGTACTATTTTTGAAATAGGGTATCCCCATAGTTTAATATCCATTTCTGTTATTGATATCCTTGGGTTTTTTATCGTTACATCAAATGATGTTATGACAGAAAACACACTTTTGGGGGTTGGGATGGCTAGTGTATGTCAGTTTAAGGAGTTCCATCTTAATATTAGTGGGTACCACGTATTGTGGTACCTCTATGTATTAGTGATTAATGGCATTGATTTTATTTTTAGAATGGACTGATTGGTCTCCATTCAGGCCTTTGTATACTACTATATCTGTGGTGAGAGTTTCAAGTCACCATTGTGAAATTCTTTTCTACACAAGGGTGAATTGGATGTCCATGTGAGCAGAGCTAGACATGAGAATCATGGGTTGAGAGTAATTAACGCCCAGATTCCTAGTTTACATCTCGTTTCCCTGGGGACATCATAGTTGGTCCTTTTTACAATCATGGAACATTTCATATATGTCTTTCAAAATGAATTTTATGGTTTACCTCAAAAGAGTGGTGGATTTTTATATTGATCATGTTCCAGGAGTGGTATTGGTGACCAATCCTATTTATATGATTGTTATACTAGAGATACATGATCTCAATTAGAATTTTGAGTAGTTGCAGGAAAAGGGGATAATCTGACCTAGTACTTATCCTTGGGGTTCAAAAGTTCATTTGCTGGAAAATTAACTCAATACCCTAACAAATTGTGTAGATTATTGGATGTTGAACTATTTGATGGTCAAGAACAAATATCTCTTTCTGAGAATTGTGTAGCTATATAATATGATTTGAGGACCCCAAGTGTTCTTAATGATTGAAATTAGATCGAATTATCATTTGTTTCATGTTTGACTGGATTACATACATCTTATACACATTCAGAGTAGATATGGACTATATGAGTGTTTGGTTATGTCCTTCGGTCTCAAAAAATCACTGGAAATTATCATGGAACTGATGAACTGATTTTTCAAACATTACACTAATTCTATTGTTGTAGTCATTATGGATAAAATCTTGGTGTACTCTCCCACTCGACACAACCATTCCACCCATCATGTGATCATATTTAGTACACTCGGAGAGAATAAGTTGTCTATTATGCTCTCAAAGTGGATCATTTGGATAGATGATATTCACATCATGGGTAATGCAATCTCAAAGACATGAGTATCATTAGACCCAAATAAAGTGACAGTTGTAGTTTCCTTGGAGCTACTAAAGAACATCATTGAGGTAAAATGTTTTTTGGGACTAGATGGTTACTATAGACGCTTTATATAAGACTTTACGTCTATTGAAGTTCCTTTGAAGATACTGAATAATAAGGGTGAGACGTACATACAGAATGATTCATGTGATTCAACATCTCAGGTGCTGACAGAGTGATTAACCACAACACTAATCCTTATTTTTCTATTGCCAGGAATTATTTATATTACATACTATGATGCATCAGTTGTCTGCCTAGGAACAGTGCTTATGTAGGTGGAAGGATTCATTGGGTACGTGCCTTGGTTGTTGAGGACACATGAGAGGAATTACCTAACTCATGATCTCGAGTGGGATGCAGTAGTGAATTCATTGCGCTATGAGATACATTATATTTTGGGAGAGAATATTGTGGTATTTAAAGACCTTGAATGAATCAAGTATATCTTTACTCAGTGTGTCCTGAGTTTGAGATAGTGGATGTTGGATGAGTAATTTCAGACTTTTGGCTATGAGAATGCCTACATTCCTGATAAAGGCATTGTCAAGGAAGATGTTTTGAGTATGAGGAATAAAATATAGACAATTCTGGAGGCCAACATTTAGTGGAAACTCATGGCTCTGTTCTGTGAGATTCAATTGGTGGTTCATGAAAAATAATGGAAGACAGCTAATTATTCTATAGTTATTAACTCTAATCATCTAAATATAGTGAGAGTGAGGATGCTATCATATTCTGAATGCATGTTCCAAGGGGATACTATTTCAGGTGAGGACCCTACTTCTGGGTAGACTGGAGGTGAGGATTAGGCTTTGTGATTTCATTGGGATGTATGGGTGGAAACATAAATATAGAATGAGCTATTGGAATATTTTCATTGCTTAGTATGTGGTGTACTTCCTAATGTCACCAATATGTATTGATACCTACATCGTCAGTATTGGTGGCCGGGATTGAAGATAGATGTAGCTGGTTTTATTATGAGATGTTCCTACTACCATTTGGTGAATGTGTATCATCCATGACAAGAAGGGATATTAGATTAGTTACCCATTCCCGACTGGAACTGTAATGATGTCATGATAGATTTCATAGTATTTTTATCAAGGTCACCTTGAGGGAATGATGTGATTTTGGTTGTTTATTGACTCACAATGGTTTCATGTTTTACATTGATTAAGGAAAGAATTTGTGTGGATGATCTAGAAGTTATTTTCATCCAAATGATTTCGTGTTTTATGTGGTTCCACACTATATTATTTTAGATTGGGATTCCGAATTTAAATATCATGTATGGTAGGTAATATAGAGGTATTTGGTACAAAAGTACATCTACGTACTACATACCATCGCATGACTGATGTATACTCCATGTGCATGATTCAGTTTTTGGAGACATGTATAAATCACGAGTCCTAGATTATAGGGGCCCTTGGGAGAGACACATAACCATGGTGGAGATTTCCTACAATAACAGTTTTCATGGAACAATTCAGATGACATCTTATGAGTCATTGTACGATAGGCCATGCCTATCACCCCTATGTTGGATGGAGACAGTAGATGTTTCATTGTTGGGACATTGTATTTTATAAGAGACCACTGAGCATGTGGAGGTCATTTAGAAGAGTATGAATATTCAAAATTCTCTCCATAAATATTCATGTAATCGAAGAAGATGATATCTATAGTTCGAGGTTGGAGATCACTTTTTATTGTGTGTTACGCCGTGTGTGGGATAGAGGGGGATTAAAAGGCTTGGGAATATTTCACCATTATGTGTCAGGCTATTTGAGGTTTTGGAGAGATTTAGTTCTATTTCCGGTTAGTTTTTGTTACCTTATAGGTACTGTTCTATGCACAACATCATTCATTATTCTCAACTACAACGTTACTTTTCAGACATGTTTCTTGTTTTTTAACCTTAGGATGTTGAGTTGGTGGTGGATTAATCCATCGAGAAGCACCATATTGGGATTGTGGATGGCAGCACAAAGGTTCTCCTTGGATGGTATGTTCTCCTAGTATAGGTTCTATGGTAGCATGGGAGAGTATTGAATGAGACATGGGATAAGGAGTCCGACGTATGAACACAATGGCCCAAGTTGTTCATCGATTTTTCTTCACCACCCTTGGAAGGGGAATTCGGGGATGAATTTCTTCATGGGGGATGTTTCTAAGAACTTGGATCTTCATTTAAGGGATGGATCTTGTTTTCGGTATGTTTGTTGAGGAAAAAGGGAGAAACGGCGGTTTTATATGTACACACCATGTAATCATGAGTACATGCTTTGTACATAGCATGTACATGTAGTGGTGTATTGGATATGTAACAATTGAATACATGGACATGTGGAAACATTAGGGACTGCTTATGTCGAGGTCGATTGAGGCTAATACATGGCGTGTAGTGTTAATGAACATACCATGCACTTTATTTTTTTGGATATATCAGAGAAGGGTCCCTTCTTATGTCTGGTTATGTCTTCTTCTCTCTATGGTTCATATAGGGTAGAGATGGAACAGACAAAGAACATTAAAGCTGTTAGGGCCAATAGGGGCCTATATACCCTGAGAGGGGGGGTGAATCAGGGTATGGATATTCTTTTTCAAAGTTCTTTCTGCCCCACTGGATCTTGACCTCTTTGTTACAAGGGTCACTTTGTTTCCACTTGTGTGGTTACTGTGATCACTTGTCTCATTTACCTGATGATGATGCTTTGAATGCAATGCAGGAAATTAAGCAGGCAGACTCAGAGATTTTTACTTGGTTCACCGCTAAGGGCTACGTCCAAGGAGCATACGCCGACAAGTTGCCGGTTCGTACCAAATTCCACTAGGCTTCACTAGCTGTGGATTACAATGTTCGGGCTAGATCACTTCTATGCCCAGGCTCACTGCCTATACAAGGTTTAGGGTCAGCTCACTGCTTTCCCAAGGGTCACTCCCTGTTTCTCTCTCTCTGGCTCACTGCCGGTGGAGAGGATCACCTTCTTCCTCTTCCTAAGCTCACTGCTCTGGGAAGGGATTCACTCACAGTTTATAGACCTGTAGGTCTCTTCATTCTCATGAAAGAATGCATCTTCTCCTGTATGTAGATGCTCTGTTGAAGTCCAACTTTCACCCGTAGATGAATCTCACTTTGCACCGGATGTACCGGGCAACCTCAAGTTTTACGCGCAACCCTTACGGTGCCTTGCGCGCAATTTCTATGATTTGCGTGAAATTCCTTTTTCGCGCAACCTCCAAATATTACGCGCAGCCTCGAAACTGCCTTGCGCGCAATTCACTAATTTTGCGCGAAATCCACTTTTCGCGCAATCTTCCTTTTACGCGCCAACACCAAGTTTCTGCACAGCCTTTGCTTTTCGCGCAATCTGACTTTACGCGCAAACTTTAAGTTTACGCGCAACACCCTTTATAACTTCAATTTCGCGCACCAGAGCTCGGGTATTTTCTATGTCTTGAACTCTACTGAATGGAGGAGGGTCACTTCATATTTATAGGCAAAATCGACCCCGCGCGAAAAACCCTCCTTGAGCGCGTAATCCGCTTTGATCTTCCGCGCACAAACATTTTCCGCGCACTGCTCCATAATTTCGCGCACCTCATGCCTTTGCCATTTTACGAGCTTCGGACCTCGTAACACCTCTTGCGCGAAATACTTCATCCGCTATTTCGCGCGCCACTTCAATTTTCCGCGCACGCCTCCAAAATTTCGCGTGCCTCATGCCTTTACCGATTTTCAAGCTTTCGGCCTTGAAACATCTTTTGCGCGAAATACAATTTCGCGCAACCCGCTGTTTTGCGCGCCACACTTCAAGATTTCGTGCAACCCGCTAGTTTTGCGCGCCACGCTTGATTTTTCCGCACACCTCCTTCATTTCTCTATCCTCAACCTTCGCCAACAACATATCACTCCATTTTCCATTGGCGATTTTCAGGCCCAAAAATTTGGCAAACACTGGAAAACGGCGCCACCTTGTTCTTCTCTTTTGTACCGCCTCCAGATCGTCCTTTCCATTGTCAAAGTTCTTTGTCAACATGGAATGTCAACAACTTCTCGGGAACTCGACAATTCTCCATGGAAACCTGCTTTGTCAACAAACACAATCAACCCAAAAATGCTGCAATGTTACCTTGAGGGATTTTTGCCCAACAATCTCCCCCTTTGGGTTTGTTGACAACTCTTCACAACTCTGCTCAGAAATATTTTCTGCACTTTGATACCTCACTGAGTCTTCTTCCAGCTGCTACCACCATTCGCCTCTTGCGATTATGATAGCGTTCAAGGATTCACTTAACATGTACTCTAAGCCCACATGAGCAATGCTCGGCATGAGAAACAAGAGTAGTATGAAAAGTTCATCAATGAATCACTTCATGTCAGACCACAGTTGTCGATTCCACCCTGATACCAGTTCTTAAAATACAACCAGTTGTTGAACCACACTGATACCAATTGGTGAATTCTTAAGTTGATACCACTTGTTGATAGCTGGAAACCGTCTCACACCATTCCAACACCTCTGCTCTGCTTTTATCACGATCCTCAGCTGTCGTGATTTCTATGCTTTGAACGATCACTTCTAGCATCGTCAGATTTCATACACTCCCCCTTTCTCATTGCTCCCCCTTTCTGGCTGCTCCACCTGTCAGCTTCTCCCCGTATCAATTATGATTTATCAAATCTCCGCACTATTTTCTCACTTGAACTAACACTTTTCTCCCCCTTTGTCAAGCACTTGTCAAGCACTTTTCTCCCCCTTTGTCAACAAACCCAAAGGTCACGCCTTTGTAGTCTGTAACATAGTAGAGAACACATATCAGCGTATTAGGGAAAAACACACCATACCTCGGGGAGAGGGGGGGCCCACATCCACTCTATTTCAAGTGTGGGGAATTGACTGAACTCCCAGAGCCAGTCGATGCCTTTCAAAAGCTTCCTTGGGTAAGGCCTTTGTCAGAATGTCTGCAACCTGTAGTTCTGTAGGCACATACTCCAATTTCACGATCCCCTGCTCAACTTTCTCCTTGATAAAATGATACTTTATCTCAATGTGCTTTGTCCTAGAGTGACGGACGGGATTTTTGCTGAGATTTATAGCACTTGAGTTATCGCACTGGATTCTGATCGGAGACTTTACTTCAACTCCCATATCTTCAAGCTGCTGCTTCATCCACAATAACTGTGTGCATGCTTGAGTGGCCGTAATATACTCAGCTTCTACGGTGCTTAATGAAATGCAATCTTGCTTCTTGCTAAGCCAAGAAATACACAATCCATTATGATAAAAAGCACCACCTGACGTTGGTTTCCTATCATCCGCTGAACCGGCCCAGTCTGCATCAGTATATCCCAATAACTCTGTCTGAGATTTGTCATTGTATGTCAAGCCGAAGTCCACTGTGCCCTTGATATACCGAAGTATTCTTTTCACTGCAAGCATGTGACTTTCCTTGGGATTACTCTGATATCTCGCTGCTTGGCATGTGGCGAAAACAATATCAGGCCTTATTGCGGTTAAGTACAACAGACTTCCAATGATTTGCATGTATTCTGTGATATTAACTGCCCTGTCACTGTCATCTTTTGATGATTTCATCCGGGTAGAAACCGGAGTCTTCATCTCCTTGGAATTTTCCATTCCAAATCATTTCAAAGCATCCTTGGCATACTCGGATTCAGAAATGAATGTTCCATTCCTGCCTTGTGTAACTATGCTTCATCTGATCTTCCAAATATTATGTCTTCTTCCTTGACCAGCCTCACCATCCTTTGATTACTATTGTTGTTGAAATAAAGATTGTAATCAAATCCCCCACACTGAAAACCAATCTTCTTCAAATACTGATATAGCCTTCAGTACCATTCTCTTGGGGTGTATGCTTTGCACACCAGTCGTGCTTTGTTTCGAATCATTGTACCATCTTCGTTCATCTTGTATAAATAGACCCATTTTGTCCTGATGACGTTTTTATCATCTGGCCTCGAAACAATTTCCCAGGTCTAATTCTTCTCAATTCTGACCTATCGCTTCATTCATGGCATGATCCCGGTTTTTCATCTTCAGCTGCATCAGCAAAGCATTTCGACTCAACCTGAGATAGTAATGATGTCTGCTGTAGTGCTTTCATTCTCTTTGTCTGAACTGGATCTCACTGATCACTGATGATAGTCTGCCTGTCAATTTCAGCTAGATTCTTTGTATTTTGTGCAGATAAGGATTTTACATCCTTGTACTCATCATCAGTATCTTAATTTGAGTCACCCTCAGCCAGTTCTTCTCCCCCTGTGTTTCTTTCTTCCTCAACACCTTCGTCAGGAAATTGTTCACTGACTCATTTTTCAGTGGCTTCATATCTTTCAGCTACTTTTCGCAGCTTCTTGGTATCCTGAAAAACAATCAGCTGATACCACAATGTTAGATCAAAATAAATAAGCATGAAATGCTTGATCACTGCTGCTTCTCCCATAGTATGTCTTCTCTCAATAGACAACACTTGAGCTGGGTCATCCAATTATTTCCTTGACGGATCTGGAATATGATTTTGTTATCAAATGCTCCCCCTGTGTTACACAACACTTCTATCTGGTAGGCCCAACGGCGGAGACCCATAATCATTCTTCTCCACGTGCACCATTTATACTAATCTGGCACTCAGCATCGATCCATTAACCAAATCTCTAAGCCTACTGAGTTGGAACTCGGTGTAGGAAACAAGAGATAGAGTTAATAACACAAACACTTCCTATTGTTCTCTGTTGCTCCCTTTCTTCATCAACTCTAGTACCTGATTTGAATCAATTGAAATTCTAGAGCAAATCACTTCTCCACTTCGCATCCTTATATGCCACTACCCCATGGATCGTATCTCCCTAAAACCTGAAACACATGAATCATCAGTTAATAGCATTTAAATATATAGGGAGAGGGGTCTTTCTTCTAGACTCCTCAAGATGAGGGTTTTGGTTGATCCTGATGGGTCAACCCTTTGATTCTTTCTTGGAGAGAATCACACTCCTTTCTTGCTTCCTCCAACTGCCTAGCCAACATCAATTGTTCTGGCCATATGACAAGGCATTCATTGCCTACATTCTGAGCCTTTTTCTGATATATAGATTTGGTAGGCTCAGCCTTTCTCACCACTTGGGGTTTAAACCCACTAGTACACATTTCTTTCTTTGAGGTTCTACCAAAATTCCATTTTCCTTGATTATTTCTCTGAGTAGGAACCTCTCTGTTTGGCATCTTCCCCTTCTTCTTCTCCCATCGTAGGGGTCTTCCTCTTTCTTTCACTTCTCGATGAGAAACACGACATGTGAATTTTTCAATACGTTCTTTGTTCATCCATCTTTTATCAGATGTCTGAGTCACCACCCTATTTTTCATTGGTGGTGGGTCCTCCACTGAACGTCCATTCTTCTTACTCACAGTTGGAGTAGATCTCCCCTTAATCTTCCAGGTTTGTTCACATTCTCTCTTTGAGAGTGGTTGTGAGTACGATAGAGGAGGTGACTGATACACCTTTCGTTCAGCTCCATGTGATTCCCCTGAGGCTTTAGGCCAATTTTTAACCTTAAAACTTTGTCTCCTAGTGCATAATTTCTCATTATGTACCAATGGAGTTGGTAATCTCTTTCTCGGGTCTTTTTCCTTCCCCACTTTCTTCTTGCTGCACTGTCTGACCAAATTCCCATGATCAGAACATATGAAACATTTTCTATTAAAGGCATACCTCATTTCATCACTTCTCTGCTGAGATGTTGATGCAACTTGTTTTCTTCTTCTGGCATCGATCTCTTGAGCTTCCTGACACATACTCATGGTGTGTCCCATCCTTCCGCAGTAATAGCACATGATAAATGTTCTCCTCTGAGAAACTCTTCTCTCTGATTTATCATGATGCTTCTTCTTATTCTCAGATTTAGTAATGTCTCTATTTTCACACCCTGATATGTATTCCAAAGCCTCTGAACAGAAGCTTGATGTGTGGCCATGAATCCCACAAAAATAGCACATGTCATCACTACTTTTTGTATCTGTCCTTTTAGGCCTATCTCCAGCACCTATAGGATTTCTTTCCCATCTAGAACTATTCATAGCTCTCTTTCTATCTTGCACGGGAGGGGATTCATCAAATCCAATACCATCTTTTCCGAAACATGCTGGTCTTTGAGCTGAGAAAATATTCTGTTGTTTC
Organism: Viscum album; assembly: GCA_963277665.1. NCBI lineage: Eukaryota > Viridiplantae > Streptophyta > Magnoliopsida > Santalales > Viscaceae > Viscum > Viscum album. The sequence continues at coordinate 1,853,629,141 of OY728120.1, forward strand.
TCTTCATAAATAGCATACATATTCTTCATTTTATCATCACTTGTCGAAGGATGATCAAATAGAAAGTGTAAGGAATCCTACATTTTTGGCATTCCTTTAGCATTAGATTTCTCCACATCCTTCTTTTCTAATTCTAGATCCTCTTCCAACTTTTTAATCTTCATCTCCCTTGATTCAAGTTGGACATCCAGTTCTTTCTTGAGAAGCTTCCCATTACTCACCTCATCTTCTAGTTCCTGTGTGAGCTTTTCCACCATTGCACTTTTCTTCACTACTTTTAATTTTTCCTCAGAAACAGATTTAGAGACAGATTCATTCTCTTGTTGAAGGCTTCGATTGTTCGGAACTTCTTCAGACAACTGTGCTGCTAGATCATCATTTCTAGCTTTCAGATTCTGTACTTCATCTGACTTTTGATTCTCTTCATAATCATCATCCTTTTGTTTTCCTTTCATTTTAGCCAGCTTCTGTAGTTCCTCACCTTGAGAATAATTCTTCTTTGTTAGGTCAGTAACAATATCGATAAGCCTTTGATTTAAGCCTCTTAGCTTGTTGACCTCAGTTTCCAGAGCATTGATCTGTATGCCTTTAGATTTAATTTCTTCAGTGGATTTCTGATCCAATTCTTTAGTCCCATGGACAACTTCCACCTTTTTGTTCAGGCCATCGATCTCTATTTTCTGTTCTTCAACCTTCAGCTTATACTTACTAACGGATTCTGAGTTCTCTGATGTTGATAAATTAAGTTTCTCAATTTCTTCCATCAGCTCAGATTTCTCTTCTTCCTGCTGCTGCATATAGAGTTTGGCATCGCAAACAATTTTGTTAGCTTTCTTGGTTTTGGCCCTCCAAACATCTATCTCTTCCAGAGCAGCCTCCAATTCAGCTCGCATATCAATTCTTCCTTCAATTTATTCTTCTTCATCGTCAGTGGTTCCAACGTCACTTGGAAAGTCAGGTTCTTCACTCATTCCGTCAACATCTTTGAATGAGTAAGTATTTTTGTTGTATGATTTATCCAAATCATTTTTCTGTTCACTACATGATTCCTTCAGTAATCTATTTGATTCTTTTAATTGAATCACACTTTTTCCAAAAACACTTCCACACTGAGGGATACCACCTGACTTCTGATTCTTCTTTGAAGATTTTCTTTTCCCCATGGAAGACCGATATAAGTGAAAACAATATCTTCAACTACACAGAAAGAGTACACAAAGTCCAAGAAAACAAATCTGATAAAAGCAACCTTCGCTCTGATACCAATTGTTAGGGCCAATAGGGGCCTATATACCCTGAGAGGGGGGGTGAATCAGGGTATGGATATTCTTTTTCAAAGTTCTTTCTGCCCCACTGGATCTTGACCTCTTTGTTACAAGGGTCACTTTGTTTCCACTTGTGTGGTTACTGTGATCACTTGTCTCATTTACCTGATGATGATGCTTTGAATGCAATGCAGGAAATTAAGCAGGCAGACACAGAGATTTTTACTTGGTTCACCGCTAAGGGCTACGTCCAAGGAGCATACGCCGACAAGTTGCCGGTTCGTACCAAATTCCACTAGGCTTCACTAGCTGTGGATTACAATGTTCGGGCTAGATCACTTCTATGCCCAGGCTCACTGCCTATACAAGGTTTAGGGTCAGCTCACTGCTTTCCCAAGGGTCACTCCCTGTTTCTCTCTCTCTGGCTCACTGCCGGTGGAGAGGATCACCTTCTTCCTCTTCCTAAGCTCACTGCTCTGGGAAAGGATTCACTCACAGTTTATAGACCTGTAGGTCTCTTCATTCTCATGAAAGAATGCATCTTCTCCTGTATGTAGATGCTCTGTTGAAGTCCAACTTTCACCCGTAGATGAATCTCACTTTGCACCAGATGTACCGGGCAACCTCAAGTTTTACGCGCAACCCTTACGGTGCCTTGCGCGCAATTTCTATGATTTGCGCGAAATTCCTTTTTCGCGCAACCTCCAAATATTACGCGCAGCCTCGAAACTGCCTTGCGCGCAATTCACTAATTTTGCGCGAAATCCACTTTTCGCGCAATCTTCCTTTTACGCGCCAACACCAAGTTTCTGCACAGCCTTTGCTTTTCGCCCAATCTGACTTTACGCGCAAACTTTATGTTTACGCGCAACACCCTTTATAACTTCAATTTCGCGCACCAGAGCTCGGGTATTTTCTATGTCTTGAACTCTACTGAATGGAGGAGGGTCACTTCATATTTATAGGCAAAATCGACCCCGCGCGAAAAACCCTCCTTGAGCGCGTAATCCGCTTTGATCTTCCGCGCACAAACATTTTCCGCGCACTGCTCCATAATTTCGCGCACCTCATGCCTTTGCCATTTTACGAGCTTCGGACCTCGTAACACCTCTTGCGCGAAATACTTCATCCGCTATTTCGCGCGCCACTTCAATTTTCCGCGCACGCCTCCAAAATTTCGCGTGCCTCATGCCTTTACCGATTTTCAAGCTTTCGGCCTTGAAACATCTTTTGCGCGAAATACAATTTCGCGCAACCCGCTGTTTTGCGCGCCACACTTCAAGATTTCGTGCAACCCGCTAGTTTTGCGCGCCACGCTTGATTTTTCCGCACACCTCCTTCATTTCTCTATCCTCAACCTTCACCAACAACATATCACTCCATTTTCCATTGGCGATTTTCAGGCCCAAAAATTTGGCAAACACTGGAAAACGGCGCCACCTTGTTCTTCTCTTTTGTACCGCCTCCAGATCGTCCTTTCCATTGTCAAAGTTCTTTGTCAACATGGAATGTCAACAACTTCTCGGGAACTCGACAATTCTCCATGGAAACCTGCTTTGTCAACAAACACAATCAACCCAAAAATGCTGCAATGTTACCTTGAGGGATTTTTGCCCAACAATCTCCCCCTTTGGGTTTGTTGACAACTCTTCACAACTCTGCTCAGAAATATTTTCTGCACTTTGATACCTCACTGAGTCTTCTTCCAGCTGCTACCACCATTCGCCTCTTGCGATTATGATAGCGTTCAAGGATTCACTTAACATGTACTCTAAGCCCACATGAGCAATGCTCGGCATGAGAAACAAGAGTAGTATGAAAAGTTCATCAATGAATCACTTCATGTCAGACCACAGTTGTCGATTCCACCCTGATACCAGTTCTTAAAATACAACCAGTTGTTGAACCACACTGATACCAATTGGTGAATTCTTAAGTTGATACCACTTGTTGATAGCTGGAAACCGTCTCACACCATTCCAACACCTCTGTTCTGCTTTTATCACGATCCTCAGCTGTCGTGATTTCTATGCTTTGAACGATCACTTCTAGCATCGTCAGATTTCATACACTCCCCCTTTCTCATTGCTCCCCCTTTCTGGCTGCTCCACCTGTCAGCTTCTCCCCGTATCAATTATGATTTATCAAATCTCCACACTATTTTCTCACTTGAACTAACACTTGTCTCCCCCTTTGTCAAGCACTTGTCAAGCACTTTTCTCCCCCTTTGTCAACAAACCCAAAGGTCACGCCTTTGTAGTCTGTAACATAGTAGAGAACACATATCAGCGTATTAGGGAAAAACACACCATACCTCGGGGAGAGGGGGGGGGGCCCACATCCACTCTATTTCAAGTGTGTGGAATTGACTGAACTCCCAGAGCCAGTCGATGCCTTTCAAAAGCTTCCTTGGGTAAGGCCTTTGTCAGAATGTCTGCAACCTGTAGTTCTGTAGGCACATACTCCAATTTCACGATCCCCTGCTCAACTTTCTCCTTGATAAAATGATACTTTATCTCAATGTGCTTTGTCCTAGAGTGACGGACGGGATTTTTGCTGAGATTTATAGCACTTGAGTTATCGCACTGGATTCTGATCGGAGACTTTACTTCAACTCCCATATCTTCAAGCTGCTGCTTCATCCACAATAACTGTGTGCATGCTTGAGTGGCCGTAATATACTCAGCTTCTGCGGTGCTTAATGAAATGCAATCTTGCTTCTTGCTAAGCCAAGAAATACACAATCCATTATGATAAAAAGCACCACCTGACATTGGTTTCCTATCATCCGCTGAACCGGCCCAGTCTGCATCAGTATATCCCAATAACTCTGTCTGAGATTTGTCATTGTATGTCAAGCCGAAGTCCATTGTGCCCTTGATATACCGAAGTATTCTTTTCACTGCAAGCATGTGACTTTCCTTGGGATTACTCTGATATCTCGCTGCTTGGCATGTGGCGAAAACAATATCAGGCCTTATTGCGGTTAAGTACAACAGACTTCCAATGATTTGCATGTATTCTGTGATATTAACTGCCCTGTCACTGTCATCTTTTGATGATTTCATCCGGGTAGAAACCGGAGTCTTCATCTCCTTGGAATTTTCCATTCCAAATCATTTCAAAGCATCCTTGGCATACTCGGATTCAGAAATGAATGTTCCATTCCTGCCTTGTGTAACTATGCTTCATCTGAACTTCCAAATATTATGTCTTCTTCCTTGACCAGCCTCACCATCCTTTGATTACTATTGTTGTTGAAATAAAGATTGTAATCAAATCCCCCACACTGAAAACCAATCTTCTTCAAATACTGATATAGCCTTCAGTACCATTCTCTTGGGGTGTATGCTTTGCACACCAGTCGTTCTTTGTTTCGAATCATTGTACCATCTTCGTTCATCTTGTCTAAATAGACCCATTTTGTCCTGATGACGTTTTTATCATCTGGCCTCGAAACAATTTCCCAGGTCTGATTCTTCTCAATTCTGACCTATCGCTTCATTCATGGCATGATCCCGGTTTTTCATCTTCAGCTGCATCAGCAAAGCATTTCGACTCAACCTGAGAGAGTAATGATGTCTGCTGTAGTGATTTCATTCTCTTTGTCTGAACTGGATCTCACTGATCACTGATGATAGTCTGCCTGTCAATTTCAGCTCGATTCTTTGTATTTTGTGCAGATAAGGATTTTACATCCTTGTACTCATCATCAGTATCTTAATTTGAGTCACCCTCAGCCAGTTCTTCTCCCCCTGTGTTTCTTTCTTCCTCAACACTTTCGTCAGGAAATTGTTCACTGACTCATTTTTCAGTGGCTTCATTTCTTTCAGCTACTTTTCGCAGCTTCTTGGTATCCTGAAAAACAATCAGCTGATACCACAATGTTAGATCAAAATAAATAAGCATGAAATGCTTGATCACTGCTGCTTCTCCCATAGTATGTCTTCTCTCAATAGACAACACTTGAGCTGGGTCATCCAATTATTTCCTTGACGGATCTGGCATATGATTTTGTTATCAAATGCTCCCCCTGTGTTACACAACACTTCTATCTGGTAGGCCCAACGGCGGAGACCCATAATCATTCTTCTCCACGTGCACCATTTATACTAATCTGGCACTCAGCATCGATCCATTAACCAAATCTCTAAGCCTACTGAGTTGGAACTCGGTGTAGGAAACAAGAGATAGAGTTAATAACACAAACACTTCCTATTGTTCTCTGTTGCTCCCTTTCTTCATCAACTCTAGTACCTGATTTGAATCAATTGAAATTCTAGAGCAAATCACTTCTCCACTTCGCATCCTTAGATGCCACTACCCCATGGATCGTATCTCCCTAAAACCTGAAACACATGAATCATCAGTTAATAGCATTTAAATATATAGGGAGAGGGGTCTTTCTTCTAGACTCCTCAAGATGAGGGTTTGGTTGATCCTGATGGGTCAACCCTTTGATTCTTTCTTGGAGAGCATCACACTCCTTTCTTGCTTCCTCCAACTGCCTAGCCAACATCAATTGTTCTGGCCATATGACAAGGCATTCATTGCCTACATTCTGAGCCTTTTTCTGATATGTAGATTTGGTAGGCTCAGCCTTTCTCACCACTTGGGGTTTAAACCCACTAGTACACATTTCTTTCTTTGAGGTTCTACCAAAATTCCATTTTCCTTGATTATTTCTCTGAGTAGGAACCTCTCTGTTTGGCATCTTCCCCTTCTTCTTCTCCCATCGTAGGGGTCTTCCTCTTTCTTTCACTTCTCGATGAGAAACACGACATGTGAATTTTTCAATACGTTCTTTGTTCATCCATCTTTTATCAGATGTCTGAGTCACCACCATATTTTTCATTGGTGGTGGGTCCTCCACTGAACGTCCATTCTTCTTACTCACAGTTGGAGTAGATCTCCCCTTAATCTTCCAGGTTTGTTCACATTCTCTCTTTGAGAGTGGTTGTGAGTACGATAGAGGAGGTGACTGATACACCTTTCGTTCAGCTCCATGTGATTCCCCTGAGGCTTTAGGCCAATTTTTAACCTTAAAACTTTGTCTCCTAGTGCATAATTTCTCATTATGTACCAATGGAGTTGGTAATCTCTTTCTCGGGTCTTTTTCCTTCCCCGCTTTCTTCTTGCTGCACTGTCTGACCAAATTCCCATGATCAGAACATATGAAACATTTTCTATTAAAGGCATACCTCATTTCATCACTTCTCTGCTGAGATGTTGATGCAACTTGTTTTCTTCTTCTGGCATCGATCTCTTGAGCTTCCTGACACATACTCATGGTGTGTCCCATCCTTCCGCAGTAATAGCACCTGATAAATGTTCTCCTCTGAGAAACTCTTCTCTCTGATTTATCATGATGCTTCTTCTTATTCTCAGATTTAGTAATGTCTCTATTTTCACACCCTGATATGTATTCCAAAGCCTCTGAACAGAAGCTTGATGTGTGGCCATGAATCCCACAAAAACAGCACATGTCATCACTACTTTTTGTATCTGTCCTTTTAGGCCTATCTCCAGCACCTATAGGATTTCTTTCCCATCTAGAACTATTCATAGCTCTCTTTCTATCTTGCACGGGAGGGGATTCATCAAATCCAATACCATCTTTTCCGAAACTTGCTGGTCTTTGAGCTGAGAAAATATTCTGTTGTTTCTCTTCAGAAATAGAATACCTATTCTTCATTTTATCATCACTTGTCGAAGGATGATCAAATAGCAAGTGTAAGGCATCCTTCATTTTTGGCATTCCTTTAGCATTAGATTTCTCCACATCCTTCTTTGCTAATTCTAGATCCTCTTCCAACTTTTTAATCTTCGTCTCCCTTGATTCAAGTTGGACATCCAGTTCTTTCTTGAGAAGCTTCCCATTACTCACCTCATCTTCTAGTTCCTGTGTGAGCTTTTCCACCATTGCACTTTTCTTCACTACTTTTAATTTTTCCTCAGAAACAGATTTAGAGACAGATTCATTCTCTTGTTGAAGGCTTCGATTGTTCTGAACTTCTTCAGACAACTGTGCTGCTAGATCATCATTTCTAGCTTTCAGATTCTGTACTTCATCTGACTTTTGATTCTCTTCATAATCATCAGCCTTTTGTTTTCCTTTCATTTTAGCCAGCTTCTGTAGTTCCTCACCTTGAGAATCATTCTTCTTTGTTAGGTCAGTAACTATATCGATAAGCCTTTGATTTAAGCCTCTTAGCATGTTGACCTCAGTTTCCAGAGCATTGATCTGTATGCCTTTAGATTTAATTTCTTCAGTGGATTTCTGATCCAATTCTTTAGTCCCATGGACAACTTCCACCTTTTTGTTCAGGCCATCGATCTCTATTTTCTGTTCTTCAACCTTCAGCTTATACTTACTAACGGATTCTGAGTTCTTTGATGTTGAAAATTAAGTTTCTCAATTTCTTCCATCAGCTCAGATTTCTCTTCTTCCTGCTGCTGCATATAGAGTTTGGCATCGCGAACAATTTTGTTAGCTTTCTTGGTTTTGGCCCTCCAAACATCTATCTCTTCCAGAGCAGCCTCCAATTCAGCTCGCATATCAATTCTTCCTTCAATTTCTTCTTCTTCATCGTCAGTGGTTCCAACGTCACTCGGAAAGTAAGGTTCTTCACTCATTCCGTCAACATCTTTGAATGAGTAAGTATTTTTGTTGTATGATTTATCCAAATCATTTTTCTGTTCACTACATGATTCCTTCAGTAATCTATTTGATTCTTTTAATTGAATCACACTTTTTCCAAAAACACTTCCACACTGAGGGATACCACCTGACTTCTGATTCTTCTTTGAAGATTTTCTTTTCCCCATGGAAGACCGATATAAGTGAAAACAATATCTTCAACTACACAGAAAGACTACACAAAGTCCAAGAAAACAAATCTGATAAAAGCAACCTTCGCTCTGATACCAATTGTTAGGGCCAATAGGGGCCTATATACCCTGAGAGGGGGGGTGAATCAGGGTATGGATATTCTTTTTCAAAGTTCTTTCTGCCCCACTGGATCTTGACCTCTTTGTTACAAGGGTCACTTTGTTTGCACTTGTGTGGTTACTGTGATCACTTGTCTCATTTACCTGATGATGATGCTTTGAATGCAATGCAGGAAATTAAGCAGGCAGACACAGATATTTTTACTTGGTTCACCGCTAAGGGCTACGTCCAAGGAGCATACGCCGACAAGTTGCCGGTTCGTACCAAATTCCACTAGGCTTCACTAGCTGTGGATTACAATGTTCGGGCTAGATCACTTCTATGCCCAGGCTCACTGCCTATACAAGGTTTAGGGTCAGCTCACTGCTTTCCCAAGGGTCACTCCCTGTTTCTCTCTCTCTGGCTCACTGCCGGTGGAGAGGATCACCTTCTTCCTCTTCCTAAGCTCACTGCTCTGGGAAGGGATTCACTCACAGTTTATAGACCTGTAGGTCTCTTCATTCTCATGAAAGAATGCATCTTCTCCTGTATGTAGATGCTCCGTTGAAGTCCAACTTTCACCCGTAGATGAATCTCACTTTGCACCGGATGTACCGGGCAACCTCAAGTTTTACGCGCAACCCTTACGGTGCCTTGCGCGCAATTTCTATGATTTGCGCAAAATTCCATTTTCGCGCAACCTCCAAATATTACGCGCAGCCTCGAAACTTCCTTGCGCGCAATTCACTAATTTTGCGCGAAATCCACTTTTCGCGCAATCTTCCTTTTACGCGCCAACACCATGTTTCTGCGCAGCCTTTGCTTTTCGTGCAATCTGACTTTACGCGCAAACTTTAAGTTTACGCGCAACACCCTTTATAACTTCAATTTCGCGCACCAGAGCTCGGGTATTTTCTATGTCTTGAACTCTACTGAATGGAGGAGGGTCACTTCATATTTATAGGCAAAATCGACCCCGCGCGAAAAACCCTCCTTGAGCGCGTAATCCGCTTTGATCTTCCGCGCACAAACATTTTCCGCGCACTGCTCCATAATTTCGCGCACCTCTTGCCTTTTCCATTTTACGAGCTTCGGACCTCGTAACACCTCTTGCGCGAAATACTTCATCCGCTATTTCGCGCACCACTTCAATTTTCCGCGCACGCCTCCAAAATTTCGCGCGCCTCATGCCTTTACCGATTTTCAAGCTTTCGGCCTTGAAACATCTTTTGCGCGAAATACAATTTCGCGCAACCCGCTGTTTTGCGCGCCACACTTCAAGATTTCGCGCAACCCGCTACTTTTGCGCGCCACGCTTGATTTTTCCGCACACCTCCTTCATTTCTCTCTCCTCAACCTTCGCCAACAACATATCACTCCATTTTCCATTGGCGATTTTCAGGACCAAAAATTTGGCAAACACTGGAAAACGGCGCCACCTTGTTCTTCTCTTTTGTACCGCCTCCAGATCGTCCTTTCCATTGTCAAAGTTCTTTGTCAACATGGAATGTCAACAACTTCTCGGGAACTCGACAATTCTCCATGGAAACCTGCTTTGTCCACAAACACAATCAACCCAAAAATGCTGCAATGTTACCTTGAGGGATTTTTTCCCAACAAAAGCCCTATATATTCTCCATCTGATCGCCAATTGAGACAATGTTGGGTGTGTTGGAAACAAATCAGTGAGTTCTCAAATAACATATAGCCTATATTATTGATAATTCCTCTCTCTTGAGTTATACAAGGACGGTATTTTTTCAATTTTGTATAGATCTACACTGATCTAGTCTAATTCAACGGACGACATTAAATTATGTAGATCATCTAATATCTAGGTAGGTTGTTTGTGCCTTTTGTTTTCTATCCATTGACTATATATACTAATTGTGATGAATACGATGTTTTGGGGTATTACATGATTTTTAATTTAACCCTGTTAAATACCTTCTATGGTTTGATTAATTAAATAGGGTTAGTTTCATAATTGTATGTTTAGGTTCCTTTTTTTCCTTGCCTAGATTCATAAGGATGGAGTTTTATTGATTATATGAAACGATTGTGATATAAATTGAGAATGATTATCAATGTAGTAGTTTCATATCACATGAGACTATTTGTTATTATATTCACACTGTATTTACATAGGATAGTGAGATCATTGTTGTAGATGATTGACCCTTGGGTAATGACCGTGAGAGAAACCTATGAGGTTGTTTACAATTTATTCATAAAATTTTGACCGAAGGGTATTGTCTATGAGAGCTACCTAAAAGGTAATTTATAATTACCTTATCCGATGATGTCCTAGGATAATTGACCATGAAAGCAACCCAGGAGGATGTTTACAATTTATTGAATCCATGTTTAACCAGGGGTATTGATAGTGAGGGCATTCAAGGTGGTCGTTAGTAAATTATTGGTGCTTTGTTAAACCAATGGGGTTAGACAATGTGATATTTCATAGAGGGTATATATTTAATCATCCAATTCCATGATATACTAGAGGGGTTATACTATGAGAACATTCCAAAATGGTAATTTGTGAATAATTGAATGATTATGATGATTCTTCAAAACAAACTCACAAACATGGAATCGATCTTACATGATTCTTTATATGGTCTTCTGAGAAATCTATATAGATATACTCACTAGGGGATATAAATCCTAAGTTAGATCTCAATATTTCTTTATTCAAAAGCTGATAAATAAATAAAAAATAATATTATTGAAGACTGTGGGATTTTTTACTATTGGGTACTTCCTAGTTTATGAATTCATTCTGGCATATTACTTACTATATATATTCACTGATAGTTAGTCACACGTCATTTGGTGGTTGCCTATTGGGATTCGTATGACATCTTATATGGGTCATGTTATGGGCCCAAAAATAGTATATTATTGCAGGTATAGATAAGGGAAAGCATCCATATTCATTCTGTACTTGATTGTAATCAATGCTAGAGAGAGTTGGACCATGTGGAGGCATGCGATGTAGTAGGAGTTTACTTGATTTTGTGTACATTGGTTTCTATATTTTATTTCCATCATTGTGACTTTTTGGGATGCATTAATATAAACTTGTGAAATGAATCAGATATATATATATATATGTGTGTGTGTGTGTGTGTGTGCAGTGGTTTTTTAATTTCTTCTAGTCCTCCATTGTTTACATCTGTTTTACAGTATTATTGCTTCCAATATTGTTTATTATTTTCTTTTGGAAGTTTCTACTCTTCTAATGTGGTAATAGTATCTCTATTATCACACCATGGACCACACTTCTTGTAACATCCCAAGTAAGTAATGAATAATAGATATTTTTATCTATGTTTATTAATGATTAAGATAGTGTTATAGAGGCTTAAAATGAAAATAAATACAATCTCATGCATGGAATACACTAATATTCTTAAAAGATTGTTTTAGTGCCTTTTGATGGCAAACCATTTTTGAATCTATATTTTGACAATTTTATAAACTATGTTTGTAAAAATAAACTTATTCTTTATGATTGGGACATCAAAATTTACTTTGTGTGAATTTTTGATATTTTTCTGACAATGTTCATTTTTTAATGAATAGTGAAAAATACTACATTTTACATCAAAACTGCTTTTTAATCTAATTTATTTATATGATTAGATTATCTTTTGAATTGGTATTAATTTGTAATATGAATATATTTTTACCATTTAATCCAATGGTGGTCATTGGAATCAATTTCACTTTGAAATTGGACTTAAACTAGTATCAATCTTTTGATACATATTGTTTTGTAAAAACACGCTATTTGCTATGGCAACGGGAATTAATTATTAAATTAATTAATGTGACTTATATGATTTGAATTTTGTAAAATAGACTTCATTTTTGAATTCGGAATATCAAATATAGCTTATGGTGAATTTTTGGTAATTTTCTGAAAAACATCAATTTTTGATGAATAGTGAAACCACTAAGTGGTAATCAAGCAAACTGATTTTTCAGTTAAATGAATGTTTACCACTAATGTGTATTGAATTTTGAAAATCCGACATACATGGTTGTCATTAAGAAGTAAAATGTGGTTCAATGAGATTAAAATAATTTTTCGTGAATAGTAACTTATTAAGTTTTTAATCGCGATTAGTGGTAATTAGTGTAGTTTAAGGTATAAATAATGCTTTAATAATATGAAATGACCTAGAAACATGTCCCAACCTTATTGGTTGTGTCATGGCCGTCCAAGACAAGCCATGGGTCAACTTGGGGACCCCATGGAGACATTTTGGTTGTGAAATGACATAAATAACATTTTATTTAATGTAAAAGCAAAAATGACACAAACATGATATGTTTTACGAAAACAATTTTTACATGTGGTTATAAAGATCAGATTTTTGATTATAAATAGTAATTGTAAATCTAAAAAGATTTCCTACATCATAGTATTTTTTTATGATTTTTAGACATTAAATAAATTAAATTATTTATGACATAATAATGATGCAGTGATGACATCATTATTTGAAGATTTAAATAAAATGGAAAGATAATGTAAAATCTATGAACTAAACATGTCCAAAACTTATTGGATGAGTGGATTTAGAATCCTTATCACCTTATCCAATAATTAGATCAATGTGGGACCTTTTAAAACTGAAAAACATTTTCAAATAATGTAATATTTCTTTACTTTCCAAAAGTGCCCCTCCTCTCCACTTATAAAAGGCCCCCACCTCTACCTCATTTCACACACTACTCAAGCCTTTGACTCGGCCAAACCCTGCCCATTTACTCTCTCCACATCCCTCTCCTCATCCTAGAGGATTCCCTTTGGGCATAATCCTTTCATAGGAAGCCTTTAGGCTCACATCAAAAGGAGTTACACTTTTAAAGGTAATTCATTCTCTCATGTTCATTTGTTTTATTTTGCTTCTCCAACCCCCTAAACACTTTTTATTTAATTATTTTGTAACAACACCAGTATCTTCAAAATACAAGGATGTTGTTATAATATTTATTTGAGCTACAATCTCACACAACTACATCAAATGGTTAAAGAACATACGGTTTCCGTGGATGGTGAAATTCTGCCTCCCGAAACGATGATTGTTCAACACTCATTTAACACCTTCAAAGGTGGCCATTATGATGTCACTATTTTTATATATGATATATAATATGTTTATTTTTTCCTTAAGCTTCTGTTTTTTTCATTTGGGCATACCTGTATGGTTTCCATTATGGGTAAACACGATATCTTCATTTTAGGAAGTGCGGACTACCGCCCCCTCAAAGTGATTTGATTCGTTAAATACCATATGTGGGACATATAAAGGATGGAACTATGATATTATATATGATATTATACTGGAATTATAATATACCTTTATATCATTATGATTCCATTCTATAAAATACGAAATAGAAATGAAAGTAGCGTTCATGCGTACGTACGGCTTACCGTCTCCATGAACGATGCATTTCATTTATTACCTCTAAATGTGATGTAATATTATAAATACATGTATATGATGAATATATATGATATATATTCTATCCAAATCATTAATATCATTCTAGATATAACGAACCTTTGACCAAATTAACAACATGTAAGTGTAAGAAGTCTATTTTTGACTTAAGAACCAAATACCGACAAAATGAACATTATTAACTTAACTGATCACATAATGTTCATAACATGGTATAAAAGGAATAATGAACTTGAAAAAGATTCATAAGCAAGTAGAGATTAACTCAATTTTATTATTCAGGAGATTAAAGAATGGTCGGGTCAAGTCGGATACGAGGTTTGGGACTTCGCCTCAATCTCCTTTCATTGAGGCATATTTTATTTTATACACAACTTTCTTTTATACGGTGTAAAAACCCCTTTGACTTTTACGTTTATTCAAAAGGAATATTTTTTATATGAAGCGTTTACTAATCGACAAAAGGGAATGTTTTTGTCGTACATATGCGGCGACAACGACTTCTCCGCCGTCGTGACCGTTATTTGAGTTTCGGCTTCCTCTACAAGCCATATCTTTTTTTTAAAACGAAAAATAAATACCATGTTTTACTTTGGTATTGAAAATGGTTTTCATAATGTTTTTATTATATTAATGTGATGTATTGATATCTCGTGATTGAAATGTGTAAATGTTATGTTTCCTTTATGCATGTTTTATGTTATATGATTATGTTATGGTTCTTGGGCATTATTATGAAGACGGGTGGTTCCGTGATAAACTAAGGGAGGGTGAGCCCGTTATAGCTCTCCAATGCATTGGGTAACACGAAGGAGTGAAATGTTAAGGTTTCTCCGAAGAGATTTTAGGGAATATACTGTGATGGGTATTCCAAACGTAACCAAGAGGGTTACTCCCTACGTAAGATTGTTATGAATGCCTCAAGTTACCTTTATGTCTTATGATTTCTATGATTTATTCATAATTTTATGAGGTATGTTAAATAGCCTATGTTTTATGGGTAATGTATGATTTCATTCTTATATATATATGAACTCATGATTCCTTTCCATGTTTTTTTTATAAACCATACTGAGTTTTTATGCTCATCCCATGTTTTTGAAATGTTTTTCACAGGTCAAGGGAATGGTACATGATAAGATGATAGAGTCAAGGATGTGTCAAGAAATAATCCATGTTTTATTTTAAATGTGTTTCCATTGATGGGAATGAAGAATATTATCTTTATGTAACCACTTTGTTTATATGTGGAATATAATGAAACTTTTATGATCTAATTCTCTAAAACTCTAAACCCGAAAAGATCCTCAATGTGTAATCTTGTAATAACTCAAGATTAAGTAAGGTTTAAGGCTGGGGCCTTATAGTTGGTATCAAAGGGAGGTTTAGATAACTTTAGGAGTTAGAATTCTATTAAATGATTACCCAAAAATATTTTTTTTTGAAATGATATAGCATTTAAAGATTACCATGTTGCTTCATCTAAGACATGTTTGTTCAGAATGGTTTTCCACAGAGGAAACAGGGAAGCAGTGCTAGGAAGGAATACAGAAGAAAATAACCTTCCGAATCAGCATCCAGAAATGGTCGGAATTGGAACTGAACAGTTTGTTGTTGTAATGGCGCAGTTGACTCAAGCGATAAATGGCTGTGGTATCCATGCATGAGATCAGCCAGAGCAACCACAGAGGAACATGTCAGTGGTGGAACATTTCATGAGGCAACATCCACCATCATTCAGAGGATCATCTGACCCTGTGCTAGCTAAAGGGTGGATTAAAGCACTGGAGAAGATTTTTGATGTCATGGGGTGTTCAGACAATCAAAAGGTTAGTCTTGTTATTTACCATTTGGAGGGTGAAGCAGATCAGTGGTGGTCTATGGTTAAAAATATCAGGGACGCCGATGAGATTGATCCTCTTGACTGGGATGAATTCAAAGGTATGTTTCTTGAGAAGTATTTTCCTAAGGCTGTTCGACTTAGGATGGAAAAGCAATTCTTGGAATTGAGGCAAGAGGAAGACTCAGTGGCTGCCTATGAAGAAAGGTTCACTCGATTGGCAAGGTATGTTCCAAATTTTATCCGGGACCTTGATAGTAAAATCAATCGTTTTTACTCAGGATTAAAGCCAAAGTATCGAAGGGCATTACCTTCTCGTGAGTTTAAAAGTTATGAAAAGCTTGTTCGATGTGCTGAGAAGGTGGAAATGGAGTTTTCCGATGACCAAGTGTTCTATAACAACCAGCAGAAGAAGAGACCGAGGTGGCAGTAGAAAGGTAAGAATTCTTCAAAAAAGTCTGATGGTAAGAGAACTAAGTTTCTAGTTTGTGATAAATGTCGCAAAAGGCATGCTGGGGAATGTCTTCTGAATTCTGGAAAGTGCTACCGATGTGGTAAGATGGGACATAAGGCTCGTGATTGCACTGAAAAGGATCAAGGTGAAGGTAAGAACAAATTTGATTTACAATTAGTGAAATGTTATAAGTGCAATGAGATGGGTCACTATGAAAATGAGTGTCCGACAAAGAGCTTGAGTGATGGGAAGCAGATAGACTACAAGCAGAAAGGGGTGGTGAAATCCTTTGCAACTACTTCAGCAGATGTTGGGCCATCAATTGAAGTTGTATCAGGTACTTTGTTTGTTTTTTCAGATTATGCCAGTGTGTTGTTTGATTCGGGGTCTACACATTCTTTCATCTCTGAAACCTTTTCTAGTAAAATGGGAATACCATCTCAAGAAATGACTCCTGAAATTTTGGTAAAAACACCTGGGGGAAATGTTGAGGCAAAAAGAATTTATAAGAATCTTCATATCCTTATCTGTGGAAAGAACCCACTTGCAAACCTTATTGTTCTACCTCTAGTAGAGTTTGATGTTATCCTAGGTATGGATTGGCTCTCTATTTACCATGCTAAGATTGACTGTAGAGCTAAAGAAGTTTCTTTTAAGAAAGACTTTCAGTTTGTTTACAATAATGAACCCTTACTTTTGATAACATATCAAGAGGCCGAGAAACTTGTAAAAAATGGAAATGAATGTTACCTTGTACACGTCGTTGAAAATAAAGGAACTGTTCAGATTAATGATGTGCCAGTGGTAAATGAGTATCCTGATGTTTTTCCTGATGAGTTGCTTGGAATAATACCAGATTGGGAAGTTGAGTTTACTGGTGACTTAGTTCCTGATGCTATGCCAATTTCAAAACCCCCTTATCGAATGGCACAAATTGAACTTTTAGAGTTGAAGGAGCAATTGCAAGATTTATTAGATAAAGGTTTCATTAGACCTAGAACATCACCATGGGGTGCTCCTGTTTTATTTGTTAAAAAGAAAGATGGTTCTATGAGACTTTGCATTGATTATAGAGCCTAGAATAATATCACTGTTAAGAACAAATATCCTTTGCCTCATATCGATGATTTGTTTGATCAGCTCCAGGGAGCACAGTTTTTTTCAAAGATTGATTTCAGATCGGGGTACCATCAGCTGAATGTAAAGGAGGAAGATATTCTGAAGAGCGTGTTCCGTACGAGATATGGCCATTATAAATTTGTAGTAATGCCTTTTGGGCTAACCAATGCACCTGCTGTATTCATGGACATAATGAATAGAATTTTCCATGAGTTCTTGGATAAGTTTGTGGTGGTTTTCATTGATGATATTTTGGTGTTTTCTAAAAGTAAAGAGGAGCATGAAAAACATTTAAGGGTTATCTTGCAAACCTTAAAAGAAAAGAAACTGTATGGGAAATTCAGCAAGTGTGAGTTTTGGTTGCAAAAAATTTCTTTCCTTGGTAACATTGTTTCTAACGATGGAATAACTGTTGATCCTGCAAAAACAAAAGTTGTGGAAGAATGGCCAAGACCCACAAATGTAACCGAGATTCGTAGCTTCCTTGGTTTGGCGGGCTATTACCGAAGGTTTGTTAGAAATTTTTCACGGTTATCTAGTCCAATGACTAAGCTAACTCGGAAGGGTGTTAAGTTTATCTGGACAAAAGAATGTGATGATTGTTTTCATGAATTGAAAAGAAGATTGGTGAATGCTCCAGTTTTGGCACTACCTTCCAGGAATGGTGAGTTTGTTATATAAAGTGATGCTTCATTTAAAGGACTTGGTTGTGTCCTAATGCAGAATGATCAGGTAATTGCTTATGCTTCACGACAGTTGAAAACTCATGAGGTAAATTACCCTACACATGATTTGGAATTAGCTGCTGTTGTTTTTGCTTTAAAAATTTGGAGGCATCATTTGTATGGAGTAAAGTGTGAAATATATACCGATCAAAAAATTTTAAAGTATATATTCACTCAGAAAGAGTTAAACATGAGACAAAGGAGATGGATGGAATTAATCAAGGATTTTGATTGTACAATTCATTACCATCCGGGAAAAGCAAATAAAGTGGCTGATGCTTTGAGTCGAAAAAGTAATGCTTCATTAACAATGTTGCGTTTGGAACGTAATCCATTGGTTAAGGATTTGATGAACTTTGGCATAGAAGTTGTTGGTGCAGGAAGTCCTTCTGTTTTGTTTTAGGTATCAGTGAGATCATCTCTATCAGATAGAATCAAGCAAGCGCAGAAGCAAGATAGTGAGTTGCAGAAAAGGGTAGAGCTGGTTCAAAAAGGTAAGTTGCCTGAATTCATCATTGATAATGATTGTGTATTGAGATTTGGGAAGATATTGTGTGTGCCTTATGATTCACAGTTGAAGAGAGAGTTGTTATGTGAAGCTCATAGTTCTCCGTTTTCAGTTCATCCGGGCAGTACTAAGATGTATAGAGATCTGCAGGAGTATTACTAGTGGGATGGAATGAAAAGAGATATTTCTGATTTTACTGTGAAGTGTTTGACTTGTCAGCAGGTTAAAGCAGAGCGACAGTTACTGAAATGGATGCTTCAGCCTTTACTAGTGCCAGAGTGGAAATGGGAGAATATATCCATGGACTTTGTTGTTGGATTACCAAATACATCTCGAGGTAATAATGCAATCTGGGTTATTGTTGATCGCTTGACCAAATCTGCTCATTTCCTTGCTATACGAGATACTTTCTCTCTTGATCATCTTTCCCGTTTGTATCTTAAAGAGATATTCAGGTTACATGGAGTTCCTCTCTCCATTGTATCGGATCGTGATCCCAGGTTTACTTCTAACTTTTGGAAAGGCCTTCAGAAGTCGTTGGGTACTGAATTAAATTTTAGTACAGCTTTTCATCCTCAATCAGATGGGCAGTCAGAATGAACAATTCAGACATTGGAGGATATGCTACGAGCTTGTTCTATGGATTATCAGGGAAGTTGGGACCAACATATTTCTTTGGTTGAGTTTTCATATAATAACAATTTTCATTCCAGTATACAGATGGCACCATTTCAGGCATTATATGGGAAGCGGTGTCGAACTCCAGCTTTCTGGGATGAAGTGGGTGAAGGGATGTTGATGGGACCAGAATTGGTAGAAGAGATGGCTGGAAAAGTTCAGCTGATTCAGAAACACATGAGAACAACTAAGATTAGGAAGAAGAGTTATGCGGATAACCGGAGGAAGGATCTCTCTTTCGAGGTAGGTGATCATGTTTTTCTCAAGGTTTCTCCTTGGAAAAGTGTGATGAGATTTGGTATGAAAGGAAAGTTGAGTCCAAGGTTCGTTGGACCATACGAAATTCTGGAGAGAGTTGGATCAGTTGCATACCGAGTGGATTTACCTCCGAGTTTATCTCAGGTACACAATGTTTTTCACATTTCGATGTTGAGAAAGTATATGCCAGATCCATCTCATGTTTTGAGTCCAGAGGTAGTTCAGCTGGAAGAGAACCTATCTTATGAGGAACAACCGGTCTAGATTCTTGACCACAGGGAGCAGGTGTTACGGAATAAGGTGATTCACCAGGTAAAGGTTTTGTGGAAAAACCACATGATTGAAGAGGCAACATGGGAATCTGAAAATGCAATGAGGGATAAGTACCCCCATTTATTCAATAAGTAAATAAATTGTGGGGACACAATTTTCTAAAGGGGGGAAGGATGTAACATCCCATGTAAGTAATGAATAATAGATATTTTTATCTATGTTTATTAATGATTATTATAGTGTTATATATGATTAAAATGAAAATAAATACAATCTTATGCATGAAATACACTAATATTCTTAAAAGATTGTTTTAGTGCCTTTTGATGGCAAACCATTTTTGAATCTATATTTTGACAATTTTATAAACTATGTTTGTCAAAATAAACTTATTCTTTATGATTGGGACATCAAAATTTACTTTGTGTAAATTTTTGGGATTTTTCTGACAATGTTCATTTTTTAATGAATAGTGAAAAATACTGCCTTTTACATCAAAACTACTTTTTAATCTAATTTATTTATATGATTAGATTATTTTTTGAATTGGTATTAATGTGTAAAATGAATATATTTTTACCATTTAATCCAATGGTGGTCATTGGAATCAATTTCACTTGAAATTGGACTTAAACTAGTATCAATCTTTTGATACTTATTGTTTTGTAAAAACACGCTATTTGCTCTGGAAGCGGGAATTAATTATTAAATTAATTAATATGACTTATATGATTTAAATTTTGTAAAATAGACTTCATTTTTGAATTCGGAATATCAAATATAGCTTAGGGTGAATTTTTGGTAATTTTCTGAAAAACTTCAATTTTTGATGAATAGTGAAACCACTAAGTGGTAATCAAGAAAACTGATTTTTCAGTTAAATGAAAGTTTACCACTAATGTGTATTGAATTTATAAAATCCTACATACATGGTTGTCATTAAGAAGTAAAATGTGGTTCAATGAGAATAAAATAATTTTTGTTGAATAGTAACTTATTAAGTTTTTAATCGCGATTAGTGGTAATTAGTGTAGTTTAAGGTATAAATAATGCTTTAATAATATGAAATGACCTAGACACATGTCCCAACCTTATTTTTTGTGTCATGGCCGACCAAGAAAAGCCATGGGTCAACTTGGGGACCCCATGGAGACATTTTGGTTGGGAAATGACATAAATAACTTTTTATTTAATGTAAAAGCAAAAATGACACAAACATGATATGTTTTACAAAAACAATTTTTATATGGGGTTATAAAGATCAGATTTTTGATTATAAATAGTAATTGGAAAGATAAAACGATTTCCTACATCATAGTATTTTTTTATGATTTTTAGACATTAAATAAATTAAATTATTTATGACATAATAATGATGCAGCGATGACATTATTATTTGACGATTTAAATAAAATGGAAAGATAATGTAAAATCTATGAACTACACATGTCCATAACTTATTGGATGAGTGGATTTCGAATCCTTATCACCTTATCCACGAATTTGATCAATGTGGGACCTTTTAAAACAGAAAAAAATTTCAAATAAAGTAATATTTCTTTACTTTCCAAAAGTGCCCCTCCTCTCCTCTTATAAAAGGCCCCCACCTCTACCTCATTTCACAGACTACTCAAGCCTTTGGCTCGGCCAACCCCTGGCCATTTACTCTCTCCACATACCTCTCCTCATCCTAGAGGATTCCCTTTGGGAATAATCCTTTCAATGGATGCCTTTAGGCTCACATCAAAAGGAGTTACAATATTAAAGGTAATTCATTATCTCATGTTCATTTGTTTTATTTTTCTTCTCCAACCCCCTAAACACTTATTATTTACTTATCTTGTAACAAAAACAGTATCCTAAAAATACAAGGATGTTGTTATAATATTTATTTGAGATACACTCTCACACAACTACATCAAATGGTTAAAGAACATACGGTTTCCGTGGATGGCGGAATTCTGCCTCCCGAAACGATGATTGTTCAACACTCATTTAACACCTTCAAAGGTGGCCATTATGATGTCACTATTTTTATATATGATATATAATATGTTTATGTTTTCCTTAAGCTTATGTTTGTTTCATTTTGGGAATACCATTATGGTTTCCATTATGGGTAAACACGATATGTTCATTTTAGGAAGTGCGGACTACCGCCCCCTCAAAGTGATTTGATTCGTTAAATACCATATGTGGGACATATAAAGGATGGAACTATGATATTATATATGATATTATACTGGAATTATAATATACCTTTATATCATTATGATTCCATTCTATAAAATACGAAATAGAAATGAAAGTAGCGTTCATGCGTACGTACGGCTTACCGTCTCCATAAACGGTGAATTTCATTTCATACCTCTAAATGTGATGTAATATTATAAATACATGTATATGATGAATATATATGATATATATGCTATCCAAATCATTAATATCATTCTGTATATAACGAACCTTTGACCAAATTAACAACATGTAAGTGTAATAAGTCTATTTTTGACTTAAGAACCAAACACCGACTAAATGAACATTATTAACTTAACTGATTACATGATGTTCATAACATGGTATAAAAGGAAAAATTAACTTGAAAAAGATTCATAAGAAAGTAGATATTAACTCAAGTTTATTATTCAGGAGATTAAAGAACGGTCGGGTCAAGTCGGATACGAGGTATGGGACTTCGTCTCAATCTCCTTTCATTGAGGCATATTTTATTTTATACACAACTTTCTTTTATACGGTGTATAAACCCCTTTGACTTTTACATTTATTCAAAAGGAATCTTTTTTATACGAAGCATTTACTAAAAGAAAAAAGGGAATGTTTTTGTCATATTTATGCGGCGACAACGACTTCTCTGCCGTCGTGACCGTTATTTGAGTTTCGGCTTCCTCTACAAGCCATACCGTTTTTTTAAAACGAAAAATAAATACCATGTTTTACTTTGGTATTGAAAATGGTTTTCATAATGTTTTTATTATATCAATGTGATGTATTGATATCTCGTGATTGAAATTTGAAAATGTTATGTTTCCTTTATGCATGTTTTATGTGATATGATTATGTTATGGTTCTTGGGTATTATTATGAAGACGGGTGGTTCCGTGATAAACTAAGGGCGGGTGAGCCCGTTATAGCTCTCCAATGCATTGGGTAACACGAAGGAGTGAAATGTTAAGGTTTCTCCGAAGAGATTTTAGGGAATATACTGTGATGGGTATTTCAAACGTAACCAAGAGGGTTACTCCCTACGTAAGATTGTTATGAATGCCTCAAGTTACCTTTATGTCTTATGATTTCTATGATTTATTCATAATTTTATGAGGTATGTTAAAGTGCATATGTTTTATGGGTAAAGTATGATTTCATTCTTATGTATATATGAACTCATGTTTCCTTTCCATGTTTTTTTTATAACCCATACTGAGTTTTTATGCTCATCCCATGTTTTTGAAATGTTTTTCACAGGTCAAGGGAAAGGTACATGATAAGATGATAGAGTCAAGGATGTGTCAAGAAATAATCCATGTTTTATTCTAAATGTGTTTCCATTGATGGGAATGAATAATACTATCTTTATGTAACCACTTTTTTTATATGTGAAATGTAATGCAAGTTTTATGATCTAATTCTCTAAAACTCTAAACCCGAAAAGATCCTCAATGTGTAATCTTGTAATAACTCAAGATTAAGTAAGGTTTAAGGCTGGGGCCTTATACTTCTAGTTAGAAACCTCTGGAATTTGGGAAATGTGCTTGAAGATATGTGACCAACCGTCTTCATGGAACCTTTTGGAGACACCAAGATCTGAGACATTACAGAGGTCCTTCCAGGTTTTAACGGCATATTCTGGAGGAATATGGGATGTAAGATGAGAAATCATAAAATAAATCGATAATATGGTCCAAATAAATTTCTATCATGAGATGTTAAGGGATTATAAATCTCATGAATTCATAAATATGATGCAAGAAGTAATGTTAGTGGGGGACTATTCTATGAAATTAATCGAGCTATAGTGTTGTTCCCAGTCATTTTATACTAATAAGATCTCATGGGAGTGATATTCTTATTATGTTATTAATTATGAGATCATATCATTGGTGAATTTATTTTTTCCGAATAGTGTTGATGAGATAATGAACCAGACACTCATCATGGTAGTGAAACTGATAGAGTCCCTGAGTAACGGTATGGATGTATCAACATTGTGAACTAGAAGGTAATCATTAGGTAGTAATATGTGTCACTATGTGGGATAGACTAAATAATTTTAGAGGTTTTTTATGCACATTCTATAGAAGACTGGTGGAATTGGTTCAAATCAGCCAATTGAGGTAGGCAGGGGCTCAACAACCCCTCAATATACATGTATCTGGATTTCCACTAGTTTTTCATGATGGGGAATAGTATTTGGTACCCCATTACAGGAACAAAACAACATGAAATTGAAATTTCACAACGTTTTCATTCTAGAACCCATTGACGAGGTATATATGAGTTACATGTTCTTTACACTACTACAATTATAATGGATTCATGACTATCTAATGTCAGAGGTATGATTCATGTATCATCTAACATAGCATGAATTTCAATTTATATATGATAATTTAATTCATTTCAATATAAACTTTTTAAAATGTTTTGTTAATGGATGTGGTAATAATGTACGGTTCTTTCAATATCTACGAACCATTTTGAGCGCAGTCAAAACATATCTAACATTATAATGCATATTCTGAAGATATTGGTAGTTATTGTTTCTATTGATATGAGATAATGCAATAAATTATTAGATTCGATTTGAATTTTGGTATGTATTGTAAATATCTTTACTAGGTTCATTTTCATTTTTATAGGCGTAGAGTTTAAATTCTATCTTGAAAATGAGTCATTTATTCTCACCATAGTGTGTAGGATATTTTGGCAGGTCAGGCCGGGAAAATTCATGGCAGATTTTATTTTCTTTTAGTTATGATAGTAGTCCATGATGTAGATAATCCTAAAATGTAGAAGGAATAATTTCCTCTATCATTATACCATTTTCTGGATTTTCCCAGAGTGTTATATCTATTTCTACCTAATTATAGAATCACCTTCACAATCAACTTTGTGTCAGGAGAACTGCTAGTTTCTATCCATCCATATAGAATAAATAGAGGATATCATTGGGAGTTGAAATTTTAGTTGGAATATCATGAATATAAAGGATTTATATGGATAATTATTTTTCCTAGTGGTTCTCTAGTTCAATTTTCGACGAATGTTGATGGGTCTTGAGATTATGTGGGTATTATCAAAATACGAATGAGATGATAGTCATCAACTGTTATCCACTACCATTTCCTGATGAAATTATCAATATATTGATGACTACTATGATCTTTCCTCGATGAATTTGAGATCAGGTTACCAATATTTTATTTTGAGAAAAATATATATACTTATGAATTATTTTTTGTGTAGATAAGGACTATATTAATTTTTTTGATGATTTTTGAGTGAAAAAATGCACCAATGGTATTCATGGCCATGATGAACAAGATCATTCATTCATTTATGGACTAGTTCGTTGTGGATTTTCCAATTTTGTCTTAGTATAATATCATTTAGAATACAATCATATTGATCATCATTATATCATCTTGAGTACAATGATAGTGCATCAAATTTAAATAATGTTGACAAAAATTATCTTTTTTATTTATTTTGTGAACTTATTAGGCCATAACATCTCAAAGGCATTTGTATTAGTGGACCTAAAAAAATTGCATACATGGAATCCTAGGAACAACCCTAAAATATCTATATGATAAATATCCTTTATGTTTTATAATATTATTTTTTGGGCATTATATAGTATTAATCCCATTTGGAAGCACCAATTTTTTGGAAGAACACAGTAGAGTTGATGTTTATTTGGGATAAAGACTCATAGAGAGTTTTTCTTGATCTAAAAGGCAGGATGACCTCAACCTTAATCCTCACATTACATTTTCTATGTAAACCAAACACCATGTATTATTGTTCATAAAGTGTGGGTCTCAGGGTATTTTTAATGGAGGAGGATCGAGTGGTTTATTATTTCTCCTGGAATCTAAGACAACATTAGAGGAATTATGATACATATGATCATTAGTTATCAGTAATGGAACATGTATTTAGATGTTGGGGAAAATTTATAATGGGTGAATGGATTGTTGTATAAATGGATCATAGGAGGCTCAAGTACATATTTTCACAATTATTATTGATCCTTTGAAATAGGTAGTCTGTAATGTATATATGGTCTTTTGAAATTAATTTGGATTAATAACATGGAAAGGTTAAAATAATTGCTAAAAATTTGAGTTGAGAGACATAGAAAGAGGTAGTATGGGATTATTATGTTGAGAGGCAGATAATAGACCTCTTTGACAACATGCACCTTGATGTTAAAAATTTTGAAGACCATGTTTCTCTTACTTCAATATTTGTTACCACTATGATTATGTATTATATTATTACAGATCATTTCATTAATCCAAAGCGATAATTTTTTTGATAAAAATTATATGGTGGGTATACACCATTATGATGGTCCCTATATAGTTTAAATTATCATCTTTTTGGAGGCCATGTATTGGTTCATATGATCATTTTCAAAGATCTGGGGATGTAGTTTCATTTTTCTAGATCATTGGTAAATATTTGGTTTAGAATCATCTATCCTGATCTTTGTAGACATTAGTTTTGGTATGGAATTAATAAGAAGGTGGTGAGATTATTGGATATATATATTAGATGGAAACAAGTGAAAGCAGAACATCAAAGGCCAACTTGATTTTAATAAATTGTCAATCCATTATTGTAAATGAGATCATATAACAATGTATTTCATCATATTATTTCCCCAGAAAACCCATAAGAGTGAGGTCATATGGTTGATTTTGGATTTATTTACAAAGGTGTCAAACATATAACCTATCATATTGACATAAATAGTTAAATATACTGGTTGTATTTACATTTGAGAGGCGGTCTAGTTACAAGGGGTTCATAGGAGTATCATTTCATATCGATATCCTATTCTCACATCGTGTTTCTATAATGCTCTTGAAAATAATCAAGAAACATAATTTTTTGAGAATAGCCTATTATCCGTAGAATAATGGTCAATATGAGATTGCTATTATTTTTCAAGAGTATATGTTGTAAGAATTATTAGGGGTTTTTTTATTAGATGAGCTATATATAAAACATAAGGACAATAGATATAATAACAACATCGCCGAATCAATCCAACTGGAACCTTTTCAATCATATTATGGAAGTACATGTTGTTGAACAAATTGTTGTCTAGAGGAAGGTGACATAAAAATTGTAGGGCCTCTTCTTGTGTAGGATTTGTCTAAGTAGTGTAAGATGGTATTGAAGTGGTTGGGGGCTGTGAAGAGTAAGATGAAATCATATGATGGAATTCGCATATAACCTCTAGAATTATAGGATAGTAATTACATTTATCCTACTATTTTCACCTACATTAGGGCATCACTTTATCATGAAACAGGAAAATTTATCATCAAGGATTGTTAGGTTATTTGAGATAGTGGAATGTGTTGGTATAGTGTCATTCCATTTAGTCCATTCAAAATCTTTCTATGAAATGAATTATATGATCCATTTGATTCAACTAAAAATATATCATCTAGAAGTATCTCTTATGATAGATATAGTATACATTGAGCTTCAAAACGATGCTTCCTTTCAGAACAATCCAATACGTGTTTTGAATCAAAATGAGAAATATATTTGGGGTTGTTCTATAACATTAGTTAAAGTGAAGTGATAATAGTTGTGAGTTAAATATGACACATGAAAGAGGGAGTTTGTTACAAAAACACAGTGGAAATAATTCTTCACTATGGCATCACATTAATTTTTGGATTATCTTGGGGACAAGATATTATACAGAGGAGTGGTATTATCTTCCCATTTTTTTCATCTATATATACCTATACATTTTTTCATTAAAAAATTATTTGGGTATGGTTTTCCTTATCATTAAAACATTATGTTTTTGTTGCATGATGGATACCGAACATAGAAATAAATAATGTATTAGGTTATGTGGAAATGTGGGAAAACTATAGAAGATCCGTGTGGAAAGAATTGTTGGGGTAATGGACCTATTGTCTAGAGATGTATGTTTATCCAAATTAATGGAGTCTATGTTAATGTGTTAATTGTTTTATGAGTTCATAATATGTGTAGATTCTTTAAATCGGTAGTGTAGTTTTTATGGGAAAATGGACAAAAACAGATCTCAAAAATTTACATTTTGTGTAAATGGTTTTAATTTCATTTAATTTCCGGTTTTCTTAATTAAATTACTCAAAGTGATGGGTTATTAAATCATATCCAATTAAAAATATGAAAAAATGAAACTATATTAAAACAAGTCTTTTTACATGAAAATATAATTTAAATTATGTTTTCTATATGATTTTTTATTCTAATTGACTAAAAAAATTTCCTCTGGTTCATAGGGAATCATATAAGAGATTTTAGAATGCGAACATTACTTCTGGATGTCTAGAAAACCAATTGTATACATTTTATGTTATTTTTGGTACATTTTTTCCCCTTATATCCTTTAGTTATCCAAAAATTGTGGTGAAAACCATTTATTGTGGGATTTTTTGAATTTTATCATTATTTCATCTAATCTGGAAAATGATTTTTGATCAATCTAACGTTATTTTTCATTGGGGGGTGACATTAAATTCATTATTGTATCATAAATTAAAGGTTGGGTTATAAATAATTACACTATGGTTTGATAGTTTTCATATTTTTTCAATATTGTGAATTCAAAAATGAACCATGTTCATGAATCAATTAAATAATTAATGGGATTATTCTTTGGAGTCCCTTAGTTTCCATTATCTTTTTTACATAGATTATATCCACCTATTTGGTGAGAAAACCATGAATATATTTGAGTTGGGAAATGAATTAAATTGTGTGTATCATTATTTGAGACCGTATGTGATTTATTAATATAGAATACCTACTTTGTGGCATGTTGAAATTTTTTTCACTATTATTCTATTGTGATATTAATGAATGTGTTATATGAATAGAAAATGTTAAATCACATAATTAACCATTGAAATTTGTGATGTGATATTATGATATCCATGCTATATGAAATGACTTATTTCCTATGATGAAATCATTATATATTAGTCTTGGCATTTAAATATGCGCACTTATATACTATAATGATGATATTGAGCATCCTCGGTGCAGTTCCATGCATTAATGATTATAGAGTGTAAGATCTACACAGTCTCATACTATACTACTTAGAAGGATTTGACAGATATGTTGTGATAATTATAGTTATTTGACCAGTAATTTTGTGACCACAGCAATTTTATATGTTTGGTTTTGTCAGGGTCATAATACATGTTCCGATATATTTTGTCCTGAAACCAATGTAGGATATTTTAACATTTGTATATGGTTATTATTTCTATTTTTTAGACACTATCATAGATATTTAGTCTTGTAGAAAAATAATTTCGTTTATTGTATTTTATTAGTTGTTTAATTAATTAATAATCATATAAATTAATATTTTCCATAAACATCTAATTTGAGATATTTTTTTTAGACTTGTTGTTTTGGACCTTATTATTTATAAGCACACCTTATTTTTTTATTTTTTAGTACCTGATAAGATTATGAAGATGTTGATTTTGGTAAGCTTATGTACCTTGATGATAATTTTTTTTATTGTATGGGAAGTATTTTTGATGCAAGACCAATGTGGGGTACATGAATGGGGAAATTTCAGCCTTCATTTGACTGTGCCAGTCATTTAGGTTTATTTCTTCAAGCATGACATTTAGTTACATTCAATGACATGACAACACTATTCTATTATTTATTACTAACTATAACGTTGGCTTTTATTATTTTTTTTCAATTGATTAAACCCTGATTTCATTCATTTTTATAGTTCATTACTTTTTATATGAAACTTAAAACAAGTGATCATAGTATCCCCACTATAAATTTCACACCCCTGCTACTAGTCAACATTCTCGGACATAGGATGATGAAATCATGAGGATTTTAACTAACCCTTTCAAGATATATAAGAGTGTGAAAGATCATGGGAAGTTAATTGATTCATTCACAAACAATTTACAAAAAGTAAAAATTATTATCTATTCCATTGATTAATCACTATAAAAATGTAAAAAACATTTTTATAATTATTCATGGAAAACATAGTTTTGGAATAAATCTAGTTTTGATCGTAGATATATATGAGGTAGAGTTTCCTTAAATTAATTTTCTATAACATTATATGTATTGACGATTTGAATAATGTTTTCTATTAATTTAAAAATAACATTAATTATAATATGATATAATAATGGAAGGTATTATTAAAAAATTATAAAAACATTTTCTCTAATTAAAATTATTGAATAAACAATGTCTATTAGAATTAATTTTTGGAATAAAACCTAAAAACATTCGTAATGATGTTGTGAGAAATAATGAATGAAATGACTATGTGTAAAAACTAAAAATATATATAAAAATTGTAAATTAAAAAATAAATAGTGAAATTTAATTTTACACAGAGTCATATAATACCATTATCAATGATGCAGATGTTTTATCCAATGAACAGAGATTGATTTGTGAAAATACGCACCAAATGGCAACATTTAATTAAAATAAACATAAGTGAAGCTATTAAAAATGAATAATAAAATAATATAAATAAGGTATTCATGAAATTCTATGAAAATGTTGTAGTATATACACAATATAAATTTAATGCGTTTCATAATTACACAATATGACACAATGAAATGATATTGATACAAAAACCCTTACTTCAACCATTCCTTTTGGTAATAATTACATTACTAGTCTAAATAGATAGATTAAGAAAATTATTATATTATTATATAAATATTTTATTATTTGTAATATCTTATATGATTTTTTTTAACATATTATTACCCAAATGTTAGTAATATTTCATTATTTTCCTTATTTCCAATAATAATTTTCTTTGCTTTCCATGTATGTTTAGACTTATTATTTTTGGTTCTTTCTACATTGAGCAATATTTAATAATCTAAAGAATGTATGAAATATTCAAATATAATATATATTCATTATATATCTACGTATAGTAAACCCTAATATTTCATGATAGAGAATGAAATACATAGTTCAAGGAGATGGTATTCCGTACCTAAGCCTAAATGTTGTTACCACATTATTGTTATATTGAATGAATAAAAATTAAATAATATATATATATATATTCAAGTATAATTTGTTTTCATATATATCAAAAAAATTATTGAACCCTTAAAACATTCCATGTTAATCATGAAGTAATCACATTGTTTCAGGAGGATGTAGTCCTCCTTATATATAATTGTCGACATCATATTGAAAACATAAAGAAAGCATGACGTTACATATGAAATAAAAATTATACAATTATAAATTCATAATAAATAGAAAAGTTCTAATATATATACATTATTTCAATCATTATTATTAACATTTATATGTTTTAATGGGAAAACGAATTGCATCAGTTCATGAGGCAGTAGTCATCCATACATCGAAATGAAAATTTCACCCATTTGACGGTATTGCCTATTGTAACAGGTTGTATCCTTAAAATAAAAAGATATCCATATATTTTATATACTTATATTACTATATATTAATGATAAAATAATAATTTAAGGAGGTGGAGGATAATATATAAATGGTTTTAGAAAAGCATTACATCTTCTTCACATATCTTACTTATGTTTCCACTAATTCCATCCTAATATGGACTTCATACCAAGAGAAGAATAATTTTATTATGTGATATTTTCATATAAATTCTTTAGTTTGGTATTTTTGGTAAAAATTGGTATTGATTTTTTGATTAAATAGGTATAGGTGATTCTCTATTACATGTAGGGTGAGTAGAAAACATGTATTTGTTTTAAAATTGTGAATTAAACCAACGTTTATCCAAGACATATTGTTCAAATAATGCTCCAAAATAGATTAAATATTGGATATTGTATAGATATTTACATCTAATGGGTTTGGAAAATATTCTAGGTCATTTGGTCCTATATACGTAAAGATTAACCTCGTTGATAACTCTTTTTTATCATAACTTATAAATTAATTTTAACTAATTTCACAAATCCCTATGGTCAAAATTTATGTTGGAAATATGAAAAATTTAATATTATTTCTATTTAAAATATTTTATCAATTTTACAAAATTTAATACCAATAATGGGTGTAAATAAAAATAAAAATAACCCCACATATGGTTTAACAAAGCATGTTTTAAAGGAAAATGTTCAAAAGTTTACAACATTTTTTTTAATTCAACATGAAATTGATGATAATTAGCTAAATATAATTACCTAATGTATAAATTTACTATTTTTACATTGTAACTAATTAAAAAAAAATTAGGTTATAATATTTTTTGATGAAACAACAATTTTCAAATAAAATTCATCATTTCATGATTAGTCAAAAAATTAAACATGTTATAAAAATACAATAATTCATATAATCTAATTTTCAAATTAATATTTCAAATGAGATTTTTATTTTTTCAAATAAAAATTGTAAAAATTTTATAATTTTATTTTAAAATAATTGTGCAATAAAATTGTAGAAAAACATTGTTTTGAAAAATAAATCTTTTTATATGTAAAATTGAAATTTTTATTATCAAATTCATAACAAAAAAATTGTCTTATTCTAAAAAAATAATTTATATATTATATTAATATTTTTATTGGATTCTAAACTAATAGTAATTAATTTAATTTATTATGATTGAATTCCTTCGACACATAAAATATTTTTATTTATGAAATTTTATTGATATTCAATTAGTCTTTATAATCATTAATTGATAACCAGGGAAATAAATGATATATTTTCATAAGTTATAAAATATTAATAATAAAAAAATATTTTATGCCTAGAAGATAATTTTTATTTTAAAACATAATATTAATAATATTTTTAATAATTTGGTCTTGCATGCAACATGTGTTATTGTAGAAACTCATTATTTCATTTAAGAAAATATAAAAAAGGGTGATGTGTAATTAAATCTAAGTGAGAATTTTATGTATCATAAACCATAAAATAAAGTGTTATTTTATTGTAATATTCAGTTTGTTATATTATCCCCACCTTATATAATGTGTGTCACCACAAATTAAACAAGATCTTGCTATTCTTGGGTTTGACATTTGAAAATTCCAGTTTTTTAAAAAACCTACATCATAATGTAGTTATTAATATATCCCCTTATTATGATAGAAATAGAATTAAAATTATAATGTGGAATAATAGATATCTAGGATTCAACATATGATAAAATTGAAGGAATGTGAAGTTATGTACATGGATGAAAAGTGTAAATATTGAATGATTTTGATAGTCGTAATTGATTCGAAAAGAGTGAATGGTCATTGTAATGTTGATGAGATAAAACCCATAAATCTAATTGATGTGAGAAGATCATTTATATCATCATAAATTCTTTGAAAAATGATAGCATTATATTTCTTGAACACTTTCTATAGTTGATTAATTCTCTTATTAACAATGAATAGTAGGAGAAATACATTCATGATTAGATTATATATATATAATTTCATAAATTGATTTTTAATTGAAAAATTAATAAATCATAAATATTATAAGAATTAAATATAAAAAATATATTTTTTTTATCCATCATGTACTAAAATTCACTTTTAAACAGTTCCAAGATCCATAAAAGAGTGAAATGTTCTACATCTGTCTCTATTTATTATTGAAAAGATATTGTTAATACATCAATCTCTAAACCAAAAATGTAGTACTAGTGGTTCCTCATTAATAATTATTCTTAAAAATATTTAACTAAAAAAATTACATATTAACAATGAAATCTCACAGACTAGTTGTGGGTCTAAACCCTTATCATTATTCTTTCATTGTTTAAAGCACCATCGCATTACCGGACAAGATGAGTTTCCAAGAGACATGTAGCTTGTATTTTTTTTTCTCTAAAATTATATTAATATAAATCTAATATCATTCCAAAAATATATTATGTACATACTAAATATTCATTTATTCTTTAAGTTACCATTTATTATAGGTTTCAAACAAACTCGATATTTAAAAAATTATAATATTATTATTTTAATATAATTATAATTCTAGAAATGATAATATCAAACATAATTTTTTTCAATAACTTTTAACATGTGAATATAAAATCTAAAGGCATTATTCGTCAAATAATAATTTCTCTAAAACATTTTCTTGCAATAAATTTTTTCTAATCAGCCAATTTTCTTTTAAAAATAATTCTACATAAAATCTAAAATGAGGTGTTTAAAATTTAAAATCATGCTCAATATTAAACACATTAATCTATGATGGTATCAATAACTCTTATAACATTAAACATACAATTGATTATAACATTAAATATAATCCTTATATTATTCATTAATTATGTATGTAATATTTTTTGGTATAATACATCTATAATTTATTTATATAATCCTAAAAAAAATTATTAGTCTCTTTTATTTTAACATATGTCCTTCATTATTATAGGGTTTAAACTAGGTCATTCATATTCATTACCTATAAAAATACTTTATATTGTGTTTTCATGGAAATTTGGATTGTCATACTCATATCTGTTCAGAGTGTCATGCCATGCGCGCTACAATTCCCATTAATTGGGTACCAAGCTATTCTTGAGTCTAGCCATATGTGCATGTTTCAGGGTTATTACCGCGTGGAATACTGTTCTAGAACAAAATAAAAATACAGTATCCATAAAAATATGTATTATAAGTAAAAATCATAATATATACCTTAAAAACCTATTAGATTTCTTTAATACTTATCCTCAATGTCTTCATAGGGTTATGTTCCTTAAACATTGGTTTCTGAAATCCAATTCTGAATGAGTCTAATAAACACTGTCTGACACTAACTACAGCAACCTCAAACCTAGTATCTCATAGTTGATTCCCTATACCAATTAATTGTAATATGATAAAAGTGATAAATTCCCAAATGACTAATTATTGTAGTATGCATGATAAAATAGATAAATACATGAGTACTATAGTACATATGAATAACAAATTGAATAATAATTTAATTTCATTCAATGATATCTTTATTCCATATTTCACATCACTACATATCAGTCATAGTAATATTTATGGAATCTTATGTTAAAATAATAAGGATGGTCATAAATTAAATGTAATGGTTAGGTAAAGATGACGAAATACAGAATCAATTGTCATAATCGTCATAAAATGTTAAATAAGTCGTCACACATTCAATTCGAATAACCTGGTTAAGAAAAAAACATTTTGGTATGGTAAATAAATGATAGAACATGAAATTTCATAACTATATAAGGATTAATAAACATATTAAGGTAAATATCATCGAACATATTCCACATAAATTACTAGATAAGGCCTATATAATATAAAAGGTAAATTACTCAGAACGCATTACACATCTTGAAAATGATAAAATAAAAAACATCCAAATATTTTTTCATAGTGAAAATATCATGTATAATAATAAATTAGTTATGAATAAATGAAATTCCGAAATATTAGATCCCTTATCTCCCATGTACATGAAAACAATTCCATTTTGAACTCCCAAAATATGGTTTAAAACTAATGGGTAGATACCCATTTGGATAATTTTATAAATTATATTTGTCACATGATACTTTCAATGCATATAGGGGATTGAATTATATGATCCCTAACTGATGGCATACCTATCCAAATCATTCATCATATATCTAATAATCAATTTAATTCAACAATATTTGGTGTTACCAAAAATCAATATTTTATAATGAATCCATATTTATCAATATTTCACCATATAATAACATAACTATCACACTAATCAACTTATGGAAAAAATTTATGCAGTTTAGGAAATAATAATATCTACAATAAATAATCTGTATATTTAGGTGAAATTTAGTGTCCAATTTCAATAGAAAGTTAATAAATCAAGGGGAAGATATGGAATACAAAAATAAATTCTTATAACTGAATTTCAATACTAAACTTCCTCAAAATATACCTAATTCATCCTTATGATGTATATTGATTGTATCAATTTGATATATACCTATTGGAGTGAGAATTTTTTTTGTTGATGAAATAAAAAATTACCAATAAAAAATGTTTGGGGATCATTTTTCATTTTCATTTTAAAAAAATAAAATACATTTTAATTATATATCACTTTAAAAAAATCATTCCAAATATGTTCGTGAACACAAAAAATATAAATGAAACATATAACTTCATGTAATTGTTACCTGACGTACAAGGTAAAATAAAAATTTTCAGTACAAAAAGCTTATAACAATTATTTATTCAGAAAATAAAAACATGATTATTTTAAAAACTTGGTAAAAATTAAAAAAGGGATAAATTTTATAAAAAAATGAGTTTTGAAAGGCTAAAATCATTGTTGATTTTTTTGAAAACATGATTTTGGAAACTTGTACTAGAAATTAAGGTATATCATGAATGGATATTGGAGAATAAAATTTAAGGTGTTTGTAAACAATGATCATTTTATATTATTTAGTACAAATTCATGACTATATAATCTTTGTAAGAATAAAATTATGTAATAAACCCTTAGAAAATCATAATGATGATGTGAGATTTGATAAATGAATAGATTATTTTTATCATTAGAAAATAATCAAAAAAAAAGATAAAATAAAACATTAGTGGGTTAAAATTAATAATACATGAAATCATTCAATGTCACAATCGATGAAGTCTATTTTTTACATAATGAATATAAATTGAGTTAAATTTATTTAGTGAATTCTATAATTTAATTAAAACATTGTTACACAAAATAATTAAATATTAAACTAATAATACACTTAATAATTATTTATTTAATATATTACTTGTCAAAACGGTTTCATATAAAAATTATAGGTGAAATTATTTGAATAACATGACATTATTCCTCAACTAAATGAAATTGAGGTGAAAACCCTTGCCTCATGAATCATATTGGTAGTATATTCTTTTCCATTATTTGTTATGGATTTTATTTTATTTATTAACTAATACATGATACACATTAATATTTAGGATATAAAAAATTATCCATTTATAATATATTATTACCATTTCAATAATAATCAATCATTATTATAATTGTTTTAGGTAAAAACAATCTATGATTTTTGAGTATGTTTTGAATTTTTATTTTTTTATTCACATTTCATTAATTTTTATTTAATCATCTCGAGAATTTAAATCATGATTTAGACATATAATGTATTATGTGTATATATATAGTGTAATCTGGCTATTTGGTGATTTGAAATTAAATACACCACTTTTGAAGAATTTAGTTTGTACGTACACATGAATCTTGTTTCCTTTTTCATGTCATGTTGAATAAAAAAATTAAATACTATATAAATATAAATATAAATATATATATATATTATATTATATTATATTTTTTCTGAAATATATATCACATATTTCTAAAAAAATCCTCCTTAATAAATTTATTTAATATAGTGAATAAATAACATCGTTTCGTGAGCCGGTATTCCACTAGACACGTGAGGGATTTTATCATATTCTCAAAAAATTAAAAGCATGAATTAATGTATAATATTATTATTGAAACATAAAAAATAAATTATATATTTCATATATAATATATATATATATATAGTGATAGCATCATTATTCCTATACTCGGTATGTGGTAATGGAAAATCAAATGACATCTGTTTGAGAGGAGGTGGTCTATCATACACACGACCGATCATTTCAGAACCCATTTGATGGAAGTGTGTGTGCTTATATATAAAAACAATAAAATAATATTATATAAGTTTATTTAATATACTGAGGATATTAAATAAACATGATATTATAATAAAAAATGGATTTTATTAATGAAATCAAATAATAATTTCATTAGGAAAAAATTTCCTCTTCTTCAAGTATCCTCCTTTGGATGGAACTAGTTCCATCCAATTTTCGATTTTTATAATATAAAACGCATCTAGGATGGTGATATGGGAGTTTATATGTTATTTTTTTCAAATATTTTCTTAACTAATTGGTTTTAAATATGTGAATTGAAGTGGTTAGAGTGTGAATTTTTAAAAGTGTGGTGAGTTTCAAATATTTAAATTTATTAATGAATGAATTACCATGATGGTTTTTCCATGTCATGTTGATCAAATAATTCCCCAATCTATATAATATAAAGTTTAATATTAAAATATTTCCATAAAATGTGGATGGGAATAGTTTTTATGTGACTTCCTACTTATGTTTAATTTTTTAGTGCCTTGGTAATCTTTTTTTTCCTTAATCGTTGTAATTAATTATGACTATATTCCCTTATCAGTATGATAATAACATAAATTATACATATTGGAAAATATAAATTATTCATATTCAATATTTTTAATCAAGTTTATCTATTTCCATCGATGAATGTAGAAAAAATTAATTTGAAATTTACATAACAGATGAAACGAGAAAGCATGTTTCCTAATGTGAAAATGTTTAAAAGAGTACTAGGATTCTCTATCTAAATTAAATATAAAAATAATAAAATGTTCAATATTTTATTATCATATTTATAATATAACACAGTTTAATTTTAAATTAATTTATACTATAATTTGACAATTTAGATTATTTAGATTAAAATTTAGTTTTTATTTAAAATTTAACATATTTCATTATTCATTGAAAAAATAAAATAACTCAGAAATCACATAGTACGATAATTTAAATATTATTCTAGTAAATTTGTAAGTTATAGTATAATATAAAATTTATAACAGTTTTATAATTTTTTTAAAACCAGCGTACCATCATAAGGTGGAATATATATTTTTAAAAAAATACATATTTTTATTAGTAATATAAGTTTTATTATTATCTTTTTCCGAGCAAACCAATTAGATGAATGTCATAAAAATTTAATAAATATATAATATATTTATTTATTTAATAAAATCAACTAATATTAATTAATTATATTTAGTTATATATAAATCTATTGAAGCATAATTTTTTTAAAAAAAATCTCATTTATATTAAATTGGTTTTTTGGATTCCTTAATTAACAGCCAATGAAACGAACCATATATTTTCATAATTTAGTTAATCAGACCCATTAAATATTATTTAATGTCAATGAGATAGTTATTATTTAAAATAATAATGGTAATAGTATAGAGTAAAACATGTTCATGCGTGTAACTCAAGCCATCAATGAAACTATTTTTTTGTTTAAGGGAAGATACAGATAGTTTTGTGTGTAATACAATATAAAAAATATTGCATGTAAAATATGAAATGGGATAAAATTTATTAATTTATTATTTTGTTAGAGATATAATATATTTAAATATATATCTTGGGAAATTTCAATTGATAATTCTTTAGATGACTCAATGTCTATGAAAATGTCATAGAGTTTAGATAAAGGATAGGGAAAGTAGTTTATAATAAATTACATTCTTAAATAGGTTAAACAAGTGGATTTGGATTTAGAAATTAGGTACCTTAGGGTAATATCTCTGAATTTTTTTGTTCATCTAGAGTTCATCACCACATTATGTTAAATAACGGACCTTGGTGCACCATTGGGTTGACACAACTAATGAAATAATTTTGATATACAAGAACTCATTATGAAAAAAATCAAGGATTTAAATTGACGTTAAATGTAAATTTTTCACGGTAATCCTTTGTTTTCATATATTTAAAATAATGTTTCTATATTTATAACTCTTATAAAATCATTTTTATACTATCTTCCCTTCTATTATGACATGTTTTTCACACAATTTGATTTTTCATTTTAGTAAATTGAGGGAATAAGATGGAACTGGGATATAACAAAATGATATGAAAAATTTGATGTTGAGATGATAAATGTTTTGATGTATTTAGTTAAGGATATGTTGATTTTTCAAATTCAGTTTTCACATAACATGACATAGAATTTGAACTATAACTAGTTATCAGACTCACTAAAGAATATAAGGAATTGTGTTTTCTGAGACTTCACATAGTGGAGATATTAGAGAAATGAATACTAAGTTTCATATATATTGAGAATATAGAAATAATAACATATAGTAATGTCTCAGAGGGATGATATGTTGTTGTGGGAGAAGAGTAAAATGACATAAATCTATTAACAGAAAATAAAAAATGAAAAGTTTGGTTAATAAATTGGATGATAATAGTGGTATACCTATGGTATCATCGACTATTTAGTGTGTTAAATTTGGGAGGTATGGGATTTTGAAAAATAATGTAGAAATGGTAATACTCAGTTATATAATATAAATGATTCTATGTAAAATGGTTAGATTTATGATTATTAGTAGTCTACAAATTATAAATGAATAGAACGTTCTTTTATGGAATAACTCGTTGATTTTTAGATAATGTATCGAGAAATAATTAGGATGATAAAATTTATTATATATTTTAATTCAATATTTTTACTAATCATGAAATATATAATTATTTGTATGTATAAGTTTTTTATTATATATTTCCAGAAATATTTTTAATGGTAATAATTCCATAGTAATTTCATTTAATAGAAAAGTAATATTATATGTGATACAAATGGTTAAGGGAATATGACACCTGATATGATCCCATATTTGAGAAAATGATGTTTATTTTGTATTAATATATGATACATATTGATAAAAAAATCTTATAATACAGATGAACTATGATCTGATAAATGTTTTTTTTCTAACGGTGTTTTTTATGTTATCATTGATGGAGTTTATAATATTGTGGTTCTATGGAATATGTTCAATAATATATTGATTTATGTGTGTAATGGGAATTAATTAATATTATAATTGAATATTTATGGTATGTGTGGTTAATAATAATCTTTTATAGAATATATGATCAATGTATTTACATATTTTGAATGTGAAACCTATGATATTATTAATGATATTTTGAGGATTATGGGTGAGTTTTTGAAATTTTGTGAACTATTTAAAAAAAAATATTTTTTAATTGTCATAAGGTTAATCATTAATGGAATTATTTATTTTGAATTTGGATTCGGTTTTAGAGATTAATAAAATTATTCAACATAAAATGATTATCCCATATTGTATAACCATTATAATGTTTTATAACTATATATATAATGAATGAATTCTCGTTCATTAATAAATTGTATTTAGTGATTAAGAAAGCCAAAAAATCAACTATTATAGTAAGATATGATGTTATAATTGATCAAGGCACATATCAAGGGTGAAATTGTTCCAATGAAATTAAAATATATCAAGAAAGTACATTTTCATATATTATTTTTCATGAAAGAATATGAATTAACTAGAAATTGAAATAAATATATTGAAATGTGTTTTTTAGTACTGTAATATTTTTTATGATATCAATTATCATTTTCATGGATATTTGTTTTATGTGTTTTTTTTCATTATCCATTTCTCATCCACCAACATTATTTCTTTCAATGATCTGTATCACTCATTATAATTATTTTTTTCTCCTATTCCATTTCAATATAATTACTTCCAATTTATAAACTAATTTAAACCTTAGTATGTGTTATTATTGTTTACGATCATATATCATTTTTTCCTTTTGAAGATAATATTTTATTATAATTTTTTCAAGGTTCCTTTCTATTAAAGAATTGACCAATGTTAAACAAATCAAGATAGTGTTAAATTTCAGGGGATAAATCATTTTTAATGGTTTTATAATTCAACTCCCCAATAGTTTTTGAATTATTAGTTTAAAATATATTTTATAAATATTAAATTTATTACTACGTGTAACATTATTTTTAGCTTTTTATACATGTAAGAAAGAATTTATTTAAATTGTTAATCATTTTTAAAATATTATTATGTTATACAAATAATTTAAATTTTTTATTAGAGGTTATTAAATAGTATTATGATAATTAGTAAAATATATGTTTTAAAAATTTCATAAATTAATTATATTTTTACTATCTAATTATAAAAGAGAATAGAGAAATTTGTTAATTTTTTTGAAAAAATATTTCTATGAAAGAAAGCATGTTATACATTATTAAATTTAAAAAACCAATTTTTGTGAATGATTTTAATTAAATAATAAATAAAATATTAAATATACTATTTAATATTAATCTTATTATTTTTCTTTAATATACATAATAATAATGTAAGGTCCTGTTTCTGGAATCCACCCAGAGGCTCCCCATACCCTATTGGTCACATGGAATCAAGCACATTTTCCAAAATGCCAGAGTCTGCAAACAAGCAGTGAGGGCCTTAGGTGTGATTATGGGGAAAGTATGTTGTCATTGGAAGAGTACACGGCGAAATTAAACAATAAGCAGTAACAATATGATATAAAATAGTAATAAATCCACAGAATAACGGGCAGTAGAGAAGAAAATAGCTAACCACAACAGGAACCCCTCTGGGATGTACTCGAAGACAACCCCTCTGGTCTTATCCAAGAAATACCAACAACCCTATGGGTATTGCACTCAGCCTAACCCCTCTGGTTTGGTCATATGAAATTTTAAGACTCTCTGGGGAAGCTCGCTTGGTCAATTAACCTTATAGTCTAGGGTATTCAGGGACTCTCTGAGGAAGTTCACGCGCCCTAACCCTCTTATAGACCTAATGTATAGAAACTCTCTAAGGAGGCTCGCTTGGTCAATTCCTCCCAAAGTCTCAGTTCTATAACAGACTCTCTAAGAAAGCTCACTCAGAAAATTCCTTCTCTATCCTAGAAAGGTTATAATGAAATTAAAACAAACTAAAGAAACTCTGAGGAAGATCTCTCGGTCTACCCATCGGTAGTCTATAATATCCAAGACTCTCTGTGAAACTCACTCAGTCATTCCCCTAAAGTCAATAATGTCCAAGACTCTCTGAGGAAGCTCACTCAGTCTACCATCCTATAGACTATAATATCTAATGCTCCCTGGGAAGCTCACTTGGTCTATACTTTATAGTCTACAGCATCAGGTTCTCACGTTCCCATGCCAGTCAGTGCATAATAATAAAATAAGGATAAAGTACACCTATAGAGATACTTTTCTAACCAGTCTACAAAAAAACAAGCATGTCAAGAATATCTTTCCATCCTACAGTCACAAGGTCTTGAAAACAGGTATAACATCCAAAGGCTAATAAGACCCAAAGGTTGTAACAGGAAAAAGGCATGCGAAAAACATCCAAGCACTACAATAATCCACAAATATGATCACATTACCTCTAAAAAAGCATACAAGCATGGCAGGAAAACAACAGGATCAAAAAGGTAAACACTCAACACCCCATTCATGGGTATTGGTGGAATTTGCACATAAATCTCAAATACATCGATATTTAAGGCACAATCCACCTACATTGATTCTAGGAGATCAAAATACTTGAACCACAGGGCTTGATTCTCCTTATAATGGCGTAGATCTTCAAAAACACAAAAAACATTCAACCCACGATATCTTGATAAAGAAGAGGAATTGGAAAACAATTCTCTATTAGGAGGAATCACATACCGATGTGGTCCCAATGCAATCGACCGTGGTAAATTTGGATAACAGATGGAGGAATGGGGGCTCGAAGAAGTTTCGCGGCTGTACGGGTTCTCTCGGATGAAGAAAACCTAGAAGAAGCGAGTTATGTCCATCAGGCGCAACCCCGGTCCGTTTAATGAAAAAAAAGAAACAACACATCATGTACTTCTAGGTTACATTTCATGTAACATCCCTTTATGTACTCCTCCTTAAGCGGGCTCCACATCACCCGTACACACCGGGCATGTAAATAATTTTGTCCCTGAAATTCCCTAGGAAGGCGTAGAAGAAGAAACCTCGAATGGCTCAGGACACTGCAGTTGTACATCAGACTCCCTCTCCTAGGTCTCATCCTGTACTCATCCGTGCTTCCATGTCACCCATACCATAGGAAAATACAGACCACAGAGAACCATCGTACTGCAATCGAAAATCCGGACATGATGCTCCTGAAACAACACATCTACTTCAAGTTCAACCTCCTCGGGTTGAAAGACATGATACGGGTCTGAAAAGTAATTTCGGAGCTGGGAAGTGTGGAAGACATCGTGCATATCCCAGTACCTCTGAGATTACTGCAACCGATAGGCAACCGGACTAACTCTATCCAGCACATCAAACAGCCCGATGTACCACGATGAAATCTTCCCTTATCTCTGAATCCTCTTGTGTCCCAACCTTGGTGCAACACGTAGGGAAACCTGATCCCCAATCTCGAACTCTAGAGGTCATCTCGGCTGATCTGCATAAAACTTCTATCGAGACTGTGCTATAGACATCCTCTTCTA
This sequence comes from Viscum album, assembly GCA_963277665.1. Taxonomy (NCBI): domain Eukaryota; kingdom Viridiplantae; phylum Streptophyta; class Magnoliopsida; order Santalales; family Viscaceae; genus Viscum; species Viscum album. The sequence goes on from OY728120.1 coordinate 1,853,673,232, forward strand.
AATCATCTCTATCTGCTCTAAGGTTTCCTAAACATGAAGAGGTCCTAGAAATGCCACCTCTCCTGCCTCCATCAAGCTCAATGTAGATCATCAAGGCCTACCATTAAAAGCCTCGTAAAGTGCCATCTGAATAGTCACCGAAAAACTGTTATTCTAGGAAAACTCCACAAGAGGAATTTGTTTCTCCCATGAACCGCCAAAGTCTAGAATACATGCTCGGAGTATATCCTCATGCACCTGAATTGTATGCTCGGACTGGCCATCTGTCTGGAGATGGTATGTTGTACTCAAAAATACCTCTGTAACTAAAGCCTTCTGAAGACCCAGCCAGAACCAAGAAGTTAAATGTGCATCCATGTCTGAAACAATGGAGTGTTGGACTCCATGAAGATGTATAACCTCTCTGATGTACAACTGCCCTATATCATAAACACTGACGGTCTAATTGATCAGAAAGATGTGGGAAACTGTCTTAAGCCCGTCGACAACAACCCAAACAACATCACTCCCTCGAGGTGTCCTCGGTAACCCGATCACGAAGTTCATCACGACATCGTTCCACTTCCACTTGAGAATGGGTAACTTCTGTAAAATCCCTGCTGGTCGCTAATGCTCTGTTTTCACCTGATGAGAAGTAGAACATCTCATGACGAACCTAGAAACATCCCTCTTCATACCTGGCCACCAGTACTGGTGGTGTAGATCACGATACATCATGGTGACAGTAGGATGAACTGCCCAAACTGAAGAATGAAAAACCTGCATCAGCTCCTCACGTATGTCTGCTGGCACCCATACGCGTCCTTGGAAATGCAAGATATCATCCTTGTACACTGTGCATCCAGGAAGAGGGTCCTCTCCTAAAACACTCTCTTGTAGGACTAGGCCTTGTGAGTCTAATAGCTACCTCATCCGTACCCGATCGATAAGATTAGAAGTAACAGCAATAATGAAAGAGAAGTCTGCCCTATTTGTCAGGCACCTACAAATTCATCTCAGAGAACAAAGCCATAAGCTTCCACTCACTGTTGAACTCCTAAACCACCTTAATCTGTGTTCTCCTGCTCAACACATCAGCCACTATGTTGCCCTATCCCAGCGTATAGGAAATCTCAATGTTGAAGGACTGAAGATACTTGACCCACCTAAGCTATCTCAGATTCAGATCATGATGTGTGAAAATGTACTTCAGATTCTTGTGGTTGGTGAAAACCACAAAGTGCTCTCCCAGAAGTTAATGTCTCCAACATCGTAAGGCATGAACAACAGCTACCGACTCTAGATCGCGTGTCAGTTATTTCCACTCATGTGGCCTCAACTGCTGAGACCCTTACAGAATGACTCCATCTCCATACATAAGCACAACTCCCAAATCGACGCCTAAATCATCACAATAGACTGTATTTCTATTTCTTGGATCTAGCAAGACTAGTATCGGTGCTGATGTCAACCACCCTTTCAGCTCATGAAAGGATGACTCACAGGAATCTGACCATAAGAACATCAACCCTTTCTTGTTCATACCTGTCAGTACTGCTGCAAGGCATCAAAAGTCTTGTATAAAACACTTGTAGTATCCATCCATCCCTTGAATACATCGCACCTCAAATACATTCTTCAGCTTCTCCCAGGAAACTACAGCTCTCAATTTCTCGGAGTCTACTGATACTCCTGTCTATGAGATAACGTCACCCATGAAGTGAATTTGATCCATCCAAAAGGGTCATTTCGAGAGCTTTGCATATTAATGATGCTCTCCCAGTGTACTTAGAATGATCTCAAGATTGGTAGCATGGTCGTGTCGAGTATGAGATTACATCAAGATATCGTCCACGAAAACCACCATGAAGGAATCAATGTGTGGATGGAACACTCAGTTCATCAGTGCCATAAAAACTACTGGTGCATTTGTGAGTCCGAATGGCATGATTATGTATTCGTATAGACCATACTTCTCCTGAAGGATGTAAGAGATATATCTGATGGTCTATAATGCAACTGATGATAACCGGGCCTCAAATCGTTCTTCGAGAACACCTGGGATCCTCAAATCTGATCAAAAAGTTCATCGATCCTCAGAAACGGATATCGGTTCTTGACCGTCAACTGGATTAGCTTCTTATAATCCATGAAAAGCCTAAGGGTGCGGTCTTCCTTCTTCACAAATGGGACAGGCGAACCCCAAGGAGATGTACTGGGTCAGATGAAACCCTTTTCATGCAACTCCTCCAAATGCTTCATGATCTCTTATAACTCATGTGTAGTCATCCTATAAGGAGGAATGGACACTGGTTCCCCTCATGGCATGAGCTCAATAGAAATTTCTACCACACGCTTTGGAGGAAACCCTGAAAAGTCCTCTAGAAAGACATCCCTGAAACGATCCACCACTGTAGGAAAGTCTAACTGTGATGTCCCCTGGTCATCCAAATAAAGACTGACAATCTGGGTTGTAAATCCTCCTATCCCATGATGCTCTAGTCCAGATCTACCTACCTGGACATCCCACTCGCCTCTATGAAGAAAACATCCACCCTATGGTGATAGAAAACTCTCCCTACGGTGATAGAAATCAATAATTTTCTGGAAGATAACTAACCAGTCCATAATGAGAATGACATCATAGCCTCTCATCTCTTAGACATAGGGGTCCCATAAGAAGTGACACCCTACGACCTCAAGAGGGCACTCTCTGCACTAGCAACGCTATATGTCCTCATTCCCAATGGTGTATCAAGAGTCAACAAGTCATAAGATGAAAAGATATAGAGCCTAAGGCTCTCCACAACAGCAACAGAGATAAAACAATGCGAAGAACCATCATCGAAAAGAGATAAAGATATAACTGAGGCTACTAAGATCACACCTCTAATTGTAGAAGGGTTGGGATCCTGCTCCTAATAGGTATGCTCCACAGCAAAATTCTTGCCTGAGTCGCGGCCCTGCACCCCTGGTTGACCACTCTGAGCTGATCCACACTACTGTCGCTGGTAACCTGGTGACTGACCACCCCGACCATGACATACACCTCATCACAAATGACTGTAAGAACTCCAGTTCTCAGAGTGGTGAGAAACTGGAGATACATCTATTGTACTAGGGGTCATAGAATAACCCCTACCACCAGTTGTAAAAGTGACGATCTGAAAAAAAATGTTGAAGATGGCCCATCTTTCCGCAAGATGGGAACTACATAGGATCTCTCTAACACTGAGTCCTAGTATTCCCACTCCTACCACACTGGTAGCATACTACCAGGCTGCCCAAAGATACATTCCTCTTTCCCTGCTCTCCTCGAGAAGAAACCATGTGGCACTTCCTACTGTCAGTAGGAGGAGTGCTGACTCTGGATGTTGAACCACCCTAGCTCACTACTCCAGAATCACTAAGATTGAACTTAGTGATCAGTGACTAGTTGAAGATAGAAGATATTGATGTCAACTTGAAGATATTCACCTGGGAACAGATCTCTTTCCTGAGGCCATCCTCAAACATCCAAGTAAGGAACAACTCATCACTTGCTGGAATCGGCGTGGAGCGTTGCGGCTCGATAAAGATAGACGAGTACTCCATAACAGAAAGACTACCCTGCTCGAGACTCATAGAATACGAGGCTCGATCGGCCCCCATGGTCATCGAGTAGAAGTAATCGTAGAAGATGGGATGAAACTCATCCCATGTCATACTCTGCTGGCGCCCGAACTGTGAGATCACATCCCACAACCTCTTGGCGGTATCTCGGAGCAAATAAGTGGAAAGAATTACCATTATCTCTGGAGGTATCTCTAGGTGCTCGAAGATCATCAGTGTGGCCACTAACCAGGACTTGGCAACCTGGTTCCCTCCATCCCTTGAGAAAGTAGGAGGATGTTACTGATGGAAAACCAGCCTCAACTCATCCATCGTCGGGGCAGGTGGCGGCGCTCCCTTAAACGTATGCATCATCCTCAGGAATTCCCCCGTGAACTACTCATCGACGCATGAAAAGGTTATAACTACTGGTGACAAGGCTGGTATAGCAGAAGGATCTGCAAGAGGATCTATAGGAGATCCCTGATCGGCCATATCCGGGGTCTGATAACCGTCTGGCAGCTGACGTACAACTGGTGGACGTCTCGATGGCATATATCTGAAAGATCAAAAGCACACCTTAGATCGGGATTATCAATGACTGATAATCATAAGAGTACAAAATGGGAACATGAGGAAAGAACAATCAATTTCTACAAAACTCGACTATACGTCATTTATAAAGCTAAATGACAAGCCTTATTAAGCCGGACACATTGGCATGTACTTCTTCCACGACTCTTCGTGTAACACCCCAGACTACACAACATGTTGTCCCCACACATGACATGTATTGTATCTCTATTCCCTTTACCGAGTCACCTTATATGGCTATCCCACACAGTCCTCTTAACCATAGACTACACAAGATGTTCACTAAGGACATGGCATGTACCATACAATGTTTCAGCTACCCGTGTTGTTAGTTACACGGCCGACTACATGGCTGAACCTTACACAGCGTGTTCCGAAGAAACATGACATGCATAGGAGAGATAACATTGTCCCGTGTTGTTCGGGACATGTTTGGGTATCTAGAGCGAGGCTACATGGCGTTTTTATAACCAACACAACATGTACTATGCGAGCTTCCCCAACCCGTGTTGTTAGTGACACGTTCGGGTACACGACTCACTATTACATGGCGTGCAACTACATCACACATCGGGTTTCTGAAAACATTTTCCCCACCCAATGTTTCTTCTCAAAAACTCAGTGATGCAGTTTAAAACTACACGACGTGTAGTCATGTACATGCCATGTATTCTGGGTTTTTCTGGGTTGTAGCTAAGAAACTGTACCGAAACCTAGAAAACACTGAAAAGAAAGCATGGAGGGGCCAAATTCCAATCCTTGGGGGGCCATACTTCCCGCTAATCAAATCTTGACATCTCCTACATATTAAATAAAAGGGAAACAGGTCAATGATCCACCATATTACGATTCATGAGGGCCCATAACACCTCAAGAATCAATGTATGGTGTTTATTTAAGTAAAGGTTCAATAGAAACAATTTTCTCTATCAATATGTAGGGATTCTATCAAAGCATCTATCACAACATCATGCATAATCTACACAACGTCTATCACAACAACATGCGATCGCTAATTCACCCTAGATGGCATGGCAAGAATGCATGGATTCTGATTTCAAATAAGTTCATATATAATGAATGAGATGGAAAACCCTCATCTCCTCGGGTTGCAACAGAAATAGAACTACGATAGCAACAACCATAACAACACAAATCATGTGAGTCAATCAAGGTGAAAATGTATCAACCGTAAATCTCAAAACTAGAAAACTGCAATAAATGATGTAGATTGGATTTTCCTTATAGACAGGTTAGCTACTCCCGGACACAGCTTATTACCAAGTACCGAATCCGTCCTATCCATGGATAAAGGCTCTAAACAGTAAATCAAGAGAAAATAATTCCTCTGATACCACTTTGTAACATCCCAGTTACGGAAGCCAGCCCGAGGCGCCCCATACCATGTTGATCACATGGCCTCAAACGCATTTCCCCAAACGCCAAAGGCTTCCGACTAGCAGTGTGGGCCTTGGGTGTGATAGTGGGGAAACTATGCCCTCACTGGAAGAGTACACAGCGAATGTAAAAAATAAGTAGTAACAGTATGATATACAACATTAGTCAATCCACAGAAAAAAAGGCAGTAGAGAATCATACAGTTAACCACAACAGGAACCCCTCTGGGAAGTACTCGCAGACAACCCCTCGGGTCCTATCCAAGAATTACCAACAACCCTCGTGGAAGTGCACTCATCCTAACCCCTCTGGGTTGTTCATACAAAATTATAAGACTATCTAGGGAAGCTCGCTCGGTTAATCTCCCTTTCAATACATTCCTTCTCTTCTCCTCTATGAGATTATTCTAAAATTAAAATTATCCACATATATGAATTTAATTATGAATAATGGAATTAATATTTGGATTCATAATTATTTATTTTATCTAATATAATAAACATAATTATTTACTAATCTAGATAGAGAAAATAAAAAATATTAAAAACCACATTTACTGTAAAAATGTTTTAACTAAGGATGAAAACAGATGAGGGTTAAAATTGTCAAAAAACATGCATAAAATAAAATTTTAGGAAATATTTATACACTATAATATATTATATAATTTAATACTCTATGTTGGAACCTTCATTCAAGATGAAAACGTGTGAAAACATTTTAAATTGAAAATATGTCAACTCTACCACAAACCTCTATTAAAGAAGGTCACTACAACTTATATCATTTTCACAACATAGAATATTTTTTGTTCATCCAAAGCCTTACCAAATACATTTAAAACATCCATAATATCACTAAATTAGTATTATTTTTGGGTTAAATCCATAAAAGGATGGGTTGTTGTTAAATCTTATGGAGGATACCTAATGAATATGCAACACTCTTAAAAATGGATTTTTATTTAAGTATATCATATAACTCATTAAATTGTAATTGAAACATTATTATAAGATATAAAAAGAATATTACATATAATAATCTATTTTTATATCTTTTTAATATCATATAAACGTCTCCACATTCCTCAAATGTGTTATATAATAATCATTCATGTATACAGTGGACTACCACTCACGAACTGATGTCATAAATTGTTTCATTACAACATCCAAGTGTTAGATAAAATGAAAGATATAATTTATATATATGATATTAATAACATAATTAAACCTTTGAATTCATTATATCATATATAAAATTTTTAATTTCAATTCGTTAGGGGATATAATAATGTTATTTTTTTGTATGGAAGACTACCGACTCGCAAAGAAATGTGATTGATCTTCACTACATCTGTGAGGGAAAATAATAATGATAAAGAATAAAAAAATATTTCATGTACATTATATTATTATTGTTATTATATTTTTTACCTATATTTCATTCTGAATAGATTATATTCCATTTTCCATGTTAAATTTCTATTCACTAAAATATGGTAACGACGTTCATGTACATATTGACTACTACCATCATGATGAGATACAAATCTCTATTTTCATCACCACACCATATTGATGATATGTATAAGTGTATATAATTTCAAAATAATTTATTTTTCTTTTAACTATAATTCTATAACAATAAAAAACTAGTTAACTCATTTTCATAATGACCATAGATAAATGGTATCATTACTCATATGTATGTAAGAATAACAATCTCCATGACTGTATAGTTATTATTTTATATACCCATAATTAATTAGTGTTATTAATAGTATAGTTCATGTAAAAATATATTATTTATGTAATTATTTTTATTCCCTAGATGATGGATCCAAGATAACTATAATTGGACAGAAAATAAAAAAGAAAATATTACATGAAAATGAAATCAATTACCACCCAAAATGTGAATTTAACCAGTAATTATTAATAATATGTAATAAATTACAATTATTATATAATATAAGGTATAATTTAGAAATTTATAGATTAATAATTGATTAATAATTAAAATATATTTCTTATACCTGAGATTAAATTGTGTACGAAAGATGTCGATTCTTAAGGTGAGCGTTTTCTATTCGTTCATTTATTTATGGGAGACATATTCAAATTGGACACTCATTTATTTTTTCTGGTCTATATAATAGAAATTTTAAATAATTTAAAATTAATATCCTATTATTCATCATATTGAAATTGTTTATTTTATTGTATTAATTATTTTGGATTTTGATTTAAAAAAATATTAATGTGGTAAAGGATTTTAAACACTATTTTTATTATTGTGAGATACAAGACTTTATCAACACTTTTTTCTTAAATATGTTTTATAAAATTTAGTTCATTGCCTATTTCGATTCATTAAAAGGGAAATATGGGTTTTTAAGATTCCAATTTTGGATCTCCCTTTCTCTAAGTTTATAGTTCAATAGAAACCCAAGTAGTAAGGGGTCCCTAGAATATTTTTCTTTCATTGATACATTTGTTTTGTTATGCACCCATATTCCTTTTGAAGTGTATATGTAGACTTATTGAAATGTAATATCATAAATGTATTAATTCTAATAATATTCTAATATTAATATAATTTCATTATTTAATAGGTATTTATATTAAATGTTACAAATGTTGTATGATTTTTGGTATTACAATCTCATCATTTATCCGGATTGCTCGTGATTATGCATCAAATGATGAATCATAATGAAATAACTCCATATAAACTCTTTTATTTTCATATTATCTTGTTATTTATATATAATACATATTTTCCATTTTTTCCACTCTTTAAATATTAACAATTATATAACATTATTTTTTAAGAAATAAATCTTTCATTCACTCACTAAAAAAAATCATTTTCCTTCTAAAACCAGGTTTTTGAAAAATATTTATAGATTTTTTTGAAAATTCGTGATGTTATTTCTCAAATAACGTTTAACACATTTGTTATATTTCTGTCTATTTTTTGAAAAAAATCATAATTTTATTTTCAAAACAATTAATTTTTGTAATATACCTAAAATTTTAATGAAATATTTGTCTTAATATGTGTTACATGAATTGAATTTATTATTTAAATTAATTTTTTTTATTTAAAGCTTCATTTCATTGCTTTTAAGGATATATTCAATAAACATTATTTTAAAAATTTTAATAATTTTGTTTCAAATTAAGAAGATTTTATTCCTTAAGAAATGTTTTTAATGAAATTTAAATATTCATTCATAATTATTAATGGAAAATTGAAATGGAAATAATTTTAGAATTTTTTTCTATCTTAAATTTTTTTGTCAATGTTAAAATTATATATTCATCATGAATAGTTTTAAATTATTTTTATTTATATATTTATATGTTTCACAAATAATTTTCAAAAAATTATATTTGAAAAACGTTTTAGGAATTTCAATTTTTAATATTGTATTTTCAGTGAAATCTAATTTTCCCCATGAAATGTACTATGTGATTTATCATTTTGAATAATTTTCCATATAAGATGACATTTTTTAAGTATTTATTTTTTATAGGGGTATGATTGATGTATTTCATTCTTATTATTTGTATTAATGGAATATTTTCATTGTGAAATGATTTTTATTAATTTTGTCTCTATTATAGGGTTTTAAAATGATAGAATTCATATGGAATCTCTATATCATTCCGTTGGTTATAATAAAATGAAATAATAAAATTATTATGACACATGTATAATTACCATATGTTAAGATGTGATGATTTTTTAAGGATTCCAATCTCATTTCATGGGTTCAGATATAATTATTTTATAATGAAATTAATAAACAAATTTGATTAATTTTCATTATGTGATTGGTGGTACATTTATTCTTCACCAATTAATTTAATAATGATTTATATCTAATGATATATTCAATAATATAATCGGGGTAAACCATATTCAGTAAGACATTTTTTCTACTTTGGTTGACTTATGTGTGAGCATTGATTAAAATGATGGTTTAAGGTGTGAACTCATTAAAAAATGATATCCTTATAAGGGATCATTGAATAATATATTAATGATATTATATGTTTATGTGTATTAAATGATTTTTATTATTATTCAATATTCATGCTATAATGGATTTTGTAATTCGAATCCCTTATAATTCTTGTAATATGTAAAAATAATGTTTATTTCATAACACAAGGTTGTTATTGTTGTTACACATGTATGTTTTTTATATGTTATTCCCATCTTATAATACCATTGTGTCCATAATTTTCTTTTATATATCCAATTTAATACACATTGTGAGAATTAGGGCTCACCCTTTCTTATGTTTTATTTCCCTGATTTATGAAGAAATATTTCAATTGGGATTTGATTGTAAATTGTTCTAGAGGAGAAGATCATTATGAGAGGTTTTTAATATCTTCCAAAAAAATAAATTATTGTGTTCCAAACCTCACAAGAAACAAAAAAATATAGTTTTCAATAAGTTTTTTTTCAACTGTATAGAATATTCAAATAGAAATATGTAATATCCATGTATGAAAATATGGTTTCACTATAGTCTATGAGTACAAAGGTATAAATATTGATATAAAAATGGGCATGACTAGTGTAAAATGGAATACATGTGTACTAGGACACAACAATGGTACAAGAGAACCACCAATGTAGATGATCATATGAAAAAAGGATTCAAGGTGGATCTGGTGGCTGATAGAAATTTTGTTCCATCTTCATAGACCTTATATTATATACCATGGCATCCCAAGAAATTTACAGGAGAGAACACATCTAGGAAATTATGTGAGGTCAGACACCATGTAACCCCAAAAATAATCCATCAAATTCTACTTAGAACATCATCATTCTATATCTGATTAATTAGAAGATTGATGTTGTCCTTCAGGTATCCAATATTTTCTTCATCTTATATAACTTGATGGAACCAATCATGTTTTTTAGTTATTATGTGACATGTTGTGAACATGATATAACATCAAGTGATTATTGAATGTTATTGGATATAAGGAAGGATCGTCATAGGGAGTTTGAGGCTGAAAATCCCATTACCACACCCTGGGTTGGGTCCTTCTACAATACTTTTGACACCCCCCCATATAACACCAAGGATGAGTAAATATTTATACTGATTGGAAACCCCATTTTTTAACTATGTTACATGTCCTCTATCTATTGATTACACCCATATCACACCTGTGAATGAGTCCTATATAAGCTTTGGGAAGCCCCCTGTTTCTGTAGGACACATAACCTATATCGTCTGAGTGATTATCTACTATCATAGTGGGGTGTGTGTAAACTATTGGTGTTTTTTACACATAGACTGTGTATAAAAATGGCATCGTATAGGTCTTAAACTCTCTTTCCTATATGGAAACATACAATCTTGTTCGTAGAGTAACTTGTGTGTGCTCATTTAGGTACATTTTTCAGGGGCCTTCCTTTCATATTTACACCTCCCCTATTCCTTCATATAGACCATAGCATATCGAATGTTGAATTTGTGTTTTATGAATTTGATTATCACTATCCAGGTAGGACCAAATTAATTTGGTCATGACGGAGTGGTATTACAATAGGTTCTTCCTTAGGTCATTGTTAGTTTGGGACCTCTGTAGAGAATTTTTTGAGAACAAATGGAAATAATTTATGAGTTTCATGAGTGTGTATTTTAGGCTAATTAATCTACTGTAATTACAGATGTCTAAATCTCCATTCAAAAGGACATTTACCATCATCTGATCTAGGCATCATAACAAGACATTAGTTATTATTAACCATTTTAAATGTATCACGAGGTATGAACTCATATTACTATACGTCAAAAATTATCTCCCCATATATACTCTAATATAACAATGTATCATATTCCACACATTCAAGATGTATATTTGAATATAACCTAATAGGAAACAAATAAATATTCATAATGATGATCTAATAAGATATTGGGTATTTGATCAGGGTCCATACCTTGATTATTTTCTTTTATAAGGGTGGGTAAATGTTTCACCATGCATCTAGAAGTAGATAATACATGTGGGTAAGGATAAAAAATTATATATGATTAGTGTGATATTTATGTTCTATATTCAGATACCATTGAGGATCCATGCAGAGATTTATTATTATTGAGAATGAGTAGTTATTTATTAGGTGATCAGTGTCTTCAATATCATTCAGACCCTAACCAATCATATGGTTTCACTATCATAAAATCCTATCAATTTATATTTTGGGCATAAGGGGGAAGTTGAAATATACCCATAATGGTCTTGTTCGTTCACAATTAACCTCTAGCAGTTGTATCATGATGAGAATTAATTATCATGATTTCTCATCACATGAAATCAAGATATTCGGGAGAAAAATCATGATGGTATTATAGTTTCTAATTGTTCCATGATGTTTAATGTAATCATTTGTAACTCTATAAATATGGTATAATCTAGTTTCATCTAGATATGGATGACTTATCATGTCATCTGTAGAGACATATGTGTCATTATAGTCTTCATGTGCATCACTATTTAGGATTTATTTCTAAATAATACCATTTTTACAAAGAAATTATGGTTGGATGGATGATATGTGGCTACTGAATGTGCTATAAATCAAGGGGCTCAGTCAACTGTATCATCTATGTGGCATCAGCTGTTAGGGTCTAAATATAGGAGCCCATAGATGAATTGATTTAGGAACATATAATTGTTGAGCATGGTCATCACAGATTCTCCTATCGTCTATGTTTTTTATTTATATGATTGTTATCAGAGAGGTCAAAAGTATGTTATTTACCAAAATATCATTCCAAGGATGGAATAATTTTATTTGATGAGGAACCATGTTAGAGGTTTCTCTATTTTTGTGGATTTCCTAGTCATGTCTAGGTGGCCCCTAATAAGGGGATGCTAGTACATGTGTATGTAAAATCTATGAAGCGAGGTGCACCTATTAGATAGTAGAACTATCATTTATATATAACAACACATCAAAGAGGGTGGATATATTCCTAGATGAATTTAGGTTGGGGATACATGTAGTTTTTTGATATGAAGGGGCATAAATGACTTTATCATGTAATGATTTGAGCAAAAACACAAATATTTTTTATTCTTAACCACGTATTGTTATACATATGAATGAGTGATACCTTTAACTCTTTTTCCTTGATGTGATAGATATATCTTCCAATTTTTATAATATAAAATAAATTTCTACTATTGGTACTAATTTGATTCGATTCCATAATGCCACATAACTTATAGTAGTGTTAGCTATATATTTTTCGCGAGCGAGTCTCACATGACCTATTGATTATCATGAAAAAACAATATGAAATAATCATGGGTGTGAAATATTTTTAATCCATTTGGATACAATTAACTATAATTATTAATGATTTAGAATCATTCAAATTATGGTGAATTTATTCTCCATCACGAGTGAGAGATATCTCGTTGGATGGGTGAGTGGAATATGTGATCCGGAAGGTGAAATCCTTCACCCATTAGTGGGAGATATTATAAATTCTTTAATATTACCTTAATTATTATCCCATCCATAATTTTTATATGATTATATATAAATATTCCCCATGTATGTTCCAGTAATGCCACCAAGATTGTGATGGTCATTTTCATCGACATTCACCATGAGATAAGATCAATATCTTCTCTCTTATATCAGATGGTCCATACCATTCTCTCAGAGAGGATTTAATAATCGTAGGACCCTCTATGAATTTTTTAACCTTACCTATAATTCTATAAATAATATCTATTTTTTATGAACATTGGGAAATTCTTCTTGAGACATTATATTTATTTTCATCTCATAATAATATCCTCCACCTCCAATGGCACGAAGGCCTTTGTTTTTTATTAAGGTGCATGTTGTAACTCAATGATTTTTCATAGGTATAGCTACAACTAGTTTATAGTTTTGTAGGATTTTATTTTGAATAGTGAAATCTAATTTCGATATGAACACATTGAGTTCCAAATGATTCCCTTCAATGTGATGAATTCCTCCATTGTGTTTATGGATATTATAGCCTAATTCATCATTCCGTAATAGGATGGATATTAATTCTTATTCACTGATTACTTAATCTATTATCCAACATTAGAGATGGATAATGTAGATATCATTAGAATTCTTATAGATATAATTTTTCATTACAATCATTTTGGTAAGAACTCAATGTGCCAGTCTTAGATAATAAATGTACAATTTTTTGGTAAATTAATCTCTGAGAATGGTTAAGCTATGGACCTTCTGAACATTAATATCATGATTTATTGGGAGTGACCTTGGAGCACAATATAATTGATAAGTTTTCATGTATTGGAGGGGAACTATGGGAGGTTTAGGTTATCATTTTATTGGATTCAAATCCCTTGGACAACAATGATGTTAAATGTCAGGGGATTAAATGAAGGGAATACTGTCAATTTTACCTTTAGTATATGAGGCTGAGCATGAACATTCCTCATGTGTTGGGAATATAATATTATAGAATTGAGTACATTATGTTAATTTATTTATATAGATCTAGCATGAGATTCATGTTTATTGAGTGGAATGATGTGATGACATTTGGGTCACAGAAGATGAGATACCATGAGAAAAACATTGTTAATCACTCCCTATAGTTGGTTGTGGTACCTTTGACACTAATGATGTAATGCCATTATCGTCCAGGTGGTAGTTTTCTTCAAGGAGACAAAATTTTTATATACATATTCAGTTAGGGATATAATAAATCAAGATAGATAAATATGATGGAGATCATGGGGGAATATTATATAGTGATACCTCATACAACTTGTGTGGGTAATTTAGAGGATGATCACCTTATAGTTAAGTCCCATTCATTTCTAGTAGATAATTATTAATATCAGTTTTCCTTTTTGATTATATCCCTAGGGGAAGAGAGGGTTTCATTTTTTGTATCTATTTATGGTGTTCAATCCTTTTCTTCTCAAGCGTGTGAGAGTGGATAAATTCAGAGACATTTATTATGAAGTTCTATGTAGCTAGCTAACAATATAAGATACACCAGATAAGTTTTTTTGAAAGAGGGGATAACATTAAATATTTTGGGGTGGATGTATATTCTAGACCCATATCATGTGTATGTGATGGGGGTGTCTCACACATCCCCCCATGAATTTACATCTAGTATGGGGAAGGTTATGAAGGGCTTTTAACTGGTGTATTTCTAGTAAATCATGAGGTGGATCAATTCGGAGTTCATTTATTGTAGTCCCACATGTCAATATGTAATTGTTGAGGCCCATATTTAATATGTTTTAACATCCTCATGTGATCTTTTAGTGAAAATGAAATATCATATTCATAAAAATGCTTGACAACACTTCAAAAGAATGTGATATTCCATGATTCAATCTCATTTAGTGGTGATTAACATAAAAAATTGATTAACTTATTTAATGAAAAAGAGATGTTCCCATTTGATATTCTATCATTATTGTATTTTTGGGAGATCACAAGGATTTATAGGGAACCCTAGATGGTCATCTGCAACCATGATCCATGGTTCACATCAATGTTTCTACGAGTATTACAGTATTAATAAGAGGTTATGTTAAGTATGAGAATATTGCATCACCCTTGATGAATGGAAAACATAGTGGAATATACATGTTATTGATTATATTCTTTGAGCCTTCATATTGAGAATTAGGGATACCATGGGGATCACATGGAATTGGTTCAATATTCATTTAATTATATATATAACTCTACTAATAACATTGAATATTTCAATAACATTCTTGGGAGAAAATGAAGGTCACTCTAATTCTAGTTTGACATTATCGTGACATATCTTTTTGGGGTATTGTTAGTAAATTAAATCTTAGATAAAGTTAATGAGTTCCTAGATCACATGAATTCAACCCAAATTAGACTGAAAATGTAAATAAAATGATGTTCTAGGTGCATGCAGTTAGGGAAAGAAGAACATGACTTATTTTTAGTATCTCAGTGATGAATATTTTTGAAATTTGGTCTTGGAATACATCATCCCAAATGACAATCATGTCCTTTGAGATACTATAAAATCATGTAAAATTTACTTATTACCTACCAATTCTAAAAAATTGGATCTAGTGCAAGCCTTATTCCATGTGACATATATGAGGATGTATATACTCGAAACTATGAATTTTATTTGATAGTGATATATGTACATTGATGTTATGTTCACCTTTATAGAGCACCTTGTGGAAATTAAATATCAGAATGTGAGTTATTTATGTGGATAGACTGTCCCTTTGATCATGTACTTTGGTAGCACATGTGTGTGCAGTCAATCTCATGTGAGCTAGTGGGTCTAATTATGACAATGTAACCACACTATCTTCTATAGAAGGTGAATTTTATGTTTTAAATACACGATATATGTAAAATTTTAATGAACATGTTTTTGTTATATTATTACTTTTAATATGTGTATATATAGGGATTTTTTTAATTCATTCATAACTATGTTTGGGTGTTATGGGACTACAATAATTATATACTAAAAATAATAATACATTTGATAAAACTTATAAGAAAAATTTTAGATTAAATGGTTATCTTAATTTTCGGGTTCTCAAATTGGAAATCAATGGCCAATGTTGATTACATAATGTAGGGTATAGCCATGGGGCAACAATAATTTTGACAACATCACGTTTTCTGTTGGGTATAACCATTAGTGGGAGTGTTTAGTAAAATAAAAAAATTATTTATTAATTTAAATTATTATTCCAACACCAATTCCTACCTTAAAAATTATTAGTGATGAATACTCACTAGGGTTAGTCGCTTAAATTTAGGATGATTTGAGTATAAGAGGAGTTTTTTTATTTTCCATCATAAACACGAGTATGAAAATTTATGAATAGATCTAGGTGGACTATGGTATGGTTAGTCACCCCTCTAAATCATCATATACATTCAAAACTAATTCATCATTCACTTATTATAAATACATAATAGATGTAGGAATCATAATTTAATGGTTTCCACACATATTTATTATTAATATTTTATTGGTTTGATAATATTATTAATTTATCATTGATCCTATAAATTGAAGAGACTTGTTTTAATCATTTTGATGCTTGATTTTCATCTTCATTAAATGTTCCATATTTCACCTTAGATTTTCCCACATAATGCTCGTTTTCCATGATGGAATTACATGAATAATTTTATTTTCATCCATCAATCACTATTATCTTCATCATTGGAAGATGATATCATTGTTCTTCATTTATTCTATGGTATTGAGCATGATCAATCTTTTATATTCATGGTGGTTGTGTCAAATAAGTAAATATAACGGTTCATAAATATATTTAGGTATTATTTAGTATATATGTAATTCTTATATGGATTTTAGGTCTATAAAGGAAGAAATATTTTCAATGAGATATTGTAAAGCTCTGCATGAGGGATCAATTCTATGATTATTTTACAAAAATTCATAGAATCATTTTTTTGGAAATGACCGATTCTTTTTTTTTTGTAAAAATGAAAATAATTCTATTGATAATTGTAGATAAGGATACCAAATGAAGAATTTTCATTAATACCAATGAAAAAACTAACAACAAAGAGTTTATAAAAAGTTAACAAGAACCTTGTAGAACTAGGGATGTAGTAAATGTTGTATCAGGAAGATATAAATATCAAACACCATGTTTTGTAATATTGTCATGTACATACCTTATTATATAGTTTTATAACATAATACATGAATACATTAGCACCATATTTTTCAAGTACACAATCACAACAAGATAAAATAGGCATGACTATGTAATTTGACATTTTAATGGTACACGATCACAACTCTTGTACCTGATCACATGTTTTGAGGACACAAATATGACCTTTGTGAATGATAAATGCCTTCTAAAACATATTAAAAACATTATATTATGACATTGATTCAAATTCCATCTATATAGAATAACATTGATACAAGATTAAGTGAGGTCACATGTTTTTTGACCACATGTATATGTCATGTTACTAATCTTGGAACCTCTACCTACCATATCTCATTTTTAAAATAAAAAATATTTTCCCATGAGGAATATATACTTTCATGTATTCCATGTTTAATGTGATTTTGTATCTAATTGTGAATTTTATGATATGAATTTAGGTTGTCTGATCATTATGAATCATTTGGTGATGGTAGACAATTATTAGTGATTAGGAGGTATAATCAAATAGATGTCAATGTTGGAATCCCCCCAACTATTTCATTAGGTTGTGGGACCACCATTCATTTTAAAAATTCTGTAAGGAAACCCTATATCATACAAAGGTTAATATTTTCTAAAAAATGAGTGTATAAATATCTCATCACAATCCCTTGTGTCATAAATCCTTGGTACGACACCTACTTATCACACTAAGGCGAGGGCCCTCTATATTCTGAGTGGAACCCTCTATCACAATAGGGTTTAGGTAATCTATCTTCTTAGTGGTAACCCACCTTATGTACCAAATTTTTTTTCCTCTATATACTTATATGATCCCTATATCACACTAGGTAGTTATTCCAATATTATAAATTCCGCCCTCAATTGTTCATTTTAGTGATGAGGATAAGGTCCTCCCGATAGATTATTTTACAAACATAAGAGATTATTGGTATTGAGATGATTGCGTTCTTGATTATATTTACATTAGTTTGTGGGATCCATATTTAATCTATATATTCTCAATACTTTTCATTATCCCATAGCATATTTAGGGAAGCCTTGGGGTTATCAGAGTTGTCTTAGAACTAGATTGAAGGGCCATGGGGTCAGTTTTCGATAGAAATAAATATCTACAAGCTATGGAATCATCTAAAATAATTATTTACAATTTTGATATGCCCCAATATAATCAATATCAAATGATATCAGTGACATATAGTAATATTTTGTTCTCAATATTAATGAGTGAATTCACCAATGTAAAATGTTTTTCATAATGTATATATCAAATCTTTTACTGAAATTTCCCTTCTTCTGTACGTATATCCAAAATAACAATTGATATTATGTTTTATTATAATAAAAAATAAAACATTATTTTGAAATAATATAGTACTCTATTCAAAATAATCCATTGGATTTTTTTTGAATATCATAAACACTATACTAGGAAAAATGTGGAAAAAACATTTGGGTCGTGTCATTGTAATGTGAAGTCAACTCCTAGTTATTTTTTATTATATTTCAATAACGAATTCATTTATTCAGTTATCCAATGTATATTTTTTATACATAGAAACTAGAGTTTTCATATATTATTACCCTTTATTCTTATGCATTTCATATTCTTTGTGTAATATTTAGATTGTGAATTGTCATTGTTTGACCACCTTTTCCCATATATAGTAAAAAGAAATTTTTTTCCCACCAAATATTTTCAATTCAAAATAAAATTTCATGAATTATATAAAATATATTCATTATACATCATTACATCAAATATTTTTTTTCATACTAATATACTATGAAATTCAACCATTTAATACTATCATTTTTAATATAATTATTACAATCATGCCCCTGATGATAGGAACACAACATTTCTAGGTACTAATAAAATAATGAATTCCATACACTGAGTTCATACATCAATAAATAATTTATATTCCATAGACAATAAGAATTTTTATCATCTTAAATAAATTTAAAATCCTTTGTTATTGATTGATTTGAGACTCTTCCACCAAACAAAAGTAAGGGAAGCTGACTTGAAAGGATTCAAGGGATCATTGAATCATAATTACATTGTACTGGATATGTGTTCTAAAATTTTATCAACCATGGACCAAATGAAAATATTTCATTTTTAACACACCAAAATAAATAATTCATATCATTAAATTAATGTTACATTTGATTTCATGATCCATACAATACACTATGAGTGAATGATCTATTATATAATATATAATTAATAATATTTTAGAAGAGATTGAAATCCAAGTTGATCATTTGGTGGGAATTAATGGTAGTAAAATCATTATGAAATATATGATTTAAAATATTCCATGGAAAAAAATTATTTGGTCATTTGAAATAATAACAAAATTTTTTATAAATTTATAAAAACTAAAGGTGATATTATCTAGAGAAAAGATTTCTGTGAGAAATGAATTTTTTTATATATTAAATAAGCTAATCTTAATGTAATAAAATTAATTAATATTATTTTTAATAAAATAAGTTATGATTCAATGAATATTATTCACTAAATAAGGAATTACATTATATATATTTTATATATAACAATTAATTTTAAATATCATATTTGTTGTATATTTTTAGAGGATATTATATTTTATTTTAAATGATTTCTATATTATTTTATAAAATATAAAAACAAATGTATTAATACTGGAATAATAATTATAGTGAAATAATTTGGACACTTTAAAAATGATAATTTTTTATTAATAGGGAAAATTTATAGTTTTTAATAAGAAATTATTTAATATTATTCAATATAACTATTTTCAAAGATATATATTTTATGTTTATTTACTGTCACATATATTTCATCTCATATAATAAAAATCAACTAAATCTATTACTATCAATATTATACACTATTTTCATTGAGAATTATTTTTATGTAGAAAATGTTAAATTTCTAAAAAAACTACTTTTCATTCAATTTTTTTAACATATACTAAAAAAATATTAAAATATCATTAAATAGTTTCAATTAAAATGTACATAAAAATTAGAAATGTTATTTTCAAATTTGTTAATGAGTTTAATTTAATATTCTTCTAAATGAATTGTAAATATATAAAAAAATCAAAATAATAAACTATAAATTTATTAATTTAATGTTAACACATTATGATATAGTAATAAATATATAATATTTACAAATTTTATATTTTATTTTTTTGTTTATTTTTATCAAATTTTTTATAAATTTTTATATTTTGGAGATGGATTCCATTGATTGAAAACTATATATTCTATTGTGTTGACATTAATAAATAAATTTCATTCTATTTCACATGTTATATTTTTATTATAAGTATATATATTAAATTTATATGAAAATTTTTATGATTAATAAATTTCTTAAAAACAATCTATATTAATTAATATAATTTTATAAAATAAAAAATTATAGATTGTATATTTACAAATAAATTTTGCACAATCCCAAAAAAATTATTTTTCTAGGATTATAAAAATAATGTAAATGATTTCTAAAACAATAGTAGTAAAATTATTTTAATAAATCATGGTGTTGAAAAATTTTCTTAAATATTTAAAATGGTTTAGTAATATTGAAATGTTTTACAATCTTATTCTGTTGTTGTTATGATTTTTTTTAAATTTAAATTTGTTTGAATATTACAAATAAAATAAAGAAAATTTTATTTAATATTTACCAAATAAGATTTAAATCAAGAAAAAATAAATATAAAAATATATTTAAAGGTATTTATTGAAAACACTATTCTCTATAATATTTTTCCATTCATTTTCAATATAAAATTCATTGAATTATTTTTAAGAAAAATCAATATATTATAATGAGCTATAATGGTTATGGTTAATAATTGATAATAGGGGAGTAATGTAAATGAGATTATTAAAATTAAAAATTACAGAAGGTTATATTTTATTTTATGAATATATTTTGAACATATGCAAATTATATTTTAATTTTTTATCATTTGTTTAATTTTACAATACTGAGTATCATATTATATGTTAATATTTCTTTTATTTCCATGAACATAAATCACTTCACCAAAAATAAACCACTTTTTGTATCATACTAATACTTAATGTGGAATTTAACTAACCAAATCCCATAATAAATACCTTATAAACCATCCATCCCATGTGGATGCAGTTTTGGTCTCACTAAATGATCATCCATGATGATATCCTTGAACATTCATCGCTTGATATTCAACATGGTTTCTATAACATTAAAATTTCATCCATAAATATTTTTCAATTTATTTCATTACCCATCCATTAGACGATACGACTCATGGGATGGAAATGAATAATGAAAGACAATTACCCTGAGTCATGCCTCCAGTAGGCTCTCAGGTTGTGCCTATCACCAAGGGTACACAATCCTAAAAAATGGAATACATTTACCTTTTTAGGAAAACAATTTAAGGAGGTATGTTGGTTTATCCTAAAGAAATTTTTTGAAATATATATAGTATAAAATTAAAATCCATAACACATGTGTTTTTGAAAAAAAACTATAACATGTGTTATAAAAAATCCAAAGTATGTATAAAAATCAAGATAAAGTAGCAACTCAACAACCATCCCAAATCCGAATTTAGTAACTCCTAGCACGGTCCACATAATCGTTTTGGATTCATTAAAATGTTTTATATATGTTTGTTGAGAATACAAGTGTACTATGTATGAAAAACCTAAGCCTCTAATGAATTAGTTAATTGTAGGATACTAATACATCTATGATAAAATAGTAGAACCAAGTATCTCCTAACTGTATACTAACCATCCCATCCTCACTATGTTATTCTCAAAAAATTATATAGGTCAAGTAAATTGATATTGTAAAAACATAAATGATTTTTTTACCCTTCACTACATCAAACAAATTTACCAACCCTTTCCCAATGGAAACCATCCTCATGCTCCCAAATTATATGAATTAACTATTTCACAAAAACCTACCAACAGACATCTAGGAACCAAAACAACACCTCTACCCACGACATTGTCTATAGTCCACTTCACATCCTATAAAAAGACACCTGGGCCACATACCACATCACATCCCACCCACCTACACCTTTTACACAAACCACAACATATCCCGTCGATGGACAACTGGGCCACAAAATACAACACATCTCTCCTTCGGACATCTGAGCCACGAACCACATCACATACTTCTTATAGACACATGTTCCACAAACTACACCACATCCTAAAGATTTTTGGGAATGCACAATACTTTTCAATCCAATGAAACTAGTGAAAGAATAGCTCATCTTTTCTTAACGATACTTAGGATATCACAACATTCATGTACACACATGGTCCTCATAACAACAACCTTAGAGAATATTCTTGGGCTATCACCATAATGAAACTAGAGAAGGGATTAGTGGGCGGTTCTCTATGCATCCTCCCACGAAGTTGTTCTAGAAAGTCACCCTATCGTGTGACTATACCGGGGTTCAACCCATATTTCTCAACTATGGTGGATTTCATATAGAAATAATAAGGTAAAAGTACAAGTATAAACATTCATGATATCAAACACTCAAGAAAAACCTCTTCCATCTCGATTAGAAAACAACCCACTACATATCAAACATTGATGTAACCTCTAAATTAACATCACTACATATCAAGCCACAACCTCATTCCAATTTCATTTGAATTAACTAAAAATTTAAATTATTTATTCAAAACTCATTTATTCGTTCCATTATCCAAACCAACAGAATCCATTTCTAGAAATTAAAAACCGTTTTTTATTAATTTATTTAACTACTATTAAAGAAACTACTAATCCCAACACACAAGGATCAACATAGAAACACATCACAACTAGCACAATAACTGCCCCATTATGTAACATTTCTCATCCATACCAAATTCAATAAACCTCTCAAACTGATATTCCATTACATGGCCATGTTGATGTATCATCTAAAATTTCATCCGCTGGACCACCCAAACCAACTGACAACACTCACATCTGCTTCACAAACAAATCATAAGAAAAACCATAGTGTATCCACAAAACACAAAAAATCCACTTAACATTCAATATTTCTAACAAGCACAAACAAAACAATCCCACAAAATACATCATCACACATAAAAAATAATAATAAATTTTTTGATATAAAGAGTGATCCCATCTTAAATTACACATGTTAATTCAATTATTTTCATATAAAATGGGTAATCCTAGCAGATCTATTTATTATCCATGTGTACATGTTTTAAAATTTTTCATATACATTTTCTCAATATGAATCTACCAAAATTAAACTAATTTAATCAAATGAAAGGATTTAATAATCATTGGAATTTATGGTGAGATAAAATTTGAGATATCCCTATGGATAATTTTTGCTAGCCCATCCCCAATAGGACGGACATTGTTCGTTCTAGAAATGCATTATATAGGATACATGTAATCTCATCTCGGAAAACTCATTGGATTAGTAGTCTTGGTAAAATAGTTATATACAAGATTATTATATTTTATTTGAATAAAAATTTTAAAATTTATTTGTCATCATTTCGAAGATATATTTCTTACTTCTAGCATATTCATTCATAGTGTTCAATATAAACGTCCTCGAATCCTATGGAAAAGAAAGACAAGTGTGATCTAAAATTCATAGTATATATATATTATAGCTGAGAAAATAATTAATCAAAGACCATAATAAACATATAATGTTAAACAATTTATTTCTAATTCTATTTAAATTAATTGATAAGGAATTATCTATATGGAAGGGTAAATAACTAAGTAATCATTCCATTTAAATAATTGGAGAAGTCGTACTCAATATGGATTGGTACATAACCGAGAGAAAATTTCATTTAAATCCATTTATAAGGAAAAATAAATATAGAAGGGTCAATAACTCATAACACATTCTATTAAATCAATAATCACATAGCTAAATGCATACATATATTTTTTCACAGTGAAAATATAATTGATGAAAATAAATGTGTTATGATTGGAAGAAATTCATAAATATTTTATCCCCTTTTTCACATGTACATAGAAACATTACTGTTAATTAAATTTACATGAATGATTAAGATAGATTTATATAAAACATTTTATCTAAGGGTAGTCATTTTTTCCTCACATGAGATCACCGATACATAGAGGGGAAAACAATAAATTATCATTAAGCTATCTCATTTTAGTCCAAATCATTCCTCCTATATCTTATAATATATTTAATTCTTTAATAATGTGACTTCTAAAATATTATTATTTTTAATAGAATACAGTTTAATCAATATTTTCCAAGATAACAAAATAACTTTCATAGTAAAAACCATATGAAAAATGCAATATTATCTAAAAAAATGAAATTTGCAATTAATAATCTTGATATTTATGGAATCTTCAATGTTCAATGGTCACTGAAATGTTAATAAATGAAGGGGATGTTGGTCAAAATAATAAATGATTAAATGAATGAATGTCTACATTTTATGTTTAAAAAATAATCCTAATTCATCTAGAGGAATAATTGGGATTTTCTTAATTACAAAAACTTCTATTGGATTTATAATAATAGGTGTTTTAAATGATTAAATAAACGAAAATTTGTTAAATCATTTTTTAGTGAAATATAAATTTCTAATCAAAATTTTATTTATAAAACCTTTTCTAGGAAAATAATTTAAATAAAAATTTTATTTCAATATAACTTCATTAACTTTCAAAGGTATCATGATGTAAATGAAAATGAGAAATTATTTACATTTTATACAAGATAATAAAACATTCTAATCACATTGTAAAAAGGGTAGAAAAGATCTATGTTCATAAAAAGAAATAATTATTTATATGATCCCATCCTTTTCCAGTTATATATATCTATTAGTTTTTCATTACCATTTTTATGGGATGTTTTTTTAGGTATGAATATACAAAGTAACACAAAAGGGGGTGAATTATGTCTTTTTAAAATAATCTGAATTTATTTCTTTTGACACCCACTTTGATTTATACGTATAAGAAGTATATACTTCTATAAAAATAATATTTAACTGATAAAAGGAAATATAGAACGCATCATTTTATAGTGGTTTGAGGAACAAAGATCCCCTATCCCACTCCTCCAATCACACTCATTGTGAGGTTAGTGAATTTTATGAGAATGGTCTTCCTTCCACAAGACCATATATAAACAACTTTGTGTAGAGAGTTTACACATTTGTTACCAGACAAACAAAAATTCCTTCTGGTTCTATATTAGAGGACCAGTTATCCAAATCATATATCAAGAAGTTGATTCTTCTCCACAACTACATTCGATCAATTGAAACTTCTATAAATAAAAATATTGATTTCAATGGTTTATGTTAATCTTCATAATTATAGCATGAAGCAACTAAAATTCGATAGATCTTCTTCTCTAGAAATGTTTTTCTACATGAGTGAAATATTCTTATGTGAAGCTTTTTGACAAATGATTTTCATTTTATTAGAAACAAGATTTATGTATTATTAATAACATATTGAAATATTGAAAATGAAATTTTCCAAAGTATTGATTCTTTTATAATTAATCATTCGTTGTAGCTGCACTGTAGTAGATAATAACTATTATATAGTCGCATATGTGAATAATATATCACATATACTATTTAAGAGATACTCTAAATAAATATATATAACATATAGCTTTATTTAGTATTTTCGGTCCAAATTAATAACATAACTGATTGCAGATATACAAATTCCAATTGACATGTGGTGTCGTAACTCCCTTAGGAACATGACTTATTTTTTCTAAGGAATACAGTTCATTGAAAAAATAATAATTTTCAATAAATTGATCATAAATTTTATCATGATCATTGAAACAATTTTTGATTTTAAATGTCTCATAAAAACATCTCTTATGAAAACAAAACATAGGGTGGAACTGCATAGCATAGGGTTTCATCGCGTAGTGCACGTATCATTCGCATAGCATAGGATTCCTACCCACATATTTTTTTATAATTTTACATTCTTCATCACAAAATATAGGGAACAAAATTATTGTAAGGATGATAATCCATAAATTAAACTTGATTATCATAATATCCTGAACATAGAATTCATTAACCATACGTTCAATTTCTTGTACATAGGGTTGAAGAATAGTAATACCTAATTTGAGCATAGGGTTGTTGATACATACATTTGATGATTCTCTAAACAAAATGTTGTTCATCCAAATACAAACTGTTTACCATAACATAGGTTTGATACTATAAAAAACCATTATATTTCAAGAGTATAGTATGGGTGATGATCAATAATCTCATTTTCCTAACATTGGGTTTGGAATAGTGTTTCTAGAGTAATTCTTATAAAATTAATTTATTTTAACTTGTATATGAATTCTTGAAAAATCACTCAAAAAATCATCATTATAAATCAAACAGGGGTATTTGTGAGTATCAAAATCATAATAAATTTTTTTGTATTGTTGAGAAAATCAAACCACAAAATCCCACCCCCCAAATATTAATATAATTAATAACTTAACTTAAGGAATATATAAATTTTTCTAACACAGAAAATATATAATGAAAATACTTAAATTTAATTTTATTAAATCTAAAGGAAAAAGTTTTTTTAAATGAAATGTTGTGGTTTGAAAATACTTTCCCACATACCCCTTATAGTATTCATAGATATTGTTCCTCCAAAATATTGTCACGTTCATTAAATATTCTACCCTTTTTTGTGATTTCAATTTTTCCAAAGGATTAAATGATATATACATCTTTTAATGTAGGACTAAACTATAAATTAATATCTTATTAAAATTGATTAGGGATATTAATTTAAGATTGGAAGTTACGTATTGAACATAAAAAAATTAAATCTAAATATCAATAAAAATAAATAAATTGTATTTAAAATTAATTCATATGTTTTGAAAAGTGACTAGAATCCTTAGAATATAACTGGATTATTCATAATTAGGGTCCATGATCAGAATAAGAAATGTTAATGGGAATAATTGGATGGGGATTGTATTGGACATAACAATTAATGTCAATAATAATTAATATCAATCTATAGAAATGGTTGGTCAAGAATTCTGAACAATGATTAAAAAGCTTCTTCGAATTTTGACCAATATTTGGATTCTCAACAAAATTAACCTTCATAAAATCACTCATAGTTTTCTCTATCAAAATGAATGATGTAAAAAAAATACTTATCTTCATTAAGAATTACTCCCATCAAGTATTTATTTGAAGTAACATTACTAACAATATGTCATTGATTTTCTATCATAACAACTAATGTATTACATCACACAGAATAGTGTGCCATTTATCTTTGAAATTAATCAAAACTGATGAAATACATTTAAATCATCTAATCAGGTATGGCAGTGTCTATTAATATGAGGTTGATCCTTGATTACATCACTTTAGACATTTAAATTCCTCATTATCATAAACATAAACTCAATAAAATCTGAAATCATGATACATTAATCTCGCAACAAATTTTACCCTCCGGACATTTTTTTGACAATCTTTTAAATTCCTACAACAAAAATATTATTGTTGTTGTATTTTCATAGTAGTGTTTCTGAGCAACAAACTCAGATTCGGGAACTTTTAAACATTTGAATAATTCAATATTTTTTAATCCACCAATTAATTTCAAAGAAAAATGTTCTATGACTCAAATATAATAATCATCATAACTAATGATTCAACAAGATAGTTGAATGATTTCGGATATTGAGGTCCATGTATAGGGATATCTTCCCTATTATGAATGTTTTTCAAGGCTAATCCTTGATATTCATTATAAATATATCTATCCATTAAGGTAGCACCTTCTAAATAATTATAATCAGGAAAAATAAGAGATTGATTTGTACATTATAGTAAATCATCCCTTTGATGTTCATGACTCTGAGCCCCTTACTCAAAATGCTCAACCACTAGAGTTTCAAGATTAGCTACTATATGTGCTTTATCAACAATCCCTATAATTCAAACTAAAATCCTTATTCTCTGAATAATATCATTTCCAAGACTAGATTCATCCTCCTCATAAGGATTCTATCTAACATAGCCAATAGAAGGAATCATTGTTTTCTCCCCACTGTGCAGCTATTATAATATTTTTCTATTGTTCTGCACCAATAAGAAAAAGGCTCTCGTAATAATTTCCCCCAAAAATAAAAAATTATTAATAGACCCAATAGTGTAGATGTTGTAGTGATGAAATTAGTTTTAATAATAAATAATGAAAAATCATGATTATCTTCATATAAAAAAAATAATCATTCCATAGGGATAATATCAAATCTTCAAATCATTTTGGAAGCAATGTCTTGGATGGAATATATATAATTTAGAAAAACAGATCTTCATGTGATTCCAAAAAAAAAACATGACATACCTATCGGGATATTGTTATATTTCTATCACATCAGTCCATGGAAAAATTCTAAATTGAATGAATTTAATCATTACTATATGATCAGGAGTAAGATATTCTATCCTTACTTTCATGATATTTATTATACCATAAAATGAAAAAATAATTTCCTCTAAAAAATGTTTTCTAATACCTATAATCCTTATATAAAACTAAAAATCCCTCTCATGGGTACAATGAAACAAATAAACAATTTCCACTTAAGAAAAATAATATTCATAATTGATAATCATGGACACAATAGTATCTACTTCAAATTTAAGACTGAATGATTCATTTCTAAAAAATTCATTTAATTTAATTTCATATACTAAAATATTGTCATCTTCTCCAAATTGATTATCGAGTCTGTGAAATTTTATTCCATCGTTAAGTGAAATATTTTTAGTATCTAAATAATCTAATTTGATTACCTTTACGTGTGATCTTTGGGATCTTTCCCTGATAGGTAAGTAGATGCATCCAACTCAACATCTTTATATCTTAGAGAGGTTTCCAACTCTAATGATTTTGATATTTAAGGGAATTATAGTTCTGGGTTTCAACAAATATGATTCGAAAGAGTGAGATAGAAGATCTATAAACTATTGGGATTTGTATGAGTGAAGAAAGAGAGAGGGAAATAGAAAATGGTTTTCTCACAACAATAGAGAATGTAATCATTATGTTTTTAATTTTAAAAAATAATAATATAATATTCTTTTCCAAATCATAATAATAAGTAACTAAATAATGTATCGAATGATATGAGTTTACATACAACATATAATTTAACAAATATATAAAAAGTAAGATTAAATTAATATTAAATAAATAACTCCTTAATATAAAATTAAATATTAATAACTCTTCCATAAAAAATTTAAAAATTTCACTGGGAAGTGCTTTAGTAAAAATATCCTCCAATTTATATTTTTTATTAACAAATTCGAATGATATATATTTTCAAAGGATATGATCTCATAGAAAATTATTCATAATAATAATGTTTTTATTACTACAATGACTTATTGTAAATTGTTAATATTTATTACACTATTATTATGACATAAAATAAGTGTACAATTAATATTTAGTCCAAATTCTAGTAGGGAGTTTTTCAAAAATAGAAACACTTCATAGAAATTGCCAGCTGACACATATTCTACTTCAGTAGTTGATAGAGAAAATAAGTGTTGCTTCTTACTAGACAATGAAACTGATGAATTTACTAAAAAGTGACAGGTTCGTGAGGTACTTTTTCTATATAATCGGTATCATCCGAAATCATCATATGAATATGAAATTATATTACAGTCAAATTTTTTTATTTATAGAAGTGATTTGAAAATAGTTCATTATAGATATCTAAAAAATAATTGAATAATAGTAACATGGGATTATTTATGACTTGATTTAAATATTGAAAATGAACATCCATGAATATTAATTTCTTGTCTCCGTGATGTAAAATATTAAAAACATCCAATCAAAACTCTTTATAACTTGTTCTATACTATTTTTCCATCTTCATCGAAAACATGTTTTATATTGAAACCTATAAGATTTTTTTATTTCATATTGTTCTCATGTCCAAACGTTTTTTGTAAATAAATAATTTTTTTTAATTGATTTTAAAATTTTCTATAATATTTTTTTTGATTAATATGATATCCTAAAATCAAATCCAATTATCTGATTATACACATTTCCCATTCTTTTTTCATTAATTTTAATTAATCATTAAAAATCATTTTATTAGTGAAACCAAAAATAAAATAATCAGCATAAATATGAACTAATAAAATATAAGAGAAAATAGTTTTCTTAAAAAAAATTACATCATCGAATATAAATATAAATCCATTTTTTAATTGAAAATAAATCCATCTTTCATACCAAGCACTAGGTGCTTGCTTAAGGCCATAAAGAGAATTACTGTGTTTAAGAATAGTGTTTGGTATCATGGTATTTTCCAAAACATGAGGTTGTTCAACCTAAGAATACTCTATTAAATAACTATTTAAAAGGATTATTTAACATCAATATGATATAATATATAATTAATTTAATATTCATGGGCTAAATGGATTGTAATTTCTAATAGTATAGCTATATGGGAAAAGGATTCTTCATAATCAATTCCTTCTTCCTAATTTTATATTATATCAAATATTTTATCTTTATTTGTAGTTATGATTCCTTGAAGATATTGTTTAACTATTAACACCCAATTAGTTCCTGTAACTGGATATTTGGATGGTATTTCTACATGGTCTAAAACATATATCCTTTTGAACTGGTTTAGTTCACTATTCATTTCTAACATCCAAATATTAACCTCGATGGAATAGTTAATAGACATAAGATCTACCTCAAATAGAAATTTTTAGAATTATTCTATTTTTCCAAAATATATTCATGTTATAGTTCTTATGTCTTGGTCTCCTATAACAATTTATAGAGTAAAATCCTTTAATTTTCTTGAATATCCTAGAAAAAAACATTTAGTATTATTAGTATCATGTTCTTCTATACTGAATGTAATTTTCTTAATAAATTTTCAAAATCAATCTTATGGGTTTCAGGACTTCTTTTATCAAGATAGTTAATGAAATCATCTGCCTGACAATCCTATTATATAAAAGGGAAGGTTTCATCAAAATTCACATAAAGAGATCATTTAATAATCGTTGACTTTTATTAAATATACTACATTCATTATATGTACTAGAATATCTAAAAAATATTCCCTCATCAACTTCTAGGTTCAACATATTAGGATAGTCCATTGTATTCATGATATAAACCTTGTACCCAAAAAAAATTAATATACTTCAGTTTAGGTATTCTATTATTTCAAAGTTCATAGGGTGAATTTTTTAATATTCTCCTTATTAAAAAATTATTCATCATATATCAGGCGGAGCTTACAAAATGTAACCAATGATATTTAGCAATACTATATGTATTATTCACAGTCCTTGATTTTTCGTGAATAGTTATTTTTTTCCTTTCAACAATTCAATTTTTTGAGGTGTTCATAGATAAAATAAGGTGTGTATAATACCAAGATTTGAGAAAAAATAATTAAATTAATTATTCTAAAATTCTCCATTATGATCACTTCTTAATGAAATTATTTTAAATAAAAATAATGATTGAATTTTTTTACATAAATGATCAAAAACAAAGAAAATCATTCTTTTGAGTTTTATATCATAAACCAAAGTATATATAGAATAGTAATCAACAAAAACATAGACATTTTATTTATCATTTAATCATTATAGTAATAATTTTTAAAATAAATCCATATTGCTAAGTTGAAATTGACTGTATAAAGAAACAATGTTAATATATTTGAAAGAAGATTTGTGTTTTTTCTTCAATTTTGTATGCATCAATGAATCTTCCATTTTCAAACTTAAGTTCTGGAAAATCAGAATCTTACTATTTCTTAGATAATTTATCTAAATCATATATATTAATGTTTTTGTTCCTTTTATTCCAAATCCATTATTCATTTGTCATATTACTTAAATAATTCACTTTTTAATTACACGAGGAATTCGAATTCTAGGTATAATCATTATCAATTCGAGGTGCTCTAAATTTATGATACTTATTTATAAAGACAGATTGTGATTAATAGAAAAATAAACATAAAATACATCATCAATGAGTTGACAGATACATATTATAATTTCCTTTAACTCTTATGCATATAGTACATTGTTTATTTAGATATTCTTTTGATATCCAATAATTTTAACATTAACTATTTTTCCATTGGAATGTTCGCCAAATGTTATAAGTACTCCATCCATTTGAGTCAGTGTATGAATTTTTATTTAGTGGCCAACACAATTCCTGGATCAACCACAATCCATATAAAATTTGGATTTTTAATAACTATAAAAATTTACTGACAAAAGTAGAAAAAGAAATGTTTTTTGGTTCCAATATCATCATGGATCACGTAGTGTTATCCTGAAATGAATTTCAAACATAGATCTTCTTTATTTTTCCATAAGATAGTTTACTAGCATTAAATAAAAATTTAGAAACCAAATCACTTTTAATTCCACTATCATGAGGATTTTTCAAATTAATGATATTAGTTAAATGAAATTTTCTTCCATAATAATAACATTTAGCCTTTTGGATTCATGCACTAAATAGTTATTATAGAATTATGATTTATGACCCTTACATGATATTCTAAAAATTTACTTTTATATGAAATTATTTTTCATAATTTCATTTAAAATATTTTCTCATTTAGTAAAACTAATAGAAATAGTCTTCTAGGATTATACATCACCTTAGATTTCATTAAAATATTTTTCCTGGTCTAATAATGATTGTGGTAGATGAGTTGAATTTTTTAATCTTCTCTTAATGTCAATTTAGCAGGGTATATGTATTACCTAAAATCTAATTATGATTTTGTTCAATGAGTTTTTCTTCATTAATAAGAAATCTTATTTTTATTCTATCATAGAACAGTAGGTAACTAATTTATCATTTTTACAAATACTAATATCATAATTCGTGAAGTAATCAGGTTATACTTTTTTCTCTTCAGTAATGAAGCACATGTTGGCTTTTAGATTTCATTGACACATATTTAAATTAGAAAATGAAGGGATAATTGAGTCTCTAGATACACTAAATGTAGCATTTATTTCTCCTTTTCCTTTGGGATCATAATTGGAATTTCACATATATATATATATATTATACCCTATTTATTTTATCTTTCTGATGAGGAAAATGAAATCTAATATAACCCAATTTTAATGCATTAACATCATCGAAATTCTTGTGGTTCATTTTCATCCTTCCTAGAAGAATTACTGAATATTTTTTTCTTGTAAATCATTCTGAACATACAAGATAAATGAGCCAATCCTATTTCATAATCTAAGGAATCTGAAATATTCTAAAATTCTTCATCATTCTTTGATCTTTTGTTATGCTTCTTTGATTTTACCATTAGATCTGTATTTTTTCACTCTAATTTTATGATATTCATGTTCATTATGCATTTCATCATCTTGAATAATTATTGTCCCTATTATTTCACTCATCATCATATCCTTGTTAGATGATGATTGATGAATAATAGCAAATATTCCATTCCATTTCGAATGTATTACTCTGAGTGCATTAAATGCTTGATCAGATTTTTAATGGGTTCCCCTAAGTCAGTTATATTATTGATATTATCTTCAATCCCTCCATTTATATGAATGATCCATTAACCATCAAACAATATAATGTTTTCAAACATTTATTTTTCTGTAGTTTAACTCATTTATTTAAAATTATATGTTCATTCGTAAGAAAATCTTAAAGATTTACATATTTCATAAGTAGTTTTAAATTATGATAAATGATTGAATTCATATTGTCCACGTCTCCAAATAATAGCAATAATCACATTTTAATTTATATCATACGGGGTTCATATTATTCATAAAAGGAATAATGATTTTTTATACATTAAATATATGAATTTTCAAATTGATAATCATTTGAGATTTCTATATTATATAATATTAACTATTTAAATAAATAGATCATACTATATGAATTTCATTTCTTGTATCATCCATTTCCATCATTTTATAAACTATATAATTTAGATTCCTTTATATTTATTCAAAAATAACTCCTCTATAAAAATTGTTTGGTAAAAATATACAATGTAACACAAAATTGGGTGAAACGTGTCTTCTAAAAAATCATCCAAAAATATTTCTTTTCACACCCACTATGATTTATATAGATAGAATGTGTATACATCTATAAAAATAGTATTTTTTGGATAAATATTAATAAATAAATATTTTTTATTGTGGTTAAGGGAAAAATAACCCCCAACTCCACTCCACTAAACACTCTCTATGTGAGCTTAATGAATTTCACTATAATGGTCCACCTATAATAAGACCATAATAATTCATCTCAGCACATTCAGATGACTTCATTACAATAATACAAACATCAAAGAATTATATTTCTACAATATATAATCCTTTATCCATAACTTATATCAACAATCAGATACTACCCAACAACAGAGTATGAGTAGTTGAAAATACAATAAATAAAAAATATTTATTTCAATAGGTCAAGTTGATCTTCACAGTTGTAGTAGAAAGAAACTAAAAATTTGTGGATCTTCTTCTTTAGAAATGTATATATTCATTATGAAAATAGTAATATGATATCCTTATTGTAAAATGATATTCAATAATTTTGAAATTAAAAAGATGTAATAACCTAATAACATTAAAATATTGAACATGTGTATCTCCAAAGTGTACCTTCATTCAAAATCAATCATAAGCAGAAACATCACTATAAAATATAATTTCAATAATATAGTCTCCTATGTGAATCACATAACACACATATTTTTGAAGAGATACTCTGAAATAATATATGGATCATAAATATTTCCTTAGTATTTTTGATCCAAATGAATTGAAAGATTGATTACAGAATTTCAAATACCAATTATACAAGGGATTCATAACACCCACTAGAAACATGAGTTATTTAGTAATATGAATACTATTCATTGAAAAACATTAAAATCCTTTAATAGTTCATCAATTATGACATGATAATTGCAGAAATATTGGATTTAAAATTCATCATAAAAACATATCCATTGAAATCACAACACAACATAGATTACAGTTCCATAAAAATATTATAGTCATCATGTAGAATAGGGGAAAAGTAATGTAGGTATGATAATACAATCATTCAACTTTTTAGCATAATGTCCTGAATATAAAATCGATTTCTCATACATTAAATTTCATGAATATTGTGATGATTAATAGTATTACCAACTTCCAATGTAAGATGTCTGATCTATATGTTTGACGATTATATGAACATAAGGATTACAATCCATACACAAAACAATCATCATAACATAGGGTTGATACCACATGATAACATTATCTTTTCATCATAATGCATTTATGATGGACCATACACTCATTTTCCAATCATAGAGTTTGAATCAATGTTTCCAGAGTCATACACTTATGGTTAAATTCCTTTAACCCTAATATATATTTCAGAGAACTAACTAAATAAAAATTCATTATAAAATAAAAATAAAATTATTATTGAGAGTAAAAATCAACATTATTTAGGGATTATTGTTGACATAATATAAGCCCAACAATTTTGTATAATCATTAAACCTTGGTTCTCATCTTCCATATTTGATAAAAATGATTTGATTAAACAAAATATTTGGTTGTAGGGAAACATGGGAAACCCATATAAGATCCATGTGGATATGATTTTTGTGGAAAATATCTTATTGTCTATATAGGGTTTTTATCAATGTTTAGGATTTCCATGTAATTGGATTATCTATTTCATGGGTTTTTGGTTAGGTTAGAAGCATTAAAGGAGATTAGGAAATTATGAAGGGGAAATTTGATGAAATTACATCTAAAAACATTTATGCATCTTGTGAATGGATTACATAGAATTTAACGATTTAGTGTATTAAAAAAATTATCTCATGGGATGGGGTTTTTTAGAGTATCCCTTTAATAAAATTTATATGAAATGTAACTACATTAAATGCTGGGTAAATTCCAATCCTTCAATTTTAATGTATATTAATATGTTCATTTTTCATTGTAATTCATCAGAACCATCTCATTTGAACCATAGAGAACATTTGATGTGATTTTGGTGTGCCATCAATCCTTATAGACATCTTAATAATGTCGTTGATCCTCCCTATGTAGTATTTGTCTCTTTTCTCCTTTATCTTATATGGTTGAAACCCCATTGTGGTGAAATTCATTGATCGTGTGTGTAGTTGGTTTTTATTTGGACATTTTTTATATAAAACACTCATTGAGATAAACCAAACCATATTACCCATAGGATTTTCCATTGTAAGCATTCTTGGATCTTCAGTTAAAGGTTTAGGTCTAAATCATAACATAATTGTTTGATAATTGAAAATTTTATGTCATATTATAATTATAGTAATGAAAAGGATGACTAATAAAATTGAAAGATAAAAAGGATTATTCATTGGTGTCACCAGGTTTTAATTTTATTTTGACTTGGGTTATAGATACCTATTGGGTGAGTAGACCACTAATATAATTATATTGTTCAATGGATTAAACTTTTTTTAGCCTGATTCGAGACCTTATTTGATTGCTTTATATAAAATCAATATGTTGAGGCCAATTTATTATTGTTATGAATATTAATAAATTTATTTATAAATTTATTTGGTATATGAAAATAATTAATTCTTATAATTAAACATTTAAATTTATGATCAGATATTGTGATTTCTAGTCTGTTTGAAAAGACATGGGTTCCAATCTGAAATTTGTATGTATTAGGATCGGTACTATAACATAAACACTTATAAGTTGTAATAACGATATTGTGTTTTCTCGTCCTTGTTCCATGATTTAATTATAAAATATTATGGGATCTTACCATTATCATTATTTAATTAATATTTGGAATTGTACATAATGATGTAATTCATGTAGGTATTTTACTCGGATTTTTTTTATTATACAATGGTTATATGGTAGTGGTTGGCATGGTCGTAAGACATGATCTATGATTTTATATCATTTAATCAATGTAATTTATTTAATCATGCTTTTATGTTTATAGTTGGTATGGTTACAAAACATGCTCGGAGATATTCAAGCTAGAGCCAAGAGTGTTTATTATTTTATTGTTTAATTGATGAATTAATTTTAAAACCGTTTTTTAAATTATTTCATAAACTACTTATTAGACTAGTTTTTTTAGAAATGGTTGTTCGTACTAATTAGATTTAGTTACGACCTGTTTAGGACGTTGTTTGGTAACAATGTATATTATGTAGATTTTTTTTTGTAAAAAAGAAATTGTCCTAATTGATGATTATATCTTTCTAGAGGAGCTAGAGTTCAGAGGAGGGACTTATGTGGGGTTCGAGAGTGTAGAATTTTGAGTCATTATTTTATTTTTCGTGTCTTTCAGTTTTATTTTTTCTAGCATGAAATTTATTTTATTATAGAATGTCATGACATTATTATTGTTATTATTTATTGACTTTTCTATTATAATTTTTATTTGTTTCCACTCTTTATAAACAATGATTTATTTTTTTATGGTTTATTTGAAATGTAATAATACTTCATACTAGGAGTTATAGTCTCCCAAATATACATTTCAAACACCTAATTCTTTTTGGAAACCTATGACATATTTCTAGGGGTGCATCTATTGTCTAAATCAACACTTTTAGGCCACATATGATACTTACATATCGAGGAACATCGCAACATGTTATAAAAGGATATGTTTTTTATTTGTTTTTCTATAATATTTTGCAATGGTTGAAAGGAGAATCATATTTTTAAGGACACATTATTGAGAACATTCCTGGATGTATCCAAAAAAATTCGTTTTGAAAGATCCTTATTTTTAGGGATGGTGTTGTTGTTGTTTTTTCTTTACTTATTAGATTTTTTAACATTCTGGGATTCACTTATTTTGTGAAGATATTTATTTATTATGTTTCTAATTCATGAGATTTTTACTTGAGGCCTTTTTTGGGGAATATTAGGTTACATGAATCATTATAGAGACATAGGGATATATTGTCACGCATTGTTCATTATTGGGGAATATATAATTTTTCATGTGATATATACTTTACTTTTGACCTGTGACATGAGATATTTTTTAAACCTTATAAATGAAATAATAAAAATGACATTATAGGTACTTATAAAACACTTGTAATAATTGTTCATAGGGGCATTGAGAAAGTGTCTCTCTACTAAAGACACCTTATATGGTTAATCATGATTATAGAAAATTCACTATGGAATTAATTTGTTTTATATAGAAAATTCATCCTCATGGTCATCGACATGAATGTTATGATAGTGGAATTCATCATTATCCAAATAGAGTTAAACCGTAGCTTCCAAATGTTTATGTGGATTAGATGGATGCTCACTTTTCTATAGAATCCTGATAGATATATAGTCCTACAAATGTAGTCATTTTGTGTTTTGTCATCGATGTCTGATCCAAAAATAGAGTTTCATTTGCAATAACGACATTTAATTATTAGGAAATGGGGTCAAAAAATAGTTGAGGTTTTGATCTTGATAGCATAGATGTTCTTGAAAAATCCTGAGACATTATAAGAATATAGGGAAAAGCATGTTGCATATATGATTTATTGATGTAATAACACCGAAAATAATTTCATGTATGGATCTTATTTTGGGGTTTTATTTTGAGGAAAATGGATTAAATGGGCTTTTATCTATGTTCACATCGTGTAATCCGGAGTACAATCCATGTACATATATGTTTGGGTACAGTCATGTTCTAGTCGTGAAATTGATGAATACATGACCCTCTGGTGACCTCGTAGATCGCCTAAGATGGGGGTGGGGGTTGAGGCTAACACACTTCATGTAGTGTTAATGAATACACTATTTAATTTTGTGTTTTTACTTGATATATTGGTTCATGTTCAAATATAATGTAAGGATATGTCTTCTAATCCATATGGGTTATATAGGAGTGCAATGGAATGACTAACGAACTTTGAACCCCTATATATTCTTCGTCCGAGCTCCGATTGTGATTATTTCAGGTGCATTGGAATCTCACGGGTGAGTTCTTGAATCCCATATAGCCATTATTCCTGATTCTTACTCTCCCTTGAGTTATTCATTGATGGCATTTTTCACCTTTTTAAAGATATATGATAATCTAAGAAAATTTTTCTGCCGATGTTCCTGAATGTCAATATTCTGACATCGACATAGGTGGATTGTTCCTTTCATTGTCCATATTTGTATTATATATTAAAAATGTTCATTATACATCATTTTTTTGTATTTGATGATTTGGAATTTAACACTGTTAAATACCTAATATGGTTTGATTTATTGAAAAGTGTTTTCTAATAATGTGTATATTTAGGTACCTTGTTTTCCATGAATTGATTGATTAGAAATGAGTTATAATTATTATATGTAATGCATGTGATATCTATTGTAAATGATTAGACACGTAGTAGTTTCATATTACATAAGACACTTTGATATTATAAGAACATTGAATTTACCAAGGATTGTGAGAGGCTTGGTGTAGATGATTGAACTAGTGGTATTGATTGTGAGAGCTACCTAGGTGGTTATATATAATTTACTGATGCTATGTTGACCTAGGGGTATTTACCATCACAACTACCTATGAGGTCATTTATAATAAACTTATTCCAAGTGGATCCAGCAGTATTGACAATGAGAGCTAACCAAGATGTTGTTAAATAATTATTGATGCCTTGTTCTCCTAGTGGTATTGAATGTGAGACCTTCCCAATTGGTCGTTAGATGATGATTAATGCTTAATTGGACTAAAGGGGTTAGACCATGAGTTATTTCCCATAGGTTCATTAGTTACTGATTTGATTCCATGTTAGACTAGAGGGGTTATAATGTGAGAACATTCCCAAAGGGTCATTTGTGAATAATTAAATGATTGTGATGAGTCCTCCTTGCCAACACACAATCATTGACTCATTATTACTTTATTGTTTAGATGTTTTTCAGAGACACCTATTTTTCTAGTTTCCTAAGGGGATATTTATATACTAGGATAGATCCTTTGTATACATGATTCAAATGATGAAAAATAAATTTAAATGAATGTAATTGAAAAATGTAGGATTGTTCATATTGGTGTACTTCCTAGATTACAACATCATTATTCTATATTACTTACTATATATGTTCATTGATAGTTATGAACATATCTTTTTGGTGATTTCTTAAAAGAATTTTCCTTACACCCTATTTGGGCCATGTTTTGGACCCAAACATATTAAATTTTTATAGGTATAGATAAGGGAACACAACCATCATTATCATGTACATGATCGTTGTTAGATATGGATAGCATGGTTCCAAGATGAGACATGTGATGCTATTGGAGTTTACATGAATTTAAATGCATTTTTTCTATATTTTATTTCCATCGTTGTTACTTGTTTGGCTTCTTTCCTAGAAACATGTGACATGAATCATATATATACATATATATATATTCCCTAGTAATTTTATTTCTATCAGTCTTATGTTGTTTACTTCTGTTGTATGGTATTACTGCTTCTTCTATTACTTATTATTTTATTTCTATTGTGTATACTCTACCCATGATGTAATATTTTCTCTATTATCAAACCTTTCCCCTCACTCCTAATCAGTATGCTCTATCATTTGGGGAAATGCTCTTGAGGTTATGCTGCCAACTCGGTTCAAGGCACCTTTCAGCGGCACTCGGATCCAGGACATTACAATATGGTATCATAGGGGTTTCATTTCTTCTTTTTGATAATATTTGGAGCCTATATATTGGGATAGGATGTAATATGTAGTTGTTAATATTCTAAGATCAGGAGTATTTAACTTGTGTACAATGAAATGCCATGTTACAACGAATATTATAGTTCTCTCTAGTTTTATAATTTCTATAGTAGATTTGATTTCACCATTGGGTGTTTCACA
This sequence comes from Viscum album, assembly GCA_963277665.1. NCBI lineage: Eukaryota > Viridiplantae > Streptophyta > Magnoliopsida > Santalales > Viscaceae > Viscum > Viscum album. The sequence continues at coordinate 1,853,714,652 of OY728120.1, forward strand.
TGTTTTTTATATTATTACTGACATAATTGTGGTTATAATTCTATTGAAACCCAATGTGTTGAAGATATTCCATCTCATGCATCGTATAAGAAGATTCTAGAGATCACCTGTCTGGCATTGTTGGTATGCCATTTCAGGTAAATTACTTATTTCATTCTATTTTGATTGATGTTTTGCTAGATATATATTCTGTTGTGATAGATGACATGATTTAATTATATAATTTGTATATAGGGTATTGGAATTTGTAATGTTACATTTATATGGATTCCAGTCATCGGTACTTGATGTGTTATGGGCCCTCATGGATGATAATTTAGAGGATCATGTTTTATCATAAAATAAAATAAATTGATATATGATATTAATAAGGATTCAAAACATTTATTCATGGAGATTATGGTCCCTCATGGATCAAAAAATGACATTCCTCTTACAAAATTTTAGGATTTGGGGGGTTCTGGAGAAGTTTTATAGGCTTACTGTCTGAAATACTAGACAACATAACATGTGTTGTTATGAACACACGCCGTGTTTTCATCTATTCTAGAAGAAATGTATTTCATTAAGTACATACTATGTACCCTATGTTCACTCATTTTAGTTATTGACCTTGTGACTAACTGTGTGAATAGAGACAGGGGTTTGATAAATGTTTCGTAGAACATGCCATGTACTATGAGTACACGACATGCTATAAATGTCCATGTATCTGGCCATGTGACTAACGACAAGGGTGGATGAAACATGGGTCATACATGTCAGATATAGCTTATTCACACAGTTTATAATTGACTATGTATCCGTCTTTATGAATAACAACACTATTTTACGGAACATTTAGGGTACACGTCTTGTCTCAAGTGTGCATGTCGTGTAATTTTACACATAAATAATAGTGTAGTATTATCCATGTAAACATAGATGGCAAGGATAAGATATTAATGATCACACCATGTCTAATGAGGAACATGTTGTGTGTGTGTGGTGTTACATGACTATGTTGGAAGAGGTAAAAACCCAGTTATGGTTTAAGGAAACTCACTGGGCTGTGTATCTACACGCCATGTATCCATCTTTTTAAAAAGTTGAATTCTATATTTCTAATGTTTTTTTCTCATACTTCTATATTGTAATCCTTGATAATATTTTACTTATTTAAGCTCATGACCTTGAAGATCCATGCCATGAAGAAATCCTCTGGTTTTATTCCAAATATGATGTGATGGTCTCACACTAGAAATTGTAGATCATGGACTACCAGCAGATCCCACCATCACGCCCCACATGGAACTAGGTGTTATACCAAACACAGTTGCTGATACACAATTATGTAAAGGCTTTATAAAGATTATGTTATCATTTTAGGGAGCACTACATCCTTCCCCGAGTATGGAAGAATTGTTGGAGGTGTTCCAGCAGAAGCATCCTACCACTTTTTCTGGGGATCAAAGACAGGATGCTACATATTCAAGGTTGGAGGCCATTTTTTATATATTCGATCATTTAGAGATGCCTCCAAAGGGGAGGGTGATGCTCAAAAAATACATGTTACGTGATTCCACCAAGAGATCGTGTGATCTTATCTCACAGATGGGACATCACAGGATAGGAATTTGGATGAGTTTCAGAGGAACTTCTATGATTACATCAACCTCAAAAAGTTCATGGATTACAGAGCATGGGAGTTTATGAATTCAGAGCAGGGAGATCATATAGTGATTTATTATTCTTCACCCTTCACTGAGCGTTAGTTATTTGCACCTGGTATTGGTGGAGATGAGTTGTGACAAGATACAAAACATTATGAAGGTCTTAGGTATGACATCCGATCATAGGAGAATTTTTTTATGTTGACTTCAATGACTTCTATATTAAACTAGGTGCTGATTAGAGAACACAATATATGAGAGTTTGGAGTAGTGAACCAGGATTTATTAGTATCCATTTTTGGTACTCCATCACCATAAAGTAGGAAGAGACTTTAGGATATTTCATGTGATTCTTCTCAGGTAACCAGGTGATGTGCTACAAGTTTTGGAAGTCTGGGAACACAAAACCCGGGTGATAGAGAGACCCAGTTGAGTGTTGATCATGCTGCTTGATGAGTACTCTTTAGTATTTTTTTAGGATTTTCTCACTAACAGTGATTGAGAGGGGATCTGTTATGAATCTACATACTGGAGAAGGAACACCAGTTTTCCATCTGTCATGGAACTGTTGTTCATCATGAAATTTGGGTTGAGGAGGTTTTCATGGCCATGTATTCTAGATGATAGGTTTTCAGAGACAGTATGTTGGATTAGCATATGGCAGTCATGCAGGGTCAAAGGGCTATGATATAGGTCATACAGTTGTGATGGTGTATTCCCAACTGGATTAGGAACCTGAACCAAATGTATTTAGATGTACAATTCTATTTGACCCAGTTTTAGATTCTTTTATTTTTGAAATAGGGGATCCCCATAGTTTTATATCTTTTTGTGTTGTTGATTTCCTTGGGTTTGGTAACATTACTTCAGATGATGTTATGACATAAGACACTCTGTTGGGGGTTGATATGGCTTGTGTATGTCAGTTTAAGGAGTCCCTCTTAATATTAGTGGGTGCCACATGTTCTGGTACCTCTATTTATTATTGATTAAGGGAATTGATTTTATTTTTAGAATGGACCAATGGGTCTCATTTCATGCCTTTGTAAACTACAATCTCTATGGTGAGAGTTTCAAGCCACCATTGGGAAATTCTTTTCTATACAATGGTGAATTGGATGTCCATGTGAGAAGAGCTAAACTTGAGAATCATGGGTTGAGAGGAATTAACGCCCAGATTCCTAGTTTACATCTCATTTCCCTGGGAAATTCCCATTTGGACCTTTCTACAATCATGGATCATTTCATATATGTCTTTTTAGATGGATTTTCTGGTTTTCGTCAAGAGAGTGGTGTATTTTTATATTGATCATGTGCAAGGAGTGGTATTGGTGACCAATCCTTTTTATAGGATGGTTATACTTTAGTTACATGATCTCAAGAAGCATTTTGAGTAGTTTCATGAAAAGGGGTTAATCTGACCTAGTACTTCTCCTTGGGGTTAACATGTCATTTTTCCAGAAAATTAACACAATACCCTAAAGAATTGTATATATTATAGGATGTTTAACTATTTGATGGTCAAGAACAAATATCCCTTTCTGAGAATTTTGTAACTCTATAATATTCTATGAGGACCCTAAGTGTTCTAAATTATTGACTTTAGATCCAATTATCATTGGTTTCATGTTAGACTAGATTATATACCTCTTATACACTTTGAGAGTAGATATGGTCTATATTAGTATTTGGTTATGTCATTCCGTCTCATAAAATCACTGGAAATTATCATGGAACTGATGGACTTAGTATTCCAACATTACACTAATTATATTGTAGTAGTCTTTGTGGATAATATCATGGAGTACTCTCCCACTCGACACGACCATTCCACCCATCTTGTGATCATATTGAGTACATTGAGAGGGCATACGTTGTATGTTAATATCTCAAAGTAGATCATTTTGATATATGTGATTCACTTCATGGGTCATGCACTCTCAGATACATGAGTATCATTAGACCCAAATAAAGTGAGAGTGGTAGTTTCGTAGGAGCTACTGAAGAAAATCAATGAGGTACAATGTTTTTGGGTCTGGATGGTTACTACAGATGCTTTATATAGGACTTTGCATCTATTGAAGTGCCTTTGAACATACTGAATAATAAGTATGAGATGTATATACAGAAAGATTCATGTAATTAAACATCTCAGGTGCTGATAGAGTGATTAAGCACAACAGTAATCCTTATTTTTCTAGAGCCAGATAAGATTTACAATTCTTAGTATGATGCATCAGTTGTCAGCCTAGGAGCAGTGCTTATGTAGGGATAAGGATTCATTGTGTGCGGGTCTTGGTAGTTGAGGCCACATGATAGGAATTACCCAACTCACGATGTCCTGTGTGATGCATTTGTGAATTCATTTCAATATGAGATACATTATATTTTCGTAGAGAATATTGTGGTATTCACAGACCATGAAAGCCTCAAGTATATCCACACTCAGTGTGACCTGGATTTGAGATAGTTAATGTGGGATGAGTAATTTCAGACTTTTGTCTATGAGCATGCCTACATGCCTGATAAAGGCATTGTCAAGGAATATGTGTTGAGTATGTGGAATAAAATATAGACAATTTAGGAGGCCAACATTGAGTGGAAACTCGTGGCTATGTTCTGTGAGATTCAATTGGAGGTTCATGAAAATTAATGGAATACATTTAAAGATTCTATAGCTGTTAACCCTACCCTTATAAATATAGTGAGAATGAGGATGATATTAGATTCTGAAGGTAGGTTCCAAGGGGAGTCTATGTCAGGTGAGGACCCTACTCCTTGGTAGACTAGAGTCGAAGATTAGGTTTTGTGATTTCATTTTTATGTATGGGTTTGAACAGAAATACACAAAGAGCTATTGGGATATTTTCATTACTTAGTATGTGCGGTACATCCTAATTCCACAAATATGTATCGATACCTACATCGTTAGTATTGGTGGCTGGGATTGAAGTTGGATGTAGCTGGTTTTATAATGAGATGTTCCAACTACCATTAGGTGAATGTGTATCATCTGTGATAAGAAGGGATGTTAGAGCAGTTACACATTCCTGACATGAACTGTAATGAAGTCATAATGGATTGAATATTATGTTTATCATGGTCACCTTGAGGAAATGATATGATTTTGGATTTTTATTGACTCACAATGGTTTCACGTTTCCCACCGATTAAGGAATGCATTTGTGTTGACGATCTAGGAATAATTTTCATCCAAATGATTGTGTGTTTTTTTGTGGTTCCACACTCTATAATTTTAGACTGGGATGACCAATTTAAATATCATGTATGGAAGGGACTATAGAGGGATTTGGTACACAAGTATATCTACATACAACATACTGTCTCATTAATGATGTCTACTACATGTGCATCATTCAGGTTTTGGATATATGCATAAATCAAGAGTCCTAGATTTCAGGGGCACTTGGGAGAGACACATAACCATGGTGGATATTTCCTATAATAACATTTTTTATGGAACAATTCATATGGAAGCTTATGAGTCTTTGTACGGTAGGCCATGATGATCACCCCTATGTTGGATGGATACAATAGAGGATTCATTGTTGGGACATTGTATTGTCTAATAGACCACTGAGCATGTGGGGTTGATTTATAAGATAATGACTATTCAATATTATCGCCATAAATATTTTTCTAATCGACGAAGATTATATCTAATGTTCGAGTTTGGAGATCAATTTTTGTTGTGTGTCACACCCTGGGTGGGAAGGATGGGTTGTAAAAGGCTTGGGAATATTTCACCCAGATTCGTCGGGAAATTTAATCTTTTGAAGAGATTTTGTTTTGTTTCTAGTTAGTTGTAGTAACCTTATTGTTATTAGGTTATGCACAACATAATTCAATTTTCTCAACTACATCATTACTTTTCCGACATGTCTCATATTTTTCTACCTTAGGAGGTTGAGTTGGTGATGGATTAATCCATCGAGAAGCACCATATTCGGATTGTGGATGGCAACAAAAAGTTTCTCCATGGATGGTATGTTCACCTAGTATAGGTGCTATGGTAGTGTGGGAGAGTATTGGATGATACATGGGATAAGGAGTCTGACTTATGAACACAGTGGCCCGAGTTGATCTTCACTTTTTCTTCACAACCCATGGAATGGGAATTCGGGGATGAATTGCTTCATGGTGGACGTTTTTAAGAACTTGGATATTCATTTCAGGGATGGATCATGTTTTCGGTACGTTTTTTGAGGAAAAAGGGAGAAATGGTGGTTTTATATGTACAAACCATGTAATCATTAGTACATGATATGTACCTAGCTTGTACATGTAGTGGTGTTCTGGATATGTAACGATTGAATACATCGACATGTGGAAACTTTGCAGACCTCTTATGTCGGGGTCTATTGAGGATAATACAAGGCGTGTAGTGTTAATAAACATACCATGCACTTTTATTTTTATTTGATATATTAGAGAAGGGTCCCTTCTTATGTCTGGATATGTCTACTTCTCTCCATGGTTCATATAGGGTAGGTATGGAATAGAAAATGTACATTAAAGCCCTATAGATTCTCCATCTGATCACCAATTGAGACATTTTTGGGTGTGTTGGAAACAAATCAGTTAGTTCTCAAAAAACTTATAGCATATATTATTGATAATTCCTCTCTTTGGAGTTATTATAGGATGGTATTTTGTCACTTTTTTATAGATCTACACCGATCTAGGCTAATTCTTGGGATGGAGTTAATGTATATAGATCATCTAATATTTAGGTAGGTTGTTTGTGCCTTTTTTTATATGTCCAATGACTATATATGATAAATTTTCTGAATATCATGTTTTGGGGTATTTCATGATTTGGAATTTAACCCTGTTAAATACCTTATATGGTTTGATTAATTAAATAGGGTCTGTTTCTTAATTGTAAGTTTAGGTGACTTTTTTTCCATGCATAGATTCATATGGATGGAGTTTGATTGATTATATGAAATGCATGTGATATAAATTTAGAATGATTATCAATGTAGTAGTTTCATATCTCATGAGCATATTTGTTATTATAAGCACACTGTATTTACATAGGATAGTGAGGTCCATTGTGTAGATGATTGACCCTGGGGTATTGACCATGAGAGAATCCTAGGAGGTTGTTTACAATTTATTGATGCAATTTTGACCCAGGGGTGTTGTCTATGAGATCTACATAAGAGGTAATTTATAATTACCTTAGGTGATGATGGCCTAAGATAATTGACCATGAAATCTACCCAAGAGGATGTTTACAATTTATTGAATCCAATTTGAACTAGGGGTATTGATAGTGAGGGCATTCGAGGTGGTCGTTAGTAAATGATTGGTGCTTTTTTAAACCAAAGGGGTTAGACAATGTGATATTTCATAGATTGTCTTTATTTAATCACCCAATTACATGATAGACTAGAGTGGTTAGACTATAAGAACATTCCAAAAGGTTAATTTGTGAATAATTGAATGATTATGATGAGTCTCCCAAACAAACTCACAAACACTGACTTGACCTTACATGATTTGTTTAGATGGTCATCTGAGACATCTATTTAGATATACTCACTGGGGGATATAAATCTTATGGTAGATCTCGATATTTCTTTATTCAAAAGTTGATAAATAAATGAAAAATAGTATTATTGAATACTGTGGGATTTTATACTATTGGGTACTTCCAAGTTTATGGCATCATTCTGGCATATTACCTACTATATATATTCATTGATAGTTAGGCATGCTTCATTTGGTGGTTTCCTATTGGGATTCACATGACACCCTCTTTGGGTCATGTTTTGGGCCCAAACATATTATATTATTGTAGTTATAGATAAGTGAAAGCCCCCGCATTCATTTTGTACTTGATTGTAATCAATGCTGGAGAGAATTGGACAATGCGGAGGCCTGCAATGTAGTAGGAGTTTACTTGATTCTGAGTACAATGTTATCTATATTTTATTTCCACCGTTGTTACTTGTTTCTAAGATTTAATATACACTTGTGACATGAAACAAATATATATATATATATATATATTTGTGTGTGTGTGCAATAGTTGTTATATTTCTACATATCTTCAACTGTTTACATATGATGTATGGTATTATTGCTTCCAATATTGTTTATTATTATCTTTTGGATGTTTCTACTCTTCCAATGTGGTAATAGTTTATCCATTATCACACCATGGCCCTCACATCTGGTCATCATCCTCTGGAATTTGGGAAATGCGCATGAGGTTATGTGAAAAACCATATTTGTGGAACCTTTGGGCGATACACAGATCTGAGACATTACAGAGGTCCTTCCAGGTTTTAATGGAATATTCTGGAGGAAGATGGGATGTAAGATGAGATATCATAGAATACATCGATAATATGTTCCAAATCCATTTCTATCATGAGATGTTAATGGATTATAAATCTCATGAACTCCTAAATCTGATGCAGGATGTAATGTTATTGGGGGAGTGTTCTATGAAATTAATCGAGCTATAGTGTTATTCCCAATAATTTGATACTATTAATATCTCATGGAAGTGATATTATTATGATGTTCTTTATTATGAGATCATATCATTGGTGAATTGATTTTTTATGAATAGTGTTGATGACATGATAAACCAAACACTCATCATGGTAGTGAAAATGATAGAGTCCCTGAGTAACAGTATGGATGTATCAACATTGTGAACTAGAAGGTTATCTTAAGGTAGTAATATGTGTCACAATGATGGATAGGATAGATAATTTTAGAGTTTTTGTATGCACATTCTATAGAATACTGGTGTAATTGGTTCAAAGCAGCCAATTGAGATGGTGGGGGCTCAAAAAACCCCTAAATATACATGTATCTGGATTTACACGAGTAGTTCAAGATGGGGAATGGTATGAGGTACCCCAATAAAGGACACAAAAATAGGGAATTGAAATTTCACATGGTTTTCAATCTAGAACCCATTGACAAGGGATAGATGAGTTACATGTTTTTTACACTACTACATCTATAATGGATTCATGAATATCTACTGTCAGAGGTATGATTCATGTATCATCTACCATAGCATGAATTTCAATTTATATATGATAATTTAATTCTTTTCAATATAAACATTTTAATTTTTTTAATGGATGTGGTAATCATGTATGGTTCATTCAATATCTACAAACCATTTTTAGTGCAGTCAAATCATATCAAATAGTATAATGCATATTCTGAAGATATTGGTAGTGACTGTTTATTTTGAGAAACGATCATGAAATAAATTATTGGATTCAATTTGAATTTTTGTACGTATTTTAAATATCAATACTAGGTTCATTTAAATTTTTATGTGAGTAGAGTATACATTCTATCTTGAAAACAAGTCATTTATTCTCACCATGGTGTGTAGGATATTTTTGCAGGTCAGGCCGGGAAAATTCATGGAAGATATTATTTTCTTTTAGATCTGATAGTAGTCCATTATTTAGATAATCCTAAAATGTAGAAGGACTAATTTCCTCTATCATTATACTGTTTTCTGGATTTCGCATCAAAATTTATATCTTTTACCACCTAATTATATGATCATGTTCACAATCAACTTGGTGTCGGGAGAACGGCTAGTTTCTATCTATCCATATAAAATAAATATAGAATATCATTCGGAGTTGAAATTTTAGTTGTAAGATCATGAATCCAAAGGCTTTATATGAATAATTATATTTCCTAGCGGTTCTCCATTTCACTTTTCGAAGAATGTTTATGGGTCTTGAGATTATGTGGGTATTATCAAAAGATGAACGAGATAATAGTAATCAACTGTTATCCACTATCATTTCATGATGAAATTTTCAATACATTGATGACTGCTATGATCTTTCCCTGATAAATTTGAGATTAGGTTACCAATATTTTATTTTGATAATAATAGATATACATATGAATTATATTTTGTGTAGATAAGGCCTATGTTATTTTTTTGATTATTTTTTAGTGGAAAATGCACCAATGGTATTCATGGCCTTGATGAACAAGATCATTCATTGATTTATAGACTAGTTCATGGTGGATTTTCGAATTTTGTCTTATTATAATAGCATTGAGAATAAAATCATGTTGATCATCTTGATATCATCTTGAGTACAATGATAATGCATCAAATTTAAATAATGTTGACCAAATTTATCTTTTTTATTTATTATGTGACCTTATTAGGCCATAACATCTCAAAGGCATTTGTATTAGTGGAACATGGAAAAATTTCATCCATGGATTCCAAGGAACAACCCAATAATATCTACATGATAAATATCTTTCAGGTTTTATAATGTTATTATTAGGGCATTATATAGTATTTATCCCATTTGGAAGCCCCAATTTTTGGGGTGAACACAATAGAGATGATGTTTATTTGCGATAAAGGCTCATAGAGAGTTTATATTGTTCTAAAAGGCATGATGTCCTTAACCTCAATCCTCACAATAAATTTTCTGAGTAATCCACACACCATGTGTTATGGTTCATAAGGAGTTGGACACAAGGTATTTCTAATGGAGGAGGATCGAGTTGTCTATTATTTCTCTCGGAATCTAAGACAACATTAGAGGAATTATGATACACATGATCCTTAGTTATCAGTAATGGAACATGTCTTTAGTTGTTGGGGAAAATTTGTAATGGGTGAATGGATTTTGGTATAAATGGATCATAGGATCCTCAATTACATATTTTCACAATTATTATTGATCATTTGAAATAGGTAGTGTGTGATGTATATATGGTCGTTTTAAATTAATTTAGATTATTAACATAGAAAGGGAAAAATTGTTGCTAATAATTTGAGTTGAGATACATAGGAAGAGGTAGTGTGGGATTCTTAAGGTTATAGGTTGTCAATAGACCTCTTGGACAACATGCACCTAGATGTTAAAATTTTTGAAGACCATGTGTCTTTGACATCAATATCTGTTATCCCTATGAATTTTTACTAGATTAGTATAGATCATTTCATTATTCCAAAGTGATAATTTTTTTGATAAAAATTATATGGTGACTAGACACTATAATGAGGCTCCCTATATAGTTTGAATTATCATTTTTTCAATGGACATGTATTGGTTATTATGTTTATTTTCATAGATCTAGGGTTGTAGATTCATGTTTCTAGATGAGTGGAAAATATTGGTTTTAGAATCATCTATCCTGTTATTTTTAGACATTAGTTTTTGTATGTAATTAATAAGACGGTAGTGAGATTAATGGATATATATATTAGATGGCAACAAGTGAAAGCTGAACATCAAAGGCCAACTCCGTTTTAATAAATTATCCTTCCCTGATTGTAAATTAGATCATATCACAATGTATTTCATCAGATGGTTTCCCTAGAAAACTAATAACAAGGAGGTATTACAGTTGAATTTTGATCTATTTAAAAAGTTATCATACTTCTAACCTATAATGTTGACATAAATAGTTAATTATATTGTAATTATTTACATTTGAGAGGTGGTTTGATTGTAAGGGGTTCATAGGAGTATCACTTCATATTGATATCCTCTTCTCACATAGTGTTTCTAGAATGCTCTTGAAAATAATATAGGATCACAATTTGTTTTGAGAATAGCCTATTATATGTAGACTGATGGTAAATATGAGATGACTATTCTTTTTCAAGAGGATATGATGTAAGCATTATTAGGGGTTTTTTATTTGATGAGCAATATATAAAACATAAGGAAAATAGATATAATAACAACATCACTGAAACAATCCAAATGGAAACTTTTCAATCATATTATGGCAGTACATGTTTTTAAACACATTTTTGTCTAGAGGAAGGTGACGTTGAAATTGATGGGCCTCTTCTTGTGTAGGATTTGTCTGAGTAGTGTTAGTTGTTCTGGAAGTGGTTGGGGGCCGTGAAGAGTAATATGAAATCATATGATGTCCTTCACATATAACCTCTTGAATTATAGGATATTAATTACTTTTATCCTTCTATTTTATTATACATTAGGGAATCACTATATCATGAAATAGGAAAATTTATCATCATGGATTGTTAGTTTATTTGAGATAGTGGAAAGTGTTGGTATATTGTCATTCCATTTAGACCATTCAAAATATTTCTATGAAATGACTTATATGATCAATTTGTTTCATCTAAAATTATATCATCTAGAAGTATCCCATATGATAGATGCAGTATATATTAAGCTTCAAAAAGATGCTTCCTTTGAGGATAATCAAATTCGTGTTGTGAATCATAATGAGAAATATATTTGGGGTAGTACTATAACGTTAGTTAGGGTGATGTGATAATAGTGTTGAGTTCAAGAGGACACATGGTAGAGGGAGTTTGAATCAAAATCACAGGGGAAATAATTCTTCACTATGGAATCACATTAATGTTTGGATTATCTTGGGGATAAGATATTATACAGTGGAGAGGTATTATGTTCCCAAATTGGTTCATCTATATATGACTCTACGTTTTTTCATTAAAAATCATTTGGGTATGGTTTTACTTATCATTAAAACATTATGTTTGGGTTTCATGATGGATACCAAATAGAAAAATAAATAATGTATTAGGTTATGTGGAAATGTGGGAAAACTGTAGAGGATCTGTGAGGAAAGAGTTGTTGGGGTAAAGGACCAAATGTACAGAGATGTATGTTTATCCAAATTAATGGAGTATGTGTTCATGTGTTAATTGTTTTATGATTTCATCTTATATTGAGATGCTATAAATGGATATTGGAGTTTTTATGGGAAATGGACAAAAAATAGATCTCAAAAAATTACTTTTTCTATAAATGGTTTACATTTCATTTAATGTTCGGTTTTTTTAATAAAATAACTCAAGGTGATGGGTTATTAAATAATATCCAATTAGCAATATGAAAAAATGAAACTATATTAAAATAATATTTTTCACGTGAAAATATAATTTAAATTATGTTTTCTATATGATTTTTTATTCTAATTGGATGAAACATTTTCCTCTAGGTCATAGGGAACCATTTAGGATATTTTAGAATGCGATCATTCTTTATGGATGTATTGAAAAAAAATTATCCATTTTATGTGATTTTGGTATAGTTTCTCCCTTATATCCTTTAGTTATCCAAAAATTGTGGTGAAAACCATTAAATGTGGGAATTTTTGAATTTTATCATTACGTCATCTATTCTGGAAAACGATTTTTCATCAATCACACATTATTTTTCATTGGGGGTTGACATTAAATTCATTATTGGTTCATAAATTAAAGGTAGGGGTATAAATCATTACACTATGGTTTGATACTTTACATATTTTTTCAATATTTTGAGATCAAAAATGAAACATGTTCATGAATCAATTTAATAATTAATGGGATTATTCTTGGGAGTCCCTTAGTTAATATTATCTTTTCTACATAGAATATATCCACCTATTAAGTTAGAAAACCATGAATATATTTGAGTTGGAAATGAATTGAAGTGCGTGTATCATGATTTGAGACCGTATGTGATTTACTAATATAGAATACCTACTTTGTGGCATGTTCAAATTTTTTTCTTTATTAATCTATTGTGATATTAATGAATGTGTTATATGAATGTAAACTGTTAAATCACATAATTAATCATTGAAATTTGTGATGTGATATAGTGATATCCATGATATATGAAATGACTTATTTCCTAGGATGAAATCATTATATATTACTCTTAGAATTTAAATATGTGCACTTATATACTATAATGATGATATTGAGTATGCTCAGTGCTGTTCCATGCATTAATGATTATAGAGAGTATGCTCTACCCAGTCTCATATAATACAACTTTGTAAGCTATGATAGAGATGTTGTGAATATTATAGGTATTTGACCAGGAATTCTGTGACCATACCATTTTTAGATGTTTGGTTTGGGCATGGTCATAAAACATGTTCCAGTATATTTTTTCTTAAAACCAATGTAGCTTAATTTACCATATGTATATGGTTATTATTTCAATTTTTTAAGACATTATCATATATATTTAGGCAGGTAGAAAAATAATATTGTTTTTTTATATTATTAGTTTTTTAATTAATTAATAAACATATTAATAAATATTTTCCATAAACATCTAATTTGATTTATTTTTTTATACTTGTTGTTTTGTAACTTATTATTTATCATCACATCTTATGTGGTCATTATTTTGTACCTGATAAGATTATGCAGATGATAATTTTGGTAAGGTTAAGTACCTTGATGATAATTTTATGTATTAGATGGGAAGGATTATTAATGCAAGAACAATGTGGGGTATAGGACTGGGGACATTTCAGTCTTAATTTACTATGCTAGTCTTTTAGTTGTATTGTTTCAAGCATGACATTTAGTTACATTCAATGACATGACAACACTATTCTATTATTTTTTACTAACTATAACATTATATTTTATTATTAGTTTCTCACCTGATTAATCCCTGATTTCATTCATTTTTATAGTTAATTACTTATTTTATGAAACATAAAAAATAAGGTTGTATTATCCCCACTGTACATTTCACACCCCTGCTACTAGTCAACAATCTCTGACATAAGAGGATGAAATCTTGAGGATTTGTATCTATCGCTTTCTATCCATATAAGAGTGTGAAAGATCCTAAGAAGTTAATTGATTCATTTAAAAAAAATTATAAAAAGTAAAAGTATTATCTATTAATTTGATTAATCATTCTGAAAATGTAAAAAAACATTTTTATAATTATTCATGGAAAACAAAGTTTTGGAATAAATCTTGTTTTGACCATAGATATATACGAGGTACAGTTTCCTAAAATTATTTTTCTATAACATTGTTTGTATTGAATATTTGAATAAAGTTGTCTATTACATTAAATATAACATTAATTAGAATATGAGATAAGAATGAAAGGTATTATTAAAAAATTATAAAAAAAGGTCTATTAAAATGGATTTTTGGAAGAAAACCTTAAAACATTCATAATGATGATGTGAGAATTAATTACTGAAATTATTATGTGTAAAAACTAAAAATATATATAAATATATTAAATTAAAAAATAAATACTGAAATTTAATTTACACAGAGTTATATAATACCATGATCAATGATGCAGATGTTTTATCCAATGAACAAAGATTGATTTGTGAAAATACACACCAAATAGTAAGTTTTAATTAAAATCAACATATGTGAAGTAATTAAACATGAATAACAAAATAATATAAATAATGTATTCAAGACATTCCATGCAAATTTTGTAGTATATATGCAATATAAATTTAATGTGTTTCATAATTACAAAATATGACACAATGAAGTGATATTTATACAAAAACCCTTACTTCACACATTCCTTTTGGTAATAATTACATTAATAGTCTAAATAGATAGATTAAAAGATTTATTGTATTATTATATAAATATACTATTATTTTTAATATATTATATGATTCTTTTCTAATATATTATTACCCTTATGTTAGTAATATTTCACTATTTTCATTATTTCTAGTAATAATTTTCTATGATTTTCAAGTATGTTTGGACTTGTTATTTTTTGTTCTTACTACATCGAGAAATATTAAAATATAATATATATTCATTTTATATCTATGTATATTAAACCCTAAAATTTCATGATTGAAAATGAAATACATAGTTAAAGGAGATGGTATTCCATACATAAGCCTAAATTTTGTTACCACATTATTTTTATATTGAATGAAAGAAAATTAAAAAATATATATATACAAGTATAATTTGTTTTCATATATATCAAAAACAATTATTGATACCTGAAAACATTCCTTGTAAATCATGAAGGAATCACATTGTTTCAGGCGGATGTAGTCCTCCTTACATATAAGTGACGACATCATATTGAAAATATAAGGAAATCATGACATTACATCTGAAATAATAATAATAGAAGTATAAATTCATAATAAATAGAAATGTTCTAATATATACATCATTTCCATCATTATTATTACCATTGATATGTTTTAATGGGAAAACCTATTACATCAGTTCATGAGGCAGTAGTCATCCATACACAGAAATGAAAATTTTACCCATTTGATGGTATTGCCTATTGTAATGGGTTGTAACCTTAAAATAAAAAGATATTTCTATATATAATATACTTATATTATAATACGTTAATGATAAAATAAAATTTTAAGGAGATAGAGAATAATATAACAATGGTTTTAGAAAAGCATTACATCTTTTTCACATATCCAACTTATGTATCCACTAATTCCATCCTAATATGGACTTCATACCAATATAAGAATAATTTTATTATGTGATTTTTTCATATAAATTTTTTAGGTTGGTATTTTTGGTAAAAATTGGTATTGAATTTATGATGAAATAGGGATATGTGATTCTCTTTTACATGTATGGTGAGTGGAAAACTTGTATTTGTTTGAAAATTTTGAATTAAACCAACGTTTTATCCATGGCATATTTTTCAAATAATACTCCAAAATAGATTCAATAGTGTATATTTTCTAGATATTTCCATCCAATGGGTTTTGTAAAATATTCTAGGTCATTTGGCCCCATATACTAAAAGGTTAATCCCATTGTTACCTCTTTTTTATCATAATTTATAAATTAATTTTAACTAATTTCACAAATCCATATGGTTAAAAATTATGTTGGAAATATTAAAATTTTTATATTATTCCTATTCAAAATAGTTTATCTCTTTTACATAATTTAATACTGATAATGGGTCTAAATTAAAATAAAAATGACCCCACATATGGTTTAACAAAACAGATTTTTAAAGGAAAATGTCCAAAATTTTATAAAATTTTTTTGTTTTCAATATGAAAATGATGATAATTAGCTAAATATAATAACCTGATGTATAATTTTACTATTTTTACATTGTAACTAATTACAAAAATTCATGTTATAATATTTTTTGATGAAACTACATTATTCGATTAAAAATCATCATTTCATGATTAGTCAAACAATTAAACATCTTATAAAATTCCAATAATACACATAATATTTTTTTAAAATTAATGTTTCAATTTTTATTTTTATTTTTTCAAATAAATTTTTTTAAAATTTAAAAAAATTATTTTAAATTAATTGTGCAATCAAATTGCTGAAATACGTTGTTTAGAAAAATATAACTTTTTATAAATAAAATTTTAATTTTTTATTATCAAATTCACAACGAAATAATTTGGTTAAATCTAAAAAATTAATTTATATATTATATTAATACTTTTATTGGATTCCAAACTAATATTAATTAATCTAATTTATTATGATTGAATTCCTTTGGCACATAAAATATTTTTATTAAAGAAATTTTTTCTATATTCAATTCGTCTTTATATTATTTAATTGATAACCAAGGAATTAAATGATATATTTTCATAAGTTATGAAATATTATTAATGACCTAATATATTATGTCTAGGATATAATTTTGATTTTAAATCATAATATTAATAATATTCGTAATAATTTTGTCTTGTTTGTAACATGTGTTATCGTAGAATCTCATTATTTCTTTTAACAAAATATAAAAAAGGGTGATGTGTAATGAAAGCTAAGTGAGAATTTTATGTATCATATACCATGAAATAATGTATTATTCTATTGTAATTTTCAGTTTTTTATATTATCCCCACCTTATATAATGTGTTTCACCGCAAACTAAACAAGATCTTGTTATTCTAGGGTTTGACATTTTAAAATACAATATTTAAAAAAAACCTACATCATAATGTAGTTAATATTATATCACATTATTATGATAGAAACTGAATTAAAATTATCATTTGGAATAACACATATCTAGGTTTCAACATATGATAACATTGAAGGAATGTGAAGTTATGTACATGGATGAAAAGTGTAAATATTTAAGGATTTTGATTGTCGTGATTGATTAGAAAAGAGTGAATGATCATTGGAATATTGATGGGATAAAACCCATAAATATAATTGGTGTGAGAATATCATTTATATCATCATAAATTCATGAAAAATGATAGAATTATATTTCATAAACACTTTCTATAGTTGATTATTCTGTTAGCATCAATGAATGGTAGGAGAAATACATTCATGATAAGATTCTATAGATATAATTTCATACATTGATTTTTAATTGAAAATTTAAAAATTCATAACATATTATAAGAATTAAATACAAAAAACTATTTTTTTATCCATCAAGTACTGAAATTCACTTTTAAACAGTTTTGAGATCCATAAATGTGTGAAATGTTCTATATCTATCTCCATTTATTATTGAAAAGATACTGTTAATACATCAATCTATAAACCACAAATGTAATACTAGTGGTTCCTCATTAATATTTATTGTTAAAAATATTTAACTAAAAAAATTACATATTAACAATGAAATCTCACATACTTGTTGTAGGTCTAAACCCTTTTCATTCTTCTGTCAAGGGTTAAAGCACCGTCGCATTGATGGACAAGATGAGTTGCCATGAGGCATGTAGGTTGTCTTTTTTTTCTCTAAAATTATATTAATATAAATATAATATCATTCCAAAAATATATTATGTACATACTAAATATTCATTTATTCATTTAATAACAATTTATTATAGTTTTCAAATAAACTCGATATTTAAAATTTTATAATAATAATATTTTATTATAATTAAATTTTAGTAATGATAATATCAAACCTAATTGTTTTGAATAACATTTAACATATGAATATAAAATTTAAAGACATTATTTGTCAAATAATCATTTCTCTAAAACAGTTTCTTGCAATAAAATGTTTCTAATAAGACTATTATCATGTGAAAATAATTCTACATAAAACCTTAAATGGGGTGATTAAAATTTAAAATCATACCCAATATTAAACTCATTAATCTGTGATAGGATCCATAACTCTTATACCATTGAACACACCATTGAATATAACATTAAATAGAACACTTATATTATTCATTAAATAAGTATCCAATATTTTTTTGGTATAATAAATCTATAATTTATTTATAGAATCCTAAAAAAATTATTCGTCTCATTTATTTCAACATAGGCCCTTCATTAGTATAGGGTTTAAACTGGGTCATTCATTCTCATTATCTTTCCAAATACATTATTTTATGTTGTAATGGATATGTGTATTTCCATAATCATATCTCTTCAAAGTGTCACACCATGTGCGCCGCAATTCCCATTTATTGGGTACCAAGTTATTCCTGAGTCCAGCCATATGTGCATGTTTTAGGGTTATTACGCTGTGGAATATTGTTCTAGAACCAAATACACATATAATAACAAGAAAAATATGTATCATAAGTAAAAATAATAATATATACCTTAAAACCTATTATATATTCTTTAATACTTATCCTCAATGTCTACATAGGGTTATGTTCCTTAAGCATTGGTTTCTAAAATCTAATTCTGAATGAGTCTAAAAAACACCATCTGACTGTAACTACAGCAACCTCAAACCCATTATCTCATAGTTGATTCCCTATACCAATTAATTGTAATATGATAAAAGGAATAAATTCCAAAATGACTAATTAGTGTAGAATTCATGATAAAAATAGATAAATACATGAGTACTATAGTACATATGGATAAAAAATTGATTAATAATTTAATTTCCTTCAATGATAACATTATTCCATATTTCACATCACTTCATATCAATCATAGTAATAATTATAGAATATTATGGTAAAATAATAAGGATGGTCATAAATTATATGCAAGGGTTAGGTAACAATGATGGAATACATAATAAATTGTCAAAATCATCATAGAATGTTAAATAACTCATCACACATGCAATTAAAAATACCTGGTTAAGAAAAAATCAATTTGGTATGGTAAATAAATGAGATAATATGCAATTTCATAACAATATAAGAAGTAATAAACATATTATGGTTAATAACATCGAACATATTCCACATAAATGACTAGATAAAGCCTATATAATATAAAAGGTAAATAACTCAGAACACATTACAGATCATCAAAATGATAAAATAAAAACACATCCAAATATTTTTCCATAGTTAAAATATCTTGGATAATAATAAATGAGTTATGAATAAATTAAATTATGAAATATTTGATCCCTTGTCTCCTATGTACATAAAAACAATTCCATCTTGAACTCCCAAAATATGGTTTAAAACCGATGGGTAGATACCCATTTATATAATTTTTTAAAATAGATTTGTCACATTATACTGTCAATGCATATAAGGATTGAATTATATGGTCCATAACTGATGGCATACCTATCCAAAACATTCATTATATATCTGATAATCAATTTAATTTAACAATATTTGGCATTATCAAATATCAATATTTTATAACGAATACATATTTATCAATATTTCACCATATAATAAACTAACTATCACACAAAACAACTTATGGAAAATTGTTAGGTAGTTATGGAAATAATAATATATACAATAAATAATCATTATATTTAGGTGAAATTTAATGTCCAATGTTCAATTGAATGTTAATAAATCACGTGGATGATATAGAATACAAAAATTCATTCATGTAAGTGAATTTAAATACTAAACTTCATCATAATATTCGTAGTTCATCATTATGATGTATAAGGATGGTATCAATTTGATGTATACCTATTGGAGTGAGAATATTTTTTTGTTGATGAAATAAAAAATTTCCAATAAAAATTTTCTGGGGATCATTTTTCTTTTTCATTTAAAAAAAATAAAATTCATTTTAATTATAAATCATTTTAAAAAAATCATTTGAAATATGTTCATTAACATGACAAATATGAATCAAAAATATAACATCATGTAATTTTTACATGAAGAACAAGGTAAAAAACAATCATTTTTCAGAATAAAAAGATTATAACAATTCTTTATTTAGAAAATAAAAATAAGATTCATTTAAAAAATTTGAAAAATTAGAAAAGGGATAAATTTTTAAAAAAAGAAGTTTTCAATGGCTAAAATCATTATGGATTGTTTTGAAAACATGATTTTGGAAGAAAATGGGTTTCCGAAGAAAGAGAGAAATGATTTCATGTTTTTGTAAAACATTTTAATTACGAAAGGTTGGGAAAATAGTACTAGAAATTAAGGTATATCATGAATGGAAATTGGAGAATTAAATTTTAGGGTTTTGTAAACAATGATACTTTTATATTATTTAGCGCAAATTCACAACTATATAATCTTTGTTAGAATGAAATTATTTAATAAACCCTTAAAATAATCATAATGATGATGTGAGATTTGATAAATGAATAGATTATTTTTATCATTATAAAAAAATAAAAAAACATTAAATAAAACATTGGTGTGTTAAAATTAATAATACATGTAATCGTTCAATGTAACAATCGATGAAGTGGTATTTTTAACATAATGACTGTAAATTGAGTTAAATTTATTTAGCATATTCTAACTTTTAATTAAAACACCATTATACGAAATAATTATATATGAAACTAACAATACCATTAATAATTATTTATTAATTATATTCATTGTCAAAAGAGATGCATATAAAACTTATAAGTGAAATTATTTGAATAATATGACATTAAGCGTCAACTAAATGAACTTGAGGTGAAAACCCTTGCTCAAGAATCATATTGGTAGTACATTCTTTACCATTATTTGTTATGGATTTTTTTAAATTTATTAACTAATTAATGATCCACATTAATATATAGGATATAAAAAATTATCCATTTATAATATATTATTACCCTTTCAATAATAACCAATCATTATTATAATTGTTTCAGGTAATTACAATATATGTTTTCTGAGTATGTTTTGAATTTTCAATTTTTATTTCAATTTTCATAAATTTTTATATTATCATCTCCATAATTTAAAACATGATTTATACATATAATGTATTATATTTATATATAGTGTAATCCCGGCTATTTGGTGATGGGAAATTAAATACACCATTTCTGAAGAATGTAGTTTATACGTACACATGACCCTTGTTTCCTTTTTCATGTCATGTTGAATAAAAAAATTAAATACTATCTTAATATGAATATATATATATATTTTCATAGTATATTTTTATGAAATATATATCACATATTTCTAAAAAAATCCTCTTTAATAAATTCATTGAATAGAGTGAATAAATCATATCTCTTCATGAGCAGGTAGTCCACTAGACACAAAGGGGATTTTATCATATTCTCAAAAAATTAAAGGCATGGATTAATGTATAATATTATTATAGAAAAATAAAAAATAAATAATATATTTCAGATATATAATATATATAAATAGTGATACTATCATTATTCCTATACTCGATATGTGGTAATGGAAAAAACAAATGACATCGGTTTGAGAGGTGGTGGTCTCTCATACACATGACCGATGATTTCTGACCCCGTTTGATGGAAGTGTCTGTTTTTATATAAAAAACTATAAAACATTATCATATATGTATATTTAATATACTGGGGATATTAAATAAACATGATATTAGAATAAAAGATGGATTTTATTAATGAAATCAAAAAATAATTTCATTAGGAAAACATTTCCTCTTCTTTAGGTATCCTCCTTATGTTGGCACTAGTTCCATCCAATGATGGATTTTTATAATATAAAATGCCTCCAGGATGGTGATATGGGACTTTATATGTTATTTTTTTACATATTTTCTTAACTAATTGGTTTTAAATGTGTCGATTGAGGTGGTTAATGGGTGAATTTTTATAAGTGTGGTGAGTTTCATATATTTAAATTTATTAATGAATGAATTGCCATGATGTTTTTTCCATGTCATGTGGATCAAATAATTCCCAATCTATAATATATAATGTTTAATGTTAAAATATATCTATAAAATGGGGTTGGGAATAGTTTTTATTTGACTTCCAACTTATGTTTAATTTTATAGTGCCTCGGTAATCTTGTTTTCCCTTAATCGTTGTAATTAATTATGAATAAATTCCCTTATCAGTATGATAATAACATAAATTATACATATTGGAAATTATAAATAATTCATATTCAATATTTTTAATCCAGTTTATCTATTTCCATCCATGAATTTATAAAAAAATTAATTTTAAATTAACATAACAGATGAAATGGGAAAGCATGTTTCCTAAAGTGAACAAGTTTAAAAGATTACTTGGATTTTATATCTAAATAAAATATTAAAATTATTAAAATGTTCAATATTTTATTAGAAAATTTATAATATAAATATTTTGACTTTTAAATTAATTTATACTATAATGTTATAATATATATTATTTAGAATAAAATTTAGTTTTTATTTAAAATTTAACATTTTTCTTCATTCATTGAAAAAATAAAATATCTAAAAAAAAACACAGTAAGATAATTTAAATGTTATTCTAGTAAATTTGTATGTTATATTAGAATATACAATTTATAACAGTTTTATAATTTATTTTGAAAACCAGCGTACCATCCAAAGGTGGAATATATCTTTTGAAAAAATACATATTTTTTTAGTAATATTATATTTATGAATATCTTATTCCAATCAAACCAATTAGATGAATGTCATAAAAATTTATTAAATATATAATATATAAATTTCTTTAATAAAACCAATTAATATTAATTAATTATATTAATTTATATATAAATCTATTGAAGCATAAAAAATTTTATAAAAAAATTCATTTATATTTAATTGGTTTTTTAAATTCTTTATTTAATAACCAATGAAACCAACCATATATTTTAATAATATATTTAATCAGACACATAAATTATTATTTAATGTCAATGATATGGTTATTATTTTTAAAAATAATAGTAATATTATCGAGTAAAACATGGTCATGCATGTAACTCAAGCCATCAATGAAACTATTTTTTGTCTTTAAGGGAAGATAAAGATAGTGTTGTGTGTAATAGAATATAAAAAAAAATATTTCATGTGATATATGAAATGGGATCAAATTTAATAATTTATTACTTTATTATAGATATAATATATTTAAATATATATCTAGGTAAATTCCAGTTGACAATTCTTTAGATGACCCAATGTCTATGAAAATGTCATAGAGTTTTGGTAAAGGATAGGGAAAGTAGTTTATAATAAATTTCAGTCTTCAATATAGAAAAACAAGTGGATTTGGATTTAGAAATTAAGAATATAAGGGTAATATTTATTAATTTAAGTTGTTCATCTAGATTTCATCACCACATTATGTAAAATAATGGGCCTTGGTGCACCGTAGGTTTGACACAACTAATGAAATAATTTTGAAATACAGAAAGTCATTATGAAAAAAAATCCAGGATTTAAATGTATGTTAACTGTAAATTTTTAGTGGTAATCCTTTGTTTTCGTATATTTAAAATAAGGTGTCGGTGTTTACAACTCTTATAAAATATTTTTAGACTATCTTCTATTCTATTATGACTACTGTTTCACACATTTGGGTTTTTCATTTAAGTCAATTGAGGGAACAAGATTGAACTAGGGTATAAAAAATGTGATGGAAAATTTGATGTTGAGATGATAAATTTTATGATGAATTTAGTTAAGGATATTTTTATAATTCCAAATCAGTTTTCACATAACAAGACATAAAATTTGAACCATAAACTGTTATCAGACTCACCAAAGAAGATAACAAATTGAGTTCTCTGAGTCTTCAAAGAGTGGAGATCATAGAGGAATGAAGATTAAGTTTCATATATTTTGAGAATATAGAAATAATAACGTACAATAATGTATCAGAGGTATGAGATGTTATTGTGGGAGTAGAGTAAAATGACATAAATATAGTAACAACAAATTAAAAATGAAAAGTTTGGTTAATAAATTGGATGATAATAATGGTATCCAAATGGTATCATCGACTATTTAGTGTGTTAAATGTGGAAGGTAGGGGATTTTGAAAATTAATGTAGAAAGGGTAATACTCAGTTATATAATATTAATGATTCTATGTAGAATGGTTATATTTTTTATTATTAGTAGCCTACAAATTATAAATAAATACAACATTGTTTTATGGAATAACTCAGTGATGTTTAGATAATGGTTTGAGAATTATTAAGGATGATTAAATTTATTATATATTTATTACAAATTTTTTTACTAATCCTAAAATATATAGTTATTGGTCTGTATATGTTTTTTATTAGATATTTTCAGAAATAAATTTAATGGTAATAATTCCATAGTAATTTCATTAAATGGAAAGCAAATATTATATGCGATACAAATAGTTAAGGGAATATGACACCTGATATGATCCTAGATTTGAGAAAATGATGTTTAGTTTGGATTAATATATGATACATATTGATAAAAAAAATTATAGTATAGATGAACTATGATATGATAAATTTTTTTGTCTAACGATGTTGTTTATGTTATCATTGATGGAGTTTACGATATTTTGGTTCTAAGGAATATGTTCAGTAATATATTGTTTTATGTGTGTAATGGGGATTAATTAGTATTATAATTGAGTATTTATGGTAAGTGTGGTTATAAATAATATTTTATAGAATACATGATCAATCTATTCACATATTTTGAATGTGAAACTTATGATATTGTTAATGGTATTTTGAGGATTATTGGTGAGTTTTTGAAATTTAATGAACTATTTAAAAAAAATATTTTCGATTAGTCATAAGTTTTATCGTTAATAGAATTGTTTATATTGATTTTGGATTAGATATTTGAGATTAATGTAATTATTCACCATATAAAGATCATCCCATATTGGATAACCATTATAATGATTTATAACTTAATATAGAAGGAATGACTACTTGTTCATTTATAAATTATATTTAGTGATGGAGACAGGAAAAAATCCACTATTATAGTATGATATGATGTTCAAATTGATCAAGGCACATCCCGAGGGTGAAATTGTGCTAATGGAGTTAAAATATAACAAGAAAGTACATCTTCATATATTCTTTTTAGTGAAAGAATATTAATTAACTAGAAATTGAAATAAATATATGGAAATGAGTTTTTTTAGTTCTAAAATATTTTTTTTGATATCAAATATCATTTTCATGGATATTTATTTTATGTATTTTTTTGATTATCCATTTCTCATCCACCCACGTTATTTCGATCAATGTTCTATATCACTCTTTGTAATTATTTTTTTCTCATCTTCCATTTCAATATAATCATTTACACTTTTTTAAAATATTTTTAACCATAGTATGTGTTATTATTGTTTACCATCACATATCCTTTTTTCTTTTTGAAAATGATATTTTATTGTAATTATTTACAAGGTTCTTTTCTATGAAGGAATTGACAAATTTTAAACAAAACAAGATAGTGTTAAATTTCAGGGGATAAATTATTTTTAATGGTTGTATAATTCAACTCCCCAATAGTTTTTGAAATATTTTTTTAAAATATATTTGATAAATATCAAATATATAACTACGTGTAACATTATGTTCAGCTTTTATTACATATAATAAAGAATTTATTTAAATTGTGAAACCTTTTTAAAATATTATTATGTTATATAAATAATATAGATTTTTTAATGGAGGTCATTATATAGTATTATGATAAATAATAAAATATTTGTTTTAAAATTTGAATAAATTAATTATATTTTTACTATCTAATTATAAAAGAAAAAAAAGGAATTCATTTTTTTGAAAAAGAAATTTATATGAAAGAAAGAATGTTTTGCATTAATAAATTAAAAAACCAATTATTGTTAATTCTTTTAATTAAATAATAAATAATATATTAAATATACTATTTAATATTCATCTTATTATTTTTCAATAATACACATAATAATAATGTAACATCCCGGTTCTAGAATCCACCCAGAGGTGCCCCGTACCCGGTTGGTCACATGGCCTCAAGCGCATTTCCCAAAGCACCAGAAGATGCTGACTAGCAGCGAGGGCATCAGGTGTTATAGTGGGGAAACTATGCCGTCATTGGAAGAGTACACAACAAAAGTAAACAATAAGAAGTATTAGTATGATATACAACAGCAATCAATCCATTGAACAACAGGCAAAAGAGAAGAAAACAACTAACCACAATAGGAACCCCTCTTGGAAGTACTCGAAGACAACCCCTCTTGTTTTATCCAAGAAATACCAATAACCCTCTCGGTAGCACACTCATCCTAACCCCTCTGGTTTGGTCAGACGAAATTATAAGACTCTATGGGGAAGCTCACTCGATCAATTCACCTTATAGTCTTGGGTAGTCAAGGACTCTCTGAGGAAGATCACACGGCCTAACCCACTTATAAACCCAATGTTTAGAAACTCTCTGGGGAAGGTCGCATGGTCAATTCCTTCCATAGTATTAGGTCTATCACAGACTCTCTAAGAAGCTTGCTCAGTCAATTCCTTCTCTAGCCTAGTATTTTTATAATTAAATTCAAAAAAAGAAATGACTGTCTGAGGAAGCTCTTTCGGTGTACCCTCCTATAGACTATAATATTCAAGACTCTCTGGGAAACTCACTCAGTCTATCCCATGTAGTCTATAATTTCCAAGACTCTCTGAGGGAGCTCACTCATTCTACCCTCCTGTAGTCTATAATATCAAAGGCTCTCTGGGAAGCTCACTTGGTCTATCCCTTAAATTCTATAGAACTAGGTTCGCAAGGTCCCATTCCAGTTAGTGCATAATAATGCTATAACACCAATGTACACCTACATATCTACATTGCTAACCAGTCTAAAAAAACAAGTAGGTCAAGAATATCATTCCATCCTACAGTCACAATGAATGGAATACTGGTATAACGGCCAAACGCTAACAAGACCGAAAGGTTGTAACAAGAACAAGGAGTGGTAAAAACATGCAAGCACAACAATAATTCACAAACATGATCAAATTACCTCTACACTAGCATACAATCATGGAAGGAAAAAAATAGGATCAAAAAGGTAAACACACAACACCCTGTTTATGGGTATTGGTGGAATTTGCACATAAATTTCAAAGGCTTCTAAAGGTATGGAACAAACCACCTACCTTGATGCTAGGAGATAAAAATACTAGAAACATGAGCCTTGATTATCATTAGAAAGGCTTTGATCTTCAAAAATGCGCAAAAAATTCTACCCACTATGTCTTTATAAATATGGGGAATTGGAAAACAAATCTCTAAGAGAAGGAAGAGCTCACTGCTGTGGTCCCAACACAATCGACAGCAGTCGATTCCGAGAACAGACGGAGGCATGGGGGCTCAGAGAAGTTTTGAGGCTGTACGGGTTCTCTCAGATGAAAACAACCTAGAAGAAGCAAGTTCTGTATGTCAGGCGCGACCCCGGTCCGTTTAATGAAAAAAAAGAAACTACACAGTGTGTACTTCTATGTTACATATTGTGTAATTTCCCTTTTAGTACTCTGCCTTAAGCAGCCTATGCATCGCCCCTACACACCAGTTGTGTGTGCCGGATACGGCCATCACACGGCCTGACACTGTATCAAAGTACACGGCATGTACTTATAAATTACACCATGTGTACTTCAAATATTTTCAGTTTTTCCACATTTTCTGAAAAATGACCAGAAACGGAAAAACATACCTTAAGTGAAGATTCATTATCTTAAAAACGTCCCCACTTAATGAAATTCATCCTTGAATTTCCTTAGAAATGAATAGAAGAAGAAACCCCGAACAACTCCAGCCATTGCGATCGTACATCAGCCTCCCTCTCCCATGTCTCATCCTGTACTCGCCTGTGGAGCCATATCACCCACACTAGAGGAATATTCCATCCATATAGAACTTTCATAATGTGATCAATAATCCGTATAGGATGATCCTCAAATGGCGCATCTGCTTAATGTTCAACCTCCTCAGGTTCAAAGGCATGAGACGAGTCTGAAAAGTAACGTCGGAGCTGGGAAACGTGGAATAAATCATGCATAGCCCAGTACCTCTGATGTAACTGCAACTGATAGGAAACCGGACCGCCTTTCTCCAAAACCTCAAATGGATTGACGTACCATGGTGAAAGCTTCCCTATCTCTGAATCTTCTTGTGTCCCAACCTCGGTGCGACACATAGGAAAACATGATCCCCGACCTCGAACTCTAGAGGTCATCTCACTGATCACCATAAGACTTCTATCGATATTATTTTGTTTCCATCCTCTTCCAAATCAACTCTATCTGATCTGAGGTTTCCTGAACATGATGAGGTCCCACCAATGGTGCCTCTCCTGCCTCCATCCATCTCAAAGGTGATCGGAATGGACTACCATACAAAGCCTCATAAAGTTCCATCTGAATAGTCACTGGAAACCTGTTTTTATAGGAAAACTCCACAAGAGGATTATGATTCACCCAAGAACCACAAAAGTCTATAATGAAAAATCAGAGCATATCCTCAAGAACCTGAATTGTATGCTTGGATTGGCCATCTGTCTGGGGATGGTATGTTGTACTCAAATGTTCATGTGTACCCAAAGCCTTTTCAAGCCCCTGCCAGAACCAAGAAGTTAAACGCACATCCCTGTTTGAAACAATGGAGTGTGGGACTCCATGAAGATGTACAACCTCTCGGATATAAAACTCCCCTATCTCATCAACACTAAATGTATCCTTGATCGGTAAGAAGTTGGAAACCTTCTTAAGCCTTTCAACAATAACCCAGACATCATCACTCCCTAGAGGTGACCTCGGTAACCTGGTCAAGAAGTACATCGCCACATCATTCCACATCCTCTCGGGAATGGGTAACTACTGTAAAAGCCCTGCTGGTCACTGATTCTCCAATTTCACCTAATGAAAAGTAGAATATCTCATTCCAAACCTCGCAACATCCATCTTCATACCTGGCCCTCAGTACTGGTGGTGTAGATCACGATACATCTTGGTGATTCTATGATGAACAACCCAGGATGAAAAATGAAAATCATGCATCATCTCCTCATGTATGTCTACTGGCACCCATACACGGCCCTGGAAATGCAAGATCTCATCCTCTCACACTGTCCATCCAGGAATATGGTCCTCTCCTAAAACACTATCCTGTAGAACTAGGCCTTCTGAGTCTAATAGATGCTTCATCTGTAACCTATTGATAACATTAGAGGTAACAGCTACATATTAAAGAAAACTCTTCCCCTATTTGTCATGCACCTCCAAAGGTATATCATAGAATAAATCCATAAGCTTCCACTCACTGCTGGTCTCTTAAACTTCCTGAATCTGACTTCTCCTACACAACACATCATCCATTGTGTTTCCCTTTCCCGACGTATAGGCAAGCTCAATGTTGAAGGACTGATGATACTTGACCCACCTAAGGTGTCTGATATTCAGATCACGCTGAGTGAAAATGTACTTGAGACAGTTTTGGTTAGAGAAAACTACACATTGAACTCCTAGAATGTGATGTCTCCAACAACATAAGGCATGAACAAAACATTCCAACTCGAGATCGTGCATCGGTTAGTTCCTCTCCTACGGCCTCAACTGCCGAGACCCGTACGCAAAGACTCTTTCTCCTTACATAAGAATAACTCCCAAACCGACACATGAATCATCACAGTAGACTGTATATCTCTTTCCATGCTCCAACAAGACTCTTATCAGTGAGGAATTAATCCTACCTTTCAACTCATGAATGGATGAATCACAAGAATTTGACCATAAGAACATCAACCCATTCTTGGTCAGACCTGTCAGTGGTACTGAAAGGCATCGAAAGACTTTTATGAAACACCTATTGTATCCAGCCAGTCTGAGAGAACTCCAAACCTCAAATACATTCTTCATATGATCCCCAGAAACTACATCTCTCACTTTCTCCGGGTCTATTAATACTCCTGTCTATTAGATAACGTGACCAAAGAAGTGAATATGATCCATCCAAAAGTGGAATTTCGAGATCTTGGAATATAACTGATTCTCTCTCAGTGTACACAGAATGATCTCATGATCGGTAGAATGGTCATGTAGAGTGTGAGAGTACACCAAGATATAATCCACCAAAACAACCATAAATGAATCCATGTATGGATAGAACACTTGGTTCATCAGTGCCATAAAAACTACTCGCACATTCGTGAGACCGAATGGCATGACCATATACTTGAATAGACCATACCTTCTATTGAAGGCTATAAGAGGTATATTTGATGGTATAACACGCAACTGATGATAACCTGACCTCAAATCGATCTTCGAGAACACCATGGATCCTCGATGTTGATTAAAACCATCATCAATTCTCAGCAAGGGATATCGGTTCTTGACTATTAACTGGTTCAGCTTTCGATAATCCACACAATGCCTAAGGGTGTCGTCAACCTTCATCTCAAACAGGACAGGCAAACCCCAAGGAGAAGTACTAGGTCGGATGAAACTCTTTGCATGAAACTCCTCTAACTACTTCTTGAGCTCCTACAACTTAGTTGTAGCCATCACACAAGGAGGAATGGACACTGGTGCCTCTCCTGGAACGAGCTCAATTGAAATTTATACCTCATTCTCTAGAGGAAAACCTAAAAAGTATTCAAGAAAGACATCACTGAAACGATCCACCACTAGAGGAAAGTCTAACTGTGAAGTCACCAGGTCATCAAGATAATAACTAGAAATGTGGGTTGTAACTCCTCCTAGACCATGATGCTCTGGTCCAGCTCTACCCACCTGGACATCCCACTAGCCACTATTAAGAAAATATCCACCCTCTAGTGATACGAAACTCACCCTGTGGTGATAGCAATCGATAATTTCATGTAAGGGAGCTAACCAGTCCATAAAAAGAATGAAATCATAGCCTCTAATCTCTAGGACATAGAGGTCCCATAAGAAGTGACACCATATAACCTCAAGAGGGCACTATCTACACTAGTTTACGCTAGTTTTCCTCATTCCCAACAATGTATCATGAGTCAAAATATCGGTAGATGAAAAGATACAGAGCCCAAGGCTCTCCACAATAGAAATAGAGATAAAACTATGCGAATCACCGGTATTGAAAATATATAAAGATAAAACTTAGGCTACTAAGATCGTACCTCGAACTGTAGAAGGGCCGGGATCCTGCTCATGATGGGTCTGCTCCACATCAAATGTCTGGCCGGAATCGCAGCCATGCACCCCTTGCTGACCACTCTGAGCTGATCCAATCTACTGTCGCTGGTAACCTGGTGACTGACCACCACGAATGAGACCTCCACCTCGGCCTGAATAGCCAGAAGAACTCAAGTTCCTAGAGTGGTGAGAAACTGGCAATACATATCTTTTACACGAGGTCATATAAGAACCCCTACCACCATCTATAAAAGCGATGATCTCACAAAAAAGCTGAAGGTGGCCCATCTTGCTGAAATATTGGCACTCCATCAGATGTCTCTGCCACTGAGGTCAAGTATTCCCACTCCTACCACACTGTTAGAATTATACCAAGCTGCCCAAAGATACATTCCTCATACCCTGCTCTCCTCGAGCAGAATCCCTACGGCGCTTCCTGCTATGAATTTGAGGAGCATTGACTCTGGATGTTGAACCGCCCTAGCTCACTGCTCCAGAATCTCTCAGATTGCACTTAGTGATCAGTGCATGGTTGATTATAGATGATATCTAAGTCATCCTGATGGTATTAACCTGGGAAAAGATCTATTTCTTGGGACCATCCTCTAACTTTCAAGCAAGGAACAACTCATCACCTGGTGGAATCGGCGTGGAGCGCTGCAGATCGTTAAAGAGAGAAGAGTACTCCATAACCTAAAGAGTACCCTGCTCGGGACTTATAAACTGCTGGTCTCGATCAGCCCTCAAGGACATCGGGTAGAAGTAATCATAGAATATGCACCAAAACTCATCCCATGTCATACTCTACCGGTGCCCGAACTGTGTGATCACCTCCCACCACCTCTTGGCGGTGTCTTAGAGCATATAAGGGGCAAGCATTACCCTTTTCTCTGGAGGTATCTCTAGGTTCTCAAAGATCGTTAACGTGGCCTCTAACCACGACTATGCATCCTGGGGCCCTCCATCCCCTGAGAATGTATGAGGATGCTTCTGTTGGAAAACCTACGTCAACTCAGCCATCGATGGGGCAGGAGGTGGAGCCCCATAAAAGGTATGTATCATCCTTAGTAAGTCCCCCTTGAACTGCACATCCGCACCTGAAAAGGGTATAACTACTGGTGCCAAGGCTAGCACAGAAGATGGATCTGTAAGAGGATCCGCAGGAGATCCCTGATCGGCAATATTTGGTGTCTGATTATAGTTTGCAGCTGACCTACTACCGGAGGACGTCTTGTAGGCATAGATCTGAAAGATCAAAAGCACACCTTATATCGATATTATCAAAGAATGATAATCACAAGAGTAAAAAACGGGAACTAGATGAAAGAACAAACAAGTTCTACAAAACACGACTACACGGTGTGTATAAAACAACACGACGTGGCCTCTTAAGCCAGACAAATGGGCGTGTACTTATTCCACGACTGATCGTGTAACATCCTAGGCTACATGGTGTGTTTTCCCCACACTTGAAGTGTACTGGATCTCAATTACCTTGCCTGAGTCTCCTTACACAGCTATCCCACATGGTCCTCTTAACCATAGACTACACATCGTGTTCAGTAAGGACATGACGTGTACCAGACAACGTTTTGGCACCCCATGTTCTTAGTTACATGACCGGATACACGGCTGACCCTTACACAGCGTGTTATGAACAAACACGGCGTGTATAGGATATATAATAGTGTCCCTTGTTTTTCGTGGCATGTGTGGGTATCTAGAACGAGGATACACGGCATGTTCGTAACCAGCACAATGTGTACTACACGTGCTTCCCCGACCCATGTTGTTAGTGACACAGCCGGGTACATGACTCACTATAACACGACGTGCAAATACAGAACATGGTGGGTTTCTGAAAACATTTTCACCACCCCATGTTTCTTTTCACATAGTCAGTGACACGGTTTAAAACTACACGGCGTGTAGTCATGTAAACACCATGTATTCTGGGGTTTTCTGGGTCGTAGCTCAGAAATTTCACAGAAACCAAGAAAACACTGAAATGAAAGCATGGAGGTGCCAAATTGCAATCCTTGGGGGCCCATACTTCCCACGAATAAAATCTTTTCATCACATTCATATTAAATACAAGGGAAAGAAGTCAATTATCCACCATACTAGGATTTATGAGGGCCCATAACCCCTCAAGAATCAAAGTTTGGCATTCATTTATTTAATGATTAAATACAAAAAAAAAATATCTATCAAACTGCATGCATTCAATCAAAGCATCTGTCACAAAAACAATCATTATCTGCACAACTTCTATCACAACAACATACAATCACTAATGCACCATAGATGGAATGGAATGAATTCATGGCATGTGATTTCCATCAAGTGAATATATGATGCATGAGATGGCATACCATCATCTCCTTAGGATGGGACCGAAATAGAACCGCAATAGCAACAACCATAACAACAAAAATCATGTGAGTCACTCAAGGTGAAATTGTGTCAACCGTAAATCTCAAAACCAAAAAACAACATTAAACAATGTAGATTGGCTTTTCCCTGTAGGCGGGATAGCTACTCTCGGGCACAGCTTATTACCAAGTACCGAATCCATCCTATCCCAGGCTAAAGGCTCGAAATAGTAAATCATGGGAAAAGAATTCCTCTGATACCACTTTGTAATGTCCTAGTTCCGGAATCCACCTAGACGCGCCCCGTACCCGGTTGGTCACATGGCCTCAAGCGCATTTTACGAAATGCCAAAGGCTGCTGACTTGCAGTGAGGGCCTTGGGTGTGATAGTGGGAAAACTATGCCCTCATTAGAAGAGTACACATCGGAAGTAAACAACAAGAAGTAACAATATGATGTACAACAACAGTCAATCCACAGAACAACATGTAGCTGAGAAGAAAACAGTTAACCACAACAGGAACCCCTCTGGGAAGTACTCGCAGACAACCCCTCTGGTCCTATTCATGAAATAGCAACAACCTAGTAGGAATTTCACTCAGCCTAACCCCTCTGGTTTGGTCATACAAAATTATAAGACTCTCTGGGGATGCTCGCTCGGTCAATTCACCTTTTATTATAGGGTAGTCTGGGACTCTCCGAGGAAGATCATGCGGTCTTACCATATTATATCCCCAAGGTCTAGAAACTCTCTGAGTAAGATCGCTCAGTCAATTCATCCTATAGTCTCATTTCTATCACATGATCTCAACGGAAGCACGCTAAGTCAATTCCTTATCTAGCCCAGAATGGTTTTAAAGAAATTCTAATAAAGTAAAGACTCTCTGAGGAAGCTCTCTCGGTCTACCCTCCTGTAGTCTATATTATCCAAGACCCTCTGGGAAGCTCACTATGTCTATCCCCTATAGTCTATAATGTCCATCACTCTCTAAGGAAGCTCACTCGGTCTACCCTCCTGTAGTCTATAACCTACAAGGCTCTCTTGGAAGCTCACTCGGTCTATCCGTTATAGTCTATAGCACCAGTTTCTCACGGTCCCATGCCAGTGAATGCATAATAATGCTATAAGGACAAAGTAGAGCTGGAGAGCTACTTGTCTAACTAGTCTACAACAAAACATACAGGTCATGAATATCATTCCATCCAATAGTCACATGGTATGGAAAACATGTATAATGAGAAAATACTAACAAGACCTAAATGTTGTAACACGAACAAAGCAGAGGAAAAACATCCAAGCACAACAACTATCCACAAACATGATCAAATTACCTCTACACAAGAATACAAGCATGGTAGGAAAACAACAGGATCAAAAAGGTAAACATGCCACACCCCATTCATGGGAATTGGAAGAATGTGCACATAAATCACAAAGACTCCGAAATGTATGGCAAACACCACCTACCTTGATGCTAGGAGATCAAAATACTAGAACCACGAGGCTTGATTATCCTTATAATGGCGAAGATCTAAAAAAATGCACAAAAAGTTCCACCCACGATATATTGAAAAAGAATAAGAATTGGAAAACAATGTTCTATGAGTTGGAAGAGCGTACCGCTGCCGTCCCAACGCAATCAAAGACGGTAAATTTAGAGAATGGACAGAGGCACGGGGGATCAAAGAAGTTCTGCGGCCATACGCGTTCTCTAAGATGAAGACGACCTAGAAGAAGCGAGTTTTGTCCATCAGGCACGACCCTGGTCCATTTAATGAAAAAAATAAACTACACAGCATGTAATTCTGGGTTACATGGAATGCACTTTCCCTTTCTGTACTCCGCCTTAAGCAGCCTCCACATTGCCCCTACACACCGTGCGTGTGGCCCGGACACGGCTTGCACACATCCTGGAACTACATCAAAGTACATGGCGTGTACTTATTAAGTACATGGCGTGTACTTCAAAAATTTATAGTTTTCCTCTTTTTCTCAAAAACAACCAGAAAAAGAAAAAACATACCTGAAACGAAAATCCAGTTTCTTACAAATAAATCAAATTTTATTCTTAAAACTATTAGTTTCTAAAAAACATTATTGTCATCTTATAATAAGATTTTTTTTAATATTTAGAATATTAATGTGAAAAAATAATATTAGTTTTTAAAAATAGAATAATGATATTATTATAGGGATAATTATGTTTAATTTTCTAAATAATAATAATTTTTAATGTTTTGGGGAAAATAATGATTTTCAATTAGAAATTTCTTTTTCATTTTAATTAGGTATAAATATAAAATATAATTGAATTATTTTAAAATATATAATCACATAAATTATATATCTATTAATCTAATTTAGTTCATGTTAAACAATTTCATATGTATTTTTGGTACAAAAATATTTTACACTTTTGAGTAATATCCCTTTCACAACATGTCATCTCTTCTCCTCTATGAGATTAATATGAAATTAAAATTATCCACTTATATGAATTTACTTATGAATAATGGAATAAATATTTGAATTCATAATTATTTATTTTATCTAATATATTAAAATTATTTATTGACTAATCTGGATAGTGAAAATACAAAATATTAAAAACCAAAGTTACTGTAAAAATGTGTTTACCAGGGACGAAAAAAGATGAGGGTTAAAATTGTCATTAAACATGCATAAAATAAAATTTGAGGAAATATTTAGACCTTATAATATATTATATAATTTATTACTCTATGTTGGATCCTTCATTCAAGATGAAAATATGTGAAAATCATTTTATATTGAAAATATGTCAACTCTACCACACACCTCTATTAAAGAAAGCCACCCCAACTTATATCATCTTCACCACAGAAAAAAAATTTGTTAATAAAAAGCCTTACCAAATACATTTAAAACATCCACAATATCATTAAATAAGTATTATTTTTCGGTTAAATCCATACTGTGATGGGTTATTGTTAAATCCTATAGAGGATACCTAATGAAGATGCAACACTCTTAAACAAGAAATTTTATTTAATTTTATCATCTACCTCATTAAAGTTTTATTGAAACATTATTATAAGATATAAAAATTATATTACATATAATAATATGTTTTTATATCTTGTTAATAGCCTATAAACGTCTCCATATTCCTGAAATGTGTTATATAATAATCATTCTTTTATACAATGGACTACCACTCATGAACTGATGTCATAAATTTTTTCATTACACCATCCAAGTGTTAGATATTATGATAGATATAAATTATATATATGATATTAATTACAAAATTAAACATTTGGATTCATTATATCATATATATCATTTTTAATTTCAATTAATTAGGGGTTATAATAATGTCTTTGTTTTGTATGGAAGACTATCGATTCGCAGAGCAATTTGATTCATCTTCACTACAACTGCGAGGGAAAATAATAATGATAAAGAATAGTAAAATATTTCATGTACATGATATTATTATTATTATTATTATATTTTTGACATATATTTCATTCTGAATATATTATATTTCATTTTCAATGTTACCATTTTACTCAATAAAAGATTGTATCGTCGTTCATGTACATATTGATTACTACCATCATGATGCAATACAAATCTCTATTTTCATCACCACACCATATTGAAGATATGTATAAGTGTATATAAATTCAAAATAATTTATTTTTCTTTTAATTATAATTCTATAACTATAAAAAATTAGTTACCTCATTTTCATAATGACCATAGATAAAAGGTATCATTACTCATATGTATGTATGAATAACAATCTCCATGACTATAGAGTTATAATTTTATAAAACCCTTATTTAATTTGTTGTATTAAAAGTATAATTCATATATAAATATTATAAATATTTAATTATTTGTATTCCTTAGATGATGGAACAAATATAACTATAATTGGATAGAAAATAAAAAAGTAAATCTTACATGAAAAAGAAATCAATTATTTCCCCAAATGTGAATTTACCCAGTAATTGTTAGTAATGTGTAATAAATTACCATTATTATATTATATATTGTATAATTTAAAAATTTATAGATTCAAAATTTATTTATAATAAAAATAGATCTCATATACCTGATATTGAAATGTGTATGAAAGATGTTGATTCATAAGGTGAGCATTTTCTATTCGCTCATTTATTTATGGGAGACATATTCAAATTCGCTATTCATTTATTTTGTCTGGTGTATATAATATAAATTTAAAATAATATATAATTAATATCCTCTTATTAATCATATTGAAATTTTTTATTTTTCGATATTATTTATTTTGTATTTTGATGAAAAAAATTATTAATGTGGTAAGGGATTTTAATTACTATTTTTATTACTGTGAGATACAAGACTTGCTCAACAATTTTTTATTATATGTGTTTTATAAAATATTGTTGATTGCCTATTTCGATTCACTAAAAGGGAAATATCGGTTTTTAAGGAGCCAATTTTGGATCTCTCTTTCTCTAAGTTTATAGTTCAATAGAAACCCAAGTAGTAAGGTGTCCCTATAATAATGGTCCTTCTTTAATACCTATGTTTTGTTATACACCCATATTCCTTTTGAAGAGTATTTTTAGACCCATTTAAATGTAATATCATGAATGTATTAATTCTAATGATATTATAATATTAATATAATTTTATTCTTTAATAGGTATTTAGATTAAATGTTACTAATGTGGTATGGTTTTTTATGTTATAATCTCATCATTTATCAGGATTGCTCGTGTTTGTGATTCAAATTATAAATCATCATGATATAAATCTATATAAACTCTTTTATTTTCATATTCTGTTGTTATTTATATAGAATACATATTTTACCTTCTTTTCCAACTCTTTATATATTAACAACTATATAATATTATTTTTTAAAAATTTAATGTTTCATTCACTCACTAGACAAAAAAATCATTTTCCTTCTAAAACCAAGTTTTCTAAAAATGGTTATTGAATTTTTTTTTAAAATTCTTGAAGTTATTCCTCAAATAAAATTTAAAAAATTTGTTATCTTTTTGTCTAGTTTTATAAACAAATTTTAATTTTATTTTCAAAACAATTAATTTTTGGAATTTAAATAAAATTTTAATGAAATATTTGTCTTAATATGTATTACAAAAATTGAATTTATTATTTAAATTACTTTTTTTTCATTAAAGCTTCATTTATAGTCTTTGATGGATAAATTCAATAAACATTATTTTCAAAATTTTAATAAAAGTTTTTTCAAATTAAGAAGAGTTTATTCCTCTAAAAATGTTTTTAATTACATTTAAGTATTCATTCACATTTTTTATTGGACAATTTAAATGGAAAAAATTTTTGAATTTTTTTCTATATTAAAATGTTTTTTCAATGTTAAAATTATATATTCATCATGAATAATTTTGAATTATTTTTATTTATTTATTTATATGTTTCTAAATTAATTTTCAAAAAATTATATTTGTGAAATGTTTTATGAATTTCAATTTTTAATATTGTATTTTCAATGAAATGTAATTTTCCTCATGAAATGTACTAAGTGATTTATCATTTTGAATAATTTTCCATATAAGATGAAATTTTTTAAGTATTGTTTTTTTATAGGGGTATAATTGATGTATTCAGTTCTTATTATTTGTAATAATGGAATATTTTTATTGTGAAATGATTTTTATTAATGTTGTCTCTATCCTAGGGTTTTAAAATGATAGAATTCATTTGAAATCTCCATCTTTTTCCATTGGTTATAATATAATGAAATAATAAAATTATTATA
Organism: Viscum album; assembly: GCA_963277665.1. Classification (NCBI taxonomy): domain Eukaryota; kingdom Viridiplantae; phylum Streptophyta; class Magnoliopsida; order Santalales; family Viscaceae; genus Viscum; species Viscum album. Next base: position 1,853,754,540 of record OY728120.1, read on the forward strand.
ACACAAGTATCATTAACATAGGTTAGGATATGATGAATATTTCAGGAATCCAATCTCATTTCATGGGATAGGATATGATTAATATTTACTGATATTAATAAACAAATTTTTTTCATTTTAATTATGTGATTGGTGGGACATTTATTTTTCGCCAATTAATTTAATAATGATTTATATTTAATGATAAATTCATTAATTTAATATGGGGTAAACCAAGTTCAGTAAGTTATTTTTTCTACTTTGGTTGACATAGGAGTGAGCATTGATTAAAATGATGGATTAATGTGTGAACTCATTAACAATGATATACTTATAAGGGATCATTGAATATTATATTAATTATTTAATATGTTTATTTGTATTACAGGATTTCATTTATCATTCAAAATTCATGCTATAATGAATTATGTAATTCGAATTCCTTATGATTCATGTAATATGTAAAAATAATGTTTATTTCATAACACAAGGTTATGATCATTCTTACACAGGTATTGTTTTTATATATTTTCCCCATGTTATAATACCATTGTGTTCATACTTTTCTTTTATATATCCGTATTAATATATATTTTGAGAATTAGGGCTCACCCTTTCTTATGTTTTATTTCCCTGATTTATGTAGAAATATTTCAAATGGGATTTGATTGTAAATTGTTCTAGATGAGAAGATCATTATGAGAGGTTTTTAATATCTTTCAAAAATTTAAATGATTGTGTTCCAAACCCCACAAGAAACAAACAAAATATAGTTTTCAATAATTTATTTTTATATTGTATTGAATATTCAAATAGAAATATGTAATATCCATGTATGAAAATATGGTTTCACTACAATCTGTGTGTACATAGGTATAGATATAGATATAAAAATGGACATGAGTAGTGTAAAAGGGAATAAATGTGTACTGGGACACAATGATGGTACAAGAGCACAGCCAATGTACATTATCATATGAAAAAAGGATTCAAGGTGGATCTAGGTGGCTGATAGACATTTTGTTCCAACTTTTTAGACCCTATATTATATACCATGTCATCCCAAGAAATTTACAGGGGAGAACACATCTAGGAAATGAGGTGAGGTCAGACAACGTGTAGCCCCAAAAATAATCCATCAAATTCTCCTTAGAGCTTCATCATTCTATATCTCATTAATTAGAAGATTGATGGTGTCCTTCATGTATCTAATATTTTTTTCATCTTATAAAACATAATGGTATCAATCATGTTTTTTTACTTATGATGTGACGTGTTTTCAACATGATAGATCATCAAGTGATTATTTAACGATATTAGATATTAGGAAGGATCATTAGAGGGAATTTGAAGCTGAAAATCCCATTACCACACCCTGGGTTGGGTCCTTCTACAATACTTATGACACCCCCCATATAACACCAAGGATAAAGTCATATTTATACTGATTGGAACCCCGATTTTTTCACAAGGGTTCATGTCCTCTATCTATTGAGCCCACCCATATCACACCTGGGAATGAATCCTCTATAAGCTTCGAGAATCCCCATGATTAACTAGGACACATACTCTATATCTTTTGAGTGATTCTCTACTAGCATAATGGGGTGTGTGTAAACTGTTGGTGATTTTGACACATAGATTGTGTATCACAATGGCATGGTGTAGGTCTTAAACTCTATTTCTTATAAGGAATCACACGATCTTATTCGTTGAGTAACTTGTGTGTGATCATTTGGGTACATTTTTGCAGTGGCCTTCCATTCATATTTACACCTCCTTGGTTCTTGAATATAGACCATAGAATATCTGATGTAGAATTTGTGTTTTATGAATCTGATTATCACTATCTAGGTGGGCCCCAATTAATATGATCATGACAGAGTGGTATTACAGTAGGTTCTTCCTTAGGTCAGTGTTAGTTTGGGACCTATGTTGAGAATTTCTTGAGAACATATGGAAATATTGTTTGAGTTTCATGAGTGTGGATTTTTGGTGAATTAATCTACTATAATTACCGAATCCTACATCTCCATTCAAAAGGACGTTGACTATCTTCTGATCTATGCATCATACCAAGACATCTATTACTATTATCCATTTTTAAATGTATCATGATGTATGAACTCATTTTACTATACTTCAAAAATTATCTCCCCATATATACTCTCATCTAACAAAGTAACATATTCGACACATTCAGGATGCATATTTGAAGATAACATAGTAGGAAACAAATAAAGAGTCATAATGATGATCTAATAAGATATTGCGTCTTTGTTCAGGGTCTATACCTGTTTTATTTTCTATTATGAGGGTTGGTAAATGTTTCACCATTCATCTAGAAGTAGATAATACATGTGTGTATGGATAAAAAATTATACATGATTATTGTGCTATATATGTTCTATATTCAGAGACCATTGAGAATCCATGGAGAGTTTTATTATTAGGAATAAGAAGAAGTAATTTATTACGTGATTAGTTTCTTCAATATCATTCAGACCCTAACCAATCATATGGGTTCAATATATTAAAATCCTATCAATTTAGATTTTGGGCACAAGGGGGGTGTTGAATCTTACCCATAATGGGCATGTTCATTCACAATCAAACTCTAGTAGTTGTATCACGGTGAGTATTAATTATCATGATTTCTCATCATGTGAAATCAATAGATTCAGGAGAAAAATCATGATGGTATTATAGTTTCTAATTGTTCCATGACGTTTAATGTAATCATGTGTAACTCTATAAATATGGTATAATATAGTTTCTTTTTGATATGGATGATTTATCACGTAATTTTTAGATACATATGTGTCATTATAGACATCATGTGCATCACTATTTAGGATGTATTTCTAGATAATGCCATGTTTTCAGAGAAATTATGGTTTGAGGGATGCAATGTGGCTAGTGAATATGGTAGAAATCAAGGGGCTGATTCAACTGTATCATCTAGCTGGCATCAGTTGTTAGGGTCTAAATATAGGAGCCCATAGATTAATTGATTCTGGCACATTTATTTGTTGAGCATGGTCATCATAGAATCTCCTATCATCTATGTTATTTGAATTTATATGATTGTTATCGGAAAGGTCACATGTATGTTATTTACCAAAATATCATCCCAAGGATGGAATAATTTTATTGGATGAGGAACCATGTTAGAGGTTTCTCTATGTATGGGTATTTCCTAGTCATGACTAGGTGGCCTCTAATAAGGGGATTCTAGTACATGTGTATGTAAAAGTTATGGAGCGAGGTGCACCTATATGATAGTATAGCTATCATTTATATATAACAACACATCAAAGAGGTTGCATATATTCCTAGATGGATGTAGGTTGGTGATACATGTAGTTTTTTGATAATAAGTGGCATAAATGACATTCTCAAGTAATTATTTGAGGAAAAATCTATACATTTTCTATTATTGACCACGTATTTTTAGTCATGTGCATGAGTCATACCTTTAGCTCTATTTCCTTGATGTGATAGATAGATCTACCAATTGATATAATATAAAATAAATTTCAACTAGTGGTACTAATTTCATTCGATTCCATAGTACCAAATAACTTATAGTAGTGTGAGATATATATTTTTCGCGAGCGAGTCTCACATGACCAATTGATTCTCATGAAAAAAACAATATTAAATCATCATGGGTGTGAAATATTTTTCAACCATTTTGATACAATTAAATATCATTATAAATGAGTTAGAATCCTTCAAATTAATGTGAAGATATTCTCCATCACGAGTGAGGGAGGTCTCCTTGGATGGGTGAGTTGACCTTGTGATCCGGAAGGTGAAATCCTTCACCCATTAGTGGGAGATATTATAACTTCTTTAATATGTTCTTAATTATTATCCCATCAATAATTTGAATGTGATTATATATAAATATTCCTAATGTATGTTCCAGTAATACCACTAAGATTGTGATGGTCATTTTCATTGACATTCACCATGAGATCATATCAATATCTTCTATATTATATCAGATGGTCCATACCATGCTCTTAGAGAAGAGTTAATAATCGTAGGCCCCTCTATAGAATTGTTTAACCATACCTATAATTCCTTAAGGAATATATATTTTTAATGAACACAGGGAAAGTCTTTTAGATTCATTATATTTATTTTCATCTCTTAATAATGTCCTCCACAACCAATGGCCCGAAGGCCTTCATTTTTTATTGAGGTGCATGTATTAACTCAATTATTTTTCATAGTTCCAGCTACAAATAGTTTATTTTTTTAGGATTTTATTTTTAATAGGAAAATCTAATTTCGATATGAACACATTGAGTTCCAAATGATTCCCTTCAATGTGATGAATTCTTCCATTTTTTTATGGATATTATTACCTAAATCATCATTCCTTAATAGGATGGATATTAATTCATATTCCCTGATTACATAATCGATTATCCAACATTAGAGATGGATAATGTAGTTATCATTGGAATTCTCATAGATATAATTTGTCATAACAATCATTTTGGTAAGCACTCAATGTGCCATTCTTAGATAATAAAGGTTCAATTTTTTGGGAAATTAATCTCTGAGAATGGTTTAACTATGGACCTTCTGAACATTAATTTCATGCTTTATTGGTAGTGACCTTTGAGCATAATAGAGGTGATACATTTTCATGTATTGGACGGTAACTATGGGTGGTTTAGGATATCATTTTATTGTACTGAAATCCCTTGGACAACTATGATGTGAAATGTCTGGAAACTAACTGAAGGGAATACTATCAAATTTACCTTTTGTATATAAGGATGAGCATGAACATTCCCCATGTGTTGTGAATACAATATTAGTGAATTGGGTAAATTATGTTCATTTATTCATCTAGATCTAGCCTGAGATTCATGTTTATTGAGTGGAAGGATGTGATGACATTTGGGTCACAGAAGTTGAGATAACATGATAAAAACATTGTTAATAACTCCCTATAGTTGGTTGTGGTTCTATTGACTGTAATGATGTAATGTCATTATCGTCCAGGATGTAGTTTTGTTGAAGGAGAAAAAAATAAATGTACATATTCACTTAGGGATATAATAAATTGAGATAGATAAATCTTCTAGAGATCATGGAGGAATATGATATTGTGATACATTATACAATTTGGGTGGGTTATTTGTAGGATGATTACCTTAGAATGAATTCCCATTCATTTCTAGTAGAGAATTATTATTAGTAGTTTTTTTGTTGATTATATCCCTAGGGGAAAATAGGTGTTCATTTTTTGTATCTATTTATTATGGATAATCGTTTTCATCTCAAGTGTGTGAGAGAGGATAAATTCAGAGACATTCATTATGAGGTTCTATATAGCTAGATAACATTAGAAGATACACTAGATAAATTTTTTGAAAGCGGGGATAAGATTAATATTTTTGGGGGTGGATGTATATTCTAGACCCATATCATGTGGATGTGATGGGGGTTTCTCACACATCCCCCCATGAATTTACATCTAGTATGGGGAAGGTTATTAAAGGGATTTTTTCTAATTTATTTCTAGTAAATCATGAGGTGCATCAATTCAGAGTTCATTTATTGTTGTCCCACATGTCAATATGTAATTGTTGAGGCCCACATTTCTATATGTTTTCACATCCTCATGTGATCTTATATTGTAAATGAAATATCATATTCAAAATAAAGTTTGAAATTACTTCAAAAGAAAGTGATATTCCATGATTCAATCTCATTTAGTGGTGATTAACATAAAAAATTGAAGTACTTATTTAATGCAAAAGAGAAGTTCTTGTTTGAGATTCTAGCATAGTTGTATTTTTGATAGATCACAAGTATTTATTGGGACCCCTATATGGTCATCTCCAAACAGGATTCATGGTACACATTAATGTTTCTACGAGTATTATAGGATTAATAAGAGGTTATGTTAAGGATGAGAATATTGTTTCACCCCTAGATGAATGGGAAACTGAGTGGAATATACATTTTACTGAGTATATTCTTTGATCCTTCATATTGAGCATTAGGGATACCAGGGGGATCATATGGAATTGGTTAAATATTAATTTAATTATATATATAACTCTACTACTAACTTGGAATATATCAATAACATTCTTGGGTGACCATGTAGGTAACTCTAATTCTAGTTTAATATTATAGTGACAAATCTTGTTCGGGGTATTGTTGGTAAATTAAATCTTAGATAAATTTAATGATTTCCTAGATCAAATGAAGTCATCCAAAATTAGACAAAAAATGTACATAAAATGATGTTCTAGGTGCATGGAGTTAGAGAAAGGAGATCATAATTTATTTTCATTATCCCCATGATGATTATTTTTGAGATTTGGTCTTGGAATACACCATCCAAAATGATAATCATGTCATTTGAGATACTATATAAATATGTAAAATTTTCTTATTACCTTCCGATTCTAAAGAATTGGATCTATTGCAAGCCTTATTCCATATGACATTTATGAGGATATATATGCACGAAACTATGAATTTTATTTGATGTTGATATATAGACATTGAAGTTGTGTCCACCGTTATGGAGCACCTTATGGAAATTAAGGATCAGAAAGAGTTTTATGTATGTGGATAGAGTATCCCTTTTCATCATGTTCTTTGGTTTCACATGTGTGTGCAGTGTATCTCATGTAAAAAAGTGGGCCTAATTATGACTATGTAACCACACTATCTTCTATAGTATGTGAATTTTATGTTTGAAATACAAGATATTTGTGAAATTGTAATGAACATGGTTTTTTTATATTATTAATTTTTATATGTGTATACATATAGAGATTTTTGAATTCATTCAGAACTATGGTTGGGTGTTATGGGACTACAATAATTATATATTTAAAAAAATAATATATTTAATATATTATATAAATTTTTTTTTTGATTAAATGGTTATCTTAATTTTTGTCTTCTCAAATTGGAAATTAAGGACCAATGTTGATTACATAATGTAGTGCATACCCATGGGGCAAAAATAATTTGGGCAGCATCAGGTTTTTTTGTAGGATATGACCATTAGTGGGAGTGTTTAGTAACATAAAAAACATATTTATTAATTTTAATTATTATTCCAACACCAATTACTACCTTAAAATTTATTAGTGATGAAAATTCACTGGGGTTAGTCGCTTAAATTAGAGAGGATTTGAGAACAGGATGAGTTTTATTTATTTTACATCATAAAAAGAAGTATGAAAATTGATGAACAGATCAATGAGGTCTATGGTATGGTCAGTGAAACCTCCAAATCATTATATAAATTTAAATAAAATTCATCATTCACTAATTATAAATACATAATAGATGTAGGAATCATAATTTAATGGTTTCCACACATATTTATTATTAATATTTTATTGTTTTTATAATATTATTAATTTATCGTTGATCCTATAAATTGAATAGACTTGATTTAATCATTTTGAAGATTGATTTTCAACTTCAATAAATGTCCCATGTTTCACCTCAGATTTTCCCACATAATTCTCATTTTCCTTTATGGAATTACCAAAATAATTTTATTTTCATCCATCAATCACTCTTATCTTCATCATTGGTATATGATGTCATTGTTTTTCATGTATTCAGTGGTTTTGAGCATGATAAATCTTTTATATTCATGGTGGTTATGTCAAATAAGTAAATATAAATGTTCATTAAATATATTTAGGAATTATTTAGTATATATGTAATTGTTTTATGGATTTTAGGTCTATAAAGGAAACACGATTTTCAACAAGATATTGTACAACTCTATATGAGGGATTAATTCTATTATTTTTTTTACAAAAATTCATATATTTTCTTGGAAATGACCAATTCTATTTTTTTTGTAAAAATGAAAATACTTCTATTGAAAATGGTAGATAAGGATACCAAATGATGAATTTTCATTAATTTAAATGAAAAATCTAACAAAGAGGAGTGTATTCAAAGTTAACAAACACCATGTAGAACCCTAGATGTAGTAAATATTGTATCAGGAAGATATAAATATTTAACACCATGTTTTGTAATATTCCCATGGACATACCTTATTCTAGAGTTTTATAACATAATCCAAGAATACATGAGCACCATATTTTTCTAGCACATAAACACAACAAGATAAACAAGGCATGACTATGTAATTAGACATTTCAAGGGTACAAGATCTAAAATCTTGTACCTGAGAATATGTTTTGAGGACACAAATATGACCTTTGTGGACGATAAATGCCTTGTAAAAAAACATAAAAACATTCTATTATGATATGGATTAAAATTTCATCTATATAGAATAACATTGATACATTATTAAGTGAGGTCACATAATGTGTGACCCCATGTATATGTCATGTTCTAAATCCTGAAACATCTACCTTCTATATCTTATTTTTAAAATAAAATATATTTTCCCATGAGGAATATATACTAACATTTATTCAATGTATAATGTGATTTCATAACTAAATGTGAATATTATGATATGACATTAGGTTGTGTTATCATTATGAATCATTTGTTGATGATAGAGTATTATCAGTGATCAGGAGGGATAATCAAATAGATGTCAATGTTGGAATCCCCCCAACTATTGCACCAGATTGTGGGACCACCATTCATTTTAAAAATTAGGTAAGGCACCCCTATATAATACAGAGGTTAATATCCTCTAACAAATGTGCGGATCAAAATTTAGTCAATATCCTTTGGTACATAAATATATTTTACAACACCTACTTATCACACGAAGGTGAGGGCCCTCAATATTCTGAGTGGAACCCTCTATCACAATAGTGTTTAGGTAATCTATATTCTTAGTGGTAACCAACCTTATGTACAAATGAATTGGTCCTCTATATACTTATAGGTTCCCCATATCACACTAGGTAGTTGTTACAATATTATAAATTTCCCCCTCAATTGTTCAATTTAGTGATAAGGATAAGGTCCTCCCTATAGATTATTTTACAAACAGACGAGATGATTGGTTTTGAGATGATTGTGTTCATGATTATATTTAAATTATTTTGTGGGATCCATATTCATGCTACATCTTCTAAGTGTGTTTAATTGTCCCCTAGCATATTGAGAGAAGTCATGGTGTTATCAGAGTTGTCTTAGAACTAGATTGAAGGGCCATGAGGGTCAATTTTCGATAGAAATAAATATATACAAGCTGTGGAATCATCTAAAATAATTATTTACAATGTTTAGATGCCCCAATATAATCAATATCAAATGATATCAGTGACATATAGTAATATTTTATTCTCATCTTTAATGATGGAATTCAGCAATGTAAATTTTTTTCATAATTTAGATATGATATCTTTTACTAAAATTTCCCTTCTTGTGTACGTATATCCTAAATAACAGTTGATGTTATGTTTTATTATAATAAAAAATAAAAAATTATTTTGAAATAATATAGTACTCTATTCAAAATACTCCATTGGATTTAATTTTGAATATCATTAACATTATACTAGGACAAATGTGGAAAAAAATTGGGTCGTGTCACTGTAAAGTGATGTCAACTCCTGGGGATTTTCCATTATATTTTAATAATGATTTCATTTATTCAATCATCAAATGGATATTTTTTATACATATAAACTATAGTGGTCATATATTATTACCCGTTATTCTAATTCATTTCATATTCTTTGTATTATATTTAGATTTTTAATTATCATTTTTTGACCACTTTTTCCCATCTACCGAATAAAGAAATAGTTTTCCCACAAAATACCATGAATTCAGACTAAAAATTCAAGAATTAGATAATATATATTCATTATACATCATTATATAAACTATTTATATGTCATAATAATAAACTATTACATTCATCCATTTAACGCTATAATTTTTAATATAATTATTATAATCATGTCCATGATGATAGGAAAAAAACTTTTCTAGGTACTTATCCAATCATGAATTCCATAAGATTAGTTCATAAATCAGTAAATAATGTATATTCCATTGAAAATACGAATTTTTATCATTTTAAATAAATTGAAAATCATTTTTTATTTATTAATGTGAGACTCTTCCTCCAAACAAAAGTAAGGGAAGCTGACGTGACAAGATTGAAGGGAACAATGAATCAAAAATTACATTTTTTTGGATACATGTTCTCAAATTTTATCAACCTTAGAACAAATGAAAATATTTCATTTTTAACACACCAAAAATTTTAAATTCATACAATTAAATTAATATTACATTTGATTTCATGATCCATACAATACCCTATGAGTGAACGATATATTATATAATCTATAAATAAGAATATTTTAGCAGAGAGTGAAAACCAAGTTGATCGTTTGGTGGGAATAAATGGTAGTTAAATAATTATGAAATATATGATGTAAAATATACCATGAAAAGATTATTTATCAGGTCATTTGAAATAATAACTAAATTTTATATAAATTTATAAAAACTAAAGGTGAAATTTTCTAGAAAAAAGATTTATGTGAGAATTTTTTTTTCAATATTAAATAAGCTAATCCTAATCTAATAAAAATAATTAATATTATTTTTAATAAATTATGTTATGATTCAATGAATAATAGTCACTAAATAAGGAATTATTATATATATATTTTATATATAACAATTAATTTTAAATATCATATTTGTTGTATCTTTTTAGAGGATATTATTAATAATTTAAAATATATCTATATTATTTTATAAAATATAAAATATTTTTATTAATACTGGAATAATAATCATAGTGAAATAATTTGGACACTTTAAGAATTATAATTTTTTATTAATAGGGAAAATTTATTATTTTTAATAAGAAATGATTTAATATTATTCAATATAAATATTTTCAAACATATATTTTTTAAGTTTATTTAATTTCATATATATTCCACATCATATAATAAAAATCAACTAAATATATTACAATCAATATTATTCACAATTTTCATAGAGAATTATTTTTATGTAGAAAATGTTAAATTTCTAAAAAAACTACTCTTCATTCAATTTGTTTAACATATACTAAAATATTATTAAAATATCATTAAATATATTAAATAAAAATGTACTTCAAATTTGGTAGTGTGAATTCCAAAATTTTCAATAACTTTAATTTATTTTTCTTCTAAATGAATAGTAAATATGAAAAAAAAATTAAACGGTAAAATGATTAATTTAATGTTAACACATTATGATATAGTAATAAATATCCAATTGTAATTATTTATTTATTTTTATTTTTTGGTTTATTTTCATCATTTTTTTCTAAAATATTTTATTTTGGAGATGCATTCTATTGATTGAAAACTATATATTCTATTGTGTTAACATTAATAATTAAACTTCACTCTATTTTAAAAGTTATATTTCTATGATAAGTATATATATTAAATTTATATGAAAATTATTATTATTAATAAATTTCTTAAAAACAATCTATATTAATTAATATAATTTTATAAAATAAAAAATTAGGGATTTTATATTTACAAATAATTTTTACACAACCCCAAAATAATACTTGGTCATGGATTATAAAAATAATGAAAATTATTTCCGAAATAATAATAGTACAATTATTTTATTAAATCATGGTGTTGAACAAATTTCTAAAAAATTTATAATGGTTTAGTAATATTGAAATTTTTTATAATCTAATTCTGTTGTTGTTATTATTTTTTTTAAATTTATTTTTATTTTAATATTACTAAAAAATGAAGAAAAATGTATTTAACATTTACCAAATAAGATTTAATTTTGTATAAAATAAATATAAAAATATATTTACAGGTATTAATTGTAAACATTATTAACTAAAATAATTTTCCATTGATTTTCTAGATACAATTTATTAAATTATTTGTGAGAAACATTAATTTTTTATAATGAGTTATAATGGTTAGGGTTAATCATCGATAATTTGGTATTAATGTAAATGAGATTATTAAAATTAAAAATTATAATAAGATATATTTTGTTTTTTGAATATATTTTGAACATATTCACATTATATTTTAATTTTGGTATCATTTTTTTAATTTTACATTACTATGTTGCATACTCTATATTAATATTTCTTGTATTTACATGAACATAAATCACTTCACCATAATGAAACCGCATTTCTTATCATACTAATACTTAATGTGGAATTTAACTAACCAAATCCCATTATAAATACCTTATAAAACTTCCATCCCATGTGGATGCAGTTTTGGTCTCACTAATTGATCATCCATGATGATATCTCTGAACATTCATCACTTGATATTCAACTTGTATTCTCTAACGTTAAAATTGCATCCATAAATATTTCTAAATTTATGTCATTACCCCTCCATTAAAATATATGACTCTTGGGATGGAAAAGAATAATGAAAGACAATTACCCTAAGTCATTCCTCTAGTAGGATCTTGGGTTGTGCCTATCACCATGGGTACACAATCTCAAAAAATGGAATACATTATCCTTTTTAGGAAACAAATTTAGGGAGGTATGTTGGTTTATCATAAAGAATTTTTTTGATATATATATAATATAAAATTAAAATCCATACAACATGTGTTTTTGAAAAAAAAATCTATAACAAGTTCAATAAAAAGTCCAAAGTATGTATAAAAATCAAGCTAAAGTAGCAACTCAACAACCATCCCTAATCCAGATTTAGTAACTCCCAGCACGGTCCACATAATACTCCTGGATTCATTAAAATGATTTATATATGTTTTTTTAGAATACAAGTGTACTCAGTTTGACAAACCTATGTCTCTGAGGCATTAGTTAATTGTAGGATACTAATACATCTATGATAAAATAATAGAACCAAACAGCTCCTAACTTTATATTAACCATCCCTACCTCACTATGTTATTCTCAACAAATTATATAGGTCAAGTAAATTGATATTGTAAGCACATAATTGATTTGTGTACCCTTCACCACATCACAAAAATTAACCAACCCTTTCCTAATCTAAATCATCCTCATGCTCCCAAATCATATGAATTAACCACATCACAACAACCTACCAACACACATCTAGGAACCAAAACAACACCTCTCCCCAAGAAATTGGCTATATTCTGCCTCACATCTGATACAAAGAAACATGGGCCATATACCACGTCACATCCCACCCACCTACGCCTTTTCCACAGACCACAACACATCCCGTCGATGGACAACTGGGCCATAAAATACACCACATCCCGCCTTCGGACACCTGAGCCACAAACCACATCACATCCTTCTAATAGACACATGTTCCATATACTACACCACATCCTAATGATTGTTTTTAATGCACAATACATTTCAATACAATGAAACTATTGATAGAACAACACACCTTGTCTTAAATAAACTTAGGATAACACAACATTCATGTACACACATGGTCCTCAAAACCAGAACCTTCGAGAATATTCTTGGGAGATAACCATAATGAAAATAGAGAAGGGTTCAGTGGGCGGTCGTCTATGCATCCTCCCACTGAGTTGTTCTAGAAATTCACCCTATCCTGTGACGATGGTGGGGATCAACCCATATTTCTCAACTATGGTAGATTTCATATTGAAATAAAAAGGTAAAAGTACAAGTATATACATACATGAAACCAAACACTCAAGGAAAAACTACTTCATCTCGATATGAAGACAACCCACTACACATCAAACTTTGTTGCAACCTCTAAATTAACATCACTACATATCAATCCAAAACCTCTTTCAAATTTCATTCGAACTAATTAACAATTACAATTTTTTATTCACAACTCATTTATTCGTTCCATTATCCAAACCAACAAAATCCATTTCTTGAAATTTTTAATTTTTTTTATAAATTTATTTAACTACTATTATAGAAACTATTATTCCCAACACACAATGATCAACATAGAAACACATCACAACTACCATAATCACCGCCCCATTATGGAACACTTCTCCTCCATACCAAAATCAATAGACCTCTCAACATGATATTCCATTACATGGCCATGTTGATGTATCATCTAAATTTTCATCCACTACTCCACCCAAACAAACTAACAACACTCACATGTTCTTCACAAAGAAAGCATAGAACAAACCCGAGTGTATCCATAAAACACAACAAATCCACTTCAAATTAAATATTTCGAACACGCACAAACAAAACAATCCCAAAAATACATCATCACCCATAAATATTAATAACAATGTTCATGATATAAAGAGGCATCCAATATTAAATTACACAAGTTAATTCAATTATTTTCACATAAATTGGGTAATCCTAGGGAATCTATTTATTATCGAAGTTTACATGTTTTACAAATTTTCATATACATGTTCTCAATATGAATATAACAAAATTACACTAATTTAGTGGGAATACAAGGACAAAAAAACCCTGATTTTAGTTTTATTTTTATACCATAATGTTCACAACATCACAATAATGTCAATTCTAGAAATAACTATTTGCAAAAGATCCCCTACCCCTTAATATTAATTTTTACCCATTCTCTTATTTTTCTTGAGTAGAAAAACTATAATATATATATATAAATAGATCCCTCCCACATAATATTTGATAAATTATCTGTGAAAGAAAAACGTACTATAAAGAATATTTTTAACTCATATGTGAACCATATGGACAAGAATAATGGCAATAAGTTAAAACCATACCATAATAAAATTATATCAACCTATTTCACACCATAATATTATCAAAACACTAATAAATCATGCCAATTAATCTAACATGTAACATGGAATTGTATCCCACAATAAAAACAAGTATAAATATATAATAAATAGGGTAAAACACACCGTTGATCAATTACATATATATATCGAACAATCATTGGCGTTGATAGATCAATTAGAGAGTAGTATAGATTAAAGGACTCCTCAGGGAACCTAGGGTTTGTCTAGAATTAGAGGAAAAGAATACCATGGCCAAATGAATAATGGTTCGGCCAAAATATTTATTAAAACATCACATGAATAGGGTATTTCATGATTTGTAAAATTATTTCCCATCGTGTAATACCTGGGGTATGGGTTATTCCAAAAACCACCTTGCCTCCCCTCTTGTTTTTATTTTATTTTTCAATCCCTAAAATATTACATTCCATGAAACTATTCTTTATGCCTTCTAAAATAACTAAATTTTTTTTAAATTATATAAAAAGCCATAAAGAAGAGTTTTATGTCATGTAATACAGTTATACATCCTGAA
The DNA here is from genome assembly GCA_963277665.1 of Viscum album. NCBI lineage: Eukaryota > Viridiplantae > Streptophyta > Magnoliopsida > Santalales > Viscaceae > Viscum > Viscum album. Next base: position 1,853,769,781 of record OY728120.1, read on the forward strand.
ATCCCCCTTTTCCATAAACACTAGCAACCAAACTATACCAATATCCCTCTAAGCCTCATTAGAGCACATCCAATGACATAAACTCGTGCTTTAACAAAATTGATGGAGACAGACTGTTAAAATTTATCCTAGATCTCCATTGTAGTTTGGGGACCCATAAAATTAGTTTATACATTTTCTGGTAAATCCATCATGATTTCTTTCTAATCCTTTCCATCAACTTCCAGATTTCACATTATATATAGATTCAAATAATCATCTTCATTATTAGGAGGGAGTACCAATATTAAAGCATATTTTTATTCCATAACAAGATATTGAGGGTAAGAAAACATAACATTACATTAGATGTTATAGTTCATCCCATAAAAAGGTGTAATTAATAATCTAGTAACTGGATTAAAATTCTCCATTTTTCAAATTTTTTTACATAATCTACATATAGTACAATTTTCTCTACTACATATTGATTTGTCCAATGATTGACAAGACTCCCATGGGAGGTGGTGAATATGTTTAATAATGTCTTTACATGTTATTTTCAATTTGATTTAAACTATATAACTTATTAAAGAATTATAACCACATCATTAATACTCATCCTCACAGTATACGAAATAGAAAAAGAACATACATTATAATAGAATATACATGGTTTGAAACAGATCTATACACCAGGAAACGATTGTAAGACCCCTCGGCTGTGATTATCTACTATAAGAAATGGTCATTACAAAAATAATGGGTTATACCCACCAAAATATCAAAATATTTATACCTCTGTTTCCAATCCGGCTTCAAATGTTGGATATACCCCCCATTTACACTTTCATCACAATGAATGGTTGGACCCCAAAATCAAAATGTTCTGTAAATGATTAGACCCCTAGTTATAGCCATCAACATTATATGGCTTGAATAATAATAGACTGACCAATTTATGATAATTCCCCACAAACTCGTAGTATCACGCTAGCTTCTGTCTAATTTCAAGTACTTTTGCAGTAATGGTGGACTTGATTAAATAAAATCTGGTAACAATATATAATCATTATCCTCCCTAATACAATACATGGTAAATAATTATTTCTTATTATAAATACTTAACTTCACTGAATATTGGTATCTTGGATATGAAATTTATATAAATATTTGATGGATATGTATTCTCAGGAATAGTCTAAAATATAGGAACAATAATTATGCAATGTATACTGAATGTGAATGTAAACAACCTTTCTATGTTAGTATAAATGCATGGAAGTCACATTATACTAACATGAATATGCAATTCATGGAATGATCATTATATGAGTTATTTATTTAATATGTATAAAAATTAAATGAAATAAATTATGTTGCATGTTAATGTAAATAATATTTTGATGAAGTCTATAACACAAAAAAATGTTCACCTATTTGATTCATTCCAGACACAATATCCACCTTTTTTCACTTTTCACACACAGTCTAGTTTGTATTCACACATAAAGGATCATAATCACTATCCACATCACTCATCACACACCCTCACAGAATGGGGATTAATCCATATTGTTTTCTCAATGAATTAACTAACTTTATGACACTTCTACAATTTCATTCACTCTGAATGTTTCAATATTGATTTTTTATTCAGATTCATAAACTTTTGTGAATATAAAACAGTTAATGAGTTCTATAAAACTGAAAAATATTTCATATTCTTCTAGAACACAAACATATTTTTGTATAAACATGGTTCATGTAAGATCATATTCATGTAATGGAATTTTAGTATAACTTGTAATTTGTTTGGACGAAGTTATTAATCCAAATAATAAAATGGATTCTTCTTGGAGAACACACATTAGTTTATTTGTAGAACAATGTTCTATACAGGGCATCTTTACTATGATAAGAACTATTCAAGTACTCATGAAATTATTCTTCTTCATGAATAAATAGTTGAATAATCATTTTTAGTTCACAAACTATAACAGACATGATTTTTTTTATTTAGAAACATTTGTTTCTCACAAAATTGATCAACGCATTTAACGAGTGTATCCCTCATTATTTAAATGAAACAAATCAATAGAATGACTTGTATACACATTCTATGTTCTAAATCATTAAGGAATATAATATACAAATATTAACATTATGAGACCCATAAAAAGTTAAATTGATCCCCATTATATTTTGAAAAAATACATTATTATTTTTGTCATTTTCTGATGATCAAAATAATCATACAATGATTTGATGCTCAGTCTGATGTCTTAATGACCTAGAAATGGAGATTCTATAATGAATAGAAGCATTCGGATGGAATTATAGGTAAGATTATGTGGTTCAAGGGGAGTTTTAAAAATCTATGAAAAATAGATCCACTGACCACATGGTTGTGTGTCTCTGATATGATAATCAGATTAACATGATAAATCCGTCGTGCAAATTTTTTTTTCATATATAATTATATAATATAGTAAATAGATCTCACATGAAAATAAAAAAGTTTTTTCCACTCATAATAATGTAAGGCAGGAATCACATATATCAAAAATTATTTACCGACAACACTCTTTACATACTAGCAGCACCCCATGTAAGCATCCACCAATGAATTCATGCTTCCCAACATGGTTTCTCATAGCCCACTTTGTTCCTCCAATAAATTCCCCTTATGAAACCAATGCCTTCCATGACGTTTGTTGTCTTGGCCGAGGTAGCACCTTCCTACCTATGAATTATTGTATGGGTCTGTAAGGAAGGCCAATATTGACGGCCGTGGGATATTTCATTCAACAAATATTCATAGTATGATTTTTAAAAAATCATTATAGTTAAATAAAAAATTCAAAACGATATTCATTTATTCTTTATTCAAAAAAAATTATTTTGCATATATATTCTTTTATTCATCATCAGGTAATTTTTATAAATGTTTTTCCATTTCAATTAAAAAAATGAATCATTTAATTGGAACATCATATATGTTATGATAATATTACATTAAAACCCTAAAAACATTCGTAAATAATTTACCAAACACTCATTAGAAAAATGATATTCACTGGATACATCATGCATTTATTATAAATTTATATCCCTTTTAGTTTATCATTCATCCATCATAAAAGCGTAATAATAAAGATATATATTATCATATTAACAAAACAATTATACTTATGAGAACATTCATGAATGATGTCTTTGAGAAATGATGTATGTTACGATCGTCAAGATGATTGGTTTTATATAGACGTGTCTATCATTTCCATGTGTTAATGATCATTATGGATTGGATTTTATTAATATACTAACATTATTTAATGTTCATTACATCATAAATAAAATATTATTTACTTATCTATTTTTATAAATATGATCAATAATTCATGGTGAAAAAAAGAGAGTTTCATTGATCACGAAGGCATTAGTCCACAAATACACTAACGATGTTATCATCATTCATTGTGTAAAAAAGTTTAGAAATACTATTATATGTTATAATTACATAATGATAAATATTTCATTAATATCAAAATTATTATATGTACATAAGATAAATTATTTAAAATAATTTTTTATATCTTCCATTAAATTTGTTAATGGAGAAAAATCACACGGGTTCCTGAGGAGGTAGTCCACCATACACACAACCAGCATTTTATTATCCCCTACATAATGGAATGAAAATATTTTATATGATATAATGAGCCTATTGGTATATGTTGGTAATTAATATTGTATATATACTTTATATCCATCATCATACCCCTCTATAATCTTGGGTTATGGAAAAATGAAAGGCATTGGTTCATGAGGTTGGAGTCTTCCATACTAACTAATGAGGATTTATAACACATTTTTTTGAAATAGAATATGGATTTAGGTAATGAAAATAATGTAAAGACATTAATTTATGTCAAATATTTCGAGGATACTATATAATAAAAATTAATAATTATTTTTTGGTGGAGAATGAAATAATATTATAACACTTAGCTAATGAATATGCATCTTCTTGTGGGATCTAAATTTGGTTTGCAACTAAATCCAAAAAAAAGAGATTCATAATAAAAAAATGTCCTCTATATTGTTAGGTTGGAAGGGAGTATATAGTTAAGGTAGGCCATATCATTATGTGTTTAATTTAGTGGAGGGGAGTAGTCCTTTTACATGTTATAAATTTAACCCTCTTGGAAACAACATGGAAATATCCTACAATTATCCATAATGATAAATTCCTTGCCATTCCAAAATCATCCATGTACCCCTAGATTCGATCACACATAGTTTAATAGTGACTTATTTCCATCTAAATATAATTTTACAAGTGTATTATACTTTTAATGAATTTTATTTCATTAACCCTAGTAGAAAATTCTTAATCTTAACCGTGAAAATTAATTTTTTTGGAATAAACTATTCACTATGTTAATTATTTAATTTGAAATTTTAATATTAAATAAATTATTCTAAATTTTTTTATTGGAATAGAATTTAAAAAATTCAATTTTCACATCTTGAATAATTTATTGAAAAAATTAAACTTGTTGTACTAATGAAAAAGTAATTTTCAAAGAGAAAATGTAAAAATGCTTACAAGGGGTTTTATAAGAAATAATTAAAAAAATGATCGCAATCCACTAAATTGGATTAGAAATAAATTTTCACAAATTTATCATTAAAACTAAATTAATATGTAATTTTTAATAATGAATAATATGAATGAAATGGAAGTATTATATTAAAATTCTATATTTTTCCACAATTCATGATGAAATTAATATTTTCTGAAAGATATCCAAAATATAATATAGATAATTTTTAATATTTGTTTTCAAAAAAGGATATTTATTCAATCAAATAAATTTTCTAACAGTTTAAAAAATTATTTTTTATATCAGTGCACAAAAAACAAACCAAACTACTTTTCAGAAAAATGAAATTCTTTAAACAAAAAACTATATTTATTCTAATATATTGTATTGAATAAACATAATATAAATTTTAATTATTTTAGTGAATAAAAAATATACAATTTTCATTAAAATGGATCTCTAAAATTATAGAAATTAATTTCTTAATTTAAAACATGTTTTATTCTCATAAAAAATATTTCTAAAAGATGATTTCTTTTATATTCAAATAGCTTGTTTATATTCTTTTTCAATTTATTGGTCATATTATAATTTAGTTTATATAAAAAATTATACTATATTCATTACAAATTTATGAAATTCCTATACATATCCACCATTCAAATGCCTAGTTGAAAACTATTATATAACAATATTTTAATAATTTGATATGTTTCTTTTAAATTAAGTAGTTCGAGTATCATAAGCTAAACTCACTGTAACATGTATCCAAATAAGTGAAATGATTAAATTGAATTTGAAAAAATATTTCACATAATAGTATAGTTTTAAATTATACCCCCCCAATATAAATGGATTTCTTCCTTGAATGTTTTCTCATTTATATAAGTTTTGAAAATTTATAATCCCTTTAATGAAACCTATGTCAAAAAAATGGTTAAAAAATTCTTATTGGAAAAGATATATTGTTGCATTAAAGTCATCTATAATAGAACATAATATTTATAAAATTTTGATAAAATATGTGGTCTGTGAAATCAAGAAAATTGATGTGAAAACTAACACAAAAATAATAATAGATACTGATAGAAAGCATGGTGAGGATAATGTTAATAACCAAATACCAATAAACCAATGACATAATAAAAATCTCATTTATATCATCAATAATGAGGGAAAATGAGTAAATTGTTATCCAATATTCATTTGAGAAAAAAGGGGATTTCAATTTTAGTTATGACATATAACATATAAGAATTTAAAAACATGATATCTTTTTATATCATAGTTTGAAATTCATTCACTAGTGTTTCCATAATCAATTAACTATTAATATATTAATAAAATATTAAAATATCTCATGCCTAAATCCGTAAATGACATCCATAAAAGAATTATAATTATTTCATTATATCTATAGTTTAAATATATTTAGTTGTGGTTATCCATAATAGATAAATCATTATATTTTGAAGTAATAGGTTAATCACTAAAACCTAATAGAAGGGTCAACATATACCATTACCTAAATTGTTATCCAAATAACCCTTACACAGTTAAATTTTATTAAAATAATGTAACTTAATATGAAAAAATAAACCTATAATTAATCCCATATATTATAATGTGGATCTTCATTTTGACAAACCAAATAAGTTAATATATTAATCATATATTCTTTTAAAACATGGTAATAACATAAAACTCCAAAAAACCATAATAAAATATACATGATTATGTATTTCTTACGTATAACATATATTTTATTATTAAATCCAAAAATTTTGTAAACTATATAATCGATATAGTATTCCAATTTATCATTAAATCACTAATAAATTCTAATGACCTTAATATTTTCCAATTTACATATTCATACCCAGAATCATTTATTTCCAACATCATTATAGAAATGTACAAATAATATTAAGGTTTTTATTCTAATGGTCCAAAAATCATATTTGAAATAAATCCCTTTTCTAGTATGTCTGTAAAATTTTCCTAAAAACAATTTCAAATCCCCAATGTAAAACATATACTAATCAAACCATTTATATTTCATTGTTTATATAATATAATCATTGAATTAAAATAAATTATATACATCAACCATCCCACATCCTCATCAAACAATTAACTACGATTCATAACATTTTTCTATAATACATATTTCTTTTCTTATTTCATTGGTAGTTCCCTCATCATTAATGAAAAACAATTACTCTTAAACCCATACACACTATCGTCACAAGAATACCATATAAGACATTTATTCCCATAGTGAAAATAATTTAGACATATAAAATATTCAAAAATCGATGATACCATTTAGAGACCATTATTATAAAAATTACATTATCTAATCATTTCATTATCCTTAGGAAATTTCATATATTACACCATTCTTCCCCACACATAAAACATATTATCATTACATTGAGTCACTCCCTATAGTTCTTCTTCCCAAATTATAACATATAGGTATCTAAATATTCATTCTTATATGGTCTCCCCTACCTAAATACTCAATGAAATCAATAATTATAATTTATGGTGAGTACAACAACTGTATTAGGTTATAATTATTAATCATGATCCATGATAAGAAATTAGAAATAATAAAAACATCATTCATTGCATCCCCCATACCATTTAACTACTCATAAACATATTTTCTATCACATTCATTTTCATTGATGTTTCTTCGATTTCACAAAATTAACTAAACCCAAAAATCATAGTGTGATGTTTGCTAATAATTTTGTAAAACCATTTTATTCTGAGGGAATAACTAATTTTATTTCTAAATCAGTAAACTTTAATTTTAATCTATGACACATTTGGTTTATCTGAGGTCATTCAAAATAATCATCTATTTAAAACCATCATGAATTTTCATAAAAATAATGTTTATTTATAATGAATATAACCATGGATTGTTAATCCATGTGTTCATGAAGGACTTTTGTCACACACAAGGTGATTATCGAGTACATATCAGTGCCCCTTTTTTGATTCCATCCATATATATACCATGATTTTAGAGCCTAATTCACTAGTAGTATACATATTCCATATGAAATACCATGGAAATAACATTATCATTCTATCACAAAAATTCCAAGAAATTTTCCAATATATTTAATTATACGTTGACATATCCTAAGATACTTTCCTTGATATATCATTATAAATATACATTGATATTTATCTAAAAAAAATTTATCGTAGCTTCCAACTATTAAATAATTTGTTCTTATATCACCAACTATAGGGAACCATGAATTTTATTCATATGTATTATATATTTATAAACGAATAATAAATAAATTACATAATACCAATACTGATAACATTAATAGATTAGTTTCTCTGTAGAATAAGTACAAAATATTTTAATTTAGATAATTATATTAAAAATATTACATAGAGATCTCCCCCTTTATTAATCATTATAATCATACCCCTAGTAATTCCTTCAATCATAACCTAGTAAAAGGAAACATTACAATAAATTTTCATTGATGCTAATTAAGGGTAAAAAAATTTATTGAAATCATTACATCATATTATGTGTATGAGAACATGGGAATAACATTTGAAAATAATAGCCTACATATAAAAATCATAATCATGAGTGATAAAATAAATATTATATGAATATAAGATATTAACTATAATGGTATCATATAAAATGATAAATGAGAGAATAAATTTTGACATAATACATAAAATTACTGAATAATCATTATCTTATAAATTTTTCACTTTTACTAATAGACATAAGTTCAATAATTATGTTATGTAAAATAAATAGGACCCTCACATAAATATATGTAAACAAAACTAGGTCCATTCATAACATTTTTGACATGAATTATACATCCTGTTCATAAGACTATGAACATGTAATTTGGTTCAGTCATAACATTATTAACATGTAATAAGGTTCATGAATAACATTTTGAACATGTAATCATGTTTATCTAAAACAGTATGAACATATAACTAGGTTCATGAATAGTGTATTCAATCATTAAATATCAATCAATAACCAATTCATTTTAAGGTTATGTTTTTCTGAAAAATAACATAATTAAAATCATACTTATGTGTTCCACAAGACCATAAATCATTAATCATATCATACCCTATGAAATGAAATGGGATTCTCAAAAAAATGATCAAAAGAAAACCATTATTAATGTGGAAGGTCTCATAATAATTTAATCATTAAAAATTATTATAATTACTTTAAATATAGGTTTGTTTCCTAATAATTTTATCATGATATATCCCTTGTAAAAAGAAGTAGGTTTCCAAAAAACATCATCACCTAATAATCTATTGAAAAGAAACATGATTCAAAAACCCGGTTACTACATAATATAGTTATAGAAATAATAATATTGGTATAATTTGTTCATTTCTCTAGTAAATCACAAATTTTATTACTAAATGTTAACATAGATAGAAAATTATTTTGAAAGATAAATCACTTGGAGATTTCATGACAAATTCGAATTTCTTTGAAAATCACTTTTTATAAGTAAATCTTCAAAAATTATTTTAGAACTCATTTTATTTGTAAATAATCAATAAATATAATTTAAAATATTATTTAGTCATAAAGACTATCAAAATTGAAAAATTTGTTTATTTCATAAAATATTTTAATAATATTTTTTTGATATAATTTATTTTAAATGAAACAATCCATTATTTTAAGTGATTGAATTTCAATGAAAATAACATTGAAAATATTTTGTGAAATCAGGAAATAATTGAGTGGTTATGATAATATGAATTTATATTTTATGAAAAACATGTTAAATATTTATACATTTGAAATTTTTTGTAAAAAGATAAATCTGTATTTTTTTAAAATTCACAATACTATTCTTATTTAAAAAACTATTTATGAAATAAAACATGGTTAAAATTTTCATTTAAAAATAATATTATGGTTTAAAAACATTCTTCAAAATATTTATAGACAACATGGTTTGGAAGATAATGGATTTCTAATTGATGAGATAAATAAAGTAATATTATCTAAAATAAATTTTCATAATTATTTTAGATACCAATATTTTGAGAAATGATTGTATTATTTTAAAATATCATTAATAACCATAGTATAATTATATTAAATATAATTATGAAGAGTAATTTCATAATATTACAAAATTAGAGGAATAATAAAAATTAATCTTGATAAATGATGAGATTGTAACCCAAAACCCTTACCACATTGATAACATTTGAATCATAATCCACATAAAATTGATATTATAAAAGACATATTTTATATCAACATTTTTCAGGGAATAAATATTATTAATAAAATAGATATTTAATGAATGATGTTAGAGTTAATAATTATCTGAAAACAAATTGTTATTTAAGATTCCTATTCTTTAGAAAACTCCCTATGGATTGCACAAAATCCCACATAAGGGTTATTATTAAAAAAATAATGACTCTATGAAGTGTATAGGATGTTTTTCTGGGAATATAAAAAATAGATACATCCATGGTTGTATGGAGTATATGAGGGGATAAGTCCATTTATATGTAGGGAAATGAACCCAATTGAAAACATTTTTTTAATTTCCAAAATGAATCTAAAATTATATAGTATATCCTATTAAAAAATCTTCAAAAAGACCCAATATTTTCAATATCATTTTTGGTCAAATAAATATGTTTACATTTTAATGTAATATAAATTTTAATGATTTAATAATTTTAATCCATATTTCAAAATAAAATTCTCATAATTGGTATAAATATATATAAAAATTAATATTGGAGATATGATTGGAATGTGGGGATAAAATGTGAAAATGATCTAAATTTTATAGGGAATTTATATTTAAAGCTAATACGAAAATTATTATAATGACCTAAATTGGATTAGTAAAAATATAATTGAAATAATTTTATTTGAAAATTTATTTAAAATATAATTCAACATTAAAAATAGTATAAATTCAAAGGATTTCATTAAATATAATTAAGTATTTTTTCACTATTAATGAAAAAATTAATCATATCATGAAATTATAAAAAATTCAAACATATAAAATTTTGAAAATACCATTTAAAAAATTACATTTATTTTTCATATAATTTTTCATATAGTTTCAAAAACAATTTTTAAAATAACTACGCATAATGATGATGATATATCATTTTCAAGAAATATTGTTTTAAACAATATACCAATATATTTTCTTATTATCTATATAAAACTAACATATTATTAATGTTAAAAAGATAAATTAATTTATAACATATAAAATTAAATATAAAACACTCAATGTTTTTGTTAAAATTTATGAAGGAAAATCAATTTTTTGCATATAAATATTTTTCTACAAAAATTAATTAATTATTTTAAATTTGATTTTATTTTCAAATATAAATAAATGGTAACAAAATAATTCATTCTATACAAATTTATATACTATTTATTTTCATAATTCAGTTAATACAATTTAGAACCATTATTCCAATGACATGGTCATAAATATCATATAACAATATTTTTATAATATGAGAATATCCATTTAAGATCAATGTTTCAAGTAATAAAAGGAATAATAAGTATTACAAGAATAAAAATATATATAAAATATTAAATTCAATTGGAAAAAATATATTCCACACCACTATTTAGTGTTACACAATATGGTTATATAATGAAATTGGTAAAAGTATTCTTCATTTGGGAAAATATTTTGTAATTAACCTTGTAGGTTATTTAATTTTTAAGAGTTCTTGTTTCAGTGATTTTATGTGAGATGTGAAGATGTTGTCTTAAGGTACCAACATGAAATTTTATTCATAGAAATTATTAATTATTGATGTATTTTGATTTTATTAGGTAAAGTAATGTTATTAAGTATAAAAAAAATTATTCCTCTTTTATAGTAATTTCACATATTTATCTAGATAAGGATTTCATGAGTACACTTCTTAAAATGAAACAATATTTAATATGAATTTCCCTTTTATATTTGTCGTTATAAATTTTCTGATTATATTAGGGATGTGTTTGTTTAATTATATATATAAATCATTATTTAATTATTATTATTTTTATTTAAAACCAAAAAAATATATAATTGGATATACGGACCATAGATCTCCAATAATAAGATTATTTCTCATGTTACCCCCATTGTGTTTTTTAAAAACGTATAATTAATATAATGTTTATAACAATGCCTAAGCAATAGTTGGAACTATAACCACATCTATAATTATAGTATGATTGTTAAAACAAAAAAGTGATAATTAGTTTTGACTGTAAAAGAAATTAAAATTTTAGAATCCTATTTTTCAGATAAATGTATATTATGTGACGAAACCATATATTATTTTAAATGATTCTTGTTTATAAATTTTTCTTAATACTCTAAAACTATATTCAAAAAAATATCCTTGATATGTATGAATGTGAAACTAATGAAATAAATTATGTTGTTATTATATAATTAAGGCATTATTCTTTTATGTTTGTACCATTGGTAATGTTTAGATATCCTTGGAGAATATAATGATTCAGATAATGATATTATAAATTGTTTTATAATCCATCATTGGATAAAAATTATATTATAGATAATAATATTATAGTAAGAGATATAAATTTAATGTTTTATGAGATGGGACAGATTTTGGGGGCATTTATTATAGATTAATAAATGTTTTTAATATAAGAAATAATCAAGTTTAGTTTTTTATGATATTAAAAATTTATTGAACAATTCTTTCATATTTTTTGGATAAAATTTCTATTGTATTGAAAAAATCATAGCTTAAGATGACCATTGATGATTATGTAATTATCATTAATTTGGATAAAATTTTTATTATATTGTGGGAACACATGGTTTATCTTATTGATTACCATCAGATTGAATTGCAATTTGATGACTATGTGATAAATTTTATAATTAAACAAGTTAACTATATTTAGTAAAGTATATTCTAAACATAAATAAAAATATACCTATTTAATATGGGACATTATTTGAGAAATTAATTGTTAAAATATCTATCATATGAATATATTATTTTTATGGATTTATGGTGAATCCGATTATTTATATCAGTGACTATATTATTTTTTTCGACTATATAAAATAATAGAGACCCTATTACCTTTGGTTTACAAAATATTGATATCTATCACATAGTGTTCAAAATAATGTTCTATTATTCAAAAATATATTTATATGTTAATTTTCCGAATAATTATATTTGATTTCATCATTATATAATTATCTATTATATTTTTCATATTGACATTATTTTAAGATAAATTTTTGTGATTATTTTTCTAAAAATTGTTTTTATATGTGAAATCACTAAAATTAAATTAAAATAAACATATTAAAATTATTTATAAAATGGAATTTGGATTTAAATTTTGTTGGTCAAATTAATTAACTATTCAAATCATAATATTAATCATTGAAACTATATTACATGTGATAGATTTTAATATAGAAATAAAAGTATAATCATCATTTTAAAGAAGTAAATTTTTATGAGTTATATAAATTTCTGTAAAATACATTTATTGTATCTATATTAAAATAATAATATTATATATATTTTAGACATAATAATTAATATATAAATACTTATTTAGATAAAACTTTAACGTCAAATAATAATAGGATTTTCTTATTATATGTAAGTAAATTTTCTATAAGATTGTATTATTCGATCTCTTATGTTAAAATATTATATGAAAATTTCTCTTGTTTCAGTTATAAAATGATTAAATGGATTCAATATTCTGAATAATAACATAAATATTTTGTAAAAAGGTACATATTATATTTTTAGTAATAAAATAACTACCATGGTTAATAATAAATCAGGATTAATAAAGTTAAAATGAGTAAGTAAGAATATAAAATTTAAAAAAATTAAACGGTGAAAAAAATATATTTTATAATATATTATTAGGTAAAAAATTCATTACCAATTTCATTACATACCATTTCTATACCTAATTCAACAACAATACCAAACCTAGAAAACAAAATATTCATTCCATTATTATCACTTACTTTAATCTACTTTTTAGGGAAATATCATTTTTTTCACATATAGAAGAAGCTCACTCCCACCCATTATCTCTTCAAACACAACTAAAATGGCCTTAATTAGGGATAATTATTCCATAGCACTTTATAAATCCTTATTAAGGTGTTCCTAATGTTTCATGGACTCTATATGATTTTAATAAGCCAACATTACATGTATGTTTTCCCTCCACTGAGATGGTGATTTTATTTTCTATTTTCTAAAATTCCCTTTGAGTAAAAATTTATTATTATTTAATAAGATTATAAAAACAATTTTTTCTATCCAAATTATCCATCATTATGTAATATTACACTTTAATATCATGAGATCATATATATAATACTTTAGGTGTAGCTTATAATCTTCAGAAACCATTAATTAATTACCTAAATCCTCTATCAAATTAATGCACTTACTTTTATATAATTGATTGTGTTTATAGTTTATTTTTTCCAAAATTTTTATAAAGAATAAATACCTATAAAAAATAATTCCAATTAATGAGATAAAAAAATTCTCAATCATTGAACCCATTTATTAATCCCTTTTTAGCCAACATATAGAAAAAAATTCCTCAAATTTTTATCATAATATTTTGAATGTCTAACTCCAATATCATTAATGGGTTCCTATATAAATTATTTTTATATTTGGTAATTTATAGTAATTTTATAAAAATAGTATGGCTAATATATCTTTGTTAATTATATTTTAGGATAAATTATCTTCATTGAATTTAGCACACTATGTAAGTGTTTTCATGTAAAATCCCTCTTTTCAATATAAGTTTTGTATTACACAACTTAAATCATTTATTATATGTATATCCTACCTATTTGGTTTTTTATATTATGAAATTATATAATTTATGGAATGTAAAGAAAAAATTTAATCCCATGATTTCATGGGGGTTTGATATAATTTATACCCATGACATATGTTGTGTTTGTCTATATTAACATTCAATCATTAGAACTCATGTTATATTAAAGAAATAATTTTTATAGGTAGCATTAATTTACATGGAATTATATATCAATATCATTACTAATATTTTTAAATTTATAACCATATGTATTTTTATCCATCCCCCATTTTCACTTTATTGAAGAGATTCTAAAACCATATTAAAAGCCAAAAATATTACTTAAATTAAAACAGACATGAACCACTCCACACAATGTGTTACCCTCCTGGGGCTGTGCTGTGAGAAGGGAGATAATGACCCCTGAGTCCTGCCTCCAATAGGCCCCGGGTTGGTGACTAGAACTGATTGTATAGTGAATACACAAATGGGAAGCATTACCCTCTAAGTGAACACATGTGGAAGAGGGTGATAAGATAGGCACAATCCAACTACAACTCAGAACTGGAATATAAATGAAATCCATAGTGCACATATGAAATTTCCTGAGAAAGAACTAAAACTGGAAGGGTAAAACTGCAAGTACCCAAGAGAAAGTAAAACATCATCAACCACAAGCCCGAACAACTCCTTCAACCACATGCTATTAGAAACCAGCCTGATCTCTAACATGCTCCAAGTGACCTGAATAATAGTTTACATATACATAAGGTCAGTATAATAGTATACTTGGTAGGATCCTCCCCAAACCCTCTCATACAAAAGTAAGGAGAGCATGTGAAAGCCCAGTGAACAATAAGTGAAACTAACTCGTCACCTAAACAGGTATACTAAGTTCCCAACCTCACCATGGATACTATCATCAAGTAATGCATAAAAAAACATCTCAAATAATAAATAATATCAAGGGTATTGTGCTACTACTTCTCCATTGATTTTATTCTTCTCCCCAACGTTTCACGTGCTGAGCATCTCTCTCTAAAATGGATTACCTGCAGACAAATGGGAGAATCACCACAATATGCACCTCATGCAACAAAACACCACATCCATGCTCGAAAGTAACCGGGTAGTTTCTAGGAGGCACCACATCTCACATAACATGTATCACATGTTAGGTATTATACCTCAAGCCATTACATCCCATACACGGAGTATGTATCCTCAAGCCATAGCATCCAATACACATTACACCTATAGTAGTCTAGAGGATACTATATCGAGAATATAAAAGTTTGAATAACCACAATCTATTATAGCCCTCTAAACACATATATGGGGAAAAATAACCGTTGTGCCTACCAGCACAAGTATCTACCATGAGGAGAGCATGTGGCCAATGTGTGTAGTCAGTTATTCATCCTTCCACCGAAATATTGGGGAAAACACCCCCAACAGCTGATAATCCCTAGGGTGTCAGTTTCCCTTAATGATAGGATGGAGTAGCATATAGAAACACAAAAAGTACAGAATATACTATATATCACAACCACACTATGGGAATAACCTAGTCTTAGACTCATCTTCCGCTAACGTCTCTTAGACTCTGGGCTGGCACATCTAAGACTAGGTATCTTATAAGCACACAACCATTTAAAGCATTTTAATACATTATTTCATTCCTTCTTTACCAGTTTCACTTTATGTTAATTAATTATTTAATCATTAATTAACCATGACTAATTCCACTTGAAATTTCATTAGCATCACACCCAAATTCCACTGTCCCTTCAAAATTAAAACCTCATCAATTTGTTCCAGCGAAGTCCAACCCCGGGGATAACACCATTTATCCAATTATTCATTATTGAATTACTTTCCCACATTTCCATGCATTCTAGATAAACATTCTATGCTACTAAACACAAGGTGGCTCAATATGGTGAGTATATTTGTTACCCGATGAGTCTTTGCTGCCTATATCAAGAGCGTATACATATCCACCATTGAGAAGCTAAACACGGAAAGCATGTGGCATACCATGTGCGTCTTTGCCTCTTTCGGAAGAAGGGTAAGCAAGAACTGCTACCTTGGGAAGTGGTGAAAAGTAAAGAATATAATCAAGCAATAAGGATGAGCATGCTTCCATCAATCACATCCATCCCATTCCATCCTCCATGGTGTCCTCCCCGACAGCGACATGCATAAACCGATGCATCTTGTCACGATTGGTGTCATCTTCTGCCATAACCAAAAGTCTCTATACCCACACATATCACAATAGCCATCCACACTCACATCAAAACACAAGCAGTATGAAAACAAAAATCACATCAATTAGGCTATTGTCCCTTTGAAAATCAAGGGGGTAACACAGAACCCTTCATGGAATTATCAAAAAATCAGTTCTTTTGTCCATCTTGTTTAAACAAATTTGTTACTCATAGGTTCCAAAATTCGGGAAACCTAATTAGTAACCTATCACAATTAATTAGACATGATTATTGAACCAATTTGATTAACATAAAAAAACAAGAAAACCCAGATTCATCTACATGCCTCTTCATCCATAGCCAAGAGTTATCAATTAATTCAGGTTTACATTCTTTACCAATTTTCATCAAGAACGATCTTCTAAACAAAGAAAGAATGGAAATCACGCTATCTAGAAAACAAGTTGAAATAACATACGATCAATATCAATATGTTTATCTAGTTAAAATATTTGTTATGTCAATTCCATTATTTTCCATTGGGACAAAACATGCTGAAAATACAGTTGCACATAAAATAAAAGAGAATAAATGAATCTCGTACCTGAAATAGATATTTATGTTCTCTATACGAGAACAGTCTACACAACGGGTCATGGTCCTCCTCTCGTTACAATTACATCCAACCGAGGATGCGACTGAATGACCGCACCAACAGAAACCCAAGAAACTCCCATTAGAAATGTAGACATTACATGCTATAAAATCGAAAGAAGAAACCAGATAAGATGAACCCCAAAAGAATGACGATAAAACATACCTTATAGAGAAGATTGATCGATACATTTTGGTTGCATCAAAATAGGGAATAACCAATCCGAGGAGGAATGTTTGACTATGAAACTCCTATGGAATAGAATTGTAGGTTTTAGCATATCATAGCCTAGATTAAAGAGATATAATTAGGGAGGAAGACATCCCATCCCTTTAAATGATTAAACGGAGTGACGGTTGAAGATACTCATAGTTTCCCATTAAAAGCGGATCCCATTAAACCATGTGGTATGACCAAGTAAAAACATCTCGAGCCTTATGAATAATTAATAATGAATTTATGGACTTTGAATCAGACTTAATGTCCTTAAAACGAGGCCCTAAATATTTTTTATGACAAAAAAGGCTAAAGTGGAGAAACTATATGAAGTTGCAAACACTGTTCACGAAGAATAAATTGGGAAAAGGAAAAACATTGTTCATGAACCTCACCATAAGACATTGTTCCTGAACCTCCCCATTAGACACCATTCATGAACCTCACCATTAGACATTGTTCATGAAGGTCACCATTATACACTATTCATGAAGCTCACTGTTAGACACTGTTCATGAAGCCCATCGTTAGACACTGTTCATTAAGCTCACAAAGAGACACTTTTCATGAAGCTCACCATTAGACAATATTCATGATGCCCACCATTATACATTGTTCATGAATCTCACCATTAGACACAGTTCATGAAGCTCACTGTTAGACATTGTTGATGAAGCTCACCAATAGACATTGTTCATGAAGCTCGCTGTTAGAAACTATTCATGATCCTCCCCATTAGAAACTATTCACGAACCTCATAGTTAGAAGGTCACCATTTAGGAAACACTATTCACAAACTCAAAATTTGGCAATGGAAACAAAAGGTCACTGTTAGAAGGTCACCGTTCTGGAAACACTATTAACAGAACTCAAAATTTGGAAAAGCAAATAAATGGCCACCATTATAAGGTCACTATTATGGAAACATTGTTCACAGAACTCAAAATTTGGAAATGGAAATAGTGGTTACTGTTAGAGGTTACTGATATTTAGTGATGGAACTATTCAAAGAAATGGAAATTTCGAAAAAGAAGTAGAGGTTACTGTTAGAGGATAATGTTAAAACTGTTTACCGATGGAAATTTTCATAGAATTGGAAATTTATAAAACGAAAGAAAGGTTACCATTAGAGGTTACTGATAGAAATGTTCACCAATGGAACTATTCACAGAAGGTTATCGTTTCACTGTTCACAACTCTCTACCGTTGGAATTGTTCACCGAACTAGAAAATTAGAAAAGTGTGGGGGAAAAGTCTCTTTGACCTACCAGAACACCTCAAACAACATATATTTACAATGGAATAGACAACTGAGCTCTATTCCATTACATCAGATACCTCTCAAAACATTCTTATCCCTGGGAATTCAAAACCCACATAACGTGAAAATGTAACGGGGTCCGAACAACCACCCATTGAGATTCCTCTCAAAAGAGAGAATCCCAAAAAGCATCAAAAGGAATCCATATCATAAACATGAATGGTTCATAACCACATAAGCTTCATCAGTACATGATAAGAGTTAAAAATAGATCAACCCTCGGTACTGAGCACATATCTATGACTCACATTCCCAGGTACTCTCCTCCATGCCACCATGTCGTCAGAAGACACAATCCAAGGGGATAGAATGCCCACGCAACAGCTTCTCCTTGCGGTCATGGATCTCCATAGATTTCTCCCTAAAGGTTTCATCATAATCAACATTTATCTCTCTCCAATCGTTGAAGTTAGAGTCATCATGAAGATAATGACAGAGTTGTGATACATGGAAAACATCAGGTATCCGACTCAACTGTGGGGGAAGTCATACCCAATATGCCACAAAAACAATATGAGATAACACCTCCAATGTCCCAACAAAGAGGGGAGAAAGCTAACTCCCAGGACCAAACCATCACTATCCACGATGTGAGTCACATTTTGAGAGACATGATCCCCAAAACCACTCTAAGGGCCTCCTCCTTCGATAGGGATATGATTTATAATGATCTTTTTCAGTGTTCACCCTCACACGAATCACCTGAACCATATCTGTTGTATTCTGCACTAGATCGAGTCCGAAAATTATAGACTCTCCAACCCCAGTCCAGCATAACGGAGAATGGCAAGGTCAGCCATACAAGGCTTCAAACGGTGACATAACGATGGTGGAGTCAAAACTATTTTTTTAAGAGAACACCACCAAGGGTATGTGAATCATCCACGAACCTCCAAAATCATGAACACAAGAGCATAACATGTCTTCAAGAGTCTTGATAGTTCACTCTGTCTGACTGTCTGTTTGAAGATGAAAAGTAGTGCGATGACATAGTTGAATACCAAAATCATTTTGGAGACCCCTCCACACACTGGGGGTAAAACGAGGATCTCGATCAGAAATTATCATCCTCAGGGATAGCACGAATTCTCACCAACTCCTCTACATACTTCCTCGACAAAACTTCCACTAATCTTGACTCCTTGATCAATATGAAGTGGGCCGATTTTGTTAAAAGATCCACTACCACCAAAACATAATCATGTCCCCCCGGAGCTCGAGGTAAGCTAGTAACAAAGACCATTTAGATGTCCACCCTCTTCCACTAAGGAATCTATAATTTTTGGAGAAGACCACCAGGAACATAGTATTCCGCCTTCACCTTCTGACAGACCAAACATCGAGACACAATCTCTGCAACTCCGCACTTCGTCTACGGTGACAAAAACTGGATCCTCAAGGCTCGGTACATATTTTTCACGCCCGAATGCACAGCTAAAGGTGAAATATGGATCTATCTGACAACTATCTTGCACATCATCAATGAATCAAAAATACTTCCATGATACAACACTCGGTGTTGATCATCCTCAGTCCAATCATCAGGGGCCTTTCCACAAACAACTATGTCTCTCCAGACCTCCACCTCATGATCCCCCAACTGGGACTCTTCCACCTTCTGCATTACATATGACTGTACCGTCATCTTAAAAAGACCATCTCTACCCACAACATCTCCCATATCAAGTTGTAATGCGGAAAAAGCTTTCATTACTCTCTAGGAATCAACAAATTCATGCACAACATCACTGAGTGACTTTCGACTCAGTGAATCAACAAAAACATTCCCCTTTCTAGTTGATTATGATATCTCGAAGTCATATTCATGTAAGAACTGCATCCACTGATTCTATCGTAAGTTCAAGTCATGTTGTGAAAAAACATACCTCAAACTCTTATGATCGGTGAAAACCACAAAGTACTCACCAATGAGGTAATGTCTCCAAAAAATCAGAGAAAACACCACAGATTCCATCTCTAGATCATGAGTGGCATACTTCTGTTCATGGGGACGTAAATGCTGATACCCATAAGAAGAAACTGATCATTTCGGCATCACAACACAGCCCAACCCTAGATGCGAAGCATCACTGAAAACATCAAATTGAACTCCCTCAAATAGAAGATAATGAACTGGAGCACTTACTAACATCTCTTTTAAATACTTGAAAGCTTCCTGACACTTATCAGTCCATATGAATTCTTGATCCTTCCTGGTAAAAGTTATCATAGGAGTCAAAACTCATGAGAAATTTGATACGAACCTCATGTAGTAGTATGTGAGACCATGGAAACTTCGCTCCAGTAACACCATCTTGGGGCTGCCCCAGATACAACTGCTTATATCATCGATGAATCCAAAGCTACTCCCAGTTGGGACATAACATTCCCTATGAAAAAGACATCTTGATCCCAAAATTCACACTTCGACAACTCCCCAAACAGCTGATGTTGATGAAGAAATCCCAAAATGGCTTGTAGATAATATACATGCTCCTCCTCAGATGTGGAGTACACAAGAATGTAGTCAATGAAAAATACCATGAACTTGTCTTGAAACTCACAGAACACAGGATTCATCAATCCCATGAATATAGCTAGTGAATTCGTCACACAAAACAACATTACAACGAACTCATAATGCCCATTAAGACAATATAATGAAGTATTTGGGATATCCTCATCCTTCCCACACATCTGATGATATCCTAACCACAATTAAATATTTGGGAACAAACATTAACCCTTTAGTTGATTGAATAAATCATCAATCCGTAGAAGGGGGTATCGATTCATTACAGTCAATTTGTTTATATGAAGATAATCGATAGACAACTACAATCTTTTGTTATCCTTCTTCACTAAAAAAATGGGTGCACCCCATGATGACACATTTGGACGAACAAAGACACAATATAACAGACCATCAAGCTGTATACATAGCTCTCGTAACTTAGAAGGGGCCATCATATATGGTTACATAGAGATATGAGATGATCCTGGTTGAAGGTCAATCTTAAACTCGAACTCTCGGATAGGGGTTAATGCTACAATCTCTTCTGGAAAGGCATTAGGGTACTATTCTATGACCCTAGAAAACCCTAGCTTATGAACTAATGAAGAACTAAAAAACATCTCGACCATCATGGATGATAAGGAAAGAACGCGCCTATGACCCATCTGAGGCTCTCTCTCGCTAAAAAACAACAATGGCTCTTCATCCGTAACAATGAAAATTACCTTCTTCCTGAAGCAATCCATGATAGCATGTACCGAATACAACCAATAAAAGACGTGGATGACATCATATGGTTGTATTTGTAAACATAGGAAATATCCCCACGATCATTGTTTCCCTAACACTATCTCACAGTCTCTACTTATTTCAAACAAGTCATCTCGGCCTCTAACTAGCGTAGTCAACACCAACGGAATTGGAAGCCTCTCTACATCATGTCTGAAAGCATGGGAAAGGGTAGGTGAAATTAATTAGTGTGTCACTACTCAATAAAACATGGAATACACCAAGGTAGAAGACATGAAAAGGGTACCTCGAATAATGTCTGGCTCGCCTGGAGCTGGCAACGCTAGAGCCTCGACCTGGCTACGACCTCCTCCATGGCCTCTCTGACCCTGATGAAGACCACCACCACGACCGCGTTCTACTATATGTAGACGGAGAGCATCATGGGGTTTTCCTCTGCCTTCCCCATCTACCCTCTATTAATCTAATGTTGGTGCGACCTGCTATTGTTGCCTTGGTTAGAAGTACCTCAATAGAGGAACCTGGAGCATATCACCTAGTGCATGATGACCTCTATGAATGGTCGGGCACTCCTGCTACTGATGACCATGAACACCACAAGAAAAAAAAAGTGTCTGATACCTTACCATAGTATGAAGAGTTGCAAAATTTGGAGAAACTATATGTGAAGGGCTGGGACCTACCCCCAACTGAACGGAAACTCTTCTTCCATGAAAATTGGGAACCCCAGACCATAGCTCTACTTCGTGAGGAATCATGATGAATCCCCTATCATGATGATCCGGTCTTGGAAAAAGTCCTCTCAACAACCTCTACCATTTCAAACACCTCACAATAAGTTTTGAACATAAATGGGTTGACCTGGAGTTGGATCTATAGAAGCAAACCCTCCTAGAAATGCCTTGCCCTGGCATCCTCATCTGGAAATAGGTCCGAAACATATCATAAAAGTTTCCTTGAATAGATTTGAAACTATTGAACAATGGAGCTCCGCTGTGGAAGGGTATAGAGCTCCAGGCCACTAGACGCCTTCACAGTTGAAGAAAGAAACTCAACTCTAAACCTTTCTCAGATCTCCTCCCATGATATCGCTGACTCTTCAAGATCCATGAGGAACAAAACCACCACTGCCTCGCTGCCTCACGCAGAATCATCACAACCACAGAAACCCAGTGGTCCATCCGAGAATGGATCGAACTAATGCATATCTCGACCTCTTCTGACTAGTCTTCCGAGACTGAATCTGAAACATAGCCCCCATAATTCTGTATACTCCGGTGCTGAAACTCTTAGAATGTCTTCCTCCAAGTGTCCTCATCGTCAACATTTACCATACGGCGATCTGCTGGAATAGCCTACTGAACATTTTCTGTGAAAACCTGACAAGGACGTCGACCTTAATCCATAACTATAAAATAAAAAACCATTAGAGCTCATAAACCTGGAATATGCAAGTCTCAACATCAATTAATTAATTTTTATTTCTTTTATTCATTTTAGGTTAACCTAGCTGATGGTCCACCCATTCAAACACAGGAACAAATAAGAATGGTTCATGATACTTTCTTTGGTATCTACCCTGCAACTTGTATCACCTTGTTTAGTAGCCATTGTAAACCTAAATGTCCATACATCAGATCATTGGGGGACCTAAACTCCTATGTCTCAGCCGATATCCAGTGTTTAAATCACCTGCTAAACATGAATTACAATGTTTCCCTACCAACCCATGCAACCTCACCTGTCCCTGACTCAAAAGTCCATCATATCCCTCATCCAAACCTATGATACCACATTTTCATGACCCCCTGCCCCCAAAGATTACCCCTCATGGGCTGGGAATTTGAGAAGGGAGATAATGACCCTCGAGTCCCACCTCCAGTAGGCCATGTGTTGGAGACTATCATCGAGGGTATAGTAAACACACAAGTGGGAGGCATTACCTTCTATGAGAACACATGATGAAGAGAGATATATGATAGACCCCAACCAACACCAACTCAGAACTGGAATATAAATGAAAACCCATTTTCACATATTAAATAGCATGGAAAATTACTACAACTGGAAGGGCAAAACTACAAGTACCCAAAAGAATGTAAAACAGGAGGAACCACAAGCTCGAAAAGCTCTTGCAAGCACAATCTAGTAGTAACCAGCCTGATCCCAAAACTGCTCCAAGTGAACTGAAAAATAGTTTATATATACAAAGGGTGTGTATAATAGTATACTCGGTAGGATCCTCCCCGAATCCTCTCGTGAAAAAGTAAAGAGAGCATGCTAAATCATAGAGAACAACAAGTGAATCTAAATCGTCACCTAAATAGGTATACAATGTTCCCAACCTTACCATGTCTACTCTCACCAAGTAACACATACAAGAATATATCATATTATAAATAATATCAAGGGCACCCCACTACTACTTCCCCACTGGGTTTCCGCTTTTCCCCAACATCGCACATCCTCAGCATCTCTCTCCAAAAAGGTTTCCCACAGACACTTGGGGGAAGCACCACAATATGCAACTTGTGAAAAAAACCACCACGTCCTAGCAAGAAGGTTACCAAGTAGTTTTCGAGAGCCACCACAACTTGCATAACATGTATCATATGTCGGTTATTATACATCAAGCCATTATAGCCCTAACACCATGTAAGGATCTTTATGCCATCACAGCCTATACACGTTACACCTATTATAGTCCATAAGATACTATATCCGGAATATATGTGTTTATATAACCGCAAGCCATTACAGCTCTCAACACACATATATGTTGAAAAAAACTATTGTGCCTACCAGCACAAGTATCTACAAAGAGAAAAGAGCAGGGCCAAAGGGGGTAGTCATCCATTCATCCTCCCACCGGAATTTTGGGGAAAACCTATCACAGGGCTCAGAATCCCCCATGTATTAGGTTCCCTTACTGACAGGGTGGAGTAGTATATAGAAACACAAAAGGTACAAAATATGGTATATCTCAAAACCACTCTATGGGCATAACCTAGTCTTAGAATCAACTGCAGGTAACTTCTATCGAACTCTGGGCTGCCACTTCTATGAAAATGTATCCTGTAATAACACAACCATTTAAAGAGAGATTTGATTCATTATTTCATTCTCTTTTTACCAGTTTCACATTATGTTAATTAATTATTTAAAAATTAATTAATCATGAACAATTCAACATTAAATTTAATTAGAATTTCACCCAATGTCCACTGTATCTTTAAAATTACATCCACATCATTATGTTCCAGCAATCTCCAACCCCAGGGATAACACCATTTATTCACGTATTCATTATATAATTACATTACCACTTTCCCAGACATTCTAGAGAAAAATTATATGCTACTAAACACAAGGGGGGTCAACACGGTGAGTAGATGTATTACCTATCAAGTCATTCCCACCAATACCAAGAGTGTAGACCCATCCTCCCTTGAGAATATAATGATGAAAAGTAGGTGGCATACCTCATGCGTCTTCGCCAATTTCGGAATAAGGGTAAGCAAGAAAAGTTTCCTGGAGCAGTGGGGAAAAGAAAAGTAGATAATAAATCAATAAGGATCAGCAGGCATCCAATAATCACATCCATCTAATTCCATCATTCTTGGTGTCCTCCTCGACACCCACATGCATAAACCAATGCATCTCGTCATGCTAGGCCACATAGGTTGCCACATCCAAATGTCTCCATTCCCCCACATATCACAACCGCCATCCAGGCTTACATTACAGCACAAGAAGTAGGAAAACAAACATCACATCAAATTGGCTATTGGCTCTTTGACAATAAATAGGGTAACTCAGAACCCATCAATGAATTTTCAAACAATCATTTCATTAATCCATCTTGAACTAACATATTTATTATTCATAGGTTCTAAAATTCGGGAAACCTAATCAGTAAGCTATCATAAATAATAAAACATGCTTACTGCACCAATTTGATTAACAACAAATATATACAAGAAGATCAAGATTCATTTACATGCGTTTGTATCCATAACCGACAGTTATCAATTAATTCCAATTTACGTTATTTACCAATTTTCATCAAGAACAAACAGCTAAACAAAGAAAGCATGGATATCGCACTATTTATAAAACAATGGGCCATAACATACGATTGATATCAATTTATTTATCTAGTTCAAATATTTATTATGTCAATTTTATTGTGGTCCACTGGGATAAAACAAGCTAAATATATGATGGAACGTAAAAGAAAAGAGAATCAATGAATCATGTACCTCAAACAGTTATTGATGTTCTTTATATGAGAACGATCAACACAATGGGTCACGATCCTCCTCTTGTTACAACTGCATCCACCCGAAGATGCCACGGTACGACCGCATCAACCGAATCCCAAGAAAATTCCATTAGAAACATGGAGATTACATGATATAATATGGAAATGATAAATAAGAGAAGATTAACCCAATAATAACAATGATAAATCATACCTTATATAGAAGATTGATCGATACAGCTTTGTTGCAACAAAACAAAGAAGAACCAATCTGAGGAGGAAAGTATGATTATGAAAAACCTATGGAATAGAATGGAATGATTTAGTATCTCATAGCCGAGAAGAAAGAGAAATAATTAAAGAGTAAGATATCCCATCTCTTTAGAAGATTCAACGGAGAAACGGTTTAAGATACTTTTAATTACTGATTAAAAGATGATCGCATTAAACCATTATGTTTGACCATGTAAAAACATAACGAGCCATAGGAATAATTAATATAGGATTTATGGCCATTGAATTATCCATAAAGTCCTTAAAACGAGGTCTTAAATTGTTTATATGTCAAAGGAAAATGCTAAAGGCACAAAACCGTAGGAAGCTGGAAACATTGTTCATGAACTCAAAATTTGGCAAAGGAAAAACAACGTTCAGGAACCTCAGCATTAGACATTGTTCATGAACCTCACCATTAGACACTGTTCATTATGCTCCCCAATAGACACTGATCATGAAGCTCACCATTAGACACAATTCATAAAGATCAGTGTTAGACACTGTTTTTGAAGCTCAATGTTAGATGATGTTCATAAAGCTCACTATACAACACTGTTCATGAAGCTCACCATTAGACACTGTTCCTGATGTTCAGTGTTAGACAATGTTTATGAAGCTCACCAATAGACATTGTTCATAAAGATCACTGTTAGACAATGTTCATAAAGCTCACTATTAGACAATGTTCATGAAGCTCACCGTTAGACACTGTTCATGAAGCTCATCATTAAAAAAGGTTCTTGAACTTCACCATTAGAGGGTCACCGTTCTGGAAACATTTTCCCCAGAACTCACAATTTGGAAAAGGAAAAAAAAGTTCACTGTTAGAAGGTCACCGTTATGGAAACACTGTTCATAAAACCCAAAATTTTGAAAAGGAAATAGAGGATACCATTAGAGGTTACTAATAGAGGTTACTGATAGAGGTTTCCATTTGAGGTTAATGTTAGACTGCACTGATAGAACTATTCACTGATGGAACTGTCCAACGAAAGGGAAATTTGGAAAAAGAAGTAGAGGGTACCGTTATAATAGTCTACTGATCGAACTGTTCACAGAATTTGAAATTTGGAAAAGGAAATAGATGTTACAATTAGAGGTTACTGATAGAACTATTCACCGATGGAACTGTTCAGAGAAGGATACCGTTTCACTATTCACAACTGTCTAATGATGGAATTGTTCATCGACCTGGAAAATTGGCTATGTGTTGGAGATAAGTCACATTAACCTTCCCAAACACCTCAAAGACCATATTTTCACATAGGAATGGACCGGAGTGGTCCAGGCCATTAAAAAAAATCATTTTTCTGGTAAATATATTCATTTTGTAATTTCATACAACATAAATACCCTTTTTGATGATGGTCGGTGTACATGGATGTGGAGAATATTTTAGAAGCGGAAATCAATACTAAAATTTCTAGTAAATTATTTACCCAATGATCACCCTAATACCTAATGAGTGGGCCTATGACCACACACCTTGTAAGAAAATCTAATGGGAATATGCTATTTATTATTCAGAATCATTTAATAAATCATGAACTAATATTGAAAATTAAATTTCCCCTACTTTTTAAAAAGGAAAAATCATTAAACATAGTTTCTATCATCCATGTATTACTAGAGATTTAAAAATTAACCTCACCCAAATATTTCATTGATTAGGGTACCTCATATAACATTGATTAAGTCACATAGCTTCTAAGTTCATTAAGGTATTATCTCATCGCCATCCACATTATTTGAATGAATGTGGTAGTATTTGATTTTCATATTTATCATTTTATGAATAATAATGTTTTTTTAATAAAGTATTTAGGGAATGATATAAATGTTATTGATACCTTTTTTTAAAATCCAATTATAATAATCACATAATGGTTAGGTCTTAAAATTATATATAACTTTGGTTCATAAAAACAAATCATGATAAAAAATACATTAGTTTTTGTTGTATTCCACATCCCATTATAATAATATTACATATAAAAATGCCTCTATAAAGTGTTTTTTATGTCCAATATTTATAATTCATTCAGCAATAAATCAATGATTACTAGTGTCCATGTTTTAATTTATATTCATGGATATATAATTCTTATATATTTAAATAAAAATATATTAATATTTTTATTATATATTTCATTATCAATTATTCCACGTCAATTTAATTTAATTATTTTATATATGATACCCCTTAAAGATCATCTGAAATCAACTGTATTTTAATCTCATCAGACCTAAACCTTATGTAGGTATATGTTTTTTTAGAGGATTTGACATAAAGGATAATAGTTCCCTCATTTGGAGTTTTATTTGTATGTTTTTTAAATGATTATTGGCTATGTATCTGGTATTAAATGACTTCTATGTTATTTGATCATATAGGAACTCTTTGATTCAATATTAGTATTTTTCTATAAATCCAATATCATTGTTCATAATGTTTAGGTTATTATAATACTAATGAGAAAATGATTAGTAAAAAGGTTCAAGAATTAGAGGAACCATGTTATATTTCATATGATATAAGATAATTTTCAATTACTTTTAGGGAACAATCCATTAATCAAAAAAACAAAATGTAGACTGAAATTCAATAGCATGATCTAATTAATTTTTTTGACATTATGGAACGATAAAGAGAAAATGAGAAATGTGAACCCAATTAACACACATAGTTAATGAATAGAAATTTCCTAGTAACAAGTCAATGAATCTAGAGTAGATGATAATTATTTAAAAACCATTTTGGACCTACTGAACTAGGTTATAAAAAATAAATTCTTTCACATAGTGTGACCTATTGACCTATATCATGTTGTTAATTTTATGGTACATTTCATGAAAAAAATAAAAATTTATTTTTTAAAAATAAATATTAATTATTAGATAAACGACTGATCAAGTGGTTATATAATATTTTCTCACATTTAAAGTTTGGGAAAAAAATATTTCATCATGCCAATATTAAATTTTATGTGAGATACATATCAATTATCATAACTAATTCAAGGTATATAAGAGGAATGTATAATTACATTAAATGAATGGGGAAATTTTTTGGAGTCATTTTTTTGGAATAATTATGTCATAAATATATATAGGAAATATAATGAAAATTCTTTAACATATGAGAAAATCTAGAGGAAAATGTCTCTAAATTTGATTATATCGTGAAAAGGTAACGCTCTCATTATATCAGGTATGTAAATATATATAACTAATTGATAATAGTTAAATTTATGGGTTGATGTTAATCCTTATAATGTATTTTTTTATCATATATTTTAATCATATTATGTAAAAAACTCTACCACCATTAATACAAGAAAATATGACCTATTGGATATTAATTAATGGTAAATATGCATATGTATCTGTCTTATAATCGTGGAAATATAAATGAAAATAATGGAAGAAATAAAGTATGGTATTCCACACATTTTTAAATAATTGGATGAAACTCCATGGGGTATTTAATAAGGGTACTATTTCTTAGTAAAATATTTGAGAAAATTCTATTAATATAAAGAATTTATGGGTAAGGGAGAAGTTTTCGATGTTTATTTCATTAACTATATGGAGAAGAGGCATTATTAGAACTAATTCCAAAAAATCCTTCAGGGAATTTACTTAAAAAATACATTTGATCAAGGTAAATATTATTTTATTACCATGGTAGAAGTAAAAATTCTTAAATATGATGAGGTAGGTAAAATAATCATTACCTCAATGTCACATAACATTATATCTTATTCTGAATAATCAAAAAGGTTGATTTATTCAATGTATTTAGAATAAATTATATATTTACAAAGATCTTTAGTTTAATAATTAAATATTATAACACAATGTTGGAATCTTATGATAACTGATATGTGTTAAGAATTTATATTTATGTTTCATGGTTGTACCCTATTTTTAGACATATTTATTATATATATGGTTGAATTAGATATGATTCTTTGTGTAGATTAAATTTTAATGGTTAATTATACAATTATTTCCAAGAGAAGGATATTATGATTCATCAAGGCGATTGGAATATAATTTCATAAAAGGGGAATGATCATCATCAAAATAATGTATGTATCCACCCTTAGTAGCTCACAATAATGAAATTATATGTTGAGTGATATATGGAGAATGAACTGTAGATGAAGACGTTATATTAATAATAGAGTATGTACCTATTTTATAAAAATTAGTTAATGTTAAACTTGAATAATTACTTAGTCATCCACCATAGAGTTTATCATTTTTCAAATTTATACTTATTCTTGATGAAAGATGTTTATCTAAAAAGAACAATAGAATGTCACAGGTTGTACAAAAATAGATTTATAAGTAGTCGAATGAATTTATTGAAAAGAGATTTATATTATCTACTATTTCACCATTGGGAGACCATATTTTTTATATTAAAAATAATTATTTGTCTATGAGATTATTAATTGACTATAAGGATATAAATTTCATCACTATAAAGAATATTTTACCTTTACCCAGAAGTGATGAATTATTTGATCAACATCAAGGAGCCAAATAACTTTTCAAAAATAATATTCTGTTTAGTTTTCATTAATTTCTAGTAAATACTGATGTTATAACAAATATGTCCATACGAATAATGTACCAACACTATGATTTTATGATAATTTATTTTGGGTTTACAAATAATCATTTTGTCTTCAAATATTAAATTAACATTAAATAAAGGAGTATCTTGATAAATTTTTTGTTATATTCAATGTGGATCTCTTGAAATACAGTAAGTGATATTAATAGAATCGTAATTTTGTACAAATTGTTCTAATGATCCCCATAAAAATGGATTCGTATGGTAAATGTATTTAATGGGAATTTTGATTCAATTAAGATACTATTTTTGACCATATTGACTCCAACAATGGAATGCATATTGAACATTTAAATATAATGTAATTTAATTAATTAAAGATTTATATGAATATAACTCATATCTTAAGATTCAACGGCTTTTGAAGATACAATTTGTTTTTTTTCATGATTTTTTATTTTTTGTATAATATGATAACTAATATAACACATAAATTGTAACACCCCAGGTAAATAAAGAATATGAAATTTTCAAATTTATCCATATTTTTTAATAAAATATTAATATTGCTTTAAAGGGGACACTGTGCTCGATGGCGTGCCCAATATGCAACAACGAGTTTCTTGGGAATCTTATGTTGCACTCTAATAATAAAATAATATTAATTTAAATGGTAGATAACACCTAGCCGTTGTAGTGGCAGGAATGAACAGAACTAACTAAAAATGATTATATATGTTTTTAAAATATTTTTACTCTTTATAATAAAAGTTAGAGGATTAAAAATGAGAATGAATCCAATTTTAAGCGTAAACATTCTAATATTCTTTAAAAGGTCGATTAACCACCTTTTGATGACGAACCTCTTTTAAATCCACATTTTGACAATTTTATGTGTTATATTTGAAAAAATAAAATTCTTCTTTAGAATCAGGACATCAAAATTTACTTTTTGTAATTTTGTGGTATTTTTCTGATAAAGTTCATTTTTTAATGAATAGTTGAAAATGTTTTATTTTAATTCAAAACCTCCTTTTAATCTAATTTATTTATATGATTATATTATCTTTTGAATATGTTTTAAAGTGAAATAAGAATATATTTTTACCAATTAATCCAATAGTGGTCATTGGAATTAATTTCACTTTGAAATTGGACTTAAACTAGTGTCAATCTTTTGATGTATATTGTTTCATAAAAACACACTATTTGTCATGACAGTGGGAATTAATTATTAAATTAGTTGATGTAACTTATATTATTTGAATTTTTTAAAATAGACATCATTTTTTAATTCGGAATATCAAATATATTTTAGGGTGAACATTTGGTATTTTTCTGAAAAACTTCAATTTTTGATAAATAGTGAAACCACTAAGTGGTACTTAAAAAATGATTTTTTGTTTAAATGAAACTTTACCATTTCTGTGTTTTGAATTTCAAAAATTTGACATAAATGGTTTTCATTAGGAGGTAAAATTTTTTTCAATGGGATTAAAATAAATTTTTGGTGAATAGTACCTTTTATGTTTTTAATTGTGATTAGAGGTAATTAGTGTAATTTAAGGTAAAAATAATGTTTTAATAATATGAAATGAACTTGACACATGTCCTACCCATATTGGATGTGTCATGGCCGACCAATAAAATCCATGGGTCATCTTGGGGACCCCATGGAGCAACTTTGGTTGGAAAATGACATCAATGCCTTTTATTTAAATTTAAAATTAAAATGTCACAAACATGTGTTTTTTTACTACAACAATTTTTACTTGGGGATATATAAGTCATATTTTTTACTATAAATATCCATTAGAAATATAAAAATATTTCCTCCATCATGATATTTTTTTTATAATTTTTAGACATTATATAAATTGATTTATTTATGACACCGTGATGATGTAGTGATTACCTCATAAATGAACGATTTAAAAAAATGAAATGATGATGTAAAATATAAGACCTACACTTGTCAAAAACCTATTGGATGTGAGGATTTCGAACTATTATCACCTTATCCTCGAAATATATAATGGTGGGACCTTTAAAATCCTAAAATCATTTTATAATAAAGTAATATTTTAAAACATTCCAAGAGTGCCCCTCTTCACCTCTTATAAAAGGCCCCCACCTCTACCACCTTACACACACCTCTCAAGCCTTTGGATCTGCCAAAACCTGCCCATTTCATCTCTCTGTATCCCTCTCTTCATAATTGAAGCCTCACTATGGGCTTAATCCTTTCCGAGAAAGCCTTTGATATTAAATCAAAGAGAGTTACCCGTTTTAAAGGTTGTGTTTTCTCTTGTGTTCTTATGTTTTATTTTTCTTCTCCAACCCACTAAACTCTTTTTATTATATTATTTTTTAACAAAACCAGTATATTAAATATACTAGGATGTTTTAATGTGAAGTATTTGAGATACACTTGCACACACCATCATTTAATGGCTAATGAAAATGCTATTTCTGTGGTTGGCGATTTTCTGCCTCACGAAACGATGATTGTTCAATGTGCTTTTAACACCATTAAAGGTGGCCATTATGATGTCACTGTAATTTATATATGATATATATGTTATTTATGTTTACAATATGCTTCTGTATTTTATATTTAAAATATACCATTATTCTTTTCATGTTGTGCAAATGTGATAATTTCGTATGAGGAAGTGTGGACTACTGCCCCCTCAAGTGATGTGGCTCGTTAATGAAATACATGGAATGAATAAAGAATGAAATTAATGAAAATATGTTACCTATATAACATACATATTATAATGGATTTATAATATATATATATATATATATCTCTTTCATTTATTTTTAATTCCATTAATATGACAAAAAAATGAAAGTGGTGTTCATGCGTACGTACGGCCTACCATCTCCATGAACGGTATTTTTCATTTTTTATCTCCAAATGTTATGGAATAGTATAAAATTAATATGTACTGGATATATATGATATTTTAATCATTAGTAATATTCTGTAAATTATTTACTTATAACTACATGGGAAATCATTTTAAAACAAGTTCATTTTTTTACTAATGTACCAAACATCGGCAAAAACATCTGATATGAACTAACATTATTAAAAAATTATTATAACATTATAATATGTGATATGAACTGAATAATAATCTTTAATGGAGGTCCGTAAGAAATTATAAATTGACCAAAGTTTATTATTAGGGAATATAAAGAAACGAACAAGACAAGTCGGACTTGAGGTAAGGGATCTGACCTCTCCCTTTCTTTTCAAGTACCCTCTTTTATGTCATTACATTTATGATCCATGTTCTTCTGTTGGAGGATGTTATTTTATATTAACCATACTGTAATTTTTATTTTTATATGATGAGATTCCCCCTATTACTCTCATCAATTTTTTTTTGAATTTTTAAGTGGCGTCGTTAGGCTGCCGAATTTTCGTAAGGGAACCTACCGCTCTCTTTATTTTTAAGTACACTCTTTTAGGTCATTCATGTTAAGATCATATTTATTATGATTGGGATGTTATTATATATTACACATAATGTATTTATTATGTTAATATTATGAGATACCCTATTTGATCTCATCAATCCATTTTTGGAAGTTTTAAGTGGCGTCATTAGGTTCTCGAGTTTTCGTAACTGATTTTTCATATCACTTTTATTCCCATGAGATTTATGCTACATTATCCTCCATTTCCTCTAAGTGGTATACGTACCGCCAACTATTATAATATTTGTGTAATATAATTTCATTTATGAGTACTTACATCAATGTTGTATTGTCCTCCTTTCAGGGGGTGTATGTTTCGAAAGATACCCAAGTCAGTAAGAGAACTTTTCACTCCCCTCTTTTTAAAAGACTAATTTTTTTGGGTATTTTAGTTTAAATATTGTAATGTTGGTTTATGTTCTTCTATATCCTTATTGATCTAAATTTTATTTCAAAGTGATGAGATACCCTTTTTATCTCTCATCAACTCATTTTCTAAATTTTAATGTGACATCGTTAGGCTGTCAAATTTTACCAAGGGAACTTCTTAACCCAATTTCAATTTCTTTGGGCTCAACATGTATTTATTAAATATGTCATCCTTTGAATATGTGTGAATGACCATTTATTGTTTTACACTTAGTATCCGCTTATATTGGGTGTATTTATATTTTTCACACCTAATTATGAGATTGATTTATCCTTAATTTAAGGATACCTTCTTTATAATGGATTTCATCTCATTTTCCATTTCTATTGAGACTTAATTGTTGTTATGCAACATTTCACTCTTATATGGTGTATATAATGTCCTTTGGAATATTATATCATGAATCCCTTTATTCTCATGATATTATCAAGTTTTGATTAAATGTTATTCCTCAATTATTGTATTCAAGTGTCACTAATTTTGTTAAAATCCCATTAACTAAAATATCGTTTTAAATGTTTTAATGATTTATTCTTATAAATATTTCTCATTAATATCCAAGTTTTCAAAATGGTTTTAAGGATTTATTTATATAGATATTAATGGTTTAAAATGTTAAAATATTCAAAGTGGAATGGGACACTTTGATTCCAAAATCACTTTATTAAATGTTTTAAATGGTTTTAAAAATGGTTTTTAGAATGGATTCATTATTTCAATATCTTAAAATGTTATATTGTTATTGCAATATGGGAATGTTATCTTTCCATTATGCTTATGTTATGTTCTATGATTATGTTATTGTTCTTGGGCATTGTTTATGAAGGTGGGTGGTTCCCTGATAAACTAAGGGCGGGTGAGCCCGATATAGCTCTCCAATGCATTAGGTAACATGAAGGAGTTAAATGTTAAGGTTTCTCCTAAGAGACTTAGGGAATATACTATGATGGGTATTCCAAACGTAACCATGAGGGTTAATCCCTACGTAATAATGTTATGAATTCCTCAAGTTACCTTTATGCCTTATGATTTCTATTGAGTTATGCATAAATCTTATGATTTCATGAGGTATGTTAAATTGCTTATGTTTTATGAGAAAAGTATGATTTCATTGATTCATATGTATACATGGACTGATGTTTTCTATCCATACTTTTATAACCCTTACTGATATTTTTATGCTCATCCAATGTTTTTGAAATGTTTTCATAGGACATAAAGTTGAAAAGGGTCAAGGATGGGATCAAGGAAATGCCAGGCTGTCTAAAACATGAAACTAGACATGACTCTTTTGTTCAAGAGTTTTTATTTTGTGGAAAATATGGAAGCTGTATGGATGTGTCTACTTCGAAATCTTTGAGATGAAATAGTTATGACCTAATTTCCTAAAAATATAAACCTGAAAAGATCGTCAATGTTAATTATTCAATGTAATTCAATATTAAGTAATGTTATAAGGTCAGGGCCTTATTGTTGGTATCAGAGGTTGGTTTAGATAACATTAGAGTCTAGGGAATTCTCTAAGCATAAGTGACATTACCATAATGGATAGGAATTCAGAAAGAGTCCTAGTTTTAGATAATGTGAATGAGTAAGTATATCTTAGTTTTTATCTTCCTTGTTTGTACATGATGGTTTTTTTGATATACTCACACTGACATTTCTGTTTTTAGTGAATGGATGGATCTAGCAGGTACCAATGTGACAAAAGGTTTGATGGAAACTGGGGTGGTTATCTGATTAGGAGACTGGATGAAATGGGGGATTAAATGAGGAAATTTGTGGTTTTTCTAAACCAACTATCAAGGAGTCATGATCAACCACTTGAACCTTGGTATGTTCTGTAATGCATCATGTATGAGATGACCAATCAATGTGGAAGTTCATGTAATAATTATTAAGGCAACCATTAGAGTTTCTATGATCCTTACTTTTTAGGTAATTAAGGGTTATTATATGATATGATGGAAAATTAAAGGCATGAGACAAACTTGAGGTTAAAATATTTTATGATTATTTCTGAAGATTTTATCTCGTTTTAGGGAATGTTTTTAGAATTATATAGTTTTGGAAAAAGGACAACGCATAGACTGTGTGACAACCCGTCGCATCGGAAAAAGCTGCGGGAATCGAACCCACAACCAAAGTGCGACTGGTATTTATCACCTACCACTGGACTATGTGAAGTCCCTGGATAATATGACTTATTCTTTTTAGTTAGATGATTTTATGAATTAATATTAAGTTGATTTTGGGTTATCTATGGTAATTAATAACCTATCATGAAGGATATGTGATTAGGTAAATTACTTTTCAATATGAGACGTTAAGAGCAACTGATGTTATTTGGAGATAAGTGTTAATTTGTACCTTGGAAGACTATGTGATTAAATCCTTCAAATATTTGGGTTTCAAACTTAGTTTGGTATACTTTGAAGACTTTTAAGTACAAATTGTTTATTGAATGGTCATTGTTGATCTTTGGGAATTGTTTGACAAATTTCGGAGATTATGAATAGATTTTTTTATAAAGGATTATCTTTTTTGGGTATTATCTGATCTCATACTAACCTTTTAGGTTTTAGTTTTGGTTAAGGTCTAAATACATGGAAAGTATATAGTTCTCTTTTGTGGATTAGGTTATTCTCTTGTAGTTGATTATAGCTCTCTTAATGTAAACAAGTCTCCCAAAATACTCAT
The DNA here is from genome assembly GCA_963277665.1 of Viscum album. Taxonomy (NCBI): domain Eukaryota; kingdom Viridiplantae; phylum Streptophyta; class Magnoliopsida; order Santalales; family Viscaceae; genus Viscum; species Viscum album. The sequence goes on from OY728120.1 coordinate 1,853,807,715, forward strand.
CATTTGGGGAAAGTAACAAGTTTGTGTAAGAAATATAGTAAAATTTGAAAGTCAACATGACAAGTAAGTGTGTTTCCTTAAGATAAAAAATAAATTCCTCAGTGAAAATTAACTTAAATAAAAAATGTTGTCAATTATATTTTCCTATGGGGGAATCAAATACCATTTAACCCACCATAAGTATGTGATTTTCTTGTGTTTAACATTCTCCTAAACATGTTTTCTATCACTCTCCCTCAGAACATGACCCTTTGTTTTTTCCTCTATATCCATGTTTTCCTATATGGAATCCTAGTATGGGTTAACTCGGGTGACCTTTTTACTTCTCTTTCTTTATTTTAATGTGATTGTTTTACTAACTCTTGTTCTGATGTGGGATTCTCAATGAAGTTTCCAAGCCCAATTTTAAAATTGGGAGGATGCAATTCCCAAAAGGGGGGAAAGATGTAACACCCCAGTTAAATAAAGAATATGAAATTTTCACATGTATCTATATTTGTGAATGAAATATTAATATTACTTTAAAGGGGAGACTATGCTCGATGGTGTGCCCAATATGCAACAACGATTTTTTTGGAAATCTTTTGTTGCACTCTAATAATAAAATAATATTATTTTAATTGGTAGTTAACGCCTAGCCGTTTAAATGGCGGGAATGAACAGAACTAACTAAAAATTGATTATATAAGTTTGTGAAATATTTTTACTTGTTAAAATAAATGTTAGAGGATTAAAAATGCGAATGAATATAATTTTTAGCGTAAACATTGTAAAATTCTTTAAAATGTCGATTAGCCGCCTTTTGATGGAGAACCTCTTTTAAATCCACTTTCTGAAAAAATTTTGTGTTATATTTGACAAAATAAAATTATTATGTAGAATCAGGACATCAAAATTTAATTTTTTTAAATTTTTGGTATTTTTCCGATAAAGTTCATTTTTTAATGAATAGCGAAAACTGTTGTATTTCAATTCAAAACCTCCTTTTCATCTAATATATTTATATGATTAAATTAACTTTTGAATTGGTTTTAAAGTGAAATTATAATATATTTTCACCATTTAATCCAATAGTGGTCATTGGAATTAATTTCACTTTGAAATTGGACTTAAACTAGTGTCAATCTTTTGATATATATTGTATCATAAAAACACGCTATTTGTTATGACAGTGGGAAATAATTATTAAATTAATTAATGTAACTTATATGATTTTAATTTTGTAAAATAGAAATCATTTTTGAATTAGGAATATCAAATATAGCATAGAGTGATGTTTTGTTATTTTTCTGAAAAACATCAATTTTTGATGAATAGTGAAACCACTAAGTGGTACTTAAAAAAATGATTTTTTTGTTTAAATGAAACATTACCATTTCTGTGTTTTGAATTTCAAAAATCCGACATACATGGTTGTCGTTAGGAAAAAAATGTGGTTCAATGGGATTAAAATAATTTTTTGGTGAATAGTAACTTTTATGTTTTTAATCGCGATTAGAGGTAATTAGTGTAATTTATGGTAAAAATAATGTTTTAATAACATGAAATGAACTTGAAACATGTCCAAACATTATTGGATGTGTCATGGCCGACCAATGAAATCCATGGGTCAACTTGGGGACCCCATGGAGCCACTTTGGTTGGAAAATGACATTAATACCTTTTATTTAAAGTTAAAATTAAAATGTCACAAACATGTGTTGTTTTACTAAACCAATTTATACATGGGGTTATAAAAGTAATATTTTTTACTATAAATATTAATTAGAAAGCTAAACGGATTTCCTACATCATGATATTTTTTTATAATTTTTAGACATTAAATAAATTAATTTATTTATGACACCGTGATGATGCAGTGATTGCCTCATAAATGAACGATTTAAATAAAATGAAATGATAATGTAAAACCTAATACCTAAACTTGTCAAAATCCTATTGGATGTGTGGATTTTTAAATATTATCAACTTATCCTCGAAATATAAAATTGTGGGATCTTTAAAATCCGAAAATCATTTTATAATAAAGTAATATTTTATAACTTTCCAAGAGTGTCCCTCTTCTCCTCTTATAAAATGCCCCCAACTCTACCACCTTACACACACCTCTCAAGCCTTTGGTTTTGCCAACCAATGCCCATTTCATCTCTCCACATACCTCTATATATCATTGAAGCTTCACTATGGGAATAATCATTTCCAAGGACGCCTTTGAGCTTAAATCATAGAGAGTTACCCGTTTCAAAGGTCGTGTTTTCTCTTGTGTTATTATGGTTTATTTTGCTTCTCCAACCCCCTAAACTATTTTATTATTTTCTTTTATAACAACACCAGTATCTTAAATACACTAGGATGTTGTTATGTGAAGGATTCGGGATACACTGACACACACCTTCGTCTAATGGTTAATGAACATATTGTTTCTGTGGTTGGCGATTTTCTGCCTCACGAAACGATGATTGTTCAATATTATTTTAACACCTTTAAAGGTGGCCATTATGATGTCACTGTATTTTATATATGATATTTATGGTATTTATGTTTACTATATGCTTCTGTATTTTATATTTAAAATATACCATTATTCTTTTCATGTTGTTCAAATGCGATAATTTCATATGAGGAAGTGTGGACTACCGCCCCCTCAAGTGATGTGACTCGTTAATGCAATACATGGAATGTATAAAGAATGAAATGAATGAACATATGTGGCCTATATAACATATATATTGTAATGGAATTATAATATATATATATATCTCATTTATTTTTAATTCCATTAATATGACAAAAAAATGAAAGTAGCGTTCATGCGTACGTACGACCTACCGTCTCCATGAACGGTGCTTTTCATTTTTTATCTCAAAATTTTATGGAATAGTATAAAATGAATATGTAGAGGATATATATGATATTTTAATCATTAATAAAATTATTTAAATTATTTACTTATAACTACATGGGCAGTCATTTTCAAACAAGTTCATTTTTTACTCATATACCAAACATCGGCAAAAACATATGATATGAACTAACATTAATAAACAATTATTATAACATTATAATATGTGATATGAACTGAATAATAATCTTTAAAGGAGGTCCTTATGAAATTATAAATTGACAAAAGTTTATTATTCAGTAATATAATGAAACGAACAAGACAAGTCGGACTTGAGGTGATGGATCCTAACTCTTGCTTTCTTTTCAAGTACCCTCTTTTATGTCATTTCATTTATGCTCATAGTTCTTAGGTTGGAGGATGTTATTTTATATTAACCATACTGTAATTTGAATTTTATAGGACGCGATACCCCTCTTACTCTCATCAATAATTTTTTTTATAATTTTTAATTAGCGCTTTTAGGCTGCCGAATTTTTGTAAGGGAACCTACCCCTCTCTTTCTTTTTAAGTACACTCTTTTATGTAATTCCTGTTAATATCATATTTATTATGATTTTGATGTTCTTTTATATTACAATTACTGTAATTTTTATTTTCATATGATGATAGACCCTATTTTATCTAATTAATCCATTTTTGGAATTTTTAAGTGGCGCCGTTAGGCTGCCGAGTTTCCATAAGGGATTTTTCATCTCACTTTTATTCCCATGAGATTTATGCTACATTTTCCACTATTTCTTTTGAGTGGTATATGTACCACCCATTATTCTAATATTTGTGTAATATACTTTCATTTATGATTATTTACATCAATGTTGTGTTGTCCTTCTTTCATGGGGTGTATGTTTCGAAAGATACCCAAGTCGGTAAGGGAACTTTTCACCCTCCTCTTTTTAAAAGACATATTTTGTTGGGTATTTTAATTTACATATTGTAATGTTGGGTTTTGTTCTTCTATATAATTATTGATGTAAATTTTACGTCCATGTGATGAGATACCCTTTTTATCTCTCATCAACTTATTTTCTGAATTTTAAAGTGATGCTATTAGGCAGTCAAATTTTACCAAGGGAACTTCTTATCCCAATTTCAATTTCTTTGGGTTCAACATATACTTATTGAATATGTCATCCTTTGAATATGTGTGAATTACCTTTGATTGTTTTACACATAGTATCCACTTATATTGGTTTTATTTATATTTGTCACACCTAATTATGAGATTGATTTATCCTTAATTTAAGGATACCTTATTTATAATGGATTTCATCTCATTTTCCAAATATATTGAGACTTCATTGTTGTTATGCACCAGTTCACTATTATATGGTGTATATACTATCATTTGGAATATTATATCATGAATACCATTATTCTCATGATATTACCAAGTTCTGATTAAATGTTATTCCTAAATTATTTTATTCAAGTGTCACTCATTATGTTAAAAACACTTTAACTAAAATATCATTTTAAATGTTTTAATGATTTATTCTTATAAATATTTCTCATTAATATCCATGTCTTCAAAATGGTTTTAAGGATTTATTTATATGGATATTAATGTTATAAAATGTTAAAATCTTCAAAGTGGTATGGGAAACTTTGATTCAAAAATATCTTTATTAAATGTTTTAAATGGTTTTAAAAATGGTTTTCAGAATTGATTCATTATTTAAATATCTTAAAATGTTATATTATTATTGCAATGTGGGAATGCTATCTTTCCTTTATGCTTAGTTATGTTCTATGATTATTTTATGGTTCTTGGTTATTGTTTATGAAGGCGGGTGGTTCCGTGATAAACTAATGGCGATTGAGCCCGATATAGCTCTCCAATGCATTGGGTAATGCGAAGGAGTTAAACATTAAGGTTTCTCCGAAGCGATTTAGGGAATATACTGTGATGGGTTTTCCAAATGTAACCATGAGGGTTACTCCCTACGTAAGAATGTTATGAATTCCTCAAGTTACCTTTATGCCTTAATATTTATATTGTGTTATGCATAAATATTATTATTTCATGAGGTATGTTAAATTGCTTATGTTTTATGAGAAAGTATAATTTCATTGATTCTTATGTATAAATGGACTGATGTTTTCTATCCATACTGTTATAACCGTGACTAATCTTTTTATGCTAATCCCAAGTTTTTGAAATGTTTTCATAGGACATAATGTTGAAAAGGGTCAAGGATGGGATCAAGGAAATGTCAGGCTGTCTAAAACAAGGAACTATACATGACTCTTTTGTTCAAGAGTTTTTATTTTGTGGAAAAGATGGAAGTTGTGTAGATGTGTCTACTTAGAAATATTTGAGATGAAATAGGTATGAACTAATTCTCTAAAACTCTAAACCTGAAAAGATCCTCAATGTGAATTATTCAATTTAATTCAATATTAAGTAATGTTATAAGGTTGGGGCCTTATATATATAATTTAAATTCAAATGGTCAATCAAATTTATAGAATATATTTAAGAGTTAAATATGTGTCTAACTATTGAAATATAATTAAATCTGTCATCATTACAGGAATGATTTATAAGAAATAAATTTGTTCTAGAGATAAACCTAGGTCTTAATACTTATAAATAAAGACAGTTATTTCCAATGCAATAGGGAAATTTAAAATTGATGTCTGAACTACCAAATTAATGGTCATGTGTTGAATTCATAATATATTCATTAAGAATAAAAAGACATCATTTATAGTGAATGATGTGGGATATATACAGATCAAATTTGTTGGTTGTATATAATCCCTTGGTAGGTGAAAAACAAGTGGTAATGATAGCCCTTTGAACTACTCCATGAATTTTTTTTTGGATATACATATACATTATTAATGAAAACATGGTTCATGATGCCATGTATAGGAGGGAATATCGACTTTTTAACAAGATTAGTATAATATGTATAATATGTACTATGATATATTAAAGATGTATAATGTTATTTTTTGCAATGGGGATATCTTTCTTTTTCTATGAAATTGTAAAAAATTCCATACTAGATAAAGTAGAGAATTTAAATAACTATTTTGAGAACATACAATAGATTATTAATGTATTCTACGACGGTAAATTCAAAATCAATATCAATAGGGATAGTGTGTATCTATATAGTAATAGGATATATATTGAATCAAAAATATAATTTAATTGGGATGTTCTATATAATTAAAAACTAAATAAATTTCTATAGACAATGGTAGAATTCAGATTTTTGTGGATTTTAGATAACACGTCATTTTGGATGGTATGATGATGGAAATTAAAACATGGTAGATAGATTCATTGTATGAGAGTAGTTGGAGACCAAAATTGAACATTCAATGTGCTTTATACATAAAAAAATTTAAAACTATATGCAATTTAAACATTACTAAAAGGGAATTCTTCATAGGCACCCAAACACATCATGTAAGATCGACATTATATTGGTCATTTTCAATAATATTAAAATGTATGATATTCACATTTTGATATGTTATAATATATGTAACATCCTAGGTAATTATAAAATAATACATTTTCAAATTTATTAATATTCATAAATTGTATTTTAATTTTAACATAACTGGGATGTGATGTCTAATAGCTTATTGGACATGCATTAACTAGTTTCTCGGAAATCATAAGTTGAAAACAAAACTGAGTTGTATTGATAAAAATATATTATAAATAATTTTACTTTAAATGGTAGTTAACACCTATTTTTTGATGTTAATGAAGGTAAATAACTTTATTATTATTACAAATGTTATTATATGTTTTTACGCTCTTCTAAAAAAACATTATGGGATCAAAATATGAATAAATCCAATTTTAGGAAAAAAGATTTAATATTTTGTTAAAGGTAGTTTTACAACCATTTAATTGACAACCCATTTTAAATCTAGGTGTTGAAAATATTATATGTTATATTTTAAAAATAAACTTTTTCTTAAGATGCAAGAAAAAAAAATTAGTTTGGACAGTATTTTTTTCTGATAACTTTAATATTATATTTAATAGTGGTAAATATTACATTTTAAATAAAAAAAGATTTTTGGTCTAATTTAACTATATAGTTATATTTAATATTTAATAGTTTATATATTGTAATGAAAATAATTTTTTATATTTTAATATAATTTATGACAAAAAAATCAATTACATTTTGAATTTATATATATATAAACAATTCATCCATTTGAATGATTCACATTTGTAACCTATTTTTAGTTTTGTTTATAGAATTAATTTTAAATAATATTTTCCCAATTCAATGAATTTAATTATAAAAAATGGATGAAATATTTTTAATCATATGGTTTAAATGATATTTATGGTCAATTTCATTTTTCAGTATAAAAAATATTCTTTGGTAAAAAAATTATTTATTGTTGAAAAAGTGATAATATGAAAAGGGTTAAATTTCAGAGTTAAAAGATTAAAGTACTAACAAAAAACTACAGTTAATGGTTAGTTGAGGTTTTTCTCAATGCTACCAATACTATAAATAAATATTTAAAAGCCAGATTTTGGGAAATTAATTCCACCTCTATATGGGTTCCTTTTAATATAAAATAATCAATAAAATAATCATTAATCCTACCTCTCCTCACATATAAAAACCACTTATCTTCCACCATATTTTAACCCAAAAATTTGTGTACGTCAGTGAACATCTACCCAATAATCTACTCCTCCATCTCCTTATGTCCTAGTGTTGATGGTCTTTCCAAAATAACAATTCCAAGGTCTCCATTGGTCATTCATGGATGGGATATTCAAGAAGTAATTTTCTCAAAGTACCCATCTTAATTTATTTCTATTTATAAATTATCTTATTCATATTCATATATCAATGAATTATTACTCCATAATATTGTATATAGTATATATTTTTTCTAATAGAATATATCATATCAATTTCTTTTCACATCTGAACATATTCAAAAAAAATGTTGTCCATGTAATGTCGGTTAATCTCTTTTATGTGTAATTTTTTATTCTTTTTTACATTACCGCCAACATGGATGGTATTAAAACCATTATTATAGTGGAATAATATTTTAAAACATGTATTATACAATATTTAATATTCTATATATGATATATTAAGCATACCATCCTGATTTCCATAGTTTTTTTTGTACGAAAAAATTATTTGTGGATGTGTTACCGCCTCCTCAAAATGATGCGATTAATTTACACATTACACAAAATATATTAATGATTTATGTAAAAAAATTATGTAAATGATATATTAATTCTAATATAACAATATTATATATGTATATATAATTATAATCATTTCATTTAATTTCACTCTTTTAATACAAAAAAGGGAAAGAACTTTTATGCGTAAGTACGACCTATAGTCTCCATCAACAGTGACTTTAATTTGTCCAAATTATTATTATAAATACTGATATAATTTATATTTAATTTATTTATATAATATTATATATTCTGGAGATAATGTACTTATGACCACATGAACTATTGACATCATACCAAGTACCTTTTTGACCCATGAACTAAATATTGACAAAACGCCTAACATGAACATAAATAATTCTGTTACTCTTATACCATAGAAATAAGGTATATGAAAATAATAATTAACTTGAAAATTTTTATCATTAATGTTTAAATTAACCAATGTATATTATTTATGAAGAATATAACATATCAGATATGATAGACTTCAGATAGAGGAATTTCATACCCCCATTTCCATAGTTTTAGTTAAATTTATACTTTATGATTATATATTCAATTCTTATATGTGATATGAATTTTTAATATATCATCTCTTATTTATATCTTTAATTTAATACAATGTTTTTCTAATATTTTTATTTGAAGTGTTTTTCATTCTTTACAAAATGAGAAAAAGAATATTATTAACAAATATGTCAACAACAACTTCTTGGCCACTAGAACCGTTATTTGATATTTATCATCCTCTATAAAGCTTAATTTTTATAAAGGGATAATAAATACCACATTAACTTTTATGTTTTATTTTTTTATTGAATATTTTTTTATAAGTGATTGAAAATTTCAAAATCTTCAAATGATATCTCCGGATTGTAATGTGGAAATGTTATTTTTCATTTATGCATGATTTATGAGTAGTTATTATGTTTTGATTCATGGGAATTTAATATGTATGTGGTTGTTTATATGACAATATTTTGTCTGGTGAGCCTATGATGTCCCTCCAATGCACTGGGTAATGAGAAGGAGTTAAAGGATTTGGTTTCACATAATAGATTTAGAGAAATTTCTGTGATGGGTTTCTAAACATAACCCTGATATCTTGACCCTATTTAATGGTGAATGCCAAAATGCTTGTATGATATTCATTCAACAAGTTTCAATTATGATTTATTATTTCTAATATTTTTTCCTGATTCTTATTACCTCATATGGAATGTTAAATATCTTATGTTTTACAACTTAAAACTATTATTTCATGGGATTATTGTAATAACGGACTAACATTTTTATTCCCTTATTATATGTCCCTTACGTAGTAATTTTATCCCTATTTTTAAAATGTTTTCATAGGGTTCATGGATGTGTATTAGAATGGAATAAATCATTATGGTTTTTATTAATACAAGCAATATTGTTTTATTTTTAAAAGTGTTTCCTTTATTTGAATATTTATACTATTTTGGTAGTATCCTATTGTATGATTATGGGATGGTATCAATTTATAATGACCTAAATATAGAAAACACTAAACATAAAATGATTCCCTATGTGAATACATGACTAAAATCGTTATTATTAATTTTTTCTGGTTTGGGCCTTATAGTAGCTATCACTGGTCGGATTAGATAACTTTTGGTGTTTAGATATTGTAAATAGGAAATTAATAAATCTTCTTACATTATTATAAAAATGAAAATATAATGAATTTTCAGTATACCATGTTCCGTTGTCGAATATATGTCTTTTCATAATGGTTTTCCATAGATAAAATAGGGTAGATATAATAGGATGACATCTAGAGGGAAACAACATTCCAAATTAGCAACCTAAGATGGCCAGAATCAGAACTAAATACTTTGTTGTAGTGATTTTATAGTTGACTCTGGATATAAATGGTTGTCTTATCTACACATGAGAACATCCATATCATCCATAGAGAAACATGTTACTATTAGAGTATTTCTTGGGGTACTATCCCTCATAAGTGGACAATATGACATTATTCTAGCTGAAGGGTGGATTGAAGAACTAGAAAATATTTTGTATGTAATTGTGGTGTACAAAGAATCCAAATATTAGTTTTACAATTAACCATTTTGAATGTGAATCCAATAATTGGTGTTATATGGTGTAGAATAATAAGGACAATAAAGTTATTTATGATCTTTAGCTAGAATAAATCAGAAATATGTTTCCTGAGCCATATTTTCCTAATGAGGTTCTATATAAGATGGAAAAATATTCTCGGAATTTTTGCAGGAGGATAACTTGGTGGATGATTTGAAAGTAAAATTCAATCTTCTGAAAAGGTATTCATTAAATTTATCAGGGATCTTATTAGTAAAATCAATCATTTTTTCTCATAAATAAATCCAATTTTTTAATAACATTGTCTTCTTGTGAGTTATAATGTTATGAAAAACTAGTTTAATGTGAGAGTAAGGTGGAAATTATGTTCATTAATGATCATGTGCTCATTGAAAAATTGAAGAATTAGAGGATTATGAGGTTGGAGAAAGTGAATAATTCATCAAAAAAGTGTGATGAAAAAAAGATTACTCAAATTATTCAAATGTGTTTTTTATTTTGGGTTTATACATTAATTCATTTCTGATAAAGTTTTTGGTGAATTGGAAATTCCACATCACAAAATTAAGTCTAGAATATTTTGTAAAAACCCAATGGGGGAAATGATGACGAAAACATTAATTATTACAATATTCATGTCATTTCCTTTAAAAGGAATTTACCTGAAAACAATGACATTTTTCCTCTAGTAGTGTTTGATATTATTTGGGAATGGGCATGATTTCAATTTACCATGCTAATATTGATTGTAGAGAAAATGAATTTCCATTCTGGAATGACATTTAGTATGGGTAAAATAATAAACCCATACCATTTGTAACATATCAGGATGATAAGATAATATTAAAATATGGAAATTAATTCTACCATGAACATATTGATATAAATAATGGAGCAGTTTAAAATAATTATGTGCAAGTTATAAATGAGTATCGTGATGTTTTCTTGATGAGTTTATTAATATTATACTTTATTGATAAGTTGAATTTACTAGTTACATATTTACTAATACTAATCCAATTTCAAACCACCCTTTTCTGATGGCTCAAATTGAACATTTATAGATGAAGAAGAAATTGCATGAGTTTTTAGATAAAGGATTAATTAGACATAGAAAATCACAATGTGGTGCTCTTATATTGTTTGTTAAAAATATATATGGTTCAATGATACTTTGAATTAATTATAGAACATTGAATAACATCACTATTAAGAAAAAATATTCTTATCATCCTATATATTATTTTACTTGATCATGTTTATGTAGAAAAATATTATTCGAAAGTTTACGTGAGGTTGGTATACCATCTATTGAATGTAAAGGGATAAAACATTCTGAAGACCATGTTTCATACTATATATTAATATTGAAAATTTTTAGTTATGTTTTTTGGTTTAACTAATTCTCTTACTATTTTCACGGATATTAGGAATATAATATTATGTATGTTCATCGATATGTTATTGATTGTTATTATTACTGACATTTTGGTATATTATAAATGTAAATAGGGTCATGAATGACATCTAAGAGTTTTTTTAGGAAACATCAAATGAAAAGACACTATATTTTAAATTCCACAAGTGTTAGTTCTTTTTAAAATAAATGCCATTCCTCAGTCACATTGACTCTTAGTATAGTATAATTATTGATACTTCTAAAACAAATGTGGTTTATGAATGGACATGACCCACAAATATAATTGAGATTCATATTTTTATTGGCGTAGAGGGATATTAATAACGGTTTGTTGAAAATTATCATTGTTATCTAGTCCACTAACAAATTCAAACTGATAGACTGTTGTGTTCATGTAGATAATATAATGTGATGCTTTTATTATGAAATGAAAAATGATTTTTGAATTCTATAGTATTGGAATTATTGTTTAGAAGTTGTTATTTTTTATCTACATTGATGAATCTTAAAATTTTCATTGTTGTGCCACAATGGAGAAGGATCAAGTAATTTTTTATTATTTAACTATGTTGTAAACTAATTATTTAAATTAACAATTTATAGATTCAGAATTATTGAATTTTTTTTCTCTTAAAAATTATGAGGCATCACTTTAATTGAGTAAAATGTGAAATATACACATACCAAAAAAGTATGAATTATATATTGAATCACAAATAATTGAACATGTGTTATAGAATATGGTTGGTAATAATCAAATATTATAATTTCACATTTCATTATCTTCATGGAAATGAAAACAAAGTAGTTTATGATTTGAGTCGGAAAAGTAATTCTACAATAACTATGTTTCTTTTTGAATGTGACTATTTGATTACTGATTAGGAGAACATTGAGATGGATGTTCTTGGTATAGAAGATTCATTATTTATGTATCTGTTGTCCATGAAATCATATTTATTTTACACAATTTTTCAAGAGAAGAAAAAAGATAGTGGTTTTCAAAAAAAGTAAAATTGGTTTAGAAGTTTAGGTTTCCAGAATTAAACATTTATATTGATTGTGTATTGAGATTTCGGATAAGGTTATGTGTTCCTTATGATTCACAATCAAAGTAATAGTTGTTATTTAATTCATGTAGTTATTTGTTTTCAATTCATCCTAGAAGAACTATGATATACATAGACAATTAAATGTATTACTGGTGTGATGGAATTAAAAGAGATATTTCTAACTTTACGGTGAATTGTTTTAATAGTAAGTAGGTGAAAGAAAAAAATTGTTTTGAAAGGGGATTCTTGAGCCATTTCTAGCACCAAAGTGGAAATGTGAAAATATATCCACGGATTTCAGAGTTGAATTTACAAATACTACTTAAGGTAAAAATGTTTTATGGTTTATTGATGATCGATTGACTAAATATAATCATTAAATACCAATTCAAGATACATTTTCTCAAGATCATAATTCTCCATTATTACTTAAGTTTATAGGCAGGTTACATAGAGTTCTGCTCTCAATTGTATCTCATCATGATATAATGTTCACTCAAATCTATTTTAAATGCCTTATGATTTCGATGGGTACTAAATTAAATTTAGTATAGCTTTTCTAACTCAATCATATTGGAAAATATAATGAAAAATTAAAGACTTAGGATATTATATGTGCATGTTAAATGGATGACAAGGGAAATTTGGATCAACATATTTCATTGGTTGATTTTTCATATAATAAATTTTTTCATTCCAGTATATAGATGGAACCATTTGAGGAATTATAATTAAAGGGATGTCAAACTCCAGATTGTTGGGACGATGTAGGTGAAAGTAAGTTGAATGGAGAATAATTGGAAGAAGATATGGAAAAAAAATTCAGATTATTTATATGCATACGAGGATAGCCTAGAGAAGACATAAAATTTTTGTACATAACCATATGAAATATATTTCTTTTGGGGTAGGTGATCATGTCATTCTGAATGTTTATATATGGAAAAGATTGATGTATTTTGGTAACAAGGGGAAACTAAGACAATTTTTTATCGGAAACTATAAAATCCTGGAGAAATATTGATCATTTCTATACTGAGTCGAATTACCCTATATTTTATCGTTGGTACACATTTTTTTCATGTTTCAATGATATTAAATTGTATTTTAGATTTATCTCATGTATTGAGTTCATAGGTAGTTTAGTTGTAATAGAATCATACTTTTGAGGAACATTATTTAAATATTCAAACCCACATAGGGAAATGGTTTCCATATAAGGCGACACATCATGATAAGTTTTTTGGGGAAAACCACGTGGTTTAAGAGGAATACTGGGAGCCTAAAAGTAATATGAGGGAGACATATCCACAATTATTTTATAAGTTATTAAAAATTAAGAGGTAATATTTTCTGAAAGAGGGGAATGATGTAACATTTCATCTATTTAAAAAATAAGACACATTCATATATATTAATATTTAGGATTTTTATTTTAATTTTACCATAATAGGACACTATTTATTATTTCTTATTCGACATGCGACAATTGGTTTCTCTTAAATCTTATGTTTCACACAAAACAGAGTAATATTGAAAAGTACTACATCATTAATATTATTATATTAAATTTTAGTTAATTACTATCCATTGTATTGGTGGGAATTAAAATAACTAACAATTCTATTTGTACACATTTTATTAAATCTTTTTACTCTCATCCAATATATTTTATTAGATTAAAATGAGAATGAATCCAATTTTTGGAATAAAATCTATAATATTTTTAAAGGTACTTTTACCACCTTCTGATAGAGTCCCAATATTAAATTTAGTTTTTGATAATATTATATATTATATATAACAAAATTAATGTCTAAATTGGATGAAGGAAATAAAAATTTAGTATATATTTGTTTTTGTAATTTTCCAAATAATATTTATATTTTAATTAGTAGTGAAAATATTGTATTTTAATTCAAACAAACTTTTTGGTATAATATAATTATATAGTTAGATTGTCATTTTATTTTATATTAGAGTTCAATTAAACTTTTATTCTATCATTTAATCCAATTAAGGACAATGGAAAAAATTTCCTGCAGAAAATAGATATAACAACATTTCAAATTATTTAACATTTCACATTAGGAAAACAATTCATTAGTTTTCACTGTGAAATTCATTTTAAATTACATTTTCTAATTTGTCTGAATTGAATTAATTAGAATGAATTCTATATTAGGAATCAAAATTTCCATGATTGGTTGTATGATCAATTTATTATTTATTTTTTAATAAGTTACCATGGTAAACAAAATCATTTTCCATAGTAAAGGTGAAATTTTGACAAGGTATAATGTTAAGAGATAAATGATGAACATACCTAAGAACTAAAACATTTAGTGGTTATTTCAGGTGTGAATAAAACCTAAAAATCCAATACAACATTTCATATAAACCAATGTTGTGGAAATTAATTCCAACTAAATACGGTTGACATTTAATATAGAATAATCAATACAGTAATCACTTGAACCAATATATCCAAAAGTTTAAATACCATCTCTCCAACCCTATATTTCAACCGAGAAGCCATATATATCCTAAAATATTTTCCCAATCCTCTCCTACACGCACTCCCCACATCCAAATGCTTATGGACTAACCTGAAATGCAAAATCCAAGATCCTTAAGGGTTTTTCAATGTGGGATATTCACAATAAATTTTCCTAATGTACCAATATTAATTTATTTCCATATCTAATTTCTCCACATCTCTAAAATCAATCAATTAATGATTAATAAATTCATTTATATTCTATAATTTTATTTATATAATTTAATATATCATCTCCATTTCATTTCTGATATCCTCTTATTCAAATAATTGAAATTATTGTCCAAGGTATGCTAGTTATTCACCAATGTAAAAAATGATTTCTTTCTGTTTCCTTTACCGCCATCATGGAGAGTCATAAAACTATTATTCTAGTAAAAAATATTAATATGTATATTGTAAAATATTTCATTTTTTTTATATTCCACAATAAATATACGATCATTCATTCCATATTATTTCTATATGATAACATCATTTGGGGATGTGTTGACTACTGCCACTACAAAATTATGTGATTCATTGACACATCACATATAATATCTTAATGACTGTTTTAGTAAAAATATATTATATATAAATAATAATAATTATACTATAATGATAATAAATATTTATATATAATTATAGACATTTCATTTAATTTCCCACCTTCAATACGACAGGAATAACAAAAATAACATTCATTTGTATATACAGAATACCGTCTCCATGAATTATGTTTTTTGTTTGTCTAAAAAAATTATCGTGAATATATATATAATAAAACTTTAAGATATTTACTTGATGTTTTATATATTTTAGATTATGGACTTATAACCACATGGATTATAGACATCATACAATGTTCATTTTCAACTCAAGTATCGAATGATGACAAAACGTCTGACATAAACATAAATAATTATGTTAATTATACAAAATAGTATAAATTAATATCAAATGAATATTAATCATGAAAAAATATCTCATGAAAATTTAAATTTAACTTTCTTTATAATTTTGGAACATAAAAACGTACGAGATAATTTAGACTTGAGTTAATGGAATTTCAGAACCCAATTTCCAATTTTTGGGTTAAATTTCTACTTCATGAATTTGTCATTCATCTCATATATGTGAAAACAATTTTGAATATATTAAAAACTATTGATATATTCAATTTCAATTAATATTTTTTAAAAATTATGAATATTGTTATATGGAGAATTTTTCATTCTGTAAAAGACTACCAAAGGTATGTATTTTAATGTATATGGTGACAATGACTTCATTACCACCATAATAGTTGTTTTATATTTATTTTAATATATAATCCACAATGTTTGGATAAAGAAAAGAAATTACCATATTCCTTATTTATGTATTTGGTTTATTTTATATGGATTGGATAAGGGATTGATTATGTCAATAGCATGAAATTATATATTGTGATTGCAATGTAAAATTATTTTTTTCTTTTATGCATGATTTATTTATTTTTCGTATATTTTTCTTCATGGGAATTTATTATGTATATGTGTGGTTCAATGATAAACTGAGGGCGGTAGGGTCCATTATTTCTTTCCACTTCACTTGTTAATGTGATGGATTTAAATGATATGGATTCCCCTAATATATTTAGAAAATATATTGTGATGTGTATTATAAACATAACCATGAAGGTAACTCCTCATATACTTGTGACAGATACAATGTATTTATGATTTGGAAAACAGTAGTTACATTTATGATTTCTGATTTCTAAGAAGTGTTTCATGAATATTTTGACCCCATAATATATGTTAATGAGCTTATGTTTTATGTGTGAAAAATATAATTTCATTTGTTTAGTGTATTCATGGACTAATTTTTTTATTTCATCATTGTATTCAAATTAATGGAATTTTAGTTCCCATCCCATGTTTTTAAAATATTTCAACTGTTTATAGGGATGAGTATGAAAAATAAATAAGTCCTATAGATTCTAATCAAAAAAATAAATCAGTTATTATTTAAATTGGGGTTTCCATTATAGAAAAATGTATATTTGTGGGTAGTATACACTTGTATGATCATGGGATGTTATATAGAAATAATTACATAATTATGTAAAACTATATTCTTAAAAATATCCTCAATGTCAAATCCCAACATAAATCATGAGTATGAATTTTTAACTATGGGGGGCTTATAATATATCCGAAGATAACCTATTCCGATACTATAATAATTAAATTGTATGTCTACATTAGACACATCTAAATTACATACCTTAATCCCAAAATGATTCTGGAGTACTATTCAATGGTATCTCAACAATGAGACACATTTATGAACCTCCAATCAATTTCACAATGATTAATAGACTGAAAAACTTTTACAACATTTGAATACATATTAATAATATGTTCTCTTCAATAATATTTTATATTTTATAATGATATAAATTTAGTGTAATTTTTATCTAAAAATATTTTCTGTTGAAAAGTCCAAATAGAAGAATTCAAAACATCATTCTAGAAGTGGTGTTATAATCCAAACTATTTTGGAAGAATATGGGAAGATAATATTAATAAGCCTAGAGTCTGATGAAAAGACAACTATATATGTAAACATTATTCTGAATTATAATAATTTATCCCATTACCCAAAAATAACTATTCATATCAATGAATTAATTTCATGGAATTTTGGGTAGGAATTGTATATTCATGAAGGATTCACCATTGATTGGGGTGAAACAATTTGGTAAAATAGGAAATATAGTCCCATGGTACAACAGAGCATTTTAAAATACCAAATTAAAATTTTGAAATATCATAATGATTATATAAGTTACCCCACATTCCATAATTATACATCATGTTTCAAGTTTCATTACTAAGTAAATACATTCTATATCTAATTCATGTAATCACATATGATGGAATATGTTTAGAGTAGGATTTTTCATATAATGAAGAAACAATCTAGATTATTGACTCTAGATGGTATGTATAGTGGAATTAGATAACTTGATTTGTGAATTTACATAAGATAAATCACATACTAGAATGTGAAACAATATATCTTTAAGAATATATGAGGAATTCATATCAACAATTATTCATTAGAACATATATGAATTTTTTCTGAGGATGATTTTATTTATGAATTACAGAATGTAATACTCGAGGCAATATATTAGTTGTTAAACAGCTTATCCTGAACTATCAACCAACTCTCACAGAATAGAA
Source organism: Viscum album (assembly GCA_963277665.1). Lineage (NCBI taxonomy): Eukaryota > Viridiplantae > Streptophyta > Magnoliopsida > Santalales > Viscaceae > Viscum > Viscum album. The sequence goes on from OY728120.1 coordinate 1,853,826,176, forward strand.
TATTTATTACTAAATATATATGAATTATTAATTAGAGAATCTTAAATTTAGAAATAAAACATTTATTTTTTAATTGACTAAAAAATATTATCTTATACTTGACATTATGTTTTTTATAAAATGGGTTTCATAGGAAAAAATGTTAAATTTATATTTTCCAGAAATTTTTTGTATAGTATTTAATTATTATTTTATAAATCCAAAATATGTATTAATGATATTATTATTTTAATCAATGAATATAAATTACATAGGATACATATTATTTAACATGGAAAAATAAACATGCTTGTTTTCAAAAAATAATTTTTATAACTTTTATATATTTTTGTCAAAATAATTTTTGTTTATATAATTCAAAATATGACTCTTATATGATGAATAAATAAAAAAATTATATGAAATCGAATTTATTTAATAAATATTATAGAATAAGGATAAAATATACTCAATATATATAATCTATTTTTCTATAAGAATTGTTTTTCTTATATTTTATGTTACCTTTTTGAATATTATTTTATGACATTTAGAAATTCAATTAGTTAAAATGGATATTAAATTAATATTCAATTTGTAAATATTTCTTCATGGCCTATCCCTGGGGCCGATGTCTTGACTACCCCAAGCCCACCATCCATACGCCAGGGGATGGCGAGTAGTACAGAAAGGCGTATTCCATAAAATCGGGAAGTCATTGCCTTTATAACCTGTAATCACATGCAACCAATCACATAATGAGATATGAACACAAGTAAACTGTATAGAAAAAAGAGTGCTGAATGTAAAATGGGGTAGAATACAATCCCAACAGTGAAGGTACAAGTACAACTAAAAAACAATACAACTGAAGAAAAAGGAACGCAGCTACTGAGTCGTCCTCCGAGGTTCCTACCTGGAGGGTAGGTACATATGACCTCCTTAGCACTCTGCATCTGCCCGTCTCCCCTACGTACCGACATGCTCTGTGGTCCACCTCCAAGCCTCGTCTAGTCCCGGTACCCTCTGCCTCGATTAGTATTGTCCATCGTCTGCACCAAACACAAAATGGTGCGGGCATAGCCTCTATAGGGGTGAGTATAATAGTACTCAGTAGGGACCCCGAGACCCTCAAGTTCTCAAAAAATCCACAAAGGATAAACCAAAAAGCATGAAGTCAACTGTCAACCATACATAGGTATATTCCCATACATATACCTATGTTATCATGTATACCCATCTAAATCAAGAGGATACATAGGGTCTAACTCAAAAGCCCAAAGCTAAACTGTTCCAGAAAGGAAGTAATACGACAAAGGTAAGTACCACATAGGTACGCCATAATAAAAAATACTACCAAGGTATTACCATATCAGAATGTACCAGTCAGGTAAGAAGTTAGATCAGACCAATTATAACTTAAGTACAGTAGTAGAGTTGATTAGATGTAACTACTAATTCACTTCTTCTATTAAGAGGCTCTGCTACAGACCCACACAAGATCACTCAGTGTTGACCCACATAGGATCGCTAGTTTCTGACACAAACAAGATCACTCGATGTTATCCCACAGAGGATCACTTGGTGTTGTCCCATACAGGATCTCTCAGTGCTGATCCAATCATGATCGCTAGGTGCTAACCCACACAGGATTTCTATTTATTCTTTATGTCACGGCCTGCTACAGGGTTCCTACACTACGCTCACTTGTCTCTGGGAGGGTTGGCTTCAAAAGCCACTAGTCGATACTCCAACTACAACAAAGTATCACAGAGAAGATTCTCAAAGGACCTCCACATCATAGGGGACTCAACACAAAATATGGTTTGTCAATTGGACGCATAGTCTGTAGGTTATTAGCCTTTTAGTCCCGAGGGCCCGGTTTGATTTGTGTTCGATCCAACCTGACTATACTCCAAATTTATCCAAATCCCCAGTGGAGTATACTCAAATCGACCTTCATGCTCCATGGTTTTCAACATTGCTGGAAGTTCTTCAATCGGACACCAGGTGCCAATGTTATGCCCAATAAAAGCATAAATGGGTCGAAGTGGGTTCGGGTCCGGTCTGACCCAGCCGGACTGACTGGTCCAACCCGTCCTGGTCGGTACGGGGTGGCATGGAGGCCGCGAAGGCTGCGGGGGCTGTAGTGGCCGTGGGGCGGCGAAGGCCACGGGGCGGCAGAGGTCGCAAGGCGGCAAAGCCGCGGGGCAACGTGTAATGCCTCAGGGCGGTGAGGTCACCAGGAGATGCGGACTGCCACATTGTAGCGAGGCTGGGGGTCACAAAGGGCAGCGGGAAGGCGGATGCCGCGGGGTGGTGGTCTGTTGTGGCTGGCCGTGTGGTGCGTTTGTGCATTGTGACTTCGCAAGCAGCGGGCTAGAACGTCAACCCATCGTCTGTCTCCATCGTCGCGGCAGGTCGTGGTGCAGGCCACAGTTCTCGAGTTCCACTAGTGCAAAACTCCGGCACCAGTAACCATCACCATCATGAAGAACACACCATTCAAGAAGAACGACAGAGTAGTCAGACGTTGTTTTTTTGGCACGTACCCTCTATGTTAGAGTGGTAGAATGCTACTCAACAAAATCATTAATGAAGAACATCAAACCCTATATCCTTCTGCAATTATTATTCCCAATCCTGTAAAATAAATCATCCACGGATCTACTAGTTAGATAGTTGAACTGCATTCTCTGTTTTAGAATTGAAGAACATGAGAATACATAATCATACACAACTATACCCCTACCTCGTTCATTTGTTGACGTCGATGAGGAAGAATGGATGGTGGTCAATTTAAGACATCCCGAATTGGAGTATGTCCCAAGGATGAAGTTGAAGTTATTGGTTGGCTTTCTTCGTTGGAGGAGGGTTCTTCGTTGGAGAAGAAGAATTCCTCTATGGTTCTCTCCCAATTTTCCCTTTTCCAACACTTCCCCGAATTCCACCAAAAATAAAAGGTTTCCAATATGATATGTTTCCCCAATTTAATTGTTGGAATAAATTAAATTGGAATCATAATTACCTTGAGGTTGGAATAATAAATTTTGGGGAAAAATAATGGTCACCTCCCCCATAAAAGAGGGAGTTCAAGAGGTTTCTCACATTAGGAGGGTTTGGGTGGTCTCCATCCTTAAATTCAAATTGGGGGTCTTAGGTTCGGTGTTCCCCACCTGCATAACCTCACATGGTAGATTTAGTTGTAGTGGATCCCACATCGCATCACTCAATTGGGAGGTTTAGTTCTGGTGTTCCCCACCACTTAATTTCCACATGGGAGTTTCATATGAAAATAAAATGTTAAAAAAATTATTATATTTTTTTCATTCACGAATATGTGAAATACTAACTTCCATTGTCGACCTACAACGGTCGAGTTGAAGGTATCCTTAAGCGACAAACGGAACTATGAGTTCAATGGTGCACTTATATTTTAATTTCTAGAACAGGTTCAAAAGATATAAAAACCCACTTGCACACTTACTTAAAGTACCCAAAACAAAAGTTACGAAATTCATTCAGGGCACTTCAGGCCTCAGAATAACACACCATCAATTTTTGCAGACTTGAAAAATTCCCATTTAATAAAAAAAATTCATGGACTTTTTGGGTCTTTACATTCTCCCCACCTATTGGCTTTACGTCGCTATATTCCACAACTCCAAACTTGACAAACAAGTGTAGGTACTGAGAAAAAATCTCTACCTTCTGCTCTCATGTGCTCTCCTAGAGGTTCCTGTGCTGCTAACAAACGTAAACCAGAGGATCCAAAATCCCACAAAGGAACTACTCCTATCAATCCTCAATCTCAACTAGATCCTCAGTAAACTTCACCACATCATCGACGTCCAGCTCTCCATATTCGATGTTGTGGGACGGGTCATCCACATATCTCCTCAGTTGTGATATGTGGAAGATGTTGTAATCCTAGTGCAACTAAGCTAGAAGAGATAAGCGGTAAGACACTATGCATACTATACTGAGGTCCTGGAAGGGTCTGATGAACCTTTTAGATAACGTTTTTCCTTGGCCAAATCTCCATAAACCTCATTGAGGTGAGACACGTTGAAAGTCGTGGTCACCATCCATGAACACAAGAGGTATCATTATACTATTGGAACACGACTTATATCTACTCTGGGAAATATTCATATGCTACTGGATGATCAGTACCTTCTCTGGGGTCTCCCAAACCATCTCTAGTCCCACGAGCGCTGTCTCCCCTAGGATACTCGAGCACAATGTTCTGCAAGTTCTCTCGTACAATGCCTAAATATGTGCCATCCCAATGGTGGATTGATCAAATTTTTTGTATGAAAACTCTACCGAAGGAAATTGATCATCCCAGCTATGACCGAAGTAGAGGACACAAGCACGCATCATCTCCTCGGGGTTCGGAATGGTCTGCTCAGTCAGGTCATCCTTCTAAGGATGGAAGGCAGTGCTCAAACGAAGCTGCGTCCCGAAAGCATCCTGTATCGCATTACATATCTGGGAATAAAAACAAGTATTGCGATTAGATAAAATCATCAAGGGTACTCCATGTTCCCACAAAATCACCTAAAAATTGTGGAATCTCAAGCTCTCTACTGAACCCTTCTCTCTGATCGATAGGAAGTGGTCCGACTTGGTGAGTCGATCGACGATCACCCAAATCACGCCACTTCCCCCCAGGTGTACATGGAATTCATGTAACGATCCATAGATATCTCATACCACTTCATCTCATAGAACTAAAAAGGGTGAACCAATCCTGTTGGTACCTGATGCTCCTCCTTTATTTGCGGACAAGTGAGGCACCGAGAGACAAACTCTACAACTACATTCTCCAATAACGGCCACCAGTACTGTTATCATAGATCCTAGTAAATTTTTTCCACTCATGGATGTACCACAAGAGGGAATGTGTGGAACTCCCTCAACACTTCCTCATGAAGTGACACTAGTACCATAGTAAATCCTCTGAAGAGGATGACCTGCTCCCCACTTTCAGAAAATCCATCAGGTGTCGGTCAAGTAGATATCTGAGCACTTCGACCCTTTTAGTAAGTGTCCCCACACAGCACCTCCCTAAATCACTGAAGATGTTGGGGAGAGACTATAAGAGACTAAAGAAAATCTGGACCATCACAATCCACAATGGATATCTGTAAAGCGGCCAGCTGCTCCATCTCCTCAGCATTTAACTATATACCAGACCACCTGCTAAGTGAATATTCAACAACTATCCCTTACAAGGAATATAGACTATCTCAATGTCACAGTCCTGTAGGAATTCAAGCCAATTTCGCAGTCTTAGGTTCATGTCTTTTTGAGAGAAGATATACTTGAGATTCTTGTGATCCGAGTAGACTATAAAGTATTCACCCAACAGATAGTTTCGACACATCATCATGGAGAAGACCACATCTTCTAACTCCCGGTCATGGGTAGCATAGTTCTCCTCAAGCTATATATGGTGTCAAGAAACATATGTGATCACCGCTCTCTCCTGTATCAGGACACATCTAATTCGTGTCCCTAATGGGCGCAGTAGACTACGTACCCTATTCCATCTTCGTGAAGCCTCAAGATGGGGGAACTAGTCAGCCTCTACCTCATCTCTTGAAAAATATGGTGGAATCTCTCCGACCACACGAAGGGTTTCCATTTCATCGTCAACATTGAAAGTGGTTCTGAAAATCTGGAGAAATCATGCACAAATATTTGGTAGTATCCATCGAATCCCAAGAAACTTCGTACCTATGTCACACTCCTGGGTATCTCCCAAGAAATTATTGCCTCGATATTCACTCGATCCACTACAATTCCAGCCTCTGAGATGACATATCCAAGAAATTGAACATCTCGGATCCCGAACTGGAACGTCAAGAGCTCAACATAAATCTTGTACTCTCGGAGTGTGTCCAGTACAAATCACAATTGATAATCATGACCCTCCTCAGTAGTATATTAGATCAGAATGTTGTCAATGAATAATACTACAACGAGATCAATGTATGGATGATATATCCCTTTCATGAGTCCAATGAACACTTCTGGAGCATTGGTGACATCGAATGAAATAAGAAAGAACTTGTAGTGGTCATACCGACATCTGAATGTTGTAATATACATATCCTCATCTTGTACTCTGAGCCAGTGATTCAATGATCTGAGAACTATCTCCGAGAACCGACATGTTCACTTCATCTAATCAAAGACGTCGTAAATCCATGGAAATGGGTACATATTGTTCACAGTCACCTAGTTCAGGTGCCTATAGGAATTACAAATTCTCAAGCACCCATCCACCTTTATGACGAACAAAATTGAGTCTTCCCAAGGAGAAAAACTGGGCCAAATGAACCATTTCCCTAGTAAGTCCTACAGTTGTACTCGCTACTCAAAAATCTCCGTGAGAGCCATTCAATACGCCGGTGTAGATATCGATGTTGTCCTAGGGTACTAGTAATTGTAAATGTCCAACTCTCTTAAAGGAGGTAGACTTGGAACATCATCAGGGAAGACCTCCATGTACACGTCCACCACTATAGGATACCTCAGACTCTCATCATCAACCGCTCCGAGGGTAAGGCTATCCAACTAATTAGTGATCGGCTGCACTCTCCTCTGGGCAAGTCTATACTATGGTGCAAAGGCTCCCTTCTCGCTGGTGAAGGTAAACATGGTCCCATCCGTGCAGATAGAGAACACTTTTCGCCTATTATAGTCAATATGAGAAAGAAGAGTAGAAAAACAATCCATTCCCAAGATGACACCGTAAGACCTCGATGCCACTACTAGGAGATCCCAATTAAATATCTTGACTCCTAGAGTAAGCTTGCACTGTCGGCACCAGTGTGTAATCATTGAAACTACCCTTTTAAGAGTCTCTAGATGTAAGGATCTAGCCAAGGAATCCAACAGAATATACGAGCTCCGAACAAGGACAATAGAAATAAATAAACAACTGGATCCTTTGTCTATAAGTATTATAGGTAAGGTGGAGTAGACACATATCGTACCTTGTATCATCTATGTACTATTGTGATCATAGGTATCCGCTACCTAGAGATGAGTTCTCCCTGTCCTACAGCTCCATGTAAATGGGGTAGACCACCTGGTGGTGGTGGAAGTAACATCTCGAATCATCACCCACCACCAGCTGCAAGTCCAGCACATATTCCACATCCGCCTACTCTCTGCAGACCTCCATGGTCGAACCTATATCTCTGATTGGGTGGTCCTTTGACCATCTGCCGATCATCCGTACGGATGGTCGGACAGTCAAGATCCACTTGACACTGCCTTCCGCATGCGTAACACTTCCCTCTCCTAGCATGACTGGCTCTACCTCGGGTGCCCCACAAAACTGACACTAAATCTTGTCGTCGTCCACTGGTAGGTCTTCTTCACATGGACCTCTGCGATATCTATCTACTTCCAGCTATAGAAGACTCTACTACGTGATGACTAGTGGTGGGTCTCACTGCTAGTGACTGCTCAACAAGAAAAATATACACTAATAGGGCTCTCTCTAACTCTTTCGCATGCATCGGGTTGCTAATAGAAATCCTCGAAGCCCTGATCTCTCACCTATGTCTCTACTCGAATGTAAGATCCCTAAAGAATGGGTCTCACACCGTATCAGTGGATTAGCATGAGAGGTCAGTGAACCTCACTGAGTACTGAGCCCATGTCCTGGTGTCATGTTACAGATGAAGAAGCTCATGTATTCTCACTGCACGATGAGTCGCTGGAACAAGTTCTGCCCGAAACAGGCACTCGAGGTCTTCCTAGAGAAGTGTCACCTCATCGTGAACCTGCAGCATCAAGCTCCACCATCTTCCTGCTTCTGTCTATAGAAGAATGGGGGAAATGATCACAATGAGTTCAACTAGTGTCCCTACAAGTTGGAAAACAATCACCATGGCCTCCAGCCAATGCTCAACCGCCTGTGGTTCCGTCTCTCCCATTAACATGGGTGGCCTCTGGTGCTGGAACATGTGCAACGTGCTCAAGCGGTGTGCACCCACTACTATTGGGGCTTGTGGAATCAGTGGCCCAATGGGTAATAGTACCGCTGGTTCCTCCACTGGTTCCTCAACTGAATGAGGGCCCTACAAAAAGGCATTATCACTTGGTAAGTTATCATTGCATACTATATCCAGAACCCTAGTCAGCTATCTATGTCGAGGCATCTTGAAAAGAAACAGGTGAGCCATGTTCAAAAAGTTATTCCTTGTGAGATGACTCAACGAGATCACAAAAAAACTCTTCAAAACACACACGTAATCATTGTTTTCATGCACTATGTCAGAAACTAGAATTCAGGGTCCTGGTGTATGGATACATCATCCGCCACACCAACACTAGATTCCCTAAATGGATAACCACACACAATACAATTATTGTTATTGCAATTAAAAATAAATATTAGAGTCATATGTTCTATTGTAGAACCGACTCCTCTAATACCAATTTATCACGACCCATCCCTCGGGGCCCATTCTATGACTACCCTAAGCCCGCCTTCCATAGCTAGGTGGATGGCGACTAGCACTGAAAAGCATATTCCCTAAAACCAGGAAGGCATTACATTTAGAACCTGTAAACACACGTATCCAAGAACACAAAGAGATATGATCATAAGTATACTATATTTCAAAAAGAGTTCTTAACATAAAAAGGGGTTAGAATACCCGCCCCAATGTAAAGGTACAAGTACAACTAAAAAACAATACAATTGATGAAAAATTAAAGCGCCTTCTAGGTCGACCTCCGAGGTTCCTAATTGATGGGTAGGTAGAGATTGAATCCTCAAAACTACTTGTCCTCCCATCTCCCCTACGTTCCGACATGCCGTATGGTCCACGTCTGGGGCCCATCATTCCTGGTACCCTCAACCTCGATCAACGCACTCTGTCATCTGCACCAAACACAACAAGATGTAGGCATACCCCGTGAAGGGGGGAGTATAATGATACTCAGTAGGGACCCCAAGACACTCAAGGTCTCACAAAATCCACAAAGGATAAACCATAATGAATGAAGTAAACATTCAACCCTTATTAGGTATATAACCATACATATACCTGGGTCATCAATTATACCCATCTCAATCAAAAAGAAACACAGGGTCCAAACCAAAATCCCAAAGCTCAACTGTTCCACAAAGTAAGCAGTAGAATATAGGTAACTACCACACTGTTACACAACACAGAATAATACCACCAAGGTATTACCACAAACGAATTTATCATTCAGGTAAGAAATCAACTCACACCAGGTATAAACCAAGTACAGTAGTAGAGATGATTAGATTAAACTAATAATTTATCTTACTATTTTAAGGGGCTTTGCTGCTGACCCACACAAGATCGCTCGATGCTGACCATAGAGGATCGCTAGGTGCAGACCAACACATGATTGATCGGTGCTAGCCAACATAGGATCTCTTGGTGCTGACTCACATAGGATCGCTCGGTGATGATCCACAGAAGATCGCTAGGTGCAGACCCACACATGATCGCTATTCATTCTTTATGTCACATCCAGCTATAGGGTTCCCTCACTACACTATATTTTCTTCAGGATGATCCTATCTAAATGCCACTTTCTGATACTCCAACTTCCACGAAGTCTCACGAAGAATTATCTCAAAGTATTTCCATGTCGTAGGGGTATCAACGCAATAGACGGTGCGTCTATTGGACACCCGGTCTATGAGTTATTAGACTTTTATTACTTAGGGCCTGGATGGATTCCTGATTGATCCAACCCGACCATAGTCCAACATTATAAAAATAACTAGTATGGTATACTCAAAGGGGATGTCTCTCTCTAATGATTCCAATACCACTGGTGGTTCATCATTCAGAAGCTCAGTGACAATGTAGTGGCCAAAAGATCATAAATGGGTCAAAGTGGGTCCGTGTACGGTCTGACTTGGTCGGACCAACTCAGCCAGAACCAGCATGAACCACTAGGTCTATCCCAGCCTGCGCTGAGTGGAAAAATGTGGGGAAGAGTTCATGGGGTGGCGCTGAGACAAATGTTGCCGCGAAGGCCACAGGAGCCGCATGGGCCATTGTGGCTGCAAGGCAGTAGTGGCTGGGAGGCAGCAATTTCACGAGGCGGTGTGGAAGGCCGCAGGGCAGCGAATAGGGTCGTTGGGAGACAAAGACGTGGGCCAACGCGAAGTATCGGGGGGCGGCGAGGCCGGGAGCGGTGAGGCCGAGGGGCGATGAGGCTATGGGGCGGCGTGGAGGGTCACTGGGAGTCGAGGTCGTGGGGTGGCGAGGCAGCGTGGTGGCGAGGAAATGGGGCGGTGGGAAGCCACGGTGGGCCATGCGGTGCAGTCGTGCACTGGGCCTTCACCGGTTGTCAGCATGACCAGAGGCACTCCATTAGTAACTTCATCACAGCAGACCGTGGTGTCGGCCATGGTTCTCGAGTTCCACCGATGCCAAATGTCAGCACTGTTTGCTGTCACCATAGAAAAGAACTCGCCATTAAATAAGAAATACTGAGTGGTTAGGCCAGGTTTTTTTTGGATTGTACCCTTCGAGTTAGAGTGGTAGAAATTGACTCTACAAAATCTTGACTGAAAAACATCAAACCGTACATCCTCCCACAATGAGTATTCCCAATCCTGAAAACGAAATCATTCGTGGATCAACTTTTTAGAGATATGATCCAGGTTCTATGTTTTATAAGGGATGAACATGGGAATATATACTCATACACAATAAAACCTCTACCTCGTTCGTTTGTTGAGATGATGTGAAGGGATGAATGGTCGTTGATTGAAGACATCCTAAGTTATAAGATGTCCCAAGGAAGAAGTCGATGGAATGCATTAGTTTTATTTGTTGTAGGATCTTTCTTCATTGGAGGAGAATAATTCCTCCAAGGTTCTCTCCCAATTTCCCATTGCCAACACTTTCCTGAATTCCACTAAAAAGAAAAGGTATCCATTATGATATGTTTCCCCCATTAAATTATTCGCACAAATTAAATTGGAATCATAATTACATTGTGGTTGGAGTAATAATTTTTATGAAACTGATAGGTCACCTCCCTTATTAAAGATGGAGTTCAGGAGGATTCTCACATTAGGAGGGTTTTGGTGGTCCCCACCCTTAAATTCAAATTGTGGGTATTAGGTTCGGTGGTCCCCACCTCCATAACATCAAAGGGGAAGTTTAGTTTTGGTGGTCCCCACCACTCAACACTAAAATGGAAGGTTTAGTTTTTTTGGTCCCCACCACTTAACATTCACATGAGAGTTTCAAATGAAAATAAAATGTTACAGAATTTTATTTTGTTTTTTATTTCACGAAGAAGTGAAAAAAAATTTCCACCCCCAACCTTCGTTGGCCGAGGTGAAGGTATCCTTAGGAAACTATCGATGTTGCGTGATCAATGGTGCCATCAGATTTCAATTCTGTGCACCAGTTCAAAAGTTATAAAAACCCACTTGCACGTTTATTGAACGTACCCGAAAAAAAGTTCCTAAATTCATTCCGGTCACTTCAGGCCTCGGAATCATGTGCCGTAAACTTTTTCATACATAAAAAATTCCCATTTAATAAAAACAATCACATGGAATTTATGTTTCATTACATATTTGTTTTTAGTTATCATATTAATTATTTTTCTATAAAAAATTTTCATGCTTAATTATTATTCATGTTTCATTAGGTTGATGTAGCAAAAAATAAATCACGTTTTTTATAATTAAAAGGTCATATAAACCATATAAAAATACATATAATATATCATAGTTATACTTACAAATAATATATTACATTTACAAACCTATTTCACCTATCATAAAAAATCCACCAAAAACTGATATCATTTTATTTATACCCCATACCGAACACTAGTTTCCCATATCCCCCCCACCTCATAAAAATATACGGACTTAACTCTGAAACATTCTCTCATACAAATCTACCTTGATGGGTTTTTTATCAAGACATTACCCTCTATAAAACTTCTTCAATACCTATAATATTGTTCATATCATTATATTGAATCCACTTGAGCTTTAAGAAACTATATTGAATGGTATGGGTTCTCCTAATCTTTTTTATTCAAGTACATCATTTTCATATAAATAAATTATGACTATATTTATTATTCATTAATATGTTAAAAAAATAAATTTTAATATATATATGAGACTCTATATACACGACACTACCCTTCTCTCTCATTAAACACCATATCAATAATATTTTGTTTAGATGTTTGGTAGATGAAAACACTCCCCGATTATTTACCACCTCGTTTCAATGTAAGAACATCCTTTGTTATAAGAATTTATGTTTCAATGTTATAATGAATGTAAATGTACATAATAAAAATTTTTCATTCAACATTTTATCAAAATAATTATAAAATCTCTTTCCCACCAATTAAGTCTATTTCACAACCCTATTGTGTAGTCATGAAACTGTGAAAACCATTTCTAATTTTCTATCTGCATGTTATGAATACCCATCTATGATATTATTCATGGGTATCCAAAAATAATAATATTATAATTGTATATATTTATGAATCATTTTATGAATTAATTAATTATGATCACTATTTTTATGATATTGTGTTATAAGATGAGGTTATAGAAGTCAGAATTCGTGTTATGTGTTTTCATTACTAATGTTTCAATTTTGGAGTTCTTTGTTTTTATAAATCTATATTATTTTATATTGAGTTTCAAATTCCAGTTTGGGACATGGAAAAATAAAACAAATTTATTCATGGAATTTTTATATTGATTTTAATCTATTGATTTCATGTGGATTATATTTAATGGCTACTATATTCATATGTGGGGATTCCATCTCAACATTTATTTAATATGTATCATGTAGTATTCACAATGTTTTATATATATTTTTGTTACATAAATTTAAATGGATGATATAATCTATAATACTCAATAAATTTATAATAATTACATGTCAATATTTTATACCAATCTCATATTATTTTGTTACATAAACTTCAAAAATGGTCATATAACATGATCGTTTCCATAGTTGGAGCACATTCTATCATATTTAATGTAAATGTTAATGTAATTCCAATGAAAATGCATCCCATTATGGTTAAGGAATTTGTATGTTGTTATGGCATAGATGAACCTTTTGGTAATCACCCTAAAAAGGGTCTGTTGGGAAATGAATCAATCATCACCATGATGCACAATGAGTGGCCCTAATAATAGCCATATGGTGAGGCATTCTAAAGTGATATTTTTATAAATATTTAGAAACTCAAATTGAAACATGAAAATATATTTTTCCTACCATTTCTATTGTATCGTATTAGTGAAAACTACAAAAACATAAATTATATTACATGGATAACTCTGTATATTGAATTTACCATCATCACTATATTTCATTGATGATATTACATAATATGACATTAAATAAACCCCACAACATATATTTTTATTTAGGGATTTTTTTAGAAATAAAAATTATTATATTAAATGGGAATAATTTGTTTTAAATATTTATATCTCTATAAGTAGATATTTTGAATTCTTTAAGATATTCCATTTTGAATGCAATGAAAGGTATTGATGACTATTAAGTGCAATTTATTTTTACGAATAACGTTATGGGTTCCGCCCATAAATATATTTCCTCTTGATGAATTGAAATGTCTAATGATATAACATTAGTTTTTTTTTCTATGAATCTTCCAATGATAGGAGAGTGTATTATACTAAGGCGTATATAATATTTTTTCTAATGTTTATCATTAGGTTTTACATCATCATGAGGTCAATGACTATTTAAATCCAATATTTAATTTATTTTCATATATATATAATACCATAAATCTTAATACTATTATGGATTAACGAATGTTATATCCATTTATATCACATTTTTTATTTTTATGTTATTTAGTATATAATTATTTTTCAACCATTTAATCGCCAATCAACTAACCCTTATTTTTATACATCTTACATGAAACTATATGTGGCTTAAGAGAAATTTTATATTACATGATTTAACTAATAATAATGTTCTAACAATTTCATTATGTTTTGATATTTAAAGTATGTATTTATCTAGACTTCTATTCATAGTAATCTAAATGAACCTATAGGGACTCTTATAATCAATAAGAATAGTGTAGTATAACTGTTATCATCGATATACATGAGACCGGGAAGGAACATTAATTTATTTGGTAATATATATATTTCGTATGTGATATCTAGAGATATTGAATTTATATTATGATTAATGGTATGTTTCACTTTGGTGTAATTAAGATCATATATTTTATATTTTATATTTTTGAATATGGTAGGTATATATCTAAGATCATTACATCTAGTTATTTATAAAATGTTTAATGTTAAACGATAACAATTATTATTGAGTATTTGGTTATTTTTTATTTATTTATTTAAATTGAATGTTATTATTCCTTGTATTAACAATCATGGTTTAAGTTTACATATGAAAAATAAGGGAATATATTTTTCTCTTTTTTAGATATTTTGATCTATCCAATGTTTATTTTAGTCCACAAGTGACTAAATTTTTTTTAAAAATATTCATATTTATGAGTTAGAGATTATATTGAATTGGGACCTAATATAATAATATCCAAAGGGAGAACAAATTCTTATCATATAAAAATAAGTCATGTATTTATAATTTATCATATTAACTATCATCATAGTAAGAAGATTTCTTTAACCATAGAAAAGGAAGATAAATGAATCTAACTTCACCAGTTATCTATTGTTGTGATATGTTATGAATTTCAACATAAGTATGAGCATCATAATGGAAAATATAAGGACTATGGAATTCTATTTATCTAATATGTATACAAGTAATGATATAGAAAATGTTGTTATTTTTCAATTAATAAGTTATCGATGTGGATTAAAAGACAATTCTTTTAAATTATATATATTTTAATCCAGACATGGGAATTAATTTTAAAAATGAATTCAACAAATTCTACAAAACAAGACATGATATTTGAAGGATTAATTTAAATTATCGTGGAATAATTTTACACTCATACATTATAGTATTTATTTTATTAAAATAATAATATATTATGTAGGCTCTAGTATACAAAAAAATATTCTAAAACAAATAGAGATACACTATTGAAATATTTTTATTAAAATAAGATGGTCAAAACATAGTTTTTGGATTAGAAAGTATAATCATGAAAAATGTACATATGAAATATATGTAACTTTTATTTGTTAATAAAAATATACTTAATAATGCATTCAAAATATGAACAGCATTATAAATTATTTGGTATCACATAAGAGGATGTAATATTATGAAAAACATTTACGTGTGAAATATATTTATATAAAATAATATTTAATTAATCATAATATAAAAATTATAGTATTTAAATTAATAGATAATATAGTTATTAACATATATTAATTTTAAAAATTATTTATTACTAATAATTTAATGAGAGAAAATTGATTTTATACATCCTAAATAAAATTTCATCATAACATAGTTTTTTATAGGAATTTTTCCTAGATTATTATAAGAAATATATTATAATTATTTAAAATTTACATTATAAATTGAAAATAACTTTTCAATAAATAATTTCAAAATAATTTTAATATATATTTTGGGATGTTTTCTTAATGAATAATTTTAGGATTATATAGTGAAAAATAATTTTTCAAAATCTATAATATCTTGTATTTTAATCATGGTAATATCAGAATATTTTACATTATGTTGGTTAAGATTTAATTTATTACACATAATTAAAGAAATTTTATAAAAATCAGTGTTATATATTACATTGGAAGAAAATAAATTGTTACTTTTAATATGTATTTTTCTAAAAATAGTGTTAATTAATTTTTCTAAACATTTAGTAGGATTAATTTATTATAATTAATCAATTTTTTAATGATGTATGTATTTATTTACATTAAATTAGTTTTCTAATTTGTAAATGATAATAATTTCTTTTTGGAAATAATGAATTGTAATAATGGAAAAATGTTGTCAACACTGTAAAGGGTAAAACCAATCAATTGAGTATAATATATTGTGATAAGGATATAATATTTATTTAAATTTTTATTTAATTACTGTATTTATATTCTTATAAACCGATATTCAAATATAGTTATTTTTATTGAAGATTTAATTCAAAAGAACTATTAAATCATTTTATTTTATGAGTAATTATAATATATCATTCATTGTCACTTATTATGTGTTCGTGAAATGGATATAATATAAAATCATATATGAATTAATATATATGGTAAAATTAATAAATAGTAAAACATAATCTCTATGATTCTTTAATTTTTTTTATGGTGATATTATTACCTATAAAATTTATATAACTCTAACGTAAAAGATGTTTATGCATTTAAACATGAAATAAAATGATTTAAAAGAAACTAAAATTTAAATGATTTGGGTTAATTATGGACCTCTCTGAATATCAAGGATATTTAGTATATTAATGTTTATGAATAAGTATAAATTGAAATTCCACTATTTATACATTTAAATTCAATCAAATTTAATGAAAATCCAGAAAATAACAATAAATGGGATTTATTGTTTACCCATTTATTTTTAAAAAATTTAAAACAAAATAAATCATGTATTAGATCAAATTTAAGGGAATTATAATGAAAAAATATAAGGGATTATGTATGTGCCACATTGACATTTTAAAATTACCTTCATGATCCTTATTATTTCATAATATTGTTTAGATGGTTACATTTAATTAGTTTAATGGGATCATTAAACATAATAATTATATATAATATGAAAAAAAACTTGTCAAAATTATATTGATATAATTTATTTCAACCATATCCAACATATCTTCAAATATATGTATCATTGGGTCTATTTTAAATAAGTAAGACGCATATTCAAAATTAACATATGTATTATTTATATGATTTCCACCCACCTCACTTATAAAATCTCTCTATATATACTCTATTCCACTCAATTCATGATCCATTTTTTAAAAAACCAATTAGGGTTCATGGTAGTCATGAACCAATACAATCATCCCTTTATTTACTAGTTTATAATGGCCTATATATATTAAATACATATGTAATTAGTGTTAGTGGAGTATCACACTATAATTTTTTTGGATGGTTTGGGATTAACTATACGATAAATTATTAAAGGAAACACTAAAAGTGTTGCTTATGGATATGAGAGGGAATCCTTCAAGAACAGTTAGATCAGATGATAGATTAACCTTCACTAATAGAAAAGTAACTTGTACCAATGTTTAATGACATTATTATTTCCCCTAAAATCATTGGTATAGGCTATACCATTGGTATTAGGAACTATGGCTTTGTGTGACATTGGTACAGAGCTATAACCATGGTTTTTATCGCAACATTGGGTATATCCTTAGATAATTTTTGAATACCCAGAGTTTAATCAAAACATGGTTATATATCTATACACATTATTCTCTAAAACATGGGTATAACTTTTCAAATTATAAACCATATACTGACAAGTTGATGAACCATGAGTATATGATCATTTACCAACGTGGAATTTATAATATCTCTTCAATCCCATCATAAATGTATAAATATAAATATAACCATATAACACATTCAATTAAATACATATATCATATATTTACCTTTCAACCAATAACATATAATAATTTTTAAACCATTTTCATCACAATAACATAAGTAAAAAATCCCTACAACCAATAAATTCTTTTCCATAAATAACATCTATATGTCTCTAAGTTATAATGTAAAAAATTGAGGGGATCAATATCTCCCGCGTCACCAACATTCTCATAACTATAACCAATATCCTTATACCAAAAAAACATCTGGGGCATCATCATAATCATCATCATCATCAAAATTATCATCTTCTTCATCAACACCACCACCATCATCAACTTGAACATCACTAAGACCATCATTGCAATGACTCGGGGAACCAGTAAAAGTGGGGGTTGATTTAATTTATTAATCAATTTTAGGATTATTTCATTATGGGGGTGATTAATATTCAACTATTTTAGCTTTTAATAGGTTTTTGGTGATGTGTTTATTTCATTCACCCTCCTGTAAAACTAATTTTTTTTCTCTCAGTTACTTCAAAATTATCCGTTTTCATCTTAGTGGGTTGAGATATTTGAAAAGATCTCAAGGATAACCAATACCTAATGGGGATGACTCTGTTCTCTGTTCTATGTCAGTCTCTCCCCTATTCATACTCACCAAACACTTTACTCAAATTATATTCCATACTAATGTTTCCATCTTCTATATCATGTATTTTCTCTAGGTGTAATATTTGAAATAAAATTAAGATATTAAGATCTGAATTTCATATAATTATTTGAAATATAACTAAAAATTCCTACCATCGTTTCTTCCATTTGGGCATTTACTACCCTTCGATCCATCTTCTTCCTACTATAGAAAAATTATTTAACTCTGTGAACACAACCTTCGATTCTCAATATAAACAATTTAATAAGAATTTGTTTAGTAAAAAACAATAATAATAAATAATATGAATAGGATAAAACTAAAATTAATTAAAATTGTCATTATTAAATAAATACATAACATAAAAAATAATCTAAATTTATATTTACTAAAAAATTTATTATTAGTGTCATAACATAAATAAAATATACAAATTCTCATGATAAACATGTTTATGATATGTATTCCTCTATTATGATCATTTTAAAAAAATTATATATGTTATGTATTTTTGTTATTTGATAACATGGTATGTTTGATCATTTTGTATTTAGTTTAAATTTAAGGTTACATTATTTTTAAATTATTAAATTTGTAACATATCTAATTAGTTAACTGTACGTTAATACATTTATTCAAGTTAGTCCATTTGGGATAATTAGTCCAATTCATTCAATTGTACCAATTATGCCAAATACGCACTTTTTAAAAATTATTCATATTCATCTAAATAGAACGCTATATCCATGTTGTAAAATTTATCAAATTATACCATTTAGTCAAACGAGACTATTTATGACAATGATTCCATTTAATCCAAGTATTCTAACTATACCATATATTCCAATCATTCCATTTAGGCCAAACATGCCTTTTAGTATTTTTAGGTCAATTATCCCAAATGGATCATTTATGCCATTTAGGATTACTCAATCAATTAGGAGATTTTTTCCAATTTAGGACATTTATACCGTTTAGTAAAAAAAACATTGAGGCTAAATATTATAATTATATGTAAGTCCAATTCTCTATTTTTCCTTTATTACAATTAAATGTTAGTCCATTAGGACAATTTTACCTTAGGCCATTACACCAATAGGCCAATTGGACATTAAACCAACAGGATCTTAGGAAAAATTTCCAATTGAAATATTGGACATTATGCCATTATCCAATAGTACAATTGTACATTATGTCAATTGGAAAATTGACCATTTGAATATTATTCAAATTATAAAAACAGACAAATGGACCATTATGTTAATAGGACTATTGGAAATTATTCCATTCTGATAATAGGCCAATTATAAAAAGTATCCATTATTCCATTATTCTAATTGGACAATTTTCCAACTCGGTTTATAGTCCATTATACCAATTGGTAAAATTGGTTATTATTCCACTAGTCTAATTGGGATTTTTTCCAATAATCCAATAGTACATTCGAAAATCAGGATATATGGCCTATTCAAAAATTGGCCATTAGGAAATTAGGCTATATAGAAAATTTTCGAATTGTCCTAATAGTCTAATTACCAATTGGATAATTGGAATTCAGACCATTACGACCATAAATGATAGTCCAATTGAATAATTGGCCATTAGTCCATTATTCTATTAGGCCATTATCCAATAATACACTATGTCAAATGGCCAATTTTCCATTCATCCATTAGGCCAATTGGACAATTTTTATATTATTCCAATATTTCATTTGGCCAATTGGTCATTTTGTCCATTATACTATTTTTCCAATTGTCAAATTGTGCCATTTTTCAATAATCAATTAAGGGAATTGGCCAATTTTTCATTAGTTTATTAGGCTAATTATCTATTTGGAAATTATGAAAAATTTTCAATATTATATTTTAAAATTATGAAATTATGTTAATAAGAAAATTTTCTATTATTCATTTAGGATATTAGAGAAATTAGAAAAAAAATTTACATTGGGTTAATTTTGTAACACACATAGATTTTGTGAGAAATATTCTATTTAATTTCTATGATGTCTTGTGTTTTACGCTACAAAAATACTATCTTTCTCTATATTCCACACCATATTATCTTTTATTATATGCTACACTATTCTTGTCTTCTGTTTCATGCAAGAGAGACCTTCCTCAATAGCATTTGTTGTACATAATAACGAGTTCCACTAAACTATGATATATTGTGATATTATTATTTTTGAACTAGTAGTTATTAATAGTATTAACCACTTTTTGATTTTTATAACACTATTATTCATCATACACATACTCTGAAAAATGGTTTGAGGACAAAATAAATTTTTCGGGTAAAATAAGTATTTTAGAAAAATGCAGTTTTGTTTCCTTTTGATGGCACACCCACTACAAATCTAGATTTTTAAATTTTTATGAGTTCAATTTGAAAAAACAATCTTATTGATTGCAATATATATATATATATATAAATTTATTTTGGATATTTTTTTAATATTTTATTGTTAAATTTCATATTTAGATTAATAGTAAAAATACGCTAAAATTTAATTAAAAAGATCTTTTTTCATGAAGATAATTTATATGGTAAAATTATATTATTTAAATGTTTAAAAATATAAAGTGAATTTATTTTTACCATTTAATATTATCTATTTCATTATCAATAATTTTAAATTGAATTCATAGGTAAAATCATTTCTATCTTTTGCAATGCTTTAACCTTTAGAACCTGTTTTCTCAATAGCGGGATTAATTTAAAAATAATTACTGCAACATTCAATGTATTGAATTTGTAAAAATGTATTTCATATTTGGAATCATTAGGTCCATATTATCATAATAGGCTACCTTTTCTAGACATTATGAATAGTAACTAGGGTAAATTTTTTTACTAGAGTTAATGGTAAATCATGTAATTAAGGGTAAAAATAATATTATAAAATTATCCTAACACTTGTATTAATATAATTGGAAGATTATATTTCGTCTTAAAATATACTTGGGTCGAAATTGTATCTTTTGGAACCCACTTGGATGTGATTAAGACCATTAATTTATTTTATTTAATGAAATGGAAATATGTCTCACTCAACCTTTAAAAATTAAATTATTTTTAATAAAATGTTATATAGAATATAAATTGAATTATAAATACTCATTTTAATGATAAATTTTTTTTATTCATCATTGTAATTTTTTGTGATTTTTAAGAAATATATAATTACCTTAATAGATTATACAGTAATGTTCCAGAAATTATATATTTTGTGAAAAATCAATAATATAGTTTTTTATTAAAATAATAATACTGAAAACAATAACCAGAAACATGAACAAACCATATTGGTCGAGTATATCTATACCATAATAATCCAAGGGTCGACTTTTAGACCATTTGGAGCCTCATTAAATAGACTATGATATTTATTTGATTTTATTTTAAATGATGTCAAAGTTGTCACCTTCATACTTTAACAAAGATAAAATTTTAAAATATGGTTGTTTTAGAATATAAATTCAACAAAAAGTATTCGGTTGAAATATATTAGATTTATCTTAATAATAGTATTTTATTTTTAATTTTTATACAAAAAATCAGTATATTAAATATTCATACAGAATATTTTTAAATTATTTAATGAAGATAAATATCAAATGAATAGGTTAAAAAAATTAAAATAAATATTATATGAATTAATTGGTGTTCTCCAAAATGTTTCTAGACTAATATTACAAGTTAGTAATCTATTAAATGATTTTTTTCAAACATATCTTTTGTTTGGATTTTATTTAAATTCATATAAATGGATAGTGTAAAAATTTACACTATTTATATTTCATAAAAATAACATATTGATAAATTGTTTAAAAATAACAAAAATATTTAAAAATTATAAAATTATATTTATATGGTCAAAAATATCCTCAGTTATCCAATTATGGACAATTCATAACACATAAGTAAATTTTTAAAACAAAATAAAATTTAGAAAATTATTACCACAAATAAGATTTAATACATTAAATATTGATAAATCTAATTGATAAGGTTTAAAATAATTTCTAAACAAGCCTAAATTTTACTAGATGATGTTATTACCACCATATTTCATCTCATCTTCGAATTAGTGTTATTTGTGATATTTTTATGGGTGGTTTGTGTTTATTATAAATTAATATATTTGAGGTTTCGAAAAGTGCCCCTCTCCTCTCTTATAAAAGGGAACCTACTCCCTCTTCTATTCACTCCATTTTAAGCCGTAAAGCTTAGAAAACACCTTAAAATTATTCTTCTTAACCACTCTAGTTATATTATACAAGTTTTTGTCTTCTCAAAAGGATAGCACTAGTGCCCTAAGATGATGTTTAAAAGAGGCATGTCAAGGAAGAAATATTCTCTTCTACCGATTCTTTCATGTTTCTCTCTTCTTCTACTTCTTCTTTAGTTGTTTCATTATAAAGTAATAATATCAGTATCAATAATATACTGATATTTTATTATTAATATGAAACAATAATAATTCACGTTATATCCATCCTACGAAAAACGGAATCACCATGAGTGCATACGTATGGCTTACTGTCTCTGTGCTGTGGTGTAGTCTATTTTTCCACCACCACCATACATGGATTGGTACAATTGTGTAAATAATAAATATATATGACTATTATATTAGAATATATATTTTGATATATTATATCATCCACTCCAATTATATTCAATATTTATGGGAACAATATCATCGCTCGTGTGTACGTACAGATTGCTATATCCACGACACGATGAGAATCATTCTCCATGTTAACCATTAAAGAATGATTATAAAATATATATAATAAATAATCATGAAATATATTACGTAATAAGGATATTGTGTTTATGTATATGTTTTCTACTTACTTCTATTCAATTTAATATGGAAACGACAACAACGTTCAGGCGTACATACGGCCTACCATATCCATTAAAGGTGTATTTCATTCCATTTATTGATCTATTATATATATATATATATTATATTATTAATATTATATATAAATATATAATGTTTTACATTCTTGAAGTACGTAATCATGATCTAAGTAATCATATGAATAATTACATGTCATAATACGTACATGAAATGAAACAATTTTACCAAAAACGCTGCTTTAACATGGAATTGTCAAATGAACGGGTAATATAAAGTCATAAGATAATCATATCTGATATCATAAATATTATTATGGTTCTTTTATAAGTTAATAATATTTTTAAACCCACTTTACATGATTCTCGGTCACATATGGAAGAAATCGGACATAAGGTAAGGGATAATTATTCCAATATCATTCATATCTGAGATTGTTTATTCGTATGTATTTACTGGGGTTGTGTTTATCATCCATATCCATGTTGTCTCAAAAAAAATCATAAAATGTTTACTATTCTTCCATGTATGTTTAAATTCATTTTTACACTTTATTTACTTCGAACACATGGTATAGAAGGAATATTTCTTATTTTTAACATATGAAGTACTTCTTGACATTTACGGAAAAAGTATGAGGAGAATGTTTTTTTATCTTATATGGCATGAACAGATTGTTTTTTTAGAGTTTCATAACGCCTTATTTCCATGAATCTTCCTCCACAATATTTCATGATTATTTTCAATGAAATTATTTTCTTTTGAAATTGCACAGAATTTTGAGAAAAGAAAATGATTTTGAAAAAGAAAGGATATTTTTCTCAAGAATTCATTTTAAGATTTTATCATCTATGATGACGTTTGTTTATATGGATATGTTTCATGTATAATGTCTCTATTATTTACATAGTTTGTTTTTGTTTATGATGAAATTATATCCATCTTTTTATATGGATTATGTTCTGATGGGATGATGTATATGAATCCCATTTTAAACATTGGGTTATGATGGAAGATTTATGTTAATTTTTGGGCACACAAAAGAATGATTTCATTATGAGTTGGGTGGGACATATATCTCCCTCCAATTAATTGGGTAATGATTTATATCTCATGAGATAAAAATGGATGGAATGTAATGTAAATCTAGTTCAGTAATACATGGCTAGAAAGGAATGTAAACCCGGTTTAGTAATGGACAATGTCCAATATGATGGTCTTGGAAGAAATTCCTTGGCTACTATGGAAATCATATCATGTGCCTAATTGTTTTCGATACTTAAATGTTTTATTTCCATGATATTTTATCCTGATTAATATTCATTTGTGATCTATTTCTTATGTACTACGAAGATTTATGTCATTACTCATGTTTTATGTGCATGTGTTTACGTTCAAATATTTATGGATTGTTTTATGTTCTCTATGACTACCCTTAATGAGAATTTGAGCTCATCCTTATTATGTTTTCCTTTACCCAGAATATCAATAAAGTTATTAGGTAAAGAAAGGGGATGAAACTTATGGGATATGTTGAAGATCATTCACCATGATTAGAAAAAAAAATTCTGAGTTTCCAAAGAAAATTAACTAATATGTTCTTTGGGAGTCGGTTTTTGTTATGTATTACGTATTCCGCAAAAGTAATTTATTTCCCAGATATGTCATATTTGGGTCCTGTAGTTGGAATTAGAGTGAAGCTTTAGTCAACTTTGGAAACTAGGATGTGAAATCTTTTGTGAGATCCCAAGAGATATTTCTATGGTTTTTCTACGGATATCCCTAAGATTAAGTATAAGTATAGGTTATAGTCCTTGAATTATAGTAACGATCTTAATATTAATCCTAGGATGTTAGTTATTAATGGTATTATTCCTTTATTATGTTGTTTTCCAAGATTGATTTTTCCTCTCACACTATTCTATTTGGGTTTTAGAAGATGGCTGGAAACTGAAGGAACCGTATTGATCAATGCACTGGGCAATACAATGATTGTCCTCCTAAAAAACCATATGTTATGGGAAATGGAGTGAAAAATATTATTTATATACTTACACAAGCTATGAATAATTCTAGACATTCAAATGAGAATATAATGGAAAAATATTCTATTGAGTCCTCCATTAGCCAAAATCTACATTCTATTAGTGGGTCTTCTTATCCAGTTCTTGTTGAACAATTGATAAGTACCATCACAAAAATATTTTCCATGCATCACTATAAAGATCATGAAAAAGTCATTTTGGTTTTTTACCATTTAGAAGGTGATGCTGACCGGTGTTGGACTCTAATTAAGAAGACAAGGCCCGAGGATAAAATTTAACCCATATAATGGGATGAGATCAAGAACTTGTTTTTCAATAAGTACATTTCCGGTATTCATCGTACAAAGATGTAAAAGGAGTCACATGATCTTATGAAAAATGATGATGAATCAGTTGGAATATATGAGGAGAAATTTACAAGGCTTGCAAGATATTTATCTGGATTTATCATCCTACCTGAAATTAATGTTGATCGATTCTTCGTTGGATTAAAACCAAGTCTTCTAAGGGAATTAGCTATAATAGACTTTAGTAACTATGAAGAGATTGTTCGTTGTGCTATCAAGGTAGAAATAGAAGTTGGGGTTACATATCCATCTAATGGTTTTGACAAGAAATGAAATATGTAGTTCAAAGAAAAATCTCAAATCTATGGTGAAAAAAGTCAAAAGTTTCATTATGCTCAATGTGTGGAAAGAAGCTTTGTGGACATTTTCTTAAGGGGACTGGAAAACGATTTAATTGTTGAAAATAAGTTCTTAGAGTAGTTGAGTGCTGACGTAATGGGAAAAAGGTATCTAATGACGTGAATAGATAAATGTCTATAGAGAATGAACGACCAACACGTCAACGTTACAAGTGCAATGAAATTGGTAATTGTGCTAACCAATGCCCTAATACAAGGGTTAATGATGATCGACATAAATAACCTCTTAAGATAAAGGAAAAAGGGATGTCACGTGCGATCACTATTTGCGATGTAGAATATGACAAAGATGTGGTGTTATGATTAAGTGCTTATGTAACTGGATTCCAAAATAGTGTTGTGGAATCTCATTTACAATATCGTGGAATATTGGAATATCTACGTATTGGTTTATTGTGGGTTTCAATAATTATATGGTACCAGTACCCAAAAAAATTTATTGAAATATTTTTGGGAAGAAGATGGTATTCTTATAGTAAAGGGATAAAGAGAAAATAATATGTTTCATATTATCAATGAGTTCATGACTGATATAAGGGAAAAGTGACATCATTTATTGAGTATATTTTAATTTTGGGATAATGGTATGTTGAAATAAATAACATTTTATAGAATTAAAGTTTACACTAAGGTTCTATGGTAATTCATGTTTCAAGAGAATACATGATTAAGGTATTAATTTTTTTGGAATGCGACCAACAAGATATATATTATGATATATGAGGGATAAATGATTGTATTCACATGCTTGGTAGATGACCTCTCTATTAATCTTTTTCTTTATACTATGGGATTGGACAAGCGTATATTGGATAAGCCTAATGATTGGAATGGATTAAGATATATATAAAATGGTATTGTTTATGTATAGAGATTTTTTATATTATATCTGAAATGTTATAATAGTATAGTTTTAGAAAAAGGAAAACTGGTAGGACGGGCGACAACCCGTCGCATTGGACAAGGAGGTAGGAATAGATCCCACAACTGAAGTGATACATGCCTTTATCGCCGACCACTAGCCTACAAGAATACTTAGGTTAGTAGAATTCAGTTTTCTTTTTTTCAGTGGTATGATATATGAAGTATAAGTCCATTTTTTGGAGCCATATACGATTTATATCACCATATATGGGCTTATTTATATTTAATAACTTTTGAAAACATTTTTTTGAGATAGATGTAATAACACATCATTCTATCACATGATCTACTAACACATCAATAATGACAAATTCAACTTCATTTTTTTAAGATATGAAGTGTAAATTGCTCAAGGAACGACCAACGATGAGATTGTGCCAAAATCAAGTAAGAATTTCTTCTAATTCAAAATTTTCAAATTTATGGAACGGATCTTGAAAACAAAAAATGTTTCCCTAGTACCCTCATATCCGATGAATCAGATTTTACCATAGATCATCACGAATTTATGGCTTTGTGATTGTTTTCTTTTTCATAGCCATGTCCTCTGCCACTCTCCATCAGAAATTGATGGTTTGATTTTTCTTCCATATCCATGCTTTCACCTATGTTCTCATATGTGGAATAACAGTGATGAGTTAATTTGGGAAACCATTGTGTTTCTAACATTCCTTTTTTAAAATTAATTTTTATTCTACCTTTTCAGGATGTGGGTTTCTATTAAAGAAACGTCCAACAAGAAAATGATTTGTAACCCCGACAAATTTCAAGGGTGAAATTCATTTTAAGGGGGGTAGAATGTAACACCCTGAGATTTAATGAGATTTTTTTAATTTCTTTGATGTTTTGTGTTGTATGATACACCAATAGTATCTTGTTCTATATGAAACACCATATTAGCTTGTAGTATACACAACACTATTCTTGGCTTCTGTTGCACGCAAGAGTGACCATCGTCAATTACGTGTGTTATACGCAATAACTAGTTCCACTAAACAACGATATATTATTATAATATTATTATGAACTAGTCGTTATGAATTTTATTATCCAAATTTTTAATTTTATAACATAATCATTAATCTTACACATATTCTAGAACATGGTATGCGAACAAAAAAAATCAGGTCAAATATTTTTTTTTAAAAAAAGTCTTTTTTTTGACACGTTTATGAGTTCAATTTGAAAAAATAAACTTATTAATTGCAATCAGTATATAAAAATTTACCATGGATAATTTTTTAATATTTTTCTCTTAACTTTCATATTTTTATGAATAGTATAAATACACTAAAATTTAATAAAAAACAACTTTTTCATCAAGATAATTTATATGGGTAAATTATAATATTGAATGATTTTAAAGTATTAAAAGAATATATTTTAATCATGTAATATTATGTATGTCATTATCATTAATTTTAAATTGAATTAATAGGTAAAAACATTTCAGTCTTTTTTCAGTGTTTTAACATTTAGAACTCGTTTTATCGACATCAAGATTAATTTAAAATAAAATACTACAACTTCTGTGTTTTCAATTTGGAAAAATGGATTCCTCATCTGGAATCAGTAGGTTCAAATTATGTTAATAGGCTACTTACTTATTTACAGACATTATGAATAGTAACTACGATAAATTTTACTTATTACAGTTAAAGGTAAATCAAGTAATTAAGGGTAAAAATAATATTAAATAATTACCCTAAAACTTGTATTAATATAATTGGATGATTATATTTTGTCCTAAAATATATTTGGGTCGAAATTGTATCTTTTGGAACACATTTGTTTATGATTAAGACCATTAATTAATATTATTTAAAGAAAGTGAAATATGTCTCACTCAAACATTAATAATTAATGTTTTTTTTCATATAAGGTTATACAGAATATAAATTCAATTATAAATGATCATTTTAAAGATAAAATGTTTTTCTTCATCATGGTAATTTATTTTTGATTTTTAAGAAATATATAATTACCTTAATATCTTATACATTAATGATGAAAAAATTATTTATTTAGTGAAAAATTAATAATATAGTTTTTATTAAAAGAGTAATATGCATATAAAGGACCAGAAACTTGACCAAAACTTATTTTTCGCGTATAAATATACCCTATGCATCATGGAGATGAATTTTGGACCATTTGGATACTTATCAAATGGATTATGACATTTATATTATATTATTTTAAATGATATCAAAGTTGTCACCTTCATACTTTAATAAAGATAAAAATTTTAAAGTTGGTTGTTTTAGAAAATCAATTGATATAAAAGTATAATTATGAAATCTATTATATTAATATTAATCGTCTTAATTTTTTTTTATTTTTATGTAAAAATTTTGTATATTAAATAATCATACAAAAATCTTGTTGTAATTATATTATTAAGATAAATATCAAAAAATGGTTTAAAAATATTAAAATAAATATTATATGAATTAATTAGTATTCTAAAAAACGTTTCTAGATTAATATGACATTTTAGAAATCTATTAAAAAATTTGGATCGAACATATCTTTTGTTTGGTTCTAATTTAAATTCAAATAAATGAATAGTTTCAACATTTACACTATTGATATTTTATAAAAATAACATATTGTTAAATTGATTAAAAATCACAAAAATATTTAAAAATTATAAAATGACATTTATATGGTCGAAAATATCATAAATTATCCAATTATTTAAAATTCACAACACATAAGTAAATATTTAAAACAATTTTAAATTTATAAAATTATTACTAGAAAATAAGATTAAATTGATTAAATAAGGATAAATCAAATTTATAATATTTTAAATAATGTCCCAACAAGTATAAATTTTATTTTATGGTAATATTAAAACCCTATCTCATATCATCTTCTAATTTGAGTCATTTTGGAAGTTTTCATGTGGGGTTTGAATTTATTATAAATTAATATTTTTGAGATTTCTAAAAGAGCCCCTCTCTTATCTAATAAACGGGAACCTCCTACCTCTTCTCTTCACTCCATTTTAAGCCTTCATGCTTCGAAAAACCTTTCCAATTCTTCTTTTAAACACCTATAGTTATATTATATTGAGTTTGGTCTTCTCAAACGTCCAACAGTAGTTCCCTAAGAGGATGTTTAAAAGAGGCTTGTCAAGGAATAAATAATATCTTCTGCCGATTAATTCAAGTTTCATTCTTTTTCTACTTCTTCTTCGTTAGTTATTTCATTATAAATTAATAACATAGGTATCAATAATATACTAATATTTTATTATAAATACGAAACAATCCTATTTCACCTTATAGCCATCCTACGAAAAACGAAATCACCACGAGTGCGTACTTATGGTTTACCATCTCCATGCCATGGTGTAATCTGTTTTTACACCACCACCATACATGGATTGGTATAATGGTGAATATAATAACTATATATGACTATTATAATATCATATCTATTTTGAAATATTATATCATCCACTCCAATTATATTCAATAATTATGGGAATGATATCATCGCTCGTGGGTATATAAAAATTACCGTATTCATGACGTGATAAGATTCATTATCCATGTTAAGAATTCCAGAATGATTATAATGTATATATAATAAATAGTCAGGAAATATATTATATATATATGATACTGGATTTATGTATATGTTATTTACTTACTTCCATTCAATTTAATATGGAAACGAAAACAGCGTTCCTGCGTACATACAACCTTCTGTCTCCCTTAACGGTGTATTTCCTTCCATTTATTGATCTATTATATATATAAATAATATTATTAATAAATATTATATATAATTAATTTTTTAAGTTCAGTAAGTATGTAATCATGATCTGAGTAATCATATGAATAATTACAAGTCAAAACATGGACGATAAATGAAACGATTTTACCCAAAACACTGCTTTAACATGGAAATGACAAATGAACGGGTAATATAAAGTCATAAGTGAATAATATATGATATCATAAATATAATTATGGTTATGTTATAAGTTAATAATATGTTTAATCCAACTATACAAGATTCTAAGACACATATGGAAGAAATTGGACATAAGGTTAGGGATAATTATTCCAATATCGTTCTAATCCGATATTGTTTATTTGAAAGTATTTACAAGGATTATGTTTATCATTCATATCCGTGTTTTTTCAAACAAAATTCATAAAATGTTTACTATTCTCCCATTTATGTTTAAATTTATTTTTATCCTTTTTTACTTTTTCCACATTTTATGGAAGGAATCATTCTTTTTTTACCACATGAGGTACTTTTTGACTTTTCTGGAAAAAGTATGGGGATAATGTTTTTTTAACTTATACGGCATGAACTGATTGTTTTTTACAGTTTCATAATGCCTTATTTCCATGAATCTTCCTATAAAATATTTCATGATTATTTTCATCGAAATTCTTTTCTTGTAAAATTGAACGACATTTTGAGAAAAGAAAATGATTTTAAAGAAGAAAAGAAATTTTTCACAAGATTTCATTTCATGTATATTATTATCTAAGATGACTTTTCTTAATATGGATATGTTTCATGTATAATATCCCCATTATTTACATAGTTTGATTTTTTATGATGAAATTATATCCATCTTTTTATATGGATTACTTTATTCTGGGATGATGTATATGAAACCCATTTTATTCATTTGGTTATGATATATGATTTATGTTAATTTTGGGGTCACATGAAAGAATGATTTCATTTTGAGATGGGTGAGACATATATCTCCCTCCAATGCATTGGGTAAATATTTATATCTCATGAGATAGACATGGTTGGAACAGAATGTAAATGTGGTTCAGTAATATAGGGTTATAACAACATGTAAACCCGGTTCAGTAATGGACATTGTCCATTATGATGGTATTTGAAGCAATGCCTTAGATACTATTGAAATCCTATCATGTGCATATTGGTTTTCCAAAATTACATGTTTTATTCCCTTGATATTTTATCATGATTAATCTTAATTTTTGATCTATTCCTTATTTACTGCCTTAATTTATGTCATTACTCATGTTTTATATTCATGTTTTTACGTTGAAATTGTTATTGATTGTTTTATATTCTCCATGTTTAACCTTACTGATCATTGAGATCACCCTTTTTATGTTTTCTTTTCCCCATAGTATAAATAAATGTATTAGGTAATATAAAAAAAGGGAAGAACATTATGGGAGATGTTAAATATCTTTCACCATGAATAGAAATTTTTTTTCTGTGTTTCCAAAGACACTAAACTAATATGGTCTTTGGGTGTCGGTTTTTGTTCTGTATTAAGTATTCTAAAAAAGTTATACAATGTCCACATATGTAAAGTTTGGTTCATTATGGTTGGTATCAAAGTGAAGGTATATTCAAACATTGGAAAAAAGTATGTAGAATCTGTTGTTAGATCCCTAGAGATATTTCTATGGTATATATAGGAATATGCCTATGATTAAGTATAAGTATAGGTTATAGTACTTGAATTCTGGTAATGATCTTTGAATTAATCCTAAGATGTTAGATATTGATGGCACTTCTCCTTTATTATATTGTTCTCCTAGCATGATTTTTTCCTCTCACACTATTTTTTTGGGTTTTAGACGATGGCTAGAAACCGAAGTAACCATGTTGATCAATGCACTTGGAAATGCAATGATTGTCCTATTGAAGAACCATTTTTTTTGGAAATGGAGTGGAAAATATGATTTATATACTTACAAAAGCTATGAATCTTTCTGGACATTCAAATGAGCAGAGAAGGGAACAATATACTATTAAGTCCTTCAGGAGCCAACATCACCTTCATTCAGTGGGTCTTCTAATCCACATGTCGCTGAACAATGGATCAATACCATTGAAAAGATATTTTACATACATCACTGTTCAGAACAATAAAAAGTCCTTTTGGATGTTTACCATTTAGAAGGTGAAGCAGACCAGTGGTGGACTCTAATTTAGATGATACAGCCCCAGGAAGAAATTGAACCCATGGAATGGGACAAGTTAAAGAACTTGTTTTTCAATAAGTTCTTCCCTTGTATTATTCGATCAAAGATGGTAAAGGTGTTCCATGAGCTTATGAAAAAGGATGATGAATATGCTGGTATATATGAGCAGAATTTTACAAGGCTTGTAGGGTAGGAATCAGGCTTTATCATCCAACTTGAATGTAAAGTTAATGGATTCTTCAGTCGCTTAAAAACAACTATTCGAAAGGAATTACCTATAAGAGACATTAGGAGCTATAAAGAGATCGTGTGTTGTGCTATCAAGGTACAACTGGATGTTGGTGTTACTTATCCATCTCATGGTTTTGACAAGAAATGAAATATGTAGTTAAAGAAAAAATAACAAAACAATGTTGAAAAGAAGACAAATGTTTTGTTATTCTCAATGTGTTGAAAAAATCATGGTGGACATTGTCTTAAGGGGACGAGAAAATGATTTAATTATGGAAAAGAAGGTCATACTATAGCTGAGTGCTGATGTAAGGGGAAAAAGGTATCAAATGATGTGAATATTGAAAAGACTACAGAGAACACCCCCCCAACACTTCAACGTTACAAGGGTAATGAAATGGGGCATAATGCTAACCAATTCCCTAATCCAAGGGTTAATGATGATCAACAATAACAAACTCTTAAGACAAAGTGCAAATGGAAGTCAAATCTGATCACTATTGGCGAGGTGGAATATGACAATGAGGTGGTGGAATGATTAAGTGTTTATGTAACTAGATTCCAAAATAGTGTTGTGGAATCTCATTTATAGAATCGTGGAATATTGGAATCTCTATGTATTAGTTTATTGTGGTTATCAATAATTATATGGTACCGATAACTAAGAAAAGTGATTGAAATATTTTTGGAATGAAGATGATATGTGCATAATTCAGGGATAAAGAGAAAATTATATCTTTGATAGTATTAATTAGATCATGGCTTATATAAGGAAAAAGTGACATCGAGGATTGAGTATATATTAATTTTGGGATTTTGGTATGTGAAGTAATTAACTTTTGACAACATTCATGTTTTCACTAAGGTTATATTGTAATTCATGTTTCAAGAGAATACATGATTATGGTGTTCACATGTTTGGAATGGGACCAACAGGATATATCTTATGATATATGGGGGATAAATGATTGCATTCACATTCATGGTAGATGATCTCTCTAGTAATATTTTTCATTTACTATGAGATTTGACAGAACTATTTTGGATAAGAATAATGATTAGAATGGATTAAGTTAGAAATAAAATGATATTGTTTAAGGCTAAAAAATTTTGATATTATTTCTGATATATTATAATAGTATAGTTTTAGAAAAAGGACAACCCATAGGAAGGGCGACAACCAGTCGCGTCAGACAAGGAGGTGGGAATCGAACCCACAACTGAAGTGCGATAGGCCTTTATCGCCTACCACTGGCCTACAGGATGTTCTTAGTTAGTTGAAATTAGTTTTATTTTATTTTGTGATATTATATATGAAGTATAAATCCATTATTTGGATGCATATATGATTAAAATCACAACATATGGACTTCTGTATATTTAATAACTTTTTCTAACCTTTTGTTTGAGACAGATGGAATGATGCAAAATTAAATCACATGATCTTCTAACACATCACGAATGAAAAATTCAAATTCATTTCTTTAAGATATGAAGTGGAAATTGTTCATAGAATGACCAATGGCAAGATTATACCAAAATCAAGTAAGTATTTCATCTAATTCAAATTTTAAAAATTTATGGAAAGGATCATGAAAACCTAAAATGTTGTCCTAGTACCCTCATATCCGATGAATCAGATTGTACAATAGATCATCACAAATTTAGGGCTTTGTGATTGTTGTCTTTTTCATAGCTGTGTCCTCTACCACTCTATCAGAACTTGATGGTTAGCGTTCTCTTCCATTACATGTTTAAAAAAAATGTTCTCCTATGTGGAAACCTAGTGATGAGTTAATTTGGGAAACTGTTACATTTCTAACATTACTTTTTTAAAATTAATTTTTAGTATTACTTTTTACGATGTGGGATTCTATGAAAGGAACATTAAATAAAAAAAGGATTTATAACCCTGAAAAATGTCGAGGGTGAAATTTATTTTAAGTGGGGAAGAATGTAACACCATGAGATTTAATAAGAAATATTTTTTTAATTACATTGATTTATTGTGTTGTATATTGCACCAAGATTATACTGTGCTATATGAAACACCATATTATCTTGTAGTATATGCAACACTTTTTTGGCATCTTTTTCACGCAAGACTGTCCTTCCTCAATAGCAGATGTTGTACGAAATACTGAGTTCCACTAAACAATTATAAATTTTTAAAATATTGTTATGAACTTGTATTTATGAATATTATTACAAAATATTGAATTTTACAACATTATCATTAACATGACACATATTCTAGAAGATCTTTTGAGAAAAAAATAATTTTTTTGGGTAAAATAACTATTTTTAAAAAAATGCAGTTTTCCAAACATTTGATGGACCACCCACTATAAATCTAGTTTTTGACACATTTATGAGTTCAATTTTGACAAAATAAACATATTAATCACAATAATTATATAAAAATTTACATTGGATAATTTTTTAATATATTTCTCTGAACTTTCATATTTTGATGAATAGTAAAAATATGTTAAATTTTATAAAAAACAACTTTTTTCATAAAGATAATTTATATGTTTATATTATAATATTGAATGGTTCAAAATAATAAATATAATATCTTTTTACCACTTATTATTATGTATGCCATTATCATTAATTTGAGATTGAATTCATTGGTAAAAACATTTCAATATTTTCAATATTTTAAATTTTAGAACCCGTTTTATCGACAACAGGATTAATTTTGAATTAAATACTTCAACTACTGTGTTTTGAATTTGAAAAAATGGATTCAATATTTGGAATTAGTACGTCCATATTATGTTAATAGGCTAGTTTTTATTTTTATAAATTATGAATAGTTACTACAGTAAAGTTTATTTAATACAATTAAAGCTAAATCAAGTAATTACGGGTAAAAATAATATTATATAATTACCTAACACCTTTATTAATATAATTGGATGATTATATTTTGACTTAAAATTTATTTGGGTCGAAATGGAATATTTTGGAACCCACCTGGTTGTGATTAAGATTTATAATTTATTTTATTTAAAGAAAGTGAAATATGGATCCCTAAAACATTAATAATTAAATTATATTTCATATAAGGTTATATAGAATATGAATTAAATTACAAACACACTTTTTACAGTTAACAATTTTTTATTAATCATGGTAATTTATTTGTGATTTTTATTAAATATATAATTACATTAATTGATTATACATTAATGATGCAGAAATTATTTATTTAGTGAAAAATTAATAATATAGATTTATTAAAAGAATAATACCCATAAAAAGGACCAGAAACATGACCCAAATTTATTGGAAGAGTATATATTAATCCTAATAATCTAAGGGTCTACATTTTACCAATTTGGAGCCTTATGAAAAAAATTATGACATTTATATTATTTTATTTTAAATGATGTCAAAGTTGTCACCTTCATAATTTAATAAAGATTAAATTTTAAAAGTTGGTCGTTTTACAAGATAAATTAAACTAAAAGTATTATTATGAAATATATTAAATTTATCTTAATAATAGTATTTTATTTATTATGTTAATTTAAAAAATCAGTGTATTAAATAATCAAATAAAATGTTGTAATAATTATTTTATTAAGAGAAATATCAAATAAATCATTTTAAAAATATTAAAATAAATATTTTATGGACTAATTAGTGTATCCAGAATGTTTATGGATTAATATGACATGTTAGGAATCTATTAAGTACTTTATATCAAACATATCTTCTTTGTGGAGTTTATTTAAATTCAAATTAATGAAAAGTGTCAAAATTCACAATATTGATATTTTATAAAAAGCACAAATTATTATATTGATTAAAAATCACAAAAATATTTAAAAATTATAAATTGAAATCTATATGGTCAAAAATATAATATATTCTCCAATTATGGAAAATTCACAACACATAATAAATTATTTAAAACAATTTTAATATTTATAAAATTATTACCAAAAAATATATTAAATAAATTAAATAAGGATAAATCAAATTTATAAGTTCTAAAATAATTTCCCAACATGTCTAAATTTTTTTATGATGATATTACAACCCTATATCCTCACATATTCGAATTTGAGTCATTTGAAAAGTTTTTATGTGGGGTTTGTGTTTATTATAAATTAATATTTGTGAGGTTTCCAAAAGTGCACATCTCCTCTCTTATAAAAGGGAACCTCCTCCCACTTCTCCTCAGTACATTTTATGCCTTAATGCTCATAAAAAACCTACCAATTCCTCTTCTAAACCAATATTGTAATATTATATAGGTTCTGGACTTCTTAAAAGGCCTATTCTAGTGCCCTAAGAGGATGTTTAAAAGAGGCACGTCGAGGAAGAGGTAATCTTTTCTACCGATTCATTCATGTTTCTGTTTTCTTCTACCTCCTATTAATTAGTTGTTTTATTATAAAGTAATAACATAAGTATCACTAATATAATGATATGATATTATAAATATGAAACAATACTAATTTACCTTATATCCATCCTACGAAAAACGAAATCATCATGTGTGCGTAGGCACAACTTAACATCTCCACGCCGTGGTGTAATCTAATTTTCCACCACCAACATACATGGATGGGTAAAATGGTGGAAATAGTAACTATATATGATTATTATAGCATCGTACTGATTTTGAGATATTATATCATCCACTCTAATTCCATTCATGAATTATGGGAACGATATCATCGCTCATACGTACGTACGGATTACCGTCTCCACAATGCGATGAGATTAATTCACCATGTTAACCATTCCATAATGATTATAAAGTATATATAACAGATAATCATGAAATATATGACATAAAAAGGGTACTGGATTTATTTTTATGTTATTTACTTACATTCATTCCATTTAAAAAGGAAACTAAAACAGTGTACATGCGTACGTACGACCTACCGTCAACAAGAATGATGTATTTCATTCCATTTATCAATCTATTATATATCTATATTATGAATATATATTTTATATAAATCATTTTTTACATTATATAAGTACTTAATCGTGATCTAAGTAATCATATGAGTAATTACAAGTCAAAACACGTACGATAAATGAAACGATTTTCCCCAAAACACTGCATTAACATTGAATTGACAAAAGAATCAGTAATATAAAGTCATAAGCGAATCATATATGATATCATAAATATTATTATGGTTCTGTTATAAGTTAATAATATGTTTAAACCCACTATACACGATTCATTAACACATACGGATGAAATTGGACATATGGTAAGGGATAATTATTACAATCTCGTTATTACCAGAGATTGATTATTCGTATATATTTACTGGGGTTATGTTTATCATCCATGTCCATTTATTGTCAAATTTTTTCCATAAAATGTTTAATATTATTCTAAGTATGTTTACAGTCATTTTTACCATTTTTACATTTACAACAAGGTATGGAAGGAATCATTCTTTTTTTCCCATACGAGGTACTTTTTACTGATCCGGAAAAAGTACGATGAGAATATTTTTTTACTTATACGGCATGAACGGATTTATTTTCACAATTTCATAACACATTATTTCCATGAATCATCCTCAACAATATTTCAGGATTATTTTTAATGAAATTCGTTTCTTCTGAAATTGCACGACATTTTGAGAAATGAAAATGATTTTGAAGAAGAAAGGATATTTTTCTCAAGAAATCATTTCAAACATTCTATCATCTAAGATGACATTTTTTAATATGGATATTATTCATGTATAATGTCTCCATTATTTACATTGTTTTATTTGGTTTATGATGAAATTATATCCATCGTTTTATATAGATTATGTTATTATGAGATGATGTAAATGAAACCAATTTTATTCATTGGGTTATGATGGATGATTTATGTTTATTTTGTGGGTCATGAAAGAATGATATCATTATGATAAGGGTGGGACCTATATATCCATCCAATACATTGGGTAATGATTTATATCTCATGAGATAGACATGTTTGGAACGGAAATTAAATATGGTTTAGTAATACAGGGCTGCAACGTCAAGTATACCTGGTTCAGTAATGGACATTGTCCACTATGATGGTCTTGGCAGCAATGCCTTGGATACTATTAAAATTATATCATGTTTTTAATGGTTTTCCACAATAAAATGTTTTATTCCCATTATATTTTATCATGATTAAGGTTCCATTGTAATTTATGCCTTATGTACTACCAAGATTTATGTAGTTACTTATGTTTTATGTTCATGTTTTTACATTAAAATGTTTATGGATTGTTTTATGTTCATCATGTTCACCCTTAATGAGCATTTGAGCTCACCCTTTTTATGTTTTATTTCACCTATGATATAAATAATGGATTTATGTATGAAAAAAATGCATAGAAATTTATAAGAGATGTTGAAGATCATTCACCATGATTAGAAGATTTTGTTCCGTGTTTTCAATGACACTAAATTAATATGGTCTTTGGGTGTCGGTTTTTTTATGTATTAAGTATTCCAAATAACTAATGTATTTTCCATTTACGTCATGTTTGGGTCTTTACAAATTTCCCTTTTCGACCTTAGGCTATCAGGAAGTATATGGTCATTAAGAAATTTATGCAATTAGCGGTTAAGCCATTTGGTCAATTAGTTGTTTGTTTATTTTGAAAATTTCCCATTAGGAAATTAGGACTAAAATCAATTATGAAAATATACCAATTTTCTATTAGGACATTAGTATAATTTATCATTTCACCATATGGCCCATTTTCCATTATTACATTAGTCCAAATAGCATAACTTTCCTTAGGAAATTATTCCAGTACACCAATTTTCTAGTACACCACTAGAGATATTACCAATATGGCTATTATTCCATTGGGATATTGTCTATTTGGAAATTAGGACATTTGGAAATTTGTAAATAAGGACAATTCACCCTCAAACCGTTAGGAAAATTGTCCAATTTTCAATTTTTTCATTTCGCCAATTTCCCATTTGCCCATTATGCCAATAAGACAATTTTCCTACAGGATGTTGGGCCAATTTTCCAATTGGAGGTTTGTACATCAGTCTAATTAGACAATGGGATGTTGGTACATTAGGATAATTTTAAAATTGGTCTTTATTCAAATAGGATAAGTAGTTGTTAGACCTTTATAGATATTTGACACTCAACCATTAGGTCATTGGGACATTTTGCCATTTATTCAATTATACATTAGTAAATTAGTCAAAATGGACAATTTTCCATCGTTCCATTATAATTATTTTCCATTAGGCCATTAGGCCAATTTTATAATTAGATATTATGTTATTATTCCATTAGGCCAATTTTCCATTATGCGATTATGACAAAGGGTCAATTAGCTATAATGGAATTATGAAAATTGGCCATTATGGCATTAGAGATATTCTAAAATTCATCATTAAGAAATTGGAGAACTAGTCCATTAGTCCAATTGTTCTTCTATCCATTTTATTTATTATGTTAATTGGAGATTAATACAGAATTCCAATAAGCTATTTGACAACTAGGCTAATGTGCCGCTAATCCATTTGAATGGGGGTGTATTTTAACACCTATATTAAAGGGAATAAAGAAAATATAAGATAAATTTAAGAATAAAAATCATATTAATTACTTATATAATTCATTATTTTATTTATATTAATATTATATCACCCGATGCATCTCATGCTTTAGAATTGTAGTGAAATGTATAGTGTGATAATGCATAAATGAATCATTATTATTTGTTTATTTCCAATGAATCCATAAAAAAATTAAATACTTGTAAATACATTATAAATTATATATAATATATAATGTATTATGAATAAATTATACTCTTAAATATTCCATTATTTGATAATTTTTTTATTTCTTTGTTGGATAGTCATGTAATATGGGTACACCCTCTAAATGAGAACTGACTCTACTCGTCTGTTGAATATATAACTCACGCATATATGTTCCCATGAACATTCAGAGATCCATAAACCATTCAACCTTATCATTTTCAACATCTATAATGTTAATATATTTATAGAAATAATATTGTGATTCAAATAAATACATCAACAATATACATATAAATTTAATAAAATTTCATACCCAAATCTCTACCCATGATTTGGTTATGACGTCATTACTGATATTTCTCCAAGATACTAGTTCCATCAAAATGATATCATGTCACATGGATAAGGATCCCATGAAACTTCTAAACCATCTTTCATTTTTACATTTCATCATATTTTATTCATTAAAATCCTCCATTTTCAAGGTTTTTTGTTCCCATGATTCGCACATACGAGTGCATCCACGTGACCTATTAGAAAATACCACTTCATAATATAAAAGGAGAAAGTAATAATTAATTCATGATACAATAAGAAAAAATTAATGTGATATAATTTGACACACATATAATTACAAACATGATGTAGTCTGGTCAATAAATGTGATTGATATTTGGGATTTTTTGAAACTATAGCCACTAAATGAGTTGTCTTGTCCAATGAAAGCACAATGAAATATGTAATCATTGGAGTATAAGCTGACGGAATAAATGAATTAGATCATGGATGGATAGTAAGAAATGATGGCGGTGTAGAGATAGAAGAATATAGATAGTTTGGGTGGAGATACATCAAATGATATAGATATGGTAAAGGTGGTGACATCAGTTGAGTTATTGTAGACATAGTATGAGAGGAAGATTCTAAATTAAATGATGACAGATGGATGTGTGGGAATACCCCCATAGGCTCAACAAAAGGATGTCATATTTGTTAGATAGTATATTTGCTAGTTTTTTTGGTAGAGAACAAGTATTATAGTTGTTTCATCTAGGTCTAAGATCCTTCCAACATGATCCCATGCTAGTAGAATAAAGATTAAACTCTTGTATAGATATAAGCCCCGATAAAGGTTGATAAATAGTTTGAATAGAAGTTTATATTTAAATCAGAATAAAAATATTAAAATTATTTCACTTACTATAGTGAACATAAACGGAATCACATGCTCACATATCTCACTGTCAGTATCATATAATATCTTTCTTTGAAATGCTTCTATAATTTTAAAAATCTACATAAGATTGAAATGTAAACTTTCAAGAAATTGTTATTAAAAATATTTCATAAAACATAGAAGTCATAGAAGTCCAAAACAATATGAAAACATTTTTTAATAATTACAATTTTAAACGATTATATACAGTTTCTGAATCCTCATTTCAAAACCAATTTTTTTAAATGATGTAATTATAATTAAATTGAACAAAAATAAAAAATACAAAAACAATAATATAATTCCAAACTAAAACTAAATTAATGTTATTACAAAAATACTAATATGGAAAACCAATTTGAAGATAAATTAAATAAATTGTGAAAATATATGGTTTCTTCTATATTTTACCCACCACTATATTATGTCCAAAAACAACTCTAATAATGGGAAAATTTGAGTTTTTGTATGAAATATTTTTTTCTATAACAATGGCTGAGTCAATGTTATCAATATCATACCCAATATCTGGAATATATATCTTGTTATTACATCCTTATGAAAACAATAATCATCAATAAGATGATATTTCCTATAAAAATATTTTTTTTCCAATGATTCCAAAATGTATGACTAATTGATAGCCTGAAATTTACACTTGTAAATAAATCTAAATCCAAAATCATCAATAATTGTACCTTGTCACATCATTGAATCAAACAAATTACATTTTATCTAAGTTACTCGACCATGAGAGTAGAATTATAATTAATATATTTTCTAATAAATTGAATAATATTACATATTTTTATATCAACGTCACCATTATGATGGCCTACCATAACAGTATGATGTATCATTTAATATAAATCTATTTTGTTGTGTTCTCATTTTCACTACATGACCAGTTTTAGTAAATTTATACCCATTAGTAATTTTATAATTTTATTCAAGAACCAATGAATTTCGAATGAAATCCAATACTCAAAATAAATGATTAACAGAGTCAATAGGTTAAATCAAAAATATATATAAATATATGTATATGAATAAGAAAATTTACTAAATATAAATATTTTTAGTTATTATAATTAATTGAGATACTTTTATTTTCACCCATGTAGGAAACTCTTGACTATACAAAAGGCCCTCACTTTCCCATAGGACGAGATCAATGAACTATACTTATAAATTTATTATGTAACCTATAGAAAAAAGATAATATAATATTATTATAGAGGTGAAATGAAATATTATTATATAACATATAAATATTCAAATTACATAATTAATATAGTCTACAAAAAACTACATCGAGTCAAGACTGTCTGATGTGCCATATCACCTTCATTAAGACACAATGTTGACAATTTATATGACCTACTAGTTACTATTTTTTGGGAAATAGATGAAAGTTAGGGCTCAATTTGTCTATTCAGCTCAGCATAATTTATCATTTCCTAGTCACGTATTATTTGATTAGCAGGAAAATACATTGAAAAAAAATGAATACATACTTGATCTATTTTACAACTCACAATGGAAACATTAGTATGATTAATATATTGGATATAATATTTCATTTTGCATAAATTTACATGAATAAGGAATGTCAACTAGAACTAAATGGGTACCTCAAGAATTGTTTCTGTTGGAATATGATTTGTTTAATGCATCATGCATGTGAAAAATAATGAAGAATTTTTTTTCAACTCAATAAAAATTCTGGTGCATCATTCTACATTTTA
Source organism: Viscum album (assembly GCA_963277665.1). NCBI lineage: Eukaryota > Viridiplantae > Streptophyta > Magnoliopsida > Santalales > Viscaceae > Viscum > Viscum album. The sequence continues at coordinate 1,853,869,932 of OY728120.1, forward strand.
ATCAACCAAGTCTTCAATGACGATTAATCTCAATGGTCTCTAAAAAATAGACAAATGAACCACCTCCACCCATTCCTTATTAGATATATAATTCTGGATTTTTATAGAAACAAATTCTTGAAGAAGGAAGTGATAATCATGATTTCTAGGGATTTTCATCTAAAATCCCTTTTGTTGACTCATTTAGATATTTTTTTCACAATACCCATTTTGAAAACTTATATTCTCTAATACATCCAAAAATGTATTTTTTTTATTCAAAATTAGTCATCACATTAGAATAAGGGGGAACATTAAATTTATTTTCATCGATACACACATGATATTGTTATAGTTGAATAACAATATCCATTAAGTCCAATTCAGATCAGAGTTCAACATTGGTCTTCCCCTTTATATTTTTTGGAATTAAATGAAAAATTTCATAAATATTTTTCGTAGCCTATGTTATGTCTGAAACCTTTTGTAAAAAATAGTAGATTAATATGTAAAATCATAAAATATACTTATCTTTTACTATTCATATGTGGATTATGTGCCAATCTACATATATGATGATCCAACTCATCATTACTTATAATTTCCACAACTTCATGTCATCACATATTGGTTGATATTTTTATATTCATTAATCAATTTTAAATCTTGGTAATCAAAGGAATGTGCATCATGATTTTCTATGGCACAAGAGATGGTATCCTATTTAAATTTTCAATCATTTGAGATGTACCACATTATATAAATTCCATAGGGTCAATTGTTTCCTCCCAATGTAGACTACCATATTTTTGAAAATCAAAAATTTTATTAGCCGAAAATAGAATATCTTTATTTTATATACATTTTATATAATAATTTTTCTGAATAACTACGCCATTATTAAGAAAGTCCATCAAAAGTGTAATAATATATTAAATTATTATATTATAAATTACACAATGTGTTTTTTCATGATATAACTAAATTAAAAAGTCTAAACCATAAATTTTAGTACATTCATGATATAAATGACTTTCAGAATCATGTAATAAGATTTTCACTCTCTCTAAATAATAATCTTGAAATATTTTCCTCCTATATATTTATTTCATTTCCTTTTTTCACTATAATACTACCTCATACATGATTACGCTCAAAATGAATCCTATAAAATATAAAATTCTCCATAACACTTATTTCATTCCATTCATGAATAGTAGAATATTGTCTCTTCACTCTATTGTTATAACAAATAGAATAGTTTTCTTGTAATCATGGCTTCATGACATGAAATATTACTTCATCCCAGCTTAACCTGGGACTTTTAACACATGTTTAACATGTGAATTTTATGTACCTCATTATAAAGAAATTTTAAATTCAAAATAAAAAATAATATCCACATTAGGTTGATATTGATTTGAAATTTGATCGGTATGACACATCCATATTATAACAATTATATATGTTGGGGAAAAGCATTTATTTTCCAATATACAATGTATGCCATAATTACAATGACATTAATATTTAAATTCAATTTTAATGAGTAGATTATAGGAAATTAATGAACCCTGATAGGAAACCAAATTTTATACAATGAATGATGCATGTGGCCATTATTGAATACTATATTTTCCACCCAAATAATTAATATATCATATCATATTAAAAAAATAATGGAATAATTATTGTAATAAGACAATGCTGAATGTATTGAAAAAACTATCAAATAACTAATACAAGAAAAAAATTATTTCTTATCTACAAATAAAAATAATATAAATACATAATTGAGGAAATAATTAAGACATGAATGGATTTAATTTAATGTTAACACTACTTATATGATTCAATGTAACTAGATTATGTAGTGTAGATTACCCTAAAATCATATTATTGAATCCCCCCATACATGAATGATATAATCTTATTTATCTATAAAACTTTATTATAAAAAATATATTTATATTAAATATGTGATATAAATATTAGAAATACTGAATACATAGAACCAAATATTGAGTTCTAGTGGAACTAATTGATGATTCCTTCTATATATATTCATGTTCCCCTTAAAAACCCAAATATTTGTTCAATGAGTAATGGAATTTAGCCATGAATACATAATTAAATAAGAACAAAAAACAATTTCGGGTACCTTCCAAAATTTATTGATTTAGTTTCCTTGCCCTGAAATATCACTCAATTAATTATTTTTAAAGATACGGTCTTCACATCCTCCATTGGGTAATCTTCAATTTTGTGGTTCTATTTGATCTCTCCATTTTAGAATCTCCATTATTACGTACATTCACAATCTAAAATAGTACTCACAATAATCAATGGTTTGTGTAACCCATTCCTTGTGATTTAATCCAAGATATATAATAGGATAAAATAGACTAACCTAATCCCTATGGGTAGAAAACATGGGTTCAGTGATAAAATAAATAATTCTAAAATTATTTTCCAACAAAATATATAAAATAAAATGGGAAATATTTATTGTTTAAAGTAAAATACTTTTATAAAATATTGAAATATATAGATATATAAAACATATTAATTTTTTGAATATCAAAAAAAATAACAAAGACACATGTCAACTCAAATTATATTTATTAATGTTACCCATGACCATGAAAATGGTGGAGGAAAATAAAATAAATAAGTGTATGGAATGATATCTCACCTCTTAATGATCTTTAGAATAGAAATTCGATAACAAGGGGAAGAAAATGATTCTGATGGGTTCAATGTGTCCTGATAAGTGGAGAGCAGACACCATATTCTTTAGTGCATGGGAGGGGTTACACCAACATTACATGAAGAAGGGAGTCGGGATTCCAAAATCATGGAGGGGAGGAGGGAGTTATGGTTCAAATGATTATGAGTGAATGGGGAGACTGAGTAAGCCTACCTATGTAATAGGTTTTTCAAAAAGTTTTATTTAATCATTGGTTTAGGTTTTGGCCTAAAAATTACATCCATTTTTTATCTATACAATGGGTATAGATCCATCGAGATATAGGCAGTCTATAATGGTGGGACCTGGTGATTGTTGATGTCATGAAATATTAGGATCCACCTCATAGCTTTACTAAGGTATATAGATTTTATGGGGTTGGTAGTCTATTATATGATATTCATACTGGATCTATCAATTATCAATGAACGTCTTACTAATTTAACATGAGTGGGGAACAATTTATTGTAGATATAGATGTTATTGTTTGATTTATTGGAAATATGCAATAAGTGACAAGATTCCCTAAAAAATGACTGTTATATGAGAGTTTGAGTATTCTGTGTTCTATGTTGTCTCCAATGATTGTATTCAATGTGTGTGGATGTTGATGCTAGTAAAAAAATCATGAAAATAGATATCCAATTAATATATTTACAAATCCAAATACCTAGAGATTGCATCATATGTATTTTTCCAGAATTTTTAAAACTCTATCTTATTAGAGAGAGATATATAGCATTTGTTCCGACCATTATAGTATCATGTATTACTTTAAAATCAGACATAATATGTTGATTGAGAGGTAAAATACAGATTTTATATTGGTTTGTTACCTTTTGGTATTAAATACTCTCAGGATACGGGACTATGGTAGAAGATACTAAAAATACCGAAGTCATTTTGTAGTTATTGACCTAATAAGGAGAGATGTCGAACATAATGTAATATAAACCTATGGGTAATGATGTTGTAGTGTACAAAAAGAATATGGTATTCACTCCTCCCTGTTCTCCGCATTTTAGGGGGGATATTTTTTGGATATTATTTTAATATATCATATGACATGATGTGAATTAAACATTGTAATGAACCAAACCATTGTGGCACGCCTGGTTGGAGGATGTATGGGTCTCCAAAACACCACGCCCACCTCCACATTATAGAGACTATATTAAGATCCTAGTATACATGACTAAAATGAGTGTAAATATCCCAATGTGCATTTATAAACACAACAAACAATATATAGTATAAGTGTAGTGAAATAATAATAAAATATAGAAACATAAAGAGTAATGTAAATACATGTAATAATAACTTGGGATTATAAATGAGTGTGATTTTATAATCATAAATGTAAAGGATAAAATATAATCACACTTAGGAAACATATCCAAGGATGATCATAACTATAATATAAAATTGCATAGAGAGGTCCAAATATCAACCACCATACACAGTCTATGCACCTAAGTATCACAACACTGCCTTGATCTCTATGTCATTTTATATTTCATCCACATAAGTTATGAAATGTTTTAGGAAATCCCATGTAGTTTTGTGAATACAAATACTGAGATTAAACACTAATAATAAAGAGGGAGAAATGAAAAACAAGACAAAATTACTCATCTAACCCAATGATAGAGGTAAATGAAAACAAATCATATATATATGCTCAAGAAGAATCACAGAAAAGAAAGAAAGGGGATATCCATCTCATAGTTAAACCAATTATGATTATTATTCATACATATCCAAAGTTCAATCATCAATTCCTAGCATCTCACATGTCAATCTGAAGAAGTATTGATGTTGGAATGCATCTCTTCCATGGTCAAGAAGTCGAGGGATTGTAATCTTCAAATGATCGAGGACCCACACAAATTCACTATTGGGTCATACCACTTAGATTTTTGAGGACATGAAACTATGTTTTATAGTAAATTCATTGTATTTTTGTATAATATATGAGCTACCCACAAAATGGTGTTGTAATATTGTAACATCACCATATATTGTGTAAATGAAACCATGTTGTTGAGTAATGTCTATTTATTTGGTATATCATATATGTATGAAACATACCCATGATGTGGGAACCATCTCAATGGATAGAGGAATCATTCCCTTGAATGGTTTGGATGTACCTTTTATACCAGTATAAAACATATTAGGTACCCATGCCCTGGTGAGATAGTAGAGTATTATCACCATAGTTAAATAACTTTCACCCTTATATGACTGTAGTGTACCACAATTCCTCTAAAAAGTGAGTAATGTGTACAACCACCCTAGAGAAATAAAGGAGTACTATCTATATGTATAGAGCACCCATTGCCTGGTTTGATCGGGGGGCACCTCTACTAAATGAACAATTATTATGTAGGACGTGAACTATGGTCGAAGAAAGGAGTACTATATGTATATAAACACTATGATGGTCCTTCCCAATAACTAAAATGATCATGAATATCCTAAAAAATGGTCACACACTTAAAATCATTCATATAATCTCAAAATACACTATAAAGGTTGTTATATTTTTTCGGATGGAAAACACTTACGATTGTCAACTTATAGGCCAAAATATGATTACAAACGAAAGAGGTAACAGAGAAATGAGTTTCAGAAGGAATTATATGATGTGTATAAGGAATCACATGAAATGTTAATACACCTCAAAACCATATCTTCAATCACATAGGTATGTATCTATGTCTATGTCCCCATAAAGGCCATGTTTAATGACCACACCACATGTCTCAGGCTCCCAGGGAATGCCCATGTGCTCTTTCTCACGCAACATGTTTGGATGTGTATGCGACCATGTACTCCATGATCACACTGTATGATACCGGTACTAGGAAAAATGAAAATTGGGGGTATTACATGTAGTTTGATATATATATATATTACAATAAAATACAAGTCTATTAATCTATGGGAAAACATAGGGATATTTCTTCTAGATTACATGTAGTGTAGTTGGGGATTTTGTAAAAAGATAAATCATTCACATTTCTATGAGATCCAACACCATCTTCGTAAATTGAAACATTTGACTAGCCAAAAATGGATGCTTTCACATCGATCAATTGTATTCTATCAACAGGTGGGAAGAAAATGAAATACTTATATTGGTATAAAACCATCACATGTGCATCGATCCTCTATTCACCGCTGATCATTCATATAATTAAGATCTACTGGAATCATCACCTGCAACTTTATGGATATGTATTCATTTTATATGTATTTTTAGTTTCAAAATTAACTCAAACTCCATTAATTCAAGGGTTTGATGAAGATATGACACTCCCAAATAATTTTAAACTACAATACCCGAGGCCAATGGAAAAGTGTTCGAAAATAGTTTGGGAAATTGACTATATTCATGGTGATAAAAATGATTCCTAATACATCCAAAAAAACAACGAGGGAATACTAGGTGAGATCATGGAATAAAAATAATAATTAATTTTAATAAATGAATCAACATGATAGTGGTGATCATGGAAATAGTGTAAATATGATGAACTAATTGATGAAAATAAATATGCATTCTCAAATGTATAATAAGGGGTGGAAGACAATATTTAAGAGACGTAACTCGATTAAGGATTGATAACTAGCGAATAATGTGTTTTCCAACTATAGGGATGAAATTATGTTGTCACAATCTCTCAATCCACCTTGACCCTATTGATGTTTGTTGTATTATTAAAATTCTCCAAAGAATAACACAATAAATATCCTCTCAATGAACCTTGGGTTATGTGGATACACCTGGAGAAATTTCATAATATTATATTTAAATAATAATTTTTTATATGTTTATTAAATGAATTAATTAAATAAATTATTCAATTAATCCACATTACATTCCTACACACAACATTCATATATAAACTCCCAACACCAACCCTATTTAGTTCATTCCTATGGTAAAACCCATATTAAATTTTAATCAATGTGTTTAGATATTTGATTCGAGACTCCATGTAGGAGATGTTATATTATTTTTGGAAAATTAATTTTTCACTATTCAAATATATAATTTTTTTTATATTTATATTGTACTCCCCAATAATTAGAATATCATTCTGTTTTATAGCATTGAATTTAAAATATTAATTAATATATTTCAAAACTATAGATGGAAAAAATAGATTCCCTACAATATTCCATTCATTAATGATTTTAACCCCCAAAAGAATGAACATAATAGAAAGGTTGGGTTACTGATCAGACAACTAGATCTCCTTCTCCAATGAGTTACCTTGCAAGATCTCATCCAACCTTAACAACTATACAAAGAAAATGTACCCTTATCATATAACCCTCTCATTCTAATCCATGATCTTTACTATGTTTACTATGAATGTGGTTCCATTTTTTATTTCAATCTCTCCTCATTAAATAAATATATTTTTATGATGCATTTTATCCTCTGTTCTGAATAATATATACTGGGGTGAAAATATATACTCAACCTCAATTAGGACTCCAATTTCTCTGACATTCCACTACACAATTGTGACCTGATGAAAACATATCAGGTATCAATAATCATCAGGGGAACCTCAGGAAGGAATATGATCTCCCCCACCCAAAAATTCCCTAAACACTCTACGAAACACTTCTCTATAATTTATAGGAAGTGTACCTACTTGTTAAGACAATAAACGATATTCTAGATATGATAATATCCTATAATATTTCATGAAATTAATCTCAAAATTTCAATGAATATGTTATTACATTTCCACTTCATGATCAAAATATGTTTTAATAATCATTCCAGAACCAGGTTCACAAACTACATCTACTGATCTATGAGAAAAATTGAAAAAAAATCATCCAGACTCAGATTCATTCCATTAACCAAAATGGACATTGAAGGTCTACATATATATTTCATACATAAAAATTAATGCTGAAATGAGAATTTTTAAAATCATTTATCACCTTATCTCACAACGTAATTGGACCTACCATAAAACCAAGGAAATTGAAAACGTGATTTCACTATCAGGGAACCCATATGGTGAATATATTGCATATATATGTTCACGTTGGACTTCATATTGGATGTCTCCTAATAAAGACTCCCCAAAACACTGAATATTCATAGGCGTAAACACCATTGACTAATGATATGCTTCACCCTCCTCCTCCACTAGAGTCATATACATGGAATGTGACTACATAGATGAATTTATCACCAGTTGAGAACATGAATTCCTATAGAGGGAATATGCCACCACAGTTCCCTTCCAAAGAGTATATACTATACCAAATTCATTATCCTAATGTAAATGAATCAAGTTAATATATATTAGGTATAGATACCTCCAAATGATGAAATATCTATGATTATGATATTTTGAGAATACAATAAGGCACAATCCGATAATATAGAGCCTAGACGTCATCAATTCCAAGACTACCACTACACACACTAATTCATCAGTTTCCTAGTGATTCGTATGTGCTATTAATTATTTAACTGATATTGGATTATATCCTCACTCTACATCAACACATAGCTGATACCATCTTTATAGTAACTTTATAACGCTTCATACTCAATTCCCTGATCTAGTAGTTTCAAAAATAGACCACAACTCAACATCATCTCCAACACATCATTGTATCTATGAAAAATCTCAGTTTCAGAAAATTATTTATTATTCCATGACAGAATGATCCAATGGTTTGTAATCCTATACAATTATGTCCAAAACCTCTCGTATTACCACACAATGAAAATAGATATATATACATATAACCCACACTTGGGTAGCTCTAAATAATGTTTTGCCTCTATTTTTATCGGGCCCCTCACTAATCCATGATAAAAATGAAGTTCCCTAGAATATGAACCACATTGATCCAATAAATATATCTTTAAGGGTATACACTAAATCTAGTTATACCAAAAAATTTATATGAAAAATCACATGTTCTTTTCATTTTACATGAATTATAAAGGGTAGAAGAGTATGTCATCAATGAAGATTACCCCAAATTGATGCATATAGGACTACAAGATCCAGTTTAGGAGAAGAAAAATCAAGGTGGTGTAACTCTTCACACTAAATGGCATCATCGGGAACACATGATGTTCATAGAGATTTAATAATTCCATTTTGTAATATTATCCTTAAAATACCTAAACATGTAGTAGACATATATGAGATCGTTCATCGAGAACTATGTCACAACATGAAAATGACCAAAAAGGTCATTAATCATGAAAATGGATATTTTTTATTCATCATTTCGAAGATTAGGTGATAATAATCCACCAAAATCTGAGAATTCTTGTCTAATTTTTTCATGAAAAAAAAACCAGTTCATCCCATTGGGGCACACTAGATCTGTTAAAACCATTACCTTTATAGTCATTCAATAGCACCCTCATTCTTCATACAATGGTAGTGGAAAGCCTATATGTTGTAGTCATTATAGGTGTAGTAATATAGACCTTGAAAATTACAAAATTCACCTCTATAAATGAGTTTGTCCCAAAAAATACTCAAGGAAGACTTCTATATAATCCTCCCTGACTAAAGGAACCAATATTACAATTTATCCCAATGGCCTATGGGTTAATCCTATCAATTGATAGAGGATGTGATGCAACTTCTTGGTAAAAAACCCCTCATTATACCATTAGATCTCACGTTATCCCACAATATATAATCTCATCCCATATATCCAATGGAATATGAATATTCTATGGTTAGAGTCAATATTGTCTTAGATCATGGAAAACCAGTCCCTACCTAAGATAACTACACAAGGTCTCATCGTAATTACCATGATTTAATACTATAATATTATCTTATATACTATGGATGAAACTGCTATTAGATAACTTTTATCAGTGAATTATTTCATGTAGGCACCATGATCCAAATATACTGGGATAATGCCTCAACTATGTGCTATAGATCTCACACTGGGAGTAATGATAAGAAAATATGACTCATACATGTGCCTAATAGTAAAATATAAATAGGTGAATAAATATATATTATACATGTGATAATATAATAATATTCTTCAACATATTCATCCAAATTCATGATATTCTCATATCCCTGACTAAAGTTCCTTGAGCGTTACATGGTTCTCCATGTGGTGGTAGATTAAGTGGCTGATAACATCGTCCACCAATAGTAGCTCCACCTTTAAGATCCCCACCTTTTCATCTAGAAGCTCCAACTGACTGGAAGATTACATATTCATTCTTGGGAGAAACTTGTTCATGGTGATGCCTCAATTTTGGTACACCATCAACTTTCTGACTACCCTCATTAGTAATCAGGGTGGGGAAATCACATTAAATGTATCCTTGATTGTCGCGTGAATATAATCCCCCCTCTCTAGGATTTAATAGTCATTTGATAGGTACCATGTCCACAATACTAGGATCATCATCATGATCATTGGTATGCCTCATGTGCATCGATAGCTATAATCATCCTTCTACTATATGAGGAATCATGCATGGGATTACAACTAATATCACCAAGAACATATAATCACTTTGATGAGAAGAAATATTTCAATGGTACCATCTCTAAAACTCCATCATGTGTGAGAATGAAAATGGTAATAAAAATTTCATGGATTAATCTATATACTCCCAAATAAAACAATTTATCATTTGACGAATCCATCCTTTATCATTCATAATGAGTACCAAATGAGGTCAGTGATCCTCAAAATATATTATGAAATTTCCAACCCTCCATCTTTTACATCCAAAAACATTAATAAAGAACTGAGTGAAATAAATAGGTATAGTATTCCAATGGAAATAGCTTCTAGAATTTGGGATATGAGAGTATCAACTCATCTTGTGTGTACATGACTAGACTCCACTAGAATCTAGACGATCCTTGTAAATAAACATCTTCCAGCACAACTATATGATCAACTGAGGTCCCAAATGTATGAAATATCAAAACATCGACTCATACTTATCTTCTATTTCAGGGGGATTTATGATCACAATTGAACCAGAAAAAAAGATATGGTGGAACTCATTGGGAGCCATTTTTATATATGAATCATCATTATGCTCTGTTGGTACAATATGACTATATGTAGGAAGAGGTGCTACAACCATCCAACCTGGAGGAAATATCTCACAAGTATGTCTCTTTATGAAGACCCATTTATTATTGGATTACAATCTTGATCCTAAAAAAATTGACAAGTTTGATATATTCATGGTCTCATATTAAATGTAATCAAGGAATTCCATGGATATATGGAAATTTATATATAGGGAGATAACTCAATAAGAACAATCTGAGGACTCAATACTATAGGACACATAAACCAATGTTTCTAGAAAAAAATGTCTTAGTATGAAAGATCAACAATAATGTAGTCAAGTCAATGTATTGGATACATCAAAAATTGCACAAACACAAGGTTCCATGCTAGAAATCAACACACCTGACCCATTTCCACTATTTACATATATTCCAAACAAAAATACATATGTGTAAAAAATAGAAAACATTATCCCAAGGTGGAACCTCATCATATATCACTATGTTATAAACATGACCACTATGGTTCACATATCTAGATGATGATTAGTCATCCATAAGCCTAAACCCACCACCACAGATCAAGGGATGGTGACATGATCTGATAAGGAATATCTTAAATGGCTGGACTATACTGAGTGCACCTATATTAACAACCTATCCATCTACATTCACATATATATAGGAATAATACTAAAAAGGTAGAAAAATAATGAGTCATATATTGTTATGTAATAACAACCAAGGAATATAGAATCATGTTATAGTGTATTTAGAACAGTAATAGGAAAAATACCTGCCAACCCAAAAAATATTTTCCCACATAAAAACTACATGAATATAAAATAACTGAGAGATTGTGGATCTTGAACTCCATAAACTGACCACTATAGGTATAATATATAGATGACTATCCCTATTATTCTATAAAATAACCATTACTATTTTGCATTTCTTCTTAATAAAATGTGCTGGTGCATAATATATGTACATGGGTGGGTATATAAATACCCAATATGATGTCCCAAAATATAATTATTGAGAAATAGAGGTCATTAAAGATTTTTTCGGCTAAATATAGGTACATATTTATATTAAACTCATCATCATGTTCATGTGTGTGTGTGTATATATGGTCAAAAATAAAATCAAATTATATGGAAAGGGGACATCCGTCTCACAAC